>CM020215.1:64096865-69096865 GCA_009819775.1 Phoenicopterus ruber ruber | reverse complement strand
TTAAGTCTCTATGAATAATAGGAGGAGTGCGCGTGTGTAGAAATTGTAAGCCTTTCAGTATCTGACGGCACCAGCTTCGTAGTACTTTAATTTTCATCACTTTAAATCTTTTCAAATACCTAATGAAAAAAGTAACAGTACATTAAACAGGTTCTGCTAACAAGTAGTAGATTATGCTATATCGTTTGCCGTTCTGAAGTAAAAAAACAGTAATTAGAGACGCACAAATTTCAACTTCACCTTGTATTTTAAAATCTACCTGGGCATTTCAAGACTTCAGAGGAGCTGAAGATGATTCCTGCTCCTAAAACCCACCCCTTTTCTTCTAGCCAGGAGCCTATAGTGCTGAAAGATAAATGTGAAATGCTTGATCTATAGCTAATAATTCATTTGCATACAAAATCACTTATGGTAATTAGACAGTTGGCTTGCTAAGTTTCAAGGCACTGCTTCCCTGACAAAGAGTTAAAGGCTTATGCATTACAACAATGCTTTGTCTATTCATTTAAGAGGTTTGTTTCTTCTCTTTTATCCTGAAACTGCTTAAATAGTTACAACCTTTTCCTTGATTAAACATAACTGGGGTGGGAGGGTGGGGCACTAGAGCCAAAACACTAACAACCACCAAGTACAGGGTTGTTGCAAACTGTGCGAGAATTCTGAAGTCATTATACCTTAGTTACCAATATTAGTCCAAGCACTCTGGTCAAGGTTTCCAGGTTACACTTTAAACCTGCTTCAAATTTGCTTGCCGAGTTGTCAAGCAAATTAGAAATTCTTAGAGATCGTTTCCCTGGTGCGGGACAGGGTTTGATCACCTGAATCTGACTGGTACTACTCACTACTTCAAAACTAGGGACAGACATGGACACAGCAGGGAAGTCTTTAAAAAGGCTCTGCCAAATAATTGACATGGAAGAGTTCATACGTAAAGTCAGTATCCCTTTGCAGGTAGGATGTGACCCAACCTTAATTGTTCTAACATAGTTGCTTTTTGAAGTCCCTTGTCAGAAGAGTCAAATTTCATACCAAAAAGTATTTTCCAATGCTTGTGACCTAAGAATATGTGGAAGTTAAGGAGTAGAGTAAGATCAGATTAGAGGTGCCACAAGGTGAATAACCTAGGACAGTATTCAAGTGCTTTCCAGCAGTGTATTCTCACAAGCCCTCTTTGGGTAAAACAACTCAAAGTGAAGAATTGTTGTTTTCTTCCTTTTGAAAAAGTATGGGCTGAAATATATTTAGAGAAAGGAACTAGCATACTGTGTAGAGCAAAGAATTTATTCTTATTCAGCCAATGTTAGTCAAAGTCTCAGATAAAGACCAGTTTCACACTATTGCAAGACTGATAGTAAATTCTGTAACCAGCACAGAGTCTAGCAACTACAATCTTAAAATAAAACCAAGTCATGTTCAATTATTCTGTGGTAGTGTTCAGTCTCTTCTGCATATCCACTTAATCGGGAGATGAAGTCTTGATGAAATCACTTGAATCAACACCAACATAAAAATGCAGTATATTAATCCCTTTTACTTTAATTTCTCCAGTTCAAAAGATCATCTGAAAAATCAAGTTGCTAGCAATAATCCTGCTGTGAAGACAGATCTGTAAAAGCAATCAGGACCCAGTTCCAGAAGAAAATCAAGTCTCAAAACAGAATCTAAAGACGGGCAGGGAAAAAGCCAAGCCAAGCCAAGGAAGGAGACAAACTGAAGGAGGTTCTGGATCCCATCAGCTACCACTTGAATTCTTGCTATTGACACAACCCTCATTCATCTCTCTTGAGCCTGTTCCAAAGATCACATGGTAGGGGCACTTCAGTTCAGCATCTGGAATCCCTAATTACATTCTTGGTTTCAAATATGCTAGTCTACTGCCAGCTTCTCACTGTTAAAGGACCTGGGTCCAACCATCACCCAGCATCCTGCAGTGTTGCTGTCATTTTTCCATAACACTGTCATGAACTAAGTCACACGTCACTTAAGGCAGAAACTATTTTAAAATGGAAGCGTATATAAATACATAAAAATACACAGACAACCCTACTAGCCAGCATGTTTTCCATTTTCTTAGTATCATAGGATAACTCAGGCTTGAAGAGAGCTCAGGAAGTTTCTAGTCTATGTTTCTGCTCAAGGTAGGGTCAGCCACGGTTACTCGGGGCTGTATCCAGACAGGTTTCTAGTATCTAAAAGGATGCAGCCTGCATAATGTCTTGGGGCAACCAGTTCCACTGCCTATCACCACTGAAATAGCTTCTCCTTACATCAGGCTGAACCTCTTACATTTCCGTTTATGCCTGTCATCTCTAATCCTCCCACCACACACCACTGTGAAGAGCCTGAATGACACCCTCATATGCCCTGGAATGCTGCTTGTTAGGTCTCCCCCAAAGGATCCTCTTCTTCAGGATAACCAAATCCAGTTCCCTCAGCCCCTCCTCACAGAGCAGGTACTCCAGCACCTGACCATCTTGGTGGCCCTCCACTGAACTTGTTCGTGCTTAATCAATGTCGTTCTTGTCTATTTTACAGGGTAGTAGTCAATTTAAGAGAAGATAGATATTCGACCTTTGCACAGAACACAAGCAAAGATGAGGACATGAGGCTTTCTTGTTAGCTCCAATGACTAGAGAGAAACAGGAACTAGAGTTTGGCTTTCTGTCTCAAGGTTGGTTTTGGGGGGCTTGGGGGGATTTTTTTGTTTGTTTTAAGCAGGAAGGCTGCTGACCTATAGCATCTCAGCTCAAGAAGCTATACGAAACTCTCTAAGTTAGGAGAGGTAGTTATGAAGATATGCGTCCTACCAGATAGCTGACACATACATTTAAAGTGGATCAGGAACGCGCACTACAACAGCCTTAGACGAAACTAGTGGCTGAGACCTAGGTCAGATTAAAAATTGCTCTCTCCATTAACAGTATAATTAAGACTTAAAATAGACAACTCTTTTTCCCAATATTTTAATTCCACAATAGCATACAATATCAGAAAGCAACTTAATTCATTACAACAATTGAGTTGTAAAACTTTTCCATTGGTATGCACAAGTTCAGGGACTTTTCTTCGTGCAAAATCAGAAATTTGCCCAGACAGCATTTGAAAAGGAGTCGTCCCCAATAACTTCACATTATTTATGTGTGTATATATATCTAAATGTATACAAATATGAAAAAATATGAGGAAAATTTACTTTAAGATATCACCACACTTTTCTTCTGTTCACTTTTTTACATCAAGTGACAACAATGTCTATGTCCCAAGCCTCAAAATGAGGAAGGTATCACTTCTATTAAATGCAGGTAATGTAAACATACTGAAAAAAGATATGGAAGTAATAGTCAGCCAAATATCATAAACAAACACAAGTGTGCAGTGTAAATCTAGGAATATGACACGGGTACATGAAATACTTAATGGTATTAAATTTGGTACATCAGGAATTTCCCATATAGTTTACCTGTCAAGTCTCAAGTGAAGTGGACAAGAATAAACTAAATCACAATTATAACACAAACTACACAATAGTGGGGAAAAAACCACTCAGAAGTCTACAGTTTAAAAGATCTTCACTTAAAAAGCCTATTAGTTCTTTCTGGATAAAAGACCTTCATATTTCAGAGCACAAAAGAATCCTATAGTCAGCAAATCTGAAGTATTTCTTCTTACCAACACCCTACTTTATAATTGTCTATTATTACTTTATCATCTTGCTTATGCCACCACATAACAAGCCAAACCAAATATTAAAATCTGTGAGGGGGAGAAAGGAATAAGAAAGGGAGAAAAAAGTTAAATCTAACACTACATATTCTAGCATAAAATTAAGTAACTTTATTTAAAGGCTTCTGTACAGAGCTGTAAAACCTTTACTTTATTACTGCTCTGAAAACAGCACATGAAGCAACAGATCTATTATTTTATCTGCAATACCTTAAACAACCTCAGAAGAGTCTTCCCTGAACATACAGCTAAAAAAAGAGAGAGTTGCAGTATCTTTAGCCCTCCAGTACTATTTCAAGAAACAAACATTTCCCTGTAATTGCAGTCCAGACTCCCAAAGAGCCATTTTTTCCTTCTTTAAGTATGTCCATTTGTGGCTATCAATAAGCATGCTAAAAACACAAGACATTCACAGGCTATTTTAATCAAATAGATTGCAAATTGTTTCCAGCTCCTACAGCCTGCTTACACATTTAGGATTTGAATGCCTCTCCACGACTTAAATAGGCACTGAATTAAGACAATGACCCACAATCCCTGAATTTCAAATGCTGGCAGTTTTATTTCCAGTAGACTAACAGTGACTGGATGCTCACAAACAAGCTCACAGCTCTACAAGTTTCTACAGCGCAAGGCAAAGGCGTGATTTCAGTGTAACTCCTCACAGGCTCCACATACCACTAGAGGGCCCTCGCAGCAGTTTGATTTGCGGGTGTCTACTCTTAACTCTGGCTTAAACATAGACCTAGTTTCACCCAACTACTTCATAGGTTGAAACTGCAGGCATCTGCATACTTTCAGATTTTTGTTAGGTACTACTTCATGAAGTTTCAGCTAAACACATAGGTGGCGGGGTTTTTTTTCTTTTTACATATTATTTGTACTGTAGTAACACCCAAAACCTCCCAAAGAGGTGAATTAATTCATGCTTTGAACTTTACAAACCAGCTCATGCTAAATGGAAGGCAGCTGGAGAGGAAAAGGAAAAATTCTGAGAAGTGAAAATAGAGCATTGTCTTCCTGAGCTCTCAAAACCCGGAAGTTTTCTGCATGCACTTACTAGGACATCACAAGGAAAATTATGACAAGCTTGCTAACTTAACGGATGTTCTACCAAACCCTGCAGTGCTCGTAAGACTCCTCTTAAGCAAGAATTTTCCTGCAGAAGTTCAGCCCCCAGCAAAAGGGCTCTGTTCTTACCTATTGTGAAATATGATCTATTTCTAGTGGTCTGATTTTGTGCTAATGATTCTTATATGCTTTGACATGCCTTAATTTACTTACGTTTTCAATGTTCCAGATGTCATGAGTTCTGTCACAAGAACAATACACTTTTTTCCTTTGACTGTAGACTCCCAGGAATCGTAGAACCTGACGATATTGGGATGCTGAAGCCCTTTCAGCATCCCAGCTTCCTCTTTAAATCTTTGTCGCTCTGACTTGGACAGCTTCCGATCCTAATGAAAAAGAAAAGGTACGTCAGAAAGCTTTGCTTTATTTCTTACTCAGAAAAGCAGCAACTTGAAAAACAGTTGGGTACAGTCAGTGAACAAGTAAGAATTAGTAGTCTTGAATGCCATTTTGTTTTCGATTACCCTTAAATACTCTATTTAGAAGACATTCTACTACAGTCTTTTTCATCGTATATTTTTCCTTACAATCTGATTGCTCTCAGAGGTAAGAATTACGAGTCTGTAGATTATCTCCTCTTCCTCTTTCCTCCTCCTCTACTCTAATAAATTTAGTCATTGCCTGACTTGAGGTGGAAGGGGGACATAACGTCCTCAAATATTCAAGTGTTCAAGATTAGACAAAATTGGATCATTTAAAGCATCTCTCTCAGGTTGTACACAACAGTAATCTTCAGTTATTCCTATGTGTATAATACACACCAGACCACTGCTAACAGATTGGATTAACCCTCCACATAAGAGAGAGAGCAAACCTCTCCAACATATAGTATGTACTTGTAATTGTAGAAGAACAAGTGAATGAGTTGGATTTTCTTTGATTAAAAGCACAACCTCATGATTGAGCAAGTTTCCTGTAATCTAGCATCAAGGAAAACAAAAACTCTCACGAGACAGAAAGCAATCTTTTGGCTAGAGAGAGATCATGAAAAAGCATTCCTGGACAATACTGTTATATTATCTATCAATAACTGGCTATCAGACATCATCAAGACTCTGAGCAGCTATTACCAGAATAAGCTGTACATCTCAACAGAAAACAGTCTCCTCACGTCATTCAGTGTCGTCAGCTTACCAATGCATTACCGATGCACTGGTCACACCAGGCAGATTGATCGACTGACAAACTGGATCCATATGCAGTTTGTACTTAAAAAAGCCCAACATTTCAGGATATACTTAAAGCCCAGAATTTTAGAATCATTTTTTCTAACAGTTATTTAGGAATAACTAATGACCTCTTTATCAATCTGAGTAATAATTTTAAGTCACTTCATTCCATATTTCCTTTTCAATTAAAAGAAGGTAGTAAAAATGTGCAAGGTTTACTTATACTGCTCACAACCTCCTATTGTCCTCCAGGCAGTAATTCCTCTTCCTTTGTTTACAGGTAATGTGTTTTCTCAATACCATTCAGCCATGCTAGTATCTAAAACTTCCTATACTCACTTTAGGCCATTAACTTTTTGTAAGAAGTTCACAAAGTATCTTTGGGCATGGACAAACTTCATTTCCAGACAAAGCTCCAATTGTCGGAAGTGCAAAAAGTCTTCCAAGTCAAAGTTTGAAAACATGTTTGAAATTGCCTCAGGGATCAGTATCTTATCAGTGCCTATGAATGTCAATCACACAAATACTTTTACAGTTGCTTAGGAAGATGCTAAATTCTTAAGCCTCACAAATTTAGTCTATAGACCTCAGAAGCATTCAATCCTACAACTATTTCACTCTGCAGAAGTTAGCACTACCACCTCTTCTGACTCCTTCATAAGCATACTTGCACAAATTTCGATATAACATGTTTGCAGAAACACTCTGCAAACGTTTAAGTATTCATGTCTGTTTACGTGTTGGGGGTTTTTTAATATGGAAGTAATATTTCCATTTGAGCTATCTAATAGCTTTCCTTTCATTATAATCAACAGGGCAGCACAAGTTCTGTTCAAAACCAGTTGATCTTGACTGCTACAAACAGCTGTGATACAGAAAAGCAGTGAGCTGCGATAGGTACATCCATCAACAGACCGTACACACATGGTTCTAAGAAACACTCAATGCTTCAAGCAATACAAAAATCACAACATAATCATTCTTACAGTAAAATAAAGCAGAGTCTTCTCAGCCTCTGCACTTGATCCACATAATCCACATTTTAAAACTAGTGTATAGCTGTAAATCAAATTATTATATATGGTAATTATTAAAGCAAGGCTGCAACAATTACTTCTACATCACTTGTAAATTTAGCTATGTAATATGAAAACCTGCATTCATTTTTGTCCAAAACCTAGATTTTAGATATACATTTGGATTGAACGTCCTTTATTTTGTGCATTCTAACAAGTTATCTACCACAAACACTACTAACCAGTTTTAGACTACACTTGACATTAAATTCCCATCTTAATCTATGTAAACCTAATCTCCCTTAAGGGCCTTATTCAGTTTTCCCTACCACTGTACTACTAGCCCCAAATAGAAAGTAACAAGTGCTAATCACTCTTATCAATGAACAGACTCTTAACGGGCATGCATATTTTGACTCGTTTCTCTTTCTGGACACATCAATGGTAGCATCGTGTTCCTGCAAACATATCTGTGATGTTTAAAACAAACACTCAACACTTCAATGCTGGCATTAAAAAAAACCACCAAGACAGTGACAATATACTAAGTAATTCAACACTTCTTTGAAAGTCACAGTGCCCTAATGATCTGGGACAAGTTTGGGCACAAACACAGGCCAACAAATTTCAGCCAGGGAAGACAGCTATGTTTTTGCAACCAAGGAAACATCGCACCCTTCAGTAGCATACTGCAGCAGCAAAAGTGAACATTAAACAGAGCTGTAAGAAAAAGACAGAGAGGCCACTTGTTTCATAAGACTAGCGATGCATACTACCTTTAACGACCCTCATTTCCTTGGATACACAACCCATACACTCATCCATAACAGTTATTTATATTTCTTTCCTTAAAGGAACATTAAGGCTAGGTAACAGAAAAGGGTGAATATACTTACAAAAAACCCAACCCTAGCGTTCAGGAAAATATTAGATCTCACGTAAAACTAAACCAACAAAACACATCTGTATACACAATGACTGGTTATACTTGCACAAACTACATTCTAACACAACCATGTGATTTAAAAATCACAAGTACACTTTCAAAACTTGAGTATTCCATACACCAGAACCTTAAAATATATTAGACAGTAAGATTTCCCAGACTGCATAGAGATGGACTAGAACAAAGCCCATCCCAAATACTAAATTTTGGCATCCTTTGAGCTGTTAGCATGGGCAAGTGTGACAACTCCATGCTCTTTCTTACACAAAGATGCAATTTAAGCAAGCTGCAGCTCCTAAAATATTGAGATAAGCAAGAAAATAGAGCACCATATGTAGTTTGGGAGACTTGAGAAATGATGCTACCAGCCAGGTTAGGTATGAATACTTGGGGAAGGGCAAGGGAATGAGAACATCTTGGTATCACATAAAATCCGCACACAAAGTTGCTGTACAGCAGAGCTGTAGCAGAGAGAAAGAAGCCGTCATCGCTTAATGAGAATTTAGAAGAGCATTTTTCAAGAATTTGGGAAGGGGATAGTTTTCCCAATCCTCAGTTGGAAGTGTCTACTCCACGAGACTCAAAAGCCCAGATGTGTCTTTCCAACAAGGCAGCTACTCAGGGCTATACTCAGATTCCACTGTGGCCTTCAAGCAGGAGCCTGCAGGAATGCAGGACCCACAGCTCTCTCCCCACCTCTAAAGAGGTAGCAAAAAGCCTGTGGCATACCATTCAAAATAAGCCCTCCATTTGATTAAATTGTGTTGAGGGTGAATCAAATAAGCAGATCTATCCCCTGCAGCCTTTTTCCTGTAACTCACAATCTAAATAGGTATATAGAGGGATCATTTCGGCATGTATTTGCTGTTTCATTTGAAAACAAAAATAGAGGTTTTGCAACTTAACATTCCAGTATCATAAAGTATAAGATCGGTTAAACAAATTTAATGTTTTATTTTTATTTTTAAATCAAACAGCCAGAAACGAAACAAAATAAAGACACATAAGATGCTCTTCCATAAGCCTGGGAAACTTGAACAATTTTATCAAGAAACCACCACTTTAAGAACAGTTAATAATATACGGCTTGATATCCTATCCTTCAAAGACCAATTTGTTTTGGAATTCGTACTAGTAAAATTTAAAAAAAAATGGACACCCTCCCTCCTCCCCCAGTCTTTTTTTTTTTACCATAATGGAGCAACCTTAGGCAGACAAGACAAAGTCCTAAGTCTGGAAGTTAGCAAATCACATTCTTTGCTCAGTTAGCACATGCTGAGAAGATATAGCCCAAATATTTAAAAATATACAAAGCTGTCAAACTGGAGGAGAGCTCGCTTCCTAAAATGGATTTAACGATCCCATAAAATGGCCAGCATTGTTCTTCCTGAACTGATAGCTTCCCCGGAGGACTTAAGTGTCACATCCCAATCACTGGGCTGCCCTTCGAACAAACTGAAACAGATGCATCAAGCCCACTCTGTTCATTTCATTCATTCCTTTCCACCTACATTAAATTGTTTTGACAAGCCAGGACAAACAGCAAGGCTTCCCAGCACGTGACCCGCGGTTCTGCAGTGCCAGGGCCCTGAATGGAGACAGGCAGCAAGTGAAACAATTGTTCAGCTCAGAACAATTCAATAATCTTTTCTTGGCTGTTTCCATTTACTTGTGTACTTCCCTTCTGACCTCTTTTGGTCAGGAAAGAGCTATCAGAGGTGTTTACATTATTCAATGTAAAACAGGGATCTTGGTCATTCATGATAAACCAGGTATAGCCTTACTCTTTGACTAGTGTACTTAATTTACAGGAGTATGAATTACACACAGAACTGTTACTACCCTCTTTCTATCCCTGTACCTAAGTGCCTGATATAAATGCAAAAAAAAACCCCAACCCAAACCACCCTCTTACCCCAAGATCAGCTATTGTACCAAACCACAAAAAGCAAAGCTCATCAGCAAAACACGCCTATATTCGTTTGGTGATTTTTTTCAGCCAAGGCTTATCATCTATTCAGCATCCTTAATGAGGAAAGAAAATACATTTCTGGCACCTAAATTAATCTTAAATTTCCAATGAGTTGCTCACATATCTGTTGAGTCTACTGAGTAATTTCTCATACGTTTTCCTTTCTAACTTTCCACAGTCCTTCTGAGTTCTGTCCTATTAACATCATGACCAGAAATCCCACATCTGTAAAGCACATCACACTACCACAAGCGGTTGCAGAGCCTGGCTCAGACACCTGAAGCAGCAGGAGAGCCGTCATAGCAAGGCATCATACTCTGCTCAGGCCACTTAAGTCTGCTCTTCATTCAGACCAAACTCAACTAAGGGTCTCACCTCTGCTGTCCGTTTTTACTAACTGACACCAAAGAGCAGTAAAACGGCCTGAGTTAAGTTCTAGGACAATTCAGCTGGCATTAAATAGACACAGTTATGCAGAAGAGACACACTGCACTTCGCTCCGAAACACATGGTACAGAATACCAAGCAAGTGGATAACAAGAGAAATGCTATACATCCTCAAAGATGATTTTCCATTTCTTAATATCAAATACAATTAACATAGCCAAAGTGCCAGGAAACCTTTATGCACAACAGAACAAACCTGACCCAGAGATCTTCCTATGGTCTCCATCTTCTACAACTATGTAGACTCACAGGTGATAGAGGTCAACTTTAAACTGGATCACTTTAAAAAAAAAAAGCTCAGTATGTGAGCTGCTACACAACTTAAGAGTGCTGTTCCCTCTTCCACAATATTAGGAAGATAATCAATAAAGAGGAAAGAGAGAAAGACTGGACAATATCTACTACAGACAGATTTTACTAGCTTTCTGCATATCCTACCGCTAGATCCAGAAATTCTACATAGCTATATTGCAGGGACAGTTAGTGGGTTGTTGGTTTGTTTGGGGTTTTTTAGACTACACTAGAGCAACACTATGTAGCTTTCATCCAAAGAGATGCACTAGAAAGCACACTAGAAAAATTAGTATCAACGAACTGTCTTCAAGTGGTGCGATCTGAAAATGTACAGCCATGACGGACTTCAAAGTGCTGTTGAATTATAGGTAGTCTGAATCACAACCAAGGTAAATTATCTATCTATGCTAAGGTTACACCAAGCAGCATTTTATCAAGCTTTCCAAATGTCTGGAAATTTGAAGGGAAGACACTGTTGCTCCCAGCCTATTATTCAGAGGAAGAAGTAGTATACAGAAGAGACAAATGTTCTTCTGTGTGCATTTCTGCAGCGTATGAGAAAGGCTTTGCAAGCCTTTTAGGCAAGGTTAATGAGGGGTCATCAGAGGAGAAGCTAGCAAGACGGCACTCTGATATTCAGCACTGTTAATGGAACTGAGGCTTTGTGAGCTGCAGTGTTCTCATCCTGAAAAAATCTAGCAGTTAAGAGGAAAAATGAGCACAGTGACCATTGAGCTAGATTAACAAAATATCAACAAAGAATCCACTGATCTTAAAAATCATCCAGCATTACACAGTTGGTACCCAGAAATGGAAGTCTTGGTGCATAAGAACTGCATCCGCTTTTCTGTGTCAACACATAAACCACTTCAGACCTTCCAGTGTTAAAGACTTGGTAGAAAGAGAAAAAAGGAAGGGAGGGGGAAGAGACTGTTCAAAATGCATCCCTGTACAGCAGACATGAAAATTGACCAAGGATCTGCACAGATCCTTCCACCGGTATACCTTCCTACAAACCACAGAACACAAAAAACTGATTAAATGGAGCTGAACAGCTGCTGTTCCAGAAGTACGTATGCAAGGGTTTTTTCATTTGACACCAGTGTTTCTCAAACGCTCAGAGCATTCAAGTGCCCTGCCCGAGAGCTTAATTGTATAATATAATGTTTGTAGAGTTACATAAACCTTTAGCTAACCACAGAGTTAGGAATCAGGTCTGCACACCTAATGGAAGATGTTCAGTCTTCAGACAACTCCTGCTTCATGCATGCTTCTTGCGACAGCTCTTCTACCTTCCAACAGTCCAACCTTTCACGGGCAAGTGTCTATACAAGATTGTAGGGGTTGATTCTGAAATTTGCACTTGGTAATTTGGGGGCTTTCAGCACACTGGGGAAGATCAGCAGCTGCCAAGATTGCCAGCTGCTCAATAAAAAGAGTTTAGAAAAAGCAATATGTTAAAATTGCAGCTACTGAGAGGACAGCGAGTGCCAGATTAGGGTACCCCAAAGTAGTACATGCGAAGTCACTAGATGAAGAGTTGCCAGAACATAGCTGTCAATGCTCCCAGACTGTGGTCCACACGCATATGGAGTAATCTATTAAAACAGACTGCCTTACTACACACTGTTTGTTCTCCCCCCCAAAATACATGCATTAGCCAAAAGATAAGCTTTTTTTTTTAAAAAAAAAAAAAAAAAAGAGAGAGAGAAAGACCAAACCAAAAAGCTACTCGCCAAAGGCAAGAACAAAAAAAAGAGTCAGGCTCCCTTGCGATAAAGCTGCAATGCCCAAATCCTCTTTAGCTTTCAGAAGGCCAGGTATCTCCCAACCTTGAAACTCCTTAACTATCCCCCCCAGGTCATACATCCCCAGAAACAGCTCTGCAAAGACTTTAGAAAGTTTTTAGGAAGAAAGGGTTTGCTTGCTTGCTACTTTAGTGTTGCTTCCTTATCCACGCTTAAGGAATTCAGAAATAAAACACTGACTTGCAATAGAAGAAAAGCAGGTAATCATATCAATACAGAAGAAATAGTAAGCGAATCTGAGGATCTCTGTATTTCTGCATTCCAGATGCTGGTAACCGGTACTTTTCAGTCCCTTTCCTCCTCATCTTAGTTTGAAGACAGAAGACAAAGCTCATGAGAAGGGGCAGCAGAATGAAACAATGCCAAGTTAACACTTACTGAAAGCACAATTTCGCATTGCTGCTTGGCAAGTCTCCACAAAAAGAATTGATTTTATATAAGCTACAGACAGTCTCCGTGCAGTATCCAAATAATCTTGAGAAAGGTACCAATAAAGTATAATATACATATCTAACACAATGGAAAAGAGTAGGCTTAAAACAGTCATATATTATACCTTTTAAAGTTCCCGAGTAAGGGTAAATATTTTTTGTAGGCTTCCTCTCACACAAGTTATTCAAAATGTTTTAAGTTTCGGGAAAGTACACAAGTAGTCAACCCAAGTGAAAGGTTGGGGGATTATTCACATTAGTTGTACAGTTTCCTAGTGAAAAGCATCTACCTGTACATTCTCTTCTGTATTTTCATTTCTGGCATTTCAATGCACAATCTCCTGAGTAGCACAGCACAACGTTCATTAGAAGATGCAGTTAGTTTGTTCTTGTCCTTTCTCTTACCATTGATACAGGTAAGTGATATAGCAAACGTATGCAAGTTTATTGCTGCTGCTCGAAGATTAAAATTTAAAAAAACAAATTACACATCTCTTAACAGAGATAATACTTGGGTAAACTGATGGCAAGAGGAAGAAGAGGAAGGAAATGAAACTCTCAGTGATCAGACAGAAGGGGAACAGACAGAAGCCTTCATCAGTCAGGATTTAGTCTGAAGAAGTCAATTATACATATCCTGAAAGAGTTGATACTTGAGTAAGCTTCAGAAAATAAGAAATGCAACTTTGTCTTAACATGGAAGGGGGAGTATCTGCAACTAAAGCCTATGTATGTGACTGAAAGGCACTAGCACCACTCCCCATTTTATCCTGCAATTGTTTGTCAGTTTTGATGAAGCTATGATTCATCACCACAGGGGAAGAGGGGAGAACACCACCAATAATTATATTCCTCTGATGTGGTCACTTCCCACTTTTACATATGCAGTAGCACCTGAGCCAGCAGTAGTAGTTGCAGTATCTAAGACACCTGGTGGCAGCAATGTCATAAACATAACCTATGCTTGAAGAGACATCCTCAGAGTCTCCTTATAACAGAGAAGTCATCAGAACTGAAGTTTGTGCTTGCTTGCACCAAGTTCCAGCATCATTAAACAACTGACCTGTAACTAGTCACAATTATAGGGTCCTTCCAGGCCTTCAGCTAGAAAACAGAAAGTTGGCTAAATCTTCAAGTTTCTAGGATCCCATAATTCATGAGAACATTCAGAACAAGTCTACTGCTAATATTGTTACTGCTGTACAGGAAGCAGGCAGTAAGGAAAAACTGGAACATGCAAAATCAAAGATGCTTTAAAAAGGAAGTTAGCAACACTGCATCAGAGATGAGCTCACTAACTTGGTGAGATACGAAGCCATTCTGCCTCACTTCCTCACATTGAGCAAATGGCAGAAGTGGGATCAGAAGTGTAAGGAGCATACAAATACAATGTGCATCATGAACACAGCAGCAGAAAAACACTTTTGTTTCTCTGCAGGACAACAGCAGATCAGAATGTTTCCTCTTTACGTAAGGTCACAAGAAATCTTGAAGTACAACTCCCAATAACAAAGTTTATCTTTTGTTACAGTAGCACTGTGGGAATTTTTATTTTCAGCAATGCCAAAGATGACTACACTACTACACTACTGCACTTCAATACCATGTACAACACAAGATGGAAGGCTCATGCCCAGTGTTTGCCAGAGACAGACAGATGCAAGCATGCTGCTTAGAGACTGGGGCAGCCAGCTATACCTCAAGTCCCTCTTGAAAAGATAATGACAGAGAAGAAAACCTGTACAACTCCAACAGGGCTAGAATAGTCTGGCTGGCTAACAGGCTTCCAAAGAATTCAGCCAGTGAGGATTTTTAGGTTTCCACTTAAGTTTTCAGAAGCATGAATATGACCTACCTGGCAGTAAAGCACCCCGCTTTTCCCAGGAAAATCAAACATCAGCAAAATTGTACCACCTACAAGTCTCTATTTGATTACTAGCTTGTTTTCAAGAGCTGTATTGTATGCGAATATACACATTAATACAAATCTATACTACTCCTCTCCCCACTCTCTCACATCAGCACAAACATCCACAGGCAAAGCAAGTAGGCCAAACTGAAGAACTGAACCAAATTCCACTTCCGCAGAAAAAAATGACTAAGACTAATCAGTACATTACCTAATCCCACAATTTCCTTTGGGAAACTTGCACTCTTCAGAATACAGCCATGAAAACTACATAGCAGCTTCAGAGTAAATGAAGAACTATACTCCTACTTTATCAAATAAATTATATATTTTTCCTTTGCTCTCCACACAACCAGCAAGAGAAAAATTTTAAACAGTAGATATGAAATCTATGGCTTAGACATGACCTCTTCTGGAATCTCTCAGGTCCTCAGGAATCTGGTCTAAGAATGGCAAGCAACTGTTTGGGCTTCAGTCATTTCTATTCTAGGGTTGCTCTAGGCAGCATTTGTGTTTCCTTACACAGAAGTCTGGAAAAAAAGATGGCTAAAAGTTGTATTCAATTTATTCATCCTGAGAGGCTGAACATAAGGGACAGTAATGAAAATGCTGGGCTATACAAAAATAATCACTATTAGAACAGAGAGCTCATCTATTTATTTTCACTTTAAAATTGCTACTTGAGCCATGGAATATAAATGGACAAGTTTGCTATCTGATACCAGTTCACAATAAGGCTTATGTTTATTACATACAGCTTATTACAAAATTGAAGTGTTAGCTGAACTGAATTCTTGATGAGCTATTAACCAGCTGAACCATCTTGTCACTTGGCTCAGATGCCTCATTAAAAGTTTTGAAGCTCACGTCAATTCTCTTTTTGCACTGAATTGATTGCTTTGTCAGTGAGAGGGAAGGTACATCCAATCACCTCAGTTTAATTTTACTATGAAAATCCAGTTTTCCATTCCGGGGGTGGCAATACTGCAGGAAAAAAGCCACAATCCATTCTGGTTACCTTGGATTTATTAACTCATCGCATCAAACAAGCAACTGTAGCTCTTTGTTTCACATTTCTGTATGACTGTAAGAGTCCTTTTACAAGTAGGTACATGTCTAGAACATTAGGGTGAACCCTTAATCGATTCTGATAAAGGCAAATCAATGTAGAGAATCAAAAACATACTACAATTCTTCATCCTATATACTTCACAAAGCTATGGGCAAAGGGGAAGAGTTGCATCAACATGCTGGCTGGAAACCATACGGAAGTGTCAAGATGACTCCAAAGATTTACTTATAAAAATCAAAGTAGGAGGTACACAAGAATAGTAATGTTCCTGTGCCTCTGACTAGTTCCCTTGCAAAAATCCCAGCGTATAGCCTAGAGGCAATAAACTTAAATTGTCTACACAAGTATTTAAGCAGCAGTCCCTGAAAGGCTGCCCCCTGCATTCCTCCAGTTGTAAAATGAACTCACATCAGCCTACAGTACACGTTAGCTTCAAGTTTACATACAACATCGGTACATATATTGCATATGCAGCCTAATTACACTAGAGTTACTCTTCCCAGCTTTGCTTCTTTTTCTGCAAACACATCCAAAAAAAGTACTTCATTTAATTTACAAAATTGTGGATTACTATCAGTTACGACAGGATGACAATGTGTAGGCCAAGTACCAGCAGCCAACACAAAATCCTTACAATAATCACTAGAGAACTCCATGCCAGACATCCGTCATTCAGAGATAGATCTCTCATTCAGTGATCCTTCAGGGATTCATCATAAACCCCTCAAATAATTACCAGGTGTTCTGCATGTTCTTGCAAGACAAACAAAATCAAAAAGGGATCTCATGGAGGAAAAGACTAAAGAGTTCCAGAAACAGTAAGTTTTATGGGGTGACCAAAATTTGTGTTCTAGATGGGGTCTCGGGAATACCTTGCATAAGTACTGGTATTAATACTAGCATTTCACAAACATGGAAGTCCTAAAACACATTGGAGGAGCACTTTTTAATTTTTTTAAGCCTCACTGCATCAATGATGCAGTCTTCCTGTGATCTACCAGAATGCCCATCTTAGCTCAGACTTCTCATAAAGGGAAGCAGCAATAATTTTTCCATGCTTACCTGACAGGTTGACTTATGAAATCAGGTTCTTGCCTCAATTGCATGTATATTGTAGACTTTCCACAATGATACCATCTCCAATAGAGACACCTATGTTTACAATGCACCATGTACATCTTCCCTGGCAAACACCATACAAGATGTAGATCTAAAAAGCTACTCTCAAAGTCAGAAATATTTCAGACAATATCAAGTGTGCCACTAATACATAAATTTAAAAAATGTGCACATTATCTTTCACAGAGCAAGGAAACTGAGCATAATTGAGTTAGGAGAAAGAAAACCCAAATATTTAACAGTAGGCAAGTGGTAGGATGAACAACTAAGAATACTGGCATGATGAAGCACACTCTGCATCCAGAAGCATAATTGGCTTTACAGTTCAACCCTGAATAATTTTAAAATGAGTTAAAATATAGGAGAAAACATAGTGTAATTGAAATGCAGGTAGAGGGATCAGTCAGCTCCTATTATCTAAAGCAACACAGGATATAATTCATAAAAACAGCGAGTGTTCTGCTGTACAGTAAATCAAGCTAATAATATGCATATCTTGGACATAAAAGGACCATCTTTATAAAAGTTGGGGAAAAAAAAAAACAAAACGACCCTTAAGTGTTGGATTGACCTGCAAGAAAAGGCTTTGACAACTAAAATTTAGTGTTGTAAGACAGCTGAGACAAAAGATTATCAACAGGGTAATCTTCCAAGGTGATTCAAAGCAGACAGCTAGGGAAAAGCACTAGAGGAAGTTTAAGATGAATATTCAGTATTTTTTTCATGGTATTTGGGGACTACATATGGTAGTGCTGCCATTGGCAAGGCTATTCTGTAGTAAACTAAGGGTTTTTTTCTGAAGAATACTACTGGGAATATCCTGCACTGCCAGAAAACCAAACATGACATAGGAGACCTCAGATACTCACCACAACCTATCTATGTATCAGCTATTCAAACTGTTACAGCTTATCCAAAAAGTCTGTTTCTCATTACATTCTGCTTCAGTCACATACTGTCTGTCCTTGGTCTGGTGCCACTTTATTTCAATTGTTTGAACAGGAACACACTGAAGGAATTTCTTGAAGACAAACTATAACATCTGAGGATGTGATGGTCCAAAAAGCCTACTTTAAATGGGTCATCACAACCTGTAACATGCTTCCTTGTTTTCAATTTACCTCCTACTTTGTCACATCGAAGAACTCTATCTGCAGTTGAAAATTAATTTTAGTTGTGAACTAAACAGTATCATCCAGAAAAAAGAGATAAAAAATTCAAATACACGTTCCATACAGTGAAATATCTGATGCTCTGTGCATCATAAACATGATTAATCATTAGTTTCAGTGTAACACTGAAAAAGCTTCCTCAGCCAAAGTCATCCGAAAACACTTTTAGCACCATGGCTCCATCTAAAAGACACTCTTATGTGTTCAGCAAGTCTGCATACACAAGAAGCCATGGAAGCTGGAATTAAAATAAAAGGGGTTTGTCAGAAAAGCTGCACAAGTGTTCTGGTACTGCATCCCTTGCTTCAGCAGCAATAACTACATTTCCGTGGGGATAGGAGTGGGTAAGTTGGTTTCAAACCTTCCATATTTTTGTTTAAATTTCTTGCCCTACCACACAACCCCAAACCATATCCCAGGAAAACAATTTTAATTAAGCTAAAGAGAGTATCACAAAGATAACAGACACTCAGACCTGGTTTTAGTCTCAAATCCACTAGTTACTACTTTAACAAGTACACAAGACTTACTCTTGCTAGAAAGGTCAGTCAAGAATTATCTTTCCCCACTCTTGAGACAACCGAGGCTACAAAGACCCCTTTTTCACAGGCAGAGACAGGATCCAGATAGATCTTTGGACAGGTATCTAATAGAGCAGCCACATTCCTTTTCAGAATAAGAGCGTTCTGTCCAACTACCAGACAACAGGATGTGAGCAGAAGCAGGACGAAGTCCATATAAGCAGCAGTCTGTAAGCACCTGAGAATCAGTTCCTTTGCCCATCCTCTGTTGCCACTCACACATTTTTTTCAATTAACTCAGAAATACGCCAAGTGCCAAGATAAACTCTCCAATCAAAATCAACCTTGCTATAATTCCTTCTGAAGAATTTCAGGTAGCTTTGCTTTTTTTTTTTCCTGTTTAACATCCTACCACTACGACATAAAATAGTTTTTCCACAGGATGGCCACTATCCAAATCAAGACCTCAGTACTTTCAATGGACAGCTGTGTGAAACAGCCTCTTGGGATTCCAATTCTAAGACCTCTTTTGCTAGGGGATCAAAAGGTGGAAGTGTCATTAGATAGTTCTAAATCCTCAAAACACGAGAAAATTCTTAAGGCCGTTTTTTTGTTACTATCACAGGGTTTTGTGCTTAGAACTTCAAGTTTCTCGCTTTGGGCCACAAAATTCAATTCTTACAAAAGAGGAAGAGAGGGAAAATAAGTACTTTATCCATTCCTTGTTTTCTATTTGTTTACAAAGATGGCCAAGTGTAATCACCTGCTGCTGCAGCACCTCAGAAATATTGGAAATAGGCTTCAGTAGCCAGCAATAATATTAAAGTACAGAGTAGCAAGTTTTAAAACTCTAAATTTATGATTAACTGCACAAGCATTGATACTTAACAGCCTGCAATTGTGAAAGAAGAACAAGACCAACAGACTGTCCAATAAGCAGGAGCTGGACAGATGAATAACAGTCTCAGAGTTACAGTCCTATCTTCAAAGCTGTTAGCAGGCTGAAAAATTTACGAACGGGCTTCTTCAAAATGAGTTGCAACATATCTGCCCATCAAAAACAGACATTCCCCCTTGTGATTTCACTTTGCAAGTAATAAAATCCAGACTGCATTGCAAACAAAGAACTGCAGTTTCCGCCCCCCCCCCCACCCCCCCTTGCTCTTGCCCTGAGCACTTTGGCTACAGAGGCTGTTAGCTTTTTGATGCTATTTTAATCTCTCCTATGCTTCCAACACATGGCGAATCTCACAGAAACTTTCTTGCAATTTTCTATTTCAAAGTACGCTTTCTGAGATAGACCTGGTCCAGACTTAGTCACCTTCTGTTGAAGGCTCACATAACCAATCAGTTTGGCTCTCCATCTACAGAGCAAATTAATGCTCAATACAAACCAAGCCGAGATAGCCCGAGCACTTTCAACATACTAAATTGCTGACTCAGTCCAAACGACTCCATTTCAGAATTAGTCACACATATAAGGCTGTAAGGTAGAAACCGAAATTTGTGCCACTCTGAACTCTTCTTATCTCAAACGACTTCAGTACACTTGTGTCTAAATAAGGACTTCACAAGAGATCTGTTGGCAGTGATCAGCTTTGTACAAATAGGATGCTTTTCTCCAAAATTCATGTTCTTTCCAAAGACAGACAGTGGAATGGGACGGTATCATAAGAACATGGCGCAATCTCAAGACCATAGAAAGACACTATGGCTACAAGTACCCAGAATTTCATTTTAAAAAATGGAGAGAACAATTTCCAGGTAATCCAAGGGATAACTGCCTTTTCCTATTATAAGCTCCTGCCAACCCTTCCTTCCAAAGCAGTTTCAAGTTCCCACTTCCAAAGAGGGGAAAACAATATTAGACATAGCACAGACCTGGCTCTGAGCTAATTAAAAAGGAACTCCCATACAATGTGCTAGATACTAAACACTAGAACAAAAATAAAAGCAGTCAAGTACTACTCTGATTATAACTATGTTTAGACTGTTTAGATTTTTTGCACTTGTTTCATTTATATACATGTCTTTGGACTTTTATTTTTCCCCTCAGTCTGCACAATCAATTAAAAAAACCAACACCACACACACACACACAAACATTTCTCTACAGTCTATACAGCAACAGTGCTTGCTGGTAGCCCTATTTCACTTAAACCTTGAACATCAAGAATCCAGTTTGATGTGAAAAATCCAAAAGGTATTTAAAAGGCCAAACTGTAAACATACAAAATCCTGTATTTTAAAATACATTGGACAGAAAAGTATAAAAGACAACTGTCAAATCTTGTTAAAAACCCATATATATTCCATTCTATGCATATCATTTTTTCCACTCAAGGCTTGTGGGAAAGCAGACAGATTTTGACAAGAGCATTTGCTTTTAAAATCATCTAAAAAAAAAAATCACTTTGCAAGATCCGAATTTACTACAATTAAAGCCATTTGAGCAGTATATTTTCATAGATGTTTGCATCAGACTAACTACAACATACCGGAACCAAAGCTATTTCTCCATCATTTGAACACTGAGGTTAATAGCTACAAAGTCTGCTGCTTCTGCAAAAAGAGAGGCTGCTGTTCCACAAAAGATTTTCTAGTTGAAAACTTCAATGCTTATTCCTCCAGAGAAACTTATGTCCTGATGAAGCAAGTCATTTCTGAGGATATTAAACTTTACTGGCTTAAACAGTTGCAACACAAACAGGGGAACTGAATTATATTGTACAGACTTCTATCTTCCATTTCCCATCCTGAGGGTTTGACTTGCATATGCTATACAAAAGTAATGATACAATGCACATTGGCTTTATGTTTTACAAATGTAAGTTGAATAAACTCCTTCATATGGCATCATATGGATGCTACCACAGACTACTGGCAGGTGAGAACACAGATCAAGTCTTTAGAGCTAAAAAAAAAAAAATGCAGTTTCCAAGTAAGTCTGATTTAGAAAACGTCACCTATTCTACAGCTTTATTATCTGAAAACTATTTACTTGGAAATACTTCCTCAGTGTAAAGGCAACTCACCTGTGTCAACACTGCTTTCAGGTCCCTGCTTCACAACTCTGAAGTACAAAAGCTTAAGGCACCAATGCATGCAACAAAGCAAGCACTTTCCTCTGAAGCATCTGCACCATCTTGGCTGAAGCTTACTAAACAATTAAGATCAAGACAGACACTTGGCTTCAAAACTTGCAGCCCAGGTGGTTAAGGTATGCCAGTTGGGCAACCGAAAGCAGGATCTTATGACAGGAATCAAACTTAAGTGGTGCTAAGTATTAGTTCCATATGTCCTGGTAAAGAATTTAAAAGTAGATGACCGCTATGTAAACATAGAGCATTACCACCACATTTCTTCCAAAGACAACTTTTACAGACCATTACAGATCCAAACTCCAGGAAAGTTACATACTTATGCTATAGAGCTGACTTCTCAATCTGCTTGATTGACTGTGCAGTTCAAAAAAAGTGTAGTAACTGAGTTCAGTAAGCAGCTTCCTAACACTGGATGAGTAAACTGTATTCACACTGTCAAGAGGAAAAAGACCTGATTGACATTCACGTTAAGCACATGCATCATTCGCACTGCACTAACTCAGAGTATTACAACAATACATACAACTGATTTCTCGGTTCTGGGCTCTCAGACAGAGACTCTTCATTTTACTACAGTCCAGGTTAAAACCAAAAGGTTTCATGGCATTAGTCAAAATTTATTCCAAGAGTATTTCCAGTGACTGATGAGGATAGAGCTCATCTGGAAAGTGATACATGTTGTCCCCTTAGATTAAGGTCAGCAGCTCTACTGAAGGAATCCAGCCTATTATGAACATCGAAGACAATTTTCATACTTCAGAAGAAGTAACATAGGTATCAACTTGTACGTTATGCCAACTGATGGGTGGTAATGCAAAGAAATTCAGTTATATACAGATTAATGATAATTTTAACCATCATTTTAGGCATTGTCATCAAGTCTTGCACTGAACAAACACTAAATTGTTGTGGTAGGATTTTTCCCAGCAATGCACAGAGGGGCTGCAAAAGTAAGCAAGATGTCTCTTCATGTCACTTCACCCAAAGAACTCCCTAAAACAACTTCTCTTTTGCAACTTCATCTCACTGCTACTATAATGCTTGGATTTTTAGTTACTCAGCACAAGAGTATATTCCTTTAGCGCTTTTAGAATAAAGTTACTGAAAGGAGCTAACAGCAACTATTGCTCCATTTGCAGATCCTTTTCTGAACAGAATCAGAAAACTATTAATGCTCTACAGATTGCATTTTCTAAAGCACAACACTCCAAACATAACACATGAAGTTTATCCTTTGAACTACTGTTTAGTAATTCCAGAAGGTGTTCTCTATCCAAAGCTCCACAGCTGCAATAACCAAATTAGATCTGCAAGTAATCCAGTGGGGTAAGTTCACTTCTTAGGAGAAGATAAGAGGAAACAGTAAGATAGGAGACTAGACAATACGCATCATATCCTTGACCCTCAGGATCAGAGAAAACCACACGTGACATTCACAACCTGTAAGGCACAATAACGTAATATTGTCCCACATCAGTAACAGCTATGGAAAGTAGCTGCAGTGCCACTCAAGTCTACTGGTAAGCCTTCTTCTATCCTTAAGTTTTCTCTGCACCATTTCTTTCAGGGAAAGTGGCATACTTGTCATGGAACAAACAGTTGGGTCCCTATAGTTAGCTTATACAGTATCATTAGCGCTAGTCAGACACAGAATTAAAAGCCAAGATACAAGACAGATGAAATCAAGACTCCTCATCCAATCAAACTTTTTTTCCATGGACACTACAGCAGGAATCCTGTAGAAACACCAAAGAAAACAAAAATCATGGCAAGTATTTCCATGGGGGGGACAGGGGACGGGGGGGGGGGGCACGGACCACAGGACGGGACACAGACAGGGACAGGGGGGACGGACGGACACCACACACCAAAACCATATGCTATTATTTGGAGTCTCCAAGTTACACCATCACCAGTCATAGTCCTGTTAGATACTCTGGGGTAATGGGGACATGTGGCTAGATACGAATAGCCTCTGCACTTCCACCATTCAGGAAGAACTAAAAACCAAACAACACAATAGCCACAGATGCTTACAAAAAAGTGAAACTAAACTGATAAAAAGGCAAATTAATTCAGCTTGGTTTCCCCAATAAGACAGTCAACCTTTCTTATCTTTCATGAACGTGTCTCAAGATGTAATAAAGTGCGTAACACCACGACCCTTGGTCTCTGCTTGACAGAGGTTGTCATTCAAGGCTCAAGATATTTTGTTATCCTATCCTACCTAACAGACCGTTCAAAACCCACAAAAGACAGCCAGGCTAACAGCTATACTTACTATTTCCAAGAGCACACACTGATGATTCCCAGACCCTCAAACTGTAAACCTGACACTAAACTAGAAAATGCCCATTCAGATGAGGTTTGAGATGAAAGAATTCCTAGTGCTTTGACACCAAAGCAAGAGATCACACACCAACATATGGCTGAAAAAAACACCAACATTTATCAGAATATGACCTATCCCACACAACTTATTTTAGAGAGTCAGAGAACAGGAAGAACTGAAGTCCATCATGATTCTGAAGCAAGGAAGTTGCACTTTTTAAAACATATGCATAAACATGTCAATGAAAAGCACGCTCTCAGTTCCATCATCTAGACCGACCGCATGGATTCAAACACAACAGAAGTTTTCACTGAAAGACACATGCAATTCGAAGTACACAAAATCCTCATTAAAGGACTCCAGAACAGCCTCAGCTTCCCTATCTCCCACTAGACTCCCCAAACCTCTAGAGCTGCAAATCACCTCTTTCGTACTGGCTGCAAGGGCTTCGATCTCACAGGCACTGCATTAGTGAATTCTACAAGCCAGAAGAAAACCATTCTGAAAAACAATGTACCTGGAAGCAAAAGTGAGATCCATGTAGACAAAACAACTCAACTAGACAATGTTTTGGAGTTCCGTTTTGGGTTTTTGTTTTTTGAGGGTTTTTTGAGGCCTGTGGAGACTAGGAGCTAACAGTGTAGTCAATCGTACTTACTGTTCGATTGTGTAAAAGTGTTAACCATAGACATTAAAAAATATCTTAAGTACCCCTTTGAACTAGAAAGTTTTTTAGAGCATCAGGCACAACTCCTCTCAAGGTTTGAAAAGCAGGTGTTTTGACTAAAACATGGCCAATTTCCTTGGGTTTGTTTGGTTTGGTTTTGGTGTTTTGTTGGGTTTTTTTAGCTTAAGTCTGTAGTTAGTGCAAATTTTTGTTTTATTTCTAATTCAGTTTCAGTCCTATACACTGCAGCCTTCACTAGTCAAGAACTACAACCTTGCTTTACATTAGCTTTCTGCAGAGAAGCTATTTTAAGTTAATGACCATGCCCATTCTCCCATTAAAGTGTTTTTTTCAATCACGTACTTAACACTAAAAGATTTTTTATGGCACTTTGTTTCACCTTATGCTCACCAGCCCATGCAACACACTGCATTTTGCAACCAAATAGCCAATGGCCATTGGCAGACTTCCACACACACCCCCCTTCTCAACATTATTGGAATAAATCAAGGCTCATTTGAACATGGATGGCAGCAAAAACCCTCTGCAACCTGCAAAGTCAAGTTAACCCCCTTAATTATCAGTGTCAAGTAGATTTATTATGAATCTCATTCTTGATTCATTTTTAGCTAGGATCACATCAGGTATCTCAGCTTTTTTGCTAGAAATCCATATTGAAACAGACTAAGGATTATCAAAATGGCCAAAAGACCACTGGGAAATAGTCTGGATAAATGTTCTCACCTAATAAAACTACAAAAGGAAAGGAGACAATTAGAAGATTTCAGAGCAATCCTTTTAGCTACTTTAGGAACAGCATCAGTAAAATCCAGCATCCGTGGCTGAAACATTATCATCAGTATAAGAGGACTTCTGTAACACTCTAGAAAAATTATTGTAACTTCACCTGAAAAAGGAATTTGCATTTAAGTGGTTCAACTTCATTTCTTCTTCTTTCAATGAGTCTTAGACTGTTTCTAACAATTTCGTAGTACAGCTTTATTTCAAGTCAGAGTAATGCTCACGGCCCTCTAAACTAACAATTTGGTCACCAACTTGTGATCCCCGTGACTCCTGATAAACTCACAGCTGTTGGACTGAGTATTTATACATGAAACAACTGACGTATTTCCATCTGGTCTTCATAACAAGAGGATGACTATATAGAATGGCAAATCACTACTGCTTCCAAACAAAACTCAGGGAAGAGGAAAGGGAAACTGCTGAGTTGGACTGCCCTTGACCCACGACACAAACAGACAACTCAGCTGTCACTTATGTTTTGGTCATTTGAGAAGCAGCAGAAAGTATATCTGAAATGAGACACCCTATTCAGCTGAAGCTCAATCTAGTCTATGGATTTTTTTTTTTCCCTTCCTGGAAAGAGATTTGGCTTGAGAAGGGAAAAGGGAGAAGGCAAGAGTATAAGGCAAATTCCCAAGAGAACTGTAAGCACATTTCCATGGATAAGATTGATTTACCAGCTGGAAAATCTAAGTTTGGAAGAAGGCAGCTCCAGGAGTCAAAATTTAGATGCAGGTTTTAACCATGCTCATTATTCTTTTACATAGGGTAGTCGAACACGGACACAGACATAAAATCTGCTTCGTTCCATAGTGCAAGGAGGAGGGGGAATCCTTGTTTTGCCAGATGGCTTATACCGGGACAACAGGAGCATTCAGGAAGGCCAGAGTTAGAAAATAAAGCAAAAAAGCAACATTGGCAAAGACTGATACAGTGTTTTGTTGGGGGGGGGGGGCGGAATGAGAATACTTCCTGAACAGGTAAGAAGCAAGAACAATTACCATTCCCACACAGGAACAAGAAAAACAAAAGATTCCATTTCCCTGCATATTATTGCCAGAGAAGATAAGGACAGAAGTCAGAGGGAAAGTGGAAAATAGTTTTCTACATTGTCAACCAACTCATTCTTTCCATTCTAAATTCCAATGCCAACTTCCTCAGATTTCATATTCCACTTAAGTGACAAAATACACTTAAAACATCACTATGCTTACAGCCTGCTGCTTTTTAACTGCACTTACTCACACCAACCTAGTTAACATGCATATCAGTTGAGTCATTACCTGGTATTTACCAGTGATTTTAGACAGAGTAGTTGTGCTCCTTCAAATTTTACAAGTTTACCCAAACCATGTGGTCTGTTGCAAAAGTTATCAAGACCAGAAGTTGAGCAACAGATGTCTTGGATGTGATACAACAGTAAAATCACACAACACAAGCACACTTCAGAAATTCAGTATCATCTTATAAGCTGCCACATTAGAAGCCACAACTGTTTTCCGACAGAGGTCAAACCACTGAAGAACTGTAGCGAAGCAAACCTTCAGTGAAACAATTCAGAATATCAACGAGCAATTTGCAATAACAATAAATAACAGGGGTTACCATAAAAAGAATTTTGGGAATTATTTTGCCGATGTTGGAAGTACAGCTATCTGCTTTAGCACAGCTGACCCTGGCTTACTTCCTTTGGTTAGCCTGACCTAATCTAAAGGTACTTAAGCTTTCCTCACAAAACTGAACCGTTTTTTTGCTTCACCATTTGAGATGATTACTGTTTGCACTGGTGTTAGTTTTCATATGTGAAAAAAAGGACTACCAGTGTTCTTGCAGATTCTTCTGAATTGGTTTATCAGCAACCTCAAATTCAAAACCCCATTACTTGCATGGTTCAGGATCTAAGGAAGCTTCCTCCGAGATGCCAAGGAATAATGGGATTTTACAGTATGGGTTTATCAAGCAGAAACCATTTATAGCATAGGTACATCAGCAGTTTTCTCAACACCTCTACATTTGGGGAAGCAATTCTCTGCAAAGTTTTTCTCACTCTTGTTCAACTCAACACTTTAGAGCTCTTCATGTATCTTAGAAAACAGATCCAGAGAGCTTTCTGGAACAGCTAGTCATCTACCACAAACTTTAGTACAAGTACTATATTAATGATACTTTCATGAACTAGCCATTCATAGCAATGGGCATTTTCAGAATCAATTCATAGTTTCAAACCTGCCTGGTCCTAAAACTTTAAAATTCATGTCACGTACATCCTAAGAAACTAGGTTTTTTGCTATTCCTCACCTTTGAGAGCTGAAAAGGCATTTACAAGACAAAGTTCCTTAGAAGAAACCACTTAAGTCAACAGTAATGACAGATTTAAGAGTCTCCAACACCAATAAATCAAACTTCAATTCTGCTTAGTTTTCTGGGATTTGCCTAAATTTGAGAAGTAACATTTCATACTGGATGGGAAGAAAAAAAAATTGTTTTGAATCCTAGTCCCAAGATATAGACAAGACAACTGGCTATTTTTCCTATTTGAAGTAAGTGCTACCATATACATTTAGTCATGTTCAGCTGCACCGATATGCTGTAATTTGTGCTGTATTACTGTTGTGGCGCTTTTTTTTTTTTTACCCTCCCCATACATACACAGTTCCACAACAAGCCCTATATCCCATTTGATGCATCTATGAGAATACCTTGGAAACTTTAGGGACACCAACTATAAGAAAAATCACGAGTCTGTCAAAAAAGCAAAAAAGGAAGTGAACAGTATAAGACATTAAGCTATTTTAGTATAACCTGATGGTAGCAAGTTTTGCTTTATAGGCATAATACCTGAATAGATCAAGACACTCATTTGGACAAAATTGTTTTCATTACTAACACCCAGATAGAAGGGACAAATTACAAACTATAGGACTATTCTTAAATAGTTGCATTACAACCTAAAGCAACTGAAAATATTTGTTCTCCTACACAGACAGAAAAAAAATGCAGTCCCTAAACAACAGGATGTTAACTACTTATACTTGTTCTGTACATGAAATTTACTTCAAGTACAAATGCAACTGGAACCAGAATTCCCTGGGATCTTTTCACTTTCTGCAAACACAAGTAGATGACTGCAACTTGAGAGGCCAAAATTCCTTGTTTTTCCTCCTCAGATTTCCCACATTTTTTTGTTGTTGTTGCCACAACCACTGAACATTCAAGCAGGTCTACAAACCCAAAGTGAGTCCACAGGAAACACATGCACGTTTTCCTAGAGGAAACTTGAGTATTAAAGACAGGGTTTTTTATGACAGATCTTCAGATATAGACCACGCACGATCTATTAGTGTACTACAGCATTTAAGACTTCAGCAGCAACCCAGAGCCTCTTCACTTTTTTTGTTGTTCCTCCTCCTGAGCGTAAATACTGAACCTCTCAGACACGTTGAGGCTTGTATAATGAGATCAGCAAAAGAAATCATACCATCACCTGAACTGGCTCACAGTTGCCATCAAGAAGAAAAAAAAAAAAAAATCAAATTCAAGTGCCCTGTGTAATTTGGTGTGTGTCCCCCCCCAGGTACAGACAACCTGAAATGCATTCTGCTTTTGAGCCGCTTATCTGCAGAAAAAAGCTCGAGCTGCATGCAAAGGAAGTAGAGAAAACCACAGAAAAAACATTCTAAAACTAAACTTAAAAGTCCTATTTTTGCATCAGACATTTTTGCAGTTTCTTCATTTTCAGCACACTGTTCCTGGCAAACCTAACAACTCACTAAGCCCCAAACCACGACAAATGCAAATAAAAACCACGCCCTCAAAGGCCATTCTACATACTGTCAATCTCTACTTGTCTACATCCAGAGAGGGCAATATAAAAAAAAATTCAATCACTTTTCAGACAGTATGTCTTACTGTAGGACACTTGTCTGCATGGACTGCTTCTCAAAAACTATCTATTTCAAGTTTAGTCTCACTTATATTTTTTTTCTTTAGGGAAGACTCAAAGGCTCCGAGTCCAAATCAGCCACAGCAAAACAGAGCACATTAAGTTCGCATCTTGCATTTTTATACAGATACACAACTTGAATTTCCCAAATGAAAGCATACCGTAAGCAGCTGAATACAGAAAGAAAGAGACAAATCAAAAATAGTTTTATGTTGGAAAATATCTGTTAAGATTAAAAGCCTCACTTAAAAGAAGCAGATTTGAAGACAGACATGGTAACATTTTGCAACATTTAAGCAAAACCCGCTAACAGTTCAGAAATTGCCATTAACAGATGCATATTACATAAGAGTGCACAGATTTGCAGATCCTTAAGATAATCAGCCTGAATTGCTGAAGCTTTTAATAGCAATATTTGTCGGTTATTGTTTGTATATCATTAGTTTTTGCCAGGATAGCAGCAGTCACAATACATTCAGATTGGGGTCATAAACTTGCCAGCAACAGTCAGCAAAGCAGAAACAAGTCACAGGGTTACTCTAAGAGAGGAAAATGTCCAAGGAAAACCGGGTAATGCCATCAGTTGGATAGTCTTAAACTATCATGAGACTATATTAACTGGCCAAAACCAGTTAAAATGCACGTAATTGGTGGTATCAGCTTTGTACTATCTTTTGTTTAGCTCAACATTCCTACATAGTTGTTTCAGATTTACCCCAGTTACAAAGAGATCAGTATTCCTATTCTTTTCAAATTCTTCTAAATGGTGGTAATAAACTCTCAATCACCTAAATGAGTTTTTCCATCGGTAGCTTTTTGCTTTCTGTTGGTAGCCTCAAATCTGTGATCAGAACCCACTATCTTCAACTACTGATGCAATAAAATTAGGAATGGCTGAAACCATCCAAATGAAAAAGATGATCCAGAACAGCTAAACAGAAACAACAAAGCTTCTCCCTCATATAAGGGAACTAATAAAGCTTATTTTCCGTACCATCTGCTATCCTAAAGCAGAAAAATAGCAGTTCAGTGGATAGCTATCTAAAGTTTCTATTAATGACTGCTTATTAACAGAGGGGGGAGGATCAGAACCGTTCTGGACTACGGCTCAAAACAGCATCCACATCACAAGTTACCAGAGTTGCCAAAGCTTCTTCTTTGTTTCAATCTTATCGGTAACATGCTAGAAGGAGTCCTGCTAACCACTTGCAAAATTAGAAGACTTGAAAAGCACCACAGCGATCCTGTCCTGAGAACAGATACTCCAGAGAATCGCTGCCCAGACTATTGCCAACAGAAAAAATAGATGATTTCAGAATCACGTTCTCGGGCACACTGAGTACGAAAAGAAATGGCATCCCCTACGCTAAAACACACAGCCCTAGGCAAAGCATTCCTTCCAGTGTCACTGACACATCACTCAAAAGCTGATAGATATTTTAGTTACAAGGTAGATGGCCAACAAGTATAAACATACTTTTTGGAGGATTTCTAGATTGTAATTCTGTAGGTAGCATTCCCAAAGATTCTGCTTAGACCTAAAATGATAAACCCAAACTTGGCAAGTTTGTCTCCCTGAGTGATTTAGAATGAGTTACTCATAAAAAAACTGCCTACTGCTTTAGATACATATTAATACCTAAATAGCTTCTGGAAGAAAAAAAAGATACCAACACCAGTCCAATTTTTAGCAGGCTGCAGTTTCCTTTGCTGAAAAATAAACTGAGAGCGTGTTAAGTTGCTTGTGATCCAGGCAAAGTAACACACAGCGCTGCTAGGAATTACCCAGGCAAAACTGGAAATGCTTTAGAATAATCTGGATATGTGCAATGCACCTGTCATCATCAGATGAAAACGACAACTGGAATGAAGTTCAGAAGTATGTTTGAGACCTGAATCTGAATTCTTCCCATCACCATATTGCATCCCAGTTATTTTACTCTGGCTTATTAGAAAAAAGATTTGGCAACATCTGTGATGATCTTGTGAGGATCTCCTTTTGGTTTAAGAGGATAGCGTCACATAGCATAGAACATTACTAACACAAAGTTTATCCTTTGCATCATAGAGTTAAAGAGTATTCTGCAGGTTGTGCCCATAAGACAAGAAGCGAGCAAGCTCCCTCTCTCAAAGATGACCTCAAGTGAGCCACAGATTCAATCCTAGTCACCTCTTCACTTCCCCCAGCTCTCCCGAGGGGAATAATGAGGGCAATTAAAACCACACATTGAGAAGTGTGACAATTTCTAAATATGCTGAGGAAGCCGGAAATAAGGTAGAAAGAAGGGTATCTGTAGTATCTTCATAAGAGACATTCTAACGCTGTTTAAGTTCAGCACATAGCCTAAAGGGTTCTCAACATCAGCCAGAAGAAAATCCTGGGGACTGTAAGCACAAAAATACTTACGAAGCCAGTATAAAATCTGAGTCTCATTTGTTAGGACAAGAATTTTAACACCATATTTGAAAATATTTTCAGATGGCTCATGCTAGATAAAAGCCTTCAACTACTCCAACAAATCAATTTTCAAGCAGCACTACAAATCCTGCTATTTAGAACAGGAATTGTTTCAAGTATACTGGAAGAGTGTTTTTCCAGACATGGTATACACATGTCATGATCAAGTTAAAACCATGGAATCATTATCTAAAGTTTTAAGAGTCAAACACGGTAACTTTCTGCCATCTGCTATTAAAACACACACATGCTATGCCAAGAGAAATTCTTATGCCCAGCTGCAGAAGCACTGCAAACTTGCATGACATTTATTCTTTTTCTTATAGCCCAAATGTTACAGTCATTATGTCTGCATTTCCATTTTTCATAAGTTAATAACTCTCAAGACTAAGACAAGCTTGAAACTGTGAACTTAAAAGACTGAAACAGAAAAATACTCAACTTTTATTTCAACTCAACCACGATTTGGAAGAACCAATTAGTGATCTCAAAAAAAAAAAAAAAAGGTTGCTAATCTTTACAGGAAGCAAGAGTTTCTGAAGAGATGCATGACAGGAAGCATCAAGGCTGCCACCGCTCAGCATAAACGTTGTCACATGCAGTATGGAGAACCTGGGTGACAGTCGGAGCTGTGCTGTTTAACAAGCTGCTGGTATGAAAGAAGAACAACAACAAAATAAGAAAAAGAACATGTGGCCCAGAGGGATGTTTGCTAACCAAAAGGTACTGAATCTACACTGCACCATGCATTGCATCCATGGAGACTACCACAGATCTATTACTGCTTGTTTTATTTATTACTCTGCTAGACAGCTCTCAAAGGACTCTATACAGGATGTCTCCAGGGATTTTTATCAGGTGGGCTTTTTTTTCTTCCCTTTCAAAGAAAGATTATAGTCCTAATACTTTTCCTTAGCCCTCAAAAGTTTAGTTATGAATCTAAGCGTTTTTATTTCAAACCACAACGGCCCAAAACAAATCTCATTTAAGAGATTTAATTCTGCAGCTCTCAAATCCACCCGAACTGACAAATAAGAACCTGTTTATTTCCATAACAAATGCTGCATTTTCAGAAGGTACTTACCCGATTATATTTATTGCCTCGCAACCAGCCAGTTACAAATTGAACCACAGCCATCTCCAAAAGTGATATCCCTTTGAGGTAAGATTATTTTCCTAAGTAGAGGTCTCCTAACAGCTGCAGCTCCAGAATGTACTTTAAAGCTCCCTTCTCTCTTTCAGGGTCACCTTTGTAAAGTCTGAGAGAGCCTGACCACTGTTTATACTTCTGCAGGTAATTAGTCTGGCTCCTTTCCCATGTCATTTATCAAGTTGTCAATTGTATCAATTACAGCACAAACACTCAGGAATATGGCTGGGTTTAGTTCTTTAGCCAAAGGAGAAATTTTCACAGAGATTTGAAACCAACATGGAAAACCAAAAGAAAATTTAGACTTCACTGCACAAAACTTCAAGCTCCCTATGTGCACACACTTGAAGACACTTGGAAATCCAGCGTAACCTGGAAGTGTTATAAACCGATGATATACTTATGGTTTTATAGCTTTTTGCTTTCAGTATTTTGGAATTTGTAGAGCTGAGAACAGAAAAAGAGCTAATAAGGACAGAATGATCTTCACAGAGATCATCACATACCTTTATTAATCTACATTTGTGACAATTATGCATCTGACCCAGAAGCAGTCACGAATGGGAGGCACACTGCTGCTGTTACAGTGGCTGTAGCCACATACAGTTCTGCTCACAGACTAGTAGCATTATTTTAAACGTTGATGTGAAGTACAGGGTAGGCATGGGAGTCACCATACTGGATTAGACTCGAGCTTGATCTGTTTCAGTAGAAGTTTTATAAAATATATTTTAAAATGTTCAGAATTAAAACACAGTTAGAGCTTTCAAGAATGTGTATTTGTTTCAGGATGTTGACTATTCCTCCAGAACTAGCAGAATGTAATCATTTTCCAACAGCACTTAACAGACAGATGAATTCCAGATCCACACTCCTCAGCTTCCTCTCACTGCACAAAGGTTTTGATCTGGTTTTCCATTTTGCTTTAATGTAGCTATATGATTGTGCATCAGAGCTAGCATCTTTGCAGTCAGGCCTCCTAGTGAGCAATATGCAACCAGCTTTAAAAAAAAAAAAAAAGACTACAGGACGCCACAGTTATGTGTAACAAGACCTTTTTTGGTTGTCAGACTTGAATGTGCAGCTTCTGAAACATTCCCAGCTCAGCCAGTCCAGAAAGCAAAGAGATTTTTAAGAATTATACTTTGACTTCAGTAAGCTGGTATTCATCACGGTGAGCCTGCAGTGGAGTCTATACTCCAGAGTATAGAAAGTACATTCCATTGTTGTCTGCTCACCTAAAAATCAGTATTAAAAAAAGCTTTAAGTCTAAAAGATAAAGATAGGTATAGTTTAATCTGAAGCATCACTAAAAGTAAAGTTATACATCATATCCAAGCAACTTCCTGTATAGTGAATTTTAAGCTAACTTCTATACATTGTTACACTCAGAAAAATTCTGACATATGGAAATATTATTTAGCACCTCGCTACTTCCTGTAATAAAGTGACAACCAGTTGCATTATCATTTTTACCGGAGTGCACTACAGAATCTCATGGTTCACATTTGGTTATGGCATTACGTTTGTTCTCAACTGGTTTTTCATTGAGACTGCCTATGTAAAGAAAAATCCATTTGTAAGTTGGAGTAGTTGTACACTACCCTTGGTCTATAGTTAACAGTCTGCAACAGAATCGCATACGTGTAACCTACACTAGTTTATTACTCAGAAGATTTATAACAAAAGGTAACCAAATTCACATTCAGCTTCTCCTCAATGTAAGAAATACAACATACTCTTCTTGCACCACTTTCACCTCTCGAACTCATTTCTTACCCCTAGAAGCTCTATCGTGCTTAGAGACAGCCCTCAACCTCCTTTTCCCCTTCAGCAGCTCACATGTTAAGCACAATAACCTGACAATAGCAGTGCGCTGAAGCCAGCGTAAGAATGGCAAAGTGACCTATCAGCAAGAAGATGCATTCAGGAACTGCAACTGCTGACCAACCTACCCTTTCTGTCAAAGGAATACAAAGGACAGGAGTGATACAGCAACTACCAGACACGTGCTGCAGTTCTCCAATGCACACAGTTTACCAGGAATGCATTTTCAACTAATGTAAGTATCTTTCTAATAAGAGTTTCTAAATCATGCTTCCTTTAAGAGAAGACACTGTCCAAAGGAAAGAAGATAAGTTTTCAAATGCCTGACAAATACACAGTTCAAAAAAGAGCCCAATTTACCTTCCATATCATCAAGCGCACTTTCATATTTGAAAAGTTACTAATTTGAATGACAGAACCCTGGGCAGTAATTCTAGACACAAGATTTTTCGCAGTCCAGCAAGTGACTGCACCACCCTGTATTGTTCTGTAACCCAGAAGTTAAATGACAGACTTGATTCAAAACCAACTCAAATTGAAACAGGGACTCAGGGGATGAGACATTACCCCCAAGATTTGGCTTTTACAGTCAACTATGTGACTCTTGCTACCTTTAGCATAAGAGTATTACTTGACATAGATAAACTTAATGCAGCAAGAAAAGGCATCACATTTTAGCCACAATGTTACCTGAACTGTACATAGGTGACAAAAGACTCACTGCTCAGAAATGTAATTTTAAAAGACTAACCAGTAACACAGTACAGGAAGAGTTATTTTAAATTAAAATAGAAAACAGCGGCAATAACCACTTTTGCCAACTTCTACCTACTTAAAGACCATTAAAGCAGTAACCCTAACTACTACTTCACTCAATTTATGAGATGTACTAATGACAACAGTAGGAGGCACACTTGACTCAGAATAGCTAGAGTTGAGATGAATATATACAATGGGAATAAAAGTATTTGAAGGCTAACACTACACTAACAATTTCCTTGCAGTAACTGAAGCTGCGCACTGGCCCTAAGCAGTTGCTGCTGAGCTCTTCACAGCTCCACTATGTTCATGGCAAAGCAGATAGTTCACATTCAAATACCCGCATCCAATATTTAAACTAGGTTCAGTTTGAATTTGCTTCATATAGACAGGCTACAAAGTAAACTAGGACAGTTCATCAGTCACACCTTTGTTAGGAGATTGTTACACATCTATAAGCAACCTTGAAATACTCAATTCCTTCAAATCAAATCTTCCTATCTTCCACAGATCAAGAAAAACTAGAGTCTTGGCCAGGACCTGCCTTGCTGGAGATAGTAAGAACACCATTGGGTCACCCACAGAATTTCAGTTCTTTCTCCTATTTCCTCCACAGTTCAGTACATCAAGTGTAAGGGGCATTACAACACAGTTCAAGAGCCTTCTTAAGGATGTGGAGCAGTAGTCTCCAGAGTATCATCAGCAACTTGGTAACCCAAGCTGCATTTGACAAACAGCACCCAAACTCCCTTTGAAAGGAAGCATATTGATATTCTCGGATTTTACACTTTATCGCTACAGAGCACTTACATAAAAGTTGGTATAGTAAGGTATAGTTGCATTATTCAGCATTAAAAAGTCATCCTCCCAGAGACCATCACAAAGTCTTCTCAGCTGTCCTTGATCCGCACGATTCCTACTACAGAATTTGCTCCAATATTTAAACGCTGTAGTTTAACTGAGATGAAAGCAGTTGACATCTTGCTTCCTTCCAAACAGCAGAGATTTTAAAGGAACTGAAGCATTCAAGGTATGCTAGAAAAGCCTTAAAAGAACATACACCCAAAGACTCTGCAAAAGCACGAACAGTTCTCACCCCATTCTGTTATACATCTTGCGATCAAGAACAGCAATACACTGTTACCAACTTTAGACAAGCCACGAGGGGAACAACTTAGTCTGATAATCATGCTAAGCACCTTCATTCTGGCAGCACTATGGTAGCACTGTTGGGAAGACTCTAGAGAGGTGGGACACCTAGGATGCCTACGCTTGCTAGCATGGATACAGAGAAGAAAAGCTCTTCTATTGCTAAGGAACATTATTTCAAGACAATTAAAAGTAACCATCAGTTAGCTATGGTTGTTGTAATATAGCATGGAAAAAAATAATTCACATTTCCCTATTAAAATAATTATGCTTTGAAGGTTCACCAATCCGCAAACCATGGCATTCTGGAAAACTAATGACATCTAAGTTTCAGTCCATCTTCGTGAATCCAGAGTATATTTTGATACAAATCACACATAACGAATATCACTAACCTGCCAACAATTATATTTTCCTAGAGAAAGAAGAGGATGTACCCATCATACCAAGAAATACCAAGTTCCTCCTTTTATTTCTAAACACAAACAATAAAACAGGACTTAACCTGAAAATATTCTACCAGCTGTAGAGTCTAGCTCCTTTAGCAAATACTTTTAACAGCCATAAAATTGTATTTTTGTTTCAAACTTGTCATTTTGTATGCAGTCTCCTTACAAGAGGAAAGCTACAGCCTTCAGAATAATTTAACCCACAAGGCACTCCTGTAACGTAGTTAACCTCCAAGCAAAATGTCAAATATTTCCCCCTTACAAATATTTTCATTCATGCTTTTTGCACTCTGTCATTTTAAATACTACTCATGAAATTCTTCGATCAATTGAAAGCTCAGCAACATGCCCTTTATAAATATGCTTCTTTATTAAATTACTTCAAAGAAGGTGCTCCTTTAGACAGTTTGTCCACATCGTATTGATGATGATTAAGACACTTCAACAGAGGCAATGTTAGAAAAAGTGACTGATGCCAAGCTGACATTAGTTTCTGATCAGTAAGTGAAGTGTGAAGATTAAAACAGATTTCAGGGGTTATTAAAGTCAAGGAACGCCAAAATTGCACAGATTAAATTTCAAATAAAGTCATATAGTTTTGGTGGATTATTAATCTCCTCTTAGTTCAAACTGCACATGAAAAGCTTAAGCAGAGCCCAACACTGGATCATTTCACTTTTTTTAATTTAAAATTAATGCTCAAAAGACCGCCACAGGAAGTACACAACTAGCATGGAGGAGTGGGGTATGCTTAAGGGTCACAAAGAAAATTGGAAGCTCACTTCCACAGTCCGTAAGTGCAGAGTAATGGCAGTAACATAATCAACCAAGATAGTGGTAGAACGCTTGAGCAATCATCCAAAAGCAAGTATGAATACAAATCGAGAGATCTCTTCATAAATTCTCTCAGTTTGACTGGAATTGATGCAAAATTGCCTTTGAGGGGAAGAAAGTTTTGGTACAGTCACTGCAATCAATCTTTTGTGAGCAGCTAACTGCTAAAAGCCCCCTCAAAGACTTCTGGGATTTTGACCCAATGCTCTCATGTTTGCCCTAAATTGGACGGGAACACACACAATAATAAAGCCATGCCGCATGAACTCCTCTACGGATTACACCAAAACCTAACACTAGAAAACAAGCACTATCCTTTTAATTTAACGCTGAGGCTTTGAAAACAAACTAGTACACCAGGTGTTTGTTCCTGGTACTCCAAGCTCTTCCCACTTCTTTTAAGGTTGTTGCACAGCAACCTGCGTCTTGGTTATACAAGCTCTGACTCGCGTGGAACTCATGGTGTTCTTGCCATCGTTAGACTGGGCTTCTACAGAACTCTGGCTCCACTCAGGCCAGAAACGTGGTAGAAGAGTAGTGTCTTAGTCCAGTTTAATCCACCAGTCACTTGGAGGATTAAACTTCAGGGGTTTTTTTTAAAGCTTCAGAAAGGTAACAATTCCTTTCTTCTTTTCCTCGTGTCTGTATCAAGCGTGAACCCTAGAACTTAGAATGAAAAAAACAGCTTTGCAAAACTAAACAATGTGATGCACTACATTACTTTGTGTATATTCTAGGGTTACCTCCTACAAGGATCCACTACCACAAACATATGAAATGTCTGTGAAACTATTTTGATATTTTTTGTAAGAAAAACACCTAGACAAATTTTGAAAAATTAAGGTTAGCTCAAGTTGACATTCACAACTTTTCCCTCAGCCTCCCTGAAGCTGTGTACAAGTATTTTTACAATTCTCCAAGCTACCTTTTGGAGGCATAAAATGCAAGACACTATAAGAAACAGAACTGTAGTACATTTTCTGATGATAACGCTAAAAAATTCTTCACAGAGCAGAGTATTTAAAAGAATTAAAATGCAAACTGACTCCAAGGAAAGGCTGCACCTTTCTTCCAAAGGAGTGCCTCAGGTAAGGTCTGCAGTTCCCTGTCTTAATAAAGTAGACCTCGAGTTGATGGATTTTACCTCCTTCAAGCACACAGCCTAGCACCTGGGAGAGTGACTGTGCTTGGTAATTCACAATTTTATTTATTTTACCTGCAACTCGCACCAGGCAACTTCCACAGTGGTATCTGTATCCAGTCCTTTATACACAGTTTTGAAGGAGCCTCTTCCAATCTCGATGTCAAACTTCAGGAAGCGGCCATCAGGGGAGATGCCCACTGCCTTGGTCTCAAGCTCTTCGATGTCTTCCTGCTGTGTTCTCCGCTCCTCAAATTCCCGGCTGGCAGCTGACGTGCTGCCAGCGGCACTGGTGGGGGGCAGCGCGGTTGCCTCATCCTCCTCCTCCTTGGGCAGCAGCGGGGCGGCATCCTTTGCAGCAGGGGGCTCCTGAGCAGACTGTCCTTCGAGGGGAAGCGGGGCAGGCGGCGGCGGCTGCTGCAGCAGCGAGGGGGCCTGGGCAGCACTGACAGCGATGCAAGAAGTCCGGCTGGCACACTCGGGAGGAGAGACCAACGGAGCAGCACTGCCTCCCGAGACAGGGGCCGAGGGCGCTGCGGGCTGCAAACTGGGTAGCTCCAAGGCCGTAGCGTTGGAGTCGCAGATCACGCTACGGCGGAAGAAGCGGTGTTCGGTGGCTGCCGCCCCTCGGCTGTCCTTGTCCATGGTGTGGCGGCGGCGCCGGTACTCCTCACTACGGCCTCCGCTCCCTGCTCCGCCGACTGCTCCACCAGCCCCGGCGGCTCCGTGGTCGGCAGCGGCTCCCAGCTTCTCCCCGATGGAGCTGTCCGAGCTGGAACCGTTCTTGGGCGGCGGCGGCGGCGGCGCCAGGAAGCGAGGGGCCGGGGTGCCGCTGTCTGCGGCGCCCCCCGACATCATGCCCCGGGGGAGCGCTGCTAGGGCGAGGCGGCAGCGGCGGGGGGTGGGGAGGGGAGGCGAGGGAAAGGGCCGGTCACTGAGCGGGGAGCGCTCCTGTCCGCGGCTGCCGTTGCAGCTGCAACAGAGGAGGGTCCCAAGGGCTCCTCACGGCGGAGCTGGGAGGCGGCTGCTGGGGAGGCTGGGCCGGCGGGGTGGGTTCCCGGTCAGTGTCTGCATCCATCCTGCAGCGGGGAGCCGGGCAGCGGAGCCGACATGGAGCACCAGGAGCGGAGACGGGGCGTGGGGATGGGGGCGGCGAGGGGAGGAAAAAGCCCAAGCACCGGGCCCGGGCGGGGAGGGAGGCGCCCCGAGGCAGGCCCCCGACCGGCGAGACGCCGGTGCCTCGCCCGGCTGCTTTAAGGCGAGAGGAGCGCTCTGCAATTATTCCCCGGCGATGGAGAGAAAGCGGGGCAGGTCCGGGCGCCCCCGGAGCGAGGGCCGGAGGGGAGGGGAAGGGGAGTGGAAGGGACCAGGAGGCGAAGCACGGAGAGGGGGGCAGGCCCCGCACGCTGGCCGCAGAGGAAGCTGCCGCGCTCAGTCACTCGCACCGGGCGGGGGAGGCCTGGGCAGGCCCAGCGCCCTCACCCCGGCGAGGGGGCAGGGAAAGGGGTCCCGGGGGCTCAGCCCCGCCTCACAGGGGCGCCCATGGCGGACGCGGCCTCCACCTCCCGGCAGGCAGCCACCGCCCGCGCGCGGCCGGGCCGCGCTCCCTCCAACAGCGGCCGCCGCCGCCTCGCACGGAGCCGGAAACCCTCCTCCTGCCCCTCGCCCGCGGCTCGCAGCCTCTCCTCACCGGGGGCCGCCCGCCGCCGCCGCCACAGGTGAGCCGACTCCGGGTGGCGCCCCGCGCCGCGGCGGGGAGGAGGGAGCGGGAGCCGCCGCGGCCGCCCCGGGGACGTCTCCGCGCTAAATGGCGACGGGAGCCCGAAACCGACACACAGGAGGGGGGGGGAGGGCCAGCGCCGCCAGCCACGCCCCCTTCCGCGCTCGCCCTGCGCGGGCGCGCACGCGCGCCCGCCCGCGCTGGGGAAGCGGCTCGCCCCCTCCCCCCTCCGCAGCCTCGGAGAGGTGGCAGCTCCCGTCGTGCACCGCGCCGCGCGCGCAGCCTCACGGGAGTTGTAGCTTCCGTGGGCGCACGGGCGCCTCGCTGGCCCGGGCCGGGGGCGGCCCCTGCCGTTCTCCCGGGCGGCGAGCGTGGGAGGGTGGCTGGCGCCCGGCGGGCCCAGGGCCGCGGGACCCATGTGGTGTGGGGGAGCGAGGCTGCGCCCCAGCTCCTGCTCTTTCCAAACCGGGGCGGCAGCGAGACGAGCGGCCGCCCCCACCTCCGCCCGCCCGGCCCTCAGGGCGGCCGGGGCGGGCTGGGCCGCAGGAGATCCAAAAGGCGCTGAGTCTGCTGCTGTTGCTTGTTTCTTCAAGTCCTATGTTACACCTATTTAATATATTAAATATTTAGCTTCGTGTTTTCAAACAGCCTTTAAAATTCTTTACAATTACGGGCAACGATAACTCCATGTACATGAGTACTGTATGAACAAGTGAGGGTTTGGGGTTTTCCTCTGTTTAGGTCATCGAAGAGGCATTAATTGGCCAGGCAACTTAAAATACAAATAACTGCCATGTAAATGTGTGCTCTCCGTTATTTAAAAGAAACAGGATTTGCAGCCTTTCCCCTGAAAACGATCATTATCCCATGGCCATTTCAGTCACCACAGCGGCTGCTGCAGCCGAATCAAGGCTGTACAGCAGCCAGAGGAGCAGCGAGAGCCCATGCGAACCCTGACACAAATCGGGAACTTTCAGGTTAACAAACCACTGGCACACACGAGTCATCTAATTTATTTATATCATGTTCCTCTTTTGTATTAATAAACCAAAACCAAGCACTTTCCTTCTTACGAGAGCAGACTTTTGAAGTCAACGGGAATGTACTGAAGGAGGAGCAAATGATTTGGTACCGGGCCTTTCAGGCAACTACAAATCAAAAATTATGCTAAGGAAAAAAAAATTAGGAAATTTCCCTATGTAAATAATATGTCCCCAGCAAACACACTGGCATTTCAAATACTTTTTAAAAAGTTACTTTTGAACCAGCAGTGTAGAGGAAGTTGTATGTTGCTGATGTGAGGCCTTAACGCCTTCTGCACAACGTAACACAAATGGCCCCTTCAGAGCTCAGCAGCCCCCAGCCACAAAATACCAACCCCAGCAATTCTCACGTGCTTGTATTCCTCACATATAAAATTTAATACGCCACGGTAATCAGAATACCGTTGTTTTCTGTACATCTTTCTGTACTACTTCTCTTTGTAACAACAAACAAAATAATGACACACTCTTCACAAAGAGGACAAAATGCACTTTGTCGTACAACTCATCAGTAAAGACTTCTGCATGGCTTAAGCCTTCTAGAGCTTACCTTCACTGCAAAAGTTAATTTAGTTAGTACATCGTTAGTGTGCCGCTTGAACTGCATTGGCACAAGAGTAGACACTCTCCAAAACAATGCTGAACTAAACAGAGTAATTCGATCAGCAGCAAAGAGTGACTGGATCAAAACCGATTAACTCGTAATTCAATCTGCCACATCCCCGCTGCACTGCCAGGACCGATGGCACCAGCAATTGACCACCAGCGTCTCCTCTAATACCAAGCAGGGTTCAGCTTCACTCAACACTTGGCTACAGGTATTTGTGCATTTCTCTAGACACCAGAATGAAGAGTCATTTGTAGTATCAGCAGGCATATCCATGCTATCTTTATACTATTTAGAGTAGTAGGACATAGTAGCAGAGCTCCAGCAAGGGCCAGCAACCAAGGCCCCATTACCTACCCTGGTCTGTGCCACTCCATCTTCACCGCTGTTGAGCTACATTAAAGCAGAGGTCTGCTTTCTTCCAATGCCTGCTGCATTTTTACTAACCCTTTGGATGGGGTAAGTAGGAGTAGATAGCAAACCTTACTCCAGCTTGATGCCTGTTGTAACTTCACGAGCATATACCCAAAATAATACAGCAATAAATCATTCTTTGTGGTGTAAGCCTGCAGAGCTCTTAGGTGAATTCCACTTGCAGCATCAGTAGTTTTTGGCAAGCAGCTCCCACATCTGCACCCAGCCACGTACCCTATGATCTACTGCAAAAGGTAGATGGGCTGCAGCTGGGGAACCACCGCCCTGTGGTCTACACGTGTGGTTTAAATGAGACCTTGCGTGTAGCCCTTCTCTTACTCAAGTGCCTTTCACCTATTGTTCTTAAATATATTTTCCCTTAGTTAATTAAGCAAAATCTTTGCAAAAGAGACCTGAAACCCAGCAGTGCGTAGCCACAGGGGGCCTGAGGCAGTCTTCTACCAAAAAATTGTGGTAATTATGTAAAAAAGCACCTCCCCGGTGTCTGATCCAGCACATTCCTTAGTACTCTTGAAATTCAAGAAGGTTACTTCTCTGAGCCCATCGTGTTTAGTGCGAGGTCCCTAATACGCAGCTCTTCTCACTGGCTCCTCTTCTGGGCAGAGATAGGTATAGCAGTCATCTCGGTGGAAAAAAAAAAAAATAACAAAGCTGAGCAGCTGACCTGGAGGTGGGAATGATGGATTTTGTCTTCTTTGGCTCTGAAAAATGAAGTGGAATGATATTGGCAATTATATTTTATGTGGGTGTTGTTTTAATTTTGTCATTCTAAAAAAAGACGAATGTAATAAAGAGTGTGGGCTTGCTTTCCCTTCAATTTTATTTCTTTTAATCTGTAACGCTGTGTTTAGGCTAAATGGAAAATTTCAGTATTGCAGCAAGATTTAATAAAGCATTAAAGTAAATTCTATATGTATTCTATGTTTAGAAAGAAGTAATTAAAATAGTTTCAGTGCCAGAGTTCCTCAGCCAATTAAAAATATTTCTCTCGCCTGTTGCTGTAAGAAAAATCCACAGAAATAAGGATCCTGACTATACTTGAGAAATTACAGGCAAAGAGACTTAAATGATCTTTTGATTAAATCCAAAGGGCTGACACTTGACATAGTAAAAATATCCTGCTTCTGTCAAGCCTCTTTTAGTTACAGTGATCTTGCTTGGAACAATAACAGTTTAAAAAATTACTCTGAATGAAGTGTGATTTTGAAGTTGACTGAATCAGAAACTTTTTTCTGTTTTGCTTTCTCCAGTGAAATTTCGTTCACTGTTGGCATTCACGACCTGCCCATGTGACAAAGTATTAATGTGAAACAGCTACTCTCTATTTTCTCTTATGCAATACATTATGCAATACAGAAGGCTATGCCATAATTTTGATGCATGTGATTTTATTCCATAACCTAAGTGCTTTTCAAAGCAAACTGTTCATTTCAGTTTTATTGCACGTTACCAGGTTGCAGCTACAGTGCCATATAACGACAATGACAATCCAAATTTTTCGACCACGGTTTCATCTTTTTCCTTGACATTTCTGGAATCTAGGCTTCTGCCACAGTGTTCTTTTGAGTTTCCTGATGCTGGAAGTTAGTGAAACAAAGTGTTTTAAGACTGCATGCTTGCGAAATGAGAGCATTTAACTTTCCAGATACTCTTTTTGCTTTGTCCCCTCCCCGCCCCAAAAATCAAATTTACCTGGAAACTTGTTCTAAAACCTCACATTTCTTTTCTTCTTTTATCTTTACTGAGGTTTTATACTTTCAAGTAGCTCTGGAGGTCAGGTCGATTATGAAATCATTGTAAACATCTCTAGGATCTATGGGCAGTTTAAGTCTTCAGCCTCTGTAGTAGGTGATCCATCAGATGGTGCTGGATGGTGAGTCCTGCCAAAACCTCTGAACATGGGTAGTCTCTCCACAAGCAGGGACCATGGGAATTGAAAAAGAGCAAGAACTACAAGTTTCACAGGGCTCAAAACTAAACATCCCTCTTTGTGTTCTGGCTTACAGAGTCTGCTAATTCTGCAGGCAGGCAGGTCGACACTATGGCCAAGACATCTGAGCAAAGTATGAGCTCTAACTAAATGACTAGTGAAAGAGGCAGCCAGACTATATAAGAAAGAGTGAATTCAGAGATGATGAATTTATGTGACATTTCTTATTTATTGCTTGAGAAAATGTCAACAACCCTGCACCATAAAACTGGAGCGTAGCATGTGCTTCTTCATCAGATTGAAACCTAGGTTTCCCTTTCGCCCACCCATCCACCCCCGTCCTAGCTACTAGAATAGAAAAGATAATTCTCTTTCTTTCCCTTCTCTCACCATTTTCTTGAGCTACATTAACAAATGTATTCTAGCCATGTGAAAGTAAACCAGTGAGAGAACCAGTAGAAGGATATATCACTGGTTTGTTACCTGTGTACAATTTTCAGTTATATTAGTAACCATTTTGGCTCCCTGTTGTTTGTATCTAATCAACTATTGTATATATTGTTAGCCTATCTATTTATGCATGTACATTCTCCAAACAATCCTTTCAGATAAAGTCAAACAACAAGAACATGATAAAAGGACATTGAAAATAACTCAAACACTGAATTTTATCAGAGATGAGACTCAGTTATTGTTCATGCACTATTTCAAACTGTATCAAGCCATAATGGCAGTTGCTGTGGCTAAATTCAATGTCACTCCTATTGGGGGCAGAGGAAAATCATTGCTCACTTCATTCTTTATGTCATCTTCATGGCTATTCTTTCAGTGTTTCTTTACAACAAGTTCATGAAGTAGTCTAACAGTGAATAAGTGTTGTGGAAGCACAGATATTTGCTGAAATCAGCATTGTGTTCTTCCTTTTTCTGTGTCTTTAGTCATTGCTCAGGATGCCTCATTTATCTTTTTTCTCTCTAAGACTTTAGGGAATTCTGTGCTTCACAGCAGTGTCATAACACTTCTAAAGCAAGCACAGAAGCAGGGGCATGGCTTTAATGAAGAGGAGCTGGCTGATGAAGGTGGGTGTAGGGAAGTGTGAAAAAGATGGTGATGCTGTGTTTGCGACTGAATCTGTTAGTGATGCTGTGCAGCAGTCAGCCTGCCCTGCTTGCTGTTCACCACTCACAAGCTGACAAAAATCAATCACTCTCACAGCAGGTCCAGTCCTGCTCCTCTCTGCATCAAAGTACAAAAATAAAATACTACTCGCTTCAGTCAAAGCAGGAACAGGCTTATAGTCCAGCATAAAGAACTTCCTCGTGTCCTTCAAAAGCAGAGTCTGGGCCAAATGCAAAGCATTAGTCTGTTCCTGAGTCATTTATCCCGACTCCAGTACTGGAAGGTGCTCGTCATTTCTGAAAGGCGTTGAGCATTCCTGAGGGATAATGAGTGCTCTCCACGGCCATTGACGGCAGGGAAAGCGAGAGCACTCAGCCCCTCGTGGTGGGGCTCAACACCTTGCAGAATTGAGCCCTTGATAAGGCAGGAATCCTAAAGAAAAAAGGAACATGTGATAATTTGGCTGAAGGGAGCAATATAAATCTGGAGTAACCTCCTCAGATCACTTCTCTCCTTGCAAAATACTTAGCACGAGGAGTGATCGGCACGTTGTGCACATTGCAGAACTGTCCACTTGCGGTCTCAGTCAGCTGGCTCCTCTTGCAGTCTGTGCGGACCAGGAGCGGAGGCACAAAGTTGAAACAACACATTCTGGCAATCCGCAGCTGATGCACGGCCTGCCGTAGTGGTTTGTCAGTAGTGAAAGTGTTTATTGAAGATATAAGCATGCTGGTATTAAATGTGACTTACAACAAAGCTCCTTACCTGAATAACCTGTGCTACACATGTGCAAAGTTTTCACACTCATGTAGTTTCAGCGGTGTAATTACAGTCTGATGAAAAAACATCCAGTGCAAACAAGCTCTTGGGGACCACTGCCAGATGCCACAGGTCAGAGCAGCTCTCATGTTGCTCAAATCCGTGTCCAAGGCTGGGCAGAGAATCAGGGAGCTGTAGCTGCCTCGCAGAGAGCGCTGGATCTTTTGCTGTGCTTGATCTTAAGTGAAACGCTCCGGGGAATCTGCTTCATGTTTATCAGAGATCTCGGGAGGCTGATGAGTGTCTTAAAGCTCCAGGTGAGAAGGGAGAGGAGATCTGGGTGGATCTGAAAACTGATATAAATTAGAAAAGTTCTCAGTTTCCTTTGCATCCATGTGATACTACCTAAATGTGGAAAACCCTGACAGGATTGTCACAAATTTCTGATGGCTAACTCCATCGCAAAACACCAGCCTCTCCAAACTAATGAGGTACACGAGAACTCATTGAGTAGCCTCAAATAAAGCAGAATAGGAATTCATAGTTCAACCGTCTTTGAGATGTGACAAAAATGTTTTTAGAAGTGTTTCAAATGTGTGTGTGTGTATATATATATATGACACCTCTATTTTAATGTCTTTCTCTGAGAAACAGCTTGCCCAGTTCATCTGCCTCATACCAACACAGTGGTTCTGCTGTTTCAGTCCTGAAACATCAGTCTTTTAAAATATTTCTGCTTCATATTCTTGTTCTCTGAAAACAACTTCCCCTTCTTATACATCGCTCCACAAAGTATTAACCACCACCCAGAGCTAGAAAGCAAAGATGTTGCCTTTTGGGGACACAAGCAACATCACACTAGAGACCAGACTATGAAGCATAGTAGAAGTGATGTCTTTCTGCTCAGACAACTCCTCAACAGCCTTAGGTAGATAGGACAAAGCCTCAGCAAACAGCTATGTTTAGATACAGCCGTGGCTTCAAAACTTTCAGCTACGCAAAGATTAAGTAGACAGCTTGTCTACAGCAACACCAGTATAAAGGGCAAATTATTAAAACTTTTTGATGAGTCAGACTCATTTCCTGCAGTTCGCTCCACCCTCTTTGGGATGCAGTGCTTAACTTCTCCTGCTGCCTGCAACCTGAACCGCGAGTTGTTTACTCCCAGCACCTTGGACCCCCATCAGCAGCCTCTCCACTGTGGCTGGAGACGGGCACACAGATGTGCATTGTCAGGACCCAAATCTGCAAACACTTCAGCTGGGAAGCAGTACTTAGCGCTATGAACAGTCCCATTGACATTTTACATTGCACACAGCAGTAAGTGTCCGAAGGATCAGGCTCTTGGTGATTATGTGATTTCAGGTACAGCAGTTAAGATTCAAAACAATGCAGGTCATGGAAATGCAAATCATTCTGGTCTCTCCTAAAGTACTAAAAATCCCCAAATCAAACATCAGTACCTAAAATTAGATCCACAATCAAGTGACAGAGATTACACAACATTCATTACAAGGTTTGCCAGGATTTTCAAGCAGAAAAGACACAGAAGGAAATATAGATCCACTCATTAGGATTTCTGATATCACAGTGAGTAAATTACTTTTTAAAAACATCTTGCATTACAGGGAATATATAATCTCAGGGGAACCAAACAGTCTCTGAGCAGCTTACACTTCTGGCAGCAGCCCAAGATACCATGAGGCACAAATCACACAAATGTCCGAGTTTGTGTAAATTCTGTGCTCAACATCTGCATAAGCTTTCTTCCTAAGTGTAAAAAAATCCTAGCTGATGCTTTGTTTCTTTGCCCAAAATTCAAACATCATATATGTTATCAGACACATCAGACAAATTGTGGTTATTCCTTGAATCTGAATCTTTTGTGTCCCTTCACTCTACCGGATATGTAACCTTGCACATGATAGATCATGTATTGACAGTCAATTGCAACATAAAACCAACAAAAAGGAGGACGATTACAATGCTGTGATGATTTCTTCTTTATGAAGCCATTATTTACCTCCTTAAAGGGCCTGAAGTTCTGTTAAAATGTAGGTATTATTACCATGCAGTTATTATCGAGGACTAGAAATGTGATTATTTGGGCATTATAACAGTCTATAAATATTTAAAGCATTAAACCCCAAAGAGAGTTAATGTAATAGAGAAAAGTAACATTAGAACTACTAGAGTGAATTGTGGAATGGAAAGACAGAAAAGTTTGAATGTATTTGAATGCGGAATAATCTCCCGATAAGATAGAGCTGATACTGCATTACTTGACATTGTTTCAGTGATGATCTCAAAATAGCATTCAAAATCTACTGAGTTAAAATGTGTAAGATGAGAGACACATTAGAACGTGGAACTGATTACTTGCACAAACTGCTGTAAACAGAGTCCCTCACCGCGATACTAAGAATAATGAGTTCATCATTGTCAGTAAATGGTATAGTTAGAAATATTTGGTTGAGAAAAAAAACAACAACGCACATTGGTTTACATCTCTTAATTTCCCCAACCTGAGTATGGACACTTTCTTGGTCATCCACCCCTCCTGTTTCAAAACTAAGACATACACCCTCTTTAGTGCCTGTAAAACTGGTAACACCTGTACACCGTGCCAGGATATTAAGCTGTTCATATCATTTTATCAATGCTGTTGAGATCTTTGTACAGGAGAGAGAAGTAACCGCCACTGTGGTGTGGTTTCTGACCTGCCTGTTAGCAGCTCAGCTAACTCAGCTGACTGGTTCAGAGTTTTTAAAAATGCAAGCTGACAACAACATGCTCTAAATGTTGGACTATGCAATTTCAGAGTGCTTAGCTTACTGTCTTGATTCCTTTATCTTTCAAGTTTGCTTGGTAAGAATGAAATATTTTGCCTTAAAAAAGCTGATCGTAGACAGACAGACAGCATTTATCCAAACCTGTAGTATGCGGTACAGGCTCTACTTGTGCAGAGAATGCTCTTAGTCTGGACACATAATATTGGGAATGCTGGAATCCTAACATAATCCTAACTACTTTTTGTTTGAGTCTCATTAGGCCCTCCCAAAGTAAGCCAAAAATTATATAAGGGAACTTTCCTGTTAAACCCTCTGTTACCACTCAGAAATGTACTCTGTGGATTTTGAGAACGTTATACTTGCTCAGGATCTGTAGATGTCCCATATCCCTAAATGCTTCACTCGAAAGGGACCTCTGTACATCTAGATTTTGAAAGGACCAACACAAAGTCCTTCAGAGAGAGGTACAGTGTTCCAGGTGCTATAGCAAGAGATGGGTGGGAAGTTCAAACGTGTCTGCCCAAGAGAAAAGTAGGAGAAAGGCAGCTCTCAAATTTCTGGGGCATTGTGAATTCAGGAGGATGAAATACTGAGGCAGCAGGTGAAAAAAAAGAAAAGGTTATTGAAACTCTTACAAAAGGTTTTGAATTTTTTTCTATTTAGAGAATGTGGTTTTCATAGTACGACTAAACATCACCACTGACACTACACGGTGGATGAGATCTCTGTCAGAAGGACAGAAGATTGCTGAAGGCAGACCACTGCACATTTTCATGATGTCATGAGAAAGGAACAAGAAGAGCTCAGCTGAGCACAAGTAACCCACATTTCCTCCAGCAGTGTCAGTTTTTAGCTTCCAGTCTAAAAACTATACCTTTTTGTTCTTCACACTTACCAGCGTGAAGTTGTCCCACTAACCTATTCAACCCTGTTCCTTTTCTGTGGTCCTCAAGCAGCTCACATCTTATACAGACTGTTGAGATACCTGGTACCTCTCTCTTAGTCATCTATGGATTGTTTTGCTACCTGAATCCCAGATTGCACAATGGGTATGATGATTGCTGCTTACCTAATGTTTGTTATAAAACCTGTGACAGCATTTTTTCCTTGCTGCTCTACAAGAGGAAATAGCATTTTATTTGAAATGCTGTGCTGAGTGTCAACATGAGAGGTGTTTTAAAAGAGCTGAGATGCTGTCAGGAAAATGTTTCCAGGCCTACCTTCCCTCCCACATCCAACTGTGTTGAAATAATCAAATGCTATACCACTCGTACTTGGGAAGAGGATGACTAACAGCAGCTAATTACTGCTCAATCTGTTGCCCTCAGCAGCTATTGGTCTGAATCACACCTGCTGGCATGGAGGGGTGCAGTTTGCAGTGCGGTGCTCCAGAGGTAATTTAATTTTCAGGGTCTTCCTTGGGAGGCAGCGACTGGGACAAGGACCCCACATATTAAGATCCTATCACAGAGGCTGCTGCCACCGTATCTGGCTCATCAGATGGCCTGAACACCCTGGCTGTGAGCCTCTCCAGGTCAGCCCTGTCCTGCTGGGGGCCCTGGGCCAGCCCACATCGTGCTGCATGGAAAGGAGAAGGTGGTTACTAATTTCTTCCCGCTCCGTCCCTCTGCAGCAGAGACTGAACCTAGCTCAGTGGTACTGGCTATTAGTTTCTGCTTTCCTCCCAGTTTGCTGCTGCAGTAGCAAAGAGTTGGCAGAGGGCCTTCTGTATCATATTTGATCTGTTGACACTTGCAGCAGTGCTGGACTCTAACACTGTAGGAGTTTCCGTCTGGAGAAATATGGTAGCCCTTCCTGCCTCCTCATTCCACTCCCTACGGAAAACCTCCCTCTTGTTTTCCCAAATTCTGGGCCAAATAAAATATACCAAAATAACACTGGAGACAGAGAAGGAATCTCTTGCCTCAAACTTGGCCTCGGAGCAATACATGCAACCATTACTCGTCTCACAAGTGAAGTCACGTGGGTGGAATCCAGGCAGGGTTTCCTCAGCAGGGACTGCAGGTTCACCCTGGCTGCTATGCAAACAGATACCCCCTTGTTTGCGGTGGCCAGAATGACCACTTCTGTCTGTTTTCGTGCTAGGTTGAGTTCATAACAGTCCAGGCATTATATTCTTCAGCTGGCTAACTTAAAACTTTCTAGGAAAGAAAGGGCCAGGAGGTCTTGAACTGTGGTGGTGTAGCTGCCCGCTGGCCAATGTGTTGTGACATTTCACCATTGCATGGAGAAGAGGCAGGAAAGCAATACTTTTATCAGAGTTGTTGGAAATCCTGCCTCACTCTTAAAGCTTTTTATTACTTCAAGGATGTTCTCCTGAGTAATCACATAATTCTGCTGCTCTTGTATAATGTATTCAACACCTAACACGTGAGCCAGAGGGTAGCTTTCTATAGCATAACCCACCCCCGACAAAGCAACCATTATTATCCTGTCTGTGCAGAGCACAGCTCTCTCATAGGAAGCCTCCTGCATGTGGGGCAGCAAGGCCCTGCACAGAGATACTGCAGAGCATCCTTTCTTACTTACAGTTCCTCAGTGTCATTCCAGGCTCGAACCATTACATCATCTCACCATCAAAGAAGCTGGGAATTGGCCCGGAGCTGATGATGTAGTATCGTACTGTTCTTTACTTAGAAGTAAGACAAGCATTATTATCAAGCTTCTGTCCTCGCTGTCTGACGTGGGGCATCTTTAATGCGTCGTAGTCCTGCACAGTTAGATTAATAGTGCAGTCCCTTTAAGACAGACAGAGGGGGTTTCTCTAAAATGCAGCTTCTCGGTCTGTTTTTGCTGAGATGTGTGTTTGAAAAGCATACTACTAAGTAAAACCCTGTTTAATTTACCCTGTCTTATGCAGATTTTCATCCCTGTGTACAATCAGTGTCAAGACAATATGTCTGGTGATAATGAATAGCCACGTACTGTGTGCTGTAACTTCAGCTCTTTTTAGAGAGTTTTAATCTCGTCCCAATTTCCATCTGCCTCCTGTTCAAACAAAGGCCATATGGCTCTTCAGAGCCACCTATGCGCTGGTTAGGTGGGATGCGAGGGTTTGAAGCAGCACTGTTCTTCTGAGGAAATTTCCATTTCAGGTATAGGCTGAGAATGGGATTACCAACTGGTTGTGGACACTTCTAGGACACGTGAACTTAAAGGCCAAAAGGGATCATTACCACAGTCTGACTGGACACCCTATTTAAGCCAAGCTGTAGAATGACACCTGTTCTTTCACTCCCATATGGTAAGCCTAACTGGTTGAACCACATTGGAATCGTAGAGGTGTTCAGTATCTAAACAAAGTCCTGAGGATGCCCTTCTGCAATTTGTCTCCAACCCTCCATGGGTGTTGTCAAGTCAGCTAGTGCAGGCAGCATGCTAATTTATACCAGGTGAAGTGCTCAGCCTCCATTTTCTCCTCCTTCATCTGACGTTCCTCTCCTCATCTGGTACCAGTCTACTGTTTTCGGTAGACGCAAATTGCTTGTAAGAATGTATATATCAGATTTGTTATCTTAGAAATAACTTCTCCCTAATGGTCTAGCAGCCTCTCAGTGGCAGCATTATTTGGCAGATGTCCAGGAAAGAACTTTATGTCACTAGCTAGGCTTTCATACTTGACTGTCATGTGCTCTCACCTTTATACGGAAACACTTAAGTGCTGATTACAAGACCCTTACTCGTGGATCTATCAGTTACAACAACCACCTCTAGACCACAGCAATTTATAAAGTGTGCTCTGGGTATCTACAGAGACTTCAAGGTAACAATTGCATGAATGTTCATAGGATCATTGGTCAAGCAACAAGAAGAATACTTTTTTTTAAAAAAACCCAAATAATAAAATGCGCAGGGAATCCAGCAGTAGTCCACCTTTCCTGCTACACAAGTCCTCCTTCTCTTACCTAACTTCCTTCCGTGTCAACTCCACGTTTCCTCAACTAATACGTGACAAACAGCCTTGCTCTGGCTTTTGCATCCTATGTCCCACATTCTTTGGATTTTTCCTATACACATGGCTGAGATTTTTCACTTTTTTGCTTCTTTTTATCACATTCCCTTGCTCTTGTGCCCAGCTCCTCTTGGTTAACTGGTTCTCCACTTCTGTCTGCCTTTCCATCCTGCCATCCCACCTTGGGTGTCATCGCCACCTGCCCTCTCCTCTGAGCCTGCAAAGCCTCCGTCAGTGGAGACCTTTAAGAACCGGTTAGACGCACACTTACCAGAAATAGCATAAGTACAGTTCATTCTGCCTTCGGGCAGGAAACCAATTAAAGGACTTACTGAGGCCCCTTCCAGACCTGCATCTTTCTGATTCTATTATCCTTTGCATTAGTGGGAGAGCAGTAATGGAGCCACACTTCTTGGCACAAATGTTTCCAAGCGATTGTTATCTTGGACGCTTGGGCTTGCAGCTGGAGCTCCCCTTTTGGCTGTCTGCAGGGTAGCACCGGCTGCAGCTAGTGCCAGGGCTCGGGCTTGCCATTTCGGCTTCAGTGATGACTTAAACATCCGAGCTGCTTCTCTCCATAAAGTTATCAAATTACTTTCATTTTCAGTCATTCTATGGTTTCCAAGTACAACGACCGTAGATACTTCTTCTTATAACAGGGGTCTTTCCCTTGAACTTCCCTGTTAGTCATCAGCTATTCCCTCCCACTTTTAATTTAGATCTTTTGAGGCAAACATCACTCTTGTGCACTAAAACTGTGCAAGCCTCGCAGAGATCAATTGGACTGCGGATGTGTAACTGAGAATAGTTTCCTTCTTTTTGTTGCATTGCATGGGGTTTTTTTCTCATTGTCGTGCCATTCTGATGATATTTATCTTTGTCTTTTCTGGTAATTCTGCAGGTAACGTAGGCAGCATACAACACTCCACAGTACATCCTGCAACCATTTTGAGTGTAACTGCTCTTCCAGTCAGCAGCCAAATGTGCTGTCAGGTGTGCAGGTAGGATATGCCAGTTAAGGAATCCAGCCCTTCCAAAATCATTAATTTTCTCTTGTATTAAATTCCTTGGTAAATAGGTTTATAAAGAGTAAAAAAAATTGCTTTACCGCATGTAAAAACATTCCAGAATGAATACCCCATTATACCCATCCAGCTGCAAATTGCTGTTATCTGTTCAGAACAATTAGCCTATTATACATCCTCTTAAAACCTGACACCAGCCCATCATCTTGGAGCCCGAAGTATAAAGCCATCCATTAACTTCCTTATACTTTGGATCAGTCCGCAAAAACAGCTTCGTGTTCCAGCATCCTTCGCAATAGGGTTGCTCATTATCAGCTATCAGCTTTTGTGCTAACAGTTCCACGTTGAGTACAAAAAAGAAGCCAAAGGGTTTGCCTGCAGTTTTCTATTATTTTAAGCGCTCTGGACTGAACTTACATCAATATTGTCATTGGTGTACTTAAAATAATAGTCAAAAGAATAGATGACTGGAAAAAGGTGAGGTGGTTTGGGGAGGAGGAGGAAATGCCAATGCTGCTGGAAAAACAATTTTAAAAAAAAACAAACCAGTGTTTCAGTGAGGCAGGTTTTACAACAAGCAGCACTGACTTCCATAGAGTTGCTCCTAATTTGTACTAGAAGAACTGAAGAGAGAGTAGAAATTTTATAGAGGTAGAAAACAGTTAAAGTATATTAAAAAAATTCAAACAAAATGGATCTTTGAAACAATCAGGGGAAGTTTGCAGAACTCTGGTACAGGCAGTCCAAAGCTCAAGAGGCTTTCAGGCTTGTGTAAGCCTCTGAAGTAAATCCATGCAGCTCACTGGGCAGGGAACTCACAAAAGGCATTTCTGAAACCAAAGGTCTGACTACTGTATGGTTTCCTTAGAAAGTTAGGTTGCCCCTGTGCTGTTGGCCAGTGTTTATTCACCTAAAGAGTACAACATGATGTATACTTGTCCAGCGTAGCAGTTCATTTCTTTTCACCTATTCCTTGAAAGTACTTCTGCCTAGCCTTTAGTCTGAGAGGGAATTTTTAAGTGTAAAATATTATTTGTTTTTAGTTGTGCTCTATTTTGTTTCCTTACATTCCTTTTCTGCAGCTCAGTTTTCTAATTGTTTTTATTACCCATTGGATCTCTGGTATGCTGGAATACAGGAAAACCTCAGATAGAGAGATAGATACATTTAGGCAGGGACAAAAAAACCTGAGAATAAAATCTTGCGATGTGAATGGAATTTCTCTTTTTCTCCCCATCACTTCCAAAGAAAAGCTAATTGGTGTCACACCCTGCTCCACACGTGAGACAGCACACAGCAGGCTGCCCATACCACAAGGATGCTCCTCCATCTCCCAGTGCTGCTGGTAGCACCATCCCTCTCTGGGTACGGAGTCCCCCTTCGTGCCTACTTTAGGGCTATTGAAAGGTAAAATGCAACTTCCTTTTTTAGGTAGGGGCTGGCAGAAGGACACGCTGTCCTTCTTCCCCTGCTGCTGCTCATAGCAGGGCACGCTGGCCCTCTAAGAAGCCGGCAGAAGCAGCTGGTCCAGCTCTGTAATGAAAAATGCACAGGTGCTGGGAATTTGCCTGAGGGCACGGGTCCCAGCTGAGAGATGCAAATAGGGAGGAGCAGATGCCCTGCTTCGGTAGGGGATGGACGCAGAGACCCGTCCAACAGTCCGACACAAAGGCAGCCCTTCCCTTGGGCTGAAGCATGACAGGGATTTTTCCTATTTGATGGGTTGAGTTGTTCCTTTCCTTTGGTTCATTATGGGGGAAAAAAGCTTAAATTGAGACGCTTTCAGGTGAGTGCCTGTGGTGTTCATTATCATAAGCTGGCAGGAGGCAAGACTGTCCTGTGATGGTAAAGAGCAGGAACTTTCCTCTATCAGCATCACTCCATCCAAGCTGCTTGTAAAGCTATTCCGCTTTCTTCCCTCCCTTTTCTCCTTCCTGACTGAGGGATGCACGCTGCCAGCAGCCCTTGGTGATGAGGGAAAACATCTGGTTGTGATGTTTCAAATCAAGGAACAGGTAGTGAAGGCTCCGAGCCTATGTCTGCAGGTGGCCTGGATAAAATCTCATTTTCCAAGGATGCTGTTTTCATTCAGATGGCTGGTGCTGTCTGATAGGAAAAATTTCTAAACCAGTTTTCAAGGAAGGAAAACTGCTCCTGAAACAGTAATTCTACTATGAAGAGGGAAAAAAAAAAAGTGAGTCAGGATGAATTTTGATAGTTATAAATAGTGGATTTTGGAAGTCCTGTTTCAGGCATCTGTAAGCATCTATAAGATGGTTACCTTATCATGCTAACTCAGAATCTCCCATACGCTTTACGTTTGCTATGGATTATATATTGGGAAAGACTATGATTCTCCTTTGCCTGTTTAGGTCATGGTGACCTTGTAACTCCTCCACCATGGGCAGTCACAGATGCCTGATATAATCAGGTATCATGGTCAGCATTTCCACAAGACTGGTGATGTTTGTGAGAAATGCTTTTGTTATCATATTTCTTGGCTTCCACAGTCCAGGCTTTTTTGTAAAAGAAATATAAGAAAACAAAACAAACCACCCTTCATATTAGTTAATGGGCATATAAAAAATAAAACTGTTTTCCTTTGGGAGCAATTTTTTTCTAGCATAATGATAGATTTCACTAGGAAAAAATTCTGTTTATTCCAAAATAAACTGTTAGCGTTCTAAGCCACTTCAGTGGGTTTCTATCTATTATAATCGAATCATAACTATTTTTAGAACACCAGTTGAATAATAATATTAGATGGCACTCATCTCTGAGACAATTTGAGACTCCCAGTCGAGTTTCTGCTAGAGAAGCCTATCATAAAAAGCACCATCACAAATTTGCCCCTTTGTTACAGAGGATGCCAGACAGATCAAGGACTCGGAGGGCCTGCCATTTGAAGTCTCTTCAGCATGAAGATGTACTGTCAGGGATCAGTACGGAGGAGGCTTTTGTTCTGCTGCCGGAGTAAGTGTTTGTAGATGAAAGGAGAACTCCTGAGCCTGGGCCATCAACCTGACACTTTTCAAGACATGAAATTCACTTAGAACTAAGCATGGGAAGGTGGACTGAAAAATAACATATATTTATTTTTCCTTTCCTTACTGCCTTGAGGGGCATCCCAATCACTTTGTAAAGGAATACCGATACATAATTAACCTACTGGAATGGAGGATTTACAGCATAAAGAGCAAACATTTGAAATTGCACAAGCATGGTAGCAGAATGGAAAGTTCTGGGGCTACATTATAGCCACTGGAGATGTTTCCATTACCTTCAGTGTGTTTCAATCAAGTCCTTAAAACTTCTGGAGCGCAGGTATTTGGTCACCTGTCACTGAGATCCATGTCACAGAACCATCACCCTAGTAGACTTTTTTAAACATGAACATAGGTATGATGTTGTCTCTTATTCCTTGAGCAACCCCTTCAGATCCCAGATGAAATACACTGGGTAAGACAGCAGAAAGGGGAAGTTTTTTTAAAGCCACAGAGATGAGTTTGGTTTTTTAATGTCTTTGACCTCTTTTGCTTATGCAATAGAAAATCCTTTTTAAATGCACTTTCTTTTGTAACACTGAAAAATAAAGAGTATGACAAGAGGAGAAAGGATGGCTCACTGTAAACCTTCAGCTTATATTGTTAGATTCTCAACACTCTTGGACTTCTCACTTTACCCATCATCCAGAGCCCACATATACTCCTGCCAAGGAGTGACTGACTTTATGCTCTATCCTCTGTCCAAAGATCTCCAAGCACCTAATGAAATTCACCACCTGATTATTTACTGTATAGACAAAGAGCACTTTGCTCACCATTGCAATTCAGCCACCTCTGGGATGAAAGACTGTTTTAGGCAGAGACCATGTATTACTTGACGGATCTAAGCATAAAGTGCTGAAAAGCATGTTCTTAATAAAACTAAGAGGGAATTTTAGACAGAAATTAATTAATTACCCATTGAGGATGTTATCTGGATAAGAGAGATTTACAAAGAAAGCAATACAGGATTTTAATTTTTACAGCAATACAGGATCTAGACACGCACAAGTCTATGGGGCCGGATGGGATCCACCCAAGGGTGCTGAAAGAGCTGGCAGAAGTGCTCATCAAGCCACTCTCCATCATTTACCAGCAGTCCTGGCTAACCGGGGAGGTCCCAGTTGACTGGAAGCTGGCAAATGTGACGCCCATCTACAAGAAGGGCCGGAAGGAGGATCCGGGCAACTACAGGCCTGTCAGCCTGACCTCGGTGCCCGGGAAGGTTATGGAGCAGATCATCTTGAGTGCCATCACGCGGCACATACGGGACAACCGGGTGATCGGGCCCAGTCAGCATGGGTTTATGAAAGGAAGGTCCTGTCTGACCAACCTGATCTCCTTCTACGACATGGTGACCCGCTTAGTGGATGAGGGAAAGGCTGTGGACGTTGTGTACCTGGACTTTAGTAAAGCCTTTGACACCGTCTCCCACAGCATTCTCTTGGAGAAGTTGGCTACCCATGGCTTGGATGGGCGTACTCTGCGCTGGGTAGGAAACTGGCTGGATGGCCGGGCCCAAAGAGTTGTGGTGAATGGAGTTAAATCCGGTTGGAGGCCGGTCACAAGTGGTGTTCCCCAGGGCTCAGTACTGGGGCCAGTTCTGTTCAATATCTTTATCAATGATCTGGACGAGGGGATTGAGTGCACCCTCAGTAAGTTTGCAGATGACACCAAGTTGGGAGGGAGTGTTGATCTGCTGGAGGGCAGGCAGGCGCTACAGCGGGACCTGGACAGGCTGGATCGATGGGCCGAGGCCAATTGTATGAGGTTCAACAAGGCCAAGTGCCGGGTCCTGCACTTGGGTCACAACAACCCCAGGCAACGCTACAGGCTTGGGGGGGAGTGGCTGGAAAGCTGCCCGGCGGAAAAGGACCTGGGGGTGTTGGTTGACGGCCGGTTGAACATGAGCCAGCAGTGTGCCCAGGTGGCCAAGAAGGCCAACGGCATCCTGGCCTGTATCAGAAATAGTGTGGCCAGCAGGACTAGGGAGGTGATTGTCCCCCTGTACTCGGCCCTGGTGAGGCCGCACCTCGAGTACTGTGTTCAGTTTTGGGCCCCTCACTACAAGAAAGACATTGAGGTGCTGGAGCGTGTCCAGAGACGGGCAACGAGGCTGGTGAAGGGTCTGGAACACATGTCCTATGAGGAGCGGCTGAGGGAACTGGGGATGTTTAGCCTGGAGAAAAGGAGGCTGAGGGGAGACCTTATTGCTCTCTACAACTACCTGAAAGGAGGTTGTAGAGAGATGGGGGTTGGTCTCTTCTCCCTAGTAACAGACATCAAAACAAGAGGAAATGGCCTCAAGTTGCGCCAGGGGAGGTTTAGATTGGACATTCGTAAAAACTTCTTTACTGAAAGGGTTGTCAGGCATTGGAACAGGCTGCCCAGGGAGGTGGTGGAGTCCCCATCTCTGGGGGTATTCAAAAGGCGTTTAGATGAGGCCCTAAGGGATATGATTTAGTGGGGGACTTGGTAGTGATAGGTTAATGGTTGGACCCGATGATCTTGGAGGTCTCTTCCAACCAGAACAATTCTATGATTCTATGATTCTATTTTAACTGACACAATTAGTTAAGTCCCTGGTTTTACTTCTGAGCTGGAAGCCACCACCATATAAAACATTCTGCTTGCCAAATAACATACTGAAGGTTGGCTCAGAGGAAAGTACTGCCAACACAGTTTTCTAATATTTTTCAGGAGAAGAGGGACTAGCCTTGTCTGCATTTTGAGTACCTTGTAAGAATAATTTGTGCCTGGAGAACCAGGCATAATAAATGACCATACTGATGTAATCCCACCGATAGGTGTCTGCCACAAGGTCTCTGCTTTCTGCTAGAGGATCTGAGTCAGTTATGGATCCCTGGGAAGCAAAGCTGGTATCAAGGGTAGCACCTTTCTCCCCTCTTCTATCTTGGCAGACCCCTGCTTCATGGCTCAACTAGGATGGACACACTGTCACTTGGAAATATCACTACTTTTATTCATGCTCATGCAGGGAAGGGTTGGATCTCACTTCCGTTGCATCATTTGAATGCAGTTTAGTGGGTGCAGCAGAAAGTGGATACTCACTGAACTAGATTCTGGCATCATCTGTACCAGTGTTAATTTGAGGTAGATTTCTGACGTGAAGTGATCAGTTCCAAATATACTGCTGTATAAACAAAACATGACTCTAAAGTACTAAATTTACCGTTGCTGCCTGCATGACTGTCAGTGCTTTAAGAAGCGTTTCAAAACATTTATCATCCCAAAAGACTAATTAAAGATACACAATACTTTAGCAACAGCTCGCCCTTACAAACTGAAGTTAATTTCTGATGGGATACACAGTAGAATGCTGTTGATGCTCTCTGGTTGTTTTTTTCCATTCATTCATTTCCCTTACCTCCAGCCTGGTCTTCAGTGGCAACAGTGAAGACAATTCCCTGTAACTTCCATAATCAGTGAAAATGCCTCAGACCTTTTAAACAGATGACTCCATGAGTAGTTCGCTATAGCCTGGCTATAGTAGTCAGGTCTCAGGTTCAAGCGCGAAATAACGCAGGTGATCACACACAGCCGTGGGTTCCCTGTTCACGCAGGGCTTGGCTGTGCAGGCTGAAGAGCAGACGGGTCGTTTGGTCACATTACTCATTCAGCTAAGGCTCAGCACTTTGTTTAAAGCTTTGCTGTTTAAGATTGGAGTGGCCAGCACTCTGCAGATTTCAACCTGTTCTTCCTACCACATCAAAGGAATCTGGATACTGGGGCAGATTTGGATCTCCCACCAGTTTTAACTGGTAGAAACTATGTGATAACTGGTATGAACAATGTGTAATAACTGTGTTACTTAACTGGTAACTCACTAAGTGAGATAGCCTGTAGCGAAAGACCAACAAAGCCCATAATACTTTGGAACCAGTAAGTAATATAATGATTGAAATATTATAAAAGTGATTGGAAACCCAGAATTTGTACCAAATGTGGCCAACATTGTATATTAAGCATCAGTCATTATACAAGCTAATATTGAGCATAGCGCAATGATCCTGATAAGGAGCTACTGTAACAAAAGTATTTGCACTAGAAGGGATTTATAACTTCATTTCCCAACGGTAATCAGAAACAGTCCTGTAGAAATAAATGCAGTTATAGTGGTGTAAAAGCCCAGAATTCAGACCACGGGGCAAAAGAAGATCATGTGTTGTTTAGTGAATCCCTGCAATCTATTTTTTTGCCGTATTCCCTCATCTCACAAGCACATCTGGTGTTTTAGGAACATTGTATTCAACAGTGGTAAAAGGACGCCAGGGCCAAAAATAACAAATGAAAAATGAAAACACTGGGGCCTAATGCTGATCTCATATGGGTGTAAATCAGAGGGATTCCAGCAAAGCCTTTGGAACCACACCAGTGAAATACTTGTGTCTGATTCAGAATCGAAACTGTAGAGACCAGTGATTTTCATCAAGTAAGACTCACTGTCAGGCCTGAAATTCCCCCATTCCACTGGGAAATTTTACTGCAAAAGATCTTTAAAAGGGCTTCTCACAAATATCACAAACGCCGTGGAAGTGACAAAGCTAAAGCAGAAACGCTTTAGTAGCTCTTGTGTCTGCACCACATAATGTAAAATACTTGTCAAACCAGATTAAGCACAAGTTTTTGATTTGCAATTTGCAGCACAAAAAAGGAGTTTGTCAGCAAATAGATGTATATTTTGCACCTAGTTACTAGATTGGTATGTGCTTGCTCTTAAGCCCTTTAAAGATAGAGAAAGCCTTTCCACTGACTGCAGCGTGGGCTGTCTTCAGTAAGATGACCTGAATAATACACATTAGTGCACTTTGTATTTCTGGTCTTGACGGGAGGCATTGCCATAACCACAGCACTTGTAATGCTTGGCAATTTAACTAAATAGACTGTCTTTAAAATGTAAACAGATCTCAGCTGCTTGTTGACAAAATGGTTTGAAGACACCGGACATTAAAACCTCTTAGTCCTCGTTTGTTGTAGGGCGATCTTAGCAAGGAGGAGCAATGTATCCGTAAATGTCTGTATATAAACTATTTTTGAGCCTGAAAATTCTGCTTTCCCTTGGAACCCCGCAGCAAGAAAGCAAAAGGACATTAAAGACACAGATCCAGTAACTGCATTAAATTTCCTAATCCCACTTTCCACCATAAAAATCAATTATTTTGTCTTGTTGCTGTACACTTCCCAGAGCTAAATTGCATCAAATTAGAACCATCATAAAAACATGGGCCTTTCTCTTCCCGGAGACATGATGCCAAAGCATCAGTAAATTTTGTATAATTGTCAGATGCTGCTGTTTTAATTTCATGCCACTGTACTTGTATTTTTACCTCCTTAAATAACTTCCCTCCTCCCTTCTGTTTCAAATATTGGAGGAATCTCTCCCTCCCCTGCTGTGTCCCTTCAGGGCTGCTGTAAAGCTAACTGTAGACAAGAGGACTTTCTGTGGATTTAAAGGGGCTTTGTAGGAGGTACGGACTTTAGCTGTCCTCCACATGCTTTGCTTTTAAAACACTTCTTTGCGAATTATGTCTTTCACTGGCTTGCAGTCATTGCTGCTTGACTTGTCTGCAGTTCATCCATACTTGGGGGCAAAGCAGCCCATGAAGAATGACGCTCCAGGTCCTGCCATACAAAATTTCTCCCTATTTTTCTCCACTGCCCTTTAGGTGAGGATGCCCTTTTAATGTCCACTTTGCCAGAAGTCAGTATGCTGCTTGCTTTGTAAACAGAGGAATAACCTACTCAGGCTTGCCCCTTGTTTGACTTTGTATTCAATGAACATCAAGCCAAACAGCAGCTAGAATGCCTGACCTTAAAGACTGAAGTTCAGTAAGAAACACCAAGATCTTGAGGCAAAGGGTTTCATATTACTGACTCCTGGGTCTTTCATTGATTAGACGTTTTACAACTGATAGTGGGTTTCAAGGTTTATTTGGAAACTTTGTCAGGAGGGCAGAGATGGGGGAAGGGAGAGAGTAAGCAAGGCTGAGGGTTTCTTTTATATTTAGTGTGTGGCATTAAGGTGGGAATAAACAAAGGTGGCAGAAGGGAATGCCATTAACATACCATTTCCAGATCTACCCCTCGGCTTATCGTAGGGTCAGTTCTCTGCATCAGTAGGTGGGGAGATGGGGGTGGACACTGAAAGGAGGGAGGGTATGAGAGAGGGAATTTGGGAGTTGTTCATTGTAGAGGATTTGTTCGCTTTCTGCAAAATGTATTCAACTCCAGCTGAAGCAAACGGGAGCGATCCGAATATTATGAATTAGTCTGTATGAGTAATCCACGATTGTGTTCGAGCTTCAAATTCTAGGTCCTTGGGAAAATGTCATACAGGTGAAATGCCACATAGGGAACTTTGCAGCATTTGTTCACAGCGTGCAAAACGTGCCCATGGCAAGAGCTGCTGCCGGGGTCAGCTTCAGGAAAGATTCATTTCAAGCAGAGAGGAACACCAGGAAAAGTACCAATACAGAAAGGGGCAAGAAGGGGAGATCCTAATTTCGTCCAGTACCTAAGGGCCAGATTCAGAGGAGACTTCCAGAAGAAAAGCAAAGGAGCACGTAAGAGGGAGTCTTAATTAGATGAGCTTTCCAAGCTTTGTCCTGGAAAATGGCTTTCAAAGCTGCCAGGCACAGCAAGGCTGGGAAACACTGCTGGGGCCAAAGTCTGATATGGACCAAGGCCGTAAGCACTGAAGTCAGTAGAAATATCCACAAGGAAATTTAGATAGCAGCAAGTTTTAGGTTCAGAAGTATCATGGAAGATGTTTTGGTAATCACTGGAGGACTCAGAAAAGAAGAATGTATTATGACTCTCTAAAAGATCGTGCAATGTTAACAACGATCATGTAATGGGGGGTGTGCCTGTGTGCGTGTGTGTGTGTGGGTGCGCACGTGTGTGCCTCCTGACCCACTGGTGTTGAAAAAGCTTCAAGTGTCAGTCTGTCTTGAACTAATGAGACGAAAAGAGAGCATGAAGCAACCTGTAATTTCTGTAGGCTGTGGCTGAGGTGTTAAAGAGAGGGGGTGTATGCTGGAATGCACATAACCCTTTTCTAACCTCTCACGCCTTCCTGTGTAGAAGATAAAGATTGACATCGGAGTTATTTGTCCACTTGAGCTCTCAAAGAGCTCAAGGAAGTGCCAGTCAGGCTGTAGTCCGACTGAGCTCCCTGTTTCTTGAGCGATATCTTCTCCTGCCAGGCCTGTGGTTAATTAATGTTCTTAATCTACCTTTCCAGTGCAGGTGTTTAACTAAGGGAGACAAAATCCAACAGTCTAGCAGCCAGGAAAGAGCGTTCAGGCTTCAGAAACTATTCTCCAAACAGGACGTTGTTTCATCGCTCTGAATCCTTCCTTTGAGAGCCAAAGCAAGTTTCGGCTGCTAGGATTTCTGGGAATTATCAGTAGATACTGAGTTACATGAGCTTCAGCTGGTGCTCAGGAGGTGACCTTGGACTCCCTACAGCCTGATCCACCTTTACTCTGTTCTCACTCTGACTGTGGCTTACCACAACATTTTAAAAAGTTGAAGAGTGCTAAAAGAATCTTTCTTGTCTAGCATCTGTCCTGGCTTCTAGTGGGAAGTAGTGATTTTCTCTCAAGGACAGACAGAAAACTCGCACTTAGTCAGACCCCACAAAAATTACAGTCTGTGCTCCAGACTCCCATTATCAATCCAAATACACAGAAGATTATTTCTCTATTATTTCTCTCACTTGCACCCCTATGGCTATTTTCACCTGTGCTAACGTAGACTCCCAGCAGTTCAAAACTCCAATAATTCAACAGGAAAGAGTTCCGAGAGCAACAAGAGTACTCAGAGATCTATGAAATATAACCTATGAGGAAACCACAAAGGAATTTTTGTTTTCTTAAATATGGAGAAGAGAAGATTGAACAGAGACATGATAACAGCCCTCAAAAATGTAAACGACTGCAGCAAAGAGGAAGGAAATAATCTCTTCTCTCCCACGTGGAGAGGATAAGAATAACAGGCTAAAATTGCAGCAGGGATGTTTTTTGATTAGATATTAGCAAAACCATTTCTAGCTGTTAGGATGGTGTTACTGAAGCACGGGGATAGGCTGCCTTGGAAATCTCCACATCTGGAACGCTTTCAAAGAAGGCTGGAGCAATGTCTGCGCTAACGGGACTGGTACCACTGACCTGCTGTGCTCTTGGAGCAGGAGAAGGAATTGGCGACTCCTTAAAATCCCTTCTAGCCTTGCTTTCGTATAATTTAAAGATTCATTGGATAAGTACATGCTCATTTATCATCCTCTGGGAGAATTTTAGAAGTATTACTTGCATCTTTGTGTTCTTTGTCTCCAGAGCCTTTCTTAAGACTATTACTCTCCCAAACACTAGGCTATGCTCTGTGGTTCTCTCCTATAAAAGGTGAAGCTAGTCCTGCCAACCAGGAGCTATAACCCTACCATTAGTTGAAAGACAATGGGACTAATGCTCCTAAAGGAATTACAAAAAATGGGCCTTTGGCTACCTAGTCACTTGCCCTTCACTTTTGCAGCGGCATGCAGTACAGCATTGCTGAGTTTTGCTCTCCAAAGACAACCACCAGTGAAACATGGGAAATGGGACCTGGGACAGGGTCAGTCCCTGGCTGTCACAGGCAGCCACCACATCAGGTAATCCTTTCGGTAAACTCAGCAAACTGCATCTCCAGTCCGGTTCGGTTTCTTGTCCTTGCTACTGTCACTGGGTGGCTTCTCCAGAACATCAGCACTTAGGCAGCCAAGAACCTTCCTCTATTTTCTAACCTAGCATTTGTTCTTGGCCAGTTTATTAATTAGTTCCTGTGCTAATGCTGCATTTCCATCTCCCTAGAGTTTTCTGGTTTAGTGGATTTGTCGTTGGCATCAGTATCCCTCTTGGTTTTCATTCTGTAAGGCCAGACAAGTCAAGCTTTTTTCACATCCTCTCAGAGAATCAGGTGAATGCACCCATAATAGATCAGTAGCACGCTGCTTTCCTGATATAGTGAAGAGGTGGCCCAAAATTACAGGGTGGAGAAAAGGTGTCTCAAAACCAAAACCAAACCACTTTTGTAACACAAAATCGAGGCCTGGGAAGGGTTAAGAAGTGAAGTTGCCCTGTTACTTGGTCTTTTAGCAGTGTAGTTGTCCTACAGAAACTCTTGCGGTCTTAGTTACGGTTCTCTCTCGAGTATCGCAACAAATCTGAGAGTGGTGGGGAAGAGCAATTCTTGCATCAGTCTTCCCACAGCATGGCCTACTTTCCGCTGCCAGCAGTCTCTACTGGCTCGTGCTAAAGCCCCAGAATTGCAGCTCTTCTTCCCATGTCCCCTTTGCAGAGGCCAGCCCCACTGGTGGCACCAGCACTGCAACGCTGTGGTTACGCATTCAGCAGCAATGCTGCTTGAACCGGCTTGTCCCCACCCTTCTCCACTCCCAGCTGCTTTTTCCATTTCCCGCCGGGCGCCCTCCCTGCTGCCAGCATAAGTGTTTGTGCAGTTATGTGCAGAACCAGGTCAGGGATCTGATCCCAGCCAAAAAAATAGCCTGCAAATTTATTTTTTTTCCAGCTGGAAGAAGTTCTTCTGTCTGGTTTCTTGGGTGGCTGCACAAGCACTTTGGCTGGCATAAGGGAAGGAAGAGGATGGGGGTGGAAATAAGCAACTTTGCCATGCGTGCTCCTCCCAAGGGAATGTGGCTGATCCACAGAGCCTCCCCTCCACTCTCAGCTAGCGTGGGCTGATCTTGCAAGGAAAATCACATACTTGTTCTTCGTCATGCCCCAGATGCTCCCCACCCTCCTTTCAAGGAACACTGCTCTTTCCCCATCCGTCTCTAGTATGCATTACCAGAAAGACTCTCTAATCAATCAACATCCATTAGAACAGCCAGGTTTTTGAGGTCTCTTGTGTTATAAAAACAGACTGGAAGGGAGTTCAGGGGCTGTTGAGTCGAAAACTGGTGAGTGCTGCCACTCATGTCACACAATCCCTTTTAGAAGTTGGGCTGCATTTTCGGTGCCTTAATCTTTGGACCATTACAATGGTTCATTCTTGCATCGTAATTAACAGTTACTAGAAAGATAGTTTGAAAAATGTAGTTCTTTGTAATCGCATTTAGTAACAAGTAAATCTTAGTTATAACTGTGTTCATTGAGGGACTCCTTTCTTGGGCAGCTATTACAATTCAAGTTGTAAAATAAACCCGCTCCACTCTCTTCTCACGTTTTTTGGCTCTGAGCTTTGCTATTAATGACATAGACAAATAATTTCCAAGAGAAATTTTATTGTTTGAAGTTTTCTCATTCTAATGTGTTTGGCTCCAGACACTCCAAGGGAGGCTGATACAGCCATTGCTACTAATAAGCTTTGCAGAAAGACTCTTGCATCGCATCTTGGGAGAGGGCATTGAGTACCTGGTTTGATCGAAGTGTCTACAGGGACACAAGGGTAACTGTAAGTTTTGACTGATTTCTGTAGGTATTCTGAGGACATAGTACAAGATTATTACTCTTCGCAATACCTCTCTGGAGAGGGTGTTAAAAAAAAAAAAAAGCCCCTAGCATAGCATTTAGATAGAGTACTAAGAAAAACTAGTTTTAAAAAGGCACATTGTTATATATCATGCAGTCTTGTCTGAAATTTGTACACTGGTGATATTTGTTTATCTACTAAATAAAATGATAGAGACTTCATTCCTGTCTGACCACTAGAAGATATTTTGGACTTATTTTTATGCTTATGGCACATACAGGGACTCAAAAAACTTTGGCCAGCCTTCATGGGTCATTTGCTGGAAGCCTATTCACAAAGGATCTGCACAACGTGAAGTCCTTTTAACTCCCAGGAGTGCCTCAACAAACACAGTGGACACTCACCCAGTGTAAATTACCTATTAATAAACAATATTTATTTATAAACTGTTCTACCATAGCATCTTTTTATAGACTACACCAAGAAAAGTAAATTAAAACAGGTAATTATCTATATTAACATCTGTGCAATGGTATACCTACAGAGAGTTTTTAGTTAACACACAGATTCCCATCAGGAGAGCAAGTAAACAGCAGCAGCAGATGGCTGAATTTTGGTTTAAATGCTCCTTATATTTAAAAAAAACCCAAGCCAATATGTGCTGAAGAGTAGCAAGGAGTGGCCTCTTTCCCCTCACCTCCATTTTCCTGTAGGATTTAAACAATCATTTCAGTGATAACAAGACACAGGGATCTTAATTTTCATTCAAAAGTAGGAACCACGAGGGTGGCTTTTGATTGTAGGATCAGCCTCATGGTTCCTGATGGGCTTTCAGCCTTAGGCCAAACCCTAAGGATGAAATGAGCTGTACCCTAGCCCTGCTTTCCTGCCTGACATTAGCCCTGTCCCTAAACACATCTTGCTGCTTCAGCTCATACAGCTATATGTTAAAAAAAAAAGCGCTGTTTGAGAGGAATGCAGGACGGATAAATTCATCAGCACTTTGAAATGAACTTGCAGTACTAAGCACTGGTATTTTCATTGCAAAATGAGGCCTTTTGCTGGGAAGCATCAGTGCAACAGGATCATCTACTGACAGACTTGTCAGCACTTCTAGTCAGGCTGGAGTTCTAGAGCGTGCATTTGGCCAAAGTGTTTAAACAGAATATATTACTTACCATAATTTTTCTACACTACTGTAACTACAGAAATTGTCTTTCAAAAGCCAAACATGCCTATCCCGATCTGCAGGTAGTATAGAGTAGCAGAGTTTCTCTAAAATCTAGAGAATTACACTGATTTTTCTGCCTAAGGATCCCACCTAATAATAACAACATATTTTTCTACACTGTGACTTGATTCTGGCTGCATACATTTCCGTTCCAGTGCCATTCGTAGTTGCTTTTAACTTAGGAAAAAAACAAGATTTAATTTCAGCTAAGACCAGACATATCAAATTCAACTAAAAAAAAGTGTTGGGGAGGGAAAAGGAAGGGCATTTTGGCTGGGGAGAAAACTGAGAAGAAGGGCCTATAAACAGAGTAAAGTGGAAATTTTATCTGAGCCATAACAATATCTTTGCTGCAGCGGCAGCTAGCAGGCACAACTTTCTGGACCTGACCTCTTCAACCATTAGTTTTTCATCCGTACTCTCTGCCGTGTGCTGGTGAGAGAGGGAGAGATCGGGATCACCGCTGCGGCTGCACAGCCCATGCCAGGAACCTCTTGGTACACTGGCTGCATCACCGCGTCCCAGCCCAAGTGAGCTCATGAGGCTCAGCTGGCCCCGGAGAGGTAGCACAGACACGTAATGAACACAAGTGTCACGGAAAGTCTAAGAGGGACGCTTGTTCCACGGACTGCCTGGACAATGAAGAATTGGCTTGCCACCCCCTCTCTCGCCCCCCAGCTGATGCCAAGGCGGGCGGCCGGCCGCCGGCAGATGAATAGCAGGTCTGTTCCAGCAGCTGCGCGTCCCGGTCCAGCGAAGAGAGAGTCTCCGGGAGCGCAGAGTGCCCTGCTCCGTACGCGGTCTGCAGAGGGAGAGACCTGGGGGGAAAAGGATGGCCTCGGAAGGGGAGAGCATCAATCTTCAAGTGAGTCCATCTCGGGGAAATACCCACGGGAGGGAGAAGCGGGAGGGAAGATCCTCCGTTTGGAGGAAATATCCACCGCTCCTATCATTCGCTCCTCAGCTTTGGCAGCCAATTTCACTTGAAAACTCAGTGCTGCTTTTTTCCTCTGTTCTCCTTTGAAGAAAAGCTATTAGCAGGATCTCTGCCCTGTTCTGCCAGGAGCTGTTATGAGTTTTTTTCCGAAAGAGTAAGGGTAAGAAGAGGGGTATTAGTAAAAAGAGCTGCTTTTTGGGGGAAGGAGGGGCAGCAGGGGCAGAAGTTAGCCTTCAGCTCTCAGAAGGAGGCAGCACATACTTTACAAGCTGCAAAAATCTGAGCCTTTCCTCATCTCACAAAGCCTTTCTCTGTCTGGCAGAAAGTGCTCCCAATCTGGAGAGGAGGAAAAGAAATAAATACAGCAAATGCTGAGGGAGCACAGAGGCCAGGGTTTCCTATGTAGGGGTTCTAGAGAAACAAAACTTCTTGGTGAAGCTCTTTCAGTTCTCTGTGTTCCTCTTCTGAGTGTGAGTGTTTGTGTTTTTTAAGAAGGGTGTTTCTTGTGCTCAGCATGTGTTCTAGGAAAGGGCAACTACCCAAGGGTTTGGAAAAAGAAACTATTAGAGATGAAATGGAACCAAAAGCCCAGATCACAAACACCTGTCAAACTTCAGAAGTTCAAGTCCAGATCCGCACTTCAGACAACTCTGGAGAAGGGAAGAATATGAGGCATTGCCCAGGGCACAGCTTCCAGCCCTGAATAGGTTGGCAGCAGGGTCCAAATTTTGCAGCTGATTTTTCTGTCTATAATGGTCTGAACCATCTTTAGACTTGAAAGTGGGGTAGCCTATCCGGGGTCTCAATTTTTATTTCTTTGGCCCATGTCAAGGAAACTAAAATGGAAAGATTTGTGCCCTTGGAAATAATCAGGACAATTATCCCTAGCTAGAAAGAAGGACCAAGTCTCCCTGAGCCTGCAGAATGTATCTCCACTGAGATATGAGGTGCAGAGCAGTTTTTTAAGACTTGGGAACAGTTATGCTCAGATAAGAGACATGATAACTGAGGAAGATACACGGGTAGCTGTGACAGTTGGTGAAAATGTACTCTATTTAGGACTGAGGAAGTGAGAGGTTAGGCTTTCCTAGAACCAGATAATAAGGGAAAAAATATAGAACTCAGTAAGCCAGGAACTGGGGGCAAAGGGCAAAGAGGACAAGAAAATTATGCTAAGTAAAAAGTCAAATTAACTCCTTGTATGTTAAATCATTCCACCCCATGGAAAGTTTCAGGTCTATCGTGGATTTGAAGCCCAGGTTTCATAGATGAAAAAATCAACTTCACCGATTAAAATGCTCATAAACTTCTGAAAAATCTGGGGTTTAGATTTTTCTCATTCAACTCATCTCGAGGTTAAGTGAAGAGCCAAAAGTGATCCTCAGCATCTTCAGCCTTTACAATACTCAAATAAATAAGCACGGAAGGTCAAAAGTTCCTTCAGTTACAAAACTGAAAAGAGCATACCTATGTGTTTCTAGAGCAGGAAGGTGTGGAGTGTTTCTATCCACCTCTACACAGGTCACCACAAGAAAAATCACGCTACTGAGATTTTCTTTGCAACACCTTATAGGGATTTCATGAAGCCACCAGACAGTACAAAATATAGGTGAATGCACACAGGTTCCTGCATGCTTACGACCAGGAAATATACAGCGCTGGCAGGGGAGGGAAAGAGCGGTACATACAACCGCGTAGCTGAGACAAGCAGAGGGTCCTGGCAATGACGTGACTTGAGAAGTGTGAGGTGAGGGAAGGAGTGATCAGTAGTGGAGGGGGAAAAAAAAAAAGTCGTCTTTCAGTTGAACGTACATTTAAAAGCCTCTTTTGAGTCCCTGCTCTGAGCACTGAACGCAGAGCAGGTGTCTTCTTGGAAGTTTCCAGCTGTGGGTTTATGAAGAGCTTCTGGGAATGTGCACTGTACGCTCTGGGGTGGTAACGCATGACTCACTCCTCCTCAAGGAGCTCCTGGATGGAGTGTCAGGAACAGTCCTGAAAGTTAACTATGACACAATAAAGAAATAGGATTTTTTCATTTATAGGGAGAGGGTCCTGTGCCCGAAGCAGTTGCACAGTACCTACTAGCATTTCTTATACAACATTTACGTGGCCAGGCTAGACAGGTAACAAGAGAATGAAAACAGTATGAGCCTCTGGCCTAGCACAGCAGAGAACTAGAAGAGGCAATCGAGATTTAAGAAGGCTGTAAGGAGAACTGATCAGCCCCCAACCTTTTTGCTCATCCTAAAGCATGAGAACAGGAGCTCACTCAGCAAAATTAAAAGTCTCCATAACAGGAGACACTCCCTCACCCAGCGTGTCACCAGCCTGTGGAATTTGCCATCTCCTAGAGCAGGTCAGAAGGTGAAATGTTGGAGGAAGCATTGAGAAGAGCTCAGGAGGTCCAGTAACAATATTTACAGTTATGCAAGCTAAAAAAGGTACTTTCAAATCCCATAAGCCAATAGCAGGATAAAAATAAATACCCTTTTCAGTTCCCTACAGGCAATGGCACAATTGCTGGCCAGACTGCAAGTGGTAGCTGGCATTAGAGAAGTTACACACCAATTGTCCATAAGTGAGACCTAGGACTGCTTTTTAACAGCAAGAAGTATCTCCTATTAATCCACTTTCTCCCTTACAAAAATTCTCTTATTCTGTGTGTTTCAAAGGAGTCTGTTTTCCAGTTCTGACTTCTAGGAAGACCAACAAAACCTCAAACTGTGCACAGAGATGCTAAAAGAAAATGGTGCTGAAATGGAAAAAAAAGCCACAAGGCTGTAGGGCAGCCTCACCAGATCTATGCCAGCCAGCCAAGCGCTAAGACAAAAGATAAAACTTGAATTAAAATCTTTTAATTAAAAAGATTAATTTACCTATTAAAAGATAAAACTTGAACATGAATTAATTTGAATGATGCATTTTTCTTCCCAGACATCTCTATTTGTGGCTTCCAAGTGAAACTTCCATCTTCTCCTATTAAGCTTCTGCCATTGACAAGAAACGAGGCAGGCAGACCAGTAACCTGATGAGATATAACAGAGTACATCCTGAGATAGCTGGGATCAGAAAAACACGTTTGGGATAGAAGCAAATAAAACAACCCAACAAGATCCTATCAGCAATTTCTTTTTGCTTCAGGAAAGAAAAGTTTATAAATTAGAATAGAAGTATGGCTTTGACAGTCACACTCTGGCTGATTTATTTGCACTTCTTTATGCTATTGTTCCCCCTGGCTCTCCCTCCAGCCCTTCCATAGAGATTTGCAGGGGGGAGAGAGGAGGAGGGAGCCATACAGGACCATTCTTTTCAGCAGCAAAAGACCCATTAAATCTGTTTAGCTGTGTACCTCAGCTGCTGCAGTTCACGATCTGGCATCTTAACACAACCCTGTTTCATCGGTGATTTAAGCTAATGTACCAGACTTTGAATGGGAGCGACTGAGACAACATCCGCTCCACCACTCCCACCGCAGCGGCAGTAACCAGGGGAAAGTCTGTGGACAGCTGAAATCAGTAACACTCACACATTATTGCCACGGCTAAATCTGTCAGAGCCCCAGATGAATATTGCAGAACAGAGCAAAGATTGGGGCCGATACTAAACGGCCCCAGAGTTTTATTAGGTTTGTATTTTTATATTTTCTTATTCATGAATGGGTGTTATGTTCTGTATAAATGGGTGTTTGAGGGATGTGTGCCAGATGAACGTCATCCATATTCGTATTGCAAAGGAGGCTATATATTATAAGTAGCGTCTTTCTTTTTATAGTTTCTTACTCTTTGGATAAGAAAATTTACAATCCTCTGGGACGAGAAGCAGAAATAATACCTCACCATTTAGGGAATCATTCATACATCAAAAGTAAAAAAGAGTAAACAGATAAAATAATCATTCTGGAAAACAGACTCTACACTGATTTTTTTTTTGGCAGAAGCTGTTTGGTGAATACTTTGAATGCAAAATACATCTGCGGAAATAAAGACAGGTTTACAAGCAACTTGCAAGGAAAAAAGTTTTTAAATAATCGGATAATATACTTCCAATGCTCAGTTTTTGACCAGATCGACAGCAGGAAGATTTTAGACAGGCAGATAAATACAGTTAGCTATAGACATGACAGTGCGGAGTTTTCCAAAATGCCCACGAAACAAATGGAAAGTCCCACTTACCACTGTAAATCCCATCTCCCACATCCCACTTTCAGTCTAGGCCTGATGAGAGGATGCAGGGAGCGTGTTCACAACTAGGTTAGACTTTTGGGGTTGTGTTTTTTTGTGGCTTAAATGTGTGCCTCAAGGCTGTGATGTTCTTACAGATTCTTGGCTTGGGCACGTATTTGCCTGCTTCTGCAGCAACCGCCAGCTTGTGCTTTCTAGTGCTGTAGGAGCTTTACTCTCCTTCAGCGATTTCCTAGAACGGTGGCAGTCTGGTATCGCCAACCAAGCGGTGTCCCCGCCGCAGTGGGCTTCAGTAGTCTTATTTGGGTTCTGTAATTTGGGCCTGGATAATGACAGTCTGCATTGAGAGAAAGAAAGAGCCTTTCAGAAAGAAAATCTCAAATGCTTCAGAAAGAGCCATTCCTGTGACATCCCTGTATGGTGTGTGCAACTCAGCCATCAAGAGTTTGAGGAACTTATCTCACTGTGTTTTTAACTAAACTAACCCAATTACTACAGCCCCTTAAACAGGATCCCACTGCCCACTCCCAGGGGTGCACTCCACAGCCTGTGCCATTCATTTGACGCTGGTAAAGCTGGTTCAGAGAGCTAAACTCGGAGAAAATCAACCACTTTTTGGCAGGGTTAGCGTTCTGGTTTGCTGTCCTGCAGTGGTTCCCGGGAGGATCAGACAACTGCCAATGACTAAGACTGCGTGGCCATGACAGCATGTAGAAGCAGCAGGATCTCTCCTTTCAGTGGCAGCTACCCCTCACTTTAAATCAATTAGCTAAAGGTCTAAGTCTGGGTGTAGCCAGTGGAAGAAGCAGGGAAGGCCCAAACGGTAGCAATGATTACTCTCACTAGGGGACATCGCTCAGACTACAAGATTTCGGACCACTACTTGAGAGTAAAGCCTTTATAGGGCTAGCTAGAGATTCACTGTGCCCTAGTTGGTCAAAAGACAGGCGTGAAATTAGGAGTGAGAATGATCCTATGCTCTCCTGCAGCTGCAGGGACCTGCAAGTCTGCATAGCATTACCTGTGCTGGTCCCAGAAACCGGTAACACTCACACGAGAAGACAGACAGCGTGATCACAACACGCTGAGAAGGAGACTTTTTCTTGCAGCCAGTACTTATTGGTCCTTTGTTCTATGGTCAGATGTGGCATTTCTCCTCTCCCCTATACATTCCTCCTGCCCTCTCCACCTGGACACGGCCAGCCTTCCCACTTAGGGTAAATGTTCATTTATGCCTGTCCCAAACATGGGGATGGTATTTTCTCATCTTGAGAAACTGGACCCCAGGTTTTAGGGTATCTGGGGAAAATGAGGCACACATGGAATCAAATATACCCTTGGAGTTATCCCATGGGAATCAGCGGCCTTACACCAGAGGCTGATCTGGTCCCTTGCACTCCACCTTGTTGAGAGGTGGTAAAAGAAAAGTAGAAACCTCTTTCTGGGTGAGGAAGCCTGGTCCCATGCTGTGCACTGGGCAGGCCATGTCCATGGTGAAACCCTGCATGTGAAGGCAGAGAAGGGAAAGGGGGCAAAGGGGCTGTTGGTAGAGAGTGTATCAAATAGTGAATTAGCCTGACTGACCCATCGGTCAGTAAATCTGCTCTCGCTGAAACAAAAGGCATGCAAAGGCCTCCCACAGAAGAGTACAAGGGACTGTTGTTAAACAGTCTTCCGCTGGGTTTAGGGTTAGGGTAGGATTAAGATAACCCTGCAGCAGAAAGAAAAAGGCAACGATGTGCTGTTAGAACAGTCATTTCCTCTGATGTATCTAAAAAATTGCCCGCCAGTGCTATAAACTACAGAAAGGAGGCCGTGCTGCGGGAGGACGCTGACTGCAGAGCATTCAGACCCCAGGCCCGCTGCGGCAGAGGGTGAAGCTGCCACACAAGTGATGCTGCCTCTTTGGCCTCGCAGGGATGAGTGATGCCCAGCCCTCCCCGGGCTCCATGAGAGGCTCTGCCTGCAGTTGCGCATAGGTCCACAGCGACAATGCATGCCGGTCTACAACCTGTGGCACTAGACATATGAGTTTCACTCAGAGCTGGGGCTGCCATAACAGTAAATTATAGGACATTTTCCCCCACTGCCTTGTAGGGTTGGTTCATCACAGACTGGGCAGCACCTCGCCTCCATGTCTGATAACCACAGCAGAGCTGGAGGCTCAGGTCACACCTAGAAATGGTCAAAGCTGCAAGGGAGGGGAAATGTGCTGTATAAAAGTAATCTGAGGAAGCCCAGACATTTCTAAAGAGGAGACTGGGAGGGAGGGAGTCACTTGGGTTGAGGGCTGCTGCCACCTCCCCTGAGGTAAGGGGAGAGGACCCCAGAGGTTGGCAGCTACAAAAGCTTATTAATAATAACAGATTTCTGTGCCTACTTTATAAAGCTTGTACGACTGAGGCAGGGGGAGCAGAGAGGGAGCAAGGCCCAGGAGGCATGGGGTCTCCCTGCGGGGCTGGGAAGGAGGTGAAGCAGCACAGGACCTGGGATGACAAGATGGTGCCTGCGCAGCACCGGGGCCGAGGGGACTCTCAGGGCTTTGCGTGGTGGGGGCCCCATGTCCCACCGACAGCAGCAGCAAGTCAGCGTGGCTGCACCCCGTCTGGAGGACGAGGTCGGCCAGCAGCTGCACCAAACCAGCCAAGGACAACCCTCCTGCCGCCCCTGTGCCACATGGCCAGCCCAGCTTGGCCCGCTCGCAGCACCTGTGCATCAGCTGCCAGTGGGACCCCTTTCCCCTCATTCCACCATCTCCTCCTCAGCCACAACCTTTAGGGGCACCATCTCTTGCCACATACCTGTTTCATACATTGAGATACACATACATCTCACCCACAGTTGCAGCTTGCAGATTTGAGCGCACAAGGAGTGGGTTTTATTCAGTGAGTAATCATAAACCTGGTTATGGTGGTGGCAACATATGGTTCTCCTGGCTGGCTGACGGCAAAACCTCCCACTGAGATATCTTTGTGAGTGAGAGTCCTCTGCAACATGAAGTACCTGCTGAACCCAGCTAAATCAATTTTTGTGTCTTTTGTCAAAATGTTGCCTCCCTCGGCTTCATTCCAGCCCATGTCTGAGAGCTGAACCACCCACTTGCTTCTCTGTTCACCTTAAGCCAACAAACAGGTACAGCACCTCCGCTCATTTAGCCACTAAAAATGGAAGCCTTCAGCCCAAGTTACCATCTCTCAGCCCTTCCTGAAAAGAATATATTCATTTGTTATGTTTCTCTTCTGAGAACCAAAAATGGGCAATGCTGTGTGCGTACAATAACCACACACAGAAGCGTGAGCTTCTCCAAGTACAAAAGGGCGCACGGGCATTTTCACTGCCATTTCCCCATCCCTGGCTTGTGAGTCAAAGGTTTATAAAACTCTCTCTGAGAAAAGGCAATACAAGAATATTGTAATCTAGACTGCCCCAGGTATGTAAACACGTAACAGAAACATTTGACTTGGACACCAGAATGATGGAAGAGCCCATGTGCAGATGCTGCAAGATTCACATCACCAGTTACCATACACCTTGACACACTCCTTTGAACCAGGCAAGTTATAATTCCTTGTCAAATTACATGAATCAGATGTGTGACTCTATAATTACAGCTGTGAAAACCATTATACTCAGGATCTTAGAACTTTCTATCCAAAATAACCCTTGGGGAAGAAATTTCTCATGAAGCTGCTTAGGTCAAGGTTCAGCGAGTGCTGGAAATTCTGGGGGAATCCTGTCAGCAGGTTTAGAGAAATGAGAATAAGAAAATGAGATGATGTACTGGTTTGTAGATTGTTCAGGCTCTTTTTTTTTCTTTAGGTTTTTAATTTTTGCAAATATTTATGCATATTTGCAGGAGTTTTCTCTTTGCACTCACACAACTCCAAATGATATTTTGGGGGATTAAAAAAAAAGCCCCAAATTCACCGCAGACCTTAGTTACGTGAGAAAAATAACTGCTCCTACCAATCTAACCAGAGCCAAAGGGCAACCAACCATTCTTCTGTAGCCTATGTTTTACTGAAGGAATGTTTCTGCAGAAAATAACAACACAGCAATACTTTGTACTCTCACAGGACTCGTGTGAGAACCAAGTTCTGCTGTCCCTAGTTCTCCAAGCATTTTGTAAATATCAGTGAATTTGATTTCACAGTTCCCCATATGGAGCAAGAGGTGTTTTCCTGCCTATTTTACAAGTATCAGGTCAAGGCAGAGACGGTTAAATGACCACTGGTATACCCAAGGACACACAAGTAGAAAGTGACAGAAGCAGGAAGGAAAGATTGAGCATCTCTGGATGGGTGGATTCCCATGCAGCAGAAGCGTGTTCTGTGGTTTCATCTCTACTTCTCACTGGCTAAATTCTTAATCCCCGTTATTTTTTTAAGAAATTGTTAAAGATTTTTTTATTTAGTCATCAGAGACCACTCTGTTACTTCACACAACGTAAAGAAGAACATCAACTGAAGCTGTCAATAAGAGAACAAACACAATTCTTTCCCTGCTGAATGTAACTTCAACATCAATTAGAAACAAATTTCAACACACTTTCAGAAGTTCGGGCACACAGCTGTGTTTGCACCTCTTTCTTGGTGGAGCTACAGTCATGCTCAACCATGTTGGTGTAGGAAGCAAACCCCAAAGCCAAAGTGAAACAAGCTAAATTACATTAAACATAAATTCTGACTCAGAATGACCATACAGGATCTTGATGCAACTATTCTACTTCAAGTTTGCACCTTTTTTTTAGCTGATTCAAGATGAAATGTTCCTGCATGTCCCTGTGTGATTTCAGGCTGTGGCCACACATTTTTTGCTGACTGGACCTGAAAGGGGGAGGTTCATCCTTGTCACCACCATCAATTATTATTGCTGCCTCAATGCAACTGCTCAAAGTAATCACTCAATCAAGACTGTCTGGGCTAGGAAACCTCCATTGCTGAGTGTCTAAGCTAACCCAGATGATTGTGAAAGAACTTGTTTAGGGAATCTGCAATTATGTCTTCTAAGCAAGAATTAAGTCCCCTGTCTTCACAAGTCTGGACAGAGACAGAAATAGCAGCTCCTTTAGATAGGCCTTCATCCGTCTTACTGCAATGGGATAAATGTTTGCATTCTTAGATATTTCTTGGCTGGTCATGTTAGCTGAAGGTCTAGTTCTTCAGGGATGATCAGAAGACCATGAGGTATACAATCTAGGTTCTTAACTTAGACTTAAAGACTAAGGAAAACAGGTACAAACACAAATACAATAAAAAATATTCCTGCACAACATAAGCATCTGGGTTTTTTTCACCTTATGCCCATGGTGATACCTTGACTGGCAATCCCCACTGAAAAGAGAGACATCCAGCAAAGGATTAATATGCTACAAGAAAATATAATACGCTGCTGTTTTCTTTTAACCGAAACAGATTTGAACTCCATCTTCATGCGCTAGATTCTTGGGAGCTAATTCTGGACCAATTCCTCAGCCAGCCCCCATTTTTGGCATGTGGCTGTGAAAAAGTTGCCGAAGGGAGTTGTGTCAAAGGGCTTTTACTTTGCTCTTAATGGCTCCATGTACAGTCTGAAGGAATCTGAAGCGCTCACAAAATGTGGTTTCCCCTCTGGTGTTTGCTGTTCAGCTGGCTCAGCAGCTCAACCATTTAAAACCATTGTGAGTGGATTTAGTACTTGTGAAATAATGCTGGCCTACTGAGATCAGGAGAGGGATGGGCAAAGTCCACCAGTACAATAAAAGCCCCTCTTCTCTCCTTCTCAGATGAGAAGGATGCAGGGTGCAACCGAGTTTGAGGGAGAAAACTACTCATGTCCAGGTGCAGCTACACAGATCTTGGGGGAAAGAGATATGGGCCTACCAAAACAAAAAAGCTAACACACGCTCAGAGGAGGCAGTATCTTCAGCATCCTAGAAAAAGAAAAAAAAGAAAAAAAACACAAAACAAACATACCAAAAAAACCCTACTTAAGTATAGGAAGCAAATCATGAAGAAGAGAAAGAAAAAAAAAAAGAGTTCAACCCCAGAAGAGAGCTCCAGCAGGGTGCGGTCCACAAAATGACAGATTATGAATGCTAGTCAGCCAGACGGGGGGAACAGATACAGAGAACTGAGAGTCCTGGATGTCTCTGTCCCCAGAAACCAAAGAAGATGGAGCTCCCCTCTTCATCCTAGCCTGAGCTACTAAGTATAGCAAGAGGTGTGTTTCATCTCTGAGATGATCTAACGCTCAATTATTCTGCTGAGACCATGAAAAAAAAGAGATAACTAAAGCCATCTCTGATGTGGACAGCATTGCAGGCACGCTGTAGATCTGTATCTTCATGCAGAGATTTAAACTCAGGACCAGGCTCAGACAGGCAACTCAAGAGCAGACAGTAACAGGTCTTGGTGGCTACTAATTAGGTTAGCTTTTGGTTAGCGATGTTGAGCTGAGTAGCCTTCTGATTCATTTCCAACCCCCTCTGCGCTACCTTCAACCGCAAGCCTCCAGGCATCACCCTGAGTTACTGAACTAGGTCAGTCTTACCGTGTTCACTTTTTTGGGCCATGGCAAAATGGCAGTTCTCTTACGGATCCCCAGGTGGGGGAACGGGCTCAGGGTTCGGATGCAGGCCATAGTGGTGGTGAACTCAGGTGTTTACAGACAGGCTAGGGCAGGGTCGCTTTAAAGCGCTTCCTCTTGCCTCACTCGCACAACGTACAAGCAGGGACATTATCTCTCCTGTGGGAGCAACTGACTCAGATGCTTGGCCAGCTGCAGGGAAAGGTGTCCCCATAGCCGCCAACAGCAAAGAATAGCTAAAAAATAAAAAGATGCGTCGCTCTGTGGCTGCAAATGATAACAATACATTCCTCTTTGTTCTGATCCAAAAGCAATTTTTTTTTTCCTTTGTTCCCCTCCCTGTTTTTTCCTATCTGATGAGAACTTGTTTCTCAGCTAGGCGCCCAGTCTATCTGTTTATTGGTGTGCCTAACATAATTTTTTATATTCCTCCCATTTTTAAATTTTACATATTATCAAATGACTTATGAAAAGTAAAGCTCAGCCAACTAAACCTCAAAGAAGTTATGCAAGAGCAAGTTGCACTGAGCTTTACCGTGAGCCCTGTACAATTAACATGTATGTCCGTGGACTTGCTAAATAGGTTTATAAAGTACATTGTGGGTATATACTGTTGCAGATCTGGCTGGAGCAGTCTGAAAGGACACTGTCCCCAGTGGCTATCCTTCAATCAGAAGACACTGTCTCTAGCACTATTCTTGACCTCTCTGAGAAATAAGGGACAGTATCTACCTGAGTAACTCCTCCAGCCATATCAGCCATTTCCATACACGTGATACATTTGTACCCTGCACATGACAAAGTACTTCTTCATTTGTTATCATCTGCTCAGTGGGCGTAATGTAAGGCTGATTCAGCAGAAATGAGAGCACGCTTGTGGGAAGTTTGTCTTAGGACCGGCAAAATACACAGGCTAAGAGAAGGCTGTGATTTACTGATCACAATCTTTGTATGGAAAGATCTATGTCCTTTGAAGGCCCTCTTCTCCTCCTGGTGCATTGTGAAGGCCAGGAAGGACTCTGTGACTCCTCTTGGTTGTGCTATAGATAATATTCAGTGGCCTCAAAACTGTGGGAATATTGTATCTGTTACCAAGCAGCATTTGGTCTGCCTTTTGCCCAAGGCACCTATATTATGTACACAATCAACGCTAACATGTTCATACCTGTGAGCAGAGGGAAATTCACATTCTGGACTCAAATGCTGCAGGAGCTGAGGTGTTATGAGGATGTATGAAATTAAGGTAGGGAGGGCAAGGAAGGAGAGGCAAGACTTCGCAGCTACATTTGGATGTAATAGGTGTAGTTGAGTGAAGGCCTTCAATATTGAAGATCGAAGAGGTATCCTTTGAGGCAGTATTTCTTCAGAAAGTAGATTACAAAGTAAAACCCCTTCAAAAGGTCCAACATAAACAAGAATATTTGATGCCAGGGTCAAGAACTGAGGAGAACAGTTGTAATGATTTCACTAAATATTTATCTTCCTGTCAGGTAGGGATAAATATAGATTAATAGTCACTGGTCATGACAATGCTACTAATAGGTGGAAAAGAGTTACTTTTGCCCATCTTCTCTGGTTGTGCCAGCAGCAGCAGCAAACAGGGTATCACGGTGCCCAAACAGGACATGAGAAACTGTGAACAAACAAAAAATGGCAGAGTAGCATTTGGTTTTGTTTTTGCAGAGAAACAGACCGTAGTGAGTGCACAGAAAGGTACCAAAAAACCCCTTCACAGGGTTACTGCACAACATACTGACAATAAAACTGAGCTGCTCCAACAACAGTGAGCTCTGCTGGGGGAGGCAGAAACCAGAAAAGGAAAAGCGTGATCAAAAGTGAATAAGCTATAGGGATAAACTCCTCCATCACTTTGTGCTAGGTGTGTGCAAGTGTTTCAACATACAACTAAAACTGGGTACTAACATGAGCTGCTTCTCTGAGCCCATGCCAATTAATGATGCTCACAACCACCACTGCAATCCAAACACGGACACCCAGTACATAATCCGCCCCACAGGGTCCACGGTTCCCCCCCCCCCCCCCCCCCTCTTCTCCCTAACTCTTCCATCCCTCCTCAAACATTCAGGAGTTCATTTGGACACAGCTTCTTGGCTACTCCCTTACAAGAATCCAGCTCTAGTTCAAAACGCATATTGAGTGAACCTCATTTGAAACCCAGGGCATTTGTTCTGCATCGGTGGTTCCCACTTCTTATGTCCCTCAGCCATCTTGAAGTGAGAAACTACAGGATAAACATCAGATACAGTAACAAAGGAATCATAAGAAACTTCAGTTCCTGCAAAATTTTGTTTCCCACTCCAGAAACTTACATTTTTGGTGGCTGAGCGTGAATGCTTTTCAGAAGACGACTATATTTGCAGAATTTGGGCATTCAATTGTCAGAGAAATGGTTATTCTGCTTTAATCTCCTCCCATTCCTATTCTGGCCCAGAGGCATTTGCTTCCCCAATACAGTCTCCTAGGAAGGCCTCATTTGCTACACCCCTTCCCAAAGGTCTCTCAAAGCAACGTCTACCCAGGAGATCTCTGAAAAACACAATTGTCACTAAGGGGATTTGGGCCTCCCTTTAATTTCTGCCATGCTGTACTATAGCTCCTCATTATAAAGTTAGCTCTTAAAGGTTCTTTGTCTCTGCAGGGTTGAAAGTTGCTGACTGAATGTCTGGGTCCAATTTTCCACCAGTCTTCCTTTAACTGGCCATTCTCAGCTATGCAAAGTGTTTGCGTAATGCTACAAGATCATTCACATCAATCTTATTTAACATTTTGAACCTGTTTTGCAAAGGGGTTAATGAGAAAACAAAACACAACCTGAATAATAAGTCACCAGAAAAAAAGTACTAGCCTAATCTTTTAATATAGAGCCTGAACAGCAGTTCTTTTCACAGAGGGAAGAGGACTGACATTTTTTCTAATCTGAGAACGTAATTCTCAGGGACAGTGTATGAGAAAACAGCAGTAATCTACAGAACACCCAGGAACAGTTGTTGAAAGATTCCCAGGGTGTTACTTTTGGCAGGACATCAGGTTCCAATAAAACCCACTGAAAACACTAGACTAACAACAACAATAATAATATTTTACACAGATGAAGTGTCTTTCATCTAAGGGCCCCAAAAGGCTTCTGCAAATGGTGAACGAGCTCCTTGAGGAGGGGTAAATGAAATTGATGCTCCGTAGATACTGCCACTGATTCACCGATTTAGAAGATAGGTTATAGTGTACAGAGCGTTAGAGGATACAGAAAGAAAAGAGTTAACATGTATAGGCAAGCTTGGGAGCATTCTTTGTAGTGAACTTGCATAGACATAGTAACCTATTTTTTAATGTTTTCAATAAATCAACTGCTGACATTCCACATACACAATTTGAGCACCTGTACACAAATCAGGTAACCAAAGATTACATTGTGCAAATACACAAAGTACCAGGTGAGTTCATGCACAGCTACTTGACTCTAATGTGAAATTCTATATACTATGCTTGCAATTCCTGCTTGGCACGCTCTTGTATGTTTTCTGAGACCAGTCTGGGACTTTAAAAATATATATAACTATATATAAGTATATGAAAAGTTAGGGACTAGAAATAAGAGACCGGTGTAGGCCACTTGTGAACTGCTAGAAGTTTTGGATCCAGACCCATGCTTTGGACCGTTAGCCTATCTCTGCTGGGGAACTGTTCTACAGTGTGGCTACCTTTCACAAAACCCAAGATGCTGCATCACTCTGGGTCGTATATGAATCTCAGCCTATACTTCATATACCATACTGTGAAGATGTTGCTGGTGGTAGTATACTGGCAAAACTTCCAGTGGAAATACAGCTTCTACTGCATCATTAACAGCTTTTATGGCTTAATGGAATTGCGTATGACCTTGTGGCACAAGAATACCATCAAACAGTTGCTGCGCTGACCTTACCTAAGTGACCTTAAGAGGACAACATATATTGAGATACGTGGTTCCTTTCCTCAGGGTCTCTCAGTGTATATTTTACATGAGAATTACATCTTGCTATTTGTAGCCGTTTCCAGAGTCAACATCACCCTTATTTCCCAGCCCAGCACTCTCATCAGACAGCAAAAGCTGTTGAGAAGTCATTGTCAGTGCTCCGAACACACCGAGACATGAAATTCCTACTCACTGTTTACATGAAGGAAATTATGCGAAACAAGTCATGTTTCCTCTGTGTCATAACGGTAACAACAATAGCAACGAAGGTTTTGTCATGACACCCCCAGTCTAAGGCAATGACTAACAACCAGAAAGATTAGATATCAGGATGATCTAATAGCCTGCTGCTCCCAAAAGGGGGAGGTCCTGCTCCTCTTCAGCCCACCACCCTTTGCTCCCTCCTTATCTCCTGCTCCCAGACACACATCTCACCTTGCCCTCGTGCTGGCGTTTGCCAAACCCTTCAGCTCATTAAAGTTGGACAAAATGGTCTATTTTTATTTTTTTTTTTTAAATTTAGCTCGGCTTAATGAGCTGAATTGGCTCAGAACAGGGTCTTATGAAAGGAAGAGTGCAAGAGAGCACAAGACCTATAGCAGGAGCATTTGCTCTGGACTCTTAGATCACCCTAGCTACAAGGTGTAACCACCAGATTTGTGCACAAGATACTCTCTTGCTGGTAGTTTCACTTTTTCATATAGATGACCATAGCTACTTTCTGAGATAATTTGGTCACATCAGAAAGGGGATTAGCAGAATAATTGGTGTAATTCAGAAGTTGTATTCGGCTACAAATGCAGAAGAGAGAATAATTCTGCCCTCTTAGAGCTGTACCATACCATACAATACCACAAAAGAACGAAGAGAGGTAATTAGAACTGATGACACACAACTGGAATAGCTTTTATGGGTTGAACATACCGTGATGGCAAGGCATCACAGCCACTAAGAGCTGCGTAATGCTTTACTCACTATCAGATATACCCACATCTTCCCTGTGGCTTGAAACAGCATCTATCGCTAGGCTAAAACATACAGAAGCACACCAAGCGTCATGAGTCACTGCAGAACTCAAGTCCATTTTCTCTGTCCAGTTTTGCTTCCCCTGGACCTGGAGGGCACCTTGTCAAAATCCTTAAAGAAGCTTCAACGCCACCCCCACTGGAGTGTCCTCGTCTCCCCACAAATGCATGTGCCTTTGTTCCTTTCAGCACTCAGTTTCTGCACAGAGATGACAGATGTGTAACTGCTGTCATTGGACACAGGTTAAAAGTTTACAAATTGGTCTTAGCAGTTGTATTTGGAAGCTAAGTTCTGAGAAAGTGAACCGTTCTCATCTTTCCAGATTTTGGTTTTGAACAACCCCATAGTTATGGTCAGAGATTAGAGAGATTTTTGTAGTGTTAAAAGAATGGTTTGGAATTTCTCATCCAGCCATCTGCCCTCAAAATTTAGCAGATGACTCACTAGCCCTCACCTCCATTTGTTACTGAGCTAAAACTTCTATCTCCTCAGCTTCTTGTAAAGTTCCGCTCTGGATCTTTTTAGAAGCAGGGCCTATTCTAATACAAAAGAACAAACAACATGGGAAGTGCAACTCAGAATTCAAGTTTTCAAAAGCATTCATGTTAAATTCCTGCTGAGCTAATATGCATGTATGCACAGAGGCATTTGCACGCATAAATCACAGCTTGCTTACATCTGGCACACGCAAAGAGCACACTGCCTGGCACACTCTTTAAATGTGCTTCAACTGCTGGACTGCATTCAGGTCTGCAGACAATTTTGAAAAAGTTTCTTTGTAGTCAGGAGATACAAAACCTTACTGCGTATTTTGCTGATACTCTTATGTATCAAAGATGCTCGCTGCTGCCTGCCCTTTCCTGATGAAGCTTCTGCAACCTTGCATCCACAGGATTATCAAAATAGGTGCTTTTCATTCTTGGGAAGTAGAAAAGCTATCTCTATATCCCAGATGTTATTTGTTTACCCTGCACAAGTTCAAAGCAGTACTTATAAGCAATCACAGTTCCTAAGCTAACTGCATAGTTTGACCAAGCTCCAATTTCAAGTAAAGCAGCTATCTAAAAAGCAGCAAGTAGTTATACCGTCTTACCCAGATTGAATAGTTTATTGCAGCCTGACAGAAGCTGCTCACCATTTTGCTTGCATATTCAGCCCCAACTATAGAAGATAGGGCCAGAGAAGTCCAAGCTAAAAATATCAAACTGGCGCCACACCTAGATTGCTCTTACCACCTCGTACCAGATTAAGTGCACATCAAGTGAATTTTCCAGAGTGGTGTGTGAAAACCCATTAGTCAGTACAGCCTTGATCACAGCTCTTTAAACTGTACTTGTTTCCCCCTGCAAGTGGGTCAGATTCCTTCTGGGTCTGGAATTATAGCTTTTGAGAAAGGAATATTTCTTTTATTCTTAACCTGGAAATTTACAATCTGCTCAGAACTGCTTTCGAGTTATGCAAGTCCAGATCTGCACTTCTTTCATAATTGTCTACCATGGTAACAAATAGGGCAGCACCATGGCTGGTCCCTCAAGCTCTGTACTCGTGCCAAAGATAACCAGTCATACTGGCATAATTAATTTTGATGCATTAATAACACAACAGTTTTTGTCTTTACCAGCCAGCATATTTGCCAGTAAGATTTGGCAAACATAATTTAGCAAAGTCCTTTCCTCTGCTAAGAGGGAGAACAATCCCTCAGTTTAAAGAACAGGGGAGGAATCCTCATTTAGGGATTAATCATCACTTTATAACTCCTGCAAAATTCACACTCCGGGCTCTGATTTCGTTATACACAATAACTGTGGCTTGCTAATTAAAAACATAGGTATTAGCCTTTCTTCTTTTAGTTTCTTAAATTGCTCATCTGAAACTTCTCTCAGTGTGAGAAGCATTTCTAAGTGTCATCTGAAGTGTGAAATAGCAAGGACATTTGCATCTCCAGCCAAACCCACAGAGGTGGAAAGAAAGGCATGATTTACATTCGATACCTCAACCTATAACCTAGAGGACATCTGGAACTCTTCAACACCAACCTCCACTCTGTGAAACGAGGACTCTTCTCCCGTGGGTACAAAGCAGATTCACCTTTTGACTCTATTTGTTGTCACTGCGGGGGCTTTAGCTTGAAATTATCCATTCCGTCCTACAACTTTTATAGCAGACAAAGCAAGAAGTACTCCAAAGACATGAGCAGTTGACACTTATAAAGTCTTTCTGAACTCATTTGAAATCTTGTTTTGGTCTTCCACTGGAGTACCTAACAGGTACCCTGCTTTTCAGCTCATGCAGGTTTTCCCAGAGATCCCGAGACACTATTTATTGTGAACTGAGATGAAAAGAAAATAGTTTCTCCATCTTATTTAAGAAAGAAAAAAACCTACTTCAGTTTTGAATTCCAAAGTAAATTTCAACGAGTCCTACTTATTTATCTGTCCCAATAAAGCTACACTTATGGTAGAAAGACGACAATTTACAAGGTTCAGTCCACCACATCTGCTGGATATTAGTCTGGTCCCTTACAAGTGGATTTTGATGGAGTTTGATAGTGCTTCTGAACGGCTGAGGTCATAGGATGATAGCTTGTCTTAGCTTGATTAAGACAACATTTCTTTTGATCACATGTTATTAAGAAAGATGTGATTAACTTTGACTTCACGACTCTGTAGAAATTTTTGCAGAAATTTTCCTGATTCCTTTAAGCCTGAACTGGATTTGATAGCAGTTTTGAATTATGAAATTTGATGCCAACTGCGATTCAGTTACATCAATAGCCTTGACTTTTTTCCCCCCCCAAACTTTCACTTTGTTCACTCCTTTATGCTACCAAGACTTGCTGTACCAAATCAAAGCTTTCAAGAATACATAGCAGCATGGAAAAGGCACAGAGATGCGAGTAAGAGGAGATGGATGATATCCCTGGAGGCGGTGGCAGAATGCAGCACGGGCACAGGAGCACAGCACCAGTAGGGGCAGGCCTGGAGGCAGACATTAGGCATTTTCGGTGCATTTTCCAGGTAGCCGCAATAATTTCTTTCAGATGGAGATGTCATTTCCACAATACAGTGATTTCTCAGTCAGTTCAGGGATATATTCCAGAAGTACAGACTTGCAAGCTGTCCAGAAACACTAGGTAGTCCAAATAGGGCTGCTTGTTCATTTAACTGTCAAATACATAGCTGATGTAAGAAGTGCTTTCTCTGTTTTCCTCTCCATTTCTAGATGTACTCCAAGGGATTAAATGCAGTTTTAAAAGCACTTATGATCTGTTTGCAGTAGTAGCCATCTCTTACCCTAGCTGTAGCTCAGACCCACTGCAGGGATTTTGCTAACATTCCAGTGACCTGACTGTTCACAGGGATGGGGTATTTTTGATAGCAAGCCCTTAATTCTTCATCCTGTAGACCCAGCTGGTCCACAGAGACTGACATCATTTGACCACAAAATATAAGATACTAACCACTTGAGCTTTTGCCAGAGTAGAATTTGATAGCTGAGCACTGATTAAAATTTCTTTTGGAATCAGTGTCCACTATATATGCTATTATTCACCAGCGGCACGCATTCAATGTCTCTGTGCAATGGGTCAGTAGGCTTTTTTCTATAGATATATTTGCCAAGATGAAAAACCAGAAAAAATTTAAACCATTTCCAATGTGTTTTCAACTGCTGAACTATGTTTTCTGAACCACATTGTTGAGTCATGTTCTAAACTTAATGAATATTCTCCTGGGCAGTTGCTATTCAAACAGTGATGCTCCATTTTCTTTTTCAATTACGATCTGTAAATCATTGAACATTATCAAGTGGGGCATATACACAGTCTGGGTTCATTACAAAGCAAGTCATAATGGGCAGTCATTGCTTCCCCTCTCCAGGTTTAAAAATCTAGTCTGGAATGATTTTATAGTCTTCTTTGGAACGAAGAATACTCTTAAACCAAAAAATGTCCATCTTTCCAAATATATGCTGGTGTTGCTACTGCAGGTTTGACAACTGTGACATATGCATATTTCACAGGAATGTTTTGGTTTGTTTGGTTTTTCCCCCCCAGGCAGCTCAGTGTTCTGAAAGAGCTGATGATGAAATATTGAACAAGCGTTGTTAACGTTTACTTGGAGCAATAACACAGCTTAGCCGTAAGTTTTAGTCAGAAAAAAAAATCTTAATATGGAATTATTTCCATTGGAAAAAAGACAGTTCTAATAAATCTTTTCAAAACTGTGTTGATTGAATGAAAATTTGTGAAAGTTTTCAACCTAAATGTTTCAGAATGAAACATTTCATCTCTTCACTTTGAAATAGCTCTTTATTTTGGATTTGATTGTCCTGGTATTTTATGTTACAAAACATTTAAAATATTGTTGGATTAGTTAAAACATTTTCTCTCAACATAATATAGATTTTTTTTTTTCCCTTTGACTTTTCTTTCCCAGACAATTTTGAAACAGTTAGCACCATCCTTCCAGATCAGAACAAAATAAACTGAATGTAACCAAGTAATCAGTGCATATTACGCACGCTCCTCTGGATCCGAGCCACGCAAGATCTGGATCCGTTACAGCTTTCTGCTGAAAAGCTTGGCTCTTCACCTCAGGCTGCAGGGACTCACATGCTCAGCTGCGGACATTCTCTAGTTAAGACTTCAGTGTCAAAGCATTGGCTATCACCACAGTATCTACGCTCACTGGATTCTGTAATCCTGGTGCTGTAAAACCCACCGAGTGTGTGGTCTTAGTAAACACAGAGCAAATTCCAAACTCTGTAGCAAGATATCTTGAACAAACACTTTGTACTTATAATACACTGATTAATAAAATGGAAGATTTCAGGTTTTACGAGACTGTTGCGTGGAGAACTGAGACTTTCTGCATAAAATGTTTCCCTTTCTTGATCTTGGAAACAGAGGAAGAACAAAAAGCAGTCAGTTATCTGCTATGTATTTATTGATTATAAATAACTATCGCTTGAGATGCAAGTTTTCTCCAGCTGAATACAACAATCTTAACTAGACTATAAGAAATTCAATGATGTTTGCTAGGGCATGTAATTGAGGTTGTTACAGGTAAACCCTGGGAAGAGTTGGAAGTTTACCAGCCAAAACCAGCTAGTGCTCGCGCTGTTCCAGCATATACCAAGAATCAACCCCTTTCTAATCTGTTCTCAAAAGGTTAACCTATTCATGCATTGCTTCAGGTGGCTTTGGTGTAGAAGAGTGAAGCAGAGGATTGTTTTGCTCATTATATAAATGGTTATGCTCATAGAGCCATACATAGGACATCCCTCTGGTGCTCTTGGTTATTCAGACATACTTGAAAGATCCTGCAGAAGGTCATGCAATGCTGAGGCCAAGAGCTGGACATGACCACACCTTCAGGTGCTGTTCCATAGTTGCGTTCTGTCGCAGCAACCATTACAAGGAAAGACAAATCAGGATGATCCTTCAGGTGGTTAAATACCCATCCATCTTGTCATGCAACTGCAATAGTATTAGCACAGCTCCACAGCCTTTTCAAGGGACATAAATCTATTTAAGCCTTGCATAATCCTACTAACCAACCATTTACATCTTTGGGATTTCATTAAAGCTAGGTGAATCAATTCAATAAAAGAAACTTTTGATGTCAGGACATAACCAGATCCAAATGATACGCTGCCTTCACTATCTATTTAGTGCTGTAATTTATTGTCTTTTCAAGTCATGCTAGATTATTTAGAGAGGAAAATAATAAAAGATACAGATATATGGGAGAGATTTTAGAATGTGTGTGCTATTCTCTGGCAGAAAGCTAGGCAAAAGCAGAGAAGTCATTTCAGGGAAAATACAGCTTCCTTAAAAAAACAAACCAAAACAAAAAACAACTACAAAAACCACACAAAACCAAACCCCACCACAACAATCCAGCACTAAAGAGAAATGTACTTTATCATCATCATGTGGCAAGGTCCTTATGAGCACCCTTGGTTTTGGAATCTCTTAAACTTACACTTTCTGGCATCAGCATCCTGATCCCACAGAGCTGTTTGAATGAAGATGTTACACAGATTACTCGATTAAACTAAAGAATTGACTAAGTCTAACTTTACCCCCAGTGTAATAGATTGATAGAATAACTGCTATATCAGCACCAAAGCTGACTCAAGTTTACCGGTGTACAGCCGTACATTTCAAAAGTTTAGGAAGAGTAACAGATACTCATGAGTCCTTGGGGATCACTGAATTATCCAGTGTCACCTTCTGTGTAAGGCTGATGCTGTATCACTTTGCTGCTTCTGTACTGATTCCAGTAACTGGTATTTGACTGGAGCGTGTAAGGTGTCACATCTTGATTTGGCGGTTTCAAGAGATGGAGAATTTACCCCCTTTTCTTGGCAAGTTATCTCACTGTCTTCATTTCTAATTTAAACTTATCTTGATTCAGCTTCCTGCTATAGGGGTTTTTTTTATATGCTTTCTGCAGCAATAATACAAAGTTGGTTTAGTACCAGCTACACTTTGTGCTACTTATTAAGTCTGAATCAAGTTGTCTTTTAAGCAGCACAGCTGGATCTCTTTCAGTTTCCCATTGGAAGGCATTTTTTAATATTTTCATAATTTGTATGGCTCTTTTCCTGTGCACTCTCCAGATTTTATGGTTTTCTCAGCTGTGAAAGCGTTTCTCATGTTATTCTGATATTAAACTAATGAATCTTATGAACACAGCCCTGCTCCTGTCATCACTGTAGAACTGCCATGTCCCACAGCAAGCTCATGTTCAGCTCTATTTCCATTAGGACCCTTAAATCCATTTCTGAATCACTGCCTTCCAGTTGTATGGTTCTTAATGCTCATAAGCTCTACTTCACTCGTATTGTATGTAGTGATTAATAAAAAGACTAGATATGAAAATGATTACCGTTACCTTTATCTATTATTTCATGCCAAATCAATGCAAACTGGCCTGACAAAACTACCTGGCATATGACCATGTGGATTAGAATCAAGTTACCCAAATCGGTTCCACTGAGGCGGGTTTTACTTTGTGACACACAAAGTTAAATATCTCCTCTTGCCTTCCCTATCTCCACAAATAAAAATGAATAGATTTTTGTTAAAAAATATTAGTCTTACATGCTCCCTTAGCCATATTTGTAGCCTCATGGCCCACATGCCTTCCATCACAGGCTACCTCTCCCATATTCTATTCTACAGGCTTGCAAGGGTCTTTTATAGCACTTATTTTAAGCCAGCTTTGGGCTCAAGAAATGACACAGATAAAAACACTGAACTGTCTTGGCAACAGTCTACACGTTAATCCTAGTTTGGATGGTTCCAGCTCTAGCAGTCAACATCTGTGCCAAATCCAGCTATAGCACCAACTAATTCCGGCCACCAGAGCACGTCACTGGGGCTGATAACGGGCTGTAAAGGGCAATAAATCTGGCAGGGTATCAGACAACACAATGGATCTTTTCAAATAATGTTTTCTGAAACAAAAAATAATGCCAAAATATCCAAACCTCACTTTATACTGGGCACAATATGGTATATTCTCTTTCCTCTACTAGTTGAATCCCATATCAAGCTTTCTCAGTGTTTGCCCTCTACTATAGAATCATAGAATTGTTCTGGTTGGAAGAGACCTCCAAGGTCATCAGGTCCAACCGTTAACCTGTCACTACCAAGTCCACCACTAAATCATATCCCTTAGCACCACATCTAAATGTCTTTTAAATACCCCCAGGGATGGTGACTCCACCACCTCCCTGGGCAGCCTGTTCCAATGCCCGACAACCCTTTCGGTGAAGAAATTTTTACGAATATCCAATCTAAACCTCCCCTGGCGCAACTTGAGGCCATTTCCTCTTGTTCTGTCACCTGTTACTAGGGAGAAGAGACCAACCCCCATCTCTCTACAACCTCCTTTCAGGTAGTTGTAGAGAGCAATAAGGTCTCCCCTCAGCCTCCTTTTCTCCAGGCTAAACGTCCCCAGTTCCCTCAGCCGCTCCTCATAGGACTGGTGTTCCAGACCCTTCACCAGCCTCGTTGCCCATCTCTGGACACGCTCCAGCCCCTCAATGTCTTTCTTGTAGTGAGGGGCTCAAAACTGAACACAGTACTCGAGGTGCAGCCTCACCAGTGCCGAGTACAGGGGGACGATCACCTCCCTACTCCTGCTGGCCACACTATTTCTGATACAGGCCAGGATGCCGTTGGCCTTCTTGGCCACCTGGGCACACTGCTGGCTCATATTCAGCCGGCCGTCAACCCACACCCCCAGGTCCTTTTCCGCCAGGCAGCTTTCCAGCCACTCCCCCCAAGCCTGTAGCGTTGCCTGGGGTTGTTGTGACCCAAGTGCAGGACCCGGCACTTGGCCTTGTTGAATCTCATACCATTGGCCTCGGCCCATCGATCCAGCCTGTCCAGGTCCTGCTGTAGCGCCTGCCTGCCCTCCAGCAGATCAACCCTCCCTCCCAACTTGGTGTCATCTGCAAACTTACTGAGGGTGCACTCAATCCCCTCGTCCAGATCATTGATAAAGATATTGAACAGAACTGGCCCCAATACTGAGCCCTGGGGAACACCACTTGTGACTATCGAACAAGCTGGGCCAGGATTATCCAGTTCGTCTTGCTTTGCCTCTCTTTGAGTTAACTCTCCTCTACACTCAGAAGTTTCTTATTGCTCAAAGACTTATTACAAGCTAGCAAGAGAAGGCTACACATCTCACACAACTCTTTTGCTTATCTGGTGCTACCTTGGCATGCTGGGTTTTATTTTTTAATTATTTATGGTTGCTGTTTTTCATCTTAGTTACTTAGGAGGGCTGGAGGTACTTCTGCGTTCCCATGATGCATGATTACATCATCCTGCTTCTTTCCAAACACAAAAGAGAACTATTGAGTATTTCTACCTTTCCTAAATCATTAAGACTTTCACCATCTTCTGCTAGCAAGCGAGCTATACTATTGTTGGCAATTATTTTATTGCTGTTCTATTTTAAAATGCCTTATTGTCCTTTAGCTGCGAGGTAGAGGTTTCTTTTGCTCCCTCTCAAGTCTTTCCCCTCTTTATATCTCCAGTCTCTAATTTACATAATTGCTGCCTCCTTCCTCTCCCTCTTCCCCGTTTATTTGATATATTTTTAATAGCTGCCTTCACTTCCTCACCTAATAAGGAGGTGCTGCTAACCAAAGATGTCCTTATTCACAATTATGAAATTGTGGTTTTTAGTCATCTAGTAAACTTTCCCAGAATAATTTCCAGTTTTCATTCACATTTTGCTGTCTAAATCTCACTACTTCTGTCCACGTTTCTCTTCCCAACCATTTTTTCATTCATCCTTTTCCTGGTTGCTCTGGGAAATAAGCCATTTGGGAGCACCAAATACATGACTGAACAGAGATATAGTAAACAGAATAGAAAGTAAATCTTGTGTCTTTGCTTGGGCAGGTTAGAAGCATCATGGAAAAAATCTTGGTTTAACATCCTAACAAGAAAAAAGGAGATTATTTTTAATGTCATTTTAGAATATGCTGGGACTAGGATTCAGTTCCTGTTCTAATTTAGTCTAATTACTTAGTCATTAACAGGAGTTACTAGGCTTGCCCTGACAGTCTCTTTTCTAGGAATTAACCAGCTCTACTCAGCTTGAAAATTATTGGAAATCTGTTTAGGCAATATTACCAGAGAAATGAGAGGCTACTGGGAAAATTAGATTTAAAAGACTAGAAGTTCAAAGAAGCACTAAAATACTGAGTACTTACTTACTCCTATGAAACCTTTCAGAAGCTTGTGCTTTATTAACAGTAATGACGATTAGATGTGCTGTTAGTGAACTGTGTTGGATTGGGGAGTCCTGGGGGAAAACACTAAGGCATAGCATTAGCTTGCCGTGTTTTTTGGAGTACCTTGGTGAAGGATGCAAAATGTGTAGGGATCCCCCAAAAACTAAGAACAGATGAATGAAGTTGTCCAGTTGATACTTTTCCTTCCTGTCAAATGCTGCTGTTTGAGAACTACAGGGAAGCAAAGAGCAAGTGTTCCTGATGATACTGAAGTTTACTAGGACTGAAAGGGCTAGTGATTATGAGATTCGAGTCTTGATTACAATTGAGTGTTGATTTAGCAAAGATATGGTATGAATATAAAGCTAATTCTTGGTAGACTTTTTTTTCGTTTGAGAGTGTTGTGGTTTAACCCCAGCCAGCAACTAAGCACCACAGAGCCGCTTGCTCACTCCTCCCCCCTCCCAGTGGGATGGGGATGAGAATCAGGGGGGAAGGGGGACAGGTAAAACTGGTGGGTTGAGAGAAAGACAGTTTAATAGGACAGCAAAAGAAGGGAATAATAATAATAATAAAATAATATACAAGTGACACACACTGCAATTTGCTTACCACCTGCTGACCGATGCCCAGCCCGTCCCTGAGCAGTGATCCCCCCTGGCCAACTCCCCTCAGTTTATATACTGAGCATGACGTCATATGGTATGGAATATCCCTTTGGCCAGTTTGGGTGAGCTGTCCCAGCTGTGCCCCCTCCCAGCTTCTCGTGCACCTCCAGCCTTCTTGCTGGCAGAGCCTGGGAAGCTGAAAAGTCCTTGGCTTAGTGTAAGCACTACTTAGCAACAAATGCAACATCAGTGTGTTATCAACATTTTTCTCATACTAAATCCAAAACACAGCACTATATCAGCTACTAGGAAGAAAATTAACTCTATCTCAGCCAAAACCAGGACAGAGGGTAAATATGATAACACACAACAAAAGGAGCATCTAACCATGTATAAACACAACTCCTAAATAGCTTTTCTGTTTTTTTCTTAAATCTGATCTACTGCAATAGCTAGAGGGAAGGTGGGGGGCAGGGGGGTGGGGGGGAAGGTTTTGGGAAAATAGTCTTCCTAATAAACATTATACAAACTTTGCTACAACATTATAGCTACTTACTTGATTTTAGTACTGCTATTTGTGAGGAAAATAAAATAGTTATAGCAGAAAACAGGTAAAAATAGCTGGCAGCAGGGAAAAATTAAATATATGGCAGGGGGAAATGAGGACTTTGGGGTATGCAGAAGTCAGGGGTCTGTCAGATGGAAAATGACAATTATTAATCTTAAGACAAGACTGATTCATCCCAGACATGTCTGCAGTTATATTGTTACTTCAGGCAATATAACTGATGCAAGAGACGAGTTTTGTGTTTTATGTATAGTATTACAGGGGGAGTAATTCCAGAAGAGGAATAAAAAAAGTGGATTTTTTTCCACCAAATCAACCTTATTGTATTAGCTCATTTTTAAGTTTAAAATCTTGGATAAGAAGAGGTTCAGACATTTCTGACTTTACTGGCTTCCTTAGCTGCCAAATTTAACATAAAGGATTAGTCTCAGCTTTCTAGAAAAAAATAAAACCCATAGTGTCCTATCTCCACTGGAGTTCCATTTAGTTATCTTGAAAACATGATGATGAAATAATACTGCAACTATTTCCCAGTTATGGTGAAACCAAGAAAGTTTTATGAAAAAAAAGAAAAGTTTAACTGGGGCAGAGAATAGAACTAGCTACTAAATATTTTACTACAGAAAGAGATCTGGAACACACATACACAATTTGGTGCAGCAGATTTGGTTTTCTGTGCTATTGGCAATTCTTTTTAAAATTAGGTCTTTTTTTTTTTAAGAAACATTAGTAAGTGGCATATGTGGCAATTATACACTGCAACTTGAAAGCAGTGTGCTTTCTAACAGTAGTATTTCACATCCTATGTACATTGTTTTTCAACATCCAACAGAAGATTTGTCAAATTGGAGTGGTCGTATTTAGTCTTATGTTTACATTTCTCTACAGCTGAATGCTAAATTAGAGCCATCATGTTGTCACCATTCTCTAAGACACTGTTGCTTGGCTCCCCTCCGTTGCTTTATACATTCCTTCATATCATGGGAAAATTTACTTTGAACATAAGTATTTGATTTTTATTTTGCTGGGAAAGGCTCTCTTCTACTTCAGAAACATAGTTCTTGTATACAAAAAAACCCAAGAACAGGTACTGTAGATGACTATACAACACTTGTTCTCTACCTAGGCTAAGAGAGATTTATCCTTACTCAACCTTTGACTTCTATCTTTAAAACACACCTTTGAACTCTCTAAGAAAAGAAAAAAAAAAAAAATCTGTATGATGGTGGTCAAACATCGCAATAGGTTCCTCAGAGAGGTTTTGGACACTCCATCCATTTAACACACCAGTGATATGACCCTGAGCAACCTCATGTATCTTCACAATTGGCCTAGCTTTGAGCAGACAGTTGGACCAGATGACCTCCAAAGGTCCTTTCCAACTTAAGTTATTCTCTCTTGCATATGAAAATAAGCAAACACATGTTAAAGTATTCTCTTTTCTTCTTGAGTATCAAAAAGGGAGACATTTTTAATGGTCTCCTGTTTAACATACACATCCTGATACAAATGTTTTGCCAGGACCACTTGCTTCTCCAATAGTGTCAGTGAAAGATGACGATTGGCTTTAGTACCAGGAGCACCAGCATATCACACCTTGATTTGATTCCCATTGGCAAATGTGAAGCAGTGCACTCGTGCTAGGATCCAGCACTCTGGATCCACTGGCGGTGATGTCTGGAGTGACTGTGAAGCTTGGCAAGGTCAGGACTAACAGCAGAAGTGCAACAAGAGCTCATGGGGAAGGCAGTGCTGATGGGCGCTGATGCTGAAAGTGTCAAATACGCCTGCTGTTGCTTTGAGCGGAGGATCGTTCTTCCATAAGACTAGCCACAGAGGCATCTTCCCCTTGACAGAAATGCTGTTCTTCAGTACGTGAAATAATTATGAGATGAATATAAATTGAAAGTGCACTTCCTCTTGACCTACTTCCCAGGCAGGGAAGCACAGCTTGATGCCCTCGTGTTTGGAAAGGTAAAATTGTCTCTCCACATTCCCTAGACTCTACATAAGCCTCTATTGTTTGGTACCAACCACATGGCTAATTAACATACCTACTATGCAGTCTCTTTTAATGATTTCCTTCCATCTCTTGTCGACACCCAGGCTGACTAACCAAACTGGTTTCTTTGGAGAAAAGTATACCTGTTTACCCCGTCAATAAATACACCTCTTTTTTTGTTTGTACTGTGAGGGTAAACATTCAGAATGATAGCGTAAGCTGGCTTTGGGAAAGCAGCTCATCATTCTGAGGTGCTCTAGGACTGTGTGCATCCAAATCCTGCCTCGTTAAGTGAACAGACCTTTCTTTACTCACAAGGTTTCAGGATGCATCTTTTTACTTCACCACAAAAATCGATTACATGTTCCATTAATGCCAGTGGAGTCTGGCTGGGGCCCCGAGCCTTCGTATACAAGTCCCACAACAGCTCAAGGCTTAGAACAGGACAGCAACGCCACTTCTGTGACAATCTTCTTGCACAAAGAACGTAAGCTCCAGAACTAGTGCTTTTGATACGTGAACTTTCCTGTCCCTTCAGAGGGGTCTGTGGCTCTCATTCTGGTGTCTGTAAGAAAGTACAAGCGATGTCCCAGCACAGCTCTTGCTGGTGTTTCAGAGCCACCAACTGTGCTGGCGCTCTGAGAACTGCTGAGAGGCTTTGTTGGGTTTGGTCTTCGGAGTCCTTGGACTGAGAGGTGATGATTATTGCAGGCTATTTCTTCCTCCTGTGGAGTCACTCCACTGTTCTTCCATCAAAAGTAACTGTTTGAAAAGGAAGCAGCTGTTGGGATTTTCTGACCTGGACAGGCTTCCCACAAAAAACCCAAAAGGATGTACAACAAAAAACCGTTTGCTGATACAGTCAGTTCATGATTTTCTAGGTAACTGTCATAGCTGACATTTTGCTGTAGCAGGGTATTACTGTGTCCAGGCTGTGAGAGCAAGCACCAAAAGTACAGAGGAGAAAAGAAAGCTCAGCAATACAGCAGACAGCACGCTGTGGAGATTCCTAAATTAGCACTGAGCCAAGTCAGTAAGTCTGTGCAGCCCCACATAGCGTCATGCAGCTGTACCAAGTTGGACTGGAAGCAGTAGAGAGCAGGGTGTTGCTAAATGACTGCTTAGTTAATCCATAACCTGAATAAACCACCCAGAGGTAAGTGAGAGATGATGGTGCGTAAATTGCCAGAACAAAAAAAATCTTGATTCCAACTTCACAGGCAGTGGAGTAAATCAGAAGTCTGTAGGTCACGGTGAAGAAGATTTATGCCAGGGAAGAATCTCATCACGGGTTGTGTTTTTTCCCCCATGTATACGACACGAAAGATAATACCTTTCGCTGCAAACTTCACCCAGGATGAATTGTGAATCGGTGTACATGAATCACCTGCCAAACCCTCGAGTGCGCCAGTGATAAGAGAATACGAATTCAAAAGTGCAGGTGCCATATCAGCAGCTGACAGCACAGCTAGAGACAATGACCATTCCTGAATTTCTTCCTGGCCACGGTTTGCATTTTTCATCTCACTTTCCACATTAAGATATGACGCATCTGAGTGATGCAACCCCTATGACAGATCTGGATGTTCATCCGAGTTCTCTTGGCTTGTTGGCGATGCTAACTTCATTCAGTTTGAGCATCCATAGTTGCTGCTAGAGTCTTAGGCATCACTAACTAAACTTTCTATAACTAGCAGGTATGTGCAGTGACCAAGTTATAGTTCTAGATTTGTCTAATCTCAGGGGATATTTTTGGTGGTTTGGGTTTTTTTTCTTCTTCTTTTTTGCAATGTACTGATGTAACACTCTTCCCTCAGATGACAGTTCTGTTGTCAGCAAGGATACTTAACAGGGAATCTCCTTGATGAGATTAATTCACAAGAAACTCTTTCAAAGGCATTGTTTAGGTTGTCAAAGCAAGCACAGCTTCAGTTGAATTGGGCTCCAATTTTCTTAATTTATTTCTACAGCCTAATTAAATGCATCTTTCTTATTAATTAATTTACACTAGAGAAGATTGCCTCAAATGCACATAAACCCAGTCTGACTTGCAGAAATGCTGAGAGCATGCCAAGTCCACCAAAACCAATAGGAGCTATTAATCAGTGCCCTTGGACAGAAACCCACACCCCAGCACTGCCCACCGAATGCCTGCTCCTGTTTCCCCTGGGGACACCAGTGGAAGCTCTCTTCCCCACAGCTTTCAATAGAAACACAGCTGGCTATCGAGTCAGGTACATATCGAACAGGTCCCTGGCTGAAGCTGGTTGCAGCCAAAAGGCCATTCCACAGCCATTTGCCTTAACGTTGCTTTGGCTTCCCTGATGCAAAGTGCTTCCTGTCACACTTTAGATACATCAGCATAATGAAGCTCAGAGTTTATTTCCATCCAGCTCCTTTGAAGTGACTAGAAAGGCCTCAGACCGTATAATTTTCAGAAAGCATTACTTTGCCGTACTGTTGCCTGGAACGGCTGCCTGAGCAAAGTACTGTGGCTGAGAAGTTCCCACTGGTTATACTAGAAGTTCCAGCCCTGTTAGGCTCATTAAAAGGAACAGCACTCAGCTTAATGGTTAGGAGAGACCACTATTAATTTTGAAGCGGAGGATTTCTAAATCAGTTACTGCTTCCATGAGTCCGAGACAGAACGCTGGACTGGATGGGTAACAACAACAACAAGGTCTGATGTGCCCTACCGGGGTGATCGGAGACAAACCCATACAGGACACCTTGTCTCCACGAGCTGGGCAGGAATCTGCAATCTGATCTTCCTCCCCACACACACCTGCTGGTTGCAGAGCCCTCTCACAAGCATGACTTCAGCCACATGAGCTTTCTTGGTAGCCCACGAATGCTTACTAACTCATTTGTGTTCAATCACCTAGAAAGCCCTCAACTCTTTTGGAAGCGCCAAACCCCATTCTCTGGGATGCTTAAACAGGCTGTTTTCGAGATGGTGTTCCCTAAGCTTTGTTGTCTATGTCTTGGGGTAGAAAGGGATGGTGTATGTTCCTTCTCCTGCTAGATTTGAGACAGGGAGACATTCACCATTTAAGGATATACAGGAACACTCCCTTCAGAGCATGATTGCTCTAAATCATTGTTTTAAAAACTGAAACGTGAGAACGAAGTCTATGCTTGCTTGCATTCGGTGCACTATCAGTAAGTGGGGTTGCACGGGATTTAGGTCAAGGCCAGTTTTATTTCTAAAATGCTCTCTAATCTGACTTTTAGTATTGCTTTTACATAAAACTGAACAGCCATAGCAATAGCTGTATGAGGAACCGAGCCCAAAACATAATGTTCTCCAAGCCATACTGCAGTGTCCCTCCTGTGGTGCAAGGAAGAGAAATTTAAGACTTTAGGAGGCGACTATTGACATTCAGAGTATATAGTATTAAAGCAGGAGAGACAGCTTTAACGGAAGAGAAATTTTATTGGAAGAATGTGTGTCAGATGGTTGGTATTCAATATTCAAAAGAATGCAATCTAGGGCTATAGCGACCATTAAAAAAAATATCAAATTTAATAAGAGCCAGTTTTACATGCATGACCAACTTCTGAAGTAGCTCTTTTTACAGAGCTCCCCTCCTGAGCTTTGTCATAAACATTACTCACTATAATCTTCCAGTTACAACCTAGTCCAGGGTCTTGCGTATTACTTTAACACAACATAAAAGCACAAAATGAACTCTAAAATAGATGATTACTAGAGAGAAAAGGAGGGAGAGAGCACTCTGCAGTTGCTGCATATTTCTTTTACTGTGTGGATTCCTACAGCACTGTGTCTTAAATAAGTTATATCAGGCATCTTTAAAGCCCAATTATGCTTTCTGAACTCTCTGCCCTTAGGACTTCAATCCCTACTTTGCAGTTGGTCAGAGAAATTTCCAAATTATACTACACACTTTTGCAATACTTCCTAGCCTAGGACTCTATCTAGGCAGCATATTACCCCTTTTAGTCATCATTATATCTAAATTTATAATCCACTGGAAAAAATTGCTAGCATGTTAGCAGAGGCATAGGATAACCAATAGCACAGCAAAAATTCTTGCTACCATCTTAACAATAGAGCAACCCTTTGCATTTACGACTGAGCACCACCTGCTGGTTATCTCATCTAATTTGGCTACTTCTCCTGCCACCCTCCTCCCAATAAATCCTGACAGCAGGTCCTAGATTTTAGGAAGGCACACTGATGTAGGTGTTACAGCTGGGTGCTGTAACATGGGACCTGAAATTTCAGAGCTGAGCTGCTGAACTCAGCAAGACACGAAGGTGGAGGCAGCTGTGATGCCACAGCTGGAGCAGCCATCAGAGGGAGACAAAACTCTGCAGCCCCCTAACATGGAAGGCAGTGGGTCTCAGAAACCAACACAAAGCAAGCAACTCAAAATAAAAAGCAAAAGCAGCAAAGGTCCTTTCCTTTTCTGTTGAATTCCTGTGTGCCTCATCCTCCTCATTTTAACTGACTTCTCCTGAAACATAGGATTTCACCTTACTCTCTCCAGCATCTCCTCGTTGAAATAGAAGTTGCTAATTTTCTCACCTAGTTCCTCTGTTGTGCCAGTGTCCTGGTGATCTCAGTTTAACATTAACTACTCGATCCGGTTTGCTAAGAGGAACAGGCCTGTTACCTACTATTACGAAAGAATTCTGATCCTGGCACTTCAATTCCACCACTTTGATCTTACAAAGTATCTTAATGGAGATGCTTTCAGAGCCACACTGTTGGAGTATAATTTAATTTAACATTGTGAACTTAAGCTGAGACGACCAAAGATGAGTGTTTTAATTGTTTAACTTCCATTGAAGTCAGTGGAAGTTGGACAAGGGAAGTCCCAGTACCATTTTTCAGAAATGGGAGATTACTGGCCGCCAGGTGTTTCACTTCTGATCTCTGCCCAACAGTAATTCACAATTTATGTTTAACATACTGATATACCAATGGCCATTTTTATAGCCCACTGTATCACTGCCCTGAATTTAGCATGGATAGCTGTTACAGCACCATCAAGCTGCACTGAAGCATGGCAAGAAAAAAGGAAAAACAACCTCATTCTGTGAATCCTTCTGTCAACATAGCAAGCTATAAACCCAAACAACAGGATGACCCCACCTTTGAAATTCCTCCAGGAAAACAAGGGAAAGCCAAACTTAATATTTCTAATTACCAAGGAAAACCTTCCACTCTATAACCACCTTAAACCTCCTCCCTGGGCTTTACTGTACATCCTAAGGCAGGGCCTTGGCCTAGCTTTCAACTAAATTATTAATAGGAACAATAGAGTCAAAGTTTCCCAACTCAGATGCCTCAACTTGTTAAACCCATATAACGCAACACGACACTAGATACGCCGATTTCAGATTTTCCTCCTGCACCCAGGGTTTTGTAAGGACGCTGTGTTGGATCTTTCCATTGTTCCAAACATAGGAAGGGCTCCCTTGGTGACCCAGTTAGCTGTGTCCCTCGGCCCCATTGCTCTCTAGTGACAACACCTTGCCTGGAAATGCCGGGTCTCCTACAAGAGCTGAGCCTCTGCAGGGGCTTAATTACAGAGCTTAGACCCTCTGTGTAACATTGTTTGCGATCTCATTGGGTCTGTGAGGTTTGGAAAAATCTGCACCAGGAGAAAAACAAAATAAAAAATTGCTCCTTGCAATCTTTTTGCTACCCCCAACTCCTTCACTCTCCCCCACTGTCAGGCTCAGCCTGCTGAAGCAGCTGCCTCCAGGACCTGCATGGGGCATGAAAATATCCCACAGAGCCCAGTGCTGCTGCCTTTCCGCAAGGGGACTCGCCACATAGGCTGGTACGTGAGCTTGGGTGGGGGACCTAGGTCTTCCACAGGGCTAGTTTCTTCCAGAATAAAGTTCCACAAACTCTAATTGTACCAGATGGCATAACTGCTTAGCTTGGTTCCTTCCAATTTACTGTATAGAGACTGTAAGTTGCATACTCCAGTAAAAAGGGCATGCCTGGGACACACCTCCCCGCTTGGGGATGGTGTGGGAGGATGGCTGCCCATTTGCCCTGTGCCAGCTGTTGTTCCCTTGGCCATCAGAAGGCTCTAGAAGAGGGGGAAAAGCGCCCAGAGCACATGCCACAGGGCTATGCAAGGGAAAGAGGGCAAGTAACTCGGCAAGCAACAGGGAGAAGGCTCTCCCAGGGACTTTAAGGAGACCAGCAGGTTTATACACACCAGGTAGTCCATGGAAGTTGCTGGAAGGGAAACCAAGACTGAAAGAATAGACTCACCATGCAAAGATACTTTGTTTTAAAAGTTAATGTGTCTTACTCAACGATTTCTCTAATTAAAGAATTACCCTTTTTTTTTTTTTAGCTTAGACTGTTCTCATAACTCCAGTTTTATAGACTAGAGGCTTTTTTTTGCTTTTTGATGTGAGGTGATTCCTCCTCAAGGTTCTGGCTGCTTCAGGTTTGTCACATATGGCCAAAAAAACAGGTTCTGGCACAAAACTCACCCTGACCCCATCTGGATTTTCCTGTTGGTTCAGATTCATGTAACTTCAGCTAACAGCAGCAAGACTGCAGAGAAGCCCAAGCATTTCCTTTGCAATATCATCCCCAAAACAATGTCTGTGCCCCCCCAAAGACACTAGATGTGCCAATGAAAGAGGAAAATTGGAGAGGAAGAGCCGCAGAGTGGGATTATTTGGTTCCAACAGTGGACAAGGACTCGGCAGGCTGCAGTCTGTAGGAAGGGAGGTAATGCTGCATCTGTCAGAAAACTAGATCAAATTCTGGTTACTTCTCTTGCATGCTGCCTGTGTGCTCCTAAGCAAGTTTATTTGTGCCTGTCATAACAGGACACCCAGGTGTGATGAGGGGTCTGGGTGTGACTTGAATCAGAAAATAATAGCATCCCCTCCTTGTGGGACATAGGCCCTGCTTCTGCAATTGAGGTAGCTCCTTTCTGACTTAAACTACAGTGACAATTTTTTCCAGAAGATGAGAGGAGCAAAGAGCCATTGTATTCAACACCTTACCTGCTCACAGGCTTCAGAGGGGCGCAAGCTTAACCTTAGCTGCTTAGAAGGGAATACCTCTAAGCCATTTCACTGAGTGTTTTCCACTGCTTTAAAACTCTGAATTTGTAAATGTTTCCCAGCAGAGTGGCAGACCATTTCAGAGATATCACTTATATGTTCAAGAGCTGTCTTACATATATGAGCTCACTTTTCTTAGTTGCCTTTTGAGGATGGCCAAGAAGCAGACATCTCCAACAGTCCATAGGATAAAGGTGAAAACCAGCTGCCTTCCCTAGTGGGAATTTGTTTCAATTACCTTCTTGATTCAGTCTTGCTTCATACTGACCCTTTTTGAAGCAATGCATGCCTAAACTGCTCAATGCTTTGCCACTCAAAAGAGAAATGAAATTTAAGCCAGTGAATCCATACTCAATTAAGAGGCTTGAATATACACCTTGAAGGGTTGATGTATCAAACGTAGGAGACAGAAGAGCCCTGTATTGGGTACTTTAGAAATTAGCTATGCTCATATCTTGTCCTGAAAAAATAGAGTGCTTCTAATTGCCGGTCACCACCCACGACTGCTGTCAGGTAGGTGAAGCTTTGTAGCGAAAGCAAGAGACTCAGAGGTAGGACACCAGTCTCATTCGGTACTCTGCCATCCTTGACTGATCTGTGATGATGCCTTTTGGCTCCTCAGCTGGTTCATTTATTAAGACATGGGTAATAGTTACATGTGTAAATGCTCTGCACAAGCTAACAATCAATCCTATTAAAATTCAGTTAAACTTTGAGGAACCTTCCTACCTTTTTGTCTCTAATAGAACTAGGATAAGAGGCTCAACTGAGACCAGAGCTCCATTGTGCTAGTTAATGTACACACAAAAAAGGAGGCGTTTTCTTGTGCTCTTAACAGATGAGAATTGAAATAGTTTTAGTCCCATTTTTACCAAGAACCCAAGACAGAAATTACGCAACAGCTTAGAGCCAAGCTCAGACCTCTCCAACTCCTAGAAGTGCCTTTACCGACATAGTCCCATTCTTGTCCATTTTAGCCACAACAGCAGTGAAACCCTCTAAAGTGTAGCTAAATGACTTGCCAAAATTGGTCCAAGAACAGGAGCAATAGCCTCAGTCAGACAATAACCAAACCACAAGCAGAAACGCTAATGTATTCACCCCATGCAAAGCCATATTAAACCCACAGCAAACAAACATGACAGTTCTTCAGCCAGGCTCAGAGAGATGCCACGGATGTGCTCTGGGGTACTCAGAGGTGCTCCAACGTACGCCACTGAGAACACAGCCATTCTCCTTTCAAGCATGGTACCTCGTGTCCTCTCCAGGTTACCCATCGCCCCAGCCCTGGCGAGGCAGTAGCAGCCTTCCTTGGCACAGCAGGCTCCCAAGCAAGAGGCAGCCCTGCAAGCCAGCGCTTAATGGAAGAGCGTTAACACTAATTGAATCTGAACAGCCATAGCCATGCATCACTTTGCATTTTCTCATGTTAAAATGGAACAGCCATTTGTTAGAGCACTCCTAACGTTTCCAGCGATAGCTGATGTTGTTTCTAAGCCTGACATTCCCAAGCAGCCTAGCACAGACCTGAGATGCCAGCCTGCAGACTTCCCTATCCTGAAGTCCATTGGTAACTACAAGTATCTGCCCTTGTGACCCCAGTTACTACCTCACTAATTTCTGTATTCAATACCTAGTTTGGCCAGCCTTGAAAAAAAAAATGTACAAACAATTGGGATTAAGGGCTTATGAAAGTTTAGATGAGCAACTGCACCTTTTTTTTTTTACCTCTCCTGATGGCATGAGGCCAGATGCTCAGCTGCAAACTGACACAACTCAGAGTGTGCCAGTTCTGAACAAAATTAACAGAGTCAGCTTTTTTAGATCCAGAGACTGGCTCAATTTCGTGGCAGAGAAGGAAGGTAAGCCTGGCAGTTTTTGAAGAAGGAGAATACTATGCACCCAGGTGAGACTAAATCAGCAGGGTCTGTTTGGAGACACTGGTGAGCGCTGCAATAGGAGACAGACACTGACCCGCAGGACAAAGACATTGTGAGTGTTAGTACACACAGAACTGGAAAAAATGCTTTGTGGATGAAAGACCTTATAAATAATAGAGGGACCAAAACCCCTGAGTTTCATTGTTTATGGATGTGATTTCATCAGCTCTGCCTCTGTTGAAACCCTCAGTCATGTTCTCCACTCTTTCCACCTGGACTCTCACAGCTTCCTTTCTGTGGAAAGCCCCGAGCACTCAGAGGGTGACCAGGGGCACATACATGTCAAGATATGCAGATGAACCTGAACTCCAGTACCTTAGCGTGAGGTTTACCTGGGAAACACTGCAAGATATAAAGCCCCCTGGGAATAAGAAAATCACCTACCTAATTTCATCAGCTTCAGTGGCTTACCTGCATGATGAATTCAGTCCTTGTGTATTTTATATTCAATACAGGCACATATTACACTTCTACAGTAGATCTTAGCCATCTCTCTCCCTAGATATCACCTCTGTGAACATTCTCATTATTTTACAGATGGGGAAACTAAGAATCAGGAAGAGCAAGTAGGATGCCCTAAGGCACACAGCAAGTGACAAATTAACCTTGGGCTTCCTCACATGAAAGGCAACATCAGACCAGGGCTGGGATGGTTCTGTATACAGAGCTGCAGGCCACTGGGTGAACAGAGCACAAAGGACCATTGCTATATGCTTGTCCCCCTCTAAGATTTTTTTTTTTTTTTTTTTACCCTACACATCTGCTACAAACCACAGTCAGAGGGGAGCCGGACCTTTGGCCTGATCTAGTACAGCTGTTACTGTGTTCTCTCAGTTTTAGAAATCAACCTGACTCTCAGCATTGGATGCAAACATCCTTAGACTTGGAAGAAGTTAGATTTAGGACCTTGCTTTAGGAATGTTTTGTATTAAAATGATTTATGTGAACACATTTGCTCTTTGGATCTGGCAGCAGCCTGCAATCAGGCCTAGCTTTTCTTAATATTTTGGGCCATAAGCCATCCAGCTTGGGGATTTATTCATCTTAACGTGTTTAGCTTTGTAAGCACAATGCAGTAGTTACTGTTGTGCCTCCCGGCTGCTCTTCCATTTTTTATAAACTCATTTTCTCTGCTAACCTACTTTTAATTTTTTCTTGTAAAGCTGTTTTTAGTCTTCCCTTGTTTCCCCACCCCCCTCAGCACCACCCCCCCTCCAAACCACTAGGATAAAACTGCTCTGGGTGCTAAATGCTAGTGACTTGAATAGGCTCCAGCTTCTATATATTGGCTTTGGAGATAATTGTTCCCACTAATCCTTTTGAGCGCACTCCCAATTCCATACATTCAAATTGCTGTCCCCCCCACCACGCGTACACACCCAATTGCTTCTGTTCAACAATCGGAGATCGTGCATCAGCACATTGTAGTTGCTGGTGCCAACCAGGTCTTGAGCCCCCAAACCCACTAACTGCTTCTGAGCTATGGATGGAGGCTCCTCCACCAATGTCACTGCCCTTCCCGCCTCGTCCTCATCCCAGCTACCTGGAAAAGAAAAATTATCTTCTATTCCAGCTCAGTCCTGCAGCCTGCCAGTCGATTCCTGGATCCCTTCAATTCAGGATCATAAATACACTTAACGAGGGAGTTTAATATAAATTTGGTAAGACAGTTATTTGAGTGATACATAATTTATGTTGCCCTGTAGCACAGGAAGCCGTGAGTGCCGTCTGAGAGCGAACAGATTCAAGAAACTCGCCATGCAGCAGCGCAGAGTGCCAAAGGGAGAAAAGGGTGGGGGAGAAAAAGGAGACAGCAACCCAAGGAAGGGGGTGCATGAAGGAAGAGAAGAGCTTGATAGCAGAAAAAAGTGTGAAAGAAAGACAAGGTGAAAGGCACAGGGTGAGAAAAGAATGGAGAAGGACAGAATAGAACAAGGACAAAAGGAGAGAGGAGGAGCTGAACAGAAGATGCAGACAGGGGCAGAGAGGGTCTGCAGGATGAATAAGAGACAAGAAGCAGCACAGAAAGGGAGAAATTGAAAGCAGAGTATGCACACTTGATGTGACAAGCAGGTCTCTGCAGGCTGTGAGTGCCGCAGCCAGCCAGGAGGCAGAAGCCGGCTGCCGTGTCAGCCGGAGGGCAAGGGCGAGGAGAGGCACCCCAGCTCTCATGGGGCTCTGCTGCCTCGTGACTCACCCCTGCTCCTCTGCTCTGCTCCCCCTGCCAGCCGCAGCCAGGGGATCGCCCGGCTTCCCTGCCCACTTCCAACCCTTCAGCTCTACGAGGCGTTAGGTTTTGCTGTTAGCCGCCTGCTCCTGCATGGCTTCATTTCGGGGAGCTGCAATGAGAACACGAGGCCAGCCTTTCAGCTGGGTAAATGAGAGGGGCTTTGCTGGCAGTCTCGCCCAACTGCACTTTCATCCCTTTATCAATAGCAGTGGCCTACTTAGGCACTCCTTAGCTCAAGGATGAGGGTCCTAAGTGCTGCACCACGGTGACATCTCTGCCCGAGAGAGCTCACCAAGTTTGCTTGTGGGTGTGAGATGAGACACAGGAGGCAGATAAAGCAAATTGAGAAAGTGGGAGTTCAGTGACATAGGAGAACACGAACAGTGCTTAGCAAGCACACAGGATCCATGCCTGCCATTTGCCTAGGCTTCCACTTCTGAAGAGGTGCTCGCCCTTAGCTCCTGGACGTTACTTTTTGGTTGGAGAGTTCTCATCCAAACAGCTGGTGTCAGTGAGCCCTCTGTTACACTGAGCAGTGACCCGTCACAGAAGCGGAGGGACACCTCAGAGAAAGATCTCCATAAGAACTAGTTCCTACATGGGGAGAGCCTGAGATACCAGGAAAGCATCCCTGCAATTTTCTGGGATTTATCCAATAGGAATTGAAGGCAACACAACCACTTGGCTCTCAACAGGACCCCTAGCGAGCAGAACAGATGGCTCTATTAAAAGGAAAAAACCCTAAGCACAACTGGACTAGCTGACAGCCTCCACAGAGGCTGAACAGGGGCCTGAACACTCAGTTTTCCTTCTGCTTCAAGCATCCATGACAAGGTTTACTATTACTTTTGTTCATGGAACGCAGCCAAGATGCTTGCTGTTGTGCCAAATTAGAGAAAAACGGCCTTTGCCTCGCAGAGTTTGCAATATAGTTGGTATTGACCAAAGTGTTCCCTGCGTGTCCCTTCTCTTGCACACGTGTGGCTGTGCACAAACCTGCTTCCTCGCCAGCAGGCTGACACGTACAGCTCTGCGAGAGAAGTCCGACCCACTCGGTGGGCAGACGTCTGGTAATCACTGCCGTTCCCTGTGCTGCCACTGACACTGTCCGTGCCTAGGCATGGCATGTAGGCCAAAAATATTAAAATTGGCTCCCTTCATCCCAAGTGAAGTGGTCAGGAGTTGCAGGGAGTGAGCTTCTCTGGAAAACTAGAGTAGCTAATAACTCTGCACTTAGAAGTATTGATTGAGAGCAGGGCCTTTAATCTCTCCGCTTTCTGCCCATAGAAAGGGAACTGTACTCCTCTCCTACCTTGCAAGATGATGACTCTCTGTGTGCTTTAACCTTCATCAACTGATGTTTACAAAGTACTTCTAAAGCTGCCAACTGGCAAATACTGTGGAAAAATACCCCGGATTTTCCCTGGTGCCTGATGCTGTGTGTGTGCGTGCCTGCACGTGCTCGCCTGTGTGCGGCTGGCTGTTTATCAGCCGGGATCCCCTCTGCACCTACCCCTCCGAGTGCACAGCCTCCATTCATGTCTCTGTTTTCTTTGGCATCCTCCAGCATTTCCCTTGGAACTAATGGCCAATAATACAGTTTCTCCTCAGACATCCCCCTTTGCCAGAGTGTTCCCATGAAGAGGATTATCATTCTCATATTTGTGAGCCTCGTGCTGTCCCACTGTCTCTTTCAGGCTGTTCTCCCCTGGGGATAGGGTCACAAAACCCACAAAGCACACAGATTTGCAATTAGGTCTGCTCTGTAATTTTTTTCCTGCCCTGAAAAATACAACAAGAGAAACTGTAGATTTTGTAGAAATTGTCCAAGTAGCTTTAAGAAAGCTCTGTGCTCCCCTCAGCCCCAAATCTGCAAGCTTTGGAAAGAAATATTTAGATGAACCTCCTCCAAAAGTTTTCAGAAGAAACCAGCTATTTCTTGTAAAAATAAATGCATAATAAAAAGCAAAGAATTTTCCTTGAAAACTAATTTCAGTGGAAATTTTTCAGGTAGCTTCAGTGAGCTGTGGAGCTCAGCATGCCCTCTGGTGCCAGAGCCAGTTTTCACAGGCCCTGGGCCCTGCCGGCTCCCTACAGCAAAACCAGAGATCAAGTTTAAAAAGACAAGGGAAAAAAAAAATCCCACACTTGTGGTGATATTCATCCTTCTTTCTGTAAGAATTGATATGAAAATTAAAAATAACAATAGAAGTGAGTTAAATATTTGGGGGGGGAGGGAGGGGGGGAAGTGTGTGCTTTGAATAAGAATGAAGCCTGTGACTTATAACACGTAGATGGGTGCCTCACTCAGCCCCTGTAGTGATCTGTATCGCTGTGCCACGTTCACACAAAAGGAAGCAGAAAGGGGATTTGCCTGAGGTCAGACTGAAGCCAGCAGAGTCTTTGCAAGGAAAGAGGCTGTCCCATATGGAAAGCCAAAACATCCAGAAATGAGACACGGGAGCCGAGCCCCAGCACCAGCTCAGCCAGTGATGTTGTGTGACTGGGCTGTACTTTTTCAAGTCCTAATTTCCCTACCCTTGAAAAGTGGGCAATAATGATACATCCCCATCTTGGGAAAGTGCTTGCATACTGGTAGGTGCTGTTTTCCAGCAGACATGCTGGCTCTGCAAGAATGCTTGCAAGATGAACTTGGTGTCTGACAGCCAGATCCAGGTTTCCTCTCTTTGACACAATATGGAAGAGAAAAGGCAGCAATCCCCTCTCTCAGAAGGGGAACACTTTCACAGTGACTAGAAAGATACCAGATCTAGCCTGATGACATAAATCACTTTGATGAGCCTTCAGGTATGTCCTGTGACTTGACATAGGGCTGTTTGCCAAAAGTGAATCATTTAATCTCCCTGGTCATCCCACATAACCCCCCTCAGCTGACTGGGCAGTCCTGCTGCAAGGAAACCCGAGTTCTTGTGAATCAGCTCCTGAGCCGCAGCAGTTTACAGGACTGAACTTTAAGACAAAGCAAAAGCAGAAATGGTCCCACTTTGAAAAGCTGTGCGTGCATTGTGGCAGCTCAAAAAAAGAGTCACAGCCATGCATTCATACCCCACAGATGCAGTGGTTAGCTGGTGACAGCTATGCCACCAGGCATCCCAAGCAAAGCCATCCTCCTGCATTAATCAAAATGCCAGGTCTCTGAAGACTCCTGCTTTGTTTAAGCCTCTTGTTATTTGAGACTCTAGGCTTGCATTCGTAGCTGCTGGACTAGGCAGAATACTCTGTAAGGGCCAAATCCACAGAGCAGCTGGATTTCTCTGACTTTAGCTGCCGCCATAAGGCCTCCTGCATCATAAGGCCTCAGTCAGTGAGGCACGCAGCGGCAGCAACAACGGTGAGCTCTATGGCTGAGCATTAGCCTGAGGTGGACAGGGGGGTTCCCAGAGCCTGGAAAACCCGAGGCAGAGCAGAGACCCCCGCCAGGCACCGGCAGCTCTCGCAAGAGAGGATGAGGTGGCTTGGGCGCTGCCAGGAGCGACTGCGGAAGATTTGAATGGCCCCAGGGAGTGCTTGGACCAGGTCGGGGCACGGTGCGGCAGTTCGCGCAGGGAGGGCCCTACAACCTGCTTGTAGGCCCACAGCCTGGGGAAGTGCTCTAGATCTCTGCCATGAGAGAAGGCACTCGCCTCAGAGTTAAAACCAACGGTCCTAACAACGAAAGCCCCTGAGATACCTGATGCATCCAGCCAGATGGAACTGGTAAGGAAGGAGACTTCAGTACAGGTGGTAGGTTGCAGTAAGCGCCCAGACCCTTCTCCTGGTGAAAAGGTCAGTTCCTGCATAAAGTGAGCACAGGCTGATGATCTGTTATGTCAGGCAGCCGAGTTGCAGGAAACAGTTAAAAGGCTGTGCAGTATTAGAGAAGCCGAGACAGAGGTTTCATAACCACACTCCTGTAGGGGACACCACTGAGAATGAGGCACCTTGGACCCTGGTGACCCACAAAAACAGGACTCCGCTTCAGTCCCCACCCTCCAGCATCACAACCAAAAGCAGATATGAAACTTTAACAGCTGTAGAAACCCATGAGCAAGGTCTGCAAGGAGAAACGATACCAGCAGCACACAGTGGATACCACAAAGAGAAACGATGAGTGCTCATAGTGGGTGGTACAGGTTAGGGGTTGACAACAAATTAAACATGAGCCAGCAAAGTGCCATTGTTGCCAAAAAAGCCAATGATGTCCTGGGGTGCATTAAGATGACTGTGCCCAGCAGGTCAAGGGAGGTTCTCCTCCCCCTCTACTCTACCCTAGAGAGGCTCCATCTGGAGTCCTGTGTCCAGTTCTGGGCTCCCCAGTTCAAGAAGGACGAGGAACTACTGGAGAGAGTCCAGCGGAGGGCTACAAAGATGATTAAGGGCCTGGAGCATCTCTCCTGTGGGGAAAGGCTGAGGGAGCTGGGGCTGTTTAGACTGACGAAGAAAACACTGAGAAGGGACCTCATCAATGCTTATCAATAACCCAAGGGCAGGTGTCAAGACGATGGGGCCAGACTCTTTTCAGTGGCGCCCAGCGACAGGACAAGGGGCAACAGGGCCTCCCGCATCACAGGGCCTCCCGCATCACAGGGCCTCCCGCATCACAGGGCCTCCCGCATCACAGGGCCTCCCGCATCACAGGGCCTCCCGCATCACAGGGCCTCCCGCATCACAGGGCCTCCCGCATCACAGGGCCTCCCGCATCACAGGGCCTCCCGCATCACAGGGCCTCCCGCATCACAGGGCCTCCCGCATCACAGGGCCTCCCGCATCACAGGGCCTCCCGCATCACAGGGCCTCCCGCATCACAGGGCCTCCCGCATCACAGGGCCTCCCGCATCACAGGGCCTCCCGCATCACAGGGCCTCCCGCATCACAGGGCCTCCCGCATCACAGGGCCTCCCGCATCACAGGGCCTCCCGCATCACAGGGCCTCCCGCATCACAGGGCCTCCCGCATCACAGGGCCTCCCGCATCACAGGGCCTCCCGCATCACAGGGCCTCCCGCATCACAGGGCCTCCCGCATCACAGGGCCTCCCGCATCACAGGGCCTCCCGCATCACAGGGCCTCCCGCATCACAGGGCCTCCCGCATCACAGGGCCTCCCGCATCACAGGGCCTCCCGCATCACAGGGCCTCCCGCATCACAGGGCCTCCCGCATCACAGGGCCTCCCGCATCACAGGGCCTCCCGCATCACAGGGCCTCCCGCATCACAGGGCCTCCCGCATCACAGGGCCTCCCGCATCACAGGGCCTCCCGCATCACAGGGCCTCCCGCATCACAGGGCCTCCCGCATCACAGGGCCTCCCGCATCACAGGGCCTCCCGCATCACAGGGCCTCCCGCATCACAGGGCCTCCCGCATCACAGGGCCTCCCGCATCACAGGGCCTCCCGCATCACAGGGCCTCCCGCATCACAGGGCCTCCCGCATCACAGGGCCTCCCGCATCACAGGGCCTCCCGCATCACAGGGCCTCCCGCATCACAGGGCCTCCCGCATCACAGGGCCTCCCGCATCACAGGGCCTCCCGCATCACAGGGCCTCCCGCATCACAGGGCCTCCCGCATCACAGGGCCTCCCGCATCACAGGGCCTCCCGCATCACAGGGCCTCCCGCATCACAGGGCCTCCCGCATCACAGGGCCTCCCGCATCACAGGGCCTCCCGCATCACAGGGCCTCCCGCATCACAGGGCCTCCCGCATCACAGGGCCTCCCGCATCACAGGGCCTCCCGCATCACAGGGCCTCCCGCATCACAGGGCCTCCCGCATCACAGGGCCTCCCGCATCACAGGGCCTCCCGCATCACAGGGCCTCCCGCATCACAGGGCCTCCCGCATCACAGGGCCTCCCGCATCACAGGGCCTCCCGCATCACAGGGCCTCCCGCATCACAGGGCCTCCCGCATCACAGGGCCTCCCGCATCACAGGGCCTCCCGCATCACAGGGCCTCCCGCATCACAGGGCCTCCCGCATCACAGGGCCTCCCGCATCACAGGGCCTCCCGCATCACAGGGCCTCCCGCATCACAGGGCCTCCCGCATCACAGGGCCTCCCGCATCACAGGGCCTCCCGCATCACAGGGCCTCCCGCATCACAGGGCCTCCCGCATCACAGGGCCTCCCGCATCACAGGGCCTCCCGCATCACAGGGCCTCCCGCATCACAGGGCCTCCCGCATCACAGGGCCTCCCGCATCACAGGGCCTCCCGCATCACAGGGCCTCCCGCATCACAGGGCCTCCCGCATCACAGGGCCTCCCGCATCACAGGGCCTCCCGCATCACAGGGCCTCCCGCATCACAGGGCCTCCCGCATCACAGGGCCTCCCGCATCACAGGGCCTCCCGCATCACAGGGCCTCCCGCATCACAGGGCCTCCCGCATCACAGGGCCTCCCGCATCACAGGGCCTCCCGCATCACAGGGCCTCCCGCATCACAGGGCCTCCCGCATCTTTGTTGATTGTTTAGCTGTGTAAGAGAAAGCTTGGTGTCCAGCCTTCATCCTCCAGTAACCTTTTGGCCACCTTTGTGGATCTACGAAACCTGGGCTGACAGAACTTTGAAGGAGGAATCACAGTTTTTCATTGCTCAGTGAAAGGGTTTCCCACATCCACTGACTCCAGGTCCGAGAGCAGTGGCCGTCCCTGCCTGTGGTATCATACCCCAGGGAAGGGAACATACCATTGTGCTCATCCATGCATGAAAAACCCATGTGAAAGCTGTCTGTTTTCATTGCCTGATTACCTGCAACACAGCGCTCAGTGCATTGCAACTCTGCCTCATTTCGGACTCCAGGTAAAGGAGCGTGGGGGCAGCTCAAAAGGGGGATGCATTTGCATTCAACAAGAGCTCCTGACTTGCTTATTTGTCTCCACAGAAGCGACTGGGAACAGATGTCTCAGCCTCCTTGTACCAGTCACTCATTTAACAAAAGCTCTGTCTTGTTTGTACAGCGTCCTTGTTCTCCCACCCTTAGCTCATCATTCCGTAGAGATAAACTATCAATGCCCAGCCTTGTGACGCTGCAGGGAGGAGGGCTGACTCCTCAGGAATAAGGAAGAAAACACACGAAAGGGGTCAAATCTCAAACCTTGCACCACTTGGTATGGGTACCACTCTGTTGCAACAGGATCATGTGTTTTTAAGTCAGCTGAGAGGGGGCAGTACCTAAATCTAGGTTTTTAAGACGTGTTCCCAGGATCAGACCTTTTGCTGGCCTCCTTTCCCTGAGATGCGAGATACCTCTATTCTGCCCCAGACACCAGACAGTAATGTGTAAGAAGTCCTGGACCCCTACGCACTGCCTTAGAGTCCTTACTGGCTCTCTAGACTTCTACTTTTATCTCCTTCCAGTATCTTTTAACTTCTGTCTTTCACAGCAAGAAATACAGGCTTTGCAAAGGAGCCTCTTAACCACAGTAACTTTACTGTTAGAAACCACAAGAATTACATGCTTTAAGCTATCAAAAAAAGATCCCCAAAAGCACTTTCCTACTCTAAGCCAGCCCCTTCTTAGGGATCACAGTTCACCAATAGTTCAAACCAGACACAGTCCTCCCCACTCGCTTTTTACTACACATCTTTCTCACATCAGCGTGATTGCTGGCGCAAGCCACAACTCCCTTCAAAATTCAGCCCCGAGTTCAGTATCAGACACGCAACCACATGCAGCACTCTCCCAGAATCACTGGCTTTGCTCACATTCCCACCCTGGCACTGAGAAAGCCACTCTTGCTCAGGGAGGCACAAAGAGACCAGAGACAGCAGCATGAAGCACTAACCATAATCCTTCTTTAGTGTCATGCCCAGAGGAAAGATTACATTTTGTACTTCATATGCTACAAAAGGACCAAAATAAGACTTACCATTTGACGTAGGCACAGTCTTACTTCCAGTAGGCACGTATAGAAATCTCTTCTACTGCTCTGAGCAAAAGAAGCCATCTTAGGCCCCCAGCTGACCCTTATCTCCACATTTAAAGGGTTATCCATCAGACAGTGCTGAGGGCAAGGTCTTCACTACAGCTGACTGGAGGCTGATTACCCAGAACTGAAGCCTGTCTGCTACGTGGAAGTGTTGGTTTTCTTTCTTTTTAAGAAAGAAGATCATAGCTTGCTGCAGATATATCCAAATCTTTTGTAATTGTTGCCTTTGCTGGTGGTTTATTACCTGCTGATGACACTCAGGGTGAATTGAAAACTATCCTCCCCTTTTCTATCTTCTTTTTTTCCATCATTTGGGTCAAGACAGCTAACAGGGGAACTTATTTAACAAGACAGACAGAAAAAAGGTGGATGGCTAAACGACCCACAGCTTGTACTTAGGTTAAGGGCAACCAGGTGATTCACCCCTTGTAAATACCTGTTTCTTTCCACTGACAAAAAAATGTGTCTGAACGATTAGTTCAAGTTAGGTGTTATGGATCCCACCCCTTGTCTTGGCGCGTTTCAGTGCCTGACATTTTGAAGAAGTAGTGCCCCTGGTTTCAAAAACAAAAATGTGGATTGTCCCATCTTCTCTAGCATCTTGTCTAAGACAGTAGCGAGCAAAAAGTGTTCAGAGGAAATATTAAGCCCAGCCACTGACAGTCCTTTGAACACCCGACCCAAAGAGAAGATCTCTCTCTAATCCCCTGTAAGTTTGAGGCTTTTCTGTGACCTGAAGGAAGAGAATTTAATATTCCTTGCAAAATCCCTGGCTCTGGGTAATCTACATTATTGTAACTCTGGACAAGCTTGTTTTCCGCAAAAATACCCAGTATTTTTCTAACCTTGCTGAGCTCTTGATCACCACAAGTATCTTGTGCCTATTAATACCACGAGGCTACTGTGAGGGGAAACTGGGTGCTCTCAACACATTTAAAACACACAACTTTTTGACTCTTTCCCAGGCTTTCTAGATAAACCCCGTGGGGAGGCAGCAGCTTGTTCAACACAGACGGGTCTGTCAGCTTAGCAATCGTACCAGTTCATGTGGTTTCTCCCGTCTCCCCAGGGCATGAATCCTCACCTCCGGATTAACGGGCCGATGAACATCAACCACTACGCGACGAAGAAGAGCGTGGCGGAGAGCATGCTGGATGTGGCGCTCTTCATGGCGAACGTCACGCAGCTCAAAGCGGTGCTGGAGCAGGGCACTTCCTTCCAGTACTACATCACCCTCATCGTGCTCATCAGCATCTCCCTCTTCTTCCAGGTGGTGATCGGGATTCTCCTCATCATCACTGGTAAGGTGGCTGCCGAGGCGTGTGCAGCCTCGCAGAATGCTGCTGCGGTAGGACACCCCATCGCTTGGCTGGCATGGGGGTGGGACGGAGAAGCCTCTTCCCCTGAACTGTTTCCCCTGGCTCCAACCAGGGCTGCAGGAGGGTTGAAGACAGCTTGACACGGGCAGTGGGGAGGTCTGTGTTACTGCTTTTCGAAGTGGGGAGTGGGTTGGTTTTTTCTCTTGCACAACAGCTCTGAGCACTACTCTTCCTTCACTTCCCCACTGCTGAATCCCTGTCGCAGGGAGAGAGCTGGGTTTCGGGTCTCTTGCTGCCCGTCCCGTAATGTGCCTCTTCATGCAGCTCCTGCAGATACTACATTTTAGCTGTACCTTTCACCTCACTCAAGCTGGGGCCTAACAGAACAATTTAGGCAGAGGTATTCCCTATATTAACCTCACAATTAACCATCCCACAGTTCTCCTAGTGCCATACAGACAGTACGTTAACACCAGCATTTCAGATAGACTTGCCCAGTGCTCCGTCTGACACAGGAGTTGCTATATTTCAGCCTCTAATACATGCCCACTACTAAAAGTCTGCAGAACGCTGCCTTTTCCTGTATATCCTACGTGGTTTTTTATGTGGGACATGTGATCAGAGGCTACAGGAAATCCTGTGACATTTTCCTTCCCCTGCCCTGCGTGGCACAGCCTTTCCCAGTGGCAGCTGTGGTGGCTGGAGCCAGCTGTGAGGAGAAGGGGGACGGGGGACCACAACTGAGGGCAGGGAGCCAAAAGGCTGCCATTTGCATGGCTTATTGGCCAGACAGCCCCACTAACTGGGGTGTTCCCGTGTCTGAACTGATCAATGCCCATCAGCTAGAGCTGATCCCAATCGTGTACCCAGATACCTCTTGGTCTGGGGGCGAGGAGGGGGTTGATAGCTGTGTCAGCACATATGTGAGATCTGGGTGTCAAGGAGGAACTGGCCTCCCAACCTGAGTACAATGTTGCTGACCTTGTCCCCCATGTCACCCAGCCTTCCCTTGCCATGTCCCATGGCCATGCAGTGGGGGGGATCACAGGGCACATGCCTGGCTAGCATGCAGCAGTAATTTGGCTATTTAGGGTTGGCCCATTGGAGGGCCATGGCACCTCCATGGCAAAACAAAGACATGACATAAAAAAGCGCTGTTTTTCCTCTGCTCCATCCTCCTATGTCATCCTAGGGCAAGCTGTGGCCCCTGTAAAGTTCCTGGGACTATTCCCCCAGCTCTGTGGCTGCAGTGCCCAGGGGCACCATGGACATTCACCAGGCAGAGAAGTCTTGCAGGGGCTGGGGGACTTGGAGTCAAGCTACAAATCTCCCTTTCTGCATTGTATCACACAGCTCGTTTGAACCTGAATGATGTCGCAAAGCAACCCCGCCTGAATATACTCAACAACGCTGCCACAGCTCTCATCTTCATCACGGTCATCCTCAACATCTTCATCACAGCCTTTGGGGTGCAGAAGACTGGCCTCTACCCTACCAGGAATTTTCGACCTTATTAAGTCATGGGGCAATGGAGTCAGGTAAGAAAGGGGTGAGTTCCCATCACTGCCAGCCCCTGGAAGGGCTCTCAGCCTCAAAAAACATCATTGCAAGGTGGAGAAGGAGAAGGCAAAGCTGCACAAATTAAGCCTTTCCAGAGGCATGTTGTTGTCCCATAAGCATCTGGGGCCATTGAACAAATTCCCTCAGAGGAGGAGAATTTCTCCTTGCTTGGTCTTTAAAGCAAGAACACCAAACATCCCAACTGCTGGGATTTATCAGCAGCAAGTGGTTTTCAGAAGGCTGCAGACCTCACGCTAGATACGGATAGCAGTTGTGGATGGGAGCTAAATTTGGGAAACAAAACTAGGTGCGTTCTGGGAGGTATCCAAAGACGGCAGTGTTAACTGAGCAGTAGAAAAGGCAGGTGCTGGCGAGGCTGGGGTGAAAGAGCTCTTCACAACAGCCAGTGTGGTTTGGCAGGTGCTGTTTTAAGAATCTAATTCTCATTTTCAAGAGAGAGTCTTGTGAATAAGAGTCCAATCAAATGCTTGAGTTCCCATGTCAGGTCAACGAGGGAATGACATGTTCTTAGGTCAAAAGTGCTTTAGGTCAAGAAGCAAAGTTCACATCTCTTGCTTACATGACCTGCAACGTGTAAACATAGTTTAAATGCAATATACTGGGGCAGCAGCCAGCAAGAAAGCTCGATAGACATGTGATACAATAAGGGAGGATGCAAAGGCCAAAAGCCCCTATAAAAGCACTGCTGGCTGGCGATCCAGAAGGGTGCGAGCACTGACGAGCAGCACCCGACACCCGTAGGGGTGGCCATGGTGCCGAGTGACCTGGTACGCCGTGACTGCTCCTCTCTGCCCGTGCAGTGCGGAGGAGCCTGCTGTGACCTTACTGGCATTTCTTGTCTTCCCTGCAGGATCTGAGCAGCGCGGCTGGTGGGGAAAGCTCTCCTCTTCTTCGTTTTCACTGACCTCAGCAGGAGCCCATTGATGAATCCAGAGAACTGGGTTAAACTTTCAAAACTGTGTGCGTGTCATGGTATACCAGCCCTGTATGGTAATGCTTTTGCAGTTCTGAAGGGGTGAAAACATTGCCTTTCAAAGCTAGAGCAAACTTTGCTAGAGAAAGCTGCAGGAACAGCAGCAGATACACAATTTCAAAGCACAGTTCTGTAAATCTCATCTCTTATTTTAGTTGCCTGCTTCACATATTCGATATTGGCTCATTTTGTAGAGAAGACTGAACAATTTACTTTGTAGGCTAAATAAACAAGAAAAGTCTGGCTTTTTTGTCTCAAGCATAAGTTGCTATACTTAAAGCAATGCTATCTAATAGTTTACCTCCCAAATGTTGGAATGGATTTCTCAAACTAAAAAAAAAGTTCTTATGGGAGGATAAAAAAGTGTGCGTATGTCAACGTAGCTAAAACCAGTTTAAATGTTTTCCTAGTTGTTTAAAAATAAAATTAAATGTGAGATGGTTAAGAAAACAATCAGATATTTCCACCATTGGAAAATTAACAATGACAGAAAATAGATATTATGGTCTGATGTCATCACCAGGGACCTATCAGGAATGATGTCAGAACAGCCTGACAATATTTAGTAGAAAATGAAGAAACATTTTACATAAGGAGACACTCTAGGCTTATTGCTACAATGAGAAATGATAGGTGCATGGTGTATTACTTTATTAAAAAATCACCATTATAATTTAAGGTCTTATCACTAACATAGATGTTTTTAAATATATCAATTTAATGTAGACAATGCTGGGAATTCTCTTGTACTAGAACAATTTGTTTCCTTAAAAAAAGTCTTTGAATTAATGATTTTTGAGATTTTTTTTTTGAAACAGTAAAAATTTTTCATTCTAAATTTTGTAACTCTGTAGTCATGCTAAAAAAATGAATATTTTAATAGCCTGGTGTAAGCCTATTTAAATAATGACATGCTTTTCTGATTATTAAATGATTTTTTCATTGTACAGCAGAATCAGAGTTCAATATGGATTTTTCATTTTGCATACTCTTGCCACCACTGAGAAAGAAATGCCACAAAAATGTCCACATATTGGTCTTCAGGAGATACTGGAAGTGTCTGACACTTAAAAAACCCAGATACGGGCAGATTTCATTTTGTATTGCGTTTGCGTGGCCAGGTTTTGGTAGCGGGGGGGGCTACAGGGGTGGGTTCTGTGAGAAGCTGCTAGAAGCTTCCCCCATGTCCGACAGAGCCAATGCCAGCCGGCTCCAAGACAGACCCGCCGCTGGCCAAGGCCGAGCTCGTCAGCGACAGTGGTAGCGCCTCTGGGGTAGCGTAGTTAAGAAGGGCGAAAAGAAAACCTGCAGAATTGCAGCAGAGAGAGGAGTGAGAATATGTGAGAGCAACAACTCTGCAGACACCAAGGCCAGTGAAGAAGGAGGGGGAGGAGGTGCTCCAGGCGCCAGAGCAGATTCCCCTGCAGCCCATGGTGAGGACCATGGTGAGGCAGGCTGTCCCCCTGCAGCCCATGGAGGTCCACGGTGGAGCAGATATCCACCTGCAGCCCGTGGGGGACCCCACGCTGGAGCAGGTGGATGTGCCCGAAGGAGGCTGTGACCTTGTGGGAAGCCCACGCTGGAGCAGGCTCCTGGCAGGACCTGTGGACCCGTGGAGAGAGGAGCCCACACTGGAGCAGGTTTGCTGGCAGGACTTGTGACATCGCAGGGGACCCACACTGGAGCAGTTCGTGAAGAACTGTGTCCCATGGGAGGGACCCCACGCTGGAGCAGGGGAAGAGAGTGAGGAGTCCTCCCCCTGAGGAGGAAGGAGTGGCAGAGACAACGTGTGATGAGCTGACTGCAACCCCCATTCCCCATCCCTCTGTGCAGCTCTGGGGGAGGAGGTAGAGAAACTGGGAGTGAAGTTAAGTCCAGGAAGAAGGGAGGGGTGGGGGAAGGTGTTTTTAAGATTTGGTTTTATTTCTCATTGTCCTACTGTGATTTGATTGGCAATAAATTAAACTAATTTCCCCAAGTCAAGTCTGTTTTGCCCATGACAGTAATTGCTGAGTGATCTCCCTGTCCTTATCTCGACCCAGGAGCCTTTTGTTATATTTTGTCTCCCCTGTCCAGCTGAGGAGGGGAGTGATAGAGCGGCTTTGGTGGGCACCTGGCGTCCAGCAGCGGTCAACCCTCCACAGTCCTTTTTGATGCCCAACCTGGGGCATGAGGAATTTGAGATAAGGATAGTGATTGGAGAGGTAATGGGCAAAACATGGACTGAGCACTGTTAGACAGCGGAATGATTGCGGGGAATTTTTCTGTTGTTGTAATTGTGGTGAAGGGATGAGGCGTGGAGTGTGTGTATAAATTGTCCACTTTTGTTCGGTGTTGTGATGATGTTTTGATTTTGGTGTGGGGGATTCCTTTTTGTTGATGCGAGTGAATTCTGTGAAGATTGTGTGATGAATGCGGATTTTAATGATAATTCTTAAATATGTGATTCAGAGGGGCGAAGGGTGGAACGTATTGGGTTTGCATGGCAGGGTTTTGGTAGCAGGGGGGCTACAGGGGTGGCTTCTGTGAGAAGCTGCTAGAAGCTTCACACATTTGTACTCCATATTTGACTTTACAGAACTAAATTTCTGTTTACGTCACAGGTGGTGCTTTTTTCTGGAGAGGGTGTGAATGATCTTGCCCACAAAAGGCTGGTGGGTAAGACTACGGGCCAGCACCAGCTAGTACCTGCAAATGACAGTGGCTTTTTGGCAGCTGAAGGAAAGTTGCATAGAAAGAGTAGGGTGGAAAATGCCAGTGATGTATTTATCAGAATTTAAATCAGCAAAGCTGAGCACAGTCTGGGATCTGTTTGGTGAAGCAGGTGAAGACTTGTCCTCCACTCTGTCCGGGGGATGGCAGGTCTGCAGCGACACTGAATTTGCTGCTTATCTCAGTCCTTGGTCTCTGCTGAGACCAACAGCAAACGGGTGAATGTTTCTGGGAAATCACTGTTACCCTGCTCTCCTCTAGAAAAAGGCTTCACTGTAGAGGCAGCAAAACTAGTTCTAGCCAATGCAAAACCACCAGCTAAGGGCTTTCAGCCACTACTGGCCGGCTGGGTTCATGAAAAGGTGAAAAATTATGCATCCCGTGTGCAGATCCCAAATCCTGTGACTCATTGCTTCACAGAGCAGGAGGCAAAGCAATTAGCATTGATGACAATGTAAAGAGAGGAAAAAAAGAAAAGGTTCAGCTGGGAAAGAAGCAGCGAGGGGAATTTCATTACCAGATCTTAACTTCAACATCATCGTCTCAGAGAGTTGCCAGGTCAGGTATGGTACCGTGTAAGGCCTGCCCGAGCAGAGAGGGCTTCCCGTCACCCAGCCCAGGCGAGCAGAAGACTGGCAGCGTGTTGGAATGCTTCTCCCCCGTCACCTTTAATAATCGTTTCTCATTATAATGGAATCAGACTCATTAGCAACCTTGGCTGCCTTTTTCCCTCTCCATGTCTGACTCTCATTCCTGCCAAGCTTTTTATACTCAAAGGAGGCACAGTTGAAGCGAAAAGGGGCCAAATTGAATCTAAATAAGCAGTTGCTGTGAAAGAGCTGACCTCCCATTTGTGTAGGCTGTGCCAAGTACTGAGCTCAGGTCTAGGCTCTCACCTGCCGTCTTCTCCAGGATTGTTCCCTGCTTGCGAGAGGGACCGCTTGATCACATCGCACTTGTGCTTTGCTGGGATGCGTATTTGTCCAATGTTTCTACCTTGTTTCACATGATAAACCCGGGAAGACAGGAGAAAAACTGTTTTGTTGCCATCACACTTTCTACAGCCCTACAGGGGACTGAAACAGGTCTCGCTCCTGGCTAACCTTGCTTGCTGCATCTCCCACCCGCCTCCTGCTGCAGAGCTCTCGCTGGCTTGCGCAGAGAGAGACCTGTCTCTCTGGTATTGCTTACACCTTCGGTTATATGAAGCCAGAGGAGCAACACCTGATTTCTAATCCCTGCTGCATGGCGATGCGGGTGTGAGTGACACACGAACAGAACTGAGCTCTTGTAAGAAGACAATGTATTTATAAAACGTGAGGGAGAATCAGTATATCCCCCAGCTCTAACAGAGAGGTGGCCCAGGAGCCGCCTTGAAGGCACAGAGCCACTTTAAGGCAGATAATTCAAAGGTACAATTCAGATTTTTAACACAAGGCATCGGTATCTAAAAAACAATCAACTTCAGACATTTGTAGGCGATGAGAAAAGGCGAGATGTTCATACTGGGCAAATGTTAAAGACAATGACAAAACGAGTCACATTATAATTTTCACACAATACATTTCTCTCAGAATAAAAGCCAGCCCTTCTTCGTTCCCTTTGCTGACTTGCAAAACAAGTCTCAGCCCCACAATTCACAGTCCTGAAGACAGAGTCGGCATTTGTGGGCAGAGCCCCCTTGCTGTGCACCCCGCGCTTGGGGGCCCATGGTCCCCAGCCCAGCCACATCCAGCCCCAGGGAAGGTCTCTTCTGCAGCATGGCCCATCATCTCCCCAGTTGCGCCCAGCCAGAGAGCTACCAGAGCAGCTCCCTCCTGCCTGCCTGATGCACGGGAAATCCCATGCAACCGATTTCCTCCTGCTGTCGAGGCAGGACACAGCCAGGATGCACATGAAGGCCAGAAACTCGGGGCAAACTTCACTGGCAAACTCAGGCACAGCTTCCTAAAAAGATCCTGGTGACAGAAATGAGATTGACTGTCGGGGGGAGTCAGCTTCCCGGCTGTGGTGAAGCCAGGTTCCCTCTTGCTCTCCGGGAGCTGTGCCGGACCCAGAGACGAGCCCTCCTCGCAGCGGCAGTGCACGCTGTGCAACACTGGTGACAGGGCGAACCACCTGCCCATCAGGGACCGTGGTGGCCTGGCCACTGCCCTGGATGGCCACATCCTTTCACTGCATGGGTGTGGGACTACCTGCTCCTGCCATGCTCCCTGCTCTCCCCCTCTTCGTGAGTCTGTTTGGGGAGAAAAACTGCAGGTTGTTTTGGAAGAGGGGCAGCAGCCTCAGAGCAAAGCCCGGCGCTGCTCCGGCAAGATCTGCTGCTGGCCACCAAGCCAGGGAGTGTGTAGCCCCTTCTCTCCCTACAAGCCGCAGCGGTCTCTGAGTGCGTGGGCTGGAAGACAGCTTTTGTCCCCACGGGCTCTCTCCAAACTTCTCCACGGAGGCTGCCAACTAGACCCAATTAGTATTAATCACATTTACTACCACAATGCTTAAATACCAACTAAGAATCCCCACTGTGCTGGAGAGGGATGAACATTTGTGATGGTGACTTTGACAGTGGGGATACTGGTCGTCAGGAAACAGGACTGAAACCCAGTAACTCCTTACATCTCCACCAAGGAGTCCTCACGAGGTGAACAGTTCTGCTTGCCCCTGGCCTGGGTTACAAGGCGTGAAGGAAGGAGCACAGTCACAGCTAAAGCATGGGGGCAAAATCCTCAAATTCTGCTGGCAGTGCTGGAGTGAGGGCTGCACCCTACTTTCTAGCCCACTCTTTGCTGACTGTCCTCTCTGGTGAGGAAGAGGGTTACTCCTATCATTTAAGCCAAGTGAGTTACCTTCTGGATGCACCTAATTCTTGCCAGTGTCTGCAGATGAACGCCAGCTGTTAACTTCGGGTGCTGCAGACCACATCTAAGCCAGATGTGAAAGCACATGGTACAAATAACCCTTCCTCCCTGTGCATGACATAAGGGCCCCCACCAAATCCATCAGCTCCCCATCTGCAAAAATGGCATCATGCCGTTCTCTGCTTGATGGAGACAAACAGCTGGGTCCTGCTAATGCCTCGCCATGTCCCGGCGCTCGCCCTCCCTGCCAGCCTCTCCCCATTCCACAGGGATTGCGTGACAGAGCCAGCCCGGACAGGCTGCGGAGGAGCAGTCCCGGAGCCTGGAGAGCAGCTCACCTGCACACTCGTGGGGTTGTGCCTGTGTTTGAGGGAAGCACAGGCTCCGACACGCACCGAGAGCATGACTGACACTGCACATTCCAGGCAGAAACAGAGCTTATTGCAACATTGCATCACGGGGCTCTGGCCTGCTGAACTCCTATAATACATTTTAAAAAAAATAATAGTGTTAACTGTTGTCAGCCTCTTCCCTCTCACCCCAACTGCAGTGTTTCATTTCTTAGTCTTTACATGGGTAAAGTACTTTCCCTCAATAGAAAGACTGCTCTGGCTTGGGGAGAAGGCTAGGGCTGCCTCTTCTGAGATACTCAGTGTCTGCTTTCTGGCAAAGGCCCCGTGGACTCAGAGACACGGCTGTCTCTTGTCTAATTCTCACCAAAGCTGCACACTGCACAGCGAAACTTTCTGAAATCTGGTTGACTTTTTCTGACTCCATCAGTCACAAAACCCAGACTGAGGTAAGCAGATGATTCGACAAGATGTCTATCTCACGTGCCAGAACTTGCATGTTCAGTTTTCTACTGCAATAGTGGAACTTGATGGACTTGTCAAGCACCACAGAATTAATAAATGAACGTCTATTCCGAACTGGCATCCACTCCATGAGCGTAAAAAGCAAACAACTCTAGTACCATGTCAGCATTGCTTGTATCCTGCATACCTCCATTACTCACTTCTCAACAGCTCCCCACAGAGCTGGGTGCCATGAGCAGCATCCTATGTCATGCTCTCCTCTGAAGCTTGAGACCAGTGGCAGCCTTTTCAGCATGGTATGGGGACACCAAAGCTCCAGTGTAGAGCACTGAGGGTGCTGGGATTTCTGGGTTTCTATAGTCTTGTAAAATGCTTACAGGGGTAAAAAATTTTGCCTTAGATTAATGGGAGTTTTAGGGGATGAGAATTCCCTGTAGCATCAGGCCAGCTGTAGACAGGGGCTCTTTCCACAGTTCTTGGATCAATGCCAGCGTGGGTCTGCCCATCCTTTTATTCACTCAACCCTCTTCTGTCCTTGCTGTTCTTTGCACCTAGTGCACGTGCCAAGGCCTGAGGCCACCTCCTCCGTACCGGGCCAGAGCTCCCAGGGCTGTTCCAGAGATGAAGCACCAACAGTTGTGCTGGTTCTTTAACCAAGAAGCCCACTCTTTACATAAAAGTCAAACTATGACAAGACATAACTGTGAGGCCATAACTTATTAAATTAACCTTTAGATGCTGCATAAATGTACAGGATTTAGAGAGCAGAATACTCTGTCTCTTCTTTTTCTGACAAAATCACAATATTTCAACTAATAAAATATTGCCACTTCTTCCCCGCTAGGGTTTCCCTGATATCATTAGGACAAACACACATGTCTGTCAGATAAGGCTGCAAAGTTCCTCCTGAGATGCCCTCCTAGCTTCTCTGTATAACCCCTCCACTGTCCTCAGGCAGTGGATCAATAATTTAGGTGGATTTGTAACATCAATCCCTGCCACCTTGCCCAGCTGCAGGCAAACGTGGCTCTCATAAGGGAAGTGTACTTGCATCCCCATCCATGGCCCATAATTTGCTGAGTATGAGCACAGTTTTTCATAATGACTAAAGTGAAAAGCACAGAGAAACGTCTAAGCACCAGCAGCCTAAAGTGCCTATCAGCTCCTCCACATCCAGATTTCCTTGGGTCAGCACATGGGCACGTGGACACAGTACAGTTCAGAGAACTTACTTTGGTCCCCTGTCCGAAAGCATGGATACCGGAGAGATGGGGAAGGAGGGGAAATGGGGAGAGGTGTTTTTTTTTTTCTTTCTTTTCATTCAAGTATTGAAAGAGAAGCTGCGTTACTTCAAATAAACCATTCTGGGCTTAGCTGGGATTTGTGTTTGTTTGGTTTGCACCACACAAGACTCAATGGGAAATATGGCATCTCTCCCACTGTACCATCCGCCAGGCTGCATGGCAGGAAATACGAGTCCTTCACTTGGCGACATCTCCCCCGCACGCCTTCCCAGCAAGACACGGATCCCACGTCTTGGATACAACGCCTCACAAGAGAAGGTGCCGCTCCTCTAGCCTGACCTTCCCTTCCTCGGCTGTGCCGTCCCATCGGAGGGCTCTGGAGGCAGAGGAAGAGTTTGTGTGCTCGGCTGTGTGCCTCGATAAAGTGCACGTCGAGACGAGACGGTGGATGGTGCTGCCGAGCAGCTTTGGGGTTGAAGGCTACAGTGTCTTCAGCTGGCGCCGGTTCCACATGCCCCTCTTCGAGTGAAACCAGTGGAAAAAGTTTCTCAGGGAGAGACGCTCCACTTCCAGCCCGGCCTGCAAGATCCTGGCAGAAAGGAGAAGGGTAGATTTAGGGAAAACTTGATCACAAAGATACTGGGGGGCTCAGCCCCAGGAAATCTCTTTTAAGTTGTGCTGTTGTCAAGAGACTGAAATCAAACTGAAGAGTCCAGAACAGCTCAGGGGTATCTCATATCCATAAGCAGGGATCTAATGACACTTGCTGAGCGTTTATGCACCCTTGAGAGCAGAACTGGTCAGGAGTGGCCTGCACACACCAGGCTAGGAGGAAAGACAGTTGGCAACATGGGATTGCTCAGGATCACAGAATCACAGAATGGCAGGGGTTGGAAGGGACCTCTGGAGACCATCTAGTCCAACCCCCCTGCCAGAGCAGGGTCATCTTGAGCAGGCTGCACAGGACTGCGTCCAGGAGGGTTTTGAATATCTCCAGAGAAGGAGACTCCACACCCTCCCTGGGCAGCCTGTTCCAGTGCTCGGTCACCCTCACAGTGAAGAAGTTTTTCCTCATATTCAGGCAGAACTTCCCGTGTTCCAGTTTGTGCCTGGTGCCCCTTGTCCTGTCATTGGGTGCCACTGAAAAGTCTGGCCCCATCCTCTTGACATCCGCCCTTGAGATATTGATAAGCATTGATGAGGTCCCCTCTCAGTCTTCTCTTCCTCAGGCTGAACAGCCCCAGCTCCTTCGGCCTTTCCCCACAGGAGAGATGCTCCAGGCCCCTAACCATCTTTGTAGCCTTCTGCTGGACTCTCTCCAGTAGTTCCTCGTCTTTCTTGAACTGGGGAGCCCAGAACTGGACACAGGACTCCAGATGGGGCCTCACTAGGGCGGAGTAGAGAGGGAGGAGAACCTCCCTTGACCTGCTGGCCACAGTCTTCTTAATGCACCCCAGGATGCTGTTGGCCTTCCTGGCCGCAAGGGCACATTGCTGGCTCATGGTGAATTTGTCATCTACCAGGACTCCCAGGTCCTCCTCCGTGGAGCTGCTTTCCAGGAGGTCAAACCCCTAACCTGTACTGGTGCATGGCGTTGTTCCTCCCCAGGTGCAGGACCCTGCACTTGCCCATGTTGAACCTCATGAGGTTCCTCTGCGCCCAACACTCCAGCCTGTCCAGGTCTTGCTGAATGGCAGCACAGCCTTCTGGTGTATCAGCCAGTCCTCCCAGTTTTTTATCATCGGCAAACTTGCTGAGGGTACACTGTCCCTTCATCCAGATCATTGATGAATAAATTGAACAAGACTGGACCCAGTACTGACCTCTGGCGGACACCAGTCATCTGACAGAAAAGACAGGACAGGCCCCAAAACCTAGAACTACAAACCCAGAGGCCTAGGATTTGTACAGCAGAGATTCCTCATCATAAAATTCTCAGAAATTGTAACTGTACCTTGTAATCTTTAAATGTCTCTCTGACAGTTGCTTTTCTGGGCAATTGCTATATATAGTATGGGAAGTCTGAGGGACCCAAACTGGACTCACTGTGCACTGCACTGCTTGAAGAGGATAAAGTCTTCACGATCATCAGTACCTGATCTGCCCGTGGCCATTCAGCAGTGTTGCTGGAAGGCACCAGGAAACAGTTCCTCTCTTCTTTTATCAGTGGTTGTAGTAGTGCATTTTGGGTCCACTTGCCTACTAGGTTTGAGGTCAGGACATGCTCAAAGACTCTCCCTCGCTGACCAAGCTTATGGTGGCATTAGTCACCCCAGTCTCCTCAGATCCCCACTCCCCTGGTCATTGGTCCTCCAGGATCTAATGGGTCTCCCCTCCTGAGTGCATGAATGATGACAATGGATGCCTACCTGTCCAGGAGTTCCCAGTCCTCTCCTCCCCAGCGGTCCCGAAACTCTTTTGTGTTCATGCCTCCAATCTTGTCCAGGTCAGACTTGTATATGCCCAGGAGACCAAACCCATTCACCTCCCAGTAGCCTGAGGACAGCACAGAAGAGGCAGAGGTATGTTGGTGCTTTGAAACATTGATGACTCCAGCAGGGCTGCTGGAGTGAGACTCAAGCTACTTTTAGCAGAACCTTGACACCAGAGAGTCAACTCAGCACCAAGTCAGAGCCAACTATATTAAAGCTTTGGAAAGTGAGAAAGGCTTGCGGACGGACAGCATGGGATGTCCTATGAATTTGTTAGCAGAGCCTCTCACCTCTCCTGTCTGGCAGCATAGTACCTAATGTACCTGGACTGTCCCAGCTTCGAAGGGTTGTCCCTGTGCCTGGATGGCTCAGGATGGCCACCTCTGCCTAAAGGAAATCCTACGCTCAAGATGGTCTGTGCCACTTTCCTCCCCCTGACTTGGGCTGCTTTCCCTCACCCTTGTGCTACCAGCTCTCCTCAAGACAGGCTGTGCCCCCTAAGAAAAGAGAGAAATGGACAGAAAGGAGTAAAGGAGGGGTTTTCCAAGGTCCTCAAATCCATAGAGAGCCCTAGGAGACGACCAGGAGAAACATCATATAAGGGGCTCTGCTGGCTCTTTGATCTCAGAATCCAGGTACCCGACACTGTTAAACCCCATCCTACGTCTAATGCACTCTCATCTAGTGGCCCTGGAAGAACCTTAAGCTCCAGACCTCGATAGAACCAGAGGAACAAATCTAGAGGTGGCAGACACCCTCCTTCTTTCCCCATTCTCCAAGGTCTGAGCCAAAGAGGCTCCACTCCCTCTTACCGTCAGGCCACTGTGGGGACATGCCGCAGTGCAGCCTCATGACCATGGGTGCGAAGGCCATCTTGCCTTCCACGCAGTGCTTCCGGATTGAATCAATGACTCCAGCTGGGAAGTGGATGTGGAGGTCGCACAGGAAAACAATGCTGTGTGGGTCCTGGAACCGACCACACCAGTTGGGAAAAAAATAGGTTGACTTTAAGTAAATCTTTCTTGAGCGACAGGAAGACAGAGATATGGGAGTGAATTAAAGAGCTGTTCATTGCTACGTCAGAAACTGAGCTCCCAGCGGCTGGCAAAATGGCCATCGGGTGGCTGTTCAGCGATGGGTGTGAAATACTGTGACTATGACCTGGCAGAGCCGGTATCACAAAGCTGCTACTGCTGATTTCCCTCCTGTCTGATAGTCCCAGCAGGTGGACCAAGAACCAAATGGATCACGGGCTCCTCAGAATAAAGGGTGAGACCCTTACTCTGGAGGGACAGGAAACACATCTACATTTGATCTGCTCTGCCAGGCTTTTCCCCTCCCTAAAAAATAGCATGTTCAGTGTGAAAGGCAGAGGTAGCGCCAGACACATACTAGAAACTTCCCTGTCCACCCCAAGGCCCTCCAAGCTTACCGTCACAAGGTCTATCCCCGCCTGCAGCCCGGCAGAACGCTCGAAATTCCCTGTCAGCTTCAAGTACCGATAGCTGGGGGTCAGACGGGAAAGAGAAGTTCAGTGCGTGCATGCCGGCGAGCCCAGAAAGCACCGCTAGCAGCGGTACACCGCAGGTGTCACGCGGGGGAGCTGCCCTCGCCCCCGTGCACCCTCTCAAGGAGGAGGAAAGCCTTTGCTGTGGGAGTGCACAAGCTCGGCGCTGCTCCAGGTCCCAGCGTGCCCGGAGGGTCTTCCCCCTTGTGCAGCAAGGATAGGGCAGTCCCTAGCAAAGGTCTTTTCAGCTCTAGTCCAGCTCTATCCTAGAACTAGACCTGTTACTGGGAACCTCTGGCATGTAAAGGAAATGACCAGCCAAGGTTGGTTCAGATCAGAGTAGAGTAAGCCAGACAGTTATTCCAGCAAGTGGAGTCCCCAGAGGTCTCCACACTCTCTGTCCCATTTCTCACAGCTTTCTTGTCTTCTCTGTCCTCCCCCTGCCCCATCACCGCGAGACTTGCTTTCTCTTCTCTCTTGCAAACTTGAACAAAAGCCAGGAGAAAAGAGATGCATCTGGATGGATGACTACAATAGCTATTGCCTTACAGTTTTATAACACCATTATATGCAGTATACGTGGATGTACATTATAACAACAATATATTCACGTATATGTGCAAGGTCTGGATGCATGTTACCTTTGGGTTTCCAGCTGGAGGAGGCTGTGGCTGGTCAATACACAGAGACTGGCAGATGTGCTGTGTTTGCAGGCATATGCACGTGAGCAGTTTTTTGTGACCAAGCAGTACTCTCACCTGTGCAAGCTAGACCTTTTCAGAGCCTTCTCTACATCCATGTCATCGCTGCTGTAGTCCGTGATGATGATGTTGAAGTACGGATCCTTAGTGACACGGAACAGCTCTTCCATGTCGGAGATGAACTGCAGCACCCAACGTGCCTGGTTTTTCACTGGTTGTATTGCGAGAGGGAGAGAATCAAAGCAAAACTGATTTCAAAGACGGTGTGGCTTCTCAACAGGCAAGGCTTCTTGCCTTCCCTCAAACCCCGCTAACCTTGCAGGGATGCTGAAATAGGCCCAGGCTGAAAACCTGGACCAAAGAGCACAGGAAACAGTGTGGATTCTTTCCCAGTGTGTGAACAGGAGTTCTCTTTGAGCTGACAAGCCATGGGAGTTTGGGGCCTGTCATATTTCTGAGAGTTTAACTTGGAGAGAACAGATATTGGAAGTGACCCAAACAAGATGGTTGAGGCTGGCCCAGACCCACTGTTCAGGACTGCCCTCATGGGAACCGCCCACCGTGCCATCCCTTGATGTCCCGGGGAGGCAGGTCCCGCTTACCTGGCACCACGAAGTGAACCACGGCACGGTGGTTCCAGGAAAAGCCCTGGGGCCAGCACAGCTCTGGTTCATTCGCCGCAGCCATCAGGTGCCGCCGGCGACCCCACGCCAGGTTCCTCATCTTCCTCTCCTCCTCCTCATCGCCGCCAACGCCCTGCCAGCCCCGCGCAAAGACATACTCGGAGAAGCGGACGAGCCGCTCTCCCTGCTCCAGCAGCTCCAGCTCCAGCAGGTAGCGGCTGCCCCGCATGCGGTCCTGGCGTTTCTCCACGTTCACAATGCGCTGCAGCTGGAACCGCCTGCAGGAGATACAGCTGGGGTGGGCACGTCCCCCGTACACCAGCCCCTCTCCCACCTCCAGCCCGTTCAGCTCTGCTAGGCTCTTTCCTCCTGGCTAGCACAAATGTTGTCGTCCCCAGCTTCCCCCTGCTTTGCCGCACCACTTCCAAAGTCCCATGGGAAGGTTTAGCACCTGTTTCCTAAAGCCACAAGCATGTGGGATTAGATCTGGGATTCCAGCCAAGAGAAAATATTTGGCAAGGGAAATGAAATAAAGGTGACACAGAAAATAACAAATGTGTCTGAATGATTGCAGGGCGGGTAATAGTGAATGTATTCAACACCTCCTACAACGATCTTGGCACAAGGAGTATGTTTGGGCTAGTGAAATTGGCTGATGACAGTTTATCAGCCAATAACATGGAGTAGAACTGAGCAATCATACAGTAAAAACTGGGGTGAGCTGCGGGTTCAGAATGGCCAAAACAGGATGAAATGCCAGGTCATGTCCGTTCAGATCATAACAAGAGTTTCTGCTGTAAACCAGACACTCATCAGTTAAAAATGCTGAGAAAAGCTTGTGTGTACTGATCAGTTACACCATGACTGTGACTGATGTGGCCTTGAAAAAACAAATGCAATCTTAAGATGTAGCCTAAGAGCTACTTCCAGCAGGGATTGGGAACTAATAATACTCATTCTATAAATCATCCAGGATACTGGTCACTTATGTACAGGAAAATTAACCCAAACTGAAATCTGCATGGAGAAGGACAGATAGATAGGAAAATTATGGAAAGAGAGGCCAACTCAACAGAAGGGTCAGGAGTTGGATTGTTTAGCTTACAGAGCCTCAGAGGAGGTATGTCTGTTTGCCAGAAAGGCAATCAAGATGGTAAGTCTTGAGAAGAAAAAGAACCATATTAAGATCATGTAAAGACAGAATACCAGAAAAGCGGATCTCCACTGGGTCATCAAAGCAGCAAGGAGCTGAAACATCTTCTCAAATCAGTACTAGAATCTAGAAGTCTAGCTAGTTTTAAGATGGAGGTGCACACGTTCAGGTAATGGTCTAGGGTACTTGGCTGTCTCTGAGGTGAGTGTACTGATCCACATTATTTGATAGGTCCCTTCTGGTCCTATGTCCTAAGTGATTCACAAGCTGAGATGTGGCAGGCATCAAACCACAAGCATGAGGAGCTCCAGTCCTCCTTCATTTCAGCAGGGTTTCTTAATCTTCAGCTGGTAAAATGCTCCTATGTGCTCTCAATACCTACACTGCGCAAGGAGGAAGCCAGCAAAAGGCCAGTGATGCCAGATGGGTGGAAACCTCCAATCTTTCATGTTTACTGGCATCAGCTGTTGAACAGTGATATTCAGCCCCCAGACATGGTCTGGTGTCCAACAAGTCCCATTTCTCAGCCAAAAGAGGTATGTAAGGCGCAGGTTTTTACACAGATTCCTTGCCTGAAGTTTTATTTCCCACATCTAGTTTATCCCCTGATTCCCACTAGCTCCTCACATGACAGGTATTCCCTGTGCAGCATGGTACACCAGCTCCAGGACACTGCCCCTTGGTTTTTACACTGTGCTTGTACCCTTTACTCTGCTTACCCTTTACTCCTCTGGTTGAGCTTCTTGAGGAAGACACGTGTGACTTCCAGGGCCTCCCTTTCTCTTAGCAGCAAGTTTCCCGACGTGTTGCATTTCAGGTCAATCCAATCTGTGCGCAGCATATGGAAGTCCAGGTTGCTCGTGCTGAAGGTCTGCTCCCAGTTCACTGCCTGGTCGAACACTGGTACATAATCGAAATCCTCCTCATCTTCCTCCTCTGGCTCCCCATCCCCATCCGCCTCTTCCTCTTCCTCTTCTGCTGCCACAGGTCCAGATTTGCCCTTCACAGGAGATGCCACCTGCGCCTCTCTGTCACCCACGTCCCCACCGTTGGCCGCCTTCTGCTCAGCAATGTAGGACTCCACTTGGCTCAGCCACTGCGGCAGCCCAGGCTGCCGGCTGGGGCTGGCAGCGCTCACAGCGCGTCTGCCGGCTTTGCCAGAGACTGGGCCTCCTTTCCCAGCTGGCACGGTGCCTGCTGGCTGCTGTCTGTCCTTAGCGGCACTGAGGTCTCCTCGAGCTCTCACCCCTTTGGGAACCGTCACCCCTGAGTCCCTGGGGCCGCTGAGAGGCTGCTCCCTTTGAGACATGGTCCTAGAAGGAGGGTTCACCTTTTTGATGGGCGATCTCCCCTGGATGGCCCTGGTGTGCTGCGGAGCGCTCCTGGAGTTGTCTTTGACGCCAGCTTTTAAACGGGGTCTCTTCATTATTGGTTTCCTCTCTAGGCCAGCCTGGCTGAGGCTTTGGTTGGCAGAGGCCAGCGTGGCTGATTTCAGACCAGACCTCTTCGTCCCTCTCCTCTGTAGCCCCTCTCCTATGTCACCACCTGTCACCGAAAGGAGCCGCCGACGCTCCCGGAGGGAATAGTCCTCGTGAACGTTATCGCTGCCCACCACGCTGCTGGGAGCGTTGCCTGCTGGCTCTGCCCTCCTTGTACCAGTGCGCTCGGGGGGTCTGGTTCTTTCCGTGTCCTGCTCCGCGTACTGCAGGTCGTCCAGGTTCCCCTCCTGGGAGCCTGCAGGAGTAATTGCAGTTACACCTCCGTCATCATCCCGCTGCCTTCCCTGTCCTGACCCAGGCACCCGTCCCACCAGGGGCAGCTACTTCTCGCCTCATATCTCAGCCTTGTCTCTCCCACTCAGAGGGACAGGGATGCTCTCGGACACAGCAGCTGTGCTCTTGCTGGTACCAACCTCCTCAGCACCTATTAGCCAGCACTGCTGAAGGCTTTGGAGGTGTCTGGCTTTACCTTTAGCTGTCGGTCTGGCCCCAGCTTTGCAGGGCAGGTGCGAGCATAGGCTGCCACGCTGCACACCTTTGGCTCTGTCACTTCTGCCCACGTTTTTTCTGGAATTGCACCTCAGCTAAGCTGTGGGCCTGAGAGGTAGTTGTCATGTTGCTCACTACGGCCCACTGTTTGGTGACCTCCCAACCTGTCCTTAAGAGAAGTGAAAGTGGCAGCAAAAATCTCCTCCCGGCCACAGCAATCTGGCAGGGAAGGGCTGTGACTTGGCATGGAAAGTCAACAGCTTCTTCCAGCTGGTGCTGGAAGATCACACACAAGAGTGACAGATAAGAGGATCCTCCAGGCTCTGAGGTTAGGGCCCCTACCTGGCTGTTCTGTCTTTTCTCCAGAGTCCAGGCTCTTCTCTGGCCGGTCCATTTTCATGTACTTGTAGAATCCAAATCTGCAGAGGAAAGGGCAACACACAAGTTTGATGAACGTTACTTTGCCCTCTCCAAATAAATTACTCTGGTTACATCTACCCAGCATCTCTAGATACTCCTATCATCATCACCATCTTTCATATCTTTGCGCAATCAGATCTTACTCTGCACTGTCAAAGACGTCCATTTTCCTTGCTTATCATCTCAGTCTCTCAGACATTTTCTCATAAGCGCACGAGGAAATCCCAATATAAGTACCCTGAAACACTTTTTTAACCTCCCTTAAACTGCTCCTTAAAGCTCACTTATGATGTAGTGCTCACAAACGCAAGTCATCATGCTGCAAAAGCGGCTCAGGCAGGTAACTGCAATGATCTCCCTCTCTCGTCTCTCAGACAACCACTGTCTGTGTGCTGTCCTCATACGCCTGTGCTTCACGCTTTTGGGAGGGATTTCCAGGGCTCTTTCCCTCCATGTGTGCTTGATGCCAAGTAAAACGGGCCCCCAGTTCCCAAATCCTTGCACAATACAAATGACTTATCAAAGCAATAAACCTGGGTGGCACCTTCCAGCCCATGGCAGCCACCTTCTCCATCTTTCACTATGAACCCCAGTCCCAGGAGTTCCCTCCCAAACCTACAATACGATCTGTTTTTCCAGCCCTTAAGATAGTCCTGTGAGGAGGAAGAAGATCCTGAGCACAGGGTGGCCACCATCAGTTATCTCACCAGACAAGTGACTCTCCTCATCCTGCAAACAAGTCCTCCTGAATGGAGGGGAGTGCTCACACAAGGTGTCTGCCTGTGGCATGTGAGTGGCAGTTCCCTCGCAGGGCCACCGCTGGGAGCTGGACCCCAGTGAAGATGAACGACATGCATTTATTCCCCCAGAGAGATGCCTGGTGGTAAGCATGGTTTGGCTTTCACAGCGACGGCCATCAGGAGGCTCCAGCAGGCAAAGTTTGCTGGAAATCCATTCCCTGATGTAGTGGAACAAACATGCTCTGACCCAGCGTCTGGGTTAGCAAAGCAAGAAAAGCAGCAGCAGTTTCCCTTTGAGACCTAAACATATTTTCACTTAAAGGGAGGATAGGTTATCGAATGAAACTATAAATGCTTTAATGTTTTGCAAGGCTTAGGGGATCTTTAAGAATTAAGAGAGTCCTACAGAAGCGAGTATGAAATTCCACCCCAATTTCAGCCTTCAAACCATCTCCTCCCTCCCTGCTAGTAAATCCGCATTTGCAGCATCCTACCTTTCCAAGTAATAAGGGTTTTCCTGATAGAAACATTTGTTGTCTTTCTCCATGTGGCTCAGGCGGCTGTAGTCATTTGGGTAAACGAAGGATAAATGAACCTGGGAAGAAGGGAGGAAAATAAAGTAAAATCCTCATAAATACCACGTATCAGTCACAAAATGACCCAGACACAGTTACAGGGTGACCAGCCCTTTTGAGAGGGAGCAGGGGTTGCTCATTAACTATTTGCCTCTCAAAGGCACCCAGTAGCAGGTTATGAGAATGGAAAACAGAAGGAAGCATGCTGGGATGTGTGCAGGGGTGTGCCTTTTTATCTCTCTCTCGGCAACTGTCTGTCCATCTCTAACTGTGCGTTTAAGTCCTACAACAGAGGAAGAACTAGCTGGGAGAGAGGCGGGCAAGTCCTCCTGAAGAGATGCTGGGGATCACAGGAGCCCAGAAAGCCTGTGGGGAGACCTCCAGGCAAGGCTGAGGGAGCCAGGGCCACCCAGGATGCAAATCCCCCGGGGAATGTAGGCTTGCACTGGCATCCAGGGAGGGCAAACCATGCCGGTGACCTGTCCCCAGCAGACCTCAGAGTCTGCTCTGCTATGCAGGGGATTAATCCCTGCTATGTTGCATGCGCTACAAATGTAAGCTCCCCCTCAAGACCAGTTTTAAGCTTGTCAGGGGCTTTAGTAGTCCACACAGACTACTGTTCACCCTATGGAGAATAAAATCCTCGGCCATTATGAGGCTCCATGTGAAGGCAAGCTCAGCTGTTTGGTTTGAGGTCCGAGGGGCTCTGTAAGATGCACACACTTGTACCCCAGTGAGACCCATGAGCACCGTGTAGCAGCCCTCTCCCTCCTCTTGGTGTTGCCCTCTGGCATGTACTGGGATGCTCGGACTTGAACAGCAGATAGTCATGTCTGCCCAGGAGCTTCAGATCGGTGGAGGCCCATGGTTAATGGGGTCTCCCTCCTTCCTCCTTGCATTCCCCTGGGAAAGTACTTGCTCAAGGAATAAAACTTACAAACTGGAGTCCCTGGTAGCGCTGCAGAGGAAATCCATTCACTAGGTAGCTGGGCTTGTACGGGCAGTCTGGCAAGGCTCGGCGCAGGCGGGACTTGCTGAGCAGAGGCACTGAGAAGAAGAAACACATAGGCAAGCGTTGCTGGAGAAGCCCTACTGCAACTGATGCACCAGCTTAGTTACTTCTGTGCCTGGTTTCTGTTTATCCATGTGAAATACTAACAGATACATAAAGCAAACCACCTTGCACAGCTCAGCTCTTTACAGTGCTCTATGGCACTTATGCTAAAATATTATGCCTGGGGATGTCGTGCGAGCTAGATGCCAAGAAAGAGGAGCTGGGTTTAGTCTGTGCTTTGTCTCCTACAGTGACTGATATTGTATGCTGCCCCTCTCTCCTGCACTGGGGGGAAAAAAGCGTGGCCACGATAACCATGGTGTAGGAGGACAGTCTTTCTCAGCTGTGCTTCTGCACGTGCTCTGACAGGCTGCATCTACCTCCTCAACTGCTTTGCAAGTCTTACCTTTGTAAAGAGTATCCCGGGGGTCAGGCTTCAACATGTCGGCTGGGTGTGCCTTGCTGCCTGCGCTGTCAGCAGGCTGGCTCGTGTGACTGGCCAACGTCTGCGGGATATGCCCAACCTCGTCCATCTTTAAAAGCGTTTCGTCTAAAAACCAGAGAGAGAACGGAAGGGGGAGGAAGGGCTAATTTGTCCCTTGTCCCAGAAAGCGCTCTTCTCCAGTGTCAGCCCTTTCCAAATGGCATTGCATCCATGGCACTAACACTGTCTCTGGTATAGCAATGCCTAAATGGTGCTGATCAGGAGCTTCACTGCAAAGACACTGTGGGAAGGAACGGCTTTGACTCAGGCAGCTGGAAATACAGAAGCTGTGGGGTAGGAGCATGGCTATCACTGAAAGCAAACCCACACTGTGATGAGTAATGGAGGAAAATGACCTCCTGCCTTGGACACACCAGCAGTGACGTGCTGAAGAAGCCCCATGCTGGCAGGAATTACTGGACACTTCTGAATTATTAGTATTAAACTTCTTTTAAAAGGAGATAGAAAACATGAATGGGAGGAGAAACCTGAGGAGCGGAGCTTTCTCCCGTGCTGAAAAAGGATCAGGACCCGGGGGCAAGGCCTTCAGTGGCGAAGGAAGATGGTGCTCCAGAGGCGGAATGGAGACCCACAGTGAGTCAGGAGCAATGGGAAGCTTAAACTCAAGACTGGGTATTGGTTATGTTTTTTTCTTGGGTGCTGCTTCCAGAGAACTTCATGTCTTCAGGGATTTTACTCTGAGATGAGGGGAACTGAATCAATATCCAGGAGGGAAAGACAACATGCTGCCAAGATCATGGGGGTTAGCGTTAGCAACTTTTGGGTATTGAACAACGTGGGAACCGAGAAGGAACAGGATGATGTGTGATACAGCCAAAGGCTGATACAGAAGAGGGAAACACTCTATGGGCAGAAGGTGCCAGATAAAGATGAGACTGCAGCACTGTGCCCAACCATGAAGGGATCTTCTGGGATATGAGTCTTCCCTATAACAGGGAATTAATAAGAAGAAAAGAGCAGAAGGAAAAAGGAAGGGGACAGAAAACCTAACTGAAAGCCTAGTCCTGGCCAAATGGCAGGTTTCAGAAAATACAGCAGCAGGTTGCAATCCAAGATACAGCAAATATGTCTCAATTACATCAGGGAGTCTTCCATGGGCAAAAGTGTTGGCATGGAAAAAAGCCCAGAGATATTGGAAGGCAACAGCAGTAGATATGGAAAGGGGGAATGCTGGCAGAGGAAAGTGATGCTGACAAAGCTAGATAAAGGTGAACAGGACTAAGGAGCTCCTTAACTGATAAAGGCATCACTTGATGTGCTAAGAAGGGTTTACAAAACAGGAGGGACTGGGCTGATGTGCTTGCTGCAATCCAGCAGCAACTTGAAGAGGCTTGAGGCTGATATAGAAGAAAGCAGCATCCCCCAATATTGCTAGTGTATCCCACTGTGTCCGGCATCCAGAGTGAAATCTCCTGGAAGTGCTCCAGCAGCCCCTTCTCCCTGGTCATGTCCAGCTGCCAGTGCACCCCAAATGGCTCCCATGTTATGGGCCCTATGTTCCCCCTCGCTCTCTGCATAGCAGGTGGGCAACCTCCATCCCGTGTTACTCTCTCATCTGGAACAGCTTCCCTCACCTTTGCAGACGGTCTTCTCTGTCCTTCCTCATTGACCCTACATTTCCCTAAAATAATGTTTCAACCCTACTTCCAGTTCTCCTATATTTAATAATGAGTCACACTCTTGTCCAAAGGTCTCTCTCCTGACCTGTCTCCACTTCTCTCTTGTAATGATCTGTACACATAGTATTCACCTGGCTAGACTATGATTCATGGTGAAACACCAATGATATGTTTTGGAAGAATGGGGAGGTGCTCGGGGAAACCTGTGGTGAAGATACTTACTAGCAAAAAGGGAGAGGTATTGGGAGTCAATGACTTTGAACTTCGCTTCTGGGTCATTCAGTCTCCACTGGAACAGAGAAACACATTAAAATGAAGTGCTTATGAAGTTAACCAAGCCTGAACAAAAAGAACAGGCACAAGATGTTTTTTCACCAGATGGTCTCGCAGCTTCCTCTCTCTCCTTACTATGACCGAGCTTACCTAGCAGCAAAAGACTGGGAATGAGGTGAGATCCCCCAGGACACATCCAAAGCAGGAAAGGACAAAATGCTACAACAGAGACCAGAGAGAGCAGAACTATCCCAAGCAAGCAGAGGAAAGTGTCCTGACATGTGGCCAGGACTATCCCACATCGAAGTAGTTAAGGGCTCTGGAAGGGATTAGATACATCTCATGCAAAAAGGAGACGGGGCCTGGGAAAGGAGGGAGATCGTTACAAACGTCATTCCTGAGCTCTGTGGGGATGCATATACAGCACAGCCATTTGCACAGACTCACTGCTACTTCCACATGGTCTGTTCCTCTGTCATCCTGCTTGTGCAGCACCTCAAAATAGTACCTGCCTGCAGCTGACAACCTGTGAAGAACAACATGTCTGTCACCAAGAGCATTAAGGAACATTTCTTAGCTTGTCAGCAGACAATGCGTGGAGAGTAACCGCACCCACGAAACAACCTAATTCTCAGGGTGACCAGGGTTAGGACTGCCAAGATGCTGACAGCGAGATAGGTAGCTTCCCTTGTGCACCTGGAGCGCTCCAGACCCTTCTCAGTTAATTCTGAGTAACTCCCTTTCAGTTTTGCCTGCTGGGTTTTGGCCTCCGGGAAACCCGGCCAGTTCCAAGGCAGGAAGCTCGGGATACAGTTCATACAGAGGAGTCTGGATTTGCTGGTGGCTGCTTCCTCCAAGGAAGAAAAATTCAGTGTTGGATTCCTGCAGTAAATCAGCAAAGCAACTGACACAGGTGTGGATGTGTCACTTCAGCTTTGGCGGGACCCCAGAGTAATCCCTTCCTCTATATTGCTAAATTCTTCAGAACAAGTCTGGGTTCTTTTTCCTTGTCCTGGTGATTTCCTGGCCATGTGCAGAGGTGGCTGGGAGCGAGGGGATCAGCTCACTCACCTCACCATCTTTGACTGCTGACTCTGAAATTTCCCAAACTCCCCTGGCACAGTCCACTCCTTGCCTGTCTGTGAAGAGACAGAAAATGCTCTAGTTAAGATGAGTTTCTTCCCGGTTACCGTTCTGGAGCAATGGAGAGGGAAAATTGAACTACTCCTCCTAGTAGAGTTGTCTGTGAGATTCACCACCTGTGGTTAGATTTAAGTCCCTTAATAATGAACCTGGGGCTCTCAACACCAGTGCCAATACGTAACTAGCTGAAGTTACGTCGTGTCGTACCTGTCCGGCATCTGTGGTGGTGGTGTCTGTAGCTGGGCAGGAGAAGAAACTTGGCTAGTCCAAGAAAGTATGTAAGACAGGAAGGTCTCCGTACCCGCAGAAACATTAAAGCCTAGACGGAAGAAGCCATGCAGCATGCACTGTACCTTGCCTACACTGGCCAGCAGCTGGAGACCAGAGGTCTTTTCATTTGGACTCAGCCAGAACTCAGCATTGTCATCCGCAGCAATGGCAAACTGAAACTCCCCTGTCGAGAGATGGAGGGAGTAAGTAGGGCTCTGGGGTAAGGGCTTGTGCACAGAACGGATTCTGCTCCTCTAAAATGCTGTCTTCACCCTTCTTCCTTGTGAGATCATACCTTCCCTTTTGATATTACACCCCCCCCCCCCTTTGAACCTCTCTGAATTCTCCAATTCTGCTGCAATTGGAAACAAAACATTACAAGTGCAACTGGTTCACTATCCCTCCTGCATTGGATTCACCTAACATCTACTCTGGAAAGCAAGAAGTCCATGCAAAGTCTCCCTGCCTCCCCTTTTCTTTCCAGAGCAGATTTTTGTGGGGGAAGCTGTGTTTGGATGGAGGAATATGCACGTAGAGCCACAAAGGGAGACAGAAGTGCTTGAGTCTTGCTGTTCTGGCCAGGGTTACAGGGATGGCAGTCAAGGGCCAGGGAACCAGGAGACGTGGACGAGTGCTAGCAGGCTGCTCCGGGCAGAAGCAAGCAGCTGGGCAATACAGATGTCAGCTGCTGTCAGATGGTGTTCATGCACCCAGGGAGCAGCGGGAACATAAATGATGTCGTGTACAGTCTCGTGCACGTGAGGGAGGGAGGAAAAGCTCAAGGAGTGCTCATGCCCACGTACATGCCATGGGGCTGTGCATTCACAACAGCATTGTTTTTTATCTAGCACTTCCCATCTGCTTTCTTCTGGGCTTTTCCTTTCCACCCTACAGGGGAGGCAGACGTGGTTCACCCATGCCACGGCCACGGCCAGTCACGCACAGCTAGCTGGGCCGCTCACGAGAGGGACCTCACGTTGGGCTTGCTGGGGTGAGGGCACCAGTGGTTCAGCACCAGGAAGGGCGGGATGGGCAGGTGAGAAGGGACGCGAGCAATGGCACAGCAGGCTCAGAGCCCTCACCATCGGTGAAAGGATGCAGGTAGCCAAATATCCGGAGACCGTAGTTGGTCCATTTTGGGGACACAGCCAGCTTCTTCAGTGTAGTTCGCGTCTGAAGTGGAAGAAGAAAAAAATAATAAAAATAATTAGATGTGACAGGAACAAGGGGGTACGCAAAAACCCTGGGACAGGGGGCAGAGGGAAATACGAGGTTTGCTCTGGGAGGAGGATGGGGCATGGTGTGTGATAGAGGCAGCGGGAACGAGCAGGCGAGATGAGAGACAAATTGGAGCAAGTGCTGCTGCAGAGAGGGGAGAGCTGCACAGGGCATGCCGGTGAGATGGTGGGGATGGGACGTGGCATTCACTAGCCACTTGGAGGGACAGCACCAAATACAGGGCTCCTTCACCCCATGTCTGAGGCCTGGCAGGCCAGCATGGGTAAAATGAGCCTCCTCCCTGCAGCAGAAGAGCTGCCACCGTTGAACCCTTGCAAAAGCTTCCTGCTCCCCCAGGAGCAGGAGGACAGAGGAGGCGATGGAGAGGGATGGGGACGGGATGCGCAGAGAGCAGGAGTGATCCAGCTGGGAAGCAGAGCTGGGAAGCATGGGACAGAGGGTGTCGAGGTCTTACTCACGTGGGGGAAGAGGGGGAAGTGGAGGTTTTTCCTGAGCTGCTCAGTGGAGCCGCCGCACCAGTCCTCAAACACGTGCAGATTGGCCTGGCCCTGAAACTGAGGGGCAGAAATGGGGCACCATGAATTGCTGCGTCCCTCCCTGTCCTGCCAACCTCGACCACGGACCCCGGCACTGGACAGCTTGTGAGAGTGAAAGAAGATGCTGCTGCCGCAAGGGGCTGGTCTCTAGGAGACTTGGGTACAGATCCCTGTGTCTCATCAGCTGAGGGTTTTGGGTTGGGCCAGGTGACGGTCTGAACGGCAGCAGGGAACTGCGATAATGCCCGGGACATCTCAGTTAAGTGGCTGGGGTTCACTACATTTTGCTTCATCGAGGAGGTGTTTAACCAGAGGGCTGTGCTCTGAGGCCATGGTGTGGGACATGCTATAGGGTGGCAGCCACCCTCCACGATCTAGCAAAGGGAGTGTAGGGTCTTATGTCCTTCAAGAAGGTATTCTGGGCTCCCCCACCATTTCAAGGCTGTTTTCCTGACCTGAGGAAGAGGGGACACCCTAGGGAGGGGGAGATGGCAGATCCCCTTCTCAAAGCACGTCTGCAAGGTGAAGCTCATGAAGATGGTGAGGACAGGGAAACGGAGGCTCAGCAGGTTGGGGAGCAGCAGCGCAGGCAGGTCAGTGGGCAGCGTGGCCCCTGCATGCCCACAGAGACACACAAACGCTGCGGGGAGTGGGGGTCCTCTCCCAGACAGCGTAGGAGGGTGTGCAGTGTGGGTACGCGTGGCTGTCCCCACTACCCAGCCAGCCCCAGGAGAGGCTGTCCGTGCCTGATGGAGACCTGGAGCACAGCTTTGCTGGGAAAAGCCTGCTGGCCACTGTGGGATTTCAGCGATATGTTCCTCAAGGGATAGATTTTCTTTTCTTTCTGTCAGAGCCATTCAGAAGGGAGGAGCTGGCTGCCTCCCAGCAAAGCCCGAGCTCTCTGCCTTCAACCAGTGGAGCTGGACGCTGAAACCCTCCTCGCAGGCCCAGCATCCAACAGCGAAAAAAAAATAAGCTGGAGACTGTAGAAGCTACCTTAGATGGGGAAATGCTGAAGAAAGGAATAGGTTGCCTTGGGACCAGGGTGGTTTTGCCGCGGCTGTCTTGCCTATATAAGGGCTGCGTGAGCAGGGCTGGGGAAACCGCCTGAACAGCACCCAAATGTCTACAGATGGCAGCAAATTCTTAGTTTTCGCTGGGGAGTCTCTAGCAGGGCTGAAGCAGCACATTGGAGGAGGGCCCAACCCTTCCATACGCTCCTGGCAGAGAAACTGTTTCACGGAGTTATTTTTCCCAGGATAGTTGGGGTTTCGTTTCGTAATAAACCGTGGCTTGAAGGAAGGACGCGGAGCAGACTTGGCCTGGCACCAGCTTATGCAGTAATGTAATTGTGAGCTGTGGGCTTTAGTCGTGCACGTGAAAACCATCTCTGTGCCAGGCAAAACACATTCACAACCACTGCTGTTCTTGAGTGGTCTCTCATCAGCCCTCTCTCATTGGTGTCCACACTGCCAGGGCTTGACTGATGTCTGCAAGCCCATGTTGTCCCCACTACTATCTCCTCTGCTGACATCCCTCAGCCTGGATTCTGCCCATCAGGCAAGAGGAAAAGCAGCAAGACAAAGTGGATGTAATTCCCCAGAGTGACGCTGCACAAAAAGCAGAAAGGAACTACACAGAGGGCTCGGGGCAATGGATGCAGCCAAGAGAAACCTGGGACTCTGCAGGGACTTGCGATACAAATAAATCACTGCAAGTGTGACAAACACCGAATTGGAACGCAATTGCTGGGCAGTCCCGTGCCCCTTGGCCAAATGCAGGTTCACACCCAAGGGTCTTACACTGCTTTTCCCAGCCAAATCAAATAATGACAATTGCTGTTTCTTGTGGAACATGAAGTGAGGCAAACAGGCTAGGCTCCCACAGCGAGTCACTGCCAGAACCTGCGTCTTCTGGCAGGCAGTCTGCTGCTATCCACAAGCGATGCTGGTTTTTCTTCTTAGAGAATTGTTTGCACGCTGCAGATAGCAGGCTCAGATCTCTATCAAATGTAGCACAACACTCCCACACCGTGGAGAGGCTGGCGCTGCAGTCCCCTCCTGGCAAAGACTGACCTAGGGGATGCTCCGGAGGCTCGGGACTGCAATGGAGCTGGGCTGCCTTTGGCATGGGGTAGCCCAAATGCCAAAACAGATCTTTACGAGGGAAGTCCCAAAAGAGTGGCTAGACTTGCTCAAATGTTTGCAGAGGAAACTTGGACCAGTCCCATTCTAATACAATACTTTACTGCAGAGTTTGGCAGTATTGGGAGAGAGCAGCCTACTAAAAAATAAGACATACACCACTGTACTTGGTGCTCCATCAATGCTGTAAGAGGGGCTAGAAATCTCAGGGACCATGACACCCCTGCCTCTAAAGTCTTTATAAAGCCACCTGAGAGAAGATTCTGGCAGGAGCTAATGACATCGCTTCGCCTTCCTGCGCTCACAGCTATTAGAAATAATTGACTGGTAAATAATAAGCATTTCTTGCGTGTGGTTTCAGAGTCTTTTCTAAAGCAACATATTTTCTCCTGAGCTACAGCAGCCTAACTTACTCTCTGCTTCCTCTGAAAAGGAAAAGAAGAACATTATTGACAGATAAGTTCTGGCTGCCCAAAGTGCCGCTCTGGGAGTGAAAACTGAGCTAGGCTTTAATTTTAGGCCCCCACAAGTCATCAGTGCAGCAGCTGTTTTGAAACCCTATCACCTCTGTCCCTCCAACTCAACTCATGGCTGCCCATTGCAGGCAGCTGAGAAATTCCTCTGTTTGCTATTTGGGTCCCCTCTGGAACATGCAGTAAAAATCTCTTGCTTGGGGCTTTGCTGCAGATGATTGCAGCAATAGATAAATGGCACCATCGTTCCCAATTCACGCGCAGAGCTCCTCGGAAATGTTGATGGACTTTCTAAGACATGGCTACTGAGTTTGACTTCCCAGGTTGGACCTACCTGGCCCTGGTTTTCAAAGAGCTGGAAACTTAGGACCTGCTAAGCAACAAGTTAAGTTACCCTTCTCCCCTTAAGAATGTCTGCTTTGAAAATTTTGGAGAGACTGATTTGGCCAGAAACAGGAATAGAAGCCAAGAGCCTGGGCTTTAAATGGGAGCTGGTATTACGCGGTCTGTGCCTTCCCATTTAGAGGGCTCCTCCTGCTCCTTGGCTTCCTCCCCTTCCCAGTTGCTTATCTCCACCCTGCTGAAATAGCAACATCGCAAGAACCCAGCTCAGATCCAAAATGGGCACAGGTCGTGCACCAAGGGCACCGTCAGCACGGTGCGAGTACGCCCAGGAGCACGCGCGCAAGAGCTGTTCTTCCCAAGGAGGTCTGGGCAGGCTGATACCCTCCTGAGCACAATGCCACGGGCACAAAGCGACGCCGCTGCCCGAGGGGAGGGAGAGCTGAACCTTAACAAGCGCAGGGAGGTGAGAGCTGGGACAGGCCCTTGCTTCGGTGCTGATGCAGCAGCCTCCGCAGCTTCGGGAGCGCGGCTGGGCTCTCAGCCCCAGCACCCACCCTTCCCACTGAGCGTGCTGAATTACACCCGCCTGCAGCCCTGGCTTTGTATTAAGAGACTTTGGTATTTCTGCTTATTTCTAGCGAGAAATTGTAGATTATCAGCCCCTCCTAGGAAAACAGATGGTACAGGAGGATCAGGCACACAGAGAGCACAGACCTTTCTTCCTAGCCCAAACCCTGTCATGTCAAAACCGCCCAGGGGGGTGGCACCACGCACCCACTGGCTTCTCCTGAGCAAGGAGCCCCAGGGAAGAAAGGCAAAGCAGCAGCAGAGGCCGGGGCAAACAGCAAAGCTGGGAGGATTGTAGCAGTGGAGACACAACCCACAGGACGGTAACCGGAGCAGGACGGAGAAGAGAGGTCTTTCCTAATTTAATCCCAGGCACCTTTGGCATCACGGAGGCAAATCAGCTGCGTAGCTGCATGTAGCCAGGGAACGCGCAGCGCTGGGGATGGTAATCGGGGCACAGAGAGGGCCTGAGCTAGGGAAGAAAGGCGACATTGTGCTGCCAACTGGAAAATCCCGAGTTCATAAGACTCTTCTGTCTCCGCAGAGCGGCCGCGGCCCCTCCTCCCGCCTGGCCCAGCTCCTCTGACTGGGTGACATTCAGCAGGCAGCAGCTGGGCTTCGCTGCAGGCTACGCCGCGCCAGGCACTTGCAGGAATCCATCAAGACAAGTTAGCAACAAAGCCCCCCTGTCCCGCTGAGCCCTGACACCTGACGGGTGCGAGCGGGCAAGGAAGGGCCATGGGCAGGGACAGAGTGAGCAGGAATAGCTTTGTCTTTTAGTCCTCTAAGGAAAGGATGCTTCCTCTTAGGGCAGGCTGGGGGCAAAGGATGCCCTGGCACAGCACTCTGGTTTTGTGCAGCACCTATGCACCTATACAGGTGCTGCCTGCAAGGGGCTCTGCTCCTGGACATCCCTCACACCTCCTTCCAGCGAGAAGGAAGTCCTGAGGCTGTGCAGACACAAAGGGGGGACATTTTAAATGCCCCCCAGTGCTGCCCAGACCTTTCTCCTCTCAGAGCTGAACAGAGGCTTTTGCAGAAATAAATGAGAATCATAGAATCGTTGAGGTTGGAAAAGACCTTTGAGATCATCGAGTCCAACTGGATCAGGCTAGCCAGGTGCATTTCTGAAAATCCTCACCCCATGCCTACGGCAGCGCCAAATGGTGACACTCACGGTCCCACAGTGCAGGTTCACCCTGGTGATAGCCAGGCACCTTTCCGAATTAATGAAACAAAACACCCCACATCTCTCCAGCCTGAGGAGGCAGTGGGCGACACTGAGAGCTGGAAGCCTTTGCCCTCATGCCTGGAAGGGACAGTGGCAGCAGGGCTCATGTGCATGGGCACCTCCAGGAGGCCAGGAGTGAGGCTGAACCCTGCTTTCCCCCATAGGCGGGGTATAGCTTCGTTAAGGATTTCCTACGCGCACACTTTCCCACCACATTATCCAAGGCTGAAGACTTAAGCCGCCAGTTTCATCTCCTGAAACTGAAAGAGGAAAATTGAAACCTGTCCTTTTTTGGCCATGCTGGCTGCCAGCTCACCCTGCAACCCCGTTAATTATTCATGTTTGTCAGGAATATACCTCTCTATTCAAACTAACCCCAGCTCCCTGACCTGTGGGAGGCAACCTGCTGCCCCTCACCCCAGGAATCAGGCTGCAATTAAGTTCTTAGAGATGCTGCCAGGAGGGTGCAATGGGATCATAGACCCTGGGTAATTAATTTGGGCAGAGTTCCAGAAAAACGTAATCCTCAAGCCAGGAAAAATTTCAGCCGTCGGTTAAGAGGACAGCAAGCAGCTCTCTACAGAGCTGTGCCCACAGATCCCTCTCCATCTCCTGCAGCTGATAATGGTGAACTGCTGGCCTCTGTCTGCCGTCAGGGTGGCTCTGCTGACCCTCTGGGTACAGACACAGTGCCGCAGCAAGGGCAGGAAATTTTGCCTTATAGAGACAAAGGGGAAACTGGTGAAGGAGGCAGGTGCTTCACAGGAGCAGCGTTAGAGGGCTGATGGGGGAGAACGGCAGGGTGCGTGAGTGGGGCAAGGCCACCCAAACCAGCTCCCTAGGCTGGTATCCGTATGCCCTGGGTCTCAAAGTCTTCTCGCAGCCTATCTGCTGCACACCACCTGACAAGGAGCACGGCTGGGGCACCTACAAATTCCCAAAGCAGTTGGTCTGAGGCAACATCCCTGCTACCTGGCAGAGCTCTCCTCCCCAACAGGGAGCAGTGCAGGACAAGGCAGGAGGCACGCAGCACCTTTCCAGGCACGGGGCCATCCCGCACAGGCACCCCAAGCTCTGCCCCTTCCCCTTGGGCAGCACACCTCTCCGCTTGCTCCCCCTTTGGCAGCACCACACCAGGGCGGCAGGTTTGCAGGCAGGTGGGTGTCCTGCCAAGCAGTGCCGCCGCACGCAAGGGCGTGAAGTCGCCCCACCAGCGGAGCAGAGGGCTTGGTAGATCTGTGCTAACCCATACCTTCACCCAAGCCACAGCGCGTACCCTGCCAGTTGCATTTCTAACGCAGTACAGGCTCATTGCACACCACAGCCGGCAGGTTTCAAGACTAACATGCTTTTGAGAAGTCACCGGGGAGGGGATCAGAGACATCAGGTGAAGCCTCAGAGAAGCCAAGGGTGCCACGCAGAGCCTGTATCACCCAATGCCGTGGGAGAGGGGAGCAGTAAATGCTCTGTGTCATCCCTGTGTGCAGCAGCAGTCTTGGCCCTGACACGTCGCTGGCTCTTTGCCAGCAGCTGCTCATCTGGGAGGCAGCCCTGCCCACACGCTGCCTGCAAGGGCCTGCGGCCGGAGGAAGCCCCCAGGCTGCAGCTGGGACCGGCACTCGCCAGAGCCGATGCAGCACAACAGGTCCATGGTCTGGTCTGGTTCTGGGCACTGGAGGGTGACTGGTGCTGGCTGCTTCCAGGAAAGCTTTAGCTCATGCCGCGGGGACCTAAACTGCTCAGTGCGATGGCTGGAGGGAGGTGCTTTCCCTCCGCCGGCCAGCGATCATCTCGTGCCCTGAGCGCAGGGACAGCAGCCTGCTCCCCTTCCAATTTGTGCAGGTCTCTAATCACCTTGAGGAATTTAGGGAGCTGACTCCATTAGCCAAACGTCCCCTGGCTGGTGTCCCTCTCATTATCAGCAGGCTACATTGCTCCCTTATCTGAAGAGGAATGGGGAGATAAGGGGACAGGGCAGGAAAGAATAAACGGAAAGAATAAATGAGGCATGAAGGAAACAAAGGGAATGTTTACCCCAGTCTTCAAAGGTCATCAGAGAAGGTCTCTGTTCATCAGAAGTGCCACTGAAGTGGAGAAATCTCTACATACAACCCACAGGAGCTGGGTAGCAAGCAAATGCCAGAGCAAGAGCAGAGCGAGACACTCCAGCGTGCCACAGTCGTGTATTTGCTTGTCGAATGCTTAGCCCTACACACTCCCAGCCCTGAATAAACTTCACCTTTCAGGGAGGTAGCGGGCTGCCTGCTCTCAGAGATTTGTGGGTGGGCGCTTGGTGCCTTGATGGCTGGGGGAGACGCCAAATTATCAGGAATCTGGACACTCCTGTATTTCCAGATGATTTCTCAGGTCTGTAAGTGTCATTAAGCCAGGAGGGGGTGATAGGGAATGGACTTCTAGTGAAGCAGATGAATTTCCAGGCAGAGGTCCCTGCCTTTCGGTCTTGCTGCACAGGTCTCTAGCTACAGCGCTCTCATGCAAAACAATGGAGAAAGGCACCCACCTCTGGCATCCAGGGGACAGGGTTGTCCACAGCTGCATAATTCGATTTATTCCTCCCACCTCTTTGCAGCCTTTGGTTCTGAAATACAAGTAGAGGAAAGTCAAAATAACCTGATAAATGACCTGGCACTGACACCTACACAAGAGGGCTCAAACCTGGCCACAAGAACATGTGAGAAAAAAGCAAGTTCCCAAGCTCCCTTTCAAAGGACAGGCCTGCTATCATGGCCATAGCAGAGTAAAAATGCTCCCTGGCTTTTCTGACAGCAAATTTCCATGGTGAGCTACTGAGGGGAAAGGATACCAGCACTTTATAACTGTTTTCTAGCACAGAGTTAAAGCTTAGGTCATTCTCCTTTTTTTTTTTTTTTTTGCCAGTCCTTGTTTCAAAATGTCCAAGCAATAGCTCTTCCAACACTTCCTTCATGCAACAGCGCTGAGGTGTTCTTCACTAGCAAGCTAGAAACTCTCTCCTGACCTTTCATTTCTGCTTCCATCTTGCTTAGTGCTACCTTCCTGTGCCACATAGCCAGCCAGCTTCAGCCCACCACTGCGGCTTAGTATGTCTAAAATAACTGAATTGACTACAGTGGAGTCATTGTACATTCACATTGCTGTGAGTCAGCTCAGATTGTGCTCTGTGGCATGTTCTCTTTCCTGCGCGAAGAGAGAGCTGTCTCTTGGGGCCAGCACCAGAAAGGAAGGTCTGCCCTTCCAAACATTCAGAAGACGTTTGTCTTCTGAGACAAACTTCTGAGATGAAGTCTCCTTACCTGGTACCCCAGCTTCTGTGCATAGTAAAACTGAAGGCTTGGGTCCCCACCTGGGACATTCGTGTCTGCCAGAGCCTTAGCCAGCTCCCTCCAGCTTTCGTATCCTGCACAGAAGAAAAAGAAAGAGATGTCAGAGCACAGGCTAAAAAAAGAAGCCACAGCAGTTACCAGAATAAATCGGTCCTCTGTGAGGCTGAGAGACCTCTAACGCTCTGGAATGGTCCAGTAGAGACCGGGACTTGTTTACATTACTTGGAGTTGGCAGACTGACACGGAGAAAGAAATTGCCTTTGGCTTCCTTAAAAGCTCTTCCCTCCTTCTTATTAATTTGTTATATTAAAGATTCATCATAGTGTTAAAATACATGTCAGAGATTTCATTAATCACCACAAGAGTGGGAACCTCTTTGTAGATCCCTCAGATAATCCCATTGGTCAAAGTAAAGACAACCATTTTTTTTTAACTAGCAATCCCAAAGAAAAAAGCATAAGACAATAACCAGATTCTTCATTAGTTTAACCATCAAAAGAATATTATTCTCAATGTGCACCTATTTGCACAATAAAAGCTTTCAATCTTCTTTTCTTGAAGGAAACGACAGCAAAGAACGCACCTGATGGGACATTCAGCTGTAATGCCTAAAACATTAGCAGTGATGTGGTTAAGGACATCATTATTTAAGTGCAGTCAGCTTCCAGCTTCAAAAGCAACTTCATCTGATACCCTCTTCCCTCCCAGTCTGCTCAATCCAGAGGCCAGGATATATTTTTTGTTTCCTTCTACAACTCCGTTGACCTCCAGGGCTTAGGAGGGACAAAGAGGGGCAGACGCAGTATAACCTTGTAGCTCTCCATAAGCGCCATCCACGTCACTAATGAGATAGTGCTGGCGAGCAGAGCTCGCGCCTCGCAGCAGCGTCACGGTGGCTCACACTATGCAGTTTTCAGATCTGCTAAACATTTTGACATTGAGTCAGCAACTAACCAACCTGCCAGCAGCCCACACTTGCGTGATAGTTTAATTGTGAAGAGCACAAGTGCCAAAACCTCCGCAAGCACTTGCTTCTCCCAGGCTGGTGGTGGACCAGCTCAATATCCACGTACCAGGGAGCGGAGCCAGACTCTTTACCCATTTTCTTTAAAAACGGAAAACATCCCCAAAGCTCTGGGAGGCCTAGAGAACCTGGCTCCCTCAGTATATAAAGGCTTAAAGCTGGCGGGATGTTCCTCTGAGCACTGAGACGAATGGTCTGAGCCCTCTGCACTGCTCCTGCAGCCAGAAGTGGCAGGGACATGCTCTGAGGGGGCAGCACAGCCCACTGCTGTGAGAGGTTATTTGGTTTCCTTGTTAAACTCAGGACTTCACTGCTCTGAGAAATAAGCTCAAGATGAAGCGTCAGGAACCAGCCTCTCCTGGGAAGAGGATGCTGGCCACCACGGCTGGCTGCCCCGGCTGCTCCACCACGGCGACTCCCGGGCTCGTCTGTGCTTCGGTTCCTGCGCACGGCTGGCACGGAGCCCGCCTCGCAGCAAACACAGAAGCCCGGCCGCACGCAAGTGCCAACGGCTGACATTTCTCTGACCCTTGGAAAAGAGAAGAAAGGGGAGCAATTCTGTGTGTTGTACAAATATTTACCTAACACATCAGCCAAAGACGGAAGAAACAAAACAGCTAGGAATTAATCTGGAGGTAGTGATTTCCTTGCTGGGTAATTTGTACTTTGGCAGGCTCATTCCCCAACGTGGTATGAAATGATTTTCAGAAAATAATAGGATAAACACTCCCCTCGGAGAAAGTTCTTGGTGCTCCAGTTCCTCTCCAAAAGATTGGCTTTTCCCTGGGGATCTCCATGGGGCACCCTTGGAGAAGAACCTAGCTTTGCCCGTGTGTTCCTCGCTAGGAGAAGGGAAGGAGCTATAGAAAAGAGACAGAGGCCAACTGCTGACTGGGGGCACAGGAAACGTTTTCTCCCCAGCCCGTGCCACAGGATTCAAGACATCGCCTTGCAGGTATCCTCTCCTGCATGACAGCTGGAGGGCAGAGCCCTGCGGCTACGTCCACTGCTCTGTCTCAAGAGCACCAGAGCGAGGCGGTCCACCACAGGTTCAACCCATCCTTGAGGTCTCCATCAGCTCTGCACAGCAGCCCAGCTGCTGGAGCACTTTCTTGATGGCTATTTAAAGTCAACAAGAATACGCCTGGAAAAAAGCAGTAGGCAGGAACTAAAATACCTCAGCGTACACTTCAGTATTACTAAGAGGGAATGCCAGAACTATTAGCTTTGATGGTTTTGCTCCAGCCCCTCTACAAAACCGGTTCTGGTTAGGATGGGAAAAGGCAAAAAAACTGTAAAGGCAGAAATCAAAGGCTTGGGAAGAGCCTGTCCCACAGCCAGGTGAATAGCTGAAGATGTTGGGCCAGGTTTTGTTGCCCTTAGCCTGTCAGACAGATATACCAGCCAACTCCTGGCTTTTCTCCCTTCTGGGCATTTACCTCCCATCATTTCCCGAAGCACAACGGTTGTTTTCCAGGGCTATTTTTCCACCCCAAACACCCCCAAGGAAGGCAACCCTGGTGCAGGCACAGCTTGCCAGAAGCAGCAGACAGCCTTGCTGCCACATACTCCCTCTCCTCAGCATTAGGACCAGCCTCCCCACGGCTGCAACGGACAGTTCAGGGCAGCGATTCACCCAAAATCCAGCCCAGAGAAAGAAAGGCACATGGCTTTCTGCTGGGCCAGCTTGCCCAACTGAGCCAGCTGATGGCCACACAAGCACCACAGCAGACCCCGGTAGCCAGGGTAGAGCAGCATCCGTGCTTCCAGAGGCCCACCGTTACACCACACACGGTGCGATGTTGAACCTGCCCCTTCGCCAGCCCTGACTGCAACGGTGCAGCTGACACCAGAGCATCATGGATGGGGAGATTTGTATGAATTTGTGCCGAGGGGGACCTGATGAGCGAGGAGATGTTCTGCAAGGCACTGTGGAGGGGCAGAACAGCAGCCAGATTCATGGCAATGACAGGGTTTTTTCTTTGCAGAGCCCACCCAAACTGTGGGTTTTATCCTCACTCCAACCTCCAGGACATTTTCCCTATGTCTACAACCAGACACTTGGCCGACCTCTTTTCTACAAGCAGAGATCCACCTTTCTTTCTACCTTTGCACACTGGTGGTCCAAGGTTCAAGCCTCGTAGGGATCAGCCACCACCCAGGAAGGTGAGGGTAGTTCTTCTTTGGAGAAAAGGGGTCTTTTTTCTCCCTGTTCCCATCAGGCAGGCTGGCAGCTGCCTGCTGAGGACCCAAATGCCCACTGCGGCTGAGCCTCAGCTACCCCTCTGGATTCCAGATAGGAAGCCCTCATGACTTGAGCTCACTTCTGGAAATAGAGGCAGGAGGACACAAAGAAAAGGAAAAGAGGCTGAAGAGGAGGCCGAGACAGATGCTGTGCCCTACAGCAGAAACCCCTGCAAGAGGCAGCCGGTCTGGGGCCAGTTGCCTGCAGAGCCAGCGGACCCACCATTAAGGGGCAGAAAAGCTGTATCAAGAGGAAATAAGATGAAGATGTTTCCTGCCGTGGGTCCGGTCAGGGCCCAGGGGCATGTCTGCCTCTTCTCAGCTATGCCTTTTACTGCTCTCAGGTTGAAAGTCAGCAAAGGAAGCTGCAGGAACAGCAAGTGGCCATGGGGAGATCTCATCCAGCAGTTACGACTCTGCCAGAGCAATGCACTTGAAGCCCGGCTCAAGAGAAAAAAAAAAAAAAATTAAAAAAGCAGAAAGCTGCAGCCAGAGATAACAGATAGCAGTACCTGGGGAGCTATCAGGCCTCAGGGCAGAAGCGTGACCAGAGCTGCTCTGTCTGTTCGGAGATTAGATCCATCAAGCCACTGTCGTGCCCCTGGCCCCAGCCGGCACCCGACGTTTCAATTAGTCTGTGAAGGTACCTGGCACTTGTGCGAGGGGGAAATCCCAGACCCGCTCAGGTGATCAGCTACCGCTCCGAAGGATGAGATTTGATTACTCTGCTGTTGTTACTGCTGCTTACATAGCTGCAAATGCTATTAACGCCCATATGCTATCCAGCCCTTTTGTAACCCTGCTAAATGATTTCATTCAGCAGCCTCAGGAAACAGCAAGTCCATAGGCTGCTCTGCACAAAAAGCATTTTCCTTCTGATCCGACCCTGTCCTCCTCCTCTTTTGTTGTAGGGACAGGGCAAGAAAAGACTGGCAGGTACGAAGCAGAGTTTTGTTCTTCATTACCCGCAGTGCCCACAGACCCCTTAGCATGGCATGATGTTTTAACCCTTTCTTGGGCAGTCTTATTTCTCCTCTCATTCTGGTTGATTTTTTTCAACTTGCTCTCATCCCAAGGGACTTCAATATGATTTGAGGTCTTTTCCAGTATCATTCCTGGCTGAACAGGTACGCAGGTACAATACCCCCAAATACTACCACTAGTTGCCTTGAAAACATACTAGTCCAAAGGTACCGAGGAAGGTTGCTCAAAACTGAACATGACACAGGAGCTCAACTCAGGGAGCCATGGAGTCTCTCACATGCATATGCATCAAGCCTCCTGCCCTAAACATGAACCTCACCTCTACCTCCTGCCCCAGTTACTCTTGTTTAGATTATACCCCACTCACATAGGCAGTGCACTGGGAGTGCCTTCACCCCACCACATGATGCTGGGTGTCACGGGCAGTGAGGTTGTGGTCCAGCAACCGAATATTTCTGGCCCGTGAGATCATGGGGACAAGCTGCCATGGTTTCATGGCTGCAGCCTGGTAGCAGCCACCTCCTTGTCACCTGGCCAAGGCAGCGCTGCATCGCGCTCCGGGGAAGAGGGTATTTAGAGAGTTTGACATGCCTCTCACGCACCCTGACCAGAGCAAGCCCCTACTGCTAGTGTCACCCTGTAGGGGAAGCGACACCCACCTCCTGGTCCACCACACACACGTACGCAGTTCCAGAACACCAAGTGTACAAAGCTTAAAGATGAGGTGTAAACCGACCTCCTAAAAACAGAGATGTGGGGGAAGGATGAAGTGAAAAGTAACAGCCAATGGTTTCTGGCCATAGGGGTGAGTGAAGGTTAGGCCAAGTCGTAAATCACAGACAAGGGGCCAGAGAAACTATCAAAAAAATCATTCAAGGGTGGAGCTGGGCCAAGAGAGTCTCCTAGTTACTTATTTAAGTCAATAAAAGCCACAGGCAGAAAAGAGTGAACTCCTTGCCCTCAGATCAAGATAAGAACAACACTCTTGGAGTTAAAAGGATTCAAGAAGTTATGAAATCTGGTGTTACAGAGGGAGCCCTGCAAACCTTCCCATTTCTGGTTAGTGCAGAACCCTGAAAATATGATTGCTGGCCTCCTCCAGGGATAAATCATAAGTTAGAGACCGTGTGTGCAGACATAAATTACTCCATTCTTCCTCCAGTTACAACTCTGATTCACTGCTTTGTGAAGCTGCTGCATGGCTTTGCTGTCTGTGAGTTTGCAAACTCTGACAATAAGCTGCAGAACATTAAAAGTACATGAAGTACGACCGAGGAAAAGGCAGAACACTGCACTCGGGAACAAGAGAGGAAAATGAGCAGACGTAACTACCCAGGGCACTCACGCAATCTCACCTCTGGACTCACCCGCTAAGTAATACCTTGCTGCTGTTGCCTTCTAGGTATAGGAAATGTATTTCATACAGGAAGGGAGGAACTGATAAGCAATGGTTGGGGCACTTACCTGTTTTGTGGAAGATAAAATTCAAATCTTGTTTCTGCCACTAAAACTTTCCATTGCCCTAGTTAAATGAGGAAATCCACCTATGCCACAAGATTATCTGGTAAATATTGCCGACCTCCTGAGAGCTCAGCGAGGATACACACGTGGAGACGCAATGCTGGATTCGAGTGAGAAAGCCCACGACGTTGCTGCCAGTTGCACTATCCTTCAAAATTACAGGTCTGAGCTCATAAATCAGGTCCAGAAATGCCTCCATTTCAACCTAGTGTACGTTGGAGTAAACTCATTGCAAATTGTTGCTTATCTGCACTTGCCAAGCGGACGGCAGAGGAGGTTCAGGAGCTGACGCCAGCATGGAAAGGTGGCTACGACCTGCAGCCAGCTGAGGAGCCCGGCCACAGAGGCACAGCTTTGGCTGCACAGCTGTAATACCCTGCCCAGGGCAATTACAGCCAACAGGGGCCCTGAGCAACAGAGACATGTCCTCTCCTGCCCATCCTCACCTCTCCAACCACACAACTTAATCCCTCCTCACTTTCCTCTCTTCTGCCTCTGCAAAGTTGCACTAAGGAGCCATGAAGGATTAGACCGGGGAAGGGGAAAGCACAGGGCACTTTGTTTTTTAGGGGAAGGAGGCAACGTTGACTCAAAAGAAGCCTGAGAAGACAAGCACTTACTGCTGCTTTTAGAAACATAAGATAAAGACCATGATTTTGGTACTGCAAACTTCCACGGCAAAGGAGGGAGAAATGCTTTCTATTCTGCTTCTCTTTCGCAGTAATCCACGGGTCATCTAAACCACACAAAACACATGTAGAAGCTTTTAAATAATAAAATGTTTCCAACATTATGGGCATAAGAGCTGTGCAGTTAAAATCATTAACTGCTGGCAAGTTCAACTCTTTAATGTACAGACCGCGTGGCAGCGGTCCTGCAATTACGGTGTGCTTGTCCCCGAGACGTCGTGCTGCACACAGGCTGACTCTGTATCTGCCTCCTCGCAAGATACTGCCGTCAAAAGCCAACAGTCTCTCACTTTTTACATTCTTCATGCACAGCAATAGATTTCTCAAAACAGCCACAGCTGGTGTTAAACAGAGCTGCTTCCAGTCATACCAAGATTAAGGGTATTTGAGTAGTTCACATCACGGTATCGCACTTACCCAGCCAGGCTTTTGCCATTGTCTTTAAAACATGGGATTTGCATCAAACCATTTACTGATGGGAGATCAAGATGTTTGGCTTGCTTGAACTACAATAGTTGCAGTGCTTGGAAAACTTGGCAGGTGGACAGAAGAGCACAGAATCAGGTGTTTTGACACAAGTCTAAGTTTTGATTTTTATTCCTGCTTTTAAGATCAAAATAATTTGCTACTTTGTGGACTCCAGTTTCATGCTTTTCTTTTTTTTTTTCCTCCTCTTTTTTTCAATAAACAGTAACATCTGACATTATTTTTGGAACAAAAATACCTTTAATCCTGGAACATCTACATGGGTTTCTACCAATTCACTCCCAGTGACCACATCCTCAACTGCTGACTCACACTCTGCAGCTCCGCATACAGTCTGCCTTTTTTTTTTTTTTTAATAAAATATAATAACAACAACTTAAAAAATTCCTATCTGGCCCTCAAGGTGACTAGCATGAAAAGCAGATGTTCCACCTGGTTATGATCCCTGAAAGTGGTGTTCCTGGCACTTTCCCCTTTGTCTGGAGGCACTGGTGAAGCCAGGCCTTTAGAGACACCACTGGCAATAAAGGCCTGTTCTACTGCAGTGACAAGTTAATTAAAGCTAACGTTTGCCTCCATATATCACCAGCTCAGTGTAGCAAATCATACTCACTGCACTGGGAGGCAGACCTGGGAGGCTTCCCGCCCACTTTTATTTGTATGTACAGCAGCATCATTAACAACAGTAAGGACTTCTTGCAAAAAGCAGCACGTTCCTAAATGCTTTTAACCATGAACCAATCTGTTGCTTTGATGTCTATGGTATCTGAATAAATGCAGTGAATAAGAAGCAACATATGTATGTGGCTTCCCTTCCCTGAGCACAGGGAGGTACCTGCAAAAATAAATAAATAAAGAAAAAAAAAGGCAATTCTATGCTCAGCAGTCTTTGCCATCTGTTTTCCTTTTTGCAACAAGACTGTGCCCAAGCAAGTTCAACAAGGTCATCCATGGAGCTTTCAGAAAGCTTTGGTAAGTGCATTTTTCTCAACTGATCCAAACACGGCAGCACACAGACTGCTCAAAGAGCTTTCCAAGAGATTTTTTTTTTTATACAGGAGCTGCCTAGGATGTGAAGTTGAACATCAACTGTGCAATAGACCCTCAAGTCAGCATTTGTTTTTGCTTTACTGAACATAGCTAATGCATTATTTCTTTTATCTTGGATGAGGATTTTCCTAAAGACTCAACAGCTTGCCACTTCCATGTAGATGCAGCATTCCCAAAATATCTGCTTGCAACTTGATTTTCTGTCAAGTTCCGTGGAACTTTGTGCTGTAGAAAACATCATCCGCTGCTTCCATGAAAAAAAAAAACCCACACCTTATTTATTTCTCTACTTGCCATTTATATTTGCCATTTTGCTCAAAGCTGCTGTAGCCGTTTTCTTCCCCTGAATTCACCTCAAAGGCAGTAATCCACCCCTGCTCAAATGTATTGTTTCCATGGTCTCTGTGAGCATTGCGGCAAAATTATTACCCTACGCTATCAGTTTCAGTAGTGACTGGAGGCAGTCTAGGGACGAGACTAAAGGAAGAGAGGAATTAAGATAAAGAACAGGCTGGACAAACATCTGCCAGAAATGGTGCAGGTAAGGTTGACCTGACCTCAAGGCAAGGAAGCAAGCTAAACTGACACTTTTGAAGGCCACTCCAGAAATATCTTACAATTTGTTTAAATTATTTTCATTTGCCCGTGTCATTGAGGTAATAGAACAACTGGTCTTCCCAGGGCTCTGCATGGGACACCCTGCTCTGACACCGAACAAAGCCCTGAAGACAGAGACACCTCTAAATATGGGACAACGCAACACTTAGCTATGCTGAGGAGAAAACAAAAGCAGGCATACTGATGAATACCAAAACCAGATAACAAGTCTTCTAAATAACACAGGGGAACTGACAGTGCAGTGGTTGAGGTACTGCTTTGGCATTGCTTTCTAGGTACGTCAGATTAGAAATGATTTTGATGATTGAATTTTGAGTCAGATTAAGTCCTTCTATTAATGTTAGTGGGTTTTGGATGAGGCTCTAAAACTACTCCAAGAATTTCAGGAACTTAGATGCAATCCCTGTGTACAAGTTTACTTCCACGATTCTGATTAAAAATTCAAAACTACAGCTTCTGGTTCAGGTTTACATATAATCAAATGTTGATTAAAATGGCAGCAAAAAGCAACTGGAATTTCAGGATATTCTTCAAGAACGTCTGAAATTTCTCATCAGATGCTGAAAACACCAAATCTAAGCCCAAAGCTTCATTTGGCCTCAAACCCTAAATGCCAGCCTTCATCTCTCTTTGCGGAGGAACTGCGCATGCGCCCCTCAATCCAACACCACCATCTCTACTGAGCAAAGGTGCGATTTATAACACTGTCCTATTCCCTTTGAATCATCATCAAATGCTAGTCAGGGCAGACAAACATGCAGGATGGACTAACATTTTGATATTTAAGGGAAAATCCTATATACGTATATCTTAAAAACCCTATTAAGCCTCAGAGTGCTTAGGGGGCAAGAGCACACTTGAGCTCCTCCAGGACACAGGCTCAAAATTTACGTGGACAAAACAAGCTGCCAGTTCTCCCTTCAGGCATCCTGCCTCCAAGCAAATGTCTGCCGTGGCATGGGAAGGGCTGCAAAGCACAGACACTTGCTTCTGGGCTGGCTTTATTTACACAACATGGGTTGCTATGGGAAAGAATCATGGTTGCGTAAACTGTCTTTATAGAGCTCTTACCCAATGACATAATTCCAAAATACCAACTTCTGAAATATTGTTTCTCCTCTTTTTTGACTAAATCCCACGTCAACGTCCTGCTCTGGGTCTCAAATCAGCCTGTGCCACACACTTGACAAAAACCACTAAGAAAGTGGGAACCAGGAGGAGTTCACAGAAACCACTCTTTGTCCTAGAGAGAACAAATCTGGAGCCATTCACAAGCTGAGACGCGGCTGAACTTTTCGGAGTCCAGACTGCAGAGGCCAGCCAAACGCTGCTGCGGGGCCCCCGTTCTCCGCAAGCAATCCCCACCACCGGCAGGCATTCCTGAGGGCTTCCAGAAGGTGATCCTTCACCCAGAAGGAGACGGCCGGGTTAGTCGCCTTGGAGCTGGGCCAGCGTGCCTTACAGAGCTATCCTGTTTCAGTGGAATATTTAACCGTGCTACAGCTTTCTACCAGAGCGTTAAAATCACCCTGCCAACTGCTTAAGGTGGCTTGCGAGGACTGATCGCAAAATTATCATTTTCTTTCCAATGTGTTGGAAATTTCCATAAGTCAAGGAGGAGGAGTTCCTACTGCCCAGCACTCGTCCAGCAAGTGCTTAATGAACTTAAGGACAAATGAAACCGTAACGACTGTCTAATCCACCTCTTGTGTAATTCAGTACAGGAAACTCACACAGTAATTCCTGCACCAGCTCCAGAATAAATATCCAATGAAAATGCCATCTGACGTTGGTTATTTACATGCTGATCGGAGATTTCATCCAAATTCTGTTCTCAGCCGCCTTGTTAAGTTTTACTGACCTTTTCCACAGGCTCCTGGTGTGATTCCTACTGAGCTCCACTGACTCTGTTCAACTCCATTCCCTTTCCGTGATGGTATGAGTGTACCACCTTATACAACTTAACCGCGTATGTCAAAATACCCATTTCTAGCGTGTTCTGCCAAAACCGAAGGTGAGTGAAAGCAGCTGGCCTCTTTACCGCATTTTGCCAAAGGACTAGTTGTTCATCGTCTGTCCTTTGTGTGCTTCTGACCCCAGTAACTCAGAAAGCTCCAGGTTATACATAGCTGGGAGAGCATCAGACCTCAGCTCTGGTGCCCTGAAATACTACAGTATAGTTTGCATGCTACACACTGTTTTATGGGAAAAGTTCCTAACACAGTGTCTCCTGGGATGGAGATGAGGACTGTGCGTGCCTGTGACTTCCCAGACTCCACAAATAGCTGAGAGCAGTCCACTCTTGAATACTCTTTTAATCCACTTTTTCTGCATGCTAATACAAAAACACAGGGTTGCTGGGGTTGGAAGGCACCTCTGGAAATCGTCTAGTCCGAACTCCTGCTCACAGCAGGGTCACCTAGAGCAGGTTGCGCAGGGCCATGTCCAGTCAGGTGTTGAATACCTCCAAGGACAGAGACTTTACAACCTCTTTGGGCAACCCGTTCCAATGGCTGACCACCCTTACAGTAAAAAAACAAACAAACAAAAACCCCAGAATTTTCTCTGTCTTGGTTTGTGCCCATTGCCTCTTGTCCTTTCCCTAGATGCCAGTAAGAAAAGTCTGTCTCCTTATTCCTTACTCCCCCCATCAGGTATTTATACACATGGATAAGATCTCCCTGAGCCTTCTCCTCTCCAGGCTGAACAGCCCCAGCTCTCTCAGCCTCTCCTTGTATGTCAGATGCTCCTGTCCTGTAATGACCATCATGGCCCTTGGCAGGACTCACTCCAGCGTGTCTGTGTCTCTCATCTGGGGAGCCCAGCACTGGACACAGTCCAGACGTGTCTCACCAGGGCTGTGCAGAGAGGAAGGATGATCTCCCTCAACCCAACCTAACGCAGCCCAGGAGGCTGTTGGTCTGTGCTGCAAGGGCACGCTGCTGGCTCACATTCAATTTGTTGGGGTCCTGGTGGACAAAGTCCCTTCCTGCAGAGCTGCCTGTACCGGGGCATGAGGTTATTCTTCTGGTCCCTAGGACTGTTTCCCACGGGATTCTTTAAAGCAGGTCGCTGAACATGGCAAAGTCTGGTCTCCTGAAGTCCAGGGCTGTTGTTTGCTTTGTTCCAAGTTAACTCCAGTCTGTTCACCACATGAGGCAAAAAGCATTTGTGAAAGTGGTTTTAAACCAGCCAGTTATCTAAATACATTGATAACTCTGAACCCCAGAAGTTTACAACTTCACTGCTTTGAAAAATCCGCCTGTAAGTACCTTGGAAGCAGAAGTCCCCGGGGAAAGTGCTGGGATTTAAGCCAAGCCACACATGTGCCTTTTTAGAGCCCAACCTAAAATGGCAATACAATTAACTACTTCAGAGTTTTCAAAATCACTGTGAGCCTTCCTTTGCCTTTCTGTGCTCTCAACTACTCCATCTTCTCCACAGTGAGTTTCAAGTCTGTGATCAAAAATCTTTGTGATCCTGAAAAATGAGAATGGAGGAACAAAAGAGAAGAGATTGAATGCTAGAAGGAATAATGAGAGGTCTTGTAAGCTACGTTTATTATTCAGGTCCCTAGTATATTAATGAGATACCAATTTTTCATTCAAATAAAGCAACCACAGAATAATATCCAGGCTACCACATCAGCATTTCACAGGATTTAGAAAACTTGGAGCAGAATGTAAATCCTGTTTGTTGCAGGATGTTAGGCCTTTGTCTATTATATTTTATAATACATGTAACTGCCACTGTTAGACACGCTCTTCTACTCGGAGAATTGATGCCAAAATGATGCAACTGGATTCTCAGCACCCGATTGTCTGGGAGCTTATCCATCCCCAAAAGTCCTGCTGTGATGCAATACGCTAACAGGTAAACTGGCAAACACACACAACTGCTCACCTCTGCCAGGTTCCTTTCTTTGCTGCTGTGCCCTGGGTCTCAGCAACAGTTACGCCAGGAGGAAGCCCTGGTGTAGTCCATGAAATGGAGACAGCACCACTTCAAAATGGCCCAACAAGACGCTCTTACGCCTTCGCTCTTTTACCTGACACCAAAAGTGATGCTTGTACAACATACAGCACACACTTGATTTTTACCTGCTTTTAAGGATCTGGGCTGCTTTTTTTATCACGCTTTTTTTGCAATACTGACTGAAATACTAGGTGTTCGTTCAGCACTGGTTTTGACGTCTCACCACTGCGAAGATGGGGCTTTCAGCCTGTCTGAAAAGCAGCTGTATTCATGTTTGAAAAGTCAGTAATCCTAATGGCAGCACTGATGAAGTAACAGGACAAAGATCGTGAAGAGTAAATACGGAATGAGTACAAGCCATTATTGCACCAGTGTCAATAGGGAAGCATTAGCCCACGAATGCGACTGCATTCACACAGTTGGTGAAATTCAGGCATGTCCTGGATGCCAGCACCCTCTCCTTGACTGTTTTTCAGTCACCATTTGATGGTGAGAATAACACAAATCTGTTTGCTTCCCAGGAGTACTGGGGGGCTTGATTATCTCATTTTCTAAACCAGCAAAAATGACAAGGATGGAGAGTCTGATTCACAGGGTCTGTGCACTCAGGCTCACACAGACTTGTTACAGAACTGCTACTGGTCTTCTTGGAAAAATTAGGCCCCTGCGCACTCTGATCCTCATTAGAAATAAGAAAAAACACTTTCTAGTGAAAGAAAAAAAATTCTCATTTAGGAATCTCTGCATTTCTCCAGCTCTGAAGCCGGCAAAGTAAGCCTCACTGGATTTAACTTCAAATGCTTATAACTTTGCATAATTGGGAAATGTCAGAGTAACATTTTTTATGCATCTTTGCATATGATCAAAAGCATGATTGTCACAAAACCAAATGAGGCACATAGCATGTCCCAGACCCTTGGTGAAATCTGGTCGCTAAAGCATTCAGCTGCTGTAAGCGACCCTTGTGGAGGGATGCCCTTTATGAACATCTCTAACTGTCTTGGGCCATCTCAAATGAAAGAAGAGTTTAATTAGCAACTTTATCCCTGCTCCAGACTGTTAAAAAAAGTTACAAAACCCATGTAGAGCATGCATAATTTCCCACCAAACTCTACAGAAATTTTTCAGCTGCTTCTAAATTTGAGCCCTATAGCTGCCTTTCAATACTTAAAGGGGGCTTATAAGAAAGATGGGGACAGACTTTTTAGTAGGGCCTGTTGCAATAGGACAAGGGGTAATGGTTTTAAACTAAAAGAAGATAGATTCAGACTAGATATAAGGAAGACATTTTTTTACAATGAGGGCGGTGAAACACTGGAACAGGTTGCCCAGAGAGGTGGTAGAAGCCCCATCCCTGGAAACATTCAAGGTCAGGCTGGATGGGGCTCTGGGCAACCTGATCTTGTTGAGGATGTCCCTGCTCATTGCAGAGGGGTTGGACTAGATGACCTTTAAAGGTCCCTTCCAACCCAAACTATTCTATGATTCTATGATTCTTCATAAAACCTGAGTTCGCTTATGCTAGCAATGTGGTAGGGTCTCTGTATAGGTAAGCTCTCACCCAGCAACAGCTCAAATGACAGGAAAGACACCACAGGCATAACACTATCTTAAAATTATTAGCAAACAGAAAACATCACAGAAGAGAACAAAACCAGTTTTTTTTCTATGAACTCTGCAATAACAAGATGACTGTCCCATTTCTCCCATCCCTTCTCAGTTGGCCTCCCCATGCTTTTCATTTAATTTCTTTTCCCCTGTCATTCCTTTGTGCTCTCAGACTCTTCCAGCCTCTGACAGTTTTTGGGGAGCACTCAGACCTTCCCAGCCCCCTGTGACCCTCCCGAGACTCCTCCTTCAAGCCCTTTTGTGTTTCCTGGTGAGCTCTCTCTCCTCTTTCATCAGCTGCCTGCAAGTCCTGCCCCGGTCTTACAGCACTGGAAAGAAACGCAACCCGATAGCATCAATAAATGATAGCTAGTTCCTCCTCTCCCTTTCATCTCCTCTTCTCCGGCCGTAAGCGATCTGCCTGCTGCCGAGGCAATGAGCAAGCATCCGCGCAGCCCAGGCTGTGGTGCTGCCACGTCGAGCCCTGGGGCTGACTCCAGGCCAGGTCGCCATCTGAGCAGGTTGGCAAGCGAGCCAGGACGTACTCTCCTCGGCTGCACCAGCCTCCTGCCAGCACCTCCAGTGGAGAAGACCTGATGGGACCCTGGATTGGGGGACACCAAGGGCTGCCACCCAATCGAGCACCCACTTCCCCCCTTCCCAGCCCAGCATCCCTTGGGGGGACACACACACATCCACCAAGGGGGCTTCCCTGGCAGCCTCCTGTGCCATCAGATCTCGAGGCACCACTGCATTTGCTCTGGAGGCCGTGGACAGCCCATGCCCAGGAGAAATCAGCTGCCACTCCCTAGTCCTTCCCTGCTTGGTGCCCAAGGCTCTTCTCAAGAAAACCCATTAGATTTCATGACTCATCCCTCACCCCAGGGTGAAGCTAAGAAAACAGGCAATGACTAGATAGAGAAAAGAATAATTGTCATATGAGAAGAATTTACAAGCTATCCTTCCCTCACAGGACGTCCCCATGTCAGACGTGAGAAAAGCACCAATTAAACCGTTCCAGCAGACTTCCCAAGCCCCAGCAAGGGCTGGGTGTGACAGACACTGAAGGGCTCCGCAGACTCCTGACCTGCTACAGGGGCCGGGGGAACTCTTAGTGCTAATGTCCTTATGGTGTAGGGTCACGTTTCTTACAGTAAAGGAAGTCCTTTCCCCTTTCCAGTCTGACAATATGTAGCACCGAACTCGAATGGGCTGGTGGGAGCAGGATTTGGGAAGACACCGGTACTTGTGAACCTGAGATGGAGGACTAAATCCTTAGTGAAATCCCGACTGCTTCAACACTGCGAGCAAGGCAGGAGCCGCAGTGGAGCACACTTCCTCAGCAACCTGATGTGCAGGCTTTAATTGGACCCCATGAGACACCAAAATGCAATTACAGTCAAAGAGGTGGTACAGGACAGCATCTCAGTATCCCGTATTTTCTGTCTTTTAGTAGCTTGCTCCAGTTCGCTCAGTTTTTAAATCAAAAGGATGTTTTCTAACCGATGGTGCTGCAAACCACAAGCTGAAAAAACAAGCCAGGTTATTTTTTGCTCTTTAAAAAAAAAAAAAACCCCACCACCCACCAGGGATCTTGCCCAATGGTCAAAACTGCCCAGCTGCTCATTTGTGTGTACAGCTGTATACAATTTGCATGGAGCTGCACAGCTATAGGAGCGGAAGGAACAGAGCAAAACCAAGTTGCCACAACCAGCAACATTAAAAAGATTCTTTTTACCACTCATCTTCCCAGTAATTAAGGTAGCTTTCTCCCAGTTTTCTGGGCGATCGAACCACCCTGGAAGAATCAACCCCAACATACTTTCAACCCATGTTTTTGCTTACTCAGAGAGGGCCAATTTTTAATTCACTTCTTATAAGCATTCACAACAGGCCTGGATTATCAAAGAGCTAGCCTTAGCCAAATCAGGAGGAAAAAAAAAGCAATGCCCATGTAACGAACTGTTGCTAAACAACATCAAATACATGTGAGGAGATTTTGATCTGCTCCTGGAAGTTCCACCAGCAAACACGCAAAGTGAAATAAATATGGTAGATTATTTATTGCAATTTCTTCACTCAACTCTAAGAGTTTCTGCCAGAAATACAGTTCCCGTGCATGGAACAGAAACTGTAGAGGCCCACCTAGGGCTACTCAGCACGCAGATGTGGTCCAAACTTACTGAATGCTGCTGGTTTCAATTAGGGACCAGAGCTGGTGCTTTAACTTCGTCTTACAAAAAAGGTCTCTCTGAAAAGGCACAGCGTATGCACAGTACCTCCCTGTGCAGGAAATAAAAGCTTTACGTAGGAATTTAGTAATTAGCAGATCAGACCATTGGTTCATCCCATCAGATAATCTACCTTTGACCAGCGGCCAACATCTAATGTTTAAAAGGCTGAAGAAAACAACCTTCAAAAGTACCTTTAGCTGTATTACTTTACAGAGGAGAAAAAAAAAATGTCCTCATGACCTATGCAGTCAGCTTATGCCCTGCAGCACAAATTGTGATTACTCTTCTCTTACCATGCGTAGTTGCAAGTGTTGTTATTATTAGTCATAAAATTATCCAACCCTTAAAAAAAAAAAATCCAGCCACACCACTTGCATCACTGGCTGCTGCAGCACCGAATGCTGAAATTACCCAGCACGTACACGACAGACTTATTTTACAAATAATGCTTTTTAATTTAATGGTGTAACTCCCTTATGTCATGGGGCTGAACGATACTAAGAGACTGATTTCATTCCTAGAGCCACTTTGAATTCTGCTGTAGGACCAGCTTTAACCCTTCTCTCTTCATGGGAAAAAAAAATAAAAAATATATATATATAGATACCTTACACAAATAAATCTCTTCTGCCTCAGCCACCTTTGCTGTTCCTTCCCCTTGGTCCTTCTCAGGCCTCATGACATCCCTGAGCACTGAAGCACACAGATCTGGTTCCTTTGCTCGAGATGGAGATGCACCTGGGTTCAAGGGAACATCGGAGCTCAGTTGTGCCTGTTTATGTTCTCTTCCATTTTTAAAACAAAGCTGCTCTGGACCACGTTGGCTTCAACCCAATGAGAGCCCTTCCACTGGCTTCTGTGGGCTTAGGTCCAGCCCTTGGCCCGCACTCTACTTACGTTTTGACTAGCTGCAGCAAGCGAGGCAGACAGCTTTGTTGCTTAGCCAATTTTTACCACGCAGACTAGTGAGCGACTCCAGGGTCAGAGCAGCCCCGTGTGACAATTTTTGAAAGAGGTTTGCTTGGATTTTTCAGCTCCAGGTAAATGGTGTCTGGTTTCACTATGGCCTTTCCAGACAACGCCGGTAACTCAGAGGGATCCAGTTATGCAGATGAAGGATGTATTGGTTTGACCGTATCAAATCTCATACTAGCCTGACTTTAATTACCTCCTTATGGCCTGGTTTTGATCTCAGAAACACCATGGTGAATCTGGAGTAACTCCCCTGAGGAGCAGAGTTTTGAGAACAGCATTTGGCCCCTGTGGTGAAGTTCAGACCTTCTTTAGGCTCCTGTGAGGGCTGGTCAGTAAACGGCCATGAGACCAGCTCCAGGCAAACTCAAACTTCCACGGCTCAGCTTTCAAACCCAGGTGCCTCAAAACCAGCAAGTTCATCCATGTCAAGTGAGGCACTTCTTGCAATCGGGATCTCACCACAGCATCCTGTGCTCCCCTCCTGTAGGAACTCTTGGGGACGAGACCGGCTTGAGCATTTCAGCCCAACTTGACAACAGCGCAGAGGACAGGAGGGTAAAAGGGTGTCCTGCTGTGGAGTAGCTGAAGCTGGGTGCAGCCAAGGGGTGCTACTCCTCCTGGGTTCAGTTCAGTGCTAGCACATACATGAGGATCTCAGTGGAGGTTCACCTGCTCCCATCAGAGCTGTGCTGGGCCAACAGCCTTACAGGACTCATGAGCAGCAACCTGCACCTTCTTGTCCTCGCAGCACATGATGCTGCCAAATGCTGCTGCAACGTGGACGTCTTCTTGCCACTCCAGTGCTGTTTTCATACAGATATCCAAAGAGCATGAGCTGCTTGACTGTTACCATGTCCTTGTGCACCATAAATAGCCTGGCTGAAGTATGGGTCTGCTGAAGGTCTGGAAACTACACGAGGTTCTTGGAAGCAACCGATGGCATTTGGCCACTCATATAGGAAATACACTTGTACAAACACGCTTGCAGACAGTTCCTCACCAGCTCCCCATCCCAAAAGGGGTGCCAGAGGTTAGTTCATCCACCTCGGGGACAGCGCTGACCTGCTGCCTCTGACTATCCCCACCCAGCTGCCCCAGTCCTAGTCTTTTCCATTACCCACTAATCCTGACTGCTCTGTGGTTGTTTCCTTGGATGCTTATCTGTAACCCTAATCCTAGCTCATGCTCTGGCTATTTCCCATTGATCCCTGGCCTCCCTGTGTCTAGCTCCCTTTGCAACCATTCCAGGAGACACAGTCCAAGCATGGCAGCCTTCCCTATCAACGCTGAGAGCAATTTCACTTGTTTGAGACCTGTATCACCTATAGCTTTTTCCCCTCAAACCATGCAACTCCAACAGTGTCAGACTGAAGCATCTGAATACAGGTCTCGTTCAAAGTAACCAGCACTGAAACGCTCCTACTAGGCCTGCATGGTGGACAGGCATGATTTTTGCACGTTTGATGGTCTGTGCTAGCAGCAGTCAAGTGTACCCTGAGGGAAGAAAAGAGCTCCATTTTGCTTTACTGCCACCTCCCCTTCACACAAGGCACTGAAGAACCAGCCGCAGTAAGCTGCATCTTGCTGCACTTGAGGTCAATAGGATTTTTGTGACTGATCTCCAGAGGAAAACCATTTGGCTTATACCTTTTTGCTGAAGGATACACATAGGTGCCTGGAAATGCATAAATATTATGGTTTATGCTGGCACTAAGTCCAGCTGTAACCCTTTCTCATACCACAGTTTAGCATCTATCTATACTGAGTCCTTGATTACTGAGTTTCTTACTCCACCGTTGCCAGATCCTCAAGCAAAGCGCTCAGGATTGTCACCTGAGTCCCTGCAGACCTTTGCCCAGCAGCGTTATGGTACAGGTAATGATTTGTACAGGCCAGGTATGTGGTGGGGTACCTCAGAGCTACTGCTGCTTACCAGCACCGGCAGCCTGCAGCCGCACAAGGAGGTTTCTAGGAGCTGCCCCCGACGCAAAGAAGCCCAGATGACCCGATAGAGCCAGCACCTGCCCTTGGACTGAGTAGATGGATAAAAACAACCAAATGCATATGGCCAGGAGGAAGTATCCTAAATTATGGCACTGCCCATGGCATTGTTATTTGCAACAGGAGTAGCTCAACTCCATGTGCAGCTGCCCCAGGAGCCAGCTCCATCCAAGTTGAGTGGGAACAGTGGCAGAACGGAACTGGGGACTGGACAAGAGCAGGTAACAGTGGTCTTGTGGGAAAAAGGTCTATCACTCACTTGCACTTCTCTCTGGGTCATTAGGAGACCAAGGTAGGTCCTGGAGATCAGCAGCAACCCACCCTGAGCCAGGGGGCTGGCTGGGGTCTGCATTCATCCCCCTAATTTCCCCATTTCCACCCAGCCTCAGCCAGCGTCACCCACATCACATCCAGTTTCCTTGGCCATGACCTCTCAGACTCCTCTCTGCAGCACCTTCAGCACCACAATGAAAGGCAGAAGGGTTTTGACATCGTGCATTTTGATAGATTCACAAACACCCCTGCTTCTCTTTATCTTCAATTCCTAAAGCTAAGTTTCTCAGGTGAGGTAGGGAAGGTCCATGAGCTAGAGTTGGGAGAAGGTAGAAAGGCTCCCTGTGACACCCTGCTCTTGGGAGCCAGTGCAGCCTTCCCCGGCGAGCAGAGAGGCAGCACGCAGTAACTGACAGCAACGCCCTGTACAGACCTTCACATCAAAGCCTTCCCGCAGGAGAGCTACCGAGTCAGGCACTGACGGGCTGTGCCGGGACGGGAAATCTGGCAAACACCGTAGAGCACGGGGGCTGTCAAGGAGACCCCCTGCATGAGCTCCCTTCAGACGCGGACAAGGCAGACCTGGCCCTCTCACGTGCGTCAGTGAGGCAGGAGGATGCAATTCAGTTGTGAAGTTTTATACAGAAAAATGGGGAGAATTTGTTACAGGGTTGATCTTTCAAGATCCCTACGGACTGCCTTGGTGCTGTTTATGTGCTGCTGTGCCCTGTTAACCTCTAAGAAGGTCCTGCAGTGACCGGACAACTAGTAATAATATCTGTTATCTTGGCTAATGGGAGCACAAACAAGACTCTCAGAAATTAAGAATGATTTCTCAAAATTTTAAACTTTTTTTTTTTCAGCAACAATATCCTTTTCATCTTACTGAGCTACAAGTGACAATCCTTTGCTCTAAGATCTCTGCCTGCTGAGATCTAATAGTTTCTTTGTGTTTTCTTTATGAAGGTGCCCAACACCTTCAGGTACTTGCATACCTGCCAGCATCTGAAAACTAAAGAAACATCTGGGGAGAGAAACAGGAAGATCTTGCAGCTTTGATTAAGCAAAATGAGATTAAGAAAGCCTTTGTAAAACAACTGAGGAACAGGATGCTGAAAAAGAACATGGGTACACTTCCCAATTGACTACAGGCTCTAAATATACACGTGTCTCCAGGTACAGTTCTGGGTCTGCAGAGGCACATACACAGTGCAGAAAGCCCCAAGGTGGGAAGAGCAAGGAATGCAGCAGGCCAAGGTGACGAAAAGCCATGTGAAAGCTCTGAGTGAGCTGCACCGAATAGCTGAGGGGGGCCACAAAAAAAAAGGCAAATGACTGTATATTGTCAATACGTTGCTTGCATTCTGCTGCTCTCTCCTTAAGGGCGCAGAGGCTCCTGCACTCTTCTAGCTCTGCTACTTCAGCCCAGTTAGCTCACTGCAGCTGAAACACACGCTGTGGTGCAAACAGGCACATGCACTGGTAGCCACGTACGCGGTGGGAAAGGGCAGGATAGAGAGAGTGGCCTGTGCGGAGGAGGAGGAGAGGGAGCAGGTGTACAACAGCAGAGGGGACCGACTGCTGGTCTGCATTCAGATGCACTGGCAGAGCAGTGCCGGGGGAGGCTGCGATTCCCCTCTGCGGTGCACGGACCAAGTCGGTGAGGAGCCGGTGTGGGATGGCATCAGAATTTGAAATGGAAGTGCAGGGTTGCAACCCTAGAAAGGAAACTTGCAAGTGTCACGGCCATGTCATGCCTGGATCTGACCTACCACATTCATCAACATTGCTCTCCACCTTAAAGGACCCCAGAAGGGAAAAACTGTAATATATAGTAAGGTGTGCAGTCCCAGGAGCTTGGCAGGAGAGAGCAAGGCTTTCAAGGTCATGAAAGCATGCCGGGGAACACTATGAAAGAGCTCTAAGTGGGCGAGGTCAGCAACATGCAGGTACTCGCAAGCTGGGGTGGACAGGTATGTATGAAGAGTAGTGAATATGTGGGGAGCACATCTACACACCCAGAGAGCAGACAGCAGCGTGCAGCTGTGAGATGAGGTGGGCGGACAGCCCCAGAGATGAAGGGATGGAGCTTTTCAGCAGGAGGAGAGATGTTTCGCAGGGAGAAGCAGAGCGATGCGGGGCTTTGGGTGTGTCTCCATCCTGGTGTGGGTGGGGAAGGCTGGAGGTGAGGAAAACTGGTGCAGCAGCATATAGGAATGAGCATATGCTGCAAGCATTGACGCACGCGCTGGGGTCATCCAGGTGCTGCTGACTTCCCCTGGGCTGGAAGCAGGTACAGAAATTGCAGCACGCATCTGTGATGGGCCTATATGTGTACAATGATTCCTTAGGACACTTTTACGTGGGAGATGGCAGCATGTATCAGACAAATATTATTTACCGAAGTCTCTCGCCTCTGGCGCTTTAATTGCGTATCCTACACAGAGAGGATCCTTGGGCTGTCACCGTGCACGAGGTGAGACAACAAGAGAGACCCTGTGTTGAGAAGGGACCAACACTGGACAGAAAGCTCATTTACCAGTGCCTGAAACCACTTGCTCTGCTGGTTGATGGCAAGTGCAGAACGCTGCCTGCATCACTCAGGGTGTTTTAACACAGCATCCAAGTCTGTGATCTCACGAATCCCAAGCTGGGTCTTAACATTAACCCTAATGTTAAAAAATTAGGGTAGAGTGTAATGAAGTGTCCCACACCTTGGCTCTACACAAAGGAAATCCCTGCAGCCTGCAAGGCTTTTATGCAGACTAGTAAAGCTGGTGTGCAAGACACACCTCCGGTCTATAAAACAATGCACTGAGCATTGTCAGCAGGTTGTTTAAGAGCAGCAGCACACTGCTTAGCTGCTAAAACCCTCACCTCACCTCCACTTCACACCGTGGCCACCTCAGGTGCAGAGGGAGGAAGGAAGAGCTGCAACTAGATGTCTACTACAGATCAGCTCCATGCAGGCCACCTTGAGTCAACAAAGTGCACGTAAAATTGCCCTAGCACTAGCCCAGCTGTCTGCCATGCAATGGAGCTCAGCATCAAATTCTCTGGTCACCTGAAACAAAGCAAAGTGAAGTGCAGGTGCTGCAACTCTTCTGCTGGGAAATAATCGTTCTTAACCCAGAGCAAACAGGTTTGGTTAGATGTGCTCAGCAAACATGAGGAGCACAGGTGCCTTCAGAGCACAGGACACTTAAAAGGCACTATCATGAGACTATCTTAGCACATGATGCAAAATTAGGTTAGACCTTCCTTTTCCTGGGAGATTCAATTGCTAGTTTCTGGACTCTGTGCTGATTTGGTAGTACTTGGAGCACACAGAGACCCTCTATGTGTGGAAAATGCTACACGTGGAAACGCGTTTAGAACCTGAGATACACACACCTGCAGAGACTAAAGTTACAGCCATTTCTTTATAACACTACAGATACAGACAGTACTATCAGATATATTTTAAATAACAAAAATTTTTAAAAAATCAGGATTATTTACAAAGGAATGCAAAGAAATGCACATAGGGATTTGTATGGTTTCATTTAAGCCATACAGTGAGATGACAAATCGAAGCACCCACAACAGACATAGCTAGTAAACTCTGAAAGCATGAAAGAAGAATCATAGCCTACGTGCCTGCAACTGTACAAATGTATCTACTACATTCATGAGAAAAAGCACTGATGCTGCGTGCCCCTGCCTCGTCCTCGGAGCAGAGCAGCTCCGCTGGAACTGCTGAGGTGGCCAGGGCTGGACAAGGACTGTCCCGAGCATTTGCTACCAGCACAAGAGGTAGCTCAAATCCTTTCCTCCCCCCTATCACCGCTTTCTCCCTCATTCTTTTTTATCTTCTTCTAGTTGAACGTGCCTGCTCTGGGAGACCCCCCCAGGCACTGCTTTGTTTGAAGACCAGCCCAGTATAATTCACCCCACCTGTCCTCCCCCCAGGCGCCTCAACCCTGGCCAAGCAACGTGAGAAGCCCCACTCCCCTGGAAAAAAAGCTTTCCAGTAACTAAAATCTTAAGCTGCCTTTGCACCGTATCGCTCAGCAATAGGGAGATACACCCAGAGCTAACACCACAGGATATGAGGGTCCTGCTCAGCCTGGTAACGAACCACCCTGGGGAAAGAGTGGCAGGTGACTCCACTTGACCTGTTCCAGTTTTAGGGTCTGGGAAGAATTACAAGCAGTCTTCAGACCTGCAGAGCCCAAGAAAGGCATCTCTGTGCATTTTAGCAGCTTGATGTTGAAGTGAGATCTCAGCAGAGCTTTCAAATCCTCAGCTCTGCAGAGGGGAGGCAGCAGACTATTGCAATGGCAGATTTTAAACAGACTGGTTGCAGAAGTAAATTTAACACAGGGACATGGGGGCACCCTCCAAGTCATACTCCAGCCCTCCTTCCTTTGCCAAAGTGCTAGCAATGCATGCTGTCCTGGCTTCAGGGGAGCACCAGCCCCTTCCCAATGCCTTCTCTAGGGCGGTGGGGGAGCCTCCATGCTGCATGGCACCTGAAGCACCTACTGTCACATAGCATCTCCCCAGCAGCTCTGCAGGGCCTCGGGCAGGGATGCTGACAGCCTGCCTGGCATGGACAGAGGAGCCCAGTGCTGCAGCTGGAAGACAGACTCTTCCTGGATAGCCTCAGACAGCAAAGGCAGGCCATTTCAAGTGGCTGGCTGGTTAGAAATTAGTATTTTTGCCAGTAGTCAATGCCAGAATAGAGTTCAGTGAGGGAAAGAAAACATGGAAGAACAATTTCCCCCTCTCCTCAGTAAATGATGGTTATTAAGAGCAAGGAGGTCCCTCTTCTTATTACCAGCAAGTGCAGCAAAAAGCCACTTTTCCACCACAGAACTGCATTCACCTGGGAAAAGCCAAGTCCATCCTCTCAGGCTTGCGAGCTGAAGTGACACAACTGGCTTAAACCCCTGGCCCCAGCAGTGCCAGTGCCCCGCAGAGTCACTCCAGCCCCAGCCCTTGTGCATTCCCGGTGGCAGCAGAGAGAGCCAGGAGTGTGGGGTGCCAGTGTCAGAAGAAATCTTGTACTAGAGACTTGCCAGATATGCACAAAGGGGAAATAGCAGGACACAGCTGCCTTTTCCCCCAGCTTCCCAGTAAGTCTGCAGCTGGTGATGCTTTCTTCACCTTGCTGGGTTTCACACAAATAAATCCTTCCCAGCAAAAACAGTAGCCCTGAGCTGGTCTGACAGACTGCAATTCCTCTTGCAGCTGCAGGAGGAATATTTTCCCATATATTTTATATTTTGCCTTTCTTTACCCATGCTAAAAATACCTTGATGTCCTTCACATAGACACTTCTCATTCCACCTCCGGCAGGGAAAAGGAAAGGGAAGCCGAGGACTCACTTGAAAGTTTTGTTTCCTTTATTTCACTGGCATGAAAACCGCAGAGTGGTGCTTGCAGGACGGAGGCACCTGTGCCTGGAGCTGAGATGGGAGGGAGGACAGACCCTGCCAATACTGCACCCCCTCCAGTTCCTGGAGCTCTCTCCTTCCCATACACCTAACGTAACGGAGCCCTGGCAGAGGGCTAGCACACATCCTCTGTACACACCTCCACACACAACTGGAGAGACCATTTTCCAAATTAGCTGGTCAAATGCGTAAGACACAGCTAGTGCAGCCATCCCAGCTGCTCTCGTTTCTTCGCTGTTTGCAGGAAAAGGGGAATTTCACCTCCCTTTCAGCACAAACTGTTGTCAAGCAGACCATGAACATGCCTTCCTGGTTTCTTCTTCTTCCTGCAGTTGGCCCAGCTTTCCGCATGAGCAGTGCCCACCAACCCTTGCTGAAAAAAAAGGACTCTCAGTGCAAACCTTGTTTATGTTTATTCTGAGCTTCATTAGGCTGTCAGGGGGGCTTGTTTTGCTTCACCACACCCACGGTGTCCCTCGGACTGCCTCCTCCTGAGCTGTCAGGACCAATAACATGCACAGCTCTACAATGATCACAGTTTGCCATTGTGCTGCCCTTGCACGTACTGCAGATGAGTCTTTCCAAAGGCCATGGATAAAAGGCAGAATAGGGTTTAGGGACCAGGTCCCCTCCTCTGCTGCATCTTTCTACTCATTCTTGCCCCAGGCTGTGCAATTCAGGCAAGTGCAATGAATAGGAAAGGTCAGAAGCGAGACCTGTACTCTGGGGGCCCAGACAAGTTCCTGCCACTGCGTTACGCACACTAGCAAAGTTGGTTCTCAAAACACAGGGTAGCGGCATGCCTGGGGCAGCCAAACCAGCAAGACTGTACCAGCAGGGCAGGCTGGGTCCAGCAGAATAGTCAATAATGAAACAACATGCTTTCACCTTACACTGAAGTAATTTGGAGCCCAATTAATGCTTTTCGATTCATGGACATTAAGTATTTCAAAAGCATAGATAACAATTATTATCGACATCTTTGCTGTAGAGCCCAACGGGGGCATGGGCTGCTGAAGCAGCTGTTCCTGAAGCCTCAGCTGCTCAGCAGCAGAGAGAGGGATGGCGTGCACTCTTGTTCCCCCAAATTTGTGCTGTAACCACCAGGCCACAGCCCCTCCCGGAGCCCACCCTGCTGGGAGACCACTCTCTAATAGAGAGAGAACAAGTGCTCATTTAGGGTGGGCACCTAACAGGGGCAGTGAAATCTTCAGCAACTTGTTCTGGCGGGCTGGGAGCGGTGAATACACACTAGTTTTCTTACGGCAGCCAAACCCATCTGCCCAGAAAACCTCTCTCTAAGCGGGGAGACGCCTGAGGCTCTGAAGACGTCCAGGAGCAAGAATTGGCCTGACTGTTTATATGATATTCAAAGGGAGACTGAGAAGGAGACAGAGCTCTGAGAATCAGAATTTCCAACTGTGTCCCAAGACCATCCTGGCAATGCCCTACTCTCCCCCCACTGCTTCATCATCCCCCCAAGCACCCCTACTCCTCACAACGAGACCCTCGAGAAGCTGGCAGGCACGCCGGGCGCTCTGCGTGGAGAGATTTAAGACTGTTTTCCTCTCCCCCTCGCCAGGCTCGGCTGGGTCAGACGCAGCATTTGGCAAGAGAATTGCTCCCTGCTAATTTTAGCCTCCGGCTCTCCACCCAGGCAGCGGCAGCTCAACCGCTATGGAAAGCTGGGCAGCACCGAGGTGAGGGCTGGGAGACGCTGCCTTCAAACGGCCCATGTGGCCACGCGCTGCCAGCTAAATATAAACCGGTGGCGGGCAGGGGGGAGCCACACTGGCTCAGGCTGAAGCAAATCCCTCCCCCATCGCCCAGAGATGGAGCAAGGACAAGTTGCAGCTCCTGAGGGGATCTGCTCCCAGGACCCGCTTTCTGCCCAAAGCGATAATCTAGGCTGCAAACTTGCAATAGGATCCCATGTGTTTTACATAATTTTGGGCACATCTGGAGCGGGTGCACCTTGGACCCCAGCGCACCATGCCAAGCAAGCACCGCTTTGCAAACACCGCTCGTATGAGAGCTTGGTCCTTCCCGTAACGATCCCTTCTCCACCATGCTGCCTACTACAAAATGGTTACCCGGCGGCTGATAGCTGTAGCGTCACAGTCTCCACTGTGGGAGTTGGTGCTTGGGGTGAGAGTTGAGCAGGGCAAGTTTTCCCTTGTGCCTGGCTGCAAACTTGCACTGGTTCCAGCAAGCAAGGCCTGTCCCTCTGTGTAATAGAAAAACCCCAAAAGGGCATGGAAAGAAAGACAGAAAAGGAGCCCCAAGGGTTATGAAAGGAGCAGAGGTAGCAGGAATCTCAGCAAAGCCTGTAAGGTTTCTGGATTAAATGCTACTCAACTATGGACTATAGGACTATGCACACACCAAGCACCTTTTCTTTGATTTTCACTGTACCTAGAGAAAAGGGACTTTACATCCTTTGTAAATAAACAGGGACACATGAAAAATTACTATGTTAGCAAATCCTTTTTCTACAGAAACAACCGGCAAAGTGCTGAGGGTTTGCTAGATACCCAGGGCAAAACAGGTAACCACACTCTGCAAATCAAGCGGGGCAGCTGCAGTACTAAGCACAATGCTCTACACAGGGAAACTGGATGTCTTGGCAGACACCCACTACAGTAAAAAGCAACCGTGGTCCCAATTTTCAAAGCACCAAACACCCTTATAACACCAAATGTGTTCTTAACCATCTCAGCAGAGCTGCTTATGGTCGCCACCAGCTTCTGTAATTCTTATCCCTGCATTTTTCCCCATCCCTTTTAAAACTCTGAGTCAGTGGTTTACTCTGTGCCCTCCGACTCCTTTCTACATCTCCTGTCTTTTTGATCTCTGCACCGGAGACCATCAATTCCAGCCTCTCTGCTCCTCTGAAATCCCAAGTATTTGCTTCTAATTTCTCCTTCAGTTCCTTCTCCCTTACAACTTTTTGGTGGCCATTGGCATTTTCTGATCACTCTGCTCTGACAGTCATCCCACTATGCCTCCTTTTTGGCCACTTCTTACTTTTGTTAAGTAATCCCTGTCATCTGTATTCCCAAATGCTGCCTCTTCTCTCCTGCTTGGCTTTTCTTTCACTCTCCTTTCTTCCTCTACTTCTGCATGAGCTGCAAGACTTGCTAAAATATTTCTTTCCCCTCCTTGATGTGTCTATGTCAGATATCTAATTAAAACACAGAGCTACAAGAAAAAGGTGAAAACAGAATTTACAAAGGATCTAAGTTTAGGAAAGAACCCAACTAATCATGCCATTTGGGTAGCACAGGGTTTGGGGACAAAGCACTCAAGAGAGAGCACTGGAAGACTCAGAGTTAATTGGCAAAGCAATTACAATTTGCGAAGCAAAGGAAATCGGCTGCACGGCTGGAGCTGATGGAATGCAGACAGCAATCAGACAGTACAGACAAACTGAAATAATACTAGCCAGACCAAGGCAGGGAGGCAGGAGGAGTTTAAAGCGGGAGCGCATCCTCCACTGCCCCACCAGCACACACAAAAGACCCTCTTCCCCACTGCAGCAAGCAGCGCGAGTCAGTGAGACGTACCTGGAAATGCCTTCCAAAACCCGCAAGGAACGGCGGCACGTTCAGAGGAATCGCAAGCGCAGAGCACGACTACGGGGCAGCAGCGTTAGCATCATCAAGACTTCTTCAGAGGAGCAACAGGGATGAAGTCAAGGGCTCAGTGAGAGGGGAGAGGAACGTGAAAGGCGGAGGCATTTATTAGCTGCAGACTAGGTGCAGGTGAGCAGCACCACGCCAACAACAGAGAAACTGCCAATGGATGAAAAGGCACTGGCAAGAAAAGCAAATTAAATTCAGGCTGAATGCTGGCGATCTTAGCTCCACTACTGGAGTAGGTGAACAACATGGACAAGTAAATACACATGATCGGCTACAGCCAGTAACTACGGGGGAAAAGGAAAACACCCATTACCAAGGTTAAAGTCTATCAAACCCTGGTCTCACAAAGCACGTCCAATTCCCTGAAGAGGCAGGAGACCAAAACAGCAGAGACAGAATTAGAATACATCTACCCAAGGATAAATAAGCTCCCAACATAGCACAACCCAGAGCAGTACAACTGTCCTTCAACTCACACACCTTACAAAGCTCTTCCTGCCCTGAGGAAGCGGCTGCAAAAGAGCTGGACCGGGAATGGCCCTGGGAATCGGCGACGGAGCAGCTCAGGCGCCTGGGCAGAAAGAGGTGAAGAAGCAACCCCTGCCATGCTTCTCCTCCCACAAACCTGATTGCTTAGGCCCTGAAGAATTAAACACCTTTTTAAAGAGGGCTTTGCCCCTGCCTGCGAGGGGAGAGGAGAACAATAGCAAATACCAAACCACTTCTGGTGCTTGAGGTGCTCGCAGCTGGTGGTCTGGCCAGTGCACGGAGACAAACCAAGCACCAACTTGGCAAAAACTTTTTCCACAGACCACCATTTGGGCTGTGTTTGGCACTAAAGCTCTTTCTAGGACTCATATGAACTTAGATCCATGTAGATGTTTATTCAGGGAAGGGGGCAGTCCTTGAGGATCATCACCCGAGGCCTGGGAAAAGCTAGACCTGCTGGGTTTAAGCAAAAGGGTCTACATAACCTGTGTGGCAAAAAGAAAAATAAAAACTGAAAGGTGAAGCAGTTGGCAACAGTAATGCTGAGGCTGCTGTCAGGGTGCCTGTCTCAAAATCAGCAGGAAGGGACACAACGCTTCTTGGAATACTGAATTATATCAGACAAATTATAAATGCTTGAAAAAATGTCCTTCAAAGCTAAAGCATCCTACAGGCACAGGGCTTGAGTTTCAGCTGAAAAAGAAATGACGCAGGCTTAGTGTTTTGAGAATAAGCAGTAATTCAGTGATCCACAGCTTACACATCGGCTGATTTTGCTCTACAAGCCTGTTTTACAAACTGAATATAAGACTAAGAAAGAGATGGTGATTGCAGACGCTTGCTAGCACAGGCCACAAAAATGCAGGGTAACCAAGCGCAGCAGGACATTATACCATTGCCTGTCTCAGACTCATAGAACGGTTTGGGTTGGAAGGGACCTTTAAAGATCATCTAGTCCAACCCCCCTGCCATGGGCAGGGACATCTTTCACTAGACCAGGTTGCTCAAAGCCCCATCCAACTGGGCCTCGAACACTTCCAGGGACGAGGCATCCATAGTTTCTCTGGGCAACCTGTTCCAGTGTCTCACCCCCCTCATGACCAGAGGCAGCTCCCTCAGCCTGCCCTCAGGTGCTGTGTGCCCTGGCCCTTCACCATCTCGAAGGCCCTGGGCTGGGCCCACACCTCACGCACCAGTGTCCTTCCTGCACTGGGGAGACCAGGAGGGGACAGAGGAGTCCAGATGCAGTCACCAAAGTACCAAATAAGAGAGGAGGAAAGCATTTTTGCTGTTCTTTTTCTTGTTTTACTGTTGGTTTTTTAATTGCTTATTATCCAATCTTGAAAAGAACTCCCAATGAGGCAGCTAAAAGGGACCCTAGCACTGTGAAGACCAGCACTTCCTGGCAGATCTGCAGTCTCCTGCTTCTCCACAAGAACGGCTGTCCCTCTAACTTCTTTGCTTGACCTGTTGCTATTCTTTGGGCACCACCACAGAGGGTCTGGCTTCATCTTCAACCACCCATCAGGCAGCCTTCTCATCCTCAAACCGAAAAACCCCCACCTCCAGGCCCCAGGGACCTCAGTGGCCCTCTGAGGGACAACTCCTGTTGCCCCAGCACAGCAGCCTGGTGGAAGCCAGGTGGTCTTGTCTCCATAGCAGAGGAGATAGCACCCCTTCAGGAGGAGTGAGGGGGAGCAAGGATGGGAAAGAAGGGCTCACACCACCTGTAGCGATCAACAAAATAATTGTCGATGCCAGGAGATGGAACGGGTGAGCCCGCAGGACGGCCAGGCACAGCGGCTGGGCCTCCCAGCTAATGCCAGGCAGGGAAGCTGGGCCGATGGTAGGGTGCTGGCTGGGCGCTCCTGCGACACCGCTGCCGTGCCGTCATGAGGGGGAGCCCTGGCACAGTGTAGTGGTGCCAGGTGAGCCACGCTGAGGTGGATCCACTTCCATCGGCTCTTCTTGATCTTCGGGTGGATCCACCTCCATAGGCTCCACGCCATCAGCCATGTGAGCGATGGCCATTGCTACCATGCAGCTGATGGTGCCCCCCCTCCGATGCTGCCTCCTCTTCCTCCGTGTCTCCTGCAACTGCCTATCTGCCTTCCCATGCAAAAGGGGGCAGCCGCTCACCTTGCTGCTGTGGGACTTCTTTCTTCCAGTCATTCTTGGAACCTGAGGGCCTTGAAGCTCAGTGAATTGTGGGCCAGTGGCCAGGGTCTCTGTATTTATAGGGCCTGGACAGAAGGCAGTGAGGTGGCTCGTGACATCAGGAGGCCACTGTGATGGCAATGCATGTGGCCCAAGATGGCTGTTCTGGGAAGTTGGGGGGCCTGTGGTCTGAAAGGTGCCCTACTGTGGGAAAAAGAGGAGGGTCAGGGGGGCTGAGGGCCCCTTTCCTGAGGATCGCTCCCCTGTGCCATTCTGCTGACCCTTGGGCACAGGGACTGGCCTCTACCTCCCCTTCTGTGCCCTGGGCTCAAGCCCTTCTCCTCATCCCATGCCTGGGGTCCCCTGGACAAGATGGCAGCCACAGCATTCCAGGAGGGTCAGGGGTCCTCAGTGACCCCCCCCACCGACCTGGCTCCCTGCAAGTGGCACAGCCCCCCATGCCCAACAGGGGCTGAGAGGGGATGAAGCATCCAGATATCTCGCCGGCAGGAAAGGGAGGTGCAGCCGGCCTGCACAAGGTCTCCCAGCGCTCCATAAAGGAGTTGTTGATTGCCAAGTGTTGCGTGGGCCTTCTTCCCTGTCCCACATCCCTGGAGCACAGAGAGGTGCCATCTCCTCTGCATGGAGGCCCCAGGGAGACAGGAGGAGAGGACCCGGCGTCCCTTGGGCCGCTGTGACGCAAGGAGTCTGTTGGAGGCCACCAAGGGAGGTCCTTGGGGCCTGGAGGTGGCAGGGTTTCTTTCCACTCCAAGGTTCACCCTTGCTCTATTCTCTAGTTTTAAGGACAAACCTTCTCACTGCTTCCCCCTAAACCCCAACAAGAAAGGGGCAACATATGTCCTGGGAAAGACCTTCATTCTTAACACCTTGGCTTGGGTGTTATTTTGAATTTCTAAGTAGATGCAACTACTCCCTCCCATTGCTATGAGAGTACAGACTATGGGTCATAATAGCTGTTCACAAAATTTCCTCTGAAATAGGCATGCATTGATGTTTTCAAGATGCAGCATTTGCAAAATGAGACTTCTTACATTTACTCCTTATGCAGACAATTTATTTTCAAGGTACACCTCTGTGGAAATCATAGTTCAGTTAGGTTTGACAGGAAAATTGGATTTTGGCAGATTATTGGTTTGTTTTGCATTTTTGATTGAAAACAAATAAAACCCGCCCAACTGACCTGCTTACAACAAAACATGGACTGTGGCAGCTAACGCTGAGAGCGAGCTGCCGCAGCAGGTAATTGAGGCTATTAGTACAGGGTGATCTGGACAGGATATTCTCAGCCCATTACAAATTTTGTTCTGCAGCTTAGATGGGGTTAATAGCACCCAGACATGACTACTGCAATTTTACAGAAAATAACATTACAAAATATAAATAAAACTAATTTAGGAAGTGAAGTATTTACGAGAAGGGCTGGAGATATCTTAACTAGGCTCAAATGAACGGCAGCGCTGAGGGAACTGTCGGAGTTGCCAACACCAAATACACGGGCCAAGTCAAACAGCCCACGCTAATGACATGGAAATAAGTGGCCTCTTGAAGCAAGGCAGAAACAGATTTATTTAGAATGGCAGGAAAAAATACACATACCATTAATGTAGATTATCCTCACTTCAAGACAGCTCTAGTAGGCAATTCTGCAGCCTAACAGGTGATGATGCAGATCAAATATTTTTATTGGTAAATGGGATATAACAATATCTGTCAAAGAACTACTGTTTAGTGTGCGTGAATTTACACAATTTCAGTGAAACACAGGCTTCCATATAAGCCTACTAGTTCCTAATACTCACAGTCCAGAGGGGTAGCAGAAAAGAAAGTTAGAGATAAAACATGCCTGTTACAGAAGGCCCCATAGCCAAGTCTCTCATCTGTATTCAGTGTTTTTACATTACTGAGTAGCACTGGCTGTCAATTGCTCATATTTGGCTCAACTGGAAAAAAACCCAAGAATATTTAGACTGTCTGAAATCAACATCAAGGTCACTGAGATGGAAACCAGGAAGGAAGAAAACCCCCATAGATGATGCAAAGGCCTGGGACTTACCATTTGCATCTCTAATGGAAAACAGTGACACAGAAAAACAAGAATAGCACAAGATGCAATATTTTTGCACACCAGGCTATCAGAAAGACCTACAATGTTAAGTAATAGGCAACAGCTTCTCCAGCTTCTAAAAACAAGGGGGATAGAAAGCCACATTGACCTCTTTTCCCCTCAAAAAATCCTAAGTGGGAAATAGTCACAGAATGCTGAAATAACTAAGCCTTAGAAAATTATAAAATCAGAATTAGTGAACTTCTGAGAGGGGCACTAATGTTTCAGGGAGACTCAAAGATCCACCTGATAATCTTTGGACTGTCTGAAATGATCCAACATCTCAAAGACTAATTGAATCTTATTATTCTGTGTAGTTGATTTAAATTCTTTATTATGCCAACATGAATTATTGTTCTGAGGTGTCTTTGGAGAAGGCTGATTTACTTAACAGCAACGTTGCCCCAGACCATCTTAGCATCTCAAAGTGTAGGGGATCTCTCCAGACAAGGAATGTCAAAGCCTTTGTGCTTTGGCATGGGGAAGTCTTCTCAGGAAAACAGAAGCACAGAGGAGCTCTGGTCAAGATCCCAGCGTATTTTGGTTTGGCTGATTACGCACGCAGACTATGAATTTCTAACATGAAAAGCAGAAGTATCCAAGGACCAGGTTCACATCTGTTTCCACCCAAGACATTACATGGATCTTTCTTCAATCTCACACCACATCTAAGTAAGACAGCTTATTTCCTTTTCTGGAAAGCCCTTCTCAGCTATTACTGCAAGTCTGAAAAAAGCAATTGAATTGGGAAGTGGCTGGAAAAGGGAGCATTAATGCACAGTAAGAACAAATAGAAAAGGGAAACTCGAAGTACAACAAAATACATAGCTCCATCAATTCTTGAGGCTATCATTGTACGGGCTAGAGAAAGAACCCCATCATCACTCCATTCCCCACTGCCACGACCTACAAGGCAACCTCTGTCTTCAGGAAAACATCCTGCCTTTTACCATAACGCAGACATTGGTAATTCCAAACCACCAGATGAAAGGCGATGTCCATCATCTCTCCCAGCACCACTTTGCTGTCACATCTGCCTGAACTTGCAGGCAAGAAAAGGCAGAGCCTTCACATTACTATACCATACACAGACACGCATCTCCATAAGACAATAGCATTCCTCGGCCAACCCCACAGCGTGGAGGAGATGCACAGGAGGGCACCGCTCCACGAGATCTGAGTCATCCTAATCCAGCCTGACTCAAGACAGGAAGGTGTGGTACGGGAATACATGCTGTGTTGGCACACCACTACACAAATCTGTCACAGGTAACATGTATGCATAAAGGGATGGTGCAAGAGTTTATTTATAATGATAATATGTAATCTTTGCAAGTGATTTGGGGACCTTCTGGGGCCAAACTGCAGGCCAGGTTCCAAGAAAATAAACACTCGCTACTCGCACTCAACGCACAGGGAGCCAGGCATTCAGCACCGCTCCACAAAAAGGTTATCTAAGAGTCAAATCCCTACCAGGCTTCAAGTCAAGAGGTGGAAAAAGCCAGGTTCACAAATTACTTGCAGTACATGCCCCAGCAGCAGTGAAAGGATACACTGGCCCAGGACAAGCATGGCATAGCTAGCATGAGGTCCAGGCAACCCCTGGCTGCTGTGTCAGTGAACCTCACAACCAAGCTAAAGTACGATCCAAATTGCTCTCAGTGACCATGGCTTCTCCGCTGAGTCTGCAATAGCAGTCTGTGCTGTGAATACGGGCCTGGGGATGTTGACTCACTTTACATAGACCAGTGCAGAGCAAGATGCGACAGCACTTCTGATGATACTCCAGGGAGACCGAACTGATCACCTGGAAGTGAAAAATCTGCCCCACCTGCAGTGTCTATCCTTCTCTTGATGGCTACAGCAGCCCATGATGTGCTTTGGGGTACAGTGTTGCTTGGCACAGGTCCCTGTGAATGAAGGTCTCGCTAGTGTCTTCAAAAGCACAGAAATGTCACATGCATACTTTATGGTATGGATGGTCCCCTGCTGCCAACACTTTTCTTCAGTCAGGATGAGGTACTTTGGGGGTGATATCTAGTTTAACTTTTCCTCTGGGTTAACAGTTTCCACAGAATGGAAACAGAGATACTTCAGCCACCACTGGAGAGCCACGCGGTCCCATCTCTTACCATGGGCGCTCAGTAACCTTTGGTGCAATTAGCTATGCAAAAGAGCGATACTGTGCATGTACAGGCAAGTAACCTCGTGCGCGAGCGATTGCAAAAGCGAGCCCGCGTGCATGTGAATGGACCTGCATGCCTAGGTGTGCTCAGCCTCGTGCGCAGGTACTTCCGAGGGTGCCCGGGCAGGGAGGCTAGAGAAGGAAGTCGATGCGTTACATTAAATGAGCAACTTCATCTTTCTGCCAGCTACTTTTCTCAAGCAAACACATGCACCTGCCCATTCACACCAACACTCAGGTCAGGTTTTAAGCAACTCATGCTGCTTTGTAGTAGCCTGGACACCTGAAGATCAGAGCACTCACCATGCGCGGGGGTTAAGAAAGCAATTTTCTGGGGAAGGAAAGGGACATTAAAGATGTACATACTGGGGAGGCAGAAGTCTTGCCAGAAGGACTTTTTTATTCGCACATCTCCATGGTTTCTTCTGAGCCTCTCCTATTTCCCACTTCAGAGAGTGGGACTGCACGCTACCGAGTTAGGAAAGCAGCAGTCTGAGACACTAGAAGTGAGACAGAAACCCTTTGTCACAATCCAAGATGGGAAGATAACACACTCCCAGTGTTATTTACATGCAACAATAAAACGTGGAGGAGCAGGGGTAGGTCGAAGCAGCCGGGAGAGGCAGGTTAAAGGAGGGCCCCCTGATCCCTTGTTCCTACAAGCTGCACCTCCCAGCAATCTAATCTAATTTAATCTAGTCCTACACACCCTGTTTGGGCCTGGCTCAGTGCGACGCTCACACCTGCAATAAAGGAAATTAGTGCAAGTGTTTTATAGTCTCCCGAGACACCATGGTCTTTGCAACAGAAAAACCATAGTCTGCACAGCAATTGCTGGGAATGACCTCACCTCCAAGTTTCTTCAGGGATTGGGATTCGCTTTTAGTATGTTGACACAAGGTTTTAAAGCAGAGGGGGATTGTTGCACATCCTCCTTGCCCGCAAGCACGGCTCGCTGACACCAGCCTTGCTCCCTCAGAGTCATACCTTTCTGCATGGGCAGGTGAGATGAGGCATTGCTGGGCACAGAAGAGAAAAACAGAGGTAGCAGGAGGAGGTCCCTGACCCACCAGCCTTTTCATCCAAATGGAGCATTGCGGCAGCTCTGGGAAAAGGCAGCGTCTTGGGGCAGGAGTCTTCCCTGAGGAAGACCCATCCCTGCCCTTGCCTCCCTGCCTCCCCCAGCTGCGCTGCCAAGCCAACAGCATTACAGCAGCAAAGGCAGGGTGCAGGACTCGCTCTCCAGACCTGGCTGTTCTGTGATTTACTGGTATTTTCTCCCTCCCCAACACCTCATTCACCCTTGAAATAAGAAAGTTTCCTGTCTCCAGCATTCACTTGTGGGAGCAAAGTGTGCTGTGTAGCAGCTAGTAAAGAGGAGAAAAACATTCCTACTGGAGAGCCCACTCCACAGAGGTTAGTGCCTGTCAGCAGCAGGAGTAAACAGACTCTCTCCAGCTCCTCGGGTTTCTTGGCAGGGAGGCAGTGTCCTGCCTGTTACAGCTTGTTTTGGATGACAACAGGCCACGTTTCATGTGAGGAGAGTTGTGCCCATCTTCAACTCACATCAGCTCACTTGCTTTTCTTCACTCAGCTGTAAACATATTTAAGATTCCTATAAATACCTATGGGGCAGCTGACCAGCCAAATATGCTCAATTAAAAAAAAAGGAAAGAAAGAAAGAAAAAGGCAAGACCCACAACAACAGGAACACCCTCCTGCCCATGAGAGACAACAGTCCTGCCAGTAAGGCTCCCTGGCAAGAATATGTAGGAATATCTTGATGCAGTCCCATCACAAGAAAAAAATGCCTTTTTTTTTTTTTGACCAGATCAACTGCTCATTTCGGCATCACCTTCAAAGGAAAGCTACCACTCATGAGAGCCCATACTATCATCCATCCTTGTCCAGCCCGTCCCAAACCTCCCTCACAACTAGAAAAAGGTCCAGATCAACTTAGGCACGTGTGAATCCCCCAATACCCATAAGGTGTACTGAGTACAAATTCTGCACCTCAGGCTGGTCCCTCAGCCTGACTTCAATGTTACAACAAGATGAACCTCACGGCCAGAGCTTCTCCCAGCATACAGTGATGCAGCGCCATGGAAGCCAACGGGTAGCGATGATTACAACATATACTCCTAAGCCCATTATTCTCTTTCATCCAAACTTATTTATATGCTTAACTTTGTTGCATAGCTGAGCTGCATATACATCAAGGGAGGACAGTCACAGCTTCAACTTTTAAACATCACTTGCTCAAACACCCACAACCCAGGCCTTCTGACATTTGCTTCCTCCACCACACACTGATCTGGTGGGGGAAGAGGAGGAAAGGAGCATAAAGCTGTGGAGGAACCACCATGCCTGAAGACTTGCTCTAAGGCGCTGACCTGGGAGCAGGGGGGACATGGGGGCATCACAGTGGCTTGTGCTCCATCCCGTGTGTGGCTGAGAGGAAAGGGAATATTTCCTGTGCCTCCTTACAGTCTTGCAAGAGGCGGGCTCACCTCTCTGGAAAGAGAAAACATACTTGGCTTTCCACATGCAGGCTGTTCTGCAACACCTTTTAGGGAGGTAAGAAGAAAGCTCTGTTGCGGACATAGGAGATGGAAACAGTGATCTCCTGTAGGTCTCCTTCCAAGCCCAGCAGCTCCTCAGCTTTCTGGCCCCAATGGAGGGAGCTTCTTAGCCTTTTGCCCACAAAAATTACCCAATAACAGCCTTTGCATTTTATCAGCAAGAACTGGGGAGGCTGTTGCATCAGATAAGTTGAGATGGTAGCTCTTCGTTGGTCCCAGGTGTGACTTACAGTAGGGTTCCCACCTGGGACATGTGACAGAAAACAATGCAGAAATGAGAAGGGAAAAGTACTAATTGCTCTGAGAATCACTCCCTCCTACGCCAGCTCTCTGGGATCTCTGGAAAAAGTCACCACGTGGAGTTACAAACGCAGCTGCCCCAGTCCCAAGAGAAGAAAACATTACTTAGTTTTAACAGCCAAAAGAAAACAAATACTACTTATCTTTCACTCTGACTTCCGATTTCTCTTAAAACAAAACAGGCTTTTAGAGGTACTGGGGCAAGAGGAAGGGTGGGGAAGGTCACAGATTAACCTTCCTCCTGTTAGCAGGTTCCAGGATCCTGGCCATGAGGCCAGGAAAACACAATGCCAAGTGCCCAGCACACCCACAGAGCCTCAGCCCTCCGGGCACAGCTGCTCTCCCTCCGTGATGGTCCAGAGCTTGTGAGGAGCTGCCTGCCAGAGGGTTTCACCTTCCCACCCTTTCCAGCAGCATTTAAATGCCTTCCGCATGCAACGAGCGGCAACGTCTCTGGTGGATTTGGGAGAATCTGGACTTTTATATAATTGAACTTTAATGTAATGTAATTATTTTCCTCATCTTCTGTTTTAGTTGGTAGTGACCTTAGTCATGTCCCTGTTTCCCGTTTCAGTCTTAAAACAGAATGACTTTTATAACAAAGACATAAAAATAGACCTGTCTAAAAGCAAAGAGGAAGAACCTAATTCATAGGAAAACTTTCTTACTCCTGCGCATCTCTCCTGTCCTCATGCTCTCGGCCTGTTTCTCCCATCCCCTCCCTCTCCCTTTGCATTGCTGGCAGCAAAACGACCCCATCAGCTGTAGGGCTCCAAACACCTGACTCAGCCCCCCTCTCCTCATAGCCACTATTTTAAATACCTCCAAGTGGTTTGTTTTCTCCCTTGCTGCACCGCACAAGTCCTCTACAGTCTTCTCTAAGGATCTTTGGGGGGTGTTGGCAAAGTGGTGTACAGCAAGGGGCTCGGCTAGATTGCACGAAAGATGTAACGCGAAGTAGACACGTAGTGCAACCCATCTTCTCATGTCCCAACTAATTCCACCAGGCATAGAGAGCAGATTATAACTAGAGGATTTATCCTAGCCAAAGAAATCAGATCTCTTACACTCTTGGAACAATAAATATGTGTTTTTTAGCCTTAACGTCACATATAATACAGAACAACTGGACAAGCTGAAGTCCTGTAATGGACTTTTTGGGAGTAGACATTCATGGAGCTCCTTGCACAGCCACAGTCTACAGCTTTAAGAGTGAAACCAAGCATGCCTCATGGGAGTAAGAATCAGGGGTTTTATAATGTGTAATGAAGGGACCAAGATGCTGAAAAGTATGAATAGTTAAACACTCACATGTATTTGAAAAACTACTACCAAATTAGATTGGCACCAAGCACTGATACTATTTTAAAAGCAGCAGCAACACGATCATAGGCTTTTACAAAACCTCGGGCCATTCAAAACTTTCTTGTAACTGTAAGAAAGAGGAGAAGCATATAAACTCACGTGACACTGATAGAAATAACTGTTTTCCCCTGCTTCGGGGAAAAAGAAAAAAAGAGGCAGCTAACTGCACTTAGTACCAACCTTGCTGTACTCCTAAAAGTTTGCACAAAATGAACCCGTTACCAGGTGAGCGGTGCGCATCTCCAGGGTACGCATTCCCTCCTCCTTTGCATACACTTCTCTCATCAAAGCAATATTCAAAGCATCTTTGCTGCCTTCCAGGTTAGCACCAGAGCACCGAGAACAAGAGACACCTCAAAGCCGTGACTCCGGGCTCTGCAATTCCAGCAAGGTCACGCTTTGACAGTTCTCCTGACAGAGAGGAGGGTGAGAGCCGGCAGGCCCAAGGCAGAAAAGCCAAACCCCCCAACACTCGTCTCCTTCCCGGGGGACAAAACCCACCTCCGTCCCCAGGGGCTCCCCAGGGAGCGGCTCCCCGCTCGCCGGCAGCGCCCTGCCGCCCGCCGCTGCGGCGGGCTGCGCTCACCCCCTCTCCCCGGGCCGGCCTGGAAACGGGGACACTGCACCCGGCGCCCGAGCAGGACGGAGCGCCCGGCGGAGCCCGCGACCGCGCCGGGCTGCGAGAGACAGGACCCCCCCGCCCTGCCTTCCCCTCCGCTGGCGCCCCGCGGGGTAACTCACCGCGGCCCGGGGGAGCCCCGCCATCGGCCGCCGCCGTCGCCACCAGCTCCAGGTAGGCGGCCCAGAGCCCCAGGGCCAGCGCGCCCAGGGCCAGCAGCAGCCGCAGCAGCCGCCGCCGCCGCCGCAGCCGCGCCAGCAGCCGGCCCCGCATGGCGCCGCTCAGGGCGCCCGGCTCCCGCCGCCGCCCCGGGGCATGCTCCCGCCGCCGCGCCGCACCGGCACGGCACGGCGCCGCTGCCTCGGACCCCCCTCCTTCGCGGGGCGGGCCCAGGTGCGGGGCGGCGCCGCGCCCCCGCTGGGGCAGCTCCCGGGCGGGCTCTGCCACCGCCCCCCGCACCTGCCTCCGCCCCGCGGGGGCCCGAGCCGGGGAGGCGACGCGGCGGCAGCGGGGCTGCCCCTGCCATCGTCCCCCTGGCGCTGTAGGGGCTGGCGGGCGCCGGGACCGGGGCCCGGAGCCATCCCCGCCCGGGCCGCGGGGGTCCCGGGGGGTCAGCGCTGCCAGAGGTCGCCGCTCCTGCCAAGGCGACAGGAAGCTGCTTCGGTGGCGGAGGAGGCAGACACGCTCCCCCGGCTCCAGACTCTCCTCGAAGCCGGTTTTCGTGCCGGTAGGAGCGGTGGTAGATCCCTCCGGTGAGAGGATGGGAGATAACTCCTCTTCCTAGAAGGAAGCAAGACAACAGTGGGGTGATTAAAATTCACACAGTTACACACAGCTGAATCCATTTTAAAGTGGCTTTCACCTGGTGCAGTAAGTGTGTTTACTTCAAAGTGCTTCGCTCGGTCAGGAGGAACAGGGCTCACAAAGTCTCCAAATCCGCTTTCTGAGGCACCTGACTGGATGTGATGTTCCACTGCTCAGACCCACCAGAGGGAGGACGCTGGAGACCCACATGAAGACCAGAACCTTCCTCGGGTGTGCTCAGTGTTTCGCATCTCAAGCACCCTTCTGAAAGTGACTCTCCCAGCTGCCCCCCCATGCTGTTGGTTTGGTTCACATCACCAAGCAGTCTCAGAGGATGCAAACTGGATTCCTCCTGGGTGAAACTGAACTGGAAGATGCCCTCTGGGATGCACGTAATGTATCCAGCTGGGGAGCCAGTCCAGAGTAACCCTTTCCAAACTTGTATGGTGTGCGCATTGGGTCATTGGCACCAACCGTTTCCCTCCACAGCTCTGCTCCTGTGCGGGTGCAGCCCTGTGCTGTGTGCAACCATGAAGAGAAACCCTCAGGCTGAAGTTAATTTTTAAAACACATGCAACAACGATAGGCCTTTTTTGAGGGTCCAGCTTCCTTTCACAGCAGCCTTCTGAAGCGGGAGGCTGCACAAAAGGACGCTCGCCATCATCGAGCCTTAGGAAGCGAGCCAAAGGCCGTTTAGGTGGCATGGGGGGCCGTGGCAGAGCGGTGTGAGTCCCAGCAGGGACGGGCTGACAGTGGCAGAGTGCCGGCATCCCAAGTGTTGCACTGGTGGGGGGCAGAAGCAGCGTCCCTGGCATCGAGTGCTGAACACCACGTTCCTGGTGTCCAGGCAGCACCTAGAGACCCTGCTGTTACCACACGTTGGGGTGGACAGATGGACAATACGTTTCCTTTTTCCGAATGTCTCACAAAGGTTCCCCCTTAGCTCTGTGCTGGAGAGATTTCTCTCATTTCAGGAAAGTGCATCCAGAGAGTTTTATACCTCATTGTGGAGGTGGAAAGACACGACGTTGCTCAAGACAGAAACAAATCCCGCCATGGGGGAGGCTGGCGAGCAGCCCTGCCCTTGGTCCCCACCCGCCTCCCCGGGGACGAGGTCCATTCGGCAGCTGTCGAGGATGCAACACTTGCCTTCCTCCTTCCTACCTTGCCAGAGGCAGCGGACGCGTGTGGCACCGATCCAGGCTTGAATCACGGTGCTGCCGCCTCTAGTGCAAACAGAGAGGGCTGCCCATACCCAGCCGCCACCAGCACCCCGGCGACCGAAAACTCAGAGCCGTGTGCCGGTTTAATCATTGCCAGGCAGAAATCTTATATAAGGGCGTGACGCTCACTGTTGAAGTTTTTTGGTGGTGTGTTGGTTTGGGTTTTCTTCCAGCATGAGAGAAATAAACCAAGTCTTTTGTATTTGTTCAAAAAAAAGAGAGCAAATACTAGGAAAAATGTGTAATAAATACAGATCTAAATTAAACCTTATCATTTACAGAATGAGAACTGAATGATGTATTCTTAGCAGGAAGTTGTCTGCATTTCTTAAATGAACAACCTTAAGATTGAAAAATGACAACTGCACTTTGTTGAAACTTTATTGCATATTAATTAAGCAATTTTTCTCTTGGGAATATGGCACTAAAATGGAGGGGAGGGGAACGTGAAATTGTAGGCTAACAGTAGTGGTGGTGACTTGTGAAGAAAGAAAATCTTTTTTCCTGCTAGAACTATGCTATAACGAAGGTACAGAAAAGCTCTTGTCTGTGGAGAAAACGCTTAAGGAAATAAGTGTGGCACGTCGATGTCTATCTGTTACAATATAGTTACAACAGAACAATATTAAGGAACAAAATTAATCTGGATGTGTAATAAATAGTGAAATGAGGAATTTGAATAGCCCTACGCTGTACTTAAAGTAACTTATTTTGGACCGCTTATTCATTGGAGAAAGCACTGATGCCCAGGAGCAAGATTATCACTTACAGTAATGTTTTAAAAGCGCCTCACCTAAGTGTTTTTATCCCAAGCCTACCAGCAGTCTCGCATTCCCAATTTCTCAAGCGCCCCACGTGACACAAGCGCCCGCCCAGACCTCCACCTCTCTCGTCTTCACTGGGTGCAAGACGGGAGCGGTGCAAACGACGGCTTGTCGTAACCCCATACGCTGGGGTCAGCCCCGTTAGGGACAGGAAGCGGGGGTGGGCTGGGACCAGGCGATGCAGGGACAGGGTCTGTGTCCCGTTCGGGTCGCTCAGGGGCTGACGCCGCCGGTTGCCCTGACCGGCCATCCTTGAACGTCGGAGAGATCGCCGCTCGCTTCAGGACACACCTCTCCTAGCCCACCCTGAACACCCGCTTCAAAGAAACCGACAATTTGCCAGAGGAGCCAACCGGAGTGTTTTTTGCTTTGTTTAGGCTTTTGTTTGTTTTCTGTTTTGGTTATGTTTCCTCATGATAAAAGCAGCCTTTGATATGAGTGCAGCACTTAACGACGCGCATCTCCTCTTCCTCCCGGCTCTCCTCTCTAGCTCTGTCTCCGTGCATCCCTGCCTCCTCTTGTTACGCTTTTGCTTCTAGTTACCTAACAACTGTGTCTCTGTTCTGTAAATTACTTTTAGCTCTGTGCCAACATCCTTTCTCTGTAGGCTGCCCAAAGGTTCAATTATCTGCCGCTTGCTCCTTCCCTTCTTTCTTCTGCAATTTTCGTTTTAACACTAATTACCAGCTCCACACCAAAGATACCCAACTGTCCGTAGCTTTCACCACCCTGGTGGCTCCACACCCCTCTTCCTGACCTCAGCCATGCTCTGAAGCACAGACAATGACTTCATTGCAACATTCATAATCGAAACAGCTCAAAAGCAGAAGTGTTTCTAAGAGGAAAAGGCAGTCTCTGAAGATACAGCTCCCCATTATTTCCCTTTTTGGCTCCTCAGGAATGGACAGGGCTCTAAAAAGCGTTACTGGTGGAGCTATCCCAGTAAAATCCCTGTCGACGCTGCAGTTGAACATCACAGCAAGGGAATCAGTGTGGTCCCGCAATTAAACGCTTGGCAAAAAGGACTTCTTGCCCAGTTACGTTGTGCTGATATGGTGGGCTTTGCTAGCACAGTTATATTAATCAGCGACGTGATTTTTACCAATAGTTACGCTACCAACATTTGTATGGACTGGCCTGAGCCTGGGTTAGAGAATTCCTCTCGCTTTCACTGTTCTCACAGCCATGCTCCCTCAGTTCTTTGACTGACAGCAGCACCACCACCACACCATTGCTCTCCTACAGCTTACCTGTCAGGGTGGAAAGCCTCCTTCACGCTTCTCTCTCTTCACCGTGTAATTCTTCATAGGTCTCAAGCCCTAGCTGTCCAGATACAATGACATGGAAATGGCCTGCCCTTCCTTTTCAGCTGCAGAGAGGACACGTTTTTAGGGGAACTTCACCCGGTACTTCTAGGAGCACCTCCTTACTGCAGGTCCTGCCCCATGAATTGGCCCGGATCGCTTTCTGCGCATCAGAACCATCTCGTAATATCTACAGCACGTTTGCACTTCCAGAAAAAAGCTTTTATATACTTTAAGCTGAAAACTTTCAAAAGACTTTTCAGGGTTTAGACATCTACCATAATGAAAGATACATCTACATCTTTGATCATTTTGGAAATCCGTGTTTTCAAGTCTGACTAAAGTCTTGCCTAAATTTCCTCCTTCCCCTGCCTTAAAAGTACCAGTACTTGTTTTATGTTTTAAGCGACTGGGCTCATCATCCTTATGTTTCAAGAAGTTCCAAAGATGTGCCACAGTCATTTTATGAGGGACACTACAGAACAGAACGCCGAGCAGCTTTCCCTGTGACAACACCAAGCAGACTTCTGTCCGCCCAAGCCAGCACTGAAGAGGAAAAATACTGTTTTACTGGCTGCTTAGGCGTGACTCGCTGCTGAGGTACATGTTTACAGGGAAAGGCAGGCAGTTTGATTTCTAATCGATACAGGAGAATCCAGCACATCCTGGACATGCTTCACCAGGGCTTCACCAGAGCTTTTTATTCAAATCAAACCCGTTTCAACAATGAAACCCTTCATGCCCGCATAGTTAATCATTGTCTTGCTTTAACATTGAAACACTTCTGTATTGAGAACCTCTCTGGGTTTTCTGAATAAAAACAAATCATCTCTGTTATACATTTGTAATCTGTCCACAATCCAACAGCATCATAATTTTTAAAACGTGCAATGTAGTCAGTATAAGTGAACAGTCAACCTCGTGGAGGGCTGTTTATAAAGCTATATGTTTGGAGCTTACTTGAAGGGCAGCCACTCTAACTCATATTCAGAGATGCCCTTTCTCCTAACAGTTCATTTGGTGCTAAACGGGAAAGATCAGAAGTCCACCCCACTCTTCTCAAATACTTCAGCCATAGAAGAAATGCTTCCTGCTACTGGGTTCAATTCCAGTTACCTCGGATGGCCTGTTTCAGACGAAGTCCTAAACTTTTGATGCCACATAAGAATTGAAACAAACTTTGTTCTTTGTGTCTAACCCCTATGAATACAGCAGCCAAAAGGAATCATCACAGCTTTCACCTCTCAGGCCTTCTACACTGTATCCAAGTGTTTCAGTACGTAATTCCAGTCCACAGGCTAAAAAACGTGTATATTTCTACAGCTAGACCTGCAAACTTAAGAATAACTGTTTAGGGGGTAAAGGGGATATTTTTCTTACAATTCAAAGCAACTTGGGAATATAAAAGCAAAATGTTGCTGAAAAATTAGAAAGAAAAATCTTCAAATGTCCCTTACATACAAATGAGCTATGATGCCACTGTGAATGGGGACAAATGAGACATCTTTATTAGCATTTTGACTGAGCAGGCACAAATACATTCTAGTGTAGCAGAATTAAATGTGTTTGTGAGCTGTAATTAAAAGTCTGAATGACATAGCTTTTCACGAATACACAGACCTACCAGAACAAAGTACACAAGGATGTTGCTCCCAGCTAGCCTCAAAAACGTATCTGATTATCAAAGAATTACTTCCTGGCCTACATACAGACATTACAATTCCAGAATATTAGGCTGCCCACAGACTCCATCCATACTGGTAAAATGTGCGTGTTTCTGAATTGATACTACTACTAACGTAAGCAATTTAAGTACAGCCATTGCATACAACTATATACTATACTATTATTTAGATTTATTCTGACAGCTATCAGAACTGTGGCTGCTCTTAATCTGCCTTTCTAAGCAGAGTCACAGCACCAATTAATTTGGGAATTACTGCAAGCTGTGGTATAGGAAGATCATGACAGATTTTAAAATTTTGTTTTGGTGTTTTTACCTTGTGTAACCTTGCTGCGCAGGGTGAGCTGACACAGCATATATTCCTATAATTAAGGCAACTGTATGAGTGCTGAAAAACCCCTACAAATGTTGCATATAAATAAATCATAAGTTTAAAGCCAGAAGGGAGCATTAAATGACTTCCTGTTAGTTCACGTCATTATATTTCATTAAGTTCTAATGTGTCAAACCCAGTAACTTATTAAAACAAGCTACCTTCTCCAGAGGTACAATCATTTTTTGATTTGAAGATAGAGAAGGAGAATTTGTCACTTCCACAAATAATCTCTTATAATGAGGGGGAAAAAGCACAATCTTCCTGTTAAAATGTGTGCGCTTTTTTTATTAACTTCAAGATCAGGCTACTGGTTCTTGCTCAGCCTCTCTCTGCTGGGATAGAGGGGCCTTGGGTAGTTTTTCAAGATACATGTATATTAATCAGTCGTCTTAATGTAATACAGTATGAGCTCTTGCACAACGTTTCTCCTCTGCTGAATCATCTGTGGTTCTGTGCCTTACCCAATATTTCCACATCTTTTCTGAAATGTATGCGCTCCTTCCTTACCTAAATAAGGCTACACAACAATAAAGTTTTCCCCTGCAGCTCACTTTTCTCCTATTTATGCAAGAAACATTTTAGCATCTTGGCTCACAACAAGAACGTTTGTCCAGTTCTAACCTTTAATCCTCTGTAGGATAGTCTCTGTATTCCTAGAATCAGCCATTTCAGAGATCTCTCAAATTCTGTGCTCCTACATACATAACCTGGCATTTAGTTGTATTGAAATGACACAAGTCACACGTTACTAACTTAAGTTAGCAAAAAAAGCTAATCAGTCTTTGGAGTAAATGCCACTTTTTGTTTTCTACTCAAAAATTGTGGAAGAAAATTGACTAATACAGGTCTTGGAACCTTTCCCAGGAAACCCTTTTGGAAATGCCAGTAATTCTTTACTGACCTCTTAAAGGGTAGTTGTCAGTGGTAGAAAGGACTTGGCTTTTTAAAGCAGTTCTTGGCTTGAAGGTCCACATTTGTTTTGGCAACATAAAGCAACATTTCACATGATCACATGATGTCACACAGAAAGAGCATGTGCAATACTTTGCACTTCCTGCCCTTGGACAAATATTCAAGCTTCCAAATAAAATGGATTTACAGATCAGCACTACTGTAATTTCCCTCCCCCACCATCCCCTCAAATAGGAAGGGTTCATAGTCTAGTGACAAAGTAAGAATAAAGTTCAAGCTGCGCTTTGATTTTGACACACCAGCAGATATATTAGGAATGTTGTCGTTTTATTCTGTTCAGTCTTTCAAGTTATAAGGAATACTGGTAAGGAAGACAGGAAATTAAACATTTACATCCTTCTTCCCCCAATACTTCCTCTCAATCTTACAAACCTGAATGTCAAAGCCTACAGTCTTTATCCACACACATTTCATGGCTTTCAAGGGAGGAAGATGTAATTTCATAGGCAATTCTTTAGCTTGGAAGAGTTGAAAATAAACAGAAACCCATTTATTTCTATAGGTTCAAGAGACCTTTTTGCTAGCTTTCCATCAGCTGGATTTAAGTAGACAGATCCTGCTGAATAAGTGGCTAATACTTCATTACATAGCAATTTTCAGAAGTAGCCTTCCAGGACCTGTGATAACTTTGATATCTTATCTTCAAACCAGTAGCATGTTATTTCACATGCAAACTCACTTTAATTAGCTAAACTTATCTGAGAAAGTATTAGTCAACTAAGAAAGAGTGAGACTAAATGATGGATAGCATTATTTAATAACCTTCCTCAACTGTCCATATAGCATCGGCACCCAAGTTGTTCATGAATCAGCTTCTGAACAGTTCAGCATTTTCAGCTAAACTAGTCAGTGCAACATACTTTAAAATGGCCTCTTTTAAGTTGCAATAGTAGTTGAGCATCTAGGTACAGACTGTCAGCCACCCACACAGAAGTGCTTGTGATTAATTTGACCTCAAGAACACATACACAATAAAAGCCACAGTACAGGACCATAAGGGACAGCAAGCTTGTCACAAAAAGGATACACAACTGCAGTGGGCCTTGACTTCTTAAAGGAATTTCCCCTCCTGCATTGCTTTAGCTGGTGCTATAAAAAATTCTTTCTCCAAATCTTGACAGCACAAAACCATCTTTTGCATATCGACCTCTCCCAAACACAGAATGAGGATCTCCATGGCCACTACCACATCCAAAAGAAACTGCCTGCTTTCACACACTAAGTTCTTTTCAACGGGAAAGAAAGTGCTGGTAGCCTATAGGTTATACTTCAGAAAGATATTATTCTACTTCTGTCACATTTAACAAGGTAGGGAAGGTACGGTAGGAAACAGAAGCGCTGAAATCCCTTTTCCAACACAGATCTGCTCTTAGTCTGAGGTGAACAAGATCTGCCGATGCGACAGTAAAAGCATAAATACCCGCAATTATAAACTGGGCTGAAGCCATGTTGTAACCCTTTTCATGATTTCATCTGTTCTCTAGAATTGCAATGTCCTGATGTCTGGTATGAAGATAATCATCATATAGCTAGAGTTATATTTATCATGTATCAACTAGGCACCTGGTCTTCCTCCCCAATTTCAGTTACAGATCAGTAGCAACAACTGCTGTAGCAAAAGTTGACCATGATTTGTTGGTACATAACCATGATATTGTTTAAAGCTACAGAGACAGAAAATATGGTGGTTAAGGAAGATACTAGATGCCTTTTATTATGGGCTTCCCCTGTGTGTTAAGATAAACTGGAAGGGGACGAGAAGAGGACACTCAATAGTGTAATATTCCCCCACCCCCCCCAAACATTCAAAGCAAATGTAGATGTTGCTGGTTCTCGCAGATGAGTTCTGTAACAGGTTATCTTTTTCCACCATATTAAATCAGTCAGGTTTGTCCCAATTACGTTAGAACCAAGCAAAGGGAAGCCATTTTAAAATATGCTGTCAAGAGGAGACTCAGACGTAATACATTTTAGTACGTACTTTCTACATGTGGTCTTTTTCAAAGAAAATTTCCAGTTACATACTGAAGTGCCTAAGCACCAAAACAGTAATCATTTAAACCATTTTAAAAGCTGCTTCTCACATAGGAAAAGGTCAGTCAAGCAATTCAGATCTTGCACTACATCCTTCCATGATTATTAATTTCATTATAACCATATATATGGTTTATAATATGCTCCAAATAAGGGGGAAGGCCAGTATACACTGACTCCTACCACAGGTATGAAGGTAAGATGAAGTCATAAGCATATTCCTGATGTATCAGTCATCGTGTACTTTCTATGTCAGTCTTATCAGGTGCCATCTCTCAGCTGAAACAGCAATATAATCTGGCACGTTAGGAATGGCTCATGTACAATGTTATGACATTAACCACAGATTTCCTCAAGCCTTCTGTCACTGGATGCCAGGAAACAGACAGGCAGGAGCTGCTCTCACATATGACTATTCCAGCCTAGCAATGTCCCATTCCTAAACTAGGACGCCACCTAATACCTCAGCTTCAGCAGACCCGTAGTTCATTCTCTAAGCCATAGATTTTTGCTTTTAAGTTTTTTAATTCTCCTTGAATTTTACGGGTTAGTCTGTTTCCTTGGCGGACCTCACGTAGAATTGCAAGATCCTGATCTGGTCCAATATTTAGAGTCACCTAAAAAGGAAAAGAAAAACAGATGAAGAAAAACAAAGCTGTACAGAATACAATTTAGAGAGTATTATGATGAGGATATGAGGGAGAGAACTCTAAAGGAGACCCTTTGTAGCTAGCAAAGAGAATGCTTAAGCTAGTATCACTAGGGTAATGCATATCACCAATAGAAAGGTGCTCCAGAACCAAAAATAAAAGACAAAAAACTTTCATACGTTATGGTGTTACATTACTGGCAAGGAAGAAATCTGGATAGAATATAATCAAGTTTACACATAACCTGTTGACTCCTTTCTAATTCCTGTATTAGAGACCTACAAAAAGAGGCAAGTTAAAAAATTTATCAGCTAACTTTTATCTAGTTCTAAGTACCTCACCTGATATGATAACATTTTGTTATCTTTTGCTACTAGAACTAGAGGTGGTTTAACTGCTGTGGCCAGCCTACTGCCTTCTGAACGGCATACGATTCAAGAGCAGTTCAAGTGCAACGCCTAGTCTCAGGCCATGCCACGCAGCCCATACTGAGCTGAACAAAGGCTGCTGGATAATCAGAATTCCTGATGGCAAGCTAGCCAGGGCTGCCATTTCCTGTCACCCTGAAACCGGATAGCATGCCGGCCCAGTCATTTTCAACAGCAGAGCAGCACAGCCTTGGAAGCCGCTCTCAAAGCCCTCTTTTCTCTCGACACTTTAGGGTGTCTCATTGTCATCATGTAGTTCTTGGCCCAAGATTTTAATATGCAAATCAGGAAATTTAGTCATCTGTAGTCATTTTGACCTCAAGTGATGAGAAGGATTTAAAGATCACACTGGAGACTTCTAGCAAGTATTTTGTTCCTCTGCCCTCTTGTGGTTAAAAGTGTAAAGAAATTAAGAATACAATTAAGAGCACACCCACAGGTACAAAACATACATGTCTGTAGTAAAGGTATCATAGGCAATTTTCCCCCCATTCACATAGGCTGTATAGTCCTTCAAGAATGAAGTTTAAAAACCCACAGCCCAGAAAAAAATCTTAAAAAAATTATTGAAGCCTTTAGTGAAGACAAATGCGTTAGTCTAAGTAAACTGAACTGTGCGCCAAAACTACAGAAAACAAGTGACACAGTGGCACTGCCAGACTCCTGAAAGTCAGTTGGACGAAAGCTCTGCCTAGATCATCCTCCCAAGCATATCTTAGGTAAATATCTCATCCTAAACTCCAAGCAACGTGAAGACTGTGGCTTCCCTTCTAAGCTGTTCTGATGTTCAGCCACACATCTGGAAGCTACTACAACAGAGTACACAGCTTCAACTTCCAGCCATTGTTCCTGCAGTGATTTTTGCAGAGTTACAAATGAGATATTAACAAAGGAATAAATAGAATATTCACAATACTTAAGTCAATGATCTACCTCTGACTGGAACAAAACCAAACACTATGGCCCCCAGAAAGAAAACCAAGCATAATTTTCTTGGCAGGATATACTTCTGAAACAAACTACTGCCTTGCAATTTCGAGACAGCTAAGTGAGCTACAGCTATCAGATAAGAACTTTCAGAGTTGCAACAAAAATACACAGCTAACGTATAATCAGGACAGTTCCTGGCAAGCTTGATGCCTGACAGATTAACAAAGACAAATCTTTTTTGCTTCATAAAATACGTAAGAGGGCAAGTTTTGTCAAATATCTAAAGGAGCACTTAGGAAAGAAATTATTTCCTTAACTCTAGGGAAATGCTGCATTTAAATACTGAGAATACACCTCTATAGGGTAAACCCATAATAGTCTGCCTCAGAAATGCTTAGCTATTACCTGAAAAAGCTGCTTCTCCACATCTTTCAGCTTCTGCCGAAGCTGTTTAATGTCATTCTTGAAGCCTTCCACTTCCATATTACGACGTTTTTCCAAGGCCTCGTATCGCTGAGTCATCAGCTTCAGGCGCTTCCCCATCTTTTCTGAGCGTTCCTATGGAGATGAAAACTCAATAGAGTGTACAAAATAAAGGCTGCAAGATCATCACATAGCTACCAGATGATTACAGACTAATTACCTTAAAAAGTTCTTTGCCAACATCTCCCTCCTCACGGATCCTAGCCAGCTCACCTTCCAGGGCGATACACTGCTCTCTGTACATGTTTGATAGGCACTGTTCCTGCATTAGCTGTTCTTGCAGTGACTAGGACATAGGAAGAACAGAAGAAATCAACTCAAAAGCCAGTGGTCACAAAATTTCCCCTGCTCTGGAAAAGCAAGTGTGATAGATTGACAATATGACAGGCAAATAAACATTAACAACTGGCGCTACAGCTAATGAAATATCTAGGTAAGGACAATATTCTAACACCACTTCCATGACCTTTTAATTAGGTTATCAGTTCTGCATGACTGCTCATCATCAGTTAAAGAACTCTCTCTTCCCCTTAAAAATAATATTCAACTAATGCTGTAATTCCCCTTTTCACAGCTGCTTGCCCAATACTGCATTTCAGAAGCATCTGCATTCAGTGGTAGATGAAAACAACTCCCTATTGCCTGTTTACTTTCCAATTCCTTATTGCCTCTTTCCCCACTTCAGATCTCCCAGCTTCTCACTGGAAGTATACTAGAAGCGAAAGAAAAATCCTGACTACTGTAGAAGATCTGGGGGACATCAATTGCAAGGACTTATTCTCCCCTGACAGCAGCAAGGAAGATACAGGCACTGCATTCTAAGTCCATTAGCTGAGAGTATTTACACTAAAAGAAAGGCATGTGCAACAAGCAGGTTAGGAACTGTTGGCCCATATGTCACGCAGCTTACAGAAGTAGGGATTTGATCTGGGCATAAGAGAAACTGACAGTGAAATGCTACCATAAATCCTAGCTTATACATTTTATCTGAAATTTGCAAGCAATGCTGATTTTGAGGCAGGAGAGTTTTTGGTTTTTTTTTTTTTTTTTACACTAGTGCCAACAACAATGTAACTTAGGGCAAGCCAGTACAGCTTTGAAACAGCTACTAGCTACTGCCTATCTTGGCAAAACCCAGATGCTTGCAATTTTCTAGTCAAAAACTGTTAAAGAGCCTCTACCTAGGACAAAAAATTACCTTTATTTCTCTGCTGTGGAGTTTCCAAGCTCCATCATCTGCTCGAAGCATCTTCTTGGTATCTCTCTGCTGCTTCTCTCTTCCTGGCTCCCTGCTGACAATAAGCTGATCCACATCTTTGCCTAGTTTCCTCAGCAGACTGTCCTTCTCTGCCATCCATGCTTTCTCATTGGCTTGGGCATCAAACTTGAGCTGGAGAAAGTCACGGGTACTCTCATATAAGAGATTTTGGGTCTTATGGAGTCTGTAAAAAGGGATCCCATTGGAGTCAATTCACTTCTTTCCTAGTTCCTACCTTAATTTCCTCAGTCATCATTGCAAGTTGGAAGAAGCATGGAAGAAAAAGATAGGTGCTTTCCTAACGAGTTTAGCTCTTCTCATCTAATGAAAGAAGTGGTATTCTTCCAATGCGAAATAGGATTTTTAATATGTAGATTACTCCATTCATCTCCTTCCACATACACTACCAAACAGCTGGCTGCATAATTTGCTTTTCTGCCTGCTGCAGCAAGCAACATACTGAAAGCCAAAATATTTCTATTGTTCCCCTCTCTTCTCATCTCATGACTACATCGTGGTCATTGTCTCACACTCACTTATCTGTTATAGTTTTGATCTTGTCCTGGTCCCTCTGATGCTGGACCTGGGCTTCCTCCATGTGAATCCGCCTGTCCTCTAGTAATGCCTCAGCCTGTTCCTTGGATAATCGTGTCTGTTCTTCTATCTGAGCTTGCAGGGCCTCCACCTGAATAGGCATACAAAGACATTACTGAATAAGACCTCACAGCAGCTCTGCTCCTGTCCTTGCAAGTCTCTTACGTTCCAAGATTCAGATCAAAGACTCTACCTGATAATACCTTTGAGAGTTCTGATTTCTGAAATTTTTATTTTTGTTTTAATGCTAAGTATTTCAAACAACTAAAACATTTAAGAAAAACGTTGTGCTATAGGCAAGACAGGCATATTATAAGAAGCAACAATAGATGGAAGATATTGGAAAGATTTAAATTGCATGCAGGATGTGACAAATCCTGTGGAATATGCAGAGACACTTCTGTCCCTATGCTACCATCTTCCAATGAAATGGTGATATAAAAATACCTAAATTCTAGGAAGGTAGCAAGTCCACATATCTTGAACAAAAGAAATTACTCAACCAGAACAAATTACTACATGTAAACAAGATAATGAGTGAAGGAGAGGGATGCAAAGAATCTTGATCTAGGACACACAGTCAGGGAGACAAATTGGAACAAGTAATTGAAAAATGTACATCTGGCCTGTATGTAAGAAACTGTCTGAAAAAACTTGGCGTGTATTTAGATCACTTATTTTTAATGACAATTTGGTATAATACTTTTGCTCCAGAATAAATGTTGTTAGACAGCTAACTGGCCACTAGGTCAGTCACCACTGCCCTCGAACAAAAAAAAAAAACCAAACCCAAAACAACAAAAAAAAATCCAACCGAAAAGCCCACTCAACCAACAAATCTATCTGCTGTACAAGTTTGCTCTTTAATTTGCTTTTTTGACTCATCCTTCCTCATACTTTACATACAGCTTCTGGTAGCTTCCCCAATTCATGATTCTGTACATTTTACCTTTCATTCTGTCATTCATCTACACCCTGTCTTTCACTGAAGTCTAGCAAAGGGAACATTTCATTGTACTAGTGCATCTTATCGAGGCTGCCTGATTTCATCTCAGACACATTGCTTTTCCCAGACTTCCACAAAATACACAACCCTGCAAATGATCTGTGGGTTTAATGTAAATTGGTAGCCACAGTCAAATTATGAGAGTTAACATCAATTACAAATTCTATATTTAAGGGCAACACATTCAACTTGATGTTACTGGAACATCTGCTTATGTAAACCTTCCAGAATCAGACTCAAGTTCCTAAACCTAAGCCTACATTCATCACAAAGAAACAGCTAAGTAAACTGATAGAAAGTGGGAATCCATAGTAAGATGTGGGGACTAATAAAATTAGTATGTCTACATCTAATGTAAGCAGACAGCATATTTGTCTATTGAAATTTCCTGGACAGCCAGGAACTATGTCCATCGGTTAGCAAATGTTTTTACCTGAAGTAGAAGTGTTTGATTATCTCTCTGATACCTCTCAGGACTTTCTGGTTTCTCTCCTTTTGATGCTAGTTTTGAAGTGCTCCTCTTGGTGCCTATTGCAGAAATTTAACAGTAGTAGAAAAATGTTTTCCAATGTACCTGCAGTACCTTTCCAAGCATGAAATACTGTATGTTCTAGCAGGCCTACAAGAACAGGAAAAAGCTCGCCGCTGCTACAGTCACAAGGACTTCCAGGAGGGCTAGCTGGATGAAAAGTTTCAGAACTTATGGTGATTGCATACCTTTATCCGACGCTATCACAACACAATATTTAGGCAACCTACTAATTTTCTTGGCATATATAGAAGGCAAACTTAACAAATTTTCTTAAATAAATGATGAATAGGCAGATGACACAGCTGCACAAGCATCAAGCCTTGAATGAGTTTTGAGCTAGTTAGTCTGAGCTTGTTAGTTTAAGTTAATTTCAGTCACAGAATCATAGAACGTTTTGTGTTGGAAGGAACCTTAAAGATCACCTAGTTCCACCCCCCCCTGCCACGGGCAGGGATACCTTCCATTAGATCAGGTTGCTCAAAGCCTTATTCAACCTGACTAGTCAATTTGGAAAAGGCAGTTCTTTCAAAAGAGAAAGTCAGTATGTAGGCATACAGACCCAAACTAACGTCTACGCTGAAGGCAGTCAGAACCCCACAGCTTGGAATGGCTGTGGCTAAGGGTGCCTGTCTAGGTGGTACCTGTATAGTTCCACAACAGCCATTCCACAGTCATACCAGCCTCTTCCTTAGCTGAGCAGATCACGAACGCGATGAGAGCCAGCTCAGGTTATTTTAAAAGATTTTGAAGGGAAGCCAAGAGTACTGCATGTATATGTATGTACACATGGATACACTTAGGGAACTTAATGGAAGTATACCAAAACATTCACAGTAAGGAATTATTTTGGTATACCAGACACAAACACACAGAGAAACAAGTATCAGTAGCTGAGCTGCTGTTAATCAGCTTGGTGTGGTACCTGTTCTAGAAGTATCATTTCGTTCATGTGGATCTCTTGATTTAGCTGTCCTTTGAAGAACAGTAACCTATAGAAACAAGATTAGATATCTCAGCTGAACGTCTGACTTCTCCAAAGTTGCAATGGTCAAGAACAAATCAAAGAGTGAAACGAGATATCCAAAAGAACAGCATTACCTTACTTCTACCACAAGACAAGGCAGACATTCACAAGTGTAATGTTCGTGTTGAAAAGTTTCCTTTATCATGGCTGAGTTTTGCCATTTCTGCCTCTATTTTTTTTCACCAAAACAACTGGAAAGTAATCCTGCCTTTGCGGGCTTCATTAGGATGAAAATCAGCACCCTCAGCAGGAAAAGGAGCATTTTGGGGACAGAGAGGAGAAGAGGGAAGATGAAGATTATGTTATTTCCTTCTTTCATACTCCTCCTTGCCTTAGCAAGACAGAGAAGTATGAAGCTTGATTTATCAACACTTTCACTCAAGCTACTGAACAAGCCTGGGATAAAAGCTGACCAATACAACTATTGAAACAACCCAACTGTTGAACTGAAACCCACTTAGTAACAAAAACAGGAGGCCATGAAGGAGCAGGTTATAACCCCAATGCTTATCTTGAGGAGGATGCTATATAATAGGCCTAATTTTAGAGATACCTATATCAGGGAATTTTAAAGCTCCTGCGAGATTTTTGTGCTGCTTGAGCAGTGCAGAGCAACCACAAACAATGCGGCAGATTCCAGCCTTTTTCTGCGCCTTATTCCAAGATGAATCCTATATTCCACCATAGCCTCTATATGTCTGAATCATTCATGACTTTAAGTAAGTTCAACTACACTGCCCTTCATACACACTGCCATGTAACCAATTTTACATTATTTCTGAAATATATGATACAATATTGCCTAGAGGGGATGGCTCTTCTGCAGTCTCCTGCCCAGGAAACTGCTGCAGCAACCTCAACACTGCTTTACTCTTCACTGGGGCCTTAATTACCACCTTACCTTAGCACCCTGAGATAGCTGATCTTCAAACACCACACCTGGTCATTTTCTGCACTTCCTTTTTTTCTTTTTCTCTTTGTGGTGTTCTCTCCAACTTCTCAATGACCATTTGCCAGAAAGCTTCAGACTCCTATTTGACATTTAGGAGGCTGATCTGGAGGTATGTTTTGAAGGCAGAAGGGGACCGATGCTAAGAGGACCTACTTCCAGTGTGCTTCTTCCTACTTATCTGTCAGGAGCTATACTAAAGCCTGATGTTGCTACAGATCCTTCCTGCTTTGGGCTCATTTAGCAACTTCTGATTTGCGAGACTTGATCTGGTCTCTGGTCAGCCTCCAGGGTATAGATCTTCATGTTACAATCAAAAGCAGAGTTCTACAGAGAAATGGAACTTGCCTTATGTGGAGGCTCCTTGTGAAAATATGTAACTTCTCCTTTGTCTGTTCCCACTAAAGCCAGGAGATGTTGAATTCTTTTTCTATCCTCCAGTTCCCTGGAATTCAAATGAAAGTGGTCAGCATGTTGCTATTTTTAAGTACCTCAAGACATGGTGATAGACTGTCCTTCTAGTTTACTTGCTAATGCTTACAAGTTTTCCAAACTGTTGCAGTTCTTGAGAATACTGCTTTAAAAACAAACTCCCAAAGACATTACTGATGTTGCCGATATAACAACATCACCACCAATTCTGCTGGCATGAGGGAGCATTCCTCTTTTCAAATATGACAATACTACACAAGCTGATACATGGTAGTAAAGAATTTGCATTCCAGAGTTATGAACTACCTAAAATCCTTTAAGATACTTAATTCAACAGATTGTGTCCATTGTTTTTAAAGCAAACTACATTAAGGGCTGTATCAGACTTCTCGTCACACTCTTGAGAAGTGCTGAAGCACACCAACACGTGTTTTGACTTAAGTTCTTAATACCAAGTTTTCTGTTCAAGTTTTATCACCCACAAATGTTCCAAAGAAGGTTGGGAACTCCTTTGTCACTGGCAGCTACTCTGGTACAACAGGTTATATTCCAGTTCACCAACTAAATGGCATTAAGAAGGAGTGGCTGTCAACACAATCCCACAGAGTCAGGGGAAACTATTTGTTTTGGTCTGTATTTTCTATTTGAGCTTAAGTGTTTTTAGGGCTGTGGGAGGAAGTGTTGCTAGGCAGGTGCAAGGTCTGCTCAAATCAGAACCTCCAAATTCAAACTGGCAATCCACAATTAAAATCTAAATCCATGTTCAACTTCTGCTCTTTCTTCTACTACTAGAATAGGAGGAACAATAAGTGAAAACATATTTAGCAGCCCAACAGATTGGAGCATTCCACCTCCAAGATTTCATAGGAGCCCTCCCTGGGAAGTGTGGCATAATTGCTTCTCTGAAGACCCCAGATCTGGATGAGAACTAGAACATAATGCATGCAATTGCTGCTGCCGGTGACCCAGCCCACCACCTAGACAGCACACCTGATTTTCAGCCGGTCATTCTCCGAGTAAAGACGAAGGACCTGTTCCCTCTCCTGGAAGAGGTAGACTTGCATATCACTCAAAGCCTTTTGCAACTCCGCAATCTCCTCTTCTCGCTGACGCACTTCCCACTGCAATTTGTGCTAGGAAGAGAAGATGAGGTACTTGATAGGGAGCATTGGACAACACTTACAAACTTCAAACTGCTCGTGCCCTGAGCCTGTAACCGGTATAGACCCAGCAGTTCAAGCAAATTATTTTATTCTCTTACAAAATTTGACCAGATGAGGGCAGTATTGGAAAAATTATTAAAAATGTTTCAACAGGGAGCTCAGAGCCCCGCGAATCATTGTCACTATACCACAGTCAAATACGGTCTAAGCGAGGGTCTCCAGTTTCCAGTGGTTGCACTTCTGCACTGGCAGTCAGAGTGGCACAGGTACGGGGAGTCTGATGTCAACAAAAACTTAGCAAAGCCTGTGTCACAGCACTTACTCTTAAAAGAAATTACTGAAAAATAAACATTTAAATATTTGTAGTTTAGTAGTGAGAAATGTGGCTAGTTACTAAGTTTCATCAATGATTTTCCACCTGGTGTGGAAAACTAACAAACACTGCAGAAAACCATTCCTGTAGGAGAGAAAGGCACTATTTTGGAACCTGCCCCTAACTTGTATGCCACAAATTTCCCTGACAGCTTGCAGGCTGCTTTCAAGTATGGCCAGTACTCAAGGAGGCACCCCAATCACCTCAGAAGTGATCATTCTATTCCCAAAAGGTTATTCACAATTACAAAGATGACTGCTAGACAGATGTATGCTGTTAGGCATGTCAGAGCACTGAAATCACAGGTATTCTGTAAGATTTTTTTTTTCTTCTTAAAAGGCAAAAATGTTTAGGCTTTGGAGTTTCTTTTAAATTCACATTTATTTGCTGTGTAGTACTATTGCTTAATAGCCTACGGCCAAGCTTATGAATTCCACTGTAGTAAATACAAATTATATCCGTATGTCAAAGCTCATTAAATTTGGACAAAAGAGCACTCGTTCTTCACTGTGAGAAACAAGAGAAAGAAGTTGGACAACATGGGAACTGAACATCTAAACTCAGGCTTTAATTTTAAAAAAGCAGAAACAAACAACGCACTGTGAAGATATAACCAAACTATAGTAACTTAAGAAGAGAGAATATCCTACAGGCATGTTTCCCTTTGCTTTGACGGAGGACAGACAGCTAGACTTTACAATCAAATCCTGAAATCTACTTATTTCTTCTTAGTGCAGTTCTACCACATTACCAGTAAATCTTAAGACCACCTGTCCTGAGTTTTCAACTGAAGAAAAATATTAAGTTTGTGTAAGGATACGTAGTCCATCATCATGCAAAAACTCTTTTCCTAACCTGCTCATCATACGATTCTTTGTATCTCTCCAGCCTTTTTACCAAATCCTCATGCTCCTCATCAAAGTCGGCAATCTTCTTGCGGTAGTATTCCAGCAGCTCCCGTGAGGGATGGAGAAAGGCCAAGCGCTCATTGATTGAAGGGAGAGGAGTAAAGTCCTCCTGACTCGGAGACTGAGAACTAGCGTATCTGGATGAGACATGGGGGGTTGCCAGCCTGGACAGAAACAGTTTCTAATGACACGTAAGCTTCAGACAATAAAAAACCCCTTCTAAAATAGTTAAAAATAGATTTTCAATTTTAACATAGATTCAATTTCAAACACAGATTAGCTTGTCTGTGCTCCGGGTATTAGCAGGAGATCACAGCATTTAGGAGAACCAAAAGCTTTGATGTAGAACAGCTTGCAGGCTTACTATACTGTGGAGATGGGGCCAACTGATGGAAAAGGGAGAAAGAAAAATGTTATGGAAGGAAAGTCTCATAGGTTATTTGGGGAGGGTGAACGTGAAAGAAAGAGGAGGAAAGAAAAGAAGGAGAGAACAAAGGGGACAAAAAGTCCATTGTTGTGCAATTAGAATCAGCAGCCACTGTAAGATAAACAGTAAGATATCATCTGTGACAGAATCACTATCTGATATCCAGAGAGAAAAACACTTTCTGACTGTTGAATAAGGACAATAATTCAGCCACCATAATTTAAGGTGTAGGTCCAGGAATCTACATGCTTCCTTCCTTTCTGGTATACTTGATGTTCTTATCCACATAGCTTGTCCACCCTTGATAGCAAAATGGAAGCTTCCAAGTTCTTGAATCTTATGTTGAGGTACTAGATGGAAAGCATGTCAATATTACATAAATCAAATCAAGAATATGTATGTGTAATTACATATCTGATTTTTATTTTGAGCAATGTTTACTGCATTCAAACATTTAATCTGTTCAAACAAGCACCAAATTTGCAAATAGAGCTGCACAGAGTTCAAAAGTCTCTTGGAAAGTGTTATTTTTGTTATTTATGTTGATCTGACAAAGGCTTCTTTTTCCTTTAACGATACCATGAGTAACAAAATTAAAAGCCAAGAAGCCTCTTTACTAAAGATCTGCTTAACACAGTCCAAAAATCTGAGTCTGGAGCCAGTGCCAGAACTTTGATCATGAAGTGATCCGGTAGGTGACACTGAGGCAGCCATGACCTTTATGGACCGCCCACCAAAGCTGCTTAGATCAGAACTCCAGGGTGCTGCATCCATGAAAACATGCCAAGCTCCTTAACTCTTGGCATTGTAGGAAAGTATTAAATATGCAATAATATGATTATTTCACATAGGAACTTTCCCACCAGCTGTGCCCAGAAACACCTTAAACAACACACTTGGAAAAATAAATAACAGCAACAGAAGAAAACAGGTAACATAGGCACATGGCGAATACTTTATTACTGAACTAAAGAACAGTAGAAACGGAAAGGCGTAAGGATAAGAAAGCACAGCAGGTACAAGAGCGGACCAAACGGTGCCTTACGTTAAGCCTGGCTACCGGAAAGAAATGGAAGAGCTCCGGGGTCGGAGCCCGCAGAGCGGTTTCGGCGCGGGGTGACTACGGAGGCAGCCCCCACACTACCTTCTGGAGCGAGGGGAGGTCCCCGCAGAGCAGTCCGTCGCGCTCATGGCGCCCCTGCGGAAGGGCCAGGCTCACCGCGGGTAGGGGACAGAAGCTTCGAGCTGGGGCTCAGCCGGGCCACCGGCGGCCCCGGGAGGCTGGCGGAGTTGCCCGGCGGAAACAGGAGCTAGGGCGCGTTGCAGGCCCCGCCGGGAACGGCCATAGCCGCGCGGAAAAGCCCCTGCGGGCGGCCCTGTCAAACAAGCCAGGGACAAGCTCCCGAGGCAGCACGGGAGGGGGCCGGCACCGCCCGCGCCCACCCGCACACGGCCGCCGCCACCACCGCCACCGCCGCCACCTCACGGCCCTCTACGGCGCGAGGCTCCCAACGGCAAAATAACCGCCGTAACTGACACTCCACGACTTAAACGGCGAGGCAACCTGCCGCCCGCCGCCTCTTCCAATCACAGACAGCCTTCCATGCGGCGCCGACCGTCTCTACCAATCAGCGCTGGCGACACGGGCGGCAGGAGTCCCGCGCCGGCGCACCTGGGAGTTGTAGTCCTTGGGTGGCCGGCGGGGGCGGGGCGGCGGCTGCGCCTCGGCCCGCCGGCCATCGCGGGGGGCGGGGGCGGCTTATTTGGGGAAGAAAGATGGGGCTTTGGCTTAGTAACCTTGCTTTTATGACGGCAGGGCTTAGGGCTCCGGGCAAAATAAATGCAGCCTGCAGTGGGAACTCATTTCATTGACAGTGGCAGGAAAAAAAACCCCAAACATCCGTTTGTCTTTGAAAATGAACTGAACGGAAAGCAGGGGTTGTGAAGCAGTCACCGGTTCCAATTCCGGGTGAATATCCACATGCGTTTTTTACATCATCTAGAGGCTTTTTAGCCTCTTCATCCCCCCATATATCTTCCCATACCCAGCGGTGCTCAGTGTTATTCCCACAATTTACGCAATACACTGTTTCCTAATTTAGTTGCTAAGTGTGCTGCGAAAAACCCTGCACACTAATAAGCCAGGTTTTTTTCTTAACCGTTTCTTTAAAGAAATGGACTTTCTGTATTACAAAAAAAAAATATATATATAGGCTTACTGACAAAACTATGAAGTTCTTCTTCAAATCAATTTTCTCAATAAGCAGAGAAAAGAGGAGGGTAGATGATTTTCTGGGCAAAGTCCAGAATAAAGGCTGTTATTACCCTTGGTTAGACTGACTGCTCTCTCCACTTCTCATAAAGCAGTTGAATATATTGTACGAGGGGCCGAAGTCTTCTCTCAGGGAAGTGATAAATACTTCCAGATGACCAAGAAGAGTAAAGACTGATGTGGGGTACATGAGTCCCAGCATGGCCCAGCGTTTCAGAGGCCAACAGCCCCCAAACCGGAGGGGGTAACAGAGAAAAGCGTAAAATTCTGTTTCAAAAAGGATATCTTGCAGAACTGATAAAATTAAAAAAATGCTTCCTCACAGGTTATTTTGGATTTTTAGCTTTTTACTCTGTTAGGAAAGCCTGCACCCTTCCCAGCAGCGCCTTGCAGAGCCCTCTGCTAGCCCAAACATATTCACACAAAAACAAAACAACCTTGAATGGTCTAGAAGGAAATCAGTAAAAGACTGGTTCTCAAAACAAAGCTTTTGCATGCATTAGGTGCTTTCTAGCATGGAGTTTCTTCCCCCTAGTATTCCTGGCTAAATCACTGCTTATCTTGGAAATTCGGTATGTTGGTGATTCTGCTGTTGGGAACAGAATACACATACACATACATTTCCTCAAAAGAATCTGGTACAGCTCATCAGAAGAGAGACACAACCAAATAATAAAAGAAAAAAAAATGGCAGGAGTATGTAGAAATATAACTTCTAGATACTGGTAAGGCAACATCTGCACTCCACGTGCTTTGACAGTCATAAAAGTATCAAGCATCCGTGTCAGGAACCCTCTACAAAATATAGGACGACATCGCAACAACATACTATCCATTAGTAAATTCACTCAATGTTTTATAAGGTCAGTTTGCTCTTACCTATAACTTTTGTCAAAATTAACCATTCACATGGGAGCCATTTGTTTCCCATATGTCAAATGTGGGCAACACCTCTTCAATCTGGCAGGGAAGCGATGCAGATAAATGTGTTAGTCTATCTGAAGCAGTTCTTGTAAGCCTCATGGTAACGGGAAGAGGAAATTAACTTTTTCTGAGACTGAAATAGTACACCAGGACCAAGGCTGGAATAAACAGTAAGAATAAAGTGAGATGTGGAGTATGGTGAACACTGAAGGCAGGGTTCTGGTTAAAAAAAACAAAACCCACACAATTCTTTTTTTGAAGACTACATCGTAATGGATAGGTAAAAGAAGCACCGAGCGAGTCCCAACTTGTGAGTACTTGACTTTGGAAACAAAACATTCTGCACGGGGAGGAGGAGGTCAGCAGAGTATCTATACACAACGCAGGTGCTGGGCGTTGACGGTAGGGTACTTCACACCACCTTGTTATTAATTACTGACCGGGCTTCTGAGATCTTAATGGAGAAGCAGCGAGAGGGACACGCTGGGCCAGAGATAGCGGAGCTGCCAACAGAAATGTGCCTTGGCTGGCGTTACCACGGGTTAAGTGAGATTAAACTCGAGAGCGGCCACAACCGCTGCCTGCCCCGGTCACACGTCCAGGCCTTCCCCTCGGGCACCCAGCAGACACCTCGGTGCCGGCCGCGGGGCCGACTCGCAGCCCCGCCCCGAGCGCCGCGGGGCCGGCGGCTCGTGTTCCGTAAAAGTTGAAAACCAGACGGTAAGAATCCGCGTAGGACGCTGGGCACCGGCCGCCGGGAGGCACGACCCCAGGGCTCGGGCAGCGGTCCCCGGGCGGGCCGGCCCCACGGGCCCTGACGGAAGGACAGGCCGCCCCCTCCCCGGGCCCAACGGCCGCCGCGGGGCGGGGCCAGCGGGAGGGGGCGGGGCTCCCCGGCACTCCTCCTGACGTCCGGCTCAGACAATGGGCGAAACGGCCCTTCAGCACAGGAAGTGAATGGCTCGAGTTTCGTCGCACATTCCTCCGCGGCGGAAGTGGAGGTGGCCCCGCCTTCCTCGACCCCCCCGGACCCCTCCTCCCCCAGCCGCGGCGTAGGGAGTCCTGAGGTGCGGCGGGCGGAGCCCAGATTCGCTCTCGGATCTGTCGGAGGAGTGTCTCCGGGAGCGGCTGACCTGGGAGGCGGCCGGCCCCTCAGCGCTGGGAGTCGCCTCGCCAGAAGAGTGGCGGAGGGACTACTTTTTGGATCGGAAGGCAACAGCGCCTCCTGTTTCCGGGGGAGGGCTCAAAGCGAGACGCGTAACTTCCGGCGAGCTGGAACGCGAGCGAGAGGGGCTCGGCGCGGGGGGAGGCAGCCCCGGGGGACGGGACAACAACACTCGGCAGGAGCCGCCCCCGCCGCCCCGCACGGCCGCCTCGCGCCCCCGCCTCGCCTCCCCTCCCTTCCCCCCCCCCGGCGGCCGTCCTGCCCGGCAGCCGCCGCCGGAGGATGCGCCTCGGCCACCGGCCCAGCCCCGCCGGCCGCTCCTGAGGGCTCCCCCCGCCGCCCCTGGCCGCACCTCTCCGCCCTGCCCTGTCGCGGCCCTCGGTGCGCTCCCCCCGTCGGCGGCGCCCTCCCCCTGCGGTCATGTCGGGGGGTGGAGGGTCGCGCTATGCGGCCGAGTTCGTGCCCCCGCCCGAGTGCCCCGTGTTTGAGCCCAGCTGGGAGGAGTTCAGCGACCCGCTCGGCTTCATCGGCCGCATCCGCGGCCTGGCCGAGAAAACCGGCATCTGCAAGATCCGGCCCCCCAAGGTACCGCCCGTCTGGGGCCTGGGGCGGGGGCGGGGCGGTGCGGGGGACCGGGCTGGGCCCAGGGTAGCCGAGAGGGGCTCGCCGTGTGCCTTGGGCGCTCCGGGGTGCGCCGGGAGGTCTGTGCGGGCCCGGCGTCTCGGTGGCAGCGCAGTGGACGTGGGGACCTGGGAAATCCCTTCCCCCACTCCCGGTGCTCGCCTGGGGTTTCGTGTATCGCCTTCCATAGGCCTCGGTGTCCGTGCCAGGGACACCAAGGAACCTATATGGTCTTTGACCTCAGAGCTGGGTTTTGTAGAGGTTGCTTTGGAGCAGGTGGGAAGCTAGTAGTGCTTGGCGGTGCCCGGGACTTCACGCTCTTTTTACTTTAAAAGAACAAACCCCAACAGCCTACTTGTGAAAACTGCGAAGGTATTGTTGGTGAAATCAGGCGTTTGTTCCGGGAGGGGGGAGAGGGAGGAGGAAGGGTATTTCTTTTTAATGGATCATTGCTTATAAACATAATCTTTAAACTGTTAATAGAAGTGTGGTCAACCTGTTTGTGCAGGGGAATTATATTTATGTGTAGCAGTTTAGAAGGTAGAAGCTTAATCTCTCCGATGACTTGACCATTATTTTATGATGACTTACCCTGTGACCTGTTAAACTGTTCAGAGGAGAACATCAGGCAATTTGGCAAAAGATGGTTAGATCACTTCATAATTAAAGTACAAATAAACTTTAAATACAGTCATAAAGTAGGAGAATTGAAAATACTGAGGAAGAGGATGAAAAAAACTGAAAAGAAAGCATGTAACTGAGAACAACTTGGATATGGGGCTTGCTGATTAGATTTCATGATCCTTCCTCTCCTTCTGACCTGTCTGGGTTGCTGGAATCTGTTTAGTTGGTTTAATGACATGGTGAAAACTTGACCTCCAAGGGGCTGCCCTTTCTAAAATAAGCAGAATGGCTTAGGTTGAGAGGCCACAAGAAACTGATCCAGATCCTGTTCATTGAGAATAACTAGAACTTTCCTGGCTGTGGAACGCATTTGTATTTCTCCATGATTGCTTAGCTGTTTGCATTGCAGGGTTTTGCAGGATGCATGCGTCAGGTTGATTTGCAACCTGCAATAAGGACTAAATCAGACACTTCATACTAACCTTACTGATTTATTATTCTTTTCCATTGTTAGAAACCATAAATATTTTACGATCGGGCTTGAGGCTTTTATATGCTGCAGCAGTGCAAATAATAAATATTTAGTGTGGCTTGTCCACCTGGAATGGTGTGTCCTTACTCTGTTGTATTTACTACCAGGTAGACAATCTACTGTAACTTAAGCTTTCTTAAAAAGTACTAAAAAGCTGAATTATACTTGTTTTGATGTCGTAACACCGTTCTGAGGGACGGGGCTGGGAGGCACTTGTGGTTGAACCGACTGCTGACTGTATTGAGAAAGTCATTATTTAAGGCTGCATCTCTGTTAGAGTTGGACTCCTGAATGGTGGTCTTCTCTTTATTGAAATGACTGTAGACAAATACGAAAAAAGTTACATGTGTAGTAATGTGCTTTATTTGGTGGTTGTCACTGTTGATGGTGAGAATTTTGCAATGTGCAGGATATAGGGAACTTTTTTTTAAAGTAAATAAATAACCATCAAGCTACAGGGTATGTCTCATATTTAAAGTCAGTATGAGATAATGCATACTAAAATGCTTTGAACCTTATTTGCTTCTATATTTTTAATTCTGTGAGGGTATTTTTCTTTGAGCTAAAATATTGTGGGAAGAACATTATTTTAAAAGCAGAAGAATGTCATAAAATTGGAAGATGATATCACCAGTTGTACTGAGAAACTCAGTTACTATTGGGAGCTTGTTTACTCAGACATTGTTAGGGTCTTCTGTTTTGTGCATTTTTTTGAGAAGTTTCTTGAAGTAATAAAATGTCTTTCTGTCTCTGTTTAGGACTGGCAGCCTCCATTTGCTTGTGAAGTACAAAGTTTTCGTTTTACTCCACGAATTCAGCGCCTGAATGAACTGGAGGTGAGCTTTTCCACTGTTGATATAATTTTATGTTTGCACTGAAAGCAGTAGGTCTCCTTGCTTGAGATTTGCATCTTGGCAGGTTTCTGGATGGGGGAGACTTTAGAAACCCATAGACCACATCAGTGTTTATACTTGGCAGTGGCAGAGTTCATATAAAATAACTCTCCACGGCTTTGAGAGAAAGTCTGGTTTTTATTTTATTACCCAAAATAACCACAAGAGTTTTTCACATTCAACTGGAAATGTCTAAAATGAATGCCAAGTACCATGTTGTGTAGTAAGAGCAGCCAGTGTCTAGCCTTCAGAGCTCCACAGGCAATGCATTTTTTTTCTTAAAATGTTTACTGATGTTCTGAAGCCTCTGGTTACCTTATACTGTCTTGATAATGCCTTTTAAGCCTTAAAATGAACTGGTTTTTTTATAGACTTATTATAGTTGGTTAATTTTACGATTAAAAAATGTATGGGAGCTTTCTTGAAAGCAGTATGAGTCCCATTCTGTCCTGGTTTTTCCTTTTCTCTACAACATTTCTCAAAGCCTTGCTCTGTTCATATACCAAAACGTCATGTATCATTTGGCTTGTAAATGGGTCTCCTTATGGAAAGTGATTTGAGTACTCCAAAAATACTCAAGGGAGGAGGCCCTTCTGCATGGTTAAGGCATATATAAAAACTGTTTGTAACTCTTTCCCTCCCCCCCAATGTATATTTTAATAATTGCTCTTGTGTTTCTCCCTGGAATGCTGTTTTTTCAAAAGTATGCGTTTTGGTTTCAAACCAAGAAATTGTTAGGTAGGAGTTTGGTTCCTAGGATCTTAAATGCAGAGAGAAAAGCGTATGCAATTTTCTGTTTGTGAAGATCTTTCTTTTTATCAATTTTTCTATTTCTGGGGGTTTTTTACATGACTAAGAAATACTTCACTTGCCCAGTTGCACTTTGAAAATGTAAACACTATAAAAACTTGTCATGTTTTTTCTCAGGACTGTAAGGTATTGTCACGCTCCTTTTGGGACATACACATTTGTGTTCTTTTATTGATTGCAGGCAATGACAAGAGTGAAGCTGGACTTCTTGGATCAGTTAGCAAAATTTTGGGAACTCCAAGGATCCAATTTAAAAATACCTGTGGTGGAGAGAAAAATACTGGATCTCTATGGTCTGAGCAAGGTGAGTAAGCAACTGTAGGCCTTGGTCTGACTGGGACCTTATTTTTCATTCAAGCTCAAGAAGCCTGCAACAGGGAGGCCTTGTTTTACAGCACTAATCTTATTAATACGGAGATTAAATGAGAGTGGGAAAAAATATACCGAAAGAAAATTTCTAAATTGAATGGTTATGGCAGACAGGTCAAGCACAGTTAAATCAGTTGCCTTTGGTTGGATTCTGTACAGCATGTATTCGTTGTATACAGCTTGAACATCCTGATGTCAGTTGGCCAGTTGCTTTTTAGTTCTCCTTTTTTACATATGGTAGAGCGGCGGGAGTTTGAGGTGGTTTTTGAGAAGGCAGCGGTATACTTGCATGCAGTTCAGCTCCTGGCCTAGCGATTCTGTAATGAACTGTTGTTGTAATTGGTCCCTCCTCTCTCCCAATAGAGGTTCTCCACATGACATAAACGTGCATCTTTGAGAATTTATAATGTCAACTTCTGGAATAATTACTTTAATTTCCAAAACAGGCTAGGCTTAAGGCTGGCTAGAGATTTATACTACTATAGTTATGTTTGGTGTGTTGTTTTTCAAAGTTTGCCCACAAATTAAATCTCTGTTGGAATTTGCTTTTGCACTGGCAAAATATATGTGCCGTTATAAACTTACCTGCTAAGGATGGATTGTTAATATAAATAGGTAGATTTCTTCTTGCAAGGTAAGGAATTAAGATATGGTAGTTCTAGTGCTTCTAGGTTAGACCATCAGTTTCCATTCCCCATCAAGATTTCTTTCTCTTAGGTAAGTAAAAGTATAAAGATTTGAATAGATTTTCTTTATAAAGAAAGAAGTCATAGTCTTTTGGGCAATCTGGAATTGCTGATAAAATGCCGAGAAAAGCTGATAAAATGTCTTTCAGTATTTGTTTTTTTAATTATTTTCATGTCTATGGTGGTTTGCTGGGATATGCAGAATATCATAGTGGTACTGGGAAATATCTGGGTCACTGTTATGAGCTGGAACATTTTAGTTGACTGCAGATACGCACTTCTAAGCTTATTTAGTTACTTAGTGGCTTCTCTAGCCATTGTTCATGTATAGATAATTTTAGAAATCAATTTTTCATGGACATTTTGAAGATAAGTTGAAATTTAGGAATAGTTTCACTTAAAATGGCTTTTCTAGTACTGTGCTGTACATATGAGAAAAATAATGATCAATAATATAACTGTTTTCTCAGTAGAGATGGCTGCACTTAGAGAAAACAGTAATATTAACTAATTTATTTGTCACTGTCACAATTAGACATTTGAATTTACCTCAGCCTTGAAAGTAAACCGTAAATTTCACTCCAGATACAAAATGCATTGAGGTTTCTAACAGTCTATGAAGCATTAAGCATGAAATTTAGTCCTCATGTGTAAAGAAATGTAATGCAAAACTACACTGTTGTAGAAATGCTATTAGTCTTACAATAATGTAAATGAAATTACAATCCATTTGGGTTTTAAGCTGCTTGGCAGTGAAACTGTAAAGGGAATGGAGGCAGTGGAAATGTGGCCAGTGTTTCTGAGGAAGCAACTCATATGCTGTTATGATCATTGCTTAGAGGCAAATGGTCTGTTGTTTTTCATTCTGTGTACATATTAGTTACATGTAAGCAGTGATAGTTCTATATGTGAATTACTGGACTCAAACGAATTGAAGTGCACTGTAAAAACTGGGCTGAGTTAATTGGAAGGTAAATTCAGTTTCTCCTCTTTTTACAGTAGTCTCTCTTCCATTCAGGATTTTGTGAGAGTTTCTAGACTCTTCAGAGAAGTTTGAACTTCCCTGCAGTTGCGAGCTCCAATGCTCCCTTCTGCCTGGGGTCTGTTAGAATGGGCTTCACTCCTGGCCAGACTTGTGTTTTGCATCAGAGTGCAAGTCTGGTGAGAGTTAACATTTCAGTTTGTTCTGATGGTGGAGTTTGTATTCTTTCCAACACGTCATAAATCTTAACTGTTGGACTTCTCCTGTCTGGGACAGTGTGCAATTTACATTTACTAGGAAAATTGTCAAGTTAAATGTATTAAGTAATGGGGATAAATAAGTGCTTAGTTATTAAATTACTAGTCCTTCAGGAAGCAAAAACTAAATTCAGGATTGTGTCACTCTTTAGTAGAATCTTTTAACATTTGATTGGTTTAATTGATTCTTGGTTTATGCAAGGTGGTGAGAGCGGCTCAAAACCCTTAACTTTTTTATTTATGCGTTTCAGATTGTTGCCAGCAAAGGAGGCTTTGAAGTAGTCACTAAAGAGAAGAAATGGTCTAAAGTGGCAAGTCGGCTTGGCTATCTGCCAGGAAAAGGCACAGGGTCATTACTGAAGTCTCACTATGAACGGATCTTATACCCCTATGAGCTCTTCCAGTCTGGGGTCAGCCTTATGGTGAGACACATCTCTTTCAGGATATGAAGAGGGGACCCAAACTGCGCGTAGAATGCCACTTGTTATTGCATATGAAACTAGGACATAGGGTCTACGCTTCTAGAAGCTTCAGCTATGTAAATAAACCTAGAACCACCCTCATACTTCCTGTGACAGAAAGGTGCTGGAAGTTGTAACATCACCTTGTGTAGTTATTTTCTGATAGCCATTTCTTTATAGGACTGAGGCCAACCCTATTGGGAAGGAAAACAGGGCAAAAGGTGATATGATTAATTGGAAAGATGTCTTTCTCTCTCTCTTGATAAGCTGTTAGTTGAGATTCAGTTTTCTTATTTGAAGGGTGCATGGATTAATTGGCCTCTTGTCCAAATGGCATGTGTAATGCCGTGTGATTTCACTCGTCCTGTTTCTTAGCAAACAGAATGATTCACAGACCATGGAATGATCAGCACTGCCTGATCAATCAAGCTGGTGTCCTGTGCTCTGATCTTCTAGGGCATCCAAAAGCCAAACTTGGACCTTAAAGAAAAAGTGGAGGCTGAGGACCTCAGCTCAGATGCCCAGGCTTCCCCAAAGCAGGCTTCAAGAATGAACGTCGTGCTGAAGAGAACCAGGCGCGTCAAATCCCAGGTACCCCTGTTAATAGGCTATTAGGGACAGAGAACACTTATTCCTCCCACCAGCGCAGCAGCGTTGGCAGTGCAACAGTCTTTGGCTGGCTGTGGGAGCCTGCTGAAAAGCACCACCAGGAAGCAGTCTTCGTTTAAATAAAATCCAGAGAAGGATGTCTCTCTGAGGCATGATTTACTTATGGTAGATGCTCTGTTTATCTAAAAACTTTCAAAAGCTGCTTTTTGTTTATTGACAAGTGGCCTATGTACCTTGGTAGTGAATATACCTGTGAAAACTAAACAGATAAAAAGCCATTTGTGAAATGATGTTGAAGCTTCTGCTTGTGCAAAGTTTGAAAAGTCTTTTAAAACTTTTTTTAAAGATGCCATTTAGTTATACAAATGCAAATAAGTGTCAATAAGTCTTTATTAATTGTGGAAATTGCACTTGGGACTAATTATCTCAAGCTGGACAGTGTTTTTGTGAAGAAATGAAACAGATATGAGGGCAGATGCTCAATGATGGCTGGAACTGTATAGGATTTCCACAGTTTCTCTACTGAAAAGCAGTTTATTTTCTTCTAGATTAGTGGTGTTACAGGAACATCTGATACTCTACTAGGTGTTACTAAATCCTGGGAGTACCCCTCAGTAAATCTCGGTTCAAACTGAATCACCACCATTTTAAATGCTATACCATTAGAAATAATCTTGGAGGCTTGTCCTGATGGCTGCATAGCTTCTGTTGCACTATTTAAAGCAAGCCTTCACCTTTTGACAAAAGATTTCTGTTGCAGGCGTCATCCTAAGGCTCTTCACAGCAGGTCTCGTGGCTCCCTGCTGGCCAGTCAGTGGAACGTAGGCAAAAGCTGGTTTTATATGCAGTAAACTTATTACTGGCTTGGTGCCTTTCTAGACTTATTTTAAGCACCACAAAGTTTTTTCAAATGCTCTTAAACTGCTTTTTTTTCAAATCTATCTTTATTGTCACCGAGATATTTGAGTATCCTTTACAAACTTCCATCTTTTTCTCTGGTGTCAAGATTGATTTAGACTAAATTGTCTTTTTTTAGTCTGTTTTCTCAACTTCCTGAAGCTGACTCGATGTTATGTATCGTAGCCATATAACAATGCATCACACAAGCAGTCCCAGGCTGTGATCTTACCAGGTCGCTCGAATCGTGTGTTGTTAGTGAGCTATCCAGAAAAACTGAGAACGCTGCAGGAGCTGCAGCAGTCATTCGTTATGTGGAATTCTGCTTTGGATTTGAACGAATCTTGTGAGATAATGCCAGTATGACCTTTTTCTCATACATGGTATAAAAGTGTCACTACATTATTAAGATCCTGTAGGATGTTTTCTCCTGCTGATTTCAGTAGAATAATGGTACTTCTCATTTCTCCTTGTTGGAGAAAAGATGTGATCCTGGCACAGTATAGCTGCTTCGTTTCATTTAGAGGGTCTGCATTTTGGAAATGAGAGGTGATTTTACTTGGATCATCTGCAAAAAGTAAATACATATATATGTATTTATTTAAATGTCTTTTATTAGGCCTGTAGCCACCCTGTCTTTTAAGCATTGCAGTTATTAAAACGGCTGAAATGAGTTCTTAAATGCAGGAAAAACTCAACCTACTTGCATAGCCAGGAGAAGTATTTTTTGGCTGTGTTGGAAGCTATGCATAACTCTTAAGTCAACTCTGGAACTGTATTTAGAAACAGAGATTTGTCCTCAGTAGCCCCAAATGGTAGAAGTGTAAATATCTGGGGAATGCTGAGAAATTGTTCGAGATTTCAGTGCACCTCTTTATTGTAGGCAGGACTCTGTTTATTGTTTGAAGTGCATACCTGGAATTGTACCAGAGATTGTCTAGATAGTCTTCAGAGAACAGGTAATATGCAAGTAATGTAAAAACCTGCTGAATAAATGTCATTCTGCTCTAGCAGAAACATCTGAATGATTTGTGTGCAGTGTGCCGAATAGTCCGATGCCTCGGTACTGAGCATGGATAACTACGCTGACCTCTGCATCTCAGTAGATTTCTTCCAAGTGCTAAAAGTACTTTCCAAAAATGCTCTGCATCTAATTCATGCAGATAACTTACTTAAGAATGGGTCATGAATAAGAAAGCGTAAAGACAGTAATCAGAAATTACTGAAATAAAGATACGCAGCAATAGAGGGGAGTGGCAGACTTTCGAAAAGCAAATTTTTGAGTTTTTAGGAAAAGTGAAAAATGAAAGACAACAGGGAATGAGAATTCCCCTTTGTGAAAGATGGGTTGGGAATCTTTGGATACTACAGTCAAATGTCAGTTGAATACATGGTCTCTGAATAGGAAATCTGGTGATGAGAGATTCTGCTCAAAAATAAATTTGATGCTTCATTCTCTTTCCCTTTTTCTCTCAAGAAAGCTATCACAAAAACTGGAGAAGGGCAACTGATTTTCTAAAGGCTTGTACAGAAAAGGACAACAAAGAGTAGAATGAATTCAGATTAGAAAAGGAGAATATCCTCAAGGAAAGGTTAAAGTTAGGAGAATATGTCTTTCTTAGAAAAGAGTAGTATATCTTCATAGAGGATCTGTTAGGGTGTAGTTTAACTGGCAAGGGATTTGTCTAATGAGGTTACATCATGATCATGGAATCATAGAACGGTTTGGGTTGGAAGGGACCTTAAAGACCATCTAGTTCCAACCCCCTGCCATGGGCAAGAATACCTTCCACTAGACCAGGTTGCTCAAAGTCCCATCCAGCCAGGCCTTGAACACTTCCAGGAAGGGGGCATCCACAGCTTCTCTGGGGCAACCTGTTCCAGTATCTCACCACCCTCATAATGAAGAATTTCACCACACAGCTTGATGTTGTTGGCAGACTTGCTGAGGGTGCGCTCAATCCCACTGTCCCTGTCGCCAACAAAGATGTTAAACAGTGCTAGTCCCAGTACTGACCCCTGAGGAACACCACTCATCACTGGTCTCTGCTTGGACATTGAGCCATTGACTGCAACTCTTTGAGCGCGACCATCCAGCCAATTCTTTATCCACCAAGTGGTCCATCCATCAAATCCATGTCTCTCCAGTTTAGAGACAAGGATGACAGTGTGGGACACTTTGCACAAGTCCAGGTAGATGATGTCAGTTGCTCTTCCCTTATCCACCAACACTGTAACCCTGTCATAGAAGACCACCATATTTGTCAGGCACGATTTGCCCTTAGTGAAGCCATGTTGGCTGATGATTTCTGGTAGACAAATGCAGTACTGGGGGGAAAAAAAATAAAAAATGAAGTGCTGTCTTTTCAAAGGACATTAACTTAACATCCAGAGAATTTTCTGAAAAATTAAAACCAATTCTAAGTAATGTATCTGCTTTCAGGTTTCTTCTATAAATTTGAGTGGTTTCAGAATAACAGGATTTATAAAATAAGCTTCCATTTTTTAATTTGAAAGATTTCTTTCTGTGGGAACAATTGTGTGAAACAAAAGAACTCTGGGAGATGCTGACAAATGCCCAAAACACATAAATATTTTGATTACTGGTTGTAACCATTCTGGTGGTGTGTATTGAGGATGGAGGGATGGGGATGCAAATGTAGAGAAAAGATAGCGTGTGAATCCTGTGTAACTGGATCATGTTATTAGGATTCGCCCATATACAAGAAAAACCTTTGGGTTTTACTTTCAGTTAAGAAGGTAAAAGAAACAAAGATAGCTGTCTGCATCCTTCAGGAAAAAGAGGAGCTGAGAATAGAATTGCAGTTTAATCAATTTCATTTCACTTTCTGTTAAATGGAAAAAAATAATGCAAAAGTGTGATGGAGTTTTGTGCTGTTAGTGATGAGAAAATGGCAAGGAATGCAAGATTTCTGCTTCTGTGTGCTCACAGTTTTGAGTTTGGTGTTTTTATACAGTCTTAAAGGACACCACGGAAAGACTACTTATTGAGGCTTCTGAATGCTTTTACCATTCACAACTTAAACTGTCAATATCCTGGCAGTGTTCATAAGGTTATATAGGAATCTGACTTTTAAAAAAACATTTCCATTTCAATATGCAACCTGTTCTTTTTGAAAACTGAATATGTTTTCCAACGGGGCATGAATGGATTGCATCCACTTATGTTTACTGGAATACAAGTAAATCTGGGTGATGGAGTTATGAAAATATATTTAGGCAATGCATTTTTAAACAAAGCTATAAAACTGAAGAGAGGTTGGTGCATGTTAATGATTTACTTCTACTAAATATGATAGTAAAATTATTTTTCACGTATCATTGAGAAAATTATCTTAGGTCACAGTAGCAGGAGAGAGAAATTGTGGAGGTTGTTTGTAAATGTTGCTGAAATGATGGAAAATTGTACTGTGCTCAGAAATGTAATATGGGTTGATTCTGTCAAGTTCCATTAGTTGAGAGAATGGATGAGCTGCTAATGAATTTCAAATGGGAACTGAGGGGCTATGAAGTCTCCAGGTGGTAGGCTTTCCTGTACAGCAAAAAAGTCAGTGTTTCCTTATGGCTTGTTAGCCAAAAAGTGAGGAATTTATGAGAAAAAATTGCCAGTTAGCGTGCAATTTCAGAGTGGGCTTACAAAGTTGGTAACTTGTATCTAAAGTGAAAATAATTTAATAGCAACATAGAATTCATAGATGTTCAAAATTAGAATATCAGCAATAATCAGTTTGGAAAGATGCCGGTTAGCATACTGCATACACAGTTCAGTGGGAACAAGGACTCTAAATATCACTAAAAATTCCTCAGAGTACTAATGCCTAGGAAATGAGTATCTCTTTTAATGTGTTCCAGAAGCAAGAAAACCAACTGATTTAGGCTGAATAAATGGAAATTATCTTCTTTCTTTAAGCTTTATTGCAAGTGCGTTTGAACTTATTTTTAAACACTTTTTTGGAAGGGTCTTTTTTTGTTTATTGATTAAGAACTGAATGCATGTCACCCCAAGGGAGCTTATTTCATGCATGATATATCAGGCCATAGCTGTGGAAAATAACAGGTGGAGTATCCTCAGTAAGTTACTTGAAATAACCTCATTGAAATTAGATAGATTTGCTGAGATCTTTTAAGATGAGTGAATTTCAGGAGAAAGATTGCAGATGAGAATATAGAAGAGTGGCCTTCTATATCAGCTTAGGCTTTTCAAAATAGAAGGAGGCAACATAGAGAAAAATACCAAGGTGATTGCATTGCAGATAAAAACAGAATATGGAGGTTATTTTTGCTGTTAGGTTAGCGGCAATGATGTGGGACAATGAGGCAGGTGAGTAATGGGAAAGAGGAAGAAGTTAAGTTGAACAGAACACTTCAGGAAACAACACTGGCAGGGGCATGGAGTTGTCTCCTAACGGGTCTTTTCATCTCTGATTTTGAGGTTGCAAGGGCACCATGAGTAGCTGAGATTTCAAGAGTTGTACTCATAACATTTCATCACAAATAAACCCAGGAGCAGACAAGCTTAAGGAAGTAGGTTGGAACTCATTAGTGTCATGTGTATGCGTCTACTCAAGGAAGCAGATAAAAAAATCCTGTTGAAACAGTGTATGTATTAACATCCAAGCACTTGACTGAATCGTGATCATTTTGGAATATACTGCTGTGGCATTCTTTTTATTTATTTTTTGCTAAATGTCAAACCTAGTTCTCTTATTTGCTGTATAGATGACTTTCTGTAGTTTATCTGTAATCCTAAATGGGAAATAATTTGGAAAGTTGGGACAAAAATGCTGTCTTTTATGCCATTTGCATTTGTTCATTGGCTTTAAGAACAGAAAATCATGTCTTTTCATGCTTCTGTTCCCTTTGATGAGCTGATGTTGTGGGAGAGTGGAATATAAACAAATTATGAAGAGACCTGGAGGGGAAATATTGATGGTTTGTACTGATGTGGTCTTGTTTTTATTTTCAGGCAGAGGCAGGAGAAATGAGTAGAAATACTGAACTGAAGAAGCTGCAGATCTTTGGAGCTGGACCAAAGATGATGGGACTGGCATTGGGAGCAAAGGATAAAGAGGGTAATTAAATCTTGAGCTCATGGCTTTGTAAAGTAAGGAGGCTGTTTAAATCTTTCTGCATGTCTCTAGAGACAACATTAAGAAGTAAGCAAATCATTATAACTGGAAGAAGAAAGCTAAGTATTCTAGTGTTTCATTCATGAGAGAGATTTACAGGGTGCTTCGTGTAACTTGGCATAGTTTCAGCTCTTTATGTATTATATAGTAACAATAACAATTAAGCAGCTGTTGCATGAACGGAGTGACTGGAAGGGAAAACAGGATTTGACAGTACTGAAACTGATCCTAGCAGCTAAGTGCACAAATTATGAGTGTAATTCACTCTGTTTCGTGAGGCAATTGGGATCACCTGTCAGGATAAGCAAAATACATTTTCCTAATCCCTGTTTATTTTAGATTGGCCAGGTATAATGAGGCATTTTTGCTTTCTTTGGACTGTCAGGTAGTTTCTGATATGAAAGGCAGTGTACCAGGCTGGACATCAGTGGTGTTTTTGCAAGTTAAGTCTGTCTTAATGTGATATTAATAACATTTAACTTTATTCTACTTCAAGATGAGGTGACACGAAGACGCAAGGGAACCAGATCAGAAGCATTTGGAATGCAGATGAGGCAGCGGAAAGGAACTCTTTCTGTCAACTTCGTAAGTTTAATCCCTTTTGTTGTGATTTCTGATAATAAGCAATTAATTGGTTTACTAAGATTTTTTTTTGTAAAACACCCCCCCCCCCCCCCCCCCCCCCCCCCCCGATGAATAGATGGACACTGCAGCAGATGATACTGTTATGTGAAGAATGAACAGTATTTTGAAAAATAATCTATGCTCTAGGTTTCTCTTTTAATCTTTTGGACAGGAAGAATGTTGCAACATGAAGGTACTTGCTGATCATGGCTTTGAGGGCTTGCTTTGCCACATACTTCTTGCATGCTTTCAATAGCTCACTTCCTATTTGAGCTCCCCTTTGTAGAACAATTATAATACAACTTCTTTTCCTTAAAAGATATTTTAAGGTGCTCCAGTACTTCAGGAGTTTGTTTTTTAGCAATTCCAGCTTTCATGTCTTTTTTGTTTTGAGTTTAAACTAGTCATTATACAAGTCCATGCAAGAGAAACCCCTAAGGGGAAAAATGAAATGTTTAGCGCTCTGATGTTTGACCATGGAAAAGCAGTGTATAGTTGTTCTTAATGTCTTTCATAGCATATGACTTTTTACTTTTAAAGTGTCATAATTTAGCATGTGTACACAACTATGAATGAAGGTGTCTTTTAATGTCTTAAGAATTAGACTCTTCACTAATAATTCAGCTTTTTTTTTCTTGGCCTGAGAACACTTACAAGAGCTCTTGTATTTTAAATTTCACCCATAGAAGGCTAAGGCAACCAAAAGTCTCTAGTAATCATATTTTTATATGTGGAAATGCCTCTTGTGGAAAAAAAAAGTGGGAGAAGTTGGGTATTTAAAAAAACAGATCATTGTGCTGTTGCAGCTAAGTTAGAATTTGTGTGACTTGATTTTTTTTTTCTACTACTTCCAAGTATATGGTGTTCCTAGGCTGTGTAAGTGTTGACTGTTTTGTTTAAGTATGCTTTAATTTAAAAGTATTTTCTCTAGTCTCTATTTCTTTATAGAAAACTGTATTTGTTTACTCTTTCAATTTACTCCTATTTATAAAAGAAAATGAAAACACTGAAGCTACAGAACTCCTATTTTGGAACTGTATTGCTGTAACTGTAATCTCATGAAATTCTGTGACTTAGTACCATTTGGTTCCACGCTTTTTTTTATACTTGGATGAGAGATCTTCAAGGAAAGCAGTTTTTGAAGTGCACAGGTGATACATTAGCCTTATATAACTTTTGTCTGAAAAATACTATGCTGCAGTTTTGTTTATACTTCTCCCTCATTCATTTATCTTTTTGTGAAATGCTATGAAATTTATTTTATCTATGTGAAAAGCTAACTGTGAAATAAAATACACCTTTTTATCCCCTCCCCCCTGATAAATATAGTTATATATCATCATAGTCTTACTGTGTCTTGTTACATGGCTAGAAGGCTTATTTGTGGTTATTGTGTAATCACAGATCTGCTTGTTGTGAATATGTATTTCAATGCAGTCTTTGTGTTTGACAAATCATCACTTGGGCTGACATAAAAAAGATTGCATATGTTAATATGAATTTGGAGAGAAGAAGGTATTATCAGTGATAGGTAACTAGGGAGTGTCATAGAATAGCCTCTTCCTCCAATTGCCATTTTAGGGCATTTTTAGTTTTGGGCATAGAACCTGAAAGTGTCTGCTAAGGTACCCTCCCTCCATTTTATATACTTGCAACAAAAGCAACCAGTTTGGTGTTTTAGACAGACATGATAGTCCATGAGGGTGAGTGTGTGGATTTTTTTTAAAAAGAGGGAAATGATGTGTTTCTTAATAGAACTGCATTATTTTTTAAAATTGTTTCTTAAGAAACCTGAGCAATCTTTTTAAGTAGTATATTATTGCATAGGTAGTAAGTTGCATGCTTAACTAGGCTGGTGTAACTAAGATGGGGTTGACATCAAGTGTTTAACACAACTGCGTGAACCTAATTAGCTGAAAAACATTATTTTTGTGGCATCTTGATGAAAATAACAGACCCCCAAAAAACCACCCCACCACTTCTGGTGCTATTTTGAGCTGTGTGAAGGAAATATGCATAGCCAGAGTGGCTCAGTGACTGACGGGAGTAGTAGCAGAACTTGGAGCCAGTGCTATTCATGAAGTTCATGTTGTTACTAAAAATTTATACATAAGATGCTTTATCACAGCTAAAAAAATTAATACACGATTTCTTCATTTAGATTGTTACAGATCTCCATTACTATATTAAATGTATATATTAAATTAAAAGTCCTTTGGATGATACAGGAAGCAACAGCAAAGAAAATTTGAAACTTGCTGATACAGTTTTCTCTTTGGTCCGTGAGAATATCTCCCAGTCAGTGTTGTTCTGGTTGAGAGATCATTGCGGACAGACACCTGCGAAAATTGTTTGCTGTTGTATTGGGATTAATACTTCTCTTTTATCATTTGGAGTTTTATCCTTTATTTTGGAGAAAATAAGAAAGAAGTTGGTACTTTTACCTGCAGTTTCCTTCCTTTCCCTGTGGATTTTTAGATTGAAATCTGTAGGTTTGTGGGTTTTGTTATCTCTTCTTTTCCATTGCAAAGATAATCACTGTACTGTTGCAAGTGGTGACGTGTATGTTTCTGAGATAGTTTTTGGAGATATTCCTCAGCCATGTGCTCTTTGTAGGGATTTAGCTTGAATTGTTTTCCATGATAGAGGCCCAAAGAGAGGGAAAGCATGAAGTTGTAAAAACTGTAATGTACTCTTTTGCCTTAGAATAGTGTAAATGAGGTGCTGCTTAGTTATATAGAAAACAATTGTCCAACTGAACTGGATAGTTATTTTGCAGCACCCAAAGTCCCCCTGTCCCCCACATATTACTGCTTGGGGAAACTGAAGCATAATCTTCATTATTAATGCTTCTCAAAAACCAGAGGAGACTGCATTGATGTTCATATATCAGACTTTAGGATTACATCCTTTGTTCCTTAGTTTAAGGAAGGCAGGTTCTGGATGAGGAAACTTTTTGTAACCCCCCCCCCCTTTTCTTTTTCTCTTTTTCCACAGGTTGATCTGTATGTTTGCTTATTCTGTGGCAGAGGAAATAACGAGGACAAACTGCTACTGTGTGATGGATGTGATGACAGCTATCACACTTTTTGCTTGATTCCTCCTTTACCTGACGTACCCAAGGGTGACTGGAGGTGTCCAAAGTGCGTTGCTGAGGTACAGTTCAAGAACTACTCAAACTTTGTATGTATACTTGTGTTCCTGGAAAGATCAGAAGAGCAGTTCAGCTCAATGCCATTCCATCTGGGTAGAAGCCATAGTTTTGTTTGGAATATTGTCAAAATGAGCTGTGAATCTCCAGCTGTTCTTGGTTGATGAGCCATAAGGAGAGAGAAATGTTCCTTCTAGAGCTTGACATAACCTTTGTTTATTATATGGCCATGTGACAGCTAAAACTTTAGCCTTTGTATGCTAAGAGCTGAAACTCAATTTGATAAGCTGGTAATGGGAAATTAGGGTGAGAAGCAGGGTTGTGGTAGGTGTTTCAGCATAACAATGAGACATTTTGTGAACTATGAAGTAATCAAAGGATGCGATTTGGACATAACAGAGCACTTTGATTATTGGGAAGTCATTATGGCATTGTGCAGAATAGCTTGTAGCAGAAAGTGAAAGAACTCATTTAAAAATCTGTAGCTATTTTAGATTTGGTTTAGACTAAAAAAGGAACTGTTGAGGCTCCGAAAGTGGAAGCTAGTTGAATGTCATTGTTCAAAAAAGAAGAGCTACCAAGTTCTAAGAGATGACTGATCAACAGCCTAAAGGCAGCGAACATCACTTGATTGGCTTGGTATTTTTCTCGGGAAATTGGTAGATGTAGGATTCAGAGGGAAAAAGCTTACTGTTTCTAAATCTGTAATTTGTGACTGGCTTTAACTTTTTAGACCATGTTTTTTCCAAAAGGGGCAGTTGCACACACACGTGTATATGCCCATTTCCCCCCACATCCCCCACACCCTTCCTGGCTGTGGGCTTCTACTGTTTTCTTTATGGTGGTGCGTGAATAGTTGTGCAGCCACATAATGAGGTGGATCAGCTTGCTGCTCTCTAACCCTTCAGCAAGAGAGATTAGGTTGTCAGATGAACTCTGGCAAATACTGTTGTGAGAGAGGTGGAGATTCATAGTTACAGGCAAAGGAAAAGATGCAACTAACACTTTGGGCTGCCGCTCACAGAGCGGATTAAGCTGCTTTTTTATTGTTCCTGTAAGAGAGAGCAATAAAGGAGTATTAGGAAACTACAGCAATCCAATGTGGAGGTAATTTAGAGAATATAGCAGTAAATAGAGTGACTGCAGTGGAATGTGGAAGTAAAAATGTGGAAACTCACAAGAAATTTCAGTACTACTAGTAAAAACAGGGATACATTGTTCCCAAGGGAAAAGTACACATGTAGGGACAAAATCAGGAAAGTTAAGGTGCCAAATAAGTCTCTACTAGCAAATGGTACAGAAAGTACTTGAAAAATTCTGGAAATACATTGAAAGTAAAAGGAAGAAAGGAAAAAACATAGCTATATTATGTAATGGAGAGTGAACAAATAACAGGAGAAAGATGTTTGAAATGGTCAGCGGTGCTTTTTGCCTCAGTTTTTACTTTAAATGTTAATTGTGCACAGATGCTTTATGTAATATTAACTGCAGGGTGCTGGAACAGAAGCTAGGAAGAATAGGGTAAGGGTTTCTTATGTGTTCTCAGGTCAACATTGTTTGACAGTGTTTACAGATGTTGTAGATTCTCTGTTGCACACTCCATTTAAGAACTACTTTGATAATTGTTGGGCATAGTCTAAGGATAGTTCCTCTTGAAGAAAAAGAAACTACTGATCTCTTGAATTCCTTTCCAGTCCTGTTTGTTTATGACTGAACAGCTGACTGTCAAATAGTTCTGTGTCATTGCAGTGGGTTGACCCTGGCTGGACGCCAGGTGCCCACCAAAGCCGCTCTATCACTCCCCTCCTCAGCTGGACAGGGGAGAGAAAAATATAATGAAAGGCTCCTGGGTCGAGATAAGGACAGGGAAAGATCACTTGACAGTTGCTGTCATGGGCAAAACAGACTCGACTTGGGGAAAATTAATTTAATTTATTACCAATCAAATCAGAGTAGGATAATGAGAAATAAAACCAAATCTTAAAAAACACCTTCCCCCCACCCCTTCCTTCTTCCCGGGCTCAACTTCACTTCTGATTTTCTCTACCTCCTCCCCCGGAGCGGTGCAGGGGGAGAGGGAATGGGGGTTGCGGTCAGTTCATCACACGTTGTCCCTGCCGCTCCTTCCTCCTCAGGGGGAGGACTCCTCACACTCTTCCCCTGCTCCAGCGTGGGGTCCCTCCCACAGGAGACAGTCCTCCATGGAATTCTCCATCATGAGTCCTTCCCATGGGCTGCAGTTCTTCACGAACTGCTCCAGTGTGGGCCCCTTCCACAGGGTGCAGTCCTTCAGGAACAGACTGCTTCAGCGTGAGTGCCCCGAGGGGTCTCAAGTCCTGCCAGCAAACCTGCTCCGGTGTGGGCTCCTCTCTCCATGGGTCCACAGGTCCTGCCAGGAGCCTGCTCCAGCGTGGGCTTCCCACAGGGTCATAGCCTCCTTTGGGCACATCCGCTTGCTCTGGTGTGGGGTCCTTCAGGGGCTGCAGGTGGATATCTGCTCCACCGTGGACCTCCCTGGGCTGCAGGGGGACAGCCTGCCTCACCATGGTCTTCACCATGGGCTGCAGGGGAATCTCTGCTCCGGCGCCTGGAGCACCTCCTCCCCCTTCTTCTTCACTGGCCTTGGTGTCTGCAGAGTTGTTGCTCTCACATATTCTCACTCCTCTCTTCGGGCTGCAATTGCTGTTGCGCAGCAACTTTTTCCCCCTTCTTAACTACGTTATCGCAGAGGCGCTACCACTGTCACTGCCTGACTCGGCCTTGGCCAGCGGTGGGTCTGTCTTGGAGCCGGCTGGCATTGGCTCTGTCGGACATGGAGGAAGCTTCTAGCAGCTTCTCACAGAACCCACCCCTGCAGCTCCCCTGCTACCAAAACCTTGCTACGCAAACCCAATACAGTCATGTTTGTGTTCAAGTATGTCTTGTATCTATAAACAGTGTGTCAGATACAAAAGGGCTGAAAAGGACACTGTAGAAATGGGTGGGGAGAGTAGCTGAAATGTGAACTGGTATTTTTTGTGCTTTTGGGATGAACTGGGGATAGAACAGTGGAAGACTTGAAGATTTTCTGTCAGATGGGCCATGTCTGCTGTTAGCTGCGTTGCATTGTTTTGATTTCCTTCTTCCTCTTTCCTCCTGTATACTTTCACAGAGCCAAATCAGGTGAAGATTTGCTGACTTCATAAGACTGAAGCACTTGCAGGGTTTGTTCCTGTGCAGTTATTCTGCAGGTGCTTGAATCCAGTGTGTCTAAGAAATGTCTAACAGCTGTCTAAGCTTCTTTATTGTGCCTTGTCTTACTCTGTGGCTGGCAGAAGTAGATGATGAAACTTAGTTTTGGACAGGAAAGCAGAAGTGTGTGGAATTGGGGTTTACTGTGTTAGATTAGCTTCTGTACAATTAATTCTGTTCTGTTTCCGTTGTGGCAGGACTTCCTCAGCTGAGAAAAGCACTCAAAACTGATAGCTTATTGTGTTTGGTAAGGACTCAGATGGACACTAGGGTTTTTTTGCTAAAAATGTAACTGTCATAATCTGCTGCAGGGAATAATATTTTCATGTCCTATCTCCTAGGAATGCAACAAACCCCGTGAGGCCTTTGGATTTGAACAAGCTGTCAGGGAATATACTCTCCAGAGCTTTGGTGAAATGGCTGATAACTTCAAGTCTGATTATTTCAACATGCCGGTCCATGTAAGTTTCAACTTTTGTTGTGATTCCTTGTAGGGGAAAAAGAGAAGAGGTTTCAGCTGATCCTGAATTTTTGCTAAGGCATCTTAGCTTTGTTTAAAGAGGCACCCTGAGCTTCAAACATGTAAACAAATGATTTAGCTTTCTGGCATCTGGTCTCATTTCAGCTTCATTTCACCCTTTTCCTGTGATGGATAGATAGCTTTGTTGCTTGTTAGGGTATACCTTATTGGCCGTACTCTAGTTAAGTTCTTGCCCTTTTTGATTAATTGAACCAAGTATGTTGTTCTTGTTTGGCAAAGGGGTCTTCCTCCTGCCCTTCCTATGGCTTTCGTCTTGGTTTTGTTTGTTCAGAGGATAAATAATTGTTTTTCTCCCTGTTACAGTCTTTTCTTGTAGATAAATCAGTAGACTGAGTCTATCTGATAATCGGAGTTTTTTTTGTTCTGCATCTTAGCAGCATTATTAAAACTGGCATTTCTGCTTTGGCATGCTTCCATGATTCCACTGTCCTGTAGACTGCATGCAGCACCAAGCTCCTTCTCCTCTCAGGGTTCTTTGGTAACTTATGGGTATTCTTGCTAAAGCTTCTACTTTTTAAGGACTCCAATTTATGATACAGCCTTAGGACACAGAGTAAAGCAAGGAACAAAGCTTATTTTACAAATAAGCTTCATAAGAAAATGCATATAAATAGGAGTTGTAATGAGCTATATGAAGAGTACACTCTTGAATACAATTCTCTACCTGAATTTCCTTGCTGTTACTTAGAAGTTCTGGTCATTGTCCTCTGAAATAGTTTGGAATTTGCATGCTGTTTATTCTGTTTGCTGCTTGGCTTCTGCTGGCTGTCTCCTCTCCTCCTTTTTAGCTGTACTTCTGGTAACTGCATCTTCTTTTTTGTTCATTCCATCCCTTGTGATGTGGCATCCTATTTCTACTAATGATTTATTACTTGAATAATAACTTTTATGTTGGGTCTTATCTGCACATACCCTAACATCTTTTCCGCTTTCAGATGGTTCCCACTGAGCTCGTAGAAAAAGAATTCTGGCGGTTGGTGAGCAGCATAGAAGAAGACGTCATTGTGGAATATGGGGCTGATATCTCATCCAAGGACTTTGGAAGTGGCTTCCCAGTGAAGGATGGCCGACGAAAGCTGATGCCAGAGGAGGAGGTGAGGAACAGGATATGCACACTGACCCTATTCTTTGCTCTGCATAAGGTTTCACATTAAGAATTTAGGTCAGAAATCAGCTTGGATTTTTTTCATGAAGCAATTGCTTAAGGCTTTTGCATGCACTTAACATTCCTTTTGAGGAGGGCATTAATCTGATATTTTAGGTTCTTTTACAGATCTGGTTGCTGATAGCTAAGCTGCTTTTCATGATCTAAGTCACACCCATTTTGTATCACTTAATCTTAGCAGGCAAAGATGTGCAAGTTGTTACAGTATGTTTGAGTGTGAGATGACTGATTTTTTTTTTTTCTTTCTTGTTCCAACCCTTTTTGTTATAGAGTTAGCTACAGAAACATGATTCTAACCTCCTTAGGAGGTTCAAAATAGGTAAAACAAACTAATTGGATTTAGCTTGTTTCTCTGACTGTGCATACTGTAAGAATGAAAAGATGTGGATACAGCATCCTATTACAGAAAATTTTATAAAGAACATCTAGTAAGTATATTACCTATTTTCCCGCAGACCTTACTGTAGCATATCAATTTGCTGGCTGCTTATATGTTTAAATTCAGATGAAATGAGAGTAAAGGTGTGGTTTCATGATTATAGAGCCCCAAATCAATTTATACTGCTCACTGGAAGAGGTAATCCTGCTCATTATTGTCTTCCACCCATACCTACACCTTCCTACCTGTACCTTTGTTGGCTATGCAGTGATTGTGTAGCGGCTTAGTGAGTCAGAACTGCTTGTTGATCCATTTGTATGAAAGCAGTGATTAAAAAAAATATTTTCTAGCCAGATCACTTAAGTCATCTGACTCACTGCATTGTCTTTATAGTGTCAGAGCAAAGGAAACAGCAGGAGCGTGTGGCTGAGCTGAGGGTGTGACCAGTCCTTTCAGCAACTGTGGGATGTACCTAAAATGACTGTGAATCTGTACTAACAGCTTTTTTTAAGGTGGAAAGTAGGCTAATGTTAAAGCACAGTAGTGAGCTTTTAAGGCAGTCTGTTTGGATTCTCATTTTTCCTACAAATTGTGTGTATTTGAAAGTAAAGGTGGGATTGCTTAACGGGTGATGCTGTCTTCTCAGAAATGAGCGTGTAGGAATTTCTTCTCTTGAGAAAACTTTCTAAAGTAACACATAAAGAAGATCAAGATAAACTGCAGTGCAGTAAAGCAGGTCTTAAAAAAGCTGAAATAATAACATAAGATTCACTGCATTGTTTGCAGTCTTAAGTTACCCTATATCATTGAAGACTTGTATCTTTTGTTCTTCTGCTAGTATTGCTGGTATTTTGTTCCACCAGAAAAGCATGAAACCTATAAACTTGGCGGGGGGATCAAAGCCTAAGTATATAAGCCTTGATCCAAAGAAGATGGGCTATATATGTTGAAATACTAGGACTGGCCTTAATTCTTAGTCTGATTAATTGCTGACTGAAGTATTTAAGGAATTATTCCTAGTTTTGATGCTTCATTGTTGCAGAATACTACCTGCTGTCTACCATAGAAATGGATAGGCTGATCTCTTCCTTTGTACTTTCCTTTTCTGGAGTTGGTGTCCTTATGTTCTGATTTGTTCAGAATTTTCTCCTTTTTTTTGGCAGGATTATGCGCTTTCTGGTTGGAACTTGAATAACATGCCAATTCTGGAACAATCAGTCCTTGCTCACATCAATGCAGATATCTCTGGCATGAAAGTACCTTGGCTGTACGTAGGGATGTGCTTCTCCTCATTTTGCTGGCATATTGAAGATCACTGGAGCTATTCCATCAACTACCTGCATTGGTATGGGCTCTCCTTGTGCGTTACACTTTCACCTTACACTGCCCTGTTTACCATTAGTAAATTTGTAGTTCTACTTGAAAATGCCTGTGTACACTGATGACATTTTTAACCAGAAAGCTAAATGTCTTCTTAACTGAAGCCGATTAAAAGAGAATACAGATACTGTTTTAAGGACTTCAGTGTTTTTCATTAACTGATTAAATATTCTTGTGTTGCCAAAAATCCAGTGTCACTGTAAAATCATGCTTTACAGGCTCACATCTTTTCTAAGAAAGCTTTTGGTTTTGAACTGAGTTCCACTTCACTGCTTTATGATTTAAAGTTGGTATGCCACTGTGCTGGAAATGGAGGCTGCTGCCTAGTGGCTTACGCAGGCATCAGAGCTGACAGTTCAGCAGCAGATCTATGTATACACAGAAATACTTCTATTCAAGAGAAGAGACGTTTGAAAGTAATTCTGACTTTCAGAACAGTCGTAGCAGTGTTCTGGTGTTCAGCTTTTGTGTTTGAAAAGAAGAATCGTGACATTAACTATTTGCATTGCAGTCTTCCCAGTTTGTCAGGCTCAGTCACAGTGGATGGAGCCAGGGGGAAGGAGGGGGAAGCTGTGGGAAGCACCCCTTCAGAATAGAAAGTTTGTTGTACATCTGGTAAGGATGAGTTGATAGCCTTTAGACTGTGGATGCACATTTCTAGAGAAGCATGTTGGCTAGTAAGATCTGATCCACAGGCTCAGGAGGGGGATTCATTTTGTTTAGAGTGCAGTGATGGTCCTCAGCATGCTATTAACTAGATCGGTATGAGGGTTTTGTGTCAGCTGGTGAATTCCAGCAGCCCAGATGCAGAGTAGTGGTTATTTACTGGGGTTTACTAGCTGTGTCCTACCAGCAGGTGTCACTGAAGCCTGTAGGAACTGCAGAAACGCTGCACGATGCCTCATCTAACTTGGGATGGTTGGTGACAAGATTATTCATACAGTTAAATAGTGCTATGTAAACGGTTTCAGATATTTCAGAAGACTACTGCTTGTACTTCTTAATAAAATAGAATTAAACAATAAACCTCAGCACTATAGATATTAGATCATTACAGTTTATTTTGGTTAAGACAGGACTGGAAGGACTGGAATGATATGCTCTCAAGTAATTTTCTGTTTAGTTTTGGTCTTGTTAGTCTTTTTCTTCCCTCATACTTAGCTAATTCATGTTATTAGGCATTTTTAATCTTAAGAGTCCAGTGGACCACTGGTTTTCAGTAACTGGTTATGTATATTAGAAGGATTGCTTATATTTCATTGCACTCTCTGGTGTTTTATTCTTTCCACCTCTGCTTAACTGGTGTACTATTCCATTGGTTTCAGGAATAGGACTACTCCAAACCTAATTAAGTGAGTGGAAGAGTACCAAGATCTCTTTTCTCTTAAACATTAGCTGTGACAGCCAAGGTTTTGTTTGTTAAACTTAATTTTTTCTTCCTAAAGGAAAATAATTACCCATTTTATCCCTTTAGAGCATGGTAAATGGCAATTATCTTCCACATTAGGCTTGTCATGGCAAATCTGCTGTCAGGTATGTTGAGAATTGTGTTGTAGTGTAATTGATTTTTCAGATTAGAATGATACATCCTGAAGATAATGATTGTTGATTAAAGACATTTTTGTGTCTGTATGCAAAATATTTGGCTTGTATGGACAGTGGTGCTAGATTTGAGGTGTACTTTGCAGTTGGGTGGCACCATTACTTTCCTTTAAGTAAGATGTTTGTCACTGTGGTTGTGTTTTGTTAGGGGAGAGCCGAAGACATGGTACGGCGTGCCCTCTCATGCAGCAGAGCAGTTAGAGGATGTGATGAAGGAGTTGGCTCCTGAGCTATTTGAATCCCAGCCTGATCTCCTCCATCAGCTGGTCACTATTATGAACCCCAATGTGCTGATGGAACATGGTGTACCAGTGAGTAGCACATGAGCATTTTTTACATAAGTACCCCTATGCACTCTCTTTTTCGTTCTCTGCCAGGTTTGTGTAACAATAGTTTGGCATAACTCTGAAGAATTTTTATGGTGGACATTTACATGTTCAATTCATTAATTATGGGGTGTTTTTTAAAGGTATTTTCTAGAATCTTCCCTAGACTCACCATGAAATGTAAATTATACCAGAAGTGAGTCTGCCAAGCTTCTTACATAAAATATCTTACAGAACAAGTGTACGTTGTGTGTTACATTTAATTTTTAATTAAAAAAAAAAAACCCACCTTGCCATAGCAGCAAGTTTGTCTGTGAAATGCTTTTAATATCTTTTGACAGTTAAATACTTGTCTTATGTTCAGTGGAAATCAGCATTACAAAATGCTTTTTTGACCAAACATAATGGACTGCAGACTTCTAAGTAGCAGCCACTATCATTTGCTTTTGTCTTAGGATAAATGGCTTCCCTGGCAAATACCTCAACAAAGAAAACCATGAACTGTTTCCAGAAGCTTTTGCACCTTGTGGTGTGATGGATTAAATGATGATAGAGAAACATCCCTTTTGGGATTCATAAAGAGAATTTTCAACTGTTGGCTTATATAGTCAGCTTTTTTGAGTAAGGCTATAAATTGAGGATTCACTTTCAGAAGACAGAACCATTCCTTACCACTTTTGGGGTAGCTACATTGCCTTTGATGTTCTATTGGTAAAGAAAGTGGTGTTCAAACATCTTGTAATTATGTGTCTTAAACTCTGTTGCAAGTTTCATATTTTTTTCTTTTTTTTTTTTTTGCCTTTATCCTCATTTGTATTAGGTATACAGGACCAATCAGTGTGCTGGCGAGTTTGTTGTGACCTTCCCTCGTGCCTATCACTCTGGATTTAACCAGGGATATAACTTTGCTGAAGCTGTGAACTTCTGCACTGCTGACTGGGTCTGTTCTTTTGTATATGTTTCCTATGTCTCTGCTAGGTGACCTTTGCAAGGAGAGTGTTAGTAACTTTCTTATCTGAAGAGTAGCCTTTTATGTTACATAGTATATTTTATGCTTATAGTTCCTGATGGGAGTTTCCATTACATGAAATTTTGATGATCATATAATTTTAAGCAGCTTCAAACTGAAACTTTGGCATGTGGTCTTCCGTTTTAAGTATTGATCTAATCAAAAAGTGACATCTCACAGTACCTTTACCTAGTATTTCTGTGATGCCTCCTTCTGAATTTGACACAGATTAATGTACAGTCTTGAACAGCTGTTATCATTTGAATGTTGGAGATAGGCATATAACAGTCTTTTGTTCTCCTTTTGTGCCAGCTCATTGCATCTTTTAATCATATTAGTGCTTGTTCTAATAGCCATGCCACACCAGAGCATAAGTGTGTCCTATTGCTGTCCAGGGTTTACAGTTGGAAATTAAGATCTTATCTGTATATCTATCTCTAACTTCTATTTTGCTACATTCAAATAGGAATTCTAGTCCTTAATCAGAGAAGTTTATTCATTCATCAGAGAAATTGTCTGCAGGATTGGCAGTGTGTCGGTTTCCTTCTTTCCTCCTGTGCTCATGATGTGATCTGTGTGTAGTCTTTGTGGAAAAACTAGTAAATTCACACTAGCCATGTGAAATTTCCTTTGCTTGTGGAAAATGTGACTAGAAATCCTTGTAGCAAATTTGTCCAGCATTTTATGTGTTTTACTTTAAAAGGCACAAAATGCGCAATACCATTTTTTATTAACTCTAGGCATCTTGTGTTAAATGTCTAAGACCAAGCATAGTAGTATACAGAGGGCAATGCAGTCACCTTAGCATAGACCAGATGACTTCTTTTTGGTGCCAGATTCTTTGCACTGAAAGTAAAAAGAGCTTAGGTCAGCTCTTAAACTTGTACCTACATTAGGCATGTAAAGCTATGGCAGATGCCCCACCAACATGGATATCCTCTTTGTCATCATCTGTGACATGATTTAAGGCTTTTATAATTGTCTCTGTCCCATAAGATACAACTCTCTTAGTCTTTTCCCAGGTTTTGTCAAAGGAAGGAAAGTGGGAGGTAAGAGATCATCTTGAGATGTCTTTTCCCAAAATGATAGGTGGTGGGTTTTTTTGTAGCTTCCCATTGGACGTCAGTGTGTGAGTCACTACCGAAGGCTAGGACGTCATTGTGTTTTCTCCCATGAAGAGCTGATCTTCAAGATGGCTGCAGATCCAGAGTGCTTGGATGTTGGGCTGGCTGCCATGGTCTGCAAGGAGATGACTCTAATGATAGAGGAAGAGACACGGTTAAGGGAGTCTGTTGTACAGATGGTGAGTAATAAGACAACTCTTATTTTACTTGCAAAAGGAATTTTGCTTCTTCCTCCCCCCACCTGGATTAGCGTTTTTAGCAAGTGTCTAATTTTTTTTTTTGTTAGGGAGTGTTGATGTCTGAAGAAGAGGTGTTTGAACTGGTTCCAGATGATGAGCGTCAGTGCACAGCTTGCAGAACCACGTGCTTCTTGTCAGCTCTCACATGTTCCTGTAATCCTGAGCGTCTGGTGTGCTTATACCATCCATCTGATTTATGTCCATGTCCCATGCAGAAGAAGTGTCTAAGGTACACAGGATTACTTCTTTTCTTTCACTTTTCTTCATTATCCAATAGTTTGCTGGAGACCAGTGACCAAATACAACATTTGGCCACACTTCTCTCTTCCTTTATTTAAGAAGTATTTTTATCCTCTTTGCTTGATTTTTGCTTCCGAAGCAGCAATTATTATATATGTTCTGTCTTTGTGGCCTTGTTGTAGCTGGAAAACCTCAATATCAGCAATATCCTGGGTTTTGTATGGGCATTAATACTCTTTATTTTCCTTCCATATCTCCAGGTACCGGTACCCACTAGAAGACCTTCCTTCTTTGCTGTACGGAGTGAAAGTTAGAGCACAGTCTTATGACACTTGGGTCAGTAGAGTTACAGAGGCTCTGTCTGCCAATCTCAACCACAAGAAAGGTCAGACTTCTATTGTTCATAGTAGGATGTCCTGAAACTCCTACATTTGTTCTGTGTTCTCATTTAATGAGAGAAACACTGTGTATTGTTTAGTGGAAAAAAGAAATGAGCTAATCTGATTGTAATGCAACTTACCATTGTGCATTTCAAACTGAACTGGCCTGTTGGAACCTTGATTGAAGGCCTTTGAAGCAGTCTAAAATCTCTTTTGTTTTTGCATACAAATTATTTATATACTGTTATTACAGATGTGATTGAGCTGAGAGTGATGTTGGAGGATGCTGAAGACAGGAAATATCCAGAGAATGATCTTTTCCGCAGGCTCAGAGATGCTGTGAAGGAAGCAGAGACCTGTGCTTCAGTAGCACAGCTGCTTCTGAGCAAAAAGCAAAAACACAGGTAGGACAGGCATTTTTCAACAATTGCCATCTGTCTGTTTTGTTACTTGATTGAACTTGGAAATGTAAGAACCCTGAGGCCTCACTGTCTACTAACTTCTTTCAGTGCTTGCTGCCCTTAGTGCTGTGACTCATTGAGAGGTAGGGGAGGCAGATACAGTGACACAAAGGGCCAAAAAAGTGGACTTGGTTGGAACGTGTTAAACGTACTGTTTTCAGCTGACTTATGTACTGAAACGTGAAATCCTTTGGAGAAGTTGTGTGTTTGATTGCTGATCAGGTATTTCTCTGAATGTGTGGGAGAGTTGTATGGAAAGACAGCTAGAGTTAAAAATGTAATGAAAGTAAGTCTTGACATGAATGTTTGTATTTTGGGTAGCATGGCTAAGTACATAGCTTAAAGCTATGGAAAGAAAATCTGTTAAAACATTGGATTGCAAAGCAAAATGCTTGAAAAGTAGGAAATACCAATTACAGTTGGTGAGGCAAGCGTACTTGTATCTTCTGGTACAGCATTTCTCAAAAATATAATTTTGCCAGCTGTTTTCAAGCTGCAGAATGTGTTGTGATGCTGGTGGAGTTACTGGAAGATGCAAAGGAAATGTGTCTTGCCAGCATTGACTGGGACAAAAGGATCTTGGGGAGCAGAGCAGTGCAGAGAGCAAAAACAGTCCATAGTTTGAGCCAGTCTTTTACTTCTTGGGAAGAAGGACTGTGGGAGGCAGTGATGTGTGGCTGAAAAGTTAGTGGCTTGCCTCAGTGACTTCTGGCAGTTTAGACTCCCTTTGTGTTTTGTGTTGCCTGCCTTGCCTGTGGCTGCCTCAGTGTTACTCTGTCCCCTAACCCTACCTCAGCAATCTGCTGGATGGGTCCCACTGTTCTGCTGTCATTGAGCCTTCAGCAATGTCTTCCTTCTCTTGTATGCATTCTGTGCACTGAATAAAAGTCCCATAGAAAAGAGTTTGATCAGGTGACCATAATTCTTGTGCCAACGGTTGTATGATAAACTTTTATAGCTTGCATTTCCTATGTTGAGTATGAGATGTGGCTTTGTGGTCAGTTGTTTTTCGCGTGTGTAGTTCTTGGTGTATAACTTAAGACTTTTCAAGGGAGGGAGTAAAAAGTAAATACCTTGTTAATTATAATACCCAACTTCGCTACACAGAACATAATGCATATCATCATTGCTTGAATTTGAACACTGAAATGTTAGTTACACCACAGATCTAAGTAAAATACCTGATGTAACTGGAAAGCTATTATAAAATAGAGAGCATTTTTGCTGTATCTAAGGGGGAAAGAAGGCTCTCCTGTTTGGTTTTTATTGCTTGTAGGATCCCGCTACCACAGAGGCATGGTCACTTAGGACTTTGGTCTGGGTGGGGTAAGCAATGCTACAGGGGTTGCATTGTGCTGTTCATAGTAAAGTTTAATTATTTTGGTAGCTCCCAGATGTTCCTGGTCTATTGCTGCCGTCTCCTCCTCTTGCTGCTGGAGTGTGTCAGCCTTCTCTCAACAGACTTGCCTTTAGTTAATTATTTGGTGGATTTCCAGCACTTTCCCAAGAAGCACAAGGGGTAGAAAGACTTGACAACTTTCAATAGTGTAGCTGATCTAAAGCTGAAAGGAATTCCATGGGGCAAAAAAAAGGACTTGTATATACATCTGAGGGCTGTTGTATGCTAAATAGCAGTATGTTACAAAATTGAGGTTTGAGAAAGATTTTGAAACCTCTTTGATGAACAGTTAGGAAATTTAAATATAGAGGTCATGTTCAGCTTCTTTAACATTTAAGTTCATATTTAATACATTAAGGATCACATTTACACAAAGGACAAGGTTATTAAGAAAGGCAAATTAAAAATGAGTGCTCAGAACAATTTGGCAGAGATTAAAGCAGCAATAAACTCATAGTCAAATGTAGCAAAAGAAAATCTATCCCTTATGCATCTGATTTTATATAAACCTGAAAAATAGGTAACGCGTAGCTGTGAAGATGTGTCCAATATTCCAATCCTGTATCTCTCCCCACTGTTGAAAGTTGTGAGTTTCCACAGGCAGGGATAACTGTATCTTTTTGTGCAGCATCTCGTGCTGTGGCAGTCCATGGTTGGACAAGGGACAGAATGCCAGTTCGACGTTTCGGAGAGTGTGCCCTCCCACAGCGGTGTCTCTTGGAGCGCCTCACTCCCGTCACTCTCGCACAGGAGTATTGGAGGCACAGCAGGTCCAGTGCAGCCACCACTCCTCCCTGTCTGTCACAGCTAGTCAAAGCCTGCAGTATTCTTCCCCCCTCCCTCTCAGTTCTATATAGTGTGTAATTTATATTTGATCATTAATCTATTTAAGGCCATAGGTTGAAAGATTGAATTTTGTTTTTCTTTGTCTCTATAGTAAAAAAATGTAGATTCATTAGCAGGGAACAACTCTTTGGTGTTTAAAATCTGTCCTGCTTGTGAAATTGTTGTGCCTGTCAGTGATACGTATACCAAGTATTAATTTGTGCAGTGTGTCACTTTTAAGTCTTTTACTGCATTCAGTGGGCTCGAGTGATACTTAATGGAAATGTCTTTGCAGAACCTGTCCTACTCACTAGCAGTCTTTTCCTGTTGCAAGGCCAGTTTCAACAGTTCTCTGGCTACAAGAGAGAGCGCTCTAGAAAATAAGGCTTCTTTTCAGAGCTTGTTGCTGTTACATACCTGAAACTTCTTGTCAGTGCCTGTCATGGCAGTTAACTTCTTGAGCTGCCTAAAGCAAGCTTTCTTGGGGCTATGTTCTTTTACCTATTTGGAACAAACGCAATTTGAAAGTCATCTAGACATTTCTACCTCTGAAGAGCAGGCTAAATTCTCTTGAAGATCCTTAGAGGAATTATATTAAATTTAGTTTTCAAGATTTTGGAATTCTTGTGGAGTTTGGGTTTTTTTGGGTTCTCAAGCAATGGATTTTTTTTTTTTGTAACTTATCAGTAATCTTGGTAGCTTTCTGTCATTGGGAGTAAATCCAGGGATCATCATCTTCTCTCATGTAATATTGTCTATGTCTATTCATACAGCAGACAGAGCCAAGATAGTGGAAGGACACGGACCAAGCTAACTATGGAGGAGCTTAAAGCGTTTGTACAGCAGTTGTTTAGCCTGCCCTGTGTTATCAGCCAGGCCCGACAAGTGAAGGTAAGTTTGCATCTGCTCCTCAGATATATTGTAAGTGTTGTGCTTTTGATATCTGTGGCCTCAAGAAAGGAAGTAAAATACTCTGGATACATCTAGCTCAGTCTCCCTGCTTTACTGGGTAATCTTGCTGTTGTCATTGAAGGTTTGCTGATGACTGTTGCTGTCTGTCCATAATGGAATGGTAACATATATTTCATTCTCATTTTCCTGCTCATTTGCAAGCATGTCTCTAAGTGGGCAGCGATGGCGTTTGTACTTTTATGCTAGTGTAGTCATAGCAGCTGAATATGTACAGCTCAATTTGGTAGCCTAAGCACGGATATCTAGTGACCTGTGAGATGCTTTAAAGTATTCCACCTGGACTCCATTGCTATTCTGGAAGAACACCTTAGCTCTCTTGTGTGGCAGTCTTGGACAGTGTGGGGTATTGCACGTGGCGGTCAATGTTCAGGCAACTGAACAGAGCACTTTACTTGACTATGCATGCACTTTTTAAGGTGCCTGTTGCAGTGGGCATGGTCAGATGTGGTGGTTTCACTGTAGCTAAATCAAGATAAAAGATCCTCCCCACCTGTCACTGTCCAGGCAGCCCAGTTATATCTCTCTGAACCAGTTACTCTTATTCCATCATCTTTAATGCTATCTATAGTGGTGAAATTTCCAGTTAAATCCTACCCTTTATATGTTTTGGTAGAAACGACTGAAGGTTATATTGGTGTTTTTCTTCAGGGGAGAGGGAAAGCAGTACCCCATTGACAATTCTTCAGTAAATACTTCTCAGCCTTGCTTTCCAGGTTACAGCCCCCTTAATCTGTATGCATGGCCTGCGTTTCTTGTCCTTCATAGATATCTTTGCACCCGTCTTTGAATGAATCTAGACTAATAAGTAATCCAGATCATACTGATTCCCCTGGCTGCTATTATTGTTTATCACTCTGGCAGTCTGTATCATAGCAAGTGTTTTCAGCAATAATCTTAATTTGTTTCTGTGTCACTGATGATGAAATGTTAAATAGTGTTTTGCCTACTAACCAACTTCTGGAAAACTCCTTCAAGAGACATCCTTAATAAATAAAGATATTTCACCTTGAAAAATGGTTCTTGAGATGTATGTTAACCATTTGTTAACCCACGTATTCTCTGTTGATGCAGTTTTAAGAAGAATGTTCTATAGTGCTAGATTGAGGTCCTAAAATTCTAAACATTACCATATGTGCAGCTACCCCTACATAACCAAACATATAATAGTGTTGTTTGAGAAGGCCTCTTTCCCATAAGTGTTTTCTAGTGTTGGTTATGTCCTCCTTCATTCATGAATTCTGTATTAACTTTTCTGTGGTAGTTCATTGTTGATATCATGGAGAGACTTTATATTGCACTTTCTTCTTGTCTTTGGTATTGGCATGTTGTTGCTGAAAACACGTACCTTCAGAAAACTACTGAATGCCAGAATACAGATTTTCCAGGCCTGTTGACTCTAATCTTTATCCGTCAAAGATGTTCTTTAAGGTGTTTCCCAGCAGCTAATAGAGTGGAAAGTATATTGTTGTCCTCGTATGATAGGAAGATTTGACTACACTTGTTTCCAAATACAAACCAGAAATATTTACTAATATTTATTCATGAAATTTTATCATCATCTGTTAATAGACCTATAAGATTGTTCTCAAAGGAGTTCTTTGTTTCTAGTGTATTTAAAACTTGCTTCTAATTAAGACATAATTCATAGATGACAGAGCTGAGGACGTACAATAAACTGAACAGTTTTAATTCGTATTTTTGTCTAAACATTTTCACCCAGCTAGTCTCCCCACGCCCCCTGCCCCGGAACCTGGTTCTGTTAAAGTACTCTGTGCATGTGTATGTTCTTGAAGCTTCAACATAATCACTAACCAATAAAATAAATATTATTATTTTACTGGTTATGAACCATAGTCTCTTAGTTTCTGAATGAAGTCAGATAATCATCATTTATGCCTAAGCGCTCACTAACTTTCAGCATGGCATTTGAATGCAATTATCCATTGTAATGAATTGCAAAATAATTGTCATGTTGGATGATGAGTATTTTCTAACACAAAAGGCATTATAATTATTAAACTGTAATAATTTACTGTTGTCACTATGAAGCATTCAGCATATGTTCCCTGAATCAAAATCCTTATAATGTGGATCTTGTTCTTTTTTTGTAAATGCCTTCTGGTTTCCAGACAGTCACGAAAAGCAGCATCAGGCAAAAAGGGCAGTAAGCTAAAGGTTAGGAAATGCAGGTTTTGCTCCTCATTGTGCCATCAACTTGCTATCAGAAATCATAGAATGGTTTGGGTTGGAAGGGACCTTAAAGATCATCTAGTTCCAACCCACCTGCCATGGGCAGGGACACCTTCCACTAGACCAGGTTGCTCAAAGCCCCATTCAACCCGGCCTTGGACACTTCCAGGGATGGGGCATCCACAACTTCTCTGGGCAACCTCTTCCAGTTCTTCACCACCCTCATAGTGAAGAATTTCTTCGTTCTAGCTAATCTAAATCTACCCTGTTTCAGTTTAAAGCCATTACCCCTTGTCCAATCACTACACGCCCTTGCAAAAAGTCCCTCTCCAGCTTTCTTGTAGGCCCTCTTTAGGTACTAGAAGGCTGCTAGAAGGCCTCCCTGGAGCCTTCTCTTCTCCAGGCTGAACAAGCCCAACTCTCTCAGCCTGTCTTCATAGGAGAGGTGCTCCAGCCCTCTGATCATTTTTGTGGCCCTCCTCTGGACTCGCTCCAACAGGTCCATGTCCTTCTCATGTTGGGGGCCCCAGAGCTGGACGCAGTACTCCAGGTGGGGTATCATGAGAGCAGAGTAGAGGGGGAGAATCACCTCCCTCGACCTGCTGGCCACGCTTCTTTTGATGCAGCCCAGGATATGGTTGGCTTTCTGAGCTGTGAGTGCACATTGCCGGATCACGTCGAGCTTCTCATCAACCAACACCCCCCAGTCCTTCTCCTCAGGGCTGCTCTCAATCGATTCTCCTTCCAGCCTCTATTGTGCTTGGGATTGCCCTGACCCATGTGCAGGACCTTGTACTTGGCCTTGTTGAACTTCATGAGGTTCACACGGACCCACCTCTGAAGTCTGTCAAAGTCCCTCTGGATGGCATCCCTTCCCTCCAGCGTGTTGACCGCACCACACAGCTTGGTGTCATCAGCAAACTTGCTGAGGGTGCACTCCATCCCACTGTCTTTGTCGCTGACAAAGATGTTAAACAGTGCTAGTCCCAGTACTGACTCCTGAGGAACACCACTCATCACTGGTCTCCACTTGGACATCGAGCCATTGACTGCGATTCTGAGTGCGACCATCCAGCCAATTCCTTATCCACCGAGAGGTCCATCCATCAAATCCATGTCTCTCCAGTTTAGAGACAAGGATGTCGTGTGAGACAGTGTCAAATGCTTTGCATGAGTCCAGGTAGATGATGTCAGTTGCTCTTCCCTTATCCACCAATGCTGTAACCCTGTCGTAGAAGGCAGCCATATTTGTCAGGCACGATTTGCCCTTAGTGAAGCCATGTTGGCTCTCCTGCAGAGAGTCTTTCCTGTCTGTTTGCTTTCTTTGATTTTTTCATTGCAGTGCCAAAACATGAGGATGAGGACAACTGCAACAGTGCAGTTGGATTTCTGTGAAATTGTGTCCTTTCATTTCTTTCCTTTTTGAAATAAAACCCAGGTGTGTTTAAGTAGTGGGCCTGCTTTAGGAAATAGTAATTTAAAACCTGACCATTGTTATTTTGATGATCTTCTGGTATTTGTGTCCTCGTACAACTCTGGCATGTTCTTTTTCCTCAACATGTTGTGTTCTGTTGTGTATTACCATCATTACTGTAATGCCCCTGACACTAGATTGAAAGGACAACCTGTTTGCAGAAATCCCTTTCTCCCCTACTATTTTAAAATTAATGTTGACCGGGCAGTGCTTAATAGTCTGTTTTGTTGGCAGCTGTAGTTAGTTGCAGTTACACTATTTTAGGTGCAGCATTTCATCCACCTAATATGCATACTGTATGAAACATTAGGCCAAATGAGTTTAGATGGTCTGTTACTTAATATGTGTCAGACCTGATGGCTTGTGACAAACTAGCTGGCAGTGTGTTTAGAAGCTCTGGCTGATTATGTGATGATCACATACAAATTCGCAGGTAACTGATCCCTCAGTCAACTTAACCTTTTGATTCCTTGGGCATTTTTTCCTAATTGATTTGTACTGTATGTTACTTCAGAATCTGCTTGATGATGTGGAAGAATTTCATGAGCGTGCTCAAGAAGCTATGATGGATGAGATTCCAGACTCTTCCAAGCTGCAGGAGTTGATAGACATGGGCTCTGGCCTTTATGTAGAACTTCCTGAACTGCCAAGGCTGAAGCAAGAACTGCAGCAGGCACGGTGGCTGGATGAGGTGAGGTCCACCCTCTTGGATCCCCAGAGGGTGACCCTAGATGTGATGAAGAAGCTGATTGACTCGGGTGTGGGCTTGGCACCACACCATGCTGTAGAGAAAGCCATGGCTGAGCTGCAGGAGCTGCTTACAGTCTCGGAGAGGTGGGAGGAGAAGGCTAAGGTCTGCCTGCAGGCCAGGTGAGTGTTGTTTGCAAACTGTTCTTATAGGTCACGCACTTCAGGGATTCTCTGCCTCTGTTGAGGAGTGTGGTGAAAAGTAGGGGCTTTGAAGCTGTAGTGCTTTTTTTTTTACCTCACAGCAGTTTGATTGCTCAAGAGTTGGATTTGAGGTTGTTGAAGAGTTGATTCCCTATCGTGTTGCACAGTGGCAGGAGGCTGTGAATTGCCGCTGTCTTTCATCCTCCTCAACAAAAACCACTGAGTATGCTACACAAGACAGATTCCTCGATGTTAAGGAGTTCTGATGCTGTGCCCTTTTGAACTTGATTGTGCAAAGTCCATCGGCTTTCTCACCTCCCCTGTTATTTGGTAGCCAGTAGCATCCTCCAAGAATAGAGCCGTGGTACCTACACTGCAGTGTAGTGATGAAGTTGCATCACCAGCCTGTCAAATTTATGCCTTTAGTTGACTGGCATTTTGAGATAAGGCTGGAATTGGGTTTTTCTTACTCTAGACCACGCCAAAGTATGATGGCTCTGGAGGGCATCGTGAATGAAGCAAAGAACATCCCTGCTTACCTGCCCAATGTGCTGGCACTGAAGGAAGCCCTGCAGCGGGCTAGAGACTGGACAGCCAAAGTGGAGGCCATTCAGGTAGGGGTTACAGCAGGGACTGGAATCTTCTGCTTGCATCCTTTTATTTAGACGTGTTCTTTATTCCTAGCCCTTCTACCCACAAAGGTGACCTGAAAGGAAACCTTTCTATAGCTGTTAAATGTGCTTACCATAGCTCGTGTGCTTGAATTTCTTTTTGTGCTGCTGTTTCCCCATTGACTATCCAATTTCTATTTCCCTTCCTTTTATGCATTTCAGGGGGGATGTAAAAGCCGGCAAATTCATTATGATACAAATATAACTCTCTAAGGGCCTTGCTTGGTATTGAAACTGTTCTGCATACTGTCACTGGAAATACTTAGTGGCAGGGGGAGATGTTCTGCTGACAGGTCTTCGGTTTTGGAGCTGGCTATGGAAATGGGGTTTTTTTGTTTGGTTGGTGTTTTTTTTTTTTTTTTCCTCCCCCAAATGGTGTAAGATTTAATGGCACTGATGGCTGAAATTTTCTGTCTGAAATAGATGAAGTTATGACATTGTTAGTTCAGTAGTCCCTCCCTTCTAGTGCTCTACTCACATAACTTTATCCAAAAGGGACATGGCTTCTGTGATATTTCTAGGTGTTGATCTCTGGACTGCAATTGCTATTCTTGTATCAGGTATTTCTTGGGAACTGAAGTGAGAATCCGAATTGATTTCACATCAGCCCCTGTACAACTCTCAGCTATTGTAGCTTGCTGTTAAGCAGAAAGCATTTAAGACAACCATCTAGAAATGAAATGTTGTCCTACACCGTAAGCCAGCTGGCCATGTCAGGATGGCTGTTAAAATAAAAATTGTATGAGAGAGTTTTTAAAGATTGAAACCCTGCCTTTCCTTTCCTGTGGAACTCTATTTTAGTCAGTGACAAAATAGTGTATGGCTTGAAACTAAGCTGGCCACTGATAGAATGGTGGAGTCGTTGGCTTAGAAAAATTTCTTTTACCCCAGAACGGGAGCAACTATGCCTACCTGGAACAACTGGAGAGCTTGTCTGCCAAAGGCCGCCCAATACCAGTGCGTCTTGATGCCCTGCCACAGCTGGAGTCACAGGTAGCTGCAGCACGTGCCTGGAGAGAGCGCACAGGAAGGACCTTCCTGAAGAAGAACTCAAGCTACAGTCTGTTACAGGTGAGCAACAGACACTTCTGTGTCCACCTTCAGAAACTGATCTTGATGGCCCTTTGCAGTCTGGAGGGAACAGCTGGTTCAATTACAGTAGATTACAGCTCCTTTTGAGAATATAATAAAAAACATCAGCTATTCTCAGGTGAAAAGAATGAAAAAGGCAAAAACTCTATGTTTTGGCTAGTCTTGTTTTATGTATAGGCAACCTCAACTGTTACTTTTGAAGAAACTGATTAAACCTCATTTTTGGGAGGGAAAGAAAAGGATTTCTCTTTTTGTGTAATTGTAGAAATGTAGGCCTGAAATGGATGTAGAAGCTGTCTTTAGTTGATGAATGTTTTAACTTGTTCCATTGCTTAAATTCTAAGAAAATAGATTAGATATTTTATAAGCTGTTTAACTATAAGAAAAATTGTCAGCAACTGTTTATTTCACTTCACTGAATGTAGTCACCGTCTTTGTTTTAATAAAAATCATTCATGTGTTTGAAGATTTATTATACCTATGTGACAGGCTTCCCTTTTGTAGGGAAAACAATTCCAGTTTTTTCAGTGCTTTCTTGTAGGCTGTATTTTTCATACTCTTATCTTGTTGCTATTCTCTGGGGTTTGTCTTTACTTTTAGTGTGATGTCCAAAACCAGACAGAACCCTCTCTCTATGGCTTCCCTAGTGCCATGTGAAGTGCGATAATTACATCTTGTGTCTCAAAGGGGATACTGCTGTTTAATGTTTCCCAATGGGATCTGCCCCTATTGCAACATCACACTGATTTCTGTTCAGTTTATGATGCGCTGTAGGTCCAAATTTTTTTCTGTATTTTTCTGCTTAACTAGTTATTTACTATGTTCTTGTTTTGGATTGGACTCTTTTCCTAAATGTATCAATTTGAACTTTTCTATATTGAATTTAATTTGCTAGATTTTATATTTAAGTATGCCTTCCAACTAATCAAGATTACTTAAAATTTGATTCTTGTCCTTAAAAGTGCTTTGCAGCCTCTCATGTTTGATATTAAAAGGCTTATAGCATATTTTTTAGTTTTCTTTCAGCCACCAAATTGCTGATGTAGATATGAAGTCGTGGTAGATCTTTAAGACTTGCAATTGATGAAAGCAGTTGAAGTGAATGTTAAACTACTGATATCTAACTGCGTACAGTATTTTAGTTAGCTATATGTATGATAGCTTAATCTGAACAGGTTTTTTAATCTAATTATGAAAACACAGTGGCTTTCAAGTTGACCTGCCACATCACCATGGTGCTGATTACATTCAAATTCCATACATATGAAATGCTTGTATCCTTTTCTGTTTATTTCTCCTCTTCCTAGCATTAACTGACAGATATCAAAGGTGTTAGATTGATGAGTATTTTTTACTCTCTGGTGGCTCTGTTGTAATGCCTTTATTACACGTCTCTGAAATCGTAACATTATAGATAGGAACTTTTTTTCTGTTCTTGGCATTTTTGGCTCTGACAGTGTAAGTTTTCTTGGTGGTTACAGGTTCTGAGCCCTCGGACTGATATTGGTGTTTATGGGAGCAGTAAGAATAGGCGGAAGAGGGCAAAGGAGTTGATGGAGAAGGAAAAGGAGAAAGATCTTGACCTGGAATCCCTAAGTGAACTGGAGGATGGGCTGGAGGAGGCCAGGGACACTGCAGCTGTGGTAAGGAGCAATGAAAGGTAGCGTCTCCTGATATGTGGGTTTAATTTGTCTCTAATCTGTGTAGAAATCTTACGGAAGAACTGATAAATGAATCTCACTGAAACAAGTATCTCATATTATGATGTTTGACGCAAGAATATAGTTCAGCTTTAATTGCAGTGAAAGTAGAGGGAAGCACAGTTCAGAGTATAAGTGCTGGTATTTAATTTGGACTGTGTGTAAGACTTATGCTCTTGGGTTAATATCTGTGGCTGTTCATCTAGTATTATGACCATTTATTGAAATCAGATCAAAATAATGTGGAATGAGGCACAGCTCTACCTGAAACAGTGCTGTTGTGGTTTAACCCCAGCTGTCAATGAGCACCACTTAGCCACTTGTTCACTCTGCCCACCCCCCAGGGGGATGGGGAGGAGAATGGAAAAAAAAGTAAACCTCATGGATTGAGATAAAGATGGTTTAATAGGACAGCAAAGGAAGAGATAATAATAATAATATACAGAACAAGTGATGCACAATGCAATTTCTCACCACCCACTGACCGATGCCCAGCCCCTCCCTGAGCAGCGATTCCCCCCTGGCCAGCTTCCCTCAATTTATATACTGAGCATGACATCATATGGTATGGAATATCCCTTTGGCCAGTTTGGGTCAGCTGTCCTGGCTGGGCTCCCTCCCAGCTTCTTGCGCACCTCCCTGCTGGCAGAGCATGGGAAGCTGAAAAGTCCTTGACTTGTTGCTAAGTAGCGCTTATACTAACTAAAACATCAGTGTGTTATCAACATTATTCTCCTACTATATCATAGAATCGTTTAGGTTGGAAGAGACCTTTAAGATCATTGAGTCCAACCATTAACCTAGCACTGCCAAGTCCACCACTAAACCATGTCCCTAAGTGCCACATCTGCACGTCTTCTAAATACCTCCAGGGATGGTGACTCCACCACTTCTCTGGGCAGCCTGTTCCAGTGCCTGACAACACTTTCAGTGAAGAAATGTTTCCTAATATCTTCCTTATGTCTAGTCTGTATCTGCCCTCCTTTAGACCATTACCTCTTGTCCTATCAAACTGTTACCCCTTGTTCTATCCTATTCGTTGCCCTTCTTTGGACACGCTCCAGCACCTCAATGTCTGTCTTATAGTGAGGGGCTCAAAACTGAACACAGTACTCGGGGTGCAGCCTCACCAGGGCCGAGTACAGGGGAACGATCACCTCCCTACTCCTGCTGGCCACACCATTTCTGATACAGGCCAGGATGCTATCGGCTGCCTTGGCCACCTGGGCACACTGACAGCTCATATTCAGCCAGCTGTTGACCAACACCCCCAGGTCCTTTTCTGCCAGGCAGGTTTCCAGCCACTCCCCCCCAAGCCTGTAGTGTTGCCTGGGGTTGTTGTGACCCAAGTGCAGGACCTGGCACTAGGCCTTGTTGAACCTCATACAAGTGGCCTCGGCCCATTGATCCAGCCTGTCCAGATCCCTCTGTAGAGCCTTCCTTCCCTCCAGCAGATCAACGCTCCCACCCAACTTGGTGTCATCTGCAAACTTACTGAGGGTGCACTCAATCCCCTCGTCCAGATCATTGATAAAGATATTAAACAAAACTGTCCCCAATACCTGGCCCCAGTACTGGCCCCTGGGGAACACCACTTGTGACCAGCCACCAACTGGATTTAACTCCGTTTACCACCACTCTTTGGGCCCAGCTGTCCGGCCAGTTTTTTACCCAGCTGGCTGGATGGCCGGGCCCAAAGAGTGGTATTGGCTCTATCCCAACCAAAACCAGGACAAGTGCCAAGACATATTTGTTTAGGTTGATTTTGAGGGCAGTCTGTATGTGCTTGGTCATAGAAACTGGGTTGGGGGGAATGTTATATTTGATTTCTCCTTGTCGGGAGGATATTGATGCAGCTTATCAGAGGTATTTGCTGTCATCTGGCTGCCCTTTCTCTGGGAACAAAGAAAATATATGCAGGCTCATTAATATAGCTTATACACAGTCCATTTTACCTTAGTATGTGTTGTTATAGTACCTTGAATGGAGACACTGAGGAAATGCAAGTTGCTTCAGGAAGACATGTGGTCACTCAGGTGCTCCTGGAGCTGAGTCAACACTGAAACAATGCTCAGCTGCATTGTCTCGGTAGACAAATGGATGGAACCGATTCTGACTTCTTTCCTGGAGTCAAAACCTGTTCTTCTGGTGGCCTTTGACAGATTTAATTATGAATTTCAGAAACGTTGTAGATATGGAGAAGGTTATTTAATGTTTACATAGAATCTCTGTCAGAAGGACTTAAGGGAGTAATAAGTAATTGAGGAGGAGGTATTTTAGCTAAAGCTTTAATTAGATCACACAATTCCTAAATTTTGGGCTAGTTTAACTAGGAAAATATCTTGATATGTTTGGGGTTTTTTTTCCCCTTTTCCTACGTTGCTAATAAAATGTGATCTCTCTTAGCCGTGAAGGTCGTGAACTGTTTTTGTCTTTGCTGGGTAGGTGGCTGTATTCAAGGAGCGGGAACAGAAGGAGATTGAAGCCATGCATGCTCTCAGGGCAGCTAACCTGGCCAAGATGACTATGGTGGATCGGATCGAAGAAGTCAAATTCTGTATCTGCCGCAAAACAGCTAGTGGATTCATGCTACAGTGTGAGCTGTGCAAAGACTGGTTTCATAGTGGATGTGTACCCCTTCCCAAAACAAGTTCTCAGAAGAAGGGCTCTAGTTGGCAGGCCAAAGAAGTGAAGTTTCTGTGTCCGCTTTGCATGCGTTCTCGAAGGCCACGGCTTGAGACAATACTGTCTCTGCTGGTGTCCCTGCAGAAGCTGCCTGTACGGCTGCCAGAAGGGGAGGCGTTGCAGTGCTTGACAGAACGTGCCATGAGTTGGCAGGACCGAGCGCGGCAGGCTTTGGCCACTGACGAGTTGTCCTCTGCTTTGGCTAAGCTCTCTGTGCTCAGCCAGCGCATGGTGGAGCAGGCAGCACGAGAGAAAACAGAGAAAATAATCAGTGCAGAGCTACAGAAAGCAGCAGCTAACCCAGACCTGCAGGTAGGGATGTGGATATCTTGCTTCTTACTGTGCTTGTCCTCCTTCAGTATGTCAAAATGCCTTATCTTTCTTGGAGAAGCTTGGGGGAGAGAGGAGGGCAGTTAAGAGCTGAGAATTACCCATATCAAAATTATTCAGTTCAGTGCTCCTCAGTCTCAGGCTATGACTGACTTCAGTCAGTTACGTGCTGCTCTGGGAACAGGTCTGTTGCTTTGTACTCATTGTCAATAGCAACTGCTGAAGGTGCTTGTAAGAAATGTTAGTTCAGACGTAACAGCTGGCTGAGGGCCTGAAGATGTGTAAAGCAGTGGCTACTTTGCTGTCCAAATGCCATTTCCCTCTTGACAGAATTGAAGGTCTCAATATTTATAATTTTTCATGGATTTTCATTCTCAGGCATTTGGTGTCTTGTGAATAAATTTCAGCGAGGACTATAGGCAATCGCTGGTACTTTTATGGCAGACTTCTTCATCTTGAGATTGAGACCAGTAATCAGATGAAGCTGTGGTGAAGAAGTTTGTACAACCCTAAGCTATAATTTGGTAGCACTGAGCAGCAGTATCTAGATCTTTCTAGTAACTATTATTCAAAAACATGGAAATAAAATCTAATATAACCTTTTCCTTGGATATTTCCCTTTCTTCACATCTTGCTGTAACTGGACTTCTCTATGACTGTCCAGGTAGTTATCCTCAGGCCAAAAGAACCACTGTTTTCTTTGTCTGTAACTCTTTAGCTTTTTTATAGATTTTTCTGGAAATTTTACTGTTTCATTCCCATATTTCATTTTTCTTTTAGGGACACTTGACTAGTTTCCAGCAATCAGCCTTTAACAGAGTGATAGGGAGTGTGTCCTCATCCCCACGGCAGACTTTGGATTACGATGATGAAGAGACAGACTCTGATGAAGACATCAGGGAGACGTATGGCTATGACATAAAGGTGAGCAATCTAATGTAGCTTGTCTGTATGGAATTAATCCAGAACACCTGTGTTTTATTAATTCAATTTATTTCAGAATATGTTTCATATCTTAAGCTATCTCTGTGCATTCTGCCCAGGCTGCTGTTGCAGAAGAGGTACTTCTTGATTTTATCTGCATTTCTCAGCTCTGGACTATTGGGAAGTTTTGTAATGTGTTTATTCAAAATTTCCAAATGTCCTGTCATTGAGTTTCAAAAGGTGCTTTTTAGTGCTAAGGAAAAAGATACACTTCTTAAGGGATTTGTATTTATAATACCATGGAGGATGAATGTTGTCTTTATGCTTCATTCAGAGATACCATCAATCATAAATATAAGTAAGTGTCTATATGGAGAGCTCTTCAACAGTTTTTGCTACAGCAAAATAAGTCTTTGAAAACTGCATGCCCTGTAAAAAGTTTCCTGATGCCAGAGCTTCTTTCACTTTTTCCTACCTTTCTAGTCATTCAGTCCTCATATAAAGGAGGTACATCTGTTCAATTTGGATGTGTGGAAATATTCAGGACTAGATGTCTGGATCACATTGTAAAATTAGTATCTCGATTCAGTTCAGAAATTGTAACTGCAGTTAGATTTTAAAATATTTTAACTAGAGAAGAACTGTCATGAGAAAAGCCAATTGTATAGATAGCCAAGTGTTTTCAGTGTGATGCAGTTCATTTCAGAACTCCTGAATGTCCTTTTGATATATGTAGAGACAAAAGCAATGCCACTGTTTCTTCTTGTGCAGTGTTTTCTTTTTAGTGCTAGTATCATATCTAACTTAAGACGCTAACTTAAATGACCGTGTGGTCGTGTAAATTCTGAGGCAGAATTTCTGGTTTATAAAGGGACAGCAAATTTTCCAGGTATGATTTGCCTCAATCTCCTATTTTTAGTATTTTGTTTTTAAGCAGCTTTACGCAAATACACACATTTGTCTTACAGTCCCATGTGAAATGCCAAGAGCACATTCCAATGGGATGTTATAGCTTTTAATTAAATTAGTTTTATTTAAAAAAAAAAACCAACCCAACTGTTCTTTGCGTCAGGAGTCATAATAAGGCATTTCTGAAAGATGTGGCATTTTCTGAGGCTGTGATAAAGCATATGTCAAGATGGATGGCATCTGCTTGTCAGGATCTGAGCTTTTTGCAGGAGTGTAATTTCATTTGTTTAATGATTCTGTTGTCATTATTTCAAAATCTGTTGCTTACCCTTTTGATTTGGATGTCCATCACTATATGTAATTGTAAAAACTTAAAAGTAAAAATCTTTCGAAGCAAAGCTGATATGGACCAGAAATGTCTTTTGTTGGGTCAGCTAACAGGGTTGGAATAGAAGACATTTTCAGGCAATTAAATTCTTCAGGTCTAAACTAGAAGCAGCAAAGTTCAAAAGATATAACAAAGCTGCTCAGAGTTTAATTATTTTTATACTCTTGGCTTTCAAGGATTGTTTGGGTTTTTTCAGTTTATGGTCTATAAACATTGTCCAGTGGAGTGATGTGCTTAAAAAAATAGTATATAGTTTATGATGTATCATGTATGAATTTGCTCTTAATAACTTCTTGTGGACCCTGTAGAAGTAATGCTTGGATACCTAAGGGTCCGTAGGCTGTATTTCAAAAACTACTGTTTCTGATATCTCAAGTACAACAGTGGCTACAAAAACAGACATAAAAAGGCCTGTTTGAGTATATTGTGCCTCTTCTAATTAAAACATGATTCTTGCCAGCAAATACTTCATTATAAGTGCAATCGCTAGTCTTGCTTTAAGACTTATTTAAGACTGATTCACTGGTCAAATTTACTGTAAATTTTCTTCACCTTTAATTGCCTTCATTTTTGTCTCATGTATATTTTTTTCTCATTCCTTTGCACCTGCGTTGCCTATAGCCACCAAATGGTGATGTCTTTTTATTAATTTCCCTTTTGGCCCTGAACTTTCTTTAATCTAGTATAATATGATATCCAGAACAAGATATTGTACTAGATACAACCTTTACTATGGAAGGAGAAATATCTTCCTCTTTCTGAATATATTTATTCTACCTTTTCATCTGGGCAATTTAAATCTGAATTTCCCACTTCTAGCTCTATACTGAAATCATTAGTGTGCACTTCACTTCCTTTTAAACATGTAACTGAAAGCCAGAGAGAGATTCCCATTCTTAAATTCCCTTTTTATGTCATGAAATGACAGTGTCTGGGTGGTACAATTTCCTGAGTTGGCCATATTGGGACCCACACAGCTAATCTTCAGGTAAATATTGTCAATAACTGCTCTACAGCCTTTCTTTTCAAGCCAGCTTCTTGTTTATTGTTTTCTGAAAGATTTCAGTCTTACACGGCATGCTAAGTATGTTTAACCTGTTGACTGGTTTCATCACAAATGTGATGGGGTAGATAAGTTCTGGAAAGTGCTGTGGATATAGACAGCTGGTTGAGGAGATTATCCTTATTAATTTCACCTTCAGGGGTGAGGAGGAAGAGGGGAGAAATGAGTACTAGTAGACATCAGGGAATCTACTCAGACGAGCTTGTACCTTCTCTGGATTCTCTGCCTAATGTAATGCAAAGTCAAAGAAAGCTTCTCCCACTGCTAAGAGATTCCTAATCTCTCTTCTCTTAATGGATCCACCTGCATCTGAAGGCATGCATCCCATTTCAGTGTAATGCATCTAAAAATCAAGCAGCTGTCCTACAAAAGGCGTAGAGCACAAGCCAATACCATCATTATTCTGTTCATGGAAATATTCACAACAGTTTCAAGTATTATAGCCATTTTCCTTTTGGTGTTTGGTCCTGTCTTAAAATGGTTCAAGACTGCCATAAGAGTCCTGATCCCAGGGCAACATTTGATTGTTTGCCATTATATGATCATCTCTCAGTTTATAATGTGTTGCTGTGCCAGAATACACCCTATTTTTTCCTCACCTGTAAGATCTTTAATCCTTTCTTTCTATAGTAACCATTATTTACTCAGCATACCCCTTCTTTACTAAAGATACCAGTCTTATGGTCTTGCAGTCACATTTTTCAAGCAAAAAAATTATGTAGGCTAAGAGTCAGCCTCTTGTCATTGTGTTGACTTCTGAGGACCATACTTGAGTGACTGCTTAGTGAGGAAATCTGTCAAGTGTTTCTCACAAACTGACTATAAATCTATTGATCTCTCTCTGTAGAGACATCCACTGTTTTAAGTAGGGATGTAACTTGTACCTTTTGCATAGTCTTGGTGTCTCTGGTGGGGTGCTTCAAAGTAGGATTTTAGAAACAGCAGGCTGGCCAGTCTTAGTAGAATTTACTTTGAAGTAGGTACTTTCTGTATCCAGATGTTGCATGTTTTCTGTGGGTCTTTTTCAGGACAATGCCAGTGTAAAATCTTCTAGCAGCTTGGAGCCCAATTTGTTTTGTGATGAGGAAATCCCCATTAAATCAGAGGAAGTGGTGACACACATGTGGACTGCTCCCTCATTCTGTGCCGAACATGCATATTCATCTGCTTCTAAAAGCTGCTCTCAAGGTATTTGCTTTTCTATACATTGAGATAAAATTGAACAGATGGCTGGGATGACCAGCCAGTAAGGAGGGGAACTGCTCTGTTACCTGTGCTAGTTGTAAAGGATATGTTCTCTGTAAGAAGGTACAGTAGAGTTACATCGCAGTTGTTTCCTGATGTCTGAACCTCTGTCAATGTTTTTTGCTTGGGATTGTCTCCCTCCTTAGATTTTGTGGTAAAAAGTATGTAATTTATTTTTGGGTTGATCTCTTCCTTTTATCCTTGTGTAACTTGCCTCCTGTCTGAAAGGTTCTAGCACTCCAAGGAAGCAGCCTCGGAAGAGTCCGCTGGTACCCCTCGCAGTTTGGAGCCCCCTGTATTGGAGCTGTCACCTGGAGCAAAAGCTCAGCTAGAAGATCTAATGATGGTAGGAGATCTACTAGAGGTATCACTGGATGAGACTCAGCACATCTGGAGGATTTTACAGGCTACTCATCCACCCTCTGAGGACAGGTTCCTTCATGTCATGGAGGTATGGAACTTGAAGAAATATTCTGGTATAGACAAAAAACCCCACATTATTTGGTGGATTTTTAAAAAAATATAATCTTGAGTAGTTGAGTGCTTAGTTACTGGACATGTTTGGATTTCAACCGAGGAATAATAGATTCCAGAAAATAACAGAATGAGAGATCCAAAAATTCAGTTCTTGATCACTCATGCCCTAGCACTGTCCTCCACAATTAGCCATATTTAGAACAATTTTCTCAGGCAGTTCCATATGCAAACCTTATTTTAGAAAATACAAGGTTAGGGGAGGAAATGCTGTTCTTGATTATGCTCGGAGTCAGAACTGATCTGCAAAAGAACTACAAGAAACATTAGGAAGATGGAAAGTCTATGCTTAGCTTATATAACCTGATTCTTGTATGTTGCTGAACTTTTGTTGTTACTGGGGAAAGAACACCTTTTTTTAATAAACATGGTTTGGTAATGCAGATAATAAGATTCCTGTTCTTCCTCAGAATAACAGAGCAATTTTTTTGTTAATAAACCGTGAAGATGTGCTGATGTCTTTGCTCAGCTGACAGTGAATGAGGTAGGCTTATCTGCTGATTCTGAGGTCTAGTCCAAATCACTTGGCCTCATTCATGCAGTGGCTAAGTGGTGGGTGCAAATGAGGGATGTGTGCTGGAAGAGAAGGTGAGCTCTTGTGTTGAAGAGCTGTACTGGAACCCATCCTTTATCATCTATCAGCTGAAGATAGGGGTCAGTTTGACCGTGTGTAGTTATGGAGTATATGATTGCTTTTTGAGTTACTGAACTGGACAGGAAATACATTGAAGATCATTCTTTCTTAACTTTTTGGTAGTTTACACTAAGGTAGGATGGAAGGTTACATGCTGTGAACAGTGAGATTAGGCGGGCGTATTAATCAGTTGTTTTCTGAGTGCCATCCATATACAATGGATAAGTCAAGGTGTTGCCAAACTGCCATCGGTTAGGACAGTAGTGTAAAGCAGGCCCTGCCTCCAAAGTAGTACTGTTTCACCATGTTTTGACCCATGTACTTCATAAGTTTAATACTCTTTTAATGTAATGGTTTTGGCATGGAATTGATTGAAGAACAGTTTGAATGCCAGCAGATAGCAATTTATAAATAGTATGACAGACTGTTAGATTAATGGTTAAGCACAGCTTTTTTTGGTGGGGGAGTGCATTACATTTTCTGGTTAACCCTTATGAATACTTGTTTGACCAGAACTATTCATTTTGAATTGAATACCTTTCTATGTCTATTTACATGCAAAATAAGTAGACTTTTGTAAAGTAATCTTCAGAGGATTTGTTTTTGGGTGGAGTAGCTCTATTAAGTAATGTACAGTAAAGAGTCTTTCTTTACTGGCTTATAGTATGTCCTTAATTTATTAATAATTATTAAGGTTAAAGTGTATAGCTGGATTAACTGAAACTGAGTCAGTCTTGTTTGTACAAAGGAGCTATACATATGAATCTTTCAGATATAAATAGGACTTGTCACTGTGGATGCTACCTTCAGTGACAGAGTTTGCCAATTTTAAGCCGCACTTCTGAACTGAATCTGCTATTTAAGAGTTGTTAATGATGCCAGGATATTTACGATGTGTGCCAGTTTGGAAGCTATTCAAATAATGGATCTGTTACTTTCTTCTCTTGCTTGAGTTGATGATACATTTTAAGAATTCACCAATTGCTCTTTCTTAATCTCCAGAATAGCAATTGCTTTATCTCAAAAATAATTACAGGCAAGACTGACCTAGGATGAAAAATAAGCAAGAACATCTAACAAATGATTAATCATCTCAACTTTTATTAAAAAGCAATGTGAGAAGGGATTTGTAATTATTACTTATTCTGCCTCCTTACCTTCGCTGATGTTTTGCTTTTTCCGCTGGACATTTTTGATTCATTGTACTTTCACAAAGTTGATACGACTTATGATTTTTTTCTAGTGTGGTGAAAATAAAGTTGAGCTCCTTTTTATTTAGAATTTGTAACAGTATGTTGTTGAATAGATTTCTTCATACCATGTTGGGGTAATGGTTGGAGGTAAGTACGTCTCTCAAACCACAAGTTTGCAGTATATGGAAATTTGCATGTGAGAAAAATCTCTTTTCACCCTTTCTATGAAGGATGACAGCATGGATGAGAAACCACTGAAAATGAGAGGGAGAGACTCTTCTGAGAGGAAGCGGAAACGAAAGCTGGAGAGAGCAGAGCAGTTCTTTGGAGATATGAAGCAAAAATCTAAAGAGCTGAAAAAAATGGAAAAACCCAAGAAGAAGAAGCTAAAACTCACCATGGATAAGACAAAGGAGCTGAACAAGCTGGCAAAGAAACTGGCTAAGGAAGAGGAGCGGAAGAAGAAGCGAGAGAAGGCAGTTGTGGCAAAGGTGGAACTAGCAAAGGAGAGCACAGAGAAAAAAAGAGAGAAGAAGGTTCTAGATATTCCTTCTAAGTACGACTGGTCAGGAGCGGAGGAGTCAGATGATGAAAACGCTGTATGTGCTGCGCAGAACTGCCAGAGGCCCTGCAAGGACAAAGTGAGTTTTTAGTTAGTTCTGTCATAGGCAATTCTATGTGAAGTCAAAAACCTCAGTGCAATTTAATAATTAGATTGAACAGCAGGAGCAACAGAAATGGTGTGATTGGAAATGAGAGAGGATTGAGTAGTACTTGGGCAGGTACACAGATGCAGTAGATAAAACTATAGAACTTCCTTATTCTCTTAGGTACTTTAAAACAGGAGAAGAAGATGGAAAATTAGAATCTGGAAAAGGTACTCTGTCTTGGTTGGGAAGTTTAACCTCTTCAAGCTGTGTAATTTTTTGCTGGCTATGCAACGCGCATTGTCTGATTCAAAGGATCAATGCTGTGACTCAGCTAGAAATGTTCCTGACTTAAGTGTGTTTCTGAGCAGAAGCGGGGGATGTTTGGTACTCCTAAATGAAGTAAATTTACTGTATTTCTTGCATACAGCCTGTGAACAGTGGTGTTGCAGGCTGAGGTATCTACAAACTGCAGTGCCTCACTTTTCTCATTGGAGATAAACAATCAGTGATTTTAGACCTGGTTGGATTCTTACAAAAGAAACTTGATCTGCCTCTCTCTGTGGTACTGCCTGTTCCGATTGTCAGCTTTTAACACAAACTAATTGATGGTAAAAAATGGGGGGGGGGGGGGTTGGAATATTTTTTTCCCTGCTTTTCAAAAAGAAAAAAAAAATACTCCCAATAATAACTGTGGCATTGACACTATACTGCACTGGCTTGCACAAGGGAGAGGGTAGGAACAAATACAAATACCAAGAACTTATTTCTTTTTTCGCAAAATTGAAACATGGAATTCAAGTGTTCATCTGAACACTGAAAAAGACTGAACACAGTTAAAAGACCAGTTTTGAAGTTGTAGTCTTGGACCAAGGTTAGAATTACACTGGAAGATGAATAGTTCAAAACATGATACAGTCTTTGTACCACGTTCTCTCTACTTCACAGATGATAATTAGGTTATATTAGTGTATTTTTACAGAAATTGAGATTGCAAGAGGGAGGAGAGTACCTGTAAGTTCATATTATAAAGAAGGTCGTACTAAATTCGTCAAACTTCCATAAATGAAACTGAGTAAAATTCTTGATTGTATAATCAAAGCTTTTAATAGAATGACTGTCTTTTCATAAGGTTGGACATGTTTTTGTACATTCAACAGGTGAATGCCATACAAGTAAAAAATGGCAGATACAGAAATGTAATGACTGAAGCTGCAGCTGTTAGTGTCCATTACTCTAGTCACTTTTAAAAATTTGTTCAGGAATAGTTTTCCTACAAACTAAAGTAAAATCTTGAATTGATCATGTTTTTTTCATTTTAGGTAGGTTGCCACTACTGTTACTTTTCTAATGTATTTTTGGTTTTTACATTTCTCTATAAGGTGAAAGCAGAACTACAACAGTAACAATTTTTATAGCTGTACCAGTGTACGCCATTAAAATTAAGAATCTGTGTTCGTTATCTTGCTGATCTCAGTTTATGCCCACTGACTCAAATTAACGTGTACTTTTACTCAGGGAGTTACAGAAATCTAATAATTAATATTTTTTCCTTAAGTTTTAATTTACTTTCCACGCATTTCCTAATTGTTCTAAAGCAAGTTCAGCTCAAAGTTTGAAATATTTTAGCTTAAATGTTCTGACACTTTGGAGGTACAGTCTGTGTGCATTTTGTTGGCGTTCGGTGTCCAGCAGTATACCTGATATCTGGCTGGTAGAAAAGTATTAAAGCTGCTAATGTCATGTAGCTTTTTTGTAGCCAAGAGCAGTGATCAAGTCCTTTTGTTTTCTGTAATTTTTAAGTTGCAAAAGCTACCACTTGATGATGCAGTCTTAAGGGGAAGTATATAATTTAGGACGTGTATTTATAGCATCTCATCTATGCTGATGTAACTGTCCCTGAGCAAGCTCCTATTTCAAATGTGTTCTAGTGTACCTGTCTTTCATTTGAGGAGAGCAGAGTGCCGTATTCCTCAGTGGTAGTAGTAGTGTGCATTTGTACTGTGATGGTCTAGGAATGGGCAAGGCTTCTTGGAAGAGTGTTATTTTTTTACTAAACTGAAGCAGCTTGTTAAAACGAACTCTATAGGGCATTAATTTGTGCCCAAAAGCTTTTGTGTTCTAGGTGTAACCCGTGGGTTTAATAGAAGGTATTTTCTTCATAGAAACTATGCCTGTCTGTCTTTCCTTCTAATGTGCTATGTGTTGCTGATCTGATCTCTTGCAGGTAGACTGGGTGCAGTGTGACGGTGGCTGCGATGAGTGGTTTCATCAAGTTTGTGTTGGTGTCTCTCCAGAAATGGCTGAGAATGAGGATTACATCTGTATAAACTGTGCAAAGAAGCCGATGCAAGGACCAAGTAGCCCTGCTCATGTACCACCTCCTCCTTTCTTATTGAGTTACAAACTACCAATGGAAGATCTTAAGGAGACAAGTTAGCAACTACTTGATGCCTGGAACTTGTTGGGAAATGGACCACTGAAACCCTACAGAAAGAGAGGGTTTGAAGCTAATGTAGCCACTGAGCTTCACTTCCAAGGATGTACAGTCCTGCAGCAGAGTTGGTCCCTTCCTTACAGCTGGCTTCCTTCATACAATGGGGACGTCAAGGCACAGTGGTACCGACTCATCTATGCAGACACCGCCTGATTAGGAGCTCCAGCCAGTGTTTTTTGACTTGAGTATTTCCATCTTTGAGTGTGGCTGTTGCTCTTAGAGACTGAGCAAACCTGAGGCTGTTAGATTAGACCCTTCAGGGTGTTAGAAGTACATGTTGGCAGCGGAGCTGGCCTGGAATTGGTGGGCATAGGCTGGAGCTTTTAGGCCTACCAGGTTACCCTAAGGAGGTGACTTTGGAAGTTATCTTTTGCCTCCCCGTGCCAACCCAGTGAGTAGGGCAATGTCTTGGGAGAGTTAAGTTGCCTTCATATCCAGGCAGCTAACACGACACTATAAGGATGGGAGCAAGTGGATGAATTTCTTTTAATTTCTCTTTTGTAGCTAAAGGGCAGAGGAGCTCATGATCTCAGAAATCAGCAAAGGTTCTGTTTACCAAAAAAGAAACCCAACTCTGCTCCACTAGGCAAACTTTTTCCTTAGTGGGAACAGCTGATCTTCCTGTCCTGAGGAGGGCCAGAAAACATTGATGATGTCTAGCTAGACCAGAGCTTGGGAAGAGCAGAGTGCTTCCCTTTCCACAGGGGTGCCCTCTCCTGTTCTAGGCTTTGCTTAGAGTCTGCACTCCTGCACATTAAAGTTGTCTCACGCAGGGTGGAGCTGGCAAGGAGGTACAGCACCCAGGGCACCAGCTTCTGTGATCTGTACCCAGGGATGGGAAGGAAAGAAGACAGCCCACTTACCTCAGAGGTTACACTGACATGTGCTTCTGTGAAAAGTTTCACTCACAACTATTTCCAGTATCACCAGGCTACGGGCATGGCCTCAAGCGATACCAGCAAGCAGTCTGCAGATACTGTTCGCAGCGCAAATCCCCCTCCCTGCTGGCTTTGCTGGATGTGTACCAGTGTACAATCAGCAACAGTTCTTGTTTGAAGTTGCCCCTGGCTTTCCCAGAGGACCAGAGGGCTTGGGGTCATCCTGGGTGACAGTTGTTTTAGTAAATCCATTTTTAAAGGAGGACTGGTTTTTACTTTTTTCTAAATGTCTCAGACTACTGACTTGTTCTATAAATAGATTATTTTTCTTTGATTTTTTTATACTTACCACTGTTAACCAGCAGCACAGACAGAGGTTCACAAAGCAAAAACCTGCCCGTGGGCTTGGGTTTTTTTACTCCATTCCTTCCTTGTAGTACAAGGAATTAGCAGTTACCTTCCCCATTCTAGCTTGACCAGCTGCCTGTGTTTAAATAGGTAAATACATTTCATGTGCTACCTTTGTGTTTGGGTTTGTTCCTATTAGTGGGGCATCTGGGCCTTAACGACTCCAGTGGATGCTGGCTTTGTGTATGTGAATGTCTGAAGCCAGCCACTGGGCTGTCTTGTCCCCCTCTCCACTCGCTCCCTATTGTGTTTCCATTCTTCTGCAGTTCTAGGAGTGTTGTAAGTAGTGTCCAGTCTTACTAGGAGCTGGATTGGGATTTAAAGAAATATTGACAAAAACAAAAGTGTTCTGTCTTGACTGTTCTGTGTCCCTTCTCTTGTTATCTAATATTTGGAAGTTTATTTATCTGGCAGAATTATCCATCCAAAAAAAAATTCAGCTCAGGTAGACGAACTTTACTGGTTTGTTTTATTTGTGCCTGCTACCTGGGAAGAGGAAGATGTGCAAAAGAAAAAAAACTAAGATGGAGGGCAGAAGATACACGGTCTTGGGAGCTTTGAGTGCAAATTGGGCACAGACTTCTAATGCCTGCTCCCTAAAGACTAATGTGGTGTTAAAAGCAAGAGCAAGCTGTGGTTAAGCATGTGGCTGAACGGGCACCCTAGCAAACTTAAGAGTATTATTTGTTTACTTATTTATGAAGGAGTCTATGCTATAGCTAGACCTACCCTCTTTTTGCCTCCAGTTACATTTTTTTCTTCTCAATGTACGCTTAGTTTTGGTAAACTGGTTTAAACAGATGTTACTTTCCTTCAAGCTTTAACTGATGGTACTACATAAATGTTTCCCTATATGGAGTGGGTAGACTATCTGTCACAGATGTTTAATCGTTCCAGAAGTAGACTAGTACAAGATTTCTTAAAGAATCCCAGTGTTCTGTATTCTTTCCTGACTCCTAGAATCCGTGACACAACAGGGAAAATATGGTTAGCATATCCTGTTAGCCACTGAGCATATCCTCTTAACCATTCCTACATTCTCTGTCGCGACAAAGTCATTGTTATATGTAATTACCATCAACTGGAAAAGAGATCTTTTAGTAAATCTGCATTGAATGTTCCTGTTTCTCTGAGTAGAAGGTGTGGTGGAGAATGTTAACAGTAGCACTAGTTACAACGAGAAGGAAGCAAACAGCTATACGATGCAATGGTCAATCATTCTGCTTGTAACAAGCATAGAAAAGAGTAAACAACAGAAAGAAATGTGCAAATAATGTGCAAAAGGTCACATTTTTAGTAGCTGTTTTTCATATTATCACACGGAGAGGCTCTTTATTACACTGTCGAAAGGAGGTTGCCACACTTTTTCTAGTTATGGATATCTCATCTGCTTTTGGGTAAGGTGTTCATAAACCTAAGACCATTATTAGCTTTACATCTTATTGTTTAAGCTTATTTTTTAAGAGCATAATTCCTCTCAATGGATTGCTGATAGTATGAACTTATGAATAAATGTTAACTTTTGGAAAAATCTGTAGATATGTAGTTAGTGGTTGAAAAACCTAAAGCTACAGCTGTGGTATTGTCTCCAGATCTTAGGGGTTTGAGTTTTTATAAAAAACATATGCAAAGAAGCAAGCCAAAGTTAAGCTAAGGAAATAAGTTTTACAGGTCTGCTACAGCTGTAGGAAAAATCTCTTATGCTTTGGGGACAAGATCTCAGTATACACAAAATCTTAGCTCATGTGTATCTGGAAAGGTACATGTCTTAATGCTATATTCTACAAAGGATACTAGCCACTGTTCATGTTATTTCTCTTCATGTGTCTGACACAAAAGGTCAAAGAAATGACTTGAGCTGTTGTGAGGAACTAAAAATGGCCAGGACTTGAGTTGTATATCTTATCCAAACCATGTGGTTTCAAGCTTTTTTTTTTTTTAAGAACCAGGGCCTGGAATTGGGCAGCTTTACTTGCATAGAGATAAATGTCACTCCTGAACTTCAGTACCATTACTTTTAGGATTTACGCTTTTGACAGATCCTCTGTAGCTGAATGCTTGTGCAGCCTGCACTATTTGATAATAAGGGCTTAAGGTAAAATTGATGATATTATGGAAATTATCTTTAGGGACTGGAATACAGTCACACAGCATAAGACAACAAACAGATGTCTGTGTTTTGTTAGCCACACTCTGAAGCTTGCATTGATCTTTTAAATTTTTAGAATCATAGAGTAATTTAGGTTGGAGTGACTTCTGAAGGTCATCTGGGTCAACCTCCTGACCGAAGCAGGGCTGACTTTGGAAGTAGGTCCAGTTTTTCAGCGCTGTGTCCAATCAAGTTTTGAGTATTTCCAGGGATGGGCATTCGACAACCTCTCTGGCTTCCTGTTCTGGTTTTGTAGCATCTTCAGTGCAAACTTTTGTCTAATGTACAGTCAGAGATTCACTTGCAGTAGCTTGTCTGTTGCCTCTTGAAGAGTCTGGCTCCATATTTTCTGTAACCATCCATTAGGTGGTTGAAAACTGCAGGTCCTGCAGCCTTAATTTCCAAGCTGAACAAACCCAGCTCAGCCTCCCTTGAGCCATGTCATGCGCTGCAGCCTTCTAGCAATCTTGGTGGTCCTCTGCTGGGATTGCTTCAGGTTTGTCAACACCTGTTTTTGTACTGAGACGCCCAAAACTGGACATGGTACTCCAGATGCGGCTTACAACTGTTTAATACAGGGGGAAAATCAATTCCTTTAACCTGCTGGCCATGCTCTTACTATACCGCCTGGTATGGGCTTGGCCTTTACAGCTGCAAGGGGATACGCTACTGACTCCTACTCAATGTGTCCACCGTTAGCCCCAAGTCCCTTGGTTTATTCTTTCTCAGGTGCAGGACTGATAAACTTAACAAATTTTCCATCAGCACATCACTCCAGCCAGTCAAGGTTCAACTGAATGGGACCCCTCTCCTCCCATGTTTTGGCTTGTCCCACTCCTGTCCTCCACCAACATGGAGTTTGGTGTCATATGCAAACTTGGGTGCTCTCTATCCCATCACCCAGGTGGGTAAGACGTAAAACAGTAGTCTCCAGTACCAGCCCCTGAGGTACTCCGCTTGCAGCTGGCCACCTGCTAGATTTCAAACTGTTGACTACTAAAGTCTGAGCACAGCAGTCCTCCTTGTTTTTCACCCACGTTGTAGGTTGTCCATCCACTCCGTAAGTATATTTTTGCTGTAAGTCAGGGTAAACATCCACTGCTCTCCCCTTATCCGCAGGGCTCATCACAGAAGGCAACCAGATGGGGCTAACGCTATAGTGGTGTCTATTATGGTCACCTTATCCCTCATGGACCTGGATGTGGTTTTGAGGAGGATTTGTTCTGTAACCTTCCCAGGGACCAGGATGAGGCTAGCTGCCCTGTAGTTGCCAGCATCCTCCTCGTTTCCTCCTCTCCGTTGAATGGGTGTGATGTGCAGAAGGGTTCACCACAATCCATCAAGAAAACGATCCTGCATCCAGACATTTTCCTAGGCTTTGTTCATCATTGTAGCATATAAGATTCAAAGAAAAAAACCAACCTATTTGAATTGCCGTTTGTAAGATGCATGGAAAACTCTAAATGGCAGAACCGAGCTTCTTCAAGTGCTGCTCATACCTAAACTCCGTGTGGGCTAGTGAGCGGTTGTGTCAGTCCCATACATCTAGATACAAGTCCAAGCCGGTCTGGTTGAAGTCAATGTTACTGATGCATGGTCCTTTTGTACACAGTTCTTCACGCTGGAAGAAAGGCATAATACGAATGAGCATGAACAGGGGGCATCTGATCTAGAAGTGAAACAGTCTACAGCCTTGTTCATTCAACAGTGGGCTGTTTACTAGGCAGCTGTCCAAGGAGAGCTATCACCTTTATTTTGTGGTGTTCTGATAAGTTACCAGAATAAGCGTAACACAAACTTGTAGCAAGGTAAAGGAAAAACTATTCAGATATTCATCAGTTGCTTATCAGACATGCCTTGCTGTTGTTCTAGATATATGTTGCATACCCTTGAAAATAATGACTGATGTGAAAGAACTGCTGTACATTAACAGTCATTTTGTATGTTGGAAATGAAAGATTTTCAAAAGAGTGGAAGAACTTTCTTAAAATCATTCCTGAAATCACTGTTAATGGCCCTGTAAGAAGTTGAGAACTGTGGTCTGCTAAAAGCAAGACTTGAGGCTTCCTCGAGTTAGATGAAAACAAAAAGCAGGGAAGTCCTTCAAATCCTCTCCAGCTGTGGTCCCTAAGAATGTGTTTGGTCAGCCTGCCTGAACCAAACAGGAACTCTGCTTGGAGCACCGAGCCAGCGGGGAGATGCAATAAATCCAGCCCTTATCGAAATTCTGGCCACGCTGGCTTTGGGAGGGTGATAAATGCGTAGGACAGCTGGGAACTGCACAGCAAGAGATTGAGAGCATTGGGCCTTATATAATGAGGTGGCTTGGTACAAATGCATGTTAAGTTGCAAGGTAAAGATAACGAAAGTAGGAAGGATTTATTGAAAAGCAAATATTTATAAGGAGACATGCTCTGAATGCCTTTGAAACAAAAGCCCTGCTGCAGTGAATAGTGTTAATCCTAGATGGGGCATTGTGTCTAAATTGGAGGCTTTTCGGAAGCCAATTTTTGGCGGTCTGCGTATCACCCCTCACCCCCTCAAAAAAGTTGTTTAAAGCCACGTGCCTGAGGGAACTGCTGTGGGGATTAATATCCGAGGAGAGCACCCATCTCTGAACACGCAGGTCCTGAGACAGCTGGTGTCACCAGCCAGCCTGGCATCTGCTTTTGATGGACGGGTGATATCCCAGATCAAACTGCTGCACCCGTTTCCAGGTTGATGCAGTCTGTGCTCAGTCTTGGAGCAACTCAAGTCACCTGCCAGGCACTGGGCTCACTGCTTTTCTCCCCAGAGAAATAAGGTCTTTGCTGCTGTATGATAATAGCAGTGTACCCTACACAAATCCAAATTATGAATTGAAGAAACAGCTCAGACTTTAGTAGGATTTGAGATGAGTAGCACATTCTGTTTACTTCTGTCGGGTAATGGTTTAACTTTTCCCTTTATACGGCTAGAGACTTAGTTAGCTATGTCTTATATATGTCCTTGCAATGGGATTATCAGAGTAAAATACTGTAAAGATCAAAATCTAGACATTATCAGTGTGTTGATAGCATTGCATCCCATTATTTCCTTGCCAGCTTTCCTGAGAGTGTCTTAGGAGGGGAGGCAGGAGATAAGATGCCTTAGCTTTGCCTAGGAGCATTCTTGGGAGAGAAGATTGCTGCACACCAGTGTGTGAGAATACCTGGTAAAGAAGTAGCGGAATCATCTGGTGGCAACCCTTCCTACTGCTGCTGAACCCCCAGGTGAGTGTGTGGTACTTCTGTCCTTCACCTGTTGCTAGAAGGTGATGATCTCCTGGTGCAGCTGCAAACCATTATCCAGGTTTGTATCCATACTGGTAAGGTTTAAAGACGGCTGGGTTGCTTGTTTTCTGGCCGTTGCCTCACACCATGGCCTTTTCTGTAGGTTTTTAATCAAGATTGGCAAATTGTCAGTCCTGGCTACTCTTTTTCACAATTACTGTTGTATGAAAGGGAGACCATGGAGTAACTTGCCAGAGGGAAACCAGTCTTTGCCCTGAGAGGCACAGACTTCCTTGGTAGTCGACATGTGTCTGGAAGGAGGGAAGAAGCTGACGTAGTCCGGCACTGGTGCCCTAAGCCCTGGGCTACCACTCACTGCGCCTGCAGGGAATGTAGGTGCAGAAGAAAGTGGATTATAAGTGGTTTTCAGAAAGAATTAAGGAGTTTAGGAGAGTGCTTCCCACAATGTTTATGATGCTTTAGTGGCCTTTCATATCCAGTATTTTTGCAAGCTGCATTTGTTAGCAGGGAACGGGTGACAGGTTATGAATTAGATAGTAAAGATGCCGTACAGTGCCCTGAAAGGATCCTGCTCTGTTCCTGAATGTGCCCGTGTGCACAGGGAATTGAAGGCTGGAACACTGCTTTCCCCTGGCTCTGGTAGGAATACACTTGGAATGGTCACACCCCAGGATTTAGGGGTGTTAGAAAATCAGAGAATACACAAAACTGAACAAATAATGGAAGAGAGTACACAGCAACAGAAAAGCTATTCACAACTTCAAGGTTGGGGTTTTTTTCTTTTTTCTTGCTGAGTAAGGCAATTCTAGGAAGCTGGTGGGTCAGATTCCTGTTTGGAGCAGAAAGCAGGCACCTTTTTTTTTTTTTGTCGCTCCTGTTTACAGAGTGTGCAGAGTGCTGCTGCAGAAGCAACACCTGAGATTTCTGCAAAAAGAAACTTGCTTTGCTTTGTCCTAAGAAACAGCTGTTCTAGTCCCTGTTTCTCTCTCAGCTCCAGTGATCTCAGAGAAACACAATTGCTTCTGCGCTATTTGCTTTCTTCCCTCAGGCCTTGTCCCAGCAGGGGAGATCTCGCCTCCCACCCTTCTAGGGCTGCCTGGCTCCTTCCAGAGAAGCTGAGACTGCAAACTGCCCCTCCAGAGCTTTTCCTACCTTGCAGCTCAGTATTTCCTTACCCCACTGCGGGGAAGGGCAGAGCTGCTGCTCCCCACCTCCAAGCCGGAGCATCCTCCGTGCAGGTTAGCACCTTGCAGCTGTCCTGACAGCCCTGGCTGATCCTCCGGCTTCTCCACCAGCCGGCTGCTGGAAGGGGAGAAGCTCTGCGGCTCAGCCTTCCAAGCAGCCCCGGGCTGAGCTTGGGAACAGCGAGGGGGGTATGTGCATCTTCAGGCTGCTTTTGACAGTGGCTGTGAGCTGTTACCTGCGCTGTTGCGGTGAGCGGGCTGCGTGGGGCATCGCTTGGGCTCCCCACTGCGGCTGCGTGGTCAAACCCCGGTTTTATCTCTCCAGTAAATTGCTCCCTCCTGAAGTCTCCGTCTTTCCTCCTCGGTGAGCAGAGTGCTACATCCATGTCCACTAGCGTCCTCAGGACCAGATTTGGACTGCAATAAAAAAGGGCTGGTTTCTGGTTTGCTCTGGTGTAAATGCACAGCTTCTGTTCTAGCAGTAGGGTGTATGCTGGTACTGCTACGCAGTTCAAATGTTGCTGTAGGAAACTTACAGGGTGAATAAGAATATCAAAGACTAGTCTCATTTTCCCCCTAGATCCCAGTTGTGGTGAATACCAAGACTGAAGGTTTAATTTGCTCCATGTTTTTAATTATTTCCCCCATCTGGACACATCACCGTGAATGCTTACATTTTTATGTCTGAGTGCCATGAAAACTTCACATCTGGGCTGTGACTGACTTAATGAAACCACATTTCCAGCGCTGATCAGATGATTGGCAAGCAGTACCTGACCCTCTGCCTTAGCCTGCAGTGGCCAGGAATGAAGTGTCTTCTATCAAAAAGAGCAGTGATGCTTTCAGCCTGTCTGGCTGAAAGAAAGTAATTAATTATTAATTAATGTTCATGATGAAAATACTTTGTGTTTGTGTGTATTTCTCCCTCTGACCTCTTGGTCAGGTCCGCCTCTGTCAGTTTTATTTCAGGGGGCATCAGTGTTTGAATTTAAGGCGGCCAGAGGGTAACGTGGCTTGGAATTTGATATTCAAAACTGACAGCGAGTGAAGCACGTGAGCAGCAGCACCCCTTTCGTTCCCGCTGGAGAAGGCTGCTCTCAAGCAGTGCCAAGAAGCTACCTTCGCCGTTTAGCACATGTGTGGTGGGTTGACCCGGCCAGACCCAAGACACACGTGGCTTTGCTAATCTCTCTGTGCCTGGTGCCTGGGCACCAACCCCCTGCTCCAGTGCCGTTCCTCCTCTTGACTGGAAGGGTTAGCTTTCTTCAGCCATCAGCTGGATCTAACTCGGGGCTTAGCTTTTTCGTCTCTGGCACTCATCAATAGAAAAATAAAATTGCCTTAAGTTGTCAAAACTCGCAAATGACTCTTTACCTAAATTTTTGAGGAAAAAATGTCTAAGCCTGAAAGAAAGAGCCTCGGTGCCATGATATGTTGCAACTGACCACCAGAACAGGAATGACTTGTCGACGGGAGATCAGCCTCGATGTGAAGCTTGCTCCAGGCAGAATCCCATCTGCCTTGGGAAGATGTCTAAAGGCTCTGGGTCTCACTCATGTTGTGCCTCAAATCCCCACCACGCACTGAACCAGCTTGGTAGATGAGTGGTAGGGAGAACGTTTCCAGTATGCGAGCTCCTTTTTAATCTGCCTGCGGAGGTAACTCAGCACTCCGAGTGCCTACGTACGCTACGAGTGTCTACCTCAGCAGGGCGGCCAAGGGGAAGGTTAGAGAAGACGGGCGTCACAGGCCCCTCTGCTTCCTCCTGCCCTGCCTCAGGCTGGCGGCAGCTGCAGAAGCCAAACAAGAGACACAAACCGCTTCTGCCGAGCAGCAGCCGGGAGCGGACATGCTCTGCGGCCATCGCAGCGAAGCTCTGCAGAGCCTCGCGGGGTGCCTGGGACCAGGCGGCATTTTGGGGGTGGGCTCTGGACTCCCAGGTGGCGCTTCTCCGAGCACAGCATCCCTGCGTGCTGCGCTGGCCCAGGAGCTCAGCCAGGGCACTCCTCCTGCTGAGGCAGGGGCTGCCTGGGATGTTTTGAAGAGGTAATGCCTCCTGGCAATGCAGGGCCTTTCTAAAAATCTGCTGTATTTCTGATTTTTGGAGGCTGGAAGAACTGAACCTATGTTTTATTTCTTACTGACCTTTTTTGAAATGCCAAAGTTCTTTTGCTTTTCACCTCTTACTTAGAAAACTTATTTCTGAGAAACTTCTTAAAACTTTCTGTCCACCAATGACTATCTATTGGATGTTTTCCCAGAATGGAAACTTTGTATTCCAGCCCAGTAGGTCTCTTGAATTTAAAAGTATCCTTTTATTTTTTTTTTTTAGAGTATGTAAATAAGTATGAACAGATGCTCTGAGAACCTTGCCCAGGCCTTGGCTGTTTAAAACCAAATTATGGGTTTTCTGCTGAAGAATCAGTTAGGCGGGTGCAACTCTGTCTCACCTCTGAGAAAAGCTTTTCCTTTTTCCTTCCAGAACATCCCTCTTCCAGGCAGACAGGGTGCAGGAGCATCCGAAACCCCAGTCCTATCAATGGCTTTGATTTCATTCTTTCTGCAGACAGTCTGTTTCAGATTTATAACCTTCACCTCAGAGGAGTAAGGTGTGCAGAGCATAAGGAACAACCATCGTCTCGATGGTCCCAATATATAGCTCCTTCTCTACCCCCAATCTACGCTGTACCTAATCAATCTGCTGATCTCATACTTCTCACTTTTGGGCCACTTAAGCAATACCGCTGTCATTACTAGCCTGAAATTACAATTTCCTTTGGCATATGTTCCTTGGCTGCAAGAACAAACTGGTGAGTTTTATTTTCTTGATGCAAACTATCAGCTTTCACATCAGGAGGTTGATGACTAGTCTTCGGAAGAGCGGTGATTCCTGCCCGCTCCCTAAAATGTGCTCAGGCTCTGTTCCTGCACTTACTCTGCAAGGGTTTGTCCAGGCTGCCCAGTCGCTCGCAAAGCGGAACTAGGGAAGAGCCTCAAGGAACTGGTGGTACCTGATGGAGTTGGGGGGAAAGTGGAAGGAGATGCTAAAAAGATTGAAGTCTCCAGGCTCGGGAGTCTTTGCTTGCTACTTAACTCTTGTTTATATTATATACTATATTATAATTATAGCAATTATTATTATAATAATTTATAATTATAATTTATTGTAATTAATATTATAATTATAATATAATATTATAACTATAATATATATTATACTAGGTAAACCTGCTCTAGCAGGGAGGTTGGACTAGATGATCTCCAGAGGTCCCTTCCAACCCCTACCATTCTGTGATTCTTTGATAAGCATATATATAGGTATCTATACACACACGCTTCTAACTGCATAAGCTTGCAGTGCTTTCATTTTTGCCCATAAATGAAATGAGGATACTTTTGAATTCCGAACAGAAAAAACCCTGTTCCTTGCTCACATGTGCAAAGGCCCAGAGTGTTTAACGGAGACAAGCTACTAAGCAGAAGTCAAAGCAGAGGTAAGACGCGAAGCGCTGCAGATCTGCTTGCCTGGGCGCTCCTGCTGCGCTTGTGCTTGTGCGTGCAACCCACACGCCTGCGCGTTCCTGCCTTGGTCTTGGGTTTGCTGTTCCAGACGGGCAAGTGCACACCCGAGAAGCACTGCTGTTTCCATCCTGATCCAGGGGGGAAACCGCTGGCACGGAATGTGACCGAGACTGTGGCGATGGGAAGCGGCAGTTCTATTGCTGCCCCTGGGTTACACAGCTAGGAATTCATATTATGGCCAAAGCAGGTCTGGGGCCACAGTCCTTTTGGTCTCAACTTATGTCCCCCTGTGCTCTACCACTTTTGATCAGCGGTGCATGGAGAGGGACTCACCGGCACGCTGTCAGCCTACACGCCGAGCGCAGTGCAAGCATCGCCCTTAGCTTCTGCGTGCGGTGGAGCGGGGGGTACGGCAGCGATATCTGCAGCAGAGGGTTCTCCAGCACTGTGAGCACGCTGTCCTGTGTTCGAGCTGGTCCCTGAGCTCTCGCTAGCGCAGGAGCGTCACGCATTTATCTCCTGTATGCAGAGCACCGTGTCCACAGACAGTCGTATCGTGCACCACAAATGGCCAGGGCGCGAAAGTGAGGCCTCCGCTGTTCTGCAGGCGTCCAGTGGGGACAGGGTTTTTCTTGCCTTGGGATTCTGGTCGTTCGGGTCGTTATGTGGAAGCGGGTATTTGCTAGGGAGGCTGCAGCTGAATGAGGCTGTCCCAAATGGCTGTAGTAGGATCTTCTGTCACTGCGGGAACCGCAGGCTCTTGCAATGGCTTTTAGCTTCTACCATTGTAGTTTCAAAATATATGTGCTTTTCTGGGAGGGAGCCTAGTGGCTCAAGCAGGAGTCGATCCTTTGTGCTTACTTTGGCTTCTTTCTCCATTGAGCGGTCTCCAGGTTCCTGTAATGTGCCAGCCAGTATCAGCCTCTATTTATCCCCTGTCTGTGCATATTTGCGACAATTTTGCTTGCTACAGTCATGATCGCTTAAGCTGAACAACATTTTCAGGCTGAAAAGGCCAGTAGCAGGGTGGTTATCAGATAGAGGAAATGCATTGTATTTGCTCTGGCCTTTGGTTCCCAGATAATATAACGGCAAATTTTGTTCCTGGAAGTTGGGAGGTGGCTTGCAAGATTACAGGGCTCCAAAACACATGGAGGCAGTTTGTCACATGTGACAGAGGAGCGGAGGGGGAGGTGGAAGTGGGGAGTGTAGTTGCTCTACTGCTCAGCAAAAGTCAGACGTGGCTGATGGCTTCTTCACCTCGGGAACACCGAAGCAGCAGCAGCAGCAGTTGTGCCCTGGCCACTCTCCTAAAAGCGCTTTGGTGGGTTAGGAGCTTGAGTTCATTTGGGAGTTGCTGCTACTTGCAGAGCAGTAACAGATTGTGCACGTCTCCCAGTAACCATTTCCCTCCCCTCTTTTCCCTTCATCATTCCTCAAAGCGGGTGCCTTTGAATCCCTCCTCCTTTTAGGTTTGAACCAACTCTCCAGGTGGCTGGAGGTGGCTCGGTGCTTTGGAGGAAAGAAATCTAATTAATGCTCGTTCCCTGCTCAGCTAGATGTAGATGTGAAGCACGACCAGACCTGGGAGTAGGTCCTGTAGTTCCTAGTAGAACACGCAGGGCCAGTGCTCGTGTGTACCGGCTGTGCAGGATGCGGTGGGCTGGGGACAGTTCTTGTGCTCATCTGGCCCAGAAAATGTCGAAGCACCTCGTTGTCTCCAGAGGAAGCTCGTTCCAGGCTTGCTTTGTCCAGGCTGCCAGCACTTCCCCAGGAGCACCACCTCAGCTGCTGGTGGAAGAGTGGAACAAAGCTGAAGACAGAAATTTTGGTAAATGTTGTAAGGCAAAGGGAAAGATGAGCAAAATGCATCATAAATATCAGGAGAGGAGTCAAGAGCCTTAGGGATCAGGATTATTCAGCCCTCGTCCTGGCTGAGCCGTGAGGCCCATTGGCAGCGCCCGCCCTGGTCCAGCGCTCTTGCTCTTCTCCAAAACGGGTGCTGGGAAGAAGTGGCTAAGCCAGCCGTGCACCGCTCGTGCCCTGTGCACCAGCACCGTGCTGCTCCGCGCCAGCAAAGGCAGTTTGGCAGCCTGCCCGGACCTGGAAGCTGCTTCAGGACCCGCTCGGGGAGGCATCGCTCCAGTGCGGGCTGTCCCAGTGAACGGTGGGTCACGGCCCGGCCGCCTGGGATGGGGCTGGGAGGAGCGCGGCTGCTCCGGCTGACGCCGTCTTCAGCCCTCTGCTCCGGGGGGTTACTGAACAGGCAGGCTTTCATTTCCTACCTCCGGCAGGGGAGGCCACACACAAAATAACCCCCTTGTGCCATCCTGGGGGGTGGCATGAGAGCAATGCACGCGGGACGGGCGCCAGCACCGGCGCTGCCGCTTGCCAGCGCTCGTGGCGTTGGGAGGAAGATGCTCTGCAGCCACCCCGTGAGGCTCCGCTTGCACAGCTCCGCGTCGCACACGCTGCTGCAAAAGCCCTTCCCTGCTCTTCTCCTTATTCATATAAATAAAATATATGTATGTGTATCCAAATATTTTTAAGTGGCGTTATGTCAGTAGATCTCGGGATGAAATTATTTTCCTGTTACTACAGCGTGCATGTTATCTAGGCTTGTTCCCTTTTTTTTTTTTTTTTTAAAGATTCACATTCCTCTATTGCTCTTATTTGTTTCTTGCAAATCTGTTTCCTAAGGTTTTGTTTCCAACTGTCCCCATCCTTCCACTTGGCTTAGATATGGTTACACACTCAAAATCTTAGACATCGAGATGTCGTCCTTTGCATTTTTCCCTTTACATTTTCATTGCTTCTGACGGGCCGATTAAAGTCCCTCTTGGTTTCTTTGCCTTCTGCAATTTAAAAAATGTGTATTGAAAACATCTTTTTTCTGTAGTCTTAACTGATTCTTTGTGATATTTGTTGGTTCTCTTCTCTTCCTATTTTCAGTAAAAAGATCGATTATTTTTTTTTTTAATCTCTCAAGTAACATCTCCCAAAACCATATGGACTTTTTCTTGTTTCACCCCAGAAGATGTGTAAAGTGATGTTTTACTTTAAATATGCTTTGCTTGGGATTTTCCAGCTTGCTTTTGCACTTGTAGATTTAATATTTCCCCTTGCTGCTTATGTTTACACTGAACATTTGTTTTCATTTTCAACTTATTGTGTTCAGCGCAGTCTTATCTCGCTGGGCGGAAGTCAAATAGTTTGTTATTGATTACACAGTTTCCTATCATGGTCTATTAGTTCCTGCCAATTAGCTTGTCATCTTGTTGATAAGATTATTACCGTCGGTGCGCTGTAGTTACTGTGGTTATCCAGGGATATTCGAGCAGCGATGCCGATGCACACCGTGGTTTTGAGAATCTCTAGAAATGTTTCCTTATTCAATCTCCTCTCTCCTTACACCGATCTGTTGCACAAGGCAAGGTATTATTTGACTTTGCTGTTGTTCTTTAATCTCTATATCCTTACTCTAACTATTTAACTGCTACGCTATTCACTGTGAGATGGTTTCTGCACCGGGATGTTTTCCAGTTCTCATTGTCTCGCATAATTCCTCCTCTGGAACATCTTCCCTGGTTTCCAACAACCACCGATCAGAGGACTGGAGCCGATGGTTTTATTTGGACCATCCTGTTTAATCGCTGCTGCTGCTGCTGCGGAGCAGCCCTTTGTGAATTTGCCTAGTTCTTTTCCAACTGATATTCTGCGGCAACGGCCATGGGTACCATGTTTAACTAATTATGCACAGTGGGAGGAAAAAGTATTTCCTTTTGGTTTAAATCCGAGTATTTCATCAGATGTTATTAGTTGTTGCACTTTGAGATGTAGTGAATGATATATTCATCTTCTCTGTCTTTTCCTTGTTTCCTAGACCTCTGTTGTCACCCTTTTTTTATCCTAGGCATCTCTTCCCAAGATGAGGAGTCGTCATGTATTTGATCGCTCCTTGGTTGATGTCTTTCCTTACCTCTGCCCATCCCTCTTCCCTTTCCCTGTCTTTCCTGTGGGAAGTCCGGTGCCGTGTGGGTACACCACAGATTGACATGGTGACACCGCAGTGTTTGCTGCTTTGTTCCTGTCGTTCTCCTAACACTTCCTCAAACTGCCTGTACACGGCTCAGGTTTTGCTGCTGCTTTGCAGGCCTGATACAAGGACACTGAACCCAAAAGCATGATTTTTTAAATTCTCTCTTGCCCCAGATATTCATCAACAGATATAATAAAAATATTTTAAAACCTTGCCTCACTTACTTACGTTCTCGGACCATCACAGCTGTAACACATCTACCATGAACAATATCCCGTTCTGTTTGCCTTTTTTATGGCCTCAAGGCACAGAGCTAACGTCATCAGGTGACTACCTGCCGTAATCCCAAGACCTCCTTCCCGAGCAGCCACAGCTAATTTTGCAGCCCAGGGTTGGGTATGTGCAACGGGGGCTGGTTTTCTCCCTGCTGCGTGATTTTTTCATCTGCTGCTTGCTTGCCCGCTCCCATTGCGGCTTCTGGAGGGATGTCCTGGGACGGGGCAGCGCTGCTCCTGAGAAAGACCAGTGGCAAAGATCCCTGCGTGTGAGGGAATAGAGTTTGCAACCTGCCAAATTTCTGAATGAGGCTGTTTTGGACCCTTAGGAAGAAGCAGCAGAGAGTTTAGCAGAGTTTATTTCCAGCTCAAAGCTCTGCTGCCCTCCGCTGCCACGGCACAGCCCGGCTGCCCCCCTGGGCACCACGGGTCGGGCTGCGATGCAGGACCTTGCCCTGTGCCTGTGTCCTCCCCAACAAGGAGATACCTCATGATGGGAATTCGCTGTGAATTCGTATTTCGTCTCTTACCTCTTCCCAGCAGGTTTCGGGGCTTCGGCTCCCTCGGGCAGGGCTGCGGGGGCACCTGTGTGCAGTGGTCTCCCCTTTCTCCCGTGCCTCCAGGGACAGCGTTGGGCAGAGAGACGATGGAGAGCGGGAGCCAAGCGGTCCCTGGCCTGGGAGGGACAGCGCTGGCGGAGGCGGCGTGAGCCCTTCTCGCAGACGGGGGGAACGAGCCCCTTTGCACTGGCCATGAAATCAGTCATGTGTAGGTTTTTGTCCAGCCCTGGGGGGTGGGGGAAGGAATGTGGGTTGGGCGAAGTCTAGGATTACACCACCGCTGAATTTTTTCTTTCCACACTTTAAATAGCCAGCACCTTTCGGTCCTGCCTTCGCGTCTCCCGTCGGCTCGCGCCCCGACAGCGCCGTCCGCAAGGTAACACCTCTGCCCCTGTTTTCTTCTGCCCTGGTCCCCCCGCACCCACCCGGGTCTGCCGTGGATGAGAGGTCACGGAGTGCTTTCTGACTGTTTAATCATTTTCTAGCGTGGAGGGGTTCTCCCAGTCCTTCCTTGCGGCCGCTGTCAAACGCCTGCCAGTGTTTCTTGCTCCTCGTCACGTCCCGAAGTGTTTCGTAGGCGACTATGTAGGGGGAGGGGAGAGGTTGAAAGTGCTGCCTTGCCTTTTTTTTTTCTCTCCCCGGATGGGGGAGAGTGTAATTTGCTGCCAGTGCCTTTTCCTGCTCTCCTGGCAAGGGAGTTGCTGGCGGGAATGAATGGCAGCGTTAGGCTGGGGCTGGGGGAGCTGCCTCTGCGGGGCACGAGCGGGCTCGAGGGCTGGCACCGTGCGGAGGAAGGTGCCCTCCCTGGCACAGGGTCCTCAGCAATTCCCTTTGGCACCAGGCGCTGGTGGGAACCGCAGTCCTCACTCTTTGCCCCGCGGGGCTCGGCGGCCAGGAGGGCATCCTGCCCACAAGGAACAGGCTCGAACACCCCCTGAGCCTCCTAAATGGCTGCAGCAGCACTGGTGCCACCCGTGCCTGTCTCCTTGCCGTGCTCTGAGGCACCAGCTGCGTGCCAGCAGTCACGCCATGCCCTGGCTTTCCTGGGAGGAGAGGTGGCCTCTCGGAGGTTTTGGGGGGAAGGTGGGAGAGCAGGAGAGGTGCCCACCTACTCTGTGCCGATCTTCTACTTCTCTTAGCAGAGATCTGTTTAGGGACAGGAGAAGCTCTTGCAGTGCCAAAGCTCCCTGAGAGCAGCACTGTGGGGAGCCTCTGCAGGCAACGGGCAGATGTTTGGAGGGGCAGACCCTGGGAGAGGAGAGAGCACGGACACCCTCTTATTTCAGTTTGTCCTCCTCCCACATTTGAGACTTCTGCGCATTTTGTGGCTTTCATTGCATAGTCTGTAAAACCAGACCTTGGTAAGTAGCAACAGAGGAGAAGAGAAACCCTTATAAAATATCTTGTCAAGTATTTGATCCCACTCTCGCCCCCCTCCAGCCCTAAGTCTGTTCCCTGTACCTGCTGCAGTGGGAGCTCCAGCCTGGCTGAGCCACTGGGTCTTCTGTGTAGCGCTGTGCTTTGAGGATGGGCTTCCAGAAGCAGAAGTGTTTTTGAGATGAGTCAATTAAAAATAATGAAACTGATAGTGGCTTTTAAGGACCGGTTTTGGACTAAGCAATGAAAGCACATGCATGCTCTTGGCGCGTTGCTGTCGGCAGGAATCGGTATAAGGAGCAAGAGAGGAATGGTTCAGCGTGTGTGTGCGGGCACGTCCTCTCCCCTCTCTTGCCTCCTGTAGCCCAAATTTCTGCCTCGTTGTATGGCTTGTGCTGAACATAACAAAGGAAACTCCTTCTGAAGGTGGGATGGATTACAGAGTCCCTGGCGCCGTCAGCAATGGTGAAACGGTGCCCGCACAACCCGGCATGGAAAAGGAGAAGAAGGAGGAGAAGGAGGACCAGACCCTGGAGCGAGGGCAGTGGAATAACAAGCTGGAGTATGTCCTGTCGGTGGCAGGGGAGATCATCGGCCTGGGAAACGTCTGGCGCTTCCCCTACCTCTGCTACAAGAATGGCGGAGGTAAGTGCAGCCGTGGCCCTGGCCAGCCCCAGGGGTGCCTGCTCACCGGCGTCCCTCCGCGGTCCCTCCCGCCTCTGCCACATCTGTGTCTGGCCCTGCTCATCCCTGGCAGCAGCTTCTCAGCAATGCCCAAGCCATGAGTCTGAAGAGAGGATGCCAACCTGCCAGCATGATGCTACCATCTGGGCCACGTGCAGGGGCTGTTTTGACCTGGTGGGACATGGGTGACCAAGCGGTGATGTCCCAGGGTTTCTGGTGGCCCTGTTGCCCTGAGGTGTGTGGAGTCCTGGTCCTGCTGGTGAGGTGGGTGGCCATCAGCAGGGGGAGGCAGGAGGACCTGGGTGGGGGGCTTGACTCTCTGAGCAGTGTGACTCACCCCAGGCACCTCTTCCTTGAGGAGCACCAGGTGCCCTGTGCAAACAAGGTGGCAGGTCCCGGCAACTGTCATCCTCACAGGTGCTGCAAGGAGCTGCAGCGTTTGCTGGAGGCTTGGGGAGCCTCCGAGGGGCTCTTGACTACAAGTCCTGGTCTGGTGTCCGGTCATGGAGGGGTGTTCCTCAGGGACTGGTGCTGAAACCAGGCGGCAGGGACAGGGCAGAGGGAGAGGGTTTTCCTTGCCCTTGTGCAGAAGCGCAGCACCCCTCCTGCACCCTGCAGTGCCCTCACGGCATCCGCCGGAGCCGCGAGCACGCAGGAGAGGGGACACACGCCTCTGAGCTACGTGACAGGGCGGTGAGGTGTGCGGATGGACGTGCTTGATGGAGAGAGGAGTAGGGCGTTTTGGCTACTGGTGAGGTGCCAGAACATCGGTGCTGCTCGGGGTCTGCCCGGCAGCGAGTGGCAGCTGATCCCCCGCAAGGCTGGGCTGCACCGCAGCTTGGCAGCAGAGCTGGGCTCGCTTTTGCAGGCAGAGGCTGCCATGGGCTTTTACAGGTGTTTGCGCCTGCTTTTAGTTTGTGATTGCCTTTTAAGGGAGAAAGCTATTTAAAAAACTGAAAGCCCAAAGCTCTTCTCAAGTTTGGCTCAGTGGCGCATGGAGAAGAAGGAGTTGCTCTCCCTGTCTGCTGATTAATTGCTAATTGGGTTCTCCGGAAGGGCAGGGGAGAGGGGAAACAGCGCTTGGCTGGGAGCTGGCAGGGAGCGAGCGCTGGGGACCCGGGGCTGAAATCCCCTGGCTTGAGCTTGGGGTAGTCTCATGGGCCTCGCTAAACTGCTTTCATCCCAGTGGCATAAAAGAAGATTAACTGCTGTTTAGCTACTTTCACGCTGTGCTTTGCTCAGTGCTTGTTTCTTTTCACCAGGTGGTCGGGCATTTTCTTTCCCTGTCAAAAAAGGAGGATTTTTTGTGTTTTCTTTTTCCATGGGGAACATTTCTTGGCTGCTTGCTGAGCCGTGTCTGCTCCCACTGCTGCACCCTTCCCGGGTGCCATCCCGTCAGGGGGAGCAGGACCCGGGACCCTGTCCTGGCACCCCTTGCCTTGGGTGCCAGGGGAGAGCTCAGGGAGGGCTGTGGGGAAAGGGGAGCTGCTGTGTGTGGTTGGACAGCAGAGGCAAGACACAAAGGGATTTCTCAGCCTTTTTTTCCCCTGAGAGATGGGCCTGAAGCAAAGCGCCGTGAAGTGGCAGAGGCTGTGGGGAGTTTGAAGTCTCAGGCAAATTTTTCATCTCCGGCACCCTTCCCATGAGGTGAGAGCAAGGATGGGGCACGAGGCTCTCGTGCAGAGAAGAAAGCGGTTCCCATATGGCTTTCCTTGGGGTAGGGCAGTGTGATGAGGCTGCGCAGGACTCGGGGCTCCCTCCTGCCTCGTGGACCCCAGCCTGCCCTGGCTGGTCCTGTAGCACATAGAATCATAGAATGGTTTGGGTTGGAAGGGACCTTAAAGATCATCTAGTTCCAACCCCCCTGCCATGGGCAGGGACACCTTCCACTAGACCAGGTTGCTCAAAGCCCCATCCAACCTGGCCTTGAACCCTTCCAGGGAGGGGGCATCCACAACTTCTCTGGGCAACTGTTCCAGTGCCTCACCACCCTCATAGTGAAGAATTTCTTCCTTATATCTTCCTTACATTCCTTGTAATGCCTCAAGATTAATTTTAAAAGCTGCCAGAGGTTTTGTCCTGTAGTCCTTTGGGAAGGCTGGTCCAGGCACTTGCTTCTTTGCTACCTCAATAAAGGTACCTTTATTTAGTTTCCAGCTCCAGATCAAATCATGGCCAGCCTACCACCATTTGCTCTTATACCAGCATTACCGTCTGGCTGAAATAGTTCTGCCCCACTGGCTGGCTTTTTCTCCCCCCACCGAACTGTGTGTAGGCAGTGGTGGTAACCGCTCTCAGCTCTCGCTTTGCTGCCCTAAATAAGTCAGGCTCTTCACAAAAAAGGTATCTGCAAAATCTGGGCTATGCAAAGAGGGGCAGCCAGTCACTTTTCCTTTCTTTATTTCCACATTACAAAGAGAGAGTAGTCCCTTACACATTTAGTGCTTCGTATCTGATACCAAGGCCCTATATAGTGGAGAGAAAAAAAAAAAAAAGAGTGAAAAAATGTTCTTTTTGCTCCTGTTCGCTCTGGCTTTCGCCTCCCATGGCGGGGTCAGGCTCTCCCTGGGCAGGCTGGCCCCGCCGATTGGGAAATACCGGGGAAGCCTGTCTGGTGGTGTGGCTGCCGGTGCCGCGCCCCCTCCCCAGCGCTCCCCGAACCGGCCGGTCCCAAGGGCCCACCGCTGTCCCTGCACGCGCGGAGGGGGAAGGGGCCATGGTGGAGGGGACACGTGTGGCAGCATGTCCCCATTCTTCAGCGGGGCAAACCTCTGCCAGGTTTTGGGGTTCACCCGCGGGGAGGGTGGATGGGGCTGGACTGGAGGGACACCAGCCAGCGCTGGGGGGCTGCTCAGGTGCGCTGCTGGACTCCCGTCTGTGCCGCAGCCCCCCACCGCGGGCTGCCCTCCCTGCCGCCCCCCGGGCCAGAGTGGTTGTACAGGGCGGCTCTGCTGGGCACCTCTCCTCGGCTTTTCCTCCTTGCAGTCCCTGCCTGAAGGCCGTCCGTCCTGCCTGAAGGCCGTCCGTCCCGCCTGCCGCCCTTTCCTACCTGCGTGGGCAAGCAGCAGCCCTCTGCCAGCTGAAATGAGATGGGGGGTGGCGGTGGGTCTGGTGTCAGGGTCGTCCCACCCTGCCTGTCCCTCCACACGGGGGGCGAGGGGAACGGGGCAGATCACAGCCCAACATGTCTCTGCAAATCCCTCCTTCGCTCCGCCATAGTTTTGCATCATTTCACAGCCCGCATGTCGGGACCCTCCAGTCAGACTCCCGAAGCGTGAAACCTGCCAGCAAACCTGCCAGCAAACCTGAGGAAGGGGAAGGCCAGATCCCAGGCTGGAAATAAGGGAAACCTGGGCTGGGGAGCTCGACCTGCCACCTCGGAGACCTCCCCTGGAATCCCCCGGCTGCAGTTTAGTTAAATAACAAGCTTTCATATGAGAATACTCTCTCTTGGAAAAAGGCACCACTTTTATGATAATATGATTGCACACAAGTTGGGAGTTGAGGGAATGGTGTCGATACAAGCATTTCCCCTGCCCTTTGCCCTCACCAACTTCTATTTACTGGTAGAGGGAGAGCATGTGGGCAGAGGCTTGTTGTTCCCCTGGGGCTGCCAGGCCTCAGCATCCCTTCAGCTGCTGTTTGCCCACAGGGAGCTGCTGAGATGCTCTCCCTGTCTATTTCATTAATTGATTTTTTTGCAGGGAGGGGAGGGCTGTGGCTCTATACCCGTCTGGGATGAGCACGGGGTGGGACTTCTGGCCAGTCCCCAAAGCCCCCCATTCCTTCTCCCCGCCCCTGCCTGCTCGCTAAGCTTCTTAATGAAATCTCTTGGGTTTTTAGTTTACTTGTGCACCAGGATTGTTACTCCTCATACACCCCCACCGACCCGACCCCAGGGCCAGTTAGCATCTCACCGGCACAGAAAAGGGCTATGCGGGGAAAACGCGGTTAGCGGCTGGCTGGGTTGCCACCTCTGAGCCCACCACAGCCGCTCTCCGCTCGGGGCTACCCCTTTCCACGCCAGCTCCCCGTCCTGCCCCGTGTCCCTGCCTTTGCAGCAGGGCTTGAGTGGCTTCGGTGGCGCGTTAGTGCAGCAGGGAGCGCGGACCCCCTTGCAGGGCTGTCTCCTGTGCTCCGTGGGGTAAAAGCCATTACTGCATTTAACATTAGCCTGGGGTAATCAAAAACCTGATGGGTTTTATTCCTCTTTGCCTGGTTTCACAACAGGGCTTGACCAGGAGGGCAGCCCTGGCCGCTGGTGTGAGGTACATACTTTCCTGCACTACTTGCTTTTCGTTTGCATATCTGCTGCTGCTGGGTGAGCAAATGATTGAGCAAACCCACAGACTGGGTGAAGGTGTCATTCCGTGTGTTCCTCCGTGCCTTGGCGTTGTCATCCGTGCGCTTGTCAGCTTATTCAGTCAGAATGATCAACGTGAAAGGAGTCACCCACTTGATTAAAAGTCACAATGGTTTTACGGTAGCGTGTTCTCCTGCATTTCTGCACACCTATTGAGAACTTGTTTCACTCTTTTCTGCACAAAAATCAGGAACTTTCCTTTCCTCTCCATCTTTTCTAAATGTTGAGTTTCTCATGCAATCACATCACTCTGGGAGACAAAATGTGAGGAAAATCCCTTTTTCCTGCCCCCCCATCTGTGGCCTTCTCGCCCCCGCAGCCCCCATCCCTCCCAAGCTGTGTCCCCCCCTGTCTCCCCAGGAGGGACCTCCTCACTGCCAGGTTGGAGACAGCCTGACCATAGTAACCCCACGGGGCTTACTTCTGTCTGCCACTTGAATCTGCCAGGTGCCTTCTTCATCCCCTACCTCATCTTCCTCTTCACCTGCGGGATCCCTGTCTTCTTCCTGGAGACGGCGCTGGGGCAGTACACCAGCCAGGGAGGGGTGACGGCCTGGCGCAGGATCTGTCCCCTTTTCGAAGGTGAGTGGGGTGAGGCCAGGAGGGCACGGTGAGGTGGGGGGACCGCAGGGCACCGGGGGGACGAGCGGTGATGCCTCTCCCCACAGCCTGGATCATTACGTACCTCCATGCATCTGCTGCCCACCCCTGGGGATCTCAGCCTGGGAGGGCCACTGGCTGCCCCCTTTCCAAAATCACGCTGGAAAAATTGATCGCCTTTCTCACCAAACAGTTCCCATCATTATGTTGCATCCCAGTTTCCTTCCTCATGGCCGTGGCTCTGGCCAGGAGCTTTGCACCCCGTCAAGGTTGTCCTCCAAGAGCTAAATGATGAAAATGCTTCTGGCGGTTATGAGGAACCTGAAACATACTAGTATTTTTTAAAGTCAATGCTATGTCATTTTCCTGAGTTTGCAGATGGCTTAAATCCTTAGTGGTGAAAGGTGTCAGCTTTCTTAATAAATTGTTAGCAGCCAGATCCACTTCTAACACTGTTTCAGCACAGTCATCCAGCCTCAAGCCACTTTCAATGATTTCTCTGAAAGTCTCAGTTGCCTCTTCCTCACATACCAAAACCTTTAGATGCTCCTCCAACACCTCCCAGAGAAGGTGTGTGGTGTTAATACAAAAGCTTCCCAAACAAAAGTGAAAAGGGGTGAGCGAACAAAATAAAAAGTGAATTTTGGCAGAAGTGATGCTATTCAGCAGGTGGAGCACCGTCATATGTTTCTGTCCCTTTGGTCGGCTTTCAAACCATAATCTGCCCATCCCCTGCCCAGACTCCCTCCCCTTGCCACCCTTTCACCAGGGACGGCTGCGGCGGGGTGGCAGGAAGAAGGGGTCCCTGAGGCCCCTGCTTGGACGCCCGCTGATGCAGCACGGTGGGATTCGGGGAGGGGATGACGGCTCTGGCGGCTGCCCCACTGGCATTCATTCAGCAGCACAGTCAAAATGTGGAGCAGCAGATGAACGTGCTGGGTGAACACGGCGAACACCTCCCAAGGGGAGTCCTGTTCCCATCCCCCGGCGCATGGGTCACCCGTCTTTGGGGCTCGCTTTCTGCAGGAATTGGCTACGCCTCACAGGTCATCGTCATACTGCTGAACTTCTACTACATCATTGTCCTGGCCTGGGCCTTGTTTTATCTCTTCAGTTCGTTCACCATCAACCTCCCTTGGGGCAGCTGTGACCACGAGTGGAACACAGGTGGGTGTGGAGCCCCCTCCCAGTCCTCCACCGGCTCCTGGTTGAGGGAAACCTGCTGCTGCCTGGGGCCAAACCTCAGGATAGCGGCTCACTCCTGCCTGGGTGGGACTGCTGGTCATAGGGGTGAGGAGTGCTGGGCCACTGCAGTGCTGCTGGCACTTTTGGGGAAGAGACTCAGTTGATCTGGGTCTTTGCTAGAAAGCACCAGAGCTGGCACTGCCCAACCACTTGCAGCCCGCGGCCAGTGCCATGCAGTGATGGCCTCCTCGGTGGCTCCTGCTCTGGGCTCCGGCTACCATGAGCACCTTCCTTCTTGGCATCTTCCAGTCATCCCGTGCTGTGTGCTAGCCATAGACGCAGTGCTGGTCAAGACTGCTCACTGTGCCCACTGGAAGGACAAATTAAATGCCATTGTCTTAACTGTCCTAGGTTTCTTGCCAGCCTTACCCTGGAGGGGACTCCTTTTGTGCATTTTTGGGACTATACAAAATTTGTCTCCAAGTCAATGTCAATGAGTGTTGACACTGGATGGAAAGGGAGGGATTTTTCAGATCCTCTGGTACTCCAGCCACTGCTACTCATGGTCCCTCTCTCCTTGGGCCTCTCCCACAGGGAACTGCATGGAGCTCCAGAAGGCGAACTCGACGCTCAATGTGACCAGCGAAAATGCCACCTCCCCTGTCATCGAGTTCTGGGAGTAAGTAACGGACAGGCAGGGCTGTACCCCCCTTTCCTTCCGGACATACCTTCCCTGGGCAAGGAACAAACCCTGCAGCGGCACCTCCTATTAACCCATCTTTGCCAGGAGAGGATACAAGAGAGGAAGCTGGGCAGGTCATGGTGAAGGTTCTCAGGGGCAGCACCGTCAGTGTGGGTGACATTGCTGGGCTCGTGGTGCTTGTCTGGAGCTTGCTGGCACACCTCAGAGCCATCTGACTTTGTCCTTCTCTGATGTTGCATTCCTGTCCCTCTGGACCTTTTGGGCTTCTCGGTCCGACTGACCTCAGCGATGGCCAGCTGACTGTGCAAGACCTTACCTCGCCAATGCTTTGCCTCCTCTGATCCTTGATGTTTCGTTTATTGTCCTTTTCTCCCTTATTCCTCCTCTGCTGTTGCACTCTCCCTATCTCTATTTGTGCTGCTCCTCTCCCTGCCTCCTCCCTTGGTCTTCATTGCCAGCTGTGAACTTCCTTATACAGTTGTTTCCCCTTGCAACATAGGTGAATTGGCTGCATGTTCCCCATCCTGAAGCTTTGGTTCAGACTTACCCAGGGTGCAAGCCTCAATAAAATTAGTGGCACTCCCTCAGGGTATAGTGGCCATTACCGTATGGTTTGGATTACAGTTTATATATCTGCTGGATCATCCATTGCTCTTCTTCTGTTCGGAGCAGTCTGCCCCATGCAGTCCTTGACCTGCCTGGTGGCTGCATCCAGCGTAACTGTGCTCGGGACACGAGTGACAAGACTATAGGTGGGAGTGAGGTGAGATCTGTTGTGAGCCACAAAGCAGCAGCTCTGCGATGGGTTTTTGTCTGCGTGTTTTGCAAGGTTTAGCGTGTTCAGCTGTTGAAGAGGACACCTTAGAGCCCTGTGATGTGCTGCAGGAGTCCATGCTGGTGATGCAGGAGATGATCTTTTTCCTTGGAATCTGTGCTACTGTGCAAGACCAGCATGTTCCCAGGAGGCTCTGGCATGGTAGATGGTAACTTTTGTATGTGGGCTAGTCTTCATCTTAAAAATAGAGAAGAGGTGGTATTTTTACTTTAGAGTGACTAATATGCAAGCTACCCTAAGGAGAGCAGCTCATCGACATCAAAATGAAATTCTGGGGTCAGCTTACTTCATGGTGAAATTTGCTCCCCCATTTTCATTTTTTTTCCTCCTTATGTTAGTTACCCTGAGGTACAGACTAGCTTTATTTCTGGCATGAAGGCACAGGCCTGTTGCCTTGGGATCTCTGATGATCCTCAGCACCTCCTGGGAGAACAGGCACAGTTGAGCGCTGAGCCCTGGCTAATAGACTGTGCAAGTAACCCCCCTGCTGCCACCGTGAATTCCCCTTGTGCGTTTAGATGGATGGAGGGCTCTGCCCTCGGCAGCGCCGCCGGGTGCTGCCAGCACGCGGAGCACACAGCACCTCCGGGGCATCCCTGGCTCAGCATAGGGATGCTGGTTTTAAATTTCAAAAAGTTTTTAAACTTTCTTTGTTTCCTGTGTGCTCCCTGAGCACGCGCTCTCCCTCTGCCTGCTGCTCACATGTGACTAGATGGTGGCCTGCCTTAGACTGCTTTTCCTGAGGCTGGCTGCTGGAAAAGCTGATGTTCCCATCACTGCTGTGACCATCCCTGTGGTACTGGGGAATCAGCACACAAGACTGGAAATTTCCACTGTCCGTTGCTTCCAATGCAGCATCTGTTCCTGCCCTCCCTGGGCAGGGAGGTAGGAGGCCACCGTTTCCTCGAGAAGCGCTGACCTGCCAGTGGGCTGATGGCACGCTTCTGAGGCCTCTTCTGGCTGTGGTACAGCACCCAGTTAGTTACGCTCTCCTGGCTCCCTTTCCCCACTGGTTACAGAGTCCACGTCCTTAGAAGCAGGGAAAGAGCAACATGACGAAATGTATCTGGTGGAGCAGAGTAATTTTTCTGACCCTTCTCTCATCCTCTCAATCTGCTGTGAGGTGGTGGGGCAGGAAAGGAGGCAGTGTGTCTTAGACTGCAGTTCTCCAGCAGCACGACCTTTATTTTGGGATAATTGCTGTCTTTTGCAGCAGGGCGGGCATTGCTGCTGGGCTCCAGGGTAGTGCATGTCCCCCTCTGCCTGTCTCAGGCTTGGGGTTTTGGAATTGCACCATGGTGTTTCACGCTCAGATCCATCTGTGCGGTGCAGGAGATGGAGGAGGGTGAGTCTATACTTGTGTAAGTGATGAGGAAGATTTGACATACACGTGACATAGAAAGCTGCTATATGGCCAGTGTAAGACCATATGACCTTAGCTGAACCGAGGTCCATCTAACCCAGGATCTTATCTCCACGCTGGCAGAAAGAGGATGCCCAAGGTGGCCTCTTCTGATGGTGCAAGGGGATTATTGTGGTGTTGGTTGGGTCTTAGTCATGGTATGGGATGCTATGCTGCTCTAGGTCCTGAGGTGAAATATGTAGCTGTTCCTGAAGACAGAAGAAGTATAATATGGAGAAGGGGTTGGACAGCATTGCTTCTTGGGTGGTCCTGATGGATTCTGCATGGTATGTAGAATGATACATGCAATGTATCATTCACTTTGAGGTTTGAAGCATGTCAGATATGTAGGTGAACTTTGTAATGTGCATGAAAAAGGCCTGAGCAGAGCTTGTGTGTGCAAAGTGCTGCACGTTCTTGCAGAGAGAGAGCTCTTACCCTAGAGGACAAGACAGATGAAGGGTGGGAGGAGGACAGGAGAAGAAATGTCTTGGCCCAACAGGTCAGCACTGGAGTGAGCACAGAAGCGAGTGTCCATGTGTGATCTACCAGGCTGGTAGTACTTTTAAGAGGGGAGCACTGCTTGATTCCTCTGAAGACTGCAGCTCAGACCTGGGCCTTGTTAGTAAGACAGCTCTTTTCTCCAAAGCCATTGGGTGCTGTGGACGTGTAGTGAGAACCAGCGTGGTGTTGGAAACATTAGTGGCCAATATCAGTGACATGTGGATGTTCCTTTGCTTCCCCCTAATACAGGAGGAGAGTGCTAAAGATTTCTGGTGGCATCCAGCACCTGGGCAGCCTGCGCTGGGAGCTGGCTCTCTGTCTCTTGTTGGCGTGGATCATCTGTTACTTCTGCATTTGGAAAGGGGTCAAGTCCACAGGCAAGGTGAGTCCTTGGTTCAGATCAAGCCTCTGCCCTTGATCACAGCTGGAGTGCTTGACCTACTCACCTTCTGTACGATCAGAGAGGTCCTAGGGATCCCCTGGGAACCACCCTCTGAATAAGCTGGCAGGAGCCTGTGGGGCTCAACTTGCAGCAGGAGTGTGAGCCAGGCTGTGTTTTGGGTAGGAAAGGACCGGGAGCGCTGCAACGTCTCAGAGCACTAACTTCCCAGATGTATAACCCCATCTGGTTCCTCTTCATCTACAGGCCCAGGAGACCCTGCAGTCTTCCTATTTATGGGGTGGTTGCATGTTCCCTTCCCTCCCACCACAGTGTGAGCAAGCAGCATGTTTTTACCTCTGCTGGCAAGTGCAGCTGGAAAATCTTCAAATTCATTAGATAGTAACGAAGGTAGCTCTGATAGCCCCAATGCTCTCGCTGCCTCATTGCCATGGGGATCTTCTTTTTTTCCTTTTTGTTCATCCCAACTCTTCCTACAGTTGCTCATATTCCCTAGCGTTTTTTCCCTACATTGGTCACCACAGAGGTATTTCTTGGAATGCTTCTGGGAAGGGTTGGTGTGACCGCCCAGCTCCATCTCATGCTCCCTCCGTTGCAGAGTGTGCCACTGTCATTTGCACTGGCCCTATTACTTTTAGTTTCTGCTACTGCCTCCTGACCCATTCCCAGCCAGCTTTGTCTGGATCCAGCAGGAATAGATGGAAATGAAAAGGTTTAGTATGTTATCTAAATGGTGTCTTTTCAGCATGCTTTGAACAAGACATCATGTGTGATGGGGTGTAAATTTTAGCTGCATCCATTTCCATCAAGTTGATGGCATGGATGTTAGCGGTTTCTCCTGCTTCCAGAATGGTCCGGGATTATGGAACATGACGGGGAAATCAAGCAGCTTGCAGAGATGATGTTTTCTGGTTTCCATGGAGTAAAATTAGAAGAAAAGAGCAACTGCTTGCTGTGGTGGCCTGGTAAAAGAAAGCAGAGGCAGTATAATAACAGCAAATATGATACTAAGATACAGCAAACATAGTGTGGGAAGTGCTGAGAACAAATTCTATTTATTTTAGATGCAAGTTCTAGGCTAAATGCAAGTGCTTTTTAGCAAAAAGGACTAGCGATGGTGAGATCAGATCTCCTTGAAAACAGCAACCTTCTTTCAGTAAAGTAACAGTGTCCATAGGTTTATCAACCCTCTGCATATTTAATAATCCAGCTACAATGATGTCTGTGGGAATACATTCCCATTGGGGAAGAGATATACCTTAGTCCTGGGGATTTGCCTGTGGAGGGGCAAACACCATGAGCTGAAATCACCTTACTCAGAAGAGCAGCAGCAGTTCATGTCCTGCGACGTGGAGACTGCCCGTCCCCAAGGAGCGCTCGCAGATGCAGGAGGTTGTCACAGATGGAACCACTTTGCTGAGGCATGTGGATCAGATTCAAATAAAACCCTGGATGTTGTTGACCAGCATGTGACAGAACGATCACACTGATCCCGGCAAGGTTCCTAGTGATGTAGTTAGTGCTAACAATGCCTGAGAAATAAAAAGATTGGGTCTGAGCCAAGCATTGAGTAATATCTCATTGGATCCAGATGTTCCTGTTGTTAGATAGAAGTTTGGCACCCTTAATCCAGCAAAATATTCTCCAAATTCAGGCCTCTGGTCTCAGTGCAGATGTGAGCGACTGTTGAGTGAAAAGCTTAACACGCTAATTCACGCAGGCTGTAAAGCACATAGGTTGTTATCAAAATGTGAATCCAAATCATACGCCAGACAACCACCAGTTTGTGTTCTGAGCTCCTAAAACTGATGTTATTTAGAGATCCAGCCGAGAATGTGCCACTTGGCATCCTGAAAGAACGTGCACTAGGGTTCAAAGGCAATGGGTTGTTTTTATGATTTTTGCTTTTAATCTTGCTTTCATGAGCTGAGAAAGATTAGACTTGCATCCTGTCATTTCCCGAAGCAAGAATTTGGTTGTGTGGTAAATACAGGGATGATTGTTAAACTCGCAGGACCTGCAGATTTGATTAACTGTCACTGAAAAGCTCTAAATCAGAGACTCCTTGAAAATTTGAGAGTGAAATGAATGATGGTGTTTGCCTGTGTTGAAGGATGCTGGCCCTGGGTTCCTTCAGTGTTCAGGCTGCGGATTCAGAGGGACAGGGATGGATCTGCTTGTACAGGCGTCTCAGGCAATCATGAGCCCCAGCAAGGAGGTGTTTTTCACCAACCTCTGTGACATTACCCAAGACTGCCGTGATATATAGAGCAGGGCACACGAAATGCATAGAAAACCTGGAGCTGCAGGCAGAGATGATAATCTAGTAGTGTGGTTTTTCAAGGATAGGCTATCTCTCAAATCCTTCTGTTCTTCTGCGTTACAAAATTGAATCACCAAAGAGTGTGCATCTCGACTTAAAGGAGGACTCGCGTTGCAGTGTCAGGTGCTTTGGATGCTGCTTTATTCAGATGGAGTATATCGGGGTGGATCCAGAAGAAATCTGGTTTTGAATCACTACTCAGATCATAAGGATTATCCAGGGGTAGAGCGAAGATGGTCATACTGTCCAGGGAAATCATACGCTCGTTCCTAATAGGACCTCCTCTAATGCAGAAACTCCTATAGCCGCGGCAGAGCCTGTGACCCCCGCTCAGGGATGGTGGGCTTTAGGTGGGTTTTGAAACAACTCATTCGGGATGGATGGGCAGGTGTGAGAAATAGATCATTTCACATCATTACATTTCGCGGCTCCTCCAGAGATGAGCTTTAGCTCTCCGGCGCGTAACTGCCAAGGCTGAGAAAAGCGCTGTAAGGTAGCATTCAGGTGAAGCGTGCCGATGCGAATCCTTACTCAGCACGTCCACACAGGAAAAACCTGAAGGAGCAACATTTCTTTTTTGGCCTAGCATGATACAACAGATTGAACAACTTTTTTTTCGAGGTGGTCAATAAGTCTTGAAGGTGTGGGAGCAATGCAAAGGGATTAATGACACTACTTGAATTGCTGGGGAGGCCGCATGAGCCCTTGATATCATTTTTTTTTGTGTGGGAAACAGGCTAGAACGTGGTGGTGTTGTGGCACGCTACATCAATTAGCCTGAAAGTACCCTGGTAATCCCCAAGCTGAATGTTATATTTACCAGATGTGGAGTCTGAGACGTGCTGTCCTGCTCTGCCTGAAGTGCCCATGTCGGGTATTTGAACAGGGGTCAGCCAGAGGCAGCGGCTGCGAGTTGCTGCCGTGGGGGGCGGTGGGCACGAGCCAGTTGCCAGTGCCAGCCCTCGGTGGGGGAGCCCCAGCGTTGTCCCTGGTGGTCTGTCGGTAGCAATCACGTTTCAGGGCGTATGTCTTATCTGCACACCCCTTCACCCTTGCCACTAAATGCTGCGGAGAAGAGACTTTCTGTGTGTGACCTCTATTTGGGGTAGGGATGTGCAGATGGGTACTGGGGGCAGCTCCTTCACCGATGCATGTAGTTATCACGCTGCTGGCTTCAGGGGAGCTACTCTGACTCCAACCTGGTGACAGCCTGGCTTGGGGTCTGGATCGCTCTTAGGACTAGAAAGGTTTTCTCTGGCTCCAGACACACCATGGCACATCATGTGTTTCCCGGGCGCATATTAAAATGCATTTCTTTCCACCGCAGGTGCCAGCAAGATGCTCAGCGAGGCAGCCTGACCTGTCCCCTGCCGCTGCCCCCCTCCCCCAGCCCAGGGGCTGGTGCTGTGCCACCGGCCAGCACTGTGTGCTCTGGCCCCGGCTGCTTGCTCATGCTTCTCCCTTCGTCCTCCTCCCAGGTGGTGTATTTCACGGCCACGTTCCCATACCTCATGCTGGTCGTTCTGCTGATCAGGGGAGTCTCCCTGCCTGGGGCGTCCCAAGGAATCCTGTTTTACCTTTATCCAGACCTCAGTCGCCTCGGGGACCCCCAGGTAAGGCAGAGGGGGGACCGAATGGCTGAGCTGTGCTTGCATGGATGCCTGTGGCTGTCCTCTCTCCCTCCTTTTCCTTTTCTCACTCTCTTTTTTCCAATTTCTTCTTTCTGTCTCCTCTCTTTCCCCTCTGTGGGCATAAGGCAGGGCTGTGATATCAGTGCATACTCTGGCGGTCCACATGCTCTCTCGCCCTTGCCTTCACCTGTGCTGTTACCGTATTTTCTACTTTGAGTCCGGGGGTATGGGCAGTGGGATTTAACCCTTCATCACGAGTGGTGCCAGCCATCCCCCACTTTCTTGGGGAGACTCCTGTGCTGCGGAGGCAGCCTGTGCATGGGGTGCTGCTCTGCACCGTGCCAGCAGCTCGTAGGGATGAGCCCTGCTCCTGGCATGCTTGCTCCGGCTTCCCTGGGAAGCACGCTGGGTGCATGGATGGCGGGAGCCGTGGCATGCTGCAGCAGTTCCCCGGGGACCCGGCCGCCCTCCTCGCCTCCCTGTCCCCAGTGAGAAATTCCTGCCCGTCTGACGGGAGGGTCAGTGCCTGACTGCTGCTTTTAATCTCTTTGGGACAAGTTCTTCCATGTTAAATCCTGGCTCCAGCTGAGCTGCTGTACCAGCCTTTGTGTGAAGGTGTTTCCAAAGGAGATTAAAGGGTGGCTGCCTGGAAAATAGGCCAGTAAAACCCTTCGTAACCCCATTAACTCTTTCTGGTCTAGCCCCAGTGCTGCCTTGGTTATTAATTTGGCAAACAGGGCATAAGTGCTGGGGGAGGAACGGCCCCAGCTGATGCTGCCCTCCCTGATGGATGAGAGAGGATCCTTGTGGGTGGGGGTAGCAGCGTCTCAGGGGCGGCTGGGTGGCATCCCTGGCTCCCGCCTGTGCCACTGGTATGGTGGGGCTCTGCGCAAGTCAGTTTGACTTACGGCTTCCGATCCGGGGAGCTAAACATGAGTGCCCGGTTTCCAGCTCCAGATGGCCTGGTTTTTGTCATGGGAAGGACTCAGAGCTCCTGCTCAGCTTTCTGGAAGTCACTCTCTGGTCAAGGCTGTGCCTGAGCAAGGGGTGAAAAGCCTCATTTTACAGTGTCGGCTGCTCTCCTGCTCTCTCGGTTTGCCTGTGGACAGGAGGTGGGTAGCACAGCTGCTCCTCAGTGTGAAGGTGCGAGGCTTGGAAGGGGGTGAGGACAGGTCTGTGTTTGCAGTGTTCGTGGCTCCATTTGTGCCGATGAGGTGCGAGAGACCTCTGAAATGAAATAACATTTTCAAATGGTGCTCATTTACTTATGAAAAGTCCTGTTGTTACTGTGGCTGTGTCACCCAGGGGACTGAATTAAACCACTTCAAGCGTGGCATGGTTTTGCTGGTACTAGCTGTGTCCTCATTAGGTCCAGCCTGGCAAACTTTTCCAATTACAGCCTGAGCTTTAGAAGCACAGCCTCCCTCCAGCCTGGAAAACGCTAGTGCGCTTGTGGAAAGGCAGAGTAACCCTTCAGAGCAAGAGGATGGCTTATCCTCGATGGGGGGAGGAAAACTCGCTCCTCCCTCCCTGGTTTCATCGTTCCCCGATGAATGCTTCACTTCTGCAGGAGAAAAGCAGGAGTCGGTAGCAGCGGTTGCCTTCTTCCAGTGTGCTTTAACCATCCTACCGAACCAGGTAGCAGGGCTCGTGGTTTCTCTTGCGTTTTCCCATCAGAGAGGGAAGGTGTTGGTGCCTCAAGCCCCACACGTGCGCGGCTGTGCCCCCCCTCTCTGTGCAGGGACAGCGTGAGTCCTGCCAGCCCATCCGGGCCAAGTCGATTATAATTGATTTGCGTTCAGAGGATGGCAAGCTGTAATTGTTTACCTGCAATCCCATGCTGCCCAGAAAAATGCAAGGTTCTTTAGTGCCTGGGAAGGGATTCTGGAAATTAAAAAAAAATAAATTAAAAATACCCTTTCCAATCTGAGCCTTATGATAAGGCATCTCAAAGGGAGGTTTAAACAAAGGGCAAACAATATACAAGGGGACAAAATCAAAACTCTTTTAAAGTATATGAAAAACTAGGTGAAAAGAGAGGATGAATTATTCAGCAGATTCTACCAGGGGAGCAGCAGCAGCCGAGATGTGATTAAGTGTCAGAATATCAGACTGGTGTGTGGAAATCATTGCTTTTCACCTGCCAAATGACCTTGGACAGAACTGGGAAATCCTGCCTATGAGAGCTCAGGCTAGCTGATTGATGGTGGTCTCTCCTGGCCAAAAAGTCTACACTGCCCTAAATCTTCCTGCACCTTCATTTTCTAAATCCATGAAATGCTTATAATTAAAATGGTAAATAAAATGCATTTGATAGGTAGATCAGACTATACAAACTGCCAAACAGAAGTTTTGAATAATGAAGTCCACTTCTGCTCAAATACAAGCAGATAACAGCAAAACCGCCAAAGAGATCATCTATTTTGAACTATATGCCCCCAAACTAAAAAAATCCAAAAAAGCAACCCCATAGTTTGTTTTTTATTTGTATAATATTTACTATTATGATGTTAGCATGCCAGCCCTTACTAGGCCCAAATTCCCCCCACCCCCACCCCCAGCTCCTTGATTGCATTTTCTATGCTCCAGAAGGTTCCTACCTATTTCATAGTGCGGGTTGTGTTTTAACTGAAAGGAGGTCTCAAGGTTGTTCACCATTTCCACTTTTGATCATTCTACCCTTTGCAATTATCTTTGTGGCAGTTTTATGGATTGTTTATTTCAATAGATAACGCTGGGGATTTACGGATGTGATTAAGGAGAGGGATGCACAGTGTGATCCACCAGCAGGAAGCTGAAACAAGAGGAATTCAGAGTAGAAATAAGGTTTAAGTGTGGGAAACTTGTCATTAGAGGAACTTTGCTCAGGTGCTGGCAGGCTCTCCGTTGCCTGATGCTTTCATACCACGACCAGACATCATTTTAATAGACAGATTTAAAGAGAGGACTGATGGGCTTGATGCAGAAAGTGCCGGTGGTGTGTTTGGGTTTGCTTTAAAGAGAAGAAATGTAATGGTCTCCTTTCACTCTGGTATCACGTTTCAAGCAATTTTAACTAAATTTTATTAGGTTTAGTGAGGAAGAATGAGTAAATTCAGCAGCCTCTGAGCATTTCCCTCTCTGGAAAAGCAGCAAATGTTTCTCAAAACCTCCCACTCTTATTTTCCTCTTGAAATTTCTAGAAAACCCACCACCTTGCTGTAAGTGCTTGTACTTTATCCAGCCTTTATGTAAGGGAAGAACTTTCCATGACAAGCTGCTTTCCATCCGGCGCAGCCATGCCAAAGGCCGCGGCAGGGGCTGTGATGCTGGTCCTGGGGGCAGGGAAGCACCGGCGGTGCCGAGGACACACAGCTCTGCAGACACCCCGTGAGCAGAGCCCACTGCCGCGCCGGGCACCCGACCCTGCCCGGCGCCGTGCCGGGGTGCCCTGACTTGCTCTGCGCAGCTAAATTCAGAGCGTTACCTTCAACCTCTGCCTCTCGTTGTTTCCCTCTCTCGTCTGCATTACCTTTCAAAGAACCTTCCCTACATCCCTCTCGTTTTCTTTCACCCGCTTCCCTGGCAGTTGCTTTTTGGAGCAACGTTTGCCCCTGCAGAGCCCGCACAGGCTCCTACTTCCCGACAGATGTGGCAGGAAGGGGGGGAGGCAAGAGATGAAGATGCCCCCAGCTCTTTGGAGGGCTGCCCGCTATGCCTGTGGCTGGAGAGGGAGGGCACCGGGGTCCGGCTCACGGTTTGCGCCGCAGCAACTCTTGCTGCCGAGGCTGTGCTGAGGGTAAGCCCCTCAGGCCACTGTGGGGAGGATGGGATGTGCGTGCGTCTTGCAGGGCTGTGACCTGCTGGGTTAACCGTGGGCCCCCGTAGCCATGCTGGGGAAGGGGTCAGAGCCCCCGGATCCTCTCCAAATTCAGGCCCCTCCTGCTGCTGCTCCATGGCCAGTGAGAGCTGCTGCTTCCCAGCAAGAAGGGAGGGTGACTGTGGGCCTGCTAAATATTATTTGTTCTCCTTATTTATTTTTTTCCCAGCAAGCTTTTAGCTTGACCCCGTGCGCTCGGTTTGTGCTGTTGCCAGCCCCCTGCTTCCCCTTTCTGAAGGCGAGCGTGTTTGTTTTTGTGCCGGAGGGCAACTCGCTATGCCTGTGCATGGATGTGTGTGCTGCCAGCACGCTGTGCTCGCTCCTGCCACGTGCCCTCGTGCCCCGGCCGGAGCCCCGCGCCCCCCAGCCCCGGCAGAGGGTCTGCAGAGGGTCTGCGAGCCCAGGCACCGCTGCTGTCCTTGCCTGGGGGGCGGAGGGCAGGTACCAGGCAGCAGGGAAGGAGCGCTGGCAGCTCCCGCAGCGTGCCGGAGGGGCTCGGGGCTGGCGTCCTCTCCTCCGCCTTGCTGGAGCAATGCATCTGCGTGGGGTGAACCACAGCTGTATTTACCTTGCGGGGCTTCCTCCTCCTCCTCCTCCCATGACTCTCGCCAGCCCTGCTGGCGTGGGACCCGGGTGGATGGCTGGCCGGCCGGCCGTGCAGCCCTGCTGAGTCTGAGCTCAGTGCTGACATAGCAGGAAGGGATAAAGCCATCTTTCTGTCCGCCCACAAGCAGCAGGGCAGGGAGAACCATAAAGCCCGGCTTCCCAGGCAGCCAGGAGCATCCCTCAGACCATCCCTCGCCCCTCCGCACCCCTCTGGAGCAGGCAGCTGTGCTCTTTGGGATGAACCAGAAACCTGTTTGTTTTCTTGCGGTGTTTAAAGAAACCCCAGCGACAGGAGGGCCCCCTTGGGTGTAAAATGTCCCTGTTGGTCGGCGGGTGCCCCGAGGTGTGGGGGTTACATGATGTCAGTGCTTGCTGGTGGGGTGTCGCGGGGGCCTTGAGTGCTGGCACAGGGAGATTAACCAGGGAACAAAGCCCCCGTCCCCCTCCCAAGGAGCCCAAGGTTGTATTTTCCGAGCTGCTGGGGCTTGGGGCAGGGAACGTGATGCTAGGGCGGGCAGAAGGACCAGGAACGCTTTACAGAAACCGCAGTACCTTGTTCCCTGTCTCCTCTCTCCTGGGGCGAGTGGGGATGAGGGAAAGCGTTTGCCTGGGCTGTGCAGCACGGTGCTGGGCTCTTTGCAGCAGGGCCCCAGGGCTGCACAGCCCCCGCCGCTGCGGTGCTGCGGGTCGTGGACTGCGTCTTTGGGCTGGGGCCTGCAGACCAGTCCTGAATGAAGGGGGAAGGCAATAGTCTGGAAATGGTGCCCTGGGCGTCTTGAGGTGAAATCTTAGGAATCAAGATCTCCCCCTGTGAGGCTGGGCTGAAGCGATGTGTTTGCACGGTGCAGCGGGTGGCTGGTGGGTAGCGCCAGTGCCACGGGCTGAGCCGTGAGCTGTGATGCTGGGTGCGAAAGAAATGGTGGTTGAACTGCAGCTGAAGGCTTGGGTGGTTTTTGTTCTCTGCTCTACATTACGCCGAGCGTGACCCTCCACGCAGCGTGTACCCACTCCGTGCTGTATCATCTCTGCTTGCTGGTGGGGACCGTTCAGTGCTTCTCAGTACGGCACCTGTAATTGATGTATGACATGCACTGGGGTTCAATAATGTTTTGCTTGAAAATGGTCTTTACTGTTATTTGTAAGTGCTTTGAGATCTTCCTGAGGAAGGATCTGTTTCAGTACAGGGGGCTATTAAATGCCAGTACATGTAATAAAGTGAATATTGCTGCAAAAATTAAGGGGCGAAGGGATATGTCCTCTTATAGGCCATAACCATCTTGGATAACTGCAGCTCAGGTGTGAAGGATTTGGCTAAAAACAGAGAGTAGGAGGTTATTACAAACTGGAGTAAACAACATGTTCAAGGAAATTGAATTATGAATTAAATAAACTGGATGGCTTAGAAAACTGCAGACAACAATCAAATAAAAATACCCATGCTGCCAATGTGCCAGCGAAATCTGAACAGGATAAACTTTACCAGTCGCTTTGGGAGCAGCGGCCAGAGAACAGGAGCACACTTTTATCTGCAGAGGAAAGAGAGCCCTGCCTGACCCCAGCGAGCCCCTTTAGTCAGAGTGGAAATATTAAAATAATGACAGGCTGTTGATCAGCAGCACAGGAGGGAAAGGGGGGGTCTTGGAAGAGCTGAAAAAAACCATTTCTCTGAGTCACTGCAGGGAGAGAAATGAGCGCAGGCAGCAGCTTGGGGAGGGAAGATTTGGGTTGCTGTTTTCTGAAGCGAGGGGTCTCTGTAGCCCCCGTGAGCCCACGGGGCCGGGTGGGCAGCGGTGCTTCTCATGAGGGGCCTGGGGAGGAGGCCGGACCAGAGACAGGCGGAGGCCCCTTCCAGCCCCAGTGATCCTGCAGTCCTGGGACTTGCTGCCACTGCTCGGCTCTGCCACTAGTGGGTCAGGAGCACACACGGCATCGGTCTTGTTGCAGTCCGTTGACCCCCAAACAATTTGGGAACTGCCAGGGGGCTGGGAAGGAGGCAAAGGTGGCTTGGTCTTTGGCCCAAGAGCTGCAGTAAGCTTTTAAAATGGGAAATAAAACGCATGCAGCCTGAGCTGGTGCTCACAGTCATGCTGACTAAGTAGGATCATAAGCTCTGCAAGCCAAGCTTAGCTTTATTTACACTGTTTCAGCCACAGGCTGCCTTGCTTCAAATGGGAGCGTATGCTAAGGCAGGTCCTGTATTCCCTGAAGACATCCCTTCGGGGCTGGGCTCCCACGCAGCCCCACGTGCACCCCACAAGTGTTGTGCTGGGCAGAGCCAGCAGCAGAACAGGGAGCCCACAGACCCCACGCTGGTCTCTGCTACACAGTCAGGGGTATTGCCGGATTTTAGAAATGCCATAGAGCTAACGAAGCCTGGTGTCTTGATATTTGGCTTCTACCACGGCTGGTAAAGCACCAGGTCTTTTTCCCGCCCTTGGGATATTTCTCATGTCTCTTGCCTGTGTGATTATCTGATATTTAACACTGGTTGACTGTTCCTCTCCGTAGCTTTCCGCTCAGTGGGAATGCTGAGTTCCTGTCTTTTTTTCTGTTCCCTGGCTGTTGTGAATTTCATAGGTAGTTGATATCTTTGAGGTTTCTACCAACTGTTAAACCTGATTGAAACTTGTCAACTGGGTCCAGTGTTATCGCAAGTGTGGGGTAGGCAGTTTGATGGCAAAAGTCTTGTTACCTTGACAAATTGAACTACAAGGGCTCCAAAAACCATGAAAGGGTGGGATTTGAGCTTCAATTTGATGAAAAACCAGAGCTCTAGCAATGAACAGCGAAATAAAAAGCAAACCTAACAAAACCTTCCACCCTGATGTACGCAAAGATGCTTAAATTATTGACGCAGAGGTGTCGGCTGGTCCAGCTCACCTCAGCGCCTTGTTGTGCCCAAAAAGCAGCTGAAAAGTGAAGGCTGTGCCCTGACTGCTCACAAGCACAGCGGTGCTTTAGGAATCAATTATAAAAGGTCTTTGCTTTCTTCCAATCTTTTTGAAACACAAAAATGAACTAAAACCCTTGCTCTCTAAACCCGCCTCCCCACTTCACTCCTCCAAAAAGAGTAAAGTAAACGAAGGTCAATTACTTTTTCAATTTCCCAGTGCCCAGTGTCTCATTGTCTGTCCCTTCCCATTCTACAAATCAGAGCTTTGATCTGACTCCCTCTGAAATCATGAGCAGGGTTTCCACAGACTGAAGAGAAGGTGGTGGGGCTGAACATTAGCCGAGTTGCTTGCAGGACAGTCAGGGAGAGCAGATTCACCAAATCTAGCCCTAGCAGTGCTTTGCTTTCTCTCCCCATGGACTGCGCTGCTGGGTCTTGCAGCAGCGGGCAGGGAGAGGATTCGTTCTGCGCAGCTGTCCCTCAAGCTAAAACCACAATTTCCTCCAGAAAATCACAGGTAATGGGATTGTAACATCCCTTCGTAAGACCCATCAGTCTATGAAGTAGAAGAGGTAAAGATTAAACAAAACTTCTTGCCACGTGATTGCTCTTTGGCCAATATGGAAGAGGAAAGGCAGAACCACGCACTGGTGAGGGTGGACTGAGCAACAGGGGCAGCTGGGCAGGTGCTGCCCCGCCGCCCATTGCCTCAGGACATGAGGTCTGGGCTGACAGGTGTGATTCAGAGTCGTCAAAACTGCGGTGGTGCTTTCCATTGACTTCTGTTCTTCTCGGAGGGGATCCTGGGGCAAGGCTGGTGTTTGTCCGAGGGCTCACCAGCACTGCTACTCTGGGGAAGGAGAGTATAGCCAAATGGAGACTTTTCTCATTAAAGTTGTCCCAGTAATACTTTTCTTCGGCTTTTCTTTCCTGGCTAGCTTCTCTTTTGTCTCTAGAATCTGGCTGCCCTTCAGCAGTGGTTGAATGATTGTCTTATCTCTATTTTATAAATCCCTTAGGAAGAAAGATCTTAGGAAACAGAGAGTTTAATTAATAATCTTTGTCATTGCTTCATTCCTCACTGTTGGTTCCTGCTTTTGCTGTTCTCTGCAGAAGGCAGCGGCTGCACTGGTGACTGCACGCATCTAGGCTTTCAGATCCAATTTGGCATTGACAAATGTCAGCCTCAGAGCACTGGGACATGTTATTGACAGTGAGAGCAAAGCGGAGTTCAAAGGCACCTCGTGAGACTAACAGTGTTCTTGTATTTTCTTTTAGGAGCTGTCTTTTGCAAACAACTCCATTTATTTCTAGTACTCCTATCCTCCTCAGTTAATTTTCTTTTAAGTTTTGGAGCCTTTAAATTAGGTCTTGGAAAGAAGGGCCACCACCAAAAGCTTTATGTACCCGTGCCACCCAGTGGGAGACCAGGCTTGCCCAAATCAAGTCCCGCTCCTCTGCTAGCAGAGGGCTCCTTCAGCTCTCGTGGAAAGTGTTCTTCTGGTCTCTCGCTGCCCAGAGGCTCTGGAGAGTCACAGAGTTCTGCAGATTTGTCCAAAGAAGAAAGAGATGATGACGAAGAGCTATACGTGTTGTGGGTTTGCAAGGCTCCCGGTGCCTCCCTTCCCTTTGGCACTCTTAGCACCCCCGGGTGCCTCACTGAGCACTGTAATTCCTGGCACTGTATAACCTGCCCCTAGAAAAGACTTGTCTAAATGCTGGGTATTGCTAACCTCCCGATCACTGGTCTTTCTGCTGGTTACGGCAGCCCCTGGGGCTCTGCCTCTTCGCATCCCTGCAGTCTCTGCGCTCTGTGCTGGCCTTGTCTTCTCACCTATGTTTACATCTCCCTTGCAGGTCTGGATGGATGCAGGCACTCAAATCTTCTTTTCGTATGCAATTTGTCTGGGATGCCTGACAGCTCTGGGCAGCTATAACAAATACCATAACGACTGCTACAGGTAACTGGAGCACGGCTCTGCTGCCTAGAGCCTTCCCCTCCCTGAACATCAGCGTACATAGGCTGGTGAACTGCTGGAGGCTACTGGCCTTTTGAAGTGTCGTGTTTTCTGTTTCTATTCAAGGTGTAAGAAAACTCTTTCCGAGTGTTTTCTCCCCAAATCCAGCTCTCTGTGCTTTCTACCCAAGGGAATGTTCTGTCCGTGCCATGGATGACAAATCTCCTCTTCCACACCAGCTGAGACCCAGCAAAGTCAGATCCTCTTCACTAGCTTTGTGACCCCAGCCCACACCACAGCCTCCCCTATTACATGGGTGCATGAGTAGGCACAGGTGAATCAGAGCTGTGAGATCTAATGGCTCCAGACTGGAGTCCTTTCACCTTGTGATTTATCCTTCCTAGGTTCATTTGCACCTAGTGTCTTGCACAGTTGTCAGTGCTCTGGGTTCCTATGTGCTATCTATGGTCTACATATACGCCTGTAGATAGGACTTCTGTTTCTTGCGTACTCTCCCTGTGCTGGACTGCCTTTGAACAGAGATGGGCCAGGTTGCCAAGTAGAATCAGGTTGTCAAGTTGAAGTGGTCAGGTGAAAATAAACTCATTTTGCTGTAGATGCATCCAGCATCTGGAGCTGCATCCCCATAGGTAAAAGGCTAGTGTGAGTGGAAGAGGCCACCTCTAATTAAAACTACCCACCTCCCTTCCCACCCTTTCTCTCCTGACCGTGTTGCTTCTGGCACTAGGTTCTCCTCCCACCTTTTAAATTCAAAATTGTGGCTGTTGTCATGGAAGGTCCAGGCAGATAACTTGCTACACAGTCCTTGCTTGGCATCTTTCTCTCTCTTCACCTTAGAAGTTCACTCCTGCTGTGGGGATGCCGCTCCAACAACAGCCGGGCTGGGACTCCTCTTCCTTTTCATGTCCCTTCTCCCAGATGCAGTTTTGAGAGAAAAAGCTCTGGGAAAAGAAGAGAGAACAGATTTGGCTTTGGCCTGCTGCACGTCCTTGGGCACTAGCTCTCTGCGTCTCCAGCCTGGATGTGTACCATGGAGATGATGACAGGGGCTGCTTAGCAGCAAGGCTGTAAAGAGCTTCTGTAGCTGCAGCTGGGAGACGCTATAGAAAGGGGAGAGATGCCTGTCTGCACACAAACCCTTTATGCTATTTGGCTTGGCTAGGGAAACTGTTCTTAGATTTGGTGTCAAGCATCTGAGCAGCCTGTTCCCAGGCACGGACCCAGTTTTAATGACTTGGTTCTTGCTCTGCAACCTTGGTTTGCATAGGAAGACAGGACCAGGCTTTAACAGGGCAGAGGGATACCAGCGTGGTGCCCCACTCAGTTATCCCAGGCCAGGCGTAACCTTTGGTGACCTGGAACAGAAAAGGACGTAGGCAGGAGGGACCATTGTTCATATGGCAGCAGTCCGAGATGGCACCAAATGGAATAAACCATTTCTCGTTTTCTGGGACAGTAAGGGATATCATCAGGGCTTCCTGGCTCCCTTTTGGGTGAAAATCTGGAGAGACCTCTTTGCTCTGGCCATTCCCTGCATGTTACCCCCCACCATGACACCCCTTTCCACCTGCCAGGTAATTGGAGAGCACCTCCCAGCCCATGCCTTTCCAAGGGGGGCTTGACCTGTCATGCATATATCTGGGGGAAAGAGGGAGAAACGCCGGGAAGGAAGAGGAACTATTTGAAATAAATGTGAATTTGTACAAAATGGCTGAGAATATAATTTGAGTGGAGAGCAGGTGATTTATAACAACCAGAGAAATGAGGTTCTGGCGTGGGCTTCCCACTGGGTTAGCTGAGCTTTGTGGAGCGTGACTCTCCTTATCAACCAGGCAGTTCATGGGGACTCGCCCTGCGGGCCTCTTTCAATCTCTTCTGCCTTAGAAACCAAGTGAAAAGGCAGAGCAGTGGTGTTAGGTGCTGTGCAGTCCTTGACAATGCAAAAAGCTGTGCTCTGGAAGGAATAAAGTGAATTTCTATGGCATAGGAGCTCTGCATAAACCGTACTTTCTCTCTAGAAATGGTTGCAGACCATGAATAGATCTAGTTAATATGCAGGGAGGAGCATGAAGCCCCCCAAATGCTAGATACCTAAAGACTGATACAGAAGATCACACTGGATTTGCAGAGTAGCATTTAATAAAGTCAGAGCAGGCCATGAAATGCCAGAAGGGGTGCGTTTGCTTTGGTTCAGAATATCCCGGAAAGATGCTGCAAATGTTATTGTTGTCCCCAGGGTTGCAGTCACAAGAGGACTAGGGAGACTGGAGCGTGAAAAGGAATTGGATAGATAAGAGATGTTTAGTTTAAAGAGTAGATGGATGAGAATGAGATGAAACAGAGACAAAAGGGAATACATCAGAGAAAATAAATTGGATGGCTCTGTTCATCTTTTTCTCATAATGCGAGGACCAGGAGATATCTAGTAGTGCTGAGAACCAAGAAGATTGTAACTGGTCTGAGAAATCTATTAAGGAAAAAAACCATGCCCCCTTCTCAGACAAAAATAATCTCTGTTACTCTCTGCTACAGGAAGGACCAGGGAAGAGAGAGGAAAAAAGAAAAAAACCCAGGCATTTAGATGTGTAGCAAGACTAGCTCATGAGTGAGGAGCTCAGATGAGGAATACATCTTTACGCTGTTCTTGGAGAAGGCTTTCCCTGGGCAGGCTCCTGCTGTGTTGCCCACCCTGGGGCATCCTTCTGCAGCTCCTGGTGCTGAGCTGAGCTGTGGGGGTGCTGGGAGAGAGGTCCTGCTGTGGGCACAGTGGCTGGGGCAGGAGAGCGAGTGCTGCCCCAGGGGGCTGCCATGGGGTGTGGGTCACACCTGGCTGATGCTGTGCCCTCTTCTCCTAGGGACTGCGTGGCCCTCTGCTTCCTCAACAGTGGCACCAGCTTCGTGGCTGGCTTTGCCATCTTCTCCATCCTGGGCTTCATGGCTGGGGAGCAGGGCGTGCCCATCGCCGAGGTGGCCGAGTCAGGTGAGCGGGGGCTGCGGTGGGACGGGGTCGTGGGGGTGCTGCCACTTGACTCCCCGCCTGCAGGGTACCCACCTTGGGGCAAGCAGCATTGCAGCCGTAGGTTCCCATTCGGGTGGGCAACTCTGCTCTATGCCTCCAAAAACCAGGGCGAAACGAATGCACACTCATGACACACTGAGATGCAATGGCCATGTCTCGAGGTCAATATAAGCTGCCTGTAAGGGTTAGGGTTAGGCAGCTTCTGTCCCTCAGCGCAGGGGTGAGGCGCCTGCACGGCATGTGCCCAGGCTTGCACTGTGTTCCCCTGGGCTCAGAGGCTTGCCCTGGCTTCCAGCCCTTGCAGTGGCGATGCAGTTGTAGCTTGCTGTGCCCCCTTTCCCTCCCTCCCCGCTGGGCTCCTCCACCCCTCGAGGAGCCTGGGTTTCCTGCGTGGCGCTGGGATAACTGGAGCGAGAGGCTGCATGGCTGCAGGCTGTGCCGTGGCTGGGTGGCTGCCCCGTGCGGGTCTGCATCAGCCGCGCTGTGCCGTGCCGCTGCCTGCTCTGAAAGCCCTTCTCCCCGCAGGGCCCGGCCTGGCATTCATCGCCTACCCGCGGGCTGTGGTCATGCTGCCCTTCTCCCCGCTCTGGGCGTGCTTCTTCTTCCTGATGGTTGTTTTGCTGGGACTGGACAGCCAGGTAAAGGCACAGGTGCAGGGCACTTCCTTGTCGGATGGAAGCCACAGTCCCTCTGGGATAGGCTTGAACTTGGCTTAGGGGGGACAGTGGAGCTAGGGAGCTGGTTAGGATGGGCTGACAGAGGTGGGATCTCTGCTCTTTGTAGTTTGTCTGCGTGGAGAGCCTCGTCACAGCTCTTGTGGACATGTACCCCACCATCTTCCGCAAGAAGAACCGTCGGGAGACCCTCATCCTGCTGGTCTCCATCCTCTCCTATCTGGTCGGGTTGGTGATGCTCACAGAGGTATTTTGGGCTCAGACCACCTGTGTGGTGCTTGCTGGGTCTGAGTGCCCGCCCCCCTGGCAGAGGGGGGCCTGGTGGGTGATGGGGTCAGTACTGGGGCCAGGAGCTTGCTGGTGAGCCCCATCCTGCTGCACAGCACCTGGGGGAGGCTGCCCTTCCTTCCCCATGGCGTTCGCATTTTCCCTTCCAGCCCTCACGCCTTGTGCCAGTCACAGTCCTGACACCTCTCCTGCCAAGACTGATAATTGGAGCTCTGGACAGCCCATATTTTGGTTATAGATTTATCTTTACATGAGGCAAACCTTTATAGCTGTAGCCTGTTGCATGGTGAGGGGAGCGCCTTTGTCCTCTTTCCTCCTGGATGGAGCTACATGAACGCTTGGTATAAGGAAAGTTGGTGGGCCTGAATGTGCCCCATATCTGTTACGCTACATTTCCTATATATTCCCCTTGTTGTGATTAATTGCCTGGGAGTTAAATTGTTCAGGTTTAAAACCTTTAACTCCTCCTAGCAGTATGTATGGGGGGGATTGATGCCACTGTGATGCTCTTCGCATCTTCTGTTTTCATTTGGGCATAATTTTGAAAAAGCTGCCTTTGATGTTGCACCTACAGCTTTGTGCCCGGACTTACCTGCAGGCCCATTTTGTAGACAGCCTTGCAGACCTGGGCAGCGAGACAGCCGGGCTGCCGGCCGCTGCGCCCACAGCAGCAGGCGCTTGCAAAACTGCACGCACTGCTACTTCCCTGGGCAAATTAGGAGGCTGGCGTAAATCAGATGCATTGTGTCTTTTAAGGGGGTTTCCACCCTCACGTCCAGATACAAGAGTTGCTTTGTTTTTGTCTTGTCCTAAAATATCCCCACGATCCCTGGGGGTCACTTGCCCTCCCCTGCCCTGCCCTGGAATGAAGGGTTGCAGAGACTCCTGAGAGCAGGGCTGCTGCATGTCTCCATCAGGTCTTGAGCACAAGGGAGGTGGCCTTTGCTGTTGGCTAAAACCATGCCCCAGAGAAAGGAAGGTGCCTCCATCTCTGGGGAGGACGTTGAGTTTGTTTCCTGCTCTGGCTGGAGCTCTTTGCCTGTGCCTGATTCCTCTCCCCTCTCTCCCTGCCCACCTCGCCTCGCTGCCCGCTTGGCCCTTCCCAGGGTGGGATGTATGTCTTCCAGCTCTTTGATTATTATGCTGCCAGTGGCATGTGTCTGCTCTTTGTGGCCATCTTCGAGACTCTCTGCATCGCCTGGGTCTACGGTGAGTATGAACCGGGGGGGGTCCCCAGATCTGGTCTCTCAGGCTCTCGCTTGGTCCATCCTCAAAATGCTGGTCTGTAGCTCATCTTGGCAATTGCTTCGCAGTGCAAGGCAGACCTCTAAAACCTTGCTTCAGTGCCTCTGGACTCAGCTGGTGAGGGCTTCCTCACAGCAGCGCCCTGGGGGATCTGCTTGGCAGATATCCCCAGCTTGTTCCTATGTGCCCCTGCTTTTGAGGGCCTCCTTCCTTGGGGACTTGGAGCTGGCTGGGAAATCTTTTCCCAACCTGTGTATAGAGGAGTCTGAGATCCTCAAACATTTATGAGATCCCTCTCTCAGCCATGGCATTCACAAGGGATGGATAAAACCTGGGTTCAGGTCCCAGCCTGGGTTCAGGTCCTAGCCTGGGAGATGCTGAGGGGCTGGCCCTGCTGACCCACTGGGCTGTTCTGGGGCGAGAGGATGTTAGTCCAGGACAAAGACTGAAGCTGGCCACGCTCCTGGCGAGCTCCTCGACAGGGCTGTCAGCTATGCTGAGGTTACTGCCTCGTCTTCTGGGCAGCACCCAAACAGTGGTGAAGCAGGACCTGCCGCCCGCCTTCCCTGGTAGCAGCGAGGCATCCTTCCCCTCTTCTGCAGGTGCTGAGCGTTTCTACGATAACATTGAAGACATGATCGGCTACCGGCCATGGCCCATCATCAAATACTGCTGGCTTTTCATCACCCCAGCGGTTTGCATGGTGAGGGCCCACAGGAAGGGGAGCTGTGGGGAGGAAGATGGGCAGAGCTGGGTGCCTCTGAGATATAGATACCTACATATATACAGAGGGATGTGCATGTGTATAGGGGGTTATGTGGCCTGTACTATGGGAGCCTGTCGTTCTTTGTGTTTGTGGCTTTGGGGGCCAGGCGTGGGGCTAAACAACGGGGAGAGGGGCCCGGCTCAGCAGTGATAGAGGTGTCTGCTGGTGGGGCGAGCTCCTTGCTGCCGTGCCCGGTGCTGCACATGGGGGCTGTCCCAGCAAAGCTTGCTTGACTGGTGTCTCCTCTGTTGCTGTCCTGGGGAGCTCTTTGTTACCATGAGGCTCTGTGCAGGTGTGGACTCAACCAGGAAGATCTCTCTCGGCTAATGGTGTTGATTTTCTTGCTCTTTTTCTCTTGATCTCTTCCACCTTGCCAGGCAACCTTCCTGTTTTCTCTGATCAAATACACCCCGCTGACCTACAACAAGAAGTACGTGTACCCATGGTGGGGAGACACCCTGGGCTGGCTGCTGGCCCTCTCCTCCATGGTGTGCATCCCTCTCTGGATCGTCTACAAACTCTCCACCATCAAAGGCTCCCTCAGAGAGGTGAGGCTGGTGCTCTGGGATCAGGGCATGGGCTGTGCTTCTGTGTTGAAGTCCACCCTTGCAGGGGGATCATTTGTGTGTTGCAGGTTAATTAGCAGGGAGCCTGGAATAAATGGATTGAATAAGTCCATTGCTATAACTGACTGTTGGTTTTATTAAGTTCTGCCTGGCTGGAGGGCTGCTCCAAGCTGGCTGTTGTCTCTTGGTGCCCTTTGTTTATTGCTTCTGTCTCTTTGCAAGCACCATTAGGAAAAAGCTCATTAGATGGAAAGGACAAAGATGATCTCCAGTGCCTCAAGTCAGTTTGGAGGCTGCCCTTGACCAAGGCTTGGGGACTTGCTCTGAGAAAGCTCCAGACCCATGAGCATTGTGGGCAGTTGAGTTCCCCAGTCTATGCTGAGGTCATAGGGATGGGTTGTAGGGGAACACTGGGAGTTTGGAGTTTCCATCACAGCCTTAGTGCCCTGGGCCTGCCCAACTCTTGGAGCTGCTGTGACCCATTGCTGGCTGCCCTGGATGTACATTGGGAGGGCAGGGACCTGGCAAACCAGGCCTTGCTCCAGATAGTCATCCCATCCCTGCCGTGGCTCATGGTTTCAGGAGGAGGTTTCACAGACAGTCCTGAACCCCCAGGATCCTACTGCCTCCCACAAGTGCTCAAGAAATGGGTTGTGACAGCAATGGGCCCCAACCCCTGTGCCCAGTACAGACAGGGAGGAGTGGGCACAGCTGTAGGAGCATGGCAAGGGCCCTGCTGCATGACGGAGAGGCTAGCCCCTTATGCACTTGCTGTCCCAGTTAAAGCCAAACCTGTGTGCACAGGCTCTCCCTTTGCAGTCTGTGCTGATGGAGGGAATGACCTGGAGGTACCTGGGCACCAACCTTTCTTTGGACTGCTTTCTAGCCCTGGCCTGGAGAAAATGGAGGACAGAGCTCTCCTACTGTGTCTCAGGTCTCTCACATGCTCAGTGCTTGTCTTGGGACAAGTGGTTCAAAGATGAGTTTATCCTCTCAGTCTCTGAAGCGCTGACTGTCCTAATTTGGGACATGTCTGGCATTTAGGGACCAGACCTGCAGCCCTGCCTGGCTGGCTGAATGATACCCATGACGGGAAGGGGAGGGCCCAGGTCAGCTTTTGTCCTTGCGGCTGTTTTCAATGCCTGCCTTTGCCTTCCAGAGGCTCCGCCAACTCACCTGCCCACTTGAGGACTTGCCTTCCACGCCGAGCACGGGACAGCCCCTTCCCTCCACCACATCTGGCCTCCTGATGCTGACAGAGCTTGAATCTCATTGCTAGGACCAGTGTGGCTCTGCCTCCCTCCCCCCAGGACGGTTTCTATACAGCCTTTACCACCTGTTAGATAACCAAGTATTCTTCACTCGCCAAGGAGAGAGGGATTTCTGGGCTGAACTCCTTTCCCTGGAAGATTTGAAGGGCTGAGGAAGAGGCTGCCGTGGAGATGGTCTGCATGGAATTAGCAATGCACCTTAATCCTCTCTCTGGAGAGGGCTCTGACGGGGCAGATCAAGCACCGGTATTCCTGAGCATCCCCAGCCTTCTGGTGGGCAGAAAGGAAGGACTGATCCTGGAGTGGAGAGTGTCAGAGAGTCTCAGAGGTGTGGCTCCAGCGTGGACTTTGGGAGCTTCTCCATTCATTCCATTAAATCTTTATTTTTCCCCTCTAGATCCTCTCTGTCTCAGTTTTGTCTCACCAGCATCCCTTGCTCACAGCACGTTTGGTGGGATGTGTGTTAGTGGAGCTGTACTGGGCATTCAGGACTGGATCTCTGTTGCACTGGCACATCGGTTAGGGAGGGTGGCCAGAGGAGAGGAAGCTTGGTTAGGGTAGGAAGGAAAACAGGGAACAGCGGTTCGGAGGCCCCTGTAAGTGATAGGCCTGGGGTACCTAGGTGGAGAGTGCAATGCCACCTTCTGCTGGAGCCATTGCCAGCTCCCAGCCAAAAGAGTCATCTGGCTGATGAGTCACTGGGCTATTCCCGGGGTCTGAGAGAAGCGCGTGGGTTTGTGTTTTCTTCGTTCAAGTGAAGGATCACGGGAAACTCCCCCCTGTCTCTGCAGGTCTATGTCTTTTTTGTGCCGACTGCCTTGCAGGTGCTCTCGAGCCAGTCGCTTCGGTTTTCCTGCCTATGGAAGAAGGGCTGGATGGTTGAAGCGTGATCTGCGTGTTATGTCAACAAACAAGGCCCCTCGTTCCCAGGCAGTTTGGGTAAAAAAAATAAAAATCAAAGAGCTTGTGTTTTAAGTGCTGTAGCCCCAGCGCCCGAGGAGGGCAGCCAGAGGACACGTAACCCCGGGAAGCTGGATGGCTCCCAGGAAACCGTGAGGAAGCTGGAGCCCGGGCAGAGATGAGCGAGCGGCCGGAGGCGCTCGGCTTCCCAAAGCGCACATGGACGCGGGTGGGCGCCACGCTACGCCCGAGGCTTCTGGTGCCGCGGGGAGAGGATGTCGCACACTAAAGCAATCCACGCCATTAGCCACAAGGTGTCCCCAGGACTTCGCCTACCGCCGCGGCGCGGGCCGGGGTCCCTGCGGGCGGGCTGGGGGCAGCGGGCACCCCCGCGGCGGGGCCGGGACCCCCCGCCCGCCGCCTCCCCCGCTTCGGGAGAACCTCGGAGCTGGGCGGCTGTTTGGCTCTGCTCACAGGGTCGGTGGCTGCCTGTTCCTGGCCATAAGGCTGGGGAGGGATTTTCTCCTGGGTCACGATGACCGGGGCATTTTTCCTCCCGTTCCCTGCTGAGGTTTCCTCTGCAGGCAGCCGCCTCCCACAGGGAACGGTGACCCCAGGTGTGGCACATACTGGTTTAGGTTCCCAAGGACTTATAGGCAACGGCACGTTCTTGGGCTTGGTTTTCCCCAGTTTGGTGTTGTTGGAGCCTGGTGACCTGAGACGGGAGATACGGGTTTGTCGTGGTTTAGCCCCAGCCGGAGGCTGAGCCACCCGGTCGCTCGCTCACCGCCCCCCCCCCCCCGCCCCCAGGGTGGGACGGGGAGAGAATCGGGACAAAGAAAGGCAAAACTCGTGGGTTAACAACAACAGTTTAACGGAACAACAAAGGGAAAGAAAACAAACAAGCGAGAAACCCCCACAATACCAACAACAGCGTGTACTTAGCGGCGCTTCCCGCACAGGTCGCTCCCCGCCGCAGCCCGACGCCCCGCCCGCTCCCGAGCAGCGACCCCCCCTCCGCTCGTCCCCCTCTCAATAGTGAGCGGGACGGTCACATGGTAGAGAATAGACCCCGGCCAGCTCCTGCCGAAAATTAACCCTATCCCAGCCGCAACCAGGACAAGGTTGATGATGGAAAAGGCGTCATGAGCTTTCACTCACAGGGGCTGTGAAACTGGTGAGCACCAAATACTGAGGGGTTTGCTGCTGGGAGAGTTTCTGACAGTGCGGATTTAACCTCCAGGAGGGAGAGCCCACTGATCTGTGGTTCTCTGGGGCTTCGTTGGCTCTGTTCCAGAGTGGCTGTGGAAACTTCATCTAATTTCCAGCCTATTTTCCCTTTCGCCAGCCTATTTTCCACGAGGACCTTGGGGTGGGCGGGTTCCTTCGTTAGGCTGCATGTGCAACCATGGGTGAACCCCCTGTGGTCAGCCCTGCACCTCCCCTACCAAAATCTCAGCATCTGGGTTTCTGCATGCCTCCCTGCCCGCCCCTGGAGAGCCCCGGCGCCGCTGAAGGCGTAGGGCTGCCGAGCGGGAGGTCAGGGCTGAACTGGCTGTCACGGTTTTCCTGGGCAGCCTCGAAGCCTCAGAGCTCCAGATTGCCCACCTGCCACAGCGCTCCGTGGTCCTCATGTGTGAGCTGAGCATAGGAAAGAGCTCAGAAACGCAGGGAAAGCCCCTTTTGGAAGAGACCCACAGTGTGATGGAGGATGGAGCCGTCCAGCTGCCCTGCCACTTGGATACGGTACTGGCTGGTAGAAATTACTTCTAGAAATGAGTGAATGGAGTTTAAAACAGAAGTTTTTTCTGTTGGCTTTTTGTGTGAATCATACTAGAAGCTCCAGCAACAGATATTTTTATTCATGTAATTCTAATCTTAAACAATATTATACTTTCATTTACCAGTAATACCTATAAGAGATTTGGCCCACTGGGAAGATATTTTAACCCTAATAGAAAATAGTAATTGTCCACAGCTATCTCCAAAATACGGCTGATGTAGAAAGTCTGGTCATCTGCATGTAGGCAAAGTGGGAGTCTGCTGAAAGGCTTGTGACTTGCTTTGTTTCAAAATAGTCTGGTGTCCAGTGAGTTGGGCATGTGGCTTATTGATCTGATTATATATGAGCCAGGAAATCTCCCAAGCCTCTGTTCCTACATGACCCGATTGCTGTAAAGCTTTGGATGAGCTAGGCAGGTCAGATAAACAAGAAAACCAAAGGTTTTGCTGGACATTTTTAAATAAATGTCTTATTTCTGATAGGACTTTATGAAAAAGCATTGGAATGTCTGACGCCTGGCTTGAAATATGAATCAAGTATATTCTGTATTGCTCATTGAGAAGTCTGGTTGACTAAATCTGAAATTAATATATTGGAAACTTCCAGACATGACATTTTTCACAGCACTTTTTAAGAGCTCATGGTTAGAGGGAACTTTGGTGAAATTGATTTTGGCATATGGTGATTGTTCATGATTTGGAATAGGGTGAAAGGGATTTTCATTGCGTTCAAGATCAGCCTGGTACTCCTCTTCTTGCAGTCTGTGGAATTTACCCTACTCATACCTTCTTCAGCTGGGGAGATGGTGATGTTGCTTTAGACAGGAGATGTGTGATTGTTGGAAATTTCCCACCTTCAGTATCCAAAATCTGCAACTTAGCCTGAGAATTCAACCCATTAGTTTCAGGAAAATGGGGATGAGATTAAAGACACAGTTTTTTTCTTTTTTATTTTTAGTTTCAAATGAGAAGTTCACATAAAAATAAAGATGTCCCTGAGATTCTGCCCCAGGTTGTTAGTGCTTGGAAAGGATGACTGACCTTTCCATCCATCTGTCCATGAAAACCAGGCTCTGCTTTTCCCATACTGTGGTGCTTGTGTCAGTGGTGCCTGGGGAAGAGTCTCAGCCCCCTGATCAGGCAAAAAGATACTGCTGACCCCGCTGTCCTCCTCCATGGATGCAGATGCCCACATAGGGCAGGGGAGAGACTTCAGATCTCGGGGATGAACTCACGGACCTGTGGAGCAGGATGCATCTGCTCCCGTGGGGAGCATCCTGAACCCAGGGGCTCCCAGCCTGTGCGAACAGATGCCTTGAGAGGTGGTTCTTCTTTTACCACTAGTGATATACAAGACTTTCCTGTGGCTGTTGAAGAATCATGTAGCATGAGTTGTGTTGTGCATTTCAGTAACAAGAAAGGTGGATGTGTTGGGAGAAGATAGGCCATGGTGCATAAATGGAGAGAATAGAGTAAGATTAATATCTTAACATGTGGGATGCGTAATCTCGTGAAGCAGAGATCCCCAAATAATCTGTTAAGTGTGTCCTACAGGCCAGTGCAAATGAGCATATGCCTCAGAGCAGGGTGTTTGACTGAGCCCTTGTCTGCTGATGTGGTTAGGAGCCTGCAGGATCGGATCTGCATGGCACAGATAAGGGAAGTGTGCATGGGGGAGCACAAAGACGGATTCGGGAAGTCATTTCTTCTGAGGAGTTACCAGTGACTTGGTTACCTCCTTCTCCATCTGACCTGTCCAGGGTCGCATCACTTTGGGCAGCAACAGGCGCTGTCCCTGTAGACTGACCTTGTCCTTTGCATCCTTGTGACTTGTGCATTGGAGGTGTTTGCTGTCACAACACACGTCCCATGGCACCAGGCTCAGCTCCCGTGAGGAAGCAGCAGGGAGGGAAAGCAGGAGCAAACGGGCATGTACCCATGTGTCCTCTGCCTGCCATTTTTCTGTGGTCCTCCTTGGTCTCTGATCAACAGCAAGCTTTGCTGTTAGACTCAAAAAGGCTATTAGACCATGGATGTCTCCCCAGCATTGCTAATCCTCCCTCCTGACCACTTTTATTGCTGACACTGGGCTCCTGAGCCATTTGCCCTTGCCTCATCCTCTCCCCCAATGTGGATGCTGTGAAACAGGGGATGTCTCACCCTGCACATAAATTCCAAAGGTGGAGGCTCCTGACAGCCTCCCCTTCTCCGGGATCCCAGCGCAGGAGCGATGCTGTGGCTGCCGGAGCCCATCACAATTCTGTGGGGCCTCGTTAGTGCTTGTTACTTTGGTTATGTTCACTTGTGATTAGTTACAGTGAAACTGTTGTAGGGAGTCGTGGGCTTACTTAAGCAGAAATTAGCCATAAACATAAAAAATAAATTATACGAATGCCTAGGGAAAACTCCTCTGCAAACACAGCATTCAGTCGGCTAGGCAAGTTCCCGACTAAAGAAGCAGCTGTGCTGTGCCTGTCGCTCCGGGCTGGTTCTTTGGCAGGCATGTCAGAGCTGGCCGAAAGGGAGGAAATGGTGGGGAGACCCAAATAATGGGAAAAGCCAACACGCACTCTGATGAAAGAAAAGGGAAGGTAAAAAGGGAGGCAAGAGTGCCCTGCCAGCTGGCAGGCGGTGAGCGGGGTGAGGAGGAGACCTTTGCAGAGGTGCAGGACATCTCTGAGGTTGGGGTTAGCCATCCATCAGGGCAAAGGCTGGTGAGACAGGCTGAGTCCTGGTCTCCAGCTGCCCTGGGCCTGGCAGGCTGAGGGAATCAGGTCATTTCAAAGAGAGTTTTCCCCGTCCACTGACAGGAGGGAATGGAAACCCGTGCAGCAGGCTCTGGGCTGGCAGCTGCAGAGGGAGCTGGTTCCTCTGTGTGGTGGGACAGCAGTGCTTTCCCATTCCTGCCATGCACCCTTGGCCACAGCAATGGGGCTTCCTCTTGTCTCGGTTTTCCTCCCTGCAAAATCAGATGCTGCCATCTCTTCCTTCGCGAAGCGCCTCAGGATGCACCATGGGGAGGGCTACGGCGACCTGGGTGCTGCCGGTGTCGGAGCTGCACATGGCAGGGTGGGCCCTGGCTCTGCGAGAGGTTCGTGCTGCCTGGGGATGGGGTGCTTTGAACATTTCCAGGATTTATTGTAAGCAGTGCTTCCCTTTTGAGGACAGAGTGTTTAAGAGCAGCCTCACCACCCTCTCCCCATCCCTGCTGCCAGCAGGGCTGCTTCTTCCCCGCCAGCTCCCTCCGTATCCTTGTGTCAAGATGCCCTTCCTGGAGTTGGCATTTATCCCCTTCCCAGGAGCTCCCCAGGCTCATCCCTGCCCATGTCTGACCCCTGTGCCAGCCTTGGCTGTGGCTCCTCTCATTGCACTTGCTCATGAATTTGTGTCTTGCTGAAAATCCGTCTGCTAGCCCCTGTGGGAAGCTGCCTCTGCCCCTGGCAATGGCGGAGGAGCAACCCGTGCTGTGGGGAGACCCGCAGTCAGATTGCCGCGTCCTTTAGCAGCCCTGTCCTACCTGGGCAGCTGCGCAGACCAGGGTGCCTACTCAGGGGCTGTCTCTGCCAGCAAAGGTGGCAATTAGTGGTCAGGGAGTGCGTCACCCCTTCCCTTGCCCTCTCCTGGGACAGGGCTGAGCACAGTCCATACCCCTACGGCTGAGGTGATCAGAAGAAGATTTCTGTTTTTCAGTCGGGGCCATTACACTAGTGCGATCCCTCACGTGGAGGCTGCCGCGGTGGGATAAAGGTGCCCCATGTCTGTGGCAGGACTTAAAACCACAGTGAATTATTGCCTGGTGGGAAATTCTGAAGCCTCAGTGTAATTTCTGGTATCTTCTGGGCTGGAAAGCAGAAATAACAGCCTTTTATCCTGCTGGAGAATGATTTTCACACATTGCTGGATAAAGTTTTCATTTAGGTTGACTTTCTTCTTGTTTTACCTTAATGTCACAGGTCATTTCCCATCTACAGTTTTGCAAAAAACTGTGATGTTCCTGTGAAACACTTCAGTGTGGATAAATCAAGTTTTTAGGTCAGCTCTGCCTACCTAGGCTTATCTCAATCCCCTTTTCATATCTGGATAACCTCTATTGCACCTTTTTCCCAGCTGCATTCGGTCACACCAATCCTTCGTGGCAGGACGGGCAGCAGCACTGTCCTTCATCGGTAGGGACGGAGGCAGTACGTGATATTCACCTTGCAGTCTTTCAGGACTTCAGATGCAGCCCCCAAAAAGCAGAAGATGGAGCCCAGTCCCTCTGACATTGACCCCAGCCTGTGCAAGGGAAGAATCAGCCTGAATTTCTTTGTCTGGGTGTGGGACCAATCCACTCAACCAGCCCAAATGGTAGGTGTAATCCAGGGCTTTGAAAAATGGCATGCTTGGAAAATTTAATCCTGGAAACAGGGTACTGCACGTTGTCCTTGGCTGCCCGTGAAGAGGCATCGCCTGCTCCAGCTGCCACCCCGGCCCTCTGCCCTCATGGCCCCGTATCCGACTGGGGCCTCTGGGATGGGGCTGGGCTGGCTCAGAGCTCCCCAGCCCCGGGGACGTCCCCCAGCGCTCGCCCCGAGCTGCTCTGCCCCCTCTTTGCACTCCCCGGCAGCGTGGGCTCAGACCGGCTGCCCCCAGTATCAGCTGAGGTAGTAAATAAACACCCCTGAAGTAGAAGGAGACGTTTTCCCCCACTGCCTCCAGCGCTGGCCTCAGTGGTTTGTCCTGAGGATCCCACCAGGCACAAGGGTGACTCCCTTCACGCGCGTCTCCAGCATCGCTTGTCCCCAGGGCAATCCGGCATGCTCTAATGCGATCTGATTCACTGGCTTCTGGCGCCCATGGAGGATTTTGTTGAGAGACAACATTACAAACGACCTCTACAGAGCATGCAGGTACGTAACCCCACTGCCTCCCCTCTGCAGCGCTGAGGGCTTTTGTCAGCTCCCAGGTTTCCCACTGAGGGGACCAGGAGATGCTCACCTAGTGAGCTCTGCCACAGGCAAGCAGATCGGAGCATGCGCTGGACGTGTCCTAGCTTCAATCCCACGTGCTGCTGTGGGATGACCACATGGGTACGTGAAAAGGTCAATAGGAATTTGGCAGGCACATTAACAGACAAAGCAAAAGACAAAACAGTAATAGCATTAAATATAACATTAAAATAAACGCATGATTAAACATTTAAAAAAAAAAGTCTGAGCTGAACTATCTTGAGAAAAATGGCATAACTGGAATGTCTGCTGCTGGTGTTGGTCATGAGCAGCCCTGGAAAAGTGCATCAGGGCTGAGGTGAATACAAAAAAAGCTGCCAGGGCAAAGACACACAGGGAATGCTCACTTCTAGCGACCACAGAGACACTGTCAAAATAAAGACTCCACCAATATCTGTCTCTGCTGATAGACCTCTCTCCTATGAGCTGTGTTTGCACTCGCAGTGTACGGCACAGGCATGGAGGGGTCCGCGTGAGCCCGGGACGAACATTCCCCCTCCACCCGTTCTCTGCCTTTCACTGCATCTGCCTGATGGTGTCAGTGAGCCTCGAGCTTGGCTGCTGAACCATGTTCAGTGTAATGGCCCCTGGAGATGGAGATGATTCGTTCTGTATAGTTGCAGAATGATTTTAGGGGATGCCACTATCCCATTAAAGTGCCGGAGCCCCAGAGCAGTGGGAGCGTGCAGCAGCCAGCCTGGGCCATGCTGCAGGGTCTGCAAGGGGAGAGCTCCCTCCTGCTGAGGTCGGGAGGACCTGGAGTCGCTCCACTGACTGCTGCGGTTGATCTTTGCAAACTTTGGGCCTTTACCCTGCCTGACCGTGGCCGCTTTCTTTTCTTGTTTTCCTGTCAGGACCACAGTTCAAGGTCTGGAGAGGTATATGTTGTAAGGGAGCTTGGGAGAAAGTTCTCCCGCCCCGATGCACCTCCCTTCCTGCCGTCCCACCACCCACATGTTATCTGGGTGATAATTTGGTGGGGAGAGCTGGTGGAGGGGGAGGGACAGGAGGAGGAGAGAGGGGAGCCTTTGCCTTAACTCTTGCTGTATCTCTTTGGTACTCAGTGGATTCCCTGCCTGGACTCCGGTGGGACAGGACAGGACAGGACGGGCTTGCCTGGGGGAGACCTGCGCTGGGTTCAGGTGAGTTAGGCGTTTGCTCATTGAGCAGATCTGGCTGGATGAGCGTGTCACACTGGGAGTGCCGGTGTCTCCTCTCCTCCCACAGCCAGCTGCTGTGCGCCAGCTGCCTGCTGTGCTCTGGGGAGTGGGCCAGCAAACCTGCAAGGGGAAAAGCTTCCCAGCCTTAAGCAAAGGAAGAGAGAGCTGGAGGATGGGGAGCAAATAATCAGTTTGGATCAACCCAGGGAAGAGGTTTTTCTTACAATGGTTCCTATAGGAAAGGACAGGCAGCGATGCTGCTAGGGGGCTGCCGGGAAGCTGCAGAGCAAAGGGATGCCTGAAGGATGGGTAATTGGTACTGAAGGCTGTGGCAGCAGGGAGAGGGGAAAAAAGGACTCAGATAGCAGAAAGATTGAGAAGAGAGATGAGAGGGGGCCAGATAGGGACAGGAATGAAGGGCAGCAATGGCTAGGTGATAATAGGTACAGGAGGAAAGGTGCTAGGAGTGAGGTAGGCTGTAGGCATTTCAGCTCCTGCAAACACAAGGCAGTGACTCTCTCTCCCTCCCGTGCTGCCCTGCAGAGGTGCTGGCCCTGGCACATTGACTTGGGGGCTGCAGCTCTAAAAGATGTGCCTGGGAGTGTGCTCCTTGTTCTTATTGTCTCAGGGGCTTCATCAAATTTGTTCCCATGTAGGGGTGAGGCAGGAAGACAGCACAGTTTGTGCATGTGCTAAATTCTGGGGATCTGTGGGCATATTTGTGAACAAACCCAGGCAGAACACGTGGGGGTTTCACAACACCTGATCCATGTCTCCTTAAACCAACAGCGCTTTTAAAGTAATCACTGCTGATCAGGGCTTTCATCCAATGCCATTGGAAATGCCATTGCACTGGTTTTTCCTCTTTGACAGCTGCTGATATGAGAGGCTGAACCTTGGACCTGACCTTTGCAGCTCTGCAACATCCCAACTTTGCTGGATTCATGGGTGCAGATGTGGTCCTTGCAGAGGGCAGGCTAACTAGCCCTGTGCCATATCTCTACCTGCCTGTGCTCCCGGTCAGGGCTATAGGAAAGTTTTGGTGCCCTGAGTTGGAGAGCAGATACCTCTTCTCTCGGAGGGTGCAGGTAGGATGCAGTCCCTACTATGCCCGGTGAACAGGACTGCACGTGCATTGCTGCTGCTAGGGAGGGGTTGCAGCAATTTTAGAGTCATAAGCCATGCATGCCTCTGCCTGTCCCGATTTCCCATGAAATGCCTTGTCCTGTGCACCAACTGGAGATGGCTGAGCCTGCCCGGGGTCAGCCAGGTAGATCCTGAGCCCGCACCTGAGCAGGACATGAGGAGCTGGGCTGCCGGCTCAGGGCTGAACAGGGAGCTCGGTGTGGGCGGCGGGAGCGATTGCAGCAGGGAGCCTGTGTGATGCTGCTCTGTGATGGCTGCATGCACATCTGTGCTGAGGCACTGGGCTCTGCCAAATGGCTTCCCTCCTTCTCTGTGCTGGCGGGTGTAAGGTAATGTGTCATGCCATAACCTCACCTGCCTTTTGGAAGAGTTTTGCTTGAGTACTCTTCCCCCATGCTCCCTGTCTCTCGTCACTCCGATGGTGAGTGCCCCCAGGCTATGTGTTTGGAAGTTAGGCAGGGTGTGCCTGCCTGGGGGAGTTTAGCTAGAAATGCCTAGAGCAGTGTGATGCCAAATCCCCTGTGCTGCTCTCCTGCCTCTGAATCGGAGACTTCTGGAGATGCTGGCTCTTCTGCTCTCCTGCCCCAAAGCAGTAGCCCCAGGGAAGCGACTGCAAGGTTCAGATTTTAGGCACTGCGGGGGTTAGGATTTTTGTGCGGGCCCACATGCACCTGCAGAGGGTAGTTGCTTTGCTGCTCACCCTTCCCTAACCCCTCGGCCTCCAGTCTCAGGCTGACCTGGGTCAGCAGCAGGTGGCCAAGCCACAGCGCTGGGTGCTGGCAGCCTCCCTCCCTACACCTGACCTGCCCAGGACTGCTGGTGGCATACCTCGCTCCGTGAATTTGCTGCCCTAGTAGGGTGGCAGCCCTGTAGCCACCATATCCCCTCCTGCGGGCTCTGTCCTGTCCCTGTGGGGCACCTCCAGGCTGCACCACAGGTCGCTGCCCTGCCGTGTCCCTGCTGCGCCTGTTTGCAGAGCGGGTGCAGGAGCAGCGGTGGCTTTCACCCTCTGTGCCGTTCACCTGCTCCGCTCCTCCAGCCAGCGATGGGAGCCATGCTGTCCCCACGCTTCGGCTATGCACAAGGACCTCTGAGCAAGCCTGACACAGCTGCGAGACTTCGGCCAGACACCTCCGTCCGCCAGGCGGGTGGCTGTCAGGGCTTCTGCGGGGCCAGGCTGGGGCCGGACTGGCTCTGTGTCTATAGGAGACCTGTCACTGTGGTGCTCTGTAAGAAAGATGTATCCTGCTGTGGTTGCGTACTACTGGGCGTCTTGCTATGTGGCAGTGGATACAACCAGAGTATGGGATGAGTGAAGGTCTTGAGTGTTTCTGGTCATATTTACACCCTATTTATGGACTTCAGCAGTTAGTCTCGATTTTTATCTCGGCTGAAGTAAGAAACCACCTCTGTGTCTCTGTAGCCCAGAGCAGGGATGGCGAGCCACGGATACTGACAGAGACTGAACTGGCACTGAGAACAACAGCCTACGCTGCTTTTAGCAAGGGATTTGCCGCTGATCCTCAGGAAAGGCCAGCCACCATTAGGTACTCGAGAGGCTCTCCTGTCCTGGCAGCAGAGGACAAGGCAGGAGCCATTTGGTCCCCTCCTGAGCTGGGGGTGTGTGCTCTGAAGGATGATGGTCTATAATCCTTGCAGCTTGTATCACAGATGTAAATGTCATTAGTAATCTCACAGTTGCTTCTTATCTCACTCTTGCTGGTGTCAGTAAGCAGCAAACTCACTGACTGCAGAAGTGTTGCTCTTCTTTCACGTTGGAGAAAATGTGAGCAGGATCTGATCCTTGTGACAGCCTCCTATGCCCCATGAACCTTGCTGAACAGATGCTTTGAGAATGCCCTGCAGCCCATACAACCTGGAAGTTAATTAGAAGGTATAAAGAAGCCAACTAGCTTTCAACAGCTTGAAATGAAAGGCATTTTAATTTCGACTGCTGTCCTGGAGTTGATCAGTGTTTCTCTCGCTACATCTTTCCTTGCCCTTCTCCTTTTTGCAGCTGGAGTGAGCCATTCTCCAGCAGCACTCGGGTTTGGAAGCAGCTGTGATTGAAGCAGCCGTCCCCGCTCATGTAGCTGCTCTTAGATTGGCTGGAAAGCACTTACTTCTGCTGCTAATATTTTCCTGTCCATCTTGCAGATATGACCTATTCCAGTAGCAGCCCCCACACACTAATCTAACCGGGTTTGTTCCTTAAGCTGTACCTTGGCACTGCTGTTCCTCGCTGAGCCCTAATTTTCTGTCTCTGCTCCCACAGCCGCCCCCGCCTCCTGCCATCGAAATGCAACGCAGGATTTCAGCTGCCGACTAACTGCTGGCTCATATTGTGCAACCAGAGGATTTTCTGTGTCCTCCTGCTCCTCCTTTTGTAACGCAGCCCAGCCTGCCTGCTTTCTGATTCCTCCCTCCCCACCTTAAATTGAAGTTTACATGCTCGGTTGCTGCTTGTTTCAAAATGAAACCAAGAAATATAAATGCAGTGCAGCTGCCTGCAGCATCACCTGCGATTCTGCCTTCTGCAGCTCAGGCAGCACCCATGAGTGTCTAAAGGTGCTTTAAAACTGTGCTTCCTCTAATAAGTGTTATCATCCGCTTTTTAACGACATGTCTGTTCGCCATTCGCTCTGTTTCACTGTTCACTCTTGAGATTGTCCTCCTCTTATTCGCCTTAAGATAAAACAGCAGAAGAGGTCAAACGGAGGATGTTAACTTCCCAGCAGTAGGAGCTCTGTGTAATGGCAGTCAGGAACAGGCAGTAGGTTTGCAGGAAGAAAAGGTTTAGGAGAATCTCTAATGGCTTCTTCCTCCGGTGCCAAAACCCCAGGTGGCTTCTTTCTCTTCTTTCTTTCTCTTCTTTCTCATCTCACCTGAGCAACCTTGAATAAGCCCTTTTTGCCCTGGGAGAGGTTGAGGATACCACCGTGTTTTGCTTTCAAAGGACACTTTCATTCTCCTCTTTTTCCAATTTCTGCCTCACCCCTTTAGTGGCAGCTTGTTTCCAAATGAAGCCAACAAATGCTGTTCTCTGCATATCTGGTGAGTGTCCACAGCACTTCAGAGGTGTCCTTGACTTTCCTTGCCTTTTGTGGCCATACTTGGAAGGATCCCGTGGTGGTAGGTGTGGGACAAACACAGCCCAAAATTCGTGACCAAGGGGACACTGGGCTACCTCATTCAAGTATTGAAGAAGGGAACTTGTTGGTGTGGTCTGTGTTTATGGCTGCCTGCATGCTGCCTGCTCTCTTTTCAGTGCCTGGGGGAATCCAGGTGTATTCTCATTTTCTCAGCAATAAATCTCATGGGGAAAAATGTGGCTGCCTCCACGCACCGAGCCCAGTATCAAGCCAACACTTTCACATGGAGCTGCCTGTTGCACTGGGCAGAGGGGAACCCCCCTCTTCTCTGTGGGAAGATGACAGGCTGGGGGTCATGTCTGCAAAGGGTACTCCAGGCCTTGAAAAAGGCACCTCCTCAAAGCGCTGAGGGCTGAAAATACAGCAAGGCACCTCTGGAAGAGAACTGTGAGGTCCAAGGGAGCTGAGGAGGGAAGGTGGTAATGATGGTGGTAGTGGCCGAATGGGTCCAGGAGAGAGGGTAGACTGTGGATTGTGTCCGGTGGCATCTTAACAGTGGGAAAAACTGTACGTCAGGGGAAAAAAAGAGGCTGAGAATGAAGCAGTTGGAGGATTTTTCTCCAAACTTTGGGGAAGGGACAGCAGAAGACGTGCTGGCAGGCAGCAAGGGGCAAAGCCTTTTCTCCGAACTTGTGTATTAAGGAGAGGGGCATCCAAAGGGAGAAGAAAATGTCTGTGTGTCAGGGAGGATGTAACACAGTGGGCGGCTGCGGCTGCTGTGGGAGAGTCAAATTGTTCCTAGCTGGAAACAAGAAGTTATTTGCGTCCCCATCTGGCCTAAGAACATATAGGGCAGGGGCACAGTAGGACTAGATGTTCAGGCAAAGAGCCAGGAGGTGTGTGAATAGGCTTTCTCAGAGAAACAGCAGGCAAAGCAGAGAGGGGAGTGGTGGGGATGTGTAATGCTGTGCGTCGCTTTGTCTGGGAAGGGAGAAGCTGAAGCTCATGGCACAAAAGGCCAAAACTTTCGGCACCGGTTTAATCTACCACCTGTTCCCAGTTGAAAAGGTTTGATTTCATAACCAGGGTGCTTTCTCCCTTTTTAAAATAGGAAAATGAAGCCACAAGCACCGCATCTCCCTTGCTGGCCTGTGTTTGTCCCAGCCCTGTTCCCCATTGCAGCGTCCCAGCTTCTGTCCTTTGTGTTGGCCCATTCCGGTGTCAGAGGACAGGTGCAGAGCCAAAGCCCTGGTCCAGGTATCCCTGAGGTGGATGCTGGTGACAGGGCTGAGGCTGTGGGCTGGCACTCAGGGCATTCCCTTCCCGGGGTTAGGTGAGAGGAGGTGACTCCATCATTGGATCTTCCCCTGCTCCAGTGTGAAACAGGTCTAATGCAAAACCAGGTAAAACACAAATACTAGTAGAAATAGGCTGGCTCTTGGGTCCACCTTGCATTAAAAGAATAAAAGCAAAAAATTAGCTAAGTCCTCTCCTGTCAGCTTCTCATGACATCCTCAATAAGCCCAGACTTAAGCATCATTGTACTTGATAATGGGCCCTGGACTGCAGCAAATTGGAACGTGCCAAGGACTGTGGCAGATCAAACACGTTTCATTAAGTACGTGTTATTTTTTCTCTTACATTTGACAGTGCGTGGAGCTCTGCTCCTCTCGGAGATGAGACGGCTGTGCTGCAGCATCTGAATGAACTGATTAGCCAGCTGGCAGGCCTTGCTGCAGACAGGCGGTGGGGAAAGGGGCCTTGCCAGGGCTTCAGAAGCTGAGAAAAGACCGGCGGGAGGATCTGACGTTTCCACCTCCCGATCCAACCCAGCAGGCGAGCTAAGCGGAGAGGGCAAAGTTGGGACTGGGAGGACCTCTGTGCTGGCGAGCTGTTGGTGAGCTACAGAGCTGCTAGCTCCGCACCAGCCAGAATTTAGGGTGCGTGCCTTGATTTCTGGGTTGCGCCACCTTCTTTAAATGTGGGGTTAGAGGTTTGTATGAGCCTGTTAGAGGACTGATTCAGCTTCACACTCAAGTGTAGATCCACACATATTGTAGTACTCAGTGGGTTTGGGGCAGTGCAAGGCATACCAGTAAAGAGGTGCTTTCCAGCATATGGACCATAAAGGGCAAGGGCTGGGGAAAAAAGGGAGGTTGCTTCCTTAGTGCCCTGGTGCATCTGCATTTGACACTGAAACTGGTTGTGCCCACTGCAGTACTGCCCATATATAAGACCTTATTGGAAATAACTCTAAAAACCTCTCAGATTTAATAGGAGACCTGAATCTTTCTGCAATGTTTTTGAAGAGGCAGCTATATAGCCTGGAGAATGGTCTTCACTGACCCCTGACTGCCCTCCTCCATGGTCTATGTTCCCCTGTTCTTGCTGCAGCCCCTCCTACTAAAGGCAGTGTTAATGCTTTGCATGGGATTCAGCCCTCTGCATTCAGAGTCCGTGGAAATTTGCTGCTGATTTCAAAGGGAATAGGATGGGCCCCTCACCAGAAGGTGGATGGGGGAAACAAAGACTGTTGTTGCCCTGGGTGTTTGGAGAGCAATTGGCGTATTACACTGTGAGACCTGGTTTCCTTTCTTTACTTGAATAACAGAGGGAGGAAACATGCCTTGTGCCAAAAACTACTTGCTTTGCTGTGAACGTTCAGTAAAAGTTGTCTTTTCATATGCAAGCATCTTTCTTTGCCCCAGGGCCTGATATATCCAGAGGGTTAGCATTTAGGAAATCATTTCATTTGCACTGGGCGACTTACAGAAGCAAATGAGATACGGTGGTAATGATGCTGTCTTGTGTGGAGTAAGCACAAGCATGCCCAACCAGTTTCTGCTCCTGCTTCCCCCTTGCCTCATTGAAAACTACTCCAAAACAAGGGCCATGGTGTTTCTAGGCTACTGGGCCAGTCTGATGTGACCGCACTTGCTCTTATTCCCAGTAAGCTCAGACTCCCTGGTAGTCCCTACTCTCCACGAGATGGCTCATACTGGCCAGAGGGAGACGACTGGAGAGAGACTAGGCACAAGGAGGGAGGGAATGGTTTGCCATCATGGTCCTGGTGCACCATACTGGTGCAAAAGGTTGATGCATAGGTTTGGTGGTCCTATCAGGTAGAGGGCATCAAGTGTGGTGAGGTCTTGCTCATTCTGCTGACTGGGACAGGTCCCTGGAGTGAGCTGTCTCCGGAGCCATGCTTGGACTTTGCCTGGGAGAGAGCTAGCCGACATGGTCCAGAGCAGATCCAAGGGCAGAGGAAGTTAAGTAGTGTGGGTGATGCAGATTTCTGTCCCTGCTACTCCCTGGAGATGGGGATGTCCTTTTAGGAGGCACAGAGGGAATGATAGACGTGCTATCAAAAAACCTATCAAACTACCAGCAAAACAAATCTGTGAGATAAAGTGAAGGGACAACCCCCCAATATCTTAGCACTCACAGCTGGTGGGAATGGAAGCCTTTAGCGGAGATGATGCTGCTTTGGAGAGGCTTGTTTCCAGTATTGTTTCCTAATCCCAACATGGAAATGTGTATCCCTTGCTGATGCCAATCACCCCTTGAAAGGCCAACTTCTGCTCAGTAATGCCACCAGTGAGATGTAGCTAGAGTTAGGACTTCCCTGGCATAGGTGATCAGCCACCCTGCTCATGTTAGGTCTGTGCTTTCTGGCTGGACTCACATGTGCATCCCTACTTCAGGTAACTCATTAGAGCAAGCTTTTGAGGAGAGTTTTTTTTAGCTAAGTCAAAGGGAGCTTTCTCTCTTCACACTTCAGTTTCTTCTCATAATCAAATGCCTGTAAACAATAAGAAAATGTTGTCAACAAGAAGATTCAGTCTGGTCTGTGTGAATTTTGGCTAGATTTAAATTAACTAGCCAATTAAAGGACTTTGTGTATGACAGAAAATTGTATCTTGTAACAAGCAGCCACTAACTTTGCTTAATTAAGATGATGCTGAATATAATTCAGGATTTAGTATAGACCAGAGAATGTCTTCTTTGTACCACCTTACAGGCCCAGTCGCATTCAACGTGCCTCCTCCAACAGTGACTTCGCTCCGTGTTTCCATGGCTGGGTTTTTTCCTACTAATCTTTTCACTGCAATAATTGAGCTTGTCTAATCTCAGTACACCCTTGCCCAGACCTGAAACACCTCACGGGTATGAGGGCCTTTTGTTCATCTCAGGGGCTTTGTTTCCTTGCTCTGTATTCTTTGCAGGGTTGGGCACAGAGATGGAGGTTTGGTGCTCGTGCCTGTTTGTTACTGAAGGGAGCCTAGGTCAAATAAGTGTGTGTTTTTTGCGGAGGTGGCAGGCGGTAATGTATTGTAACATGGTGTCCAGGGGGTCAAAGACAGCCTTGAAATAAGACGGTAGGTCCTCCATTCTTGTTCTGACTGTTAATCCGTAAGATTTCTATCCTGCCCTCTGAAACCACTCCAGAAGGAGACAGTTGCTCTATAAAGCACACAGGGAAGGGAAACTCCTTCTGCCCCCATGCCCCACTTCAGCTCCAGCTCCTTTTCTCGTCCTCTGAACTGCTGTTTCCGAAGTCCCGGCCAAGTTTCCAGCAACAATAGAGATAGATACAGAGCATTTAGTCAGGGTGCAGAGGGGTAGATGGAGGTACACTAAGGCTAGTGGTCTGGGAAGGATGAGGAAGGGGCCTGTGGGGGGAAAGGGTGAATTCGGGGGTGAGTCCAGCGAAGGGGTGGGCCCATCTCACCTGACCAGTGACCTTTCCTCTGTCCCTTCAGAACAGACTTTCTGTCTGACAGACATAACCTGGGGAAAATGCTTCGTGCTGACGCTAAATAAGCCATTTTTCCCGAGGTTGAGGGGAACCTCACAGTGATACTAGGAACACATCCCTTGTGGTGACTGGTCCCCTCCCTCCTTTTCCCACCAGCATGTCCCACAGCAGCTCCCTATGTCCCATGCTTTCTTTTTCCTCTGTCCCACAGAGCCATGACAAGAGCTGTGGCTAAGGAAGGCGAGCCCAATGGGGCCATCCCAGCTCCTGAAGAGATAAAAAAGGAGGAAATGGAAGAGAGAGGCCAGTGGAGTACCAAAATGGAGTTTATCCTGTCTGTGGCCGGGGAGATCATCGGTCTGGGTAACGTGTGGAGGTTCCCGTACCTCTGCTACAAGAATGGTGGTGGTAAGTTCATAGCATGCGTGAGTTGTCCTAGGTCTGTAGGCACAACAAGAGATACACACATGCCTGGATCTGTTTCTCCTACGCCTCATGTGCTCCCACACGCAATCCCTTATTCTCTCCTCCAGCAAGTTACCTCCTGCCAAAACCAGGAGGAATAGCAGTGGGGAGTGAATCCAGCTCCCCAGGAGGTACTGTTTCTCCAAGCAGCTCTCCCAAGTTTGGAGGCTGAATTGAACTTTAGTAACTCTTTAAGGCTCTTGGGTGTCTACGGAGACAGACAGTCTTCCAAAACCATCAGAAAGCTGAGTGGCCAGAAAGCCAGCATCAACCTCCTTCTACATAATTCCATTTTCCCACCCTTTGTGTGACCCCCACCTGTCTCAGGCCCTTGTTACAGAGGAGGAAAGGCTTTGATGGTGCCAGTATCCTTGCCAAGGCCTGATACCCCATAGAAGGACATTACTACTTCTTCCCAAGGAACAGTTGTCCCAGTGGTCAACCCACTGCTAGGGAAACCTGTTCCCAGGAAGAGTTCATTCCTCTTCCCTTTTGTTTCTTGTGTGACTGTCCTTTTCCAATAACACTGCAATAAGATCATTACATGGTTAAAAATTATACTTACTCATAACAATAAAATGAAACTGGGAAAGAGGAAGGGAATAATTGACTGTCACTAACTTTTCTTGATGAATCAAAATCTAACTTTATAAAAGAAAAGGAGGAATAATAAATTACATGTCAAATACAGCAATAAATTCTCTTTTGTTCTTGTTCTCTAGAGACATCTTGAAATAACGCTTTGGGACTTGCATGTTCCCCCCACTTTAAACTTCCTTTCTCTGCAGACGGTGTCACAAAGGCCTTTCTTTCCCAAGGTGCTGTGAGCTGTCACCAATGGATGAGTGATTCAGCTGTTGTTCATTCCAGGACTACTAAATTCCTGTCCCCTGTGCTGTTACTGGAATTTATCCAAATCAAACAGGAGCCAATACAATGTCTCCTCTGAACCAAGTGGGGGTTTGGTAAGAGGAGGGTTCAAGAAAATGGAAGGAGGTTTTTTTGAACCTGGGGTGTTTTTTAGCAGATCCTCCAGTCTCCTCTTCTGAGGTTTTGATGGTAGCCACTGGAGGCACCAAAAGCAAATCAGACCTGCACGGGTTAGTAAACATTAGTGGTGCATCTGATTGAACAGCCTGTTCTGCAGTGACACTTTGAAAGAGAAGCCATGGTTTTTGCATGGAAAATTCCTTCCGGAGCTCAGATGATATCTTTGCATAGTTTATGCCTATGGTATCCGGTTCAGTAGTCCTTGCAATTTGTATGCTAATTAGCGTAAGTGAAAAGGCTACTTTTGTTCATTTTAGATATCTATTGAATAACATCATTATTTTTTTTCTTTTTTAAATTAAAATACTCTGGAATATCTAAGGCTGTGATTCAGAGGCCAACAAGGCTAGGCTTGGGAAAGGTTAGGATGGGAGAGTCCTTCCCTCACAGCTCACACACTGCCATTGCAGAAAGTATGCTGTTACCATAGAAGGTACATTTCTCTCTCTAGTGCTCTGGGGAACCAGATGGCCAACAAACTAGTATGGGACAAGGCACTGTCTTTCCCGTGACACTCAAAGATATTCTCACCACTGGAAAAGTCCTTGAAATTGAAAAAAAAGACATTTTCCACCTCTAAATGCGCCCTCCCCCCGACCCAAACTGGAGACTGCTGTCCTGTCACCTTTCTCCATCTTCAGATATAGTGAGAGAGTTGTAAAGCTGTAAAGACAGATGTTATAAAAACAATTGTGCTAACTTGCTGTAAAGCAACAGAATGTAAACTTGTCTGTGGTTGCACTTACAAATCTGATCTGATTGCTCAGCGTCCTGAACTTGTTCAGGAAAGAGGGTCTGTTTCTGGGGGCCCCTCTCAGGGCTGAGTCTCCCCCAGTGGAGCAGAAAACTGGGGAGGAGACCACAACTGGATTTTCAGCTGGTAACCGCTCTGGGAAGGTTAAGAAAGACAAAACAATAGAGGTGTGAGAAAGCCCTCATTACTCAGAGACCAAAATGAATCAACCTCTGGATGAAATAGTATCAGAGGAGAGGGTCTGGGACCTGCTGAAAGGCTCATCTGTGTGCAGGATAATAATGCTATCTTGCAGATTTGGCATACAGATAGATGTCTTGCAGCACCGAAAGCAGCAGCTGCCTTTAGTTTAGGCTATGCAGTTCCCGTTCCCTGCTCTACAAACCTGGACGGACGCTGTGAAGCAGCCTCCCTCCCTCTGGCCCCGGGTCCCCTGCAGCTATGGCACAGCTGTGTTTAGGGGAAATTTGGATGTTGCTTGTTATTGTAACATCGTTGGCTTAAAAACAAGGGGAATTTTTCCTAGTTGCTAATTGTCATGGGAAGGAATGTCAGTGCGAATGCCTGTGCTGGTAGGGGAGGAGAGGGCCTGGGGAGCAACGTTTGGCTCAGCTGAGAAAGGGGCCCTCATCTCAGCTGCAAACGGCCGAGATGCTCTCCCGGCACTGGTGGTGGGAGGTACTCATGGCCCAAAGTTTACTGTATGGGACGGCAAGACGTTCACAGTTGCTCCAGCAAGGAAGGCAGTCGCCTCGGCCTGTTTGGAGGGGAGTGAAAGTGTGAAAACCTACATTAATAATGGGAAGAAAGACTGAGGCGATAAAAGGAAGGTCAGCAGTGAAGCTGAGATCTCAGGAGCAGTTTTGAGCAGAACAGTGAAAATATTGGGTGTTTTGGTTTGGCAGCAGAACCGAAAAGAAGGAAAAAAGATTCAGACAGCTGAACAGGGCGTTAAACTCTTTTTTGTTTGCTTGTTTTTCTTTTCTGATGCATTGTTTTTGTTGGTCGTTGTTTCTGGAAAAAACACCCTGCTGTCTCTCCCCTTCCTCTTCCATTTCATCAAGGGTTAATCTGAGGGCTATTTCAGGCTGATTTCTCTTAAGGCATTTCTCTATATTTTAATAAAAAATTGAATTTGAAGAGAGAAGTTAAACATTTTCATTTTGAAAATGCTGGAAAGATACTCTGTTGCTCTTCTCCCATTTCCATTCTTTTGGTGCAAATTGCTTTTCAAATTTGACATGAAATATGTCTCAAGCAAATTTATATCCCGGCAGATTTATTACTTACCAAGAAATGTCACCAGCCTCCAGGTTTGCATCCTCTGGGCAAGTGGGAGTTTTGCTGTGACTCCTGGGAAAGGCAGAACAAATGTGGTTATGTGAAACAAGGACTCCTTTTGCTTCGCCTGACTCCTGCTGAAAGCTAGAACGAGGTCAGGAGAGTGAAGCAGGGAGAACTTCTCCATTGCTGCCTTTTTTTATCCCCTTGCCTGGTTACTCCTTACCTCTAGGTTTTGGCCAAGACCAAACGCCAAGACCACCTGAGGAACCTGAACATACATAAGTCTATGCACCTGATGAGATGTATCCCAAAGTCTTGAGGGAATTGGCTGATGTAGTTGCCGAGCCACTCTCCATGATATTTGAAAAGTCATGGCAGTCAGGTGAAGTCCCTGGGGACTGGAAAAAGGGAAACTTTGCACTCATTTTTAAAAAGGGTAGGAAGGAGCACCCTGGGAACTACTGACCTGTCAGCCTCACCTCTGTGCCTGGGAAGATCATGGAACAGAATCACAGAATGGTAGGGGCTGGAAGGGACCTCTGGAGATCATCTAGTCCAACCCCCCTGCCAGAGCAGATTTACCTAGAGCAGGCTGCACAGGACTGTGTCCAAGCAGGTTTTGAATATCTCCAGAGAAGGAGACTCCACACCCTCCCTGGGCAGCCTGTGCCAGTGCTCTGTCACCCTCAAGGTAAAGAAGTTTTTCCTCATGTTCAGGTGGAACTTCCCGTGTTCCAGTTTGTGCCTGTTGCCCCTTGTCCTGTCGCTGGGCACCACTGAAAAGAGTCTGGCCCCATCCTCTTGACATCCGCCCTTGAGATATTGATAAGCATTGATGAGGTCTCTTCTCAGTCTTCTCTTCGTCAGGCTAAACAGCCCCAGCTCCCTCAGCCTTTCCCCACAGGAGAGATGCTCCAGGCCCCTAATCATCTTTGTAGCCCTCCGCTGGACTCTCTCCAGTAGTTCCTCATCCCTCTTGAACTGGGGAGCCCAGAACCGGATGCAGTACTCCAGATGGGGCCTCACTAGGGCAGAATAGAGGGGGAGGAGAACCTCCCTTGACCTGCTGGCCAACAGATCCTCCTAGAACCTGTGCTGAGGCACATGGAGGACAGGGAGGTGATTGGAGACAGCCAGCATGGCTTCACCAAGGGTAAGTCCTGCCTGACCAACCTAGTGGCCTTCTACGATGGAGTGACTACCTCAGTGGACAAGGGAAGAGCTACGGATGTCGTCTATCTGGACTTCTGTAAGGCCTTTGACACGGTCCCCCACAACATCCTTCTCTCTCTGAATTGGAGAGAGATGGATTTGATGGGTGGACTATTTGGTGGATGAGGAATTGGTTGGATGGCCACATCCAGAGGGGAGAGGTCAATGGCTCAATGTCCAGATGGAGATCAGTGACTAGTGGTGTCCCTCAGGGGTCCGTATTGGGACCAGTACTCTTTAATATCTTCATCAATGACATAGACAGTGGGATTGAGCGCACCCTCAGCAAGTTTGCAGGCGACACCAAGCTGAGTGGTGCAGTGGACATGCCTGAAGGACGGGATGCCATCCAGAGGGACCTGGACAAGCTCGAGAAGTGGGCCTGGGCAAACCTCATGAGGTTCAACAAAGCCAAGTGCAGGGTCCTGCACCTGGGTCAGAGCAACCCCCAGTATCAATACAGGCTGGGGGATGAAGGGATTGAGAGCAGCCCTGCCAAGAAGGACTTGGGGGTACTGGTGGATGAAAAGCTGGACATGAGCCAACAATGTGCGCTCACAGCCCAGAAGGCCAACCGTATCCTGGGCTGCATCAAAAGAAGCGTGGCCAGCAGGTCGAGGGAGGTGATTCTGCCCCTCTGCTCTGCTCCAGTGAGTCCCCACCATGGAGTACTGCCTCCAGCTCTGGAGCCCTCAGCACAAGAAGGGCATGGACCTGCTGGAGCAGGTCCAGAGGAGGGCCACAAAAATGATCCGAGGGCTGGAGCACCTCTCCTATGAAGACAGGCTGAGAGAGTTGGGCTTGTTCAGCCTGGAGAAGAGAAGGCTCGGGAGGGATCTTATTGCGGCCTTTCAATACTTAAAGGGGGCTAATAGGAAAGATGGGGACAAACTTTTTAGCAGGGCCTGCTGTGATAGGACAAGGGGTAATGGTTTTAAACTAAAAGAGGAGAGATTCAGACTAGACATAAGGAAGAAATTTTTTACAATGAGGATGGTGAAGCACTGGCACAGGTTGCCCAGAGAGGTGGTAGATGCCCCATCCCTGGAAACATTCAAGGTCAGGCTGGATGGGGCTCTGGGGAACCTGATCTAGTTGAGGATGTCCCTGCTCATTGCCAGGGGGTTGGACTAGGTGACCTTTAAAGGTCCCTTCCAACCCAAACTATTCTATGATTCTATAAGTACTGCAGTAGCATGAGACAGACCACACTTGTATTTTTTTCCGAGAAGTGATGGTGTTGGAGACCTTGTTTTTTTAGCAGAGGTTGCACACTTAATTCAGAGAAATATTTGAGTTTATCTAGCCAATTCCAGCTGTGGCCTCAGGTACCTGGCACGGGGTGGTGGAGATAAGGTTTTAAAGAGGTTTCTGAGGCAGCATCTCATCCTTCTCTGCAGGAGCCTTCCTCATCCCCTACCTCATCTTCCTCTTCACCTGTGGGATCCCCCTGTTCTTCCTGGAGACGGCGCTGGGGCAGTACACCAGCCAGGGAGGGGTCACTGCCTGGAGGAAGATCTGTCCCATCTTTGAAGGTGAGTCAAGTTACAGGAATTGCTGGCAGCACTTTCTAACAATTAGTGACTCAGAGCCTTTTTTGGAAATGTTAGTCTGTTTATTTCTTTCTCTTTTTTTCTCCCTCCCTTCCTCTCTCTCCCAGCCTTGCTATCCCTCTTGGGGACTGCTGTGTGTGCAGGGGCAGTGCCCCGAACCCCGTAGGTGACTGAGGGTGCGTGGTGCTGGCTGGGGGCTGTGCTGCTCCAGCCCAGCCACGGACTCTGCTTTGAGATGCTCGGAGCCCGGGAGGGAGGAGAGCAGGATGGCCAGCAAGCAGGAGGAGGAGGGTGGAAGTGTCAATACACAAACACCTGCATGTAGTCCAGGACAAATACTGAGGAGAGAAGAGGATGAGGAAGGCTGACTGGCTTATGGTGCTTTCCCTGCTCATCGCTGTGCCCAGGGCTGCTGCGGCAGCATTTGCGGCCTGGCGTCCTGCAAACTGGGGGGGGGGATCCCACTGCACACACCGGTCTGACAGCCCAGACACGGACTGCGGTTGTGGTTAAGGCACAAGTATAAGAACCAGGACTCCTGGGGCCCTGGGGAAGGTTGTTTAACGGCATTAGTATGTTAATGAATCGAACATCCACAATTCTCCTGTCCAGAGGAGAGCTTATTACCGCTGCTTTGCAGACAGAGAACCCTGTGCTCAGGCAGATTAAAGGCCTGGTTAGTCTGCTCAGGCACAGGCGTGCAGTGCTATTTGAAACTCCCTGGGGAGTCTGGGACCTCCTGAGCTGGAGACCCCTGCGCTCTGGCACACAGGCTAGAGCTGGCTTTCCTGTAGGAAAGGCAGTGTAACGCGGTGGCACAGTAGTGGTCAGAAAAAAGTTTTCCCGTCAGCGAAAGGTTTTCTCTCTCTGTTCCACCATAGACCTGTCTAGAGATACCAACAACGTTTCCTGTCTGCATGCACAGTCACAAAATCCCTTCTCTTTCCCCGAGGTAGGTCTTGCTCTGTTTTCTAGTGAGCCATGTGGTTAGTGTTGCACCCTTCTTACCATGGCATGGTCTATATCTTTCTTTGGGGTTAAGCCCGACATGTTGGGCGTTGGTTAGCAACCCCATCCTCATGTCCTTTGCTTTCCTTCGCAGGAATTGGATATGCCTCACAAGTCATTGAGTGCTATCTGAATATCTACTACATCATCATCCTGTCCTGGGCACTCTTCTACCTGTTCAGCTCCTTCACCACAGTGCTACCGTGGGCCAGCTGCAATAACCCCTGGAACTCAGGTACACCTTCCTTTGGTCAGCTCCTAGCTCCTTCCCAATTCCCAGAAATTATTTGGATTTTGGAGAAAATATTTTTTATTCAGATAAAAAGCTCTCATGAGCTGCAAAGTGTCTAGGGACTTCTGCAAAGGTGACTGTCTTCATTCACCATGGGCAAGGCTCAGGAAGGATGCGTGGTGTGACCCTATGCCTAGCAGCAGGGGACAGTAAAACTATTTCCATGTGGAGATGTTCTGAGTGTTGAGATTTCACTGAAAAATCTGCATTTTCTGGCAAGCAGGAGAGGTAGGTGGGTTGAGAGAGTTTTCAAGCCAATCTAGAGTCCTGCTCACGTGGCAGGAGCTTTTCATTAGCTCTGGTACAACAATTTACGTTACAGTTCCCTTACTCTCCCCGACTCCTTTGGAGTTACTGGGACAGCTGCTGCCACGTACTGAACAGTTTCCTTTGTGCACTCAGCTTTTGGCTAAATCAGGCCAAGCCTGCACGGGAGGATTTTGCTAGTACAGGTATCCCAGTGCAGGAACCAGTAACACAAAACTCTAAAGGCACTGTTTTTCTGGACTGTGCTCAGGAAGATGGCTTAGATGTGAGGCAATCCTCACAGATCTGATGTCCTTGACAGGCCTTTTTTACCATGTTGAACAGGTTGGTTTGCTTTCTGTGGAAAGCCAGGCTGGAAAGAACTTGGGCGGCAGCTTGGTTCCTTCCTTTTTTCTCTTGGGTCAGACAATTAATTTCTGTGATGTGTTAAATTTCTCCACCCTATGGGCCATTCACTCACAGCTTCCTCGCCCCTTCATCCCAGCAGAGGTAACCAGGTGTTTAAAGAGTGGATCCGATGCCTACAGCTCCCTCAGCATGGATTTGTTTGTAAGACAAGCCACAGATGTTCTCTTAACAGGCAGAACCTTCCCAGCCTGAGCTGGGCTTCCTCGATTTTCCAGTGGATTGTCCTTTGCTTGCCAAATGCAAGATGAGGTGCATTTCTTGGATGCACGGCATCTCCTCTGTTTTTAGTAATTTCACGCTATGTGACAGGATTGGGGATGGCAGAGTGGAACTTGAAGGCATCTGTGGCGTGTGTGAACATATGTGTGTATGTGGGAACGGTGCATGGTGTGGGAGGAGAATGGGATTTTCTATCCTGGCTACTCATAGTGGCTATCCCTCAATAATCTATCTTTTGCAGCCATCTGGTTTCCATTTGGCAGGGAATTGCTCTCTCCTTCCCCTCTCCCCTTCCTGGAGCCCTCTGGCTACTGCTGGATTGGGATTCATAGCTGGGGAGAGCCAGAGTTTAATGAGATGCTTAATGAGATGCAAGAGTTTAATGAGATGCTCTATAGCATGGGGTGAAGGGTCTGTGTGCTGCCAGAGTGAGGGTTAGGGTACAGAGGGGAAGGAGCATCCCTTATGGAGGAGCCTCGGAGAATTTCTCTGGCTCATCAGCTTGCTTTTCTTTTGGTAGATCTCTGTGTGGACATTCTGAATAGCTCCAGCCTGGACAACAGGACCATGCCTGCGAACGCCACCTCCCCAATGATTGAGTTTTGGGAGTACGTGATCGCTTTCCCTCTGTTCAGGCTCCTCTCTCATTCAAAGGCTACGGCTGCAGGACTAGCCAGGGGGAGGGCTGTGCCTCTCTGTAGGACCAAGTGAGGTGCCACATATCAGACCCGAACACGGGGAGCACAATGCACCGAGCTGCCAAGGAGACCGGCACAGAGCCCAGGGGCACGAGGACTAGATAGACCCCGAAGGCTGCTCACAGCGTGCCTGCCCAGGGGTGCTTGCGTGCGCACACGCACGGGTGTGTTCCCTTTCTGGCACTGAGGTGCCTGGGTTAGCGTAGCCACAGAAACAGGCACCGAAAGAAGATGAGGACTTGCCGTAAGCAGGGGGTACTTGTGTTGGGTGTTGCAGGCTGCTGCTGGCAGGCAAGCATGAGAGGCCAGTGCGGACCGAACAGTCCTCTACGATGAAACACAAAGGGACAAAACTGCCTTTTCGCTTCTTCTGACCATGTCTTGCTCGGTGCCTAAGGGAAGCGGTCCATCAGGCCACTCAGGCTCATCCCTGGAGAGCAGACATCTGAGGCGCATGCCTGAGATGCCAGAGAGGGACTTGGGGAGGTTTGGTCATGGGACTGGAGGCAATAAAACACCTCTGAGGGAGGGGTCCTGCAGCAGGCCAGAGAGTGTCCCAGAGAGGGTCACCACTGCAGCCTGGAGAGGTTGAAATGGCTGCTGGGGCTATACTACCCCACCACACTCAACTGAGGAAGGTCTCATAAAGAAGAGGGGTGCCAGGGGCTCAGCTTCAGCAGTATCTTGTTTTTTCCCCCCCATTTATGGCTCCTAAAGTGCCTCTGAGAGAGTTGAGTGTCCTTTGTCCCTTGCAACCACCACAGGGCACATAGAAGATGCTATGCACCCATGGGTGCAGAAGGAGTCTGCACAGTGCTGGACCCCCTCTCCTGCCCTGTTCTTTGCACACACTGTTTAGTGAGAGCTGTGACCCCTCTGAAATGATTGTTCAGGTTTTCTGCAGAGGTTGCAAGGGCAAGGGGACCCTGAGGGGACTGGTTTGGAGAGGGGTGTGCAGTGGAATCGTAAGTGTGGGGTTGGGCTTCTGGGGACTGCATGAGCTGCAGTGCTGAGCTCTTGTGTGGCCCGCCTTCATGATAGTGAGTCTTCAGGGAATGAGGCTGAAGGAAGGGCATGGGAATCATGAAGGCCATTTATGCTTATATATAGGATGTCCATAGTATATGGGGAGGCCAGAGGAAGAGTGGTGGCCATGGGGTGATGACAGCATTGGTGGCCTGCTTTGAATTGAGTAGTGTCTGCTGGGCAGCTGTCAGGGTGGAGGAGCAATGGGGAGCGTGTGGTGATTTTGTGTTGCATGGGTCTGATGGGCACGGTGCCATGGGCTTGGAGAGTGGGAGGGCTTGGGCCAGCTACAGGGGATGGTGGAGTAGCATCAGCAGGAACTACCGAGAGGGGAGCCCTAGGCAGAGTTGGGGTGATTCATGTGGCTGGGAGCCCTGGGCAGATGTGTTGTGGATAGTCTGTTAAGTCTTTGGATGGGGACATGTGGGAAAGGTCTGTACGGATGTGTGAGGTCTGGGGTGTTAATGCTTCTCTCCCTGTCCCTGGACACCGGCAGGAAGCGAGTCCTGGGGCTCACGGATGGTATTCACAAACTGGGCACTGTGCGCTGGGAGCTGGCTCTGTGTCTCCTGCTGGCGTGGATCATCTGCTACTTCTGCATCTGGAAAGGGGTCAAGTCCACAGGCAAAGTAGGAATGGAGATTGTACTCCTGGTCCATAAGCCTCCTTGTACCCATCTTACATTTCTTCCCCAATCTCTTTTCCTTCTTCATGAAGTAGAGGCAGGAGACACACAGCACCAAGGTCAAACCTAAAGCCTGGTGGGGCCATGCTGATTTACACTGGTTGTGTTTGACCCATAAGAGGAAGAATAAAAGAGTAGGTCAAACAGGGAGGGGAAAGACCTGGGAACTCAGGGGAGTCTTGGGTCACCTTTTCCTTTGCAGATGCCCACAGTGGCTGATGACTACTCCCCACGTGCCCTTGAGAACCATCCACTCACCAGTGTGTTGTCCTGGTGTGGCTTGCTGGTGTTTTTAACAAGATCCTCTGCAGTGGCAAACTTCCTATCCCTGGCAATAATTAAACACTTGAGCAAAACAGACAAGCTGCTGCCTGTAACCAGCTCAGTGAATAGATAATAAATCTCTCCTGCTTCTTCATCCTGCAAAATACTTGGGGTGGGAGAGGTGTCTTTGTGTTCTCCTTTGTACTCTCCCTGGTTCTGCGTTTTTTGGCTCAGCAGGTCAGTTTCTGCATTTTGCTAGTGAGACTGAAGCCAATGCTCCCGCCCGATGTTGATCCCATAGATCAGGTGGACTGGTTATCCTTCTGGAGTGAACGAGTGTGTGATGCCTTAGGGTGGGTGTTAGGAACGCTGCTGTGGCCTTGACTTGTTCAGGACCTCCTTCCTTCCTGGAGCTGCAATGAGATGAGTGGGTCATTAATGATGATTGGCTCTTGTGGGCATCCAGGGGATGTCCTAATAGCAAAGGGAGGGGAACCAATTTCTGCAACAGATTTCTTCCTTCAAATCACTATCCCTAGTATTGGCAGATGTTCCCTGTAGTACTGGACACCCATGTTTCAGTGTCAAATCCCATATCCCGCCTTAAAACTGCACTGGGCACCCATTTTAACAGAGCAAGACAATAGCTTGCTCTGCTCGCTAGGTTTCTCCCAGTCTTTGCTGATGACCCTGGCACTTGCTGGTGCTGACCTGCTGTCCACCATTTCTCAAGGAGGGAGAGGCAGACTCCACATCTACAGGGAGAGGGGATTCTCCGTGTTTTAAATCTTAAATCTCTGATGCTCCCTGGTTTGAATTCCACAGTGCCATCTTCACAAGAGGTATCATTCTGATCTTGGGAGATATTGGGTCTGAGAGGTTGTTTGATCCACGTGGAAGTGTAATCCCAGGTTCTCTTCAGCTCTCAGCCCACTCCACTGAGTCTCTCCTTTGCCTGATGCTGCCCCAGTGTGCAGAGCTTGCCCGCGCAAGGAGAAAGCTAAAGAAGTTCAGTCAGGCTGGTTGGGCCGATTGGGTTTGGCAAAGTCAGACCAGAAACTGAGAGGAAACAGTGAGTGCAGGTAGTAGCTGGAATGGTTTTCCTGGGACCACAGAAGATTTTTCCATCACAAGTTTTAACATACAGGGCTTATTTTTTACCAGCCAGATGTTATGGATGTGGTGCAGCAATGGAGGGTGGGTTTTTGTGTCCTGAGACATACCACAGGTCAGACAAGCCAATTGTCTTCTCTGCAGGTAGTCATTTTGAGTTTTACATGGGCACTGGCAAAAAAATCAGCGCCTTCCTTCTTTCTCCTCACTGACTACGTATTAGGATAAGCAGTAGGGAGGTCCCAGGAATTCTGAGTAGGTGCATAATTTTGTTCAACAGCTGCAGAGTAAACAGGATATTGTGCTTGACTGAGAGGCTGCTCTAATCGGATAACCCTGCCAGACCCTTGTGTTTACGCTTCTGTGATTTAAGGAGTCCAAACTTAAAGAAACAATAGCGACCTCAGGAAAATAATTTCAAATAACTCCATGAAGACTCATTTTCTTTAAAAGCCTTTTTCTTTTATTCATTTTGCCCACTCTTGTGCTCTTTCCATGTTTCCTTTCCTTATGCATTCAGCTGATGTGTATAAATGTTCCCCAGAAGTGATTTCTGAAGGTAGATTTTAGTACTTGTGCCAGAAGTGCTCGCATTCTCATTTAATCAGGGAACAGCAAAAGTGCCACGTACTGTGACTTATTTGACCAATTATCACTAAGCAGAAAAAACATCATTTTAGGCCCCTCACTATGAATCCATAGAGTAAACAAGCCTTCACATTACTTGGATGAATTTTAATAATGAATAAATGTTAGGAAGTTGCAAATTGCTCACGGATATTTTGCAAATAGAAAAAAAAAAGTTACATTAGGCAATGGATTAGAGGTGATTAATTCTCCTGTAATATTTATTTACATCACACACAAGAAGAAGGGAAAAGAAGGTTTTACAAAAAAAAAAAAGGTCTACATTTTCTTTAAAGGCTTTGAACTGCACCCATTTTTTACCTGTGAGCTCAGAGGCATTGAAGGGATGAGAGAGCTGCATGAGCACCCCTGGAAATGAGACCCCTCAGAGGTGTCTCAAATTGGGCAGCAAAAGTTGCTATTTAATTTGGAAAACTCTTGCTGGCAATAGGACCATTTTAATAACTCCTCATTAAAACTCAGTGACAGGATGAGACCTGGGTTTCTTCTGCAGCTCTAGAAAGACGAAGAGAACAGCTTGAGAGCCGGGAAATTACATTGACTGGAAAGAGAAAATAAAGCAGAGCAACCAGTGGCAGAATCTTGGGTGAGGAACAAAACGTAGATTAACTAAATCACCGGTGAGATGTAACCTTGATTAATTTCTTTCCCACCCCTCTTCTAAGCTAGCAGTAGCAGCTGTAGCCAACAACAGAGGCCAGGGATGTTTGCCGGGGTGGGGACATGCGGGTGAGATGAGATGTTGCCTGCACCCCCTCCCCGCTGACCCTCTCTCCTCTTTTTTCCCTGCACCTGCAGGTCGTTTACTTCACCGCCACCTTCCCGTACGTGATGCTTATCATCCTGCTGGTGCGAGGAGTCACGCTGCCGGGTGCTGCTGAGGGCATCATCTTCTACCTGAAGCCAGACATTTCCAGGCTGGCAGACCCGCAGGTGGGTGGGGGTCAGGCAAGTACTGGCCATGGGATGGTTTCCAGCGCCCTGGCCCTTGGATCTGCTGCTAGCTGAGGATCTAGCTGTCTTCTCCAAAAGGAGACTGGCGAACCAGTGAGACCTTCTTAAAAGAGCTGAGAGGGGTCTAGTCCCCCTGCACAGCACCGCCTTTTTGCTTGTGTGTCTGCAGCATATGGGCATATTAGGTCATTTCCACTCATGAACTCAGCAGAACCAGAAGAGTAGATGAAATATTCAGCATGTAACAGATGGTTTTGCTGGGTCTTAAATGCAAATAATTAAGGAAGGGGAGGGGGAAATAATCTACCACTTTTCGGTTTTTTCTGGCCTGGTTAGCACTTTGTTTGGCTCCATCAGGGCCCTCCCAGGGAGCGCAGGGCCCCTGTGCTTGCAGAGACCAAATGCACACAGGTAACGCAGGCTGTGCCCCAGCTGGGCAGCAGGTTCCCTTCACCTGTCCCGGGGCCTGGTCCCGCTTGCCCAGGTCAGGGTCTGGCCAAAGGGTCAGCCCCTGCCACCCCACTCACTGGAGCTCGTGGAAACCCCTTCTGGCGGAGGGGATGCTGTGTACCCAGAGAGGGCAAGTTCAGATTAGGGCAGGTGGTGCAGCCAAATCCAGGACCCACAGGGTAGCCCGAGCTGGCAGGAGGTGGGCAGCATCCTTGGGGGCTGCGTGGGGCAGGTAGCAGGACCCCCTCCTCAGAGGATCCCCCCGGGGTGTCTGCTCAGGCACCTTTCCGTAGCAGCAGGTTGCTTCCCTTCCCCACGTGGGCTCAGCACCGCTGTGCAGGCTGCCTCCACCGTCCCAGGGAGGTGCTAATGCAGACCCCCCCAGAAGAGCATTTAAATGACCCTGCTGCTAATTATTCCACCGCTGAATCTTTTTGTGGAGGCAGCCAAGCAATATGCTTAGCCCACAGTCTCGGCTTACCTCCCGCATCTTCCCAGATGGCCAAAGCCCCAACTGCTCCCAAACCAGCTGCCAAACACACTGTCTTCCCCCAAATGGCTTTCAGATGCAATTATGTGTTGTCAATACAAAATCTGTGGTGTGCTGAATGCAAAGAGCCAGCTGAATGTAAATGGCATTTTAATATCAAAACAAATAACAGGGAGGTGACTGGGGCTGAGTGTGTTTTATTCATGGTCAGATCTTATTCACTGAAAACCTTCCTATCTTTCATAACCTAACTAAAGCTGACATGGTCTTTCCAGGCTGCTACAACCCAGCATAGCAGGAGCAAGCTATCCTGCTACTGAGTTTAGGCAGAATGTGGGGCTTTGGTGTAAAGCGGGATGTGTGCCTGTGCTCGTGCCTGAAGGGCTCCCATGTACGTGCATATCTGTGAAAGATCCACGTGAATTTAAACAGCAATGCCTGGGATGGGATGTTTTGAAGGCTGCCAAATTGCAGCTGCCTGGATGTTTGCAGCTGGGGGCTGCTTAGAGGAAAAAGAGAGTGAGTGGGAGCACACAGACAAACAGAACATGGGCTATTTTCCTGCCTGCCTGCTAACGCACAGCTCAGGGCTTTCCCTGGGAGGGCAGGAGAGCGGAGCTGCAGTTCAGCCCAGAGCACATGAAGGGACTCCTCTGCAGGGGAGAGGGCTGGAGCAGAGGTGAACAAGCCCACTCAGCTTTTCCCATGCAATATCGGAGTGAAGGGGAACCTGGGTGCGTGACATGCCACTGGCCTGAAATCTCTCAGCCCAGCAATTTTCTGCCCTTTACCCTGCATCGTGGCCTCAGAGATGTGGGAAACCACACTGGGGAGCAGGGAGGGGAGTACATTGATCATGCAAAGGACTTGCTGGCCCTCGTTTGGGATGACTCACCAGTGGCTCTGTGAACCCTGAGCCACGTAGGGACCATAGACACCTTCAGTGTCAACGTCAGCCTGAGCCACACTATCAGGGATGCCACCTCCACCCAGAAAGCAAAGATGTGAGAAGGAGAAGCGGTGTCAGGCATCGATCAGTGCCCTGTGTTGCTTTGAGTGGCATGTGAAAATATGGTCCCCTTGGGAGCCTTTTTCTAGGGGACCTTCAGTACTATAGCTCAGTTTCTACACCCACTGAGCCCCTCTCTGTCTCGTGGGGTTTGTTCTGCACTGGTGGAGGGGTTGTTGCTAGACAGGGTACAGCCATTTCTGTATTTTGTTGCCAGGTCTGGAGACCACTGACCTTCTCTGTTCCAGGTCTGGATGGATGCAGGCACTCAGATCCTCTTCTCTTATGCCATTTGCCAGGGGTGCCTGACAGCTCTGGGCAGCTACAACAAATATACCAACAACTGTTACAGGTAAGAGGGCCCTGGACTCCTTGCGTCCTTCTGGAAATTTGCTTGGAGACAAACAGCACAGAGCTTCATCTGAGGCAGGCTCTGTCCCTAGGGGAGACCTTGGGTCATGCTGCTTTGGCTAAGGAGTTGCTCAGAGTGTCAAAGCTGCAGGGGACTCAGCGTAGGGATGGAGAGTGGCTAAGGGAACACAAGAGCTCCAGAAAATGGTTTTAGTAGCGCTCTCCCGTGTGAGTCAACTTGGCAACAGTAGAGATTGGAGGAGGGGAAAAAATGGAGAGTGTCTCCAGCCACTGTGGAGACACCACGGGCCATTTTGACAGGGTGAGTGAGCAGGGGTGGCATGGCCAGCTCTGCTGTCACTTACTAGGCAGGGGAGATGGTACAAAGATCATGGCTGGGCTCCCTGTCTCCAGTGCTTTACTACCATCAGGGTAATGTACTGCCTGTGGCATTTTGATGCTATCACAAAGATTAATCGGGTCTGTCTGGCCTCTTCCTTGCCCTTGGATTACAAATCTATTTTATCCATGGCTTGACACAGAGCTCAGTGAAGCCATCAGGACCATTTCTGACACCTTCCTCAGAGCCCTGAGGAGAGGAGGCTTTGTTATTCCTTCGTGTATTGCTCTAGCATGGATGGGAAAATGTAATGGTACTCTGGAGACATCAATCATCTCTCCTCTTCTTCTTTTCTCCAATAGGTGCTGCCACAACTATTGGTCAGGCAATTAATACTTTCCTGGCTCTCCTGAAATGTGTCTGTCACCAACAGAGTGATGCACTGACGCCTTCCTCTAATGCCTTAGGTGCCCTGACAGCTTAGCTCTGGGTGGCTCCCCAGCCCAAACGTGCTGGGTGTCCACGCTGCCCCATAGCAGCCGATGCTGTGGGTCAGGTCTGGTGGCTGCCCAGGCAGGATCCTGGAGTGTGAGGTTTCCAGCCCAGCCAGCTCGGATTGGTGCCCCATTTTTGCAGGGAGCAAGTGCACAAACGATTCAGGACAAGTGTCTTAGCTCCCTCCAGCCTCCATCTCAGCATAGTTAATAAAGCCAGTGAAGGCAGAGCCCTTGTCAGGTGTGAATTTTTGTTAACCCGTTAGTCCTTGTTTTACCAGACTTGCTGAACCTGTACGTGTTCATGCTTTCAAATGCTCTTCTTTCTTGACTATGTTTACTTTTGCAGCTTCTTCCCTTTTCTAATTTGCTGTTTTCCTCATTATCTCTGTTGGTTTCTTATTCTCTTAACTCCTGCCAACTTTTCTGTTGCCATGTCCCTATGGATATCATTGTGGCATCCTAGTCACAAGCCACTGGTGGTGCCCTGTGTCTCTCTTTGTGCCACCTATAGTCCTATAGCTCTTGAACAGTGGGGTACAAGGTAGGTAGGCTTATTTTTGGCTCTGTCCCGTTTTGAGCTTTTGACTTCTGAGGGATTTCAAGAGCAGCATTGTCATTCCTCGGTCCGTGCTGTCTGTCCGGGGAAGCAGAGCACAGATGTGACCCCAAGTGGATCCATTCTGCAGCGGAAAACACCGTTCTCTCTCTGGTCTCCCCCTTGCAGGGACTGCGTCATGCTCTGCTTCCTGAACAGTGCCACCAGCTTCGTTGCTGGCTTTGCCATTTTCTCTGTGCTGGGCTTCATGGCTCGAGAGCAGGGTGTACCCATTGCAGAAGTGGCTGAATCAGGTAGGTTTTCCCAGGAGGCTTTAGAGCCAAGGTGAAACAGCCTTCAGAGACTGAAGGGGAGGAGACCTTTCTGAAGTGAAGGCCAGGATGCTATCCTCCATTGCTGTGGGTGTCTGCAGCGAGGTCTGCAGGACCAGCGCTCCCTGATGTGGCTTTCAGCCCTGTGTGGGCAGGGAGCCGTGGTGAGATGAGCTTTGAAGAAGTATGTAAGATCACTCTGCGCTGCAGGGTGGTGGTGGCAGGTGGTGGGGGGGGGCACACGTGGTCATCCTGTGGTCTGTTGGCAGGTCCTGGCCTGGCATTCATAGCGTATCCAACGGCAGTAACGATGATGCCTGTGTCTCAGCTCTGGTCCTGCCTCTTCTTCCTCATGCTGATCTTCTTGGGACTGGACAGCCAGGTACAGCAAACACCCCCTCCTCATCTAATGTCCAGGTGCCTGTCCCCACCCTGAGCACTCCCCAAGGCCATGGGAAAGGATAAGGTAGTTATGTGCTTTGTTGGTACCTCAAATACTTTCCCCGCGTTGTCCACAGCACTTTCACACTGGGTGCTCAGAGCCAGGGCTGATGGGAGACCAGTGGGTACACACGGTGGCTTCTCCGGCATCCTCTCCCTATGTGTACATGAGGGTGTCCCAGCTACATCCCCTCCTACCTCTGTGCCAGCACCGAAACCTTGCACGCTGCAGAATGAGGCCTGGCACAGAGCTGGGAGGTCTGGGAAGGGGAATGGGGCTCTTTTCCCCTGGCTGCATCTCACCAGAGCAATCCCTGTGTGCTACCCTCAGTGGTGTGTCCACTTCTTAACCTCCTGTGCCCCTGTTATGCCAGGAACAAAACCCAGCAGAGCACCCTGTGGAGCACAGTGTGCAACTCTGGTGTGGTAGCACGAGGGGAGCAGGGGATGTCCCAGCATGTCTGCCAGGCAAGGTGCTCCGCTCAGGCTCTGCTTTGCAGCACCTCAGCCCCTGTGCCTGGAGATTGAGGTTTCTTTCCTCTGTTTCTCTGTGTCAAAATCCCCTCCTGCCTCATCCTGCTTACAGCTCTGCTTCACGCTGACTGGGCTGTCCCAGCAGTGGCTGATGTTCCCTGATGTACCCCATGGGTGATGTATGCTGCAGGAGCCAGAGCCACACGGTGATGAGCAGGCGTCCTGCCCCGCAGTCAGCCCCGAAAGCTAGCAATTCACCTGTGGGACCCTCGGCCGCCCACTCTACTGGGTTGTCCCAGGCAGTCATGGTGTATTTTGCAGCCGGTTCTGCTGTACGAGGGGTGTGCTTGATGTTAGGGCTGAGCTGTGCCCCCACGGTCACTTGGCTCCCCTTAGCTTCATGGTGGCAGGGGGAGCTCCCCTCTGTCAAAAGAGTTTCTTGTGCCATCTCAGGTGCTTCCTCGCCCTGCTCGAGGGGTGCAGTCTGCCCCTTGCCCCTCCATCCCTTGGTCATTCTTGCGGTGCAGCAGCATGCTCTCTCAGGTTTGAGGCAATTTCTAGCACATCTCATAGTTCCTCTCCCCAATATGAGCCTGTATTTTTACCCCCTTCAGTCTGCAGCTCCAGAAGAGACCTCACTGATGTACTGAGCTGTGTCTGGGTCCCTAGCAGTTGCAGCTGGCCCTTGGTGGAAGCAAGACAGAGAAAACAAAAACCCAAGGATTTGGGTGGCTGGAGGAAAAAAGGACAGTGAGAGAGTGTGTGTTTGGGGAAGGGGAGACTCTGGGTTTTCTGACCTGTCTTCTTCTGCAGTTCGTCTGTGTGGAAAGCATGGTGACAGCTCTTATTGACATGTTCCCGGGAGTGTTTCGGAAGAAAGGGCGTCGGGAGCTGCTAATCCTGGCCATTGCAGTCATATGCTACCTGCTGGGCTTATTGCTGGTCACTGAGGTAAGGAAGGAGTAGGTAGGGTATACAGCTGAGCACCAGAAATCCTGTTAGGCTGCTCTGGAGGAGTGGTTAGAGACAGCAAGCTCGTCTTTGATGCTGTTAATTATCCTTCATTTCCAATGCATTAGCTGGTGTCTCTCACAGCTAGTGCTGCTTTTACCCTGCGTGATGCTAGTGTACTCGCTGCATAACTGAGCCTTCCGGAGACAGTCCCATAGCCCAGAGAGGCCGCCTGACATACAACTTTGTGCAAACACTAGGCCTGGTGGTTAAACCAAGCTGAGCTGCACAAGTAGAAGCTCTTCTAAGGGCAGCAATTGTTTGCTGGCTGCTTTCCAAAGAGACAGAGCAGCAAGAGGGGAGGCTGGGGGTAACGGCTGCACCATAACACTGCCTGAGCCAGTGGGGAGCCTGTGATCCCCGGGTTCAGAAGGAGCAGAGCTGTGTCGGTGCAAAGCTACGTGCATGGTGTGCGCCCTGCTCTGCAGCTAATAGCCAAGCACCTCTTCCTGCACAGTGGCGTGCTGTGCCGCGCTGTGCATGCATATTGCACGCGTGGGCAGGGGTCTTAGCACTCCTCTGTGTTGCCTCCACATGCTGTGTAGTGACAGCTAGTTCCTGCTAAACCTCTTAGGCACTGCTGAATGATCCTCCAACAGGATCTTGGCTAAGGATTTGCTGAAGGCAGCTCCCACTGCCATCGAGAGAGCTTTGAGTGAAACTGTGTTTAGGGTTCCCACGGCTTTTGCACGCCCCCTCGCATGGAGGCATCTACTCCCATCGTTGCAGGATGTCACCTCATACGTGGTGGGATGAAGGGGTAACTGTTCTGCTACTCTGGCAGTGTCTAGAGCCCGTCAGCACTATTTGAAAGCATCTGCTTGACTTGTATTGGAGGGGCTTTCTCTTTCAGAAAACACATGAAGGTATGAGAGAGGAGTCATCCAATGACCTGTAGAGGTAGCTGATGGCAACTATGCAGGTCTCAGCCTGAAGGCAGAGGCAGCAGGGAAGCCACATGCTTCTGCCATTGCAGGGCTTGGACCTTCAGCAATATGTAAAGATGGATGCAGCTAAAATGATGTATCTGAATGTCCTGATCCTCAGGATCCCAATTTCTTGGGTGCAAAGTTCTACACTGATACATGGTATTTTGAAATGATGCTGGAAACTTGCTAACTGATTTAAAACAAGCAAACAAACTGGCTGCTCCTCCTATGGACACAGAAACCAGCCTAGCCCAGCAGTATCATAAAATGACCATGAAATGCTTCTCCTGCCACCAGGCCTGACTGTCTTTTTGGGACAGAGTGAGGGCAGCCCCAAGACAAGGCTCTTCTCCTTCCCCCACCTGCTCTAGGTGCAGTGTTTCTGCTGCTATTCTGCTTGCCTCTGTCATTTTTCTCTCACAGGGAATAGTCCTGCCATGATTCTCTCTTCTCTACCTCTTCAACAGGGTGGGATGTACATCTTCCAGCTCTTTGACTACTATGCTGCCAGTGGCACGTGCCTGCTCTTCCTGGCCATTTTTGAAGTCATTTGTGTAGGATGGGTGTACGGTAAGTGGAGGACAAAAACCTGTGTTGCTCTTTCTCAAGGCAAGGATGGGAGGTTGAGAAGTGGGAATGGATAGAAAAGATCCTTAGGGGGCAAAGAAATGCTGTAATTACCCTCTTTCTTGTCTGGTTTCCACTGTGTTTCCTCACAATGTTTCTTAATTGCTCCACATTTAGAGTAGGAATGGTTTTTCGCTCTCTGAAGGTTCTTCATGTTGAACTACCTTGCTGCTCTTCCCATCTGTCCTTTGAATTAGAAAATCAGCTATACAGGAGTGACTGCTGTTCTTTGGTCCCTGTTACTGTCTGCTTACATGGTGCCTTTAGTTTAGTCCTGTCAGTTAATTTAACACAAAATGCTGGGATGCAGACTTGCTGTGCATTACTTCTGCGACGATACACGCTTCCTGTTGGCCCGGGCTGTGACGGCACTCCTAAAAGAAACGGGAGGGACTGCTTTGGCTCTCAGTGAAGTCTGTAACTAAACTACTCAGGAGCAGGATTAAACTGAGCTCCATGAACTATCAGAAAGAAACCAACTGCTTGTTAGTCTGTGCAGTAAGAAGAATATCCTGTGATATCCTACGGGAGATCTCTTCCCTGCTGAATGATGCCTGAGCACGTGGGCTGCAGTTCATCTCCCTGAAGCTTGCATCGAGGCTAGCGGTTTTCAGGCAAAGGGTCTAGTTGTGTGTGATGCTGAACAGCTGCTCTCTCTCCTTAGCTTCATGGAGCTACAGCAGCTCAGTACCTATAAGGATCGTCCAAATCTATAGTAGATGCCAGCTTAGACCAGACCCTCAACATCCCACAGTCACGCACCTGCGGGCTCCTAGCTACACCAGGCAGCACGGCCATCCTAATCTAAGGAAAAGATCGCAGACATGAACATCACGTTGTGTCTCTTTCAGTGGCCAGGAGTGGGTGCTCAGGGAAGAGTATAATAGCAGAAAAGTTAGCAACGTTACTTTCTGTGAATATTCTTTCAGCTTCTAACAACTTACTATAAAACCATGGAATGATTTGGGTTGGAAGGGACCTTTAAAGATCATCTAGTCCACCACCGGCCCCCCACCCCCGCAGGGCAGGGACATCTTCAACTAGATCGGGTTGCTCAAAGCCTCATCCAGACTGACCTTGAACGCTTCCAGTGATGGTGCATCCACAACTTCTCTGGGCAACCTGTTCCAGTGTCTCGCTGCCCTCATCATAAAAAATGTCTTCCTTATATGCAATCTAAATCTACCCTTTTTCAGTCTAAACCTATTACCCCTTGTCCTGTCACTACGGGTCCTGGTGAAAAGCTTCTGTCTTTCCTACAAGCCCCCTGATACATTGAAAGGCTGCAACAAGGCCTCCCCAGAGCCTTCTCTTCTCCAGGCTGAACAGCCCCAATTCTCTCAGCCTTTCTTCACAGGAGAGATGTTCCATTCCTCTGGGCATTTTTGTGACCCTTCTCTGGACCTGCTCTAACAGGTCCATGTCTGTCTTGTGCCAGGAGCCCCAGAGCCAGATACAATACACAGCTTGTTGCCCAGGGATTTCTAGAGTCAGAAGTAAAATCTATTTATTTATCTTCTGTTATTTTTTCCAGTTGACTCAGGTAAGCATTTATCATCCACAAAGTCCTGCAGCAAGGAGTTTCATGTCTTGGTCAGGTGTTGTGTGAGGAGTTACTCTCTTTTCCTTGTTTTGAATCTGCCACTTGCTAGTTTCATTTGGTGACATCTATGTCTTATTTTAGAAGAGACAGTGAACAGTCAGTCCCTGTGTGCTCTCTCTGGTGCTTACAGCTTTGTAGACGTTGCAGTGGCTGTAGTGCAGTTGCTGTTGAAGGGGTTATCAGTTTCTCCAAACACTTTATGTACAGCAGGAGTCAACTGCTAGTCTGGATGGACTCCTCTCTTACTGAATGGGAGCAGGTCCAACTGCTTGGGCTTGACTTCAGGGGAATGTAAGAGAAGCAGATCTGTAAGAGACATTTATTCTAGAGAGATGTCCTGCAAGGGAAGCTCACCTGAGAGTTTGCAATACCAAACCCTGTCCAGATTTGAATTTAGAGTCTCCTGCTGCCTAGTCCCTGGGGGATTTCCAGGGGGATGGAGATTCCCATCCACCTGTGTCAGGGCTTCATCAACACTGTGCTCAGTTACATTAAACTGGATTATGGTTTAATGTATAGAACCTCCCTGTCATTTTTACGGTCACACAGGCCACATGCCTTTTCCAGCGATCCATGGAGAGGAGCAATGGCAGACAATGAGCAGCAGGAGAAGTGATGCTGCCCCAGCAGCCTGGAAGGGGGACGGAGCAGCTGGGGACTGAGAAATGGCCCTTTCCCTCACCACCGTGGGTTCATTTGACCCTGTATTGGGTTTGCGTGGCCAGGTTTTGGTAGCAGGGTGGCTACAGGGGTGGCTTCTGTGAGAAGCTGCTAGAAGCTTCCCCTATGTCCGATGGAGCCAATGCCAGCCGGCTCCAAGACAGACCCGCCGCTGGCCAAGGCCGAGCCCATCAGTGATGGTGGTAGCACCTCTGCGATAACATAGTTAAGAAGGGAGAAAAAACTGCGCAAGGGCAACTGCAGCTGAAGAGAGGAGCAAGAATATGTGAGAGCAACAACTCTGCAGACACCAAGGTCAGTGAAGAAGGAGGGGGAGGAGGTGCTCCAGGTGCCAGAGCAGATTCCCCTGCAGCCTGTAGCGAAGACCATGGTGAGGCAGGCTGTCCCCCTCCAGCCTGTGGAGGTCCACGGTGGAGCAGATATCCACCTGCAGCCCGTGGAGGACCCCATGCTGGAGCAGGTGGACGTGCCCGAAGGAGGCTGTGACCTTGTGGGAAGCCCACGCTGGAGCAGGCTCCTGGCAGGACCTGTGGACCCATGGAGAGAGGAGCCCACACTGGAGCAGGTTTGCTGGCAGGACTTGAGACCCCTCGGGGCACTCACGCTGAAGCAGTCTGTTCCTGAAGGACTGCACCCTGTGGAAGTGGCCCACACTGGAGCAGTTTGTGAAGAACTGCAGCCCATGGGAAGGACTCATGATGGAGAATTCCATGGAGGACTGTCTCCTGTGGGAGGGACCCCACGCTGGAGCAGGGGAAGAGTGTGAGGAGTCCTCCCCCTGAGGAGGAAGGAGCGGCAGGGACAACGTGTGATGAACTGACCGCAACCCCCATTCCCCGTCCCCCTGCGCCGCTGGCGGGGAGGAGGTAGACAAATCAGGAGTGAAGTTAAGCCCAGGAAGAAGGGAAGAGTGGGAAGAAGTCTTTTTTAAGATTTGATTTTATTTCTCATTGTCCTACTCTGATTTGATTGGCAATAAACTAAATTAATTTTCCCCAAGTCGAATCTGCTTTGCCCATGACGGTAATTGGTGAGTGATCTCTCCCTGTCCTTATCTCGACCCAGGAGCCTTTAGTTATATTTTCTCTCCCCTGTCCAGCTGAGGAGGGGAGTGATAGAGCAGCTTTGGTGGGCATCTGGCATCCAGCCAGGGTCAAGCCTCCACAGCCCCACTCCACACAGCAGGATTTTACCCTCTTGATGTTCTGCTTTGCATCCACGGAGTGATTCTAGTCTGAAATGTAGTCGGAGGGCCAAGGTGGGGCATCTTAGTGGAAAAAAGTGCCTGTTGCCAATTAACTTTTTTTTTCACAGCCTCAGAATTGGCAGGGCTTAGCCTCTTGCTTACACTGTGAAGAATTACAGCATTTTTGCTAACACAAATATGCGTTCTGAGTTTCCCCTCTCCCAGCACATACGCCAACCACCCACCACTTGGCAGCTTCCCTCTGCTGCCAGGCAGCTGCTCTCACACAGATCTGAGGATTTCCTTGCATACAGCTCTCTGCCTGTGAAAGGATCACCCGGCATCAGACCTGCTGATCGTGTTCCCTGGAGGGGAGTGCTGGAGATTTAGGGGTTTTTTTCCCCTCCCTTCTCTCTTCCTTTCACTTTGGGAGAGACAGCCCTCATATAAGTGGGCACGGGTTTTGAGCCCACAAAATTTTTGATCCACAAAGTTTTGATTCACAACATCATGATGCCACTGAAACGTGCTGCAGGGAGGATATTTTCCAGGCTGTCACAGCGTGCACATTAGGATTAGCTGTTCCAGGAGAAAGCGAGTGCCTCCGTCGCCGCAGGAGAGCTGGGACTGAAACCATTAGAACTGTTTACAAAGCTAAAGCAAACTGATGCCAGCGGGTACCTGTGGGTGGCCTTAGGGTGAATCCGTGTTGTGCTGGTATAAATCTTTCTCTCGCTCTCTTGCTCACATGCAGCGCTTCTACTGGGAGCGGCAGCCTCCTTCTGCCTGGATCCTGCCTGTCGGGCTTGCGCTAGCTGCGTGTGCTTTATCCGCTCGGATGCACCGGCTACAGGCAATCTTACACGCTTATTTATGGACCATAAGGGGCCTGCTCTGTGCACCTGGTCCCCAAAGAGTGCCCAGTTGTCGCAGTGCCACAACGCCTCTGCTGCTGGCATTTTGCACAGGCTTGGCGCAGGTGTTGGTGCTGCAGGTTTGGGACAGGGAGGGAGCAGATACAAGCTTAGCACTATGGCATAGAGCCAGGGTCATCACCTATTGAAATCCTGTGGATGAAATTTGATATGATGAATGCCAATAAATGCAACTTGGGACAAAAGATTTGAAAGGCAGGGCTTTTTCATAGATTCCAAACCATGAGACTCACTGTTTCTGGATATTGTAAAAATAAAATCAAATCTTTGTCCCTTTCAGTTTGGGTATCACTTGCAGTTGTTATAAGCTACATAAAATTAGAACGCTCCATAAGGTCAAGACATAAGGATGTAAGCCAATCTCTAGTTGGGTTCATGTGAAATTTATTCCCATGAATTCATGTAGAAAAATTAAATGATTTGTCAGAAAAGCATGCAACAGCTTTGAAGGTGTATGGGATTGGTCAGCACAAGAGAAGTGGTATGAGCATGCATGGATACCTGCCCTGTGCCTCCATACCATCTTCCTTGTCTTGGGATATTGGGGATAACAGCAGACATCTTTGTTCATTCCAACAAAAATCTCTTTGGGGAAACCTTTATGGCTTTCTCTGCAGGAAATTTATCTAATCCTTCTAATGTGCTGGGAAGGAAGGGAAACTACACGTGTTCTCCAGCTTCTGATTTGCTCAAAAAGCCAATGTTGAGTGATTGAACTGATGAATTCTTAAGCTTGATTACTTTTTCATCTGCCTGTGAAACATAGAACATGTAAAACCTCCTGTTCGTGTACTCTCTGAGGAGATTCATGTCAGGTCCCATTGTGTTTCATCACATCACCTACTGACTGCTACAGTGGCTGTGGAAATGCAGGACCTGATGGTTGTACTACAGAGAATAGGGATAAGGACAGGCGGAGGCACACCGTAACTAACAACATAAGTTTTGGGTTGTTTTCTTGGTGGAGGATGGATGTCTGTTGTGTCTTTCTTTTTGTTTGGTGTCTTTGTATTTCTTTAATTGCTATGTCTCTTCCACTAGATCCTAGGTTCAAATTTGTGGTGAAACTTTGGCTTCCACAAAGTTGTGTTACAAATCAATTTATCCATCATATGTCTGACATCACAGTGTGTTTCTGTGGAAACACTGTATGGTATAAGAGACTGTGCTATGCTCATATTCTGAACTGCAAGTCACATCATTTATATCTGTCCTAGGACGGAGCTAGTTTTGTCTTCAGCAGCTACTGTGTTTTGGATTTAGCGTGTGAAGAATGGTGAAAGTACACTGATGTTGTAGTACACCGTTGTTTCTCCTTTTTTTTTCTACCCCATGGAAGATTTTGGCTTTTTTGGCAAAATAAATTTTTTGTACCATCTCCCTTTCATCCCCGGTATATTTTCAGAAATGGTGTCTGAAGCCTCATGATATTCACAGCTTGGAAGTTTTAGGGTTCTGTTCTCTGGTGTAGGCTGGGCTGCCACACAAGGCTGCGTGTCCCTTGATATGCCACAGCTTGTTGTCTTTGCTTGAGGCTACTTGTTAACTTCCGAGCTCAAGATGGGAACCATGAGGTGTTCAAAGAACCTGCTCCCCCAGCCCAAATACTTCAAAAAGCTGGGTTTAAAAGAGCTTTCCTGCAAACATTAGCCATGGTATATAGAAAATAATGCAAAGCATGACAAAAAAAGAAAAGCACATATAATTTGCTTTTGTAGAATTCATATATTTAAAGGAAACGTAATACAGGAATTTAATTCTAAGACATAAAAAACACAAACCAAAATAAAACTCACCAAATCCCAAACACTCTCAAGTGTGGCCAGTCCTCTAGGCATATATTTTGCCCGGCCCAGCCTTCTGGTGTTAAGATGCAAAGAAACAAGGTCTCATCATGCTTGCAGGTGGGAACTGTGGCATGACCTTGAGTTCACAGCGGGATGAAGACCCCTAAAGGCAGAACCCTTCTCTATCAGCTAAGCACTGTCTTTAAACTTCAATAAGACAAATATGGTATTATTTCATCCCAGAGGTGCTTAATTGGTAACTCTTTCTACGGACAGTCTCGCTCCATTTTTTTGTCTAATACTGTTACTCTATTTTACCTGAGGCAATCTGATATAGTACCTCTGGTTAGCTCTAGTTAGGAAGAAGTTAGGGCATCTTATGAATGACTTTTTGATTCTTCTTCATTTTTCATCTCTTTTTGGCCAACATTAGGCTCTTGTTCCCTGAAGACATCCTAGAGCTTACTACAAGGTCTGCTGAAGTCCATCTGCATTATGCCATCTGCTTTATATACCACTGCATACACTCCCTCTTTGTGCTTTGGGTTGGGAAGAGTCAATGGATAGGGTCTGGCCAGTGGCAGGACTTTTAGATGCTCTTCAGAGGCATAGCCCACTCTGGTGCATTATGAGATTCAGGTGGGTGCTGCACACTGTGGACAACATAATCTAGTAAGTGAAACCAATGAGAGGAGAAGATCAGGCACCCAGAGGAGAGCTCCCGTTGGACAGTACAGCAACGCTTGCAGAGGAAAGATTTGGTTTCCAGCAGAGTTTGGATTGTCAGGTCTTCTGGGTTTATGCCAAAAAAAGAAATATTCTGTGGAAAGCAGACTCTTGATGACAGGGGAAATGGCCAATTCAGTGATCCTTGACATGACTTCCCTGATGCGCCGATCTGGTTGCAAAGAGAGGGTTTAGTTTGGCGTTCCCCACTGTCTTTGTTCCTTTTAGCACTCTGGGCTCACACGATCCCATGTGTTCAACCTGCAAGAGCTTTCCCTTGCTGACCTATAAACCAGGCACCCCTCCTTGCCTTGCGCCCGTCCTTACCAGCTCTTAGTGGCACCTGGGCTGCAACCTCCCACTTACAGCTGCTGCTGTCCGAGGGACCGGGCATCTCTTCTGTGTCAAGCTTTCTGATAACTTATGGCTGAAGTTAAAACCCTCCATCTGTATTTAGCCACAGATGGGCCTTTTCAATGCCAGAAAAGCCCGTTAGCTGCTGCTATATTATTAGGATAGCCGTGTTCTTGCCAGGAGTAAACACTGAGCATAAAGAAAGTTGGGATCTGACGTGAATAGTGGCTGAAGGAGACAACAACGATCTGACTTCTGACTTTGTCTCTGTGCTGGCTGGTGGCCAAGGTGCCAACCGCTTCTATGACAACATTGAGGACATGATTGGTTTCCGGCCGTGGCCCTTGATCAAGATATGCTGGCTGGTGTTCACCCCGGGTCTGTGCTTGGTAAGTGCAATTATGACAACATGGCATATTATTCTGGGTCCCTGGGTTCTCAGTAGAAAAGGTTGATTTGTCTGCAAGGTGCTGCTGTAAGTTTTTCAAACTGCTACGGAGAAGCAGAAGCTTGTCCATAGTTGAGATGGCAATTTATTTCCTTTGTAAAGCCTTATCGTTTGCCTAGAAAATTAATTGAGCCTGAAAAGCCACTTATTTACTGTGAAGGCAAAGGGAAATGTATCCTCAAAGTCTGGAGATGTTTGGTCAAATTACTTTTGAATAGAAAACCAGTGAGAATTACCCTGTTCTGAAATACTTGCTTCAGCCTGTGTTCCCGTGACCTCCCGTGGTTCAGAAATATCTTTCCATGGCCATTTGCTTTCTATGTTATTAAATCTCTTCTAAAACTTCTGTAATAACTGTGTTTAAAGAAAATGCACCCTAAGTCAGGCAAGTTCTTGCCTGTTTTGAGTTTATGTCCAGTCTTGCTCCACTGACTTTGACATGATTTCTGAGCCAAATTCTGCTCCTGCATCTGATGCTGGGAGTTGTTTTCTTTAACCTCAGTGGGAACACAGATGGGATCTATAGCTACAGCTTACAAGAGATTTCTAATCCTTTATCCTCGGGCTCCAGCAGGAGCTGAATATCAGGGAAATTTTCAAAGCAAGCCTGATCTAGCCCAAATCACGTGAGAGCTCTGTGGCTAGAGAGCCCCAAGAGGGGTAAAACTGTGCCCGCGTGGTACTTCTGGAGGGATTCTGCCAGGGACAACAATTCCTGACTTTGATATGAATAAATTGCTGTCTCAATGTTGCTGGACCCTCCAAGCTGCTGCCAACTTTGCTTAGGTTGAACCCTTAGGAAGCCTGAAGGCTTTACACTGCAGAGAAGCCTGGCCCTGGCTCTGAGAGAACTCCTTGTGCAGCCAGCATACACCAAGCTCTGCCTCGCTGCAGCTAGCAAGGTCCGTGCTAGCCCATGCAAGACAGCGCACTCATTGCCACCCAGCCGGTGCTTGCAGTGTGGCCAGGCTGCCCGGCTCGGCTGCCCTTTGCTCTGGCTGTGTCTGCATTTTCTGCTCCTCAGGCCGTCTTCCTGTTTTCCCTGATCAAGTACACACCCTTGAAATACAACAATTCCTACGTGTACCCGCTCTGGGGCTACGTCGTGGGCTGGCTGATGGCACTCTCCTCCATGGTCTGCATTCCCCTCTACGCCATCTTCATCCTGCTGAAAACCAAAGGACCTCTGAAGCAGGTACTGGGATTGTGGTCGCTGGGCAAGTTGCTGCTGCTTCCCTCAGATGGTTCACGGGAAGGGCCTCAAGGAAGATGCATGTGGCACATTTCTCCTCTGAGAAGGCAAGGGAGAATGAGGGTGGTCCTTCCCTAGAATGCCCTGTAGCTCTTGTTGGCAATTTGGAGGGCTTGGAGAGTCTCAGTACAGCTCCCAGGGTGATCACCAAATGTCCAGAGTCTTCCATGAGACGTTGCACCACCATACTCGGTGCAATATGTAGACATATGCAGAGTGTCTCTAACGCTGGCTCCACTGGATGGCAGAGGACCCCCTCAGTGTGGGCTACCTGAGGCCACAGGCTGGTTGGTTTGGTTCGTGGTTCAGGTGGTCCCGCTGGTCATGTAAGTAAAGATGGCATGCCACCACCTTTGCCTCCTCTTCTGTTACTGACTGGTGCCAGTGCAAACCAGGTGCAAAACGAGGCTCTGTTTTGCCTTTACTTCTTGTCTCTTGCTCCTGCTCCCCTTTGAGTCCTGGGTCAGGACCATGTTATTTTCTCTGAAGAAATTACCCGTGGTTATTAAAGAGGACATGCTCACAGAGCTGTAAAGGCTGTACACCTCCCAATATGAGGAACTCCGGGTGAATCTTATTCCAAGGTGCTGTGATATGATTTGCTCCAAGTTCAGACCTTGAGTCCTGCCTCTTACAGCCCTCTCCTGTGCTCCGGGCCATTTAGGGGTAATGCATCTGTCCTTTCCCATGGCTGGTTTGGAGAGTTTGACTGGGTGGCTGACAACATGTCTGACTCCCCACAGCTCAGAAATTTCGTATGTCTAAATGAGGACTCGGAGCTGTCAGTGAAGTAATTGCCCAAATGTCCCGCCTGCTAAACAAGCAATATTTCCCACCTGTTGCAAAGTGCTTTGAGCCCTTGGACTGAAATGCTGCTGTGAGTAGTGTTAATGCTTATTTTACAGCACATTGAGGAATTGATTTGGCCAATTTCAGATGGAGGGTTTTTCTATTTGCCCTGGTTTAAATTATATTAGTTGTAATTTCCAGGGACTTCTCAGTTATATTAACATGAATAAATTTCCGAGGATGTGGTTTAGGCATGTAGGAAGGAATCCACTGCTAAGCCTGGGTTGATTCAGGGGAGAATCAAAGCCAACCACACAATACATCCTGCAATATTTACTCCTGTTTTGAAAACAGGTTTTCTCAAAATATACCTGTTCCCTTTTTCCAGTCACACCTCAGAAATGTAGTGAATTAATTTCCTGACACAGATGCTTCCAAGATCAGTGCCTTTCAACTGAATATTGCAAACCATTCACAGAAAGCAAGTTTGTAATTGGTAATTATGATCAGTCACGGCAACAAACTGGTTCCTCTTGTTACACTTGACTGACCAAGAAACACAAATGTTGTTTCCTAATGTGTCTGATTAAGACAGCTCAAGCTCCAAAGACTGAAAACTCACAATGAACTGCTCACAGAGCAGCTGTAGACCAAGGCCGATTTTAGAAATCATGGGGCAAATACTTTTGAATAAATGAGCGAAATCTGGGATTCTGGCAGGCACTTCACAAGGAGTGGAAGCACTGAAATTAATCTGACGAGTCATGGATGAATTGCCTGCTCTGCCTGTGATGTGCTCTGCAAGGGAGGAGTGTGCACTAGCCTGAACAGCTTCTGAAGGAAAAAGTAACTGTGAAAGTCGGTTTTCAGCAGGGAAATGATATGCTGGCCTCTGGAGCCAGGCAGGTGGCTGCAGGACACCGCGTGTTACTTGGCTTTGGGAGGAGACCGGGCGCTCAGGAAGGTGTGTGGTACCAGCGGGGCTTCAAAAATGGGATGAGAAAGACCAGAAATTCACAGCAGCTGTCTCTGTGGGCCAGCAGCTGTTGCCCAAATTGCTCCAAGTTCTTTCCATTTTTAAAGAATAAACTCCCCAAAGCTGACACAGCACTAGTGTACGTGTGTGTGGAGCAGCCTGCAGCACCCCTGCGATGCAGAGGGTGGGGGGAGCTAAGGGCAGGCAGCTGCCCCACAACCCCTGCCTGCACCTTCACGGTCTGGCTGGCTGGAAGATGGGAGCTGGGATGGCTTGGGGGCAAGAACCTGTCTGCGGAGGCACTGCTTTACCAGGGAAGGGCCATTGAGGTAGGTATCACCTGCCACCCTGTTTCGGACCATAGAAGGAGATGCCCAGCACTTTCTGATGGTCAGACCATTTCGGAGGTTCCACAGCTCCCACCAAAGTCAATGGCAAGCATGGCTACTTGGCATAGGGGAGAAAAAGGGCTTTATGGTGGTTTTTCCATGGCCACAGAAAATGTCTGTGGGGCTAATCGCTAACATCCCTTCTCCCAGAAATATGTCTGTGAGGAGCCCTGTACATCGGGTTGTCAGGCTACGGCCCGGGTTTGAGCCCAGAGGTGGAATAATTGTCACCAAGAGCAGTAAAAGCGAGCCTGCTCTCCTTCCTCTCCCTTTCACAGCCGTTTGGTGGGAGAGGAACAGGGAGCTGGGAGCCGTAGCTCTCTAGATGCCTTTGCCCCCAGCAATGGTTGTGGATCACTATCGGGTGTCAGTTTGTTGATCAGCTTAATTAACAGAGACTTCCCCTCCGCAGCGGCTGACACAGCTGATTTCCCCAGCGGAGGATCTGCCGCAGCCGAAGAAGCACGTGGCAAGTCTGTCCGAACCGAAGTGCAAGGGATCGTCCCCTCCAGTCCAGGAGGTGCTCAGCATCACAGAGAGAGAAACCAACTTCTAAGGCACCAGGGATGTCTCCTCCACACCCCCGACTGATTCACTCTCTCCTTCCCAAAGTGGTTTCTTTTCTCTCCTGGGCTCTTCCCTTCTCTCCTTCACGTCTGAGACAAAAACATCTGGGACACCCTCTCCTTCCAGCCAGCTGGTTGCATCCACCAGGGACGCGTTTCTTTTGAATCCCTGGGGACAACTCTCCCTGTCAGCAGCTGGGGAGAGAGCAACACGCTTTTGTCAGAAGTGTCCTCCAGTACTGACACTGGTGGGGAAGAGAAAAACAACATATTAACAAAAAAAGAAAGGGGAAAAAAAAAGCAGTCGTGTTGGGAGGAGGAAAGGAAACCACAGTGGTGAGAGAGAGCAGAGATTAAAGGTGTGCAGGAGCAAAGTCAGGGATGCAAAGGCACAAAACGGTGGGGCGTTAGCACAGGGAGTAAGTGAGTTGGTTCAGAAGTACATAAGAAGCTGGAGGATGACAAAGGAAAGTGTATTGCTAGGTCACCTACGTACGAGGGAGAGGGAGCCAGGAACATATCATAGGCAATGATAAAAGGAGGCTGCAGTGTTAGTAGTTACAACTTCAGTTGTCACTGAAAGGGAAGAGTGTGACAGGGTGCTTGATGCAATTACAGTTACTGATGCTGCATCTCCAGGCAGTCTCAGGGTAGACAGGGGGTGAGGAATAACTATCTAGGGGACTCATTCTTGGTCAAAACTACATGGCCCAGCAAAAACGCATCCGAGAGTGAAACAGTTGAACATTTGACAATTCTTTCAGGAAATTCATGGAGTGCAGGAAAAGTCCCACAGCAGTTGGTAAAAAAAATGAGCTGTGGCACAGCAGGGAGAAATGAGGCCCTGGGGATTGCACGCCCACAAATTTAACTGCACTGCTGGGGAATTTTGTAGAGGAATTAATGGAAGAGTTGATGGGCCTGATTCTGTGCTGCAGAGTAGCTTTGGGGCCAGGGTAGGAGAAGGATTGTGTTCCGTCAGCTTTGCTGCAGATGACTGCTCAAGGGATAAGGAAGACATAATCAGGCACAATAATCATAAGCTCAGGCAAGATAAAGCAATAATTAATAGGTAAGATGGGTTCATTGGAAGCAGATTGTGTGGAATTAAAGGCCTCTCATTGCCAGGGTGGTCATGAATGTGAGGCGATGGCTGGGAGGGATTGCGCTCGGATGCGGCGTTTGGTGCGGTGCCACACAGCCCTGTCCTGCGGAGGCTGGGGCTGTAAAACTCCCTGCCAAAACCTGCTTGAACACCTATCAGAATTTCACAGCTAAAACCACAGGAAAAGCCAGTGGCAGGATCCCCCCAGGAGCTTTGCTGTGGTCGAGAGCGCGCACACCGGTGCACAGCTGTGTTGCAATAGTGGCGCATCAAACCATGCCGGAGCACGGCCATTAAAAAGAATCAGAGATGCCACAGGCTCCTTTCCCTTGTTCCTCATTCCAAGTAATTGCTTTTCCCTGTGCTATGTGGAGATAAACCACCAGCACTGAAAGTAAGCGGGAAAATCCGGCCTCATCTGTGCAATGCGGTACCTATTCCAATTGCTATGGGAACCTTATCTTTTGCAGTTTCCTGTGAGTTTAACTGGTGAATTAGCATAGGGCAATCTTTTCCCCATTTAATTTCCTTTCCTTTAAAAACTAAAACCTAAAAACTGTTGGTGAAACGAACACTGAAAGTCAAGTATCAAAATTTGTACCTCTCTGGGACATTATCGTTTGATTGGAGATGATTTACCATAAAGGGTAGAGATAGCTGGCAAACCTCAGTCTTGTTCCCTGCACAGGACTGCAGCACCACATAAGATACCATTTATTTTATTTTTATTTTTTAAAGAGCTAAATGTCACGTTGCAGCAATAGTTGTGGGAAGAGCTTAACATCCAGAGGCTTGCAGTCAGGCCTCAACGGTGTTTTTTCCTCTCCCTCCCAGCGGTGTTGCTCACGATTTGGTGGGGGGAGCAGCTCCCTGCAGCGGGTCTCTACATGCAGCCGGAGCAAAAGGCAGTGGCTGTCGTCACCAAGGAGCAGCAGTGCCAGGGTGGCACAGCCCCATCAGCTGGAGGAATCTCCAGCCCCGGGAGGTGCCAGGTGGTGGTATTGGTTTTGAGAAGGAAACCTGCCTTCTCTTCTTCAAGCAACAGAAAGGAAAGTTAAAGGACTGGGACTTGCCATCCAGATTCAGTCTTAGGCATTAGCACGGGTTTCTTGTGTGACCCTTGGTAGGACATTTAACCCCTCTGCTCCTGCTGCCATGCCTTTAAGACGCCAGGTAGTGTTGTATTGCCAGAGAAGTTGTGGAGATGTGTTCACTCCTTTTTCTGAGGCAGTCTGATAACACTGCAAAAATCCTAGATAAAAATAAATCACTTTTCAATTTTGAGCACAAATATGGGGCTGTGTTATTGAAAATAAATACTGCACGAACTGGTTCCTCTGTTGCTTATATGTATAATCTGATAGTAGTGTTCCACCTCTGCCAGGAAGCAGCATATTTTAATAACGTCAGAGGAGATATTTCTGTCCCCATTGAAAGCAATTACAAAATTCCCAGGATCGGGAAATTGATCCAGACACTTTGGATGGGATTGACAGAGTCTCGGGAAGTTTGAAGGAAAGCTCAGTGACCCAGGTACACCCATCTTGGGGGAACAGGGCAAAATGACACCAGTGGCTGTTTTTTGCTATGAGACCTCCAGCATGCAGGCGTGGTTAGAGACCAAGTAATGGTTTGCTAAACTTATACAAACATCTCAGGCATTGCTGCGTGCATATGACAGATCTGACAGGTCTCCATCAGCCCCTGGAAGCGGGCACTTCTGGAGACCTCTGAGTCTGATGGGAAACTGCTACCTTCCTGCGCACCACCAGGGTGTAAATGCACTATTGAAAGGATGGTACGGAGAGGAGGGAGAGACTTTTTTTCCCCCTGTAATTGTTGATGCCATGACATGATGCATTTGAAGCTGAAGTCCAAGAGAAGTTATGAGGTAGCCATACTGTGCTGCTTCTCCTGGTCAGAGGAAAAACACTGTATATAAAAGAAAGGAGAGACATCTGTCAAGCACCTAATTACCACTTTGGGGTTTTCAGGGTGGTTTTTTTTTGTTAAAAGACCATTTTCACCCCTTTCTCCAGGAATGAAAACCAGGAAAATAATTTGTTAAAAAAATCAAGCCAAAAGGTCTTGTATTTTCCTTCCCCTTTCTTCATTCTCTGTTTTTTAACTTCCCAGTTTTTCCATTCCCTCCCCTTCAGCCTTCCCTCCCTTCTTCCTTCAACAGTGGCAAGTGGAAAAAAAAAAAGGAGAAGGAAGTGACAGCAGAAAACTTGTACTGGAAAAAATGTAAAGAAAGAAAGATAAAACACATGGCAAGCAAGCCAAACAAGTTGTTAGGAGTTATTTGCTGGCCACTGCCAGCTCACCATGCTCCCCCCACCGCTCATCCACCCTCCCAGCCAGAGGGGTTGTGTCCACCCCTGTATGCACCAAACAAGCCCCTTCCCGTCCCCTTCTGGCAAGTTTCTTTTTCCCCAAGAGAAATGTGTCATTCTTGAGCCTCTTCTCTTAAATCCTCATCCAAACGAAGGTGGTTCCTGGTCTGGCTGGACTGCTGCCCCCTGCACCTTGTTGGGTAGGGAGATGCTGGCGTGTTCTTCACACGGCCCCGGGGCTGCAGCTGGCCGGAGAGCCCTTTCCATCCTGGCCCTGGAGGGTGCATCCAGGCTCTGGAGGACTTTTTATAGCAATTCTTGCATTCCTGCTTTTGTCCAGCATGAAGTAATATGTACTTCTTCTCATTGTCAGTATATCTTCAATTTTCATGACTCCAACCCTCAACACAGTTTTTGGGGGGGAGGACAATTGCAGTGGCATTTCACGTTGGGAGAAGCTTGGCTCTCAAATCTGGCCCTGGTGACCATGGTAGCCCTCAGGCTACAGTGACCTGCTGTAGCTCCCGATGAGCTGGAGATGCAGCTATGTCCTCCCTTCAGCCCTCAGTTTTTTGAGTGCAGAGAAGCTATATGTCCATGATAGCCCTAGTGCAGGGGTTAGCTACCAAGGACTGGAGCTGTGGCTCCTTCCTGAGCAAAGCTCTTGCTTTTCCCTTGATTCTGTGCATGTATTGCACCTTGCCAAGAGCCAGGAGAGGACAAAGGGCAGTAGGGACTGAGCTGGAGGAAATGGAGCGTTTTCATCTGTGAAAAGCTGTGGTCGAGGAGGTGAGGCTGGTTTCTCAGATGTCAGGTGTCTTGGGGCGCGTTAGTGTTGTGTGAGTTACGGGTGCTCTGCAGCGGCTGTGTGGTTTGTGCTTGCTTTTGGGGACTTTCCTGAGCTTTTGCTTCCCTGGTGCGTGGCAGGAGGGGTTTGGTGAGGTGCTTTCCTGGTCTTGAAGGGAGGTGGGCCTTGCCCAGGTACAAAAAAGAGACAGTAGCCAAGTGACTTGAGTGCACAGCAAACAAGGTCCAGGAAAGAGGCAGTCTGCAGTCATGAGGGTGTAGAGAGCATCAGGTCGTCTTGCTGTTCTTTGCTTCGTTAGGTTACATGCGCTCATGTACAGTCATCTCTTGCTAATTAGCTAAGTAGAGTTTGAACACGGTAAGAGGAGAGTAATGTTCATCAAAGGAGAAGGTAAAATAATATAAGCTTTCAAAAAATAAGGATTAAAATGTAAGACCTGAGGGGCTGCGGACATGTGTATATGCTGCTATCCAGTTCCCCCCGCAGGGCTGCAGGGAAGGGCTGGGGCATCCAAGTCAAAGACTTTATTCCTGAATGTCTTGCTGGGGCCAAGGGAAGAGAAGAAATGTGTCTAACAGCGCTTTGGGGGGGGGGCAGTGGGGAGTTTGTTTTGCTTTGTTGTGTTTTTAAACCCAGCATAAGCCCTGCCCCATTGACTGATCTTGGAGCACGATCCTGGCTCTGTTTTGAGTCCCTGACCCATGACTGTCTCTGCAAAGGAGGACATGTATTTTTGGAGCTGTCTGTTCTGGTTTGTCAAGCCTGTGCTTGGAAAGCTATGTGGAAAGGAAAGGGATTCCCAGGGAGAAAGGCTTTCAACGGCTGTGCAAAGCCAGTTGTGGGTGACTCTGTCCTGTCTTGGTTTTGGTAACATGCCAAGATCATGCTGTGAAATGGTCCCTTGATTTTTTTACTCCTTTTTTTGCAGGCTGTAGAGTAGTTTCCTGCCCAGCCTGGGTTACAGCCAGGACGGGGAGCTTTACCCCGCTGGCTGTCTAGGATGGCTGCTCTGGACGGGAGGCGTGCTCACTCGGGTTCATTCTTTGCCAGTGGGCGCTAGACTTTTCCAAAACATGTTTTATCGAGTGTGAGGCTTTTGTTGTGTCATGGTGTAGATAGTGGTCTTCGGAGAAGGAGGAGTGATTACAGGCAGTCTGGTGCATTTCTTGACCTCGTATTTCAATAGTAGATGTAATGAGCTTCTCTTTCTCATGGAGGAATAAACCCACCCCCAAAGAAAAATGCAACCTGTCACTTTCCCACATTCTGGAGAAGGGCCATAGCCGTGTCGAGCAGCATGAGCCTCCCTCCCCACACACAGACTTCTCTAGCTTTGAAATGGGGGTGACCTGAGAGCTGGAGCCCAGTGTTTCTCAAGCAGGCGCTCTGGGAGCAGAGGGCTTTGAACAGAAATCCCACCTGTGGCACAGCACCGTGGTGTAAATCAGAAACCCTGGGTTAGCTCTTCAGCACAGTGGGAGGCAGCCTGGCAATGGCAACTGGCCCAGTCTTGGGGTTTAATCTCATAACTTTGGGGAAAACCTGTCCAGGCAGTCTTAGTTTTCTGTGTAACGCTTTTGGATGAGGTATGAATTCCCCAGATAGGCCGGGGGACTGTGGCCCCCATTGATACCGGTGTGATGTGTACGTCAGTCATGTAAGAGGGAGATGGTGGTGGAGTCCTCTCTCCCATGCCCCATGCAGTCCTGTCCCATGGGTGTCTGTCCCGTCACCAGCATCGGGCTCTCCCATTCCTGGCTGCTTTTTGGGGCTCAGCTTTACACCTGCTGCTTAACTAAAGTGTGAAGTACCGGCTAAGTAAAACTGGAGCCCAGGGGTAGCCACCAGTTGTCCTGTCCCATAAACCTCCTTGTCCAGGAGCCCAAGCGTGGGAGTGTGCGTCTCCACGTGGGCGAGCGGTGCTGGTCAGGCACAGTTAGTTTTTTTCAGTGTGTGGATGGAGGATATTTGAAGGCTTTGAGAACATATTGATTTTACAGTGACAAGATGGGAAAATGCTATGAATTAATTTCCTTTTTTTTTTTTTTAATGAGTTACTTGCCCTAGCCAGCAGTTAAAAGATCCAGCTTTTAAGAGTTATTTGGTGCCTGAAATGTTACATAATGTAATTTTCTATATGGACCAAAGGTTCCCCACCCCAGTCTCTTTTGCGGTTCAAGACAGGGGTGGCTTGCGCTGGGGGGTGGTCAAGCTCAGTCCCACTTCCCTGCTTCCCTGGTCTCCAGGCAGTTGGAGTTGGGCTTTATTAGGGCAGGGGGGTGCTGACCTGTGCGGTTACTTCTGGGGGGTCTCTCCAAGCAGCTGTCACAGCCTGCGGTCGGGGGAGGCGGCAGTAAAGCCTTTGCTGTTGGATCCTTGGGCTCCCGTGGGGCCTTGTGTGAAGAGGAGAAATGTGAAACTTTTCAGAAAGTTAGAGATACTGATCTGAGATGTTGCGCGTCTCCATGTGGGTGCACATGTGTCAGGGCATCTGGGGGAGAATTACACTTTGGTATTTTTTGTGTCTTAATCACACCACCGGTGTCCATGTTGTGACAGAGATCGGTGAGTAAATACATTGCTGCTGGTGTTTTGAGTTCGTGAACCTCCAGTCCTTGTCTATAAGTAGGGGTAATCTTGGTAAACCTTTCCAAAATTTCTTCCCCCTCTGGAATGAAGGGAAGGGTGTTTTACTGACCGTGGGCAGAGGTGTCAGCAGCACCTTCGGGTTGTTCTGGCCAAAGTCCCTCAGATGGGCTGACGTACGGCCCATCGAATGATGGCAAAGCAATTTCCCACTGTCCAATTCTATCAATAGACGCAAATTCCCCAGGGGGTGAAACGCAATTGCTGCAAACAAGGGCTTGTTTTGGTTGTGTGCATCACATGGGCAAGCAGCAGCGAGGCTGCAGGCTGGAGACGTATTCCCTCACCCCGGCTGGCTCTGCCCCATCCCTCCTGCTTGCACGCGCGTCAGCACAGCACACGGGGCAGGCACCGTCCCTTCCCACGTGGTGATAAATGAGATTGCACCTGCGTGGCACTTCGCAGAGGAGCCGAGCCTTTGCTCTTCCTTCTCCTCTTCTCTCCCAGACCTCCGTGCTAACCGTGGTAGGGTACCTGTGGTGGGCAGTGGTTATGCTGCCTCTGTTGTTAACTTTCCCTGGCTTGCATCTCATACCAACGTCTGTCCTCTTTTTCCTCCACACCTATCACATTTTTTCCCACACCACTGTGCTTTTGAGGTCAAACACAGCAGTGCAATAAGGCTTCTTCTCCCTGTAGGAGAGCATTACCATACGGTTGTACCGGGGAGTGGCATAAGCTCGATCAGTATAACTGTACTTATGCTGATTTAAAGCATCCACCTCAGAGCTTTTATCAGCATAAGACTCTTAATAAAAGGGAAAAAAAATCATCCACTCTCCTGGCAGAGCTATACCAATGATGTAACTAGACCTAAGGGCGCATTTACTTTAAAGTCAGGATGGTTTAACACAGTATGTGACTTCAGTTAAATCTTCCAAAGTATGTAAGGACACTTCTATTTATGTTCTATTCACACTAATTTTAATTTATATTAAGTCCACCAGGATCAAGATTGAGCTAAGTTGAACACAGTGTTGCTTTTCACACTGCTTTGGATGGATTAGAAGCAACAGAGCTAAATCATCACAGTCCCCTGTGAGAGCAGTTTCACTGATAGAAAGATGCTCAGTTTTTTTAACTACATTTATCAAAACAACCTGCAGACACAGGCACACTTTGATCAGCGTGACTATGTCCACCTGTCACCCAAATGGTCTTTAAACTGCAATAATCATGCTTGCAAAAAGTGGGCGGCTCTGGTTTTATTTAGCCTAACTGTTTTTGATTTAGACGGGCAACACTGGTTGCTTATGGGTAGATGAGACCTAAGAGAGGTCCCTGCAGTGGGTAGGTGCTGTTATACAAGTCCTGCCAGAAGTCCTTCTCCTTGCAGAAATCCCACAGCTGGTGTCCGTGACAGCTCTTGCTTCTGGTTCCTGGGGCCTTGTGCCCCTTGTCAGTGTGCTGGCCAGGAGGTGCACATCACAGGGACACTGGAGACCCAGGTCTCCCCAGTTTCACTCAGATACCCCTGCGGCAGGGGAGATAGTCAGGAAGATGGGGGCAAGGGGAGACTCTGCTGTGCTCAGAGTCCATGCTCAAATCCCACCGTGGACACCACAGGTGCGTGGCCTCCTGGGCCCTCTGGGAACACCAGTGTCCCTGTGTCACCTGGACCCCAGGCATGCTTGCACTCTGGGGCGCCCTGCCGTTGGAGCATCTCTGGAGAAAGCCGAAAGCTCGCAGGCAGGTGCTGTACCCTTGCCAGCGCTTAGAGACTAACCGGCAATCAGCTCGAGAGCTCTCTGGCAGCTCCTGGGAGGCAGGCGCTGGCAATGAAACCTCATGCTTTGGAAGGGCAATGCAGGTCTGGGTTTGCCCGGCAGGAAACTGGATCCATGTTGCAGTGAGGCGCCGTAGCCCGGCAGAAAAGGACCTGGGGGAGTTGGTCGACAGCTGAGTGAATATGAGCCAGCAGTGTGCCCAGGTGGCCAAGGCGGCCGATAGCATCCTGGCCTGTATCAGAAATGGTGTGGCCAGCAGGAGTAGGGAGGTGATCATCCCCCTGTACTCGGTCCTGGTGAGGCCGCACCTCGAGCACTGTGTTCCGTTTTGGGCCCCTCACTACAAGAAAGACATTGAGGGGCTGGAGCGTGTCCAGAGACGGGCAACGAGGCTGGTGAAGGGTCTAGAGCAGAAGTCCTATGAGGAGCGGCTGAGGGAACTGGGGTTGTTTAGCCTGGAGAAAAGGAGGCTGAGGGGAGACCTTATCGCTCTCTACAACTGCCTGAAAGGAGGTTGTAGCGAGGTGGGGGTCGGTCTCTTCTCCCAAGTAACAGGCAATAGGACAAGAGGAAACAACCTCAAGTTGTGGCAGGGAAGGTTTAGATTGAATATTAGGAAACATTCCTTCACTGAAAGGGTTATCAAGCACTGGAACAGGCTGCCCAGGGAAGTGGTTGAATCACCATCCCTGGGGGTATTTAAAAGACATGTAGATGCGGAGCTTAGGGACATGGTTTAGTGGTGGCCTTGGCAGTGCTAGGTTAATGGTGGACTTGGTAATCTTAAAGGTCTTTTCCAACCTAAACAATTCTATGATTCTGTATATATGGCCCTGTTTATTTCAATCAAATGGAAAAATTGTTCATACACCTAGAAGTACCCTACTGAAACAAACAGGAGGTGAAGGCTCTTCATTCAAAGAAAGAGTAGGGAAAATGACATTGAGACTTCTTTGAATATATGGATTTTCTTTCAGTGGCCTTTTCTTTCTCTTCTACCTAATATCCCCCCTCCTCCCATAAAACATCTCAGGACTTGTCAGGTTGATCTTCTTCATTTTGTGCTGGAGGACTCTTGGGTCCTTCAGGTCTCACCTGCTGACCAAAAGCTCAGCGCTGACAAATCTTTAGCAGAGGAAGCTTTTCTCCCAGGTGTTTCCCAACCACATGAGTTAAGGTGAAGTGCACAGCACAAATGACAGAAAAACCACTGAGCTTAACAGAACTTGGCTGTTTCGCAGCTGATGAAGTCTTGCTGCCAGCATCTCCGGTGACATTATCTCACTAGTTCTCCCTGTCTCCAGAGTATTCCAGGGGAAAAAAAATGAATAGGCGAGTCCTGAACAAGAGTGCTCCAACCCAATCTTTTTTTCTTTTGCAGGTCACCTTTAATTTTCACCACAGTGGAAATTCCTTTTCTTTCCTTGTACTTATTTTCAGTTTTGTTCTTACTATATTTCTTTTACATTTTTTTGTTCCTCCACCATGTTCTGCTTTGTTTGTGCTGCTGGCAGTGGAAGTGATTTAAAAATGCCCAGTCTTTGAAACAAGCCATCTTCAGATGAAATTACTCCCAGGGGCTCCTAGCAGCTCCAGGGGCAAGTGGCATACATGTAGATTTAAGACCAGTGGGTGAAGGCAACTGTAAATAAAAGTGCTAGCTGTGGAAACTACTGGACAGATTTCTGGGGGAAGGATATTTCAAAGAAGCTGTGTGCCCGAGGTGCATGGCTGGCAGCCTGTGAAGAAGTATAAATGTGTGGGGCAAGACCTCTCCCTGTGTCGTAGCGCTGGCTCGTCCCACCTTGACTGGGAGTGATCACACAAGGTGCCCAAGATCAGGAGGAGCCCAGGTTCTGGCAGATTCCCTGGGAAAAAGAGGCCAATGAGGCTGGGAGGTGATTATGTTACTGGGTATTACCAGCCCAGCCACTGCTGATGAAGCAACCCTAGACCCCAACACAGGAGTATTCAACACGGCTGGGAGTCCTGTATAGCGCCTGTGGTTGGAAGCTGAGAGGACTGAGCATAGGAATCGTCATGCTTTACCCACCCCGGTCTTACACATTTTCCCTATCTATACCCTACCGGCCACCGTTTTAGGGAGGATGTCTTGGGTGGCAGGAGGCAGACCGGAGCAGAGCTCTGAGCCTGCTTGGGGACGAAGGAGGCAAACCAGCTTGGCCCCCACCACAGGTTGGCAGGATCACTGAGGTTGCGGAGGAGAAGGCCATGCCTTAGACTGGGCTCAAAAAAGCAATGCCTGCCAGACCTGCCGTGCTGGCCAGCTTCGCTTCCCTTTGGAGGTGGTGGACTGGGTGGGCTCAGTCAGAGCCAGGCAGCCTCACAGCTAGCAGCAGCTCTTTTCAGTGAGTGCAGCGCTCTTCCTCTTTGCAAATTATCCTCGAGTGATTATACTTCTGCTTATTTTACAGTGATTGTGCTAATGATTTTTGCAAATGAATTTTAAACGAAGAGATGGCTAGCCTGATTATTTGGCTGCTTTTACTGCTATCATCGCATCCAATATCTGTTATTCAGAAAACACTCTTAGCACTTGTGTTTACTCACCCAGATTATATGGTGGGGTTGGGCTCTTTTGCTGGATACTTCCCAAGCCACCAAAAGCTTTGGAGGTGGCAGCCCAAACGCTTCAAATGCAAATACTCAAGCCAGCGAGTATTTGTCTGAGTATCTGCCAAGCTCCCATTTTCTGGGAACACACTGGTGAATCAAAATTTAGTCTCATGAATGTTTATGGACAACAACCAAGAGAATAGCTCCAAATCCCACCCTTCCAAACAAATTCTGCTTCTCTTCTAAGGCATGGTCCCAAATTCATTTGGGCTTACCAGTCCGTGTCTGGTTCTAGCCAAGTATGAAATATCTATGTCCTCGCTTCTTTTCTTGGTCCCACTTTCCTTTCTTCTGGGAAAGGAAGGGGTTGCTCAGACTGATGCTGAGAGAAATTCTTGCTCCCCAGTGCTTTTGATACCCACTGCCTCCTTCTTTGTTTCCAGTCGACCCGCTGTGGTTCTCAGGTGTTCCTCAGCCAGGACTGTGTGGGGAGCTGTGAAAACACATATAGCAGGCTGGTTCCCTCAGGACCGAGATCTTCACCTGCCCTGCAAGCAAACTGCTACCATCTCTCTCCGTCTTTTTATTTTAGGAGGTGTCACATCAGCAATGGGGCTTGAGCAGAGATTGAAGACCAAGAGGGAACAGTGATGGACAGGCTAATGCCAGCCACGGCATGCTCAGGAAGGGGTGAGTTATGATATCTCTGTATCTGGATTTTCATTCCTTTTGACAAAAGGAGGCCAGGGGCTTTGCTGCTGGCTCCCCACTGGAACTACCATCTGCAGGTACCTGCTCCAATTTGGTTTGTTTGGCCAAAGCAAATCTGACCTGGTAACACGGCATTACATTCAAAAAGCCCTTTCCTGGCTTGGGTCCCGTGGTGGCTGCAAGGCAAGCCCAGCAGAGGAGGGAGAGCTGAGCCTCCTACATGGTCCAGCACACCCAGGGCTGTGCCTGCGCATTCCCCAGGAGATGGGGGAAGTGCACCTCTGCCATTCCCGCTTTCACCAAGAGCTGTGGAGAAGCTCTCTGAAACACTGCGAGCCTTGGCTCACCAGGTAGGACTTGATCTTGCTCCTGCAGAACTCAGCTGGCAGCAATTCCAGCAGAGCTCCATGGCGTGACAGGAGATAATGGTTTCCCTGTCCTGCACTACATGCTCCCTGTCACACAATCACAGAATGGCAGGGGTTGGAAGGGACCTCTGGAGACCATCTAGTCCAACCCCCCTGCCAGAGCAGGGTCACCTAGAGCAGGCTGCACAGGACTGTGTCCAGGTGGGTTTTGAATATCTCCAGAGAAGGAGACTCCACACCCTCCCTGGGCAGCCTGTGCCAGTGCTCTGTCACCCTCACAGTGAAGAAGTTTTTCCTCATGTTCAGATGGAACTTCCTGTGTTCCAGTTTGTGCCCATTGCCCCTTGTCCTGTCACTGGGCACCACTGAAAAGAGTCTGGCCCCATCCTCTTGACACCCGCCCTTGAGATATTTATAAGCATTGATGAGGTCCCCTCTCAGTCTTCTCTTCCTCAGGCTAAACAGCCCCAGCTCCCTCAGCCTTTCCCCACAGGAGAGATGCTCCAGGCCCCTAATCATCTTTGTAGCCCTCCGCTGGACTCTCTCCAGTAGTTCCTCATCCCTCTTGAACTGGGGAGCCCAGAACTGGACACAGTACTCCAGATGGGGCCTCACTAGGGCAGAGTAGAGAGGGAGGAGAACCTCCCTTGACCTGCTGGCCACAGTCTTCTTAATGCACCCCAGGATGCCATTGGTCTTCCTGGCCACAAGGGCACATTGCTGGCTCATGGTGAATTTGTCATCCACCAGGACTCCCAGGTCCTTCTCCACAGAGCTGCTTTCCAGGAGGTCAACCCCCAACCTGTACCGGTGCATGGGGTTATTCCTCCCCAGGTGTGGGACCCTGCACTTGCCCGTGTTGAACCTCATGAGGTTCCTCTGTGCCCAACACTCCAGCCTGTCCGGGTCTTGCTGAATGCCAGCGCAGCCTTCTGGTGTATCAGCCAGTCCTCCCAGTTTCGTATCATCAGCAAACTTGCTGAGGGTACACTCTGTCCCTGCAGCTCCAGCCAGTGCAGGCTGCGCTCACTTGCATAAATGCAGGATGGGTGTGTGTCGTGGTTTAACCCCAAATTATAACCCAATACCATGCAGCCGCTCACTCACTCGCCCCCCTCCCCAGTGGGGTGGGGAGGAGAATCGGAGAGAAAGGAAAACTCACGGGTTGAGATAAAAACAGTTCACCGGGACAGCAAAGAAAATATATAAGACTATATTAATAATGATTATATATATATATATATGGATAATAGAATATATAAAACAAACGATACACAATTTCTCACCACCCGACGACCGATACAGCCCGTCCCGAGCAGCAGGCAGGGAGCAGGGGTATCCCCCCCAGCTATCCCAGAACAGCAAGTTCCAGAGAGAGCAGGCGAGGGAACAAACAGCCGAATGAACGAAAACCAAAAAGGACAAATAGGGAAACAAAAAGCAACCTGAAGGGAAGCTTAACAATTAAGGCAAGTTAAAGGTCTAAAAGCCTAGTGGCCCACCAGCCGACACTCACTTATATGGGGCATGACGTCTATGGTATGGAATACTCTCTTTGGCCAGTTTGGATCAACTATTCTGGCTCTACCCCTCCCAAGTTTTTGCACCTGCACATTAGCAAAACCTGGGAAACTGCAACATGTCTTTGGTGGTTCAGCAGCAACCAGCAACATCAGTGCACTATCACCGTTCTTCTCACACTAAATCCAAAACACAGGAGCTGCTGAAAACAAAACTAGCTCTGTCCTGGTCTAAACCAGGACAGTGTGCTAGGGATCGAGGGCAGCACAACATTTTTTTGTCCCAGACAAGAGTCTAAGGGAAAGATTTCTGAGGCAGATGTAGTTTATCGCTCTTTTAACTTTACTAGCTGCTAAATAAGAGGTACTCAAGCTCACAGAGTGACATGGGGAACACAGGCTCCCTGGCAGAGAGGGATCAGGGTGCTCTCTCAGACCCCACAGCTCATTTTCGGATGGGATTCCCACTCACAGCATTTGGTCCAGCTCAAAGAGGATGCCTTTTTGTCAGGATGCCTCTAGCTTGCGTGCAGTTGTCCCACTCAGCTCTCAAACCCTCCTGGGTTTACCCAGCAAAAATAATTTTCTCTCTCCATTCTCCCTCTCGCCAGCCTTGCCAGCCCTCCTGGCACCACTGTCTTTCTCCTTTGCCTGATGGCCAAAATAACCCAGTGGGGGTCTTACTGTTTCCTTCATGTTCCTCTAGTGCCCGCTTAGCCTGAAACGTGATCTTTAAGCAGCCCGTTGGCAGGGTATTAGTACATATGTAGATGGGACCACGAGCAGCAACCTCAGCAAAGATGTAAGGCGGCACTTTTCCCTTCCCATCCGTTGGGTTAAGGGCTTTGGCAGATGAGCTGCATTAGGTTTCGCTGTTATGCGTTAAGGGTGCGATTGCCTGCTCTAAGGAGACACAGGGGACTGTTAAAGAAGGTGAGTTTTGCTAACGAGGAATAAAATGTGTGGGATTGCCAGGGTGCCCTCAGCCCACCTGAGCACCCGGGGAGCTGGTGTGGGGTCACAGCTGGGGTGAAGCCAGCCCTTGTGTGTGGGCTGGAGGGTACGGGGGGAATCCAGGTCACTGGCTGTGTTGTCTCCGCAGCGCTGGAAGGCGCTAAGTGTACTTTTGTCACTAATTTAAGCATACCTAGCTCTGCTTTCACACAAAGAGAGGAGCTGTTAAGTGAGAAGGTGTCATTTTTGCTGGTGATCTCTGGGCAGAATTCTACTTTAATTCACTTGGGCTCCTTCCCCTGCACCTCTGAAAATGCTGCCGCTAATGAGGTGATGCTTGCAGAGCTGGCATCTGCCTCACGCTGCCTTTGAGAGAGACTTCTCCGTGCTCCCAGTGGATGCAAATTGTTTTGAGCCACAGAAAGAAAAAGAAAAGGGAAACCCTTTTTACAGCCAATGACAAGATTTACACGCGAAGCAACTGGTCGTTTGCATGTGGCTCCTTTCCTTGGCTGGTGGCCGGTACCTGACACTTCAAACAAGAAGTATCCTTCTTCCTCTGCCTTCCTCCTCCACTTCAAAAGCTTGACCCACAGCCAGTTGTGCACCTGACCGGTGACACTGTGGTGTCCTTTGGAACGATTCCTCCTGAGCCCTGCCTGCCCTGCTCCCCCTTCGCACAGCTGCGCTGTCGCAAGCCTGGCCTTGTGCAAGGACCGTGTCAGGCAGGGCTGTGTGAAAGCAGGAGAAGCTCACGGACAGCGACTCAACCTCCCCGCTGTGCATGGTGTGCCGGACCTCTGCATCCTCTGTGTGGCTGCAGCCAGTCCTGCTTGCGGAGAAGATGGAAACCACTGTCTGACTGCAACCACGGAGGGCAGGGGGTGTGCACAGTGCCTTTAGCATGGCCTCTTACATGCTGCTGCAGCCATCCTTGCAGGAACTGCTGCGGCAACATGGGTGCAACCAACTCCATGCAACACCCTCTCCTGCTGGCGCCATTTTTTGGCGCCAGGCCCTTTGCCCGCGCTCCTGCCCTCCCTCCTGCCCATGCCCTTGGAGCCTCTTCTCTCCCAGCGATGTGTGTTTTTCCAGTGGCTCTGGGTACCCCCCCACCCCACACCCGCGACATGCAGGGTGTTGATTTGACTGGACATGAGCTCAAAGCTCATTAAGGGCTCATCGATACGGGCGATGAGGAGCTGCATGGGGTGAGGCAGGGGGAGAGGAGCCCCACGGCAGGAGGGGCTCATAGCTGCCCTCTGCGTACAGGAGCAGATCAGTATGTGCCTTCCCGGGCTGGTGTCTCTGTGAGCAGCTCTGCGCACCCCAAGGACCCACAACCAGCCGGCACCGTGAGGTAGGTCCGTCTACTGGGACAGTGGTGTCTGATACTGGGGACGTGAGCACTGGGGTCAGAGAAGGGAGCATTGCAGCAGTGGTGGGGAAGAGCCACCTCCCTGCATGAGCATCCCTGGGGAAGGGCCGCTGCAGGTGCTCAGCTCTCCTCCATCCACACTGTGTTGGATGTGGGGCTGAGGGGCTTAGCACCCCAAGGACAAGACAGGATGAAAGATAGTTTCTGCCTCACAAAAGGTGCTGGAGAGGTGAGCAAATGGAGGTAGTACCTGCCTGGTGCTCAACTGGGGCAGTGTGAAGCGGGCATGCTGCCCAAAACAGGAGCAGAGGTTGTCTATGCTTTATCATCAGCTGCACCACTGCTATGCCTAAATTTCTCCTGCCAGTTGCCACTACCACTGCCATTGCAATGTCCCCTTGGTCAAGAAAGATGCCAGTTGCTGGGAAGGCAGTGTCCTTCCCAGCTGTCCCTGGCACGTACAGCCAACTGGATTCCCCTTGGTGTTAATGGGCAGCTGCAGCAACCAGCCTCCACTTCAAAACCCTCTCCCCTTGAGCAAAAGCCTGGGCTGGAGACGGTGTTTCTGCTGCAGTGGAGAAGCAGGGCAGGAGCCCCCCGCTCTCATCTGGGGAACCGGCACTGCCAGGCAGGGCGATGGGGAGGATGGTGGTCCCAGAGCAGCACCCAGAAATGGTACTGGGGGCCTGAAAAGTGGAAAGCTTCTCACAGTGCCTTTGGGCTGCAGGGAGATGCAGTGAGCTTAAACGATGGCTCAGTAAAGATGCTGTAACAGCACTTACGTGAAGCCCTGGGCAGGTTTCCCTGGGCAGGGGCTTCCAGTGAGAAGGACCCTGGGGACAGGCTAGGTGACATCCATAGGAGAGGCATCGGTACAGCTGCCTCTGCCTGGAGCTGGGACTGTCCTTCCCAGCCTTGTGTGCTGCAGTCCCAAGGATCAGCCCGAAACAGCATTTCAGGCTCTCGGCATCCCTTTGCAGAGGTCCTGCAAACTCTGGCAGTCTCTGACAGTGGAGCTGATCTTCCCTGCCTGTAAAGCTGCTGGGGTGTTTCAGGGCGTTATGTCTGTGCCCTTCCTTCCCATCTATCTCCAAGAGACTCTGACCCTGAAGGAGGTGCCTCACTCCCTAGGTGAAGCCTTCCCCATCCCTCCTCTGTCTCCATGGCACTGGAGAACTGGCCAAGCTCATCTGCCCCCTCCTTCCCTTCCCACCTACCTTCTCCTTGCTCCCCAGCTCCCGTGAGTACTGCTTGAAGAGACGGCCGTAGCATGGCTACCAAAGGCTCGCCAGTTTGCTGGTGACCTTGCTGTGGTTCTGCCAGCGTCTGGTGGAGGCCTCTGGCACATTTAATTTTGGTTCTCCTCCCTCCAAGAGAAGCTCTGCCACAGTTTGGGATTTTGTGCTGAGAAGAACAAAAATCAGGCCGAAGACATGCAGCTGCAAATGTATTTTTTTCTGGAGAAACTTCATGGGCACAAGGAACAAGCAACTAATGTCCTTATACTGAGGGTGGAACTCCCCATGACACTGGGTCCTATTTGTTGGGGATACAGCAAGTGAGAGCCGTGTCTGGCTCCCGTGGAGATGCTCATGCAGTAAAGGCTGTGCCTGGCCCCGGAGGGTCAGGGTCCGCACCCTGGTACGGGCTGGCTGTGTGAGCTGTGGCTTGGGTCTCCAGCAGAGGCACAGGGACAACAGCTTTCCCTTCACCTGCCTTATCTCCTGATATCACAACCTTGGGGGAATTGCTGCTCATTCTGCACCGCTGTATAGCACAAGAGGTAGGGAGAGGAGAAGAAAGCTCTGAGTGTTAAAAAGTAGTAGAGATGATAATGCCCAGCTAGTTGCAGACTGATCCTAGGCAGTGGGGGATGATGCCCTTGCTGGGTAACGAGCATGTTTTCTGGGCTATTTCAAGGAAAACGTCAGCCAAGGGGCTGCCAGCTAACAGTGCTCGTGCATGGTTCCTGTGGAGGGAACTGGATCTGCTGTTCTCTGTTTTCCGCCCCAAAAAAGCATATGAACAAGTGGAGCCTCACAGCAGCCTCGAGGCTCTGGGGCATGATTATCTCTCCATTTTCATGGGGAAGGAGAACAAAGAGTTTGGCATCTGAAAGTGGGACACAGATTTTCTCGCTGGCTTGGCTGTGCTGCAGCAGGAAAACTGTGTTGTCCTCTGTGTGGTGAGGCTCTGGTCTTTCTCAGAGCTGAATATGTGTGCCAGAGTGGTGCCGGGCAGTTTCACAGGTGCCACGTTTTGAACGAGCTCTTGGTGACTTGATGCAGCACTCAGTAGTTGCTGTGACCCTGCCCAGAAGGAATAGGGGGAAGGTCTACGTTTTGCCTCCTCCTTCTCCCATCTGTCTTCCCCTTTGTGCTTTCAGCTGAACACAGTAGCAGAGATTTTTTGAGGCAGTGCAGGGTTTTTACCTGCTCATCTTACTCTGACAGCAGCGGGCACCAGCTGGCATGGAGCGGGCTGGACTTGTCCATGCCCTGCGGACAGGTCGCGTCCCTGGCTGAGAGCTTCCTGGCCACAGGAGACATGCACAGTGGCCAGTCCTTTGCTCCTCTCCATACAAGGTGAGGAGAGATTGCTCCCCTGCCATGCTAGACATTTCAGGTCTGTCTTGGGATCATTCTCACACTTGTTTCTGCTCTTTCCTTGTAATTTTTTTTTCTTTATTCACTTTCTCTTTTTTAAATTGTGGCAACAAAGTCTAAGGTGACTTTCTCAGGTGAAGGTCATCACTTTCCATTGCAAGACCAATTTCACCCAATTTGCTCTGTTCAATACCTTCATTTTTAAAAAAGAAAAAAACTAAAAAAAAAACCCCAAACATATCAAGCCTGATACAGCAAATAACCACTAACATCATTACTTGCAACGTCTCTGGAGCTGCATCAAATCCAGCTCTAAGTGTATGAAGTTATCGTTCCCCGCCTCGTGCATAGCACAGCCCTGCCTTTTGCACAGTACTTGTGACCCTTGGCGAGATGGGGAAATTTACCCCCGTGAAGGCCATGGTCCCACTGAGGATGTTGCTGCGGCTCAGGGTTTGAGCTGAAATCTTAGCTCAGAGGCGCAGTTTTGGTAAGGTAGTGGCCGGCGGGAGCAGTAACTCGCACTGCATCGGCGGAGCTGTGACACTGCAGCCGCTCCGGGGGAAAGAGTGAAGGGAGGGGTGGGAGCAGGGATGCCCGCCTGCACCGCGGTGGCAGTGCCTGGGCACCATGCTGGGCTGTAATGAAAGGGAACAAGAGGTATAAGGCAAGTGAGAAATTTCAGTTCAAAATACCCTCTGTGTTCATTTTTAGGCACTTCTGTCCCAGCAATGTTCTCACTGAAGTCACTGGAAGGTTTTCTCCATTTGTCTCTCTGGAGAGAGATTACCCCTTAGCAAGGAACGAGGCAGGCAGAGGAGGCCAATGCATGTTATTCCTGGTTTGTGCATACAAAAATGTGCGGAAATGTATGCAAAACAACAGCTTGTGTCCTAGAGGAGGAATAGAGAGTTGGGGTTTTTTTGCTCAGCAGAACTAATGGTACCTACTTTTCTCTTCATCATGTCCTCTGTCCCTCCACCTCTCATGACAGGTCCCTTACGGCAGTGTTTGCGGTCTCTCTAGCCCCCCACACCACCCCATCCTCAGTGCTCCTGCCTGTCTCCCATGTCTCCAGGCTGCCCTCCTAGGAGCTGCCTCCCTCCTCCCTGGCCCTGTGCATGCTGGCTGGCTGGTGCGAGATGCACAGCGGGGCACTCCCGGGGTCACCCCACAGCCCTTCCTCGGGAGAAGCACTAACCGGAGTCTCTTCCCTCTCTCCCTTCCCTACTTCTCAAGGAACTGGATGTCTTTGAGGGCTGTGCTCCTTTTTCAAGTATGGGTGAAACTCGCCAGTGAGCTCAAAAAGTAACTGGGGTTGGGAATAGACAGATGGGTCTTTGTCTAAGAAAGCTGGGCTAAAAATGTCTGCATTGCTTCAGGCAGGGCAAAAGAATAAAGTAGCAAAACTGTATAAACTACTAGTATCATGGAACTGGCATCCCAATGTGCCAGCTTGCACTGTATAAGAAAAGGAAAATGCTTCTTAATTTATTCAGCACATTTTAAATGGGCAGAAATAGGCCTTTAATCTTTTTAATGCAGTAGTTTTGCTGAGGAGGATGGAGACAGGGATGCCTTTAAGCCACTTGTCTGTCTTCTCCAATCTCGAAGCCGGCAGGGGCTCAGGGAGCTGCCTGCAGTCTGCTCAGAGGCTGCCACGAGGGTAGCGGAGCGCGGCTCAGCTTCGATCCTCACGCTGCTGCGGTCGCTCGGGCTGGGTCTGGGCAGTCTGCGGGAGCCGAGGAAGAGCTCTGCTGGCTCTCTGCTCCCCGGGGAAGCTTCTCAGGTGCCAGGATGAGCTTTAAAAGAGAGCACTAAAACAGTTCAGAGGCCGCATCATTTGCATCATTCAAAAAAAGGCACAAACCCCTCGCTTTCCTTAGAGGCAACGTAAGGCGGCCCCAGCCACCAAGGTGAGAGCAGCAGTGGTGGGTGAAGCACGGTCTGCAGCCGGGAGCAGGATCTGACCCCACTTCCCCCTGAGGGATGAGGAGCTAGAGGAGATTCAAGTGGTCATCCAGAGCCAGGAAGGGCGTTGCGATAGCTGACCTGAGTCCTCCTGCTTGAGTAATGCAAAAATCAAGGTGCCACTTGGCAAAGCAACCATGTGGTAGGCTGCAGCCAGAGCCAGCTGCTCAGTGGTTCTTCACCTGTTTTTTTCAGGGCCATGAGGAACTGCCACAACCCTCCCAGAATCGTGGTCAGGGGCTGTGAGATGTGTTCTCCTACGGGGAAAAGCTGAGGGAGCTGGGGCTGTTTAGCCTGAGGAAGAGAAGACTGAGAGGGGACCTCATCAATGCTTATCAATATCTCAAGGGCGGGTGTCAAGAGGATGGGGCCAGACTCTTTTCAGTGGTGCCCAACAACAGGACAAGGGGCAACAGGCACAAACTGGAACACAGGAAGTTCTGTCTAAATATGAGGAAAAACTTCTTCACTGTGAGGTGACCGAGCCCTGGCACAGGCTGCCCAGGGAGGGTGTGGAGTCTCCTTCTCTGGAGATATTCAAACCCGCCTGGACGCAGTCCTGTGCAGCCTGCTCTAGGTGACCCTGCTCTGGCAGGGGCGTTGGACTAGATGGTCTCCAGAGGTCCCTTCCAGCCCCTACCATTTTGTGATTCTGTGATTCTGGCCTCACGTGGACGTCCTGTTTGTTTAATGGTTTACAAAACACGACCCATGTTGCCCTTGTCCCCTCTGCTCATCTGGATAGCGTTGTGCTGTGGTGCCAACCTCACCTGCCATGTTATCGGGAGTGACACAAGTTGCCTGCGGCTGCTGGCAGAGGAGGGAGGTTGGGCAACAGCCACAGGTCAGACCTGGACATCAACAACCCAAATCTCATGCAGGAGGGTGGAAAATGGGGGTGGAGGTGAAGGGCCACCCGGCAGCTCCCATCACCCAGGCGAGACGATTTATTTTCTTCTCGTGCCCTCTATGAGCACTGATTTCTCCTGTAACCAAGCAATCACCTCTCTTCAGGGGAAGGGAGATGAAATGTTGGGTGGCTGCCTCTTGGGCAGCACATGGACAGGGCTGCGAAACAGAACCCCCCCCCCCCCGTCCACCTGACCCAGCCGGGCAGGACAGCAATGTTCCAGCCCAGAATGGGCTCCACGTGGGGCCAGCTCCCCACCAGCATCCTCAGGCTCCCACGAGGGGCTTTCTCCCAGACCCTCCAGCTTTCATGGATGTGGGAAGCTCAAGCATATGCTGCTGCTGCAGTGAGTGGAAAATTGTCCGAGAGTCTGCTGTGCCCTGATCACCCGGTCACGACTCTAAGCAAGACACAAGAGCCTTGGGGCTACTTGGCTGTCATTAAAATGGTGTGGATGGAAGAAAAAGTCTAATTGACTGAACAACAGTCTGCATAGTGTAATTAAACTAATTGTGGCTCTACCTGCATGGGTCAGAAGTGATTTGTGTGGCTGTTAAAGCACTGACAAATAAGAGGTGGGGAGGTGTGAAAGTATTTCTTACGTGCATTGCCACAGGTAATTTTGCTGTTTTGTTTCAGGCAATTTTTTTGCCTTTGAAATTTTGGCTTCTGTCAAATTTGAGGAGACTGTTAATATTTCACACTGAAGCAGGGGAAAGTAAAAAGGTCACCGTTGTTAGCAGTTTCAGGCGACAGTGTTTCAAGTGGCGGTAATACTTTTTCAGGGCTATTTTCTTATTTGAAGAGAAATTCCTCAAAAAAAGAAAGGGAAGGACTGTTTTCCAGAATGCATTTCAGCCTGGCACTGCACCCGCTGGGGACCATGCAATTGTTTTTATTGACTTGAGCAGCAGAAGACCAGACCTTCTGCATGACTCGGTGAAACTCAGGTCACTACTTTACTGCCAGGGATTTATGACCCTAGCTTTTAGTGATTGTTTTCAAAGTCTTGGCTTCAGATTATGATGTATTTAGAAGAAGCCGAATGAGAAACCTGCTATAGTGTCATGTTTAAACTCTTTGACCTTGTTTTCAAGTCCTTGCGAAACAGAGCCCACCTCCAGCTTGTAGCTCTGCTATTATTGATTACCATTTTGAGTCCTTCGGGCGTTCTGCTGTGCCCAAAGCGCCGTGTGCTTTTCAGAACGAATAATGTGACATGACAGAGAGCTGTTGAACCGACCCTGCCCTCCCTAGGCTGTCAGCACAGGGCAGAGCCCTGCGCTCGCGCTGCAGGAGACCCATGTGGATAAGTGGAGGGGCTGGTGCATTTTGTCCTAGTAGGAGCACTTGTCCGGCGTGTGAGCTGATGTCTAAACATAGGAGTCAAACACTTAGCCTGGAGCAACCAATGCCTGTATTTTTCCTGGTCAGAGCTGCGTGTCTGGGGAAGGACATGGCGCGGCTGGGCTGTGGGACATGCATGAGCCCTTGTGCCCTAATCACCCATCACTGTAGGAGACAGGACAGTAGGTGGGATGAACCTTCAGTGGGTCCTCTTGACTGTTTTTCTATTTCTTGACTGTGGAGAAACCTCTACAAATCTAGCTTATTCTTCCTGAGCTGGAGATGAAGGACCTCACTTCTCAGGTAAGAAGAAACTTGCCAGTATAGTCTACTGCTCCTCTATCATCCTATGCCAAGTATATGAAATATGAGGTGTGATCATCTAGCTGCAGTATCGCTCCAGAACTGTGGGAGCAAGAACAGGGGAAAGAGCACAGGGAGAGCAGGATATATATATACTTTTTAAAGATAGCAGCTTACCTACTGTTTTTTGTCTCAGAAAAAAGTAGTGAATCAAAATGGCTTCTGCTGAGCCTAATTTGTTATGTCTCCAGGCATAGCTAATTATCCTGACTTAGCCCAGCTCTGAATTCTTCCCAGGGGTTTTGGTGCTATTTCTTCTGTTTTGATTTATAAATTGTCTTTACTTTACTTTCCTCCTACACATTCTGTATAATCTTTTTGCTCCCTGCCTTACTGAGGAGCCAGGAGCTGGTGTGACAGTGCTATCACAAGGTGTAGGACAGAAAGGGGATCCGTTAACCAAAGCCTTTGCTTCGGGTGTCCAGCAATGCTTTCTTCTTGCGCCTGCCTCATGGCCTATGTGAAATGGTCCCTTCTCCCCAGAAAGCTTTTTCGTGATGCCTTTTACTTCTGGGCTTACCTGCAACCATCCTTGGGCTAGAGGAGTTGCAAGGCTCGGCGCTGGCTCCTTAGCTCAGAGCGCTTTGCTTACAGCCTTCATCCCGCAGCAAGTAGTTTTCTGGCTTCTCCACTGACATACCACAATGAATTACAGTTATTTTCTGGTTCAGCTGTTCCCTTCACAGTTGACACAGTTTTTCTAACCTCAGCGACAAATTCTGTGGGGGAAGGAAATCCATCTACTGTAATCATGGGGTGTCAATTTTAGTAAGCAGGAGACGATCCTGCCATTGAGGCTTTGGAGACCATCTCTGTTCAGGGCACTTTAGAAACGCTAGTTAATGAGTCCCTAAGCATCCCATGGGGCAAACGGGGACTGTTTGCTTAGGAGACAACACTGCCAAGAGTAAGCAGCTTAAGCAAGGCCAGCTTTAACTGCTAGAGCATGCCACATCTTCATAGCATTGCTTTGTTCCCTGATACACCCACTTGATTTTTCTTTCTTTTTTTTTTTTTTTTAATGTGTGCGTCTGGGAATGTTTTTGTCAGCAGACTTCTCTGAGAGGTTGTAGCACTGGTCACCCTTATGGCCCCTGGCAAAGGCTTAAATTCAGCTCTGTGTAAAATGGGCTGAGAACTGGGTGAGAACCAAGACCATGCCAGTCCCGGACCCCGTCTTCTGAGGGCAGATGCTGAGGGGAGACGATAAACCCAGGAAAAGTAGGGAGTGATACTTCCTTGGAAGAGGCCCTCAACCTCCAACAACTTGCAGCTCAGGGATTTCCTGAACCGCAGCGGTAACTCCTGGTGGATTTTCCTTCCATTATTTTTCCTCTTAATTTGCTTTTTGAAGTCATGTAAACTCTTAGCATCCAGTATGTTCTGGAGTGGGGAGTCTCGCTCCATAGCCGTGCATTTTGTGGAGTATCAACTTTTGCTCTTTTTGTACCTTCTGTCTGCTATCTTGATTTAATCCTTCATAGTTCTTGTGTCAAAAATGGTGAATACTCATATTCTACGACACTGATATGTTTATAGGCCCCTGTCAGTCACCTATTCCACAGGACGATGATCCTAGTTCATTTAGCCTTTCCTCACATGGAAGATGCTGCACACTTTTGAGCATCCTTTTGGCTCTCCTCCATGCCTTTTTCTGACTTTGCAATAGCTTCTGTAAGGATAAGAGAGAACTGCACTTAGTTTTCAAGACGTGAGCACAATATTGTTTTAGACACCGGTATAATGATGTAGCTTGTTCCCTCTTTCTTTCTGAATTGTTTTGGTGTGCTGATTATATATGTCTTGGAGCCTAAAATCAATGGAAATACTAATTAAATTTTTAGTCAGACTCCTCCAATTAATCCTCAGGACTTTGGAGTCCTGACTTAGTGGATTTTCAGTGTTTCACAGGCTGGCTATAGTCACTAATAAGCATCATCTGAATATCACCTAGCAATTACAGTATCACAGGCAGCATGATGTACAAGGAGGTGCTGAGCCGACCAGCGATTTCCTTGCCAGGCATTGCAGGTGCATGGCTGTCTGTGGTCACAGACGGGTCACTGCCAGGACAGGGGATTAGGGCACGGGATTGCAATGTGGGGCACGTCCATAGCGGAGGTGCCATTGCAAAGCTACGCTGCCACAGCCATGCATGAGCGCCCGGGCCACACGATCCCTCAGATGCCTTCATGGCTGGTGCACTCAGTTTTGGTCCTGGGGCCTGGGGGATGTGGCGCCTCCATCATGCCCTTCTCCACCGTCGCTCAGACAGGCTAGATATATTTCTCTGCCTGGACTGCTCTGTGGTGGGTTTGCTGCCAGGTCTGATCAGGTTGTTAGCAGTCTGCGTGACTGTGGCTCCTCAGGAGGGCAGCTGTGGAGCAAGGCAAAATTACTGTCCTTTTTATCTCTAGGGAAAGCAGGGAGGCATGGAGAGGCTGTCCTGATGTGCACCAGTCTATCCAGTGAGCCCACCTCAGCCCCAGCAAGGCCTTCTCCTAAGCCCCCTGCATTAACACAGTATAACTTCTTTCTCTACTTTCTCATCAGGAGCTTTGTCCAGCATTTCCCGTTTCATCCGTGCTCAGCCAGGGTGGAGGCTGCCCTTCCTGCTCCTCCAGCCCCTGAGCAGAGCCGCCCATACGTCTGAGTCACGATGGGCAAGATGGACAACACCTCTGTGGAGCTGAGCTCTCCTTCCGAGATGAAGCAGGTAGCCCTGGAGGAGTCGGAGCCCATCGCCTCCGAGGCTGTGAGCACCAAGAAGAAGAAGGAGATCCCAGACAGAGGCTCCTGGAAGGGGAAATTTGACTTCTTGCTGTCCTGTGTGGGCTATGCCATCGGGCTGGGCAACGTCTGGCGCTTCCCCTATCTCTGTGGCAAGAACGGAGGAGGTGAGCGAAACACGCAGTGCCTGTGCTCATCCCTGAGCAGCCTTGTCCCCTCAATGGGCTTTGATTTGGCGTGGGTCTGGGCAAGCAGCTGGTCCCCTGCCTGAGACCTCTTCCTCTTGATGCGAGTTATTAAGCTGCCGGAAAACTCGTTCCCACAGTCTGTGGGCTTTACTAGCAAGTGCAGGTTGGGAAGAAGCAGCTCAAAGAAATATAACAAGAAGTTTGAGTTTTGTCAAGCTTCTGCAGTCCGAATTTGTAGGGCTACAGCAAAGAGTGTCTGGGGACCTCATTTATTTACAAGGCTCTGCACATAGGCATCCAACTGGATGCTGGGATGTTCCCAGGGAAATCAGTTTAGAACAGCTAATGGTGGGTTTCTCTTCAGTCTAGTGTGTTCTCAAGGGATAACAGTTTTGCAACTGAGTTTTGGTCACATGCCTAACAAGTTTTACTTAGAAGCTTTGCGTGGACTGTAGCAGGGCCATGTAGACATATATACAAGCACGCATACGTATGTACATGTACACAGGCGCACGTGAGTGTCATCATCTGTGGAAGGAAATGAGCTTTGACTTACTACTGTGCCGTAAGAAGGGTCACAGTTATCATCTCTATCCTAATGTTTGGAAAACAGAGGCCGCAAGAGAAGGTGGCAGCTGGCGAAGGGCTTAGAGTAACCATGATGCAGCTGGTAGCAGTGCCCTTCTCTACAGACAGCTAACGCCAGCTTTTTCACTCTTTTTATCGTTGCCCCACTACATACTTTCCTTACCAATCCTCAGCTGAGACTTTGCCAAACCAACGCAAGGCTAGAGAAAGGCGGGCAGATGGGGAAACAGTGCTGGGCTAGAAATCAAGAAATCTGGGAGATCAGCTCCCTGCCCAGCTACAGACTTTCTGCATGTCTTCAATCAAGTCAGAAAACACACCCTTGCACCTCAGCTCCCCTCTAAAATGGTGAAATGGTGCTATCTCTTCAGCCTTGGCACAGAGGTGCTTTTGTGGAGGGGAATATGTGCTGCTCTGGTGTCAGTAGAACAGAGTCTCTTTCTTCTCCTCTCCCATGCCCAGTTCTCCCATTGCTTGTGCCTGTTACTAAAATAACTTTCCTTCCCCCTGAAGTGCTGCTCACCTCCTTGAACCATTTCTCAGACTTCCCACACAAGTCCAAACCCCTTCACCTCACCTTTAAGGCTGTATATATAATTTCAGTATCACCTGCTAGTCTTCCCATATTGCTCTTTGCTTCCCTCTTAGCTCTGCACTGCCCAGAGTCCCTGTCTCCAATGACACATTTATTCATGCTGCTCTGAGGGTCTCTTCTCATGCTTCTTCTCCACATCTTTTTTTTTTTTTTTTCCTTCTGCCTTGAATTCCCTTTTCAAAACTTGTTTTGTCTCTGGCTCATGACTTCTCCTCATATCACCAGCCCGCTTCTGCTGTCTGTGCCATAGGTGGTGTAGGATGCTCTTCTCCTCCCACCCTGGGAAAGAGGAGAGGGGTCTAGCTCCCTGCAGCAGTCTGTCCACGTAGCTCCACGGCATTTAGGGGGATCTTGGCCCTTTCTCTGAAGCAAGTGGGGCAAGTCCCAGTGGGAGACCAGGCAGTTATCCATATGGACAAGAAGATTTCTACTTCAATGTGTCATTTTTTGCAGAGGTGCGAGTGTGGGGCTGAGCCGAGTGAGGTTTATGGGAATCAGCAAGGTCACAGAATCACAGAATGGTAGGTCCACCTGCAGGAGCCCATGCCGCCCTTGCCGGAGCCACGGTGTGGGTCTGCCATTTTTACCTAGCCATGCTCCGGCAGCACCCTGGCCACCCCTCCTTGTACAACATTAGCCCCGTGGCTAAGTCACGGCACTGGGTTTTAGCCCAGTCCCTGCCCTGTGATTGCTACGCAGTCTCAAACACACCGGATCCGTGCTGCCTGTGGCTTCATCTCCTCACACGTAAAGGTGGGGATGGCGATACCTATAATTAGATGAGAAGTGTTTTGAAGCTAAAATCAATCCTATTTATAAAGCCAGCTGAGATCCTAGGACAGAGGGTGCTGTGGAGGTGCAGAGCACTATTATTAGCATTAGCAACGGTACACAGGGTGATCTCTGCCCCGGCAGCTGCAGGCAAGCAGAGGGATCAGCTGGCTGCAAGCAAAAACGCTGGATGGATGAAACATGGGAATTGGTGCCTGCCTCCTTTCAAATGCCCTGCCTTGCCTGCCAGTTCGTGCCGTTCGTGGCAGCCTGTATCGCTCGTTTCTCTCACCCCTACCCGGTCTGGCTGTTCACAGGCACGACTGTTCCCGCAGCCGGCAATAATGAGCAGCAAGTGGAGGCTGCTGATGCTGGAGACAGGCAGGAGAGCTGACGCACGAAAGCGTCACTGGGAGCCGATGCGGAGCAGTGAGGAAGGGTCGCATGGCATCTAATTCGCAATCGGGTGGGCACCATCTTGGCTCTGCCCCGACGGAGGCGCCTCCGGAGCAGAGCAGACTGTGGGTGGGACTCTAATTTTAGCCTCCTGCATGTGCGCTGCTCGGAGCACAGTCTTGTGGGCTGCTTCCATTACGCACAGGCAAATTGAACTGAATGGAAATATTGTCGTCTCACTTACCGCTGTCACGTTGTATCAGCTCACGGCTGATTTGCTCGGCATTGTAATCGGGCATGTAATTAGGGGATATTCAGCCAGGGTACGGCAGCCCAGCGCAAGGCCCATCCGCTGCGGGGAGCAGGCTTTACCCGAAGTGATGCCTGGGCTCCCTGCTGGCTCTGCACGCAGCCGAATGTGCCCAGCTATGACTAACGCTTCAGCCTCTACACCGATTTCTAACCTCATGCAGTCCTTCTGATGTCAACAGGATTTTACCGGACTCTAAATTGACTCTAAATGTGGCTCAGTAGGTGCTAAAAATTGTCTGTGAGATCCTGAGCTTGAATAACTTGAGAGAAGAACATTTCTTTAAATAAGCATCATGCATTTCTCATTTACACGTTGAGACTCCAAGCAACGGCATGTAACAGCTTGTAATGCTCAACTTTTGATCCGTAGGCAGTGTTCGCCGTTTTAAGGATTAATTATTATTCCTTGCTGTATGGCATTAGAAGCTGGAGATGGCCGGCGGATTTGGGGCTGCACAGTGAGTGCCAGGCGCTGTGTGACCTTTCCCTGCCTCCAAGGGCCAGTGCCCTGAGCAGGCAGGGCAGGACCGGTGCCATCACCCCTTTGACCCATGGACTTTGGAGACAAGTTTGAACTCTCCAAAGGTCACACACAATCATTTGTAGCAGGCCCGGGAACTGAACCAGAACTTTCAGCAGCCCATCCAGGGCCAGAGATTAAAGACCATCCCTTTCTCTCTCTGCCAAGGATTTAGGCACAGGCATGCAAACTTTAGGTACAAATTTCAGAACTGATTTCCCCTCTGGCTGTGCAGCACCCAGGGATGTTATCTGGTGCCTGCTCGAGGACGTGACCCGCCAGAGTGGCAGTGTCATTGCTAACAGGTCTCAGTTCAAGGCTGTGGCCTATTTTGTAGATTTTCCCCTATACTAGAGGACTTTTGTCAAGCCAAGATAAATGACTTGAGTCCAAAAGTTTGTCTGTTTTTTTCTCAATAGCCTAATAAAATCTTTCACCTACAAACCTTCCTGGCCTGCTGTACATGAAAAATGCAAGATCATCAGGGCTGTGGCCAAATTTCATTAGCTGCTTGCACAGAAGCAAACAAGGCACTGTGACTGCTGATAAGCTCAGTCTCCAAACTCTACAGAGGCACAATGGCAGCGAGGCAGCAGCCGTGTCCTCGGAGCAGCCCCTGGCTTCCCGCAGGGCTCCTAGGGGGTTGGAGCTTGCAGGCTGCAGCGGCTAGCGAGAGCGTAGGGGAGGACGCCGAGCGGACAGCACTCCTCCCATGGCGATGCTCAAAGCTGTTCGCTCCTCCACGCCAGGCTGCTGATGAAGCCGAGAGCCCGCGCTTCCACGCCAGCTTGCGATACAGGCTCACGGTCATCGAGCTGCTGGCCCAGAGCGTGTTTTCTCCCCGCCACCCGCTGCCAGCTCCTCTTGCACGCTGCCTCCCGCGGATTCCCATGTCGGGTGCTGGCGCCTGCCTCTCCCAGCTGGGCTGAGCTCCTCGCTTGGCAAGCAGGCATCCCCAGCTGGGTGTCCCCTGAGCCAGCATCCCTGGCTGTGCCTCGCTGCTTCCCTGCCCTCGGAGAGCAGCTGCTGGAGCCTGGCTCTGCCAGGTGCAAGCTGGGCTGCAGCTCTCCAGAGTGGTTGTGCTCGCTGGCTCCGTGTTTGCTTTCCCACTAATATCTGGAGAAGCAGACTCAGACTGACAGCTCAGCCCTCCGGCTAGTGCAGAAACCAGTGCCGTCCTGAACAAGGCCAGCGTTCTGAGCAAACTGAGTGTGTCCCCTCTCTTCCCAGCCAGCATCTTCTGCAAGAGTTCGTCCTCCTCAGGAATGATGGCATGCTCCAGCACACGCATGAGGAAGCTGGAAAATGAGCTTTGTCCCAAGTCCTAGAAGTCAGGATGACCTGAACATGTACAGCCTTCAAATCACACAGCGAGGCTCTCCTATTCTATTTGCTCTTTTAATAACGGGGTGCAAGTAATATTTCTAGTGAATGGTTGCACTACCTCATTTCTAGTGACGAGATGATTTCCATAGGGTCCGTAGAGAAGAATAATGTTTTCACCAGGAATTTTAAGGTTAAAACCTAGAACAAGGGTGGGGAGGTGTATAGGACTGTTACAAGAGCAAATACAGTCTTAGCCACAGTTTCCTTAAAAGACTGAAATAATAGCTATAAATAAAGAAAGTAGTGGCCAATGCCAGATATTCCTGTGCCCTTTTCCCTCAAGGTGAAGAACTGGGAGCTGCTGCAGGTAAGACAGAAAACATCAACAAGAACAAGTTACCAATGTCAGTGTCCAAGCTTTTGGCTTCGTTGTCAGATTGGGCTTAGCATTGCCTAAATATCTAACAACAAAGTGAGACCGGCATCACATAGCTAGTGATGCCAGTCTATATGTATACGTGATACATACATACATATCCATAGTGATAGGAACAGATGAGGGGAAGGCAGTGGTGATCTCAATGGGAGACTCACTGAACACACCAACTCCAGTTGCAAACTGTCGCCTCCGAGCAAATCTGCTCCTCATGATGTGGGTGCTGCGGAGCAAGAAGCCGCAGCTGGAGGCATTTACCTCTTGGTAAAAGGGGAGCCCTCTGATAACATTGCTCCTTCCTTCAGGGGCCTTCCTCATCCCCTATTTCCTGACGCTGGTGTTTGCTGGGATTCCTCTCTTCCTACTGGAAACTGCTCTGGGCCAGTATACCTCTGTCGGCGGACTGGGAGTCTGGAAATTAGCACCCATGTTTAAAGGTACTGTACTGTAAGTTTGTGAAGGCGATGGCACATAACTACAGACAAAAACCCTTTAATGGTTTGGGAAGCAAATCAGCAAAACCCTGGGGACTGGGATGGGGTGGCAGGTGAGGGGAGTTTTTTCCCTCTGTCCTTATCAAGCTGTCCTTGACCCTGATGTCCGCAGTCACTAACATCATTGTGCTCTATTCAAGCAGTCTTGCGTGGTGCCAAGGCACTTTATGAGCAGCAGGGACTGCGATGGAGGGGCTCTGGTTGTAGAAGACCTGCCCCAAGCCTTCCCATGTGGGCTCACTTTAATTGCACGGGAAAGCTGTAGACAGGACATGTGAACTTGTCACCGTGTCTGGAGTAGCAGCGTTCTGGAAAACAGTGGTGATTTAGAAAGGCTTTGGATGTGTGACAGAGCGATTCTGCCGGGGAAGTGATTAGATCCTGTTTTCATGGACCTCTGTCCATAAAGTACCTGTAGCACACTGAAAGGTAGCACTGTTCACCCAGTGGAAACAGGTGGGTGACAGATGTGAGGGAACAAGCCTCCCTCGCTGACCAGTTCAGTGTGGCTGTATCAGGTGCTGAGTTGATGAACTGGTTCGCTTTTTCTGGCTCTGCCACAAAACTTGGCGTGATGTCCGTGAGTGCAGTTGGGCACCGGAGGCCTGGATTGATGCTGCTCTCTGCCTTCATTCGCAGGAGTGGGGCTGGCAGCTGTGGTTCTCTCCTTCTGGCTGAACATCTACTACATTGTCATCATCGCCTGGGCTCTCTACTATCTCTTCAACTCTTTCACCGCGGTGAGTCACAGACATGTCCACAGCATGGCATTGTCTGCGCTATGGGTCCTCACTCCCTGCATTACGGGGAGGAGTTGCTTATGCCACAAAACATGCGCTAACTGCTTGTAGTTTGTGCAAAAAGCCTTCGTCAGCACCCTGCTGGACCCTTCCCAAAGAGGTTCGTCAGCCCTGGAGTGCTGATGGGTACTGATGCTTGTCCTCTGGAGAGGGTGGTCCCCATCCCCTCTCTGGGAACTGTTGCCAATTACATCCATCTTTAAAATCCACCCTGTGTCTCTCTTATATTTTTAGACCTGTGTGAATCTAAGACCTGCAAATTTCCACAACTGGTTTTGTCACAACATGTTCTTATTACCCAGGACTTAGTCCTGACCTTAATTAGTCCTCATTTACGCTTCTCTTGATAAATGAAATCCTGGGGATTTTTTCTGCCGGGAAAATGATTCAGAAAGCATTTAGACATCTGCTTGTGACTGTTCCTTACCATGTACTTTGACATTGTGGTTTATAGTGGGTTCCTCTTCCGTAGCAGGGTCTTCTACCGTACAAGGTTAGAATCACACCCCACATTAACTGCTTGGTAGCTGAATGATTTATTTCATCCCAGCAGCTGGGAAGAGCTTAACTTAGCTCTCTGAGCAACTTGCAGCCTTAAAGACACCAACTCCGTGGTTCAAATGGGATCTTTTTCATTTACGTTTAACCCTGAAATGCTGTTAGGAACATTGTACATCCAGTTTCACTTTTTGTTTGATCAAAAATTTCAAGTATCTATCAAGACTTTTGCTAAAATATTCTGTTTGGCATTCCCAGCTGTTTTCTACCACCAAAATTGTCAGTTGTGGATGATTAGGTGCACCCTCGGGGGGATTCCCAAATGAACAATATTCTACCCCAAAGGAACCCATCCCCGTTCCGCCCTGGACAGGAGGCATCTTAGGATGAGGCTTTAGTACCGTCAGGTGTCACAGACCCGACTGGTGACAGTGCTTGTATCTACACAGGCAGCTCCAGGTGTTCAGCTCAAGGCCTTTTCTTTTACCAGAGATAATTCCAGATTCCCCAAAGGAGCCAAGGTACAAATAAAAAAGCTAGGCTGATGCCTGTCCCCTGTCCCTCCTAAATTTGACTAGGAGTATTTTGAACCTGAACAGGAACCCAGCTTGCCTTCTGCAGTTTCTGTCCTCTGAAATTCAGAGGAAATGGAGCAGCAACAAACCGTCCCCCTGCCTGCCCCTCACTATAAGAGCTGCACAGCGTCTCTGATGTGCAAACTGCTTGGTCGAAGGGCTGCTGTGCGGCACTGCTTGAGCTGTTGCATTTGCTTCAGTGCAATTAGCAAGTCCACAATGAAATCACTGGGTGGATGCAAACAGCCTGGGTGGCCACCGGGGTGTCCCCGCCTGCCCCTCCATAGCCCTTCTTCTGCCAAGCCAGTGCGCACATTAGGAGGTATCATCTGCTGGAGTGAACCGATTTAGATGGGGAGTGAAGGCAGCACTTAAAGGCACTGATGCCACAAAGCACTTAAAACACAGATAATATTTCTAAAGGGATCTGTGTTTGTGGATGAATAGGAACGAATACAAACATCTTCTTAAAGCTTTGTTGAGCTGGAGCTTGAGGTCTTATCTGCAGAGGGAAATAATCCAGAAGAGCCACTCTGCATTTATCTACATGCACTGCACTCGGGAAATGAGACTGCTGCACATGGAGACATACCTGAGCTGCTCTTGTTGGGCTGCCTCGGCCATGGCACTACACGGCATGGGCGAGTTGCCCTGCCTGCTCGCACAGCCCCTTGACGCTGCGGTTTCATCGCTTGCAGCACCAGAGCTGATGATTGTATTAAATCTGTAATGGTGTGCTGCCGTCGTGCTGCTACCTACGGTGTAAACATCTCCTAGGAATCCCTTTGTGCTGCTTATAAACAGGGCAGGGGATAGCATGAAATAGCTACTATGCTTTAAATTTACTCCTGGGCTTATGTTACAGTCGTTTATTCATGTAGACAAACCGTTAGCCCCCGTTCTCAATGCCGCTTTGCTTTTAAAGCATTGAAGCTTGGTATCAATGAGAGATAAGAAAATCAGTGTTTATTCTTTGTGCAGTAAATTCCAACCACTTGTTGAGTGAAGCTTGCCAAAAGCTGTAATGATTATAAACACAATATCCCCCGGTAGCTATTTTAATTAGTAGCTATTAATTACCAACAGTTAATTGGAAATGGCTTTCTATCTGGGGAATTGCTAACATTTTATTAGAGCTACAGCATTGCCCTAATCACGTCGTGATATTGTTTCCTGGAAAATCCGTGTCCCAATTTAACATTATTTTGGAAAATCATTTCATGCTTTTGGCTGCAAGGTTCCTGCCCATCCAGAAGATCTGCCCATCCTCTTTGCAAAAAAAAAATGGGATTTCAGTTTAAAAGAAGACAAATTTTGCTTCTCCCTACTGCCCTTCGGAGAGGACACATTAATGTTAACCCTGCTGTCCTTGTGCTGGTGCAGGACCTGCCGTGGCAGAGCTGCGGGAACGCCTGGAACACCGACCGCTGCTTCTCCAACTACTCCCTCAGCGACACCACCAACCTCACCAGCGCCGTCACCGAGTTCTGGGAGTACGTCCACAGCCTGCCTACACCAGGTTTCTCCCCCTCTCCGCGGCCGTTGTGCCCACTCGCTGGGGCTGCAGCTGTACTTGCCGTCACCTTTCCTTGGACAACCTTGGCAGGAGGGGGCCAGAGCTGGCTGTCGGCCAGGGTGGTCATGGGGTGCGCTGTGCAGCTGCAGCTCAGATGAAAAGGGGTGTAACAGCCTCTCTGCCTCTCTTCTCCTTCCCTTATCCCACCACGATGAGCCTCAGGTCCCTTTAGGGCTTTGCAGGCTCTCATGCTTATCTGCATCTGACCCTTTGCCCTCCAGCCGCCTCCAGGATCTCCGGTCCCTCTGCCCCCAAGGGTCAGACTTCCCCTTAACACAACCTCTCCCACCCCTAGGAGGAACATGCACCAGATGTCTGGGGGCCTGGGGGAGCCCGGCACCGTCCGCTGGCCCCTGGCCGGCACGCTGGCCCTGGCCTGGCTGCTGGTCTACTTCTCCATCTGGAAGGGCGTGGAGTGGACGGGCAAGGTACGGGGCGAAGACCAGGTGTTTCGGTGCTGCCTCTCATTGCCGTGCTCGGGTCTTGGCTGTCGGAATGTCCTCTGGACTCAATTTTGTTGGAGTGCCTATAACTAAGGTTATGATGTTTCAAGGCAGAATCATGGCAGATGCTATTAAATTTCTGACATTTACCTTTCATGGTTGTAAAAATTGCTGCCGTGTTTATGGTAGCGTAGAGACCCTGTAAAGTCACGGGTCTGAGCACTCCATCTCTCTGAAGGACTTCGGAAGAGGTTTTCAGAGATTCCTTACATTTCCCACCTCGGGACAGCCCTTTGAGAGAGCGAGGGCTCTTCTGGGCTCTCCCTTTTGAAAATCATGGTGTCTTAAATTGCTGCCCTTTGAAAAATTTCTTGCTGCCCTTTAGGTATTGGTGGAAGACCTTCAGATCAGGAGCGCATTGTTATTCACTGTGTAGCATTTCAGGCTAGCACAGCGGAAAGGTAATTGCTTAGTTTAGTGAAACAGCGATGCTGAGATACTGAGATGTGTTATTTAGAGCACAGCGTGGTGTAGCGGGACAATATTATGAAAGGAATAATCTAGAGGAGAGATCAGAAAGAAGCGCTTCGGGCATAGGTCACCTAAGCTGTTAACTTCCCCGGTGGCTCTCAAACAGGTTTTAGCTATGCAGCCGCAGCAAAGCCCTGGTGATTGCCGGTATGGGCCCTGTCATGAGGGATGGCACATACCTCCCAGTCCCTGAAACAGTGCCGAAAAGAAAGCAGTGAAGTCAAGATGATTCATGTTGCGTGATGCATTGGACTAGAGAAACACCAGCTTTAGCTCTGCAAAATAAGGATGTGATGACTTAAAGGGATTACTTCTGTGGACTAAATTTATCCCTGTGCAATTCCCTTGTCTTTGGGCAATTCATCCAGACTTTAGCCTGCTACTTTTGCGATTAGTGCATCCTTGCATGTCATTGGCAGAGAGAAACCTCAAACAGCCAGAAACATTACTGGCATGGGAACAGGAGGCAGAAAAGGCAAGGAAATGCTGCCAAAAGTGTCAGTGCATGGGGAGCCTGTCCCCCTTGCAGGGGGGCACGCTGGACCCAATGCCACCATGGGCAGGAAAGCTCCTGGGCACTGGCGGGCTGATGGCTTCTCTTCCATGGTGTCTTTTGCAGGTGGTGTATTTCTCGGCCACTTACCCCTACTTCATGCTCTTCATCCTCTTCTTCCGGGGAGTCACGCTGCCGGGAGCCAAGGAGGGGATCCTCTTCTACCTCACGCCCGACTTCAAAAAGCTCTCCGACTCCGAGGTTCGTAGCCTAGTGAGGAAAGCTCTTACCTCCCAGTTGGCTCCACATTAGTCTTCCTCGGGCACTTCCCTTGAATATTTTAAGTATTAAAAATAAAATGGAGTAGTTCCACGTTGAAGCAGTCACGACCCTCTCAGGCTGAGACAAAACTGAAGGGCAGGCCCTTCCTGGGTGGAAATCCACGCAGCAGCTCTGCTGTACTCAAGCAGTGTTATCCATGGGGTGGGGGTTTGAGAAATTACCCCAACAAAGGAACCTCCCCTCCAGGCTGGGAATGCCTCATTTCACTAGCTACCCCACAGGTGGTGATTTGGCCTTGATCTGGTGGTCCCAGAGAAAGGAGGATGTGGTGGTGCTGGCGTGGGGGCCTCAGAAGCAGCACAAGTGCAGCAGTACACACGGCAGCAATTTTTGGAAGTGCTTAAATGGTGACTGGTGGCCAGTAATGTTGCTTTGGTCAGGGGAAGCACAGGGGGGATCCAGGAGAAGCGTGGAGGCTTGCAAAGGCAAAGTTTTTCAGGTGACACAGACTCTGCCTTTTGCAGCAGCGATGCTCCTGTGACTCCAGACAGAAAAAAGTCTGTCCTTCAGACATGTTCAGCCTGGTTAGCAGTAACACAGCTACAGGTCAGCAGCCAGCATCGCAGGCGCCCATGGCCCTAGCGACAGGGTGCGCTCAGGTCCTGACCACCCCAGTGGGCTGGATGGCCAAGCCCACAGCCCCATGGTCTGCATCCAGCCCTCTCGCTCGCCCTGCACTGAGCTGCTGTAGGAGTCACATCTGCAGCATGGAGTCCCGCCTGCTGCACTCCTCTCCCGGTGCAACTCGGGCAGCAGGTTTGCAAAAGCTGGAGGGAGCAACAGGCGGCGTTGTCCAGAGGTTGGGGTTTGTCTCCAGGGTGCGACAGCCTCACCTGGCAAAGCAAAGACACCAAGCTTTTGGCCTCAGCAGATCCCACACCCTCTCAGATAGACAGGATAAACACTGAAGTGTCTGGGTGTCTCACCCATCCCCTCCGTGCCGAGCTATTGCTCAAGGGAGGGAGGGCAGCCATGCTCAGTGGCTGGACCCACCAAGCTGGCAGCGCAGTGGAAGACAGACTCAAAACTGTCTCCTTCTCCGCAGGTCTGGATGGATGCGGCCACGCAGATCTTCTTCTCTTACGGCCTGGGGCTGGGGTCCCTGATCGCTCTGGGAAGCTACAACACTTTCCACAACAACGTCTACAGGTCTGTTGGTTTTTTCCCAGCCTCCTGCATGGCGGGGAGCGCTCACGGGTGAGGGAGGGGGTCATGGTGAGTCTGGGGTACCTCATCTCTGACGTCCCCTCGCTGGTAACAGGCAGCCTGGGGGGCACGCTGCTGTCGTCGTAGCGGGGCTCCCCCGCCTGCAGGACACTTAACACGTCACCTGCGCTACCTCTGCGAGGCACAGGAACTGCTCTCGGCAGGGCTTGGTCTTTTGTTTGCCCCACCCTTTGCTCCTGGCCTCTTGGTAGGGACCTGCAGGTGGTTTCTTTTCTTTTTTGTCTCTTCCAGAGACTCCATTATTGTCTGCTGTATAAATTCCACCACAAGCATATTTGCCGGTTTTGTTATTTTCTCTATTGTTGGCTTCATGTCGCACATCACAAAGAAGTCAATCTCAGAACTGGCCTCCTCAGGTAAGCAGAAACCCAGGTTCAGATGCAACAGCAACCTTTGAGAGCAATTCGTCAGTGAGCATGGGATGCTCCCAGGCCTTTCCTGACGGGGACCCACGTGTGCAACCCTCTTTGCACGCCCTCCCACCAAGATGGGTCTGATGCACCTGTGGCTGATGTCCATCGCACTTTGGCTGCAAGGGGCATCTCCACCTGCTTTTAATGTTCACCTTCTTTTAGTGCTCAAATTTTATGTGCTTTTGCTGCAGTGAAGTATTTAGGCCATTTTCTTTCTGAAACTTTCCTATGGAGAATAGCTACTGCCTATGTTTTCAGTAGACGTGATCAAAATTTGGAGTCCCTTTTCCATGTGAAATTTTGAAATTGTAATTTCAGGATAATTTTTTAACCAAGATAGAACTGTGACTTTTTGCACAAAGACATATTTTGAAATTGCTCTCTTCCCAGAGAAAGCTTTTATCTCAAGAAGCAACATTTTGTGATGGAAAAAAAAAGACATCAGGAAAGTTATAACCAGCTCTGAATATCAGTTTATTTTTCTAGTAAAGTGCTGCAGCTCCGTTTGGTAGCAGTAATTTGATGACTTGCTTGCTTGCAGGAAGAGAAAAGGCAAAGCATTTCTCCAGTCATTCCTGCCTCCCCATCCTATCCCTGTGCCCTCCACCGGGTGGGTGTGTCATGGGCGAAGGCTCAGGTTTTTCTAGCTCCTATATTAAATACCCGCAATTCTTGACTGTGATCGTTGTCTTTCTGTTCAACTGTTGCTCTTAGCTCAGACTTCCCATCAAATGCTTTATAAACATGGGCTCATCCCTCTTTTCATTACCGCAGGCCCTGGACTGGCTTTCCTCGCCTACCCGCAGGTTGTCACACAGCTGCCCCTGTCCCCACTCTGGTCGATCCTCTTCTTCTCCATGCTGATGATGTTGGGTCTGGATAGTCAGGTGAGACGACCCAGGGACAAAGTGGGGTAAGATATGAAGATATCTTCAGATACGATGGTGGTGTCCCCTTCTGCACCTTGGGACGGTGCTGAGCAGGGTCTTTTCTTACTCTTCATGGTGAGATGTAACTGCATGAAACAAAACCACCCGTGTGGTCACCGCCTCTGCGCTCTTCCCTAACAGAGGCATATACTGCAAGTGTGGCGGTATCTGACCACTACCCAGCGCACCAGTCCTTGTCCTGCCGCCAATTAAAATAAGAGTAATGACCAGCTCCCAGCAGCCCAGCAGAACCAGTCAGCCTTATAAGACGATCACCACTTCCCTGTAGGAAGATCTTTGGAAGGTTTGTCTCTGTTCAGATCAATTTTTAGCCCTAGTGAAATGCTGGTGCTGCTGTGTGGGCACAGCATGGATGCTTCGGATTTCCTTACTGCATCACCTTGACCGAACTGCATTTCCTGTGAGGCAAGAAAATGTCATTACTTTGGCTTACTTTCATAGGTTAGGGTAGAAAGTCTCCATCTTCTCTACTCCCTGGAGCTGGGAGGAGCATCTCCGCACGAGGTACCAGTCTCCAGCCAGACCCAGCGCTCCGGCGCAGTATCGACAGGTTGCACTGAGAAAAGCAGCGATGCAGCATTTGAATTAGGGCTCTCCGGTGGTGTGGGGATGGTGGTTTGATGCAGCGTTTCAGCACTGTTGTTGATAATAAAAGTGACCCCGAGCAGAGCTGAAGCACCCTGGCCTGATTCGTAGGTGAGCAGGGGTAGATCCTGGCCGAAGGAAAGAGCCATGCCTTGGGAGAGGCCGGTGCCCGGGTACCCTGACTGCTTTGCTGTTAGGTAAGTCTTACAAGATATTTGAGGGGGAAGCAGCTGGATGTAGCAAAAGATCTCTACCCTGCCCCCCTCAGAGCCCTCACAAAACAAACAAATCATGGTCTCTGTATTTTTACAAGAGATGCTACTTCTATTCTGACAGTTCAGCACAAAAGCAGCTACCCAGTGAGGCAGTCAATGGCAGCGTGCCTCTCTTTTGAGTGCATCAAAATCAAAGGCTCCTTCAAAAGCCTGTGCTTGGTCTGTCACATCCTCCCCTGTGCCCGCGTGCTCTTTCCTTGCAGTGCAAACCACCGGTACAAAATGGATGCTGTCTTGGATTACCGGTAGCGTTCATAAACCCAAGTCTAGTTCATAATCAGACTCAGACCTATTCCTGAAATGTCGCACCTGGTTTCCAGGAAAATCTAATCTACCAAATCCAGTTTTCAATTATGGCACACTCCCATAAACACATCATAAAGCTCACGTCTGCATTACCACAGACAGTATTTGGCAAATAATTTCAAATAATGACTAAATGTTCCAAAAGAAGCTACGTTTACCGAAAAAAAAATTACTCTCCATGGATTATTTGCTCAGTGCTGGTAAATAGTTCAAGACATGACAATAAGTCCTCTAAGCACTGTGTGGAATTTATTTGCTGCATTTGCTTCTGAAATACCACTTGAAATTCTCCAAGTCCCTTCTGACAGCTAGTCTCGGAGGGCAGGCAGTCCTTGGGGGGCTATCATTGCCTGGAGGAGGAGGAGGAGGAGGAAGGCAGGGGGGAACGAAGCATCAAAAGGAAAACAAGCTTTTAAAAAAGCACAGATAAATACATGTGAAGAAGCTTTCTGTCTGCCTGCTGGAGCTCTGATTCAATCAAACACACCGTTAACAGCATGGCAGCTTATGTGTATAGAACAAGTAACACAAGCTGCAACAATGGCTGCAATTGCACATGCATTTTGAAGTGTCCAGTTAAAAAAAACCCAAAAACCAAAAACCAAAACAAAGAGATGTTTTTGCTATGCGCTGATTAAATGTCATTTGCGGTATTTGCAGACAGGGAGCAGCCATTTCTCATTTGGGTCAGCAGCCCAGTCCACGAGGCGCGGCAGGGCCATGGGGCATTTCCTGCACCCCCAGGGCTGCAGGGCTGGGGCTGACCCTTGTCACCAGGGGGGCACGGGGCCGTAGGCACAGCGGAGATGCTCGGGAGCCTGGCTAGTGAAGGAAAGTAGGGATGAGATCTGCCTTTGCTATGCAGCGACAAAACCCAACCCCTTAATGACGGTGGGAGTGGGTCCCCCCGTGTCCATTAGCTTCGATAGCAAGTCTTCTGCAGATGCAGCACAGCTACGTCTGCCTCTTTCTGCCAGGGTGCTCGTCTCGTCTGCGGTTACTTGAAAGGGATGAATGACCTATATTGACAGACACGCACCTCCCTCCTGTGCCCCCACTTGCCGTTCGTGTGCCTTAATGTTCACTCTGCCTCTGATCCATCCGGCCTTTAGCTCTCTTGTGTCTAGACTCTCTTGCATAATATGCTAATGCTTTCTTTTAACCTACCAGTTTCCAGGTCAGGCGTTTGCTCCCCAGGGGAGCTAGTAAGCCTTGTGACTGCAAGCCTGCGTCTGTCCCATGTGAGGCTGCCTCTCACAGGTTATTCATGAGGAATTCCAGCTGCGAGCAGCGAGACTCACTCTCGTGGCTCTCTGCTGCACATCTGGCAGTTGTGGTCGAACCCCCCGCGGGCCCATGGGTCCCGGTCCGGGTGCTCTGCGTGGCCAAGGAGGGGATAGCAAGCCCCTGGCGCTGGGAGAGGCTGGGAGGCAGACTTTCATTCAGACCGAGGTGCCACCTATATTGACTCCCAAGCCCAGATTGTCAGACCCAGCAGCTTGTGTAATGATTAAGCCCCTGAAGGGGAAAAAGAGCAAAAGAGAAAAGTGAATGGAAATAAAATCTTTAGGAAAGAAACAATATCATGGGACGAGGCATGAGGAAGAACAGAGTATGTGTTAAAAATTGTGGCTGGAGACGGTGAGAAAAACGAAACTTTTTGGAAAGCAGACTGAAGGGTGCGTGTGTGCGCACGCACGCACGTGTATATCCACCTGCACACACGAGTGCGCACGCAGGGCCAGGGTGAGACCAGGAGGCATGACAATGACCAGATCCTCATCACTCCTCAAAGCAGCATGCTCTCACTCAGGTGCCTACTCACCTCGTGTGAGTGTCGAAGGTTGGGTATGCGGGCAGGCGAATGTGGACCCCAGGCCAGCCAGGGAGCCACAGTGCCCAGGGCTGGAAAGCTGAGCCTCCTCCAGGCTGCGTCACCTCTGAAGCCTGAGGCATTTTTCAGTAAATGGTATGAAAGCCATTGCCTGTTTTATGGCTCGAAAAAGCAGCATACCACCCTTTGGTTCACCACCTCATCCATTACACACCAGCTTCATTTTGATAGGAGGCAAAGAGATTTCAACTCGCTTCGTAGCCCTGTTCCCCACCATCCATCCCCCTGTCTTTCCCTCTGTGCTTTCCCTGACTTTAACCCCTCTTCCTGCATCAAAGGGCTGTTGGTTTTACTCCCTCCTGTTATCTGAGGCATCTTTTTCTTCGTTTCTTCTTCTCTGGACACCCCTCACATCCACCCTTTGTCCCCAGCCACCCCTGGCCCCTCTCTGAACCCTTTTTTGCTCTCTGCCTTGCCTGATGCCAGACCGCCTGGCCCTGCCCATGGCTCTGGCAGTGCCTGGCCATGCATCCACGTGGAAGGAATGGCTTTCGACAGTGTTTTTTTTGTCACACCAGCTCTTCACACTGTGGTGCCAGCTCAGTCTTGACTCTTTCAGACAATGAGCCGGGTGGGATGGGGTGAAGAGCTCGCTGTCAATGAGTATAAAGGCAGCTTAACCCATGCCCGAACGGCAAAAGATGCTTTAATAGCACTTGTGTCCAAGATAAAAGGCTTAGCTCATTAAAAATTCGAGTTGAAGCAGTCGAGCTTCGGCACTCTGGGAATGCCGGCTTTCCGCGCTGCGCTGTGTAGATACAGAACCCTGGGCAGAAACATCGCCCTTTGCCTCGCTCTGTCCCACGTGGAAGCCAGCCCCAAGAGCCAGCGATCTGCAAGCTCTTCTGCTATCCCTGCCCAGCTATAGGCATGGATCAGACTCCCCGCTTTTCTTCCATACGGCTTTCCAGCCCTCTGCTGCTCATTTTGGTCTGTGTACCTCTACCTCTGCCACCACTCTCGTTTTTTTCCTTCTTGTCTCCCTATTCAAAGCTGAATCTAAAAATGCCAGCACTTTCTAGAGCACTCTCCCAGGGACAGGGAGGTCCCTGACATCCAAGAGCAATGAAATCTCTTTCATTTTCATTGCGCTGGCTTGTACATTTACTGAGGGTGACCAGGGAAACGAGGAGCTGGCTGCCCTCATAAACTTTCCAGTATTTTTGCTAGAGGCATGATGTGCTCTCTGAGAGCTCTATGTTACCAGTGGTTTCTGCGAGAGAGATATAAAAGTGAATCTCACAATTTAACAAGAAATAGGAGGGAAGGATGCACTTCACATATATACAGTCCAAATGTCCTCATGCCATAGGGCAGAACTAGTAGGAAAACTGATTTGAAGGTAACACTCATGGGGACTTCTTTATATGTGTTACAGTGCAGACAGCATTAATATACCATGCCTGGTATAGCACTGCACAAGCCAGCCAGGTGTTTTCAGCTCTAGAAAGACCACGTCCTGTGAGGATGGGGCTTTTAATGTACTGCATGCACTTAATGTAGCGTGCTTGAAAAAGTGAAATAAAGTGAAGGACTGGGTAGTCAGAGATGTTGTTGTTAGGCACATGCACGTGAGACCGGGCAGTGGGTAATGCAGCTCCTTAATGAGTGTTTTAGATCATTGAACAGCACAAGCGCTGTCGCAATAGGCCGAGAAGAGCACACGTGGGAAAGGAAGAGCAAGCAAGGTCCTGCACGTGTCCCAGCAGCAGACAGACACACTGCTGTGACAGAGAGCCTGGCAGCGTGGGGGAGCAGGGCAGTGGCGGGGAGGCTCTCAAGAGTTTGGGGGAAGAACGAGGAGGCTTTCCACAGGAGGCAGAAAGTGGAGATTTATCTCAGCTAATTTTAGGTATTTAACCCTGGTGCTTTTAGCTCCCTCTATATTCAGTGGAGGGAGAGAGGCATTTTCAGAAGACGGTTTGGACCAACTTTGTGCAGAGATGCCTCCTTCTTTTCTAGTGTCTGCAGAGAGTACTTAAAGCAATGAGGACGTCAACATTGGAGTTAAATGTTGAAGGTGATGATGTCAGGCTAAGATACTTATATATGTATATGTCTTTGGTGTATACCTTTTCCTGTAGTTCTGCACCGTGGAAGGGTTCATTACAGCCCTGATGGATGAGTATCCTCATCTCCTGAGAGCCAGGAAGAAGGTCTTCATTGCAGTTGTCTGTTTCATCTCTTATCTCATTGGATTCTCCAACATCACCCAGGTACAGATAGCCGTGCTTGTACCTCCACTCATGGCACCTTTCTGGTCACTTTGGCATAGCACAGCAGCACCAAAAGCTTTGGGAGAAGTGACAACATCCCTAGGAGCCATCCTAATGCTGGATAAATGGGCTTGCTCATCACTGCTACATCTCAAGTGACTTAGGATGGCTCTGTAATTTTTACCACCATCCTGTTGCCAGTCTGGCTTGGTTTTTTGCTATTTGCAATAAGGGCTCAAGCCAACAGAGCCCAAGCTGAGGGAACGCTTGGTGCAAAGGGTTGAGATAACATAAAGAAGACCAGTCTGTTGGGGCCCTGAACTTCTGGGGCTGAAGCCAAGGTTCAGTGTGTGGAGGTTAGGGCTGAGTGGTCTGGAGACTGTTTGTGGAGCACTGTAGGTTCATAAGGAGGCAAGGCAGCAAAACTCCTGGGAGGGGCAGAGCAGACTAAATTAAGTGACTTCCATCTAAACCAGAGAAAAGCGAGAAATCCTAGTGAGTCTCTGCTTTTCTCCTCACCCTTGGCCATGCCTGAACAGGCTGGCTAATTGTCTGCAAGAGCACATCAGTTTTGCTGCTGGGAACCAGACTCCAGTGGAAACATTGCAACACCGGCTCTACTGTCCGAGGAAATTAACATTAAAGCCAGCAGACGCAGATAGTAGCAATCCAAGCAGCCGGCTGATATTGTCGACCATAATCTATAACTAAACTCCTTGATCCTGGTTTTGTCTCTTCAGGGTGGCATTTATGTCTTCAAACTGTTTGATTACTACTCAGCCAGTGGCATGTGTCTTCTCTTTCTTGTCTTCTTTGAGACCATCTCAATTTCTTGGTGTTATGGTAAGCACAAAAGACCTTGTTCCTTTGTTTTCTCCATGGGCACGGTGAGTTATTTCAGAAGCCTCCCACAGTGAAGCCAATGAAAACTTTGCAACTGAAAATAGCTTAGGCTGATAACTACAGAAAATTAGGACCAGAAGGCTGTCACTGCACTTCTCCGGGCCACCACGAAGACCTCTGCACAAACTGGCAGATGCCTAGGGTCCTGCCCTCTGGTCCTTCAAGAGGACACGAGGAACGTGGAAGCTGCTAGCACAAATTTGCTTTTGTGTCCCTGTACTCCATTCCCTCCCTATAATGCTTGTCATGCCACAGCATCGTCACCTTCTTGCTGTGGCTGGCCTGTGCTGTGTCATGAGAACAGGTGATGACCATGGTGCTGAGGTGAGATGTTTTTTTCAACACTCATTTCTTCTTGTAGGTGTGAACAGGTTTTACAGGAACATCGAAGAAATGATTGGCTACCAACCTTGCATCTGGTGGAAGATCTGCTGGGCCCTCTTCACTCCTCTTGTCTGCCTGGTAAGACCTGAAGCATGCTATCTGCAGGAGTGGATCCAGAGGGCCTCTTAGTTTGGATGGGCTGTAGGGGAGACACTATGTTCTCGACCCAGTATAGGTCTGGTGCAAGGTGGCCACCTCGCAGACTTGAGATGGGTAAAGTAATACAGGAGCATCTTTCACTGTGCCCACTGGAAATCACCCACAAGAAAAGCTCTAGGTGATTGTTTTAATCCAAATGAGGCCATCAGTTCTTCATTCTTTCTGAGATGCCCAAAGAGAAGCAAATAGTTTTTGCTGTTTTAAAAAAGCTATTATTGGTTCTGGGGAAGGCTCTCAGCTACTCCAGCTCCAGCCTCAGCCCCTGGCAGGCTTGTCAGAGCAAAAGCCATCAGCAAATGCAGTATAACTTACTGCGGAGCAATTTTGCCTTTCCTGGTTCCTGTGCTTCCAGCAGGAATAGTACAGGGAATGGTGTGAGAAGGCCAATGATAGGAAGATGAAGTCTCCTGAGGCCAGCTGTGAGGATACTGTTAACTTACTTAGGAGCTGATGTGGGGGCACTGCTTGTCTGAGTAGTCTAGTGAAGAAGGAAATCAGGGGTATTCCAGTTCCAGCTTTTTACATAGGATAGTAAGAAATGATATGAAATTACCACTTGGTGGGCTGAGAGCATCTGGACTAGTTTAAGGAGCTGTTGGGTTGCTGTAAGACTGTCGGGAGCTAAGAGGATACTGAAGGAAAGAATGGATGGATGGACCCTGATTTTGCATGCCTTATTCTGCAATGGCTGGTGCTCTTTTCCCAGGGTGTGTTCTTCTTCAGTGTGGTGGAAATGACCCCTCTGACACTGGGAAAATACGTCTATCCCACGTGGGGACAAGGCATTGGTTGGCTTATGGCTCTGTCCTCCATGGTACTGATCCCAGGATACATGCTGTACTGTTTCTTCACCTCAACGGGGACTCTCCGGCAGGTATGAACAGCTTCACCATTCCTCTTCTGCTCTCTGCTTAGAGTAAGACCCCACTGAACTAAGCCTAAGAAGAACCAAGCAGACTCTGCTCTGATAAAGTTGTCAGGCTACTTCAGGCTGGTGCTGCAGGAGCTCTGCGCGCTCGCTCCTCCAGGAGGGCTCAAATCAGCCCCAGCGCACAGAACAGCCTCCGGCGACATGGGCTCGCTGGAGAGGACTGACTAGCACAACTGAGCACTAACGTGTCTCAGTGGCTGGGAGTACTGCTGGGCAGCACGTGGCTGGCTGCGTTGGCCAAGTGGGTAGACCTTCAGGTAGTCTCTCCTTAGGTCAGTCTGTTGTCCTTCACTGAGTTTTGTGTTGCCACCATCACAAAAAGGAAGCCCTCTTTCCCTGGATATCTCTTTGGTGCAGGGGACTGGAGCCCTGGAAGAGACTGGGAAGAAATCTTTGAGGTTTCTTAACCCAGAGAAATTCCAATTCCCAGCAGTCCCTGGCTATGAGCATGGTTACCTGGCATGTTTCAGCAGAGAGATCAGCATCCTCTGAGCACGAAGCTTGAAACATCTCAGCGCTAGGACCTGCTAGTGACAAACATGCGCAGCAGTAGTTTATCATGTGCTTTGTAAATGGCACTCCGTGAATGAGGAGTTAAGAAGCAATGCAGACTTTTATGCAGGACCCACAATACCTACAACTCTGATCTTGTTTAAAATGTTGTTTTAAATAATTTGAGCAGGGTTTTATGTAGCAGTGAATCGTGAGTCTCTGTATGTCGTACCTGGTAATCACTGTTAAGATTTTATTTGCAATGTTGACATTCAGTCTTGAGAGCACTGTGCACAAAGGCCCTGGCTTGATGCTGTCTGCTGCAAGCTACAGGTGTAAGAAGTCACCTCAGGGGTGCTGATTTATGGCTTGCCCAACCCAGCTGCAACAGCCACCAGATGCCATCTAAATCCCATGAGTTTACTTCATGGATACTATTTTGAATAATATTTAATTCAGAAATGTTTTGTCTGGAATTGCTTCAGGTTCTCTACCGCTGAGGTCAAGTTGCAGGTGAATTTGTCTTTCCTTCATCCCAGCTCTCCATTTGGATGGGCTCTGGTGGGGGAACTGGGCGGGTTTGGTGTCTCAGATCTGCTTTCAGTTTCTTGTCTGTCATCTGAGGTCAGGTTTAGGTTCTTGCCATTGGTGTTGAGACCCACGTTGGCTTTACTGCAGGAGTCAAGCCAGAGTGTTACGTAAAGACACTTCGGTGATTTGGGGTTGAAGACCAGCAGCAATTCCAACAGTAGGTCCTTTCTCAGATGTTTAGAGGATTCTTCATCCTCTCATAATACGAGCTGAAAAAGGCGGGGAAGGAGAGTCTGCAAGTACAGATACGTGTTCAACCCTTTGCTTAGTCTCAATCCTGTTTCCACTAGGGATGATGAAAGCGTGTCCTGGCACCTGGGGGCAGCTCAGAAGCATGTTTCTACCCATCCCCTCAGCATCTTGTGCAAACCAGCAGTGCCAGTCAGCAGCGTGAGCGGGTGGTGTGCACCCTCTAACAGCACCCACGCACATCAGGAGACTCGGGCCTCCTCCCCATCGTTCACAGACCCGGGAGTGAGCAGCAGGTGGCAGCAGGAGGAAACTAGGCTTGTGTGTGTGTGTTGGTATCAGAGAGACAGGGAGAATTTTTGGCCTCTTGTATGCACAGATCCTGGATTAGTTTGTAATAGAGCTGGAGCTGGAGGGAAATTAGATGCCAATGCTGAATAAAGTGGTTTTGACAGACAGGAAAGATTACAAGTCATTTTGATCCTACCGAGCATGAATGTGAGGGGGAAAAAAAAAGACCATGAATGGCAGAAGAGGCTCAGTGAACATTTCAGAGACTTCACCCAGCAACAGCCACTTCAGTGGTATTGGAGAGTAGGAGCTTGTTTCCCTTTGCTGGAAAGAGGTTCTTCCTGACTTACTGATGTCTGCTCAGGTCAGGCTCAATCCTCCTCTGCCTTCTCTTTTGCAACTTACAGCATCAGTCCCTCCCTGACAGGCAAAAGTGATTCACTCTTCTTCATCACTCCTGATGCTCAGTCCACACGCCTCCAGTAATGACTTGCCCCTGCGTATTTTCCTGGGTTCTTGCTTCACTTTACTTGGCTCCACAATTTTCATTTGATCAGCTCAGGGTGACAGGAATCGCTGCTGGTGCAAAGGTTTGTGCAAGTGGATTGGTCTGATCTGCATCCGCGGCACAGGCCACAACCCTGGCAGCATGTTGGAGCTAGTTAGTAATGCTTTATAATCAACCCTAGTTGAAAAATTATGGAAACTGGGAAAATGGGTCTGCTCTGAAGCCTGTGACATTGCAGTTCTCTCTTGTTCCTACTTGCAGCTGGTATTGCCTGGTAACAGTTTGCCCATGTTGGAAGAGTGAGCCCTGTATTTCAGGTGCTGTGCTACACGCAGCACCAAAGCAAAGGTGACCTGCAGAGGCTTTCAGTGGGTTGCCGAATGGTGCTGGAGGCATAACTCCTGCCCCATGCACCATCCCCTTGCCCTGTAACTAGGGCCACCTCTGAGGCTTGGGGTGAGGGGTCCCAACCCTCAGCCGCTGCCATGCCCCAGCTGTCCCACCGCTGCCGACCCCGGCTGACACGCTCTCTCCCTTCATTCCTGGGCAGCGCTTGCAGCAGATGACACAGCCCAAGCCAGAGGTGCACGCTCAGAACAACGGCCTCCAGTCGAAGACGTCCTTGAATGGGAGGGTCTCGGATGCCGCCGTCTAGGAGGAGACCCTGGACCTCCCTGCCCTGCCCCCGTAGCTGCTCGCGCCACGTGGTCCCTCGAGCTCCTCCAGCACAGCTCACTGTCCCCGGCTCCGTGGTGGCTTTCGCTTGTCGAAGAGAGGACGTGGTGGAGGAACCCTCTCACATCTCTTCCTCCCAGCCCAGCTTACCAAGGCCCTGTACGAGCTGCCACCAGGGTGTTGTGTGGTGACTGTTTTCATCCTACAGCATCCTGGTCTAGGCTGCTGGGGAGGAGCAGCCAGTGCCCAGGTTGTCCTCCTCCTGACGAGAGGTGATGTTTCTAGAGAGCTTAGACTGATCGCTGACCACGTCTCTCTTCTTCTTCTTGCCTTGCCATGTGAATCTCCACAGACCCGTAGCACACAGCCATGCTGTCACCCCAGAGCGCCAGCTGACACCAGGCTCGAATCCTAGATGGTTGTCAATTGATCTAGCATAAACCAAATGTAGCAAATGCATAACTGGAGGGGATGTGGCAGAATGAGGGATTCCAGTGAGGAGTCCAGCATGCCGGTAGCTGTAGGACATCACCCCAAAACTGGAGAAGGGCATCAGGACAGTGTGGGCTGCTCACAGGTGCCGTATTTCAGCCCTGCACAGTCTCCAGCCATTACCACCGCATCCATCGGGGCTGGCACTGTGAGCCAGAGCCTAGCAGAGTAGGCAGCCTTTTTCTTCTGGAGCGTCCTGCCCTCTGCAGCTGCGTGCAGTAACCGCTCCCTGACCCTAAAATGCAGTTAAGAGGGCAAGTGGAGGGCTCTCTGCTAGAGGCTGTCCCGGTCTCCTACGCTGACCACTCTCTGCTGCAATCAGCTTTGGGCGGAGGCAAGAGGTCTGCTGTGTGACGGGGAGCCTTTCCAGCACGGTGCAAATCTCCCCCATGGCTGGAACAGGGCGGTTCCTGCCAAATACCCTCCCTGGCTCCATCCCCCGGTGGGAAGCAGTAAGATGCAGCATAGTGCCCACGGGTGGTTTATCTTATACCTTTTTGTGGAAGTGGCAACACCTAAATCCCAGCCAGTGGAAGGCAGGAGCTCCGGGGGGAGTTGGTGGAACGTAGCCACCATGCTTAAACCCACCCCTGTAAACCAGTGCTGACTTCCCTTGGGAAGTGTCTGTACAGCCAGCCGCTGGCGCTGGCACATCCCGACTCCCAGCACACGCAGCATGGGGAGCCGTGAGCTGCTGCAGATGATGCTGGAGGAGTGTATAACACAGCAGCATATTTCTGGTTTATAACACCTCGAGAAAGGAGGTGGCTCATCATAGCACCACGTGCGGGTGTGACAGTGACGCTCCCATTTGTGACAGCCTCCCAATGACCCCACACGGAGATACCGGCGTGCTCAGAGCATTTGATGAGCACCCACCGTACGTGTGCGCACACAGCGTGGTTCAGTGCAAATTAGTCTCTCCCTGCCTGACAGCATTGCCAGGTCTGCTGGCCTGCCTTCCCGCCAGCTCGCACTCCCAGGCTCAGCTCAGAGGCAAGGAATTCAGAAAAGGGTGTCCGAGAAAAGGTGTATGTCCCGCTCATGCTGTGGAGCTGCGACATGACGCAGGTCGGCCCCGTGCTGCCCGTCCCTGGGACCGGCTGGTGCACGGGGCCGACCTGCTCTTCTGCCGGTCTCCCAGCCTGAGGATCGGGAGCGTAAAGAGGAAAGAAGCCGTCTGGTGATTAAAGCTGAAGTTGGTCACCTTTGGGGTGGGGTCCCCTGCCAGCTCACCAATGCACCTCGATTAACGTTGCTTTAGATGTGTAACCAATTTGTGTTTGTGCACGTGGCACGTGCTGTGTCCTGGCTCTTAGCAGTCCCGGCTGCCAGGCCGCGAGTGCATGTTTCGCCGTCTCCAACGCCACGAGCTGGGATCACGCCCTATCCTGCAGCTAATCGTTGGGGTGTTTGCGTCAAAAAAATTGCAGCCGTTAAATAGACATAAGGAAACGCTGAATTTACAGGCTTGATCCTGTAAAGCCGAAAGCCAAACGCTGAAAGCTGCAATCATAGTTCATCACAATTAATCTCAGCCAGTCACAGAAATGTCATCTCTCCTTGTGCCGTAATTGCCAGCGCTAGTATAGCTGAAATTTTCTATTCCACTTTCACCTATTTTTATAAACCAGGGGATAAAGGAAACCACTCGTTATATAGATGTATGTCCTTTGAGAGGGACGTCTGTGTTGAAAACAGATGTTAACCTCCGACCTTTGCAGTAATGACCTTTACTAGAAACCTGCTTTTTCTTGTGCATCCAGGTCACGTAAACTCCCTCCCCTTAAATACAGACTGAGCATCGCGTGGACGGGTGATGGGCAAAGGAGTCAATTCCTGAGCGAGGCCTTAAAACCATGGACGACCCCAATTTTTCCAACTTTATTGGGGCAGCTCAGGTCTGAGGTAGAACAAACCAGTGTCAGTGGTCGTTTTTGAAACTCTTGGCCAAAGAGCTCGGTTGCTGGAGAGCTGTTCGAAGGGTTGTACCATCCAGGTTGTTCCTCCAGGGGAGTGGAGAAGGAAGGGTCCAGAAAACAAAGTCCCTTCCCTGGTGGCTGAGGACATCCCAAAATCTCCAATTCCTTTTTGCTGGGATTTTAGTCCCAGTGTCTCTCTGACTTGTGGCCTCGTGTGAGGCAGGTGCAGAACATCACTCCAGGTGTAGCAGCAGGGGCCACCTCACACATGGGCTGCTCAGAACGACAATATTTGATGAGATTTAACCATTTGCTCGGCTTCCTGCCCGTGACCTTCTCCTTTGCTCTCTCTCCTGCCCTGCTCCTTTTCATTCTCTTGCCTCACTTCTTCCTCACTATCATCCATCCAGTGGAAATTATCTACCTCAGCTTCCTTCTTCCTGCTTTTTTGCTTCCACTGCTGTCAGATTACAGCTCTCACTCCCTTCTCCTTTCTATTCTTTCCTCATTTCTGTCTCTCTATATTATTACCAGCCTCACTTCCCCACTTCTCATGCGCTCTCCTGCCAGCCGTATTAGTTATTCCCGAGTGCCTGTGGCTCAGCCGCTCGCTGTGCGTGCTCTCAACCCTTCCACCTGCTGAAAGCTGGAGCTCAGGACCCCACAGAGGAGCTCAGCTTTTTCCAGGATCCGGTCCCTAAGAACCAATTTCCATCCCAATATCGAAATTGTAATGAATTTCCAGCTATCTTCTCTTCCTCTTTGCACCAGAAAGCACTGTGCCAAGCAATGCTATCTCTTAGTATTACTAGAAGAGTCATTTCAACCCACATTCCACCAGTCTCTGCAGAGCTGTGCCTGTTCTGAAAGATTTTGTGGCCTTTCCTGTTTTTGCACTATTTTATTTCCACCATGAATGTTTGGATCTGCAAGTCTGGCATTTGTAGCCTTGCAGGGAGGAATTTTCCCTCCGTCAAGCTCTGTCTGATTGACTGATCCCCTTCTCCACCATTTCAAACTCATCCCATCCTTCGTGCTAGAAGAGCCTTCCCACCTCCATCGCGTGCAGGTTTCCCATGTAGTGAGAGGGCAGGGATGGGGACGGCCCCTTGAGCTCATCCCGCGCCTCAGAAATGCCACTGCGGGCGGGTCCAGCGACGCAGCCATATCTGCGCGTTGACTCTTCGACGTCAGGCTTCGGACACCCTCTGAACGGCACGTGCCGTGCTCGGCGCCAGTGACTCCTCTGTAAGAACCACTTTTGTGCCGTTCCCACGGTGCGTCACTTCGGCTGACCGCCACGCTGCTCCTCCTTCCTTTGGGCCCACCCAGCAGAGAGGAGACGTGCATGGCCGGGGGGTGGGATGCTCCCCTCTCCCCCGTGCTGCAGTTCAGAAGGGGATCCCGCTCCCCCGTGCTCACCTACAGCGCTCCTGCCTCTTCTCTGCCCCCTCACCTCCCCAGCACCTGCCAGCCTCTCCCTCCTGCCGCGGGCAGCTGCTCGAAATAATCCCCTGTGAAACCTCTTAATTCTAAGGAGCTATTTAGGGAGCTGTGCTCAAATCCCTCTGAAATCCTCTTTTTTCCTGAGGGCTGTGAAAAATAAAATAAATGCCATTACCCCCACCCTCTGCTGCAGCAGCGGGGGCTGAGGGGGGTGATGAGAGAGGCAGGATTGCTTCGTTGCTGCTCAAGTGCCGCTTCCTCTGGAGATGCGAGTGCGATCCTCTCCCCTGGGAAAGGGGAGCTCTTCCTGCTGCCATTCTCCCAGATGTGCTCCAACAGCTGGCAGCTGGTTGTAAAACACGTGCGCAGCGTCCACAACACGATACTGATGCCGTGCGGCACTGTAAGGCTTCGACTAGCTGACCACCGCGTAGCTTGTAGTCTCTCCACAACTCTATTAAACAATGTGTCGGGCGCAGTCGTGCTGGCCCTCAGGGTTTGTTCACCCCATCAGGAGCAACCCCCGGGGCTGATGTCCCCCCTCCAGCGCGTCGGGTGCCCGATCCGGCATAGGTCCCCACGTGTCCCCTCCCGTGCCCCAGTGGCGCGCACCCGGAGGGCTGCCTGCGGGGCTGTGTGGCGTTTCCCCTGGCACATCCCAAGGGGCTGGGCCCCATCTGCAGCTGTTAACTGCTGGATAAAGGGGTTTGAGCCTCAGGGCCATGCCCATGGGGAAGCCCCAGGTGGTGGCCCCGGGGCAGACACCTGGGGGGTGGCAAGGGACAGGGTGGCATGCTGGTGTCCCCACCGCAGCGCTGGCTGAGGCAGCACCGCCGAGGGCAGTGCGGGGCTCCTGCCAAGCACGCGTCCATCATCCCCGTGATGCTGTCAGCCGGGAAGTGTCCGTGTCTGGAGACGCTCAGGAGAGGTTAGTGCTCCCCGCACCGATACTTGACGACCGTGACACTGATGGAGATGCCTCCCGACAGCCCGGTATGATGCCGCTGCGCTGCCAAGAAAATGGCACCAGCCTTCATCGGGGCCCCAGGAACCAGGCACAGCCCCTCACGGGGTGGCACATGTCCCCACCACGGCCTCTGGGGACCAGCAGCCCTCACCCCCACAGCTGCAGCCCCTTGCAGAGCGGCCATGGAGGGGTTCATCCTGTCCATATTCGTGCACCACAGGAGCTTTCTCCAGGGGACCCCGAGGGTCTGGGTGTTTCTGCTTCCAGACGAGGAAACCCAGCCCAGCGGGAAGGGACTTGCCCGAGTCACTGGTGTAACAATAGCAGCAGGGGACCGGCCTCAGAGGGCCCCATAGCCACAGCGCGGGGCAGGTAACTTGCCCGGGGGGCACTCCTGCCCGGACACTGCGTCTCCCACAAGCCCGAGGGCCGCCCAGCTGGATGTTTTTCTCTCTTTGAAGGCTGCACGGCTCAGAGAAGGCTCTTGGCCAGTTTGCGTTGCGTCGTGCTGTTTGAGAAAACACAAATACCGCTGCAACGACCCCATAAAGAAAAGCACCCGTGAGTTTTGTGCTGATGCTGCTGACCCTGCTCCAGTCAAAACCTGCCCCGTATTTGTCCAGCTATGAGGTTTTACAATGTAAACTCAGCCCCTGCCGTCAGCCTAAAGAGCACTGCCTCCCGTCTGCTCAATGGCTCCGAAGCCCCGTACACAGTCTTGGAGGCACATCAGCCCCCGGGCTGGCCCGGGGGGACGCGGGGCAGGACACGGGGGCACCCAGGCCTTGTGTCAGCGCACGGGCAGCGCTGGCCCCCTGCCCCACTCCCTGCCCATCCCCAGCGAGGCCGCCTGCCTTTCGGCCACAGCTCGCCCTTGTCTGCGTAGCTGAGCCCGGCTGCCTGCCACCCCCTTGTCTGCGCACCCCTCTCCGGCACACGCCAGAGCCGACTGACATGCTTTTAAAAACAACTCCTTGGTGGGGATGCGAACAAGAGACAGAGAGGGACGAGTGCTCTCGGTGGGAGGCGGACAGCATCCCCCTCCACCTCTCCCTGCCCTCCTGACAGTGCCACGATGTCCCGGCCGAGCAGCCACTCCGGGTTGCCGCCTGCCCGGCCCGTGGCACAAACACTTCAATGAGAGCCAGCATCTCTGTCCCCTCTCTGCACTTACTGCAAATGAAGGGATTAGGAATTATAATCCACGATTCTTATTTTAAAGCGGCTTTTCAGCTTTGTGAGGGGAACTTCAGTGTGATGCTCCTAGGGGAGCTGGGTGACAGCAGCTGTCACAGCCCCAGCCTCCATGGGCGCTTGGGCAGCAGCAGCCCCGGCTCGGCGGTGCCCTCTGGGCCCCAGGAGTGGCTGTGTGGGGTGACACTTCAGCTGGGAGGAGTGAGGGGGTCTGCAGCCCCGGGTACCGGGGGTGTCCCCTGGCTGGGCACCTACCTTGGCACCGTGGAGCGTGTCTGAGGGCTGGGCGGGTGCTGCTGTCGAGCTATGCTAATGGATTTTCAGGGGGTCCTGGTTGCTTTGAGCTTTGAAAAGAAAGAGGGGGCTCTTTCTTTGGGGATGGAGAGCGAGTCTGTGTTAGCCATCACTGTTTAAATGGGAGTGAGCCGGGTGAGCAGCACAGCCACGGTGAGAGGTGTGTGGCAGCCCGGTCCCCCTGGCAGTGTCCCTGCCACTGCCTGGTGGGGTGCCACATGCACCCAGCCCCACTGGGGCTGCCCCCATCCCCAGCAGCACCACAGCCCCCAGGATGCCCCCCAGCTGTGAGGGCTCCTCCACAGGGCAGAGCCCCGGGATCTGAGCCAGATGAGCTGCTGTTGGTCCCCCATGGCAGCATCTGCTCCTGGGATGCCAAGGGCCAAATTGCAGCAGCCCGAAGTGTCCTGTGGCCCCTGGGAAGCCTCTGCCCCTCACCACCGGCAGCACCTCCCCGGGGAGGCAACATGATCTTTCTTCCTTTGCACTTTTTCCCCCCTGCTCCTTCCTCCCACTGTGTTCGTGGCAGACCTGTGTGAAATGTTAGCAAACTGCTGTTTTTTTCCCTGGCATCTCTGCTGCCTTTCCCTCTGCTAATTATTATAGCAGTGCCTCTTCTAGGGCAAGTCGACAGATGGCCGAGGTTTTATCTTTGAACAAGCTATTTAATAAGGGCTCCTGCTTTTCCCTTGCACATTTCTTTCCTGGCTGCTTGTCCTGAGCTGCTGGATGGGTTGTCTTTTTCAGTGGGGATGCCAGAAGATGAGGTGAGGCTGAAGGCTGAGGTCAGCTCCCAGGGGATGTGATTTTTTTCTTTCCCTTTAGAAAGGGAAGATAATTCTGCTCGGGTTCATGTGGCCCTTACTGAGCAACGCTCTCCCTCCCTACAAAAAGATGTGATGGACAACCGGTCCCCACAAGGAGGTGAGAAGGGCTGTGTCAAATGCTGGGTCCTATGAGGCAGATCCTAAGTGTGCAGAAAGCCGATGTAAGCGCTGAAACCGGCACGCTGCCCACTCACGCCAGCTGAAATCTGTCTCACGGGGACTGACCCGTGCTCTGGCTCATGCTGCCATCAGCTGCGTGGCTTTGCTGTGGCCCACTGGGTGCAAAGGAGGTAATTCCTTCTGCCAGCGGGGGGTCAGAGGCTGTGACGGGGAAGGTAAAGGAGAGCAAAGGTGGGAGGGATCGGCCAGCCAGTAAGTGGGGCTGAAAGCTCAGTTTCAGAAAGCTCAAGCTGGGATTTCCCCCCACTGTTGCTGGCTCCCTGTCCCTGAAGTGGAGGTACAAGGACCCAAACCCTTCTGGACCTGCTCCAGGAGCAAGGGGAAAGCTTCCCTTTGCACAAGAGTGAAGACCAGGGAAACAGGAGGAGGCTTTGGGCACCAGCTGCTTTGTGGCAATGCCTCAGTGGAGACACCAGCGCCGGGCACCCGGCCCTGGTATGGCCAGGCTCACTTCAGTGACGATTTTCCCTGTTTTTACTGGGCTTTCTCTGTACTCGGTTTTCCTAAAGAGTTTTCAAAGCCAAGTGTCCTGGGGACTTGGTACCATTAGCACCGAGGTGTTTGGCGATGCCTGCCCCAGCGAGAGGGTTAGTGTCGATCTGGGCTCCCTGCATGGCAGGGCTGCAGCTCCGCTCCCTCTTTTGTTTTCCCCTACCTTTATCTCCCCCTGCCTAGGAAGCTGAAGTGGGTTTTGGCAACTTTTCTTGCCTTTTACTTGGATAGTTACAACAGCTGTAACATCAACTGTCCCAGGTCGCTCCTATTCCTGCCAGGGCTGCTTGTCCTGGCGGGGAAAAAGCCCTGCTCGTAGCATCCCAGGAGGGCTGGCGTCCAGCCAGCTGCCGTCAGAGGCCGGCCGGCAGCCCCCCGCGCTGCGCCCTCACGTTGGCACGGCCTGCCTGCACCGGGCTTAGCTGTTTCGGGCTTAGCCAGAGCCAGCACAGAGACGTCTGCTCAGAATATATGGATTTGTGTTTTCCTACAGGGAACACGTTGTCCTCCTTCTCCTGTGCTGTCCAAATACTTTGCTCCAAGTTTTTTATGAAATATAATGAATAGCTCATTTCAAAAAGGCAGTGAGGGGAGGAAGGGGGAAGCTCTTCCCCTCTCGCAGGCAGCGGCGGGAGGCAGGAGTGTGCGGAGGCAGCCAGGCCGTGGCCACGGGAGGAGTGAGCATCCCCGCACCCTCGGGCTACGCATCGTGTGGAGGGAGCAGCATCAGGGCACCCACGGCTGCTGCCAGCGCAGTGCCCTGCGAAGCTGGTCGCCTTTTCAGCGCACGTCGCCCTGGGCTGACCCAGCTCCTTCCCAGCCAGCTGTGCCAACGGCACGGGGTGGCAATGGAAGGACACGGGCGGCTTTGGTGCCCCACGGGCAGACACCAGTTTGCAGCAGGGTGTGGGAGGAAGCTGCCCTGTTCTCCCTGATTTAGCAATGGGAAATTCATGAGAGTAGCAAAGAGGGGCCACCAGCTCAGGGAAATCCTGAGTGTGCAGCTGGGCAAGTGGAGGAGAGGGGCAATTTCTCCTGTTGTGTGAGTCCTGTTTGATCAGCGAGTCTATGAGGAGTCAGCGCGAGGCTTCTGCACGTTAGAGACAAAGAGCTGAAATGTACTGAAAAGTCAACCCTTCCATAATGGGAGAGAATAGGAAGGTGTACATGGAATATCAGGATGGGCATATTTCACTTAAAGTGGTTTTGCTGCTACAGCCTTGGCCCTACAGTCCTGTGGAGGAAGATCCTTCCCTCTCCCTTCCACTCCCTTTTTTTAAAATGAACTCAGTGCTGTTTGGGAGACTGTACCCTTCATGAGGAGGAAGGCTCAGGAAGACAGGACCCTTGCTTTCAAGAAGTCGCTGATGACTGTGCCACACTGTCAGACCCCAAGGCTGGAGCATGGGTGTTGCATAAAATAAGATCCTACCCTATATGCTTGGGAACAATCCCAGCTTGTGGATTGTACAGATTAATGCAGAAAACACAGCTGCTCAGTTGGCTTTTAACCCCAGTTGTACTCATTAGCTGCAGGAAAGATGCTCCAAGACCAGCCAAGTATGACAGAGCTCCTAAACTGGTTGAATCCCACAGCCCTTCTCACCAGCCATCCTCATCCCTGGGGCACCTGCCTACTTTCAGCCACCTTTCTTCGGTCAGGCAGGAGTACGTGCATGACTCCAGGTCGCTAGACTCGGGATTTGGGCCGTGGCTCACAGAGGGGCACCTGTCCCCCAGCAGCTGGCAATGACGGGAAACCTGAGCCTGTGGGGAACGGTGGAGCCCGACTCTGTGATCAGCTGTGCCCCCGGCACCCCTGAGGCACCAGCACAATCTTTCCAGAGTCCCCCAGATGAGGTGGAAAGGGGCCCAACAGTGGCATCGCAGGCACTGTCCCCTCGCTGTCCCCGGTAAGGGGCTGTGACACGGCAGCTTTGGGTTTGTGGTAACCTTCCTGCCACCGCACTGCTCCCCGAGGGCTCCACTCTTTGCGTTGGCCTTGGGGCAGGTGTCTGACCCCCTGGAAAACACCTGCAAAGCAGGAGCCAGCAGGCTGCGTAGTTTGAGAGCAGCAGCAAGTCTTCTGCATCTTGCTTGACAGGGGGTGGGTGGAACCCACTTACAGCAAAGCACTTGGAGGATGTGCTTAATTTAAAGTCCATCTTAAAAGTTTCAGAGGAAAATTGCATCTCAAAATTCTCTGTGGAAGAGTGGCATATTTTGATCAACTGTGAACACACTATATATATGTGAGAGCACATCATGTATACTGCATAGATATAACAATGTGACAGTTGTGGTATATGCTTTTTGGATTGTAATCTCTTTGTACCAGCACTACCTATATGAGTCTACATAGTATCTGTCCCAAAGGGACCTGCCATGTTCCAATTAATAATAGTATTTGCACATTGGAGCAAGTTAGAAGTAGTTCACATATAGACAATCTGTTTTTATTGCTTTCATCTTTACAGCCAGGTGTGTGATCTAAACATCAGGCAGAAACGTCTCCAATAATCTCCTGTTTCAAAACATCTTAGAAAATGACTGTTTGGGATGGGCTGATTTATAATATATCCGTGGCACACAAAAACATAAATGGAAGCCTCTGAATCCCCAGGAAATATCCTGTCTGTGTCTCAGAGGGATTTCTGTCCTCCCGAGTGTTTCACCATGGGCCTGGGGATCTAAGGGATTCTCTGAAGCCAGCAAAGGATTTGCAACCTATGGGTTTTTTTAGCAGGTACAATCTGACCCCAGCGTCTATTTGACTCAGCTGCAAAGACGTGGGTTGCCTTCCCCCATCCATTGCAGAGGAGAGCTTGCTTTGTGTGCACGTGTGTGTCTCTGATCATCTCTCTCATCCCTGTGCAGAACTTCACAAAGGTCAGTTTCATTAACCTTGGGGTTATGCTTTGTGTAAATATGCATGTATATCTGATTTGCATGGGAAATGTCATTTTCCTTACGTGTCTCCCATCCAAATGTTAACCAAGCCTGAGCCTACATAGCTTGCGAGATGCGCTGCGATGGTAACTGCAGCCAGCACAGCTGTCCTGCTCAGGCAGCGCATGGCTGCGTATGCTCGATATTTTTTTGTACAGCGTGTTCAGCTGTGCGGATACTAGAGGTGCCCACATGTTATCTGCCATATAGTCCTACATGTTGGCAGATGGTGTGTGCAGTAACACACGGGACGTGCCGATGTCTCTGGGTGCGCGAGTTTCTCTGCGGCCAGCTGGCGCCCAACACATGCATCGGCACATGCGGCTCGTGAAGTTGCTCTCCTCGCCGCGGCGTGCACATGCAGCAGCGTGCGCTTCGCACGGGTGCACGGGCCTCCTTCCCCAGGGGTGCAGAGCTACAGGTGCGAACAGAGAGCTTGGGGCTGGCTCTGCTGCGCGCCGGCAAGGTGGAAAGGAAGGAGCTGCAGCACAGAAGGGCTTTGCCTTCCCCCCTCACCGTTTTCCTCTCTGCCTCACTGTAGGAGCGAATTTCACATTGAGTTGCCGTCTCCTGGACGAGATTATTTCCTCCCGGTTTCCTCTGGATCTGACCCTCAGAGAGCCTGAGCACTGAGCCAGCTCCTGCTGCATTCGATGAAAAATCAGCAGCAGCGGTGGGGGGCCGCCCCCGAGGGCAGCAGGAAGCCACGACGCTCAGCACCCCTCGGGAGCACACCCTCGGTCTGTCGCCCGTGTGCCCGCGCACAACGATGGAGCCCAGGGGCACAGGAGGGGGGGCTGAGGCAAAGAAGACATTAGCGCACACGTGACATATCTCAATATAATTTCTAAAACTCTATTAATTGAACAGATAAAATACCTCTGATCTATTTTTGTTATTTTGTTACAAAATATTAGCCATTTGGACTCTTTGCTAGGTGTGACCACACCACTGTTCCCAAAGGAAGCTTTTCTCGGTGATATTTACAGCAGGAAACAGGTACAGACAGACAGGTGCTTTCAAAAGCCTACACACAGGTAACACTTCTGTTGTTAGTTTTTTAGAAAGACACATTCAGATGGGGTTGTGACTAGTGTTGAAGAGCTGGGTGACTTCAAAGCTGCTGTCCCAGGCATGGCTGTGAAAGAGCGGGCAGGACCGGGACAGCTCTAGCTCACGAAACACTGCCGGCAGTCCCTGGAGCCTATACTAGCACAGTGAGGCAGCTGGTGGAGTGGGATACGGGGGAGCTTGCTCAGCAACTTGCATTTCAAAGCAGAGACTCTGCCAAGCAGCAGCTTCCTTCATTTAGGGCTCAGATTCGTTTTGGAAACCTCACAAACACGTGCAGATAGTTGCAGGTTGAGCCTTCTGAAAAACATGTAGCAAAACTCAAACTCTTACAGCTCAGAGGCCCTCAAATACTTCCAAATCTGGTGGTACCTTTTTGTGAAGAAGTCTGAGTATCGATGAAATTCTGGTTGTGGACCATACCCACACCTTTCATCTACAGTGAGGAGAGAAAACATGAACAGTGGGATGCTTTGAAGGTCTTGCAGAAAGCGCCAAGCGTTGCTATACCACAGTGGCCCAGACTACGGCATGAAAAGTACTACAGCTGCGGACAGACACTGCATTAAACCCAAACTGCTTGCGCTAAGCTTTATTCTCCTGTTGCATTTTTCCATCCCTTTGCTACTGGTGTAAACAGATTAATTTCACTGGACCTGCACTAGCATGAACCAGAGAGAATCAGGACAGAGCCTGACAGCCTGTGTAACGCAGCTCTGTAGACCTCAGTAACACCTTGTTCTCTTCCACCTTTCAGCAGAGCCACCTTCTTGTTTGGCCACTGAGTACCCAACACTCACTGCAGAATGCTCTTCACTGGGTTTCTCTTTTCTCTCTCCCCTCCCCCCTTCTTTTAATATAGAAGGATACAAACTCGGCAGCAAAAAGCCACTGGTTCATTTGGGTCGATCTAATCTCTGCAGCAGCTTCCTGCCTGATCCCTCCACCTGAAAGATTGTGCTAGGTTCACAATCAGAATCACTGCTGTCAAGAGCTGTTGATTTTTCTTTGGGCTGGTGCCTCCGGGCGAGCTGTGGTATACATTTTGTCCTTCATGAGGTTGTCACTGACATGCTCCTTCTAGCCTGCACCCTGTCAACCATCAGTCTGTGCGCAAGGGTGTCTATCACAGTACTGCAGCCACACTGAGTCTGTGTGTCTTGCTAGCGTGTGGGAGGGCTGTGAGAGCAGACAATACAATAGATCAGATGAGGTGTAGACATGCGTTAAAGTGCTTGTCATCCTTCGAGACCAACCTTCAAAGGAAAAAAAAATCTGTATTTTGAAGTGAGGTCCGAAGGGCTCAGCTACACAGTAGAATTTAGAGCAACCTGTTCCATGACAACCTGGAATAGAATAGTTTGGTGTCTCTCCAGCTAACCCCTCCAGAAGATGTTCTAGCCAGCAGGCTAGAAGACACCAAGGGTTATCTACATTTGCATCTCTGTCCAAAGTTCAAGGCCAGCATTAGCCTTTGCAAGGTCAGGGAAATGGTGCCAACTTGCCCTGAGAGACTGCTGTGCCTCAGGTACCTCGGCACTTCAGTTAACTCGCTTCCGCCCTTCATCCAGCACGAAGAAGGGAGTCGCACGGAAGCTTCCTTATTTCTTCTTTAAATTCTTGTAGCTCTCCCAATCAATTATTAAAGCAGCAAACCTCTCTTGTAGGAACTTCATAGACATTGTTATAAATATTTTATCTAAAAAAATTATTTCATCAAGTACCTTAAGGTTTTTGTTGTTGTCACTTCATGTTAAATGTCAAGTAAAATCTAATTTATTTATTTTAACACACACCCATAGACCTTCAGTGGCTCACTGCACTCTGGGAAAAAACAAACAAACAAGTACTGCCATTCCTCTCAGACAGCGAAGGAACCACTGAGAAGGGAGGGCAGTGCCAGTGCCTCCCGGATACCACCCCTTCACTGCAGCAGTGAGTAAAAATAAGATGGCAGCCACACACTACATTGACCGGACAACGGCAGATGCCACACATCTGTTCTCCCGGGAAGCTACGGCTGGAGGTGAAGACTTCTCCCTGGGCCCGGCTTTGAGATATGGAGCATCCTCACTGCCCTGGGGGGCTGGCTAGAAGAAAGCTTCTCTGGTCTGGAGGGAGACTGGGCTTCTGTTCAGGGTTTTCTTACAAGCTTTTCTGTCTTCTGCTTCCACATCCCTCCCTGAGGCTGTGCCTGTTGGCTCCTGGTCAGTACATTTGCTATTGCGTATAAAAGCGGCAGCCTAGTGCCCTGCTCCAGACAGCTAAGCCAACAACTTAGACAGACCTGTTGGCACACCTGGGTGCATGGGTCAGGCTCAGAAATAAGAGGACCTGGAAGCGAGCAGGGTCCTGCCCTGGAAGGCTGGCCAGGCACAGGAGACCCTTCACCCCAGCCCCTGACCTCTTCCCTAACCCCAGCTGGGCTTTTGCCCGGGTCAAACGTGAACTCTTTTATTTGAACATTGTGGCAGAGCCAGTAGGCATCCAAAGAGCACTGAGGGGAGCCAGTCCCTGATGCGCTGTGGGTTTTGTCACTGGCAATAGCCCCAGAGATGAGCACACTGGCGCAATCCCTAAGGAAATTGCTGTGTGGCTTTTACCCCACAAAGTAAAAAAAAGTTTCCTGCATCGGTCTTCGCTGTCCCCCTTTCCCTGACATTTTGCACATCCCCACCACTGCCAACAACTCCTGCTGCTCCTCACCCAACGGCTGTGTCATCAGCACCCAGTGCTCATGTCTCAGCCTTGCACAGGAAGGAAGAGCATTTCTTTCTTTCCCTCTTAAAATAAAATAAAAATAAAGGCCCTAAAAGGCATTCTGTCCTATTTCAAAATCCTAAAGTTGATCTTCTTAAGCCTCAAAGGGAGATAGAGTGAGCGAGACCAAAGCCTTTAAGCTAATTAATACCTTCCCCTCCCTACTGCTCAAAGAGATTTTTTTTTTCTAAAAATACATACATAGCCCATTTTTAATGCCGTCTTCCTTCACATCAATGTCCCAAATAAAGCAAAGGAGCTGAGCTGTCATCTCTATCTCAGGATCTTCCCCTCCCCTCACTTTGAAGCTGGGATAGGGAGGGAGAGAGGAGGAGAGGCCTTGGAGTCTGGTATGTGGGCAGCTTTCTTATAGGAAGGGCTGATGGAGACAAGAGTACAGCCAGGCAAGAGATACAGATGGGACCTCACATGGGTGGTCTCCAAAAAGCCCCTTCCCTCTAACACAGGAGGAAGGGCCCAAGTGAAGGGATCATCCACCCCAGAAGGTGAACACTTGGCTTTGCTTTCAGAATATAAAAAAGCAGGTGGGCAGGAAACACAAAACCAGCTAGAAGGAGGACAGCAAAGGTGGGTATGTTTTATGCTAGAGAAGACAATCTGTGTGTGTGTGTGTGTGTGTGTGTGTGTGTGCTGAGGCGGGAGGGCACCTCTTGGTGCCATCTCTTTGGAAAAGTACTCATCCATTCCAGGAGAATCCCTGGGCTTAATCCCTCCCTTCTGCTCCCTCAGAACTGCTTGGTGTTTCCTTTAGTAAGCATGCGCCATACATACGCTACCATACAGGTGTATTTACATGTGATGAGGTCTGCTAGGTCTCAGCAGAGGTCTCTGGTACAATGCTCCAATATAACAACAGAAAGTTTTGGTGTTCAGAGTGAGGCCATCTTTGCGTTGTACTGCAGCTCATGACAGTCTCTCCTCCTCTCGAGCTCTCTTTCACTCGTGCACTCCCTCGCTTGGAACCGGCTGCTGCAAGGAGATAATATTTGAAGAGCGATGAGGAGAAAACATGGCAAGTGGTACAAGTTCTCAGCTCCAGCTTAGCAGGCGGCAGCAGCGGTGGCAGGGGAAACTCCACCCCTGGGAGTGCCCCAAGGTTGGTCCTTGGCATGGGTGAGTCCGTTTCTCTCTGAGGCCGGCGAAGTTTTGGGGTGGGTACAAACCTATGGCCAGGTAAATGCAAGGCAGGGAAGGAGGTCGAGGAGTAGCAAACGGAAGACACAGTGCCTAGAAAGCAGCAGGTCATCAAGCCTCTCAGGAACAGGGCAGCAAAGTGCTACATGGGGACAGCACGAGCACGGGAGGCCAGCTGGGCTGGCAGGGTGTGAGGATGTGTGAGCATGTAGGTTGGCAGTTTCTATAGATGGCTCCTCACAATTAGCATCATCTTGAGGGGAGACAGGGTAAGAGTTAGGTCAGTCGGCTTTTTTTTTTTTTTCCTTTTCTTCTTCTTTTACTAAAAAATAAATCACAAACTAGATCTCTGTAGGCAGAAAGGGTCCCCGGGAGGCGGTGAGGAAGGGAAGCAGGGAAGTCTGTGCTGTTTTGGTGCTGGTGGTGTGGCTACACGAGGCTGCGAGAGCCACTGGAGTACCTGCGCCTCTGAAGCAGGGAGCTGGGGGGGCAATACTGGTGGGGGTGGTTGTAGGGAGGTGGTGGAGGTGGGAGGGGAGGCTGATGGACCAGCTTCATGGGGGTCCCGGGGAGCCCACTGCCCACACCGCGCCAGGGGTTGGAGGTGCAGGAATCGGAGGTGACGTAGCGTGTCAGAGTCTGGTTGAGGGCCGGCTCCATTCGAGCGAGGCACGGCTTGTCCAAGACAATGACTTTGACAATCTGCTGGCACTGTACAAGTGTCCCCGCCGAGGCGGGGTGCGAGGGCACCAGTGCTGTCTCCAGCCGCTCCCGTGGCATGTTAAGACGCGTGCTGGGCTGCATTCCACTCTCGGGCCCCAGGGCGGAGTTGTGCTGGTACGTTTGAAGCCTGTTGTGAATTGACACCTAGTTTAGAAACAGCCAAAGAAGCATTAAATGTTACAAGACTTTTCCCATCCGCTGCTACTGGCTGCCCTGAACCCCCGCCACCAGCCGGCCTCACATGCATGAAACCCTCCCTCGCTCCCTCAAAAAAACAGAACAGGCACAACCCCGGCTGCACAGACCTCCCCATAGCCCTAGCGTCCCCATCTAGGCCTAAGTGCCCCTGTCCTTTCCATCACATCAAAGGCGGCAGGGCCAGCGTTCCCAAATGCAGTGCAACTTTGATTATCCAAACGGCACAGGGAACGCAAGTCAACTCTACGAGTGGAGGCGTCCGTGAATTCTCATGGTAATGAACAGACCTCGGAGGTCATACCCTTGTCCCCACCAGCAAAAAGGAGAGGGGAACCAGACAGCAAGGTTTCAGATAATCGAGGTTGTACGTTTCAGCAAAATGACGGTAGCTGAATCTGAGATAGAGAGAGACAGAGAGACTCAAGCCTTTCCCAGCTCCCTGCCTTTCTGAGTAGGAAGGTACACCACATGACTGGCTAATCTGTTTACAAAGGAAAAAGCAGAAATCTGACATACTCTAGCAAAAGACAGCTCCCTCTGATCCATTTGATGGTTTGTCAGTGAAAGGAAATGATTTTCAAAAAAAGAAAAAAGAAAGAAAAAATGCCCGTCTAGCTCATACAATGATAAAAGAAATTCATGATGAAATGGCAGCAGATTAGATAATCTCAAAGAAATGGAAATGCTCCTCTGCTGGCAGAGTATTACTTGGGCAGCTGAAAGGGGGAAGGGAAGCAGGAGGTCATCAGGGTCCCCACAGAGACGTGCTGAAAATGGAGTCAAATAAGGGAGCTCACTGAGTCCAGTTTGAAAAGGAGGAGCTGACCTGGACTGGAGGTCCCTAGGAGGGGAAGCGCAGCAGGAAAATGGTGCTTCCCGAATGGTGGATGAAGTTATAGTTCCTCCTGGCAAGGACATGGGCTGATGGAGACCCCAAACCACAGCAAAGTTGCCAGCTCAAAGTAGAATGTCAGTCAAGTGACAAACCCTCGGTAGGAAACAAGTGTTTGCAGGTTGGCATGGCACTTCCAGCTAGGCAGGGGTACAGATGGGCAGATGGGACAGTGGGGGTGCCCTGATGGTCTGGCATGTTGGGCAGCAGCGCCAGCAACTGGGAAGGAGAAGCTGTGGAGTGGCCAAGCTTCCCACCATGCTGGAACAAGGATGAGCTGTCTGTCCCTACTCAAGCATGGAGGTCGCTCAGACTCACTGCACAGCAGGACATAATATTCTGTCAATATTTATTCAGGCAGTGGAACATCCCATAGGAAAAACTGGTTGCTGGGCCATGAAGCGCTAATGACATTAGGATACATGGAAGCCATTCTCCAGAAGGAAACACTCCTCCCAACAGGAATAAGAAATCGGCTGGGAGAGGCACTTTCCCCAGGAAGGGGGTGTCTGCAGGGAAATGGGGTGCTCTTCAGGGAAAAGAAGCAGCACTCACTCCCCACAGAGAAGCTGAACTCTTCAAGTAAATATACTGTGACAAGAGGGGAAAGAACTACCCTGGAAAAGGGCAAATTCAGGACAATGGAGATATTCCAGATAGGGAGAGAGCAGGAAGTAGCAGATAAGATTTTCAGTGTGAAGATTGCATTTTCCTGTTTCCTCACAGGCAGTGGGAGTATGGGTGTCTGTGAAGAAACAGGCAACCCACTGGATGCTAGACATCCCTGCAAAGATAGATGTACACAGGACAGCCAAGCTCCCTACCTAGGAAGGTGAAGCTCTAGGGGAAGTCTCTGGTATACAAAGGCCATGCTTAATCCCCTTCAAGGGGGGATGGAGAGACAGAGCTGCAGAGATTGTGCAGGAAAGCTGGGCTGTGGGGAATTTGCATGTGATGCTGCATGGAGTTAGCATGTCAGGGAAGTCTTTAGTGGGGTTCTCAGTCTCCCCATAAGCAGTAGGGTGGGTTAGTCTACAGCGTTTGGGAGCTTGGTCCATGAGGGATGTTACAGTTATAAAAACGGATTGAAAATGCTTTGAAGTTTAGTTTGGATTTGAAAGTTGTATTACCCGTCCTAGCAGTAACTTTTAATTGTATCTCTGGAAATTGGTAAAATTGTCAGTCTGGCTGGGGAGGCATTGATTAAAACCTGAGAAAAGAAACAACAGAGAATGTGAGAAGAGCTGAAGTGAGAGAGAATTACTTACCTCAGCTGCTCTGCACTCTACTTACCTCCACTGTGCTGTCCGAGACCTTCTCCCCCAAATCCTTCTTGCCTTTGAAATAAAACAAAGGATGTCACTCATGAGTTCTGTACCTCTAGTCAAGAGCTGGCCCTCATACTGGGGACTGGAAAGCTAAAGGGAAAGCTGCAGGGCCAAACAAGACTCTTGACTGCAAGAACAAATCCAGACCCTCTTGCAACCTGAGAGCTGCTTAGCGGGGTAGGAGGAGGCCCCTTTGGGGTCCTATCCTTAGGTCCTGATCTCAGTGCCATTCTAGTGAGTTGGTAGCCACTCACCTCTGCACTTGATTTTTGCTGGCACACAAGCCAAGGCACGAATGGACACAAAGCCTTTGATGCAAAGAGGCTGGTCCAAAGAGTTGGTGAAGAGACTGGAGGAAGTTGCTAGTGCAGTTACTGTGTTGCATCAGTTCAAGGAAGAAAAAGTGGGCCAGGTTCTCCAGCAGTTACCTACGCTCCATCAGTAACGCCTCTTTGCTAGATGTTACAGCTACAGACTGGGTAACGAGACTTTAATGCCTTTTCTAGGTTATTTGAAGAATGCAGATGTTCTCATATTTCCACTATTTGCCCAAGGCTAAAGGATACAAAACTGAACATTTCTTTTTGCAGTTATTCTCACAGGAATCAACGAGAACACATTTGCAAAGGCAGCGCTGCTTGACCAAGAGAAGTTGGGTGCCCTCTTACCTGTTGGAGAGCCTTGCTTAGACTGCAGTTCCATCTGGGATCCATTGGTCCTTAATGAGAGAGTCTTTGCCCCTTGCTGTTTCTCCAGCTCCCCTGCAAGACAGACATATGAAAGTGAATGAGGAGAGGGATGGAGGGAAGGACACCAGCACATTGAAGGAGCAATATGGGAAGTAAGCAAGGAGAATTAATGCAAGAAAATGACAAGAGAGTGTCAAGAAGGGAGGGAAAGAGGAACAGCCAAGAAAAAATCAGAAACTGGACAGGACTTGACATGTGGAGGAACTTACATAGCTCCACACGACCTTCTATGTATGACCTGCTTTTATACAGAATAGGTTATTGCTGCACAGGAGGGGACCACTGATGCTGAGCTACTTTGGCTCACCAGTTTATACATGAAAAGGCCATCAAAGGCTACATGGATATCTAATCTGTGTAAGACAGGCCACAGAGGCACACAGTACAGACTGCTTGTCCCCTAGACATTCCTGGAGTGAAGGACAACTCTGCTAAGGCTACCAGACCTATCTTGTACTTCCCAGCTATCTACAGATCATATTTGCATAGTCAAAGGAGTATGGGATGGAAAAGAGTCTTCTGGGTCTGACTGGTAGTCTAAGCTTCACTGTTCCAGGCCACTGTATCATACACCCTGTTTCATAAGCATCATAAGTAGTTAAGTTCTTCCATTTCTCCTGCTGGCGGGTGGTCACAGAGCCTGACTGCTTTTTCACTCTATTGGTGAACACAAGAACAATCCTGTGCAGCCTGGTGCTACTCATCCTCTTTCCCCCTGTTCCTGAAGAACCCATTTCCTTTACCCTTTCTCCCTTGTAGACACATGCAGTGTGACGGCATTGGAGTGTGAATTGTATTAGAGGCCCTTACATTCAATTCGTATCTGCTCCAGCTCTGTCACTTCTGCTATTGACTCTTTCAGATCTTCCACAAACTTCTGCATTTCCTCAGCACCCAGAGCACAGAAGTGTAGTACCTGTTTCTTCTCTGAGCCTGAAACTGGAGTCACCAGTGTGATGCCATGGGGGTAATCTGTAAAGAAGATGTGTCAACAAAATAAAGAGGCGCTAGTCGTTCTTGCTGGAGTAGTTGGCTGCTTTGCTACCTCTGCAGGACAGAGAGCTTCCAACATGAGTCCAAAAGAACGGCCCACCTAGAGTTTGTCACACTGCAAACTGGGGGAACCTGCAGCGTTGCAGCCCTCCAAGGGAACAGAATGGCCAAGCTGCAGCAGCAAGGCAAGTGCCACCAGCACCACAGTGCTGCCAAAACCAGGAAATTCTAGCTCTTAGTTACACTTAGCGCAACATTGGCTCTGGGAACCTGAGCACAGAGGTAGGACTGTAAAGCCCTTCTGAATCTGTGAAGGAGTAAACAGTAGATATAAGAGGCCAACAACACTTTTTCTCCTGTGGGAGATGCAGCAGGAGAGGTTGGTTCCTGGAGTGAAAGCCAGAACAGCCATTAACATCCACAGTGGCAGGACTTCTCCCCAGTTTCTACTTCCATCAGCAGAGAACATGGCAGAGGTGTTAGCACAGCATGGGTGGGGAGCTCATTGAGCTGTGCAGAGACAATGGTAGAGAAAGATGTGGGTTTGTAGGTCTCCGCTTACTACTCCCCAACAGGTAAGACACACAGGAATGTAAATGAAAGGACATGCCCAGAGAGTGAAAATATCACAACAAAAGGCCTTGTGTTTTAAAGATCAGGCTGGGTGCAGGAAGGTGGTCGCTGGAGATTCAGCCAACAGAAGCAGGAGAACGAGACTGTGCAGAGAACTTGCTATGCTTGTGACTGGCCTTTCTCTACCTTTTGCTCAATGCCCAGTGGTTTCAATCCCTTTTCTCCTTCCCTCTCACCTTTCTCTACATTTAATTTCTCTCTTCCCCTGTCCTGCCTTCTCTTCTCCTCCACTGCTCCTGCATCTGCCTGCCTTCCCCACCCTCTTCCTTTATCAATCTTTACCAAACAAGTCAAAGGACCAATCTGCTGTTTGCTGCCAGCCCTCAGCTCCCCCCATTTGTGTCCCAGGCCCCTTTTCCCACTCTGTGTCTGTCTCATCTGTTCAGATCACAAGCTCTTTAGGACATCTGCTTTTCTGTCTCTGCAGGGGATACACAACAGGATGCCTTTGCCAGAAGATCCTTGGGCACTCCCAGGATAGTCATGATATCCCTGAAAGCTGATCCGAGCTCTGATGGTGCCTCCTGGGGATGCTCAGTTATGAATGACTCTTTTGTACATACAGGGATGTGAAAGCCTCTGCACGCTGCAGAGGGTAGGGTGTTGAGAGAGTGACTCATGCTGCCAATAGGGTAGAGGAAGGATGTAAAAAACTTAGTATAGCCACCGTGCTGCTACAGTCTTTCTTCCTTGCAGCACATTCTGCAGGTACTCGCAAAAACCCCAGTGGGCATCAGCCATGCTTGCCTGGGACTGCTGTGCAGCCCCTCTGCCTGCGCCAGCAGGAAGCCTGCCTGTTTCTGGAACTCCTTCACCGCACAACCAGCCTCAATCATGACACATCATGGCTCTATTCCCAGACCATCAAGGTCAGGCTGACTAGGGCTGGCCTCTCGCCATGCTTTGGTGGGTGCTGTTCCAAGGGCTCTGCTTCTGTCTTGGGAAGCTTTCAGCCCGGCACAGCACGGCACAGTGCAGGGAGGCGGCAGCAGCACCTGAGCCTTTATCAATGTCAAAGGTAGAGGTGGGAGTTGTGACTTCGGGCCTGAGGGGAGAGGGACTAAAGCTGGCAGCAGCAGTTTTGTCAATGAGGTTCTCCAGCTACAGTTGGCTCCTGAGAGCTCAGTGAGATGTAGCTGGGGATTGATTCCCTCATTCCTCCCCGCTAGTGCTGTCCCTGCCACCATGACAAGCCAGATCCTTCAATGAGCTTAAGTTCAGCCCTTCTTCAGGTGCTTAGACCTAGCAAGATGTACCAGGAGCCTCTTCTCATCACACCGTACCTGCACAGTGATCTCCTCACCACCAAGCCTCAGTTTTCTCCCGTCCACTTTTAACTCTGGTGGAATCTCTCTTCCGATGCAAACTCACACTGGGTGACACAGCCCCCTCGCTCCTTCTCCTTTTCCCTGCCAAACCCCTCCAGGCAACCAAGGAGCAATGGACTTACATTCATTCTCAAAGAGATGGAACTGCATCCCTAGCAGGCCAACCGACTTGCAAAATGTGTACGTCGAGGAGCTCTTCTTCTTGGGGCAAAGCTTGAGGATCTGTTGGAGGGAGAGATGTATCATTGGGCAAGGTGCTGGGGAACAGTGAGGCAAGAACAATGCAAACTACTCAAAGCAAAAAAGCTTTTTGCAAGCTCTGTTAATTATACATGGGAGTAACACTGGGTGACTGACAGGCTCTTTGCCCAGAAAGCTGCCTGGCATGCTGCGCTTGTAACAACACTTCTGAAATTCTGTATGCATGGCCCTGGGGCCCACTCAGCTCTCTGTCTCCTAGGGGTGCTGGCTTTTTGATGCCCACATTTCTGACTTTGCAAGGGAAATACTTTTCACTGAGGGCCAGATCAAAAGGCGAAGGGAAGTCTATCAGAAATACCTTAGAGTATATGTGAATGCTGCACTGCCCTCACTTCCTCCGCACTAGTTCTTATGGATCTGATTTATCCCATGGAGTAGAGGGAGAGCAAGGAGCAGACCCTCTCCCTAGGTTCACAATTGTACAAATGGGTGCAGAGGAATAGGTGGGGAAAGCTCTCTTGTCCTCTGCTCCTACAAAAGGGTTTGGTTTTAGCCTTACATTTGCAACATCCACGGTTTCATTTTGCCATTAAATTCAGCAGAACTTCCATCTTGTTTGGCATCCTTCCAGTCTCAGCGTACCTCTGCCCTCCCTTGTACCTGTCTGAACTCAGTTTCAAGGTTGCTGGGGCAGGACACTTTTAAAAGTACTATACACATTTGGGGCTCCAGTAAGTAACATCTACTCTCCTACAGCCTTTGCAATGTTAGAAGGCAGTGGTTTTACAGTGTCTGGCAGGAAAGATTTAAAGTGCATGGGAGGGCTCTGTCTACTATAGTACAAACAGACAAAGAAATGAACCTCCCTTTCATGAAATGAACCTCCCTGCTGGCAAAGGCATGAGAGAGAGCAATGACATTGCTTGGATGGTTGTGGGATGTGACAGTTTGTTTTTTCAAGGGTTAGAGGAGTTTTAGATCTGGTAGGTTTTTAACAGTGAAGGATCCAGAGCTGTGTCTTACAATGTTGATGGACTAGGAGATGGTCTGTCCTTAGGACAGGGGGGAAATGGATGGGGTGGACTGGTTTTAGATTTTTTCATAGAAATCAGGGCGAGTTTTATCACTGCAGTGCCTAACTGCCAGAGCACACTCACCACCAGCAGGTCATTGAAGAGAAAAACTTCCCTCTGGTGAGCTGCCTGCTTCTGCACTTTGTTCACATCAGTCACTTCGTACAAGCGGCTGCAGCAGACCAGCCGGCGATGGGGCACGGACAGAACCTGCAGAAGACCCACAAGAGCATGCAGGGGCTGAGGGAGGTGCTAGTGTGGGTGTCCCCCACCCTCAGCCTGCACAACCCTGCCCAGTGACAGTAGCACAAGCCAATTCTGCCCACCCTGCCTACTCAGATCATCTCCTCACCACCACTCCTCATCATTGCTTTTCCTGCTGGTGCAATAGCAGAGAGTTATGCCTTTGTGACCTGGATAAATCAGAGGAGTGGGGCAGGCTATAGGCAACCCTCTTGCTCACACATCCTACGTTCATATACCTCTGTCTTCCAGTCACTGGGTGACTGCTCATCCTCTCTCACCCCACTGGACATCTGCAGGTTTCCTGGGCTTTGAGAAATTATTCTGTTCATTTTGGGTAACCAGTATGTGTGTTTTTGCATTACGGATCAGTTACTGCTAAAGAAGCTGTCTCGGCATTTGGGGGTCTCTTAACCCCATCAATCCTTAGGGAACTCATTAGAGACAGATGGGTGAAATTGTTTCCTATCGCTTTGCCTTCTGTTTCTTACACCCTCACAAGGCCTGAAAGTTTGAAACACTGCAGGGCTATCACCGGAGCACTGGCAAGCAGGACCTGCATTGGCATCTAGGACCTGCAATGAGATTGTTGGGCAAACAATTACTGCACCAGATACCGTAAACTCTGGCCAAGGAGATCCCTCAAAATTAGAAAAGAATGAGATAGCAAGGAAGAAGGTGTTTGGAGAAAAAGGAGTGAATTCATCAAGACAAGCAAGGAAAGTATTACAGAAGAGGAGTAAGGGCATAGAGGAAAAAGGCAGAAAAGAGGGCTAGTGAGGGAGGTGGGGGTGAGAGGGGTGAGTGGATACCAGAGGGGTTATGGGTGCTCACCGTTTTCATTCCAACTATGGACTTCTCCACTTTGGTGACATAAGTCACATGGTCCTCATTGGATTTTAGCTCTTTCTGCTGGATCCTCTCGTAGATCCCCACCACTAGCTCCCGTGGGATGTCAGCACCGTCGTCCACTCCTACCAAACACAGAAAATGTTGGGCAGGCTAGGCAGGGAGAAAAGAAAAGAAAAGAAAAGAAAAAAAAGAAAAGAAAAGAAAAGAAAAGAAAATAAAAGAAAAGAGAAGAAAAGAGAAGAAAAGAAAAGAAAAGAGAAGAAAAGAAAAGAAAAGAAAAGAAAAGAAAAGAAAAGAAAAGAAAAGAAAAGAAAAGAAAAGAAAAGAGAAGAAAAGAAAAGAGAAGAGAAGAGAAGAAAAGAGAAGAAAAGAGAAGAAAAGAAAAGGGAAGAACCGGTGATCCCTGACAGGCAGCTACTGCCTCTGCACTGTGCAGTGCTGGGAAGGCTGAAGGGAAAGAGCAATACTTCACTTTAGGCTGTCTTCTTTCTTGCTCTAACACACCTAATGCACCAGCGGGAGAGACTGAGGCCAATGCAGAATATTTCATTATTCCATTGCTCTGCATGGTGGCTCCTTTCCATATGTTCCCTAAGGTTTTATAGCCACAATTTCACATTCATATATCTTGGGCCACTCAGCAGCAACTCCTGCATTGATTTCATATCATCAGAAGTGCTAGATGTGGAGAAGATCTATGATGAGATCCAGCTGCTCCTCCTGCCAATGCAAGCATCAGCTCTCCTGTTTGCTTGGTGGCCTCCACCATTTTCCTTCTGTGATGTCTCCTAGGAGGAATACTTTCCTGTTACTCTGTCCGTGATATCTCTGTCTTGGCCCTGTCCCTTTCTTCTTTTACATCTCCTTAGATAACTCTCCAAATTTTGCTGTCTGACCCTTGCAGAGCCTGGCAGAAAAGTTTTCTTTCACTCTTCCCCGAGCCAAACACCACAAATTAAACTGCCAGTCCTTCCTCTGAACTGAATTCCGTCAGTCATTTTATATTGATTTTCTCTGCTTTCCCTCCAGCTCCCCAGTCTGAGATGTACTACCCTCAGTGATGCAGGTGAGGAACTGCTGAGGAACGGAGAGGCATTGTCATCTCCTGGCTCCCTCATCCATGTCCTTGCAAATGTAGCCTGAATACTCTGGGTTTTTTAAACACAGGCTGGTGAAGCTAACGACCTGGGCATTGGCCTGCAGGTCAGTCTGGAATGAACTGTCTCCCCTTGTCTGTAATGGGGTGACATTCACTCACTCTAGTGAGTTGTAGTGTGTAACACACTGCAGGTGAGTGATACTCATGTTGGCTGAATTTATTGTGATGTGAACTGGCAGATTTTCAAGCAACTCTAAGTGTAAGTTAATGTAAAAAACCCTTTTGAGTTAGTGCTATCAGCTGTGATACCAAAGGGGATGATGGCACGTATCAGCCCCATTTAGTATCTCAGGAAATAACTTGAAAGAGGGCCTCAGTGTCACATTATACCAGTCTGAAGGGGATGGCAAATTGGGGAAGGTGTGGGAGGCTGAGACAACACTTTCTGAACAGCAGTCAGGACAAAGAAACAAGGTAAAGGAAACCACAGAAGTTCAAAATCTAGACAGGGATTTACACTGGAAAAACTCTGAGTGAGCTTCATATGAATTGCAGATGTGCAGTAAGAGACAGTTGGAAGATGGCTGACCTAGGAGTGAACATGGCTGGGAAATTAGACAAGAATTTGTCTAGACATGATGTCAAAAAGGCCAAACAATACTAAGCTGCATTAGCAGATCTGAAAATAAGGAGGCGGCAGTGGCTCTACATATGAGTATGTTGTGATCACATCTGAAAAAGTGCTTTTAGCAACATATTACCAAGATGGGAAGGACCGACCTTGAAAAACAGAAGAAAATTGATTCGGGGAACTGATGTATCAGAAATTGCGAAGAGGTAATGTATGCATGAACTCTGTCAGGCCTACAGTTACTATAAGTAATTGCAAGCAATTAAGAAGGGGAAGATTTAGCCTGAATAGAAGGAAAATGTGTTCATATATTCAACGCAGCAAGGAGGGGAAGGGCTTGTTTAGCACAATCCAGCAGCGTCTAAGAACGATGAGCTGTACAATAGGAAAATGCAATACAATGGACTGCTTCCAAGCAGTGAGATCTATTAAAAGATGAAACCATCTCTCAAGGAAAATGGTTGGTTTCTGAGAAGGCTGGACAGCTTTCTGCAGAAGACAAAGCTTAGATTTTCCCCTTCGCCAGCATCCTAGAGGACACCTCAAAGGGCCCTCCATATCTGGCTCATAGGGAGCAGCAGCAGCCCTGGAGAAAGGCAGCTCCACTAGGTTTTTGCTGCCTTCACCTAGGCAGAATTTAGAGCAGCAATAGGGCAAAAAAATCAAAGCAGGACCCTTACCTCTCAGATTGCGAATGAAGTCCTCCAGCATCATCTTCCTGTCAGGCTTGATGTTGGGGCTGTACATGTCCGTATTGAGAAGGATGATTGCAAAGGCCAAGATGAAGATGGTGTCCGGGTTGTGAAACTGCTGGACCACATCTGGGTTACACATGCAGTATCTCTGGCTGCAGCAGGAGGGATGCACACACTTAACACGGAACATGGGAGTCCTCTGCTCCAGGGTAGCAATGGCTTCATCACAAGTGGATCAAATTCCTCCTTTCACTCCACCTCTCACACAAATTAGAAGGAACTGACTGCTCTCTGAAGGCACATTTACTCACCAATGGCTGAAGTAGGCCACTGAAACTTCAGCCTTCTCCTCAGAAACAAAAGAGCAAGTGAGACTAGAAAGGACTACTCAGGCTGGTGTCACTATGTAAGGGTAATATAGGAGGTGTCTACTCCAGCTTGCCTTGCTAAGGGCAAAGCGCTCCTCTGGATGCACCAAGGGAGCAACCCAGCACCCCTGCAAGCTCCAGTGCTGCTCTTCCTGCGAGTCACCAATGAACAGGGAGCCCCTTGCTGGCAGACATGTCAGGACTGGCCTCACTCTGGCCCTTTGTGCCCTTCATGCCACTGAATATCTGGCAAGGACATGGCTCTGCTGCAGCAGCGGCACAGAGGACTCTGCGCTTCAGAAGCCCGTCTGTGATCACCTTCTTTGGAAGGGAGGTGCCTGGCCATTCACTCCTTGGCTGCTGCATGTTTTCTGCCTTGGGTGTGCTCTCTGCTTCCACCTGGTTGCAGCAGCAGGGCTGCAGGGCTCAGCGTCTTACCTGAAAGCCTCAATGAGCCGCTCGACCTTCTGCGCCTCCCCCTGCACACGGATGTGGGCCTGGAATTTCCGCAGGGCTTCGTCCAGCTCCATGCCTGAGAAGTCCATCTCGTCCACCACGCAGCTGTGGGAGAGGGACACAGCCTTCATCAGCACCTCCTCCCGCGGATGACGCCAGACAGGCTCCTTCACTGCGGTGCCAAGGCTCAGCCCCCAAGGGAAATACCATGGGAGAGGCCCTGAGACATCACTACAGATGCCTGGATCATACTTAAAACGGGCAGTAATTTCAGACAAGTGATTCCTGCATTCTACATCAGGTGAGCGATTCTTGTGCCTAACCATATATTGTGTGTGTGTGTGTGTGTGCACGCATGTGTATGTACACCATGATATATATCATATATCATACCATATACAGCATATATATTTACATATCCAAATGCAGAGAAACTATATATATATGTATTGATATTTATCTGTATCTATATAGATACAGACATCTAGACATCTATATTGACAGATATTTAGACACCTCTATTAACACCAATATGAATATAGATACAGATCCATCTATTTCTGCCTTTCCTATCATCTGGTAATCCTTCACACATTGTCCATTCCTCCCTCCCTCTCAGCATATGCACTTGTTCACTACCTGCTTATCCATCCTCCTCTTTATTCACTGGGCTGTTCCTGCACTTGTCCTCTCCTCACTTTCCATTCTGTCCAGTATACATCCCCGTTTGCAACCCGTACCTTCTTCACCACTGTTCACTCCCACTCAGCCACTGCAGCAACAACGTTCATTATGTCTTTAAAGACCAAAGCCAGCTGAGAGAAAATAGGAAATGGAAGCTGTTGTACAGAAATAACATTGCAACATCAGCGGGCTTGTGACATCGAGGCTGGGTAAAACTCTGCCCATGTAGTCAAACACCAGGAGTCCCCAACGATTCATTCTGTCCAAACTCCTATTCATTTTATACGTTTCTACCCATTCCACACAATCTTTTCAGTTTCCACCATACTTCAGGGCCACGCTTCCCTGTTATCTGCTGGAAATCCTTCACCTCATACATCTGGTATCACTTTTCCTTTCACAGTGATGCATTGCACACTGGTAATTCATAGCCAGTTTAGATACCAAAAGAAGGGGATGCCACCTCTCTTGTTTCCCGCAAAAGTATTCTCAGCTTATAAAAGTCCTAACGTTAGTCTCCAAAACCTACTACTACAGTTCTTGCTGTCTATATTAGTCAAATAATCTAGTTCTTCTTATTCTTAATGCATGATATTTTGGTCATTTGTAATGGCAACACCTTCCACATGTGGCTTCAGCACATTTGGTTAGCATATTCCTACCTTTTGTGTCCAGGTCATTACTGCAAGCATTAATCAAATGACTAGACTCAGAAAACTCTGCTCATAACCTCCCTCAGGCCCAACTTCCCATTTCAGCAGAGTATGTAGGCACTAATGTCTGCATCAGCCAATTCTCTCCCCCGTTTATGATTCCTCTGCTAATTTATCTCTCTTCCACCTGCAACTAACAATTTCTCGTGTCAAATGCTTTGCTGAAGTCTAGAATTACCTTCTGCATGTTCCTTGTCTAGAAAACCAGTTATTTTAACAAAGAACGACATTGAATTAATCTGCTCTCCACTGGCTTTGGTATGTACCATTTACATTCCTGTCTGCCATTATTCTTTCCCATAAATAAATTCTCAAAGCTGACATTCTATCTGACAGACCAAGAAATTCACAGGTGTCAAAATCCCATTTTCTTTAAGCCTTCCTTAAATACAAAGTTACTAAATTGCTAATCTTCAGTCATATGGCACCACCTTGACATTACAAGTGTATTAAAAATTCAAAGACTTCGTATTTTCTGCTTCTATATACCTTGGATGCCAATTCAATCTCCCCCTCCCCCTTCATTTCATCCTCTGTATTGTGTTTGGTTTGCTTTGTCATGTTGTAAAGCATAAACTGACCTCAAATTTAAGGTTAGGAGGAAATTTTCCCCAAGACAGGTTGTCTGGTACTGTATGAGGAATGGTACAGGGAAAATAGAGGGGGAAGGGATTAGCTCTCTTCTGGATCATTCCATTTCCTAGGATTATCTGGAAGTTTTACCAAACAAACCTCTGCTAACAAAGGGATGTGCTGTCTTCAGTTTCTTCTTCCTTTCTGTGATAAACTGGAGGTGTGTCTGTTGGTCTTTTCCATAGTGCTGCAGTTTTCTGTAGGCTGTTGGGAAGTGTTTTGTGAGCTAGGCTGTTGAATGCCATGTGCAGCCTTGCTAGAACAAAAATCTATTGCATGATGTCTCAAATGGGTGAGGGACAGAGTTCAAATGCTTAGAGACGTCTCTCCATTCCTCCATTCCCCTATTGATTGAAGAGTTGAGATATCACTGCTTAACTGCAGTGACACCCGCAGAACAACTCACCAGGAGCTCTGGCTGAACATAGAGTGTTCAGTACCTTCTAAGGTTGGAGTTGTTACAACCTCAACTAGGAAATGTGGGGTCTTTCCCTGTACAAACTCCATATAATCAAAATGTAGGAACAATGGGTGAGGAGTAAGGGCAGAGAATCAATAGGGCTGCTCTCTTAGGAAATCTTACATGAAATCTTTGTTTTCCTCTCCAAGAGGTGGACTGCAGAAACACTCACAAATGGTTTCTGGCAACAGCAAAAACTTCCTCTACTGTCTTTTTACTTTGTTATTTTTATTTTTCTCAGACTTAGACTCACATGTCCCTTGGGTTGACATCAAGGCATTCTGCTTCTTGGAATTTATCTTCACTAGTAGGAAAAGTTTTCCTCTGGTTAGTCGTTATTGTGTTCACAGCTGCAACCACCTCTGCAGTTGAACTTTTGTTATTAGTTTTTAATCCTTTCCAATGTGTGATGTTTCTCAGCATTGACCCCAATGATTTTGCTGTTATTGTCTGCTTCCAGACGTGTGAAAGCAGAGTCCTTGCACACACCAGTGAGACCTGCTGAGGTCACCGTAGTAACCCCAATCCACCAGCATTAAATCATGTGTCTTTCGCTCCCTCCCTCCCTGATCAATCCTTCCCCCTCCACACAGGCTGCTCTAACACATCCTCCCTTTTGTGTACAAATCTCAAATAATAAAGTCAATGCCCTTGATACAGAAAGCATTAAACCTTTACTAGGACAAGGCAGCTGTTTATAGCCCTTTTCAAACTCCAACAGGCATTGCTACATGAGTTATGTTCAGCTTCTCCTTTGCGAGTTTCTTTCACAGAGTGACAGATGCAGGTTTACTTTGTAAATTCTAAGATGAACTCCTGGGAGTCCCTTCCATTCGTCTCTCAGCCCAAAGAAGTGTGCCCCCCATCCTGCTTCCTGAGAAAAGTTGACCAGGCAGAAAGGACAGGTTAGGAAGAAAGTTTTAGTCAGCCTGAGCTTGCATTTGATTTATCTGACAAAGCTTGTGCCAGAGGCCTGAGGAATAGCTCCTAGAGGAGCCATCAGATACGCTGCTACTTTCTGCAGCTAGACAGACAGTAGAAAGAATGGTGGATCATAGTTGCCTGATATTTTGTGAGCAAATTTGACACAGCAAAGTCCATTCAAAGAGCCAACGAGCCTTGTGCCCTGGGGCCGTCATGTCCCCTCTCCTCTTCTAGGTGGCTACAAGTTTTGCTGCCTTGCCTGATCTCAGACTCTTGCACAGACTCCCATCAACTTTCTGAATGCACTGTGGTGCCTGTGTCAGAGCTCCCCTGAAATGCAATGCAACTTTTCTTTGTGAAATCAGAGCAAGGAGGTCTTTTCTTTCCAAGGTAGAGACCCTGGAAGCTGACATAGGATATCTTGGCAAGTATATTGCAAAAAGTACATTGATCTTGTCAGCCTCCAGAGCCGCAATGTAAAAAGGAGCGTAACCACATGCACGAGGGAGGTGTCCCTCCCCAGAACTGGATCTGCCAATGTAAGAGACAAAGGTAGAGCTGAGAGTGGATGGCTCTCTGCATCCAAGGAATAAACCAGGAGCTTATGTGGATGTGCCAAAACCAGTGCTGAGTTCATTTTTCCACAAACAGCAGCACACCTGTGAGATGCCTATTCCAGGACCACCAGGAGGCCTGAAGGACAACGAAGCAGGGGCAGAGTAATCACCTTACAAAATCTTCACCTGTTTAAACTCCTTCCTCCCCATGAACTTGCAAGAAGCCACGTGAATTGAACTCACGGTGCATCCAGAGATGCATTTAGCCCAGTACCCACAGGGATAGGACTTTGCCTGTTTGGATCGCGTTGCTGAAGTGAGCAGGAAAAATGCTGACACCCTGCCTCATAAACAAGGTGGTGGAGTTTGAGGGCTCTTGTGCCACCTGTATACATGGGGAGCTTGGTCTGTCCTGAGGTACTTGGCAGACAGGCACCTCACAACTGCAGAGAATTGCACGCCAGGTGCCAGGTGCCGGGACCAAACGGTGGGCTCCTAGTTGGATCGTTTTGCTCAGCTAGTACCTCTGTGGCAGCCATGCTGCCTTCTAGGCTGCAGGGGATATATCCCCCCAAAAGGGGGTGGACATAGTTTCATCAGAGCTGCAAGGATTTAGCACAGGGCTAAGCATGGCAAAAAAGCCTTGTGGCAAGAGGGTTCAGTGAAGGCAGGAAGCAGCTGTATCATCGTGTGGGGCTGGGATCTGCTCACCCAAGTGTAATGACCTATTTTCCAGCTTTTCCGCTCAGGTGACAATGCAGCAGGAGCTGGGCTGCAACTAAAAACGTCTGTAATGAACCTGCAGCCCACGCTCAGGGAGGGAGCAAGGGGGAAGGCAGCCAGGTAGAAAGTTTAAAACCACAAGGCACAAAGATATTAATTAAAAACATCCGTCTTCTCAGCTTCTCTAATCCTACAAGCTTTCTGAAGATGAACCAGGCTTAGGGTGGACTGCAGAGGAAGAGCTCAGCTCCCTGTGAGGTGGCTGCCCTGCATGTGTTAACTGAGGCTCACAGAAAGAAGAGTGAGCAGGACTCACTGATTCCTTGCACCAGCGGGAACAGGCGCGTGTCCCAGTCTTGCCCTCCGTGCAAGGGTAGTCTCTACAACAGAGACCATGGCCCACACCAGTCTTCCCTTTCTGGGGGATGCTGCACTATATGTATTGCCTGTTTTTTTCTGGGGCTGAGTCACACCTACTTGCCCTCCCAGGGTTGTTGGTAGCTCACATGTCTACTCACTTGGGCATCCACTCCTTCCTAAGCAAGAAAATGTCTAGTGTACCATGCCTTGCACCAGAGCTGCCTCTCAAGGTGGAGAGCTGTTCCTACTCCAGGCACATTGGCCATGCAGGGAAGCATTCTGCCCAGCCTTCATCTTCCCAAGATCTTCCTTCATCTTCATCAAGGGACAAGGGAAACCACTATTTCCCTGGGCACCTAGGCAGGTTCAAGCTGCACCTTCAGCCCTTGCAAGTCTGGCATGGGAAAGCTGCTCTTGTTCACAAGTTTCATCTGTGCCACAGCTCTGCTTGCAGCAGGAGGTCAGAACTGCCTAACATGTTCTTCCCTCTGTCCTGTTTCCATCACATTATTATCTATTGCTCCACAGGGCAAGCTACAGCACTGTGCTGCTCAAACCCTCCTGTAATGCAAGTTCCCTGTTGATCCTCTGCAATGTTCTCAGTAAGAAGGGGGAGGCTAGTTTGGGCTAACCTGCAAGTTCACTCTGCCAGTCCAAGAGGAATCTAACACTTCTTTGAGAGAGAGCTGCTTTGCTGGGCTCCCAGCTCTGCACTTATACTCCTAAGAGCAGCTATTCTCTCCCTGACTTCCCACGAAAGAAAGAGAAGACAATACACACTTGACAGACAGGAGAGCTGCTCACGCACAGGGCGAGTGTGTCTAACTGCAACTTACAGTCTAACACCAAACAGCCCCCAACTCAGCACAATGTCTCCTCTGCTTGAATCCCTGCCCCTTTCTCCGCTGACAGCAAATGCACCAGGACAGCCACTTCCGCACTTCCAAGTCCCACAACCTGAACACAAACCATCCAGCACCAGCAGCACAGCTGACTCCATTCATGGCATCGCTCACATTATCTTGTTCATGAATGAACTATAAATGGAAGTAATTCCTGAGTCAGAAACAGGTGGAGGGGAAGAATGAACTAAAGGGAAGGGAAGTATGAATGAAGGAGAACAAAAGCAACAAATAAACACAGAATGAAGAGTGCATAAAAAGAAATAAACAATACATCTGAGCATGTAATACAAAAGAAAGGAATGAAGAAAGGATGCAAGAATGATAATTTATCTCATATTAAAAATATGTGTTAATGCCTTGGGCCTGACTTTTTCAAAGTAACAAAATTATTTTTCTGCAGTACTTGCCAAGTAGATGTGATAAAAGCTGCTCAGCACCAGATCAGTGCTTTAATGGCCCAGGCTACCTTTCACAGCTGTATTCCCTGGACTGGTAGACATTTAAACCATGGTGTAGGTCCCTAGTGACTCCTCCCAGCTGGCTGTAGGGCAGGTTGTGGAAGCAGATTCTCAGGAGAAGAGGCTGGATCTTACTGTGGGATGCTGGGTCACACAGTGAGTGGTTGTTGCTGTGGGATGCTCAAAATTGGATACAGATGGGATTTATCCCCTGTAACATCAAATACCTAAAAGCTAGATGTCCAGCCTAAACTAGCACCTTGAGAAAAACAACACTCTTGAGGGACCTGTGTCTCTCCATTGACTAAAGGAATTCATAAATTGATAGAAGATACTAAACTTGGTGGTGGCTAACAATAGGTGAGATTAATCCTACTTTTAAAGATTGAAGCATTTTCTAGAAGAGAAAATGACATATTGCATCTCCCTAAACAGACAGGCTTGAGCAGTTTAGTGTTATCAAAGGATGTGTGCCAATTATAGTCAGATACTGTTGAAAATCCCCTGCTCTCTCCCTTGTTCCTCTGGCTAGCATGTATAATTACTTGTGAGTTATCCAAACGCCTTTTCTGGGTTCCAAGAAAATCAGTTAAAGGTTGAAAGATAGAGTAGGAGGATGGAAGGGAGAACATAATTTCAGGGCTTTTAGGCGCTGGGCATGCAGGTGTGGAAAGGCCAAATAGCATACCAAAGTGCTCAAGCCTCATACTATGCTTACCCTCACGCACCTTCCTGCCCATGCACATAAGAGGCTTTGCAACCAGCATGGCACTTCTCTGGAGTTTTGCATTTCCTAGGTGGGCAGGAAAGAGGGATCATTTTCACAGTGCCAAATGCCACTGTGGGCTCCTGAGCTCTGTTGCCTGACTCCAGGAACAGGCAGTGGTTGGCTTGTTTGTCAGCCAGCACAGCTTCAATACCTATGGAAGCCAAGAGAAGTTTGCAGAGTATAGACTTACGGCTGGACTTACAGCTGAGTCTGGAGTTTGTAACCTGGGCAGCTCTGCCCCGCCTCCAAATGCACAAGGGAGGCTGACACTTTTGCAGATGTTTTAAAAGCTGTCCTATTATTTATTCATGCAGTTTTGGGTTAATTCAACCTGGCTGCAATAGAAACAATGCTTACAATACACAATTCTAACACAAGTTTTCATATCGAGCGAAAGCTAAACTAACACAGCAAGTGGCATCAATAATTGAAATTGCTTTTGGGATAGAAGGCTACAGGGCGAGGTCTGGGATGTGAAAGAGCAGAGACATCTCCCCCTGCATACAGGCTTGCTCACTGCAGGTGGTCAGTGCCTGTCCAACAACTACCGCCTGCTCATGGCCACCCTGCCTGGGCATTTGAGTTTGCCAGGACCAGCAGTGCCTGTTCTTCTTCTGCCCACTTGGCCCACAAAAATGACTGTGGCATTGGGCAAATCGTGCAGAAGCTATCATAGGAGCTATCCTGTCTGCCACATGCTCTCCAGGGAATACCACATACTCTAACACTGGCTTGCTAGGTGTGGGTAGATGTGGAGACTGCGAGACAGCTCTTGCAGGGTCCATTCTCCCAACCTGTGCTAATGTTCCTGAGATAATTTGATTGGAGTTGGATGGGGAATGAGAACCAGACTAGGTCTTAGACAGTTCTAGAATGCCAAAAGGTCTCTGAGCTGCCTCTTGCTCCCACACAAACAGCTCAGAAGTTGTGACTAGCCCTTTGGCTATACTGCACTGGAAATGCCAGCACACTATACTACACTGCCAGCCCTCTTCTTCCTGCAGCATGGAGAGGAAAAATATCCAGGATGATAATCCTGGGCCAGAATTTGTCCTAGCAATGCCTTGTTTCCATGCATGTCACACCACTGGGTGTGCAGTCATTGTGCAGCCAGCTCTCACAAGCAGTTGATGAAAATTTGCTTGCAACCATCAACCATTGCTATCCCCAAACTCAGAACTGACACAGGAAGAGAGTGAAAGTACCTGCAAACAGCACAGCTACAACCAGCTGAATGTGTGTGTTTTTCCTTCCCGTTTTAGAACATTTTGTGTATATTTTACATCTACTTTTATTTTTGCCTTTAAGGAAGATGAATCAGCAATTTATTGTGAAGAGGGGATGGCAGCATGGATTGTTAGTGCAAAAACATCATCTGTTGCCTGGAGAGACCAGACCCAGGTTTGAACCCCGAGTTCAGACTCAGTTGCTTGATATATGTTCGTTTACACACAGTGCATGTCCAAGATACATCCATGCACACACAGCCTCAACAGCTCAGTTCCCATTTCTGAGCCTTGCTTTCTACATCTGTGAATAGGATGCCAGGGACACTCTTTCATCAAAAACACTTGGAGTGCTACATTGGGAGGTGCAGTGGAAACTGAGAGTAATGAGCATGATGGAGTAGCGCCGCCTGCTTTAAAGGCCCTCCTGCAACATGCAGAGACAAGACATGCAGACCACAACATCGCAGCTCCTGGACATTGAGGCTGGGAGGCAGACACCAAGCTTTGCAATAGGGACTGTTCCCAGGAGCTGCTGACACAGAGTTTGTAGTCTCATGTGAGGCAGAAGAACATGGTCATTTGCAGGGATGATGCCAAATTTAGGACTACAAGGAAGTGCCAGCCTATTGCTATTGCAGTATTTCCCTGTCTGTGCAGAGGCCAGGTCTGGACTTCAGCAGAGTATCTGTCAGGGGAAGCAGCCCACATATTGCTTGCTGGAGAAAAAGAGGCAATTACTTTTAATTGTAGCTCTCAGCATGAAGAGGCTGGAGAGAACATGTGTCTCGTTGCTGGCCAAATCAATACCCATACAGTATATTAAAAAAAGAGCTGGATCAAAGGTCAGGTACTTGCAGCAATAAGCAGCAGCAATTGCAGCAGGAATGAATTTTGAAATTTGGGCCCAGATTTGGCTCTTGAACTGGCATCCTCCAGTCTTTCTCTGGAGTAGAAGTAGTGTGTGTATTGGATTTAGGGTCTCTGCTTGGCTTGGTTCAAGAGAAACCACTGCAAAATTCAAGGGAGATAGAGAACATTTTGGAGGATGAGAAAATATAACAAAGGATCTAGTGCAAAGGACTTCCTGCCTAATGGAAAGGCAGCTCTTACTAAGAACTGTGCTTCTGCCTAGTAAAAGAAAGACCCAGATGAGTGCTGGTCATCCCTTGAAACGGGTCTCTGAATGAGCTTGTTGCCCCCTGACTACACACATCACATCACCCTGCTTGGCAGCCCTCACATCCACACTCCGGTGCAAACTCACCCTGCTTTCACTGTAGCATTCTCAGGGTGGGAGAGGTGGTGTCCCCTGTTCCTGATGTCCCCTTTTTATCATACAGAGAGCTGTGCTTTCTCCCTTTCCCTCATCTGAAGTAGATCAGGACCAAGCAGGAAACAAAGGCTCATCTGAGTTCCCCAGGCCTATCTTTGCAAGAAAGCCTATCCTGGACAACACTCAGAGCAACTGGTAAGATGCTTTTCTTCCCAACACTTCAGACCCTGCTCCTGCGATGCTGGAGGCTGACAAGTTAGCAACGGTTACAATGTGGAAGGCAGAGCAACAGGCAGGTACTGAGGTAATATAGGTCTCAGGTATTGACAGGATTTTGAAGCCCAAGTTGCAAGACTTGAAAGAGGAGAGACGTGTAGGCTGAGAGATGCATGGCTTGTGTGACCGGGAGAGGGTCATGGAGAGAGAATTGAAGGGAACAGTCCAGCAGAGGCAGCCACTGAACAGAAGCAGCGAGGAAACCTGAGATCTTGTTCAGAAAAGGGACAGCTCAGCCCATTGGAGTTTTTGGAATGGGGACGTTCCTCAGTGCTCTGTGACTGCAGTGTAATGATAAACCATCAGTAGCATGCTTCCTCGTGCAGGCCTCTTCATTACCACAAACAGGAACAATTCCCCTCTTACTATCCCTGTAGTGCAGTTGGACAAACTGAAAAGGCCACCCATCTCAAAACTGGACAGAAAGAGAACCAGGTGTGGAGCCAGCATTCACTGCTCCCTACTGGTATCACAGCAAGGAACAGATATTTTTCCTCCTCTGCCTCTCTTAGTACTTCCCAGAAAGCATCAGAGGTGCTTTATCTGGATGGGGTGAGACTCCGGTCACAGAGTTTCCCAGTCACAAAACCTCCCAGCATCACTAGTCCTCCCACGCGATGGTGCCGAGCTCCTGCTAGATGATCATAGGCCTTGTGAGGAGAGACTGAAATGAAAGGGCTGCTGATATTAAGGGGGAAACACATTGCTGGGAAATGCATTGAGAGGTGCCAGGTAGGGAGTGGGAATGGTGAAGTTCCTGCAGAGTGGGGATGGAGCGGCATGGAGGACGGGGTGCTTGCTGGTGCAGCCAGGGGCAGAGTGGGCTGGCAACTCCTTCACAGTGCAGGGAGGAGGGGAAGAGGTTTCCACACTTACTCCAGGACGTCCCTGTTGAACTGCTTCTTGCTGTTGCCCAGGAACTCCCCAATCATCTGGCGGCTGAGTCCCTTCCGCTGGAGCAGGAAGTGTGCCACCCCAATGGGGGTGTCCGGGATGAAGCCTCGGGAGATCAGGAACTGGATCCCTTTGTCTGGATTTCTGAAAGGGAAGGACAGACACATGGTGAGTTTGCATGATGTCTTTGCAGTATTATTGCCTCTGGCTCACCTCGTGGCTTGCAGCAATGCAGCCCGCAGTATGTGCATGGGCTCCTATGAGTTCATGTGTGGCAGCGGTGGGACTGCTGAGGGCAGGGAAAAGTGACTTGAAGGAGTCCCCCACAGTTGTCGCTGAGGACAAACAGATGCCATGTGACCTGCTGTGTCACTTGTAGCACCTGCTATCACCTGGCGATCACAAGTACCATCCCACTGCTACAAAGGACCGTGCTGCACAATACAAGCCTCATCAGTGACTCTCTTCTGCCATCCCTCTGCTCCAGAGTCAAAGGCTCTTGTATCCTCCCTGCCCCAGCTTGGTTTGTTCAGGGTCCCTGTGAGGACATGATTGGACTGTGTGTCCCACGCAGACAGCACAGGAAATACCAGTACGTCCAGCTGCTCCAAATGCAACCCACAGAGAGCTGTCCCCAAGGACCAGGGGTGAGAGCTGGGCATGCGACCCTTTGCTTTAGGGGACCTGGGGGTTGCACCTTCTGTAGGGCAGACAAAGGCAAAGGGTTTTCCCCAACGTGACTGTGAAAAGACTTAGGAGACATTGCTGCCTTGGACTATGGGCAAATGAGGCTCACGGCACAAAGGGGGATAACCAAAGTTGTGCACTTTTTCCGTAAAAAAAATCATTCTCTTTTTCATACATTTTTAGTGCTCAGTGTTGAGTTACATTTTCTACCTTCCTCACCTGAGCCTGCTGCTGGTGAACAGAAATCCCATGCTCAGATTTGCTTATCTCTTCCTCCACTTCCCCCACCCTTAGCTGTGTTGTTCTTCCCTTCTCTATTGATTTATCCCCTCAGGCAGAAATCTCTGTGTGGGTGGATGAGAGCACGCACCTGGAGAATGCCTTGTCAGAGCTGGGCGAGAGCTGCACGCAGCTCCCAGACAGAGGGCTTTTCTCCCTCTGTGGCTGTGAGTGCCTCTCTGAGAACAGGCCTGGTGCTGAGTGGGCCTGACTGCCTGGTTGTGGGAGTGATTTTCTGCTTGTTAGTGTGCCAGTGTCTGTGCCTGCATACGCAGCTCTTGGAGGGTGGTGCGTGTCTCAACAAGCACACGTTTGTGTGTTACTATATGTCCTGTACATGCAGATTTCTCTCGCGCCATACATGTTCACCAGAGCCTGTGTGCCTGCACATTTTGGCTTTCTCCTCATGTCTCCTATAAGCACGCATGCTTCTATGTATCCTGGGAGTGGCTGTGAGGCTATGTGGTGCCTGTCCCACAGTACAGACAGGAATGAGTGTGTATACACGTGTATTGTGCAGGAGGTTTTCTTCCTATATTTCAGTCTGCCCCATTGAAGGGTGTCTGTCATGATGCACTCTTGCTGAGGGCAATGCCAGGAAGATTTCCACATTCCTTTGGTTCTCTGAGCCCATGAGTGGGGAGAGATAAGAGGGTAACTTCTTCATGAAAGGATGCCATACTTCCATCATTAACTCAAATGCGGGGATCTTTGTCAAGGCTCAGGAGTGAGTTTGCTCAGGCAGTTTCCTGGGGCGAGGAAAGGATAGGATGAGATCTCAGAGCACGTGAATGCAAGATACGCACAGGCACAGACTGTGACACTGTCAGGTGGTGAAGGATGTGGGTGAGCAACATATGTCTAGCTATAAGGGGATCAGCATTCAGGAGAATGGCCTGCTCCTTACAGGGGCCTCATGGGTGTAAAAAAAGTAGACAGACTTGAAATAGTTCTGCTTACTCTGTAATGTCACAAAGAAAATATCCTGGGCAGTGTGGCATCCCCGGGGAGAGTGGCTGGGAGAACAAGTCAGCCCATTAAATTTATGAACAGGAGAGCTGCAAGATCTGATATTGAAAAACCCAGGCCCTCTTCAGGGAAAAGCAACAGTGCGCGTTCTGTATTGTCACACAGATGTCCTGGTTCACCTTTGAAGAGCACAGGCAAAGTTCTCTGCTAAGTGCAAAGGTCATATGGTCAGGGCTAAAGTCAAGCTAAGCAACAGAAATGCATAAAATGCACCTCCACCTGCATATTTTGGTGTTTGGCAAGGGACAGTGTGGTGTTCACAGCACAAGGATGATCTCAGCTTCACTGGTGTGACTCCAAAGTCACTGGACTGACTTTGGATTCACTCCAGAGGAGCTGGGACCTGAATGTGGCCAGAAAAATGCAGCTCACGCACTGGCATGGATGTGTAGATTTCAGTAGAGGAGGCACATGCAATGCAAGAGGATGTAGGATAAAACAGTTCAGCTGTGATAGTCCTCCTGCATTGCCTAGATTATAACTCAAATACACATGCACACACTATTCTTCCACTAACAGAAGCCTTTCATCAGTTTTTCCCTGGATTCAATTTGTTCCTCACAAAATCCTGAGAGCGATACAGCACCTCTGCAGCACCAAACACCTGCAGATGTATCCCATCTACGGCAGCATGCAGCTTTTACCCAGATGTGCAGCAGACAACTCCCCTTCCATCTCTCCTCAGTCTGATCCTTGCTGTTTTCTTTAGCGTTGCAGGGGTATTAAACACAGCCAGCAAATGCTGCGGGATTCCTCACGTCCTGCTGGCTTTCCCTCTGCCCACGCAGCCAGCTGCCCACACACACTGAGTTATTACAGCAGCGCTGCATAATGAAGCACTCTCCGTTCCAGGGATTCCACCCCCTCACTGTGGAGTGGGGATGGGGAAAGTGCCACAGCAGCGCAGCATCAATGTGCTCCCAGGGGCCTGCTCTGAGCCAGAGCGCTGCTTGCCGAAAAAGCAACTCAAGGCCGGATAGACTATGGCAGATGGTGCTAGCAACTGGAGGCTTTCAGCTCTTGGTCCAGGGGAGCGGTCGGCAAAAAGGATGTGTGCACAGGCACGCACAGCCTCAGCTCCATGCCCTATCAGTTGGTGCCCACATCGCAAACCCTACAATGATAAACTGGCTCCTCGCTAGAAATTGGCAGGGAAACCCACAACCAAGTAACTGCAGAAAGCTGAATGGCCCTCCCAGCCCCTTGGATTGAGGTACACTACAGTGTCACAAGGGGAGCCATCTGTCCCCTAGATCCTGCTCAGAGAATAAAAAAAAGGCTTCACCCCCCCCAGAGCTAACAGGTCAGTTCCCTCTCTCCCTGTCATCCAAAGTTTTGTCAAGAAAACTGAGCCTTACAGGTTACCACACATTATTTCAGCAGCTAGTTTCAAGGGAGCAGGGGAGGTCTGGCTAGGAAGTTGTGTTTCAGAGCTCCACAGTAAGTCTTCTATCCCATAGGGACCTGCAAGATGCAGTGAACCCAGTGAATGAAGGAGGACGGCAGAGCTGCTTCCCCAAAACAGACCTGGCACTGCTAATCTGTCACATGAATGTGTGCCAGGCAGATTGGGGGAGGAGGAGAGGCTGTGAAAAAGCATTTTCACTCCTGCTTTATCTTCACATCAGTGCTCATGTCAACTGTGCAGGAACCAAAGGAAAACACATTGGGTGGAGGGACTCCTGCCAAGCATGGCTGAGAATACTGAAACACTTAGTAGCAGAGACGTGAGCCCCACATCCCCCTCCAGAAGTACACCTAGCCCAACACAAACACCAGAACATCTGTGTGGACCTGGAACTCTCTCTATCATAATCAACTCCCATCTGTGTCTGGTGCCTACCTTCCCTCCTCCCAGTCTGCTTGTGTTGATCAGGCAAACCTGTGTGCGCCCAGAACCTGACTCTGATATATACATATGGACCCACCTGTTCACAACCTGATCTCAGAGCTAGTAAAATGTTCTCCTCAGTTCTGTAAGAGGCCCAAGTCTGTCTGCTCTAACATCACTTCAGTTCTAGATGTGCTCTGAGCCCAGCCCGAAAAAACCCTCTTCCAGGTTCCTGCCTCCTGGAGTCCACAGCCTCCATGCTATACATATATAAATCTGCTGCCTTGCCCCCTTGTCTGTGCAAAACTTCTGCCTAGGACTGCACAATCTTTAGTCCTCGCTCTGACCAAAAGGCCCACACTAATGTGTGGCAAAACATTCTTCTAGTATGGGTGCATTACATTCCCAGCACCTTCATCAGGGGACTCAAATGGAAACCAAGACAGCATAAGATGAGAGTGTGAGATGATGGAACAAAACCCAACATTTCTCATGGCTTGCTTTGATGAGAAAAGTCTCATGGGAAGGCGAGCAAATCTAAAGCTCCTTATAGGAGCTCAGCTGCTTTCTGCCAATCCAAAATAGACTATATGTGACCCCTCAAGTTAACCTCTTCTGACGGTAATCTCTGGGCTGCTCTGCTTTTGCTTTCACACCTACAGCCTTTTCATAGGATATCAGACTCAGATGTGTGAGAGACTGAGATGACTAAACCTGGTCTGTCAGGTGAAAATTCACCCAAATACCAGAAGGAAAATGACAGCCAGAGCACTCATACTGGGCTAGCTGAGCTCAGCTCTACCTCTGTCTCTCTCTCTTTACCTGGAAACACCCCATGTTAAGTAACCAGGGCTGGGTTTACATCCTCCGCTATGCTTGTTCCTTTGCAAGAGAGTGGAGCAGGAGCCTAGATCCCAGGCTCAGCTAGTGGATGCCAAATGGACAGCAACTGGGACTGAAGGTTCAGAATTCAGGAGAGCATGGGCACTACACATAGGGCACTGGGCTTTTTCCTCTGTTGGGCAGGACAGCACTTGGGGGACTTTAGGGAAAAAGCTTCTGGGCAGCCAACCTGTGGTCTGCATTGCGTGCCCAGATGGTTATGCCCTTGAATGTGAAAGAACTTCCCTGGAGATGGATCTTGACCAAAAGCCTACCATCACCTGTTCCTGTGAGGCATGAAATAGGCTGGGAAACACGAAAGAGGAAGAGTCACTTACATATTAAAGAGGTTCAGTCCAATACGGTAGAGGCGCTTCCTCATGGTGTCTGTGGAAAGTGTGGGGGACTTGCAGCTAGCTGGGTTCTCGCAGTGGTACCTTGGGAGGCTGAGGATCATGGCCTGCAGTGCTTCTTTTGAGGACACCTCAGAGGCTGACTTGGCTGAAGTGGAGGTGCTGCTGCTGCTCAGTTGCTCTGAGTTGTCTGCATTCTCAGACTCAGAGCCTTTGCTTTGCCCCGTCTCGTTGCTAGCATCAAACTGGAGCTTCTGCACTGCCATCTGCTCAGGCTCAGCACTGCTGTCTCCTGTGCCGTTAGTACTGACGTTCACCTCGGTGAAAGTGTGGCTGTTCTGGAGAGCTCTGGACTCAGGTAAGCTCTCTGGGGCAGCCGGTGGTTCACTGGCTTCTCCTTCCCCTTCTCCTGGGCTTTCTTCAGCCTTGGTAGCTTGAGAGAGCCCAGCCTGGGCATTGCTGCTGAGGCAGTTTGCCATGGAGACCGAGGTAGACGATGAGACAGAGATGTTCTTGTTGTCGATCTGGACTGTGACATCTCGAAAAGCCATCATGAGAGTGCTGCTGCTCTTGGGTAGGGTATCGGGCAGGAGCCCTTCCTCCTTCTCCTTGTCCTGCAGCTCAGCTTCTAAGTCTTGGTTTGGCTGCATTGAGCTGGCACTGAAGGTCTCCCTTATCTGGTATGAGCCCCCATCTTGCAGTGAGCACATGGTCTTCAGGCTCCAGGTGCTGAGGGCATCATCAATAGATTTGGCCAGGGACTGAACTTGTTCCGTGAAGGAGTCCTCCAGCTCGGTCAGCGCCCCACTGATGGTGGCTGGCAAAGATGGGGACCTCACCAATGGGATGCCCACAAAGTTGTACCCCTCCACCAGGGCTTTCTCAGCAGAGAAGCTCTCTGAGTTCTGGACCCGGACTTTCCTCAGAGAGATGCGGCGTGGCATGCGGCTCTCCAGCAGTGAGTTGCGGATCTTCTCAAAGTTCTTGCTGAGCTGGTACTGCCGGAAAGCAGTCTGGATGGTGCAGGCTGCCCTGCGAGATACCAGGTGACCTCCGTATTTGTGCTCTAGCATTTCGATCTGAAAGACATACGAACAGGAGAGGTTATTCTTTGCTAATTGACTTCTGATGGCTTTCTGTTACCCCTGATTAGTCTGTAATGACTGTCAGAGGAACTTCTAACACTGAATTAGCTTTTTCCTGCACTGCCGTGCCCCTGATTTCAACAGAAGGCCCCCCTTTGGGCATATCTGTCTGAAGCATCAGTACTGTGAGTTTCCTCACAGCTGTACCATGATCATGCCTCTTCCTAGAGTGCCAGCCGTACAAGCTGGAGCCTGGAGGTGCCCTTCCCTTGCAGACCCACTTCTGATGGCCTTTAGGGCTCATCACTGCAAATACAGTGTTCCAGCAATGTGTCTTCCGGCTCAGCAGTGCTCTGGTAATGTCAAGCATCATCCCTTGTCTCAGTGTTACTAATGCTCCTCCCCTCCTTAGTCACCTTAGGAAATACTCTCAGGGAAAGGAGAAACCATTCAGAAAAAGGAAAGAAAAGTTAATTTTTAAATGCAGAAAATGCTGGCTTGATCATAGGAGCTAGTGAGAAACATCAGCTTCCATAGAAGTCAGTGGAGGCTGGGTTTGTTCAGTGTCTTTTTGTCGTGGTTTAACCCCAGCTGGCAACTAAGCACCACAGAGCCACTCGCTGACTCCCCCTCAGTGGGATGCAGGAGAGAATTGAAAGAGTAAAAGTAAGAAAACTCATAGGCTGAGATAAAGACAGTTTAACAGGTAAAGCAAAAGCCCCACACGCAAGCAAAGCAAAAGGAGGAATTCATTCACTGCTTCCCATCGCCAGGCAGGTGTTCAGCCGTCTCCAGGACAGCAGGGCTCCATCACGCGTAACGGTTACTTGGGAAGACAAACGCCATCACTCCGAATGTTCCCTCCTTCCTCCCCCAGCTTTATATGCTGAGCATGATGTCATATGGTGTGGAATATCCCTTTGGTCAGCTGGGGTCAGCTGTCCCAGCTGTGTCCCCTCCCAACATCTTGTGCACCCCCAGCCTCCTCACTGGTGGGGTGGGGTGAGAAGCAGAAAAGGCCTTGACTCTGTGTAAGCACTGCTCAGCAGTAACGAAAATATCCCTGTATCATCAACACTGTTTCCAGCACAAATCCAAAACATAGCCCCATACTAGCCACTGTGAAGAAAATTAACTCTATCCCAGCCAAAACCAGCACACTTTTAAAAAGCACTCTGAATCCCAAAGTGTCTTCCTTTCTGATATGCGAGTTTTTAAGGTGTCATGCAGCAGTGAAATGAAAACTACCCAAGAAAAGAAAGACTCTCAGTTTTGAAAGGTAAAAAATTCTGATTTTAAATGTTGAGACAAGATATTAAGAACAAGTAGAAGGAGGATTTACTCCTTCCTGAGCTGGTAACAACAAACACACATGTAAATACATACACACACAGCTAAGTGGCATCTCAATAGGTTTCAACAAAGCAAGTATGTATGGTAATTTCTCTTCCGTAGTCTAGTATTTATACTTCTTCGTAATCCCCTCAGTCTTCCTCTGCAGATGGGCCTTCACTAACATGCTACAGGAGAATGTTAGATGACTTGGTTCCAGTGAGTGACTGATGGAGGACAAGGGGGACAGTGCGAAGATGATGGTGGATGATGGAATTGAAGAAAAAAGAAGGATGAACTCAAATTACCTTCACTGAGGTTTTGGCTGAACTATGAGCTAAACTCTACGTTGTTGGCACTTCACAGGGCAGAGCACAGGTGCAGACTGTAGTGTTTATATGTGTGTGTGCACATGTGGAAAAGCCAAAAAAGGTGAAGTGCAGGACTGGGAGTGCTGGTAAAATCAGTCCTGAATTAACAGAGGATTCACTACATCATTCATGTGGTGAGTACGAGCTCATTAGCAGATCCAAAGGACGAGTTTTACTGAACACATCCTTATCCCCAGACAGACACTGCTTGCCCCTCACACAATGCCTTGCTGGCATCACTCACAGGATGAAGGACTGAGCTCATAGAAGATCTGAGTTTAAGTGCAAACTGTTTTTGTAGTCAAAGCAAGACTGAGGCATGAGCCTCAGCTCGCAGAGTCATGTCATGTCATCTGCTTGCTGCTTCTTTTCCTTTTTTGTAACACTACATAATTTGCAGATAAAGCCATCAGTGAGTGATCTAGGTGCAAGTGAAGGCCTGGAATGACAGCTGTGAGAAGTGTAAATCACCTCTGGCATCTTTCCAATGTTAACTCCTCTGGAAGTAGGGGAAGACAATATGACCTTGGGAGATGACAGGAAGAGAGGAACAACAAGGCCCCAGCCATTCTGTCCCTGCACTGGTATCCTGGCTGCTGGAGTAAGCACTGAAGGCCTTGCCCACCGGCACCCCATCACCCCAGGCAGCAACAGGTCTAGGGATCTTGCTGCACTGGATGAGAGGCCGCCATTTCTGGAAGGCAGCGGGGGGCGGGGGGGCACATCCTTTCATACTTCCCTCGCTGGAAAAGAAGCAGGGACCCTTTGCCTTGTGCTCAAACATAAGGTAGGGTTCTGTTTTCTGTTTGCCTTGCCCTTCAGTTCACATCTGTCCAAAGCAAGCATCAAAGCCCAGCACTGAGAAATACTAGCAATTTGTTTAGCAATGGGGTTGGCCACTGCAGTTGTAGAGGCAGCTGGCTCAGAGTTCTGCTGACCTCTAATTTAAAAAACATTGGCCTAATACTTGTCCTGCTGCCCTCCCAGAAAGGGTCTGCAGAACTGGTGCTAAAAATCACCCACACAATGATCATGGATTCGGGTTCATTTACCACAAGACCTCTCAGTAGGCTTTTTGGATCAACAAGGTCTCTGCTTATCCCCAGAGTTTGATGTGGCAGGAAAGAGGAATACAGGGACAAGAAGAGATTCTGGGTAGCAAGCAGAAGGGTTTTGCTGGGGTTCTTTGTCCTTCCTTCCAAGATGACCATCTTAAATCTCACCATAAAACCAGCACTCCTGCCACATCCCTTCAAAGTTGGCCTCCCTGGAAAGAGACTGAGTTATCCCTTGGCCCTTCCCTTCAGGAGGAAGGCTCATGCAGATGAATGCAAATTAAACCAATAACCTGCACAGGCCCAACCCAGACAGTTATTACTGACAACTGACCGTGAGCACTTAATATAATGGTCTGGTTAATCAAAATGTAGAGCTAATTGTGTTGGGAGGGAAAGAGGAACAAATGGGAAAGACAGACACAGCTATCTTAGGGACAGAATAATAGTAGGATGCAAAATAAGGCAGAAGCAAGAGCCTTATAATTATCTGAGGTTTCCAAGGAGGTGACAGCCATTCTGAAAACATGAAATTCATATGCTCTGATCTTATTAGAGGCCAAGACAAGATGTCATTGCTGATCTGAAGTAAAAGGCCAGTTTATCTCATGCAAGGACAGTTCCCAAAAAGGCAGACTTTAATAACTACTAAGAGGAGAGATCCTTCTAAAAGTCCAAATGAACAGTGCAAGCTGTCAGTACCTTGATAAAACATCACCAGCTTTTTTGCAGCCCATTACCTCAGTCCTCCCAAAGGGCTAAGGCATTAAGGAGCAGAACAAGATGTAAAGTGAGAGGACTCCCAACCTAGTCTGTTCTCCAGTTCATACCAGGCGTGCAAGGATGGGTTCTGCATGTGATTCACTGCCATCCGGCCCTGTCCAAAGCAAGGGGAGTCCTACAGTGTCTTGCGGCTGGGATAACAAGGACCGGGGACTGGTCCAAAGGATGCTTGAGAAGACTGGCAAAGCCAGAAGCAGCACCCCCACACAGAAGTGCCCTCCTTATCCCTGCTTGGTAGGAGTGGGTCTCTGTCTCTCTCTCCTTGATGTAGCCCAGCCATTTACTGTTTACTGATGTCTGAGACATTCACATTTGCTATCAGGTCGAGCTAACTGACACTCCAGAGGAATTAAGGATTTCACACAGCTGTTGGCCTGTTTTCTTCCTCTTGAGAGGAGGAAAGGGCATCCATTAGCACCACAGCAGTCACAGGTAATGGAGATGTATGTCTGGCTTGCTGGAGGAACCTTCTCTTCCCATTTGAGAGGCGAGAAAGGCCAGACATGATTGGCCTTCTCTCACTCCTAATAAACCCTATGAATCACAAGTAATTGCCTACTTAAAGCTACTCTCCTCTGGGGAATGATCCGACAGCCGGTGCCAATGGAAAAGAAAAGCAGGAGGGGGGTCGGGGGGATTTCAGAGAATAATTTGCTTAATACATTTCTAGGCCTCAATACAAACACGCCGTCTGAGCAATTCAGGCCTTGTGGCTGAATTAGAAATGACTGGGAAATATCCATTGCCATGAGGGACTGCACATGAAGGCAGCTTTAACAAGGTCAGCCTAAGGCAAGCCAAAGCGCTGGGCCTGGATATGGCCAAACATTTGAGATGCACACCCCATGGCTTTGTTGTCCATAGGCATAAATTCATAAATCTACCAGGAGAGAACGGGCCTGATCTTATTCTCAATTAGCACGTTTTCCACCCAGATTGCCACTGAGCATGGCGACATGCCACCATGTTAGCAAGAAGAGAATCAGGCTCCGTGACAGAATCTGAGTCACTCCAGTCAATGTATGCATTGTAAAAAATAATTTTAAAAAAGACATACAGAGCATACGTGTTCTCTATCACCCATTCTTAACGCCTCTCCCTCCCACCAGCCTTTCACAATGGAAGGATATTGCTATAAGGGCCATGTGTTAATGGGATGGTTTTCTTCATACATGGGACATCTGCCGCCCTTCAGCACAGCAGAAGAGTATGTACAACTGAAAGGATGCTCCTCTCTTCTGTGATCCCCTCCATTTTCCCAACATTACATTAGAGCCTAAACGTAGGGGAACTTTAGCACTTGAGTTTCCTTTCCAACCTCCCAGCATAGTGTACTTCTGCTCTGCGCACTGTCAGCATGCTCTGTTTCATGGGATAGAGAGCAGGGAGAGCCATGACCCTGCTCACCAACCCTCTAGTATGATGCTGAAGGGCAACGACTGGTAGATGACCTGCACTTCCAAGCCCTGCAGAGGAGGCTGTACGCTACCCTCCTTCCTTACCAGCACTCCTCTCCTGAAAGCTAAATGTGACTTCAACTGTACTGTGAGACTAAAAATGCCTCCTTCCACCTGTTTTTCTTACTGTAAGTTCTATTAACGTATTACAACTTGTGCTATGACTAGGGAACTACTGGGACAGTGCCTTGAGGCTCCTATCACCCTTATTCCCATTCAAGAGAACTACCTGACAAGTAAGTTGGTAGGAATACCTGTGAAAACACATACTAGAGTGCAAGACTGGAAGAATTAATACTCTTCGCTCCCTGAAAATCTCCCCTTCCAGAGCTGGAGGCAATCCACTGAGGACATCCGTCAGGCTGGAGGAGCACACATGCTGTAAGCCCCCATTGCTGTGAGAAAAGTGGTTTCACCTATGAGATAGGCTAGGTCCCTGCAAGGTCAGTACTGCGAGGCACCATAATTTAATGAACGAGCAGCTAACATGTCTCCCTGTCTCACATGCATCCAGGGCAGGTCTGGCCTCTGCTGCAACAACAGTGATAGGACAACATGACCTTAAAGCTAAAATAACATAGGACAGACACTCCCCAGGACAAATCAGAACAGCTCTAGGACATTGAGGAGGCTAAGCCCATATATAGCAGCCAAGATCTGGCCCACCCTGAGGATATGTCACATTAGTTTGTGAAGCCAGTTAATTAGTGTCTCTAGTTTCTTTTCCTAGTGTGAAGCAAGAATTCTGTCCGAGTTGAGTATGCAGTATTTTGAGAAAGACAGAGCTAAAGAGCCAAGGTCTCTTTTCTGCTCAGGAATTTATTAGGCCATTGATCTGATATGTATGTTTAGGGACAGCAGCAATGCCTTGAGGGAAGTGGCAGAGAAATGCCCCAGGAGCAGCAGCTTCTTCTATGAGAACCTCATTAGCTGAGACCCGTCATCTGCAATAGCACAGCTCCCACTGAACTCTCCCACTGAACGTAATCTGGACACTGTCACTAGCACTTGCTTGTCCTCCTCATCTCACATGCTGCAGGGTCTGCATATCAAACAGCCTCTGGTTGAGCTGCCATCCCAGGGAAAAGTCAGAAACGATTCTTTACGTTTTGTTTTGCACAACAGCTCTCCTGGGCTGTAATCTGCAGAGACGCAGGGTGGAGGGGGCACGTTCCACCTCATTGCCTTTGAGTAAGGAGGCCAGCTGCTATTAGCCCCTGTCCCACTATCCCCTGCTGGGAGCCCATCGGGAGATGCAGATAGAGATGGGTATACTTGTGCTCTGGAGCTACGCTGTAGCCTCAGGCACGGGAGGCAAGGCTTGCAACTTCAAGAACTGAACCATTTTCTCTCAGCCTGGTAAACCTGCCTGTCTCTTCAGCATCCATTGCTAGATTGAAGGCAGTGATGGTAGCAATACACAAACATCACGGTAGACACTGTGCAGGACACTCATTGAATAAACCCCACTTCCTCTGAAAGCTCATGCTTTGAAGAGGCTAATGTGGAAGCGCAGTGGGCACTTGCCCAGTGCGATCCAAGAGGGCAAGATGGCTCTTGGAGACCTCTCCCATGAGGGAGGTCTTTTGGGACAATCAGTTTCCGGGAGCCCTACAGGCACTGTATGCTTGTAAGCAAGGCAGTATCTCTGGATGCCGCAGCTCTTGGCTGCCCGCAATCTGTCTCTAAGCCTACAGTCACACCTGAGTATCTGGGTCCGTTTTGGACCACAGGACCCAGGCAACGAGGAGCAGAGCCCAGCAGGTCTGGGTGAAAGGGTGTCACAGTCAGAGGTGGGGAAGCTACTTCCTCCATCAGCCCCATGTAACCAAAGGGTCAGGCCTGCTCAGGCAGGGCAAAAGCTCAAGGTGAACAAAAGGCTAAAGTATTTGCTGAAAGACGTCCCACCACAGTGTGAATGCAGTCCCACCCACCCCGTCCCCTTCTCCCACAGCCTGAGGAGGAAGCCTCTGTACCTGTTTATTCTTTAGGTCAAGGGAGAGCTCATAATCGGAGGCAGCTGCATGGGAACACGAGGCCGTCCCTTTGCTGCGCTGCACTCTCACTGGGGAGCCCGTGTGGTGGAGGCTCGCCTTCTGCACCAGAGGGGAACACCCCGCTGCCTGCTCTTCTTGGAGCTCCGCATGCTGGGCTTTTAGCGTCAGGGTGTCGGACCTGCCTTCCTGGCCACTCTGTCTGCCGGCCTCCTTCGGATCCTCCGTTTCACACCCGGCTTTCTTGCTTGTGGAACCGCTGGGATCGTCACTGTGAACAAAACGCAACGTTTCGCTTTTTTTATTTGTTTTTATTATATTTTATTTATGATTATGTTTATTGTTGTTCGCTATACTCATTCACTGAGCTGCATTTTAAATGTTTAGAGAGCCTGGGCTGTGAGGGGTCTCTCTCAGTGACGGATCAGGACTTCAGGTTGATGCAGCCAAAGCTCTGATCCCTCCCTCCCTGAGAGCGGGCACCTGCGCTGCACACACTGCACGAACCAGTCCTGTGACTCCTCGAGCTGCCCAGCTGCCTCTGCTCGAGGTGCTGCAGTTGGAGGTGAGGGGCCAAGGAGGGCGTCATGGCCCACGGACACCTCTCCTGCTCCCTGGAGCAGCTAGCAGCTGGCAGTCACCCCTGTGCCTTTGCTGCCTATTGCTCAGCATCTCCCTGTGTATCCCAGAGTCCCATCTGGCATGGAGCCTGGATCCCAAGGATCCAGGCTTCCCCTGGAGTTTCTAAGGGCATGTGGGAAATGGTGCAGAGGCAGCTGAATGGTGCAGAGTTTCCAGAGGAACTCTTGGAGAGCTGAGAGCGTAAAGATGCAACAGAGCCAGCCAGCCCTGAGGTCCTGACTCTTTAAAGCATGTCTGCAATATAGCCATAGCAGACTGCAGAGCTTCCATGAAAGAAGCCGTTTCTTTCTGACCCACAGATTGCTGTGCCACTGAGATCTTGTGGAGGAAGGAAACCACCCTTTTCTCCTGTCAGCCACAGCAGTAATTGTGTGAAACCAGGGCCTGGCAACAGTGCACTCCAAGAGAGCTGACATGTTGCTCCAGACAGGATGGGATCAGCATATGTCTGATCCATGGAAGTGCTGAGGAAGTCTGTCGTTAACCTCTCTTGCCAAATATTTTCAAAAATCATCCAATTCCAAACAAGATTTTGGTATTCTAGGGGACTGTTTGAACCATGAGAGTGTTTGTTTGTTATTACATTCGTCTCCTTCCAGTGGCTACAGAGGAATAATTTATGATTTCCAAGAGTGTGCAGGCCAGTCCTCACGGGCTCTGGGTTCTACTGCACCGTGTACATCAGATACAGCTCCACTGGTTTCCAGGGGATGAGTATTTAGCTGAGAGCAACATCTAGTTTGGAAATAATTACTACAGAACCAATGCATTGAATTCCATTGAAACCAAGGATGTGTACTGCCTCCCATATTTAAACACCATTAAATTATTTAATTCACTTCTGAATCATATTTCTTTCTCTTGGATTTTCTCCACATACGACCAGTTCTGCTGTCAGCTAGATAACAAATCATTTTATGATTGATGTTGATGTCAGAGCAAAATCAGGGAAATTAGATACGATTTTCTGTAGTGCCCAAATTACTTAGAAGCATTTAAGTCTCATTTGCAAAAGTGCTGTAAGCACTTAAGAGCCCAAGTCTTCTAACTGTAAATAGATTTTGCCTCCTAAGCCTTGGAGCACTTCTGCATACTTACTAGTACTTTAAAAGGAAGTTTATTCTCTCCAATGGCAGCTCTTCTGTTCAGTAGATTTAACAATCAAATTTAGAAATATTTCCACAGTTTCTAAAAGGGCTCCAAATCTGATGAGCCAGAGACAGTACCACAACTTCAGAACTAAGAAAGATGAAGGATTTAAAGGTAGGAAGTTTCTTCTTTTATACACATGTATGTAGTCACCAGTTAGACTTAAAAAATAAATTCACAGAAGAAACCAGTCTCTTACATAAACACTATATAACCAACTTTGTCAAAGCATATTAAAATGCCATATCTGCATACTCATCAATCAGGAAATACCACTATTGAAATGAGGCATAAAACTGTCCTTTTAGGTCGTACACCTTATAAAATCTTTCCTTGTTCTATTCCTGATACTATATAATTGAACACTCTTTTTTCTACAGCTAAAGATGTACATGTAAAGTATGTACCCATTTTTAACTCCTTCTATGTCCATCCACATTGCAGGAAAAATCAATAAAAGGCTTTTCCCTTACAGCTCTCACTGTAACATTTTTATTGGCAGCCTCTGTTCTATCCATTCTCATTTTAACCAGCAGAGCAGTAATTTTTATCTTCAGCTCAAGGGATGACCAGGTGAACATAGATTTGATCACGTCTTCATTGAAGTGCGTGCCAAAAGCCTCACAAGTATTTCAGGGGGAACCGGACTGTGCCCTACAAAGCAATTTCAGCTAGACGCATAAGCTCTGATTCAGCAAGCCACATATCCCAAATTGCTCTGCTGAGTCAAGGCCACAGTGCAGACTGTGCTACACAGACTTTCTTTAGGGCAGATCAGGGCGCGAGGCAGTAGACTAGAGAGCTAGTTGACTTCCCTTGGAGCATGAATGGACTCTAAATGCCAGCAAATATTCCCAGATGTGATGGTCCTCTAAACACTGGCACATGGACCTTCACTGACTGCTCGTGGTAGAACGTGAAGTGTGTGCATAAGAGTTTGCAGCATTCGGGCCCATTGCTCTGTAAGGCTGTACATCACCTCTACTGTACGCTACCTATTTGGTTCTCTGTCGCACACAGTTTAGAGTCTGAGTGAGTAACATTCACAGTGACAGGATATCCTGCATGCACTGCTAATACAGAAGAAAAACTAGCAGGCTTTGTAGAATCACAGAATAACCTAGGCTGGGAGGGAAGGCTGGAGGTCTCTATTCCAACTCCCTGCTCAAAGCAGGGCCATTTTTAAAGACCAAGAAGGTTGATCTGGACCTTCTCCAGCCAACTCTTGAATATCTCCAGACATGAAGATTCCCCAGGCTCTCTGGAAAGCCTTGTCAGGGCCTTTAATGAACTAATAGACCTTAATGGCCTGACCAGCCTCACCCGGGGCCCCCACAAACATCCCCTGCACAGTTCCCCCTTTTCAGCCCAGCCCAGAGCAGTCAGTTCCTGCCCCAGCAACACTGTGAGAGTGCTCGTCTCCAGCTCTGCCGCAGCCATCTCCTTTCCATGGCCACGGACCCACTCGATCTGGACTCTGACCTGGAGACTGACTCCCCAGCTTGACCTTGGACCTGCCTCATCACCATGGACCTACCCATTGATGACTGGGCTGTGTCTGACCCTAGGTACCCTCACTGGACCTGATTCTTACCCTGGCCAATGAGGCAGAGGGCATTGGACCAACCCAAAATGCTCAGAAGCTCCCTTTAACCTCATTAGGCATTTAGCGTATTCCTCAAGACACAGGAGGGCCCTAAGACTGCAAGCGCTAAGCGCACACATTCAGTCACAGAGGTGTGAGAAGCACCACCAAGCTCAGTGCTCCCGCTCACGGTGCATAACTGAAGCCCCTAAAGACACTGTGCTAGGATAAGGATGTAACCTAACCACACGTACACATAGAACCTTGCCTTCCTCCTCTATGCATGCTCTCAGCCCAGTGAATACACCCATACGGAATGTATTGTGCTTATGCGTGGAATTTTCTGAGGGTCAAAACTCGGTCAAATCAAAATCAGATTCCACTGAAGCACTCAAAGGCATTTTTCAGCTAGATGTTTCTATGCTAAATATAAACTTTTTAACCCCCTGCTGGTTTAGCTGTTGTGCTGTTCAAAAAGCAATAGCAAATACTCTTGCTGAAGTAAGAATAGTTTCTACGTGGGGAAAAAAAAAAAAATGGCTGAACCACTTTTACTTACTGTGAAAAAAAAATTAAAAAAAAACCCCAAACCCACAAACCTACTTCATCTTTGGGCAAGAGACCAAACCTGGGAAATTTCAGCTTCAGCTGGTAAACTTCAGTGACTTATAAGCAATGGAAAAAAGGGGTAAAGACAGAGTTTGCTTAGCAGCCTGAATGTTAGCATCACAGCCCTATGGTTCCACTTACCACCCTGTATTCCTCCCAGGTTTACTCCCATCTTGAACCTGTTTCTGAGGAACTGTTGTGGGGAGGCCTATTCTCTGTTGTCCAGTAGCAGCGATGGATGAAGCCCCCATATGAGAGACAAACACACTGCTAAAGATCAAAACTGATGCTGCAGTGAAATATTGGCTAAAACCTTAACAATCCTGATTTTTTTCCCTCTGTCCTGAGTGACACAGTTGATTTGCATTGGTAGAGCACAGTTTTTGTTAATAAGTGAAAGCTCAAGAGCTATTGTAATCATAGTAACAAAAAAACCCCAACAGTGAGAAAAGGAAGCAGGGCAAGGATAGACACTACAGCATGGAAAATCTCCAGGAAAAAAAAATGTTATTAAGTAAATTATGGGGATCCACTTGCTTTCCCTTGGCCAGTGAGTGATCAACCTCCCTGGCTGTGGGATGAAGGAAGGGAATGGAGCTATTGCATGTTCTGTTTCTTGGATGGGCAATTTTTTCTAACCACTTGCAATAATTATAAGTCTCATGCAGAGTCTAAGGTGTGAATCCCAATGTACTGGCCAAACTCCAACTAGGTTAATTTAGCTCTGTATCCCAGCATCACCCCTGCAGTTTCAACTGTAATCAGTGTTCTTTACTTGCTGTCCTAAAGTATCATATACCACTGTCTTTCACGGTTTTTACAGCTACTCTTGCATGATAAATGAAGCAATTTACTGCTAGTCATGCAATCAGGTAGGGAGGGTTTGTAATGTCTTCGAATTCTGTTTGATTGAAAGTTGTAATATTAATGTAAATCACTTGCAATCAGATAAAAAAGGAAGACTTTGTTGCATCCCAACAAAGAGCAAGTCAGGCAAAAACGCCAGGAGGCCTTCATGGATGAACAAGGAGCTCCTGGGCAAACTCAAGCACAAAAAGGAAGCCTACAGAGGGTGGAAGCAAGGACAGGTAGCCTGGGAGGAATACAGAGACATTGTCCGAGCAGCCAGGGATCAGGTTAGGAAAGCTAAAAGGACAACTAGGGAAAATGTAGGCCCTCTCTGGAAGGAAATGGGACACCTGACTACGTGGGATATGGAGAAGGCTGAGGTACTCAACGACTTTTTTGCCTCAGTCTTCACCAGCAAGTGCTCTAGCCACGCTGCCCAAGTCACAGAAGGCAAGGGCAGGGACCGGGACAATGAAGAACTACCCACTGTAGGAGAAGATCAGGTTTGAGACCATCTAAGGAACCTGAAGGTGCACAAGTCCATGGGACCTAATGAGATGCATCTGCAGGTCCTGAGGCAACTGGCAGATGAAGTTGCTAAGCCACTCTCCATCATATTTGAGAAGTCATGGCAGTCTGGTGAAGTTCCCACTGACTGGAAAAGGGGAAACATAACCCCCATTTTTAAAAAGGGAAAAAAGGAAGACCCGGGGAACTACAGGCCAGTCAGTCTCACCTCTGTGCCCAGCAAGATCATGGAGCAGATCCTCCTGGAAACTATGCTAAGGCTCATGGAAAATAAGGAAGTGATTGGTGACAGCCAACATGGCTTCACTATGGGGAAATCATGCCTGACAAATTTGGTGGCCTTCTACAATGGGGCTACAGCATTGGTGGATAAGGGAAAAGCAGCTGACGTCTTCTACCTGGACTTGTGCAAAGCATTTGACACTGTCCCGCATGACATCCTTGTCTCTAAGTTGGAGAGACACAGATTCGATGGATGGACCACTCGGTGGATGAGGAGCTGGCTGGATGGTCGCACTCAGAGTTGCAGTCAATGGCTCGATGTCCAAGTGGAGACCAGTGATGAGTGGTGTTCCTCAAGGGTCAGTATTGGGACCAGCACTGTTTAACATCTTTGTCGGCAATATGGACAGGGGGATTGAATGCACCCTCATCAAGTTTGCCGACGACACCAAGCTGTGTGGTGCAGTCGACACACTGGAGGGAAGGGATGCCATCCAGAGGGATCGTGACAGGCTTGAGAGGTGGGCCCGTGTGAACCTCATGAAGTTCAACAAGGCCAAGTGCAAGGTCCTGCACGTGGGTCGGGGCAATCCCAAGCACAAATACAGGCTGGGCAGAGAATGGATTGAGAGCAGTCCCAAGGAGAAGGACTTGGGGGTGATGGTTGATGAGAAGCTCAACATGATCTGGCAATGTGCACTCACAGCCCAGAAAGCCAACCATATCCTGGGCTGCATCAAAAGCAGCGTGGCCAGCAGGTTGAGGGAGGTGATTCTCCCCCTCTACTCCACTCTTGTGAGACCCCACCTGGAGAACTGCGTCCAACTCTGGAGCCCTCAGCACAAGAAGGACATGGACCTGTTGGAGCAAGTCCAGAGGAGGGCTGGAGCACCTCTGCTATGAAGACAGGCTGAGAGAGTTAGGGTTGTTCAGCCTGGAGAAGACTCTGGGGACACCTTCTAGCAGCCTTCCAGTACCTAAAGAGGGCCTACAAGAAAGCTGGAGAGGGACTTTTTGCAAGGTCATGTAGTGACAGGACAAAGAGTAATGGCTTTAAACTGAAAGAGGGTAGATTTAGATTAGCTAGAAGGAAGAAATTCTTCACTATGAGGGTGGTGAGGCACTGGAACAGGTTGCCCAGAGAAGTTGTGGATGCCCCATCCCTGGAAGTGTTCAAGACCAGGCTGGATGGGGCTTTGAGCAACCTGGTCTAGCGGAAGCTGTCCCTGGCATGGCAGGGGGGTTGGAACTAAATGATCTTTAAGGTCCCTTCCAACCCAAACCATTCTATGATTCCATGACTACAAATTCAGCTGTTCTGTTCTTCCTAGATGTTCCTACATGACTTTTATGACCCATAGCAACTAGCTTAGTTATTATTACAAATAGATTTCATCTGCTGTAGAAAATATCTCTCATATTTCAGGTATCTCCTGCTACTTTTGCACTGCTGACTTGTATATGCCTGCTGCAGACAGAAACTAGTTTTGTTAACAAAGATAGTGACTACAGACAATTTGACTCAGGCCTTATAAGAAATACTGTAGCTAGTCTAGCATTTCAAAACAGGGATATCGGGGTTCTGGGCTGAATCCTAGTGTTTGTTTCAAGAAAGCAGGATGGTGAAAAAGCTCTCACTGAGACAATTCAGCTGGGCACTCATAAATACTTTTGTCTAGCACAGCTAAGCGAGACTTCTGATATTTAGCTTCTATGCACAGCTTTCTCAGGAAGATTTTCTATGAGGAGTACACTGAGGGAAGGATGTAGGGAGATGATAGAGGAAAAATGGTACTATGTAGGGTTTTTTTACGACTTCCTTTTTTCTCCCTTCCTGTTTTTTTGGAAACCTAAAGCCCAAATCAGTGATACAAAATTATCAAACCTGAGAAGCCCATCCACCCATTCCTAGTAGTATCAGCTCCCCATGTCTGTACAGAGCTGTTCTATCATACTCTCTTCTGGGAGAGATTTGACTGCTTTTCAGTTCCTACAGCATCAGGACGGTACACTTCCTTGCATTTGTCTCACCACCTCCTTGCTGTTGGAAAAACACCTTTCCAGCTTGGCAAAGATGTGTGTTTCTAACTGCCAGCTGTGGAGCTGAACCATGGTTATCTGTTGGATCTTGACTGTGAGGCTTAAACATTCCCATACCTGACTTGAGAAAGGACATGCAGCCCCTTCCCCTCAAATTTGCCTCGCTGTCAAATACCAGAATCAGTTCACGGTCTGAGAGTAATTTTTAGAGCTCTCAGAAAGGTGTTTACAGGGTAACTGAGTGACTAAACAGGGCTCTAGGGCCACGAGAGCTACTCTTCTCAAGGACAGTAATGTTAGTCCTGTAAGAAATTAAAACTGAGCTTTGTCACTGATCACTCCATAGCTATACAGCTCCCATGCGGTCAAGACGCAAAACTCATCTCTTTGCTCCTTCTCTCCTACAAGAAGAAAAATTATTGCAGATAAATAAGAGCAATAACAGAGTAACAAAAATAGCAATGGCTCTTCTGGACTTGGACAGCAGTGTAAGAAACCAGTCACTCAAGAAGAGGATGCTCAGATGCCCTGTTGGCAGGTATAGTGCTTATGCAAAAAGATCTAGCTAATTGGGTAGGAGGAAGCTACGGGTGTGAGGTGTTACAAAAGTAATACAGAGGCTGATCTCACCTCCTCTTTGTGTCCCTGTGTCACTTCAGGAGAAGACCACATTGCTGTTTGCCATGTATAACTAACCAAACGCCACCTTCATGGTATTCAAGGTCAGTGTGCAGGATTGTGACCTGTAACTGAGGCAAAGACTACATGGACTAGTTGTGAAGGACCACAAAAATTTATGAATCCATTTCACAGAGCTCCTTATGAGGATCAGTTGGTTATTGTATATATGCTGCTCTGAAGTGCTGTAAGCAATTAGTATTATCGTGACCTGAGAGCCATATGAGACTTCAAAGCTTCAGAGATGTCAGAATAAAAAACCCTTAGAAAGTGCCATATGGAGAATTAGAAAAAGAGGTCACTAGCTAATGCCAAGAGGATGGAGTTCAGACCCCAAGTCTGCCAGAACCTGTGCTCTCTCTGTCTTAACACATTTCAGCATTTCCGTTGTCCTCTCTCCTCTCCCTGCTCAGAAAAAAAAAAAAAAAAAAAAAGGCAATTGCTGAGTTAGCAGGGTCCAAAGTGCCTTTTCAGTTTATTTCATTTCAGTGTTCCCTGAGGACACCCATAACATATGGTGAATGGGTTGATCAGAATTCTATGAAAAAAAATGGCTGAGACAGGCTTGGTAATATATTATGGGATCTTCTCAAGGTTCAGAGATTTCTGACATGCTGGGGGTCTGAGTGCAAAATAATTGCTTCTGATTTGCTTTTAAGTTCAGGTTTTAGGGTGACTTGGAGGCAATGCTCTCTGGGAGCATGCTGAAAATGATGGAAGGCAAAAGTCTCTCCTGCCAGAGACGCAGGGAACTTGGAACTTGATCTTGGCAAATCATCCCCTGCCAGCCGAGCTGCAGCTTTTCTCAGACAGTCTCCCCCAACACAGACAAATATAGGAACAAGATTCTGATTTTGTCTACATTCACGTAACACCTTGCAAAGCAGTGGCATCAAGCCATCTTCTCACACTAGTTTTACCCAAGAGGAATTAATGATAATTAGCCAAGCTCGTTACCCATCCCAGGATATATTACTTGTTTCATACAAAGGCTGGCACACATACCTGTAAAATAGATTTGACAGGACAGTATGGTAAATATATTGGAAATCAATTAAATTTAACATCCTTTAGCACAGACTGAACCAGGCAACATCTTTTCAACATTGCTTAAAGTGGTTTCAGTGAGATGTATATTAAGCAGACAGAAAATGTAGTAATACTAGCAAATGCCTCACGTCCCACAGGGTCCAACATGCCAAAGTTGGGGCCTCCATTTCAGATTTGGTATTTAAACATGTCCCCCATGTGCTGTGTAATTCCCACATTGTTGTGTTGTTGTGCCTTTTGCTACAGAACAGCACTGCAGGAACTAAACTTTTCTGATGTACCCCATGCCCTCATGGTGCAAAGATGATTGTCCAGCTGTCAGTCTGGGCTGGCTGCCTGTTTGAGGGCCAGGCTCTCCATGACTAACTTCAGCCACTTGAGGACTAGGATCTCTGCTTTTTCATGGAGACAGACAGGCTCCTCCAGATGGTGACGTGGAGCAGCTAAGGCAGCTCCCACTGAATGAGAAGTGCTGTTTATGGTGCAAGGCTGGCTGTGCCGGGTGGTGTGGTTGTCACACAGGTTTTTTCTTATAGTTCCTATGTGTGTCTGGGTAACACCTCAGAGTGACACTTGGGCCACCTCTCTGGCATACCCCTCTTTCTTCCTCCCTTCCCAGCCATGCCTCCTATTTCACCAGCTGCAGGAGCACAGGGCTCAGCTTAGGAAGTACAGCGCCTTTCTCAGTTGCCCATCACATGTCGGTGCTTGATGCCCCAGGCTGGTTGCTGTGCTGTCTCTGCAGGTTAGACTAGGAGGAGGTCACACAGCCTGTCACTGCAGAGGGGGTTACTCGTGGCCGTCTCAAACAGGGCACCCGTGCTTATCACTGAGGTGTGAAAAGCACCAAGTGGACAGTGAAGGCATAGTGGGGGCCTGCTCTGCAGGGTTTAATTACTTTTACTTTAACCCCAGACCTCTCTTACCTCTGCAATGTTTGGTAAACACGACCTTTTAGAGAAGGAAGAAACAGATGGCATCCTGCATTAGTGTAACTGCCCGCTCAGCACCCCGGGAAAGAGAAACTTGGCTTCTCAGCAGCAGTCTTTCTGCCACTTCGACTCAGATCTCTTGGCTCCTCATCCCTGAGGCAGGTTTGAACATCACTGCATTCGCTGACAAAAGCCTGCCGGTGCAATCATGCAGAAGACAGAATTTCACTGCTAAAATGAGATGAATTCAGGGCTGGGAGGCAGCAGAGCCTCTACAAGGCAAGGAAACCTTGCATATCCCCTCAGCCCGTTGCTCTCCTATTCCAGCTACCTGTGAGCTGGGTGAGGGACATGACTCTTGGCGTTTACAGACCTAAGCAAGGGCTTCTGTGGTCTTCTTTTTCCATCTGTTGTGACAGACCCTGGGTTGGACTGCACCTCTGGGTTCATTCCTAAGGGATCAGGGTAAGTGATTATTGAAGGCAGTGAGTGAGCAGCTTCACAGGAAGATCTTTGTGTAACCCAGATAAATTTTGTTTCTGTTCTCAAGTATCTCAGCTATTTTGTCTCTTGCGATCACTGCAACCCAGTATGGTTAGCATTCCTTCCTCCTTTTCCTAATCCAGTGAACACTCCCACAGCCTTGTGCAGCAGGCACAAAGCCCTTCTTTTCCAAGTTCTAACCTATTTTGTCACTGCTGCTTCACTCACACTCTGATCTACTTCATGTCACTTCTCTTTCCTGAGGCCTTATTTCCTTTTCTATCTTTCTTCATTCCCATTTGGAAAACAGGATGACTTAGCAGCTTACACATTTGGTCATACAAGCTCAGATTCGCCTTGGGCCATTTAAACTTTTCTTCCTTATGAGGAATGAAAATGATTCCCATCCCTATACTTTGTACTCAGACACAGACCTTTTGGGCCAAGAACATTAAGAAAAATAGGAGTTTGCCTTGACACAACCAATCCTACTCTGTTGTTGAGCAGAGCTATGGCTAGTGCTAAATGGCATTATGCCAGTGGACTGCACCAACGTCAATGGAGGATCTAGCCCAATATGTTATATTTTAAGACAATCTGTAACATGCTTATCAGATCCAATTGTGCTGTAACAGCACAGCAATACTTTTCAGAATGCAATTCTGCACCATCCATTTTCGTGCATCTTAACCTACCACTCTCACATTAGTGTATTCTGGGAAATTACAGGCATCTGTTATATTTCGCCAGTCACCTCAGAAGACGTGCAAAAGAGTACCAGCAATGTGTACACAGGGTAGCCTATCCCCATCTTCCCTCTTTCCCCAGAAGATGGAATGAAAGAGATTGCAGTCAACCCAGACACACAGGCAATAATAATAGCATCATAACCTGTTTACAGGAAAGCAGCAACATAGCGATGTGGGACATGACAAAGGTGATACATGGCTCTAGACACTAGGCAAATACAGCTCCCGGTGGGACGATGGTACAATCTGTATGTAGAAAGAACCAAGGTGCCAACCAGAGATGGTTAAAAGTTACTAGAACACACTTCCAAATGGTGTGGCCAGAGTTAGGTTCCTCAGTTTCAAAAGAAGAATCTCACTGAACTCAGCTCCTGTTTTTGTCTTGATCCTTTTCTGCAGGACGATGTTTCTTCACAGAAGACGGAGTGGTCTTCAGTGTTTCTACAGTTTTTAAACAGGCCAGGTGACAGTCCCAAAAATATCCCAACTTTTTTACACCCCCTCCCTCAGCTATCTAGCTGTTTGCAGAGCCCAAATAGAGTGGCCTGAGCAGCTGTACAGTGCACTCCTCTTCAGCCTCTCAGATTCTTCAGTTCTTCCTGAGGCATATGAAAGCCTGCCAGGGCCACATGCGGAAGAAGGAACTCCAGAGCACAGACATGTTTTTCCAAAAGCAGAGCTTATTGTATTTGAACACAGAGCCTGCCCCATGGGGATGGTCAGAAGATGAACCTGCATAGAAGTGAGTTAGTGTTGCTGAGCACAGAAAAGACAAAAGGCCCTTGGATTGACATCACACTGCAAGAAAATGTGTAATAAAAGGCCATAGCCTCATTGCTGTCACTGCCAAAGAATGCTGGCATGAACAGTAATATTCCAGCCAAGGGACCTGCTCATTTATCTCCTGTTCATATGTTCTTGTTCCCTCCAGTTTCTTCTTTCATTTACACTATTTTTTAACTTCCTGCATTTCCTGCTCCTTCTCTCCTGTCATTCTCCTTCTCTGTATAGCATGTTTGTCCATCCATTTTCCTTACAGTAGCACTGTTATCTTTGTTGGGGCAAGTCTGTCCCCCTTTCTTTCTCACTGGCTCTTTTTTCCATCTCTTTGCCTTATCTCTCTCTCTGCCTTGTAAGCCACAAACAAGTGCATGGACAGAGGGTCCACAGAAACCACCAGTCGAGTTCAATAGAACACACCTTAGTGTACAAAAGATCTGGAATGGCCCAATTTTGGGAGCGGGTGCATCTTGACTGATGCAGATCAGGTCAGATGATATCAGTAGAGGATTAGAATGAATGGTGTGAGCTCCACCACAGTCCATCTGCTACTACTTTATCAACCGTCTGTGCCTGTTTTCCAGTGCTAGACACAGGACTATTTCCAAAGCTGTCATAGCTTCTTCTCATGTATCTCTGTGGCATTATCACACAGAAAACACAGGTGTTTATGTTGCATTCCACTGGTACCAAGAAGCTGCCATGTTATGGGCAGGGAATTCTTTTCAATAGAGGAGACAGAACATGAGGATCATCTGCAAGCCGTGAGTGAATTACCCAGTATTAGAGCAACTAACCGACCTCAATAGCTGTTGAAAGTGGCTCCCACAACTGTAAGGTTGGCTATGATCGATTCTCTTTCACTGACATTACTGCTTCTGTGGCCCAAGAAATGGCAAGCACTGCCACATGTGGGAGAAGAGTACCTGAGTCCAAGTCTGAGTTCCTCTAGGGCAGGACCCATGTAAGCAACAGAAGTAACAGGGGAAAAGGAAGGACTGGAAGAACACGTGGCCAGGCAATGGCTGGATACAGCTTCAGGCTCTCAGAAAACATGTGTCTGATAGGTATCTTTGCAGTTTCAAAAGAGAATCCTTCAGACGGGTTTCCTTCAGCCTTTCTCTCCTGCCATCTTCCCCCTTCCTGAAGAAAGGTGTTGATAGAGGCAAACAGAGCAACCAATTTGACAGGGAGACTCCAGTTTCTGCCAGAGATTCTTTTTTGCTGTTGAAGAGTCCATCTGTTCCTCACTTTACTTCCCCACCCTCACGTTCTCCAAACTTGCCTGACAGTGGCTGCACCAGCTGTTGGAGAGAAGGAGCAGAGAAATGCCTATGTGGGAGATAGTGCCAAAATGTCCTGGTAGATCTCCTTTACAGGACTGAGACGCTGCATCTGAAACTCATCTCCTGTTTCTTTGGATGCTTCCAGAAAGAGCCATTCCTCCCAGGTCATAGTACCAGAAGAATTGCCAACTATACCTCCCTGCAAGAGATTCCCAAGGTTGTTGGTAACTATGATGTTAAGGATGTTCTCTAAAACATTTTTTGCCTATAATTGTAAGTGTTTCCATATTTCCCCTAAATCTACATGCACTAAATACCTTTGTGGTTCTGGACCTAGGCTCCTGCAAAGCAATTAAAGCTGCTAGTCCTAACTGTACAAAACACCCATAAAAAGTGAGGAATCTACTCACTCCCAAGTTTAGGAAGAGTTCAAATCTGAGTCTAGACATTACTCCTCAACCACATCTCTGTGTCAGACTAAAAGCAAAACTCTGACAACTGTAAGCCCGGGGAATATTTATGTGAACTTTGCTGACCCATTCCCTGTCTGTTTGCAGCATCCCCACAACCTCCAATCATAATATCTTGAACAGGATTATTAAGTCTACAGGGGGGAAAGAATAAGAAGTAGATGAGCTGTTAAGAAGCAGAAAAAAATCCTCTCTTCATGCCTGTGACCTCAATAAGGAAAAGAAATGAGAAAAGAAGCACAAACAGGATGTGCTAACAAAGCAGAAATGTTGCTCAAACGTCTCCTGTGTGTTTTCAAAAACAGCGCTGTGGAGGACTTCAGCATGAATGAAAGAAGTTGGATTGAAGAGCTTTGCATATGAAGTCGTTTGTCCTCAGAGCACACAAGGCACAGGCCATGGGCGTAGAGGCTTGCTTTGCACTGGCATGTCCAGGTGCTGTAAGCCTGACCTGGAGTGTTCTCCATTAAGAAATCAAAGGAGAATTCAGCCTCCATGGTCCACTAATTGTAGGAGCTTGCACTTGACACTGCCAGTTGGGGGCCAGTTCGTCACATTTGTCATGCTGTTTTGTGTGGTAGGTTACAGATCTGATTTGGTACAGACTAGAATCATTATCATGTTTCACACCTGGGCCAGAGCCACTGAGTACCTCTGAGCTGCGAGGAAGCACTGACCTCCAGATTATATATCCAATATCCTGCCAGCAATCCTAAACCAGAAAGGCTAATTTCCCATTTCATAAACTGGATTTGCATTCTTTCTGTCAGGCAAGGTCAATCTTTTACAAGTTCAGACAAAATGCTGGGTAGCTCAGTTGTTTTTCTGTAACGCTTAAAGAGTGATGGATATTGGTGGAAAATCATCATTCCCCAGCTGTTTTTTATTAAGATGCTTCAGTGGTATCTAAAAGGAGAATTGACTAGGAGAGTGATTCAGTTCTCATCAACTTCATGGGCCTCAGCCTTAAGGGGTATTGCATTCACAAGCCAGACAAAGTGCTGTGGATTTCTCAGGAGGATCTGTTAGTGGACCTAGAGTGACCAAAGGGCAAAGTGAGAGCTGTACTGGGAGGAGAGATGCTCCTGGGCTACAGCAGCGGGGAGCCAAAGAGGGACACGGTGCTGTGATTGTGCAGTGGATAATATTCATGGCTCTTTTGTGCCAATGCCTTCCAGCATGACTTCATAGGACAAAGAACAAACGCATGTTCAATGGAAACAGAGAGTTCAGGTATAGAGACATGAAGAGTCAGAGACAGCAGACCTCCAGAAGTAAATGAAATCAGATTTTGTTTCTTAACCATGTGCTGCTTAGGGTGTAGCATACTCTTACGCAGCTCAGAGAGCTGGGAAGAAAGATGTTTGAAGGCTTGATTTCAAAGAACCGTCCAAAATCTGTCCATCCACTTTTCACCCTCCCACATGCAAAAATGGAGGAACAAGCACAAAGGACCCTTTCCAGTGAGAACACATATTTCCATTTGAGTACTTTGGTAAGAGAGAAGTGGGGCAAGAGGGAATTTCACCAGAACTGCAAGGAAGGCTGGCTTGGAGATGTAGCCAATGGCTTACATGTCTCCTTACCATTAATTGGTGATATGATGCCAGGCAGTAACCAATCTGTGATGGTGACTAATCCAGCAGGCACTTTAGAAATGAGTACACAGCTGTTTGAAGTCTAAACTATATTGAGTTACAATTTAATTGGCCCATAATCATGAAGTAAACACTTGCCAGTTGCACTAATTGTGTTGAAACCCTGATCTAAGCAGCAGTCTTCCTACTGGAAAGTGAGGAAATATTATGGGAAAATATGAGCAGACCTTGCCCAACTTTTCCATAGACGTTTCAGACCCTAGCCCTTCTGCACAGTACACATCCAAGCCCTTCCAGGAGACTCTGTTCAGATCCTTGACCTCTCCTCTTTCTGGGAGGACCCTTTGTCTCCTTTGCCTTAAAAACAGGTCAGGTCTCATCTGCACTTCTTCCAGATAGGAAGGACCTTCTCTTCCACAAATGCAGGTGGAACATCCTCTCTTCTCAAAGAGCTATCTGGGATCTGATCCTGCCCTTCACACAAATGTTACCGGATCCCACCCAGTCTCCTTTGTGACATGACCCTTCACCCCTCCGGTGCTATGCTCATGTCCATTGCCAAAGTGCACCTGCCCCATGTGCCTAAAGTTTTATGTAAAACTTTTCCCATCACTGGAACAGAGGTGATTTTCTGCTGATTTCCTATTCAGCACCACAGGCGAGCCAGAGGCAGGCTCCGAAAAGCCTATGAAAGGCAACTGAATGAATATACTGTTCCCTCCAATTGTGACTCCATCATTTCCTCTCATTACTCTAATAGAAACAAATCTTTCTCATCTCAGCCCTATTACCTCACACAAAGGAAAATGGTATGTAATCCTGTTAGAGCTGGGCTGCTGCTGGACACATTTTAAGGTCATTGTTCTGGGATGCCAGTCTCCACTGTGTGAGACTGGGAGAAGTGGGAAATGCAATTACTAGGCTATTCAAATCCCTAGAATGAAACCCTGCCGTTAACAGGCAGAAGCCAGCAAGAAAAAGAGCAGTTGCTTTCTGAAATTATAGGGTTTGGGTAAATCAGAATCTAATCAGCACCTCAGTAAAGGAGCAGGGTTAGCTCCTACTGCCATCCATGGAGTCTCTCCATTCCCTTCAACCTGATCTTTGGCATCCCCAGTGGAAGCCCAACCTCCAAGATGGGTTATGGTCATGAAGCCAGTGGTGTACAAGTGCGCTGGAGGCAATGGTAGTTCATGTCCAGGATTTACACTGTACTTTGAAATGGGGAAGCCCTAAGAGTTCAGCAACAGGAATCTGCTTGCTACGGCCATCACCTCATACTGTACTTTGGCTCTGAGCTTCTCGGGGGCAGATTCTGCGATCAAATCTGTCTCCTAATACTCATGGCCTACAGTATCAGTCTTGCTGATTGCTGGTGCAACCCAGCTAAGCAGCCAGGTGGGAAATTTGCATTGCTAAACTCATGGAGCTGTAACCCCCCACAAGGAATTGACATGCTGGAGGAGAGAAGGGGGCTAGCACTGCTTGTGGCAGTCAGTGAAGAAAAGCAGAACAACACGAGTGGGAATAATCGCAATTGCCTCATCGAGTTGGCTTCTACTGAGTGGTTAGACACCGACATTTTCCTAATCATTCCCACCCAGGTGAAGCCAAGGCATTTCTAGCTGGATGGGTAGCAAAGAAAGAGTCAGAAATCTTGCAGGACAAACATTAGGGAAGACCACACAAGAACAACAATGACCATCACAAACCACAAGCAGAGATCAACTTTTGTCCCAGACTGTTCCTGACAGCCTGCCTCCTACTGTCACGCCCTGTGTTTCCTTCTCCTTCTGTCCCACACTTCAGCTCTATGGCTGTTCTTGCTGGTCTCTCCTGCAGTCAGGCAGTCACTCTTCTTACTGCCTTGATGCCCCTCTTTATCTTCACCTTCCCTGCTGTGTTACCCTCCTGCTGCCCATGTTCCCTCAGTCTCTCAAAGGATTTACGTCCCACAAGATAAGGCTGGGTTCCTGCTGAAAGCAGGACCATTCTTGCAGGTCCCAGAAGGAAGTGATGTGGGCTGAGGTAAGGTTCCCAGTAGAGGAGGAGAAAGCAGCCGATCACCACTGGAGTCTCCAAGTCCCTTGAAGAGACGAGAGTCACTTCCCTGTTTATGCTCTTTATTAGTCCCTATTCTCTTTAATCGGCTTAGACTGATGAGCCGAGGCAGCAGTAGGGATCAGCCGGGCTGTTTAATTAAAGGATTGCAGCTCAGCCCTGCAGTTTGGGGGTTTGTGTAAATGAGCTGCAAGTACATTATTTAATCTGCTGTGCAGAGAGGAGTTGGGGCATTAATGAAGCAAACTCTAATTAAAACTAGACGGCTGATGGTTATTAGTGGCATCAGTTCTGACAGGATTTATCTCATTTAGGGGAATGCCTGATCATGGAGGGGGAAAAGAAAGAATAAACCCAAGCTGGTTTATCACATTCGCCACAGCACCACTTGTGACTGGCTGTCCATTCAGTGGGGTTCAGGAGAGCTGCACAGGGAGCCCCTGTGTCCCAGGCTCGCCCGTCAGGAGCCCTGATGAGCTTATTTAGGGATATGTCTGGCTCACCCAGGAACTGATTGCCTATTCAGGCTGTCTGACCCACATATTTCAGTCTTGATTGACTTTTGTTCTGCCTTGGTTCAATGGGGAGCCTGTTCATGACTCGAGCAGGGTGACAGGCTCTGTAAATGATCTGATGAGCTTCTCCCAGCAGCATATTGAGCCATTCCAGAGCAGCATAGCTATCAACTATGGACATCAGCTCCACGGTGACCCTGTGTTTCTCCCTCTCTGCCATTTTTTTGCCCTCCTCACTGCATTGCAAATGTAACTTCATATATGAAGGAAGCCCATGGCTGACTGCAGAACCTGGCAGAGGCTAGGAGGTGTTTTCTGGCCAGCATAAAGCTGACCGGTGAGTTTAATAGTCCTGCATGTGCTCTGCCTTTCTTCTGGCACAGTGAGGGAAGTAGGGATGCTCTTCTCGCCTCAGACAGTCACATAGAGAGATCGCATATAAAAGCTGCTCCGTTTCAAAAAGCAAAAATTCTGTGTGCCTGTTTCTTATCTTCAAATAGCCACGGTGGCTTCAACCATCTCTATCTCTACATACAATATTGTGTCACACACAGATTCAGGACTGCTATTGGGATCTGGGGGCATTAGAAACAGAGAGGACAAGAGAAAGCCTTGGGAAAAAAGTAAGGAAAGGAGGAGGCCTACAGAGTAGGACAAGCTACAAAAGACATAAAATGGACAGGCATAGATCAGTATGAGAAGCCACTTAACTGGAAGCCCAGATGTAGGGGTCATTGTAATTCATACCCACTTCTGACTTTCCTGGCTCAGACTCATCTTTGGATGCAACTTGCCAAAGTTGTTAAATTACTGAAACAAATGATTGCTTCCTCTTCAATTTACCTGCCAAACCCCAGGTGAGAAATCCAGTGGTTCCCAGTACAAGGACGGCAGGCAAACTCAGGCTCAAGGGATGGGTAGCGCCTTTGGGAGTCACTGGGACAAAAGGAAGGTCTGACAAACAAGGCCTGACAAAGAGCATGACGAAAATGACCCTAGAGCTTAAGACACTGTAGGAGCGGCAGCCTTGTAGGATAAGAAAATGCTAGAAACTAAGGGAACTGATCAGAAATAAGATGGAGGCTGGGACAAGAATGGGGCAGGGTCAAGGAGCAAGGTATGAAGATAGAAAACTATGGCAAAATTGAGCCTTGGTTCAGAGAAAATAGGGCATATAACCAAAACTCTCTCTCTCCAGAAATGCAAGGGAGAGGTGGCTGTCCCTACCACAGACACCTCTGCTGTCTCCTCCTCTTCCTTGCCAGCATTTCCCCATCTGCCATGGAGGTGCAGCTGCAGACGACCCACAGGGCTGTCATGCAAACTTTACCAATGCTTGAAAGCCCTCAGCACAGATGTCATGGGGGTTAACCCTTCCATCTTCATACACAAAAGGGCAGGAGAGGTCCTGCTTCTTTACCCTGTCTCCAAGTGTGGCTGAACCCTACTTTTGAACATACACACCACCACCCCCCCCCACACACACCCCCACCCCTCTGTTCTCTTCACAGTTGTCCAGCACTCACACTTTTCCTTGGAAGGAAATCAGAAACCACAGTCTGCTCCAGTGAGCAGAACAAACAAGAGAAATATCATTTAAAAAATGCTGTAGCCTCACTACTGCAATTCAGCTGCCCAGTTCTGTCCAGAGCCCTCCCTAGTAACTCAGGCTTCTTATACAGACGCCAAAGGTCAAATGTAAAAGTCTAGCAGTGTGATGAGGGATATATTTAAAGAGAAACCTGTTTGCTGTTGACAGAAGGGTGATGAGGCATGAGAAAAAGGAGTCTGTGAGATGGAGGTGTAAGAAGTTGTGAGAGGAGACGGAGATGGCAAGAACAGAGGGACAAGGCTGAGCATGGAAGCTATATGCAGTATGTGCATCTCAAGTACTTTAGAAGCTCCTTGGACCCCTTGGTCTTGGCACTGATGTCATTCACTGATGAGGGAGAGCTATGACTATTGCTGGTGTACCCATACGTGGATGCACTGGATACAAGTTGGTAATAGTTAATAGTACCTGTCTATAACTGTCCTTCATTGGCAAGCTCAGACCATTTCAACACATGTAAAACTGCACCCCCCACCCTGTTTCAGGGTGTGAGACAGAACCCTGAGTTTGTTTGGTGACTTTTGCTGTAGCTTAAAGGTTATGGGACACACTGGTGTGTGTCCAGGCACCTTATAATGTGGGATAACTAATTTGAAGGAGAAGAGTGAAGCATGTGTATGTTGGTGTCAAAGTGATGCAGAAGGGTAAGAAAAGGTACAAGAGTGAATGTGGGTTGATGAAAGTAGATGTTTGAAGAGAGGCTGTAAGTATGGTTTTGGAGGTGCATGGGTGTGCGTGAGTGGAGGCCAGAGGGGATTTGTGAGCAATTACACAACAGTATGAACAGTAATCTCTGGGAGGGAAAAGAGAGGGACAGCAGTGCTGCGGACATGGGACATAAGGGAGGATGGACGAGGATGGGCATGTATAATATGTGAGTTTTGTCTGGTGCAGGAAGATTAGTGATGGATGACAAGGAAGTAGGGGATGGAAAAGAAAAGGACTTGCTGGCAGCAATTTCCCACCTTGGTGAGGAGTCCGGAGATGAAGGCTTCTGCTCTGCATCAGCTGCTGGGCAACAGAACTGGTGTAAAACAGTTTCATTCCTGTAAGAAAAAACAAACCGCAGTAGGTCAGTGTTCAGCTGACTCAGCAGAAAACTCAAGGGAAAATGCCTTTCCCAGGGCTGTTCCAAGGGGACAGTGACTCCCAGTGATGCTGAAAGAGAAATCTGATTATTACATGAACGTTTTGCACTCCAAGGTGGTGGGGAGCAGGGGAGAAGGGGGCTGACAATTCTATTCCCCTACCTTACCTGTCCTGCTGCTGATGTCAAGCTGTAGAGAATGGGGCAAAAGGACCCAAATAAAAAGTTTTCCTTCTATCAGTATCTGTCTCATGATCCCATATATCTCATGAAAAACAGTTTTGCCTGTCTCTAACTGTTATTTCTTTTGGGACAGAAACATCTCCTTAGATGCGTTTCCTTAGATATGTTTCCTATACACTGTAATGCAAAGAAGTTGATTTTTTGTTGACAGTGGCTAAATTAACTCTGTAGACATTTCTCCTGAAAACTGTGTAGAGCACAGAAATTGCCTCTGCACATCAGCACTGGGAATTACCAGAAATAGTAGCAGAAAACTGACAGGACAAGCAGGAGTAGGGGGGCTGAGATCATGGCAAGAGGAAGAGATCACAGCAAAGAAAAGCAAAACCATAAGAAGTAATAAACCTGGAAAAACAAACAAACAAACAAACAAACAGGAAAATAAAATGCTAAAAATGTGTTTATTAGATAAGAAAGGCAAAAGAATTCATCCAAAGGATGAAATCCTAGACCCAACTTCCAAAACTGCTTACTAATCTTGAGTGACTTGCTCGTGTCCCTTGCCTGGAAACATTTGTAAGGAGCCTGATTTTCAGGGGTGCTGGGCACTTATCACAGCATTGGAACCCAGTAAGAGCTGCTCAGCACCTCTGAAAATGAAATCTTTTAAGATACCTCCAGGGAGGCCCTTGAGGTGTCATAGGCAGCACAAATCAACAGCCAATTTTGAACACATTGTCCTTCATCAATGAAAAGGAGTCACTAAAAAGAGACACAGTGTCAAGGGAGGAAAGTACTAGGGGAATAGAAAAGAAAATGAAAAAAGGAGAAGAAAAGCAGGGGAGATAAAGCAGGCTGAATCCTCAGATGGCGTAAAAACACCTTGTCTCCACATCAGTGGAACAGCACTTAGAACTCTGTTCTTGGTGCTACTGCGGAGACACAGGGCTCAAATGGAGTCATCTCTTTTTAAAAATATTTTTGCAGCTTCTAACCCAGACATAAGCAGTAAAGCTAAGTCTCCTGGCTTGTCATGGGGTCTCAGATTCTTCCAAAGGCCCTGCCACACTTTCTGTCACTCTGAAATGTGAAGCTTATCACCTTTGTCTTTCTCAAAATCTGTCAGACATGGCCACAAAGATAGCTAAATTACAGACAATGATGACACTGTTCCCAGCCACCTCCTTCCAGCCTCCCAGCTAGCTTAATATAACAAACTGCTTAGTTCTTCCACTTCCTTGGCTTCCGATGCATTCTCAAAAGGAATTTTTCCTTAGAAGCAACAGGATTGGCAGAAGCAACACAGCAGGGGGAAGACGAATGCGTTAGCTTTACCTCACTGACCTCTGCCCATGCCCAGGTCCCTGCCTGTGACATGCAACCTGCTGAAAAAGAGCCGACATGTTTGTGTGACATACCAAATTCATCTCCTGGTCCTCCATTTCTGTAACTATCCGGCTGACGTCCCTTCTCTCCTGCCAGCCTGGTTATTGCTGGTTCTCACTATGTTGTTTCTGATTTAAACTTCTCAGGTGGCAAGTTCCTATCTGAATCGTGTGTCCGTAAATTACTTGTGTTGTCTTTTTACTGAAGCAAGTGGTGGGATCATGTTTGAGTCTATGTTCAAGTAGGCTCACACAAATATGCCAGCTCCTACATCTTGTCACTCTGCATCCAGCTAGAATCCGTCAGGAATTTTCTGATAAAATTTTGGTTTTGCATAAAAACACCGATTCATCAAATTCAAACTATCATCTGGTAAAAACATCTGGGGTTTGACAAAGTTTCTTCAAATTACAGGGCTTTACCTGGATTTCCTGGCAGGCTGCTGGAGCGCCATGCCTCCATATCCCACACCTCTAATGCAGCCATGCCGTACAAGTAGCCCCTCGGAGAGGGGCCATCAGGTTTTCCATCCAGCTCTTTGTTCTGCCCAACTCCCAAAGCAGCAATGCTGGGAGCTGGCTAGCCCAAGAGGTGTGGAGCACCTGTGCCAAGGCAGTCGGCTCTGCAGAGCAGCCCTGAAGTCACAGACACCGTCAGCTGCAGTGTGGAAATGCACAAGGCTCTCAGCTGATTCAGCAGTAGCCAGCACTCATTCTGAGGAGCATGCTTGGTTTCAGAGTCATTATATATTGGCATTTCCTACTGAATTTCATCTCTACAGGAACTGCTGAGAAAAAAGGGCCTATTTCCAGATAAAAGTAAGAACATATTTTGAAATCATAGAATCATTTAGGCTGGAAAAGACCCCTAAGATCATCGAGTCCAACCATAAACCTAACATTGCCAAGTCCACCACTACACCATGTCCCCAGGCACCACATCTATACGTCTTTTAAATACCTCCAGGGAAGGTGACTTAACCACTTCCCTGGGCAGCCTGTTCCAGTGCTTGATAATCCTTTCAGTGAAGAAATGTTTCCTAATATGCAATTTAAACCTCCCCTGGCGCAACTTGAGGCTGTTTCCTCTCAATCCTATCACTTGTTACTTGGGAGAAGAGACCAACACCCACCTCCCTACAACCTCCTTTCAGGTAGTTGTAGAGAGGAATAAGGTCTCCCCTCAGCCTCCTTTTCTCCAGGCTAAACAACCCCAGTTCCCTCAGCCACTCCTCAGAAGACTTGTGCTCTAGACCCTTCAACAGCTTCCAAATGGAATCTTCCAAAAAACAGACACCCCAAATTTCAGCCATTTCTAATCTCAACACTTCCCTAAATGAACCACACTGTTCCCTGCTTTTATTTGAACAGCAGATGCAGGACTCCAATTCCTAATTACACATGAAGAAAGCAAATAACAGGGAGGAAAAACATAGGGAAAAGGGGGAAGGAACAAGGACAGATAAAAAACTGAGAAACAGAAGTCTGTATATAGATGAAATGCCTTGCTAGTTCATTATCAGGATAGAAACACAGAAAAGTAAAGGGGAAAGAGGGAAAGGAAGAGTCGTGTGAAGTTACAGGACTTTAGGCTCAGTCTCCTGTGGGCGTTTTAAGAAAAAACATCTCACAGATACTCTTCAGAGAATCAGTATGCTCTGAGCACTGCAGCTGCACAGTCAGCTGTTGACTCTGATTCTTATGCTTTCTCATGTGTGTTTAACACTAACCTTGGGTATTTTCTGCCCAAACCAGAGTCCTCTTGAACCTCTGAGATCCCAAGATCTCTGGAGTAGTTGTGCATCTTATATACCACTACCAGATGTTGATCATGCTCACAGGCAGAAATCTGCCTTCAGGCCATTTGGGATCCTTGAGGCCCCCTCTGGGGGCCATGGCTCCCATAGATAAGCCACCAAGGAGGTGGTGAAGAGCAGGCGCTGCCTGATAGAGGTAAATATATGAGGTGTAAATGGATATTCCAAGACTGTGCTGAAAGCTCTTCCCCTGACTGTGGGCAGGGAAGGATATCTTATTACTCCAATTAAATCTGAGTTCCCCAAATGCCCAAGAGCAGTCGGAGCTCTGGGTCTATTTACATCCTTTTACAGCTTGCTTCTCTTTCTCTTTTGTGCTACCCAGGCATGTGGCACTACAGGGACTGGGTTCCACCTTGGAGACTATCCCTGTTCTTTTTCCTCTTTCTTTCCATCTCTTGACCCTGCACATATCTGATATTTTGCAAATCCATGCCCTCGCCTTTGCAGCATAGCATGCATAGCCCAAACAGGAGCTGGGAGAGGGTTAACTTGCTATGGAAGAAGTGGGCCTGAAGAGGCTGTATTAATTGCTATCTGTCTGGGCAAAGCAGCTCTTAACTGGGTGCAAAAGGCAAGTGTCACAGGGCCTTACTATCACTTCTAAGCCTAAAGTAAGTGCTCTAGGAAAGCAGCTGTCTTCTTAACTGTGTGAAGTCTTCAGGTAAGATGTTATTTTTGTTGCTGTGATTCAAGAGAGCCTGGCAGGGTTGTAATGGCTGGTGGCTATCTGGATTTCGTTCTCCTGTGGTGTTGTCAACCTTTGCAGCTTTAAAGTGAGCCTTGAGATATTCAGTATCTGTCTGAAGTCGGTGTAAGACTTTTGATGGTGGTTTTTTTCCCCTTTCTGTGCTTTCCTTTTATTTTGTTTTTAAACAAATCTTGCTTCATAAGTCAGAAAGGCTACATAAAACTTGAATGTGCAGCCTCTGAGGAGTTAAACACCACAAAGCATAAGGCTTGTTTTGCCTTTGAAAACCAGGGAGGAAGGCAACATGTCTTTAATCCAGTGACAGTTGATTCAGACTCATTACTTCGGGGTGCTGATCTGTAATTTTTGTTTGTTTTTAAATACTTCAGGTAGGTGGCAATGGTCTACCAATTAAAAGGGTAGGTCCAGGGCTTGTTTTTTTGCCTTTCCATCTCTTCCTCTATGTCCTCTACCTTGCCTTCCTCAAACTTGAAAACCATCGCAGAGACTGCAGCTAAACAAACACTGTTGCAGGCAGATCAGGCAGGTGATTGGAAAGAGAGAACATTTCTCCCATCCGTCAGGATGCTGTTGAACTGTTCTGTTTCAAATTTATTGCTTTAAAAACAAACAAATTATTATCTCATGGGCTGCACCCTGATGAAAGCTTGGAAGGGAAAAGCCAGGAAGAAGAAAAGGTGTTCTGGGTGAGTGAAGAGGAGTTGGGTGGTACAAAAGAGGAAGAGGCTAACAGAGAGAAGGAGGGTTGCTGAAGGGCCTATTGAGGTAAATGTTGCTAGCAGTATGTGAGTTGTGTGTGGAGGAGCAGCAGAGGACAAGAGCGAGCATAGATGCAAAAAGAGGACCGTGAACAGCCTGAGCCTGTCAGTGCCTTGCTCTGTCTAGCTGGGACACATGCTCCGGAGGCAAGGATTTGACAGTCCAGACCTATCTTAAATGCAGAGAAAGCTGTGCTTGGCCCAGTAGTAAGTCACGCTGTCAATTGAAACGTTAGCCTCCTCTCCTCTGAGAGAAAACAACTGGCTGAATTTTTTTCAGTTTTCTTTAACATTGCCTCTGACAAGAGGTAACCTCCAGCCAGCTGCCTGCAGCCTCAGTGGGGGTATCTGTGAATGAACTGCCCAGCCACAGCAATTCCTGCTCTGTGACGAGCTTTAGAGAGGCCTGTGCCAAACCTCCTGACTAGCGCAAGCTGTCTAGTCAGCTCAGGAGTCAGCTCTACCTTTTTGGCTTCTTAGAAAGTTGGACTGTGCTGCAAAGGGCCCCCCTGACTCGTGCTGCCTTAGTCTTTACGGCTATGGATCCCAAAGAGCCAAGCCTCTTTTCTCTTAAAAACTGGTATTATAGAGGGTACAAGAGTTGAGCTCCAAAAATTGAAATTCGTCTCTGTAGCTACCTAGATTGCACATCACAGGGCCAAAGGAGTGCAAACTTTCCTAGAATTGCCTTAATGCTGTATCTTCCCTTAGGACAAGTGCCTGGGGCTTTATGTTCATTCAGTGCTGTTGCCCATCCTAAGCATCAGTGCCCACTAGTTTAGCACTGTCGATAGCTGTCCTGAAATAGAGATGCCTGTCTGCTGAGAGCTGTATTATGGTAAACAAATCTAACCCCTTTTTCTTCTTCTGCCCCCTGCAAAAGTAAACCCCCAACCCAGACAGCATATGGAAAACAGTGGTGCTCCCTGCTCTCCAGCAGTCAGCTTTAATTAAACAAATATCCAGTGTGGCCCGTTCCCATAGATAAAGAGCAGCTCTGTGTTTTTCTGCATGAATGATTTTAGACTACAAGAAATGCCAAAACAAGACAGAATGAAAATTGCTCTCACTACGAGTACACAGAGCGTGCCTCTCTCTAACGTGCTGCATCACCCCTGCATCCCGTCGTGACTGCTGCCCTGGTCAGTTATGTCGGATAGCTGGCATGGCCCCTACTGCAAGAATAATGAAGATCACTGGGTTCTCCAACTGCCAGCACTTGCTTAACCTCTGTAGCCTGGTACTTGAGCCCTGCCAGCCTGCATATTCAGTAGCCTTGCCCTTGGCCCAAGCACACATCAGTTCTTAGAAATCTGACAATGCTGAAAGGCAAATGGTGATCCCTCAAGCAATGTTCTATCAGTAAATAACTGGTCCAACTCACGTAGCCTTTCTGGTTTCTCTTTAAAACACCACCTTTTGAGGAAATGCTAGAGGCTTTGACCAAACCTCATTGTTTGTAGTGCTGGATATCTCAGCTTTCTGGGAGTCTTTTGCTACTTGTCTCTATCTTGCATTTTTTTGGATAGCTGCCAAGAGAACAGATGGAGTCACAGAAAATCATGGCCTAGAAGGGGAAGATTAAAGGCAGAAAGAGTCAAAGGAGAACTGAATTCATCTCAGATGAAGTTTTACTGGCTGTTATCTTTCCTAAGATGAGGACTGGAGAACAACAAACAGGAACTAAGTTTATGAAAGGCCGGTTGCATGGTCTTCTGACTCCCCCAAAATGTATAGCTCAATGCTACCTCTACTTACCAACAGAGCTGTGACACAACCTAGCTAAGGTTAGCTGCAGGCCTTACTCCTTCTATCATCTCCCTCCTGTGGTAGATCTATTTCTGACTCCAGTCAACCTGGAACTGAGAGTTGAAGTGAGATCTGAAAGAGGCCGCATTTCCAAAAGAGTATCTTCTAGCAACTAGCTGCTTCTCCCCCAGTTCTTTACTCTTCACTCCAAAGTGCCCTCACTAAAACTTTCTAGCTGTCTTAATTACTCATCTCAATTGTAGGTCATTAGACTAGTGTTTTGGAGGGAGTTGAGTATGGGCAGAGTTTATGTTGTAGGGAAATCATACATGATTAAAAATAAATTCAAGGTAATTTCTGGAATTTAAGTTCTTCAACTCCTTGTAAGTCTGATGGCCTTCTCTTTGTTATGGGATACTGTTGATGGCAAGAATTTGACAAAATTCAGAGAGGAACTGGACGTTTTAAAGACTATCCTATGAGAATACTTAATGCAGATCCTTCCCAAAGCCAATGTATAGGACTCAAACTTTTCAGCATTTGAAGGCGGCTTTTATGGGTGTGGCTATCTACTGTGACTCTTCTTGCTCTTCCTTCTTGAACATCTGATGTTGGCTATCTCTGAAAGACAGCTACACAAACCAGATTCACAAATCTGACTGTCTGAGAAATCCTGTGTTAAAGGGCAAGGGCCTTAGTAGCCAAGATACTGAAGTGTAGGAGTGCAACAAGACTAAAACTGTCATTTTATTTTACATTCCCAGTAACTACAACAATCCCAACTTGAGTGTCCCTGGGATGCATCTTAGGAATGGACTGATTTGGTAATCTTCTCTAAATTGTCAAGACCTCTGTATTCAGTCAAAAAATGTGCCAGTGTTAATCCCCAAAGAGGAGAACAAGACTGAAGCAGTCTGGAGTCAGGTTTGCATGTTAGATTGCTGAGGATGAAACTACAAAAGATGAAGCAGGGGGAAGAACTGAGCAAAAGATGATAGGAAGATGAGCTGGAATTTGTGTGTGTTGACCTAGCAAGCTCTTACCAACACCTTTAGGCTACTTTGGTTTTACTTCTCCTTCCCTAATTTCTTAGCTTCTGCCTCTTCCTATACTCCACACCTGTTGGTTTGACGGCTACAGATTTACTTTGCTCTCTAAGTCATCACTGCCTCGACTCCCTCATCAGAAACATCCTCTCAAGTAGCAGTGACTACCCTTAGTCCTTTAGCTATCTGGAAGGTCCGTGCCATATTTGTAAAGGGCTTGCATATGCCACTGCAGTCTATGCAGAACCACTTTATATCTGTTCCACATACTTGTCATTGACTCTCTGGTCTGTTGCCTACAGGGGTAGATGTTCATAATGTATCTATGTGCAGAGTGCCAGTTACATCATCCAGATCTAGGATTTTCTTAACTCATTTCAGACCAGGGACTGTCTAGCTCTGCCTGTAACCCCTCACCACCTTAGATATCTAATTAATTGTATGAAAAAAATGAAGATGTGTCTACATGATGTCTAGATGCCAGCATGTAACTACCGCCTACAAAAACAAATTGAAGAAACCTCCTGGCAGTGTCAGCATGATGGATGAATGTATAACGTATATATATACATGCCCAGCCTTGCCAGGATGCATAGTAGTTCTTCTTTCAGTCCACTTGAGTGCCTATCATTCCACAGCTCTTTCTATAGCATTCTCAAAGCTGTTCTTCCTTCTTTCCTCCTCCGCCCCCAAAAGTCATGCTGGGAGGGGTGAAGAAGGGAGAATTTAGCAGGAGCATCTATTCTCTCTGCTTGTCTGCCAAAAATGAAAAATCAAATATGTTTTGTAGTCTGGAACTTGGCCTGCCGTGAACACCTCATGATGGAGAGAATATCTTCTTCTATGATGTTTTTCTAGCATTTTGATGATCAAAAGATCAGAGCTCATTCTCTAAAACCTACTTAGCACCTGCTTAATCATCATATTGTTTCTTGGTATAAATTCATCTTAAGTCATACATCCTTTGCATAGCATTACTATAAATTTGTTCTTCTAGTGCTAGAGGATGGGATGAAGACGGGATTCCCATTGACAGAGTATTTCCAGTTTCCCACCAGAATATGTTGATTTTAGAGACCCTATAAAATATCTTAAAACAAATTCACCTCAGTAGTATAAAATACCATATGCATACACTACTGTTTGGAAAGTGAAAATTCAATGATGTGACATGCTGACGCAAATGTGTGTCTTTGAGCTATTGTGGGTTCTTCAGAACAGCACAGCTTGGAAGGATAAGCACAAGGCACCGTGCTGAGGAAATGGAATTTCCTGTGTTGGAGGAAGATCTGAGCCAATGCTGCTGTGATCTGATCTTTTTTTGGTTAACTAGTTGGGTGACTACAACAGATATGTCAAATATGCCATTCATTTATCACCATCTGCTTCTAGGGATGGAGATACTAATGCCGTATCTTCCTGAACAGTTGGTTTCTCAGCTTACTTTAGTCCATATATGTGGCAGGCATTTCTCCTGGACATCCTTACTCTTATCTCGAAGACATTTTTGAGGAAAAGTGTGGGCATGACTGGCAGATGAGTGCATGGATTTCAGAAAGAATTTGGAGTGTTTTGCACCAACTTCAGTGCGAACATGACCGGTGGACAAATGTGTGTGGATATGTACTAAAGAGGGTCTGAGCATGAAGGGACAGTGTGAGCTGGCATTCACATAGGCCCATGAATAGGGTCAGAGTCAGCAATGTGTCTGGGAGATGGTGAAAATGATCTGTGGCCTCTTGTGTTCTGGCTCAGTGGGGTCTGCTCCTCTGCCGCACACCTAGACACTCTCTTTTCTCTTGTTGGTGACAGGCTACGTGACAGAAATTTCCTTACCTGAGGATCTAGGCTCCAGACATCACTAGCAAGAATGAGGAAGATTGGAAAGATGTCACCTATGGATTCACTGTATTAGGTGAACATTGCTGCTGACAACTCCATTTTGTTACCCAGAAACACTTGAAGGAAATCTAATCCATTTGTTAAGCCTACAAGAAGTGGTTGGAATAACTGCCAGATTTCCCCTACGTGCTGGAAATGGGCAAGAGCAGAAAAAGGAATGGAAAGAGCAGCTGGTATTCGTATGCACCCCAGGAATCAACTGAAGGGGGAGAGTCCATACTGGCTTCTGGGTCCAGTCTGCCAGATAATCTCCTTGTGACAGCCAGAAGCAAAGTCTGGGGCCAGCTTTTGGACCCACTTCCAGCACTTCTCATGCTAGGTAGTGCATTACTCTTTGTGCAGTTTTGTGGCTCTTGCTGCTTCAGCTACAATGGGATGAAATAACTTAAGGTGAACTAAGGATGATACACTTACTCCCAATTATCTGTGGACTAACTTCATTATAACCAGAGTCGGTCTAGGTGACAGAAATTGTCCACAGGAGGAAACTTAAGATCAAGTATCTACTATACAAAGAAAGTCTGATCCTTAAAGCAGTAAACATAATGTATTGCATGCACATGCAGTGCCTTAATAAAAGGCAGCAGCTTGAAGAGGTTTGGAAACAGTACTCAACTCAGACGGAGCAAAACATTCAGATTTGGGACACGTGGATGGCCTGGGAGAAGCTGGCATCGCTGAAAACTCTCTGTAAAGGGGTACTTGTATCTCCGATGTAGTTATGTTGGTGTCTCTTATAGAATTACTAGTTGAGGAAATACTCTCTACGTTTACGGGGGATGCGTCTCATGCTCTCATATTTGCCCAGCGGAAGTGATTCACTCAGAAGCTTCTCTTCTTGCTTTTAATTTCTTTCCTAAGGCACAGTAGGAACAGGGATGATGGAAATGATTGTACTTGCTAAGCAATTCCCAGGAAGAAACTTCCTGGGTGGAAGAGAGTTTGTCATCAGCTGCTAGAGGGGTTGGGGGGGCTGCCTCTCCTGAAATGTCTTTGAATCACATGTCAATGGGGAGTCCATTCACTCCATTTAAATTGGATTTCTCTCTTCCAGAGGAACATCAGCCACATAGAGCATGGCTGGCTGCTAATTGGATTAGCGCTTTGTAAGCACTAAGAGGAAGAAGGCAAAGCAGCCATGATGGGAGGAAATGCTGTATGTTGGACTATGCAATAGCCCAACGTGCACCACCAGTCTTCTTTAGATCCTCTGTCAATGGTGGAAACAGTTGATGACTTATTGTGATAGACAAGTCACGACATCATTTGCTCTGACTTGCTAACAGGGTGAATAGTAGTACTCAGGAAAAACAGCTACTGTATAAAAGAGCAATCTGATATTCTAAGTGTATGTGCACAGCTAATCATGTGGAGGGGACCCTCTAGTGACACATGCAACACTCGCTGGGAGTGAGCAGAGGTTTAATAAGTTGCAGCCAAAACTATACTTCAGATATCACAACTAGGGAGCTGCTATGTAAATCTGAAGCATGTGTGAGGGGGAGTTTGTGTAAGTTCCTGAAATCATTTCAATTAAATAATTACCATAAACAGAAGTTGTATCGATTAATTTCTTAATGGAAAGATGGTATATTCATACAAAACTACTTTTCCAAGGCAGCATCCCTCACTTCCAACTATCTTCAATATAATTTCTTTTAAAGGTTATATATGTAATGGAATAATTACATGTCTGCAAATGCATGCTGATAGCGACCTTCTGTAGCTTTGAAACATCTTTTCATACCTCTCCTGTTTTGTACTATACAAAGGCCCTTTCTTCTTTGTTCAAATAATAGATTTATAACTACGTAAAATGGAAATAGCTGGCAAAAGCTCACTTTTAATTACACTGATGAGCATTCTCCAAATCCCCTCCAGTTCTTCATATAATAATTATACTTTGTCAGCCTAATACCAATGAGTACGTGGTCGTCCTAAAGAGATCCAGAACTAGCACTCTGTCTGAATGCTCTGCTATCAGAGTAAACACCTTTTTTCTTCTCTCCTATTTTGGGCTAATATGTATGAACACTATAAAAAAGCTAAGGCTTCTGCTAGTGGAACTGGCAACCTTTTTCGTAATTCCTGGGACTGTGAGATACAAATGGAATTTAGGTCTCCTCCTCAGTAAGAATAAATTATTTTTACTTTTTGAATAAGTGTCAGAATTGGACTCAGTAAAAGGATGTTTGCTATAACTGAGCATTAGATCTGTTTTTAATCTAGCTTAGACTTCTTACTGACTTCTCACTCATGTGGCTCATGTTTAACCCCTTAGTACAGGAAGAAAGCCCTGGAATTTTCCAGAGGCTAAAATCAAACTGTCCCTCAGTACTGGAGAATGACACAAAGCGATATGAAGGAGTGCTATTCAATAATGCAGAATCCATAAACATGCAAATTAGCTGCATACACAGAAATGGCTCACCACTGAGCTCTCCATGCACCTTAGCAACACTGTCTTCTGTAGACTTGCCCCTGCATGGAAATGCATGGCCAGATTTGCGGCTTGTATCGCTGCAGTTCTGTGCCCTTGCAGGCAGCTCTGTATTCAATGCTAGATACCAGAGTAGTATGACAGTGAATTGCACCAGCTATTAAAGACAAGCTTAAAAGCTTGTTACTACCACATTGGGCTGATGAACTAAATTTAAGTAGTGGTTTTATTCTGTGTACTCACCAAAGATTACCAAGGTTGTTCTGTGGGGTAAGTCAGTCCCACTGCCTAGTACTGAGCTGCTCAGACTCCACTATATGTTGAGGCTTGACGCAAAAGAGTATAACAAGAGGAGTGCAGTTGAATGCAGCGAGAAAGATCATGGCTTGGCTTGGCTTGGCTTGCAGAAGGCTGCTTCAGGCCCTTGGTTTGGGGCCTTGGCTATGGAAACCCAGTTACTACCAGACCTGCAGGTATCTGGTGCTGTTGCATCAATGACACCTACAATTGAAAGTGGAGTGGTTTCCTAACGGGGAAGGACAACAAGGAGAATTAGGAATGCAGAACCAGACATAGGCTGCTTAGTGGCATACACAAGACTAAATTTTGCTGTTCTCTGATGCTTCAGAGCTGAGCTGCTTCTGCTGTGGGAAAGGGAAGAGCAGAGGAAAAAGGCAGGACCAGTTGCTAGAGCTGACTGTAATGCCTCAGGTCGCAGAGAGGAATAGTCACCATTGTTTCAGGGGAAATTTAATTTCCTCATTTCCCTTCCACACACACCCATGTGCTTCCACCAGGGCCTTGACATATGGAAAGTAGGCAGTGTTCAAGACTGCTTGTGGACACAGCAGCTGGTTGACACCAAGAGCAGCTGAATTTGCATATGTAATTGCCCTGGAAGGAAAGTACCTTTTGGCACTAATGCAAGTGGGGAAAGGATGCAACTTGTATGCTCAGCACTTGACCATCATAGATACTTGGTTTTGGGTTAAGAGGAGATTTCACAGCTTCTTGAGGCTTCATAAACTCCTGACCTTGCTACAGTAGCAGAAGAGCAGGTGGAATTAATTAATGAGGTATCCTAAGATTTGGAAAAGCTATGAAAGTTGTTCCATTTCCTCATCTTAGCTGCTCAATAATTCCTGGGATTTAAAACCAGTAGGACATACAATGTACTGTCAAGTCAATTCATCAAGATGATGACAGTTTAGGTTAGTCTTAGTCCCAGGAGTTGGATTATTTTATGCTCCCTGTCTGGTGCAGCAGCACTGGAAAAATATCACCACAAAAATGGAGAAAGCATCACTTCTTAACCTGATGCCTTGCATGCACTAATTGTTCATCCATGCCCTATCGCAGAACTGAGATACAAATGTCAGCTTACACTCACATACCTGGTCAAAAGAGCAGTGCTTCAGTCAGTGATAACTATAGGAACCTATATAGCCTGCATCTGCAACCAAATGTACAGCTCATCTTGAATTAAATGAGTTGCTTATGTCTGTCTGTACTACTGGATCTCTCTGCAGTGCCTTATTGCAGCTAGCTTGTACCTTGTGAGGACTCTTAACTTGCCTAAAGCATCTGACTTACAAATCCATTACTGCTCTCTACTTAATAAAGCTTTGAGCTTCCCACCGTGTACTGGAGTCCTTTGTTTCTTTTACTTTATTTGGAAAAAAAAAATTATAAGATGTGGTTCTGGAAATATAAACATAAGGTATTTTCCTGTACTACAGGAGCCTGATCTCTGCAGAGATATTTCAGGAAAGTTGCAAAAACAATTACTAGAAATCAGAGTGAGGAGCTGTGGGACTGATTATGTGTCTGCTCCTGAAACAAGATGGCTGATGCAGACCTTCTGAACCTTGTGGTACTTACAGCTGGGCAATCTCCTCTAACAACTGAGATTTAACAAGTTTGCTTCAGTACCCCGGTGCCAACAGGGCTGTAGCATAAGCTGACACCATGTGGCTCAGCATAAGCTGGCAGTGCTATTTGTGCTTTCACACTTCAGCTGTGAAGCTACATCAGTGATGGTTCCAGACCCTAGATGCTCCGATGTGACAATACTTCCCATCTTGGAAAGAGGTGACAGCAGTGGCAGTATCTGCATCTGTGGTTACTTTAGCACTAGGAGATGTTGAAATCCTGATTCTTGTGTTGAACAGATTCTGCCTAGACTCTAGTTCAGCCTCGGAAGCTGTGTGGTGGGGGAAATTCCACTTTTGGCAGCTGCTGTTCTGTATAAAAAGTGTGTAGTGCATAAGGAGATCCCAGAGCTGTAGAAACGGTGTTGAGAAGAGACAATGAAGCCTCTCACAGGAAAAACAACCTAGTAAAAAGAAGATTTTAATCAAACAAATATCAAACAGTGAGAAGCACAGAGGTAGAACTGTGGATTAGAAAGGACAGCCATCTTCCTTCCTATTCTCTCAGCACAGGTATGAACAGGTAAGAGCAATTATCACAGTCCTAGGCTAGGAGGGTTAGCCTTGCTTGTAGCTGAAACTGCTCTCTGCATCCAGGGAGTAGCTACACGTAATAGTTGTTCTCAGGGTGACTCCAGAGCAAACAAATTGTGACAGAGATTCATTAGTCACTAGATTTCTTTCATGGCAATGAAATAGATATCACTCCATGTGCCATGGAGACTAAATACCCTCCCTCCTGTGCTAGGAGGGGTACTCTGTCTCCAGGGTTCTATGCTGTTTACACGCAGCTCTGTTGCTCTACCCCAGTCCTACCCTACAGGGAGATATGATTCTTTGTGCCTTGCGTCTTGATTCTGGATTGCCAGAATTCCTGTCTTCCCACGGCTGCTACTTCCTCTTCTAAAGGACTAGTACCCGATTCCCTACACAGTTAGCAGAGAGCAGTATGCTCACACAGCAGAAACACTCTTGAAATGTATGAAGATGTGGTAATGCTGTCCTGGGCTCCTGCCTATGTGCCCTTGAGAAAGGCGGAATTGGAGTTGCAGCTGCAAACCACTCTTTATTCTCTACAGGCTGAGGCCTCCAAGGTCATTGTGGACAGTGATCTGGGGACCACCTGTAAAGTGAAATTCTTGCTAGACAGTCAGCAGTCACCTGATTAAAAAAGAATCAAAAGTGATTCATAGTGAAGGGCAAGTAATACTGAATAATGTCCATCCTTGCAGCAAACTGACAAAAACACCTAAATGGGGTGAGAATGGGGCATCCTCTTTACTTTTGAGATAAAAGTTGTTCTGCCTTGCTTGCAAAACCAACAAGTAAATAACACTGAGAGGCAAATCTACCTTTTATACACTTGCCTTCTATTTTAACTAGACAGGCATCTCCTCAGGACTTTTCTTATCCCTGCCTCCTCCCTGGTCATGATTTCTTCAATACAATGGCCAACATCATATCCAGACTAGGTAAGAATAATTGTAGTGATAGCTCCATGTTTCTCAGCTGACCTCTCCATCAAATAGCAGATCTCCCAGCTCAGTCTGAACTTAACTCTCATTGCATTTTATTCCCCTTCTCATTGTACCTCTCCTAACAGTCGTTTCTTGCTTTCACCACCACTCTAATCAGTGCTTACTCAAGCCATATAAACTCATACTTCATTGATGTATTTGTTTCTCCTTCTACCCACCCATATTTTCAAATTAAGCTTGATGCTAACAGATTAATCTCTCTGGTCTGTGTGGTAGCAGTTATGTCCACAATACAATGGGGATGGGGCTCAGCACAGTAGTCCTTGCTGGGATGTGAATCATCATAAGCAAGAGATACTTTGGCAAGAGGACAATAACAGTGGTCACTACAGATAATGTGGTGGGGTACTCTGATAGGCAGTTTCTATCAGGAGGAACTTTGCTTTTGCAAGCAAGGATGCATTATGTGACATTTACAAAATGACTGAAGAGATGTCATTAAAAGTACCATTGTGTGTCTGCATGTGGTAGAAAGAGGCACTATATTACAGTCCTGAGATACAGGCATTTTGTATAAAGCTGAATACTGGGGGGGGCGGGGGGGGGAGAGTTGATTCTTGCAAGTCAGAAGTTTCTCTCATTGATGGTGTTTTTTAATTGTGCTACTGTGGAATTCCCTCTGCTGGTGCTAGGCTCCCTCCTTTAAGGAGGCACGGCGGAGTATGGGGGCTAGAGGCAGCAAGTACATAAAAAGCTTTAGGTTTGTCTCTTTAAGGAAAGGGCAGATTCTAAAGCCTGTTATCTTCCCCTTGCAAAATTATCCTCTAGTTAACTGTGATATCGACTGCTTTGCTATTTCGTTCCATGATTATCTGTCAAGGGCAATGTCATACTTGGTTGTGTTTTATTTATTCTGTTTCTGCTTTACTCCATTATTTGAGGCTTATGTTCCAAATTTTCAAGCTCGGGGTAATTGATGCCACTGTGAATTTGAGGGCATTTGCTTGGGTTTTGCACCTTTGTGCAGAACAATTGAATTCTTCTACCCTTCTAGGCATGTTGAAGACCACCATCTCCTTTTTCCAAAGTAAATTAACAGAATAACTGGAATACAGAAGACATTTAAGACCCTGTTTCTATGTCCTCGGATACTAGACACTTTAATTCCTGTATCTCTAGGAACAGCCACTGCCTTAACAATTTTCTTCTTGTGTACTATTTGTCTCTGCACTATACAGTACTAAGACAGTGAAGATCATATTGCCCCAGTTTTGACCCAGCACAGACAGGGCTCACTGGAAGAGTATGTTGGGATGTTCCAGAGGGATGTTATTTTGGAACCTGCAAGGTCTTAGAATAGCAATAATTTTTCTTTTCTTGCCAAAATAATGCTCTTCAAATAACTTAAGTGGAAGAGACTGTCTTTCTCTTCAGGTCTTATGATAGCAGGACTTGGATTCTATTCCCACATTCACTTCCAAACAGTGACCCATTCTTAGCTGGACAGAGACAGAATTTCCCATCTTGAAAAACAGGCTGTATTACAGATTGGAGTCTCATGGTTAGGCTGCACTTGGAATGGACCACTCTTTTCTAGCGTTTATTGAGATTTCATAGTGATTACTGTCATAGGACAGCTCAAGCCTCTTTGCAAAACAGTGCTGAATTGTATAAAAGGCATCAATAGAGAAAAAAATAGGGGTTTTTTGCTGCTTCAGCCACGGGGTGTAACTGTATGCCATGATTCAATTGAATGTTTCAGGTACCACTGTTAAGATGTCTGGAGCAGTCAGCTTTCACTGCTTACATAGCTGAAAATGCCTAGCTGGTTTGTGTGTTTTCAAGATATGAGGCTATTTCAAAAAAATCAGTAGTCAAACCCAGGCTGAATTTGTGTTATAGTGAAATTAAAGTACCAATGGGAGACTGGATTTTGCGGAGAAGAATCATCTAAAAGGACACTTAAGGCAAAATACAACCCTACTGTAAATTTATTGGCATCAATGGCATTTACATAGCCTATGCACAGATGGATCTGGTTTGGAGACTTGCAGCTCCTATCTAATCAACAAGTTTAATAGGAATGTCAGCCCTTGATATCAGGAGAAGCAGGATTCTGTTCTTATACAGTAGCTAGGCAAATGACATTAATTGAGTCATTTTATAATATGTTTTTATTCACTCTGTAGCTGTGTGAATAAAGTGAAAATCAATGAATAATATATTCAATGAACTTTGTGATATTTCTTATTCTAGAATCAGTTTGTCCAGCTCTATTAGAGAAATTCATAGGTGCAATGGTAATGTTTCCATGCAATCGCCTTATCAACAGTTCTGAGACAGGATCAGAAACTCTGGCAAAAGATAACTGCATTAAAAGATACCCCATAAATAAAGCATAAGCAAACCATAAATGTACTAGGAGATTCCCCATAGCAAAAAGTCTGGAAGGATTCCAGAAAACTGAAAGGTTTCCAATGATGCACAAGGAGACCTCTGTATAGAGTCCAAGGTACAGAACATAAGGGAGGAGTTTGGAGGCCTCTATGCAAGTCTTACTCTTTTCAGAGGAAACATATAATAACTGCTATCAATATGCTAGCCAGAAAAGAGTAAACAAAGCTTGTAATGTCTTTGACCACCTACTTGCTTGTGTAGGCATCAATTCTACATCTAATCATCCTCTGTCCTTGAAGTTTTCTCAAGGCAGAATGGTCTTGATTGAAACAGAATGTACCCTGGCTGGCTATATGCAATCCTTTAACACCACACTCTTAAACCACAAACCCTGGTCTTATTAAACTGTTAGCACTTCTGGTACAGTGAGGGAGACAGAGAATGCCCCAGAACTGCGATAAGGCGCCACATGAATACTGTTTCCCAACTTTTTAATCTTTCCCAGCACATACAAAAGAAGCTGCTGCCCAAGAGTAAGGGTTGAAATGGAATCTGATTGTTATTCATCTGGGATCTCCTCCAGCTCCCACTAAAACAGTATTTCCACTGAGTTCGTGTATGATCTGATTTCAAGTCCCATGCAGTGAATCCTAGCCAATTCAGCTCTTAAGGGTTGTCCTGACTCAAATGCTAACTATCTGTATTCAAATGAAGGCTCTTCCTACTTATGAACAGATCTTATTATGTCTGTTGCATGAAAAATGTCATTTATTGCCATTTCAAGAGGGAGAATCAGTAAACAATATTCCTTCTCACGCAGCAGCCTTCCCTATCAGTGCCTATGTTGTCCTCTCTGTCTTCAATCGTTTCACATTTGTAACTAAACACTTTCAAATGGGAATATTTTTCTATGGGTAGCAGAATCAAGAGCCTGATCTTAAGAGCCCCTAATGATTCCATGCTGAATACTTCTTGAACGTGGGTTTAGAGAGAGATTATGTGTGCAGGCATGCAGTTCTGAAAAATCTGTGGCTCACATATAATCCACAACATGTGATCCAGCATGAGCCACAAAAAGACTGAAGCAACAGCAAGAGAGGTGTGAACTGTTCCACTTACTGTAAGGAATCTGCGTGCCAGTATTACAAAGTTCTACATGACTTACTGTGTCCCACTAAGTTGATGCTGAGAGCAGGCACAGCTTGCAGTAGAAGGTGGTGCGTGCTTCACTTTTAGGAAAAAAAAGCAGTAGCTCTTAGCTGCCCCATCTCCTCACTGAGATCAGTGAACCTCTTGTGGGTGCCAGGCACATCATTTAGGAATGTCTGGAAAGACCTTTGATCCTTGGGCTGAAGACACTTTGAAAGAGTGAAGTGGAGGTGGCTGCAAGGATACTACCCCCATGCTCCTGCAGCACGTCCCTTTGGGTGAGGGGTGACAATGATTTGTTGAGGCACTCCATGAAAGCCTGAGCTACCACAGCCTGTGCTGTGCTTGTTTTCAGAGGTAAACAGGAAATCTCAGACCTTAGTAACGTCAATTCTGAACTTTTCACCAGGGCTAAATTCTGTTTGAATGGAAAAGAGCAGCAGGAATGATCTCTATGTTATCTCATATCTTGTCTTACATCATCCTCTCAGGAGTGTGCCAGAAGGCCAAAAGGAGACCTCTGATTGCCATGTATGACCTGCATAATGGGCTTTGCTGGTTGTTGATATGGCATGTGGAAGACTGAGTGAGCTGTGCTCCTCTTTTACCTAATTCAGAGTGACTGGAGAGGAAAACCTTTGCTCTGAGTCTGCAGGGACTTGAACCTATGCCTCTCTCCCTTCCCAAATGAGCTCTGAATCCAAAAAATTTACCCGCAAAATTGCTAAGCTGGATCTGAATTTCAGCCTCCAAATTTTTTTCTTAGTCTTCTCACTGGCAAATTGTATCCTTGCATTTGGAATGCCATACCCATCTACAGATTTAATCATCAAAACATTTAAATACCAAAAATTTTATTAATCTCTGTCAGATACTAGCAGAATACTCGCACAGTTTTTGTTTTCCTTGAGCTTTCCCAGGCAACTCTTGCCTCTTTTCAGGGTCCACCTGTTGGGATAGGAAGTTGTGTTGTCACCCATATGTCTTAATCCCTATGCTTGCTTTGAGGTGTTGGAAAAATAGGAATTTGTGTAAGCAATTTAAAACTGCCATCCTGAGAGCTCACTCACCAAACAGTGTTTGTACCTCCAACTGCTCCACCTAACCTGACTCGAAGAGAAAATGGAGTTGTTAAGCATAGTATGTGACTCTCTCCATCAGAGGCCCTGAAGGCCCAAAGCTCAGTGCTGTCTCTGGGACAACACTGTCAATGTTCTGGTATGGCTGCCTGATTCAGCCTCTACTCTAATTTTTGAAGTTGTATTGTGTCTAAATTAAAATATAGTCTTGCATTAAAATGATAAATAGAATTCAACTTCAAAAGCTGTCTCAGAAACTGTCTCCCCTTTGTGACAATAATGCACAGTCCCACTCATTTCTTTGCTCCACAAAGTGCTGTCAAACATGTCCAGTCATCCAGCACTCACTGCAGCAAAACTGTTCATCTTTGTCGTGGTTTAACCCCAGTCGGCAACTAAGCGCCACACAGCTGCTCGTTCATTGCCGCCTGGTGGGATGGGGGAGAGAATCAGAAGAGTAAAAGTGAGAAAACTCATAGGTTGAGATAAAGACAGTTTAATAGGTAAAGCAAAAGCTGTGCATACAAGAAAAGCAAAACAAGGAATTCACAGAATCACAGAATCACAGAATGGTAGGGGTTGGAAGTGACCTCTGGAGATCATCTAGTCCAACCCTCCTGCCAGAGCAGGGTCACCTAGAGCAGGCTGCACAGGACTGCGTCCAGGTGGGTTTTGAATATCTCCAGAGAAGGAGACTCCACAACCTCTCTGGGCAGCCTGTTCCAGTGCTCAGTAAGGAAGTTTTTCCTCATGTTCAGACGGAACTTCCTGTGTTCCAGTTTGTGCCCGTTGCCCCTTGTCCTGTCGCTGGGCACCACTGAAAAGAGTCTGGCCCCATCCTCTTGACACCTGCCCTTGAGATATTTATAAGCATTGATGAGGTCTCTTCTCAGTCTTCTCTTCCTCAGGCTAAACAGCCCCAGCTCCCTCAGCCTTTCCCCACAGGAGAGATGCTCCAGGCCCCTAATCATCTTTGTAGCCCTCCGCTGGACTCTCTCCAGTAGTTCCTCATCCCTCTTGAACTGGGGAGCCCAGAACTGGACACAGTACTCCAGATGGGGCCTCACTAGGGCGGAGTAGAGAGGGAGGAGAACCTCCCTCGACCTGCTGGCCACACTCTTCTTAATGCACCCCAGGATGCCATTGGCCTTCCTGGCCGCAAGGGCACATTGCTGGCTCATGGTGAATTTGTCATCCACCAGGACTCCCAGGTCGTTCTCCACAGAGCTGCTTTCCAGGAGGTCAACCCCCAACCTGTACCGGTGCATGGGGTTATTCCTCCCCAGGTGCAGGACCCTGCATTTGCCCATGTTGAACCTCATGAGGTTCCTCTGCACCCAACACTCCAGCCTGTCCAGGTCTCACTGAATGGCAGCACAGCCTTCTGGTGTATCAGCCAGTCCTCCCGGTTTCGTATCATCAGCAAACTTGCTGAGGGTACACTCTGTTCCTTCATCCATGTCATTGATGAATAGAGTGAACAAGAATGGGCCCAGTACCGACCCCTGGGGGACACCACTAGCTTCACTGCTTCCCATTGGCAGGCAGGTGTTCAGCCATCTCCAGGAAAGCAGGGCTCCATCACGCGTAACGGTTACTTGGGAAGACAAACGCCATCACTCCAAACATCCCCCCTTCCTTCTTCTTCCCCCAGCTTTATATGCTGAGGATGACGTCATATGGCATGGAATATCCCTTTGGTCAGTTGGGGTCAGCTGTCCCAGCTGTGTCCCCTCACGTCTTGTTCACCCCCAGCCTACTCGCTGGTGGGGTGGGGTGAGAAGCAGAAAAGGCCTTGACTCTGTGTAACCACTGCTCAGCAATAAGGAAAACATCTCTGCGTTATCAACACTGTTTTCAGCACAGATCCAAAGCATAGCCCCATACTAACTACTATGAAGAAAATTAACTCTATCCCAGCCAAAACCAGCACAATCTTTCAAAGGCAGCATTCTCAAAGCTCTTTACAAATCCCACTGGCAGACACCTCGTGCTATCCCCTGCAAAGGAAATGAGTAACACTCCTCTAGTCACACGGGGGGATGCTGAAGTAAAATGAGGCAACACAATTTGCCCACTGTCACACAGCAAGCTTGTCTGTAGCATGAAGCTCCTACCTTTCCAACACCTCAGTCCTGGTTTCTAAGCAATAGCCCAAGCTTCCTCTCTACTAGGCAGCTCAAACTACTGCAAAGAATTAAGTAGGTACTTAACATCATATTGAACAGGAGCCAAAAGAATTAATTTCACAGGAGAGGAAGAAACCAGCACAAAGAATTCAACAAGTTGGGGGGTGAAGAATGTGTGTACTGATTAAGAGACAGAAACAACCTACGCTTAACTGCTAAAGCCTGTAGTTGTCAAATCTAGCCCTCCCATACTGCTTCCCCCTGCCCTGATTTGTGATAATTTGCAGAGCAAAAAGCCTCTTTAAATGAGGGAGAAACTTTCTAGAGAAGAGAGTGCAAGTCACTTCTGCCCAGTAGCTCACCTGGCCAGGTGCTCCCCTAAAGGTCACTGTAAGTTCCTTTACTGGATAGCAGCCCCAAGGAACAGAACTGAGCACCTCTCCTTGAAAAGAAAGGCATCTGAATCCTGGTGCTCTTCTACATAGCCTAAATTGTGGTCCCAAAAGAGTATGTCTGTCTCAGAAGCACTATGCTGTCCCTATCTGAATTAAGTATTTTCCTTGCTCTGACAGGGCTGCAGATGCTATGTAACCTGTCATTGGGATAGCAAATGAGCTCACATAATCAGAAAAAGGCCTTGAACCTGAGCAATGTACACCTGGTCCTTCCAGGCTGAGTAAACCAATCTGTTCACTACAAGTAGCAAAGGCAACACAAAATGAACTGGAATGAAATGGTTCACATCACTAATAAACCCCAGGAACAGGAATGAAGCTGACCTGTACTGCTCAGTTGTTACTAATAGGCTAGTTTTACAGGTATTTTAACCAGTCTCCTCCTCTCCAGAAGAGAACATATAGCCTCAATAACACAGTGAGAACCGCCAGTTATTTGTCAGCACACCAAATAAGTAACACCTTTCTGTTGAAATCACCACTAAAGCTCACCAAAGTCTTGCAGCAGCATAAAAATGGGCACAGCAGCACCTGGCTAAACATCTGCTTGTATATTGAGAGCAGAGAAATGGATGTTTTCTTATGGAGAAAGAACCCTCTCCTGCTTGAGCTAAAAGAGGATCTCTGTGAGAATGCGTAGGTGTCATTGGGATTATTTCCTCCAGTCTCTAGGTTTACTTAAACCAAACATTCTCCTTCTCTCCTACTACACCACAAAAAGCAGATGGCACATATGCACAAAGAAAACTAGAGATAAAGGATATGTCTAGAACTTGGGTCTATTTCATGGGATCATTAAAAATGTTAACTTTCCCCAAGGCACACATTAACAATCTACTTGAGTCCTCACACCTTGCCTGCTTCCATTCAGGCAGAAGGTATACCAGGAGGTGGGAAGTGCAGCATAAGCAAGATACTTAATTTGGGTTGATATAATAAAATAATCAGACTGAAAAGTTGCAACATGCCCTAACAGGCAACAATAAATCTCTTTTACTAACTGATGGTCACTAGTAGCTACTGCAAGCAAAGGGAAAAATAAAATGGAGAGCCAGCAAAATGGAAGTCTCAGCCAGCCAACGGGAACAAATACCAACAAACTTTCATATAAGCATTTGAGACATTCTTTCCTTATCACAACATGCACATGAATATAGACAAACAAAATACAGCCCCCACATAATGAGGTTTATCCCCTTCTGTGATTGATCCCAACACATATTCCTTTATGTGGAATTTCCAGTATGAGGAAAGAACACGAAAGCAACAGGCCATATGATGCACACAGAATGGAAAGCAGCCTTTTTTCCCCCCTTCCATGTTGTTCTAGCGTTGTGCTTTGTCTTTGGTTTTAGGTTCAAGAAGGTTGCTAGCCTTTGCAGATTCCCACAGGCATGAGTTCTGCTGAGCCTGCCAGTAGGAAGACCATCTTGCTATAACTGTGCTTACTCATATGGAATAGCTAGGAGTTTTCATCACATTGCAACCTATGTCATCAATCCTGAACACCACATCACACTGTGCAGGCTCCCTCCTCCTGCAGACTAATCTTGCTGCTTGGCATCAGTGGAAAAGCTTTCAGAGTTGAGTACTAGCACACTTGAAATTTCAGCTAATCTGCTTTCAAAAGGCATTGTTGCTATTCTTGGAATTATGAGTAGAAAGTTTCCTTGCTCTGTTAATGGGTACAATTAGAGGTAAAATTATTGAGTCGTTTTCTGACAGCTTGCTCCAAAGATGCCATGACCAATATCACTTCCGGTTGAAGCAAAAGTCAAAGCATTCAAGTTTTTGTCTGAATGATAATTCATTGAACAACTGGTTAAAAATTGCGAGAGTCCAAACATTCTCCTGACAAGAAGTGCTTTTTTGGCCCAGACGGAACACGTAAAGATTTTTAAATGTTGGTTAACTTTTTTTAACGACCTTCCAATGGAAAATCTAGGAACAAAAACCAGTTTGCTGATTCTTAAGCATCACATTTTATTGAAAGATACAGGTTCTCATGAGACCTTATCATAGATTGAAAACACGTGGGTGGTTTCTTAGCCAGTTTTAGTGTTCATAAATATTCTCAAATGGTGCCAGAGAGAGATTACAAGAGCTCCTTATGCTTGTGCTCAATGGAAAGGGCTTCTGAATTCTAACTAACTAATCTGTGTTACTTCTTAACATGGAGAACCTATCTTCTTGGAGAGTAGCCACTAGATGCTGTTATTCTGGTAACACAATTCCATCATCATGGACTAAGTGCAGTGTTTTCTCCCTCAGTTGGTAGCATGATCCGGCTTGGTTTAGGGTGGCTGAACTTCACCTGAGAAGTGAAGTTTACCTCCCTGTAAAATGGTGTCAGTACAGATAAACCAGCTGTGAAGACACGCCTGCCTCCTCTCCCCCACCCACCCCATCTACTGGCATTATGATGTCTGCTTTCACACTGTAGCTGTGAGAAAGCCACTGCAATGCTATTCATTGATCTGGGACACAGCACGTGCTCTTTCTCATGCAGTAGTGGTGACCATGGATACATATGTGATTGCATTCATACTGGGGAGGGGAAAATGTTAGAAATCTGATTGCTGGAGAAGATGTGAAAGAGATGAAAATTAATGTCTTGATGCTAAACTTAAATGTCTTGAGTTGCCCTGTGTGAGGGGAAATGCTGGGCAAAGAAGACAGTGAAGATACCTTGCCCTCTGTGGCACTACTAATACCTTTTGTAAAATTAAGGTAGAGCAGCTGTTTGGAATAAGAACAATAAGCAACTTTTTTAATACTTCCATTAATCCCCTAAGTGCTTAATAAGGGGGGTAGGAGAGAGAGAGAAACAGAGAGAGTGCCATTGATGTCTAGTTATCTCTTAGGTAGGATCTGGCAGTCAGTACACTGCAGAGCTGTGTAAGGAGGAGTTTTGAGCCAGGGACATCTAAACAAACACTTTCTCTTGCAAAATATACTGGAAGATCATTTAGGGATTCAAGTCTGCCTAGGAGGATATAACGGCTCCTTTTCCATGAGTGTTAATGGAAACTAGGCACCTGAAATCTCTTGGTGACTTTGGAACACTCAACCTTTTTAACTCATTCAGAGCAGATGGGAGCGCTGCCGTTCAGATTTCAAATCTGAGATTTGCTGCTCCACCGTGAGCTCATGAGAAACCAGTTTCTTTGCCTTTGAACTGAACTCCTCTTGAAAATAAATGCTCAGATCACTAAGCCATTTTGGATAGGAACTAAGAGCTATCCTGCTTGACTATAGATTGCAGGTAAGCTGAAGATCCCACATATGACTGCAGCATGTCCTCAGAAACCAACATTCCTTGAAAGATGACTGGTTTCCTTAAGCTTCTTCTGCTGTCCTAGAGCAAGTGTACAGCTTGGATTATGTGAGTTCCCACAAGACTATGTCATTCTACTGCTTTTAGACCCTCTGTAAGCTTCTGTGTGATTCTTTATCACTTTGCACTAGTCTTTCTGCACTTCTGACTGAATTGTTGCAGTTGATTGGATTACAAAAAAGGAAATTACCCTTTTGCTTGTGTTTGATAGCTTTGTTTCCTCTCATCAGTAGAAACTGCAGCATGAAGAGCCTTTATATAAGAAAAAATGTGAAAATACTGAGAACAGGCACAAATTGAGGCTCATCTAGTTCAAGACTGGCAGTCAGAAATGTTTCAGGAATAAGACTGGGCATTGTTTGTGTTGTATTCTTACCATCTGCAAGGGTACGTTTCTCGCCTTTAAAAAGAATTGGAGTGAGATCCTTGTGTTTAGGACGACAAAATTCATAGCAGAGTCAGATTCAGGGTGATTCCAAAGCAGACTGACTGTTACAAGTTTTTGCTGAAGTTGCTAGACCTCCTTCACTGAGTTGGAAAAGTCTGTTTAGCAGCACTCAGTGGCCTACAGCTACGCTTCCTCAGGCTGCACTCATGTCAGCTATTATAAACTAAGTGAGTCAGTCTAGGCGTGTAGTTGGATTGAAGACTTCCAATAAAAACTGAAGGGGGTGCTGCGGTAAGTAGCAGTCTTCCTTCTGAGTCATCATTGCACCAGTGCCATGGTACGGTGCTATAAGATTCAGTGTCCCTAGCAAGATGTAATGCTGAAGTAAGTCACTTGAACTCCTAGAAAGACTACATGGATTTTTTGTTGTTATTGCTGTTCCATGCTTGCATGTCTAAACTTGGAGTCTTCTGTCAAACTCCATTTGGTTAACAGAAATCACTGGGGCTATGGTCATATGCACCAGCTAATGGCCTGGTCTCAGTTGGTTAGTCTAACACCCACACAACAGATTTCGTGGAAGAAATGGCAATTCTGATCACAGGGGATGGCTGCCTTCTGTCCCAGAGGCAGCTGTGTCTCAGTGGCAGGTAATGGTCAGTTTGAGTGCTCAGAAGCAAGAAGGGCTCTGTAAATGGAAATTAATATTATTCTGGCTTGGAAACAAAGTGCAATGTTCCTCAGGGCAAGAAGGGAATTCCAGTCTACAGCCATTATTTGATGGAACTGTTTCCAATTACATATCCTCTGAACTCCTTAATTCACAACTCTTTTTTTTTTTTCTAAGGGGAATAATGTTTCTGAAAAGCCTTGTTAAGGCTGTGTATGGAGGAAGAGAATTTCTTAACTGCTTCAGCTAATGCTTCAGTGCAGGGTATGAATGCCAAGAACCCCTCTGATAAAGTTCACGCAACTATTGGAAACTAATGGAAATTTAATAGCACCGCTGTGCAAGAGCCCCTGTGAAATGCATACCAAAGCCTCTAGCAGACCATAGAATTGGGACCGTAGAGCAGGAGAAGTGGAATCCATTGGAATGGTCATGGGCACCTTGAGAGCATGCTTGGAATGGAAGATATAGCATGGTTGTGTCAAAGGGATGCTCTGTGGGTGACCTGTGGGGCTGGGCACTGCTGAGGGCCATGCGCAGAAGGGAAGCGCATGCCAGACTTTCCTTAGGAAAATTAAATAGCAAAGAGACTAAGAGATGAGCTGAACTTTCACATGTGTGTACAGTTCCACATTACACTGTTTCTGGAAATCTGACTGGAAATCTAATGGTGGCTAGCTGGAATGGGTAAGATATTAGCAGTTGGCAGGATATTCCTCAATATTCTTTACTCAACAGTTCAGTGTCATAGCCTTACATTTTCCTTCATGATCCTTAAAATGGGAAAGGCAATTATTTGGGTCCTTCTCCATAACCCAGAGCTGAACTCTTAAACCTCTGAAAGTATGTCTGTAACTAGACTGACTCCTCAACTTTTAGAAGCTAAAACACAGCTGAGGGCAGGAGGCGCTAATGAGATGCTAGCAAGCAGAGGAGTGATGGTGCTTGGAATTTCTATAGGGTTGGTTTTTTTCTCCTTTATGTAGTACCCAAAGTTTCATAGTCTCTATGTAGACATGAAAGATGCAGGCCACCTTAGTCCAACTCAACAGGTTGGTCTTTTCAAGTGCTAAGTGCTCTGAACAAAATTCTGTGAATGCCTGGAAATAGACTTAGGCTCCTTAATCATGGGCTCCTGAGGTGTTATGGTTGGGGAGGGAGGAGTTTGATTATGTGTATGTCTATATGAAGTCTGTGCCACTGTTTTGTTCTTTCTGGGAGATTCTAAACCCAAAGCATTTGTCATATTCTTTCATGCCATTCCTCAGCCTATCATTATTTTTCAATTGTCCCTCTCTCCAGCAGACAGCATGGCTTGCTTTCTAGGGTCATTGAGTTTGACTTACCACACCTTACTTCTACAGTAATTAAGACTTGTGCAATATTCTTGATTTCCTTTGCTCTCTTTCTGTGACATTTTCTAGTTCTGGCTTTTCTTCTTTTGCTCTTTGCTAGAGGCTGCAAGTTTGTTGGAAAGTGTTTTGCTGCCTGCAGTGCACAAAGAATAAAAGTGACATGGATTTTTGTTACTAGGTATCTACTGCATGGCTGCTTTTGTCTGCAAGGAACTAGAATCAGTGACTGTGTAACAGCTGGTACTGAGGGCCCCAAATGTCAGGATGAAATTAGGAGGTGCCTGCACTTTATTTCCCTTCCTCTGTCTTTCTCTTGCTTGTAATGGCTCAGAAAGACTGTGGCAGCCTCAGCATCTCAAAAAGATCAAGGGGATGGCACTTACATTTATGGTTTGACCTCAGACAAAATAAAAATCCTCTGTCTCTCTGGTTATGTAACGGTTTTGACCAATGGGAGATTCATAGGAAGAAAAACCCTACAAGGAGTAAGACAAAAAAAGGAAAGAAACAGAGCGTGATGGAAGTACAAGAGGTGGATGTGGAGTGTTATGGGGTTTGGGCATCCTAGTTCTGCCTTGGTGACTAATTAAATTAGGGCTTTTACATCAATCCAAGGAGTGCTCCAATGAAAGCTAAGATGAGGAATCGTTAATAGTGGAAGGAGATGGAGGATACAATCAGGAAGAAATAGAAAAAGGGAATTGTATAACCTTATAGAATTGAAATTCAAACGCATCTGGAGGTTGGTCCTCAAAGATGAATCTGCAGGCTCCTTCACTGATGGGCTCCATATGAAATACAGTAAGCTGTGAGGTAATTGTGAACCTCTGGGATCAAGCAATACTAGTACATTTGAGAATGGGAAGCTTGCCACATCACCCTTAGCTCTCCACAAAACAACAATGCTGGCATCTGAGAATAAACTGCTCAACATGCAACAGCAATAAGGCCACCTGGCCCAGGAGCAGAAACTTCTGATGACCAAATGCCATCTTGCAGAATGTGCTGAGGCTTTGTGACTCCTGGATGGCATGCACCTCTGAAATGTAGCAGGTCTTATCAGTTGATAGCATTAGCTACTACCTCATCTTCTCCTTCCAGCTGTTTGCTGTTTTGCTTTGTTTTGTTTTGTTTAATTAATCCAGCCTTCTGAAGGAGAGGGCTATGCAGCAGTCACTCTTGTGTTTAACTTCCTTCATAAAAACAACTGCTGTCAGACAGTGTTGAGGTTGGAGTGATTACAAGATCCTTTACATAAATCACTCTCCTGAAACTCATTTGTCTTAACAAGTTCTTCTATCAATGTTCTCTTTATTATCTCTCTTTGGGAAGGCTTGCAGCCCATCTCAAGACCCTCAGTCTGTTAAAGGAGGAGGCAAAATGAAGGCAACTGAGTAAGTATACTAAAAACTATGCATGTATTACAACAGACTGACTGTTGCACTTGTGTGCCCCTGTAAATGCTTTCTGGGGAAATGCAAGGTAAAAGAAAGTGTTTTGCTTTTTGCTTCTTTAGCATTTATAAAGGCTGCCTTCATATAACATTGTATTTTTAATTTCATACCTCCTTTCCTCTCACAGTTTTTATTCAACCTTACCTCCTTTTTCCTTTGTGTCAGATCCTTACTGAAAGGGACACGGGACTTTTGGTCTTGACAGTGCATGTCAGGGAAGAAGCAGGGGATGAGGGATAAAGGTAGGGTAACTTTTATTCCATTTTGGAAGGGTTTTGGTGATGATGATGATGTTCTTTGAAGTTTTTTGTACTTTTTAAAGACAAATTAAATACTGTAGTGTGGAAGGAAAGCAGTACTGTCAGTGTTGGCTTCATGTGACATTCCCGTTTGTGATTCTCCAATATCCTTGACTGAATTCAACAAAAAGGAGGAAATAGGGGAACGAAGACTTCATGCTTTGAGTGTTTCGAAAATAGAAACCTGTTGGGGCTAAAAAAGACAAGTTAGAAGAAAAATGTTTCTCAATGCATCTTTATCTCACTCGTGATAGAATCAGGATGGGCATGAACTTTGAGATATGCAGCAGTGCACAGAACAGCTGCTGTGGCATTGGGACCCATGCCATGTGCATTACTACAGCCCATTGTTCTCTCACAGACAACAGCCACTGTTGACTACAGCACTACCCTTCTTCTTCTTTGCTTATTCAAGATAATTTTTTAGTTAGCAATGCAGCCTGTATATCTACCGAGGCAGAAATAGCCTTCTCTATTAACTGTTCAATCCAGCTACTAAAAGTTTAATTAAATCTGCATCTGTTGCCTGTGGGCCCATTAGAACTCCAAGGGCCTCTGCTCTCTCCTCACTTACGTCTGTTCATGACTGTGGGCTTCCACTGGATTGGTTTCATTGCCTTTGATGGTTACGCTCCATTTGTGCCAAGGTAAACAAAACAGGAATTATACACTGAGCATCTAGAAGACATTACGAACAGACAAAGTATGTGAGTAATTTTCTTGTTTAGATCTATAGTCCATTCTGCAGAAAATCTGTATTGGAGACTGGTTTGAATGCTGTTTGGGAGATGGCTTGATCTATCTTTTCTTGAAAACCTATTCCTATGTAATTAATAATTAAAACAACAACATCAAAAGCCTGATTGAGAAAATTGGTTTGGATTCTTCATAGTCAAATCCCCAAACAGCCAATGAACGCATACCCAGAAATCCTGTGCGATGGAAATTCAGCAATTCTTTCTACCCAGGAGATTTTCAGCTATCTATGGAACTGTTACGCTCTCTCCACCATTGTAATTATGGTTTGGTGAGCGACCTGGGGCATCACAAGTTCTCAGGGGTGCATAGACTGTGTGCAACATGCAGCTACACAAATGGGTGCAAGCGTTCCCGCTTGTGTGCCAGCATTGTGCCATTAAAACAGCATTCCTGTCTTGCAAAGCAGGCCAGAAATATCCTCAGTGGATGGATTTGCTATTATTAACTAGAATACCTATTAGCAAATGAGGCGATTTCTGGCTTGGTGCTAGTGGAAAACACAAGGCTGAATGGACAAAGAACAGCCTGAACTGTTCAGTGAAAAGGAGTTCCCCGAGAAACAGAACTTTACAAAGGATGAGGGAAAGGAAGGGGTCAGTAGCAAGTAATCAACTTGCACTCATCATCATGACGGGCAGGATAAAATTGAGATGTCGCTTTTCCAGATTCATATCAAGCTCTCTTTTATCTAAGTTCATAAATATGAAGCTAAAGAGCCTTTCCTGCTGCATTTGAGGAACTTTTTTTTTCTTCATAATTTATATGAATATCAGCGCTTGGGGAAATGAAAGATTTAATAGCAACTACTTGGTGCCAAGCAGAGCGCAGGCAGGCTTCCTTTGTGCAGCTCTGCAGTTTCTCCTCACTTGCAACACCTCGATTAGATTAGTCCTGAGCACCAGTGCAACTGTCAGTACATCCAAACCCTGCTAGCCCAGACCTATTCATCCACATAGCTCTGCTCCTGATGCAGAAAGCTGCCTATGTTGTCACTTGTTATTCCAGTGTGGAGTGTCCATGCAGCTCTGCTGATGCTCTAGAATCCTGTCTTACTCTTTCCCATACTATTCCAGTCTTGCTCCTTCACCTGTCTCACCACATGCAGCATCTGCTAGTCCTTTGCACAACACTCCGTCTGAGTCCTGCAGCATCACTTCCTACAGTTCTCTGTCTCTTCCTCAAAATGCAGACCTCTTGCATTCACCTCAATTCTGCCCAGCAACTCCTACCTCACAAATGCAGTTCTGGACTTCCACAGTGGCTCTGCTGAGCAACTGGGGAAATATACCCACATAAAGGGTGGACTAAGCTCACTCTAGTTTATCTATCTCAAGGCAGACCCATGGTAGCATACTGGCATGATAGCCACTGTATGGACTGCTTGCCATCAGAGCTCTCCCCACCTAGCAGAGGGTAGTGGTAGCAGACATAATGTACTGTTTCAGTTTAAATAAGAGCATCCCCTGTTATGGTGTTAGTATCAATAAATACATCTCTAAAGACAAATTCACCATGAGCCAGCAATGTGCCCTTGCGGCCAGGAAGGCCAATGGCATCCTGGGGTGCATTAAAAAGACTGTGGCCAGCAGGTCGAGGGAGGTTCTCCTCCCCCTCTACTCTGCCCTAGTGAGGCCCCATCTGGAGTACTGTGTCCAGTTCTGGGCTCCCCAGTTCAAGAAAGATGAGGAACTACTGGAGAGAGTCCAGTGGAGGGTTACAAAGATGATTAGGGGACTGGAGCATCTCTCCTGTGGGGAAAGGCTGAGGGAGCTGGGGCTGTTTAGCCTGAGGAAGAGAAGACTGAGAGGGGACCTCATCAATGCTTATAAATATCTCAAGGGCAGGTGTCAAGAGGATGGGGCCAGACTCTTTTCAGTGGTGCCCAGCGACAGGACAAGGGGCAATGGGCACAAACTGGAACACAGGAAGTTCCACCTGAACATGAGGAAAAACTTCCTTACTGAGCCCTGGCACAGGCTGCCCGGAGGGTGTGGAGTCTCCTTCTCTGGAGATATTCAAAACCCGCCTGGACGCAGTCATGTGCAACCTGCTCTAGGTGACCCTGCTCTGGCAGGGGGTTTGGACTAGTTGATCTCCGGAGGTCACTTCCAACCCCTACCATTCTGTGATTCTGTGATTCTGTGATTCTGTGATTCTGTGAAAGTTTGTTTCAAAACAAAGCTGTGACTGCTGATGATCTTACAGCATCTGCCACACTGTCTGCTACACAACAGCTCAGAAATGGAGTGGCAAGAAAGGTTGGTAGATCTTTTAGCTCCATGGACTGTGGTCTGACAGTTGATACTGAGGAAAACTATGCTTGGTTTTAGTAGTATATGGAACTATGGCTCTTTGTTTCAGTGTATAGCAGGAACTGGGTAACAGGTAGACAGCATTTTGCTTGCCTCAGTCAGCATTTTCCTTGCCTCCAGAGCACTCCCACCTCTGTTTTTTTGTGCACTGTCAGAAGTTTCCGAAGCTCGACTTCCTCTTGCTTAGAAGCCTCTACTTAGTTCTTTCCTTCTTGTAGCATGACTTCTTTTTTCTTATCAGAGCTTCTTCTAAGTTATCTCTGGAGCCACCTTAGTCCTAGGTTCAGAATGTGGTCACTTACTTTTACTCTTCGAAGCACAAAACACAGGTCAAAAGAACTGATTTTTTTCTGTAGCCATCACCACACCACACCACTAAACAAAACAAGCAAATGTGAAGTTCTTTTAAAAAAACATTGGGCAAATCTTCCCTTCCATCTTCCCTTATTGATGGTTTTGTTAATTCAGTGAGCTCCTGAAACCCATATAAGTCACCAGATGTAAAAACTGGATATATGTGACATAAAGCACATCTCACTTTGACTGTTCACCCAGACAGTTGTGAGTGAATATGTATGTTTATATACTTTTGAACCTCTCATTCCTTCAGACTTCACTTCTCCATACAGAGATGTATATCTAGAGGGAAAGGAAGACATATTCTCGTGGGGATACAGGTGTATCATTCACATGACACTTCACCCTACCCATTCACTGTTCAGCACATGCAGACATGCCATGCTCCTTGTCCTCCCAACAGCTATCTGGGAATCCAGCAACAGAAACCTTGATCACAGCCTTGTTCTCAGCAGTGCTGTATTCATATGCTGCCATTGTGGTGTAGCTGCCACCTACACTACTCTCGCAGAAGAGCTGTAGAATGGAGGTTTTGGGGCAAAGGGAGGGTGTAACTGCCAGTGAGAAAGAGAAACAAGGGAGAGCTAAGTAAGGATGAACAGGAGGTGCTGTCTGGAAGGAGCCAGTGAAGTCTGGAGAGGGGCTCCGAGCTCTTTTCCTGAAGGCCAGTTTCATTCTTGCTGGTATCTTTGCAAATGCTGCAGTGCTATCAGGAGCAACTCAGGTCCTAACTTTTCTTCATGAGTTTAATAAAAGGAGTAATAATAGACAAATGTCATTAAATTGGTCATATTTTAGCTATTTTTTGTGACATATCTCCAACTAGTGCCATACTGGATCCCAAGGGAACAGTTACTAATTGTGCCTCTGGTTAGTGTTCACCTCAGGGAATTCAAAACAGCAGCAAATAAAATCAGAACAGAGAAATAAAAAATGGAGCTGAATGATAAAGGATAGAGAGTGAGGTCCTGATCCTCTGAGGTGCTGAGTCCTTTCAAATTGAGGAAATCGGTATACTCCTACAGTACAAACTGAGAGGAAAAAGTAACCAACATAAATAACTCCTCACTGGTAAGAGAAAGGAATTCCAGAAACATCCAAGGTACATTCACATCCTGAAGGCATTCTTGCCGTTGTTACAGATCTCCCTTGCCATCTCTGTCATTACCAAATGCAGGCTAGGTCTATACTGAATGCACCCCTTGACTGTGTGAAATATATTTAAGCTGTATAAGAATTCCCAGAGCGTGCCAAAGAGCACCCTTCAGGTTTGTAAAACACTGTGGCCTGCCCCAATACTGAATAAAAAACCAGGCAGGATGGAGGATCCCTATCAAAGTAAAGCCCCCAGGTAACAGCTAATCAGACTGAGCTAATGAAACATTGTTACCATCGAGCCCTGTAGCACAAAGAAGAAGGATGGAGGAATGCAAATGCTCTCCTTATTACTGGAAATTAAGACCTCAGCCCAGAATCCATTAAGCCACACATACCAGTCGTGCAAGAGTTCTCCTTGGGTGAGGCAGGAAAAATCTGACAGAGCAAGACTTTGAGACTGTCTGCATGACTTGGTGATTGCATGCCCTGCCGTGATTGTGTCAGGGGAGGAGGGGATGGAAGCAGCCGACCCCAGTATGGCTCTGTATTTAATAGAACAGGGGGAGAGAAAACATAGCTGTGGGAAGAAGGAACTGCATCTTGCTAGGCAGTGGTTTTTGGAGAAGGTACTCTGTCAACTTATTCACATGCACAGATGTGATAATTACTTTCCGCTTCCCTAGCTCACATGCAGTGCCTACCTCTGTGGGAGGCTTTTCCTTTTGCTCCCACGGGAGGAATATTTTTGGTGTCTTCCATGTGCTTGCTGAGCTTTCTCCCATGAAACCAGACTGAAACAGCAGAGACTATAGACTCTTAACCTACCTTGTCTCACTACCCCCTCCCCTCATCATTCTGTGCAACACATAACTGGTTCATTGCTGAAAGAAACAAAACATGCTCCTTACTCTGACACATTTACACCACTTTTTTACTCCAACACGCTTTGTTGCAGGACTAGCTGTTTTTGTAAACCTTGCTGGACTTGCATGCAATACACATTCACAGCCCTGCCAACCTGAAACCACGTCTCAATTCCTCCTCAAATTCAATATTCAATTTTATCTCCAGCCTCCACTGCTCATTCTTTCTAGCGTACATAACTGACACCAATCATGAATGGCTGTTAAGGATTTTTGGTCAAGTTATATAGCTTTAATTGTCCAAAACTCTTCCTGATATCAAGCTGTCCAGGCAGTGAATCAGATTTCAGGATTTAGAGCAATGTTATTTATGCCATAGAAGTGACCTCGTAACATTTAACACTTCTTGTCCTGTTTGTCTCCTTCGTTCAAGGCACTGTAGCCTACTTGACAGATCAGAGCCCTGGGACACAGGTTTTACTCTCAGTTTTGACTACCTGGGTGAACTCAAGCAAAATATTTTCCACGTCTTCATCCCCTTCTGTAAAATGAGGACCACCTTTGTAAGCACTGAAGGTTCTACTGATAAAGAGTAATGCAGAAGAGAGAGTAGTATTATTATTACCTATTTTTGCATGGTATTTCTATAATTCATCCTGCAGCAAGATCTTGCCATTGTTAGAGGTGTACTAGAGGAAAAGCTTAGATTTACATACTTGCTACTTGCTGCACTTTTAGATATTGGTAGGGACATAGATTAGCAACAGTCCACCTGTGAATAAGTGCATTACTTCCCAAAGCACTTTAGAAAACGTAACATTACTGTGTATATGTGCTCATCTCTGAAATGCAGCTGTTTCTGGTGTTAGATACGAGAGTTGGCCATAGCAGCCTGCAGTGAAGCCTTGTAAAAAACTGCAGCAGAAGAATGGCCCTGATTCCTTATGCTTTATAAGTCATATTATCATTTGTGCTTGAAGTAGTGGGATGTGAATTGCTCAGTGAGGATTTGCTGGCATCTCAAACCCATGTCACACAAAAGAAAATTACTTCACAAGAGGAAGACAATGAAGAATGGGGTCTGTTGTCAATTAAGCAAAACAGTGAGAGGAACATGATGACAAATTTACACCAGCACATGAACAAGGGTAACACCTTTGCTCTGTGTGTGTGTATATCCTGTGAAGGGACACAGGTGGTCAAGGTCCCCAACATCTAATCTGAAAAAAGAGGTGCTAACGCCAGGCAGAAACATCCTGAAAAGGATGCTATCTGCAGACATACTCCACTAACACTCTGGGTATTTCTTGGAGATCTCCCAGACACTGTCCAGCCAGGTTAAACTGCATTGCTTTATGGGATCTGATAAACCTCCCATCCCACAGTGATGAGAACTAGTCACATACACTCTGGGCATACAGTAGTGGGCTCCTTCCTTAAGCCCAGGAGTTGCCTACTGGGGAGGTGGCTTCAACCAGTCAGTACCTGTTAAGGACAATGTTCAGTGCGTGCTGTTCATTATTTATTTCTCCTGAGAAAGAAGCTTCTTAAAAATAGAACATAAACCCCTGTCATTCCTTTCCTCCCCACAGCTACAATGAAGCATCATTACAGTCACACATGTAAATGAACCAGGCATTCAAAAACTTCACAGCCTCTGCAGGATAAGGTTATGGGTCTCCTGGCCCTCCTGCATTCTATAGTTTCCACTGGGCCCTTTCCCCTTCCCTTGTAAGTCCTCCCCACTGCTGTCCACTCTTCCACCGGAGGCTTTGGAGAGCATGCAGATGTGCACACCGCTGGGATGTAGTCCTGAGGCAACGATCCAGCCATGCTTTCAGGCTTGGGATTTGAAGAGTAGGTTAATACAGACTTAAAACCAGCCTGAAGGTTGCCCTTAGCAGAGAGTAGAAACACACTGTAGATGCCTCTCATCCTCTTCTTCTCCTCTTTCCCTGTCATCAGCATTTCCTTTCTTCTGCCTACCTGCAAAATAACTTGCTGAAAGCAAATGGAGTTTGGCAGAAGTCTGATCCCTCCCTTAAAAATGTGTAGATTCTTTCTTCCACCTTTGCGAGACTAAATACCTCTAAATGTCTGAGACTGAAACTCTTTGCCAACACTTTTTATCCATCAAGGATACAATCTGGAATTCCCTATCTTCTTGGCTGTGTAAGAGCCATGGTAAATGAGGTGATAAAGGTGGTATAATAGTTCCAGTCAGAGCGTGTCTAGTGAAGTCAATATCTATGTATTCAGCTTGACAAAGATGAGAAACTCACTCCTTTCTTGGCAGAAACAAGGGACCAGCAGCGGATGTTGCTGCAGCTAACATGGAGATCAGTATTTTCCCAAATGAGTTATAAAGAATTCTTGGGGGAAACATTACAGCAGTTGGCTGTGCCATCCCAAATGATTGCCATGGCAAGTATGCACAGAACCTAATAGGCTAATAGCTAACTCAAACTAACTAGCTCCAGTGGTGGGACAGAAGTCAATTCAAGAAGATCCGTAACATCAGAAGTTATATACGAGTGTTATCTCACATCTCGTCAAATTCAAAGCCACTTAGTTAAGTGAGTTCAGCCACTCAGATTTACAGTTAAGTAGTAACAGAATCTGGCTCTTAGACTTACCTAGATTGTAAAATAGTGCAAATTACTGATCAGAGCCTTGTGGTCTATCTGCATCAGTAGTTTGACTGGATATAGATTTATTGGCATAAAACATTATAGAAAACTGCTTGAAGAGAGGTCTTCGGCATGAGAACCAGGTAATGCTCAGAGAAAAGGGAGGAGATTCCTCAGATTCTTTGCTAGTTCAGATGAAGGTTAGTGGTCCAGTGTGCATGGATATCAGCACGGGCCCTCAGGACAAATCCAGATACTCAGTTACTATGGTGAAGGGGACCATGTGAGTACCTAGGCAGACACAGGCAATTTACTGGTGTCCTACTGGGAGTGGATTTGCAAATTAAAAACCAGCAAATGAAAGACAAGGACATTTGTGAGAATTCTGAACTGACTGCAGAGCTGAAACTTTTCCTTGAACAGCTCAATAGAGGCAGAAACAGTATTCCTCACAGAGGGGCACAAGTAAGGAAAGACAGGTCTGAGATTCGTTCCATAACTGAAGTAGAAAGAAAGGTAATAATCTCTATAAATCTGGAGAGGTACCCTCTCTTTTGGAAAATGCTATCATGTATAAAGTCTGTTAAGAACCTCAGGGCCAAACCCACACTGCTCCAGGAGGCAGATCCGAGGATGTTCCATGGAGGCAGTGCCCACCCAGGCACAGCAACACCAAGATGCTGGGTGCTGAGGCTGAAGGAGGTGCTGTCAGAGCAACTCTCCCACTGGAGCAGGAGAGTGTGAACCACTTTGGAGGACTGCCTGGAAATCAGCGTCACAGAGACAAACAGATTGACAGCAAGGTCCTGAATTTTAATAGAAAGGTCAGAATTTGAACAAACATCCAAAGTACAGCAAAACTTGAAGAAAATCTCAAGTCTCCCTAAGATCTGTAATAATTTCAGTGTCAATTTTCTACTACTCTTGAGAATGACATAGATGCTTTAGTGTGTTTCAGCAAATATAAATTAACCTCTCTAGTAGTAACCGTCTCAGCAGCAGCCCATGCCCATGCAAATGTTGGCAGGTGGATTAAGATGATCCACCAACTTCATATGCAAAACCAGGAGGAGGAACAAACTCCATTTTCCAATGGTAAACCTCCACCTAGGCGCCCCCTGAATTCCTACAGTAATTTCCCAATTCTTTATAACTTTAATATTCCAAGACCTAACTTTAATATTCCAAGACCTTTAAGAGGCTATTACACACAGAACACCAGCTCCAAGAAATGTTTATAGATTTGGAGTCAACTGTTCAGCCATTTTGATGTCCTGGTGAGCTAAATCAAAAAATTATCTAGGACTTGGTCTTTATTGCCTAGGTTCCTAAGCAAAATATGTTTTCTGTAACCATATAATCTTTTCCTTTTTCCTTCTACGCATGTGTGTCTCTCTCTTTCTCTGTGTGGGTGTGTGTGTCTATGATGTTGGTTCCTACTTTGTAACTGTAGATCCCACTGTGAGTTTCAACCAAGTTTGAGTGAGTAACAATGATATCAGAGATACTAACCTCTTACGAGTTCCATGAAAATAGCTGGTGGGGTATAACAGAGAGAACTTTGTAGGTTCTCCACTGAGGGAAAGGCTGCCAAGGGAACTGATGCCATTACTCCACACAGAAGTCTCCATGTTGGAGAGAGATGTTATAAAAGCCTCAAAACCAGGAGAAGCCTAGATCAGAACTCACATCTTGTTAGGCTTCAGAAAATGTAACCGTGACACAAATCTTCTGGAAGCCAAGCTTCATTAGCTCTGCAGCTCACAGACCCCCTTGTTTTCAGCTAGAAGAGGGCAGAAAGGATAAGGTTTGCCGGTTTTAATTTCTTATTCAAAATCACTTCATTTTCACCAAAATGTCCCCTCTTAAATGTGACTAATCATGGAAAATATTGATCCCCTTTTATCCCCCTCAGAAAGTGCAACTTCAGAGCACATGAAAATAACAGCTGATCAATGAGCATAATCTTAGCAAAAGAAATAAAAATAATACCTGTGTGAGAAGCAGACTGAGGGTGCATGCACATGGTAGAGAAAAGAAAAAACATTATCAAACAGAGCAAATATATCTTTATAACCCTGCAGCAACAAAACTCCTATCACCTTATATTAAAATACCATAAGAAAACATTACAAGCCTATTATATGAAGAATCAGAACGTTGCTTAATGGTTTTCTCATTGTTCACTGTTATTTCTGTGATGAGTTGCTATCCATTGCTGTTGTCAACACTCATTTACACTAGTGGATGTACGTGTATTTGTGTGTGAGGACAAGTACACAAAATCTGGTACAGATCCTCAGGTGATGTAAATTGTCATGGCTGTATTGACGTCAGTAAAGATACACTGATTTCCTCCAGCAGACGATTTGCTTCTCTGTACGTAAAAAGCACAGAAACTAGGTGCTGTTTCAACTTTGCTCTTAGACACTTACTGTAGACAAATGCTCATGCAAATACATTCTCTCTTCTATGTGCAAATATACATATTGCCTTGCAGTGCACATTGCAAGTAATGACAGGAGCTTTTTGCTGCTTCCTATGCTGGAATTTATAAAAAGGATTGTTCCTGATCTATCTGCCCACTCTTATCGGTAACAATAGATCTCCAACTGCTTTACTACAGATCTTAAAATATACAGAGATGAAAGGGACTGTCCAGCATCACAAGCCTGTTAAAAATACATTTAGGAGGAATTAAACTTTGATCTTAAGACTGTTAGTCCAATGCTCTAACTCAGAGATCTTAAACAGAGCCATTGGGTAGAACAAATCCAATAGTCAAGACTCCTTATCCCACCTAGGGCTTAGCTAAATGAAACGACAAACTCCAGAAAAGATGAATATAAGAATATTACTAGTTTGTTTCAAGATACACCTCTATGAGGGAAAAAAAATGTATATATAATTTGAAAAAAAAGTATGAAAAAGAAAGGGAAAATGGTCACATTTCAGGCTCTGTCTTCATAAATGACTCTCTTCTGTTTTCCTTATTTGCTCGTATATGGTTCCACGGAATGTGGACCAAGTAACGATCACAGGCTGCAGGTAATTTTATAAAAAATGAAATATTTTCCATCTGTTAAACAGAGGAATATTTCTGTCTTTCTATAATGTTTTCCTAAGGGAGAAACAACAAAAGGTTTCATAACCGAGAATGGAAAAAGTGAAATAAACCACTGCTGAACTAGGAAAAGGAGAAAACAAGCAACCTAACAAGGCATTTATAGGGAAAATAACAGGAAAGCAGAAGATGAACAAACTCTACATACAGAAAGATTAAGGTAGAGAGACAGTAGCTCTTTTTTACTGTTTCTACTTGGATTCCAAGGCAGAAGGAAAACAAGTAAAACCGGAAGATTTCTACAGTCTAATACATCTGTTTGTCTAGAGGTATTTTTGCTTGCAGAAGTGTACTTCATTTTATCACGTGAACACTTTTTTTGAATAAGTAGGTAGAAGCCATAATTAATAGAAGACCAGACTTCTAGCTGACAGGCTCTGGTCTGGCACCATCTAAGGACTAGAAGAGCATCCCAAGGCTAGATTTCTCTGGCTTACTCTGAATAAAAGTGTAAATAATTTCAAGTATGGTGAAGGTGGGAATGCATACAGCCTATGCCTCATATAAGTAGCCACTTGCTGCATGCATGAACTATATGAACCATGCCTAAACTGTATATTCCTGTGTGTGCATCATTTTATGAAGGACATGGAAGTATCAGTTGCTTGTTGCAATCTCAGAACAACAGGTGTCCTTCCACACTGTACTTGCTGCAAAGAATGGGACAGCCAGCCCAAGAGTCACCTGGCACTGAGTGCCTGGCAGGAATTCTCAAGGGCGTTGTTAATGCCTATTCCTTTGGGACATTTTTCCATTTATAGCTCTTCCCAACAGCCATGCGTGAATTCTTTTGAATGCTAGCAGTATTCCCATGTGAGCCCACTGCTCCTAACGTCCTCTCATAGAGCCTTACCTTGGATCTGCCTGGGAAGTGACACCAAATGGGCCAATATAAAGCGTATGGAAGAAAGGTACCCTTGCCACCAGAGAAGAGCAGCCTGGCTGCAACAGAACGTATAGCTGAACGACTTGAAAATATCACCATCTTATCAGAAAAACAAAATAATGCATTTGCATCCCTCCTCATTTAAGCATTAAAAAAATCAATTCACCTTTTTTGCTGTTGCTTTCAGCCCTTGGCTTCTCTTGTTAAAAGACTAGTATGAGTCTTTGTTACTCCAGGTACTGCTCTAACTGGTCTCAGGACACAGATACACGGGTAGTATCTGTCCAAAGCACCGCTAGGTAGTATTTCACACAGATTCCTTCCTTGCCATTACTTCCTGATGCTCCCATCCCGCCAGTGAGATTTCCCACAACAGTATTTTCAGCTTTGACACTGTGTTGCTCTGGCCGGGACTTTATACAGCATCATATTGAGCTGCTATCCCTGTGGGTGGAATTCCTCATGCTGTCTTTACTCAGCAATTTTATACCTAGAACTTCATCCTGAACTCTTCCTAAGCTGAGACTTTTTCCTTCTCTCACTTCATCTGTTATTTCTTAAATATTGTTGTGAATCATTAATTCCATATTCCTCTGCCTGGGATTTTACAGGCCCTGATGTAGATACGACACAGGTGTGTTCGTGTCATAAAGTACGTCTTAGGCTGATTATAACGTGAATGGAACCAGTAGGGATATATCTTTAAATGGGACGTAGTCACAAAGAGTCTACTTTCTTTTTTCCCTCTCATTATGCTCTTTATTTCAAAATCATCTAAGCAGGGCTTTAGCATCTGTGTAGCTATGCCAATGCAGACCTCTGTCATTTGAAACCAGCTTACAGCACTCTACTCCAAGTAACTTTTGATGCTGAAAGGGTACATTGCTAGCAGGGATTTGCAGAACCCAGGGCAGCACCAATGCAACTATTTCTGGTGCGTGAAAGCTCAAGGGAGCTAAATCCTGAAGTAGGCTGGGGGAAATCTGAAAGAATGAAAGCAGAGGGCAAATGTAGCATTCCTTGCACGCCCAAAGTGAAAGGAATGGGTATCTGGGGTACACAAGCCATTCAGAGTTGTTCTAGTCATCTTCTTTTTTTTTTTTGTGCTGGTGCAATGCGCAAATAGAGCAAAATATGTTAATAGTAAGTCATACTATTTAGAGTTATTGTTAGTATCCACTGAAATCAGTGGAATTTTGTCTAATGCCTTTACCCTGGAGATAATCCATAGAATAGAACATTAATGCATAGTTAAAAAGAAAAATTATGGAAAACAGCACCTCTGCATATGCAATATCTTCATTTTAAAGTTACATAACTGAGCTTTTGAAATTAAACAAAAATATAGCAAACAGCCTCAGACCACAACAGCAACTAAGTGACTCTAACATTGTCTTTTAAAACTTGCCTCTTTACTATGATAAAAAATACTGTCCTAAACCAATACAAAATAAAATAGTTTTCAGCCCAATGCAAATCCAAATGAGCTTTAGGACCTTTGGGAAAATGTGATTTTAGAAAATTTCTTCCAAGAGTTCTAAGAGTTTGTTTTGCGTGAGGAGATACCTTGTAGAGCAAGCACAGGCTAACAATTTAAAGGCAGTACTTAGATTCTTTATGTCACGCTAGACAAATACTGTTTCCATGCCTTGTTTTCACTGTTGGTGACATGGTTAAAAGCAGACTTTAATGCCACTTTAATGCAGAACGTTTGTAAATTTCACCCATGTCTTTTGATAGAAAGAACTATAATGGATTATTAGCTATTATTCTAATTGTATTTATTGAATTGAGTTTTCCATCTAATGCATGCGCTCAAAATCGGAAGTCCTTCCATGGGCAGAGCTCCTACTGAGAGTTTCACTGATAAAAAACAGCAGGATTTGGGCCATTTAGACTTAATCTGCTAAATTCAACCCTGTGGCATTTCCCTGATACTCAATGAAGGGTACTGAGAACTGGCAAAGAAGGTAGTATTCTGATAAAAAAGGGAAGGAAAATGTATACTCACAGGATTTGACAATACTTTGGGATGGTCCCTTAAGACAAGAGGCTGCCTAGTAAGGGTGATCTAAGCTATGCTAATTTGGCAACCTGTATTTTTGAAGCAAAACATTCCATGACGAATGACCTTATTTTTTTGTTTTTAAAGCTGTGAGGTGCTTATGCAATAGACTCCTAAGGTAGAAAGAGACAGATGCCGCGGAATAATAATCAGCCTAATTCTTGCTGAGAATCTCTGCAAAAATCTTTCTCCTTGCCTCTCCTTTCATAGGTAAGCTCAGTGCTACCTTTCTCACACAATGACATGCAGCAACAATTAGTGGGCCTCTGCATAACTCAGGAATTCTTCCCTTTCTAGAGACGGGCTTGGGTTTGTTCCCTTTTAAAATGTAGGCTTTTTTTTTGACAAAAAAAACGGGAGCTTTAAAAAAAGAAAACTTACCAGTTTTTTAAAAAAGCGAACAATGAAAATAAGACTGAACTTTTCTTTAAAATAATAGAGATGCTTCAGTTGTTTTTTCTTCTGAGCCCCTTACAGAAGACTGACCCAGTTGACATGAATAGTCACACGTGTCCAAAAGCTCAGGTCTTCACTTCTATCCAGGGCTTGAGGTGAGCTGGGCTGCAAAAAAACCTCAATCCTGACTCAAAATGAGCAAAATCCCTGGGCTGTGTCTGAGGTGAGAAGGGCCAGCACAAATACACTTAAACATGCTGCCAGAACCTCCTGTTTTGTGAGAGGCAGAGGAAATTCCATTACCGGGCAGTGACAGCCGGGCACTGCCTGGGTGCTGCTTTAACCCTTGCTTTCAGCCACCGCATCCTGACATGCTAAAATATCATTTCTGTTCTGTTTAGAGTGGCCATTTTCTATAGTGAACAGTCAGTCCCTATGCTCTGGGCTAAGAGAAAAAAAATAGATAAAAATTGTATTTCAGGGTTTATAATAGAGGGGAAGACATGTTCAGATGTGGGGAGGAAGGAAGAGAGCGCAGATACCTAGTCTGTGTAGGCATTAAAGCATATGTCCCCTGCTGTCACACAAAAGTGAAAATACAACTCTCAGGTTGGCCAGCTGGATCGTAAGGGATATTGGGCATGCTGTCAATAGGTGGTGAAAGATTTCCCCCTTCCATCCAAGTTGCCTTTAAGTTAGATTTTGCGGTCTCTTTCATTTCCTTCTAACAGTCAGAGATAAGAGGATGAAACCCAATATATACAATCAATGGGAAAAAAAAAACCCCCGCAGGAGTGAGAAATCTAGACTATTTTGTATCTCTCATATTTCCTTTGCTATACAAAGATTTTGGTTTGCCTAAGCTATAGAAGGAAACAGAAGCAGTCTATTTTAATCTTCATGAGTGAAGAACGCTGCAGGGATTGCTCTGTTATCCCCAGCAGCAGCCTTGACTTTCCACAAAAAGGCTCCATCCATCCATCCATCCATCCATCCACCCATCCATCCATCTGTCTATCTAGCTATCTATCTGAAATATAAAGATTATCATATGATACACCAGTGATCAGCTGTGTTCTTAATGCACTTCTCTTTATGCATTTTGGTATGAAGAAAAAATCTACGATTCTCCCCCAACCAAACCCCACCACAAAAAAAGCTCAGATAAGAAGGAGGTAGACTTATGAATAGAAATTGATTCTTCAATTCATGTAATGACGTATGTTAGAAACTCTGTTCAGAAGAAAGGAAAGCCCTTGCCGATACGATGCTTCTACCAGAGCCTTCACTGCAGGGATTCACTATTGAAAAAACAATGAGGTTGATTATGCATTTTTATATGGGTTTCTTGCTGGTTTGACTTCAGTGACTTAAACTATGCTACTCTGGATTTACACCAATCAGCATGAGTTCAGGATCTGGCCCTATGTCTTTTTAAAACTCCATCTATTGCATGATGAATAAGGGCCAGATCCTGCAAATGGTTACTACCTGTATTAATACTCTGAGTAGCCCACTCACTTCCTTTAAGTTGTGATTGCAAAACTGAGTCTTACAGTGCAGTATTTTAGAAGTATGGATCTGTCTTTTGGGATTCAAGTGTGCCTTGACCGTACATATTCCTTTAACAGTATTTCTTTCAATAGTAATTTCTCTGCTGATTTTCATAGAATCATGTGATAGATACTTAGCTGTTATGAAGTGGTGTAACTCTACTTACACCAGCTGAAAATCCAGCTCCATGTTGTAGCTATGCTTCTGTATTCAAAACAAATATGAGAAAAAAAGGGGCCCTTTTATTTAAAGTGTCAAAAGAGACAAGGAAGATGTTTGGGGCTATACAGAATGCTGCATACTTGATTTATTTTGACATTACTATAACCAAAACAATAGAGTTCGTTCTAGGAAAGAAATTCGAATCTACTTTTACCACTTATATTACCTTCTTTCTTACATAAAAGAAGCCACATCAGAAACTATGCTCCTTCTCTTCCTAACTTCACTAGCTCTGGCTTTCAACCAGAAAACATTCCTCTGCTTTCAAAGTGTCTAAACAAAGGACAATACAATACTGAGTACAGCTGTAATTACCAGCTGGTGAACTGATGGCATATACTGGATACGTAATACAAAAAAATGTGATTCTTCAATAGTAGCCTCTTCCACCACCTATAGTGCTGGAATGCTCATCCTTGTTTACTATACACGCATGCACATAGACCATTATCAGTATTCAGTACTAGTAGTCATGCTTTCTTCACTGAAGAGGAAAGACAAGCAAAAAATACTTTGTCCTTTTGAAGAGCTGGATCAGTGTCAGGTGCCACTCGCCAAAAAAAAAAAAAAAAAAGACAGCCCACACACAAGTGCAATAAGCATCCTAAATGTCAAACATATGTACAGTATCTGTATCGCTATGAACATATATACATGATGTGCAATACAATGCAGACCCTAGACCCCTTGCATCAGTGAGGGCAGGAAAATCCCAGCTCATTGCAGGGATGATGGGTGTTTTTGACAGACACCAGAGATTTAAGGCAAAGAGAAGCTGCCACAATGCTGCTGTCCTTTGCAAAGCTTCTCCGTGCCTGGGCTAAACCGCACTCATCTTTGATCAAAGACTTATTTACTTATGACAGACAATGAGGGCACGACGCTGTGTGTGAGCACCGTGGGTGAGCAGCCTGAGTGGGTTCAAACGGGCCACAGACACTTGTACATAAAAATAAAAGCAATGAACTAGGAGGCAAACGCCTCTTGGAAGCAGCATCCTGGCTCCTCTTTGCACTCTGCCTGCTCTCCCCGAGAATGCATCGAGGGAGGGATTCCCCACCCACCCACACACTGCCTCTCTCTGTGCAAGGCTGCAGGGGGGTATAACCCAGTTCCCTCTTGGATCTGGGCCCGGAAAGCGCCCGTTACGCTTCTGTTCCCCCACCGCCACCCCTGCCCGCCCCCTTTCCCCCTCTCACTTACTCCGGTCTCCTGCTCAGGACGCCTTTGCCGATGGCCTGGGGGGTCTTGTGCTGGAGCAGAGCGGCGCAGCAGCCCTTCTCCCTGCCGTCCTTCTCCGCGGGGTGCTGGTGGGGCTGGAGAGGGGGGTGCTGGTGGCCAGGAGCCCGGCCGCTGCCGCCGGGGCCCGCCGGTGCCTGCTTGCCCGCAGGCGGCGGCGGCGGCTGCTGCGCCGGGAGCTGTTGGTGGTGCTGGAGCGGGTCGGGCTGGCCCGGCGGCGGCGGGGGCTGCTCGGGCGGGGCGCCCTGGGGCGGCGCGGGGGCCGCCGGCGGCTCGGCGGGGGCCGGCTGCTGCCCGCGGAGGTTGCGGTTCTCGGTGCTCAGCTCGTCCAGCCGCCGCTCCAGCTCGTCGATGCGCTGGCGCTGGGTGTGGATGAGGCTCTGCTGGTTCTGCACGATGGCGGTCAGCTCCTTCAGGTAGAGGACGGCGCGCACCGGGTTCTCCAGCAGGCTCTCCATGCCCCGGCTGCCGGCCCGGGCCCCTCTGCCCGGCCGCCGGCGCTCCGGCGAGAGCGGCGCCGGCTGCGGGGAGGCGCCTCACCGCCCCACGCGCACACACACACACGGGCGCGCGCGTGCACGCGCGCACGCACCCGCGAGACCAACGGCCGCTCACTCGCACGCCGCGCGCGCGCACGCGGGAGGGGAAGCGAGGCGGCTCGCGCGCCTGCCCCTGCCCCCGCGCGCCACGCACGGCGAGGCCGGGGGACGGGGAGCGGGGAGGGACCCGCCGCAGAGGCCCCGCCCCCCGGACGGGCCGCGCAGGCGCGGGAGGGGGCCGGGGGGAGGCCGGGGGGTCCCGTCCCGGCGCTGGGGCCCGGCCGGTGGGGCTGAGAGGAAAACTCCCGTGGCCGTGCCCTGCCGCCGCCCCCCCCTCAGCGAGGCGCGGGCGCCGCTCCGGCCACCTCCGGGTGGCGCTGCCTCGCTCCGCTGCGGAGCCGCCGGTGCTGAGGGGAGCCCTCGGCGAGAGGCGGGAGCGGGCAGCGCCCGCGGGGCCCAGCCTGCCCCTCTGCGGAGCCCTTCGCAGCCGCTCCAACACCCGTTCTTCGCTCCTGCCTGAATGGCACTTCCAGCTGTTGCTGTTCTTTTTTTTTTCCAGGGTGACTTAGTGATTTTTTTTTTTTCAAAGTAACTTGAATAATTGTGGCTGGTTTTGGCTGCCCCGTTGATACCGGTCCTATTTTTCACTTACCTTGTGAGCATGCCGAAGGCAGGGAACCCGAGGGAAGGACTTAGCAAGGAAAATGGATGTTAGAGGAATCTGCTGCTTCCCTGCAAGTTTGTCACTCCTTTGAGTCTTTGGTGTCCTTTAGGTTCTTAGGAAGAAAACTAGGACTTACTGTGGAGTTTTGCTGGGGGGTGTGGGGGCTGTGCATGTAATACCGGAGGAGTGACAGGCAGGGCCTTTGCTGTTAGACTCCATGCAGGTTTTGTTCGTTTCTCAAGAAATACGTTCCCTTGCCCTTCCTCATCCACAGCCTTAGGAGTTCACAAACTTACAGCCTTGGGTCTGAGAAACTATCTGTGTGCTTTCTGTTATATTCATCAATAAGTAACCTGACTAAGGGTAATAAACTTACTTTCAGGAACTCGTGTAGATCCATGAACAATTTTGATGATTTCTGTAAAGGGTAAAAAAGCAGCATCCTTTCCAATCACTGTGGGTGCTGAAGATCCAGGAGGTGTAACAAGCAGTCAGACCTGGTTTTAGCCAACCACGTCAGTAGATTCGCCTGAGCGTGCAAAAGGTGCAAGGCCACAGAACAAAAAGCAACTGTTTTTAAGTAGGTGATTTTGAGTTTAGAACTACTCTTTTTTGCTTTTTCAGATCAGAAAAACCTGCACCATAGCAAGGATTTCCTGAAGTGAGGAACTGAGCAATGTAAAGGAGAATCTCTGTTTCAGATGAGCTGAAAGGTGTATTTCCAGTCTTTTCTGTTCACAGATAGCCCTGGGAATGTAAACTGATGCAAACAGGATCACCAGGATTAGAAGCTGTTCACAGACTCCTAAAAAAGAACTGCTATTCACAGTTCTCTTGCGAGCACTTAGAGATGGCTTTGGGGATCATCAAACATTGCCATATGTCCCCAGTATGATGGGGGAAGACCCTGGAGTGAACTCTAAGGAGTAAGAGCATTCAAATCCCCCACACTTACGATTTTATTGGAAAATTTCAGGGGAGACGTTCCTCCATCTCATCGCCCAGTGTGTCATTAATGTCTCATGGCAGGGGATTGACTGAGCAGGAACTGGCATTATTTAGCAAGGGGAGAGATGGTTATAGGGGAATGTGAAAAAAGGCACGCACAGAAAGACAGGGGAGGTGGAAACACCTAAGCTATATTTGGGGAAGAGTGGAAGTGATCGTTTGGGAAATTGTGCTGGTATGCTGTCTCCTTTCAGAGACACCAGTGAGCAGCATCGGTTTAGTCTTGCCTCCCAGGAACAGAGTCCAGGGACACCAATGGAAATAACCTGCTTGTGGCATTAATACGTTCTGGGAAACAACCAGGGATGGCTATGGGTACGCTCACATACGTACGTGCACACACACAGACACACACAGAGCTACCTTGTCCTTGTTAGGCGAGACTTCAGGCAGCGGTTCTTCATCTTGCAGAATAGACAAGGCTGCTTTAACTCTTAAGGCAAGCCCTGTGCAGAGTTCAGTGGAAATCATGTTCCTTTGCAGCTCAGCTGGATAAAAGCGATGAAGAAATAAGTGTCATAGACATCATACTGACCTACCCAGGGAGAGTCAGCCAGGTAGTGGCATGTATTCTTAAGGGAATACTAACTAAAAAGGAAAAGTCATCCTGGTTTGGATGATTGGGCATGGGGCAAAAGAGCTTGGAAGTCTCGTGCCGTGGTGCTTGAATGCCTATCAGAAGATGTGACTTTTACTGCACGGCGTGGACCCAATGTATTCATTCACTTTTTCTGCACCTTTAATTTGCTTGATGAGCCTAGTTTCTAGTAATAAATCTTTGTCATAAATTAAACAGAGACCTACAGCCACGGATTGGTAAGCTAAAAAGGAGAATCGGAAAGAAACCTGTTTTCTGTGCGGGTGTGGTGACTGGTGGACAAAAATGGTAAGACCAGCCCTGACCTTCCAGGTTTCTACAGCGAGCATGTGCCAAAGGAAAATGCAGCAGAGTGCTTTTGTGCTAACATGAAAGACTATGCAGGGATCTCCTTACAAAACTTCAAGAGGTAATAGCGTTGCATAATGCTCCATAATAAGAAAATTCAATGAAGACAGGGTATTCATTCAGGAGGAATCTGCAAGGATATCAGAAGAACCTGAATGTCTTCTTTCACTTGGTAAGCAAGAATCCTGCATAGCTAGGAAACGCCTCCTCTTTTATCCAGCCATCATTGTGTCCCTTTGATTATGCTGCCACAATACCTAGCATACATCATTTGCAAAGCTCTGCACATTAGTGCAGTAAGCTTTACTGTTCCGCAGAAGGAGAATGTTAGGATTGTAGCCATCAGAAATAGGGAAATAAGGAGACAGAGTGGTTAAATGACTTGTCCAAGGCCATGCGGAAAGCCGGGGGGACAGATCTCTGATTTCAAACATCTGTGGCATTTAGCCCAATCTTCAGGTCATTAAATGTTGCTGCTTCTCTCTTTGGGAGAGATGATACCTAGAGGAAAACAATGGTGAAGATAAGGAAAGTATGAATTCTGTTAAAATTATTTTTTGCCATAGATAATTTGTTGGTATTGTATTTTTCAAAGTCCTGATTCTTTTCAATTCATTCCAGAAAAAACAATCATGAATAATAATGGATAATAATTATGTTATTATGGAATAAAGTGCTTCCCTTATCCACTTAGCAAGGTGCTTGGGCGTTGCACAGACAATTACAAATAAAGTGCAGCAGTAGTAATTAAAATAAGCATGCATTATAAAAACAAAACAAAATGCAAATGAGTCAAGCCCCAGGATTTAATGGAGAGGTCTAATACCACATGATTTAATTTTATATTTACTTAGCTATTTAATTCAGTCAGAGGAGAGTGAATCCATAAATAAGGGTATACTAATAAGCATATACCATAGGGAAGGTAGTAACTTCTTCAGGTGTTTCATCTGCAGAAAAATTTTCACTGCAGAGTGTTCTTGTAACATTTTCTGAGAGGTCCTAATCCCACTTTAATTTGCAACAGCTCACTGAAACTTGATGCAAACAAATCACTCCAGCCTTTTGACAGGTAGAGACTTCCCGTGTTTTTCCATTTGTAATTCTGTTCAAGGCATTTCCCTCCTCAGTTACACTCCATCTCCTTCTCCCGGACAGGAGCTCCTCACAGCAAATCCAGGCAGTCTTCTCCCCATTTCTTGCATTTGACCCCATTCTCCTCCGCCTTCCATGCCCCGGCCTTGCCAGGTCACAACTTTCTCCTGGTAATTCAGTATCCAAAGCGCTACTGAAGCTTGAGATGCAGGGCATACAGCTTAGGTTCCCAGCTATGATTTTATGGTCTTATTATCATAAGCTTATAAGCTTATAGTAAGGTTTTTTATATTTCTATAAGACATGTATTTCTCTTGTCTTTCTTTTAGGAGAAGGAGAATTATGTACAAGCGCACCTGAATACAACAAAGATTTTTGGTGTTCAAGGTTAAGTCCTTAGTACTCAAGGAAAGGCAGATTTAAGGTTGGCCAACCCACCTTACTTAACCTAACATTTTCTCCCCTCCTCCCATCTCTCTCAAAACCATGGCAGAATCTCGAGTAAAATCCCCACGGCCCGTGTTTCCTTCCAGATCCATTCTCATCCTGTTCTTAAGAAGTACACACAAGAAAGCATAACACAAATCATACAAAAAAGACCGAATTTGAGTAAAAGATGGGAGGGAAGAGACGCAAGAATCATGGTCTTGTGTTGCCACCTTCCATTCTGATTTCTGGGGGAAGACGGGGCGTTTGCAGCCCCACCTGGAAGTTAGCAGCTGCTTGAGTAGAGATTCTCAGAACTGCTTGCAGACGGCATACAGACCAAAAAATTTCTGCAGGAATTAGATGAATAATTTCAAAATAGAGGATAGAATCAAGACAATCACAATGTACTCATGCATAATTCATGGCTGGGGAAAAAAAGCTGCATCTCCTGAATGCTTCTTTCACTCAGGCTTCTTTCACTTGAGGCCTCATCCAAAACTATTCAGATCAATGAGAGATGTTTCACCATCTTGAGTCTAAGCCAAGTCACTATCTGCTTACACCTGTTAAACAGATGGATAAAACGAAGCTAAGACCAACTAAAGTGTATTGCCCACAGTCACATAGGACACCCCTGAGGGTCTGTAATTGGAAAGCGTTGGAGCCAACAGCAGTGCTCCCTCTGCTTCAGATGAGCATTGAGTAAAGGCAGGAGGAGTCCCCTGGCATCTTCTACTGCAGTCCAGCACCTAAAAGCCAGGTGGTCTGCAGTCCTACCTACGTTCTTTAAACTGAAATCTGCAACAAGGTGATCTCTCTCTCTCCTGTTGGGGCTGTTTAATTGTTAGTTCATACTGATACCACAAAATCAGAAGCAAAGGAAAAATAATGTTGTTCTATAAATCAAACATAAAGAGCTGAGATGTGGTAAGGACAAGTACTTCAGATTCTTTCAGTGTCGTGTTTGGTTTTTTGTTTCTCTTCAGTGGAGTACAGCTAAGCTGACATATAAATATTTTTAAACATCTGCTCTCCAGGAAGAAGGTACAAATTCTGTATTGTAGCCTTAGCTGAGATGTGTAGTTTTGACACGTTTTAAGATCTTGACTGTATTTGAACTGTGCTATTGCAGCCTTGCATTATTTACTGCAAATTAAAGGGAATCAAAGTCCCTCTTTAGAATGCACTTTCCCTTTTAATGTTGCTAAATGTTACATTATCTCTTGTCTTTTTCATGAAATTAAGCTTTGACCACTTAATTGATTAATTCTAGAGAGCAAAAGCTACACAGAGACATTTTCTTCAGAGTCAGTCAGGTTTTTGTTTGAACTGACAGTTGTTCAGTCTATTGTAAACACTGCGGTAAAATGTAAAAATGGAATATGAGCTTGATTCTCCAAATCTTATCTGACTAGTCCCTCTGAATTACATGGGGATTTTCAGATAGGACAGGTTTGTGTGATCTGACCTTGCATAAGATACACAGAAAAGAAAAAGAGGGAAAAAAAAGGAAGGCATGGAATAATGTTAAGTCTAAACTCATACTCCAACTAGAAGCTTTTTCTGCAGTGGCAGAGATCAAATACTGTCAAGAAAACAAAAAACATGCATAAAAAGTATACATTTCAGCTAGGGCTACAATATACCACTTTTCTGATGAGCAGCTGTTTAAAATATTTATATGTCAGCTTAGCTGTGTTCCACTGAAGAGGGGGAAAAAAAAAAAAAGGAAAGGTATTTGTCCTTACCACATCTCAGCTCTTTACGTTTGATTTATAGAACAAGGTATCTTCCCTTTGCTTCTGATTTTGTGGTATCAGTATGAATTAACAATTCAACAGCCCCAACAGGAGACAGAGATTGCACCTTGTTGCAGATTTCAGTTTAAAGAAGGCAAGGCTGCAGGACCACACCGCCTGGCTTGTAGCTGCCGGACTGAGGCAGAAGATGCCAGGGGACGACTCCTGCCTTTTCTCGGTGCAGAGGGAGCACTGCTGTTGACTCCAGCGCGTTGTGACCACAGACCCTCCGTGGTGCCCTGTTTCACCTTGAAAGCGTGGCTTGTTTGGTCTGCGCTCCCGTTACGTAACAGGGGTAAGCAGATGCTGACATCTCCGGGAAATTAAGGCCAGGACAAATCAGTAACACATCTGGCCTGACGTGCTACATGCCATATAATCTGGAACATGAGTTTAAGAACAACGTATCTCCAGAAATGCCTCTGGTACTACTGTGAAGATAGTAAAAGGTAGAGCATTTGTCTCATTCCTTGGTATTTTGTCACCATAGTTAATCTCCATCATTGTTGACAAGTTGGAATATTTTTCTCATTTGAATTTATTCTTTTTACTTTCCAGCCTTGAGTATTTATGCCGTTCTCTTCTAGGGTAAAGAGCTCTTTAGTCCTAAAGCTTTTCTCTCCTTGAAGGTGACTGATCAGATCACCTGATGATATTATTTTTAGCAAGCTCGACGGACTGAATGCTTTAAATGATGCAATTTTTTAAAAAACTTGAGTCTTTTTTTTTTTTTTGGCTTTTGAGGTAATCCTTCAGACTTGCTGATACACAGTGTGGTCCAACTAGAGGCAGGCCAAATATTTGCTGAAGAGGTCGCTGCTCAGATGTGTTCCTATCTCTTGTTGCTCATAATTTATGGGGTCAGGCTTCTGCTCAGGTTAACCTTTGCCTTCAAATCTGCTTACAGACAGGATCCCTCGTGCTCAGACATGCTGACTTGTGATAAATATTTCTGTGATCTATTTTGGTGTCTGAAAGAATTGCAAGGAGCAAACGAAGAGACAAAAAGGATACTGTGACTCAAAACCAACAGAATTGGCTCCAGACTCTTTGAGGAACACGGCAGAATTGCTTCAGACAGCTACCACCATTCACATGCCTGCAACTGACCCCATACGGTAAGACTTCTGTCTACACAGCCTCTTGCAAAGGACACAAAAGACCACTCTGTTTTGGGAGGCCCAGATGTAAAGAGCAGGGGATAAGTCAAATGGTGGCAGATCACAGGTCTAGTTTTTGTGTTGCATGCATTAGCCTAACATAAGGTTAAGCTCTGGGTGCAAGTCATTCTGTCTTGTGAATTTCTTCACAACTGATGGGATTTTGGCAATGGCTGAAGCCCATCTAGTGACAAGGCAAGCAGCTGAAACCTTACAATATTTAACTTGGCCAGAGAGAAATTCCCCACTGATTTGCTGGTTCCTATATTTGCCCATCTCCCAAGTAAAAGCAGCCTAGCAGACCGTTTCAGATAGTGAGCAGAAGTATCTTCTCAAACAACACTACACTCATTTTTAAAAGAGAGAAAAAACTAAAAAAAATCCCAAAAGCTCACAGCAGCACTGCTGCTTCTTTCCATCCCATGCAGAGACGACAGTTCAGTTACTCCTTCCCTCTGCAGCACTCTCTGCAGCACTCACCTTGGGAAGGTGGAGCGAGGAATGGCAAAGGATAAGGGGTCTTGTCCCTGGAGGAAGGGAGGGAGGGAGGGCGGGCTTAGGAGCCAGAAGCAGTAACAGTGGCTGGATGGTGGGGAGAGAAAACCAGTGTGAATCCGGAAGCGTGATACATAGGGAGACCGGTGAGAACTCAGAGGGGGCAGGGGACTGAGGATGGACAAGCTGTTAGTCGCTGGGGTGGGCAGAACGGAGGCAGGCAGGAGGCTGATGTTTGGTCTGCAGGCAAGACTGATGTGGAAGTTGCGGAAGAGAAGTGAATGTGCAGAAGGAGGCAGAAAGGCGTGAGAACAGCAGGTATCTGAAGTAATATCTCAGTAAACTGAAGAGAATGGCTAAATATTTGTTATAAAGACATGCTGAGTATGGTTAAAAGGAAGACTCAAAACTTGAAAGTTATGTTGAAGTCCACTGTGTAAGACTTTAAGAGCATATAAATAACAAAAATCAGATGCCTAGGAAAGAGAATTACAGTGGGAGCACCACAAAGTGATACTTTCCCAAAATATGCTTCCAACCAGACTTCCTGGGCCAGAGGTGATACCCTTGCATTAAAAAAAAAACCCTCAGTAGTTTTCTCTTCTATCAGTTTGGCTGATCTCACCTTGAACCTGTCTGAATTTTTAGCATTCACGTCATCCCGTAGCAGGGAGCACCAGATCTTTGCTCCAGCTGTACTTACCTAACACTCTTTCCATGCACTACTGAGGAACTAGGACAACATCACATACCTGAACGAGGGATCAAGGCCACATAAGCAAACAGAATCCTCTCTCCAAAGATGTCACTGCGCAGGAGCTTGTAGGTACCTGGGGCTTGGTCAAAAGACAACACCAGTCTTTCCATTGACTCTTAGTTTCAGGTCTGGATCCTAAAGGAGCCAGAGCTATTTGCTGATGTCTTAAGTTATGATTTGTTTAAAAGTTTCCAATCTGTGCAGGTTTGTACTCTGTTTCATACACATTTAAATTACTGCTGGATGGATGTGGTAGAGTGATGATTTTGGAAACATTCTCATTGTTTTTTAATTTCTTATGTTTTTTACAGAGATCAGCACAAAAAGGCAAAACATAACCAACTGTGACAGAATATATAAAACAGCATGAGCTGCCTACAGATATATGAAAACAGTCCAAAATAATAGAGACCAATGTGAATCATGACCAATAAGCATATTTGTAATAATAAACATGTAATCTGTGTCAGATAAACAATTCACAAATATTTATTAACATAACAGATTATTAACAGAGAGACATCCCAAATTCAGATCATGTCTTTCAGTCCTAGTAGATATGAATTAGCAGCCAAACCTGCCAAAATAAATCTGGCACTCTCACAGAGGTCATCATACCTAACAAATTGAAAAAAAAAAAAGATGTAAAGTACAAAGAAGGAGAAAGCAGACAAGCATTTTTTTTCCTTCCACCGGTATGACATAGTTTAGAGAGATCAGGCTGCATTAGTGCTACTAGAGATGATAGAAGCATGACGATGATAAGAAAAAACTGGAGGCAGGGTTGAGGGAGAGGCTTCCCCTGGTAGCTGCAGTTCTGACCCCAATCCTATAAGCTGCTCCAGGCAAGCAGGTTCATGAGGCCTCATTTTGAAATCAGTGGGTTCAAGCCAAGCACAAAAATCTGTCTAGCCAGAGCATCAGCCTGCAGTTACCATTTACCTCCTTTTGCCAGTCTTTCAGGTGCATATTACACTTTGTTGATATGGCATGAGTTTTGATGTCATGAAAAAATGTGACAGAGTAGTTGTTCTTCAACTATGGCGGTTGCAGAATGAAGCCAGTCAGTTTAAAAAGTAAACCAAAGTTAATTTTCAGAAGGAGCTAAAGAAAAACAGTTGTTCCTTAATGCAAACCTGGCACTAGTGCGTCGTGCAAGTGATAGATGTACAGTCCCGAGCTTCTGGAAATGGAGAGGCTGAGGTTGTAGCAGCAGTGGGAATTCTTCCATAACATACATTCTGTATGTTTCACAGCACAGATTTCAGGACATAAACAGTATTATACCAAACTGAACAAAACAGGCCTATAAAATACTGAATGTCACTGAAACAATACTGGCTTTGACATTAATTTGTTGTATTTCCTTCCCTTCCGTGAAGGTAATGGTACATACTCAAGGCCAAGCTCCTGCTGCCTCCACATGGATATATTCAAAGAGGAAAAGGAGGAACTCACAATATGACAGTCTGCCTGTCCTGGCAGGGTCTCCAAAGAGGAGTAGGAGCAAAAACTACCTCATCACTGCTAGTGCTGGTTCCGATAAACCCAGGGAGTTACTGTGATGGGAAACCAAGTGAAGATGATGTTCTGGCAACTGCTGGCATTTTTACCACCCACCATGTTAATTAACCTCCTTCATCCTTGCTGGCACTTCCAGTGGTGTCACTGCTGCTTCCGCTGAACAGGTAGGTAGCCCTGATCGGAACTCGTCCTGCTTAAACAGCTATGCTGTAGCCAGCAGACTGTTCAGAGGGCTCCTGAAAAATTAAAACCCTCTCTTATGGGTAAGAGTCGAGCTATGCGGAGCTAAAGGCAAGGGTTCACTACATGCTTTCAAAGACAGAGAGTAAAACTCCCATTGACTTTAGCAGCAGCCGAGATTTCACCCTGCGTGATGTCTGCGTTGCTTTTCTAGTGGTTCTGGGGTAGTGGTGAACATGAAGTACTTTGCAGTGATAGACACGGTGGAGTATTATGCCACAGTTTGCATGACTGTAGGGAATAAAGCCCCAAATAAAATCAGGAGCTCTCAACTGTAAATACCAGTCAGCACAATAAGAGGTAGGTGTTGCCCCTACTCCCCACTGGAGCTAGTGCCATCACGGCCAAGCCAGTCTGAATTTTAAGGAATATTCTTGTAGCTGGTTTATATTTTCGTTTGCCTTCTGATTAAGTCCTATACTTACTCAATTTGAGGTACCCCCCAAAATTCCTCCTCTTCCTTTATGTTTATATATTTGGATCCTTTCAGATATTCTTTCCCACCCGCGGCAGTTGTTTTGTGAAGGTCTGGAGTCCTGTGACTCTCTTCCTTACAAGCCAGCTTCTTGCTCTTAATGCTGCTTGACTTCCCTGTCCTGGCCATCTCTGTGCTTAGCCTACTTCCCTGCATGCTGGAAAGGGCAAGTCTGTAAGTCCCCCGCACCGTACACAGGCACATCCACGACCGCCTGCTTTAAAGGCAGGAGTGCCCCAAGGCTTTGCAGGCGGAGGAGACCTGCGCTGTCTCACCATTCGGAGCAGCATGCAGCTTGTCTTTAGCAATCCAGCTCAGCACCTCTGCCTGGCAGCAAAATACTTGGGTAAAAATAGATAGAGAGGCCCCCTCGAACTAACCTACAGGATTTCTGGGCTCAACCCTGACTCTCTGCATTCAATGGGAAATTCGAGGACATATTCATGATCTGTACAGATTTGAGAACACGTCTTTCGTTGTTGACTGAAGCTCAGCCTGAACTGAGAGGTTAGGAGCTTGGTCGTGGTCCTGTCTTCCGTTCTGCTGAAAATTCTTGGTTCCTGGCTCATTTTAGTGGATGTGCTCACCTACTACCAAAGGCCGTGTTGAAATGGATGTAGTGAATTGTTTGTCATAAATTGTTTATTTGCCAAAATAAACATTCAGTCAATGCAAAATTATCTGTGAATTGGAGATGCACTCACTGAACATTTTGGACATTTAAAACAATGAGCGCAACATCACAGGAATGATGAAATGCTTCTTTTCGATGTATTTTTAAACAAACTGTTTCGATGTCCTAGATGATGTGATAAGGCAGTAGGGACAGAGGAGAGTCCCACACCATCGCCCAGCTACCGTCCTTCTGTTCAGCTGCCCAGGATGCTCACATGGACGATGACAGAACAATGTCACATGCCACAGGGGTGCACAAACGTAGCCCATTTCTCAGGGAAGAGGCTTTAACATTGGAGCATAAGGTGCACCCCCTTCCTGCTCTCCAGTTCATACAAAACTCTCCAGACTTGTGGGTTTTGAGGGTGGGGGTTTTTCTAAGCCTTTTGTCTTCTCCCAAGAACAGGGAAAAAATTAAAACGTGGAGTAGTTAGTTATTGATGCTTAACTTGACTATTTTTTTAAAGAATGAGCTATGCAGTTTAGCTAGCACATAGAAGTACTATTAGAAATATTTATTAAATAAAGGCACTGGTTTTATTATGAAACAATGACAAAGATACCGTTAAAATGGATGTTGCGTTGCACACTATTATTTTTGCCTGTTTGCATCTCTCTAAAACGGAGGGGGGAATTAAAGGCTGAAGTGGGAGATATATATTCTGCTGCTTTGTAAATGAAAAGAAAGATTTTATCTGTAGGTCTTAGAAAGAGAATTAAGTAGGGACCTGCTGTTATAATACAGATGCAAAATAAATTCATGTTTCTAGAGAAAAATCTTGTGAAATTAACATGGCACCTTGATATACATTTATTACAAGGCAGTTAATATGGCATAATTTTAAGGACCACCAGGAAATCTGGCCTGCAGCACAGAGGAATTATAATAGCCTGATATGGTAAGCTTTGAAATGAAATAACTTCATGTGGGTACTTAACAGCAATAGAAAGCATTTGAAAGATTGAAATGCAAGAGTAACAACGTCACTGGAAATGTTTAACATGTATTTCACTGCTCATTCAGAAAGAAAATATTTCACGTAAGTATTTCAAGTTTTCACTAGATTTCCAGTTGAGTAGAAATTGGAAAAACATCTCTGAAGGTGATGCCTAGGCTCTTCTACGAATCTAGTCCTTTGCTTTTTTTGCATATACCTGGAAAAAAATGGCAGAACTAAAGTTGGTTCCCACCAAACAAATAGCAAATAATTTACCCTAAAACTATGGAGTTTTTATTATTTACCAAATACACTGAAAACAGTTTGTTTTGGGGTTAACTTCAGAAAAAAGCAGAGTTTAATTTTTTGGTTCAACAACTGAATCAAATAATCAATTATTCACACAACCCAGCCATTTGAACACCCACTTAAATCCTAAAATAAGAGCTTGCCACTGACAGCAAAGAGTTTGGATGAACTTCTTCTCACAGGGGTGAGTCTCATTCCCAGGGAATATTGATTTCTGTTATTTAGTTTTTATATTTGAAAAGATGAAAAATTGTTTCCAGCTTGAAACTAATTCTGCAGGAACAAGCTTTTATTAAAGAAATTTTTTCAGTGCAAATTTTTCTTTACCATGTATTACTTCATTTTGTGATATATGCTTCTAGGCGGCAATGTCAAAAGTACAATTAAATGGACTGAGTCCTAATTGATGGTGACAATAATTAAAATGAATTATTTCATGAAAGCTCCTTTTTCCTTTTTTTTCTTTTTTTTTTTGCTTTTACCCCTTATTATTCTGTTTGGAAACAGACTGTCCTAAAATGTATTGAGTGTCCTGCCGTCACTATTTAAACAAGCATTTGTCAGTAGGTTCTTAATACACACTAGTATTTTCAGTAGGCTTTTAATAGAACATCTTTCTCTCTCTCCAGTTATATTTAACTGTAATCTTTAATGTAGGGTCTTGCATCTCTTTTCATGCTTCTCTTTTTATTAACTTTCCAGATATATTCAGAAATCCCCTAATTTACATCCAGCAATGACTTATGTCTTGAAGCATTAAAATGTACATTTAAAACACATTGAAGCTAATGTAGGAAACTGATAAAATACTATTAAAAGTTCCCAGTTTAAATATACGTGATTTGAAAAATATGAATTTTTGAAAGAGCTATTTTTAAAAAAGGAAGAAATGTTCTTGAAAATTCCATCTCTTCTTTTTTTTTTTTTCCTTTAGGAATTAAAAGTCCAGAAGATTAAAAAAAAAAAAAAGACACGTCCAAAGCTGGGTAGGGAGTGCAGTGAATTTTCATCAGAATGCTGACATTTATTTGAGCCTTTCTGAACAGCAAAAAAAAAAATAAACTCCAGGTTTTTTGGAAACAAAGTCTAATATTTAGCACCTATCTAGTTCTAAAGGAACTTAATGGAAGTGGTCAGAATCAAAAGAAGAATGATCAGGTGCTAACACAGTAACCAGTAGTTGTAGCTGGCTCCTTCATCCTTGGATTAATGTCCTCTTCATGTGGCAGAGGGGGATTAGTCAGTTTGTGACAACTCCTAACTTCATTACAGCAACGAAAGAATGGCTCAGCAACGGGGTTCATGCCTGAAACAAAGTGGAGAAGGTTTGGATAGCTGGGTTTTGGTTTGAATACGCAATGGCAACTGAGATTGCACGGCCAAAACCTGGATGTCTGAGAGTGTTGCAGATTCTGTGAGCCTTGTATGTGTTGACTTTAAAATTAAACAAGTAATTTGCGCCTGTTAGGAGCATGGGACACCTTAGAATACTTGGTGCTTTTCTCTGATGGCCATGGCTGTTCTTAGTATTTCTCCCTTATTTTTTTTTAAAGGCTTAGTGTGAGATGTTTGATCTCTTGCCAGGTAGCCTAGCGGGAATACTCTGTTCAGTTATGCAAGAAGCATGGATTTGATCCCTAACTCCTGTTACCGTGCTCTTAGGAATACACGGTTACAAAAATAAAAGCATTAGCCTGCAGCCATACTGCTGTGTGCTGTGCTCTTGTCAGATCTCACATGTTCAGCGAGGTCAGACAGGACTCACAGAGTTGGGGGTGCTGTGGGGATGTGGAAAAGGAGCCACAGAATAAAAGAATGTGCGTGAAACACTGTCCTTGTCTGTGCTCCACTCCAGGGAGTTTCTACTCCCTTGTTGTCTATTTTTTGTTACCTTTTTTCCCTGATATGTACCATTATTTCATAAACATGCAATTTTTTTCTTTTTTTTTTTTTAAGTCAACCAAGGCAATCACCGTGAGTATGCAGAACTGTGTGGATGCAATGCTAAGAACGACATTTTGGAATTCATAGCTAAGAGTCTTCTCAGCGAGACGTAGGACAGAGACCTTTGCAATCCAGCCTTCCCTTACAGACCAGTTCAAGGTGCATCAATATGAGACACTAGTTTGGTGCAGCTGTACAAAAAGGTACCATTTTAACCTATGATAGTAATACATGGGTCATTTGATACTCATGGGTGCATTGAAGAAGTTGCATTATTATTGTTAATCCTGGGTTTTTTCCAGCACTGCCTGAGAACCAGCCACAGCCTGAGCCCTACGTGAAACACTGCAGCACGTTGTGCCCTGGAGAACTTACAGTCTGATGGGCAGTGCGGGCACGGGATGTCAGAAGGGCTCTGGCACTTGTGAAGAATAAGTAATGTGATGCTGGCGAGTGACGTTTAAAGCTGTGAGTCCAGGGCTGAGGAGGAGGCTTGGATGATAGGGAAGAAAGCGTAGAAGCAGAAGGGGTTGAGGAGGGGACTTTGACAAGAGTGGCAGAGGGGAAGGCAAAGGGGGACAGATACGGTGCTTCTGTCAACTTCAGGCTCTAGTTTGTTCCACTCCATCTTACCCCAAAGCCACATCACTAGGGGAAGAGGAAGGCCACATGTTTGGGGGGAAATGTGTGGGAAAAGTGTCTCCTCTTCAGAAATCTGAGTCAGAAGAAAGCTTGTGCAGAAGGACAGGTAGCTGTAGTTGGCCCTTATTTTATCTGCCTGCAACAAGAACACCTCAGAGGTAATACAGATATTAATGTTATACTTAGAGCATCTATATCTTGGGGGGGGGGGGGGGAGTACTTAAGTACTTGGCATATTACTTTTGTCTCCCAAATGACAGAACATTGTTTAGTTATGTCTAGTTTCAACATCCTGTGAGCATATACTGATCGTCAGCATGCACTTAGAGGAGGAGCTAATTGTCACCGGACAGAGAACAAGGGACAGATGTTCAAGGAGGATCCTGCTTGTCCTTCTAAGGCGACGCTACAAGCAAAACATTAGAGTCAGACCTGAAGCAAAACCTGAGGTCCAAACACTTCTAAATGTCAGGTGAGCTCAACCCTACGTCCAACTGCAATAGCAAAACACTCCTCAGATCTGAAAAACTGCAAAACTAGAGGGAAGTCTGGAGCAAGATCTGATCTGTTTTCTGACCCTCTCCTGACCTTATCCAAAAGCAACTCAGCCAGCTCTGCCTGAATGTTTGACAAACACTGTTCAACAAACTACAAGAAATTTCCAGCATCTTCAAAACATACACCACCAGCAGCACTCTGTATTCTCCTCACCTTCGCTTTTTACATTTTCCCTTCAGGTTCTGAGTTTTATGTTATTAAATTTTGGTGTAAAACATTATAATAAATAATAAGTAGCAACATTTTCCATCCTAAAGATATCAAAGATGGAAAAATATTATTGTTTCCATTTTTCTAGTGAGGAAAGTGAGGCACTAATTACTTGCCTAAGGTGACTTTGCTCAGTAAAAGATACTGCAGCAAGAGAAAGAACAAATTAATTTAATGTTTTGAAGGTTGGGTTTGTTTGCTTGAGAAAAAGCACTCTGGTGGGAAAATGCAGTTTCAGAAAAGTGAAAATGAGTTCAAATATAATGTGAATCTAAAAGGGTTGGCTCTTGTACATGAATTTGTGACTGTGACACAACAGATGAGTGATCAGTTTGTATATAGATAATTGCCATGAGTTTAGCCTACAGGAAAAAAATGTCTTTATGCAAAAGTTCTGGACAGGGTGGAAGCGCTTGAATATTTCGGTGATGGAAAAGCTAACAGACAGAATAAGCAATCTAGACAGTCAGCCAGAGAGTAGCATGCAAAAGCACAGAAAACCCCACGTGCCCTGAGCTGCTCTGGATCCGCCAGTTGCTCACAGTGAGGATTCTGCCGGCAACTGACAGCAAAGCAGAGCGTGCAAAGCCTCCGTGCAGCCTGCAAGAAGACCAGTGGAAACATCTGGCTTCATTTATTCAGCGGGCCAAGGGCACCTCTGACTGAGGGGGGTCCAGGTCACTATCTTGCCACTGCAGAACAAAGTGACTGAAAGTGGCAGTGCCACCATGCATCAACAGGATCTCTCTGCAGCCCCCCCCAACTAATGCTTCCCATTGGTATCGACTTGGGCAATGGCTCTGGGAAAGCCAGAAGGCATTTTCCAAACCAGCAGCTAGCGCATTTCCTAACTGCAAAGCCTCTGCCATGCTGTCATGCATGACTTGGCACACCACAAGGCGCTGCTTTTTGCACCCTATGAAAAATCACGTCTTACTGACTGCATGGGAAGAAGGACCTCCATCTAAACCTTCCCGTACCTGAGCAACAGTGGGTAGTAGTGCTCCTTTTGCCAGGGGAGAAAAATACTGTGCGTGATTTTGTTTCTGTTGGCTGGAACTTGCCAATGTAAAGCAGCAGCAGAGCGAGCGTGGCGGCCATAGGTGCCAGTCGGCTCCCTGAGAGCAGCCCCTGCTCAAATAAGAGTATCCTGTCCTCAGGACCACTGAAACTGAGCCAGTGAAAGGTTATGAAATGTCACCAGTAAACATTGTTCTGGAGAGAGAAGAAACTGTCCATTATTCCACCGGCTGGGAATGGTGTCGCTCAGTCTCCACCAGCCCGTTGCATGGGCTGAGACGTGCAACCAGCCGCAGACTAGTGCCTCTGCGGTTGAATTAAATGCTGTGTTAAGCAGCTGCTCTCCTGATTTGCCTCCAGACTCTTTCTGTGCTGTTGTTCACACCTACTTGTGCCTGGTTAGATAGGTCTTGTCTGCACAGGCTGATATATGACAAGGTTACACAGGAGTTCACTACGATTTACAGCCTCTCACCTGCTACCAGGGTCTTCCTGGTGCTTTGTCCAGTCCGCTGCTACCCTGCTACTGCTTCTCACGTGGGGCTCGCTGTATCCTTGCAGCTCCATCACCTCTCTGCCCGCCCGGCCTAAGAGTCACTGTCTTCCCGTTCTCTCTCTGTGTTAGCTCTCTTTTTGCCTCGTACTGATGGATTTTGCAAACCTGGTGGTTCCTCTTCCTCAGGGTGGCTGGGAGGGGGACATAGGAAGGGGCTGCGTCGGTCTGCCATCACCTCTTGCTTTCTCTTGAATTTCATAAATGCATTCAATTGGATTTTTATCCAAGCAGCAGAGAGCATTTGGAGGGCTTTCCGTCAGCAATATATAAATAACAATGGATCAGAATAGATTGGATTGTTGCTTCTTACACACACTTCCCTATTTTGTTTTTGACAGGTCCTGACACCCACACACACGCTCCTTGCTCAGACTCAGCTAGATCTGCTTTTTTGTCTGCTTTGAGTTTTTGGCAGGATTTTCCATTCCTCATAACCTTCTTCCCTTACAGAGAGTTTCAGTAGCTCTTACCCTGGCCCTTAGCTTTTAGGCCTTGTGCCCTCACGCTCTCCATACTGATGGCTCTTACCAGGTTCATCATTAAAACATCACAGGGGCAAGCACTGCACCCTCCTTCAGGCTCAAACGAGGGAGCCACTGCTGCTGGCTCCCAATCCCCTTCGCAACTACACCGGGTCTAATGTTGCTCCCCTGCTTCAGTCCACACTTCCCATTCCAAAGGAGTGGAACCAAAGAATCTGTAACAGGAAATTTATATCACGGATTTACTCCCCGCCCCCCCCCCCCCCCCAAGTTGAATATGCATGAACGGGTCCTGATGTCTTCAAGTGCACTCACTGCTTGAAGCAGCTTGCCTCACTTTTTCCTCCTCCACCGTTTTTAATGCTACATTATCAATCACAAATGTTCCCTGTGTGCATTCAAAAACTGGTATTTGCTACTCAAATAGTGTTAAGTTTTAACTGTTTAAACAAGTCTTGAGGAATTGTTTCTGATCCTAAAGTGGATGAGCATGCAAATACCTCTGTCACGTGTAGCACATACCACTTTAAAATGTGGTTTTAGTATTTACAGATGCACTCCTGAAATTCACTTTTCATGAGTATTTCTGCTGGAAGAACTTGGTTGCTTGAATGCGTGCATAAAGGGGAGCATAAAAGCAACACAAGAACAAACGAGTAGAATGTACTTTAAAAAAAAATCACTATTTTATAAAGTCAATTTTTCAACAGCCTAACTCTAAACATGAGCATTGGAAAGCAAACAAGCAAGTGTATGAGTCAGAGATTCCCCCTTTTGCTTGCCATGCTCCACATCAGATACGTGGAAGCAGAAAAGCAGCCAGGCGCAGAAGCAGGGCTGAGCGTGGAAACAAAAAAACAACATCTGTGGGATTTTCTCTCAAACCATGACTCTGCAACACGTGGGCAGGCACCACGCCGAGAGCCGTGCCAACACCCCCTTCCCTTCACGGTGGGGTACTGCTCACAGAACCGCTGCGCTCCGATGGGGCAGCCGTCAGTGGAGGCGTGCTGGAGGCCCATCACCTCCCTCGCAAGGCACCCAACGATGCTCCGAGGGGCCTCGGCGGGGTCCCTTGGCTGCCTGTGCCGTCACGGGGCAGGCAGACCGCCAGCTCCTGCTGCCCGCCACCTCGGGCTGGCAGGCCACCCGCAGCCCAGGCCAGCACGGAGGCTGGGGTACAAGAGAGGACGGCAGTGCCGGGGATAGGTTCAGGTGGGGCATGCGATGCCGGCCCAACAGTGCTGGGGGCAGAGGAGAGGGCAAGCGGCCGGAGGCCCACAACATGGCTGACGCTCCCCTCCGCCGAAGAGCGCCTCACGCCCCGCGCCCCACCCTCTATCGCGCGCATGCGCAGCCCCGCCTCCCGCCCTCGGCTTGGCCCAGGGGCTTGCCGCAAGATGCAGGGGCGTCCCAACCGGGCGGAAGTGACGACAAACTAGGGGCGGAAGCAGTGCAGGGCGCAGTTTCCTGCTCGGTGCCGGGGCGTGGCTGGCTCGCGGCAGGTGAGGGGCGCGCGGCGCGGCAGGGAGCGCGCGCTGGGCTCGGCGCGGCCGCGGGGGGCGGGGCCGGACCCTCCTCCCCGCCGCGGTTCTGTGCCCGGGGCTCGGGGCGGCCTGGCCTGGCCTGGCCGGACCGCGGGGACACCGGGGCCCGGCGGTGCTGGCGGAGGGCGCCGAGGAGGGCCGGGTGCGGGGGTTGTCCCCGCGGCGCGGCGTGGAGAGGAGCGGCCCCGTGTTGGACTCGGCGGCGAGGAGCCGGGGCTCGGGGGGTCCCTCCCGTTGCGCCTGAGCGGGGCGGTAGGCGCCGGCAGGGCCCTGTAAGCGGCTGTGAGGGGCTGCTGCGGGGTCTGCGGCCTGTCACCCACTGGTGAAACGCCTCTGGTGACCACAGGCTCTGCCCGTCGGGGACCCGGTCAGGTCCTGGGAAGAAGGGCTTGGTAATGTGCAATGAGAGTCGTACAGTACCTGTCTGGGCGGGACAATGGCTTTAGAAAATCTTCTGTTACACTCCTTAAGCGGTGCTTCAGTGCTGAGCCATGGAATAGAGGGGAAATCCTGCCGGGCAGGCACGGAGCATGGAAATATCAAGCTGGCGATGATGTATGGGACACTTAGACTCAGCATTGCGCTTTGGGGATTGGGAAGGGCAATGCCTTCTCTCCATGTAGGTTAGGTACCCTGTAGGGATAGACGGCTAGATGCTGCAGCCTGAAGAGAGTCGTGAAAAAGAGAAAAAGGTGTCCAAGATAGAGGGTCAGAGGACTCTGGGATGTGGGTAAAGTCATTTTTACTCAGGAAGTTAATGGCTTGTAGTAGAGTTGTGGGGGTTTTGTACTATTCAAGTACCAATTGGTTACAATTAACTGTCAGCTAATTCAAAGAATACCACAGATTATAGAAAACATAACTACTAGTCCATCAACACAGTTTGCTACCTGGAGTACTGGGAAATCAGTTTTAATATGGGTTGCCTTTAAGTTGCACAAGGACATATTCCTGACTCCCAAGCTGGTAGATATCGTGTTGTAACTATTTGTCAAATAAAAACACGTTGCCAGTGTTTGCAAGTGAACCCAAATGCTGTTGTGATAAATACATTTATTGCGTTAATTTTTTTCTATGTTCAAAATGAAGAATGAGTCAGCCAACAATAAAAAGACCACAGGGCTACTAGGCCTAGCTGTGCACATGAAGAAACGCTGCTGTTGGATGTAGTGAACATTGTGAATCCACATCCAGCAGTGATGATCATTGTTAGTATTTATTTTAGTAATCAACAGAAGTCCTGTTGTGGTGAGGTTTTCCTCCCTCCTTTTTTCTAAATGGTGTGGCTCAAATGTTGAGTGGTTGGACAGCACCTGGATTTTCCCAAAGGCCTCTTTCAAAAGAGGAGACTTTTCATCCCTGGGGAGAGTAGGCTAATTCTCAACTCGGCTCACTTCTACAGTGCAGCTTCCAACAAGGTGTGTGGGATAGTGCCAGCTGTGGTTGTGGCATTTCACGTGATTCAGGCAAATGTCAGCTAGCAGTTTGCTTGAGATGACCTATTTATTTCATTTAGGTTGCACGGCGGGTGTTGCTGGCAGTGATTTGCAGACCGGATTGACTTATCCTGGAGTAGATGAGGTAGAAGCAAAAAATGTCCCTATTTCTTGCCAGTTCTCTGAAATACAGAGCCTTCCTTGAGCAGTGAAAGGAAGCGGAGTGGTTAGTGCTGCTCTTGCCAGAGGCAAGGGCTGGAAGCAAACTGACTTTGGCATGTCCTTCTAGAGGCTTTCTGCATTTCAGTTGTCCAGGGAATCGGAGGTGCTCCAGTCAACTGTCCCTTGCTTAGACTTTCTTTTAGGAAGGTTAGCGAGGGGCTGGTAAGTTCTCCTGATATTTGATTATGTTCGTCTTGTCTGAGTAGTAAAGCTGGGATGTAAAGGCTGCCTGATACACCCCTGTATTCCTGGGATGCTTTGGTTGTGGGGAAATAGCCACACCTCCAAAGAGCCCTCAGGCAGAAAAACGCCTGAGGCACTCCCAGAGCAGCACAGGCTGCTAGTCTTAGCATCTGCCCTCTTCTGTCATTCTGGATATTTAAACTGAGTTTTTAATCTTCATTCCTTCAGATAAAAAGTGCTGTTCTCTCAACTCAGGAGTTTGTTGGCAAGAAAACTGAAAGCAGATAATCCTTGGGAACTACTCTGCCGTCTGGCTTCTGGTAATACCAGGTAACTGTAGTCACTGCACGCTCAGCCTGGGTAGTAAAAGAGAAGGGTAGAAATTGAGGGCTGGGGAAGAATAGTACTGAGATAAGCCTGAAAGCAAGGCAGATTTTTTTTTTATAATTTTTTTAGATTAAAGGTAGTGTGCGGAGGAAGAAGAGGATTATGTCTGAAATTGTGATATTTCCTGAGGCTGTGGTGTATGAGCTTGAAGGGAATCATTTTTATCACTCAAAAAGCAATTTCTGTAGCTAATCAGCTCTGCTTAGACCCCTTCACAAGACAACCTTTGCCAGAAAATAGTCCATCCAGCAGCTTGTTTAGTGGGTTATTGATTCCCCAGGTGTCATTTTTTTGACCCAGCTTTTTGTCAGCTCCTGTCATCCAGGCCACCCTGTAGGGATATTCCTTCTAGCAAATGTGAACAGGCTTGAAGACACTTCCTTCTAGCGAGTGAGTTCCCTTCCTGTCATCTTTCAGAAATCGCAAGCATTCCCTTTGCTTTTGAATGTATAAAACGGGCAGGAACTGGTTTGGTTGCCAGTTTGATTTGGTTGTTGCCTTCATTAAATATCTCGGGATCTGTTGTAACACATTGCACGTGGGGTAGGAGTGCTGTAAAACTCCTGAACTTTGGAGCACAGGGTACTGAATGTAGAGGTGAAAAATAGGACGTTGCTAGTTAGGATTTGTGGCAGTCAGATGTGGCAGTGGTTAGATCTGCAGCTAAGGTCGCTCTGCAGGAGACTGAAGCTGATTTTGCATCAGAAAATTAGAGGGAAAAATTAACTGGCTTAATTAACAGCATTTCAGCTAGCCTACTTTTGAAACACTCCAGTATTTAAGAGAACTTACTGCAGGGAAGTGGCCTTCCAAGGGACTTTTGGCATAGCCAGTGGCTTCTGTGTACTTTAGACATACAAAACCAAAGTGTCCCCATTTAGGAAATCAAATGAAGAGCTATGTCTGGATGTTTGGGCTGGGATTCTCAGCATTACTTTTGATGTCTGTATTGTAGGTGTAGCTAAGCTATTTGCTTAGGCTTCTTTTATAATAAATAGTGAAAGGAAGGGAAGGCAGGCAATTAGCGCAGTACTTCTGATCGGTTTTAGATGGCTGCCTTAGAATCAGATCAATTGTTCATTAGAGCGCTTATTGTTTCCATTAATGATGAGAGCCAAAGGTGACAGTTGCAGAGTGGGTTTTCTGATTAATTGTAGATGTCAACATCTGTCTGTCAAAATGAGCTTTATGTGTCCAGCTGAAGGAAATCAATTTCAGCCTGTGCTTAGTGGGCAGGACTTTCTCAGCAAGGTGATGCAGCCTGCAGCTCGGTGCCTCATGGCAGCGAGGGCTGCTGTCTATGCTTCACAAAGCAGAGCTCTGTGTTGAGAGGAAAGGTGGTCTTGTAGACAGTAGTGGCTTAGAGGCCATCTTAGCTTGTGGAGCTGAGAGGATTGAAGTGCACCTCGAAATTCTTTTAAGTCTCTACCTTTCAGATGCTCTTTAAAAAATAATGTAATGTAATAGCATTCTGTCTTCTTAAGAGTTGATACCATTTGATTTTATGTGATCCATCTTTAAATGTCAGGTATTTTGCAGTTTGCCAGGGAGTTGCCATATGCTACTGTAAAGCTGGGCTCCGAGATCTCAAATTTTGATTCTTTCTCTTTAGTCTAAGTGGAATAGGGCAGTGTAATATGTTACAAACCAACAAATGTAAGTGGCTCTGAGTAGTTTTTAGGGAAAGGGAAAGTCTCCATTTGAGAATGATCACCAAGTCTGTTGATGTATTGGTTCTGATCCACACTTATTTGATCCAAGAGACAATGCTGCTGGTGGGAAACCAAATCCTCCAGTTCATGTGCATTTAGTTACCTGTCAATAATGTCTTTGCCTTAATGTCATATTGCTCATAGATTTCATCTGTCTTTGGTAGCTGCAATAGCTACTGTTTCTTTCAAAGCAATGTCTGAGCCAAAAGTATTAGCAGGCCCTGGTTTCTTGAGAAGGGGCTGTCTTAAATACTGGGCTCACACTTTCTGAAGTAGATTTTTGACAGGCCAGTGCTTTTTCTTTGGTAGCTCTGAGTGCTCAGGAAGGATCACGTACAGATAGCCTTTTATTCCGGAAACAGCAGGATAAGACAAACACATAAGTAGCAACGGGTGTTTGTTGGTCTCTGACACAGCCCATGGTACAGGGAGACATGTTCCTATCAGGCACCCAGTTTACAGAAACAGTGTCAGTAAGCCACTCTTTTGTTGCAAAGCAGCCTATTTATTGTGTTGCCTCTGCAACTTAGAGAATTAGCTGGGGGAAAAAAAAAAAGTGTTGGGGGTTTTGGATGCAAGCTTCATACCAGAGTCTCTCTTGCTATTTCCAAAAGTGAGTATCTTCATAGCATTACCTTAATACCTTTTTTTAGTACCGTGTTGTTAGTCAGTAGGTTGAGCGAAACATGTATTTCAGATTGAATGGATCTGGGGTGCCTTTCATGCAGATCCCAAGGTATGTTGGGTTGAACTAAATAGCTATCGCTAGTACGTAGATTCAGCTAACAAAAAGACACCTAGCACTGTAGCTGACATCGTGGTGCAACACGATGTTCTTGCGGCACCCAGATGTGTGAGATACTGCATATGTGGTAACTGCCAGTAATTCCACACCATTTTGATATGGAGAACTGAATGGTGTTATATCACTGGGTAGTTAGTGACTGCCTACCAGTGCAGCAGAAAAAAGCTTTTCTTTTTCCCACAGCTGCTGCTAGGACAGATGAGGTGAGACTGCTTCAGTGATGGAATCCATTCCTGCCATTTTCAAGCAGAGTATTGGCCCACAAAGCCAGGACTCACAGTGTGTGTGAAATGCAGTGCGAGCCCCCGGGTCCTGCTGGGTATCAGGTCAGGCTGCTCAGTGTTCTGCTGTTTCTGCAGGGCCCTGGTGTGATGTGGGAGGCTGACTCCTTTTGAAAAGATCTTGGCTGTTCAGGCAGTCCCATATCAATGAGCGACTTTTGGAAGTATCGGCATGTAGCAGGAGATGCCCTGTAGGATTCATTTTCTATATGGACTTTTTTTTGTTGTTCTTCTTCTGAGGTAATGCTATACTGTAAAGACAGGCTGAAAGTGTGAGATGTGATTGAGTAAGTATCTCTCCTTCTAGAGCTGGAGCAGAGGAGCAGAAATGGCTTTTATAGCTGTGGCTAGGTTAACTTTGTGATGTAGATGTGTCCATGATGTGCTCCTGCTGCTCTGAGAGGGAAGGAGAGCAGTAGCTTCTAAAGCTTCTCACTTTGCTGCACCCCTTGCCAGTCTCTGTGCCTGGGGAGCTTCAGCTGCCCAGTTTAATTCACTCACTGAGAGTGGGCAGGGTGGGACAGCTGGAATGGAGAGCTCTCTTGCTCCAGAAATGGTACTGGGAAGTAAAATCCTAACCAATGCCAGGCTGTCCAAAGATGGAGAAACCCCACTCTTCATAACTTTGTCTAAAATAGCTACTGGAGGTCTTGAGACACAAAGCAACGTCTACAACAGAGTTTGAGGATGCTACCATAAGAGACGTCTAGTAACATAAGCACCCTGGTGGAGTACAGCCTGCTACAGGGCCTAATTATGGTCTTATTAATGCTTTCTTTCATCACTGCCTTCCAGCCTTCAGATGGTGATTAGACCTATTTATAGGGGCAGAGTTCCTTAATATTCAGCACAGTGTACCTCTTGCCAATCAAATCAGTACCATCTGCATCTTTGATTGCTGCTTAATAACACTGTAGAACATGGTTAATTAAAAAATATAAATAGACTTTTCATCCTCTTAACTTATCAAAGTACTTCTCTCCTCCTCCCTTCCCCCCCCCCCCCCCTCCAAGGTAGTGTTGGCTTAGCGCAAGGACTGTGGTGAACCTCTCGTCTCACTGCTGGAAATGCATCCTGCTCTCATACCCAGGATAGTTACCTCTTGTGTGCTCTGCTGGAGGACTAAATTTCAACCCCTTCAGTGAATGTCAACACAGGGCAGAACAATCATTTGCTGTACAATAAAATAGGACTTACATCTAGACTCTTGTGCTGCATTTACCACCAGAGCGTAAGCAACTTATAGCTTTCATTTCAGTTGTGTGTCTACATCTGTGTGAGTGCATGTGCACACACTGCTTTATCCTGTCCCTTAACAGGAGGAGCATACGCAATGACATGTTTTGCTTTTCTAGCATTTTAAGTCTCTTTTGTAAATACAGTTCCCTGGCTTTGCACCTGGTAAATTCACAGGAGTGTGCTTTATCTATGGAGGGCAAGGTGATAAAATTATCTTTTTATTTATTTATTTTTTCCTCGGAGGAGTTCATTCTGATATTTTGTTGGAATGGTCTCTAGGCAAGCTTCTAGTACAACCGAGGTATGACTTGAATATGCCCGCAGATTTGATCATGATTTGAAATTCTGTGGGAAGCCTGTGTGGAAAGTAGAGAATGAGGAAGATGTAGCAGTATATTAAGTACAGTACTACAGAGTAGCACCTGTAGTTAGGTGTACAGTAGTAGAAGTTTGTGATAAGGCACACAACAGACATTGCAGCAGCTGGGAGCTTTGTGAGCTCTAAAAGCAGCTTTTAGGTATTGCAACCAATGTGCCAGTATAGTACACTAGATTGGAGCAGAGGAAAGTGAGAATAACAGAGGTCTGTTATTGTCAGCCAAAGTGGGACAACATTGGTCCAGGTAAACGTGATAGAAAGTATTATGTGTAAGAAATTACCGTCAGTGAGGAATCTGGGATGACTTCTCACTGTGAACCAAGTTACGGATGTGACTTTCCTCTCTCAGAAGAGACAGCACCTTTGATAAGCTATGCCCAAAGCCTATCTCTACTCTATCTTTGACTGTGTATAATCTTAACCTGTAGTTCATTTTGTGACTTGGTCTGTTCCCACTGTGGAACCATCCTGGTGGAAGGGGTGTAGTGGTATGTGGTGAGGGATATGCAGACTTGTGTTTTATTGCATATTGCTGGTCTCTGCATCCTTGCAGGTGGCTACAAGGCATTGATCTTTTATTAGGGTCCTACAAAGGAGAGACGTAGGGCTAGACGAAGGGCCTGTCACTTCTTCTTGGAGATGTTAACTGCATGTGGGAATTAAAGGCCTTTAGTTCATGCTGCCTTTCCAGTGCAGTGATGGAAGCAGCAGCACAGTAATTGCCGAAGCAGCCCTTGTATCTTTGAAAAATATATATGGATTCTTTTTCAAAGTATTTAAGCCCTCTTCTCCCCTGAACCTCCTTTTTTTAATCCCTTGAAGCATATTAAGGAAGCAAGTATTGTTGGTGGCTTGCTTTATTCTCCCTTTATCTTCATAGCAAAGCATGCATCTGGTAAGTGCTTGTATATAGCTTTACAGTCTCTGCATGTGTTGAGGGCAGCCAAATTATTTTCTTAACATTGCCTTTGTTTATGTTCCCTTGAAAAATTAAGATATTTTAAGGTTGTGGAGTTTTTTAGTTTGGAGATGATAATCTCAGTGATTGGTCCTCCATAGAGTAATATTTTCTAAAGAACTTAGAGCAGTGTTGCTTCTTTTACAGACTCTGTTTGCTCTGTAGCAAGTTCTCTTGGGCTTAGCCTTGACATAAGGAGTTTTATTCTTGGGTCCAGGGGGAAGTAACCCAAGAGGTGAGCAAAGTAGGTGGAGTGTTTCTCTACCTCTCCAGAGCCATGAATTGTATACTTCCTTCTCTGGGTTCAGGGCTGCAAATCTCTACGTAGCCATGAGAGTATTAGACTTGCCTGTGATGATCGAACCATATGACCAGTTGCTGGTTCCAGATACCTGAAAACCCTGGAGTGCTCAGCCTGTATCTATCCTGGTGTAAGTCTTTTGGAAAGGTGAGACAGTCTGGTGGAGGCCTATGTTGCATTTCCCACTGCTGTTGTTTCACTCAGCTTTTGTTAGTGTGAATGTTGGAACTGAGAGGAAGAGAGCAGCTTTGGGTGCAGAGGGATAGCCACCAGCCCTGATGACCTTTGTACCGACTTGCTTGAGGTTAAAGGCATAGACAGCTTAAGGCAAAAGTGCAAATCTGAGCAGTTGCTAGCTCTAGTCAGAACTTCCATATCAGGATATAGCACTTGTAAGCAGGTGGTGCAGTGAGAAAACAACCTTTTCCTCTTTGTTTGCAACTTAATAAGGCAAATGAGGTTCTTATATAACACCAGAGCACATTTGTCTTGATCATGAAAGTTGACAGAAAAAAAATTGAATAAAGAGTGGCTGGAGCCCCTAGATGCTGCAACTCTTTTCCAGAGCCTCTTTGATCACAAAAAAAGAGCTGTGTTGCTGTTTCTTCTGCCTTGTGTGACCCACAGGTGGTCACACCACTAATGATTAAATCTCGTGGGTGATCTGACACCTGCTCTTCTGATTCATACTTGCTTTAGGTTTTATATGCCCATTTCTCACTGTAGTATCTGAGTATTTCATGTCAGCCATAATAATTCCAGGGTGCTGTGCTTTCTGCTGAAACACGACGGCTCCATCTTTAAGATTCTGGAGTGATACCGGAACCAGTTTGTTGCTTTGTGGAAGTCACTTCCATGTGTAAGATACACGCCAAAGGTGCAAATAAACTGTTTGTATATTATGTGAAGGCTTGGCATCCATTGGGCAGGGTGGGAGAGCTCAGATATTTCTAATCTGCAGCACTTTGCTTTTATGTAATGCCTGATTCTGGTAATGGAGCATGGCAAGGAAATGTGCCGCTTCCTTCTCAGTGCGCTGGAGGTTGAGATAGAGGAAGATTCAGTCTTGCTGAGTGACATTCAATCTTTGCTTTACTTCCTGACTTTTGTTGGGAACATTTTGAATTTTCCCTATTAAAAATCTTCCTTGTTCCTGCAGTCCCTGTCTGTTATGGGAAGCAATTCTGCTTTTATTCTAAACACACAGTCAGGCCTTTACTCAAAGTGTTTATAAGACTGGCTTGTTTCTCCAGTTAGTTTGGTCACAAGAGGTAATAAATAGCAGCTATAGCATGGGATTTTGCCTGAGTCTAGTCATTCAGAAGGCTGTTGCTGTTTTTCCTCTTTCTTGCTATAAATCTCTAATTTGTTACCGTGCACAGAAAGAATTGTCTCTTGTGTCTGTCTCCGATAGCAGTTCCCACAGAGTCTACCACATTTCTCTAATGTGGTTTTTTAGGAGAGGTGAGAATCTGTGCTCATGTGAGTGGCTGCATTGAGAACCTGTGAAACTGAAGTTTACTGACAGCTGAACTGTGACAGCGTGAGCAGGAGCACCAAGGGCTTTTCCTGCTTTGCCCCACTACTGTGTGCTCCTCTCTTAGCAAGGGAGCAGTGGGTCCTGAAGAACAGTCTGCAGCTTCTGAGTGCGAGGAAAGAAACAGTTTGGTAGCAGCTACTGGAGTGCTGCTGTGAGTGTGAGCGTCTGTCAGCCAGCAGCTGAACTGAGCTTGGCTTTAGAAAGGTCACTAAGAGAATTAGGATTGGTGAGAGTCTGGGAAATCATAGTGGGGCTGTATAATCTCATCTGGCCTCAAGACGTGAAAAGCTTGGCCTTCTCATCCTGCGGGGCAGGATTACCACTACACGGTGATGGTTTTGATAGTGAAGCAAGTTTAAGAAGTCCCCTTCTTGCCCCTGCTTCCTACTCTGTTTCATGACTGGGAAATTACAGCTGTTCATCTGGCTGCGGTAAATTGGGTCATTGAACTGATGTGAGTTAAAAATAGGCATCCCAAACATCAGCAGCATTGATGCAATGGAAGAGTTTTGACCAGTGACAGGGAGGACCATAAACTTGTTTTGCTGCCAGAGCCAAAGTGTCTCGTAACTGCGCACTCACTGTGTTATCTGGTCGCTTTGTTCCGCGTTGTCAGTCAAATAGTAGATTTGAAAGCAAAAGGGTTCAAGCTTGGTTGCGGTCAGCAGATCAAAAAATGCCATCTCAAAATTAGCTGTACTCCTCTCAGATTAACTTGTATGCTTTACAACTCTAAATAATAATTTCCTGCCTGCTGAATAGGCCCAGTCAAGAAGACTAATCAGTGTGCAAACATTGCCGCTAAAGAGTGTGGATAGAGAGTCTGGCTGCCAGTGATGCATGAAGTGAAACAGAATAGGTCTAGGCTTCCTGCAGCAGAGTCAGGTCTTCTGATGACTGGGCTTGATTTTGCAAATTTATCATCTGTGGAAAGGCTCCTAGGTTTCCTCATTCTTTTACGTCTCATATGATTCATTATTAAACACCCTCTTCCCTGCCCCCCCCCAAAAACCAACCTCAACCAACCCCACCCTCCAAAAAAACCCCCAAAACAACAGCCACGTCACATTTACGGAAAGTTTTTCCTAACCTGCTGTGGTAGGATCAGAAAGGACAAATTCAGAGAGGGTGGATGGTCTTTCTTAAATGTACAGGAATGGCTGCAGGCAAGTCTAATCTGGTACCTTTTCATTTTGTGAAGCAAGATAGGGAATTTAAAGGTATGAAGACCCCTCTAATTTTCACCTATTAAACAGTTGTTTTATGCTGTAACTATCTCTTCAGGCTCTTGTTTTGTGAATTTCTCCAGCGTAGGCTGTGTTTCTATGTTATTCTCAGTCTGCTCTGCTGTACAAGCTGGAATACAGTTTGCACACAGCAGTGCTCCCTGGACTAGCTCCTGCAGACCTCCAAGTACCATGGAGGGAATGTGTTGTATCCTGAGATATCTCTGTATGGTTTTGATCCTCCTTTGTTTTGCTTCTCTCCAGCTTAATGAATATTTTCTTATACGGATATACAGCGCTCTGCGTGATGAAACCCTGTAATGAGCAGCTGTAGACTGTGGTTTTTTTACAGTCTGAATGAGCAAGACACACAGAGAAAACAAGTTTGAAGGGAGTTGTGTAGGCCTAGTGGCAGAGGTTGGGTTAGAAAACTGTATGGACACTGTACAGTGTTCATTAATCAAGATATCCTAACAGTAATGTATTTGTGAGTTTACAATTTCTAATGTGCTCAGAGAAATGAATTTCTTCTCTATACCCTGCTCTGTGTCCTGGGAACTTTTTTGTTATTTTTGTGAGCAAAAACAAGGGAGACAGACTCTTTGGGAATTGCTGAGGGAGAGGTGAGCAAGGCTGGCAGGATGGACGCATGGGTGATGCATAGGCTTCTCCTGGATGAACAATAGAGCAGTGGTTTTGGCCCAGCTGCATCCAGGAGCATGCATACTGCTCTGGTGCATGCGTTGAACACGACTGAAAGATTGCAGTGACCATTTAGGTTTTGTATGTGAAAGTGTCGTGGTTTAACCCCAGCCGGCAACTAAGAACCACACGGCCACTCTCTCGCTCCCCCCCCACGGTGGGATGGGGGAAAGAATTGGAAGAGTAAAAGTAAGAAAACTCGTGGGTTGAGAGAAAGACAGTTTAACAGGTAAAGCAAAAGCCGCACGTGCAAGCAAAGCAAAACAAGGAATTCATTCACTGCTTCCCATGGGCAGGCAGGTGTTCAGCAATCCCCAGGAAAGCAGGGCTCCATCACACGTAATGGTTACTTGGGAAGACAAACGCCATCACTCTGAACGTCCCCCCCTTCCTCCTTCTTCCCCCAGCTTCATATGCTGAGCATGATGTCATATGGTATGGAATATCCCTTTGGTCAGTTGGGGTCAGTTGTCCCAGCTGTGTCCCCTCCCAACGTCTTGTTCACCCCCAGCCTCCTTGCTGGTGGGGTGGGGTAAGGAGCAGAAAAGGCCTTGACTCTGTGTAAGCGCTGCTCAGCAATAACGAAAACATCCCTGTATTATCAACACTGTTTTCAGCACAAATCCAAAGCATAGCCCCATACTAGCTGCTATGAAGAAAAATAACTCTATCCCAGCCAAAACCAGCACAGAAAGGATCCTAAAATAAGAAGGCTTCTTTCAAGACAGTTACTAAGGAAGAATCCAATCACCAGAAGCAACGAGCAGCTCCTGGGAATCTCAGAATGGAAGAACTCTCATTAACCTACTTGGAGCAAGGGCATGTGTGCACATGCATGCCCTGTAATTTCATAGCTGCTGTTCTTGGAAGGGAGCAGTAGTTGTGTGTCTTGAAGCAGAAGTGTAAGATGAAATACTGCATTCTGCTAATAGGGTTGAATGACCTGAGATATATCCATCTAGAATATGAGACTGGGAGGAGGGGACAGGGTGATTTCAGATGAGTTTTATCTCCACCCTGAACTGACTTCACTCCAAGCTATGGTCCTGGTTTTCAGCACAGTACTGAGCAGAGGTTTGTTAAGTATCATGCTAAAAATAAAATTATGGTTCCCAAAAGCATTCAGATAAGCAAGAGACTCCCACCTCACTGTAGCTGCCTTGGATTTATTAGAAATCCAATATGTCAACCTTACTGCTTGTGCCTTTCTCCTCAGCTCACCAGTTCCATTGCAAACACTTTCCTAAAATAATTAGGGGAGCAGAGAGTGGAAGTCCCTGAATAAAAGCTGTGATAAAATGGAACTATGTTTACTGTAATGACCTATTTGCTCTTTCCTTTAGGCACAATGGCTACAGTAGCCCAGAAGCACTTTTTGGAAGGGCAGACATACTCGGTTCCCCTGATCCAACCAGACTTGCGCAGGGAGGAGGCTGTTCAGCAGGTGGCAGATGCACTTCAGTATCTGCAAAAGGTGTCGGGCGATATCTTCAACAGGTACGGTGCTGTCACATGGGGGTTGGGGGCTTATCATTTAGCAACAGTAAACAGAGTGCTGTGATAAGGTTGCAGCAGTGAAAGGGCATTGCATTGGCAAGCAATGGAAGTTCAGAAAAGGGATGAAGAAGGACCAGATGCACTTCAATAAAAGTTTATTGGATTTGGGTCTGTCAAAGTTAAGCATAATGAAATGGCTGCAGTTAGCCAGAGGTTGTTTGTGATTAATTTTTTATTCAGTGGCAGACTCCCATAAATTGCATTACTGCTTCTGCTGCAGTTATCCTTTATTCTTTCTTGCTCATGTTTTAAATGGGAGACTTTCTTATTTAGAGTGTCTTGAAGATACATCTTTTTGAGTCATTGTAGTTGGAGCAGTGGAGTAGAAAATGTCTCTTTGTTCTGATCTCTGGGACTTACAAACTGTTCTCTTTGGGCTTCTGGTGTTTTGCACTTCTCTTTTTGTATGTTGGGAGGGCTAAGCACATGAGAGTGTCTGTTCTTCTCGCCGTGGTCTCATAATCCATCTAAACTGATCTCTTCAGGGACTCGGCCCAGACTTGCCATCTCTTGCATACGGTCATCTTTAGGATTGGATCTATAAGACTACCTATATAGCAGATCAGAGAGATTCTTGTGTTTGCCTGCAAATGATGGTAGATAGTGTGGTGCCTTTTTTCATCTGATGCCGTCTTTGATCTCTCAGTGCCCTGAGATGGTGTATTGTATTGTTGGTATAGAAGCAGGTCAGCATTTATCTTCTCATAGCCTGATTAGCAAAAGCACTTGCTTTGGTTTCAGTGGGGATCATGACTACCTAGTTTGATTTATTATGGTATGAGCAGGACCATAGCATTCTTTCTTCTTTTGAGTTTTTAGGGGGTTTTTAAGGGCAGATTGAAGTTCTTCGATTTTTGATAGTGATACTTTGAAGGGCAGCCTCTAGGGAAAGGGTAGTCACTAAGGCTGAGCTCAGGTTATTGAGGCAAATAAAGGCTTCTCGTTGGAATAGTCTTTGTTTGGGCAAGCGCTCCTGGGCAAAAGCCAAGAGTGTGTGTAGGCTGGATTAGGTTGAATACAAGGTCTCATTCTTTTGTGCACTTCTCAGTATGGGAACCCTTTATGGTATAAGGCTGGGAGAAGGCTTTCTAGAGCTGCTAGAAACATGTGGAAGGCACCTCTCAAACTTAGGACTGGTTGGCAGTGCTGTCCCTCTCTGTGGGGCAAATAAAGCTATTGATAAAGCAGGAGTGGTTCTTTCTCTGTCTTTTTTCCTTTTTTTTTTTTCTCCTACTCGCTGCTTTGTAACGCAGTACCCTGTAATTTCCCCGGGGAGACAAGCCTGCTGTTTTGTATGCAAGTCACTCCTGAGTCCTGAACAGTGACTGTGATGCTGTTCCCTCGCTCTTTGGTGCACTCATGACTTTTAATTACCAATTTTTTCCAACAACAGAGGAGGCTTCATTGGGCTCTTTGTTTGCTTTGCCTTTCCTCTGAGGTCTTGGCTCTCTGATATAATTAATAATGATTTAGTAATTATGCAGGCGTCTGATTAAAAGTTCCATGACCTTGGTTGTTCCATGCCAATCAAGGGGCAAAGCTTTCAAGGTGACAACTTTGCCACTTAGTGAAGAGTGACCTTTTATCTTCCCTTTCCTGAGATAAGGCAGCTCTATCTTCCATTTCCAGGAAGGAGCTGCCTTATCTGGGGAAGCTGACTGTTCTGATCTGCAAAACAGCAGCTTGCAATGTTGATGGAGAGGAAACTTGTTCAGTATGGCAGACTCAGCTGAGTGTGTCAAACTCATTACTTCAGTACTACAAAGATGCAGATGTTCTGGGGTTGTTTTGTGGGAAGAGTTGGATTGGTACAGTGCTTTCAAGAGTGGCAAGCTGATTTGTAATTTGTTGAAGGTGGAGTGAAAGAGTCTCTCTTACTCTCTATGGAAAGAGGAATCTTTCCACAACCAAATCTTTTCTTCCATGGTAGCTGATCAAAGCTTCTGCTTTGAGTTGTTGCTGACATGACAATTGAGTGTGAATTCTTAAAATGAACATGTCCATCCATTGTGCAAGGAAGGTGAGCTTTTTCTCTCTTTATTTGGAAACTGGCTGAAGGCGACTGCGGTACTGTTGTGGTTGTGGAAGAAATTTCCCTGGGCCAGTTAGTGGCTGTGTAGAAGCAGCAGTGGTGAAAAGTGCCTGTGGATTCAGTCTTCTCAAGGGCGCACAAGAAAGACACCTTTGCATTTGGAGAACTGGGAGAAAGAAGATAAGCAGCTTTCCTCCCCTTCCCCTGGTTTGGGGAATCTGGGAAATAACCCATCAGACAAGTCTCTGCCAAGCTGTCTTCTTTCCAAATGCTCTCAAACAAGCTGACTTGCTATTAAGTTTAACTGTGGCAAAGTACATGGTGAATGAGGCACTTTGCAGAGTTCATTAGTTTGTAGAGAATCAAGGGATGTGCAGGTGCAAAAAAACAGGTAAACTATGGCTGAAACCCCGAGCAGACCCACTGGGAACAGCCTTGGAGAGTAGGTCTAGCAACCTATAGCAGCTAAACCGCCTCTTTACCTTGCTAACAGTGCACCTGGACTGCGTTCTGGAATCACTAAGAAAGAGCAGGGGGTAGCTCAGCATCCCTCTCTGTCCTGGTCCTAACCCTTGGGAGCGGGGACCCGTCTAGCCTCTTCCACATAGAGAACAGCAAAGTACCACATCCCACAGAGGGAGAGCACTGACCTGGGCAGGCTCTTGGCTGCTGGGCAGTACAGGTTGATGTCTTAGGTCAGTACTGTCAACAGTCCCATTCTCTTAGGAAGTCCTGTCCTCTTGGTGCTGATATCAGTACTCTGAGGAGATCAAGAGGCTGCACTTACTTTCCAGGGTTGTGTTTTGGAGTAATGGAAGTTTTAACCTTGTGTGTGTTAACTGAATTCATGTAATTAATCTGCTGTGGAAGCTACAGTAAAGATCAGATTCATCGCCTGTAGCTACTGAGATTTTAATATATATCATTACTGCTTAAAACATAAATATTCTAACATAGCCAATCTGATATAATATCTGCATGAGTTTAACTCCTGGACTTCTAAGGAGGGCTTTTTATATAGGTCACTGGAGGCAGAATGACCAATTTAAACACTCAATTAACCAGTAGTCTTTCATCTATTTGTTTGATCATTACCAGCATTTTCTGGGTGACAGCTTGTGTTGGAATCGTGTGCTGTGGAATTTTTTACAGGAGCATTGTTGTGATAAGTACTTCAGCTAGGTGGTGGGTTTAGCTTTCCTGAGATGCCCCTCTGGTTAGCTTGGCTTGCCCTTTGGGATTTCTCAATTTCTGAGGAGAGTTTTTGTTGCCAGGAGATGCTAATAACCTCTAATATGTCAGTTCATTATTCAGAGTGTGCACTTTTGTATAACAGATTTGTGGAAAATTGCCTGTGCGAGTTATCTCATGGAGAGTTATAGCAGTAGAAAGAAAACAAATACATGGTGTTGGAATGTTGTTATCAAGTTCCCGGTCTCCTTTGCCTGTGATCCAACCACAAGTTGTCCAGTATATGAAATTTCTCATCCTTGTGCTTCCTTTTTTTTCACTTTAAGGAAGAATTTCTGGGTTGATCTTTTTAAAGATCTTTATTCAGTATCTTTTGCTTGTCTGGAATGGTATTTTGCTAAACAGGCATATCCTCCTTGTTCCTACCCAATTGGATTCAAATTAATTTCATATTAAATATTTGAAAAGGGCTTTAATATTAAACAGAGGTTTAACTGAGAGCCACAATTCTGAAAGCAGTAGTTGGAAAACAAAAGCACTGTGGAAATGCTGTTAAGCGTGGGGAGGAAGTCTGGTAAGTGTGTGATTAAGGAAGGTAAGGAGTGGCTGGCTGGGCAGCAGAGCCTTAAGGGATGTTTGGGACAGGAGCAGGGTTGAGATGCGAGTAGTCCTGAAATTGAAAATGCAGACAAAACCTTAATCATGAAGTGCATTCGGGTGTTCCCCTCCTTGTTTTAAACTTATTCCTGTGATTAGTCATGATGATCAATAATGGAAATGGGTGACTGAATTTCTCTGTAAGAATGTACTTGATTTAGGAGGTCTATGGAATGTATTTTTAAATGTTCATGGAAACTTGCAAAGAAGGGTCTTGCTGCAAGCTACACTGTGTTGTTTGTTGTGCACTGTGGCTCTGGGATGCAGCTTGGAGCTTGAACACTGCATTGTAGTTCTTCCTCTACTGGCTGTAAGGGTTTGATCTTACTAGGAGGAGAGCTGTCAAGAGGGCTCCGTTGTGATGGGTCACTGTTCAGGTGAGTTTACACCAAGAGGCTGGCTGTAGCACAGGGAATCAATTTTTCTCCAGTTAATTTGAGAGTGGTAGGGCTCTTGTTAAGCAACAAGTCACCTCATGGTACTTTGAAGTTGTCCCAGGGACCATCTGAGAGAGGATGCTAGGTCCAGTTTAGTTTCAGATACCTCTCTTGAGGGGCTGTAAGAGCAGTCAGTTGCTGCCAGGAAGATTAAGCAGAAACAGTGAGGTAAAGGAGTGAGTGGGTGGTCCTGCAGCAGACATGAGGACATGGAGCATGGGAAAGATAGAGGGAGGAATTTTGCCTACAGATACTGGTTATTCTTGTAGAGGCATGTCCAAGTAATGTGGATTTGGTTTTTTAAGCATAGCACACACTTTGTAAGAAACTGCTCATTTGTTTTAGCTCTCACAGTCCTCTGGAAGATAAATTTGAACACTTGTAAAGATGTAGCTTGAGAGAGGTTCCCAAACTATTGGGAAGACTTTAGGAGGTGACATACGGGGGTCAGATCAGCATGCCTGGAAGGCTGGTGGCAGCTGGCAGTAGCAAGCATCCTGTGACCTCAAAAAGAGGTGAAGGGATAGTAACTTTTGCAGGAGTCCAAATTACAGCTCTTTCTGGATGCTGCTAAAATCCCTCAGCTTAAAACCTTGCAGGATCTGAGGCCCAGGCTCAATTCAGATGCCTTGACAGCCCGGGCTCCATTCAGATGCCTTGACAGCCCACGGAGTGGGGCAGCAGGTGTGAAGGGGCACAGATAGAGCTATCACAGCTTGAAATGAAATGGGAATAGTAGGAAAGAGGAGACTGAATGGTATTAAGTCATTAAAAGATTATTCCTTCAAAATGAAACAAACATGGTGGAGAATTAGCAAGACAGGATTCTTGCTCATCTCAGAAAGTGCTGAAAATCTGTGTCTTTTGGCCTTCCAGAGATTAAATGTATCTTTTGAAGGAGAGGAGCAGGATGCTAAATTTGATTCTGCAAGCGAGATGCTTTTTATGGCATTGTCATTGAAATGTAGTGATGGTTACTTAAGGCCTTGCTCTAAGTCTACTAACAGCAGCTCTTCCACATCAGTTTCTTTCACTAGCAGTCTGTTTATCTTTGAATCCCGTTCCCCCAAAAGGAGGGTGATCAATCTGTTCTGCCTTAAGTGATTGAAAGGCAGTCTTGAACTTGATAAGAGAGCTGTAGCCTTCTGTACACTAAAAAGGCCTTCAGCAGAGTTAAAAATGAGCAATTTAAAGAAATGATTGAAGTGCTTCACCTTCAATATCCTCCTCCAAGCAGACTTAAACTTTTCACACCTAATAGCTGGTCTGCAAATAGTGGTACATTTTAATGAATAACTAAAAGACTCAGTGCCGGCATTAATGCAAAATGTTTCTCAAAGCATGAGATGAGTTTGCGTTAGCTACAGAAAACATCCTGTGGGGAGGAAGGGCTCTTAATGCTTGATTCTACATCTGAAAAGAAAATGATGCAATATTGTGTCCAGGATGCTGAAATGGCCATCCAGGAGCACAAAGGATAGACAAGCCTTACCCATATCCTCAGTCACTAAAAATAAAATGAGTGGTTTAGGTGCAATCATGCTAAACTGCTGATATGTCAATTTGCTGTAAGTAGTAAAAAAGTGAAGGAAAATGCAAAAGTTGCAGGAGAGGTGTTCTTGCACTTCTGGAACTGGTCTCAGTGCTGCTTAGCAAATGGAGGCAGGCAACAATTTCAGACTTAATGGAGCTCTTGAGAGGATTCTCTCTACTGTTACAGGGCCTTTCGTGATAGTGGAGTATCTAGTGGAAATGTGAGATCGTTTGATCAAAACAGATGGCGTGTGCAATAGGAAAGGCAAACAGTAGGGAGAAACTTAGGTAACTTAGGTACATATGGTTTGTTGTTTTATTTTAGTTCGTGGGGTTTTTTAACCCTGACAGGGTAGTCTCTTGTTTGTACTGTGTGCCTTGTTGGAGAAAACTCAATACTGAGTAGTAGCTTTCAAGTTCTGGTGAGCTAATTCTCTCCCTGGTTCTTAAAGACAGGACAAGACAGACTCCCCAAGAAAACATATAAGACAGACATGCGAAAGTAGGAAGTGTAAGATGCATCTGCCTACGTAAGTGCAACTCGGTAGCTGGAAAAATACACGGTAGAATATGCATTGTGGCTTGACCATCCTGAGGCCTGAATCTGTTCCTTCCTTTCTAGACAACTTTCATTCTGCTTTTGCAACTCTAGGAAGATCAGATCCATTCTCAGAAGGAGGATTTGCTACTCCTCAAAGGGTGAAGGAGTGATACCAAAAGAGAACAGAGGGAGGCAAGGTTGCTGTTTCAGTAAAGGAGGGCTTTGCTTTGAAGGTATTTGGTTTTTTTTCTTTGTTTGGTCGTGAGCAAGGGGAAATCCCACCTTACCTTCTAGAGGATTGATTATGGCAATGCCAATCATTTGTAACAGGGATGTTGCTGTCTACAACTGTATGAGTTGAATTTCCTGAAAAGAGGTGTCCCAGAAGAGTGTGTGATAAATCTTAACATGCTTAATAAAAATAAGTTCTTGATAGAATAGGAGCTTCTTGCCATGCAGACCTCTGTTCATGCAGCAGAACTTTGCATCTTGAAGAAGATCACTAATCAAAAAAACATTTGGTCCAATCACATGCAATTCGTAGTGGCTTTCTGACTTAATTTTCTTTGCTTTTTGTTCATATTTTTATGTGTCTCTAGGCTAAAATCAATTTACTACCTTCTATAGACTCCCTATGGCTCAGCAACACTTTTCTAAGATGTTTAAAGAGCTGTGATTTTAACACGAGAGATGGCACATGTAGTAGCTACCATTGTTTATTATTCAAAGGCCATGTTCCAAAACAGATAAAGCCAGTTTCAAATCCATCTATGAAATAAAGCCTATAGCAGGAAGAGGCAAAAGAAACAAATGTTAGACCCGTTTGTGGAGGTGAGGAGTAGTTATCTTGATAAACATTGCCTTCTTTCACCAACGATTATTTTAAAGCACAGACAATTTGAGGACAGAGCTGTGTGTAAGTTGAAGGATGGATCACTTTGTATACCCCCAACTGCTATAAATTGGTTTAAACTTTTATGAGCTATCCTGTAACAAAAAGTACAGAGGTGTAATTACCCCTGCTTTTACTGCTTTAAGAAGTAGAAGCCCAAGAGGACCTCTCTGCTATTGAGAAGATGTAACTTTTTGCTTACTGAACTGTTTCTGGATTGAAAAGGTAGTGTGCAAATAGCCTGGAGCCCAAGCACTATGCAATTGCAGTGAAATAACCGTCTTTGAAGCTGACTGCAGCAGGGTCTGAACCAGCTGATGCTTGTGGAGGCTTATGGACTTCAGAAATGCTGCCTGATGCATTAATGCAGTGAGGTTTTAAATGGCTGAAAATTGTAATACGCTAGAGCATGAGAGTAACATATTCAGAAATAATAATGGTGATGTTGTATCCATAATGGTCTAAAGGTATGTGAGAATTCCAAACTGAACCCTAAAGCAAGCTGTCCTGCATAGCAAGAGCACCGAGAGCCCTTTGAGAAAGAAGTCGAAAAATTTGGCAGGAGATGGAAGTGGTGGTGGTCTGTCCTCCTTACCAATGCCAACAAGACTTGTTCCGGTGAGCAATGCAAGTCTTTACAATGGGACCAAGCATCCACCTTTGCATGTTTATTTTCAGTTCGTTCTGAAGCCAGAGCTGCATGGGCATATTGACACCTTTTCTAGGCTCATCTCTTGAATGTTGTTTCAGAGTTTCTACTTGATTCAGACAGATGCTGACATGTGAATCACTTGTATGTGGTGTTCATAAATGTTCTGGGGTGCCTTAAAGGTAGCGTTGGGTTGGAGGAAGGCAGCAGTTCAGCGTGAGCATAGTAGGAAGGTGTGGTAGGGAAAGGAGTTTTAGAGGGTAGGGAGTGGACGAGTTGGGCTACAGTGTGTCTCTGGCTGTGTTTTGCTAACAGCCGTGGTGCCAGTCCCTCAGTAGGTTAGTGGGATGTCAGTGTCAATTCAGGGTCCAGGCAGTGACGTGGGCCTTGAGGGCTGCCCGGAGAGCAGAGGTGGGACTGACCTCCCAGTCACAGCTGTGAGTGACTAATGCAAAGAGGTCTCATGGCTGCAGTACTTTAGCATGGGAGTGTTAAGTGTGCTTACCTGATGTCTTCCCACAGTTGTGGTGCCCCGAGAAAGTTCTCCAGGAGAACTCTGAAACTCTGCTCGTTGTGCAGCTGAGTAAACTTCCTTTCCTTGAAGTACTCTGGATGGCTGTATGTTGGAAGGATGCAGTGGCTGAGATTTTGTCCAGCAATAAGTCATGTCTATAAACTACTAGGGCAGGAGGTGGCTGTTAATTAACAGAGAATTTGGAAAAGATCTTAACTTCTCCATCCTGAGAGGCATTCCCTTTCCCCTAGCCCCTTACCTCAAGTGGCTGTAGGTATTACTCTTTGGAAAAACTCTTACACATGTGGTGGAGTAATTTTCTGTTCCTATGGATGAGTTTTTCTACTCACTCAGCCCTGGAGGAAGAGATGCAAATAAGTCACTTTGTTTTACAGGCATGACTTCCATCAGGGATACAGTGTGGAGAAAACTATCTGGAAAATAACACTGAGTGGCTTGAGATGTGTATTACAGGCTCCCCCCCTATATAAGTGGGAGCGTACACACTGTGGGGAGAGTTGTGGGAGGAAACAGCAGTGCCAAAGGTCTGTTCTTCACACTTGACTGGTGGATTAAATTCTCTTTGCATGGTCCTTCTTTCTGACTAGCTGTGGTGCTGTCACTGGGTTTTTCCAAATGGGATAGGTTAGAGTTTGGGTGTAAATGCAACTGACAGTTAAGGCGGAGCAGTGCTTTTGGAGACAGCAGATCCATTTGCAGATGCTAATGAAGGAGTTCTTGTTTTTCTTCCATTAAATCCTCCAGACAATCATTTTATTGAAGGAATCCACCATGCTGTGGCATTAGGGAGAGGAGGGGATAAAAATTATTTTTGGAGCCAGGAATGAAGGATTTGGATGGTAAAGTGTGTTAAAGAGAAACCCCATGAGAGTAATTCAGTATCTTCTGAGTTGGATTCCATTCTTAATTTATCCAAGAATATGATCCTTATTCTGGATTAATATACATTTTAAAATGCAAATACCTGGTTTTATTTTACTTCTAGGACTTTCATTTTAGATCTACCATCAAAGCTGAATAAGAAGACATGCTTGATGGGCTTAAGAGGCATAACAGGACATTCCTTTTAGAAGAGAAGGTAAAGCTGTTGCACTTCTACTCTGTGGTAGCGCAGCAGGAATAGCCTTTCTGATTATCTATGAAATATATATAACACACCAGTCATTCCAGTAGCTCAGCACCAAGGAACTAGGAAGTTCATGATCTCCACAGTTCAGTTCTCTCTGTCGCTTTGGCCCAATGACTGGGTTTCTTTGGTTTTGCTTCAATGATACTTTTGATAGTGGCATCCTGGGTTTTGTTGATTCCAGAACAAGTTCAGACTTTGTGTGACTTTTTTGAGGGAGTGAGAAGCTCCCAACTCCTGTTGGGTTACTGAGCACCAGGCAGAGTTTTCTTTGTTCTTTCTAGCACGTGGGCAATTTAGGGGGGGGAAAATCCCCAAACAACCCCACAGCCAAAATCATGCCCTTCATTATGCTTCATGCTTACTTTTAGCTGGGATGCGGGGATTAGCTGCTGCTAAAGGCATTGGTCCGTGAGAACATTTATTGTGTGAGTATGTCACAGGGTGAGTGGTTAGGCTATTAAAATTTATGAATTTACGGTCCTGGCAGTTTTGGGGTGGGGAAGGAGGTTTGAAAAGTATACTGTACAAATTTGTTCTGGTATTATTGTGAAGCTAGTATTTCCATTCTTAATGACTATTTGTGAATCACTACGTGGGGAAGATGAGTTTTAAAAGGACAATGAGGAAAATGAAATCATGTGTCTAGAACTGCTCTAAAGGTGATATCTGATCACTGATGTGCCCCAGACTATTTCTTTGAAATGACAGAGCAGCTGTCAGTCTAAGCAGACAGGCATCTGCTTTTTGATGCTGTTAGAAAAATCTCTGCCTGGGGCCCAAAGTTTTTTTTTGAAAAGTAACTAGAAGTCCCTCAAAGTAAGAAAGTGCTGTAATCACTCAGGAAAGGTGTTAGATGGATAACGTGTCATAAAGAGTTACTCTCATTTGTTGAAGAAGCACTTATGCTCAAATTAGCTTGTTGATGGGCATATCATAGAAGGTGCCTTTTGAGATTTGAGTGTAACTGCAATTGATTGTAGGAAAATGAAGAAGTAACACTAAACACCCTCTGTTTCTGAAGAGCAAATATTTTGAAATAAAAAGCTCCATTTGCAAAAAATACAGAAAGAAATCTTTCCTTTAAGAGAAGGAGACCTGTTTTGAAAGAGAAGGATCTGTTATGAGAAGTTCAAATTGGAAGCATTGGGTGAGAAAGAAAGGGAAAAGATGTAGTTAGCAATGAGGTTTCATAACTAGCAAAGGGCTGATAACTGTTTCTGAGAAAGTGTATCCTATGTGGTTGGGCTTGTTTTCATTGTAGCAAAATTTGGGGGGAATCTTGGGAATTGGCACTGGTCCTCATAAGATGCTGAGGAGGATCATTGCTGAACAGAAGCAGCAAGTGGCAATGCCCACATAGGCAGAAGTATCTAATAGAAGGAAGAGTGGAAGGGAATAGAAGAAATTTGATTGAGTTGTAAGCTTTTGAAAGTACAGTGATCGCTGCAGCAAATATGATGAGCAGAAACACAGTGTTGAGAGCAAACCAAAATGACCTTGATACTCCAAGTCATGTTTCAAAAGCTGGTTAGGTCATTTACCAAGTATCTGATGACAACCTCAATAGGTCAGGACAAAGTGAGGAAAGACCACAGAGGCAGACCCTTGTTATGTGATGGAAGTCAGAAAGGAACTAAGAGTTAGAAGAAGAAGAGATGACGTGCAGTTGTCTTGGAGGGTTTCATAGTTGATGAAACAGACTGCTTTATGGTAGCAAGTCCTTTTTCTTGGTTAGGCTTTCCTTCTCCTGAATATGCAACTCCAATTTGGATGGCCGGGCCCAAAGAGTTGTGGTGAATGGAGTTAAATCCGGTTGGCGGCCGGTCACAAGTGGTGTTCCCCAGGGCTCAGTACTGGGGCCAGTTCTGTTCAATATCTTTATCAATGATCTGGACGAGGGGATCGAGTGCATGCTCAGTAAGTTTGCAGATGACACCAAATTGGGAGGGAGTGTTGATCTGCTGGAGGGCAGGCAGGTGCTACAGCGGGATCTGGACAGGCTGGATCGATGGGCCGAGGCCAATTGTATGAGGTTCAACAAAGCCAAGTGCCGGGTCCTGCACTTGGGTCACAACAACCCCATGCAACGCTACAGGCTTGGGGGGAGTGGCTGGAAAGCTGCCTGGTGGAAAAGGACCTGGCGGTGTTGGTCGACAGCCGGCTGAATATGAGCCAGCAGTGTGCCCAGGTGGCCAAGAAGGCCAACGGCATCCTGGCCTGTATCAGAAATGGTGTGGCCAGCAGGAGTAGGGAGGTGATTGTCCCCCTGTACTCGGCCCTGGTGAGGCTGCACCTCGAGTACTGTGTTCAGTTTTGGGCCCCTCACTACAAGAAAGACATTGAGGGGCTGGAGCGTGTCCAGAGAAGGGCAACGAGGCTGGTGAAGGGTCTGGAACACAAGTCCTATGAGGAGCGGCTGAGGGAACTGGGGATGTTTAGCCTGGAGAAAAGGAGGCTGAGAGGAGACCTTATCGCTCTCTACAAGTACCTGAAAGGAGGTTGTAGAGAGATGGGGGTCGGTCTCTTCTCCCTAGTAACAGACAACAGAACAAGAGGAAATGGCCTCAAGTTGCGCCAGGGGAGGTTTAGATTGGACATTCGTAAAAATTTCTTCACCGAAAGGGTTGTCGGGCACTGGAACAGGCTGCCCAGGGAGGTGGTGGAGTCCCCATCTCTGGGGGTATTCAAAAGGCGTTTAGACGAGGCCCTAAGGGATATGATTTAGTGGGGGACTTGGTAGTGATAGGTTAATGGTTGGACCCGATGATCTCGGAGGTCTCTTCCAACCAGAACAATTCTATGATTCTATGATAATTGTGCAGGACAGTGGTTTTTATAGAGACTGATTTTAGTTGGAGACTGTTGTGTGATTACTAGCTCGTAAATGATAGCTCTTAAGTATCTGTTACTGAAAAGGGGACCAAAGGGTTCAACTTGTGTTGTGTGAATCACATTCCATGTGATTGCCATCAGCTACTAGGAAGTGGGGAAAACTTAAAGCCAATGCAAAAATCTTTACCTTCAAACTTGTATCTTAAATGTGGGGAGAGGGTATATTTTGGATCCAGAGAAAGTAGTGATGGAGAGAATGGTCAGTGTTTTGCATCAGTGCTTGCTGGCTGTAGTTTATTGTGGAGAGCAGCAGTGGGACAGATTTGGCAATGGGGAGGCAACTGAAGAGTGTAGAAGTACTTGCACAGGTGGTCTCAAACTCAGTAAAACTGAAAATTAAACAACTACTGAAATGCATGTGTTAAATCCTGTGAATTAAAGCAAAAAATGTTCAAATTGGTGAATGATGGACTGAAAATCTGGTCTGCTAGGACTGTACTGTGAATTTCCCCAGATTTCCTTTGTCACGGCGGACAAACGATTCCACTCTTGGTGTCACAAGCAACGGAGACTTAATTAACGCTTGGAAATTGCTTTGAGATCTTTGGGTCAAAAGCTATGAAGTTTTAATGATATTTGATTAGATGCAAAGAAAAGTAATGCTTTTCTCGGAGAACGATTAGATTTTGAACTTCTGTCACAAGGAATCATTTTCCGCTCCGGAGGTGGGCATGTTTTGGTCGGGATTCTTATTCTTGGTGACAATGACTGTTTTGGTAGCGGAGATAAACAGACTAGGAGCAGCATTTGTGCTATGTGCTGTGCTGGTATAAAAAGCCTCCATCACAACGAATAAGCAGGAGCTCAGCTTACTTGGTACGTTCAGCCTTACGTTAAGGCAAGCTCTGTAGTAGAACCTTTAGGGATGTTCACTGAATCAGTTCTTATCACACATGCACAACTGGGTGCTACTTGCCTTGGTCAAGAAAACTGATTTAAAACCATTTGGAAGGTATGAGGGAAAGCTGGGAATAAAGAGGAACTTCCTGATCTTCTGCTCTAAACCAGGTTTTCCTCTTGTTCTGCAATGTTGAGTCGGTGTGGACTGCCTTGCCAGTGGGGAGGAAGGTTCTGCAAGTGTCACTCTTCCTTCCCACATTATCATGACGATGTAGCGAGGCATCTTTGGCTCAAGTGAGGCACAGGCTAAAAGGGCTGGGGAGGCTGCTGTGGATTTATCTGTGCTAGTCCCAGCTGCTGCTACCTTCAGGTGAAGCTCAGAAGAAACATCCGTTTTGGCTGGTGGCTCATGCATTTATTTTGCAGCCCCACCTGGGAGGAGGCACAGATCAGACATTTAAATCCAGGCTGATCTGTCTCCTCTGACTGCTGCTGATAGGAAATGTGGAGCGTAATGTTGATGAAGTGTACAACAGAAGTGTTGTTTGTGTAGAATCAGACATGGTGCCCAAATGAAGGCTGGGAAGGAGAGGAATCTGAGACCTTCTTAAAGGTGTTAGCTCTCCCTACTCCCAGATATTGTTCACCACAGGGTCACCTGGTCATTTCTCCACTACTTATGTTTCCTGTGATTCTGCATGGTGATGCACATTTTCTGTTCCGTGGGGACAGGGAGGAAGATCTTTGGCTATTCTAAGAAAGGAGCCTTGATGGGAGAAAAAGAAACCTAATGTTTGTGTACACAGTTGACTAATTTAAGGTTACAAGGTCCCAAAACACCTTCTCAAGCTATCTGCCAAATATGATCCATAACTTCAAGCAACGTGGAAATAAAATTTACTTCTGACAGTCTTGTAAAATTCTGTCCAAACAGGATTAGCCTTCCTTTCAACAGTGATTTAAAAACAAACAAAAAAAACCCACAAACAAAAAAACCCACCACCACACAAAACCAAAGAACAACGCTTAAGGCTATTACTACAAAAGATTGAGCTTCAGTGAGTAAATACTTGTGAAAATTTTGCAAGGATGAGTGAGGACTATATAGATAACAAACCAGTTACTAGTACTTACAGTGTCTGCTGCCTAATATCTCAAGACTATTTCTGTGGCTGCTGCTCTGGGAAGCAGCTCCATGGTGTTGTTCAGTATCTGTCCCCACACTGCCAGTGGAGGAACTCAAAAGGTCACCTATGAAACTCCAGCAGTACTTGCAGTAGAACCATTTTTTTCCCATTACTTCTTTTAGAGCATTCTTCCCAAAAGTTGTCACCGTGATGGTAGAACTTGTTGTGTTTATATATCTTAACACTATTAATGGAGAAGTACTTTGGCCAAAAGTAGCCTGTATAGTTTAAATAGAAGATCTTATTGTGTAATTTATTTGCAAACACAGACTTTCTACTTAGTATATATTTCTTCTAAAAAAAGGAAGACCTGTCCGCTTTCAGATCAGTCAGTGGTGGGAGGCAAGTAAAAAGGTTGGAAGGTTAAAGAAGAACTTGTTTGTGACCTTTATTTTTTTTTTTAAAAAAAAGGCAAAGAAAAAAAGAAAAGCTGCTTTTCTGGGGAGGAGAACAAGCTGCAGCGGAAGAGGGAGGAGGGTGCTGGGATGATAGGTCAAAATTCTAAGTTTCCAGTTTTACATAAACTTAGTTCACAGTAGTGGGAGCACCTTGTGAAATGAGACATTAAAAATCAAAACAAAATTATTTTTGTGTGAGAACATGACCTGTGGAGAGTGATGTATGCCAGATCCTTCTGAGGATAACCTGGCAACCTTGATCACCCTCCAATCTGAAAAGCCATTCAGCATCACAGGAGCGGGGCAATATATGAATGCTGAAACACCTGCAAATCAGGCTCAAGGAGCAATCAAAGTGTGATAAACATTAATTAGTATAATACCCAAACCCTTAATGGAGGAAGGAATGTTGATTACACTATCACACTTGGGATTTCTTTCTGTCAGAGATGGTGTATGATGACAGCGTCTGATTATACTTACTCAGACATGAAGTAAGACTTTAAAAACTGCTTAAATATGAAGGAGAGAGAAGAGCAGAAAGCAAACAAGTTGATCTTTCTTTGAGGGGTTGGACATATTTAGCTTTTTATAAAAGTATGCATTTTTGCTTTTTGCCTTTCAAACTTCTGAGGCGAATTGGCTTTGTGAACTGGCTTTGAATGCTTCCCTGGATTGCTGTAAACCGTAAATGACTTAGCAGCCTTTCCTTTGCTCTCTCCATCACGATCCTGTGGTGTTGCCAGCTGCTGGGGCAGAGGCACTGCGTGGGAGTGGGGAGAGCGGGGCTCAGGCTTCTCGCAGTCCGTTTCTGACTGTGCCGGTCATTGCTGTGTAAACTCTGAGCTGGCCCACCGCAGTGTGTAGCAACATCCATATGCGGTAAGGCTGTTTGTAAAGCACACTCTAGTGCCTCATAAAACATTATCCTTTGTTAGCCAGCCAGAACAGACTTAGATATTCTAGCCTAGCTCTCTAGGCCTGCTTCAGTCTAGTGGATTGTGCATCAAAGCCCTGAGTTATGGGTACCGGGGGCGATGCATTGATGTTTTCCCATCAGTTCAGCAGCCTGAGGAGCCATAAAAGCCCGTGGCCTTTTTTCAAGAAGATTCTTAGACAAATTAAAACTTGAAAAAGTTTGAGATTTTCTTTTTCTCCGCAGCATACAAGTACAAGAGAGCAGTGACGTGCTTCTAGGTCCCAGGAAAGAAGCAGGTGAGGAAGGGGCTCAGTAGCCTGAGAAGAAAGATGGACACTTAGCTCCCTCAGCACCACTTTTTACTGCTGCTTTCATCATGGGATGATGTCTCCCCTTCCCTGGGAGGTAGTCTCTCTTCAACTCACCAGTGGTTCTCTCACTTCTGGTAACCCACTGAATCTTGTCCTAGAGGTTTAATGGTATCTCATTCATCAGTAATGGTGTCATGCTGGTTTTGGCACTGGTGCTGCAGAAGGATGAATGGCAGCCAGGACTGTTACCTTCCCTTGTTACCCGGCTCCAGTACCAGCCACTTGGAGAGTCTAGGGATGTAATAAAATACGAGAACCATAAACTCTGTCCCTTCTAATTCACACCTCCTGCAGTAAGGGAGGAATTTAATAAAAGCACACTTTGTTGGGGAAAAAAAAAAAAAAGAGCAGCTTGACTTGTAGGCAAAAAGCCAAGGTTTTATAGAACAAATTTACTGTATGTACCCTGAAGTTTAGAACAGCAATGCTGAGCATCCCACTGCTATCTCTCAGGACTGGAGTCTGGGCTGGGAGGAGACCAGAAGCCTGACTTGCTGTGATGTGTACAGTCCTCCTTTAAGGAAAAAGTCATTTAATACTTCGTCTGCCTTATCCTCCTGTGCAACTTCATTTCTCATTCTGCTCCATAATGTTCTTTCTCCTTGGTTGATCGCTTACTTTTGTACTTCAGACATGAAATTGAAGTTCTTTGGTATTCTAGAGAGGTTTACTCCCAGCCTCTGCTGCTTCGCCTTTCTCATTCACCTTGGTGTTGAGCTTGCCTCTTCTCTCTCCCACTTCCCAAGTTTTGTTATCCCTGTCACTTTTGGGTGATGTGTACGTGGACAGCAAAGGGTATCCTTCTGCTGTTGTGCTTCCCTCCAGCTGAATTCTGTCTTTCTCAGCCACCTTTCTGGGAATCTGTCAGCCTGTCTTTAAACCTGCTCTGATTTTAAACTTTTTTCTGATGCTGTCTGATCCCTAGCAAATATAGATGATAAAAATCACAATTCTTTTTTGGCATTGTGGAGAGCTTGGAGACCCTCATAGAAATATAGTATTATTACCAGTGCTGACAACTGACAGGCAGCATCTAGTGTCCTGGATGCTGGATTCCTAATGCTTCAAGTCTTTTTCCTGTGGGAGTAAAAGAACAGTAATTTTTCCCCCATGAGCAGACACAGACACAGCAGAGGAGGTCTTTCAGTAGCTGCCTGAATGTGATGATTATCGGAGGAGTTTTAAGGAGATAATGGGAAGTGATCTGCTTCATGGCTGCAGATGGGGCAGAGGATACGGGGCCAGCGAGGGAGGTGGTGAGGTGGTAGGAAGTGTTCCTGGGACCTGCTGTGGGTGTTGGAGAGAGTTGCCTCTAAAATGGAGAGGAGTTCACGGCAGCAGAATGACGGCTTTAAGAGAAAGGAGAAATGAGATCTAAGTTGGGGGTGAGGTGCAGGAGGCTTAACTGCAAAAAGATTTTGGAGGGACAAGAGAATGTGAAAGCGTGAATCAAAGCAGCTGAAAGATTGGCTTTAATATCTGCTTAGATTAAAAATAAAATTCTATATGGATTAAGAGATAATCCACTAGATAGATTTAATCTGCCACATGTATTACTTCCCCAAAGAAAAGCATTGGGAGGGGAAGGTTGATTTGGCTCAGTGCCCAGGATTTGAAGGCAGGTGATATATTCTCTTTTCTTCTGCAGGCCCCCTTTTCGCTTGTCCCAAAGCATGCATCCTGCCCGAAGGGAGGGGCTGTCGCTCTACGCCTCCTGCTTCTTTGCAACTCCGAAGTCACATTGAATCTAGCTAAAGGGGTTTCTCAAGCAGAAAAGGGCACCAAGAGCAAAATAACACAGCAATGGCTAATAGGATAGGCGGGGGGTAGATTCAGATGCTGATGCTGGTTTTGGCTGTCTGAGCGCAGGGTTCTGAGGGGCAGTAATGGGCCTTTTTATTAACACTTACCCCTCCTGTCCTGATTGCAATTACTTTTCAAACAAATGCCACTCAGTACCACACTCTTCCTTAAATGGAGGTTGAGGTCTGAATGCCACCTTGCTTCAAACACTTTGCCCCTGAAATCCTTAGCCCTCTCCATCCCTTCATGTTTCCTTTCTTTACAAACACCAGGTTGACTCCTTGGAGTAAGTTCAGTTTCCACAGCAGCAGAAATACTAAAGTTGCTGGAGGACACTTGAACATGAGAGTTTTTTTCCCATGTATTTTTTCAGTATCAATATGGTATATTGTCTCTTTTAACTAACACATGCAACTGTATCTTGAACTGTACCTGCATAACAGTCATGCTCTTTTAGGAGCCTGTACATGTGATGGAATTTGGATTAGTTGGATTGAGGGGGTTTAATTTTTTTCATGGTTGTCTTGCTCAGCAACAAATAAATTGATTCTGTAGACCTTCTGTGTTGTGTGCCTGCATCTGTGCCGCCTCAGGTGAAGGTTTTTGGCATATCTCCTAAAGTCAGTGGGATTTGGCCTGGCAAATCCTAGAGTAGGAGATCACAGGAGAAAGTACAGGATGCATCAGAGAAGAGCCGTCATGGTTTGGAACACCTGAGCTGGCACTGGACAACTTCGCTAGCTTGTGCTGGGAGCAGGGCGTCTGCCTGATACTGTCCTTTTATGGGTGAATGTAATAACGCTCGGTTATATTGGTGGGCAGTAGGGATGGATGAAGCCATAGGTGTCTCCCCTCTTTCCCTTATGGATGCACCATTACTGTTGCAGCTAGGGCACAGTACTTGCCAGTCATGCTCTGCTTTTAGGGATGCCTCCTTTTTCAGAGAGGTTCCAGCAAACCTTAAATGAGAAAGACGTATGCAGCGCTCTGGGCTGAGAGGTGCTTTGCTTTCTGTTCTCCCCCTGATGCTGTCCATGCGCTACAGGAGGTGTTAGTACTCTAGCACCAAGAACCACTTTGTAATAGCCAATGCACTGCTGGGTTTTGGTGGGGGCGTAAAGGGAGTTATGGCACCGTTCCTCTCCTAAACCAGGTGTCTTAGAGGATCAATGTTAAATGTGGAAGCGGTTAAGGGTGAAAGGTAAGGATAACTGGGATTCCTCAGAAACTCCTTTGCTTCTTCACAGCTAGTGAAAGAGTGAGTGTGGGAAGGGAGAGGAAGAGGTGACACCTGGTGAAGCAGTGGGGATAACGTGGGGCAGGAAAGGGAGTGAGGGAAACGTTTGACTGCCTCACTCAACCCTCTCACATTCATGGAGTGGGAGGGAGGAGAACAGGTACTGGTTTCCAGGCCTGAGCTTGCATAACTGTTTGCTTAACATTTCCTTCTGGGAGAGGAACGTGTGCCTGGTCAGCCCCTGAGAATTGTGTCTGGGAGTCAGCAGGGTACTAGCTAAAAGTCAAGTGATACTTTGCTTTTATTTGGAGCTTCAGGAAGGCTTTGTTGAGCTCTTCTAGGCGAGGGGTCTACTCACAGGTGAGAGGGAAAATTGCATCATTGATTGGAAGGAGAGAGGCAAAGCAGAAGTAAACGACGAATTTTTTTCATCTTTGAAGGAAGTAAAAATAGTCAGATGCCCCCAGGAGCAGTGCTGGAAATAGTGTCAATCAATACAATTATGAAACATCTAGAAAAGAGGTGAACTGTGAGGTGGGAAAATTTGCTGGGGAGACCAGTTAGGAAAGACTTAGGTCCTTCAGAAGCATCTCACACTTTAGCAAAACAAGGCAATGGGACAGCCCTATGACACATAAAATTTGCTGCAGACAGGTGCTAGGAAATTCACACTGAAAGGAACAACAGAAACTACTCTGAGAACCTATCAAGTGTATAAATGATGTGGACTTACTCCACTGAGACAGAGGGAGGATGTGGGAAGGAAATCATGAACAGATTTGTACTTAGTGTTGGTACAAAATACAAGCTGTTAGGCTGTATTTAAAATTAAAAGGATGGGGAAATGGAGAATAATTCCGAGAGGGAGAATCTCATGAGGTTCAGTTTTGCTCATCTCCCACTCCAAAAAGAATAAAGTAGAAACAGGCTGTGTGCTCTTCTGCCATATGCGTAAGGAAGGATTTTCATGCCTCCAGAAAGGGGGAGCATGGCTATAAACAAACAGAAACACTTAAAACTGTTTAGAGAAAGAAGTGGGGGTCTTTCAGAATGATACAAGGTGAATAGGCTGCTTGTACTTGCTGTTTTTTCACTACCTACAATGGGGGGGCTTTAGTGGAGTCGATTTCTCTACTGTGATAGGGAATGTGCTGCACAGAATGAAAATACTTGAAAAGACAGGTTTGGTACAGTTTGAAAATGGGACTCATGGATCACTGCTGATGTCAAATTTGTTACTAAAAGGAATTATAGAGTGGGGAAAAAAAGCATGGGAGCTCTCAAAAGCAAAGAGGGACTTTTGGTGAAATTTAAAGACAATACTTGAGATTGATTTTTACAGGCACAAATGATTCAATGGAACTCATTGCTACAAAACATTGCTGAAGTGGAGTGCTATCTCTCGTAATGGGTTGTATAGCCATAAAAATATTCTTTGCTGATTTCATTAGAGGAGTGAAGATTCAGAAAAATTTTCAGCTTTTGAGCTTGAAGCTAGGGAGATCCTGCTAGTTATGCATAAGGAAGGAAGGTCTCTTCTGAGAAGATGACTCCATAGTTACTTGTAGCTGATGGCTGGTTCTGATGTCCCTCCTAGCCTCTGGTTGAGCCTGTGTGACAGTTCCTGCAGCACGGTAGCAACGGTGCACAGGATGCTGGCAGTTTTAGTCGTGCCCCTGGCTGCAAGGCGTCTACTATAAGCTTTGTGGGAAAGGAATATGTCCATGTGGTGAACGCAGAGGTACTTAACCAGTGACCGCTACCCCTGCTGCCACAGAGTGCTTTTCACCTCAGTCCCAAAGCATTTTGATGCTGATCTAATTATGCAAAAAATATGCAAGTTAGCATGCCTTATTGCTCCAAATGAGGACCTAACGTTGTTTAACTGATGTGGAAACCAAATCACAAAGCTGCAAAGCAACACGGAAGAAGTCGTGCAACAAACTGCTGGTATAGTAGAGGACAGGATAAGCCTTGTGAGTCCTGAACTCTGCTCATTAGAATGTGTTGCCTTCCATTTTTAACAAGTCATTTTTATTAAAAATATGTTGGCAGTTGATAACTGGCTGTGGCTTTCTTGTCAGCAGTACCTGCAGAGGGGTGTAGGGCTTGTGGCACTCTGGGGCCACAAAAAAGCTGCAGTTTTCCATCTTTCTGTGCTGTGCCTCAAACAGCCACAGGAAAGTTGTGCTGTGAGTCACGGACTAGACTTACTTTCATGCCAGAGTACGTGAAACTCTCAGTGGGACCAAGACAAGCATATCTCAACCAGCACTATTTTGCCCTATGAAACAATCCAATCCACTGAGATTCACATCCTTCCCTGAGGGCCTGGGCACTGGCTGTTGCCAAAAAATCTCTGGCTCTGGATTCTTCATCTTAAGAAAGGTGCTTGCCTCCTAGGATCTCCCAGCGGGTGGAGGCCAGCCGGGCACAGCTTCAGGCAATCGGTGAGAGAGTCACGCTCGCCCAAGCGAAGATTGAGAAGATAAAGGGCAGCAAGAAGGCTATTAAGGTAGTGACTTCAGTGAAGGCTGCATGGCCTCCCTTCTTCCTTCCACCTTCTCTCTTTACTTCTCATGTAAGCTCTGGAGAAGAGCAGGTGCTCAGCTGCCGCAGCTGCTGCCCACTCGCCTCTCCATGCCTTGCTGCTGAGCAGGATTGTGATGAGAATCCCCTTCCTGACTCAGCTAGTTGATGATTTTTAGACCCATGAGCCACACAGCTCCTGGCCTTATGAGGCCTATATAAGTTGCTGCCCCAGCTTCTCCCTGAGAGAGAGAAAAGGCCTGTGCTGAGCTAAGCCCAACACCCTCTCACTTCAGGCTCATAGACATTTTGGCTATTTGAATAAAAGCTGCTGTTAGAGAGCCTCCCCTTAGTGCATCTTAATCTTGTTGAGCCACGTAAAACTGGTGAAAACTCTTCTTTCCCCATTCTTCCTCCATTTAATACAGTGTTTCAAATTCTCTTCCTGCCAGTGGAAGCCTATGATCTCCTAGTACTTACAGAGAGAGAGAAGTTCTGGCACTTTGACTTTCTGAAGTGACAGCCCATGCATGATTGGGTCCATGCAGGTAGCCCTTAGGAGCCTATTGACTCCAAGGCTGTCCATTCCCACCAACAGCACAGATTGTGTGCTTACTCCACTCTATGTGTTTCTGTAGCATAGGATTGCTTAGTTGTTGGGATTTTTCAGTCCCTCCTTGTCTCTCCACAGGTATTTTCCAGTGCCAAGTATCCAGCCCCTGAACGATTGCAGGAGTACAGTTCAATTTTTGCTGGTGCAGAAGACCCAGCTAAACAGAAATGGCCAAGACACAAGATTCAGAGCAAACACCGAGTGCTGGATGAGAAAGCTCTGCAGGTAAGGAGGAGGAAAACAGACCTTGAGACGAACAAGCAAAGAGAAGCTGGGAGGCTGTTAGTCTCTTTGATGAAGTAGACCAGGGCTTTAACATATAGGCTGGGAGCAGAACATCTTTTCAGCTTGGCCTGTTGGCAGGGGTGTGGGGGGTCAGGCTGGGAAGCTTGCAGAGTTGCCAATTTGAGAGGTCCATGTCAGTACAAGACTTTGGTGCGGTGGTTGAGTGCTCTGGATGGCTGTTGGCTGCCAACTCTCCAGAGCGGTTTCATTTCCTGAAACGCCGCTGTTTCCTACATGGCTGGTGGGTGCTGCTGGCTGGCCTTAAGGCTTCGGCTATGCATGGCAAGGCAGCTGGGATCAGGGTCATAATTCTTTGAAAAATAGTTTCTGAAGGCTCTAGTGATGGTGAGAAGGGAAAGGTAAAAGTGCTTATGAGTGTATTGGGAGAAAAAGAAGTCATTAGAGCATTTTTCTGTTCCAGGAAAGTATCACACTTGGGTATTGTCCCTCCCTGGTTCCCAGCTAAGTTTTACATCTTGGAGCGGAAGATAATTTTGCTTCTTTACATCTTTTGTTTGTGCTTTGCTTCTCCTTTGCCTTGTGTTCAGCTATTGTAGGTTGCAAGCCCTTCAGAGAGGGGCTGAATCTCTCAGTACTCAGCAAAATTTGGGCTTCCAGGTGTGCCCATAGCACAGATGTCTGCAGCTGGTGGTGTTGAAGGAGGTCCTGAAGTATTGAGTGCCCTTTTAGCCTGTGGATTGAGTAGCAGAGAGAGGATTCTTAGGAGGGTCTGAGAAGTGGTGGTTTTGGCAGGAAATGCTACCAAAGGAGTCTCCAACAATTTGTGTCAACATCCCCAGGTTGGAAGGAGGGGAGGAAGAGTTGCTGTGTTTAAAGTTGAAAAGTTCCTGTGTATGCGCTGTGCCAGGAATAGCAGATGTGCTCTTCCTGGCAGGTTAGGGATCAACCTGACAACTTCCCTGCTCTCCAGCCCTAAAGAGACTTCCTTCCTCATCCTTGTGTGCCTTGGCCCAAAAGTAAAGCTGCCATTGAATAATTTATCATGCTAAACTTTCCTGAGTTTTAATGGAGTTGAGACTTCACACAGTGAGGTAGTTATGAATATTTCAGCCAGGCCAGGGAAGCAGGGCTGCTGGCCGAATGGACAGCTGGAAAACTCGAGCAGGGTTCATGCTTGCTTCAAGCCCTGGCAGTAGCGTAGGGCAGAGCTGCATGGGACCTGCTGCTGGCCGGCCAGGGGAGGCCAATTACGGTTGTGCGGTTTGGCGAGCGGCCCCATCCCATCAGAGCGTGTGGGGGGAGCAGAGGTAGGCAGTGAGCGGGCAGGGGAGATGCTCTCCCACCCTGAAGGGCTGGTGCTGATGTACAGCCCCTCGCACAGGGAGGGGATTGCAAAGAGCTTCAGCTGGTAAAAAGCAGTGTCCCGCAAAGAGCAAATGGTGCGCCCATCCGACTGGCCCGCTGGCTCCAGTAGGCTCTGCATGCCCTTCCCCACTGCCCCTGCCATCTGCCTGCAATGTCACCTCTTCCCTGTCCCAGACGGTCTCAGTACCATTGCCATGTTCTGCCCTTCGTGACCAAGGCTGCCATCACCACAGGGACTTCATTGCAGGCCTCGGGGGATATTTGTATTTGTTCCTCCCCTCCTGTGACCCATCTTTTGATCCTCTCTTGGGGTTGTTGATCTTTCTCTGGCTTTGCTGACCCTACCTCATGCAGCAGTCTTGTTACTCTTGCCAAGCTCTCACACACTCGCTCCTGCAGCTCTTCTGTGGGGCAGAGGGATGCTGCTGCGCTGGCAAGTGGCTGTCAGCTGACGAACGATGGAGGGGCCTGCGCCAGGAGCAGCTGGTGTGCTGAGGGGGCTCCGTGTGGCCGAGCTCTGACCACGTTCCAGGGGGACAGGCCCTGCTCAGCCATAGCTGAGCACAGAGCCTGATGTGCCTTGCAGTAATGAAATGTGACAGAGGGAAGTCTAATGTTTGCATTTATGCCCTCCTCAATTATTCAGGGCTTTCAGCAGAGTCTCGGTGCCTGTTTTCACTTCTAATGAGGGCCTCTTTGCTGGGAGCAGTCGCAGTGGCCTTTGCTAACTTCACTCGCGCACGCACACACACACCCCACCAGAAAAGCAAGCTCTGCTCGTGTCAGTTTGAGGGTAAGCGGTGGCAGCCTGTGCTCAGTGCTTAGGGTTTGTGCTCTGGGGGGGAAGGCAACTGAGTTGGAAACGTGCGTGATTTTGCATTTGTATTTAATACTTCCCTCCTGGGAAATTTTCCTTTCCCTCTCCACACCCCACGCAAGTGAAAACTCAGCTGTTGAGAGGACACTGTTTAGGTTGGTAAGGTAAGCACTGACGGATAAGAGTGCCAGAACCAGGGTCCTTGTCATAAGCCTGGAAAGCTGCTTGCTTTGCGTGTTGCTGTGGTAGCAGCTAGGCAGGGTTGAACAGTGAGTTGGCTGCAGGCCTGTGGGGCTTCTCAGGAGCTGGGCACTGCTTTTGCGGTCGGACCTGTGTCCAGCTGCTGGAAGTGCCCCTCCCAAGGCTGGAAAACAGAGTGGGAGACATGGTCTGCCTGGGCGTGGGAAGAGGTCCAAGCAAAAGTTACAGTCCACTGCTGGAGTAACCTTGCTAGGCTTCAAAAATGTCAGTAACTTGGCATGTCCTTGTGAATTCTGCCTCTCTCGGAGTCCACCATGGGCATGCGGGTCTGAACCAGGTTTTTGGCACTTGCTCATCTTCAGGTGCTTTTCCAGCTAGCCTCAGCACTCCATTAGCATGGGGGGAAGAGGGTTTCTGGTGTATCACACCAATTCCCTTTGTAAAAGCATCTGCGTAATTAAACTTGAGAACCAGGGTGACTTTATATATTTTTAACTGTAGGCTCTTAGGGAGAAAAATGGCTGGAAGTGCAGCATCCTTAATGATCCTGCCAAATGCCAAACCCCAGGTTGGGGTGTTTGAGCATTGAAGCACCCCCCATGACTTCAGTATGTCAAGGTTGCTGAACCTTCGGCTTAAGGCCTTAATGCCCCTATAGGAAAACTCATTTTTAAATGGCATGTTAACTTGTGGAATTCATAGTTGCGGGATATTATTGACAGTAGATAGCTGTTCTAAATTTCAGAACAGATCTAGATACTTGAATAAGGCTAGCACTTTGGTGGCATTTAAATTAAAAGGATTATGTAGAGCCTCACATTTCAGAGTAATACTCATGCTTAGAGCTTTTGTAACGGCCTTAGATGAGACTTATAAGTAAATGTAGGTAATGGTTGGTTTTTCACTCCGCCCTTAAAGTGACGCACAATCTTCCAGTGCTAATTGAAATCTACAAAGAGAGAATTAAAAAAAAATATACATGACTTGAGGGCTAAGTGTGTGTGAACAGTTCTAGCAAAAACGTCAGTACTCCCTCGTGCTTAAAAAAATTAAACATTGGGAAATGAATATTAATGATCAAAAGAACCTTTATTTCTGAATCTCTGCTCCTACAGTCTCTAAATAACAATTTATGTATTTTTGCCTACTTGCTGCTGTAAAACTTCAAGGTGTTTATTTCAGTGTATTTTTCACAAGTTGGAACCTGTTATTTGGTGGGGAAAAAAAATTTAAATCAAAACCTCCCAGATCTTTTCTTACAGCATTTTATAGACTCAGAGCATCCTACAAACTCTTAGTGGATTAACTCAGCTGTGACTAAGCCATTTTCCAGGTTTTCTGGCTACCAAATTCAAGCCTGAAATTTCAATCAGCAGAAACTGCTTACGTCGCTGAGATGTGGTCTTAAAACTGAACCAACGGCAGCCTCCATTTCCTCCGTACGAGTACAAAGAGGGAAGAAGGACTCAGAGAATGGGATAGAGCAGGGATGCTGGAAGTAGTGAGGCAGTAGGAAGCTGTGGACAGTATCTGAAGTGGTCATCTTCTGGGGACAGAAGAAAACCATAAGAGTGTGGCCAATTATTGAACCTGAGAAACTGTCCTGGTCAGTGCTATGGTTTCTTCTGGTATGAACACTTACCACCTCGTAGCTGCCAGGCTGCTGCTTGTCCTAGTTTGTGAAGAAAGAATAGGAGTTGTGAAGGGGCTGAGGAAAGGTGTGGGGCGGGGTCTGGGGTGGAGGTTCGTCCATCCCAGGCTGTCTCTGGGTTCAGGAAGCGATGCCTTTCCTCCCTCTACTGCAAAGCTTGCTGTGGGCACTGAGCTTCATCCCCCAGAGCATCTGGCAGCAGGCGCTGTCACGCTAGCTGAAACACTGGTCTGATCTGGGATGGCAATTCCTGTGCTCTATAAAAGTCAAGCAGTTCAGATGTAATAAGTCCTTTTCTAAAGGGAGCTCTATATATTATGCATGAAGTTTTAGAACTGAGAGAGAGATTTCAGTTCATTAGAGTTGAAAACTCCTGCAAATCCCTCAGGCTTTGCAAAACCATCTGGCACACGTTCCACCCTGCACACTCCCTTCTGCCTGATCTCTTGCCTAGTGCAGGCACTCTGTTTTTTCCTAACCTCTTTTTCCTTTGCCTTCCCTGCATACCCCACCGGTGGGATCACATCTCTTAAAACATCAACTGAAGGCAGCAGAGGGGAGGTAATAGAGATGTTTGGGGGACTCTGCTTGCATGAAAATGTCTAGTAGTTGGAGACACTGTACCAAATGCCTTTTCAACTGCGGTGCTTGATCTCTGCCTCTGACTAGAGAACCTGAGTGGTTGTTTTATTTTGGTGGATCCTTACCACAGCAACACCTGTTCAATATGACCCATCTATGGCACCAAAAGCACATGCCATGAGTCTGAACTTCTGAGATGTGTCATGAATGTGGGGTTGCAATGTTGTCCTTGTGCTTTCTTGCTGAAAGGGAGGTGGAGAGGGAGCAGTAGGGTTCCCAGACCACGCAGTGGATCCAGCAGTGTGGGTTGTGGTGGTTGGGGAGAGCTGTCTCAGCAGCTGTGGTTTTAGCGTCTTACCCCCTGTTATCTGTCTGCTTGCAGGAGAAGCTCAAGTACTTCCCTGTGTGCGTGAGCACCAAAATTCACCAGGAGGATGATGCAGAAGAAGGCCTTGGCAGCCTCCCCAGGAACATCAGCTCCCTCAGCTCCCTGCTGCTCTTCAATACCACCGAGAACTTGTGAGAGCTGGAGCAGCGCTGTGCTGCTCACCTGCCCCTGCTTGTCCTCGGAGGAGCTTTCCTTCCCCTAGGGCAGCAACAACTGCTTGCTTTCCTGGGGGCCTGACATACCAGGCTCCTGTTAGGACAGGGTTTGGTACCTCTGTGTTGGCTTCCAGCTAGCAACCCTTTCTTCCCCACTCTTCCCCTTGGGTGGAAGGAGTTGTTTTGTCTGCACCTGATCCTCCACTCACCTGCTTTCAACCCGATTTTGCACTTCCCTTCCCCAACTTAGTTTTTCCTGTCATCCCCCTGTAATTTCTCTCCAGCCTCAGGAGCTGCTGTCACTCCTGCCCTTCTCTGCCCCATGTGCCAGCCTAGGTACTGCTCCTTCTCCTGATGATTCCTCACAGCAACACTTGACCGCTCTCGCTGCTTTAATGTCCCTACTGCCTCCCTCACTGCAGTTCCCTTTCCCGTTGGGCTTTGCCTCATGGTTCCTCCTTCTACTCACCACTGAAATACTTGTCCTCTACCCTTAGGTACAAGAAGTATGTTTTCCTGGATCCTCTGGCTGGAGCAGTGACCAAGACCCATGTGGCTCTGGAAACAGAGACAGAAGAGAAGCTCTTTGATGCCCCTCTCTCCATCACCAAAAGGGGACAGCTGGACCGACAGGTGAGATGCAGCTGTGGGGATGAAGTTGCTTCCCCTTCAGAGGATTGTGCTCAGCTCTCTGAGGAGAGGGCTTCTGTAGGGTGGAGAGCAGGTAGGAGAATGATCCGTCACGGGGCTGCAGAGTATCTCACTTATCAGAAGGACCTTGCCCGTTTTTGTGCTTGAAGTCCTGGTGTGAGCTTGATGGGTGAGACAAAACCCTCAAACTTGGCAGGTGTTTCTCTCTGCTCAAGCCTTTCCTGAGTGGTGTGAGAAGAGTAACGTGATATCGATTCACCTTGCTGCTAGACCTCAGGGCTGTGGAGGAGTTTGGAGGCTCCATCACTTGATCATCCCCCCTGTGCTAACTCCTGAGCCTTGTGAGGAGTCTGAGGGTGAGGTGCCACTGCTAGAAGGTGCCTGGGAGGAGGTCTGATCCTCATCATTCCTGCTGGGAAGGGGCGCCTGCTGGTGCAAACAGAAGGGCCAGCCAGCCTGAGCAAAGGGTTAGTGCTTGGTGTGGACATGGGGCAGGCAGTGAACCAACCCAGCTGCCTCAACATGACTGACCTTGTACCCAACACCTTGTAGCGGCTGTACCTGGATCTTTGCTCATGCATGGCTGAATGTGTCATTTGGGGCTGGGGAAAGGAGCCTGGGAGCCATTTGCTCATCATGTTGGACTGGAGGAGATGATAGCAGTGTGTATAACAAACAAAACCCTTTATTCACAGCACACATTTGGTACTGTTTTGCCTACGTGTTAAACACAAAACCAAACCTCTGTAACTACTTGGTTGTGCTTCTCCTGCATCTTAATCTCAGAAATGGTTCAGGCACCATTCTCTTCTGGAGGGGGGACTAGCTTATGTAGGCTGCAAAAGTTGGTGCATGAAACCTTCAGAGGAGGAGAGAGTCCACTTGCAAGAAACTAGGAAGAGTCTTGCACCTCTTTGTCCTCCTGCAGCCTGCCTTTTCTGAGCCTGGTCTGCAGCGGGTAGCCTCTGAGCATGGGGAGCTGCCACAGGACAAGAGCACAGAGTTGTAGGGGTAGCTGATGAGCGGCCACTGTACCAAGGCACACAAGCCCAGCTCTGACTGCCGCCCAGGCTGTTCCCTGCAGTGCCCCTGTTTGCTGCAAGGCAGAGCAAGTGCGTAGTCACTGCCTTATCTTTTTGGTTTGGGTTTCTTTTAGGTAGCTGAAAATTACTTCTACGTGCCAGATCTGGGCCAGGTCCCTGAGATTGATGTGCCATCCTACCTGCCAGACCTGCCTGGCATTGCTGCAGATCTCATGTACAGTGCTGATCTGGGCCCTGGCATCGCACCGTCTGCCCCGAGCAGTGCTATTCCAGAGCTGCCCACTTTCAACACTGAGTTGGTGGAGCCTTTGCAACCAGGTATTTCCAGTCCCAGATCCCAGGACCCTGTGATGGAGGAAGGCAGGGATTGCTAGAAGGTGGAGACAAGGCAAAAAGTCCCTTGGTGGAGATTTCAAAATGGAGATACCTCTGGCTTGTGCTTGGGCCTGAGTCAAAGCTGCAACCTGCTCAAGTGCTGGCCAGACTCTGGGCCCCTTGCCTCCCTCACCCTCTGCATGGCTAGGGAGGAGGGAGCGCGGTGTGCAGGGGCTGGCCTTGTGGCAGCCTGGCGGGACACCCTTGGGCGAGTGGGATGCAGGTGCGGGAGGGCAGAATAGGGGAATCTCAAACTCTGCCTTGGCCCTGCCTGCTGTTAAGAGATGCTGCACAGGGTGGGAGTGCTCTGCTGCACAGTGTGTGCTGAGGACTCTGATCTGTTGCCGCTGAGGCATGCGAAGCTCTGAGCTGAAGCTCTCAGTGTGCTGTCCTCTGGGACACTTCATATGCAACTTCTTTCATCTTTCAGACCTTCAAGATGCTGAGTTATTGCCGCCGCCTCCACCACCGCCTCCCCCCCCACCTCCTGTTATGCCAACTACTGTGCCTCCTCCGCCGCCCCTGCCCCAGCCCACAGCCCCCTCTGAGCCAGCCCGGACAGCGAGTGAGGAGAGCAGCAATGCAGTGCCCGCAGGTAAGGGCTGGGCATCTCCACAGCTTCACCGGCAGAATCTAACTTTGACTCCTTGGCTTCAGCCCGTGTCCTTGTTTGGTTCCCTGTGGCTTCCCAGCCTTCCAGCAGAGGAGGGAAGCTGCGGTGGGAGGGGAAGCTGCTCCTGCGTGCCTGGGAGCTGCAAGCCTTCAGTTCCCCCTTGGTGGGGCTGCTGCTGGCTGGGCTGAGCATAAGCCCTTCACTGAGAGTTGTCTAGGCAAGGCTCACTGCCCCAGGCAGAAGCTGGCAGGGTATTGGAGCAGCTCTTTCTTTTCACGGGGATTTGGCTGGGCCTCTGGCTGGTGCACTGACCTGCGGCTGCTGCCTGTCCTTCCTGTCCCTGCAGCTTCGGTCCAGGGAGCCCCGAAGGAGGTGGTGAACCCCTCTACTGGGCGTGCCAGTCTCCTGGAGTCCATCCGCCAGGCCGGTGGCATCGGGAAGGCTAACCTCCGCAGTGTCAAGGAGAGGAAGCTGGAGAAGAAGAAGCAGAAGGAACAAGAACAAGGTGCAGAGGCTCTTCGGCAGAACTGATCTTCCTTGCTCTCTGCCCCAGGCTGGGCAGGTGTAGGCCTGGGGGGAGATGGGCAAGCCAGGAGCATGGTGAACATACAGGGGGGAAAGGCGTCATCTCTCTTACAATCTGGTCCACATCTCAAGTGTTTCCCATTCAGCCAAAGCTCTGTGAACTTGCTAAACCCCATCTGCCAGAAGGGCATTCGTGTTCTTGACGGAAACCCACTCTGTCTCAGGGCATGCGTAGAAGTTTCACGTGTGCTGCATGGGGACAGACACACAAAGGAAACCCTGGGGCCAAGCGGGGCAGGGCTGAGCCGGTTTGAGCATGTTGGTTTAGGTAGCTGGGGAGGGTATTGACGGAGCTGGTCTGGCAGAATGAGACTGCAAATGTCCAGCCCCTCTTGCCTCTCAAGGAATTCCGCTCTTGGATTTCCCCAGAAGATGCTGTTACCCTGCGGTGCCAGGTGTTTTCCAGACCTGAAACTGGACTAGGGGTGGGATACAAGATTAGAAGTTTGGTGGTTTGCTTTTTTCCTTTAATCAAATGGCGGTAGCTTTAATCTGAAGGCAGTATTGCAGGAGAATGCTTTTGCCATAGTGCTAGGTTCAGACTGATGCATCTTGTCTGACTTGCGGGGTTTTGCTCTGTTTCAGTGAGAGCTACAGGACAAGGTGGAGATTTGATGTCAGACCTCTTCAACAAACTGGTGCTGAGGCGCAAAGGTACTGTCCTGCAGGGTGGGCTGCTCCTTCCCCCTAGGAAAGAGGGAGAGCCCTTTCTGGCACCTCAGCTGTCAGCCACAGCCCTAGAAACAGGAACACTTTCCCCGGCGAGTGTGCTGCAAGCATGGCTGGGAGTGTCTTCGCAGAGGGTGAGCAGGGGAATCTTGCCCATGGGGGCACCTGAGTTGCCCCGAGGCCTTGGCAGGTACCCTGGACGTTTAGGGCCAGTGTCACCCCTCAGCGCCTGGCACAGGGCAGAGGACGGCATGGACTGGCTCAGGTGGAGCGTTAGTTCAATGAGCCCTTGTGCGGGGCTGTGGTGGTGTTGGCCGTTCCGCTTGCCTGGGTCACCTGGGTGCTGGTGGGAGCCATGGTACAAGGCATGTTTTTCCCCTCCCCTTTGCTGAACCTCTGTGTTCTCTAGTCCCCAGCTGTCACTCACTGGTGCTTTCCTTCCTTCACAGGTATTTCGGGGAAAGGACCAGGAGCCTCTGGAAATCCTGATGCTCCTGGAAGTCCTGCTGGTGCCTTTGCTCGTATGTCAGACTCAATACCACCCCTCCCACCCCCACAGCAGCCCGTGGGGGAGGAGGATGAGGATGACTGGGAGTCATAGCTGGGGTCAGTTGAGCATCAGTGTGAATCCCAGGACTCTTGAACTGAGCACCTTTGAGAGACACCAGCCTGTGGAAGTACCTCCTGGAGGGTGGGCACGGGCATGGCAGGGCGACCCTCTCATTTCTTTTTGAAGAAGAACAGGAGCAAGAGGAGCTAACTGCTGCTGAGGTTACAGTTATCAATGAGGGTTTTTCTTCTGCTGTCTGATATTTTCCACCCCAAATACAACATTCCATCTCAAATGCTGCTGCTGCTCATGCTGGCGCAATAAATCCTGCCTTAGCTGGTAGGCAGTGGGGCTGCCTGTGCTCAGAGGATCGGAACTAGCATTGCTCCTGATTTAAAGGGCCCTCAGTCTTTCCTAATGTGACTGGTAATGACTGCAAAAGCATCTCTTGCAGGCAAACAGCCCTTGCCTCATTTGTCTCCTTGCTGCTTGCTTGCTGAAGTTTGTGGTTGCTTGGTCGTTGCTAGAGGAGAGAATGAGTGTGTGTCCCTTCGTGGAAGTTTAATTCGTGGTGCCTCTGCACATGCTGGTTTCTTTCTCTACCTGGCTTACGGCAATTCTTTGCCTGTTGCTGTCTGAAAAAATTCAATAAATTTGAAGGAAGTCCTTGCAGCCTTCGCTCTGGCAAAAGAGGGAAGTGTGCTCAATTAAGTGTCTTAAAGAAAAGCCCAGCTGTCCACGCTCATCGCAGGCGGGGGCTAGCCTTACAACCCCGCACCACCAGCCGCAGGGCTGGAGGGCACCAGCTGTTACTCCCACTGCTGCTTGCACTGGCATTAAGGCAGAGCTTGTGCCAGAGCGTGGGGTTTGTACCCACTGAAGAAGTTTCTCAGAAGCAGCTGTTTCTTTCCCTGTGGGGCTAATTTAACATACAGGGAGGGGTACCAGTTCTGTGTCTAATTATAAGTAAGTGCTTTCTTCATTGTGAAGAGCCTTGAGAGGTAGCATCCAGCTGCTGAAACTGGCAAGGAGGCAAAAGAAGTTCCTGGGAAGAGACTTGCTCAGGAGAACAGAAAGACCTGGGGACAGCTGTGGGATTACATAGCTGTGGAATTTTACATAGCCGTCCCTGTTGTTACCGCTGCCCTCCAGCACTGACCCATGACCTAGGAAAGAACTCCCAGAAGGTTACACTAAAAAAAAAAAAAAGGTTTTACCATTTTCCACAGAAGGTTACTTTGACTTCAAAAACCTAGGCAGTAAAAAGAGCAGCGCCATCCTGTGCTTAAGCATGATCAAAGGCGAAGTGCTGTGCTGTATTATGGCCACATCTTTATTCCCCTTGAAAGAATGAACTGCTCCTTGAATCTATTGACTGCTTGAAGCAAGGTAGAAAGAAGGGCCCAAGAAATGTTACCCATACCAGTCTGACTGTGTAATTCCAACATGACATGAACTAATAGCCTGATAGTTTACAATTCCTGGGAAAAGCTTATGTTTTCATTGGTTATTAAGCCCCCTACACTTGGTGGTCAATGGGAAAAGGCAGATGTGTTCGGTCAAGATAATTATACTCCCCATACTTAAGTGTTTAGGTTGAAAATATTTAATCAATTTAAATAAAACCTTAACAGCTGTAAACAAATAGGAGCCCGCCACTACTGCCTTCACCTGCCTTAGACCTACAACCAGTTTCCCTCCTGGTTCTGGTGCTGAAGGCTGTCTCACCATCGTAGCACTCAGATACTGAACAGCCAACATCCACAAAGGAGGCAGAAGGCGGAGATTCACAAACTCCTTGGTACAGAAAAGCAGCAACTTGTGTTGCTTCAGGTGTTCTTCAGAGGCGTAGCTCACAGAACTGACCTACAGCCTGTTCTCTGGTCCGCATCACAAAGCATCCGACTTCCCTCGATGGAACTAGGAACATACAAAACCAGACAGTTTGTCCCTGGCCTTACTCTAAAGCGGAGGTTTGAGAAAAGTACAGATGCATAAAATGGGAAACAGTTTTGGTAGCATTACATAAGATACAAGTTCTGACCTTTCTTAACTCTGCAAACGCTGATCCAAAGGCAGGTTTCACCTGGGTTCTCTCCCTGATCCACTGCGGCAGTTTGTTAAAGATGGCAGGGCGTGCGTACCTGTGGTCCAGGAGCAGGATGCTTGCAAAGTCTTTCTGATGGCGAATGGCTCTGCCTGTACAGAGTGTACAACCACATTAAAACAGCCCACTCAGCTGTTCGTTCTCAGCCAAGAAAGCTCATGTTCCCATCATCTGTACTTAGACTGATTGGTAATGTGTCCCTTTTCCCACCCTCCTACTTCAATGCAGTCCCATTTTGTATCTCCCAGCCTGTCCGAGGAAGGATGAATTACCTATTGACTGGTTTACTGCCTTCATGCACAGGTTTTCAATCAGCACTCTGCTAGGTGCCTGGCCAGCAGCTCTGGGCTGGAAAGGAGAAATAGGTAAGACTCAACATGAGGCAGATGTAAATCAAACTAGGGAGTCTTAATGACACAGTGAGACAAATGCTTTTACCCCTGCAGAGTGAGCGGGTGGCCAAGCAGACCCCAAGCTGAGAGTAAGGAGGGACAGAAGAAAAGTTGCAGTCAGAAAACTGTGTCGAGCATTCACAAAGAGCCAGCCCACAGCCCCCTTGAAGGCAGAGAACTTGTCCCCAGCTGCCCAGAAACAGCATCTCCAGTGGGCAGTGAGAAAGAACAAGCATGCCAAGAGGAGAAGTGATCCTGGCAAGCAGCTTCTACCACCCTGCCACCTCCTCTGGGGTGAAGGGACCTTGCTCCCCTTGGAACTCAGTGTTCCCAGGGAGCCCCAGTGGTGTTTCCCTCCACTGAGCTGCTTCCCTGTGTTTAGGGCCACCTGTACACGTGCAGCGTGGAGAAGGCTGTGCTCTCGGTACCACGCAGTCTGGGAAATGAGGGCAAGCTCAAAGAAAAAAAATCTTTGAAGGCAGCCTTGGGACTCATGTGCTGGGAGGAAAGTCAATACTAAAAAGCTGAAGTGAAAGAGGCAGAGGTGTAAGTGTCTGTGTTACCATTGTTTTGTCAAGCCAAGTCATTTTTTCCTGGAGCTCTGGAGATTTAATGTTGGGGTAAGGCATTCCCACCATAATCACACACCTGCAAGGGGCAAGGGAGCACTGCATTACTCTTAATGTCTCATCCTAGAACAGTTTGCCAATAGACTGATAAATTAGAGGTCACTGCACCCCTGAAAGACAGACAGCCCTGAAAACCAAAGGCAACAATAAAGCACAGCAGTCTGACAAGCACATTTTGAACAGAAAGCTGCAGAGGGATTCAGGGTGCCAGAACAAGGGATTATCTAGCACAGCAAGCCTAACTGCATTACTCACACAAAAAGTACTCTGGACAAGTGGGTTTTACAGCACCCAGCAGACTCGGACCCATTGGTTTAAGCATCAGCCCAAGCCATGTTCTCCCCAGGATTTTCTATCTATGCAAGTAGTGATGTGCCCATCCTGCTTGGAGTCACCCCACCACAAGCTCCTTTCCAAGGAGCAGCCACCTTACCTTCCCAGGTCATCGGAGAAGTTGATCCCTTCACTCATTTTGCCTCCAACTACAGAAAGCAGCAGGGCCCCTGTCATCTGTCCTCCTGCCTGGCTGCAGCGCTGCAGGAAAGACGGACCAGCAACTTAAACCAGAGTAGGGAAGATTTCTGTGCTTCAGAAACACTCCCACACCTGGGCTAGAGCCCTCTTTCCTTGTTTAAAGCTGCAATGCCCTCTTCAGCAGCACTGCCATACACAGTTGGGATGCCTCACTCCCACCAGCCTGCCAGCTCAGCTTACCTTTATGCACTTGGCGTATTCCACCAGCACCTGCTCCACCTGGTTGGCTTTCTTGGGCTCCTGAAAGATCTGTCACAGGCAGTGCATCAGTTGCAGCAACAGGAAGCAAACAGTTTAAAGAAAGCAAATCATTTTACTCCCATGCCATTAAACAGCACATGGAACTAAGATCGGGGAAGGGAAAATTGCCTGAAAGACCACCCCGAAAAAGCACTGCTTGCTCACTACAGCACTTTTCCACTGGGCTCTGAAGGGAGCAGCAGCTGCTCCTGCCCCTCCAACGCTCCTGTTCATCTTTGGCAGGCTTGTCTAATTCTGCAAGAAGTTAAAAGTCATCTGAAAGCTGAAAGGCAGGAAAGCAATGTGCACCTCTTCCACTATGAATAAAGATCCAGCGGGGTGAGGAGACCCTCCAGCTGCAAGATCTTGGAGGACAGTGACAGGACCAATCAATTTGAACCACCAATTAATTCCAAGTAATAGCTCCCCTTGCCCAGTGAATAGATTAGTTTTCTATGCAAAGCATACATAAAGTAATATTTCTTTATGTTATTTTAGCATGCCTAAGTAGTTACTGAAAGCCCCTGAAGTTAATTGAGCTGCATTTTGATACATGCTGCACCTTGGCCTTAATCACAAGTTGTTTTCCCAGTAAACAAGAGGTGCAACATCTGTCTTTTCTGTGACAGTAAAGAACCTAAAGGATGGGTTTTCTCTTGGTTAGCAAGAGGTACGATCAAATTTTACCAGCCAGAATCAGTCTTTCAGTAGAAAAAATAATTGGCAATTACAAATATAATAAGTTAAATAGTCTTGGCTTAAACAGTAGCTATTTAATCCTCTGATTTAAATTAATTTTCTCTGGGTAATTTATATATAATCTCAGTGTGATCTCACCACAGCCACATCAGAAAAGACTTTAACCTTCCTCTGCCATGATATGATCTTGTGTGTGGGCAGCTGAAAGTCACACTTGCTGCACTTCCACCAAATTGCTTTGCTAACGCATATCCAATTTGCTGGAGACTGGAAAGGCCAAACAAGAACAAATCAGAGCTGAAAGGCAGAGCAAGCTGCGTGACTGTGGCACAAAGCCTTGGAGGCGCCAGGCAGACCATTGGGACCCTGACAGAACACACCTGAAAGGCACTATGAGTGACAGCTGTACAAACACGTAGAGAAGCTGAAGCATAACACTTCCACCACAAAAACCTACAGGCAGATCCACGGGCCAGAATGCCTGCACCGAGGCTTTGAAGTATCTGGGAATGCGCTCTCCCAATCCACAGGGTAAGTTATTTAGCTTTTGGTAAACAGAAGTCACAGCCGGGGTATATGTAATTCTCCCACCCGGCACATGATCCAAGATCCCTGCCCGACACCCCGAGATGGTCAGACCACCTGACCTTCAATACCCAAGCTTCAAATACTTGTGAGAGTCATTGCAAAGATTTTACATTTCCAGTGATCTCCCCATTTAATGTTTCTCATCACTTCTTCAACAGGAGTCACCACTGCTAGGCTTTCAATTCTCTACTCTGCAATTCTACCAGAAGAACACCACCATTTGTCCTATGAACTGCAGTCTGGTCCCATTCTGCCTAGCCCTTCGTTGTGCTGGCCTGTGTTCAAGGGACACATAGCCGAGCCTGGGAAAAACAAATTCCCTACAAGAGCTCAACCTGAACAGCTCCCCAGCCTCATGGGAACAAGCTTGCTGGTTATGGAAAGTGAGGATTGTCTCCCCCCATGGCCACTACACAGACTGTGCACTTAAAGAATCTATAGCTGCATTTAATCTAATTTAGATCCCAGCTCAGCGATCAGCCGCCTGGGAAGTATCATTTATTCATTACTGGAGGGATTGGCTAGATAAACATCCGCTCTGCTCTGCTGTGCAGAGTATGAGAACAACTCAGCAAGAGAGGCCTGTAATGCATAGATAATTGTTTGATTTTTGAAACCTCCATTTAAAGTACCAACTGCCCCTGGCTGCACAATTACCTTCTTCTTAGTTGCCAGGCGGGTGAGCAGCCCTGTCTTCTCCCAGTGTGCATACACCTGCTTCTCATATTCGTAGGAGGGGAAGAAGCACACCACACCCCCTGGGACCACGTTGCACAGGTTGCAAAGGATTCGACCCGTCTCATCCATCTGCAAGGAAGACAAGAGCATATTGCAGCTGACAGGAGCTCCAGCTAATGCCGCTCCAATTCTGTGCTCAATCCCAGGATCGCACCTCCCCTACGACATGCCTTGGGGGAAGGAAAAATGTGGGAAATATGCCAGGTCTAAGAGAGCTCTCTAGGGGAGCTGGGAATCACCAAAAAGCTCTTCACTGCTTGGCCTCTCCTCCTAATCCAGGGTTTCTGTTACTGCTGTGGAGCAGTGGTCATTCAGGAAAGGAGGGTTTATGTCTGTTGTCGCAGTGGATGGGACCTGTCACACTAGAACAGATGTGGAGAGCTAGACAGCACATCTGGCGGAGATTCAGCAGGGGCAGAGCAGATGTAGTATCTGGTGTTAGGTGCTTACTGGCGCACCAAAGGAAGAAGGAAAGAGTGCAGAAACATCTGCTGCCACCCCTATGGTTTGGGTTGCACTCTGCAGGGCTGCCACGCGCTGCTGTCACTGAGCCCTTCAAACTGTGAAGCACAGTCAGAAATCTCCTTCTGAGGCCCAGCACGCAAATGCAGGATCTCAGTACAGCCAAACAGGAGTTGCTAGTAATCATCATCTCCAATAGGTACCTCTGAGCAGGCAGCTCAAAACCCCTTTTGCTGCTCCTCTTTCCCAATTACTTGACAACACACCTGCCCCCAATCCCATGGATTTCCCCTGCTATGGCTTTTGACCAGCCCACCTTTCAAACAGAGAACACACTGTCCTATGAAACAAGCATGTGAAGCAAAAAAGAGATACCAAGGAAGGGAGCAAAGGGAAGACTGACCATCTGGGGCAGGTCTCTTGTCTGGTAGGTGAACTCCAGCTGCTGGTTGGAAGGACCACTGCAGAGGATTATGGGTAGAATGTTTTCTGGAGGAATCACATGTCCTGGAGACAAAAATAAGTAGTGAGAGTCACATCACGGCTGTGTGCACAAACCCCACTAGCTGAACAGCTTTACCTGCGTGCAGCGAGGCACACATTTGCCTAAGTCACTCAGCTGCTCTGGCTTCCGTTCCCTGAGCCCCTGGGAAGAAGGCACAGCACACTGCCTGCTGATACCGGGGGAGCTCAGAGTGGAAGGGACCTAGCACCCCTCTGCTGCCAGGAAAGATGCCACGTCGCTTAGAGTGCTGACGAAACAGCACCAAAGGCAAACTACGACACTCGGGTCCCGCAGAGACAGATTGTGAACCCTCCCTGCCACCCTGGCACACTCACCGCAAGAGAACTCCACGACACGTGCAGGGTCCACACCGGCGCTGGACAGCAGCTGCTCTCGGAAATCAGCCACCTACGAACCACAAGCCAAAGAGAGGTAAAGCACCAGCATCCCAAAAGACACTACGTCAGCAACACTGGCGCTGCTCCTTGAGCACCAGTGCCGAGGGAGAGCTGGTCAGCTCCGTCCCGTGGGTTGCTGGCCCGGGGGCGACAGGCTCCCTCCGCGGTGAGGACAATCGCGGGCACGCTGAGCACACGAGCCCGGGCTGGGAGGCGTGCTGGAGCCCAGGGCACGCACAAGGAGAAAGGGCCGCGTAAACCCTGCAGGGTCAGCCGCGGCCTGGAGCCGCCGCCGAGCGGAGAGCTCCCCTACCGCGGCGGCCCCGGTGCCGGCGCGACCGCACGGCCCCGAGCGCTGGGCCCCGGCGGCCCCGCCGAGCGGCCGCCCGCCCCCGCGCCGCCGCCGGGCGAGGAGCGGCAGCGCCCCCTGCCGGCCGCCCGGCCCGGCCCGGGGCGACGCTCGCTCGGCCGCGGGGCCCGTCGGCAGCCCGGCCCGCCGGCCCCCCGCCAAGGCCAGACCCAGGGCCCGCGGCGGACCTTCAAGCTGGCCTAAGCAGAACAGGCAGCGTGAGTGCGGGCAGGGCTCCCCCCTCAGTGCCCGTGGTGCTGAGCCTCGCTGTAGCCCCGCTGCACAGGGCAGGTCCCCTGCCTGGAACCACCCATCCTCTCTTGGCCCAACACGCTCCAATCCCAGACTTCCCCAGGCCCAAAATCCCATCACCAGGACTCCCAAGCACTGCACAGACCACAGCTTGGACTGCAACTACTTCCCCTCTCCAAGATGCAGTCTGAAAGGCTCAAAGTTGGAATGGTGGCCTTCCAAAAAGGAGGTCCTGCACTTCACACCCTCCTTCCCCCGCTTGTCACCACAAGTGCAAAGAGGAAATTTCAGGACATTTGTGTCCAGGAACAGGATAAACGTAGCTAACTGGGCTATCTGACACACCGCACTGCATCTGTACAACATGAACACACTGTCTCTCAGGCACTAAAGCAACAGGAGAAGGATGATAAGCTGCCTGCCACCATACCAAGACTGAAGTCTTGATTTTTCTGAAAGATCCCCTACAGGATGGTCCCTTTACAAGGTCAGATGGTTTTACGAGGTCTTCTGACTGCTACGCATGCTAGTTCCAACCCACCATGAGCTCAGCCTTTATGGTCTTGAGGACAAGAAAGGCTGACAAGGGCAATCCTGCCCTTACACTTGCAACTGTTTGCATAAACAGGCAGTGTGATGCCTCATGCAGGGAAATGGTACCGGGGAGAAAAGAGGGTAGGTAGGAAAAGTCTTTTCCCACACATGCCATGGGAACTGAGAAGAAGAGCACAACCCAGTGGGGCCAAGCTGCTGTCTTTCCATGCCTGCTTGCAGACAGCACCAGAGACCTCCTGAGAGCCCAGCACAGCATCCTTATTCCCTCACCGGCTGCATGGTGCCCCCAGCAATGATTACAGCACGGCATTCTTCCACCACCTTGGCAAAGTGGACAGCTGGATTCAACAAGAGGAATTTGAGGCTGCTCTGACCAACTGTGCCTGGGAAAAGGAGAGAGACAACATCAGGAACTAGCTGTGACGCACACTCAGGGATGTAAAAGATTCTTCCTCCTGTCCTGGGCACTCTGGCAGGTCCCCACCTCTCAAAACAAGGACTTGCTGCTATTCAACACTGCCAGGGGCAGCAGCAGGTAACACCAACCTGGAAGTTACCTGCTGCTTCCTAATCTTCCTGGAGCTGTGGAAGAGGTGCAATAAATCACAAGACAAAAATGGACATCCCAAGCGGGAGCAGAGCTCTGCAAACCCTGGCCCCAATGCCCTTGGTTAAGAATTCCTTTGGGTTCATGAGAGTCCTCACACAGACCGAGCCTGCCAGCCTGCATCATGGACAGCACAGATATGTTCTGGCGGGGCTGCAGGCTCCCCCCGGGCTCAGGATCTCCCCCCTCACTGCCAGTGAAGCGCCCTGCTTGCGACTCATGCCACGTCTCCCCAGCTCGCCCTTTCTAGTACCTTGCCTGTTGAGAATGACTCGGCCATCTTGGTTTGCATTCGTGAGGGCTGAGAGAAATCCTTCAATCTGCATCAGTGGAGAGGCCGTTCGGAGCTGGTCGTTCTCAGCCTCCACGGGAGGGCTCTGGAGAGTACCTGCTGGCCAGAAGAGAAAAGGAGAGGCAGGCAACTTAGGCCACATTTCTGAAGACAGGGACTAAGCACAAAATACAGATGGGTCCTTTCTACGGGAACATGATACCTGGTCTACATATGCAGACAGAGAACAAAGACCCAATAAAGGGAAGAACCCAAATTATGTCTCACTGCTAGGAAAAAAAGAGAATGATCTGGCTTTTGTAGCTGGCACCATTAAACAAAGCTACCCATGGTAGCTCAGGTCCCAGAGCCAGCAGGTCACAGCAGGCCAAAGCTTGAGTGCATGCAGTGAAAACGTGGAATCGCATCATTCAGCTTGGAGGGGACCTCAGGAGATCTTCTAATCATATGTCTAGTTGCCTAGGTCATCTAGGTATATCATCAGATATATTAAAACACACCTGTGCAGGACAGCTGCAGTCTCTCATTCTTCAGATTTGCCTCCCCGCCTTTCCTCATGCAGATAGATGCACGTTCCACACCCTCACTTTGTCCACAGATGCACAAGTGGAGGATGTCTGAACTCACCCTCTTTATCAGATCCCTGCTGGAGGGTCAGAAGAAAGTTCTGCAAACCAGCCAACTTCTGGTTTTCCTTGTTGGTCTTCACAGCTGTGGCAGGGCCTCCATATCGCTCCACAAACCCAAAAAGCTGCCAAGGAAAAGCCAGAAAGACTAAGACTACCAACAGCAGGAATCAGACAAGAATCAAACAGGTTTGCTGGTGTGCCACAGATAAAGTTCCTTGGTAGGTGTTCGCAAACCAGCCCAATCTATCAGCACAGCCCAAGGCTCCCATTACTTTCCTCCACCCATTGAATCAAAACCAAAACAAGACTCTGATGTTTGTTCCTCCAGTGCAGCGCAGCCTACTGGGCTGGCAGGTTTGAGGCCAAGCAGCACGGAGTTAGCACCCACTGCGTACTGTGGTACACCATGTTGCAGGCTTCTTTGCCATATAAGCAAAAGGTAACCTGCCTACACAGTGCTTTTTGCAGGAACCATTTTGTTGCAGAGCAGGGTGGAGAAGATAGGCTCCCACCCCAGCTGCTGCCTCTTCCACTTCAAACTCAATGTGTGAAACAGCATTTGAATGCTGTTGACCATAAAGTCACAGGGGCAGTACCTTCCTACTGATGAGGCTCTTCTCACAGTAACGCTGAACCTGTTGGAGGAAGACAGAAAAATGAACTGGCATTCAGCACCCCTTCTCCCATCCTGCTGCCCTTGATCCCCCTCTAGCAGGGATATCACTTGCTGTTCTTGCTGTGCTCATGGGGAGGGGTGCACAGTTCGTCATGCGTGTTGCCTCCCAGACAACGTTTTATTACAAAGGCATTGCTTCCAGAGCAGAAACACCCTGTGTTAAGGTGCTGTGTTTAGAGGTTCGAGGGATGGGTTAGGTTATTGGAGTAGCATAGTTTCTTCACCCTCAACCCTTACGGTTTTGCTTTGCCTACAGGCAGACTCTGCACTCGTACATGTTTAATTGCTCACTTCCCCCTGCCCCAAGACCACCTATCCAGCTTTAATGCACTGTTATCCAGACAGCAGCAGAAGAGATCTACACATGGGGGAGGTGGGGAGAATCTGCTAGAAAGCAGATTCTGCCATGTGAGCCTTGGCTTTACTTCCAGCTCTCACACGCACTTCCCGATAACCTTGAACAAGTCACCACCACCTGTGCCCTAGCAGGCGACATTTGCATTACCTTGAAGAGGTTGATATTGTCAATCTGGCTCTGAAACAGAAAGTCATTGATGGATTTTAGCACTGTCCCTGAAAGAAAAGAGGGGAAAGTAGAAAAAAAATTATTAGCTGCTGGGCCTGCAGCCCTTACAGCCCACATCCATGTCCCTGACATGACTGCATACCCCAGGTGTTCACCGCAGTCTTACCTGTCTGGGAAACTGCCTGACAGCTAGGATTTTGGTTCACATTACCTGTAAAACATGAAACCGATTCAAGGAAGGCTTACAATGGGCCTGTCTTAAAATTAAGAAAGAGACTAACAACTGAGCTGAAAGGGACACCGCACCAGGACAAAAACCAAGAAATAACAATACATCTGCAAAATGTAGCTATACAGACAAAACATCAGCTCCTGCTCAGTTTTAGTTTCCCCTGTAGGGCAGCCCTACATTGTAGGACAAGGGTGCTGCGGCATCCTAAGAAACACCACCTACATTCCTTCTGTAGCAGGAGGCAGCAGGTAGGGTGGGTGCATACAAATGCTCGCACACTACATAGTCATCATGCTGCAAAGATGAAGGGACAGGGACTGCAATGCATCCCTCACCCCTCCTCAATGCAGCAGCGGGGAGCTGGGAGGCGCACAGGCTCGCATACGATTGGGAAGAGGGGAAAACCTGAGGACAGCTCCACGCCCAGACCCCGGCAGCCAGAACAGGATTAATTGCTGCCACTCACTGCGTTTTATGTCCTAGTGTTTAACACCCACCTCACATCTCACTTTTTCAGCCTCCATCATGAAGCTGTACACAGGCTGCATTTTCTAATGAAAGCACTTAACTGAGTGTAGGGAAGAGAAGACTGGCAGGAACAGGGTGGGGAGAGAAGGGCAGACAGCACCACCAGGCCCCTGCCCCAGAGAGCTGCATTTCCCCTGGGCAAGGAGGAGGTTCTTTATGAACTTATGACAGGCTGTCCTCAAGGCACACTGAGGTCTAGCAAACAGATCATTAGAGGAAAGCAGCCCTGCAAATTCCAGTGGATTTAAAAATCACAGCAAAATAATATTTTCTCACAAAGGAAAGGCACCACTCAAGAAAGATTCATTCTGCAGAGTCACGCCTGACACAGATAGAGGCCTTGCTACCAGATGACCCAGGAGATTTATTCTGTGCGGCTCTTGTGCTGTCCTGATCACTACTACACATCTGCTGTATTCCTCACTTAGCATCCTGCCTCGTCCCCACTCAAATCAGATCTGAAAACCACACAGAAAGAGAAGGAAACTGCCTCTACCAACTTATGATGTCATCTGCTGCTCCTCAGCTAATCAAACAAAGAGAGGGGTTCAGGCAGACACCAGTCAACATCCCCATGTTACAAAACAGCCTGAGAAATAAAATTACTGACATCTGAACCTATACATGAGCAATACTTCCCCACAGAAGTAGGGGGGGAAGCGGAACAGTGCCCCGAGGAAGCACCAACTAGCTCAGAGTCTGTCGGCATCCCTGGAGATAGAACAGGTTTGCTTACCTCCCAGCATGGCCACAAACCGCTCCAGCAAATACAGGATCTGCTTAATGTACATCAAGTTCTTTGCCTTCAAACGTTTCCTATGAAAAACGAGACAGGTATTAGGCCCCAGCACATCTTCAGGGATAACTCAAGCAGCTGAACTGCAGAAACAAGCACCCGAACTCCCCTTCATTTTGAGGAGACAGGAACCAAGAATGATTTCTCCCAGGCTCACTCTCCCTATTTCTGACAGGGCACAGACCTCTGGATATCCTGCCTAAGGTCACCCCAGAACACTCACCGATGCACCCCACACTGTTCCTACCATTGCCTTTCTCCTCACACATTAATTACAGTTTGTTTATTACAATGGCAGTGACGCCTCAAGTCCCTGTTGCGATAATGCTCCACAAATTCAAAGTTATTAGCATTGAGCATAATAATCAACCACTGCAGGGATGACAAGACACAGAGCCAAAAACCACATATAGCTTCCTCCTCCTTCTCCGAGCTTACTGCCTCTGCCATAATGCCAGTCAGCACGTGAAAGACTAAGGTCCAGGAGAGACATGAAAGACTGAATCTTCTGAAACTCTGCATCACAAAGCAGGAGTGATTAGAGGGAGATATTGGGAAAGGAACTGAGAGTATAAGGGAAAGCCAGAATCCTCAGGGTATCCCCCTTCTCACTGCTTAATACCAGCCCCAGGAGTCTGACTTAGACAGATTCGAGACAGAGATAATGAAGCAAGTGGCTTTTCATCTGCAGAAGTATTAATGCAAATAACTTTCCACCGGGGAAAAGCAAGAAAGACCCTGCAGACATGAGACAAGCCATGGCATCCACACTGCTATTTTCCTCTGAGATCCTCACCTATATCGCTCCATGTACTGCAACAGCTGGGAGTGGGCACAGCACAGCTACACGAACACAAAAAGGAGCTGTTATTACGAAGGAGTCAAGAAAGGGCTCTCTGCTGGACGCAGAGCTCACTCACGATTAACAGGCCAGGCTGTGACTCACCTGAGAGCCACTGACCTCCGCACTATGGATGCAGGTGATGGTGTCTATGAGGTTGTGGGCCTCGTCAATGATTACGACCTGGTCCTTCAGCTTGATCCCAGCAGCGCTCCTGGTAGGCTCATGCAAGAGCATCTGATAGGGCAGCACCACCAGCTACAGGAGAAGCACACACTGGCCTGATTCTAGATCTCATCCTTACAAACTTAGGGCACTCCCCAACCACTCATTAAAGGCTCATATCAGATGGCCTCGCAGAATTCAGTCAAGTTACTTACTCTTATTATGGGAAGGGTAGGAAGAGAGACAGGAGCACATGCTTGAGAGGGGCACTGGGATGTAAGCCGAAGAGAAACGATTATGCTACAACTGTATACATATCGGCTGAGGTTACCTTCTGAATCTCCTTTGAAGCACTGAAAGCACGTCTTCTGATAGAGAACCAAGCAAGGAAGAAGAGCGGTGGCAAGAGCTAAGATTACACCCATGTATCAGTATTGCCTCAGAGTTATTGAGCCTTTCAAGTATTTCAGAATGCTGACATATTCACAGCCTCCCTATTAACTTCAAACGGGTATTCTCGTTTTCCTTTGCTTTCTCGGCAAAGCTACAGCTGACAGAAACACAGCCTCTTTACAAAATCCCACAATATTGAGTAACAGTACTGGAGGGAGCAGGAAATTGGTTTATTCCTAGAGCCCCTGGCATTAATTCCACTAAAACTGTGTACATCTTACCTGAGCAGCAGGAATGGCATATCGACTCCCATAATATGGGCAGGCTTTGGTCTCCCTTCCCAAAGTCACCAACTGCTCAATGTCCTTCACTTCCACTAGAACTTCATCACGGAGAAACTGCATTTGCTCATAGGAATAAAATGGGCATATGGTGCGACTCACACGTCTCTTCTTCCCTTCATTCTCTTCATCACTCTTCTTTTCTAACAGCAGAAATCAAAAGAAAGCTGTGAGCAACACACGCAATAGCCTAAAACAACCACTTTGCAGAACCTTCTGGATTTCAAAGCAGGCTTTGTCATGTGTATTTTTGACCTATCATCTATGTAAAAATTATTCAGCAGTAACATTTCCATCTCCACAGTGGACACTGCTCTTGCCAGTTAGATTTAGCCATGTGACATTTTCCAACATTTCTAGTACTGAGTTACAAAGACAAGTATCCTTCCATTGCAGAAGTCCTGACCAACTTAAGATACTCAGAAAATACATACAGATGTCAGCATCCTAGCCTGGAGGTCAAGAAAAGTAAAAGCACTAAGGATCTCTAGCTCTGCTCCTCCAACCTGCCATTTTCAAGCTCCTACCATTCTCTTGCTAGAACATTCTCTTGCAGTGCACACTGTCTCCAGACTCTCATACCAGCTTTATGAGCGATTGCTTCCCCAGGCTGGAAGTGTTCCTACCATGTTTGTTCTTTTGCATCTCCATGCAGCGGTCATTGATGAGCTGAAGAGCCCCCAAGCGTCGCACCTCCTCATTCACACACAGGTTCTTGGACATGCAAAGAGAGGAAGCAGTAGGGGGTCATTAAGCACTGAGTGCCCCGTGTGCACCCTTTGCTGTAAAATGAAAGATTTCTTTAAAGCAATCTCAGGCCAGATTCTGAAATGGAAGAGTCTATATTGGTCAGACATTGTACATGCTAACTGCTACAAATATGCTTGAAACACATAAAAACTTAGCGAGAAGAAAAAAATGGGAAAAGGTGCACTGAGATGGCTCACTGCTACACAGCAGCTTCTAAAAAACGCTGCCAGAAGTAATACTAAGAGGAGCGCCTTCCCAGTGACTCAAATATCTGTAATATTCCACATCAGAAAAGGTAAAACAGATTTCTGCATTTACGTCAAAGGGTAAATGGCCAAAACACAGCTCACAAAAAAATGTACATCACACAGATCTGTGTCACAACCCATGACTGCTTTAGTTTTTCAATGGGAGATTCAGTCAATCCCCGAGATGCCTTCTGAGGCGTCGCATCCACACACCTCCTCGCAAAGTCTCTCATATTAAGTTAACACACGCTCTGGGTCCCTTGTGAACAATACCACATACCTGCCTGGATCCCAAGGAGACCAGACGTGTTTCTTTGCCAAAAGGACTTTTTTGCACCTCGTGTACAAACTGAGACAGCTGGGAGTGAGTGCGGCTGCAGTAGTAAATCTACAATGAGGAAGAACAAACGGAAGACAAGAAGAATCACAGAATCACAGAATCATTTAGGTTGGAAGAGACCTTTAAGATCATTGAGTCCAACCATTAACCTATCACTGCCAAGTCCACCACTAAACCATGTCCCTAAGCACCACATCTAAACGTCTTTTAAGTACCCCCAGGGATGGTGCCTCCACCACCTCCCTGGGCAGCCTGTTCCAATGCCTGACAACCCTTTCAATGAAGAAATTTTTCTGAATATCCAATCTAAACTCCTCTGGCGCAATTTGAGGCCATTTCCTCCTGTCCTATCACCTGTTACTTGGGAGAAGAGATTGACACCCACCGCACTTCAACCTCCTTTCAGACAGTTGTAGAGAGCGATAAGGTCTCCCCTCAGCCTCCTTTTCTCCAGGCTAAACAACCCCAGTTCCCTCAGCCGCTCCTCATAGGACTTGTGTTCCAGACCCTTCACCAGCCTCGTTGCCCTTCTTTGGACACACTCCAGCACCTCAATGTCTTTCTTGTAGTGAGGGGCCCAAAACTGAACACAGCGCTCGAGGTGCGGCCTCACCAGTGCCGAGTACAGGGGGACGATCACCTCCCTACTCCTGCTGGCCACACTATTTCTGATACAGGCCAGGATGCCGTTGGCCTTCTTGGCCACCTGGGCACACTGCTGGCTCATATTCAGGCGGCTGTCGACCAACTCCCCCAGGTCCTTTTCCGCTGGGCAGCTTTCCAGCCACTCCCCCCCAAGCCTGTAGCGTTGCCTGGGGTTGTTGTGTCCCAAGTGCAGGACCTGGCACTTGGCCTTGTTGAACCTCATACAATTGGCCTTGGCCCATCGATCCAGCCTGTCCAGATCCTGCTGTAGAGCCTTCCTACCCTCAAGCGGAACACAGAAGCCAATCCCCTACCTACAACCAATCCTGCAAGGAACCAGCCAAGCACCTCAACAAGGTAAATCTTGCTCAAGCCTTCAAAAACACAAGGGAAGGCACATTTTTGTCACCTTACAACTGTTGAGGCCAAGAGCCTTATCTTTGCTTTCACCTATGAATTTGCCTTTGTTTCCATTTAATTTTCCAAGGTCCCTATAATAGCAGAGACTCACCACTGGAGAGTAATAAAGAACTGTTTCTTGCAGTGTGCTTTTACAGCAAGCCATAGCAAAAATTCAGCAGCGTTAGCAAAGCAAACTGCTTAGGCAGCCAGCGCAGTCCAGAAGGAGATGAGCACAGCAGAACTGGTTGCTATTATCAAAAAACTCGGCAGTTCTTGCATGCTAGTTCCTAAATCCTTCTGTACTGCATTACTCTGGGAAAGGTGCAAGGAAGCCATAATTCTGCTCACTCCTGCACTGTTCTATGAAGTGGCACTATTTACTTTCCTCATCTCACCTTAGTCACGTGCTCCTCTTCCAAATCATCGTCATCTTCCTCCAGCCTAAGAAAAGAAAAAACCCAGTTTCCTTTCAGCAGATCACTGAGAGTTAGAATCAAATGATGCTCTACGACAGGAGAGCAGTCTCAAGAGAGATGGCTATGTCATCTCAAGAAGAGCCTCAGGTCTTCACTCAGGAGGTGAAAGAAAAATCAACTTTTTAAGAATAGTGTAAGTGTGTATAATCAATTCAAGTGTTGCAGTTTAACCCCAGCCAGCAACTAAGTTCTCTATCCCAGCCAAAACCAGCACATCAAGCCTTGCTCGTTAAAAGAAAAATGTCTGTAGGGCTATGTCTTTAGCAACTTCAAGAAACTTTTTTTTTCCTTTTAAATCTGGGGCTTCTAAGCCCCAGGCATAAGCTAATCAGTGCTATACTATTCTTTGGTGAGCTTATTTATTTATTCTTGTAAAACTTTCCCCTTAGAGACAATTTACCACCCTCAAGCTATTGCATAAAGAAAAGCTTCAGGAAGATACTCAGCTGCCATACAATCCCTCAAAGGCAACAGCAGTTTAATTTTTGATAACTACTTCCTTTATACGTAGTTTAAGTGTTTTGCAATTTTTAAGGCAGGAGGATCTGTCTACATACTAATTAGTAAATTTGTATTTTAAATATATTTGACTTTTCATGCTGAAGTACGGCTTCTGGCTTCCTGCATAAAGCAATCGTATGAGAGAGAGAAGCGTGCATGGGGTTTTCACACCGAAGCTCAGTCTTTAGAAGTATGAACATCTCTCTCTTTAGAGTATCAAAAGATACCAGTGCTAATCTGCAGGACCGATAGCTTCCTCTGATGCCCCGAGTTCCATTTCCTTTTCTAATGCAAGGAACTTGATCTCAAGTCATTCACTCAGCATCCAGAGGCACTCTCTGGGGAACCTGGCGTGGATAAAGGCAGGGCATTGCCACACTTTTTAAGAAAGATGCGCTTTATCAGAAAACACTTCAGGTCACTCAGATCAGCCTAACAAAACCTTAAAAACCAAAACAAAATCCCCCCAAAACACCAAACCAAACAATTAAACAAACAAACCCCCAGAACAACCACTACCTTACACAGCTTGAATGGGGGAGAAACTGCAGATCTGCACAATCACATATGAAATCCCTTTAATTAAGGCAAGCTAAAAATGATACAGAAAACCTTTCCTAGGCATTGAATCCCCTCAGTCCCTGTCCTTACCCAGATGCCATTTTCTTTTCTTCATCACTCTCATATTCAGCAAGAATCAGCTCCTCCTCATCGTGATCCAGCTGCTCTAGAACATCTACTCCAGCTCCCTCTGAAAGAACCTCCTTGCTGAGCTGAAGAAGGCGCTTTGTCTCATCCTCCTCAGACCTCTGAAAGGAACACATCATCACATTATTTCTCATACAGAAAGAGAGGTATCACGTGCATCGCTTTATGCCATGGACAGGTGAGAAGACCACACGGTCCCTCATCCGTAGCACAAGGCATGGCTCGCTGACTAAATCCCCAGTGGGACACGCAAATTCACCAAGGGCGTCTGAAGCTGTTCAGCCCCACAGAATGCAGCTGATACCAACAACCAAAGACTTGCTCACACAGACATATGTAAAGGTGAAACATAAAAAGCCTTCTATGCAAAAGGCGCACTGAACTACTAGATCCTGAAATGACAATATCAATGTAATCCAATATTATTGCTTAAAGTGTCCCATAAAAGATGGCTGAGAAAAAAAGTGTGTAAAAAAACCCCAACCAAATAAACATGTAAGGACATAATGAAATACTCTATCCTAGCCTTGAGTTAAATGTGGACAAACTCAGCACCTGTTTTAGAACGCAAGATTTCTCTTGCTTTTTTTTTTCTCCAGTTATGTGGTTCTTATTCTAACATAGGTCTACCACTCTACAAAAATTCCATTAAACTGTTGAAGAATAGCTTTCTGATTAATTTTGTGTTCTGATAAAGAAGAGTTCATTTTTTCAATCCGAAAACAGTATCTTCCAACTTCAGTGGGCATTCTTTTACCATGGCATTATGAAGAAAAGCAGTTAGCGAGCACTACAGAGGAGATGAATCAGTTGCTTTTCCAAATCTCTGTAGTATTTCTCTCATTTGCTTTCTTGCTTTTTATTGTGCTTCTCATTTCACATGCTCTTCACGCTCTTTTAAGAGACAGAATTTCTTTGTTCCACTTGTTTCTGATTTGCCATTCACCTCTGAACCTTTGCTATTTCTGCCATATCCTTTTGACAGGAGTTAACCAAAACATAACTCTGCACTTGAGATGGAGCACATTAGAAACTAATAGCCTGGCAGCCTAATAAATCTGCCTGTTTGGGGACCTGAAGTGGGGATTTCTGGAAAGTTTGACTCATACCATCAAAAAGCTCTTAGAGTCAAGAGTATTGAAGCCAGCTCACCCATCTAAATGGCAGGAAAATATATCTGTGAACTTTTTATATGTAGAAAAGAGACATTTCTGAACAACACAATCACGTTTGCTATGGAAGTAAACAAATACAATTGTTCCCTAGTGGTGAGCAAAGTACAACCAAAGCCTGACCTGGCTTCTTTTGGGGGGGGGCTTCTGTTCCCATTATCTTAAATTTAATCTCAGTTCTACAGGTTTTGGTTCAGAAGTACAGTGTTCGTGCATGTTCATAGAACAGAGAGTTTAAAAAAAAAAATCTGAATATTAAAGCTTTTAAAACAAAAGCAGAGGGCAAGAAGGCCATCAGAACACACACCCTTTCTATCTACACACAAGCATTGCCACAGGAAATTCTCCAGGCACAAATTTTTCACATCTGTACTTTAAAAAGAAAATCTAACCAAAAATTTTGGATGGCCAACTTCAACAAAGAGCTCCCCAAACAGACAGGTTGGAAAATTCAGAGTCAAGTAACAGATATAAGCGAGTACGAACAACACTCGAGATAACCAAACCAGAAAGTTCTAATCTCTGCGGGTAACTCACCTTTCTCTTTGCTGCATATTTTAACTGCACATTATGGCGAATTTTCTCAAGACGATCTTCTCGCTTTTTCCTCTTGATCTGCTCTTCCTAAAATAAAGGGAGAGTGAAGGAAGGATGAAGTGCGTTTAGTCCTAAACCCCAGGTATAATTACTTCCCTATGCCCTGGGGATGGAAAAAAAATAACTCCGAAACAAAACTGCCAGTACACAGTCCCTTCCTCCTCAAGTGCATGGCTACTATAGGTTACATATGTTATATTTTCACAGTAATATAGTTTCTTATCTTATGCAACGTGCGTGACAACGCCTCACCCCTCTTAACTGAAACACAACCCCGTGAAAGACAAAGACCACCACCAAAGTTCGCCTCACTTGGTTTTCCAGTCGTCCCCCGGGCTACCCGCCCGCCTGATCCTCACACCTCGCTATTCCACCCGCCCGCTGCACACGAGCATTTCTCCACCTTCAGCCTGTCCGCCATGTCCCGCTCCTCCTTCTTCTCCACGAACGCCGTAACCCAGTCCGGTTCCCCGGCGGCGCCCGGCCTGTCCGGCCGTCCTGGCTCAGCCGACGCCGGCGGCTCCTTCCCCTCCTGCCCACGGCCCGCGAGTGACAGAAGTCGCGCCTCCTCCGCCCGCTTCTTCTCCTCGAAGTCGCGGAGCCAGGAGAGGGCCCCGCAGATGAGACTCAGGGACTTTCCCTGCCGTGGAACACAAACACGAGGAGGGTCCCGCGGCTGGAGCGCCGCTGTCACCGCCACGCACGCCGCGCTGCCCCTCCGCGGGGACGGGCCCCTGCCCGACAGCCCCTTCCGACCGGGATCAGGCCCACACCCAGCCCCTTTCCCGGGGTTCCACCGTCCCTCCCCACCCAGGGCGACCTCCGTCCTCCTGCCGGGCGGCAGCTTCCCGCCGCACTGGCTCACCGTGCCCGTGGGGCTCTCGAAGATCCCGACCCGGCCGGCCTCCAGCGCGCCGTACAGCGCCGCCATGAACCGCTCCTGGATGAGGTACGGCGTGTAGGGGAACGGGAACCGGCCCCCCGCCGGGCCCGGCACTGCGCCGCCCGCCGCCCCGCTTGCCATCCCGCGCGCCGCCGCCGCCCGCTTCGAACCGAGCGCCGGAGACGCCCCGCCCCCTTCCCGTGACGCTCCGGTGACGGCCGGCACGGGGCGGAAGGCCCGCGCCTCCCCCGGGGCCGGCTGGGCGCCGGGCCCTGACCTGCCGGGCCGGGCCGGGCCGGGCCGGGCCGGGCCGCGCCGGGCGCTTCTCCTCCGGGCAGGGCGGTGGGAGCGCGGAGCCGCCCCGCCGCAGGCTCCCCGCGCCGCTCCCGTGGGACGAGCGTGGCCCGAGGCCCCCGGCCTTCCGCCGGGCCACGGTCCTCCTACGCGAGGCCTGGAAAGAGCCGAGTTACTCGGCCCTCTCAGCCCCGCATCCTGGTTCCTTCCGCCGCGATTCAGCGCGAGTGCTGCCGTGCCGCCTCCGAGGCCGCCTCCTGCCTCTCCCCAGGCATTGTCTGCTCTTCGGCGGCTGCCAGCGGAGCTCCGGAGCCGCACACGGCCGGGCGCAGGTGCCCCGGAGGGCCGGCAGCCCTGCGGCGGACGCCTGCTCGCTCGGCAGCCCCGGGCTTGGCAGAAGCCGGGGCTGCCCCGGGACGAGCTCCTCGCCACACCGAACTCCGAGCAGGGCTGACCCCCGCTTACAGTTTCACTCCCATCGTACGCAAGGGCAGAAAACTGGATTACACAGAGAGAAAAAAAGGGTTTATTTAGGATGGAAACACATAGCTAGTAATAAAACATAGCAATATAGAGGAGGTTTATGTAATATACAGTCATTAGCATAGTAATAAATGCAAATATAGTAATTCCTAACTGCTAACGCTGACCTTTATATGTTAATACTTTACAAACAATAGTGAGCTAAAGAAGAGTATCATAAAAAGGACTACAAAATTGCAAACGGTCTCTGGACTACCAGTCGGAACCCATGATGTACCGATTCTGACTAGGACATCTAGGGGGAAACGTATTTCTTTTTTGGTTAAATAAGGTAAGGCCACATTTTTGCTCATGTTTTGTTGATGTCCCAAGTTGGAAGGTGTTTCAAACCGGCGAGGACAAATTTGAGAGAAGTTGCCACAGACTAGTAATGGGCGGCATTCCAACTGGAAATGCTTGCGCATCCATCTTTTCTGGGAACAGCCACGTCAGTTTTGCGTTACTCAGCTGTCATGTCAACCAGGCTTTGCATGCAGAGGTAGGAATTCATTGTCCCCTGTAAGATTTGGAAAAGAGGAAGAAAAGACAAATAGATTGAGGTTCAGCTCCAGAGTCTCAGACTCAAAAGATTTGGAAGCACCTTGTCAAACACTGGGTAAACTTATTACATTCATGAAAAATAAGGGAAGGTAACAAAAAGAGAGTTCCTAAGACTACTGCAGTGTCTAACAAGCCGAAGTTTTGAGTCAGAACCAACCTGGAGCTTTTTATTTTGATCTCCACCTTATTTGAAAGGTTATTTTACAAGCCTGATTCTCCCAGTAGTTATGCTACCGCATAGTCACAGTCCCTGATTTACCGAGAAGCTGGTGCCCATTCCTCGGGCTCTCAGGACTCTTCCTAAACCACCAGTGCTCAGCTCTTAGGAGTAACTCCCTGCTTCCAGACCTCTCATGGTTTTTGTGCTGCCGGGGTTAAGCATCCAGCCCAGGCACCAGAGTTACCGCCTCTCCAGTCAGTCTCTTCCCACCGTGGTTCTCATCACCCACCTTTTTCATGTGCCCCCAAACACTGCTTTTGTTTCCTGCTCCAAGCACTCGCTCCAGCCCTATGGCAGAAGTGAGCGGGAAGTGAGAGTTCTCCTACCCACCGTACATTTATAAGGTTTCTTGGCCACGTGGATTTTCAAATGCACTTTAAGCGTCGAGCTTTTCCGGAAGCTTTTCCCACACTCGCTGCACTCGTAGGGCTTGGCTCCTGCGTGGATCCTCAGGTGGGCACCAAGGGCTGAGCTGTGCCTGAACGTTTTTCCACACTCCTCGCATTTGTAGGGTCTCTCCCCGCGGTGGATCCTCAGGTGCACATTGAGAGCCGAGCTCCGCCGAAAGCTGTCCCCGCACTCCACGCAGATGTAGGGCCGCTCCTCGGCATGCGTGGTCTGGTGCTTGGCCAGAGTGGAGCGATCACTGCACCTCCGGCCGCACTCGGCGCACTGGTAGGGGTTGGGCAGGAGGCCACCGTGGTACAGGGGCAAGGCCTTCCCCCCATGGATCCGGCGGTGAGTGGTGAGCGCCGAGCTCTGACTAAAGCCCTTCCCGCACACGGGGCACTTGTAGGGCTTCTCACCCGTGTGTGTTCGCATGTGGGTCACCAGCGAGGAGCTCTGCCGGAAGGTTTTCCCGCACTCGGTGCACTCGTACGGTTTCTCTCCCGTGTGGATCCTCTGATGCCGAATGATGGCCGAGCTGTCCCGGAAATGCTTCCCGCACTCCTGGCACTTGTGGGGCTTCTCTCCGGTGTGGACTCTCCGGTGTATGATCAGGGATGAGCGGTCGCTGAAGCTTTTCTCACACCGGGGGCAATGAAAGGGTTTCTCACCCTTGTGGCTTCGCTGGTGGACGATGAGATGCGAGTTCTGGCTGAAGCTCTTCCCGCATTCGTTGCACTGGTAGTGTCTCTCTCCCGTGTGGGTCCGCTGGTGCCTGATCACATTGGACCTCTGGCTGAAGGTTTTCTCGCACTCGTTGCACTGGTAGGGCTTCTCGCCGGTGTGGATCCGCTGGTGTTTGATCAGATCTGAGTTGCGGGTGAAACTCTTCCCACATTCGGAGCAGCTGAAGGGTTTCTCTGCCAGGTGGATCCTCTGGTGCTGGCTCAGGTATGAGCTCCGGCTGAAGCTCTTCCCACACTCGGGACACTCATAGGTTTTCTCTCCCACCTGCTGAATCCAAATGGCACCGTTCCCACACATGGGTGGGTCTGGCTTGTCCCCAGCAAGGATAACCTTGTTGATGTGGGCTCTACCGCTGTCCTCGCACTCCCACACTTCCATCCCACAGGGAGTTACCATTCCCTGTCTCTTTCCAAAAGATGTCTCCACCTCATTTTCTGTCTCCAGCTCCTGCTTGCGGTCCTGTCTTTGATCAGTGTCCTGGAGGGTATCTCCTGTGAGCTTTCTGGAGGGGAACAGATGAAGTTCAGCTCTCACAGGACTTTCCTGATGAAGCTTGCCCTTCTGTGTGTCGCCCATGGTCCTGTCACCTGCTGGAGTGAACAGAGGAACTAGCAATGAGTAACGCCCCCCCCGCTTCTCTGAGGAAGAAGTCCAAACAGGGCAACCGCAGAGACCTGCTGCACGTCAGCCACCATTAGCTAACAGCGCAGGAGCCAGCCCCTCGGTATCTTCTCTGGGCAGAATGAGGGCATGGAGACCGAGGAGTGCAGGAAGGGAGTGTGACCCGAGGATGGGCAGCCACTGTGGCACAGATTGCAAAGAGGGTCCTCTGTCATAAAGTTACAGCCCTAAAGGACACAACCTGTCACTTGCTTGTCCTCAAAGTTCCTACGTCTAGCAAGGTTAGAGCAACATCATCACCGCTCTCCTCAACAACCCCCACTGTAGCTACTGCTCCTCCCATTGCCTGTGAATCACTGCTCTTCTTCCAGCATTCCCATGCTTAATCAAGGAAGGAAGCAGCCAACACCACAGGAACATCCACCCTGCCAAGTAGACAATTTTCTTTCTTCTTTCCAGTCATAGCCCTTTTCCTTAAAAAGAAAGCCCTACATATTCTGCAGCAAATTGTATCAAGATTTTGTCTACAGAACAGATAGGCAAGTGAGTGGAGCAATAAACTGTTTTATTAATCAAGCATGGAAATTAACATTTAGACTGAAACATTTAGAGGCTCCTGGTTTTTTAGTACTTGTAGTCATATGGAGAACACACCTCAGAAATGGATCCTGGCACATGAAGTAAGTCGATTAGCTGGACGGCACTGCTTACAGAGTTAACATCATCCTCTTAGGTGTGGGAGGTCCGAATATGAGATGAATGCAGCAGGATAAACCCCTCAGGTTTTGTCTTGGGTGATCTGCTGATTTTGGAAGACACCACCACAATGGTTATACTGATTTCCAAGGTTTTGTTTACAACACTCAGGGCTGAGAAACATTTGTCGTACAAATAAAGGCATAGCACTGGCCCAAGTGCTCCTGTGCTCAGCTCCTGTGAGAGCTGAACTTCATCTGTTCCCCTCCAGAAAGCTCACTAGCATGCACCCCAAGGATGCAAAATGACCACTAAAACATTAAAAATACTGTCATCGTGAAAGGTAGAAAAAGCCACACTTTGGTTAGTTATGCCTTCTAACATTCTGAGTATAGTCTTTGCTGAAAAATACACAGGATTTTATTTCATTTTGGATAGGCTCTTTTTGAAAGGGTATTAGATTCCCCAGGAGTGTGTTTCATCTTCATTGTACCCTGGCTATGAATCTTCCTGAAAGCAGAATCTATATAGTACGGGAGCAGAAGAGGCAGGATGAGTGCAGAGCATGCAGCACAGTACATGCCAAATTTTCAGCATTCAGCTCTTTTCTTCCCTTCCCAGACATGCTCTATCCAATTTCTCACCTTGTGAGCAATCTCTCTGCTGTCTCGGTGTTTAGTTGCTTCTGGCCACAAAGCTGTTTTCTCTTCACTCCATCCAGGAGGTTAAAGCCAAGTCAGGGACTGCAGATCCTGATCAGAGGAAAGAAAACAGATGTAATAAATACCCATCATAGTAGTGGTGCTGTAGAGTGAGATTACAGGAGAGTAAGTATTTAGGAGACAAAAGCAACCAGAGGAAAATGACACCCAGAAACATGAGTCAGGGTCACCACCTGTTTTGCCACGCACACTGTGACACCACTGTTCAGGTCCAATAACCAGGGCCAGCTCATGTAACGAAGACGGGGTCAACTACACTTGCTGGGGAGAGCTGCCTGCCAGCTTGTTGCCTTCTCACGAGTGTCTGGATGTTCCTCCTGCTGCACTTCCAGACCAAAAATGCCTCCTACTGAGTTTTGTATAAGAATATATCGATTCCTCAAACCATTTTCTCTCCATCACCTTTCCTCCTAGTGAACTAAATGAGAACATAATGTAGTTAATGCAGTTCTGTTCTGCAGGCAGAGGAAAAATGCCACCTTCACAACTGGGCTGCTTTCTGCATCTGTCTGGAGTCCCGTTTATTGCCTTTACTGCAGGAGTATTTTGCTTGGTTGCTCTCAGTGGCTCACCCAGGCATGCACAGGTCTGGGCAAGAGAAGAGATTTTGGTCTGCTCACGTATTATCAACAGGAGCAGTCCGAAGGCAGAATTTCCTCTCTGGTGCTCCAGAAAAATGGCAATTTGGCTGCCTCATTCCACATGGAGTTTACAGGGCTGGCAGTGAGCAGAAAAAAAGTCACACACACCTGTTTACGCATGAACACCGAGATGATTCAGTCAGCCAACACGCAATCCCACTTCTCAAGGATCTCTTGTCAGAGCAGAAGTACACTGCGCAGGAGTCGGGTTTGTGGGATAGAAAATTAGGTCACCCATTTAGCTTTAGCACTATTTTTGTGCAGTGGTATTTGTACAGAGGCATTTTAAGATGCTGAGAGCTCAGTGACGTCCTAGAAATGTACAGGTTACAGAAAGAAAATGCTTAAAAACTACACATGTGAATGCCAGCTCTGCAATGACGACGCACCATTTTGGTCACGTGGATTCCCTCCGTACCACTAGGAACAAGTGTGAAATTACTCATGACTGGGTGTTCACAAGAAAAAGAAATGTAAACCAGGATCTTTTCCTTTCAAAGTGAGAAACAAACTGAACTGGCTGCGCAGTGGTATACCAGAGGAGGGTATCATGACAGATGTGGGTTGCCAGGCCGTCCCAAGGGCAGAGGGAAGATTTCGCCACCTGCATAACGCCACCACGATAAAAGAAGGCCCCTCATAAAATGGACAGTTGACATTTTGTTGGCTCTGCCTCAGCCTGGAGTCACGTCCTTCCTGCTCCCCACCGCCTCCTCCACAGTGGATTCAGTGGGCATCGCCCCTTGGGGAGAGGGTGTTTCCCGTCCTGGCAGCAGGCAGCGGCTGCAGGCTCTGATCCCAGGTAAGAGGCAGGGAAGCTGAGGTCTCCCTCCCCATATGTCCCCCCATCCACCTACGAGGCAGTGCCGCTCTGCGGGTAAGTCTGACCCTGCTGTACCATCCTTCCGATTTCAGGAGGAGAGAAACGTCCTTCTGGTTCGGTCCCTTCCTGCTGCCGTTGAAGAGCTGCTGCAAGCACATGGTCAACACGCACCCTAAAAGGGTGAGTGAGCACCTACAGAAACACGCACCCTAAAAGGGTGAGTGAGCACCTACAGAAGGCAGAAAGCGGATGCAGAAGACAGCTGATGTTGTGCAGAGCCAGGCAGGTTGTGGGATACGGCAGAAAAGCATGTTGTGCGATGGGTAGTAAAGATCTGTCCCTAAACAGGATGGGAAACCTAAAACACCACCAAGCAGCAGACAGGGACAAGGTGCCAGTCTCCAGAGCAGCCATGTTTGGACAAAGCTGAGTGCCCAAGCAGCGTCCTGGCTGATGAGGTACCCCGGTCCTTACAAGGACAAATGAGGAAGAAGAGAGGTGACCTGTAAGGTGGGGAGGTGATGGGCCGCACCGAGCTCCTGTGACGACGGGCCGACAGAGGCCCCGAAGCGGCTGCCCCATGAAGGGCACGGCTGGCTGGGGGCGGGTGAGCCACCACCAAGACCACAAGCTTTGGGGAGGCAGGAGAGGCATGGAGAAGAGAAAGCTGCAGTGGATGTCAACCCGGGGAAACCAAACATCCTCCGTGGGAGCTTTCTCTGAGTTTGGACCCAGTGGCACAGCGAGGAGGAGGGCAGATCCCGCTGCCGCAGGAGGTGGGCCATGTCCAAACTCAGCCTCAGGCAGGCGGCCACCGCTGCCTTCCCCAACACCAACCCAGCGGCGGGCAGCGCGCAGGGCCCGGTGGCCAGGGCAGGAGAGGAGGTGGAGGGGGGCGTGGGCGGGAGGAAGCCGGGGCAGCGGAGGGAGGAACAGTGGGAACAGAGGCGTCTGTGACACCACCAGCCGTGACGCCTCCCCCAGCTCTGCTGGGCGAAGCCGGTAGGGCAGGAGGAGGACGCAGGCAGGCGGACAAAGCAGCGGAGGTGACACCTCTGGCAGAGCAGGGGGCCCCAGGCTGTTACAGGCACCGCTCGCGGTGTGATGCCGGCCACGTGGGCTTGTCTGGTTTTGTCTGGTGAGTAGGAAACATCTCTCCTTCAAGCCAGGTTGTGAGGAAGGGTGGCTGCCCCGGCTGCTCTTTACCCCTCCCCATCGCTCCTCAGCTCTGGCAATTTGGAGGCAAGAGGAAGAGACGAGAGCACCCTTGAACGCCTCAGGTGCAAAGATCTCAGGTGCTTACAATTTTGCCGGTCTTCACCCATTGGAGCTGGTATTTTATTCATCAAGGAGGGCCAGAGAGTGACCTAGGAGCCAGGGAGGAGGACTCAGAGCTGGGCACAGTGGGCAGAGGCTGGAGCAGAGGTGGAGACTGGAGGTGCAATGATGGGGACAGCTGGGCATTTAAACCAGACACAAGTGCAAAGGCAGAGATCTAGACTTGACCTGCAAGGCCAGAAGGGAAGAGCTGGCCAGGTGAAGCAACAGGGGAGGCAGGAGAAAGAGGTCTGAGAGAGGACCTTGGTTAAAGACAAACAGAAAGGGATATAGCTGGAAGAAATGGATAGAAAGGCCAGGCCACTCTGGCCACATCCTAGCAGGAGACCATGTAGGCATCCCGTATCCTCCAGTCTCCTCGTTCCCCTGCTTTCTGCAAACCCCCCCCCCAGTCACCTGGCAAAGTGCGGTGCTCTCCTCTCCTGCTGCCTCACCGAGTGCTCGATAACCCCCGCTGTCCTCTCGGGGGGAATGTTACATGTTTTTGTTTGATCCTGCTGCATCTGCAGACACATAGGTGTTAATAAGATGGCATAGATGTTAGTAAGACATAGGCCATGAGGAAGTTTTTAAGTTTGTTTTTACGAAAAGTAAAAAAAAACCAAAGACGTCATAGATTAAGAGGCTATTATAGAGGTTGCAAAGTCAAACTTGGAGCATGCCCGAATCACAGTCATTTTGCAACCTTAGATTTGTTTCCCCTGTGCATGGACGTAGTAACCTAGCTCTTTAACTACCTGGTTTCACTGTTTTCACATGGGTTTTGGCTTCTTTAGTCCCTGGATAGACAAGCCTTTGTAACGAGCAGCTATTCAGTATGTTATGTCACCCTTACTGTTCAGTGTTTGACTCTCAGATTTATTTACTGATCCCATTTGAACTCTGCTATAGACAGAATGACTCATTTCCTCGTGAACTTTTTACATACTCTATGTTTTAGTGCTTCACAGTTATTAATTGGTTTACAGTGATTTTGCAAATGCCAAAACGAGGGCAGAGAGGGATTAAAGTCAAAAACATCCACTACTTTTAGAATCTCAGTTTGAGATATCTCGGCCCTGTCTTCTCAGAGGATATATGCTAATGTAGCACCTACTTGCCATTCAAAATATACCACACGCAGACTCCAAAACGGCAAGAGAACTCAGCCTTCCTATAAGCAGCAACCCACAAGGTAAGGAAAATGCCATTAATAACACACTAAGAAACCTGGTACTTGCCAAGCATCACACAGGAGCCTCTGTGGTGTAGCCAGGAATAAAACCCACTCCTTGGAAGAGTATCCAGAAAACTACCCTTGCCCTTCCAGTATCTTCCTGACTCATTCTTCCATACACCTTCCAAGCTGTAGGAAATGAGGCAGATGTCCTGAATATAGTAAGTGCCTAACCCCAGCAACTGATTCCCTGCCAGAGCAGGTCCAGTCTCTACACTTAAGGAGCTGCAAGTCTTAAGGAAAGAAGAGTAGGTTGCTGTGTACTTAAAGAATGTATAAAAAGCATATGCAAGAGGAGATGAAATTAAGATTGCACATGAAGTTTTTATTTGGGTACATCTAACCTCCAAATGTTTGATTTCACAAGCTTTCATAATGCTTTTTACAGGGAAGAACCGGCTTTAAGTTTTGCATAAGGGTTCAGTGAATGCTTGGACCACTGTAAGGGCATACACACATCCATTGGGGCGTGCTCCACTAACTCAAGGGGTCTGGACCCACTTACCCAGAGGAAGAGAATTTGTAAAGGGTAAAATTTTGAAAGGACACAGTCTCCTTGCTCCAGCCCTAACAGCAGAGCTGCATTCACAGCTTCAGCCACGAATTCCAAGACATTTCTCCCAATTCAAGATTTGAATCTCCAGAGCTTTGGTCAAGGTCCCTCAGCCATGTACTGTCCTAAAATACTACACACCTTTCAACATGGGCGGAGCAGGTTTTCCCCAGGTCTAGACCCCCACCTTGAGCCTGTTACTGCATTTCCCATGTGCTGGATCCTGCACCCAGAGAAGGCAACAGAGATCTGGGTTCAGCCCTCCAGCTCTTCTGAGTGTGCCATGGTTAGCATTTCCTCCTCTGACTCCCTGCATTTTATTTTTCATTAGTGCTCTTGGGATGGGGCTGCACAGTCGGCCCTCGGGGCGGGAAGGCGCAGCAGCCAGGAACGCCACTTTCCGACCAGGAGTACCGCCAGTTCTTCAGGTCCCTCCGGACTGCCCACCGCGCCAGCACTGCCTGCCTCCTTCGCATGCTGTACGGCTGCCAGAACCCCCTGGTCCGGAGACTGGACGAGTATGAAAACCACGGAGTCATCCCTGAGGGTAAAGCCAACCGTGACTCCCAAGGCAGATAGATGGATGGGGGTCCTGCACGGCCAGCACTGAACCTGATCGCTGGGAGAGGATGGAGACTCATGAGCTGGTGGGGAGAGGGGTGGGTAGCGATCCTGCAGTGAGGAGAAGACATCTGCTCGTGAACATCTTCTCTCACACTCGATCACATCCATGTGTGTCCCTAAGGCCAGCCTCCTCTCACACCTTGGGTCATGGAGATGACCAAGAAGCGGTGGAGTTTCTCACTGAGATTCAGGGAGGCCCCCGAATGGCACACGGGTTTTCATGGAGGGATGTCATTTGAGAGTGAGGTTATTGCTGAGGGCTGGTGGGACCCCAGCACTGGAGTTTATCACTAAGTACGTGTCTTTATTTGCCTCTTTCTAGGGCCCATATGCTCTGAACTGCCAGGAACTCCTTTCTTCCCTGATTTCTGCACCTTTTCTTTTTATCGCTGTACTAGGAAAAGGTACTTCACCAAGGTGAGTTATTTAGCTATTACTTCCTGAAGACCACGGTGTGCTCTGGGCAATGATCAGGCAAAAGGGAGAGCCTTGAAAATGCGGAAGTGGGAAAACAAGAGGCTAAAAGACAGGGAAGATAGAAGAGAGCCATGGGCAGCTCACCTTCCAGGGGCACTCACACCAAGCTGACTAGCTTACACACATGGCATCTGCAGCCACTTGCCAAAAAGGAGACTTTGGGGAAGGTATTCTTGAAGAAAATGAAGCTCTGAGGACCACCTCAGCCCTTATCTCCAGCTTTCATTCCCAAGCAAGATGAGACAATCAGGTTACTGCAGGAGAAAGGGTGATTCATGCAGGCTAGAAGAGAAAGAAAGAGAAAGACAACTGAGAGTCACAAGAAGAAACTTATGAGGAAACCTGACAAGGAAAGGAGATGAAGGTTTCCTTCCTTCTTTGGGCTCATCTTTGTAGGGAATGGGACAGATGGGACTGTGCAGCGAGTGCTAACCCCACAAAACAGAGGGGTGGCTAGGTGCCTGCTCCCCAGGCCCACCGCCTCTACAGAGGTGTGTTTTCTCCTCCACAGAGGACTCCATGCCCAGGAGAGAGGAAAGCCAAGCTGGGCAGCACACAAGTCTTCAACGACATGACCATGAGCAGTGATGCCATGTTGTCCAGCATCTTCAGTCTCCAGCCGCTTTTCCCCATGTCTCCCACAACCACCCAGCCAGCCCGCTCCAGCCCTGACAGGGAAGCAGCTGTGATCCCTACCTCCTTACCTGAAGGCACACTACGGTTGCGGAGCATGCAACTATACCCTTCTGACCCACATGCCACAGAGGTGACAGCCAGTGGCCAGCAGCAAGGACAGCTCCCCAGCAGTGACATCCAGGATCTCCTCCTGAGGCTACGAGATACCCACGTGCGGAGTTCAATGCAGACACTTCAGCAGTTGTTGATCATGGGGAGTGCAGTGGGGGAGGAAGAGTTGCAGGCTGCTGCCCTGAAGCTGCTGGTGGCCCTAAACAATGCAAGCGTGTCTCAGTGGGCAACCAGCGCTGATACCGGGCACAGAAGAGAGAAGTGAGCAGCAACGGAGGATGGCTCTTCTGCACGGTGTCAAGCCAGATACGCTGTCTCAGAGGGGACGTATGGGAAGACAGAAGCAAGAGAAGGAGTCCTCCTTCCTAGGCCTGAGGCATTGTCAAGGTTGACAGTGCCTCCCCAGCCCAACAGCATGGGAACCAAGGGGAAAAGCCATCTTTTCCGAGCGCAAGGGAAAACCCAGGCATGTGAAACAGTATTGCTCAGGATTCAAGGAAAAAGGTGTTATCCTCTTGGAAATGACTGTATTGAAGAGGTACTGTCCTCTCCCACACAAACTGTTCACCTGCTCTTGTTTAATTTGGGAGATGGCTATTCTTGAACAAGGCAAAATTGAAAAAGAGCGCATTTTTTCCTGCTTGGGGTTGTACCACCACCACCACTAGCTCTCTGTCCTGGGCAGAGAGGTGGGGTTTGCTGTGTCCTTCAGTGAATGTCATAGGAGAATGCTGGCCTTTCTTCAAGTATAGGTGCTTCTGCTCAGAAGCATTAAGGGAAGAATCTTCTTTGGAAGTAGGTGTGTGAATGTACGTACATACATACACAAGGGGTGCTCTCTAAATGCAGGAAGGCCTCACCCTGCAAGGGAACTGCTGGGCTAGCGTTCTCCTTGTTTTGGTGTTTACACGTGGTTGTCATCTACTCCTGAAATAGACGCTATGAAACACACAGGATAAATATTCGTATTAAGAAGCTCCTCTTGTCTCGCTCAGAAAATCGGAGAGTTTGATTTATGGTAACTTTGGCTGAACTGCTGTTCCTTTTAGAAACACTGGACATACCTGTAAGTAAAACCATGAGAAGCTATCTGAAGCCAGCACTTGCTGCTAACAGCAAAGTGAAAACTCTTTGGGAACCAGCCCGTTTTCTGCATTTCCACTCAGAACGAGTTTAAAGCTACCTCAAACCTACTCTAAACTCCAGTGGTTAGGTTCAGCTTTCAAGAGGGCATCGTTAAAGTGAGAATCCCTTATTCACCTTTCCTCCCACAGGCCTTCTTGTAATCTATTCCACCGAGGGCTATGAGGAGAAGGGAGCCAAAGGCAGCTCTCTTCAGGGATGCACCACACCAAGCACATCCCCGCGGAGAGGGTCGGGGATGTTTGTTCCCTTTACACTGCCTAAGTGACACAAACACAGCTGAGTGAAATATAGGCTCAATCTCTATTCATTGGAGTACGTCCTTAGAAGAAGATCTCAAAATGACAAGTCCTCCATTTGTCCCGGGAAGCATGATCTTTCCCAAAGCTGAAGGCAGGTGACACATGGGAGATGTGCAAGCCCTCGAACAAGAGTGCTTGCTTGCTTTCATGGAGGACCACCCAATGCATAGTCCTTACTGGGTGGGATCCCTAACAAAACGCAGGCTGCCCTGGCCTCACCCTGGCACACCAGCTCCTTCTCTTCTCCCTAGAAAGAGCCCAAAGCTGCCGGATCCCTGCCTGAGGCACCAGGGCTTCGTGTCCCCTCCAGCTGCCTGGGCAATGACAGCTCCACCAGCCCCAGCAGCAGGGCACCGCCGGGGCATTTCCTGCAGCAGCCTTGCTTGCCGTCACTGCGCTCGGGTCCTGTGGGTTGGTACGCGCGTGGGGGTGCCAGATTTGGCCTCAGGGAGCCGAACGCTAGAGATTTCCTAATCAGACGGCTCTGGCCAGGCGCTCCACGATGCAACGCCCCGTGCCGCGGCGCCGGGGCCACCCTTCGGCCGGGTGGGGGCGGCGGGGGCTGAAGGCCGCGGAGCGTCGCTCACCCCCGCAGTGCCCGCACGCTACGCGCCGCCCGGGCGCCGTCCGTCCCCCGCCACCTGCCCGGCGGCCGGCCCCGACCGAGCGCCGCGGCCCCGCGGGGTCCCCGCCCGCCCCGCTGCCCCGGCCCGGCTTCCCCGGGCGCCTCGACAATGTCACGCCGCTGCCCACCGCGGCGGCCGCCTCGGAGCCCCCGCGCTCCCGGCCCGTTACTTCGCGGGGCTCCGCTCGCCCGGCCCGGCCCCCTCCGCCCCCGCCCCGGCGCCACCCCGCTTTTGTTGCGGCGGGCGCGGAGGAGCCGCGCTTCCCCCGGCGGACTTACCGGGGCCGGGGCCATGTGCGCGGCGGCGGGCCGGAGCCGAGGCCGAGGCCGGGGCCGAGGCCGAGGCGGGGGCGGCGGCGGCGGGGCCGAGGGGAGGCGGGGGGCGGCGGCGGGGCCGGGCGGCGGCGCTGCGGGGCCGCTGTGCGAGGGGCGGCGCGGCGCGCTCCGCTCCGCTCGCTGGTGTTAACCCTTGTCTGCGCCGGGCGCGGCCCCGCCGCCTCCGCCGGGCCTGGGGAGGGGGGTCCCCGGGGCGGCGCGGCGGGGGCTGCCCCGTGCTCCGCGCAGGGCCGCCCCCGGGAGGGAGGATTCCTCTCGCCACGATGCCAGAGGGCGGCGGGGGAGCGGAGACCGCCTCCGGGGCCGGGGGGCTGCGGGGCCTGGACTGGTCGGCGAGGTCCCGGTCACCATCTGTGCCCGGGGTCCTCCCGGGAGGACCTGGCAAGGCCCGCGAAGGGAGGCGGGTGGGCGCGGGTGAAAGAGGGGCCGCGGCGTGGGTTTGCAGCCTGCTAGGCACAGGGAACTCCCCAGAGGCGAGAGCGCTGTCGGCTCCCGTGCTGGAAGAGCTCGGGTCACATCTCATACCTCTCCAGACATACGGCAGTCGACAAGAAGACACGAGTCCCAGGGAACCGTGCCCCCTGAATTTCCCGTGCCCCTTGTCCACGCTTGCCAACACTGGCCGTGTTTTACCGTGCCTGCAGGCCCCGGCAGGTAGGGAAGCACCAACGCAAAAGCTAAAGGCCAGAGCTGCTTTCTGTCACAAACTCTCAGTGACAGGGCGGTATTTTCTTCCGTGGGGACACTTTCCTTCAGGTGAGTGGAGGCTTCACTCTGCTGCTGTGTCTGAAGGTTTTCCGAGATGCTGGTCGCCACAGCATCTTTTGCTGTTTGGGTACAGCTTAATACATCCCAGGGCATACACGCATACAGCTTGTGCCACGGGAAAGGATCCTCCCCAGGCAAAATTGACCTGTTCCTGTACGTCCCGCAAGTGCTGCTGATGCAGAGGCGTTTAGCCGGGTATTCTTTCCTGAGGCGAGTGCAGGAGTAGCTGTTCCCTTTGAATGAGATACAGCAGTACGTAAGGGGCTGAGGTATATGGTAATGAGTTTCTAGCAACGACTGAAATATTTGCTATGGGCTTCCAAGAAGCGTGATGGGAACGTGTTTACCCAGCTCTCCACGCATGCAGCTGAAGAAATTGTTTTTCATTTTTCAGAGGGCAACCGACTTCTCAGTGGCCCACGGATGGTTTGCTGACTCCTGCAGAAGTCTCCTGATCTTGAGGGATAGAAAAGCGCTAATCACACAAGCAGAGAAGAACAATGACATGCCCCATAGGTGATTTCAAGAAAATTAACTTTATGATTCAGGAACCTGGTCAATACTGGGCCATTTCCTTATTTCTAATTGTCCTCAGTAACGCTAAAGAGGGTTCTCGTCTCCGCCTTAACAACAAGATCCCAGCTGTCTTCCCTTCCTACCCATGGATAGCTACTTTTCCAAAGGCAGACAAAGCAGGGTTATTCCTAAATACAAAGTCTGGCCTGAGCAATGTGGTTGCTGACTCCAAAGGTATTAGACAGACATGGAGCTTGAGCAAATGTAGACTTTGCAGCCTTCCTTTTGCAGAGGGAAGGACTTAGCACAGGTCGCACATTCTTTCTCGTGAGCCCTGCCCCAGCTCCCTCCGCCTTTCTTTTGAAGAAGACACTCTCCCTTGTAGGATAGGCAAGTAAAATTAGTACCACTGGTAGGGAAAACCAAACCGGTTGTGCAAAACGTCCAGCTACCAGAGCATAGGTCCAAATAGTGAGGGGTAAAGGAGGGGAAAGGGAGGCATTTCTGATGGGTGGGCAGAGTGAGATCTCCTCTGCCTTTTATTGTAGGGAGTGCCTCGAAAGGCCACATGCAGCACAGCTCTGATAACCAACTCAAAGCGATATGGGAAAAATCTGTTTCAACAACAGTTTGTATCAAAAGCAAATTATGAAGGAGCTAAATTGTCACTTAACTACTTTGTGCTAATCAGTATTCCACAGTAAGAGCATTGGTATTATCAGAGTTTGCCATGTGATTTATGAGCCCAAGCCCAGTTATCACCTATGGCCCCTGCTGCAATCTTCCACTCTGTCCCCGATTTGCCTTTCACTGGCATGTTGGGATTGCCTCCTGAGAGCATACCTCAGTGAGTATCCTGTACCTGGCTGGCTTGCACCTTAAGTAGAACTGGCAGCTGAATTTTTCAAAGTAGTACCAGGGCATTAGCTAAACGTCCTTGAATGGTTTAAACACCACTCAGAAAACCTCTGTTTTTAAACTCAAAATAAGGACCTGATGGTCCTACCTCTTACTGTTCACCTGTTGCCCCAGTGTGCCCTGTAAACCTGGTTTCATATTTAATCAGTCGCAACATTTCTTTGGCAGCTATATCTTCAGCAGCCCAGTGTAGCGGTTCCCTTCCACAGACATTGTCCGTACGACATGAATGACACTGCAGGCATACATGAAAGCAGAAATTGTGACAATATGAGTCATCCCACTCACTAGACCCATGAAAGCCCACCTCTTTCCCCACAGATGCTGCTGTCTACAAATGAATGTTAAGACCCACCAAACTCACTCCATAATAAAGAAATTTCGCAACCCGTTTGAGCAGAGGATGCCTCCACATCTTTTCAACATGATTTCTGACAGGAGTCCCACCAGGGACACATAACCACAGGTCCCACCGGAGTTCAGCCCAGCAAAGCAGGTTTCATGACATCTTTATCAATCTTCTGCTGTTCCACAGGTAACAGCTGGTTGCACCAGGTGGAGATTTTCTTCACTGGAGATTCAAGAGCAGCTACTGTCGCGCTTTCTCCATGTGCCATTTATGGAACATTAAGCTTTTGTAGGGCTTTAATTATCTCTGCCTTCTCTAACTCCCTCCTCTGCGCTGTGAGGCACCTGTGGCCAAAAAAGTGGAGTTCACCATCAGACAACAGAAAATGGCTTTTCTGAGCCACATTACCGCTCATTCCCGCTACCTTTATCACAAATCAAGTCTTACAATATTTTTTCTGAAACTGAGGGCAAGGGCTATTAATTCCAGATAAAAGTGTATCACACATCAGCCTTCACTGATTTTCTGTCTGCCTGAAGGTTAAAAGCAACATCAACTGTATTACAGTATATAGCAATGAAAAAAAAAAGGAAACATTACCCATTCCAATTTAAATGTAAAGGAAACTGGAATCGATGAAAAAGGTTAACAAGGCTTACTTTGCTTCTTTGTGACTGTACAAAAATGTCCAGATCAGTCTCCTCAGATTGTATTTCACAGTCTCGCCATGCAAGTCCTCACCCTCATTTTCTTTTTCTTTTCAATCTCAGTGGTAATAGGGTCACTATTTTCTAGTTTCCTTGATGGTTATGATCTTTGGCAGTTTCGCACATGTTAAGAGCATATTCCTTCAGGTAAGGACTCAAGTCCTTAAAAAAATCTTCTTTTTTAATTAAGAGGTGAAAAAGCCCAGCCCACTATATATGAGAAAGAAATACCTTAAATAAGTCTGAAAACTCAAACATGACACCAGAATCAACAATTCCCAATTCAGTGAATCCAAGTTAATTTTCTTTTTTTTTCCCCCAATATTCTGAAACAACTGTTTCAGTTTTTCAAAGCAGACTAAAGTTGAGTCAATTATTCCAGCTCCCTCCGAAATGAACAGTTTTGTGGCTAAAGTTGGCTACAGTTGGCTGGAAATCTTAATTACTTTTTTGCCCATTAGGCACAGCCTTTCAAAGCAAACAAGATCTGACTTTGTAATTACAGGTATGTTACTTGAGAGATTTTCGGAAAACCAAGAGAACCATGGAAGAAGCAACAAGAAACTGGTTTCTTTGCAGATAACTTTCAAAGAAAACAAAGCATTAAAGCATTCTGAAATACACAGTAAAAAGTCTCCCAAAGACCTTACTCTGCTCCCGGAGCAATGCTTTGAGGATGGGGAGAAAGTCAGGTTTATCTTCTATAACCTTAAAATGAACAAGCTTGTTATTCCTAACTTCCATTTGTGTAGCTGAGGAGTCTCATTACTTTCACAAGCAATAGAAGAGTAAATCTCTGACTTGACTTGTCTCTGAGGCATTCATATTCTGCCGCTGGGTGACCATGGATCCCTGGTTATACAGGTGCCAGCAGCCAACTAGGCAGCAGTTCCTCCCAGTGAACACGGACACGCATGGCTCTCAAGTCATACAAGTGGGAGAAGATGGCGCTGGAAGGCAACCTGTTGACACGAAAGCAATAAACCCAAAGACCTGCGATTTATATTCATGTATAACTGTAACCTGCAAAATTATTTTTGTCTTCTTCAATTTTAAGATAAGGATGAAAAGGCGTGAGTCCAAGTCTCGAACGCAAAGGTCCATCTAGTCAAGCATGTTCTCTCTAGCATTGGTCAGTAAGCTGTAGGAGGAATACGACACGCACAGTTACATGCTGTAAGTCTCCTAAAGGCATTGCAGAAGAACATTAAGTGGAAGAAGGCAGTGGGGAAGAGGGAAAAGAGATTCTTTCTTTTGAGTATTCACATCTGTGAGGTGCAGCTGTCCTAAAAAAGCTTATAAACAGCTGACAAGCAGGCAGGGCAGAGTTCCTGGGGCCCCAAATGGAGGTGTAATGGGTAGCCTCAGCATTGCAACATAACCACTCCAAAGCTAAGGAAGAGAAGCCACAAGATGGAAGGGGGAGCTGAACACTCTGCTGGAGTTTCACATCTAACATGGCAAAAACCCCATTTATCCCCATATTGCTCCGGTACGACACAGTGGCCATGGAGTTCGTCTCTCAGCGCTATCAAACAATGGTACACTTCGAGTGTATTTCCCCAAATGGACGTAGTTTCTTTTCCCTGTAGAGGTTCTCCAAGGTGAAATAAGATCAGAGATGCTGCTGAAGTCTCACCAAGTTTCATACACACTTGGTATTCAGTTTTCTAACAATGAGAATCCCCATCAAATTCCTTCTGCCCCCCCCCATCTGGAAAGACTCACCCTTTCTCACCTGAACATCACCTCCGCATGAGCTGCTTTACTGGTACATGAAAACAGGTGCTATAAACAAAGCCACCATTCAGTCACAGCCAAAGATGAGACAGCAAAATCAGGCTAAATTTAAATGTATTCCCAGCATTACGGTAAGCTGGCTGTTTACTAAGACTTTTGTACCGTAACGCCTTGCCACAGAATCCAAAACATCGGTCCTTTTATTTGACCAAGATGACACACTTGCGCTGTACGCAACCCAGCTCAACTCCTACCTGCTCCTTCCAGAGCTTGCCTACCCGCCATGTCTGCTTGCTTCAGCACCCCTCAGCAGTGTCTTGTCTTCCCAGGAGAGCTGGGTCAGTCCTTGGAGCTGCGTGGGCAGAGAGGTGGGAGTCCTGGAGGTGGGAACGGCCAGGGAAGGAAAGAGGAGCCAGAGGGGGTGATGGCCATGGAATGGGGTGTGGTTGGGGTTGGGGGTGGCTGAAGGGTTTGCGAGGCAACCACCACCCTCCGCTGGGCAGGGGAGATCAATGTGGTGCGGGCTTTCTCTACAACAGGCAGTAGGAGAGATCCTAAACCGGTGGCTCCCAAAGGTCTGGGGCATTTGCGCACGTGAGCTCGCGAGCATGGTGAAACTCCAGCTGGAGAAATGGGGCTTATAGTTAGTCATGCATCCACTGGGACAGACACTTGGGAGCTGTTGTCCTCCACCTGGTAGGGCAGGAGCTCTGGCGAGACAGTGCTTGTGCCAACCAAAGAGCACGTCGCTGTGGCTAGAGACACGTTAGTGACATTAACACAGGTGGAAAAATACAGGCTTGCAAACACTTGGAAAGTTACTTTTAGCTGTTCTGTAAACCCTTGAACCACAGCTGAAAAAAAACCAACAAAAAAAACCCCAGTCCAAGTTCATCCAACCACACAGGTTCAAAATGCCATTTCAGGCAGACCTTAAGTAGGGTTTATGGGAGGGAAAATTACTAGATGTGTATAATAGTGTAGGCAAGTATAGGTATCTGAATGGGTATCTCTCTGCCCCAGTTTCTCTCAAGTCTGATCCTCTCAGGCTAGTCCTCACTGATCCTCTTAATAACAGCATGTGTTGCACCTCCCTCTTCCTTTTTTTTTTCCCTGCTACGGTTCTTATAAAGAATAAAAAATGAAATGGCATTAGCTGCTCTAACAGCATGCAAAATGTCTTTCAAGGAGCTTCTACTGATCTCTGCTTGATCTCAGTAGAGTCTTTTCAGATGCTGCTTCCCCAGGCTTCATCTCCATATTCTGCTTGTCTCCCAAAAGCCTGTCCTTCAGACGTTTTTACTCTGAAGGAGAGAGAAGCAACCTCCTTGGCAGGCAGAGCATTGTGAGTCCATGAAGTCTTGTTTTTGTATGCAGGCTGCACCTCCTTGTGCTTTAGTATCCTTGTTCCCCATGAAATAGTATGACTTTTGCATATCTTCCTCCGTATTTATAAGCACCCAGATTAGTCCTGTACTAGTAAGTCTGGTTCTCAACCGCCTATTAAAATAAAGGGAGACTGACTGTGTTTTAAAGGCAGTCTCTCAAACGCAGCAGCTGAAGAATCTCTTTTAGATCCGGTAGCTTTTTAAAGAAATCTCAAGTATCTTAATTCCATTTTTCAGTAGACCTTTCAATACAGGATATCTGGGACTAGATGTTACACAGTGGAATCTCCCCTGTCAGCCCTTGAAAATGGTTGAAAATCCTGTCCTTTGAACCACGGCTCATTACTCAGCCCCCTTCTGTGGTTTTCTGCCTGGCAAATGCAGATATGACGGGCATTATGAAATGCTCTAATGCTAGATTCCCTATGGCACAACCACAGGGAAAGGCAAATAATGATCCAACACTGCAACGTAGTCTCTGCCAGAAAAGCTAAGTATAAATATATCTACACTTACTTCAAACCATGGCTGTAATGTGTCCTGATCTATCAGCACGAGTTCTATTCTTTTCTAGGTTGATATTTTGAACAAATAGCTCATTTTTACAATTTTCTTTGTCTCTGAGTTTTTATGAAGCTGCTACACGTACATAGCTTATGCTTACCATTTACATTTTTCTATACCCATACGAGCCTGCTGAATTCTCCAAAGAATATCAGATTTCAATGCACTTTGCACTGCTTTTCTGTTACCTCTGAAGACCAGGCCATTCTTTACAGCAAACTCCAGTTTGAATTGGTAATGTGAGCTTGCTGTGTAATTCCCTGACTCCTTTACAGTGACAGCCCTAATGCCTTTTTATAATCTCTCATCTTTTACTGTGCCTCTGCAAATTTATTCCACGTTTCTGAGAGCAAGCAATTCCCTTTTCTCATATTTATGTGCATTGTATTTCTGGGTTCCTTTATCTTATATAAGTCATGTTTTCAAACCTAATATTGGCTCTTTGTTTCCAGCAGCTATAATAAACTAAATATATAACAAAGAGTGTAAGACCAGGGTAAGTATATATATCTGTGCCTAACTTGCTTAGACCTGCTCTCAGTGCTCCTCTGAAAGAGGCAATGTCGTCTTCTTTACAGCCCTTTTACTCTCTTTGTCCCCGGCACCGACAGGAAACTAAGGCCCTTCAAAACTCCTTCCTCAGCCCCTCTATACGCATATACGTTGGATAGAAACATAATTTTCCCTTTTCTGGGCTGAGATTCTTGTGTAAAGTCACAGCATTTTAGACACAGAGGACTGAAGGAAAACCTGAGGTCTCACAAGAAAAAAAAATCCCAAAAGACAGAAGCACTGCTTCTCCATCCCACACCACCAGCTGCTTGTGATGCCTTTCCTTCAGTCAGATCTCCCAGCAGCACATTACTTTATATAGGGAAAAGCTGGGCCCCTCGGGGACTTACGAACACTCCATGGACTGAAAAAGACTGATACAGGAACATGCAGGACAGGGGAGGTGCAGAGGCTGGATCCAGCTGCAAGCCAGATATTGCTTTTTTTTTGAGACAAACAACAGCTATGAATATAGGTTTATAATTGCGCATTCAGATACTCATTGCTTAATTATTGCAACGCGGTAAGACACGTGGCAGGCACCTGTGGCTCATTTCTATAAAACAGCAGCATCGATGCTATGGAGGTCACCAGTGTCTGAGAGAAGTTCGGTCCTTGACGCGTGCTGGTGGAGAACGCACTTTTCTTAAGACTGAAGTCACAGGTTTATGTATTCTACATACTCTCATGTGGACCACTTACGACACCTAAGGCACCACACCGCAGTGCTGCAGGAAGGTCTGTTTAAGAGGCCTGTCAAAAACTTGACTGTTGAACCGTTTGTGGTTCCTGCCTCTTGGGTCACTGCCTAAGCAGCCAGGGTCCAAACTAACCCTGAGCTGTACCCGCCCTTTGGGGTCGGGAGGCGGCATCTCAAGCATTGCTTTTCCCAAACCTTTGTCTCAAAAACACCCAGCCATTCTATATGGCGTTGCAGGCCTGTTATATAGTTTACCTATGCAACGGTTGACGTTGATGTAATTATTTGAAATACAGATATTGTTACAGCTGGGTGCAAGATTAAACTTAGTGTCCTGGTTGTTGTGAGGGCTATCCTAAAAGCACTTCTCGTCAAGAATTTTGTGAATGATATTTAAGATGGCACATGATATTCTAAATCTGAACTCTTACTAAGTTGGTTAAACTAGCAGTTAGGCTCTTACTCTTAAAATATTTAATTAAAAGTCTCATATACAGCTTGGTGTGACATTAATTATTTCACTGTCTTGGAACTAATCCATAAGTCTAAGGAGTTCACAGATATATTTGGTAATACAACCTCTATAAATTCCCAAGGACAAAGTGGAATGAATCATTTTATTTTCTCGTTAACATGTTAGATATGCCTTATACACAGCATCAAATCTGGGCTGCACAGAGAACTAGGACTAGAAATGCCCAGACCACATCGGTAAAGGTTCAAAGTCCATTACACAGTTATAAATATGTAGTCGAAATTTGTACAGTAACTTGACATCTGTGATACAGTTGCTCATTGGGAATCTCTCTACAGTCTCCAAACTGATATATTCAGCAAGCTGCATCTATGTAATTAAAACCACCACCACAGTATCATGTTCCAGATATTGCAGGTATACAGCCAGATTTTCCTTTTCCATGCCAGCATCAAGTATGAAATCCATCTTTTTTCCTTCAGTTTGGTGCCTGTGACATAATTTGACACCCAAGTCCTGCTTGCACTCCGCTCCCAGAATGCATCCCCACTGCTGCCTCTCTAGCGTGAGCTTTGGTATAAATCCTTCTGATCGTTACCAATCCTGACGCAGAGCTTTTTCCAACTTCCAGGGTGCATCTCTAGTCTTTTACAGCAGTTTATAATCTCAAACCATAAAAGAGTTGACACATGGACCGAAGCAAAAAATACCATTGCAGGAGTGCAATATTCTGATTCTTATTTGTATATACCAGAGAGTTCTCATTTTCTTTTCATGGTTATTCAATGGCCTGTCTGCAGTGCTTTACTGCCTGCTGGGTAATGGCTCCTTTCTAATCAATTTTAGATTATTTTTCTCCATATTTACTCGTGTCTTCCTTTACGGCCCTTTTAAACGAAAAATCAATTTCACTTTTGCCTCAAATAGCCATCCTGGCTGTGTAAGGATAGATTCTTGAAATTCAGTCCTGGAATCCAAATTAGAGTCCACACCATATTAATCCTGGTCTTAAACAGAGCAGCACCCACACGTTCAGCTCTTCTGAGATCCTGGCCAAGGCACATTGTAACCATCTGCAATTTAGTTCACGACTGCTACGTCTGCACAGGGATCCCAAACAACTCTGGAGCTCAGCTTTATGTTTTCAAGCATCCTAAGCCTGCATTCGTACCCAACACGATCAGCCCATCCCCAGGTCCTCTTCCAGTGCCAACAGCAGCTCTGTACCCGGTTAGCACGTGCAGTGCCACGCAAAGCACTGTTGTATAGCAGTACCTGTCAATGCCCAAAACACGCTTACTCCTACCCTGCCTTTGCGTTGCACCGGACAAGAGCTACATACAGCTTTCTGGTGGTTGGCGCTTACTCCACAGAAAGCAAGCAGGGAAAGAACAATGTCCTTTACTGCTGCACATCCTTAATCAAGCTCCTGATTCACAGTCATCTCCCGTCAGCTTGCTGACTGTCCTCTGCGCTCTGCTACAGCAGTACAGCAGACCGGATCTCTCTGGGTACACAGGCGCCTTTGCGCTGTGACTGCATGGGATGGGTGGCAGGACCCACCCCACTGCCCCTTCATACCCAAAGTGATATGGTTCACCTGGGGCACAGCGAAAAAGAGTGGGTTCCAAGAGCAAGGAGAGGGCATCTGGACTATGAGGGAACAGAGCAAGAGAAGGAGGGGTGAATGCATACATATACTGCTGGACAGAAGAGGAATTCACTCTGGAAGGAGGGAGCAGTCCCGAGCCTGCCATACTCTATTGCCTGGTGCCCTGTGGTGACATTGCAGAGCCATCTACTTTCCCAGGAGATGTCTTCTACAAAAAAATCCCGAGTCCAGCACCTCTCGCAGCGACACATGACTTGAAGACAAGCCACGCGAGAGATGAGCAAAACAAAACACAGGCCACGGGGAAGTGGTCGGCACGGAGGCGTGTGCATGCCCACAGTGCTGCACGTGCCTTCTGGCCCTGCGTGCATGGGTATGTGTGTGTCTGTCGCTGAAGCCCAGGGAAGGGCGGGCTGTTGTAGAGCGATTCCTACCTGTGTTAGGGTATCAGCTGCCCCCACGCTCCCTCGCCTCTCTCTGCAGTGCCTGTATCCACCCAGCTGTGATGCTCCACAGTATGAGGACACTCAGACCAGGTGGAAATCTGTGCGAGGGGGAGCTGTTTTGTAGCAGCCAGTGACAGCTGGGCAAACTCTGGAGCCCAGTAAAGCACTCCAGAGCACACACGGACCTTGGGAGCCCTCAGGGAGTCACTGCTCACAGACACCAGAAGGGGAAAGGATATAGATAGTTTGGAGTCCGAGGAACTGGAAGCGAGGTCTTCTCCTTGAGCAGAGGCTACCATGAGAGCTCACAGACCATAGTGGTGGGGAAAAGCAGGCTGAGAGACAGTAGTAGGAAAACATGGCAGAAGAGCATGTGTGATATCTTCACAGGAGCTCTGCAGTTCAGTGTCGTTATCCTTTCTTCTTTCCCAAGCCCATGAAGAGGAGAAGGGACCACATCTGCAGCAGTACCTCCTGCATGTGCAACCATCGCTGCATTGCAGAGAGGCTCCTCTGTTATTCACTGCCGGGACCCGTTCCTCCTCCTGGAGGCACCATGAGAGGAGGGGTTGTGGGTGCCCCATGCTCCCACAAAGTGGGCAGATTTTTGTGTCAACAAGATAAGTCAAATTTATCCTTAAACCCCGATAGAAACATTATTAAAGACTAATTCATACCCAAGGCAGCACTTCCCAAAAATAATCTCTCTCAACTCTTACCTTTCATATTTATGGCTCGCTCAGTACAAGGTAGTAGATATACACTAATGCAGTCTCTAACTTACCTATGGACTCTCAGCGGTGGGGCGTGGTGATGCATGACATTTGAGTGAGTTGCATTCCCATATAAGAGCAGTGCTTTTTTGGAGGGTGCAAGTATTTAGACGAAGCAGGAGAAAAACCTAAAAACCTGGGTTGTAGGTTCTAACGATTAGGAGCTCCTGGATGTCTCAGTGCTGGAGTTCCTTCCAAATGAAAGCCGTTTTCTTCTCTGCAGTAGGGAAGTTAAAAGAAATAACCAGTGGGTGAGGGAAAACAACACTGTTGTAATGAAAGATGAAGGAGAGAGTCTAGACACCAAAGCCAATGCAGAGAGAAATAAGGCAGATTTCAGATAAAGGATAGGGAAAAAGAGAGAGAGAGGGAAGAAGGTCAAATCTTCAGAGTCTGAAAAAGTTAGTAGCAGAAATATTCATTATGTGTATGCAGGTAAATCCTGATTTTTTCCTCCATCAGCAATTTAATGTAATAAATTAGGGGAAACAGCTGATAACGTTTAAAAGTGCAGATACTTGATATCCTCAGTTCTTTTTCCTGGCTGGGCATAAAGCTGTCTGCATCTTGAGACAATGAAGAGATGAACTGGTTTAAAGGTGAGAAAAGATTTAATGCTGACTTTCCATCTAAACGCCTTACCTACCACCAGGCCAGCCTGACAGCCCGTAAAACCCGAGAGCTCCTTCTGGGACTCTGATTTCTCCCATTTGGGTGAGGGAGCGGAAGAAGCTCAAAAATGTCCTTAGAGGTTGCAGTGCATTAGTGGGGGGGCGGGGGGGGGTGGGTGGGAGGGGAGTGATGCTACAAGAACACTGTTGTTGCATGTGGAGCCCCGAAACTTACCCTGAGAGTAGCCAGTCATAAGCAAAACCCCTGTCACCCACTCAGAGTGGGAGCAGCGTGAGAGTCCCCAGCTGGCTGAGCCGATGTCTCCCCGGGATGGTGTTTCCCAAACCTTTTAAACGGACCCCTCCACTCACCTTTTTTTTGCTTCATCTGTCTTTAAGCGATCTCCTGAAGCGTTCACACCACAGCTAGACTTTTAAGATCAGATTCCACATAGTTTGAATATGCCCCTTAACATGACTAAATCAGGATCATTTCATTTTATTACTTAAGTTTTATAGGGTTTTTTATTTTTGTAATGAAAGTTTAAAAATAATCTGTGGGAAGAGTGCTTTGCAGAAAAGCATAAGGAAAAACTCTTTTCTTAGAAGTATGATGCAGTAATAAATTTGTGTGTGTAAAACTGGAGAGATCATCTCTCTAAGGGGCTCTTCTGTGCTTGTTTAGACAATATCTTTTGAGGCAGCCAGCAGGTTTTCATTAAAAAACAAGTATGATGTGGGGAGATAAGCCCAGGTTAGTGGTGGTCAGGTGGGTGCCTGTTTGTTTAAGCATCTTTTCATGTTATGGCTCCTTGGAGAGGAAGAGAGGTCATATTTAAGAATAACAACAACTATTTGAGTGTAGTGCCCAGTGTGAGGAAAAATCCTCTATGAAAGCTTTAAATCTAACTTCTCTGTAGGAGTTCTTTTTTGAATGGCTGGATGTCATGTTACACCTGAGGAAAGGACAAAGAAAATAGAAAAGAACAAAGAAAAAAAAGAGAGAAAATGAGAAATTAGAAGGGAAATTGTGTAGATGCAGGAGGAAAAAAACAGGAGAAAAATCCAGAAAAGTATTTTAAATAGGAAAACAACAAAAATGGAGCCAGAAAATGGGTAAAAGAGGAGAAAAGCAAGATCAGCTTCCCAGGACGAGGAGGGAGGTGACCAATATCTTTATGAGGCCACTCCATCACCAAATGTCTTGGAGATCAAGGAGGTTCCTGGTGACTGGAAAAAGACAAGTGTCACACTCATCATCAAGAAGGGCAGGAAGGACGATCCAGGGACAGACAGATCAGTCAGCCAGCCTCCATCCCTGGGAAGGCTGCGAAGCAAATCCCAGCACGTGAATAATAAGGTGATTAGAAAAAGCCAGCATGGACTTACCAAAGCCTGACCATAGAACGGTTTGGGTTGGAAGGGACCTTAAAGATGATCTAGTTCCACCCCTCCTGTCATGGGCAGCAACACCTTCTACTAGACCAGGTTGCTCAAAGCCCCATCCAACCTGGCCTTGAACACTTCCAGAGATGTCTATGATTGCTGCCGATGATGCAGTGACTGGCTTCTGTGGATGTAGAGTGTGGTGGATGCTGTTTCCTTGACTGTAGTAAAGCTTTCAACATGGTCCCCTGCAGCAGCCTTACAGCAAAACTGGTGAGATATGGCCTCAATAAGCAGACTGTGAGTTGAATGGAAAATCATCTGCGCCACTGTGCTCAAAGGAGTAAGATGCCTGGTCCAAAATCGAGCTGCTGATCAGTTACTAGCGGTAGCACAGTCCCTGCAGGAGGGCAGGGCTGCCATTCAGAGGGACCTGTGCAGGCTGGAGAAATGGGCCATCAGGAACCACATGAAGTCCAACAAAAGCAAATGCAGGTCCCGCACCTGGGCAGGGGTAACCCCTCGCACCAGCACAGCCTGAGGCCAACTGGCTGGGAAGAAGCTCTGCAGGAAAGGCCCTGGGGGTCCTGGTGGACAAGCTGACCATGAGCCAGCAGTGCGTCCTTGCAGCAAAGGCAGCCAACAGACTCCTGGGCTGCGTTAGGAAGAGCCTTGGCAGCAGGCGTGATCCTCCCCCTCTATACAATACATTTGAGGCCACATCTGGGTACTGTGTCCAATTTTGGTCTCCCCATTGCAAGAAAAACATAGCCATACCTAGCAAGTGCAATGCAGGGCTACCAAGATGGTCAGGGGGCTGGAGCACCCGTGGCACAAGGAGAGGCTGAGCAAGCCGTGTCTGTGCAGCCTGGAGAAAAGAGGGCTCAGGGGTGACTTCAGTGCTGGCTGCGACTATCTGGTTGGAGGATATAGAGAAGCCAGAGCCAAACTCTTCTTGGAGGTGCATGGTGACAGGATGAGAGGCAACGGACAAAGTTGTGACATGGGAAGTTCTGCCTAGATGTAACGAAGAAAAATACCACCATCAGGGTGGTCAGATACTGGAGCAGGTTGCCCAGAGATGTTGGAGACTCTCCATCCTCAGAGAAATTCAAAAGCCAGTTTGGCAGCCTGATCTAGTTGGACCTGCCCTTGTAGTTGGTAGGAGAAGAGAGGCATTTCAAAATGGAAGTGGCAGATGACGGGAAGACAAGAGACAGAAAAAAAGGCAAGTGTGAAATGAAGGAAAAACAGAATACCGAAAAGGAGAAGAGAGACAGAAAAAAGAAACACTCACACACACAGAAAAAGCCTGGTGGAAAATGACAGAAGGTAGCACAGATACCAAAAAATGGACACAGTGACATTTCAGAGCAAGGAAGCAGGAGGAAAGTTCCCAGCAAGTGAAGGGTCTCTGTTACTCTGCAGACCTTCATAAAAGGAAAACGAGGGCAGGAAAAGCAGCCTGAAGCAAACCTAAATTTGCAGATGCCAGAATGTGGATCAGGACAAATGGAAAATAAAACTGAATTATTTGGTCCTCTTCCTTTCTTCTGGAAACATAGCAACTTCTGTCAGCTGAAACAGCACCCCAAAGGCCACCAACGCAAACAGCGAGCACCTCTGTGAGAGCACAACTAATGAAGCTGGGTTTCCCATTCAGTCACACAATTCCCGTTCCTTTCTCTTCCCATATGTTCCTTCTAACCCCATCATACTTCCTAACGTCCCTCACAGCACCCTTTGCTCCCTCTTCTTTCCTGCTATTCTTCTAGCCTTTGCTTCCTTCCTTGCTGGGCTAGAAACCACATCTGCTGCGTGTGGTTTGAGCTGGGCTGTACGGCTAATGTATCAGTGGCTAATGACTAGTAGCAACATGTAAGCCTTTCCCTCAGTGGTGGCACTCATTTAGACCTACCAGAAGTACTATCATCATGTCACCCAGTGACCCAGCCACCAAAACCAGCAGCGACTTCATGTCCTCTGCACCACTGTCCCCCAGTCAAATCTGATTAAATTGGTAAATGAATTGACACATGATGAGGGAATAGCTGGTAAAGTGACAGCAAACATGGACAGACAAAAATGCCGTGCTTGGACAAGCTTTGTTTCCTTTGGAAACCAGGCTTAAACCCACTCTGCATTGAATGCACTTCCTTCTCTCTGGGAAATGCTCATTTAGGCAGGGTCTGGTGGATGATGCAGGATTCCCAGTGCCCAGCTCCGTGTTTTACCCAGGACATCACACCATTTCCCAGCAAAGCCACGTAGCCCTCCAGATGTGCGCACAGCACCTGGTACACAACCAAGCCACCCCATCCTGTTTGCAGGTCACACCTGTCCCCATTAACATCCCCCCTACCAGAGTCGGGTTATACAGAAGCCATGCAGTAGCTGCTGCTCTTTTTTTGTACCTTAAAGGTAACAATCTTCAAAAGGTCTCAGCTCTGGCTTTCTTAGGGGGACCTAGGTTTCCGTTCCTGTGCCCAGCAGATTTTTGGCCTCTAGGTTGCCGAGAGTCAAGTGTTGACCCTCATGCCTCTAAGTGTGTTGTATCCAGCTGAGTGCTGTTCTTGCCCAGATAAGAAGAGTTCTGGATAACTAAAGAGTAAAATACTATTGTAAAATATTGGGCCTCCACACATGGTTAATAAATCACGTTTTATAGGGTGATTTTTACTGTATATTTGAAAAGCACCATATATTTATAATAGCAATGGTTCTGAGAAAGGTTAAACGTGTCACTGCTAAAGAAAATGTATTACAAACCTGATATTGCTGGAAGGGCAGGTGCTCTTTTCCAAGAAACCAAAAACAAACTAAGGTCTTGAAAAATGACAGGCAGGAGCAGGGCTCTCACAGCTTTGTCCCTGGATGGCACAAATAAATTTGAAGAGAAACAGAATTACCGTTTCAGATGCAGATGCACGACGGCAGGCTGGGCCGGGCAGTTCTCAGACCATCACAGCAGCGGTAGCAGCTCTGTCTAAATATGCGTAAGCCGAGCTCTTCAGCTAAATGAGAAGATGGAAGACCGAGTTGTCACTACTTGGGCTGGCCCCTTTTTTGCATGTCTCAGAATTATGGTTCCATTAGGATTAAAAAAATTGTAAACAAGTCTTCAAACAAAATGCTCAAGCACCTCATTCACCACTTTGCTACCAATAATGAAGTCAAAGCTGATGCTGTAAAGCAATTTAACAGCACTTTAAAATCTAGGATGCAGAGGTATTTTACAGCCCACAGTACTTCTTGCTACGTGGATGTGTTAGCAGTGTTTACGTACCAGGGCTGACTGCAGCTCTCACAGAAATGTATACAGCAGCCTCGAGGGTGCCACTACCTCATACTCCCAGAAGGTGCAGGAAACTATTTATGGAAATTTGGGTTGTTTTTTGGTTTGATTTGGTTTGGGTTTTTTAAAAAAAAAAAAAAAAAAAGGAGGTGCAGGAGGTGCAAGAGGTGCTCTGTCTTTTTATGAAACGGGACCATTTGAAAGCATCTAAATCCAAAGGAACCATCGAGTAAGTTTATGGACGGTTGTTCACTGATGACATTTTCACAGTGACTGAAAGCCTGAGCATGTCACAGAGAATCACTTATCAAACAAAAGACTACAAAGGTGGGGCGATTCTTGGTTATTTTTACCCTGAAAAAGTACAAAGCACGCATGCCAAACTGCGCGAAGTTTGCTGGACTGAAAGAGTTGTACCTCTAGAAACAGAAAAGGGAGAAGGAAGTGGTTATTGCCGAGTTGATTGGAATGGCTTCCTAAATCCCACACGTGGGAGGGTATTTCCCATGTCTGCAACACTCGGCTGCGATGCTTCCCAGAACGAACATGTAACAGGGAGGTTTCCGTCACTCTTCCCAGCAAAGTCAGCACCTGGGTACTCCAACAAAATGCTAAATCTGCTTTTCCAGTACAGTTAGTTACACCCTTGGATCTCTTGGGAAGCAAGTGTGATGGAAACACACCAGCCCTATGTCTAGAAAACACATTTGTTCAAAATCTCTTATACGGGTAAGAAATAGTCATGGCTTTTGTTTAGTCCCCCAGGGATTACTTCTCCAGTGTTTAACATGGCAGTCCATAACTTCGGAGCCAGCCCTGATGGATGATGTGCTTGGAGAGAAACTAACCTGAAAGCTTTGGATAGCGCTTGGGCATTTTTCACCACATGTCATCCAATGGACACCACTGCATTGCAAAATCCTTTGTATTCCTTTTTCTGCAGATGTTTCCAAAGGATTCAACTTTTTGAAGCCATAAACAGGCACTTCAGAATACCAGTGTTTGAGGGGCCATCTGCATCGCTGTTGCGTTGCATACTTAACCAGGACAAAAAAGCCAACAAATTTGTTACTGCTGCTTATGACTATCCACATTATATTCCTGTGAGTAAACATCCTACTGGCACTATTTCACTGCAATAATTTCAGATCAGAACCGAAATAGTTAATTTTTATTTTGGCAAGGTGATGATTGAGCTGCGTCCCCACAAACCTCTGCAGAAATTAAAAAACACAGACCAACAAATATTGTGATGGTGAAACTTATGGCGATCCTTAACAATTGTGTAGCCTGGATGGGATATTCCTCCTTAGTATATGGGATTCTTTGTGATCTATGGAGGCAGGGCTATTGTCCTTTAAAAAACTGCAGTTTGGGGAGCAGGAGAGGTAGAGACTACTAACTGCTATATTAAAATGGCCAGCTGAATTTATTGCTAAAATACCTTAGCAATAAAACATTGCTAAAGGTATTGTAGATTACATCTTCAAAACTGTTTTCAATAGTGGGGTGAACCTGCTATTTCAAGAAGTCTTATAAGAAATGCATCTTGCCGCAATACACAGGGTACTCCTAAGTCTCTCAGAAGAAAAGCTGTGAAACATCTAGTCTGCCGTAGATGAAAAACTTAGAAGAAGCTGGGAAGAAAGACAAAGAGCTCTCCTGAGGGTGAGAGAGACGGTTAAAGATGGCTTTTCTCACTGTCGGTCCAAAGGGTGTACTAAATCTAAAGCAGATCTGTTCCAAATAACTCCCATACAGACCAGGAGAGAGAGAAACACCTATGCATTGAGGTGCCAGTAATCAAAAAGATAGCAAATTTAACTTTAGTCCAGTATACCTCCCATTATTTCACCAGCTGTTTTAAGAGAATACCTTTTATTACTCATGCTTTTTATGAGGGTCTTTTTCTTAGCAGCCTTGTCAAAAGCATGTTTTCTTTTAAGATGCTGAAGGCTGCTTTTGAAACGGCTGCTACTAAATTGTCTAAGGCAGAATAGAATATAGCTGTCTTCTGTTGCAGGGGTGAGCAGCTTCAAGAGAGTCATATTTCTCTTAATGCGGCTGGACAGGCTTTCTTTCAGCAGGAGCAGACATTAAAAAGTGTTTGTTGCTATATCATCTCATTTTAGACTCAGAGATTGCTTTTCAGAAAATATAAACCAGTAGGCAATATCGAAGGAAAAGTCTAAAACTCTGGGGTGTAAAAGCATTTAACACCAATACTGGTATTTGCAAGGTTTCCTGTTAGCATCCTCTAAAGCTTCTAGAAGGAACAGAATGATGCAGGTTGTATTCCCATGAACAGTGACTCTTCTAGTCCAAAAAAAGATTTATCAAGGGAATAGGTATGATACAGATTGCAGAGTAAAGGTGGTGGTGTTTCCAAGCAATGTTATCAACGCGTTGCATAGCGAGATCTCAAGATCTGAGGAAAACAGCTAGTGAAAGAGTTCATCAGGATCTCCCACACCAGCTGGGTTGGAAGCTTTATCCTTTGGCCAAATTTTCCTCTCGGATGGGAAGCAATGGGGCTGTTTGTCACTCCGCAGGCTCAATCCCTGTTGCTCAGCTCCACAAATGCACCTCATCTCACATATGGAAACCAACAGCAAACTCATTTTCTTGTCCTTGATCTGTGCACTACATGGGACAACACACAACTTCTAAGATGGTTTCTTTTTTTCTTTTTCCCCTCCAGCTGGAGGCCAGTCCCTAGCAGCAGACCCCAGGGGTTGATAGTGGGACCAATACTGTTTAACACCTTCGTTAGTGACCTGGACGAGGAGGCAGAGTGCACCCTCAGATGATCCAAAATTGAGAGGAGTGGCTGATATGCCAGAGGGTTGTACTGACATCAAGAGGGACCTCGACAGGCTGGAGAAATGTGCTGACAGGAACCTTGTGAAGTTCAACAAGGGGAAGTTCAAAGTCCTGCACCTGGGGAGGAACAACGCTATGCACCAGTACAACCCGGAGAAGAGAAGGCTCAGTGGGAGCTTATCCATGTGTATAAATACCTGATAGGAGGGAGTAAAGACAGAGCCAGGCACTTCTCAGCGGTGCCCGCTGGAAAGATGCGAAGCAATGGGCACAGACTGAAATACAGAAAATTCCAATTAAACATAAGAAAAAGCTTTTTTACCATGAGGGTGGTCAGACACTGGACAGGCTGCCCAGGGGAGTTGTGGAGTCTCCATCCATGGAGATGTTCAACACCTGACTAGACACAGCCCTTGGCAACCTGCTGTAGATGACCCTGCTCTGAGCAGGGGTTGGACTGGAGACCTCCAGAGGTGCCTTCACACCTCGGTGATTCTGCGGTTCTGGGGTGATAATGGTCAGCCTGGCCCCAGGCAGCCAGAGGCACCAGGCTCACTCTCAGGGCATTTTCTGTCTAAGGCACTCATGGACATCGCCGTTTTTAGAGCATTCCTGTGGCAGATGCTAGCCCAGGGCTGAAACCAAGGTTAGCCCCAGAGCAGCAAGGGAACCTCAGGTAGGCCTTTGATGCACCTCTTTTTTGCTCGTCTTAATTCTACCTTCAAGATGAGTCAGAGCTGGAAGTTTTGCTGAATTCTAGATTCGGACATCTCTGAAGATCGAAAGAAAACTCTAAATGCTTTATGATTTTATTCTGTCGACCAGTAGAGGGAGGAAAGAGAGAGAAAATGGGAAGAGAGTCATTCTTGATTCTCTGAGGCTGAATAGCAATTCTCTTTCATATTGGCACCAGGACTTCACAGCCCTCAGGCCAAACTTGCTCTGTCAGAGCTATTGTAATGCATAAAACCACATGAGATTTAGTTATTCTTTTAGGTACTGTAACCACACTGAACATCCTGTTATGTGGCTAATATAAAGGAGTGAATCCAGCTGTAATCTGTCTTGACAGTTGATGTACCAGTGTGGACAACTGGGCTCAGCACAGGTTTCCATACACCTAGAATTGCATTTGATGCATTAAAGTCTGTCTCATTTAAACTTTTCCCCCCCTAGCAAGGCTGTAAAGCGATCAAATGAGACCCTTCCAGCCATTCACAAGGACGTTCTCTGATACAAAGTGAGGAGAAAGCACTCTCTCGTGTTTACTTCCAGCAACTACCCCTGAACTGCATCCGGGACTGAAAGGAGACAGGGGAGAAGATCAGCCCCCCCACCCCAACCTACCTATTGCTTTCAGCGTTTCATTGCTGAGGGAAAGAGTACTTTTCATTTCCCTTCTGATATACCCTATCGCTAGGCAAAGTAAGGACTTTGCTAAGTGTTTTGCTCATGTGTAATACTGAAACAAGCTAACGTCACAAAAGTTAAGGTTGCAGGACCTCCCCCAGCATAATGCCACCACTTCTAACAGAGTTGCATTTATATGCTGCTTTTTTATATAGCAGACGATTATAAATGATTAATTTGATGCTGGAGGTTATTGATGGAGAAATATAAGAAAATAAGTTATAGTTTGATCTAAAATTAGATCATCCTTGTCTGTTTCCAATTTCAAACACCGTTACTCACTTGGCTCTGGCCCGAGTAAGCCCCAAGGCGAACAGGATCCAGGTTGCACTGCTGCACCAATGCTGTTCTGTCATTAAACTGCATGAGCTGCACCAGACATCTTCATTAGTCCCTCTTCTTCTCCAGAACTCCGCGTCGGCAGGTTTAATAGAGTTCTGCTCTCAAAATAGTATTTCCAGGAGTGCATAAATGGTGTCAAGTCCCAAGTGCAATTTTCAGAGCTGAATGTATGGCACGTAAAAGCCAGTCAATCAACCCCCGGTGACACAGATTATTCTGCATGTAATTGCCTCATAAACGGCCCTTTGGAAAAATTTTGCTCAGACTTGAGCCTGGCTCTTGATTGAGATGTCTGTGAAACTTCTGAGATTTGTAACTTGCTATGCACACTCAGTTGCTCTACATAACCTTTTCTAGAGTGTGAAAAATGCACACCCTTTGGAAATCTTTCAATAGAAAAAATGGGAAAGAAAAACATGATGGAGATTCTCTCTCCTTGTTTTGTTATTTTAATGTGTCAAATTCCTCCCAGCTGAATTTGACGGCAAATGAAGAAACATGTTGTGTACAGTTAAAAACTGCAGTACAATCAAGGATGGAGCGTATTCTTCTCAAAGATTAATACAGACCTTAAACGCACACAGGGACATGTCCACGTGGTGGCAGCAGAGGAGGAAAGTGAGAAAACATCCACAGGAAGCCCGAAGATAAACACTCGTGATCTGAGCTGGAGCATTGCTTAGCTAAGTGTACACTTCAGTGCCTGCCTCTTCAAAATTAGGACTGTGACCCAATGCGCCAAGCATCCGTACCTACCCAAATCCAAAGTCTACACACCGTCGCAATGCCAAGCACGTTCTCACCTCACACTATTTGGGAGTGAAGCTGCTCTAAACAGGGAAAGCAGATGTCTAAGCTTACAGCACGCCATGCCACCTACCATAAAGACACATTTTCCTAACTGTGCCTCACAGATTCTCTCAACACCCAGCAGCATCTAGAAGTGAGGAGCAGATTTCATCAGCTGGAAACGGCACAGCAAGAGCAGGTAGAGGGCAGCAAGACCTGGCAGAGGTTTCCCTCTGTACCCCAGAGGTACAGGCACACCGTGGTGTGCAGCCTGCCACGTACGTTAGCGATATGGCATTCACCCGTAAGGGGTCTCTCACTATTGCTAGTAAATCTGGGAAATAAAAATCTCAGCTTTAAGGAAACCTGCAGCTCACTTGCCTTTGGTCAAGCAGGATGGAAGAGCCGAGGGCTGGGGGGGCAGGGGGGAGTGTTGGACTGCTTGGACTCCCAGCCTTGTGTGGGAACCACAGGACAAGGGTGATCCGTGTTGAACCCAAACTGCACAGCATCCTTCACACAACAAGCTGGCCCTATAGCTATTCGCCGGCTCCTTGCCATGTGTGTGCACACACATCTTCTTTCTCTCAGGAAGACTGTTTCAGCTGTCACAGGTCAGGGATAAAGAAAAATGAGCTTAATAAAAACAGAGGCAGACAAGAAAAAGCCTCAAGCAACTAAATCATGGTTTTCTACTCTGAGAAATATCAGGTATAATGGAGTCTGTTGCATCTTTTTAAAAGTCAGCTCTGCTTTGCCTCTTGCAAGCCAGATGGGTGCATCCTTTCTTCTGCCCCACCACTCTGAAAGGCTCTGGTAGCTGAACAAGGCACGCAGCAGTCCCCAGATTCCCAGCTGATACTGGAGTGTGCTGGTGTTTCCAGCCAGGTCACCTCTGAGCAGATCTCCAAGGGAGCTACAAGGGAGGAGTAGGCTACAGCACATGCTTTTGCTAAATTTAGTGCTTTTACTTCGGTGCAAAAAAATGCACTGAATATCAGGGAGTGACAGAGTAAGGTGCTCCTCTGGCTTTTCACAGGAACCATGTTTCCTCAGAAATTGTTGGAATGAGGAGAGGGACAATTACAAAGGAATTCAACACAAATTGCCCCCATTTGAGTGTTTTCATTTCCTGATCAGAAAGTGAGAACAGCTCCCTCCCAGCTGGTTTATTACCAGATACCCCACGCAGTGCTGCACTCATGGCGGGATAAGCTCCTTTTCCAACCTGCACAGTGCCAGCAGTAGACCGACAACAAAGGAAAGGCCCCAGCACCAGTTTCCCAAGCGCTTCCAGTTCCTCAGGAAGTTGTGTCTGTACCTTCATGTATGATGGGGTATGTGTCCCTGGGACACAGGAAAGCAGAAGTGTAGTTCTCCATGAGGACTGGGGCTGAGCACTGGCATTAGGGTTTAGCTCTGTATCATGGAGATCCAAAACCCAGTTTGAGCACGATCTGCAGTTGCCATTAACTAGGATTCCTCTCCATGGTCAGGGCAAGAAAGGGAGGAAACAGCAGTGGTTAGGGACCCTGGGACACCTATCGTTGACTGTCTTCACTGATGACCAGCTGCAAGTCTTCAGGATCCAGTTCTACTCTCCAACCTACTGCTAAGGCTAAAGAGCTATTACTCCTAAATAAAACTTCCATGCCCTCCTCTTCTGGAACCTGCTCTCTTGCTTGCAAGTCTAAACATGGAGACTGTCATGATCTTGGATGATGTCATGATGGTGTGCTCCTGCTGTCATGCCTACACGTAGGAGTCCCCATTCTCTCGCTACGGCACACACTCCTTGTGCCTCTTCTCTGGGATTATTCACTATACCTTGTGGTGTCCCAGTTCTCCTGTCCCCCTCTAAGTACTAAATCTCATATGCAAATGCAAGTTAAATATAGTTTAGGGTGCGTGCTGGAAACGTTGATCTGAAAACAGTGGAAAGCAGCACTTCACTTGCCAGGAGCCGCCTATTACAATTTGCTGTAGTGAGCAGACACCTACCCATAACGCGTTGATTTCCAGAAAGAAATTCAAAGCACTTAAATCTAGCACAACTCCACCTTGCTGGGTCAGAGGCAGCAGCAATGTCCCATCTCTAAACTGCTATTGACCGGACCTCTCTTGTACATCAATGGGGGTGATATAGGGCGATAGCATTACTACAAGATGCCTTAGACAAGGGAGAGAACCACATAGGAGAAGGATAACAAGGATGGACATAGCTTAATAGAGGACAAGTCAATTAACAACCACATCACTAAGTGCTGTCAATTTTAAAAAGCATTTTTAACAGAAGAGAAGCCAGCTCCTAACAGCTCTGCCGAAGCCCCAGCTGATTTCCACCTTATGTAATCACCTTTTTCAATAGACTGGATAGAAGTTAGTATTTACTAAGCCAGAGACCATTATTCTCTCGAAAATCACACACTGAAACTATTTATGCTACCCTTGATACGCATGAATTTCAGGACCTGCTAGTCAGCAATAGATTTTTGCCACTTTTTTTTTTTTTTTTAACAGAAATATGGCATTTAATAGGTCCTTTCAGGACTAGCAGCCAAGCAACTGAGTTCTCCTCGAGCAGGCAGGCCCAGCTAATTTCAAAATGGATTGCTCTGCGAAGGAAGGATAGCACTTCCCAGGTCACAGAAATGGTTTACTGGCCCAAGTCTCGTATAAAAGAGTCTCTTGGTGAAGAGCTAAACAGTTTAAAAAGGTGTCAGAGAAACCATTAGGCAATAAAAATTCACAGAGCAATTTTGCCAGAGAAAAAGCATAAATAAAAAGTGCATCGTTTCTCTCCCAGGCTTTCTCACAAGTCAGCTGCATCCAAAGAGATGTGCCACAGCTCGAGTTGAGCGAAAGGCAATTAAAAAGCGTTGGCTGTCTGGTGTCAAACTTTCAGCTTGTACTCATGCACTTTAATCAGAAAAACAGCAATTATCTAAATGGTGTCACTAAACGAAGGGAGAGCAGAGAGTACAGCAAGCATAGATCAAATCCTGTATGTATCTTGAGAAGACAGCCAGCAACTGATCTTTATTTGTGTGTGGGTGCATTCGTTCTGCATCCAAAGAAAACATACACACAAAGAACTGGCTCTTGGAAGGAAATGTAGACGCTAAAACACAGCTTTCAGGCAGTTCAGGCTATTTTGCTTCAAGGATATACTGATCTGCTTTTGAGTTTGTAAGTTTTAGTTCATGTCAGATGTTACAGATTCTTCTTGGAGGCCTTTCAGCCCATATACAAATATGACAGGCTACTTAGAGCATTAAAAGGAAGAAATCTGAGACCCAACATTAAGCATGAGCTATTCTGGGAAATGAGTAATCAAAACTTATTTTCATTTGTGGTTTTTTTCTTAAGAAAAACCAAACAAAACATCACGCCACTCATCTTAAACCAGCACTTGCTAAAATTAAAAAAAAATAAAAATACTTGCTTGTACAATCAGCAGCTTGTGGTTTCATGCTAAACTACTTTTAAACAAAGAGGAAAAAAATCCACAAAGCGAGAACAGTGAAACAGGATAACATCTCCATTGCAATTAAGCAGAACATGCCTCTCTGACAGGACAGTCAACTTTGTGCAGTCACTGCTAATGGAAGGACATTTCTAGCAGCATCAGGACTTCCGTGTTCCTGGCTACTTGAGAAATTTTAATGAGAAGTCTGTTTGGGATTTCATAGTCCCATTTCTTGTGCCATAAAAAACACACACGTAGCATTCAAGCACATCCAGCTCATGCCAGGCAGGAGCCCTCCCTCTCCCTCCATACCTTAGCACACAAACCCCGGAGCCCATGGAACGAGAAGGCCAAGTTCGCTTGGACTGCAGCTTGGGCTGGAGGAGTTGGTGGTCAGGAGAACTCGCTCCTGATTTTGAATTCCTGTGTTGGCAATATAGTCAAAGGGCACAAAAGAGTTATAACTGGTGCAGTATACACTTATCGTGCTCTCTTTAAGCAGAAGAACGTCAGTGCTGTGGGATTTGTGCACGAGGTGTTTCTGAAGGGATGAATCAGGAATAACACTTGCAGTGTGGTAAAGCTGCCGTCCTGGAGAGCAGAGCTATTCCTCCAAAAAGCAATGCTGTGTGGATTAATTTATGATCTGCTCTTGCTTCAAACAAGTCTAGAACTAGAGAAAAGAGCTCATTAGGGTCCATGCTTTCGGGAGTTACTTGTCACGCTCTAATTATGCAACTCTACTTTCCCCCACGATCTATGCCTCCTTCTTCAGCACCTCAGTGCCTCTTCCTTCAAAAGGTGCAAATAATTCTTGGTTCTGCTGTTCCCTTTCCCCCAGGGGGTATATTTATATTATAAGAGCCAGACTTGCTTGTAAAAATGTGCAGAGGGAAAACTCCTCTGTACAAAGTGCTGCACCTCACCCTGGACGGGGGCTCTCTCTTCTCCTACTAAATGTCTCTGCATCAAACAGATGGTCCAAAAGGAGACCATGCAGCAGATCTCAAGGGACAATGTAAACAGCAGATACCCTACACATTCATTTCAATTCTATCTCCGCACTGGAAGTCCAAATTATTTTACATGGTAACACTTCCCTTACCAGGTCAGTAGTTACGCCCCTTAGTACCCGGCTGCCCATTTCTAGGTCAGTAAAGAAAAAATGATCAGATGAATATTAATTGCCGTTCTTGAGCTTTACCAGAAGCTTTCCTAACACTCTTCTCCCAGTGAACTTTAAGGTGTGAAATCCCCCGTGGCAGGCCAGAGGTTTCTGCGGCCACCGCAGGCGCGTCCCAGAGCTGGTTTCAGCCTGCAGCTCTGCCGAGCTCCCAAGGCACGGGCAGGAGCACGCCCGGGATGAGGCTGTCGCTTCACCGGGCAGCACGTCCTCTTTCCAGATGTAAGAAGTGGTTACCAGCAGGTCAGGAGTCCGGGGAACAGGCTTCCTTCTCCCTAGCTCCCTGCTACCAAGGGCAGGCATGGTGACCCATCCTACCCCCACGTCTTCGAAGGTTTCGGTGAGTAGGTTATTCACCTAATGCCGAGCACATTTTCACAATAGGAAGCCTCCCTGGTCTGTGATACGGCGCTGAATTACAAACCCTAAGCTGCTCTATTTGCACAGCTGAAGACACATCAGGGATATCACATGTTTGAGCCAAAAATGCACAACATATTTGCTGTCGTGATGGCAGAGCAGTTTTTTAAAGTTAGTTATAACACGACAAGTCAGTCAGCAGCAACAGCAGCCTGACAAAATACTGCAATTTACAGCTCCGCTAGTTCAGAGGAACTATTATTTTTGTAAAGATTGACTGATGTTTTCTGAATTGTGCTAGAATATGAGGTTTTCTTTCCAAAAGCAGCATGGGATAGAGATAGGAGAGGGAAGGGTTTCTTTTAAACAACAGAGACTAGTATTTGGTAAGTCAAAAGATCACGTGTGTAACTGTTGAATTATTAAGCTATTGTACCTGAATGACCCGGTGCAAGGGCAGGCTGCAGTTCTCCAGCCATTTTGGCAGCAGATAGTTGCCAAGTTCACCTGGCTAGACAACAGCCATCCAGTTGTTTCATCACAAACACTCCTATGTTTGTATTTCCAGTTTAAGTGAACTGCAATATACAGCACAGAGATGGAAAAGAGCCTGCTATCTTCTGTTTAAAGGACAGATGCCGATGTAGTGCACAACAGTGCTGAAACCAGAGGGGATGGATGGAGGCAGAGGTTTCCTGGCTTGTAATTCACTGATACATGCTGATAGGGCTCAGCATGGAAACTATTCTTCTCAAATACACTTCAATTCCAAGTCTAGTTTTTAGCTACCAGCTGATAAGAAGCTTTAGATAAGCCAGACACCACCCTTTCCCTCCCCCAAGAAAGTATATTTAAACCCTTTCCATTTTAAAACAAAAAACTAAGCTTCTGGCAAATGGCATTGTGTCAGTATGGCCTTCCTAATATGAGACACAAGGCTAAGAGTTTGGCATAGATAAATCTCTCTGAAACCTGAAGGTATATTTACAATGGATGAGCCATCACACCAAATTCCAGATCGCTTCCTTTTCAGCAAAGTAACACTGCTGCTGAAGCAGTCCATCTTAGCTATCCACGCTGCTGCAGCAGCTACTTCCCGTGGTAAATCAGGTTATATCTGAGATGAACAGGGGGTACCAATTCTCTTTTGACAGATGAGTACCAGCTGTGGAAAGGACTTGACACTAAACATGCACCCGAACTCTGAAGGATGGTATTTCCTAGGCACCTTTCAGGAACTGAATTTATATCAGCGCTACAGAACCACAAGCTTTGCTGCAGTAAAAAGAGGATTTCTGAAACTGAGGGCTCATGTTTGAACTCCCTAAGAAGAAAGGTTTGCAGGAAGGTGACCTGAATCATGAACATTTACCCAGTATACATCACCACCTCTCTCTTGAGGAAAAATACACAAAAACCTGAAAACCTCCTGTTCATGTTAATCAAACGTTTTGGTTTGTGACTGATGAAATCCAGTGTCTGTAGGCAGAAACTCTGTAGGCAGAAACCCTGCTGTAGACTGTTGGTGGCTCTGGCTGGCACTTGTCACTGCCCCAGCTTGCAATACCGACCAGCTTATAATGCCCATCAATCACACACATCAGCGGCCACGCAGAGCCTCCCCAAAAGAAGGAAAAGAGGAAGGGGAGAGAAGGAGGAAGCAGTCAAAAGCGTTCGCACCCAGGAAGCCAGGGGAGGGCACGGCTTTGGGTCCTGGCTGTGTGCAGCGCAGCATTCCCACCCCGCCAGTTACACACTGTGCAAAAAGCTGCCCTCGCAGCTCTCCTGTAGATGTTGGTCTCTTCAGTATTTTGTCCCCAGTAGTTCGCACAGGCCTTGTGGGAGAGGAGAGAGATCTCTGCTTGTTGGAGCCTGGCAGCTGGTTCTTCCTCTGGGAAACGTGACAGCGTCAGGGAGGCTGCGGAGGTAGGAGTCACGGCCCCGTAACTGCTCCTGGTAGCCATTTAACACACATTTGGGGGCAGACCTCAGCCTGGGGATTACTTCTCTTTGCACGTATGTTATCTAATATTACACAAAACAGTATTTCATATGCTTCAGGAGAAGGAGTCTCTCTCCAGACAGTTGTATGGAGCCACCTTGGCTTTTGCAGTCAGTGCAGCTTGGAGCGGGACCCCCTGAAGCTGGGAGGTGCGCAGCTGGCAGGGGGAACCCAGCCCATCAGCCAGGAGCAGTAATAGGGTGGCAGTCACCAGTCGGAAGTGTGCACCATATATTAAGCCCTATAGTCCCCATACCTCTCCCTTGTCTCTCACAGGGGTCACACCAAAAGACCAGAAGGGTTGGGACAGGCCCCTAAGACAGAGCAAAGCCAGCACATTACCAGGGACAAAAGCCTCTTGCAGGGCACAGATAAGCACTCGCAGACCTTCTGGCAGCATCCCCAAGCCCATCACCACCCCGCTGGCTTTCCCAGACTAACCTCCAGCCCGCTAGCAGGGTGCTTCCTTGCCGCTATCTGCGCTAGACTTTGGCCAAGGGCCCGTCAGACGGGACGCAGACAAGCTCTGCGCCAGCTGCATTCAGGCACACGTACCCCGCGTCTCCTGGCAGAGGGGTACGTGGCTGTTTTGAACGAGGAGGTGGCACAGCTCTCTTCAATTTGAAGATGAGGGGGAGAAGTTTCTCCTCCCCAGCCACCGGGCTGTCCCAAGGAGATAGGCACCAGGAGGGAGATAGGCACCAGGAGGTATCTGACCACGCTGCTGGGCAGTGGGGGTGACACGGGCCGGAGGTCCCAGGCTTTGAGACACCATGGGAGTGACCTCATCTCCCTTGAGTTCGTTCTACTTCGCTTAGCCTCCACCTTGGCCTTGCCTTTCCAGAAGTGGCAGCTTTCTGACAGAAGAGGCAGCCTGGCTCCTGTCTGGAAAGCGTTTCACACACTGCAGGCAACATTTAGGGAGCGGGGGGAGTCTCCCCTGGTGCTGCCCCCAGTCTGAGCTGTCACTGCCCTCGATAGGCCATAGGTGCTGTTTCATGTCAGAGTAACCCGTACTTACTGCCAGCTCCTGTCTCTCCCCATCCCGCTGTTCAGCATCTAGTGACAGCGCTGCCTGCTAAGCCAGTTGTTGCCGCAGAACTGCCTGCGTTGGAAAGCAAATTCCCACTGACACCAGGTACAGCTTCCCTGCTCTTACTTCTGTCAGTCTCCTGCTTTTCTTGCCTCTTAACTCACTGCTTCATTCCCCCTTTCTCCAAATATCCCATAACGAGACTGCAAAAAGGATGAGACAGAGCTTTAATAATGTATACGTTCCCTCGCTGTACTCGCTGGATGCCTGAGAGCGCTGTTTTAATGAGTCAAATCTGGCTTTCTCCTAATACCACTGCGAGGCCACAGCACAGTCAAACTGAACATCTTTTGAAGGCTGTTTCTAGGAAGATGAGAGAGGAGACCCTCCAAAGAGGCATGGAGCCAGGGGGTTGAAGGAAGACACTTTCCTCAGGCCAGTTTGCCCCAGGACCTCACTCCTTCAGTGCAGAAGCCTCCCATCATCAGTGCACAAGGTTAAGCAGTTCTTGGAAGGACTGTGGCATTTTCTTTGTGGATACTATTAACAGGACATGGCGAGATCCATATGTTTATATAGCCTCCTTATTCACATGCTCTGTTCTTGTGCACCGGCTCTATTCAGATCACATTTCCCCACTGCTTAACATCGGTTCTTCCCCTTTCCTTCCCCCAAGTCCTGCCCCAAGTTGCACATAACAAACTGGAAGGAGTAACTTCTCTCAGCTACGCAAGCTTTGCACTTTATCATATAAAATCTAAATTATACACTGCAGCAAAATATTCCTCCAACAAGAATATTCTGTGGTTTAGACAAAGGGTACAGGCAACTTAAAAGCTTTTTCTTTAAATTTCAGACCCTGCTACCTCAGACATTACTTTGCTACCAGCACAGAGGTGAGTATCGTATTAGTGCTGTGCATACCAATCTTTATGGAGGAAAAAATAAGAACAGCTCCCTTGGGACGTGCATGCTTATTTTTGGCTCATTAACTTTAATGGTCATAGTACAGCTGTGACAGGTTGGGAAGACAGGTAGAATAGGTGATCTTTGCTATTCTCTAGATCATGTCTAGCCTTCACTTATACCTTAAAGTCACAGGCAAGTCTGCTTGGAGGAGCCTGATTCAAAGACTGTTGACAACAGCAGAAGCATTCGTAACCCTCATGCTGTATTTTAACCAGATAATAGGAAGCAAGCCTCCCCAAAGGCTCGCTGTTCAGTTCACTCTTAGCATCCCTCAGTCTGTAAGATGCACGAACGCCCTCCCACCCCCCTCCCCACACACATACTAAACACTGTGCCCCATGTCAGAGTCATTAGAATCATTAACCCCAGCACAGCTGAATATGATACGGCTCTAAGCAGTACCTGGCTCAATGGGTTTCTGCAGCTCCAGGAGCGCCAGGTCCTTTCTGAAAGGAAACCCACCAAAGCCACAGTGTGTGTGCACGGCTTTCACAAGCATGGGGTTGACATCCTTCACGTTTGGCAGCAAGCATTTTTCACCAGCACTGTTCTGTCTGAGCACTGGGCAAGGAAGAAGGAAAACAAACATACATTTTTCTGTCTAAAAACCCCCACAGTTCAGACAACAGGAAGAGTCCAAAGTTCACTTGTAACATTTGCTGCCAGCAACACTCGTGCCTCAAGACTTATAATCTTACATCACAGGGACACTTTTGGGAACCCCAGTTGAGGTATCAGTGCTTTTTGTGCTGTGTTGACGGAGAACTTTGAGTTGCACCTCCAAAGGTTTGCTGCTGTTACGATTAACACAGGGAGTCCAGAGGCGAGTCAGTCAGTCACCTTTCTCAGGAACCAGACGCCAACATGGGTGGAGCTTTACATCGAAGCTACAGATCTGGGCTGTGTAACTAGTTTGACGAAACATTCGAGACCTATGCCGCCGTCACGGGTGTCCACATACAACGGAGATGAAGGTTGAACAGAAGCCTCAACCAAATTGAAGCCAGTAGAATCATAGAATCGTTTAGGGTTGGAAGAGACCTTTAAGATCATTGAGTCCAACCGTTAACCTAACGCTGCCAAGGCCACCACTAAACCATGTCGCTAAGCTCCACATCTACACATCTTTTAAATACCTCCAGGGATGGTGCCTCATCCACTTCCCTGGGCAGCCTGTTCCAGTGCCTGACAACCCTTTTGGTGAAGAAATTTTTCCTAATACCCAATCTAAACCTCCCCTGGCACAACTTGAGGCCGTTTCCTCTTGTTACTTGGGAGAAGAGATTGACATCCACCTCGCTACAACCTACTTTCAGGTAGTTGCAGAGAGCAATTGGGTCTCCCCTTAGACATGATGGGGGGGCCAGAGACATAATACAGGCATCAGCAGTTTTTGAGGGGGCAGAGGACAAGTCCTCCCAGGACTGCATGCATACATTAATTACCAGGTACACATCAAAGCCCGTACTCCATTTCTACTGCCACCATTGCTAGCAGCACAGAAAGCTACACAGGAAGGTTTAAGCTGCTGGAGGGCAGCTCTGGATGTACGTAGACATGTGGGAAACAGTAAGCCCATCTATATTTGCCAGGAGTGACAAGATGGCTTAGAAATTGTTCTGTCTGGAGGCTAGCAAGCCCTCAACACTCTGGGGTGAGAGGATATTGCCTACCTGAAGTTGCAGTGTGCGGCTCTCAGGACCCATTTTTCATCAGTTTGAAAGCCTCCACAGAAGTGGTGACCCTCCTACTGCAGGCTGGCCAGCCAGGGCCGGAACACCAGGGTTGACTGGCCACTTTCATCCATCCTGGGCTTCGCGCATGGGTCCGCCAGCAATTCTATACGTGTTGCAGGCCCCAGCACAGGTAACAGATCCACCACTGGAAATCTGTATTTCTCTGGAATTATTTTCTCGCTGTTAGTGAGGATTTTTTTGGTTTGTGGGGTGGGTTTTTTGTGGGGTTTTTTTGGTTTGGTTTGGGTTTTGTTTGTTTGTTTTTTAAAGAAAATCGGTCACAGCTGGGTGAACTAATATGCTCCAACACCAAACAAGCACCAGACTCATTCTGGACAGCCATGTCCACCAAAGGTTCCACAATTGCCCGGTGGTGGGATTGAAGTGTCTGTTGGAGAGACCTGGGAACGCTTTGCTTTATTTTTCCCTTCAAAAGAACAGAAGTTGTCCATACATGCTATACCAAAAAATAAAGACCTCAACTAATACCAGTTGAGGAAGGACTTGAACCTTGATGTCCCAGATGTGGACAGGCTGACAACATGTCCCAAGTAAGCAGCTCTCCACAGATTTTTCAGGAAGTCACATTCTACAGGTGAGAAGCATTTCCTGACTCCTTTTTTTAGTCAAAACTGATATTTATGAAGTGTTTCCATTACTGTAAGTCTCCACTTTCCAAAATTAGTTCACTAAAGTGTTCCCAACCGTCTCCAGTAACAGCAAATTAAACAGTGCATAAATAACCTGTATCCCGCCACCACCAGCTTTCGCTGATCACAAGGGGTGTTAGCATGAGAAAGGAAAGAACTGAAACCAGAAGTGAACAGCATTTACTTCCCTCAGAAACTGGGAATACAGAGGATGGGTCTAGGGGGAAAAAAAGGTTTAACAGAAAATAAGTCCATTAAAAGCTTGTCATTGGTAGAGCTAGTTCAGAGAAACCTACTGAGAATTTTAAGGGCTGAGGTAGAACACATCCCCTATTTCCCCTCTTTCGGTGGCAATCTGGATCGCACCACGGGAACTAACCTTTTTATAATAGGCTCCCTCTATGCTTTTTGTGTGCCCCAGGAAAAGGCAGGGCCCTCTAGTAAGAGCAGCCAAGCTCTCGAGCGAAAGCTAGCACAGCTGGATTAAACTGTTTGGCATTCTGCTTCCTGGGGATGGGGTCAGGTTCCAGACAGTGGTTATTAATTAATCAGAGGTCAGTTACATGCTGAGACCAACCGTTCCTCCCAACAAGCATCTGTTTTAAACAAAACCAAGCCAACCCAAAAACTAGTTTAAATAAAGTCATTCCTCAGGCACGTTTCTGTATTTGGCTCGGTGAGAGTGCAAACTGCAGAGATGTGAGGACTGCCACCTAACGTGAAGAGCCTGGGGTGAGCGCTGAATTAACTTGCTGCAGTTTTGGATACATCAGAGCATGGAAGAGTGTCTTGAAGTGATCTCAGACAATAGCTTTAGGGGAAGCACATTCAGCAAATAAACATTACGATGCCCCTGCCTGTAACCTTCAATACTATTTTAGCAACAGGATTGTGCTTTGTGGCATAGGCAGGGAAACACTCAGAGCCTTACTTACATCGGCTGCTGCCTTCCAGCTCACTTTGTGTTGGCTGCTGATGCAACTCTTCAGGAAGGATTTTGAAGCCTCTGTATCCCACAGATTCATCAGTTTTGAAATGTGGGTTCAGGAAGCTGCTGCTGGAGAACATGCTAAAAGACTTTTTCTGGCCCCCTAAGTTTGCTGGTGGTGGGAAGAAGAAAATACTGCAGTTGTAGTCATTGCCAAGTAGTTTGAGACACAGCTCCTACACTTATTTCCAGGGATAGACTTTTTAATCCAAACTTTTTGATACTCGGAGGTATTAGTGGATGCCAGGATTTCTCCAAGGTCTTTCAGAAGGTACATCTCTAATGGCCTATGCAGTATCATTCCCTACCGAGGCTGAAGAGGTGAAGCCTAGAGCAATGCCCAAATTGTTCTCATGCTGTATATGAGTGCATCTCTCATACTTTAGTGAGATTACTTCAATAACCAGTTCTCTAAAGGTCTACGTACATGGGAGGAGAAAGGGGGGAGACAGTAGGAGAATGAGGAAGGCATGGAGCCATTCCAGTGAACTTTTCTGTACCCAAAGATCCTGATGTCTGTACAGCACAAGGCAGCTTTGGTACCTGCAGCAGCATCTGCTCAAACTATTTCAGACACAGAGTGAGACAAGTACCAAGATACAAAGGGTTAAGGAAAAAAGTTTTTAAAAGAAAGACTGGTAGAAGTATCTTCTCAGATACAGCCATGATGCTGGAAGTCAAGAGCTGCTGAGTCCAGGCCCCTTCTACCGAAGAAGCCCCGGGTGACAAGAGCTGCTCTCAGCGGCTCTCAGGAAGCCTGCTGCCGCTCGGCCCTGCCGTGCAGGCGCTAGTCAGGTAGCACTGCCCTCCTCCCTGCCTCAATTTGGTCACCTTCATTCAATAAAAGGGATCAGAAAAGGAAGGTAGAAAATGAACACGTAGTTCAACCTACCCAGAAACCTTGAAGAGAGATGTGGTCCATCATAAACACTCTAATGATCCCAAATGCAATCCCTTGCATCCTCAGTTACAAAATCTTTAAGCACAGCCTTCAGCCTATTTCCTGAAGTAGAATAAATTGTCCAAGTGCAGTTCAGCATGTCAGGGTAAATGCCAGGGTAATTGGGAGATGTTATTTCAGTGGTTGCAACTGGAATTAGATCAAAGCCTGGGCACTCGTAAAAGAAAAAGGTAAACCAATCACAGCACAAAGACAGACCTGTTTCTGCATGAATTTCCTTAAGCAGGCCTATTAGTATTGGAGAAAGCAGAGATCTTTAACGATGCATTTTAAGTTCTGTTGGTTGAAGTGAACATTTGCATGGCTTCAAAGGCAAGTTCTACATGCCATTTACACAGAGAACTGTGCAACTAGGAAAAGGGCTATAAACTTGGGAAACAACTTGAACTCTGAAGAGTGATCTAGAGGCCGGATACTGAGACCCTACATACAGGATCACTTGGAGTAACCTTTCCTAATGGGCCTAATTCAAACTTAAAAATTCATTAGCTGCTCCTAAAGTGTTTACATAGAAGTTTCTTTTGCCTTGCATTTATAGTTGCCACAAAGCCGATCAAAACGCAGAATGCCATGTTGTAGGCATGCTAACATTTTATTACATGTTTTTGGATTGTTCTCAGGAATTCCATAAATAAAAGGTTGCATAGCTAATGCCTGTCTGCCGGCTAGCATCGCACCCCAGGTTACCAGGGTGAAAAGGCAGCAGGGCTGACAGCGTACTCCCTGGGGCGAAGGCTGAACCTGCTGGAAACACGAAACGTGTGAAAGCTTGATGAGGCTTTTAAACTTCCACCTTGAGGGTCCCTGTAGCTGAAGAGCTAGGGACATGCTTCAGGCAGGCTGGCCAACCCCGCTAAAGTTCAAGTCCTCACGCAAAGTGCAGAGATAGGTTCAAGGATCTTATGGGGTCCCATGTATTTGAGATTGTTGGAATTAGCTACGGTTTGGGGGGTTTGGTGGGGCTTAGTTTTGTTTGTTTGTTTGTTTCTGTCAAGTAACTATTGATTTCTCCAAGCATACATAGCAGCTCTAGCACCAGGAATTGCAGTGAATACAGCAAAATAGGGATGTGCTGAATGAAGAAAGTACGTTTAGCACTGACATGGCTAATGTTGCTGGTGACAGTCTCATACCCAAATGTTCACACTTAACCATGACAGAGGTTAACTCCCAAGCCACAAGTACAGAACATGCATAAAACAAGGCGGGAGCACTTTTTTCTTTTTTTTTTTTTTTTTAAATAGGCATTTTACGCCTTCCCTCTCACCAGCTTTGTGGAAAGTTAAAACCAGTCTTACCTTTGTCAGCAGCCTTCATGTTTCCAGTTTCCAGACCTGAAAGGAAAGCGCTGCCTTATCTGAGGCACACAAATGCAGCAGTAGTTATAGATCTATTCTGGGGAGGAGAGCCTGAGCCAAGAGGAGTTTCAAGCCAGGCTGCATGTGAATGGAAAAGGCACCTCCTGGTTTTCAGAGCTAGGGCTTGGAGTGCATCTTAGAAATGCGTGTGCACACATGAAAAAGCAGACAGATCTCTGTTGATGGTGCTCTGAGTCTGATGAATTTTAATATGAGAAATTTAATTGCTGCAATTTACTTCTGAAGCCCGACATACTTGCCCGATATGTGGAGAAGCAGATGCACTCATCCACCCAGCAGTGAGGAGCACAGGTAAGACAGGAGAAAGGGGGATGGAGGAAGGAGATCAGAAGTGGCTCAAGTTGCTAGAAATGCAAAACTGATTGCTTCCACAAAAACAGAAGAGTCAGACTGGCCGCATCTCTCCAGCAACAAGTTTCTTTGATCTGAGGCATCAAAATACTGATTTGCTTAATGGTGCCAGGGCGGTGCTATTCACAAAGAAAACTGTCCGCCTGTGCCACCAGCTGTACCCTGGCCTGGGAAGCAAGAAAGTGAGGGAGGTTTCCTTTGGTCTTCAAGCTCAGAGCCCAATTAACTGCGCAGCGCCCTGGGCACGCGGCAGAGGCGAGGTTTGGAGGGGAGCAGCGGTACCAGCAGCACCCGACAGCAGTAATGCCTACTAGGTGAAGACGCAGAAGAGAGATTATAGACGTAATAACAGACAGACCGTGGGGACAGGGGATTCTGGTTTTGTAGAGCAGAATGGAAAGGGGCATATAGAGAGTAGCAGCTAAGTTAGTTATCTCCTTTTATCTTTTTTTAGTTTATTGTGGGGAGCACAAGAGTTAGATCACTACTTATGCATGTAATCATCAGCACTCAAGACTGCTAATAGATCTCTTCTTCTTAATGGACATTTCTCCTCGGAACAGATAGATCTGAGACTGTTTAATACATCACTCAACATCTTCAGAAAACATCTAAAGAGCATGGAAGCTTTTTTGTTCTTAAATAACTTTTTTTTTTTTTAATGTAACAGCTATACTTTAGGCTCTACTTCTCCACCCCCACCCACAAAATCTTAATAAACTTACCAGAAAATATATCCTGAACAGAATGAGACAGGAGAAAGCCTTTCATGGCTGCCTCAGCCCTGGAAGTCAAGGTCACTGTCACCACTGAACCTCGAGGTTTTGTGGGATAGAGGGAAGCATCACCACAGAAGTTGCCTGCAAAATAGACCAGAATGGGACACGAGCCTTCCACTTTCCCCTGTTTCTCTTGAGGGTTGTAAGGCTAAGCCTCGCAAAATGCAGTGTCAGAAAAGATTTCCTGTTCTAAAAGCCTCTTAATGATGGCATTCAGCTTTGAATTCATGCATCGGACTACAGACATGTCCAGAAGATAGCTTGCTATACTTGTAACCAGAAGGGTAACTATTTGTTTGTTCTTCAAACAGAAAAATAGAGGCGCCCGTTACAACCACTACAAATCAGTAGTGGCAAGTGCCCACTGCCTGGCCTGCTTTGGTCAGAAGAAATCCCTGCTCTGACAGGCAGCCCCTACCTCAAGCGTTTTTGTACAAGACACTATGCAATACCCACAGACAAGGCATAAGCCACTTTTTGAGAGTAACTGAGACCTGGCACTGAAGAACCTTGTGTCCGTGAGTGCCTGAACAGTTTAAATTTCCAGTCTATGCTTTCTCCTCCTGATACAGAAGATACTTGCGCAGCTTCGTTTCCCCAGCAATATCCTACCTGACCAAGCCAACAGCTCCTTAGTCAGGGTGGGCAGGTACCTCCCCCGGTGTAGCAGGGCAGTAGGAAGCGCTTCCCTTCCCTTGGCCCCGTGGCTTTGACCGGCTGCCTTTGGCACACAGCTTCAGACACACACAGCAAGTTGTCGTGCTGCAAGTTCAAGCCTGGGAAAGAGCAACCCAGAGAGACTCGCCTTGTTCCCAGGCACGGCCATGCCATGATTAGGACCTCGCATCCAATACGTTTGATTGCAACAGCATTTCTAGGAAGGGAAAGATACTAAGCTAGCTGAAGTAGCTCCAAGTATTATCAGAAATCCCTCCTGGAGCATGGAAGTGTGCCATGTAAAACTCCCCGTCTGTCTGCAAAAAAACTTAGTTCAGCTCCTCTGTTTCGCTCACCCCAGCATTAAGGTGAGCTCTCTCTCACCTATTAACTCTTCGGTTAGTCCAAATCCTTCATACACCATCAGTTGGCCATAACAGACAGATTTCTTTCAGTCCAGAAGTCCGGGACTTCAAGCCAAATAATGGATTTTAATGGGGCTACAATTCTCCAGTGGCAGCTGCAGCACAAAGCAAAGAACAAAGTCACAATGCTGGCATATTTTACAATTGGCTCTTATTTCCTAGGGATAGCTATCAAAATGTGAGCAAAGGCAAAAGGGATTGTAATGCCCATTAAAAAGAGAAAAGAGAGAAGAGAAAAAAAAAAATCAAAGGTGGGATACTGGTCCAAATCTATTTCGGTCATATTATTCATTACTTCTGAAGTTAAGCTTTCAAACAGTTTAGAAGTCTATGCTGTTGCCACGTGAATGAAAAGTTATCTCTTACCCTAAACTAAGCATGGTAAGGGAGGAAGAAAAGGAAACAGATGAAAGTGCCAAAAGATTTTTAGTGACATAGTTTAGCATCAGCATTGTTAACCCCTCAGTTATGCCACGTTCAGGCCTCTGAAACACTTTATGATGAAAGCTTTGCCCAGAGGTGTCAGATTTGTTTGCTGGAAAGAAGGTACTGGTGCCCCCCCAGGTTTCCTAACTCTGAGGAACTTGCCCAATGTTCTAACAGGCACTGAAATACCTATGGATTAATTAAAAACCACATCACAGATATTTGCAGATTTTCACATGGGAGTTACAAAAGCCAGAAGAACTTGGGTGCTCACCTGGTGGCATTTGCGTATCTCACGGGGTATCCCAGTGACTGGATCATTCCTTCCTGATCTGTAAGGATGACATCCGTGCATCATGACAACTCTGAGCTCAGCTCCTTGGGATTTTTGGGGGGCATTGCCAGGTTTTTGTCCTGGAAAGAATAAGAATGTAGAGCATTAAATTCAGCTTTAATGTAAGTTTTAAATGGCCTTTCACCAGGGATTAGGGCAATTCCTATATGACATGTCACCCCCATGGAAAAGCATGGATCCTGGGTAAGACACAATCTGAAGAGCAGAACCTTGAAATACTCATTTTAAAAGTTCATCCGGAAGAAGATATGTTCAATTAGAGGACAAACCAATTAGGAAAGCTACTACATTCCTATTCTACCAGGCCAGACCTTGTTCATCATAATCCTACTAAACTCAAACTCACTTTAGCCTTGTTTCAAGCTTCAGCATTTTGCATATCAGTCAGTCAGTTTTATCCAGGCTAAAGCTTAGCAGAGCTCTATTTTCATATATGTTTGGAGAACATCTGTATGGAAAGTCTCCAGAAAGCCCATAAAGGCATCTTGAAAAAAAGTACATTCTTGAAGCTTTGGTCAAGTGGGTCAGTTCATCTTTAGAGAGAAGTGGTTGTACAACCAAGTGTACGCCTTGGACCCTGAGCACCAAGTGTTCAGTGCTGAAAGCAGTAGGGCCACTGGAGCAGAGCACCATCTTCACCACAGGTCCGGGCCTCTGGAGAACCACAGGAGACTGCACGGTACCGTATAGCACAGCTAGAAGCAAATCCAAGCACAACACCACCACTGTAAAAACACCATTTGAGAAACGTAGACGGAAGTCATACAAGTTACCCTGTGGAAAGGCAGAAAAGTGAGGAACTATTCACATTTGAGAGATGTTCAATGCCGGTAACTTGGCTGCTGGGCAGTCACCTCCTGACGAGGCAGCGGGCAGCACCTCCCGGCCCTGTCCTGCAAGAAGTGCCCTACTGCTGGCCAGCAAGGACTTGTTCAGTTCATTGCATGGTACCAGCTGCCCAAAGTCTACCTACAAGGCTTGGCATTTTGTTTGCTTTATCTGTCCTGAAAAGCTACTAGACTACTTAAGGGTTCATTCTTGGACTTAAATTGAAAATGGGCTGGGACGGGGAATTTTTGCCATTACTCCATCTCCACTGATAAGTACTTTCAGTTGTTAAGCATGCTAAATTGTTTTGGGGTTACTTTCTGGCCCTCTGAATTTTCCAGCCTTTTTCTCCTCTGTCATACCATCATCCTAAAGTTCTGGCTCATGCTGACATTAAAGCCCAAGTCTATGGTTCCTCAGTAAAAGTAATTTGGTTTAGAGACACGCACCCACTGACTTCTGTTGCTCACCGGCTCTAGAGAAGGAGGGGAAAAAAAAAACAACAGGCTGTTTCAATATGTTGGCTTATAAATAGACATAGGAATCTAGTTTAATATACTCAACCTTGAAAAACTGCCAGCCAGAACAAATGCTATTACATAGCAGCGATTCTGTGTGCTGGAGGACGCTCCAGGGAGCTATCTATTAGACTCCTATTCAGGGAGAAGTTTGACTGATGGCCCCATTTCTGATAGTATTTTCCTCTGTCCTGCATATAAATAGTTATGATAGTTAAACTGTTATTCTCAGCTGTAATAGACATACTTTTAGAATTTTTTGTGTGCACTTTTATAAGTTCTTGGAGGAAGATAGCTGTGGAGTGCTTTAAGAGCTCCTTAGCACATCCTCTTACCTTTCTCCTCCTGTCCTTTGGCTCCCAAGTCAGACTTAACTGACATGCTAAACTTTAGATTTGGTGGGTGGGGGATTTTTTCTTAATGAAACAAATATTCCTAGCATGTTCCATTACCCTAAAGGTCTTCGTCTGGAAGCATTACTACTGTATTTGTTAACAAAAGGGTGTTCTTGTTCAAGTGTCAGGAAAAAACCAGCTTATTTCCCTTATATGAAAGCTATGATGATCCTGCACATATAGCCCTCATCTACACCCAGATAGAAGTTAAACAGGGCCTCTTCCCTAGAGCATTAGCCATCACTACTGGTGTGATGTAAGGGGACGAGGGTCTGCAGAGAATAGCTATCGTCCAAAAACTTTCTCCAGAGGCATCACTTAATTTTGAAAATATTTGGAGAACATGTACACTGTAATTCACCCACAGGACTCCCAAAGGCTGATGGTGGATTTCTCCACCACACTTTGTCTACCAGGTTGTCAGTGTGGATACCTACCCAGGAGAAATGCTTCTGTATAAATAGTTTATAACATCTGTAATCACAATAAATTAAACCTGTACAAAGGCAGAATAAAGGGGGATGAAGGAGGGAAAGAAACACACACATTGAAGAGCTGGGAGGGGATGCTGGGAGAAGGACCATCTTCACAGATCAGAGATCCTTCAGTGCACCCAGTAAAACCTCTGCAAGATCTAGCCTTCATGAGTTTTCCCCCACTGTTTCCTATTACTTCCTCCCTCCCCATTTACATTTTGTGCCAACAAGTTCCAGTTAATTCCTTTTGCTTTCAAATTGCTGTCTGACACTTCCCTTTGATGTCCCTACTCCTTACCTTGCAAAAATTAGTAACTGAGCATTCCCTAGTCACCTTTCTGTGCCATCCATAGCAGTCTATAAAGCCATTGCATTTTGTCTCCATTATCTTTTCCAGCTTATTATTGAGTCTGTTTAGTTTCTCCCTGCAGAAAGCCAGACCGACCCCTGGATAACTGTCATGCTCCTCTGTACTTCTAGATCCTTTTCAGAATGACTGTGTGCAGGAGGGGGAAGAATTAAATCAAACCTCCACCCAGTATTAAAAAAATTGGTTCCTCAGGCTTGTACAGTAGAGCATGCTTTATTCTTTACCCTTTCAGACATTGACACCTTGTTTTGTATTTTTCATGGCTACGAATCTGCTCCAGTGACTCTACAATGTTTCAGTGCCAGTAGCTAAATTAAAGCCCGTCACTTGTATACATAAAGGCATGATGGTCCTTCCCTTCCGTCCTGAGACTTCAATACAGTGAAGGCAGAGATTGATTTTCTTTATATATAAAAATGTTTATATACTATGCAGCTTGTACAGCAGACAAGTTGGCATTTGACTTGCCATTTCAAACAGATGTAGGAGCGTGCCACTGCCCTGCATCTTCTCTCTTCCACTTTTTCCCCTACTCTGTGTAGAGAGCCTTTAAAACAGGAAGCAAAAAGCATTTCCTCCATGCAACTCACTGGAGTAACCTTGATGTGCTCCTGCTCCCTGCCACACTGCACTTCAACTAGATTTTACTTAACTGCAGCGTGCAGTACGCGAGCAAACCACACATGCGGACATACAGGCCTCCAGAAATAGAAACTTTCCGGTAAAGAGCATTAAAGCTCTCACTTTCATTTTAATTTGTCCTTCTTTTAATTCTGTGGATTGTGTTCATCTAGACTAGTGTCTCAGCAACCAGATTGCACCTCAGCAGGGTCAGGGTGAGGAAGACCATAGCCCTCTGCACAGCAGAGAATATATTTTCTAGTATAAAGAGCCACACTCCTGTTTCCCAGACTCTAGCGCTTCAGTGTCATCCATTCCACCTCCAAGAGGCAAATAATACATACCATCATCGCATCTCACTTTATCGTCTCGGAGGGTACGGAGGAAGGGGGGTTGATGTTGAACAAGAAGCTGCCAATACAGGAGGTCACAAGTCACTTATACAGACAAATGTCCATAAACGTTTGCCCAAATACCACAGCTTATTTCTATATAGCCTCTTTTACCGTTCTCTACTGTACGAAGAGGGCTGTTCTCCTACTGGGTCAATGTAGCGCGCTTACACTGGGATTAAGATCTTCCGCCAGGTTTACAGCCTGGGCTCTGAAGCTTAACTTAAGGTTGCCACACATCGGAGCTCTGCAACTAGGGCTGGAAACCCTTTCTGAAACTGGCCCAAGTGAAAGTGAGAAATTTCTAGGACTAAGCGTCCTCAGCTGGATCACGTGTTGTTACCTAGCACTTTTCTTCCTTCTCTGGCTCTCTTCATAAATCCCAAGAAACTCCTCTTGGCAGCTCAGTGATGATGTTATTGACAGATACTTTACTATAATCTTTGCCATGCCCTTCAGAGACAGTCAGAGTATCCAAGAGCACTCTGTGCTTCCCACGTGTCCTGACGAGGAAGGAGCAGAGATAAACCCCCAGGGCTCTTCTGACTCCGCTTCTGATGCATGTTCTGTGGATGAATGTGCACTTCAGTGATAAAAGCATTAAGAAAAGACAGTAAGAGCTTTCTACAAAACCTGCCAGTTCTGCCCATGATTGAAGGCAGTCTAACAGGTCAATAAAGTTAGTGGGAAATGGTTTTCCAATATTTAGTTTTCTTTTTCTTTTTTTTTTAAACCTGTTCTTCCCCCCCCCCCCCCCTCCCCCCCAGTATTACTAGACTTTCTGGAAGTCTGAATATCCTGATATCACTGGCAAGAGCAGCACAGCTACTGCAGCCACTGGAAAGGCCAAAATGAACAGGTCTGATAAAAAGCTTAAACTTACATAGAGCAGATATACATACACATTTAAAAGCCGTTCCCATCAGTTGGATCATTTCCTAGGCTCCAGCACGCAGGCTGGTACAAGCTTGCAGGAGGTCTCGGTGCGCATGGTCCCAAGGCAGTCCTGTCGCCTTAGCCTCGGAGAGCCAGGTGGCAGGCGCAAGCTAGGCGGCATAAAGGAGTGAGCTGCCGGGCCTTAGAGGAAAGCAGACTTGCTTGCAAATTTGCTCTGAGCTGCGTTTCGATTCAATGCCTGGAAAACAGATACGAGGTTGATCAAGTACCTGGGCTAACAGGCCTACCAACCTCAAATGCTCACTCACTACTGAGGAAGAAATGTATTTTTTTTTTTTTTAATTGACCTTGTGACCAGCCTTTGACAAGAGTTATGAGATATTATGCTTTTGTCTATGCACTCTCTGGTTCTCCAGAAACATGGGAGGAAATGTGCTGGTTTTGGCTGGGGTAGAGTTAATTTTCTTCACAGTGGCTAGTACGGGGCTATGCTTTGGATTTGTGCTGAAAACAGTGTTGATGATACAGGGATGTTTTCGTTACTGCTGAGCAGGGCTTACACAGAGTCAAGGCCTTTTCTGCTCCTCACCCCACCCCACCCGCAAGGAGGCTGGGGGGCACAAGAAGCTGGGAGGAGACACAGCTGGGACAGCTGACCCCAGCTGACCAAAGGGATATTCCGTACCATATGACGTCATGCTCAGCATATGAAGCTGGGGGAAGAAGGAGGAAGGGAGGGACATTCAGAGTGATGGCGCTTGTCTTCCCAAGTAACCGTTATGCGTGATGGAGCCCTGCTGTCCTGGAGATGGCTGAACACCTGCCTGTTAAAGGGAAGTAGGGAATGAATTCCTCCTTTTGCTTTGCTTGTGCACGCGGCTTTTGCTTTACCCGTTAAACCGTCTTTATCTCAACCCACAAGTTTTCTCACTTTTACCCTTCCGATTCTCTCCCCCATCCCACTGGGGGGAGTGAGCGAGCAGCCGTGTGGTGCTTAGTTGCTGGCTGGGGTTAAACCATGGCCGTAGAGCAGGCTTAGCCTGTAGCTGCATGCACACACGGTGCAGTCAGATTCAACACTTGTTAAATAAGAGACTGAATCAACAGGGAAATATTTGGAAGCATCTGAGTGGTTATAACAGAGCAGGAGGAGAGAAAACAAGATCACTAATGAGAACTGTATGTCCCTTTAGTACTGAGCATAATAGGGGTGTTTGCCTCCCAAGGCAGCAATTTTTAAAGTCATACCCTCTGTAGAGCAGCTTAAATTCTGTTTAAGTGTGCTTCCTCCCACACCAACGTTTATGAGCTTTCTGCTCAGATTGGATGCTGACACCACACCGTGTCTCTGCGTACCTGCATGGGATGCTGAGAGCACAGAGGGGGGGAGCTGAGCCCTTCAGCTGGGTAGAAATCCTTCAAATCCAGAAGGGAGATGAGGAACAGTTGCCTCCTGAGGAAGGTGCTGCGGTGTGAACAGCACTGCACAGCAGCAGCAGCGACTGTCAGAGGGCACACAGAGGGAAGCGTGACGTGGCTTAACCCACAGTGGAATGGAGCTTGGCCAAGCTGAGTTATGGGGAGGGTACCCTTCCTCCAGGAGAAATAGCCTTAAAAAAACAACCCAAAACCTCTTCCACCACAGTCTAGGTTGAAAAGCAATGAGTTAATCACACAGCTTTGCACAAGGGCAAGGCAAGGGCTCCTGCACGTACTCAGCACTGCTGGAGGACAGGGGCCCTGCGCTTGCATGGGGGGGGCAGCAGGGAGCGGCAGTGCAGGCGTGGGTACGGCAGTCTGGAGAGGGGTAAAGCCCAGCAGGCTGAGCCACAAGAGCTTGTCTCTAGGTTCATTTTAAAAATCGTTTTTGCATTCAGGGTGACACCCCGATTCAGGTCATTACAGCACCACGCACTTGCCATGACTTCGAGCTCACCCAGCAGTGAGTGGCTCAGCTGAGACAAGCCCGCTCCAGCGCGGGCAAGAGCCTCGCGTGCATTTCCAGCCCCTGCTAACCAGCCCTGGAGCCGCTGTGCTGACGATGCCCCCACAGTCGCTGGCTGTGCTGCACTTCCCTGAGGAGAAAAGCATCCCCACCTCCTGTTGCTTATCACTTCGGGAGACCTATTTTTATCACAGTGGTGTGATGTCTTGGAGCACCGGCAAGGATGCCAGTGGGAAGAGTAGGAAAGCACACACTGCATGTCAACACCCTGGCTACAGCACAAGTCTGCAAGCAGAGCCGGTAGCACATCCCCTCCTGAACAGATTGCTTTTTAAAGCCGTGAGCAACAGCATTCTCCAATTTGTTGCCAGAGCTAGTGTCACCCAGTAACTCAGGGGTACTTCAGCCTTTTCATCAGTCTTTCTCTGACACTGTCACAGCATCAGATGTGGAGAAACATTTAAGTGCTTAATAGGCAGGAGGAGGCACAACAGTAGGACAGGGCTGTTTGCTGTGCTTTAAAAGCAGCAGCAAACAGAGAGAGTGCCTCACCCAAGATCACAGCACTGGTTATGCTAAGTACATGCTTAGAAATTAAGTAACTGTCCCTGCCCTGAGAAACTCAATCCAAAACATGGAAGATAAAAAAATAAAACAATACCTCATTCCAAAGATGGTAAGGGAGAGAGATAGGGCAGACTAAGCAACATACCCAAGTGCACAGGAAACCTGCAGCATCAGTGTTAATGGACCCCTGGCTCCTCCACACAAGCCCACTGCTTCTAGCTAGAAGAAAGTCTTTCTTCCCTTGGCTCTGCCCACCAGCCTCCCTCCCTCCCCTATCCCTGTGCGTACACACACACACTTCCCGGGACAAAATCCAGAGAGCTGTGTCCAGTTGCACCGAGATGTTAGGAGACTCAAACTTGTTCCTAGGCTCTACCCAGAGCTGCTCCCGAGCTGAACCAGCTCCACCGCCTTCTGCGGACCAAGCGCAGCAGCCTCTGGCATGCGACAGCTCCACGCGGTTCTGCAGCCACCCTGCGTGCTCGCCTCCCCCGTCAGCTACGTGGGCAGCTTCGCTGGCCCCTCCTGCGCCGAGGTCTCCGGCGCACTGCCACTTCCCTGCAGCACGCTCTGTTCAGCATCTGAGGAGAGGCACAGCACGCTTGGAGGCAGTTTAATGCAAAACTCAGGACCAGTCAGCATGATCAAGCACTTCCCGCAATAGAAAGGCAACCGTATGAAAGTCAGATAAAGGAGCCAATGGTCAGTATCTGGCTCAAAGAGCCCTCGGGGCTTTGAACCTTTTGTATGAAGCCATATATAAAAGCTGTATGCAGTGCTACAGCCTCCACCTCTGGAAAAGATTTACAGCTACAGGGCTGAGCAATTCCCTGCATAAACTGCCTGACCTACAGTAAATCCATGAAAGCCATTACAGCCTTCAGAGCGCCAGCGGTCAGCAGCCAGTTGTGTCAGATCCAAGGGTACGGAAGATCTCCAGCCAGCTCCCAGCTTATCTGTGGGGATGGTCTGGCTACCATACAAGTGATGACTTGTTTTGTTAACTGGTTTTAGTTTAGAAGAAAGTTCTCCCTTAGTCAGCACCTGTACTAACATTTCTGTTAGGTCGATGTGGGACTATGAATGACGCCAGGAGGGAGAAGGACCAGCAGCTGCAGCACAAAGCAAGAGAGTCCAAGTTCTCATCTGACCCGAAAGTGGAGCATTATCCACACAGTGCTCTTTAATATATACTTTAATTTCCTGCTCATAACTGCAGCACATTTTATTCAGGATACCAAAAAAAAAAAAAAAAGTTAAATGTATTCCTGTTAGCAGAAGTCCTCCATTTTCTGCTGGCAGCAATAGAATAAAATATAGGATGGGCAGAAACATGAAAACTCTGTCCAGGACTAGCCCTTTCCTCTTTCTCAAGAAATGCTGTAGGACAATCATAGCTATTCACTAAACGGAGAATTGCATACTTGGCTGTACGTGTGCACATGCAGGGAAGGAGGAGGGATAAAGCTTTGGAAGACAAATGCTTTGCATCAGCAGTTTCCCAGTGCAACTACTTTGAGCCAAAGTTCAAAGTGAAACATTTCTCTAGAATGACAAATCAGTTTATTTAACATGGAAAAGAGACTTGAAGCTATTTGGTGGCTCTTTGAAATCTCTCAAATCCCATCAGATTAAACAAGCTGAAGAGGTGGACTTTGCCATTTGCCAAAGAAACTATAAAGCCAAATTCACCTTGACCTGAGGAGCCTCAGCAGGAAAGAAACTTCTGGGAAAGAGGAGAGAGCGCTGGTGCAGGGAAGCAGTGTGACAATGCTGGGTTCACGGGGAAAATCTCGAACAGGTTTGGTCCCCTCATTTCTCTGCATGACAGAGCCCTCAGTTTAAGAACAGGGGCATCTTCCTTTGGTAAGATACCAACCACTTTCATGTAATCAGTCCTTATTCACTAGTATATGCTACTCTTTCTCTAGCACTTTATCTGGCAAAATTTATCCTGCAGACTTCTGAATGTGGTGCTAATTATATCTACATACACACACACAAGTTCAGTTTACAGTGTTGTGCCAAACTATTCTGCCCATCACGTGGGGCTGGTAGGCATTTTCACAAGCAGCCACTTTTTACTGAGAAAAGTGTCTGTTCAGAGATCATATTCAATTTGAGAGCCAGAAGTGTTAAATACAAGTCTTATGCTTCTGAAACTCCCATTCTAATTTCCAGTAAGCTTTGTTTAGGGGGAAGGCATGAGGAAGAGGAGGAAGTGGAGACTTTCTGCAGGAAATCACCTGGATTTTTTTTTTTTCTTCCTCTTAAGTTGCCTCAAAAAGTCTACCAGACAAAATCTCAATGCACTTGGGATGTTTTATACAAAGGGGTTGTATTCATGACTCGTCTCATTTAGACAAAAATCCCTCACCTTTCATTGGCAGTCTTATCCAGTCCAGGAAAATCCTCGCCCTTGAGCTGACCCCTGGTTTCTTTGGGCTGGCACAGCCAACAGCCCAGCTGACAATGCCGTAAAGAGCAAACGGTCCGTTTTCCTTGCTGCCAACCAAGGGGCCACCAGAACCGCCCTAGGAACTAAGAGGGAAGACTCGCAGTTATCTCATTTGGCCTCTGCACTGTTGCAGTTAAGAAGAGAGCTGTCACGGACCGGATTTGCCAAGAAAAAGCCTCCTGCAGGAACAGGGCATGCGGCCGCCGGTGCAACTCAGCCCTAGCCTGGAAAGAAGAGACTGATTTAAAGGCTTGCTTATCAGCATGGAGTGAAGGCTGAGCACAGGCTGCAGACAAAATACGACTGAATAGCACTCTTTAGCGTTACACATAATTTATTAGTCTGCCATAAGATTGCGGTATTGAGCAGAACCCGCAGTTTAGCTTGACAGCGCTTCAGTCAGAATTACTTTGCCTTTTATTTACTCAGCTGTTCTTACCTGCTTGCCTCATGATTTCAGGGAGATTAGTTAGTTCTTGAACAGTGCTCTGAATACAAGAGTTTTATAAAAACAATAGAAGCCATCATAGTTTATCTTGACAAGAGTGCCGTGAAAGAGAGTTCCAAGCAAGCTGCAATGGGAAGCGTTTCACAGGGATAAGAGATGGGACTCGTGAAGTGCAAGGGAAGAGCATCCCCTCTCCTCCACAGGTCTCATGAAAACTACAGTCCAGAGAAAGATTACTAAACTCTGTGGTCCCACTTCCAAGCAACACTGCACATTGCCTATATCTCCCATACGGATTGACTGCATCTATTGCTCTTGTAAGTACTGTCCACTCCAGGGACAGCAAGTCGTCAGAGCTTTTAACTGTCACTTGCTATATGCTATTCCTGTCCTCCCCAGTCCCTTCCCCTGGATGATCTACCAACATCCATACGGGGCCGCCTTCAAGAGTGCTCACCTTTAGTTTTACCTCACCTGACAGGAGTCCTGGCCTCCCACAGAAACAAAGCCAGCACAAAGTATCCTGGCTGTGATCCCTCCAGGGTGACTGAAGTAGTAATTTCTCTCACAGATTTCATTCTCAAGTACAGGTACTTGGGTCTGCTGCAACCGCCTAGCTCAGCTCCCATCTGCTTGGGAAATAAATTCGAGGTTAGGTCTGGGCAGAAGAATAAAATACGAGATGGAAACATAAGTTCTGCTCATAATAGGCAAACATGCAAAATCAGAAGAGCCACCTTCTTCGATGATCCCTCATCCAGACACAGTGCAGAGGAAAGAGGAGGATAACGTCTCTGTGCTGTTGGACAGACACACTGGCCTCACAGCAGCGTTGTTCTCCAGAGGGACATCTAGCTGCACCAGGGCAATGTTGGAGTCATAGCTCAGCATGTCAAAGTGGGGGTGCACCACGATGGTTTTCACCTGTCTCACCTGTGCCCAGGGCAGAGAAGGAACAAGCTGCCCTCTAAGTGCATCCTGCAAGCATATTTGTAAAGGGAGAGGGCAAAAATCCCACAAGCAATGACCAAGCTCAAAGTAAGTCATGAAAAGAAACAAACAAGGTGCGAGGACTTTGAAGACATATCCCCCACTTCTCTATTTTTGAGTTGAGAAGATTGCTGAGACAGATTATGTAGACCTCTTGAGCCTAGAGTGAAGGCTGACCGCTTTATTGTACAAACGCAAGCCACTAAGGTTTTGCAGAAGACTACTGGGAGTCACTTGTGCTTCTTTTCCACATGTATTTCTTCCTTCTCTCCATTAGGAAGAAAGAGTCAGCAAGCTTTTTATAGACAGATATATTGCTCAGCACCAAGAGAGTAAGATGCTGAGGACACAGTCATCTCTGTTATATTTTAAGACTCTTTACTGCTAGTAATAAGAACCAGATATAAAACATACTTCTATAAACTGCAAGTTAGCTGAATGAGACCAGAGTTACTGAATTTCCTTTCTCATTCCTCAACCTGTGCTACATATCAGTCATTTTGCCTTGCTGTCAGCACTGTTTTATCTGTGCATATAGATCTGTTTTGAGAAATATTGTAGGGGCAAATACACCAAAGTCAACATTTTTAATGGCATTGCTTGGTTTTTACCTGTTTTGTTGACTCTCTCAGCGCTCTATCATGGTCTCCCGCTGTCCGGGGCAAGGGTTTATTGGATCTGTATAATGAAAGCAAACATATTGGAGCTACTTACAGTCAGCCATACGGCTCCCTTATTCAGCAGTCATACATCCCTTCTGACTCTTCTCTAATTAGTCACTTATTCCCAGGACTGCTGAGCAAGAGCTTCTCACCACGACCAATGTGTTGCATCAGTTCTGGCTTTGCTACAGCTCTGATAGTGGATAGTCCAATTAACTTCAATGGATCTCCTACAAGCAAGACCAAACTGTTGCCGTCTCTAAAATCAGTGATCATGGAGGAAAGGCAGAAGGAAGGTTTCGTAGAGGACATGAAGGTGTGAATATAATTTATAGCTCTCCAGTTGTTTGCGCCCCAGCCTGGAGGAGCAGGGGGAGTGCACGGCATGGGGAGGGGAGCAGAGGTGGCCCGCGGACATGCTGGTCACACTCACAGCTGCACACAGTGGGCAGCTGTCAGCAGCCACGTAGGGCTGATGACAGCCCCATCACCCTGGTAGTCTCCAAGGAGCTTCAGGGCAGCGTGCCATGGCCAACAGTGAGGACAGGCCTCCTCAGCCCCACTGACGTGCTTAAACAGCCACTGGGGAGTAACTGTGGGAAGGCCACAGGTGTCCACAAGAAAGCCAGAAAACTAGTCATACTTTCACAGGCAAGTTTCTTGCTTTCCTAGATAACCTCACGTAGTGGATACGGCAAGGCCACAGACGCAGGAGAGACCAAATTTGTCTGCTCTGTCTGGAAGTGGTGGGGGAAGGAAAAACAGATAGATGAAAGACATAGATGAGACCCCACCTGGAGTACTGCCTCCAGCTCTGGAGTCCTCAGCACAAGAAGGACATGGACCTGCTGGAGCAGGTCCAGAGGAGGGCCACAAAAATGATCAGAGGGCTGGAGGACCTCTCCTATGAAGACAGGCTGAGAGAGTTGGGCTTGTTCAGCCTGGAAGAAAGAATGCTCCGGGGAAACCTTATTGCAGCCTTTCAATACTTGAAGCGGGCTTATAGGAAAGATGTGGAAAAACATTTTAGCAGGGCCTGCTGTGATAGGACGAGGGGTAATGGTTTTAAACTAAGAGGGGAGATTTAGACTAGACATAAGGAAGAAGTTTTTCACAATGAGGGTGGTGAAGAACTGGCACAGGTTGCCCAGAGAGGTGGTAGATGCCCCATCCCTGGAAACATTCAAGGTCAGGCTGGATGGGGCTCTGGGCAACCTGATCTAGTTGAGGATGCCCCTGCTCATTGCAGGGGGTTGGACTAGATGACCTTTAAAAGGTCCCTTCCAACCCAAACTATTCTATGATTCTAAAGCTTGAATCTTAAGGAGGTGAGCATTTCAGAGAGCAAGTGAGGCTCTGGCACTGAAAGCAGGTCTCTTGCATCCTCTACTCTCTGTCACTGCTCCCAAAAGGAAGTGCGTGCAACTAGAATGGAGAGGACGTACCACACGTGTGGAGAATGAGAGATGGGGCACCTGCCTATCAATTTTCATCCATGCAAGAAGTGCACAAAAGGGGACCTGAGGTCAGAAAGCATCTGCCTTACTACATAATCCTCTTATATGTTAAAGGAAAGCTCCTCAGACCAGATCAACTGAGCAGAATTTAATTTCTTTACCTAAGGGGACATCCTTCAGAGGCAATATTGGTGCAGTAGTTAATCCTGAGTCTTCTCTTCCTGCCTCTTCTGCAAGAGAAGAAATAAGAATTAGCTCTGACTTGGATCAATAGCTCTGGCTTGTTTCCTCAAAAAAAAAAGTCCCTACTCCGGAAGGGAAAAGTTATTCATCCCCTCCAGCAGCAGTTGGCACACATTCATGAAAGCAGAAAGCAACAATGGCAGACTAGCCCCCAGGATCAAGACTCTTCTCTATAATGAGATTTTCAAGGGGAATATCAGACTGACAGAATTAACAAGGCTGCTTGTTTCAGGTAACAGAAGTTAGTCATCTCATTTCTCAGTGAGGGGAAAAAAAAAAAAATAAATAACCCAACCCCCAACTTAATTCATCTCCCTTATTCAGGGAACAGAGCTCTGCCACAAGTAGCTTTTCTGTTTTAAAGTTACCTTGACAGAATACAGCAGGATTAGCCTAAAAAATAAGCTCAGGTGTCTAAGAATAGCTGCAGATGACATGGACATTGTTAGACATGGCAAGCATCTCTCTATTAAATTGAATGAAGAAAAGTGAGCTGGGCTGTGAACCCTTTGAAGCTGTTCTTCCCATCATTTTCAAAATGTACCAGCATGGTATTCCCTGGACTCAGCACTAGCTTGGTAGTTGAGAATCCACAGAGATTAGCTGTGGAAATGAATAAGAAGCTGTATTTCTAAGATGAGAAATGTCATCTTGTAAGCACTTATGGCTTTAGCTAATCTAGGTTTCTAAAAAAAAAAACCAAACCCAAAATCCTAGAGTCTTGGTGACTTTCTAATTAAAACAAGGACTTTTGCAGAAGAGGCGCCTGCAAAGCAATGATAATCAGTGACATCAGCAAGCAATAGCAGCCAGAATTAATCTACTACAGTTATGCTACAGGTACACAAAAGTAATCTTAATTTTCTCGTAGTGAAATTACAAGTAATCTTCAACAGACAGTGTGAATGTCCTTCATTGCACAAAACCCCTAACACTTGAGAACTGTATTTGCCACCATTGAGGGGTGCAAGCAAAGTCTCTCTTGAATGGTCTACTTGTACAGGTTGAGGACTTAGAAAACAGCTGTTAGACTTTTCTTCCTATTGAGAGCACTCAGTTTGCATAGCATCTGGAAGTCCCGTAATTGCAGCTGGGCAGGAAGCTTGCACCTTATTCCAGAGGAGCTTTCCTGGAAGAATCTGAATTTCTGATGGCAAAGCTGTGCTGGAAAGCATCAAGTGAAATGCTCTGGGATGCTGAAAGCTCTCCCCTGAAAGATTCCAGATCCAAATTTGTCAGCCTTCTTCCCCCCACTTACATATTCCTTTTCAACAGAACCCAGATTTCTTTTCAAGGGAACTATAGTGTTGATACTTATTCAGCATTTGGTAAACACATGCAACTAAATTACCACCACAAAATAGATGGGGGGAAAAATAGAAGCGGTTTTCCAAAGATTACTTGTCAATGGCAAACCCAGGACAGTTCAAACCTCTTACTCATCTTATTTGATGTAAAGAAAAGAGCACCAGCCCCTCATCACTCTACTCTGTCTTTTGGTTCATGTACAAGCCTGTAAAAACATAGCCAGAACTCAATTCAAATATCTTCACTTCTGAGCACCAGATTGCTTTTCACCTTACAAAGAGATATCAAGCTCTGCTAAAGTGAATGTGGTGCCTGGAAGTGGTTTTCTAAAAAAAGCTGGGGTGTTACAACATGCTTTCATTTGGTCCAAGCAGGAGGAACATCTGGAAATATAGATGTTTAAAAAAAAGAGAGTTAAGAACATTTATTTCACTAAAGTTAAAGATTTTTATATTGATAAAACTGAAGTAGATTTAAAGCAAGGAATTTAAAAAGTATTTCCTTTTGAAAGTGGAAAAGCGATGCCTCAGGTTAGCAATTTTTCATTAATGAAATTCTAACAGAATTAGTTCAATTCATAAAGAATTCATATCCATTTCAGTGGAATTAGACACCCATCGACAACCGCTCTTTCACTCTGCCTTACTTTGAACATTTGTCATCTTTAGTGACACTGCGAGCGAAGTTGCTCTTGCTCTCTCCTTCGACAGTGAGATGCAGAGCAGAGGCCTGATCCAGCAGCACGCACTTGTGTGCTCCGCTGGCTCTGCAGCAGAACATGAGCCACGGTCCTATACCCAGTCCCACAACAGCAGCCGGCTCTCCATGAGAAAGCACGGCTTTGAACAAGGATATGGGATCTCCTGTGCCAATGGTGCACTTGGCCGCATCGTGCTGGGCAAGACAGACGGGCAAACCTCAAGGCTGCTGCAGAAGCCCTTACATCGCCCTTCCAGTGGTACTGAGTACCATGGTACCAGAGAGACCATACTTTGGTGATAAAACACACCTGTTTCCACAGGGATTTCTAATTTAAGTCTGAAACGATTCATGCTCACCCAACTGGTTTTCTTCTTCATCACCATGAACAGTAACTGCATCATAAATGCAGCCCAGGTTAAGTTCCGCAGCAAAGTCTTCAAGCTCCAGCTGCAAAGCGGACAAGCAAGAGGGAATCATCAAGACTGAAACACTTAACCTTCTTAACCATGGGCTGGAGAAAAGCTGGATTTCGGAAGAATTTGGGCATGGCTTCCCTCGGTGAGTGTGTCACATTTTGCATCAGAACACTCTGTCGGCAGTCTTGGCCTGACTGCTCCCTCCTATGCAGGGCTACAGACAGGCCTGCAGAGGATGAAGCTGGCCTAAGCTTTGCCTTAAGGCATTTCAGCTGTCATCGTTACTGCAACACTCAATGCCTTGTACTTCTGAACGGTCAGTGTCCCATACGGAGCGCCCTTCCAAGACCTTTTCCTTCAAGCATGTAAAGTGGGTCATTTTTCATTTGTTTGTTTCATTTTTAATCCAGACCACAAGTTCTCACACCAACCGAGCAGCGACAACGCAAGCAACAGGTCTGCATACCCTCGGGCATCCCTAGGTTTAACGCTGGTTTGCCACCCCTTAGCCAAGGCAGCAGGGGAGGAGACATGATGCTGCTTTGAACACCGTGAATGGCAACGCGAGTCATCACGGGCCGGGATGAGCTCGGTGGGATGCTTGCTGCACACAAACAGCAGCAGGCGATAAAAATAGAGACATGAGCGGAAACTATTACCAGACAGCCCATGCACAGTGAGAAGCAGACACCTTCGTATGGGGCTAAGGAACAGTTGGGGGGGGGGGGTGACACTGCCTTGAGGAAAAGGCTGACTATATCGCTTGCAACATGCTCTCTACCTTCCCTTTACCCTCAAATCTGTGCTGGACTTCAAGGTAAAACTATCTCAAAATGAGATTGGTGCCTACAGACTTCAAGCACTTACAAGTCACAGCCCCTCCGTACACGAGTTCAGAGGTGATGTCTAATTGACAAAACAGGCGCTGCAAAGAATCAGTGACCTGGAAACCTTACAATTTACAGTCTTGCGTGCCACAGATGTTTCTGGCAGGATTTTATTGAATCGCTCCCCTGAACAGTTCTTAGTGCAGAGGTTTAAGCGCAGTTTCTCCTTTTATTACCTTTACGACATACTCTGCTGGAGCCTCAATGAGCCAGTGGCACTTCATGTTCCCGGGATACAAGCCAGGGTAATTAGCAGTATCAATCTTCCCCTCTTCCACTAACATTGCGACACTCCCACAGCCCAAACCTGCAATATGCAGACGAGAAAGACAATTTAACAGATAGGATTATACAGTACTTTTAATAAACCCAAATCAACAAGTCGGTTTTTAAGGAACCCAGGCACGCTAAGGTTAGTTATTTTGGGGGGGTTTAACCCCAGCTGGTAACCAAATACCGCACAGCCACTTGCTGACTGCCCCCCGTCCCCAGTGGGGTGGGGAGGAGGATCAGAGAAAGGAAAAATCAGGGGTTGAGATAAAGACAGTTCACGAGGACAGCAAAGAAAAATATAATAGTTATATTATGTATTAATAATGATAATAATAAAATATAATGATAATAGAATATATAAAATGAATGATGCACAATTTCTCACTGCCCAACAACCGATACAGCCCGTCCCGAGTGGCGATCAAGGAGTGAAACCAAGAGCAATCTCAGAACGGCAACATTCCCCAGCAGCGACCTCAGAACTGCAAGTTCCTGAGAGAGCGAGCAAGGGAACAAACAGATGAATGAACAAGAAGGTGCATGGCCCACCGGCTGACCCCCACTGTATACTGGGCATGACGTCTATGGTATGGAATACTTTCTTTGTATCAACTCTACTGGCTATACCCCTCCCAGCTTTTTGCACCTGCACATTAGCAAAACCTGAGAAGCTGGAAAACGTCCTTGATCATTTAGCAGCAAATAATAACATGTGTATTATCAACATTCTTCACATACCAGATCTCATACTAAATCCGAAACACAGTAACTACTTGGAAGAAAATTAGCTCCACCTCAGCCGAAACCAGGACAGAGAGGAAGGGCGTTTTTACAGCATCGGCAAGGTCACCTGCTCCAGAGTCCTTATGGGGGGCCATGAAGGTGAGCTTGAAGCTGTGGCCAGCGTTGCTCCCATCACAAACAAATACAACAGTGACTTGGTCCGACTCTGCCAGCACAGGGGCTGGAAAGACATCCCTGCAGGATTTACCTGAGGGAGACAAGGAGCTGGTGCTAAGGGTGGGCTGAACATACCATTTGTTCATGCAAACCTCGCAGTGATTCAATTAGGCTAGATCCCATCAGGAAGGTTTCTTCTCTCACTGAGTAGAGAGACTATTCGGTTTTCATTACCTATAAAATATTTAGAGGCGGTACAGAGAAATTGAGGAGATGGGACCTCATCCAAAACAACCACATGAACCACCAAATATTCCTAGAGGATGAATTGCAGGGACTAAGGATTAACATTATGATCAACCCATCGTCGTTAGTTCTAAGTTAGAATGGAGAGGCAGACAGCGTTTGCAGGAAATGTTTATTCTCTGTCGGTTCAGTATTAATCACGCCTTACAGAGGGACAACAGGCCACATATGGTTTGGTCTCATCTGTACAGTTAGTCAGTAATCTGCACGCTTGTTGTGCCATATAACCCATCTTGAACCAAGGAAGAGCCAGCCTTTGAGCTGTGTCTCCAACGCATGTAAGACTGGCTGGCTCTAACACATCGGAAGCTCATCTGGACATGCACCAGGTAAGCAAGGCTAAGCACTCGCTTTATTCTGCTACCCAGGGTCCATAGGAGTAAACCAGTTATATTTCGAGACAAGGCAGATGGGGCACAGAATTACTTACAGCTGAAAGACATTTTTGAGATGCCCACCACACTGCACTAGATGCCAGCACAAATATGAACATGTTCCTCAGTCCCACCTGCCCTGCTCCATTTGGGTGTTGTCTCTAGCTCTTTAGATTCGTAGTGAGAAATACAAAAGGCTTCTCAAAAGCCAGCTAAGATTTGCTGTTCTTCATGACAATGGGTGACAAGAAATTACACCCAGTAACCCTCGCTCTTCCAACACGCCTAGACTTACTGATTAGCTCTCTTCCATTCAAACAGAGGGACACGTAGTCACAGCACATCCAATTTGGTACTCTACATCTAATTTGAAGTGTATCAAGATGATTTTGTCCTCCAGCACTGTTATATTCCTGGTGCACAGGCTAGAAGCAAGCAATAGTAAAGGCATGTATCTGCATGGCTGAGCTTAGCCCTTGTCAGTCCCACTGCGGGCTGGGAGTCTCCAGCAACTGCTTTCCTGCAAGCACACACCAGAAGCTGAAAACTGATGTCACCAGCTCCAACTGGTAAATTTTATCATGTTCCCCCTTAGCTTAAGCCATCTGTGGAGAGAGTTACCAATAGCAGAGGACTGCTGTGAATTTGCTCAGTACTAGGTGGGGACGGGCGCTTCCTTACAGCCGCGATAGCTTCGTGCTGTGCGACTGACACACCACCAGCCCAGTCCATCTCATTCCCCTGCCTCTTGCAAGGGCTGAAAGCTTCTTTGTGCGAGCTGACATTGATACGGCCAGACCAAAGGATAAAGGGTACAACAGATCTCTAGCCAGCCGCAGCCATTTCATGACCCTGGCTCGTAAACAATCTGTATTACAAATAGACTCTGTCTTCCCGCCTTCCCTTGCGGTGTTATCCTGCCCAGCAAGCATAGCCGGGCATTTGCATTGCGGGGAACAGACAGCCGCTGTCATCCGGACACTGCTGAGAGCGATGCCTGGGCCAGCAGCCACCAGAGCTTCTGAGCCCTGGGAAACGCTTTGGTGGGTGCCTCGAGCAAAATTCGGTGTTTGGCTACTACAGCCAAACTACAGTTACCTGTTGTCAGGGTAATTATCCTCCAAAGCCTGGGGGCACTGAATGCAGCTGCTTTCTCCAAAGAGCAGGATGCCCTGGGAACTGCGCTCCAGTGGCACAGGGAGAGAGCTTGGCACAGTAGCTAGCGAGAGAAAAGTAGTTGTAGGGGATATTGCAGTACAGGCACTATCGGTCAAGGCACAGGCTACAGCTCTGCAGTTGTTTCAAACACAAAGCGCTTGACATGCAGCCGAGAGAAGCCTCAGATGAGAGCACACAGTTTCTTTCCCAAAGCCCTACTTAAAAATCCCCAAACTTTGAGCAGTTGTCCCACCGACACAGCGGGCTCACATTCATTCAGCCTGCCAAGAGCTGACGTGGCTACTCCAAGCTTATTTTTAATGAAGCATCACTTTTATGTTGGCCTTCTCTTCATCTTCTATGGGCATTTGGTCTGCTTTGCAAAGGGTAATGCACCCACTTTGTAGCCACGTGGCTTCTGCCCCTTGCAGTTACTGTTCCCAATTAAGAGGCACCTTCTTAGCTGCGGACAGTCCCCCTCTGAAAGCATAATCATTAAGGATCCCTAGCAAAGCCATAATAGGTTGGGTATTAGTTAATACCAACACCTCAGCTTTGATGGCTATGACAGAAATAACACCATCTCTTTAATAACTTGTATGAGCCCTGTAACCATCCGTGGAGAAAAATACAAGTGGCTGGCAGGGAGTCGCTAGACGTGTGCCTAGCTATAAAAGGCACGTCTGATAAGCCACTAAAACTGCACCACTTAATACAGTGCCCCTCTTCCCATACGCATTCAAAGTTGTATTTGATGAGGAGATCACTCCCGATCAATCCTGCACGCCGTTTCAGGAGCACAACAGCAGTTCAGATCTTGGGCTGGCAAGCGCTCAAAGCAAGCTTTTATTAGAGCAGGGCTGGTATGCGGCGCTCGAGGGACACCTCGCCGAGCTGGAAGGGTTGCATTCAGCCAGAAAGAGGGCAGCTTGAGTAGTCTTCTGCTTTTCCTTCAGGGGTTGCAGGGGCAGACCTGCTATTATAACAGGGTTTCTGAAGGGGGACTTATCTATTTAAGCCTTTGGGTTTGCTATCCCAAATGAAAAGATAATATACCTTGCTGCTGATGCAGCAGCTGGAAATTAAACAGAACTGCTGTGGGTGGAGGGGAGGGAGGCAGAAATACCAGGGCAGTTTGGAACCCTGCGGTGCTGAACAGACAGGAGAGGAAAAAACCTCCCAGTTCTCGCACCTACCTGGTGCCTTGTGCTGGGCAATGAAGTCCACGAACGCAGCCACCTGGGAGAAGACGCCTGGTGAGCCCTAGGCCGTGGTGCTTCTCTTGAGGGTATCCCCATCCTCTGGCACAACCGACCCCCCAGGACACCACGCTGGCCAGAGTCCAGGGGCCACCAGTCCTCAGACATGCAAGGGGGCCTTCGGAGTCACCTTGTCCACAGCCCGTTGGGGAGGAAAGGTGCCATTTGTTCCTGTGCCAGCTGCACCGACCTTTGACAGTGTTGCATGACAGACCGGCTTTACCGCAGAAGCCAACACAACCTTGCTTGTTTCTCCCCGGTCACGGGGGCCTGGCACCATCCCTGCTCATTCAGCTGTTCTTGTTTAATCTAAAACACACCAATCTAAGCTCTGTTGTTTCACTCCCCTGATCTGACTTGCAGTTTGGCAACCTGCCCTTCCCCATACACAACTCCTTTTCACATGAAGAATGTAAAAATGAAAGCATATTCACTAACATCAGCTGCAGCACTGCTTTGAAAATGTTCACACAAGGTCTGACAGAGGGCAGGGAGCTTCCCAAGCTACTGTTTGGTTAAAAAATATTCATGTAAGTACACTGCAAGGAGAAGCCTGGTCAGCAGCCTCCCCTAGGGCAGGGCAAGACTGGCCCCACTCACACTGGTAGGACCAGCACAGAAGGGTTCAGGGCTGAGCAGACTCCTCTGCGGCAGCCCAGTGGGCTCCACGTTGCCCAGTGGGACGGTCAGGGTGAAGGTATCAGGAGGCTTGAGTGTGTGCAAGGGGACATCAAGGGAGAGGTGGAAACTGCCTTCTTTCCAACCTCCTGGTAGCATTGCCCATGTCAGGCTCACTTGCCTGTTGCCTGGAGTCCCACCACTAAAGACACCTTGCCCCAGCCACAAAGAGTGTCCCAGCCTGGAAGGCTTCATCCCTGTGGGGAAGACAGATGGGCTGAACCTCGTCCCCTGCAGAGGAAAGGGTGCACAAATGAACGCATGAACCCTGTGCTTCCAGGAGCATGTCTGATTTACAGGTACTAACAACACCCTTCAAGTCACACTGTTCCATTTTTCTTCTTCCCAAAACACCACAGTCGCATGTAGGTATTTATAAAATGGGAATACAAACTAAAGTTAGTCACATGTAATTGAATTTATACATGGCAAATTCAGAGACAGAGATTGGGAAGATCGTTAGCTACCTTTGAATGTTAACTTAAACAGGAGGATACTGGGAATGAGACAAAAAGAGAAAGGGGGGGATCAGCATGGCAAGGACCAGGAAAGCAAGTTGACTCTGTGTCAGTCTCATACAGTGTGGGAACAGGCCAGTGCTTGTGAAACTCTTTACACCATTCTCCCCAAAGACCAGTGCTGATCAAATCAGAGGAGTTATGCAAGACATGAAAAACCTCAAAGGGTTCAGCTCAGTTCAATCCAGACTCATATTGGTTAGTTTTTCCTTGATATTGGGAGAAAAATGGATCACAGTTCTCCTTGGCTGCCCTGATGGGGCATTGGCAGTGCCCAGCCCTCACAGAAGGGCTAAGCAGGGAGTCCTGTAGTTTTCTCAAGGGTTGTCCATGATGCTGTCAAGCCCAGTTCATACCTAGAGACATACCTATTTAGCCACAGAGTACAGGCACACAGGCAGTCCTCAAGCAGCCTTCCTCATGCTGCCTGCCAGGATGTCTGAGCCCTGAAACGAACATTTCTTGGGTCATTTTTTCCCTTATTCCTGCCATTATGGGCAAACCGTGAGGCTATCACCATCCAAGCCAGTGATTTGAGACATGACAGTGACAGAAGGTTACGTTATGTTGGCTGATCTGCCATCTGATGGTTACAGGCAGTCATGGCCAGTTGGCTGTAACCCTGCGTAGCTCTATAGAACTCGAGGAATTGCCTTTGAAAAGTCTAGGAAGTTAGAAACACATGCTGCTTCCCTAACACAAACACCCTAAAATTACCCCCAGAGACCTTGCCTGCAGAAGTACTCGGAGCAAGGAGGTTTTAATCCAGCCTGCTTCTCAGAGGGCAGCACCCTTGCAGCCCACTGCTAGCTAGTAGCCCAGGGTGACGGCTTCCGAGCAGCTAGACAAGAGTTAGCGTTAGCACAACAGGGCCAAAGAAAACTGCTGGTACAGCTTGTGCGAGGGGAACACAAGGGCACACAGGAATCCGGCGCATGAAGAAAACGTAGGTGTATCTAAAGCACAGACCCTGACCGAGGGATAAACTTCTGGGACAATTAATCCAAGTCTAGGACTAGAATTAACCCAATTGCATTACTTTGCTAAGAATTAAAGGTATAATTGAGGGGACATTTCTCTAGCATAGACAGCTAGAAGGAAGGGAAGGAATGTGTTTTCTGGACCAGCACATCAGATGGGGACTTTGCCCGCATAAAGCACCCTCCCACAGCGGCAGCTCATCTCCAGCCCTTGGGCTCCCGCTTACCGTATTGGGCTGGGTGCTGCAGGCACAGCAGGGCCACGTCGCAGTCCGTGTAGTGCAGCCGGTTGAACGCGGGGTGGATGGTGACAAGCGAGACAGGGATGCTCTGCTCCTGCCTGCCTGCCAGCTGGAGGTGACGCTCCCCCACTGTCACCACCAGGCTCTTCAGGGGTTTCCTGATGGAAAAACAACAGTGCCAGGGCGATGAGGGAAGGGGCTGCCACCACAAAGCAAACCGTCTCCTGCAAGTTCCCACCCTGACACTGAGCCTGCAACCCCGCAACGTGCTCCTGCCCTGGGAACTGGGGCTGGCCTTCAGGAACAGGACCTTCAGCTGGGCTGATTTCCCATTAGCAGCAATGCAGAGGATTCCTTGAGCTCCAGCTGGAAAAGCTAGACTTACTTTTAAGTGGATAAATAGGCTTCTTGTTTCATCTGTTATCCGTCAAGCCACTGTTAATACCTGGGCAGCACAGAGCTGCCAGGAGGCCAGGGGAGGTGCCAGCAGATTTCATTGCAGCCAGCTCGGTACAGGGAAAAGGACAGTTTGTCTTTCACCTTGTGACTCACAGAACCCCTGTGCCGGTTTTGGCCTTGAAACGGCAAGCTCAGCCCTTGTTACCTGCAGTCTGGCATCCTAAAAGGCACATAAGCAGCCTTAAAAGCAATGGGAACTGATTGCCAAGTCATTTTGGCCCCATAAATCCTCCTTTCTAATTTTTGTTATCAGTGTATCTAGGAGATGAGCAGAGGCCCACATTTGAGAGCTTCATGATTATTTTAGGCAGCTACATATAGTTTAATTTAACACTAGATAAGTGTATGCCCATTATGTTTTTTCTGCATATTTTATAAGCAATATAACGTCACAGTTAAACTTAGAGCAATCCACTCCAGCAGTCTCGAAACACCTTTCAGTATTTCTTTTAGCAATTAGGTAGATAGCTACACTATCAGAGCAGAGCTACCCAGTAAATAGCTGGGCAGTAGATCCCATCTATAGCAAACAAGTTTACTCTCCTCTAGGGACTCCAGCAAGTGCACCAGGGCGCGTGGTGGGACAGTTTTCCACTCAATGGGAGACATGAGCTGGGTTCATCGACCTGCCCGGTACCAGGCACCGCCAAGAGATGCCCACAGGAGCCACACAACTTGTCTGTGCTTCAGCTGTCGGTGTTTCCTGTCACCAACTCTCGCAGCACAGGGCGCAACACAGCAGTGCGCTTGTCTTGAGATCTTGGAGTTAGAGTTGATTAAAAGGTCTGCCTGAACTATTATCAAAACGGGACAAAACTCAAACCTGAAGCAACTGCCTTTTCTCTCCAGACTATGTTCACTTGAGAGTCTGAGCACTGGGGTTGCTTGGACAAGAGCTTTGAAACCTATTTATCACTGATTTCTAGTAGTTGCATAGGGTTTTTTGGGAGTGGGTGGGTGTTTTGGTTTGCTTTGGGTGTTTTTTTTTTTTTTAAAAAAAAAACTGCCCTCAGTCTCTTCTCTAACCTCCATGGGATTGCACCCCTTCATGAAAGTCCAACTGCTGTGAATTACTACCACGCTATTTCACTGGTACAGCCTTTGGAGGTGGCCAGTCGGGGCAGCCTGGCTTGAGGGGTAGGTAGGCACATGCTTTGTTACATCTGCCTGCTCTGAAGCGTGGCCCTGAGCATTTGGAATCAAGGTATGAGGGGTTCAACCTGAGCCTCTGCTTCAATACTTTCTAGTAAATTAAGATTCTTTTTTTTTCCCCACTCAGGGAAACCCTTCCTCTCATTTTCTAATCACTTCCAGCCATAAGTAACAGACCCACTAACAGCACAGCTCAGCTTTAATCCCAGGAGGCTGTTTGCTGGAACTGGAAAGTTCCCATGCTTCCCAGCAATGTCTGACACCAGGATTGGGTGGCAATGCAAACGCTGCAGTAATGGGAACATAGGAACAGCATTGGCAGCATAACACTGGAGAGTAAAAGCACCAGCTAGTTTTGCATTGAATAGGGAAACAAGGAGGTGCCTCGTTATCAAGGTTAATCTTGCACATTGGAATTTTCATACCATAGCAACTTTCTCATTATTCAACATCAGTCCTCAAAAACGATGCTCAAGTTGAGCAAGAAACAGATGTGAAGCTGACTGGTCTGCAATTACATTATAATGGATTATAAAAGGGCTGGCAAAGGGGCCACTTATATCATTGTCCCTGCCCATTAAGAGGTCTGTAGCATGACCTGTAAAGCTGGTCTTGCATTAAAAGTACAGAAGCCAATGTGACTGCTAGGAGTAATGGGACAGTTGCCAGGGCTGCTTTTACCAGGAAGCTACAGTGCCTCTTCTGCCTCAGAAATGCTTCTCTGGTCTTTGCGCTGAACAGGGCATTTGAGTTTGATTTGCAGTCTCCCTGTGCAGAGGAGCCCTCTCCCCAGGATTTGGGGAGAAACATGCAGAGAGCCAGCAGGAGCAAGCAGGGTGCTGGGGGGTGCATGAGTTGCTCGAGGCCCCATGGCAGATCTGCCTGTGGCAGAGCACTGGCCCCACTCAGCCCTGGGGTGAGGGGGCATTTCCCTCCCTGACTGGGGACCACACACCTGGGCCCAGGGGCTCCCCATGTCCTAAGGGGAACTTCTGTTGCAAAAGGTGTCAAGAGCAAGTGAGGGGGTCAGGCTGACTTACTGCTCCGGGTTGACCACGTAGTGAAGAGCGGTAATAACCACATCTTCTCAGACCAGACCACCATCACAGAAATGGAAACAGCCCAGTTTGAGGAACACCTTCAAAGAAAAGGTTGGGTACATTTTGAGATGAGGTGACTCCTGTTTCTTCCCAAAACGTGAAATAAAGATCACCCCAGCCCAGAAAACAACTGTTTCCTCCCAGTGTTAGTGTGTGGGATGCCCAGCTGCCTGGAGCCCAGAGGAGTCATTTCCAAGCTGTGGCTGACCCTTGGCAGACACCTTCAGCCCCCGTGGAATGAGACCCTGGAGCATCCCAAAACAGAGGGGACTGGACAGACATCCCACTCCTCTTCCTCGCTTTCTTGAGCTTCCAGGGCTTGATGCTAGCCAGGGGTCCAGAGGATCCATCCCCCTGACCCCAGCACCCTACCTTCTCCCTACACCACCCCCTCCTTTGCCTTCCTGCCCTTCTTGCTACTACCCACATACATTTTTCAAGCTGCTGCATGTGCAGGGACTGGGTTTTGGGGAGAGGGAGGTGGCAAATACAGTTTGCCACAGGTGCCAGTGTTTGCTCTGGCAACATGCAAACAACTAGTACTTCTCTAAACAGAACCACGGCCTGCTCAATACTCGTAAGGCATCATCCCACAGTCATGGCGCTGTGCTTTTCCTTGTGTGAACCCAAACTGCCAGGCAAGGTAGCTTTCCTCTGCGGCAGGGGACCAGGGAGGCACCCTCCCTTCCCACCTCTGCAGCCTCTTTCTGTACCGTAAACCTCAGCAAATCCTCAGCTGGCGCACACCACAAAAGCTCTGCAGCTGCAGTAGCGCACAGCAGCCAGAGATCACGTCTTCACTATTAAATCAGCTCATTCCCTCCCACCTGAGGAGGGGAGTCAGCCCGAGAAGCTGGGCAAGGACTTTTAGTCCAACTTCCACTCCTGAGCGAGCAGTGTTCAGTGACTTGAGGATGAAAGGGGGGTGCTCCTCCTCTCCTCCCCCTTCCCCAGGGGGAAGGCAGCACACTGCAACACAGACCTGCCAGGGCTGCCCTCCAGGCACTGGCTCTCTCCCACCAGTGATTTGAGAGAAGAATCCCAGCAGCAGAACATCCTTCGGGCTCTTCAGGTCAGTGGGATGAACACCACACTTCAGGCCTACACAGAAGGCAGAAATAAGAGTGTTTTGCAGTGAGACACCCCCCACCACGCTCAAATGCATCACCTCAGGCTCCTCTGGCAGGTAGGGAATTAATAGGACAAATCCCAGGTGTCACAGCTTTCGCTCCAGCCTGAGCTCCAAGCTGAAGGCAATTATACAGAGATAAATGAAAACAAACAGAAATTGCATTTCTTTGTAAGAAGCTGATGTGTGCAAAGCTGAGGTCTCCTGTGAGGTACTTTCATGATGTGTGTGCACAGTCATAAAAAAGGCAAATTTAGATTTCATCCAGTAGCCTAATTATTCCTAACGAAATGCAACTGGGACTTACAAAATCAAGTAACAAGTGCAATAGGTTACAATGATGCCCCCAGACTTTATTCAAAGTTTATTTCAAAGCTTCTATACCTTAAGCACCCTGGGGCACTTAACCTGAGCAAGTAAAGTCATCATGAAAAATCTTGTCTCTGAACCGAGCTGGCCCAGCACTCAGTCTTGACTCTGGTCTGAAATACATCGGAAGGCGACAGAGCTTTCTCACATCACTTTTGGCATGGATTGTGCCTTAGAAACGTGGACAATGAGCACGGGGAAAGTTTGACTTAGAGCAGGGTCCAGCCAGGGATGGCTGGCTCTGATTAAGTTTTAGATGCTTCATTGAACTGTGCAGTTTGAAATAAATTCGTGCAACCACATTTATGTTCTCTGGGAAAGCTCCCCTCAGCCCTCACCCAGCAGGGAGGGATGCACACACTGACAGGCCTGCCGGACCACACGCTGGGTGGAGGAGGAAGGGGTGGGCTCCTCCCCCGGGTCAGCTCCAAAATGTGATCATCGCAGCAAAGATCACACAGGAGGGGTGATCTCAAATACTTGGGACACAAAGAAAAGGAACTGATTGTAACTCCTCATACCGGAGGACTGCTTCTCCAGGCTGGGTGGTTTCAGGAGAGGGGTAGCATCAAGCTTCTGGCTCCTTTGCTGAGAAGAGGACAGCAGCTCTTCCTCCGCTCCCTTCAGCTGGCCCGTGTCTGCACCAGCTAAAAATCACTTTGCTAATCACTCCTGTCCAATGTGTTTCTCATGCCAATAGGAGGGGTCCCCTGACTCTCCCAAGCCCAGGCTGGGATAAGAGTTCAGTTCCCAGCCATGCAAACACAAGCAATATAATGCTCACGATTCAGGAGATACTCACACCATGTTTGCCCCAGCGAGAGCCTGGAATAACTCACTGGGGTCACCAGGAGACTGAGTCTGGATCCAAAATGTTACCATCACAACGATACCACTCCAGCCCTCTCTTTAAATTTGTGTCCTATGTTCTCTGTGTAGGCTTGAAGGCAATGCTACTTGCTTAACCTTCCCATCAGGTTGGCAGGCATTAGAAAGCCCACCCATCTCTCACACCACCTTACCCAAGTGCCAGTGAACTGAGGGGCCCACATCTTTCTCCTCTACCCGGACGGCCAATCACCCCAAGACCTCAGCAGCAGCAAGTGGGACTCGCCCCACAAGGTTGTGGGGATCCTTGCACAACTCCTGCAGCACTCCTGGCTGTAGAGCAGCTAACTAAGCTCCTTGCTGCCCCGTTCAGCCCAGCCTCTCTCTCTCCCTTTTATAGCAATTTATCATATTCCCAGGGCACGCTCTGGACTCAAAGCATTTGACTACTGCGGAAAGCTCAGGCACAAAATCAGGCACAATTTTCTAAGCCATTGACCTGGACCAAGCTCTCCCTAGCCCTTGCTGCTGACTAGCTTTTCCAACAAGAGACTGTGGCGATTATTGCTATAGCAGCAAGTCTACTAGTGAAGTAGAAAATAAATAGACTTTATCAGGGAGGTAAATGATGGAGATTAACACCATTCCCTTAGGTGGGGAGAGAAATAGCATTAGCAGCAGAAGGAGCAGCATCGTATTGGAGCAGGATGGGAGGGATGGCAGTTAGGTGGTTATCCCATCTCTTGCCCCAGCTGGGCAGATCTTTTTAGCACTAGTTTCATTACCATTTCCTTCCCTTACCCATAAGCATCCCTAGGAAATACGTTTTTACATAGATGTGGGAGCAGGCCAGACAGGGAGTTATAAATAAGTTAGCCACCGCAGGAGGACATGTAAGAAAGATTTGAGAACATGCTGCCATTCATTGCTCTCCCAGACACTCTTCTGACCTGAGCGGCCCAGGGTCACCAGTTAGCGAGCTCAGCATGACCAAGCCACTTCTCTTTCTTGCACGGCCAAGGGACCGCACCGCAGCTGAGCGGCCGGCGTGGGGAACGGCTCACCTGCGGCAGCAGCCAGGAGAGGGCTGTGGCAAGCAGCACCTAGATGGAGAGGGTAAGAGAGGCTTCCAGACCCAGCAGAGCTACAGCAAGGGCAGCCCAAAATCACTCACCATGGGCAAGCACACCAAGCTCCACTATGATTTATGAAAACCGACTGGTTATATTCACTTGTTTGGTACCTTTAAAAGAGCAGATAATGCCAGTGCTGGCTGCTGTAGCCCCCACACCACGGCGTATCTCCCTGCAGCCCCTGCCCTGCAGCTCATGCACAGGACTCACCACATGGAACAAGCAGGGACACCAGCAGCAAGAGGAGCCCTGCTCCCGCCATGGCCCAGGGAAAGTACCTGGTGCTGGAGCCTCAGCTGGACTGTGCTACATACAGGAGAAACAACCCTCATCCTCCCAGCTAACGAGCCCCTTTAATAGATGAGGGGGCCAAGCAGTTTTGGCAGGTGAGGCTGCAGGGCCACAGATCAGGTGGTTTGGAGGCTCTCCAGCCTTGTCTTGCTGAGGTCATCAGCTCCCTGGGCTCTCCTGCTTGTAGTTTGCTGCCTGCTCTGCACAGGCAGGATCTAATGTCCCCCCTCGCCATTGCCACCAGCCCTGAGCCATGTCAGCCCTTGTGGTCTGAAACAAATCTCATTGCTTTTGCAGAGGGGGGTCAGCACAGGCGAAGGCGAGTCCAGCCAAGTCCCTTGCCCTGTGATCTCTCCTCGCCCAGGCCGGCCAGGAGGAGCGTGTTTATAAGGCATGGTAGTGTGTCTGCCTCTTCCTTCCCAGAGGACGCCCAGAGAGCTGCCTGAAACCTCCAGCAGCTTCTCGCCTGTGAAGCCACACACGGGGCTTATGGAGAGGCTTAAGTAGCTGCCATAAGGATGAAAATGATTTGACCTTTTTTACAGAGACAGCTGTTATCCGCATACTGCAAGAGCAAGCTCCATTAAGAAACCCTGCGCTGTTGGGATCTGGGAGAACTTCAGAGTGCATGGGCTGACTTCAAAGTCGGCGTGCAATTCCCCTTCATGCTGCGGAGGGTTTTGCATGCACCAAGATGGCAGGAAACACTATGGTGTGTGTTCAGGGCTTTTGTTTCTCTTTCAGGTCCATTTTCAGTGGAGGTGTTTATCACCATCATGATCCCCTGCGTGAACCCAAGCCCTGGGAGCACACAGGAGCATCTGGGAATGTCTGCCAGGAAGAAGGGAATTAGAACAAAATTAGTTTCTTTTTAATTTCTGTTCTGTTTTTCTCTTTGCACTCTGTAGAATTGTTTGACACATTCCTGACAGATGTATAAAGCCTGACATGAAGAGCTTATGTCAGTATAACGTGTCCAGTCATCAAGACTGTGTAAGCACCAGCCCTCATCCTTTCTCATGCTCAGGCTCCAAAAAATGCCTGCTCCAATATTTTTATATGGCCAGACTCAAGTACATGTGCTGCATAGTTGCTCCTACATGACCAATAACTGGGACGCCTTGGGCAGTAAAATGTAAGTCAAGTGGAGTACGAAACTTTGGCCTTTCCACCTCCAGAAGAACTTGTTCATGGTTGGTCCTAAGGAACAGACTGACCCCACAGCCAAGAGAACAAAACCAGACACAGCACTTACTTTTCTTCCTTTTTATATAAAATAGACATTTACATACATTTTCTTTTGCAGACTTCGAGCATAACTCCTTTATGTGATATCTAGCCATAAATCCCACAGTGAAAAAAGCAAAGACTTTGCAAATTCCTGTACCACTGACATACATCCAGCTGCTGCTAAGTGTGAATTTATTTTGAAAAGATTTCTAATCCACGGGCTGTTTTCTTGTGTTTTTTTTTAAAAAAAGATATGCACAACTGATCCAAAAAAAAAATAGATACAGAAATAAGAACCATATGAACAACAGGCAATGCAAACAACTCCCGCATGAGAGGAACACGCAGCGTGACACCCACTTCAGGCAGAGATTTCTACAGTAATACAGTCGTAGAAGCCATAACTTTTACAGAGGATACCACCAGCGGTATTTTCCAGAAGAAAAAATTTTCAGCAAGTCAGTACAAACATGGCAATGAACTTTTGCACAAAGTTATTGGGATTACCTGAAGCAACTTTGCCACATTAAAACACTAGTGAATGCCAAGCGCTTTTTTTTTTCCTTTTTCTTTTTTTTTCTTTTTTTTTTTTTGCTGCTGGGTTTAAATGTACATGAAAGCAAAATGGTGCATTTTGAAATTGCTGTAAGAGACTGAAGGTTGGGGGGAAAAAAACCCTCTAAGGGCCAATTTTTTCCAAAGATTGTGCATAATTGCGTATCTGAAAGACAGAAATTGAGCACTTGGTCAGCTTAATCACATACAGATTGAGGAGACTTAAGCATATACCCACTGTTTCACCAAGTTGGAGGACAAGTGCGGCAAAAGATCATACAACTATATTCTAAATTGCCTAATTATTAAAATTAGAATAACAATTATCTTCTTTCACCAAATATTGTAGACCATATCTGGCCTGGTTTCTGTAACTGTTGAGAAGCTTTCATAGTTTTCAGATAATTTTAGGGGTGTCCAGCCTCCGCTGCAAGTTAGGCTCTTTAGTTTGGATTTTTTTGACTTAGACTTCTTCCACCCATGTGCACGCATGCACACACCCCGTCCCGTCCTCGTCGAGATCTCTGGAACGAAGGCCATTTGCACTGCTGCATTCACTTACTGTTTGGCCAAAACAAGTTGCCTGCACATCTGTAGGAAAATCTAGTCCAAGGAGTCTATGAGAGAGAGAAAATGCACCCCACTGCATCATTTATCCCGGGGGACGGAAAAGGAATGGAAGCAAAGAATGCTGGACTTTAAACAAGCAATAAAATAAAACAAAATCCATCAGCTGAAAATATTATTCATGGGGAAAGGAAAAAGCAACACAATTATTATGGTTTTCACTTAGGATTAAAATGCACAGTGAGTACACGAGAGTCCTGTTTAACCAGCTTTCCTTTAATATTGGTGAGCACTGAGCTTTAGCCAACGCAACTTGCAGAGAGAGCGAACTCTCCCCCACCAGGTAGAGCTTCAGACGTTTATTAATTTGTAATCTCTGCTAACCATGCTGAGCACTGGAGTTGGCAGAAAACAATCTATTTATAACTCTTTATTTTAGAAGCTGTGCAATGCTAGAGGAAGAGGACATTTCCTATGATTAATTAGGATAATACCCAGTTTATCACAAGGTAAGTCGCTCTATTTATCTTCCCACCATAGCATTCCATTTTGGTGGAGGTAACCCATTTCATATCATACTCCATTCTTCTTCTTCGCCTGCAATAAACCTTTCACAAGATTAATGTCCTGAACAAACACAGCATTTCAGCATGGACCCCAACAAGACAGGGAGTCAGCTCAAAACTTCACAAGGGTTTAAATGCTTTGGTAGCTCAGGGTCTGAATCGTCCTCCAAATAACGCTGCCAGTTTGCAGACCGTCATCCTGCATAGATGGGGTATAAAGTGCTGGTCAGGAAAGCGGGGTTCATGACTGAGCCCTCCTCTCTCCGTAACTACTATAAACCCAGCTCCAAAACGTGGAGAGGCGGCCTTTCGGCATATAAGCGTATTCTGATTCAGCTGGGATTAAACTCCGTGGATATGCTACCTGCCTAATTCAGGCGCGTGGATGAACATACGCCATGCCTTCCAGCCAAACCACCTCCCTCACCGGGAGGATGGTCTCATCTTTCTATGTTATTCTGCGACTAAAACAGCGTTGCAAAAACGATAATCCAGGATCTGGGAGGGGGGGCACCCAAAGCTATATTACACTTTTACACGTGCACTGGTTTTAGGAGGTCAAGATGACTTTGATCAGGTTCTAGGACAAGAACGAGACAATCATTTCTACCAGGTCTCTCAGGAAAGACAAACTAAGCTTTAAGCCGAAGTTAAAAACACAAAACTAAGTCATCCCCCTCACAAAGCATTGCTATAAAAAATACAACTTCTTTTATATTTGAAAAAATATGTGTCATTGGCCACAATTTAAAGCCACACTGCTGTGGGGCTTGTAGAATATATTTTATTTATTTAATATATCTTTATGAGACAAAGTTTATAGCTGATACATATTTTTAAATGAGACGTATCTCCTCCCACCCCTATCCCCCACCCTTCGGCTAGCTGTCGGAGCATTCTGCAGATGCCTCCTCTGCAGGGGGCTTTGCACAGCACCGCTGTCGGGGGCTGCACCAAATGCCGCTCTGCCAGCCCCCAAACTTGCCGCCACGCGGCTGTACCACAGGCAGCCGGCCAGCCTGGGCACACGGGGCTTTGGTGAAGGCGCCCCGAAGGCAGGCTCGCCTCGGGGAGAGGCAGGGAGCTTTATGGCTCAGGTACCTCTGAATACCCCGGTAATGAACCATCTACAACTTTGCAATGCACAGTGGGGAACTGACTGCTCTCAGAGGCCATGTAAGCTTTGGTTTCCCCATCCCATGGGACTCTGCTGGGGCAATCCCATCTCCTTCCAGCTATCCTGGCAGCGCCAGGGCTGTGCAAAGCTACTCCACGCATGGCATCCAGCGGAGCGCCTCCGCTGGGGACCTGCAGAAACATCAGGTCAACAACATCAACATCAACAACAAGACAAGGGTTGCTGACCCAGCCCCAGGCCCTCACACCCGACCTTGGCCCCAGAAAGGAAAGCAGGCTGCTTGGGCTGGGGGGAGAAGGGAAAATGCACCAGCGAAAGACTTGCTTAGTCTTGGTCCCAGCTGCTCCCTTGGGATTAATGAAGCTGGTTCGAAGGGAGAAAGCCCAGAAATGTGTGTCACCACCTTCTCCCCTCAATGGTCTCTCCCCCCCACCAACCTTAGGAGCCGGCCTCTGCCCAGCTGTAGGCATTGGCTGGTCTCCTTGGCCAGTGGGGACCGGTACCTCCCAAGTCCAGCCTCGTCTCGGTGGGCACACAGCCATGGCTGCAGTGGGTCCACCAGCCCTGGCAGGGCAGACACTTGCGCCAGCCTGGACTCCCTCTGGGCTCCAAATGCAGCTGGAGTTGTGTTAATAATTTGTCAGTAATCTGACCACCAGTAGTGGGCAGACACTGGGCTTTTTAAACGAAGCCAGCGGAGCCACCAGCGCGTGGCTGTCCCATCACACTGAGAGAATTTGGAGCTTGCTGAGGTGCCAGGGCCAGCACCAACTAAGCCTGGGTGCCATGTGGGTCACTGCCACACAGGCTTTTCCTGACAGATGTGTATCAAGGCATCGCATACCTAATCTGAACTGTCCTTTACTAATAATGCCAAAGCCTGGGCTGCTCTTCTGCAGGGACGGGCCACAATCAAGCTCAAATACAACAACTTTTAGGGCGGTTTCCTGCTGCAAGAGGCACAAACTGGTGACCTACCCTGATGTCCAAACCCAAAGGCAGCGGCACCAAGCACGATCCCACTAACGCTCTCTGTGAGCTGGTACAAACCCTGGTGGAAGCAGCAGAAGTGCTGTTATTGCAGTGACAGTATGGTCCAATGTGCTCTGCAGCCTTTTGCTTCAGAAACATCATTAGGGGGAGTTAGTCAAGCACGCCTTGGTGGTGCTGCGTTTTTCTAACTTCAGACCATACAAGTCACAACGCCCAGCCATGTGGCCAGCTGTGAAGGATATTGCCCAATTCGTATAAAACAGAGAAAATATATTAATTATTTGATTATTATAAGTTAAATAAATAAAGCTCAAAAATAAAAGCCCCGATTCTGAAGATAGTTTGTTTTCCCACTTCAGTATTTAAAAATATAGATTTATGACTGATCAGCTATAGGTCATTTTCTGTATCTTTTGGGGGAGGGGTGAGAACACTTTGACAAAGAGCTTTGTCAGTGTTATCACCATGATAAATGGGCTTTGTCCCTGCACACCCATAAAAAAGCCTCCTTAGTACCTTTCCAGCCTAGGAAATCTTCCCTAATCTCTCTGTGGCTTTACTTTACCTCCTATATTGATCAGATCAGTTGTTTGGGGTTTTTTACTGGGGACTGGACAGGAGGACAAGTAATCCTAGAGCTTCCCATTGCCTTTGGATGCTTCCATTTTTTTCAGAGTAATAATTATTTGGCCCGGAGGGAGAGGGCAAAGGGTAAAGCCATATGATATTTGACAATACCGACATCATGAACCTGAATTATTACAAAATGACTATCTTATGAGTAAAACATTCAGGTGAGGTTTTCCCTCAAAGGATCTTTTGTCCTGCTTGTAGAATCATCCTTCTAGGGTGATATTCAGATCCCATTTTCCCTTTCTTTATAATAATTTTCAAGTCACATTTAGAGCCATAAAAGTGGCCACCATTTCGTCAGCATTATCCCCTTGAAACCTTTTTATGTGACCATTATGACCATCTTTCCTGGCTCAGAAGGACCTGGCAGCACTTGCAATGAAGCCCATCAGTGGTACTTTACGTGGATGAGGTGAGCCTGTGTTGAGTAACAGGAGGTGCTACTTCACCCTCACTGCAATGCATGAGTGCTTTGTCTCCATGGTTGCCCCAGTGATAGCCAAGATATTGAAGGTACGTGTCCTACCCACACTCCTGGTGTGATTAAAATGGGTTCAGCCTAAACATAAATCTTGATTAAAGGAAGGTTTTCATTCATTCTCCAGCATGTCCCACAGGAGCTGAGCGTCTCCTGTAACTTTGGTCAAACATAAGCATGCATTCAAAATTTGCCTTCCGTAATTCTGAGTCCTATCAAAGTTCCTTCAGCATCACTTCGAGCAATAGGCTTCCACCATACTCTTCTCCAAGGGGCATGAGTTTCTTTCCACTGGTGACTGAATGCTATGTTTGGTCTTTCTCCTGGACTTCCTGAAATCGTTTCTCCAAGCGATCCAGTTTGGCCAGATTCTCCTTCAGCAACTTGCTGTTTGGAACCAGCTGTAAGGCTTTCTCATAGTAGCCACGGGCGGTGATGTAGCTCCCCTACAAAGACAATGAGTGACAGATCTCACTCGCATTCCTTGACATAGAAAGTTCATTCCTTGGGAATGGTGAAGATTGTAATAGAAAGGAAAAAGAGTTTATAAACCTTGCTATTGTTAGGTCACAGGAATACTTCTTCATTATGAAATGGATCACTGAGTGCCATTAGCTTAAGTTTGATCAAACACACGTGGCAAGAAGTACATTTACATTTTTCCGTTACGTTGTACCAGAAGAGTTAATTTTACTCAGCGATAGGATAGCTTCAGGATATCGCACAATGTGACCCTTTAAGACTCAAATCATAATGATATGCTAAAGTATTCAAAAAGATAAGCAATGACAGGGCGGGCTGTCTATTTCCATAATTTCATGCCAGAATTCTGCATTAGACATCTTTATTAAATTAATTAGGTAGAGAGGAATTTTAAAAGTTGACTCATGGTGACATTTTTCTAAGGTAGGTCAACAATTGAAGCAGGAAAACTTTAGACATGGGCAGGTTGCTCCTTGCAGCCTCTTACAAATATGGGATTTGCATTACAGGATACATATTCCCAAGCAGCCTGGTTGGGAAATTGTAGTTGGGGTGGACAGACTTTCCTCCTTTTGGGATAAAATATGTTGGGGACACTCACTGTTCACAAACATGCAGCTCTTGGAAGTCTCAAACAAATTTAGCTTTCTGCCCTGAGTAGTAGTCTCTGCAGTTGACAGCTTAAGGAAAAGCAAAATTGTCGTACCTTGATGTGCTCAATGCCTCCCATATTCATCCAGGCCTGCGCTTGGTCTGGGTTGAGCTCCACAGCCCGTTTGTAGCTCTATATAAATATGAAACATTTTTAGGTTAAGAGTCTGAGACTTCAAACAAAAGCAGTGCTGGAGGGGAAAGAGAAACTAAATTTCCTCTCCCTCTAAATCCATTTAACATATAATTTCAAATTCTCCTCATATACAACGCACAACCTGAATTTCAGTTTCTTTACAGCAGAGGTGACATAACATACTGCTTCGCCGCTGAGCTCATCTTGCAGGTTTTCCCTGCTCACGGCGCTGCAGGAGGAGCCACACTAACCCCTGCAACCCTCTCCCTGCCACCCTGCACCGCTGGGGTCTCCTGCACATCAGGGTCATTTCCCCGGGGCAGGTGCCTAGCGCCCACAAGCCATGCGTGGGCCGTGATGCTCCTTATCTGCAAGGCTTTAATTTGGAGCTGGCAGCAGACTAGGGTACAGCCACCTGCGTGGAGGTTTCACCAGGACCTGAGGGCACTGCTGTCCCTCCCCACTGCTTCTGCAGCAAGGACCTTCTGGACTCTGTCCAACAGTGCCCTATTTATGGTGTCACAACAGGAAAGGATTCAAATCAGGATTAGACATCTCTAGGGATATTGAGAATATTCAGAACTGTCCCAGTAACAATATTCTGTGCTAAACAATATTTAACGCTAACATAATTTCTGAGCTATCAAGCCTCCTGCTCCACAGGATAAGCCAATCTCTTAGCTATTAGGTAATGAGGTGAGATATAACAACATGGTGGGCTCTCACAGGTCCCCAAGCCTCCAGCTGAGCCACCTGGAGTTGGCTATCACCAGCAAGAGGGGCTGGGGCTGGATGGACCAAGGGTCTGGTCAATGAGAAGAGGCCTAGGCGCCTCCATAATCCCACCACGACTCTGTATTTAACCTCTCAGAGCAGGGAGCTGTATTTCCACACAGGAATGAGGAAAAAAAGTTGCAACTAAGTCTGGCAAAGTTAGCTGCCCTGTAGCTCCAGCTGTACCCCTGGGGAACTGCTGAGCTTCCAAGGCCAACAGCCAGGGTGCACGTATCAAATGCAAGGAGCTAACTCTATCTTTTAACCTATAAAACTATCCATAGGGCTTAGAGCAGTCATACCTCGAAAGCCTTGTCAAGGAGATTCTGTTCTCTTAGCTGGTTTCCTTTAGTGAAAAAGAGCTCTGATATGACCTTTGGATCCTTTGGTTTTAGCTGAAGAGCTTTTTCTATAGCTTCAAGTGCCTGCGAAAAAGCAAGAGGACATTGTGTTACCGTATTCTGCACGTTTCCACTTCTCATGCTCTCCTCACCACTAGGGCCTCCCAGCATAAGAGTCATCTTCCTCCTTCCCTTGTTTGCCCCACACTGTTAACACACATGGAAATGAGTTTTTTAGATGCCTGTGACTGATGGGCAGTGGGGCTGACAGCAGCAGGAGCAATAAGCGGTAAGAAAACCACATTGCTTAGCTTCAGTCCCAGTACCTAGATAAACAGAAGGGTTTAGTGAAAAAATAGATCTACTGGATGTGCGTTAAGGCATGTGACATGTCTCTGGAGAGATGGAGTGTAAAATTCGACCTGAGCTCTGCGTGTAAGCCCTCGGGACAATGGTACCCCGCAGCCACGGTACCTTGGCATAGTGCTCCTGCTTGCTGTAGATGGCTGACAGAAGGCGGTAGCACTCCAGACACTCGGCATCCTCGTTGAGTATATGGTTCATCATCTTTTCGGCTTCCTTCGTCCTCCCCATCATTGCTAAAACCTGAGCCTACGGAGCCACATTATAAAGGGTTATAATCTTAAAAAGCTCAGCCCTCTTTAATACACGATGCTGCACCCAGCGGCTGGTGCTGGGCTCCTGCTGGTGGTGGTAAGAGGCACCTCAAGGAAAGGCGGAAGGACCAACCCTTCCTAGCAAGTAAGGGGCAGGTCAGATTTTCTCTATGCTAAGTCCTGCTCAGGTGGAAAGGCGGTGGCTGAGACATGGGCCTGAGGTTGGGAGGGGCGAGAAGGAAACAAGGAGGACAGGAGAGACAGTCGCTGGATGGCCAGCGTGGAGGTAGAACCAAGCTCTGAGCCTTGGGCAACATTCACACTAACACAGCCATCCCCCTCCATTTTTGTGGCCCTGCCCTGGCCGAGCTCGCCCCACACTCACCAGCGCCAGTCGGATCTCTTTGTTTGAAGGCTGCAGGGATGCCGCTTCTCTGTAAACCTGCAACGCTTCTTCATACCGCCCCGTGTTGTAATACAGAGCCCCAAGCGGGGACAGGATTTCAGCCTTCCGGGATACCTTCAGTGCCCTGGAATTTGGGAAAAAGTGATGCTTCCAGGTGGCGCGTGGATCAAAGCGGAAGACTGAGGTGTGGCTTGTGCTGGGATGGAGCAGCGAAGCTCTGCACTCTGCATGGCACGTTCATCCCCCCGCTGGGGAGCACAAATTTAACATCCCAGAGGAGGGATGTGCGTGCCCACAGCAGCAATCCCTCTGGCCACCTGAGAAGGAGAGAGGGCCACCTCCAAAGCACACGCGAGCACGCAGCAGGGGTGGGGATGGCTGGCGGCGGCAGAGCCCAAGGAGTGCGAGCACAAATCAGGATGCCAAAAAAGAGGCAAAAAAAAGATGGTCCATCCTGCTACATACTGATAGTCAGAGCCTGCCTACGGGCACATTGCTGGGAAGGGCTTGAGTTCCTGACGGTGCCAAGGTTTTGGTGCTAGGCTGTGCGGCAGTTATGGCTGTTACTGGTGCTAACAACCTGCTCATGCCACCGAGAAACCTCTGGCTTTGCTGTTAGAGCATCCCCCAGCCAAAAGCAGCAGTGTGTCCATCCTGGGGGCTTGGGAAGTCAACACTGCCTGAGTCTGTGCTGCCTCCAGGCATTCCTCAAAAATAGCCAAATAAGCAAAGGTAAATCCGGTTTCAAAAAGACGGAGAGGCAATGGAGGAAACCCCAAACATGCACTGACAGATTCATGTATCAGAGGGGCTTTAGAGAGACAAGCCATACAGGGGGAGGAGGGAAGCCTCTGTCTCCCATCCCAAATTCTTACCGCTTGTACCATGCTTCGGCCTCTTTGTTCTGCCCCAGGGAGCGGTGAAGCCTGCCCAGGTTCACCATGGCCACGTGGTGAGCGGGGCTCTGGCGGATGGCCTGCCTGTAGTGGGACACGGCTCGCTCGGGAGCCCCTGGAGGGGAGAACAACCATTAAACCGCTGCCTCAGAAAAATCCCGTCGCAAATTCAGCAGGCAGTCATGCTCTGGGTGTTCTTTCAGCTATTGCTCTGTGCGTGGGAACCATTTTGAGAAAGAAATCCTGCCTCACCCTTTCTAGAGATTAAAAATTGCTGTCCAAATTAAGATTTAAGCTCCAGTATTCAGAGACAATCCTGAGAACCAGTTTTTCTAGGGGCGGGTTTTTGCAAGTCGAGGGTACAGTCACCAGAAGAAGGCTGAAAGCACCCTCCTATCATGCTGTGGGACACGCACCCCTCAGGCTAAGGACAGAGCCCACCCCAGAGAGGGGGCTGGGGCGCGTGTCTCACCTCCTGGGAGAGCATCCTTCCACCCTGGCCCACTGGAGACACGGGCAACGGAGACACGGAGAACAAGCCACCCAGTATTCCCCACAACCCCAGCAGAGCTGCAAATAGTTTCAGCGCTTTCCAAACAGAGACGACTCCCTCCACCTCTGTTGCGTTGGCCCCGCTCAGTCTCTGTGCATTGCTCAACAGGAACGGGAGTAGCTGCCAGCGACCAACTAATTCCCACCTCAGGGCAAGAAATCCCAGACCAGAGGTGTCCAGGTGCCTACTTTGGAGCACGGAGGCACCACCTCTGTGTTGCAGAGGAGCCATCGGGTGGCACTGCTTCGCTGCGTGAAAACGCCTACCGGTGCAAGGTCCCGCAGTCCATGACATCACCGAACGCCACAACAAAACACAACGCCGTGCAAAAAGAAAGGTGCCAGACCACTAGCCCAAAAGCCTAAAGTTCTATTTCTAATAGTGTATTTTTATTTAGCTAAATAACGGCTTTCCTCAAGAAGGATCTTGCAGTGCTTTCCTCAGGCAAAGCCTGCTGACTACCTAACTAAATAAATTAATGGGGCACAGTATAAAGTTCCAGCATTTCAGCAATGCGAATATCGTATTTTTAACCCCAGTGCTCATTTAATTGGTTTGCACACTCTAGACCAGATAATCTCCTGATGAAAACCGATACTCACGGAGCTTTGCCCACCAACAAAGCTTTTGAGTATTGGCATTTTTTAAGCCAAATCACTTCACAATGTATTTAATTCCATTTCTAGCTGGAAAGCAGAACTTGAAAACAGCCTGTGCGTGTTGGGGCACTGAACATATGCTGCTGTGGGAATTTTATTTTCATAGCTTTTCAGATCTAGTTTGGTTTTCCTGAGACTATATATGCAACATAAAAGTAACATTGACACTTCTCAGCGTTTCCTTTACAGGGGAGAGGAGGGACATCTGTAGGGAGATTTAGAAGCACTTAAGACTCATCCAAGGCCAACATCTCTTTCAGCGTAGGACTTTTGTAAAACATCCAGCAGCAGCCTTGATCTTCTCCCACCACTGAGCAGACGTTTCTGAAAATCGTATCTGCAAAGCACCTCAGTCCGTAAGTCAGCCAGTGCCTCCCCTGCTCAACACCCAGGGGTGACGCGCGTCGTGAAGGGGGACACGTGGAGCGTCTGCGCCCACCGCAGAGCTGGCTAGAGTTACGGCTCCCCAGAGCTGACGCTTGCTCGAGGCTTGTTGCACAAAATCCTGCAAGTTAATTGGAGTGGTGCTTCACAGCATCTCCCTGTGCCCGCCGGGAAAGAGCGCAGCCTGTGACCGGCTCCCTGCCAGCCGCTTCCCTCACACCTTCTCATGTCTCCAGGAGGGTTGTTTACACATCATGCCTCAAATAGCAGAAGTCAGTGGGGTTTCTTCCTGTTGTTTGTGTGTAGGGAAGTGTAGGAGTAAACCAGGAAAAGTTAGGTTTGACTTCGGCAGAATACCCAAGTGCAAAAAAAATAGAAAGTGCACTGCACTGCGTTTGAACCACAATTTTTGGCAGGAACAGGGCAGCCTATCTGGGTTGGGAAGCAAAGATGAGTACAACGTCAGAGTGAAATTACTGAGGAATTTTTATTTGCAAGCTTGAATTTTGCCAGGGCACAAATTCAGAACCTCAACCTCTGTCGGTAATGCCACGATGCCTTTTTTGATTATGAATACTCATTTTGGCTTTCTATTTATTTCACATTGGTATTGCAGAAGAGCGCCGGCTGAGCGTCAGCTCAGAGGTAGGACAGCCAGCTGCAGACTGACGGACACCATCATCCTTTCTCCCCAAGCACCACCAGAGCTGGGTGCAGTGTGAAAGGGGCAGAACGGGTAGCACACACTTTAAACCTGTAATACTCCATCATGGAGTCCCAGCTCTGTTCTGGAGGGACTGGAGTGAGACAGTAGTTTGGTTTCCACTAGTCATTTGTCAAACTTGGCCTTGCTTATAAAGCTGTCAATAAAAGGTGGCAATTACAGCGGCATTTTTTTGTTGTTGTTATGATGCTAGGCAGTGCCTGAGGCCAGGGAAGTTGGATGGAAACTAGGAGCCCAAAAAATAAAGGCTTTGGATGTCATTACGGAGCTCCTGAGAAATCAATTCACCCCAAAGTATCTTAGGTTTTGTTTTCACGGATGATTGTGGTTTAAAAGCCATGCTTGTTTTTATAGCGGTGGCACTCAACCTTTACAGTCAAAGAGCTGCTTCGTCACCAAGTAAAGCTGCAAGTGCTCCAAAGATCATAATGATCCACTTGTGTACCTGGGATTTGGTTTGATGTGGCCATGCTTTCCTGGAGAAACGGCAATATTGTCAAGGTGCTCAAATTGAAGAGGACAACTGCCTATGCAAAGATGGTGAGAAACACTGTAGGGAACGGCCAGGCTGAATGCCACTGCCGCACAGTGCCTGCATTGATCACGAATTTCAGTACACTGTGCCATCTCAGCAACATGGGGATATTTATTTCCAAGCTACGGTGGAGGCACATCTATTGCTCTGGAAGCTTTTGACACCCTTTTAGATGCGTACTGCTGAATAAAACAAATCAAAGCAAATAAGCCAGAGATGGAAAATCCCTCGCTCCTTCTCACTTACCGGTATCAACCAAGAAAACGCCGTAGTTGTTATGCAGATCGGAGCTCTCTGGACAATTCTCTATGCCAGCCTTATAGACCTCCTCTGCTTCCTTAAACCGTTCCTTAAAAGAGAAGGAGATTTCTTAGCCGTGACAGAAAGGGTGTCAGCACCATTTGCCACATACCTGCGCTTTGTGACAATTCCCTTGCTGCACAGGGAGCTTGGTGTGCCAGCCCACCCCATCTTCTAGGAGGTCAAAATTTTACCCCATGGCGTGGATGCAACATAGCTGCCGTCTGGTACCCCAGAGCAATTCAGACAGCTTTCTCCCATACATTCCCAATCGGAGCTACCCGTGAAACAAAAATAACAGCCAGAAAAGGTGCCTTGTGTGCAACATCAGCGAGCCCCAGCTGGGCACGCACCCAGCCGGGAAACGCACAGCGACGGGGGTTGTGTTGGTTCTGCTAAGAAATATCTGTCATCTGGGAGCTGATATATTTTCATTTATTTGTTTAATGAGCATCTCACTGGCTAACTCTTCCCGTCCGGAGCTCTGCTGTTCGTTCCCTAAGCAGCAGGGAAAACACAAGGAATGAAAGCTTGACGTGTGTGACGGCTGGGGGACAGGGAGCTTGAGCAGGGGGATGAGGGAAGCTGGAGGAGGATGGGGGGCAATGAAAGAGTGGGGAAAATCTGACAGATTCAGATTAAAACCAGCCACTGTCAATGCGTGAGACGTAGCTCACTGGGATTGATGGGACGTGCCACCATGCTGATTCCCAGATGTGCTGAGCCCTTACATTTTGTGTAGATTTCAAGGAGGTTTGTTGGCGCTGAGCATTTCTGGAAAATACAGATGTTTTCTTTGGGAACACCCTGCCTACGAAAAGTGTCCCACTGGCTGGGCTGTGTCTAGCCTGAGCTATGGGCAGCCTGGTCCTGAAACGAAAATAAGGTGTCTCGTTTGGATCAAATAGCAACTGAATAAGGTTTCCATTTCCCTCCAGCCAGCCAGGGCGTGCCCACTGCCTGCACGCATGGGTTATCACAGTCTTCCTCCCTCCGTAAACTCAGAGCTGTGCTGTTGGGTGTATTTATGGAAGGAGGCTGTTTCCAGCAGAGACAAGCAGGGTGCAGAGGGGTGTCAGGCAAGCCTCCAGCACCAAAGACGCTTCTTCCAACTCTTCTCCTTCTGTGGAGCGGCACAACCCTATGGCGTCAAACCCCACGGCCTCCTGACGATGCTCCCCAGCGAAATCAGCTGTCTGGGTCTCCACCAAGGAAAGCCTGGAGCCACCAAGGCAGATCCCCTGCTCAGGAGCTGCATCCACGTTGAAATGAGAGGTGGGTCCATTCCCAGCTGTGGACTCTCCTCTCCTGAAGTCCTGCAAATCCCGGAGCCTAAGGGGCTTTCTCTGGATTTAAAGGGTGCACCTGATGGCAGCTTTTGCTCTGTAGCTGCTTACATGCGTGGACTCCTTTCTCACCTCCTATTTCAGAGCTGGAATTAATCGCGCTGGAAGACTATGACTTGATGAAAGCACAAGGTTTGTTGTAGTTAAGAGCTTTCACATTTACATGATAAAGGTCAGCCAGCAGAAAAGATAGTGTGTGATAAAACACAGAAAGACATTTTTAAAAAGCGCTTAAGTTTGGACATTTTGGATATATTTACGTGAATTTGACATCATTATCCTGCAGGGTCAGGAAAAGTGTAGCGATCATCAGAACTGACTAAAATGAAGAGCTATTTTTTGAGACAGCACCTGTGTCACCGAGACATTAACAAGCATATTTTCAAAGATTTCGGTATTAGTTTCTTTTCCTCTGATTTTAATTTTCAGTCAAGGAATGTGGCTTTCTGTGCACGTATGTCAGTTTTCTTCATTTTATTTACTGATCATAAATCTGATCTTTAAAACAAGGAAGGACTGTGTTAAATTGGATTAGCAGTGTCCCACGTCAAAACATTCACACTCACTGATATTGAGCACTTTTAGCATTTTTATCACGGTTGCATTGCTTTTTTGGCACCTAACGTCCTGGCCCTGCATGCCTCAAGCTCAGCGTAGAGTCTGGGATGATTCCTCTAACAAAGTGTTTGCATTAAGCGCAGTCAGAAATTGGGAAGGGTGGGCCCAGCTTTTTGTGCCGGAGCTTTCTTCCTCACAGCCTCTCCTCTTCTTGGGAGAAATGCTCTAAGTCCATCAAGGCTTAATTCTCATTAACACTTAATAATGCCACTCCCAGACCTTCATGAAACATTCATCAACCTCACAAAATTCAGAAGATTGGCTTAAAAAATGTATGAGATTTTTAAGATATTAAAAAAATTATGCATGTGAGAATCTCTCAGTTGAACTCCAGGGTTTTTAAGCCTGTTTTTTTTAATGGCTCAGTTTTTCAGTCTGGTTATGCCTGAGTAGGCTCTCCTCTGCAGCTAAGTGGGTTAAAAAGTTTCTTTTTCTTAGTGTAGGCTGATATTATTACACACACACACAAAAAAATCCCTTACATCCAGAAACTAGGGCCTGAAAAGAGCCATCAAGTAGCACGAGGTGGCTGATGAAACTGCAAGAGCTGGGAAGAAGGTACTGCTCAAGTGCATCAGAATAAATCCTGGAGAACCGGCGTTACAGGAGTGTTGTGAAAACAGCGAGCAAAAATGTTTAATTTCTCACATTAGCACCACTGCAGTGATCACGGAAAACAAGGAAAACAACAATACATCGCGACCAAGTTACCATACCAAGCAGAAAGAGCAGTAAGATGGGCAAGCATTTATAAAAGGCACAAACAAGCCAAACTGTTTTATACGATGTGGCAGTGGTTTTTTCCACATCAGCTCTGGCTTCAGAATCAACTATCAAGGAGAGAAAAGGGCAATTACATTGAGTTACAGGCTAATTCCCTGGCACTTGAGACATTCCTCTCAGGAGCATTTTTTACAATTGTGGGAGGAAAGGACCCGTAAGCCCTATTTTGGATTCATCACCTTTAAGATAGGGGGGAACACGCTGTGTGGGATCGACCGAGGCAATCCCCATACTATTTCACTGAGCCGCTTCCACCCGTTTCCCTCCTTCTGAGCCTTAGCGCAAAGCTGGCGGAGCAGCAGTTTGTCATGGGCACGGTCACCTCGTGCAAGTTATTTTAATGTGCCGCTTCTGGCACTTCAGCCCCTTTCTATCACATCCCAGCGAGAGGGAACCAGTTCGTGCTCCCTTCCCCAAAGCTCCACAGCGATGCTGTCCATGCAGCCCACTGCGTACTGCCTGGCATCACAGATACCCCAACAGCTGTGAGACAGACTCTGGGTGACAAGTAGACAGCAAAACAGGTTTGTAACTTTTAACCATTTTGGACACTATTGCTTGGACAAAGAGGAAACCCCCAAACTGAACAATGGGGTCCCGTCATCCTCCGTTGGGCTGAAGATGCCCAAACTTCTGCCCGTACCCCTCCAGGAAGAGCACAGCGTTAGGGTGTGATTCTGCAGCCCGCAGCCACGGGCAGCAGCACCTATTTGTAGGACGGCCCCTCCTGCCGTCACTAGGATGGGTGTGCGAGGCAGGAGCCGCACAATCAGGCAGTCATCTGCTGTGGCTGAACATGAGAAGGTGTTAAAAGCCTGCAGGAAATTGCTATTTTCTAAGGAAATTGTACTATCTTTCTTCCCTACCGCTTACTCAAGTCACAAGACGATGAACAATCCATACGTAAGAGTAGACGAATTATTGCTGGACTTACTAATGGCATTTGCTTTGGGCAGAAGGCCTCGGGACTCTATAATGGTTTTATTGCTCTGTTGACCTTACAATCGATGGTTCTAATTAATAATTTCAATTAATATTAAAACCAGGTATTACTGCGGAGGACTCATTTCCTATACTTGCACGAGACTCTTCATTGACAGGCTTATTCAAAACACAGTTCTCATGCAACGGGGCTCTTCTTTCAATTCATACACTATATTTCTAAGTTCCTGCAGCTGATATTGATAATATTCAAATATTTGAAAGTCACTTAAAAGGGAAAATGAGATAGCATATCTTTCAGTAATCCACACATATCATAGGTGAGTTTTGCAGAGTGCCTACATCATGAAAGAAGCCTAAACCAGGACAAGACCTCTGCTTATAGTTTTGCTGAAATTTACCCACTTCCCTTACAGAGGGAAGTCTTTACTAACCAGATTAATAGAAAACAGTGAAAGATGATACTCCTGTGCTTTGTCCGTATTTGCATTTGGCAACGTTTTAAGAAAGCTTTAGCACCCCATGCTATGGAACAGTTAGATCTGAAACTTGGGGGAGAAAAAAAAAAAACAGTTTTCAAAAGGTTTGTGGAGGTGTGCTGGAGCTGTGCAGTTATGAGGACCTCGTCACCCACTCCCATCGTCCCAGACTGGGGCCACTGGTTGTGGCCACAGTCTGTGGGAGCAATACCCAAAGCACAGCATCCCTCATCTGCTGCTGCAGGCGTGGAGAAAAGCAGGGCTTGGTGATCTCGACGTGGGCACCCACGCTTCGTGGCTTCTTCTGAACTCAAGCATTTTGTGGCTCATTTTCTCTTTGGGGACAATATTTCACCTTACAGGGACCCTGTAGAAATAAATTACCTAACTACAGAGTAGGGAGAGCCCTGAGTAATGAGCGTGGGGAACAAGCCCAAGAGGAAATGAGTAATCCTGCCTCCAGAGGACAGCCTGGGCCATGCGCAGTCAATAAGGCCTGGGGGCACATATTGAACAACGAGGTTAAATAAAATAGCAAACAGCTGCTCATTAAGAGCAACATAAAGCCAGCGAGCCTTCCCACCCCCTGTATGTGATCATCTACCACGGTAATTAAGGGCTGTGTCCTGATGTGTCCATGCAAGGGGCAGAATCAGGGCTGCAGAGGCCACCTGGTTTCTGACATTTCCTAGCTTTGGAGTGATTTATTATGAAATCTCAAGGTTATCTACGTAGTCGTGTGTGCCTGAGGGGGAAGCGCTCGCCTATGCTGCTGTCACAACATACAAGGTGTGATGGATTAAGACTTTGCCATAGATGCGGGGAGCTGCAGAGAGGGTATTTACTCACAACTTCAACAGTGATTTAACTCAGAGCCACATCATGTGGGTGTAATTACTCACTGCGAATGAGTTGCCTCCTATCCCGAGAAAGTCATCTCTAAAGCAGCCCGAGAGCTCCCTGCAGACAGCCACAGACCCACGCCTGCTGCTGCGTGTGTGCGAGGCGAGGGTGCTCCCAAGCCCTGCGATGTGCAGGAGGTGTTGAGGCTGCCGCAGCAGTGCATACGCACGAGAGCTCGAGCGATGCCCGTTACCTGTTCGGCTAGCAGCGAGGCCAGGCTTGAGTAAGCATCTGCGAACTCTGGGCCGTACTTAATGGAGTCCCGCAGTAAGATTACAGCTTCTTCCTTCTTCCCTTGGGACCTGCAGCACAGGGAAGGAGGGATAAAAAGAAAGAAAAGTTCCTGTAAGCGCATGTTTAGGTCATCCCACTGATTTAACTACTTTAAAGAGTCATGAAAGTCCACGGCTTGACCTTTTCAACAAAGACTAAATGATTCACTCGTGCCTCCTCTCCATGGTGTGCATACCCAGCATCTCCTCAGCCCATTACTGTTTCCATACATTACTCTCAGAGTTGGGGTGACATAGGCTTTAATGAATCTGACATTTGGTCTGCTATTCTGGTGACTGTCATACTGAGCATTATGCAACGATCCCAGTGAAGACAAAACACCCCCAAAACAGTGCATTCCTCAGCCGTGCATACTGAAGAGCAAAAGTATTTTATTTTGGCTATCAGGCAATCAGTACAGGCCACCAGCTCTGCCTCTTGAGTCACAAGCACAAGATCTTGTAAACTCCTCCAGTCCTACTGTACATCTCCTCTCAGTACTTCTCTTTATGGCAAATACATCAAATTCTGCCTCATCCATCCTGTTAGGAGTTACAGATACATGAAGGACAGGATAGCAAAGGTGTCCCCAGGTATAAAGTACTGCACAAGACCCTCCCAGTGATGTCCTTGGGAAGGGATGCCGCCAGGGTAACACTGGGTTTGCAGTCAGCTTCTGGAGGTCTGGCCCCAGTCATGTCACTGAGGCACTGACTGACCTGGGAACAGGACACTCGCTCTCCCCAACCTTGCTCTGCCATCGGTAGGTTGGAGACACCAAAACATTTGCATTTCCTTAAAAAAAACCCCCACAGAGTCTTTGCATGTTCCTACACAACAAGTGCTGCTATATATCCACTTATGACTTAGTTAAATTAATACGTTGAAATTAAAATATTGCTAAGTTAAATCTGCCTAGGATCTCTCAATAAGTCCTTAGCAAGTTGATCATTAGGCTAGAGGAGTCTGTTCTTCAGATCCTAAGGATTATGAACAGAGATAGTTGAGAGATGGCTATGCTGATGAGCTAGATTTTTTCCAGGATTGTTTTGCATTTATTGCCTTGGAAAAAGGAACAGGTTTCCTGAACAAAAATCTAAGGATGTTTATTTATTTGAGCTACAATTTCTCCAGTATCACTCTGTATTTCTTTCCTTGGAAAAATGAGAAGGTTTCCTGAACAAACATCTAAGGATGCTTAGCTGGGCTGGAACAACATTTTCCTTGTGTTGGATGTACAAAGAATATGAATAGCAGTGCTTACAAAAAGAAACAAAGGGCTCTGGGACACAGAAAATATGTGAACGCTTTACTGCTTTGGCCTTAGATTTCATCTGAGTGACATGGTCAAGTAACCAGATCTTGTTTATAAGGTGCAAATTTCAGCTGATAATATATGTGGCTTTGCAGATTTTTTCCCTTTCTAGTTGTGTAACTGGAAGAATATTTTACATGTGCTTAAGCTAAGTAAAACCAGTTGTGCTAGTCTCTTTCTTCTTCCAATGGTGTTCCATATAAATTACATGAATGAAGCAAAAACAAATAAAGAACCACTTTTCTCCTACACTAATTAAAGACTAGCTAGCTTGTCAATTTATAAAACTTTTGGATCCCTTGGCTGGAGTTTCATGACACATTTTTATAAATCAAAAACAGATGACTGCTTTATAAAGGTATTGATGTTTGGCAAAAAAAATGTAGGAAATGCCAGCTACAGAAATAAAAGGATTAAGTGATCCACTCAGCAGCAGTAAAAGTTCCCATTAACCACAAGCATGCACTCTGAACATGGGGCAGCCCTCTTAATTACTCTTTTTTTTCAAAATGGCCTCTTTTTTTCGTTTGATCCAAGAACAATGTTTGTCTCCTGAAAGCGGGGGTAGAGAGGGAAAGATTATGGCATCGTTTTATGTGACAGACTGAATTAGGTTAAAAAAAGCAGATCCAGTAGTTTCTCAGGGCGCTCAGGCCTGCAAGATACCAAGCGCTCTGGCCAAGCACTTAAACGCGTACTTAACTTTTATGTATGCAAGTTGAAAATTAATTACTGGCTGAAGTGCTTTCCTGGATCAAGGCCAACGCTTTGCAGGACCGAGGCCGTCGCTTATACAAATCTCATGCAATTTGGGAGAGCACAGAGCACTGGAAGAACAGTCCGATACACTAATTTACTGTAAACTGGGGATCTGGAGCAGGAAAAGCCCGGTAATGTGTACCTTTGCTATGACAGAGAGAGGAACAAATTCAACTGACATGAGGAGTCTATGATCACTTAATCCAATTTTTCCCCAAACTACCTTGCCTTACAATGCCCTCTCCCGACTCCCTCTTCCACTCGAGCCCCCAGCCTCCCTTCTACAATCAGCGTGTCCGAGCCGAGAGCAAGGAACAGCTCTTTCCACCGGGAGCATCTCTTCCATATTTTTGCAAGTGCTCCGCAGTTGGAGAAGCATCGGCTTATTAAACCACCCCGCAGAAGTCTGGCGATGCACGGGGCTGTGTGTGGGCTGTTAGCACTGGAGCAAATTTCATGTGCAACAGAAAGAGTAACCTAGGAATTAGTGCTCTAGAGGACTTTTTAACTTTCAAGATTTGTTTTATTTTGTGAAGTTAGTTTGACTGCATTAAAGCCAGAAACACAGAACTCAACAAGGGCTCCACAACTGTTCTGAACATCTCATATTGGTTTCACACCATAATCCAAGGGGAGCTTGCAGTGTTTAACTCTGCCTGTCTGAAAGGAAGCCTCTAAGCCTGTTCGACTCCATGGTTTAAAGCTGATTCAGTTAATTTAGATGCACTCCTTTGCCATTCATCTGTACTATGTGGATGGCACTAAAGTGGGGGAGCGGGCAATACACTGCAAGGCAGGGCTGCTTTTCAGAGGGACCAGGTCTGATGGGAACCTCATGAAGTTCAACAAAAGCAAATGCAAGTCCTGCACCCGGAGTGGGATAACCCCGTGCGCAAGCACGGGTTGGGGGATGACTGGGGTCCTGGTGGACAACAAGTTGACCAGGAGCCAGCAATGCACCCTACATGGCAAAGAAGGCCAACAGTGGGTCCAGGGAAGCGATCCTCCCCCTTTATATGATACTTGTGAGACCACATCTGGAGCAATGTCTGTCCAGACTTGGGCTCCCCAGTGCAAGAAAGGCATGGACGTACTGGAGAAAGCCCAACAGAGGGCCACTAAAGAAGGTCAGGGCTAGAGCACCCGTTGCATTGAGGAGAGGCTGAGCGAGCCGTGTCTGTGCAGGTCAGACAAGAGAAGGCTCAGAGAGGATACAGAGAAGCCAGAGCCGAACTCTTCTCACAGGTGCACGGTGACAGGACGAGAGGCAAGAGATGCAAGTAGGAACACGGGAAATTCTGATTAGATATAAGGAGAAATATTTTTCACCACAAGGGTGGTCAAACACTGGAACAGGTTGCACGGAGAGATTGTGGCATCTCTGTCCTTGGAGGTGTTCAAGATTCAGCTGGACACAGCACTGAGCAACCTGATCCAATTAGACTTGCTCTGAGCAGTGAACTTGACCAAATGAGCTCCAGAGGTCCGTTCCAACCTAAGTTATTTTTTTAATCTATTGTAAATTTGACACTGCCAGAGTTTGTTGGGTTTTTTTTTATATATAAACAGGCTACAACGTGTATGTGATACTGACGGATAACTACAGCACTTCATGCAGTGCAGAGTATCCTAACCAGAGACCATCCAGAAAGCCTGATGCAGCGTCACTGAACATTATCACTCAGGTTGCTTCTTTGAATGGAAGGGAGGAATGTTTCACTCTCTAAAAGATCTTAAATCCCAATACACATAATATCTATCTGATGTTTTTCAGCATCTTCAGACAGTTACACAAGCCTGTGTCAGCACATTCACATGCATACATATCCAGAAGCCTGTATCAGAGAGGGCAGACAGTCCTCCTTCCTCTGAATAGATGGGTTTGCTAAACTTGTACTAAATCACAGCAACAAACGCACAGGACATGTTGTGTGTTACTTTACATTCAAAAGAGAATCAGTCCTTTGAATAAACTCAAGATTTCAGTGGACATTGTTTCCAGGCATTTCGCTTTCCCCTTGAAAATGCAGCCATAACACTCTCAAAGCACGTAAGAGTTATGAGGCTTTTCTTCATAACAAATAGTGTACTGAATATCAGAGTGCTTAGGTATGGCTAGATACAGTACCACAAATAAGAAGTCCTCTCCCATTCTTCCTGCAACAGAAAGCCGAGATAAATATTTACTTCAAATGTTCATAATATTTTATTTCTTGTCTCTTTACAGAATATCCCACAGGCTATAAACTTGTGAGGTATTCTGAATGATATTTATCTCAGTTTTTCAAGCTGTATCTCAACAAAACTGGATCTATATAGAGAAGTTAAATATTTATATAATTGGAAACTTCAAAACAGAACACAAGAAAGCAGCATCAGGCTGCTCGGTACCACTGATCACGGACCACGAAAGCGGAGAAAAAGATTTCTCACTTTTAGGTAGGCCATCTTTTGGGTCCAATTTAAGTAAGAAATCTGTTGGCATTGTTTAATTATCTAATCTCCAATATTTATATTAGGCAAGAAAATGATGACATACAATGTTATTTTAGGATATGTAAACAAAACCAGAGGCTTATTCAGCTATTACCCTGCAATGCTTCCTGAGAACATCCATCTTCTGGCACATAGCTGTCTTCATTATGTGCAAACAGAAAATGGAAACATCCTCTCCCATCTAGGACTTCCGCAGAAAAAAAAACTTAAAAATTCCACCCTGTGGTCCTCAAAACAGATTTCTACTCAAGCTTAAATCACAAGCAATGGATGCTTAAATAGAGAGCTTATTTACAGGGAATAACGAGAGGCAGATTCCCACATGGGAAGAGCAAACCCATCCTTCCAAAATCCTGGAGTTCCCCCTCCTCAGCACTCCAGAGGAGGTGAAATCTAATATCCGCCATCAGATTTTCACAGTATGAGCAGGGGTGGGTAAAAGGAACTCAGCAGAATTCAACTGGGAATTGCCCATGCCAGACGGTTTCGTTACGTGCCCCAGTACAAGTAGTGCTGTTACAGGACATGCCTTAAGTCTTGCACATCTGGCTCTTCCTGACCTGCACCATGCACTGAAGCCTCTGCAAAGAGGACAGAAAATGCTTTTATGGCTTGACGATTTATCCTCTCTCTGCCATATGTTTAAAAATCAAAATACTCTTCATAATGTCTCATAGCACAGCCAGAAAGTAGTATCTGCCTGTAATATTCTGCAGATTTTCATTTATTACCTAGATTATACTGGTATTTAGTGTCTGCAGAATACTGGTTGCCCTATATACATATATATGAAAGGATAATTTGGAGAGCCAGGCAGACAACATAAAGACAAAGCTGTAGGAAGGACGAGCTTGAAATCTCTGCCTTGTTCCTGTCTGGTCATCTCACAAGTCACCTCGTGCTCCAGCATGGCTGATGATCTCTGCTAAGTTGATGGGTGATCCAGGAAAGGTGCTAGCAAAGGGGTTTGGGCTAGCATTTTAGGGGAAACATTCATATAGGATCTGCCCACGCAGCATCTGCTTTACATATGTGCTAATCCCTCCACCATGAACTCTACCTATTTTTTAGCAGTTTTTTTAAAGCTGAATAGGGACATGAGGACACCCAGTTTCCATTATAATTAATACTATTGGTGTGTCCAGATGCACTAGGTTGTTTTGGAAGCCTAAAGAAAGCTTAGAAAATGGGAACAAATGGGTGTGGGAAAAGGGCAGGTGGAAGAACCTGAGCGCTTTCTTTTATCAAGTTTAGCACAAGCATCACACACCTTTAACATACTGCAATATATGGCACCACAGAAGGATGCAGAGCACATACGACGCAACAGGACACACAATATCTTAACGATCACATTAGGAAAGACATGACATATTGCACACAAAACAAACAGCAGCTCTAAGAGATTTTCCCACATGTCTCCTTTGTGCTTTGCCAGGGCAACAAATCCAGTTTCTACCCATCTGCTGGGTCATAAGTGCCCATCAACAGGCCAGATTTAAGCGTTATTGACATGGGATGTCCTGGTGCTGCTTCTGGCCTACATCCTTTTGTATTAATGTTCTCTATTTAAAAAAAAAAAATCACAGAGAATAATAACTATGGCAGACATGATGGATTAAAAGGACAATATGTATTTTTAAACACCATTGCCACCTAAGATTAATTTCAATCAACCAAATCTGATGAATAATACAAAGACCTTCCATTTCACTCGTAATAAGACTGTCTTTACCGTTTTCCTTCTTGTGAGTATTTCCAGTAAAGCACTCACCTACTTTCTATTTAAGAAGTACTCATCTGCTATATTCTAACCTCAAATCATCAGGTTTACTTGTAATATTATTCTGATAACTTCTCCACTACCAAACGGACCAGGGGGAACTTCAGCAATCCATTTAATATCCTTCATATAAACTCACACTCAAAGTAACATTTCAGAACCAGAAAGATCAAGTATGTTTTGATGAGACAGTGCCACTTTAAAACCAGTCCAACGCTAAAGCCCAATCTGCGCTAAAAGATCTCTCTAAAAGATAGGTCTCTAAAAGAGACCTATTACCAGCAAAATAGGTGCCATTTATATCAGCAAAAATGTACTTTTACCGCTGTAGTTTATGCAGTTCTGTCAGCAAATAACATGCTATCCTCACAAAAACAAGGGAGTTTTTTGCTGGTGCAAAATAGTAATGCAGGAATAGAGATATTTTACTTTTTTTAATTGCACCCCTAGCAGATCTTATCACACTGGCAAAGCTTCTTGTGTAGATCTAAGTTCAGTCTTTAGATATGGTTAGTCAAATCAATTTGCGTGATTATGATTGTCTGCTATTCTCCTTGCTAAAGGCTGACACTCTAAATAACAATGAGTGAAATTATGAGCTGATTAACTTGTTTTCTTGCTCAGCAGAGTAACCGTATAGGGATGTAAACCAGCTTTCCCCTCAAATCCAGAGCCACCTGCTCTGCAATGGGATGAACCTTCTGCTGCTCTGAGCATCTCAGAGTTCGGTGCTTGTGCCTAAACTACGCGTCGACCTTCCATACAGCTGATGAGGAGAAGGGGGAACTTGCAGAGAGAGATTTGTTGGATCTGTGTTATTTATTAGATCTGCATCAGGTGCCTGTCTTTGAACAACATGGCTTGCTCCACTGGAAAGGTTTACACCTCTCCACCGAGATGGGAATCTCAGGTGACTAATTGGGTTTAGGCACCTCATTTCTGATGCCTGATTTGGAATAAGTGATTTCCCTCCAACTGAAACACAATTGTAAACAGCACCCGAAGTGATGTGGCAGACAGCATACGGATATCCAAACTAAGCCTCACCTTTGTACCAGCACTCTTGGCCGGCAATAAGAAATAACGCCATTCCTTCAGCAGTTGGCAGAAAAAATTACTTTAGTGATGTGTGCAGAAAGAATGTGAATTTCCTTGGTGCCAGTTCTGCGTTCAACTTACTTGAGCAGGTTGCCAAGATTGAAGAGAGCTCGATTGTGCTGAGGGTTTAACTGAAGGGCCCGTCTGTAGTAGTCCTTCGCCTCCCCCACGTCTTTGGTCAACGTCCCCAAGTTGTTGAGAGCACTTGCGTGACGAGGGTACAGTCTAGGAAAAATGAAATACCGAGTTACAGACACTCATTAATTGACAAATAAAGCTGAGGTGACTAATGCTGCCACCACTGCTGTTTGGCACTCCGTAAAGGGAAGGCTGTCAGCGAGGAAACACTGTTTTCCCTTCATTTGCTGCAGGTCCTGATGGGATCCTGAGGAACCTTTTCAACTCCCAAAGAGATTGCAAATCAGATCTTCTCCTACAGTTCCTGTATGCCTCCAGGGCAAAAGGGAACACTGAACAGCTTTGAAAGCCTATTTTACCCTCCAAGCAAAAGGCAAAGTGACTAGAGCAGCTTGAATGTTTTTATTCAAAATGTTTTTCAAACAAGCAAAGAACCGCTTTGTCAAAAATATGTTTCCAATGGAAATATGTTTTGACATACACACAAACCAACACAACACTGTTTAAACTGAACTGTTTGGTTTGGGTTTTGGGGAGTTTTTTTGGTTTTCAAAATCAGTTTTCCACAATAGAAGTGACAATAAAGTGCAAAAGGAAACTTGAAATCAGCTGTTGAACAATGCTTTCAGGAGCAAGCAAAATGATAAAAAAATCTGGAAACAGACTGCTTAACACTATGAACTCCCTAAGCTTCTAGTTGTATTTTTTTACCACTTGGTTCAGTTCTGCGTTTAACTGATCTGTTGATGTTTACATCTACCTGTTTCAGTTATAACACTACATATTGGGCCCAGTGCATCTCTGTTAAAATCCTCCATGAGTTAAGCAGCAAGTCACGGTCCATTCAGCTACTTCAATTCTCAAAGTTGTGCTCCTACATTAATATTTTGGCTTGTAGGTCTTTCACCAGAAAACTCCAGAGGTGAAAGTGATCCAGGGCAAGATTTACCACCCAGGACCCTTTGTGTCATAGACGGGTGAAAACTGAGGTTCGTTTTGACAAAGAAATAAATCTATGACGGTAGCCCACAGAGGTCCCAGGCAAGCTGGGAGACCAGCTGTGCAAGAAGGTCTGATGCTCTGGTTCGAAACGGTGCACAGGCGCTTGCCCACTGAACTCCTCCAGATGATCGCTTGGTTCAGGACAGGGAGGAAGCGGTTTAAGATGGTCAAGGCTTCGGTTTGGCAAGACCTAGTCGCAAATCCCACCGCCACTGCAGATTTTCTATTTCGGATGAGGACGAGGCATCTGGCATTTCTCTGCCTTAGGTCCCTGTTCACGGGAAAGTGATGTGGATAATGACATTAAAAGTAGTTGGCTGTGACAGCCCAGGGTACAGCATGAGGAGGGGCATTTAAAGGAAGAAGGGATTAAGACTCTATAATATAGTCTGACTCTAAAGTTTGCAACTGTTTTTAATCTAAGACTTTCCATGGTGGGTTTTTTTTTGCCTGGAGTTTTTCATTATGTCAGTTCAGCCCTGGGATTTTCTGTGCTTAACTACCATGAATAATTTAGCATTTTATACACTGCTGCAACATTTGTATCAGTCACATTTTCACTCCACAGCACATAAGTGATTTTGGCAAGGTCTTACTTGGAGGTGAAGCTGGGAACACATGAGGGAACTCCGTGAGAAATAGACACGCACCGGTAACAAACCCAGGACGCTTCCTACAACTAAGTAAGAGAAGAGCCTAAAATCCTTTTTCCACCCAACACCAAGCCTAGCAGACAAGGATTGCAAAGCCACATAGAGATCATTCAAGGATGCAGCCACATCCGATTTTTAAAACTTTGCCTATTATAATGCCAAAAGATAAATGTAGTGACCACCACTCAGAGTAACTAATGACTGCAGACTCAAACAGATAAGCATCCCGTCTCTCAGAGGTAACCACTTCTCCTGCTGCAAGCCCTCAGGTGCATTGCCCAGTGTTTCCATTCACCCACACCACCTGCATTTGCTGCCCAAGTGATTTTTGAAGAGTTCCCTAAGTGATCAAAGGGTAGGAAATTCACGGTGAGACTGTAGTTGGCATAGAAATAGTATCACTTTCCATCACTGAAGCTACCCAGTGAGCCTGATGTGTTTCGGGATGTGAGAGGCTGCCTGAGCTTGGAGAAGCATTAGCAAAGGACAAGACGGTGATGAGGGTATAGCGTTGAGTCTTGACCTTGGCCTTAAAATCCACTGGTCATCAAGGCTAACCCTCCCCAGCTGAAGCAGGCTGGGAGAAATGCTTTCCACAGCAACAGCAGGGGAGCGATGGGAAGGACCAAACTTGCTTGCTCTTCCGTTCTTGGGACGCAGCTCTGTGTGATATCTTGACCAGGATCTTGAGCGAAGAATGTCCTACCTTAGGGCAAATAACCGAGGGCTCAGCCTTGTTTCCCATTTCTTCCATGGGATTTTGACATTGTTTTGGACCAAAAAAGGTCTGGGAGTTATATTTTTGAGGCTTTTTTTCCAGTTGGCTATGATAAAAGCAGTGCACTGCTTCTGTCGGTACTTACACATAAACCCAGCTCTAATATCTGACATGAAGTCGCTTGAGTTATGAGCGGGCAAAAGTATTTCAGACAATTCTTGGGAAAGTCAGAAACAGATTAACATTTTGCAGCCCTAAACCTGATGGTTTTGCTCTCAAACTTTCAGAAATTAATTCTGTTCTTGGCCTCTAGTGCTCCCATGACATTTTAGGTCCAGGAGATTTGCTTGCACCAATTTGGAGAGGAATGAAAACTCAAGATTAAAAAAGAGAACTGATTTCACCTTTAAATTGCACAGTTCTGACCAGCAGCTCCATAAATACACTTCTGAGCTCAGCACTAAAACCTCTCGACAGCAAATCACAGGATGCAAGCACGTCTCCCATGTATCCTGGGCTCTATTTCTTGTGTTTTACATTTATTCATTACATCTCATTGCCCTTTCCAAGAAATGTAAGTGAAAAAACAGAACCTCAGCTAGCACACGTTGTCAGCTTAAACCCGCTTAGCATCTGGCCTGAAGAACTTCCGACATTTGCAATTTTACATATCTGAACAAACATTAAGAGAAAAATCTGAGCACAGTGACATAAGGCAGTGGTGTTGGGCTTTGCTGTTAGGGTTCTGTTCTTTACGGTTTTATTTGGAATATTACTTTATTACGGCGGTAGAGCAAGATGCCACTCAACTGAGTTCAGCAGAGAGCATAACCAAGCCCTAAGAGAGCATCACCTCTAGTAAAGTGGCCAGAGCCAGAGCCTGAGCCCATGACCATCCATGCTGTTATACTGTTAACATGATCCCTAACAGTTTCACACCACACTCAAGTAGTTCCCAGGAGTGGTCAAGGGCTGAGCCCAGACCAGGGTTTGGTCCCAAAAGCCACCTTGGGCTCAGGCACTGTCTCTCAGAGGATACAAACACTGAATACTTGAAGGTCAACTTATGCCAGTTGGCCTCAGGGCTAGAGAATGGGGACCAAGCACTTTTTTATTTATTAATATGGATGTTGACTGAAGGACTAATGGCCTTATTCAAACTACCCTCTGTTCATGCACACCCACTGCTGTTAATAACAGCTTCCTGGGGATAAAACCAGAGTAGAACAAAGTCTTGTGCCTGGATTTACAGAACAGCATAAAACTTGACCACACGTGACTAATTAAAGCAACATTTACTCAACAACTCTCACAATGTTTCTGCAAAACTTGCAGACACACCATTTGCCAAATGGTTTGCTTTTTTCTATGTGATCTATTGTTTTAATGAATGGAGGCACATGTACTTTTTTTTCCATTTTTATGATATTGGGAGGTTTGTGCTGTTTTTCAAGACTTTTGGAATTGGTCCCAACGATTCCTGATGTCTACTTTGCTTATTTTGACCGTATGCTCTCTGATGCAAAGAGATGTGTCTCTTCCCCACGTGTATTTAGTTCTTGGAAGGGTCAGAAACACATTACCAGGACAAAGAGGTCTCCAGTTGACCTGGAGTCTCTTCATGCCACAATAATGATAATACTCAGAAGCCAGACCTTGTTTTACAAATAGTCAGGACATTCTGAGATGCAACGAATCAGTTGTTGGAACACGTATACCTTGTTTTGCAACTTCTCTTAAGAAACGAAGCTTTCTATCCAGACACACATGGGGCTGTATTTTCCTTGCCACCACCATTGATAATGGTAACAGTCTGCAGGCAATATCCTTCTTGCTATGCATCTGATTAGGTAGAAATTCCTCTAGGCTTCACCTAATCAAATGCAAGCGCTGCATTATTTATGAAAGAAAGCTGAATTTCATTAAACTTATTCTACAAGAAGCAGTTCCTGTAAAAAAGTCAATTTCTCCTTTCTTTTAGAAATCAGAATAATTTTCTTTTCAAATCTACCTTCACAGGTAATTATAATAGAAGCCTTGAAAGAGCAAAATTACTTTAAAAAAAAAAAGAAACCAACCCATAAAAGTATATTTTAAATCAGACTGGGATTTCATTTCTAAAGAGAAGACAAGTGGGATGTTTCCTTGTTGCAGAATGAATAATTCAAATGATTCCTCCAGTGCTGTATCTGCAATTGTCAGAATAAATTTAAGCAGCTTTCCCTTTAACTATTACAGGTATACACTGCACAAGAACTCCTGTTAGTAATTATCCCCACTTCTTTTATGCTAGGAAAATTCCCTCTAATACCACTGAACAAAAGCCTTATTGACTTGCACAGTCAAGAGATTTTCAGTTTCACAAGAAGATACCAGGCATAAAACATATATAGTCATCAAAACGCTGATGACCATTTACTTTGCTTTTTAAGTTAATGCTGTTATTACCTGAAACATTAGTTAAGAAAAAAAATTGAAGGGTTTTGTTTGACAACATATCTGAACTACAAGACAATTCCAGAAAAAAGAGAAAGGGAGCGAATTTGTTGTCATGACTACAACCTATAATCCACCAAGAATTTTAATTCTTTTAATTCAGATCGAGAGAGACCACTTAAACAACTGGCAAGCTCTGCTCGCAGTCCTGCCTTTAAACGGCCCTTGGTCTGGTGCCAGAAGTATTCAGGGGGCAAAAGGCATCAGCGTGACAACTCCCCACTCGCTCTGAAGAGCGTTACGTGGTTTTTGCACAGCCGTCGCTGTGCAGGGGCAGAGAGCGACGGAGGACGGGGCCAGCCTAACACGCAATTACCCAGGGAAGCTACCAGGAGCAGCACGGAAAGGGCTGCAACACCGGCTTTCAGGGCTCCGGGCAGCCCCCCGCAGCCACCGCATGATAAAGGGGTTATTGAAAGCGGTCCAGGGCCACCTCTCGGAGCTGGGACAGCCCTGAGATGTCACGCACCGGGGTGACTCTCCCTGATGCCCCACGCCAGTGCCTCCCCGTGGCTCTGCCCAGCCCCTCACCACCCTCCAAGCATCGATGATGAGCCTGTTGAAAGCGCGTTCCCAGTGACTTGAGACACAAGTCCTTAAAGCCATTATAAAAGCTGTAAGCAGCACTGGCCACCATTAACCTAACGGCCATGCCACGGCAGCAGCACCAGAAAGAAAAAACCTGCCTGCATCATCTTGCACGATATTCAAAGGGGCTCCAAGCGTATTCATTTCTGCTAGAGAGAAAAATCGGCAACCGATTCAGCTGGGGAGATCTCGCGTGCCTGTTTTCTGTTAATGCATCTTTTGATTAAAGAATGCATTTAAACTTAGCACTCGCAGGGAACGCTCCACCTTTGAAGCAGCTGTGATTAATTACCACTGCTGCACTGCCGTGAGAAAACAGGTTGTGTTACCTCCCTCGCGGTAAGAGAAGAGGGGCTGAAGAGCCCTGGGACAGACCTCCTCTCACCGCGCCTCCATACCGCAGGATGCCTCCCGGCCACCCGCTCCGGGCTCTCCCGGTGCCTGCGCGACCCTGCCGCCACGCTCGGCACCCATCAGGCTCACCTCAGCCAGATTAAGCGCGCAGAGTCAGGCCTTAACTACCCAAACCCAATTACTTGCTGGCAGCATGGCAACTTGTTTTTAAGGCACATTTTGCCCCATTCCAACACATACCGCAATATTTTATTGGCATCGTTTTGCCAACAAAAGTAAGAATGTTACATGAATAATGTTTTATCTGTGCCAAATTTTTATACTGCCCATTTTATATTTACTCCGGTATACTATTTCAAGCCAATTTTCCAATTTTAATATTACATCACACTCATTTCCTATATTTACGTAATTTGAGTAACCTGGTCTAGTGGAAGGTGTCCCTGCCCATGGCAGGGGGGTTGGAACTAGATGATCTTTAAGGTCCCTTCCAACCCAAACTATTCTATGATTCTCAATAAAGATCTATGTCAGGTTGAATTAAAACTTGACTTGATGTAATTCCGAGACCAGTCATCCTACAGGGAACAATCCTGCACTGGCCACAACTCGGGCCATGGCCTCATGATAGCGTGGCACCTTGTTCCAAGAGCTGCTCTACAAGATGTGGAGACATGTAGGTCACAGAGCCAGAGCCAGATCCTATGCCTTTCTCAAAAACATCTTCAATTTGCAGCATTTGAATTCCTTTTATAGAGGGAGAGATAATCCTGCAATATTAAGCAGCAGCTGGTTTTCTCTTGAAGAGTTTTAGAAGTTGCATCAATATTTCCTCAAAGGCAACACCCTTCAGCTTGGCAGAAGGTTTGTGGCAGGCTGGGATTTTTTATATTTTAAAAAAACCCACAAACTGGAAACCTTGTTGAAAGTCAGGCAAGTGAGAGATCTAACACTTTTAGGTTCCTTTGAAAGCCTCAGGCATAATCTTCTTCAGTGAAAGCGTGACAAAGCAGTCAGACTCCTGGCTGTACTCAGCACGGCCCAGTGTTGAGCTATTACATCACGCCCATTTCCACGTACTCAGCTATGAGGTGGTCCGGCTCAGTGCCTGACGCAACACTAGGAATAAGGCAGGGAGCGATCCCACCCCAGCACGGTGCTATGGGCTCTCAGAGCATGTCCAAGTGGTTCTGCAGGTCCTGTTAGGATCCTCACTAGTGCTACACGGACCAGCTCAGGTCCTGCTGGAGGTCCTGCTTAAGAAGTCAGCAGGGGGGGTGCCTGATCACCAGTGCCTATGGCTATTTCAGACACCCACCCAGGGTGTCCTCCCCCTGCTGCTGCTGAAGGGCGGGGGGATCCCCCACAGATGCCTTGGGTACCCCAACCCACCTCAAATGTCTTCTACCTTCCAGCGGGCAGAAGTCACCTACATTTCGGCACCAAGCACCTACAACATGGACACTGAGAGACAGCGCTGACCTCTGCCCTGTTTCCCACGTGGCCTGGGACAAATCTGTCTCTCAGGGTCTCCACGCCCCGTCCCTAAAGTGACCATAACAAAACTTCCCTTCCTCATAGTATTGCCTCTCTGCTCACAGCACAAGCCCTCTGCGGTGATGACAATCTCCAGCTACAGTCAGTGGCCGGCACAGCAGGATCTTGATCTCAGCTGGGACCTCCAGAGGCCCATTCGGTATAAATAGTAAGTGCTGAATCGCAGCCAGGGATCGGTGGAAGGAAGAAATGTCCTGGGCTGGACGGCTTCTCCCCCCGCCCGGCAGCCCAGCCAGCAGGAACAGCAGCCCACGGGCGCCCTGCCGCTGGCAAACCCTTTTACCAGGGTGAGCATCCAAGGCTGATGGGCACAGCACAGGGGACGGCAGCTGTGCTGTACCCTAATATCGAGGGAAACCTTTCCAGGACAGAAACGTGAAAAAAAGAGAAGCTGAACACGTTTAATCTGTAAATTGACAAAAGCCCCATGAATTCTTTGAGCCTGGCATCCATTAAGAAAAAAAAAAACCAACAACAAGAAAAACCATATCCAGAAGCATGCCATTTAAAAAACAAACCTGTAGCACATTAAAAAATACTACAATTTATGAATTTTCATTAAATTTTCAAACTTGGGCAGGGGTAGAAGCTTCAGAGTTAGAGTTGAAAAGAAAAAAAAGGATTTTAAGTCAAACAATGTCACAGCTAAATAGAAATAAATAAAACCTTTCCTGCTAAACTCACATGTTCCCTGCAATGCCAAGGCAACATGAGGTTATCAAACTGGGCTGCCTGCTTATGCTCTCACATAAAGAATTTATGCAGGATCCATGTAAGTCCTGAAAATCCCAGAAACCACTCAAGCCCAACGAAGGGCTACTAATTCACGACACGCCTGACTTGCAGACAGCGCAAACAGTGCAGGCGCCTCCGTAGAGCCCACAGAAATTAGAGGAACACCACAGCAAACAGGAGACCATCGGGTGAGTTCTCCAACCAAACGGTTACATGAGGGGATGAAATAACATATATCTCACCGAAGCAGATGGGGTGAAATCACGCCTGTCATCTCCCAAGGTTCACAGGTGCCGGAGGAAGCTGTACAGCCCCATACTGCCATCCGTGATCACGGCTGTCTCCGAGATGTCTGGGGGTTGCCTCAGTCTTTGGTGTAAATCAGAGCAGCCCCATTCCAGCACTGCCCAAATTCCTCAAAGGGGCCATTCAAAAGTCTGGGGATAAGCAGCGTGCCTCAACCTCTCCTGCCAAGCCTTCACAGAAAGTCTCAAGGTTATCCTTGACAGACGTGCGCTGGGAACCAATTTTTATGCTGACCTTTGGTAAGGACCAGCGAAGGCAAGTCTCTGATGATTTAGCACGACAATAATCAGTGCTACCTGGTCATTCTTTGAGCAAAGCTTTCATAAAGACAAGGACAGCAGGCTAGGGAAAAAGAAATGGCTGTGGGAATGACTAATTAACCCTTGGATTTGAGGTTCCCATTAGCCAAAAGTGAAAAGTAGACTTGAACACCTGCAAACTACAGCTATAAGTTTCTCTCTGCATAGCCCACATAAAAATCAAAATAGACGTCTTGTCCCAATAAGACAAGAGCTTTGCAGCTTCATTAGGGAAGCATTTTCAATTCCCCAGACTTTTAGCATGAGTCCCCTACTCCACTCTGGTGAGACCCCACCTGGAGTACTGCCTCCAGCTCTGGAGTCCTCAGCACAAGAAGGACATGGACCTGCTGGAGCAGGTCCAGAGGAGGGCCACAAAAATGATCAGAGGGACGGAACACCTCTCCTATGAAGACAGGCTGAGAGAGTTGGGCTTGTTCAGCCTGGAGAAGAGAAGGCTCTGGGGAGACCTTATTGCAGCCTTTCAATACTTGAAGGGGGCTTATAGAAAAGATGGGGAAAAACTTTTTAGCAGGGCCTGCTGTGATAGGACAAGGGGTAATGGTTTTAAACTAAAGGAGGGGAGATTTAGACTAGACATAAGGAAGAAGTTTTTCACAATGAGGGTGGTGAAGCACTGGAATAGGTTGCCCAGAGAGGTGGTAGAAGCCCCATCCCTGGAAACATTCAAGGTCAGGCTGGACGGGGCTCTGGGCAACCTGATCTAGTTGAAGAAGTCCCTGCTTATTGCAGGGGGGTTGGACTAGATGACCTTTAAAAGGTCCGTTCCAACCCAAACTATTCTATGATTCCATGATATGTAAGTAGTCAGAGCAATGACGCAGTGTCTGAGGAAGGCTACATACAGAGCAGTCATCCTCATAGCTGATGAGGGCTCTTCTCCAAGAAGACACGTTTGAAAAGTCAGCAAGTCCCTGAAGGACAGTGTAGAAGGACCTGCACCCACAACAGAAGCCACGGTCTGGGAAAGGACCCTGCCCGTAAATACCAGTGTCCAGGGGTGAGTTATACATATATCTGCACATCCCAGCAGGGACACCCAGCTTCCATCACTGTCAACGCAGTTACACTGCACACATACTGCCTCTGCATCAGCTCATGGCTGCACTTACACCAGTTTGGGTTTTGAGTAAATAAAAGTCTGTGCCTTGACTGACTGATATTTGATCACTAAAAATCAGAAAAACCGAGCAGAGGTGGAGTACACCCCAAAACAGGCAGGGATTAGCGCTTTATAGAGAACAGGTTCAAAAACAAATTACACTGGCTGAAGTAATTTGGCCATCATCCCATGCAATGTGTTGTAAAGGCCATTAAGTCTCTGATTCAAATTATCAGGCAGCCTTTTCAGCCATCAATTACTATTAAATCACTCAACAATTTTGTCTAGCTTCAGGACAGCCACCACATACGTACACGAGAGCACCAATTACCCCAAAAGCCTATTGTCAAAGGGTGATTCAGAAGAACACCGCGCAAAGATGTTTCCGACAGCTTGGACGCGATCTGTGGCAAGTCTGTAACATCCACTAACACAGAGTATTATGTGAAGTCTCTGTAAAGACGTTTCATCAAACGTCTAACCAGAGGGATTGCTCCAAGGGCCTGACCTAAGTAACACAAGTGTCGAAAGGGCACTCACGGCTTCGGGAGCAAATGCAGCCCTGGCAGTCGCAGCAAAGCAGCGCTGCACATTTTTGACTCACTGTAAAAACAGGCTAACAAATGGTGCTGGTATTTTAATTCTTTCCAGAAATAAATCACAGATGGTATCCAAGGCCACCTGCAGTCCACGCTGAGAGGCATTTTGAAGGCACACACACAGACACACACACACATAAAGGCCTGTATGAACACAATTTTTTTACTGCACGGAGAGTGCAATTTAACTGAATTTAAACAACCCCAGATACTGTTGATTTAAGATATATAAAAACCCAGTGGGTAGGTGTGTGGGAAAGCTTAGCAAGAAACCTGAGTCTCCCTTACAGCATTAGGGCTTTATTTCTAAAGTGGAGTGAGGAGAAAGAGTAGCCTCGCTTGCTCCTTTTCTACCCATTCCAGTGATGTTATGCACCAATTTTATTACCTCAGTGAGAGATATGGATACGGCAACACGCTGCTTCCTCCTCCCCCATCTAGCCTGCACTGGAGTACCAAGTATACATAAGCATCATCTCATGACGCTTCCTGATGCCACAAACCAGTATCCCAGTTTCCATGCTGTGACCAATGCCCTAAGCCGTATTATCTGCAAACTGCAAGAGCCAGACCGCACATACTGCAGTACCGAGTGTTTTCATACTGGTTCATCTGCCTCCTGGCCCACTCTCTCCTCTCTCTCAAGGCCGAGCACCAGAGCAGCTCCCTGAGCCACAAAGCAAGCCAGCCCGAGGGTTCCTGCACACTGCCTGGAGGCTCCCTTCTCTGGAGGATGCCAGAAAGGAGAATGGAGGTTTCTGCATGGATCTGCTGATGGCAGGCTGGTCCCCTTCTTGCTCTGGTCAGTCAGCAGCGGTTGGCAGGGAAAGTCCAAGGGGAGCTTGTGGCTATGAACCTGTTGATGGACATGCACCCACATGCAGACACACTGCAAACTTTGTGCACTCTCATGTACACACACTGGTGCATTTATCATAGAATAGTTTGGGTTGGAAGGGACCTTTAAAAGTCATCTAGTCCAACCCCCCTGCAATAAGCACGGACATCTTCAACTAGACCAGGTTGCCCAGAGCCCCGTCCAGCCTGACCTTGAATGTTTCCAGGGATGGGGCATCTACCACCTCTCTGGGCAACCTGTGCCAGTGCTTCACCACCCTCATTGTGAAAAACTTCTTCCTTACGTCTAGTCTAAATCTCCCCTCCTTTAGTTTAAAACCATTACCCCTTGTCCTATCACAGCAGGCCCTGCTAAAAAGTTTTTCCCCATCTTTTCTATAAGCCCCCTTCAAGTATTGAAAGGCTGCAATAAGGTCTCCCTGGAGCCTTCTCTTCTCCAGGCTGAACAAGCCCAAATCTCAGCCTGTCTTCATAGGAGAGGTGTTCCGTCCCTCTGATCATTTTTGTGGCCCTCCTCTGGACCTGCTCCAGCAGGTCCACGTCCTTCTTGTGTTGGGGGCCCCAGAGCTGGACGCAGTACTCCAGGTGGGGTGTCACCAGAGCAGAGCAGAGGAGCAGAATCACCTCCCTTGACCTGCTGGCCACGCTTCTTTTGATGCAGCCCAGGATATGGTTGGCCTTCTGGGCTGCGAGCGCACATTGCTGGCTCATGTCCAGCTCTTCATACACCAGTACCCCCACGTCCTTCTCGGCAGGGCTGCGCTCGATCCCTTCATCCCCCAGCCTGTATTGATACCAGGGGTTGCCCTGACCCAGGTGCAGGACCTTGCATTTGTCCTTGTTGAACCTCATGAGGTGCATAAACTCACAGTATTACATATACGGTGGATACCTCCTGCAGGACTCTATACTATTGGATATTCTATTGATAGTAAGAGTCAGTTCACACACTTGCCCATGCCTCCCTTGGCAAAGAGCAGCACCCCAGAGAGCAGCTCCGGGTTGCCCCAGGGTGCCTGATGCTTGCAGGGCCAGCCTGAGTCTCTCTCTCTCTGTCTCTCCTGGTCTTACTGTCTGTATTTCTTTCTTTCCAGCACTTTTCCTTTTTTAGTCCCCTAATCCCAGTTCATTTCTGTGACTTTCATCTGGCAAAAATCAGTTATGAAGAAATAATTCAGTTCCAATTCAACCATTTTGTATCATTTGATGGTCATAGTGTCTGCCTTTACACAAAGATAACTCTCTCCTACTATTAACTTAAAGACAATACTCTACTGACATTTTTTAATTAAGGGCAAACCTATATGTTTTCATGTCCAAAAGTGTAAACATGAAATTTTAGACGTTGACCTTTTGCTAGACACAGAAATGTAGCTTGAATAGCACAGAATTATTATTAGCACATTTATTCACCCAACTCCAGCAAGAAACCCAGCAACCTCCTTCAGCCCCACCTGCTGTTGCTCACATCGATCTGCCATCCATGGTAAGCATGACCCTGGCAACAAACACGGAGGTACAGAGGGTAAGACAGAGATGCTTTGGGAATTAAAATTTTGAATGAGTGCAATTGTAGCAGGGAAGATGAATTTTTTTTCCCCTTCATTGTTAAAAGGGTTATTAAAGACATAATAAATGTTCATCAAATGGGTTTTAAGGCTCTGCTGTTTTTCTGTCTTTGCATGTCAGCTCCTGTGCGTTCCTAAGGAGTGATAAAACAGTCTCAACAGCAATGTCAAGCAAACAAGGCTGGGGAAAAGCAGGACAAAAGCTTGGTAACTATCAACAACAGCAAAAATGTCTTCATTAGCACATCAGAGTTGTTCTTCATATTTGCGTGAGGTTGCACAACCTCATATTCTCACTCACAAACACAAGAGTGGCGAGACAAGTTTTATTTCAGATAAGACCAGCACTGTTTGATCTCCAGCAGCAGGGGGTCTCTGAAATTCCTAGCAACAGCCACAAATCTGCAGCAGAAGCAGGAGCAAGAATGTTAAGGGCTTCTTTCAGAGTAGCCATGGTCAACTCACATCTCAGAGAGAATATTTCCGGCCTTTACTTTTTGCAGGAAAAAAACCCCAAACAAGTATCTCCTGGGGTCACTATCATATGTCAGGCAAACCAGCAAAGCAGTCTAAGCCAGCAGTGTGTTTTTCTTGTTTTACTGAAGGTAAGCTGAAAGGTTTATAGCTCACTGCTGCAACTGCAGAACACCAGCTGTTCATCAGGTCTGCTTTATGGGTAACTCACCTCGCATCTCCGAAGGGCTCTGCTTCCATTCCCCTTTCAGGAACCCAACATACGGGAGAAGCTTTTCCTATGTACACAGACCTTCTTTTCTTTTCATTCTCCCCCTCTCCAATTCAAATGTTGTTCCCCATTTTTGCATTTCATTTCAGTTTTCATTTCCCCTGCTCTTGGACAGCACGATTAGATTGCACTAATTACCTACGCCTAAGTCAGGGTGTTGTGTCACTGGCCCCTGGGCTGGGGTGAGGAATGAGTTTTTTGATGGGCCACCTGCAATGGCATCAAAAGGTGGTTGTTGGGATCAATTGCCAAGTTTGCCTTGGAAACCCGCCCTGAGCTTTCGCCAGTAGAGAAAACACATTCTTCTCCTCCACCATTTAGCTGCCCTGAAGTTAACAGAGACACACCAACACGTGCAGCAGAGGATCCTGCCTGCCTTTGAAAGCAGGAACGGGAGCAAGCGATTAAAGCACCAGGGATCAACTTTCCCAGGATTTAGTCTCAATTGCTATTATTTCACTACGTAACCTCTGTGCACTTCAACATCCTTTCCCACAGCTACAGCTACAACATCACCTGCCTACTTCACAGGAGCAACGGGTTGCTTTGCTAAATAGCTACATGGCAACCGACACTTCTGGCAGAGAAGCAGCGCGTAGAAACGCATCGTTACGTTGGTGGAATGGTAATTGCGAGTGGTTCAAGCAGTCGAGTGAGGACTGACAGGATCACTTTTGTTTAGCAAACAGTTAAACTCATTCGCTGGAGATCAAGCAGACCTACATTGTAATTTGGCACAAGCTTTAGAAGCGAGCTGGAATGATGGATGAGGCATCACCCACGTGCCTCAGACGAAGCCGGTATGAGGCAATGCTGCTCTCCCTTTCCTACCTCCCAGGAGCTCCCAGGTGGCGGCAGCGGCAGTCCGTGTCCTTATTGACTCCATTTCCTTATTAATTCTCTTATTGATCTGCTCACTGCGCACTAGGCAGATACGATATTTTCTTCTCCTGTACTTCTGACGGTGCTGCCACTGGATTGCGAAGCCTCTTGAGTAGCTTGTGTTTTCTGTAAGCTGGGGAGCGTGGATCCACCTGGACTCACCCGGAGAGCAGACACCCAGTGAGGGGTGCCTGGGGGAAATCAGGGAAGCTTGTTGTGTTAGCACCTGAGCTGACGGTCTACCTAATCCCTGATGAGGAAATTCACAGAGTAGAGTGGTGCTTCAGCTTCCCAGCTGTTCTTCCATTTTCAGGTCAGGCCAGTGGCCAAAAATACCCTGAACCATCAAAATCTGGTCAGGATATTACAGCTACTACTTCCTTCTCTCTAATTGTAGAGTAATTGGTCTACAATCAGAGCAGTGATTGCACAGCTGGAGTCTGTGAGGATGGGTAAACAGCTTGGACATGAAATCTGTTCTTATCTGCGATACCTGTCTAGGGTTTTCCACTACATCCGCCATCATGTTGCCTGTCCCACATCCATCACCTTCTCCACTGCTTCAACAGAGCCATCACGTGTAGGCACCTAGCAGAGGCTGCAAAGCCTACACACAACCCCAGGCATTTCAGAAGGCGTATGTCTGAGGGGAAAACACAGAATGTAATTCTCAACAGGAGAACACACTATACTTTTTACTTACACTGTTTTATTGCTTATTACACAGGCCCCAAATAATTTCCCTGTGACAGGGGTGGGAAGAAGGGGTAAAAATAAGGAAAGCATAAGTGCAGAGAGACGAGGTGGTGGGACCAAGTAATGCAGCTTCCCAATGATGGAGCCAGCATGAGACTCCCAACTCCTGGTCTGCGCTGCCGGGTCAGATCGCGAACACGCAAGGTGGGGACAGGGGCTCGCTTTTCGAAAGTGCCAACTAATCCTGAAATTACTGAAGCAAGTGGAGCACCGGCACTGGTGCCGCTGAGACACCGAGCACCTAGAGAAGAGCACGGTTGGTTCTGTGTGGCTCCAAGCCCCGACAAGGCTTCGGATGCTCTATAAACAATACCATCAGCGCAAACCATGCTATCTAATAAAGTTGAGGAAATGTTTGCAATCAGTTCTCAAAACAGACTCTTTCATAATTGAAATACTGCAGAGCAGAAGACAGCATTGTAATTATAATAAATGGATGCTGCTGAGTTAGAGAAGAGCAAAATCTTTTGTCAGCAAATCCCATTTACACAAGCAGCGGCAACGTCAGTAGGAGCAGTTACGCTCCTCTGTGTACTAGCACATTCACTGCAGGGCTTGGATAATTTTTGTTAGTCCCTCTTCTTTTTAACTTGCAATGGGATTTTCTGGTAAGTTGGAGAAAGTTCAGAGACTAGCTACAGGAACAACTGGAGGACTGCAAAAACTTGGATAACGCTGAAAACGCCAGCAGCTGTATCAGTGGGTTGTATCAAGAAGCAGGTTAAGGGAGGAGTTGATCACTCTATGGAAAACAGACTTTTGGTAATGGGATCTTCAGTGCAGCATTTGAAGCTGTAATCAAATCCAATGACTGGAAGATGACGTTAAACAAATCAGACTGAAAATAAAGGAGGACATTTTCAACAGCCAGGGTAATTAACCTTCAGTACGATTTATTGATGGTTGTGCTGGATTTTCCGTTCCTGGAAACATTAAAAAATAGGATGGAGGTTTTCCTAAATGACTTCCTGAATGCCCAACATGGTAAAACAGAACAGGATGCTGCTCACAAAAGCTAAAAATCACCTTCACCCAGGTTCAGTGACAATGAACTCCTGTCCTCCCAGCTTAACCTGGGTGGGTTAGGAGCCCTTGGAGAGCCTCTGTTATAACCCTGTCAGCTGCCCAGAAGACAGACACAGATGTAATTTCTGGACTTTCCTGCCACACCACATGTCAGGAAAGAACATTTCTTGCACCTCCTGATGTGCCCTACGGAACTGAGCTCTGCCCTTGCTGTCCATTAGAGACACTCCTCACCTCGTCTATCCTCCCCACATACGCTTTTATTCCTGAAGACATTACCTGCACCCCCCACGTTTGCCTTCCCTTGCCACCCCCGCTCTGCGCTTTTCCCTGCACTCATTCCCCTGAGGGGCTTGTCCCTTCTCCCAAGCCCCCAGGACCAGAGGGGAGAGGTCTGAGGAACCGGAGTGACCTGCTTGCTGCACCGAGCGCTGCTCGGGCAGCGGGGAGCAGCCGAGGCCCCGGCTGAGCTGCACTAACAGCACCGGCAGGAGCGGCGAGCGGAGGGTGGCTGGTCGCAGGGAGTGACCCCATCCGCGCGTGGTCAGGAGGGTCCTTCAGAGATACCACAGGAGATGTCCCATCTTACAGCTCAACCCTGGCCCACATTTACCATGCATCTATGGGCAAGGCAATTCACCCTCTTGCTTCAGCTTCCAGGATCAATTAGTTCAGTGTTTATGAAAAGCTCTGTGGACAGAAGCCTCAATACAAGTAGTAAGTACTATTATTATTACTGCACTTCAGACAGCTACAGCACTGGCATTTTCCAGGCATGCACCATTAACAATTTACTAAGATAAATGGCCCAGGAACCTGAAAATGCATTTATGACAACTACCTCCTGCTTACCAGCATACATTCAGCTGCGTAAACGACACCTCATTGCTCAATGTGTAGCTATGGCAACATCTCTATCTCATATACTGAAGTGTGCGTGCACACACACACACATACATATATACACACATGTGGAGCTGGAGAGAAGCCAGGCTACCTCATTTAATGACACGCAAACACCGAGCCAGGGAACTTTCCCAGCCTCCGAAAGCCGAGCTGCCCCCGGGAGCCGGGGCTGAGGAGCAGGCAAGTCGCCCCATGCCCGGCGGGGAAGGGCTGGGCTGACGGCAGGCTGCACCGCACAGCCAGAGCCCCACCAGGCCCTCAAGGGACTTACTTGAGAGCAGTTTTGTAGTGGTAGATCGCCTCAACGTTACGGCCCTGGTCTTTCAGAAAATTGGCGTAGTTGTAGTGCACCTTGGCGTTGTGGGGCAGGGTCTTCACTCCTGAGCTGTGAAGAGGAACAGAAGCAGGACGGTGTTAGTGGTCAGGTTACCCCACCTTCCCCGAGGTCCACCTTCTTCTCCCAGTCCCTTTTTCTGAAAAGTTTGCTCGGATTTTGAGTGCCTTGTCACCTCCTGCACACTCGTGCCAACACAATTCATGTTACAACCCCAGGCTTGCCCAACGCGCTAGTACATCACACGCCCCGGGCAGACATAAGTATGTGGCAGCAATTCAACTCGTCCCGGCCGCTGCCACCGCAGGCACCTCTAGCACCAACACTGCAACACTCCCTGCGGCCAGAGGCTGTCGTATTTCAAAATCTGAATTATTAAATTGAAAGACACTAAAAAGGCTAATATTTAGAGGGAAAGCATGTAGTACTTTCTATAATATAGCCATAACAGGCTCCCTGCCTAAACTTGAGTGTCACGAAGCACCTTATGAAAATCTTAATTTAAATCTGTCAGCTGCAGGTACCAGAAGCTACCAAAAGGTACCTTTTCCATACGCATCAGCCACTAGAGGGGACGCATAGCATACTCCGAGTACTGAGCCAGCATGTATGCACTCCTTAGTACTGAGCAGAGTATGGCCAGGAGGTGAGGGCTAATGGGACCCTCACCCTTAGCTGGCAAGTTGTACTCTCTGGCGTTATAACACATGACATGTGGCTGCACCGCCACCCCATCCCTCCCCTTCGTCTCCCCTGCCACATGTAAATTGGACTCAACATTTGGAATTAATAATGAGGGCACAAAGACAAAAGGAGAAGAGCAAGCATATGCTTATTTACTTAACTGAGAGCACAGAAAGCAAGGTACACCTTGCACAGCTAGAGGAAATGCCATTTCGAAGTTAAAGAGAGAAAGAAATCACAAGAGCACCTGTGCCATGGAAACATTTCCCCTGCAAGAATCCAGAGAAGTCGGTACTCTGTTTAATGGGGGGATCCTTTCCAGCACATAAATAGGGGCTCTCTGAGGTAATGGGAAATAAGGATGGATGAATCTGTTCATGTAAAAGCAGACAAAGCGCTGTTTCTTGCTCGCAAGCAAATTTCTGCCAGCTGCTCTCTTTTCTCCCCCCAACATCTCTGACCCTCCTACCTCAGGTAGGAAAAGCAAGGATTATGAAATTCCCAAGTCTTGTTTCTTTGCCTTGTCTGTCTCCCCTGTTTTAGCTTTGGTGGGCATGGCAGTTAATCATAACGAGACGGGGTCGCACACAGCCCCTACAGTAGGGTGCACACCCTCTCCTGTGGGGAGAATGCACCCACAGCTGCAGAAACCCTTTGTCGGGGATTTCATTGTAAAACGGCGCTGGAGAATCGTAGCGGCAAGTATGATGTATCTTTTTGGTTATCTGCAGCCAGTGGTATCAAGCATCGCTAATGCCTACTTGTGAGCTTCCAAAGCTTCGCCCACGGCTGCCTTGCAGAGTTCAGCACAACACAGCCACGGTTTGCCTACTGAAATTAAAAATACACCTTGCATTTGGCTTCCTAATCATCAGGTATTTCCAAATTACTTACTGGGAGCACTACAGGAATAAGACATTTTGTGACTAATCGCTGAATTAAATCAGTTAATTGATGCTATTCTTAAGAGAATGATTTTCTATATTAGTTTTCACAAAGATATACTGCACCAGCAGCAAGTAATGTGTGACTGCTATAGCTGTGTTAATTTCCATTGGCCTTGGGAGCTATTAACTACACACTTACAACCTCTGGGCATTACTGGAATATTAATTCTTATACAGAGAGGGTTTCATTACATCAGCGCCAGCGTTACAGGCAGAGACGTGGACAGGCACTCAAAATTGCTGCTCTCTCAGAACGACGTGCAATGAGTTGCTGGCTCTGCTACAGCCCCTGCTGAAACAGAGTTAACGGTGAGGAGTACATTCCATATGCACAAGTACTTCAGTTCTAATGAGATACGGTTTTAACAGTAAGATGCATATGTTTAAATATTTTAATTCTGGACTGTTTCCCTTTAAATGGAATTTATTATTAATCCTGCCGGTCCCATTTATTAAAACGTCACTAATAAAGCTTCTTTCATCTGCGCGCTTCTGCTGGAGTGGGGGCTGACATAGGAAAGGCAGAAATCAGTTTGGGTTCTTAGGATGCTCTTTTCTGCATCACACCACTCGCACTCCCTGACCTATTTATTCTCCTCGCACGGGCGGGGAGGGGGGTGTTTCACTTTGCAAATGCACGTAGGAATGACTGAGGCTGCTTGGAGTCTCTGCGCTGTGGGAGGTAGCAGCAAACACAGCGCTGGACACGGAGGGGATTTTTTAGGAGAGTTTAGGCAAACACTCTTGATAATTGATTCTTGACCAGCCGAGAACGCTGTTTGCTCGTTGACAGAGGAAACAATAATGTCCATAATGAAAGCCAAGCAGGAAAGGGTGGAGTATAAATAACAAAGCAGAACACAATGTTTTTCCATTCCTGCTTCCCACAAGTCCCCAGTCTCACAATTTCAATCTAATTTTCCAACGTGCTTTTCCAAACTCTCCTATTTCCCCCTTCCCCAGCCCAGCACACACGTGCCCTTCTGAAAACCTATGGCACCGATTTGGCTCCAGCCCGAAACAAGCCCACCGAGATTGGACGTCACTTCTCCGGAGGATTTCCTTCCCTTTTGACTTCTACGACAGCAGTAAGCGACAGAAATGGAAAATAAACAATAGGCAAACCCTTTTACGTAACACTTCCTCTCCATGGAAAGGAAAAAGCCTATTAGCCGTAAATCAGAGAAATAAAATACCACTGGTATTTTCCAACCTCAAACACCAGCATTACCCAAATCCCACTTCAGTTGGGAAAAGTCTCCCGTGATCCCCTCTGTTGTTTTCCTAAGTGCATGTTCTGCTCTGCCAAGTGACTGGGTGCAGGGCAGAGGCTTCATTGATTTTCTGTGATTTCCATGTGAAAAGTGCTCAGTTTACAAGGAAATGAGGCCACTCCTGCCTCAGCAGGAGCCCTGGGAGACCCACGGGGTCTCCTCTGCTTTGGGAATCATTATCATCAATAAAGGTTCTCTACAGCAAGTTATTCTCCGGATGACACAAACAACCGCTTTCCTTGGCCTCCTACCCTTGTATTGATTTCACAGATACCCACGTTGGGCCATATTAAACTGTTCTATAGAAGACGCACAAAATGCAACAGTATTTGCTCTCCTCAGCTGAGCTAGCTTTCAGAGTTAACAAAATAACACAGCGGCAAATGCCACCTTTGGGGCTGGGTTGGTTTTTGCAAATTACCGAAGTCAGCAGACCTGGTTTGGGAGGGAAAACTGCTGACTAAGAAAGTGCCACTTTTATACGGTTCCTTTGCTGGTTACAACTGCGTTTCCAGGCACTGTCGCAAACGTGGGCAGCGCATGCAGATGCTTTCCAGGAGCAACAGGAAAAGTGGCAGCTTGACAAACCTCGAAAAGGTCGGTACAGCGGACGCAGAGGTTAGTCCGCAGCCCTCACCTCCCTCTCCCTGGCTTCAGACATTAACACTGACCGCAGTTCGAGCCTGACCTCCTGGCCTGTGCATTTTCTCTATAGGGTAGTTCCTTAAATATTTAACAAATAAGCCCTCCCTGCCCACCTGCCAATACAGTAAGACAAACTGCTTGGGGCTTCTAGAGATCTGTTGGAATAATATGCCTCAAATATCTAGATCTCTCTCTATTTGGCCATTTCTTATACTTGTAGTTCATTTGCTTCTCATTTAGTCCTTGCACATACGCTTGTGCACCTATGTGTCGATGCATCATTTCCTCAGACAGAAGCATCCTCCTCCACACTGCTCCTTTCAGCCAGGACCCGGCAGCATTTCTGCATCCAGAAACCTTGGCCCCTGGGCTGGAGACTGAGAGTCGGGATGGCCCAGAGATGGCAGCAGCGCTGCCATACAACATCAAGCAGGGTAAGCCTTGAGAGCAGGACAAAATGGGGTACAAGCACAAAACTGGTAACGTGCTGAGTATACAAACGTCTCCTGGACCAGTGTAGAGAAAGCACGTATAGCTGAACAGGTCTCAGCCAAAGAAAGGCCAGGGAATCGAGACAGATTGACCCTGAAGAAACACATCCAAGCAAATGCACGAATGGAAAGTAGAGGTGAAGGGAAAAAAAATAAGAGGAGGGAAAAAGCAGTAATTAATTAAAGCAGCAACTGGAAAAGAAGAATGAAGAACCAGGAATGGGAGTAAAGATTCTCTCCACACATACTTCTTAAAAAAAAATAATTCAACACACACAGAGACTACCAAGTAGGTTGATTTATGTCTCCTTTCCCACATCTATAGATTTGCTCTGCTTCCTTATTATTTTCCCTCATACTTCTTTACTGTTCCTTATCTCCTTCTCCTGCTCTGTCCTTTCTAATTTATTGCTGTTGCACATGCCTCGATCCACTTCTCCCTCCTCTCCTCATCAGCCTATATATAGCCTCTTCCTTCTGCCCCAAAGAGGAGATGTCCCGCTCCTGGGATGACATTATCTTCTTGCTGTACTATTCTTCTTTCGCATTTCCTTCCCATCAACAAGAGTCCTACCGTATTACAGACTCATGATAGATGTATAACACCTATCAAAGAAGATCTTAAAAGGACAACAAAAAGGCCAATATGGTTAAATAGCATAGTAAAGAAGGCTATGAGAAATGAAAAAAAAACCCAACAAACTTTAAAAAATGAATGTCACAGCTACAGAAGGAAAAAGGAAAAGAGTATAAACTTCAGCAAGTTAAACATAAACCATAATTAGGCAGACCAAAAGAGATTTAAGGAAAAACTTGCTAAAGCCATCAAAGCTAATAATGGAATACCATCAGATATAGGAAACCTGCCAAAGAACCCCTAAGGCAAATAGATGATGGAGGTCTAAAAGTAGCTCTTGAAGAAGAAAAGGCCACGGCAGAAAAGCTAAATGGATTATCTGCACCAGTGCTCAATACAGGGGAACTGAAGGAGGTTGCCACACGGGAGCCTTCCCTTACAGGGGCAAGTCCGAAGCACTGTCTCAAAACGAAGTGGCAGTAAAAGAGGCTTTAAAACAAATCAACACCAAGAACAGTTATAAATCCATTGGGCCTGGTAGCATGCATCCAAAGGAAATCAAACGTGAAGCTGCTATTAGCTGCAGTATGTAGCCTGTCATTTAAATGAGGCTGGCACTAGAGAAATGGGAGCTGATGAACATGACATCATTTGGCTCCAGGGGAAGGATCTGGGTGGCAACAGACCAGCACATCTGATTTCCACTCCAGGTAATTTGGGAAAAACCATAATAAAGACTACTTCTAGCAAACTTCTGGATAACTACAATCCAACAGAGAAGAATTAACTTTGTGTTTTGCAGAAAGAAGTTAGATCTGCTGTTCTTTGATGGACTCAACAAGTACATGACACTGAAACTATGGAAAGCTTTTATGAAAAATCTAAATATAGCCTAGTCAGTCAGAATCACATACATCAATGTTGTGTACTTGAATGTTCAAAAAGGCTTTTGATAGAATCCCTCACTAAAGACTTCCAATTTTTTAAAGGCATCATGGAGTAAAAGGTCCTCTCATGAATCAATGCGTAGTCGAAAGACAGCAAGCAAAGAGCACAAGTATGTGAACAGTTTTTACAATTGGAGAAGGCTGCAAGTAGGGTTCCCGAGAGACATCCACTGGCATCTGAGCTGCTTCACATGTTCACAAGGGATCTGGAAAAGGGAGCAAACAGGGAGGCAACACGTTTCCTATTGACACCAATGTGAATCACACTGCAGAAATTAAAGCTAACTACAAATTGTTGCAGAAGAATCTCATGGTATTGAACGCTAGGCAAGAAGACAGCAGATGAAATGCAATTCTGGTACAGGCACAAGTATCAGACAGTATACACACACACTCTAAATCTGCATAAACTTGCACACGGATCGATGTCTATAAATCAGACACTTCCACTCGCAATAGGTATCTTGGAGTTCATGTGGACAGTGCTGTGAAAATATCACCCAGTGCTTCGGAGTGGTCACAAAAGGCAAATGGAGTATCAGGGATTAATAGGAGAAAAGAACAAAAACCAGAAAATAGCCCTACGTTACTGTGCTGCACATATCTCTTGAAAGGTGATTCTAATCTCCTTCTCAGAAGGACAGATTAGAGTTTGAAAGCATCCAGCGAAGACTGACAAGCAGGATCAGAAATGCAGAACAGCTTCCATATGAGGAGAGTTCAAAACCAGCAGACTCCAGTGCGAAAAAGAGACAGCCTTGCGTGAGGGCGCGGGGGTAACGGCATGGAAGGCAGAGGACAAGCGACAAGCTGATGGTCACTCACTGCTCCTTCAGCACACCGAACAAGGTGATCGGGCAGAAGGTTCACAGCACACTAAAGGGAAGTGTGCACACTGTGTAATTTAACAACACAGCCCAGCGCACAGGATGCTGTAGAAGCCAAAACTATAAATAGATTCGCAAAAGCAGTCAGAGACATTAATGGAAGAACAGTCCATCAGTGGCTGTTAAAAGCAAAAAAAGCAAGTAACTCCTGACTCAGGAAGTCTTTAAACTGCAGATTACTGCAAGCTGGGAAAGGACTGGAGGGAAGCATCACTGTTGCTGGCCCTGTTCTTACATTGCTTTTCTAGGCATCTGCTGCTGATTGCTCTCAGGGGCAGATGTCGTGGTTTAACCCCAGCCGGCAACCAAGGTCCACACAGCCGCTTGCTCACTCCCTCCTCCCAGTAGGATGGGGGAGCGAATCAAAACAAAAACTCGTGGGTTGAGATACAGACAGTTTAATAGGATAGCAAAGGAAGAGAGACTAATAATAATAATGATAAAAGAATATACAGAACAAGTGATGCACAATGGAATTGCTCACCACCCGCTGACCAATGCCCAGCCCACCCCTGAGCAGCGACCCCCCCGGCCAGCTTCCCCCAAGTTTTATATGCTGAGCATGATGTCATATGGTGTGGAATAGCCCTTTGGTGAGTTGGGGTCAGCTGTCCCAGCTGTGTCCCCTCCCAATGTCCTGTGCACCCCCAGCCTCCTCGCTGGTGGGGTGGGGTGGGGTGAGAAGCAGAAAAGGCCTTGACTCTGTGTAAGCGCTGCTCAGCAATAAGGAAAACATCCCTGTATTATTAACACTGTTTCCAGCACAAATCCAAACCATAGCCCCATACTAGCCACTGTGAAGAAAATTAACTCTAATTAACCAACCAAAACCAGCACAGGCAGGCCACAATACAAGGTGACCCAGCAGGAGCACACTTACATTCTTGCCTTCTCCTCAAAAGCCCGGGGCAGTTCTCTCTCCTGGAATTGTCCCCAGAAGACCTGAGCTGAAGAGCGAGCCAGCTCAACCCAAGCCACCGAGCCCTGTGTACTACCCTGGGCAACACCAAATCCCTACCCTGGGGGAAGGTGTATTAGCTCCAGCTCAGTGCTGCACTGAAGCAGTGGTGTGGTTTCTGAATTTGAGCTGGCTTGTACATGACCGTCCTGCTTTGGATGGAGGTAGGATGGACAGAAATCCATTTGCATCCAACTAAGCAGACATAACCTTATCCTTCTCTTCTGCGACAGACCCTCTGGCTCTCCATATCATCCCAAGAGTGCTCCTTAGGAGGAGGAAATGTCCTCCTCTCTTCCACTCTGGTTCAACTTCATCGTTCTTAAACACGGGTGACCACAACGGTACACAACGCAATACCAGATGATGCCTGCAACTCGGCATATGGAATTGCCATCTTCCCACCCTCCTTTCAACGAGAGAGTCATTCAACTTGGAAAGCCTTCCAGCTTTCCTCCGAGCAGCCACCGTTAGCCAGAAGGGTTTGGACTGGAAGTGCGCTTCCCAGGGATCGCCGCGCGAGCCCAGACCCGTCACCATGGCTGCTATCGTCTGAACAGCAAACACCATTTCAGGAGACAGGCAATGAATCGTGTTGGAGGGAAGAAACCCCTATTCCCCATTTTTTTGAAAAGAATCCCACTAACAGAGCTCCAACCACTTCAACAGTGCGTCCTGAAGACCGAAGGGTACACATAAAAAATAATTTCATACTCTTTAGTGCTGCGTAAATTAAACTTTGCTCTGGCCAATAAGTTAGAAAATAAAGCTAAGCAACCCGTGTGCAGATCACCTGCGTTTCTGCAATTACTTCACAATTAGACAACTGCTGAAAGCAGCTGGAGGCAAATGCAATACATTTGCTAGCAAAACACAAAATGAAACAGTCTGTTTCAGTGCAAAAAAATATATAAATGAGGTTGTAAAGAGAGCTGTTTGGCAAAGAGTAATCAAATAAAATGAAATATGGTACATTAAGTTTGGCACTTCATGGCATTTCATTTTTGTCATTAAGAACATCGCTAAAGAAAATTCAATATATTCAATAGCGTTACTATGGTGTTCTGGAGGGTTGCAACGAACTTTTGCTAAGTCTTTAAAAAGGAAAGTGTTACATTATTGGTAAATCTACAGAACTGAAGTTATTTAAAAACAGCATGTCTTGAAAATGTGATTGCCAGAACCAAAGTTTGTGCACAAGCATATAAAGTGCTGACACCAGGTTTTGCACAGTTGCCAGAAAACAGAAAGTAGGTGTTATTTTATAATAGTCAAAATGTTAATCACAGAGATGCATCAATAGCAGGACTCATGCTAAAGAAAACTAACAAACTTATTTTAAACAATACAAAAATGCCAGTATTCTCCCATGGTCACTCATACCTGAAAAGGGATTCTCGTGACAGCCAGATTTCATTCTGTTTCACGGTCTTCCAAGAGAAGAGCAGCAGCAGTAAAGCAAAGAGGGTCAGAACAGTAATCCTCCACTTATTTAACCACATAGACAGCTTTTTTAGACCATGGACAAAAAGAATGCAGTACCCCATGCTGAAAAAAAAGAAAAAAAAAAAGGAAAAGGTACCAAAAGTTATACTCCAGCACTCTGGTCTATATGTAAAACCATTCAGTATTGCATTTATTACACAATTACAGGGGGTTTTGGACTAATTATATTTTCTGGGCTAACAAACTCCAATTCAACAGCGGTTTTCCTCAAGTCACTACACAATTTCCGAATTAATCTAAATGATAGACGCGGATGCCAGAAGTACAGTAGCGTACATAATACACCCAGCATAATGGTAGCTTACACCAGCCCGCGGAAGGCAGCTGCTTTTCTGAACAGCAAGCTAAGAAAGCATCATGTAATAACAGTAATACCGAGCACTACTGGAGCAGCGTGGAAGTGAAAAGCATTATAACGCAGGGAAGTCTCTAAACAACCCCCGTGGTGGCTGCTATTAATTCCAGTTTACAAATTGCGAAGCTGAGGCGGGAGAGCGGGTGTTGTAGCCAACGCCGCAGCAGGAGCGGGTGGCAGAGGCCACGTCAAAAGGCAGGATTCCCTGCCCGGGTCTTGCACGTCTACATCAGGGCCAGCCCGTCCCTTCGGGTGCCCGGTCCAGAAGAGCGGAGATGTGCTAGCAGAGCTTCCTCGCTGCCCTTCCATGAAACCACACACGGTCTTCTCCAGCGCCCAGCCTCCCGGCACTTCCATGGCTCTCTGCACATAACTACTGAGGCATCTTCCGTGAAGCGAACCACGTTTTGAACTGAAGTCCGATTCCTGTATAACTTTAAATCAATTCAGTAATTATTTATCTTAATTCTAGTGTTATGTTAATTATTCCAATGATGCCCCTCTGCGTTGGAAATGGAGTGCTTTCGGTATGCAGCTAATTCTGCTTGGCATTTTTAAAAAGAAATTTCAATTCCTGTTGCCTGAGGAATTTCATTAGCTTATCTATAACTCTTCAATGCAGCTACTTAGCACCTGATTTCGCTTTACACTTAAAAGCTGTCTTAGTCCAGGCAGCTCCCCTTGAAGAAAAAAGTGAGCAGAAGGATCTGGAATAACACTTGGGGACCACCGATACACGGGGACAAAAGAGCAGCCCTTCCCAGACACTGGCACCCCTTGAACCCCAGCTGAATCCCACACCTGAACGCGGGCAGGCTGGAGGCAGACAGCTCATCGCACCTGCCCACGCTCCAGTTGGAGATCTATGGGCTTTCCTGGCCTGTACCGAGACGTCCGAGCAACTTCCCAGGGCTACAAAGTGAGAACAACTAAGAACACAATTCCCTCTCAGAGGCAGCCTCGCAAGCAAGCACACGCTACGGCAAAAGTCAATCCAGAAATCAAAAAAAGAATGTCCCATCTTCGAGGAGCCGTGACTGTGCTTCCCCCCAGCACAGTCCCTCTGCCCTCTTGGAGGGCTGGGCACATTGCTACTGCCTGGGCTTCCTAAGGATGGAGAGGGACAGTAATTCTTGCTTTTACTGAGGAAAAACATGCCTCTGTTGTACGTACTGATCGGCACCAGGCAGCGGTGCTGCCTCTGGCACAGCACAGGTGCCATATACGACACTGACAAAAGTACAGACATAGGGGGCAAATCCAAAGACAACATCAGATCTGGCAATCATTCAGAACTTCTTCATTGTTGTTTTAGAGTTCTCCCATTTTTCAAAAGACGGTATCAATATTTTTTTTTTCACTTAGCTATGCTTGCGTTTTGTTGCAACACATTTCTTATGGCATTTGCGCTGCTTTTTTCCATTAATGCTTTTGCACACACATGTTTATTGCACCTACATTAATTGCAAGCAGACGTTTAGAGCGACAAACGAGATGCCAGTGCCAAACAATCCAGCCTTTATAGCTGTTGAACCCTACTTTAAAACCTCTGAAAAGCTAATCTCAGTAATAAGCCCTCCCTTTCCAATAAGAAATGCCTCAAAAACTTGCAGACTGTTTTCACTCTGTTATTTTGCCTTTCAGCAATTTCATCCTTCCCTTGGAATTAATTATCTGACATAAACATTATTTAATTGCTTTAGCACAAGGCCATTTTCAAAGGAATTTCCCTACACCTTCACATTTTCAGGAGCAGGCCTTTTCCAAAAGAATCGTGAATGCATCCAGAAAACAAAAAATGCAGACGTCAATGTCTTGGTATTTATGTCAAACCCTGCCCCAGCTGTTGGGAATTTCTGCCTTAGCAGCAGCACTCAGTCTGCTTCTCCAGGGCACAGCCAGCACCGCATTACAGCTCACACAGCCACCGGAAAGCTGCTGCGTCCGGGGGTTATTCTCAAACATCTGCGATGCATCGCCACACTAGTTACAGAGAGATGCTGGGCGCTACAGGGCAGTAAGGGTTCACCTCAGACTGCAGCTCCCGTCCCCGCCGCACTGGCAATGACACAGTGCAGGTACGTAGCAGCGCCCAGCTCCTCATGGCACATTCCATCAGGGGCTCCCAAAGCACTTCGTAAGGGAGGTCCACTGCAATTTTCCTCATTTTACAGAGCAGGAACCTGAAACACGGCAATGAAGTGATTTGCTCTGCTGACAGGGGACTAGCAAACAAGGGACTGAAGCTGCAGTCCAGGGCTCTGCCCACAACGCAGGGGAGTACGCAATGGAAACCAAGGTAGCTTGCTGAAAAGCCCACAGGACCCCCGAGAGATAAACAGGTAAGTAACCGAAAGGCAGGCTCTACATCCACACTCAGCAGGCAGCAAGGCTGCAGGATTCAGCAGTAAGTACGAATACAGAGGGGAATGGGTTCCCACGTGGCTGCTGGAAAGGGATCACGTAGCTAACGTCCCAGAATCCCAAACCGCAAAGGTGATAAGGGTAAGGTTAAAGGAGTGATGCTAAAGAGGGCAGGGCTGAAGCATGATTTACACTTTAATAAGATAGAGATAACTGTGACAACATTAGGACTGAGTTGTAGTTGTGCCACAATTATAGCCTAACTAGCCTGCAGTCAATGTACCTGCGCTACAAAGTGCACGGGAACTCAAAAGAAAGGAAAAGAAGGAAAAGGATCAGAAAGTACGAAGTAGGTGAACACTTTTATTTTCAGAACCTGGTAAGTTTGGCTTAAAACTTCAGACAATTTCCTGCCACAGATCATCAAGGAAAGGGTGAGGAGGACACACCCACATTATCTTGTCAGGGACCTTTCAGTGCAGATGTCAGGTGGAGCCGCGTCTTTTTGCACGGCTTTTTTTATGACATGGTCATTGCAAGCCCATCCCCTGGCTGAGGGTGGACGTTACATTCCTGGCTGCAGGTCCTTTGCAGGCCAAGGACTCCCAAAGCACAGAAAGCACGTGTTCTTTGCTGCCAGGAAAGCATGTGCGTTTGTGATTTCATGCCACAAATTGTTTGCAAAAGAACAACTCCCTGCAACATCCCCAAACCTATTATCCTTAGTAATTTTTGCATCTCTCTTTACATTTCTACCTTAAGGCTAAATAATTATGGTGAAATCGGGGCAAACCCAGATGCCTCCTCCAGATCCCGTGGTCTGCTCTAAACAAAACAAAAAAGGGTCCACACCAACGTATTAAGCATCTGTCAAAAAAACATAATTATATTACTACTGTTTCCTAGTCCCAAAACCGCACAATCCCTCATACCCTACAACACACCTGTTTCACACTAGACTCCACAGTCCCGGTACAGAAATTAGCTTTAGTACAGAGACCATGACATTTTGAATTAGTAAAGCACCAAGCTTGCTGTGATGGAGATGCTGCAGCAGCAACATACCCCGACAGTCGCTGGACCTGGAGAGCCCCCTCGCAGTGCTTCACCAGTGAGGTTCAAGTTCATCCCATTTCCCTTGATCCCGACCTCAACAGACTTCAGATAAGCTGAGCTTTAGAGCCCATACAGGTGAGACTGCACTTATCTGGTTAAAGTAACTTGCCAAGTGACTCTAAGACACTTCCTATGTGGTTAACTCCACGGTGACCCTGACATCACCTACAAACACACAGAACTTTTCAAATACATTAGCTTTTCTTCTCAGAGTGCCAGGGGACTCGACTCCATATCAAACGTTAGCGCTGGCTCGCCAGGAAGTCAGATTTTACTCACGCGCATTTAGAGAAAAAAAAATGAAAATGTCTCAAAAGCACTTTTCATCAAAGACCCATTTGCCACTTGAAAAAATTACTCTAAATACTACATTCCAGACATCTCCACAGCTATCTGCATATGTATGGAGGCTGCAGGGTTGCGGGTTTGGGGTTTGTTTAGGTTTTTTGTTAACTCTGGCATTTTCTAGGGAGGGGAATGGAGGGGACCGTTTCTCCTGAAGGGCTTTTCCCTTGGCATTGTCATCCCCTATCAGGCAAGCACTTTTCTAAAATACTTTGTAGCCAAAACAAAACTATGGGAAACAAGCAAAATCCCCAACCCACTGTTATTAAGTCCATTTTCCACTGGATTACTGTAAAACTGCTAAGCTTTTTTTTTTTTTTCTTCTTCTGTAGGATAAGCAACAGCCTGCTACAGCAACTGTTCCCGGCTCTGAAAAGTCCATGCCAGCTTGGTCCCTGGGGTCAGATGCGAAGCAAGACCTGAGGAACAGCCCGACGGGTTAACATGGTAACAGTTTTTCCGTGGGCTCACAATGAACACACTTATTACGGGAGAACTTGTGGCTTCAGAAATTCCATGATGCTGCAGGAGAGCTCGGCAAACGGACCAACAGGCCAGCATTTCACAATTCCTCGCGTTTCAGACTCCTGCAGTACTAAAGTGATACCTTGGCCATGTCCTGAATTGCAACGAGGGCAGGGCTGCACCCGTGAGGCAAACCCTCGGCACCACTGCCATGTGTTTCTGGCAGATCGCATGCAGGGAGCTGTGCAACGACAGATTATCATCTATAATTTCCGTGGTTTGTTAATATCGTTCCACCTGCAAGGAAGTGCAGTGAGAGGAGGCACAAGCAGATGGGAATGAGGTGGCACACAGACCCCGTTTCCCATGGTGCGCAACGCATATTGCCCGATTAAAACAAGAGGCAAAACAGCAGATACTTAATATTTGCAAACACTTCTTGGGTAATTAGATCACAAATTCAACCTTTTCTTTAGCCATCAGGGCTCCTTTCCCAAGGCGAGGCTGTTACTGACGATGCTCACGCACAGCTCCCCTCTCCCTCTATGGATCAGGTTTCTCATTTTTTAGTAAAAGTCAGGAATGGCTTTGCTGCATTTGGTTCTTGGTGATGGCATCTAATCGAAGACATGTGTGGCTAGTGCCGCAGCCCAAGATGATCAGGATGTTCTGCTACAGCAATCTGCCTACATGGGAAACTGTCTTACCTCCTTCAGAAACGGCTTGGAGACTTACTGCTGCAGAAAGCTCCTGAAAACCGAGGCGTGTTCTAGTCACACATCTTACCGTATTTTCCGAGTTGTGACTTTGCACAGCACAGGTTTCCACTCCACGGAGGAGCGCGTGGGCAGAGCAGGCTGAGTGCTGCAGTTTGGAGGCACCGGCCGCGGGGGAACCCGCCTGGACACCAGTGCTGCAGCCCCAGCCTTTTCTAACCCACCCAGGCAGGGCTGTAAGCTCAGGAGTTAAAAAGGGTGGGAGAAACTATGCAGAGAAGATGCCTTCCTCACACTTTTTAATGGTTATTTTGGGGATGTCAAATCTTGTGAAGTAGTTGTTGGGTTGGTTTTTTTTAAACTGATTTAATCTCAACTACACGCATGTAAACTTGGAGTAAATCCACTGATTTCATCAAAGCAGTTATTCCAGATTTCAGAGCTCAGCCTAGATAAGAACCCAGATGCATGCATACATACATACGTATCAGTTAGGAAAAGAGTTGCCTATAAGCAGCCTGTCAAAGCATGGAAGAAATACTGCCCCGTTCAGGGGCTGCTAATGCAACGAAAGGGATTATCTCAAAACTATACTGAGACCAGAAAATGCACTTGGCTTTGACATTTCACCCCGGAGGCTCTTTCTGGGCTGCAAACTTCCTTCTTGATTTCTAGCACTTATTTAAGATGACTCCCTTTCCCTCCATAAAAACTAACCCTCACTTTCAAGCTACTCTGGAGCAAGTTTAACCCTTGCGTGCATGACTTGACTTAAGTGCATACTTGGCTGCTGCTGCCCTTCAGAGAGCGGGGTGTACAGCCTTGGGAAAGACGGTGTCTGCTACCAGGTCCAAATGCTGAACACAAACATTTGATTCTTTTGGTTTTAAAGTTCCCCACAAGCTTCCTAGCCCCAGTCCCACACATATGTTACCTGGCACCACACGCTTTTTGTGCTCCAGGTCCAAGCTGCTCCAGCTCTGCAGCCCGAGCTGAGGGAACACACTGAGAGGAAGAGCCAACTTGAGCTGAAAGGCAGCTTGCGGGCAAGGCTGTCGCTGCAGGGGAAAAAGGCTGTCCATCCCCTTAAACTCATCCGCTGTGCTCACACTTCTCTAATGGGGAGTAATTGATTGCAAAAAGGTCACTTGGCATGCCACGCAGGCTGCTCCTGCCTCACTATGCAGCAGTCAGATGTGGAGGGGAGCACTGGCAAAAAAAATAAACGTGGCCAGGGTGGCTCTCTGCCCCAAAAATCACTCTCAGGCACAGAGCTCCAGTGACGAGCAGTGCTGGCAGGGCAGCAAAGATGCCGTTTTATGAAAAACGTCAAGTTTTCCAAGGCTGGAGCTGCTTTGGGCCAGGATAAAATGTGGACTTTTAAAAAAATGTTTTTGTCTGGAAAAATAGTGTATTTGTATGTGCGTGCTAGCTTGCACTCCAGTCACCCAGAAAAGCCAAAAACTCAGAAGTTAAGGCACTCACTGCAACCTGGATCATCCGGATTCAAACCACTGCGCCAGGTCGGGCTTGCAAGCTGGGGGTGCAGTAAGTGAGTGTACGTGTAGGGCTCTGAGTTTGGGGTGCCCAAAATCCTTCAGCCATCAAGGCCCAAGCGCTGATCTGGAATAACCACGCTATGCTGGTCTAAATATATTCCAGAAATTTTGAGAAGTTTACTTTGTACTGCCAAGCTTACTGCTGGATCAAGATTTTTCTCTTGCAGCTGGTACGCGGCTAGCCTAAATTCAGTGAGTTATGGGCTGGCTAATTTGACAGGAGTGAAAGCATGGGCCTAGATCAGGTCTGGATCAAACTGCCACCACTGAGTGATCCAGCAGGGTGTAGACCTAGTGCTAACGCCCCTGGAAGAACGCTGGGGTGTGGCAGATGGACCACAACTTCCCAACTCTCAGATGAACATCTCTGCCAACAAGGCCATTCTGGGCCACATCCATCCAACTGTCCCTTTCTGTCATCCATCTTCTTTTGACCACAAACTCCATCTTGGGTTGGAGAAGTCTTGTTTCCAGCTTTTTTATCTAAAATTTCACTGTAGTCAGTGCACCTTGGCAAAAAGTTTTGGGTTAACTAAAATGTCGTATTTTCCATGGGAAAATCTTGCATCAAAACTTTCTCAACCAGTTGGGACTACCAGGGAAAAACCTGTAGGAACAGTCATGTCTTTAGACTAACTGTCCAAAGGCAAGGAGGATGCGGGATGTGCCTCCGTCACACACAGCCAGCCAGCAGCATTCACTACGTATCTCTGCGTCTTCACTGGTACTGAGTTTTGGGGACAAAGAGAAAAGCGTTGTTTACATTGCCTATCTCCCAGTAATGATGACAGGGAATTCATTCTTTTTTTTCCTTGGTTACTAGAGGCTTTAAAAGATGTCAGAACCACCATCAAGATACAATATTTAGCATACAAACTAGATCCCATTGGAAAAAAACAAGCCTTACAGCTCAGAAATAATCAGTGTGATAACCAAGTAACTGACAGCATGCTTAACTTACTACTGACTCTGCTGAATAAAATGTCAAATTTTCACCAGAATTAAGAGGCCTTTTCCTGGAATAAGGTCTGCAAGTCATAATACAAAGACATAGAGAACCAGAAACACTGGCAGAATACATCTAATTTGGAAAGGTGCCTTATGAGTTAGTGTTAGACTTTGTCCTTGGCTCTAAATTAAAAGCTATGCAGGCCTATATTAAAGACACTTAGACATGATCGGCTAAGTCATCAAAATGATTTACCTCCACTAGCAACGTGGTCCTCTAGTCAGAATAGGATGTAATTAGAGAAAATGCAGGAACTCTTATTTTCCTTATTAGAGAGAAAATATGGACTAAAAATGAATGATTTCGCTAACCTCTGAATGGCTATTTAACATTTGGACACATTTCCCTTCCCTTCCCTTCCTTCCAATAACTCACGTGATAAACAAACATGCTTCATTAGAGTGTTTGAGTCCAAGATTTCCCTTCCAACAGATTCCTATCTGAAATATTTCCAGGTAATACAGAAACTTTTCAGGCTTTTGATTACCATATGCATTACGGAAAGAAAACATTTTATAAATGAAAAATCCGATATAATTCCATGGGGATTCCACAGAAATTTCCCTAAATCTTATATATTTTACTGGGGAAGGGTCTATATGCTACAGTTTTCATTAAAATACTGTAATAACTTCTGGAATTCTATAGTAGGGATATAATTTCCCTTTCAATTCCATCACAAGTCTCCAAAAACTTCAGGTAAGAAACTATTTTCTATTAAATTTCACAAGGCATCTTCTTAAGGGCACCATATTCCCTTGTAAATAAGAATTCCTCTTTTAATCAACATGACCAAGTAGATTATTTCCACAAGATGACATTAACTTAATTTATTACTATTTTAAAAGCAATATGCTTGCATATCTGTATCATTTTCAAGAGCGGAATAAATGTGTTTTGACAGTTTTCCTTTAAGCTAGTATATCACAACGAAACCAAAAATCTTTCCAGTATAGCCATTAATGCTCGCATTCAACACAAATTTAGCTTTTTCCTGAATCGATTGTACATGGCCAAAAACGCAACATGTTTCTCAAAAGCATGTTTTAAATTTAGTTAAAATAACGCAAGACTGCAGTCTAGACCAAACGCGCCATGAGCTAATCTTTTTCAGCTTTGCAGAATCATTTCGGCTTTTATTCCTGCGTCTCTACTGCCTTTTGCCAAAATATCTGGCACTAGCATCTCGGCATTTCTTGCCTGCATGAACAGAGGATGGCTGCTTTGATTTCTCCTTATAGTGTTTAACAGGGGTGGGCAAGCCTTCAAAAGCGAGGAGCTTCGGTTTGGATACGCATCTGAAAGGTAGATGCTCGCAGCGTTTAGCCTTTCCGCAAGCAGTTAAATTCTCATTAATGAATGAGAACTCTCCCTGCCCCCTTCCGACGGGCGGAGTGGAGTTATTATCCCTGTTTAATAGACAGGGACGCAGAAGCCGCTTGCCTTGGCCGAGGTCTGTGCCGCCTCGCCTCCAGCCACAAGCTGTGTTGCAGACCGCTGCTCTCATCGACACCCCGGACCAGGGACTGGCAACCCTCGTGGTAAAAAGGGACCAGGCTGGGGCTGGGGTCTGGCCCGCTGCCATCATGTAATGCCCTCCCCACTGCCCTCAGGTCCGCGGCTGAATTACAGGGAACAAGAAATCCAGTTCGCTCCTTCTGAACTTCGGCTGCTCCGTGGCCCTTGCAAGAACAGCAGCAATACAGTAAGGCATTAAAATCATGGGTTTTTTAAGTAAATGGAACAGGTGTGACTTGGATTCCATATCCAAATCCCAAATGAATTGTGGGTTTAACTTGCAAGCAGGCAAAAAGCTTAATTATGTTGCTGAATTGAGATTGGGGAGCAGATAAACCGGCTCCACGGAGTCAATGGGACTTTCTCTGCTGACTTTGCTGGGGTCAGGATTTGACTCCAATTAAAAAAGAAGCTGCTTCTGTAAATCAGATGATCCCTTACGGGATCTGATCTAATACTGAAGTAATTCTGAATAGGAAAACAGGAATTCAGCTCCTGGTGAACTTGTAGCTTCAAATAACGTTAAAGAAAGGGGTGGCAAAGGAAACTGAAAATACACCACTACCCCATTACACAACTGGTCTTTAAGAAAATGAAGATAATGTGGAGACTATAACGTGCTCCCTGAAAAGAGAAGCACCAGTAAGTCCCATCCTCACGTGGCTGCCTTGTAAGCAAAGGGGACTTCTGCTCAGGGATATGCAGGTTCATAAAAATTACAGATGATTCCACTACCTACCAGGTTCTTTTTTTTTTTCCCAATTACAAAAGTTAATAATGTATGGAATTACACTAATTGGAACGAATGCATTAGCACAAAGAACTAAAAACATGTTCTGTGCAAAGGTAAAACTTCCATATGGTCCTTGCTTTGCTATGGCACGGGGAAAGCTTTAACATGATGTGTTAAGTTCCTGAAAAATACAAGTGCACTTTTTTCTGGATGCTGACTTTCTTGCAGATTTTGGGATAGATGCTGAAGCAAATGCCATCCTGTATATAGCAGTGATCTCATCTTCTAGTATTGACAATTAGGGTTGCAACATCAACTCTTGATATAGTGAGGAGCTGGTGGAAAAAAAATGATGGCAACCCATAATTGCCTGTGCTGGGAAAGAGTAACTGTGCACTCTGCAACCCACTCAGTGCAATAATCACCGTGAATGAGTTGGCATAAAAATGGTGCAGGCACTGCTGGGTTGCCTATCGCTTTCAGCAAGGTGGCTGTTCAAGTTGGAAATAAGCCATGTAGCAATGCTTTGGTTGATTTGTTGGTTCACGTGAGGTTGTGAAAACAGCATAAGTTGTCCAGCTGTACTACAGCAGCCCAGCCAGGAGCCACTGCTATCCGGGGAGCAGTGAAAGATGAGGAAAATGTAGAAATTGCTCTGTTAGGAAAGGTCCGATCCTATGAGATGAGAGCAACCCCAGCTCTGCCGATGCATCAGTAGGGCAGGCAGCTCCTGGATGGCCCAAGAGTTTGCATTGCCTCTCCAGTTTCTGCGTGGTGAAGGGCAACGCGGAGCAAGAGCTAGTGCTCCTGTTTAAGTACAGGCAAATTGTTCACGGCTCAGAATAACTGGGTGCACGTAGTCGTTCTGGATTTTCAAACAATTAGGCTGTCTGTGGTGTTCTGAGCAGCATTAGCAGATACGCAGTAAGCATAATTACATCTACATTTTGAAGAGGGAAAAACCTGCAGTGGTTTAAGTTTTTCCCTGATCCAGCTATTCATTGTGATGCCTCTTTGGAAAACTGTGGCCTATAGAGTTGTACCCTGTCCACCTCTCCCAAGATACATATTTCACACCCCCAGCCCTCCTGAAAACAAGTTTTCCCTTCTTAAGGATAGGAAAACAACACCAAAATTAAAATTAAAAGTTGAAAGTCAATAAATTATTCTCCTATGAAATTTTTCAGGCTGAATTAATACTATTATTAAAAATTCCTGATTTAAACAAATAAGTGCTTGTAACCTTCAAATGAAAACTAAATACAAGAAATATTTTCTCCAAATATTTCTGTTTTGCTGAAGCCAATTAAAGAAAACATTCAACCATTTTGACTTAGCTTATATCCCTCTCCCCCGAGGCACAGTTGCAGACAGAAGAGGAATTGTTCCAAATACCCATCAATCCCCAGAAGGCAAGGCCCAGCCATATAATTAGACATCAAGCAAAAGGCTTATTCCTTGTTCCTTTCTATTTACAACATCTTTTACATAAATCCTTGGGTCCTTACTTAACTTCTATTGAAAAGAAAATGCTTGACATTTTGCCCAGGTAACTACTGAGCAACACTGAATTAGGACTTCAGGCTGTGACACACATACGCAACTGTCACATCCGTAAATATTAATAAAAGGCTATTACTTGAAGCAGAGATAGAAAAGCACCTTCTAGCATAAGTCCAAAAACATAGATCACCGAGTTCTCTCCATCTGATTGAGGACTTTTGTCTAAATAAAGCTGAATGACCACCTCTGACTTGCTAACTGAGTTATAGAGAAGGAATGGCAAAGGATAGGAAAAGCCCTTTTCAAGATGTAACATAAGAAAACTGCTAAAGGCTGTTCTAAATAAGGAGCGCGAGCCCTTCCTAAAGCCATCATTATTAAACTGCCACACTCCCAAGGGGGGAAAAAAGAAAAGCCAAACCCACATTTTTTTTGTTCCACCATAGTCACGACTGTTCACAGAAGTCCCCCTCGCCACTCGTCATTTTGCACCCAGAGGATGTAAGAGAGTTCATTTCTTGGTAAACCGGAGCAAGAGCTCAGCTCTCTCCAGATCCTTTGGCTGGGAACTGCCCACCTCTCCCGCAAACTGCCGGGGTTTGCCTTCCCTTTTCATGCCAGCTGCCTGCCAGCCTGGGGTAAAAGCAAAAACCAAATATTGCAAAGCAGGACACGAGTAATTTGAGCAAAGTGTGAGATCCAGGGACTCCGACACAGATTTACTCCAGAGAAATCATTTAATCCTTCTGCCTCAGTTTTCTTGCCTGAAAAAAAGCAGCCACTATCAATTACCTACTTTGTAGGTCATATATTTGCAAAGCCCTCAGGGAGATGAAAAGCATTATACAAACTATATGCACACATGTTAACGCTGATTAATTTTCTCTGCGCAAACATATCCTTTTTTCTTCTTCATTGCCCCTCCTCTCATTCTATCAGCAGTCTCATCTGGAAGAGGACGAGGAATTGCTGACGGCTGAAGTATTTTCCGCAGTTGTTCTTTTGAGATTCAGAAATGCAACCACTCAACGCAGCCCTGTGTTCAGCTGACTGTTTCCTTAATAGCTTTGCGCTTTCATGTGTTTCCTCATTTTCTGTTACATGAATTTAAAGCAATCTGATTTCCAAGTTAATTTGAAATGATGCAAGATCCATTAGTTGAGGGTATAGTTTGCAAAGTAACTCTGAGGGACAACTTTCACTCACTATACTTTCAGGTACACTCTCAGCAAACAAAAGCAGGGCTAGTGATGTGAATAAAGTCAGCAGGATTTGACCCAAGAAGCAAGTCAGTATATAGCAGAGCATAGAGAGATAGCCTAACCGCATAAGAATCTTGTAATAAATGCAACAGCTCCTACACAGCCTGAGTTTTACACCAATGAGCAGCCCTTTTGTGATAGTGCTTATACAAATGACGATCAGAATATGTATACAGCTTTGCAAAAGACCACCTATAAGCGGTTTTCTTAGGATTTTTGGATCCACATTTTCTGAGGAATACAACTTAAACATTTTGTGGAATAAAACTATTGTTTCAGTTATCACAAAGTAATCCAGAGTGAAAGCGAGGATGTGTGCTTTGCCAACAGCTCCACAATGGCAGTTCCCATTAGAGATAACAGATGCTGACCCTCTGCACCTGAGGGCAGAACTGGGCTTTCTGACTTGCAGCATCCAAGAACGACCATTTGTGCTCATGGCTGAAAAAAACTGCACTGGCACAGGTTGCCCAGAGAGGTTGTGGAGCCTCCCCCTCCTTGGAGATATTCAAAAGCTGTCTGTACATGGTCCCAGGCAAGTGGCTGTAGGTGGCCCTGCTTGAGCAGGCGGTTTGGACCAGATGACCTCCAGAGGTCCTTTCCAACCTCAGCCATCCTGTGATTCTGTGAAACGGGCAACGGTCTGGTGCATCTTGGATGAATATCCTCTGACTGCCACTGCAGCCTCTGATCTGGATACTGTGCAGATGTCAGAAGTAACACCTCAAAGCTGTCCTTGAGTAAACGCAATCGGAAGCACCCGGACTGCTCAAGTGACAAGTGTGAGAGGCTGGAAGCTGAGGGAAATCCCAGGGCAGAGGCTGAGGGACAGAGAAGTGGCTGGATTTTCCTCATCCTCTTCAACAACTGCAAATCCTCCACTCTTAGATATGTATACAGTCAATAGCTTACAGGCTGGAGGTCATGCGCATATTCCACAACTGAAGCCAGCAGCCTTTTAAGACAGCAATAGTCACCTTTGTTTTTACTGACCACCTAACGTGGTGGGAAAGCTGAGCAATACCACAATAAAAATATGACAGGTTAACTTTTCAGCTGCTGTCCTTAAGCTAAAGACATTGGACAATTTAAATTGATAATGCTACCAAGAAAAAGAGTCTTGGAGAACAATCCTCAAGAAACAACACCTCATCTCTGTATTGAGCTGTTTCAAGCACACCAAAAAATCCGCGTTTTAAAAAAAAAAAGAAGAAAGGATTTTTGGTAGCTTTGCTCCTGCCAAGCAATCTGCTCTCAACCGACTATAAAATCTCTCATGCTATCACGCCAAAACTCAAAGGCAGAGAATACACTGCCTAGCAATATAATGTTCAAAGTATTGTAAAAGGGAAGAAGCAATTATGCCTGCTTTTAGAAAATGGGATGGTGGTCTCATTAGAAAGGAATTCAATTGCAATAGTTACCTCGGCATGTAAAGGACTCGCTCTGCCACCACAAATCCCACCCTGAAGAAGAGGTTGCTGGCTGGGATGAATGGGAAAACCAGGAACAACAAGCCAACCAAAACTTCTTTGTGTTCCAGTTTCTGCAATAACACAAAATTAAACAAATATCAACTAAAAAAAAATCCAACTTCATTCACCACTAACTTTCCCCTTTTGAGATTCTTAATCATAAAAAAGAAACTTAGATTAACGTTTGATATGTTTTGCATTTAAAAGAAATTATTCCAAGACACTGTTCTTCCATATTTACGCACTGTTTGTGCTTCTGATACGCCCAGAAAGTGCACAAACGCTAACCACAGTGTGTATTATTACCCTTGGTATCTTTTCCAAGGTCAGCTCTATTGCATGCAGCTCTCTTGAGATGGCATAGGTAGTACTTAAGATATACTCCATATTGGTAATACGTAAGTATAGAATAGTGTGAATGTATACATTAGCATGTCTACCACAGTGTGGCTGCATGTAAATACACAAACGCGTATCACATACACACAGACTGCTGTGTTCAATCCTAAATGTTTATAACTGGGAAAAAGCTGTTCAATCATCAGTCACATTTTGTGTGAAGAAAACTAGCCCCAAATGGCACATTAATGCAGTCATTTTATCCCTTTTGAGACAATATCTAAACTTGAAATGATACTTTTGCACACGAGGTCTCCATACTCATACAGAGCTGGAAATTTGAGACATGCTATATGCTAAAATTAATGTCTTTCACTTGAGCTCAGTTAATGCCCTTCAGTTGAGCTCACTTTAATGTTGGCTCACTCTCTGAGGAGAAATCAAATTGCCACATGCAATTCAAAACAACTGCGATCCGCGCGGCCGACACAAGCGTCTCGGGATGCCGTGATCAGCAGCAGCCACTGTTTCTGCCACGGAGAGACCCGCAAGCCTCCTCGGGCAAGTTGAGTTTCACATGTAGCTCTACCCCAAGAGGGTGAATCAGCTCATGCTTTCTGTTGATGATCTCAAAGAATGACATCAAGGCTAACAGAAGCGTAGCGTTAGGTCTGTTAAATCACCCAGGCAGACATCTGCCTCATCAGCCGCTGCAGCGCCCTTCTGCAGCCATTGGGAGAAGCTTTGTCACGCTTAGCAACAGATGCAACCAGAATCACTTAATGGTTGCAGCACTTTCTAATCGTTGTGGGCAATTTCTCAGCTTTGGAGAGCAAATTGACTTCTCTTTACTGGGGAGATATAAACTTAGAAACGTTGAACAAGATTTTTGAGTAGAGGAACAGAGCCTGATCAATGCTGCGGGGCCAAGCAGTACAACCTGTCTTGCTTCTGCACAGCTACAGACTGTGACACCAGTTACCACCGGCCTAGCCAGTGGCTGAAATTCGGAAGTCCCAGTATTAAACTATATTCATCCTATTCTTTGGGAAAGACAATGAACGTTTTCTATCGGTACCAAATGCAAGGGTACATGTTAAGAGGCTCTGATGTTGCTTTAGAGGAGCTGAACCACAGGATCACAAAAAAGTGCACTGGCTTCCCCTGGCTCAAAGAGGAGACACGAGGCAGAGAGGGGAGCAGAATTCACATCTCCAGACTTCTTTATCAATATCTGCTTTAAACAGCACCACAGTTACTTGCTTCTATTATCTACTTTTTCAGTGTCTTGGAAGCACAGTTACTAGTGCCTTCTTGCAGTCACAACAGCACCTAAAATACATTATTCCCAGAGCTGAAGCTGACACCAATCCATAAAGCTGATGGGCAGAGGTGCCTGGTAATGGGCATTCTGGCTCGTAATTACAACAGAAAACTGAATAGGGGGAAAAAAAAAGATTAAAAATGATTTCTTAACTCTGAATGCAAATTGTCAGTCCTAGCTCAATTCCAACTTCCCTCTCACCCAGCTCTGGACATATACTCCATTTCTCTCGTGCCATTTGACACTCCCTTCTCACCTTGTCTGGCCTAATTATGGTGCCCATTTGCTGCCACCGGTCTACCCCAGGGGTTTGACAACAAAGACCCAGGGGCACAAGAAGGCATGTTGGGCCAAAGGGAGAACACTGCTAATGCATAAAATGTTCTCTGTCCCCAAGATACGCTCTTGCTTTCAAATGAACCAGCTATCAAATATTTTTCTAGTTGTTGTTCGTTAAATCAGTAATTGGGAAAGCAACCTCTAGTTAACATCTCTAGGAAGGACACAGTGTTATTCAAGGCTGCAGCACTGCAGATAAGCAAAGGAAACCAAATGCTGGAGAAAGACAAATAAAACCTGTACATCAAAAGGGAAAAAGGAAAATGTGGGAATTAGCTCGGCTGAAGGAGAAAATGGTATTGTGTGCCCTTTCTCCCTCCACAACAAGTCACAGCTCTAGACTAATGCCACTGAAGGCTGCCAGCTCAGTCCCTCGGGCAGGGCTCAGAGACGGGAGCCCAGCACTCACGAACCAGCCTCACGGAGCAGCAGAGCCCTCTGGGGTGCTACTTATTTCTGAAACAAGAAATACCTGGCAGCTGGCAGTGCCCTTTTCAAAGCATTCGGTTCAGGCAGAGGCTTTTGTGAAGAGCTGGTCCTTGAAGGCCAGGCTTTGGCTGATTTTGTGCCACACTTGGTGCAGCCCGTGAGCCAACAGGTCAAACTGCTGAGCTCGTGCTGCTGTCACTCCAGAGTTCAGTTTGGGTTCCTCTCCTCTACTCAGCCACTAACTTTTCCAAAATTTGTACAGGCACCTTGGCCCTGCAGCTGGGTGCTGCCCGGGAGAGTCCCTGGGCAGGAACGGCAGGTGGGGTTGCTGGCTGTCTGAAACTCACCTGTGGCCATTAAAGAGATGGTCTGGATGCAAGCAATTCTTAAATCACTGGCTGCCCTAAGCTGGGAATTTATACCGGAGGAAAAGTTACTCTACTCACAGCCAGATCTTATTTCCCACTTGCCTAAATAGTTTCTGCTGACCACTTAGCTACTGAGCTAACCCAGCTTTGCCCTGACCCAAGAACTGCACGCTCCTCTATCCCAGCCTTGCAAGGGCTGGAGGCACAGCAGAGCTATCTGTCCCCGCCTTCCCAGCAAGGGCGAACATCTGTTCACCTAGGCAGCTGAGAGAAAACAGAAAAAAAGGACAGAAATGCAACCAAGATGATTTGAAAGGATTGTGTGGACTACAGGTGATAACCGTAGGCAGCTAAATGCTAACGGCACGAGTCTCATAGGACACCATATTCTCCTTTATCTTTTTCCCTATCAAAATTTACTTAGCAGATTCACCTTTTATTCTCCCTTCCCCTGGAAGGGCTGATAGATTTATAGATGAGTACAAAAGCAGGACAGAATGGTGCAAGAACGTCAGGCACCAGTACTGTAGGGCTGCAGGAACACAGAGCAGCAGGATCTTCCAGACAACACAAGCCGTAAGAAATGCATTCCACGTGTTTTTTAAATAAAAACACCCACAACCTGTAGCTTGTTACATTTTTCAGAATACTTTGGCCAAAAAAAAAAAAATATTGGGACCATTTATTTGGTTTAACTACTCTGGTCATATGAGCCCACTTAAGAGACAGTTGAGCTAAAGGTGGCAGAATCAGCATCTTCCAGGTACCCGGAACAGTAGTAAAAGCTTTTAAAGAGTAGTAGGCAATTTTGTTTGTCTTCCTTTTTCCTTAAAAGAAATTATAGATCACTTCATTCCTTTTACAGAGAGACATCTCCTTTCCTCTTAAAGATAGTGCTTTCTTCTGGAAATATAAAACTTATCTTCCTATCTGTCACAGGTCTCTGGAAAAAAAAAATGCACCTTTGAATTAACCTTAGAATGATTCCTTTTGTTAAAAGACAGGCCGACTTCAAATCAAAATAGCATTGCTTATAGTAGATAGTTTGGTGGAGGGTTTCAAATTCACATCTACCTCTAATTACAAATAGGCCTTCATTTTATTGTAATAAAAAAAAAAAAAAAAAACCAAACCCCAACCCAAAACAAACCAACAAATCAAACCAAAACCCAATAAAGCAGATTTTTTTTAACCTGCTGCTTTTCATAGACTTACCAAGGAACTAAAGAACACCACTTCTTCTCCCAAAGGCAAGGCAAAAAATTGTCACAGTATCTCAAACAAAATAGCAAAGAATCACTCCAAGGCCAAAAACCATCAACACAGCAATAAATCTCAAAAATTGCTTCCTTGGCAATTTGGGGGAAAAGGAAGAAAGTCTTTAGTTTACAACTGAAAGAGATCTTCCCGTATTACATACAAGACTTATTCCTGAGCCACAAATAAATATTTGCTGACTGCTGTTAAATCACAAGTCTTCTACAAGCCAGAGCCCACAGAGTACAAGTGCAGGAGGTACGCAGATTACTTCAACGTATCCGTCATAAACTATGGACTTGCACAAACCAACTGTAAATTCCCAGTCTTTCCCATTGAGAAAGCATTATCTGAGGTGCCAGATCCATTAAGTCCCACGCCGCGATGGCAGGACTCGCGTTCACATCCCCCAGCACCTCCAAGGGCTGAGGCGTCGGAACGCGGAGCCGCGAGGACAACCTTCCTCCCGGCTGGACAAAGTGGCACCTCGGGGAAGACGGCAGCTGGGCAAACAAGCCCAAGCAAATTCAGTTCTGTTACACCTTGGAATGTTTCCAAAGGTGTTTCTACACGCTTGCCTGTTTGATAGGAAGGTGGCAATCAAATGGGTTTAATTTCTTCCTCAAACAGTTTATTTTGAGAATGAGGCAAGTGTCACCTCTCCACCATTTAGAACCAACAGCTCCGTGGAGTAAAGACTTCCTTCCTACCAAAAGCATAAATCACTCTCTGCCAGCGAGCTCTGGATGGTCCACTGCAGCCAGTGAGATGTTATGCTTGGAACATCTGACTGCAAGTGCAGAGAAGCTGGTATCTTGGAAAGTTGGTTGCGCACGGCTGTATAAAAGCAATGAATGCTATTACATGTTTTCAAATGCTTGCAGGCCTTGGAGGTAAGTACCTTATCCATCAAAAGAGACACAGAGATTCAAAGAAGCTACATGACTACCTGTAGACCACAGACACTTCTTCAGTTTACTCCTAACATCCATTTGTGCAAGCCCTTAGTGCAGACTGCGCATAAACTTAATTCATGCATTCCTGTTGTACCAGTCGCTCATGAAGCCACAAGCAGCTCCACAACGTGACTCCCCACCAACCTGCACCAAACCACTGGCAGTATCTCACCTGGCAACAGGTCAGGACCTGCAAACATCCACTCTTACACTTTCCACATATACAGTATTAAAGATAAAAGGGATGGTGTAGAAGCATGTCGAATTCACTCTGCATTCATGCATAAGGTGATAAAAAGCAAACTTAAGCTAATTAGGAATCGACCCTAGGGATTCATTCCTTCACGGGAAAAAATATCTCTGTTGATGTAAAGCTCGCAGAAGCAAACACTGGGCGCTCCCCAGTCCCACCTCACTGGTGCAGGCACAAACAGGCCATGGCAGAGCCGTGCTATGCTCCCTGTACCATCAGCATGGTCTCCTTTAGGTCATCAGCGGAAATCAGGATGGGACACGTACATCTTTATCTTCTTTGGCCAAACAGGAGGGCACTGCGGAGCTGTGGCTGTTTTGCTCTGCTGCCACATCCAAGCAAAGGGGTGCCAAAAGTCAGGTGTCAACAGATGGTCTGAAAAACTCAAACATTTGGTAAGGAAAAGGTAACTGCCCAGCTTCAAATTTGGCTCAGACACCAGGCTTAATCAGCTTGCTCCTACAAAAAGAGCCACAAATTCTGTAATCACTACAATTTATCAGTTTTATTCTTTCATCTCATCAAAAAATCAGCATCTCTAGTAGCATCAGCTGCTTGAATGCCAGGCTTAGCAACTCACTGTCTTCCTAAAATAGCTCAGTTTTCCTTGGTGATCATCTAGTTCTGATAAAATCACCCACAGTTACTACTCACTAGAATTAAACAAATTTTATACTTCACAGATAGTCCAAAGCCATGGAGATTTATAATACTATTTTGACCATCACTGCTCACTGCTTATTAACTGACACGTTGATCCTATTTCCAGCATTTGGCAACAACAAAAACTACTTTCAGTTCCCCAGCAGCAGCACCTATTCAGGAACTGGTGTACAGGCAAACATACACCAGTCAGAAACGGAATCAAAACCCTTGAAAGTACCATTGACTTCCTAACCCAGGATTAGCTGAAGAGAAATCCTTGGCACATATCTCAGACCACCCCAACGAGATCATTCACTTTCCATTTCCAGAAGGAAGCAAGACCTGGTCTGTACCACTAGGTAGAACAGCCTATTTTTCAGAAATGCTGAAAGTGCCTAAAAACTTTGTTTACATCAGTGGGAACTGTGGATGCCCAACAGCTCTGGAAATCAGGCTTTCAATTATGGCATAAAAGCACAAAGTATTCCTTTCCCAATCCCATAAACCCACAGGAGGGCACAGAAGTATATTCTACTGGTATTTCACTTTTTATTTTAGTATCTTGACGTAAAATTTTGATATCTACTACTTTCTTTTTTCCCCGTAGACCTGAGCTACCCATCCACTCAGCTGTGTGTTTACGGTCTTTCTTATCCAGGTTTCTAAAACTCCCTGAAGATATAAGCTCATTTTCCCAATCCTTAATCTCTGCAACCTCCAATTCTGCTGGACGAGCCGATTTGAGCAGGATGCAGGAGCACACGCATCTTTGAAAGAGAAGTGGAACATTCCAAAAGGAAACAGGAAGGTCAACAAAATGCTCCAAGAATTAGAATAATGCTTTTGACCTTGTGGTTGTTCTTCCCTCTTCCCTTTCATTCTGTGAGTGCAGACCGCTTCACTATGGGGCGAGGGGGGGAGGTAAAATTTAAACACGTGCACGCTGCTTGCAGTACGTACAAGCACGATCTTTGGAAAAGCAACTCTGTTCATGGTGAGTTTGCTCTTAAGAGGTAACATGGAACAAGAGGATCCTAACAAAAGTCACACAATAGTTTGGCACCCTAATGTTTAACTAAGCCCAAGTAGCCACAATGAGCAGCATTATCTCCCCCAGCTGTAAATTTCTTGGTCCTCATTCCACCTACCCTCTCCTACTCACCCCTACTATTGTGCCACTCCAAAACCTTTCAGCTCTGAGGGGACCTTGAAATATTGACTCAAATCAGAAGAAGAAAATGGTCGAAACAAAAAGAGTATCTTTGAAAATATAGTAATTCAAGGTTAATATGCTGAAAATGGCAGAACTACCTGCCCCTATGAAAATGACCTGCCTAGTGTGACAAACTCCTACAGGCGTTAAGAGCCCATTTGGTGAGATGCTGAATATCTTCATGGTGAGCCAAATCAGAACTACTTCAGCTGTGGTTGTATTTACTCAACAGTACCGCGCTCCAAACCTTTTATTTCAATAAAAAATAAAAAACCTGATGCAAAAGGTATTTTGATAGTTCAAGTGTTCGCTTTTTTAATTCAGAACGGCAATCGCGCACAGACCGGGGAAGGTTTCTTCTTTCGCTTGAGTCCATCGGCTGGCACAGCAAGCCCCCTGGGAAGGCTTTCGTGTTTCTTCCAGCCCCGCCAGGGACCTGCAAGCCGCTGGGCTTGCAGCACCGACAGAGCAGAAACGCGGCCGGCGAGGCACGCAGCGCGCCCGCAAGGGGCTCCCCCCCGCTCCAGCTTTCACTAAACAGAGTCTTTCTGGCTTATTACTCTCTCCCCGCAGCAAACATTAACGACAGAAGCAGCATCGAAAAACCTCGCTGCTAAGGATTAAGAACATCAGTCCTGACCTTCTCTCTATGTGGAAAGAATTCAAGTGGGCCCTCAGGAAAATGAAAGCAGGATTTATTTTAAATGGGCCTTTTATGAAAATGGCTGTGGTTTCCAGCTCGTCAGATAGACTCCGTCGATAAATAGCCTTATTCACCTTCCTGTGCCTTTGAAGCAGGTATTGTTCTGGAAGTGGCGTGTCATATGAATTTTGCTAGGCATACTTTCTAACTGTGCTGATACTACTGTGTAATATTATAAAAGGCAACCGTTCCCCAGAAAGGTCCACGAGCTGTGATTTATTAATGAAATGCCAAACCTGGGAAAGGAGGCAAAGGTCTCAGGAGTGCAGGGTAAAGTAAATAGCATGACAGAATACACATAATGAGTGCTAGCAAAAACAACAGAAACATGCACACAAAGAGAAGACGCAAACGTGTTCCTCTCCTTGATGGCATTAAACGCTGTCAGCCAAGAAATATAGTCTCCGAGTGACTGAAGAATATGCTTGGATGATATTCATACATATAAACCACCGGATAAATGGCAATATGATGCCAATTACAGCACAAATTAAAGTCATAATAATTTGGTATAAAATGCCTTGTCTTGGCTAAGAAGCACTATGCAGAGAAATGTAAAGAGGCAGCATTACCTTAAAATTAGACGTGAAGTAAAAAAAAAACAACTGTAGTATATAAAAGAACAGAATAATAATATATATCTCAGTTGCATGTAATGAATATAACTTGAAAATCATCACAATTTCCCGTACCATATGTAGCCACATCACACACAGTAGCAAAGCATGTTCTTTAAAAAGATATATCCTAGAGGACACCAGAGATTTTGTTTTTTAAATTGATGTGAAACATAAGTAGCACTCCCTCCTCAGACATGAGCCAACTGTTGCACATTGTTTTGTGTTCCTGCTGAACAAGTAGAAGGTGCTGTGAACCACCATAAGGCACCTCCATAGCGTTGGTCATGAGTATAAAGGCAAGACAAGGGCCAAGCAGTATGAGACGCAATAAATTCCACGGACTGGTCAGACACAAAAGCTACTGTTTCAAATCAGTTTTCCAGATCACCTTGCTCCGAATTACCCCATCGCACACACATGAGTTTTCCCGCTATCAGCCCTCCATATATATCAGGTACCACACAGAAAGTGGAATCTGATCCATCGTGTGCTCTGTACGTACATTCACAGCTACAACTACAGGACAAGCTGCATTTTAATCACGCTGCTAATTAAGCAGCGACCTAAAAATGCCATGCAGCCCGGCGTTTCAAACATCTGAAGGGTTTTCATTTCATGCTCACTGAATTATTATGACATGTCAAAGAAATAACTGTCATCCTGACAACATGCCAAGAACTGTGGTCCTCTCTCTAGTTCACCAGGTGCTCGCTGGTTCTTCCAGCACAGAAAGGCAGTGCCATGGGCCCTTGGGTACGCTAGTGGCCATTTAAAGCATCAGACAGGTTACTTCTCTGGCCTTGTAACTGGCGTGCTTGGCAACCAAGAGGAGAGTGCTTCATCCATTTCACCGGTACCTCTGTAATCTACCTAGTCCCAAAGCTGGAAGACAGACCGCGTCCATTCCTTGCAGCTGAGGCTGTCTTTCAAAATCAACGATAAACGAATCTCATCCTCTTTTCCCAACTATTATTACTTCTCTGGGATGCAGGCATTTGCAATAGCATCCCCAGCCTTTGTCACATCCCTGGCACACCACACTAAGCCCAACCAGACTGGATGAGGAAGCTCACTGCAAAGAGCTGAGCAGAACCTGAGGATTTTGAGACCCAACAGTGACTCCTGGTGCCTTGGATAAAACAGCTCAAGAGATGCCAATTTGCAGAGCATGCTGGGCACCTGCATGGTGAAAAATCAACTCTCAAAAGGTTTCAAAGAGCTGCTTAACGATGGGCTGCAACTTTGCCACGTTGGTCACTATGAAAAAACCTTGGCCAGAGATGACAGCAAGGTCCTTTCCTCCCACAGTGGGAGGTGCGCCAAGGAGCAGGCCTTTTCTTTACTCCCGTCAGGCCTCCTGAAGATGGACATTAACTGTCACGTGTGATCGGGATGGCTGCAGCAAGAGACGAGCATGGCTGTGCACCTAAACACCGTGCAGAGCAACAAGTCCTTCTTAGGGAGCTGCTCACGGGGAGCTCTTTCCATCCTCTTTGGCTGATAAGCAAGAGGGATTAGCACTGCGCACACGAAACAACCCAGCGAGTGGAAGTTGTATACAAGGAATTAACAAAGCAATTTTTCAAGCGACTTCTTCGTTATGTAAGGAGGAGAACAACAGCGCAAGTGCATGAGGAGGGAGGATTCTCTCTCCAAACAAAAACGAAGTGGAGAGCTGCGTTCTCTGCTTCTTCAGTTTTCAGCATAAAAACCTCCATCTAGTAACAGACGTGTTTGAAGCAAAGCACTTATGGGTAGAAATCTTGCAGGTTCTTTTCCTTCTGAGGTATGATAACGTTCACAAAACAAAATGGAACAAGCAAGCTTTATGCCTTAGATGTCCTTTATCAGCACTACACATACATGCCAACAGGGTTATTACCCTAATCACAAACGTCAACAACAAATTAGCCCTGTTTAAAATTCAATGGCAACAAAGGCAGAAATCCAATACACGCATTCTCTAATTACAGTCCATGTAATATATTCTGCGAGTCTCCTGTGAGCATGTTTTGTGGATGCACACGTACTACCTCTTGCCACTGAAAATCAGTTCAGTGTTCACTGCACAAATGTCTCCAGTTCTGCCAAAATCATTTCTAGCATTTCCATTCTCCACGAAAGGAGAAAGCGTTAGTGCCAATGAGAATGAATATGAGGTTTTGTCCTCCCTTACCCCTGCACACCTCCACACTCAAACGAAAAGGCACGCAAACCGCAATGCCTGTTCACTCTAAAACCATTCCTTAGAAAATTGCAAGCTATTGCTTCCAGGTTAAACTTTGCAATGAAAAGGGAGAGGAAAATGGCTGCTAAGACAGTTTTGTGTGTTTGCTTCAAAAAGAAAGCAGGACATCGTATATTTTATAAAATGTGAAAAAACAACTGATGCATCTCATGCTGCCTACAAGCTGCCAAATACTGAGAAATAGCCTGTCTGGGGCTTGACTGAAGGATGGTCCTTCCTGGGGGAAGCAATGTTGTATGAAAGGCCACTGCTGTTGCATTTGGAAAGAAGCTTTCTTAAGAGCCTAGTATAATGAATTGTGCCTGTGGTTCATGTGTCCTGAACTTCTCTCTCCTCGCTGTAGAAGACATTCCTGAGTGTCCGAAGCCAAACGGGAAAATTTATTTCCAGGAAATGTGCCTCTTCCTACTGTTTGCCTCTCTCAATAATTCATACTACTCGGCACAACGCAATCATCTTCATACCACTTCATGGCTGTATCACCATAACATGGTTGTTATGAGAGTTGTTGAAAATAAAATAGAAAATAGCTTCAGAATTTAGAATTTCCTGAAAAGTAGAATATTTCAGTTACCTCTACTTATACCTAGGGCTAGGGGAAGCTTGTCCAAGTGGACCCCCAGGAACCATTACCAGTTCCATGTTCACAGTGGGTTTGCTGGGAGGCTGCGAGCAGAGACTGATTAGAGCACTTTGTCAAGAATAGGTGATGGTTCTGGTTTTACCTGGATTAGACACAAAAGCAGATCACTTCAGATCCACTTTATTCCATGTTTGGGGTTTTCAAGGATAAACACAAAGGAATCTACAAGATTAATTTCAAAGCATCCAGTAAGTAAATGCCTGGAGAGTGAAATTCATGTTGCTTAACGCAACATTAACAGTGGTTAAGAGCAAAGCAATGAACTTCTTCTCATGAAAAATTAGAAGTTGCAGTTTCAAATCAAACAGTGGTATTCATAAATCTGGACTGAATTGTTTTGCCTTTAAGAAAAAAAAAAAAAACAGAAGGAAAAAAATATGATAAAATCTAGACATTTACCACATGAAGTGTTTTGAAATATTTTGTTTTGCAGTTCGACAGAAGGCAAACAATTCAGTTACCCAACGGAATCCTTCTGGATTATCATTTTACCCAAAATAAAATAACACAAAATGTCTTTGGATAATCCTGAAAGATTTTTTTTTTTCCCAGTAAACCAACAACATTAATCTTACACATAGTACCAATTCCGACAACAGGAGAAGAAATAAAAAGCAAACAAAACTTCAAAGAACACGGGATAAGATTTTTCACAAGCGTTCAGTACTGGGCTAATGAGAATTTTATCATTAACTTCCCTGGGAACAGGATTAGGTCTAACACAAACATTTCTGAGTATCTCTAGCAGTGAGTAATGAAAGCAGGGCGAATACAAGACGATGTACAACCTGCAGGCAGAACTAGTGAATACCTAATAGGGTATTTTCCCGTATTTCCCATACAGCATCTGTCAATGTATAATCTAAATTAATGACTCTGCAGTCTCAAACTGTTTGGTTCATTTTCTGTCTCTTATCAGGAGCACAGAGAAGACTGCCAGGGTAGACTGAAGCATGTACATGACCTCCAAGTTTTAGCATAACGTAGGCACTAAAAACCCGTCACTCCCCTACTATGCTTTTCAGCAATACGTATGTTTAAGGAAGAGAAACTTTTGTACTATTTCAAAAATGATTATGAACACCTTTCCTAAAGAAGCTTCCACAACACAGCTGAAGGAGGAATAGCTTGTAACTCCCTATGATCCACAAAGATGCCCCTTCCCTGTAAGTGCATATCTGATCTCTGACAAGTCTAGTACAACCTCACTTTCATTTCTGCAATACGATTAATGGTGGATCTGAAATGCTGAATTGCAAAGCATGGCTTGCCAACTACATTATTTACGCTAAATAACAATTTCCAGATCATTTCAGATTTCCCATGTTCCGTTACTCTGCTGATGGGAAATCTTCTCACCAAGATGTATCCAACATTTAGGCTTTAGAAGCATAACAAAGGTACGAACACAATAATTGATTTCATTTTCAAATGGCTCTGCAGATGACAGTTCCCAGTCCTGTTTGAAGCAAGTGACAAAGAGCTTAATGACTACGGGGGAGGCAGAGACGCTTAACAACTTCAGTGGGGTTTGGATCATTAACAGTAATTGAATGCAGGACTCCAGGCCAAGTTTTGCCCTCAAATCAGACCAATTAGAGACTAAAACGTTCAACTAGAGGGACATTTTCATCTGTTAAGCTTGCCTGCGTTAGTTATGTAGCGGTATGTTTTTTTCACCTCAATCCAATGCATTTGAGAGGAAAACTTGTCCTTACTGATCATTTCATCTGAAGATCAGGAAGCAAAAGGTATTAAACAAAACGTTGCATTGCGTGCCTTTTGGTGTTACCTTGAATGCAGCTACGCAGTGTAGGCTGAGTAGCGTCATCGCCAGCACCAGGAACACCGTGGCTAAGTTCCTCGCATCCCAGACGGACTCGATCAAAGGGATGCTGCCGACCTGCCAGTCGTAGCACAGGGTGATCGGTGCCAGCAGAAGCCACGCATTGAAGGCCAGAAGGTAGGAGTAAGTTAGAAACCTGCAAAAGAAAACAGGTAACGTAATACATGGAACGACAGCCAACACATGAAACATTTTCCTTTGGCAATTACCACATACTATGTGGGGGAGGGAACACTACCGCTGCACACACAGGCAATACCATACCCCTCTGTCAATAAAGAAATGCTAACATGGGTGAGGGGCACTTCAACTGGTCATTTAAAGAAATAACATAAGATCAATATTTACATTGCTTCTATGTACCTGCCTTCGGAAAACTTAAGAGATCTTCATCTCCCATTTGAACGTTAGATTTCTGAAGTGACTTTCTACCAGCTGCAATGATAAATGAATAATAACTAAGCAGGTACATACATATATTGAACTGTTACACAGTTCACTGCATCACTCCTGCAATACAAAATATCCCTCTAGCTGGGTTTAACTTACAATTTAGGATTTCTCCTATGTGCACAATATTGAGCAATTAAAGTCAGACCTCTCTGTTTCCCGGCACAGAGAGAAAATACAGAAGGAAAGGAGGCACAGGGTGATTCTTGGCTGATCCCATCACAGCTTATTAGGGGTGGGGACAGCTTGCATGAGATGTGCCACAGAAGTGATGGAGAAGTAGGGAGCCTTTCAAATCATTGTAATCTTCATTAATTGGTATTCTCAATAGAGAAGAAATTAATGGGGAATGGAAATGGGGAACATGCTGCCCTCTGGGAAGTATGCAGGGCTTTCAGAAGACCGAACAAGAACAGCATGTGTGCGACTAGGCTAAAGAAAACAAGAAAAAAATTAAAAGAAAACAAGAAAAAAAAAAAAAATCAAACCAACATCCCCTCTGTCCCCCCAGCCTTTTGCTGCTTGGCACCTACTTGCCCAGAAGTGCATCCCCCTCAAACCACATTTACAAAAGTTCAAACACTTTATATGCAAGAGGCTGAAGATTACTCCAGCAATCGTGAAGTCAACCAAGCAAAACTACGACAGCCTTAGAACAGACAAACCCTTCCTTGGTTTGCAAATGGAAAAATCCACATTGTACACAGCACCAAAGACGGCCAATACTCAAAAAGAAATGAAATTATATTCTATCCTGCATAGGATTTCTTCCATCTGAGCCTGCTTTGGCTGTTGTTATCACACCCAGTTGCCATGGTACCTTAGCAGGTTTATTAAAACGATAACAAAGGATGCCCAAGAGATGTCAAGTCATGGAGACAGAGGATTGTTTCACTTGCCACTTAGAAACATGCCTCTCTGGGGTCAAAATGCAGCCCCTTACAACAGCACTTACAACATCATATTATATTTATGGCAGAAGGGGGTAAGACACTGAAGCTAAATGTGACTTCGGGCAGGCATGATGGAAGTTCCCAGATGGGTGTTGGGCCAAGACACAGGCATGAAACAGGCCTAAATTTTTGTGAAAACATTTTTAAATAACCATAAACAGTTAGGATATCAGTTTCTCTTCTCATCCAAAAAACAAACGTCTCCAGTAGCACAGCAACCCAAAAGCAAGGAGGCTTACAGAGCTGGAATAATGTTTCATTGTAAACAGTGGAAAAGGCACATTCTCATTTCCCCGCAAATCTTTCTAAGCTCCCAATTCTGATGGAAAATGGAATATTCCCACATCTTTAAGTTTTTCAGCCATTTGGTACGTTTCTCTTCCATCCTCCCATTTTCTTCCCCTTCCCCATCCTTGAGGTAGTCAACAAGGGTAAAAATGAGAGAAAATCCATCTTCTCTCTTAACATTGGCAGTGATTAAAAAGCCAGCTTCTATTTAAGAAAGCATCCCTCAAAAACATAATCTAATTTTACTCAAACTCTTATTACAATTTTGATTGTTCACTATTTCTAAAGAAACAAATATGTCTTTTCTAGTCATCAAGCCAATCTTTTCTGGCCCTAATTACAGAGAAATACAGCAACACAAAATCCAGTGGAGCTTAATGGCACCAATGCGCTCACTCACGACGTATGTGTGGCCTGGCCCCACCTCTGCTCGGCCATAATACAAAACAGACTTCTGTACCAGCCTCAATATAACATCAGCTCAGAAAAGGTTGCCAGCATTTATTTACAGCTACTTGCTTAAAAGCGAAACTGAGATCCACTTCTAGCTTTACTTTTAAAAGAAAAAGCACATCCATGAACGTCAACCTCAATAATATCATGGCATAAGATATTGTTACAAGTGTGTACATTAGACTGGATTTTCAGAACTGTCGAGTTAGTTTTGCACTTGCTGCCTTAGGAGAGCCCAGTTTTTGGAGGGAGTGTCCTTTTCTGCCCTGGCATATTAACATTTTCAATAAGCACTACAATATTGATGGACGTTTGTATGCAAACCACAACACACACCAGAAACCCTCCCCTACTTACTCAGACTGGGCTGCTGGGTAGGAAGGAACGAGACGACATTTGGGATCTTTGCAAACTGCAGCATTGCAGTTAAAGACAGACTAGTTCCTTTCCTGCATCTTCACTGATAAGGCAGGAGCTGATAAATCATTACGCAGCACAGAATAAACAAACACAGTTTGCTGCCATAACAAACTGAGTCAGTTTAATAAATTTTAAGAGGAATTCAGGGTAGCCAGATTAGCGTGCATTAATCCATTTCTGCTGGAAAGTTAAGACAAACTGCTGTTGAAGATGAAAAGACACGCTCCAGCACACACACTGATCGGGAGAGGTTTGTAAACAAGTCTCTCCTTCCACGTGCTTGTGGGGTTTCCGTCTTCCTTGGGAGCCATGTGCACAACTTGCTGCCAGAGGCAGGTCCCAGAGGAGATGGACAATCGCTCCGTTCCATTATGGCAATAGACAGTGTCTTAAATACGCTCTGCCAACAGCGGTGAACTATTTTAACACCTGTGACAGTCATTACCATCTATGTACGGTTGACTGGTTCGCCTCTCCAGACACCCTACTGGAGAACCCCTGGCCACGTCTCTCACCATCAAGCCTGAACGCCCTCACCGAACGTGCACGTGCCGCCAGCAGGCACGGAAGCAAGATGGAGGAGGGCGCTGCCTGATTTTAGGAGATGTTTGTAAGCTGCAAGAAAGCCTTGAGCGAGCTCTGATCTAAGCAAAAGTTTGGATATGCTTTCAGCATTGGTAACCTGTCCTTGAATGCGATGGATGGCTGTCTAAAATAAAGCACTGCAAACCATCGCTATTCTAGGAACAGAAAAATAACAGGATGCTAATAATAGTTACTGACAATTCAGTGCTGCTTTTTACTTATGGCTCTCAAAAGCACGTGATATTCCTTTACATCCACGTGGCTCTCATATCACAAGGCTAACCAGGGAGAAAGCTAAATGCAGGAGAAACTTTGGAAGAACCCTCTCACCAAAGCTGACACCTCAAGGAAATAATTTGCAAATTTTGAAAAAGACTTAAAGATTCATGGAACCATTCCAGGAGCTAACTACATTTCAGCAGCCTACCTGCAAATGGCAACAAAAGTATTTTCTTTTAATTAGTTGACTAAGCGAATTACATTTTAAATTAATGATCTTCTCTATATTGCTGTTCATGTCTGATGGAATTCCAAGGGAGAAAAACCCCTGCCTGTAACATCTCCCGCTCTGTCAGTTAATCCCAGGCAAGACAGAGTATTACTGGTGAGGTGATTGGAAGAATTTGCCTCTTAATTGGCAATCAGTTTTCCCCCAGGCTAGTTAACAGCATTTGCATTACAACAGAGTCATTTTTTTTTTTATTTGCAAATTGAACATGGAAATCCAAGTTTCAGCGGGTATCAAGTGTTTCTTTTCACTTCTCAGCATCTCTGGCATGTTCAGAAAAACACAGCTCCTCCTGTAAGTATCAGGTGTTGTCATGGTAATCCAGTTTGTTTAGTTTTAAATTTTTTAGTTTAAATGTACTGTTGCGTGCTTTGTTTGAGATAAATGCAGGATGACTCATATCTAGAACCTGTTGCAGAAAACAACTATCTGAACTGATTGTTTCTGCTGAAAAAATGAAAGTAAAGGGTGCTACTTAAAGCCATAAACAATACGACAGAAAAATACTTGAGGGATTGTCTGTTACCCTTTGCTGTAATAGAGACTAACGAGCTTGGAAAAGCACTAGTCTCAGCTCTGCCAAACCCAGGCAATCAGGGCACATGAGGATTGTGAGACTAGCTAAAAAAAAAATAACAAGATTTATAGAAATTTATGAGGAGTTTCATTTGCTTTCTGATTTTGGAGCATTTTAAGCTTTTTTCCCCAGCTCCCAGGGACTGAGATTATGGGATTTCTTTCTAAAACTGTGCCACACGAGTGATCACAAGACTCAGACCATGCCCCACCAAAGCTGCACAGAAAAGCGGGGACCAGTGACCCTATTTTTTCTAGGTGCATACAGTGGTGCGACCTACCACCTACTCCGTTCTGGGACAACCCATCCCCTTCCTGACAAACAACCTTACCCCAAACACCCAGTGGGGTACCCACCGGCAAGGGGAAGATTTTCCTTCACTGGGGATTTTAGCAAGGCAAAGGCAAAATATTCTCCTGGTTGGGGAAAAAATGGACCTATCTGGAAGACGGGTGGTAACAGTGCACTTAACTGGAATTTGGGAAAAGAAGGGGGTGAACGAAGAAGGGGGGATCTGACACAGAAGCAGGAAGATCATTGCCCTTTCGGAAGTCACAGACTTTGTTAATGCTCTTCTGAGAAGACCAGCTCTGCACGGCCAGGGACTCAGAGAGGTTTCGGTTCACTGTAAGGGTGAGAAGAGCTCCTTTATTAGGGAAAAGAGCTTCTCACTTGCATTAACAGCTGAACCGATTTCAGCTTAGGCTCTCTTTATCCTCTGCAAAGCCCTAAAACCAAGTGTGTTTGATGAGCCACTTCTCAATGACGTCCTCCTAGGACACATGTGGCTGCAATTATAACCAGGTGGCAGTATTTAAGGATATTGTCTTAAAATTGTATATATTTGTGCTTCCCCTGGGGAACTGCCAGTCCAGTCATACCTTCCCACAGGAGTTTATTTTCCTGCTCTGTATATTGTCAGCCTAAACATTTTCTTTTCATAGCCTTAGAAGAAAAATCGCACTCTACCCAGCACATTTGGTGATGGTGGAGTAAGACTACACAAACAAGCAACAGACAAATTCCAATTTAACCTTCAAATGCGAGTATCAGCTAGACAGAAAATACTCGTAACTGGAAAAAGTGCCCCTGTATTCCCTTTCATCAAAACTTTTGCATCTAGGGGAAAAGAGCTGCCAGTCAGTAGGGGATAGGAGTAGGAAAGCCAAAGATACAGATAAGCTGCAGCTTGATGAATCGCAGCAAGGTAACTCCTCTGGAAGGTGGGTTTGTGTGCACCAGGGGCACAGGAGGAAAGGCGGACTATGTTGTCCTCTACAGCTTCACAGCCTGAAGAGCTTTGATCTGGTGAATGGCTTTCTCTCAGTTGTTTCAACTCTGGGGCTAAGAATCTGAAAAATATCAAATTCTTGAAGAGTAGAGACTTTCAAAGAGCCTGTGAATTTCCAGTGAAACTCGAGCCTGCTGTCAGAGTCTCAATACTGGAAACCCTGGGACTGATCTCGTTCTGTTTTCCCTCCGCAAGCCCCCGCGTGCTGTGGGTGAGAGCGTGCCTCGTGATCAAACACGATCCCCGGCTCGCCACCGACAGCAGCACGCTCCAGGAGTGACGCAGCCGAAACCCCCAGGTGCCGGTGGGCGACTGCTTCAGAATAGGCTCACTGAGGCAGCAGGGGATGGCGGGTCCTCCGGACAGCCGCTGAGGTACTGGTGGCTGATCCTCAGGAAATTAAAAACCTCACCTCAGAAACCCGCTGTGATAATGTTTCTGCAAATGGTCTGTTGTACCCCAGAGTGTTACCTACCCCGCGCTGGCAGGAGCCACAGGGATGTCCTGGGCACCCTGCTTTGCCTCAGAGACTGGCCATGGTCTAGCCCTCCTGCATGGAAGTTTTTTGAAAAACAAAATGCGTTGCCTATTGGAGTTGATGGCCTCTGCTTTGGTTGCACCCCCTCCGCTCCGTATGCTGGATTTTGGCAGGGAAGGTTTGTTGTGTAACCAGCTCTTGCAGTAAGCGCCATGACCCATTAGAAATGCCCATCAAGCTGACTTCCAGAGCAGTGCTGCCTACCTGGGTTTGCTTATTAAACCAAGAAAACTTAACTGAGAGAGATGCTCAAATCTTTCACGTGGCTCTGGGAAAGCAGGTTCCTCTGGGAACCTGCTACTGTAGGATGGCCTTTGCTTTGTAGCACCATCTTCCAGATAGGCTTCCTCCCAACCCCCAGCCCCCTTGGAATAAAAAAATACATTTTACATTTAATGTATGGACTGTCTGGCCCCTGGGTGGGCATGACAGCAATTCTTACCAACGCCGTTGTTCACCCTTTTGTCTGGAAGTGAGCCCTGAATGCTGGGTGCCTGCAGAGATTACACGTAGGGCTGAAGTTAAGCACCTTTGGGCACACAAGAGAAGGCACTGACAAAACAGGCAGAACTTTTCCACTCAGGAAGCATGTGCAAGCCTGGCTAATTAAGAACTGATACGTCACAGGGGTCCATTTTAATGCCATTTCCTACCCTAAGGTCAGTGAAAATCCCATACCAGAATAGTTGCTGCACTTGACTTCTGTTGCCTTGGCAGAACTGGCTGGCACAGGGACCCACTTCTCCAGCACAGGTCTGCCCGGTGCCTCTTGGTAGTTCATTCCCTTTGAAGTTACAACTAGGATGATTAAATGAATTGCTCAGAAAACAGTTGCAAATCTCTATGAAAAGGAGGATGTGCTGGTTTTTACGTATAAGCATTTCTTCAGCTTTCTGTGGCACTGAATTCTCATTTACCTGATTGAAACAGCAAAGAAATGCAGAAAGCCAGCTCACAGAGAGAGCAGTTCAACCACAGGACAATGTTATCTCAAGGCAGTCTTAGTAGAAATGCATTAACTATTTAATGCAACACCACAAATAAGCCTGCTTCATGCCCAGAGTGATCAGCCAAGGGATGTCACAAGGCAAATACCAGCAGAAATTAATGTAATTTGACTCCTGAAGATAAGAGTTTAAAAAAACATTTTCTTAGTTTGAAATTACTGGTAGGATTTAATCTGTCTGACACACCTTGAGACATGCTGTACAATGGACTTTCCCCTTGTCTTACCATGGTGTAATACAATCTGTTTATTCAGAGGCCTCCTACTTCTTTCCCCTCAAGAACGGCAGAATAAAGAAACATTGTGCAAAACGCCTGAAGCATGACAGCCCACCGCTCAGCGCCCTGCTAACACTCGAGCTGCACTTCAGTACACTGTTTACCTAAAGCTGGGTAGCTCCCAAAACCTTTCTAATTGCATTCTTCCTCAACTTTCATCTAATACAAGCAAGAATGTTGTAACAGAGGTTTAGGATTGGTTTTTCCATGGCAACAGCTTCCCCGTAGCAGATTCCGGGATGGCAAGTCACGACGACTGGAAATCTGCTTTCTTTAAGGTAGGTCACTGGAGAAGGTACGTCCTTTCCGCAGCAGCGTACGACAGCCTGCGTGCACAGGCTCTAATGGCAGCGCGTACGAATAGCAGGATTCCCAACACCTTCATTTCTGCCTCCGCTGAGAAAGGGAGCGATGGACAGATTTCATCTTCTCAGATCACCCTTGCCAAGCAACACACTGAAGGACACGGAAATGTGGCTTTCATTTATCTCACTGGAAGTTTTAAGGTATTTGGGAATATTAGAAAATCCAGTACCTTGTAGGGACCGAAGCATTCATATTCTGACTTCCAAAGAATTTATTTCCATCCCCATTCACTTGCAATTTTAAGGACAATAATTTAGTGAACATACTGAACAGATTGTTATTTTTTTTAAAAGACTGAAAAACTGTCACTATTTCAGCATGTTTCATCTTCCTGTTACCTTGTGGACATACACTCATATACATCTTATGCATAGGTAAAAATAATAGTTTGAACAGAAATAATGTCATAGATGAAATAGAATGGGAAAAACTAATAGTTAAGAATAAGGCTGCAACATGTAGATGTGGCACTTAGGAGCGTGGTTTAGTGGTGGACTTTGTAGTGATAAGTTAACAGTTGGACTCAACGATCTTAAAGGTCTTTTCCAACCAAAATGATTCTATGATTCTAAACTAAGAGGTAGTTACTAACTCATGAAAATGTGATATGCATGGTATTCGGGGCTGTAACCTATGTACTTCAGATACTTAGTTTCAGGGTCTGTTTCCATAAGACAATGCGTAAAAGGTATTTGAATAGCAGCCAGTGTTCCAAAGGAACATCTTACAGTTACTAACTTGCTCAACCAAGGGCATGTATCTGCTGTGAGAGTGTGAAACGAGTGGGCAAGAAAAAACAGAGCCCTGGTGCCTCAGATGACGCATGACCATAAAAAGACAAAAAGAGTAGGGGTATTCTTGCCAAATGACCACCAGAGACCCTCTGAGACCCCCGCGCAGGCGTAGAAGACTTTGCGTACCTAAGCATAATTCCTGTGCAGACGCAGAATACTTTGCTTGCTCAACACAGTGACTATGTAATAGATAGGCGGAATAATTACATTAGTTAGGTGGGATTTTTCTAAGTCTTGTGTATAAATACCCAGTGAAAAACCCCAGTAGGTGTGCTTGATTTGTGGAAATCTTCCAGCTTGCACCCTGCACAGAATAAAACAATGTCTCCTCTCTAAACATACTCTGTGTGTTTCGGGAGTCATTTTCAATTTCAGGTAACATTCCAATGGTTAAATAAATCAATTCTGTCTACTTTAGTGTATACATTTGTGTTGTCCCAGATTGGAGATAGGATACACAGAACATATAGTTATGTTCTAAGGCCAAACTGGGCCACATCGAAAGGTCTGTCCAGACACTCTCCAGCAGCGAACGAAAATTAAAGCCAAGCAAAGCATATAAGAACAGGAAAAGAACATGGTACTTTTTCCCAGTTCCTAGCTAGCATGATGTCCCTGAGTTGGATGTGGTTTCTGCATATTTAGTAGCCTGGATTTCTTTTTTTAACTTGGCAGATCTCTCTATGAGCCTGCATAAACTTTCAGCACACCCACAGCATCCTGCAGCAAGGAGCTCCCCAGCTCAATCACCTGTTGCAAGCCACCTCCTTGGCTTGTTTTGAACCTGTCTCTTCTTAGATTCATTTGCTACATCTTAATTTTTATATACTCCCCTCCTCCATGCAATCATGGGTGCATAGACCTCTCTCACACCCTCTGTCATCTAATTTACACTATAAGCATCATAAGGGCTGACAAGATCTGACCTCACTGCTCAATACTTACTTACACCTTTACGCATTACTCGCTACTCACACATTACTCCTACTTATAAACCTACCCCTAATCTTAGCCACACTCCAATAACCCTTGCCAGCCTCTGGACAAACCGCACCTGTACAGCTCACCAGCTGACACAGAAACCTTGCAAGAGTCAACAATACTCCTTTGGATTCATCCTATGTCAGCCAAGATCCCAACTCCAGATCTAACTTCCTGCGTTTCACAAAGACTGCCACACATTTCCAAACTCTTGTTTTTCTTTTTTATTCTACTTGTTGTCATCAGCCTTCCTCCTCGCCCCACAGAGTTGGCCAACTCTTACAGTAACTTTCAACTCTGTTGAAAACCATAACGTTGACCCTGGTGAGACATGCACAATAACCACATTTCCAGCTCAGTACAAATAAAGAAGACTGCTTGCAAACAGAAACTCCCATTTGTGCCCTGTGTGATCTTCAGAGAAGTTACAAAAAAATTTGCCCGCTGCCTGAGCACTAACCCTTGCTTCAGCCATAGTTAAGGTGTTAGTAAGCACCTCAAGATCACCACCCAACACTGGCTTTTCTTTTAGTTTCATGGGGCTTCTCCCTTCTGGTCTTGACACCAAACTTAGCTCTTCCACTCCCTTCCTCCCAACTCAACCCAAATTGCAAATAACATCCTGGCTTTAAATTCAGTCCTGTGACCTTATTACTGCCTTCAAAACCTTGTTGAAAGCTTCTCCCACCAACTCTTCATATGCTGCTGCTGTAAGTGTCCACAGCTGAGGAACACACACTGCTTAGCAGCTTCTCCGAGGCTGAGCCATAACCACAAACTCTCCCATGTGACTGGACATCCACCAGTTGGGCAAGCAACCACACACACCGCCACCTACTTGGATGTTGAATATCCTCAAGCCTTGATGTCCTAGACCCTAATGTCACCCCTAGCACCAGGGCCAGAAAGTTGTATCACCTCCAAATCCACCCTCAAGCAATTTACTCAGCTAACACCACTTCTTATTTACACCCTGTGGAAATACCAGGCTTTAAAAACAATCTTATCTCTTCAGCCTCCCTCTTCCTTGCACCTATGCTGAACGCCAGCACTGTACCTCAGCCTAGCCCTCCCGCTGGCCAGACACGCAGATCTTCATGGAAACCAGGCCAATGCCACTCAACCTCGCTGCCTCCACGTGACATCCCAGTCCTGCGCTCACGATGACTGGCACGTCAGTGTCCTGACATTCAACAAAAATTTGCCACCCCAGCTGTCCAGAAACTTACCCTAAGGTATCATCCACATTGACTAGTTAGTCTTCCCACAGCTCCACAACACTGGCAAGATACAACAATAAAAAAAACCAGCGCTCATCTCCGATTTCTTGTTTGTAGGTGGACCCCACGGGTCTAACATGAAGACTACTGCCAGCAGCACGGCTGGGCCTATAGCTAGTTCTGAGGCAGTCGGTGGGTCACTGACTATTTTGAAGTAAAGGGTTAGGGTCCGGGTTCAGGAAAGAAGGTGTTGCTGAGCAAGCCTAACGTGCTGGCAGGTGGATCCTGCAAGGCTTAGTGGGGTGCATGGGATCAGGATAGCTCAGTTTTGGCCTCTTTCAGGTTGTTTGGCTGCAAGTTCAAGGTAGCGGTCAGCCTAAGGTTTGAGTTCAGAGAAACAAGAATTGAAGAGAAGAATTTACAGGCAGATTCTGCAGGTACCTCACATCTAAGATGAAGGCTTATGCCAGGAGACTAGGGTTAAGGTCAATGGAAGCTCAGGACACAGCTTCTTTCTATATCCTACAATGCCCAGAGGGTGAGAACAAGGGCTATCACAGAAGGTCAGCAACAAGATCCATGTGAGGGGAAGTGGCAGGTACTGAACTGCAGCAACAGGCTGTCAGAGCCCTGATGAGCCTCACCTGGCCCCACACCTAACCATGCCCATTGCTCTAGGAGCCCCATTTCAGCTCAGCCCTGTCTCCTGGATGGACTCCCTCAGACACATGCTCTCATTTGCCTCTACTCCTGCCTCTCGCCCTTTTTCCTGGATGGAGTTTGGGCCACTGTTGCAGCCTTGCCTCCAGTCCCGTCTCCTGACTGGGCCCTGACCAGGATTCAGCAACAAACCTACTTTTCAGCTTCTGTTGTCAGGACCGGTTCCTGAGCAACAGCCATAGGAGGCTGGTGCTAGATCAGCAGGGAAGGAACTGACCAGCTAAATTTAATTCAGCATATTAGAAAGCCACATAATGGCTGGCATCTGGGCTTGCTGAAGGGATGGGGTTTCTGGATGGAAGATACAGGCTTCTGGGTAAATTGGCTAAAGTGAGGATTAAGATCAAGCTCAACAGAAGTAGAAGAGCTGGGTTAACTACAGGGTTTTAGAATCCCCCCAGAACAGTAATACTGGCTTTTACTGGCAAGGGTTTCCTTAATTAGGTTTGGAGCAGGTAGGTGTTGCTGGACTGCAGGTGAAGCCAGGGCTGTTGCTGGGGCCAGGGAGGACCTCAGCCAGCAGAACTCTCACTTGTCTTTCATAAGGCCATTAATAAAATCCAGTGCTGGTGGTAAAAATAGTCACTGTTTCATACCCCAAGAATGACTTAGCTTTTGGGTTTAGAAAGCCTTCCCCTGTCATTACAAGATGTAAAGAGACAAACACGAAAGACATTTGCAGCACAGAATACGTAACTGGAATCAGGCCAGGATCTGGCCTGATTATGACTGGATGACCCCCATCTCAGCATAAACATATCAAAAAGGGACAGCAGCAAATCCTTCACACCGTGCCGCACAGAGTCTGGTATTAATGACTGCCAGAAATGCTGCAAACAGATCAGAGCTTTCCAAATCGGACAACGTGCTTCCTGGAAGCACTTTTAGCCTTGATGATAATAGGAGCTGTTGTCACATTATCATAAAGGACTCCCAAATGAGATCCAGTCCGATTCTGCAGCAGATGTTGAATAACGATTGCTTGATCCTAACCTGTGTCTCAGCTGCAATTCCGCTGCTGGAATGAGGGGCCAGCAAAGCCAGAAAGTGACACAGAGGAGAACTGTTCCTGTTTCATTTGAGACATCAGGAAATTCCTCCAGAAGCCTCCAAAGTGTCCTTCCCCAGTTCGGTAGCTAACTAGAGCAAACAGTTATGCACATGGCCCTGTCTTAAGAGGAAATCAACTTCCCACCACCTTCTCGGAGCACTGGTCTGGTTAGGTCTGGAGGGAAGAGCTAAGTCGCAGCTGCCCCTGCCTTGCTGGTCTGGCCCAGCAGAGCCAGAGGGATGTGGTATCAGCCCACCTAACCACACACCGGGTCCCAGGCAAGGAAAAAAAAAACCCACAACATTTTTACCAAATTTAAGCATTTATGTATCTCTAAAAAAAGTCATAAAATAACAAAATTCTGTTAACACAAATTTCAGGTTCGTTGTTTTTAATTAATCCACGGCAGCCCATCCTATGCTCAGCCAGAGCTGTGCAGTAGTAGGTCAGGACTCTATGCCACCGGGGTCCCGCCTTCCACCTTCACTGATCAACCACTGCTATTCCACCAACAGGCATGGTCACCTCCTTTCTATACAAACTTCAGCTGAAGCCAAAACTGAATGCTTGTGTCCCGTACCTCAGAGGCAGCCTTTTTTAAGGTTTAGGATTAGGCTTCAGTCACTGGGCTTTCCGGTCCTGTGCTCAGGCAATTAAACTATATTCTTCGAGCTTTGCATAAAAATAAGCCCACATTTTTCAGTAAGAAAGCATCCGTAATATAACTCTACAGGACCCAGAGCGTGCTTTGGGGTTCAGATAATGCTGGTTGCTTTCTATTCTAGACACAGCAATAAGGAGAAGTAATTAAGACAACAAAACAAGTTGTCTCATTTGCCATCTGTAAAACATTTTAGTGCAGGGAAAAAATAATGTCAAGACTACCCTTTTGAAAACTTTTGTTTGATTAGTGGCATTGTACCTCGTCAGTAAATACGGTGAGAATGAAGCTGGATTGTCCTGCTCTGAAAACATCGGCATGGATCCTCCCATTATCCAGAGGCGGAAATACAACACGAGAATCACCTTCAAAGAAGAACATCTCCGTTAGCAATGCGCTACTAAGAAGAACTAAGGCCTCCAGCAAATAATTTGTTGTGATAGCTCTCCATGCTTTGTGCCTAAAAGTGAGTCAGCTCAGCGGTTTAGGCAAAATTCAATTTTACCACCCTATGCAGGGTGATAAACGTGCCACCTCTCAGCACAGACAGCACGCTATCTTGTTGTGTCCCCCCCTTTCATGTGCGCATTACCGACAGCAACCGGCGTACCTCGGCTACCCACCACAAAGGCAGCATGTTGAAGGACAAATCCGTCACCCTGCTGCGGCTCAGACTGCAGAGTTTTGTTATTGACCTCTGCCTAAATACAGAGGGAAAGACAGGGCTGATGTCTTAAAAGCTATTATCATTCACTCATGCTGGCGTAGGTCTAAGGACAAGCTCCATCGGTGTTTCTCGTGCTGTGTAATCCTAATCCCTGGAAGGACTTTTGCGGGCTGGCACTCCTCCACCTTTCCGGGAACCACTTGTCACTGCGGGACGAGCAAGGGGATCCAGCTCGTAGAGCAGCACCGGGAGTTGCACGCCCAGCACACCCCCATGGAGGCGTTTGTTTGCTCCCCAGCAACACGTCAAGTCCTGCTTGGAGCGTGCCAAGCAGCAGGTATTTGCAGGCAGAGCTTTTCTTACGACCCTTACCGAGCCCTGCACTGAAACTAACAGCATGCCGCTGAAAAGTCAGCCCAGCGCCAGAGTCCCTCTGTATTTAGGGCAGGAAATGCTTGCAGATGATTACATGGTTGTAAGGGCAACCACTATAAAGTAAAAGAAAATTTGAACTGAAAACACAGCAATATTCTTGGCTCTGCCCAGCTGAAGTTTTCTAGACCATTTTCCAAGACTAACTTTGTGTTACGATCTACCATCTAAGCTTTCCGAGTCTTTTGGGATACTACCACACAATGTCCAGCCTCGTCACATACACAGAAATACATGGTCAAGTCCATTCGTACTTACGTAGCTTATCACCAAAGCGGCTCTCTTCAAAAAAGGCCTTGCAGTATACAAGAAATTCTGGTTGTTATTTGCAGTCAGGTAGCTGAAATATAAGGAAACAAATATTTGTTGAAATACTTTGAATCAATAACTCATTTTTCAAACTGGAAAAAAAGCTGTACGTTGTTTTAACCACCGTAAACGAACGTGCAGTAATAATGACATCACTCGTACTCTTCAAAGCTCTTTCCACGTGACTTAAGTAAAATATTGAGACCACTTCAATTAATACACACTGCAATACATTGCAGTTTTCCCACCAAAATCTGGTTTGGTTTTGTTTTTTTTTTAAAATCATCAATTAACTCCTTAATCCTCAGAAAACCCCCACGTGTGTCTCGCTAAGATTGCTGTCTTCAGACTCCCAGAAGACTACACCAAGACACATTTTTAACAGGTCACCCAAACAGAGCAATTCAATTTTAGGCCACGATTAAAATGCAAAAACTCCTTGTTCCCAGCTCTCTGCTCAGTCTCTACAGATGGGAATAACTGTCTAGCAGAACTGAACTTGTTTTAGGCGTTATTTTTTTTTAAGTGTATTCTGCACGCTGAAGTTTCATTACAAGTCTGCTGACAAGGTGTTGTGATAATTAACTGCACAGAGACAAACACACAGGTGGCTTATTGTTGTAGGAATGTTCATAAAAACCTTCCTGCTTCTCAATGAGTAAAATTAAACTGTATCTGGAGCCAAAACTACACATTTATTTTAATATAGGGTAGAAGCACTTGCCAAATTCTAAGGAGCTTTCTTAATATAACAAACAGTGCCATACCTATGACATTAATTCAATGATAATTACATTGCTATCGAACCTTATGGAGGCTTTGTCATTGTAATAAAGCCATGGGAAACAGAAATACAGAAGAGACTACAGGAATATTTTAAGCATAGAGGAGCTAGAAAACTATTGAAAAAAATGACAAATAATTTTAAGTAGTTATAAATATCAAGTAAACAAAATAAATTCAGACGGAAAACATTTGCAGGTTCCTCTGTGTACCATACAATCAGTATGAGGATACTCTATTTAAATGATTTACAAAAACTGCAGCATGAATCACAACACCTGCACGCAAGTTAGCTTTCCAAGCACGAAAGCATCATACGTTTCTCCCGTGAACATCTAGCATATAAAACGCATCTTATTTTCTCTCCAAATTCCTCAAGACAGTCTATCACCTGATTGCTTCCACCCTTCAAGTCTTCGAAAAAACAAGATTGCAGCACTTCATAACGCTCCCAAAAGTCTTTAATATCTGGCTTTTTGTTCAAATTTTCTATAGTAGGAAGTTTGCAAGCCTGGTCACCATGGCAAGATGGAGAAGAGATTACACTGCAGACAAAAGCACCGGGGGCAAAGCCAGCAAGAAACAGAGGCGGCATTCAACAAGAAGAAAGAAGTACATCTGGGTGCTCTCTACAAAATAACTGCTCTCCAGAAAACTTTCCCTAAGTGTCGTGCCTAAAACTTAGGAACCAAACCATACATTGTAAAGCAAGCCAGATGACTTTCAGTCTTTGGTGTCTACTTATTTACAAATGTTGACATTTAAGCACCGAATCTAACTTAAATGTCAGACTGGTCTTCAAGGGCTGAACTCCACAAAGTGCAAAGTTTTTTGAGCTCCCACTGATTTTAATCAGGCTTCAGCAAGTACAAGTGAGATGAAACTAAGCCTTTAGCTTTCTCTCTCCACGAAAGGCCAGGTTGGCCTTCAAGTGTTCACCATGGCCCTGCTCCAAAGCCCACCGGAGCCAAAGGGAAAGACTCTCGGTGACTTTAATAGCATTTGGATCAAACCCTGGTCTTTTGTTCCCTACTGGAACCTTTTATGAAACTCAACCCCCTCATGACTTGCAGCAGGAACAGAAGTGTTGGGTTGCATTTTGTTTATATTTTTATGGGGGAAAGGGAGGAGAGCCCTCTATTAATCACGCTGCCTGACTTTTCAAGAACCTGTTTTCACTTGCTTGTAGTTTTAACTAACTGCAACACTTTGGGCAGAAATTTTCCACTACAAATATTTGCTTTAGATGGAATTATTCTGGGAAAAGATCAGCCAGAAAAGTTCAGCTTTTTTCTCCAAGACTTCAATTAGAGACAGAGGAGCGCTTTTATCGGTGTCAAGAAGTCTGCCAACTTCATCCTTGAGAAACTGCATCACCTCAACACGAGTGACCTAAAACTCATGCGATGTCCATCATCTCCAGGCCACGTGTTTGCCACCCTCCAGAACAGCCACCCACGGTCAGGCAAGCTACAAGCTTGGGGGGCAGCACCTGCGGGGAGGTGTGGGGAACTCAGACCCCGCTCCTTTGCCATGCTCAGCAGGGATCTGGCTTTTAACAGATCAAGGTTGCATTGAAGATGTTCCAGCTGGAACAACTGCTAGGGACAACACGCTGTTTGTGGATGCAGCTCTTCAGTGAGAAGGGTAAACTTCACTTTAAGCTGCTGAGGCTCAGGAAAGCGTGTCTGTGCTTCAGGGCCTTGCAAAACTGGACACTGATCTGGGTCTAAACACCACCCTAGAGGAACCCGCACCATTACCATCTCTCTGTTGCCTCTCAAGCCTGGCCTGAGTAGAAAATTAGAGCCAGAAAATGAATGTAAACAGAAGGCAGTAGCTGCTCCTTCATCCTTGGCAGTACAGTGCAGGAATGCTTACTCTTGAACATCTTGATTTTGACTTTTTTTGTCTGCCTAGGAGTAACTAAAACGCTGCCCACATCTCACACTTCCCTTGCAGCAAGCGTAACACCATGCAAGTTACCAAACACGGTTTCAAGGCATGAGTTTATCCGCAAGTCAAAGTTAATTTGAAGCGCACCATAGAATTGCGAGGTAGCTCTGGCCACTGCAGAGCAGCCTTTTGAAAGCATTTCAGAAAATCCTGACAGGCCTCTCACAGTTTATGTCGTGGAGCAGTAACATCTCCAGGAAAGACAGAAGCCTCTGCATTGACACCAATTGCAAATCGTCACTCTGTGCTGAAGAGCAGACGGGCAGCAAGCAAGAAGGAACCAGAATGAAAGCGATGGGTAACTGGGAATGGGGGAAGCAAGAGAGTTCAGAGCGCCCTGAGCTTTCTGATCCTTCCTCCAAATGCTTTTGCTACTTTGCAGTTTCAGTTAAGAAATGTTTCTTTCTGCAACAGTTCAATTAAGAAGCAAAGCTTTTCCATTTTGAGAAAGCTGCTGTCCTGAAGTCTGTCTGGAAACCCCAAAAGAGAACATCGTTCATTGCTTGATAATCCAGCTGTCTGCCCATCAAATCAACCTGTAGGAGTGCCATAAACATATGGGTTATGCCCAACGCATCAAAGGTTTACACGAACCACGTGGTTTTCCAGAGTGCCTTAGTGAGGCTAATACTTGTTTCAGGAAAGGTAACTAGGAAAACATCTCAAGTCTGGTGCAGGCAAAGTACGCAGTTTATGTATTAAAATCAAATGAACTGCAAATGGGACCTGGATGAGGAAGTTTGCTAAACGTCAGTGACACACAGCATGTAAAGTGCAGTAGCATTGTACATGTAAAATTGCAGCTTGCAAAAACATCTGAAGTTATGTTGAACTTCACTCAGACACCCTTAAGATCAGCCAAAGCTCTTTATTTTGTCTTTAACTAGGGCAATCAAAGAAATTACTATTACAACAGTTTAACTGGTTTATACCTGTTTTAAACAGCTGTCTTGTATCAAGCCATGTACAGGTCAGATTTCCATGCATTTGCCAACCGCACTAGGCTGCCAAACATCCCGCTGTTCCTGGGAACCACTCCCTACCACCTGCTCCACCCCGACCAGCGTCATGCGGCTCCCCCTGCCAAAACGCACACACACACGAGAGCAGCGCGGGACGTGTGTAGGAAAACTGCATTGACGGTAGCTCCGTGCAGCAAAATGCTACCTCTGGAGCAGGCGACCATTTCAAGGCGTGGGTCTCCTAGATTTTCGTCATGAAAAGATAAAATTAGAGGAGGAAATCCAGATCGCCGGGTTTGCTAAACGAGCGCGAGAAGAGCCTGTTCGGGCAGCGGTTCCACCTCTGCTTTGTGCCAGCTTTCCCACAAAGCAAACCAGCATGTAATTGCCTACTTGCTATCTTTTAAAAGCCTTTCAGGAGTACTCCCTGAAGCAACCAGAATCACAACAAACAATAAATCCAAGAAATGCTTAATAATGCGGGGCCTTCTCTCGCGCAGTTCGAGCGGAGGCCAAGACAGATATTTGGCAGCTCCGGCTTCCTGAAAAGCAGGGCTCATCCTGAAATCAATTACATCATCAGGGCACTCAGAGGTTTTATAATTGAAGACAGCAGGGTAGGTGGCCTAGTAAAATTCAATACCGTGCAGTTTACAGGAATGTAAACTTTGCTGGTACCAGATGGACTCTTGCGTTAATCAAAACAAACTTCTCTAAGAAGCGGGCAGCTTTTTTAATTTGCCTGTACCATTGGAGGCAGCTAGAGTTCACAGAAAGGAGCGGGGCAGCTCCTGAGCTGCCGTTCATTGCCACGGCTACGTGAGCTATCGCAAACCGGTATCGGCAACACATTTCTCCCACGCTGCAGCTGACTCAGCTTTGGTATAAAACGTGAACTCGCTCTTGTGTTCTCTTTGAAGGCTTTCTCAAGGGAAGCGAACAAACAATTAAGATGTATGATGGATGCTCCCCATCGGGGACATCTAAAAGACCAACATAAGTACACAGTCAAACAAGCTTTGGTATTTTGAGAGCTTGTTTTGGCCAGGTCCCTCCACTGTGAGAAGATCATTGCTCCCATTTATAATCTCCTTACGAAACAGATCCAAGTTCCAGCAACCGCCAGTGTTTTGAACCAGCACTTTCAAAACCCTAATACTGAAGGAAGGCATTAGAAGGATGAGTATAAAAGCAAGGCTGCTTTAACTTATTCTTGATAACAGTAAGACACCTCTAATCAAGACATTTTTAAACTTAGGAGGCTCTATTTTAAGTGAATGTCAAAGCTTTAGGTCATTGGTAGATGCACATCTAATTCCAAACCAGTTTGACAGGCTCCCCTGTTAAGAATGCACAAGTTTTACAGGAGCCATATTTTGTCTATAGAGACCACCTTACCTTTTCTACTTAAAGATGACTTCCTTATAATCTGACCAGCCAGCTGCATCTTATATTGGAGAAGCATCTTTTCAACCTAGCTCAGCCTGTATTCCTCCTTGAGGACAACCATCGAAGGGCAAGTGTATGTGATATCCCAGGGAGAAAAGAGGAGTGAAAATCCATTGGGGAGTAAAAAAAAAAATCAAATTTAAAAAAAAAAAGAAAAACCAATACATTCCAGACATGTCTGGATTTTTAACTTGCTTAAAATACCTGTCAATGCAGGGAAATAAAAGACCAGTCATAGCCACAGCTTTTGCAAGGGAGAAGACAGACAAGCCCTCCTGCTTCCTTCTTTATGAGTAGTCTTGACATTCCCCGCGGCGTCTGTGTGGTATCCTTGCTCCTTATCTCCCCAGAGAGCCTTAAACCCCAGCCACCACTACCCACACAGACCCAGATGCATAAACACACACAAACAGAAGCGGTTTTACCAACTCTTTAGGGGATCATGGAGAGATTTTATGAAAGTCACAACTATTTTAACTCATTTGCACAGCTAATGGCACGTATTCTTCACATACATTTTCAGACGTGACCGCAAATTTGGGGTTCTTGCTGTTTATTGGATTTTCAGGGAAAGCAGAGCAGGGCATAACTGCATTGGCATACAGAGCAGAGAAGGCAATCCCACTTGCAGCTTTTCCTTATTCTTTTAGGCAATACATACCTCATTCTGTGTGGGATGAAAGTGGAGGAAGAAAACTGGAAGGAACGGGGAAAGGAAGAGAGAGAGGTACAGTAAGGGATCAGGAATAGAGAGAGAAAAAAGGAAAGTAGCAAAATGCCCTTAACGGATCAAAGATGTGACCAAGAAGATGAAAAAGGGCTTCCCTTCATACCAGACATTCCACCGCCGCGACGAGGAGACAAGGTGGAGCAGGGCTAACAGGAAAAATAAGACCTCATCAAAGCATGGCCACCTTCCGCCAGATCTCAGGAAACCGAAGCACCGTGCCTGCAATTTAAAGCTTCCATCGATTTCAGCCATTTTATTTCCTCTGCATCACAGACACCTGAGGCATTGAAATCCACCATTAGGCTTGTTATTCCCTGTCCTAGGCCAGTTAAGGGCTGGTAGGGAGATATTTCAAGTAACTGCATTATAAGCAGCACTGATAGCAGCTTTGGCTGCTCCACACATCCAACTACAACCCCCTATTTTCAGCTGCTTGTTCTTTTGACGAGCTTTATTCATTCAGGCTGAAAATTTTCCCTTCCAGGAGTTTGTCGAGCCAAAATTGTTTTCTTCCTTGAAAGTATCAGGTAAACCAGTTAGGCTGTTCCTGAAAAAGCAGTTAGAGAGATTTGCCCATATCAACAAAGTCGTGCAACTGCTTTATTGGGGAAACTTCAGTGGTTCTGTACTTCAGAGCAGGGATTTGAAATTTTGCAGAGAGACTGCAGAGATGCGCCTGTTGCTGCTTACAGCGACAACTCACTCCGCTTCTGGACACGTGACAAGCCACTTGGGAAAAATCTCCCTTTGCAACGCTCACTAGAGATTTGTATCAATTCCCCAGGATCTCTAGCCCTACCAAACCCCATCTACCAGGAGCCTGCAGGAACAGCATCAGACTCTCCTTGCGTTGCTCCTGCAAAGCAACTGAAATGGGAAACTCTCTCTCCTGCAACGCCTGTATCCAACCTGGAGGAGACCGTTTGCTTGGACTGCAGAGAGCTGAAAATCTGCGGCTAACGAAGAGGCTACGTGAGTATGTGTCACAAGGAAGAGAGGGGATAAAAGAGAAAGAAGGGAAGGTGGGCACAAGGAGCAAAGGAACGGGAGCAAAGAGGAGCCAGGACTGGAAAGAGAGGAAAAGAAAGATGGAGATACAGGGAGATATTCAGACCTCTGCTGCTGTCAAAGACCCAGCGGCAATATCCAAGAAATCTGCTGCCACTGGAGCTCCATTCACTTGTGTCCCCAGTGAGCACTCAGGAGCCGGACTGCGGCACCAGAGGCAGGAAAGAGCCCGCCTTCCCCAGCACGGCTCGGCTCAAGAAAGCACCTGTGCTTTCGACAAACCAATCTAGCACGAGCAGATGGACCCAAAACCACAGAGGACAGCCAGGACTCCTGCCTTTGTGTCTTTGCACAGAAAAGAGCTGGCAGCTCTCAAATGCAGTCTTCTCCACAAGGCAGCGCAGCGCCCATGGGCCACGCTTGCTCTGCGGGGCCAGGTTTGGTAAAGGGGCTGCTTGCAGACCCACCGCGCACAGGCAGGGAGCATGGGGTCTGCGAGGTATCTAAAACACGCTCCCTAATCACAAAAACTAGCTGTCTCACCAGCTTTTATGTGTGAAGAGGAGAGGAGGTTATCCTCCACTCATGCACAAGGCTCCGTTATTCTGAGTGAATATTATTTAGGTGTCCCTGGGAATCCAGCGTCCTAGTAAAAATTTACAAACAAGCCATAAAAGATGCAGAGGCCTGCTGCGTTGCTTTGATGCTCTCCATAAAGCGTTTCATGTCAGTAAGCACACACTGGTCCAAGTAGTCTGCTAATTTACAGAAGGAATCATAGTGGCTTTAAAATTATGTATGTGCAATTAGGGAATTAAGGCTCCAGTTTTTTACTGTTGTCTTTGCTAGAGATCCCAGTAAGCAAACTTAAAAAAAAAAAAAAAAAAAAAGAGAAATTTAAAAGTTTACAACAGGACAGAAGAGGAGGAATAAATCCCTGCCATCAGTAAAATATGGCAGAGAAAGAGCACAGAAATCAGGGTCTGTGAGACTGTCAGTCTCCTTCTGATGAGCATCCTGCATTCAGCATAGGAGAGGAAAGATACACACCTCAAAGCGGGAAATCATACATACCGCTGCTAGCAACAGCAGACCATCCCAGATTCAAACAGAGTGCCAAAAAGATCAAGTAAGGAGTGGAAAAAAAGAAAACAAGAACAGTACAAAACAGAAGCCACCATCTTTAGACAGTCTACCTACTTCTCATGGACAAAACACACGGCACCGTGCAGGCAACCAGCCCCCGGAAGACGCAGCGAGGAGCACAGCCCAGCCGTAAATATGCCCAGCGAAGGCAAGAGCCCAGGCACCCAGCCCCGAGGCGGGGATGGACGCGCTCGCCCCTACCACAGCCACCAGGCAACGCAGGGAGCAGCAAAGAGCTCCCCTGGAGAAAAGGCCCATCACCGCCTTCCTCCTCCATGCATCAGCCCTAAAAAAGCGATAGACGCTGAGGAGAAGCGTAGGGGTAGGTAACAGGCAGCTGGTCCCAATCCCAGCTTCTGAAACAGCTCTTTAAGGAATTTAAATAACTTACTGGTACAGCTCAAGAGTGTGATTTGAGGAAGGCAGGGAAGAAAGCAAGCTTTTACAGCTGAGCCTGCTCTCAATCAGGATGAACGCTCAGTTGTTTGTTTCTTTTTCTTAAATATGTTTGCTGAACTGAATTCTATTTTTTAAGTCATCATTTGGGGTCAACCCAAAAAGAAACTTTTTGCAGTGCTTGGAGAGGCATATAATCTTTTAGTTGTGAGCATTTCTGGTAAATCAAGTGAAAGTGGTAAGTGAAAGTCTGGTTTCAGAAGGAGACGTGGGCACAAGTTGCAAAGAAATGCAGGAAGAAAAGAAGCGCCTAAAACCCGCTGTAAACATACCCTGAAAAGCATTGCTTTATTTCAAAACTTATTTGTTTTGAAATTTTTTTTTAATTCTTCCATAAATGACTTGTAATCTGAAACTACTTGTCAAATTCAATTTAAACTCACATTTTTCACTTAATTGGAGGTGGAGGGGAATCACACATCCTTAACTTTGAGATAAGAAGATGGAAAGAGGAGCAGTTTTCACACCACTACGATGGGGTAGGGGGACTGTGGACCCTCAGGGCAGTAAAACAGAGAGCGTAAGGGGGAGTTCATCCTCCTTAATGTCCAAGAACCAATTTACGGACATCTAGAAACAAACAGCCAAGTGATAATGAAAGAATAAATGAAAACAAATGATAGGCAAAATTCGGGGGAGGGACACGTTCATGCATTTGATGATCTTCCCCTCCTCCTCCTCCCCTGGCTGCCTGCCTTAGGACAGGGAGCTCTAAGGGCTGGGGCTGGGTTAAAGGACCGTGTTGGGAGCAGGAGAGAGCAAGGAGTGTGAAAGAGCTACTGTACGAAGCACTACTGCAATAGCAACAGTTTGCTTATCGAGGCGGTAATGAAGACAGAAAAGCTTCCGTGGGTTCTCCTGAAGATGCCCTCTAAATTTAAGGAGGTTATAACTTACTTATTTACACTGAGAATTTTCCCAAATTCACACGATGGAAAGCAAAGGGATGGTCCTTGTTTGGATCCAGACTTTCTGTCAAAAGTCACCCGTGGCAGAGACACTAAATCCAGCTGTATTGTCCTCAAGCTGAAGCTTGGCCAGTTTTCCACAAACTTTTCCTTCAAAATGAAACCCATGCATCAGCTGCTTTAAAAACAGTTTAGTGGATGTCACTGCTAAAAACTTCAGGAAGAAGGCATTTTCTTGCCGGAAAATTCTTAATTTGACATTTGATCTAGCATGTTCCTTTGCTTCTGTCAGATTAAATAAAGCAATCCGTAAATATGTCACAGCCATCCCTCAATACAAAATAAATGGTAAAAAAAAACCCAAACCTCTTCTTCACTCTTTTCTTGTTAGGAAACCGTCTGTTATTTTTAACGTCCTCAAAAATAGCTTGTTCTTTTTAAATATGAATGACACGAGTCTGTTAGCAATATAGCGAAGAAGCAAAATAACATTCTTCAGAGCTGGTATCCTTTCAGAGAAACTTTTTGATGTTTGCAATCAAATGCAACTCAATGCCAAAGTTACACTGCAACACAGAAAGAATCTGAAAGAAAACAATTCAAAAATTGGCAGCAAATGACTTCTTTTGTCAGCAGCCCTGTAAGTAAATTGTGCCTGTGCTATTACCGTTGGCATGAAATACCAAACACCATACTTCCAACAACTTTTATCTCTCTCGCTTTTCCACTCAATCATCTACACACAAACCCTTAAATTCTTCACATTAAAAATGGACTGGTTCTTTCATCACAGGCACTCGTGGTACGGTTATGATAGGGTTCATCTGTGAAAAATAAAAATTAAAATCCGCAACAGCCAGTAAAGATTAGTGGCTTGCTTTAAATGGATTTCCTCTGCAAAGCTATTCTTTATATCTCATCTAAACAGATAATACATGGTAAAAGCCAACAGCACATCAATAAAAGAATAATTCTGAAACTTGGCAGAATTAGAAAAAATAATTACATTTTATCCTATTTTGACCACAATTCAGTCTCATCTATTGCCAGAAAAATAAAACCACAAATATTCCAGCCTTCCTTAAGTCACTAAGATATTCACTTTGAACTGCATTGGCAGTGTCCAAAAATAAGCAGTAGCGAGAAAACTACATTATTTTGTAGTCTCCATCTCCACAGAAGCGAGCTTAACTTCTGATATTTAAAAGCCTGGCAAGTATGAAAGATCCTGCACAGTTGCTCACAGGAAAGTTTACTGGATGTCGCACTTAGCCAAAAATACGAGGGATTTTGCAGCAGCCTGTAACGCACCCCCCAACCACATCAAACTTTTAGAGGGTGGGGCCGGAGCTGACACTTGGTAACGCTCAGATGCGTATTTGCAAGGACAACCAAACCTTCCCACATAATTGACAGCCCGTCTTCCTCATACACCCCACGCTAGAAGGCACGTCACCCGTTTGGCTCGAGGCGAACGCGCGAAGATGCATTGTGAAGTTTGTTCAAGGCTTCGTCACCCTCCAACGTAGCCGTGATCTGCACCGTTCTGGTAGACCACAACCAAGATCACTTTAACAAGGTCATCTCGTAACGAATGTCCCTTCCACAGCCCCACCGCGCAATGCGTCTCCACGCCGCCGACGGGACACCTGCTCTGGCAGCCCGTGGGGCACCCTCCAGCATCGCACCTGTCCCACAAGCCAGCCAAAAGGAGGGTGCGAGGGTGTGGGCAGACAGGCCCTGGTGGGCAAGGAGAAGGAGCCACACATGGTGGGACAGGTTGTAGGTCCCTCGGAGGATACTCCTGTGGCCTGTGCTTGTCTGGACAGACTCCGGACAGCGATGGGATCTGGTCAAAAACGATGCAGCTGTCCAGACAAGAAGACACGGGTGATGGAGGAGGGAAAAGGTGAGAAGTGGTATCCGAGCTACCACAAACACGTTGGCTCATTCTTACGGGACAGTGGTGGCTCTTGCAGGACCACTGCCACACAGGTGCCCAGACACAGCCAGGACCTCGGCCTCCAAGGCCACCAGAAGAGTTGCTATGGAAAAACAGCGGCACAGCCTCTGCTCCCCAGCCTGGCGGCAGTCCCGTTGCAGCTAAGGCAGGAGAACCCATTCTCCCAAATCCACCCGTAAAGACACCCCAGGACAAGCGATGCTGCAAGAAAACTGATCTAAAGACTCTTGCGTAAATTTGCTTGCAGGAAACAGATATTTTCATTAAACTAACGGATTCTTTTTCTTTTCTTGTTCCCCTTTAATATTTGCACTGCGTATGTTTGATCCTATTATTAAACACAATAAATAGGACCTTGCTGAATAATTAAGAAAAAAGTACCAGCCAGCATGAGTAATATTGCCAACCAAGACTGAAGACAGGGAACTGCCATTATTTCTGTATTTGAGTTATTGATTAAATGTAACATCCGTAAAGCAGCAATCAGAATTGCTATTCCGCAAACATTCCCAGAGAAATAAAGACTTGTTCCAAGTGCCAATCACATATACTCTTGTGGTTAAAATGCAATTAAACAAGTAAAGCATCCAATATACCCACAAGCTAAACAAAAACAAATCACAGAAACCTGAACTGTGGAGCAAAAACAAAGGCAAGATTTCAAAAACATAATTCAAAAATGGAAAGTGTGAATACAGGCTGTTGCTTGTAAGCCATTGTAAAAACTTCCAAATTACATGTATACGTATTGTTTATAAACAGGGAAAAGCGTCTTTTTCCAAAATATGTCTCAGTAGGAAAAATCTTGTGAAATAGGAATGCTTTACTTATTCCAAAAAACTGTCTGTCTTTTTTATGATTCTTGGTTTACTCTTGAAGGTTTTTTAAGCAGTGAAATGGACGGGAAGAAAAACATTCTTGAATTAACTATGTAAAACTCTTGCCTTCAGACCCTGAGGAAAGAAGGTTATTCTGAGAAAAATAAGAGAGTAAGAATAACACTAAACAAATGCACTGATTTAGCAGTCTCAGTTTGACCACCAGAAACTAACACAGAGAGCAACGCTCTCACCGAAGGCCGTCAGACCTGCCGAGAGCGGAGAGCCAGAGCCAGCGGCAGAAGCCACGCCGGGGGGACACCGGGGACGGCTCCGGCGAGACGGCGTAGCCCAACCGAGTGAGCAGCGAGTCCTGCCCACAGACAGAAGAGGCCAGGCGTTTTGGAAGAGGACAGCCAAACATCTTCACTGAGAGCATAAGCTTGCAAATCACACTTAGCTTGTCGATCCCGCATGGGTAAGAAAGGAGCAATCTCCAAACCAAGCAGCAGTTTCTATTAAATTTGGCCATCGTGCGCCCCTCCCGCAGTGGTTAGCGTAGGAGGCACCTATGCTACAGACACCAGCCCTGGTTCAGAGCTTCTCCTCTTTGGCGATGAGTCTCTGAGCTGCCCTGCTCAGGGCAGGGCATCGCTGCAGTGTTCTCTGAGGAGCAGAGAAGTGGTGGAGTGGAGTTTACCTAAGTGGCCGCTGCCTGTCAAAGTTTCCTCCAGAGAGCGCAAGCTTGCCCAAGCGCTCTTTACTTGAGCAAAGCTATTTCGTCTGCTTCAGTTTTGTTTCCTTGAATTGATAGCTGAGGGCTACGATGGAGAAGGCAGAAAAGGGCACTTTTCACAAGGGCCGGAAAGAAACAGATTTTACAAGATGGATGGAGCGAACCAAGGCAAAGTGGTGATGAACATACTGTGCTTCAGGCAACTTAATAAAATTCACATTACAAAAATCACTACAAATCATCTGCACGACTTTAAAGTCTTGACCAAACCATACATGCTACATTACCCCACAGGCTGCTCGCCTCAGGTGTAAAAATAAAAAAATTCTGCTCAATTCACTGGTACCTATTACAGAGCAATAACCCACCGCTCCCCCTTCTTTGGTTTGTTGGGTTTTTTAACCTCTGCTGAGCTTGTTTTAGTGCCCCGAGCAGATCCAGGAGTCTCTCCCTTTGCAAACAGCCACCTGACAGCACGCCAGAGCGGCTGTCTCCAGAATTAGGACAGAGATGTCGAAACACACAGAGGCAAATTGATCCAATCGATCTCTAGGAGAGTTGAGAAGCACACGGTCCTCGGAGACCTTTATTTTTTCAATCTGCAATGAAAGGGCCTGGCAGTAAACTGGAGAGAGCCAGTTTTATAAGCTGGGAGGGAAATGATTATAGAACTGTAGCAGTTCGGGGATCTTCCAGCTGGTTTAAATGATTTGGCTTCCTTACGAACATACCGAAGGGGAAAAAAAAAGAAAACTCCTGAAGGTCTGCCACGAGGGCTATAGGTATCGCATGAAGCAGAGTTCCCAACTTATTCTCTAACATTTAATGTAGAGATGGGGACAGGGGGAGGAAGGAGGAATACAGAGGGGGAACGGAGGCTACTGCACCCGTATGCAAATATGGATTAAGGAAGCAGACCATCTCCTATAATATCTTACACAAATGAGCAAAATCAAGAGAGGGACCGGAGAGCAACACCATTTACCCTGAGCTCCTCTGACCACAGCAGGCAGGCGCTCAGGTGAGGTGTAAATTCAGACTCCCCTGGAAAGCGCTGACCTGACCCCACTCTGCCACGGCTCAAAAGGCAGCTTTTACTGCTGGGTGAAATACCGCTTCCCGAAGGGAACAGGAGCCGATTCTTTGCCTCCTTCGTTTGGTTTTCCCTTTTTATTACACAGGCTGAGCTATTATACGTGCCATACTGATAGTTTCGCAGGGAAGCAGTAAAATTTCTAAAATACTTGGAGAGGAAGGGCGCATTTGTTTCAGTTGAAACTTTTCGGCTATTTCAACCCAGATTTGCAACTTTGCTGGCCCCACACCGCACTTTTGTGAGCTCCACAAGAAAAACAAGTGGTGTTGCATTGACCAACCTTCAGCAATCCAGGCTGGCGGGGATAAGGAGCAGCATCTTAATAGCCTCCTCTTTCTATCCCATCCCTGGGAAAAGTGTGACTGTTATTGAATCTAACTCTTTTTCTACATTTCTTATTTAGAAAATGTCCAAAATAGAAAAAAACATACTGTTCACTGAGAAAAGCTTTTTCTTTCATTTTGTTTTGTGGTTTTGGGGTTTTTTTGCAGATGGTTAGGGTTAATGAAATAAACAGTTTGGTTTAAGGAAAGCTTTTTAGGATGTCCATTTTTTGTTGTTGTTGTTGTTAGGATGAATCCAATAAATTAATTTTCACCCTGTTGGGAGTCAACGGGAGCTCATGCTTGTTCCCTCCTTCCTCCAAGGTCAGCAGGCCAGACTCTGCTTTGGTTCGTTGCTGGCACAGGCTGCACGCTGATTTTGGCAGCTCCGGCGCTGGCTGGAGCGCTGCAAACCTGCGGCTGCCCCGCTGCCCGCTCGTCTGCTCGGGCAGGGGTGAGCGGGCTGGCAGCGGCAGCCGCCTCCGGCACACGATACAGCACGGCTGGTTGCACGGGGGCTCTCCGTGCCCTTTGCCGGCTCCTGGGTGCAGAGCAAGGCTTACGGCCAGCTCCGTGGTTGATTTTCTCTTACTGAATCTGCAAGGCCACATCTGATATAAATAATATCACCATCCACCAAGTTATGGAAAGGGAAGCCAAAACCCTATGGACTCCCTTCCACTTTCACTTCTGTCAACAGCTGCCTCTTGCTGATTTCACAGCAGGAACCATAACTTCTTTCCACTTCTTTATTATTATTTTTTAAAACAACTTTTGGTAGAGGGCCAGCACTTGATGAAGAATGAGACGATTCCACCGGGTGCTGTTCATCTGTGTCCTGCCAGCATTCCTGGTGCTAACTGACCCACCGCTCGGGATTTACCGAGCATGTCACCGCTCGGGATCACGATCACCTGGGAGGGCACGCTCCCTCTCCTGCCCTCTTTGCTCTGCCCCTGCAACTATTTCTGGGACAGCGTGCACTGGGAGTCCGACAGATCAATCTACTCTCCCAAAACACAGAACTCCAAGCCACATAATAAAATCCTGGTGAGAGCTGTTGGAAATCCCTGCAAGAGTAGCAGCAGTGGAGAGGGTATTCAGAAAGGCTAACTTTTGCCAAGGGAAACAAGCCTCCCTAGATGCCCATTTTGATCAGCAGTGAAAGGGGAGGGGTGATGTAGAGCCATCCTTCCCTCCAAGTCATCCTCTGGGGACCATCTTTCTCTCCATCAGCTACAGAGGGAGCTCACCTCCCTCAGACTCAGCTCCCTCAAACCCCACGCTGTCCAGATGCAGCTCAGGCTCTGACAAAAATAATTAGAGCTACTAATGGAGAAAAAATTACCTTCTGAATCTGGTATTTATTGAGCAAAAGAGTGCAGGATACTTTCACCCTCTTGGCAACCCTGCCTTTGCATTGCCAGCAGATAATGCCAGCTTTGATGGAAAAATATGTTGCCGAGCCTCAAAAAGCGTGGGGCTAGCTTTTCCTTTGCTGCTCTGTGGGTCAATCAAAGAGACAGATTCATAAATGGAAAAGCTTCTGTCATCTCACAATAGCAGTACACAGACAGGCTGCTGCTTGACAGGAAAAAAATAAAAGACTACAAATAACGTTGATACGGTAACATATGTTTAAAATCAGTAATGAGAAGGCCACAGGAGAGCTTATCCAGAGCCCCAAGTGCCAGTCAGTCTTACAGCACTTTGGCAGAGGCAACTCTGGAAAAACAAGGTGGGGATATTTGCTTTATGGCTTGCAGATTGTCTGTGTCAATGCAATCATATCTCAGTCATCTGCTTCAGCCGAGACTCAGAGACCAAACAGTTCCCGAGATGCTGAACTCGGACAGGCTCTTTGGGACCGTGCACCTCGGGTCTGAGAAGGGAGTGCCTGGCTGCCCCACAGCCGCTGCATCTCACCAGAGTCCACCTCTCAAGGACCCCTGCTGAACCAAGCACGAGCTGTGCTGCTGGACTTCTCCTCAGACAAATTTTGGTAACTATTACCTGTATCTCTTTGCATGTAAGCAAGTTGCCCACCCTACAGTCTACTACAGGACCTACCAGGTGGCTCTCCAGAAATGTATAACCCATGGTCGTACTTCCCATCAGAACTTTCAAGGACTTCACCTCCAGAATGGCAGAATGAATTAAACCAAACAATCCATAGTAATGCCTAGCACGGAAAAAACTGCAACATCACCACCACTGGAAATGAAGTGGGAAGACATAGGACATGAAATTCCTTGTGCCCTCAAAAAAGGAGCTAGTGAACGTGCTTGGTACAACGCATCTTCACCAGCAAGTAAGTATTTTTGTCAAACTAACATACAACTTTCCATCCTGCTTTCTGCAGAAGTACCAGTTACCTAGCCTTCCAGACATCCTCAAGCTGCTTCATGGCCACTTTTCAGAGCAAACAGGTGGAAAAACGTAGAACTGTTCCCAAAATGAAACTAACCGTTTTACAGGAACTGCAGATGTGACTCCTAACATTCCTAACACAAACCCTGGTTTCCTTAAGCGTATTTTGTAAGCAGTCACTTCATTCAAGTCAACCATGCAAAAAAATCCCCAAACCGCCAAACCAACACCCTTATGAGAATGATAGCTTTAAAAAAAACCAAACAAACAAACCACCTGCCCAACCAGTGTTTCTTCAGGACTTCTCTATCCATGCTGTTACAGTGAATTTGCAAGCCTTCTTCGTAGCTCTGCAACACCTGCAGCATCTGCTGTGTATGTGCCCACCCCACAGCATCTCCGTGCCGCTGGGGCATTGCCCGGGCTCTTGGAGACTCCGGGACACCACAACAGCCTCCCCGGAATGCATGACAAACGCCGTTCTTACGTCTGGGTTTAACACTGAGAAGCGGGTGACCATTTCACCAGTATGGTCCCACTTCTGGGTTTACGATTCGGCACTATGGAACAGCCTGAAACGGAGACCCGTTTCAAAGCATTCGTATTGTCGACTGAGAAAGAGGGCTAGTAGAGACAGAGCACTCTGGGACAGATTATATGGGAAACGTTCAGGATCTTTACCCCACTGCGGACTGACAGCAATCCCAGAGGGTTTTGCGGCTTCCGTTCCTTTGACTCCTTAAAAAAGGATGCGCTCCATCTTTTTTAAGATGACAGCTGACACGTTTCAAAGTTTCCTTTTCATTTCTATCCCAAGAACAGAAGGGTATGGCTGCATACAGAAATACCGCTTTCGAGATAAAACAGTGCAAAATTAACATTGTTCCTAAGATTTCAACAAGGATGACTCCCAACTCCAGGAGGAAAAACACCCTGTTTACTAAAAAACACGCTGTTATGAGACTAGAGCTTCAGACTACAGGAGTCAAAGAAAAGCAATTTTTTTTAACCCCACTAATTTCTTTTCTTACCTGTCTATTTCTAACCCTAAAAACCTGTTAGATTATTTTTTTCCCTAGACTCTAAGGCATACGCTTTTCTCCAGGAGACTGAACCACTGCCAAAACCACACTGCTATCCAAGGATCTTAACACGCTTTGCAAAAACGTTAATTAAAACTCACACAGCAAGAAGAACGGAGTAAGGCTGGATCTTTTGTTTCACAGCAAGGAAAACACCACCACCAAAAAAAAAAAGGACAAAAAGATTTGACAATATACCAACCATCTCAAAGAGAACACGCTGCAGAGGACGGCAGAGAGGTGATACTGGGAGGGCAGAAAGGTGGGGGAGGAAGAGTAAAACCCAGCATTTTATCTCTCGGCAGTGCTTTTACTGGACTATGCTTCTACTATGGAATATTAGGTTGGTTGAGATTAAAAACGAAGATTTAAGAGCCAGTTTTCTTAATCCTGGCCCTCCTCTGCTTTCTCGCCACACCTACACAATTGCCGCATCCAAATACGCCATCCGCACTATCCGAAACAAAGCAGTTGACGATTATCGTATCTCGTTATAAGGATGCCTCATCTGTACTTCTTTCAAGATTTATCACAGAGTCATTATTTCTCTCTGCAGCATGATTTCCCACTCAAGTGTGGGAAAATGAAGGCAATAGCTATTTAAACGCAATTTGCAACATGGTCTGGGTGTATTAATTTCTTACTGTCTTCTGGGAACATTTTCCTACATCGGGTACCTAATCCATAAATATACATCCATTTGCTTAACAAATTTGTGGACAAAAGAAAAGTAGAACTGAAGTGACAATTTAATTTCTACTGAGCAGCACACATTTATTACTTTATAATACATAAACACCACTCCATCAAAGTGAACTAAGGTTAGGAAAACCATTAATATATCCTTACCAACATGGCAGGTCTAGAAAGTAAAATAAAGGGGACTTGTTCACATCAGACATCATTTGCTGGTTGTGTAATCGTTATTTCCCTTAAAAATAACAACAAAAGGCAGTCTCTCGGGGAGCGGCGACTGATCGGTAGTTTTGCAGACAGAAAGAACAACCTGAAAAGCTGCGAGTTCAGCAGCAAAACGGCGATGCTTTCCCAAAAGCAGCAGGTCAGAGGACATCGCAATTCACCACACACTACGCCAGGTCTCTGTGCGAACGGCCGGCACACGTCCTGAGCAGAGATGCTCTCCCTTTGAGCCACCTACAGCCAGGACAGCGCAGGGCCAGGAGGGAGGAGGAAAGCAGAGGAAACAGAGGAGCGGAGCTGTTTAGGCTCTGTCTTTTAACATAAATAACTCCGTATAAAAGATTTTGCTGAACCAGAAAAGCAGAAGACTAAAAAGGAAATCTGAAACCCCTCACGCTTATACATCTTCAGCTCTTTGGACCCCAGTAGGTAACTGATACCGTGGCTGCTACTCAGAGGAGATACGGTGGCATCCATGCGTGAGGCCATCTACTGCCTGACACCAAAGGCACCTCCTCACAACAGAAATGTTCAGCCTTCACATCAGGTCTAGAGGCTGTACCACACAGTCTATTTTTGTTACGGAAAAGAATGTTTTCAGATCAAATTTGTTTCCAAAACAAAGGAATTCACCTCCCAAAGCCTGCCAGGGAGAGGGGAGGACAACATTCCTTCCTCTGCTCTCAGGAAATTAAAGTTACCCGACTGCTGGGAGGTGTTAAGAAGCCTCAGTCTCTTCCTGATGCCAATATTGAAAGGTGTCAAATGCCTTCACCTCACATTGCCGTCAGAGGATGGTGAGGGAGCAGAGCACCACACATCCAAGCTCGTGCAGAAGGTTTATTTTGTCTCCTCTGAACCAGAAACACTTCAGACCACTAATATATGCAGCTCCAAGTTATTTCCTCTGTAGCTTTTTTTCCTTTAGCTAAAAAGGAGCTGGTACCGTTGCTGAGTGATGAGCGCTTCTTAGTGCGGAGCTGGAGAGCCATTCCTCTGAAGCCGTTGCTCCACAGCTGATGGACAGAACCACCCAGTCCGTAGAGGACTTCCCTCACCCAGCAGCAACCTAAACTACAACCCATCGAACAGCAGCTACAGTGTTATCTCACGTGCCCATAGAGGCCAGCTGTAGCCAAGGAAAGCCCCCAACTTCACCTAGTGGCTGAAGAAAGGTCAGTTAGCCCTGGGGTCGTGCCAGACGTGAGGATGATCATGCCTACACAACTTCCAAGGGAGACAGAGGTTACAGAAGTGCACACCCTTCCTCGAGAGGTCCAGCAGCCCTTTTAGACTGCCTAGCCAAAGAGAAGCAAGCCACTCCTGCTCAGTAAAGGTACTCTTTCTACGGGACTTTGTGGATGGAAATCCATACTAAAGACAGCAAAAAAGACAGATACCCCTCTGGGAAGACGTCCCTCTGGGATGTACGCTACCAGGAAAGGAAAGACAATCATCCTTTTCTTAAACTATGATTCATATTATCTTTGCTTACAGGCTACATCATTTTCACACAATCATTCAGACTCTGACACAATGGGCAAGAAGCACCCCATCAGCATGGCAAAGGATGCCTATCGAACATGCTCATGCAAAGGGAGCCGAGGTCTCCAAAAGGCCTGATACAATGACAACTAATGCCCCTGGGATTCCAGCAGAAAGCAAGAAGCAGCAAGTTTTTTGACTAACATGATGGGAAAGCGTTGATATTTAAGTTTTAGGTCCAGTTTAAGTTTCAGTTCTCACCTCACTTAGACTTGTTTTGCACTAGTGTACAACAGGGCATAAGCACGAGCCGCTATCCAAAATAATTCAGCTTCATTTTTCCTGTTCTCTAGTTGCCAAGATAAAGCAGGAGGTTCTACACTGCTTCATTCTCCTATAAAGGGACCTTAAACATATTTGGTGGGGATACTGGCAGTATGTTTTTTATCCCACGCATTTGCAGTTGCTGATGTTTTTTGTTCTATGCTTTCTCAAAACGGCTGCGAGTCAGAATGAAAAGCATAAGTTTCTGAAGCTGCTGAGATTTTCATGGCACTTGACCAAAGGAAATAAATAAAAATAAAAACAAGTACTCCAAACATACCCTTCTCCTTGGCAAAAGCAAATGCTGCTTCTCTGGAGAGTCTCAGCTGTTGTCACTACGCAAAGCTTACCTAGACAACGCCAGTAAGAAGGTTATTACATTATTTAGTAACAACCCATGGCAATCCTCTGTGTCCCCCCCCCCCAGGAACACTTATGAAATAGAGTTGCTGCTGGATTCTCACACTTTAACACCAGTTTTGTACCTCACTTGACAGTCTCTTTAGTTTTGTGTGCCCAGACATTAACACGCAGGCACACAAAGGAAGGAAGACAAAAGAGATGCACACATGTTAAAAGAAAACATCAACACAAGGGTTAAGTGGGCATAAATTGGCCATCGCGGCATTTAGGCTGGGAAAAGAAAGCTTTCCAGATAAACTTGTCAGACTGTGGAGCAGCCTTCCAAGAGGAGCCATGGAGAGGATCCAACTGGACACAAGGCAGCGCTGAGTCAGTCTATGAGAGGGATTAGGTAACTGGCTGTGCGTGATAACAGAGGACTATGCCTGATGAGCCAAGTAGTCCCCTACCATCTGATGTTCCTTTCACAGAAGGAAGGACATTACTTTAAGAAGTGACCACCTGCAGACTATCTTCTGGGCTCTGTTGGTTTGTTTAGGGTTTGGGTTTTTTTCTTTTACTGAATCAGAGAGTATATCTCTCTTCTTGCTAAAGCCACGGCAACTCTCATCAGAGAAGCTATTTAAGAAAATAAACATTAACAGATTGGAAAAGGCTTTCAAAATTAATGGTCGAAAATTCACCAAGCTTAGTTTAAGGTGGCGAGAAGGATCCCACAGGCAGACTTAGCGAGCCAGTCAGATCTGCACTATTAGCCACCCCATTCACTAAGTATGGAGGGGCCTGAGTCTTGTCATGGGGATACCGGAGATGTGGAAACCTCAGCTGTACCAAATGCAAACAGAGCTACAGCGATCGACACCAGCTGTTCGGCTGCAATGACCCAGTAATCATCGTGATTATGTGTCCCAGTTACCGGGGGACTCTGCTAGAGGGATTAGCAGGTCGCGATCGTCACACTAAGCTCTACTCAAAAAAGCATTAAATGCGAGGACTAAAGTTCAAAATAATTTCCTGGTCAAGCACCTCAATGTTTGGGAGCCCAAGAGAAGACAAGTCCTAATTGGCAGAGAGCATTATTACTTCAAGTGATTGCACCAGGAACCCCACGTCTCAAAAGCAGGCCCTGGGAGCACCATCTGGACTCACTCAAGAGCCCTGCAACTTTATCCAGCTGAAAACTAAAGTCTTCTTCAAAGACAACTTGGGGGCTGACCACGCCATACCGAATTCCCAGGACTCCTGCCTCCCCAGAAGCCTCCTCTGTGTCCTGGCAGAATTACCAGGGGGCCAGTAACACACTGAGCCACCACACTAAATCAAAGTCAGTAACCTTAAACTCTGGGCCACGGCAGGGAGGCATCTTTCATGATGATGATGCAAAACATCTCCCTTGACTTTGATATAGAAACAGCTCCCTTTTTCGAGCTCTCACATATGTGTTTTCTTCCTTAATAGTTTTTTAAAGAAGATATTGGACATAAGACCTGCCACCTATTAAAATATAAGCTCTGAAGGTAGAAAACACTTCTAGAAATTATCTTGTGAATCTTGCTGAACTTTATCGTATTTGGAGTCATCATTCTTTCCATACAAGTGTGCACTTCATTACTTGGTAATGGAACAATAATTGCTCTTCAGTTATGCAAGATGCACCTCTAATTTGTAAGGGGTTTCTGAAGAGGTAATGACAGCTGCTTAAAAAAAATGAAATGTGAGAATATGAAACTTATTATGTAAAAGATAATGGTAACCACGGAGTAGTCTGCCAGCTGGGTCACAGTCTCAGCTGGTATAAAGGACTGATGCTGATGTTCTGTCCTATGTACTCTTAAACACTGAACCTGGAGCCAAATTAATCATATTACTTTGTGCTTTAATCTGACTAAATCTCACAAATGAAGCATCATCAGCATAGGTCAACACCTGACATCCCTGCTTTCCTGACAGCTTCCTGCGCACTCTAGGTAAGGCTGCCAGCAATTCAGCAGAAGGCATTTTTCCCCTCTGAAATTATACTTCCTGATTATAAAACATACTGAGCGTGAAATAAAGATAGCAATCTCTCCCTTACTTGTTTCTAAAACTAGATTCAATATAAAACCTGCTCGGTGCTATATTGTGAGGGACAATCTTGTGTTAAAAAGGATGATCTATCCAAGTTTTCTCCATCCCCTTTTCTCCAACTTTACTACTCTGAACGAGGGCTCAGTGCAGCATTTCGAAGACTGTGTGTTCACTCGCAGCTCTTCCAGACAAAATGTCAACTCCAGACTCTGAGCACTTGCATTCATTGAGGATTCCATGGCAATGCTCGTAAGATCCAGAGCAGTGCACCATCCAAATGTCATCTGCGTGTGCAGATGCAGTGTCAAGTGCACCTCCTCATACGACTAATTTTCCAATTAAGATTGAAACACTGTTGTACTGGAAACACAACAAACACATGGGAAGATCTCGTTCTTGCCCCATAGGGATTTATTATCAAAGATATGCTAATTTTACTCTAATCTACTTGTTTTTACTCAGCAAAGTACTGACTTTTACAATACGTAAATTTTGCTCTGCAAAAATTAACTGTATTTTACCGTTTTGAAACAGTTTAGCATGACATCCACAGGAAAAAATTCAAAAAAAAGACGACTGGCAAACGCTTAGAAAGCTTGCTTCACCTACTCTGATCTCCATGCCACTGCAGACATATTATGAGCAGGACCCAAGCTACCTAATCTGAGACTTGTTCAGATTCGAGTACCTAAACTGCGTCACAACAGTGACCGCTGGGCAGACGTACCCTGAGGAAGCCCAGCCTTTCAGTCTGTCTGGAAGAACGATAAAACAACTACCACAAACTGCAAAACTTTCAGCTAGGAGAGCCCTGTTTAATCTAGTGGAAAAAAGACATAATGAGATGCAGTGCTTGGAAGCTGAAATTCGATAAATCAGACTAGAAATAGGCACACATTTTTAACGGTGAGAATAGCATACCGCTGCAACCATCCACCTAAGGATACCTCAAATACTCCATCACATCAAGTCTTTAAAGTCAGGGCTACGCTGCCTCGCTGACAGATGTGCGACACAGCTCAAAGAGAAATGCAGGCTTCGTGCAGTAATTCTTAGATGAAGCTCTGTCGCTCGCACCATGCTCCAGCTCAGATTAAATGATCATAAATGGTCCTTCTTGACCTTAAAAATTTACAATGACGCTCCTAGTAATGGCAAAAACATCTTCAAGGAGTTGTAGCTCTGCACAACCCCGAGAGATCGCAAACCGCCTGACAGTTCCGCACCAATAGCCCATGTCATTCCCATCCCACACAAACTGTCCGAGGGCCAGGGACAGAGCCGGGCTGGACAGCTGGCATTCGGGTACCAAATTTGGTCCCTCGCCCCTGGGTTGGCAGCAGCTGAAAGAACTGTGACAAACCTTCACGTCCCTTGACGAAGCCGCTTCCCCCCCAAAACATCAGCTGCCTGACAGTGTTAGGGACTTTGAAAAGAAAGAAAGAAAACCAGATCTAATTCACATTTCCCAGCAGAGAGTTGCTACAGCGTGGTCTTTATAAAAATGGCACAGCAGGAACGACAAAAGATTCTCTCCTCCCTAAATAACTAAGCAATTTTAAAATAGTTAATCCTGGAAACACTCTCAAAAGATTAGCTGTGGCTCAACAAACTTTAAAGATGATAATTTTTAATTTAATTTAAAGTTGAACATCCTTGTGTAATAATGGCAGAGATGAAGGACTATTAGGGAATAATCTTGTTTACGGATCAGTGAACTCAGAAAATTGCCAAGGCACTGTGAAACATATTCCTTATTCACACCTCATAATTAACTGAGTGCTCTGCAGAGACAGGATGCTGCAATATTAAAGTCGTCTTCGTTATTAGAAAGCTGCTCATTTGGACTGGGATGCCACTGGGGGGTCTCATTTGGTTCTGGCATTTCTAAACTCCCAGGAGAAAGCACCTTCAATCCATCAAAACGTCAGACTCCCAAAGTGTAACGGAGAGCAGAGGAAGCTTTTGGTCTACAACAGCAGCATGGCTTGCGCAGAGAGAAAAACACCTCCCCCCTTCCCTAATGCCATCTGGGAGCGCTTCTCTTTTAAAGGCAATTGAAAGAAGAAAACACAGTTCTCTTAATTAATTCACATTGAAAGGCGCTTTTGATGGAGTCAAGAGGCCAAATCAGATCAAAATAAATAATGCAACAAATAGTGACATGAAAGCCCCGGAATAGCAGCTATCATGGCTTGCACTGTCTAGATCTTCGTACTTAAAAACAACAAACGATGAAGCTTTTGGCTTGGAGGGGAGGGGCATAGGGGACTATCTTTTCACCAAATTTTAAGAGAGAAATTGTGAATTTACTGGCAAAAATAGGAAGACTTGTGCTGAGGTAGATCTGCTTAAGATTTGGGAAATCCTGGATTAAGTTTCTGCTTTATGTCAGGTTTTGTTTGTGAATTCGGACAAAAACTGGGAATTTCTGCCCTTCGGTTTAGAGGGGTGACACTTCTCCCTCACTGACGGAGCGTTGTCCTGGTTTAGGCCGGGACAGAGCTAGTTTTGTCTCCAGCAGCTACCGTGTGTTGGATTTAATGTGTGAAGAATGGTGATAGTACACTGATGTTGTTGGTTGCTGTGAAACCATCAAGGACATTTTGCAGTTTCCCAGGTTTTGCTAACGTGCAGGTGCAAAAACTTGGGAGGGGTAGAGCCAGAATAGTTGATCCAAACTGGCCAAAGAGAGTATTCCATACCATAGACGTCATGCTCGGTATAAGTGAGGGTCAGCCAGTGGGCCACTGCCCTTAAGCTTCCTTTCTGGTTGCTTTTTCTTGTTCCCTGCTTTTTCTTTTTTTTTTTTTTTTCATTCGTTTGAGCCTTTTCATTCGTTCAGCTGTTCGTTCCCTCGCCTGCTTTCTCTGGAACTTGCTGTTCTGGGATAGCTGCGGGGGAATAGCCCTGCTCCCTGACTGCTGCTCAGGATGGGCTGTATCAGTCGTCAGGTGGTGAGAAATTGTGCATTTGTTTCATATATTCTATTATCCTTATATCTATTATTGTTATTATCATCATCATTAATATAATTTTTTTTTCCTTTGCTGTCCTAGTGAACTGTTTTTATCTCGACCCACAAGTTTTCCTTTCTCTCTGATTCTCCTCCCCACCCCACTGGGGAGGGGGGGAGTGACTGAGCGGCTGCATGGTATTTGATTACCATCTGGGGTTAAACCACGACAAGCATAAACACTCAGATGGAGAGGACACGCATACCGCGGGTCCTGGGCAATTAAACCACTGGCTGCAGCCCCTTTGCACTGTAACCACACTGCAGAGGAGAAGAGAAAACTGCTGAAGCCAAGAAAAAGCAATGAGAAGGACTCAGTTTCATGAGTGGGTGTCTGAGGAAGCCCACGAGCTTTCCCCAAGCCAGGTTACTTGGAGTTATTACTCACTCCCACATAGCAGTTAAAGGGAGGAGATACAGTAAACCCATATCTAAGTAACTGAGGCCCAGACTCAGCAGATACAGAGTTTGATGGTGTCCCCTCTGGCCCTGAAATCAGCCTGGCCCATCTTAGCTGAGCTCAGCGTCTTGCTCCAGCCTTTCCCCTGTAACGGGGAACAGGCCAGGCAGTTGCAGGATGGTCTTCAGCCAAAGCCAGCGCACACAATTCAAAGCACACTAATAAAAGATACTCAGATTTTCCACTCAGGTTTTTACTGTACATCTCAATTACCTACACAGACTACAGTCTGAAGAATAAATAATATTTAAAAAAGGGTGGTGCCATAAATCAGCATGGAAAAATGCAACTTTTGAACAGCACGTTTAGAACAGAAACAAAAAGCAATCATACACCGAATAAAAATCCAATGTGTCCCTGCATCTGGAGTACTGCATGTTATTCTGAGATCTCCCCTTCCTCTGCCCAATTTTCAAAGGATCTAATAGAGATCAAAGAGGTACAGGAAAGGGTAATAAGGCTCATCAGACACATGGAATGGCTTTTGCATGAGGAGATACTCAACAGAACAGGGCTCTCCACCCTAGAAAGGGAATACATATAAAGATAGTATAAATTATGAAGGGCTTAGGGAAGTGAACCAGAAAAATTACTTTCTGCTTCTCATCATACAAAGTCAAAGGGCTCCCACTGAAATTATCAGTTTTCAAGTAAAAGGCAAAGACTTCTTCCTATGGTGTGTAATTAAATCACAGAACTCTTTGCGATGAGATGTCGTCAAAGTCGGAGGAGAGAAAGGTTCTAAAAGGGAATTAGTCAACTCCATGGAGGACAGGTCCGTGGAGAGTCTTAAACACAGTGCTCCAGATAAAGCTTCCAGATCCATAGACTCTAAATCACTGACTGGCATACATTCAGCATACACACTGAGGAAAGATAACCCTGTACTGGCCCCATTCCCATTCTTTTCTTCTCTGTAAGCATCTAGTAACGCCCACAGTCAGAAAACAGATACTAGAGCTAGGTGGACCCCTGGTTTGATACTGGTTCCCACAACGTTCTTCTATTATGTCGATATACTGATGAGAGTTCAATGGACAAATCCTAATATAAAGTAAAAAGAGTTCTCTTTTTTTTTTCCCCCTGAAGAAATATCAAGCAAAAAAAATCCTATATTCATGCCATAGCATTAGACCAAATGCATGAACAAACACCTTCTGGGTGGAAAGTTATCCATCATCTCCAAAAGTTCATATGGGCAATGAATAAAGGAATTTGGTTTTCCATATCGAGTAATTCCATGATGGAGATACCATTCAGGATCATAAGCAGGGTCATGACAGTGAATTCACAGTATGTCAGCCAAGATCAGCAAAGGAATGCCGATCCGTAATGGAGAAACTAGAAAGACTGGCATTAGCAGCCATTTAGATCACAGACCAGGTGACAGCTTTCTAAAGATGAAAATTCCTGATGCTCGTACCAAAAATGTTTGTACTCTAAGCAATTCATCTCCTGAAATAAATGCATTACATAACTAACACTGGAGAGAAGGGGGAGAAGAGGGAGAAAAACAACAACAACAAATGAATTGAGCTTACTACCAAAATACAAAATAAACATCTCTGCTTCAAACATTTACAGATAACTCAGAGGCACAGCAGTGATACAAGCTGCCGTCATGAGATGAAGCAGAGATTACAGTAAATGCAATTAAATCAAGCAATGTCAAAATATTGCAAGAGAACCAAAGGCCACCATTTAACAGCAGCTTTGTCTCTGCAGAAATTCCTAGCATGGTCTTGCAAGAACGATGCATGTACCAGTGTTGTACGATCGGATGATCAGATGAAATTGCATTTTATGGGAGGGAAATAAATGTAATGTTCCCTCTTCTTTCCACCCTTGACTGATAATTACTCTTTCCCTGAACTTTATTTTGAACAATCAATCAAGTCCTAGTCTCCACAGAAAACAGAGAAGAGACAGTTTTTTCCTTCTAATTTTCCTCCCTGATTTTTCTTCCTAAAATGAAGGCCCAGCAGGTCTGTTGGCATCTTTCACAGATTAAAAGGAACTGTATTTTATTTCATACTTTCTGTACTAGTACAACCGAAGTGCAACCATACTCAGTTTCAAAGTACAAATTTTACACTTAATATTTCCTTACTCTACAGCTGATTTGCAAAAACAAGGGATTCACAGGTCACAAAAGGAGAGATTTGAGCAGACTTTCAGCCCCTGGCCTGAACGGAGGACCTAAGGCAAAGACACTGCCAACCAAAGCTTTAAACAGAGGGAACAACTGCATTATCCAGACAGCAAAAGAATGATACTTAAGACAACCAAACCTAACTTTAACAAAGGAAGTTAAAAAGAATTAAAAATAACAACAACCACAACGTATTTCAGTTGGAAGATTTTCATTTAAGCCGCTCGTGATCAGTTGTGGCAGGTAATGAGAATTCGTAAGGCAAAGCAGAGCGTCGCCAGATGCTGCGAGACCTGTCAGACCTGGAGAGCAAACACGCGATAGCAGCGTTCCAACAGCCCAAGCGCAAACCTTGTCTTTCAAGGCTCACTTCGGCCAGTATCTGAATTTCAGCACGGATGTTTGGGAATGTGGAATGCATTTACAAGAGTCCCTTCTGTGCTGCAGCTTCCTGGACGTTCACATTCTGGAAATTGCTTAAAAGAATAGCAACAAAAAAATCTGCATTTCAAAGATCTGCAGTTGGGAGATAAATGTGCGTTCCAGCATTCCCAAGCCAAGTAGAGGATTAAGGTTTCTAATGCACTAGTTGGAAAAGGATATTGGGATAACTGAAGTAGAAATGTGAAAGTGGATTTACTACTCCTCTTCTTTAGATTAAATTGAAAACTAAGTTTCTAGTCAGGGAAGAATCTATACATCTTGGAAAGCATACAGGGAGGATGGGAGGAGCATTAGACACGCTAACAGATTTTTTCTTTTTAAACCGAATATTAAACCTCAACAGCTACTTCACATTAAAAATCAGAGTAACACTCGTCACACAACTGGAACCATCCACCTAAAATCGTATTTGATGAGACTGGTGTCCTTGTGGTTTTGATGAGACTGGTGTCCTTGTGGTTTTGAGCAAACGATTGCTTGTCTCAGCCTGTGAAAACCTAAAGCCACGTAACTCAGTCCTGAGAGTCTGCTGGCCTTCACTTTATACACGCTGTGATTACCACGTTCACAGAGGAGACATGGACCAGCTCGGAAAGCATCAGTCATTAATGAGGTAGGTAGTTACAGCTGAATCCTTCACTCCTGAGAACAGCCTAAAAGTTGCCACTAGAGGTCCAAAAATGTACCTGGAAGTCAGAGATGCAAGAGAGAAACTGTTCAATTACATTAGCCCAGGGGAAATACCTGCAATAATCTGGGCATCATCTATCTTCAGGCGTTGGGGTTTTTTTATTTCCTGGGTGACTGAAATACCATTCTGTGTCAAACTAACCCAGATTTACTGCAAGGAAGATGACCTGGCAAGCCATTAAGGTTTTTCTGTTTCTCAGCCGCTGTTAATTCCTTGACACTGGTTTACAGGGCTTTCAGAGAAAGCCAATGAACACGGGCACGCTGCTGTTTCAAACACTGGTTTAATGAGACTGCCATGAACTGTGAATAGAAAGGCAGCCCTATGAAGTACAGGGAATGAACAGGGTCTCCTGTGAGTCAGCTCTGGGACACACAGACCGCACCTACAAATTAGGGATTTCCAATTAGCAACACGGGGAACAGAAGAGGCCGATGTACAATGAAGTGACTGCAACTGCAGGGCTTAAACACAACTCCCATTAATGAGAGGAAAAAACCCCGCTTCCTCTGCACATGAATGAATAAGAGATCAGCATCTTTCACAAGATGGGGGGGGGGGGGGACGGACAACAAAAACCAGCCATTAGCTTTCTTCTGATTCTGTTTTGCGCAGTGTGGTTCATTGTCCCAGGCATAGTTTTTGCTTATGAATTCACAAAAATGGATTTTCATGGACTAAATGAAAGTGTAAAGGATCTTTAAGAGACTAAAAAGTCTTCCCTAAAAAAAAAACCCAAACAAACAACAGCTAAGATATGTTAAGTCATCATCAGCTAAGAAAAAATAACATCACTCAGTCTTGTCCCTTTTTTCTGACATTTAATGCTCATGAAGCGAAACTACTGAAGTTCATTTGCTGCTTACTGAAATAAACAGGGCCTCTTGATATTGCCACACATTAATAGTCAAGGGGATATTATTTACTTTCCGCTTCCTTCTTGGAAAGATTTAAAAAGAGGAAGAGAGGTGTTTTTCTGTACTGCAGGACAAAAACCACTATCCAGATGAGCAGCTAAAACGATCCAACGAAGGAAGTCAAATTTAAAACCAAGCCTCTTCTATTCAAGCGCCTGGGTGCACAAGTGCCTGCCTTTCTGTGCACAAATAAGCCAAGAGTGCGAGTGACTGTGGCTCTGCGCCACACCGAGCACCACGGCAGAGCAGGCTCCCGGCTTTTGCCTGGCTCTCCACGCTCCCTCCTCCTCAAACTTGGGCAGCAAGCACAGGGAAAACTCTTTTGAGTCAGGTTCAGGGCAGAGGAGAGCTGAACCTCCAAAGGTGGGGAAAAGAGGTCAGAAGGAAACCAGGCTTTGCAGCCCACAGAGCAGAAACCCACGCAGAGGGAAAGAGGAGATAAGCAAAGAGACAGCGAGTGCTGACAGCCGGGGTCCGAGAGGAAAACCCCAGCGGGACCTTGCACCCTAGCTGGGCAGAGCTCCCACAGCAGGACACTGACCCTGCAAGGCAGGAGGAGAGTGGAGCACATGGAGGATGCGATACGCAGTGCAAGGACATCGGTGGGGGCCCTTGAATTAGCTGAGCAAAGACGTTGGGGCTAGGAGTGTAAGAGGGACCCTGGGAGAGGGAGTTTATCACAGCAGCTTTTGAGGAAAGCAACAAGATCCAAAAGGCAAAGCCTGAGGAGCAAACGTTGGAAGCAATTAAATGACCAAGTTGAAGCAAGGAAGGGAAGAGATGAGGGCAGGCTGGAGTAAACAGGGCAGGACAACAAACTGGGAAGAGACGAAAGAAGGCGCTGCCAGAAGAAGCTGCACATGCCAGGGTTTATTCTTTTCCGAGTCTGGAAGGGAACATCATGTCATTGCGCCTCCCCTGTCAGCAAATATCTAAGGCGAAAATGTCCCCCGTCTCTTAATACTGACTCCTATAGAGCACAATCTACTGCTGCCATCAGCTAGTCTGCTTGCTCAAGCGGCAGATGTCGGTGAGGTGGGTCCAAAGGTTTCAGTCCAACTGTTCACACCCACGTGGCTCCCCACTCTAAAATTTCTGTCTATTCACTTTCCTTGTTTTGAAAAGCAAGGAAATTACACATCCAGAAACTATGCCAAAAGTACTTTAAAAGATTGCAGACTGGAACAACAAACTTCAAGGAAATACCAGCACTTCGTAGTTTGTACACAGAGAAATTATCGAGAAGTTAATCTGTCTCAGAGCAGGACTTGAATAACATGAAGTAAACAGGGCACAGGGCCATGCTCTGGACAAGGAAGAAACAAAATATTGAATCGTTGCTCATTAAGTGAGCACCATCCATTCTAGGCACTGAATGGAGCAGGGACGATGCGGAAAAAATGGTATGTGATAGTGTAATTACAGACTTGTCATAATATAAACACACAACGGGGCCAAAGTTAAATCAGGCCTATCTTACCTGGTGAGTGCATAATTTTGCAACTCTCATGATGTCTAAACGTGTCCTTTTTGTGTGTGCATGCAACATTAGTCATCACCATACTAAAGCAGTGTTGTTTTTAAATAAACTTTACTTAGCAAGCAATGAGGAGTTCAGTTACTTGTATTGATACAGCACTTGCAGATTTCAAAGATGAAGACACGTAATGCCACAAGCATGCATACAAGACAGTCCTCTGCTTTTTTGTTTGTTTGTTTGAGTCTTAAAACAACAACCATGCCGCACAAATGGAGGCGGAAAAGCAGCATGCATTACTGTGCCTCATCCTTCAGCATGCACTGTGGGAACGGAGAGATGTAATTCTTTTCCCAAGATTACACAAGAGTTCTCTGGAAGACAGTCACAGGCCAGAGGGCGTAAATCCTTGGTTGAATCCAAGGCTTTAAGCAGAGGGGCATCCACCTCTCATGTGTTTCTAGACTCTAGCAGAGTCTTCTGGTGGCCTCAGGTACCGTCCGAGTATGACAATAAACATCAACACTGACTGCAGGCAAAGGAGAAGATTCATGTATTACTGCTAGCGAACATTTCCTAAAAAGACAGGACACAGACACAGCAGTAGCTGGAGCTATTGCTCAGGCTTACAATGGAAAAATGGTCTAAAGAACCGAGTTCAGAGAAGAGTAAGCCACAGGCCAAATCCACCTCTGCAACACACCTCCCCAAAGGGGGCTGAACTTCATTCGTAACTTAAGGCTCTGCCGTTCTTGCTATTTAGTGAGCTTAGCAAACCTGCTACAATTAAGGAATGCTTGCAACACCACAGAAGCAGCATCCCACAGTTACCAGGATAACAATGACATTTATCTAGTGCATTGTCTTTTGGCACACACTGTGCCTTCCCAGGTCTTGGTACTCAGGGTCCTGCTTGTGTTTAGGGGTGAAATTGTGTCGTCCTACTCTCAGTTCAATTTTAAACAGCAGTTCCCCAAAAAGTCAGTGCACGGCCAGCGACATTTCAGCACTTCATTTTCTCTCCTTTCACACAGAGGCAATCCAACACCAACCTTTTCTCGGAGCATTGCAGACGAGGAGCTTGCTCCCTTCCTTTCAAAACCTCACAACCCTCAGGACATCACCAGTGAGAGAGGAAAGAAGGAAAGAGCCCAGCCTGGCTCCACTGCTTAACGCTCCAGGTTACTCATTTTGCTTTCCTAGAGAAGAAAATCATTTTGACTGCCAGAGCCCCAGACCTTTTTCACCACAGGCTGAATCCCAAACCAGGCCACTGTCCTGCAATTTCTCCACTAACAGTGTGGTGTTTGCAAAGGCAAGGACCTTTTAGGCCAGTGTCAAGTATCCAGGTTTTTCTTTTGTTGTATGTTTGCTCCTGACCAAAATAATACATTAATAATAGTTACCTTAGTGTTTTCTCACAGACATACAGTGCTTTTTACTGCTGTGCTTCGTGTATGAACACAACCACCACTGACCTTCAGGGTGTGTGAGTGCAACTAAGAATGACTTACTAAAGTTTAAGAAAGTTGTACCAAATCTAACAGAAAATGCCTTCCTCGCATTTCTATAACCCAGGCAGTTTCATATTCTGAGCCATGCCTTGCTACAAAACTCCCTCTAACAAAGTCAAGAAAAGGTAAAGTTTCCACACATGAAAACCCGTATCTGGGAAACTGGTCACAATATTCTGCCTATGTCAGTTTTGAATCTAGGAAGTAGCATTACACTGTGTTGCACGGGGAAGCATTAGAAATGCAGCTGAGACTTCTGCTTTTTGAACAGGAATTTCATGTTAAAGCAGAAATGTGCTATACTGTCAAATTAGTCAAAAAAAAAGAAAGTCATTGCTACAGAAGAATTGGAAATAGAAGCACTCAGTGAGGAAAAGCCAAATCAACACCAAGCAGTTGCCACCTAGTCGCGCATTATGTGTGCCGACACTTTTCCCCCCTCTCCCTCTGCTCTTCCTTCATGTTGGAGAACAGCATCTGTTTCAGCTCAAACACTGGCTGCGCGTGCTGCGCGGGGACACAGGGAAGATACGTTATGACCTCAACATACTTTTCCTCATAGTATATCAGTCTTCGGGCCAGCGCAGCCATCCCTGGAATGCATCACGTTCTGCAGAGCGTTTCCATTTTCCTTCCCCTGCTACTGCAAAAGGAAACAACATTGCTGCTGGTTTACTCATCAGATCACATTTATCCCTGCCATAGCCTTAAGGATTTCATTGAATTTTGGATCAATGGGGTTTTGTGCCTGGATCCCACAGTGCTAACAAGCAGTGAGCTCCCTCCCTCTCTTTTGCACGTACACAGAGATTTAAAGTGACACCATCAGGCACAGCTCCAAGTACACCTGCTTCTTCTCTCATTCTGTCACTTGGCAAAAAAATAAAGAAGAAACACAAAAAATAAACTAATGCAACAGTTTACGTACATGTAAAATAGCAGCACTAAACACCAGTCTATTGTCCACTCTAAGGGAAAAGTCTCACCAGCTAAATCACCAGAAGCAAACGCAATAAGAATCAGTTTCTAGGTCACCAAAGAGAAACAGATTTCAGTTTGAAAAGCATGCAAGCTATTGAGGAGCCTTGTTTTTCAAGAATGCCTGAAACTTAAGACTGTGGGCCCACCACAGGCTCATTTACAAAGCTGGAAACCATCAGGGTGACTAGGTGGTCACGGGCTGGACAGCATTTAGCAACGCGGAGTGTGGGGCAGGTGTGACATGACACGACATGACTACAACTACACATGGCCTCGGAATTAAAAAAAAAAAGTCAAAAAATAGATCTCAGTTTTCAGTGGGCTCAACAAATCAAGAAAAAGAGAACGACTGACAGTAACTACGGACACAACTTGCACAAGGGACTATGACAACTTGTTGCTTTATGTATATCATCCTTGTTAAATATCTTCATGGATCTAACAAAGTATTGCTGTGGTGCACAATGAGGTGTTGGCACTGATACTGCTTTTTAACAGGACACATGTATGTATACTGCGCTATCATAGTGAAAGCACTGAAGCTCTGGCCTTATCCCAAACAGAACTACAAGCCTGATGTGAAAGCTCCTGTCTGCCCTTCTCCATTTGTGTCACATGGGAGGGCACACATGGTCACGAGCCTCTTTCAAGCCTTAAAACTCAGGGGGATGGATCAAACTCGTAAGAGATCCTGTTACCTCGTTTCAGTAGTATATGCCAGCATCCCCCAAAATTGCAATAACTCGTGGTGATAAAACCTACAATTTCACCCAGACTAACTCATTCCTCACTCCTGAAGGCACCCAGGACTGCAACCCACACATTCACCAGATAGCTGAAGATAAGAGCAAGTGACAATAAAGAACAGAAATCTTTCTGCACCGTGAATTTACGTAACTAGTGCCGGTTACTGCCAATTAGACGGATTCCCTTAACTCCCCCATTATGTTTCTCTGCGTTTTTCTGTTACCTCTAGTAGCAAGATACATAATAAATTACTATTAAATAGAAATCTAATTGATCACATTACAAGTGCTTAGAAGTACAGATTAAGCAGTGCACAACTATTTTATCCTAATGAAGAGTTTACAACTAGCAACGTGGTGCACTAAAGGTAGCTGAAGCTACTTCACTGTGCCCAATCTCCCCTCCAGAGTTTTTGAAATGTTTAAAATCTTTTTCCCTCCCTTTTGTCATCAAAGAGACCTACACGGCAGATAAACATCGATTACAGAGGAGAAATTGTGTAATCAATTTTGTATATTTGACAGCAACTTCAATTTTTTTCCCTTCTTTTTTCCACCTATAGCAAGGACTTACTTTTTTTTTAAAGATGGATTATATTTTAATAGAGCAATTGCCTCGAGTGCTTCCTCCTTCATATCACATAATATGCCAATAGCACTAGAAAAAGACTGTGTACAGAAAGTATTTCAGCTATTTTAATCTGTCCTGTGAGAGGAGACAGCAAGTGGGAGTAAGGGTAAGACGGCAGTCATACGATCAGGTAGCAGTCCACAGACCTCTAGGTGATGCGGACATCATTTTGAAAGTCAGTGAGCTGCAATGCATTTAATCTTGCTGTTCCATACTACTGCAAGCACGCTCCATGTGGTTAAAAATTTAGAAGATGTCTTGAAATTACAAATGCTGTAGCAGCACATTTATTTTTTTATAGTGACTCTGACATTAGACAAGCAGGCACTGGTCAAATTGCCCAGGCTCTATGAGGCTGTCATTCCATGCAACAAGAAATTATCCGGCCTTATCCTGCCTTCAGAAGAAACAGGAATTCAGAGCAAGGGAAAAACTAGCAAAAAAGGTTGCCAACAGTGTGTTAGAGAGGTTTCTTTCAAAGCAGCATCCATTAACCCATCCCAGGCTTTCTCCCACGGCTCTCGGGCGCAACTCTCACACAGATGTGCGGCAGCAGGCTTCTCTCTCAGCCGCTGGGACCAAGCCAGCAATGCTTTGGGCATCCCACAGTGAGCCATCACACAACAGGTTGTTGCAAGTGTGCTGCACACAGTCAGTCACTTGAAAAGAGCAGCTGAGCGACTTACACCATGAGAGCCCCTTTTTAAAAAGAAAGCAGCTCTGTACATGCAGAGCTTGATTTGCCATGTGCAGAAATCCTTTACAACACTTGAAGAGGCAGCTGCCGAAAAGCCAATGCCAATTGGCAGAGTGAACGAGTTCCCTCTGAAGCCATCCCACGTGCACGGCCTCTGCAACACAACTTCTGCAGCCTTTCTTGAAGGGGCTGGAAAACCAGAGGCTTTCCCCCCTCGGTGTAAGGACGGGACATTCCCAAAAGCAGGGGCAGAGGGGGAGTGTCTGGGAAAAGTATAAAGCAAAGGAGGAGGGGAAAGGAGCAGTAGGAGGAAAGAAACAAACAGAGGAAAAAGAAACAAGGAATGAGAAGATGGAGCAAGACAGGAGACATTTTTTATATTGATACCCTCCACCATAGTATCCGTCAGGGAAAACAGAAACAAATAGAAGTATCAAAGAGAACAAAAGCACTGAAAGAACCGTGGAGAGAGCCAAGGCCAGGAACAGCAGCTGCACCAGTGCCTGTGCTCAGGTGACTCCTCCCCACCAGGTCCTGAACTTTAGAGGCAAGATGTTAAACGAGGCTTTTGAACAGCCGACTCTGGCCTGGCATATCAGAAGGAACCGGGGTCACCCACGCTTTCTTATTGTTCTACTCATTTGGGAATACAGCAGAAGAAATAAATGCAAACAAACAATTTTAGAAGCTGCTCCCAACGGCCAGAAGAATCTCCGTGCTGGAGCAGCTGGCACGTACTGCTTCTGAAAAGCCTTGACTTCCTTACCATTTTTGTGTCACGGGTTCCCACACGGAGAGGCAACATGACCAAACCCACTCCCCTCCTTGCTAAAAACAAAACCAAAAACCCAACCATCCCCAAGTCAAACCAATCGGACAAAACACCTGCAGGGCAGAAGCTCTTGAGAGGGTTGACCCATTTAAACTACAGGTAGAGGAAACGCACTCTGTGATCTGAGAAGTTACAGACCTCATGTAACAGCCTATATACCATCCATACTGATGCAGCAAGAAGATTATTTTTAGGAAAAAAAAAAAAAAAAACAAAAACACAACAATCAAGCAGCTCCTGCTGAACTGGTTAATGAGGGCTGTCGCGTGGGAATAGGGCACTCCCTTTCCCAGGTTTCAGGAGGGCTGCATGGGGCCCTTTCAGGTGCCAACCACTACATGATCAGAGAACTGCAGCAGGTAATTCCCGATCTGTTTAAGGAACAAAACACTCTCTCCAAAGAACAGGTCATGTAGGGCAATTCATTATTACAGGTCTCCAAATTAAATAATACTGTGAGTGTTTTGTAGTTAAAACCAGAAGTCAGCAACAAAGGGCAAGCTGGGCAAGGGCTACCAGGGAGATCGTACAAAGGTCAAGATTAAAAGAAAAAGCCCCACACTCTGGCACAGATGTGTGGAGCGGCTGCTGAGGCACACCCCCCAAAACACTCTTACTAACTCAGTGCTGTTCCACAGCAATAACGGCGCCAAGCGCTGGTCCTGTGCCAGAGTGTGGCCCTGAGTTACGGGAGAGCCCTTCCTTCCCCAGCGAGGTGCACAATGAACACACCGAGAACTGCTGGACGTGACCAGTGAAAATCCTTCTGTTACTGCCTGAGCCCAGCTCTCACCTTTATAGAATCATAGAATAGTTTGGGTTGGAAGGGACCTTTAAAGGCCATCTAGTCCAACCCCCCTGCAATGAGCACGGACATCCTCAACTAGATCAGGTTGCCCAGAGCCCCGTCCAGCCTGACCTTGAAAGTTTCCAGGGATGGGGCTTCTACCACCTCGCTGGGCAACCTGTTCCAGTGCTTCACCACCCTCATTGTAAAAAATTTCTTCCTTATGTTTCTTCCTTATAGGCACATTCTTAGGCATAAAGCAGAAGTGAGCATCACGTCTGCTTTCATATATATACACATAAATATGCATATACACACCTATCTACATGTATGTATACCCACATGCAGAAGTTATACTCATGACACGTGTATGTATAGATATATAGCAATATCACATAATATGCTGCTCGCACTGCACTCACCTCACTTCAGGCATTGTTGTATACATGCACATATTCCCTCTCTTCACATTCAAACTAGCATTACAGTTTTGGCTTTCTCCGAGGAGAAGCTGGGAAGGAGAGCACTGCCTACCAATATCATTTTAGAATAGAAAGTCTCAGGACATGGACAGTCCTCAGATATTCTCCTCTTCCCAAGCAAAAGAAATGCACTTTTTGATCCTCTCCTCTTTCTTCCCTTAACCCTCCTTCCACCTTCTCCTCTCGTCCCTCCGCAGTAGCATAAGAAAAATTACAGCACATTTCAGGATAAAAATGGCTAAAACAAAGTGAATGACTTGACATTCTAAGGTAGGATCAGCTGCAAAGTGAACCACAACGGAGTGGCGGGTAGCCGGCAGTACCTCCGAATGGCCCACATGGCTTTGCTGGGCACAGAGAGGCCACCGCTCCGCTGCTCCTCGGGTGACGCTGGGTGGCAGGAGCTCCAGGTGCCCCGGTGAGCAAAGCGATGCTTCCCGTTCTCCCGGCCGGCCGGAGGGACCTGCAGCGAGGCAGACGGAGAAGCCGCAGGCTGCCGGGCAGGTCTCTGGTGGATCCCCCCATTTCTCCTGATCACACATGCAGAGAAAAGGGGAAAAAAGAGAGGAAAAGGGAAAGAAAAGGATTTAAGGATATTTATTTTTCATGTTTACTTATCAGAAGGTTGAACATCATGAAAACAGCAAAACATGGTATCTAACTACCACAGACATTTTATTTAATCCAAAATACAAAGTCTTCGTGTGCTGAGAGGGCAGGATTTATTGGTTCCTAACTAGATCCAGAGGAAGAGACCCAGCAGCAACAGAAGATGAGCACTCCTGTATCAGGCTGTTCTCTGGACCTCTGGTAAGATACGAAGCACCGTGAGGAAGAATATGATGCCACTCCTAATTTTATGCTGCAGAAAGTAATTGGTGTTCTGCCTCGTTTAAACAGAAAACAAATCTGTACAGGTTGGAGGAAGGAGGAGGAGGAGATGAGTTTCAGCAGTGTGTAGAAGGCTGCTGGTTTTCTGCTGCCCCTTAAAAAAGTCAAATAAAGTCAGAAAATCCTGACACCACAGACAGAAAAGCACACAATACATGCAACCGGAGTAAATATGAAAATGCAGCACATCTGGACTAGAGAGCTTCATTCCTGCAAGCTAAGTAACTGCCACATCTGGGCAACTGGATGCCACTGAAGCAAAGAAATAACCTGAAAAGGCCACTGGAATGTGAACCTACGGGAAGGGTGAGATTGAGGGGAGGGGGAAGGAGGAGGGCACAGATTTTTCCCCCAATTAATTAACATTTGTGTCACCTTTAGCCAGGCAGCTCCTGGAATGCACCTGGCAGACTGTAAATGCAAGTGTTAACAAGCGTGCCGGCTGTCAGTCCCCAGAAAATTCCTCACTGGCTGCTTGCCCACCAGTTAACACCATTACGAATTACTTATCCGGTCAAAATAGGAGAAACCCTCTGCCAATCCTCATACCTGCCCTCAGGGAGGGCAGGCGGGGCCTGAAACGTGGTCCATCCCCCGTTAGCACCTAGAGGAAGGGCTGAAACGGGAGGGAAGGCAGGATGCTCCTGAAAAAAAAGGAAGTCCCCCTTCTCCTCCCTGCATTTCCTGCTCTCACATTGTGCCAGCTTTGGCACTCCCCAAACCCTTCTGGGAGCAGATTCAGTTCACCGCTGCAGAAACACGAATTCAGTGTCCTTTTTTATAAGGTAGATACACTAGCTCACGCAGGGGCGTGACAGCTCCAGAGCCTGTGGGGCAGCACCGGTGGGAACATGAGAAGCGATGGCAGGGGCGAGACCTCCCATGCTCCGCGGCAGCAAGCTCTTACGTTCACTCACGTGTCGACAGATCTGCACCAGGTACGGTTTGGGAGAGAAATGGATAAAAACCAGCTTCTATCCAACAAAAGATTTCTGACTTCTAATGGAACTACAGAATAGCATAATTCATGACACTAAGTGGGTGAGGGATACAAACTTCAAAGTATTTGATTTTTCTCCAGTGGCTGCTGAGAGCTGCTAATTATTCCAATCATTCCAGAACTGGTTGGATATTTTCCCCTCTTTTTCCATTCTGTAAGGACAGAAAGGATCAAATCTGATTCTACTACTAAACATCGTAACAGACTTCTACAACCATGACATTGTGACTGAGTAATCAAGCAGACGCTGCGAGCGGAAGGAGTTAAGCCGGAGATATTTTAAGATGTTGATGCTTCAGTCAGAACTCCCACGGAAAAAATAAACGTTAGTCTTGCCAGAGTGAATCGAGCACTTTAGAGATCAGTTCTTCACATCTGGTCTATCTACCCAGCAAGTTATCAGGCAGCAATAGAGTAACAAAAAAAAAAAATATATATATATACAGAATGAAACCTTGGTGCCCTCCAAATTTGTCAAATGTGTGCCATCTAATCCAGCAGGGCAAGTCCATCTCCCACAGTGCTGTACATAATAATATATATTTTGCACACACAGGTGGCAACACTTGAAAAGCAGAGCGAGCACAGCAAGTTACTTACAGTTTGAGTCCATTGCAGGAGAGGGAAAAGAAGTCATAAACCAAGCACACACCAAACACGGTGACTCCAGTTTCTTTCACCAGCATTGCACACGTCCCAAGGAATAAACTAAGCAGCAAAAAGAATGGGGAGGCAGTGGGAGGGAAATGTTCCCCAACATAAAGCTGATCCACACTCCTGAAAAATAGATTTGACATAAATATTTTAACTTCTCTGTTATTTTCATGTTTACTACATTCACACAAATATTGAGATGCTTTTCCTTAATTTCTTAAGAACCTGTAATAAGTGACATGAGCAATCTACACTGTTCACTGATAAATGAGGGAAGGTTTAGACATAGGAGAGGAAGGGAAAACACAAATATTGAGAGGTGCACCAAGAATTTGAGCAAAGGAGGAAAAAAAAACAAGTGGACTTGAAACAGTCAGAGGAAGGCAGAGTAAGTACAAAGAAAGGGCAGAAAAACACCTGCTTTCCGTCATCTAGAACACACATGCTTATTTTTCCTTATGTGACAAAATGCACCATGCAAGCAAAAAATCCTCCATCCCACCCACCTTCCCCCGGGTCAAAGATGTGCCCTAATCATTAATAAACTGGGCAGTTAGCCCATATCGGAGGGAAGAAGGTAAGAAAGAACAAAAAATCAAGAAATTCGATTCCTGCAGGGTCACTGCCAGTTTTACACCTTGGAAACCTTCTGATTAAAACAGCATTGCCGATTTATAGCAAACATCCCAAGAGGGACATAAGCAGTTTTTCCACGCGGCTGTGACGACACGGTGCTATTTCTAAATAAAATAACAATGCAAAAGGGGCAGAAACCCCACCCAAGTAAAGCTATTTCTTTATACTTGTTCAGTCACAGTTTTAGGACACAGACCAGCAAACAGTGCCAAGTTTTCCTCTGAAAAGGACGACTAATGGTCTAGACGCGATCCTTAACTTTCCCAGACCGGGTATTTCGGAGTCCCGCAGTCACAGCATACATTTCGAAGGCAGGCACGTGCCTGTTCTTCACTCTACGTACAGACAATTTGCCTTCCATCGAAAACACTTATCTATAATTTTTAGCTCCAACTCTACAAGCCTTCCTGTGGTGCACAGTCAGCTGCAATGTCAATGGAAGAGGGGACCTTAAGTGTCGAGGTCTCTCTTTATGTTTATTTGTTCTCGTAAGCGTCACTTATTTGGCGCTGCGGCTGGAAGGCAGGGGCCAGGGCACTTACACACAGCAGCGCTGGGGGAAGTACCTCTGCCAACAACCACCCAAAACTGACAGGTTTCCCCTTTGCCTCCTCCTCCTCAGAGCATCTCATCATATTATCACAACCGATAGCAAGGATCCGTACCTATTATAGGAGAGAAAAGCCAACAGAAAGAGTAGACAGGCTAGGACATCCGCTCTGCCTACTATACCTGTTACCTAAAACGAGAAGGGACACAGAGGTGTAAAAGCACGTACATAAAAAGGCACACACGTTCCATGACTGTTTCAACCGCTACTAGTACAAGCTTTTTATCTTTCAGTGCTATCTTCCCTCAACACACTGAAATGTTACTTGAGTAGTGTAGGATATGCTCAGTTTTGTCTGCTGCATTTCTCACTTGGCAAAACAAATGAGTAAGCCAACAGTTAAGTCATTCTTTACTTTCTTAATAAAATATTAATACATTTGCATAAAGAAATGCCAATTTTAGGGATCTGTTTTAATTTTGTATAATAAGGCTCAAATGAGAAACATATCCAACTCCCAGAACTGAGATTTGTTAAAGAAAAAGAGTAATGAAAGAGCAACTCTTTAGAGAAGACTTATTATACAGGAATGAGTTAATAATTAATATTTGAATAAACTTTATCACCAAAAGTGATAGAGTGGTATGTAATTTATTCTCTTTCTGAATAATCTGAGTTTATGAGAGGTTTTTCTACATATTAATTAACCAAATCTTTTTATAAGAAAGAGAATACCGAAGAAGAAGGTATAAACACTCTTTTTACAAACTATTTCAATATTCCATTTCATAAAGATCTAAAAATCGTCCATAAAGCAAATAAAAGGCCCTTTGAAATTTCGTCCCTTTTGAGATTACATAATTAAGCTATATTCAGCGCTCTGGCATTTATTTTAACCTTTTTAAGTTCTGACCCAGACAAAAATAAATTCAAAGAGTGCCTCTTCTAAAACCTCCCTTATAATATAAAGCTGTATTATCAAAAGGAGCCTAGCTGATTAGTTCACACGAGACAGCACAGGGAGTAACTGTAAAGCTCGTGGCTTTTTGTTATTAAGGTAATCTCTCCTCAAAAGTTCTCAGCTGCAGCAGCCGTTTCCCTCGCTCATTTACAAAGGCTTATAACGAGAGCATGTGATGTCAATGGTATCTCAGCTAACGAGTGCATTTATTTAAGTGCGGATAGCTAAACATTGCATTTCCTTCTCAAAGACAGCAAGACTCATTTTACCCACAGAAGTACCTCCCCACGCTAACAGACTGAATTTTTAGCATCAATACGTCTTTAAATGTTTTATTGTAACAAACAGAAAAACGTCCAATATGAGCTGTTGCTCTGTAAACTTACTATGATGTTTATTAAGCTAAAGTTTTTTCCTGAAGATGATACTCCTAGCTTTCAATTGAAATCAATACAAATTAATCCATGGGTCACATCACCTCTATCTGAGGGATCTCATCCAGAATACACGCTAATGCTCCCTTCACTTTTTCTCCCTTAAATTGATGACTACAGGAGACAACTGAAGGCATGCAACAATGTCCCAGCAGGAGAGCGCGGCCTCACCGAGGTCTTTGGTTTCAGAAGACTCGACATTTTCATCAGCTGAATGACTGTCCCTTTATTCCCAGCATCACTCATTAGGACCATCAATTAGAATTTAGTGCCGGAGCAGAAAGATGGCAAGTATGAATACACATTTTTCTTAATGACTCCTGCAAATTATTTTAAATATAGCATATTCTCACCTTTGCTCCTCCACAGCAAAAATTACAAGTACCATATTCTGTATGACTCAGAGGTTTCTTTAAAAAAAAATAAATTTAAAGCATGCATTTATTTTTAGCTTCTGTGTCACCGGGGTTTTTTTGTGTCACATACTTACAGCCTCGGTGTGAATGGGATGCACAGCAAAGAACAGCGCCGTGACAAAAGCAAGTCGACAGTCCTTGAACACAGCTTTGTCACAAGTGTACATCAGCACAAGAGTCACTAGACAGTGTAAAATTACATTCACTGCGTGGAAGTAGAAGGGGTTCATACCAGCCAGCAACACGTTTAACCTGTAAGGAAACAAAACGGAACCATTACTAGACTGGAGAGGCCTTGTAATAGCAGGACATCTTTCAAATACTCTAAATTATGCTTTTTGCCTGACTCGCAGTCTTCTAATGTAAGTGCTATTAAACTAATTAGTGAAAATTGCTCTGAACTTCTGGTTTATCTGATTAAAGAGAAACCACTTCCCCAATTTTTAAAGTATGCGGTTGAATTTGGCAACCTTCTTGACGCCGAGATGGGAGAGGCTTGTGCCCTCCCAGCACAGTTTACGGCAGTGAGATGACATTTTTGCTTCCTTAGCAGCAGGTAACACCGTCCAACATCAGAAGCGCGGCACTTGTCCTGTTTCCCTGCTGGCACCTTCTGCGGTTGTCTCAGCCACGTGGCGGCTTTACAATACGGGTAGTTATTTTCCACTATGGAGTGGATGCTTTCACTTGGGAACAGCCAAGAGAAGGACTCGGTAAGGCGCTGGAGCATCTGCCTGGCATTATAGGCGCATTTATTCCCATTTAACTTTCAAAATACTTTCACATACTGAAGGTTAAACATTTATTTAAATGCCTTACTGACACCAGGACTACACTAAGAAGCTGGTCTTATAGTTAGCAGCATTTTTCTAAGGACATGGATGTTAAAGATAAGTTAGCTAACATCACCCTAGGCTCAATGAGACAATTAGGGTTCATTATTTGTGTCGATCATAAAAAACCAAACATAACAAGCTGTTCTGACATTTGTTTTACAGCGTGTATTAACACATTTTTCTGGTCACTGTTTTTTACAGCCAGCTTGCTTAACAGCTGCTGACAGCCTTTGCCTTACACACAGTTGAAGATAACTTGATTCTCTTTAGAATTAACTGCATCTGTACATTTGGACAAAAATATATATATATACATACACATAGTGTCCCTGTCTAGGGAAGACTCCATATATGAACAAGGAATATAAAAGTACTGATGTTAAAGTACACTTAAAAAACCCAATAGACAAGCCACCCAGTGAAAAAAAGATTCAATCTAAATATTTTGCATGTAGTTGTAAACATGCTAAAGGGACAATAATCCTTCCTGTTGTTACTAACAGACTCCAGGTCTCCCATGACATACACGATGCGACAGCAAAGCCACTGAGTTGTTGCTACTATGCAAACACCTTAGGGTTTGTTGGGTTTTTTTTTTTAAAGACTGAGGAGGTGTGGTGTGTCTGTGAGGGCCAGACAACATATGCTTTTTATAAATACTCTCTACATTCCTTACTCATAAGCAACAGAGTGCTATCTGTCCCGGGCTGCATTTTCCAAGCCAATCTAACTTTACCAGACCAGGAGACTTACTTGTGCATTCCTGCTCTGCTCCCACTGGAGTGTTTGTGGAGGCAACAGCTGAAACCCGGAGAGTTTGGGAAAAGGGAGATTTTAGCATGACTTGACCTTTCCCTTTGAAGTATGGGTTGATGCAGCTACATTTTGACAAGACATCAGTCTGCGTGATTCAAGAATACATGAAGAGTTGGGGCTTTTTCTTTTTTTTTTCCCATTTCTCCTGCAAGCCGCTTCAGGGCAGCAGCATACATCACTTTCCCTCATTTCTGCTAGCACAGAATGACAAACCACAGCAAACGGCAGTAACAGACAACCAGCCAGAGTTTCAGCTGTAAATACGCTGCAGCAGCAGGAACCCCCAGGCCTAAATCTTGTTTTCAGCGCGCTGCAGGGAACAAGGGGCAGCACCGGGCCACCCTGCCCCAACGGAGCCGACATTCCCGCTCAGAGGCACCTGCAGATGCGTGCAATGGCAGGGACCACCTCCAGGACCCATTCTTTATACCAATGAATAATTTCTGGCTGTAAGTCAGCCAGATGGAGCACAGTTGTCAGCATCGCTCCCCCCCAAATGCCAAAGCATGCTCTGGCAACCTGATTTCTGGAGAAAGCAGATGCGGGCAGGTGAGGACGAGTGCTCAAGCTATCAGGGGATACGAAGCCATGCACCAAAGTGTGAGAGATTCTCATTTATTTATTTATTTGGCCAAGATGTGAGGACCAATCACTAAAAACACGGCATCTGACAACATTCTTGGGGAAAAAAAAAAAAAAAAAAAAAAATCTTTCATTAGTCTCCATGGATCATGTCTGATCATTTCCCGTGCTGCAAAACAGGTCTACTGGCAGGAGAGGCAGAACCTCGTAGGAGATGGATCTTCCCGCCCCCATCAGGTCACCTGTCCCGAAGGCAGGGTGTGCTCTTCACACCCCTTCTTGAGGCAAACATCAAGTCAAAAAGGCTTGTAAACTGCGAATTACCTGATGTAAGTTATTGAAAACAGTTACATAAAAGCATCAGCCTCACAGCTTGGCTATTCCCCTGTGTATTCATTAAAAAAAGACAGAACAAAACACAAACATAACAGCACCATGCTATTCAGATAAGCCTTCCATTAAACAGCAAAACCTGACTGCAAGCATGCCTTGGTGTATGTTTTAAATACCATCTTTGGTGGTCCATGAACACTAAATGTGAATGTGTGCAGGTGCTACATTCACACCAGTGTTTTTTGCTGCTAAAGCTCTTTGTCATAAGAGATTAGGCCACATGGCAATGAAGGAAACATTCTTTTGTCCTGAAACAATCCCAGCAGAATGATTTTGAAATGTTAGCAGTGGTTGAGTTTATTGTACATCAAATGGGTGAGCAAATCTGGGGCTGCAAACAGCTCTAATCCAAATCACAAGAACTCTGCAAAGCTCCCCAGCGCACTCACCCACCCATGGGGGAACAAAGGCAGCCTAGTATGGAAAGCCAAATTTGTTCCACTGCAGAGCAACTATGGAGCAAATTCTGGGCAAGGGAGTGGGAAGGGATGGGTAAATCAACAAAAATAACTTCTCTCTTCTTAAACTTTAATAGCCTTACAGAGATTCAGTCTCGTCTTTGTTCACCAGCAGCAGCATTATCGCAGAGTCGTGTAGTAATTATACACGGTATACAGCTCAGCAAACAAAGTAAGTAAAACAGAGATAGGAATCTCAAAATTAAGTAAGAAGTGGTGTTTCTCCAACATGATGTTCATTAACAGAAGCTCTGAGGCAATAACTGTACTCTGTTATGGGAGGGGAGGTTTGTCCTTATGTTTGCATATTTAAACTGGCTCACAAATGGGGAAAATCTTTCTATTTTTTAAGTTGCAAGCCCAGAAGACAGCAATACTACCATCATTTCTAATCTGCAGCATCATGTGGGCTGGAAGATCCTAGTCACTACTGCACGAAGATCATAACATCTGTCTGAGCTAAAGCACAACTTCTCAGATACACGTTACAGCCTCGGTAGAGCACACAGCTAGGAGAGCAGATACTTTGGGCTGGCCAGGCTTTTTGAAATGTCTGCTTGTCAAACCAGAAAGGTGTTGGCAAATAGTATCCTAAAGATTCAGGGCTGAATAAAGCACGTAACCGCTTTCCTAGGAATGGAGACGCTTGAAAGAGGAGAGACTACCATCTCAGACAAGGAGGTCTTTCCTCAGGGGAGGCACCCACGAAACACTCAGAAGAGTTTTGCATTGCTTCAACACCTCTGCTGGAAGAGTCCTTGGAGGCAAAGAGTGCGCTAAGCCTCCTGAGAAGTGGTGAATGGCAGCTCGAATGCAAAAGCCCTCATAAGGCCCAGGGGAAACGAAGGGAAGGAGCAGCCTCTTGATACTAGGTGACAGTGTCAGTTACCTTCTAATAGAGCTGATCAGCATCACCTAAGCCACCACCAAATTAAAAATTCATTATAGAGATCCCAGCATTGATCACATGCCCCATCAGAGCGGAAAAGGCTGCACTGTAACATGTATTCAAGCAAAGACTCTTGTCCCAACGCTGGTCTTTGTGTCCAAGTGTTGCAGTACGTGTGGTTTACAGTGTCACACGCAAGGCAGAGCACTGCCAAAACTGAACGCCCAAGCAGGAGGTATACCAAAATAAGAGACATGTGACCTAACACAGAAAACCCTTGATTTTGTTAAGGCAAATGGATGTTTTCCAGGAACAGTGGTGTAGTTTGCCTTCCCACCTACAGCAGCTTTTCCATTCCTCCACCATCCGCTCTAGGAAAAGGAATTATACAGCTCTGCTCTCAGAAGACTTTCACAGGCACCAGCTGTTGAAAGTCCACTGAGTAGAGCTTGTAAAAGAGCTCTCCAGAAGAAAGCAAATCACTCTTGCTCTTAAAAGAATAAGCAACATCTATCAGCACTCCCAGTTAACCACTTGCCCGCCCTCCCTCCCCTCTGGCACGGCCGCCTCATTTGCAGAATAGCATTTGTAGAGCAGGGACCATGCAACACGCTACTCTCAAGCCACAGGCACTTACTCCTCCTTTAGATAAGTCGTCAGGCAGGAACATATCTCCTCGGGTAAGCAATTCCCCATACAGAGGGCCTGGAAATCAACTGGGATTTGGTCACTTCATCCTCACAGACCCAGAACCAGAGGGGTCTATGCCGCAAGAGTATAGGCTAGCGGACAAATCCCATACATATCCAGTTACGGTATATAATCACCGGCACCCCCAGGCTCTAATATAGTGCTTTTTATCTACTTGTACACACAAAGACTCATTCAACCTTTTTTAAGACCTCTTATGATTTAATAATATTGTAAACCATAATTGGAGAGTTTCTCTTTTTATAGACTTTGTTATTATCCCTGGGCAGCTCTTGTTTAGTTTAATCTGTTTTATTATTTTCAAAAGACTAACAAAAACCACAACATGTTATGAAATACAAATGCACAGGATAATAATGGTAATTTGTTATAGCGAGTAACACTTAATGGAAAGTCTCAGAGCATCCCACACCTCATAAAACCCCCACAGTTTTTATAGAGGAAGACTCACATGCAGATTTATATAAATTAATCTAACATACAAGGACAGATTAAGCTTCCTGTGATCTTCCCTTCCTTTTGGAATTGTGTGATATAAATGACAAACTTTATGCAAACTAATGCCCAATTTCAGTGCACAGTGGAATCTCCTTATAAACTCCACAGATGCATCTACTGTGTGCCAGGAAAACGAGCATTTGCACTCCAAAAATGGTGCAGCTGCATCAGTGGCAATAATGGTTGAAGCTCTATGTAGAAACAGCTCAGAGATTAACGAAAAACCTGTAGCAGCAGAAAGAAAATAAGCCCCCTTTGCAGCAGTGTTCGTGCAATGGCCAGCACAAGCAGAGCAGAGTTTTCACCGCGGTGCAGCAGCACTTCGTGCTGATGATCTTTTTATAGTGCAGTACAATGCCTCAGAATTAAACGGACAATAAGGCTTAAATGGTTTGTTACTTGATTTGCTATAACGGGGATGGGTGAGAAGACAGAGGCCATATCAATTCCCAAGCTATAGCAATTCCCTTAGAGCACAATAGTCATCACTTACAAGAGCACTAGTTAAGTGTTGGCATTCAAAGCAGGTTATTGCTTTCCAGCACGGTTAGGAAACGAAAACAGAAATCACCATTAGACTGAGAAGCAGCAGCACCTTGGAAGCGGCAAATATGCCAGGGCAAAAATTTCTAGTGAAACCCTAGAACGCGTGGTTTGATGATCATTCCTGTGTTAAGAACACCAAAAGCATCATTCACACGGCTTTAGATTTGTCTCCGCCAACAGCCTTGGAAAATTAAAAAAAAAAAAGCCATACGATGGCAATTTACAAACTGACAAACCAGGTGTCATTTTATGCAGATTTTGAACAAAAGAAAGTTTGTCTTCAAAATTATTCTTGAGTAGCGTCTCAGCAAGAGCAATGCACTGAAGGAAACAAACATCTCGCAAAACTCTTCAGCAGCCATCAAGCAGTCCTCTTCCGAGTGCAGAGAGAGAAAGAGGTATGACCAAAACCAAGCTAGGACTGCCATTCATCAAGAAGAGAAAACAACACTAACAGAAATCTAGTCTAAAGTTATTAGGCCTAATGAAGACAGTATTTCAGACCGAGTTCAAGAGTTTTCCACCAAATTTGAAATAAGTTTGGTAATCTTTCAGCTCAAGCTGCAGACCATGAAGAAAGCGTCATTTTAATTTATACAGAAGCAAATTAAAAAACAACAACAACAAAAAAAAAACCCAACCAAACAAAAAAAAAAAAACACAAAAAAACCCCACTTAAGTATAGTGAGTGAAAAGAGAACAGCCGTTTTTTTCCTTTCTTTCTTTAAATCTGAGAGACAATAAATGAGAAAGCCTAGGAAAGCAGTCAGAAACAGAGCGAGTAAATGCAGAGAGATGCCTTTAGCCAACCAGCAGCAGCCAGAACACTTTATTTTCATGGAGTCTAAAGAGTATTGACAGGGATGCTCCTGTGGGGAAGAAGGTTGGTCCAAAGCTGAGCCTTTTAGGTAAAAGACGACAAAAGAAAACTACAGGTGACATTGGTGCAAGAGGAATAGGATGACAGATGAGAGAAAATCCCTAGGAGTTGGTAGGTATTAAATAGAGACAAAACATCACTGAGGCAAGCAGCAAACATAAGCATGACTGGATTCACATCAGCCAAGTCTTTCAGGAGAATCTGCCTGGACCTTTTAGTGAACGCTTCCCCTTAAAATAAAAGGCTTTTAATTCAAGAGACAGACAAATTGTATGGAGTATTAAGGACTGAGAAAACGTTGCAAATAGGCAGAAGTCCAACGTGTTCTGCACACACCTCTCCTGGGCAGATCCTCACCTCTGGGCTGGGCTGCAAGCAGCGCTGCGGCAGGGACCCCCAGCCGGGTCTGCGCCCTCCCTCCCCGGGCAGGGAGCTTCCCCCGACCCTCCTTCCAGGGAGTGCAAGCACCCTGCCAGTCGCCCTAGAGAAACACAGCCTAAACCTACAACCAAAAACATCAGTCATCTGCTACAAAAAAATACGTTCAAGGTGGTGAGGGGGGGGGACGACTTCTGTGCACCTGGAACTGGGAAAAACAAGCTTTGAGGTGCACACACACCCTCTCCCAGAACTGAAATGGCAGCAAGGCACTCTGCTCAGGGTCAGAAGAAAAGCTTATATGCCTAGAAATGTGTCCATATATTCCAACTATAACACAACCAGTCTAATAAAAGCAACTGCCTCTCTTCACAAACTCCACCTCGCCTGGTGTGGCTACACCAGCACTACCTCAATTTCATGGCAGGTATCACAGTATCAGTATGGAGAGTGATTGCTACAGCTAGGGTAGAAATATTCAACTAAGCTGTACAGGAGAAATACTGACACAATCTTAAACATTGTGATATTGCCCTAATATAGATGTACGGAGCGAAGAAAATACTTGCGCACTGTGTATTTAACCTGACACATTATAGCTCCACTATATTACCCTCTGATGTCAAACTGTAATATAGCATTAAATCAAGAACAAATAAAATCTAAGGTCTTCTTTTCTTCCCTGGGTTGTTTTAGTTTTCTTAAGCTCCCTGTCCTTGAAACTCATGCCACTGATACAGCTGAAAAAAACCAGAAGGATCAGCTGTAAGCAACTAGATAGATCAGAAGGTTGGCAGTGAATTACTGAATTAATTCTCTCTTTGGCTATGTATTTACATCTAACTCAAGCTCAGAGTCACTTAAGACTTTGATCCGAAGCCACTGGTAGTCTGACATGAGGCTCTCGGTGCCCACACAGAATACTGAACCGCTGCTGAAGGGCCCCATTGACTCCCCAGGCATGCACGTACCCCAGCCACCGCTGGCTGGCAGCCTCAGTGGGCAGACCTGCAGGGTCATCTGTTCCGCAGTCAGCAGCTGAGCACAGCCTGGACTGTTTAATTTACTTTTTTCCCCTTTTTTTTTTTCCAGCCAGAGTACTAGTAGAATGGGTCTGTGCACAAATTGTGTGCCTATGTCCTTTCTGGTGGGAGAGCTGGGTTCCCCTTGACGGCCTGTCTCCCCCAGCTCCCCTCCTCCTGGGCCACCAGAGCCAGGCAGCAGCAGCTGGAGCGGGCACTCTTACACCCTTCCCACGGAGCCAAGCACTTTCCCAGGGAACAGTCACTCACCTGGTCTTCCTCAAAGGAGGCGGATCTCCTGCGGTTCTCTGCCCAGCGTCATCATCCTGAGTCTTTGTCATGGCTACATGGCCTTTTCCTTTTTGCCCAGTCTTTTGTCTCTGGTGAGCTGTTACCTGAGGCACCTCCCTCACCAGCATCTGCCTTGGCAGTGCCCTCTGCTTCTCCTGGGCCTCTGTTCCACCTCCGGCAAAACCAGGAGGGGTGATCTCTGATTAAGAGTCTTTAAACCTTGGCATCGGGGTTTTTCAAAAGGCTTCATTCTCACCATTTCCTACCACTGCATACCTTCAGGCTAAGTCTGCTGTGTTGCTGACTACATCAAACCTCCATCACCTGTTTGCTTCTGGGCTGAAAAGCTATCTAAATGGGGATTTGGCAGACAAGAAGAGAAAGAGGGAGGGAGCCAGCTCTGAGGATTGCACCTTCTGCTTCAACAGTTGAGAAATATTTTTGCAAAACCACTGGAACCAAGGAATAACTTAAGTGCTACTGAGGGAATAAATGATTCACCGAACTTCTGTTAGTGGAGACAAGGTGTAAGACAGAAAGCACTCAGTTTAAATATAAAATCCTGAGTGAGTTACAGAACTGGCAGTTCTTCTCCCCCCCCGCCCCTTCACCTGAACATTTTATATGGAAGACACCAAGAAACAGTGTATTCTGAGTCCAAAAAGGCACCTTCTTTAGAAAGAAGCATACCGAATCACTTCTTGGAGAAGAAAATAGCTGCAGGTAAACATCTCTGAGTGACAGCACTGGAGAAGAAAGCATGAATTAAGTTTTTCCTAAGGACTAAGCAAAACCATTGCCTACCACCTCAGCTCCTGTGCAGGTGAGGAGTTGTGCTAGACCTGTCACCTAACAGTTACCCTCGTACAATAGGAATGTTTCTGAACCAACTAGTTTTAACACTCCTTTACTTCACCGAAGTCAAGAGAAAAGGTGAGAGAAGTTCAAAGACGCAAAGCAAACACTATTTAATTCAACAGTCCACATGCAGGCTTCTTTGCCCCTTCTGATGTTAACCCCCACAAAATAACGCAGCAGTTCTGTGCATATTTTAAGTTTTGCTTAATGGCTCCAGTAACACAGGCCACTCTTACTTTCCTCTGATCATTCATACTGACAGATCCGGTGTGAATAATGGCAAATACTCGAGCTCTTTTCACTGTTTGGCTCCAGAGCATTAGTCTACTGGAATGAGGACTGTCACTTAAGATTTCCAATACATGAGCGACACTGAACTACTGTTACAAAATTTCAGCAATGTCTGCTGAAGATTTTTCTGACAGACGAGTGATAAATTTTTTTAATTGAGATCATTTCAAGAATACATAGCATACAAGTAGGATATGTTCAGCCTAATGAAGAGTCCACAGGGCACCATGAGTCCTTCCTCTTACTTTCACAGCCACAAAGGACAGAAGTTTCTGCAGATTGATGGATCTGTAGGTATAAATTTCAGCCCACCCTTCACATCTGTTCTGTGCATGCAGTTTGGAGATCTCCCAGATTTTTAATCTTAGTACAGCAAGACTCAAACCAAGCCTTTCCAGATGAAAGTTTCATGCAACAGAAGCACAGCCACCAGGCAGGTATAAAGAGGCTACTATTAAAATGCCTTGGATTTGACCAAACTAGCACAACAAAGAAAAGAAATAAAATAAAATAAGCAAATAAAAAATTAAAAAGGCCAGAATAGTTTGGTCCCAACTTCCCTTCCTCAGCAAGATCCTGCAAAGCACACATCACACAGTTTTCTCAAGTATCCTAAGTGGATGCAGTAAATTCTAACAGAAGTCTTAACAAACAACACTCATTTCCATTCTATTAAAAGTCCATTTGTGTTGAGCATTTTACAGCCAGCAGGGTAAATCCCTTTTCCTTCTGCAGGAGGACAGAGCACAACCAGCACCATCCAGCTGGGCAAGGCAGGAGCGGATGGCTCAGGCAGGCAGAGCAGGGCTCAGGCACAGGCTCAGTGTCGCTTGGCAAGAGCTCCCTGCAGCCTGTTCGGAAGCGCTGGGTTTGCAGGATCCACTCCACACGGATCTTAACGTCTTCCTCTGACGCCCAACTGGTAGAAATGAAACGGGGAGAATGTGGAAACTGGAGGGCTGGAAGGGTATTTGGGACGTGGTGGAAATAATCTTCCCCTGCAGCCAGGGAAGATAAACGATTCCTTCCCTATTCCAAATGCAATGCCAAGCAGTGAACAGATGACTCTGCCTTTGACCCTATGTCTTAGCTGTATGGTTATTATAAGCACTTGAGGATGAAATCTTGCTCACAAAATTAGTCTCACTAATTTCCAAAAAGGATTAGATTGGGATAGCACTTTTTTTTTTTTTTTTAACCCCACCCCCACTCCCTTTAAATAGCTAAGGCAAACCCAGTTCAGAGTCAGGACATATAAATGGGAACTAAAGCATTTAGTTTCCATTCCGTTATTAGAGTTTAAGATTCTTTTCCTAATTAACATCGCGTAACCTCAGTCCTGCAACCTGATCCAGGAGGCCAAGCCCAGCACCAATACCGCATGCAATGCGGTCAGTGGTGATACACGCAGGTTCACTCACCTCTCAAATTACCCCCAGATGTACTGCTGGAGGAATGGGTTAATCAGATTCCCCAGACTGCAGCAGTTTGGCTGGACACCCGATGGAGAAGGCACTCTGTGCGCACAAAGCCGTCTCTGCCCGTGGCTGCCTACGTCCCCTTCGCTCTCTACAGAAACCTGCCGAGAGCCCCTTTGAGGAGAAGGTACAAAACCTGCCCTAAACAATCCCGTTTACAAGTGTCTGTGCTGTTCACAGTTGTGCTTTGTCGGGGACACTGCACCCCGTGCGCATCCAGCCCTGCCTCCCCAGAGAGCTGATACCGACGGCTCTCGGCTCCAAGCCCACCCTTACAACCCAAGGGCAGCAAGTGCTCCATGGGAGTGCCAAGGGGATGCCGCATCCCCCAAAACTGCTCTTGCCTCACAGAAACACGCTATTTGCTGACAGTTCATGAAGTGTTATATATAAATCAGGTATTTCAATGAATAGTTACTCAATTAGCAGAGTTGCGAGGTTCCAGTAACACCCTCTCCTGGCATACTTCACTCTCTATATAGTGTGTTCCTTATGCCTGCCATAGGTTTATAATGAGCATCTACCGATCACCTACAAACAGGACCCTAGTGCTAAACATCGCCCAGCTACACTAGTTCTTCAGCACAGTTCCCTGCAAACACCCCTATCATTTTTAAATACCAAAACGTGGTAAACATTGACCATTATTTATGTTTCATCAGAATAAATTAAAAAAAAGAGAACAAGCTAACGGAAAGTATGACAAACTGTATGAATTGTAACTAAGCTGATCTGCTACACATTACTCTCCTCGGGGAGAGAGACAGAGCGGCATCTGGATTTTCCTTCCAGGATTAGCGATGGGAACTGTCAGTTACTTTGCCGCTACTCAACTTCTCTTTATCCCTGTAAAACCGAAACTCCTCCTCAGCAACTCAGCCCGGTACGCAGGGAACATCTGAAGCAGACGAGGCTGGCGGGGAACTCCGTGACTGACACGGGAGGTTTGCAGCTGCCGGGCTGGCTGCAAGAAACGGCGCGCTATCCTTGAGGCAGACCCCTCCGCTTAGCGCTGGGAAGAAAGCTAAGGATGACTATGGGTCTGCTTCAAAACAGCACCGGGGAAGTTTCTGGCATGATCACTCAATTGCAGAGAAAAGTACTGGAGATAAAGCAGAGGGATGAGCAAGAGGAGGAACTCACGAGAAATTCAATTTGAACACCCTTCTCAGTCAAAAGAGCTTTCCGAAACGCTCGGTTTTCCCTTTTATCCCCCGGCAGCCTGGGGAATAGGCGCCACCTGTTCCCAAACGGCGAGGGAAGCGGGGCACTGGCCGGGAGAGCGGCGGGCTCCCCGGAGCGGCTCCTCCGAACTCCTCCAGCTAACTTCCACGGGGCCGGGCCGCGGGACCACCCCGGCGGCCGCAGCCCGCCGCCCGCCCCCGGCGTGCGCCCCGTCCCGTACAGCTCCGGGCAGAAATGCTGAATCACGAAGCCGAGGACGCGGGACCGGAGGCGGCGGTGCCGGGGGGCTCCCCCTGGCCCCCGCCCGGGGCTGGCCGCCCCCCCTCCGCCCGCTGCCCGGCTCGCCCGGGCACAGGTCCGGCAGCGGGGCCGGGCGGCAGCGGGGGAGCCGCGCCGCCCGCCCGCCCGCTGCGGCGCCGGCGGCGGGCACTTACTTGAAGGTGAGGACGCAGAGGGGCCGGTAGGACTTGTGGCTGGTGTTCTCGGCCATCCGCTTGCCCCAGAAGTCGTTGGCGAAGGCGGCGGCCACGGGGGCGGCCGCCCGCACGTCGGGGTTGTTCACGATGGCCCAGACGTCGTCGTGCACGAACTCGCCCCGCAGGGAGTTGCCGTAGCAGAGGGCGCACAGCCCCGCCAGCACCGCCGCCGCCGCCGCCGCCCCGCCGCGCCGCCCGCCCGCCGACGGGGACGGGTAGGGGGGCGGCGCGGCTCGGTCCCGGCTGCGGGAGCCCAGCGCCGAGCCCGTCACCATGGCGCGGGTGCGGGCGCGGGGCGCCGCGCTGGCTGCCCCGGCTCCGGCTCCGGCTCCGCCGCCGCCGCGGCGCGGGGAGGCAGCGGCGCCCGCATGGTGCGGGGCGGGCAGCGGGACCGCCGCCGGCCACTCGCGCTCTGCCGAGGCGCAGCCTGCCCGGCTGCAAATAAACAGCGGCCGCCTCCCCGCGCCATCCCTCCTCCTCCTCCTCTTCCTCCTCCTCCCCCCCCCCGCACGCATGCTCCTTGCCGCGCTGTCACCCCCGCCGCCACCTCAGCCCGCCGGCGGGGTGGGCTCTGCCCGGGGTGGCCCCCGCACACCGGGGTGGGAGACCCGCACGGCACGGCACGGCACGGCGCGGCAGCACCCACGCGAGGCCGTGCTGCCCGCGGGCGGGGTGCGCTGCGGGGCTGTGAGCGGAGCCCTGGTGCGGCGGGTCGCCCCTGTCACTCGCGGGAGGCAGGTGCGAGGCACCAGCCGGGTGCCAGGGCCTCCTCCGCCCCCCCCGCGGGCATCCCCTTCCACGGCCGGTTGAGCCAGGACCAGCCTCCCTGTGGGCCATGCTCACCTGGGAGTGGGAACGTCCCAGCCGGCTCCCCGGCATCCACGCTGCTCCACAGCATGCGTGCTGATCCACGGTATCGATGCTGCTCCACCGCATCCACGCTGCTCCACAGCGTCAGTGCTGGTCCACGCCATCCAGGCTGCAGCATCGTCTGTGCCAGACAGTCCCCACCGTGTCCTGCTGGTGGGGAAGGCGTTTTGGTGCCATGGAACTTGTTTTCTCTACTCTGGTCCATCACCTGTCCCTCTTCCAAAATCACCAGAGAGCTGCTTTCTCCAAGGCGTTATTTAGACGACTGCAGTGTGTCCGTCCCCTCCCATACGTGACCTTCCTTGTGTTAGTGACAACTCCCAATAACTTTCGCTTAAGGAAAGGCCATGTTCAGATCACCAACTCAGCCGTGTATAAAAGGTATGTGGCCATGGCTTCTACAGAAAACAGAAAAACAAAGACTCTGTTAATGCTTTTTGCTGTTTAAATAAAACCTCCTGCATATAACCAAAGAAAGAAATAAGAGTGCTTAGCAAAGAAGCTTAGATTCAATTAGGTGAATGAAGACACTGGACATACTCTGAATTTGTTCCTGAAAAAAGACATGCTGAGCATGGTTCTCCACCAGCCTGTGCAGTTCCAAGCTGCTCTGTGCGTGCATGTGTGTGCGGAGCGGGGGGGGAAGAGGGGAGCGGAAGCCGTGAAGAGTTCATGCAGACTGTCCAGGGCAAGCCCTCTCCAGGAATGCTTTTTCCCCCAGCGTATTTGGCACTTGGAGTGATCTGGTATTTTCCAAGTGCAACAGAACAGGCTTTTCAGATGCACTTTTGTCATAGCTAAAAATAACAGTTAACTCCAACTAGGACAGCGTGTTTACATCCGGGATATAAGGAAACTCCACCAGAAGCAGGGCCATCACTCAAACTTTCCCTTTAAGTGGCTGATGACATTTTGGCAGTCAGCTCCCCAGAGCTTGCCCCAGCATGGGAGAGCGTTCGTTGTGGTGCGTTGGTATTCATTTCCACCAAAGTTTTGAAGCTTGGGCATGTAAAGGTAGACTGCAACATCTGTGCATGGGCACAGAAAGAGAAACAGCCTGGTATCCAGAGGCACTGAAGTACCGAAGCCTGCGAGTGCCCAGAAGCTCTGGGAACAAAGTCATTATTGCAGACATGCCTAAAAGGTGGAATTGGGACTTTTTGCTGACATAAATTAAAATGGTGACAGTTACTGGGAGGAGGGATAAGAGGAAGGATGGACTGTAATGTTGGTGAAAGAAAAAAAAGGTGTAAGATTTAAAGGTTGAAATTGCCTTACAGTAGACTCCAGGTAATATTTGAAACCCTGAATTACTCTACCAAACAAAATCTGAAATCCCCTGTAGTTGTGAAATGTTCAGCTGAGGGTCTAACTATTCTCTGGGGCAGATGTACTGCACATGGGTGAGCTAGGCAGCCTAAAGGGCGTTCAGCAGCACTGCTGATGTGACCCCAAGATACCCAACGCACCTGGCAGCCCAGCTGGGCCTTGGCAGGCTGTCCCTCCCAAGAGAACCCCCATACCTCATCTCCAGCATGGACCAGGGTCTGCACAGCCTTTCTCACTGATGTCTTTCAGCCTTTTGTGCTTCTCCTTCATCACAGGTTGGGGGCAGCCCACCAATAGCCCACTCCTGCCACAAAACAGGGCCCAGGGCTGCCATCAGACATGCTGACGTTGGGGCAGGGGACAGGTCTCTCCATTCGTTATCCAGGAGTGTGGTACGTGTCCCTGCTGTGTCACAAGTCCCACTGTCCACCCTTTGAGCTTAACTAGTTCACCACGTAAAGCTCACAAAACATGCAGAGGTCTAAAATGGCAAATTATGAAGAAGGGATAAAATACCATTTTCTGATCAAGGGATTTGCTGTCAATATCTTATGACAGTAACATACACAGCCATATAACATTGCATAGTACAACAGACATACTCTATGGAATAAATAACATCACTTCCTATACAGATCTATGATTTTCCTGGCCCATTCAGGACTCCTTCTGCCCTCGCTCTCTCCTTAGGAGGGCATCAACACCGGCCATTGGCTTTCATCTGGCATGGAAACCAAGAGTTTTTAAGGGAGAAGAACCCTATTTATTTTCTCATCTCTTTTCTTATGCACTTATCAAAATGTTATGCACAAAGTGTAGTTAACACTGATTTGTCAAGTTTCTTTTATGAGAGGAAAATCTATTCTCACTTCTCCAGGATAGACCATATCTTTCCTTTCTTCCCTCACGCAAACATCTGAAAGAGACAAAGCAATGCTCCAGTCAGCCACGGAGGAAGACCTCCTGTTCTTCACACCAAGACCTGCTGAAATACAAGCACATAGACTTCTCCTTTTGATCCACAAAGGGAAACATTAGCTTGTCATGCAGCGGTCACCGTCGCAGACTGAATTCGAGATGTTGTCTATTACTAGAAGTCTTGTCCACCTATAAAGAGACTAACAGCAAAAAGTCAGAATTCCGAAAGCAGGGGGACGCACATTGAACACCACTGTATGTTGATTTAAGTCTGTACACACATATGCAGTCATACACATAGAGGGAGAGAAAAGAGAGAGAGAAAGAAGAGAATCCAGTGATGGAATGGTTTGCTCCAAAGCTGGTTTGCCACTTCCAAAAATATCTGGTCTAATAAGAAATATTTCCTCCTCCTGCAAGCCTTGATTCTTTCTCTACCTAAAGTAGCCATGTCATCGCTTCTGAAATGTAAAGCGAAATTGCTTCTCAGAAAAGCCTCGCTGAGTTCTGGATTCATGTGTGAGGCTGAAGCACTCCAGCTATTTGACTGCCTACTTGTATTTGAATCACAAATTTCGTGCCAGCTATATAAAAAGATGGTTAACAAACGGCTGTTAAAACTAGAGACCTTGAAACTCATTGCATGCGATGCTCAAAAAAACTTGCTCTGCTAACTAGGCAGAGCTCATTACTTCTGAAGTAGGAAAGTTTAGCCTCTACTCGGAGTAAAATATACGGCAGGGTATACAAGGCAGTAGACACATTTGAACTGTTACACTTCAAAGGGTTGAGCACTGATTGATCGGTTATTATCTGAAGATGGCAACTGCTCAAAGGCAGAAAGAAACTGCAAAAGTTTTGAGTTTCAAGCCTAAACGTGGAGTTTGAAGAGTTTGGCTTTGCATTGACTGATTAAAGTATAAGAATGCGGTAAATACAATTTAAAAGTTAAATTACCATATGGTCATAGCTAGAGGTAAATTTCAAAAGTAGCACATGTAAATAGTTTCTTGCTGTCTGAACAAATAATTTTACATTTAAACTAAGTCATTTGGTAACTGGTACAATTGATTTCTGCTTGTAGTCAGTTACTGAATGGTTTTGCAATTCATTTCAGTAGCCCCAGGATGAAACTCTGTATCTGCCACGCATATAATCTTCGGTTGATACAGATTATGTTCATACAGTTAAAAACAAACAAACAAAAAAATAAAGAATGAGCCAGCTACCAGGTTCTGCTAGCTATTAAAGGAAATTGCCACCTTAAATGAAAGAGGGTTGCAAAACCTGGAACTGAGTTTGGCATCTGGAATCCAGTGTGCTGTCTGTGTTGGAAGAGCTTTGGAGAGGCAGCAATCCATGCGGTCCAGACCGCCCCCCCCAAGGAGTTCAGTGCAGGGGCATCGCTCTGTTTAGCCAAGCAGGATTTGAACTTTGGAGATACTGGGAGCACTGCAATGGTGCAGTGAAACACTGGGCTGGACTGGGCTGGAGAAATCCTAATTATGATTGGTCTTGCTTGTTACCAAATTGCTTCTAGGTCTATACAGGCTACAGAAAGTTTATGTTTGGTGAATTCTTCCTAAAGCCAGTGAAAGCTCCTTTGGTTTTCTTTCACTTTCAACTGTTGCCAAGAGCCAGAAGTACTACAAGCAGGAGAGGAAAACTTCTTGCCTTTAGTACCCTGGTCCTGTGATCCTTAGGAGACAAAGAAATCCAATATCTTCAGGATTACCTCTCCTTTTCAATAGGGATGTAGTATTTCAAGTTCAGCCCACAACCCCCTAATAAGCCTTCTCCATGTGGCAGTCACAGAATGTGCTAAATGTTAGCCCTGAAAATTCAAGCTCCTCAGTTTTTACAAAGCAATATCAACAAGAAGATATCACAGGGTAAGCACTGCTTGGTGGATCCCCATGGATGCACATTTCCCACCGCTGACACAGATGGCAAGTAACACAGAATCCTCCATGACCCATTTTCAGATCCATTTGTCACCTGTTTCATATGCTTGTGTGAAATGAGAGATTTCAAGCTGAGAAAAAGCTTGCCATAGTTGTTACTGGATTAGAGGGAATCTCTTTTTCAGCTCATACAACAAATGCATTTTCTGCCTTTGAAGAGACCCAGGTTAAGCCTTAGTCTATGGGCAGGATTGTAGAGAGTCTTGGAACCCCCATGGTGGGTGGAACATCCACGATTTGACAGGGAAGAGGCATCCAGCAAACGGTACAGAGCGACTTGGGTTTGGTCATCGCAGTTTGAAGGTCAGGGACAATACAAAGGTGGGACAAATCCCAGTAATGAGAATAACAGGATTCTTCACCCACAGAGCAGAGGAAGACTATGGCACAGGCTGCTGAAGTTGCCCACTCCAGTGGATTCACTCATCGGCTGAGGAGATTAGTACTTTCCATTTTTGTGTGCTTGATTTGGGTGTGTAGAACCCCATGATGAAATGGGGAGTGAAGGAGAGAAAGAATTTTCCTGTCGTTATTGAGCATAGATCTGCAATTTTCCTTCTCTAGAAACACTGCAGAAATTTCCCAAAGCTAAAGAGAATTCTCAGCCTTGCCCTTGCCTGAAAGATCTTTTTTATGGTATCAGTGCAAGGGAGAAATGCAGCTTATAGGGCTTGAGTCGTAAGAGTTATCGCTTGTAACATTCATCTATTTAATGCTGATTAAGTACAGGACAGTTTAAGTTGAATTTTTATGTTCTTCACGGAAATCAGCTAATGACTCAGAACCACAGAAATTAAAAAGGGAAAACCCAACTCAAGATAGGCCCATTTCTGGGTGAGCAAATGAGGGACTTTTAGATGACCCAACCTTTTTTCACTTAGCGTGCATAGCCCTGGACTGCATTTTTGCTCTGCCTGGAACATTGTTTCTGAGCACAAGCAGGTCAGAATGGGTTTGAGGCCGTTTAAAGTGCAGATCTTGCTAGACAGAAGTTGTTTTAAAAGCATAACTTTCCTGAGAAACGGACATTAGCAACTCAGCCACTATACGCTTCCTACGAGGCCGTGCAAGGGCACATGCAAATTGCCACACGGCTGTGAAGTTGGATGCTGAACTGCTGAGGGCATCGGAGTCAAACGCAGCATAAGAAACAGGTTTGGGCACAGCACTCTGATCAATAGTTAGTGGTTGGGATTCATATTGCTCCTGCAGGGAGGCAATGGATTCGGAAGAAGAATCTGATTTTGGTGAGACAAAGGAGGCATTTTCAGCTTGGATTGATCTGGATCAGTTTAATTTGACCCTATACTCAGCCTTCAGAGTTGGCTGTACGTTCCTCAATGTAATTGTCTCTTGGAAGTTTATATGTCAAAATAAGAACAGAGATTAAAGACCCCAAGTCTGTTCCCTATTCAGATTCAGTTGGTCTTGTTTTCTGGGCATCTTTGAGCCGGAATTCAGTAGCAGTTCTCTCCTAAAAGTAACTGATTTATATATAAGATCTTCTGGCATCCTTAGTTTCGATTGAATTGCAGTCACTGCAAATGGTCTGATAAAATCAGACAGTTGGATAAAATCAGGAAATCTCTACATTTATTCTCTGATTACTGAGCAAGCTCAATTTCATCATGGTGAAGTAGAAGCCAATGGTTACAATTACCTTTCTTTCCTTTAATCTATTTTTTAATATTTGGGTTTAAGATGGAAAAATTACAAATGAATAAATCTGCACCAAGTCCAGTCAAGACTCTGTATAATAATATTACTCATATCTCTATGATTAGCAACAGCTGGAATAAATTTTAGCAAAAATATTAAAATCTATGTTGTAGAATAAGCCACATGGAGTCACTGTAATTTGAGGAGGGTGAAAGTTTCCATAAAAGCTACTGGGAAAGTAATATGACATATTTTTTTTCAGGTGACTTCTTTGGATTTTATTTTTGCAAGCAGCTACAGTTTTATTTTACAGTGCTTAACTTTCTAGTGTTTATGTTGAACAAACACTCCAGATAAAACAATGCATCAATCAGCCACTCTAGGCACTGCTTCTTCTCACTAGTCCTCTTACACCAGGGTGTACTGAGGAGACCTGGCTGCGTTCAAGCAAAAAGAAGTTTTCAAGTGCAATTACAACAACCTAATCCCACACCGATGCTACACTAGCTGGAAACCTATCACACAGGTCTGCTTTTCACCTGCAAACATCACCATGTGCCGGCTGCTGTTTTCCCAAAGTGTTCGAGAAATTCACAGGCAGCCAATAGATCAGTTAAAATCAAAGCAATAAATCCCTGTACAGCTCCTCAAAGGAAACAACTTGAAAGCCCAGTTTAGTGGCCGATTGAGAAGGGCAGTGTCAGGAGGAAGCGGGATGGAGGAGGCAGCAGCTGGGAACGATTGGAGTCTCTTTTCAGTGCTCCCTTTTCCCTCTCCGTTGTTTCCATAGACCATGCATCTAAGTGACCCTCAAACTGGAGACAGGATAAATCAGACCTTCCCCGGTGATCTTTGCTCTTCAGCGCTCAGCTGCACTCCTCTGGGTCTGTTGTGGACAAGTAACATATGTTGCAATACTCGAGGAATTTTTAATAAAAAACTTTCATTCAAAATGGTCTTACTAAGACCATTTTGAATGAAAGTGTTTATCTAGGTGTGGAAGCACCAAAAGGACCAGTAGAAGTGCTGTGAGAATGGCAGGTACAAATGGCACCTAGGTCATCAAGATGCCAGCACATCTATGTGCAGCTTACCAGGACCTCCCGAAACTGAAGACAGACTACACACAGAGTAAAACAGACTGTAAGCCAAAGCCCTAAAAAAGTGATGCAAGGAAGAAAAGAACAGACTTAAAGCCACCAAACACCCAGATAAAGAGAGAAAAATAAATCCTAATCCAGGGATGGAACAGGATGAAGAACACGGGGTGTGAGAACGTGTGCGAATCCTTTTTTGTTTTGGGGAAAATCACTTTTCTCCCCTTTATTAGCTCATGTTGAGCTTTGTTACATTGTTACTGCAGTGTTGCAAAATTAGTTTGGGGGCTACAAACCTGGCAAGGTTGGAGTTATGAGCTGTATGTGCTAACAATACCTACACACTTTTTTTTATCCATGTGAATGCAAACTCTTGGCTTGCCTGAGATGCTCTGGGGAGACATACGTGCGATTTTTCTCAGTTTTCCCCAAGGTGAGCACACGTGTATGGGCTCAGGATTTTCAGCTCCTCCTGCTAATGGGGACCTCAGGACTCCCGCCTTTCAGAGTCTCTCTCCAGGGAGATGAGTCTCTCTTGCTTTCTTACGCCCACCCACACTCCCTTCATGTGTTTCAGCTGATTTCTCCTGTCTCATTTCACTCCAGCTTTCTTCTCAGCCAGTAGGAACTTGTAACCTCTGAATTTCTATTGTTAAGCAATTTAAAAAACAAATTACTGAGCTTTACTTAGTTTGAAGCTCACAAAATTTCCCATGGCTTCAGCCCAAAGCCAAAAGTCATCTGCAGTTCAGCTGAAACACTCTTAGGATCCCTGCAATAGGAGTCTGGAAGCTTTCTGGGCAGCATTTGGAGCCTGGAAGGTGCAGAAATCAAAACAAGCCACAGTCTGAGAGCAAATCTAGTATGCTCATTGTTACTAAGCCTGCTCAGCAACACCTCTCTGTAGGTCTTTTCTGTCACCTCTAGTAGACCAGTACCAGCACATTACACCTGCCCTTTTCTTCCATCCCTGGGACATCCACATCAGATTCGGGAACGTGAATCAAGGTTCATCTGACCTTACTGCCACGTCCTAGGTCCTTCTTAGTTTTTCCTGCAGGCTGTCTAGAGGCTTTCAGAGATGCTCCATGGCCCAGCATATCTTAACTATTATCGAGTTCATTCCACAGCTCTGTTCCTCAGGCACAAGGCAACCTTTTCCTTTGTAGATTAGAGGTCATGTATGCTGAGACAGGTCTGCCCTGGAAGCTGCTTCAAGAATAATGAGTGAGTGTCTGCAAGGCTCAATGATTTTTGTGACCCTCATCATCATCTTCTCGGTGCAAAAGGCCAACACTCTCCAGTACAAACAAAAAGAATAATAATAGCAAACAAACCACTCTATCAAACCACAATAGTCCTCTGTACTCTTAATCCTTCCTTGGGAAAAGATGGAGAGAAAAAAAATTAATTACCTGAGAGTCAACATCATTTATATCACTACTGCTTAAACAGACCTGTTGATAAAAACGGTAAAAACATACCAAGCTGGCTCTGAATAGCTTTATAAGGGGACGGACTGGAGAGGAGCCTGAAGGAAAACTCAGGCACAGCCCAACTTCAAAGAAGTGCTGCAGAGATCCACACTTTGTAATTTGGGCCTATTTCTAGTTATCTCTGTATTTACATAGATTGACAATTACGAAGACGAGAAAAATCATAAAGACGGGGTTAGTCTTTTTTGGCATGAGGCTGGCGTCTGGCATGGGAAATTAATCCATGCTAAGCTGCAGTAAGCTGAGCTGCTGAGTTTGTATTCGTGTCACTGAGACTGCTTATACTCACTGCTGGTCTATAAACTCTTATTAGTCAGACTTGACAGTGGGCGACATCTTGATGAAAAGAATAGCCTATGGATCACAATCCATTCAATAGCAGTTTATAAAAATGATATTAAATGAGCCATTTTTCCTAAGACCACATACCAAAATATTTTGGGGAGATGAATAAAGCGATAGTGGGGTGGGGTTTTTTTTTGAAGAAGGGGATTAGAAGGTCCCAGGGTGCTTTGTCACTGAAATAACCACATCTGTCAGCTAAATTGGCAGAGCTATTATATTTAGTTTCTAGAAAGAGTTCCTCAGATGCTGAGGTCTTGGATACCTCCCAAAAGATTTGCTCTCTGGACAGTCAAAGCAAAACAAAATTAGGGGGGGGAAGTAGTTCACAGCCACAGCTAGCATTTTCATTTTTTCTGAATATCACATGGTCTGAAATGTTGATGAGAAAAGACGGGCTCATGAGGGGTGACTTGACAGGAATCACATTTTAATTTCCTTTATAAAGTTTTGCAAGCTTTTCTCTCTCTCTCCAGTGGCCACCTTGCTGTTGTTGCCTTTTGGGGGCCCATATGATCCTCCCTATGAAGAAAAGCTATCCCAAGGACTTTCCTTTTTTTTCTTTTGCAAGATGCAGTCAGAGGATCCCATTAAATTTTTTAATTTGTTTAACTGGCTTCTAACTTTGCAGACTCTTGTCATGCCATAAAACTGACTGATGAATGACAGGGCCCTGCTAGGTTTGGCTAGGGTGTAATGTGAGCTCCCAGGGCTGGAAACAATAAAACACAATTTTCTGAGAAACAGGGTTTTGCGAGGGATGTGCTAGCACTGACTTCACCACACCCTTTCATTTCGTTAGCTGCAATTCAGCAAGTTATGGCTGGATGTTGTTACATTTTCTATCATTATGAGCCCTCTGTTCTCAAAGGTAGGAGAGGATCCTCTGGGTAGCTCAAGGTCATTTAGGAAGACAGTTGACGAGTGCCGTGCTGGGGACTTGCTCTGCATGTGTGGGAGACGGTGTATGGATTGCAAAACAACATGGCCAAGGCTCACACAGAGCAGTTTGGAAGAGAGAAGAATTTCAGATGAATCAAAAGGCAGCCTCTCCCCTCCCACACTGACCTTCTTTGGAGCTGCTCTATGCTGAAAATCCTCTCTATCTATCTTTACATCTATCTATACATTTTCAGAGGACCGTGGGTTGAAAAGAACAAAGAAAGAAATATTAGAGTTCGGCTCTCAGCTATCATTGTTGCATGCTGGGTTTGGAAACTAAGTGATGAGATGTTAATGCCACATTTCAGCTCACTATCATTAACACAGCTGAGCTGTCCTGGAAGAGAAGCTTCCTCAAAACGCAATACTGTTTCCTTGGCTTTCTAGGCAAACCTGATCAGGTCTGACTCCCTCCTGCAGAATATCCTCCTCAACATCCAGGCAGAGACAACGACAAACATTTTCGCCTTGTCAGGCTGCCTGCAAGTAATCTAATCAGATCTGGAACATTTTAATTCATAATGAATTTGTCCATCCATCTGAAAGTGCCACTGAGCAACAGCAATAGCGAGCCTCCAACTTTGTGGACCACCCTGCCAGCTGTGCCAGCCTGGTCTCCCAGCTGTGCCATCAGCCGCACAGACACTGACCTCCCGCCAGGATGCGAGGGGCACCTACACCCAGGCCTGGCCCTTATCACAGCCACCCACTGAGATGCAGTCCCTCACACCTGCCCAGTAAAAGCCTCCTCGTCCCAATCCGGGCAGGGGAACAAGGCAAAGAAATGGTGGAAGAAAGCAAGCCTCGACTTCATCATTGAACAAATCTGAAACAACAGGGTATAGGAAGGCTAAGAGATGTGCCCAAAGCTACCAAGGAGCTCACCAGGAAATACAGGCAGGAGCTGAAAACATGTCTCCTGATGTGGCCATCTTCTCCCCCTGAGGGCACGCAAGGATTGCGAAGAGAAAAACCGGCATGCAGCTCAAAGGTTTTCTGCTCTGGATTTCACTGGCTCTTGTTCACCCTGGGATGAGGAGGCGGGAGTGAGGAAAGTGGGCATTGGTGTGCCAGTGCTTCTGGGAAGAGCTTCAATAGTAGCTGTTGCTACAGGTCTCAATAGAGCCAGCTACTTCTCTGCCCTGGCCAAGCATCGCTACAGTGCAAAGGAGAGGTTGGAACAAGGCTTTCCCCAACCTTTCTGAAGTTTTCATATAGACGTTTTCAGTCTTTGCACTCCAGGATTTTGAGATAGGAGTGAGACAGGACTTGCTTGGGAGGCAAAATCCCGTGCCCTCCCACTGCTGACTTCAGGACACGATTATCTGTAAATCAACCCTAGAGCAAAATCCCTAACAGGGAATACGATAGGATGTCACATCGTTACAGCATCTTGCAGCAGCCTGTGCTTGTGTCAGAGCCTGAGAAGTGGGAATGCATATGCCCTTACAGTGACAGCATAGGAGATTTTGTTTTGGTTTTGAATAAATGATTGATAGAGTAAAGGCAACTGGGGGGAACAGGTCAAACACAGCTAATGAAAAAAGTAGACCCAGTCGTCATCCTGTTATATCGCTTGCTAATAGAGTAGTGTTTAGCAATAGCTTGTGTGTTGTAAGGCTTAAGGTTATCAGCAGAGTGACTGCAGAGAGCTAGTTAGAATTCATCCTGCATCTGTGACTGTAATCCAGCAATTTACACAAAAACATGTACTCTGCATAGGTGCATGACATAGACTGTTACTATCATTAATACAGTAACAGTCATAATAAATCACATATTGAGTGTGTTTGTTATTCTGAGGAAAACTTAATTATAATTTCCAAGATGGCAGCATTTGATTTACTTTTTGCTATCTCTGAAATTGTATAATTAGTTCCCAAGTTACAGCTCCTGCAAAATCTCTGCCTTGTTGGGGGCAGGAGACGTGGAGTTACAGCTGCAGCCATCGCTCTGGCAAAGATAGCTTTCCCTTGAGAATATTAATTTTTAACATAAAAATGAAAAACGAGTAAAATTCCCCTAAAAAAAGGGGGGCGAATGCTTGGAAGGCACCTCTCAGGGAGCCTGCCCTCGCATTGCTGAGATGTCTTTGGTAAAAGGAGCTCTCTAGTGTCCAGTTGTAATACTGCAGTTCAGGAAGAAGATGCTATGAGCACACAGTCTAATCAAATAGATGTGCAAAGCAAGTGGAAGGCCTAGGTCTCTTCTTTTAGGTCTAAGTGCTAATGCGTAATGTGCAAAGCGCTACTGCAACATCGCTATCACCCAAACCGATATCGTACTCAAAAGTTTTAAGGCATGGCGCACAGGTCTCGTTCATTCCCACCTATCTTTCTCTCTCTGTTTGTTAAAGGAACTTCTGCTGCACTGATAAAGTGGCTCCTGCTTGGTCTGTGGGGCAAGGATGCGTGTGCATGTCTGCCAACATCCGGGCCGTGAAAAAAAAAGGTTTAAAATTTTACTGTGTTCCTCTCCAAAGATGGCAGAAAGTGCCTGCCATTTGGGGATCTAAGGCCATGTGCACATACCAGTTCGAGGTAGCATATTTGGTACAAGTGAATGCCTAATTGCAACTGCTGACTTTTAATGCGTGCTACCTGATTAAGTGAAATTGTCTCGTGCCAGACAAAACAAGCCCATGGTCACTAATCCTAGAAAGCAAATCACAAAAAGAGATGCGTGGATAGTATTGTACAAAGGCAGATAGCCCCTTTGTCTTTCTAAAGTGAAGACCTTAACATTTTAATTGGCAGTTATTATGCAGGTTTGAGTGCATGCTGGAATAACAATATATTGTCTTTACACTGCTTTTAATGCTTGCATTTTGGTTTTTCAACATTAGTGATGAGCTTACTGGTGTTGATAAAAATGAATTAAAAAAATCTATTTGGTTATCACTGGATATCACAGATGGAGAATAATGACTTGACAAATTGGCAAGCTGAGATTATCTGCAAATATTATGAGAGTCACAGGAAGCTCTTATAAAATACACCATCATTTTTAAGAGCATTTTTCTATTATAGTACCTCCCTTGTGGATACTGTGGTTTAATATTGCAAGTATGAAAAACGATGCCATAGTTGAAGCTTTGCCACTGAAAAGCACCATCTTGTGTTTCCTATGCTCTGCTTCCCACAGCAAGGCTTATTCTAGAGTAGAAAATAAATTAAGATGTAATAATTAAATAAACGTGTTTCAAAGGCAAGAAATCCCACACAGGGCTAGAAGTTGCTCACCTTTAATCACTGCAAACAAAACGACAGTGGATTTCTTGCAAGTTACCATGAGCCAGAGGTTTAAACCTTTTGCCTTTAGATGGGCTTGCAGTAGTTTTTTCTTCTCCTGTTATTGACCTTCATTTTCTGAGCTCAGCTTACAGAAAAGCCATAGTTCTAGTAGCTGAAAAACAATTTCAAAAATATAAGCCACAAACAACAAAGAATCCTGCCAGATTCAGGTCAGTCATGACAATAGTGTTTTTTTCTCCACTTAGCCTTTCAGCTCAGTATTAAGGTGATCACTCTTGATAAACGCAAAACCTATCAGTACATTATTACGTCTAAGCACCCTATGGAATATCTAAGATACAGCAGCCCATTTTCCCTTTATTTTTGCAAACCTGCAGGCATGGTGGCAATGGCCCGATCATTCTCATGGCTTTTTTTTCAAAATAAAACAAACTGTTGATATTTTCAGACCAGAAAACTAAAGCAAAGTGTTTCTTGCCTCCTCAGAAAACTCATTGTAAAAAAAGTCCTCTGATGCTTAATCTCAGAAATGTGGGTCCCTTTTTCATTGAGCTTTAGGTTAGAAGGGACTGTCAAGATCTTGTCTGAACTCCGGCATAATGCAGAGCACAGAATTTCAGCAAAGTCCATGACTAATTTCAGTATTATTTGCAGTGTTGGGTCCTTGCAATGCACAGACCCCCCGCTCCCCACTGCTGAGGGGGTTGCTGTTGAATTCAAGTGAACTGGAGCCAAGCCTTAGAGAAGAGAGCAGTTCCTAGAGTCCCACCACCATTTGTCAGGTGGAACCTGGTATCTTACACTGTATCATCTTCGAAAATGGTAAACAGAAGATGTATAAACTGTGTTTTAACACGAAGAATAAAATCCGTAATTCAGGACAGCACAGAAAGTGCCTGGTTTCATGCTTCATTTCTAGTTTTAAACATAGAGGAGACTCAGAGAAGCATCTGCTGAGCTTCTGAATGGGTTTAGATCAGCTGCAAGCACCCATTTGCCAAAAACAAGTCCAACTCAGACATGAGATCAGGCAAATCTCAGTGGCGCTGGGTCAGTTTCACATTTACATCCCAAACTGATAGTAAGTCTGGATTGGTGGCAAATGTATCTGACAAAAAAAAGCAGAAGCTTTGCATGTCCTTCACAACATGAGATTCCTAAATATCAGACAGTTGCAAAAAGGATGTACCTAATCATTTGGGGTTTCATTTTTTTCTCTGCATTTATGGATGCAGATTTACGGAAAACTCCATTAGATGAAGATTTGCAAGTAGAGAAGAATATTGTTGTTCCATGAATAGTTTCAATCCAGTAAGGTAAGTATGTAGCTAATGTAAAACTTAAGGCTCTGGGGTACCCACAGCATCCACCTGAGATCACTGAGTTACAGCCTGAGGGCCACCACAAATTCAGTGGAAACTCCAGAGACCAAATCGGAAGTTTTGGAGTGCCGCTGGCTGTATAGAAGAAATGTCTTGATTTGGTTGGTGTGAAGGGCCCCCTGGAAAAAAAAAATACTTTTACTACAGAAGTAACAAAAAGTGTCCATCTTGCTCTCAGCTCAGCTGTGAGATTTTGCTCTCCTCAGTGAGGTGCAGTATTTACTTCTGTGGTGGCTATCTGACGAAGGAACAGACGTGGTAAGTCTGGAATCACTTCTGATCTGCCGCAGCCAGCATGGATCAGCCAGCCCTGGCAAAAGCCAAGTTATTTGTCATCCCCCAGGGACTAATATGTAGACACCCACCTATAGCACCTGCCACCGCCAGCACAGACACCACCAGAGTCTAGGCAGGGTCACAGGTCTCAAATCTGAAGGGAACCACTGCAAGTATCGGCCCAAGGCACCCTAACAAAAGGGCCGGTAGGAAACGGCCATTGCTGCTGCTCCTTCCTGCCAGCATTACCATCACGAGAAACAAGAGACTTGTGGACATGGGGTGACACTGCTAAATGCAACACCACAAGGAACTTCTTCAGAAATGCACAAATCATACAGGGTGCATCTGTGCTGTCACCGGCACAGAGAAGATGCGACACCTCCAAGGAGGCTGGAACAGCCTAAGTATCAGCTCTAGAAAATCAGCAGAGTCATGCCATCGCTGAACTCACCATCCCATCTCACCAGGGCTGCTCACTGGAGGCACATAGTGCGTGGGTGAAACCACAGCCTCGGCGCTGGTTTGGTCTCTGCTGTCGGCCCTGCTGCTGAGGCAGAGTTGTCTTGCAGAGCCTTGCAAGGTGTCTCTGCCCAACACTTCCCACGGCTTCTCTTCCCAGGGTGGCAAACGCTTGCAGATCCATAACATCTTACCTTTGCCCTAAGGGAGAGCGATACTTTTGAAACAGGATTTAAGCTCCTTTGAGACTCTCACCCCAATACACAGTTATGCTAAGTGTGCCCCCCCCCCACGCACGTAACACATAAACAACATTAGCAAATCCTAAAACAAGTGCAGATGCTTCATAATATATCCTAACTAGGAAGCCATTTCATAGAGCAAGAAAAACGTGAATTGGTCTGGTCAGGCCAGTACTTTGGAAAAGCACTGCACAGGTTAAAAAAACTTCATTTCTAGTTAAAAACTAAATAAGAATTAAAAAAAGACAATCCAACTAGCCGGTTGAAAAGTTCTCAAAAGAATTGTGGAGGCTTTCCCTTGCCAATGAGCCAGACATAACAGTACATCCTTTTTAAAGCTGCTGCCCATCACCTTGCAAGCTTGCTTAGATTTTCCTGTGCTCTCGTTTGGAGTTGCTAGGATCAGTGTGGGCGTCATGTTTGAATCTTTGCTGTCCTCGGCAGACCTTCCCAGCCAGCAGCACTGTGGCGGCAGGGTAGATTTCCTACTGTAGGATGGTGGGAGATGCCAAAAGGCAAAGGATCTGGCCTTGTTGCCAGTGTTGGTGCTGACAGTGAGTCACCCAGCTGCCTCTGCTGAAAATTAGTCTCTCTCTCTCCAGCCCTGATGAATATTGATGAACTTCACAGCATCAAAGGAAGCAAAGGCAGGACAGCTGTTTGAGGGGACAAACACTTCAGTTCTGGACTGGAAAAAAAGAGACAGACAGGGGAGTGGTTGTGATGAGCCAAGACAGTCTTCTCTCTCGTTTGTCAAAATGTGATTTACAGATGCTCTTCCATTCACCCTGTGACTGCCAGTTTCCACATCCTATGTCCATAAATCTCTCTTGCTAATTGGATAGGCAATATGTGGGCTGCCTCCTCTATAAAAAGCTACTCTGAACTGGGATGCTTCCCAGCTCATTTTAATAAATCATGACTGTAATTAAATTCTTTTGCTGCATATTTCTGCAATAAAATCTGTATCATTCGCTTATTAGCCTTCTTTACTGTCCAGCTATCATTTTGTCTTGCTTCTGAAGTTACCTTTCCTGCCTGGTCATTTGAAGAAAGCCGTTCACTTTGAATCCCTAATCTAATTCAGCTGCTTTTTCCTGGTTCTGCCCATCCCAGTAGCCTCACTTGTGCCTCCAGCCACTGTCCCTGCCACCAGTGACCACTTCAACTCACTCTCGATAGTTCTGCTCAACAAAGCTGTCCCATGGTCAAGAACCACTTCCACCAGCATGTCAGAAAGTGCATCCGAGGCTACCCCTTCCCAGTGACCAGCTGACAAAAGCACTTATTTACACAACAAAACCTCTTTGTTGATGGCTTTGTTCCTTTTTTCTTCTTTTGAGACAGTCTCTGTGTTACCTTATGGACTTTCACCGGGTTTAACATGCTGCAAGGGTTACTGCAAAGCAGAGTAACCATCATCTCCACCCGAGCAAAAGACTCTGCCCTGGAGCTCTACAAGAAAGTGCAACCTGGAACTGCATTGCCCTCAGGACTGTCAGACCCTGATGGCCTCCGAGTCTTGTAGTGAGGGGACATGGAGCCCCTGAAACTCTTGTGCTGGTTGCTGTGAGGAAGAAGTCAAGAGGTTAGGTTTGTCAAAGTTCCTCTTAGCTGCGATTTCTCTTGTAGGTGGGCAGAACATGGGGAGAAAGCCCTGAGCTGGATGCTCATGCTCCTTTTGGGTTTGGGGAAGGGATAAGGCTTGGAAGAGCCTTACCAGCTAGCCTACCAGCTAGCTAGTTGCAGGCTAGAGCCTTCTCAGAGCAAATGCAGCTGTCTCAATAAAGGGCCAGTAACGTCGGTCACGATGGACAGGCACTGCTTTGAGTAAGCAACATTTTTCATCAATCATTTTGCTAACTTACCTGGTCAGAAGCAAAAAATCCATGCATTTGGAAATTCTTCCAGATTTCTTCATGGGAGCTACAGTTTTGAAGCCTCAGATGGCCAAGGGTTCCCACTGGGTTACATCTACATTGATGTGTAGATGCGGAGCTTAAGAACATGGTTTAGTGGTGGACTTGGCAGCGTTAGGTTAATGGTTGGACTCAATGATCTTAAAGGTCTCTTCCAACCTAAACAATTCTGTTCTATCTGCCAGGACGCACCACACTAGCTCCACCCCACGCCAGCTAAGCAAGGGGCAGGACACTGGTGAATGAGGGGAGGTTTGTTCAGGCCCAGACTCCATCCTGTACTGGAGACTGTGGCACAAGGCACTGAATTCACAGCTCTCAGAGACATCGCGGGGATGGTCCCCAGCCAGAGCTCTCAGCCTACTGCAGCTCTTAGCTACAAATTTGAAGGTCTGGACAGAAATTAATTTTCTTTTGGTTTTTAACCACCAAGGTCAGAATTTCCCATGGAGAGAAAAATATTTTCTAACTGGTTCTGGCAACAAAGACCTTGAGGCATCTGGGCAAACGGAAGCATAGATGTTTTAGGCAATTTGCCCACTGATCATGGCGAAGGCTGTGGGTGCAGTCAGGAGAAGAACCCAGGAGCCCCAGGTCTTAGCTTTAAATCTCACTCAGTCATCACAAAACTTCTCTCAGTTTTCATTTTCCTAAAGGTCCTGTCAATCCTAGTGTCTGGAGGTAATAGGACTGATCTTAGGACACATAGAAAAAATAGCAAGAAAATAAATTACAAAGAAGAAATAAATGAATTGAGAAGCTGGATGGGATGTGGGTCAGATAAAGCAGTGAAAACATCCAGTCTTTTCCTTGCTTTGAAACAACCAGTGTTTCAAAGACACGGATGCGTGAAGCAGCATCTTGTTTTGCACTTCTTCAGAAATCTTATCAACTTTTGTTGTTTTTTTTTTTTTTTTAAACAGGGTCATTTTTAAAAGGCAGAGTCCTTTGTCTTTCATCGCCTCAAAAGCATAATGTAAAATGTTTTAATGTGTAAAGTTATAATGTAGGGTCAGTTTTATACTGCCACTTAGTTCGTTTCAGATTCAAAACAGATTGAGATATACCTCTTTTTTTGCATAACTCCAAGCTCAGCTTCAAACATTTAAGTGGGAAAATTGACATTAAAATGAATCCTTAAACTGCAATTACTTGGAAGATGCAGAGCATGAAGCATTCAAATGGCTCTCACACAATGACCCAGTTAAAATATACAGATCGGTACTGCAATTTGGTTGCAAGTATTTCAGAGACACGAGGATGTGGAGGCTCTACCCTGCTCCCAGCTGAAGTCTCCTGTTTGTACTCTAATGCAGTCTGAAGAAACAAATGGATGTCCAGCACGCTTTTCCCTCGAGTGCATTTCCATTAGGCTGTGATCTTCCTCAGGTCTTACAAGGGAACAGGAAAATACTTGAGATGATTGCAGATGAGCTTCATAGAGATGTGTCAAGGTATGGTATGATCATTGGCAATATGATACAGGTACCATTTACACTGGCATTGAAAATGCAACTGCCATGCCACATTATTATGAAGTCAAAATGTATTATATCAGATAAAAGAGAAATAAAATCTCAGTATTTTCTATTATGTAAAAATAGCTTTGTTGAAAGAGGCATTGGTGAAAGTATCATCTAAATTCTAAGAGGGGAGAAAATGAATTCCTTTTTTTTCTATTTATTAGAAAAGGCATATTCCGAATACACCAGGCAATGGAGTGAGCTAATATAAAGTGTTATAGTGCTGTGTTAGTGTGAAATCAGAGTGTCCTTGCCCTGCAAAAGGGTAGCAGAGCACACAATCAGTGTGAAGGACCTTGTGAAACTTTGCCCTCAGGATCCCTGAGTTGCTTGACTTCCTCCAAGAAAATTCACAGACCATTACCAAGGAAGCAAAAGTGGCAAAGCTGTCATGTTTTCCCCTCTCCCTTTTGGCTCCTTGTGACCAACCTTGCTATTTTTAAGGGAAAGTGCAGGAAGGAGGAAAGCTTACAGCCACTGTAACACCCCTGGCAGGGGAACACAGGCGAGGAGAGACTCCAGGAACTCCAGCCTCAGACCTGTCAGTGAGAACCAAAAGAATAACCTCATTAGCTGACAGCAAAGGCTTGTTTTCCCCGTGGATTATCTACTACGGGAAAAGGAGCAGGATGTATTTGGCAAATGTACATGTTCTCAATGCAGTAACACATTACGGCTGCATTCCCCTTCTTTTCATTACTGGCTTCGGGTTTCATTTCTTTTCTTTTTCCATATTCATTCGCAGCTGCTGGGCAGGGTCTGAAGGAAGCCCAGTGCAGTAGTCATGAGCGTGACCTTTCCCGCATCACAGCAAGGATGAGCCGTGGCTGCGATAAGCAGCCTGATGTTCTCCAGGCATCTCTGCTGCAGCTCTGCCTCTGACATCATTAGGGGACTAATGCCAACACCTCCTGACAGCTCCCGGTCACATTCATCTCAAAGAGCCTGCGCTCTCCTCCCTCCGCTCAGCAAAGCAGGCTCTTGCAGTGCGCTTTTTAATTGCTTTTGTAAGTGACAGATTGTCTGATACAGATGAGAGCTGTGAACCAGTAACCTGCCTATTGATGCCCTTGTAGGAAAGCATTCATCAGTTTCTCCTTTCATGGTAGTTTGAAGGTGTTCCCACCTCTCCTCCAGCCATCTACACCTGGCCCTCACCACAAGGCTTTGCCCTTTCAGTTGGATTTGGACCGCACAAGCAGTTAATCTGACGTTTGGCATGCGTGAGGTGATGAGAGGGTTTTTCAGGTGAGCAGGGGCACGCGGGGGGGCACAGTGGCTCACCAGGAACCTGCCAGAGCTGTCCCACAGCCCCGCTCCTTTCAGCTACTTCTGATCCTCTCAGTAGACATGTACCACAGTCGTGTCTAGTATTCCAGGGACTGGAAGATGAGTGAAGGAGTGGGAACCACTAGTGAGGGAACAGGAATGGCAACAAGGGTATTTTTTTCCCCAAAATCATTTTTGGGAATCAAATGGCAATTATGGTTACAATGCAAAATGAACACATCTCATATGAAACGTACATTTAAGGAGCAGCCATACAATGCTGTAAGGCAAAGGATCATGTCTGAAAGCTCTCATTGCTGTAAAGAGTTAACTTCTTATTCTGTAAGAAAGCCCTAATGATGTCAATAAAAAAATTAAGGGCGATAGACCCAACGTCTATGAAGCCACCAAACACCGAACTATTGCATTCAGTGGGGGCAGAACTAGACATATAATGCATAGCGCCAAGACATACCTAGGTGTTCACAGGCTCAGTTCAACACTAATGTTTCAAAAGTTGTAGGCCACAAATGGTTCCTTTGTAAGGTACAATGAACAGCTATACCTTGAATATCTAATAGTTTGTTAGAGAAATCTGATGAGCTGGAGAAAGACTAAATACAAGGCCACTAAATAAAAGTGAAGCATAGAATAATAGGGAGAACATTTAGTCCAACCCCTCTGCTCAAAGCAGGGCTACCTTCAAAATTTGCTCAGGTTGCTCAGGGCCTTGCACAGTCAAGTTTTGATCATATTCAGGGCCTCTGGCCACTCTGGGCACCTCTTCAGCTCTGCACCTCCCTCTGGGGGAAAAACTTTTCCTTAGGCACAGTAGGAATTTCCCCTGGTACAAGTTGTGCCTGATGCCTCTTGTCATTTCTCTCCGGGCACCTCTCAGCGGCTCTGTTATCTCTGTAACCCCCATTAGGTAGTTCAAGGCAGCAATAAGGTTCCACCTGAGTCTTCTCTTAAGGTTTAACAAACCCAGCTCCCTCAGCCTTTCCTTGTACATTACATACTCCTGCCCCTTGACCACATTAGTGGCCATCCACTAATGTTGCTCCAGCTTCTCATACTTTTTGGGAGCCAGAACTAGACACATTATGACAGATGTGGCCTGACAAGTGCTGAATAGAGGAGAACAATCGCTTCCTTCAACCTGCTGGCTGTACCGGTATTAATGCACCCCATGTCTGGTGCAGTTGGCTCTCATTGTTGCAGTGGCACGTGCTTGAGTCATGTTCAGCTTGATGTCCACCAGGACCTTCAGGTCCCCAGCTTGTACAGTTGCATGGGGTTACCATTTCCCAGGCGCAGGACTTTGCGTGCGCCTTCTTGAATATCATGATGCTTCTGTCATCCAATTTCTCCAGCTTGTTCATGTCCCCCTGAATGACGGCAGCCTCACCCTCCAGCATATCAGCTACTCCCAATATACAAAATAACTGGAAGCAACATCATGAAAGAGATGATAGTCAGCTTAATGGTACTGTATAAACTCAGAATGGAGCAGGACCGACAGTTATGCCATATTCATCCTTCTACTGGAAAACACCCTGTGCTGCTGTCCTTCACGGGGTAGCTGATGCCCTCACTTTTGAAGATGAAACCAAAGGATGATGCGGTTTACAGGGGGAACTTACAGAATTCCTCTGAGAAGATTTAGCAAGGACTAGTAGAATTAAGGTGCCTTTTTATCTCTACCTCCAGTCCCAGAAATCAAAATTATTAGCATCAGCCCAAAGCATGAAGCACATCATCTAATCTGGGAAAAAAGATGCACTTTCCTGTGACCTTAACGCAGTCATATAGGTCAGGCAGCAAAAATGAGCTGCTTAAAATAACATCTAAGCTGAGCTTCACTGCTCCTCTACATAGGCATTTGTCCACCGGAAAAAAAAAATGAAACCACCAAACAGTTATATTTCCTCTTCAGAGCTGCTTATTCATTCAAATAAAAAGACAACAGCTAAGCAATAACAAGCAAGAGTTAAAGGGAAGATAATGCTGCATTCTTAGTTATGCAAAACCTAAATACCTATTGCTCAGGGTGAAGGGGAAAATGGTTCCTCTCCACAAACAGCCATGCTGACAGCAGTATCTGCTCCTTCCTCTTCCAGTTTTCACTCTTGCACACACAGCAGTGGCTTTTACTTGGCCCATTTGGATTGTCATTCATAGCACATTGAAACACCTTGCAGTAAGTCAATGCAAATCAATTCTTAAATCCATTAGAAAGAGTCAAGTATACTCTTAGAAAAGTCCAAAGAAAATTAGGAGAAACGTACCAGCTCGAAGGGAAACACAGGGCAGTTTCCAATGTTAAGACGTGGATGGCAGGAAAAGCAACTGTGAGGACTCACCCTTCTGAAAGAGCGGGTGGACAGCCTGTCCTAAGGGTGGAGATTCCTGCTGGCACTGTCCATTCAATAGATGGTCCTCTCCTGAGAAGGGCACACCTCTGTGCTGAGCTCCTCTAAGCCAGGAGACCCAACCCTATTTCCTTTGATTTCAGAAGTTTTCTGGATGGAGGTCCAACACAGATTTGCCTGAATTGTCCACAACAAAGAGCTGTTGGAACAACACTAGCTGAGTTAGGCTAAACCTATTTCCTGCTTGCCTACAAACTCCCAAAAGAGATGCTAAAAAATGAATTTGGGGAGAACAAATAAACTCGAAAATAAGAACTCGGAGAAAGGGACCTCAAGGATGCCTCCTCCCTCACACAAACCTAAAGGGCTCGGAAACCCATAGTGGGCTTACAGCCCAGAGCAGAACACCAGCCCCTTCCTGGCCAGCTCTGAACACCTCACTGCTGGGCTCAGGGGGGTGTTATGACTTTCTTATGAAGGCTTCTGCTCTATGGAAAGATGTTTTTCAATTCACTGACAGTGCGGGGTAAGGAACAGATAGGAGAGGGAGAAAGCCAAGGACAGTAACTATGCAGTTAGGAGAGAGGGGGAGAAAGAGAAAGGTGGCAGGGCACAGAAGGAAAGTACTTGGTAGTTTGAAGAACAGTTGTTTCATAAAGCAAAGGGCACAGGGAAATATTGTACCAACTAGGAAGAGGAATGGTACGTGGAAGGCGCAATTTACTTCTTAACTTGGTAAATGCCCAGCCAGTCTTTGAAGTAGGACATGCGCACCATTACTCCACACTGCCCTTTCTTTTTTCTCTCTCATTCTCTCCCAGACGACGCAGAGCTGGGGGAGGGAGTCCCCATCTGGGGATGACTGCAGGAACTCAGCAGTTGCTCTTGGTCAGAGCCTGTGGGCTCTGGAAGTGGAGTAGTGGTTCAGGACTCACTGCTTCTCGCTGCTGCAGCACATTGCTGAGGCAGCCAGACATCGCCTTGGGGGGCAACCACTCTGGATCACCTTCCTATCTTCCCCCTTCCTGGCCTTCTCTCTCCCATGGCTGTTGAGCTGAATAGGGCAGGAAAACCCTGCCACTTTCAAAGCAAGACCACAGTTTTTCCTGAGCTCAAAACAGAGTAGGCACTTTGGATCCGTCATCTTGCTGCTATGAAGGCAGTGGCAGAACTGCATCAGCTCCTCTGGGTAACCTTGCCTCCACAAATGGCAGGTACAACCAACTATGGTGCTCAGGCATCTGGGAAGCCCTGCAAGCTACATGTCAGAAGACCTTTGCACTCATCCAAGGCAGATCTTGTCTCTGCAAGAAGCAGATTCCTGACATCTGTCTCCCGCTGATTTCAGGATTCAGCAGATTCCTGCCTCCCATGGCATCTCTCTACTGTGAGAAGAAGCTACTTTTGGCTGCCTGTTCCTGAAACTGTTTCCTGATGAGCCTGAAGCCACATCCCCTCTCCAAGGCTCCTTATGCCAACAGCACTGTACAATGCAAGGTAGGACGAAGTGAATAATTTTGCCACTAAAAAGGCAATTTCAGTTTCCTTGAAACCCCGGGATGTCTGCAAGCAGTTTCCACCAAAGAAAAAAAACCCATAACCATAGATTTCATCAAAACAAACTCTTTCTCTTAGAGGGTCTCCACTTGCAACAGCTCTTGCCAGCAGTAAAGAAAGGAGATGCTGCCACAGACCACTTCAGTGACTAAATGTCCGGCAGAGTCAGCTGGGATATGGGAAATCCCCTTCCCTGAATTCAGGCTGGACCCACAGACTCCAGTGTCCTTGCTATACCCTGTCAGGTAAAGGGGGAGTTTTTGGGATCTCCCTATTTTGTGGGACAGGAGAATGCTGTGGTCACAAAGCCCCATGAGCTCCTGTCCTAAGATTTAATAAGCAGGAGCTGGGAGGTTTGTGCTGTCTTTTGAGACAGTCTTTAATATTCAGCTGCTGGGAGTCATTCCTACGGCAGAAAACAGCCCTTCTGTTGGAGTCAGGATCAAAGCTCAAGTAGTTTTGCTCCACTGTTCACCCTAGACTGTTTCCTCAGAATAATCCTTCTGTGCACGGCCATTTACTTGGGGTTCCTGCTTCCTTGGCTGTGCTTGCATATAATCTGAATATCTACCTTGCTTTCCACAGAGCATCTCTCTCTCTCCAGAGGGCAAGCTAACCTGCTCATGTCTTCATTTGCACTCAGTGAGCCATTAAACCCAGGGAACAGAGTCTGTGTAGTGGAAACTCACTGAAGTGCTGGCTGCTAGACCTGCCTGAAGGATATCTTTTGTCCCAGTTTAGCTGCTAGGCCCACTTTATTCTTTGGATGCAATGTACACCATGCAAGCACTGTTGGCTTGTTATCCCTGGGACAGAAAAATAATCAGCCTAACCACAGAGAAATGACATATATTGGCTTGTCAGGCATTTCCCTCCTCCACAACTCCTTTTGTTACAAAAAGAGAGTGCCAGAATGGGAAATAAAGCCCTTGTTTATCTTTCACGTGCAGTGAACATGAGCTCACTTACCCACCGAATCCGCAAGGATACTTGCGTGTTCTTCCCTCCGCTAGCGCAAAGCCACTAACTTTGCTTGGTCCCTGCCCGACAGCCACCCAGAAGGATCCAAAGCAAGTGGTGGAGGCTCAATAAAATAGATGTTGTGCCTCACTCTGAAATAGATACGGCAAGATTAGCTGGCGAGGAAGAAATAGTCAATTTGTCTGTGGCCCCTGTAAAATCCCAGACTGTGTTCTCAGTAATATGATCAGATTTGGGGCTAGATGATCAGCTTTGGCAGTTCTAATAGAGTCTGTCTGCCAGCACTGTAATTGTAAACACAACCAACATCTGAATATAATAATAATAATGATAAAAAGTAATGTTACCATAGCCCACGCCCACTGGGACGTCTCATTTTTGCTTTGGCTTTAGGATAAAGGATGATGAGGATGTTTGGATCAACAGCTTCATTTCAGCCAGTGTTTCTGATAAGTCTGTCACCACATTTGTCTCTGGAAAATATTAAGCACAACATAGAGCTCATTCCTAGATGATGTACAAGCAGCTTGTTTTTCTCATTTCACCACAAATCTTATTTATATATACACTGCAAACAGATTGATACCACACACAGAGCACATCTATAGGGCCTGATTTTCCAGTGTTATATTAGATTTATGATCTTGTAATTCCATAGACTTTAATGAGTTTTACCAGAATAAAACTGGTTTCCTAAAGAGAAAGGATATATTACGAACTTGCACATATTACTTGTGTATCCACCCAGAAACGTTAGTATAGGCAGACACCTGGCACACATGACAATAATTAAATTTGCCTTGTACTCCCTTTTATAAGACCCTGATTTCAGTTGCTTGCAACTGCCAAACATTCAGTGTTCAGGCAGAAATTTTCCCTCTAATGTGCTTGCCTCAGGCTAAATATTTTCAGACAGTTCCAGCAAAAGTAGTCCAGCCATTTTGAGGGTGAATTTAGGGAAAACCACAGCGTTTCACCAATATTAAGGCAGGCTCCAACTGCCTTATTTAGAAGTTCTTGAAGCTTTGAAGCAAGACTTCAAAACACCGAAAGGAAGTAGTATGCTGTGTTCCAGAAGTGGATGTGCTGCTGCCTTGGAAATCTGTCCACAGCCCAAGAGAGACGTGCCCAAAACCAGCAGTTGACCTCAGCTGTTGACTGTGCACCAGGCTCTGAGTTACCCATGTGTGCTTGCACTGCCATGCTCTGTCGCAACGGGGGACCTCTGCGCTCGCACAAGGCATGCAGCAAACCCACAGTGGATGTTTATAAAACCATTTACAAGGAGCTGATCAATGCCGCAAGTGTTCTGCTACACAACCACGTCGTGTTTGCTCTGCAGGCTTCAGCGAACGGGGGCTGGCTGAGTTCAGAGGGCCACAGAGATAGCAGCTGGGCAATATATGGGCAAGCAGCAAACTTTAGAGAAGGCCAGAAAGGAGGAATGAGAAAGCTGCCCTACATTAGGGTTGTTTTGGTTGTTTTTTTTTTTCTAAACATCTACTGACAACACCCTGGTTAGCATTGCCAAAAAATCCCTACTATTGTCTTTGCTTAGGTAGGACTACATTCATTTCGGCTGCTTATCTGTAAGGAAATACAGAAAGTACTGCAGAACAATACGTGCTTTTCTTGGTACATGAGCAGTCTTTAGACAACCCAGAAACAGAAAAATTTAGGGTAGGCCAGAGCTCTGGAGTTAAAAGGTCCAACACTCCACCACCGATTTAAAGCAGGGCCAAGGACCAAGCAAGGCTTTTCTGTAATTCTCCACTGCTGGGGATTACTGTGGCATAAGACAGAACAGCAGCATGCACAGATGGCATCTCTCCTTCTGTCACCTTGCTCTTGGTGATGACACCCAGATTGTGCAGGGAGAAGGAAGCGACCACCTTCACAAGCAACAGAGTGAGAGACAGGAGCCGAGAGAGGAGGGATGTCTATGGATGCACTCTTCCACAGCAACTCAGGTCAAACCCCTCAACCATCTGAAGAAATCCCTGGCAAAGAAGGTGGCTCACCTTCTTCTAGCGGTCGGCCATACAGACCAACAGTTCCCAAACCCTGCAGCCCAGTGTTTCAGAGTAAGCCCACAGCACATCCTATGCTCTTCGAATAGGGTGTTCCATCTTTAACTTACATTTATTTTGACACTTAACACAACTCTGCAGACTACCTGCTGACCACTCACAGCGACCACTGACAGTCGTGGACTGCAGACCACCCTGACAGAGTGAATAGCTCTTCAGTGCTCTCGCTGCACACTCTTAACTCAAGTGGAGGTCTCTGCTAAATCTCAGTCTCAATAGCTCAGCCATTTTGCTGACCCCTGTGAGGGTACATATGGTTCCATATGGTGCGAAAGCTGGTTTTTTTCAATTTGCTCCTAAGACCAAGTGTAGGAAATTATATACAAACCAAAGTTAAGAGAATATTACAGATGCAGAATCAAGCAGTTACGAGCCAGGAACTGGCTGACAAGGTCTTAGTCACATAAAAGAAAGATCTAAATAAATGTGCTTTGATAGCCAAAAAATGGTCTCTGAAAGACAGGCTAGATAAATAGAAATAAAAGAATGAGGCTGCTTTGTTTGAGAACAGCTTCTTAAATCATGGTCGTCTTTCCAGACCATTTCCTTCTCTCCTCCCTAAACTCCTGCCAAATTGCAGCTAGATTTAACATGAAGATTTCACAAAAGGTTAATCTTTGCACTTGAGAAGTAAGCAAAGTTTGGGTTTCAGAGGTGATTTTCTTAGATCATTTTGAAAAGTTATAATGGTGTAAATTGAGTACCTTAAATTTACCACACTGAAAAGCTGCAGCACTACATAATTCTTCCTGTAATTTTTCTTCTTCTATAAAGATGACATTCATCCCTGTGGTGGGTCTGCTATAGTTCAGGGACAGACTTATCAAGGTGAAATCTGCTTTCAGCACAAGGAGAAAAGATATCAGAACAAGTCTGTTTAGGGTTGCACAAAAACCCCCAAATTCCTGCCCCCTCACTTCTCTGTCATCAGAGACATCCCAAATAAGTGCTGCATTTGTTAGGTTTCAGTAAGGGAAAACCATTTCCTATAAACCCAAGGAAGGGTGCTTGCTGCAAGGCAAAGAGAAACCTCCCCCCAGGCCAAGTTGCATCTGTTTTGGAGGAGAGCGGCCAGTAATCCGCGAGGCAGGTAGCCCGCGATGGCTGAGGAAGGCTGACCGGCCACGCGATCCCCACCGCGCGTTGCCTAAGCATCAGCCCAATGTGCACCTGCTACTTGCAGTGGAGTCCACATGGGCAGCAGATGTTTGCAGGCTGGCACTCGCATCCCAGTCCGAAGCGTTGAATCCGCTCACGCCGGAGGAGAGGCAGGACGCTGCTGCTCCAGCTCCTCAGGTGAATTGAGTAGCGTTGTGCTCGGGGTCTTGTTGCAAGAACAGCGATAAGGGCCTGAACAGAGGAAGGAAAAAGTCACACCGTAGGAGGTGTCTTTGGAGCCAATGCTGAGGAGCTATCGGGCCCCAGCCTGCAGGAGACAGTAATCAAAAGGCCTTGACTGCTGGGCAATACCAGGGAAACTCAAAAACAAAAAATCAAAGAAAGAAATATGGCAAAACAAACAAGAAAGTCATATGAAACCAAAATAAATTCAAACCCTTTTCCCTGAGAAGAACTCCCGCACACTGCAAGCCCTGCAGCAGCCTGCCTCCAGCAGCTACGGTCACAGGCTTCGCACAGCCTTATCTGCGGGTCAGAACAGGCAGCCGAAGCGAACAGTCTCGAAATCTGGCAACACTCTTCACACAGATCCTGTTGAGGAGGTGAGCAGGATTTTCAAATGCCAGTCAGGCGGGAAGCTTGTAGAGGAAATGAATACAGGAGCAGCACAGGCTGCAAAAGGCTAAACCTAAAAGGACCAAACCATAGGATAGCCACAGCTTGAGGCACGAATCGGAGTAAAAAAGGAGAAGGTGATTAGTAAAGGAAGATCCATTTTAAATGGGAACAAGTCTTATTCCTACCTGTCAAGTTCTGTCTTTCACTGATAGAAGCTATGCTTTTTTCTGAGGAGCATTTTTACTAGCCCCCCAAAACAACAGACATCAGTGCAGGCAAGATCGTAGCTCTGGAGAAGGGCCAGCAGAGTTCAAAGCCCCTGGTTGGAAACCAAAGCAACGCTGACAACCATTGAGGGAAAATTTATGAGGTCTTGATTGCTAAAAGCGTATGTTTGGGAAATAAAAAAGTAACAATTATGCCACCCACACTGTTTATTCTTTTCTTATGTGTGGAGCTTTGGGCTAGCATGTTGAAACATAAAACAATCTGAGCACTTTTCAGATAGGATTTATAGCATTCCTGGACTGACATTTAGTATCATGGCTTGCAGTTGAGCATACTATTCAACAAGCCACCTGCCTCTATAAATGTCACTATTTGGGCTCAAACTTGGTTTATGTATAACTCAAAGGAACTCCTGTTCTTTCAGTTCCTGCCTGTTTACGGGGAGGTTTCATGGCACACAGCACTGAAAAAGACAATTTGTAGAAAATAAAGGTTAAAGTCTTGGGTGATTTATGTTGTTTGAAAGCAGTAGAAAGGGGCACGTGAAATTTGCATTCCAGTAAAGATGCAGGACTGCCCACAGAATAAATTGGTCCTGGCTTGTGCAACCAGCAACCCTGTGAGAAACACAGAGAACGACGCACTCACAGTGAAGAGCAATGGATTGCCAGGTGGGGTGGCAGGCAGCCTTAGGTTTTCACATCTGGAGATTCCTGAGCCTGTTACAAAGCATCAGCACTGCCCAAAGGGGCTCTGTCTGGCTGCAGGGATTTCTCTTCGGGACAAGTGCTGCAGGAAGGTAGTTGGTAGTCATCCAGCCACATCCATGGTGGCAGGCAGAGAACCGAGCATGGGATGCAGGGAGGCAGAGGCATGTCAGGAATGTCATGTGCCATAGTGATCAGACTGCACAGTCGGCCATACCACAGCGCAGTCCCAAAAACCACATCTCTCAATGCCTCCATGCTCATCAGGAGAAATTAAGGCAGCACGTGGAGGCAAACCTCTGCCCAAGAGCAGCTGCAGCAGCAATGGCTCCAGCACCGGTTTTATAAACCACCCTTGATTCTGGCTATATGCTCAGGCAGCTATATTAGAATCACAGAATAATTTACACTGAAAGGGACCTCTGCAGGTCATCTAGTCCAATGTCCTGCTCAAAGCAGGGCCAACTAGATTAAGTAGGCCAGGGCCTTGCCCTTGTTCATTAGGATGAAACACACGCTGCCACAGCTAATCCATTCCCTCTTTAATCAGAGACATATTACCTAGACATGTGCTCCAAAACCAGAACATTTGCCACACAGTCTCAGGGTGGGGATCCTGCTGGGCAGCAGAAGCCATTGGTAAATTTACTGCATAACCTTATATCACCATGGAGTACAGAGAGGGCTCCATCAAACTCATTCCTTTGCTAATGGAAAACCGGCAATTTCCTGCTTTACAGGGAAGACAAAGTACATATAATGTTTCCCTGGGGTCTAGTCACACCAGAAACCAGGGAAACTAGGAGGTGAATATCTCTGGAAAATAAGTGGTATGTTGAGATAGTTCACAGAGCAATCAGGGGTGCTTCGTGTCTCTCTCCAAAATCTCCATATGAATAATCAGGTCAGAAAACTAGTATTTTATAACAGGGACATAACAGACATTGCTCTGCTTTAAGGAAGCTCTCTTCTGCTTGGCAGAATATGCTGGCCTGACAGAATCATTTCTTACCTAGATTTAAATGTTTTGGTGTCTGAAGGTATCTGGTATCTTTCTGCAACCACCATCAATTAAGCTTCAAATACTGCAAAGAAGAGGGAAGCTAAGCCTATGCCTGTCACCTCATGCAATCAAATCTAACCAAAAATTTAGCCTTCTGGGAATGACAAATTGACAAATTGGTGACATACAGAATGAAAATCATCTTGATGGCTAGCTGACATCTGCCTGACCTGATCTTCCTAACATGCTCGCTATTAAAAAAATTAAAAGTTACACGTACATCATTCTTGAAGATCATGGGATGAAAAATCATACATGATAGAAAACCAAAGGCACAACTTCTGGTGTGGAATGGGAAACACTTTTTGCATTTTGTTGTGGGAGGATTATAAATGGTTGTACTCCACTCTTGGACATTTTCCTCTACAGTTGACTCTTCCTACGCAGAACGTAGTCCTGCAGGCAAAGACTGGGTGATAGTATATCAATTGCAGAAATGAGTTCTTGCTTGGCATGGGCAAGATGAGTACAGCCAAGATGAGTATATCTCCTTTGTACAGCCATTATTTGAACATGTGGGAGGAATGAAGCAGAGATTTCTAGAATCATATGAATTATAATATATAACGTAAAAATGTCCCATGTTAACAATAATCCTGAGGATGAGCCCTTATGCTAAAAGCAAGATTGTTGTAGATGAAACTTCACATCCTTCCTGCGAGTGAAGGGAACAACACATACAGAAGTAAAGCTCTTGTACATGAAGAGCTGCAAAACAACTTTGTGACTCTTACAACCAAGGTTTGCCACTCTGAATAAAGGCATTCTGTCATTCCCTGAAATAAACAAAAACAGGGCCAAATGCAAGATAAAGGTAGGAGCAGGAGGAAAAAAGTGTCCTAGACTGCTAACAAGGGCTTTTCAGAAAACTGCCAAAAGGGATGCTTGATAGAGGTTACATCATCAGAAATCATGTGTGTAGAGATCTAGGATCTTTTCCTCTCAAATACTCCTCCCTTGGATGCTCAGTTGGCCTAGGGAATCAAGGCGATGGTGGGTGTCAAGATTGCTTCTTCCTTGAGCCCTACTGGCATACATACTCTGTCACAAGGAACCCATGAACATGCCAAAGTAAAAAATAAATCTATTTTTATTCTAACAATGTTAAATCTTTAAATGTTAGTCACTCATAGAATGGTACAGCCGAGTCCAATATGGTCTTCTTATGGACCTAAAGGTTGTTGTAGACCAAACCAGTGTCACACATATGTAATAAAACGTATAGAAATGTCTTTTGCTATCAGGTTTCCTAGGAAATGCTGGACTTGAAGTAGCTCACCAACGCCATCAGAGAGATTGCACCAATTTAAATAATCACACTTCACAAAGAGCTTTTAGTACTACAAAACTCTGAACCACAAACTGATCTAACAAGTTAGATAAGTCATAAGGGAGCCTCTTTCTTTCAACGTCACCCCTGGCTGTCTCTCTCCCTGCCTTCTGGCTCCTGTAACAAGCCAGGCACATGGTGAAAAAATGTTTCAAGTCAGTGGGTGGCATCCAGTATTATATGCTGGATGTGTTGTTGATAGTTTGAATATATCAGATATTTTTAGCTACTGTAAGCAGTTCTAGGCAATCAAGTATTGTAATCAAGAGCATACAGCTATATCAGTTCAGTCAGGATTTTAAGGATTCGGGTTTTGCAGCTCTGTCAGCTAATGTGCTGGGATGGTACAAGCAGAGCTGCTCCCTGCTTTGGTGTAGCACAGTCATTTTCAGAAGAATAATCTTCTTGAGAACTCCCCACTGTGCTCAGCTTAACGGATAGTTATTTCAGTAATAGTAGCTTTCTGCAATGAAATAGGAAAGGTAGCCCTGGTTGGAGATATTCAGAGTTATCTGCCATGGTGAAAATCTCTGGGTTCCAGTGGGCCACGAAGCCACGCTATTTGAGAAATGACACAGGGAGGTTATAGACAGAGAAAGATTATAGAGCAGCCAACCTCTTTAAGACCGAGCAGGAAGCCAATAGAAGACCTGTGGTTCCTGCTGGCCAAAGGAGCCTGCCCGAGCAGAAGCAGGAGGGCGGCCAGGACACCCCTCTGCGCTTTCACCCGGGTTTGCTGAGCGGCGGGACAACGCCCCCACCCGGTAAAAGGACGCGCCAGCCCCACGCCGGCGGGGCGGCCCAGCGGCGGTCAGCACCGCGGACAGCGGCGCGGCCGCTCCCGCCCTGCCCACGCGTGTCCCGGCACCCACGGCCGCGGGACCGGCGCCGCGGGCAGCCCCGCTCCTTCCCCACCACACAGCTGACAGGGGGGATTAAACACTGGCACAGCGCCGAGGTCACGCGTCTCAGAGCGGTGCCCCCCACGCGGGTCCCTTCGAGAAGGAGCTGGAGGCAGAAGACCTCGATGAAGAGGAGCCGCCGGAGGAGCTGCCAAGCTTGGGTGGTTCGTGGCAGAGCTGTACCTGAACACAGCAGGCTTCGTCTCAGCGGTAGTGACCTGGTTTGGTACCAGGGGAAAAATGTTTCCCCCACAAATGACAGGAGGCATCTAGGAGAGTTACAGATGCGTTCTAAATTGCTGTGACGGAGAAAACACGGGCTCTGTAACTGTATTAATAGCTCTGTATCTTCTCCCTAAACTTGTGCGTACCTGTGCACCCCCTCTTCCTCACTGCCACATTTTTATCTCGACCTTCCCACAGCCTGGTCTCTCCTATCAGGCTTTCCAGTGCCTCCATAAAGAGACAACACATCTGCACCCCTCATTGACGGATCATTGCAAAGAAGGTGAAGCTTGACGGCAAAACTTGAGACTGGAAGGCATAGTTGTGCTGGCTGCATATCTCTATATTAGGGTTGAGCAAATAGTTTCAGGGTCAGTAGCGTGCCTCTACTTTCCCCTACAGTAACACAAGGTAAATGACTGCAGGTGTCTTTCTCAACCTTCAAAAGCCAGTATTTTCCTGTCTAGCCTTTTCTCCTTCACCAATATGCTTTGTCATCTCGGAAAAGGTTAAGAACATGGGGGTCACAACCCATCTCTTTGAAACCTCCAGAGATCCCTCCGTTCATCAAGTTGTCCCATGCTTAGATCCTTTGTCAGCGAGATGCTCCTTCTTCTCTTGTGAATAATGAGCCACCTGCTTCCCTTACCAAGCAGAACCTACCAGACACCTGCTGACACTTTGCAATCCAAGTACACACTGATTTCTCATGTAGGTTCTCCTTTTATACCTTCCCCTCCCACAGAACTCTACAGTTCATGCTATAGAGTTTATACCTGTTATACCTCCCCCTCCCACAGAACTCTGTAGTTCACAGTAATGCAGAACTCCATAGTTCATGCTTCAGCTTTTGGACTGCTCTGAGGAAGTGACATACCCTTGCAATTGAAGCTAATGCTACTTCAAGCAAGCTGTAGTTTCCAGGGTTAGAAATTGCACGGTAGTGGGACTCACGCCTAATGCTTATTGCTTTTTCTGCTCATTTCCTTTCAAATGCAAAGTCTAATTATCCTCTGACTGTCTGAAGCAGAGCCACTTCATTCAAGATTATTGCCATTATCACATTTTGAACAAGCCAAACACCTGCCCTCCCAATCATCTCTGCCCACATAGCCCAGCCAAGCTACTCTGCCACTGCTAACCATGAATTCCCCCTGCCCATCCTATAGGAAGAGCAGCAAGACCAGTAGGATAAAACCCTGAGCAGTACTGTCTGATCTCTGAGCTGACCCTGCTTTGGACAGCAGGTTGACCAGAAAACTCCTAAGCTCCCTTCTAACCTGAACTATTTGCTGGTTCTAAGCTTTCAAGCAGAGATAGTAATAGAAATTGCTAGAAAATCCAGCTCTGTAACATATTCTCCCCCCATGGGTTACATGTTTCCCTTCTTTAGGGTTTTCCCCTAATTCTAAAGGATAGGCTAATGGTCACCACATGCCCAGGGGCTTGCCACATTCAGTAACTCATAATTAGAACCTTACCTACCTTCAGGTGCTTCTGTTCAACAGATTTCCAAGCTGTTCCTGCTGATTGCCTCTTTTCGAGGTCCTACAACTTCGATGTTCATAGATTATCTTCCATAGCACCCACTGATGAACTGCTGACCTGAATGCAGCCTGACAAGTTTCCTGAATGCTGTAGTATCATTTACTTGGGTTGGAGCATCCACAGTAAAAGATAAAAATGAAAAGCATCAAAAATACCACAATAGATGGTGCAATTAAGGCAACATAACACACTGTAAAACAGAAAAGCTATAGCTCAGTTCCTGGGCAAGGAAAGGCTGTAATTTACTGTAGTGAGACAAAGCATATGCATCAAATTACTCCCATGTTTCAGAATCTCTCTTATGTATGAGCATCAGCAAAACTGATTATCCACTTGCACACAAACAAGAAGTGGAGACTTTTCTTCTCTAATTACTGTTGGTTATAATCCTCCTGAGTGTTTCTCTTTCCCCTCCAAATAAACCCAACAGGGGTTTACTGACATTAGCAAAATTTCCCACCCAACCTGGGTGGTTCATTTCCCTGAGCTCACTTTATAAGAAGAGAGGGAAGCAGGCTTTGCCAGAGGGTGATTTAGAGCATCTGATGGCTTGGAAGCACAGCTCTGGCTATCCCCCACTCTCCTACAAAAGGCTAACAAGATAAGCCTCCTAACCTAAATTAGGTGCCTAAAAATCAGCTGGTGTGCTTATTTTTTTCCTTATCTCCCCATTAGCACTACACATACCAGTGCTCACCTGTGTGTCTTTAAAGGTCATATCCACAGTCAGTGATTTTTCCCCCATGTGCCTTCAGCCAAAAAGGGGATATTATTAAAAAAACAGTAAGAAAACGAGATTGTACAAAATTATATTGTGAAAGAGAAATCATTGAGGAAAGGATGAAATACTTCCCAGTGCTTTAATATGGCTTTGGAAATTCATTAGATTATGAACTGTTAGCGTCCTGTTAGGCAATCTCCTGGAGCAGCATAAATCTTGGACTCAGGCATCCCATAACACAAGTGACCTTGGATCAAAGCCACAAAGATGGCAACAAAATAAACTAGCACATGTGCTTTGACATTATGTTTAAGTAGCTGGTGCTTTTTTTTCCTGCAGCAGTACTCTCATAAAGTAAAATCTGGAGTTAAAAGTCAACTACCACTCCATCCCCAAATGAAAAGTAAAAGAAAATTAAATCTTTTTTCACCTTTTTTTTTTTTTCTTTTTCAGGAACAGAGCAAGAATATGAAGCTATAAACTACATATTTACAGTTTATAAACAAAGCAATACTCTCTTTTTCTCATCATAGTTAACCTCGGATTTGTTTGCCTCATGTTTTCTGTATATTCCCCAACCTGCTGTACAGTTACACAATTTCATTCAATCAGGATTTGGGCCCTGATTCAGTAATTGGGCCCTGAAACACTGAAAAAAAATTGCCCCAAATCTATTTGGAAACATTTTACACAATACTGGATCTAGAGAAAGAAACAGAATAGTGAGAGAATCTCGTGATTAATAATCCATGCTTTGTGGGAATATCTATCGACAGAAAAATCTGGCATTACTCCACAGTTCTTCCTAATTCAGCAGATCACAGCCACAAACCCCCGAGAGGTGCACATGTGAGAGGAGGAAGACAGAGGAATCCAGAATCACAATTAAGTGAGAATATTTCTTTGTTTACAAAAAGCAGAAGCTGAAGATCTAAGGCAAGATCCTTATGCCCTGGAAGAGCGCTGCATCCTAAAGCTATAGCACAGACAGCAAAGCGAGAGGGTAACACAGCCTAATCAGAGCAGAGGGGAGCCAAACGCGAGCACTCTCCCCCACCCTTCCCTGACAGGCAGCCTGGCATGATTTGCAACCACAAACAGCTGCTACTTCAGCCACGCAGTGGCAGTGGTTTTTCAGTATGTGTATTTTATTAGAAGAATATCAATCATTAAGTAATAGAAAATCCCATTAAACAATCAAATGCGCCTTCACAACAATTAGGAAGAAGCAACCACAAGAACGGAGGCAACCTGAGACTGTGCACAGAATTCTCCCTTCTTGACAGTACGACCTTTGGCAGCCAGGAAAGTCCTTTAGATCCTCCAGCCTGGTGGCTCAGACAGCCATGGGTTCTGAAATCAGCCGTACTTACAGATCGGAGGAGCACAATCGGAAAGTATTAGCAACATCCTTACCTTAGTCCTACCTTCATGAGATCAGTACACCTTTTGATTAACAATACAATGGGATAAATACTCTGTAACTGAACGTTAGGAGTAGTAACTCTTTCTTGGAGCAATTTCCATGCTTGCTCTTCCAGTGAAATCATGCTTGGGGGATTTCTTGTGTATGGACTCTCTCTTGGCCAGGTTGTTTTTTTTTTTTTCCCTCACGACGATGCAGACGATAGATCCTGTCAGTCTTTCTTCAAAACAGTCATACAAATTGAGCTAATCATGCTGTTCACCCTAACTGAGTTGATTCTTGCTTGGCAGAATTCAACAGCTATGATCCTTGTTGTACTGAGGAACCAGACTCCATGTATGTGTTTAATCTCGCTTCGTGCTGACAGATTTCTGAGTGGTCTATACATAGAAGTGGATGGTGATGGCTGGTCCTGTTCAGTGCACGTTCAGATGCATTGCGGTGTTCTCTGTTTACTCTTGCTGAGGTTTTGTTTAACCTCCTGCATCCTCCAGAAAGATACGCGACACGGGGCTTGCTTTCTCCATACAGACGTGGCTCTTCAAGAGCACAGCCACAACTGCTACTGAGATCCGAGTGTCAGCCCCACAGCTGTGGTCAAAACCCTACACCAAGGTGCAGCCATTTCGCTCCATTATCGCACTTTGGACAACAACCTGTCGAGGCAGTCAGGTGCAAGGCAAGGTATGCTGTGCTAAAAAGCACAGTAGAGATTATTTATATTTAATAGAGTAGGGAGGCTTTGAAGCTGCTTAAGGCACCCTTATTTGTTGCAGTTGCATACTCTGCTCTACAAGGTGCTGAAAGATAGAAGGCCAGTATCTTTAATAAAAAAGAAAACATCCATTATTCATATACTGATATGACCTTTCCAGACTCTCTCTATATATTTCACTCTGAATCTCATTTATATGACTATGGAGAGTTTTCCTGATGTGCACACAATCCATGTAGCTTGAGCTCTGCCAGAAAAACCATAAATTCAGTAGGAAACTGCACGGGATTGGTTGAAGTCCCAGTGATTTCATCAAACAGGTAATTAAATTACTTAAATTATTCATTTAACATACCTGATAACAAGAAAAAGCAAACACTGATCACCTTTCATCCTTGCTGGGGACTGACCAAAAGAAATTACCATTTTAAGAGATTTGGAGTTAGAATTCAGCTTAAGAATGTGATTCTAGCTAAAAGAAGATCAACGCTCTGTCAGAGGGCAGGAGGCGGCATAGGAGCCATGTATTTACTTCGGTAAAAAATACACTCTTTAGAGCCTGTTAAAAGTGGCAATCACAACCTACAACTTCACAACCGATCCAGCATGTTTGTTAATACCTGCAGAGAGGCTACAAGCTTCCCAACACCCTGATACATGGTATAGATGATACCGCAGGTCACTTGGAGTTGTGCTCCCACATCATCAGGTTCACTTCAAAGCCTCAAGAGGAATTAGCAATCGAGATGTCATTCATCACCTAGCCGAGAACCATTTTTCTACAGGAGAGCTCGTCATACCAAGCAACCCACACAAGATACAATTAAACAATGTCACTGCTAGACAGATTGAAATTGCAGCTCAATAGAGGAACTCACTGTTACTAAGCAATTTCATAAATTAAGTATGTTCTGGCAGAGCTTCTCTGGAAGGTATTAGCAGTGATCCAAACACTAGGACCTAGCAAATTTCTTGGGTGAAATCCTGGCTCCATCAGAGCCAATGGCAAAACTCCCAGGCACTTCTACAGAGCCAGAATTTTAATTTCTCATGCCAGCTGTAACACACTGCTACAGCTCTGGGCAAACTACACTAACTCAACCTCCCCAGTTATAAAAATGAGCCGCTAACCACTGCTCTTGGAGATACCGTGGAGGATTCACAGAATTGCCCCGTACAGAAAAGGGCAAGCATTATCAATCAGTGCAATTTAGCAAACAGGCTACTTCAGCAACTCACCGTCAGGGAAATACTCCACTGATACAAAATACCAGGTTTGCAGTTCCAGCAGGATTAATCTCTTGTCCTGTAGAGGCTTGGTAAAACTATCTTCTTTATGAATTCTATGCACAGAAGACTGTTCCAAGCTCTGGTGCAATCCCCTCTCTCAGCACTGCAAGATGACTATCTTCACCAGTTTGATATTTTGAGAATTGTATTTGGATGATCTGTAATGATCTTATCTACATCAAATGTCAGTTATGTTCTTTCACAGGCAAAGCATGCATGTGAATATTGCCTTCACAAGTCTGAGATTAACAAACACACGCTGCTACACAAATGCACATACTAACTCTGGATAACACACACATTTGTTTAATTCTAGGGCATTCTTGCAAATAAGTTTTATGGCTGTATGAAGAGAGGCTATAAAATGAGATTGGGCTCCTTGGTAGGTGGCACGTTACATTTTTTTAAGAAATATTATTCCTCCCATATAAATGCACAACAGATGTAACATTCGACCTAAGCAATAAGATTTATTACTATTTTTAAAGCAAATTCAGCACAGCTTAAGAGAACACTGTACAGAATTCTTTAAGCTAGGAAGAGGTTCTTCTTGTCATCAATGCATGTTTTGCATTTGTCAATTCTCGCCCTCAAAACCAACCCATAGTTCAGTATTTTAGGCTTCTTATAAAGGTGATGATCCTGCAATTCAATCTGCTAATGTAGCACACAGCGGTCTCCCTCTAGTCACTGCAGGCATGGGCTCATATCTTTGCTTTTAATATCAAAAGAAATCTGCATGGCCCCTTTGGTCTCTTTTTGAGCCCCAAAAACATTTCAGATGATTTACGTTAAGTGTACTACCAACAGCACATGCAATCAAAAGCAATTTTCACACATTGTTTGGCAATAAAAAAAGTATTACAGCTGTGATCAAAGAACGGAGTCTTGCTTATATTGTCTTATATCCATTTCTTTACCTCATGCACTTTTGTATAAATATTTATTGTTTCATATTTTCTTCACAGGCCATAGTTCTGTTTTCTAAAAATAACCTGCTTATGCATAGTCTTCTCTTTTCAAAGCACTTTTCTTCCTTTTGTTAAGTTCATTTCCAAGATCTCTGTGCATGGAAAGTAGTGAAAGAAGGATACGTGCAACTTTACTAACAAACGTTGAAAATATCTAAAAATGAGGAACAATTCTTGGATAAACACTTTCAATGGTAAACAGTCCTGTGAAAAATCAATAGGCCTCCATGTCATGTAGTAATTTTGTATTTTGTGTAAGGGCAAGAAACCTGAAAATTAAAACATACCTGAACATAATATTAAAATCTCATTTCAAGAAAACACTCATTTTTGTTGCTCAACAGCTTCAACTATCAAGTAATTTTGTCAGTTTTTGCGTTTCACTTCTGTCCTGGTTTAGGCCAGGATGGAGCTAGTTCTGTTTTCAGCAGCTCCTGTGTTTTGGCTTTAGTGTGAGAACAACGGTGATAGCACACTGATGTTGCTGGTTGCTGCTGAACCACCAAGGACATTTTGCTGTTTTCCAGGTTCTGCTAACGTGCAGATGCAAAACTTGGGAGCGGTAGAGACAGGATAGTTGATTCAAACTGGCCAAAGAGAGTATTCCATACCATAGACGTCATGCCCGATATAAGCGAGGGTCGGTCAGGGGGGCCGCTAGATCTTTTGGGCTTTTGAGGCTTTTAGACCCTTAACTTGCCTTAATCATTAAGCTTCCCTTCAGGTTGCTTTTTGTTTCCCTATTTTTACCTTTTTGTTTTTCGCTCGTTTGGCTGTTTGTTCCCTCGCCTGCTTTCCCTGGAACTTGCTGTTCTGGGGTAGCTGGGGGGGGATACCCCTGCTCCCTGCTTGCTGCTCAGGATGGGCTGTATCGGTCATCGGGTGGTGAGAAATTGTGTATCGTTTGTTTTATATATTCTATTATCCTTGTATATATTATCATTATTATCATTATTAATATATTTTCATATTTTTCCTTTGCTGTCCTGGTGAACTGTTTTTATCTCAACCCGTGAGTTTTCCTTTCTCTCCAGTTCTCCTCCCCACCCCAACAGGGAGGGGGGGAGTGAGCGAGCGGCTGCGTGGTATTGGGTTACAATTTGGGGTTAAACCATGACAGCTTCATCTAACACAATCCTGGATGGTCCAGCAGGCAGCTCCTGACCAACACTCTCCATTCACCTCAGTGAATCCTGGTGGTGACACTGTTGTATTCACATGGGAGAAAACAATGCATCTGAAAGTTCATCTCCTACTCCACCATGCACATAGCCAAGCACTTAAAATTGTGAACCTCTATACAGCCTACAAAGAGAATCCTACCATTAATATATTGCTTTCACCACATTTTTCTGATATGCACAACTACCAGCTTGTAATCAAAATTGCTTTCTGATCCCAAGTTCAAAGTATTGCACCAAATTTGGGGCTGCCCAAGAAGTCAAGCACATTCTCTGCATGGACAAAGGCATCAGACAAAGTTCTTGCATGCTCCTCTAGAAGATCCAGGCAACATCGAGAACACTGCACATCTGAGATCATATCAAACACATCACCTCACTTTAAAGGGATGCTTTCCCCATTCATCACAATTACATATGCCTGCCGATTCTCTCTGAACTGCTGTTCCCCAAAACCCTTTACTTGGGGAGTGGTTCATCAGTTAGCTCCCTAGACATGGAGCACTTTAGGCAGCACTTTAGTAGGAGGTATGCGGACAGTCTTTAAGAAAGGCTGTAATCCCACTGAGTGTCTCCCATTGGTGACTGCACATCAGCCAGGAGGAAGAGGTTCCCAGACTTTTTAAAGGGATGCATCTGTTTTCTGCCAGAGAAAAATCACATTTAGTCTTTACCTCTCATCAATGGCTGTCAGATTCAGGGTACTGATATCCATACAGATGTTGCATATTCTATTTGAAAAGTATCTGAGTGCATTTGCAGTGAGTATTGCGATTAAATCCACAGGCCAGGGAAGTTTCTACCTGTCTAGCGCACAAGCACTGCTTTAGCTCTCTTTCATTTTACACTGGTTTTGGTTGGTTGGTTAGTTTTACAAAAGTCATAGCAGTGGAAGAGGTGTCAAAAGCAAGCAGCTTGGCCTGTTCGTATATCCTCTTTATGATATGGCTTTATGCTAAAACTTTCTGGTATCTGGAGTAGTGTCTCTCTTCCTTTAACACACTGGGAACATGCATCTCTACTATATCCCACCCGTTTGGGGCAAGATTTGACATCCGAGAGGAAATAGTGCTATTTTCACTCCTACGATCAAGAAGTTGATGGCCATGCCTGCTGTACGCTTTGCTGTAATGAGGGAAACATGATTCCCTGTCCACCTGCAAAGATACAGAGCCTCTTGGACTTGAAGAATGTCCTCAATCAGAGATGGAGATCCTTGAGGAACTGACCACCAGACTGTCAAACATTATCAAAAGATTGACTAGGGCATATCTCAGAACTAGGACTGGGTACTCCATTACATAGTGCATTTTTGCCTATCCTTTGAGCAGATTTCAAGTACAAGGTGTGGGGATTTCAAATTACCCCATATTAAGAAGTAAATCATAGAAAGGCTCATCAAACCGCAGGCACAAATGAGGGGGGTTTGTAGTTCTGTATCATCTGCATATGTCAAATGAGAGACTTTGTTCTATAGATAGAAATGCAATGGATAGGTTGCATTGCTTCAAGAACAACGGGATTTTTAAAAAATTGTTTAAGCTTTACCTTTTCAGGTATTTTGAATATGCTCTGAAATATCTGATAACATAGGGGTTGGCAAACAGAAGGGAAGGGGGGAACAAAAAAGGCTGAAAAGTATTCTGGAAACAAAAAACAGTTAATCATTCATGTTGTCTACAATTCCTTTGGCTCACAAAAGTCTCAAGACAGACTCTTGCTTTATAGTAAAAAAAAAAAAATCCTCTACTGTCCTAGCTTCTCTCCTCTACAATGTATGATGGAATCCAGAGTCACAAACTGCCTGGACTTCACAGGCACAGGCAAAGGGCATGTCCTAAAGCAGTTCATTTCATGTCTCCCTGACATCCCGCAGGCAGCCTTTCCCCCTAAAGCAAAGAACCTCGCAATATCATTTTGTGTAACATTCTTTAAATATTTTGACTTACATTCCCAAAGCACATTTATTTCAACCAGACTGTGCACATGTGGGTTTTGGGGGATTGTTGGGGTTTGGGGGGTTTTTAGCTTTTTCCTTAGCTTGATATTCTGCATTCTTCCTGGAGCTGGCCATTTTGGTTAAAGATTTTGTGTTGTAATGAAAGCAAACCAAGTTTGAAAGACAGAGAGCAAAAAGAAGCAGCCAAAACATGTGGTGATTCTTACTTTCCTTCAAGAGTGACAAAACAGCATATGCAATTCAGTACCCAGGATCGGTTAATTTTATCCGAAAAAGCAGCTTATCATGTAAGTTAACATTTGCTATGATTATAACCCACATAATGCTAATTTCCTATGAGAAGCCCCCATGGCGCCCATACAAGTCACCTTCACACTTCGGGAACATGGGCATGGGGCAACATAGGTCACTGGTTATCAGCCTTTGTTTTATTTTACAATACATTCATGATTCTCTGTACTTCCAATGGCAAATACATCATGCTTGGTTTGGTCGATGCTGGTATCTGATATTCCATGATTACCTTGGCTTCAAAGTGAGACAGTAATGCACATTTGTGTTACTCTCCCTTTAATGTAGTAGAAAGCTGGACACAGCTCAGAAAGAAATCCCTAAAATCCATTACCTATTTATGATCATGTACAAACGAATATTTATCATGTTAAAAGAGAACCATATGTTAAAGTGGAGGCTAGAGCCCAATAAATCTTTTTGGATGAAATCCCTTTTCAAAAAAAGGAATAAAATAATTAACATTTGCTTTTGCCAGTAGAAACATTTGCTCATGAATCTCCTGGGAAGGGAAGGGCATTTAACCTTTTTACATGCCATCCCCTCAGACATCTCTGACCCCCACTGCAAAAGAGACAACAAAGATTCCCGACTCCACGCTGCTGATTAAACTCCTTGTAAGAAACATCTGGATGAAATTTTCTTGGCAGTTGATTTGAAAAGTATACAAGAAGCAGAACTAGGGAGCAGCCATAGTTCAGCTGAGTGACACAAAGATGATGCTATGCAAAAGCAGATTTTTCCTTGAACACATTAACTCCTAAATATTAGCTGGTGACTGTGCGAGCAACCTCATTAGCAGAAGAAAAATAAATCCCTCTTCTACTCTGCATGCCAGTGTAGAGAAGGAAAATGGGCTTTGAAAGAAACCCAACTCAACAATCTCGTAGTTTTTTAATAAAATAATAAACTGCTTAAACAGTTAACCTGCCTAATACTTAACTTCAATTGTCAGGTAAGAGAGAAGTCGTCCATGTCCTTAACTTCCAAAAAAGATTTCTTAAATTCATGAAGGATTTCAAAACTTCTATGGTTTCTGAGAAACTCACCAACAAACGGGATGTAATGCCTTCCTAGCGCCTCAGTCAATACACCTCCAGGCCTAAATTAGCAAAAGTGACCTATGATTTTCATGGCCTGACCTTCAAAATAAAGGATGTCCCAGCCTTCTGCTGCTTGAGCTTAAAGAGCCTGTCCAATGCAGCTCAATGTATTGTTCCCTTTTGGAAATACAGACCCTGGAATTCTCACAGTTTTCCATACATACAACAGACCTAAAAGTGAGAAATTTTCACTGTTGCTATTTAGTGAGTACCAGCAGTGAAAAACATACACGAACCAGGCCACCTTTACTCTGCAGCTGCTGTGCGGGGGAAAAAAAAAAGCAGCAGCAGCGAACAGCACCAGAGAGAGTCTGACACAAAGGTGCAGGAAAAAGAAAAGCAGTAGGGAACCTTCTGCCTCACAGCTGCCAGACTGAGAAAATTCCAGGGGATGGGGCAAGGAACAGGCAGAGACACTTTGGCCTTTTCCAGAAGCCAAGGCGTACAGCGCTTCAGATTTATCAGACTGAATTATAATTACTCTGACATACACAAAATGAAAGCTTCAGCACAGTGCAGGGCCAGCAATCTGTAATTCGCCACAGTCGCTGAAAATTTGATGGGGTATGGAAGGGCTTTGACTTTTCAGTTGGGGCACTGCTCTGAAGAAATACATTATCATTATGTGCTTAAAATTGCTTGGTAAATATTTTTACATCATAAACAAATTAACACATAGAGACTAAATCTGGTCTAAACATTTTATCTCCAATCCAAACCACATTCTAAAGCACCCCTACTTATTTTGGCTACACCACTGTGATCCCAAATAGATCTAAAGGAGGGGTACCTATTCAAACTACTACTGCTATCAGTTTCTCACTAAATGAACATATTCACAAACACCACGTTATATGTGTTTCAATTTATGAGAAACCAACCTTTGAAATTTAGGAAGAAAATCTGGCAGATAATGAAATTTCAGCATGGGACAAGAACAGCCAAATGGAATACAGACCAGAAATTCAATCACAGAAGTATAAGAGTAAGAAGAAATAAGTTTGGAGCTGTTTTTCTTCTAGCAAGATAAATAAAATATTGTAAATATTTTGTACCACATTATTCAGTACTACCACTGGAATGGTAATGAATGAATAAAAACAGAAAAGAGGTTTACAGAATCCCAAGTAAAATCCAAAATTCATCAAAAATAGTGGAAGTAAAAAGTTGTCATGTAGAACATCTACATGCGAGGGCCACACCACTTGTCCTGGCAGGAAGTAATATCAATGTAGATTTAGGGTAGCCACCTGCCATACTTGCCATCACAACTCAAGTGAGTTGATTTCATGGCTAAGAGAAATAATTTAAGACTACTGCATCAAGGGAAAATCTGCAATTCTGTTATGACCCTTTGATGTAACCAGTGTATGCCTTGCAACTCCAACAGATATCTCCCTCTACATATTTGGTCTGCACCAAATAGGGAAGATGAGATAATATTCTGAATCTAGCAACGTGTGTATGCAATCAACAAACAATTAAACTGAGTAGTAAAAAGCAGGTGACAGGAAAACATGGAACCAAGGCTTACAGTGTATCAAGAAATGTCCTTACACTTAAAAAATTATAATGCACTCCAAAATCCATTTGTTCAGGCAATCCATGTACAACAGAAGGCACTGTTATCCATATGAATCTATCAATTCTGCACAGCAAAAACCTGAGAAGTGCAACTCAATTAGATGCAGCCTGGCCCCTCCCAGTCATTCAGGTTCCTTGAGGACAAATGTTTCCTTTCAGTCCATCAAATCGTAAAAACACCACAAGAATTTGTACATTACAGTAGCTGGTTAGAAAGAGCATTCTGGTGGGGGAAGCACACTGCTATTTTCCAGAAAACCTTCAGCAGCATTAAATTACCCTCCCCTGTCACTCAGAAGTCATGATGGTTTCAAGAAAATGTAACGATGAGACCCTTCCCATTGACCTTTGTAGCTGATCCTTCAGTTGCCACCAGGAGTACTTCCAGCAAAGTTAAATGCTGTGATCAGTCCTTTGTTGTCAAATGTGTAGCCACTTTGTTGTTCTATTGTCTTAGTCTCTAGAATTCAAAGAAGGGAAAGGATATGAAAAATAGTCTATTGAGAACGCTTTCGCCAGAGATAATACAGCTCAGCTAAGAATGCAAAGTTGTGGAAAAAACTCTCGGTTGAGTCAAAATTCCATTCCCTAAATGCAGTGACAGTAATAAATTACACTCAGATTTTCTCTAAATGCATAAACACACACACCTCTACAACAGAGCTGAGAAATTAACCCTCTGTGGAATCAGTCTATGTTACACTATTCTGCGTGCTTTTTGATTAAATCTGAATTTGTTTTCCGTGATGCAAGCTTTCTAAACATCTAAAACCTTACACTGATTGTGAAGGCAATGTTAGCGGTTAAAACGTTACAAAACTGTTAAACACATAATAATCTATAGTAATCTTCATCAAATGCCTGGCTGACAGCTAGATATTGTCTTAATTTGGTGTTCATTTCAAACGTCAGATTGTGCAAAACTAGTTCGTACCCTGTTGAAACAGCAGCACATGTCAATGAGAAGGCAATTAATTAGAAGCAACAGTAATCTCTCTGAATAACACACACTTCCAGGCAAGGGATAATATAAGCACAATATCCTACTCATGCTTCTCAGGAAATGTTAATTAGCACAGAGGTTTATTCTCTCTGTTGTTACAGATTAGATGCAGTGCCAACATCCCTGCAACAGACAAAATGGACCCAGAGAAGTGCCTCACCTGCAGCATTTCGCCGGTGTTCTGCTAATGTATAAATTTCCTGCAGCTGTTTCTTCTGATCCTCACTCAACGGTGCTGTCAGCGAATGGTACCAGGCTGCATCTCGGCTCTGCACCGCTGTCAGAACAGGAATGGATGAAAAGTGATTATCAGGTTACATTGCAAGTTAATTTCAGAAGAACAAAATGAAATACATGGAATCCCTGGTTGGTTTTAAAACAGAATTTGCACTGCAAAACAGGTTCAGTTTTCTTAGTACAGAATCCCCACTGTAATAGAGGCAATCCATTTTGGGGAACTTCATTACATTCTCTGCTTTATGAAACAGAAAGTTAACCATGTGGCCATTATTCATGGACAATGATGAAGTGAATCTTTTAATTTAAAAGTCATATCAAAACTAAAAGCAACAGGACTAGCCAAACAGGAAAAGGAGAAAATAATTTCTCTGTTATGATTTTAACATCTAGAAAGTGACAAATATTTCTATATATAGGAGTCCCTCTAGTGACCAAGTCCAACTTATTTAGGCTGTGATTGAAAAGTTCTGAAAGAGAATATGAAGAGAATTAATCTCTGGCTGTATTTGCTACATTTGTTTTTTGCAGTACTTGTAAGCCAAAAAATCTTAGGACTAACATTAGAAAGCAAGATCACATTTTCCAGTTTCAATAATCTAAATTATTACTTGTAACAAAGAAAAGGGTTGTTCCCAGTGATGATTATAAACACCTCCAATCTATTTCATCATATTATATCATTCTGCCAACTAGCAAACACATACCTAAAAGTGCTTGTGTAAAAAACTGGTATTCATCAACACCATTTTCAAGGTCAAGAGGTGTGCTGAACCCTTCAAGAGCAGTTTCTTCCAATGCATCTTCATCCCAGTCATCATCATCATCATCTTCATCCTCTTCCTCTCCGCCTCCTCCACCACCACCTCCTCCTCCTCCTCCACCACCATGGTTCTCTTGCATCGCTTGGCTCACTTCATTTGTCTCCTCCTCATCACTCGGTATCTCTTCTGCAAAAGCATCAATGTGTTTTGTAAAACAAAGTTTAAAAAGTATAAGGAAACAATGACTTATGAAAGAAGAACAACTAACAAATCTGGGTTTTGGCTGGCAAGAGGACCCTCTGTTAACACCCCTCCCCCAAATTCTTTGAAGAATTGGAAAAATGAAGCTGTTAAAATGTTTCCTACATTCAAGATCAGTCAAACTTTTGTTTCTAAGCACACCTGGGGAATGTGAAACTGCCATCTTTTTTCTTCTTTCACTTATGCAGCCATTGTGCAATTATAGGATCCAAAAATTTTGAGGAAATATGTCTTTGACAAAGTGTTCCATCACTGTGCTTTTTAAATTATGAACAAATAGACTTGCATAGACTTCACAAATTGACACAAAACAAAGAGAAAACCAGATGTAGACCAAATGCCTGCCTGCTATTCTTCAGAGTGCTCCTTCATTTGAACAAACTTAAAATAGCATCTTTCGCTTAGCTTTACCTTCCATTCCGCATATGAAACAACTATTACATCCTGAATTAAATGCAACTCCAGCATGCAATTCTAAACACTGCTATTTCTTACTTCAGGAAAAACATTTCTAACTTATCATCAAAACTAAAAAAAATCCCCTCCAATTCCAAACCTTCAGCTCTTCCTGTGTTAACAGTTTAGAAAGAATAAAGATGACTATATCTGCAACAAGCAGAGGCACTGAATCGCAGGACAGAGATTTGAAAGTTACTGTGCTGTTTCCACACTGTATTCCTATGCATTGAGAAGGATTCTGTAATTCCATTACAGAACAATCATGTGTGAAATTTGAGTGGATTACATAATCTGCTTACGTCCAATCTAATTTTCAGACCTCAAACCATCTATCTCCTGTTCCAAGTCAAATACAGCCACACATATCTGCCTGCAATGCTCTGTAAAATCCACTCCCCACAATTCCCTCCACAAGGTATTCTTTGATGTTTTTTCTCTTCTGGCAGACACAGCAATGTCTACTCCAGGAACCTCAGTTGTTTCAAACCCCACTTTGCTAATCACTTTCCATTTGGACAAAGAAGACTTGCTTTGAAGATTTCCTTCAGAGTTCACCAGAACAGGCCTTTCAAATAGTTGGGTACTAGGAACAGCTTCTTTCCAGGAATCAAGAATATAACCGGTGCAGTCCTGGCAAACTCCTGCTGCCTATGTGAGAAGGTGGAACACATTCACAACCTAGAAGAGTGGACTTGCAAGTTTTATCGTTACTCTTAAACCAATACTACCCTTTCACAAAGTGTTAGCTGTTATACATTGAAAGCTTTTGATTACATTTTGGGAGGAAAAATCAATTCCTAAGATGATCTTTCAAGCACCCAGTAAGCCGAGCTACTTTCAGCAGACTAATGAGTCTTAAAAATGAACTGCAATTTCTTACCCCCTTTAAATTAAATCCAGACAAAATCCACAATGTGAAAAGGGGAGATTTTACCATTATCTTCTGCAACGTGTTTTTCATCTTTAGCATGATCCTCATGTTCTGTGAGTTCTCGTGAGGCGCAAACTTGTTTTAAGCCCAGGAAGAGGAGGAGGATTGAAGGGACAATCTGGGCAGCCACAGCATCCACTGCAGGCGGTCGATTCTGCAATTCCATTAGGATGCTCAGTCCTATTATACACATTTTTCTGTCATGGAGTCTGAAACAACACACACTTGTTAGACAAAAAACAGATTTTCACTGCAAGGATATGTAGAGAGCATTAAAGTCCTGGTGCTTGACATAGCAGAAGACAATGTCACAGAGACTATGTTCAAAGTCTATGTTCAAAGCTCCTAAAAACATTATTTTCTTTGTTCTGAATGCAAGTTCCCCACTGGAAAGTACTTGTCCAATAACAATTAAATACCTTTCAAGCACTGGCCAAATTCCTGGAACAACTGTTTCTGATTACCAAATGCAAAGTTTGTAATGCTAAATAAATACTGTTTAATAATTATGTAGAATATCTTGTCTTTAATAAAGCATTTGATACAGATGATCATCATTAAATAGGATGGAAAATTAATTTGCCTTGGCTTTGACAGCAGTACTGTTATAGGGATTGAAATAAGCAAAAAGACTATTAGTGAAGAGTAATGATAAGCAGGAATGCACTGAATTGCAGGGTGCATTTATGGAGTGCCACAGGGATAGCTGTATTTAAACATGTTTATTAAGAGTCCATCAGAATGGCTGTATTATACATCCAATTTCCAACACTAACTTGAGACACGTTGCTAACTCCAGTGAAAGCAGGGAAATAATTCCACTGTATCAAGAATAACTGGAAGTACACTCAAACAGGGACCTTGGAAACAAGTAGATCTCCAGTAAAACAAACTATAGATAATTAAAGGGAAAGAAAAACATGAAATTAGTAGCAGAAAGATTTTTATGTGACCATAGCCAGGAAACTAGATAAGAGCCTATGCTCTTAAAAATAAGAATCAATTTTCACTTCCAGAAATAGATGTTATTTTCAAACAAGACACAGAAAAAATCTCTAACTGCCTCTGCAGATACTCTTTGGTTCTCCTTTACTGGAAACACTAGTAGTATTCATCTCTTCTCTAACATTATGGTATTTTGCTATTAAGAGCTTCAGAGGAGCTTGTTTTGTTTGAATTATTCAATTTGATGCTGACAGATTCTGTGCAAGCCTTCTGCAGGACAACCAGTTCCAGCAGGAAGTTTCAGCATGACCTACAGAAACCAAGCAAACCTCCAGAGCTGGCAGAAAATGGCCATCCTCCAGACTCTCGGTAGATACTTCCATTAGTGAATCAGTTTTACTTTGGAATGAAGAGAATACAAGTTGAGAGAGAAGAAACTAACAAGATGTGCGCCACAGACTGCAATAAAGCTTACAGGGGAACAGCCAGCTCAATCCACCACTTGAAAAATTACTACAGAAACACAATTTTAAAAGTGCTTAGAATTTCATTACCAAAGATCCCATATAACATGCCACTGAACTATAATATTCTTTAAGTAATACAAGTGATCAAGTATTACAGCTTTCTGAACTTTACATGTGCTTAAACAAGGCTGGGGATCTGGAGAGATTTCATTACACCTCCCACGTTGTTAGTCCTGTTAGGGCTTAGTGAAGTGATTCCATTCTCAGAGTAGTTGACAACAACAATAAATTATGTATAACCATGCGTAACATTATGATCACAGAAGACCTTCCAAGAAAAACAAAGTCAACTAGCATATCAAATGACACGCTTTGTCACGTTAGGTTTGGCTGCTTCATTACACGTGTTGAAAAATGTACCAAAAGGCAAGTAGGCAAAGAGCGTCTTTCCATCACTGCAAACTACAATACTTTCTTTTCAGAAGGAATGGGGCACAAAAGAGGGCATACAAACCAAGCAAGGAAACTGAGTCAGGGGAACAGGGTCTGCTTTCATGAAAAAAAATTAAACCCCTTACTCCTGTCAGTTTATCTATGTTGAAAACAAGCTCATTGCCATTTGCTCTCATGCCAACACTGTGAAGACCAAAATCCAAGCTAAAGATGATGCTACCTATGAATGAAGCATAGCTTTTTGGGGAGAGTTGTCCTTACTGCAAGTACAAAAGGAAAGAACTTTCTCTACCTCCTCTCTCTGCCAGCACCTTCATCCAAGTTTGACCAGAGCTCTGTAATCTGTGCACAAAACTTCCATCCTGCATCTTGACACTGGGAAGCCATGAAACTTCTTCAAGCCCCAAATGTATAATGAAGCAATTTCAGTGTACACGCGCCAGAGTAGTTAATGACACTTGGCACTACCTTTTATAATACATCTGAAAAAGCTACCGTTACATAATGCCAATTGCAAAATGCAACACAGTAAAAAGTAAAAAATCTTAGTAATTAGTGGCTTAGCTTCATACTATATTATCTTTTCTGGACAGCAAATGAAAGTGCAAGAGTCAAACATTGCTGTTTAAAAGGGAGTCATCATTAGGAAGCAGCCCAAATGGCCAAAAAAGACAGCATATTTGTCATGCTCCATTTTCAAGCTTCTACACAGAGAAGTTGTAAGAATGAACACATCTTCAGAAAATGCATGTTATTAGAAGGCCCAGCAGGACAGCAGAAATCCAGGCATCAAGCCACCTTTAGTGAACCTAAGCCAGAGGAGATTTATTTCTTCCACCTGCCAGCAGAGACAAATAGCAGGACAAGCATCCCCCTTGCCTGAAGTTCAGCATTCTACTACACCCCGGCTGTTATCAAGTACCCACAGGACTGAACAAGTAAAACAGAGTTTTATGTCATTTACATATTTTCATAATGGCAAAGCATGGTTTCAGGATCATTCCTTTGCTATCAAAAGGTTCATTATTTCAGCACCCTTCTGTCTGCACAAGGGAGCATGGATACAATTCTCCTGAGCGCTTTGTGCTTCGAGATCCATACTTACTGCTCACAATAGTCCTCCCTAACAATCACGGACTCTGCTTGCTCCCTCAATGGTATATCAAGCCTGGAGTGCTAAACATGCAACACATGGCAGTGCAATGAGTGACTCCTAGGCAAGTCTATTTTCAACTAGCTGTGTGTGGTCTTCATAATCTGCAGGACCTTTTCTTGCTAATACACTTCCTTCCAATATAAGACAAAAAGATCTAAGAATCTTTTGTATTTTAAACCAAGCTGAAAGAATTTCAAAGGGAAATCACGAAGCCTTTCCTTTACTGGTTTGCTGCGCTCCTTTATGTGAGGATCAAGTTGCTTTCTATTATATCAATCCAGTTCCTGGACAAACTACAAATAATTAGCCATTTCCTTATAGTTATAAAGTTGGAACCAATCCTGTTTTCCTGTATAAGATTGGGATTTTATATACAACTCTGAGAAAACCAGGATTTCTAACTATTTAAACTCCTATCAAACAAATCCCCCTATTCAGCTTTTTTTTTAAAAAAAAAAAAACAACACTTATTTAAGGGTTTTTTGAGCAAGTTAGATTTTCCTGTCACCCCAGCTTCTACAGAAGAATTTTTAGGATAAGAGTAAGCATAAGTCACACAGAAGTCTCACCCAAATTTCAGGCTGTCAGGGATAAAGGTGGAAAGCAGTAAGGAACAAATGTTTCTACAAATGGGTTTTCAGTCCCTTGACCTTATTCAATTTTAAGTTACTGTAGAAAATATTTAGAAATAAATAAATACAATATACTGTGGTACATGGGCATTATGGGCACACATCCACAGATGTGTAACATCCACAATGACATACTGGATTTACGCACAGTTTTACAATGAGTTTTGAGCTCTCCTTGCCTGGATCATTTTTAACATTCCAAATTTCTAATCAGTTTTAAAAGGTTTCTGTATTTTTGATAGCATGGAAGAACAGTTACTTATCTTACCGTAACTGCTTTCCCCCCCCAAGATGTATTATTCTTACGGATTCTACCTCATGCGTTCACAAGTGCTGCTCAAGAAATACCGCATTCTTTTGGCAAACACCATTGGCTCCAGCCTGAGAGAATGCAGACATGCACAACCCTACCGCTGGCAGAGCAGGATCTATGGGTACTAGGACTTCACAGGAGCAGAAGGAGGACAGAGGGGTGTGAGATTTATGTGGATAAAGCATCTTGAAGAGCCACTGTTACCAGTAAGTCACAGATTTCCTGCACGGCTGACAAAGAAATGCCAGTAAGATTTACCTGGTCCTTCATACCTGGAGGTGGATCTACTTTGATCTTCTCCAGTTTCTCTAGGATCTGTGAGGCTTCGAACTGATTTGAATTTAGGCATAAAACTACCGCTTGCTAGAAAGCAATTTAACTGTAAACCAAAGCAGCAGTGAATGATGGCTGGTGAGAAAAAGGACTGTACAAGTCAGGGTGCCCACTGCTGTCTTCACTGATGAAGACGTGAAGTCTGCAGGGGTGGACCCAAGGAAGGGTTTCAAGAAAGACAGATTTTGCTTGTTTTTCTGTCTTTTCCTGTTCAGTTAGGCTTCTGAACAGCTGGCTGCTGTTCAGATGATGACCCTTACTACCCTTACTAAAACAAATGGTCTTCTAGAAGCAGTGCTGTCCTGAGGGAAAGGGAGGGAGTCCCTTACATCACATCACAGTGCCTGACAAGCAGTACTATAGCAAAAGCCCTAGACCTGGAAGCCACATATTGCGGAGACAGCACTGAAGGAAGAATGATTTTTAGATTTAAGCAATATTACAGATATTTATTTCACTGCTGGTAGCAGCAGATCAAAGAGAGACGTTTTAATCTTCTGCTGCCGTTCAAGTGCAGAGCCTGAGCAGAATCTAGCATGATGATCTCCGTGTTTCATTTTCATAGGCTTTGTCAACTTTTGACTCATCTCTGAAGAATTTAGTTGAACAGTAGTTGCAGCAGATGATGCTTTTTGAAAAGCAGCACAAAAGAACTGAAAGTCAAGCTGTAGCTCACAGGAGTACTTGAGGTTGAAGCCTCGTCAGATCTGCAGCATTTTTCGCCTCTGGATCTGACTAGTTTCTCACTGAATGCTCTAGGATGAACTGTTTAAGGCTATAAATCCCTTTCATTTTTTACAAAAGGAATGACGAGTTTACCACCTATAGGGAGTATCTTCTTTCATACTGTCTCTGTATGCTTTCAGCATTTGATGCACAGTAGAAAAAATGACAGCACACAGAGCTGAATCTCAAGAACTTTGCTTCAGCCATAAAAAAAAAAAAGGTACATGGAAATCTTAAAAAGTCTTGCTCTTTTCTAAAGTCGGTAGATATAAAAATAATTTAGTAATTAACAATAATATTACCAGAAGGTGTGGGAGAGGTAGACTTAAACGTGTCCTTTTTCAGCCACCGGCACTCCAAAAGAAATGAGGGACATCATTGAGTCCTTTATGCTTTCTTTGTCACCAACTCAAGTAACCTCTCTAACTGATAAGATGTGTATTTATGTTAAGATACAGGACATACTGTAGACATTTTGTATACACAGCAGGTAGAAGAAGTCAGAATGCTTGTGATAATATGAACTGTCTGGTTTTGTTACAATGAATAAGAGATTTTTATCCGTTTAATTTAGTACTTTTACTTCTTTTTTCTTCAAGGAGAGACTGCTATGGTAATACCTTCAAATAACAGACACGAATGGGAAATCTGTACAAAGCCTGTATATTCCAAAGTAGGCAATTTCTCTTGTATCTCCAAGCATTTTTCATTCTAGTAAAACAGACAGAATTAACGTGCAGACCTGAAACAAGGTAGTCTATGTTGCAGTTCTACAAACTACTGCGCTTTCATCCTCATCCCACTAAACTGTGCACTTAGGACAGACGAGGGAGGAAAACAACTTTTACTGTGTACATTTGGTATGTGTTTTAAAAATACTACAAAGGACACTCTGAGAGCAAAACCTGCATATACCAGTTGGTCATTCATTGACTGGGAGTCACTGTTTTATCACAGTTACGAAAAAGGTAATGCAGTGCTATAATGCACCACACAGTTCTAAATTCAAGATGGACACTGAGGCAATAATGCAGCTAAACCAAGATGGCATATAATTCTGTTCAAGGAAGATGAACTCAAATAAGAATTGGTATGGAGAAAAGCTATTTGGATGACTGAGGAGTGGAGAAACCATCTTATAAGAAGCCCCCTAGAGACTTGTTTAGAACTGGAAAGACAAGACTGTACCAATAAAAAATACGTAGGAAAAAAATGACAACCTACAATAAGGTATGCATCTATGGGTCAGGAGCTGCCTGTCTTGGCCCATGCTCATTCATGGCATGACTCCTAACACGCTGGCACTTCACTTAGTCTGTTGGCATAGACTACGTACAGAGAAGACATGTTGTAAGCCTATCCATACACCTGCAGTCAGACGTCAGCCTCCAATGACAAAACGTAACTCGTAGCAGGAAGGCGAGAGGTAGCTGCTAACTACATCTGACTGTCTGCTTTGCCATTAAGTGGATTTCAATCTCACAGTCAGACGCCACATCTCAGCTGAGAGGCAAGCACTAACTGTCGAGCACTGGACTGCACATCCACCCAGCATCAAATGCATGCTTAGCTATGTGACGACAGGCTTTGTCCACCACCTTCTGCCCAAGTGCACACTACTGCAGTGTACACACATGTTCAAGGGAGGTTGGAATGAAGTTTAAGTTCAGGAGTACGCTAAACAGCCAGTACATCAATGGCATAATGATAAATATGCAAAGTTGATCATGAACACCTTGCAGGGATTAAAATCAGCGTGTGGGATTCATTGGACAGAATAATGTTTTTTTAACATTAAACAGAGCAATTAAGAATACTTTATAAAATATAGAACAGAAAATATGTATACACTGTGTTTCAGAAAAAAAGTTAACGTCTCGCTGAAATCCTGCTGGTCAGCTCTGAATATTACCCTCAGTGCATGCTGGACCATCTCTTGGAGAAGCAGATAGTTTGTGATTAAGGAACCTGAAAGAATTCTGAAATATGATATGTATTGTACTCTTGTATCCTCACAACACAGAAAATTCAGTATGTAGCTCAAAAGACCCAGAAAAGTTACACAGACATAGGTCACCTTTAATGGCACCACAGCAATTAGACCTGGTGTGGATTACTGTTATTTAGACTAACTAAGGAATGAGAACTCTTTCATCAACATGACTAGGGACACAAACAGAAGTGAACAAAAAAATCAAAACCATGGACTTTTAAAAGAAAAAAACACAATACTTGCCCAAGAAAACAGTCTGTGTCATTCATCCACTGGTTTATGAACTGTGCAGTGATGGGCTCAGGATTGTGTGGAAATCTGATGTTCTCTAAGGTGTGCAGAAGTAGGTCAGGATTGTAGTAGAGTGCAGCTATGGCAACCTGAAGACACATGGTACGAAGCTCGCTTGTTTTAACTCCTCTAGTTAACCGCTCCAGAACAGCCTCCACAAAGAGTGGAATACACTGGGCATATAAATGTAAAAGAAGGAAAAAATAAAAAACCAAACGGGCGTTATACATGTTGCCAGATGATAAAAAAGTTTAAAATACTTTTATCAGAATTGATCTCCAGAGTTAACTGAAGTCCAGGTATAACCTAGGAACCCATTCTATTCACTTCCTAGTATAAAAGCATTTTAAGCCTCTGATTACACGCTTATAAATTTTCCCCAAAACAGCTACTCTCTAAGCTAAAAACTGCCAGTGTATTCTCAGCACGGAGGAGAATAATTGGGGCCATTTGGTGGAATTTGTTCTAGCATGTATAAAAGGTTTAGAAAAGAACTCAAAGACATTCTCATCTTTGAATAAAGATACTCAACAATTTCAAAACTAACAGGCATTAAAGATGAAATGACCTAAATCTGCAAGAAAAAGAAACAAGTTTTTCCTAATAAATGTAAAGTGATCTTAAATTTCTTATAAAAGTTGCAAATGAGTGAGTTCATTCAGATAAAAGCAAGTATGCACAAATTTCTACACAATTAAATAAACATCTACATATATTTCAATGTGCAGGTTTATGCTTTAGAACAATTTGGGAAGCATTATGAATGTTTCAGTTTATGAGTTTCAGTTCAGTGTGCAATTCACAGAGTTGTGGAGCTCAATTAAGCCTTCAACCACATACTTATTTCAATGCAAATGCATACAATTCATTTTAATCCCTTCCAGATTTCTTTTAAAAATAAAACCTTTCAGCAAACATTTTTATCTTCAATCACTTCAGATTTACATTAGTAAAGTTATATTGGTTTCAGTGAAATTAACTGAAAATTTATCACTGAAGTCCATGGATTGCCCTGTGGCAACATCAAATATGATATGTTAAAGTAATTTTGGCTGGAGTGTTATATAAAACATAAGACCAGAATTAGCCCTTAATATGAAAAAGACTACTATCTAAAAGTGTGTTCTAAGAAACTTCGGAAAATCGTGATTATGTTTTTCCCAGCAATCACAATCCAGCCACGCTAAAAATTCTTCATTTCCAAATGCACTGAGCAATTCAAAATATTAAAAAGAACCAAGTTCATATTGCTTGGAGAAACAACTTCAGTAGTTGGATATGTATAGTTAACCTCTCAGCCACAATAGTTTTAACAATGTGTGTTTTGCATCAAAAGGGAAATCCTATTAGGAGAAAGCTAAAAAAGACAATCGTGCGCATCATACGATATCCTTACCATTCAGTCTATACTCATTTTCCAGTCATGCCCACTAATCTTAAAAAAAAAAACCCACCCCCAAAAACCCCCAACTTTACAAACTCTCCTGAGCTTCTTCACTTCTTTTTGTATTTCTCCCCATTCCTACACTTTACATTTCCCTCAAATTCTCTAATTCCTACTGCTTTTCTCAGGAATCATACACGTATTGTTGGAAACTAGGGAAAGAGAAAACCTGTTCAATGTATATCACCTGGTCAATACCCCGTCCTTTGCACTGAAGAACAATCACTTCTAGGAGTTTGGCTGCATGGCACTCTGCATCTTCTCCTGCATCTCCTGTTAACACCTAACAACCAGAATGACAATTTAATCACTGACAACTTTGAAAGCAAGTGCTTCTCTACCTGCATACATCAAAAACCCTCTACATATCTATTCATGCTATACTTTGTGAGGAATTAAGACACATAAAAAATCATCTCTACAGGACATAAACAAGGATAAGTGGCTAAAGATGAACTTAAAAATTTAGAAGAAATTGCTGTAGTTCTTTATGGATGTTAGTATTCTTTATGTCATTGCTTGCCCTTTTTTAAAGGAAATGTTTTCCACATTCTGTTTCCATTTTTTTACTTCAGTTCTAATAGACACTGGCAGATTCACAGCCTGGCAAAGCAAAGTCCTATCTCTAGGCTAGTTTGTGATTAAAAACAAGATGTATGCAATCACTCTATGTATATGCACATACATGTGAAACTGACTGCTTCTTCTCAGTACGTTTCAACCCTCTGGTCAGTGTCAATCAAACTTGACAAAGAAGTAGAATTCTCAAACACATTCAATCTCTGTAAGTTTCTTAAAAATAAGCAGGTAGCTAGATGCTTAACACTCTCTAATGCCCAAAATCAGAGAAAGGCTGCAGCGTGATCTCATACTTCATTATATATGAGAGAATCAGCATAAAAGAGAAACATTATAAATGTAGGAAGAACTTCAAATGAGTTCGCACCTTAGCTGACAACTAGAGAATCCAATCGCAAGATACACAACCCAAGGAAATCAGGCTTCATTAATTCCTCTACTTACCAAAATAGCTGTTCATAGAAGAGAGTCAAGACAAACAGCAACTTTCTCCCACACAGATTTGTGCATGTAATTTTTTAAAAAGCACGTCACTTAAAAAGCGTGAAGGTGCTATGTGTACTTGGAACTGAGCCGAGACCAAATTTCATTTTGTTCTGAAATGACTGGCCACCATCCAGCATGTTCAGGTCACTCCACTAATCTCATTACCAGTGATAAGCGCAACAGTAAGAATCAGAAGCCTTACCTTTTTACACATAGCATAAATGATTTCTAAATGCTTTGGGTTAGACAGTAAAGTATCAGTGTCAATGGTCACATAATTATGCAAGAGAGGCATCATATCTGCAGAACAGGGAGAGCAAAAGAGAAAAAAATTACAAACTAATCCATGCAAGCGCTAATCAGTGAGGCTGTAGTCCTATAACAAGATTCATTAGCTCAGATTATCATAGAATGGTTTGGGTTGGAAGGGACCTTAAAGATCATCTAGTTCCAAACCCCCTGCCATGTGCAGGGACGTCTTTCACTAGACCAGGTTGCTCAAAGCCCCATCCAACCTGGCCTTGAACCCTTCCAGGGAGAGGGCATCCACAACTTCTCTGGGCAACCTGCTCCAGTGCCTCACCACCCTCATAGTGAAGAATTTCTTCCTTATATCTAATCTAAAGCTATCCTCTTTCAGTTTAAAGCCATTACTCCTTCTCCTTTCATTACATGCCCTTGTCAAAAGTCCCTCTCCAGCTTTCTTGTAGGCCCTCTTCAGGTACTGGAAGGCTGCTAGAAGGTCTCCCCAGAGCCTTCTCTTTTCCAGGCTGAACAACCCCAACTCTCTCAGCCAGTCTTCACAGGAGAGGTGTTCCAGCCCTCTGATCATCTTTATGGCCCTCCTCTGGACTCGCTCCAACAGGTCCATGTCCTTCTTGTGTTGGGGGCCCCAGAGCTGAATGCAGTACTCCAGTCTCACGAGAGCAGAGCGGGAGAATCACCTCCCTTGATCTGATGGGCATGCTTCTTTTGATGCAGCCCAGGATATGGTTGGCTTTCTGGGCTGCGAGTGCACATTGCCAGCTCATGTCCAGCTTTTCATCAACCAACACCCCCAAGTCCTTCTCCTCAGGGCTGCTCTCAATCCATTCTCCGCCCAGCCTGTATTTGTGCTTGGGATTGCTCCGACCCATGTGCAGTACCTTGCACTTGGCCTTGTTGAACTTCACGAGGTTCACATAAGCCCACCTCTCAAGCCTGTCAAGGTCCCTCTGGATGGCATCCCTTCCCTCCAGCATGTTGACTGCACCACACAGCTTGGTGTCATCAGTAAACATGCTGGCGGTGCACTCAATCCCACTGTCCACGTCACTGACAAAAATGTTAAACAGCGCCAGTCCCAATACCTGAGGAATGCCACTTGTCACGGGTCTCCACTTGGACATCGAGCCATTGACCACAACTCTTTGAGTGTGACCATCCAGCCAACTCCCCATTCACCGCGTGGTCCATCCATTGAATCTGTGTCTCTCCAAATTAGAGACAAGGATGTTGTGTGGGACAGTGTCAAATGCTTTGCACAAGTCCAGGTAGATGATGTCAGTTGTTCTTCCCTTATCCACCAACCTGCTGTAACCCCACTGTAGAAGGCCACCAAATTTGTCAGACACAATTTGCCCTTAGTGAAGCCATGTTGACTGTCACCAATCACCTCCTTATTTTCCATGTGCCTTAGCATAGTTTCCAGGAGGATCTGCTCCATGATCTTGCTGGGCACAGAGGTGAGACTGACTGGCCGGTAGTTCCCTGGGTCTTCCTTTTTTCCCTTTTTAAAAATGGGGGTTATGTTTCCCCTTTTCCAGTCAATGGGAACTTCACCAGACTGCCATGACTTCTCAAATATGATGGAGAGTGGCTTAGCAACTTCATCTGCCAGTTGCCTCAGGACCTGCAGATGTATCTCATTAGGTCCCATGGACTTGTGCACCTTCAGGTTCCTTAGATGGTCTCGAACCTGATCTTCTCCTACAGTGGGTGGTTCTTCATTGTCCCTGTCCCTGCCCTTGCCTTCTGTGACTTGGGCAGTGTGGCTAGAGCACTTGCTGGTGAAGACTGAGGCAAAAAAGTCGTTGAGTACCTCAGCCTTCTCCATATCCCACGTAGTCAGGTGTCCCATTTCCTTCCAGAGAGGGCCCACATTTTCCCTAGTCGTCCTTTTATCACCGACGTACCTATAGAAGCTTTTCTTGTTGCCCTTGACATCCCTGGCCAGATTTAATTCTATCAGAGCTTTAGCTTTCCTAACCTGATCCCTGGCTGCTCGGACAATTTCTCTGTATTCCTCCCAGGCTACCTGTCCTTGCTTCCACCCTTTGTAGGCTTCCTTTTTGTGTTTCAGTTTGCCCAGGAGCTCCTTGTTCATCCATGCAGGCCTCCTGGCATTTTTGGCTGACTTCCTCTTTGTTGGGATGCATTGCTCCTGAGCTTGGAGGAGGTGATTCTTGAATATTAACCAGCTTTCTTGGGCCCCTCTTCCCTCCAGGGCTTTATCCCATCGTACTCTACCAAGCAGATCCCTGAAGAGGGCAAAGTCTGCTCTCCTGAAGTCCAGGGTAGTGAGCTTGCTGTGTGCCCTCCTCGCTGCCCTAAGGATCTTGAACTCCACCATTTCATAGTCACTGCAGCCAAGGCTGCCCTTGAGCTTCACATTCCCCACCAGCCCCTCCTTGTCCAGCATAGCACCTCTCCTCATTGGCTCCTCTATCACTTGGAGAAGGAAGTTATCATCAACGCATTCCAGGAATCTCCTGGCTTGCTTATGCCCTGCTGTGCTGTCCCTCCAACAGATATCGGGGTGGCTGAGGTCCCCCATGAAGACCAGGACTTGTGAATGTGAGGCTGCTCCTATCTGTCTACAGAGGGCCTCATCCGCTCGGTCTTCCTGGTCAGGTGGCCTGTAGCAGACCCCCATTATAATGTCACCTGTTCCTGCCCTCCCTTTAATCCTGACTCAAGCTCTCAGTTGGCTCCTCATCCATCCCCAGGCGGAGCTCCGTGCACCTCAGCTGGTCATTGACATAGAGGGTGACACCCCCTCCTCATCTCCCCTGCCTGTCCTTCCTAAAGAGCCTGTATCCTTCCATTCCAACACTCGAGTCATAGGAGCCATCCCACCACGTCTCCATGATGTCAATAAGATCATAGCCCTGTAAATGTGCGCACATCTCTAACTCCTCTTGTTTATTCCCCATGCTACATGCATTTGCATAGAGGCGTTTAAGTTGGGCCTCTGATGAAGCTGACTTACTGGCTGGAGTGGCTGGAATTCCTTTGTGTTGCTTTTCAGGTGCTCTCCTGCTGACCTGTGATCCTTCTCCAGGCTCTGGGCATCTATTGCTGGCACTGGCATCAAACTGGTAGGACTGGGATGCATCGAGGTTCCCCTCCCCAGGCAACTTTAGTTTAAAGCCCTCTTCACCAGCTTGGCAAGCCTATGACTGAAGACTCTCTTCCCCTTCTCTGACAGATGGACGCCATCAGCCCCCAATAGACCAGGTTTCTCAAAGCGAGTCCCATGGTCTAAGTAGCTGAACCCCTGGCTTTGGCACCAGTCCTGTCACCATTTGTTGATTCGCCAGATTCGACTGGCCCTTTCAAACCCCTTCCCGTTGACCGGGAGGACTGATGAAAAAACTACCTGTGCTCCAGAGTCCCTTACTGCCGCTCCCCGGGCTCTGTAATCCTTCTTGATAATCCTCAGACTGCTCCTGGCTGTGCTCATGTGAATCAATAGCAGTGGACAATAGTCAGTGGACTGTACGAGGCTTGGTAGTCTCTTGGTGACATCCCTGATACGAGCCCCCGGTAAGCAGCACACCTCTCTAGAGAGCACATCAGGTCAGCAAATCGGTGCCTCCATACGTCTCAGAAGAGCGTCACCTACTACTATCACCTGTCACCTTTTCTTAGTTGCGCTTGTTGTTATACGGGGAGCAGATCGGGCTGCCTTAGTCAGCTGCAGCATCTCTCCTGATGTGACGGGTCTTTCCTCTTCAGTCTGCAGAGCGGTGAAGTGGTTCTGCAAGAGCACCTCAGGCTTCAGGGGAAGTCTCTTCCTCCTGCTGGTCCTTGCCGTTGCAAGCTTCCATTCTTCTCCATTATTGGCCCCCCTCCCTTCTGTGTGTGCTGGTGGGGGAGTTTTTGGCTGTGGGCTGTGGGTCCACTGCAGACTACAGTTGGAACCAGCTATCTGACTCCTTCTCAGCCTCCCTGATGTTACATAGCCTTCTCTCCCCCTCCTGCAGCTCAGCCACCTGCTGCAGGAGGTCCCCCACCTGGGCACAGCTTTTGCAGGCAGGTCTGCCACCTGTCCCTGCCCCAGGAGAGAGGTCTGGGCACTCCCTGCAGCCGGAGGTCTGCACTGCAGCCTCTCCCTTCAGCAGCTCTGTCTGCGTGGAGGCATCGGCCACTGCTGGGGTACATGGTGCAGACCCCCCCAGCCGGAGCTGCAGCCTTCGCTCTCAGACGAGTGCCCACCATTCTGCCTTGAGGGTCAGGTAGGATCAGTGCCCTTGACCTGTGCAAATGGTCACAGAACAGCGCCCAGTTGCTGGCTTATGTGTACTTCAAGTCTCCCTCTCGGCCAGTGCAACGTCCCACCTTCGAAGAGGCACCCTCCTAGCGCGCCCTTCTGTGCGAACTGCCACGCAAACCGCCACACAAAAACTGCCGCACCACGCTCTGTTTCCTAAAGTGCACCATGCAGGGTGCATTCTCAGAAGAGGAAACAGAACAGGACTACATTTTAATGAATTAATTTGTAGTTTCACATTAACTTTGTATATTTCAGCTTTCTTTGAGTTCAGGACCTCCTACAATAACTGATCACACTGACAGATTTGAACATGTTTCTCCTACTTAAATATGCTCCTGTTATACTCCCACACTAAACAGACGGTCAGGGCATGACTCAAATACATGATCATTTTAAACCAAGACACTAAATGGAAGCGACCCTTATTAAGGTGGGTATTAGAGATGAATTCCCAAACAGTGGAAACATCAACAGAATAGAAGTGATCATACCTGCAAAGTACTCAAAGCAATCCTGCTGGAAAACCTCATATAGAACACCTAAAAGCTGCCACATTTGAGGTGAAATCATCTGGCATGTCAAGCTGTAGGCCAAGGAGAGAATTTCTTCGTAGAACTCTGGAAAGGAGAAACAATTTGAAGTAGGGTGCTTTAAAAAGTAAATTTAGCTTGCAAATACCTTGAAATCTGAAACCAAGCCCCGAGTCATGTAACAACTAGAAGAGTATACTAGTAACTAGTAACTAAATCAATACGCAGAAAAATAATACAAATTGGAAAAGACTCTTTTAGACAGGCCTCATGTTGGCTATAGTTACAACGATACGCATAGGTTTTCATTATAAATACACACCAGAAAAATCTAGTACCAGCACATCAAAGACATTGCTTCTAAACGATTTACTGAAAAATATTTTTATTTTCTCTACCTTTGTTTTTTCTTAAAGGCCTTATCACAAAACTGTGTAGCTCTGTAGTGCAGGGTACTGATAAAGCAGTAATTTAATTGCAGACCATGTCCATAAAATACTAATGTAATTGTGGACATTGTCCTTTAACACAGCTAGCTGAACTATAATCAGAACTGCATCTTCTGCTTTTGAGTCTGACCTCCAAAACACAATAACCAGCCTGACTAATGTACAAGAGGAGATCAGGAGAAACAAATCATAATTGAAAATTAACGTCTTTTTTTCTTTAAAGAAGCACACACAAAAAAAGATGAAGTTCTGTTCAGGAACATAGTATTGTTTGCAATAATTAAAGAATTTTTAATGTAAAAACATGTAATGTTTTTCTAAAAATTACCTCTAAAACATACCTATAACATGTTTCTGCAAAACAAGGCCAATGATCTGTAAACAAATGCTCTCAAGCTGTTGAGTTATCTGAAATAAAAACATAAAGCAGTTTATCTAAAAACTTAGAAATACAGTAATTTAATCGATGTATTTGACTAATTCAGTTTGAGAAATTCTTCAAAGCAAAAAGGCTTTTATCACTTTTTAAATGCTGCATTAACAATCACAATATTATGAAATAAGGTCTCGCTGATGTAAGTACTCAAATTTTCAATAAACAGTATTGCTTTAAAACTTGTCACTTACAGCATTTTTCTTTATTTTAGAAACCTCTTATTTTATGGTTATTCTACAGAACCTACCAAAAACTGTAGCTGTTGTCCTGTCTGCCTATAAAGTAACACTGTACTCAAACTGTTTGAGATAAAGCCTCAGTCCAAAATCTTTGAAGTAGAATGAGTTAAAAGGAAGAAAGCAAGAGATGCTTTTGCCTGAGGTCTATGGAGAGCTTCGCCGAGTAGGCTCAGCAACAGGAACACATACAGAAATTAGGAGCATACAACTGCACTGAAGTCAGGATTCAGCCTTGCCATATTGGACAGAGAGACTACGTTTATGAATTAAACTAAATTACAAGGAGAACTATATGGCCACATTGTAAGTCTAATTAAAACCAGCAAATACAGACATTTCATGTTATTACCACATGTCATTCATTACAGACATAATCTTGCAGGGTGTCAGGCTTTCTGGGCTTGTTCTAGCAAAGGGATTAAGTATGTGACCACAGATTTATTCAATTACCTTCAGACACTTGACTCAGAAGTGATCATCCCCTAAACTCTCTTCGTAGTTAATGGTGAAAGGGAAAGGAATTTCTAAGGAGTTTTCAGCCTCGTATATCATTTCTATATCATTTGCATCACTTCTAAAATGATTTAAGATCATGAGATGAAGAGCACTCTGTACAACGTTTTAGTCTGTGCTTCACACAACAGAAAAACAAGCTGCTAAGTTTATACCAAAAATACCACAACCTCAAAGGTTTTCCTAGGCTAAAACCTGAAGATCCACTTCAGACTATCATTCCTGATGCTCAGCTTAGCTATCAGATTTCATTTTAGCTTTCAAAAGATGCAAGGGGTTCTTGTAAAGGAATGAAAGATGTTTTGAAATCCAAAGGAACACAATGGTCTTACAAGAAAACAATTAGTATTTTAATTAATGTATTTTTAAAATTATATGCTTCATAAAAAGATTTCATACTTGCAATGAAAGATTCTCATTGTAAATCAAGGAAGCAAAACAATCTAGGACAAAGCACTTTTATGCCAACTCATCTTAAAGTTACTGACTGACTTGGCCTCTGGTCAGTCACTAAACTCCTTCCTACCTCAGTCAGCCCAGGCAGTATAAGCAAAAAGAATCTCTTTTGTCCCTGAATATGTGAAATGTAGACTTACATTGCACCACAACTGGGACACCAATTCCTAGGAATTCTATCCAAGAAATTGCTGGGTAAACAACAAAATATGAGTCACCATTGTAAAAAATTAGCCATATGCAAAATATTTCTCCCTAAATTCTATTTTAACAGTCTGTGATACAATTATCCAAAGAGGAGTTGACCAGAATAAGGGTTAAGGATTTTACCCTCAGGATATAAATTCCCCTCGAAGTTGAGAGATAAACAATTAAGAAATCACAAAAGTAAACTGGGCTTTAAATTCAAATTTGTCAGATCACTTGGTACTAACTTCACCATCCTGCTATAGTAAATGCACATTCATGTCAACTCAAGCGATGCAACATACATAGAAGCGCTTGTTGCCATGAAAGGAAAGCATGAGGGAACAGCAGGAGAAAAGACGTATAAAAGAAAATCTCACCTCCTTGTGATCTTCCACAACTGTCAGGATAGTGTCAATTGTATGCAAGATGCCCATGGCCATAACTGTTTTGTCCTCTACTTCCTCATATTCCTCACTCTGAAGTACTTTACCAAATATTTCAGCCTACGAAAAAAAAAAACCAACTTGACATTCAAGAGCAAACTCACATTTCTGTCGTGCAAAACCAAGACAACTAATGCAACAGCAGCCAATGCCTTATCTGTAAGAGCTGTCAGCGTTGAAAAATACGCTCCTTACTTTTGAAAAGGGAATACAGAAAATTAAAAACCCCTCTTTTTCTGAGAATTATGGCTATGTTAAGTCATTTGAAATGTTAAATAGTTAGAGCTTGGCTCATTAAAACCAGTGACAAAATTCAGTATCTTTGAAAAACCTACAGGTTTTAAAGACACTTCATACAGAAAAAAAAAAAAAGTGAATACCACATGTGCTTCTAACTGGACTGTTATTTTACAATTGTTTCTTACCAGGTGTTGAGTCATGTCAACGGCGATGGTAGCTACCTCCTGACTGTACTCACAGATCATCTTCTGGATTACATTAGTAAGATCATCATTTTCTGTCTCTCTAACAATGTGCAAGAGCTCTTGCATAACTGGCCTTACATAAGGCTTCACATATTCCTTGGCTAAAAAAACAATTGAAATGAGGTGAAACGAACTATCCATAAACACAAATATAGAGTACCTCAAAACTACCAGGTAACTGACTAGTCTTGAACAAAATAATTTTTTAAAGTTTAATTTGCTAATTAAAAAAAAAACCAAACCCAAACCAAAAACCTACCCAAGGCACTTTTACAGCCCGTAACTAGTAGACTAAGAAAGTAAATAAATTCTACATTTAACACATTCAATACTGAAATGCCATCTACAACAAAAATCACTGTTTTGAGGGAATACATGCCCTCATACATAGGTAGCATTTATTCTTAAACATACACACTATTTCACTAAAGAAAAACAAAGACAGGTGCTATTTACTTTATTAAAAGAAAAATGTTGACTCTAACTTCTTTTGTGCAGAGACCTGCCCTCAAAACTTGAAGTCAGAATTCTGGGATGTATACAGAAACTAATGAGCAAGTGAAGCTGTCTAAACATGATGAAATGTTCTGAAATCTATGTCTTTAAATGGTAGAAACTTATATAGATAAATCTGCAGCAACCTCCTCATCTCTACAAAAAAAAAAAATAATCACTGTACACAACTGATGAATCACTGTAGCATACCTTGCTCTTGGTTGCTTATTAATGTCTGAAGAGCTATGGCTGCTTCTACTTTGACAGGCATTTCTTTATCATCAATCAGGCTCTTCTTTGCCAACTCTACTGCATTCCTCAAGTTTAGCTCATTGTGAAATTTCAAAGCACTGAATGAATGAAGTACCCAACAGGACTGCATGACAAAAAGAAAAGCAAGTTAGGGACTATTGCAGTTTTTAGCATTTTTAACCTATTGTCGTGGTTTAACCCCAAATTGTAACCCAATACCACGCAGCCGCTCACTCACTCCCCCACTCCCCACTGGGGTGGGGAGGAGAATTGGAGAGAAAGGAAAACTCGCGGGTTGAGATAAAAACAGCTCACCAGGACAGCAAAGGAAAAATATAAGAATATATTAATAATGATAATAATGATAATATATATAAGGGTAATAGAACATATAAAACAAACGATGCACAATTTCTCACCACCCAACAACTGATACAGCCCGTCCCAAACAGCAGTCAGGGAGCAGCGGTATCCCCCCCCCAGCTATCCCAGAACAGCAAGTTCCAGAGAGAGCAGGCGAGGGAACAAACAGCCGAACGAACAAACGAAAAACAAAAAAGGAAAAAAACAGGGAAACAAAAAGCAACCTGAAGGGAAGCTTAACGATTAAGGCAAGTTAAGGGTCTCAAAAGCCTCGTGGCCCACCGACCGACCCTCACTTATACCAGGCATGATGTCTATGGTATGGAATACTCTCTTTGGCCAGTTTGGATCAACTATTCTGGCTCTACCCCTCCCAAGTTTTTGCATCTGCACATTAGCAGAACCTGGGAAACTGCAAAATGTCCTTGGTCGTTCAGCAGCAACCAGCAACATCAGTGTGCTATCACCATTTTTCTCACACTAAAGCCAAAACATAGGAGCTGAAAACAAAACTAGCTCCGTCCCGGCCTAAACCAGGACACCTATTCAAAACCAATGCTAACTATTTTTCTGTCTGCATGTATTGCTTTTTTTTTTTCCTTAATTATGGTGTATTCATACAGTAAATGTAACACAGTTTTTGCACTCAATCAGGTCTTTGTTTTCCTTTCCCAAATTCCAGTAAATTCAGTATGCACATAATTGACATTCACAGTTTTGGTCCTTCTGGGGGAAAAAGATCAGAACAGAAATTAAAGAAAATTAACTTTTTGTTTATGACTGATATGGGCACTCGGGGATTTTCTTCAAGCTACACTCAAACTGACATTATCTGCTCCACAAATCCTACCTATTCTTCACAGTTGTACAACTGCTGCAGCTATTGACATCTGCTAGCGAAAAATGGTCACAAAGGGGCCATAACCACTGCTCAAATTCTCTAGTCTGATCGAAGAGGTAAACAATAATACTATTGTATTATTTGTAGACTTTCCATCAATTCATTTAACTGACAAATCATTTTTTAAATCAAAATGCTGAAAAATTACTGTACAGGGTAGTTATTTGAAATTTTACTATGGTGAACTTACTCTAGCTCTGAGGTACCCCAGGTTAGACATGAACAATGGAAATACGTGATTCTGTAACATCAGCTCCATTTGATCCTTGAAGACACTCTTCTGTTGGTGTAAATAAAAATTAATTTTCGAGACCATTCATTTTACATACTTCATTCTAGCCAGTAATCCATTTCAACGATCAACCATGGGAAATACAATGATTTGTCTATGTAATGAAGGTACTCCCTCACGAAGAGATCTGGATCTCGTACCTTGAAATGAACAAACCTCATAAGCATAGCAAGTTCAAAGCCAGATAAGTGAGAGAACTGTACATATAATATTCAATTCAAAAATTCAATTACTCATTACAATACTGTAAACTGGAATTTTCATTTCCTTTAAGGCAATTGATTCCAGCTGATTTTTCTTAACAATTATTTAGGATCAATAACCTAGTACCTCCATCTTTCCTACAAAGGAGTACATACATAGCTGAAGATAAATATAAGTTTAGTATGAAACAGATCCGAGTTTCAAATGACCTACTGTTACTATAAGCATCAAAACTAATTATTTTACGTACTACAATAACTCACATCCTTTTTCGTGTTTATTAATGGACTAAGATAATTCCTTTGTGATAGAAATCTCCTTGGCTGGAGAAGGAGATTCAATGAAAATTATCCCTCATTATTCCAACCTTGGCAAATCCCAAGATATTCCCAGGAAGCCAGGATGACCAGCATGGAGACTTGTGACTTTCCTGGCACCCATAGACCCAGGACACCAGAAAAGATATATGCTGGGGACTGTGCTACCACCTAAAGGAAGGATTCAGTGGCTAAGATAGGAAGAGGGTGAAAGGGGACATTCAGTACAAAATGTATCTTAGATGATCACACTTCTACTTCACCAATGCATACATCATTTTTTCTCACACTGATTCCCAAACCATCAGAGAGGCAGATGAAGAACTGGGCAGAGAAAAAACACAGAGAAGGGAAAAGAATTTTCCCATGTGCACACAGGTTAGAGGTTTGCATGCATTAACTGCAGCCGCTGTGGAGAGCCAGGTGGCTAAGGCAGGGTCATTATGTCTACGAGCTCCTTACAATCTGTGTCTCAGTCTGCTCACCAGCCAGAAAGCACTTACAGATCGAGTATTTTATGCGGAAACAGTTCATGGAATTTTTCAGTCTGCCAAATCCCAAACAGAAGAAGTTCAGAGTTGAGAGGAGTCTGCAGTGTTTGGGGATTATTACTCTTTTATAAAGTATATTATAACCTCATGTTTCAAGACTGAAAATTTCAAATAGGAGCAGTATACTGGAATAGATCCCTTTTTTTTCCTCAGGATAGAGATAAATGGGTTTAGAAACCCCCAGTCAATATGAAAGGCTCCTCCCAACACAATGTCGTCTTCTTTCATTATTACACTCCAGCACAAGGGAGGGCATTTACAATCCAATGTAATCTACAAAAATTCTGCAAAAGTTACTGATGTTTCAGGATTTCAGATCAGATCATGGATTGGTACATTGGTAAAAAACAGACGGTAAATGTTGGTAAGATGTTGCTTGTAACACGAAGACACATCCTGCACAGAAAGACAACTCACATAAAATAAAATGAATTACTTTTAAAAGGAAGCCTCCAGCACAAGGCTGCCATTCTTATGCTAAAAGTGATAACTTTTTGGCAGTTACTTTTGACATGGAGAGAGGGCATACTTTGGACTCCACTACCCACAAAAGCGTAAAGGAAACTGTAATGAATATTACATTAGACACCAACAGTGTGGATTAAATGTGTATTCAAATTCCAGAAAAATACTCAAAATTCTGAAGATACTGTGTATGAAAAACGGAGGAAGGATAGAAACTCTGTGCTCTTTCCAGTTATTTTCAAAACTCCCAACTGACTGATGAAATAAGACTTAAAACCACACATTGTAGCGTAAGAAAGCTGGAAAGCTAGACAAAACATTCCTGCAACATATTAAGTAAACATTTTTCTGGAACCAGAAGAAGCCCACAATAGCATAGGCTGTTGGGGGGTTTGCTAAAGAATCATAGGTAATGTTATTGATGGAATGCATGTTTGCTTTTTTAACACCCTTCCATTTTACTAGTAAAGCGGGAGAGGACCAAGGGACTGTTCTGTAGCAAACAAACAGAGCTTTGGGGAAACTTGAGAAGAAAAACCTGCGTATAAAACGGGAATATAAAAACCAGGAAAGAATGTTAATATTTTAAAGAAACAAACCCTCAGATTCTTATTGCACAGTGCAATCTCTCTACAGACTTCATAAGTATGGCTAAGGGCTAGCCATACTTTATAAGTTAAGATTTTTTTATTGGAAATGGCAGTTGATAATAAGAATTACAAACATAAACCTTTTTCGCTTCTTTACCCACTTACCTTCAGTAAAATGTCTGCTAGGGATCCTATGACATGCAAAGCCCCATCTTTTTTTCTTGGATCAATGTTTGGCTCTGTCAGAATCTGGTAGCAATATGCCATCATTTTTGGTAATACCTACATAAGACAGAAAATACACAATTTCCTTTTGTCAAATTACTTTAACGGCATTCTTTATGTTAAAACATTCATATGACTTTTGTGAGTAGAAATTTTATCTTGGCCAAAGTAACTGCAAGGTACTGTAAGTAGCATCTTTCCACGGTTAAAATTTAGAAGGTTCCTTTTTCAGTCTTTCACTCAAACTTGTCAAAATTAAATTAATCTCCTTGAAATTTCACATTAGTAATAACAAATAAGGAATTTTGTTGCTTTGAGGCAAATCAAAAAAGGTGACAGAAAGACAACAGGCTCAAACAGTACCTCACCGACTTTTTCCCTTCTCTTCTGGTTTGTCCCACTCATATATAAACACATACCTGTATGTACATATATGTATGAACATACACCTATTCAAGAACAGCTTGCACTAAAACCTAATAAACTTATTTTAATCTGTTGGTTTTGGCAGTAACTTGTAAAGTTGACAAGATTTAGAACGGTTTCTTGGCAAAATCAATTGTTTCATGTCATTTCCACATCTATTATGTGCTTTTCAGATATTATGACATTTTGACGGTCGCAGTACAAATTATGAAAATGAGGAGGTCAGCAGGCAAGGGCTGTTTTGACAACAAAGAAATTGAAAGGTCATAGGCTATTCCACCTGACATAAAGACTATGCTCTTCTCTGAAAATTCATCTAAAAATGCAGCTCCATGTTTATTGGATGTTAAAATGGTACCTAGAAAAAAGTTAGCAGTTTTAGCAAAGTAATATATGCTTTCCAGGAGTAGGCCGAATACTTTCTTTTGCACAGATCACCGTAAGTATAGAAAGATCTACAGAAAAGTTATGTCCTCATTTAAAGGCCAGCTGTAGGAAATTGGTTTCATTCTTGCTAATTTCATTGCTGTCAACAGGATTTTAAATAGCATCAGTGAAAATTAATAAGGATCAGGTTCACTTTTCTCCCTGCTACAGTTTGGGAAGCTCAGAACAGCCATGACAAAGGCTGTTTGTAAACTTGGGAAAATACTAGTACATCTATTCCCACTCAGTTCATATCCAGCAGGTTACTTTTACAGCTGCAAGAAGAATCCATTTGCTTATTTATTTACTTATTTATTTATACATACAAACATATTTTAATTCTCCCCAAATTCATAGCACTCAGCCAGGAAAGAGTTAGACTACATATTAGCAAGTAGATTTTTCCAGACTAGCTTCCTGTAGCATCTTCAAATTTAAGGGAAAACAGTATTATTAAGGAAACTTCAAATTATTAAAAACCACTAGTTCCATACCTCTTTTCTTTTCTTCGCAGCAGTATAAAGGAGATTCTGTGCTGCTGTTGTAGTGGATGCGTAATCCTCAAATACATCTAACAAATTTTAAAAATAAATAAATAAGTATCTCCTTTTCTGAATATGACATAATAATAAAATTTTTACAAACCATCTTGTTTGTGGAATATCACAAAATCAGGGTGAACACGTAACTTCAAAACTATTGACATGGTTGTCTTCACTTCATGGTTGAAGAGTCAGACCCAAGCTTATGTCACCTATGAACACATTTACATCTTGCCTCCAAATCTACTGACTACTCATCATTCCCTATATTAAGAATGTGTTATTTATTCATTAATTCTTTTGAGATCATGTATTTAAGGGATGAAAAATCATGGCTTTTTAAAATTAAAACCACTATAGGAAGAACAACAATACATTCCAGTACCATCTGTATACCATATGTACACAATTTTGGCTTGATTTTATTAAAACCTCACGGGAAACTTTTTGTATGTAAAAACTACTTGGATCTGGGGTAGTTTTAAATCTGCTGAAAGTTGAAGCTTTTTTAGCTTCATTCATTACAAGTAAACTTCCTTTAATCATATGGAAAATATAATTTATATCTTGAAAAAAACAATCTATGCTGCCAAACATGTTCCAATCCAAACATCCCTACACAAATTGAATTGAATAAAAAGATCTAAAAAAGTAATCTTAAAATGTGGTTAAAATTACACACTAACTTTTCCTGAGAACTTGAAGATAAAACATGATTAAGAAATACTACCAGACTACTGGAATTCTTGTTCCAAACCCAAATGCGTCTCACTAAACTTCAATTGAATGCGCTTTCATGCTTGTTTTTTTTTTACCTTCCACAGTATGACTTAAATCTGTATTTACCTATCTCAGCTACATATAAAAATAGGATTCACTACTTACACAAAAAGAACTGAATTCATATACCAAAAATCAGCAATGTATTTGTACCCCAGTGATCAACACTATATCGCGATTAATTTTTTGCATAACAACTCTCCAAGTTTTTAAAATTATACTATGAACATTTAAATTCTGTTTTCACATATGCTAATCGCAAATCAACTAATTAAAAATTCCCAAATGCTACATATCTCTGTGGTGCCTGGCTTACTGGAGTTTTCCAGCTAAATTTGCTGTATTTTTAAAGTACCCTTCTCTTTTTCAATGACATGACTCTTTTAATAAAAGTAATTATTCATAACATGGTCCTATGTGATATTCTCAAAATTTTGCACTGCGTCTTTTGAAAGAATACATACATCTAATTATCTTACAATTTAGTGATAATCATTGGCAAAAAAATGCTGAAGACGTTAACAATTTTCAATAGGGAAAGAGCAAGTCAGGCCTCTTCTGGTCAAAGTGAGAGCTGCAAGAACTTGCAGACAACTGTCACGTCTGCAATTCAGGATCCTGAAACTGGCATTAAAAAGTTAGCAAGCCAGTCTATGTGGGCTACACTGAACACATGTGAAGCAGAAAAAAAACGTTAAGAGAATCATTTTGTTTAAAACTACCAGCCAAATGCCCAAAACTCACTTGATCTGCCGCCTTCTTTTAACTACAGATTGGTGAGATTTAAGTAACAAATTTTCTTCTTCCTATTGTTCAGGACACTGGTGAAGACAGAGACATTACAGTGGCCATGCTGTTAATTGGGACTATAGTGTACAGTTATGATGAAAGTAGAAAATAAATGGTGAACACAAACATTTACCAAATTTCATGCGGATATATTCATATGGATCCTCTTGCCAGAGCTCTTCATCCTCATCTTTGTAGCACATTAGAGAGAATATCACTTCTTCTGTTATACTCTAGTATTAGAGAAGTCGAATACACATGAGTACACATAAAATCAAATTCTAGTACAGCTTCGCTCCACTATGCACTAATTTACTAGACCTACTTTTCTGAAGAGTAAAATTCTTTTAACCAGTGGTCTTTTATTTTGGCTAATAGAAATAAACTTACAATATACATACTTTGCTTTTGCAACAGTCCCGGACAGCAGTAATTACATAATCTAACTTTAAAATAATACAGTACCACGCACAAAATATACTTCAGGACATAGTCTATAAATGGCAGAACATCACATTCTGCAGAAGGATCTCACCAATGCAACATTTAACGTGAGAATGGATTTCAGAGTCCTTCCTCTTAACACTCATGGGATTAACTAACTACAACAGGGGATCTTATGATATGAAAAAATAAAAGCATGAAAATCACTTTTCACTTGTTCTTAGTTCACTTATAAAACATGTCCTTAAAACAGAGTTCAGTTTCTTATAGTTCATGTTCTTTTTGCCCACTATCTTTGCACTACAATCAATTATGAATTTCCAAATCGATAAACAATTCTGAACACTAGCAACTAATACAAGCCAGAACATCATTACTTTGTGGCAGACTTCAAAAACAAAAATAAAGAACTTAGGGAACTGAATCTTTAATTGAGTTAACAATATCTGCAATAAAAGGTAGTCATAATACTGAAAAAACCCAACCACATTCGTGTAGAAATGCTATTTTTTGCCCAGATCGATTGCTGCATGAAAGATTCCTGAAACCTTCTTTAAAACTGCAAAACTGGTGGGGTTTTTTGAGTTTTTTTAATCACCCTGATGACATGCAGTGTTTATGACTGGGTTTTATGCACTGACCTGTATGTGTGGCTTCATTTGCTTCCATGTTACAGAGTGAATAACCCCTTGGTTCAGATAATTTAGCGTTTGCTGAAGAACACGTGGCGCAACATAGTCTTTTTGTCTGTATTGGTCTAAGATTCTTAACAGAACCTAAAGAAATGACAAATTAGTATTTTTTAAATGCAGACTGAAAATCCTCTCTGCATAGACATGCAGTGTATCTTTTCAGTGAATGTACATGGACGGATTAATTAGTTTTACAGCAGAGGTTCTAGTGTTAGTAATCACTATAATGCCTTTGATCCAAAAATCAGAAATCATATAAATATTAAGGATCTAATCCTGCAAGCATTTATGTACATGTTTACCTTTACTACTAGCCCCAGCATGTGATCACTTGTGACTGTAAACCAAAGATATACTTCAATATTCACAGGCTCACAGTTTACACAGGCCTCAGCAAAATTTGGAATAGGTAAGGAAAAGGTACAGTGAGATTTTCAAACTGGTTGGCTTCTAAATCTGTTAGTGGTGTCCGTGTTCATTTTTTAAGGACAGGCCCCTAAAGAAGACAAAGTACTTTGGAAGAACAGTGATAAGAATAGAAATACTAAACTAGAAAAGAAAAATAGGTTAGAACCTAAATCTGTGATTCAGAAGAGATGCAAAACCCTTAACTTCAATTACCTGTTGCAACCATCAGATAGTATCACCTAGCATGCTATCACAAACTCTATCACACAATGCTTCCTTAATATAAAGGCTTGCTCTACTGAGAAAAACCTATGGTACAAAGCCACTAATCTGCACTAATGGAAGATGAACTATTGTTAGTAAGTGTAAAGAATTGGCATGTACATTAATAACAATAAAAATCAAGGGCAACGCATAACAAAATATTGAGTCGTATATTTTCAGAAGGACAATTGTGCTTCATAATTCTTCACAACACTATAATAAATCTTATTTTGAACATAACTCCTTCCTCAGGAGTACTAAGTCTGATCGTAAGTCTTTTATACGATACGCTCCTTGGGCAAGAATTGTCTGTATCTCATATAGACTCTAGCACGATGTCAGCACTTAACAACTGATAAATAAGTAATGAAGGCTTAGTAATTTAATATTCACAATACAATTCTTATTAACTCTGCAAGGAAACATGACAAATCAGCATTTAAGAGACAGAAATGGAAGAAATGCGCAGATTGTCCCGTCCCTTTACGCTGGAAACTAAACTGCTCCCTCTACTACATAGCCTAATCTCTTAACAGACAAACTTTAAGTATTTCAAATGACACCTGCTCATGGGAGTCTATTTTTCCACACAGGAGTTAAACATTGCAAGGAGTTTAGAACAGATATTAGACTGTTTCTCTTTTCTTTTCATTTAATGCTAACAGCCTTACCACAACCATTCCTCTCTTTAGTTCTTAACATTTACATATTTACACAGAATTAATACACTGATGGATAAACTATTCTGTTGTCAAACTGGATGGAGAAGAGCAATTTTGTCTTGCAGACAATGCTGGTATTTTGAAATCTAGTTTAAACTTGACTTGAAGTGACAACAACAGCCTGGCACCCTGCATCAGACACTGGAAATTTAAACTGTAAGAAGCCTGCAGATGCCATGTCAGGGCTATTTCATCTGGCAGTGTGCTGAGAAGCCACATATTCTGGAAATACACATTATCCAAACGCTTGTCACTTGAAAAAACAGCATTCCCAGGTGGTTTTCAAGGTTTACAGGCCAAAGAGAATCAAGAGTCCAAAATCACGAGCAAGAGAGCATACTACATTCGTCCGGCTTCTTAAGGGCCTGTTTGGAATATGTAGCCCTGGAGACCCAGGAGCTTTATCTGAGCCAAAAGCCCGGGAACTACTGCTCCCAGTCATCTAGTATATGGCAGGCTGAATGAGAAATAGGAGGAGATGTGCCAAAAAACACCCGAGCTTGGGAGCCAGCACCCAGGCTGGCTTCCAAGCACCCAATTGCTATAGCCATTCCACCAAACCAGGGAGATGCTGGAAGCCCACGTTCCCAGGGGCCCACAGTTGAGCTGGCAGAAAACCACAGAAAACTCTGACAGGAACTGCCTCTCTTCTATATAACTTTATCAGAACTGAACTGTCTCCACAACACCATGTTAATCACAAATAATTAGCATTCCTCAACAAAAATAATTTCCTTGCAAACTGTGAATTTATGCTGTATTTTCATAAAATATGCTTTCCAGGTATAAAATAACCTTTATTGCTGTTCCCCAGACATCTTCTAATCTGCTTGTATCTTCCTGAAATAAAACAGTATCATTGGATTACTGTGCCTAAATTGTTTGCAGCAAAAGCACTTACTAAAGACTGGCCTGAAAATACACTCTTCTATGACATGAGGCCTCCGCATCAATATTTTTTTCTCTCAGCTGTATCTAGAATGTTTATACATGACGATAATATCATTTTTATCAACACTTGCCTTTTCTGAGAATTTTCCTGCAGGATTTTTTTGAATTGCTGAAAATTTGTGCTATTAAACCTCAGTTGCGTATGGCACTGAGTTCTAAAGAACTTCTCAATCACTAAAAGGAAAACCTGCCTGACTCTATTTGAATGAACTTTGATACGAGCACACTCTTGAAAAGTAATAGATTTGTTCAGACAAAATGATCTAATTCATAAAAAAAAGGAACTGTAATTACCTGTTGTATGCCCACAGCATAGGTTTTTAAAAAAAACTCTGAGAATTCAAAGTATTCTTTAGTTACATTTCCAGGACTTCCATACCTTTAAGAAGAAGAGGACACAGATATTTATATTGCGAGAAGTCTACTATGTCAGGAGAACACAGTACTTTCTAAAACACAAAGGACGCTGAGTAGTCTTCCATCCCCAAAGGAATCCTTTCCCCCAGGTTCCTTCTAAGCCATTATTTCCCATATAATGCCCCACTTCCCTTTCTTTTCTTAGATTCTCATAAGGTACAATACTATAGTCAAGTAAATATAGCCATCTTTTTGTCACAAGCTCTGTAACTTCCATGTTTATGGATTTCTTTTCAAATCTTCCCCTGCCTTTATATTTGAGAATATAAGCACTTGTAGCTGGATGTGGGGAAAAAAAAAATTAAAAAATTTACTTTTCCTGTGGGGCTAGTTTCTTAGAGAGCCAAATCATTTCACTAAGAGCTCAGACCAGTGGCTGTGCCAGCGCAAGGCAGAGGACAGCAGCAGGAATACCTCTTCGGTGACCATGAACTGTTAAATCAACTAAACTGTCTTGTCTAATCGCACCTCAAGTAACGTTACAGATTTGTAATCCCGACTGAGTTTTTAATCAGTTTGTTAGCTTGTTACCGTTCAAAAAGACGAGCTACAATATGCAATGCCCACTTCTTGCATTTCCACCACACCAGCTCCGGTCTATCATCTTCATCAATTTGCAAAGTCTCCTATAAATAAATACAATCATTTTAAATTAGCTCTATTGTTAAGAGAAATGATGCTTGAAACATTCCTTGCTGAGTAAACTGATACAAATGCACAGCATCGATTAAATCTTTGGTTCTGTTAACAGTTACATAACATTCAGGAATTTTCAAATATCTTAATTATTGAGTACAACTGTATATGTGTATTTCTAAAAAAACATTAAATGCCAATTAATGTTGTACACACACAAACAAGAATTTAATTACTATTTTTGTTTTGTTCTTCAATAAATATGATGGACGGATGAAAGAAAAAGAGGAACAGAGACAAATGATGGGTTTGTGATGAGCTTTTGATTCTTGTTTGAGAGAAACTGGCTAAAACATTTGGAAACCTCCAAAATATCCCAGATTGGAGTTTACATGGTGTCGCTACCTCAGACAATGAAATTCTGACAGCTTACAGGATCTTCCTGCGTTTCTCTCAGAAACACCACTTATTCCGAGGATAAGAATCTTAAATAGATGACATCTTAAAAAAAGAACACTCAGAAAATCTTCACACGGACTGTTCCTCAAATGTCAACACACAAGTATCAGAGGTCTTTACAAAACTAAAACTTACCGGAGGTACATTTCTATCAATGATAGTACGGAAGATCTCCATCCACTGAGTCATAGTCTGGTTATTCACCAACTGGAGAGGCAACGCATACTGAAATTAAAAAAAAAAAAAAACACAGTCATGAAATACTAATTTTCTCTGAAAAACATAGAAGATGTTTCTACAGTAGTTACATTCTGAGGAAGATGAGGTTTTAAGTAAAATTAAAACTAATTAGGTTATATATCAATATTACTCTGATTGCATCCTTCTTGGTACAATTTAAAAAGGAATTTCTGAGCAGACACTATTTGAGGAAAGTTCCTTGGTCTGAGAACTTGCTAATTCTTTTTATTTTTTCCTCTTCTTCACAACAGCCCGGTTGACTTTTAGGGACCACGGCAGTAGCTATACTACAGGGCTTAGGTAAACCAATAGCATTTTAGTAAGTGAAATGTACTCCTAACTACTACCTAGCTATTATCTAGTAAATCTGACTTCTCTACAAAATCCAAAGCAAAGTAATAATATTGAGGTAAGCTACTGAAAAGTAAAATAGGATCTTGGGATCCTTTTAATCCTCCCCCCATCTAATAACTAACTATTTTAGCTTTTTAACCCACAGTAAGAATTTTCAGGCTGCTCCTTATGTAGGATCTTGTTTGGTTTCTCATTCTCTACAAGTACTTCCTCACCAAACTCATCCCTGTAAAAGCCAAACTCATCTCTGTAAAATGCATGTGCCTCAATAAATAATTTCTGCCAAATCTTCAGAAGATAATGAGAAATGCCACCTACTGAAGTGCACTATTTGACAATTATACTACAATAGGCACTACTGGCACTTTCAGAGGGCAATCAGCACAGTCTAGATACTCATATAGTTTATATCAGGTTATGTGTGACTCTATATATAGCAACATTTCTTCAGCAAGCTTACAGACAAGATGTGCGGAAGTACCTGGGTTCATTAAAAATTTAATCTCGGGGGGATCATGCAACCAGTTTTTAAGTACAAAAGTCTATAAAGATCATATTTTCATAAAAGTTATTTATTGTACGTGACTTTTCCCATCCAAATTGGTATTCTTATTCAATCACACCCATGAGCATACTGAAGGGGGTGGTTGTGCCCAGCAAAGTAAAAGTTTTGGTTTTCCTGTACACAGATGCCAACCTGAACAAGAGCATAGAAGATTTTTAAGATTTGTTTCTGAAGCAGTACAGAGTAATGGGAGTTATCAGGCAGAAGCTGGATCATCTGCTGCTGAATCCGAGGCAAAAATATTTGCATTGCTGCTATGAGAGGATCTCGCTCCTCTGCTTTTTTGTATCTGCAAAGGAAACAAAAATGTTGGTCCAGGATCTACACACTGGAGATTCTAATGTCTATTCCCCACCAGCAACTTCATTTCTGTACCCTAAAAAAAAATAAATTAATATCCAGCACTCACTCATTCACCCTCTTCCCCTCTAGCCCCCATCTCAACAACTTGTGCAAATTCTCTAACCTATAAATAGAGAAATGAAAACCAACAAATGTCACCTTATACAAATACAGCTGTTGGGAGGAAGAACTAATGTTCTTTACTACTGAACTGTAAGCTCACAGGAGCAGGGACTTGGATTTCTGACACGCATACCAATGCCAAACCCAAGTTGGGTGCTGAACAAATACAACTGAATAGCCATTGAAAGGGAAACACAATTCCTTTGTTTTGACAAGATTCTCTCTTCCTCCATTTACATTTCTTTTGTGCGGTTTATACATATGTTTCTAACACCAGATAATTTTTTTTTTCAAAATGACTGAGAGAGCACACTACACTTCTCCTAATTTACGCTTTGTGGATTTAGACCATCAGGAGGATGGTACAGGTAACAATACGTAACAGGAGTATATGACAACGACAGTACTGTATTCATGACATAAAAGTAGAAAATAATTTGCATTCATATATCCAGCATTTGGGGAACCTTCAAACAAAAGAAGTTATAAACATTTAACAATTTTTTCACAGATGGGTTAAATCAGATCAAAAGTACAAAGCCTCAAGAAAAAAATGGCAGTAAATTCATACAGATTATTGCTGGCATCTCTGCTTTCAATTCACTGATGATATAAAGATGATGAATAGTTTTCATTTATTTGCAGGAAAGGAAGCATATGACAATTATTAATTCCCATTTTCTATCTGAATGCCTTGTAGAACTGCCAGTGCTCTTAGGAATGTCATTCACAGTAATCAGCTAAGACTAAAAGTACTGATTCCTCATCTACTGATGGACATCAACTTACTCGTAAGTCTTCACCAGCTGATACAGGCACAGGAGGCTCCCAAGCCAACTCCCACTGTTCTGAGACTGCAAGTAGTAGCCTATCTTGTCTACCACGGCTGTCCAATGGCCGGGAAAGTCATGTTTAATGATAGCACGGAGGCACATTGTCAGCTGGGCTCTATGGCAGGAGGGAAAAAGAAATGCATTATAAGTAAATAAGATCACGGCATAGTGTTCAATATTAAAGGATAGATCCCAAACCTTGGTTTATTGGCCACAATCTACATATTACATCAAAAGTATCACACATATTTTGACAGCACTGAAAGAGTTCTGGGAAGTGGCAGAGGAAAAGCAAGAAAAAAAAATCCCAGGGGACTTAACTTTAAGGAAGAAACTAATTTCAGAATATTTTAGCTACTTTTCTCCCTTCCTCCTCCCTCTCCACACTCATCAGGCAATACTGGAAAACAATTAATTGCTCATGAAATCAGCTAGCTTTGTACTTTGAAAATGAATGTTTATACTCCTATATGCTTATGAGGCTGAAAGCAACCACAAAAACACAAATTTGTACATTTTTACTAAACAACATTGGCCTGTGTTATGATCTAAGCCAGAGGTTCCTCATGAAATTACAATTTTCCTGGAATCTTCTAGAACAGCACTTCTCAACCTCTGAAGCATATGGCAGAACCAATTAGGTAAAAACATCTTACCATTCCTCTCCCTCCATGCACTTTTAGATGCCACTCACAACGGTGAGGCAAGACAGGACTGTTAATCGACTAAAGTGAGGTGCGACTAAAAAAAGCTGAGAGGCACTGAACTAAAAGCTGTAAATAAATACTCTTGGCTCTGCTAAGGAATAATAATTTAAAAAAAAAAAGTCTGCAGAAAATATTGGTTCTGCTATATTTAGTTTTCCTTGGGTATCCTCTTGCAGTTCATTACATCAGGAGCCACTATTACAAATCAGTTCAATAAGGGGCCCTCCACTTACTGATCCTTTTAGCTTTGTACAAACTTACCCTCCCCCTCAAGTCTTTGGAGATAGCGCTTGATGCTGATTACATTCCTCCTCCCCCCTTATTCTCACAAGCAAACAGTGAAAAATATCAGTATTACAACATCAGACTAGTTCCAGTAAAGTTTCTTCGACTTTTTTAACCTCTGACAAATCTACAAGTTTAGCCAGTATTTAGAAACTCTGTACTTTATTCCAGGTGATTGTCCTGGGGTTTTCAACAATCCTTTTAGATGTAAATTGTCATTGTAACATCAGGACATTTTGAGTACCAGGTTATGAAATGATGCCTGAACTAGTTTGCAGAAAACTCTTCAAACTTCCATTATTTTGTGTTCTTTTGTATAAACTTAGCCTTGGTATTTATGACATGATGGCAGGCGAAACTACATGCCTTTATTACATTATCATAGAAACAACACAAGCTTCCTTACCTTGTAGCACAACCTTGGCAAGGAGCACCTATCTCTTTCAGTGAAGATACTAATCATCCGCGTCAGAGCATGTTAGAAAAGCTGAACTGGAAACGATGATTTAGTTCATTTTCTTGTCTCAGTACAGGACCATTTATACCCTAAGCATTCCTGGCAGGTGTTTGTCTGATCTATTCATAAAGACCTCCAGTGACAGCAATGCTAAAGCAGTGTAATGCATTCTGGTGTTTCATTATTTTTTCAAAGTGTTTTCTCTAATCCCAATTTCAATTTGTAGTCAATCATTCATCTTCCGGACATGACTACTGACAAAAAAAGACATCTTTGGGCACCGAGTTAGTGGAGAGGAGGAGAGAAGAGGAAGATTTTCTTCTGTTTTTCAAAGATGAACATTTATACACTACAGCCTAATCCCATCCTATCAGCCTCACTTTAATTAGAATGGTGAACAATCATAGATTGTAGTATGTCTGTGAATCTTAACTATTTGTCCAGCAAAAAGAGAAGAGCATTTCTTCATTCTTTTAACATCTTAAAACCAAGAATGCTAATACACATTTAAATACTGGGATTATATATAAAAACTGCAAAAGTAATTGAGAAAAGGGCTACTAGAAAAAAGAAAACAGATCTCGGGCAGCATTTCCCTGAATGGTTAATTCTGTACTGCAGATAGCCCTCTATACTATCTGCCCTGAATCAGCCAAATAGACAGGCTGTCACTACAGCAAGTGTTGTAAGACACTTTAAACAACACCATAAGGGGATAAATCACATCACAGGGCTCTAAGATGGGTTACTACATTTCTGAAAAACAAGTGCACATAAATATGTTAAAATTTATTACTATTACATTTTCAAAACAAGTACTTGCTTCATCTCCCAGGAAATTGAGATTCTCACATTAACTACATCCGGACTGGCAGGTCTGAAAACTTGAGCTATAGAAATATCTCTACACAATGTAAGGTACCTCACTAAGTCAGGAGAACGAATTATTCCTTCTACTATGTTATCACGAATCTGCTGACGATCATTTTCATGAATGTTGAATGGAAATACTGCTTCTCCAGGAGGTGGTTCACGGTCTGGCCAGTACTGTGTCACCATATTCTTCAGGTAAATGGCAGCTAAGTATAAACATCGGGGAAACAATAATTTAATACTAACACATCTCCACATTACTCTGTGCTCAACATGTAGTACAGTTGAAAGTAGAACAAAGAATTGAAAAGACAACTGAAAACCACTGCATGAGTTCTTAACAATTATAGGCACTAAGCACAGCTGAGTCAGAAAACCATTTATTTTATGATTCCACGCAAGATCAGGCTCAAGTGCCTGGTCCTAAACAGAACAGGATAGTATTTTACTCTGCTTCTATCAGGGTACATTCTTTATTACAGCAGTCTTCCATATGGACATAATATTCCATCGTTCTAAACAAGCAAACAAATATCTACTTATCTGCATTTTTACTCATCCCTAAAACAACTACTCAAGCTCAGTAAGTGAAGTTTTGGAAGGCTCGTGTAAACAAACCATTGCACACGCAGATGGGACACTCTGCTTGGGGAAATGCCCAGTATGAAACTGGCACGTGGCCTACCTTCTATTCAGACAGAAATGTTTGTTGTGAATTCCCTAAGCTTTATCTCACTATTAGGATTTCCCATAATCCCTTAGAATTGTTCCCTTCTGTCTCACATGAAAAATAAAGTTAATCTTCAACTGAAAATAAAGCAGCATTTATGCCTCAGTACTAAAAAGCCTGTAAGCATTCTTTAGGAAACATAGGAAATGTGGTGTAAGACACTAAAGGAATGTTCTTAATAAACTCTTATCCCTGTACTATTTTGGTTGATTACTAGCTAGGGTTTTAAAGTATAAATAAAATATCCTGGGGTACAATCATTTTTCCTGGTGATGACAAATTACAAAGTATGAAAAACATGTAGTTTGTAAAATATTTTATAGAAGCAAGAGAAAAAACAGTTCTTTGCCTATGACATGCCAGAACGTTCAGACAAGAAACAGGTCCAGAAAGACTAGCCCAAAACTTCAATTTACTTTGTCCATTGATCTTGTTATACAAATTGTTGGCTTTTAAAAAATTCCCAGGAAAATCTGTTGATTTACAAATGTTAATTTAAATGTGCTTTTCTATGTCATACCCCCACTTTGTAAAAAAAAAACCAAAACCAAACACATTCTACATACTTTTTTTTCCTGAATGATACTGAAATGAGAGATTAATTTATGAAAATGACCTTATGGAGTCTAGTTTAAGCACCAAACTTTACTACAGAATGGTTTAACAATGCCATTCAAAGTTGGATTATCTTTGAAAAAATACACACCAGCATGACAAACAGCATATGTCAGCATGCCCCAACGCACTCAGGGGATTAATAGGATCTGTACAAAAAAACCAACAGTGCTTCTATGGGAAATGCTGTTCCATAGGATAAAAATAGAGCTGTGAATGAAACAGTATTCATCAATTTCTTGAAAAAGCTGAGTATTTTCTTTATCTGTCAAAAATATTGTATAGGAGTTGTTAAAATAGATTATGAGAATTTAGAATCTGATCTTACACAAATGTATACCCTAAAATTAGCTGCATCACCATACCTGAACTCACACACAGAGTTGGGCAATCTTTCTAGACATGCTTAGACTATAAATTTATAACTTGCCAGTGATGTGACCTTTCTTCCTATCTACTTTCACAAGCAGACACCATAGATACTGACTAAGCATATGTGGCTACCCTTGACCTAGGGAATTACGGGTTTTTTTCATTTTTCAGAAACTCATTTTTCCAGGAAAAGGGATTCAAATAGAGAAACGTATTCAAATGAGATCCACTTTTCTTTTGTAAATTCCCACTTGTCTTGGCATCACTACTTCTTCACCACCAGAAGAAAGAATACCTAAGGCTCTCTGGGTACTCAGTTTTGAGCAGAAATCACTCTCTTTTCATATCAGTATCACAGCAATCCAGTAGGGATCACTACAAACACAGGGAAGCCAAAGCAGGACTCTACCCTATACCCATGGTTTTATCTGACCCTCATGTAGGAAAGAAACAGCAAAGATAGATCCTTTTCATTTCCACATTCAGAACAAACGTGAACTAACTTACATTGCAACAGCTCAATACTCTGTTGAAATAACTAACAGACTGACTTCCTACTGAAAGAAAATTAAACAAGGAATTCATCTCACCTGCTTGACGCACTGGAAATTCAACTTGATCTGATACTATGATTTGCAGTAGACTTGGAGCAAAATTGATGATCTTATAGGACTGAAATATATACAAAACAGAGTTAGCAAATCATTATGTTTAAAGAAGACTGTATTACCAAAAGCTGAAAAAGAAATACAAAGTAAAGATTTTGCAGTGTTCTTTGACTCTCCTCATGAAGTATGAAAGGTTTTAGCACTTGGATTTACCCAGATCTGCAACCATTCAAACAATTACTTGTAAAAGATGAGCATATAATGGCACATCAGTGGAATAACTAATGCGACAAGGGTCTCTATTAGAGATTAGTGATAATGAATATTTAAATAATTCTGAGAATGCATAATGCGAAGCAATACAGATCTGTCTTTGAATTATTTAACTTAGCCTCATAAGTCAAATGGATAGTGACATGTTTCATCAATACATACCATTTATATGCAAAATAGACTGTGGTATAAGAGCAACACTGGATTCTGAACAGATTAAGAAAAACATTTAAAATTATTTTCAAGTATAAACAGCATCTGCATTAGCCATATATTATCCAGCTATCTTTTAATGGACTAGATGTATAGTACATCTTAACAGAAAAATAAAAACTGGGGAAACACAGCAGAATAACCATTTTTAATTAAAATCAAGCATAGACAGATAACATTTCAAAACCCATAGCATTCCTGGGAACTTTTCAAACACTACGTCAGCCACGCAGCTGAAGAATTTCAAAGAGAAAACAATGCTCACTGAAGTTCTGAGCAAAGCACACCAGATTTAAGAGATGTGAAAACCTGATAGCATTATACTGTTGTCATTCAACAGGGGTCCTCCAACGTGAAGAATCGTTGACTCAGCACGGTGCAGTTACTGCTAAGCCTTGGCAACATCAGTAGCTACCAGTAGGTCAGACCTTTCATCACTTAGATCCATGTGCTTGATGTTCAAAGACAGATGTTTCTTGGGGCTAGATGACAGAAACTTTCTTCATTTTACCTTTTATATTATTTCTTTCCAACTAGATTATGTCTGGTAGTTCTGTGGCTGTTTCCAGTGCTGTGCTTTAAGTACACTACATCCTCCTGTAAACTTTGCCTCATTCAAAAACTGTGAAATAAAAGAGGTAGGTTCTGCTCTTCGTGTACCCAGTTCCTTGATCTAACATTTCCATAATGAGGTAAAATTACATTGCTTTCATGATGCCTAAGTGTAACAGCTGCATCACAACACTATCATTCAATAATTTTACCAAATCACTTAACTTTCTGGCCCTCATTTTACTCATTATAATGATAGTGTAATTCTAACCTACTCTGTGCTCAGAGACTCATTTGATGTTTATAAAGTAATCTGAGATCTCAGATAAAAGCAGTAATGGCAAATCAAAAGCATACTTTCCTGAAATTCCCTTCTCTATAAACTTTAATTATCCATAAGAAATGCTCCAGATAAAGTAAAAGCTGTAACAGACAGCACAGGAACTCCATTTATCTATGGACACGCTGAAATACCAGCTTTCAACGTCAAGCGGTTGAAGCACACTGGATTCCAAAGATCACCTTTTAATCGAGTATCCTGGAGTCCAAAGCTTGCCCTTCAGTCGCTACTGGACAGAATCTGTACAATGTTGGTGGGTTCTGATGGGGGCCGCAGTAGGCTGCAGCAGCCTCCAGCACTCAACACCCAAGTCCCAGGGAGATAAGGAAAGCACGAGAAATCCCAGCAGCACAGAAAACAAAAAATGTACGTGAACTCTAATCACCCTTCTTCTAAACAGGGCCAATGTGCTGTTCTCAGACCCCATCTACACACAGCTTTTACTACTATAAACACATTGATTAAGAATGCAACCTTTTTCAGGGTATTTTTGTTGTTGTTGTTGTTGTTTTCCTGCAGTAATCCTACCAGTATCACATTTAGGGTGGACACAGTGCTAACAGTATAAATTACTTCCCTTTTTCTGTGCAAACAGCTTTTACTGAATCTACATTAAAGTCACCGCTACTCCAGGAAGCTTTATTGGTACCACTTGTGCTGGCGCACAACTGCTATCCCTGAAGTTTTGCCAGGATATCTACAAATATGGTTATTTGGCCTGCAGAGTGAATCCTCTCAGCAAGCGCCTGGAGTGACAAAAGACATGTTACGCAGAAACTACGCAGTGTCTCAGAGGAGGCCCCATCCCCTACCAGCACACTGCTATGAGGGCTTCTTTACACTTTACATACCAACACCCCTAAAGAGATCACAGGAACACAGTATCGAGTTCCCACTAAATCCTTCTACTCCGTACTATTATCATTACCATAATTCACATTTTTACATAGCTTTGTTTTCTACTCATTATCAGAAACATGAACGCTGTAGGGATCAACAGAGATCGTGTGCCCATTTTAGAAACAAGACACCCGATTCTGTTGTATTTGTGAAGCTCAAATACCATCCTGCTCGCTTGTGCAGCAACAAACCCGGTCAGGAAAACTACATGCCGCTTGCAATTTTTGGAACAGAGGACTTTTTAAAAAGCTGCATGCAGCAACATTTTTCCTATACCAGCACATTCTCGTTGGTTTAGTTGTCATGCTAATTGTGATCTTGGGATGTATCCTTTCCCTGCCTTGCTCAGGAAACCATACAACAGGGACTTGGACACCAGTGAGTAAAGATGTATGTATCATGCGAGCAGGTGCAGGGCAATTGTCAGGTGTGCACTGTGTAAATGGAAAGAAACAAGGAAGAGACCTCGGAGCTGGATGAGTTCAGCAAGACAGTTATTTGTATCGTTACAGCTGCACCTGATCTTTTACAAAGGGAGAGCGGGAATATTGTCAGTCCCATGGAAGGAATGGAAAGCTAGCTGCTGATTTTGAAGAGCCATGCCCAGGAGCCGCAGGGAGGCACCAGATGGCTGAAAGAGACCTTCAGCGCAGCTCCTGTAACACAGCACGCTGCTTTGTGCAGCTTGCAAATAATTACATTGCCTTGAATTCACATTTTTGTGATTTGGTAAAACTTTCCATGAAGGTGCTGATCGCCAGGGGCATATGTTTATTTTGAAGGAGAAAGTAAAAGTTTATGAAAAATAAACTTTCACCAAGTACTTATAAAGAACGATTATTTTAAAGCTGTGTAAAACACATACTGACTGTTCTTGCATGAATCACAGATCAGAGTATTTATGCTAAAAAAAAAAAACCCAAACCTCATTTAATTTCCATTGGGATTAAGAGGATGGGATACAGCAACGCGCAAGGCTAGCAGCTAAACTGGGAGAGCACTGATAAGATACAATTGGGTAAATTTACAGCAATAACCAAGGAGATGCACATGTCCCCACAGATCTTGTTCCATCTGTGTCCACTGTCTCAGGATCTGTGCACTGCAGCTGTACAGCTTTCTACACTCTGTCCTTTCACCTTTGGCCTAACGTGCATTCTTCCCCGCCTCAGCATCACAGCTCCGCTCTTCAAAACATCAGAGAACACATCATTTTTTTGCCTGTTTCCTCTTCCATTTGATTAGGCATAGAACAGAACCCAAAAAAGCCTCAGATAGGCCACTGAAAAACAGCAAGATGAACACCGTCACGTGTAAAGGACTAGAATACAAGGAGAGATAAGCAGGAAAAATACATAAAAATTTCCTCAAATGGATCCTACTGAAGCAAATACTTTTCACATCTAACATTCAGATTCAGCTCCCAGGTTATCATGCATTACATACTACTAAGCTCATTTCACTAAGCATTATTCTTGTGTCTTGTTTGCTGTCGCATTTAAAGCCCACAGCAACCAACTGCTCCATAGCCACATTTGTCAGTAACCTTCCCACTGCACATGATGGCAACCACAGTGGCTGAGTGCGGAACGGCACTGGAAGGTGTTTCTTCCCCTGAAGAACAACAACGGGACAATCTAGGACAATGAATATGGAAAACCAGAGCCTTCCCTCAGGTTCTGAAAGCGAAGGCAAGACCATCCTTCTCCGCAGCAATAAACAACAGCTCTTTCTCTGTACCTCTGAATCCAAGTATGGCACGTAAAAATTGCTGAAAAAGCAAGGCACTACACCTTTGTTTGCAAAGATAAACACACAGGAGAAATTTGTACCTTGAATACATATGCAATTAATTGTTTACAAAGATTATTTTAAGGTTTACATACATTTGATTTGAATGTTCAACTATCTGGTTTACTGAGCTTTATTTTCTGTTCGCTGTGCACTGAAAATGTGTTACTTAGAAATTCCATCAGTATTTGTCACACTCGGGAATATTTTTGCAGTTGTTAATACTATTTTCTCTCTTGTTTTTTACACTGTCAGTCACAGATGGTTGTTAAAACAAACTAGAACTTCAAAAGACACTTTCTTCTTTCCCTGTCTACACGCAAAGGTATTGTTTGGGGAGGGGAAAACACACAGTGTTTTCATACACAGTGAAAATAAGCATGTGTAAGAACCTACCTGCGTTTCTTTCCTCTGTAGGTTCTGCTGCCAAATTCATCCAGTCTCAAACAAACTCCGCTTTCCACAGAACTTCTAATCACGCAAGTCAACTTCCTCATCAAATTGGTCTTCAATACAAATACCTGAGATTCCTTCCTCTAGGTAACAAGAGGTGCTCATTGTCACTTGCAGAGTGGCCTTAAGATCCTTGCCTACTACAGCAGCCAGCTCAACCAAGGTGTGGAAGATATGGAAGCAAGCCCAACTTTATTCTGGACTCTTCTGCTTTTGGGCAATCTTCTCACACTTCTTTCTCCCAGCACTGCTACGCAGTTCCCGTCAAACCTGAATTCTGCAACTCCTTCTCAATATTTAAACAAACATCTGTATTTCTGCAATTGTGTTCTTATCTTCCCTTGTTACAGGCCGAAGAAATGCATTACAGCAGGTTGAGCCAATGAAGATTAATGCATAAAAATTGTATGGTAATCCTATCTGAACTGGAATCAGAGACGACTTTGTATGTTCACATAATCAGACAGTACATTCCACAACAGTCCAAGAACTGGCACATGAAAGAAGTATTTAGCCATGAAAAAAAAAAAATTAAAACCAGCAAAAGTCCCTGAAGTTGATGAGACAGACCTAACAAGAGTAAAAGCCTAGAACAGATATCAAAGAAAGGCGCACAGAAATTGAGTATCTTTCTTGATATGATAATTGACTGTTCTAATAAGTACAGTGTGATTGACAAACATGATCGTAAAGTACACAATTATGACGTGACACAGCTGAAGAAAAAAAGGGGGGGGGCAGGAGAAAAAGAGGGGGATGGAAAGATGCGTACACTTAGAAAATCAACAGGCTAAAAGGGAAATGACAGCAGTTACATGATAGAGATTACTGACCTGGCAGGAAATTACTGCTCTAGTTTATCAAGAATCACATTTCAGACAAACACCACACTTTCATTTGTGTTCAGGTCACTGAGAGAAGTGAAGTTTGTTGATGATTCAGAAGTAGCATGCATCATCCAAGGAGAAAGATCAGAAAAATCCTACAAAGAACTGATCTTTAGAACTGCACCAACAAAAATGGAGTGGGGTAATAGGACAAAGTACATGGTCATGCACTCAAGAATAATAGGAATTTCTCCTAAAAGCTTGAGGTTTCTTAGTGAGGAAGAACCATAGGATAAAAGGACCTTGGTATATTAAGTGATAAGAAATATGTAGGTGTTGGACACGAAGAAGATAATTGTAGTTTTAGGATGTATCAAATGATGTATTAGTGGCATTGAGCGTGAGACTTTCTGGAATGCTGCAAACACAAATTACTAGATTGCACAAGAAAGATTAATTCAAAGGGAAACAAGCACAGAAAAGAGCTGTGCTCTCCTATTATTAGATTTCATAAATTCAGTTTTATGATAAGGCAAAGGAAATACAGCCTGTTGAGGCTAGGAAAACAGGCTGGTAGGGATCAGCCTTTGACAAATATGTCAGAGCGGGTACCAAGAAACCTATTCTAGTTAAGACATAAGATTGGCACAAATGGATATAAACAGACCATAAATTAATTTAGGCTGGAAACTAACACTTGTTCCTAGCTGCGGGAGGAAGCAAATTCACCAACAGCCTTCAAACAGATATAATAAGGGGGAAAAAAAAAAAAAGGAATCTTGATTCCATTTCTGAATGCAGTTAGGTGATAATCCAGAAGGTAGGCAGCAACTTCAGGCAAAGGCAAACCCATCCGCGGGATTGCTTTTGCTCAAGGACCTGGGTGCACTTGGTGGGTGATGCAGAAGGATGGGAAAGTCCGACGTGTGCCTCAAGGGAATTTGATTTTGGGTGAGAATAGCCAATGAATTAAACTGTATGATACTAATTGCTATATAAGTCTGCCACTGACTGTATGTCATCACTACTATAGCAGGAACCCCTTGTTGCCAGCCAGGCTAGGAGCAAGGGGAGGAGTTCATTGCAATGTTAAACCCTATAACCTGGCCCAAAGGGACCAGGGGTGAAGATTGTAATGGACATACCTTTAAATTGTTGTAACCCACAATTTGAGTTGCATGTTATAGGAATTACTATAGCAGGAATCACCTGAACCAATGGAGGACAAGCCTTACAAGAAGCAGCGCAAGTGCAGCAGTGACCCGACCTGAGCTGTCTTTGGTGCCCAGTAACTCCACGCAACACACCACCTCTCCTGTCCTGAGTGACCACCATAACAGATGGAGCCCAAAGTCATGGACTAAATGAACTCCATGGACATTTTGTTGGCATTTGTGGACATTTTACAGACATTTCACAGGGGTGGTCCATAGACTAAGGGAATGATATCTGTGTATTATATCAAAGGATGGGAAGGGGGGTGGTGGTTAATGAGGATGTATTGGATAGTGTGGGACCTGAGCATGACGTAAATGGTATGGAATAAGGGGTGGAGAATGCGCTGGCTTTGGCTGGGATAGAGTTAATTTTCTTCACAGTAGCTAGTACAGGGCTATGTTTTGGATTTGTGCTGGAAACAGTGTTGATAATACAGAGATGTTTTCATTATTGCTGAGCAGGGCTAACACAGAGTCAAGGCCTTTTCTGCTCCTCACCCCACCCCACCACTGAGGAGGCTGGGGGTGCACAAGACATTGGGAGGGGACACAACTGGGACAGCTGACCCCAACTCACCAAAGGGCTATTCCGTACCATATGACATCATGATCAGCATATAAAGCTGGGGGAAGAAGCAAGAAGGGGGGGGACATTTGGAGTGATGGCGTTTGTTTTCCCAAGTAACTGTTACGCGTGATGGAGCCCTGCTTTCCTGGAGATGGCTGAACACCTGCCTGCCCATGGGAAGTAGGGAATGAATTCCTCGTTTTGCTTTGCTTGCACGCATAGTTTTTGCTTTACTTATTAAACTGTCTTTATCTCAACCCATGAGTTTTCTCACTTCTACCCTTCCGATTCTCTCCCCCATCCCACTGGGGGGAGTGAGTGAGTGGCTGTGTGGTGCTTAGTTGCCAGCTGGGGTTAAACCACGATACTCTATCTTTACACAAGTGCAGGAACATATGGAAGAGAAAGAGGCATTTTCAAACATGCTGGGACTTTTTACAGGTAGGTAAGCTTTCATTCATTTTAACTCCATTCCCCACACTCTACACTGTAAGCAAATTATGTAGTCAGGACTATTATGATATTGTTCAAAAGGACTCTCTCTACTGGGGCAAGCAATGAGGCGCATACAGAGAGGTGCTGTATTGGTGGACTAGTAGGATTTATACTCTCTGGAAAGCTCCTGTCACTATCTGCCTTCAAACTTGAAAGCAAATGTACACTGCAGATGGGCTAACCCAAGAGATGTTTTACCTCAGTACTCATTAGTGTGTATCAGGAGCAGCGTCGCTTTAACTAGTGCACAGAATAAAGGTGATCCCTGTTCTGTTTGGTCAAGTGTTGTATTACCACTTCAAGTACTTATTGTTGGAAGGTTTTCTGTCTGGTTGGTGGATCAGTTCCTTTGCTAGAACAAGATAAAAGCTAGAACAGCATCTGGATTCCAGTACTTGCAGGAACACAGTTACTTGTCAACACTATCATCAGATACATGGGAGTCTGACACATCGCTTTGAAGTCTTGCTTCAAAAGCACTGAAAGGCTTCAAGATGTCAAAGGCCCAGGTTAAGTGACATTCCTCAGGAGCACTTTTGTTCCACTCATCCAAAGAGTCATGTCAAACCCAGCACTGCATCGGTACATTATATCAGTCAGATGCATCTCGCTTCATTTAGTAACAGGAAGCCTACACAATAATGGGTATGTCTTAATTTCAAGATCCATTCTTTATAATAGTTAGAAAAGAGAAAATGTGTCAGCTATTTTAAATAAAAATCTGTATCTCAACCTGTTCTCAATAAATATACTTGCACTCTTGAATCTAAAACCTGTGTCTTTCATGAGAATTGCATTATCCACCACTTGAACTTAAAACAGTTTACAGATCTCAATCTTAAAAGGCTTTCAAAACTTTTCCTGAGTTTCACAGTACTTATTGGTGATGTTAAAACGACAGCGTTAGGAGCAGGATCCAGGAATCCAGACAGCTGCCTCTTTGTTCCGAGCCTGCCAAACATGCACCGGTTTATTATTGTAGTTTTGATTCCTGTGCAACAGGCTGCTGACAAATATTTATAATTTCCCCTCTCACTCCTTAATAGTAGGGATAAAAATAGGTCCTGGTGAATTTTTAAAGTAACTATGCCAAATAAAGAAAAAAGTTTTGCATTTTTATCTAACTATCTGCAAGAGCATTCTCAATGTCCAGCACTTAATCCACTGATTTACTAAAGGAACTTGCCAACTGCTAAAGCAAGGATTAGCTATAGCTAATTCAGAAGGAGTTTTAAGTTGCCTAAATAGAAAATTAAGCTGGAGGAGCAATTCTGAAGTAGCAGCAATTCCTGACAGCCAATTCTCATTGACGGTTTTGTTAACACACCAACACAGTCAAAAAATCCAAGCCCTCCAATAGAATTGATCAAATATTCCACCGAAGTATAGAGGTTAAAGCTTTATTAATGTTGTGCAAGGGACCCTTCTCTTTTTTCAAATGTCCAAATAGAGACTGTGGTCACAGTTCTGATTCAGTGCATACTGCCGCTACATTAACTGTGGGATGCTGTGGTAAATACTACCCACAAAAATCTGATGTGCCTTTCTCAAAGTTTTACTTGGCATGCTGCTGAACGACACAACATGAATCCCTGCGAGTCACTGCTACCTATCATCTGTAAGAGCAAGAGAGAGACCTGAGCAGACGAGCTCAGCGTCGTGCCTTCCAGCACCAAGCACTGAACTGAGCGCCCAGGCCACGCCGAGGATCAGACTGCCGCGCTTCCCCCGCTACGCCCTGCTCCCACGGTCACACATTTTGAGCGAGGGCAGCGATCCCGCCCGGCCGCCGGGCACCCACGCGCGGACCAGGGGCCGCCGGGGCCGCGCTCCGCGCCCGCCACCCGGACGCTCCGAGAGCCGGCAGCTCTCGCAGCGGCAGACCCCGCCCCGGGGGTCCCGGCAGCCGGACCGGGGCGGCCCTGCCTCCTGCCTCCCGCCGCCAGGCCGCCCCCGCCCGGCGCTGCGGCCGAGCGCCCGGACCAGCGGCGCGGCGGAGCGGCCGCTGACAGCCGGCACGGACGCGCCCGCTCCGGCGGGGGATGCCGCCGCCCCCGGCCCGGCCCCGCTTTCCGCTGCAGCCTGCGCAGGGGGAGGGCAGCGGCGCGGGGACCGCCGCCCCACAGCCCCTCGCTGCGGAGCGGAGCGGGCGGTCCCCGCTCCCCGGCGCGGAGGAGGGGGCGCACCCCGACACCCCCCCCCGCCCCTGCCGGCGGGGTCGGGCGACCCCGTGCCGCGCGGCGGCCGGGGTGAGGCGCGGCGGGGCGGGGGCGGGGCAGGCCGCCGGCGGGTCCCGGCCGGGGCCGACCGCTCCCCTCACCTGATTGAGCTCGTTCTCGGCGGCGATGCGCAGCTTGGGGTCTATGGTGCCCTTCAGAGCCTGGATGATCCTGTTGGGATCCATCTTCGCCTTCCCTCGCCGGCAGGCAGCGCTTCCCCGGGGGCAGGAGGAGGAGGAGGAGGAGGACGAGGAGCCGCCGCCGCTAGCGCCGCCGCCCCCCAGTGCCACAATCACAGGCTCGTGTCCCCCACCCCCCCCGGTCCCTCTCCAGAGCCATTCACCGGTTTGCGACAGCTGGGTATCGGGAAACGGGCACTGCTTTACGGCCGCAGCGCCTCCTTCTGGCTTCGTGTAGAGGTCGGCGAGAGGCGGCCGCCATCTTGTTGTACGGATAAAAGTCAGGCGGGATGGTCCGCGGTGGGTGGGGTTAGAGAGTGGTTTTCAGGTTGTAGCTCTGTGGGGGCGGCCATGTCGCGGTACGGAAGGCAGGCTGTGGAGCCCGCCGCGCCCCTGTCCCCGAGGGGAGCGCGGCCGGGAGGCCGCTGTCCTCACGGTGTACGTGCGGCTGCCGGCGCCTCTGCTGCAGCCAGGGACGCGCCTGCCCCGTTCTCCGTCCCTGGCGACACCAACAGGAGACTCGGCTGATAGCAGACCGTCGCTGTCCTGGCGATGGAGGGGAAGGCGGGCCCGGGGGCACAGGACCCCGGCAGGGAGCAGGCCCGGGCAGCCGCGGCGGCGAGGGGACGGCTGGGCTGGGGGAGGCAGGGGCTCGCCGCTTTGGCCAACGTACAGCTGCGGCTGCTGCGGTTGTGCTGAGGCACCTCCGTGCTTTGCTGCTTGGTGGCCCCTGTTGGTACCTCACAGTGAGTGGCAGCGCTGGCAAAGGCAGACCTGTCCCTCAGGTCTCTTGTTGCCCAGCCCACGGGATGCTTCCAGACCCTCCGCGCTAGCCGGCTGTGCCACACACGCTTTCACTACACTTAAAAAACATTTTTAGTCTTCCTTCTTAGTAGTTTACTCCTTTTTCTAGTAGTTTTCCAGCTTGAGTACCAGGCTTGATTGTTCAGTATTTACTATCATCACGTGGGTTGTTGGCACAAGAATTAAAGTGAGAACACCAAGACCGAATGGTGGTGAGGTCAGTTCCGTGGTGGAGAACTCACATTATCCATGAGGTTATCCGGGTACCCAAGGTACGTGCTGCTGCACAAGAAGGACGTGCAACATGCAATGCAAGAAGACAGAAATTGGTTGCAAGAAGCTTCCTGAAATGTGCAGTTGGGGCACACGTCATGATTCCTACCATGCTTCCGATACTCGTCCTCATCCCTGTGTAGATTAGTAGACCCTGAAAATGGTATATGTGTGTGTGATGGTGTTTGGTGATGGTATGTGATGTGATGGTATAATGGTGTTTGTGTGTGAAAGTGGGTGGAAGGTGCTTACCACTCAGGTTGTCAGGAATATACAAACACCCCTTCTAACGGCAAGCGTTTCCCCCCTGTGATTTTCCACCTCTGTCCTATTTCTCCCTTTAAATCCTAGAACATGCAGGTGAACCAAAGGAAGATTTAAACATCCATGCAGGTGTAAGATAACTATCAAAGGTGCAGTTCACAGACCAACATGCCAGAAAAACCTCACGACTAACATGATCTTAGTGAGCCAAATCCTTCAGTTACTTCTGCAAGTGATGTTTTACATAACATTTACAAAACAGAGAAGTGTTATTAACTGGTAGAAAGAAGAGAAAGACTACTTGCCATGTTTTGGTAGAGTCAAACACAAGGGCAATTACAAGATCATCCCATTATATAGATGCCTTAAGAACACAATTGGACAATATGTCATTTGTTCATTGTAATTACAGTATAGAACATAATTTCTCATTACTGCTCCTCAGTTAAGAAAACAGCAGTACTTCCCTCAACTTATATATTACCTGACCTATACTGAAGAATACTCTTCTTAACAATGGTGAATGCACAGGAGTGCCATTTATGGCAGGGATACCCTTCTCTAACCACGTGAACTATATGGTAATGCCACAACATCTTTACGGCCGCTAAATAACTTAAGTTCCTAAATTGTTTACAAGGAAAATGTTAGAGCAGCTAATACTATAATGATTTAATACAGAAAAATTGTCCCTTAATAAGTTTGCCTATAATTAAAAAAGAATCTAGCTGTAAAAATGAATTACACCTACCTAGCATTTGGAGGTTGTGCGCTCCCTTGTGGTTTCCATCACTTTTTGAAGTGGTGCAGAACACCTGATCAGTATCGCTCAAGAACTGTCTTTTTGTTCTCCGGTAATGCAGCTCTAAAGCATCTGGCCAGACATTGTAGTAGGTACTTTCATTCTCCTTTTCATTTCTCCTTAGAAGCAGGCAAGAGTATGTTCAGTAATCATAAAACATAAACAAAAAACAATGTGAGTGTAAAAAGTATATGTTGTTAACTATACCAATTCTTTGTCATTTTCCCATTTTGGTTAAGATAGTAAATAAGATTATTCCAGTGAAAACTGCCCATTTTAAGGATCCTGGATCAAGTATCATACTAAAACCAAATTAAAGGATTTTAACTCTACTTCCTTTTCCAAAATTAGCATGTTATGGACAGTTTAAAAGTAGTTCTCGTTTATTCCATTTCTGTGTATTCATCTGTGGTAGGAGAACTTAAAACTTAGGAAATTTATTCATTGAAGGACTTCAGTCTTGTGGAGCTGGTGATGTAAAACATATCAATAAAGAACAAAATATGCTTAAAGGCTATTTTAACATCTTCCTAAAATGTTTTTTTATAATTTTATTGCACTTACCACTTGTATTTAAAATGGCACTTTTAACACACAACATTCACTACAAAAAAAGTGAAAAGATTTTACACCTAAGATTTTCCTTTTAAGACCGGCTTTTTGTGCACACAGCCATCGATGAGGCAATGCCAGCAAGTCTCTAAATCAAGTAATATCCAGCTCAACAATGCTTATTTCCTTTGTAATATGTCAGCAGTGATTTAATTGTGGAAGTATTGTTGCAAGCATTTTAGTCTACCTATGCGCTGGGTTTGATGTGTGCCTGATATTTCTTCCTGTAAAACATGAACCTCCACAGATACCAGTGGCTATGTTATTCTAAAAATAAGTTTTGTCATTAATTGAAATATTTTTTATGTAACTTCAAAAACTTCAGGATGAAAGTAACAACTTCTAAGCAAGAACTCATATGCTTTTTTGTTAGAGCAAAGATTCTGTTAATATTTTGGGCTCCACCTGCTTCAAAATAATGGATCTGGAACTGCATTAGATTTTTTTTTTTTAAAATCTGTTTTGCTACTCTGCAAAATAAAGAATCTGAGGTAAAATTCTGAGATTTTCTTGTCAGCTATCTAACACTGCTGCTGAGAGAAGACCCCATGTGAAAGGGACAAGTGATATACAATGAAACTAAAAACAAGTAAATGAAATCCAAGTCGTACCAGCAGGCAAGTACAGAAAAAAAGGATGAGAATAAAAGGGAAGTGGGGAGATAAGGGAGAGCAAAGATTTTTTTGGTTTTTTAAAAGCTCCAAAACTCTCCAGGTGTACGATAACAACAGTTTTATGAAGTATTTAGAACAAGCAATTGTATTTTGAACCTCAGTTGCTGAAACCAAGGATTTTTAAAGCAACATAAATTTGACCTCAATGAAAATCAGACCAAGTTCGTGAGCGAGTTGCTATCAAGAGAACTTAAGTTGAAGAACTTTGGGAGGTGGAGAAAAACTAGAAAAGCCTTATAAGTTGCAGGTTACTTAGAATTAGTCCTTTGACTTTTGGTTGTTTTGAAATGCAGGTAGTGTTTTAGGCGAATGCTACGTGTAACGTACCTTCCGCTGGCATAGAACAACTGCTACGTTATCATGCCAACCACTTGGAAAGCATCTGGTTGTAAGTTGTACTTAATAAGAGATACTCATGGAAAAGTATGAGAAAGACGACAACGATCCTTTGTGTGATGTGCTACAAAGTAAAAGTAATCCACTGTTTTCAATAAAGGCTTTACTTCATTGTAGTAAACTAATGACAAAGTGATTAGATCTGTACTTAGCATAAAGCCTTCATTCCAAATCAACCACAGCCCTTACTCATCACTCATCTAAGACCCAAACAGTCCAAAAGCTGTATGAACTAGTACTCTCCAGCCAAGTTAGTACTTCGCAATATTTTTTTTTTCAGGTACACCACCACCTGGAAATGTTCAGTCAGCAGATACAAATTTGTAAGCTTTTTCATTCTTAATAGAATTGTTTATAGTTGGGAGACAAGACACAAAATTAAGTTGATCAGAGACTTGTGAACAAGTGCATAAGTGGAGTTAATTCATTTTTATCTGGTTATGGCACAGTACATCTCCAATTAGAATACACAACAGACTCTTCATATCCTCCACAAGACTCTCGAACTTAATTTTCTCAAAAGACCTGTATAGATTTGATAAAGAGCTAGCAAGGATGATGTGCAGCAGATAAACGTATGTCAGGCCTCCAGATACAAGACGTTGATCAGAGTTAAAATTCCGAAGCAGTCTCCCCCACTGGCTGTTTTGTCAGAGCAGCTGCAGATAATTTACAGCAGTCAGGGAGGAAAAGGTAAGTAATCTGAACCAGTGCAACAGAACAGTGACATTCTCTGCACCACCACTGTAGCCCGCAGGATGGAGGTTTCCCGAGCTGCAGGAGGTTAGCCACGACAGTTCTGGTAGATCATTCATGGTCTCCTCTCACTTCCATACCCGGGGAGGGGTGGTGGGGGGAAGTCACAAGTCCGTTAGTATTGTGAAAAATTTAAGAAACCCTTTGTCATGGTTGAACCCCATGAGTAGGCAGCTCAGCCCCACATAGTGGCTCACTCATTCGCCCACGTGGGATGGGGGAGAGAATCGGAAGGGCAAAAGTGAGAAAACTCATGGGTTGAGAGAAAGACAGTTTAATAGGCAAAGCAAAAGCCACGCACCAAAGCAAAGCAAACCAAGGAATTCATTCACTGCTTCCCATGGGCAGGCAGGTGTGCAGCCATCTCCAGGAAAGCAGGGCTCCATCACACGTAACGGTTACTTGGGAAGACAAACGCCATCACTCTGAATGTCCCCCCCTTCCTTCTTCTTCCCCCAGCTTTATATGCTGAGCATGACATCATATGGTATGGAATAGCCCTTTGGTCAGTTGGGGTCAGCTGTCCCAGCTCTGTCCCCTCCCAATGTCTTGTGCACCCCCAGCCTCCTCGTGGTGGGGTGGGGTGAGGAGCAGAAAAGGCCTTGACTCTGTGTAAGCCCTGCTCAGCAGTAACAAAAACATCTCTGCATTATCGACACTGTTTCCAGCACAAATCCAAACCATAGCCCCATACTAGCTACTGTGAAGAAAATTAACTCTATCCCAGCCAAAGCCACTGCACCCCCCTATTTCAGGGTAGTTCCACTAATTCACTGAACTCGGAGAAGGAAACATGGAAATTCACTCACTCCAAATGAAAACCTAGTGTTAGTTCCTTACCCTTAGAGTTTATCTTCAGCAGGCTGCACGAGATAACTAAACCAGAGAGAATTTAGGTGGTATCCAACTTGCATAGCAAAGACAGCAATAGGAAATTAGCAGAACTATGATGCCCCTTTTTGTGTATGTTTTAATTAGACCTGATTATCATCCTTATATAGGCATGTTGTCTCATGCAACAATTCAAGCAACTTCATTTAACAACTATGGAGAAAAAAAGTATTGGCAGACACAGTATTTACATGAAGTCGACACCAGCATTACCTCAAATATTTTCAAGTTGTGAAACTCACCTGTTAAATGCTTCACCCAGAAGTAGAATATAGATCTAGCATTTCAGTTTGGATGTACCGAGTTAGGCTAAAACTGTGCTAGCTGGTAAATAATGCACTGAAATACTGTGAAGTACTACGAGCAGCTTTCAAAACAGGTATTAATCTAGAAACATGAAGAATGAGGATTGAGGTATCAATATCCTAGTGTTTATCAGTATGGGAAATCACATGAACTCATATTTCTAGGTATTTTGAAGACTAGAGTAGCAATTTTCTACCAGTGGATTTTGGCCAGCTATCAGTGTGGAAAGCAGGTGTTTTGCTTGGTCTTTTGCAGTTTGTTTGTTTGTTTTAAGATGTAGCCTTAACATTGAAGGTTCAGTACTAACCTTTAGAGGCACATCTAGTCTGAAAACTTTATGACAGTACCTGTTCACTTGTACTTACATTCCTTTTTGTAACAGAGGGTAGCTAGAGCTGTGTTCACGGCTCCAACTAGAAACACAGTGAAAACCAGTAGCTCTAGCTAAGGAAGTACTACATGAGAACACTATAGGATAAAATTGATCATATGTTCAGCTACTGTATAGAAGAGAATTGTCCGAGTTGTATACTTTTTTTTTAATAACAAATATCAGGGGAAAACCAGACATTTTATTTTAAAGTAGCTGGTACTGTGGAGATGATTCCAATTCAGGCTGACAAAGCTTATGAAAGTCTGAAGTCTTTTAAAGCCATCCATTATATGATTTGCAGCCAAGTTTACTATCAAGGAATGGTATAATGATTAGAATTCAATGTTCATCGTATCTTCACACTTCTTGCTGTGAGCGTGTACTCCTTTAGTTAGGAATTTAAAAATCCATCTTACACATACAGACAACCAGCTCTGAAATTGAGACGCTTACCTCAGATATCTTAAATATATGCAAGCTAGAGATACATAAGAGCTTTGCTAGATCTGCCACTAAGAAATAAGGTAAGTCTCAAACAAATGGGTCTACCAAGCAGTTGTCCAGACTCGATTGAACTGAAGCATTATAAAGCAACATGTGCACCCTGCATTCATAGTGAGCATGTGTCAGAGGCTGCCAAAGGCTGAGCTTATTAGCAAAGCTTAGAAATTCTGGTAACTTGTTCTTAAAACATACAAAATCCATCATAGAAGTACGTATAATAAAACCAAGTAGGATAAGCTGCATGCTAAATAAGAAGCCTGTGCTAAAGCAGGCTGAAGTGCAAGGGATACCCTGCTATATACACCATAGGGCTCATTTATTTACTAGTCCCTATATAGGCCATCTGGGAGAGGGGTGACTGCATCAGTGCTCTACATGTCTAAAAAAAATACCCAGAGTTGCAGATCTGTTAGAAAAATGGTGAAGTCTCCCTGTCCACAGCTGCATAGCTACTGCAAGCTGAAAGTTACCCTAGCTTATCTACCATATTCCCATATTAATATACAAGGCAAGTTACAACAGTCTAAAAAAAGTGCTAGTTAAAACTCCTGCCACTTATCCTCTATTGAGAGTTTTCTAGAAATAAGCCTCTTCATTGGCTAAAGTCAGAACGAGCATGTTTAAAAATACAGGCTTAACTAGATTCCCTAAAGCTTTATCCTACCTAAACTTCTCATCTCAGAACTTGCCAAAGAAATTAAACCAAGATGATGTATGATCACCCTGTAAAAATCTGTATGAAAAAGATATCTAAGCTTGGAATAAAACCAAGATCGTTATGGCAGTAACTTCATGAAGTCATGCCAGACAACTTGTTTTGGCATCTGCATAGTAGCAGGGGAGAACTGTTTAAAGTTGGAAGTTGTGAAACCAGTTACCAAGAAACAGCAGCTTTATATTGGGTCTGAACTGTATTCCATGTAGGTTTTTACTTTCATTTAAAGCAGCAGATAGCTGAACTGCTTTTACTTTGCATAGTTCATCCTTAGATATACCAGTCAGCCTTTTCCACTAGCTACCTTAGTACACTCTGATAAAATACTTCCTACCACTAAAACAAACTATTGAAGCTTTTACAAGTAGACAGAGCCAGTGACCTACAGTCTTCTTACTGGTTCATGCTTCCATTTTAAACATTGACATGCTTTATAGTATTTGACATGCTGCAGCTTAGACAAGGACATGCATCATGGCTCTTCAGTTCTCAGGCCACAAGAGATTGCTGAAGACTGGTCACACAGCCCTTTAGCTCTAAGAAAGTAATTCCATAAATGCTTCCTAGCATTTGTATTCAGGTTTGATTTAAAATGCAAGCAGCAGGCTTCAACTACAAATACCAAGTTCCTCAGCAGTTCTCCAGAAGGAGGAGATAACTTGCATTACAAGCTGGTTCAAGTCTCAGGGGGGAGTGAAGCCATACATGTTTGTGCTTCACAAGGGTCAATTTTAACTTTGAAATACGTTGCATCTGAATAACAAAGTGTGAACCAGCCCTTCCCAGTGACTGTTTTGAGGTTTAAGAATTTCAACTACATCACTACTGAAGGACAGGTGATGTGACAAAGCTAGATTTTGACAGGATATGCATTTAAAATAAATAGTCCTAATGAAGTATGTAGCATTTCACATCAAATTTCTTGACCTTTTGGTTAAAAAGGAAGCAGGTAACAATCTTGAATTCATTTTGATCAAGGGGACACTCTTCAGAATGGCATCAAGCAAGAACTAAACAAACAAGCAATCCTATTTAAACTATACAGTTTACCCTGAATTACTGAAACTTGAAGACCAGTTCTACGTAACAGCATGCATGTACACCCCACATCAGTAATAAGCTCAGTTTGATATATTTTAAAAAATAAAGACCACTGGCAAGATTAATACTAAAATGCATATTAACTTGTTTTATTGAGGCACAACAAGGCATTGTGAATAGCCCATACTTGAGGCAATCAATAGTGTAGTAAGCTGGACATTAATACAGTTTAGGGTAAGTGCAAACAATATACATTCACAGCTTTACTAGCAAGGCTACATCACAACTGATAAAGTGCCAAATTAGTGCTGATTCAGTACCCCAACTCCATGATTTCACCTTGCACAACAGGACCATCATTTCCCCCAATAATGGAACCACATATCTTCTATAAAGTCAGTAGTAAGTGCAAAGCTAGTCCCACCCCCCTCCACCAAGGTGTTTGGAGCAGCTCTTTTGTAAACATCGCACTGGATTTTAGTCCTGATAAAGGAGGTATCCCGAAAAGGTGGAGTATTTCCAGCTACTTCCATAGATGGCTCCCCGATGCAGACGCAACCAGATCTGATCTCCCTGGAACAGCTGCAGGACTGCATGGTTACTAGCTGTTTCATGATCAGGAGCCCCATCGTTTGCATATGCTGACACTAGGACCTCTTCATTCTTCATGAGATTCACATACAGGGGAACATTTACAGCCAGTTTCAGCATGTGGAAGATGAAGACATATGTACCATTCACTGGACAGTTGAACCTACCAAGCTGGATATCAAAAGTTTCTCCAAGGTTGTTCAGCAACAGATCAAACACAATCGGCTGGTCTAGAGTTCCAGGGGCCAAGTTAGATGTTCTAGCGGCAGAGAAGGCAACTCTCATCTGCTGCGGGAGGGGGTAGACATGCACTGGTAGTATGGTGGCAGCTTGGCTCGTCACTGGCATATCAACAGGGGTGATGCTGCGGGAGTCTCCCTGCCCAGAGTCCCCACTGTTAAAGGTTTCATTGTCTCGTTCTGGACTGCTCACCTGAGAGGAATCACTCCACCCTGCTGTTAAAGATCATTAGCAATGATAAATAAGTATTATAACAGAAGGATAACCTTAAACCTGCGTGCATAAACCTTAAGCAGCAAGTGTACAGGCTTCGCAGCAGATTTGTCTTTCAGCTACAGCAAGCTGTCAAAGGACCCCAGTGAGAACAGAACTTGGAAGCTGGTTTACATTCATCACACTTGCAGCATTCAGCAAGACAGATCATAATTTAACTATGAACAATGACTTTTCATACTTTTAAGTAGGAAAGGGCAGTAGCTTGCTATAGTTTTAGCTTTAGTATTTGCCACATACATATATTACCATAAAAAAGCATTGCTAACTTCTGAGTGGAAATAAAATGTAATTTCTGAAAAACATGGCAAAATTACCAAGAGTCAAGTAGTCATTTAGTCACCTTCAAGACCTGAAATTCCACTGCAAGTTACCTCAATACTTTTATTCTGGAGCTGCATCCTTAGTAGGTCATATCAACTTATCATGCTAGAATATTTTAAGTCTGAAGAACTAGAATTACTTTTAAGCTTTCTGCACCTCACTCTGCAAAATGAAGCTGTTTATCTTTTCAAATATCCAAATTAAAGGGTCTAGAATGAAAACATTAAATAGATCTGAGAAATTTAAAGCAGTCACCCTCAAGTTGCAAACTTATTTCCACTGGAAAGGAACACCTTAAGATATCCATAAAACTAGGTAAAACTTGCTATGATATCTTAATGCCAATGAGTATTTCTGTCAACTGTTAACCCACCACAATCTCTGTATTTCTTTTAATACTCTTCTGAAGTATATGAGTCCTCCCTCAGATTTAGAGAGAACCTGCTTTATCCTAAAACAGTTTCCATGATATGCCATAATTTCCCTTTATTCTTCAAAGTGGTGATCTATAGTTACTATTCATCTCACTTTTTACCTATGGCACTCAAAGTCCAGCTTTTTCCAGCACATACAGTAGGATTAACTCATCTTGCTTACAACTTTTCAAAATGCACACTATTCATACTTGGATTGAAACAGCTACAGTCCTACGTATTTCTTTAGGTTTTGTACTCCAGCATGGAAGTACAGAGTAAAGCTATATTCCCAAATTTTTTCATAGAAAAATTTATCTTACAAAGTTTTGGGATCCGATAGCTTACCCAGAATCAGGGGAGACCATGCAATTAAGGGAAGAACCTAAGTGCAACATCAGAACCACCCTGTGTGTTTTCCTAGTCAGTTTATTTGTGAAGAAAGTTTAGTAAGGTACCACTCTGTCAGAACTGTGACATGTGAAGACACCAAATTGAGAGGTGACATTAAATCTGCTGCTATGCAATGCTGACTGTAAGAACAGTACTTGACCTTTCTTCTTTCTTGGTTAATTTTTACCAAACTTGATCTGTTTGATCAGTTATAGTACACTGTTTTTCTCACTATTCACAATAAAACACTCCACTCCAGCAACTGCTATCCCCAAGCACATACATGTACCACTGGGAACCTGATGTTAGCCTTACCTCTTGAATTTGCTCGAGGACCACTAGTTATCCCACCTCGTTTATAGCACTGCTGGTAATTAACATCCTAAGAGAACAGAAGTATTAGCAAGATTGCTATGAGCAAATCTGAAAACAAATGGGACTACCAAATATAGTATTTTTTGCATTTGCACAATTAATTCAAGCTCTGGAATAGACAATGATGGAGTTCAGAATTAAGATGTAAATAAACAGCTTTATAGAAAATTTACTTTTACAGTAGCCTGTATGAAATTAAAGAGCTATTTCAATGCCAGTTCTAGTAAGTTAGCTTCTGAACTATACATTCAGTTCATCGAGCATTACCTTAAATCTCAGGTCTGTTAAAACCTTAAGTCTCAAGTCTGCATAAGTCTGTACAGAAGAATATATTTTATTTCAAAGCTGAAGACCCTCCTCCCACCAGGAACCTTTGCTTTCTTACACATTGGTTTGGGTTTTTTTTTTGCCTAAACACATTCTCAGTAATCCATTTAAGAGTTCATTGTTTTATACTACAGAGGCATTGAGGACTAACTTTAAAATCCATCGTAAAATGGACTCATTATGCCACATCTTATTTGCCATCTGTTTGCATTTTGGAGATTCTCTTCATACGAAAATCAACCTGTCATACGAAGTTCTGTCTCAACTGACTTCCTATTTCAACTGCTGTCTACCATTCCGAAAAAGGGTTTCATCTAGAAAACAAAACTAAACTCTAGCTTGTAAAGTATAGTGCACCTGTTAGGATAATGAAAAGCTACAGTATTAGAAGACTTATCTCCCATACAGTGCTCATGAAGGCTACTGGAAACAAAGTCAATGCTTACTCTCTGAGTATATGGCATTCCAGCATAATCTCTACCAGGGAACTGCAGCTGGCCATAGCTGCCATTAGTTATTGAAGGTGAGCCTCTGTAAGCATCAAAACCTGTTCAAATAAGGTTGATTATTCAATATTAGTCATGGTTTGGTTTACAAGTACAAGTCTAGAATACAACTAGAGCTCCCTTTTAGCAATTATACCTTTTGTGTATTACATTGTGAATTACACATCTATTCCTTATTTCAGAATCTCACTGCTCCTATAAAGAACACATTTCATTAGCTCCTCTGAACTACCCAATGCATGTATCAAAATTACACATTTAGAAGTATAACAGACCTTAACAATTGCCTGTTAGATACTAATGGGCCTTCACAGAACAGCTGAAAAACTTGCTAGATCCAGAGACAGGATTTAGCGGAATTAAGAAATGCTTTCTTTTGCTATTACAGATGCTTAGCTATGACTGTTACACATTTAAGTACTATAATATTTAGTATCTTTAGCTATTACACTAACTACCAAATACTTAACTGCTGGTAAGTTAGAACTACATAACTCATTTTCCAGTACATGTTTCTACAAGGTATTGAGCAGTCTCAGCCCAGTAGCTGAAACAACTGCTATCACAGACTAAGTGCCCTTCTACTTCAAAATAGAATAGGCCACAGCTAGCAACCACGTTAAGTTGGTATCTGCTGAGAGTCAGCTGAAACTTTCCATAGTACTTCAGCTAGCAGCAGAATAGCAACTGATTTGCAGAGACCAAACAATCCTCCTCTTAAAACCCTTCAGTTTGTTATTAATCCAGATGGGCTCTCCACTACTGGGAACCTCTCCCCCCATGCCAGTTTCTGCTGGTAATATTAAAGCCAGCAGTGCTAAGAAAGAGTATCTTGTTTTGGGCAAATACTGCAAGTGACATCTGAGGGGAAAATACCTGTCCAGCGTGTTAGCAAGACAGATGCCAAGAGAAAGAATAAAGGGGGTAAAAAGTTCAGAAAGGTAAATGAAACAGCAAGCAGAAAAGTCTACACAATTAAGTAATTCAATAACCTATTAGTGAAAGTTTCTACTTTCATAATTCAAAAGTCTATGAAATTGCTCTGCCAGTTCACCTGACACCCAAAGTACATGGACTACAAATAAAAGTCAGAATGAACTTGCTTAAATTCTACAGAGGAAGACCCCATTCTCTGCACATTGCTCTTAAAGTCTTGTTTTAAGAAGTTCCACATATAGAACCTAAATTTAATACCATGTCGTGTTAAGTCGTATTCTAGTGTTACTACATTAGATTTTTTTATTTTTTAAGGTGGTAGTAAATACAGACATACCTTTGTACCCACCAGGGGAACGATATGAATTAGCCAGTGACCTTCCACCTCTAGCAGATCCTCTGACAGACCCACGACTGTTAAGGTAAGGCTGAGGGGGTCTGGGAATAACATTAGTCTGTGCTGGATAAAAGGCAAGGCTACCATTGCTAACAGGAACAGCTCCATCAGGTTGATAATTCACTGCTTAAAACAGAAGGCACAGATGAATTCAAAGCTTTTATAACTGTAGTAAGTTACCACACCTAGAAGCAAGGGCAGCATTAGGAAGTTCAGAGACTGATTAAGCTACTCTGAATATCCTGTTCTTCTGTCCCTTCATTACTCCAAATAAGTGGGGATCCTCCCCTTTGTTCTGTAGAGTGTAATGCTTGTAAAGTATACTGTGGACAGCCTAGGCTGTCAGGTAAGCCTCTAATGCATTCAATAAGATTCAGTTGCGTAGATCAGAACAAGCTTGCTAGCAGCATCAAGAAAATAACCAAACTAGAATAAAATCAAGTAACACCTGATTAAGAATTTTCACTTAGAACCAACACTGTTCTACTAGCAAGACCTCTGTGGTCTATCTGATAAACTACGTTACTTTAGTGTTGACATCCTTCAAAATGATGAGACAAACTCAGTCTTATCTAGGTAGTAATAAGATAACTGTGGAAAGCTAGATGTTTGAGTTCAGTCTCTTCAGACATTCCTACCACATGTTATTAGGCAGTTCAACCCCAAGCAACAGGTATAGCAGTATTCAAGAATGCTTTTCACTCAGGGCAATTGAGTGGTTAGCTTTAACTACAGACCTTGCAACCATGAATGTGTTTCCACAGGATCATGCTTTGTATCAATCCAAACAGCTTAAAACTGATCCAGAGTGACAGTCTAAACCCCTTTCTGAAGTCTGTGCAGAGCCACTGCTAAGATTAATGAAAAAATCATGATGTTCCATCAGAAAACCATATAGAAGGCTGATCACCTGTAGTCTCAGTGATGAGAAGGAGCATTCAAGCTAAATATGCTTTCCTGACTCCAATACTTATTGTTCTTTGGAGCTCTAAATCTTCATGTGTCTCACTGACTCACACAGCATCAGTCTGTTTCTCATATAATTCCTATGAAGAGTCCTCTAGCAGAAAAACAGTAATTTTAAGTGATCCTGAGTCACTTATAAATCCAGATTCCTAGCTGTCAGCTTCCTTTTCATCCTGGAACCTGATTTCAGGGAAATTTAGGGGCTAGTTTAATTTCAAATTCTTACTGTCAGCTATATAGATTCACCTGGTACAGTATCTGAGTGTCAAGCAGGTCAGTTTTGTGTTGAATAAGGCAGCTCAAGACCCCACTTATCAGAAGTGTAGTATTCTTCAGGTCAGACACTCGGACTCAACCAGCTAAAGTCAGCCTTGGTAAGAAGTCAGAGCTATATAAACAGAAGTAAAAGGAGGATCATCTTTTGCTGCAGAGTAGGCTGTCATCAGCTTGCACCTGTTTCAGGCTACAGGCACATGCATGAACAGTTCCTGCAGCTCAGCTGATCCTCAGTACCTCACAAGCTAACTTGTGACTGAGGCCTCCTAGTTAGGAAAACTAGCCTTCCTAGGCAACAAGCAAGTGACAAATTTAGGGCCTAAATAGGAACAACATGGATCTCTGCTACAGAAAGCTAGAACTTCAACATCACAAGATACAGCTGGAGTGATAAGCAGGAGTGGCAGACATGACCTGCCAGTAACATCTAGAATGCTTATCTCTAATATAGTAAGGTGTAATAGCCACATGAAGATTTTGGCAAGCACTAGTACAGTCAACATCAGCCATGTGTTTTATAATCATTATATTGTGAGCTGTAAGTTAAAAGGAAAGACACCAGCCCATTCTTAAAACAGGAAAATTCTAAATCCCAAACAGCTCAGATGACACTTTTTAGTCTTGTACCAGTAGCACAAAATTATCACTTTGGGTAATCCACCTCAGCAGTGAAAGCTTATCCCAACTTTAAGCATTCAGCAACTCCCAGCACTACAGCCAACATTAGTGTCTATTACCAGAAACCAAATTAATGGTTCCAAATCAGAGTATTTTATCACTGCTTCAATTCCAAGCAAACACTTGTTTGATTCTGACAGGCATCACTGTATACTTCAATTTCCAGCACATAGGTGGCACTGTCCATGCAACTAGTATAGAAACTAGTTTGAAGCAGCCTTTCACCTTGCTAGCAGTTTTGAAATTTAGTTTACATACCATACCATCAACTAGATTAGAGCTGACATAACCCTGATATTAACAGGTGCTACATAACAGTGGTTAAGAATTTCACTGAGTTAGAACCACCTGAATACACTCACAGCACATGTTAATGAAATAAAATACTACTATAACCTGAAGAACTTAGAAGACTACTTGAAACAGAGACAAGTACAGTTCTCACCTGAAGACAGAGATTCTTGTGAAAGAGAGGTTTGTTCTGCAACATGAGAAGATTGCAACTGGCATTGAGGAGGAGTCTGTGTACTTGCTGTAGAGAAACTCTGGTTATATCCTGCTGAATATGAAGAATCCTCTTTAATTTCCTGGTCTTTACGTGGAGGCAGTGGTGCATTCACTTTAAATACCTACAACGTATTTCAAGACAAGCACTTAACACTACTAAAGTCTCTGCCTAATGCCATTACCCTGCAATGCTGTGGTTTAAATCTGTATGCCTAGACCAGTTTCTCAAACACCAACTGTTTCTTAGAAAGAATCAAGAACATTGTATTTCAACCCATCCTTTTCCTTCTCAGTAAGCTTCTAGAACTTACTCCTATTATGTAGCTTGATTGATCATAGCTACCACATTTGATTAAAAGAACAGCTACTATACAGTAAGCTATTTTGCTTCTATGGGAAGTCAACTGTTGGATTCACTCATTGACTACCTGTCCTACAGCTTTTGACCTGAAGCTGGGACAGCCTATATCGAGATGAGATATTCATGTTCATGAATAATTTGGGTCTTTATACACATCTTGGAACCTGGTGCAACTATTATCCACTCAGATAAATTCCATATTAGACAGCCTTCACCTCTTTGATAAATTGAGCCTCAACTTTCCTATTCTTGTTTTAAGTTCCCTTAGAGTAAACATGTAACCTAAGTAAGAGTCTTGTAATTCAAAATTTTAATGTTACCGCCTGGGCAGTAGGGTGGTGCACAGATATTACTGTTTATTAAATCTAATCAACCAGAGTTCACTCACTCCAGTGACTGTATTGCTTTACAGCAAATAACCCAGAATTACCAGAACTGATGCTGTCAAGTGACAACTAGTATCAAGATCAAATAGGAAAGAAGTCTATTTTGACTAAATCTAAATTTCATATAAAGAGCTGTCATCAGTACTGATACTGAGTCTAGGAGGTACATCTAACCATTTTCCAAGACTATAAACTGTCTGAAGACAGACCAGGGCAAGACTAACTACAGCTAGATCCAAGGAACAGCTTCACAGCTTGACAGTTCTTGTCATTTGCAGAAGCCTCTATAATTACAATGGGAAATGAACACTTTTCCCAGGGTAAAGAAACCAAGTACTGCCTCTAAAAGGGAGCCAGCACATAAACCCCTCATGATACTGAAGTGTTGAGTGTAAATGTTGAACCATTATAAAATAACACAAATTCTGTTTCTTTTTTTTTTACTTTACCAGATGAAGTCAAAGTGAACCAAAGCAATCCTCTTTCTAAAAGAAGTTTGAGCATGCTGTGCATTCAGGCTGTCAATACTCACATCCTGGACTATTTGTAGCAAGTGGTCTACTTTTTCCTACAGTGAGGGTTACAGGTGGAATTCTAATAGAAGTACTTGAGCTACAGGTAGGATCTGCCTTTAAGCTTCCATAAGCACAATGGCAGCAATAGGGTGTTCAGACATCTCTGAGAACATGTAATCAGATGCTTCCATTACTGTCACTGTACTACCACTATTTGGCAAGGAACCATCTGACTCCTGGCTATCTACTGAAATCCAATGGCTGTGTTTTCCTGACAGCAATGAGAACCTAAGCAATGCAGGGAAGAAAACTCTGCACCACAAAGTTAGACTGCCACCACTATAAGAAGAATTAACATCCTCGCAATTTAGTGACAGATGTCTGCCAGTTTGTCCTAGAAATCCCAAGAGAAATCTTGAACATTTAACATCTCTTAAAACACCACAGCATTAAATCACGTGAACTTTCATTGGTACCATTTTGATCAAAAGCAGTCTGAACAGACACTAAGTTCAGATATTTTCAGGATGACTGAGACCAAGACTATTTATATCATGACAGATGCTTATCTTATAGACTGAGTCCCCAGAAAGACACTGGATTCCTTGATCATAGCATACTGCTATTTCTCCACCTTCATGAAAAACCACCACCTAGCATAATTTAAATATATCTGACTTAGAAAGAACCACCTCCCTACCACCAGTTGCCTTATCTATAAGGTATATCAAAATTCTGTACCTCAGAGGAAGGTTCTACTTGAACCTCTTCTACAAATACAGAAAACCAAGGAGAAAGTCATGGTAGTGATTTACTAGAGATCACATCAGGATGTCATAGTCTTTCAAAGCACAAGAATTAACTGAAACATCTATTAGCTACCTTCTTCCACCAAATCCTACTACCTATGTCTCAATACTGCAAGATGCAGATTGTCCAGCAAGTTATGGAACTGTACTGGTATATTTGTTAAAATGGCAAATCTCAATGACCTCTTTCTAAGCTTGCTTTTGAGCAAGAACATGAAATGAAGGTTTCTAGCATCTTCTGAAGAAGGTATCAGAGGAGTAGATAAGCCCAAGTACCAGGAAGGGAACATTAAGAACTAAATGGAGACCCTTCCTCCAAGTCCCTCTAAGCTTGCACTGCAGATTACTAGACAGTAGCAATACTAGTAATGTTAGAGAACATTACTAATGATGTATGGCCTGAAAAGATAGTATCTATTTGCAAGAAACACCACTCAGTCTGTGTGGACTATTCCCTAGACATCTATATTGACTACTTGTTAACAAGATAGGGTAGTGAGCTACACCAGGCTTTCAAGGACACATCTTCCATGATTCCAGTGGACTGAGTTTTACCCCACTAAAGTAAACAGTTTAAAAAGCAGCAAGATAGGGTCAGGCTTCAGAAAGCTTTCAGTCCTAACAGCTATATACTTCAGGATTCCCCCTCTCCTCTGCAGTCTTTATTATTTGAAATATATGTATAAGAACAGTTTAAGTATAGCCAACTTTATCTTGGGGCACAGCTATAAATCTGTTGATTTCAGGTCTGACTTCTCCCTCTTAGTTCCTTGAGGCTACTAAGATATCCCAGTATTAGGTTTTGGGACTATACAGAGCAAAACCAGGATCTCTGTTCTTAGATGATCTGTTTTAATTCTGAAGGCATTGGAGAAGCAGAGTTCTAATCTAGGTTTAACATTAAAACATCAAAATGATCTATCAAGTTCTGTACTATATCAAGGGGAGCCAGTTCCCCAGTATTAGGACTAAGTTATTGGCATTATTGTCAATTATTCTTCTGTGGCCTCAAGTTGCATACTTACAGTCTGCATAGCCTGAAAGGGAGCTGCTGTTATTGTGACAGAACTGCTACTCGCTGGAGGAGACTGAAAGCTTTGCGCTGGTGGTACTGGTGACATGGAAGTGCTTGAAGTAGGCAATGGTGACTGTGACTCACTTGGGAGGGGAATAGTTGCCTGAGGGAAGAACAAATGTAATGAACGGTCAACTTGATAGTTATCAGGCAGTAACAGAAGCAGTTAATTTGTTCTAAAGCCTAGACTGACAGAAGTCAGCAGTTTCTACAGGATGACATTTGGACATAGCAGAGCTACAAAATAGCTTTTGCTTACAATTTCAAATCTTGCTGTGCATTCTCAGCAAACAGTACTTCTATTGCAGTCTCTGCTGATTAAGTGAAATGTGCCTATGAGCTACTATACATACCACTCATTGTAATAATTTCACAATAAAGAGACACCAGGTATTTTTCCCCACCACTAAGGAAACAGAATGCCTTCCGTTCTGTTTATTGCAAGATAATTCTCTGGCTGATATTAAGTGACTTCTTTTCCAAAGGAACTCAGGAAGTTTAGGGGGTTAATATTTTTCCCCTCCCAACTTCATCAATTATGTTTCAGATTAGAAACAACGCTGAGTTGTCCAGACAAAGTATTCAAAATATTAATCAGCCTTAAATCTCATCTGTGCAGATATCAAAATGAAGTGTTGATTTAGAATACCAATATTTCCAAGAATCAGAAGTCAAAAGGAATGTAAGTCTCTAGACACATGTCAGCAACCAATATATCTACCTTACCTGTATTTGTGATAGCTCACCTGGGCAATTTCAATCTTTTTAGGTATCAGTGGCTCAGAAATACGTGAACTTGTCTGATACAGTGGCTGGGAAGTATATTTCTCAGTCTCTTGAGAAAGCGATGCTGATGCCTAGAAGAAGCCATACATGCATCTGCTATTACAAGAAGTATTGCAGAAAGCACAAAGTTCTGGTAGAGCTATGAAATACCAGTACCTAAGTTGAAACAGGTGGATTTTGAAAGACTGACGAACATTAAGTCCAAAGTAAGCGTACTAAATAATCATCTTAACCAAAAGCTTCAAGTAATTAGCTGTAGAGATTCAGACTTAGATTACCGTTTTTACACAAGAGTTTGTAAAACTAGTCCTGCAAAGTCAGATAATTTTAATAACTATAGATTGCTTCAAGCAGTTATTTACAGTGAAGTCTGACACACACACACCTGTGTCACTGAATTAAATGGAAAGACATGTTTGATGTTAAACTTCTGGTAAGCTCTGTCAAACGAGATTTCAGAGCCAAACTTGGTTTGCCTTTGCAAAACCTGTGTGTTCTATAGTTAGCTCACACTTGTAATGCTTAGTTTAAGAGTTGCTTATACTTAGATATACAGCCTAGGGCTAAAGACTACCAGTCCCATTCTCACCATGTATACCATCACATGTGCATCAGACAGAACTGCACTTGCGTACCAGGAGAGCGCACTATCACCATAGAGTGTATTCCCTGGTTGTGCTGGGATCAAATAAAGCTTATCTACTGCTTTTTCCATGAGAAGCAGGACTGGAAAAGAGACACCACACTTGAAGCCTAAGGGACTAGAGATATGCTGGGCACAAGCAACCCTAATTCCAAACAGTAAGGTTTATTTTTCAAACTCAGAACGTTCTACGAAATCAGATGTTCTACATTATAGCACAGCACAAGTCTTTTGGATGTATAAACAGCAAAATTATTTAATCCTTGTCAGCACAAGGAGTCTTATGACACAGAAGTGAGAGAAGGTGCCAAGAACCAGGCCAAACCTGCTGATTCCAAGTGGGAGAAAGACTATAATATCCCTGTCAAGACTGTTATATTCAACTATACAGTATATTAAGGAATAGAGTAAATGCTACATGCACAGAATACTGATAGCATGTATATCAGCAAAAAAACATTTATAATGGGGAAATGTTCGTGCTTTTTAATCTACATACTGTATGAGAGAATCCAATAGGTAAGACCCAACTGTGCTTCTGACCACAGCACCACTCAGCAAGAGATCTTTAAGACAGTGATCTGCATAAATTGAAACACTATTTTCAGCTCTAAGTATTTGAATGCTAGTTGAAGATTTAACTGCACATAAACACAGTTAAAGCAAAATTTGAGGTCTCGGCTGAACATAAGGAAGTCAGATTCCCAGTACTTCTTTGGTTAGTGCTTGAGAGAAGACATCTCAGTCTTCAGCTTACACAGAAGCCTGCTGTTTTATGACAATACCCATCCCAATTTATGCATCCTCTATGTTTGTCATTAAAGGGAGTATTTTACATTGTAACAAAAGCAAATATTTATGCTGCTCATGTTCCCACAAGAATATGCACCACACTTTCTAGCCTGTATTTTTCACCCCACACCCTTCCCGTTTCAAGAGGCAGACTGTTCACTTTGCATTCATGCAGTATTAGGAAGACTTTTCCAACCATCTTTAAGTATTCCAGAATGTAGGCTATACTATTGCTGTTACTTGCATTCTGTCCCTGTATGTTGTTCAAGAATAGTTATTCAGGAGAGGCCCCACCACAGCTTTCTGTTAGGACTGGCTATTGCACAGATCTTTGAATGCCAGCGAACCCCAGGGTATATTACCTGTGGTGTCTGTGGTGTCACCAAGTCTTCAGTTTCAGAGCCAGAAAGAGTCTGATCAGCAGATGCTAGGGAAGTATTTGAACCATGCAGTGTCATGGATGAAGCAGCAGCCTTGCAAGAAGAGAAAACTAAGGTAAGGTTTTGAAAGATTATCTTAAAAGTTTGGTTTCACTGAAACTCGCACTCTAGCCATTTCCAAGTAAACCTCAGAACAAGGCAGGAGACGAAGTGCTTTGACCAGTTAGTCTAAGTTTCTTAGGGATTCTTGTTAGCAGCAAGGAAACCTATTTTTAAAACCCAAAGTAGCAAGACATGCAAGCACAGTAAGCGAATTTAAGGTTCACTTAACCATGGCTGCCAAAGCTTGACATGGTGTATCTTTGGCATAAGTGAGGATCTCAAAGATGACATGCACTATCTAGGAACGCAGCAGCATGTTCTCCTGCACACAACTATTAGCTATGACTTGAATCTATAGGTTAAATATTCAAGCTATTTCAGCACATCTTCAACATACTGTTTTACTTCAAGAAGTTTCAAACAGTGTTGCTGCTTTTCAAGCAGAAAATACTGACAAAGTTGGCTGCTCTGAGTGATCTTAGACTTGCAAGCTACTAAGTTATATGAAATTTGTTACAAAACTACTGACAAGAAAAACAATTAAAGTCTATTCTAGTGAATAACCTCTACATCATTCCTTGGCTACAGCTCTGCCTCTTCAGGGCAGTCCTAACTTCAACTTACTTGTAGGGGCTGTTGAAGAAAATCATTCTGACTTGGCAGTTTCTGTTCTTTTGAAGCTGTAAAAAAGAATGCATTAAGCAACATTTACTTTTCAATTCAAGCACTACATATAGTTTCAGCATGCAGTTCTACTTTTTGAAAACATTTGGTGTGTGAAGATGCACACTATTTTTAGTGTAAGCACTGCAAATATTTAGACTTAGCATCAGTAAACTACCCCCAATTGAAAATTTCAGGGCTTTTTGTAAAAGAGTACAGGTATTCAATGATAAAAATATTTCTACCACAATGGAGTTATCCACTTTCTGGATTAAAAAAGCAATTAAATATTTAATAGACTGGGTAATTGGGTTTTACAGCTCAAGAGCCACCCAGTTTCTTAACATGGCCCATTGTAAAAAGTTCCAGTTTTCTAGGTGTAGCTAGATAACTGCTCTTTATCCTGAGTTCATCCACAGCTTGTGTCTATATACACTACATCTAGACAAGTTTGTTACAGATACATCATGTCAATTCTGTAGCTGGGTTCAGACACACATGCCAATCAGTGATTATATAAGCATTCAATTTCTAGGCAGATGCACCAACTTAAGCCACCTCCAGCAACAAGTAAACAGGTAAGTGGCTCCAGGTGCCTTTTTTTAATCAGATATTGGTATTCTTTAATTAGCTGTCTTCACCACACATACTAATCTACAGCCCAAGCAAACCCTGTTAGTGTTTGCAAAAGCTTACGTACAATTTACACTTACAGTATTACCTACCTACAGGACTACTTGCTGGAGTAACTGAAGGTGGTTGGGATGAACCAATGGCACTTGGTGAAGCTTTATCAAAATCCAGAATGGACTCCTTTTGAAAAGAGATCATCAGTTGGGAGAAAAAAATAAACTCTAGATACAAGTGAAACATTCTCATTTGACAAGTTGCTGTTAGCTAATTAGAGCTAGATTCATTCAGTGCAAACACACATTGTTAGCACTGTTTTCCCTAAACCAGTAGGAATTGGAGCTTTGCACTACAACAGCAGAGAAAAACATACTTGCATGAAGTTGTAAGTCCCTTGTATCTGAGTCATCAGATCCTGAAGTTTTTCCCTTCTCAATACTGGATCTTTTGGAAGAGTTGAAGTAGAGCAAAATTCTGCAGCTGGCTGATGTACAGGTTTAGGCACCTAATAAGGAGAAGAGATATTAAAACCAATACTGAAGCAAGACAAGCTGTCTTACCCAATATACCTCCAGAGCAACCTATACATGTCAGACACTGTGGGCCAACGAATTCTGTGCTGTTATTGATATTTCCTGAATCAAGCTTCCACTTCATTAAAAAAATCAGCTTACTGTTGCCACAACTAGTTAAGCCACAAAATTAATTCACTTCATTCAGTTTCTTACAGTGAAATGTACGTAAGACAGTAAGTTGCCTGCATTTAGTGCAAAATTAGGCACCTCCATCTAAGGAAACCCACATATTTAAGTTGAAGGCTAGAACAAACTTAATCAAAGCTGCATCACTCAAGGTTTAAAACATACTTCCTCCCAGCAGAGCCCATGTCAGTAAGTACAGATCTTTTATTAGGATGGCATTTCCAGACATTCTGAAGAAACCGCACCTAAGAGATACATTGCAAGCAGGTTACTCAGGATTAGACCAAAGTGCTTCCACTAACAAGCCAGATACTCTCAATGCACCAGCTCCTGCAGAAAGTATTACATCAAGCTTTCCGAAGTTTAGCATGAAAAACACACCCATGATCTCACATGGGAGCCTAACTTTATAGCTAAATCAGGACTTCTGCAGGGCCTTATTACTCCTTAATTTTTTTCAGATGGTCCCTTAACAGTTCATCCCAACTGGTTCTCACTTCACTTTAAAAGAGGGAAATGTTTTACCAGAGAATAGGCAAGTCTAAGGTATCAGAAAAATCACAATAGTAAACTCCTTAAATAGCCAAAGCCCTGTTATTTACAGAGTGACAAGAATATTAGACTGTCTACATAGTCCAAGATGTCTTTTGAAAGCAGCCTGGGGAAGAGGTAGTATTTTAAAACCATAGGTTTTGGTGATTCTCTAAAGCTTTGCTGTTCTGATATTTGTCTATGCAGCTAGAGGGAGGCAAACCTGAAGACATGAAGTAGTTGCATTATTTCAACTGGCCCAAATGTTGAGACACACAGGAACGTGTGAAAGCCTTTACTTTCCTACATACGAACATTTGTATTTATAATAGGAAGTTACTACTTCAATACACTGTATAGCAGTATAATTGAGTATTTGTATGAAGTCATTAGAAGACTATATGGCAGAAGGGTATGTGTCATGACATTTAATTGTCATACTAAATTCAAAAATTGATGAAATGCTCTTTGTCCAGTTTTAGGACAACAAGCCCAAAACCACTCTTGCATTTCCTTTCTAACAGTTATCTGAAACTAACCACTAGCATTTGCAGAAATTCCAATAGCACGCACAGGGAAGAAGCTTGCAGGGTTTAGTGAGCTTCGCAAAGCATAATCCATGTACATGCAGCACATCATTAACTCTGGAGCACTCCATTTCTAGTAGCTGTGTGGCCCACACAATAGCTGCTTGTTGAGCTGTCAGAAGTTTCACTTTATTCTAGAGCTAGAAGAGTGCACCTTTGTACTACTCTATCTTAATTAGAATTTCTGATGCACAAGCACTACCTTTAACTAATGACTATGCAAGTTTATATTGCTGCATAGTTTCCAATAATGAACAGGAATTAAAGCTATTAAGGATCTAAGTGCAGGACAAAATATACAGTTGAATAAAATTACATCTTAGCAAGTTATAGACTAAGTTACTAGGAATCTGAATCTTCCTGTCCATCACTTTGTTAGCCCTCACAAGCAGACTTACATCTTAAAACACTTGCTGTCATGGTAAATCCACTATGGGTCAAACTGATTAATGCTTCTATTACCTCCTTCCTCCTCACTACAGTTTATTAAGACACAAGTACACTACCAAACTAGTTCTGTATGTTTGCAAATGGATAACAGAAGCTTTTCACCTAACCAGGTCAAGTCTGGCAGTGTCTGAAGCTATTAAGATTGTCCCCTAGCTATGTAAGTTAGACTTGTACATTAAACGCAAACAAGTAAAAACAGCCTCCAGAGCACAGAAGCAGACAAGAGATTGCAGTGTTTCACTTGTGTTTGCAAAGATGATACAATCTTCTGTATGCTTTTACAACTTGTTAAAGTCTTCATCTCCTTCCCCAGCTCATACTCTGTGCATTATGCTGGTAGCATTCTTTACTTCAAGTACAAGAACAAGCATACAGAGTTCTCTCTCTCTCTCTGATATTAAGGCTTTAAGACAGGACTGAAACATTGAGACTCTCCATTCTGTAAAAGTTATTCTAGTTCCTGCATATATTAAAATACACCAGCCAGAAGTAGCTATAGCGAAGTTACCTCATATTAATTTGCTGTTTTGCTGGTACTTAGGTGTTCCAAAACTAGAATATTTAAGTGCAATACAGAACATACATGAAAAAACATCAGAAAGTTAAAGTATTTCAGGTTTTATGCCTTTATAAAAGAGATGCTTTGAAAAAGAGCAGGTACTTGTCATCCTTAAGATGGTTTTAAACCAAGTTTTCTTTCTAGCCTACAGTTAGATGCCATTTATGGAAGTCATTACAAGCTGGTAGCAGATTCCACATTTAGTAACCTGTTAGGCCAGCTCACATCAAACTTACACATGCTGAGATCACTTAACACTAGTGGTTCAAGCAACATTAAGGTTAGTTTTACACAGCACTGATAAGAGGGTCTAATTCATCATAATGTTTCTGAAATCTAACTTCAACACTACTTATACATTCAGCAAAAACTGTTTTGACATATATCCAGAGAACTGACTAAAAATGGAGTTGAAAAACCTAGAATTTGTTTTAGGACCTGTTACACCATTGCAAATAAACCAATGTAAAGGCACACTGACCACTTTGGCATTTTAGTAGTCAAAGTGCCAATATACTAGGTACTCCTGTTAAAGTTTGATTTTTTTTTTAGAGGCTGAAGGTCTACTTATACATAACACTAACATACATTTCAACCACCTCATATACTAGTAAAACTCCATCCTATGATACAGGACCTCAATTCCTCTTTAGGTTTGTTAGCTGTGGAGTACTAAATGAGCTGGAATGGTGATACCTAAAGCTGTAATCACAACAGTGATCACCAGCTGTGCCATGTAGATGTACAATTAACCTTTGCTTTCTACTCAGAGCAGCATTCACAGCAGGCATGAATTAAATGGCACTGGATGACAGCAAAAGCTAAACTGTTTTGCTTTCACATAGCAGGCCACAAATTCAGCTCTAACCAAGTTTGCTGGTCCACAGGTTGTACAAACATCTAAATAGAATAACAGTTTAACAGGCTTGCACATTAGCTCACTCTGCTGCCTTAGGCCCAACTTCTTAGGTATTGCACCTTATGGTACATTAAGTTAAATAAACGTATTTTAAGATCTCAAAACCTAGCAGTTTATTAAAAGATGTCTCAGAGGTCTAACAATTATTTCAGGTAGTAAAGAAAGATTAATTTCAGCTCCTGAAAGCAGCAGTAACATAAGCCTTTTGTCTATCATGCCTAGATCCCTGCACAAGGTCATTTACAGGTTCTCCCTGGGAGTGAAATGGATCCAGCTATAGCACTGCATTGCCTCTTCTTTCTTCATATAAGCAAAGGCAAGAGAAGTTTCATTATCCAAAAAGTTTAAAATATTATTTTAATTGTTCTTTATATGCATAACACAAGTCAAACTAAGACATTTATTTTTAAAAAAGCAGTTATGGAAACTAGCTAGGTTGACAGTACATTATTTTTTACTCATTCAACATACTTTTGATATTAGGATTTGTCAATAGCTACTAAGCAAAAATATAGCTAGTGTTTCACTACAGTCTACTATGTAAATCAAAGTTTGAATACTTTAAAAATACGGTTTTACTTAATTCAGTAATTCAGCTTAAGCAACCTTACATTCCAACATTCAGTTTAGTTTAATTTGGCTGACTTGCACACCTGCGTATTACTATGAAGATCCCTAGACAGTTTGCAAGTTTCTCTGACTGGAGACTCTCCTTTTTCCTTACTGCATCAAAGTTTTGTCCACCACTTAAGCCATCCATCTTTCCATCTTATACAAAAATAAGAGCCCCATCTCATTAGGAAGCGTCTTGCATTTGAGCTTTAAATTAATCTGACACCAGAAATTCCAAGACATCTTAAAGTGCTTGAGACTATTCCAATGATATGATAGTTTCAGTTACAGTGATACTATGCATAGTTGGGTGCGCACCACCTAATTGTGCTCAGAGCTGCTTCATGTGAGGCAACCAGGTTTTGCACCTGTAGCACCACCACCAGTGGACACAAGATTCTACTCAGCTTGAGTGTAAAGATGAATCAAGTTGAAACACCTTAATCCCATTTTGTTACCCAGTGCTGCATGTTACCTACTTTTTTAATTTCATGTTCAACCTTCTGTTTGCGCTCCCGCCTCTAGGCACAAAAACATCCATTTTTCAATTATGCCAAGTTTACTGACAAGATTTAAGCTTAATCATTTGCTATGAGTAATATGGAACTGATTTCTGCTTTCTTGGAGAAACAAGGTAGTAGTGCTAACAACATTGTGTACAAGAGAATTGTTCAATTTCCCATATTTTCTTCCTGAGGTCTAACTCTAAATTAAACACTGCTCTTAATGACATAACTGAACTTTGCTTTGCCTACCATTCTACCTACCTTCAGTATCAGAATCATTACTACCCAAGCACAGGTGAGAAAGAAGGTAATTAACCAGAGGCTAGCAGCCTGCTCAGCTGTAAGCCCTGCAATAACTTCCATTTTACATTTCTAAAACAAACTATGCTATTGTTAGACTCTCCAGGACAGCAGTATGGCTTATGCATTCATCTGGAAATACATATTTAAGCCCCTGTACAGTTGGTATTGCTTGATCTAGATTTTAGATCTCTCTTGAATCAGCAGCTATTTTAATCAAAAGCCTAAAAAATTACTGAAGTGCTATTTGCATGCAGCCACAGACAAAGTATTTGATCCCTGGATGAGTCATACCTGCTTTGTACTGATAACAGTAGACAGAGCCAACAGCTGGGGATGAACTAAGTTAATTCTTCTGTCTTATGCATAAAGCCATTATTCAAGGCTCAAACACAGCAATACTGTGTTGGTGTAAAAAGCAAAGCAGACCATCTTGCTATTCGTATATAAAGTTTAATTGCCAGAATTATTTCCCCCAAGAAAGAATGAAATAGGAGTCTAAATATAGGCCTACAAAATGCACCTTATAAAGTCTCTGCTAATAGGTAGCTTTAGTCCAATACACTAGTGTGCAAAGCTTATGACAGGTAATACTACATATGCCAACTCACTTCTTTGGGTTCCATATCAAACTTCTTTGGCCCCATCTGCTCCTTTGGCCCAACACTTGCAGCTCCCCAGGACTTCGGAGGGTTCTGTAACTGCTGTGACGGCACTTGCTGCTGCCTGTCAGCTTTTTCCCAAGCCTCTCGAGTCTCCTGCTTCTTTTGTTCTGGCTCCTCCCTAACATGTGCAGCCCAAGCCTTCACAGGCTCCTGCTTCTTTTGCTCTGGCTCTTCCCTAACAGGCATTTCCCATGATTTCACAGGCTCTGGCTTCTTTTGTTCTGGTTGCTCCCTAGTTTGGGTTACCCAAGGTTTTGGAGATTCCTGCTTTTGTTCTGGTTCTTCCTTAACTTTGGTTACCCAGGGTTTTGGGGACTCCTGCTTTTTCTGTTCCTGCTCTTCCCTAACTTTTGCTACCCATGGCTTAGGCGATTCCTGTTTCTTCTGGTCCTGCTCTTCCCTAACCTTTGCTACCCAAGGCTTGGAGGACTCCTGCTCCTCTCGGACACGTGCTACCCAGGCCTTTGGAGCTTCTTGCTTCTTCTGTTCTTCCTCCTCAACACGGGTGTCCCAGGGCTTTGCAGACTCACGCTTCTGTTCCTCTTCTTTAACACGAGCTTCCCAAGGCTTTGGAGACTCTGGTCTTTTTGGTTCTTGCTGCCTAACACGAGCTTCCCAAGGCTTTAAGGTCTCTTGTTTCTGCTTCTGTTCCTGCTCTTCAGTATCAACAAGCATTTCCCAGGACTTTGGAGGGTCTTGCTTTCTAGCACATTCAGCTTCCCAAGATTTGGGCTCTTCTGGCTTCTTCTTGACAGAGTATTCTGCTTCAGGCAAATAACGCCTGTTGAGAAACTATATAGACCAAAGAAACTTAATGGCTCCCAAGAAAACATTTTGCTACTACAGTTCAGGTCAGTTAAGTTAGGTCACCCAGCTACTGAAAGCTTCTGACTAAAAGTAGAGCCTAGACAGTTTAAGCACTAGCCACAGAAACTATGTGGACAGCCATGGCTTTATCCTACAACACTGCAGACTAGCTTTACTTGGCATGCCAGAGCGAAGCATGAAACAGTCCTGAACAGCACAAGTGAAGCATACTTCAGCTGAGTGAATCTATCGCCCTTATCCTCAAGGCTAACTGACATTCCTAGGCAGTGACAATATCAAGTTCAGTTGTGATTTTTATAAAGGTAGCTCTCCTCCTAAGCATCTAAAATGCTGTGGACATTCTGTTAAGTGTAGCAGTACCAGCTCCCCCCAAATCTTTGACCCTTTAGAACTCCAAGTATAACTGTCATTCTTAATGGAGTTTCAATACTAAAGTCAGATTCTCAGATTTAGTACCACTGGACTTTTACAACTCCAGGCTGCGTTTACTGCCACTAAGTCTGAGAGTTCAATGAAGAAATCCTAAAGTTTTCCTGAGTTACTACTTTTTCATAAACAGGAAGCAAATCTATGAAGCTAAAAATGTACAAAGCTCACTGGCTGAGATTTTTTTCTGACAAGTCATCAGAAAAGCTTTTGAGTTAGGTAACAGTGTTACCAGCAGGTTACAAAAACTTGTTCTAGAGTACACCCTCTAGTGGGATACCTGGGAAATAGGGATTCAGCCATTTAAGAACCAATATTTCCACTTACAAAAGGACACCCCCTCCCCACCTTTTGAACCAAGTCTAATGGGTTTTTTATGCTATTGCCAGTTGAAGCTTGAGTACTTAACTCAGGAATCTGAAGGGCTATTGAAACAGGTCTACACACCCCTGTGCACACAAGTGCACATCATTCTCAACCCCACGAATATCAAGTCTACTGCAATAAGCTTAGCTTTCAGAGACAGCTTTAGCAGATGTGTATTTTCTCTATCCCATAGTACACAAGATCAGTGTTTCCACTCTAAAGGCTGATGCTTTGGTTTATTCAGGGAAGTGCCAGAGCATTACAGTACTATACTGCTTCGTAATCCTGCCTCATTTATCCCAAAACCCCCTAGAGAAGCCATAAATTTGGGGTTAGAAATAGAAATGCAACCAAGCCTTTAATGCTTCCTACATAAAGCAACACCTAAGTTGCTTTTCCGACTCCCTTTTTAAGGTTAAAAAAGGGCTGCAGAAGTGCAGGTATGTTTCTGATAAATCACAATACTAAAGGAAAGCAATTAGCAGTAGAGTCTCTTACCTCCTGTGGCTGTATTTCAGACTTCATAAGCTCCATAATGGATTCTAGAGAAAGGATGTTAATTTGTTTCAACTGATCAAATGCAGAAAGGCAGACCAAACAGTAGCAAGTCTTTAATTCTATTTAAATAGTAGTGCCAATTGCTAAATCAGACATTTTAAAGCTCAGCTTGTCATTCAACATGCTATTTAGACAAGCTTTTATTTTCTGATTTAGTTTTACATTTGCAGAAGTTCAGAGTTAAGCAAGAAACATTTTGTAGTGTCCATAATTTGGTTATTTTAATATGTAACATCCCCTACACCAGACAATTCTCACATCCTCAACATGGAGGCTTGCTCAGAAGGCAAAAACATTCTATTACTATGAATTAGATTTTTCTATACAATATTAGCCAGAATAGGGCTGCAAGCCTTGCAGGTTCCATTTTAGTTACTACATCAGAAGTAAGCTACAGCACAGGATTAGATTTAGCATCAAGCTATGCAAAGTCAATGCTCAGTTCAAGCTTATCCCAACATTATGCTACAGAAATTGAACCCTGTAATAGTCCACCTGGTTCTTTGACAGACTCTCCTTTTGAGATCTGTCTTGTTCTCTCGGATTTTCTATTTACTTCTTCTTCCAATTCTTTTACTGGCACAGTGGTGCGAGGAGTCGGAATACTTTCAAAGTAGCCAGAGTCTAGAAGTTTGGATAACAGGTCCTTCATGTGTTTATCTGAAGAGTAAAAATCCATGAAGTTAAGATGAAAATGAGAAGTTAAGGAATATTCAGATTACAGCTCAAGACTCCTTCTTTCCTTTATATAAATTGCAACTTCTCCAAGTTCACACATCTTACTGAGTTACAGCAATAAAATGTTTTAGTAAGGGAAAGTATTTGTTAAACTGTTTTATATATCACAGCTGAAAACATCTCTGCAATCCAGAGGTAAGACTGCAGCTTGTGTTTAAATGCACACAAGGTAAACACTGAGTCACCTGGTCTCACATATGCTTAGAAAGGGATTTGTTTACCATTATAAACTAGCCAGCATTGATACTAAAAGCATGCTGTGCAGACTGTGGCAGAGGTAAAGCTAAAAAGTCACTATGGAACTGCCCTACAAGACCCTCTTCCCAGTGGTAGGATGGTAAGTCTCAGAAGGAAGAGTTAAGAACTTCAAAAGCAAGCAGGGGGAAGAGAGCAAGAAATTGTTCCAGACTGAACTTAATCCTCAAGTTTTAGAGAAAAGTTGAAGTTGACATGGTTGAAGAAAAACTTAACTGTCCACTCTTTCCAGTGAGCAATGTCCAGTTTCCTTCTTTATGCAAAAAAGAGACAGCAGCTTAGAATAGAGAGTAAGACCTCAGAAGTAGCAGTGATAGTAGAAATTGTTTCAGAGGAGCTAGAAACAGGGCAGCCTTGAGAACAGGAAGAATATTCAGTGAAAGATCACTCCTACCAGTGACAATCATAAACAAAAATAGTAGCTAGAATTTCATACAGATATAAAAAATTGCCTTCCAAGGCAACAAATGCTAATAAGTCATAACAGCTTTATCTGAAGTTTAGCTTGCACACAAAAGGATGGAAAACTGACACTAAAGGGATAGAGATACTGACAAAAAATAGTCACAGAAGTTTTTTTATATGATAACCAAAAAGCAACAAAAATTTGGAGTCCAAGATAAACAGGCAACTATCAGTTCACGTCAACAGATACAAGGCTAAAGCTACCAGCTTGTCGCTCTACAAGGCCAGCTTGCACTTCGTCCAGAACTATATGAGAAGAGTTAACACTTAGTTGTCAGTTCAACTATCTGTATGTGGAAATTAGATAGGGTACATTAGTGCTCCCATCTAACAGTTTCAACAACATTGTTATCAATGACAAACAAGATTACTGCCACACAGCCATTACAAGACCAGAGTAATTGGGACAAGCAAGGTCTGTTTGCAATAGGAAAGACACTACAACTCAAGTAAGGACAGTTTCCTCACAAGCAAGTTCTAAATAGGAACATAGAATGTGTATGTTAGCTTACAACCAGGGTTTCTGAAACTAAAAGCCACAGATGGAAGAAAATACGTAGAGTCCCCCAGATTTTGGTGTGCTTGAAAAATGAGGACATTTGCAACAGGGCAAAGCAAGACTGCACTGTCCATGATTAGAGATCACAACAAGTTCCATTAATAACTATCCTTCCTCAGTGTGGTATCCCACACTGTAGTCAGACAATGGGTATGAGCCTGGAATTCCTACAAGAGAAAATCTTCAGTGCTGTGGGACCTTCAGCCTGGGGCCACTGAAGCTTTGTAGTATACATCAGTATACTCAACTAAGCATTTCATGGGTGGGAACAGTGTTCCAGTCTTAGCCCATTTGTACATAACTATCCAAAATGCTACCTACTGCTAGTTCTGTAAGGTGCATCAGCTTTTGAATTACTACCATTATTATTCCTCAAAAAGGTGCTAGTACATTGGTAGAAGAACATGCTTTCTTTTTCCAGGGAAAAACTTACTGTATTGTTATTGATCTGTACTTAAAAAACAGAACTTAGAACAAACAACAGTTCATCCTTGGATAACTGAGTTACAGCACTTGAAAGTGCTTAATTTAGTAGTCTTCCATGTATATTCATTTGTTTTAAGATTTTAACTAGCACACAAATTTCAGATCTAAGTTACTTCTCTAGAAGAGACACTCACATGTTGTTCCAACCACAGGTTTCTCACTTCCTTCTAGAAGGTCCCAGAAGTAGAGAGATGATTGTTCCATCTGGTCTTCAACACTAAAACAAATGACAGTTTTATCAAGTAGAATCATAGCCAAGATCGAGTCTTGTAGTACCCCAATACCCCTCAAAGACACTGACTAATGTTTAGCCTTCCAAATTACAGCTGTGTACATAGAGCAAATCCTAAGCCTGTTATCCACTACTGAAAGTGATTCATCTGTATCTGTACATGATTTAATCTAGCAAATACAAGTTCTTTTGTTGGTAATTAAGACAGAGTAGAGCACCTAGCATTGTCCCACAAGACCATATGGCTGGACTTCATTCCAAGCCAGGATTCCCAGACAGGGAAACAAATGCTATTTAATCAGCTGATCACCTTGTTCATTGGATGCACATTTGCCAGGGCAACCATGAACAGCTCTGCTAGTTCTTGAAAAACTTTGACATAGGCCCATGAGCCACCCTCTCCAGACAATGGATTTTAAAGTGCACCACAATTAAATTTAGTGTCCCAAAGGAAAGAATTATGCTTCTTGTGGAAGTGTAATACAATGAGAATTATAAGCTAGAAATAAAGATATTTCACTGGGATGAGAGACTTATTGCATGGCTTTTTACAGGTAGCTATTCTTTAGATGTTAACTTAAGAGCAAAGATTAAGCAAGTTTAGCATATGACAAGTGATTAGCAGTTTCAGGAACTTAAGTCATGTTTGAATACGGAAATAATTACTCTTATCCATAAAGTGTTTTAACTTACCACCTAATAACTGCTTTTTCCATTTTTAAATACAATTCTTACTACACTATCTTAAAAACAGGCTGTCAGGCTAAACATAATCATAGTACAAGCATGATGCCAAGTTAGTACCAACATACTACATCTGTTGACAACCTGTTACCTTAAAATTTATGACATTTAGTGCAGAGGTATCAAAAACCTCAGTCAAATTTTTAAAACTACTTTGAAGCTAATAGCAAGAGTGCCTCAGGACTACCATCTTGCATTCCCTTGGAATAAAGCAGCACATGTGGATCATCATGCGATTGAAATACGGAACAGTTCTCCTGTGTTTACCATACTTTTTTCACTTCATGAACAGTGAGGCCTCAGGGAAGCAGCACACCAGCCACCCTGCTTATAATGGTACAGACTATCTCCCCTCAACCCCACAGGGAGACATAACATGGCAGGGCTTGTATGTAACTTGCACAACTGAGGCTGTAATTACTGCAGCTTCCCTTTAATGCTCAGAGTGAGGTAAGTCTGCTACATTCCTAGTCTCAGACTAAAGCAAGTGTACTGAATAGAATCTTAATTAGTGTCCCAAAGCATAATATTTCAAGACACAGCAGTGTCAAACAGAGGACATTTATTGTAATGAATGAAGCATACCAATTAGATGATAAAAATCTTGAACTTACCTCAAGTTCTCATTTCTTTCTGGACATGTCAGTTTTGCAAATCTTATGAGGTAGTCTAGTTCTTTAGAAGGCAAGTATATTGCACCATTCACACCACCTTTGAAATCCTTTTGAACATGCTCTTGAGTGAAGTTCTGCAGCACATACTGGACTTGAAGTATTGTACGCAGTTTCTTCTTCTCTGCTTCAAGCTTCAATAGACTCTCTCTTCGCTGAGCCTTCCTCTGTGCTTTCAGCAGCTATTTCAATACGTGAATTCAACAGTTAAACACAATGGTTTAGTAACAGCATTTTAGGATAAAACATATCAAGTTTTAGTATTGATCATCCTACATTGATCAAAATAACTATTAATTTTGGTTAGGTAACAGAAGCTCCTAATTCTTTCTTCAGATACTCAAGATCTTTCAAGCTCCTCCTCTGGAAGAGCTCCCCATTTATCAACTAATTCTCTACAAATCTAGCTTTTAGTCAAATTGCATACTGGTAGCTTCACTTGTGATATGCTTTTATGATATTTAGATCCCGATTATGCCTGCTAGTTCAGCTTTCACAACTGAATATAAGGAATTGTTAGAATCTATACCAATGCACAAATCCAAGCCTAGCTGACCTTTAACATTTGTCACACAAAGTTAGTAATGCAGAAGTTGTCTCAAATTTCTCCTAGTGAAACAACTGCCTCTTCACTTTTGAATACTGCAATTTAAATGATACAGCAGAATCCTACAGTTACTCTTATTTCTGTTGGCAGAAGACTGAAGCACTCATTAAATAAGCAACAACACAAGTCACAGAACATAAACAGCCCCCATGCATTTGAGGGGAAATTTCTCATTATGTACTAATAGAACTACGCAGCAGAAGCTATCCAAGTAACTGCAGAATTTAAAATGCCTCAATATGGAGTATCTTAAGTTTCTTCTCAAGATCTAAGAAAATTTCATTTTATAGAACATACTGTAAAGGATATAAGGATGTTGTTGCCAGAATGGCCCCTAGTGTTCCAGTAATGGGTATTGGCTGTAGAATCCATACTGGTAGAAGTAAAGCCAAGGAAAAAACAAAGCGAGTTAGCCTTTAAACATAGCATAAGTTCAAGAACAAACATGAGCTGGTAGAAGTTAATGCTGGATTACTAAAAACACCTACAGAAAGATACACTGGGTCACAATCCTTCATTTGATATTTTATGGGCAGATACACAGACAAAAGCAACATGAAGTAATCCAAGTTTTGACATTCAGCACAGTAGCTTCTATGTTCAACATACAATGACTGACAGAACCCAAAGCAGCAACACTACTGAAGACACTCTTAAATCTCTGCTCACACAGTGCTTTGAGATCTTCACTGCATTACCTGAAATTACTACATATACAAGAAAAGCCTCTCTAGCAAAATTGTTCAAGTCTGTCAACACTGAGGCAAGCCACTTTACCAGTCCTCCAGCATTCTGTAAGAGGCAGAGAAATACTGCCAGAGCAGTGACTAATCATGTTTAACATCCCCAGCATTACCTTGGATCAGATCTTTTCATAAGGATAGTGTTTGCTTGAGCCAAGAGACCAGTTTCTCCAAAGATAAAACACTTGCTTACATGAAAATAAAATATGTAGTGGTTTAAACCCTGAATAAAGACCTAAATAAAGCACTAAATCTATGACTGAGTGTGACAGAGCACTGGAACAGGCTGCCATGGGGGGTTGTGGAGTCTCCTGCTCTGGAGATATTCAAAACCCGCCTGGACGCAGTCCTGTGCAACCTGCTCTAGGTAAACCTGCTCTAGCAGGGGGGTTGGACTAGATGATCTCCAGAGTTCCCTTCAAACCCCTATCATTCTGTGACTTGTCATAATTAGAGACAACTACAGCAGAATAAGTGGCAAACTCCATAAGCTTCAGTAAAATTTTACTGAGAGCTGTACTTCTCACTGAAACCAAAGTGATTTAACCCCAGCACTTTCCCTTCACTGGAAACATCAAAACATACCATTTGGAAGGGATCTTGGGATGTCATCTCATCCAGCCTCCAGAACAAAGACTACACTGAATCAAGACCAGATTGCTTAGAGCTTTGTGCAGTCAGGTCTTGAAAAGATTCAAGGACAGATTTTACTACTTCTCTAGGCAGCCTGCTCTAGTGCTCAATTACCATCAGAGTGATCACTCTTCTCCTATCTAGTTGGAACCTACTATTTCAATTTATGATCATTCCTTCTCCTACCACATCTCTCAGCAAAAAGCCTGGCTCCATCCTTTCAGTAATCTCTTTGGTATTTGAAGGCTAATATTACATCTCCTGCCAAGCCTTTACTTCACCAGGCCTAACAAGCCCAGTTCTTCCAGGCTCTCCTCACAGGTCTCATGCTCCAGCCTCCAGCCATTTGGAGGCCCACCACTGGACTCACAGAAGTTTATTACAGCCTTTGTGTAGCAAGTGACCAGAAATAGGCACAACTGGTTAACAAATACCAAATAATCAGTTCTCCTTAACCTACTGGTCCTCAGTCTAAGTCTAGCCTTCACTGCTCCAGGGGTACTCTTAATTTACTTTGCCCGCTGCCTACAAGGACCTGCATGTCCTTTCCAGGTCAAGCTGCTCCCCCAACAGTCTGCACCTATGCAGGGGATGAGTCCACCTCACACACAAGCTACCAGCAAGACAGGTAACAGTTTCAAACCTAAGTAAACTGGAGTCATCTCAAACACAGCTGAGTTCCAATGACTCAATTTGCTTAAGTTCTTAGAGGCACACAGTGAATAACTATTGTGGAGGTCAGCAGCACACAAAATTGTCAACATTTACTCTGCTCTACTCATTACTTCAGACAGTTTAAGCACATTGTTCCCCCAAGTTCCAAGATAGAAACTTCCTAGTATTCTGTGTATTGGCATATAAGTGTAGCCATTAGAAGAGTAGCACAAACTTTGCAGTTACCTCCTGACAATATAGGGAAGAGCATTTTATACTTACATCTTGGCTAAGTCCTGAAAAAGTCTTCTGAAGCTCCTTGGCAAATTCCAAGTTGTGTACTACTTCATCATACTTCTCTACTGCCTCCTACAAAGGAATAGATAAAGTGTATTTTTCACGCTTAAGACTACTGGTTGCATCTCAATCCCCTTGTACTTAAATTCTCATTGAGAACTAGTCATTTAGCATGGACTCCTCTGAAATTGTAACTTTTTAAAAAGATAATATGTCTGTAACTGGTACTTTAAATTTAGTCATGAATATCCTTCACTCATGACTGTCAGAGATGCAGTAGAAAGACAGCTCACACCACCAGAGATATCCTACAAGTTTGTCTGTATTTCCAGGCAACATCTTGTGCAATATGTGGTCTACTAATGCTGAAACAGAAAAGCCTGGATACCAGTTATTTCATTTTTCTGTTTGTTCCCATATATCTCAGCAGAGGTAAACAGCTACTTAAAATCAGATACTGATATGAAAGCATGGAAAAAATACAGGAGACAGACAAGTTCAGATCTTTCACCCTGATGCTTAGCTGAATGCCTTTACAGGTAATTTGTACAAACTTAGAAAGAAAACAATGTAGCAGGCAAGTCACACTTGCAGAAAAGTCTTTCAAATCAACTTTCAACAAATAAAGCAGTGTTCTTGTCTTCACTAATAGCTTTAACCAGTATTTTACTAGCCAGTCTTCAAAAAGGCTAAAGTAGATTATTAATCGCATTTTGATATACCCTACTTTTTAGGAGTTCTTTCCCACTAAGGAGTCAGTTCATTTTTATCAGTCTCCTTGACAGCTCTGAAGATAGCAAAATGCTGTAGTTCAGACATGCTGCCCATGTCCTCATACCATCAGGCATGCCTGGGAAGTAACAAGTTAAGTTTAATTTCAGTTGTTCACATGTGCTTTACACTCAGTTTGGTTTATGCTCATGACATGATATCAGTTGTTTTTCTAGAATGGGCTCATTGGTCTAATATAAAGCTCTTTCAAAGCAGCGTTAGTGTTAAGTGTTTCATCAGTGCAGTGACAAAAGCTTAATCTAGTGTCCCAATAAGATTTGGGACATGTGCAAATTCCATACGTGTTCCCAAGCAACTGGAAAACAAGTTACACATTCATCTGTTCAATCAGCTTGACTGTTCAGTTACTTGTATTCACTTATTTGTAGTATACTAGACATTACTAGGCCTAAATGCTACTCAACACAATGAAGTGCAGGAGTTACTGCAGAGCACTCATATGGTAGTTTAAGTTGTCCTCACACAATTTATCAAGCAACTTTTAAGAACTAATTAGCAAGTTCACTTAGCACTTGGGAGAACGACTTTAAGACCCTAAAGCCCACACATTTGACATTTGAGTAAGACTCAATTTAACACCAACAACTTGCTAGACAGATCGCGGTAATTGTGCTTTTAACTATGCAAATCCCAGAGTAAAACTCCCTACGTGAAAACATCAAGAACAGTTGCCATTGCTCTGATGACAAGCTGTAACTCAGCCTGCAGGAAAACAATAGCTTTCTTTTGTCACACCTGTTATTAACATTCATTAACAGCATGTTGGAGTAACAATTCTGAGGAAAGTCTGCTCAGATTGCAAAACAGCATAATATTGCCAGAAAGACCATTTAACTTGCTGGAAGCTCCTCATTTTTGAAACATTTGTTTCCTAAAGTAAGGCTGGCACACACAGTAGCTCTATCAGGCAGGCACCGTAAGTAATTACAGTTTAATCCAAATTACTTGCAAAACAAGTTCATCACCAGATGTGCACTTCTTCCTCTGTGTGAGAAAATGAAAGATATGACATCAAGTTACATTAGAGCTCCACTGTGTTATAGGCAGTTAGGTTTCTTTAGGCAAGTGTGCAAACTATTAAGCTCTGCTCTAGCCTCAATCATCAGGTCCTAGTATTTGGATATACATTGGAAATTTGCATCTGAAAGGTACAAATGCGTTATTTCTGTATCTTAACCACTGAAACAGGGGTCTTGACTAGATTATTACTTAAATACTGAGTTGGTACACACTTCTACAATAGTCATCTGAACAGTTTGACTACCACTGGTCAGTTCACTACCAAGACTGAATCTAATTCCCCATTTTAGAAACCTGAGATATCCCAGAAACTGAGATAAAAATACTAATACTTAAAAAGTTAAGCTCAGCTGGGAACACTGAAAGCCAGTAATCAAGTTAACTGCCTATACATTTTCCAAAGTTAGTGCTGCTGGATGCATTTGCAAGAAAAACATCTACAGAATCCCTCACCTCTTTAGTTCCCCGCATCTTAATTTCACTTTCACCCAACAGCTTTTCACAGTCCAGGGTGTATATCAACAATAGTGAAATTTAAGAGTAGCTTTAAAACATAGAATACTGTTCAATAGTCTCATTGTTAGTGACAGAAGAAAACAGATAGTATTTAACAGCTATGATCTAAACAAAAAAAGCTCTTGCCTACCTGATTCCAGATTGAGTTTAGAGGAATTAAAAGGTCATCATCCTACTTCAAACCATCAGATTTAATTCAGTTACTTCTGCACTTGAGATGGCAAGAGACTACATCAGATTTTGTAGTTAAGTGCTAAATGATCATTCACTCCAATAGGTCTACTCTACTTTTAAGCAGCAAGTTATCATTTCCCCTCTTATCCCATTTATGTCTAGTTCTTACTTACAAATGATTCAGAGTAAGGAAATAGTACTTGTGTTCTCATACTGCTGCACTGTGATAAAGCTAACAGTCAATAAGTATTTTTCCAACTGGTTCATTAGCAGGATCAGCATTACCACTGAAGTATCAGTGCCCTTTATCACACAATCATTCTTTACCATGTGTGAACTACATTTTAAAAATGTGACTCCTAGATGACTAGAGCAGTAAACCCTTTTGATTATGTGACACTGCTACTCAGACATGCTTAAGCAGCAATAGCTTTCACGTTATAGAAACTTGGTTTCAGTTCTAGAACTCATTCTAGTCCAAAACAGAAAAAAGCCAGAACCACTGTTATAACATCAGGCAATTTTAAGCTAGCTCCACAAAGTGGATCACATTGTTGAGTAGTGATCTTGCATCCTGGCATTCCAAACTAACAACCTTAGGTACAATAGACATATTGTTCTAACAGCACTTGAGAGCACTGGCGACTCCCAGCCATCTAATGGCAGCACTAGAAGGAGAGGATAATATTCCTAACTAATTCATAGCTAGATTCTTGTGTTAGGGAAGCCTTTAGATCCCATGCAAGTTAAACCAGCATCTTCCTTTCTACCAACAGGGACTGTATGTCAGTTATACTTTAACAGCCACTTGTAACCAACAGCACTGTGCAGCCAGCAGGCAATTTCAAGTAACATCTGTTAATGAGGAAGCCATGAGGATTAGTTAGCTACCCCAAAAATCTTGAGGCTTGGGTTCTAACACTGCAATGCCTTGCATAAAGACACCTCATCAAGAAATAAAGGTGCGGGAGCACTGAAGCTGAAAGTCTACAGAGCAAAGATAAACGAGGACCTTCTATTACTTCAGTACACAACATGAAGGTTAAAGTAGGAGACTTAAAGCTTGAGGACTCACCATTCAGCTTAATTACCAATAATTTGTCCATTTGGTTTTGTGAAAAATACCATTGCAAGCCTGCAGGCATTAATTCTGTAAAACTACACCGCCACCTCCTTCAGTAACCTATCCCTTCTGACACATTTGAAGGTTTTGAGGTCATCCACTCCTGCATAAAGCAAACTTACCAACTGGTCTTGATTGAGGGCTTCTCCCTTCTTCAGGCGATCTTTGTAGTCTTCTAGTTTGAGCTATAGGAAAATAGAAATCAATATAAAAAATTTACGTTGTATCTAACGTGGAGTATGGAGTACAAGCGAAGTTACACATTGTTTCTCTATTTTAAGTCATCCACGTACTAACAGAATAGGAATTTTACTACTTCCTCTCATTTTCAGGAGAAAAGAACGAAGTTTTGCTATGCCTTTGATGTGGCAATCTCAGTCTCCAGGACTGCCTACTTCCCTTTCTTACCTTTGATCTTTCATTTCTTACTTGCTACTTTTGTCTCATTTAGGAAATACTAATGCATTGACCCTAGATCTTTAAGGGGCTCCAAACACATCCAGTGTCCTTATTTTAAAAGGAGGCTTTTTTAGGTTTTCCCAGCCAATGATGGAATTCAGTTATCTTATCCTTGAATAATCCTACTTAGTTTTCCAGAGCATGTCTTCCAAATTCTGGCTTCAGTTATGTCATCAAGATTTTATAGCACTATTTCCTAAGCAAGTGGACTAATGTCTTTAGGAAAGTAATAAGATTTATTTCTAATATACTGAAACAGCCTTTAAAAGTTGATGTAAACTATACAAAACTAAACTATTGGATATTGCAAGCTTTATACACAGAGAGAAACAAAAGGGGAGTTCACTGCCACAAAGTTGAATACTATTTCATTTGTGTATCTACCCACATAGGGTTTTACTGACAGTACCTAGAGGAGCCTAGGACTAGAAATACTTTCTACTTATTTTACTAAGTTACACTTTCATTTGCTGGTAAGGCCATATTGTCATTCATGTGAAAATCAAAGATACTTGAGAAATTAACAACAATAAGCTTCCTTGGACAGAATTAGGTTAAAACACAGAAGTGGGTTAATCACACAAAGAAAACATGCTTATCTGACATTATTCACAACTACAGCATGATGCATGACATGAGACAGCAGTAATACTGCATCTCCTGCAGGAGGATCAAGGCCCTAGCCACATGGCCAGAAGTCTGATCTACTCCCTCTCCTCACCCTAAGACTTAACACAAAGCTTTTCAGACATTTAGAGAAGCACAACATTCACACAATTGCTTTACTTGTAATCCTGATTCAGTGCTGAAAGCAACAGCATCATTATTTCTTTTATCTTACAGAAAAATAGCATTTTTCCCAATTAAAAATCATGCACATAGCCTTCAGTCACTTGCCAATCTACTGAAAACTCTTAGAATGCAAAAGCCTGACCAGCTATAGCCACAATATTTTACGTGGATCATCTCAGTTCTTAACACTATTCTGTTCCCTCCCCACCCCAGAAAAGCCACATTTCAAAGCAAGAGAGCAGGCTTCAGGGGCTTTCTGTATAAAAGCTTTCTAGTGAGTAACACTCAACTATTTAAAATACAGAAGTCAAAGATTTATGCAAAGTGAAGGGCAATACAATTTGACATTTCCATGAGTCAGAGGAAACACTGTTCCTAATTTCCAATTTTACATACATCTCCACATCCTAATATTAGATGCATGTAATCGATAGAAGAAATATGAAGATTTCTGCAAGACTATAAACCAATCTCCAAATCAGTTCCAAGTTAGTTCTGAACTGATTCAGTCTTAGAGAAGCATCACCAGTTTTCATCAACATTCAATTACTTTTGCTAACTATTGGACATGCACTGTAAAGCCAGCAGCTGAGAGAAGGTTTATAGCTAGCCACATTCCTGATTCTCTGAAACAATAGTGTTATGCTCACACAATGTCAAATGCAAGTAGCCCATTTCAGAACAGTAAGAGTAAAGAACACTTCTTTACTGTACAAAGGTTATAAATGATAATAAAAAAAACACTAGCAAATCCATGTTTAGGTCCTTCCATGGGTTATTTTTAAAAAAATCCATGATTATTCTTTATATACACACAACACCTTATTCCAGGTATTATAAAATAAGCACCGAGTTTTACAATTAGCAGTTTAAATACGTGCCATACCAAAGAACAAGAAGTTACCTTCTTTTTCTCAATGTTCCTGATCTTGTGTTTGAGGCAGATAAGCCCATTATCAATGTAAGTCTCATACGCCTGGGAAGGAGAGGCTGCCGAGTTCAGCGCAGACTGCAGGGGGCTGGAGGGAGGCTGGCTCTCCCCAGACGGGTTCACCTGCTGCTTGGCCGCCTTCATGCTCTTATCCTCCCCCTCCTCTGACCGGCCTGAAGGTGATGATGGGCAACGGAAAGGGGCTTGGGAAAGCTGCACCATTGAAATGGATGGAGCTGCAAAGAAACTCCTTTTATTTAGCTCTCTCTCGACTCCCCCCTCACCTTTTGTTTTTTTAAAGTTCCATCTTTTCTTATCACACATTCAGAACATGTAGCCACAAAACTAAGCCTCAGTAAGAATTCATCACAGCCTTTCACTCTTCTCCCTCCCCCTTTCAAAATATCTATAGCAGGAATTTCAAAGCAAGGCAAACTTTGTATTGTTCAAGTCTCCCCATCCATCCAGACCCCTGAAATCCTTTACACAGGCAGAATCAGACAGCAGAGGGGATGATTCCAGAAACCCAATATAGTGTCCATATAAAACTAGGCGGGTTTCCCGCACACATCACCCACAAGGGAAAAAACTGCAAGCAAGCAATTGCAAATCACGCCGCCAGCCTCGCATCCAGGCTGCGGCCTGAATGAAGATTTAGAACTGGCGTGCCTGAAGGTATAGCCCCTCTTCTTCTCACCTCCATTAAATCAGTTTTACCCCTTCATGACCTTTGCAGCAATCCAAGCAAGAATTTAAACTAAAAAGACTTCAATTGAAAAAAATTAAGACAAAAAAAATTGCTTAATAAAGCAAGCAGCACACTCAGTTACAGCATCATTCTTCAGAAGGAACTGGTCTCTGCCTACACCCATCCAAAAGATATGCTTGTGCCATGGCAAGACACCAGCTTTGATGGGAGGGGCTGGGCTTTAACCTTGAACAGAGAAATTTCTGTAAAAGATGCTCCACCACCCTCATCTTCAACTACTTACACCTGCTCCTGGAAAGCAATGACACCACATTTCTGCCTCCCTGCCCGCCAGGGAGGCCTGCGGCACACGACCCCAGCGGGCACCGGCTGCCCACGGCGAGGGAGGTGAGAGGCCGGGGAGGAGAAAAACCTGCATTTCCCCGGGACGCCCGCTCAGCCCCTGCCCCGGCCCCCGCCCCGCCGGCTCCGAGGCGCGCCGAGGGGGGAGCCCAGGGTCAGCCCCCCATCACGCCCTTGCCAGGGACGGCAAGGAAGCACCTCCCGGGGAGGGCATGGCCACGGCCGGCCCCTCGCCCCGCACGCCTGGCCGCCGCTCCCTGAGCGCGGCGGCGGAGGAGGGAGAAGAGAGCAGCGGCAGGATTCTTCCTGCCGGCGTCGCCGTCCCAGAGATTCACCTCCTCCTCCGCCGCGCTTCCTGCGCCTGCTCGCGCTGCCGCTCCCGGGGCCGCAGCCAGCCCGGCCCTGTACCTCCTCGCTCCCGCCTCCCCGCTCACCTCGGTGCCCGCACACGCTCAGGCCCGCCCCGCCGCCCGCCCCCCGCCTGATATAGCGGCCGCGGAAGGGCGGGGCGGGCGGGGCGGGGCCCGCCGCGGAGGTCACCGCCCGCCTCCCAATCGCCGGCGCTGCCTCACCTGCCCGTCTGCCTTCCCGCTCCGCGCCGCCGCGCCTCACGTGACGCGGGGCGGGGTGGGGACCGTTACTCGGGGCGGGGAGCCGTTAGCCGTCAGCGTGCGCCAAGGGGCGGGGCGGGGCGGCTCCCTGTGAAGGTCAGGGTGCCCCTCCCCGGGGGACGCCCTTGGATCGGGGCGTCTCTGGGTTTAAGGGCTGAGGCGTCAAGCTCCTGGGCAAGACGTGGTGCTCCTCCGGAGTCTTGCGTGGGCAGGAGACCTGGGCGACGGCCCTGGCGGAAGGCGGGGAAGAGGCGTCCTGGGAGAGCACGGCCTGCGGCCAGCTTCATAGGGAAGGGATGTATGGTGTGACACTGCCGTGTGCCTTGCTCTGTCTGTGAGGGAGAGGTTCGCACAGGTCCCCGGTGAAGCTGTGATCCGCGGTCTAGTCATGTGTATCGCAGCAGCCTCTCGAAGCAGGCAGCCCGGGACAGGCGGGCTTCTCTCTGCAGGCAGCCTTGAGAAAAGGGGCGTGTCACCCCAGTGCAAGGGGATCCCGGCCTCCACCTGTTCGCAATGCGGGGCCCAGTCGCACTCTTTCACTAGCATGGGCTGGGTGGCTGTGGGGTAGTAAGAAATGTTGGTCTGTGCCTGTTTAAACCAGTGGAAGGGTTCCTCTGGGTGAGTACAGAGCCCCTTGAGGAGACTTACGGGACGGTGGGTCAGGTCATCTTATGTAACAAAAGTTGTGTATGTATGTCCTCTATAAATGCAACCCAATCGTGTAAACACTCAATAGCTGGTAAAAGCACTTAAGTCCATTGAACATACACAATAAAATAATCGCAAACAAACTTCTGTTAACCTCTAACAATGACATCGGCACTGCACAAGTTATCAAAGGTTGGAAGACTAGAGAAAACCTTCCCAAGACCAGAGGACTAAGCTGGAATTATGTTTCCTGTGTTTCTCTTTCTGTGGCCATTACCTCAAAAAGCAATAAATAATATAGCAAGTTTGGAGGCATTACGAAAGTTGTGCAAGTTATGAAAATAGACACATTTTGAAAGAGACGAAAGTGAGTCAGTAAGGAAGGACTGTGAAGAGAGGTTTTACAGAACACAAAAGGTGCTCACGTAGTGCACAGGACAGATGAGAGAACTGGAGAGGAAGGGCTCATACAAAAGAAAGATTGGATTTAAAAGTAAAACCAAGCAAATGATAAGTGATTCAAACAATACGGAGAATTCATAGAACAACCCAGAATCAGATTCAGACACATGGAACCAGCTGTAGCATCCACAATCTTGTCACTTCTCCTGGTTTAATCACAAGTCTCAAAATACTTTATTTTTTTCTTAAAGCCCTAGCTCCTAGAATAAGGTCACTTTGTGAGGCTAGTTTTCATGACAGGGAAGAAATGCAGATGAATAAGACACAGCTTGTGTCCAGGATCAGCAACGTACACTGGAAGTTCTTCCAGTAGCTTTCTGTTCTTTGTGTGGTTCTGTTCAAAGCTAGCACTGATGGGCTAGATCCTTGCAAAGTAATTATAAAATGAATGATCAATTAATGCATATATTAATAAAAAGTCATAATTAATGTGCAGACACCTGGGACTATTCTATAAATCATAATTACGGCTCGCAAACTACTTTATAGTGCACTTTTACAATTAGGAAATTGTATAAAAGAGGAAAAAATTGAAAGGAAGATTCATACAAGCCAAATCCATATTTAAAAACAAACGATATTTGAACTTCATTTTAAAACAAATACAGAACAACTATTTGAGACTGATGCTGTATACATTTATAGTACGTGTGTGGTCTCTAGAGTACTTTGAGTGTTATTAATGTGGCAAGGTCAAGCACACCAAAGTTAGGAAATGCCAGGATTAAGAGCAGCCTAAATGAATTAGTTTAATGCCATTTTGCAGATGCATTGTGAGATCATCTTTAAGTAGATGATCATAGGTTATCACAGCCTAGCCACACATCGATCATAGCCACAGAGTCCTAGATGCTGAGCATTCCCAACCTGGGTATCTGTGCATTTTACTCCAGGGTCTGAAGGGGATTGCACTGTAATGGCTGAAGATTATAGAGTGATGGACTGGAGAAGCCTGCTTCGGTCACAGAACATCTCTCAGAAAGGAAGGCTGAAGAATTCTGGAACCAGCAACGGATTAATGAATTAGATTTCACAAAGAAGAATAAATTAGTCAGAATTGCACCCAATTTATTGGAAGAACCTGGAGGATCTTAGGAAGTATGTTGCTGCAAGGCTATGCTATGCTGCAAGGAGTTTGTTTCACGGACACCCTGTGGCTACCTGTCTGCTGTTCAGAGGTCAAAGCCAAGGAGTCTGGTGAAGGGGTGCTTCACTCAGGGTCCAGCATTGCCTTACACAAGCTGCTGCACATCGCAATGATTTCTAACTTTTGCAAACGCTTCTTAAAGATACAGTTCTCCTTTCACACTCCAGCTCCTTGTCTTCTGTGTTTTCTTCACAGGATCCTAGTTTCAGTTTCCTTGTATAGAAACTTTTTCTCCTTCCTTTTTACCTCTGTGTTCAATCCTGCCTAGCAAACTGGTTCACATTCCTGCTCTTCTTGTGTAACCAGTGCCAGGCACCCTTTCCAATTCCCAGCCTGTTTTAATCTCACTCAGTCCTCACCTTGCCAGAATTCTTGATTTGATTGACTCCTTTCCATTCCTCTCATTTTGCTTCCCCCCCACACACTTTCTGCATTTTCCTCAGACATTTTATTCTTCCGTAAATTTTGAGGGAAAGGGGAAAGGGAGCCATGAAAGTAAGCAGAAATAGTTACTGTGCCTGGGAGCAGCCATTACAAGCTTAGTCAAATTTCACCTATGTAGCTCCAGGCCAAACAGAGTACGTTTAATTAAAGCCTGTGTTAACACCTATAAGATCTGCGAGGGAACGGAGTTACGCTCCCTGGCAGAAGCATCTTTGGAGAATTTACAAGTTCAGCTGAAAGAGCTCTCTGTGGAGTATGTGCCGACTGCCTGCATATAAGCATACTGCACAAAAGCCGCTCCTTGACAGCAAAGTTGAAATTCCTGTTCCCAGGCTGCGGGTTTCTGGAATTTCAGTGAAAGCGCAGAAAGGACGCTGTGAACTGCTTGGTTTTTCAGTCCCGTTCTTGAAAATGGCTAACCCAGTGGGTCTCAACTCAGTTTGAGGCAGACATCTAGAATGGAAGATTTCGTCTGGAACTGAAAAAGCTGCTAAAGCAAAGGCAAATTTAAAAAAAAAAAAAAAAAAAAAAAAGGAAGTGCTGGGCAACCTTAGTAATAAGAGGGAGCAGCTGAGGAGAAGGATGTTGTGGTCCACGTAATGCAAGCAGCAGCACCTGCTCCTGTTTCTCTGTCCTCACTTACAGAATCATAGAATCGTTTAGGTTGGAAGAGACCTTTAAGATCAAGTCCAACTGTTAACTTAGGACCTCATCAAGCCTCAGCTGCAAAAGGGGAAACATTGCAGAGCAGGCATTCATATGGGATTTCTTTTTTGTGTGTGTGTGTGAGTGAAAATTTCAAAAGAAATCCACTAACTTCCAAGGGTGAGATTAAAGGGAACATTTTCCCATAAATGCTTTGCAATAGGGACTGGCACATGGAAGTGGATTTGTTATTTGTGTCAGAAGCATTTCTTTCATTGACCCTACGAGAAAAGTTTGCCTACTCGTAAGTCTTGGAAGTTGCAACTCACACCTGTGCTTGTTAGGTTTTTTGGCAGCTAAACTCTCTCCAGAGTTCATGTGCAGAGAACATGCGGACTGTGAGGCTTTGAATGGCCACTACACTCTGCTGTGAGGACAGCCCTCATTTTCTGGGACAAGAATCATTCTCCTATGGTTTCTGTGTTTCTGCTACTGAGCACATGGGCACAAAGATGCTTAACTTGGATGCAGAGGAGATAAAAGGGAGGAAGATAATATATGGGACAGAGGAGTAGTCTCAGTGAGAAGGCTACTGGGGAAACCTTGGAAATCTGATGTTAAAATATTAGCAAGCTCGTAAAGTTAGGCACTTAAAAGTTAGAAAATTGTAGAAGAAAATTTTCCTGAATCGACATTGATTCAGTTCATGTTATGTCTCTCTGTTGGCATTTTGATAAATCCTTAAAAATCCTTAAAATAACACATTTAAAGTGTTATTTTCTCCATGAAAAAACCCTTCCTTCCCCCTCTTTTGTTCTGTGCCCAGCATGGATGGGGCCTTAGAATAAAACTGGATCATGCATTAAAACTGTTGCTGAGTGCAGGACCCGTACCTAATTTTTGCAGAATTTAGAAGACTTACAGTGAATGAGCAAAATAACTGAAGGAAAAGATGAGTTTATGGATAATACAAGTGAACACTGACCTTTAAGCTAAATGTATTCCTATCATCTCTGCTACAAACTTCTGAAGAACTTTACATGGATGTAATCTTCATTTTCTAGATGGCTTAGGATCTGGCTGTAGATACACAGCATTCACAGCTGCAACTAGCATAAACAGGGGGGATGCTTTGAGCATAACATAGTCCTTTGCATACAAAGTATTCTGGAGAATGAGGCACTAAATGTCTCAAATTATGCACTCAAAGTTAGTAGCATCTGTGACAATCTCTCAGTGTCTTTAACTTTTGCCTGTAGAAAAGAGGGGATAATTCTGCCTCCACTGTTCACAGAAAAGCTGATAAAACGCTGCCTGGTGTATTTCCCCATTCAAAACCAACTCTGTTTCCAAAACAGACCTTTATTATTTAGTTTTGGTAGTCTGTGGAAAAAAGTTTTCTTTTTCCTAAACGTAAAGGAGAGTTCTGTTGTGCGACGAGTTTATTACAAATAGGAACTGTAGAACTGCCCATGCTCACCGTTCTGCACAGGGATTAACTACGTGATGCTGTGAGCTAGGTGTGCTGCCTGCATCTGCTCCTCTGGCTGAGCCCAAGTAGTGCAGTGCTTCTTTGCTTCCCAAGAAGTAGCTATAGATTGCTTAGTGACCCTGTCCTTCCATCGCAGCCCTGAAGAGCCTTTCGATGCTGCAGGCCTCCATTAAAATATTATTCTGTTATGTTGTATTTCTCTGTTAGAGCACCTTTTTTGCTATGGTTTTCATCTCCATTAAAGTAGCTTCCCAATTGTTTTTTAAAACCTTTCTCAAACATCAGGGGTCCTTCTTTTTCAGATTTCTGAGTTCTTACGTGAACACATTTTCTTCTTACAGAATTTGATTTGCTTGCTTGTCCAGCGACTCAGCTGCAGGATCCTTAGTCGCTAGTGGCGCCAGTCTCTGTGTAGCAGAGGATCTCCTGGCATCTCACAAGCATGAATCTCGGGCTTACGACCATGGGTGCATGGCTCAAAAATGTTTAAGTCAAATAGGTCTCAAAAACATAACAGACTTGATTGTTTTCTTTATCCAGTTGGTCATCTTAGGTATGGTTTAGATAGTAATGATTTGGACAGCTTAGAAGCTTGCATGCCTTTCATCCTATGACCAATAACCCTAACTCCTCCAGAGAAGCTAATGGATTTTTATTATTCCCAGGGAAATACTAATGACAGATTTATTTCCTTCTTATTGCCACCTCAGCACCTTTGATCTCAGGCTTTTCAGGTGGACCTGGGTGGACCTGTAGAAAATATTTTCACTTGTGTTTCCCTTTGACTCTTACTATGTCACGGCTGCATTCCAGGACTCAATTAAACTTAATTTTAAAGTCTGATTTCAGACCATCACAGACTATCTCTGCAATCTGGTACCTTTCTCTGCATCACTACCCAGTACGTTGTGAGGAAAGAAAAAAATAGGCCCCACTTTCTAACTTTTTCTCATTAGAAAGAAAGAATGAGTGGCAGACAAATTGACATTCCTGAAATCTGTCTGTGACCTGAACTCAGGACTCCATTTCTGTGGCTTCATTTTTTTTTTCTTCTGCAAGTTCTGAGCAATTTCATATGGAAAATGTTATGCACCTGTGTGTAATTGAATAAAAACAGGGGCAGAATTTGGCAAGTTCACAAAGTGCTATTATGAGATTCAGTCAGGAGGGAAAAACCACCCAAAGTGGTTAGTGAAGAGAGCTTGAAGGCTGTATCAGTTAGCTTATTTTATGACTCTATGTTCCTGTAAAAACTTACAATTTACATGAAATAATACAGTATTTGTTTGGGGAAGATGTTAACAGAAGTTTAAAATGCATGGTAAGTAAGAAATGATAGAAAAAAATAATAAAACAGAGACCCAAAACAGCCCTCTGATAGCTTTATTAAAATGGAGAGGTGTTTTCTAAAAATGTACATGTGTGCTTAATTTTATGTTGAACTACTGTTTGTAACACTTATCCAGGGATCCTGACAACTTGGGTCATGATATTTTTTATGCTATTAAAATGAATTAACAATTGGACACAGTTTTAATCACCTGCCTCACCTAACTCCCATTTTCATTTACTCTCAATATTTGTTATGAACACTAGTTCAAATGCTCCCTCTTCAAATGTCTGCATAGAAGCTAAACTGTTTTTCTCTTACCTTGTTAATTTTTGCTACAAGAAGCAAGCTTTCACTTGGAACAATTTGATTAAATACTTTGCATTTTTATGTTGGCCTTGTTGATACGAGTGCAGCCATTCACACAAGTGTCGGAACATGGCAACCAGGAGCCACAGGGAGTATAAACTGCAGTTGAGCTTGCAAATTATTTTTTTGTTCAGGACCCTAATTAAACATGCATAAACCCATGCTTAACTTTGAGCATTTGACTAATCCCTCTGACTTCATTAAGACAATATACTCTACAAATTTCATTTTTATTAAAAATTCATATTGCAAGGCATGGGGTTTTTTTGCATTTGCTGTTTTTCCTGCTCACAAGAACTGTGATCTTAATGGGACAATCTTCTTAAAGAGGAGCAGTGAGTGCTTCCTTGAGATAAAAATCTTGACAGCTTTCCAGCACAGTATTTGTATGCTAATGGAAAAGTGACAAGAAAGAACTTTACTTAAAGTGTCTATGAATAATTGTTTACTGCCTGTATTATTCATATAATTCAGATACATATGTATTACTATGTTTTAAAAGTTATGAATACTGCTCTATTCAGAGATCCTGTTTAAAAAAAAAAGGGGGGGGAACAAAAAACCTAGTGTTTCTGCAGCACTTTGACCATACAAAAATGTAGTTCTGAAAAAGCAATGAATAATGTTGTCAGAAGCATACCACTGTTATACCTCCTAGAGCCAATGGAATATGAGGAATGTTTTCTGGTAAGAAAAACCAGAACCAGCTCTGAAGCTTGCCAGAATATAGGAGAATACTTTCTCTAAGTTGTTTACAATTTTCCTGTTTTTCAACCAACTGTACACTAGCACAACTGAAGACAAAAACCTGTGAAATAATCCGAGCCTTCAGCCTCCAGTCAAGTTACTGGCAGCAGAGTGTTTTCAGATCCTCGGAACGGCAGGCCAGCATTATACTCCTGCACCACTACCACTGCTGATGAGAAAACAAAGAGCCAGGGGTGAGCCTGGGAGAGTGACAGAGATTTAGTGACCATCCTACAGCTTGGAAGGAAACCCATAAAAACCCGAACAAAGCACAACCTTGAAATCTTCTCTTACAGTAAGGCTGAAAGGCAGCATGAGCAGATGTGGTTACCTTCATGTTTCAGTGATAAATAAATATACATTCCTTTCACAGACTAAAATGACCTAGATTGACTCAAGAGTCGACAGCATGATACACAGGATTGTTAATAGAAATTGAAAAAAAAAATTTGCCTTTTGAATGTTGCTGTCTTACACGCCTAGGTTATGGCCACATTGTCCTTGCCACCAGCATGTCAATAAGAGCACAGAATCCTGGGCCACGCTGGATGCCTGGATCGTGGCCATACTTCCCAGGCCTAAGAGTCCTTTGGAAGCACTGGAATTATTCAGAGTTACACGAAGGGGTGTGAGTTGACGAACGCTAGCCTGTTTTGCGCTTGAGTTTCCTTCCCGAGACAGCCAAGTGCACACGCCAGGGCAGAGGCTGGGCGCAGCCCAGCACGGGCTGTGTGACTGGTGAGTGGATCAGATCTCAGATGCAGAACCAGGAGCCAGTCCGGCTTAACATCCTTCAAGTCCCCCGGGGTAGGCAGGACTCCTGGTAGCCCTAGACGGAGCCAACAACGCCGTAGCTAAAAGCCTCCACTTCCAGAAATGCTGAGCCACCTACAGCTCCCTCTGACGTCCGTGGTAACCAGAAATGCTCAGCCACTCTGAAAATAAAACCAAAAGCCCCTGGGTCTGTAAATATTTATTCACAGGTTTATCTTTAAATGCCTAAATAATCCTGCAAGACAGCATCCAGCCTTCATTGAAGCCATTGGAAATATTGCCATGGGCTTCTTGGAGGTCAGTATTTTGCCCCTCACTCCTACTGGGCTTCTCATGTATTGAGAGCAGGTCTAAATTTGATTTATGTGCTCACAAAAAAACCCCCCACAAACAACCAAACCTGAATATTTGGATATATTTTATGAGAGAGATTTTAAATTAAAACCCTCCACATTTGCCCTTACCTTGCCGTAATGCCTACCCATGATTCTGCTGTTAGTTTCACTGCCAAAGGTTTACTAGTTTCAGCTTTGCATTTTAGTTTGCTCCTGTCAAAAGTTTATTTTCCTGTGTAGTTCAAATATATTGTACAATTACAGAAAGGTCCCTAAAATGGTGTCTGACTGAAGTTAGGTGGATATTTCTGCTCTCTGCAGAGAAACAGAATAGAGAAACGTACAGTAAAAACTCAGAGGATCTTAAAAACCCATTAGAAACTGCATTACTCACCTTGATTTTATAAAGAAGATACTCAGATATGATGGCCATATGAAATGCCAATATAATTTATAACTGTTCTTTTATATTTATTATTTGTCTTACTTCAGTGGCTCACAGGCTGAGTTTCAGCCTCTCTTACTTAATAGATGTGGTTTTTTTTTTTTTTTCAAAAGGCACAGGGGATTCACAGACCTGGCACGTGCCCAAGTATAAAAGGGCTCCACGCAGGGCAATACAGTACTGCTCAGCTCCTCTTCTGCTCTTTGCTTTACGTGGTGGGATGTAGCAGAGAAAACACAACATGCCAAACCTCGACAATTATGAATGACCCTCAGGGCAGAACCTGAATTAGTGGCCTAAATTTCCAATGCAACTTAAAGAAAATATTTTTATGAGTCTCCCCCCCTTGCCTTGCAACAAATGACCTTTCTCACAGCTAATCAAGATATGATTATTTACTCTGAAATTCTATATACAGACTTCAAGTAGAAAAATTATAGCAGTTTAATGGGCTACAAAACATTTATAACCTTTTTTTCATATTTAGCTGGTGTTACTGATGCAATTAGGAACACCACTGAAGCCTGCAGGTGCAGTTGAACAGAACTTTACATGGGAACTTCCCTTGAAAATCGGTGTCAAGGATAAAAAATTATGTAAAGTAGCATATTGAATTTTAGCAAATTGACCAGATGCCTTCTCAGCCTTCCCAGCAGCCTGCCCCTCTGAATATACAGAGGAAGAAGTTGCTGTTCTTTTACACTGCTGTTACCAGAAGAGGAACATGTGCTTCACTGTGTGCGTGTTGGGGGGGCCAGTCACATTTGGTGCGTTGAGAAGAAATGGGGGTATTTCTGAGTAGATTTATTTTATGTGATTATTATATTGCCAGTCCAGCAAAGCACATACTTATGTGCCCAGGAAATTCAACTTACCCCCATTTAATTTTAAACACCTTTTAGTGAATTTTTAGATTTCTATAGGCTTTTTTAAAGTATACTGGTTAGCTAATAAGTGGTTTGTTAGGCTCACATTAATTGTTGTTCCAGCAAATCCTGTAAGTGCAGCATTCAGACAGAGCTCAGTTAATTTTATCCAGCACTTTTTATGGCCATCTCATGGTTGTCCGGAAGTTTCCCACGCTGGGAGAGAACGCTTGTGGTGACGGGTAGCATCTTGATGAGGGAGGGAAGTTAAACTATTTTTAAAATCATCTGTTGATTAGTTTCATCTTGTTTCCTTTCCTATCCATCCTCCAAATATTCTGTTGTCCTTAGGGGATAACACCTGTGTCCAGCATTTTGTCATTGACGCTTCTTCCTTCTAATAGCTTCGGGCTACCTGCTTCCCTTCTTCATCAGACAATTACACAATATGAAGTGTGCAGCATGCAGACGAAGTGCTGCGAAGGAAAGGATGTCTTGAACTCATTATTTGAAGGGATATGTGACAATGAACTATTTGCGATGCTGTTGGAATAACATATGAAATAAATTAAGTGGAACTGACTTTGCCATTTTGCATATGATAATGGTGAGTTTTAAAGCAATGTCTTAAAAAATTTTGAAGTTGATTGAAATTATTACACATTTATTTTCTACCTCATACATTAATAAGAGAGTTGTGACAGTGATTTCTAAATAGATAATAGAGAACAGTGAACTAACACACATGCTTTAAAATTGTGAATTGAAAATTTCCTATTTTGTTGCATAGTCATGAGGCCTGTTACTTGCACATTTAATTTCCTTTGAATACTCTTAGCCCAGTGAATGATTATAATTATTAAATGAATGTACTGAAGACTGAATCATTTTTTATTTTTATTGCTATCTAGATACTAAGGCAGGTAGAAGTGATGATTAATGTGGTTTTTTTAAAGCCAAATGTTTTATTTATTATGTTGGGCATAAGTTTTCAACTAATTTGAAAATTTAAATTAATTTAGAGCTTACAACAGATGACAGAAAGACAGTCTTAAAACCAGAAATCTCATTTTCCCTTGTGTTGGATTGCTCAAAACAACCAATGTATTTAAAAGGGCTATGGCTGAAAGTATGCTGTAGTGGTCAGCTAATATCCACAATTAATTTATATGTTGTTTTGGTGGTGGTGGTGGTGTGTTTCCAGATTCAAGTCCTAAATTGGGTAGCTTTTAAAGTTGGCTGTAACAACCAAAACACTGGAAAAGACGGAGTAGAAGTGATAGTACGACGTCAGTCCTATGATGAAGCCAGAACTGGGACGAGACCTTCTGTGTGTGCTGCCATTGCCGGGATTCCCCTCCCACAGCCCTCTCCCTCAGTAGCCTCGCGTCCGGCAGATGAACCATCACAAATAGCTTGTAACAAGCTTGTAATGACTTCCTAGACAGTAACATCTCATACGATGCATCTGTTCACCAATGCACATGCATCTAAGCCCCAACAAAGCTGTAAAAGTAAAAGTACGTAGTTAGAGTGTCAACCCACTGAGTACCTGCTTTCTGTGTTTGGGTGGGCTTTGTTTGCATGTATGTTATGGAAGTGGTTAAGACAAACTGAAATAACTCATTCTTGTAACACCGCAAGAGTGCCCTTTCAGCAGGAAATGTGATAGTGTTATAACTCTATTGTATTTTTAGATATATTATCCTAGCCCTTGAATAACTCATGCCCTCGGACATAGATGCAATCAAGGGCAAAGGAACTAATGAGGAAAGAGAAGAGAAAGACAGCTTGAAGTTGGGGGAGTAGCTTTAAAGTTAGCAAGGGCCCTGGGTAAACTCCTCATCCTCTGTGCATATGCGTATAATTTACACTATTGCTGCATTGCAACAGTGGGCGCTGTGCACATAAATACTGATTTACTATCTATAAATTTTACATGTACTTTTACAGCCACTTTAAAGGCCATTTATGTTGTCAGTACAGAGTATCGTGACCTGAGTGTAAAAAGAAATCAGGTTCTTGGTCTTTCTTAGCTTTTCAAATAGCTACTAATCTTCAAAGACTATAAAATGAGAGAAAAATGTGAAACAGAAAGAAGCAATTTTCACTTTGTTCCAGTTTATACAAGAGCAGAAATGACAGCGTAATCTTTGAACTCTCTTCTCACTAGGTTTGGCCAATAACTTGGCAGTAACTGGCCAAACCACTCTAAACAAGGAGTCAGGCAATAATTTACACAGTTAAAAATCCCATCTCCATTCTCATTACAGAATATGGAGCTGGGAGGGGACCTGTGCTGGGTCATGGAGTGGGTTCCTCTGCAGCCACAGGCAGCCAGAAAGCATAATCCCTCATGTAAACACTGCCCTTTTATTTTGGCCAACTCACAGGTACATAATCTCCAAGTTAGAAAACTAAGAGAAATCTACCACATGGTTCATAGCTTGCAGACGTTGCTGCTTTTAACCTAATGCAAGTGATGTAGGAAACAATAAAGAACTAATGTGAAAGGGAGACTTGACTTTCCTGATTTTATATTAGAAAATCAAATCTAATCTAACTACACAACAGACTACCAGTATCATCTTCCAAACTCCACAGCAGAAATTTCAACCTCATAATTTCTCCCTTGCCCTTCAATGCTTACGGAAGTCTGTATTACACTTTCCTGCATGGATATTAAATCATTCCCATTTAGTTTTAGTTTCTTTTCTGTTTTCCCTGCAGGTGAAAATGGGTCTGAGGAATCTACACAGGTCACTGCGGATGGAGATTTTGCTCAAGGGAGGACATGTGGGAAGCTAGCTATCTCCGCGCTGTTACTCCAGCGGATCTCTGCTTGGCTGCATGCCTTCTCCGCAGCCCCACGCTGCCACCGCGCAGCCGTCTGCAGCTCACAAGCTTCCCATCTAAGCCTCGGAGCCGTACATCGTGTTGCACAGAGTACCGTTCACATAGGCACAAACAATAGCCGAGGGTTAGCTTGTATAAACGATGAGGGGTGATGCAGAGGGGATGGGCTCTTCACTCACCCGCCTTCAAAAGAGGAGAAAGTGCCTGCCTAGCAAACAGCCTGTCTCACATGGAAAGCTGGTAATACAGATGAGGCGAAGCTCCTGCTTCCTGTCTGCTGACAGAGGCCTTCCAGAAGCAAAAGCAACAACAGATGGTTACTGTATGCTAACACCACTGAAAATCTGTTCGGGTCCCGATATTTCTCAGCTCCCCTTTTATTCCACACTCCCACGTATCTCCATATTCACTCAGACCTTTCCTAAAAGGTTTCCTCACCTGCAATAGGAACCTGCATTGTACTAGTGCCACCACTTACACTTAGAAAAATCATCTTTTCTTTACTTACAAAAATTTACTCTTTTCCATTTCTTCCCTAAGAGCCATGTTTGCTCAGTCTTCCTATATTGAAATCCGCTTGGATACTGTCCCCATTTTCCATTTGATCTTTGTCTTAAACATTCAACTCATATCAGGACTCTCATCTACTCCCAAAAGTGAAAAGTCAGCAAGAAAAACATCAGGATTAGTTATCACTCAGACTTCAAAAGCGTGCCCAACAGGCTAGACAGCAATGACACAAACATTAAAAGAGACCAAGTTGAGAGAGAGAAAAGGGGAGGGGATCAGACTAAGAAGGTGGTATTTTTCTTTCTAGAGTACCTTGACCTCTGTTCATGACTATTTTAAAATTTCTAGAAGCTCTGTAACTTTCAAAGATTAAAAATAACAGAAAAAAGGAGCAAAGAGGTTCCTATATTTCTGTTTTATTTCAATGCAGTGTAAAGCAGGACAATAAATCCGCTGCCCCTTCAGGACATAAAATAGCATGTTAACTTGAATAGTCTCTATGCTACAGGAGCTTCAGGAACAATTGCTCGACTTGTTTCCTCCTCTGGCATTTCTGTCCCTATGGCTGCTTCAGCAGGAGCCCGTGGACCGGCTGCGTGGCACTCACGGCACTGCTGCACCCCAGGCACACTGAAGCGTGCACACATACAGCCCTCTTCCGTGGGAATACCCTGTCACACCGATACACTTGCCATCTGCACAGCGCCCATCCTGTCCAGTGCTGCGTTGCAACCCCTGCCGAGTCCCGCCCAGCACGGTTCTTTGGAACAGAGTCCCCTGACCCCCAGGGGTGTGAAGGGATCGGACCGTGGGGATTTTGATAAATCAGACATAAAAAGGAGGCTGCATTCACCCTTAATTATTTACATAGATCTAATTAGCTCCTTGTGAACTCACCCTGTGCCACCGTTACAAAGTGGTAGCCTTTCTGTAAAGGATTCTGGCTGTGGTTTGCTCTCCGATTCCTCACAAGGTGGCCTTGCCATGAAAGCAGTCCTTGCGAGGAGGCAATAATGACTGATCTGTGGTGCTCCACCTGAATTTGATCCACTGCATTTTTCCAATTACTTAGTAAGGTTTCTCAAGCAGGTGGAAGACCTCCTCATACTAGATCAAAACTCTGCTTCAGTACCAAACTGCTGTGGAACGCCACGGCCTAATTAAGGCAATGTTAACAAGTAGTAGCAGCACATGGCAGCGAAGTCTCATTGGAGTGGAACAAAAGTTGTTGATCCTAGTTATGTCATGTCTGAGACCAGCTGTAAAACTCACAGCCATTTAATCCGCATCTGCTCTCAGATGAAAGAACAGGGTCTTTTGACTCAGTTGAAATAGCATGCATCCTTGAGCAGGATTTGGCCCTTGATACTTAGTGGACTCTGCAAGCGATAGATGCCATGCATGCCTCCTGCATGTCCTACACTTTCACTTCTTGAAGATAAAAATCGCAGAAGGTATACCAGCGGCTTAGGGGCAATGAAGAATGCCAGAGCCTCTTGATGTAGCAGCAAAGCCCACCTACTGATTTATGACCTGATGTGTACTCTCCCTAAAGCAGAGTTGAAAAAAGACTGTAGGTGGGTATAAGGTCTGTTTCTCTCACTGGTGCAGAAGGTGGGGAAGAGGTCATGGTCCCTGCTCAGCTCCCTTTCAGGCAGAAGGGGACCCCAAAGATCATCTCTTGGAGACAAATACCAAGGGTCAAACTATGCCAGATCAGGCAGAGTCATCAGGGAGCAATTACTTCCTAGGTGTCAGAAGGTGAAACACTCATGACATGCAGCACTGCCGATCACTAGGGCATCATGCTCTTTCACAGTTTAAATACTTGGGAACAGACCTGGCAGCAGGGAAGCATGTCTAGCATCTCTAGCCCAGCTTCCAAGAAAGTTGCCTGCTGCATGTACCGGCTTGCAGCGGTGCTGGGACCGTGGCCTGTTCTGCTGTGGAGGATGGCCAAGTGGAGCACTGCTCTCACCACCTTGCAGGGCAGCCATATACTGAGAACAAAAGCACCAGGGGCCGGTATTACCACGGGCATAGCTACGGCTCTCACATCACAACACGGTACTCCAGCAGCGATGAGAAAAGACAGACATGAGCATCACCCACTGAGCTGCTTTCCCTGCTAAATGATCCTACTAGCAGTAATTCTTCTGCACCTCTTATAGTCTCCAACTACTTTTAGTGGGCTAAATCTTCAACTGGTGCCACCTGGCATGGATCAGACAATGACACTGATTTACACTGGCTAACAACCAAGGCCGTCATGTCTGTATTTTGAATCCGTATCATATTCTGGGGCTTGACGGTTTGCTAGCTGGGGGAGCACATTTACTAGCACGTGTACCGTTTGGGAGGAGTGCAGCCCTGTGGTGCTTCCATCTCTGCACTCTGGAGCGTTGGAGGAGAGTGTGTTAAACCATGCTCTGCTTCAGGGTGAATTACTGTTTTGAGATTTTCCATAATGATTATTTTCTAGCAATAAAGACTCTACCCCTGGGAATGGTAAGGGTGCTCTGTATCACTTTGGCAGTGTAAGGGTCCGCAAGATCTATGCACAGGTAACATACACCCTAAATTCTGTAAACTAGCCTAGAACAGCTGAAAGGTCAGGTACTTCCACAGAGTTACTTAACCAGTCTTTCCTTTTCATCACATGCTAGTAAACTCTTAAGACTAAAACCTGGCTGATTTTGTCCATCAGGCTGAAATAAAGCCATAATTTTAAATACTGGCAATATAAACCTCTACACCTTAAGAATTACCCACACTACCTTTCAATTCAGCAGAAGCATATTTGGGATGTGATTCCTCTGACTGGTTTTAGATCACAGGATAATTCAGGTTGGAAGAGATCTCAGGTGATCTCTAGTCCAGGGTCAGATATGAGGTCAGAGCAGGTTATTCAAAGCTTTGTCGAGTTTTGTCTTGAAAATCTCCAGAGGTGGAGATTGCCTAGCTGTCTTTATGGTGAAACAGTTTTGTCTTATTCCCAGCTTGTTTCAGTTTATGCCTCTTGTTTTTTATCTTCCCATCACACACCACTGGGAAGAGCCTGGCTCTATCTTCTTGCTAACTTTGGGAAGGCTGCTGTTAGGTCTCCCCTAACCCTTGTCTTCTCCAGGCTAAACAAGTCTAGTTTCTTCAGTCTTTCCTCACAAGGAAAGTGACCGTCTTGTTATCCCTCTGTTGAATTCGCTCCAGTTTATTCATGTTTTTCTCACATTGGGGGGGTTCAAAACTACACACAATATTCAAGTACCCATACAGAGCCCCTTGTGACCATAGGCAGAGGTCCTGTGTGCTGCCCCTGGGCAGGACTGCCCAGGCCCAGGGTGACAACCGCCCTTCCAGCCCCACCTGAAGCTGCCAGTCTTGGGGTGCGCACAGGCGGGCACCAGCCCAGCCCAAAGGAAACCAGCCCAGAGCTCAGTTCCTCGGGATCAGAGGACCAGACCAAAAGAGAAGAGATGGCAAAGAAGGGACTGGGATATGCGATCAGTGTTGCTTGTAATTTTTTAAAGGGATCCTTTTTTGTTTAGACAACATTCCTTAACCATCTTTTCAACTCCCCCCCAACATAGCGTCTTCTATTTTAAATCTGTCCCCTGTGCTATTTCTCAAACCCTTGTGGTGCCTGAGGAATACACCCCGGAGCAGTGAAAACTGCAATTATGGCTTTTTATGTCCTCTTCCAATTTACAGGTTTTCAAATTACCCTACATCCAACACTTTTATTTCATTTGTCATAACAAAATGGGAAATGCTATCCAGCTTAATAAGAGTGGCATTTCCATTCAAAAATGATTCATTTCTGTTTGAAGAGGCTGTTTCAGAAATGAACATCACTGGGAGGTTTTCGGTTTCTCACAAGTGACTGTGAGTCAGGAAGGAAGGTTGCAGGTTTTGTATCTTGTCATTCAAGACAGTTTTGTGGTTGGATCCAAAGGGAAGTTATAAAATGACAAGGTATTTCTTGTGTTCAATACAGCCTCATTTTTGGACATTCAAACATTTTCAAAATACCACAGAAAGAATTAGAAGTGATGTATATAAATGTCTGTCCATCAGACCACTGAAATGATTTTGAAAGAGACCTCACGCCAAGTGGCCTCTGTTTGGGGACCTTGTGCACATCCAAAAGGATCCCAATCTGGTGCTGCTCAGCCCTTTAAAAATGATATCCAGGATTTTTGCAGGGACTCGCTAGAGCTTCCCAAGCAATGATCCCTTTGTAGTTCTCAAATTGGACTCCCCATGGTCTGGGCATTCCCTTACTGGTCCTCAGGCTGGGCATTTCCTATTCCTCCACAAGGCAGGACCCTGAAAGCATATTGAAATGAGCACAGAGGGGGTCCTCTAGCCAACTCCACCAATTTAGGCATTTTCAAAATATTTTTTGTTGAGGGAGCGGGCATGGGGTGTTTTCAGGATGGCCCTGATTGATGCCACACAGGTGCTTTTCAAAATGTATCTGAGGGGTGGATTTCTGGACATCCTCAAAATGTTCCCAAGATGGGATTTTTGGAGTATTTCCTAGAATTGCCTCCTTCAGATAACAGTGTCTAAGCTGAGATGGCTATAAATGAAGTCTAGTGTTACAAGAAAACATGCATATTGCAGAGCTCTGCCTTTAGACAAATTGATTTCAGCCTTAGTTCCTTTGCAGCGCAATTAAACGTGCACATCATAATCCTTGTTCTCTTGGAATACTGCAAATACTTCACTATATGGGTTTTTGAGGGAGGCAAATAGAAAAATGTGCCAGGAAAGGTTTATCTCTAGCTATGAACTTGTGCAAACCCCAGCTTGGCAATGGATTTCCACCTAGCTGCAAACATTATCTCATTTTTTGTTAGTGAACTCTTTGTTTCATGGCTGCTCAATGACTTTTTTTGTGCTAGCCCTGTACAGCTGTCTGTCCCATCACCATCCCCTTCCCCTACTAAAAAGGCTTTCCTATCATCTTCAAAACAAGAAGCTGGGCTTCTGATGGGTCCAGCACCCATCAGGACTAGACCTGCTTTAAGGCAAAAAAAAAATTAAGGTACCAAATCAAATATACTAGTTGTTCATTTGCATTTAATTTGGAAAGCTATAGAGTGTGCACATTATAAATAATTTCGCTCAACCACTCTGTACTTTAAAGTGCAGAGACTGTAAAAAAAAAAAAAAAGCAAATTCAAATTAGAATATGTAGGAGGATTTTTAGGACTTTGCTTTAACTGGAAATCTGATTGACTGAAGTGCTGATAGTCTTAAACCTTAAGTGCCTGGTGTCAGCAAGGAGGAGAACTTTATGGCTGAGTTTTACAATCTGAAAATGAGAGTTTATGTGAAAACATGTGAGAGGTCCTTAATGAAAGTGTTGTTACCAGGCAGTGCTATAATAATACTAACGCTTCTGTGTTCTTACTTTTGACCTCCCTCCCAGTTAGATGTAAAGGTGCCGGGAGAAGGTTTGGTACAGTACAGGAATTTTGGATGATGACTCTCAAACATAATGGAGTTTTTATTATTTTATAATAGTGCCTCTGGTCTCTCCAATTTCAGAAAAATAAAGAAAAATCTGTGTATTTCTGTCTTCTCATACACATCTGTTGTCTCATACACACCAAAAGCTAGATTGTAGCTAAGGGACAAAGAGTGAGTGCTACGGTGGCACCAGCCTCTTCAACAGCTGACCTCTGGGCAGGTGACAATCAGGGAACTGTGTCCAGGGGAAGGAAGAGGCTGCCCAACTTCCACCCTGTAGAGGGTAACAGCCTGGCAAGGGTGCCAACCCGAGAGCAATCAGGCAGATGACTGGGGGAACAAAAATGGAAGGAGAATTTATGTCCAAAGGAGAGGGAGCCTAGCAGGGTTGGGAAGGCACGGGGAATGGTGCTTGGAGAGCTTGAGCTGGTTTGCTTTTTTGTTTCCTAGGTGGTTATTTAAAGGACAGCAAGCAATACCAAGAAAAGCGTCTGTGAAGGTGTGAAGTCTGGAATTTTACTCTCCCTCTCCATAGTGGAGAAACAACCCACTGTTTAACACCCTTTCCTTCAGGAAGGCATTTAATGGTAGACATCTCCATACAAAACACTAACCCCCTCACCTTAAAATGTTTTTAAGCCTGTCTCATTCTGCCTCAAACTGCCCTCCAGAAGTGGGAGGCAACCCTGGGAAGGTGGCGGGGACCCCTAGAGAGGGGGTGAGGAGAAGCTGCTCCGTGTCTACCACACAGGCCAGCTGAAGTTATCCAGAGAAAATATCCAGCCACTTCCTTCCCTGCCACACAAGCTTTTCACAATCTTTTCAACAAACTGGGAGCACTGCTCCTTTTCTTACCCCCTCTCCGCATTCTAGTTCTTAAGATGTAGGAGAGGGATGAAGATCAGAGGCAAGACCAGGCCAGCAGGAGCATGCTCGAGAAGGCACGGTGCCTCTCTGACCGCTATTCCAAACACCTGCACGATGATTAGTCAGAGCGTACAACACCGAGCCCGACTGAACAGTCAGCGTCTTGTGGTGTCTAAAATCATGCTGGCTGACTGGGATCAGCCCTAGATCTGTGCTGAGCACTATCTAGGCTCATAATGCTTTCTGCTCCCTCTTCACCTCTTCTCAAGAGCCTTGGAGCCATGATGATGCTCACACTAAAACCCACATAAGGAACAACTGACCATCATTAAAACAGAACACAAACAAACAAATAATTAAACTAGAACCTGAACAGTTGCTTTATTCTGCCAATGTCAGGTAAAATCTCTGAGGCAACAAAGCAGCATCTCCTATAGCCTTGAAGCTGCTGTCGGAGCTTCTTAGTAGCCACCACAGGTGTACGTGTAACTGGCAATATTACCTATGGCCCCCGTGGAGCCTTTCCAAGCCAGGCTGGAACTCTTGGTTATACAAGTGCTCTGAAACTCAGACACCGTCTCTTCCTTGGCCTCTTGCTCTCGCTCCTTGTGTGCCCAGAGCTCCGTCTGGCTGCCCCTCCTCAGAAATAGGCCCCACATCCAGTACTCCCTGCAGACTCCCCTCTGTTTAAGCACACCAAGCAGGTATTCTTCACAGGCAAGACATTACTGAGACAGACTAAATGCTTTGCTGAGGCATGCTGATCCAAGCAAAATAAGAGCTGCCTGTACCTACATGATGTTCTGCCTCTGTTTCCCCGTTTCTCTTCTCAGGGTTTGGCACACGGTCTTTCCGGGATGCACTCATGCATACTTTTCTTAACCTGGTCACCAAGGAAGAGCTGCGAACAGCCGAGCTCAGCTTTCTGCAGCTTCCAGCCCCCTCTGCCAGGTGATTTGCCTGGTTGGCTTCAAACCACCACCAGGTGGTCAGAGCCCCACAAGGCTACGATGCGGTAGCTGGTTACAAGCCCAGCCGTTAGGTCTTCCCAGGTGAAAACATTTTTTCTTGTTTCTTTCTCTAGTAACTCTTCACTGAGATGGAAAGCAATGAAAGACCCAGCCTCATGCGCACTGGTCCCGCCTGCGCGAGGAGGTTTACGCTCCTTGTTTGCGGCGCAAGAGCAGAGCTGGCAGGCCGCGTAGGTGCGGTATGGAGAGCTCAATACTACCGGGTGACTCAGCTTTTGTCAGCGCCCGAAGAGCAAAGCGGCCGTGCCTGACTGAGGGCAGCGAAAAGCTCGATCGGCTGGGTTGAGCAGGGCGCTCCCACAAGACGCCGTTACTGCCGCGCGGGAAAGGGACACGGCGTGTACAACCCGGACAGCCCGGTTGCGCCTCACGGCGCCGGCCCATCTGCCAACGGCTGAAACCGCCGCTTTCCGCTGCTCGCGGAACACCCCAACGGCTCCCGGCCGGGCCGGGGCAGCGCCACCTCGCGGCCGCCGGGAGGGACCTGGCGGAGGGAGCCGCCGCCCCGCCCCGCCCCGCCCCTCGCCGCCTCACAGCGCCGGGCTCCCGCGTCCCGCCGCCGCCGGCCGCCCCCAACAAGCAAAACATCCAGCGGCTGTGAAACCCCGCTGCCCCCTCCCCAGCGGCGAGGGCCGGGGGCCGCTTTACCCCCCCCGGCAGCCGGGCCAGCTCATTTCCCGGCTGGGGCGCAGCTCGGGCGTACCGCCTCTCACAGGAGCTCCCAGCAACCGCGTGCTGGGTGTAGCCGTGCCGGGGTGCGGCGGCTGCCGGGCACGGGGCTGTGCGGTCTCAACAAAACCCACGACGGCGTGAAAGTGTTGCCAGGAGAGCGTCGTCTGTTGCGTGGGCAGGGCGTAACGGCACCGGCGAGTTGTGAGCGCCTTTCTCCCGCCGGGCCAGCCGTTCGGCAGCCGTGCTTGCGCCGATGCCTCCTGCAGTGCCCGTGGGTCCCGAGGCTTTTAAACCTCCTCATGAACGTCTGTGTTTTCCGCGGTATCATCGGGCCGTGTTGTAGAGGTCAGCGGTAAAAGCCACCCGCACCACAGCTCTTTGCAGCCCCCAAAGTGCCCCATTCCCACATCTCTTTCTAAGAAGTCTCACCCGTGACAAGCACGTTTCCCGGTCCTTTTCCAGCTCTCCCAGTCCTGTACCTGGCTTCAGCAGGGACCTGGGGTCGGGTTCTCACTGGCCAGAGACCACTTCAAACAGGGTCTGTGGCAAAGAGAAGCCTACAGCCAGCGGTGAGGGCAAGGGCTGAGCGGCGTCATGAGTGGTCCTTTCCCATGCCCAGAACCGAAGGCTTAGGACACCTGGGCTGTCTGTCCCTTTCCAGTCCATCTTCTACTGGGCAGGAGGCTAGGGCAAAGCAGATGTCCCGGTCTCCTTTAGCGATAACCTCTCTCTTGTGTACCTTAGAAAATATCCTCCAAATAACTCTCACTAATAAATATAACAGAAAAACAAAACTCAAATTCTTTATGATAGATGGTATGAAATGTTAGTGCCACATTCCGTTCAAATATGTTCAGGATTTGGAAGTATTTCCAAAATCAAGTGTTTTGCGTACCATTTTTTCTCCCAGAATATGTCTCTCCCTCTTCTCTGTAGGCCTGTAACTGCGTAGCTTACCTGTTCTGCACCAACAGAATTCAAAGCCATTGCAGGTCAACACAAACATGGACTTTTCCAGCAGAAATACCAACTGCAACGTCTCTTCCAAACAGCAAAACGGGGTTTGCTGAAAAGGCTAGATTAGCTACACAATGCCCGTGGCAACCAAATAGATACCTCAACAGCTTTACAAACCCCCAATAGATACCCCAACAGCTTTACAACCCTATATATAGTTATCCTGCAAGGGAGCACAGGTTTTGTGTTTGTTTACTGTAGACCGTTTGCATGGAGGAAGCCAGCAGCATTTCCCTGGTGCCACTTCCAGTGTCTGAAAAAGGGGACCTGGACATGTGCTCCCTTTTCCCCCTGTGGCCAGGTTCCCATGGGAAGGAAACAGAAAACGAGAGCCAAAAGGGAGCTGCATCTCTGATGCCAGCAATCACAGGACCAGGTCTACAGAATAGACAGCAGACTGCTCTTACCCCTCTCATCCAGACAACCTGAGAATGACATTGTGTGCTACGAGAACCATTTAGAAGGAGCTTCCCTTTTTCTTACATCACATTGAAACTAATTTTTTATACAGCTTCAGAAGAGTTGTAACTGTTTAGTCACTGGGGCTGGATAGCACCCAGTCATCTGCTCAGAAAGCAGGTTATAGGCTCAGTGTAGAAGTCGCAGAGAAAGAAACTTCCACATTGTATGAATCAGAATAAAGTTACTCTTCATGCAGCGCCATACAAAAGCAAACAATCTGCCATTGCACACTTCAGCAGCAGCACTGGGTACTCAGCTCAGGCTTGGAAATCATGGATCTGCTCCCTGTCCATCGGTGACCTCCAGCAAAATACCTTCTTGTCACATGCCTCATTCTTCCTCATCTTTTAATATGATCCTCTGTAAAGCATCTTTGTAATGCTTGTGCTGTAAGGTATTTTAGCAGATGTCACACTTGGCATTGTGACAGCCGATTCAGGTGAAGCACAGGAGGGCTTTACCCAGGATTCCACATCGCTCTGAAGATGACGACTCCTGCTTCCCCAACGTTCCCATAGGAGCTTCCTCCTCCACCACTGTAGCCCTCCATTAGGTTATCTGCCTCTCCAAAAAAAAAAAAAATCCCTGTGTCCATTGACACTGGTGTTCTCAGCACCCTGAGGTACCTGTAGTCACCAGTGTGCAGCAGCCGTGTAAAACAGAGAAGGAAAAGGAATTCATTACCTGAAAAAGGGTGGAAGTTGTAAAGAGTGGGATACACACTAGGTTACCTGCTTTAAACCACCTTTTGGTGCGCCTGCATCTCTTCAGTGAGTTTACATAGAGCTTTTCATTTTAGGTGACCTGAATCATGCCCAAGGTACGCTTAGGCATCTACAGCAGATAATGTAAATATGTCCAAAATAGATGCTATTGTACTCAACTCATGTGGTCTTGCAGTCTATGCAGAGCTTTCACTGAAATGATTTCTACACAAATCTCTAGATATCATCATGCTCAATTTATAAGAAAATAGCCAGCATACCAGCAGGAATAAATGTGTTTCCTCTAAAGTCCAAAATAGTCTCTTGCAACAAACTATCATGCTTAAGGTTGCAATGTTTACCCCATTATCAGGGAACAACCTCATCTTCTAAACTGTTACTCGCTGCCATCTCCTGCCAGAGACCTTGCTCCCACCAGTCTGCTGGAGCTCATCCAGCTGACTACGCCTGTCATGGGAAGAAGCACTCCAGGCTCCAGCTTCAGTAGAGGAGCGCACTAGTCTCTTCCACCGACTCAGCGGGATCTGGAAAGGGATGTTTCCACATGCTGTCAGCACCAACCCTCTAACACTGTTGCTTCAGCTGGCCTTCGCTGAATGCCGGTGAGCTAGGCAGAGAGCAAGCCCCCCGGGAACACCAAATTTCAGCACCACCCATTCCCAGTAAAGGAATGCCTGACACACACACAGTGCCAAGGGTAAGAGCTGCGATTCTGTCCCGAGACAGCAATCCATCATAATAAACACCATCTCTTTCCCTTGTTCTTCTCTTCTTTCCAAATTAAATAGGAAGAGCATTATCTCCCCCCCCCCCCCCCCCCCCCAAAAAAAAAAGTCTTGTTCAAATAGAAACATGGATTGCCTGGGCTGGTTCAAACACTAAGTCTAATTAACAGAACAGAGTTGAAATAAACAGAGGAGAAGTTGTTTATTTTCTAAGTAAGTCTAAATTTATTCATTACCCTAGTAAAAAAAAGTTTGGATTACAAGTGTCTGAACAGTATAAAAGTACAAAACAGGTTCCATAGATTTCTAATACATTAATACAAAGTGCATGACTACATACAGTTCATTTTGCATTACTACCGGGAATGGAAGAGGTGGGAGGGAGTAGGGGAAGCAGTTGGCGGTTGAAATCTAGCAATAAATAAATAAATACAGAAGAGATGATCCGTATCAGAGCACATCCTACCACCAATACTGCAGCCTTAGGTGTACAGAATTACTGATGCTGAAAACACAAACTCAAATGAAAGCAGATGTCTGCAAAAACAGCTAAGACTCTTGCTCAAGCCCTTATTAGATATGACCAACCTAGTTAAGCCATTATACAAGCAAGTATCCATTACATTGACAGTTGGACTCGATGATCTTAAAGGTCTTTTCCAACCTAAATGATTCTATGATTCTATTTGGTTGCAGATGAAAGCAAGGTAGCAAGGTAGGCAGCTTTGTCCTCCCTTCAGAATCTCAGAATTTAGGAAAAGCAAAATAAGACCGATGAAAGCTCTAAGCTGTAAGGCTGTGAGAAGTCAAAGCCCTGTTTCCCCTGATGTTCTTTCTCTCCAGAGGTTGGCTTACCCAACAGAAGGAGAGGAGGGGGGAAAAAAAAAAAAGAAAAAGAAAAAAAACTTTGAGGGTAGAGGCTCCTTTTAAAACCTGCGTATCTTTCCCTACCTATATTTTCATTTGCTTACCATTCCCATTTCAGGAAGTGAGATTACATGGAAATCCAGTCCTAAACCCTACCCACCACAGTATTATGCTGATGACTCTCAAAAGGGAAAGCTTGTAGCAATCCATTGTAGAATATCCCAAAAGAGTAATAGTAAGAAAAATCCCCCCTCCCCCCAAAAACAGAAACAAAAAAAAGCAGAATTCCCAACTTACACGAGTTAAACCTTCATAAAAGGAACATGAAGCAATTGGGAGCTAAAACTGCAGCACACTCTTCCAGGAAGCTGCTTCCACCCTACAGGCAAAGTGGAGCTTGAAGGAGCGTCACAATGGTTTGCACACGAGTTTGGGAATCCGTGTAAGAAATACTATCTTTTGATCGCGTATGCAAACAGAGCTGCCTTGATTCAGTACAGCACCATTCTTAACTGAACTCTTCAGAATTTGCAGCAAGTCCAGTATTCACAAAAGCATTGATCTGACGGTTGTTTAAACAAAAAAACCCCAAACCCAAACACAGAGAAGCACAGCAGGGGAAGGGTTCCAAAATGGCAATCGTGAATCCAGACCCCAGGCCGCAATCAGATTACGTCCCTGGACCAGAGCCTGATGTGCTTAGCGAGGGGTTTGGTTCTATGTCAGGTCCACAACCAGCAGAAGTCTGGTCTGTGGTCACATTTCAGCTGCACTGGGCAAACAGATAGCAGTTACTCAGTTTTGGCCGTCATCTACACCTAACCTGGGCAGCAAGATGCTTTCTTGGTCCACCTCTAATTACCAGTCAGTTACTGCATGAAGCCCCAGGGTGTCTGCTGCTGGGTTAAAACAAAGTAGCCTCCCATTTCGCTGTGTTAAATTCTTAGGTAAATCTTCCTCCTTAGCTAAGGAGGAGAGCTCTCCCACCCCTTCTGAAGAGCACTTTATGTCGAGGGCCTTCTTGGTAACTACCGCTTGTAGTAGAGATGTCTGCAGTCTACCAGTCTGTGTCACATAGAAGGGATGAAATATTTGTCTTTGTTACGTCAGTAGTATAGGGTGAGATCTCCACACCTTTAAAAAAAATATATATTTATATAACTAGAGAGGTGACTTATAACATTTCTATGTATTAGTTCATCTCATTGACTCATACACGTCTAAGAATGAAATATTTTCTTGGGGATTTAAGGGAGGTTACCAACCAACTTAGAAAAAAAATGCCTTACAACCACTGCTTCTTTCAATACAGAAAGATGAACTACATATACTTTAATATACAAAACCCCATCCTCAAAGTTCACTTGTGAAGCAAGTGGGGGGAAGAGGGGAAGAAGATTAGAGGGACAACCTTGCAGCAGCATTCAGCTTTGCTAAGTGTTCCATAGCATCTTAAATATTATGTACAGTCTTTCTGAAAGGATACAAACTGGCTTCAGAGTTTGTGGAATTGTAGCAGTAAAACCCAAAACAGTTCTAGGAAATAGTCTTTTGGCAGCATAGCAGTTGTCCAAAGTGAACAGTCACTTTTCTAGTATTTTTCCAGAGAATAAGAGGATCTGTATAACCTTCTGCAGCTATCCAAGGAAGTCACCACTCCTCTTGGGTGGAGATTGCTGGAGATTGTGGTCCTTCTTGTTCTGGCTTCTCAGTGGCAGACTTTTTATTGCTACAGCAAGGTTTGAAGAGATGAGTGTCTATGAGGACTTCCCCAAAACGCCCTTTGTAAATAATTCCACAGCAGACCTTTTGCCTGGAAGAAAGGGCAGGGAGAGAGACAGATAGTTTGTGTGTTTAGAATATACAGAATTTACAGAAATGCAAAAAATCAGTTTGACCCAAGACACTACTTTTCTGAGCCTCCAGCTCCAAGGATAGGAGGGGAAAAGGCAGCTCAGAAAGAGAAAACAAGTCTGTGTCTAAATCCACAACACTGCTTTGGGGAAAAACAGAAAAAGAAAAAAAAAACAAACCCATGTCTATACAAAACTAAGTCTCCCATTTTGCTTCCCAGAGAAGTTTCAGATACACAACTATGTGGGCTGAACTAACCTTGACTACAATGCACTTGCAAACACTATTTGAGAGGAGGCAAAGTCACAACAATTTCAATAGAGCAATTAGCCAAACAAGGGATTACTGTGTCACAACATGCAATAAAAGATAACAAGCCCATCAGCTCCCAGAAAATCTTGTGGTTTTCCTCCCACTCCAGACTTTTTTTTTCTTTAAAAAAAATGATTACCATCACAGGTCAACCAAATCAAATGTTATGTTTTGCTGGCAAGCTGAGAGCACTGTTGTGCTTGGTAACACATCATGTCTACAGAGCACAATTTTAAGACAAGATAATGAGAGCTGGGAATATTATCTGTTGTTCCCAGAAACATAAAAATATTTTCCAGCAAGTGTATTTGTATTTAGGGAACTGGAGGGAGATAGGGGAAAATGTCTTAAACACATGGCATTTCTTTCCACAGACAGACAGATATTGTATAATACTCTGTGACTTAAATGATATCCTTAAAATAAATTAAGTTCAGCAGCAGCAAATTCCTGAAGAAGCAGAATCAAGCATTGTGTACATGCAATGAATTGCTGTCTGCATGGAGTGCACGTTCTGTTGCTTTTTACCTTTTCCAGTACGTGAGATCTAAAAAGGAGAAAACTGGTGTTCTGCTGGACCCAGCACTCATCTCTGTGTCGGAGCCATCGTCAGACTGGTTACTGTAACAGGGCGACTGAGCTGGGGAGGCACTCGAAGTGGTGCTGTGGGCATCAGAGTCTGCAGAGGAAAGAATAAATGCAAGAATTGGGACATGCATCCAACAATTTATCCTCTTCCTGACTTGTAAAAGGTGGCATGCGGATTGGGAACAGAGAGACAGACTTCTTTTAATTAACAAGAAAAACCTAACAACGGCAACTCATTTTTCACTTGCCTTTGCCGATTTCAGAGACACTAATCCGTCAGCCTTTGTGAGAGAGACCTCAGAACTGGAGGGGCTCTTTGTACACGAGGGACTGGAAAGAGATTCAGGATCAGGCTTCAGTTCCTGGCTCTCAAACATAGCCTGTGCAGGCCATGCTTTGGACAAGATCCTAGTCCTGCTCTGGAATCACTGGAAGATCCTTGAAGACGATGGGGATCTGTGCTTCAGACCTAGTACTTTCTCTCTCAACATAAATCTCCTTTCTTACCAGTTAAAGTCTTATTATTCAGTTAAAGTCTTGCAAAGCTCTTCTCATTAGTGCAATGGGTTAGGTAGCATTGAGCTTTTGCTGGATTGAGCCTATGACCTATGGACTCAGTGCAGACGCACACCTTCACAGAGGGTCTACTAGCCTACCTTTCAGTTATCATCTCTAGCACCTACAGCACCACAGTTAATAAGGATTAACTATAGCATGCTGAATGAGGAGATGCAAGCTCTTTGGGTCAGGACCTTTACTGATTCTTTGAAGAGCTTTTCCTTTAGGCCAGGTAGGATAATTAAGAGAGAGAAGACCGAGTCAGCAACAGATAAGAAGCTGGAAGGCTTGCTTTAGAGGAAAAACCTAAACTACCAAAATACATTTAGAGCATAACTGGCAGATGGCTTTGTTGGAAAGCTATGAATCCAAATCTATTTGAAGAGTTTAAGTGCTAGTGGAAAAAAAAATCACTGAGACCAGCAGAGGAAGGTGTAAGGAAACTGTACAGAGAAACATGGTAGGAATTTAGGGAGGGTGGGGGGGAATCTAGGCTAAACAGAAAGCCTGGGTTGAAAACACGTATGGAAGAAAAAGACTGATAGCGATATCAACAGAACAGTGCTTCTTGAGAAGAGAGCACTGAAAATGGCCATAGCATATTACTGAGGGCAGGGGGAAACCTCTTCCAACTTCAGTTTCAATGAGGGTCTTGTGTCTCTAAAAAGAACTTCTTGGACATCATTTAAGCGTGGCACATAAGCTACAACAATTGCCTACACTTTCAAGCCAGGCTCCCCACTCCTCCTTGACACTTCCCCACCTCTGTCTTGCAGCCCACCCTGCACACAAGCTCCTCCTCCTCATCTGCCCCCTCCCCAAGCCCTCAGAGGATGAGGTTGCGAAAACAGGGAGTGCCCAAACGTGCGAGCGCACAATTGAATCTAGATGGTGATTCAGCTTGGCCAGTTAACCGTAGGCTATGTTAGAGAAGGCCAAAGTTTATTGCCAAAATCTCTTTGGATCTACTTACTGTGCCGCTTGAATTCCTTCTGCAGTTTGCTGATTTGATTGCTCTTTATTCTGCTTCCAGACAGAGTTTTCATTTTCTTTGGTTTCAATGTTGTTTTAAGACTGGGTCCAGCCCTGGCATCTACCACCTAGAACACAGAAAACGCACGCATAATACTTCTGCATCATACCCAGATACTGCCCAGTCAAGGTACCTGTACTGACTTAGCTGCAGGCGTTCAAAACCAATTTAGTTAAGCCAAGGCACTTCTGTGCAGTGACACTCCTACATTTGATTTAAATCTGGTTTGTAAGAGGCTGAATCTGTAGGAAAAGGCAGCAAACTAGTTTAAAAAGCACATTCAGTTCAACTTTTGCTTTCTTCCTATTTTTGACAAATTCAGTTTAGTAGACAGCAGTTGTTTAAGCCAATACAGGTTCAGTTAAGAGTGTCTGCCAAGTATTTGCCCTGGAGTTTTTTAAAAAACCATGAATTTAACTTCTGAATAAAGCTAGTGGTAGTAATAACCATAGTTCTGGCTCCCATTACCATCAAGGCTTCCTGAATAAAGATTATAACATACACAAAGAATCCTGATCATCTTCCCAGCCCTAGGCCCAAACTGAATTAGATGTATCAAAACAGAATATGAGTGGGAATAGCTGCGAGATATTAGTCATCGTAATTATCTGACTGAATGACATTGATTTATGCATTCCTTGAGCAAGTCACCTTGCTTGTTCAAACTATTAAAAAGAAACAAACCTAAAAAAGAGCGACCAATTTTGGATAGAGGCCAAATTTGAAACGTTTTGAGTGTCATAAAGAGACTTTTGGACAAAGTTATGAGCTTGTGAAAACAAGGAATTACAAGGTAAGTTAGTCTGTGACTCCATCCTGGGCTTGCACAACCACCGTTTGCAAGTAAGCCACATGTGCAAACGACAGATAAGAGCCACATAACAGGAAATACTCCAGGAAGGATTGAGAGATGCTGAAGGTGGGAAGGGAGAGTGTGGGGGAGACAGCAAACCTCCCCTCTCTAGCAGGATGGACTAAGGCAGAGACGAGTTAGTTTTGGGGTAGAGGAGAAATAAGTAATTGACTAACGTGATTCCAGTTTTTTTTGGATCCTGCTGGCAATTTTTTCCATCTTTTCACCAAAAGGACACAGGCATTGCAAATATCTCCTGAGCGGGCCTCATGGAGCCTGGTAAAAACAAAAGCAAAAATCACTTGACAACAGTTAATAAAAGCACCCCCCCCACCTGACAACAGCAAGAAGCATAAAAATTGATGGAAAAGAAGGGTTCAAGTTCTGTTTTTCAGGCATTACAATTAGTCCAGGGTGCTCAAACATTGTCATTTAAAGACCAAGCCTGACTTTCAGAAAGCACTCTTTCAAATAAAAGGTGTTGTGATCTGATTAGGGGCACTAAAAGCAACAGTCCCATCACCTTCAGTTGGTTTTGTTTTTTTTCCTAAAGTAATAATAACCATAATAGTAATAACAATGATGGTAATTAAAAACAACACACACAGTTCCAGTGGGTTGGTTGGTTTGACTGGAGACGGAGGGAGGAGGAACAATCATATTCCTTGAATGTACATTTGGGAACAGACCTCAGAGATCTGACAAAAGCTTATTCAGCTCTTAACTTTCTCACAGAGCTTCAAGGATGAGTAACAAATACCACCTAACACACTCCTGCAGAAGCACAGGATAAGGTTTCAGAAACAGCAGTCACTGGAATGACAGCAATACTCGCTCCCTTTAATGAGCTTTCTTCAGAAATTATCTCTACTGCTAATCCACGCTAAAAGAAATATAAAGGGGATACACTGTAGAATTTTTTAGCTATTTAAGCGGGAAGACTTTGAAGCATTTATAGATGAACAGGGCAGGCTCAGATAAGCCACTATTTGCTCAGTGTTAAAACTGCATTTTTACCTTGGCAAACATATTTCAGATAGCACAAGACCAAAGGCCCTGGTACACTGCAAGTTTCTTTACTGTAGTTTGGGGGGAAAAAAAAAAAAAAGGCAATGGTTCTTCACACAGTCTTTCCACTGCCAAGGACAGTAGCCAAGAAATATGACAAGGAAAATTGTCAGCACCAGATTTATGTACAAAAATCCATGGTAAATACAAAGCACTGGGTAAATACAGAGCTGTACATGAAAGGAGTGTTTCTAGAAAAAGGCAGGGAGAGGGAAATAATTCTAAAGATTGCAAAGATTTACACATATGAAGTTAAGCACTTGAGATGAGTAGCAGTACTGATGTGTATATATAGTTTTTAATACAATGCATGAAAGTTCCACTTGGGCCTAAGATTTTGATGAGAGGTAATCCAACAAGCCTGGAAAGAAAAAGCAGAAAACCTTCAGAGCCACAGAAACCCTCCATGGCCCTGTGCTGTTTACCATCTTGTGTGGGAATTTACACCTCTAAGGAACATGTGCAAAATGCAGTCTGAGAGGGGTCTACATCCCTGCACGTGCTGTGAGGTGGGAGACACACGAGCCTGACCCTTCACCGTTATGAACTACAGCAGCTCTCCATCGGCAGCAACAGCAGATCGACAACCAAGTGGTACCGCACACAGCGGGAGAGGATCCAGCCCCTCCTGGCCTGGGCACAAAAGTCGTGAGGAAGCTGAAGCCAGCCTTCTCACCCCCCAACCCCACCTCTGCTAACCGAACCTTTCAGTCTCTCAGAGCAAGAGCACGTCAGGTTTGTGGCTTGGAGATCAACACCATGACTGACCACGATGCTGACCAAAGAAAGAATCTTACCCAAAACAATTCTGGAAATCCTTTTCATAACGTTTGCTGTCAGTGAAACGAGAACTGGAAGACTTAGCTCTGCAAATACAGCAGCCCTCTATACTCCGATACATCTTCGGTTTGTGAAAGCCAAACATCTTTTCCTCCCAGCTGTAGCCTGTGAAAACAAACAGGAACAGTGTTACTTATCAGTATTAGGTACCGAAAGAAAACCTGGGCAATTCACTGGGCAAACCAAAAGTAAGTTATAATTCAGGATGGGAAACTGCTAGATTAGGCCATAGCTTTATCCTGCATTGCCTCAGAAGAGCAGATGCACCTAGAATGTACTTTCTTATTTTAAAAAAGTTATAATTAACAACAGCTGGAATATTAAGCAATACCAAGCAGGACTCATGACAAACTCATATACTGCACAATTCTACTCTAAGGGCACATCCACAACAGCAGAACCCAGAGGTGCGAATGCAGCTGACTCGGCTAATGAAAGCCCCATGTATGTGGCAAGACAGGCTGCAGGACAAGCCGTGTGAACCTGCCCGAGCCCCTGGACAAGTTGGCAGCTGAACCCTGGGTCACTGGAACTACCTCATCATCTTCACCAGTGTTTGTTGGAAACATCCCTGCCAAACTTTGTTGAAAGTGAGTAGGAGTCATTTTAAATGAGCTGCAGTCATACCTCTAGGCTGTAGGGCAGACATACCTGAAAAGCCGCTCTAAAAACAGCAGGGTGGAGTCCCACCCAGCCCTCAATGGCAATGTCTGCACTGCAGGACCCAGGAGCACTTCTGCACTCTCAGGCCTGGGTGAGCATCCCAGCCACATCCCAGCTCCATGTCAGCACAGGCTCAGTTCTCACCCTCCCGCCTTCCCCACCCTGCTTTCCATGGGAAGGAAACCCAGCTAGAAAAGGGCCGGGGAGCAGAACCTTGGGGCGCATTTCAGCATGCGCCTACCACACATCCCAGCCACCACCAACGACGCCGGAGCAAAAGGTACTCCATTTACAGGGAAGTTGTTTCTTAAACGCCAGCTCTGCAAACTCAGCACCAGCTCAGAAAGCCAAAAGCCATGCTGCTCTTAGAGGTCTGCCCATCCTTTTCAGTACACCTGGGCTGGGATTTGCCATCAGAGCAGGTAATGTACAGACGATGTGTTTTACAGGCAGAAACTTTTAAAGTTAGGTACAAGTGGATTTACTGCAGTCACCATGACAAAGACCCCTTCGACACATGATGTCCCCACCACCAAATCAGTTCTCCCCGGGCCGCAATTACTCCCCAGTGCAGACTCCTGTTAGGCACAGCCTGAAACAGCATGAGAAGCTGTCAGAGCAAAACAGAGCTCCCACAGCGCTTCAAAAAAACCAAACCAACAACTGAGCAAAACTGGTGCTTTCCTGGCACTGGGCCTGGACACACAGCAAGTCCTCACAGGCCACACAGCATCTGTCTTATAACACAGGTGGGGACCGTTCCAAGAGGTTCTCTTTTAAACAGATCACAGTGCAAGGTTTGCCTCAGCCACCTGCTGCAGGGAGCAAGCAGCCACCTCTGCTGCTTCTTATCACATACTAACTGCTCAGAGAGGAGACGGGCCGCCGGCTGCAGGAAGCTCCATGAGAACAGGTTCCCACTGCCGAGAACTTCTGCTTTTTAAAAAATTAAAATTAGACAGAGCCATGCAAATAACACAAGATTTCCCCCTCTTCCCTTAACAAAAGGCCAAGTCACTATATTCTTGTAGAAGCTAACAGAAAACTACCTCTCCTCCTCACAAATGCTACTGAAAGACCCAGTGGCTCAGGCAGAACTTTTGGGAGAGCAGCATCTCCATCGCTTGTGGGCAAGTCTGGTGAGAGGGAACTCCCAGTCGCTTCTCAGTCCCAGGGACTGCCAAGTCCCAGTAACCCAACTTGGGTTACTGGTGAATGTATGTGGCATAGGGATCTGTCCCCAAATCTTCCGCCTGCTGAAAGATAAGGGACATAATTCTAATATCCTCCAGAGGGACAGAGAAAATGAACCTGAAATCTTCAGTCTGCAGCACCAAGACTTGCCACATTATTACAGCAATAAAATAATTTGAAAAGAAGCTTCAGGTGAGGTCAAAAATACGCTTCCACAAAACAACCATACCTAGCACTGTGCTTACCTTACGGACAAACAGAGATTGCATGTGAGGGAATGAGAGCCCGTGCATTTTTGCAGGACGACAGCAAAAGCTAGTGAACCACCCAGGCCTAGTGACAGTCCTCCACACAGAGGTAAAAAATATAACCCCCACCCCAGAGGGGAAGATCAGAGCACAGCAGCACTGCAAAATAAACGCACAAGGCTCCACACAAGGTTCCCAGGCTCCTGAGAACAACAGAAAAACAAAATTTTTATCTAATATTGTTGGTTAATACTCTTACACGAAATCCATTAAGGAACCCACATCCAGCTGAAAGTGTACATGTTCACATTTCAGTCTAGCATATTATAATACAAGACCACTCAGTGCCCACTGACGTTGCGTCTCCTTGTAATTACTACTGCACAAATATGTAGAAAGACACAAGTCAACTCTCCAAAAAGCTTGTCTTGACCAAACCCCTTGCAGAGCCTGTTGACGGCAAAGGACTTGTAGGTCTTTTCTTCCCTCCTGTCCCAACTCATGCTATCTGCCACAGGCTTTAAGTGCTGTATTCCTTTCTTCTTTGTGCACATTAAAGGACAAGGAGCTCACCTAGGGCTGGGCTCTCGCAAGGATGATTTGTGCAAACATCCAGCAAAGTCACCCCAAATGCTGCCAGGCTTCTTAGGAGACTCATTGCTCCCTCTAATAGCACAGCATTGGCCTGAAGGCCAGGAGCAGCCATAGTAAGTAAAAGGCGGCATCCAACTAGTGACCCACTGAATGGGTTTGTTGAGGGATAGTTAGAACTACTCTCCACTTCTGCTTAGGTATGTTTTCAGGGACACTTAGCAAACGAACTTGAATGCACAGCCAAATCAGGTTTAGTATCCCTGGACAAGACAAATAAACAAGAGTGTCTAGGCAAACACTTAAGAGTATGTATTTTGTTTCTTAGCATCCAATGTGCTCCTTCAAGGGACAGTCTCTCGAGGACACTGTGTTTAACAAGCCTCTGGAGATCCAGCATCACGTTCACCCGGGAATTTCCAGCTACCAAACAGCAATTTTAGATTTTGCTTGACTACCCCAACGTCTGTGGTCTGGTGCTTCTCTTTAGAAAGTCAAAGACTAACTGCAGATGCAAAACTTAAGCATCAAGAACATCTTGACTGTTACAGGGCAAGACACAGAACTGATCTCAACAATTTGATTTACTTTCTAACCCGGTTTCTCCCAGAAATCCAGATGCTGATGAGATGATCTCTGTCACCAGCTGGTATTTATACCACAGTAGAACAAGATGCATGTTTTACAATTAATGTTCCGGCAAAGGCTGGCATCAGACACGTATATTCTGAAAATATTTTGTTTTGCATCGTTGCTGCCATTCTCACAGGAGCAGCCTTTCAACACAATCTTTCAATAGGAGGGAAACTAGTGCCATCTGTTTTCCACTTGATGAATGGTCAGCAACGGTATTACCATATATCACGCCTAAATGGGGAAGAGCTAGTAGCAAAACCGCAAGTAAAACAGATTTCTCTGACAACTGCATCGAAGAGCAGTTATAAATGGAAGGCATCAGTCCAGTTACACATGTAATCCTAAACAGTTGCCATTTGACCATTATACACTAAATATTCTGTCAGCTGGAGAGCTTAGTAGCTAATGTAGAAGCATTTGAGTCTAGAAGTACTTAGCAGCACTGCTAAAGTTAGAGCTTTCTGTCTCAGCTTCCATTCTAAACCATAATTTTGTGTCTACTGCTGGAGTTGACACCACATTTCTATAGACTTAAGTGTACTTAGAAGTACATATGACTGGGCCCTTTAAAAGGTTTAACTTGAAAGCTTTGCAATTTAGATCTCAAATTAGAACCAGGGAGTTAGACTGCCAGCTACCGTAACACCTGAATCTTAGCTGTGGAAGTTTAACCACGTGAAAATTTGGGACCCATAAAAAGATGGCAAGTACAAATGTAGCTCCACAGAAGCTAAAAAGCACGACACAAGATAATTTTGCCAAATTTAAGCATGTTATTGAAATATATGATATCTTTTAAATCAGCAGTTACACAGACGTGAAAGGGACAGCTCACCAGCAAAGAATCAGAAATCCTAGTGGAGCATATTTGTCATTGTGCAGAAATGGAGATTTACCTGCACTAGCAGGGGAGCAGTATTCCCCCAAAGTCAGAGGAAAAGTGCTCCTCCTCCTCCTCCCTGGTCTCCCTGCAAAAGGAGCAGTTGCTATTCCCCCAAGTTCTGCTTTAAACAACTGCCTTAGCAAATTGAATGGACTCACAAAAGACTGCAGGAACAAGTTCTCTCCAGCCCTCTGCCCTCTCGCTTTTGGAAAAGTGGCATCAAAACCAGAGACTTGTCTTGCAAAAAATTTGGAGTCAAGCAGAGAACAGTAAAGTAGGTGGGGAATAAAAATCCCCACACCCTGCTTAGTACATTTGTGAAAGGCTGGTACAAAGCAGCATGCATCATATGTATGTGAAAATGGTTTCATGCTTTCGTTACCTGTCAGGACTAGAATTTGGTGCTTAGTTTTCTTCGCAAAATTTAATTTGATGATCTAAACTAAAAGGAGGTATTGCTTCAGATGCTCATTAACTTTTCAAGTTGGGGAGAACTTCTGAACTCTTTTGGATTTTAAAATAAGAAAAGCTGAGCCACTTTCATTTGCCTTTCCAGATTCCTTCTGCATTCTTTCTGATCACCCAAGAAGAATGAAAACCCTTTATAATAGAAAGGAAGGAATTCCTAGAAGGCAGGCATGTCTCCCTTTGTAACACAATTATCAGGCCAGTTGGAAGGAACACGCTCACCTGCTTCTTGCAAAGCTGAAAGAGAAACATTCCCTGGGGTTATGGGAGAGCAGAGGGATGCCACTCCAACTACTCAATACTTTCCTCTTCCCATCTCCTTGCTCTGACCCTGCATCATTCACCCTTTGTGCAACTCAAAACTGCCAGTACGTTGCCAGAGAGGAGGAGAACCCCTGCAAGTAATTTGATTTCCCCTTCTGTGTACAAAACAGCCTTGGCACAGCCTCCCTGAAGTTAGGCTACAGAAAAATACAATCCAGCCTGCATATGCTGATGCAGCCGGTTCCTGTCAGTAAAAATCTCACAATGCTCATCTCTACAGCATTTCACTGGAACTAAGAAACATAGACAAAATGGTACATTTTTTTTTCTTTTAAAGGAAAAGAAACAAATGCCTTAATATGGAAAGAATATAGGGGCTCTGGCTTTTACATCTGCAAGTGCATACACCCAGGCACATGCACACACACGAAAAATGCTTCCAGAGCTGTCTATGGCGCCAGAAGCAGAGTTGCTTGTCTCACTAATAAATTCTTGGGCCTGTCCCTCTGCTGAAATAAACGGCAATACCTCTACTGAAAATCAACTGTAGGACAGAGAATTGTACATCAACAGAGGAACTGATCTATATCAGAGACTCAACGTAAACATACCTCCCCCTGAGTTCACATGCTGCAAAAAACACTTTGGAATAGAAGTTAAAATTGGACCCCAGAAAACCATATTTTAACATGCCCAAAGCCAGAATGCTCCCAGGAAGTAAGAGACCAAGCTAACTGGATTATCTGAAAATGCAACTTCAGTATTTGCAAAAACATTTTTTTTTTTTACACTGCCATCTGTCCTTATAGCTCAAAACAGAATGACTAATTTCCAACCACCATAACCTTAGAATTGTGCGTACTGTACACTCTTCTGGTCCCCTATATCCTCAGATTTTCCTTCCACTTCCCTTCCTCTCTCCACCCAAAACAACTTTACTTGGAGAAAAGCTGTATTTGGCCACTACAGCGCAGGCACATCTGAATGAAACAGCATCCTGTGGAGTTTTCACTCGATGAGCTGAGCAAAACCAGTAAAAGGTCAAAACTACATCTTCAGGAATCTTTCCTTTGCCAAAATAAGTAACTCACTCTTTTGCTGGTAGTTGTCCACAGCTACCGTTGTGCACTCAGTACTGCAGTGAAATCTTAGCACACCAGATGCAACTGGCAGCAACTACTAAGCATGGATCAAAAAAATCAAACTGGACATTTCTTTCCGATGTTTGAGCCTCCACAGCATCCTGGCTGGGTCACAAGCTGTTCTGAGTGAAGTTTTCAGAAGCAGTCAAGTCACAAAATAGCCCACTTACCTGCTGATCTTCAGTGGGAAATAAGTACCTAACCCATTTAGACAAGGGAAGTGAAAGGTTAAGCCACTTGGGTGTTCCTCTAAACTGCCATGCGGTTAGTGCTCCAGAAGGGATAGGCCAAAGCATGAAAACAGTAATCAGTAAGATTTGCATAGGGAAAAAAGAAAAAAATCCCAAGCCTGTCCCACCTGCAGACATTCCATCTTGAAAGAGGACCTCCCCCCGCCCTCCCGTATAACTTACACCACGCTCAGTCTGATCAGGAGCCCAAGGAAAACCTGAGATGTTCTCAAGCAAGTGCTGGAGTTCAGTCTGCAAATCTGAGTACAGTCACTGCAGCTGTTATGATGCCGTTTGCAACCACTTGCTACTGAAAAAGCATCACAGACACTTGAGATCGTGAGACGCTGAATAGTTTTTGTTTGTTTTGTTGTTGTTTTTTTAAAGAGGGCAACATACCTGATGGGGACTTGAACAGAAGTAGTAGTAATTATTTGGCAGAACAGCTGAAGTGACTTCATTAAAAAGGATACATTTCCATGTCCTTAAGTAGTATCACTGGTCATTTCACTTGCACTTTGGACTGACCACGTTCTACAGAAATGCAAAGGCTTAAGTCATGAAATGGAGTCCCGCCCATGCATTCTGCTTAACCACTCAGTTTTCAAGCCCCAGCTCACTAGCTGCTCCTTTCTGTTAAAAAGCAAGCGCTACAAGGGGTGCAAGTCTGAAGGAGAAGTTGGTTGTCAAGTGGGACTGTGCATGTCGTTCATCTTGTTATGAAAGAGGTACAAAGCATCAGGTGTTAAGAATCAATGCAAAGCAGAGAATTTGGTGACACACGAAGTGCTGTTCAGCATGCGTAAGACAACAAACTGTCACAGCTATAATGTTGTTTATTTTTAACCTGCGTGAATTTATCAGCTCTTTTAACATCTTCTAAGAAGTCAGTGATGTTTTCTTTTTAAAGGAAAGACTGCAAACATAAGCAATTAGCTCCTCTTTGAGAATCTCCTGGCTGGGAGAGCAGTGAGGAGGAATTTTTCCCAGAGGCTCTGGCACTCAATCCCACCTACTTTCAGTGGGAGCTGGATGCTGCATGCCTGTGGGTATGTTTGAAAATCCCACAACTTGTTACTCGCCGATTCTCTACCACGGACCACAGATCCCAAGAAACCTGGAATTTACCTGGGTGCCAAAGGAGTTCAGTGTCCACTGGTGCCAGCAGAAAGGCTTCCAGCTCGCTGTATGCCCCTACGCTGCAGAGTTCATGCAGACTTTTTCTCTGTATTTAAAAAAGCTGTAAACTACACAGCGACTCTGGCTATGTGCAGACTGGGGAGAAGGGGGTTTCCACAGCACACGCCCTGCACACAGCTGACAGAAACAGTTCTCACCTTTGGAAGCAAGCACACAGTAGCAAAGGGGTTTGCTGAGGAAACATCACCCTCCTGGCTTGCCTTGTAAAAGGGTTAAACAGATGTCTCCGTGCCTGTCAACCTACCACCTTCCACCAGCGCCTAATTAAAATTTAAAATTAAAAAGAGCTCAATACAATTAGGTTGCGCTCAAGTATGTTACGCAGCCTCCAACACAAATGCGATGCTGTTTAAGTTCTGGGCCCAATTCAGGACACTGGACCTTCTCCTCTCCCCACCCACGAGGGACGGTGGCAGGGCCCTGCCTTCAGCCCCGCCACGAGACACGTGCTTTAGGCACACAGCAGCAGGTTGCGGGGCAGCATCCTGTGCCAGCTACCCACAGAACTACAGCGCCGGGGCGCAGCTCCAAACTTTTTTGCAATTGTAATGATTATTGATAAATTTGGGTCCAAAGGACTGCCCGTCAGCAGACTGACAAAGCTCCTCGTAGGGTGAACCGGGGCCGTTCCCGCCAGGAGAGCGCCACCGGCAGAGCTGGGGGAGCCGCGGGGCAGGCAGGATTCAGCTCTAGCTCGCTGCTCTCAGGCACAGCCGAGTAAACAACAGGTTGGGCAGGTCCCTTTAAATCCCTTTAGCTACACGCAGCCCGAGATGGGTGTACGAGAGGAGACAGCAACTTTTATCTCATGAAAAGGAGAGCGCGACCGGGAGCGTTTCCCTGGCACAAAACTGCAAGCTTAAAAAAAAAAAAAAAGTAAAAAAGATAGTGATAAAAGATGCCCGAAAAGGCAGAGCCCGGTCGCGCCGCTCCCGCAGTCCCCGGGACGGGCGCAGTGCGGGAGGCCGGGAGGCGGCCGCTTTCCGCCGAGCACCGCGTGGCGCGGGGGAAGCGCCGGCCCCGGGCACGGCGGGGCGCCCCGCTCCCGCCCGTTACCGCCGGCGGGCCCGCTCGGCGGCTGGGGGCCGCGGCGGGCGGAGGAGCGGCAGCGCCAGGAACAAAGACCCCCCCGGGGCGGACGACCTACTTTCGCGGGCGGCCCCGCCGGTCAGGTGGAGACGCGGGAGCACACACGCGGGCGGCCCCGGCCCCCCCTCCCCGGGGCTGCCAAGCGTTCAACTTGCCGAAAGGCGAATAAAATTAAAAATAAAACAGCACAGGAAGGGGAAGGCGGCGCGCCGGGGAGGAAAGCCCCGAGCGCGGAGGTGGGCGCTGCGAGGCGGCCCCCGCGCTGCAAACGCCGCCCCACCACGCGGTCTCGGTGCAGCCGCCCCATCCGGCGCGGCGGGGGGGGTGGGGGTGGGGGCGGCGGGAAGCGGGGGTCGAGCCGCGGCAGCCCGCCGGGCACCCCGACCCCTGCCCCGGCAGGGTGACGGCCGCCTCCCCCCGGTCCCGTCCCGTCCTGTCCCCCCGCCGCCCCGCGCTGGTTCCTCATGGCTCGGCCCTGACGTAATTCAAACATGGCAACAGTTGCACTTCAAAGGGCCGTCGCAGACCTCCCAGCAACGCGGGCACGCCGCGGCGGGGGCGACACGGACCCCCCGGACCCGCGACCCTGCGGCAGCCCCGGGGCGGCCGGCGGGGCTCGCCTGCCCGCGTACACCAGCGCCGTGCGCGCAACGCGGTACCCAGGGGAGCGCGTGTGCATCCAAAGTTTCACCGCCCCTCCAAAGTCCTCCAAAACCGGCACCCAGCCGCTAAAAAACACCGTCCCCCGCGGGACAAGTTTCACCCCGCCGAAGCCCCCACCCCGGGGCCGAGCCCCCCCGCGCGGAGAAGCGCTTTCCCTCGGCGCGCCGGGGAGCCGCGGCGCCCGCAGCACATGCGAGCCCTTTGTTTTCCCTGCAGCCGGGCGCTGCCTACGTGCCGCGCCGGGGGCACGCCGGCCGCCCCGCCGCTCCGCTCCGCCGCGCACACCCCGCGGACGCCGGGCGTTGAAACTTGTTGGCGGCGGGCACAGGCTGACGGGGACGGGAGCAGCTTTCACTGGCGCTCTGCTGCGGGAGCGGCAGGACGCCATCGCCGCCCGCCGCACCGTCCCCACGCCGGCAACGCCGCGCACCGGGGCGCCCGCCGAGGCGTGGAAGGCCCCACGCCGCGACCCATGGGACCGGCAGCACGTGTCACGCCAGCCCACAGCCGCACGTTTCCCTCGTCTCGGGGAGTGCACAGACCTCGACCCCTCCACAAATACTAGCGATAACTAGAAATAAAAACAACTGCCCCCTCTGCCCCCGTGAAACCCCGGGGGAGGGAAGAGCGATCGCAGCCACCACCGCGCCCGCCTCCCCTCCGCCACGCCGCAGGCACCAACTTGTGCGCGCCGGCGCTACAGGTGTGCGGTGCGGGGCTGCGCGGGGCGCGCCGGGGGCCGCACCTGCGCCACCCACCCGCTCCGCACCGGCGAGGCGCGGCCGGGCGGGCCGCGCCGCCCTTCCCGGAGGGGCCGGCGGTGCCTCGCAGCCCGCGTGGCGAGGCTGGGCAGCCGCGGCCCGGGAACGGCGCCGTGCAGCCCGTCATCGCCCGGCAGCCCGGTTTCCCTAACCCGCTCCGCAGCTGGGGACCACTTTTGGAATCAAATCGTTGGTAACCTGGCTGCGCTTCCTCCTCAGACCTGGGGCTTTAATCTCACTTGGGGGGGGGCGGGGGGGGGGGGGCAGTCGGAGTTCTCGGGATGGGTCTGCAACAATGCGGGAGGCGTTTCTCCCCGCCAGCACCTCCTTTAAACTCCACTAATTGAAGAAAAGGGGGGAAACGCCGCGCACGGGAGCCATGCGTGTCAAACTGTTTCAGGCGGCAAGGACTTTTCGCCGCGAGAGAACTGAAGACAGGCTCCGGGATTAACTCGCGTTTAACAGAAACCACCGACTGCTGCAAAAAACCCCCCACCCAACAACATAAAAAAAAAAAAACCCCAAACAAACCCCACAACAAAAAACAGCCAAACAAACAAAAACCCAACCGAACAAAAAACCCGTTTAAACCTCCCGTTCCCTCTCGGCCGTACTTTTCTTTCCTCCCCCCTAAGTAGAAAGAACAAGAAATCACTCACCGCTCTACTGCGCCCACCAACAAACGTGCGCTGCGCGGCCAAGCCCCGCTGCTGCGCGCCCTCCCCGTCTCTCCGCGCTCTGCCGGCCAGCCCGGGCGGGCGCGCGAGACCGCACCCCCCTTCCTCCTCCTCCTCCTCCTCCTCTTCCTCCGCCTCTTCTCCCCTCCCCTCCCCTCCCGCCGGCGCCCGCCGCTCTGCGCATGCGCCGTTCCCACGGCTCCATTCTCCTCAATCAAGCCCTCTTCGCTTTGCGCGCCCCATTGTCCTTTTAAGGGAGAAAGGCCGCGCGGGAAGCCTGGGAGGAGGGAGGTGTTGCCCATTGTGACGACGGAGATGACTTCACGCACGCGGCCAGCTCCCCCGCCCCGCCCCCAGCCGGCGGTGGGCGGGCCCCGGCCCCCGCGGGCCCGTCCCGGGCACCTGCCTGCCCGCCGGCGGCGCCGCGCGGCGCGGGGGCGGGGCTGTGGCGCTCGCCGCCCGCGTCCCCATGGCGTCCGGCGCCCTGCGACCCGCGGAACGACACAAACCAACCCAAAACAACCCAAAACTCAGCGCTGCGAAGGCACTGCTCCCCTGAGCGCGGCGCGGCGCGTCACCGCCGTTTCTAACGGCGCTGCCGCTGCTGGCCGGCCAACAGCAGCAACGGGCGCCTCTCCCCGCAAAGCGCGGCTGGGTGCGCACCGGGGGCACCGGTGCTGCGCCTCAGTGCGCCGGAGGGCGGAGGGTCGCGGCCTCCGGCAGTAAGAGGGAAGTTTTTTGCTGGCCGTGGAGGGGTTTTTTTTTTTTTTTCCACGTAGGGTTCATTTTAATGTGATTTAAAAAAGAGCAGCGGCTCGTACAATTTTTCCTGCTGCGTCAGAACGAGCGATTTAAAAGTTCATCTCATTGCAACCTCTGGTTCACGCTCTTTGTGCGGTTTCGGAAGAGCTGCTTCACGAAACAGCTGGTGGGTTATGTTGAAATTGATTTCCTTTAAAAACTAACGCCGTCAGAAGGGCTAGCATGTGATGCGCAAGGTAACACGCAGTTATGACTTAGCACCGTTACAGCCTGTAACTACAGTAAAACTGCAAGCTACTCCCTCCCCGGCTTACGCTCAAACCAAGCCCAAATGCTTTCTTCCGAACTATTTAAAAGATTAAAAGTTTACCACAGGGTCGACAGCAGCTCAGGCATGGTGTGCAGTCGTTGTTGTTTAATACTTGAAAATAGTAAAATAATGGGGATGAGTATTTGTATAACAAATGATCCTGATAGTGACCTAATGTAGGCACAGACTAAGCAACTCGCCGAGAACTCTTGCTGAAAGGATCCTTTCGCTTCCAGCAGCAGCACTAGCTCACCTTGGGGGATTTCCAGGAGAGCAGGACAGCCTGCTTTCCCTTAATTCTACACCGTTCCCTTCCTCAGTGCTGCAAAACCAGTCAATTTGGGCATGAAGGGCAGGAGGATTTCTCACAAGGAAGTCTCCAGGTTTATCCGTGAGGTGGGGGTTTTTTTTGAGTGGTCAGTGTGCTGCCTTCTAGACACAGCTGAACCAAATCCCATTCAACTTGTGAGACAGGAGTGTAGCTAATGCTGAATAATTTCTTAAAATACATATATAATTTTACTGGGTTTAGCTAGTCTAGGGAACTCCACCAGCTCTTTTGGCAACTTTTGTTTGCATGTAACATGTCTGGTTTTATCTGCCTCTTTCTTTTTGGTTTGAGGGAGTGATTCTCCCAGATTTTTTCCCCCCATTGTTTTCCCATTTTTTCTTCTCCGCACTTCTCAAGGCCCCTCAGTGACATTCCTTTTAGTCCAGTGCCATCTAGTATAGTATTTAAATCCCCAAATGAGAATGAAATGGCATTTTCAAGGAGAATCCCTGTAGGTATCAAGCAACGTGCTGCCTCTCAGCTGCAGTTGAGCAAAACTGATGTCCCGGTGCCTGTCAGTTGCTGCCCTCCCTTACCACCACGCTGAACATTAACAGAACGGCTCAGGGCAGGCTTTGATTGCCAGCAAACCAGGGTCAGGGCAACTGCTCGGGTATTTATTTCACAGCTTTATGTCCTTAAGCTCCAAATATCACGCAAGCCCCAAATCTCAGTGGGGAACATAGGCTTCTAACTGACAATGCTGAAAACAGTTGATGCGGTAACCTGGGGAGGATTTGAGTTTCCAAACACGGTACTGCTCTGGCCTCCGAACAGCTCGGCCGTTCCTGCCCTCTCAGAGGAAAACGGCTTCTATCCACACAAGTCCAAATGGCAACGCATAAATGAAAAACGTGGTCAAAACCTTGATTTCTGAAACATCTCCGGTTTCCTTGAAGCGTTTGCTGATGACATTTCAGGGCTACCCTGTAACTCGACAGTGGCTTGAGTTTTCATTTTTGGCTGATAGCCAGCTGGCAAATAAATAAAAGGCACTTTTAAATAGCTAATGAGCTTTCATCAAGGTTCCTCTAGCCCCTTTGCCTCAAGCAAGCCACTTTGCTCCCCACACCATCAGAGGGACACCTTGCCTGACCTCACTGTGTGGAAAGAGGGTGATAAAAAATACTCCCAAACTTGGAACAAGCCTAAGGAGTTTAATTTGGAAAACACCAATATCTGAAACAATGCATGCACCTTTACACTACAGGTAAAGCCTCATTTGACAAGGCTCTGTTTTAAAAAACTTAAGCTTCTTCCTTTCCACTCACACTTGGTGTAAAGGAGGAATATGGGATTTCATGGAGATCACAGGTGACCTGGAATATGAGCTTTAGACCAGGGGATTTGTTCTCATCCAGGTCAGTTCTTAAAAACCTGTACTTAAAGAACACATGTGGTTTCTGGAAAACTAATGGGAGCATTCCTGCGTTCCAGTTAAACGAGTACCTTTCCTGGGTGGGATCTTAAGTATTTTAGCTGGGAAGCTAAAATACATCAATGGTGTAGTAATAATAAAGCTAACCACAAGGGGGTTTTAAATATAAAACATACATGTATCATGACTGCTGAGGCAGAGGTGCAAACACAGGAGAAAAGTAGGGCATTTGCCAGCTAAGACATCTGAGCCTATTGTGTTATTTTTCAATATTAATGAATAAGTAAACACAAACAGGCTACTTGTTGTTAGGTGAAGAGCAGCTGTCAAAACTAAACCCAGGCAGCTGTTCCTTCTTTGAGATTTCGCTGTAAAATGCTTTTTACAACTTGAGTAATTTCAAAGTTTGCTTTATTGGCTAAATGCCTGGCCAAAGGATTTTGAAAAAATTACCGGGAGTTCTTTCAGGGAAAAAAAAGGTGTTGATTGACTAACAGTTGTAAATAAGATTTTGCCAAGGAGTACAGTTTCAGAGGGAGATATCATCAACATCAGTTCTTTAGCTCCTGCTTGCACCAGTTGTCCATAGAGTAACAGCATATTAATTTTTTGAAGGTGCAAATACTCACAGACCTGGTAGTTTAAAGCAAACAGGCTAATAAAGAAATGTGATTTTTTTTTTCCCCTCTGTTTTATGTTTTAGGCCAAATGACAGATGGCTACAAATAAACAGTGACAGCAAAGTTTGATGATTATAAAAATAGATATTATGATATTCATGCTGCCAGAATGAAGTACTCAAGTTATGTGGCTCAGAGAGACAGGACCCTGAACTGGTTTACTCCTAGGAACAAGACAGATCATTTATAGCCCAGCCTAAGTAAGAAATCTATCAGGGCTTAACAGAGAATAACAACCTTTCTGAAGAGTTTTTAATTGATATTTCAAATTCTTTAAGAGGAAGATAATTCTCTTAAATTCTTAAGGATTGCTCAAAGTCTATAGCAAAATGATCATTTTCTATTACTGCTTAAACACCTTTAATGCAGCTTCTCAAGTGCTACTCATTTCTTTGCAGCACTATTGCCTTCATCCCTATTAAAGCCAGTAAGACTTTTCTATGAGGATTTATATTAAGGCGATTTGAAGACGCCATTAAGAAGATCAGCCCTCTTTGCCTACCAGGCTGTTTCCTGTCAAGAAAGTTATCCCCTCATTTGGGGGAGTCATTTGTCGCAGTTCTGAAAATGGAGACCAAGTGTTTGGAAACCCAAAAGAGATCTCTCTTCTGAACTGAGGCCCTCCATCTTTCCCAACAGTGTCGGGAGATGTTCCAGATTTTATACTGATGATTTCAGAGTAATCTTTAGGGAAGAGAAAGTTATGAACTGCTTCAGAGTGTCGTGTAGGCCTGGTCTCACGTGGGATCATTTAGGGGACAGAATTTGCTCTTGGAAGCTTCTTACTGAACCTAAGACTCCTGACCGAGCGCATCCATCTCCTAACCCTGTTTGCCACTGCATGGCCCTGAACACAGAGCTGGCCGGGAAAGAACAAAAAGCAAGGGTAGGTAGATGGGAGAGCATCCATGGTGGCTTGAAAGCAACGCTTCAGTGTGACAGGCTTTTTTTCTTGGCCTCTTTCTTAATAGGAATCAAGCAGGTAAATAGGGATGCCTGGAAATAGAAAGACCTAGGGAAGCTAATTGATTTTTGTCATGTTTCAGGAATGAGGTTGTACCCTGATGCCTGAAATCCTCTGCTAGGGACCAGCCAGCATGGTCAGCACAGAGGGCAACAGAACTCCTAGGGGGAGCTGCCAGGAAGGATTTTCTTACAGGTGTAGGTGCTCTAGGCTCATGCCCAGACCTCTGCTAAATAAAAACAAGCAACCTGAGGCAGTACCTTTCCAGGTTAAAGCTTCACCCATCACCATTCTTTCTTTGGAGATGTTCTAGCCTACAGGTCTGTTCTCAGTGATGCTGCTTTTTAATCTACAGTACCAGCAGAAAAAACAGAGGTCCACAGGTTCCCTTTTCAGGAAAAAAAAAAAAAAAATGTTCCCAGATCAAGGAGGAGCTAGCTGAAGAATGAGATCAACCTAACACTGAGGTAGCCCCAGGAAAGGAAAAAGACACTTTGAGGAGGTGACAAGAGTTTCAGATTTAAGACTTTGACTGCAGGGAGCCGCAGAAACTATGGAGAAAACACATCTCTGTGGACAGAGTTTTTACTCAGCCAAAGCAAGGCAGAGGATAGTGATACAAACCTCACCAAGCTCAAGTACAAGTGACTAGTCTCAGGAGGGGATAGCATCTTGCTGACCTTATTGCCAAGCTGCCAAAGACAGACACAATAGTTAAATGTCTTCTGTCGAGGAAGAAGAGCTGTGGGCAGACTTGGCTAACCAGGGGAAGGAGGCAGTGGGAGGAAATGGTCCCTGAAGGAAATCTGCAGAACCTGGAGTCCTGATCACAAGCTTTGAACAAGCAGCCAAGAACCAAGTGGAAATCTACCTCCAAGATCTGGAGGGAGGAGCTGGAGGCAAAAATTTTTGCAAGGGTAAGAGGGAATGGAGTTGGCTAACAAAACCACCACATTACACAGATAACTTCAGATAGCTTAATTGGATTGAATCAGCTAATTGGACTGCAACAAATCAACTAAATTTGACACTTAACATCCTCTAAAAAACAAGCCAAGGGCAGATAAAGGAAAAGGGCAGGCAGGAGGCTGTAGGATATATCCCCCTTCCTAGGGACAGAGGCATCACATTCTGAAAATGAAAAGAAAATAAGGAAAAGTGAAAGACTTTCCAGGAGGAAGTCTTCACTCACAAAACCATGTATATAAGGGGAAGGCAGAAGCAGGATGGGCAAGCTTCAAGCAAAATTTGAGCAGATGTTGATCACAGGGATTCCCAAAAGCAAGTCGGATCCCATAATAGAAGTTCATGGTCAGGAATTAGCTCTACAGGGTGATGAAAGAGACTTAAATAAACCCAAACCAGGACACACATCTGACCTTAGTGACTTCCCTCAGGTCTGACTGCCTGTTCATATTGCAAATTACAGCATGCAGAGAAGTCAAGGGACCCAGATGCTGCCCCCAGGGCAGAAGTGGCAGAGCCTGAGCCAGAGAGCTAGTGTGCAACATGAGTCCTGTGCTACAAAGGCGCAGAGTGATCGGATAGACATCTCAGGGCCAGTGGGAAAGTTCCTCTGTCTTCACTGACCCCGTGACACAGAGACCACCAAGGAAGCTAGCACCAGTGCCATGTGGGTATGGGAGAGAAGAGATGCAAGAGGGTACTAGGAGGTATTTTGCAACTTACCTACATCTCCAGGAAAGAGGTATGAAGCCCCTCAGCAAGGAGACAACAGTCTTTGAAGCAGGAGGGTTTCAGACTCCCACACCACATACCTTTCAGCTTCCAAAGAAATGTCTTTAAAGAGTAGCTAGAGCCACAGTCGGGCTTTTCTCTTTCCCTCTGGCCTGGACTGGGGTGACAGGGCTCATGTGGGAGGTGTTAAGGCTGATTAGGTGCTGTGGGAGGGGACATACTCCAGCTGGGACTGAGCTCCCCTGAGCAGGTTGGGGCCCCAGCCAAGCAGCAGTGCCCTGAAGCATGCGGGAAGCCCAGCCTCACAGGGGAAGGCAGGTGAGCACATGTGGGGTGGCTCCTTGAGTGATAGCATCCCTAAGTGAGTTCCTGCTCCTCTTATGAGCCCCAGGGGCTCCTGGGGAAGCTGAACAAGAGCAACCTGCAGGGATGGCCAGGTCGTGAAGAGGTGCCCTGGGATGGCATTTTCCTTCAGGCATAGGCACTTTTCAAAAAAAAGCTAAACAAAGTGATTGCTATTTACAGAGTAGCGAGCTGACCCGTCAGAAGCACTTCAAAACCTGGCCTTTCTAAAACTAGCTAGCAGTGTGGTTTCTGAGATGCTATTTTCAGCATGCTGTCAAAACAAATCTCTGTCCATAGCTGAGCTGACTGACTCTTCTTGTCAGGACAACTACCCTTAGCAGTGTCTGAACCAGTCCTAACACAAGGTTTCAAAAACAAGAGCGATATATACTGGTTGATTTGCGTTATCTGTAGAGGGAAGTGGGAAAACTGGATAGCTATGAAAGTGACCTCTTGAGCTGATCCTTCTTCACCCTGCGAATGATGGGGAATTGTAAACATCTAATTCACACCATGTAATAAAAAAAGTTCGAGCAAGGGCTGAATCCCTCCTGCTTAGGCCAATTGCTAACTGTTTGATGGTGAGCAAAATAGTTCGTTTCAGGCACTTTTCTCTGTGACATCTAGTACCAGCCATGGTCCCAGACAGACCTGAGACTGTAGGTCTGACTGGCCTGGTGTTTCTTCTACTTCTAGATCCTCAAGCTGTTTTGGAACAGAGAGGCCCAACACATTTAGACACACAAAGAAGGCGGGAGGAGTGGCTCAACTGCAACCCTCAGGTGCAAGGATGTTGGTGCCCATCAAGCAGAGGTGTGTGTGCTGTGAAGGCCCAGGTCCTTCCCAGTTGGGTGTGTAAGCGTTCAAATGCTTCTCACTTAAACAGCTGGGCCAAGTTTACCCTCTTATAAAACACGTCCTGCTGTAAATTAGAATAAGTAGCCATTCATAGGAGGCCTGCAAAACAGGAGGGGTTTTGTATGTGCCATTCTTTAAGGCAGCAGCAGCCCTTTAAAGCCTCTTTTATAAGCTGTGGCAAATGGGCTCCCAGCATGCTCCTTACACTGAGTCAGCATGTAGATGCTGACTGGGGCACTGGAAACAACATTGGCTTGGGGGGACAGATACCAATTGCTAAACTCAAGAGTCCACTTCAAATCAGTGGCACCTTTCTATCTATCCCTAGACAGACCAGGATGTCAGGTGCAAACCTCGTGCAGGCACAGCATGCCAGAGACTCAGCTTCTTGGGGACTGACTCTGAAATAGGTCAGTGCCACAGTCCACTTTCCTTCAAGCCTGTTGCATAGGTCCCCCCTGTCCTTAACAGCAGACTAATTAACTCTGGTAAATACCGTGTTGCTTTGTAATCTCTGTGCCATGACAGTTCCCTTACATGCTCACAGTCCCAGGCTCTGGCCACCCCTTGCCTTAAGGCTGTGATGCTCCTGTGCTGGTTTGTACCCCCATCCCACCTTCTGGGGGACAGCAGGGCTCAGCGATGCCTTCACAACTTTGTGCCTTCCAAATATTTTGGTGTGTCTTCATGCTGGCCAGCTTCTGCTCTGTAACAGTACACCTCCCTGCTAGGTTTATGTAATCCATCATTATCACTGTTTCCTGCTCCACATGTTTTTAATGCTTTAAATGCACAGAGAAATACACAGACTCCCTTCCAACAGGTACATGCAGTCATGTTTCAGGCAAGCAATACTCTGAATGATCCAGGTCCCTTTATACAGCAACTGTTACGATAGCAGTTATTCATTTTCCATTCTCCAAGCCTGCAATGGTAAGTAGACAGGAGCAGAAAATGTCATCTGCCTGTGTGAAATTCATATAGGGTCCTTGCAAAAACACTGAGAGTAGCCAGCTACAGCAACTTAACTACATTCCTCAAAGAAATTTAGACTGAATTGCTGTAATGCAATCTGTTACCATCAATGTGGAAGCCCTACTAAGGCGTTAGTCTGACATAGTGGGGTAATGGCTGCTTTAGACTTGAAAACATCCATAAACCTCTTGAAGAAGCATGACATGTGCCCTTCACTGCTAGTTCTCTGTTGGCACTGAGGGCTTCTAAAACTCACCTATATTCCATGTATGGTCCTAAGAAAGCAGGCGTTTCCCTCTCCATAAAGGAAATGGGAGTACCCAACTTCTCTGAGATCAGTCAATAATGTGTTGCTGGAAAACTCCTGTTTCTCTGTCAGGTAGGAGTGATAATGCCCATAATAACACCAGTCACAGGAAATTAGAAATAGTACTCAGATCTAACCAATTGCATAGTATATGTACCATAAAATGATTTTACAACAAAACACCTTTCAAAGTATTCGTCAAGTGAGTGACAGCATCCATTCCATACAGTTGTCAAAAGAGCTATAGGACCGCACATGGTGTCTGAAGCAGAGCGGAGAATCTCCTGTCCTGGGAAAGTAAATTGCATCATTGTGTCCAGCAAAAAAACCCTCATCTCTTACCAGAAAGCTGGGGCTGGCACAGAGACCATCCCTTGTTCTCAGGTGGTGAGGTGTCTCTGATCAGCATGACCCCATCTAGGATGGCTAAAGTCAACAGAGATTAGCTTTTGAAGACGGAAGAAAGCAGTTATCTGTATGTGTGCAGATCAGTTCTAGTGCAGAGGAAGCTAAGCACACTCCATTTTTTTTCTGTTAAGGAATTGGAGACTGCTGTGACTGGATGAAAACCACCTGGTCTAGATTGTATCAGATGTAGCTTAGTAAGAAGGGCATAAAACACTTGCCAGCATTTATGTCTCATATTGTTCACTAACACAGAATGCCCAGGATGTGACAGAAAGTGAGAGTGATAGAAAGAGCAAAACTCACTGATAACTACTACCTGATACTGCTTCCAGACTGTGCAGCTTGTAGCTCCATGAGCAGCTTACTCTTTATGGACTCATGTTGGTCGTATTGCAAGTTCTGAGCACTAGACAAGGCTGGATTCAGACCAAGTAGCAACATCTTGGACCAAAGTTTTTCACTAGACACAGAGATAGAATCTTTTTCCAACACTAAAACACGACAGAAACTGTGATTCTTGATTTGACAAAGGAGTACAATGATATCTTTGGGCCTGGTCTGATTGTAAGACAGCAAAGGTATTGACTCAGTAGGATATTTGTGCCGGTGGATCTGATACTTTGGGATAAGTAACTTAAACTGAGGTCATACGATGAGATGAACTCCTAGACGATTCAAAGAAAGTAAGTTTGAAAACATCTGTTCTCATGTTTAACTTTTCCAAACTCTTTATGAATTATTTGTTTCCAAAAGCTTGCCAACCATAGGAGTAGATAGGCTGACATTTACCTGCCTGCACAAATCCTGCAAGATCATTCAAAACATAGAGAGCAGAAATTGCCTCTTAAATAAGCATATAGGCTTAATGTTAATACCACACCAGCTGATGCTAGCTGTCTGCTACTGGTTTGGAGACTTCAGTGCTTTGGGTGGATAAATGCTTCCTATTCCAAATAAATTATATGAAGTTAAATCAACCTATGAGGACAATAACGGAAGCCTAACCCAAAAAGCTTACAACTGGAGGGCTGCCAGTCTTCTCTCACCTCCCAACTGGTAGCAGGTGGTCAGAGCAGCACCTCCCTCACTGGTAATGTGACTACCATTTAAAAGAAAGAACCTGCATGAGCTGTCTATACTGAAGGGTTTTGACACTAGCCTTTCAGCAGAGAACAGATCTGGACTATGTTATTGATTGCCCTTGTGACAGACTGTGTCACATTGTGGTGGGAAGAATGAAAACAAATGGGTAATAGGACCAGGAGATTCCTTCCATTAGAGGCTCCTCTTCTTCCTGCGCTCTTGGGTGAGCCGAGTTGTGAAATGATGCTAGCTCTAGTGCAGGCTTAGTTATTTCAAATGTAGCATGGTGTGTGTGGCTCTGACTTTGGGGAGGGTAGAGTACCTTTCTGGCTAAGACTGCAGATTTGTTCGCTCTGGGCTGAGTTTATGGCTGGTCTGCAAGGTTGAATTAACACACCCAGACTCACAATGAGCTGAAGTGCATGAGATTCCTGCTTAGTCCCTTATTGTCTTGGTGGACTTTTACGTCTGGTTTTATCTTTGCATTTCAAAGGTTTCACTTACATGCTGTTCCACTGCTCAGCTGTTAGGAAAGAAATATAAAGGTACATTCTCTCTCCAGCTCTCTCCTCCTCAGAGGGGTGACTGCCACCTCTGTTGACATGCTGTTGTGGTCTCTGCCACACTGTTGCAGCTCTTGGCGGTACTGCTGCACATTGAGCAGCACCGGGAGTGCCACGACAGACCCTTCTTCCCCGCAGCCAGTGCCTGGCTTCTCCTCCAGCCGCACTTGCCTTCATCGAAGTCTCTGACTCACGCTCCAGCACAGCAGCAGGGAGTGAGCACCAGCGTTTTGCCTGCTCTCCAGACACCGCTTCATTGCCCCTTGACTTTTTGACCTTAAAAATGTCATGGGAGAGCGCTGGCTGTCCACCTGCGAGCCTCGTCCCTCTGCAAGCCCTGGCCTGCTCTGTGCTGGCACGCAGGCCGCCCCAGGGCTGGCGGCCATGTTGTCTCCAGGCTGCGCCGTGAGGTTCGCAGCATGGCTCACCTGTCCCACTATAATGTGAGATGGCAGGACCTTTTATCAGACGGACAGGTTTTGCTTCAGTGTGACAGGGCAGTTTGCTGGCAGCCTTAGTTGGCAGTTTCTTCAGGCCAGCGCAGGGCCTGGAGACCCCGCGCTCCTCTCCCCAGCGCCTCACAGGTTATTAAGGCCGTGGCCCCTTTGCTACATTGAAGAGGTTATGGCTCTGCTTTCCCCCAGGTGTTCACATAGTCCCTGTCATGGCCCTCTAAAATCCCCGAAGGTGTCCTCCCGCTTCCTGCGGGTTGGTGAGGTGGGCCGGTGGAGTACATAAGGTGGCAGCTGAGGAAGAGGAGGCAAATTCTTTGTGCTCCATTTGCTGTTTTGCTCACAGGCCCCAGCGCCGCTGCCCCCTGAGCCTGCATGGTCCTCTCTGGCTTCCACATCTCTCCTTCTCTTTTTATTTTGATCCTGTGCTGTCCTCCCGCTTTTTTTTTTCCTTTTTTTTTTTAAGTTTCATTTGATTTTATTTTACACCTTCAATAACTGCTGGGCCTTCCCGCTCCTTTTGCGGCCCTTCCTCAGCGTGGCAGCCCTGTTTGGATTCCCCCTGAGGGAAGCTGCCAGGGTCAGCCAGGACGGCTCCACCTGCAAACACAGGATACTTTAGCTCCAGCAGATTCTCTGGGAGGTACAGGACAGCCAGCCTTCCCTTTCTACACAGAGCTAAAGAGCAAAGTTACTCTTTTCTAGCACAGCTGGATTGGTCGCAAATATTGAAATATAAATTTGAGCACATTTCAGGGCTGAGTTTGGCATTGCCCATGCTGAGTCAAAGTTAAGAACTGCAAACCTAAGAAACCAGCAAGAATAAGGCAACATAGTTAATACATAATCTTATTGGTGAGCCATGCTTATCTGTACAGGTTTGCATAAAAGCAGAACCACCTCTCTAAATGTTTCCATGATTTCCGTTTAAGGAATGGGGTGTTTAGGGTTGCTACGCTCCAGCCCATGCTGTTCAGCTTAGCAAAGCTAAAGCATGCACTTGGCTTTACATGCTCATGTAATTCCACAGAGTTCTTCATTTAGTCATCTTTAAAGTCACTTTTGAAGGTTTTACTGACTCAGACTAGAGGGCTCAGAAGTTGGATCAAATCCTTTCAAGCCAGTCTGACATTGCCACAACTGGAGAAGAATTAAATCAGGCCTGTTCTGTAGCATCTTTATCAGGTGCAGGGAGCAACCAAGAAGTTTCACTTGCTTGTTTTTACCCCAAGGGTTCATTTTGTACTTGTACAAAACATGCTTGGGTTTTGATATAAATGTGAATACACAAGAGCTCTGTGTCCTTATACTGGAGTCAACTTTGTTCTGGGCGTCACATTCACATTTTGTCCCTTTATTTTACGTTCTTGAACACGCGTTGTGCATTTAGCCAGAGGTTCAAGAACAAACACTCTCCTGTCTCATCCAGACTTTTTTCTCCTGCTTTAATGTGTTTTGTCTTTCCATTTCCTTGCTACTTGTGCTAAGAACGCAGTGCCCTTGGAAAAATCTTGTTTTGCTGCATATACCACACCCTTTGTAGCTGTGCTAACTCTAGAGACAGACAAAGCACAATGTGAAGGTGTTCAGACGGCTTTGGCCTGGGCCAGCTGTTTGTCTTTGTGCATTTCATGCATTTTTAATTGTACACACTTCTGTTTGTCCCCAGCTTAATGCTTTCATGAAGAAAGCCTGGCATTCGCTTGATTTGCAGCCATCCACTTCTTCGCAAGCAAAATCCTGTTTCATAACAGCCTTTCTGTAACTTGGGTGCTGGTTATACCACAGAATAATGTTTTAATAAATGTTATTTACATTTTTCAGGGTAGCTAGAGGGGTTTTGGTTTTAATTAGCTGAGTAAGAGAGCCATGAGTGATTATACAGACACAAACAGAGCTGCTACCATCATCTCCCAGCTCCTTACTCATGGCTCCTGTGCCAGCATAGCTAAACCAAGGGAAAAATAGCACAGGCCCTTGCAGGCAAATATTTTTTGAAAGAGGGGGATGGGGAAATCGATTAAGATGTTACAGTGTGTATTGTGCCTGGAGTCCTCAATAGTTTTTCCTTACCTGATTAATTGCCTAAGCCAGAGGCAGAAAGTCTCTTGTAGATTTGGGAGGAGCAAAGGGAGTGCGAGCCCTCCTGCCATCCTCCCCCAAGCAATACTTTGGCAGGGGGGTAGTCAGGGAGGTTCTTCTGTGGAAACATTGCCTGCTGAGAACCATTTCAATGAACTATGGGCTCCTTCCTCCCCCATCTTGCTGCTGCTTCCTTCTCCTTCCCTTCCTAACCCTTATTCTCAGCACAAAAGTCACTCAGAATCCCCCTGCTTATGAAACTTGAAAGGAGCAAGGTCCAAGGGACAGAGGGGCATCCGGGGAAGCTCTTTGAGGAGGGACCGCACTCAGTAGCTCAGCTTAGGACATTGCCAGGAACACGGCCAGCTTGGGTGGCAACAGAACCAGACAAGGCATTAGGCTTGCAGTGCTTGGGAAAACTTGCTAGTAGCACTGCATCATTTTTTTTAGATGAAAACTTCCCAACACTTTGGGCACTTGCAGGAGCTGGTCCCATTGCAAACAGATCACAGAATGGTAGGGGCTGGAAGGGACCTCTGTAGATCATCTAGTCCAACCCCCCTGCCAGAGCAGGGTCACCTAGAGCAGGCTGTACAGGGCTGCGTCCAGGCGGGTTTTGAATATCTCCAGAGAAGGAGACTCCACACCCTCCCTGGGCAGCCTGTTCCAGTGCTCGGTCACCCTCACAGTGAAGAAGTTTTTCCTCATGTTCAGGCGGAACTTCCTGTGTTCCAGTTTGTGCCTGTTGCCCCTTGTCCTGTCGCTGGGCACCACTGAAAAGAGTCTGGCCCCATCCTCTTGACACCTGCCCTTGAGATATTTATAAGCGTTGATGAGGTCCCCTCTCAGTCTTCTCTTCCTCAGGCTAAACAGCCCCAGCTCCCTCAGCCTTTCCCCACAGGAGAGATGCTCCAGTCCCCTAACCATCTTTGTAGCCCTAAACTTTAACTTCCAATGTCAAAGGAAAGCTTCATTCAGCTGCAGGCGAAGTGCGAGTAAAAGATTGATGCATGCAGGCTCTAGCTGGCAAAATGCTTCTGGTAACTACTGCCCGGAGTGGCTGTGGCGGGGGGAAAAGGGGCATACCTGCACTGTTGCCTTGTACTGCTAGGTCCTGCTCTACCATGGAGAATGGGATCTCAGATTTGCCCACAAACATAATCTGTGATACTGGGGTGTGTGGGATCTATCCAGGACATCCTGCAGTTAGTGGTAAGACAAACCGTGCTGTTCACAACTCTACCCGAGGTCAGCACTCTGGCAGTCTTCACAGTCAGTCTCACGCTTGTCAGATGCTGCGTGTTGCCACTACTCTCTTCCAGGCTATCTTAACCAAAGAGATGAACACAAGGTTTTTGAGTATCTTCATTAGCACAAGCCTGGTCCTTCACAGAGATAAGCATTGGTACTTAAAGTGCTGAGATCACCTAGAAGCAAACTCTTATGCGTAAGAGTGAGACTGGCTTAATAAACACCGTGTGTTGAAAGCAGCAATAGTCACTTTATTATTTTCCCGAAAGAGAGGTGCTTCTCTTTGTGCACAAACGAATAGGTTAGCAGACTCCAGTGCTCATGAATGCCTGTCTAAACTCAGCGGTTTTAGGAACTTCCACTGACTTCAGCGAGCCATGGTGGACCAACTTCTATTTGCACTTCCTAGGACATACATTTGAATTGAAGATCAGCTAGTTCATTCCTCACTTCTCAGCACTGTTCCAGTCAAACATAAATGACTAAGCCCAGAACAGCTATCCTGTTTCTCACTGATTACAGCTACCCACACTACCCCCGTCTAGCACAAATTCCTGCTGACATCTGAAATTCTCTTCTAACAAAGTCCATGCAGAGAATGAATTAAATAGCTTCTCTGGTCTGCAAGTTTCTCCTAGTTCTCCTGTGTTCCTGTTATCATGAACGGAAACCTTTTCCACAGCTTTAAGAACATGAAAGCTGGGTAGAGCCATGGGGTGATGTTTCCACTTATGTTCCCTGAATGCAGTTTTTCTAATAGTCATTTTATTTGGGGGGTGGGGGGAATGTCCTGCGCACCACACCCACTTTCAGCCAGCTTCATACTATTTCTGCAGTCAGGAACCACAGACCATCCGCAAGAGGTTTAGATCTCAGGCAAGCCAATAGCCACATGAATTCCAAGCTGGTGGGTTCATATTACATGGTCCGATGTAGAACACATCCTATTTATCTCATGGGGTAATGACAATTCAAAAGCTGCATGTGTGCAAGCAGGTAAGCTTAATTCAGGTGAGAGCACCGAGCAGAAGAAACAGGCTAAGGAGACTTAATGGGAGAGTTCACAGCTATCATCTCAAGTACAAGAGCACAGTCTTTGGGCTGACTTCCCAGTTCATTTGAAATTAATTCCATGCCTTTTTTAAAAACAAACAGACAACCAAGAAGAACAAAGATGATTCTCGGTTGCACTGACCATTTCTGACTACTATTGGAAATCTTTTGCTAGCACTTCATACGTAATCCACCATGCATTTTCTGGTACGGGCGATGATCTGTTTGGGCTTGGAGTGAGCAGGGACAGGTTGTGGGGCAGAGCGGGGACAAGATTAACTTGATGTTAATGGATGGCTGTACCTCCTAGAAGAGCTTTGGACTCGGGATGAAAAGCCAGGGAAACTTGCTCTTGCAAAGCATCTGTTTTCTCTTCCTCCCTTTTGGCAGGGAATCGGTTGCCATCCTCACACAACAGCCAAGCAAGTATTTATATGCATTTCTGTAGTGCTTAATCACATTGCAGATAGTAACCGTAATCACTGTATTGTAGTGAAGTATGAAGAAAGCCTGTTCTTCTGTCCTAACGATTACAAAACTCTCTAACCATACACAGCTAGACAGACTTGCACATGCCCACACCACCGCAAATCAACAGGTTTTACCCATGCCTTTAAACTGGAAGTAACCACAGATGAGACCTCAGGGGACTTCTGTCACAGCGGCATTGAAAAGCTGCTCTCAGTCACACAGCAATGGACGCGGGATGAGCAGTTGCTAACCCCAAGGCTGAACAGCCTAGGTTGGCAAGGCAGAGGCTGGCTGACGTGAAGTCCCACCACTCTGTACCTCAGCTCCCTAGCTGCAAAACGGGATAGGCTGTAAGCAAATTGCTTAAAGGTCTCAGTGGAAGTCAGGGAGACCTAGAAATTGAAGGCACATTTTCTGGTCTCTATCCTGTGCCTCTGTAAGACAAATAAGGAATTTATCTTCCTATCTAAATTATTAATATATTGTAAAAAATACAACTAACCTCAGTCCATCACCCTTAGATTTCACTCTTGTAAACTCTATTTTTTGATGTGTAAAGGACATGCTAATATGTCACTTGGATGCCTTTGAAGAAATGAACTCGGTATGGGAGGACAGTGCTGGGGGGGATATTTATAAAGATTAATGCTAGCTTAGCCTCCGCAAGCTGCCTCTGCTGGACTTCTCTAGGCATAATTAAAAGCAGCCAAGTGAGGTTTCTCCTCACAAGGCCTACTGAAGGAGCCCATCTCTCCCCTCTGGCTGCAGAGGCAGGGTAAGGAAAATGGCTTCCCTAGGCTAACACCAGCCTTTGTGAAAACCTCTTGTTGAAAGCAGGAGAATGCAAGGATTGCAGAGCACCAAACCCAACATCTGGCTGCTATTGAGGGAGGAGTTTAATTTTATTTTAGTTTAGGCTTGTATCAGCTGGCCGTGGGAGTGGGAGAGAATCTGGCACTGAGTGTGCTGTGCGAAAATTGGGATGTCTCTCGCATTCTCCATGCCTGCTTCTCACTGGGAGAAGAGATGCCCCGTGATAAAGCGTTTGAGCTCCTTGGGAATTACATCTGCTGCACGGTCCTGCCAAATGCACTTTGCAAATAAAACTCAATTGCTCATTCGCCACGTTCACTTGTTTAGCACTTCACCCTACAGCAGGGCTTGAACACCCGAGGCTGGGTGAACAGACCACGCCACGATTCACCCGTTTTAACTTGCTGCTCTGGCCAGGTCTAAAAGTAAATGGATCATTCAGGGAAAGGGTCATATAAAACTAAGGGGCCTGTATTGGGCAAAAGACAGTTATTTCCTACAAAGAGAAAGAATTATAACTGTTGGCTATCGATCTTCTACGTTTACCCCTTGTGCAAGACAAGTAGACTTGCACAAGTCTTGGATAACCACTACAAGCAGGAGGAACGGTATTTTACAGATTATTACTCATATTAGAGTAACTGGTATGAATACTTGAGCCTCTCTGATATAAACCACAATTATTTTACATTTATGGATCCCACTGAATTAATTATTGAATGATAACAAGGTTGTCACTAGATCACACAGCAATGAGGTCCTTTACAGCGACGTCTTTTGAACAATATGCTGTGGGTAAGCATCAGAGGAGTTTTGGCTGTGCTTCCCCCTCCCCGCCCCCCCTTCTCCCCCACCTCTGCGAGACAAAGGTGGGCTTGGTTAAAGGAGAAAATATTTTTTCTGGTCACATCCTCTTCTGACAGAAGAAGTTCTTTCAGAGGAGCTGAGATACCCTGCAAGGTCTGCGGGGAATACAGATGGGCCCATTAAAGTGTCAAGCTTTCCTGCAGAACTACAGCTATCCACTGACAAATCAGCTCCGCAGCGGCTTCGGCAGACAGTTTACCTTAACCGGCCACCAGACAGCAGACCATACAGAAATTTTCCCATTCCCTTCACATCCTGCGCTGAGCTCAAAACAGCTTATAATGATACATGTCTGATGGAATAGCAGGAGAGGAAATAGGAATGTCAGCAATGAAATGCTCCCTGACTGCAACGACAGGAGCCTCAACCTCTGAGCTGATGGGGTGACAGACGGGGAAGCAGCTTCGCTCTTAACTTGAGCACAATTTGTTCCAACAAGCTTACCTGAAATGCTGGAACGGAACAAACCAGATCGGTGAGCTATTTCAACTCCTACCCGTGCAAGCTTTCTCAGACAGTTTTCTTCTACTTACCCTTTGCAGAAAACATTGTAGTGTTCCCGGACTGCATCAATGCCAGCGCAGTGGAGAGGAAGTTACTTGCACTTCCTCATCTGGACAAGTTTAGTCCTGTTTCAAGTACTTACTGCCTTTAAGATTTCAGATCCCACTATCTCTAATTTACATGCTTAAGCCTAACACATTTAGTAAGGAGGTGTCTTAAGTATGGCCACGCCTCCTATTGAAATTTGACCACAAGCAGCTCTATGGATTTTATTCACATTTACGGGATTCTATAATTTTGCTGCTACACTGTCAATAAACATCACTATCATCAAACGATGTATTTCAGGATTCCCACATATATGGTCCCAGGCTCTGAGACTTTCAGTCCTCTCCCGAGATTCTCTGCCTTTTCAAAACCATGAGTTAAAATGAATGAACGGACATGCCGCACCTCACACACACCATGCACACACACATGCAGGGAACTGCATTTCAACTATGCAGTTTTCAAAAATTCTCATATTTTTGCCAATTCCAGCAGAGCTAGAGCTGGGAGGGACAGGGTGGGGGGAATTTCTGAAAATCTGGTCTGACTTAGAAAAGCCTTTAATTACTAAGCAGGGCATTTCACTATCATTCTTTTGCACCTTTTTTGTTGCAGGTGCCCTTCTCTCTCTTCTCTATCAACCTTTCTTATGGGACATGCTAACTGACAGACCGGAGAGCACAAGTTTCATTTCAGCTTTTTAACCCTGAGTTCAAATATCAGAGCAACCCATGTCAAGAGAGGAAAGAGACCCTTGGCTGCAGTTAATCCCACGCTTCCCATTTTGCTGCCAACAGGATCCCACCCCCCCTTCTCCCCACTCCTCCCCACCCGCTGCAGATACTAAGGGAGAGCAGCCCAGGCTGCCTAGCAAACGCCGCCCTGCTAAGAGCTAAACTTCACTGTGATCCCATTTCTTCCCTTCCACCAGCCATGCTTTCCACCTAAGCCTTGAAAATGAAGAGCTGGGCAGGCTCGGCACAGTCAGACTTTCGTGTCAGGGGAGGCAGAGGGCAGGTTTTGAGAGTGGACCCTCACGCCCCCTCTCCCCCTCTTTGCTCCAGCAGGTTCCCGGTACCAGGAGTCACTATCAGCTGAATCATTTTGTTCGATTTGCTCCCTTTACAAAACAGACCCTCCAGGTTCAGATCAGCTCTTTGGCTTGAGACTCGAATCTCTCGGTTCCTCTGCAAGGAGACAGTGACACCAACCATTATTCTCACAGTTTTATTTGTAAAGGACATAGCATGAAAACCTGTATTTCAATGTACTTCAAAACCTGAAAAACCCATGTCAGTTTGTGGTATGTATGTTAAAGTGCTTGATATAACAATACTTTTACTCATGTCGTCTTGAAAATAATCCAGTTCTTATTCAGTTAGTAATAATGTAAAGACAAAATATACTTAATGGAGACATTTAAGGATCATTTTAAGCTATACAGGGCACATTTGTACATTTCAAGTGTAACATACAATATTTCCCCTTAAGATGCGCACCTTCATTTGATTGAAAGAAGGAATTTTCTCAAGTATGCCGTTGCGCAACTATTCTAAAAAGACATTTTTGAACAATCTAATTACACAAACCAACTTGGAATAAACATGAGTAGATTTTTCACTAAACAGTAGAATTTCATTCGTTTCAGAGAATTATAAATACACATTTTGTACATAGTGAGGCATTTGATTCTCTGACTCCCTCAAGTTACCATGCTGGATGTTAGTATAACAGGACTATGCAAACTCAGACATCTGCAGATGGGTATTGGATAGGAGTTTGGTTTGTTGGTTTTTTTTTTTTTTTAAAAAAAAAAAGCAGATACCAGAAAGCTTTGGTCTTTTCCAAGATTCCCTTTCTCAACCAAACAAGGTGCTTTAACACTGAAGTAAAAACTGTGTTAGCTTAGAAGAATCCTGATGGGTTTCTCACCATTCTAGTGGGTAGAATGATTTCCGTAAACCTTACAGAAAAAAACTCACAGTTTCCAATAAACAGAAGTAGTCTACTAAAAAAAAATCATACATGGTAGAATAAAAATTCACTACAAAGAACCGTACTCCCAAGGTTGTCAAATAACTAATCTTCTAAGAATCTGAGGCACTCAGCTGTGCCCCTTTCAACATATCTTAGGGTGTTTTATTGCCTACAAGGAAATATTAGACATACAGAATTTTTATTGTATTATTATTAATATGATGTGAAACCTGACAAAACCAAACAAGTCAACACTTGCTGAAAAAGCTGATGTGAAGTTGTGTTAAAGTTAAGTGCTAAAGGTTCCTTAATGTAGTTTGAAATGGGGGAAGGCCCTGTTTTGAATTTTAAAATTTCTCAGGTTTTGACTTATTTTAACTTAAGACAGACTTTATGTAGTTATTGCCCTTTTCTCTGCGTGTGGCTTATTCATCTATGCTTGACCTTTAGAGGTGCCCACATTTCTACTTTATCCTGCTTGCACTTGACCCCTGTCATGTTGGATGAAGGTTACGACTGCTTAAGTCATAAATAGGCTTCGGAGAAGCACGCAGCAGTATGCTTTTGAGAAGTATCCAGCTAGCAAATGCAGATGATGCTGAGAAGAAACGCAAGGACTAAAGAGGTTATTATTTCAGTAAAATGAAAGTCAGTTAGACTGGGTTGGGCGTGAAAAAATCATGTATAGCAGTCATTAGACATAAAAGGCTTGAGTTGTAATAGAAATCAAAACATCCTAAGCAGTCATTACCAAATAATGCTGCTACATGGTTTCTGGTGCTAAATGTATAATTTACTGATAGAGTTAAGTACTAGGGACGCATTTTCAATTGTTGCTGAAGGGTTGTCATGCGTCTTCTGCTGACTTTAAGCAGACTTGCCACACAGAAAACCCTAACACCCCAAATTTCACATTTGTGGAAACATGAGAGATGTCACACAGTCGTGGGCTCTGGGTACTAACTCATGACACCAATCACAGCCTTTATGTTACTTACTCACACCCACAGTAGTGACGTGGCAGTGCTGCCTACAGTATTTGAGATGAGTTTAGTCAGTTTAAGGAAGTACAAGCCTGGGAGGAAAGAACGGTCATTAAAAGCTGGAACCCTCATTAAAGTCAATGACTCCCTGACAGTGTTATTTTACTACTTTATCAGAAACAAAAAAACCTCTATAACATGAAACTCTTCCTTCTAATGAAACAAAGTCACACGAAGAGTTTTCTTCTGGCTGGGAATATGACGTGAAGCTTTGACACTGAAGCGAGTGCTGTTGTAAGAACTGGACAGCAGAAGGACTGCAGGAAAGTAGAGAAGCTTGACAAAAGGCAGGTGAGAAAGCAAACCTAATTTTCATCCTCTTTCCTTTTCCTTAGCTCTCATCCCTCTCTCCACCACGTGCACACTAGACCGAGACCTGCTACTGCCCACCATTCTCAAGTCCCTCCTAATGCCACTTGAGAGCACAGTGCAAGGCGCTACACTTCCAGTACCAGTTAGGGGCCTTTCCCAAGCCACAGCTGACAGTGAGACATCCACAGAAATCCACTGACAAAATGGCCAAGATCATAAGGAATAAACAAGTGAAAACAAACACCTATATTTAAACTAACCTCCAAAAACTAAAACCAGATGATGCTAACTATTCCCTCAGATCCTTCCAGCTCCCATCCACAACAATGGAAAATACACTCTGTATTTGCTGCATGGTATCCAGAAGATGATTTTAATGTAATCTATTGCTAAATTTTTAGCGTACGGGATTTCAGTTGCTCCCAGTTCCTCTTCAAGAGCTGTATCTATATATACACGCTGTATTACTAACACATTAACTGGAAAGAGTGTAGGAGAGGAGCCTCAAAATACCAAAGTGAGATTCTTTTTCTTCCTCCTTTTGCTTCATTCCTTTTTTTCTTTTTTGTAGCTGGATAATTTAAAAACAACAACAACAAACCCAAAACATAATCAAAGATCCTGTACTTCCTAGGAACACTCATTCTGCGGGATAAAGGAAGACTCATAACCCGTCAGCATTTCAAAACCAGCTGACACAGTTCAGTAGCACAGCAACATCAGTGTTTGTGGCTCTACAGCAATGATTCTTCTCAAGTACAGCAAGAATTTGGTATGAACCAAATTCCTCAACATGGGGAAAAAAAAAAAAAAGAAGTCATCCACAACACAAACTGGCTGAGGGCAAGGGGGAATCATCAGAACATCTAGACAGGCAAGGGACACGCGGAGCGAGTCAAGCGAGCCATCATTCCCCATCTCAGGCTGCAGCAGCACCGCTTAAACAGGTTTCTTGTACTCTCAGGCTCCGAGGCTGACAGCAGTCCTCCCCTCCAGTGTTTAAGCATTTCAACACTTGTCTCCCCTTTTGGAGATCAACAGAAGTGACACAAAAGACCTTACAGAAAAAAAATGATGACTCACAACTTCCGTGCATGGAAAGGGTTGAGTCTTCGAACAAACAAAAAACTGAGAGACACCATGTACAGTAGGGTAAACCAGCATATGCTTACAACATTTCCAAGAGTGAGACAATCACAATGGCTACATAAGGATATTTGCTGTATTAATTTGCAATACCTGAAAAAAGCCCTGCTGAGTTTGCTCTGTATTTACACATTGATTGGTTTCTTCCTTGCAAGCAAGTAGCGGCATCCCTTCCCACCTCAGTCCTTCCCTCCCCCCAGTCCTTCCCCTGGGTTTAAGCTACTCATAGTCAGAACAAGAACATTCAGTCTAAGAAAAATTTCTTAGAGTAATATAATTTCTTAAAGAAGATAGCATATTTACACACATCTAACACATGAAAATACTCTATTTTATACTAAATTTCTGTTTCAAATAAACTACAATACTGCATCTTAGCTTTCTGCAGCTTTAGAGGACAGTCCCCATCGGGCACAAACTGGGCTTCCCACTCCCGCTTCAACCGGCAGCTTTGCCTTACAGTGGTGCGCTACCATCGCGTTCAAGTCCTGACACGTCTCCAATTGCGGTTTGCTTGCTGGGGAAAGGAATAATGAAGTTCTCAGCAAAGCCATGCTAAACATCCACTCCTTTAATGAGCGATCCTTCTAGGATGATGTTGAAATCTTGCAATGTCTGTAGGACTCGGATAAGGGAGTTGACAGTCATGCGGTCCCGTAGGAGAGCGTTCTCCTCATACATCCTTGTAATGGGCGGGCACTCTGCCAGCAACGGGATCCACTGAGAGAGAAAGTGGTCCCTGCAAAGGGGATGAAAGGAATTATTTTAGCACCAAGTACAACAGATCTCAAACTGAAATTCTTCTCCAAGAACACAACCCAAAACATGCAGTCTCTTTTTGCGGGTGACACGTGTTGTTTGCACATAAAAGTTTCCTGTGTAATCATAACCCTTGATTTTGTTAGTAAAATACAGATAATGGAACATACTGTAGGAATGAAGATGGAAAGATATCAGCCGAATTGGACAATCGGCTTTGGAAGAATTCAGCAACGTTTTCAGATCAGGAACAGGGAAAGTAAAACTCAGGAAAAAACAACAGACTGTTTTCCAACTGATTTTCCATGTATCCAGACAGACAAGACAAAAATGGTACTTATTTTTAGACATACCAACTTCCACCCTCCAAAGCCCCCCACCTCACCCCTCCCCAAGTGCAAGACAGAAAGTAACCTATTAGGAAAGAAAGATTGATCTAGAATAGTTTTGTCAAAATTATAACAGACATCCTGTTTTCATAGGCAAAGTGATTCAATGAGGATTTAGAAATGTACCAGCTCTTGCAAATGAACTCTGCATTCCCAAAGCCAGCACTTCATCAAAAATACAATTTCAAGACAGATTTCATACATATGACTGTCAAGCTAACAGTTATAAAAGAGCTTAAAACATTTTTAGCAGTTTAGACACTAGCCATGCATCATTAGTGCTTCTTTGCTCCCATTTTTCATGTAGTATTAAAGCTGCCTAAAATAGGTACTGGATAATAAATAGGTATGAGATGTCTTAAAATAGAAAACTAAAGGTAATAACAACGATGTAAAAATATTCTTCTAGTCTAACGAAAGAGGACACTTATAACAAAGAGCAGGTAGGTACCTTGTCCCCAGGCAAACTAGAATTTGGAATTTGCCGTCCTTTCCAATGTTCCTTGGAGCTGTATTGATGGCATTCACATAATGACAGAAGGTTTTGCATGAAGATCTTTGAAGCAAAAGGGCCTCCTCATTGTCTCCAATCTGGTCACTGGTTTCAAAATAAGCAACAGCTTTCTCTGTGGTAGGGAGAAAATCAGAACCCAGTGAGCAGAAGTACTTCGTTGCGACATAGAATCACACAAGGGAATCCTTAAAAAAACAACCTGCCGAGAGCTATTGCACAGTTTATATACGGATTCCTCACTCTGAAGACCATCGGTAGGTGGTGATCTCCACCTTTGCTACATAGCTGTGGTCAGCAGACTGGTTGATGTCTAATGCAGCTAGGTAACATCAAGGAGCCGCACCAGAGTACCTATCAATGGTTTCATTGTAAGTGATACCATCAGCTTTGATTTTTCACCTTTTCTGAGTGAGCAGTTACCCTCAGGCCAAGTATCTCAACTTGTGAGCATGTTTTAAGAGAATAAGTAAGTCTTAAATTACCGCAATAAAGGCCTACAGATAAGCATCACCAGAAGACCGGTGCAGTGATTAGGAAAGTTATCATAAACAACTACAAGTCCTTGCCCTTTCCCAACTCTCGCCCTAACATTGATTGCTACTCTACCCCAACCTCCAGTCTACCTTCTTTCTGGGTAGAAAAGCAGCTGTTTGAACATTCAACTATGAATAAATGACTAGAATTTCAAGTGCTCTTGAATTTCCATACAGATTCACACTCATCCCTTATAGAGAGTTTAGTATTTCTCATCTTCCATCTTGTTTCTCATTGACTTTAAGCAACCTGGAGCAGGTGCTAGGCAGGAACAAATGGCACCGTAGCTGATGAGAATCCGAGGCCTGTGCGCGAGTAGTCATTTTGCCCTAATCTTTCTTCTCCTTCTGCCTGCAAATCACATACCAGCTTACCTATGAAATCCCAGATGAAGACATTCTTATGAAAAATGCGAGCCGATTTGAATCCATGGTGGAAGACCTGCTCCAGTGCTGCGACCAGACCATTTTCTCCACACAACAGAATGGTAAGGCTCCCTCTCTGTGGGAAAAGGAGAGTCTGTAAGTACAACGTGCCTTGTTTGTATGCCAGAAGCTTCAAATCTAAAGGTTAACAGTCTCTACTGGTACTTCAGTTCCATTTCTGTTTATAAAAACATTTACATGCATTCTAGATATCAGGGAAGTAATGGGAAGTGGGAAGTACCTCTTTCTCTGGCTTGTGAAAGTGTTTCACAATATTGTTCACGGCTTCCCCGATTCCCTCTTGGATCTGTCCCGCATTAGGCTCTGTGAAATGATGGAGAGCATACTAGCTGAAGATACCAACTTTAAAACATTCATCAAATTCTTATGATGACATAGCTTGAGCTGCAGGAATTATTCTGTATCTCTAACAGAGTTCAGGCAATCATTTGTCTTGGGTAAACCTGAGTCTTACTTGCAAGCAACTGATGAGCAACCCTGGAATAGTCAAATAAATTGCCCTACTTAAAAACGCACAACCCAAGGATCTAGCTTGATAAATATTTTATTTGAGTTAATCACATCTTGCTCATCACATAGAGTACAGCAGCCCTCACATGAAGAGACATGCGCGGAAAGGTTGTAGCCCAGTCATTTGACTCACTTTCATGTGACAGAGGCCAGAAAACACAGCACTCATTAATTTCTGACTTGAACCCACAATGTTTTATTGAGCCAAAACAAGTATCTACTTTAGGCACGTGTCACACCCCCCCAGTGTGAGGGGCCACAAGCAGAGAATATTCCTTATTAATGGTTCCAAGAGTAAGTTATCTTCAGTGTTAAAACATATGCCATGTTTCTGCTCTGAATCTGTTTAGCTGTGTAAGGTATAAGCCTCTGCTACTGAATCCTGCTATGCCTCCACCTGCTACCATCTCATCTTCCTATGCAGGTACCTGTAGAAAATTATCTAGTCCCTCATTCACTTTCTGATTAAAACAGATTGAACTTTTAAAACTTTGTTTTAAGCAGATGTTTTCCAGACTTCAGTCATTTTCATGGTTCTTTTATGAGCCCTTTCCAGTTTTTCAGACATATGTAGGTTGCTATTAGCTTGTCCTACAATTGTTATTTTGGAAGCATGGAGTAATTCAGTATCATTTTAGTACATGATACTAACAGGTCTAACACAGAGCCTCACGTAGCTCACAAGACAAATGAATTATTGGGCCTTAGTGTTCTCAGACCTAAGGAAATGCTCTGCAAGTAGCTCTGGTGCCCACTCCTCCAGCTAATATGGACTCACACATGTGAAGAGCTGCAGTGGTCCCGTGGTGGTTTTTAAATGCCCCATTACTCTTGGAGGCTAATCTTTCTTTCCTTGACATTTCAGCAGTCATGTCCTCTAATTTTACAGGAGCTGGACAGATTTATGAACAGGATTTACACTGTGCTCATGTGTATGCTTTAGTGGAGAATGCCTCACGTGGCCCTTACAGTCCCATGCCCCATTGTAGCCAGGTGCAGTTACTCATAAAAACTAATTTTAGGGATGCGAAGCTGATGTGCCCTAGGGTGCCTCTGGAGATGTGCTCCTCCGGAAGGCAGTTCACAGCATCCACATCAGGCTCTGAACTGCCCTTCAGAGAGGACCGTCTTCCCACTGACTGCAAAGTGAGCTGGGAAGCTGAGCAGCATCAGCTACTGCAAATTCTGCTGCCTCCTCCTCCCTCATCTCATATCTCCATGCTCCAAGGAGACATTATTATCTCTCAACTGTCAAATGGCGGACACTGAAAGAGGCAATGTGTACAGTCACAGAGCAAGCTGCAGACACACAAACCAGGGCAGGAAAAGCTCATCAGCTCGCAGCTGTCCCTCTGCACCAAGCCTTGCTTCAGTAGGAGCTCTCCTGTTCACAGGAACTTTATTTCTCAGCAGTTGCTGCCCCCTTCTCTAGGGCCCTGGGGAGAAAGGAAAGGACTTACTGGTGTTCTTCCCTGTGAGGGAAGTGATGCTCAGTCGTCGAGCTGTGGTAGGAGATTTCTGCTGGGGTGGGGTACGGCACTGCTTTCCCAGCTCTTCGTCAGACGTGGAGGACACCAGCTCTCCAATGAGTATTCGCTCCAAACTGCCATCATCAACGCCCTTTCCCAGCCATCGCCCGCAGGGAAACCTGCCATGCGGCCAGCACAAGCACAGGTCAGCCACACAGGTAGTCCAGCTTGATCTCGAAGTCAGAGGGACAGCTAGCACCCATAAACACTGCTAACGGGCAGGGAATACTCTGTAGCCAGAGACTGTTCACAAACCAGAACTCAGGAGGCTGCATCCCCTGCACCACAACTGATAGGACCAAACCAGAAAACTACATTCACCTCCATCCTTAGGAAGAGGGAAATATGCAAAGCTTGCATGAAAGCACGGGACAAGAGAAAGTGTTATACACATATCTCGTGGGCCACATCTTGATTCCTGCCGGGTTGTTTTTCACTTGCAACCACAACTGATATTCAGCCTTTACAAATATTGTGATGATTAACAAATCCCCACACAGAGTTCCCACCCAACTGAAGCTGTGACGTCGCCTCATACTCAAACCTCACCTCACATTTTATTGCTGCACTTTTTGACCCCATCCACAGTCCTAATGAAATCCATGCATATAGCCCGAGTGCTTGTACCCCATTTCCTCCTACCTTCCCCCATAGACTGTGGCCAACCCTGAGCTCTGGAGCTCACCTCTCTCAATTACAGTTTTCCAAGTCCACATTTAGAAAAAAAATCAAGTCTGCTTAGCCAGATGTTTTGTAAAACCAATGATGAGTTAAGACATCATTTTGACACAAGAGGTATGTACTCAATAGAAGATTAAGAAATCATCAAAACCTTTTATTTTCTTGTAATCCAAGTTTCTGTACATTTGTTATAGCACTTAGACATCCCAGTATTTTTTAAAAGAAAAAGAAACCAAAGATTTGCTCTAAACTATCATTCCAGCTCTTGGGGGTTTAAAGAGTTCATTTGTGCATGATTTTACCACACTACTTTAAAGCAAGAAATATAATTATTAGACAGAAACATATGAATCATTTCAAAAGTATCCATACTGTCTGTCCTGTCTCAGAGACATGCAAAGAAAATCCTACATTCAAGTCTCATTTAATATTTATCAGGTTATTTGACTTCAACTAGGACTTCTGAAATGAGAGAACTGGCGGTGGGGGAAGACCAACCCAGCACTATCGGGTACCCAAATCAGCCCGCAGTGCTCCATCAACTGAGGAGAAGACAAACGCCTTTTTGCTTTCTCTAGATTTAACAACTAAGAATTTCAGACAAAGAAAATCAAAACTTGTTGCTTACTTGTACGTGTGTCCTGTTATTTCGTTTCTGACCATGACACAATCAACCAGCCACTTGGCTAGTAGCCCTGAGTTGTCATGACCAATCTGAACGGTCGTCAGCTTCCCTAAATTCTGGCACTGAAATGAATAACAGTTTTTACTTAATTTAAAAAAACAACAGACAACACACACCCCCACCACATGCACACATATGGTCTCAAATGTATGTTTTTATTCAGCTTCCTTTGATTTATACAGCAAGTGTTTTCAACCAAACATGCAGAGTGTTTTGAAAAGCAGAATAATTATTTTAAGACAGGAGAAAAGAAATACCTTGAAATAAAACTATTAAAAGCTTGTGAAGAGATTACATTCTTTGTTGTGAGCGCTCACTCTGAATATTTCTGAGAGGTATTGATTACAAATTTCTGAGCTAAGGTGATAAAAAGGTGTGCTTTTGTAGAAGGAATAGATCTTCAGTACAAACAGCTTTTCAAAAATGCGTTTTGAGCATATTGACCTTCAGCTGACTCACTCTACACTATGCAGCAGTCCCTTGATCCTTTATTACTTTCAAAGATCGATTTGCTTATTGTTGGGCAAGACAAAAATCACTAACATGAGACTCTTAACATCACAAAGAGACAGAACAAGGAAAACAAGGGACTGTGAATTCCAGTGCAATATGTAATTGTAGGTGGGGCTGGCAGCAACATCTGTTAACGTCACCTAAACACTTCCCTTGCAAGACCTTGTTTTTCGTTGCTTCTAATACTGCCAAACAAGCAGCTTGGGCTGACATTTTCCATAGTGGGTGGCTACCCAAGTTGATATTTTAAGAAAGCTTCAGCCAAAGGAGCATTCCAGAACAGTGTTAGTATGGTCCTTAGAAATGTCTAAATGTGTTATTTTTCTTGTCAGAAGCTTGTTTCTACAAAACACTAATATCTGAATGACAGGCAGCCATTGTATCAGGAAAACATCCTCTGTATCTCTGTCAAAATCTACCTATATTTGGCGAGAGGCTTTTTTTACTATTGTTGTTGAAGATCAGTCTGCATATGCTCAATGGATGCAACTTCAATTTTAGTAGCCAATTTTCCTACGAGATCACTCCTTACTGGATATGGTACAGCCCGGAGCTATAGGAGCCTGACGGGGCTTTCCCTTCGATTCCCGCTACCAGCTGCTTTGGGGTGGCATCAAGCCAACCTGTTATTGATGGGTGGGAAAGCAGAGGGGAACGCCGGGTAGTCAAACGCAAAGAGAAAACCACAGTGAGCATGGGGAAAAGAGCCTGACAGGGATGGCGGCTCTGTGGTTTGCTGGGGGTAGCACATGAAGCTGGGAAGTTGAAGAACACAGGAGTTAGACTGGCTGGTTGGAAGGAAAGCACTGTCGGACAAGGAGCTGGAGTGGGAGGAGAAGAAATTTGGGACTGGCCAGAAGAAAGAAAGGGGAGAAGAAATTTGGGACCCGGGTGGTGGTAAGTGGGAAGACAAATTGAAAGGAGGGAAAAGAAACTAGGAAGGGAAATGAGGAGTCAGAAATGAGCCCTGAAAGAGAAAATTAGGATAGCTGGCAAGGACATGTGGAAGGCAAGGAGGTGTGGAAATAGACTGGCTAGGTGAGAGAAGAGGAGCCGTGGGCTGGGACAGGGCCAGCAGTGAAGCCCATGGTCAAAAGTGGTACGTGCTCACAAGAAACTTCCCTCTAGCACAGGAGGGGCAGGCAGCACTATTTTCCTGGTTTTGAATGTACAGAGACCTTGAACACTTGGACAGAATCTGAAATGCTGTGATGTTAAGACAATAAATCCTCACCAAATTAATGTTTATTTGGAAGCATGCTTCAAATTGAAAAGTAAAATGTGAAGAGCATGTACTCACCTCAAATGTCATTTCTAAGTGGTTTTTAGGAATCTGCATCACGCCTGTATCTCCTAGTTCCCCCGACACACAAATCCACGGGTTTGATGTGGTTATTGCATTGCTTAGTTTTTTGATGGGAATTATCACTGACCTGTAAGGGATCACTAAGAACAGAGGGGGGGTGGGGGGACACACACACAAGTTAGCCTTGACTTTTTTTTTCCCCTCAGAGTAAACACAATTTCTGCAGTAAACCACGCCTCTCCCTCGAAGGTAAGTTCTCGTCCCAGTCTCAAGGAGAACTCCTCCCCTATAACGGCTGAGGGACACCGCAGAGCCCCTCGCTGCGGCGGCAGGGACTCCCCCCTCACGGAGGGTCCCCGCAGCGCTCCCAGCTCCAGCCAGCCCTGAGCCAGAACCGGCGGCTCCGCAGCAATGAATTACTGCGAGCAGCCTTCTGCAGCAAGAGCTTCTTCAGCCGCTCCCGGCTCAGCGAGGCGCTCGGTGCCGCCCGCCCTGAGGCGCCCGGGGGCGGCGGCGGGAGGCGGGAAGCGCGGGGCGGCGGCGGCGGCGGGAGGCGGGAAGCGGCGCCGCACGGTGGTGCTGCAGCCCCGCGGCAGAGCCCGCCGCCGCCTTGCCGCAGAGCCGGGCCGGCGCAAGGGCGGCCCCGGAGCCCGCCGAGGGAAGGGATAAACCCCGCCCGGCGGGGTGAGAGCAGAGCGGGGGCACACGGGAGGGTATAGGGGAAAAGGGAACGTCAGAAACGCCGGCACGGCTGGCCACGGCGTAGCCGGAGTCTCAAGGCTGATGCGCCTCTCCGGGCATCCCCCCCATTTAAAAAAAAAAAGTCATTATCGTTATTATTATTATTTGCTTCTAACTCTGCACCATCCATACCTGCTGAAGACAGGAAGGACTGCCACCCACCCCGGTTTGGATTTGACTGGGATACTGCACGCTCGCGCTGCAAGGCTCTCCCTCCCTACCTTCCACAAGCTGCCTTTTTGACTGGGTAAAATAAGCCAGCCTCGTTACTTTTTCTGTGCCGTACAATGACATTGCGCTTGGAATTTGAGGGTATTTTTTTAAGTGCTTGTCCTACAGGGGAAAGCTGCCAAGCTGGGTGCCCCGCAGAAACAAGGTAATCAAGGATGAATAAATCTCTTCGCGCTGTGCTAGTTCTGAGGGGGTTTACTGCTTCAAGAGGAGAAAAAGCAGAATGAGTGCCTGTTTTGACAGCCACGTAAAACTTGCTTCACTTCACTCTGAACAGGCAGGGAAATGAAGGCTAAGGGCTGCCAAGGCGAATCCAAATAATTAGGTCATCTCACGGGGTCCTGCCTTCTCCACATTGCCCAGTGCTGGAGAGACGGGGTCATTTTCAGATTTTGATCCAATCTCTGCTCTCCTTCTTACAAGAGAGGAAGGGAGAGGGAATATTTTTGGCATTTAAGGAGAGACAAAGAGAGATTTAAAATATACAGCAGAGCACAAAGCGCCTTGTATTTCATCCTCCAAGACTTCCATCTCCTTGTCAGTCTGCAGAGAGCAGGCTGTTAGGATGCACACTGAGCAAAGGCCAGAAAGAAGCATTAGGATGTAGGACTTGTCTGGGAGGGAAGATGAAAGACACTATAGGACTTGGTGAGGAAAATGAAGTGCTACAGCAGCACTCTGCTGATTGCTCTCCTTCGTGCAGTGCTCTTACCCTGAGCACTCCCACACAACCTTGGCTCTCCAGCTGGTTTCCCAGAGCAACACCCGGCACCCATGAGCCCGGCAGCAACAGCCAAGGTTTCCAGATAAGGGCTCAGCTACTCAGGCACCAGCAACAGCAACATCGTCTCTTACAAACCATGACAGCAACTAATTTTTATTCAGGGGGAAAAAAAATTGATTCTCCAACTCACTGATTGTGGTGAAGACGCTTGTGAAGCAGAAGTAATCCACAGCGTTGAGCGAGAGCAGGTGATACAGAAACTGTTCCCGTTCTTCTTCACAGCGCAGGAAAGCGTAACGCTTGTAAAGTTTCCTGGTAGAAACAAATGCATTGCTTTTTTTGTTGAAAAAGCACCATGTATCTTAAAAGCTGTTTGAATCTCAAAACACCAAATGAAGAGTTGATCTTAATGGGAGGTATGAAAAGTGAGATTCCCCAGCTAACACAAGCTGCTAGAAACCCATAGGGGGCATTTACCCCCTATGCTACACACGTGTTTTACACATCACTCTCGGCTCCACGCTACCATAGCAAGGCTACGGAGTTCATCTTATTAAAGGATCAGTTTTGGTTTTGCTGCAAAGCACAGATACAAACTAACACTACTCACAACAGCAGACCTGAACCAACATACAGCATCCTCATTTTTTCCCCATATCTTCCCAGTGTGGAATAGCCTTGTCTAATAACCTCACCTTCATTCTGCTCCATACTGTGACAGAGAAAACTAAGCAGAAGGCACCAAACCAGGGAAGGCACCAAGCAGCAGCAGGGGTCCTGCCACCACTCTCTCAGTTCAGTGAACCGAACGTACATCACCAATTGCCTAAAGTAGCACAAAGGCACACCAGGAGTTAACCTCGCCCCGCTCTGAGAAAGCACAGAGCTTGTGACACTGCCTGTAGTCTGAAAGCAACAGACTCCCAAAAAGCTGCTGAGGTGGATAGATGTAGATGAAACTTCAGGAAAAGACAGGTGTGCCACCATGCCTTTAGCTCCTCACTCAAAAGGTGACTCTCTCTAGCTACTCCTCTTTCTTCCCGTTAGCAAATTTGAGAACTTGGTAGCCTCCAGCATGTGCGTAACTCATCACAGAGCCAGAACGGCATGCAATAGCTAGGACATTTTATTTTCATAAGGTTTGGGGTTTTTTTTCTAAATGCACTGCTTTGAGAAAATGAAGTCAGGGAGCATCTACACAGGCAGATCCGTAACTGCCTCTGCTTGCAAAAGGAGGCAAACCTGGGGAAGCTGTTAAGTGTCTGGGAGGGCTGGCCCCTAACCCAGCTCATCAGCAGTCAGGATGTGGGCCTGCGTTTGGCTTGAGTCAACCTAACGTGGGGCTGCTGTGAGAAAAGGGGCATTCCTGCCCCCGCTGCTTCATTTGCACGGGATGTAATGAGTGTAGGGCCGCAAAGTGGCTTGGATCAATGCACTGATCTGACCAAAACCTAATGCCTCCTTCCTGAAAATTGATTCGTGTTCCATGCAGATGAGCAGACTTCTGCCCTGCTGGGTGTGCATTACCTCCTCCCCCAGCTACCCTCTGCCCTTCAATCACTTCTAGCTGGAAACCACAGTACCCAAACAGGGAGCCTGGCTGTGCCCCGAGCCTGCACAGCAACTCGACACACCACTGACGAAGATGTGAAGGCGAAGCTTTGAGAAAAAGAGCCAGCTTACTTGGCAAGTGCCTGGTTGGAAAGCAGCTGCTTCAGGTGCTGAGACAAAAGCTTCTTCTCCAGAGAAAGCCTTATCCAGGCTCGGGCTCGCCCCACATCAGTCTTTATCTCACTCATGTTCTGAACATGCCTGAAACAGGTGGGAAAAAAAAATTAATAGATGAATCATAAAAATCCTACATGCTTCAAACGGCAACATCCAGTGCGATGCAGCAGCTGAAATGGAAAACATCTCCTGGCATCATTTCTAGAGAAAGAGCCCCCCAGCACGGCCCGGCAGAGCCCTACACTGTGGCACTGAGACCCCCGGCAGCCCCAGGCTGGCCCCGGGACATGGGGCAGCCCTTCCCGGGCACGGCAGGTTGCATCCCGGATGCACTGCAGCCTATATCATAGAATCATAGAATCATAGAATTGTTCTGGTTGGAAGAGACCTCCGAGATCATCGGGTCCAACCATTAACCTATCACTACCAAGTCCCCCACTAAATCATATCCCTTAGGGCCTCGTCTATACGTCTTTTGAATACCCCCAGAGATGGGGACTCCACCACCTCCCTGGGCAGCCTGTTCCAATGCCTGACAACCCTTTCAGCTGCTTTGTGTCCTGGCATTTGCTTGGCCGAGGTGAGCAGGGGTAGATCTGCTCATCCCTGCATTGCCTGAGGTAGATGTCCTCGTGGACACTGCTAACACTTAAAAAAAGCAGCCACCTTATGAGACCCAGCTGTATCATCACAGTCACTCCCTCAAGCCGCTGACACGAACGGGTATGTCTGAGGGCAGAGGACAGATACACATCTTAGGAGTTTCTCCAAACCACAATCTACTCCGAAGGCTCTAACAAACCCCTTGATGGTGGCAGCAATGGGAAATTTGAGAAAAAAGAGAACTGTTGGGGAAAAACAGTGACAGGCAGGCACAAGCAAAATCACATTTTCAGGGATATGAGGCCCTTCCGTAAGTGATAGTCTGAACAGCCCTCCACCACATGTTTGGTCTGTAGGAAAGCAGAACAGTTGCATAGGGGCTTTCTTCTATGGTTTTGCTTTTTTTTTTTTAAACTTCCCATATTTCAGTTTGGAGAATGCCAGAAACTCTAGTTTTAGAGCAGAGGGAGCTCTAGAAGAGGAAGAGAACTACCATGGCAGGTCAAAGCTGCTTCCAAAAACTCCCCACTTGGTTAAATAAACAGCAAGAAAAATGAGTAACAGTTTCCAGCAGGGGAAAGAAAAGTCTGCAATTTCTTAATTTGCACACAGTTTGCATGTTAAGTGCACAGGCAATTGAGATCTCCAAACCTCTGTGGCAGGCTCCAAGTACCATCAGCTGAGCCTGAACTGATCTCTGTTGCCAACTCCTGCATCCTCCTTGAAGTCCCTCCCTGCATTGCTGAGTGTTAGGGAACGTGGCAATATTTACTCCAAAGAAAATCCAACAAAGTCATGCTGTGACTGATGCTTTTTACATTGACTAGTATAGTCTCACTGTCTCGTGCTTTCCCCCATCTGTTAAACTCAAGCGCGTGCTTTGCGTTATATTTAGACCATGCATTATTTGAGAAAAATACTCTCTTGTATAGAGCTGCTATCGTAACAGGGCTAGGGCCTTAAGGGCAAATTTGCAAAGTACAACTTAGCGCTGTCCAGAAATACGTGTTCGCTCTGCACAAGTGAAGCAGATACCAGACATAGCTCAGCAGCACCGTTCTCCGCCAGGCTGACCTACCCAAATTCTCAGAATACAGGTCTACCTTTGCAATCCAAGCTGAGGGGTCTGTATCACATGGCTCTGTGCTGTACGTACATATCATCTGAAGCACCATCAGGAAGAAACAATCAATAGGAGTAATGGTAGCTTGCCAGGGGCAAAACCTAAGTTACTTAAAACCCCTTAAAAAAAAAAAAAAAAAAAAAAAGGTGTGTTTTTTTTTTTTAAAAGAAATTTTCCTCCTGTTCCCTAACATGACATGTGGATAGTTCTCTGATGGACCAGGTGAGAAGTACTAACTCTCAGGGAGCTGTAAAACAAACCCAGGAGGGCAAATTAGACTCGCGTACAGGTCCTTGCCCTTTATAAGCAAGCTCAGCAGCCTCCCTCTGTCAGCAGCGATGCCTACCAGCTGAATCACTGCCGAGAGCCTTGCTCCTGGCACTGGGAAGCCCTTCCTGGCTCAGAGCGTGGCAGCCAGCGTCAGACCTTCCAGCCCAGACAGCTGGGCACATGATCCGGAGTCCTTGAGAAACGGGATGCGCAGTACACTCAACTACATCGTGTTGAGACACTCTCCTCAGACATTTCAAGTCTTTTGAGATGGGAAGATCAAAGCACAGACTATTATCTCCCTCCCTCCCTTTCCCCCCCAGTGCTCAGCCTGAATTACATCTAATATGAAACACTGAGTAGAATATGTTATTTTACTCTGAGAAGATTCAAGTACAGATGGACTCAACCTTATTCCATGCATGCTCTGTACCTCTTCATTACCTGTTTCTGGTTCAGACCAGATTGGCATTAATTGTGCATTTGGGAAAAATAAGGATCTGCAACCACGCAGCTTGCCAGAGACATTAAAAAGGTTCAGTAATCAGTCTTGGTGTCAGCAGAGTGTAACAGAGCAGAGCATTCAGGAACTCAAATTTATTTCACTCTCAGTTGTGAAAGTCAGAACAGCTCTATTTTTATCGGTGACCTAAGCGTAAGCACTGTATGCTCACCACCACACAGCAAACTCTTCTTTTCAGAGCACTGAACAGCAATTTCAGTGCGACTCCCTAGGTTGGGACTTGCTTTTAATCCCATTAGTAATAAAGAAAAATCTATTTACCCTGTCAAATGTAAGCGTGGGGTATGGCGAGACATACCCTCTGCAAATAGCTGTGCTGACAGAAGAGGTTACAGCTGCTCAGTATCGCCGTGCCCCCGAGGATGGTGTGCATGCTCCCCATCCCAGCACAGTCAGAAACGAGCCGTACTAGCTCGTCCCAGGTAGGCGGCAGGTCTTTGCTGCTTTTGGCTGCAGCAGGTTAAGCACCACTGCTGTGGGCCCAGTGCCCGGGGCTCGCATCCTCTGCTGCAAGCTCCCCGTGGGAGGGGAGGCACAGCTTGGGCATGAAAGCGAGTGCTGGTAGCAAGGAAGAGCTTGCCTGAACGGGAAGGACCCAAAACTTGAACCCAGCTGGACCAAAGGTTTCGGGGAGTTGCCTTGGTGCTGACTGGTCCGGCTGGATGCGCAGCGATGTGCCCGAGGGGCGAGGCCATGCTGGAGGCAGGCTGCAGCAGGAGTCTGCCGGGGAGCTGGAAGAGGGGTGGGAGAGATGCTGCAGATCCTCGCCCGGGGGAAAGGCTGAAGGGCGTACCCCCAAACACACTTGTGCAGAGACTCTCCATGCAGAGAACCAAAATAAACATCTTGAGCATCTTCCTTACTACAACTAAGATGCCTGGCTTTGCGAGGGAGGCAGAGGACACACCATGTTACCCGTAGCACAAGCTCATCGCACATTCAGAACGTGACTGTGATTCAGCCCTGCTTTTTAAGTTGTTTACATAACCTTGCATGAGCTATCAATAATAAGCCGTGCTTAAGGCAATGCTTAATCCTCTAGCCATTAGTTCAGTTAGCACCGCAACCCCGGCAATTTAACAATTACCCATCCTGCTAACTTCAGCATAAATCTGTGTGTGCAAATAAATATTAAGCATCATTCCTTCCAAGCAGGAGAAAGTATGCCATGAGATTATGGATGACAAATTCAACGCACCATCTGCCCAGCATTTTCTGTGACCAGACATGTTTGTGGACAATCACGAATACCCAAGATATTACAAAAGCTAATGTTCTGCTTCTGTACTTTTTCTCTGAACAGCAGCAGAAACACTCTTGTGATTCAAGCAAGAGAGCTCAGATCTGTGCTGGGCTTTCATTACTCAAGTGGAAGTACGCCGAAGACAAAAGCCACGCATGCAGCAGCGAGCACACACAGCCTCCTCTGTCAGCAATCCCCTCCCAGCATGCGAGTTTCCGCTCCAGATCCTCCTTCATCCTTTCCTCAGACTGACCCTCTACATGCCCGTCAGCCCCGCAGGACTGAATTAAGTAAATAGCTGCCACGTCCCATGAGAGGGATGCTAAAATGACAGACACATGTTCAAAATGACCTCTTGACATTATACCCCTAATTACACTGTATATATCCTCTCTCCCTCTTTCGCATGTTGTTTTAGCCTTACGTGGCATGTCATATTCTTCGAAATCAGAGCGCAAGGCTCGAAGTACACAGCATCAAACAAAAAGGTTGCACACTGCAGGTGGGAAGTACAGTCATTTTCTTTCAGAAAAGTCTGACTAATCTTATTTTTACCATAAGATTTTTTTGCCGTATTTTTATGTGGAAGAAGGACATGGTATTACAAGAAACGATACTCATGTTGTCTCACACATTAAATTGCTAGCAATTGCTAGCAGCTCTTTAGGGATGAGCATTATTGCATTACTCCTCCCCTCTTTTCATGGCACTTTTACCCCACTGCAATCCTTAGCCATGGCAAGCAAAGTGTCAAAACAGCGGCCTGACCTGCCAGTGGCTTGGTCGAGGAGAACTTCTGCTTGATGCTGTCACATCAGCCTCTACCTCTTCTTACTCTCTAATCCTTCTGGTTCCCAACCAACACTGCTTAAAAAGCTCTCCAGAGCCAGGCTGTGGTCTCCTACAGAACACCTGCCCTTACTTCATATCCCAACTTTAAACTCACCCAAACACTAGGTTTGATTACATTTCTAAATTTGCACATTTATTACTATTTGCCATAAAATGCTAATTGAAAAGAAAGAATATCCTCAGGCATTGCAAACAGGTTTTTATGTCCCTTTGCTTTGTCTATCAACTGTACTTGCTTGGTCAGCAATTTAAAACAAACAAAAAGAAACAAAAACTCAAAGTACCAAGGAATTCAACATATCTGCTGTTATTTGTAGAAGTTGGCTTTATTGCTAGAAGAGCCCCCTTCGGAAAACAAAAACCCTAGTAAAACTTGTGTGTTTTTCATTGTCTTTTAGCTAAAATAAATCAAGTGAACATGCAAAAAAGCTTTGCAAAATAAAAAGGAAACACTTTGTAGATTTGAATGTGGACTGAGGAGAAGGTTTAATTCTCCTTAGCCAGTGAGGATCTTTACCTTATGCTACACAATTAAAACCACAATTAACGCTTTAGGAAACAAATTGTGTACCTCATATCTTGTATCAGGGAAACCCTCAAAGTAGGCAGAGTAATTCCTGTATCAGACTTTCGTCTTTCTGTTCCAACAGCAACTACAGTGGAGAAAATATATGAAGTTAACACAAAATTACAGTAATGGTCTGCAATGCGTTTGTTTTACACACAGCTGAAAACAATCTTAAGTGGTTGGTAACTGTAATGTTTCTGTGCATTACCATTAACTCTATCCTGCAAATGTAGAAGTAGACAAAATGAAAAATGCTTAATATATTACCTATTCCTTCCTCAATCCAGCACTGAACTCAGAGATTTAGCTTCCTTTTTCATATGTGAAATACATTAACATAAATCTGTACAGTGATGAGTTTTATTAGTAATACGTTTCTATGGAAAGCTCACAACTGAGAAGGACACGATAAAATTAAGCTACAGTAGCATATTCGATGCTACGAATGCCACGTATTTCCGTGCTCCGCTACTCTGATCAAACTGCTTTGTGGTGACACATTTTGCTCTCAGGAATTGGTGCCTGCCAGCCAGATTGCTTAGTGCATTACTCATTGAAGCTTATTAAAGTCTTTTCATGAGCAAGACTAGTTTGTCCATAGATGTGTCTTTGAGGACTGATCATACAAGTTCCCATCTGCAGGATTTGGAGGATTGGAGAGTCCTTGGATGATGACCCACAAAAGTTCAGAGACTTTTCTACAATACCCAGCAGCAGCCACTGGGCAGGGAGATCTCAAGGTCATCAGAAAACCACCCTCTCTGACAACACAGAAGTAATTTAGTGATTGTAAAGGGCCAAGCCAAAGCATAAACTGGGCACCTAGACTGATGGATAGAGATTAATTACACAACTTCTGAACTGTGCCATCCATCAGTGTAAAGATTTATTGAACATGGAGTTATTCACACTGGGATTTGAGAGACAGATTATGCTCAGTGAAAGAATAATGTCAGCTGTCTTTTAGCCACAGCTCCACACCTTCAGCTCCTTCAGAAATCACCTCTTGTGGAAGCACTGCTTCTCACACCTCACTCGATGCTGATTAAAAGGGACCTCAGGTAGTGAACAGACATCAAGTGATTTTCCAGACAGGGATAATAAAGTATGTTCCTTTGCCTCCAATGATGTCAATCTATTTTGTCCAGACATCAAGGCATCTTCACATTGATTATGAAAGGTCTCAAAATATAAATGTCATATTAGCAAGCAAGTACACTGAAAATCCTGCACAGGCATCATGTGGTTGCACTGTTCCTCCCAGGCCCAAGTTCATTTGCTGTGATAGACCCTTCATGGAATCAGCTGCCAAGTACTCACCTGGGGACTCTGCACTATGCTCTTGCTTCTCTTCTCTCTCCTGGTACTGAAGTAAATGGGACCATAAAGCAGATTTCCCCTGAAAATTGAATATGTTATATGTAGCTTTAAATAAATCAGGCAAAAGAAAAGAGTCCAATGAACACAGCAAAATAATGGAATGGCATTTCAGCAGGTAAAATGTTCAGTAGTGACAATCAATCCTTCTCTCTTGGGCCATGAAACCTCCGAAAGAGGAGAGGACCATCCCACTGACCTAGCAGTCACACCACTCGCCTTGTTTCTTTGTCCTCTCCCCAGGTTTCCCTTCTGAAGGTTGAAAGAGAAGAAACCGAACACCTACTTGACAACACCATTGCAATTTCCAGAGGTACCTCTCAAATAAAAAAAGAGAAAAAATAAACCAACTGCCCCCCAAAACAAACACCCAAAACTCCTTAAACCCTCACAAGATATGAACCAGGGACTCTGAGCCCAAAGATACCTCCCACTTTATGTTGAAATGACACCACTGAGTAGCAGCTTAGAAGGTAGAGATGTCATTCAGTATTTGCCAGAGTACTGTATGCACAAAGTCCCGAGTTTTCAGTTACCAACCTGCTTGATCTGCAGACCATGGCTCCAGATTCTTTCTAGCAGATCACAGAGACTAGCAATCAACGTATTTTCCTCCAGACCTGTTATGTTGGCTTCTCCATGTCCCAGCTCAACTGCTTCATGGCCCATCTTCTCTACCAACATGCGTTTAGTCTATAATAAAAAAAAAAAATCCCCAGAGGCTTCTAAGAACATTATCCAACAAGGAACAGAATTTATAGATGAGTTTACTTAAACATGCTTAATCGAGAGACCATCCCTAATGGCCTGACCAGAGAAACTTCAAATCTCTTTATGGAGATTGTAAATTAAAAAGAATAATTAAAAAAATAAAGTTTGCATGATTACTCCATACCGTCCTATTTCTATACCCTTTATCTATTGTCCTATTCCTACACTGTTGATCTATTACCAACCGGTATCAAAAACAGAGTACAGCGCTAGATACATTTTCAGTCTTACTCAGTATCTGTTTTTCTTCCTGTTAGAGCTATTAAAGTTTAAAACTCAGGTAATACAGTATACTGCCAACTGCAACCGACACAAAGACACAGAGAAGTTATATTTCCATGGCTATAAAAGCTTCTTTAATACTAGAAACTGCTATACTTCATTTGCTCTGCATAAACAACATGCACAACAGTCGCACATGCTGAATGCTTCCCTTTTGACCGAGGGTCTCGAGCCTGTTATGTTTAGGCTACACGTAAATATGAACAATTAAAGGAAATCCTTCCTACGATGTCTGATCACGCTGATTCTCCTTCCTGTCCTTTTTACTCTTTCCACCAACGTTGGCTGCATAAACAGAAGAGAGATAACACGTTCCTTTCTTTTCTAGCAGTTGAAAAGTATAACACTAAAGGGATATCCACCCTGCAATAGCCTGGCATACCAGCAGACCAGCACCGTTCCAGCTGTGAAGGACTTTCAGGACACCATCTGCAGACGCTATTAGTCTCAGTGTAAGCAAGGGGAGAGCACACAGGGAGGACCTACCTTCATGCGACATTCCTTCAGTAACCCTTCCACAAATTTCCAGTTGGTCTGCGCAATCACAGCTGGAGAGAGGTCTGAGAGTTTGGGCTGCCTTAAATTTTTTCCTAAACTCCTCGCCTCCTGCATGTATTTCTAAAAATAAACAGAATAATTTTAGATATTACAAGTCAGAGGGACTCTCCTCATCCTAATCCTAGGCAAGCAAATGCTGGTGAAAAGGAATGAGCTAGTGTTAATCTAGGAACAAAATCATGATTTGTCTGACGTTTAGGTGTCAGGCCAGAAAAGGCTCCCTTTTGACAACAAAAAAAGCAATATATTTTCCTGCGTGGTACAGAAACAGTCAACGTTAGCTAGTGAACTGTGCTGTTAGCCACTAGCACAAAAAGTTAGCCACAGCAAGTGAATAAAAGTGCAATACCTTCATTCAGCAATTAAGTCAAAATACTAAGTAAAGTTTCTTTCCATTGTTATTTGATTCTCACTTAAAAAAAAAAAATTAAAAGCCATTTGTCTAATTTGTGACCAGACTATTCATGAAATGAAAAAAAAATCATTTGAAAATAAATTACGAGAAGCAGAAATACACTCAGTGAAGGAGAAAGATTTCATCCATTACTTCTCATCTGGATAGTTTATGTGGGAAAAATGAGACTTGATTTTATTCTCAATTAACTTCTTAATTACAAGTGAAGCTTGTTTTAAACAAAACTGACATTTAGGATCATTCATGTTGTTATTGTGGGGTGGTAATTGAGAAGTATGGACAAAAATTAGCATACTCTTTAAAAAAAGATCCAAGCTATAATAAAAGACTTTTAAACCTTCCTGCTCCACTGCCTTGTTGTTCTGGGGTAGGGTGGTTTTTGTTTCGTTTGGGTTTTTTTTTTGTTAAGCCAAAAACCCCAAACCAATCAACAAGCGTCCTCTGCCCCCAACATCAGTGAGAGGGCTACATGCTGAGCAAAGCTAAGAAGTTGGCCACATTTAGGTGTGCAAACGTGAAGCCTATCAAAAAGTTGTCCAAGCATTATTTGTAAAGTTTTTGTTAAAAAGAGTAAGATAATAGAATATTGCCAAATAAAAAGTCTTGAAACACAGCGCTCATAGCCTGGTGTGGGAATGCTCCGTTTCCGTAGTGTGTTTTTATCCAGTTAATGCTGCCTCTTTGGGGGACGGTACGTGACAATGACAGCTCTTCCCCCGAGAGGAGCGGGTCACATCCCTCCAGCGACTTAGCGCTGCTGCTGGCTGGGTTTTCTGGGGAACTGAGAGGTCACTACGGCTGCTGCATCCTTAAAGCTTTCTGTCTGGGGAGAAAATAATTTATTTCATAGAATCATAGAATGCTTTGGGTTGGAAGGGACCTTAAAGATCATCTAGTTCCAACCTCTCTGCCATGGGCAGGGACACCTTCCAATAGACCAGGAAAAGCAAAAGCAAACTCCAAACACACTGAAGTTAACTGAAGTAGCTTGCTTTTTTTTTAAATGGAGGAGTACGGTTCTTCTGACACAACTGGATTTTTTCAATACAAAATTTGGACAAGAACCATTTACCATCAGACCAACAGGTCAGACAAGAACATAGGGTTCTGCCATGGAAAGCTGTGTTTAACAAAAGTGCTCAGCTAGGTAATTACAGTTTCACTGATACTGTGAGGACTTAAAAATAGTTGAAAAACTTCATGTGGGAATAAAAAAAAAAAAAAAAAAAAATCACAGATGATGAAAGCGTGTTGTTCAACAAGCAATCTCACAAGTGACTTACACCTAACTCAGTGCAAAAATTAGCAATGAAAACAGTGAAAGAGTAATACAGGGAATACATAATTAGGAAATCTAACATTTCTTTTTAAATGTAAAGGGATAAATAAAACGCAAAGTGCGGTTATATTCTGAAGAGTGCAAAACATGGATAACCTTACTTTATTCATTGTATGTCTTGTTATTATACTAGAATAAAAAAGACAAAATTATTAACTCTTGTAAGTAAGTTCAAGAGAAGAGTAAGGGTGGGATGAGAGAACCAATTGATTGCCCTTTGCCTGTTCATCAGCATCCACGCACCACCACCCTCTTCCACACCGGGATGTGACGATCCAGCAGTCAGAAAGCAATGCTTTTTGGATTTGACACCCTAAGCGGAATTGCCAGGCGAGCAACGTGGGAAAAAAAGAAGCAAGACAAAATTCTTGTCTTTCAGCCTTGGAGCCGTCATGTTTGCCAGGGAGCTGGCGTGGAAGCCTAGAGCTGATTTCCAGCTACTTTTCCGATTATAACCACACTTCCAAGCGCTACAGGGATGTGCTCATACTCTATGAGAAAGGGAGAGGTTTGAGACGCAGTGAAGACAGCGGTTCCTCACGCTAACAACATCTCAAAAGCAGCTTTCAACAAGAAAAACTAAAACATACCAGGCAGCATTCAGAGAAGGATTTTTTAGGAGGCCGTGCAGGAGGGGGTGGTCCCTGATCCCACTCCCAGAAGGCCATTGAGTTCTGACGAAGCAAAAGCTCCTCCGATGGCTAAGAGGAGGCAGATGCCCCAATGGCAGAATAGCCAGAAAGAAAGAGGAGACAAAGCAAAAGAAGCATGCATATGATCCACAGCCAAAAAAAGAAGAAAGTAAATACATGACAAAGTATCGAAAAGGCTCTGCTGAGATATACACATGAGGCAACCTTTAAAATATACTTGCAAAGCCATGTTAGCAAAAATAGCAACATGTACAAGTGCTGTTTTGCGATGTTTCCATGAAACATCATTTGAACCTGCGGTTCAAGAGCCCACTCATCCGTTCGGGTTCTTTCGGGGGGCCAATGCCAACACTGGCCAACATTATTCAGCAAGATTTACCACAAAACAGCATGAGTGTTTTATTTTTGCTAGTGACGTACAGAAGAAGCACATAGACATCAGTGGAAAAATATGGCAGAAAATATTTAATGAAGGATGAGAAACTGAAAAGATGGGAAGGAAATGTGTGTATGTGACTGACATTTACAAGATGCATGGGAGTTTCCAAGCTTTAGGCATCAAAAGGCCCCAAAGTCTTAACCTTTCAAATAGGCTTACTCATGTCAGGAATCTATGTAAGAGAGGGGAAAAAAAAATCCTTTAAAAAAAGAAAGAGCCCTGCCTCATTCGCCTCTACAGTGCTGACATTTATTCAAGGACTTGACTTTTCCAGAGACCTTCACCCTGGCCAGAGCTCGGCAGCTGCACCCAGGCAGGCGCCAGGGCTCTGCTCTCTGCATGCAGTAACACGACCAGCGTCTAAATCAGCAAATAAGCCCTTTTCCTGATGACAAAGGGGCTGTCTTATTCCAAAATAATAAAAGCATTTTATTTATGTTGTGTGCTTTGAAGTTGTACAACGTATAGAAGCATCTGCGACAAGCAGAGTCTAAATGGCTACAGAGACCCACACAAACCTTACAGTAGACACAAAACTGCCTGAAGTAATAACACATTGTTTGTCCAAACCTCACCTCCTGGGTCACAAGCTCATGTCGCCCTCAGACGATGCCACCTACCTCCCTCAAATCGTTGTCCAGCCCGATGTGCTCCGAGTGCTGCCGTAGGCGGTCTTTCCTCCGCTGCGTGGTGGTGCTGCGACTGGCCCAGCGGCTGGGAAGACAGAGAGAGAGAAGACACACGTGAATGGAAACAAACCAGGAGGGAAAGCCTGGGTCAGGAGCCAGAGGACATCGGACGGGTCTGCAGCAGGAGAAGCGAAAGCACAAACTCGGACCTTGCAGTAGACACGGGTGCAAGCTGGCGCCTGACCTCCCCGTGGGAAACCGCCCGGCAGGTGAGAGGCCAGCGCGCACCCAAGGGACAAAAGCCCTGATGGAAACGTGCCCGCTGCCTGCCAGGGTCTCCAGCGAGAGCTCCGCTGTTATCCGAAATGCAGGTCATGCCACAACACTGATGCCACCACTAGGTAAGTCGCTGTACTTAGCTACCCAACACCACCATTGGTTGCTGCATTTGCTGAAGTTTGATAAAAATAGTGTCTGTAGGAACAAACAAAATACAGTGATGTATTTTGAGTAGCAACTGCTAAGATTTTCCTCTTTTGTGAGAGGTGGTACTTCTCCTTTCTCCACTTTCTGCGGCACTTCCAGGAATTATTTCAGAGAAACTTCTCATTGCGATAGTAACTCCTGCGATATTGGCTGCACCTATGTCTAAAGTCTATAAACAATATTGATGTTCTCGGGATTAATCATGTTGCTATCTTCACCGTATCTTTTTTTTTTTTGCACCAGGTTTCTAAAGACCACCGAAAGCCTCTATTTTTTCTATATGTTCATATATGTCCAGTTGAATTTTTTCCTCATCTGAAGCTGTTGCCTGAAAGCAGCCACTTGGTAACCAGGTTTGAAACCGAGCATCCTTAAAGCTCCCAAGTGTCCAAACTCCTTTATGCTAGATACTAAACAAAACACAAAACAAAATAATTCTGTCCCAAGGAATTTCTAGGCTGATTGTAGGGTTTCTAATATACCATAGCCTTCTGTCAAATCCTTGAAAACAAAAATGCTCAACCGGTGCAGAGAATAAAGAAGTTAATACGTTATTTATAAAAGAAAGCTGAAATAACACTGTATAAAGCAACCTATCAAGCATTAAAAATAAGTATCTTAATGCACATGAAGGCTATATCTTCAGAATGATATTACTTAATTACTGTGGTTGTGTTTATTGAAATTAAAAATGTCTTTCAAATACAGTAAAGAGAAAAAGTGCCTTTTAGTGTATAGCCTTTCAGTTGCTTCACAAAGTCATTTGTTCTGCCTCTCCCCTGCACTCAGAAGTTGAAGAGCAAAACCAAGGTGAAGCAGAACACAAAGCCTGCCCAGGGCAGCGTTGCAGCTCCGGTGCCTAGCAGGATGTATGAATAAGGCTCTACCTATGGGAGGAAACTGCCTGGAAGTGTCTGAAGGGATAACCTAAACCTGGAAGAAAAAAAGAAAGAAAAAGAAAAATCTCACCAAGAAAACAACACCCCACGCTCCCCAACCTCAGTACTTGAGTCAAAGGGGCCCTTCAAGACCTGTCCCCATCCTGGCTCCTCTACTCCGGACTGAAGTGTCCATGCTGGGCACCACGCCAGAACAACTGCTCTGAGATGGCTTTTTCTACAGGAGCCGTGATCCACAGGCAGAGCCCCTGGGGATTTGGGCTCTCTGCCTTTGATAGATCTATACGGAGGGAAAGCTAGAGATGCCCACATCAAAGACAGAAGCGTTCGCTTGCTGAGCCTCTGCACGCAGGTGGTATTGGCGAGGACAGCCGTCTCCAGATTCCAAACCCCAAACAGGAGCGTATACAAATAAAATCGGGGATCTGAACTGTTTGGGCAAGGAGTTTCAGCTGGCAACATGTAGGCAGATGCATGCCTGGAGAAGGAAACCCTTGCACAGAGCTGGACTTCGGTCCTGACACGTCCAGCACACCACTGGGGATGTGTAGGGAAGGGAACCTGAGGCAAGAGAAGTGCAGGGATGTGACCCCTGGTAACCAAACCCTCCTGTTTCCAGAGAGAAGGACTTTGCATACATGTACCTAACTAACTGTCTCCACCAATTCTTCCAGTGGGTCAACCAAAGACCAAATTTTGGCTAACCGCATAGATAAAAAGGGAAAAAAGTCACAGGAACTGTAGTTTTTATAGTCAAATCGAAGTCCCTTCCTACCTCCCAAATAACGTCAAGAAAACAAGTACAAAGGAAGAAATAAACATCTGGGTCTGCATGTAATTATGGTTCAGCATCTCACCATCCCATATGACAAGAAATTTATTTTTAAAGCAATGTAGCTTCAAGTCTCTGGTAACTAAGCAAAACAGCCCAATAGGTGTCTGCACAGCAAACGCTGATACCTTCTCAGAGGAATACATTACTGACATAAATGTCTTTGCACCTCCTCAGAAGTCTCAAAAATATACAGCCCATGAGTTTAATAAGTCACCACTTTTTTTTTCAGAAGCAACACACAACACCTCGTTAGATGACTGAGAGGAGGAAAATAAACCCCTACATTTTAATAATCTCAAGAAGTAGAAATGCAGCAGAAAAAACACCCCCCTGAACAGAGGATAGCAGACGTAAAAGTGACTTTAGCTACCTGGCTCTGGAGACCTTCCATTTATTGCAAGTTAGTACCACGCTTACATTTCAGATGATAGAATGCCAATAATACATTGGAAAGTTAAGTTATAGATGAAATATTACCCATATTATATTTTTCTGCTCCAATTTATATGATATTTTCTGAATTCTAGACAAAGCTTGGACTTCTCTCCACCTGCATTTCTGCAGTTACTGGAAGACTTAAGAATTGCTAGAAGCGTCCTTTGGGGGAACACGTCTCACCGAAGGTGAAAGCAGAATGAAAGCCACAGAATAGTTACAAGTAATACACCATCATTAAAGCACTTTCAGTTAATTCCAGCCCTGTACACCATCTGGGAGAAGGCACAGACCATTCTCCAGACTACAAATCAGAACAATTTGAACATTTTAAGCATACAAACATAAAGATCTTTGGGTGTTTATGAAAAAAAGACTGTTGCTCATTAGCTGGAGTAATTACACACGCAGTGAGCTGCATGCTCCCTCTTCCCCAGCCTCTAAGCTGAGGAAGAGGAGCTGCCGTGAGGTCTGCGTATTTGGATGCCGCTCTGAATTTCTCCAGGAGATTTTGTGAAGATCTAACAGCAGATAAGCAGGATTAAGCAGCTAAATCTTTTAAAGCCTTTCCTTTACCAGGTCACATAGCATTATTTTGGGAAGATTCTTCGATATTACAATAACCGTTCCCTCCCCTCTCATCGGCAGAGATTGCATTTTAAATTACTCCTCCTCTCCCTTTGGTCACTCAAAGTGGTTTTAAGGGGGGTAAGAGCCCTCCCCAGTGGCCGCACCACCTCCCTTGGGTTGCTGAGATCCCACGCGGGTGCATCTCCCGGCCCTGCCGTCAGCTGCTGCCTTATTCACAGCTCAGCCCTGGCGCTGCCGAAGCGGCGAGGAAAGCTGTACTCACGCCGGCAAACGCCTGCTTGTTGTCAGCCCTTAGTCTTGGGCTTTTCAGCTAAACCCCAACCACCCGTGCCCCTGTGGAGTGGATGCCAGAGGAGACAAAGCCCTCCTGGCTGGTCCCTGCCCGGGGGGGATGAGCCCTGAGCTGCCTGGCACCCGGGAGCGCACACAGCGCTGCTGCCCAGCCTAGGTGCTGCCCGAGTACTCCCGGACCCCCAAAATGCCCTCTCCCCTTTATTTTTTGCCTGTAGAGCCTGAACATGGACTACTGGCATGTTTCATTTATTCCTCACAGTGGAGTCATTGCTACAAGCACCAAGTCTCTGGGGACGAAGCAGCCGCAGCTTGGGCGCTGTGTTGCGGAGAGCCCAGGGACAAGCTGCCTACACGGAGAAGGGAGAAAAGGCTCGTTTTGGTAGTCTGCCCGTATCTAACTCCCATGTCCAAAGATGAATGCTCCTCACCTCCAGGGACTGCAAAAAAGCAGTGATATTTCAGAGGAGGGACCAGGGAAGACTGCTCTGCTCAATATAGAGAGATGAAATAAAGGCATCTCCAACTAAGACCCTTTTAACGTGAAGACAGTGAAGTCAGTATTGTTTAATATCAAATTAGATCCAACAAGCACAGGAATAGGTTTGCAGAGGTTGGAGGAAATGTAAAGGTGACACTTGGAAAAGATGATACTTAACCTGTGGTGTCTAATTTCTGTAATAAAAATGGTAAGGTAGTCAGCATCAAAGCTGAACTGTCAGAAACCAATCTAGCAAAACAGCAGCCTCACACCAGGGACTGGCCATGCTGTACTGCAACCATGTGTACATCTCTCTCTCCCCTCCTAGCTCCCCCCCGCTCCCCCTTTTAAAGCTCCACGGAGAAATCAAGAAATTATGTCTACCCAAACCAGACATGGGTGTAACAGGCAGGATATATACTGCAATACATGCAGCATGCTGCTATAGAACTCCATTCACAGGCGGATTTAACCAATATTGCCATCACCATGAAAATCACTATCGTAATTTACAGTCTATTTACAGTGATAACAGAGAGAAGGAAGGAGACAAACGCACTTATCTATAGGACAGAACCTAAATCTCCTCATATAGATCATCTCCTGAGGCAGACTGCTATTCAGGTCTGCAAATCATGACAGTACTCTTTTTACCTATACACTTCCATCAAAGGAGTTATCTGACTGCGTTTCCGTATTCACAAATTAGCACATAGCTGTACTACACCCCCCACCGAATCCCCCTAAAGCATGCATGCAGCCCGCACGCATTAAATACACACAGACTGCACATGTAATCTGCTTGGGTTCAGAAGCAGTTTGCATGGGACTACACGGAGATTCCAAGTCAAACACACGTTGGACCAAACAAATTAAAAGGAAGGTCGAAACCAAGCTCCACCTGATCATGGATGGGCTGACAGGGGAGCGATTCTGCACTGTGAATCTGCTCTGCACACACTGCTCCGTGGTAAGGAGGATGAAGGCTCAAACAGAGAGTAATGCACCTTTTCCATCTCCGCTGTAGGGCTGAACAGGAAAGCTTTTAAACTGCTGATCGAGTGGACAAAAATGAGCAAAATGCCTTGCACTGACAGGCTGTCTTGTCAGATTATATGAAAAGAAGTGATTTAAAAGGGTGATACCCACAACCGCCATCCTCTGCAAGGAACAGCGGTAGCGATTTGCCAGCATCATCCCTTAAGCCCTGACGAACCGCTGTCCTAAGTGGTATTTAATTTGCGAACTCCCTCGAGACAGTAACACCGTTCACAGAATCACAGAATGGTAGGGGTTGGAAGGGACCTCTGGAAATCATCTAGTCCAACCCCCTGCCAGAGCAGGGTCACCCAGAGCAGGGGGAGTAAATGGAATAGAGGATGCAAGGATTCGACACACATTTTTCCCTGTGAACTTTAATTCAGCACAGCTATTTTAAAATGATATATTAACTGAAAGAATTGCCCTTTTACCTCCTTGCACCAGTTGTCCCCATAGCACATAGTTCCTATTTCAGAAACCATTTTTAAGCACAGATTGTCAGTCACGCTTTATTCATGAAATGAATGTATTTGAACACAAGCGGTTAATATTTTCATTGCACCTGTCAGTGGTTTGCTATATTAGGTTACCTAATGTATAGTAACTGCTTGTTTCAGATTTTCAGAGGTAAAAGGTGAGCTTTTACTACTCACAAAGTTTAAATAATATCAGCGTTGTGTGTGGATGGCTCATTGCTGACTCATTTCTCGCTCATTTAGATGCACTGCAGAGATGCACTGCACTCTATACTACTTGAAAATGCAATTGTTCGGCTTGATTAAAAAAAAAAAAAGCAAGCTTCACTGAAGACAGCCAGCCTTAAAACAGTACCCAACAGACAGGGAGGTAGAAAAAGCCCATATAATATGAAGCACTCAGTACAAGAGACGGACCATTTCCCATACAAAAAATAATTTAGTTAAAACCAGAATGAATTCTATTATCATATAGAGATTCAGCAACCACTTTGCATTATATATATCATATTTTCTTTAAAAACATTAACCGATGTTCATGTTAGCGAATAAGCAAACAGTAGTCCTATTTAAAAATGAGGAGAACCAGAGCACCAGGCAGATAAACCCTGGGCAGTCCACAGCTTGAAGGGGGGCCGGTGACGGAGGCCACAGGACAGTGCCCACAAAAGTCGTGCCATAAACCGGAGCACAAAAATGAACCAATTTCGTACACTCCTAATGCATGATTTTTACAAATAAATACGGACACAGCGGTGAGGTCAGCAAAACACAGCACAGGAACAAACGCCTGGAGAAAGCAAACAAATGCTTTTGAAATCTGCTTCGTGGGTAAGAGCAACACATCGCTTTTAGCTAAAGCCTGAGGTTAAGAGGCCAAGCATAGCGGGATCTGTGCCCGAAGGCTTGGACTGCGCCCTCCGTTGGGGATCGCGGCAGGTCAGGCCGGACACAGAGGACAGGCAAAAGCACGAAGCTCGCAGGAAGCCGAGATACAAGTGAGAGGGCTCAGGAGAGAGAAGCGGCCAGGGCAGGAAAGAGGAAACCGCCTGGTCAGGGAAGGAAGCAAGGAGGAAAGCGGGGCTCAGAGGAAGAAGGTGGGAAAAACAGGACTAAACAAAGAAAGGCAAAAAAGGGATAATTTAGGCCATTTTGTAAATGTGTAACAAAGCAAAACCTTCCTTTGAAAACCAAAAAAAATTAAGGAAAAAAAATACCATCACTTCAGTTGTTCTTTGAATGCAAATATATTCCCATGCTTGGTGTGCAATCAATGTTTTCCTCTGTGATATTTAATCTCATGTATCAAGCTTCTTAGTACAAATTAAGTTACAAGGTAATCAATTAGATTGAAAACACAGCTTGTTTCATTGTTTTAATTTTGCACTGTAAGCATATTCACCCTAATCTAACAATTAGCTAATCAAAAACCATGAAGTGTTTATGTAGCTTGGCTTTTTGTCATTCAAATTCCTCTCCTGGATCACTGCAAATGCATCAGCCCGTGGAGTCCCAGCTACAATTTTAAGAGCCTGGCAGAAAACGCACGTGGGGAAGGAAGAGAGGAACGTGTAGAAACCACAGTGTGGTGCTGGGGTTTGAAAAAGGAAAGGAGGACTCTAGAAACCGTGGCTCTTTTCCAGTGTAATAGACAAGCTGCCGAAGGGACTGCAGCCTGTTTCCTCCCAGGACGCTTTCTAGGAGGACTTCTGCAGGAGCCACTGCTTTACAAGGTTAGAGCAGCGTGGACGGGCCACTTTGGTACCCAGAGGAAGCTGCAGCTGCTCTCTGTAAATCCAGAAGGTTTTCCCATGCCGTGGGGGATGTATCGAAGAGGATGAGTGAAGAGGGAGTCCCTCAGGTGGGACATTGCTGCCTGATGGGAAAGAGGACAGAACTGGGGAGGGGCGGGGAAGGGGGTGTTTTGAGGGTTTTTTTAATTGCTGTTAGCTAGGATGAATTGCTCTTTTCTTTACAGAAAAAATAATGTTTCTTTTAATTTCTAGAAATATTTGGATACAATAGTTACCATCTTTTGCTTAAGTTTAGATCTGCATATTCTGCAGTTAATGTCCTTTCATGTTCTGGCAGTTTTGATCAAAAAGATGATTAGGGAAACTGTATACCTGGGAGCCTATTCTCCAGTTTTATGGAGGTGGGGGTTTGGGGTGGGGGGCTTTTTTGTTTTTTTGGGCTTTTTGTTGTTTTTTTTCATTTGTTTGTTTTTAAACTTTTCATTTCTTTTCAGTAAAGTGCAGTTTGGAGTTATTTTCAGTTAAGTTCTTGCTTAGCTGTAGAAGTCAACGTTTCCTTACCTCCACGAGGGCAGAGGTAAAGACAAGCCCTACTGACACCAAGCACGCACCTGCAGTCTGGCCAGAATAGGAGCAAATATAACAGGAGGCTCTCCCAGCCCACGGAGGGGAGAAAGCAGCAAGCGGCGCGAGGCTGGCTGGGGCCAGGGGAGCACAGGTTCACCCCCTTGTCCAGCCTTTCAGAGGACACCTTGGGGGGAAGCGGGAGGAGGCAGCAGAGTGACGGACACGGGGCAAAGCGCGCTGCTGAGCGTGGCCGCGGGCTGACAGATGAAACATTATTAGCCTTTGCTTCTACGGCAGACTTCGATGTTTTAACACTTACACATGGTAACGTGATCAACGCTTGTTTCCGTCTGCGTTTAGGTGGAAGGGATCCAGTAGGACTGTCTACCCCCGGCTCTGTCCCCAAGCCCTGCTCTCCACGCCCGGCAAACAAGAGCCGGACACCTCCTCTTCCAAACAGAATTTCTGCCTGTCTAGGCAACGTGGTTTTCTGGGATCACATACAGGATCAAGGACTAAACAAATTAAAAGTGCCCGGTCTTTGCATTATATTTCTGATTTAGATATATTATACACATAACAGCCCTGTAACAGCCAGGCAGAGCACTGGAAGGGAATAGCTAGATAACATTATGACCTCTAGTTATATATTTGCTGGTTTATCTGTTCAGAAAGGGAAGCAATAAAAATCTGACCGCTGACCAGTGAGGACAGGTTTTCATTAAAACAGCTTTGAACTGGTTTATTTGGTACTGTCCAACAACAATCGGCTGTAGCATGGGAATGAGGGGGTTTTTTTCCCCCGCAAATACCCTTCCTTACAACATGCAGGACAAAATTTGCTACGTAGAACTGAAGTCTGCAAAAATAATTCTGATCTACATAGCAATATCCTTTGCATTAACTTTATGAACACGCACAATAGCTACATGTGAGGTGCCTGGGAACGCAGCTGATATGTTCTCTTCCCCCATCCCCATGCGCAAAGGCCCAATCCCGTATGCAAGTATAACACACCCCCAAGAAGCATATACTGGGAAATTCAAATCAATGAAAGGCTATACTTCAATTGATTTTGTGGTCAAAAGAATTATGATGTATTTGCAGAGAGCATGAAAAGTCTATCTTTTTTATACATGGGTGTAAATTCAGCAGAATGACATGTCTTAAATGAGAGAGAGAGTCCTCTCAGCTGCTCATATAAAAAGCCAGGAAGCAGAAAGATATAAACAGATGGTCTTGAGGTTTTCCAATTACAAACCTTTTTGGCAATATACAGCTGGAGGAATTCCAAGCATTTGTCACTTTGACACCGCTTTGCGGTAAGTAATGGGATTTTGGTACTCAGAAATTCTGAAACATGCTGCAATTCGAAGACCAAAACCAGCTACCTAAATCAAAATTATCACTCAAGGAGTTAAAGTCACATTTTAGAATAGGTACCAATCTAACAGAAGTATCTCAAAAGGCATAAGGAAAACTATTTTTAATTTGATGCTTATTCATAGATTCACTGAGATTCTGCAATAGAGCCAGAAGATATAAGCAACTTCAAGCAGGCTGGGCATGCTCACACTGTTGCTGACACTGTAAAACTGAAACCCACCATATGGATAAGAGGCAGACTGCTAAACGCAGCATCCCACAAGATGAAGAAATCCTCCATTCCTCAAGGGAGCATCACCCATAAACTTTTGTCTCAGTTTGCAAGATGACTGCAAACAAAGGAACTTTGAAATATGCATTCCTCCTTTTATTTATTTTTTAATTTCTTTTAAGGAATTGCAATTCTTTAAACATTTAATGCTTAAGAATATCTTATTCTATCATTTGCAAGTCTTATGCCTCGTAGGTTATTAAAAAGCGATTAGCTAGCACTGGGGTGCACAAAAGGTGTATAAATAGAATTGAGTGGGCACCTCGTACAGGAGCTCAGAGCAGCGTGTGTGCATGCACTTGTCTAAAACAAGAGCTAGCTTTAACATTTGGACAATTGTAGCTTTTGGAGCTCTCAGATTTCTCTCTGCTTCCATTCTGACCTGTCACAGAAGCTGGAAGCAAGGGCCTGAGCTAATAATTTCATGAAGCAGTAATCACTGATGCACAAATCTTCCATTTTTGAAGGGGGGGGGAACCCTCTTTCCCGGGTTTTGAGGGAAGAAAAAAAAGGAGTAACTTACATCACTTACTTTATAATTGTATAAATGTAAAGTGTATTAGTTGCTCCAAGTTCTCATTTTACATTAGGCAAATTAACTATGTAATGACATGCTCGATTCCACAGCTATAGGTCCCCCTGCCTTCGTACGAAAGTGCACTACAGAACCCTATCAGACTGAGAAGAGTAATCCAGGTACAGAACCACATACTTTCTACCCTCACCAAGTTATTCTTCCAGGTTATTCCAACGTGGAAACTGGAAGAGAGCTATGACAATCTTTGGGGCATGTAATAACAATTAAAGAAAAGAGAAGAACAGAGTGGGCATTAATTTCGTCCTGCATGATGATGTGGAGGCTTCAATACCAAAATTTCTTTCAGAGTCTGAATTTTGGCTTGGGTTTCCAAATTATCCTATTCAGTGCAAAACAGTGAGGAAATGAATTTTCAATTTATTACAGCAATGATAAAACTAAAAATATGTATGACAAGACACAGTACTTACCACTCAACAGAAAACAGTACTGAGGAATCTTCCCAAAACCAGAGCTAACACTTTCTAACATAAGCCAAACGATGGCTGTAACTTCAAAATCACAGCCCAAACCAACCAGAAATGGAAAGAGTTGCTAGGGTTCATCAGACTGGCCAGAAGCCATCCAAAATTAGGACTACTGTCCAATGATGTCAATCTTTTATAGGAGAAACCTGCTTTCAAATCCAGAAAATAAAACCTGTGCTTACTTGTTATTGGTAGGTCCCGTTGCCAAGACATCCGATTGCAACTTCGGGAAAAATCCTTGTTCGTATTTCCCTTGGCCGATCTTCATATCCAGTAAGTGCGGGTGGATGGCTGTGTGGTCGATCTTCATCAGCCGCTGCTCGATGGACTGAGCTGCAAGTTACAGTCACAGGTGAACAACCGCGCTAGCGAACCACCTGAAGACACGTGCTACGACAACAGAAGTGGTCATGCTCTGATCCCTGAAAACGCTCTAAGAAGTTAAATAGTGACTTTAGACCCAACAATCTGTCGCCTACGAGAAGTGATGAAACATCTGTGCTGTTATTTTGTTATTTTGCTTTTAGTTTCTTCACCCAACACAACTAGCATCGGCACAAGCAAGTTAGCTGTTAGGCAAGCAGGTCTTTATGGGAGCCCACGAGATGGGTCACGAATCGGCAAGAGCAGTGCAATCTTTCCCTGCAATTCCGTGTTTGGCTTTAACGCTCCTACGTTAGAATGGAGACCTCTGGGGCTGGCTGCAACTCTCTGCGGGGTCGGGCACCTCGCTTTGCCCCAGACATGTCTCCTTGGGCAGACGCACGGGGGGTGATACCCGAGTTTTGCAAACATCTAGCACCTATAAAGATCCTCCTCCTGAAATTAGATACGCCAGTAGTGGATGGCAGGCCTTCACAAAGCATCGCTAACTGTAGCAAGGCCTGAGCAGCATCAAGAAGATGAACAGATGCTTGAGAACAGGGGAGGCTACAGCAAGACCAGAGAGGGCTCCCCGGGAATCTCGGCTCCGCTGAGACTAATGCGGTTCAGTCGTTTGCTTCAAGGACACGAGGATTTAATCTCAAATCTCGAGCAGGATGAAAATAAAATCTGTCACCCTCTCAACACTGAGTCAGAGGCACTGTGAAGGAGAGGGGAAAGGAGGTGTATGGGGGAAATCAGCATTTAATTAGCAACTTTAATATTCAACTCTATAGCCCATCCATTAACGGGCAGGCTTATTCTTTTCAGCATATCACAACTAGTGAATAAATATGCAAAACGTGGAAACTAAATCCATTTTCCATTTGTCAAGAACACCACAGAACTCGTTTCCTATTTTATAAAACTGTGATGGGAAAGAAACTATCAAGATTTACATACATTATCATTAGAAACTCAGCAGCTTTTTTTTTTTCCTCTTAAAAAAAAAAAAAGCTTTGTATGGTTTATTTTGGAGAAAAGGACTGGGTAGTGTGGGGTCAGGGGGTTTGAAGGGTTCTGAAAAAAGTAGGTTAAACAGGTGCTGGATCGGTGCTAGGGTCACATATATTGTGAATGGTAAATATGAAGGAAAGTTGGTATTACTATCAGTTGGCTGCTTTTCACAAGACAGAAAATGAGGTTCCGGTGCCACAATATCTACCAAAACTAGGCGCTGAATAGACAGTCGACCTGCAAATTAGAATTGGTTTTAAATAGAAAAGGTTAAGCAGACACAGGATTTCTATTTCTGCCACATTTGTAACAAGTAAAATGCTCTAAAGGAATTAAATTTAAAAAAAAAAAACAACAAAAAAACCCAAACCTAAAAAACCCCCCAAAAAAACCCCAACCAAAAAAACCACCAAACAAAACAAAACAAAAAAAAAGGGAAATGTGTTTGCCCCAGTTCATTAATATGTGTCCCAATAAATTTAAGAGTATAATTTCCCTATATTGCTTGGAAATGAAATAAATACTTGCACAGTAAGAAACTCAAGTATAATTTGAAAACGCATCCTGTGACTGTATACGGGAAAAAATCCAGATCTTCAGTACACAGTGCGTTGTTCATTACCACTGAGCATCTATTGCTGGATCTACTAAATACGCCACACAGGATTAGGTGCCCGGCGTCCCCCGCTGCTCTGACCGAATAGCATAAGGCAAAAAAAGGTCTTTTTACAGGAAGGGGGAGAGGAGGCCGGTGGACAGACACCGGGGCTCGGCTCCTCGGTGTGCCTGGCGCTGGTCCCACCACCACGGTGAAGGAAAGCTCTCCTGGCAATGGAACGGGAGCTGCCTGCAATGAGAAACGGCGAGCCCAGCTCCATGGTTTGGTTTGTGTTTGTTAAAGGCACCAGCCTAGGAGAGCTCGAAGGGAAGGTAAAGGCTCACGCCGGTTTTAGCATTTAAAAGCATGCTGAAGTTTTTGCCTAGGGAAAATAAGGACACTGCAGAGTCCTCCTCAGGTAGCTCCAGGGCTTCCTCATCGGCTGCAACGCTCAGATGACTGAGGATCTATATTTCTTTGTGGCTGACATTGTACTTTTGAATATTTTACTAGCCCGTCTGAACATACCTGCTTCTTTCAAAGTGCTGCATTTCTGATAGTTGGATGTCCGCAGTGCAGGGGCCCTTACATTATACAGCCTTATTTTCTCAATTCGGGAGTCAAAAACTCGCAGAAAAGGGTCCTTCTCTTCCCACTGGGAGATTATCTTATTGTCTATGAAGGTTGCAAACATCTGTGTTTCGATGAAGTGTGAAAGGAATGGGAGGTAAGGCTCAGGTTGGTCCGAAAGGAAGGAAGCCTGAAACACAGAACAGCTCGTTAGTGCCACGCTCCTGCCCAGCTTCAACATGACAAGCCATCCTGCCGCAGAGAACCGATCCAGCAGGCAACGGGAAGGCTTGGACAAGGCTTCCCCACCACGAAAACAACTCTCAGAGAGGTGTAAATCCATCTACAAAGGGGTTTGGTTTGCAGGTCAACTTTTGGGTCATGACTGTGAGACATAAGCAGTTGGGGAGGCTTCGTGACAGCTAGAGTAAACGGAATATGGAGTTACTGAAGTAGTGCCCGTGCTGCCAGCTTTTTCAAAGCAGCCTAGCAGCTACGACCCACAGGAACGAGCCCTGTGCAACCCACGGCAGACCACCACCACGTGCCCACTTGGGACCTCTGGCCTACGCATCCCTGCTTGGGACCAGATCACTTATTACGGTGTCATACATATCAAGGGGCGTACAGTGCTCTTCAGCTAATGCTCTTTTGTCAAGTTACACAGGGCAATTAATCATGCATTTCCAATTAAAACTGAGCGTGTGCCTAACTCTCTAACTGAGCTTTGAAAACCCTAACATTAACAGCCCATTTTATTGCAGCAGTCGTAGCAGAGATTGCCTAAACAGCCCCCTCCTTTTGAATGCTGCACTGCTTGATGCCCAAATACAAACAAGACCAATAAAAGGCACGGCAGCATTTTTTTGATCAAAAACTGACTCCGATCAATATTTAGTCTGTTCCTGACTGTTTATCCCTCTAACATTCTCCTTAGAGAAGGACTTGTATCTGAAAAAGCTCGCTATCTACTTTGCAGAGTCACTTGGAAACAATACCTGTGCAAGCTTCCCAATATTTCTCATTCCTTGTGCTAGCCTACAGTCTGTTTATTTCCCTATTTCTAATCTCGGCTTCCTTTTCACTCTTGCGTACACACTACAATGGAGTCCTAACAGTACTCTTCTGCCATAACAATGGGATAACCCTCTACAGAGCAACACTACCCATTAACAAAAAGCTCTACTGTGAGATTAGGAAGCAAGACAGACTGGATTCGGGTTTTGTCTCATGTGTGCACCTCTCCTCTCAGCAAAGAAAAAGGAAAGAAAGAAAAATTGCTTTCCCATTGCCACGCTTCCACCAAACCCACAGGAGAAGCCCCATCAGCTGGGCAGAAGCCTGCCAGCTCGGTTCGTACAAGCCAGGACGGCTCTGACCGGCTCGGTGGATCTGTACCGATTTACTTTGGCAGGCGATCTGGCCCTGTGTAACCGAAACAGACGAATCTCTCAGCCAGGCAGATGAAGAACGGCGGATTAAAGAGTACCTAGCCTATATATACATAACATAGGTATTCTCCCCTCCCCCCAAAAGCACTTTCAGATGGAAAAATGAATTCACGGCTATCTTTACTTTGTCAAAGTTCTGCATTTGTTCCCTGTTTGTCAGCCACGACTCCATATCGGGGGCAGCCTGAATGACGAAAGCCTCGTAGTCTGCGAACATCTGCGTGAAGCGGTTGGCGAAAACCTCGCGAAGCTGCACGTTCAGTTTGTAGTCCCTCAGCTCCACCTCCTCACACGGCAACTTCCCATCCTTCTCCTTCTCCACGAGGGGAGCCGTGATGGTCATTTTTTCCATCGTCACGCCTGTTCTCTTGGCGAGGGCTTGCAGGCGGGCGATCGTCTCGTTGCCTTTCAGCAGCTCGTACATGTTGAGGGCGTTGCCGGGGATGTTCCCGTTCTTCTTGTCATTCACCAAGTCGCTAAGAACCAAGTTCTTGAGTTTGGTGGCGCTGTCGCTGCAGTGCAGGTTACCCTCCGGCGGGATCCCAAACTGCAGGAGAACCTCGGAGATTTCCTGGATAAACTCCAGCTTGTTGGGGAACTGGGGGAATTCCTCTGGCAGTTCGATGAAATGGTTATCGATGTCTACAAAGCACAAGTTTGCCTGAAATACAAAGAAAAGTTTCAAAAGGGACGCTCGGCACTGAATTGACTCCTCTGCTAAGTAGCCCTATTTTCCCAGGGTGCTCCCAGACAAAAGGGTAAGGGCACACATATGCAGGAGACTTAAGCTGTGTGAGACAGAGCCTGTGACATTTCAGACTGCAGTAGAGCTGGGGGCCAAATGAATGGCAAAGATTTAACGAATAAAGCAAGCCTCCTGCCCCCCCCCGTTCCCCTGGGACTTGCAGATCCTGAACTTCCCACTGCAAAGATTTGATATCCCCTCCCAGACCAGCCAAGGACGCACCAGCAAGCAGGACGTGCAGCACCACTTCTCAGCCCACGTAAATACTATCTGTGTGAATTACTGCCTCTCAAGGGCACGTTTATATTACCAGGATGCAACTGCAGGAAGCCTCCGTAGCTGTGCTACCAAGGAACGAGATTTCAGTGAGAAAGACGACGCTGCTACGAGGAAAGCTACAAAAGAGGGTGCTATGCAAATCCTTTGGGATCATGCCTGAGTATAGCTTGTCCACGGGAGGTCAAGCCCTATTTCCCCACTCTCCCCCAGCCCCTGTTTCCTGGGAGGCTTTTACTCTTGGCAAGTCCTCTGCCCGAGATTTAAACAAAGTGCTCTTAGACAGCTTTGCTACGAATGGAGATGGATCTCGGCCCATAAGATTAAAGCTAAGTGAAGACATGAATCTAGCGGAGCAGATACTTTTACTAGGAAAGTGTCAATGGGGGGATGGAAGAAGCCTACATAAAAATTAATTACATTGCAAATGCACCCTCAGGAATAATAGCAGAATGAAAAACAGTAATTGATCTTCTGAACTGCGGCTTACATCTGAAATTCACTGTCTGAGTGCACCGTGCTGAACAAAATCTTAAACCAGGTCAGATTCCCAAGGTGCTGAGCTCTGACGGGTTCTACCCGGGCATAAAGCTGCAGAACGGGAGATGCAGAAACCCACAGGGCAGCAGCAGCAGGTCTTTGTTAGCCTGACTTGGCCGTCAGCACAGCTCCTCGGCCTTCTCCAAGGCACTTTTACTGTTCTTTACTTCTCACCAAACACTGTAGACTAATCTTCAGATTATGTGAACAGAAAGGACTTATTTTCCTCCTTTTCTGAAAAGGTTCATTTTCAGCAGGACAATACAGTCCACAGCAAACATGGTTATAATATATTGGATATTTCAGGGACATGCTTGAGATTAATCACCTTTCACATAGATACTTTAAAGGGTATTAGGATTCATCTGGTAAAGCAGAAGTGTCCCTTCAGCTCACTTTTTCATAATAAATTTGGACTGTACAAAAAAAAAGCATTCCTTCATACAAAACGATTTGCTTTATTTAACTGCACAGCTATTAAAGAGTTGTGGTATGCATCAGTACGGTTCTTTAGCTCAGGGACTGTCTTCTTTTATCTATCAATATTTCATTTCAAAGGCTTTTTAATTTCAGCTCTGCATATCATTTACAAAATTTGAAAAATGAGATTTGGATTCAGAAAATCCTTGGGGAATTTGTCTCACTTCTCTCTTCAAAAACATCTGATGATTAAAGTTAATGCAGGGAGATTAGTAACCTTAAGACAGCACGATGGCCAGTTGTTAGAATTTTTATCTCTAACAAACAAACGGCTTATATTTAGACCGAGAGCTTGAAAAGCTAGCCCCTGGCCTGAACAATAAAGGAATGCTAAAGCGAACAATGCTTCATCACTGCTCGCATGTTGAAGGATTCTCTATTTTTTTTATTGTCTGGAGGAATTGAGATTGAAGACCTTCCCTGTTCAATACCCCTTCTTTCTTTCCCTTTCCCACAGTTACTGGACCTGTGGTATTCATAAATGCTGTGCGGATATTTTTCACTCATTTGTTAAACATTGTAACAAGGCAGGGGGGGGTTCCACTCCACTATTACTCTTCCCTCACTGACGATATTTCATTTATTATTCCAGCGATAATGCAAGCCCATCACATTAAAATTTTAATTTAGGGAAAATGACAGCTTAATCTGCTGACTAAAAGCATATGACTAATAATTTTAAAAATCGCAGTAATTATGTAATATTAACACGATTTTACTGAAAAGCGTAGCTCGGTACCAGCTTTGTTTCCAGGCCAGCGCAAATTTCATGCAATTGGGCCATTGTATCCACGAGGTAAGACTTGATTTGCACTGTTACGTGCCACCTAGGCTAAGAATCAGTCTCCTCTACCTAACACTTAAAATAGACCCTTATTAAAAAAAAACATATTATCCTTGCCCTGCGTCTATCCCTCCACTTCTACATACAAACTCCCCCTCCTGCATATTCTCCTCTGCTGCTGCTCCCACCTGCCTTCTCAGTAAGAGCACCGATTCGCAAGCCTGAGGGCCTCTGCCCCCGGGAGAGGTCCCCGCGTAGAGCTGGGCACAGCGGTGCCACCGTCACGAGATGTTACGGCCGTACAAACAGTTATTCTTAGGGTTCCCACTGATTTTAAGAAGAAACCCAAGATAAAATGCATAGCATGCTCAAGAGATGGGTCCAGTCAGGATCTCGAAAGCAGACAGGCTAGCTGCATCCCAAAGACTTTGCAGTGTGAAGAGCAATCAGTGGCCAGGTTAAAATGTGAAGCATTTTTAATCATCCTGGTCAAATTCCGAGTAGAAAAATCTCCATTTCACTCTCTGCCACCAGTGATTTTAACACCTAGACTAGGAGGATGACCTTTCTTTCCTTTTTTTCTCTGGGGAAGTCATGATAGACCAGGCAAAGTTTTCACTTCCCACTGCACACGAGGACAGAAGATCTTCAGTCCAAAACACAAACACTGGAGTGAGTCGATATTGTAAAAGCATCTGTGTGTGTGTACGCATCTGAGTGGTTCACAGGCACAGTATTAATGCAAATCTGGCTTGTTTGAGGCCAGGATGCTGGTCTAGTAATAGACCTCAACCTAACCAGGAACACGTAGGCTCGCCCATGGGTGGGACGAGGCTGGCAGGACGGGGCACGCTTCTCAGCCGCAGCGGGGGGACAGGGACAGGTTTATACCATCCCGAGATCCAGTTTCATAAAGGTCATCCCTGAATGAAATGTTCTTTAGCCCTCTATTGATAGGAGTGCAACACCGACAGAGTGACAAAACCTAGTGAAACGTGTGATGTATGGAACGCACCACAGCAAGAAGCAGAAGGAGAAGCTTTTAAAAGTATAATTAGTGGCACTCATTAAATTCAGAAATGGACCAAGAAGGACTGCGGAGACCTCCCCCACTACCTCAACTCCTGCTGGCAAAGAGTCTTCACGGTGCCAGAGAAGCCTCCTAACACCAGGCACGGCATTTTCCAGCAGGGATTCACACAAACATTAATAACACGTTTCAGAGTAGCAACCCCAAAAGCGGAGACTGACCTCCTGAGGCAACTCCAGCTTGGAGCGGTCGGTTCCCTCCTTGGACTGCAGCCCCATCAGGTAGGGAACAGGAGCATCCAGAAAATGCAGGAGAGAGGCAGGAAGGATGGGGACGTACACGTGCTGCCACTGAAACGGGAACAGCAGCGTCGTGATCCCCTCCGCCACTGTCATCAGACGCTGATAATCTAGAGGGGGGGAGAGAGAGACAGACATTCAATTATCTTTCTGTGTTTCACTTTTGAAATCTGGTTGGCAAGGACATCAGTGACAAAACAAGACAGAAACCATGTTTATATGGTAAGATGTTCTTTTGAAAATAAGACAGTACTTAAAAACCTTAAACATTATTTAATTCATCAAAACTCATTACCCCTAGGAAGAAACTGCTGAGCATAAATATTCAGATCTTACCTAGATCTATTCTGTCATCAAATTAATTTATTAAAAGGATACCAAAAGTTCTCTCTATAGTACAGGATAATAATACTCTAATTCTATAAAAAGCATGTATTTTTACAAGGGAAAAAAAAAAGAGAAAGAAGTGAACTTCAAGGAAACATTGTGGTTTCTCACTTGCTCCTGCCTGCCTGCTTCTGCTCCACTTGCTACTACTTCTAAGGCTGAGTGTACTTTCCAGAAGCCTCGCCTTGGCCACATACCAGCAGAAGTTTACAGTCCCTAAGTATTTAAAAGCACCGCTTTTAAGTAAAATCCAAACAGAAGCCTAACAGAAATTTAGTTCTCAAAAATATTCTGTACAGCTAGCGTATTCATATTGTATTATTTTCCCAAATTTGTATTTAATCCACTAGTTCATTGCTTTGCAATGTTTTGGTTCAAGTAAACACACCGTGCATTATTTTTTAAATTAAAATTTAATTCGATCCAGCTGAGCTACAAGAGTATTTCAGAATTTGGATAAGAGCAAATTATTGCTCAAATATCCAGCTGGCGTGATGCAATACCACAACCTATTTATTAATATAAATGAAGGAATCTGAATTTGAGAACATAGCTTAAAAAACAAAAACAAAACACACATTGGTATTAAAGAGATGGTCATTCTTACAGCAAATCTCCAACTGCAGACAATTCATCAGGAAACAGGTGAAGACCCCTGGGTCTTGTAAGCTGCTGGTGAACGTGAAACCAGATGTTTGCTCCTACTCTATATTACAGCAGCTTCTGCATTGCACAGACAAGCAGGGGAGTCAGTTCCGATTCCTGTCCCGGGGCTCCGCCACTTGTGAAAGCTGCTCTATTATTTGCAAAAGGAGTTGTTCCCCCCAGCTTCAGCGCAGGGGTACGTCATCAGTAACCAGCAAGAGCGGCAGAAGGGAGGTCTCCACTACGGCTGTATCCAAAACCAGTTCTCATCAGTGCCAGGCAAGTCTCACGAGCTTTGGCTTGAGCAACCGAAAGACCTTCAACCTCACCGAGACCAGACCCTTGGTAACACTATGTTGTTGCTCATCTCTCCTAGCCCCTCTGCCCCACTCCATAAAATTAAAGATATATGTATGAACACTCTGGTTTTGAGTCAGGCAAGAAGGCTTTTTTCCCATAGCCCCGCTGACTGCTTTCGCGTGGACAGGGACCCAGCCTGGCCCTTCCCGTTTCCTGAACAAGCCAGCCTGATACCCTGGCAGACATCAGCGACACCAAAAGCGCTGTCATCTGACACTGCTCAGCTATTAGGAGGTCACTGGGAAGATGCACTTGAATAAATATGCAAATTAAAACAACAAATTGCATAACCCATTCTCCTTCTTGCTCACACCTCTCTGTGGAAAACCAGCCTCGATCTGCAGAAGGTCAGCTGGCAGGGTAAAAACATTTTTCATCTTGTCTTACTAATAGCTAGTCACTCAATCTTCAAAATGATTTTCATGCATACAAGTCCCTCTCAAGGTTCAACCTCAAAACCGTTCCCAGCTACAGATCAGCCATTTATGAATCTCTCCCTCTGCCATGGTCTATAATTAGACACGTGCATTGGCTGTCCTGTTGAGGAGCACGTATACAAACTCAACTCACAACATCTACTGGTGAAGCTTAGGCGTCTCATGACACTTCATAACTCTGAAAGCTTTAAAGGTTAAAAAAAGAAAATGAAACACAGAAAGTAGCATGTCTTAGTATGCATGAGATGATTTCAAAGTCTGTTCTGATCTACATAGTTGTGTGACATAACAGGTCTTCACAGCAAAGTTGCAATATCTTTTTGGATAAGGGCATTCAACTCTGGAAATGCGTGCTCACTCTTCTTTGATGCTACTGATAATATTTAACATAGTCATTAGCGCAAGTTTTGTAACCAACTTACTATGAGGAAAGCTGTTTTTTTAAAAAAACTAGTGATGACCAAAGTATTAGGCTAATTGTTGCCATTTAGCAATGTTTGTTAGCAATTAGCAAAGGCAAAAACAATTCTGTACCCAGCAGTTTTCACTGAAGAGAAGGAAGTTCCCAGGTTCCTCCAGAAAAATAATTTAAAATAAAACACCTGGAAATGGTTCTTTTGATATTTGTTTAAGGAAGTAAGAAACTCTAGTTACTTTGTACTTACTTTCAAGCCTGTACAAGGTTAGACACCTATCCTGTAAGGCATAAAGTCTTTTTTGATGGGAGAGATTCTTGTACCTATCAGCATTTGAGGGAAGCTTACGTGGTTACTGAGGACAACCTGGAAAGAAGGGACTCCTAAATTTCCCCAAAACAGAAAGACAAAAAGGGGTGGTAGAAGACAAAAAAAGGAATGAGTGAAAGAATGGAAGCAGATGGAAAAAAACATGATTTGCATAGACTGTGTGTGCTTGTGTCAAGGGGAGAGCGTTTCCAGATCCTATCCCACCATCACTACTAGACTTTGATAACAATCTCCAACTGGAAGCCAAGTTTTGCCTGTTATTTTATGAATGAGAGGCCCAGGTAGGAAAACTATTCTCTGATCCGGCTCCAACCTTTAGAGCTAGAATAGGGCATTAGATAGTATTCACCGGTTTAGGAAGTGTCTTTTGAGAAAGACCTGTTTGTTGAGCAGAGCAAGGACACAACAGTCCTGTTTCCCATCCATCTGACGTCGTGAAACATCCAGAAAAGATATAAAAACACTGTCTGGGTGATAGCCACAGAAGGTCACAAACTCAGAGTGACAAATGGCTCAAATCAAGGCAATTTCCTGAGATCAGTGAAATAAATCCCTTCCTCTTCTCGGAGCTCACCCACCTCATGTGGTGTGCACCACGCTGGATGCAGTGAAAGGTCCTGCGATGCCAACAAGGATACTCCTGGCTGCTTTGAACGCATGAGCAGAAGGTCGCAGCCCACGGTGATGGCCCACAGCAGCAGCTGCTGCCACCAGAGCAAAGATTTGATCTGTGCAAAATCATCCCTGGGTACAGAAATAAGGAGTGGACAGTGGAGACCTAAGCTTGGGGCTTCTTCCCCTTCTCTCTGCTGTGCAGCCTGGGACAGTGGAGAAAGGACTCAGAAGGTCTGGAGACTTACTGAATGTTCCAAACACCAGACGTGTTTCTCTGCAGTGTGCAAATGGGCTTTTAGCTTTAAATTTTTCTTATCCTGGATGTCCTTTCCATCTGACCGCTCCGCCTCTCTTACTTGCATTGCTATATCTCTCTTCTCCTTTCAGTTTCCTTTTCTCCCCACTCCCAAAGTGCCGATAGCTTATACTACAGTATTTATTTTGCTTGGCAGCTATACCTGCATTCCTCGCCTTGCCTTCTTGGGACAGGCAACTATTCTGCCTTCTCCAGGACAGGGAACTTGATCAAGCACAGCCCCTACAGCAAGTTCTTTGTGTTCAGAGTTAAATCTCTAATTTGTACACAGGACATTTTCCAAGAGAAACTGCTCAGGGAGGATAATCCCAAGGCAAAGCGGCCCCTATGGCTCCTATTGCAACTGCTGCCTCCTAACAACCGCTTAGCTAGATTTGGCACGCATCTGTCTCTCACACTTAACCTTCTCCCTAAGTGAAGAAGAGGGCAACGGAGTTGAGTTCAAAGACTCTGGATCCAACCCCTTGTTCTGGCAGCATCTGCCAGGGGCCCTTGGCCAAGTCCCTGCATCTCACTTGCCTGCGCAGGACAAGTAACCGCCGCGGGGACCTGCTCCGCCACGGGTCGGCAGTTCTGCTGTGCGAGCGCCACGTTTCAGCCACGCTTTACAAAGGTCTGGAACTATTCACATGGCTTGCAATGTACAACGTAATGCGTAAAATGCAAACCCTGAGAGATTCCTGTAGAATTACAACTCACTGTTTTGTGCTAGAGATGGAAATGGTTCCAGCATTTGAACATCAACTCACTATAAAGGTTTTTCTGAAAGAGGACAAAATTTGACAAATATTTGTCTTGATGGTGATTCTCCATAATACAATAATAGGACAATAACCAGTCAGCACAGTATTACAACAGATACTGTGCACGCAGAAATATCCATCTCAAAGAGCTTAAAGTCCAAACACAGGCAGTGACTGAGAAAACAAAACAAAATAATCCTTCTCCTTTCATTTTACAGATTGAGTAGAGAAGCTCTGAGATGTTAAGCAATTCACAAAGCTCAACATAAAAACTACTTGTCCTGCTACAAAGGCATCTGATATCTCAAAATCCTTCCTATGCTGCCGCAAAGCAAAACCAAGATCCTTTGAGAGGGGAAAGGGACATCAATGTTACCCCTGCCCAGAACAGCTAAGATCTCCCTCCTTCAGGTGCTACCTCCAAAACAGGTTCAAATCTTTGGCTGTAATCAAACAGAAGAGAATTTCACCTGGGACCTTCTCAGCAAATGCCCAGCCACTGGATTTTTGAGTATAAGGCATGCGTAAGAGCACACACACGCTCATTCAAACCAGAAACGGTGTTCTTGCCGTGATCAGTACACTGTTATTCCGGTTTCAACACACCTAGCCTTCCTGATGAAAGAACAATCTGGCAGGGGTTCCAACTCTCTGTTCCAGTAACCTACCAAAGGTAAGGCAGAAAGCCTACCGCAGAGCTGGAGTCAGCCTGGACCTTCTAAATCCAGTACGATGCTTTAAAAACAGACTGTGCTTCCTCTTTCTTTTCCGTTTTAAGTCCCATTTGACATACAATCTGAAAGCACTTGGAAGCATTTGAAAAGATGGGTTACCCGGACACCGCTTCCTTTCCTCTGCTGCTTTTTAAACATGCATAAAGTATAACCGCAGCTTTGCAAAGCCATGTATTTAAATATGTATCCTGAAAGATGATAATCAGATGATGTTCTCAAAGTGTACCTTATCAAAACGATTCTATGCAATAGTTTTAAAAAAAACAAAGCCAACAACAGAAAAAAAAAATTAAAAATCAATGAACCTTACTTAATGAACAAGAGCTAATTCTTCAGAGGGAAACACCTGAACCAGCTTTAAAACATTCTTGTGACTAATAACTTTTCCACATGCAACCTCTGCAGTCAAAGTATCATAAGCAATTCCTGTTCAGCTGCTACTTTTAATAACAAGATATGGATTAGCTGAGCCAGGTATATTGGAAAAACTGGAAAATAAAAATTAATATTTTGCTTTGAGCTCTGAGTGTGAGTCAGGAACGGCGCAACAACAGTTACGAGACCTGTCTAGGGGCTTGGTACCTTCAGATCTGTAATGTGTATATATAGCATACTGCAGATGAAAAAGGAAATCTAAAATTCACATCTGAGACAAATACTGTTTATGAAAGCAAAGGTTTTCAAATCAGATCTCAATAGCTCCACAGAAGCAACGCAGATAAGTGTCGCAGACTTCAAAGTGCCCTGGAAGCTTCCATCTTTCATCTGGTTTGTATACCGGCAGCTGCGGTGACTGACAAACCAGACCAGGTGATTTTCAAGAGACATTCAGATAAAATGCACAAAAATGCTTCAGGAAATGTTTATTCGCCATAGAAATCACCTTGCACCAGTGCTGCCTCCAGGGAACTTGGACAAGTTGGTGACATGGGGTCGTAACCAGCAGACCATCCTGGGGAAACGACCCACGGCATCTCAACACCCTTGGTCCCCGACTGAAGAGTGGATTTACCAGTGAGTGACACAGCACATGAGTTACAAGATAAAAGCGGAGTGGTAATTTATGCAAATCTGAAAATACATATTTTCTTAAACAGGATGATCAAGATGAGCCTGCATCTAATTGCCTGAACTAAGAATTAGCCTCTCAGACTGGGGGTCAGCTCTGCCCCAAGGGAAACATCCCGAGGCCGACATTCACCGAGGCCAATTCCTCCCGTTTTCCCTTGTTGGCAAACGCTTAATGGAAAAAAATCATTTCCACTTCAATAAATTTCCATTTATATGACTTCTCCATGTCACAGCCTGCCATCAGTGGTTCAGCATAAATCAGTTTATGACTAAGAGCCACCTTAAGAATTAATTCACAGGAAAACTTGAATTAGCTCTCATTACCGGCATGATAAAGTCTCCAAGAGCAGGGCAAATCTGTGACAAAGCTGACAAGGCGGCAGTGGGACACGTGAAGATGCCCCAACGATACGGGGAGCCCCTTGCTCGTCCCTGCGGCTGCTGGGGCAGAGCAGCCTCCCCGGCGGGCAGCGGCTCCGGGCCAGGGCAGCAGGGTGGCGGGGAGCGCACCGACTCTAGCAGGAACAACTCTGCTCAAGAACACTTTTGACTGCCGTGTTATTTATCTGGCATTTGCCTTAGCCGGAATGCAAAGGCCTAATTTAACTTCTCCTCGCCCCGTTCTTAAGAGGTAAAGATGTTTTATAAGGGAAAAATCGTAAGATCCAACTGAAAAAAGCGGAGAGCGGATGGAGCGTGTGCGTGCAAAGTGATAAAAGCAGGTCCCAGATCTTCCTCTACACTTCCTAGTAGTACAAACAGGAGTGGGGATGTGGTACAGACCTGTAGGAGCTCCTTCTTCTTGTTTCTAGCTGCTTTTAAAACTTGACTTTTCAAGCCATATTGACTTCAGCTAACAAAATTTAGCAACTTTTAATTAAAAAACGGTTTTGTCTTTCCACCTCAGTTAAAAACCAAGAGGATATTTGATTCTTTGATTATTCTATCCAATTACTTGTATCCTTTCCAGGAGAACATGCACTGCAGCCTCCTCTGACTGTGGTGCTGTTGAGGCCCTAAACTTGGGTCTCTATCACAGCATAGACACGTTTTGCCCCCGTGTAAATTGTTCACCATTAGCTCTGCAATAGCCTCCCGCTGGTTTTGATGAATACTAGTGTGGAGTGCAACTATTTAAATAATGAGCAGAAGAGCAAAAGTTTTCTACGTAACTATTTGGTGTAAAAATGCTTTAAAAGGCAAACACATCACGCATGTATTCGTTTTAAAAAATCTCCCCCAAAACAGACTTTGTGAGAAAGATCTTTCAGACACTACCTTTTTCTAGGCGATGACTATATATATGCATAGTCATTTGTATTATAATTTCTAAGATTGAAAAAAAAAATAATGCAAAGAATATTTCAATCTTTCAGGAGCAATTACTCAAGCCCTTTGAAAAACAACTTGGGAAATGCTCAAAATTATAATAAGTAGAAACAGCCTAAGCTCTAAGAAGTTTATCTTTGTCTCATCCACATGTTCCCTCTCATATTTAAATCCCTAGAAAGGCAGACATACAAAATGGATCTCTGAGGTTTCCGCAGAGCCCACAGTTTAATTCATCTCTCTCCAGCAGACATCTCACGCTGGTGGTGTTTTGTTACCGATCCTTGGGAAATCGTAGCAGCTATTGCGGAGTGGACGCTGCTGGAAGCCTGGACATTCACAATACCCTTACATCTCCATGGTCGCATGGGAGAGCTGGGCTCTGAATAAAATAGAGGGCACTTGCAAGAGTATTGCAAAGACTGCACCCTGAAGAACTGCCCCTAATGCCTCCCCTTGGTTTTCAAAGCCCCAATGTTAAAACTTGGCTCTATCTAAATGTAAAAGTATTCTCTGTATGCAGGAAGATGTAACCTGAAGCCACAGGAGTTCTGCTCCTACTGCTTCCAGGTACAGCTTTCTGCATTGCCTTTGCAGGCCAAAGTCAGCACTTAGAGCAGTCTATTACATCTACCCACCAACAGTGATTTTGATTAACTCCCTGGAAGTCCACGCTGTCTCCATGAACAGCAGAATCATAGAATCATAGAATAGTTTGGGTTGGAAGGGACCTTTAAAGGTCATCTAGTCCAACCCCCCTGCAATAAGCAGGGACATCCTCAACTAGATCAGGTTGCCCAGAGCCACATCCAGCCTGACCTTGAATGTTTCCAGGGATGGGGCATCTACCACCTCTCTGGGCAACCTGTGCCAGTGCTTCACCACCCTCATTGTGAAAAACTTCTTCCTTATATCTAGCCTGTATCTCTCCTCTTTTAGTTTAAAACCATTACCCCTTGCCCTATCACAACAGGCCCTGCTAAAAAGTTTTTCCCCATCTTTCCTGTAAGCCCCCTTCAAGTACTGAAAGGCCGCAATAAGGTCTCCCCGGAGCCTTCTCTTCTCCAGGCTTGTCTTTTCAGTCTTGCCATTTAGGCGCAAGCACAGGTCTCTGCCAGTTACCCAGCTATCCTTGCCTTGTTCCGCGTTTTGCCCCAACGCTGCCACAGCGCCCTTTGCTGCTGCACAGACGTTTTGCATCTTCAGACTGAAATGCTTTGGTTATAGTGGCTTTTGCCTCAGAAGGACACAATTATCCACACCAGCAGTTCCCAAACTGTGGTTTGTAAAGCCACAGCGAAAGCTCTGTAGCACCACACTGCTTTAAAGTTTAAACCGTAAACTTGAGACAAATCGAGGATTAAGGTAGTTGCCTGCAGTCCAAAACATTTGGGAATGAAAGAGCTTAAAAAATGAGCTTAAAATATGAGCTCATCATTCTTTTACATCAGTCTTGCCATCCCTCTGCTTAACCACCACAGCTGCAAAGTGAAGTTACAGTCCACCACAATCCCTTCATTTTCCCAAGTGAAGGGATACCAGTCACCTGTAAAACACCATGAACAGCACAACTAGATACCCAAAGTTGACAGTAGGAGCCATGGTACAAACAGCTATCAATTTGTCCTGTCCCCACCGCAGAGCTGTGCCAGACGTTCTTGTATCATGCTGGGAACGTGTCCAGGGCAAGCTGGGTAAAGTCACCCAACACCCTCACATCTTCATTTAGTTAAATGCCTTTGTTCAGGCTGCTGGAAACATTATGCCTCAGCTACATGGTTAAAAATAAACCTTTTCATCATCAATTCCTAGTTCACTCGAGAAAAAACACTCCAGAAAAGCCAATACAGTCTCTGTGCTACCTTCCTGCCAGCCCTTCGCTGCTGCTACCACCAACTCTGTCAGCAACCAGGTGCAACTCCACTTGACCACCATCCTTCCCGCAGGCAGCCCACTGCCCATGCTCGCCTGTGAAGTTTGGAAATAAAGCTGTTTGACCAGTTGTTCCCAGTGTTTGCAGTTTTCATCTCTCTCCTGCTGTTTCTTGGCCTCAAAAAGTAATCTGCCTTTAGTAGACAGATGTATAGTGAGAAGTTTAAGGTTCTCAGTAAACATCCAGCAGGCTCATTGTACGGTCAGGGTTGTGCAACAATTTACATTTTCACTCAACTTTCCAAAAGAAGTCTTTATTGTTTAAAAAGATGAAAAATTTTTTTGGCAAGCTTGAATGAAAAGCTTCCTTCCAACAGGGCTAGGAGAACCACAAAAAAGTCAGCTTACTTTTCCCACATGTGTTATTAGCAGCTCTCTCACCGAAATAGTTCGGTGAACTGAAGTAGGTTTTGGTCCAACGCCCTGATTTCTTGAGTACTGTAGCATTTCTTGAGTATTGTAGCATTTCTGTGAAGTCTGACTTTGGGTGAATAATGCTGTCTTGCTTGAAATTGCACCCTGTGGATGCAAGACCACCTTCTACTAATCTTTTGTTGAGTTTGGTAAGGTTGCAGCAAGGCCAGGCCACTGGAAACACAGTCCAGTGAGTCCATCCTCTTTAAAGCAGAAAGGGAAGGAAGGATAAATTTGCAAAATCACTCTCTCATTTGTTACTTTGGAACAAGCGACACATAAGCCAAAACCTTCTTTTCATCTTTTGCCTGGAAAAAACTTGTAGTTAAGAAAGCGTTTCTCCCTCGTGGATCTCAAAGCTTAGAAAGGAGATTTCAGCAGTATCTAGGCTGATTATATCTCAAATAGGAAAAGAGCCGCTTTGTTTTCTCTTTCAGGAATGGCAAGACTGACATTTAAAAGAAGCTGCAGTGCACAATTAGCCAAGCACTCAGCTATCAGGATATGCCAAAACTGAGGCTTTGCACTTGACCTCCACTCCACATTCCTCACCTCTGGGAACCAGCATTATGATGCTATTTACATAATCACAGAATTTCCCTAATACAACTGTATGCTTTTCCCCACGCACCATCAAGTTGTGTCTATATTAGATAGGGAAGTAAAGGTCATGTCAAGGACATCCCCAGATTCACCAATAATAGAGGGAAAGAAAAAAAATCTGAATTTTGGAAAGTGGAGAGGATTAATTCTCACTATCTCATTTTTCTTAAAAAAAAAAAGCCCACAGAGAAAACAAACAAAAAACCCCAAGTAAACCCTTAAATTATAGCCAGTAATTGGAAGAAAACCACTTATTTATCTAACCTCTGGTGGCACTGAAAACTGAGTCAAAATTACTTAGTGGCTATTTTGTGTCTGTCTCAAGGACTATTACAAAAGTAATGCATATGCAGGTTGCTCTCCATCTGCACAAAATATTACTAAAATGTAATCTGACAAGCAGATTTTTCCTAATGCTACTAGCTTACAGTAAAAAAAGAAAAAAAATTCTCAGTTTTCAGTGAGTCCACAAGCAGGGACCAGGGTGGGAATGATGAGCAGGGATGGGGAGGTATTTCAGTGGTGTTGCTGCTTAATGTCGAACCTCAGTGTCAAGTGGCAAAGGCAGCACGATTCAAACCGAGGAAGAAAGGGGTAAGCACACACACACAGAAGCAGAAGGGAGGGGAAAAGCAGCCTAATCAAAACTAACAGCAGGATTTCTGCTCACACTTCAAACCGAGAGCAGATAAAGCCCTTCATTTTCGGTTCTTGAAAGCAAACCCCTGGAGTCCATGCGGAGAAGTGCTCCGCAAAGAACCTAGCAATCCTTTGAATTCAGTCATTTGCAGAAGAAACACCTTCCTGAACATTTTTCCCCATTCTCAGTCATTTGTTCATTAGTATTACTATTACACACTTACTGACCTTTTCTTTTATATGACAAACCCAAGCGTTCACTTTTGGAGCCTGAAGGTTCATTACCCATACTCATCTTAGACGACTTCCCATCCTCTCTCTCCTCTCAATTTCAAGCTGTCTGTTGCTTGAACCACATCTCTTGAGAAGTCTAGGTATTCAGCATCTTTTCTTCTTTTTGTTAAAAGGTAGGCGTACCTCCTGGCTTCGTGTTGTTCATTCTAGTCTGATGAAACCATCCCTCAAAACCTTTTCCCTGAGGGACATTTTACTAATTTAGGGTCAGCATCACAGAAGCCATTCGGGAACTCAGATAATATGGACAGGCATCCAGTCAGACTTAGAGGAACCTCCAAAAAGTTTGGACAACCCCTTGAAAGTCATCAGGAAACTTGAACTTGACTTGTTCAGGCACTCTGTGCATTGCACCAGTTGCAGCACATACCTTTTGGTACCCGAGTATCACCAGGGCCAGACGCACAGCGGCCAACATCACACAGGAGACAGTAATAGGGGTGGAAAACCTCAGAGCACACCCAGTGCTAACGCAAGATTCCCACAACTTGCAGCAGAGTATTGCGCTATTGCAGAAACAGACAACCAGAAGAGAAAAGGTACAGGCCAGATTTTCAAAAGCTTGCTGGCATACTTCAACGGGGACAGGCGCTGCGCAAGCAACTTCTGCCGATGCAGCTAGCCTTTGCCGATTGCAATCTTAAGTGTCTCAAAAAGAAGTGCCAGCATCCTTCTCAGAAAAGTTCCCAAATATCTCGAGTAGGACTACGAAGGGATGCCCTGTAACTCCACTCAGTTCCAACCCAGCATTAAAACTTCAGCCTCTAAGCGCTAAAAAACTCTCAGTGCTTTAACTAGAACATATCCATCATATGGGTGGGAGGAAATCTCACCAAACTTCAATATGCTGCTGAAATTTGAAAAAGAAAGTAGCAAGAGTGTTTTCTGCAAGAGGTATTACTTTCTGCTGGTATTTTTGCAAAAGATAGGATTAGTTTCATGCTGTCTTGCAGCATGATCGAGGGCAATGTAAGGATAATAATTAAGTGAATTCTATTGCCAGATGTCACAAGTGATAAATACAATGCATAATTAAACAAGCGGCACCTAGACTGCCTGGAGGAAACAATTATTTAGTGCTTTCATTAGGACAGACTCATTTCTCTCACATTTTTTCATTACTTTCTCATATTTCACAAATCCGCTGAAAATCAACAGCTTTATATTAGCTCCTGTGGCTGCATGTGCCCAGGAACTGCCTGCTGGGAACAGACCCAACATGCATCGCCGGACGAGTGCCCACCTTGTGAGTACAGAAGGATCTGCATCTCCAGAAGAACGCAGGTGAAAACCTGGACCAGGTTCTCCAGGCCCAGCAGCTCAAAGACCTCCCGCAGCGGGTAGTCAGAGAGCGGCAGCTCGTTGGGCCCAGGTCTCTGGCAAATGATGGGCTCGTAAACCCCATAAAACTTCAGCGACCTCCCCGGGGGCGGCAGGGGCACCTCGTAGAGGATGTTGTGGATGTAGCTCTCCAGGGGCAGAGGCGGCGGCTGCTGGGAGGTCACCGCCTTATAGAGCTGGATCAGGAACTTCTTGCAGGCTTGCATGAAGGGCAGAGGGGTGATGAGGCATATGCATTTGGAGACATACAGCGTGTCTCTGCTGATGTCGTAGGAGTTGTACCGTTGGAGCTTGGCGAGGGAAGTGGCATCGCCCTCGTCGATGCTGCTGGCCAGGGAGTCCATGCTGCACGAGGAGGAGGCGCAGACGCTGCTATATTGCTCTGCGTTGTGCATCTGGTAGAGCGTTTGCATGGCTGTGCAGATCTGCTTGCTCGTGACCTCCTCGTAGAACGTGAGCACAAACCCGTACGTACGAGAGCCGTCTTCTCTGGTGATGATGAACGAATGGAGCTGAGGATCTCTGTTATCTGCCTGCGTCCTGAAAGACAGCCCTTTGGGCATACACAGCTAAGAAAAGAGGAAAGAAATAGACATAGTTATCTAAGCTACAATTTTATTTTGTTACTTTTGCTTTACAGGCACGTTCTTTTTTTCCACCGCATCATAACAAGCCATTTATCATTAAACATAATCCCCCTGAAAAGTAGTCCAAGAACAAATGGCCTAAAACTGATGCTACTTAAAAGAAGAGACAGGCATGACTGAAGAAAGGAAAACACCCTCCAAAATCACCCATCTGTTAAGTCATTATGACTTATTTTCATTACTTTGTAAAACTATTTTCACTACTGAACAGCCTTTGTCTCATTCACCTAAGCATCCATATAGACATCCAGTTTCGTTCTCATTCGCACATATCGTTCCCACAGTACTCTAAAATCAGAGAGCCAAGGGAGCATCTTATACCACTGAATTACAATTACAGACTTCTTGAAATTCTTTGATCTTCCCTAATTTTCTTAAAAGAAAGCAAAACAACTGACTGACAGCTATTACATTTGCTTTCTTCCTTAAGCGCTACAAAATAGCTTACAGTGGAAGAAGGCAGGAGGGGGGGAACCCAAAATCTATGAAAGCCTCGTTTTTGATTTACCACTCAGCAAAATCTTTTGCAGTGATTCTGCTACACTGGGTGTTTCTCTGAAACACAGCCCTAGTGATAACACGAGGCATTTTTCCAGACATTCCCCAGGAATTCTATCAGCCATCTAATACAAAATAACAAACATCCAGCAAAACTTGTTTGAATGCGCGTCAGCATGAAACTCCTTATGTTCTAGCTAAATCGGTATGTTTATAAAAAAAGAACTAAAGCCTCCTTTGCACCTTCCATCTGGAGAAATAAAAAGAAAGAAGAGAGGGAGACCCTTCAAAGCGCTCCTCCTGTTCCAAAAGGCAACACTAGAAGCCAACTTTCCCAAGGGATGTAAACCTACACACAGCTGAGTGCAGCCCCTAATGTCTTACCTTGACCAGGAGTAAATTCTTCCGATGGTGGAAGAGGTCAAGAGAAATAATTACATATTTTCAGGCACATCCTATCCCGAACTTCACCAGCGCACCTTGCAGAGACAGCCTGATAAAGCTGCTACCAGCCCAGCTGGGATTTAGGCAAGTGGTCCAGACTCACTTCACAAGATGCTAGCAAGCCCCTAAGTTATCTAGGGCAGCTCTTATGTATTCCTCTAAAAGGTAATGTATAGGGAAATAAGCAGCTTGGAGTTGGCAGAAGAATTTAATTCAGTTGATGGGCTTTGCTGACATAAACCATGAAATTGCAGCTCGAACCATTTTTGAACAGCAGCTTCATTTTTTCATTCAAAAGGTTTATAGTTTTTATTGAGGCATTAACAGCAGTGCCGTGGCTAAGGCTTCTCCAATAAAGGAGTAGTAAAAAATCCTTGTTTCACACTTTATTTAAATTTATTCTGCACAATAAATATCTCAACCTCATTTTTTGGCAGGCTTGCTTAATAAAAATTTATTTCTAGAATGTGGGCATTGAATGGCAGCCATAGCCTTATCAAATCCGATTAGGCCGAAATCATAGGTTTTAATCTCAACACTATCAAAGATTATATTTTCTTAACTTTACAGAAAAATACCTGGATAAGCAAATTATATGTACTGGTACAATCAAGAACAGATAAGCATCAAGGAAATTCAGACCAGCTGAGACAGTTTCAGAAGGCTGTATTAAATACATTTCCTCCAAGTCTTAATTATTATTCCCTCACCCTTTATATACTGAGTATACAGACAGAAAGGGACACCCATCTATTAAGCTTCAGCCACAGCCCGGCATACGCAGAATATCGACGTTTTAAGACCCTGGCTGCAAACGCTGGCACAGAAACTGCCGCTGTCATTAGACCTACAAGACGCCACAGGAAAAGGCAGAGAAAGAAAGAAGCTGGGAAAGCACCAAGGCAGGGAAGAACCACCACGAGTCACTTAAGAAGCTAAGATCAAAAGGAAGGGCCTGTGCTCATTTTCCAGCAACACAAAAAGCTTCAAATTTGCAGTTAATGCATGAAAACTTTCATCTTAGTGCCTTGGACATCAATCACTTCCCATCTCATCTGTGTTTGTCACACGCGCCACAGGAGAGCGTTGGGGAAGAGCAGCTCGGGACGTGCTACGGGGGCTGAAAGCTTTGCCTGGTGAAGCCGGCTAACGGCGAGAAGGCAGTCAGTCACTTTCATTGCATCTGTGTATAAACACAGAAAACTATCCAAGATTACCGATCAAAGGACAGGATTCCGGTTTTCAGAGCACTTTACTATTTATATTTAAACACATGCACCAGCAGAAAAACATGGAATTAAATCATACTTGCAATAGGGCTTATCATCAACATGGTTTGTAAAAACAAATGGAAGCAGCACAAAGACGGACAGAAAGATATCAACTAATCCATACCTCATCTCTAAAAGTGATGAGTAGGAGGTACCTTTTTCCTAAACACGGAGGCAGGATACACACACACACTGTAATCCCTCCCTCCTTCCTCCTCCCAGCCATCACCAGTTGCAGATGTTTCTGAACCAAAGGTCCCCTCGGGAGCACTGCCCGTTAGCACTGGTTCACCTCTTCTCCAGTGGATCCTCTATTTCACTTTTTACACCCCTGGATATTTTTCATGTTCACAACGTGCCACGGCAGCAAGGTCCGTACCCAAACTGCACCATGGGTGAGGAGGTGGAGAGAAAGATGCTTTTGTTTGCATTAAAACCTGTTCCTTCAAATTACACCGGGGAACCTTTAATTCTTTTATTTCAGGATATGAGATGTTAAATGGACAATGCTTCCTTGGACTTCAGAGATACAGGCAAAGATTTATGAATGATGAACCAGATGGCTAAAATAGGAGGTTTATTTCCTAAAAATTTCACTTTCCTCTCTACTGAGAACTTCAGTTTGATACAACGCATTACTCGCGGAATGGCCGCAGAAGATAGTGACGTTAGGCAGGAATAATCACAAAAAGCAGTGAGGGAAAGAAATACTTTCCTATTAAAGACAACTCTGTACTTTGATATATACTTTGAAAGGGAGAGAAAACATGACTCGTAGGCAGAGTGATTGCTTGGGACTCCACGGGGTTATTTTTAAAGCAACAGGATGGTTTCAGAAGGCAATTGAAATTCCTTAGGCACCCAGCAAAGCCAGAGTTCTCACAAGTTAACCTTCAAGGATTTATGCATTTTCTTCTCTGAGGAAAATTGCTTCTGGAAGCTCACATAAAGCAAACACATAGGCAGAACTAATACAGCAAGGCAAGATCAGAAAGGCCAATAATTGCCTCAAGGGATTCTGTGGAGGTGGATATTACTTTAAATGATGTTTCAGATCAAAACAATAAAGAAGTTTTCCAAAAAATGATTTAAAAGACCATTAAATACTGCTGCTGTTAGTAAATGCTTTTTTTTTCCTCTCCAAGACACACTGCAAATGAAAGATGTGTTCTTCAGCTATTTGATTTCAGCTGAATGCAGCTCGGTTCAATTATTTCATTTTAATAGGTTTCTTGCTGGTTTTAGTATTCCATTGTTGTCCGATAATATGATCACACTTCATGAATACTAGATGTTTTCAACTGTAATGCAAGAGAGAAATAATGCAGCAATTCCAGCTATTACCTCTTGCTGCCATATTCCTGCTGCACACTCCCCATCACTTCTCCTCTGAACACCCCCAATTCAAAGGCAGAACTAAAAGGCATAAGTAGCCTTGGCATTTGAGTTATTACCATCTTAACTGTGCTGATGAAGCATCATTCCGAGTCCTTCCTGCCTTCTGTATAAGCTAAGTGATGTGGAGATCTGCCCAAACACCGCACCGCCTCCATCAGCGCACGTTTGGAAGCAGAGGACAGAAGTCCCCCGCTGTCAGCAGGCAGAGGGAGTGATCAGGCTCATCTCTGCCTTTCTATGTATGTGCAGTGCCACACTATTTACTCTGTGTCACTGCTACTTCCAGCTCCTGTGTTTTCATATTAAATATTTGGCACAACGCTAAAAAATAAAATTCAGTGGAAATCGAGATGAACTTCAGATTTCTACATCTTCATGGTTGCAGAGAGGTTCCAAATGCATTTTTGCATTTGCAAAAGACATTTTATTGTGGCTTTTGTGTGTTCCCCATCTCTCCATCTCCTGGGTGAGGGCCAGGAGATTCTCTTGGCTTCATACCTGCACCATACAATGAGGTTGGTTTTGTTTTGAAGTAGCTAGTATGTAGTCCTACCCTCCTCAAACGCGAAGCACATCTAAACTTGATTGGGGGGAAGGGGTTCCCTAATTTTCCAATTTTGAGTTAGACTCAATACACATTTTTGAAAACGGCTGGAAGCGGTAATATTGTTTAATGCTACTGTTACAACAACTGGTTACTTTTAAGTTATAGAACGAATAGCATGGGCTGTACTGGGAAGCTCAAATACCAGTAATCTGTTGTTAAGAACATGTCCTGACAAAGACAAGTGCTTTGGTGATTCTGGAAACATCCTTTGAATATCAGCTCTTTGGGAAAATTTCCAGTGGATCATTAGTCTTTCCGTTGTCACTGCCCCCACTCCAGAAACTGTTTTCTCCTCCCCCCCGCCCCCGTTCATGGGACTTAGCCACACAGACGCTCACCTCAAATTTAGCTGAGAGGAAAGAGATGTACGGAAGATGCATTGGTGTAGAGGCGCCATTAGAAGTGACGACCCAACAAAAGCTGTGGTTTAGGCAAGTTCCAGCTTCTGCGTAAAAATTCCTCTTTTCCTTGCTGTATGAGGCATCGAAGTTTTTTGTACTCAAAAATTTCTCATGACTATTAGTATCTTAAAAATTCCTTGGTCTGCCTCCTTCCCACCAGTGGATATGTATCCTGGGTGACTACACCCCTTCTCACCCGGTCACTGAGATGCTGGTTAGGCTTGTTTCATCACGCAGTAGACTTAACTAGAACTAGCAAGGGAAATGCAGCGTTTTACTTTTGTTGTGCCTGAAAGTATTCTGTATTTTTGCAATACCTCTTCCTCGACAGCTTTTCAACCAGCATGCCTAGCGGGCGCTCTTAGTCCCAGCAGAAGCACCTTGTTCATCACATCACATGGGCTGGTTGTAAACAACCCAGGAACCACTAGAGAGTTGAAGTTGTCAGGAAACAGCTTGAGAAGAGAGTTTCTCTACCTACCATGTTGACGGCATCCTGGTCAAAGGGGTTCCACTCGATGTTCTGAGGATAATGGGCCAAAACTTTGGACTTGAAGGTTCTTCTTAAGGGACTCTGGTCGAAATTCTCTCCTGCAACAAATAAAGAAATAATGACTTGTCACAGCAGCGAGGCTTCAGAGAGAGCTGGCCTGGGCAGCTTGCTTTCACTTTGGTGTCCTGTTGTTTGGTTTGGTTTTTTTGGTTTGGGTGGGGGTTTTTTTTGTGTGTGTGAAATCTGAAGGGCATTTTCACTCCCAACAGATGTACTACTTTTAAAACAGAAAAGATGCACATTCGGTCTGATCTTACCCTCCCTCCCACAAAATCTGACTACAGTCGCAACACAGCTTCCAGCTTAGTATTTACGGCATGGAAACTTATTGTTAAAAGAAAAATTACTGCTGGAGTTTTATAGAAAAAGGCTCTGCAATCAGCTGAATTCTCCACCTACCCCTATAGCTTGAATATCTACAGATGGCTTTACTTAGATGCTGAAAGAGCACTTTCCCTCAAGTTTGTTAGAAACTGTCTTACGGCCAATAAAAAGTATGAGCACCTCTCAGCTATTATAAATTATGCAAGGATTCATTATAGATCTTTTTTATATCACAAGTCCTGTGTGAAGATTAAACATTTATTTTTTCTACAGGAAATTTCAAGGACAGACTTTTTCCACACGAAGAATCCAGCAAGTGCAAAGAGGAAGACTGAAATTAGACTTCAAGCAGAAATGCATCCAGTTATCAGCATACAAATAGTGTATTTCACAGTGACATTGTTAATGGAGTTTCCACCATTGGAGAGGCTACAGTATGCAACACAGCAATCAAAATAAGAAGTTATTAAAATCTGTTAATTATATTACCATCTACTACACTTTTCTCAGGTATCAGGTTACTAATTTCAGGCTTCTTGCTTTAAAGACTACAGGTGGGTCTTTCCTGTTCAGTTCCTTTCTCACCTGAGAGAGATGAATTGGATGAAAGCCTTAAGTTCACAGTGATGTGAAATGTTTTTCACCAAACCTTACTTTGCACTCAAAGGCTCCCTTTGGGTCTTCTTAGTGTTACCTAGCTACTTTTAAAAATATGTTACTGAAATAGAATTGGATTTCTTTTCTTTAAAAAAAATACTATTTCTCTTTATACTTAAAGATAGAACCAATATTTCATTAATGTTTTTAATGAGAGGTTATTTTGGATGAAAAAATACTCAATCGCTTGGCAAGCTCTAAAGGCAATCCGCTGTTCCTGGAGAAAAGTTAAAACTACGAGTCACTAACCTCCCTAACCCCTCTCTGAAGGCAACGTGGGCTGTGGGAGTATAATTTGCGCCTGCTCAGTTACATATGACAACTCAACCTTCGCGCAGCTAGCAAACCTCTGAGTGATGTTGCAAAATTCACAGTTCAGCAGTTACCGGGAGGTTTCTGAGGCCACAGCCATTTGGCATGTGCCCTTTGCTCCTTGCGAAGCACAGTCTACACAATCATTTGGCTCAGTGTGAATTAACCCAAGGAAATTTCTGTACAAACTGATACTTGAAAGCAGAGCTGCTCAGTCTTTGCCTGGCAGAGCTTAGGATCTGCAGATAACTGCGGGGAACACAAGATAACAGAGGAAAAAAAACCACAGCGGCAGTTCACAAGGTAAAAATTATCCAGGCAAAGTTTTAGGAGGGTTGAAAACCATTTGCCGTATGAAACCCTTAATACACCTTCAAGGTCGAGGGCAGAACCTGCAGCGCCAGGGCCATCGCCGCGGCACCTGCACAACAGAGGGAGGCGGAGGAAGAGGAGGCGCAGGTCAGACATTTCGTACACCCACGCCAGCCGCCCGCTTGGTCGGGAAGGGGAAGCGGAGGCTCACGCCGCAGCTCCTCTCCGCAAGGACACGTGTAGGCAGGCTGAAATTCCTCGAGATGCGCAAGTCAGCTGCGCTGGGACGGCTCCTTGCCCCCTGTAAGAGCTGCTGCTCCGAGTGAGCCGGGGAGCCAGGTGGAGGAGAGAGAACCAGCTCTTCCAACAGCACCTGCTTTCAAATGCGCTCAGAGAACGGGTTTAAAATCTTTTCCTTCCCAAGACGTCTCTGAGATTTTAAAGATATGGGTATTTTTATACAATGGCTCATTTTTAACACAGGATTTAGACACATTGCAGCATTATTTTTTTTCTAGCACTATGTCTGGTCTGTCTCACTTGATTGTGGTGGGTAACCATGGGGGAGAAAAGCAAATAAGCTTCTACAGGGATATTCTGTGCTTGCGAGGAGATGAAGTCTGAGAGGATGCAATGCTGCAGCCATATTTCCTTGTGGGAGGAATAAATGGAAATGGTAAGATGTGAGGAGCTCTGGAAGGGGAATCCAGCCTGCTTCTGGAATTGCTCAAGGCAAACCAGAAATCCAGCAAAACCGTATGCATCATAGAAATACAGAAAACTGAAGGTATCAGCTAAACTGGATCAAATAATTAAAAGACATGTCAGGGTTTAGCTGATTAGCTCATCACATCCGCCACGTTGGACCTGACTTGCCACTAGCTGCTGTGGCAGTCCAGAGCACAAGCTCTATGAAGATCCTCTCCATGCTCGGTTACAAAGCTCAGACTGAAGTACACAAAACCAGAGACCATTACTCTATTACAGAACATGGCAGTAGAATAACCTCTTATTTTGGCCCAGAAGTTCTTTGCAGAGGCATTAAAGATATAATGTCATCTGCTGATGCCTGAAGTTTCACAAAATAAAAATCCCAACAAGCAAAGCCAGCGAAAATTCTCTCTTCAGGTATGCGCTTAAACATACTTGGCAATATTTTAAATTCTTAGTATCAAACAATAATTAATGTGCTTGCATGATCAAATAAATATGCATAAGGTTATTTCCTAATTAGATCTTCAGTCTTCACATCTGACATAGTTTACCTTACAACTGTGAATTAGCAGAAGGGCAGATATTTGATGCTGAATTTGTTTGGTTGCTGCTACTAAAAGTTCGAAGAGCATCTGGATGACTTCAGTAAGTACTCCAGCACTTACAGCAAGTGTTCAAATTTCTTTAAAGGCTTCCTTTTTCATGACCAAAAAATGTTACTGAAGTAACCTGATGGATGCTAATTGGGGAATTTGTGTGGTTCAGCGGCACTCATCACCTCCGCAGTTCACCCATGGAGCCCTTTGCAGGTTCTTTGGGTGCCACTTTTCCAATCTACATTGTATGGGTGTTGTAAAAACACCTTTCGCTTGAAAAATAGCCCGCAGTGATGACAGTCAACATCTAAATTGATTAATCATTTGGTACGAGCACCTAACTGTAAATGGGAGTCCAGCAGCAATGCACATTAATCACGTCATTTACTGTTTCTAATACGTGTGCTCACTTACAGGTACCAAAGAAACGGGGACAGGCTTTGCCCTGCACACTGGACGTGCTCGGGTGAGCCCTGCTTGCAGCACACCTGCGACATGTGGCATCTCAAGGGACGGGGCTCTGTGCGCTTAGATTGAGCGGGACAGCAAACCGCCCGGCTTTCACCTAACCTCACCAGATAAAGCTGTACTTATTTCCAGGTTAGACCAAAAATTACATCACCGGGGATGTAAGAGCAGGGAAAGCCTTGATTTTTTGCTGTTCTTGTTATTGAACGTCCTTTGCCTCATTTTCCCTAAAAACCACTCCCCCATCTTGTTGGGCAATACACTCTGGCAGCATCTGGAACCCGTGAAGAAGAACATGGTGTATTTGCTAATAAACCATAGCAATCATGAAAAAGTTAGGGTTTCGATCAGCTTTCGGAAATGACCCATAATTTGCATGCTGCTGCAAATACTTGGACAGTCACTTAAGATGTCAGAGATGTCTAAAGAGTTTTGTTTATGAAGCACAAGTGTTGCTTTAAGAAATCCAGCTTTCCAAAACGAGCAGTAACAATGTTTTAGTAGGCTGACAACATGGATTCATTTTGTCCAGGAAAATAAATGGCACAACTTACCTTTGGAGAGTTCTCTGCAGGGTTTGTATTTTACTACTACGGTGGTTTTGAAAAATAATAAATTAAAGGTATAACACACACACAAAATACAATTTTCTCAATCGGTGATCACAAGACAAAAGAGAAGCGCCAAGAAACCACACTGGAGTGAATCAGTCGGTCATTAGCTCGAAAAGACGCAACATCGCACCCTCCGCACAAAGCTGCCCCCAGGAAGACAGGCAGGGTAAGCTTTTAGAGGAGATACGTAATTTAGGAAAGAAACAGTACAAGGATACGACAGAAAGCAGCCCGCATGTCAGGGTGAACTGTCATCTTTTGGCCAAACTAGCAGGAAACACCTCAACTCTCACCGAAATGAGATGAGAGATGTGGAACATGACACCCAGCTCCACACTGACAAGCAACTGGAAGAGAACCACAGGGAGCAAAACCTTCTTGGCAAACACGAGGGAAGGGATCTGGACCGAAGGGTACCTGATATCATCAGCTCTCAGCCTTGGTAGTTCTGAACTGCTGAGTCACACGTGGCAAATAAAATCTATTTAGCTGTTATTCTAGCCAAACAGTGAATTTTCATTAAATCTACTGTGTGCTCATTTAAGTGCTTGCTTGCTAGCTTCCAAAACAGGATTAGCAAGGTACATTAAAAATGAAGCAAGTACCAAATGCGAATTGAATCCATATTCTAAAATATTCATGGCCAGATAACAGTACTATGAATACAGACAGAAACATCGTCTTTGATGCGTGGTACCCATTCATGTAAACAGCGCATCTCATAGGGTAAGCTGCCTCTCAGAGGCAAATTAAAAATTTGGTTTTGAATAGACTCCTTTGGCTTTCAGGATATTTAAAAAAAAAAAAAAAAAATCATTCAACTATTTTTCAAAATTGTGTAAAATGTCAGATTCAAGTTCCATTTCAATTGGATACTACAGCCTATGTAATGGTACTTTTGAACAACTTGCACTTTCCTTTAAAGGCACTCATTTTTAAAGGGACCTTTAGTTTCAAATTAAAAGCAAATGGTGACGTGATGGGTGCTAGATCAAGAAAAACCATTCTAATTTCATTTCAAAATGAAAAGATTTCTCAAAATTAGAAAACAAGCATCTTCTGTTTTTTGGATGAAGGATAAAATTACTAGGGAAATGCAGCTACAGTTGTGAGGCTGCCAGTCATGATGGCTTTCAAATGGGTAATCATATTTAAAAATTTAGTGATCTTAAGGTTTAAGCAGATCCGTTTTAATTATCACAGCTACAGAGGCATACAAAAATACGTACTAAATAGGCAGAGGCATCCTCCACCCACACCCTCTGGTCCAGGGAATGTGAGCTATCTGTCGCTCCTTCCAAGCTCTGGAATGTAGACAGGAATGCTTGTGACCACAAAAATAAAAATATCTTTTATTCCTTTAGAGGAACATACTGGGAGCACGACTGTGCACAGTACCGCACCTCACGGTGACAACCTCTTTGATAGCTATTTCTAAATAAAAGTATTCAGCACATCCAGCTATGTTCTTTCCCTGCGGACAGAACTTTGTTAAGCGTTGGATAACTGGATGACCCTGCACGACAAGCGAATAATGTACAACGTGTGAGTGAGAAAACAACGTGGGGACAGGAATAATAGTGCTTGGCTGGGGAGCAACTAAGCTGTTAATTGTCAAGTTCACGGGATGGTTAGTTTAAGTAGTGCAGAAATTGTGCTCTGCTGCTTTTCTTCCGTGCCTCACCGCGACACCAAAGCAGCAGCGGTAGGCTCGTCAGCGTTCAAGGACATTGACTCAAAGGCATTATTCCTAACAACATATTCTCATAATCTTACAGCAGAGGAGGGAAACGATATGAAAGGGAGGACTGGGACACGGCAGACAAAACAGTTTTCATTCCAAAATTTTAAAATCTGAGTTGTCTGTAAGATGGTGGTGGCTTTTTGGGGGGCGGGCAGGAGGGGTAACCAGGGTCTAACCTACCTCTTGCATGGCAATATTTAAGCAGGAAGCCATAGTGGGTTGTGTCCCCTATCAATACATCTACATGATCTGGCTTTTTTTGGTGTGTCTGTGTGGACCTCACTAATATTGCTATTTAACTCTAGACTGCAAAACACGCTTCCTTGAGGTGTCAGGAACCTTCGGGTCTCTGTAGCAGAAATTGATGGAGCTGGACCTTCCAGTACCCTTTGTCCACAAATCTACACAGCTAAGACAGGTTGGATTTCCTGATAAGCATCCTCTAACATGGCCTCACGCAAGATAGTGTTCACTCTTTACCAAGCACACTAAGATCTAGCAATTTGTACGTCCACCAATACACCTGACACCACTAGTGGCATTTTGTTGGAGAGGGGAAGGACATCTGCCAAGAGAGCTTCAAGAAAGAGACTAAAATTTATCAGATATTGATTTAAATTAGGTAAAAGAATGAAAAAGTTGAGGATTTTTGGTTTTGCTTTTAATCTCTGACCCTTAATTTGATTCAAGGGGAGCTGGAAGACAGAAAACAAAGAGAGAGAGAGGGCCTGGTGATTTGTTTTGTCCTTAACGCCTCTTTACCTGAGGTTTTGTCTGCAGTATCTGAGCTCTTGCCATGGAGATCTGCTTCTAGCCATTTGTACAAGACTATACAACATAACAAACAGAGATAAAAAAAAGCAAAGTATGAACAAAATGGAAAGATACGCAAATGTACTGGGGAAGGGAAAAATGTGAAGCAGACATTGAACATTCCCCCTTGCAACCTCTCTTCCCCCCACTACTGCCAACGGGTAAATCCATGTGATAAATAAAACCCTCCGCGACTGTATTACTATAAAGGTGCTGAATGCATTGACGGACATTGTAGAAATACTTGTCAAAATTAGTAACAAGATTAAATTCTCAGTACTTCAAACAGCATGCTGCTGAACAGCTTCCCTATTATGAAAGACAGCTTTGTTCATGCATTGAGCTGTTCCAGAGCCTGTGAAACCAGGGGAAAAAACACCAGTTCTTTAACTGGTGCTGAACTAAACCCAAGAGGTTTTCCTTCGTATAATACTGTTAGCCATGTTGTTACACCTCCAATGCTGCACTGCATGCCATTTTCAGGACTTTCTGAAGTTACCCAATAGGTCTGGTCATCATTTCTGTCTCATAAGAGGGTGTTTTTAGACAAAGATTTGGAATAAACAAGCTATGTTTATAACTTAGATGAACAATTTTAATCTCTTCCAGTAACAGCTACCCCAATAGGCACTGGTAATGGAAGGGCTTCCTGCTGGCATGTCTAACTGAGGTTTCTTCCAACCGGTTTGCTCATCTCCCGCAGAAAAACAAAAATGTTTTCACAAACACCATGGCATTCCTTCGTCAAAAAAGTCCCATTCGTACACTACACAAAGGCATTACGCAATGTTAAATCTATTTTTATAAACCCGGAGTGTATATTAAAGCTGCAGTACCATTGACCTCTCTGGTCATTCAGTTTCTAGGTGTAAATTCAGAGTATTTCCACCATGACCTCCTGCTTGAGCTGTTAATCCAGGCATCAGTTCAGAGTACCCAGATAATTCTGCCAAGGCTGTACTTTCTGGGAAGGCAGCCCTCAGCAGAGGGCACAGGAGCTCTCAATAAAGATTTTTAGATTTGAATTTGTATGTTACGATAATTTTCCTCATTTCTTTAGGAGGCACCAGTAGATAACCCATATTCAAGTCTGCAGAACAATGTTTTTCCACTCCAGGTGTCTTATGCTATTTCGTTCTACTTTTGAGCTGTTTGAACCAAAAAGTTGCATAAATATTTAAATTAAAGGAAACAAAAAAAACAATTGCCCACTGATTTTCTGGGAACACATTGTCAGAGCATTCGTTTAATATCTTGGTCCAGAAGAGCACAATCAGGACGCCAAACTCTCCTGGTTAACGGCAATGAGCCAAGGCTGGCGACTGCCCCGTACCCACAGCGCCTTTACAAGCCCCTCTGCCAGGCTGCCCTCACAGCTCTCCCCAAAAGTCCTTTACAACTTTATCATTCAACGGGAATTCGGCACCGAGCTTCCACGGATTTAGCCACCGCCTCTGCAATAGGAAGAGCAAAAAGGAAAGACGTAACAGCTCGTGAAGGGATGCACAGCCAGATGCACTGGGACAGGTTCTGGTTTTATTACCCATCTCAGTATTTTGACCATTTATCAATCAATCAATCATATGGCTAAACAGTCACAGAAGTTACGTAAAAACTCCCGCACAAGAAGTCAAATGACAGAAGATCATTGACAACAGTGATACAGATACAGAGCTACGAACACTGTTGTGCAGCCTAATTCTTTATACAAACACAATGTAATGGAATACGACTATTGCCACAAACTAATTACACTTAGAAAAGGCTCAGTATTTCAACAATGCTTTTAAAAAGGAGATTTGTTCACCTAAGGGGTTCTACACAAGTCTAAATAAAGAGGAAAAGGCTAAAACCTAACACGAGCAGTTTAGTTTGCCATCATCCCTTCCTTCTGACCTTGATTAAAATACTTACTCTCTGCCTACAGAGTAACATTATACAGCACCAACACTGTCAGCTTCTTAAAATAGCCCCAGTCCCAGCTGCCAACAGACCACAGACATCCCACTACACTAGCAAACAAGTATGAGTTACACCATTCCTTTTACATAAAATTGCATCATAATCTTGTCTAATCCAAAACCTCATGGCTTAAATTATGTCAGTTTGGGTGATTTTTTTGCAGTGGGATAAGGGGAGTTTAGTAAACAGGTATCGGAGGCACAGTGCTCCTACACAGTTACCTTGGGGTCTGCTCCCAAAGGCTGGAAGAGGTTAGGAGGAAAAAGTGGAGCGGGTATAAAACTGGACCTATACTTATAAATATAGGGAATTATTTACGCCTCGGGCCTTTATTTTCTCTAGAAATCAAGGTGTGTGGAATTCACTGATTCTGTTGGTGCTGCCCCGCTGCCTTTCCAAGCATGGGCTCCTGATCCACTGCTGGGCAGTACGCGGAGAGCGTGCCCCAGAGATCCTTGGTCTCTCCTGTTTATAGACAACAAGTGGCTTTTTTTTTTAAATTGCATTTTTATATTCAAATCTGCTGTTCATTTTGGATACTTGATACGGAATGAATGAGCATTTTTACTAATACAGAAAACAATTTGAGCCATAATTAAAAGTTCATTTGAATTTAAGTTTCATACATCATTATTCTTAAATTGCCTGCTAACCTTTCGGTTCGTTACATAGCAAGTGAGTAATATATGTAACCATAAGAAACCGAAGGGTCTGAAATCCATCTCTCAGTTCCCAGAAGAACATTAACGATGGCAGAGCAAAAAAAGTTCAGGCAAGAGCGAGACACCAGCTCAGGCCCTTAAGCACAGCAGGACGCCAGAGCCCGTACAGCGAGGGCATCCCTGGCTTTGGAGCAAGAGGCACCTGCCTGCAGGCTTGGGCCGAACCGCCGAGGAAGAAAAAGCATTTTTAGATGCCATCACCTCCTCCGCGAAGTTTGGACGGCTTCCCGCTCAGTGCAACACCCGTTTCACATGTTCACCTCCCTCCGTGGACTGAACGCAGGATGAGGTAGGTATCCAGTCGCGCTTTTTGCACAGGACTCCCTTCACGCTTGCACTTTCTACTCATTTACAAGGGCAGGATCAAGATCAGATGTACCCGATTTCTCTGTTAAAACACGATGCCGCATTCTCAGACTGGTTTTGGAAACACACAAACGTCATTTTCAGTTCAAATGAATCTTAAAGCAGGTTTTGTCCTCTACTCCTCTGGGACAGAGGCAGCACAAGAGTCCTGTCTTAAGATCTGTTTTATTACAGTTGCTGTTTCTGGAGATGAGAAAAGGGGAAAAAAAAACCCCAACCTCAAACAAAAAACCAAAAAGACCAACACAAACAACCAGAACTTGTCATCCTAAAAATCCCTGTACTGTTTAGGTTTGTGTGCAAGAATGCAGGAAAGAAAGGGGAATTTTTCAGTAAATTTTGCTTTGGGGCTTTTTTAGTACGAGAACAAGCAGCTTTATTTTGATTCTTTATTTTTATAATTACAGTACATTCAGTTATCTTTTAAACTGGGCTGTATTAATATAGATTTTTTTAAACCACTCCACAATGCACATATCATCATGCATCGACATTAGTCCCCCTTGACTCATCAGGATGGCAAGTTTCAGGTGTTTTGCTACTTGATGTTAGAAGCAGTTTCACCAAAGCTGCATTTACACAACAGCAGAGTGTGAATAAATTCACTGATAACACCTTCTGCCGCTGTAATTAAGCTTGGTTTGCAAATCAGTACAAGAAAAGAAAGAAGCTTAATTTGGCCTGGACCATTTTCAGCACTAATCGACTTTGACATAAACAGAGCACAAAGATGCCCGTCCCGCAGCTCAAATAGTCAGCTATATCCCTGACTTGGGATTTTGCCTTTTGGCGACTTTCTTTTTGCCCATCTCGCACAAGCTTGAGGCCTTGGTTCCCTGGGCTTAGCATCATTACGCTGGGCAACAGACATTCCTGGCTTAAAGGAAGCCCTTGCTTTCTGATGTCCCCAAGAGCTGTCCCTTGATGTGCTGAGCCACAAAGAGGGTCCAAAGGACTCACGGTTGGTTTTTTTTATCGGCCACAGAGAACCCAGCCTGCGAAACTTGGTCTTCTACATCCATCAGCACTCTCCAGAAGGAAGCTATTCCCAGTTTCTGAAGAAGATTTTTCTTCTTCAAACAGCACAATCCACGACCCACCAGTGGCACTCAAGCCGACAGCTGAACACACCCTGGGCAGGGACAGCCTCTTCACACTCCTTGAAGAGCTGGCCCACACCTGCAAGGTTTAGACAACTGGTTTCATCAGTGGGGCAAGACGTGGATTTAGAGAGGGCGGACCCAGAATTAGCTCCTCACTGTACTGAGCGACTTTTTTTGCATACCCTTTACAAGCAAAGGGTTACAGCGAGGCGATGCTCGCTTGTCAAAGCTGCAGTTGCTCCGCTTTATGAAAACTTAGTTACATGTGGTTTTGATGGGAAGGGGGTCCAGCGAAGAAAGAACTTTGCTTCTTGTAGTCAGGAAAGCTTTCATCAGCATGGAGTAGAAACACTCCCTTGTGTAGCACAAACTGATTTTGTTCAGGGGTTTTTGAGAAACTGCTGTTTAAGCTGCTGCAAGCAATTAGCTGTCCTTATGACAGACTCCAAGAGCTGGTCTTCCGCCAGTTTTCAACAACTGAATCCTTTTAGAAAAAGAAAAGACAAAAACTTTTCACATACTGAAAAGTCACAAGCACCTGCAGGCAAGGTTTGAAGTTACCAGAGCTCCTGGATGGAGAACAGTGGTGAGCAGGAATGAAGATGCGGGCAGACGAGGATCCGCTGCCCACACAGTTGTGTCGGTCCTTAGAGCTGATACTTCCACTTAAGAGCTACCCAAGAAACCATTTCAGTTTGGAGATCGCTCTCAGATGCTTCAACCCAGGTGTACGACACTAATTGGAGAACAGCATATTGCTGCAAATGCTTCTACTGTGGGCAAACCTGCCACCGAAGGAACAAGACATTTATACAACATGCTGGATGATGCAGTTCTTATTAGCTCTTGAAAAAACAACAATGGAATTTTGCCCACTGAAAATGTTACAACATTGTTAAGAGGCAAAAATATCATCATATTGAAAGAAAGATCAGTTCTTGTAGCTATTCAGTTAAAATATCTCTTCTGCCACGAACATCTTTGCAAGAACCTACATGTCTTGGTCAACACCACCTGCATTTAGAAACTGTTTGAAGATCAGGCTGCTGCCAGAGTTTACGCAAAGCATTAAGAAGCTATCAGTGCACAGTAATTGCACATCCAAGCCACATGAAAAATATTCTGTATGCTTATGTAAACCTTAAGTAAACCATGACTAGTTAGATACAGCCTTAGTTTTTTTCATTGCAGCAGAGCTCTATATGTTTCAGACAAAGCATAAACAACTAGATTTACGCTTTATCACTGCTGACCATTTTGTGGCCAATTTCCAAGTCCACTGAAAATGCAGAAAGCTGAAACCAGGACTCAATCACCATGCCACAGTAAAGTGTCAGGATTCAAATCTAAAGGCGTGAACCAATACTAATTTCTGGATCCGAACTAGACTCCAGATTGGAGACTGAAAGCACAGCAGTGTTTCTACCATGCCTCTAGATTTAGTTCAGATCCCTACAAAGGGGAGCCCAGAAAGCCAAGGTGTTTTTTGGTGCCAAAGCATCTTTGTAAAGGTGGGTGTCCATTGAGAAGGCCAGAAAAATAATTGTCTCTGGGTTCAGCTTGCAAATGCCCCCGCACCTCAGACCCTTTCTTCCCTGTCCCACTCCTTCCCACAGACATCTGGAAACGGAGGCGATTCTGCAGGTGCATTCCTAATCTTCATGCACCCCAAAAATACCACTTCAAGGCTTCTATCAAATTTAATCTCCAGTGTATTTTGGGGTTGCCTGCTTTCCCAAGAACCCAACCTTAAAACCCAGGATACACCTTCCCCTGTCATCAACAAGATCTCTTAAAGAACACAAGTCAAGTCCCACAAAACAGGCAAAAAGGGTCAGTGCAAAGGGCTCTGTATCTTAAAAGTTTCTCCTTCGCCAAAGCCCAGCAATGAAAACTGGTGTCTTACTCCCTCTCCCCTCGAATTTCCAGTAGAGAGCCCTCTGCAGAGCAGTAGATACCCATGTACAAACAATAAACATTTCTGGGATGGTTTTAGACCCTAAAGGTAAAAAGACCGTGGAGGGCCACAAAAGGGAACAGGGCACATTTCCTGGCCTGAAGCAGGGTTGAAAAGAGCTGGTGGGACTCTGAAAGAGGAGCTGGAGAGATGCACAAAAAGGCGAGTAAGAAATTGAAGTCCACTTTCACCCCAAGTGCGTATTTTGCCTGCTGTTTTAGTGCCCTACTAGTAGAGATGGAAGCAGCAGAGAACAGAGATCTAAATAATTTTAAAATTACCTGGCATTTAAGCAAATGTTTCCTCTTGACCACTAATCCACTAATCTTTTAGTGCCTGGATCCCAGGTTGATTGGCACATACGTAGGTAGAAGGCACGTAATTGCTGCTCTTGTTTTTCAATAAGCGCGACTTGTCACCGACTACAGAGAGGCTAATTCCAAACCAGACCATTGAGAGCCACCCCAAAGAGACACAAGAGCCCTCCTGGCCATTGCACACATCTCATGCAAAACCAACAGGAGTTATGTTACGATATTTTACATTTTCCTTTTGCATAAAGGGGAATTTTGTGGAGTTAAATAGAATGCTGCACGTAATGGAGCAAGCCATACCATGCTGTTCTGGAGACCTCAGTAACTGTTCCAGCATACATTAGAAATGGAGCATTTCATACTGAGCAGATCAAGGCTGGATTAGGCACAGACCGCACCATAGCAGAACACGCTTTAGTACCTACGGTTTCGGTGAGTGTACTAAGGTCTGGGAGGTCTAATAAATGCAGGGACGTGCGTGCAAAAGGAAACAGAATTAACAAAATGTACGGGTATAGCAACACGACTCTGAAAATGATGGTGTCTTGGTGTGACAACGTGGGACAGCTAAATCGGAGCATCCAACTACAGAAAACAACAGCATAATCATTTTGCATGGAGAAATAAGTTGTTATTCCTCAAATCAAGACAGAAGAGTCATTTATGGTGCATAAGGAAGGATTTCAATAGTCCCCACTCACATTCCCTATAAAACATAAGCCTACCAACTAAAGAGCATAATTCTATGTAAGGGAGAGCACATGTATAACGTATTCACAACCACGCACATGTGCACGCTCCCTCTCTCCCAAAGAGAGGGGACTGGCAGGAACACTCTGGTACAGAATCAAAAGCTGCCCCCTGCACCTGGGGCTCTTCCCAGCTCCACAAAACGGCCCGAGCAACAATAGAGACGGTCCTCAAACCTGGACACCAGCTGGCTCCTAATTCCTCGCAGCACTGCGGTAGCATCAGGAGTTCCTGCATCGCTCCCACGGGATTAGAATTCCCATTTCAAATCAGACAGGATACACACATGCCAGATTAAAGAGACGCAGGCATTTGCATATCTCTTCGGGGTTTGACAGGTTTCTGGTGATTTATTCCGCAACATGCAAATACACCGAGAGCATCCCTGATGGGTACCTCCTCAATGCAAAGGTTAACAGGTCTGTGTGCCTTGGATTAAGTATTTACATTAAGGAAGCAAATCTTTTTGGATACTTACATAGGAAAAACACACAAGAGGAAAGACCCAAACTATAAATATTTGTGACAACAAATGATGCAGATCTCAGCAGTTACACAGCTGTTAGCAATAAGCTAAGCAGAGGGTAGCTGAGCACAAGTATTACTGGATATTTGCTTAACTAAAGCCTGCGGTTTTACTATCAGGCTGAAAAAAATACCTTCTTGTAAAGGACTGTAAGATGATTCACTAATATCAGACTACCACAGACTATAATGAATATTTCAAGGGCTTCACATGTATCCAGAGAATCAGTCCAACGGGGCTGGTCTCCAAGTCGGCACAAGAACAGGCGGTGCATGTGGGGAACAGAATTCCCCTTTGAAATCAAAAAGCGTATGTATATACACCAGATTAAAGGGATCTGAGCGCTCGCATACATCCTACAGCTGCAAATTCAAGGGTCATGAAAGAACTACACAACATTCAAACTTGTAGCTAAGCTTATTTATAAGCCAAAACAACAAAGCTTCAGAGGCAAAAGGAGTGTGTTTTTGAAGAAGGCTGCTTGTTAAAGCAGGACTCCACCCCAGGCTTTGAATTCAGCAAGGTTTATTCTGTGTTTATACCAACATAACAGCCTGAATGTGACTCATTTAATACAGAAATACGAAACTTCAACCTGAATCTGTGTTTTGTAGCATCAGAGTATCAATTTATAAACAGCCTGAGGAACCAGGTATTTTAAGTCAGCTATAAAATTAGTGCAGTACCAGTTCTGGTGGTGCTTCTGGTTAACCCCTTCCCAAATGAATCCTTTCCCAAAGAAACATCCTTTTGCCACCTATCCCAAAGATCTGAACTCTTTGGTGTGTTTATCCAGGTATCTCCCTCACCTTTCCCTCTCCTTTTCTTATACCGGTGCTTTCCAACAAAGCTGGTTTAGGTTGCAGGTTAGTCCTGAGCCTCGTTTAATTCAGGTCAGCAACACTTTCCACTTTGCAGTGAGGGTGGAGGATGCCCTTGTAACCATCCTGCAGTGGCACCATCCCCCATCACCTTCCCACCTCTCCATCGCTTCTTCCGTGTCTAAAGAGACGATGGATTTTGATGCCGTCCACAGGGGTAGATCTTGTGCAGCTGACTTAATGCCAGCAAAACCCGAGCCCTGTATGGGGAGCGCTCCTTCGCCAGTTTAGATCAAAGTGCGGTCGCCCAACCCAAACGGTAACACATGGACTCACGTGACTCTGCGACAGTCATCCAGGTGGACTCTCTGACAGAGGTTTGTATTTTCTTAGGCAAACGACAATATTGCTTCATCTCCCTGAACTGTCAGGGCATGTCAAAGAAGCCATGCCATCAACATTGTCTAAAATAACTTATGTTTCCTAAGCCTTTTTAGTTTTTGCTTTGAAAATGCATTTAAATCACAACCTTGTGTCAACCTGTAGAAGCAAAAGCACTTATTTCAATACATGTTCTGTCCTGACAGAAGGTCAGCTTTTCCCTTTCCCTAACCTTTCTTGTACTTAATATTTTGGAAATTGTGCTCTTTTGAAAAAGATCGTATTCTATGCGATCGTAGTTCAGTGAGCCAGCTACTGTAGAATTGGATTCCAATCACAAAGCAGCACAAAGTTTTTCAAAGGTACCCAACAAAAAACTTCTGCAGTGGCTTCTAAGAACAATCTACACCTGCAATTAGCAGAAAACAAGGGGGGAGAAAATTGCCTGAGTTCCTCTGCAGCTTCAACCTCAGTGGCTACACTAGAAAAAAGCTGCAACAAATTATTTCTTAACATCAAGCCTGTGTCACCTCAGCCCCACACAATCCCCAGGTTGTAACTTGGTCGTTGCCACCCATCTGCCGGATGGCCTTTGGCGAGCCGCAGGCTGGCAGCCCACGGGGCAGGCGCTCCGCGAAGCCGCAGACACCCAGCAGTGGCAGCGATGCCTCAGGCACCGCAAGCAGCTCCCGGCTCCTCCTCTCACCTCTCCTTGTTCCCAGCCCTGCATCCAAGCTTTTGGTTCACCAGCTCAGGCGTTTCCAATGGGGAACTGCACGGGTGAGCTGAGCCAGCTGAAGGATACCTGGGGGAGGGATGGAGGGATGAAGAACAGAGGGGAAAGCGCTGCTTTCCCCCCCCTCAACTGGATTCGTCTTTCCATCCAGTTCATCACATCTGTACAAAAACTGTAGGAGGGTGGGAAATGGTAAGTGAAGGAGGGCAGGAGGATGGAGGACTGCACACGCTGGCGCTGCTACCCAGAACACGGGAATACATTCAAGGTCCAACAAAAACCACACCACCTCAAAACTGAAAAAACGAGCTGCACATCTACAAAATGAACTTAGAAGCATCAGCCCATCTAGCTCACAAAGAGTACAGGGAAAGCTAGGCAATACAACAGTAGCAAACTACGGCAAGAAGCATAAATGTGCATGTGTGTGTGGTTTTATATATATATTTATTATACAACGTATATAATTTTAAGCAGAAGAAAAGATTTTGACCACAGCTTCCCCCCCCTCCCCCCAGCATTATTCAGAAACTCCCAAGTCAGATCACGAACTTGGAAATTGCTGCACCTCCAGACATTTTAAGTCCAAGCTGCCCCCTTCTTTAAACCCCTGGTCTATGCGACCTGGACAAATACAAAACTTGAAACCCACATACGGTCCTTAAGATGGCTGCCCAGGGAGGTGGTGGAGTCCCCATCTCTGGGGGTATTCAAAAGGCGTTTAGATGAGGCCCTAAGGGATATGATTTAGTGGGGGACTTGGTAGTGATAGGTTAATGGTTGGACCCGATGATCTCAGAGGTCTCTTCGAACCAGAACAATTCTATGATTCTATGGAGAAAGGAGCTGCACCAGGTCAAATTTTCCTGAAGAGCCTTTCTCCTCGAAGATGAATAATTAATTCCCTGACAACCAGAGCAGCTCTGCGCTTCTCACAGGATGCCCTGAGGCAGAAGAGGCAGCAACACACTGCAAACTGCTTCAGTTCCTCCAGAACCAGCTCAGGAATTGCTGCAGGGTAACCTGCATCGTGAAAGAGGGGGTTTCTAGCTGGGACATCAAGCAGACAAGCTCAACAAAATTTCAGCCTTGTTTTTTCTAGCACTTCCTTTACAGCCTCAACTCTATCTAGAACATCAAGGTGCCTTTCTGGTCTATAAGGCAGACCTTTTCCTCTCTTCGAAATGCTACCTCTTGTTTCTTCTCCCACCTTCTCACAATTTCAAATGGGTCACCAAAGGCGAAAAATCCCCTTTTAGTAGACAATCATGACATTTTGAGTTTTGTACAAGGGAGGGAGGGGGGACAAGGAGAGAAAACCAAAAACCCACAGAACTACAAAGAGATTGGTTTAACATTACATGTGCAAGCTCCATAAGAGCATTAGAAATTGAGGAACTGAGATCTGGGCTGGAAGGGAGCTCTGGACATAATGATCAAGCAGGAGAGCATGGGTAAGCAGGTAGGACCTCGGATCACAGCAGGAGCCATCACACGGAGCATCGAAACCCTTCCACGTTTGTCAGGGATGCAGGATCTGTTCAAACAGATTTGTAGAGATAGTCTCAACGCGCTCTCCTGAAACACGGTTTGTCATTACCAAGGTAGGAGTGAGATTGTTCCAGCATCCCTGTAGCTGCCATCTGTGCTCCCACAGGAAGGGGGCTTAAACTTGTCAAATGCCTTGAATTAAAAAACCAAACTCTTGCATTAGAAATGGCAAGAGGTGGCAATTTCAGGGTAACAGCCTGAAGCCACTGGCCATCAGCAGAGCACACTGCATATGATTAAGCATGAAAAATAGGCGCCCAGAATCCAAGTGTAACACTGCCTTTGGGAAAGTTGCTTTTGAAGATCCAGAGACTAATGGAGAGACTCTGAAAAAGCGGTAATTTGTTTAGGAGAAAATACCAGTCTTTAAGGATAGAAGATAAAAGGGGGTTTGGGTTACAGCAAATCTAGATTGTTACCGGCTCTCCCTCTTTTAAACAGCTATTTTCGATCACTTTTGTCAGGGAAAGAATGAGACGTATCATTAGCATGAACATGGCAGGTAAGATGTGGCTAGACGATGACTAGGAAAAAGGAAAAGGAGAAATGAAAAGGCAAGAGCAATGAGGGACCAGATCCTCCCCAGCCCTCCCTGCCTGCCCTGCCTGCTGCGTGGGCAAAGCTCCCACACCAGCCAGGCTTCTCTCACTCAGGACCAGCAAAAAAACCCCAAAAGACCATCAACAACAACAAAAAAACCACAGATACCAGAGTTGGAGAGGTTCATATATATTTTCCACACGCACATGTAGGGACCAACCATTTCAGTGACTATTCAAGGATATGCATTGGAGGCTCCTTTGAAAGCTCATCCATTTCTGTTAGTGCCTAGCTGAATACCAAGTTTTCAAAAAAAATTGGGGTTTTTTTGTTTGGTTGTTTTTTTTAACCTTTTACTCCTGCCTAAGAGTATGCTCCAAACCATTTCACCTCCCTTTAGGAAAGGGATGTTTCAGAAAGCACTGCTGGTAGCCAATACTCTTCTGCCTAATCAATAACCTCACACCCACCAAACGCTCCACGCCGTCAGACACCGCCTGAGGAGACCTCAGAGGGGAGGGCGTTCAGGCTTTACACGAGCTTTGGTAACACAGCGCTGTATCCTGTCACACCCTCACGCCCAAAGCAGCCGGAGTCTCACCAAGGTCCCCACCGGCGCTATCTCACGTATGAGTAAGCACAAGGCAAGGCTGGGGACTTTGGCCCCTTCTTCACCAAGACCTGATGGATTTTTCTAGCGATGAGAGTGCTCAGAAAGCCGCTCTGTTCCTGGGTCTCTGTTCACTCATCTCAGACAGGTTTATTGCTAATGATTTTTCCCTAAGAAGGAGGATTTCTTACGTTGCGTAGCTTATAATTAATTGGGGCATCTTAGACCAGAAGGTCTGCTTGCTCCCCCTATATGAGCTTCCTAAACAATGGCAACATGCTTAACACGTGGCAGGGACGCAGTTCAAAAGTTCATTTGGGCTTAGCTTTGCACTAGAAAACAGTTTTGATGTGTAAATTCAGGCAGAGAAAGATTTACCTAGAGGTTTAGGAGGCCTAAAAGGCATTTAGAGCATGGCTGTGCCCACTGTGGATAATACAAGAGCATACCAATTTTATGTGGTTACACAATGAACTGTTATAGCTACAGTCAGAGAAGGGATGACTAATGCTGAGCAGAGACACAAACAGACGGACCCCTAACAGAGTCGGAGAGGAAGCTGGAGGAATTTGAAGCGTAGGATCATCCAAAACACGTACCTGTGAAAGCAGGGGGGATCAGAATAACCAGGTTGGAAAGGACCTCTGGAGGTCCAAGCCCCTATTCAAAGCAGGGTTGACTCCAAAGCTAAATAACGCTGCTCAGGATCGAGACAGAAATAACTTTTGAGATAAAAAACTACAAAGACAATTCAATAGCTATAGGGAGGGGAGAGCAAAGTATGACGTCAACGTTTCACCATCCTTGGAGCAAAAAAGCGTAAGCTGGGATCTCTCTGATTTAATGCTTTCAGTGCAAACCAGGAGCGCTCGCGAACCTGCAGTGTAAATAGCAGGCAGGAAAGCAGAGACTCTGAAGCATTAGAGCTATGAATCACCCCATGCCAAGTCTCAGGTCTTCTCTCAGAAATATTTCCACCTCCCAGCCTTCATGTTGTTTAGTACTAACACATCTATCACGGTATAACATAAGACTAGCAGCAGCATCACTAACATCATCTTCTGGCTGGAGACCACACACTGAACTTATCCATTCCCCCTGCCTTGCCTTTCCAGGAGAAGCAGCCCAGCATGCTCAAAGGTACCAGCTGTATCTCCTGGATATTACAGCTGCAGGGACACTGCACCTTCTCCTGGCTTTCGTATTTATGGACACATACAGCAAATCATGCCGATTTCTCGCTGTGAAGCCACTTTTTTTGGCAGTTGGCTAGGGATTTTCACAACAACAAGGCCCAAGAAAAATACTCCGTACAGTTTTGGTGCCTCTCCTTGCACAGCTGCATCCCGGGCAGGACTTACGCTAATCCCTCCTGAACAGCCTTGTTGCTCTTGCCTTGCTACAGGGCAGCCTGCCGCAGCCCTCCTGACATCAGTTTAATGCTGATTAGTCCCGACACAATTCTGGTGCAGGCTTCCTGCCAGGCGAGGGAATGAACAAAATTGGTTTGCGCACAGGCCAGACGACAGCTGCAGTCACTCCAGCTCAAATCTGTTGAATAAGGACCCTTTTCTTGTTTACCAAGATGAGGCTAAATTAGCCCAGCGTGAGACAGAAGGACAGAGCAAATCCTAAAAGCCAGCGATGCCAACCTGGCTCTGAAGGTGCGAGATGCGACTCGGTCAGGCCCCATCACTTGGGCTCAAATAAACCACATGGGAAGCACAAGCTTTGGGTAAAGTGAAACACACACCCCCACCTCCCAGGTTAGAGCTAGAGTTTTAAAAAGAAAGGATTGGGGGGAGGGAGGGAGAAGATTACAAGCAGAATGCCCTCAGGTTTTTTTCAGAGCCAGAGAGATAGTCAGTGCATACTTTACTTGGAGCGTATTTTTCCCCCATCTCTCTTCCCTCCAGCTCTAGGGAGAGAGAAGCCTCCAGCCTCCATAAGCCCCCCATCCCCCCAGTGCCCTTAAGGCAGCAGCAGGCCCTGTTCTCACTACCATTTTTTCCTCCTGGTCTGATTTTCTCCTATGTTGAAAGACTGGAGTCAATCTGTATTTATCCAGTTAACTTAAGATGCTTGTAGTGTGGTATTGGACAGCAATATAAAGTTTATTAAGGACACAAACATCTTCAGACTGTTGCCAAAGGAAAACTCAACACGCTCTCTAAAGTCATTCTGGTATGTAATTGAGGACAGACGGTCTTTAGGTACAAAACCATTAAGACTGACAATATACTGTTCAGGCCACAGACCATAAATAAAATTAGGACGCATCAAGATTAAGAGAAGCGGTGTAAGTACAGACACATTTAGATGATTGCTGCTCTTGGTTTAGAGATAGGGAAATAGGGAAAGAAGGAAGAGCCAAGAAAGATTCAATCTGAAGAGAAACAACCAAGTTATTTTTTGACAAGGTATTTTTGACAAGCTATTTTGCTTATAGCTTCCTCATTTGCCCATTCTCTGGCTTGGCTAAAACTGCATTATGCGTAGCTGCGGAAGCCGCCTGAGCAGCAAGAGGTTAAGGGTATGCCTTTTGCTTGTTGGTGTCGTCTGAAGGGAGCCTCCTGCCATCACTTAAGCATATGCTTCCTTGTTTCCCTCCTTGGGGAGCACCTTGGGCTACTATGGCCTGGCTCTCCACATGTAAAGACACTCACCAACCTCAGAGATGCTCTGAGGAGCATCTACAAAGCTACAAGTTTCTAAAATAAGACGCCCTTATCAGCATGCTGTCAGTAAGTACCTGTATACCAGTATTAGCTATGATGCTCACCTTTAAAATGCAGAGGGTATCCTGTTTGGAAGGTTTCCTGCTCAGGAGTGATCTATTGATTTGATCTGAAGCATCACCTCTGTTTGCAGAATGATGCACAGATCTCTTGACACGAATTACAGAATCCATCATCTTCCCAGAGGCAGCACATGCACAGAGGCAACACTTGCACGTGAACTGCTTTCACAAACTTATGGTCAGCAAGGCTGGTATTACTCAGGCTCTTACAAAATGGATTTAATGGAAAAGTGACGCTGCTGAGCCCTCTGGTCTTTAAAAAACTTTAAACCCATATCCAAAAGTGGATACAGCACCATAGGATTTTCTTTCTATGCATATGAAAAGTCTGGCTTTTGGTGCTTCCAGGGTTGGCTGCTCGCTGATTGGGGGTTTATGGATTTGTTAAGTAACTCCTCCTTTGGCCTGAAAATTCCTTGGGTGCCTCCAGCTCTGCAGGATGCTCCTTCCCATCACGTTTCCTCCCTCAGCCGCCAGAGACACAGCTCCTGCCCGCGTCAGCTGCGGCTCAGGCACCACTTTGCCTGGTGGCCTGATCCAGCAGGCAAGCGTCAAGTGTTTTACAAGCATGGTATCCTCACAAAATGCAGCTACAGCTTCTGTCTAAGGGAACAGCTGGGGCCTGCTGTAACATGGCGTCAGATGTAGAACACTTGCTTTCAGGCATGAAAGATTTGTTCAATTTGGGGTTTTGTTGCTTGCTGGAGTGGGGAGAGACTGGGTCTAATTTTCTCTCTCCCACCTCCCAGAAGAGCCGATATCAACCAAAAATGGCTTACTCCACACAAAGGAAGCACACCGTTAGTACGTTGGAAGGAGACATGCAAGAAGGATCTCAAACGTAACCCAGTGGCCTGGATTTTCAGCCAACGTAGGAACACTCCTGGGGGCTGATCTGCTCCCTGCCCAGCTTCACGTGCACGGGGATCCTCCTAAGCAGCTTTTACATCCAGTGTGAGAGCAGGGACTGGCACTCAGACAGCTGTGGAGAAGGCTCTGGGTGGTATCTCCCAAGTGATGTGTCTAGCCAGTAAAGGAGATCCCGGCAACTAACAGCAACTAAACAAAGATACTCCTTATTTTAGGCTTACTTCATGTGTCACCTACAACACTCCAACAGAGCAATATGCCACCTTAATTATAAAGCCCATTAAAAAAAAAAAAAAATCTTTTTTCCTGTTAACAGGATTTGGGTCCCATATGTTCTTTAACAGCAGAAAGAGCAAGGGGAAAAAAAACCTCATCTCTTCAGTTTGTTCTATTCAAGACCACCAGAAGGAAGGCGGAGGTAGGGGAAAGGAAATTGCGTCTTTGAAAGAGTGAAAGGAAATGCATCAATTAACCTTTCTTAGTGTATTAGAGGCTACAGAACTTCTGTTTCACATAAACTAACCAGTCATAACCAGTCAAACATGAAGCTTAGTCAATCTATTTTCTTGCATCCTACTAATTTTAAAAAAGATGTCCCTCCTTTCCACTCGTGTGTGGCACCCAAGTTCTAGGACAAGCGTAGCACCTTGACTGAAAAGGTAGCGCCTTTCTCCACTTTATTAAGAACAAATAAAGCACATGCCTGAAGGACTTTGGCGGCTATCTTTGGCAATGAACAGTATCTTCCAATTATTTGGGTACCTGCAGAGGAAGAAGGCATGTCACCCTTCGCAGGGCAGAGCAGGGCTCTCAATATCACAACAAGGTTCCCAGAGCTACTAGCTGCTACTTCATCGTCCCCGCAAGCAACTCCCATCAAATCCTGCCAAAAGAAGGAATTTCACTAAACTCTTCGCTAGCGCATCTTAGACTTAAATCTTGCCCAGTAGGAAACAGAAGGAATTGATATTTCTCAGTAGTTCTCAGCGTCTAGATGTAGACGAAAGGAACTTCACATTTAAAGCTATTTGGGGAACTCAGCGCAGAAGGACCTGGCCATGCAGAAACCAGCCTCAGGTCACAATCTAAACACCTTTCCCTCATCGGCCGTTCAATAGACAGCTTTTACACACAGGGAGAAGAAAAAGCTAGTCTTACTGATGATGCTCAGAAGAAAAAAAGAAACTTTGTTAAAAGACAAAAATGGGCACAGAAGGGGAGGGGGAAGTACAAAGTGAACTTTTATATGTCTATATATCAACAAGACAGAAGCGTTACTAATTTTAAATTCAGAATTTATTCATGCAGTTAACAGCTTCTCTGAAGTTCCCCATTTTATCTCCAAGACTTACTGTGTTTACATGAAGATAACCGTATCAAAGACTGAAGGAGATTTTAAGCATCTCAAGATGAACACCAATAAACCACTAGCTTCTGGAACAACAATTTCACTTCCCTGAAAGTAGCAGACTGGGGAGAAAAGCCAGTCTCTTAGCAGTCAGCAACCCTCACTAAATGGTTCAGTAAATTTACCGTGGCAGAGTTATTTACTGCACCAGTGCTGGAAATTCACCTCCGCTAAAACATTATTACAGATGAAGCTTAGCAGAAATCTCAGGTTCAGCATGTTCGTCCTTCCATCATCCCTCAGAGAACAGGCGGTCAAATGAGTTTCTGTTAATCACTTCGCTACACTATTCCCTATGACTAAGTTGCACAAGTCACCTTCAAACCGACCGTCACCCCAAGTGACTTGACTAGCGTCATTGCTGGTCTCAGGTGAAACTTCATAGCGTGCAAGGAGCGTTGCTCACGGTTACACCCCATATAAATTTGTAAGGTTCATATGGAAAACTCCAGCGATTTGCCATCAGTCCTCCGACACGCAAGGCTTAGCCAGGCACCAGACCAGCCCGCAGCTGGCCGGCTCCTGGGGAGATCAGGGGTGTTAGAGGGGCAGGAGCATCTCCAAAGCAGGGAGGGACAGCCAGCTGTTTGGCTGGCAGAAGGTAGTCCAAGAAATGATAGCTCTAGTTTTCATTTCATTTCTGTTCATGTTTCTTTCTCAACTCTGCAACTGTGCTGTCCACATTTCAATCTTGCGATTTATTTAAAAAAAAAAAAAAGTTTACCTCAAGCTGCTTCACAATAGCGATTTTGGGCCAAGTGATGGACACAAGACATTCCCTTTCTTCAGGGTGGCTATCCGAGAAACGAGGGCGCCGGAGCACCGTCACTGTGCCAAACCCTCTGTCCTCTGGATATCCTGGAGGGCACAGCGTGGTGCTGAGGAGGTGGCTGCTCCCGGGCGGTGCGTGGCAGGACACAGCCAGGCTGGCTCCCTGGCAGCAGCAGGACAGGGGGTGAGAGCACCCCAGCCCCCAGGGAGCCCCAGCCCAGGTGATAGGTAACATCCATACATCAGAGCTGAGCCGCTGACTCAAAGGGCAGAGTCCACCACCAAAAGCAAGTAATTCATCACAAAGCATGATTGAAAAAATACGTGTATATTACTACAGTTCATTGCTTTGCTGCTTTCCCTCCCAGTGCCCCAACAGCTTGTTGCTATTTCTAACCCCACTGGCCCCAGGTATTCTTGACACTTTACCACTGAGATACAAGCAAGGATTGCTCCGGTAGGCACCATGTTATGTAGCATAGCTTGAAATTATTCAGAGCGGGAAGCAGACCCCTAATTCACAATTTGTAGTCCTGCTGCTTTCCCTTCAGTCCCTCCCAAACCATCTCTGTTACAACTCCGTATTTCTTCACTCTAATTTTTTCTTTGGTTTGACAACTCTTTCAAATTGCACATGACTTGAGTCACAAGCAATATTATAAAAAAGAAAGCAAGCTTGCATTATATGATTATGGTCCTATTTTCTTTGCTCCTCTTTTACGATGCTATTCTATCCACCCTTTACAATAATCTAAAAAGCAAGGCAAACTCACATATCCAGAGAGCAGCTAGAATAAACAAACATTCTTCTGTTTTAATGTGTCCTCAAGTGTCATTTAGATAGATACCTAATTACACTGGGCTTTTTGCAGTACAAAAGCTGACTTCAGCCTGCTCTCATGCCACAGCGCTTGAGGATGTTTTCACAATGGCAACGCTTTTAAACAGGAACCAGAACGAGCTCCAGGAGATCAGTTCCCAAGCAGGTAACGTGCCTTCCCGCAGCTACCGTTCACCCTGCTCTCCAGTGGAAACCGTCTGGGTTCACCAGCATTAGTGAGGTAACAGAAGTGACATCTCAACCTGCCGCCCAAGGAAGGTTAGGCAGAGGAAGGGGCTCTCTGGGACAGGCAGCTCAAGGCAGACCCACAGCGGGCAGGTGCTGCAGGAGCAGCCGGCCGCCTGCTTGGCACCACCTTGGAGAGATGGAGAGGGGCTGTCCCAGCATCTCACTGCTGTGGGGAGGGTCAAGAGGGACACCAGGCAGTCCCATCGCTGATTGCCAAGCGCCTTCTCCCAGGCCCTGCCACGTCCTCTCCAACCTCCAGGCAAGGACAGCCCAGTGCCCTGACACCCCCCTACACCTCTCCGGGGAGCCTGAGGGATGAGCACCCAGAGACTGCAGCGGCGACCTGATACACGGCTGTGCTAGCAAAAGTAGGCAGCAAAACTGGGTAAATGGGGAGACCTCTCTGCCCCAACCCAGAGGCGGGCACAGGGTCGGGATGAGAGCAGGAGGAGACCAGAGCTCCCACCAGCGCTGCTGTGTGGGCTTTCCCCCAGAGACACGACGCGAGGGAAACAGCACAAAATGCCCCAGCTGCAAGGAAAGGCTCATGCTCAAACGATAAAAATCAATCATGCACAAGGCATATCCACAGGAGACCCGGGCTCCATTCATTCCAGCGCTCAAGGAACTGCTGCTGGTTGTTTGCTTTAAATATGTATTATTTCCCCACAATAGCAGTTAACGTACCACTTATTACTCCCACCATCTGATAGGAAGGTGTACGTTGACGCTGGTTTGTGGTTTGCATGTAAGTCACCTACAGCTAACCCAGGAACTATCTCTTAGAATTGCACATAAAGAGCGCTTTCCAATTTAAGTTAACTCTGATAGAAGGGGGGAAAAAAATAAATCCACTTGCAAGCAGAACAAAAACCTGTTTCCAGGGGGCTTGTCTCCATCATCTTCTAGCTACTGTTTTCCAACAGTAGCAGCCGCTAATCCTCAGAAAGATACGCTTCCACTTAAAGAGAAAATATTGCAAGGAAAATGAAAGAATAAATTGGAAATTGTAAACTTGCAATAATGACAGTAACTGTTACTAGAAGATTTTCTGTGCCCTTCTGGCTCCTATTTAGCAGGTTTCTGTTCCAGTGTAACCATAGGAACAGCAGTGAAGAGTCTCATTTAAAAGCCTTCACTTCAGCTGGTAGGTTAAGTTATGAGACTGCAGTGGGCTTGAATATTAAAAACATTCAAACAGCTCTAAAAAAAAGCTCAGTTTGAATGGGAACAGTAGGACTGTATTGTAGGAGACAGACATCTGTGTTGTAAACAGACGCAGTGCCCCGCCAATAAATTGGCAAGGGGAAGCCTGACACAAGCCACCCTAGAACAAACAAACCCTACTGACGGAGGTTACTAAAAATCAGGCTCAAGAAACAGGTTAAGAACACAAATCGTGAATTGCTTAACACGCTGCGCCGCTAAAACTGAAACCATATGTTTCCCGTAGCTGTCGTTTTGTTTAACGGACCGCAGCAAGACGACTGGTTGAACGGGGAAGGTCCTCAGTAATACAACTTCCCTGCAACATTCACCCAAACCAGTAAATTTCACGTGCCAAATCTTACTTAATCCTTCAAAGTATAAAATGACTCAGTTCTGGCTCATCATCCTTCTTTAAAGAAATATGAACAAACACAAGTCAGCTATCTTAAAAGAAACCCAGTCACAGGAACAAAGCCAACCAAATACACAGCCCAAGCAGGCTAGGGATGTTAAAGGGAGCGCTCAGGAGCAAGTGAAATAAAAAATTATGGATCAAAAAGGTGTACCTAGGTGCACCGTACCTATGGAATGACCCCTTTCTCCCAAAGAACATCAAGATAACAGCTACCCTAAAGCATCTGTTACTTTTCACACATGAGCAGTAAGACTCATCTGAAAGCATATTTAGAGACGCGTTCAATTATTCAGTAACAGCTTTTTAAAACACTGACTACAAAAAAATAGAAACATATTCGTGCTGCATTCATTACAAGGGACAGGCCTGTACATCACAGGAAAGCATAATGTTCCTTTTCTATAAATTGGCAAATACAATAACTTTTAAGCAAATATTATGTACACAATCCAGAGAAAAAGTAAATAAATCTTTCAGTGATTATCTGTACAATTTGCTGCCTTAATTCAGAAGGAGTGTTGAAATATTTCAAGCAGTTACAAAAATTACAGGATCTCTGCGAGGCCACATCAGAGATCAAGTAGAATATAAAATGAAGCTTCAGTAACCATCTAAATACATTTGAGGGAACGGGATTTGCTGTCCCTAAAGTGGCTGCAATCTTCTGCTTAATTTCTCATCCGTGTCCCTACTCCAGAGGCTCTGGATGGGGAGGAGGCAAGACAAGATGAATACTCTGTTCTCCAAGCTGCCTTAGTATCACTTGTCAAGTATTAGCAGGGATCAGACACATCCATATTCTTTTTTGTATAACTTTAATCGTTACCATTTCGCTGGCTCATTTATGATTTTCTGTCTATCACTACTGCGCAAACACGCTCCCCAGTCTGTCTTACACATACTCACTTTTAACTAACTCTGAGGCTTTGATCCCACAGGTCACCCTCTGCTTTGCCTGTAGTAATCACATTTTCAGGAGTGCTCAGGACCCCACGGTTCCCTGCAAAAGTCCAACTGATGTGGTAAGTAATGTGGAAAAACCCCAATCCTTTTATGCTCTATATAACGTCAGTCACCTCTAATTGCCTCAGAGGTGCCATCAGAGCTTTGGAAGTACGATCTTTGTAGCATTAGAGAAACCAAAGAAAATGTAGGCTCGTGTCACTTTGAGTGCTTCGCATCTAAGCCGGAGCCAGCAGCCTTTACTGCTGGACTGTTGTCAGGAGACTACAGGTGCTCTACCAACAAGGTTTATACTGGCTAGAAATAGGCACCACAAGCTGTGCTTGTAGTTAATTTTGGCTTTATTTTAAGAAACCAAAGGTTTCGTTCCTATGTCCTTGTTGTTCTAAGCACCTGTGCAGCTGAATCGATTTACTTTCCTAGTCGTGCCACAAAAAGATCTCCGACATCTCTGTTTCAGATTTTCACGTTTCTTTTGACTAACAAGTCTCATTATTATTGCAAAGCCCTGTCCTTGTTTTATTTACAGATGGTAAACGATTCCACATTCAGATCCACATATAAAATTTTCATGTTAAACATCTGCAAGTTAATTACGATATAAAAGTCTCCACAAGCTCCAGTGCATTGCATGGTAGGCTAGCGATGCCTCGGAGATGGTTTCAGTCTCTTCTGTTAAAAAGACAGCTGGAGGATGGGGAAGATATGGGGAAAAGAAAGCAAGCAGCACTAGCTTTAAATAGTTCAGGGAAACTGCCTCTGGTTTCACAGGCAAAAGAAGTTTTAAATTTCTGAAGAGTGGAAATTTTTATTAAAAAGAAGAAAGACTTTTTTATGTGCACTGATTCAAAAAACGGCAATAAAAGACAGACATTCTCTCTAGCATTTGAGACCCCAAACTTCCAAAAGAAAACTGTTAGGACACAGAAGAAAGAGAGGGAAGAATGAAATACGTGAAAACCAACCTGAAATGTAGGATGATCAAAAATATTTAATTATCTCTTTTTGAAAGAAGGTTTCCATAGCTACCTTACCAAAAGGTGGCTTACGAAGGGGTAATCGCGGGGTTTTCCAAACGTGTGGCCAGCGATTTCCTCTCAGGAGGATACTGCTCATTTCTGCCCTCCCTCCCACTCTCTCCCCCCCACACACACTACTGCAAGGCAGTCCAATAACACGCTGCTATTCGATGTGACTGCATTTACAATTTACACCGAGGGAACTACTGCAGTGAGAGAAGCTCGCACCTGAATAGCCCGAGGCTCTTCATTGCTTTGGAATAGTCATCCCAGCAACGAGCTAGGGATGTTGTTTTTTTTTTTAAATTTATTCTTTATTTTTAGTGATTAGGTTTTAAGATCAAATGAAGAGGACTACCAATTTTACAGAACCACTGAACGACAACTGCTGCTGCACACGTTGTTGAGGAATTAGCCCAACTAACCAAGAGCAAAAGGCCCTCTTAGAGATGTATGCAACAGTGCTCAAGTTCTCCGTATCAGAGGCACGGACTACCTAGCTGCAAACGGGGCGCTCCAAAGCATGGCCAAGTCAATCACTACCTACAGTCCTTCAGAGCCTACATTAAGGATTACGCATTACTGCAAATGGTGCCATGCCATTGACAACACTTTAGTAAAGGAAAACCGTCACGCCTGGCTAAGCCAAGCAGCTTGTAAAATGACCACAGACAAGACCCGTAAAGGGAGTGTAACTCAGTAGTTCCCTGGTGACACCACTATTCTGACAGGGATGAGCTCAATGTTGTCAGGTGAAATACCTGACCGATCCTCAGCTGGATAAAACAGAGGGACAAATCCTGGGAGCGGGGACAGGGACTTCCTCACTCTCACACTGAACTTCGTAACCGCGTTACAGAATCAAAGTTCCTCTTGTGCTCTGCAGCTTTCATTGGGTCCGAGAGATTTATGGGCCCCATTAAGCAGAAGGTGATGAGCAATTGCTTTCTACTTCCTGGGGCGAGCTGTTTTACGGATACAAACCTAGTGACTTCAGTCCACGCAGACTCCTGTAACTGGCACTGCTAGTGTCGTACTTTACTTTCTCTTGCTTCCTCCCTAGTATTCTGAGGGAGGAGAAAGGCAGGGGAAATCCTGTTTCCATGCATATTTCAGGATAATCTTCTCCTGCTTGAACTCACACAATGAACATCAAGTTCTAACATTTTAATGAGGTGTCTAAACCATGCTTGTTGTAATTAAAGTTTAACAAGCATTTAAAGCAAGGTTTTGAGTTCTACATTCATATTTCACAATGATGTGCTGCGTTACCTTGTGCCGTGCCGTACCAAACAGTTTATGCAGCCTGCAAAAGCTTTTGATTCAGCCAGGTACTGCAGCTCTCCAAGACACAGCAAAGCAGTGAGCTGTGTCCTGCCCTAGGAGAATGCACTCGTTCACACAGCCTCCTAGAGCTGCTGCTGGCCTTGCAACACAACCGAAAGGCTCGTCCTTGTAAACCAAAGCTGTGACAGGACCTTGGAGTATGAACAACAGGATCACATTTAAGAGATGATACATCAACTTATGTTTTATACCGTAAGGATATTTAATCTTCTCATCAACGATGACTAGTTCAGGAGCAGCTACGCAGAAGTCACACAGCATCCAGTCCTACCCATGCCAGGTGCTCACACAACTTTCAAAGAGATGGGGTTTTTTTCTCCTTTCTTACACAAGAGATTTGTTGTAGGCAATCATGATAAACAGTGGGACCTTAAGCTTTCCTTAAATAGCCAAAGTACTTAACATCCCCTTTGTGAGGAGAGTTTCATCAAGAGGACTTTCTCCTTCCTCGGCCCCACAGATGCTGTGCATCAATTCTCATCAGAAGACAAGGTTTTAGTATTACTACTCCTCTTGAGGGACACCTCAGGGATACTGTCTAGAAAGGAGGGGGAAGAAGGGAACCGCAGGGAAGAGCGTGCAGCCTGAGCGCAGGACTCGGGAGGGGAGCATCCCCAAACCTCTTCTGTCAGCCTGTGCCACTGCTTCCCAGGTGCTCGGAGAGGTGCAGATCTGCTGAACCCGCAGCCAACCACGACATAAAAACACAAATTAAAATGAGACCTAGAAATTCTCTTCTGCTCTTCCTAGGAGGATTCTGGGGGCTCTCCCAGGAATTTTCTATAGGCAAGCCCAAACTTGAGGCCTATAAACAACTACCTGTATACTTCATTGGCAGACCTGCAGCGAGCAAACACGCTGATAAACTGAGTCTTGCCATAGCAAGTTGCCACCTATGGAGGGCTGAGACCGTCTGGTGAGAAATAATAGCTACATAACAAACGAACTGGATAAAATGAATACATCAAAGTATTGATGGAATCATTTGCAAATGAATGAAATCCGTATTGATGAGTCCATTACTTTGTTTCAGCTGGTTCTGTGCTAAATAGCAGGGCAGTTTTGATTAATGCAGTGATTACATTGAACTTCAATCTGCTTAATATTTTTTTTTCTTCATATTCTTGCCTCTGTTTGAAGGACCGTGGCTTGTTGAGCACGAGTAACCACGCACTGAGAGGCTGCTGTACCATTTGAGACAGGTTTCCAAAACGGCAGGGCGCACCGGCTCCCTTTCAGGGGCCGTGCATGTACTGCTGCTCCAGTTTCTTTGACTGCTGGAGGGGCCCAGCATCCTCCCGAGCTGGGAGAGTTTCCTAATATCGTGTAAAAGAGCAGTAAGCATATTCTTCAAAAATGCCAAATCTGCCTGCACTGGTACAGTCTTCAGAAAGTCAATCTGGCAGCCTCAAGGAAGCAATCCAAATAGCTACATCCTCCTCTCTCTTACTTCCAAAAATACCATCATGTCTCAGCAAGCTATGACTTGCCCCCCGCAACTGACTAAACTGCTTTCCAAAATAAGGTTAAAAGTTGCAATAGACATGTAATACAGCGATGGGGATAAATCCCATCCATCAAACAAACTGAACAAAGTTATACCGGCATGACCTGAATTATTTCACAGGCTGGGGATGCTCATGAAGAGAAGAACTCTGGGTACACAGAAGACAGCCAAACAAAAACTCCCTTTGGTATCAGTAGAGGATGAAGAGCTGACTGGCCATTGCCCCTGCCCGCCCATCACAGCGCATTGGTCTCAGCAGAAGGATGCACGTGCTCACACACAAGCTCCCTGCTATTTCAGTATGTAAATCAACCTTTCCAAAAGGTAACCATGAAGATGTGCCCCCTTAGGGAGAGTTATTTTATAACATTCTTAATGAATCATACTCCATAGCAACAGCATATACCAGCTATTAGACAAGACGGACAGTACATCTGACCAGGACAGGAATTGCCATATATGAGTTACCTACCATTACTGGGCAATAGGAAGCCCTCTGAATCCTCTTTGGCATTAGGTTGACCCTTTGGCGATCTAGGCAGACATTGATACGCAGCACAGATCAGCATTTGCAGCTCAAGCTACTTAATCAACACGTGGGATTGCCTGAATGAGACAACCTAGTTTTTAATTCAGCCTTCCAACTAAATTTAACCCAGTAATGCAACATATGGCAACAACTTAGTCATCTTACATTAAATTGGTACGTTTCAAAAGGAAACTACTTTTCTTCGGAGACGTAGCAAGGTAAGACAGAAGGCAAAGAGAGTTGTAAGATCTTTTTCCTACTAGCCAGGTTAAGTATTGTGGAGACAGACGAAGCTTGCAGAGCAGAGGACTCTTTTGAAGGGTACCTACTTCTGTCGGAGCAAGTCCTCTGAGACCTCTTCCACCACACTCCCTCTTGCAAAAAAAGCTTACAGGCCCTCAGATAACCCTCTCCTTTTTGTTAATACTCCAATACAAGAGTTAAAGATTGAAGAATAAGAAAACTTGTTTTGAAAATTGTTTTTGAAGGAAAGAACATCAGATATCAGTGAATGGACTTAAGTCTTCGAAAACTGTCAAAATCTGTTCCATGCTTCCGCCCACAAGATTTTTAGCATGATAGCTTAGCTAAGTCTTTTTGTGCAGTTAAGTGTCACCAGACAGGCCAGCCCTGATCAAGTCACACATCTCCCTAAAATTTGTCATGAACAGTTGCAACTCTCCTCTTCCTCCAGTCCCTGCTTTCCAGCGCTGCAGCAACCATCACCACCGCACCGAAACAGCTAACTCGGTCCTCATTCGCTGCTACAACAGCAGGACAATTTTTGCAGCCCATTTCAGAAGCCACCCATCACCTTGCAGAACTATGTAGTACCTGCACTGTAAGGACAAAGATCACGCAGCACTGAAAAGCACCACCTTGGCTGATGACAGGCTGCCTGCCAGCTTCAAAAGGAAAGGGGGGGGGGGGGGGGGGGGAAATGCCAGCTGTCAGCCATTAGTTGCTTCTAAGACCACTGAACATTTTGGTGAATGTGGATGTAATGGAGCTTGTGCTTTCCCAGCACAAACCAAGCCTTCTGGATAAGCTTGTGGTAAATGACTCTGCATCAGAGCCATATTGCAAGAAAAATGTAAATGCTGTACCCATTTAAGAAATACTGTGATTTGGTCTGTCAGAGGTTTAACATTAGTTCATCTTGTAGTACAAATATATACAGGGCAATCCCTATACGTCACCTATCTCAACAAATCCTCTTAGAAACATTTATCAAAAGCACTCCCATTTATGTCTTTTTACTTCTTACCTCATAGATTTTGAAATATGGATTTTACATTCAGAGTCCTAAGGAAGTTAAGAACTTTATCTTGACTTATCATGAACACACACACACACACAAAACCCCCCAAACCCCAAAAGACTGATTTCTTGTTTCATGTTTCCACAACTTTCTGTTAGTGAACTGAGGGACAGAGTGAGGGAACCAGGTGTCAAAATTTCTACCGTTACCATAAATGAAAATTTTGGAGAGATTTACAGGATCACTCCTGGTGGAATAATAGGACTTGTCAAATAATGAGGCTCTTGAACAAGCAGTAGAATCAGCTGTCATGTACCATAAAAAAAAGCCACTGCACATTCATCTGCAAGGGCCCTGGCACCAAATGAAGTAGGCTTCTTTGCTCAGATCACTGACTGGACACTTCATGCAAAAGATTATTACAGTTATTTAATTCTCAGATCTGGTGCAGAAAAACCACACACAAGAAGCCATTAAGTTTCCACGATTCTTCTTGAAGCCGTATCTCTTATTTAGGACTATCAGAAAACTCCTCTGAATTCTCATCTAGCAAGGGGAAAAGGGTCACAGAGAGTTGTGAGCCTGCAGAAACTCCACTTTCTAACAACCCGGGTTATTTGGGACCCCTTCAGCTCCGATGGAAGAGAGGGACATGATCTGCACATGCATGTGTACGCACACACACGCTTCCCCGCTGATCCTGAGAAAGAACAGCTACCACCACCCTCAGCCTCCCAGGCATCGTAGAGCTTTGCTTTAAGGATTTTTGACGGTGTACTAAAACTATTTGACTTCCAGCATCACCAACTCATCACTCTTCTGTTTAATAATCTTTTTTCCCTTATAATCTGGAAAAACTACCAGGTCTCTTATTGGTTTTGCCTATTTCTTAGGCTACAGACTTTTCCTCCCCTACAAATTTCTGCAAGTTCACTTTTCCAAACAGCAGTCTGTATTCCAGTTTTAGTGTGCTTTTTAACCTTAAGCTTTGTATCTGGGCTATTTTAATGCGGCGCACCAAAGAAAAAAAAAACAAACCCAAAAGATAACCTTAAATTAGAAAGAGACTTGTGTTCATTGCCTCCTATTCTTCACCCCCTCAAACACTATTCACTGCACCTAAAGTCATTTCCTCTGGGTTCAACAGAAGCACACGCTACCTCCCTTAATCCAGGGCAGGAACCTCACACACCCACAGGGGCACACCCATGCCCACAGATAAACTACATCACTCTTCCCCTGACTGCATTAAATTCCTCCTTTTTGTCAGCACATCTTACTAATCAGTATTTTGGACAGCACAAACAGAAAGCTCTCACTCTAGGACCAAGAACACAAACCCGGCAGAGCGCCTGCCTGTTTTCACAAGGAAGTTACGGAGTCTTCTGTCTTGCTCTGTTGGTTGAAATTTGGCTCGCTTCTCAGAAGCATCTCAAATATATTCAAATATTATATTCAAATATACCTGAACAACTTGAGGTCTCTGCCTTTTTACCTTAAAAAACTTTGAAGAGTTGGCATTCATCCTGAACCAAAGCAACAGGCATTTTACAAGGTTATTAAACCAACCTTCCTGCTCAGGCTTGAGCCTGTGCCCTCCAGTTTCCTTCTCCACCTCAATTTATCTTCCTCCAATTGAAATCACTGTTACAGCAGATGAGGTTTATCAAGTTTATCAAACAAAAACAGCAGCTCCTACATCCACAGCTCCAAATTAACTCAAATGGAAGGCATTCATTTGCACACCGCTTCTCCCCTTCCCGATTAAAGCAACAACTAACTTGGTAGGAGGTTAGTCCCCCATCCCACTAGGCAGGCTGAAGCCACCCAGCGCTGAGCCGGTTCAGAACCGTCCAACCGTACGTGTAAATAACTGCAGCTTTCATAGCCAATGCTTTCATTGCCCTGTACAAACACCACATTTTTTCCAGCAGACTGCAGGAAAGACAGAACATAAAGCTCCTCGGGACCTACAGTCAATGCCACGTCAGGATTAAAATTCAGGATTTAGACTCCTCTACTATACCCTTATTCTTCCAGACACAAATAACGCTCCAATGTAATGGGATGCGAAAACTCTTGACTTCCTCTCGCAGTTCCCAAGAAACCTCAGTTTTCCTTCTCCATAAAGGCTTGATCAGATTGGATGCATTCTCCAGAGCACAGTTTGTGCAGGCACCTGCCCGGACGGCTCCGAGTACACACACAAACCTCCGCAAGGAAGAAAACCCCTGCGGTGGCAACCCGTGCTGCCTGCGGTAAGCAATTCATTTTTGCACGTTGGACACGTGCCCCAATGTCCCAAACTGACTCAGAAGGAGGAAATGACCCACCATCACCACCAGGTCAAGAAGGCATTTCAGTGCTGACTCTCCAGTTCACGCAGCATTTGCTCAGCGTTTTTCTTCACCTCTCTGCAGCTTTGAATGCTGCTGACTAGCAAAGGCAGGGCTTGAAAGTGCTACGCCAGGGCTTGTTCCAGCTTGGCAAATTCTATTAATTACAGCAGAAAACTTCTTCTCTGACAGAGCCAAAGATTCTTTGGCTAAACCGACCAAATCAACTGCTGTTTTTATGAATGATGTTTCCACCATTTTTATTCTCTTAAGTATGTGTTCCCCCCCCATTTTTTTAAAGGTGTAGAAGATATAAAGACCACACAAAAAGAGAAGACATAGAAGATTGTACAACTACCACCGTAGCAAGTTCAATAGCTCCCAAGGAGCAGTATATACACATGTTGTCAAAAGCCTGGAGACCACAAGTGGACCATAAAGAGCATGTCGGCTTCTTAAACTCAACACTCATTTTAAATATAGTGATAACAAAACCACCTAGAAGCACTTGATGCATCATGATTGACTACGTCATCCCATTATGAACATTTTTCTTAAACGAAAGCCTTTCAGTTTTAATCTGCTCCTCTTAAGCTAATGAAGACACTTCTGTGGAGCTTGTTGTGTCACCCTGTAGTTTAGTGGAAGAGAACCAAGAGATTCTCAGCTTTGGTAATTTAAAGTTAACTGCATGAAAACGTTGAGCTTCCTTGAGCATATTTCCAAGGGTCCCATGTAGGTGTTAGGACTCGACACCGTGGCACTGTTGCACCTAAAAGGAGACACAAAGTTTTTCTGCTTCTTGAAAGGAGTTAGAGGAAGACGGATGGGCTCACTCCTGAGGCATACACTTGATGGCTGAGCCATCACATGTCTCCAAAGAAAATCCCCAGCATCAGCTATCCTGAGATGGCTAGATTACGTGGCAGGACCTGACAAACCCTTCCTTGGCAAAATATTTGAACTCCACAAAAAGGCCAGGTAGAGCACCTAGGAGCCTGTATTAGTAGGAGCAGCCTGCAATCAGGCTGCCTACTGCATATCAGCTCTGGTCTTTAAGTAAGAGCTGGGTATACCCTCATTTAAGTCAACCCCCTTGACCAGGAATGCTGCTTCTCTGGGCCTCAGGTATTTACCGGGAGTATTTCCAGACTTCTTGTGCCACCCTTTGGATCTTGAAGACCTCAGCTCCTCAGAAGTGAGACAGGGACTTCTGCTGCAAGCAGCTGTCGCTCAGCATAGGTGGTCCATACCAGCTGCAGAACCACCTCTAACAAAAATTTTCCTGCCGCGTTTGAGGATGGGATCTCCAAGGAATATGGATGCTGTCTTCACCTTTCAAGATGAAGCCTGAAGGGTCCCACCCTTGGGGAATAAACATGGAGGGGAATAAACATGGAGGCCGGGAAGGGGTAGAAGAATTGACCTAGGCAAGGCCACACCACTGGCGTGGTTTCCACGGGCAGTCAGGGGCTCCTCTGCAGGAGCCATTAACGGACTTCGGAGGAAGGCCTGGCAGAGGGGCAGGCTGTCACCTCCCACGGCAGAGAGCTTGGTACACAACCAGGTCGCCACATCAAAGGCAGTCACTTTATTTAATTCCCTCAAAAAAAAAAAAACCAAAACCCAAAAACACCCCAACCCCCCAAAAAAACCCCAAATTTCCTCTATTCACAGCTGCCTGCACGGAAGAAAAGCCCTCCCTGCTCCAGCAGCGCTGGCTCGGGCACAGAGCTGCAAGGAAAGCCGGGAGAGGGAATCAGAGCTGGCCGCGCTGCTCGCCAGCTGACGGCCGCGTCTCCGTCTGCCCGGCGGCGGGCAGGGCGGGCAGGGCGGGCAGCCCGCTCTCCTGTGCCAGCCCCCAGCACCACGCCGCTCGCTGGGGCTGGGAGCGAGTTTGGAGAAAAGGTTAATTCAAGGAACAGGCAGCAATATGGCACTCCGGCAACGAGAGCACGAGTCCCCACGCGGCTTGCCAGCTTTCTGCCAGCGGCTGGCAACCGGCAGGAACAAAGAAAAAGTGTCGGTGGCAAACGCTGCTTCGCAGGAGGGTGCCGAGGCGCCCGGGATGGCTGCGGAGGCAGGCGTTTCTGGCACGGTACGCAGGCTTGCGCGTTTGGGGGCGAGTGGAAGGCGCCAGTTTCTTTTGGCTGCCACCACATTTTTAACGTGGCATTCATCGGCGGCATATTAACTCACTTGCCACAATGAGGGAAGCGTTGCAGTTCCAGCCCCATATTCAGTGATGCACGTGCGTACCTGCACAGCTACAGCAGCCGCACTAAGCTCCCCTTAATAAAAAAGAAAAATGCACCATAAGAGCGTTAGGAGGGACTGGATCAACTCCCCCCCGTATTGCATCAGGAGAGCAACTGGCTGAATAAACGGGCAGGACAGGATTGCGAGCCAGGACCTCTTTATCAGTGCTGGCAGTCCTGTTCGTCTCCAGCTGGAAAGAAGAAAACTGCAGAGGCTTTACTCATTATTTTTGCTAAATCCTGCAGCAGGATGTTTTCCTGCCCTCCAGACCTGGATTGCGCAGCGCTGTGCTACCTCTAGTAGTTATACATAGAAACAACCCGTTAACAGGTTAACACGCGGCACATAAATAGATCGTACTTGTCAGCATGTCTAAGCCCTACAGGTCGGCTGGCCATTTTATTTAAGAGACTCTGGAGTGGAATCACTGCAGGAAATTAGGACTTTCCAGTCTGGATTATAGAGGCAGAATATGATCAACTGTGTTTTCTGCTGTTTTTAAGAGAGCACAAGACAAAACTTCAGTACAAGGGAAAAATCAAATGACAGCCTAACGTTACTTCTCCAATCTGTGCCTTATATGCTTATGTATCAGAATAAACACAAACAAACTGACACTGCATTTCAGAGAGCTTGGGTGGGGGCCGGATAGAAGAATAGAGCACTTGGGGGATGAGTATATGTATTCTAAAATACTAGTATTTTAGAAGACATCAGCCCATTGCTAATGAGATTTGGATGTCCAGCTTGCCTGGGGGAGGGCAAAAGGGGAGTCCTGCTATTAATAAACTGTGCTTAGTTTTGAAATTAAAAGCTCAAACACAAAGGCTCAGCAGTTCTCAAGAAAAAAACCCCAACTTTTTCAGCATGCAAACTGCATCCCTTCGCCACAAAAAACTTGCTTTTAGAAACAGATGGCAGCCTGCAAGACCTACAAATCCTTTGTCTGGAGTGGCAAACTAGGCCCTATTGCCCATCAAAGTCAACCGTCACATTGTGAAGCACTGACCCTAACAAATCCATTATGTTTCTTTCTACCACAATGCTAAACTAGACAAAATGAGTCAGACTTAATAGGAAAGGGTGAGGGATTTTAAATCCCTTTCCCCTCCATCCCCACAGAAATAATGACGGGGAGGAGAGTCTGCGTTGACCCTTCAGCTACAAGCCCTGCCAAACCCTGCCGTTAGGGCAGCCCGTTTGCGCCAGGCTGCCCGAAAGAGGATGGATTTGGGTTTGAAGCATTTACGCGGCGCTGTGCAACGGCTTTGAAGTCAGCACGCTATGTCAGTCAAACTACCCGCACAGTCAAGAGCGAATATCCCAAGCAGGAAAGAAAAGCCCTTATGCTAGCTGAATAATTAGGTCTGACGTGCTTTGTAGTTTCTCAGCCCTGCCTTCCCAGCTCTGCCGAAGCGCTGTGCAGGTACACGGCACGGAGACGGAGAAAGCTCTTCACAGGTAGCTGCGGGGAAGAGAATATGATGGTTTTTTTCTCCTGTGTCAGCTGAACCCAGGCAATGGAAAGAGAAATGCGAAGAGAGAGGAGCTCATATCAAAGAGCTGCTGCCTTCAGTCAAGGGAGGAAACAACAGAGAAGCCTGCTGAGGAGGTGATGGACGGGGCGATGGTGTGGAAAGGATCGAAAAGCCTTTTCCCCGCTATGGGTATTTGGTGCATCTTGACACACAAAAGGAAACACCCATCACTGGTACTGTCAGCAGACACCTCCCAGCAAGAAATACTTTTGTCAAAAAGAAAATCTCTCTCAATAACAGTGGGTCTAGTTTATGAACGATCCAACTGCTTTCATCTTGCGTATTTACAACCAAGATACAACAAAAAAGTCAATGTCCTCAGAGCAACAGATTGGTTGGATTCTTCACACTCTCATAGAAATTGCCCCCCATCCCCCTTTACTGGTTTTCTTCAGCATAAAACAATCTCTCAAGGACATGGCAATGACGACGCTGAAATTCAAAGCGTCGACATCAAACACATGAAGCTGACGCTCATTACGGCTAAATTATGTCACCTATCTGAAGGCTCAAGCTTATTATTTAAGACAATACAACAGTCATTAATCACAGCCATTGTGTATTGCTCTAAAGGCGTCTAGAAAGCTAAAGAATACAACGGAGATTTATTATACTACAGTGCCAGATTTAATTACATGGTTTTCTCCTCAGCATCTCGCCGCTTGTAGTTCACCACCTGTTTGCACCAGAGGACCTGAAATAAAGACGTGCCGGCCCTTGAGGCTAGGCATGCAAGAGAGGGCTTGTGCTGAGCTGTTGCCGTGACTGTTGCAGCAGAAGACCAGTGGGCAAAGAGAACAGACCATTTCGGGGGCCGCTGGCTGGCACACCACTTATGTAAAGCTATTGGTTTTCTTCAGATGTTTTAAACTTCCAGTGCCTTTGAAGAGATATTTATGTGCAGAAAAGGTACATCGTGGAGCCCGTGTGCAAGTGGAAACAACTCGCTGTCTTCTTCCTAAAGCTGCAGCGCCAAGATTCATGCCCTCACCGACACAACAATGTATTTAAGCAGTATGTCTGTCTGTTCGCAGCCTTCTGAGTTTGCATTTTCTTCTATAAATATTTAACGTAGAAGAACTGTTCATGTTACCCACTTTGCCCGAAGTGTTTTGACAGCCATGCTCACCACATGACAATGATGCTCTATTTAACACCGCAGCTGCAGACAGGAGGATTTGGTTTCAGTTTTATACAATATTGTGAAACTGATGACCTCCACAAAATAAACCAGATAATACATTTTTAAGGAGTAGAATTTAAATGCATTAGCAAGACAATTATCAGTAAGCCACTGCAAGAAAGGAAAACAGAAATTTAAATCCCGAATGCAAGAGTTGGTTTAAATTTAGCTGCAATCCTTTTTTTTAGCAAATATATTCAGAAAGCAAAAATAAAAGACAATCAACCCTGTAAAAGCCAAGTAGCCTCCTGAAATGGTTTCTCTTAAGGCTAGCATAATTTCCAAACTTTCTGGACTGCAAATTATCGTCAGCCCTCAGAGACCTCTGCACACTTTTACCAACCGGTTAATTGAATCCACTCAAAAGCAGAAGATGGCTCAGCGGACCACTTGGCCGGCCCCGAGAGAGATTTGGCCCCGACCTCTCTCTAAGTATGAAGACTCAGCGTACTCTAGCAGCGACTAACCAAGAGTCAGTCTTTCAGATCTGAAGATCACAACATTTTTCAGGTGGAGAAAAGTTCAGGGAAACAAAACAAAAAGGCTTAAATAACCCAGCCACTCAAACCCACACAAAACAGCTCTGCTACTGTTAGTGACACAGAGAAGCATTTTAAAATGCGCACTTTAACATGGAATCACTTAAGCACTGCTTGGAAAAAAATATGTAGAGGTAATAGAGAAACTGAGTCAGCAACGTTTATCCTTTCAGATTTCCCCCCCTGGTCCCCGGGCATCGTCTCGCTCACCCAGGGGCTCATTAATGCACTCATCTATTACAAGCTTGCTGGAAGCACGGAGCGCTGCCACTTTGGTATGAGCAGATTAATCAAGCGTGGATTGCCAACCTCCCACTGCACTGCAACGCAATGCCATCTCCTTCTAGGCCATTCCAGCGGACAGATTCAGCTGAATATTGCCATTTACTTCCAAGATAACTCCTAAATGTAGAGCGATTAGCCATCCCTTGCAGTGTCTTTTACTGGAGTTACTCAAAATTTAATGCACTTAATACAGTTTTATGACTGCTTATGCATCATTAGCACTTTAATACATCAGAATACAGTACTGGGTTCTTAACAATATTATCAGAAAGGTCAGAATAGCTTTTTAAAACAATAAAGCATGAGGATGAGCTGGTTTGTTTTTACATGTGGGAAGGGGGAAGATGAAGAAGGAAAAAGAAAGTAGAGAACCCCCTTCCCCAGCACATCCTCTATCTCCCATTCAGTGCATTTCAGGGAAAAAAGTGCTTTTCCATAGACACATCTTTTGGATGCAATAGCACCAACACGGCCAAGCTCCTACATCCTTTCATGGAGGCTGAGGAAGGACTTGGACCCAGCAAGCAACCATCCTTGCCTTGCTATTTATTGCCAAACAAAGCTTTGCTCCCACCGCCTGTTATCCCATGGTAGGAGCGGTAGCAGAATTGCTCCCCTAACAAATACTCTTGAGACTGAGAAGGAAAGACTCAGGAAGACGGCACTAACACAGCTGTACGGTTTCACAGGTCTGGGTGAAGGGCACCAGGAGTTACGCAACGGGACACCGGGACAGAAATCACGGTCCTCTCATCTGCAGCTCCTTTTGCTCACGCAAACCTGTTAGCTCTGATCTTCCCTCCTTCCCCCTCAGTACCGCGAGCTGCCCTTCATTCCCCGACCCACCAGCTGGGCAGGAGGCAATGCACGCTCTGCTCGGATCCCAGCTATGCGGCTGCCAATTAGCCTGCCGGGATACCCGTGTGGAGGGGCCTCTCTTGCTTTATAAAGTGCTGTTGCTTTTCCCGCAGCCTTTGTATTACTGGAAGGTTAATTAGGATCTCTGCTCCGGCTGCAGGAACTTTAAGGGGGGGGGAAAAACCAAATCCCATATCTTTTCTATTTCATCTCTGACAGAATTAAATTGACCTTTGGGCTCAGAAGTTGGTACATAAGGATACAGACTGTTTTGGGGGGTTGGTTTTTTGACTTTTTTGAAAAAAGGAAACAGGTCTAGTGTGATCACGTTATCAATCACACAAGCCCGAGTTTTGAGTGTGATAATACTACACTATTAACAACACAGATGGTCTCCTGCTTAGCATCAGCTTCCCCTTTGAGCTATTCAGTGCACCACGAGCGATGCTGGGACGCAGTCAGAAGTCATTGCCATGAAGTGCTGACAAAATATTAACCAATAACCGAAACCCAAGACGGATTTTGAATTGCAAATAGTTTTCAGATCTTCACCACTATCAAATATGATATATCTTGGACACTCCACCGCAATAGTTGCTCCGAGCAATTCATTCTCAGCTTTAAGACAGACTTAAATCTGTGCCTTTTCTCCCTGGCTCCTGGACAAATGCCTTTTCCAGCGCTAGCACAGACCTGCAGGCAAGAAGTATGAATACATCCAGGCTCCAAGACAAGATGTTTTCTCATTCCTACTCCCGCCGAAAGCACAAGAGCTGAACTAATCGGGGCCCCGAGCTCCTGGGTCACAGCCAGGGCACCCGCGCCGGGGACCTCCGCTCTTTCTCACCTGCTGACAGGGACAAAGCAGGGCTGAGGGGACTCAGCTCATTAAGGCAGAGTTTTCATGGGAAGTTCAGCCCACATTAAGCTAGAGGGGGGTTTTTTTGGTGGTGGTGTTTTTTTTTTTTTTAAAGTGTGTTAGACTGAGCAATTTTCAACAGGGCTCTTTCTTTCCCCTCCCAACTCACCACCCTGCAGGCAGCTCCGAGAAAACAAAGACACAGGCATAGAAACGATAGTAAGTTATTAACCAGAACTGCTACTGTGAAAGTTAACATCTCCCATCACCATTCCCCTTTTACTAAGTATGACAGCAGACCACAGCTCCAGCTGCCTCACCCTATGCAGATGTTCACATCTATACAGGAAAAAATGATTACTTAATAGCATTCCTTACACTGGGATTCTTCAGTTCTTAGTCATTCCTCAATTTGAGATAGAAACACTAGACTACACATCCCTGCTTGAATTAAGGGAGTCAACAACATCTGCTATCACACTCGCTAAAGCCAGAAAGAGTCAACATATTTGCAAATGCTAGTCAGACAAACCTATCTTGAATAGCATCACCTTGGGAAAAGGCTAAACACCTAATTCATCTATGCTGAATAGCTGCTATCCTGATTTCCAGAGATAAAAATTCTCCCTTAATAGATTCGTAACAATAGTCATTAGAGACAAAGGTTGACAACCCGAAAAGGGGTGCATTAGAGACACGGTAGTACAGTTCTTCCTGGCCTTGACGTTCTTGAAGTGTTTACAAGGCAAAACACACAGCAGAATATACCCTTCAAAGCTCTGTGACAGCACCTACACCCACCATCAGGAGTTTTACAAAGCACCTGGCAGTTTTTAAGCATTGTGAGTCACGACCAGCTATTTCGTCTTCATATGATTACACAAAATTTTAGGGGGTTGGATATTTTTGGTGTTTTGTTTGGGGTTTTTTTTGGTGGTTTGGTTCGTTTTGTTTTCGATAAAGTGTGAGAATTCTGCCCCAAATACTTAGTGTGGTGTATTTACAAATTGTTATACTGGAAGAATAAACAAAATGAGAAAGCACAACATCTACGCTACAAAAAGTCCCATCCTAGAAACTGTGCACCAGCCCTCCATCTCTCCCACACCAGCCAGCATCACAGCCGAGAGAAAGTCTATGTTAACAGAGCTGTTGTTTTCTTTTTAAGCATAAAATTGTTCTTAATTTTAAATTCATGTCAGAGTATTGCGTAGCATAAAGCAAACATGAATACCAAGTGGGAATACTGATGGAAAAAATAGTATTGTGTGAATAACTAACTAATCAGCAAATCCTCCCCTCCCTCAGCAATGAAAAGCCAAATATTTACTCAATTGTATATTGCATTCTTTGCTCAAGTACTTCATAGTTTGAATTTAAAAAATAAATCTCTCTCCTCTTTGCAGAACACCTCACGGGAGGCCAGAGGGCCCACCAGAAGGTATTTACACCACCTGACTGGATGCATCTCAGTGACAACCTGGAGAAAAAGCAGCAGAGGTGGGCTCCTAAATCGGGGATTTGGACCCTCCAGACAGTCTCCAGGCCAGCGAGAACCTGGGCTCCAGAACCCATCAGACATCTAAAGTCAGTGTAAGCAATACCTATTTGGACTGTGGCAGCATCCTCCTCTCCCAGCAGGTTCCAGCTGCATCCCAAACGTCAGTCAGTCCAAAGCAGGCTGCTTGGCCCATTTGATCAATATTTCATTGAGAAATTACCAGTTAAGCGAGCGCTTGGTTTCATCGTTTCATTACAAAGGGCTCAGTCCTCTTGTCTTTCAGTCACACGAGACTCGAAGCACCTCTTACACCTGGGCAACCCGGTGTAAGGGGGCATCCACAGTGACACTTGCTTTCTCCTTGTAGCTATAGTTACTGCTAATGCAGGTAACATTGCGTTACATCGCATGCCACCGCATGCCAATCAGTTCGTATGTGAAAATAGCTGTGCATGGCAATGAGCATAGGTTTATCTAGATGCTAAGGGGAAAATGCAAATTTATACAAATAATTTCAGTCATCCATGAAAAGCAGCAGCCACTACACACCCATGACAGTTGAGCTTTCCTTTTTTTTTTTTTAATCCTGTCATTGTTTACACAAAATGGTGTTTCAGATTAAGCCCCCTTACCCTTCCACATGTTAGTCTTTAACATGACAAGAGAATACCAAGAAGGGGGTGGACAGAGGATTCTCTTCTAGCTTTCATGCTATGCAACCTACCACTCACACAGCTTCGAAGCATGACTTGACTCCCTTTGATAGAAAGCTTGTTTTTTAAAAAAACATTGCTACTAGGTCCCAGAATTATTATTGCAATTTGATGAATAAAATGACTGTAAAGCTGTCATGGTTTAACCTCAGCTGGCAACTAAGCACCACACAGCCACTTGCTCACTCCCCCGCAGTGGGATGGAGGAGAGAATCGGAAGGGTAAAAGTGAGAAAACTTGTGGGTTGAGATAAAGACAATTTAACAGGTAAAGTCAAAGCCCCATGCACAAGCAAAGCAAAAGGAGGAATTCATTCCCTACTTCCCATGGGCAGGCAGGTGTTCAGCCATCTCCAGGACAGCAGGGCTCCATCACACATAACGGTGACTTGGGAAGACAAATGCCATCACTCCGAATGTTCCCCCCTTCCTTCTTCTTCCCCCAGCTTTATATGCTGAGCATGACGTCATATGGCGTGGAATATCCCTTTGGTGAGTTGGGGTCAGCTGTCCCAGCTGTGTCCCCTCCCAGCTTCTTGTGCCCCCCCAGCCTCCTCCCTGGTGGGGTGGGGTGAGGAGCAGAAAAGGCCTTGACTCTGTGTAAGCCCTGCTCAGCAATAACGAAAACACCTCTGTATTATCAACACTGTTTCCAGCACAAATCCAAAGCATAGCCCCGTACTAGCTACTATGAAGAAAATTAACTCTACCCCAGCCAAAACCAGCACAAAAGCAAAGCCAAGTTCATGCTCCAAAGGGGAGGGAGGAGGGAGAGCTCACTCTCCAAGAGTGACATATTTAAACGCTGCCTCTGAACACAAAACAAGAATTGCTGACATTTTTGTATGAAATTGTTCGCTCACTGGAGAACAACCTTCCCAAGTTTTCTTTGCAGATCCACCAAATCCAGAACCCCCCAACATTATGTCCTACTAAGAGTTATTTTTTATACTATCACTCAAAGCAGGTCACTGAGATCTAGCAAAATCCTTCAAGCCTACTCTACAGGAAGTATATATTAGCAAGGGAATACTCTTTCCATTTCACTCTTTAAGCATCTATTTGGATGTTTTGATGATATTTTTCATGGATTGGGTTGGTAGGTGGAGGAAGGAGGAAGAAGCAAAACCTCACACCTTGAAGGAGCATGGCTTCACGTTTCCAGCCAGGCACCTTCATCAAGCCTAGGATACCCTAATGAGAAAGCTCTCAGCTAAGACACAATGATCAGACAGCTGAGTAAAACTATCTTTGGCTCCAAGCAAGGAGCACAAATTGCGTTGTTTATATTTTCATACTGGTAATGTAACAGAAGCTTCTTCCATCCATGCCAGTATCTGACACCTCAGCAGTCTGTCACACATTAGTCATCTCCCCAGTATGTGTCTTTTATTGTGATGACCCATCGCCATTTCTTCCCTAATTACTTTAGAGATTATCAATACGGCTAATGTGACCAAAATACCACAGTGAACATCTACTGTTTCCTGACTGAATTCGGGTTTCCTCAGTGTAACTTTTCCTACCATAAGTATTTTTTGCTATTTTCTAGTCAAGAGGTAGATAATGGAAAAAAAAAAAAAAAGTAGGTTATTTACACTCACAAACTTCATGTAGGTTCACATATTTCAACTGCTACAGTTCCTCTCCATACACACAAGAGATGGCTGAACAAGCTACTTGTAATCTTCTTCCCACGCATGTAAGTGGTCCTACATGATCGCAAATAGCACCAGCCAAGCACCACAACATTAACTGGATCAAAGTGCACACCCTGGGGTTTTTTTCCCACTTCATTCACATTTCTCATTGACTCCAACCCTCATTGAAGCAGATCAGCAACTGCAGCGAAGAGCAGCGTGCCAGCCGCGTATCCAGCATTAGCCTCCGCAGAGGCTTTGCGGGCTGTATGTTTGCCAGCATGCTTCAGGGACGAGCTGGCATTAAGGACAACTTGATTAGTCCATGACAAGCAGGTGAAAGAAGGCAGGCAAGAGAGCCCTGACACCCTTGTCCTGCTGGCTTGCATGCATCTCAGCCTCTCTCTCCTGAAGCAGCTCATTTTGGAGGTATTCCTGCGGCGAGCTCCACACTGGCATAGGAATGCTGCGGGCACCGTGTCAGGGCGCTGGCACAGCTCCCGCAGCGCTGGTAAATGGCTCTGGCGAGGACAGAAAGGCTTCACGGGCAAACAGCTGAGCAGAGAAATCAATACTACAGTCACGCACTGCCTTGAGCAAGTCTGACATATTTACAGTTTCTGCTCTCCCGTTTTCAGAAGGGCGGGTATCGCTTTCCCCCAGACGCCGCCATCCTTCCGCGCCGCGAGGACCACTGCGGACGCGGACATCGACACAGGGGCCTCTCCGCTGGCAACAGGGACCTTCGCCTTCAATGTAGGCTCAAAAACACCATCTCTCCTCACGCTCCCTACCAACACCCCGCGTGATGAGGCCTGATCCGGCACTGCCACGCTCTGCGGGACGTTGCACGTTTGCCTTTCAGTGCTCTTCGCCCAAGATGGGTCCTGGGCTCCATCAGCCCCCGAGGCAGGCGGCGGCGGCGGCCCCGGGGACCCCGGCTCTCCCTGGCCGCCACACCACTAAGCCGTCGGGATGGGACCAGCAGTGACTTCAAGCCCGATGCGCGGGAACAAGATTAGGGTTGGATTTAGGTCATTCTTACAAAGGACAGCAGCTCAGCCACTCTGCCGGCCAGCACTTTGACTACTACTGCGGTTTACACTATGTGAAGGAAAAAGGCTACCTACTGCAATATTAACAGACCGGTTACCAGGATTTTCACTGAAAAAAACCCCTCACATGCACAGTCCCACCGTTGTCTTCTGTGCTACTGCAACAGCCACTGGCAGCGAAACAGCCTCTGAGAGTGCAAGAGGGTTTAGACTTTCTAAGTGGAAATTAAACCAGCAGCTTACGTGGCAAAAAAGTACAAGAAATTCTCTTTGGTTTAGCATTAGTGAGTCAGTGCTACTGATAGGAATAATGATGTTTTTCCAACCCAATCAATACCTTATTTTCAAAGGAATACAGTATAAAAAACTTAGATGAAGGCAAATGTATAACAGAATAGTCACACCAGGGTTGGGGGAACATTTACGTCCAGTGTCTCTCTGGTATATATAAAGATAGAGAATGAAAGCACTATTACTAAAGCATAATAATACGTCACAGCCATTAGCAATTCCACAAATGGTCTGTTATCCAAGTAAGCAAGAGAGTTACTCCGTATTAAAGGTTATTGTAACTGGAGATGATACTTGTCAATAATATTGACAATTCTTTATAAAAAGCACTGTTTCCTTTGGCTGCAGAAATCTTCCTACAGGAGCTAAGTCTTTAATGTATAATTCAGAAATCTATTTAAAAAAAGAATATCTGTGTGATGCTACAATGGAATTCCTTTCTTCCCCAGTAGCAAAAAAAAAAAAAAAAAACCACCATGTTTAAGAATAAACCATTACAGCAACTATCCATGCCACCACCTTTAAAGATGCAGAAGAGATCAGAAACATTATTTCTATTTCAGCATCAAGTCGAGGTTGCATGGAAGCAGGGATTATCTCCATACTCCCTTTAACTAGCAACGCAACGCCTTTTACTTATGCAGACTAAGATCAAAAGATTTGTTTTCATATGAACAAAATATTAACCCAGCTTAGATTTTTATCAAACAGGTTTCCTAAATGTATACCCAGTGTTTCCTTGTTCGTTATGACAAGTTACAAAAACCAACAGTTACTTCAGTAAACCAGCTACTCCATCCAATCCCTCATCCGTGAGACTTGCTTATTCCAGCCATAACGGCAGAAGATGTAGTGCTGCATTGGAGCATCGCTTCCTAAGGGGAGCAGGAGCAATGCTTGAGTCCCCCCCCTCCCACAAGCCCTATAACAATCAGGAATCCTAAGCAATCGACTACAACTGCTTCTGAGGAGCAAGCTACCTTCTGTTCAATCGTACAGCATAAGGCATCTTCTCCTCTACCCGTACCGCTCTTGTCCACATCCAGGTTACTTAATCTGGACAATCCCTCCAAAAACGCTTTGTGCAACTCTGGACTGTACTTAAAAATGAAAAGCAAAACTCCTGTAGCCCGCTTTTCATTTGCGGCAACCGAGCAAGTCATGAACAGGAACCGCAACTGCTTAAGACATTCCTTGGTCAAGGGAAATTTCTGTCTATTTCCAGTAAACTAGGAAAAAAACCCAATTACTTATTTTCAGAAAAGCCACATACGTGAGAAGTTGTATCGCTGTAGTAATGCCACCAAGTTTTCTGGCACTGCAGGGTGACTTGGCACGAAGGACGCGTGATGGAGAACCGCGCTGGCTGCGGGCAGGCTCTGCAAGGCGTGAGCGCGCAGGTGCCAAGCGCACACAAGGACTGAAAAGTCTTTTGGCTTTCTAAAAATAAGAGCCTACTAGATAAGAAGCACAGTTAGCCAGACTGCAGCACGCCCTGTTTGGTTTTCAACATTGTGAACTGAGGTAACATTTCATTGATGGGGGAAATTAATTACCAGTATCTGCATATTTATAGGGAAACAGCATGAGGTAGAAGCAATGTTTATTTTCCCCAAGACACTCAACGTTTCCAATGAGCACCCTCAGCTTTGCTGGTCATGAAGGAAAAAAAAATAAAAAATTCGATCTTAAAAGTAGAGTAATGAAGCTCTCTACAGCTTTAAAGTATACATTGAACCAGGACATTAAGATAGTGAATCTTTACGCAGTGGCCAAAACTAGACAGTGGAAGATGTGTTGCTAGACAAGATACAATAACTAGAACGTCTCCTCACTGTAAGCGTAGTCTTGAGGTAATATTTTAAGGTTTATGTGTAGAAAAAAGCTATAAAACTTTTCATTGCACACAGCAAGAGGGCTACCACAACTCCGCCAATATTCACGTTCTGAGGCACAGAAAGCATCATCCAAGACGGTCCTTCAGGCCCCGGTTCCCATGCTGGCTTACCGCATCCCCTCTCCCTCCAAACCGCTCCGGCAACTGCATCCGCGATGGAGCACAGACCGGTCCCTTCCACTTGGGAACAAAACACCCATCCGTAATTCTCTCTCTGCTTTCCTCCAGAGCACTAAATTACTTCCCCAATGAAAGATATTTAATTTTCTTTTTAATTGAGTCATATGTAGTCTGGATTTTTCTAAACTGTAGTTCGTGACACTCTGTAACAAGGTACTACAAAATTTAATATGCTCTCAAAGCAAAATGTAAAAGCCGCTACAGCCAGAAAAATCTCATGCCTTGCGCACACACTTACGAAGTTCATATAGTATGAGAAAATATGTAATAGAAACAATTTAATGAACAATTAGGTCTTCTTGTTTAAGGTAATGTTAAATATTTACTGTAAGGAGTTCCTTTAAGCACATGCAATTCCAAAGCTGACTGATGATAGTCTCAAAATGGCTTTACCTGAAAGAAGTAGGCATGAAGATGAAAGTGAACTGAAATGTATTTTCCATCAGCCCTGAACATGAGAGAAAAGCTCCCTTCATCCTATTTTAGTGGAGTTCAACAGGGCACAGAAACCAATACTGAAATTTTCATGCTTTTCAAGATATTTCACATCAAATACACCGCTCTTCTTTTCTGACCTCTCCAACTATGAAGTGCCAAGAAACCCTTAGATAGTTTCCTTTCCTCCCTCAAGTCCCTAGAAAGGTTTTTTTTCTTCCATCCTTGACCGAGAGCTTTATGATAGTGCAACCAGTGTTTTGACAGCATTATAATCAATGCGCTACTTTGCTGCATGCCTGGATATGCTGCCAAGTTGAGCAGTAGGTAACCAGCTTTTTACTTTTCAAAATTAATTTACTTAAAAAACCCAAAATGAGTCCATTTGAAAAGCCAGCTGTGGAGCAACTTCCTATTAAAAAAAAAAAAAAAGGAAAATCTGTACCAGAAAATAGCAAAACGGGAAAAAAAAAAAAAAGTAAAATGAAACATTTGCACAGTGGAAAATTCTCATCTACCAAATTTATTTTAAGCACTGAGCATCCACAGGAACAAGAACTATAAAGCAAGTCACTCTTTTCTAAAAGCATGTCAAGACTTCATACAACTTTAAAACCTTGATTTTTATTTCATGATGTGGACAGACCTAACAACCCTACAATAAGAATTAAAAAGGTAGTTCTGCACCCTGCCTCCGAGAGCATCATCAAAACATTTCACTTCATGCCTGATGCATTAGATGAGGTTTTTTTGGTGTGGGTTATGGGGTTTTTTTTGGTTTGTTGGTTTTTTTTTTTTTTAACATGGAAAGAGATTTTGGGCTTAGGCCATCAGGCAAGGAAAGCCTTCACGCGGGGCTGGGTCCCAGGCTGTCCCCAGCGAAGGGAGGGTGCAGGTCGGGAAGCTCCAGATGACGCCAGAGCTGACTCGCCGGCAGCTCCTTAGCACGCCACGTGCCCCGGCGAGGTGTCTGTGCCTCAGCGGATCACCAGCGAGTCCATCTGGAAGCTGAAAATCCCTTGAGGATTTTGCAACTTCTGCTTCTCCATTGACAGGAGAGGCCCCGGGGTCCCCGGGGCGGCAGAAGAACACCTCTCGCCTCCTCTCGTGCGCCTCTGCTCAGCCCCGGCGCAGCTCCACTCAGTCAGACCTGGCTTGAGCAAGGCGCTTTGGGTACGCTAGCTGCTAAGGGACTCGCAGGGTTGGAGATAAGCAGATTCTTAATTACTTTTTTGCTAAATTGGGGATGATCTGCACGGTGGCTTAAGTCACAGCAACTTTTCATTGACGCCGTGACTTACCTCAACAAGCTCTTGAAGCATAAGGCTAGCAAGATGGAAAGCTATCACAGCTACGTAATTCAACACTGAAAGAACAGGATCGTTTCTCTCCACAAAACATTGTAAGAGCATTTTTAGAAAGAAATAGCCTTCATTTGTGGGTTTCCTGTGATACAATAGACTTTCTGTTCCCTTGAGCATCTTTCTCCCCACCTATTCCGGTTACAAATTCAATCCTGGTAGCTCCGTTTTTGAAACCTGTAACACAGCTTTCTAGATGAGATCTCGCTAGCGCCTGCCTACGGTGGCATTAATACCCCCCTCCCAGGCTTTCATGGAAATGTTTTCTCAGCTACATCTAAAAGCAGAGTTAATTTTTCCATGGCTGCATTATATTTGTGGCTCACAGCACTCCCTGTTCTTCCCTAACATTTCCAACTGCTGAGCTCCCAGCTGATAGCAGAAAGCTCTTGTCACGAGTCCCTAAAAATATAACATTGCTCAGCGGCAATATTAAGTCCCATCATGTTTCTGTTACTCCACTTCTTCCTCTGTATCATATCCCAACCCTCCTAGGTATTAAGGATGCCTCCCAAATTGGCATTACCAAAAATTTTTGTATGCTCAAACCATACTGCTGGACCTTGCCAAGTTTAAACCAGTTACAAAGGCATTTCAACTTGTTATTTCCTATTGCGGGGGGAGAGGAGAAGATAAAAAAAGAAGCCCCACTTGCTTTAAAAACAACTACTCGTGGTAATTTCTCTTTGAAATTATTCATGGCTGCATTATATTTTATAAGTGGGCATATCCCAGATGTGCCAAAACGTCTTTCTTTTACTGAAAAATGTTTCATAGTGAAAAGAGAGAGACACTTTCTTCAGCTTTCAAATCTCATTAGTGTTGCTGGAACAGTTCAGCTAAACCTACTGAATGACCATAAAAGTTGAGCCCCGTAGCCGAGCCCCTACACTGCGCGAACCCCCCGCGCTCAGCCCGTCCCGGAGCAGCGCTCCCCGAGAACACGCCTGCGCGTCTCGCTGGGAAACGGAGCAGAAATCAGGAAAAGGCAAGTTTGAAAGCCTGGGTACTCGTCAGGGAAGGCACAGCCTGCCAGCCAACACTGCTTTAAAAATAGTTTCTTTTCAGATAGAAGAGCTAGAGATGACTCAAAGTTTAAGTAGCTGAAACCCCAATAGGTCATGTTATGCAAATCAAACCCTGTACGCCATCAGCTGGGACATGGCTCACGAGCCAGGAGTTTTCTACTAAAAGCAGCAAAACTGAAAACATACAATTGTGGTCACTAGTACATGTGAAAAAGCAAACAGAGATTAAAGCAGGTTTGGCTAATGCTTCAACTCGGAGATCCTAGGGCTACCTCCAGCGCGTGCTCACTGCGAAGGGAAGAGATGTAGGTACCCCCTGTTAAGACAAAGCTCCTTGGAACGTCAGGTGCGTGTATCCACCCCTTTTACAGGTTACAAAAATATGAACTTCAGCCAGGGTACGTTGATCAGTGATGTAGATCGTCAAGTCTGTCTCTTACACAACCAGAAGGCGCCGTGCTTCCTGACGCAACAGCAGCGGAGACCTCGCCAGGATCCCATCACCGGGCAGAGGTGCCCACCGTGACAGCTACAGCTGCCCTCAGCTTCAGCCACACGCAGCTCATTCGCCTGCAGTGCCAACGCGTAGGAACGGTCAAACGTATGCGCTTAAGGGCTTTCAAACTCGTAACTCAGTGAGGAAACGTTCAGCTTCCATGCAATTAAGCCCCATTATTCAGCTTATAGTCGATCTAATTTTATGTGTAAAAACTGACTTACACAGTTCCTTTTATTTAAACACAAGTGACATTTAGGAAGGAATATTGCCTTTTCCCAACATAATCAGCTCAAATCCAGTCATGAGCCCTCCAAAAATAAATATTTTAGAAAATGCATTAGATCCCATTGTAATAATTTTGTTCTTTGATTCTGTAACACTTTCAGGGATGGAGAGGGAAGGAAGGATGCAGGAAGACTATTTCTGAATAGACACGAGATGTGAATAAAGCAACATAATTAAAGATGCGATTCCATTAATTTATTCAGTTCCTCCCAGATCCTTCCCTCCCCTTTCCAGTGCAAATAGGGAAGAAAACGCATCTGCCCCCACAGAAAGCTCGGTCATTCGGCTCCCTTCAATTCCGTAACCCTCCGTACCCTTCTCCCGCCGGTCGCTCCCCGCCGGCCGCGGCCGAGCCGCTGCACCCACCCGCCGAGGGCGGGCGCGGGCTGCCTTTCCCCTTCCACCGCCGCGGACCGGGGCCACCGGCGGAGCCCGGCCTGCGGGGGAGGGCGCATCCCGGCGCCGGCAGACAAACGCCCCCCGCCGCCGGGCGGGAGCTGCCCTTCGGGGGATGCTCCACCAGCTCTCCGGCGGATGCTTTATCCTTCAGAGTTGCTCCCTCCCTGCGCTTTCTGCCGGTTCGGCGACACCCCACCCCCCCCCGCCGCTCCCTTCGCCCCCTCCCCGGGGGGAGCAGACATTTTGAAGCAGCGGATCCCCAAAGCCCGCCGGGCCGCGGCGAGCCGCAGCGGTGCGGGTGCAGGCGAGGCCTCCGCGCCGCGCCCGGCCCCGGCGGCGCCGCTCACCTGCCAGCTCGTCGGGCTCCAGCCCGCTCTCCGCGTCGATGCCGCACAGCACGAAGTAGTGGGCGAAGCGGCAGGGCGCCGCGCCGGGCCCGGGGGCGCCGCTCCCGCTCATCCCGCCGGCGGCGGCGGCGGCGGCTCCCTGCGGCAGCGCGGCTCGGCGGCGGGGGCGCGCCCGCGGGACGGTCACGGCGCGCCGCCCCTCATCCCCGGCGGCGGCGGCGCGCAGGCCGCGGCGGGCAACGAGCGGCTCCGGGGGCAGCGAGCGGCAGCGGCGGCGGCTCCGGCGGGCGGGCAGCGAGCGGCCCCGCTGTCAGCTGAGCGGGGCGGGGCGGGCGGCGCCGCGCTGCCGGCCCGCCCCCGCGGGGCATTTAAACCCTGGGCAGCCACGGCGGCGTCCCCCCCGCCCCCGCTCCGGGGCTTCAGGGGGACATTTCCGGCCCTTACCAGCGTTTTGGGGGTGAGGGATGCGGGAGAGCCCCGGGCGGCCTCGCCACGCGTTTTTTCCACAATCCTCGGGATGCGTGATTAAAGCTTCCCCCCGCCCCCCAAGGTGGGAGAAGGGGAGGTTGGCTTTTATTTAACCAAAAAAGGGGCTGTTGCCCCCCCCCCCCAGGAGGGAGCGCCCGAAGCGGCAGAGCCGGAACGGGCCGAGCTCCGGCCCCCGCCCGGGCTGCGCTGAGCGTTTCCTGCGGGGGGAAACGGCTGCTGCTTCTCCCGCCCCGAACGTCTGGGCGACAACCACCCCCCCCCCCCCCCAGAGAGGGGCTGCTGGCGGAGGGGGAGGCGGGCTGACGGATGGCTTCTGTGCAGTCTCCATCCCTGCGCCGTGACTGATGTTAATCCTACCACGTTAACTTCCAGGACGGAGAACTATTTCTTTGCTACATGCGCTCTGTTTCAAAGCAAAAAATCTAAAGTGTTGCTTCATTCCCAGTTCATTTAAGATTTACTAACCATTCTGCCGCGTCCAGGAAGAAATCAGTATTGTTTTATCCCCGTTTCTAAACACCCTCCCATTATTATTACCCGATGCCAAAGTACTGGCAGAGCCGTTCGGGAGTGGCACCTACTTTTAAAGGGGCAGAGATGATTCTTTTTGAAGGTCTGAGATTTTCTTCTCCAAACCGATGAGATCCCTGCTTATGTCAGATGATTCTGCCATCTGTATATTTTAAGGGAGGCTGTTTGCAGAATTCAATATGCACTTTCATCCTTCTGTGTTTATCTGCTCACTAGTCTTGGTCCATGCAGTCTGTAATAATTAGTGTCTCATCCTTCACTTACTGTGGACTCTTACGACCTCTTTCACTTATCTCTCAGCAGCGTGAGCCACATTTTTTCTTTCTATGATTTACGTTTGTCCTTATTCAACAAGCGCCTTTGATAAGGAAATGCCTGCAAGGAACTCGATATTGCATCCAGCATGGGGCATTTTATGGAGGTACGTGGAAGAACTGTTCCTTCCTACCTGAAGACAACCCAGATCAGCATCTCTCTCTCCCCTTCCCTTTGACTAAACAAGTTTTACGCCCTTTTACTTCTCAGCTTCCCATAGTGCCCTACTGAAAGCAGACAAGAGCTAAACCAATTTCCCCACTTCCCAATATCCAAGAAAAAAGATGATGAGTCCTCTATTGACGATCACCAATTCTGGTGGTTGCAGCACTCAGTATAACAAGCTGAACCTTGCTAGATCCAAGTAGGAGTTTGCCAGGAGACCAGTTATTTTCTCGACTTTGCTCTGAGAGCCAGGTTATTTTATTTAGTTTGGTTTGTTTATTAACTTGTATGTATTTGCTTATTCAGCTCTAGGTCAGATGATAAGAGTTAAGCCAGTCTCTGACTCTCACTCAAAACTAATCGCTCTTACTCTGGAGAAATACCATCTTGTTCTCTCATTGTAGGCTTCTCTTTTGGAGGCCCGATTGCATGGGTGTCTCCAGGCAGTCCAAGGCAGAGGCTTCACCAGTCTATCTAACCAACGTATGAGTTAGGACTGCTTCTAAGATTAACCCAAAATTTAGCACAATGGTCCTGACCTTTTTGCCTTGGGCAGCAGGTGGTTCTAGATTGGTTTAGTTTAGCTGTCTTCTGTACAGGACAGTATTTTTTGGCTTGAATAAAGTTTTATGCGCTGACACTTCAATCTCAGTCAAATCAGTAACACATATAGCGTTAAACATGGGCATGAAGCAGAACACCTGAGACTGCAGGTTTAAAGTCTAATAAACTCACTCCTCTTCCTGGAGCAGCTGTGAGGTTAAGCTCCCACTCCTGTATGCGCAGCTCCTGCAGACACTCTTGTAGGAGTTTCATGGGGGCAGTGATTTCTTCTTCTAATAAGGCAGATCTTTGGGGCACGTCATCCCCACCTTCGCACTGCCAGCACAGCTGGCTGTGCCAAGTGTGTCTCGGCTCTTGTAAGTCACGTTATGTCCCCAGGCCTGAATTTTTCTCATCTAAACCCCTCCATCTAAGTCATTCTGGTCTTTTCCTCCAAGCTGGTCTAGCTTTAGACACTGCTTGCTGCCTTTGGGTAGCTCTTCTTCTTCACTCATTTTCTTTTTCCCCCCACCCTGGCTCTCATCCTAAGGAATCGGTAACTTTCAGGAGATTTTAACAGTGAAAGTAAGCTTGAAAGTTGGCTCACTGGACAATATCATTTGTAATAAAAAATTTCAGAGCTCAACTGCAGGATTTTAGTTACATCAAGACCCTCTTCTTCCTGCTCAGTGGCAATACTTTCCTCCACTCCAGGAGCTGGCCTGGATACCCATTTACTGCTAATTTTTCATTTGTCGTCTTTCACTCTTCAGTTACATTTAAGTCAGCACAGAGTGGATAGTAACACAACCAAGTCCGTTGTGAGCCACTTCCGTCTTCTATGCGGGTGTAAACAACTGCTCCCGGGAACAGGCGGCAGAGGCCGTTGCCTTTGGCTGGAGCAAGCCCGCACAGCAGAGCGGAGTCGGCTGAGTTGCGTTGGCTTGCAGCACCCAGCAGCGCTCTGTGCCCACCCCATGCTCTGTTGTGCCCTGGAGTCTTCCTACACCGGGTGTGCGAGCAAAGTGCAACGGCACCTCTCTGCATCACATGCCGTCGCCTGACGCATGCTACCTTATGGTGTACAGCACAGGAAAGCACCGAGGTGTTCCCTCAACATCCGTAATTCCCTTTTCTCCGTGCTGAGATTTTTTTTGCACTACTTTTTTTCAGAATCTAGGCATTTTGGTTGTCTTTTTGCCATCCAAACCCGGGCTGCACTGGTCACCGGTGCCTCTCTAGAGGGGCTGCCCTGCTTTAGAGACACTTCAGCTGTACGTGCAATATCAGTCGTTTGCACTTCACAGCGGTCACAGGTGGGTCCACAAAGGGGCTGTGGGACTTCTTGCTGAGAGTGAGTGGATAACAAAGACGAGGCCCCAACGCACCATGAACCGCTGCACACACTCACTAATCAGCCAAATGCTGTGGAAAAGCATTTGTACAGCCTGGGAAGAGGCAGTGACCGACAGGATTGTGCCGTGAGGCGCATCTGGGATGATCAGAGGTAACTGGGTGGGATTATGAGTATTTTTTCCTTTCACCAAAGGGTGTTAAAGCTCCACAAGGGGCATGGATGGGCTGGATGTCCCCTATTCAAAGCATATTAACAATAATCCTGGGGAGATAAGGCTTGTCCCTGGCACAGCAGAGCACAAAGAGCTTCTTATGTGTTTCTCCAAGGAACAGGGATAAGGTAGGATTGAGAATTTCAGACTAGGATGAGCACAAAAAACTTACTGGCATAGACCAGATCTGCCTGGGACCTTTCACTTTGATCTGGTCTCCTGTGGCAGCAGCTTTGTCCCATCACCAGCTGGATTGCCAGTGGTGCAACACAGGAAGGGAAGGTTTTTGGCTTGGTGGATTTGTTCTTGTTCCTTAGGTACTTGTGTCTTCAGTTGCAGTGAGTATTTCTCTCCATATCGAGCTGGTTCAGCTTTCCCTCTCCTTAACCTCTCAGCGAGTCTTTGTTTCTCAGAACCTGTTAGTTTAAACTGGGTCAAATGCTAACGAGCGTGTCAGCCCCCCTGCCCTTAGGATCTGCCATAGAAGATCAGACTACAGGCCCATCAAGCTCTTTGTCCTACTTCTGCAAGGAGCCGATGCCCCACGCTTCAGAGAGGTGGAAAAGCCTGCTATTTCAAGTTTACATCCCTTCTCCTTGCTGTGACACTGTTGCTTCACTTTTTACTTTCTTCAGCGTTCTTCAATGAATTGGAAATCGTGCTGCTGGTGATGGATTGCTCAAGTCCTTCACACAGCTCTGCAGTTCCCTGTAGAAGATCTTTCACCAGCTGCCAAGCCACACTGATTTTCCATTGAAAGCCTCTCCTGTTTTGCTCTAATATCTATGTGGTCATGAGATCGTGTAGGGTGGAAGAGAGGGAAAACAGTTAAGATGCAATACAAATGTTTGTAACGCTCAGAAGAACAGTTTTCTACTTACGGCTGACTTCCAGTCGAGCCATTTACAGCGCTGTGAGCTACTTCACGAGAAGCTAAGTGTGAATAGTCAGCTAAAAGGGATGGGATAAGGATGGACCGTAAGACCGAAATTGAAGTCATTCTGACACAAAGTGGAGAAGAGCATATAGCAGAAGTGGAAAGAAAAACAACAACAGTGGAAGATTTTACAGCAAGGTTTATAAAGAAAGTGATTTTTATTCTCTGAGCTTGTGCGAGAAGACGACTTAAAGCATTAGAAAGGTATTGGCTGCCTTAGGATTTAAAACCAAATAAGCCAGATCACTAGCCATAAGGCATAAAGCAAAGAACATTTCCTCCAGCACAATTCATTGTCGGTTAGAAAGCAGATACTGCAGGCACATATTCTAATATTAAATCAAATTATAATACCATTAAAGCAAGTAGCTCATCTTCTATACTGGCCTCATATCTATAAAGATTAAGTCTGAATAAAAGCACACGCCTTTCCTCTGTCACATTGTGTAATTATTATTCATACAGCAGAATTATAGATAACAAAGTAAAAGATAACTGCTTTCCTGCATCTCAGCCATAGGAGCTCTGAACCTTCAGTGATTTAAAATTTAAAGATTTAAAATCTCTAATTCCCTATTGTAGCTCATTGCATTTTATTCATTTTATGTACATCCATCATACACATGCCCTTGCATTGCAAACACCTATAGACACTCTTATCTGCTTTCAGAGAGGATCCTTGAGGGAGAGGTTTCATGAGGCAACTGAAATGATTTAATAGTTAATTGCACCTTCTTCCCCCCTCCCTTCCAGGACTGGCCCTATGTTCCTGCTGCTTCCTTCACAAAAAATCTGTAGCCTTGTCTGTCTCCTTAGTGAGTGCATCCAGTTCACCATCAGAAAACAGATCCTAAAACATGGGCAAGGATGGAACTATGCTGCCTGTCTTCATTCACGTGGTCGTCCTGCTGCAAGCCAGGCTTCACAGCACGCAGCTCAGCCCTCTGCTGAGGAGGGACCTCCTCTTCAGGGCTGGCCTCATCGCCCGTGTTTCAAACCTCCCCCCAGCCTGAATCAGCCATCTCAGGGGTTCAGATCTCGGGGGGGAAGCGGCAATGCCACACCAGGCACACGGACTTTGAACGCCGCCTCAGAAAGGACTCCCGGGCAAGTCCAGCAGTTGCCATGACCGGTTCCCAGAGGTCTGTGCCCTTCACCACCCTGCCCTTTCCTCTCCACGTGTTCTGTGGCACAGAATGGCAAAAATCTATGGTGACTCCTGCCATTTCACTCCACTTCTGTCTTTGATTTTATACTGAGCTTGCAAGACGCATCTCCTCCTGCTGAGCAACCGATTAGGTGGGCTTTCCTTCCCCCCGCCATGAAGTCAGGAGTAGGATCGTATGCAACCATTACCTTTTGTATGATTCAGTGCCAAGACCCAGAGGTCAAAGACCGTATTTTTGCTCAGAGTGAGGTATGCCGCCTGCTCTTTGCTTGTAGAAGACGCACAGACTGTTCCAGCCACTACTGAGATAAAACCTAATCAGCAAAGTACGCTGCTTGGATAAATCACTAGCATGTCACGCACTAATGGAGGTGGTGTGCTGGGAGCATCAAGCTAAAGCACCCACACAGAGATTTCCATCCATCTCTGACAGCATCACTCAGTCGCTGCATGACCTTGGCCAAATCGCTCGTAGCCTGACTTGCAGAAGCACCAGCCGCCTGGAAATCAGGTCAGCGCACTCCCTGTGCTTCAACTGCCCCCAGGAAAAGAAAGCAAACGCTGCTTCTCCTCTGCCTGAACATCTGCCAGGCACAAAGCTCTATTGTTCCCAAAGCCGGCCCCACCAGCATCGCACCGCGAGGCAGATGCACCTCTACGCGGGCAGCAGCCCTGACGCTGAGTCCTTCCAGCCCACGCGTCCCAACGCCATCGTCTGCTGACAGATGCCTTTCACACCAGGCCTGACATGAGGCGGGTATTTGGTGTGGACAGCAAAGGTCTGTTCTTCATTTTGAAATCATTTTTGCTCTCTGCTGAGGGTGTTTGTTTCCCTGCCTCTAAACTCACGATTCCTCTGTTTTCAGTGCTCCAGGACGCCGGTACCTTACAATCTGTCTGCTCGGGAAAGACCTGAGGTGGTAAGAGAGTCTTACAACATAATACACCTGCCCGCGTAAAGCATGAGGAAAGGGCTGTGGCCTTTTTTAAAAAAACATTAGAGCTTCATAGGGACATATTGTGGGAAGGAGAAAGGCAGGAGGAGATCCTGGTGAGCTGCTTGGACCACATGCCCACAGCAATATTGTCTGCAGTGGCAGGGGTTCGGGCACAGCTGGGCCAGTGGTCTGTGCTCCCAGTTAGCTCATCTCTGGCATTGGGAAAGCTTCCAGAGGAGACGCGCTCAAGCCGTCACATCAACCGGAGTAACGGCGTTGTGTTCAAAGCCTAGTCACAAACATTGTTTTCCTTTATCTCGGTTTCCAGAAGTGAGGCAGTTCCATGTCTGCTGATACCAGTGGGAGCGTGAACCAACCCTACGTTTTCATGCGCTCTGGACAAAATCTGTCCATGACCAGCAGGTAAGCAAGCTCTTTGTCAAAATGCCTTTGGCCTCTGTACAAATGTAATTAGAGTCTGATTTCAATTTCCCAACTTCCCTTTGAAGCCTTATTCAGTAAGAAGTGCCAGACACCCCGCATCTACATTACAATGCATCCTAGCACACTTGAAAGCCCAAGGGTGTGCTAAAGAAATCCAAATCCACTGAATCCATAGCCAATATACAACACGAGATCAAGGACAGATGAAAAGTATTTCCTGCAATGAATATGCATTGTGAATTGTTTCCTCATTTAGCAAGGACTGCTGCTTTGCTGCGTGCTCTGTTATAATATGCGTTCACATCACAGCAGTGATGTTACGTTATGAATCTAAAAGCAGTTCTTCCAAATCAAAGCACTAAAAGGTCTGTTTCAATTTCCCTACTAGTGGCTTTAGTGGAAATCTAAACACTTATGTCCAAAGGTTTAGCCATATCTCTCTGTCACTTACTCTTCAAGCCTGATAACCACACATCGCCTTGAAGTACCTGCTGCTTAGGAGACTTACTACTGACAACAGCTAGATCGTAGCTTTTCTGCATTGGCTTACTGCACTCCTGCTTTAGCTTAGAAATACTGGAAATCAGCTCTGAGCTCACATCAAACAGAAGGACAGAGATCAAAGCGATTCACTTCTCCTTGAGGATCATGTTTCTTGGTGACTTCCTTGCAAACCAATAGCCACAACTTTCTTAAGCCCGGATCCATGCTGGGCGATTCCAGTGGTTCCCATCAGGCACATCCTTTGGAGGTGGGAGCATTTGACACTGTCTGATGTGTCAAAGGGCTAGCTCAGTGCCTCCTTCCAGGCCAAAGTGCTTGGACTATTACTGGGCAATCCCAGGCTTTCCCAGGCTAAATCAGAGCCATTGGCTTCCCGGCGCTCAGCACTACCAGGCAGGAGTGAAGGCAAGAGTGCAGCAGCAGTCTTTGATGCCAGGCACTGTCAATGTGTCTGGCTGCTCTGACTCACGTCAGCCCGTGAGTGGGGGCCAGGATCAGGCCCAGTGAGGGGAACCAGGCTGGGAACACAGCCCCAGGACAGCCACAGGGAGGGGGATGGCTTGGTGGGGCCCATGGATGGGCAGAGCTGGGCTGTAGGGTGCTGGAGACCAGCCCTGCTGTGGCATTGATGGGGCAGGGACTGACAACCCCAGGGGTGCTGAAACGGGGTCCTGGGCTGTGGGCAGGGTGAGGGGAGCTCCAGGGGGTGGGCAGGGCCAGTAAGACCCATTAGTGCCCTCAAGGCCCTGACACCCAGCACATACAGCCGAGATGTGCCAATTTCAGTCGTGGAAGTGCTTAGTTTCTTGTTTGGAAGATGAGCGAGCCTGTCTGTTCTCTTATCCTTGGGCCATTTATTCAGACTGAGGATTTTAGCCTGCCTGCAGATGCTCCTGCCCCGGCTGCCCTAGAGCCAGTTCACAGTGCCGCAGCCAAAGAGCTGTGCTGCGGGGTCACAGCGACACTGCTGCTTCCACTCCAGCTGGGTGCAGCTGCTTGCATGAAGCCCGACACCTCAGCTGATAAAACCCAAGATGTGAGATCACACAGCGCAGGGTTGGGGGTCTTTCGTGCTACCTTCACTATTAGGAGCCCCGGGACTGCAACAGGGAAGCATCCAAGTGGCTCTGAGTGCAACCTGCCCAGCCCTATGGGTAACAGGTCCCACCGAGCCATTTGGGTGTCACTGCACCACATCCTCTGCTGTGGTGAAGGGAGTTGCAGTGTGCTGCCAATGCACCAAGCCAGCTTGGAGAAGCTTGAAACGCACACAGACGTTATATATGGGCTAACGTCAGTTTAAGTTGTTCTGTGAGCAAACCCCTTGGATCTGGTCATGTATGTATTTGAAACCTATTGATACAAAAGTGACAGAGTTACCTGTATCCTAAAGAAGAGATGTGCCAAGTACCCCTTTGGAGGGTATGCTGTGTAAGTATGGATAGGAAAGCCAGCAGAACTAACACTTTGTAGGATACCACTGAAAATTGATAAGAGGTCCAAAGACTGAGTCCTTTTCCAGCCTCTTGTGACCTTCCCATGCCTCCATGTGCATAAATAGTAGCTATTCTGTCCTTGGTCACATTGAACTTAAGCTCCAGCCTGTTCATCATGTGAGGGAGCTGGCTGGTGTTGCAGGGGAGCTGTGTTTCCATTCCTCTGGACATCCTTGCAGTGGTATCACTTGTTTTCCACATCCTCTGGATACTGGTGCACAGCAGCAAAGAGCAGAGGGCCTGACATAGCATGACCCTGACTCACAACTAACTTGCTTGAGGACCCCGAAACCCTCCCAAGATGCAATAGCAAACAGTAGCCAAAAGAGGAGGCATATTGTATCAGGTCCTTGGCAAACAGCTTCCTCTAGGAGCTCTAGAGAGCAAGCACCACCTGTCTGTCTTGCATCTGTCTCAGATCTCCATTGTTTCCTCTGTCCCCAGGGCCCTGGAAGAGTCCAAATGTAAGGCAGACTACCATGTGGAAGGCAAAAGGAAGAGTTCAGCTGGTGCCAGGCTGTGAGCACCAGCGGGAAACTAAGACGTTTGAATTATAAAATCAACCGGCTGCTGTGAACTGATGCAGCTCCTTGAAAACTTGATTTGCGTACCTTACCCCTGGCACCAATGGCTGTTAGCATGATCCTTAAAATCAGATGACCAAATGTACTATGGCTTCAGGCTTTATTTCTGGAGCAATTGCTCTGCCCGGAGAAAAGAGAAGTAATTAGTCATAGGTTTAAACACAGTAGTGAATCCAGCCTACCTGGCAACAAAGAGAGCCAAGCTTGGGAAGGGTCACTTCCATTAAGGCCCCAACCTGTGGTTGTGGTCTCATGCTGCAGATAAGTGTTGGCTTAGCTCTGTTTGACATTGTTTGTGCCTGTCTGGGAAAAGCTAAGGTCTAATAAAGATACTGAAGTCACGAGACTTGCATATCACCCTTGGTACATCACATGTGGAGGGGATGTGGGACAAAGCCATGCAGAGAAGGCAGACAGGATGGATTTTCCTGTCATAGGAGGTCAGGAGGGATGAGGACATGGAGAATGTCTTTGTTTCATTCAGGAAAACTTAGGCAGCTACAGGTTGTCTGGAGACCAGACTGGAGTGGCTCCATAGTGCCTAAGCAGCCCCTTTCCCTGGCCACCTTCTTCACTCAGCTTCCATCATCTTCCTCTCTCAGGGCTGTGCAGGAAAGCACAGGAATAACCCCAAAACGACAACAATAAAACCCAGATAAGTGCTGTGACACCAGGCATAGCCATTGCTCAGCTCTATTTACAGTCCTTTCCTCCCCCTGTGCCTGTGTCCCACGTTGGGCTGGCTCCAGAGCTGGCCCAGGCCTCGGGGATACCCAAAAGCTTCCTGCAGACTGCTGCGACCCCAGACCCCTGGCCACCCAAGGTAGGACACTGGCATCCAGAAAGCTATTACAGATAACCACAGCAGCATCACAACAGCACAAAAAGTACAACGGGGATGGTTTGGTTTGTGGAAGACCAAAGGGAGCTATGAACAAAGCCCACTGTGAACTACCCCCCTCCACCACCTCTTTCAGTGCACTAATACAGGTGGCTGTATCACCAGAAGTGCCTGTGCCAACATGGTGGCTGCTTCCTCTTAGCTGCTGCCTGTGCTGCAATAACCACCAGAGGACCTGTTTTTACAGGACACATCTCTGTACACATTCATTAGCTACAAATACATTCATCAGGCTGGACTGCTTTCTGTCTAAATCTCCTCCACAGTGAGGTTTCACTCATGCTAGCTGATTGTCACAAAATATTGCTGGGACCTGAAACTTAGGAGCCCAAGTGTCTTTATTTTAAGGCATACATGGGAGTCAAAGTCCCAGTACTTCAAGAGGACTTCAGCTGTTCAGAAGTGGGGTGTGAAAATAAGTATCCTCTAGTTTTAACATCAAAACAAGCATCCAAACAATACACACAAAGAAGCACAAACCATCGAACTTTGCGTGCCTTTCCAAGCTTTGTCTGAGCTACAAAAATGCTCCCACATCTGATTGTGTGTTAACACGAGCAGCCAGCTGAAGCCAAACACACTTTAACTACACATATAGACAAAGACAAAATCAAGAATGATCTCAGAAATGATAGTTTTCAACTTCTCGGTCTTACCATCAAGGCTCTTGCAGGGACTCCTCATGTCAGGAAGACTCAGCCTGCATTGGCACAAGGGTCAGATCAAGGCAGCTTCTCCTCATTTCATCACACCCCCACAAAAAAAAAGCTGCACCTTGCAGATTCCCCTTCTTGCAGCCACTGCCAGAAGGTACTTGACACCTTCATCTCTGCCAGCTGCTGCTCGTTCCTGCTCCTAACCTAATGCAGCTGGCAAGGCAGGGGGAAAAGTACTCCTATGAAAAACACATCTAATGCTTTTGGGACATATTAGTGGTAATGTGTGATTTTTGTTATGTTAGGATATCTATTCTTCAACTGCAAAAGATGTACTGTGATTGTGAAATGAGTAGGTGTGGATTGTAGCTGAAGGCACAATAGAATAATTGAATTGCTTCTCCCTCACCTAGCCAGAGCTCTCATATTCAATTTTACCTTAGCTGCTAGCTAATATGCCACCTACATTTCGCTAATGACTTGTTTCTGCAGCCTCTGGGTAGCACAAATGGATCCTGATGTGCAAAAACCCTGACTGCGATATTGAGTTGTTGGGATGCTTTTTACAAATCAACAGTGCTCTGAATCCACCCATCTTCCCTTCTGTGAAAGTGCACCGAGGTCCTATCGCTGCGGCAAACTGTGGCAGCTGGCCTTGCAAAACAGAGGTCTGGAAATTGGGGCCGTAACAGCTAGAAGAGAAGGGATGAACTGGGGTGATCACCTGGCTGCCGAACCGCAGGCCTGCCTTCCTTTGAGTTTAACCTTTGTATCTACAAAGATTCGCGGGTCGTGGGCTGGTTAACGTGAAGGTAGCTCCTCTCTGCCTTCCCCTTCTCTCTGTCCTTGTGCAGTTCTGTTTCTTTGTTGTGAATTGGCTCAAACAAGATTTCCCCCGAGACTCGAGCGGTTGTATCAGCAGCCAGTAATCCGCTAATTCCCTTGGACACACAGGAGTCCCTTGCGTGCTCCTCTACAACTGCTTTTTGCAAGAGTTGCACTCCTCCATGATGCACCAAATCGATGTTATGTTGTGATCAAAGACGTCCTTGTCCTCAGAGCAAATTCCAGCACAGTTATGGTAGTTGGCTGCTCAGTATACCATACATTTGAGCAGCATAAATTCTCGAGATGTCACCATCTAAAGCAAAAAACCTTTGGAAATTAAACATTTTTTTTTGTCATAGGGGACAGGCTTTGATGCTCTGCTGAAGTAATCAGCACAACGCATGTCCTGAAAGTCTAAGTGGTTTACCTAGACTTTCACAAGAGGGATGGCAGCTATCACTGGTATCAGAGCTTTCTCATGTCATGCTAGGAGTCTATACAATAATAACTACATATTTGTAGTTAAATAAGAAAGAGTGGATTTCTGGTTTTAACATCCCAGCCAATGTTACTGGCAAGCAAGGACTTCACCTCTCCTTTTTCACCTAAGCAACCCCTAAGCCGGGAGCAGCCAGGGAACGTTTTTTCAACTGCCTCAGCATGATGTTGGTCTGTATTAGACAGCGGTGACTTCACTGAGGTTCACACAGCTACCAAGTAATACCATATATATCAGGAGTTCAGAAAAACTAGACCTGAGAAGTTACTTGTTAAAATACCCAATCAAAGAGGCTGAAGATCCAAGTGAAAAAAGCTTTCCTGTGAGATTTCTCTGAGAACCTTCTCAGGCATAAAATAAAATGTGCAAGGTGGAGGTGTATCATCACCTGTCAGTACGCTTAAAGCTGTTACCACATCTTACATGGCATCCTGAGATGATGTTCGTAATGATTTTCCTGTTACATTACCAAGTTCTTTATTCCTAGCATGGTGGTCAGTATCTAGAGGGCACAAAGACCTGAATCGCACATTTTATGCACAGGTATAATGAGTGTTTTCAATGTCTCCCTCCTTGGAGAGGACCAGCAAGAGCTGCTAAATGACTCAAGACCTTTGAAACGTCACGGTTCCCCTAAGGACTCCAAGAAATAATGTCCTTCCTGAGCCTAAACCTCGAAGGTCCACACCTTTATATAAACTTTGGGGGTCATTCCGAAAAAGACTGAGCATGAGTCCTGCTTTACAAGAGTAAAAGGCATGCAAGTATCCCTATAGCTTAACGTGTCTGGGGACTTCAGGCTCCTTCATGTGGCAGGTGGACGCCAGCTTCTGTCTGGGTCCTGGCCTCCTCCCAGTGCATCGCCTCCATCCTGGCCTCTCCGCAGCCCAGCATGGAGGGGTCACCTTCTCTCGGGACACTGGGGATCACTCACATTTAAAGAAAAGGTCCTGCTTTATAAGCAGCTTTCCCAACCTGGAGAGCACATTTTATTTGTACTAAGGCAGCAGATCACTAGATGGCCTCATAACCTCAGCGATTTGGGCAGATCCAGGCTTAGGCTGTGCAATCGCCAGATTTATTTTTAAAAACTGGCACCCGAAGTGCTGCAGGACTTACGATCATCACCTCAGGCAACGCGCAAGAGCCTTTTCAAAATGCGGCGTGTGAAATTTGGGACACTTTGTCCCATAGGGAAGCTAGAGAAAACCATGTTTGTCACTCTTGTTGTCAGAAGCTGCTTCTATTCCCTAAATCCTGGCAGGTGGGACTGGAGATGGGGCAGAGACCTGGCAGGAGCTGCTGGAGAGCCACTAATCAATGCAGCAAAACCAGCCCCTGCAGGAAGGTCAGCCGTGGGATCGCAGCAGAGGACCAGCCAGCCGGGAACCCAGGAACCACCTCCAGCCTTGGCCAGGCCTGGCTGTGCCCTCAGGAGGGGCTTGGCCCTGGCCCTGGCCCTGGGCCCACCTGGGAGGGACGTGAGCCCCCATCCGGGGGGATCCCTCTGGGGAGGACGGTGGCCGGGGAAAGGGGTGACGCAGGAGGTTTGGTTCCTTGTCCAGGCACCGGCGAGTCGCAGTCGGTGGAAATGCACGTTGTGGCCTCAGGAAACACCACAGTGTGCAGGTTGCCAGGTGGCTACCCACAGCAGAGCTGTGCCCCCCGGAGCAACAGCAACAGAACAGTGCTTTAAGGGAAGACACCCTCCTCACCTCCGCACCGGAGAGGGTTTGGGGAGGAGAGAAGCGAAGGGATCTTTAGAGCAGCAGAAATATTAATGGGACGGATGGAGCGTGGGGAAGAGAAACATGCAGAGAGGAAAGCAGAGGTTCAGCTTGCCTGAGGAACAGGCTGGCGCTGGAGCACTGGCTGGCCGGTCTGTCGGTGGCCAGTACCTGCAAAAGCTGTTGCTGTAACAAAGAGACTGGGAAACCTTGGTTAGGCCATACCACCTTTGACAGTGGCCTTCAGCTGATGTGCAAAGGAAGGAAAAAGAAAAAAGGTCTCATTTTCACTGCTGTCAAAATTGGATATGTGTTGTTACTCATTTTCCCATGTGGATTTTCACGAACATTTAAAAATACAGAGCTAGTTTACATGGACACAAGTCCTTTAAATGTATCTTAAATGAGGCAGGAACAGTGCAAGCACATGACACTGATCAGTGATCTGGATTAGAGAGGGGCAGGCCCAGGCTGCTCCCCCGAAGCGCTGCAGTATGGAAAAAAAAACAACCCCACGCACCAGCGAAGCTGCCGGGACCGAGGCCCCACGCTCCGCGGCGCTGCCGCTTTAAGGGCGGGCGGGGAGCCCAGCCCTCCTCGGCCCGGCCCGGCCCGGCCCCCGCGCAGCGCTGCGGAGCGGCGGCGGCAGCGGCCGGCGGCAGGTAGGTGTGGGCCGGGCGCTCCCCGGCGCCGGTCCCGCCCCGGCGGGGGGCGGTGCGGGCGGCCCGGCCGGGCCCGGCAAGGCCCGGCTCGGCCTGGCGGAGCGGCTCGGCGCAGCCGGGCCTGTGCGGGACGGGACGGCCCAGGCGGTGGCCCCGGTGGCGGCCCTCCCTTTCCCCTTGCCCCTGCCGGGGCCGTCCGTGCCCCCCCGGCGGCTAGCGGCCGCTTTGCAGGGGGTGCCCAGCCCGGGGCGACGAGGTGGGGAGGTGTGGATGGAAGCGGTGGCTGCCCCGGTGGCTCGGCCCGGGGCGCAGGCGGGCCGCCCGCGGCCGCAGGGCGGGTAACGGTGTGGTGTTGGCCTCCCTCGCTGGAGCGGGCTTGGCTAGGGCTGGCTTCCTCCCACGGGAAACCTGGGGTCGGTGTGGTTATGCTTTGAAAGGCACCTGCTGGCTTAAGAAAAAAAAAAAAAAAAAAAAAAAAAAAGCTTAAATTGCACAGGAATTGTTTTTTTAGGGCTTTTTTTGGGGGGTGGGTTTTGCTTGGTTTTGGTTTTGCCCCCTTTTCCAAGTTCTACTCACCCACTGATTTTATTCCCAATAAGATGGGAAGGCCAGGATTGTCAAACACAAGGATATCTATCCCGACGCCTTCCTGCACCCAACGCTTGAGCTCAGTTTGGCATTTTGACACAGAGCTCTTGGCAGGTATTTCTCTGCAGACAGTTAATTTAAAAAGAGTAACCATCATGACAGGCAATGCCAAATGTACGCTACCGAATCTCAGCTCTGCTGATTTGCAGCAATTCATGGGGAAAAACCAGCATACAGCATTAGCTGACAAGATTCATCTCTCTGATTGATTTCAGTTAACTTCATGCTTCCCCTAGGCAGATGGGGATTATATAGCTCTGCCTTCAAGAAGGAAGGCATTCGTTAATTGCCTTCATTAATTACATGGACTCTGCTGAATGGCATTCTCAAATGTGGAAAAATGCAAAACGATCAGTCACATGTACTTATTTGTAATAAAAATGGAAAGCCTTTAGCCAGTGATTTGAACAAAGACTTAACCGGACTGTCAGCCTAAATAGCAAAGTCTTACGGGAGGGAAGTTCACAGCTTAATGTTTTAGTAAGCGATCAAACTAAACTCGTTACCTAAAGCAGAGGCGAGCATACAACGAAAATGACGCTAAACACATATCAACTTTTACTAAAGATACAGACAAACAAAGAAAAACTGAAGTCATGAAATACGAAGTGTTAGGACTTTGTTTTATTAGCATATTTTTCCTATTGTCCCTTTGTCTAGTTTTTTTAAGGATAACCTGCACAGCTCTAGGTGACAAAGCTGGCCACAGTTCTTCTTTCAATTCGGGAAAAATTGGCAGGAGTGGGCTGAAGTTGATTTTCTTCATGCATCATTCTGCTTTTTCATGAAAACCACTGCGGAAGAGAGAAAACAATTGCAAAATAGAGTGCAGTTTCTCTTGTGCCTGTTTGTTCTTGCAGTTTTGCTGTTGTGGAAGCACAGGCCTTAAATGCTTCTCTGGGTCATCAGTTTAGGGGGAGGTTCAAAAGCTGTGCCCTGGAGCAAGTAAGTCTGAGTTATTGAAAAGAAATTAGAGAGAAGATGAGGAAGAAAAAAAGATATGGAAAGAGTAAAGGATGGATGAAGGAGGCGATCTGAGCAGGAAGGCAGGGAAACAGTTGCTCTCTCTTCAGGCCACTGCTTGGTGAGGATACTCACAGGATCAGCATAAGAAGGACTCGGGGTCTGCAAGAGATGGTGGGTGAAGAGAGTATGGTGATGGTGATGAAGTGCTGAGAGGCTCTTCATTCGCCTCTCAGCTGAGTGCTGTGGCTCTCCACTCTCCAGATTCTTAAACGAGTCTGAACTCCAACGTACCAATCTTCCATTCTCCTTTTTGTCACTGCTTGTGACCTGAAAACTGGCCTTGAGTGGTGTCAGAAGGCCTTTGAGTGTGAGCTCATCTAGTCTGAATGTCTCACCTTTTAAAAACTTAATTTTTAAAAATGTGTTGGGTTTAGTTTCTCTCTCTGTAGACAGCTTGGAGCACGTTTATATAGTTTCTCACAGGGAGTGGGCTACAGTGATGGAGCTTTACTTCTACAGCTGAGAGACTGGCACCATAAGACTAACCGATCCTTTAGAATACAGACTGAAATGCAACACATTGGGAGTATTCTGATTAAGATCAGTTCTTGGGGATTTTTTTTTTTTTTCATTTCGTTGCTGGCAGCCTGACAGATCTGAGGGAGAAAGAGGAAAGTCTTTTTTGAGGAAATCGTTTAATTGCTTGACTTTAAAAAGATGCTTCCATATAAAAGACTCATCACCATTATAAAACTTGTAATTAATGGCGTCTCTCAAGCAACCTACTGACAACCTTTGCTACGTCCATAGGCCCTGCAATGCCGGAGCTCTACTGCAAAATCTTAAGATTCAATGGAAGAATCTTAAATAGGAGTAGCTTACTGTGTGTGTATCTTCAAGGCAGAGGGAGGGAGATGTTAAAAGGCTGCACGTTTAATTTTTAGCTCTGTCAGTGGTCCCGCTAACTGGTGGTTTCTCATGGAATATGTTTATAGCGCTCTCCTGAATGGGTCTCTTGATAGCTTCTTCCTTAAATACCACTTCTTTCAGACTTCAAAGGCTCTTTGGGCAGGGGCAAGGCACACATTCATGGTCGCACAACTGCACGTCGACCTCCTCTTCCTAAAGCCCTGGTGGTGCGTAGCCTCGAGGTCACTGAAGAAATGTCACTTAGTAGCATTGTTCTCCTTTCAGGAATTGTCATCCATCAGTATGAAAAACAACATCCTGTGAGTTTGTTTCAAGTTGTCTGCCTCATCACCTGCTGTGCTCATCAGATAAGCTGTGCTCTGAGCTCTCCCAGGAGGGTTTCTCCTTGGGGAGACATGGCCTTCCGCGGCTGGAAGCGGCTCCTCCTCGTGGGCAGGCAGAACAGCTTTGCCAAGGCTTGGAGGAGCAGGAGGGGAGGTCCCTCTCTGCGCTGGAAGCGCTGCTGCCATTGGAGCGCTGGCAAGTCTCTGGACCCCGAGGTGAGAGCGTTTTTGGAGGAGAACACGGAAGTCACCAGCAGCGGGCACCTCACACCAGAGATACGACTGCGCCTCCTCACCCCTCGCTGCAGGTTCTGGAGAGAAAAACCTGACCTGTGGCCTTACGGTGACCCGTTCTGGGCAATTTACTGGCCAGGAGGCCAAGCCCTCTCCAGGTAGGCAGCATGCATCACCGGAGTTGCTAAGTCCACTCTGCTGTGGGCTGGGATGTTGGACCTGGCTCTGCTTGTAGTGATTCCTAGCGATGTGTATTTGCCCTGTGTGAGAGCGCGTTATCCATACTCCTCTCTGCTTACACAGCAGAGATGCAATCTCTGCTGGTTGGCAGTGAAGTTTCAGCACCTGCTGCATATAGAATAACTTACGGCTCTTAAGTTGAAATCTGTTGTCTTCGGTGGCGATGCATGTGTTGCCAACGGGACTGTATTTGGATCTGTGGAAGGGCTGTGCAGTTGCCATCAAAACCTAATGAGGTGTTTAATTCTATCACCCATTGTCACTCCAAACAGGAGGATTGGTATTTTGTTGTAACGTGGGTTTTTTTTTTTGTAGGAGACAGGAGTGTGGATGTGTGTCTGCTCTGTTGAGAAAAGTAGGTTTATGCTGATGCACTTGGAGTGCTGGTTGGCCTGAATCACTCTCCTCATTTAGGATTTCAGCAGCTTTATTGTCAAGCCTTGTTGTGGCTGTCTTGTAGTCACATCAGAAGCCACATTTTGATTTTGGCCACTTATTGTCAAAATGTCTTTAATGTTCCTGATTCTCAGGAACTAGTTAGAGTTCTCTTATTCTATAAAATCAAATCTCTCACTTTGAACAGCAGAAAAAGTTCGGAATTGTCACAGCAAAGAACAAGCTGTCAGGCATTCCCCACATAGATGAAAGGGAAGGATCTGAATTGGGGCTTTGCTGTTTTTCTGCAAGAAAGCATAAATAGGAAGGTGTTTTTGGCCAGGAAAAAGATGAGTCTTACAGTTAAATTGCGAGTTGATTAGTCTGCCATGTAGATGAACTAGAGTGCTCCTAAACATGGTGTAATTAAATTAGGTAAGGTAATCTCTACATTTTGTTATCGTATGATTCATATGCCCAGATATTTGGGTAGCAATAATAATTATCTGGCATTTCACCACTTTATTGAGTTATTGTTTATGCACTTGTTTTGATGTATTGGGAATGTCAGAAATTAGCTGCATAATCTGGAAAAGTAAAAAGAATAAGGGAGCATGAAAACATGCTGCTTCCATAACTGTGCTCGCTTCACAGTTGGCATTTCCACAACATCAGGAGTCTCCTATTTCAAGCTGTTCCTCTTGGTGTAACCTAAGATACGTCCTTAACCCAGCATGGCAGGCAGCAGTCTCCAACAGCAGCGCAGTGCACTGCGTGCATGCCAGGGGACGCAGTCGGTTCCAGCTGTCCTAAGTCACTGCAGTCATTAGCAGTAACTTGAGAACCACTCAGCTGGAAACAGGGCACTTGCAGCTGTAGGTCAGATCATGCTCTACACAAGTTACTGCTGGGAAGTCATTGCAAATCCAAGCATAGCCCCTAGAAGGGGGAAACGGAGCACTTTTCTGTGGAGATCCCATCCATGTCCTACACCCTCTTGGTAAACTTCCTCAGAGAAGTGAAGGCCAGAGGGGGAGCGCTGCCAGACAGCTGAGCCTCTGCACAAATGTCCTGCCTGGGCGCCCTCAGAAAAGAGAGCATCTGTAGAGCTTCAAAGTAGCAAATACTGCTGCAACATTATGGTAACTGGGTGCCAGACCTTATAGGAGAAGGTGATTTTCATTAAAACTGAGCCAGTTTCGCTCATTGGATTCATAACCACATACTCACAAGCACCAAGCTGTGCATGTCCAAGCCGTCTGGTAGCATTCCTTGTGATGAAATGTGGGACAAGAGGCATGAAATGTCAGGTCCTCCTCATGTCTTCTGGGTATTTTGTATCTTCAGTCCTGGTCTTGACCTTCCTGCTGTGGTTTCTTAATGTCTTGAACTGTTCAGTTTGAGGGTAGGTTGTCTTCTGTTCTCCTGGTCTGGGCTCCTAGGAATCTGTATACAGATGTGCTGGAATCCAGGTTCCATTAACACTTCACACTCTTATTAGGCCTCCTTCTGCCATTCCTGCTGGTGCTTCTAGGCCCAGATATTTCCATCCATCCGTTCGCCGTTCACACCAATCTTAACATTTCCATTACAGTTTTCTGCACTGGAACCCACCTGCAAAAGCTGTGCTTACCAGTAGCCCTGCGTGAAGAGTCAGCCATCACCCTCCATGCCAGAAGACAACACAAGTGTAGAATCCTTTCCTGTTTCTACTTGAACAGAAGTTATGGCAATTGGTAGTAAATTTATGGCAATTTGCAGTAATTTATGTCACCTAGGGCCTTCCCCCTTGCAGAAGATTGAATTGCAAGGCAATTGTTAAAGTTCTGAACCCTCTATGATTCGTAGTGTTTAACAATAACTGCTGCTTGCCTTCTGTCAGTTCTTCTCCATTTCCAGCCTAGAGGTTTTTGCTTGCTGATTCCTCTTGGCAGGTGTCGGCAATGAGATGAAGATACTCTTTCTGCTCACCGCTGCTCTATTCTCATTTTCTTATAGCTACTCAGGAATAACATTAAGCAGACTAGAAGTATTTGCATGTGTGTGTGCATGGCTCAGGAAAAGAATGAGGAGAAATTCCTCTTCTTCCAAGCAGTTGCATCAGCAGTATTTTAGGGTAATGGGTAGGCCTTGTCTTTTGAGGGGTGCAGTATTCACTGCAAATACATCTTCACGTTTTTTCAGTCAGATTGCTTTTAATTTCTTTAAATCCTTACCAACAGTCTACTTTCCTGTTTCTGATGCCAAGCATTTTAGTCACCTTGCAGTTTGTGTCCATTTATTAGATAAGCTCACCTGTCAGAGAAGGAGCTGATTGAAATAAAATGTTGCTTACTTGGCTGGATTTCTTTTTGTTTGGGGGGTGTGGCAGGGGGAGGAGTAAGGGAGAAAGACAATGGTTCTTGATTTTTGTATCAGCAGAGACAAATAAGGAGCTATGTACCAGCTGCACATGTGGAATAGTGTTTTTAAGATACCATGCTTCATTACATGTATGACAAGAACTCTTATGCAGTGCAATGCAAAAATGAGAAATTTGCATAATCTTGTTCATTGCTTTAACAGTTTTTCTTTTTAGGTATATTTTAGATAATCCACGTGTTGTTAAAGGACGATCGGTTTTGGATCTTGGAAGTGGATGTGGAGCAACAGCAATAGCTGCTGTGATGAGTGGTGCCTCCCAAGTCCTTGCTAATGACATCGACCCTAGTAAGGCTTTTTTTTTCATCTCTCTGTAAAGATATTTATTATTTTTTAAAGCACATTTAACATTGACTTTTCTTTGCTCCATTTGGGAGCAATTCAGGTTCCAAACAGAGTTCTAAGAATGCTAAAAAGATGAATGGATTTTGCCAGTATTAGAAACTGGGTTGTACCAGCCTCTCCTGCACTGAGTACATCTCCATAGCTCCTTAGAATGAGCAAACAGCCAAGTTTCTAGCAAATATTGCCTATGCACCATCACAGCTGGTTTGGAAGAGAACTCCAAGCGCAGGCAGCAAGTTGGCTTCTCTGTAGGACCATTTTCATGCACTTTCGTATGTTAGGGCCTAGATCTTGCCTTATTCCCCTAGACTTTGTTTTCCTGTAATTGACTTAATAAATTATGAATAAACTTAATTCATGACTCATTGGGTAGGGAGGAAGTATATCCATAGATTAAGGCAGTTGGATATTCTGGTTTGATTCTGTGATTGGCTTCCATTGGTATTCATTCCAGGAGTAGTTCTTTCCTGTGTCATGGTGCAATGAGGATAAAATTCCATCGCTTTATGCCAGATTTTAACCCATAATGAAAACTGTGGAAGTCTCTAGATAGGATAAACAAAAATATTTAAGAGATGAAATTGAAAGATGTGTCAAGGAAATCTGTAAGGGGGCTGAATGGCAGAATCTAAGTTTAGTTTTACTTTTCTTCAGTTGCAGGAATGGCAATGATCTTGAACTGTGAACTGAACCACCTGAATCCCTTCCCCATCACCATTAAGAACATTATTAATTCAGAGGCTGGCAACTGGGACCTCATTGTTCTAGGAGATATGTTTTATGATGAACAACTTGCTGATGGTCTGCATCACTGGCTGCGGAAATGCATCAGGATACAGCAAACTGAAGTGCTGATTGGTGACCCTGGCAGGCATCAGTTCTTAAGCCACAGCATTCGCAGTCAATTGCACAAAGTTATAGAATATTCACTTCCCGAGTATACTAGACAAGAAAACAATGGATTAACATCAAGTATTGTCTGGAGTTATCAGCCCTCAAATAGCTTAGAAAACTGTTGAAGCTGGCTTTCTAATGATTTTTGTCTCATTGATGGGCTTTTTTTGTAAGTATGTAAAATGAAAATGGGAATTAAACGTGGAACATATCTGTTGATGAAAAGTAATTACTGTACCTTCACTGTACTGATTTCAGTCATACTCAGAGGCTTTCACTCCATTTGAGGTAAAAACTGCATGCAAACTGTATTCCAAGGGGCCTGCACTGAAGTGCAAATCCAAACACAAGTTACATCTAAGAGTTTGCATGCTTGATGTTTTTCCACGTACATTCACGTCTTGCTCTCTGACACTATTGTGAGATGTTTTGGATGTCCAGCATACTGCTGTGGGGACGAGGCGGGGGCTGAAAGATTACTGCACTGCTTTCACAGACTTCTGCAGCTTATTTACAGAGAAAATTATTGCTGTCTTTCATAAAACTCTCTGCTAGATTATTAGCTCATACTATGCTTAACTTAAAGTGCCTTGCTCTTTTTCTGGGTATCTCTTCTGAATGTCAAAGTAACTAATATGAATCTCCCCCTTCCCCTCTGTAATAAAAATTTACTCTTCTGTGAAGCTGCCAGAGTGATTATTTAGGAGTTGCACACAGAGCTAAAATATGCTGCTTGAACTCTAGCCAAAGTAGAAGTTTTTAGTAAGTGGAAAGTGACTAAATAGTAATAGCTATAGGGTGACTTTATCCCCTAGAGGGTAGGGTCAAATGATCTACATTGCCTTTTTTACCCCTGCAAAGTTAGGGAATCTATCATTATGGGAAGCTGGTGAGGGATGAAGAAAACTTTCCTTCCATGATGTTTCTGAACAGAAGGTAACTAAGTAAAAACAGGGAATAGAAGTTGGATATAATTATTTTTCTCTTTGGGAGAACTTGCTGGACAACAAGATCCAGAATCATTCTCAGCTACATCTGTCAAGGAAGAACCCTCTGCAGAGTGAAGAAAAAAAAAAAAAAAAAATCCACAGCTAAGAGGCTGTAAATGCAGCCATTTGAAGAAGAAAACAGTGTTTTCAGAGCAGTCTTGCAGGAACTGTCACCTTTAGCAGTTAACTATTGAACAAGCAGTGGTGCAGAACGGAATGCAATGCACCTACAACTATCGAAATACCGGGTGATGTGGTGGAAGCTTATAAACGTGAAAAAGTATGTGGTACTCAGAAAACCATGGTGTTCATGAAGTAGGAGGCTTAGGAGCACATTCAGATGTACATGGTCATAAAATATAATTTAACAAGTTTTCAGAACTATCCAAACAGAAGACTTACAAACTTTAATCTTCGGAACAATATGTGAATATTCTACAGTGCTCACCCAACAACTTACAACAATAACAATATCCAAACAATACAGAATATGAAGTGGTAAGTCCATACCTGATGTTCTTCTCCCACTTCACCCCGCGCTTGTAAACATTTGTGGAAAACTACTGTGATTTAACCTGAATCAAAAAATATTTCAGTAGAATTATGCTACTAACAAACCCACAAGAGAGCTGACTCAAGCTGTGGCAGTGAAGGATTTAACATGACTTACATTAAACTTTCAAACCTAAGAATAGTGTTAATTCACTGCAGTGTTGTACAGATTTTTAAGCACAAGGTGAGGATGTACCACTAAGTTACACATTTAGAAGAGGCTACAGGAGAACACGGTAAATCTACATGCACATTTAAGGACACAGTGTAAGCCGCATTTGCCTTCAACATGACAAATCCAAGGTTACATTAGCAAGGGGAAAAAGGACAACTTTGCCAGTGAGGTTAGCAGTAGCACTGTCCCACAAATACAGTTGGTTTTTTTTAAGTGTCCTTTGCTGTTATAGACTTTGGTGAACTGCTTTACGTTATCTCCACTTACAATTTTCTTTCTGGATGTACCACTTGAGATGAGAGTCTGGCAACCACCACCGCACTGTGTTATAGTTTTATGTCTTACAATAACAGACCGAGGGAACTGGGCTTATTCAGCTTGGAAAGGAGAAGGCTTCAAGGGACCTATGAGCAGCCTGCCCATACCTACAAGGAGGTTGTCAGGATGACAGCCAGGCTCTTCCAGCAAGAAAGGGTGTAAGCTGAAATAAAATAGGTTCAAACAGGATAGAAGGAAAGTTTTTTCCACCATTAATACAGTCAAGCAGTGGAACAAGTTGCCTCAAAAGGTTGTGAAGGCTCTGCCATCTTCAGTTTTTCAAGACTTGGCTGGATAAAACCCTGACTAAGCTGGTCTGAGCTCTGAGCTGGCCCTGCTTTGGGAAGGATGTTAGACTAGAAACCTCCGGAGGCCCCTTCCCACTTGAGTTAGCTTACAATTCTACTTACTCTTTTTGTGGCACCGTTCCTGAAACCAGGGCCGGCATAAGGCAGATCCTTATGCTTTACTTATTTGACATGATTACTGAGCATGTCAGTGCTGCTGCCTAATCAGCTAGATGGATCAGTATGAAAACCGGTGCAAAATAAGTTTATTGCCAACTCCTGTCCAAGACTTCAAAGGAATGATGGGCCCCAACTGATACCAGGCATTCCACATGGCAAAACAATAAACTACTCTTCAGCCAAAAAAGGGAATAAAATCTGGTTGATTAAAACAGGGACCTAAGTATACATTTAGGTTCTTAGGCCTCTATCTGGTTCAAGGATTTGCTGCAATTACAGCCTTCAAATGCTAGTTGCTAATGCAGCAAACCCAACTTCTGTTTGCACTGGTGCAGTTATACCCATAGGTGTCATAGGAACACATTCATCACCAGGCTGAGCCGTGGTACCTCATGCAACAAGAGTTAGGGATTTAGGCACCGGAGTTTGAAAATTACGCTTTCAGTTACACTTGAACAAGTTTTCTAAATGGACTTGCTCTTCCAGAAGGCATATAATCAACAGAATAACAGAGATTATTGTCAGACAGCATAATATCCCTTAATATTATTGGATGTAACATATTATATTATTATCTTCCATGCATTTTGACCTGAACTTTAAATAGATTAGTAGAAGACTCTTATTTCTACGACACTTAAAATGCATGTGGCTATGACAAGTGCTAAATTATAAAGTAAACATATTCCTTATGGTTGCCTAAACTCATGGGTTTCTAAGTGGCAAAAGATCCATGTAAGACCTCCCTAGCCAAACCCTGCTACTTCCAGATGCAGAGTATCAACATAATGTGCTACCTGCCCTGTAGAATGCTAAAACTGCTAGCATTTATGAAAGTTTAATGTAGAATTCATAAAAGTCTCACTAGAAATCATGCTATTTCAACAAAGCTAGTGAACATGACATAACTGTGATGAGACCACTGCTCCATCATGTAATAAACTCATTCTACACTTCTAAATTATTTTTTTTTCAATAGGACTACAACTGAACATTATATAAGTGGTTATATTTTCAAACTCTGGAGGCCACTGGAGATATAATAAACTGCATATAGAAGAACACATACTCTCCCGAACTCTACCATCCCGAGATTCATGTACTCCAACACTAAGTTTGGTCCTATTTCACTCACAGCTACGCTTATGAGGGCTAATGTTTTGTTTCCTAAAAGGATTTTCATGCAGGAATATAGGCAAAAGCCAGAGCAAATAAGTATTTGCCCATATACAACATTCTTTTATTGGTTGTAACTACTATTCTGAAATTCGTTAAGTCACAATAATTTCAAAGCAATTTTATGTTTACATATTTACAGACTCTTCTTTTGAATGTGTAAAAATCCAGTAAGTATTTGAAGGTAAATAAAACCAGAAACCTGCAGCATCAGGAACATCAAAAGAAAAGTACCTACTTTTTTTCCTCTGGACCTAGCATAAGTACATGGTGAAAGGAGACTGTTTGTTACTACTTAAAATACATTTGCATTGCTGTTAATGCCACCTCCATTCACCAGTTCTGTCTGTTGACTTTTGTCAGAGTAAAGTCCCAACTTTACAGACACTTCCGTGTAAGTGTTAATACTATGTTTGGGCTTGGTACTTTTAGTTGCAACTACTCTCTCAGCCTACAAACTCAGAACAGGGACTTACTTAAATTGGGTTTGTATATGTAGCTAAGACGCTAAAAGATAGTAAGTAGTTGCCAAATTTGATACTTCAAGGAGGCTAAGAGATGACAGTGCAATATTAATTACAGTTTAACTTTCCTCTTAATGAAGTATGATCAGCGATGCAAAGGCAGACGGGGCTCTAAGTAGAGACAATGGGGAAGCCCAGACTCACAGGCAAGGACTGGAATGGTGACGGAGACCTCTGGTGGGAACAAGGAGGGAAGCAATCTGGTGGTGCAAAAGTCACCAGCTCTTTCTCCAAGGTGCTTGTTTTCTGAAAGAGCTCTCCCATCTGTAAACTTCACACTCGTACGTACACGATAAACAATCAGTAAACAGTCCATGTTACTTGCTTGATTTTGTTTGATATGACTAGCTGCTCTAAAACATCTCGGGAGCGATCTGCAAAAGAACCAAGGAATTTCTTGTTATTCATTCAGAATATATATAGGTGGTGTTTAGAAATGAGGTAAACAGAAAAATAATTCAATTATCTATCTGTATTTATGCTTATCTTGCTATTACAATATCACACTTCAGATATACCTGTAGTAATTCAAAACCACTCGGTTCTTTCTCCAATCACAAAACTGTAAAGCATCACCAACCAACTTAACTTAAAAAACCCAATTAGATTATAACCTCTCTTAAGTTTGGGGTTTTTTTTCAGGCTGACCAGTCCTACTCCATTCCACTGTTTCTTGAATGGATGCTGTTCACACTTTTGGAATAGAGTAGAGGTTTAAGATGCTAACCAATTTTTCTGAAGTCCTACTGATACCTTGAACAAAAGCTGAAAGATTACACTATGCCTTTGATGGTAGTTCTGTTGTGCTTGCTTGAACAATTTAGAAACTTTTGGTATGTACAAATAGATAAGAAACCTAAGAAACCTTGAGCTTTGTAGTCAGAACCAGCCAAGATGAGCCAGTTGTAACAAAAGAAACAAGCCATATGGATTAACCCACACTGCGCATGCTTCAAAGGAGAGTTCAACTAAAGGACACCAAGGAGACAACCACCAGAGGGTCCAGGAGATCCCAACGAACCACCAAAGACCCTCACAGAAAACCCTCAGAGACTTAAAGCATATGCGTAATGAAGAAGCAAATATTACAATTAGTTCTAGGAAATTAGATGAGTATGTATGATTATTCCAAGAATTTTAATGAATATGTATATATGAGAATGATATAAATCTCTACTCTCACGACTTACGGTATGCACGATAGGTGGACTGATCCCCTGTGCATCCGGCGCTGTAATAAAGAATACCTGCCTTCTAAAACTTAAAAGGAAGTGTTAGAGGGTCCTTTATTTAATTGATTTTTCCGGTATCACTATCATCAACTTTGGGTCTTCATCAGCATGTTGAGGGGGAAAAAAAAAGGAAAGAAAAAAAAAAATCCAAACTCCAAAACAACAAAAAAATCCCTCTCTGAAGGTTGCCGTATTTCAAAGCAAAACTCTCACCTCACTTTGAAAATCTCAGTGTATGATTACTATTTTATCTAGTAAGTTATTATTTATTTGGGATTATTTACAAAGTATAGTGTGCTTTTCCAGAGAGCAAGAAGATACTATCAGGAAGTAATTACTCTTCTTACTCCCTGCATGATTTGACCTACCTGTTATCAGTGGGCATCCATGGAACAGAAAGATGTGTATCTTTGGACAACAAGTAAGGACCGCTTCCACAGCAACATCAGTCAGATTCACACAGCATTCCATGTGGATCTCCTGTTATGAAAATAATAGTAACAAAAGCCTGTCAGAGCACCCATGGTTTTGGAGACAGAGCTTTCTTTTGCCCAACCATTTTCAGAGATACTCACCCAAAAGGAATTATAACCTACTACTCCTTTGTGCATTGACCCCGTATGTGGTCCTGTACAGGCCAGGAAAATACCCTCAGGAAAAATAAGACAGCTTTTCTATGAAGAGTCAAAACTAAAAACATAAACCTGAACTTTCCCAAAACACATCTATCATTCAAGACAACTGAGAAAACTCTTCACTGAGATTCTACTGTGTTTGAGTCCCATCAGTTTTCCTATGACACACATGTTGTCCAGGAAAACAGAACCCAAACTGAATTCTGGGGTTTCCCAAAACAGGCAGGATTCATAGGTCTCTGCTGAAGTTCCTAATATCTATCTATATGTCTACATAGTTCCTAAAAGAAGTCTAAGAACTTCTTCCAAGACTAGATTAAAACCTGCTCTCTTCTTCATTTCTCTGCAGTTGTAAAACTAGTAGCTGTTATACGTGCTAGAGAAAGAATTCAGAACAAATTAACACAGTTGATTATTATAAACTTTTTTTTTCCCCTCTAAACTGCCTTACATATCAATAAATATAACATACAAGAAGAAATGCAGAAAAGAGACTATCAAATCTAATGAAAAAAGGATTTGGGGAAATATACTTTGGGGATCCTAGTGTAAAAATAAAAAAACCCCATTGTTTTATTGTGAAAGAGTGTCTACAAATGATAAACTCCAAGGATCTTGAAAGAGCACAGAAATGAAAGGGACCTTTTGTAATAAGTGCAACTTTGTACAGAACGATGACACAGAAAACAAGAACTATGTTCAGAGAAGCAAGAGATACAAAAGCTGATATATGTATTGTTTTTAGTTCATTTTAATAAATAAGTGAAATGTGGAATCTGAATGCCTCCGAATGAAGGAAAAAGATTTATAAATCTGCCTGCTAGTTACAGTTTGAGAATTCTAAGACTCTACTTAAGAAGAGATTGTTGCAAATAATTCCATATTCTCTCCTAAATTTCTTTTTCTTACTGCTTCTAAACCAAGAGACCTAAACCATTCTAGCTGTTTATACTGATAGAACACAACTTTTGTTTTTAAAATTGTCATGCCACACAAAACCATTAAATTTTGCCTTATAACAACTACACAGACCGCCCCCTCCCCCACCCCAAAAAACAAATGCAAAAGCACTTAAATACATGGCTTTTAAGAAAGTGGAGATAAGTATCGAGCACAGGAAAACAAACAAGCAAAGCCCATACTACTATTCCGTTTGGCATGACTGAAATTTCCCGTTAGTTCTTCTGAAAGAACCTCAGCATTACCTCTGTCTCAGCATTACTTTCTTTAACACTTAAAGATGAAGCAGGTCGTATGTAAGCTACCTAACTTGTTCTTCCTGATCTAGTACAGCTTCCACAGGCATCCATGCGCAGCACACACAAAAGAAAGCCCGGGCACTTTCACAGAAATAGTAACTACAGCAGCGTGACCAGGAAACACCAAAGGCCACATTTTGTACAGTGGAAATTTTTATTAAAAATAAACAGAGCTGCGTTTCTATGGTTTGAAGAAAAAGGGCTTACATGCAAGAATATAATTCTCTGCGAACTGCGGACAGTAATAATACAGAAGAGGGAAGATAATACTGACAGAGCAATTATACGAACATTGCTGGAAAATAGTTCGGAACCCTCAAGGAACTTTACAGAACCCTGCTCTACTCAATAACAAACCCAAAACTTATTACAATAAACTTATGAAAACTTGTTACAATATTTGTGTTTTAAGACATATGTACTGAAGACTTTTGAGAGTGACCTAGTTCAAATGACCTAATTCAAATCACAGTGATACACATTGCTTTACATTTGTAGCCTGGGTATGAGAGGTGTCTTATGAAGACTATCTGCATAGTGTCAGGGTTGTTAAGAAAATCTGCAATCAATGTTTTGCTACAGCTAAAGCTGTAACCAGCTAAAAGACAAAGATATTTTCAAGTCAATTCTAGTATATGTATATATATAAAAAAAATCTCATTGTTATGGTCTGCAAAAATAATAATTTCATCTTTTACCACAAGACTTAGCAAGACTAAAAAGATTGTCCAAAATAGACAAAATCAGCTGGAAAAAAACCAAAACCAAATCTAACTGTTTGCCTTCCAAATAAAACAATAACAGTTCTATTTTTTCCAGGTTATTAATACTGTCAGTTGACTCAGATTTGGTATTTTGTTTAGGGTTGTTTTTTTTTATCTAACACTATAAACTAGCAAAAGTATGACTTGTTTCCCATCTTAGTTTCTAGATTAATAGCTTGGATTCAGAACCAGCCTTTTCAAAAGCAAAACCACACACACAGATAAGAAATGTACTACATAGAAAAGTAGATCATTTATGGTAAGAGGTACGGAATGCCTCTTCTCCATCAGTTTATCACTGTCTCAGTGCCTAGAGAATCTTTATGCAAAGACAACTTCATTTTCACAATTGCTTTCATGACTTAGAGATTTACCTATGCAGAGGTGCTAACTGATTTAAATCCATGAAATTATTGAAAATCCCACATTACAAAGTCTGCCTCAGTGTTCAACAGAATCAAGAAATAACTCCAAAGAAATCAAGGGAAAAAGTTAAGCATTCATTTGCATTTATTATACAGCTCTCTAAAACAACATGAGTTAAAATAAGCATATGACATGCAGCAGAAGAAAACTCATTTTGAAAAGACTGAGGTTCTCAAAACCTGGTCTGGGGCACTGCTACAGAGAGATAGAAAATATTCAATTCATAACCAAAATCAGGGCAAGTGTGTACACAAACAAAGGCAAAAGTCAGTCAATAAAAACCATCCCTCAGAAGTAACACCAATAATAACAATAATTTAAAAATGCAGGTATTTGCTTTTGTTCATTTGTTATTAGATTAAGCAAGTTACCTTTAAATTCTTTGAACATGTTCCACTCACTAGTGCTACAACGCCATCATCTGTTACCTAGAGAAAAAAACATGTTATTAACACAATGGATTAAAGCTCAATTTTTTCAAACACAGCTATTTCAGGGAAAAAAAAAAGTTTTATTATTTATTCACTCCCTACTGTCAACTGAATACACTTAACATTACAGTATTTTCTTCCCAACTAAGCTTGTAGAGAAAATTATCCAAGCATGTTTTTTTCAGTCTATTAAACACACTTGCATTTTACTGCCATGTGATCCAGCCTGGTTTTCTACTGGGATGTTTCCAGCTGTGTAGCTGCTATTTCTGCAGCTTCCTTGTCTCATTTAACAGTCGGTACACTATTATGCTCAGAGCATGGCACTTTTAATTTATAAAGTTTAAAGCACTTCTGCTCTACCTAGACCAATTTTTCTCCTGTTTGCAGGACTGCTGGAGATGTTCCTGAAGGAAGTTTCTTGCCTTGGAGGGAAAAAAAAAAAAAAGTAATCATAGCAGCCTTTTATCTGCTGTCTTACTTTCACTTATCTTGACGCAAACCAGTTACATAAGACAAAAATCCCTCAAACAAGCAGTCTTACAGCAGTCGTCATACACTCGCGCTAAAAGGTTTATCAAAGTGATTGGCTACAGCCATGAAACAATGACTACCTGCAAGAGAGCGGAGAGAGACAAAAGACATTCCTTTCCTCAGAGAGGCAAGAAAGGACAATTTATTTGTTTGCTTCTGGGAACTGAATTCATTAAACTTCCTCCTCACCTCAAAAGCTGGACTGGATATTAGATCCGTCACACAGGTTTTTACATAGAGCTTGTATTAGATGGCAGAAATAGTATTAATCGAATATACAAAGTAAGGCTCAGCCAAATTTGACAGCTAGAATCCAGAGACCACAAGCTCCATTTCTATTTAAAGATTTGATTATTCCCATTGCACAAATTGTCTTATTGCCTTCTGGCCCTCTATTGCAAGTCTACTGTACAGCGCTGTAACAGAAAGGGTCAGATCAGTGCGAATGGAGAACGGACAGGAACATGCCAGCACAGAGGCACATAAAGGCCTACAAGAATGGCAGGTATCGTCAGTACCCAGCTTAGCAGGTCATCAAGATGACAGCACATTTAGCTCCTGAAGACACTCAGACCAGGAGACAAATGGCAGTAAATGAATAAATTCTAATAACTCCCATAGGTGGGACAGAATGGAGAGAGTAATCACTGTCAGTTCCTAAATGGTATAAAATGGCACATACAAAACCAGCACACAGTCACCAATCTAACACCAACCCAAGTAAAGTGATGAAGATTTGATAGCGTGTGTCTTATCCTCCATGTCATCAAAACAAACCTGGACCAGACTGGCTGGTTGGTGCCTGAACACTGGAGAGACCATCTGAATGCTACTGTCTTGATGCTTGTGAGTATATGGTTATAACAGCGTGAGAGCACGAAACCAGTTTTGTATTAAAACAAAGTCCCCTCACTTCCCTGTACGAGCTCACAGTAACCACTGCTATACTACTACTAGTGTTGCAGTATTGTTTCCTACTCTATTGAATATCTATGTGCATTGGCTGTAAGGCCGCATCTGCCCATCCTCTTCAAGGGATACACTCTTATATTGGGGATAAACCATCTGCAGTTAGTACCAAGCCACAAATACATCAGCTTCTTGGTACAGACCAGTTATCACCAAACTCTGTATGTGTCTCTGCCAAAGGCTTACATAGCCCCAGTACCAGCAGTTAAGTACATCAGCAACCCAGCTCTGTTCTACATGAGAAGTGTCTGGACAGATAAAACGGCTAACCCGCAACACTCCTGCTTTTGCCAACACATTTTGCAAAGAACTAAACTGTCCCACACCTTACACAGAAAACTGCTGCAGTTTGCACAGCCCTTTCAGGCAAGATTCTTCCCACAATTATCTGCCATACACCAAGCCAATGAACATTAAAGAGGAAATGTACTGTTTAATTAGTGCAGGGATTTGGACTCTTGAGCCTGTGGTTCTATCTGTTAACACTGCTGGGATTTAGAGCACACTAGAAGTAGAGCAGTAAGTACAAAGTTTATGTATAAAACCTACCTCCTCAGCATGGTAACATAAGCATACTGATAAGTAAACATAAATAGATTTCTTAGGCAGTCTTGGGCTAGTGTAGCAGAGTTCTTCAGGCCAAGCTTCCACTCACGCTCTCTGTGTGCATACAGGGGACACAGAGCTACACCTCCTTCATAGTTCAATCCTTCCCTTGCCTCACCTGCCCCATTTCTTGTTATTTTGCACCACTTCTATACATTCTACTTACTGTACTTCATCTTTGGAGTCACCAGATGAGTCTATTTTTAAAATAGCTACATCACCTTAAGGCATTTGGCCCCTTTGTAGTCTAGCTCACGTCTGCTTCCCTGTTCCTGCAAGTGAGCTGTGCCCTTCTTTCCCTGTTCATTTATTTCCAACGTTCTCACTGTTTTACACACAGCTTTGCCAGTTCCACTTGATATTTTTACTATGCGTTCTGGCTATCAAACACAAGAATACAGTTAGGCCTTGCAACCTCTACAGACATGAGCTGTCCATAGTTTCTCTGCTTCATCTTAAACTTATTTCATTTACATCTAGTATATGTTTCCATTTATTTTTAGTCAAATGAAATTCAGAATTCTAGTGTATTATCACCATATGATTATCAGAAAGGAAAAAAATGTGGAAATGTTTAGTTCCTCAAGAAGCTTCATTTCGTTTAAAACATACATAGGGAAACTTAGCTATTTCACATAGAGGAAGAGAGAGGCAAGGGAACAAAAAAGTAATGAAATAAGTTTGAAGAAATAGAGTTAAACAATAATAATAAAAATTACCAAAGCAAATACTAAATTACTTTTGATGCCCTACTTCTGGAAAAACTGAAAGGAGAAGAATAGCATCTAAAATAAGAGTCTGCTACGTGTTTTCCAGATCTGACACTTCATTATGAATGCTCTGTGCTTGACTCACATTCAACATAATCACTCACCATCACAGTCAACTGAATGCTACACTTACCACAAAAAATCCTTTCCCCTACTTCATTATCTTATTGTAATTATGAAGTATGTTACAGTATTGCTGTTGCAGCTGATTTCCCCCTTCTCATGCTAAATACTAACTGTTGTTAAATCCTCTTACCTGCCCTTTCTGACGTTTAAAATGTCATTCTTTCCATGTTGACTCCAAAACATAACTCTGACAAGCCATTCAGAAAGCACAGTCACTCTTGAACTAGAACTAGTTATGGAGTGTTTACTTCTACTAGGGTCTTATATTGTTTGATATCCTGTATTATTATTGTTCAGGTCAGTCTGTCCTAACTGAAAGCAGACAATAATCTGTCCAAGATTCTCCTTTCTTTAAATGAAATATTTTGGATTACTTTACAACTTGAAGAAAATGATTGCACTAAATAAAGATACTGAAAAAAAAATCTCCAATATTAGGTAGATTCTAATAAAAGCTTATCTTTGGTCCACAATACATGCTGTAATACCAAAATGTGTATTTTTCTGGTTACTAAGATGCAAAATACATTTTTCCTTTTCCTTGAGAGGAGGAAATTGGAAGTGAACTGTGGTCCTAAGTCTTGTCAAGAGTAGAGCTAAAAAGATCCCCTTTCAATTTTATCAGGACAATCTTAAAAAATAAACAAACCAAAGACAGTTATCCAATTGTCACCATAGTTACCTGAGTAGATGAAAAGTCCACACTGTGAAGAAATTTGCAGTTTTGTCCTAGTGCCTGCAGAGATGCATCCATGATGCCTGAACAGCTGCCCAAGTTCACTATTTGTAGGAACTGGCAGTTGAGTGCAAGAGCAAGAACTCCACTGTCAGTTATATCGCAGCACCTTTTAAAAGATGCTTCACGCAAGTAAGGACAGGATAAGGCCAGTGCTATGACACCTGTCAAAGAAACAGAGCGATTTAAAGAATTATTCATTTTTTAACATAACCACCATGCTGAATCCAGTATGCTGTCCCCTGGTCACTGACTGTTCAACTTTCATCTCATGCCATGCCATCAAGACTCTGTACAAGGAAATAATTTTGTGGTTGGTTTCTTTTAATTCGAGGATGAGAAAAAGAAAATGACAATGAACAATGCTAGAGTTAATAAAAATTTCTAAACGCTGAATTCACTTCCATACTGCAGAGGGATACCTGAGGGATATTATATACATGAGGTATCATCTCAGTGAGTGCATGAAAAGAAGCCAATGGCTTGAAAGCAGACTGATGATAGTGCTAGGTCCCACTGATGGTGCAGTATCAGGCAAAAAACAAGGTAAGAGGTCATGTCCAAGGTCAATTCAAGAAATCAAAACAATAGTTCAGAAGCAGGACAAGAACCCAGTACACCTACGACACAACTCAGGCCAGGACTGTAGGTCTGTGGGCAGCTGGTGTAGGTGGGCATGGCAGGTGAGACCAGTCATGGCCATTAGGGTCTGTTGGTGCCCTCAGAGCCCTGACAGTTAGTAATAACTGAAATATTTGCATAGAAGTGTCAGGAGGTAGACAATAAAATAAAAGTACATGAACTACAGATGCAATTTGTGAAAGGAACTTATTTCAAGGATGATGGAAACATGATGATTACAGCGGTACAGAAAATTACATCGCTTCTGGATAGACAGAAATAAGAAGTTGAACATCATTAAGATCTGTTACTATGCAAGAACTTCAAAGAAACGTGGATAAAATAGTACTTGCTTTGGTCAGAACCACTTTGCAAAGAATAATAGAAGAGACAGTAGTGGTAGTTGAATTTGACAGAGAAGTAAGTAATACTGAATATTGTATTAAAGGACACTAATGTTCCACGTGCAACCTACAGAGCAAATGTTTCCTAGTAATGACAGGGCTCAGATATTTCTGGATGTGGTAGCCATCATGTTTCTTAAAAAAAACCCCAAACATCCAAACAAACCAACCAAAAAACACCCACCTGTTACTGAATTAGTAAAAGGTAACACTGCTTTAAATGGGGTGGTCTGGGGCCTTTTTCTTCCTGTATGTAATTGATATGAGTGATAAAGAACTGTTCCAGCTTAAATTAAAGGCTTCCTAACTGATTCTGAGTTTAAAAAGGGCTCAGTTTATAAGTAGGAAAGTTAGTAAAGTTAGATGGACTAGGAACTTGCCAATAAAGAATTAGACTTCCCAGTTTTAATTGCAAAGTAATCAGGAATCTCTATCCAAATAGATGAAAAGTATACATAAAGAGCTCTAGACTTAGCCGGTACCTCAAGTACTGTACTAGAAATCAGTGGACAGATGAAGGCATAGAGGGAAGACCATCACAAACTGTATCTTAGGAGTCAAAAAGTATAACAATGAGATGACACCAAAAATAAATAAAATCAATTTTTAAAAGTTTAACCAACTACTTCAGTAAAAAGATAAGTGTATCGCTATGCAGTGGTAAGAAAACACAAACCAAGACTGATCTAAAGGACAGTATACATTAGCTCAATACTAAATTAATATTTTGCCTTAATTTTCAATAAGGATGAGTTAATGATGAAGCAAAGGAGTAAGTGTAATCAAAAGACAAAAAAAAAAACTTTTGGGAAATAAAGCTCAGCGAGCTTAAATCTTTTAAGCGAATAGCTCCTGATACCATTTGAAACAGGAGGTTAAAAGTAACACCTGAAATCCTAAAGTCCTAAAGCAAGTCAAGTCTTTTAAGTCAGAGAAGATGCTATAAGCTTATTAAATAACAAATACATTTAATTAAAAAAGGGGGAAAAAGTGATTTAGGAAATCACAAGCCTGAAACTTCAACCCCAGTGGTACTGGTAAGGCTCTGGAACAAGTTCTGAGGAAGGAATAATTAAGATGAAGTGGAAAATATGATCAAATGTAGCATAGTTTTACCAGAAACCTAGCATGAGAGTAACCTGATAGCTCTCTTTCATACGATAATCAGTGCTCTAGGCCTATAATTTACACCACTGAAGTGACTTTTAATTAGTATTGGTGTGGCATTGGGGATTTTTTTAAGCAATATTTACCCTAGATATTTTTTGCAATTTGCTCCAATCTAACAAGAAAAATAAAACAGAAATAAGTTCCCAGTTATCTGTGCACAGATAACATACCTTCTGAAGTGATTCCCAATCTGTTTTCTTTCCAAGAATTTAAGTTGATTTGTTTCAGTTGCTTGCAGTTATAAAGCTGCGATAATGCACTATCTGAAATATCACAGTTTCGGAGGTCTAGAAACTCTACAGCAGGGTGCAATATCTGTAACGAAAACCTACCATTTCAGTCAAACTCTGCTATGTCATAGAACATGGATATTTTAATCTAAAATACTTGTAATGTTAGACATTACATAGAACTTTTAAAAAATATTCACTAGAGGATGGGGTTACCAGTCCTAGGAACTAAAAACTTTTAAAAAATATGGTATATTTGACGCAACAGTTCATCTCCTACAGCACAAATACACAGTTTCTGTGAGCACATCTAGAGTAGGAGCACGTTAACACTACTATTTAAACAGTGGAAGTACTATTTTGATGGTACAGTTGCTGACACTAGTGCTTCTGCCCGCACAGATATGTTTACCAGGGATAATACCCTCAAACTTACTAGCACAACTTTGACAGCAGAAGTCTGAAGAGTAAAAAAATACTGACTGTGATCAAAACTTCAATACACTGAAGAGATAAGAGTAATATTTGAAAGATACTTTGCCCCAGAGTATTTTTCTCACCTACACACACACACTCTTTTTCTCATAAACAATCTCATTATCGTACCATGAGGAGATACCAAATCCTCATTAAATAGGCTCTTTCACTCCCACAAGACCATAGGTTGGAGTTTTTGTAAAACCTTCCCCAAGAGGACATTTATGAAGTTTAGACCCAAAGCAATGGAAGGCCTCAGATTTTAGTAATGTAGCCATATATCTTACCTCTAATTTAATTTTCAAGGATTCTCACTACTTTTTAATAAATACTGTTCATAGCCTCCTCTTGTGCAAACAATCTATACCTTTGCTGAGCTGTCCTTCAGACCAAGAGGCAAGCGTTAGATCAGATTTTCACATTACCTTATATTACTCCCTTCAGCTTGTCATTCCCTTCCTTAACTCACAAGGATAAAAGCATACGGTAAATTTCCATACACAAGCAAAGATAACAGCACAGCTGACAGGCTTGTTAAAAGCCTATTCCTTTCTCAGGTTCACCATCGTAACAGGTACAATAAAGATATTACAAGGAATACTGTTTTTCTGTTTTGCAAATATATAAGATGCTAAAATCTTTACTGACAAAGTCAAATAAGCCTTTTGGAAAAAAAGCAAAAACTTCTAGTACATTATAATTGCAACCTTTCTGCAAAATGAATGGCAGACCTTAGACAACTTTGACAGCTTTTTCTCCCCAAATGCTAAAAGCCTCAAATATGTCTCTTTATGCCACAAAACCACCAGCATATCCCACAACACACTTGTGAGTAGTTTTCACAAGATAACATTCAGCTCTTATTTCACTCGTATTTCTGAATTCATATCTAAGGAACTAAAACGGCCAAACCCAGAGATGACATGCTTAAAGCCAAAGTGGCCATTACTCAAGATGCTTTCCCTGACTGTTGGTTCTCTTTCACAATTCCAAATTGCCTAGGACACAACAGAAGTCAGCAAACTGCTGGTTTTGAAGACACATGAGAAATCTTACTAGAAAAAGAACCGTTAGATGCAAGGAAGCCTAAATGAGAAGCAACAATACTATCAGAACACTGCCTATTCAAAGTAGCTAGAGTATTAAGCTTCCCTAGCCCATTAGTCTTCACACGCTCTGGTATTACTTAGAGGTTTGTTTTCTATTGTTATTCACAGAATGCATATACTAAAATCTAATCTGTCTCAAAGAAGATGGAATTTTAGATAGAGTAAGGATTGTTTGGACGCAGAGTACAGGAGATTAAAATATAGACATATCCTGTGGACACATGCTGAATGGCTTTATAGATCTTTATGGTAAAAGTGAGTTGGAATAAGGAGTTTAACATGCATGTCATGGAAGGCTTCTCCAAGCAAAAAGCAGAGTAAGGAAAAAAAATGCACGGTAACACAAATCTGGGCAAGAATAGGGAGGCAAGAGATGAAATAGAAGTTTATACATTAACAGAATTTCAACTGGAAGAAATTTAACTTTAAGCAAAATGTTTAAACAACACCAAAGAAAGCACATGCATAAAAGCAAATGAGATAGCATAGCCTCGAAAATTTCAAGAGAACAGATCTAGCTGCAATACTGTGGAGTCTACAAAAGAAAAGGGCAGGATGGAAGCAACAGCAAAGAAAAAAAAAATCCTTATCCATATGGAAGACTAATTGAGACGTTGCAAGTGTGTCACATGTAGAATACTTTGGTTATACATGATGTGAGCAAGGAATAGTAAGAAGAGCTAAACAACATAAGCCATTTTTGCTATGCTGAGCAACAAGAATATCTGCAAGATGAAACAACAGGAAAACTGAAGAGTGAAATGGCATGGAGAAACAGTATGAATTCAGAGTCCAAGAGGCAGCTGGCCTTTTTTTTAAAATGCAAGTGAGAGAAACCTGGAAACTGTTAGCAAAGAAAGCTAAGGTATAACATGTCCCCCACAAAGTGATGACAGCTAAGGACAGAATTGCAGGAAATTGCAGGAACAGAGAAAGGAAAACCACATGAGAAAAAGAACCAGAACAGAATATCCCAGTATCAGATGGAAAACAGGCTCCAAGAGAAGGCACTGATAACTGCTGAATGAAGACAAAGACAGATGAGATTTTACAAAGAGACAGAGGAAAAGATTGTAACTTAAACTCTCCAGTTTATTTCCAGACTAAAGATATCCTAATAGGTTTTGTGCATTTATGCACATGCAATCATACGGTTTTAATTACATACATCTCTTAGGATGCTTAGAAAGGATTACTTACTGAAAAGATAGCCTAAACCAAATTTTGTCAACTCAAATTTTCCAAAATAAGATAAATTAATAAGACTGATTTGTACTCAAAGACTTATTTTTTACAATCAAAAAATGGTGTATACTAAAGATAAAATTTTTTGTTCATAAGTTTTCTACAGTACTTCTGATTCTGCCTCTATTCTTGGCTTCACTATTCTGACTCTAAGAAACTGATACTATTTGCCTCTTCCAAGTTACAGGTCAAAGCAGGAATGAAAAGGGAGTCATTCATTTTCTGTTTCACCAAGGCCAATCTTTAGCTTTCCTCAATTCTCACGCCTCCCTTTGAGGCTAACCAAGATAACAGTAGATAGATACCAAAACAGATGTGCCCCTGAATTTACAACTAAAAGTCATTAACTGGTTTCATTTTGAAACACTGACACACATCAGTGAGCAAAAGGGAGGATAGAATTTGAACTACCAATTTCTAGCCCTACCACCATCATATTTCAAAGAATCAAGATTTAAATAACGTGGAGATCATGTGCATAATGTCAATAGAACATAGCAGAAATCTAACAAGTTCCTGAAATCTTTTCATTACTAAATTATGCACTAGCTTCTTGAAACATACTACATTCAGAAACAGACTGGTTTGCAACAGAGTCTAGTTTCCTGTACTGAAAAGGGATAATATATGTTAACTGATTACACAGAAGTCAATTAACACTGAAGGGAGAATGTTTTTAATTTACTTGTCATTACAAACATACTCTTATTACTACTAATACAGGACTATTAAACATATGAAGCTTAAGAAAAAAAGACATGGACAGAGTAAGCAGGCCTGAATTTATCTGTTGTCTCATGTAAACAGTTGTAGTTTAGTTCATCCTTGTGTATTAACTATCACAGACAGAATAGTTTTGAATGGATTCTTACCTCACTGATATTTGAATCAGTTATTTGCCCTTGCCTACTCATTAATTTAATCAGTTTATCCTTTATGTTGGGTGGCAATGACTTAATATCTGCAGCATATCTGGAAAGGTTCTTTGTCAAACATTGAAGGCATCTGAAATAAAGGAAAGTTACAGTACAGTCAAAAATAGGCATTAAATGTTAGAACTAAAACAATCAAGCCATAAGATGTCATCTTCTGCATCCAGCTGTGCTGCCTTCAAACCTTATCAGTTCCAGCTGTTCCATGCTACCACCAATTCAGTTATTGCCCCTTGGGGTCAATCAGCTGATCCTTCTGTGCAAGTGTTCCCCAATCAACTGCAGGCAAAAATCGTAGCCTCATTCACTGCCATCACCAACCCAGCTCACAACATGAGTTTGCTGGTAGTATACCCACGAGCTCTAGGAAAAGCCTTTTCACCTCCACTTAGTAGGCAGTAAAATCTTTAGTTGGGACATGCAGTTCCAGAGAAGGGACACCTTTTGCACCTCAGTTAAAAACATTAAGGAGATATTTTCAGATGTAGTATTTTGTTCACTGTCTAGTTTGTAGTACTCTTTTAATATGAATTGTGCTGTGTAACCCTGTGTTCAACCTTTTTAACCTTGTGCTTAAAACTAGATCTGATCACAGAGCATTGTCACCTGAGGCAGAAATTTTTCTTAGTGGGGTCCAGGAAATCACAGATCAACAAGTCCATGGTCCTACAAAGTAGAGTAGTCAAAATAACTAGTGGACACATAGAAAACGTAATATATAGGGGAAAGTGAAGCCACTTGGCTATTTACAAGGTATTCAAAAAGCCTCATCAGCAATGGTTCTTCAAGAAATTAAGCTGACTTGGGATGAGAAGGAAGGTTTTCACACAGCTGGTTGAAATCCTGTCACAATCAGAAACATTGATTGGTTTGACTCAGTATAGCCATTTTTTTTTTTTTAATAGCAGTATTTTAGGCCTACTTCCTCCCACATGCTTATTTGTCAGAATGATTTATCAACCTGAAGGGAACAGCCTGATTATCATATACACTGGGCTAGAGATTCTGAACTAACATATAACAAATGCCAACATACACTATATTTCTATACATCATAAACATCCTGCTCTCTGGACATCTTTTGTATTAAGGATCAAAATTGTTTCCCTGTTCTGAGCAATCTTTCCTCTTTGCCAGATACTGAAACTTGACTTAAAGTTTCCATCATGAGATACCGCTGCATGAGAAATTGCAAACAAATCTCAAAGACACACAGTGCTTAAGTAGTCATCTGAAAAGGAAGGACTAGGCAGAAATAAATATTAATAGGCCTACTAATATCACTGAATGCTGGGTGATGCTTTAATACAGGATTTGAAATACTAGAATTTTATCTGCGCGAATGCAACAAAAAGGGGTCATTTCAGTAAGAATACATTGTTAACAGAGCTTTTGGGGAGAAAACAAAGAACTTCACTTAAGCAAAATAAAACAGAGATCAGTATTATCCAGATATATGTGGAACAGTACCCAGGTGGAACACTTGAAATAATGGTTTTCAAGGTCGAATATACAGAAGAGTATTTACTTATGCAATATTGAATACTATAGAGGGACACTAGTCATGCAATCCTATTTTTTTAAGATTCCTAAGGCATTTTAATGTATCATAGGATACATAAAATGTTAATGTCCCAATCTCTGCAACTTTAAATTACAATCACAGGCTCACTGAAACACCAGAGGCAACTCTGGGAAGAGCTTATGAATAGCTTCTAAGCATCCTGAGCATACTGACCTTCAGAGCAACCACCAATCGTTAGTATGTTAAAAGACAACGGCTGGTCCTTAAGGAGGAATTGCAACTCTCTGAAGGGAGATTTCATTATCAAAAACCAAAGTCCCTAGGTAAATGAGGAACATAAATGAGAGTGAAGCTAACCAACATTCAGAGATAACTGAAAAGGTAACACTCTGTCACCTAGGAAATACCAAGACTTTAAAAAGGATTACACTACAGCAAAACTAAAATGGAGGGAGTTGAAACGGGGGAGGAAAGGTAACTCCTCACTGTCCCTCTCTTGCTTAGAAACCTAACATGGGTCCATATAAGTGATGGAGTCCTTTGAATTGGAGGTTCTATTATCTGTTGATCATAGCTACCTGAATTAGATTCCCTAGGCCAACTTTTCTTTTTAAATCCTATCCAAAATTTTGAAAGAAAACACTCTCCTACAAAACATTTTGCTTTAGTAGAATCAATATTTTTCCATTAACTCACCCTACCAGTAAACTCAGAGCAGCTACTGTAATTGCACAGTAACTCTCTCTACTGTAGTTTGCCTCTATACTTTTATGTGATCTTGATACACACAGCAATAACTCAGATTGGTAAGTAAAGAGCATAATGCATTCACCTGGCAGACAGATTTTGTCCTAGTCTAACTTAATGAACGAAACTATGAATCGTTTTTTTTCATGGACAGGGAAAACTAAGTAGTGCTTTACTCCTATAATAACCTGATAAAAGGTCATTCCTTCTTGCAAAACCCCCAACTGCTTTTTCCCTGCTTCACATTATCAGACTTGCTAACACCAGCTGTTTATAGTTCAGTCATCTACAAAGTGTCAAATGGCATACTCATTTGTTCCAAATGTGTCAAGAGGTGCAGAACAGAAAAGGCCTATGATCTTTAACCTTAGGCTTTATGACAGGGTTAAGGCCTTATGACAGGACGTGTATATTTCCAATACATAAAACAGAAATTAGATCTTTATGACTGATTATTCTACAAACAGTCTAACTTACACCAAGGTGCAGCTTATACTAAGTTATATCACGTGAAATAGAATAGCAGAACAGATGTTAGAAGTGTGACACATCAGAAGAAGAAATGAACCAGAACAGATACTAAAATAGGTTTAATGGCAAATAACAAAATAAGTACATCTTCCTGCATTCTTCATGGTTGGATAATTTATATTCCTAGTAAGACCATAAAAGGAAGCTCTGTTTTGAAACTGATGCTCTACTTCTGTCCTCAGTTTTTGTTCATGCAGATGTACCCATCTGCAAATCTTCTGATGCCTTTGTAAGACCTTAGTTTTCCAAGACACTGATAGGTCAGGTAATGCATTAGTCTATCAACGACACATGGAACAATCAAACCTAAGCAATACCTAACTACATACTCTTGTGATGACTTACATGTGCAGCACAATTCTTTATCATGTAGTGACAATCTTAATTAAAACACCTTTAAATTTGATGTTTTATTTGTGTTGCTCTAAGAGTCTCATTTTTGATGGCAGAAACTCTCTTGGTTCTGAGCTTCTGTTTGGGCATTAACACGCCATCTTAGAACACCTGTCAGGGCTCTGGGGGATTTGTAACAGCAGCCTCCTACAAGTACAACAGCTAAAGCTATTATATGCCCCAGCTGCCTTCTCCAGCTCTCCAGCAAGCATTGCTGCTGCCAGGCATCCACTCTATTTTGCAGGCCCTGCAACTCCTACACTGTCAGTTTTCAACCAAGCATAAGTATGTAAACCAACTACAAATTTGGTGTACCTCAATATGCTGGCCTTAAAACTGCATCAGCTAGGAGTGCATGTGCAAGTTGGTAATTTCTCATCTTGGGAACAATAACTTCAGGTAACAGAAGCTAATATAAGATGTAACTTGAGCAAAAAAAGGAAAAAAAGAATGTTTCTAAATATTTCCAATATGATGCTCTTGTGCATGTGACCTTTGGAGTGCTAATTTCTCTTTTGGGGCACGGGGCAAAGGCTAACAAGTGGCAGACAAGCAGCAGATACCATCAAGCAGAAGAAACACCTTAATAAATGCACTTTCTTTTAGGTTTGGAGATCTTAAAAGTAATGACCTTATTAAATGGACTACTCCACACTAATAGACTTGTTTCAGTTTTTAGTTTCTGCTGTAAGTTCTGCTAGTTAAACAATAAGCCTAAGGGTTAGCATAAGTAAGAAGCTTAAAGTGCAGCCTGGCATAAATAGATGGCCATCACCTGATTGGCGTAAGACAGGAAACAATACACTAAAATTACACACAGCTGTTAAAAAGTTGCGTAATTATTCATTTCAAGTACTAGTCTTACTGATATAATAATATTAATATAGTAAATAGCTGCAGCAGTACTAATAAAGCAGTGTAAAAAAAGATTAGTAACCAATCAAAAGTTGAAATTGTTTATGTTATCAAGCACTACAGTACACGTAAAGAGAAATTACTAGGTCTAAGATCTAAGGTAAATCACGAGAACATAAGCATGTAGTATAATGCATGTCTTAAACATTTTAACAGATTAATCATGGACAACAAAAAAATATGGGTACTGTTTTACCTTTGCAAAAAGAGAAAAGTTATTAGCAAGACAGAACCCTTGTAAATAGTTTCTATCAGCAGTCCAGCTGTCATTACATACCACTCTAACTAAATGTAAAGTCCAAACAGAGGTTGAAGAGGCTAGTGACACACACACCCCCCCCCCCGCCCCCCTTCTCTCCCCAGCCACTTTTTAATGCACCTTCCTCATGCTGGCTCTGAAATTCACAGTTGCACAGGGAGCTGTTTGGCATCGGATCTGAATGAAAATTCCCGTGACTAAAACTGTGAGGTAACAGAAATAATAATGCCAAAACAAATGGCTGAGGGCAGGGGGCAGCAGCAGTCTAGAGTTAAGCCAAATTAGATTTAGCATATAGCCACAGCTCTGGAGTCCCTATAGAAAACTTCTTTTGCAACAGAACCTTGTCTGGCACCAGAATGCCACCAAATCACAGCAAATTAAACTCATACCAATTAATTCTAGGGAGGTTAAAATATTAAGGCTCTATAATCTGAAGTGCAGCACAGATTTAAGCAAGGAAAGAAGCAAGACTTTCGGTGTGGAAGCACATTAAAAGAAAACACTAAAGTTAGTACGGCGTAATAAGGGCACCTGTAGCAGGTCACTGCAGAAGACACTGCAACGAGGAGACAGCGACTTCAAGCAGAATCCAGGAAGAGTTTAACCACACGCTTTGGTTGCAGAGACTCGTATGTTAGCATGAGTGACCATAACATAACCTGAGCATACACCGTGATCGCCTTTAACTCGTTCCTCTGGACATGTGTAAGAATGAAATGCCTTCACCGAACCTCGGTGACTGCTGGATGAACCTGGATGACTGACTGCAAAAGAGAAGCCTGTACATGGCTCCGACTCAGTACATGTACAAGTAGATTACACCACTCACGTTCTTTGTCCTGCCTTGAGATTAAACATACATGTATCTACATGTAACATTCCTTTACTTGACTGAAGAAATGAAGAATAGTTATTTACTTCTAAAAACCATCTTACTGAAGCCACGAGTGTGAACCTCGCCACAGATGGGATCTGTGCACCATGCTGATCAATGTGAAGGGGCTTGTCTCATGCTGCGATAGCCGGCGTCCTCAGCATCAGATGGGACCATAAGACTGCTATCACATTTTCTACTACTACTATTCTTTATGCAATAAACTAGTTAACTAGCCTTGAGAGCCCATGCCTTTCTTACTGAGATCCCAAATGAACCAGCACCTCCTTGATGAAAAACAGCACCCTAGCTTTGGCTAGGATGAGTCAAATAGACTTTCTGAGCTTTTTGGGGGTGCTATGTGTGCACCTACCACGTGACTGTTGCCTCTCCTATAATGGATGCCTACTGAGTCATGGGAATGGGCAAGCAATCCTTTGTCATACAAGGTCACACACTTCAGTTATGTGCTAAAGACATATTTATCATATGACACCTACATTTTGGCCACTGGATAAATGAATTTTTCTGGCAATTCATCCTGAAGGAGGCAGATTGTCACCATATACTGTAGTACGTCTGAAACCTCAATACAAACTCGAGATTAATTTTCTTCTCTTGAAGATACTAAGTGGTTAATGCAGCCGTGCTTGAATAGGGACCTGCAAATCTAGACCGACTACCTAGTTCAAATTTGCAGAAAATACTCCAAAACCAATGCAGATACATGGAAATCAACGTAAGCTATGCCAAATCTTTCAGTTACATTTAACGATCTCTTGCCACAGAATTTTAAATTTAGCTTGAGAAAAAAGGTTATTAAGATTAATCGCATTCTTTTCAAAAAGCTGGTTGATATTCTCAGAGTACATTACTGATCTGCAGTTTAAACAATCATTTAAATGATAAATATTTTCACTATTATTGCACTTTATAGGAAACAATAAAACACTTAATTGGCTATATAATCTTATCTTCAGGGCAACTATAATCTTATCTTCAGTGCTTTAAAAAAAGAATAAAAGTCTAAGACTAACTGTATTGTTTGCTAACTATTTTTCTTTTAACTGTCAAATCAAATATTTTATCCCTATGCTGCCTCTAACTTCCTCCTAAACACAAAGAAATTTGACATAATGAAAAACTCAAAGCAAAACACCACTCAGTGGATTCACTGGGGCCAGGCAAAGCCAGGGATCCTCAACCATCCCTCCACATCCAGATCTGTCAGGGATCATCCTGTTACCTACCTGCCAAACCCTGTCGCCCTCTCCAAACCCTGTGACTCCTGTCAAACCCTACCACCTGTCCTGTAACTCCTCCCAAACTGTCACGTCTGCCAAACCCTGTCACCTACCCTGCTGCCCCATCAAACCCTGTCACCTCTGCCGAACCCTGTTACCTCTCCTGCAGGTTCTGCTGAACTCTGCCAAACCCCGTCACCTACCCTGCCACCACTACCAAACGCTGTCACCCACTCTACCCCCCCCGCCAAAGGCCTGCCAAACCCTGTCCCCTGCCCTGTCACCCTGGGCAAACCCTTCCTCCGGGCTGCCCCACAGGAGGGCCCCGCGGGCTGCCTCGGTGGCGCTGCGTTTACTCGAGGCCGCGCCCCCGCTGTGAGGGTAGCGGTCTGACCCGCCCGGCCGGCCCTGAACCGACCGGACTTCCCGGAGGGAAAGGGGGCCGGCGGGCACAGGGGGAGGGTGTTGGGGCGGCACTCACAGGTCCAGGAGGAGCCGGACTTCCTCGCCGGCGCCGTCCCAACCGCCGCTGAAGCGGCTCATGGCGGCGGCGGGGAGCAGGGAACGCGGCGCCGCCCCAACCCAACGGCTCCGGGGAACGGTGCCGAAATGGCGGCGGCTCCCTCCGAGAGGCGGGCATGACGGGAGATGTAGTCCTGCTCCCGGCCCGCCCTGAGGTCGCCTCAGGCTTCTGGCGGGAAACGGCAGGACTGCCTCATGAAGCGGCCTGAAATATTGTGAAACCCCCCAAATCTCGCACAAAGGAGCTCCCCACTTCTAGCGCTTAATATTTAGGACAGAGTATCTTCCCAAGCCTGGAAGAAGTACAGGGGAGCTTGGCACCGTTAGCAGCCTTCAAGCAAGGGGCACAGTTATTTTAACCACTGTTGCCCTCGTTGCTGCCATCAGTGGAGTTATACCACAGCACCGGTTTTCCTGATCTCCATTAATCTGCAGAGACAAGAGCCTGCTGTCTGCCAGATCTTTCTACCTGCGATTCATTTTCTCTCTCTCTTCTTTTTTTTTCTTCTGTCTTTTTACATTTCTGCCTGGATAGTGTGATATAAATTGAGACCATGCAGTCCTTAGGAGCTAAGAACATTATTAGCATATAATTGCTGCATCGTTATCTTCAGACCCAAGACGCATCACCTACCCCTACTAAAAAGAACAAGTGATTGACTAAGATAAGAAAACCTCTGTTCTCGCAAAAATAACTGAAGGCTCTGTATCTAAGAGAAATACAGGTTGCTGATGATGCCCGATAATTTTGCTGAAGTCGATGACTGAAACATCTGGATTAACAGATAAACCACAAGGATGCTGATGGACGATGATGCTACAAAACCTAAAAACTATACTTTTTTATGATTGGATAATTAGAAATATGCATTAGTAGGTAATTGGATGATTCATATCATACCCTTGCAGTGTAAGCTATAAAACCCTCTAAAGAAAAATTGCTTGGATGTGCCCAGTTTGGCTGGGACACCTCATGCACATGAATAAATACTTACCTTTGTAATTCCATTCAGTCAGCACGGGCCAGTTGTGAATTTTGTAACAAAAGCAGGAGGCACACAAAGCCAACAGAGCGAGCTTTGTTTTAGCTTTCCCTTTGACAGCACAAGCAAGATGTCCCTGGGGAGCCTGAGCACCAGAGAGGCTACAGGAGCAGGCTGGCCTCAGCCGCCATGGAAGGGTATTTGTCCCCAAGAAAATGCAGGAGAGCGCCGAGCTTCCCCGAGTGGCTGGTGGCTTGGAGGGCTAGTTCCCTGGAAGGACATGACATGGCCATGAACAAGAGGAAATGTGATGCTTGTGAAGAGGGTGACAGGAAGGAGAAGTTTCACAAAGCATGTGTGCAGGCTGTGGCTTTTTACTCTATTACATCAAAATCATTAATGGGATTCTTGACAGTTGAGGAAAATATTTTTCCAACAAAACACATGTTCAAATAAACACATAAAAAAATATCTATTTTAGCATTGGGAAGGCAGAAACGCCCATGCTGGTGGGAGGTGCTGGGTTGAGCAGGGAGTGCTAGCAGGCCTCCCTGGAGATCCCTTTGCTCGGGTCAGGAGACATGATAAAGCTGCAGCAAACTGTGTGGTACTGGCAAATTCTGTGTGCCTGCATGATGAACCTAACCAGCAGACACCCCTGGCTGACAAGCAAACGATTGTCTTGCTTTTTTTCACAAGATTCAGTTTACCACATTTGCTTCTCCCATCAGCTAGTCTGGCAGTGGGTAAAGGCTAGCAGGTAGCAATGAGGCTAGGGTTGTGCTGAATAGGTCTACTATTCCTCAGCTTGTGGGCTGGAAATAATTACTAGCCCAGTAACAGTCTTTAACTGTTTAACCTCAGGAGATGCTTCTGAAGCAGCTTATGAACTGCCAAACTTCACACACCCATGCTGTATCTCAAGCTGAAACTGGCACCAGGCTATCTCAGGGAGCAGTTACATGCTGCTCTTACACCGATTTGACTGCAGGCAGCTGCAGAAGGGGCTTCAGTCCTATCAGCCTAAACATGGTGAGAAACTGTACTGATAAAACACCAGGCTGTAACCAGTGATTCAGGAAGTGCTTGAACATAGACTCTCTGCAAAGCTGCTTTTAGTAAGTCAGGCCTCAGCTTGTACTGGTACATGGGGTTATTCCTCCCCAGGTGCAGGACAGCGCTTCCCTTTGCTGAACTTCATGAGGTTCCTCTCTGCCCGTTTCTCCAACCTGTCAGTTGTCTCTGTTCAGAGGGACATCATCAGGTACATCAACCACCGTTCCCAGTTTTGGGTCATCTGCAAACTTGCGAGCATGCACTTTGCCCCATTGTCAAGGTCATTAATGAAGATGTTAAGTGGTATGACCCTAGTACTGACCTCAAGGGACTAGTCTCCAGCTTATCTTTGATCACAGCCCTTTGAACCCAGAAGTTCAGGCTGTTTCCAATCTACCTCACTATCCAACTATCCACCCCATACTGGGCTGGAAAACAACCTGATCTGGTTGAATAGCAACCTGATCTAGTTGAAGATGTCCCTGCTCATTGCAGGGAGGTTGGACTAGATGACCTTTAAAGGTCCCTTCCAACCCAAACTATTCTATGATTCGATGAAGACTAAGGCAAAGGTGGCATTGAGGACCTCAGCCTTTTCTATGTCTGCTTTGCAGTGTGAGGTTCTGGTTCTGTTGGATCTCGAGAAAAAGGCGCGAGATGCTCAAGAGAAAAAAATGTTTTTAAAAGTTACAGTGAGAAGTCTTACATGTCTCTTCCAATGCTGGGAAACATGCAATGATACAGCATTGGACAGTCCTCTCCAGTAGAGCCACTGCTGTGCAGAATTCTTCTGTGGTGAGGTTTAATGGCCTCATTGTTCATCGCATCTTTACAGTATTCTTCCAAGTAAAATGAAGCCATCAATCTCTTACTTGTACAATACTGAATGTTCTAGAGGGTACACTGAGGTTTGCTGAAAGTGTTACGCTTTTACACATTCCCAGGGGAACAAGCTCTTACAAAGAGTACAAACAGGTTGCATGGTTAATGGCAGCACATACTAATGTCATGTTACATGCTCAGGTTTAGCAGTCCCTCATGCTAACATATGCATCTCTACAATCAAAATCTACACTTAAACTCTGCCTAAGTTCTGCTTGAAATCGCTATCTCTTCTTTATAATGCCTTCTGTGATGGCCCACTACAGTATTCTTTTTCACCAGGTCCCAGCCCCATTCAGGAGTGGGCCCACACTTTCTTTTGTAGAAGCACTTCTCGTTGCTCTTCAAATCCCTCACCAGATTCAACTCCAGATGGATTTGGCTTTCCTAACCCCCATCCTTGCACACTTGGACAGTGGCTCTATTCTTTCTGGGTCACCTGTCCTTGCTTCCACCTCTTGTACGCTTCCTTTTCATGCTCGAGTTCAGTCAGGATCTCCTTGTTCATCCATGCAGCCCCTCCTGCCACTTTCACAGGTTTTCCTGCACACCGTGATGGACCATTCTTGAGCTTGTAGGATGTGATTCCTTGGGGAAAAAAATCCCCAACCACCAGCTGTCCTGGACCTCTCTTCTCTTCAGGAAGATATCAAATGGATTCATCCAAGTAGATCCCTGAACAGGCTACAGTCTGGCCTCTTGAAGTCCAGGACCATGATCCTGGTTTTTGCCTTCTTCCCTCCTGTCATGATCCCAAGCTCCATTTCAAGGCTGCCCCAACCTTCACATCCCTGATTTGAAACCATGACTGCTTTTAATAATCCTATTTGGCCTGTTTGAAAACCAGACGGCACTTGGGGAATGACTGTAGATTATAGAGAATTGAATAAAGTTACCCCCCCACTTGCAGTTACAGTATCAGACATGGTTACTCTTATAGAAAAAATTAGCAAAAATTTGCAGCCCTGGAAGGTGGTGATAGATCTTGCTAATGCTTTCTTTTCAATAGCCATTGTTTCAGAACACCAAGACCAGTTTGCCTTTACCTGGCAACAAAAGCAATATACTTCCCAAGTATTGCCTTAGGGACACAAACACAGTCCCTCCATTTGCCACCAAATGATAGCAGCTGATGTAGCATTATGGTCAGGTACTGTTACTGTTTACCATTATATTGATGATCTATTGATTACGGCAGAGTCACAACAAGAAATTGAAGTAGCTGCCAAATCACTGAAATCACACTTACAGGACCCAGGCTGGGTAATAAACCCAAAGAAAACACAGGGTCCTAGTACTACTGTACGATTTGTAGGAACAGTTTGGCATGGGCAGATTAGAGAAATACCAAATAAAGTACAGCAAACAGTCCAGCAATTTCCTGTACCAACCACAGTAAACCAGCTACAGACCACCTTGGGACTTTTAGGGTATTAGAGAACTTTCATCCCACATCTGGCATAATTAATGCACCCTCTGCAGAAATTAACTAGGAAGAAGGTTATTTGGCAGTAGACCAAGCAACAACAAGAAGCCTTTGATGACTGCAAAAATGCTTTGATTGAGCATATGCAATTATACACTCCTAGGCAAGGATATCCTTTTGAACTAGAAGTAACAATTCTAGATGATATAGTGTCATGGGGATTGTGGCGAATGGCTGGGCCAAAAAATCAGAAAGAACCTGTAGGATTTTGGTCCAAGGCATTACAAGGCTCTGCTATACATTATACCCCGATGGAAAAACAAATTTTAGCTGTAGCTTGGGCACCACAAGAAACTGAAAGAATCAGAGGCCAAGATAGCGTGACTGTACACACATCCATACCTATTCATGGGTGGGTTACTGATGATTCTGTTAGGGCCCATACAGGAGTAGCTCAGGCAGCCACACATTGGAAATGGAAACATTATTTACAGCAATGATTTCCACTGAGAAGACCACATGCAACCACTCTACAAGCCACTCTTCTAGGAACTGTATCATTTAATCATATGCCCACACTAGGAGTGTCGCAGACTGAGTGGTGCACTTCACTTGTAGTTAATCAGCGGTCATGGAGACCCTCTTGTTGAGTCATGAGGTTCAGAAAGGACCCCTTTCTAAACTCCTTCTCAGAGAGGAGTCTAGGTGCGGCTGGATCCAATCCTAGTCCCAGACTTGGTCAACGGTTTATGTCTAAAGGAGTATATCATGTCCCGAGAGGGCCATCCTGGATGACCCACTTTGAGATAGCTGATGTTTGGGATACCCTTGGGCTAAATTAAGGTGACTTAACACCAAATGATGGATAGAAAAGTTTTATTTATGGCAGAAGCTATTTAAACCTTGAATCATATAAAGGGCTGAATGACCTGTAAGGGGAAAAGGAGACAGAGGGGAAAAGGAGACAGAGGGGAAAAGGAGACAGAGGGGAAAAGGAGACAGAGGGGAAAAGGAGACAGAGGGGAAAAGGAGACAGAGGGGAAAAGGAGACAGAGGGGAAAAGGAGACAGAGGGGAAAAGGAGACAGAGGGGAAAAGGAGACAGAGGGGAAAAGGAGACAGAGGGGAAAAGGAGACAGAGGGGAAAAGGAGACAGAGGGGAAAAGGAGACAGAGGGGAAAAGGAGACAGAGGGGAAAAGGAGACAGAGGGGAAAAGGAGACAGAGGGGAAAAGGAGACAGAGGGGAAAAGGAGACAGAGGGGAAAAGGAGACAGAGGGGAAAAGGAGACAGAGGGGAAAAGGAGACAGAGGGGAAAGATCCAGATCACCACCCTGGGTTCCAGCAATGTCTCTGGTCCAGTTCTGTCGGATGCTGAGTGCACGCCCAGCCCCTCTGAGTTGCGCTATTTATAGACTAGTCTCTGTCTCCAGGCCCGCTTCATATGCTAATTACTTCTCACATGTACTCTGTTGTTCTTGAACCTTCTCAAAAGGAGTTGGGAGTTTGAGGCTGGCGATTTCGGTGCCTTCCCCCCCCCTCCTGTCAGAGATGCAGGGGTGATGCTGTCTCAGGCTCATTTGTTTTTTAAACAATTACTCAAGATAAGGCCCAGAAAAGTGCTATCCTGCCTCTGCAAGATCCTCCCTTCCAGCTGCACCTTATCTCATTAGTGTGATAACATTCCTTCACACCAGGTCCTCCTTTGTCCAGTGTTTGAGACAATAACTTTTTCAACTTCTCAGTCTCTTACAAGAGGAAACTCCTCCCCTTGGAGATATCCCTACATCTCCTGTGGAGGAAGCTCCCCCTTATGATGAGTTCATAGAAGAGCACAAAAAGATGCCTGGTTTACGGATGGAAGCGCAAACATACAGGGCAACTGGACAAAGACAATGGAGAGCAGTTGCATATGCTCCAGTTCCAGGAATTACATCATGGCAAACAGGTGTACAGGCATCTAGGCAGTTGGGCTGAATTGATTGCAGCATCTCTTGCCATCCTGGAAGGGAAGGCACATTACTTATATAGTGACAGTTAGGGTTGTATACCAAAGCCTCACAATGTGCTTGCCCTGCTAGACCCAAGAGGATTGGCATTTACAAAAATACCCTATATGGAGGGTAGATATATGGCAACAAATTTGGCAATATGTACAAAGGTATCCTTTAAAAATAAGGCACGTCTCAGCTCATCAAAAAGATGATTCGCTTGAGTCACAAAATAATAGGGAAGTAGATGATATGACCTCCACTGAAGGAGGCTTAAGCTATAAATGCACATACAGCTTGTGGACATCAATCAGCTCATACTGCACACACATAGGACATTGCTCACAATCAAACCCCTCTGCCATTACCTATTTGCAAAGCACGTGCATGTAATTGTACTATTTGCATGCAGGTACATTTAAGGGCATTATATAGGCCATGGGGAAAGATAAAATGGGGTCAGTGGGCCTTGAATACCTGGCAGGTCAATTACATGGGCCCCCTGCCCCCATCAAGAGGGTGGCAATACATATTCATTGCTGTGGATACAGTGTTAGGACTGTTTTTGGCTAAACCCACCAAATATGCTAATCAGCATAGCACAATTGAAGCATTAAAACAACTCATTCATCAGTACAGACCTCCTCACCAAAATACAAAGTGACTGTATTGGGTTTGTGTGGCCAGGTTTTGGTAGCATGGGGGGTGGTTTCTGTGAGAAGCTGCTAGAAGCTTCCCCTATGTCTGATAGGGCCAACACCAGCTGGCTCCAAGACGGACCTGCCGCTGGCCAAGGCTGAGCCAGTCAGCGACGGTGGTAGCGCCTCTGGGATAACATAGTTAAGAAGGGGGGGAAAAAATGCCTGCACAACTGCAGCTAGAGAGAAGAGTGAGAATATGGGAGAGCAACAACTCTGCAGACACCAAGGTCAGTGAAGAAGGAAGGGGAGGAGGTGCTCCAGGCGCCAGAGGAGAGATTCCCCTGCAGCCTCTGGTGAGGACCATGGTGAGACAGGCCATCCCCTCCAGCCCATGGAGGTTCAAGGTGGAGCAGATATCCACCTGCAGCCCATGAAGGACCCCATGCTGGAGCAGGTGGATGCCCAAAGGAGGCTGTGACCCTGTGGGAAGCCCACACTGGAGCAGGCTCCTGGCAGCACCTGTGGACCCATGGAGAGAGGAGCCCACACTGGAGCAGGTTTGCTGGCAGGACTTGTGACCTCACAGGGGACCCATGCTGGAGCAGTCTGTTCCTGAAGGACTGCACCCCGTGGAAAGGACCCATGTTGGAGCAGTTTGTGAAGAACTGCAGCCTGTGGGAAGGACTCACATTGGAGAAGTCCGTGGAGGACTGTCTCCCATAGGACAGACCCCATGCTGGAGCAGGGGAAGAGTGTGAGGAGTCCTCCCCCTGAGGAGGAAGGAGTGGCAGAGACAACGTGTGATGAACTGACCGCAACCCCCATTCCCTGTGTCCGTGTGCTGCTGCTGGGGAAGGAGGCAGAAAAATTGGGAATGAAGTTGAGCCCAGGAAGAACGGAGGGGGGGAGGTGTTATAAGATTTAGTTTTTATTTTCTCATTATCCTACTGTTATTTGATTGGTAATAAATTAAATTAATTTTCCCCAACTTGAGTCTGCTTTGCCCATGACGGTAATTGCTGAGTGATCTCTCCCTGTCCTTATCTCAACCCAGGAGCCTTTCATTATATTTTCTCTCCCCTGTCCAGCTGAGGAGGGGAGTGATAGAGCAGCTTTGGTGGGCACCTGGTGTCCAGCCAGGGTCAACCCCCCATAGCAACCAAAGAACACACTTCAGTGGACATAATCTCCAAGATTGAGCTCAAGGGCTAGATTGGATATTCCACATTGCCCACCATCCCCAAGTTAATGGCTTGATTGAAAGAATGAATAGGATGTTGAAAGAACAATTAAAAAAAGCTAACCGGTACTAAAACTTCACAACATTGGAGTTCACACCTTACTAAGGTTGGTCAGGTCCTGCCTGACCAGCCTAGTGGCCTTCTATGACAGAATGACTACATCAGTGGACAAGGGAAGAGCTATGGATGTTATCTATCTGGACTTCTGTAAGGCCTTTGACATGGCCCCCCACAACATCCTTCTCTCTAAATTGGAGAGAGATGGTTTTGATGGGCGGACGAAGAATTGGTTGGATGGTCGCATCCAGAGGGTAGTGGTCAATGGCTCAAAGACCAGATGGAGATCCATGACAAGTGGTGTCCCTCAGGGGTCCGTATTGGGACCAGTACTGTTTAATATCTTCATCAATGACAGACAGTGGGATTGAGTGCACCCTCAGCAAGTTTGCAGATGACACCAAGCTGAGTGGTGCAGCAGACACACCCGAGAGATGAGATGCCATCCAGAGGGACCTGGACAAGCTCAAGAAGTGAGCCCGTGTGAACCTCATGAGGTTCAACAAGGCCAAGTGCATGGTCCTCCACCTGGGTCAGAGCAACCCCCAGTATCAGTACAGGCTGGGGGATGAAGGGATTGAGAGCAGCCCTGCCAAGAAGGATGTGGGGGTACTGGTGGATGAAAAGCTCAACATGAGCCAGCAATGTGCGCTCACAGAGCAGAAGGCAAACCATATCCTGGGCTGCATCAAAAGAAGCGTGGCCAGCAGGTCAAGGGAGGTGATTCTCCTCCTCTACTCAGCTCTGGTGAGACCCCACCTGGAGTACTACATCCAGTTCTGGCATCCCCAGCACAAGAAGGACATGGACCTGCTGGAGCAAGTTCAGAGGAGGGCCACAAAAATGATCAGAGGGACAGAACGGCTCTCCTATGAAGACAGGCTGAGAGAGTTGGGCTTGTTCAGCCTGGAGAAGAGAAGGCTCCGAGGAGACCTTATTGCAGCCTTTCAATACTTGAAGGGGGCCTATAAGAAAGATGGGGAAAAACTTTTTAGCAGGGCCTGCTGTGATAGGGCAAGGGGTAATGGTTTTAAACTAAAGCAAGGGAGATACAGACTAGACATAAGGAAGAAATTTTTTTACATTGAAGGTGGTGAAACACTGGAACAGGTTGCCCAGAGAGGTGGTAGAAGCCCCATCCCTGGAAACATTCAAGGTCAGGCTGGATGGGGCTCTGGACAACCTGATCTAGTTGAGGATGTCCCTGCTCATTGCAGGGAGGTTGGACTAGATGACCTTTAAAGGTCCCTTCCAACCCAAACTATGATTCTATAAACCAGGGTTTTTGTTAAACAGCTGGAATATTCATAATCAAAGACTACGATTGTATTACAATACCTCCAGTACAAAATACAATGAGAACCTAAATTCTTCCAGATGGTATCTCTCACAGAATATTAACTATAGGGGAAATGGAATTGTTTACACCAGTGGATTGTGTGGTAGAACTGCAACCTATTAGTCTAGACATGAAGATTCATATAATAACCCCCAAGAATGCCATCTGGTTCTGTACCTAAACTTCTCCTCTTATTGTACATCCTCAGTTGACACCTAATACAAGAACTTGAGAACCTAATACCTTTGACAAATACCTGTGCCTTATCTAGAGATGGCAGCATTGAAATGGTGTTGCTGGTGTCACAAACCCAACATCAACATGAAATTCAATCTGAAAAAGTGCCAACCGTAGCTCTTCAATCTGTGTGGGCAATTACGCCACATCGGGTTGCCAAACCTGGAGTAATATTAGCTAAAGGAGCTGGAGTCACCGCATACATATTACTGGAAGGAGATGATGCTCCTGTTTCCCTCCCTTATCACAGGTTGGCTCATTGTGCTTTGTAGTCTTGTACTACAGGCACATGCCTTGGTAATGTATTGGGTAGCAAACGTAGAGTACTTGGCATGTGCTCTAGCACAAGGTTTAAATTGGACAAAGGCAATTGCTGCCTTGAATTTGGAGGTAATGGCTGTACACCAAAGAACATTACAAAATTGACTGGTGGTGGACTATCTCCTTCAACACCATAGCTGCTCTGATTTTGAAAGCATGTGTTACTTCAACATAACTGAAATCAGCCAGAATAGAGGATGACATTCAACATCTCCAAGACTTAATGCATCAAATAAAACAATCTACTGGTGGTGCCTGGCTAGCAGAGTGGTTTAATTCACTGACAGAATGGGTGGGACACCTGATTCAAAGCATTATTGTAGGGATATGTTTATTCCTTTTTCTATATGCATTTATTACATGCCTCAATTACCCTGCCCTACACCCTGCGAGCCCAAATGGAGACCTCCAGCTTTGCTAGCCCTAGCAGAAGTGGTCCCTTGAGCAAAGGAGTGGAATATGGATTAATAACAGAAGATCAGTGAGGATTATAACACACTCAAGTGACCTACAGCTGGGGTGTCAAAAAATATGTATATCATACTAATTGTTCTTTATCCTTGTGTGCTTGACAAGTAGAATATCTATGTTTAGATAACATAGGTCTGTGATAGACTTAAAGGCACCCTATCAGACATGCTTGAAATTCCGGCCCTGCTACATAGAAGATCAAAGCACAGGGATACACTATGCCTGCACAAATCCTTGATAAACAGGGGAAAACAGCAGGGTCAGTGATCCTCCAGCATGGACCAAGCTCAGCTGTGCCTGCATCCCCACTTGTGTGCCTCTGCCTGGGTGCTGCTTCAGGGATCCCCTCCATTAGCAAGGTAATGAAAATATACTCTTTGCATTTCATCCATGGTTTTGTGGTTGTTCCTGCATCCTGCCTGCGCTGACTCACAACTCCAGATGGATTTGGCTTTCCTAACCCCCATCCTTGCACACTTGGACAGTGGCTCTATTCTTTCTGGGTCACCTGTCCTTGCTTCCACCTCTTGTATGCTTCCTTTTCATGCTCAAGTTCAGCCAGGATCTCCTTGTTCATCCACGCAGGCTCTCCTACCATCTTCGCAGGTTTTCCTGCACACCGTGATGGACCATTCTTGAGCTCATAGGATGTGATTCCTTGGGGAAAAAATCCCCAATGACCACCAGCTGTCCTGGACCTCTCTTCTCTTCAGGAAGATATCAAATGGATTCATCCAAGTAGATCCCTGAACAGGCTACAGTCTGGCCTCTTGAAGTCCAGGACCATGATCCTGGTTTTTGCCTTCTTCCCTCCTGTCATGATCCCAAGCTCCATTTCAAGGCTGCCCCAACCTTCACATCCCTGATTGGGACTCCAACTTGCTTGTAAGGCTCACTGCCAGCAGAGCATCTCCCCTCATCAGCTCCTCAATCTCCTATGTTAAGAAGTTATCAGAGCACTCAGAAGTCTGCTGGATTGCTTGTGCCCTGCAACAGACACTGGCGTGGCCAAAATCCACCACTAAGACCAGGGCCTGCAAATGTCAGGCCTCTAGTTGAACAAGGAAGGCCTCATCTAGAGCTCCATCCTGAAGAGGTTGTCTTTAGCAGACATGCACCACATTGCTCAGTATTAATGGATAGATCAACATGGGCAATAAACTCTCATCTTGCTCATTGTCTGGTCATAGGCAGGGCTCCATGCAATCCCCTGCCCTCTCACATAAAAAGCAACCTCCCCTCCTCACCTTCCTAGGCTGTCCTTCCTAAAAAGCCTGTATCCATCTGTCATAGTGCTCCAGTCATATGAGCTATCCCACCATGTCTCCATGATCCCAATGATATTGTAGTCCCATAACGGCACAGTTCTCATTGCTCCCATTTGTTCCCCAAGGTGCATACATTAGTGTACAGACACTTCAGAGAAGCACCTGATCATACTGACTTCCTAGAAAGGGTATGAAAGCACTCCCTACAGCACTGTCCTGTAGGCACTTGTTTGTATGCATATACTTGAGTGACACCACTTCAGCCCTATTTAGTTGATGATAGAGTCCCCTCTGTTCACATGAGACCACACTCTGCTTGATAACCTGATCCATCACTTCCTCACTTGATTGTCATCCTCGCTTTCCCCTGTCATTCCTAGTTTAAAGCTCTTCTTACCAGCTTGACCATCCTGTCAGCAAAGATACTTCCCCCCCCACACACCTCAGTTCAGTGGATCCCAGCTCTTCCAAGTAGTAGTCAGTCCTCAAAGAGCATGCCATGTTCATAGAAACCAAACCCCCATTGTTATAGACCAGCAGGGCTGAGGAGACACTAGATGGGCCCTTATGCCCTTGACCATCACCCCAAGGCTATACATATCATATTTGATACTTTCCAGATCTCCCCCAGTAATATCATTGACGCCCACATGAAAAAGCAGCAGGGAATAATAATCAGAGAGCCAGAGAAGCCTCTGCAGGCTCTCCATGATATCATAAATCAGAGCCCCTGGAAAGCAGCAAAGCCCCCCAGACAATAGGTCAGCAGACTGGCCTGTTCCCTACAGCAGAGGGGTCACCATCTACTAACCCTCAGTGCTTCCTTCTGGTGCTTCTGCATGGCTCAGGCTCAGCCAGCTCAGATGTTTCACTTGACAGAGCACCCAGCCTCTTTTCTCCAACCATGGCACTGAACAGACTTTGTCATTATAAATCTTCAAGCAGAGCACAAGCCTTCCTCCTAATACCAGGAGTCACCAGCTTTCACCATCCTAGGAGTCTCTGCTTCCCACCCTGACAGACACAGCCTGCCCCTCCTACAGTACATACCTCCATGGTTTCTTGAAGCTGCAGGGTCTCAGAGAAGATCCAGTCAGTCTCTTTCACAATCTCTGATGATGCATAGTGTGGTGACCTCCTCCTGCAGCTCCTTTGCTTAATAAAATGCCTCAAAACCCCCTGTGTATCTCCCTTCAGGCCAAAGGAGGATCTCCCCCTGATCTAGACCAGCACCCTCCTTCTGAAGCTCTGGCTGGGTTGAGACCTCCAACATTACAGGGAAAGTTTCTCCAACAGCTGCTGAGGACAATACCTTGTAGTACACCCCCACTGAGGAAGTGTGTGCTACTACAAGATAAAGCACCAGCCCCCCCTACACCAACTGCACTCAAGGACCTATGCCTTAGGCCCAGCTCTTATATAGGCCTCTCCTGAGCACAGGCTAAAAGGGTGCTAGACCCTCCCTAATCAGTGTCAGCTGGAACAAAACCTCCAAGGGCCCTTTAATCAAGGACAGCTGACAGAGCTCTTTAGCCCTGCTAGACCTTGCTAGAAGTCAAGGCCTCCTGTAGCTAGCTATTCCCAAAAGCAGCAGGCACCCTCAAGCTCCTCAAAGGCTTCCCAAAAGGGTTACCGGAGGTACTTCAACAATGATCCCAGAAGAAGGTCCCAGAAGATCTAGAAGCAAGAGCGCAGAAACTGCTGCACTAACTATTCACTGCCTCTTTTAGCTGTGCTTTCCAAGGAAGATTTCTGTGTTAAATGTTGCTATGGCTCAGTATTAACATGACTGAGAATTAAGCTGGCAAGGAACAAGGTACCAGAATGCCTGTTGGAATAGTAATTTTAAAAAAAGACAGTCTCTGTTGAAAAGAAAGAGCACGTCTAGTGATCCATTCCAGCAGATAGAATTTTTATTGAGAACTCTGTGTAAGAATCCTCCTAGCCCATCATGCCAGCTGATACTGTGATAGTGGGAACGCCTGCAGTTTTCATGCTAGTGAGAGGAGTACTCAAGGTTCCCCAGGGCTCAACAGCACCATCTGGTTGGAGTGGTAGATGGGGCTGCTCTCAGGTGATGGGATGTGTGTTTGTGTTCGTGTGTGTGAGAGCGAGAGTGAGAAGCTTGCCTTAGCACAGCCTATCCATCGCTTGGTCTGTTGAATTAATTGAACTTGTTGGTCATGTTGTTTGGTGTTCCTTTCCTCCTCCTGAGAACTAGGAACTCAGTATTTTGTTTCACAGAGTAGTCAACAATTACCAGGCTTCCCTGCTCCACTACTCACAGAGATTTATGTCTAGCTTTTGTAAGATCAACTTTGTTTGATTAAAACCTGTTTTCCAAAATCATTGCTATATTTCATTTTTTTAAGACAGAGGTCATGATTCTGGAAGACTTTCTTAGGTAAAACTGAAGAGATCAGAACTGTAGCTGTAAGAGAACATTTTCATCCGTTGTGAAGCTATACCATAGTCCCAATGTATCATTATCCAGTGTTGCACCCATATTGCAACAAGGCCTCAAGAGCTGGGTACTAGATCCTACACAAGCATTTGTGGTTTGTTTTCTTTAATGATAGCAAGATAATACTTGCAAATGAAGCATTAAAGAATGCCAGAGTGATTGATTCTGCATACCTGGTTCTGAAAAAATGGCACCCACATAACTAGTTCATTTTGTTGCAGCCTTGTACACAATGTAAAGATTATGCTGTTTCCATTGGTTGTTATGCAATTATTCTTGTTCAAAAGTTATGTGACTCTTGCACAGTGGTTGGCTGATTTTCCAACAGGCAGTTCCTTTTTTTCTTAGACGTCCTTCAGGATATGCTTTTCTGATAACATAAACAGTGTTTTCCAGATGTGGCATCGTGACAACCTTTGCACATGCTACTTATGCATAGCATACATTCTTGTTCTACGGTCAGTGAATAGGTTGTGCACACATTCTTGTCCAAGGTTCATTCAATTTTTTTTCTACAAAACAATGGTTCATTAAGAGAATATATCTATATATAAAATGCTTTTGCATTATACTTGTTATTACTATTGGTCTAATTATGGCAGAGTTACTGTCACATTGATCTATCAGGTTTATTTAAATGTATTCAATTCCCTTCAGGTTATGACACCAGATGGACCTATGTCGAAGTGAGTAATCATAAATCTTACTTCACTTGCACTTCAGAGCTCTGTTTAGTACTTAAGGAGCCAGGAGGTCACTGAACTGTAAAAAAGGAGGTTGACAGATGAGTTTAAATATCAGTAAAACAATTTTATAGTTTCTACTGTGTCTTGTTTGACAGTAGGTGTTTGGTTTTTTTTTTCACTTAGTGACACAGCATTATGGCTTGGCTCTCCAGGCACAAGGGATGATGGGATTCTCTCAGTGAGGATTTTATTTTCAATGATTTTTTTAACATACATGCTGTGTTGTAGAAGATACCAGAGTATGTTTCCAAAAATTTGTCCTCTACACGAACAACTCTAGCAGAGTCATGTGTACCTTTGTAAACAACTGAAAATTCCCTTTATTTTTCCTTTCTCAAAACAAATGGTGCAGTGTACAAAGCTACTACTTCATCTCTCTTGTCTAAGACCTAAGAAGCAGCAGAAAAGGAAGGGAGACTGCCTTAATCATAAAAAAATGCTTGTTTGAGTTTAGAAATGTTTAGGAGTAGTGATAGATGAGTGGCATCTTTCCGAGTCGCAATTTTAACTTGGTAAAATTTTGACAGCCTCCCACAACTGACCGTGTCTATCCTCACCCACAATTCATTGTTTCGTATGAGGAAAGGATTTACCACAGTGCTTATGGTGTTGCGCACGTATCCATGAACACCGGTGCTGCAGTTCGTTCGGCGCTGACGGGTGCTTACTGTAGCAAGAACCGAACGTGCCATCTGCAAGTTGTGTGGGAGCCTTCCCGTTCTATAGGCAGGAGTCCCTTACTAAATATCCGATGACTCCTTTCTCCCCGTCTTACGACCATCTTTTTAAGAGGTGACACCGCTTTAACACTATGGAAGCACCAGCTGAGTCTCTGTTTCCCAATAATTATTAGGAACACACAACATTTCCCTTAGTTTTCTCATCCCACTTTCCAGCGCCTGGTTTCTGTCAATCTTTCCATGGAAAGGAGGAGCAGGAAGGAAACAGCTATGGTTTCTAATGCAGATGTTCTATGTTACACTGCAGATCTTTAGCCAGGGGATCCAGCAAGTAGAGTAGGACTGTGAGGGTGAGGAAAATAGCAAGATTGCAGTGATGACATGGGTTCTTAAAAACAGCTACAGTCTTAGTTCCCTCTTCTGAGTCTGATAAGCAAGTGAGATGTCTTGAGAGGTGAGCTGTAGCCACCCCAGTGCAGCTGCAGAGCTTCAGAATGACAGACGTAATGACAGATCCATATAGACACCTCTGTGTGGGAAACGGCAGTTGTCAGACATAGTTAATGCATCACGTACACAGAGTGCCTTGAATACCTCATTGTAAAGGATGAAATCTTTTCCTGTCTTGGAATAAGATACACAGATAAGCACATCTGGCTAAATAGCCTTGTAGCAAAGAAGATGCATTTAGATACCCAAAGTAATTTTCAACTGATTATTTATTTACAACTGGCAGAATTTTATTACACTGCAGATTACATCTTATTCATCTACCATACTCAGCTTGAAACCTTCAGAATGGCTTCCATTTTTTATACTACAGCTCTTGTGACTGTTCACTATCTACATATTACAGTATTTTTCTTACATAGTGTCTTGTAGCCCATAGCATGTACTAAGGAATTTGTAATTTCCCATGGAAGTTCAGATTTTTCTTGGACTCTCCCATAAAAAAACACCCTGAGTTCTTCAGAGTGATGCAGCCACTTTAACATGTTCAATTATGTGCTTTGAGGTCAAGCAGAGTGGTCTCACTGCATAATTTCATTTTGAAAATAACATTTAGGGTGCTTACATGGATAGTTCATCACAGTTCTTGTTAATGCAAACCACATGGCTGCGGCTGTGTTGGCCTGATGAATCAATAAGGCACTCCTCACCATCCTTAGAAATATCATTGTAAGGCAGTGCTCGAAGAACTAGTTTGAGTGGGCAGCTTAGTTTTATTTCTGTAGTATAAAATACAAACAGGTCTGTGGCAGATGCACTCGCCCCGATGAGGGCCAGAGCTCTTCAGGGCAGCAGCCGATGGCTCTGTCGCACCTCGGCGCCCTGCACGGCAGTTGTCCCGTGCACCCCTCGGGCCAGGCGCCGACCACCCCACGCCCCGGGATCCCTGATCCTGGGCACTTCCTGCTCCCCGGGGTGGGAATGAGACGGCAGGACCCCTCGGTGGGCTGGCAGGGCCCTCAGCCAATGGCGTGCCTTGACTGACAGAAGCTTCTGGAACACTGACTGTAAAAGCCCACAGGTCAGATCTGACCAGGCTGTAAAAGGAGCCTCAGGCAAAAAGCCCCTTGGCGTGGTTGTCCTTGGAGCAGTGGGTCTGTGGTTGGAAGCTCTCCCCTTGGGTTGAGATATTGCCCAAGGAAACCTCTCAGGATTGAGTGCCCTTGCCATCTTTTGGTGAGTGACTATTTCTTCTGGATATATCCTTGAGCAAACCCTCACTCCCTTTGGGTGATCCTATTTTCTGGGTACCCTTGAGTGAGAGGGTTTTTTCCCTTTGTGAGTGAGTGTGTGCACACTTTAGATCATCATTCTTGTGTTTTGTTGTGTAGCAATAATGTCCCTGACTGGTATATTGAACCTATAATTTGTTAAATGTTCTTGGAGTGTTGTTTTGGTTACCCCATTGTTTTGCTGGGTTTAGTTGTTTGGTTTTGGTTGTGAATTAAAGTTTGTTTGAGTTTATTGTCTGTGTGGAGTCATTTTGGTGTACCTCTGACAAGTTTACCCTATGCCTAATTACTTCCTATGAGCCTACAGTTGCTCTCTTAGTATCAGTGTCCTAATTTGATCCATTATCATGTCTAATAATATCTTCTCAGCTCCACATTCTCTGTGGTCCAGGTAAAACTACATTGGTCCTGATTATACTATATCCACCTAATCCACACTAATGACTTGGGCTATGAGAAAGGTGTCACTCAGCTAGGAAGTGATTTCAAAAAGCAAGAACTGTAATAAGGCCTTTTCCCTTTAGAAAAAGAAATGTTGATTGCAGTTCCCTGTAATCTCCAGGAAAGGTCACATGATATGAAGAGTGAAAGAAGGCAATTAAAAATGTCAAGTCCTTTCCAAAAGTACATCCTGCTTTATTATTGCAATATACAATGATACAGACGTAGCACTAGTCCCCTAGAATAATTTACTGCTGAGACACTGACAGTTCATAGAGATTTTGGAAGAGACTCCACTTTACACTTCCTTAGAGAAGCTAAGCACACATACAGGTTTATTGCTTTGACTTTCTAACATAGAGATTTGTAGTAAAAGTATTAAGATTACTGTGAATGGATTATGAATGGAAACACTTGCATGTGAAAGCAGCAGGAAAAAGAATAGAGGAAGGATTAAAAGGGCCTTGTGTTGGTCCCTAACTAGGGAGATGACTAGCAGCAATAAAACTGGTAAGCACCGAGGAGCATGCTGTTTGTATCACACCCAAAGACCTGCACTCCAATGCAGGCATGACATGTATGACTTAGCAACAGAAGACCTGCAGTGTCAGGGTGCTAAGGACACTAATAAGCCTTGATAGACCTGACCAGCCTCACCTGAGAGCTCTTCCCCACAGCATGGCCTCAGGACCTCTGTTTAAGCTGAGCCCTGTGATAGAGGAGTGCTGATCTCTTGCTGTGCTTAACTATGGAGCTCCTTGATCTAGCCTTCCACCTATGGAGTGGCTTAACCTGAACCTGTGTCATTGCCATGATGTCTCATGCTCTGGACTCTTGGTTGGACTTGGCTGCTGTCTCCAGGTCTGGTCTGCTTCCCTTGCTCAGGTACTGTGGGCCTGGGCCCTGGCTGGTGAGGGCTATGAACTGCTGGCTGTAGGATCCCCCGTGGCCCCTGGGTGCCTGTCCCCTAGGGAGCAGCCTTGCTCTTGCTGCTTCCTGATACGCGGTCTGGCAGCAGGAGGATAGCAACAAGTTCATAGCATGCTGCAAACTGTAGCCCTGATGATTTTCCTATTTTTGTCAGGATAGGCCTGACAAAATAGGAAAACAAAGATGATAGTTGGCAGCTTCACTGAAGGCCTAAGGATGCTGAAGGGAGCAATGTTCCAAGGCAATTCATTGCTCTTGCTAGAATTACTGCTGACTCCAACAGGATTTATCGAAGAAGTGACTAAAACTCCTGTGATAGTTAATTGAGAGGAGCCCAAGAGATGCAGAGAAGACTCAGTAGCTGTGTTTTGTGTCCTCCAGGTGACATGTAGGTGATCCTGATGAGTCCACTCTGATACATACAACTTTGGTGCTTGAAGTACAAGAGAATGAGTAGAAGTGAAATAACTTTTAAAGTAAAAGCACCTTCGCATTCTGTAATGTCTCACAGTGAGTTTAATTACACTTATTACCTGTATTAATAGCTTACAACAGTTAGATAATGTATTTGATAAATCATCTCAGTTCTTGGACACTTCCACAAGTTAAAAATAAGGCAGCAATGTGTACCGTAATTAATCAAGCAATTAATTCTTGAACATCTACTGCTGGGTGAGCTCTGGCTTGCACTGACTCCCAATTACTGGTAGTTAAAGGGTATGGCATGTGCCTTATCTCTGATGCCAGAAGGTTTCTTTGCCCAACAGTCACTAACTGTTCCTGCTTTCTGATTTGTTAACCTGTATGAATTATAAGATCCTCCTTCCATAGTATTCCTCTTAGGACACGGTATCTCATGTTGTTAGCCAGCGTAGTTTGTGTCTGATCAGTCAACTCTCTTGTCACTTGAAACTGGACTTGATGTGTGTCAGTAAGAAAGCAGACCTTGTGTCCTGCTTTTATCCCTTCAAAGGATGACTAAGGTATTAATACGCTAATCTTCTGATTGAGTGATGGTGGGCCCAAATCACAGATAACGGGCAGGTAAGGGGAAGATAGTCTGTGCAGCCTCCCTTTCAGAGCTGGAGCTGAGGTGGTATTTGTGTAGGAGACTGCAAGCAGTGCTGGGGTACAGTGAATTCTATAGAGGGTGAAGTAAAAACAATGCTTCCTCTTCTGTCTCCAGCAGTGTCAGAAATGGTTTTAGATAAAGTATGCAGAACTATGTCAGTGAGCATATGAGAACCTCATTAGTTCATATGGGGAGGAAATGTGGAGAAGGGAAGTGTGATGATGTGGAATTTGAGGTGGAAGATAAGTGTTGAAGGCAGCTGTGTTGTGTGTATTTCTCTTTGATTAGCGTGGAAGTTGGTTTGAATGACTAATCACTGTGTTACTGAGGAGTTTGCTCTCTAGTAGCACAGTTACTGGCTGTCTGCATCATAAAGAAAGCTCAGCTGCAAATTGTAAATGGAAAAAGCCTTTAAGAGGTTGATAGACTATATAGAGTTTATAGCCATCCATTGCAGCACTCCATTTATGCATTAAACTCTATGCATATTCTATTTATCTAATACATATTTATCCTAATCTACATAAGTTACATAATTATGTGGTGTCATTCTTCTTGGCTTCTTCTCAGATCCTTCTGCGCGTGTCCTTCTCCTTTTGAGGGGTGATCCTCGGGGGTCCTCCTGGATGAAGTACCCTAACTCATTTTATCCATATATGGTCACCTATTACCTAAGGGGACTTAAAGGCTACTTTGCTTTATGCTACTTAAACACAGACAATTTAAATCCTGTACCCTGACACTATCTACTGGTTAAACAGTTACAGGACACAATCACAGTCCTTCAGGCCTTCACGGTTGCTGGACATAATCCTAGCCCCTTAGATCTTCATGGTTGCTGGACATAATCCTATACTTTAGAACTTCATGTAACAGGCCCAGCTGGTGAACATCGGCTCCCAGTCTTGAGCAATAAACAGTTTTGTGTGCTAAACTGTGGTCTAGACATGCCTAGGCACTTCCTGATTTTTCTAGTGGAGTGACAATATGTAAGTGCTTGTGATTGTTTTATGATGCAGGTTAATTTATGCTGAACAAGATGCCCTTGCTGCTCAGGTGTTTGTGAATAAGAGGTAGCAGTTAAGAAACTATTTGTGAGGCAAATGTGGATTTTTTGGGTGGTTTGCAAGTCTCAAACACAAGCAAGGGAATGCTGCTCACATTGTATGCCAAATAAACATCTCCTGGGAAGGGACATAGGCTATTGCTAGGAACTATGAAAGCAAAAGTTAAAGATGATTGAATAGTTTGCACACTACACTTTTAAAAAGGGTAGGAAGGAGGACCCTGGGAACTACTAACCTGTCAGCTTCACCTCTGTGCCTGGGAAGATCATGGAGCAGATCCTCCTGGAAGCTCTGCTGAGGCACATGGAGGACAGGGAGGTGACTGGAGACAGCCAGCATGGCTTCACCAGGGGCAAGTCCTGCCTGACCAACCTAATGGCCTTCTACGACAGAGTGACCACATCAGTGTGTGGTCTGAAAAGCAGATCTGTTGCCTGGTGTGCGATATGCCAGCAATCACACACTCAGGAGAGACATTGAATATTTATTTCAGAGTTGCGCAAGCCTGGGTACTTGGTGGCTTTTCCACAAATCAAGCACACCTTATGTTTGTTTAGCATACCTATTTATAGAGTATAAAATCCCACCCTTTCATATTGATTGGTTACAAGTTATTACTGTCATTATAATGTGATTATGTCAAACTTCATATTCACCACACATGTGCAACCTTAGAGTTAGGTGTATACTTCTGAAGTTAGAGGTGTGTTTTTCTATACAAATGGGTAGTTAATGAGAGTTCATTTAAGGATACTTGGACCCCATTCTTCTTTGCCAAATTGGCAAAATGCATGATTGATGTACCTTTCTAAGATCTGCATATCCCAGGATGTTCTGCAAAACAGATGCTAGTTTTCCTTTGTTCCATTGTCTGGTCACCCAAATCAGATAAACTGATGCTATCTACTGGCTAACTTAAATTACAGAATGTCATAATCCTTTTTGATCTTTCCATAACAATTCCACCCTTTGAGACTTATCTGTATATTCAGATTAGTCTCAATTGTTAGATCCTACTTTTGTTGTTTGACTGCAACATTGAAACAAACATTGCATCATTACAAAGATACAAACAAAAATTATCACCCCTAATATCAAAATCATGGTAAGTTTCTTTACCCACAAAGACAAGTCAGGAAACAAAGAGGTTAGCCATTTCCATGTTTCAGCAAATCCCCAAGATGTGTCATCTTTTTGAACGTCATGAAAAGTTTTAGTATGCTTACCTATTTCATTTGAATCTGTTTCTATCCTACCACTCTGATCTATATATACAACAACTGGTATTAATTATAGTACACACTCCTCCTTCTGATGCCAGCAGCATGTCTAGGGCCATTCTATTTTGCAGAGTGATCTTGGCTAGCTGGAAGACTTCCTCTTTTAATGCTGATATTGTGTCCTTTGTATCATTTGCAATAATCTCCATGTCAGTGGATATATTTACTATTGCTTTCTCTGATTCACTGACTCCAAGCCAGGGTAAAAACCATCTGGCAAAAGAGTGAAATGCTGAAGGTCTATCTATCAAGGGATTACTTTGTTTAGTTTGTTTCATGTATGATCATATCCAAGATTCAGATCCTAACTCAGATTTTTCCACTACAGTTATATTTGGTATTATTGTTCCCAAAGTACAAGTCCCTGACCAATTAGGAGGCAATACTTTCCTAACTTTACTACCACAAATCCAATACCATCCCTTACAATAGGGAGCCTTCTACCCTACAATCTCTCTCCCGCAGATAGCATTACCACCTCGTGTGGTTTGCCTACAATATGGGTAATTACGTCCAAATGCTACTAAAGTTGATAATAGACCCTCTCCAAAAGGAGAGGGGTTTTGATTTTCTCCATTACACCTTTGAATACATTTACTTTATTTTTTAAATTCTGGTAATAATTCTACCTACTGTTCCTGGTCCACTGGCTCATCTGGAATTTTACAAATACTGTCACCCTTTTTCCATAGTTGCAGCCAAGTTCCTTAAAAGGAAAGGGAAATGCTATTAAAGGTAAACCTTTCTGTGCATGTTCCGGAAAATGAGTACACACCCAACAGTCTGTTTTGTTTGCTACCTTAATTGTTTTCTGGATTAATTCAAAATGCGCATTATATTGCCAATGTTTATCATCAACCCCCTGGTTTCCTTCTATTCATTTAATGATTAAAGGACCGAGTGGTGCACTTCACTTGGAGTTCAGGGAGACCCTCCCATTGAGTCATGAAGTTTGGAAAGGACCTGCTTGCCTTCTAAACTCCTTCTCAGAGAGGAGTCTAGGTGCGGCTGGATCCAATCCTCGTCCCAGACTTGGTCAATGGTTTATGCCTAAAGGAGTATATCATGTCCCGAGAGGGCCATCCTGGATGACCCACTTTGAGATAACCGATGTTTGGGATACCCTTGGGCTAAATTAAGGTGACTTAACACCAAATGATGGACAGAAAAGTTTTTTGTTTATGGCAGAAGCTATTTAAACCTTGAATCATATGAAGGGCTGTAATAGCCTGTAACATATGAAGGAGAGAGAGAGAGAGGTAAAGGAAAGCTCACCACCCTGGGTTCCAGCGATGTCACTGGTCCGGTTCCGTCGGATGGTGGGCATGTGCACCCGGCCCCTCTGAGTTGCGCTATTTATAGCTCCAGTCCCACTGCATATGCTAATTACTTCACATGTGTAGTCTGTTGTTCTTGAACCTTCTCAAAAGGGGTTGGGGGGTTTGAGGCTAGTGATTTCAATGCCTCCCCCCACCTTCCTGTCAGGGATGTAGGGGCGATGCTGTCTCAAGCTTGTTTAGTTTTTGAAACAGTTACCCAAGATAAGGCTCAGAAAAGCACTATCCTGCCTCTGCAAGATCTTCCTTTCCAGCTGCACCTTATCTTGTTGGTGTGTTAACATTCCTTCCTCCTTTGTCCAGTGTTTGAGACAATAGCTCATTCAGCTTCTCAGTTTCTTACATCACCTGCAATGTCCTCCTTTGAGTGCTTGAGACATTAACTCTTTCAGCTTTTCAGTCTCTTACAATCCTTAATTATTCTTTTTCCATACCACTTATCTTTAGTACAATGAAAAAATATACTTGCTTTGATTTAGGGGAGGCAATCTGACAGATTGCTTTCTTCCTTTCAATTCCCAATTTTCTTTCTCCTTGGGATACTTCAAATCCAAGATAAATCATATTTTTCTGAATAACTTGTGCTTTTTCTTGTGACAGTCTGTATCCTGCTAATCCCAGAAAGTTTAATAGACTGGTAGTTGTCTCTTTACATTCTTCAGCGGTATCTGTACCCAGCAGAGTATCATCTACCTATGGTAACAAAGTAGTGGTAGTTGTTTTACCTCAGCATTGTTCTAGTTCTTTTGCCAGTACGTTACCAAAGATTGTAGGACTGTTCTTGAATCCCTGGGAAAGTACTGTCCAGCATAACTGCATTTTGTGTCCTGTTATAGGACTTACCCATTCAAAGGCAAACAGCTTCTGATCTGTTCTTCCGATGGAATGCAAACGAAGGCATCCTTTAAGTCCAATCCTGTAAAATAAGCATTCAAATCAACTATTGTTGTTAACAAAGTATAAGGATTGGGTACCACCAGGTGCACATCACTTACGATCTGATTAATAGCACTCAAGTCCTGTACCAAGTGGTATTCCTGCAAATGTGGCTTCTTAACAGGTAAAATCTGAGTGTTATATTCAGATTGGCATTCTTGCAACAGTCTGTATTTTAAGAGATTATTAATTATAGGTTGTAATCCACCATGAGCTTCCAATGTCATAGGATATAGCTTTCGTCTTACTGGCTTTGCTCCTGGCTTTAGTTCCACTCTTACTGGTGATATACCAGGATATAGCCCTTCCTGGTTTCTCGGCTGCCCAAACAAAAGGATATACGGCATTTGTAACTTCAGAGGGGGCTTCAGTTAATTCTGCTTTATTTCCAGTATCCTTTGCCTCTGATAATTCCTGTAACATACACACTTGCGCTTCCCAGGCATTATTCTGCAGAATATGTACTCAAACCTTGTTTTGATCAAAAGTTACTTGTGCTACCAATAGAGATCTTATTGTGGCTTTTCAGTACTTAAAGGGGGCCTATAAGAAAGATGGGGAAAAACTTTTTAGCAGGGCCTGCTGTGATAGGGCAAGGGGTAATGGTTTTAAACTAAAGCAGGCGAGATATAGGCTAGACATAAGGAAGAAGTTTTTCATGATGAGGGTGGTGAAGCACTGGCACAGGTTGCCCAGAGAGGTGGTAGATGCCCCATCCCTGGAAACACTCAAGGTCAGGCTGGATGGGGCTCTGGGCAACCTGATCTAGTTGAGGATGTCCCTGCTTATTGCAGGGAGGTTGGACTAGATGACCTTTAAAGGTCCCTTCCAACCCAAACTATTCTATGATTCTACAAAGGCTCTCAAATGAGTTAAAACTTGAAGGGTGTACCATATAGATATGTGAAGGAAGTGGAGAGTAATTGGAGCAATGCAGGTTTTAAGAGATGTAACTGTACAGCAACATGGAAAAGCATGTCTAAGAACAATTTGAGGACCTGATATTGATCAACACTCACCTGCAACCTAAGTCTTTGTAACAAATCATTTCTTTATTTTGCTCTTTGTGCTTAATTTGGAAACTGTCAAAGATGATCAAGCTTGAAAATGTCTGCAAATAAAGTTCTGTTCTTTAATTGAAATTAACATAAACCAAACTTTCACCAAACACCCTGGAGTTTACAAGTGACTGCAGGGTAATCACTGGCAAATTCTGTTGGCTGACCAAGCCAGGATACTGGATGTGCATGTGAAGGAGAGAAATGTGCTCTTCAACTTCACTGCTTCTCTGAGGACGGCATCCATCAGGACTTGCTGCACTTGTCTCCACTCCCCTGCGCTCTGCTTTGCCACGAGCATTTCTTTAGCTTAAGCTTAACCCTTTGAGACTGCCAGCCTGACTGTCATGTCCTTGTCCTCCCCTTCAAAATCCAATTAGCCCACATGTGTTACCTAATTGAGAGAAATTGCGTAAGTATCAATCCTACTTCCAGACTGATTTGTTTCTGTTAAGTTGGCACCAAACTTGAAACACTTGTTGCAGAGGAAATAACATACCAGCAAGACAGGGAGAGATGGGTGATCCTGCCTATTCATGACATACTTCTGTATGTGTTCTGTGCCAGATGTTAATACAGACATTTTTTATCATTGACTAGTTTCTCGGATATTCTTTTCAAAGCAAAAGAAAAGCTGGCAGAAACAGCTTCCATGGGATGTTTCATTAATGGTTGCTGTAGGAAAAGCAGTCGGGACATACATGATTATTGACAAGCATGTCCTACACCAGGTAGGAGACAAAAGTAGAGTGTGTCATGGGAAGAAATCACAGATGCTGGAGATTTGAGGATGAAGGTCAGAGAAGATATGCTTCTGCCTGCTTGGACATCTATGAGATCTGTAAGAAGTAGTCTAATCTATTTTAGCATAAATCAGGAGCAACTTCATGTTAACTATATAGTTACACAATAGTGAAACTGTTGAGAAGAATTTCTTTCAAGTGTCTTCCTCTTTGGTGTGGGGGGAAATAAAAGAAAAAAATTAAGAACTAAATGTAGCTTACCAAAAACTAACCACAAAAAACAGAATGGAAAAAGACTGCTTCTACTTTAGAGTAGATTCAGTCAACCTCATTTTAGAAAAGTCTAGTCTTATGACTTGGAACCACCCACAGACTTCCTCATACTTTGCTTTATCTGCTGCCCGGTTTTGTCTTGTGCAAAGCCACATTACCTGTTAAAATGCTTTGTGTCTAAAAAACAGCAGAAATATTAACTTGTATTCTTAAGTTACAAGAGCATAAATATAGTATATCAGATATTCTCAGGTTGACCCTGCAGCAATGGGAGAATGTGACAGATACACGTGACTCCTAGCTGTACTTTGGTTCAGGCTCACCAAGAAGCAACAGGCCTCACGTCCTTGGGGTGCACTTGAGAGCTGGAAAGCCCCTAGCTCACATGCAAGGGAGTGAAGGTGTTTTGCAAAATATTTTGAACAGTGGTTTCAAAACGCAAAGGTACAAGATAATCAAAAGTACAGAACAAGATATCGGAGCTAAAACGAGACATCTGTCTTGTCTATACTATTGACTAGCAGCTGTCTGCTTCACTCTAGAAACATGGAAGCCTATGGAAAGCTTTGAGCTCTCCTTGCTGAAGCAGCAGGCTGCATGGCAGTGATCTCCCCTTGAGCAGGGACACCTCTCAAGGTTACTCCTCGAGATTGTGAGATCCTTTACCCACAACAGATACTTCTAAAGTGACTGATAGCATACTGAATTAATACTATGAAGCATTACTAATCTATGTAGCTACTCAGGTGTTACAAACATTGTATGGATAATTCCATTAGACATGAAGCATTGACCAAGTCTGACTAAGATTGGATCCAGCTGCACCTAGGCTCCAAAAAGGAGTTTAGAAAGCAAGGGAGTCCACTCTGAACCTCGTGACTCAACAGGAGGGTCCTCTTTACTCTTCATGCTTCCAGTCCCTGTATGAGCCATTCTAACTCAATTTTTCTTTGTATGTTTCCTTCATGCAGTAATTAATAAGGTGAGCCTTGCCATTGAACTTTGAATTCATCAAACTTTTTGTCAAATCGTTGTTTTACCTCTATAAACCATATTACTGCTTCTATCCTGAGTGAGGTGCATCCCTCTTCCATGACAGAATGTTCAAATGTTTAACTTAGTCTTGGAAAGTGGACCTGATTTGCTAGCCAGTCTGTTTCTAAATGGATGCACATGACACTTATTGTGAGCACAATAAAAGTAGTAGGTGAAGTTAGACATTCACCCATTAAAATAAAATTATTCTCCATTGCTGAAGAAAGTTTTGCAAGATTAATCAATAGAACTGTAATCACTGAGTTGCAGAGCAGAGTTTATTGGGTGTTTTAAGTAGTCCTTTTCTTCTAAGTATCTTAATTGCTTTTTAACAGTTATTACATATAGTAACAATGGCTAAAAATGGAGAGTTGCTTTCCAGTCATGTTCTGTGGGGCCTGGGTCACCTTGAATCAAACAACTGACACCTGGTAATGTGGGGAAGAACTACTTAGTTTTATTGATTGTGTGTGAAGTTTATCATATGAGCACACTGAAGTGATTCAGTGCCAAGAATCTATCTCCTGATGTATTGAGTTCACTGTAAGATCAGGGATGGAATTCTTCTGGGTTCAGCCTCTTTCTCTGGCTGAGAAGGACTTTATTTGATCACACTGTTATGTGCTAAAAAGAAAGCATCCCTATTAATTGTTTTTCACTGTGGCTTGAAGCAGGTATTAATAAAACTAATTTAAAAAAAAGCTTAAAAATGACCTTCCTTCACTGACCCACCCCCCATTTCTAGATGCAGTACCCAAAAATGTGTCTGCTTCTCTTGGTTTCTCATTCAGTGTTGCTGGCCAGTATCACATGTGCCCCAAGAACTTTGTACTTTTGCTCGACCATAGAAACATTGCAGAATACACAGATAAGCAAGGTCTATACACTTCTCGGTGTCTGTTCTCCCTGTCTTGCTGCTTGTTTGCTAACATCTAAAATTAGGTTTTAAGAAGGGAGCTACAGTGTGCAGAAGTGCACTGGAATCTGCAATTTTCCAGTTGATGTGAACAAGGGGTAAATAGACGTATGAGCAGAAGAGATCACCAGTTGGAACAGAATTAAAACGTAACTAGTGCAAAACCATTTTCTAGCTGTGTAATACATAAGTCTTTCTCTTTATGCTGAGTATCAGGAAGTCAGCTCTGGGTTTCTGACGTCTTCTGCTGATACAGATAGCACCAGGAGTCATCACTACTAACAGATAGTACCCGCTATACAAAAATAGAAGTAAAGGGTAAATGAAAATGAATCTTTTTCATATCAGCAGAGCTGTCTGAATATAGATGGATGTGATGTACAGGCTGATTGTCCCTCTGTCATTCTAATGCAAGAACTCACACAGACTGAGTATAAACTTGCAGAATACCTTTTATTTACCCTGTTTCCTTCTGGTCTTGGCTTGTGGATGTGTTGTCATATGTTCTTAAGACAGAAATACTAATTGAACCCTAGCACAGGGTTCAATGTACTCCTATTCCTTTTCTATCCACAATAGAAATGAACATGGGTGTGTTTTTGAAATGCACTCTGGCACACAGCTATGGTACATCACAGTAGTATGGTTTCCTAGCCCATTGCCATCTCTTGAAGGCTTAAAAATTTAATGTGGATGTATTGATACCTTTCTTTAATACCATGGGAACTAACGGAATCCCTGATAAGAGAAGAGCTTGCAATGGGATTTCAGGGAAAAAGGTCAGAGAGGGACAATTAGGTGATGAATCTCTGACAAGGCTGATGATCAAATTATTACAAAGACTTAAGAAACCTGGTAAGTCATAGCAAAGTGGTATTGTTGTCCCAAAACAGGGTTCTTCACCTGGTGTGCAAAGAGCTGATCCACACACAGAGTTGAGGTATTTGTTTATTTCATGTCTGCGCAGAGATGGGTGCTACGTGGTAACTCCATGGGTCCTGCACTTGGGACACAACAACCCCAGGCAGCACTACAGGCTTGGGGGGGAGTGGCTGGAAACCTGCCTGGTGGAAAAGGACCTGGAGGAGTTGGTCAACAGCCAGCTGAATATGAGCCAGCAGTGTGCCCAGGTGGCCAAGAAGGCCAACAGCATCCTGGCCTGTATCAGAAATAGTGTGGCCAGCAGGAGTAGGGAAGTGATCGTCCCCCTGTACTCGGCCCTGGTGAGGCTGCACCTCGAGTGCTGTGTTCAGTTTTGGGCCCCTCACTACGAGAAAGACATTGAGGGGCTGGAGCGTGTCCAGAGACGGGCAACGAGGCTGGTGAAGGGTCTGGAGCACAAGTCCTGTGAGGAGCGGCTGAGGGAACTGGGGATGTTTAGCCTGGAGAAAAGGAGGCTGAGGGAGACCTTATTGCTCTCTACAACTGCCTGAAAGGAGGTTGTAGAGAGATGGGGGTTGGTCTCTTCTCCCTAGTAACAGACAACAGGACAAGAGGAAATGGCCTCAAGTTGTGCCACGGGAGGTTCAGACTGGATATTCATAAAAATTTCTTCACTGAAAGGGTTGTCAGGCACTGGAACAGGCTGTCCAGGGAGGTGGTGGAATCCCCATCCCTGGAGGTATTCAAAAGACATTTAGATGTGGCGCTAAGGGGTATGATTTAGTGGGGGACTTGGTAGTGACAGGTTAATGGTTGGACCTGATGACCTTGGAGGTCTCTTCCAACCAGAACAATTCTATGATTCTATGATTCCACAAAGCTAGCACACCTTGGCTAACACACAGTGGGCACTTATACACTTCGAGCAACCGTTATCAACACTTCTACAGTTACACTTAGTTATCCTCTTTCCTGTTGGTCCTTACATGTCTTGTCTCTGCTTAAAGACACAGCACACATTTATTTTACTACTCATGCTCTATGGGGAAGGGGCTGCTGTGAGTAGGGGGTGACTACAGCCCAGGGGTGTGATTTTTACTATGTTAATTAGCTAAGTTCACACAGAGTTCTGTTTACCTTCTCTGGAACACTCATTCAGTTACCAATTCAGCTGTATGGGACTTAAACAAGGCTGTGCTATCCTTGGGCCTCTTGATTAGGCTTCCTTATCTCATTGTTTTATTTTCCATACTCCCTGCTCCACGGCATCCTGTCCTCTAACCTCTGGTAAATCGTTCCTTCACTTTTTTCATCAATAAATTGTTCCTTCTTTCATCACTATGGATGCTCTAATATTAATATTTTACCTTAAAGTTGTGAGATAATGATGAAGAAAGCACAATGATGACATAAGAACTATGCTAAAACTTTGAGGGGGAAATGTAAAACTTCATTTGTAGGAATAATGGTTGTGTCATCAGGATGGAAAAGGGCTCCTCTGAATTCAGTTAAAGTGAAGACAATTAAAAGATTGGATTGACCTCAAGAGGCTTTGGTCACAGGAAATACTGGTGCAATATTGTATGAACAATGTAGGAAATACCCTGGCAAGACCTTACAGGAGGTGACGTTATTTAAAACAAACTCAAATCTACTTTCATTCCCCCACATGTGCACCAGAGTGTGTGGTGTCCAAGGAGTCTGCCCAGAATCCAGCCACCAGGGCATGGGTGTTTGAGCTATCCGACCAGCAGCCAGGCACTATGATACTTGCGTCCAGATGTTGTATTCGAGATCTGTTGTGATGACAGGGAGGACAAGCGGTGCTAGGTGTTAAGTCCTCCTCATCTCCTAGGTGGTTCTTAGGTTGATGACCATGGGCAGGGTTTGGATATGTCTTTTTGCAGTTTTGGATCTTAGTGATCAATATGTTTCCATCCTGTTTCTATCTCATTAGTTCTTTGTCTCCAGGTCTCAATGTCCTGTGAAACTGGATGTGCTAGGGTCTTGATGACCTGCTAGTTGGGTGCTGTTAACACAGGCGTTTTTCCCTAGTGGGTGCGCTTAGCTGCCTCCACACTCGGACATGCCCATTCTTCATGCTCCATTCACACCAATCTTAGCCTTTCTATTACAGTTCTCACAGCCAAACTCACGGCCATGGTTGTTGCAGGCTAATTCTCTTGCAAAGATAGGACCTAAGGCCAGGCCTACATTAATATATTTTGACCCATAGCAGTGTTCATCACAAGAGTGCTTTTATTTTTTAGTGACACAACTGTATTAGCAGAAACTAACGAGCCTCAACTATACCAAGAAAAGAATGATTCTGCCAGCGTAATTATGCCGCTTGAGGAAACCTATATCAAACATATATAATTGTCTTCAGCTTGTTTTCTTTGTCTTTCTCATTTTTTATAGCTATGCACTGCCTTTATTATAGTTATCTCATAAATTGTTAGTTATCTGTTCTTGTTATCATAGCTATTTTGCAAGTATCCCATAGTTATCTCACTTTAACTACAAGTTATCTATGAGATAATGATACTAAAATAATGCCAAGACATAACTGTATCTGCTGTTGTGCTTGAGTTATTGTAGTTAGATGTTACGGTCTACATAAGCTATTGAAATAATTGTGGTCAGTCTCTTTTCTCACTCAGTAACACTGTTGGATGATGCTGTTCTTCCCAGCCAACAACTTGGTGTAGAATGTGAATGCCAGTATAACTTTGCTCAGGTAAAACCGCTGAGGACGAAGGGCTGTAAACTGAGGTGTGACTCTGGTCAGAAAAGAGGAGTGTTGTGTTGATGGTGGCTCCCCTGGGATCCGTGAAGGACTAGTGGCTTCTTGTTCCGTTGCCAGGCTGAGATACACATGGGCAAGGTGTGATGCCCTTTATTGCCCAAAAGGAGAGAGAAGAAAAGGTAAGAAACACTGCACTGCAGCAGTTGTTGTGGGAAGGATGTCAGCAGTTGTTCCTTCCAACAATAGTAGGACAATGCTTACTTATGTAGCAATACTGATCAGGATCCAGAGTTCTGCACAGCCAGGTCTGAAGAAGACAGCAATCCAAGTGATGTTTCTTGCAGTCTCATACCCACAGTGGAGAGGCATTTCCACCTCTGCTGGGAATGATTGGTTGATATTTCACTGGGAGGTTGGCCTTTTCTTTCACTTGGCATCCTGCTTATCTGTAGATCGCCCATCAAGGTAGCTAACACTCTTCATGCATGCTTGCTAATCAAGATAAGTTTGTTTACTTCAGATGCAGACCAAGAGTCTTTCAGATGTTGCATAGAGGTGATGTTTTTCCAAGTGTGGTTCCAGATAGCCCTATCATGTTCTTTGTCTTGCATGCACTCACAGTTTAAGTTCCCACATTTCTCAGGGTTCCTGGGTGTTCCTGTTACACAACAATGGAAACCCCCTCTCTACATATGCATACATACACGGGTGTATGTGTTTAAAAATGCATTTAAAACTATTTATTATTGACACCTATTTGCAGCAATATAATTGGTATGCGTTTACATTTGATTCTTCTGGGATTTTCTTTTCAAAAGTTTTGAATGTTTCCGAGGAGGATGTTCAACACTATGGCAAATTCGATCCAATTTGAAGTAAATCTCCTGAACTGGAAGGAATGAGGAGGTGAAGAGCCTCAAGACCACCATATTTTACCGTTCTTGTTGCATTGACTTCCCTGCTAATTTAGACAAAAACTGAATCAACACCACTTAATATCTTTTAGATCCTTTCAGCCTTAAAAGCTTTCCAAAAGAAAACAAGCATATTTTGATCCAATTTGAAAAGAGCTATTCAAGATCTATTAATAGAAGTTTGTTGCTTTGAGTGCAGAAATTTTACTGTCAATTCACATGGTTTTCATAACTGACTGTTTTCATTCAAAAATGTAAAATAAAAAAATTTATCATCAGTCTCGCTAGAGCATCGCTCAGCAGCACATCTACTGTGCACAGAAAAGCACTGCTGGGAAACAGGCCTTGTAGGAGCTGTGTGGGTACATTTATACGGTGCATGGTCCTCACATTAAGTAAGATGGGAGGCAGATGTACTAGAAGGATCACTCTCTGCCTGCATGATAAGGATGTGATACTGATTACACAGATCAGTATGTATTTCTGGTGCAAGGTACCAGACTCTCTGAAATGCAATGGAAGACAATACACAACACATTTCATCAGTGTATAAAGGAAGAGCAAACAAAGCACATAGTTTGTGGTGTTCTTGCTAGAGGCACGCAAGTGTTGATACCTTCTTGAGACAAATGTGTTGGTGCCTTGAAGCTGGCCAAGCATCTGCCGGCAGAAAAAGCCTCCTGTTGTCACTTCTGAAGACCAGCTTTGGAGTTTCCTGGCAGTGATCCAATGGTGCCGAGATCCCTGGGAGGAGTGTTATTCCTTGCATTCTAGTGCAGGACACCCATCATTAATAAAGAGAAGCAAGAAAGAGTGACTGATTTTTCTCATGCTTGCTATTATTTTGCTGTTGTTACCAGCTTCCAGTTTCTCCATTTGTTTCTGTAGGGATTTCTCAAAGTGTGTGGTGAAATAATTTTTGGAAGTAAAGTGGCTTTCCTTAGCCCCAGTACTTTCAATGCTCCAGATTCTTTAAGACGCAGATCAAAAAGAACCTTTAGAGCTAGCAACACTGGTCACTGGAATAGGATGAAGACTAGGAGTCAAATGGAAGTAGCGCTTGGTGTAGCTTTTAATTAAATATTCCTTCATTAAGTTAACTTGACCAGTTTCTGTTGCTGTGATTCTGAATCTGTATCAGCAGAAGTCATTGTAGCTTATTTAAGTCATAAATCAATATCCTTGTAGCCTAGAAAATATGGTGATTCCTTCAAGTTATAGGTGACAGGCTTTGTATTAAGATAACATTGCAGATCTTGGGGCTTGTCACGCTTTGCCTGGACTGGTTGTGGCTTGCCCAGAGCTTTCTGTTAGTTTTTTCTAATATGTAACAGCATTTTTCTAATGATCAGTTGGTTATTGCCCAATTTGTTTTATTTTTGCTTAGTTTTGTATAATTGTGCAGTATAACCATAGTTTTTAAACAGATGGTACTAACAAGTGTTTATTCTGAGTAGAATGAACTATTTATGACTCTAGCCCAAAGATGTAGTGTGTGGGGGAGAACGTGCATGTGATAAGAGGCCTTGAATGTGTGCACAGGATGGTGCTAAAACTACTCACCAGTGGCCAATTACTGACAGTTAAGGGAATGAAAACCTGGGAGCTGGGCAAAACTGGTCTTAAGAGTGACAAAGGAAAAAGAAAGAGTATCCATCAAGTGTAAAATGGGCAATTCAGTTCTAACAGAGATGCATACCCAGGAAAGACAAGCAAGTTGCATGTTAGAAAATGTATAAAATAGTGTCAAGCAGACTGTAGGATGAGGAGGAAGAAACTGTCAACGTAATCGCCCTGAGACCTCTTGTCCACCATCAACATCATATCCTTCCAATGAAAGAAGGGCCTGGAAGGCTGACAATTTGCCATAACCCCTTCCCCGGCTGAAGCCAGCGACCTTAGGAGCCAGATGGGCAGTGAAAGGGAGAGCGTAACACCAAAGAAAAGGGCTAAATGCTAGGAAGCTTTTGTGTAACAATTCTAGTTTTAGTGACTGTTTTAATGACGTTCTTGGTGAGACTTCTTCCATACTAAATAGAAAATTTGGACTATGTGTATGAATATCATTGTAATTTGGCTACACTAATAATAACCATTTGTTGTATTTTGATTAGATTAAGGGTTAATCATACTAACAATAAATTCTTGGATTTGCATTACATTTTCTTTTGCCCATTCTATCTTATCTGACCTGCAATAGTTCTAGTCAGAAGAACTAAACATCAGATTGAGGTAAAATGGGAGGAAGATGGAGATTTTTGTTTTTGCTATGACTGTTAGGCATCTGAGAAATTTCTGAATAATGGTGAATTTGCTAATAATGGTTCACTTTGAAATGCAATCTGTCATTCAAACAAAAAAGACCTGGGGTTGATTGCTTTTAATCTAACCTATTTTGTGAGGGAGTTCCTATTCTTTCAGGAGCGCTCTTTGTAATCATCTTTCCATAACAAAGTTAGCACAGAATATCATAGAATCATAGAATCGTTCTGGTTGGAAGAGACCTCCAAGATCATCAGGTCCAACCATTAACCTATCACTACCAAGTCCCCCACTAAATCATATCCCTTAGGGCCTCATCTAAACGTCTTTTGAATACCTCCAGAGATGGGGACAGTTATTTTTCTCAAATAGCCACATCTAATCACTTTATTTAGCATGCTGCCACAGAGAAGCTGACTATTTTTGTTCCTATCCAAAAATGTTTACCATTCTATTCATTTTTGCTATGCCTCACATTCTAGGATAACCTAGTCATTTTACAATCACTTTGTAAATCAGAACAGTAAAGGAAATAGTATTACCCATCTACTTGAACAGAATGAAGTCTCCATATTCCTTTTTTCCTTAATCTGGAAGAGTTTAAGACTATTCCCAAGACTACACCACCAGCTCAAGAAAAGGGAGAAACTATGTAGTCTCTCCATACGCTGTTTCTATCCAAGAAACTGGTTGTTTTCTCAGTTTCTACACACTTGAAAGGGTTTGGGGCATATCTGTGTGGGTGGATATGTTGTTCACTGCAGTGCTGTCTCCAGTGCTTTTTAATTGGGGGGGATCCTAGTGGGAAATGTTGTAGTAGACTTAGGTGTGCACATGCATAATGCGATGGAGTTTGAAGGAAGTGATATTTAACAAAGGAAGGACACTGTAGCTTATTCACTATCAAGCTAATACTAATGATATTAGAATATTCATTACATTGGAAAATAGAAATGTCCATTACTTATCGCCTGACCTTGCAATTCTCTCCCATGAACCATTTTTCACACTTGGTCCATGCTGTTACTTGTTAAACACTATAACAAGCTTCCATACATAGTTTTCATGAATGCTGTTAGAAAGTGGGAAGGCAGGCTCAGCACCTAAAGGAACTCCTAGCAGAAGTTACAAGGTTCTCAGTATGACAAGAGCCTTTTTTCTGTTTTCCCATGTATTGAGCAGAACTACAGAGAACAGCTTTAATGAGATCTCTAAAATTTAGGCAGGGTTGGACCCCCCCTATCCTCAAGGAAGGAAATGCCCCTTTCCTGTACATGTCTGGGCTTCAAAATAAGGCTGTTCTCTGCTTGTGTCTCATCCTGAGAAGCTCCTTGCAGCTCTCCTCCAAAGCCGCAGCAATCTCACCTGTGTCAGAGGGCTATGAACAACCAGGACTCTCCAGTGTTTTGGTCACTTGCATGCACAGATGACTCAGTAGATCCTCCTGCAAGCTCACATGGAGCATCTTGAGTCCCACCTCTTCACCTCTGTCAGCATATGTCTCTCAGCAGATAGCCTCTGAATTAGATGTGCAGAGAATTTGGCACCTCTAGCTGACCCAGTACACAGCAGTGGGCTGTAGTGCCACTCCTGCCTTGCTTCTCTGTGTGTACCTCCCTTCTGGGCTTCCTGGCTCTGATGCAGCACAGAGCTTTAGCCACCGCCAGGAACACCCTGGCCAGTTGAAAGTGAGGTGGAGATCACCTTCTGTCAAATTCACTGTGCACTCATGGTTCTTGTCACCTTCGAATTTTCCAGTTCTAGAAAAGTTGGGAAGATGTGGCTGATGGTTAGAAAAAGCAAGTAAGAGATCTTGGGAGACACAGCCCACGAGACTTTATGGGCTGGTTGTGAAAAACAGGCCTTGAGGGAAGTGCTAATAAGCTATCTTACCCAGGATGATTGCAGGAAATTATGCTGTGCTTGTGTTAGAATAGATAAATTTGAAAATACATTCTCTATTTGCTAGGTTGTGGGTGAATTTTGTGTTTGGTTTGTTTTTGGTTTTTTTGTTTTGTTTTGGTTTTTTTCCTGAAAAACACTCCCCTCTCAGCTTCTGGGAACCTGATTGCCAGACATTTATTATCTAGCTTACAAAGTGAGCTGCAAATGGCTGGCAAATCCAAATGTTCCTGCTCCTTCCCTGCCCTCTGAGCATACTTATCTGGCCTTTCTTATTTAAGTCCATCAAACAGAACTGAGGCCAAGCAAAACTAAACCCTCCAAAAACCTGTTCGCCTGGCCTTTATAGTCACTTTCTTCCAGATATCTTCCAGCCTGGTCATCCACCCTTTTCACAGAATCATAGAATCATTTAGGTAGGAAAAGACCATCAAGATCAAGAAATAATAAAGAAGAATGAGCTTCACTGATGAAAATTCAACAAACTTGTGTTACAAAGTTTGTTTTTTACTAACAAGAAATCTGTGCATTGTTGCCTGCTGCTGCATTTCTGTGGTGCGCTGAAGCAATGTAGATCTTTTGCCTTTAAAGCTGGGCAAAAGATGTGGGTAGCCGGAGAGTGGAAGGAAGTTCAAGGGGAAGACTGATCAATGACAGCTCCAGCAGTGGGTGAGCCCACACATTTTTTTTCAGGCAGAAACTTGACAATAATTGAATGGGATCAACTCATGACATGATGTTGGCTCATATCATCCTAAAGAAAAGAGCTAACCACGTCATGGGAAAACCCAGGCGCAAGCCTAGGCAGCAGAGACAGTTACTGAAGTTTATGAAGTGGTATTTGGGTAGGTAATCACAGCTTTCCAGAGATGTGCTTGCTTACCTGTCTTCTGTATGGGAAGGTCCCTCAGACTTTAGGCACCAAAAAGACTCAGCCCTTTCATATGACAGTCCATTGACCTCTGTAGGGGTCTGAGGGACAAAATATGCTGGTGCTATGTCCATCTGTCCCATTCCTGTATGGTGAATGCATCTATCCTTAAAGGAGGAGTACCTTGAGATGCTTCTCGAGTGTGCTGCTTGTCTGTGAGGCTCTCGTGCTACAGCTGTATCTGGGGCAGCCTCACTTCTCGGGGTAAGAGCATGTCTTCCACTTGGCCTCAAAACAGCTGCCAATGTCTTATGCCTTCTTGTACACGTAGGTTGAAGCATTTGCAGTAGACTGCGCTAATGCAGCTCTCAATATAACCTTTTATATATTCCCACTGTAAGATGCACTAAGAAACTGCACTTTTAGGGAATTTCCAGTGACCCCTTTCTGAACTGAGTTGTCTTACCAGAGAGGAAAGAGAACCAGGATCTCTTCTTGGGACCACCTGGTCACAGTGGATAATAGGCTGGATGAGCCTGGCATGTGCCTTCCTGCACAGGCGGTTATCACCTCTTTCAGAAAGTGCTTAAAGTGTATGGGGGATGGAGGTACTCAAACCTGTCATTTGGGTAATCCAAGTAGAAGGGAAGATTTTGGGACTGATCAAAAAGCTGTTGAGGACTGATGTCCACAGCTGTTTATGGTGGCATCAGGAAAGTACACTACTACCACCTCCTTTCTCTAGAGACACAAACTGTTTTACTGCCTTCCAGTGAAGACTTCCTTGGATTTCCCATGGAGAATATCAAGGAGGGTCTGAACATGCTTCTTTACAGGAGAGGAGACATCAATATATATACTCACTCCAGAGTGTTCAAGAGAAGGCAATGGCATGATCTACCTAAAACAGGTAACCCAGGCCAGTGTAACTCTGGAGAACCAACCAGGCAACACAGCAGAGTTGACAAGGCAGATGGTCAAACATCTGACAGAAACTGATGGCACTGTCTTTTTTTTTCAAAATTAGTTATAAATTGCTGAACTTGCTGTTGCTACTTATCTAAAGGCATGAACCTGTATAAATCCATAGATTTTACTCTTGAAACATATCACAGCTTTTCCACGTTTTGAAAGTTCAACCTTGAGAAGTTCTATTCATCTGCCTTTTTTTCAGTGCTTATGTTGTTATAAGAACATGTAATGCATCTTTGGGATAGATTCTCTGTTCGGTGTAGAAAACATGACTGCACACCTGCCAGTAATTTTGTCTATTAGTTAAGTGAGATAGTAAAGGACTGTGAGAGTATTGTCTATATATATACATTTTAGCATATGTGCCAGGCATTCTGGCAATGTATGACATTTGGGTAACAGGGTGCAAAAGCTTTAGATGGATGGATAGATGGGTAAACACAGTTTAGCATGGAATAATTGGCTAGTTACTCTATATTTAAATTGTTGGGCAGCTTCTCCTTTACACCTGATCTAACTAAATGCTCTTTGCATGAGAAAAATGTCCTATTTTATGCTGTTTGTACTATTTTGATGGCAGTGCCTCTCTGATTATCTTCAATGCTAATATGTATCCAGGAAAACACTGGGATTTTATTGGTATGTTCCCATGAGATACAAGTAAATCATAGCTTCACTGTGTGACCTTGCCTCCCCACCTTGTTTTTCTTTTGTCAAGGCAGGATAGTTTACACTGTGCTTTAAGATAACTCATTTAAGGATGAATTGTGTTAGCTAGCCTCTAATGAGCTGCTTATATACTGGCAAAAGAGCTATTCACTCGTTAAAAATCACAGCCAAGTCCATGGCTATCTCCAGCGTTACAGGAGACATGAGCTCAGTAAAACAGGCCACCTCTGACACAAAGCGATCCCACTGAAACCTCAGAACCCTGTCTTTCCCAGCAGATCATCAGACGTTACGTGTAGGGCTTTTGCATGTGACTAAGAGCCACATGTACACTCAGGGAATGCAAAAATGAACACTGGTTTGGGGAAATCAGTTCAAATGGTGCCTACATGTTTGGGATCTCCAGGGTCCTGGGTAGCAAGCGCACAGGCTTAAGGTCTAAATTCCTAAGGTCTAAATTCCCAGTGAGGCACACAAATCATGATAGTCAAATTCAGAGTCTTATTTGACAGAAAATAAAATACAGGAACATGATTGTACAAGCATACATAGTTTGCTACAGGACTCCTTAAAAATCATTGCTGGTAAAAGAAGATTTCTACTACGAACAAAGCAGCATATCTTTAGTCAGTTCTTTGTCAATTTAGCAGCTCAGTTCCATCAAACAGGGGCTACATCCCCTGGAATTCCCCTGACAGAGGGGTCCCCCAGAACCTGGGAGTTTATCCAATTCCAATCTAAAGAAACTTACAGCAAAGGACAAGTGAGTAAAGACTGAAGTCTGAGTGTTAGGAAGAAAGAAAGAAAGTGAGAGAGTGAGAGCGAGCCAGCTTCACTTTCTCATATGAGTAAAGTGAGGAGAATTTATACCTGTCCTTAAGTTTGTGGTAAGTAGAGTCAAGGTCCCCGGTGTGGGATTTGGACATACCTGCTCTGCTTCCACCTTTCTTTTTTTCTACTTCTCTCTGTGTCTCTTTTGCTCGGTGGAGACCCTGTATTTGTGTGAGAAACTTACGTTGATTCTTATGGAGTCTTCTCAGAGTTACAGGCATTAACAGAAAGGGGCCCTTGAAAGCGGTGTTTGGGGCAGCACTGGTAGAGAATCAGGGATGCTGGGAATCCTGGGCTGAGTCAGGGAGCGGTAGATGGCTGCTTCTCCTGGGAACAAAAGGGAGATGGTAGGTAGCCATTACCTTGGAAAAGCCACCCAGGGCAGGGACATCAGCAGCTAACAGCCATTCCTAGCTCGCTGGAGGCACCTGTCCCCAGAAGGAGACTGTGGTACCATGCCTGGAAGGGGAACTGCACCATGATGCATCCCCTGCCCCTGTCCATCACAGCTGCTGGGATTCCTGAGCTGCCACAGCAGAGGGTCCAATTGATGCAGAAGCACTTGAGCTTGACTGCCCATCCAGCCCATTTACTTTTTGTTCATTGCCAACAGCTCCTGCCCACTCACCCTCAGGCACGGCTGGGTGACCCTTCCTGCTTAACCCTTGCTGCTTTGGATCTGACCTTCTGCGAGTCAGTGGATTGCCCAGGAGCAAGCTGGAGCTCTGTGTTACACAGAAATTGCTTTCATCCAGGGATTTTGTAGGAGTGTTCATTTCCCCTCCAATAAGGTGCCTCTCCAGAAGTGTTTGTCAGGATTTTCATAATTTCTCAGTTCTTTATTGATAAACATTTATTGTCTGGTCTGTGTAGCTCAAGTATAGTATTAACTTGGTGGATTTAGATTCACCTTTTTATTCTGCATTACCTGGCTTGGCTCTAGTGAGATGCCTGTACTACTGTGAAGGGGCAGAAAGATGGATACAGCCAGTAAAATCTACAGAAATAATACTTACGAAAAGTATTCTCAGTTTTTCAATCGTGTAACTAATTGCTGGCAGTTGTGAAGTCATGTTCCCTACACTACCAAATGAGGAACCTAGCCCAAAGATGAACTAATATATTCTTACAGCAAAATAAACCTAAAATAAAAGGTGGTGATGAGCCGTTGGATTGTCTCAGCCCTATCATACGACTTTACCTTCTGGCTGTGGTTTCACAAGCAAATGAGCTGATGGGATAGGAGCAGGTCTCACTCCTCCAGACCTCACCCCACCTCCTATCTATGTGGTGCCAACCTCACTCTTGCACTGCTGCTTATAGTTTCAGTGGGAGCCGATGAAAATAGCTAGCTAACTAGTGTTTGGCATGTTATTTTAGTTGGTGTAAATACTCCCCTCTGTATGAAACCAATTTCCTACAGTGGATTTTAAAGTGGAAGCTACAATGTGCATTGGGACAATCAATATACAGGGCTTGTGATGGTATGGAGCTGAGACACAACTGAAGTGCCCATCAAGGGGACAGGACTAACTGCAAAAGAAATGTGCCCCACAAGAAAGACATTTTTCTACAGTGTCTAGAAAATTAGAGTAATGATGATGTTCAGAGGAGAGTGAGCTCAGAATTTATGCTGCTGCTTAGAAATGAATAGATTTGTGAAAATGAGGGTACTTTCCCAGGAAAAATACTGTGGAAGTGAGACTCCCTGGATTTAGAATCATAGAATCGTTCTGGTTGGAAGAGACCTCCAAGATCATCGGGTCCAACCATTAACCTGTCACTACCAAGTCCACCACTAAATCGTATTCCTTAGCGCCACATCTAAACGTCTTTTGAATACCTCCAAAGATAGTGACTCCACCACCTCCCTGGGCAGCCTGTTCCAATGCCTGACAACCCTTTCAGTGAAAAAATTTTTACGAATATCCAATCTGAACCTCCCGTGGCACAACTTGAGGCCATTTCCTCTTGTTTTGTTGTCTGTTACTAGGGAGAAGAGACCGACCCCCATCTCTCTACAACCTCCTTTCAGGTAGTTGTAGAGAGCAATAAGGTCTCCCCTCAGCCTCCTTTTCTCCAGGCTAAACATCCCCAGTTCCCTGAGCCGCTCCTTGTAGGACCTGTGTTCTAGACCCTTCACCAGCTTCGTTGCCCGTCTCTGGACACGCTCCAGCCCCTCCATGTCTTTCTTGTAGTGAGGGGCCCAAAACTGAACACAGTATTCAAGGTGCGGCCTCACCAGGGCCGAGTACAGGGGGACGATCACTTACGTAGTCCTGCTGGCCACACTATTTCTGATACAGGCCAGGATGCCGTTGGCCTTCTTGGTCACCTGGGCACACTGCTGGCTCATATTCAGCTGGCTGTTGACCAACACCCCCAGGTCCTTTTCTGCTGGGCAGGTTTCCAGCCACTCCTCCCCAACCCTGTAGCGTTGCCTGGGGTTGTTGTGACCCAAGTGCAGGACCCGGCACTTGGCCTTGTTGAACCTCATACAGTTGGCCTCGGCCCATTGATCCAGCCTGTCCAGGTCCCGCTGTAGCGCCTGCCTGCCCTCAAGCAGATCAACACTCCCTCCCAATTTGGTGTCATCTGCAAACTTACTGAGGGTGCACTCGATCCCCTCATCCAGATCATTGATAAAGATATTAAACAGGACTGGCCCCAGTACTGAGCCCTGGGGAACATCACTTGTGACCAGCCGCCAACCGGATTTAACTCCATTCACCACAAGTCTTTGGGCCCGGCCATCCAGCCAGTTTCCTACCCAGCGCAGAGTATGCCCATCCAAGCATTTGTTTTTGGTTCAACAGGAGTCAGGTTTAGATTCAACTGGGCTGCTGAGCCAGCAGGTCTGCAGAAGCAGTTGTTTCCAGCTGTTCACAAACAGCTGTGAGAGTAAGCTTTTTAGCTTGGACATCCAAGGTCCATTATGCTTTAGATGTGTACTACATCAGTTAGGTTTGTACTTGTGAAGCTGTATTCCAGTGGGCCACAGGTGGTAAAAAACACCTTCTACTCTTCAGCTATGGCCAGGAAGAAGATTACATGCAAAAGTCAGTCTATACTGGAAAGATTATAGTATAAATCTAGTATAGCTATAGAGAGATTTATTGATTGAGTAACCAGTGATAAAAGGTCATGTGAATTGTATGGGTTTTGTTGATACCGTATACAAGTGTTTACGGTGACTCTAAACAGTCATTAATTTAACATGAAACTTCTGTATTGCTTAGTGCCTGGGGCAAGAGTTGTATAACTTTATCTAAACTCATGTTTGGAGGAGAGAGGAGTCACTATGGATTCCAGGAGGTCCCTTTCAGACCGTGCTTAACACATGTTCATGTGACTCCAGAGCAAGGCATCTCTCATACAAACTTCTTGCATGGCACGAGACATAAAACAACCTGCCATATCCTCCACACACACCTCCACTTGCTCATCTACTCGGAACTTTGTGCCTAAATCATTTACAACTGCTGTAATTTGTTCAAGTTATGTGGTTAGAGTAGGTGCTTTGTGGTTAAGTTCGCCTGTGACAAACACTATAAGATTAGTCAAACGATATAAAAGAACTCATCATTTATTTGCACACAGGTTATGTGCATTTGAGATCGTTTTGAAACCCCACAGAAGTGCAGGGAATTTGCAGAAGCAACAGTACTCCCTATACAAAAGCAAGAAGATAGTTTTACTGGCCATAAAGCGTTCTGTATTGCAGGTAGGCTTTAATCCAATAATTCTGAAAATCCTCCAAACAAGCACTAAATACCTATGCTCAGAAGGAAATGAAATACTCCAATGCCCCAAGGCTTGATTAATCAGATAAGCCACAGCCTTAATGAGCCAAAGGAGAACAAAGATTGCTGATTTACTGCTCTTTGCCTCTCCCTCTCTGGATATTTTATGGATCAAATCCTGCTCTTTATCTTCCTGCCGTTCTCTCTTGACATCTTTGGTTCTGGCCTTCATTTTCCCAGTATGCTCACTGATGTTCTGGGATCTTGGTAACAATCTGGTCTCTCTGCCACCAACACTCACCCTTCTCTGAACCCTGCTGTTACGGTTTCTGCTGGTGCTTTCAGACACACGTGGATTTACCAACCTTAATGCTTCTATTACAAGTCTCTGCATCAATAGACCCAACCGCTATATAGCAAGTGGTTTTTTTTTCCCTCTCTCTAAATTATCCATCGCTGTGTGTGGTTCCTACCTTTTTTCTTTTCCAATGAATGGATCCAGCCGCTTCCTTTCACAACAAAGAGACAATGGTGGAAAGATTTCCTCTTACTTTCCCACCTTGGATTCTCTGCCAACTAATGCAGCAGTTACTGAAACAAAACTCGCTACAAGACCATACAGATAGGGAAAGTGATTTTTATTAAACTTTGTAAATCAGCTGACTCTGTTTACTCATATTTTCACTGACAGAAGTATCAGTATGTGTGTGTCCAAGTAATCTGGCCAGGACAGCTTGTGCATGACATGTAGGACAAGACGTGCCAGTACTGAATCCTCTCTACATCCTCCAAGAGCCACCTCATTGCTAAGAACAAACTGCTTTTGGATAGGCCTTATATAGCCTTTAAGAGTCAACAGTTACTGTGATCTCCTGCCTCTGTATCTAGTTTCATTCCATGTGAGTCTTAGGCAATGCTGCTGAGTCAATGCTCTGCTTTTGTTTTCCCTATCTAGTCATCTTCTGGCTCCAGGCCAGTTCCTTTATCTTCACCTTATCTTAGGGTTTCATAAAGATGCTGTCTTACATGGATGAGCTTGCAGCCTAGATTATTTGCAAATCGGTCTCAGAAAAGAGTCTGAGGCTGCGTGGAGTACCCCAGCTCTGAAGGGTACCTTTGCCACTGTGTTGGTTTTGACTGGGATGGAGTTAATTTTCTTCACAGTAGCTAGTATGGGAATATGGTTTGCATTTGTGCTGGAAACAGTGTTGACGATACAGAGATGTTTTTGTTATTGCTGAGCAGTGCTTACACAGAGTCAAGGCCTTTTCCACTTCTCACCCCACCAGCGAGGAGGCTGGGGGTGCACAAGATGTTGGGAGGGGACACAGCTGGGACAGCTCACCCCAACTGACCAAAGGCATATTCCATGCCATATGACATCATCCTCAGCGTATAAAGCTGGGGGAAGAAGGAGGAAGGGGGGTGATATTTGGAGCGATGGCGTTTGTCTTCCCAAGTAACCGTTACGCGTGATGGAGCCCTGCTTTCCTGGAGATGGCTGAACTCCTGCCTGCCCATGGGAAGTAGTGAATGAATTCCTTGGTTTGCTTTGCTTGTGCATGGGGCTTTTGCTTTACCTATTAAACTGTCTTTATCTCAACCCACAAGTTTTCTCACTTTTACTCTTCTGATTCTCTCCCCCATCCCACCGGGTGTGTAGTGAGCGAGCGGCTGTGGGGGCTTAGTTACTGGCTGGGGTTAAATCACTACAGCCACTTAGTCATTGATTCAAATAGGCTAAGCTAGGCTGAAGCATTTGTAGAGGCTCAGCATTTAGGATCTGTGGTAATTTAAATGTTGCAGTTACATTTTTCAACAAAGATAAGTGAATAGTTATTTCCCCTTGCTATAGTTTGCAGGAACCCTGCATAAGTGATGCAAATGTCATGGTGGGACCGTGGTTCTTGTGGTACTGAAGAGATTTGCGTCAGGTTGTTCTGAATGAAGTGAGAGTGGAAATGTGCTTGGGCAAGTGGAAACATGAGAAGAAACAGTAGAACAAGGACTAGAATAATGGCATATATGGTTACCTAAGGCCAGCAGTTCACCTGGATCACAGCGAAACCGATGCCTGGTTTCACTCAATAACGGAGATAGCAAGAATATGAAACCCTAAGATAAGGTGAAGATAAAGGAACTGGCCTGGAGCCAGAAGATGACTAGATAGGGAAAACAAAAGCAGAGCATTGACTCAGCAGCATTGCCTAAGACTCACATGGAATGAAACTAGATACAGAGGCAGGAGATCACAGTAACTGTTGACTCTTAAAGGCTATATAAGGCCTATCCAAAAGCAGTTTGTTCTTAGCAATGAGGTGGCTCTTGGAGGATGTAGAGAGGATTCAGTACTGGCACGTCTTGTCCTACATGTCATGCACAAGCTGTCCTGGCCAGATTACTTGGACACACACATACTGATACTTCTGTCAGTGAAAATATGAGTAAACAGAGTCAGCTGATTTACAAAGTTTAATAAAAATCACTTTCCCTATCTGTATGGTCTTGTAGCGAGTTTTGTTTCAGTAACTGCTGCATTAGTTGGCAGAGAATCCAAGGTGGGAAAGTAAGAGGAAATCTTTCCACCATTGTCTCTTTGTTGTGAAAGGAAGCGGCTGGATCCATTCATTGGAAAAGAAAAAAGGTAGGAACCACACACAGCGATGGATAATTTAGAGAGAGGGAAAAAAAAACCACTTGCTATATAGCGGTTGGGTCTATTGATGCAGAGACTTGTAATAGAAGCATTAAGGTTGGTAAATCCACGTGTGTCTGAAAGCACCAGCAGAAACCGTAACAGCAGGGTTCAGAGAAGGGTGAGTGTTGGTGGCAGAGAGACCAGATTGTTACCAAGATCCCAGAACATCAGTGAGCATACTGGGAAAATGAAGGCCAGAACCAAAGATGTCAAGAGAGAACGGCAGGAAGATAAAGAGCAGGATTTGATCCATAAAATATCCAGAGAGGGAGAGGCAAAGAGCAGTAAATCAGCAATCTTTGTTCTCCTTTGGCTCATTAAGGCTGTGGCTTATCTGATTAATCAAGCCTTGGGGCATTGGAGTATTTCATTTCCTTCTGAGCATAGGTATTTAGTGCTTGTTTGGAGGATTTTCAGAATTATTGGATTAAAGCCTACCTGCAATACAGAACGCTTTATGGCCAGTAAAACTATCTTCTTGCTTTGCCCTTAATAAGATAAAACCGAAATACGTAGCACTGTAGAATGGCAGTGATTGATTCTGCACACCTGATTCTGAGGCGATGGTGCCCACACCATTCGTAGTTGTTATTATATTGGAGTTACAACCACTAGCCTGCTAGTGAGGTGTGTTTTTCGTTATTGTTGCAGTCTTAGGTGCACATCTAAAGATGGTTCTAGTTCTGGTATCAGTTACTGGCATCCTCAGCGGATTCTATGCATGGTCAAGTTACATGTCCCTTATGCAATGTTTGAATCACAGGTTTTTGGTTATCTTCAATACTGGGCTGCAACATATACTGTTTGTGTGGACTGAAGAAACACACTTTACTAGCACAAACAATTTATTGTTTGCATAAATTAAGTCTCAACGGCAAAGCATTGTTATCAGCCCGGTGACAATGGTACCAACATAAATAGACCAATTCATACAATTATTACAGAAAAAGCCACATTAATTAGCAGTTAAAACCATTGTACAGAAAATTCCTAGTACCTACCCCTGTTCTCTGGTGTTATACCTGCCCTTCCACTGCCCCTCTGGCCCCAAAGGTTGACAGTGACAACTATTACTTGAAAAGGAGAGTTATGGTGATTCTTTGGTGTCCTTTGTTCTTCACTGGGAGGAATTTGATGTTGATGGTGGGGACTTCTTCCTCACTCTAGGGTCTGTGCTTGGATTTATTTTTATGTATTTTGTAACATGCACCCCATCTTCCTATTTCTTTATTGCTTCACAATTCCTTATTATAACAAAATTCACTATCTGTGGTTTAGTTTATATTATGTTGGATACTTTCTCTTTGTTCTCTTTGTTATCCTTAGAACCGGTTTTATCCAGCTCCCAAGGCTGCGTTCCTTTAGTGACCAGTAATTGACCACCGGTGATTTGTTTATAACCCTGGGGCCTCTGGTATCATCTGGTGCCTGTACTTTCCAGGCCTCTGCTATCATCCTGCACTTGTACTCCTCTACACTTCTAGGTCACAGACAGTTCCATCTACGCAGAATAATGACCTATTTTCACTAACTATAGTTACAGAAATACATCAAAACTACTATAACAGTATGGCACACAATTGCACGAAGCTAACTAAAGTTAAAACAAGTTAGGTAACACAGGTAGATTGTTAGGCAACTGCTTTTACAGCTAAACAAGCTAGCGTAAAGCCCCAGGCAGGGGAAGACAAGCCCGGACAAGGCAAGTGTAGACAAATCCCAGCCTGGAAGCAGTACAAAACTAAATCACAGCCTCTGGCCTCTCTGTCAGCAACGGCAATACCACTTCATCTGAGCTACAAGACTACACCGTCAAGATATAGTTTCCTGACAGCATTTGCATTTGTGACGCCATAAGTTTTACATCAATCAAGATCTAAATCCTTGGTAGCATAGCTCTTGTTTTCTCTGATGTAGCTTAACATACTTTAACATACAGTATCTTGATAGTGTTATCTGGGTGTAGAGTCCTAATAGTCTCAGCACGTTCCAATATGGTCCTCTTCTAGGGTTAATGACTAGATACTGTCCTGTTCTAGCAACCTTCAAAATTCACTTTATACATTAATGGTAAAATAATAAGTGCATACAACACTTCTTCCAACTGCTTGTCCTTAATATCTATGTAATTATGGCATATTACTGGTATGAGTTTAAATCTGATTCTCTTCAGGTTATGATACCATGCCCTTAGTAATGAAGGACCAAAACATGAATGCCCAACCACTGTAAAAGAATACCCTATGGGTAGAAGACGTTGAAACATGAATGCATAATTTCGGCACAAGCAAAATTTGGTTCACTGTTGGAAGTTCAGTGTTAAGTGGAAGATGGCGCATTGTATGTGCAGCCCTGAACATCCATAGGAACAAACTTCTGGGCAAGTAATCCCAGCATGCAGGCCTGCAAGTGATTTTGGAGATCATGAGGTGATAAAAGGCTTGGTGGTTTGAGATTCAGATTATTGTGTGTGGGGAATATGATTCTGGATATTTGCTTGCGCCAAAAGGTGGTGGAAGTCACGAGGTGGGAAGATTATTTCAAATAAGGATCCATGTAAAGAGATTGATAAATGAATGAGTCAGTCTGGGAACCATTTGTGGATTGGATATGCGAAAGCTCATCAGAGGAACAGGATTAGGAAACTGAATGAAAGAATGGTGTATATGCCTGTTAGAGAAATTGCCAGCCTGAGGCATGTGATACAATCAGTAACAGCAAATATCAGTGCCCACCAGAAACAGGAAGATCAAGGAAACAAGAAAGGGAACAGAAGACAGAGGAATAAACATATAATATATTACATGAGAACTGGAAACATAGCCCACATGTGCAACTCCACAAGTCACTGACGCAGCTGGAGGCCTTTGCTTCAAGGGTTTAGTGACCACAACTAGCCTCCAAAGTCTGAGGATGAAGCAAAGGTTGCAAGTGCTGAATGACCTTCAGTCATCCTGATTGCACAAGTGATGTATGAAAACCAAACCGTTACAGAGGCATTATGGAAGATAGTGGATAAGAGTGGGAAGGACTGGAATTACCAGTTATCCCTGATCTTGACAGTTTTAAGAAGCTCCAGATGATTGGCATCTGGGATTTAGTTCTCCCAAACCCGTTTTTGGAATGAAGATGCTGTTCATTACGCCCTTAACTTCACTAGAAACTCCCTCAGAGGGAGATATTTTAACCTGCATAACTGAGATGCATCAGGAATGGTCAGAGGTACAAGAGAAAATAGTAGAAGAATGAAAGAGTAGGAATGATAGAAGTGAAGGTGCCCCTTTCAGTACGTATATATGCAGAGGCTGGGGACACAGTTTTGTATTTGAAGTTGTTGACAGAACACAATTTGCAGGATAAAGGTGAAGGTCCATCTGTGACTATAAATAGGATGGGTCCTCTGTCATATCAAGTCAATGAAATGCCATAATGAAAAACGAGTACGTGCATCACAGTTCAAACATATGGACTACTAAGAATATTCTGCTGTTTTATATCCCTTAGATAGTAATGTTATTCATTGCAAGAGGAGGACTCGGAAGATTGGCGAGGAGTCAAGGACGTGGCTTGGTGTGCATGATCTAGTCCCAGTTCACAAAGCGAACATCCTGCCGCTGCTGATAATCATCAGTTCACAGTGACCCCAGCTTCTAATTACTGCAACGTTGAATTGTTTCATGTGCAGCCACGTGAGCGTGATAACACACAATCTGCTGCCAAAAAGAAGAGAGTATATAAGTGGAGGCAGGGACATCCCTGAGCTGAACCTCAACTGGACGCCTGCCCCGACTGTTTGCTTTTCCCCTGGGCAGCAGGGCAGGGCTGGCAGCCGGGGCCGTCCCACCGCCCCAGCTGGGGAATAGGGCAGCCCCCGCCCCCAGCATCGGGGACCGCCAGGACATCGGCCCATGGATGGGGGTCAGGGTCAGGCCCAGTGAGGGGAACCAGGGTCAAAGACAGCCCCAGGATGGCTGGGCAGGGCCCTGGGGACGGGCCAAGGCTGGGCCAGGACCTGTGGGTTGGTGCACCTCAGTGGGGCCCGTGGCTGGGCAGGACAGGGCTGTGGGGAGCTGGAGACCGGTACTGCCGCAGTGTCACTGGAGCAGGGACTGACAGCCCTGGGAGGGCGCTGAAATGGAGTCCTGGGCCATGGGCAGGGTGGGGGGAGCCCCTGGGAAGCTGGGCAGGGACACTCAGGGCTGCTGGTGCCCTCAGATCCATGACATGGATCTAGGTAATAAGAAAAAATTGATCCGGTTTGACAGTATCTCCATCATGAGAGAAACCCTGTTTCTTTCAGTGAAAATAGATTTTCCACCTATTATTGGTGATGATCATGGAAATAATGAGTGCATCTGCCTTCACTGCTCTGAGAATTATGGACAGTCAGTGCAATAGGTCAGTAATATTGTTTGTGTTTCAAAATGCTGGGAACAACATTGTTACTGATGGAGGTTTTTGATTGGAAGAAAATGAACTCTGTGTGGACTAAAAATGATAGTAACCTGACCTGGAGAGTTTATTCAGACTCAATCTTGTTAAAAATCAACATAACACAGAGCAATTATAATGAAATCTGGACATCTGGATGAGCTGAAACACATGAACAAAACATGCCATGGATTGAGATTAAAATCAGTGTGCGACCCCAGGACAGGGTGGAAATTGAAACCAGGACGTGTTTAGTCCGTGGTACTTCCATTATTGAACACCACCATCGATAAGCACTCGCAGTCCTAGTGCCAAAAGGTCTCACCCTTCTTTGTTCTTTACCTCATATTATACCTAATTACCCATTTTCTCTTTCCCTGAGCCCACCTTTTCACTGTCCCTACACATACCTGCTTGTCTCTGCCCAGATTCCTCCCAAAATAAACAACAGTCCCCATATTACTTCTTCCACATTGGCCTTAATTCTGCTACTCCTGCTTCTCAGCCTTGTGTTTCCAACACTGTTACGAGACAATTTTGGCCCAATGCAGTGTAACTGATGTAATTGCTGGATTGTATCAGCCTTCAAGTAGGGCAGACTTGCATCCTTACACTACCTTCCAACCCTTAATTCATGGTGGTTATGTATCATTTATGTTATATGCTTTCTGAACAGAATCATTTCACTTTCTCCTTGACTCCCTTACTTTTTCAGAGTGCTCTCCTGCCTGTAGCTCAGCCATGGCACACACCAAGGCTCATTACACCCAGTTCCTGTTCGCATCATCCTCCTGGCCACACCTCATTATAGGCAGCTCCTGTTAGCATAGCATACTCAGCTCTTGACCAAGGAGAGGCCATGCCTGACAGTGGAGGAAGGGGGCAGGGATGCCACACAAACAGCACTAGGTTGGGAGGCATGCTCTGGTAGCTTGGAATCTGGAGAAGGCAAAGGTCAAGGATCCCCAAAAGATTACGCACTGAGCGGCAAAGAAACCATAAAGCCTTGGGCAACAAGAAAACCAATACACGATAAGCACCCCAAACCTATCTATCATCTGCTGCAACGGACTCCTGATCTCTCTGCTGTAATGGGAAGTTATGAAGTGCATATGAGCGTGTGTGTATGTGTGCAAGGGTAATTAGAAACATAGCATGATACTGAGCTTGTGTTAATAAAGAAACAAGTTTGAATTCCTCATTTGTATTACATCTGTTGGGCTCATGAAACCTGCTTGGCATGTTGAGGTGGCCTGGACAAGGATATTCAGCTCTGTAGCAATTGATTTTCAGATCACAGAACCATAGAAGATCTCAAGTTGGAAGGGACCCATAAGGATCACTGAGTCCAACTCCCTGCTCCTCCCAGGACTACCTAAAATTAAACCATATGACTAAGAGCGTCGTGCAGATGCTTCTTGAACTCTGACAGGCTTGGTGCTGTGACCACTTCCCTGGGGAGCCTGTTCCAGTGCCCGACCACCCTCTCAGTAAAGAACCTTTTCCTTATGTCCAGCCTGAACTTCCCCTGATGCAGCTTCACTCCAATTTCTTGTGTCCTATTGCTGGTCACCAGAGAGAGGAGACCAGCACCTCCCCCTCCGCTGCCTCCCTTGAGGAAGTTGTAGACTGCGATGAGGGCACCCTTCACCCTTGTCTTCTCCAGGCTGAACAAACCAAGTGACCTCAGCCGCTCCTCGTCTTGCCCTTGAGACCTTTCACCATCTTGGTCGCCCTGCTCTGGACACACTCTAATAGTTTGATGTCCTTCTTATGTTGAGGCACCCAAAACTGCAGACAGTACTCGAGGTGGGGCTGCACCAGTGCAGTGTAGATTGGGACAATCACCTCCCTCGACCAGCTAGCTATGCTGTGCCTGATGCTCCCCAGGACACAGTTGGCCCTTTTGGCTGCCAGGGCACACTGTTGACTCATTCAACTTGCCATCAATCCAAACCCCCAGATCTCTTTCCACTGCTCTCCAGCCTCTCGTCCCCCAATTTGTATGTGTATCTAGGATTACCCTGTCCCAGGTGGAGAATTCAGCACTTGCTCTTGTTAAAGTTCATACGATTGGTGATTGCCCAAGCTCTCCAGTCTATCCAGATCTCTCTGTAAGGCCTCTCTACCTTCAAGGGAGTCCACAGCTCCTCTGTCGTGGTTTAGCCCCAGCTGGCAGCCAAGCACCACATGGCCGCTCGCTCACTCCTCCCCCCCAGTAGGATGGGGAGGAGAATTGGGGAAAAAGAAAGGCTAAACTTGCGGGTCAGGATAAAAACAGTTTAACAGGACAGCAAAGGAAGAGAAAACAGGAAAAAAACAGTGACAATAACAGAATATACTAAGCATGTGATTCACAGTACGGATCGCTCGCCACCTGGAACCCGATGCCCAGCCCGCTCCCGAGCAGCGATCCTTACCAGAAGGTAACTAGAAAGGGAAACCAAAAGCACAGCATTGACTCAGCAATGTTTCCTAAGACTCACGTGGAGGCAAAAGATCACAGTAACTGTTGACTCTAAAAGGTTATATATATATAAGGCCTATCCAAAAGCAGTTTGTTCTCAGCAATGAAGAGCAACTTGGGACATACAGAGAGGATTCAGCAGCTGCCACGTCCTCCGTCACATGCCCTTATCCTACATGTCACACCAGCCTGCTTGGAGACGCGCATGTCGATACTTGTGTGAGTGAGCAAAGTCAGCTCATTTATAAAGCTTAATAACGACTTTCCCTGACTATACAGCTATATAATGAGCTTTGTTCCCCTAACTGCTACTCAGGATATATAACTTAAGGTAAGATCTATTCAGTATAGGCTTGTCGCCTGTTCAGAACTTAAACTTAGACCTTTTAAACAGATCATAGCCTTCTGGTAATTTTGTGATGTGAAATTTAGCTGTAAGTACTGTACTGCTTACATATATTTTCTTTGCACATTAAATATCTAACTTTTATTTTCCCATCTACCTAGTTTTTACTACAGAGCCTTTATATTTATCAGTCTCCAGTTCCTCTAATTGTAGGCTCCCCTTGAAGTCCCAGTTGGTCCTCAACTCATGGTGGGGGTGTGAAAGAACCACTGTATTTTTCTTAGAAATTGTGATGCGCCTGAAGCAGGGCGCTGCGGGAGTTCTCTGGGGACCTGAGAGGGATTGGGTCTGGAGGGATTTGAGGAGCCGAAAGCAAATCCCGTGGTGCTGCACAGCTCCCTGTCAGTGGCCCGGTGAAACCCCGGGCAAACTTCTGCTCCCGCCTGCCGAACTCCCCCCCCCTAGGCGGCACCGGCCGGCCGCAGCGTCCGAGCTCCGCGCCGCTGCCTTCGTAGCGCTTCCCGGCCCGGCCGGGCCTGGGCAGAGCGGCGGGAATCGGCGCCGGCGGCCCCGCCTCCTCTGCCCGCGGAGGGTCCCGCCCCGGGGCGGGCCTTGCCCCGCAGCCCCGGCCTCCGGCGGTATCGGCAGTGCCGGCGGTCGCGGTCTCCTTCCGCCTCTCACCGGGGCCAGCTGGCGCTGGCTCCGCCTCTGCGCGCGGAGCGACTCGCTGGGCTCGGTGAGGACGGGCGGCGGCGGCGGGGCGGGAGGCAGTGGGGGACCCGCGGCGGTGGCCGTACCTTCCTCCGCCCGCGGGGCCGGGGACCCGGCGGCTGTGGAGAGCCGCTCCTCGGGCCGGCTGGCCGGCGGGCGGGCGGGCAGGGAGGGAGCGAGCGAGCGAGCGAGCTAGCTAGCTAGCTGCCGGCCCGCCAGTAAGGGCCGCGCCGTCCCTCCGGTGGGGCTTGGGGCGAGTGGCGGAGCCGGCGGTGCCGCCTCTGCGGGCTGGGCCGGTGAGGCCGTTCCCGGCTCTTCCCCGGGGTAGCGGGGGAGGCCGCGGGCGCAGCCGCCCGAGGGCGCCGGCAGACGAGGGCCCCGCAGGACCGTGGCGGTCTCCCGGGGCGCCTGCGGGTCTCTCCTGGCGCGACCGGCGGTCCCGTCCTGACGGGCGGGGGGTACCTGGTGCGGAGCGGGTCGGGCACCGTGAGGCGCGGTGGCCGGCAGGTAGTTAGCTGCTTGTCTCACAGAAGCAATTAACGTCAATTAAGCGTCCTTGCGAGTGGCTGAGCACGCACAATGAGATCTGCAGGCGCGCTTTTCGGCCGAACTGTTGCCTCCAGAAACATCCCCCTCCCCGATGACCTTCAGCAGAAGTTTATTTACTGTCTTTCTGCATAGGGTATGTTAATCTGGGGAAATAGGACTGAAAGATATCAAAAGAAAAAGTAGTAATAGCTTTCGGGGTTGTGGGCTTGCAGTGGGGGGAAGACCAGGTGTTTCGAGTTCCTTGTATTTAAGCTCTGCGAGGGAAGTCCAGGGTTTGCCCGTGATTTTTGTTTCAGCCTTTCAGGTAGGCATCACAAGGTATGCAGTAAGGAGCCGATGCTCGGCCTTGTGTAAGAGGGACACCTGCAGTCGAGTGTTGTGGTTGAACTGACAAACCTGTTTATATAACTAAAGAAAAAAATGATTTTAAAGAGGTATAGGTTGCTATTCTGCTTTGGGTTGTCTGAGTAGTGTAGTTAAAAGAATTACCGAGCTTATTCCATCTGCAAAGGCAGACGGAAACGTGATAAAAAAGGCAAGTACCCCATCAATGCTTCTTGTATTAACTTTCTTCATATGCTCTGGGAAATATGCTTCACATGCCCTTGGTATTGGTGAAAACTAGGGCATCAGCTAGAACGTGAGTAGGTTTTCTCAGCATGGGATGTGCTTCAGAAGCCCATAGGAATGCTGGAGATTGTTTTCCTAGAAGTTGTTATGAGGTTGACTCAACTCTTTCTAGGAGCAGTGTGATAATGTCGGGCCTTTCACTGCTCTTAACTAGCCTCCTGGGATGACTTAAAAATAGAACAAAACAAACCCAGCTCATCGTGACTCCTGGTAAATATTTTCTAGCTCTTGCATCTGCGAACGATGGGAGTAAAACTTGTCACTAACATCAAAAGCTCCTTAACCGGGCTCTTATCGCCCAATTTCCTTGAATTAACCAGCCAGCATCTCAAAACATTTAGATAGACATTCCTGGCAGAGAAAGAAGACTTGTGTTAATGATCACTTTTATATTACTGTCCACAAAATTAAATCCTTAGTGCTCTGGGTAGCTGTGCCAGTATAAAAGTTCCCCTGAGTCTCAAAGCAAAGCCCTTGCCAATGTGCTGAGGTAGTTCCGAAGGTGTTTATTGGGAACTGTTAGTTCAGTGTCTTCGGGTGGCGCTTCAAAGTTAAAGGATGAAGGCCTCTTTGTAGTTCAAGCTTAAACAGTATTTTTGTTTCAGGAAATAACATATTGTCTGATGTTTTGGCAGGAAAAAACCATTACGGCATGCTTCATATCAAGTCTGTTATGGAGTGTTTTGGTTTCCTGCTTAATAGGAGCTAAAACTGTTTCTCCAGTTCATTGGTCTGCCAGGTTTTTAGAAGAACTTTTACTTTGTCATTTCAGTTCTGTTTTCTACTTAAAGCACAGATGCTTTTTCGCTCCTCCTCCTTCCTACCACTCTTCCACAAAAATAATTGTAGATGAGTAAAATACTCCGATGTGCCCGAGGCTGTCCTTCAAACACGGGCCTTTCAAAAGCCAGCAAGTTACTGACTTATGTGTTTTCTGGAAGCAAATGTGTTTTGGTAGTAGAATATTTTCATATCTGTTTCTAAAAATTACACAAAGCAATGTTTCCTAGCTCTTTTTGTTTGCCCCTTTTTTTTTTGTGAGGAAAAATGGTGAAAAGGGGCCTGTTGTGTTTGCTTAGTCACCTCTGATGGAGTAGAGGTGTGATGGTGCACCTGGCCAGGTGAGGGGGTGTGCTCCTCAGGCAGTCCTTCTTGCCAGGCCTTTTGCCCATAATGGACCAGCTGAGCTGCTTATTATGACCTTCTAAGCCACCACCTGTGTCTGTGGAGTTTTGGCTCTGGGTGGCAAACAAAGGAAGTGGTTTCTTAAATCCTGTATGTGCTGGGCTTGCTCAGTTTCGTTTACTGCAACCATGAGCAGCATATCAGTGGGTTGAAGATGTGTGACTTCCTCACAGTGTTTGTGGTCTCTCCTGGTCCTAATCAATGCAATAATTAACCTGTTAGTTTGATGTTGAGCCTTTCTTCTGTTTGTCGGTGACTAATAATCAACAAGTGGGCATAGGACGGAGGTCAATACTCCCCACGCCCTAATTTAAAAGGGGTCAGGAGGGAAGGCTGAAGACAGCAAAGAAGGAATAAAGGGAGCAGAAGGCCAAGAAGGTGCCATTCAGCTATCTTAATTCCTAGAGCAGCTCATGCTTTGCTAAGTCTGACTCTGAGGGCCTGCTGGTGACTCTTAAGAGGAAACAAGGAAAAATGATGAAAACATAGATTATGATTGTTAGTGTTAGGTCATTGCTATTCTTTGCTTTCATGAGCTGATACTGGGCAAGAATAAAAGGAAGCTGTTCCTTCACAGCAAACTGGACTTCAGAACCCACCTGGAGATTTTCTGATGTATTATTAGCAATCGGTGACATAGGAGTCTGTCCAGTGGTATTGTGGGTACAGGTCATTGCTACTTCTGTAAAAGTAGCACTTGCAGCTTAATGACTGTTGTTTCTTCTAGGAGCAAAGACCAGTAAGGAGCTCCTGCTTTTCTGGTGGGTGCTACGCATCTGTCTGCAGGGACACATGCTAACAAGATAGCTGAAGTAAGTGATCTTACTTAAAAAAAATTGAAAATATGGAACCTATTTTAATATCTATAGTTTGGTTCATCGTGAAGCACCATAACTAGTAGCATCAGTGCAACTGAAGATGTAGAAGTGGGGGTAAAAAAATGGGGTTGGGGAAAATGTAAGCTGCTCAACCTGTCTTTGCCACTCAAAGTATTTCTAAGCTATAGTTAATACTGTTACAGCTACGGTTTTTCGAAGGGCTCTACTTTCCCATTGCTGACAGGGAATTAATTTTTGTCTTTTCACTCATCTGGTTGCTAGGCACTACTAGGATCTTTCTGACTATTATTTGTGTTTCTGCTTAAACATGAGAGTTGTAAATTCTCAACAGTTTTGAAACTGCAAAGGGCAGTGAAAATGTAAAACAAAAAAAGCTGTAGTATTTTATACTTGGAGGAATTGCAAGGAAGACCATTTAATGAGTGGAAACGTTGATAACATAACTTACAGTATACAGGAACCTTCACAAAAAAGAGAGGAAAGGCATTATCATGGCTATACTCTTTTTTTTTTTTTTAAAACACTCCTGTGATCTTGAAGCTAGTATTATGCCTTATTGCTGGTATAAATGGTCTCCATAAAATGCAAATATGCCAAAGAGCTCTTCTAGAATGTGCTGGTGAAAGATTACTATTATTCTCTGTGAATGAAATTCAATTAACTTCTTAATTTGCACTTCAGCCAGTATTCCATACATAGATTGCAAACTTTTCTCCAATTAGTAGTCATTAGGTGTTGAATGATTTGAGAGAAATACTTCTAAAAGGAGGTACAGCTGCTCAAGATGTAATACAGTTCTTTGAATGTGCCTTAATGCTTGGAGGGAACTTGGAAAGTCTTCAGAGATTGAAGGACATTTCATGGTTGCGCTGCATTTCACAGTGGTTTCCATGAAGTGTGCTAAGTAGAGATCTGCTGCTGTAGCATAGGGGGTGTAGGTATCTTCTAAAAAATGTCATTCCATCCAAGAAAAAGCATCTTTGGACTCTGCTTTGTCATTAGCTGACCTCTTCCATAGTAGTAATACAACTAAAAAGCATGAGCTACAGATGTATACTTACATGTTTCAATTATATACGTGAACTATACTGAAGAGAATGAAGGCACGGACTCCAGGATAGGTGGAAAGCGGAGACCCTTTAATGCACACTCACAGGGTTTATAAAGCTTCTTTATCTACTACACGCGGCCACGAGACTAGCATGCATAGTTACAGGTTTGTAATTGGTAGTTCTCTTCTTAGCACGCGAAAGCCAAACATTTCTTGATTGGTGCGCTTAAACATAACAAACAAATTCTTTAACATAACGAACAACTACTTTCTGGTTCTGACCGCTTCTAACTTCTCTTGTTTACTGTGCTGTGTCCCTTCATTGACCTTTATTGTACTGCTGTTTCAGTCAGCTCTAACCTGTCGTAAAGCAGGTCACCTACCTATACTACAGAGGCAAGGATATTCCCATATAAAGGAGTCTGATGCTAGTATTAGAAAAGCTTTCATCTGTAGGTTTCTGAACAGAATATTAGGAGATGTTAATTTGTGTGATGAATCTGATCCCTGTTACTAATGCCTTTTTCACTGCAAGTCTTCTGATTTTGTGTTAAAAATTGTTTTCTCATGCTTATGTCTATTAGTCAAAAGTGAACATAATTTTTCCCCTGAGGAGTGTAAGCAATAAATGCTTGGTTGGTACCATTAAGCAATCAAATACAATCTTGAAGATTTCATTTTGTTCTGTTCTGAAAAGTAACATCTCTTTTGCTGATGTTGGTATGTTGCTTGATATCGTGGAGAACTAGGATTATAAAACTCCTTGTGAAGCATGGCTCTTCCAAATGCCTGGAGTCCATGGTTCTTATTTTTCAGAATAATCTCTTTGAGCTTGGTTTAGATGCTGCTTATGACAAATTCAGCTTTTTCTGTATCTAGCACTTCTGATTGTTGATATGTGGCATGGTGTTTATCTGTGTTACCTTGTTCCTGGTGAGAAGAATGGCCTCTTTCCTGCTGCCTTTCTGGCTACGACCACAGTTCCTGTGGTTCTTGCGGCAGTGTGGCCAGATGTGATTCTTTAGCTGTAGGACTGTGGATCGGGTCCATTGCCAAGTGCCATGGAGGTTTTTTTCCTTGTTTTTTGATTTTTTTGTACTCTCTCTGAATAAGTTTAAAAATTGAATTATATAATTGTAATTTCTCAAGTTGTTATTAACTGCCTGCTACAAGAAGAACAATTCTAGTACAGTCTGAAGGGTATTAAACGATTCTGGGTAGTGTGGTGTGCAGAGGTCTGTGTAGTGTAAGGTACTCATGAAAGTTATCTACCATTGTCTTATAAATCATATATTTAGCATAAACTGGAGAAATTGACCAAAATTTTTAACAGTTAATCATTGTATTGACCAATTTTGTGTACACAAGTGACACATGAGTATGGGAGTACTGGGTCATATACTTTGCTATTGGTCTGTTGTTGGTGAAGTGTCTTGGGTTTTCCTCCTGCTCTGGCTACTTCAGAGAGGAGTCTAGGTGCGGCTGGATCCAATCCTAGTCCCAGACTTGGTCAATGGTTTATGCCTAAAGGAGTATATCATGTCCTGAGAGGGCTGTCCTGGACGACTCACTTTGAGATAACCAATGTTCGAGATACCCTTGGGCTAAATTAAGGTGACTTAACATCAAACGATGGACAGAAAAGTTTTATTTATGGCAGAAGCTATTTAAACCTTGGATCATATAAAGGGATATGCTGTTTAATCATATGAAGGGCTGTAATGGCCTGTAACATATGAAGAAGAGAGAGAGAGAGAGAAAGATAGAAAGAGAGAGGTAAAGGAAAGCTCACTACCCTGGGTTCCAGCGATGTCACTGGTCCGGTTCCTGCGGATGGTGGGCATGTGCACCCAGCCTCTCTGAGTTGCGCTATTTATAGCTCCAGTCCCACTGCATATGTTAATTACTTTGCCTGCGTAGTCTGTTGTTCTTGAACCTTCTCAAAAGGGGTCGGGGGGGGTTGAGGGGTTTCGATGCTTACCCCCCCTCCTCCTGTCAGAGATGCAGGGGTGATGCTGTCTCAGGCTCATTTGTTTTTTTAAACAATTACTCAAGATGAAGCCCAGAAAAGTGCTATCCTGCCTCTGCAAGATCCTCCCTTCCAGCTGCACCTTATCTCGTTAGCGTGATAACATTCCTTCACACCAGGTCCTCCTTTGTCCAGTGTTTGAGACCATAACTCTTTCAACTTCTCAGTTTCTCACACCACCCACAAGGTCCTCCTTTGCTGAGTCTTTGAGATGTTAACTCTTTCAGCTTTTCAGTCTCTTACACCGACGACCCAAAACAAACAAGAAAAAGCCGCTAACAAACTGGCTCAGAAATACTGTTGGATAATACTGAATAAAGTCACATTAAAAGTCCTGGTGGTTGGAGGAGACAATACTAAGAACACAAAGGAAGACTGGGAAGAAGAGCCTGATTCAACATGAAGTTCATGGGCATAAAACTAAAACAGGCCCATCCAGTAACCATTTTTGTAATGCTCATCTGTAGCAGCAGATGGCATTAGGACAGCAAAGCCAATAGGTAAAAGTGAGAAATACACTGCTGGAAATGGTGCGATAGGAATCTGCAAAGAGAAGTGACTAGTCTTCATATGCTTAAAGTTACTGTAAGTACCCTGTGATTGACTGTTCATCTGAGATACAGGTAGTTTCTAACAAATTATCCTCCTGTCTTCCTGCAGCGGAAATTTTGTCCTTTCAGTTCTTGGAAGCTTGTGTTTCCTGAACTCCATGTCCTGGAGAGGTGGGGAACAACCGAGATCAGAGTGGCTGGTGTTGAAATACATATGTTTGGTGTTTAGAGTTTTGGTCCAATAAAAGGAAGCTTTTGATAATGAGTAAGAATATTTTATAACTATTGTGAGTGCCTCAGTTACACTTGTCACAGGGGAGATTCAAACAGCTTCAAGAACCACCGCCAAAGGTAGCAGCAAAAGTAGTTTTATTGAAGTAAGATGTTAAAAGTGAGGCTTAAGAAGGTCCGATGGCAAGGTTCAATCTATTACTTACTGTACAGAGGATACAATAATAACTTTAAAAAAAACAATACAAGATCTTAATGCCCTGTGATACAAGGTTGTGCGTGATGTCGGTCACTTACCAAAGATCTGCAGTTGGTAAGGGGTCTCTCAGCCTCAAGGAGTAACCTTGAGAGGCGTTCCAACTAAAGGGGAGATCACAGCCATGCAGCCTGTTGCTTAGCAGGGAGAGCTCGAAAAGGCTCACTCAGGCTGTCATTTATGGAATAAAGTGGTTGGCTCGTAGTCAAATTATATGCGATGCAAAAGGTAAACGTGAGACTCCTTGTGCCCGCAACTTCATTTGTTCCTTGACAAATGAGTCTTGGAAGAACTGCCTGCTATTCATGTGTTAATCGCGTGATCGGTGTTCTGGTTTCCCAGCTCATATGCATCAAAGCTCACCATGTCACCCTGTTCCTGTGTGGGTTTTCAAAGAACAGGTTGGAACTAGAGAAGTTCTTGACCCGGTCATTACCTAGGCCTTTACTTCCTTGGGAGCCTGAACCAAACTATCACGAGTTTGGTCAAGGAGTTGAGTGTATCCATCGCACTCCACCCTGTGACTACAGTCGATCCATTTTACCAACTCATAGAGTAGTAGTACAGTTACCTCTTACCTCTGTCATAAATATGCAGTGTATTGCAGATCAGTGGTAAGGGTACAATTATTTGATGAGTTGCTTAGCTTAAGTGTTACAATTAGTATTAATTATATACCATTGCACATACAGAATTTGTTGATTGCATATGTTTTATATGTTGGATTAACATAATTTGTTTCATTATTTGCCCAACTTTTTATATACAGCATGATTGTAAACAATAAACACAATAAAGTCAAAACTAACAAAACTGCAACTGGATGTAACATCAAATTCAAAGCTCCAGTTGCTGTTGGTGACCATTCAAGATCATAATCATACACAGCAGTTGCTGACATAGACAAGTACTGTCTCAGCGTGTTTGTCAGGGTGTACTGAGAAATGTCAGACTCCCCTAGGGGAATTAAGGCTCATATCAGAGGTTCCAGAGGAATTCTCTTCACACATGAGCCCTATCCTAGATCGGGGATGCAAGCTTCAACGTCTACCTATTGTCATCCTTTATTTCTCTGCCAGGCCTGTTGTCGATGATCCATGAGATGGATCACAGATGCCTCTTGGTCTAAAGCCAGAGATATGATAGAATAGGTTCATTCAGTAGTAGCATCTCCTATAGTCAGTACATAGGCAACAGCTAAGTCTGCGTTTGCATTATATGTAAAGTTTACCAAGAGCTGCCAGGCTTGCAGGTGTCATTTGGTGTCAGTGACATTATTCCTGACAACTTTGAGTTTCAGCAGGTTTAGTAATAACATGCAATCAATGGGGTTTGGACATACTCATAAAGTGTTTGTGGTCAATGTCTGTCCTAATCTCAGTTTAAGTAAGGGTAACTGTAAGGGAAAGTGAAGATTTTGCAGTGAGGTAGTGTGTGGGTCTAGCTTATTAGCTGGGGCTTCTGGATTCATACTGTTGAGCACTCCAAATAGCCTGTAAGGTCTGTATGTTCTACTGAGGTAGAGCATAGCTGTGGAGCCAGGCTAGCCATCCTTCATACGTAGTAGACAAGAAGAGGGGCACGCTGAGTTCAGTCTAGATATGCTGGTTAGCAGTGTTAACTCTGCCTGTTTTAAGGACCAGTTAGGATCCAAAAGTAGCTGTTGCATATGATTTTTCCAAATCACATGAGTACCTACTTGTCCAGAGGAGGGCCACCAAGGTTATCAGGGGGCTGGAAGACCTCCCCTATGAGGAGAGCCTGAGAGAGTTGGGGTTGTTTAGCCTAGAGAAGAGAAGGCTCTTCACAGCGGCCTTCCAGTACTTAAAGGGGGCCTACCAGAAAGATGGGGAGGGATTCTTTGTCAGGGAGTGTAGTGACAGGACAAGAGATAACAGTTTTAAACTGAAAGAGGGTAGATTTAGATTAGATACTAGGAAGAAATTCTTTACTGTGAGAGTGGTGAGATACTGGAACAGGTTGCCCAGAGAAGCTGTGGATGCCCTCTCCCTGGGAGTGTTCAAGGCCAAGTTGGATGAGGCTTTTTGAGCAACCAGATGTTGTAGAAGTTATCCCTGCCCGTGGCAGGGGGGTTGGAACTAGGTGATCTTTAAAGTCCCTTCCAACCCAAACCATTCTATGATTCTATTCTATACTTAGTAACGATGGGGAATGGAGTTGAGGGTAAGTTAGGAAGAATAGTTGTAAGGTTGGTTGCAGTGAGCTCAGGAAGGAAAGTACCAGTGGGACGCAGACAAAAGAGTAGTATTAAACTTAGTGATTAAAGCCTTAACCTAAAGGCACACAATGTCAACAGAGTGAGAAGGTACAAGGGACATGCCACAAAAGGGTTGGTACAGGCACACTGATTGTTGGACCAGTATAATGTCTGCTAGTATTTCCATAGTGCTGGCTGTGGGTAGCTAATCACTGAAAGAGACCAGTTCTTCCCCACTTGGGCCTGTGTCACAGGTCCGAGTGACGCTTTTTGCCATATCTGAGGGAAGATGTATTTCATAGTGTGCTGCAACTCTGACTGAAGCTTTAGCAGCAGGATGACCCCAAAACTTGTGTCACCAGAGAGCTACCACAGTGGTTCTGCGGTCCAGATTGGAGGTTTGGGCTAAAGTTTCCTCAGTTCCATCTGCTACTATTGGGCTGCAGTTGGCTTTGTCATAGGTGTCAGTGTATGCCACTACTGCCGCCCCTCTGATCACAGCAGTGACATCTGCTTGGGCATTCCATATGGCCTTGGCCATGGGGCAAGAAGAATGGGAATCAATATGGCCGACAGCCAAAGGACATGAGTGGGCATAGTCATTCTTCACAAACAAGGCAGCCCCAAATGTCCTGTCCTGGTTTCGACTGGGATGGAGCTAATTTTCTTCCCGGTAGTTACTGTGTTTCGGATTTAGTATGGGATTTGGTATGTGAAGAATGTTGATAATACACTGATGTTGTTAGTTGTTGCTAAGAGATCAAGGACTTTTTTCAGCTTCCCAGGTTTTGCTAATGTGCAGGTGCAAAAAGCTGGGAGGGGTATAGCCAGTACAGTTGACCCAAACCTGCCAAAATAAATATTCCATACCATAGACTTCATGCCCAGTATATAAGTGGGGGTCAGTCAGTGGGCCGGACGCTGTTTGTCCGTGCTTTCATTTGTTCTGCTGTTCCCTCCCTCGCTCGCTCTCTCCAGAACTTGCAGTTCCGAGATCACTGCTGGGAAAATTGCTGTTCCAAGATCGCTCTCAGTTTCCATCTGTGATCGCTACTTGGGACAGGCTGTATCAGTCATCAGGTGGTAAGAAATTGTGCATCATTCATTTTGTATATTCTATTATCATTGTATTTGATAATGATAATAATAATAAATATATAATAATTATTATTATCTTTTTCTTTGCTGTCCTGGTGAACTGTCTTTATCTCAACCCACGAGTTTTCTTTTCTTTCTGATTCTCCTCCCCACCCCACTGGGAAGGGGGGAGTGAGCAAGCGGCTGCATGGTACTTGGTTGCTGGCTGGGATTAAACCATGATATGTCCCTGGTATGGTTGTGGAAGGAGTGTGCTTTCCAAGAGGGAAGCCAGTGGGTGCACCCAGCAAAAACGGCCTAGGAGTCGGTGTAGACTTGGTCGTCAGAGGAGCGAATGACTAAGCAAAGGGCCAAGCGGTCAGCCCTCTGGGCACTATCATGGCAATTAGGTGTAACAGCTTTGTCATCTGCAGTACGAAGAGCAGTGGCATGCCCAAACCAGGCATTATGGTGAAGGATTGCGGAGGCTTCGGTAAACCAGACATCCTTCTGTGGGATGTTGAAAGGATAGGCTTCTGTAAAAGGTGAGTCTGAGGGGTCATCTGTAGCTGGAGGAGAGGGAGGTGAGAATCGTATGGTTGGGGCCTAAAGGTTGGATTCTGATAGCAGAGATGCCAAGAACCCAACACTGAATGGTGATGGTTTGTGGATGTCCTTCAGGGAAAGGAATGTGCGAAGGACATTGCAAAGAATAGGGTGTAGAAGTCTTCAGTGTAAGGGGGTGATCCACAAGGAGTTCTTCAATATCAGAAAGGGCAAGTAAGGTGGCGCGTAAAGCACACTATCATTCCCCATCCGAGGCTTGCATGTCTTGCCACCCCTTGCTGCCTCAAGGGATTGGTTTAGGGGTAGGGTCCTTGGGACCTATTTCCTGGAACAGTCATCACCAAGCAGTTTGCACTGTGCTGGACCCTGTGTTCAAGTCCATCAGTAGGAGTGAGAGGTCCCAAATACCAATACTGTTGAATACTTTTAGGAGAAGGGTTAGGGCGTGTTGGTGACTCACGTTCCAGTCGCAGGTGGAATGTGTGCACAGCAAGGAATAGAGAGGATGGGCCAGCTGACTAAAACTTGGGCCTTGTCACAATAAAAGTTTAAAGAGCCTAGGAGACTCTGATGTTTGCATTTGGAGGAGGAAGTAGGTTGAGTAAAGAAAACATTGCAAGACACTTTCAGGAATACCTTTGGTACTGGCACACAAGAAGACTCCTTTAAAAAGAACCCAAACACCTTACATTCTGGGCAGGACCCTGGCATTTACCAGGAGGAATATAAAGTTCCCGATGTTCTTTGAGAGCTGAAATTGGGGGTCATATCTTGTGCAACAGATTCCTGTCTGTGTCTGCTTAGGAAAATGTCATGAATATCCTGGTGGTGAGAGACATCAGGAGTGGGAAGATTTTCAGCTAATGTTGGTGATAGCCTTGAGGTAAATGAGTGAAGGTATAATGAATTGCATTCCAAGTACAAGCAATGTGAGCTTGGTTGTCCAAGTGGGTGCGACACTGGAACAACGTGTCTTTAATGTCTAAACCTGCTATGCATAGGTAAGAGGAAAGGTAAATGGCATTGATTACTTTGGGAGCTATTGGGACTGCAGTATGAGGCAGAGAGGAGGCAGAATTTATGCCTTGGTAGTCATTGGTCAGATGCCAAGACCCATTGGGTTTGTGCGCTGGCCAGATGGTGCTGTTAGAGGGGGAGTGGGTGCAAGTGAATACTCCCTATTTTTCCAACTCTGTGAGAAGGGAGGTAATGAGTTTTGGAGCTTGCAGGTTCACAGGGTGTTAACAGCATGGGTCATTGGAGGTAGGGGATGCGTTTCTTGGAGTACCTGAGCTAGGGGGAGTTTTGGTTCAGAAGTACCAGGAGACTGTACCTTCCCTGGAGCATCATGGAACGTCCGGTCTCTTGAGTAATTCCATACATGGAATTAAAATAGCTAATGCCTCATAGGCCTTTGCAGGCCTCTCTAGTTAAGAAATAGCTGCAGTCTTACCTAATGGTCTCACTGAGTAAGTGTGACCCAATTATTGGAGTGAAATATTTGTAAAAGGATGTACTGTCTGGAGCTTATCTGAAGTAATCCATATGTTACCATTCTTTGTGGTAACTTACTGCATCCTGATTACCTGACACGTAGCAGTAGTTCTGTGGAAAACAAGTCGTGTAACCCGGAGGTATATAAACTCTGTCACTGCCCCAGCTGGGCAGAGTTTGTATCAACAGAGGCTGTCACTCTGCTGCTCTCTGTTGTCCTCTGTAGCTACAGTAATGAACTGCTGCTGTTCTGACCTGACCAGAATTGTGTTTGGGTTACTCCACAATGGATGTTAGAACCTCCCAAAAACTGCAGATCCTCGGGCCATCTGTCTGTTAGGGAAGTGGCACTTGATGGACTATGGGAAGGGCTGAAAGGGCTCCTGTGAACCCATGGACTACTGCAGAGGGTGAGGGAAGTGGTTCCCTCCAGTCTGATCAGCTGAAGCCAGAATTTGGAGTGCCCATTGTCACGTCCCAACTTCCTGCCCGCAGCAGTGCTGCATCCCAGTTGTGGGTCCTGAACTCACGGTGGCAGAGAAGAGGGAGGAGTGACTCCGGTTTGTGGATCTACTTTGTTGGAGTTGAGCACAAACAGTGCTAAGGTTCACAATTCAGGCATACAATTTATTCAGTATCTGAGCATACGAATTGTCATTCAATAACAGAAAGTTCACTAGTTGCTAATTCTGCTTTTCAGTAAAGAGAGGAGGAGGAGGAAGGGGGGGAGAGAGACACAGAGATATCCATCTGTCTCACCAGTCTGGGTTCCAGCGTTGGTCCAGCTGACGGGGTCTCTGGTCTGTAGGAGTGCTCATCCAAAGGGTCCCACCGAATGTCACTTGCTTTTCTCTTTTATGTCAATCGTTTCTCCTAGTCCACCCTTGTTATCTGTGTAAGTCTCGCTTCCCATGTAGATTAGCTGGCCAAGGGGAAGTTTCAAGTCAGAGGGTTTCTTGAGTCAGTGGTCTCGATCTCCCCCTGCCACCTTTACCTTTTACCCAGTTGCGGTGGGTTTTGATGACTTCATGCTTGAGCAATCCCCTTATCTTTTAGGCTGCGGATGTTTAAGGCATACTTAGCATGTTTCCGGGATGTCTCTGAATCGCTGCCAGGTCCCCCTCATCTTTCCACAGCCTCTGCTTATCTCTCAGCCTGGGGATGCTCCAGTAATTAGTCCATTGTTGGAGGGGAGACAGGTTGATCTTGGTGTTAGATTGTGTGTTCCTTGCTCTCCTATACCCATGAGGACACGCCAATGATTGTATGATTGATGGTGGCATCTACCTCTGGATGGGAAGTCCCTGTAAGCTGCACCCTCCATGCTACCTGAGAGGGATCAGCAGGTTCTGACCATCTCCCCTTGGGTGCTAATTGTATGTCTGATAAGTCTGGGTAACCAAGAGCTGAGTGTTTTCCAGTTTCCAGCTGATGAAGTGGTGGGAGGGACACTAGGGCCCTTGCTAAGGCACTGGTGGGAAAAGGTGTTGCATGATGGGGTTTGTTGGTAAAAGCCAGGAAAAGAGTGTATTGTGTTTGCGTGGTCACGCTTTGGTAGCAGGGGGGCTTCTGTGAGAAGCTGCTAGAAGCTTCCCCTATGTCTGATAGGGCCAACACCAGCCATCTCCAAGATGGACCTGCCGCTGGCCAAGGCTGAGCCTGTCAGCAATGGTGGTGGTGCCTCTGGGATAACATAGTTAAGAAGGGAAAAAAAACCTGCGCGAGGGCAATTGCAGCTGGAGAGAGGAGTGAGAATATGTGAGAGCAACAACTCTGCAGACACCAAGGTCAGTGAAGAAGGAGGGGGAGGAGGTGCTGCAAGCGCCAGAGGAGAGATTCCCCTGCAGCCTGTGGTGAGGACCATGGTGAGGCAGGCTGTCCCCCTCCAGCCCATGGAGGTCCACGGTGGAGCAGATATCTACCTGCAGCCCATGGAGGATCCCATGCCGGAGCAGGTGGATGTGCCCAAAGGAGGCTGTGACCCCGTGGGAAGCCCACACTGGAGCAGGTTTGCTGGCAGGACTTGTGACCCTGTGGGGGACCCACCCTGGAGCAGTCTGTTCCTGAAGGACTGCACCCTGTGGAAGGGGCCCACACTGGAGCAGTTCGTGAAGAACTGCAGCCCATGGGAAGGACTCACGTTGGAGAAGTTCATGGAGGACTGTTCCTTGTGGGAGGGACCCCATGCTGGAGCAAGGGAAGAGTGTGAGGAGTCCTCCCCCTGAGGAGGAAGGAGCAGCAGAGACAACGTGTGATGAACTGACCGCAACCCCCATTCCCCGTCCCCCTGCACTGCTGCAGGGGAGGAGGTAGAGAAAATCAGGAGTTAAGGTGAGCCTGGAAAGGGGTGGAGGAAGGTGTTTTTAAGATTTAGTTTTATTTTCTCATTATCCTACTCTGATTTCCTTGGTAATAAATTAAATTTATTTATTTAATAAATTAAGTGGCCCACTGAAGCTGCTCTATCACTCCCCTCAGGTGGACATGTGAGAGAAAATATAATGAAAGGCTTGTGGGTCGAGATAAGGACAGGGAGAGATCACTTGCTGATTACCATCACGGGCAAAACAGACTCGACTTGGGGAAAATTAATTTATTGTCAATCAAATCAGAGTAGAATAATAAGAAAATACAACCAAATCTTAAAAACACCTTCCCCCCACCCCTCCCTTCTTCCCGGGCTCAACTTCGCTCCTGATTTCTCTACCTCTTCCTCCTGAGTGGCATGGGGGGACAGGGAATGGGGGTTGTGGTCAGCTCATCACACGTTGTCTCTGCTGCTCCTTCCTCCTCAGGGGGAGGACTCCTCACACTTCCCCTGCTCCAGCATGGGGTCCCTCGCATGGGAGACAGTCTTCCACAGACTTTTCCAACGTGAGTCCTTCCCATGGGCTGCGGTTCTTCACGACCTGCTCCAACATGGGTTCCTTCCACGGGGTGCAGTCCTTCAGGAACAGACTGCTTCAGCGTGAGTGCCCCGAGGGGTCACAAGTCCTGCCAGCAAACCTGCTCCAGCATGGGCTCCTCTGTCTCCATGGGTCCACAGGTGCTGCCAGGAGCCTGCTCCAGTGTGGGCTTCCCACAGGGTCACAGCCTCCTTTGGGCACATCCACCTGCTCTGGCATGGGGTCCTCCAGGGGCTGCCGGTGGGTATCTGCTCCACCATGGACGTCCATGGGCTGGAGGGGGACAGCCTGCCTCACCATGGTCCTCGCCAGGGGCTGCAGGGGAATCTCTCCTCTGGTGCCTGCAGCACCTCCTCCCCCTCCTTCTTCACTGACTTTGGTGTCTGCAGAGTTGTTGCTCTCACTTCTCATTCCTCTCTTTGCTGCTCTATTCCCCCAGCAGTTTTTTTTTTCCCCCTTCTTAAATATGTTATCCCAGAGGTGTTGCTGACTGGCTCAGCCTTGGCCAGTGATGGGTCTGTCTTGGAGCCAGCTGGCATTGGCTCTGTTGGACATAGGGGAAGCTTCTAGCAGCTTCAGAGTGAGCAGCTGCGTGGTATTTGGTTACCGGCTGAGGTTAAACCATGACACTTACCTATCCCAGCCCAGTTGTCCTCCTGGGCTTGAGATATTCCTTTCTGTAGGGAAAGAACGTGGGCTTCAGCTGCATTCAGAAGGTGCTCAGTATTTCTAAGACCATGAGCTAAGAGAAGTAGGCAGGGTAACTTTCCCTTTGTGCTTTTGTCTTTTTGACTTTCTCTAATCAAAGGAGGGAAGGGAACAGGTACTTCCCTCTGTAAAAGCATCTGGTGCCACAGGTGCGGCAAGGCCCCAAAACAGTCAGTTCAGGCACCTGCTGCAAGACTGGCCTCAGGCACGATGCTGTGTACTGCATCCCTCTGCTGACATCGGAGTGGAGGGGCTTGAGGCAGCCTGGTAGTGTTACAGATTCGGGATATAGTAACAGACACCAGACCAACAGCTTTAGGGATAAACAGTTTATCTCAAAATAACAGTATAGTAACAAATATCAATCAGTAGTACACTTACCTGGGTCAAAATGACAGTAAATCCAGTAATTCACTAATACCAGCCTAAACTTAATTCAGTAAATCCAACTTAATCCAAAACTTAATATTGGGGTCTGCAAAGACTTGCATGAGCACTGTTATCAGGCAGGCCAGCAGGAAGCAGGGCAGGGCTGCTTCAGATGAGCGACTCGACCAGCCAATGGGCCTGGGGAATGAAAAAAGCGGGACAGTCCGACCGGAAAATTTATTGTTGGGTCACGAAAGCGCTATCTGGAGTTGCTAGCCAGGCATCGCATCCCACATCTCCTCCCCTGTTGTATGTTTTATGAGGTGTTTTGCAGAGCTCCAGCTTGCTCCTGGGCAATCCACTGACTCGCAGAAGGTCAGATCCAAAGCAGCAAGGGTTAAGCAGGAAGGGTTGCCCAGCTATGCCTGAGGGTGAGTGGGCAGGAGCTGTTGGCAATGAACAAAAAGTAAATGGGCTGGATGGGCAGTCAAGCTCAAGTGCTTCTGCATCAATTGGACCCTCTGCTGTGGCAGCTCAGGGGTCCCAGCAGCTGCAATGGACAGGGGATGCATCGTGGTGCAGTTCCCCTTCCAGGCGTGGTACCACAATCTCCTTCGGGGGACAAATGCCTGCAGCGAGCTAGGAATGGCTGTTAGCTGCTGAAAGGGCTGTTAACTCAGCCCAGGACTCACAGCATCCCTGACTCCCTGCCAGTGCTGGCCCCTTTCTGTTAACACATGTAAACCTGAAAAGACTCCATAAGAATCAGTGTAAATAGCAGAAGGAAGGAAGGAGAGCAAGCAGGTCCCCATCCGACACCGGGGACCCTGGCTCCACTCACCACAAACTTAAGGACAGATGTAAATTCTCCTCATTTTACTCATGAGAAAGTCAAGCTGGCTCACTCTCACTCTCATGCTTCGTTTCTCTTTACCGAACGCTCAGAGACTTCAGTCTTTAGTCACTCCTCCTTGCTGCAAGTTTCTTTAGATTGGAATTGGATAATCTTCCAGGTTCTGGGGGACCCCTCTGCCAGGGGAATTCCTGGGGATGTAGCCCCTACTTGATGTTAAGTTAGCAACTCTCAAATTCAAAGGGCTCACTAAAGGTATGATTCTTCAGTAGTATAATTCCTGATACACCACCAACTATTTTTAAGAAGCCCTGTAAGAAACTATGTATGCTTGTACATTCATGTTCCTGTATTTTATTTTCTGTCAAATAAGACTCCGAATTTGACTATCATGATTTGTCTCACTGGGAATTTGGACCTTAAGCCTGTGCGCTTGCTACCCAGGACCTTGGAGATCCCAAACATGTAGGCACCTGTGAAGAGACAATCCAGACTGAGTAGGACCCCGGGCTTGCCTGGCAACAGTGAAATGCCACTGCTAGGCAGTGACCCCAGAAAGCACTGAGAAGAGGGGTGTATAAATGGCTCCCTGGGACCCCTGCTTGGAGCGCTCCGGAGGAATGGCTGGCCCGCGCCTTGGGGATCTCCCCTTACTTGGGATGCTGGGTGAGGATACTTTCCTGGGAATTAAGTGCTACCTGTTAGGTAGATTATAAGGATAAGGGCTCTGGAATATAAAGTAGATTAGGTAGATTATAAGGGCAGGATAGTCCTCACTTGCAGGATTGTGTAATTGTTACCTACTTAATGAGTGCCTTATCCCAATAAACCTCACTTTGTGCCTTGGAACCTTATTCCTTCAAGGAGTAGATAGTGGCAGAGAGTCTTACCGCAACAGCACCATTTGAACTGATTTCCTCATGCCAGTTTCATTTTTGCACTCTGAGTGTATGTGTGGCTCTTAGTCACATGCACAAGCTGTACATGTAGAAGTAGTGCCTAGAGAGAGACTGCTTTTTAATGCTGTTGTACTGGGTGTTCATGTTAACAGTTTACATGGTTAAACTCAGAAAAATTAAGCTGAAGATATTCTCAGTTAAGTTGAAAATGCTTATTCTTAGTTCATATTCTTAGTTTTTTACATGTATATATAAATCAACTTTTATGTCCAGTTTGAGTTAAGAAAAAAAAGTGGGAGCTCAAAACACAGTTTTAACTTAAATTCCCATATGTAATTGAAATGCATAGCATCATTATCGGCAAAGCATATTGGCTTGAATGTGATGCCATGTGCAGTTACCTCCAGGCTCAAGACAGATCTTCTTTGGCCAGCTAAAAACACGGAGCAAGCTTAGGTCAGCCTGTACTTAGCCAAACAGACTCAATACCTAAATGGAAATAAGTAATATGTTTATTAGTTATCCCTTGCATTTAAATCGTCATCTTGCAAACTTGAGGCAGATGAACTACTCTTATTCATAGAAACATAGAATAGTTTGGGTTGGAAGGGACCTTTAAAGGTCATCTAGTCCAACCCCCCTGCAATGAGCAGGGACATCCTCAACTAGATCAGGTTGCCCAGAGCCCCACCCAGCCTGACCTTGAATGTTTCCAGGGATGGGGCTTCTGTTACCTCTCTGGGCAGCCTGTTCTGGTGCTTCACCACCCTCATTGTAAAAAAATTCTTCCTTATGCCTAGTCTAAATCTCCCCTTCTCTAGTTTAAAACCATTACCCCTTGCCCTATCACAGCAGGCCCTGCTAAAAAGTTTTTCTCTATCTTTCTTATAGGCCCCCTTTAAGTACTGAAAGGCTGCAATAAGGTCTCCCTGGAGCCTTGTCTTCTCCAGGCTGAACAAGCCCAACTCTCTCAGCCTGTCTTCATAGGAGAGGTGCTCCAGCCCTCTGATGATTTTTGTGGCCCTCCTCTGGACCTGCTCCAGCAGGTCCATGTCCTTCTTGTGCTGAGGGCTCCAGAGCTGAAGGCAGTACTCCAGGTGGGGTCTCACAAGAGTGGAGTAGAGGGGTAGAATCACCTCCCTCAACCTGCTGGCCACGCTTCTTTTGATGCAGCCCAGGATACGGTTGGCCTTCTGGGCTGTGAGCGCACATTGCTGGCTCATGTTGAGCTTTTCATCCACCAGTACCCCCAAGTCCTTCTCCTCAGGGCTGCTCTCGATCCCTTCATCCCCCAGCCTGTATTGATACTGGGGATTGCCCTGACCCAGATACAGGACCTTGCATTTGTCCTTGTTGAACCTCATGAGATTCATCTGGGCCCACCTCTTGAGTTTGTCCAGGTCCCTCTGGATGGCCTTACAGAAGTTCAGATAGATGACATCCATAATGTGACATTCGTATTGCTTTCTATGCCATGCACTACTTCCTGACTACTTATGTCCCTGAATCATTTATTCGTACTTGTGTGGCATGGGGAGATTGTTGTAGGACAGCCTCAGGTGCTGTCTGCATTCTCCACCAGCTTGTCCCAGGGCAGCCATGGCACTGGAGCACAAGGATCAATTTGTAGTGGTCGATAAATTTAATGCCTTCAGCACACCGAATTTCATCACGGTGTGCTGGGGCAGTCGATTGATTAGCATGGAAGTGGTTATGCCAGGGAAAAAGATGAGCCCTTAATTCAAGTATCTGTTATCTAAAACTAGTAAAACAGTAGTTCTAAATACTGTTCATAAGCTTTACAGTTCAATGCTGCTTGCAGCCCTGTACTGGGTGTGGCTGGCATGCAGTTAATTTTCTTCACAGGAGCTGTATGGTGCTGGGTTTTGGATCTGTAGCTAAAACAGTGTTGGTAAGTGACCAGTGTTTTGACGATTGCTGAGCAGCGCTTGCACAGCATCAAGGCCTCCTCTGTTTCCCACTTTGCCCCCCCAGCGAGTGGGGTGAGAGTGGGTGTCATGGTTTAACCCCAAATTGTAACCCAATACCACGCAGCTGCTCGCTCACTCCCCCCCTCCCTGTTGGGGTGGGGAGGAGAATTGGAGAGAAAGGAAAACTCGCGGGTTGAGATAAAAACAACTCACCAGGACAGCAAAGGAAAAATATGAAAATATATTAATAATAATGATAATATATATAAGGATAATAGAATATAAAACAAACAATACACAATTTCTCACCACCCGACGACCGATACAGCCCATCCCGAGCAGCAGGCAGGGAGCAGGGGTATCCCCCCCCAGCTACCCCAGAACAGCAAGTTCCAGGGAAAGCAGGTGAGGGAACAAACAGCCAAATGAATGAAAAACAAAAAGGAAAAATAGGGAAACAAAAAGCAATCCGAAGGGAAGCTTAAGGATTAAGGCAAGTTAAAGGTCTCAAAAAACCTCAAAAGCCTAAAAGATCTAGTGGCCCCCCCAACCGACCCTCGCTTATATCAGGCATGACGTCTATGGTATGGAATACTCTCTTTGGCCAGTTTGGATCAACTATCCTGTCTCTACCCCTCCCAAGTTTTTGCATCTGCACGTTAGCAGAACCTGGAAAACAGCAAAATGTCCTTGGTAGTTCAGCAGCAACCAGCAACATCAGTGTGCTATCACTGTTCTTCTCACACTAAAGCCAAAACACAGGAGCTGCGGAAAACAAAACTAACTCCATCCTGGCCTAAACCAGGACAGTGGGCAAGAGCCTGGGAGGGGACACAGCCAGGACAGGTGACCCAGGTTGGCGAAAGGGGTTGTTCCATACAGTATAACCCCATGCTCACCAATAAAAACAGGTAGAGGAAGAAGGAGGGGTTTATCTTCCAAGGTGGCTGTTGCTCAGAGACTAGCTGGACATTGGTCTGCTTGTGGGAGGTGGTGAGTGATTTCCTTTGTGTTGCTTAATTCCACCTCCCGCCTTCCCTTTCCTTTACCTGTTAAACTCTCTCCATCTCGACCCTTGAGCTTTCTCACTTTTTGTTCTTCCAATTTTCTCCCATGTCCTGCTTGGAGGTTAGCGAGTGCTTGGCTGCAGGCTAAGGTCAACCTACCACAAGCCCTGCTACAGTTACACCAGAGGAGTCGCTCCCATGGATCTATCCTGATAGGTAACTGGGGGGAGGCCAGCCCTATGTTGGCTGTCACACTGGTAGATAGGAGGTTTTGCTGACCACAGTTCAAATCGGTGTACAACGCTAGCTTCCTCCTTATCAGTGGACCTGGATGAAGGGAACTTCAATGCTTTTGGAAAGCATTGAGGTCTACTGTTGGCTGTTTCTCCAGAGTGATTGAAGGATCTTCCAGAGTTGGCTTTGATGTGCTGAATTTATATTACTAGTGTCCTGGTCCCAGGGTTAGATGAGTCACCAGATCAAATACTCCTTATTTGTCACCATTCCTTTCATCTCCTGTTGCTGGTTACTTCCTCATGATACTTTTGAGTTAATAATGTCACTAATCTGCAGGTGAATACTGTTTACTTCCTTTCACTAATCATGCTTAAAGTCAGTCTGTTAGCAGGAGCAAATGTATAGCAGTGTTACCTAGTGGAGAATAGAGACCATGACTATGCAAACACTACAGTGATTTTTTTTTAGTAGCACAAGCACTACAGTGTACAATTGCAATTAAAAAAATTGCACAAATACAGTAATGTATAGTTATGGTAAACTGCAGTAGAGAACTATTCTGTTCATGTAGTTTATTCAAGATTGAAGCAGTTTATTAAGAACATGTAATTAACTGGCAATCGCTCAACTAAAACTTCAGAAGGAAAATTGGTGATACAACAAATAAACCACAAAATGCGACACTAAAAATGTTAAGCATCTACAGTTTCTGGAAGCACTCGCTGTTTCTAAACACCCTTCTTTTATCGCAGAAAGTTCAAATCTCTCTCTTTGTGTGACATGCATCCCCTTCTCTCCACCTTCCCCTGATGTATGGGTTATAAGCGCAAGCTCTGCTCTTGCACACACCTTCTGTGGTAGATGGGTTGCTCCAGCTTTATGTGAGCATTTGCTGTTCTCTATAACCTCCTGATCCCCGTGCTGGTGAGGAGGCATTCCATGAGTTTGCATGCATACAGCTGAGGTGTGGGTCCCTATTTGTTGCACACTGCGCTGTCAGTCCTCTAGCTGGATACAGGCTGGGCTCCTTACAGCATCTGATGGAAAGGATGGTCTGTCTGGCACAGGTAGAAGTTGTGATGTTGGCAGGGTGACTGGGCAGTGTCACACAGGTTTTGACTACTGCTGTTTCCAGTGCAAGGAGTTTTCATCATGTTAAAAATTTCACACTTCTTTTACACTTCTAGTGAATCGGGGGTTTTTTGTTTGTTTCAAAAGTGTCTTTGAACTTCCCCAGTTACTGTTTTGTCCAGATGATGATTGTATTCCTCTTCAACACCATTAGTTGGTGATTGATGACCATCTTCCCTTTTGACTTGATCAATTTTGGGCAGATGCCCTCCAGATAAACTAGTCTTTTGGCACACGCACACACACAGAATACACACTTGCATTCTCACCTTAGTAGGTACTGTTATCCAGCCCGTTTGTCAGGGGTTGACTATGGGAGCAACCCCAGAATAAGTTCTCCTAGCCTGTTAGGGTCCACAAGATCCTTGTAATTGGCCCTTAAAAGACCGTGCTCATAGCATGAGGGCTCTAGGAACACCTATCCTTGTGTGTTGACATAGCCTGGAGAAGGATATTTGCCTTCATAACTGTTGATTTTTTTAGGTGGTGGGGATCTTCAGTGTTGTGATCCTCTGCAGCTGGTCTTAGCCCACAGTTGGTGAACCATCTTTGTATACCCTTAAATTTCAGCAACCTGTTGCCTTCTGCTGTTGCTCACTCCATTTGAACTGGTTGTCCGTGTTCTGTGGTGAATCATAGAAACCAATTGACAGGCGAGTAGTTTACCTGGTCATCATCATGCATATGTCTTACCCGCTCTATTGTTGTGTTTACCACATAACCAAAATGCTAAATACATTAATGCTGAATTAGCAGTTTGGTTGCTAAATTAGCAGTTTGGTTACTGCAAGGCTGCTCTCTGCAGAAATGGTAAATGTTTGCTTGGAGTTGGTCATTCAGTTACTGTCCAGTCTCGGCACAGTAGTTCCCACAGCATGGTTCTGTGACCTCCTGCTGCGTTTACATTAACTTTCTCTTCCAGCAATGTGTACGACACGGGATGTAACCTCATGAGTCTTTAGTGCATGTCACTCTTGACTGGTGACAGTGAACTGGTTTTGGGTGTGCTTTCTATACCCTCTAGGAGTCAACTGTTACTGTGATCTTGGTTTGCCTCTCACAAGTCTGACACAACGTTGCTGAGTCTCATACTCTCCCTATGTTTTTCCCTGCTTAGGTGTTTTCTGGCTCCAGTGTGCAGGTGTACAGACTTTAATGTTAAGTTACAGCGTTCAGTGAATGAAGTGTTAAATCTTTGCTGGAATGTCTTACCCAATCCAATAGATCAAAAGCCTGTAACAATTTATTCTGTGTTTTAGGCTTCATTTATTTTCCTCTGTATTTTCCTAGAGGATGGCCTCTAAGAAGAAGTAATCAATAACAAACATTGCCAGTAAAAATGGAAGTCTTTCCTATCAGAAATGAATTTAGATGTTTTGCGTAGATTAAGGCTATTAGAAAACTGAAGGAAACGTAGCCTTCCACTGTTTGGATGTATTGTTCCTTTTCCCCTAGAATAGAAACCCGTAACAGTTGAACTTACTAGTCTTTATATAGATGGCCCAAATTCCCCTCAAACCTCTCTGTGAGGTGTCTCCATAGAGTGATTCAGGGACATTACATAAGCCAGAGGCCAGAGACCTGCCTAAAACTGTCTGATAGAGACATTTACGTGTAGGCATTTTAGTCACACGATGGATTTGTCGAAGAGCTATGCTGTTACTCCTACATTCATTGGGAGTGTCTCTTCATTCCCTTTCTATGCACCATCAATGAAAAATTGGCAGTTGCCTGTGTAGTAGTTGCTGGTGATTTCTGAGGCTTGTGGTCAAGGTGAGAAAGTAGCAGGTGAAGGAGTGAAGCAGGCATGTGTGAGGAATAGTCTTCTCTTTGTATTTCAGAGTCTTGTACCGATAATGATCTTCACAGATGTTCTTCCCAAGACAAGTGCTTTCTGCCAAATACCACTTTTTAAAGCAGCATATTTTGTGGTATTAAAGTTATAAAGAATTTCAAGGTTGTGATCACAGTTACAAACTTAGTTTTCTTAATCCAGCTAATGATGATGATGAACTAAGGTTGTACTCATCATTTTTATGGTCTTGACAGTGACAAGAATTGGGTTTTACTCTTGGCTAAGTTGTGTGTTGCATGTAGTCAAAGGTTCTCCTCTGTTTAGCAAGGATTCTACAATTACTACTAGTTGGCATCTTAGTCTTGTTTACATATCTCAATCATGTTTCTGGAGTGTATAAATGTCTTAAATTTCTTCAGCAGTTATCCAATTTGAGGACATGATTGTTTTATCCTCTGATTATTTTTCAGGAAAATACCCAGTGTAACATTAGCAGTCTGAAATCCTTAGCCTGGATGCAAAAGCCTGTTTCCTCATCTAAGATTCCTGCGTCACTGTAAGTATTGCCTTAATACTGTTGTTGATGATTTTTATGAATTTCATATGCGACTTTGTTTTCCTGTTTTCTTTTGTTATTGGTGTCCTTTGAGAGCAGAGAAAGTAAAAGAGAGAGTGAAGGAAGACAGAGCTATCTTTGAATCTTGATAATAACACCTGGAAAATTTTAACTTTGTGGCTCTTAGTCTAGATCTGAGTGATGCTTCTAATTCCTAAGTTGGAACTCAGGAGTGTCTTAAAATGTAAAAGAGCCCATGAAAGAAAGTCAGGAGCCTTGGTGATCTGGGATGAATGACCTGAAACATTTTGTTGAGAAATTGTCTAACACCTTGCACAAAGCGAGGTGTTTGTTCTGTCTTAGGTGGGTTTGACCATACTGAGAGGAACTTACTGAGACGCAAACTAGCATTCGTGCTTGTAGGTTGTTGTGGGTGTTTTGCACTTTTCCATTTTTGAAGACTGAAATAGTGTTTGGCTTTGAAGATGTTGTCTCTAACAACTTTCCAGAGGTCATTCAGAAGTAGCATGCTCACCCAATTGGGCTTGGTAATCGGTGTAAATTCTGGAATATAACACATGAAGAGTTAGAGATTTGTGACTTTGTCACCTCCTGGAGGTGTACTTACTGCAATAGCAGAGGTGATAATGTCATCTCCATGCTTCATGCCTTCTGCCGGCTGAGTGAGTTAATGCTACCAAACAGAATTAGGAGTGGTTTGCTTGTAGCTAAATGTGCTGTTAACTAGAGTCACAGACTTGTGTTTCTCAAAAATTAGTAACTGCCCACAATGTCGGGGAAATGACATGTAAAATAAAAACAAGTGGGCCACATTATTATGAGATATTTTTACTGAACCCAAATACATTTTCTCCTTTCTTTTGTTGTATTTGAGGGTATAATTGAAGTCCAGTTGTCTTGTATGAAAACTCTGACTTGTATTATATTCTGTAGGTGCTTCCTATGCTCAGCTCTTAAGCATTGCTTTTTGTACCATGTTATACAAATAAGTTGGGTTTTTTCCATTGTTTTTGGATGAGGAGGTAAATATAACAATCTGTCATTAAATTAAAAAGTGAAATGACAATAGAATGAGCAGAATAATGTGAGGATTTTGTTATTCATTAGACAGTCAATAGAATTGTTAGTTGCTGCTCTGTATTTTTGTACCTTAACTATGTTCGGGGAAATAACTTATGCAACTTGACATTGACGATGTCGATGTCCACGGGATGTGCCAATGGAGTTGCTCTTCTACCTGGCAATTTAAGTTCAATGGTTCTGTTCATAATGCATTCTAAATCACTTCTTGGTAAGTGAAATAGGTTTTGATCAAAAGATTAAGGTTTGATTTTATTTTTTTTAGCATTTTGCATTTTAGCGGAAGAAATCCAGAAAAAGTTTGATTTTATTTTTTTTTTTAGCATTTTGCGTTTTGGCTGAAGAAATCAAGAAAAGATGGACTGGAATGTAAGACCGCTCCAGAATGCTGATGCAAAGAAGAACCTGCAAAGTGAAGAAGCTTGTTACACTCAGTTGTTTTCTAATGCACATGCTTTTCCTCAGACAAATGCCTGTTCCTCTAAAAATGGGTGCACTTATGCTGGAAATAACCAAATGGGGTATCTGCCAACTAGCAATGTTGCCTTCCCTCTTGTAAATGCTGAAGGATTCAAAACTTCAGATCAGGTCTTACCAGGAGCATCTGTAGCTGGTAATGATTTTTTTATCTCTAAACACTTGGTTGATCGATGTCCACCGTCCTACATACCAATAGCTCCAAAACTTCCCAATCAAACATCACGTTTGCGGACAGAGATGACTCAGACTTCTTGGCCAAACTCTAATGCCTACAGTTATTCCCTTAGCAAGTTACCTCCCCTGTCTTCTCAAATGAACGCTGGAAATAACGTGAGGAATGTACTTCGGGAACCTCAGTATGTCACCACAAATGGTTACGCTGTGCAGCCACAAACACTGCAGCATAGTTCTATGAGAACTACAATGTTATATGAAAGTAACATTCATTCCCAGAATAATTCTGTGTCTCTTGGTACATCTGGGCAACATGTCCATAACCAAATATATCATCCCAACACTCAATTTAAAGTTTTACACTCACTGAATCACAATACTGCAGCAAACGTACAGCTGCTACAATATCAACCAAATCAGATGGGATCAGAAGCTCCTAGCGGATATTCTGCACCATCTTTATTGCCTGCCAACTGTGATTCAAGAGCTGCAGCACAATCTTCAATAGGTGTTCCACAGGCAGTTCAAAATGTGCCTAATGGATGCACCCTTAGCCAACAGAGGCGCCCATCAGATCCAAAAAATGCTTCTGGTTTTAACAGTGTTCAGCAACACTGTCAGAAACAGCAATCTGGAGAAGTCAGTCAATCAGTTAGGAATGTCTGTAGTTCAAATGGAAATGTGACAGCAAATCAGCCTTTTAATGACATTTCTGTGCCATCCTCTGGCAAAGAACTGTATGATGTTGTGCAAGAAATGGAAACTCTTTCTTCGGTGGCTGCTTCAAAGCCACTGAGTGATCCTGCTTCACTTCAACAAAGCCAGACTAGTAGTTTAATGAATGGGCCTGTTAATTCTCAAGTTTCGTCAGCAGCAGCAGATAGAAGAACAGTTACAAAGGACAGACTAGCTTGGGAAGCTCAAAGGCTGCTTGCTATTAAAAAAAAATATGTCCTGCTTGAAAGGATGCATCATTATAGAAGAAAACTCTTAGCAGCTTCAGAACATGACAAAAGTACTCCCCCACTTCTTCCAAGTTATCAAGATACTCTTCCTAATTGTCTTCGATGGGTGCCCAACCAAAATGTACCACCTTCCTCATCTGAAACAGTGAGGACAGAGTCTCCAATACTTAACTCTTCACCTGAAGAAAGAAATGACAAAAACGTAGCCAATGCTGATAACAGAGGATTAGAGGTGACTCAAAGTAACCCTCAGGTGGAGCAGGGAAGCCTTTCATCAAGCTCTGCTCCCATTCCCTCTGAGAGCAAACTCCCAACTCAATTAGATAATCCTGAGAGCACTCCTATCTTGGAACAAAGGGATGCATATGCCTTGGCCTCTTCTCAAAAAACTGTGACATCCTTGAAGAATGCTTCATGTTTTAGTCAAGTGGATAGCTCTATCAAAATTGCATCAAAGAATGTGCCAGTTAACCCCAAGAACTCAGCATTTCTTCAGTTTATATTGAGCAGCACAAATGTATTGAAAGAGAAGACAGCTGGTGCTACTGCTAATAAGATACTGACTAGTCTCCTGTGTAGTGAAAAACAAGTGGTGGATACATCTGTCTCCAGTGGAAGCTTACTAAAAGACACTACTGAGAAGAACGTGGAAAGTTTGAAAGGTGAGCAGATGTTCATGGTTCACACAAACTCTTCTGTATCAGAAACAACCAAATCTGGTGAAGCTAAATTCCAGAGTGATGTAGTTCAGAAAAAAACACCATTTACTGAAAATACGTCTTTTAAACAGAGCAACTATAGTTACTCTGTGGAAGAGCTAACTGCATGCCTGGGCTTGTGGAGAAAGCATCCGTCGGAATCCCTAAGTGCGCAAAATAGTCAGTCAAACGAAAGCCCCACAGCAAATCAGATTTCACCTTGCAGCCAAAACACAAAAAACAGAGAACAAAATAATGTTCTGGTTAGTACAGACGAAGCAATTTTGCCTATAACAACTGCTTCTGTAGGACAAAAACTTGATACGTTGAGCTGCAATTTGATAAAAAGTTTTGAACTCCAAGTTGCAGTTGTCTCTCCTTTAGTACTTTCTGAACAGAGAACACCGAGTGAGCAGGCAGACAAATGTCCAGCATCTGCAGGTAAGACCTCTCCAGTGATTGACTCAGGAAGCACATGTAGCTTGCAAGAAGAGGGGAAAAATGGTTTAAGTGTGGAAAATACCGATAAAGGAACAATAGAAGCTGTTTGGTCGTCACCCAGTGAGTGTGTTCTGGTACAGAAAGTGGACTCACATTTGCAACAGACCAAATTAGCTCATGGAAATGGAATAGTAAAAAACAGTGTGAGTGCAAATGATTCATGTGATAAAAACGAAAGGAAAGTTAGTCAATCTGCACAAGGTGCCAGAGAAAATCTGCAGCTTGGATTACAAAACAAGCCTTCTCTTCCTGAATTGGGCATATATTTTTCTAATCAAATCTTTCAAGAAGGTGTAAAAGACCATAAAGACAAGCAGGCTGTGTTAGAGACAGGAGATACATCCACAGCTATGTTGGAAGAACAGATGTTCTGTATTTCTAGCGTATGTTCTCTTGTTGAAGGTGATACATCTTACAATCCTCAGATAGCAAGTATCTTCAGGTCAGTCCCTGAGACACATGCATTAAATGGTACCTCATCAGAAGGAAATGCATCTGACCCAAGGCAAAAGGAGCAATGGCTGAACTTGTGTAAAAATGAGGTGAGCAATAACACTACCCAAAGAGAGAGCTGGCTGCAAAAGATGTTGGAAGAATCATCAAGCTCCATGAGTAAAGCAGGTACGATTTCGGGTGGTGTCACAACTAGTCATTTGGAGAAGGCAAGCAGTGGCAATCCTCTTAAAACAATTTCTACCTCAGAACAAAAAACGTCAGTCAATGCATCTTTCAAGCATGCTGAAAATGACTTGGAAGATCTCGCTAGTATAAACCAGGAGTTAGCTCAAAATTCACTGGATGTCTCGATCGGCGTAACTGCTGAAACAAATGCGCTCACTGTTCCAAGAGACAGCAGTAAACAAAATTACGTGTCCGGTAAAAATAGCACAGAAAAAGAGGTGAACTTTTTTGGAGCAGAACCTATTAAATGTCTAAACAATCAGCTGTCTGAACTAGTGAAAGAGTTTCCATATGGCATTGAAGGTGCTGATATGCTAACAAAAGAAGCAGTGCAAAGTGATTCTGTGGCTGAGCGGATGGAGAATCAACCTCAAAAAGAGACTCAAATTCGTGGCAAGAATTCTCATTTGAAGGACCCAGTAAATCAGATAAAAATTGTACTGTTAGGCTTTGATCAGATGCAAGAACTGTATCCTGAACAGAACCGGTGTTCCTCTAGTGCCAGCAAGAGAGTAGTGGGTCAACAGTCAGAAAAGGCTTCAGCTGAGAAGGAGAACCTTGAAGGCAGTATTCAGCCTGGTCAGAGTCTATTGGAGGAAAAAAAAAACCCACAAAAAACCTCCAACCCCAGGAAAAAAAAAGAAAAAGATTGTTCTTTAATGGGTTGGCTATCTGTAGTATGTGAAATGCCACGGTGCCCCTGTAAATTTGGAACGCCTGGTCCAGAGAAAAATGATCAACTTTCAAAAGCTGAAAATACTAGCTCTGCAGAGAGACAAGAAAACAACAGTAAATCTGATGCCGTAATGAAGAACAACTGTGCAGTGGGAAACCTGCCCATTTCTGAAAAAATCCCCAACAGTCTTAGCAAAAATAAAAAAGATATTTGCAAATACACCTCTGTGATGAATAAAAAAGCTAGGCTAAAGGTGAATAATGAATGCAAACCACTTACAACACAACAGGAAAAAACTGGACCACTTAATTCCTCTGAAAACCAGGATGCTGATAAATCTAAAAGGAGCAGCTGGAAGGACGAGCTGCAAATCGACAGAGGAACCCCATTGTTAGGCAAAGAATTTCATTCTGACAAAAAAGAACATCAGATGGTCTCAGAGGAGTTGTCAGAGAAAGCTGGTCATATAGACGCAGACAACGTGACAAAGTCATCCAAAAAGAAAGAGAGAGTTTTCAAAATGGAGCCCTTTTCAAAAGACAAAACCAAAACAGGTTTGACCATGAAATCCAAAACAGACGTTCACAAATTTACAAAGTCAGAAACTGTTGAAATTAAGCACGCTGAAGTCAATCAAGGACAAAAAATTAAAACCTGTGAAGGGAACTCAGCTGAAGAACAGAACTGTAGGAAACAAAATGAGATACTTGGGCAAGATGTAGGAATTAACATTAAAGAGAGAGCCAAATTATCGGCAGAAATAAAACATAAAAAGCTGAATAGTTACCGTGCTGATCCTATAAAGTTCCCAAACTTTGGCACTATAGACTTAAAGCCAAGAAACCACAAATATTCTCAGCATAAATCTATGAAAGTTCATCCTTCACAGGAGCAGTCATACAAACGGAAGAGGAAGGAAAATGTGATTGGGAAGAGAGACCCTAAGAGAACAAAGGTGGAAGAGGAAAGACTGAAACAATCTGAAGCAAAGAATTCCAAGCAGCTTTCACATAATTGCATGATAAGTACTGACAAAGCTAAAAAATTGAATGGAGAAAATGGCTGGAAACCAAAGAGTTCATTAGCAGATCGCTCTATGCTTAAACTACAGAGAAAAAGGGCTCAATCTTCTACCACCTCTAAAAACTACTTCTCTAACAAAGAGAGACGTCTCGATGGTCAAAACAGAGACAAGTGCTCTGAGAAAATGTTTCCTGATAAAAACCTGCTATACTTAAATAGAAGAAATAACAGATTAAAATTGCATCTTCAAAAGGAACCAAAAAAACACTACCTGAACAGAGTTGCATTTAAACGTATGGCGCAGGAACGCATATATCTGACAAAATTAGAGACATCACCTGTCAGACCCGTCAGGCATACAAAGCCCGAAGTATCACAAAACAGCCCAGATGCGAAAAGGGATGCTTCTCTCCCAGAAGTTGAGAAATCATGCAAACTGGAAGTACTTGAATTTAAGCTGTGTCCAGAGATACTGTTCAGAAATCCAACCGCTGACGAAGAAAGCTTAGCTGCAAAGAATTCCCTGGAAAGAGAGAAAGCTATTGTGGCAGGTATGATGCTGTCTTGATTATTAATTTGTAAGTAAATTAATTTGCAAGTAAAAAGTATGTACTCCATTTTTAAATTCATGTTACACAAAACTACAGACAGTGAAAGTGTGGGACTCTAGAAGCTGCAGGCTGAAATAGCTCAGCTAGCTTTCTGGCAGACTGTAGCTGTGTGTTAAGCTGAAAAAGAACACGAGACTTTTCCTTCAATTTAATATTTTATTCTTTTTCCTTAAGTTTTACAGAATAAAGTTAGAGTAGTTTAGAGCATGGCAGTTTCAAGTAACTTTGCAAGAAGGCTTTCTAACCTACTTGTAGAAGATGGCTTGGCTTGTTTGTAGAAAGGAGATTTCCTTGGCATAGTTACCAAAGGGGATCTGATTTGTATTGAGTGTTCACCTGGGTTGTGTATAAATCTGGCTGGGTAGACAGGAGGGGAGGGATCTTTTGTGGCATTGAGACAGAGAGAGGGCTTGGGCCAGACAAACCCTGCACATGGTCGCAGTAACCTTTGCCATCTTTGCTTTAAGCTGCCTTTTTTCCTCCTCTTCTCCCTCTCCCCAGTCTTTCAACATTTTACGTGGTGCACTGTGAAGCGTACTTGTGTCAAATGTTATACTTCATTTTAAATAAAACTAAATCTTAAGTCATACATACCGGCCCTTGCAGTCATGTCATGGGCTTATCCATGGCCACATGCTTTGAGGTGCTCCAGCATGACCTCATGCACAGTCACTGATGCGTCAAGGTGTACCTGCTGCAGCATGGACTTAACCACAGCCATAGATGCTTCGAGGTGTACCTTCTCCAGCGTGGACTTATCCTTGGGCCACAATCCCTTCAGAGGTATACCTGCTGCAGCACAGACGTAACCACGGCCACAGACGCTTCGAGATGTATCTGCTCTAGCATGGGCTTATCCACGGCCACAAACGCTTTGGGGTGTCCTCCTCCTGTGTGGACTCATCCACAGGTCACGGTCCCTTCGACTCGAGTTCACACTGGAGTTCCAGCCTGCCCAGTACAGCAGCACAGAAGCAGCAGTGATGCCCTGGCCATCTGCCAGCCCAGGCGCATCACCGTTGCTGTTATCAAAATGTTCCCAGGCACAGTAGAGTAAGAAAATTAACTCTATCCCAGCCAAAACCAGCACAAGTCATTTTCACACCCAAAGGAAATTTCCTTTTGCATGTACTAGTAAATGTAGTAAAACTTGATGGTTGAATAGAGACCAATAGAGACCAAAACTTGTGATATAGGAACCTCAAAAACATTCTTTACATTTTCTCTTTAGGTGTCAAGAGTAAAAAAGAAGATTGGTTAAAATGTGATCCAGTGAAGCAAAAAAAGCTGGAAGAGATCTCTACAGGTGAAATGACTTCTGATATCTCTTTTGAAATATAAGTTAAATACTCTTTGCTTGGTTTTAAGTGTTCCTTTACAGTACCAAATCTTAATAAAATATTTTAACTTATTGTTTACTAGCTCTGCTGCTGAAAGAATATGTTGTTGTTGGAGACTGTTGGAACTTTCCAGCATACGTGTGTGCCATTGAATTGGAAGTAGCACTGGTGACAAGATTCAAGTACAGTTTTAAACTGTAGATGAAGACCAAGCTAGCTCTTTCCTACTTTAAAATGTAGGAAGTAGCATAACAAAATCTAGTGTGAGACTAGAAAAACAGAAGGTGATTTTTTTGTTTTATTTGGCTTTTACAGTAAGTTGACGCTGTCTGCACATAGACCTGTGCTCACAAGTACCGGGGCCTGTGTGTCCCAGTAGTCTGGACAGGATTACTTGTATGACACACAGAGGGGAAAGTCGTGCCACTACTACATCTTCCTTGTTTCTCTTGATTGGCAAATTACTTTTTGGATGGTCTTTTGTACCCTTTAGGAGTCAACAGTTAGAACAGTGGCATCTTTCATCTCAGGATCTTGGTTGTTCCATCCTTTCTAAATCTTGGGCGAGGTTGCTCCCCGCTGTCTTTGTTTCTTTGCTTTAGGTGTCTTCCTAGCTATAGTCTTGTTTTCCTACTGGTCTAACAGGACGTGAAATAGTGCATTCAGCATGCTGTAACCTTGTTGCCATCCTCCTCTTATCAGAGTGCAAGTCCTCTTGCTGACAAGTTGTCTGTGTTGTGGTCTTGATGCAAGCAACACATTTTGCAATGTTCACACCTTTTATTGCTGTTGAATGTGTCCTTGGCTATTGGTGTCTGCCATTCTTTTAGCCCTTCCTCTTGTTTCTTCTCTTACTTTCACAAATGCACGTTTTCATTCACACCTTTCTTAATACTCTTTAGAAATCTCTCTTACAAGACACCCAAATGACCGTGTGGTACTTAAAGATGCATCGGAGAATGATTTAAATCTGAGGCACCTGGTGCTTTAGGAAGGAAGTTTGTGGCATCCTTTTTGACAGTGGGTGGCCTTAAGTACCACATGGATAAGGAGTAGCATCATTTGAGACTCTTAGACTTTTGCTTTAACCTGCTTCTCTGTCTGTCTTTCAGCCAAGGACAGTATTCCACTTGGTACAGCTATACAGATCCTGGATGGAGATGGTGAGGCTCTTCACATTCCAATCAAAGACTCAAAAGAAATGTTTCAGACCTACAGGAAAATGTATCTGGAAAAAAAGATGCAAAAGCCTTGATAGCACTCCTGTATCATAGGTCTTACTCAGTATCTGAGGAAAAAATGCCAGCACTAACTAAAACGCTTTTTCCTGTTTACTTCATACTTCTGAATAATTGTAAAAAAATATTTTTTTGAGTGTTGGCAATTTTTTCCCCCTCTTTGCCTCATATTTGTGAATAATTTAGATCTTATTCTGTATTTATTGCACAAATACGCTTTGGTGCCGAAAATGCCATTGTCAACTGTATTGTTTCTTTTTGGCATATTTGAATCTTTGTTTTTTAAAGATACAGGAGTTAGTTGAATCTTGACCAAAAAAACTCATTTAAATTGTCATAGTCTGTTTTCTTTTCTGATTCTGGAAAACTTCTACTTGTGGTACTTTCCATTGCTGGCAGTGGAAAAATATTCCTACTGGAAAGGGATTGCAGTGGATTCCCAAGCATTACACTTTTATTTTCTACTCATGGTAGTCTGATTGTTGTGCTTGTAACAAGGCTTTCTATTTGTGTAGAAACTTTTTTTTTTTAAACTGGGAATACAAATATAAAACCCTCAAATCAAACATACAGATCAGGGGACACCATGAAGTATTTATGCTGCTACTTCGTTTTCTTACATTTCTTTTTGTGGAACTTGTACAAATTGAACTCTGAGTTCTTCATCTGAACACAGTGCTGTAAACTGATAGTTGATTGAAGACTTCTCTTGTTTTTCTCTCTCCCTTCTTTCTTTACACTTGAAAGAAAAGTGTGATTGTTGAAGTGCAGGGAGTTTAAATTCACTCTTGTCCAGACTATGTTGCTCCCTTTAACCCGGCTGTAATTAATGTTGTTGTTTATAAAGTGTTAGATAATGTTTGACTATACATTCACTGTGACATAAGAGTTATATTTGTTGCTGGATATCTTTTGTTTAAGTGCCTTTTCATTATTGTTCGGAATTTTGAATTGAATCATATTTTTTCAGAAATTTGGTACTTTATTCTTTCTATCTGTTTAAACCTTTATACTGAAAGTAAAAACTCTGTAGATATTTCATTGAACAATTTTTATACTTGAAATAAACTTTTGAAGGCTATGCCTTGTCTTTTTTTAGTTCAAAAGTAGAAAGTTGTGTTTATTTCATTTAGCTAAATAGGCGTTGAAGATATTCCTGTAGATGAAAAGCAGCTTTAAAATAAGTGCCAAATCTTCCTCCTTAAAAGATTTCATCGTTGCAAGGGAGAACTGGACTTGAGTCCAAGCTTTTTCTGATGAACTTTTTCTAATGGCATGTACTTCAGAAAACACATCGGGTATATTTTTCTCTTCAGCATCTTTTTTTTTTTTCTTCTCTGCTTTGACTTGGAGTTGGGAATTGATGAATTCACATGAGTTAGTTACAAAGCCTTCAGTACCACTCCGTTCCTGATGATGCATGCTTATAGGCATCTTGGATATAATTACCCAGTGGAGCCTAACATAATTTCCTAGCTCTCTCTGTATGCTGAATTAAAAATTGGCTTTTTGGGGAGAAAGAAGTCCTCTGCTTCCATCATGTGTACATTTCTTCTCTCAAACTAGAGAACTATTTGGGAGGTTTTTAACTCCCTGTCTGGCACAGCTGTCCTAATAACTTAGATTGATTCCCCCCTCGCCAGCCCCCCCCACCCCCCCGACTGGATGCTCAACTATTAGTTTGTTGGGAATGTTGCTGCTGGAGAATTTTGTAATAATGTTGGCAGTGCTGAGAAGGTTTTATTTTGCATTTTCTTGGGAGTTTAGCACCTGTATTATACTGCCTGCATTAAGGAAGATTCATTGTAGCCTTAAGTGTACTCAGTACAAACAACACATAGTTCCTGTCAAGAATTTATTTTGGGTTTTGTTCTGCATAATGATACATGAAGCTGACTTAAATGCTTGAGTGAATTCTTTTCAATAGGAAATTATTCAATCCGTTGACCCATGACGATTATATTCTAAATATTTGGAGAAGTTTGTTCACTGACCCTGTCCACCCGGTAAGTGAGAATGCCAGTTTTGAGTCCCAGTGGATACAGCTACATCTTACAGAATCGTAGAGTAGTTTGGCTTGGAAAGGACCTTTAAAGGTCATCTAGTCCAACCCCCCTGCAATGACCAGGGACATCCTCAACTAGATCAGGTTCCCCAGAGCCCCGTCCAGCCTGACCTTGAATGTTTCCAGAGATGGGGCATCTACCACCTCTCTGGGCAACCTGTTCCAGTGCTTCACCACCCTCATTGTGAAAAACTTCTTCCTTATGTCTAGTTTAAATCTCCCCTCCTTTAGTTTAAAACCATTACCCCTTGTCCTATCACAGCAGGCCCTGCTAAAAAGTTTTTCCCCATCTTTCTTACAAGCCCCCTTTAAGTATTGAAAGGCTGCAATAAGGTCTCTCTGGAGCCTTGTCTTCTCCAGGCTGAACAAGCCCAACTCTCTCAGCCTGTCTTCATAGGAGAGCCGTTCTGTCCCTCTGATCATTTTTGTGGCCCTCCTCTGGACCTGCTCCAACAGGTCCATGTCCTTCTTGTGTTGGGATGCAGTACTCCAGGTGGGGTCTCACCAGAGCCAAGTAGAGGGGCAGAATCACCTCCCTCGACCTGCTGGCCACGCTGCTTTTGATGCAGCCCAGGATACGGTTGGCCTTCTGGGCTGTGAGCGCACATTGCTGGCTCATGTTGAGCTTTTCATCCACCAGTACCCCCAAGTCCTTCTTGGCAGGGCTGCTCTCAATCCCTTCATCCCTCAGCCTGTATTGATACCGGGGGTTGCCTGACGCAGGTGCAGGACCTTGCATTTGTCCTTGTTGAACCTCATGAGGTTCACCCGGGCCCACTTCTTGAGCTTGTCCAGGTCCCTCTGGATGACATCTTGTCCCTCGGGCATGTCCACCGCACCGCTCAGCTTGGTGTCATCTGCAAACTTGCTGAGGGTGCACTCGATCCCACTGTCTATGTCATTGATGAAGATATTAAAGAGTACTGGTCCCAATACGGCCCCCTGAGGGACACCACTTGTCACGGATCTCCATCTGGATGTTGATCCATTGACCACTACCCTCTGGATGTGGCCATCCAACCAATTCCTCATCCACCAAATAGTCCACCCATCAAATCCATCTCTTTCCAATTTAGAGAGAAGGATGTTGTGGGGGACCATGTCAAAGGCGTTACAGAAGTCTTCCTCTCTTATACCAAGGAGTGAAGCTTGGCTCTGTGACCCTGTTTACACGGTGACTTGTGCCTATGCTGCTTTGGTATGGCTAGGATTTTTGGAATAGACTGGCCACATTCTTTCTGCTTGATTCATGTGTTGGCTCAGTAGCTATCCTGTAAGCCTTTGCATCTAAAGTACTTTGCACTTACAACTGGCCTTTAGCCTGTGCTACGCTTACTGCAGAATTGCTGCATGCACCTGCATACTAAGAGGACTGTGCCACATGCTCTTAGTTACCATTTCTCCTGCTCCTTATGGTGCTGACTGAAGCCACAATATTACAGCAAGGCCTTGACCTCGGACAAGCAAGATGTGGCTACTGTGAAAAAATTAGTGCTACATGGATTGAAGAGAACTGACAATTGTATGAGGGCACTCACTAGCACTGAAGATACCCATCACGGATGTCATGTGTGCCCATTGTCTTGCACGTTGCCTGTACTTGAAAGGACTTGTAATATGAATGTCACCAGTGGGGTTACTTTGTACAAACCATGGATCCTGTCATGGCTCTGAGGGCACTAATAGGTCTTAATGGTCCTTATCATCCATATATGGCACCTCCACCCACACCCCCTGCTCATGGGCCCAGGAACTCCGTTTGAGATCAAGCCAGGGCTTCAGTCCCTACCTGAGTGATGTTCAAGGTCTACCTGTCTCTAACTCTGTTAAAGTCATGCCTGTGTGTGGGCATAGAAATTGCCCATTGGTCCAGACTCTGACCCATGGACAGTCTTCCTGCCTAGACTCAGATGTATGTTATTACTATGAAGTTACAGAACTATGTCTGACCCTGGTTACTATCACTGGATCTGATCTTGGCCTGTGAATTGACTTCCTGGCTTCATGTTGGCTCTCCCTACAAGCTTGTCTGGTGATACGGACTCTGGTTACCGTCCATGTCCTGCTTGCCTTGCTTGGGTGCTGTGGGGATGGGGCCTTGGCTGGTGAGGCCCCTGTCTTGCCAGTCATAGTATCTCCCTCGGCTTCTGTCCCCTGGCCCTTAGGGAGCTGCTGGTCCTTGCTGAGCCCTGACAAATACAGAACTGTAGGATGTGGGTGTGCAACATCCTGTCCTGTTGGTGTCTGTCTTCTCTCTTCTTCCCATTCCCTGCTAGGAAACTTTCTGTGTCAGTAGGAAGAGCTACCACTTCTATCATTCTTGCCTTTGTGCACCAAGAGAGGCATGGATGACTGTAAAAAGGTAAATGTCATTTACCACCCATTTTTAAGGACAAGAAGATGACCCACAGAACTACAGGAGACAACCAGCCTGACCCTTTTCTTTGGGAAGATAATAGAACAATCCTCCTTGAAGCCAGGACTACCTAAGTGCGGTAAGGATAAGGTGATTTGGAACAGGCAGCATGGATTTACGAAGGGCAGATCACACCTGACCAACCTGATGGCCTTTTATGATGAGAAGACAGATTCTGTGGACAGGGGGACTGTAAAAAATGTGGTTTACCTTTAACAAGGCTCTTGACATGGTTTCTCGTAGTATTCTTGTAGCCAAATTGGAGAGAGATTGTTTGGATAAGTGACCTACACAGTGGGTGGAAAATTAGCTGACCGGCTGGGCTCAGAGGGATACCGTCTGTGATCAGTGGTACAAAGTCCAGCTGGCATCTGATTACTACTGCATTCTTCAGCAATTGATACGGGGGCTGTCGTTGTTCACTGTCTTCATTAATGAATTGAAGAATGGGATGTAATGAACCTTTGCAGGTTTGTGTGGAGAAACGGGGTCCTCAGGAAACTCAAGAGTAGCTTTCTGTGGAAGTTCAGGAAAGGCACACAGGGTGTCTCCCAAAAACGCTTGCTTCCCCTCCCTCCCTTCCAACGGGTGAAACTAGAGGTACTCAAAAGAGCTGATTTCTAATGGTGTGATGAGGCCATGGCCCCAAAGGATGGCCTGTCCAGCAGATGCCTATCTTTGGCTTCAGGCAGCAATGTCTATGTAGAAACTGGGCTCACATCTGCTCCGGGACCTGACAAAGAGCCCCTGCCCTAACCATCTAGTGAAGTGATGTTCACCACCTCCTACCAGCAGACCAATGACCAGCCAGTCTCCGAGCAACGGCTACAGAATGACTATCTTCCAGTTTTATTGCTAAGCATGGCATCCTATGGTATGGAAGATCCTTTTAGTCAGTTTGGGTCACTAGTCCCAGCTGTGTCCCCTCCCAGCCTCATGCCCACCCCCAGCCCACTTGCTGTGGGGGCAGAGCAGGAAACAAAAAGCCTTGAGGCTGTGCAAGCGCTGCTCAGCAATCCCCAAAACACGGGTGTGTTAGCAATGCTGGTTTAGTCACAAATCTAAAACCTGGCACCATACGAAGAAAATTAACTCCATCCTAACCACGCACAGTACCTAGTCAAAGATGGATTGAAGTTTTCAGTCCAAAGCTATGACACTTGTCATGGGAAAATGAAGATCCATGTGGCTCTCTGCAAGCACCTCAGTCCCAATGCTGAGACTTTGTGAGGAGGACACCTTCTTATCATTCAGCCTGTGATGATGGAAACTGGTGTCTGCTGAAGTTCAAATGAATGCGGGCCTTGCAGTCTTCGATGTTGAAGGTAAAATTCACCTCAGTGTTTTCATTTAATGAACAGTAGGAAGACAAAGATTCCTGCCTTTATGGATATATCATGGCGTAAAGTCAAAGACATTCGTACAGTGTAATGGAGGACTTTGACGAGATACCTGTTTTCTGTAATGTTGCTTTCTATGGCTACGTGCATATAAGCGTTTTACAGTACTGATTAGTTCATATCACTCTCTTTCTCCATGCAGTGCTAACTCATGACTATCACTGGTTTGATCTTATAAAGCTGGATTAGATTATTCACAAAATTATTTCAGTCTTAAAATGACTGAGGTGCCTCAATGTGAAACGACAGAGGTTTCCTGCTTCTGTTTCAGTTTTACTTTGCTGTGGCACTGATAAATCAAGCACATGGGAAACATGCCTGAAAGGGTGTTAGGACTATAAAACTGAGCCTGCACCATCGTGCACCTCAAGCCCTCCCATGTTCCCCGGGGGGCTATCCTCTTTCTTCCAATCATCAGTGCTATTAAAAAAGTCATAAATAGCATTCTCCTTAAAAATAAAATTAGAAACCAAAGTCCCTCTGCCATAGCAGCACTTGTTCAATAGACTACAAACTGAAAGCCAGAAACTATAATCTTTGCAGCAAAATAATCTGGCAGTAAATCACACAGAAGATGGTTTTCAGACCATGTGGAGATACAGCTAATAAGGAGTAAAAAAACCATCTGTATGTTAATTGGCTCATAGCGACTTTCCCTTACATCCCTATTAGATATTTTTCAGAAAGACATTAGCCTGCCACTGTGCTCTCACCCAGTAACTTTGGGCTCAAGCAAAAACCATAGAAGATGACGCTGATGGCTGGTTTGAGATGAGCAAAATGATGAGTCCTTCCTTCCCCCAACACTGCAATAAAGGCAAGGAGAACTCAGCCCTCAGGTTAGCCCACAAATTAGCATACGTGTGGTTCCCAGCTAGCCACAAGAGATGCTGACTCGTACCCTACCAGGAAACGATGTGGGATGAAGTTAGAGTGCTGTATTTGGGCCAGGGAAAATAGGGGTCTGAACAGGGGATACTGTAGAGAGGATACTTGATTGCAGCACTGGGGGAGCATCTCTTCGGAGATGCTGGATGTACTTTGTTAATCTCACTGCTTATGGTACTTCTCTGCTTGCCTGGTTCTTTAATGATTTTACTACATTGATTTAAAAAATCTAGGTCTCTTGTGCTTTAGAAGTACAGAGACTGTCCTGAATCTCAGGCACTGCAGAAAAAAGATGTAGTGTTGCCAGAAGCAATAGAAGCAGCCTAGGCAAGGAGAATCTATTGCAAGATTCACCTTTAAACTGAACTAAAATTAAGTAAGTAAGTTTGGCATAGAGAGGTGCTTGTTCGTGCTCAAAGACATAAGGAACTAGAAAGAGCATTGCCTATACAAACTTGAAAGATGTTGTTAAGTCCATAGTGTTCTCTCAGGAGGACTTCAAGGAACCGACAAAAAAATATAGATTGGAAATAACAGGCTACAAATGCAATGAATATGAATGAAGACTAAGATAAATGCTCTACCTGTGCATGCAATCGTTCTACAAGTAACAAGAAAAAAGAATGCTCTTCTTAGAGCCCAGCAGGAGACAGATTGTGGCCCACCGTGCAAATTCCTCTTCTAGGGCATTTAGTCAGAACCAAAGAAAGGTCAAAAATATTTGACAGGTATAGCAGACATATTCTGTAGGTGGGTGGAAGTTTTCCTAATACGAACCATCAGGATCACGACAGCAGCTCATGAGCTGGTGGAACAGGCATTTTCCTTTAGAGAGCTATCTGCAGAATCCTAACTGGATCTGGCAGTACGCTTTACAGGAAACTTCTGCAAAACTGTCTATAAATGTAATGTGTAAGAGATTCATGTTCCTCACCATACCCAGTTCTTAGTGCAGGAGGAAAAGACAAATGGAATCATCGTACCAATATTAAGAATCCCTGTGTCAGTAAATTAACAAAGATCATCTATTTCCAAATATGAGAAAATACCACCACACTAAGAAAAAGACAACAGCAAGACAAAATCATATAGGTAGAAAAAAAAATGCATTTTTTTTCTGTTCATTATCACAACTGGCTTGCCGAGGCATATTGACAAAGGGAAAATTGTCTGATCTTATCAACATGGAATAATTAGTTCAGTGGCAGTTATCCTTGAGATATGTCAGGGGTTGTTATACATTTATAATTTGTCAAGCTCCGTAAGCAAATGCCCTGTAACGTAATTTGCAGTTTGGGTTCAATGATGCCATATTCAGTAGGCTGCTGTTATTTTAAATACTCTATGCAGTTCCAATCTCCCGAGTATTAACTTCATAGCAATTTTGCCAATATTGGAATCTCTTTGATAAATTGCTGTGACTGATAACTTGGCCACTGTCCATTCAGACAGCTGCTCAGAGGAAAATACCTGCAAGGAGCAGCATTATGGCTACAAGGAGTATTGACAGGGAGCAGCATAAAAAGCTGGAAGACCATCTGCTCCATAGAAGAAGCAGTCTGGGTAAGCGCATAAATGCCGCATGTTAACATCAAACCTCTGATTGTGGTCATGCTGGCTTGGCACAGACCTGCGTCGCAGAGGACCAAACACAACTGTCTTTGGTACTGTCTGCTTCACCTGTGGGCATCTCCAGCAGCTACAATCTGAACGGGCAGCTCGGCAGAAGAGCCAACAAGAAAAGCTTTCCGTAGGGAAACCTGATGTTGCTCCTCAGCATTTCTGCTCTGCATCTGGTGCAGCTAACTATGGTTGAACCTGTTTTGAGGTACAAGTACATCCAAAGCAAATTTCTTCTCTGATAAGACCTTAAACAGCCACAGACAAGACTTAAACATTCATAAGTCTCTAAACCTTAAATTTTAAAATGCTGTTAGGCCAGAAAGATACTCTCTTTATAGAAGAGGTATGGGAGAGAGAGCACAAGTAAAGCACAAAACTATGGCATGCTTTAATATTTGGAGGCAACTATGTATGTAAATAAGTTTAGTTCTAAGGGTTTAATGGCTCTGTAAACTTTGTTGATTTTGTGGTATTAATGTTGAAAGCCATCTTTATACTCTGCTATAACAATATATATTCTGGGTAGGTCACTGCTGTCTCTCACATAGACATATTTCGAAAAAGCTTCACCCTGATATAATGAGCAAGATGAAGGAGATGTTTAGTAATGACTGTATCATGAGGATACTTGCACTAGATTTATTTGTGAGCACTAGTCCCAGAATGCTTTTGACTTGTATTAATTTGGCACTGGGATGATAGGTTTCCATACCGAGTGTAAAGAAAGGCTCTCAGGGAAAAAAAAACAGAGTAAGATGAGAAGTCCCACTGCTGTCTGGTGGGGATGCACTCTGTGGTGGGTTAGTGCAAGTGGCTTGAAGCTTTTCTGTGCTTCTGGGATGTTTTGTTCCAAGGGAAATAAGAAACTGCCGAGAGTTGTTCTGCAATGTTTTGACGAGAACCTCGCTTTCTCCATTGGTCTGTGTGTTGGGAACAGGAGAAGGGTCAAACGCATAGTCAGTGATGACTAGACGTATGGATGCTGTACCTGCAAGTGCTGCTTCCTGTATGGAACTGGTCAGAGGTCTTCCTGGGATTTCAGCAGAAGAAATCCCTGCTGTCTTTCTGTAGCCCTGTCTGCTTTGTAACTTTTTCTTGGTTCTTATGTACATTCATGATTAATTCTGATGTGGACACAATTTGCAGAAAGCACAAAGTGGGTTGAAAATGTGCCATTTTACTTCTTGAAGCTTCTCTTTTGAAAGATCGGCAGTGACTGAGAGGTCAACTGCTTGATGAATAAACTTGAAATTAGCAAATAGGTACGTTTTTGGAGGGCTCCTTGGTTTAGTCAGGCTGAGATGTCCCTTTGGTTCTGACTGTAGGCAATGTCTTAATGAGAGAGAGTCTGGGAAAAAATCTGGAGGGTAAAACATCATAACAGCATGCTAGTAGTTTCTTATTTGATTAATAAGATGCACAAGTGGGTTTTTTCCTGATAATAGGTATATAATTTTGTATTGGGTGTCAGTGGCAAGGTTTTGGCAGTGGGGATGTTGTCCTGAAACAGGATTCTTCACCCGGTGTGCAAAGAGCTGATCCACACGCAGAGTCGAGATATTTGTTTATTTCATGTCTGCGCAGAGATGGGTGCTACGTGGTAACTCCACAAAGCTAGCACACCTTGGCTAACACACAGTGGACATTTATACACTTTGAGCAACCATTATCAACACTTCTACAGTTACGCTTAGTTATCCTCTTTAATGTTGGTCCTTACATGCCTCGTCTCCACTTAAAGACACAGCACACGTTTATTTTACTACTCATGCTCTATGGGGAAGGGGCTGCTGTGAGCAGGGGGTGACTACAGCCCAGGGGTGTGACTTTTACTATGTTAATTAGCGAAGTTCACACAGAGTTCTGTTTACCTTCTCTGGAATGCTCATTCAGTTACAAATTCAAGGACTCAAACAAGGTTGTGCCATCCTTGGGCCTCTTGGTTAGGCTTCCTTATCTCGTTGTTTTATTTTGCATACTCTCTGTTCCACTTTTTTTTCATCAGTAAATCATTCCTTTTTTCATCAGGGAGGCTGCGGGGGGGCCTCTGTGGGAGAAGGCCAGGGGATGCCCTGGGTCCAGACGAGTCCACAATGCACCCACTGCAGGACACAGCTGAGCCCACCACCCAAACTGGTGGTGCCTCTGGGAAAACATATTTAAGAAAGGATAGAAAACACCAAAGACGGAAAGGAGGAGAAAACAAAAGAGTGAGAAACAGCAGAGGGAACACCAAAGTTGGAGGAGGAGGTGCTCCATGGTGGAGCAGATATTCCCGAAGTAACTGCTGCCCATGGAGGACCTACACTGGGGCAGATACTTCCTCAGAGGAACTGCGGCCCATGGATGAGCCCATGGTGAAGCAGGTACACCTCCAAAGAGACTGCAGCCCATGGAGCACCCATGGTACAGCATAGGAAAGAGCAGCAGAGAGAAAGTGCTGTGTCCTGACCCCAACCTCCTGCACTGCATGTTGCCTCAATGAAGGGACTGAGTGTACCCTGCAGTGGTAAGAAGGCGGGAGGACAGGTACCTGGAGTGATGGAGTGAAGCTGGGTCTGGGAATGGGGGAGGAAAAATGTTTTCCCTGTGTATAAATGTGTTGGGGTTTTTCTTTTTTGAAAGAAAAATCCAAATCACTAGTCAAATATTTATGTTAATTGGCAATGAATTAAGTTAAATTCCCCAAGGCGAGTCTGTTTTGCCCGTGACAGTAATTGGTAAGTGATCTCCCTGTCTTTATCTCAACCCGAGTTTTCCCTTTCTTTTTTGCTGTTTCCTCCCCCATCCCACTGAGGGATGAAAGAGCAGGTGGTGGTCCACCACAAATTTGAAGGGGAAAATCACTATGCCTTGAGGGAGCAGTAAACTTTTCTGTGAGATCAGTGCACAAGGTAAAGAACAAAAAATCCATTCCTTGTCCTTGGTCAGGGTGTTATGTTACCATGTAGCCCACATCCTCCAATCCTAGGCATGCTTTACCTCCCAGGATACCCAGAAGAAGTGATACCAGTGCTTGATGTATAACATTACCTATAACCCTAGCGAAGGGGCTGTTTATTGCCCAAAAGGGAAACAACAGCAGAAGCACAGCATGAAAAACCATCATGTGATTGTATCTGTTCAAGGGTTGTTGAACTTGTTTCACAAGCAGAGCTCAGAAAGCCCCCAGTAAAGCCTTCTGTAGCTTCCACACCGTGACCTGGTGTTTTCACACCCTTGAGGGTTTCTTTGTTATGCAGCAGTAGAGAAACCTCTACCAGGGGAGGGCATGGCAGCTTCAGTTCCAGCAGCTGGCTGTCCATTTTTCCAGCAAGCAAAGAGCCCAAGAGAAATAGCAGGTCTTGGTTTCCGCTCAAGGCTGTGTTCGCCACTTCTTATCTTTCTTGGTGATTACGTTCTCCTATCCCTGTGTGAAGAGAATTTAAGTTTCTTTCTTTGGTTAGCATGCCTAAAATAGAGAGGTTTCCTTTTTGTTTTGTTTTTGTGATATACGCAAGGCCTGTGAAACTTAATGATTTACAGTGGAGTAAATTGGACACTTAGAACTCTACTATTACGATTTTTACTAATGATAATTTATAAAGGCAACACTTTTTCTAAATGAGACCAAATCATACCAGTTGGAAATAGCACAGCGGGACAGAGCTCAGAAATGAGACATGTCAGAATTGAGAAACAGACCAAGACTTCCTCCCCAAAATGAGCTTAACCACAAGTAACAAAGTAAGTATATCCACTTGCCTTACTTGGGAGACTTGGTCTATGTATTCATGATAAGGTTGTAGAAGGAGACTTCTGCTCTGAAATAATTTTTCTCCTGGCCTGAATTCTGTTACTCCAGTGGTCCTTTCCACAGGAACAGGTTTCTGTTAAGAGCTCGGTGACGGGGCAGGTTAGCCAGCATCTCCAGGAGAGCGGCCACCTGCTGGCAAGGTCTAAGGCAGACTTAATTTCCAGCTTAAGTAGAATCCAGTACACACACTGATTTCTGAACTCCTTATGTCCTTTGTGCATCATATCTTGCTTAATTTACTTATTGTCATTAAAGTCAATCTAAATTCTTGAAAGTTAATCGCTGAAGAAGCCTGGTTTCTTAAGAGCAAGTTGCCTGAATTCTGCACTTTTCTGCACACAGCTTTTGTCTGGGAGTCAGCCATGAGTGTGGCAATGGGTGTCTTTCCCAGCTAGATCAATCCCGTAGCCTGTAGAACAGACTTCTTCTCAGAGTTTTTGGCAGAGGGTCATTAAAATGGTTATTAAAGTGGAGATTTCTATTAAAAATAGCCTCAGAATGCACTATGCAAAAGGTTTTTGATAGAACCTCTGATGTGAATGCAGAAGCACAGTTTTAGAGACGAAAAGCTGATGTAGACTATTAGCTTGTGGTTTTTAAACTGTTAGACTAAACAATGTTTGAGGTCTCACTCCCCCTTTCTGTTTTATGTCAATGGCCTCATATTCCTCCTTTACAACTTCTGACAAGTCATTTTCCCTTCTCTCTCAGTTTTTGTAAGAGAAAAGCTGGAGGGAGCGCAGGGTCACACACCCTTGGTACAGAAAAGGGACCGTTGAGCTGAGATGGGCCGGTGACAAAATTGCCAAACCAGCACAAACATATTTAGCCTTTCTTCCGATGAGACAGGGACTGGTCAAATCACTGACTTAGTACAACTGTAAAGCACTAATAGAATTGCTGGCCTAGCATTAATATATTTAGCTAATTGCTGATTTAACATCTGGTAGACCGTAGGGTTGATGTTGTAAAATCACTGTGGTTAAAACAGCTGCAGAGCGAGGGTGGAGTGGTCGGCTGTCTCTGGGTGAGCCCGGGGAGCTGACTCCTCAGGAAGGCAGCTGCGGGATGCGGGTGGAGTGGCGGGTTGCCGTTGGGATGGATTCAGAGCTGACTCCCCAGGGATGGTGAGCAATCTGGCTGCATAAATGAGGAAGTACAGAAGGTCACAGGTCACTGAAACTGAGAGGATAAAAGGGAAAATCAAAGAGCAAGAGGTAGGCTCAGCAGAATAGGTTCAGCATTGAAGATCCCACTGTCTGGGAATCCACAGCTGCGAAGGCTGGTATCTTTTCCAGGCCACCTTGACGCATGAGGTGGGACACCTCTCATAAGCGTGGACCCTAAGGGCCAACAGCTGCATCTTGCAGACCTCCTTGAACTGGGAGAACTCAGGATTTTGGGAATGCTTGTCACGCTAAAAGCACCACTTTGCTAATATTTATCATACCTGCGTACTGCTGAGTTTATCTTAGTTACATACTTGTTCAGTTTAGGCAAACATAACTGGCATAACTGTATGTCATAATTTCCTTACCCCTGTAGTACCTGAGTTTATTGAGCAATTTGTCAGAGTAGGAGACTGCAGTGTGGGGCTGGAGCCTGGAGAGGCAGGGACGCCATGTGAAGAGACAGACAGACAGATACCCAATGTGTTTAGCCTGTAGAGCTGTCTTTGAAGACTGGAGGAGTATCAAAGGGCACCTATACCACTTACAGTAATTCTGTAAGGGGATTTATTCTGTCTTTCACAGACAAGAAACTTATTTCTACCTTACTGTAAGGAAAAGAGATACTTTCCTAGAAGAAAGGAAAAGACATTCTGCGGTCACGGGCTGGCAGTGGGGAACTAGCCTCCCTGGGAATTACAGTAACCAAAGAAAAAAGGATTATCGTACAAAGGCATGAAAATGGAGAGAATGAAACTGATGTAAAAAGGGGATTCAGAAAGGAGCAATCCCAAGAGAACTGAGTGAGAAAAGGCAGAAACTGCATAGGAAAAAAAAAAGTGTTTTAGCTGCAGCGTGTTCAGTGAAATTACTATGTGGTACTAAACTGAGCTCTGGATATCGCTGCTAAATCCACTAGATGACAGTGTGGAGACTGCATTCAGCCCGACAGCAACATCTGTCTGTTCTTTACAGGCCTGTTGGCATTGGCTCACTGCTCTGGTATAAAATCAAAGTTTGCAATGTGCCTCTGACCGTACCCAGGGGCTTCATGTGCGTCCATGGAGAGAACGTGCTCTCGGTCAGTGTTACAATAAAGGTAACACTGGCATGAAAGAATCGACCGTCAGTATTCCAGCACTGGCTGTTTTTTCCTAAGCCTAAATATCTAGGGGCTTGAATTAAATTGGGGATTGATGATGGAAAGTGAGCTAAAGGATGAAGGGACAGCCACCGTCTCTCTGCTGTGCCTTGCAGCTTTGCAGACAATTATGTTTCTGTTTGCACACCACAAGCTCTCCCCATCGCTGCCTCGGTGCGTTGCCACAGCGTGCAGTGCCTGGCCCAGCCATCCCCCAGGGACCGCCGACTGGTACAGCAAAGAAAGGGATGGAAGGAAGAGACCAGAAGACAGTGAGCCAGTTGACAAGGACTAGACGCACGGTACAGTTTTGGCTTCTGTGGCTATTCCAGTTTGTATGAGGGAATGGGCAAAGCAAGGTAAGAACACCTGGGGAACACAGCAGGTTTTCTTTCATAGCACTGGTTTCTCCACACGGTCTCTTTCCACCTAGGATATGGTGTGACCCAGCGTACAGATATTATCACTGTAACTGTAGTGTGAAGGACCTCTAAAAGTTATGTCTGAATATTTAATGCCCAACTGGGATTTACACTACGAGAAAAAGAAAATTGAAGCAAAGACTGTATATTAATCAAAATCAGTGCAAACTAGGTTAATGTAAACAAAGCACTATACATACGTAATGTAATTTTTATGACAACGCTGTTTTGAAAATGTGCCGTCAGTATAGAGGCAAGATATATGTTAATGAGTCTGCAAACCTTGGTTGCTGTGATTAGCCTTTCTTTAAGGTGATAGATGGGATCTTTATTGCTCAGTCCTCTCAAATATCCTTCATTTTGTAGGACACCACAAACTTTCACCCCAAGGCTGTCTCAGTTTCACACCAGTTCATGGGTTGCTCTCCATCCCTTTCGTGCAACATTAATGGTTTTCAGTTGTGCTCCTGCAGTCCAGCCCAGACAGGTTACAGTGGTGTCTTCTCCTGGTGGCTTCCCTGGGGCAAGAGTGCTGCAGGGGGTACAAACCCTCCGGTCGGAGGGCACAAACCATCTCATTGCTGGCTGTGGGGCTAAGGTGATCACCCCCTTCCCTTCTGCTCCATCCCTCCCTATTAAAAAATGCCTTAGTTCGAGAGACAGGAAATACTCATCTGTTGTGCCATTTATTGTAGCGCAGTTCACCATGCACTGGAATCCCAAAGCGCCCTGAATTTTGTCTTAGCCTGATACATAAGCCTTGAAACTGGCATTTGGCAGTTGTCCTGGTGACTTTATAACATCCAGGGTTTTAGGATTTTTGATTCATGTGCTACAGAAACTTGTCCTTATATGGGATAACATGAAATTCCACGAGTGAGAACAGACGGATTTTCTTTTGCTCTGCTTTTTCTTTCCATCTAGGGGAAGATTTGTCAGTCTAATTTTCCTTACCGCCCTTTCTGTAAGTAGAAAGAGGAAGAGAAATACCGAGCGTGATCTCACTTAATAACCACCGATCCATGAGTCTTTCATGGCCTTTGGATCAGGCAGCCGTACAGAGAAGAATTAAAATCAGGATGTCTGTGAATCTTCCTTTTCTTCTAAATTAGCTGCATATTGCAATTTCATAAACAATTATTTCAGTCTCTTTACTTCTCAAACACAGTACTATTTGTCGTTAAAGGCCGCTTTGAACATAAAACTATTAGGATGCCCTTTATTAGAGTGGGTTACTGCAGCTCTCTTTCTAATGAATTTTTTGCTTTATGACTTGCTGGCTGAGTTTGGGCTCTTACTTTAAATCACACAATTGATTCAGTGTTCAAAGTCAGTTTGTCAGACCGTATCTTCATGAAATAGCCTGCCAGCAGAGCAGCCTAGGCAATGAAAAATGAGGATGGAAAACGAAGTAACCTTGTTATTATTTTAAATTGCCAAACATTTGGGGTCTGCTTCTGCAACCCTGAAACTGTGGAAGGGAGGGGAGCTTCTGATGCCAGCCCAACGAAGCCAAAAGCAAGCAATCCTCTGGAGTGACACCGCTTCCCTCTGGAAGGGGCAATGAACAGCCCGGGGCTGTGGCAGCGTTCCTGATGGGTCTGTCATGTGGCAAGCTCCCTCTTCCTATTTTTTCTGGTGAGATGTCTGCAAATGCCTACACCGTAAATTCATTTTGTCAGTGGAGTGTACAGGGAATGTGGTAGACCCCAGGAAAGCCATGGGCTGTGAACGATGTGTGGTGAGTTGCCATGCCCGTCTTACAAAACTATGTAGCAGTGAAAGACATTTTACAAGATATTGCAGTTGAAATGATGATGAGAGACATCATCTGAGAGGATGAGGTTATGACAGACACTTAAGGAAGAACGTTTGTCTTCCCTTAGCTAGCCTGGTCTTACCCATGGTGAAGCAGACATCAAGGGACGCTAGGAGGGGGACATTTAAAACTCTGCTGGGCACAGAGCTGGGGGTGGCGTGCGTGTGGGATATCTGCAGTCCTGCAGTCAAGGGTGAAAGCTCGCCTGCCTCTGGGTTAGGCAATCTAGGGTCTCGCCACCTGGATAACCAAGTGGATCATCTGCTTTTGTTTTTCAGTGCATCAGTCGCAGCAGCTCGGCTGGGCCAAGGCCTGGTTTCATACGTGCCTCAGTGGTTTGCAGGCAGGAACGGAATTTCAGCCTTTAACAAAAGAAAATGCCACACTGTAAAACCTCTTGGTACTTCTGGATTAAGAATGGTCACGTTAAGTACTTCCTGAATGGGCACATGCTTAATTTTGGGTACTTGGACATTGCAAAGAAAGCCTTATTGTACTGCGGTGCAGTATAAACTTAGAAATGCTTCTTGACCGCACAGTGCTGCCAAAAAATTTTTTAATTTGCCAGCAGAATAAAGAGTTAAATAAGTATCCAGAAAATCCTGGGGTTTGAAGAAATATCTCATTTTACATTATCTTCTCAGAGAAAAATTGTTCATGTTAAATATGCATCAGATCCTTATATGATTTTTAGTCACTTTTTATTGATTTTCTTTTCATTCTTTTAGAAATATATTGAGGTTTGTTTAATAAAACTGTGTGTACTTCAGTCCCTTGGTGCTGAAATAAAAACTACTGGATTGCTATTTATGAAAATAACTTTATTTGTAGGCCACAGTAGAAAGAGTAACGACACAAACTGCAGTAAGAAAAGCAGCACTGTAACACAGAGAAGGAGTCCCATAAAAATAAGTTGCTCTAATGAAGAGGAGACCGATAGCTACCTAGGATCTCAGGAAAAGTATTCTACTCATCAGTGGAGGCTCCAAGGCAAATGTGCAGGCAGAAATGTTGGCAGTCCCCTAATTCAACTCACATGGCAGGCTTTGAGACTGTAAGAGGTAATTTCTAGAGCTGGGTGAAAAAGAGATCAAGAAAACCTGATAACGCAGCATTAGTTTTAACCCAAATTGGAATGCAAATATGCAATGTTTTCGCCTCAAGATTTTGTTCTAGAAATGCTAAAAATTTGCATCAAAATAAAACAGCCTGACACTCCTGAAAGGGAAACACATTTTGCTGTAACTTCTTATGAAATGACAGTAACACAGACCAAATTCTGGTTTTAGATAAGTTAACGCAACCCCACTTCAAGTCATTTTGTTGTGACTGACAACAGAACTTGGCTCTACAACAAATGAACATTGCTGCACTGTAAAATAACCATGTGAATAACTTCAGGACCAAGTCATGTTATCTGAAAAATAGTTCTTGATTTTAAAAATGCTTTGTTTAGAGTAATTAGTCGCATACAGCTTTTCCAGTGTTGTGCATTGCATCTTGCATGTTGCTTTTGAGTAACCTGATGCTCACTATAATGCAGAATTTCCTGGTCAGACACATTTTTCCGTACCACTATGGGGTCCTGTGGCTCCCACAATGCACCGTCCATGTTGTTTAAATAAAGAACACACTGAATGGTGGCTGGGAAACCAAGACATTAAGAAAGAATGGAGATTGGTGCTCTGATTTGTATCATACAACACACTGCAATCAAAAGTTGCAGTTTATTGTAGAAGTGCTTCAGAATGAAACGGTTTGGGTCGCTTGGAAGAATATTGAACTTTACTTCACCTTAAGTCTATTCTCCCTTGAGTTCAACCAAGATAATATGTCATTTCAATGATTCAAATTGTAAACTGAATTTTTTCCCAATGGGAAATTTTAATTCTGAAAAAGTTGCTTTTATATCAGGAAATGAGCTAACTGTTCGATGCCCTTTGCAATTGAATGTTCCCATTAGCAGTGCAGGGCCCACACTGCAGAAAATATGACCTGTTGTCTTTGATCTTATTTGGGTTTCATCAGAAAGAAGGAAACACATGATCAAGACCACTCTGAACTGTAATTAAACTTTGCCCTCCAGTTGACCCAGCTATCAAAAGCTACTTCCCCATGTGAATTGGAAAAATCAAAGGAAGGTTGATATGACACGAGTGATGCAGCTGGGTTCAGAAACTAATGTATAGTAACTATGCTATTCTAATGGGCCAAAAAAAAATCAGAAAGATATTACTTGCCAGTTTGGCAGTGCTTGATGAAAAATATATACCAGCAAAACCAGAGAGTCGTAATGAATTACTTTTAACTAAAACCTTAGACCTTTGGATGTTGCTTTAATACTTTCTGAAGAGTAAATAAACAAAGAGCTAGTTCAAGTAATCAATCAGAATAATTTTGGCTCCTATCTGAGGAACATACTCAATTATCTAAGCTTGTAACAAACCTGGCAAGGCATGGAAGTCCTTGAGGAAAGCCATCTGGTAGCAGAAGACAGGGAATTTTTAAAAAGGAATTCTTTGATGATCCATTTCTGGAGAGAGTACGAAGGCAGAGATCTGGCCTGGAATCAGGTAGAGCAGAGCAGAAGGGGCTGCCTGGAAGGGTGAAGACTGGTGGGGTGGGATGTTGAAAAAAGCTGAGGAAAGGAATTGCATGCAGGTCTTGCTGTTTTTCCTTATCTTTGTATAATTTCTTGATCAGTCTTTAGAGTAAAGCTTGTGTTCAGATACTCCTCTGAAGAGTAACTTGCTCTATCATGTCTACCCATGAACAGGGAAACCAGCCACAGCCTGGGGTACTCCTGGGCTGTGCAGAAGCTGCAGGTAAGATATGAACGAGCCAGTACTTGTTTTCTAGGTTAGGTAGCTGAACTACATCGAGTTGTTGGCTACAGAGCTTTTATTTGGCGTAGGAACTAAAAGAGCCCTGGATGTGAAGGACACAACGCTGAGGAACAGCCAGCCCTATTTGCACAAGATACAGGAAAATCAAAGTTTGGGGTCAGTATTGTAGCTTCTGCGGATGAGTCTTATCTGGGGATTTACCAGTTAGATTAAAGTTTATTCGTTCTGGTATGAAACTATGGGAGTAGATGATGAATGGAAGTGGAGACAGGAAATGGCACGGAACTATTAAAATCTGCAAATCATGCTATGGGTGCCTGTTCTGGGTTTAAATGTGTTAATATAAATAAATTATGAACTAGTCATCAAAGTGAAAAGATGAAGTATTTATGGAAGGGGTAGAAAGTGGTATAATCTAAAGGTAAAGCAGTTTGGGCTGAATAAGAGGAAAAATGGGGCCAAAACCTTCCAGTAATCTATCTCCAGCTTCCACGTTTTGATGATCATTTGACTGAGTTTGTTCTCCAGTGCTGCAAATTATTATGAGATCAAAAAGGCTGGCCCATATGGAAATTTCTGTTGGAAAATCAAACCTGATCCTGCTGCTTTTCTGACACCCGTAAGGTTTGATAACAATGAAAATCACAGAAGCATAGAAAAATACAGCTGAAGAAAACTCTTTGAGGAGAACTTCTTCCTTTCCCAGCATATCTTTCAAATATAAAAACACCCCTTCTGTCTGGGCACTGACTCCAGGGACACAGGTCAATGGGGCAGGAAAATCCCCTGACAAAGAGGCAAATGGAATCTATTAGGATTCTCTCTAAAAATGTATACAATACGCCCCTCCCCAGGAAATATACTGAAACATTTCAGTTGAAAAATGCTGAAAGAAACCCAAATAAAATATCTACCACCTACTCCTAAGTTTTAGACTTTGAAAGATTTTAAAGAAATATGGACATTAAATGGAAGCAAAATTTTCCTTTGTATCTAGGCCAATTAAGTGGACATTGCATTGTATCAAGATACTACTTAGATCTTCATACATCGTAATGTGATTTAAGTTTCAATAATATATGTAATAACAAAAATGAGAAATAGTCACCCTCTTTAAAGAACAATTTTCTGAAGTTGCAAGGCTCAATGCGGATATAAAGAATCTCTAGTATGTACCTGAATAATCAGAAATAATTTTTCGATTGAAATAATCTATGCTAGATGTCCTGTGAATGGAGATTTATATTAAAATCTTTCCTCGGCATCTATTATTTGAAGAATATTTTCTCTAAATCTGCTATAGAGACGCTGAGGTAAAACAGTTTATTATTTTATCTGAGGAAATAGATTTCTCTTCTAGTAATACTAATTTCTTACAATACCTATCTGTCAAGATGGTCCTAGTAATTATCATTCCTTATCATAATGGAAATCAGATCTCTCATTGATCCGTTTCCTAATACATCTTTGGCATTCCTGGGATGTGAGCTAGAAGGTAAGTTAAATGCTGATGCATAAGGTAGTACCTCGGTTTAAGTCTGTCTTCAATTCCTTGGCATCATCTTTACAAACAATGTGAAAAAAATGACTGGGAGCTCCAGTCTTTAATTCACTTTATCACTTCTGTGCATTTCCTCAGTTCATGTGATTTATCTATTAAATTCTGAGTTCGGTCAGTTTTGGAAAAAAAAAATAATTCTAATTTTTCTTCCTACCCCTGGTTAAGGAGAGAAATGACAGATCTGACATTGTCATCATTTTGCCGTATTGACTCCTCACCAAATGTAATCCTCCACATGAAATCCTAGTCTTGCTGCAAACAGTGGAAAAACATGATTTCCTTGGAGTGATGATTTCAGCCTCGCAGAGATCATCTTCCTTGTGTTCTCTTTTTTTTTTCCTCGTCTGTACAGATTTCTATTGTTCTCTTGTCTCCGCTCCTCCAGCTTTAAGATTTTGAAGTTTTTTTATTATTCAAGATATGTAGATTTTTTTTTAAGGGAAAAGTAGCGTTGCTTCTGTATGTTTGATGGTCTCGTTGGAACAATCCACATAAATTATTCTAATATGATTTTCCATTACTGACTATATAGCATTTGAAAATAGTCGTTCTGACCAAATAGCAACGAACAGCTGTGCTATATCAGAACATGGGTCCACATACCCTATCTGATATATTATATCTCTGCTATAGCCAGTGGTAGATAGTAAAGAAAAAGCCATAAAAACAGGGCAATCTTGGATTCATATTTTTTCCAAGTTACTCTCCCAGTTTCCAGCAGTTTCTGATTTAGAGACTTTCTGATCTACAGATTGTATCTATATCATCTTGTCCAGCTGCCCTTGACAGACCTTTCTTCTATGAACTCGTCTAGTAGCTTTTGGAATTTATCTATACTTTGGGCATCCAAACAAAACAGGATGTTATGCCCTGCAATGCAATTAGGCACTGCACGTGAAAGCGCTTGCTTTCATTTGTCTGTGACCTGCTGCCTGATGATTTCATTTAGTGCCCCGTAGTTCTTGTCTCACAAAAAATAATGACTAATCATTCCCTCACCACCTGCTCCACGTGATTGATGTTTTTCTAGACCTCTAATGTCCTCAGTAATCTCTTTTCCAAGCTGAGGAAACCAAATCTCTTCACGTTCTCCTACAATAGAAATTGTTTCCTACTTCTGACCAATCTGGCCCTCTTTATCTGTATACTTTCTAGCTGTAAAATCTCATTGTTGAAGTGACTAGGTCTTCACACAAGGTTGGGTACACCATGGCTTTATGGAGTACCAAAGGATAGTTTCTATTCCCTTCCTGGTCTTTTTGATGGTCGGGGAGTAGGAAGCTTCATCTTCCAAAGAACTACCTGTAATGAGGTAGGAGAATACCTGGTGATAAGAGCTAACTATTGGGAACATATAATTAGGGTCACTCTTCATGTGCACTGCCTTGCATTCATCAGTGCTGGATTTCTTCTGCCACTTTGTTGCCACTCAGTACTGGGAGATCTTTCTGGCTGGCAAGTTCAATTCTGCCACTCCGAAGCACTAGTGCTGCTGGGGGAAAAAAAAAAAAAACCACAACAAAAAACCCCACAAAACAAAACCCCAAAATGATAGAGGTTTTTATGCCAAATCGCACAGAAAAACATCTTTTTTTGTGTTTGCTTCCAGTTGTTAAGCAGCCTAGGGTCAAAACAAAATCAAACCAAACCAAACCGCAAACCCAAAAGACAAGGATTCTTTTTGTCAGCTTACTTTGCCTCCCGAATTGTCAGGCAAACCATTTCCTTCAGTTATAAACCGAAGGCAGAGGCTGCAGGTAGGTTCCCCCACTGTGGAGTCTCCATGAGTAAAATTTTCAAGGCCAGGCTAGACAGACAGCTGTAAGGAACGGCAGAACAACTGCTGTCGTGGGGGGGAGATGTACGCGAGGTCTGTCTGAGATCCCCTCCGATGCTACGACTAGAATAGCGTTAGACATGGGATCGATACATTCGCAATGAGTCCTTGCTGGCTTTGGCACATTTCATTATACTGAGTGAAAAATAATTGGTCTCATTGGTATATACTTCTTTTATATGTGTTTTTAAGGATGGGGATACATCACGTGTATTTTATCAGTGTCCTGTCAGTACATAGCAGCTGAACCCAGCAGTGATGACAGTATTATTTAGATTAGAGTTATATATAGAAATGCTGTGAATTTTCACTTTATTAACAGCTTTGCAGGAGACAGGCTTCTTGTCTTTTACGTTATGCAGTATTAATATGAAACTAAACTATCTGAAGAAGTGTAGCTTTTGTAGGACAACTTAGTATTGTCAATGCTACGGCAGCAGGAGAAGCCTGAGGAAAGCAGGGTGTATAAAAGGGAACGGAGAGAAGACCAAAAAGAAGAGGAATATGCTGAACACAGTGCTACATAGTGTCAAAGGGGGATTTAAGAAAAACAAACCCGCTCAAAGACCAAACAAGCAGATTTTTTTCTCTCCCAGGGAACCAAATGAAGTTGCTTGGGAACTATTGACTTACAAACCCCCGAGGAAGAACAGAGAGCAGAAATGTAAAGCATTGCTGCCTATGGCAAATAATTCTTGCAGGAGGCGTGAGCTGTCCCTGCCCGCTGCTACCTGTTGTTCAGAAATATCTACAAATGACGCAGTGGGAAGTGCAGAAACACATCCTGAATTTACCGCAGAAACCTGCCTTCGTCATTTGAAAGATCAACCGCTCACCCTGGGCATTTTACAGTTCTGCTGTCCCTGTGTGTCAGCATGGAGCTGCTTCGGTGGTTAAGATGACGAGATGTCCTGTGCTCTGTGGAACAGGTAAATGTGATCTTTCACGTGTATCGGCAGGTCTGCAACATTCAGCGTGAAGTATTGTTTAGAGAAGTACTGATTTATTTCCGACATCAGTCCTAACTCAAGGAATAGACACCATTAATACAGAGCCATTCAGTGAAAACATCAGATCTGTGTGATGTGGAGAAAATGAAACAAAAGGCGGCAGAGACCTTTATCTTTAAAGGCTTTTTTAAAATTCATAGTGCCAGCCAGTACCTCACACCAGAGGAAGCAGTTTAGCCGTGCCAAACTCATCCTGAATTGGGACAGCCTGTCAGGTTTAGGTGGGAGGGTGTTTGGGGAGCGGTGCCTCTGGCAGTCCCAGCATCCCGATCCTCCCTGCTCCCTGAGCCGGCCTGGCAGCTTGGGATGCTGCGTACTGAACGGGGTCAGGGAAGTGATCCACTGGGAAATTTTGGTCACCTGTAATATTTTTTGCTTTTCTCTTTAAGCAGATCACTGGTTAAAAAGAAAATCGGGAGTCTCAGAGCAGCTAAGGTAACCTCTACCTACATTTATTGCATCCAATCATTACAACCACAGCTGTTTTATAGCAATAGTTTAAAATAAACTTTGCTTAATAGTGAGGTTTATTTTCCCCTTAGGCTGCCAACAGCTTTCCCGTATATAATCTCATTTTTCAACATCAAGTTTTGTCTACCAGGCTGGCTATAATAGGCCTCTCACTTCATTTTTTTTAGTGCTTAGTCACCTAAGTAAGTTTTCTCTTGATATTTTTATTCAAGCGTCTCTATCGAGACAGTAGAATCTGGAGTGCGTGAAGCCCCAGACTGAAGAGAGAGCCACGCACTGGGGCAGGCGGCTGGCTTGTCATCGCAAGCAGCTCCTTTCCTGACATCTATTTCCCTTGAGCATGGGAGCAGCAATGTACCGTCGGCCGTGTTTCCTGAAGGGCCAGGAAGGGAGGACCCATTTCACTCTCCGGTCATATCCCCAGCCACTGCTGACAAGGATCAGATGGCAGGTTGCCATCCCTGGAGGTTGCGCTGGGTGGATGAGTCCCTATTACCCTCGGTTCTGTCTGATCCGCCACCGACAATTCCCTTCTCAGCCAGTCACTGAAGTCTCACATGTTTCCCATACATTTTCTGATTTTCTTCTTATTTTCTTCTTATTGTCATATTGCCAAAGTCATCCTTCCATCCCTCTTTCTCTTTTTTTCTATTTTTCTAGTTCCCATCTGTCACAGGTGGAAATCAAACACCAGACAATGATGTGATACTGCCAAGCTCAACTTAGTTCACCAAGTGAGGGACAGGCTGTATCAGAAAAAGCTACACACACGGGTGCACACACACGGAGAATTAACCGAGACCTTCACCGTGCACAGTGAGTTGGCACAGTGAAGCCCAGGGGAACGTGACACTCGCTCTGTCCAACCTGTCTCCGTGTCGGGCTCTGGGCAGCGGCTCAGCGCCAACATGTGATGGTTCAACCTTGAGCAATCTGCTTTCATGAGGTGTTGGACATCTTCAGAGCAATGCCTCCCCCCAGTCTCTATTACTCTCTAGTGCTGGGGGACTTCTAGCCAGATGTCGACACAGGCCACCAGCCAAATCTGTCTACAGCGATACCACCTTCCCAGCAGTTTCAGATATTGTTCTCCAGTCGCTTGTTGATCCACAGCCTGTTCCAAGGCTCATCACACTCAGTCATTTGCATTATCCTATCAACCATAGCTCTGTATTCAACAACTATCAACAATTATGCTCAGTAACTCAACCCTTGATCAAGGCAAAGTCATGATGCCTCTGTAATATCACTATTTATAAACAAGTATATAAATAAATGTGTGCCTGTGGGTGTTTAGGTCTTGTTTTGTATTTACTTAACACCAAATCTCAACTGCTTGTTGTCAAAGACAATGAAAATAAATAGTCTGCTTGCCCTTTTCTTTGGATAACCTTGAAGCATATGCATGAGCGTGCGTCTGTTTCAGCTTTCCATGGATCGGAGTCGAAGGACGCCAGCTGACGGCCATAGAGGCCAGCCAAGAGACATGTCTCCCCTGACCATTGCTACGAGGAATCCCGTGTTCAAAACAAGTCCCTCATCCTGCTAATTCATTTTCAAAACATGTTTCTACTCTGACAGATCCCTTGCAGAGAATCTGTGACAAGTGTACAAATCAACCTTCCTTTCTGCATCTAACATCAGTAAATTGCCAAATCTCTTAAAATGTAGCAGCTGCCCTTTTCTCACGATATTAAGGAGAGAGAAGGATTAGTATTTGGGTTTCTCCTTTTACCTGGGCACTTGTATTGTCTTCGCCACAGTGGTGAATTTTCTTATTGAAGGTTGTTTACTATTTTTTTATTCAGTTGCTTGTCAACAACAACTTTGAGTGATCGGCAGCAGACATCAGAGCAGCTGGAAGTCAAGCAGAAGCAGGAGGATGATCAGGTGCCCACATCTGTTTTCCCATGGTTGCACTGAATGCTCCAAAGTACCATCTTTCTTTCAGATAAGTTTATGTCTCTATGTGTGTTTGCAGAGATTGTTTCATTCATATCATACAGAAAATGTGACAATAACAGCTACCTGAGTTTTCAGACGGCCTCGAAACCAGAAAGATTCATGAACTTATTCATCTTAAAAGGAATAATAAATAGTAGTCATTAGGCATCAAAGTTAAATAATATCAAGATATATTACCTCTTTGCTCATCAAAGCAGGCAAGAATGAGAGGTGTGATCAGAGGTGATGTCAGTAGCAGAACTGAGATGTTCTGCAGGGCTGTACAGTCTGGTACCACAGCTATAGTATGATCTTCATGGGGACTTTGCTTGTATCTGGGTTTTCAGAAGATATTATCACTTGTATTCGATGCGGGACATCAGGGAGCAGTTACTTTGCATGTTGTCCTATATAGCTGAGCTGTTTTGGCTTTTCACAAGCCTATTTTGGGACTTAGCAAGAGCTGAGCAGAAGTACAGCTCCCCTTCCTGTCATGTCCCCTTCCATGAGCAGAATTACTCTCTTCCATCTTCTCCTCTCCACATTTACATTTGCCATTCACAGGCTGTCTCTGAAGCTTTTCCACATAGTATCTCCAGGAGCTCATGGGGGAAGCAGTAGCAGATGGGTTCCTTGCATCAAAGGAATAACCATCTGTTATTTCTCTTCCCAATTTTGTGCAATGCTGGCAAGAATTTGACTGTTTCTCCTATTCTCCCTTGATCCTTTGCTGCCCAGTTGGGCAAACAAAGGTAGGCAAATAGCAGCATCCCTCTTGCCTTTTCCCTTGGTTATAGGGTCTAGAGCACAAGTCCTATGAGGAGCGGCTGAGGGAACTGGGGTTGTTTAGCCTGGAGAAAAGGAGGCTGAGGGGAGACCTTATCGCTCTCTACAACTACCTGAAAGGAGGTTGTAGCAAGGTGGGTGTCTGTCTTTTCTCCCAAGTAACAAGCGATAGGACAAGAGGAAACGGCCTCAAGTTGCGCCAGGGGAGGTTTAGATTGGATATTAAGAAAAATTTCTTCACCGAAAGGGCTGTCAGGCACTGGAACAGGCTGCCCAGGGAAGTGGTTGAGTCATCACCCCTGGAGGTATTTAAAAGACGTGTAGATGTGGTGCTTAGGGACATGGTTTAGTGGTGGACTTGGTAGTGATAGGTTAATGGTTGGACTCGATGATCTTAAAGGTCTCTTCCAACCTAAATGATTCTATGATTCTATACCAGGAACTCCTGTAAGCAATGGTAACATTCAGTACCCAAAGGTGGTTATAACCCCCACTTCACAGACTCCCCATGCCAAGCTCCATCTGCTGCACTTTCAGAAACTCCTAATCATCCAAGAAGGATGTGCAGCCATAAGCTGCAGTTTGGTCCTTATTTCATAGTACATCCCATTTCAAACAGGGGATCTACCTATTAATCTGATTTTGCCAACTGCTTTTGCCCATGCTGTGGTGGTAGGAGGAAGCCTGGGAACTGGGTAGCTCTGCGCATCCACTCGCTCTAAAAATGTTGGCGGAGACTTGACATAATAAAAGGAAGAAGGAGACCGGAGGAATAATGTATAGCCTCATTTCGCTTCCCAGAAAGACACTAAAGATGATTGAACAATTGATTTGCGAGCATCTGGAAAAAAAAAAAAAATCAGGTTTAAAAAGTGCCAGGGTAGAATTGCCAAGAAAAGAGGGCATCGGACCCGTCCCCTTCTGCTTTAAGGAGAGCAGCTGGCCAGGCGGGAAAGCGGCAGCGGGAGGCTTGGGTCACTGCTGCCGGAGCAAAGAGCCGCTGTTGTGTGGAGGGACCGGGTGCTCTGGACGGCAAAGACCCTCGTTAATCTCCACAGGTACTTACCCATCTCGGAGGGTCGTTACTGACGACTTGATGGCAGTGTGACAGCTTTACCCGGGGGTGCTGGGGAGCAGCGGGTGGGCTGCCCGGCGGCCGTGGGGAGGACCTCCATGCACCCAGGGCACTGGTTTGGGGGATGCCAGTGGAGCAGAGCCCCCAGCCCAGTGCTGGGCTGGTGGGGACCGGGAGCAGCTGCAATGGGAGGGAGGTGGCCATTACCGAGCAGGGAGAGCTAGGGGCTGTGGCCAGCGGGCAGGCCCAGAGGAGTTTGAATTACGTGCAAGTTTTGGAGAATTTCTGCTTAAAAACCCCTCAGCTGTTGTGATGGCAAAAAAATAACATGCTGTTACCGTGCTGGATTTGAGTTAAATGTGGCAAGCTCAACTGTGTGAAGAAACTCCCTGATCTGATCCTGCTCTCTGGGAATGAAAAATTTTTAGACTAAGAGCAGTTGATCACACATTCCTATGACTTTGTTGGTGCCTCTGTACAAGAAACAAATCATGGGCCTTTTGGAGAAGGATATTCAAAATGATCTTGACATACTGAATAAGTGATCCAAAATCAACACGATGAACCCCAGCAGAGATAAATACAAAGATGTAAGTGGCTGGGAAAGCAGCAGGGCAAAAAAAGAACCCAAAGCTACGGTAGACCACCAAGTACATACTAATTAATAATGCGTTCTGGTTTCTTAAAACATAGGATGGAGTACTAGGAGAGGTACACTTGCAATGTGGGAGATATTTGACCAATGTTATTCAGTAGTGGGGAAGCCTTCACCTGGAGGGACTATGGTCAGCCTAGAAGAACAAGAAATAAGACAGTTCAGAAAAGGCCATCCAGAGCTCTGGATGGGATTAGAAGGGATAATTTACAAGGACAGACTGAGGGGTCTGGGGAAAAGCTGGAAATTTGCTTAATGAAGAAAAGAGGTAACTGAACAGCCTTCAAACATCGAAAAAACTGATTAGAAGGGCACGGTGTTTACCAAAGGATAGGAATAGATCATCTTGATATGTAGTGAAAAAAGTTTAAACTCTACATTAGAAAAGTTTCCATTTGTGATGGTGGTGAAATATTGGAAAAGGCTTTGTAGGCATGTTGTTGTGTATCTGTCACTGAGGGTTTTAAGAACATATTGGATAATCCTAACCATGAGTGGTCTAGATGCATTTGATCCCACCTACCTGTGGGATTGGACTCGACGACCCTCTAAGACGCCTTCCAGCCCTCCACATCTCTAACGCAGAGACAGAGCAGCTCGGGACTTCTCAGGAGTGAGTGGCAGGCGAAGATGCCAAACCGGGAACCGTATGAGGTGGGGAGGAAGGCGCAAAGTGCAGCCAGTGAGCAGTGGAGCCACTGTCCCGCGGCTCTGCTGAAGCTCAGGGCAGGGAAGTGGAGCTGAACTTGTCACCGCTGGAAGGATCCAGTCTCCCAAATACAAGCTGCCACGGCTCTCCACATCACCTGCCTCTCCGTGGGCGCATCAGTGGGAGCCTGGCTTCTGAGGCTCTGGCAGAAGTAAAAAGGTGTTTCAGGATACAGTTATTTTGCCCTCATCTCTCGTAACAATCCGCTGCCCTAGACGGCCGGCTACTTTGCAGTTTGCCCGAGCCCTGATTGTGGCGGTTCTCTGGGCAGCGGGTGGTTCTGCTGTTCATCTGAGATAAGCCGTGTTCTCCCTTCTCCTCCTGGTTTTAACTCTGGTGAGGAACGGTTTGCACTGTGACGCTGAGTTATCTAGGCTCAATTGCTGAGAAGCTGCTTGGACAAAGTATTCCAAGCGGACGGGTCTTCCTTGTGTCACAGGAAAGTGCCTAGTAGTTTAAATAGGCACAATAATCCTTTCTGTGCTTCTTTCAGCCATTTTTTTTGTACTGTGAGACTCTGTATGGAGTGGAAGAGCTGTGTCCTGGGTCTTGAGCCCGGGGGCAATGCTGTCAATTAATTAAAAGACTCAGCTGACGTCTGTGGAGCTGAATCAAGACCCATGAGCAACTCTTGCTGAAAGCAACAGCCTTTCAGGCTGAGGCAATATTATTCAGTTTAACAGAATAATAATTCACATTCTTTGCTATAGTCTGTAGTTTTTCTATACTGCAGGTATCACTTTGCCTCTTAGTTCTTGCTGACTGTGTTTTCTAAATGTCCTTACGCTTTATTTTTTGGCAGTTTTCTTGTAAAACTCATTTTTGGTTCTTTAACCCCTGCTCATTCCTGACACACAAAACATCCTGCCAACCATTTTTGTACAGTCCTTTTCTGTGATTTCCTTGTTGAAGTGTTCTGTTTCATCCTGTTCTTCCTTTCGGATTCTTTACGTTCTACATGAGTTGTTTTCAACCTCTCCAGGTTTTTGGGGCCCAAAATTATTCTGGTGGGGATACAGAATCCTGTGCACCAAATTTAAGTCCACCTGACAATAGTATTTTTTAAAAAAATGTATTTATTTATCTTTGCAGATCCTTTAAAGGTAGCTCACAGAGGACTCGCATAAGGACATTACTGTTTGAAAGCCTTTCTTCTGAATAGTGATACTCATGTTAATCAGCATAACATCATTACTTTTCATTATATGCATTATTGTTTATTAGCTCCTGTGTTTAGTTTCTCTTAACATTCTCTATAAACCAATTTTCTTAAAACCTATTACCATTTGTATTGCACTAGGATCTTGAAATATCTTTTTAAATTTCATTTTCTTCTCAGTGCCTCCCTTTTATCTCGAGGCTGGTCATTCATTACAAATGTGTGGCATATATTCAGCGCTTGAGAAAGATGAAGCTTTGGCAGTATAACAGCCACTTGTTTATTTCCAAGCCAGACCCAGCACAGTTACCGTACTGCCTTCCCTCAGTGATTTTTCCCTCTTTTCACTTGCAGGAAATCAATCCCATTCCTACTAACAACGACAGATTAGTCCTTATACTTTTTGGTTTTTTTTCCCTTTGGCCACTCTGGTGAGCCTGCCAAATGCTACTGATTAGCAGTCGTTAGATTTGGGCTCTGATCCTCTGAGATGCTCCATACAAATCAATGCAAAGCGATTTGTGTGTGTGCTGTAGGTGCAGTGATTCAGCCATCTGCAATATAGTACAGGGTGGCTTTTATAGCTGCATTTCCACTAAGATATAGAACCAGTAGTTCATTTCATGTAGGTCATTAAATGCTTCTTAAATGGTTTGAAATTTGGATAATATTCTCTGGAGCAAGATTTGAACTGTATCATTTTGCTTGTCCTTGAATATCCATCTGTCTCAAAAAATATGTAATCAGAACAGCATTTTTTGGTCCTGGAACCTACTATCCCTAGTTTAAGAGTCAACCAGTATCACATCCCAGGAATTCAAAGGGCAATTTCTGCCTATGAAATGGATGCAATCGTAAGGAGGCTCATTTTATGAGGGTATGTTGAATGTCACTAAATGACTAAAGACTGGTTTGAAATACTCATGTGAAAGGGGTGCAGTAGGGCAAAATGAAGGAGAAATAACAATGTAGGGTGACATGCCACCTTTTAGTAAGATTGGGGCATGTTTTTTGAGCTGGGGGAGGCAGAAAATATGAGAGCATTGCAGCAGCATTTAAACCAATGTGAAGTGATGCATATCGGGGCAGTGAAATTATTTAAAACACCCATATCATTGTTTAGGGCTATCTGCACTGATAAGTAGGCTCCTAAAGGTACCAGATCTGTCACCGAGACTAGCACTTTGCTGGTACCACTGTACGGTCACTTGAATCCATACATTATTACAGAAAGCAAGAAATCTCCAGCAAAGGAGGTCCCTTTGTTTCAGTTACGAGATCCTCACTAGGGAATGACCACCCTTGGATCATGCTGCAACACTTCCCGCTTTAATGATGTCTTTCCCTATCACTGAGATGATATTTATAGGACCATCCATCTTTTCTCACCTCCACAGAGTCAGGAATGAGGCGAACTGGAGCTCCTTGTATCAGGGAAAGGAGCTTGAATATTTTTCAGATCCATCAGCGACCTTAGTAGTTCATTATATATATAGATGGAGGAATCTGAAAAATAGAGTGTAGGTTCCAGTTTTAAGCCTTAAGGAAAGATACAGATGCGAAAGGCAGGATTCATTTCATTAAAGGTACATGTCTGAACGTATACATCTGTGTCAGGTCCTCTGTAGTCAGTGGAGAGAAACTGACCTGTGGAAGACTCATTTTATCTTAAAGACGACTTCTAAAGCAGTAGACTTCTACAACAAAGAAAAATATCACCAAAGGAGACAGATTTGATATTGCATATGTTTAGGAGGTGTGATACAGAATAAGTGGGTACTAATGATAGCAAATCACGGGCATGCTGGGTGTTTTCAATTTAGAGTAGCTACAGGACCTCCAGTTTATGGAAAGTCTCTCCCACACCCACTGTGAACGTGTGCACTGTGCACAATACCCGGACTTCACGCCTCCTTCCCATTTTAAAAGGAAGGATTATCCCTGACTTTCTTGTGAGGTATTGCAGAAAAATGACACATTTTAACAAGGCAGATTTCCCCTCTGGGACACAGATGTTCAGACACGTGGTGAGGCTGCCCTTGGGTTGTGAGTGAGATACTGTCAACGAAATGATGCTAAGTGGAGTTACACCAAGGCTACATCAGCTATAGGCATCCGGTTGCTTCAGCCCGTTTCCACACTGCGCTTGACCCAACCGCTCATTTTTCACCTCTGGTCTTAAGCTGTTTGTTTTCCGATCCGTTCCTGAGTGAGTGTTCCCGAAAGGCTTGCTTGCACAGGGGCCTAGGTCGAAAGCCGAGGAAGACAGCTAGACTAGAACTCGTAAAAGCTCTTGAGAAAACATTTTGCTCCCACTTTGGGTTTTGGGGTTTATTTTCTTCTGATTTGTGGAATCTTTCATCCTCTGTTATGAAAAGGATGTTGAGGTTGGGCGTAGAGCTGGAATTACGGTTGGAGCACTGGTGTTTTCCTCTCTGTTTTGACATTCGGTCACTGATGAGAGCCACTCACTCTCCTTACCTATTAATATTCACGCTTGTTTCTTTCCTATTAATATTCATGCTTGCTTCTACACTAGAATTTATTAAAAATGTGCATTTTTGGAAGCTGCTTTCAAGCTACAAAATTGACAGAACATCTATTACTTTGCTTGCTTCTTCTATTTATGTTCTCTAGGCAACGAGAAGAAGTGTTTATGCAGGCTAGATTACAATGTGTTAGTTATGTATGCATGCACATATATTTATAAAATAGATGTATGTTATATACTGTGTGCATACATTGCATAACTAGTGTTAGTGCTTCCATTTGCAGATCTGAAAGCACTTTGCTGAGGAGTCTAAACATTTTTACCTCTCTCTTAGACATGGGGAAGCTGAGGTAGAACAGGGATGTGGCTTGTTTAAAACTACGTTAACGGGTCAGCAAGAAAGGGAATGTATGTCTTTGATTTCCAATACAGCACTCTGTTGGTGGGCAGCCATATCCATCTTCTATATGTAACATTTTTTTTTAAAAACATACCTTCCTTTTCCTGGAAATTCTAACTCAATTGCTAAAGACCTAATTTTGCTAGTATATTAGAAAGAAAAAAAAATATATTTGTAAAGCGTGAAACCCCCATCCTGCTAGTACTTAGAGCAAAACTTGGTCGATATCAATAGGATCAGGTCTCTGTTTGCAGGCCATAGTTTGAAGAAACAGCAAATTTGGGTTTAAGACTCCTAATACCAAACAAAAAAGGCTGTGACATGGGACATTATGACATTGATCCCGGATGAACTCACTCTTCCAGTTCAAATATGTAAAATGCCCCTAATCCAGTGTGTTAACTTTTTACTGGCAGGCTTTGTATGAGATGAGTTACTGTCTGTCTGCACCACTCTAATTTTATGCTGGACAAGTAGCATCTGTCTTTCTGCAGCCAGCATAAAGCCAGCATAAAACTGACATAATCTATGCAGCAGGTCCTCCGGTTAATTTGACAGAGAAACAATGGTGTGACCGCATCTGATCTGAATCAGTTTTGTCCTGCTGTCTAATCAGGAGCGCAGAGATCTTGCACTGCCGGTCATGGAAGTGTGGCCTTAGCTCAGTGCCCTGATCCCACCGCTGTTTCGTGTCCAGGTTTCCTTCCCCATTCCCATCTGCATTCACCGCGGACGGGGAAGGGAGCGGGCAGCTCTTCCTGCCCACTTTCCCGAGGTGGCAGGGGAATACTTGAGACCGTCCTCCTGCTGCTGTACTTTTCTGGGCCGCTTCTCCCTTTCTGTTTTTACCAGCACCGGCGCTGGCGTGGCCATCGCTGCACCACGCTGACCAAAACCAAGAGGCGCTACAATTGCCCCTCGGCGGGCCAGCCCCGCTCCGCTGCCAGGCGCGCAGCGCTGGGGACCCGGGCGGCGTGGGAAGCCGCCCCGCACACGCAGGACCGCGGCAGCCAGCACCAGCTGACATCCCGGCGTGAGGCGCGCCGGGCTCCGGCTGCGTCCGCAGCTCCGGGTGCCTCTGCCCGTGCCCCCGCGCTGTAACGCTGCTTTCCCTCTTCCCCGGCGGGGAATGCCAAGCCTGAGGACGCTGTCATCTTAAGGAGCGCAGGGGAGGGACCGTGGGGAAGGGAGGCGGAGGTGCCGGCTCCCCGGGAAGAGGCGGGAGCCAGCGGCAGCATCTCTCCGGGAGCCGCCGCATCAAGGCGCGCTCCCGGCCGCCACACTCGCCGCCCCGGCCTCCAGCGCGCCACCGCCTCCCCGGGCAGCGGGGGCTCGCCCGGCCCAGGCGCCCCCGCCGCCGGCAGCCGGGGCCGCCGCAGGGCCGGGGGAGGCGAGCGCGGCCTCGCCGCCTCCCGGGCGGCCGGGGCGGGGGCGGGGGGGGGGGGTGTCGCGGCTGCGGCGGGGCGGCCCGCCCCCGCGCTCGGCGGCGGCTGCCGCAGGCGGCCCCGGCCCCCATCCCCATCCCCATCCCCAGGCCGGCGGTGCCGGTGCCGGTGCCGCCCCTCGGCCGCGCCCGCCCCCTGGCTGCCTCGGCGGCGCGGCGGCGCGGCGGCGCGGTAGTGCCGGCGGGGCTATGGCTGCGGAGGAGGTGCTGCAGGGCGCGGACCATTACAAGAGCGAGATCGAGCGGCTGACCCGGGAGCTCTCCGAGACGACCCACGAGAAGATCCAGGCGGCGGAGTATGGGCTGGTGGTGCTGGAGGAGAAGCTCACCCTCAAGCAGCAGTACGACGAGCTGGAGGCGGAGTATGACGGCCTCAAGCAGGAGCTGGAGCAGCTAAAGGAGGTGAGCGAGCCCAGGCTTTTGTCTCGCCCCGCGCCGCGCAGGGGCGCGCAGCAGCCCCGCCGGGTGCGGGGAGGTGCAGGGGCGCCCCACGCGTGTCCCTCCCCGGAGCCCCGGGCCAGCCCCCTGCAGGTGGGCGAGCAAAGATGTCCGGGCCCTGGAGTGGCTGCGGGGATGCGGGGGGTGGGGAGGAGGGGTTTCCCGGGGCCGGAGGATCAGCCGGGACCGTGGAGCTTAAGGACGGATTAGACAAGGTTGCAGCCCCCTGCCCCGGGAAATTGCCCTGGAGCCGCGGCCGCGCTCCTGCCCCCGCCGCCGGGAGCCACAACTTCTGGCAAGGGGCATTTGCGGCGCCGGAGGTGCCTCCAGCCGTGCCTGCATCGGCCCAGGCTTGTTTAGGAAGAGGACGTTAAACAGCCCGTAGGATGTGAGCTGAGCGCAGCTAGTCTATAAGGACTCGGGATCTATGTAAACAGTTGTCTGCAGTGCGTGAGGAGGGAGACAATTCCTCTGGAAGTTATTTATAGACCTGCTCTATTCTGCCAGTCAGGGGAATCGCTGCCATCAAGGGGGGGGAAGTAGCCGTACAATAGTCTTGAGGTCACCCCCCATCAGTGGAAATTAAACTTCTGCGTCATGCTGAAAGGATGGAATACTTGGCCGGAGAGGTGTTCTCGGTTTATCTTCCAAATGCGTTTTTGTAACATCCGAAGTATAAAGTAGGGGAGCGCTACACCTTACTTTTCAGCTTTGCTAAACGTGACTCCGAAATACCATCACGCTTCCCATGTTCATCATTAAGGGAAGTAACTTGAGATTGATACAGTGCACACGCACGGGAGCTACAGAAGGGGTGTGCGTACACACATGCGCAGCACTCGTATCTCTACGTTTTATGGTATTTTTGTACTGTCTTAGAATGTAACTAATTACGTATTTTGAAAAGAGAAGATAAAGTGCCAAACAGATATTCTCCCGAATTTAAAAGGTATCTTTTTGTTCTACAAAAATATATTGCTATATATAAGGTGCAGAAATTCTGTTCAGTTAGAAGTCATGAACTTATTCCATATTGAGGGAAGCCACTTAATAAACTTAGATTATATATGAATATATTCTTTAGAATACTAAATGATGCACTTTTAGAAGTATTTTTAATAAAATAAAGGTTTCATTTTACTTGCAGGTAAATGAGTTATGCTACAGACTTGGTTCAGTGTCCAGAAGAGTTGAAAAAATTATATTTTCAATGAGAAGAATAAAGCTGTTTTTCAGAAAAACCTATTGATCTCCTTAGACTTGCTCTCTGCCTCCCCACCCCCTATGCAGTAGGCTCAGGACTTTGAAACCAGGTTTGAAATACAGGTGCAGGGGCAGAGATACATAACTTGCACTGGCATGAAGGCAGTGCTATTTGCAATGACCCGGCAGTAATAGAGGAACAGAATTAAGGGGGAAAAGTGCAATGCAGTTTCGGGGGGGGAGGGAGGGGAAGAAAGAGATAAGCAGAGCTGCAGCTGGCTGTTATCCCATCACAATAATGTACAAAAGAAGACTGATCAGAAACCAGGATGAGACATGGGGGCACATGGCCACAGATAGAAGGGATAGTGCCAGGAATTGAGTTGAAATTATTAAACTAGAGGGATTAGTCAACACTATGAACTGAAATCAAAGATGGGCACAAATTCTCTTTCCTGTTTACCTCCCCTTGAAGTCAACGGGATTGCATGCTCTGCAGCCCAGAACGTCTCCCGTGGGGCCGTGCCTTCATGCTGTGCCAACCACAGCATGGACACTGAGGATATCCACGAGGAGGATAAATCCTGTAGCTTGCCTGACGCCAAGCAAGAGTGGGACCTCTCCAGTTTCCAGTTCAGGCCCAGGGCTCTCAATTCCAGAGCTCTCCATAGCTGCAGGTAGGGCATTTCCATCCCCCACCTAGGCCGCAAGAGATTTTTTTCTTGCTTCTAACCCTCGTGGAAGAAACCACGCTGATTCTTACTGCACATGAAGCCTTGCAAAGGAGAATTTGCTCATATCCCTTCCTGTCACTGTAATCTATTTTCTAAGCTGCTCTGTTACCACCCTGTTCCCTGAGTGCAGATCAGACTCGTAACTGTGAGGCATAAGCGAGCAGCGCCTCTGATGACACTAGCGAGGCAGAATTCAGGTGGTTCGGGCAAACTGTCTTGTGGAGACTTGGGGGTGTAGATTTTGGGGCTGTAGGGTTCTGTCTGAAAGCTCTCAAAGCAGCAGCAGAAGTCCAAAGACAGCTTTTTTTTTTAAGTCTCCCTCCAAAATGTGTGGAGGAGCGTCTTTGTGTGTCATCTCCAGCAGGCCCTGCAGAGGATGTCCTGGACGACGGCCTGGGTGTGGTCTGCATGGCAGGACATCAAACGCCATGACTGACAAACGGGAGCTTGGAAGACTCCCAGTACGTCAGTGAGGATCTGTGCTTCCGCTCCCACCTCGCTACATCTGCAGCCTCTCTGAAGTCATATTGGGGTATAGAAATTGTTTCAGGTTTGCGCTGAGACAAATAATTTATCCATTCATGAGGAACAGCAGGTGCAAGAGTGTGGGCAGAATTCTGCTTAGGACTATTACCTCTCCTGCAGACCTTCTCTGAACAGATTCAATTACTGGGGTCTAATTTTATTGAGGCAAGTCTTCATTTTTTAACTATTTCATTATTAAATTCTTGTGTTCTGTTGTCAGGAGCTCATTGTATTTATTGCTCGGCAGACAGAGCTGCTCATCTCTAACTACTCAGTCATGGCTTATCAGTCTAGGATCTGAAGTCTTCTCCCACGCTCCTTGGCAATTCAAAACTCCAGGGAACTTCAGCGGGGCCTTTTCCATATAGATTGCAATACAGAGCCCCAGCTATATGATAATTTCCATTGCTGGAGAGTGAGACGGGAAAGTAAGGCCATTATAGGATGTTGAAGTAAAAGCAAATTGCAATACATTACATTAAATATTAATACTTGTATACAGGATATATGCTATCCACCATGCAATAGGAATTGTTTTAGTAACCTCTGATGTTTCTTGTGCTGTATTCAGAGGTCTCTGCTTTAGCCTAAGACTTTGATGTTTTGGGCCATGAGATGGATTTACATTACAAAAGCTTTGAAGTTTTAATCAGTGTCCTAGTAAGGACTTCTTCTTCCAAGTTAGAGCTCTTGTTACACATGCAAGTTGTCCAGGAAAGACTTGAGACATCCATCAGCTACCGACCTTATGTTTTCAAAAATGAACTGAATGGCAGGAATGTGAAAAGGTATACTCTGTTGTGTTGACTTTAACAGCTTTCAGTGTTACGAGATGGAGTACTTGTGGTCCTGATGCTAGACAAGATTGTAGTGTTAAACAAAACATTATTATTTTTAAAGCTTTATTAATTTTCATAGGGTGTGGTGTGTCCCCCCCCCCAGTCTGTAAATGATGTTTCGGTGCCTCACTCAATTACTTCTCACACTACTGGAATTTTGGCCCTGTGGTAAAAACACTATAGTTTTAGGGCCCCTGTTCAGAAAGTTACTTTAGCAGATGTGCCTTTTAACCTGCAGTCCATAAGAATGCAGAGAACAAGACTCATTGCTCTTAGTCATGGCATTGAAGGTAGCCTGCTTTCACTGTCTTGCTGAGGTGGGCGTTTAATGACCAGCATATTTTATGGAAGCCATTTTCCAGTGGTTTTAGTATTTGTAGTCTTACATGTTCACATTGCATTTGCTGTAAGGATAGTGTTTGTTGTTAGTTTTCATTCTTTTAATGAAGTGTAAAATGGCTTCATATTGGTCTTCTTGCCTGAGCTACCTGCTGTAGCTGTCCCTGCTTGAGCAGGGGGGCTGGACGAGGCGATCCCAAGAGGTCCCTTCCAACCTCAACCCTTCTGTGATTCTGTGATTAGCTGCTGTGCACTGGTGGCCTGTAATGTTTTTAGAGGGGAGAAATATCAGTCACCCCTACTTGTGGTAAAATGGGGAAGGAAGGCAGCTTTGATGTCCAACTCTGCAAGACATTTAGGCCTGGGAAATCCTAAGCAGAGATTTCTCTTTGGGAATCAAATCATGACCATAGTGACTGAGTAGATCCTCAAGTCCCTCTCCTTGACTCCCTCTCTGACTGGCTAATCTAGGCAATATCTCACTTGGCTTCTTGGCTTTTATGTATTTCATTCTGTGGAGACAAACCCTTCCCCTGGATTACACTTAGAGCTGGCTATCTGATTTCCAGGTTAAAGATGCAGTTTGGTGTTTGCATTACTTTAAACCCAATTATCCTTGGTAAATTATTGGAAACCAGGCTATTGGTGAGCAGCCGTATCCTTGGCAGGTTAAAAATTCTTGTTTTCTTTACTTCACGGAGATGTTGTATCAATGATTATGAAGTGCTTAGCCAGTTTAGTAATGAGGCTTCCACAAACAGTTCTTGGTCTGCGACTGAAAAGGGTTTTTGAGGAATAGAGCTGAAGCTCTCTCTGGCAGCTTCTTTTCTATTCTGCTCCTCCCTGCACTACTTCAATGCAGGTGACTCAAGCTCCATCTCCCCTCTCTTCTGACATGGCGCTGCCCCTCCAACTCCTCCACTGTTCTCCAAAGCCTCTCTCACGCCTCCTGCTGGAGTCACCTCTCTGCCTCTTCCATCGTTGAAGTGTACAGTTTCTGGGACTTCTCTGGATCCAAAAAAAGGCAGAAGAGGCGGGGGGACTCCCTATCCCAAATACAGCCCTGTTAAATGAGGATTGCTCTACACAGCTGTCTGCATCACAGGATGCTTAGAAAAGTGTGAAGTGGCTCATAAATCCTGATGAGATGTTCTGAATTCTCCCCAAAGATGAATGTGTCCCAAATACATAACTAGAAAGCTGCGAACTGATGCCATCTCAGTATATCTTTACACCTCCTTCCAGTGACAGCATCTGTAGGCCCGTGCCGGATGAGGCTGAACATTTTCAGCATCTCATCCTGATCTCAACACTTAGTCCTTGGTGTCCGTTCATGTTGTGTCACTCAGGAAGGCCGTGCTGCCCAGCACCCAGCTCAAAGATGAGGACAGGGCAAGGGTGAGCGAGCTGGAGGGACGGCACTCAGACGCTCCCTGCAGTCCTGTCTCCTCCAGAGCCCAGCCAACACTACCTGTCTCTAAGGCTTACGCTGCTAATGGAAGAGTTTTTACCCGGTTCCCTTTCACAGCTGGCCTGGTTAGGAGAAGAGAGCAGAGCAGCACGGGAAGCTGTTACATACAGAAAGGAGCGTGTGGAAAGCAATATAGGAACTTCAGTGATCGAACCGTTACGCAGGGGCTTGCACAGCGGCTGGATCCAGTACAGCCCTGAGCGGCATTCCTCGCTCTGCGCTTTCCTCATAAGCATAGGTCTGCAACAAAAAGAGTCTGAAGGTGCTCTGAGCAGTTCATTTTGGGAAGTACGCTTACAAGGAATGCCTTAACAAACTCAAGCAGCAGCTTGCAAAGCTTTCATTCGGCTGTTACAGGCTGGGGACTGGCTGGCTGGTAAGCAGGTCTGTGGAAAAGGATTTGGGGATCCTAGGGGACAGTGAGCTGAACGTGGGCCAGCAGTGTGCCCTGACGTTGAAAAGGCTAACAGCATCCCAGACTGTTACTAGCGGAAGCATAGCTGGTAGGTTGAGAGAAGTGATTGTCGCTTTCAAATTGGCACTTGTTAGACCCCCATCTAGAAAACAGCATCCAGTTTTGGGCTCCCCTAATACAAGAAAGACATGGATAAACCGGACTGAGTTCAGCAGAGGACCACCGAGATGGTCAAGAGCTGAAGCACTTGCCCTGTGAGGGGAGGCTGAGGGAGCTGGGCTCATTCAGCCTGGGAAAGAGACGGCTGTGGGGGACCCAGCAGCAGCCTGCCCATTCCTACAAGGAGGTTACTGAGACCAGAGCCAGGCTCTTCACAGAGGTGCGTGGTGGGAGGACATGAGACAACTGGCATAAATTGAAACTAGAGAGATTCAGACTGGATTTAAGGAAGAAATGTTTCCCCATGAGGGCAGGCAGCGCCCAGAGAGGTTGTGCCTGTCCTTTCATGGGGGTTTTCAAGCCCCAACTGGATACAGCCCTAAGGAACCTGTTCTGAGCTGAGAGCTGACCCTGCTGTGAGCAGGAGGTTTGACTGGAGAAGAAAGGAGGTAGACAGCAAGGGACCTTGAACAATGCAAGGTCTCTGAGGGTGCCCACTGTGCCTAGTTAAATGCCAGTAGGATCTTGCTGTGATTTACCCAATACCTAACAGCATGCTGCCGGGAAACAGTGACCATTAGCAGAGCCACAGCCTCACTTTTTGCTTGAATTTCATTTTCTCTTGCTTGTCATTAAGCCTGCGCTGTCCTGGGGTTACTAAGGGTGTAGTTTGATGTGCTCTTCTCTCAGCAAGACAACCCTGCATCTCCCTTTGTCATTCCTGCCCCTCTTCTGGCTCTCAGTTGTGCAACTGTTTGTACTGGCACACCAGGGTAGAAAACTGACCTCAGTTAAAAATAACCGAGGAGAAGGTGTATGCTGTCTGTAACCCAGACTGGTTACATGATCTGGTTCATGATACGTTCCCATAAACTGTTTTACCTGTATTGCCAAAACGTCAGCACGAGGATAGGAATGAACGCTGAGGAAAGAGGGGGATGGGATGAACCGCTTAAACAGGTACTGATGTTAAGAGATGCTCATCAAATTATGGCAGGATTGCTTCCTCTAAGAGGAAATGAATGCTGTGCATTAGCCTACAGAAAACATAAGCAGCTGAAATCATTTTAGGGGAAATTAGGGCTATTGTTGGAGCTTTGGCAGCATGCAAAGAAAAATGTAGATGAACCTTCCCCCCCACCCACCCAGGGACCTGTATTGCCAGTTGCTCTCGGTAATTGCATTGTATCCTTATAAGCCAGTACAGATAAACGTGATTTTAGACCTCCTACAATAGCCAACCCTTAAACAATGATGGTCAGCTTCAGACACCCGGCGTTCACACACTCCTAAAATAAATCTAAATAGAGTTCAATTTGTTTTCTCCTCACAGTTAAATTATTTTCTTACTTTCACTCTTTCATCTAAGAAATCTAAGAAATCCCTCTCTAATCTGAGGGATTCTGATTGAATCAGCCATCTGGGTTGAACTCCTCTGAGATTACTGGAAGTTGCAACTGGATTTTTTGTTATGGAGAAGTTAATTCTCCGTAGATTTTCTAGAAAATATTGGATTAGTACCAAATCTAAAATGACTGATTGAAGTGTTAATGGGTAAGGCAGGCATTATTATTGTGAAGTATTTCCCATCTAAGGCTCGAGAATGTAAAATTAGGGCTAACTGAAGAGATTTTAATCTAAAGGTCCACATCTGTTTAGAATTCGGCCTTTTGTAATGGATTAAAAAAAATAATTTGCTACCATCTTTTCACCTTCCTTTAGGTGAAATATTTTTCCTTCCCTTCTGTGTTGCATTGTGCAGCCTGTATGCACAACAGCAGTCAGATTGAACCCCTGGCTTTGTTGAAAGTGCAACTAGGGGCCAAACAGTGGTGGAGAAAATAGGATTTGGCATAAAACAGTAATTTGTGAACATTCGTCACGGTAAAATGAGGAACCTTCTCCAAGTCAGATGTATAGACTAAATTTGCACCTGGGCAACTTTTATATAGCTTATGCAATTGGCAGTTGGAAGGAAATGCAAGCAAGATCATATGTTCTTCTGGCTGTATTGAGGGCTTCTAGAAAGAGAGCTTTCTTCTTGAACAACCTCTCAGTTTTTCAGATGAGCTCGGTTATGTTCGTTCTTCAGCACCTCGTTTTCTCTCACGTTTTTGCATTGCTGTTTTGTTCAGCATATGGACAATGGGAATAGAATCTGATTCACCACTTGTTTCTGCATCCCTCACGGCTCTGCTACATTGTAGGGCTTTGCTGCACAGTCGCCTTTGCTATGGATTTCCCTTCCCTGTTTGTCTGATACCTGAGGGGGTAATGTTTAATTCAGTACAATTCTGTACCATACATTTTTTTTTTCTTTGGGATGATTTTAATTTATAATGGCAGAGACTGAAAAGCATGCATTCATTTCTGCTGAACTGTCTTAGATTTGTGGCGTGACGTTCATAGCCCTCTTCTTTCCTCATTTCCTTGTGAACTTGACAACACTCTATTTTATGGGGGAGGAGAGAGGGTATTTTCCTAATTTGGAGGAATTTATACGGCATGTAGAGACATGAATGTGCCCTCTGTCCCTTTACCCACTTGCATCGCTAGCAGCAGATGATTATGAGGAGAAAACAGCAATTTTTCATACTGTACTGTGAAAGCAGTCAATGAGCACAGACCAGCTACAGATGGAAGCAGTTAGGACTAGTCAGAAGGCGAAAAATGCATCTCAGCAAGGACGGGTGCCTAAAGCTGAAGTGAGTAGGAAGAAATTAAGCTAGATTGCAGATTAGTGTTTTAATGGGAACTCTACTTCTCTGTGGAGGGTAGTATTAAAAAATAGTTTTGAGATTATGATATTTGTGTTTCTGAATGCCTTTCACTATCAAAGTTTAATTAACTTAATAGTTAAAAGGAGCAGGCCACCGGCCTAAATCTGTGGTTTTGGGACAGACCTATGAAAACTATTAACACCACAAGGCTTTCACTAAGACTGAAATTGGTCCACTCCCATTTTCTGCATCTCTCTTGTGGTTCCTCCCTCCCTGGCTGCAGCCCGTCATTTTCTGCCTCTCATTCTTGTACAGCATTCGTCCCCTGTCCATGATGTTTATGTACTTTTTGATTTTCTTTTTTTCAGTCTTTGCCCTACATCTTAATTAGTGTTGTTTTGCTGCTCCAAAAGACACAGAGCTGAATTCTTTATATTAAAGACTCTTTTTGTCATTGTGTGAATGTAAGAAATCTGGCCATTTGTGGCAGACTAGACCTTCCATACTGTGCTCAGATATTGCAATGACATGAGGGACTCCTAGAAATACTTAGAAATGTTATTTTAACACTGGCTGAAAATGAGGATTTGTCAGCTGTGCTTTGTAGCAGCCTCACCATTAAAATCATCCTTGGAAAGACAACATTTAAGGTGGATCTAAAATGGGGTTGGCTGAGTGTGTGCACAGGAAGAAGAAACTTTTCCATAAGGTTTTGCAAAAATCAAACCTTTTGGTTTTTTAAATTATTGTTTGGTTTCTGGGGTTGTTCATTTATTTAACTCCAGACAGGAAAATTGATGGCCAGGTTAGATAGTGCACTAAGTCCTCGTGATCGGGGCTGGGAGTGGGGCCCATTATCCACGCGGTCGTGCCGTACCCTCTCCATCGCCCTCTCTCCCCTCAGTCACACCTAATTCGCCTCTGCGCTGTACAGTTGTGTTAAACCCATCTACACAGCGAGTAGTTTCCCAGTGCTAGCAGTAATATATACAACACTGGGCTTAACCAAGAAGCATAAAAGAAGTCCTCAGTTACCGGAGTTCGTCACCTTTCACTTCAGTCATTCACTTCTGGGGAGATTTCAACTAAATGATATAAACTTCATCTTTCCTTCCTGTTCTGTTTTGTCTGTGTTTGTGTATGTTTAATTGGGTGACCTCTCAGAGCTCACAGACGACACACAGTTAGCAGGAGCAATGCCGTGCATTCAGTACGCGCTCTGGGAAGTTCGTCTGCACCAAACCGCCTTTCCTTGGTCCCCCTAGTCACTCTGGATGGATTTAAATGTCAGTGCACCGCGAATGAACCGTGAAGTGCTGTTTGTCATCACTGACTAATGGCCACATCCATGGAGGGAAGCTGGAAGTTGTTAACAGTTGCAGTTTTAACTTCTGTTTTGGATACTTAGAGGAGGAAAACCAGTTCCTAGTGGTTGTAAAGCTCAGGTAGGAAGACGGAAAAGGATCAGCAAGCCTCTAAGAGGAAAGATAGGAATTTGGGTCAGGCAAAAGGAACAGGTGTCTTGGTGAAATAATTCATTTATAAAAGCTTGGCTGTTGGCCAAACATGAGCACAGCATGATTTAGATTTAGTCTTGCTAAAACTGGAGTCTTGTCTACTCACACCCACAAGGCAAGATGCAGGATGCCAAACTGCACTGAATCCTGGCCCCGTATTTCCAGCAAGACAGAGCTTCAACCTTCTGGCATTCGAGTTTTAAGAGAGCTGGGGCGTTTGGTATGGGGGTACATGGGGAGTTCACAATGGGGTTACACTGTCTGTGTCGGCATAGCCTCTAGATCTCAATTTGATGGCTAATCCAGGATACTTAACAACTATTGTTCAGCTTGAATCTATGATTTCTCTTATTAAAAATGTGCTCTCGATAGCTTGTAGTTTGTATAATTCATTGTTTTAAAAAAGACAAGTTGGGGTTTTTTTTAGGTCGATGGGAGAAGTTTTTCCTCATACCCCGAATACCTGACAGGGTTTTTACAAAGCATGAAAAGGTTGCACCGTTCTGGACAATTCCAGGTGTCTGCACAGCCATGGCAAACATGCAGAGCTCATCCGAGTTTAGTTGAGGGGGACATTTGCATTCATTCCTTTTCTTCTTTGATAACTGCATGTGATTCCCACCTACAAGCAGTTAGGAAAGGTTTCATTTAAGCATCTCATGTGAAGAATGCTATCTGTCACAATACACGCAGGATTGCACCTCAGGGTCATTTATAGCAGGTATGACTTAAGACCAACGTCAAAGGCCTGGCTACATGGGTAAGTCAAAGGTAAAGCAGGACAATGATTTAGTTGTGGAGTCTGTGCCCACCACTTGCTGGCAAACAGCACCGTCATCAAGATGGAAGTGCTAAAATGTGTTACAAACTGAGAATTCAAATTTCTTCCCACCAAAGACGGGAGAACTGACATAACTATAATTACTGGGTCGCAGACATGTGATCTTATTCTTGCAGCTTAATGAATTGTCGTAACTCAGCTGAGGTGCAGTAACTGATCGTGTGCGTGCACTTGGCTACCTCCACACGTGGAAGGGCAAGGTAAAAAATAACCAAACCAAACACAAAACCTGGCAGAAACCTGAAGGAGTTTTCAGCTGACATGTATCTTCCATCTGCACTAAGCTAAAAATGATCGATTACTAATCCATAAAATCTCAGTCATAAATCTGGGTCCTTGGCGACAAATTTTTAAGTCAAATGTAAGGATATGGTAACAAGGATTCCTCTGTGAAATGAAGTGTATATATATATATATGTATAACTACCTAAAGAGAAACAGTAGTCAGATGGCATATAATTGTGTATGTATACTAATATGGGAGATGGAGGCACATGACGTCTGTTAGGAGTGCAGTACTTTGGGCATTAGGTAATTCCATTTCTTGGGCATTAGGTAAGTTTTTATTTTTTCTTCCAGTTAAGGGCTCATGGTTGCCAAAACTTTCACTTAACATGCTGTAAGCTCAGCCATGTAAAAATAGGAGCAAATCTGGAACAACACAGTTGAGTGATAATGTTTTTTTCCAAATGTGCTGAATTTGAAGTTACAGTGATGCTATGTATTCTTAGATGCTTACTATTCCTAAAATAAAATCCATATTAAAGTGATAGAATTGGATTATCAAATTTAGATACCTGGAAATTTGGACCCTAAAGTCTGTATTTTAGTTATCATGGAAAACATTGGATTTGCTTTATTAAGCAGGCCAAGTAACCTAGTATTGAAACCTATATGACTTCTTTATGCCCATGTACTTCGAAATTACAGATCACACTTGTCTGGGTGACTATACGTAGATTTTGGGATACACATTTAGGCTCCTGGCTTTAAATGTGTTTGCTGTAATTTACTTAATACTGTTTCATGATTTGTGATTTCAAGTATTTTCTGTCTTCTTGCTTGTGGAGAGAAATTTATTCAAAAACAGAAAATGCAGTGACACCTTGAGTATAGCTTTGGTGCTTTTGGTGTTTCAAAAGTACTTTACTCACCATTCCTTGGGCTGAGGTTAGAGACATTCAGAGTCATGCCTATGTTTTATGGCTGTTGAATTTGCTTTTGTAGCCGATTAGACTGATGAGAAGAAACAAAAATGGGCATATAAGCCTTGTTTGGGTATAAAGAACCCTTTCCCTGGGTATAATAGGAAGAGTTGCAGTTAAAGACCATGCTGTGTACACTTTTTATTCTGTGAAGGTCCCTTATTTGCAAGGTTCTTCTTGAAATGGGGGCCCTGGTTTCTTTACCGGTGAGAACTTTTAGGCAGCAACAGCTGAAGCTGGGCTGCGTACCGACAGTTGCTGCTCTCTTGCTGTTACCCAAGGATCCGCTCATTAATTATTCCACTCTGGAGAAGTGAGTATGGAAAAGGGGAGCCTGAATTCTGCCCCAAAACCCTACGGCAGAGACTCTTCTCCTGCCAGGTTCCTCAGCTCAGCTGTTCCCTTAGGAAAACTCTCTGGTTAAGAGTGAGAGGCCTCTATTTCAAGTCTTTTATCACTTACTTTTTTTAGCAGAAAGTAATCTACCGCTTGAAAAGGAGTCCAAAATCCGATAAGCAACATTTTTAGGAGCTTGCAGTCCAGTGCTTTGTGCTGTCTGTGGAGAAAGGAATTGCAGCTTTGCAAGTGACAGCGTTATGAATAGTCAAGCACTTACCGGAGCACTGGCACTGGATGGATGCGGGGGAAAAGCCAGAGGGAGTGAGTCAGCATGACCTTGGCTGCTGCCAGAGGGATGGGTACCGCATCCAGCCTCAACGGTCATTGACATCGGTTGGGGTCTTTAGAGGGAAGAGCCTCCGGCGAAATAAAATTCACTAGAGTAACCACTGATGGTACGTGTCTGACAAGTGTCACATGTATATAGTAGTAATGAAAACATGCATCAGCATAAAACAGTTTGTAGTTATTAAAAAGTAATTTTGTTAGTAAACAGGTCTAGTTCTTTGTTACCCTGTGAAAGAACAGACGGCTAAAGCAGAAACATTCTGAAAAAGCCAAAATACTGCTTGTTTCATGAGCGGCTGGTTTGGCCACTAGGTCTCAGCAGGGTGGGATAAATTGTTATTTATTGCATGACAGTAGTACCTGGGGATTCTGTGATGCCTGGCATAATGAGTTTCAGGCATAGAAATAAAAGCTTAGATATTTTACAGTGGAAATAGACAACCTCGTCAGGGATTTGCTATTAGGGACTAATAGAGGGAATTTACAGGTGAGTAATGGAGGCCCAGGAGCTGTGGAGGGGTAGGTTGTTCAGCCATAATTTCATAGGAAATTTGTGGCTAAATCACAAAGAAAACACAGATTTTTCTCAGATCTAGTCCAATCATTTGTCTTCCAAAGATCTTTCCAGTTTAAAAAGCCAGTTAACCAGAAAGCCAAAGCAATCAGCTGCCCTGTACTCACTGACCAGTGTGTGCAGTGGCGGTTCCTCCCACTGGTGCCAGTGTGACCAGTAAGGCCATTTAGGAATGGTGTTGCTGGTAGTTTTGCTACTGTAACACAATCAAAACTTAAGGAAAAACGAGGGTGAAAAACTTAGGGAAACTTCTTTGGTTTCTTAATTCATTACTTGGCAGCATTTCAGGGGCGAAGCCCTTGTCATTAGAGACCATCAGTAGCTCTCCGCCTGCACCTCTGCCTCCTGTGGAACTGCCCCCTTTGCTTTACCATCCTGTTGTGGTCCCTCTCCCACGTACTTTGGTGATCCGTGAGCACATGGAAAGTACCTGGGATCCCAGAGTACATGGCCATCTCTCACCCCCAGCTGCCCTTTCTGCTCTGCCCTCTCCCCCTCTGGAGGCTGACCGCTCCTGGCTGCCATCCCAGTATTTCTAACAGCCTTCCTACTCCTTCCCACGTATCCCTTTCCGAACCATGGCTCTTCTCTGCTGTGACTGAGATTTTCACATCAGCATTTACTAATCCCTACAGCTGGTTGAAACACTTCATTTTTCTTTGCTCCTTCCACACATCTAGTTGTTCATTGCGGGGGGAAATCAAATTCCAGCCGCCTCTCCCTGCAAAGAATGCATCTCGCCTCTCCTCGCCCGCCATCTCCGGGTAGCCTCACCCCACAAAGTACCCCTTGTTCCTATTGCTGCATGGGGAAAAGTTAAATGACATGCTTTACTGTATTGAGCTCTGGCATGTGGGATGCCCTTTATAATGAGAGTATGTGGGAAATCTTCATTTAATTCTGCAAGGCGTGACTTTTGCAGTTCTTCGGGAGCTCAGGCCGGCTAACATCTCACGGGGTACGGTGAGCACTAAATCAGGCTTCTTGCAGAGCTGGCAATGGTTAATGTGGAGCTTGTAGAGAGCAAGCTCTGTGGGGCAAGGCCTGCCCTTACCCGCCTGTTTGTATTGAATGTAACACAGTGAGCCTCTATTCTTGGCTGGGGCAATTAGATTCTACGGCAATATGAGTAATTAATAATAATAATAATAATGAGGCCTCTTCTGTTAGAAATAATTTCCTTCTGCCAGTTGCTTCTCTAGAATGTGGTTTTGAACTTTGAGATCCTGAAAGAGATAATCGAAACACAAGCAGCTGTCACAAACCTTTAGCTTTCTTTGTGTAGGCAGCGGTGGAAATTCCTGAAACTAAATTGTCAGATGGCTCACTGGTTTGTGCATCTTTTGTCGCAGCATCGAGCTCTTATGCAATGGACCCTTGTTCAATTAAAGACCCTTCTCACTAAGGGTGGGTTTCAACTGTCACTATTTCTTCTGAGGGGAAAAGAAGCAAAATTGTGCAAAGCAAACCACTGATCCCCTGTTGCTCTGCGCCCAGTTCACTTACGGAGCACATGGAATTAGCTGCGCTGTGCCCTGCCAATGCGCCGCCCTCAGGGTGATCCAGCTGCTGCGGCTGCAAGAGGCAGGCTCTTGTTTCCAGATGTAGCTTGTGAGATGGTGGTGACTCTGAATCCTGCCTTCACCCACGCGGCAGCTTGGACCTAAGGGCAAGAGAAAGCATTTGGTTGCGTTGGCACATCACAGTCAACAGCTGTTCTTCATCCCCTTCGCAGGAGGAGCGGCATCTGGCCCACAGGTTGTCATTTAGATGAGCCTAGTGAGTGGTGGTAGTACGATGTAAGGAGCAAAGTAACATAGGTCCTCCTGTCCATGGGGTTCATCAAGGTCTGAAGGCTCCTTCTGTCCATCTTCTTCCCCATATGTAAAGGAAGCTGGACTGTAGAGACCTTCAGAGACCTCTTCCACAACCTTCTTTCTAGCCTTTGTTGGAACTCTGCCAAAAAAGGTATTAATGACTCTGAAATTTAAAGGTAGGTATCTGAAAGATATTTTATTCCTCCATTTTTTTCCCTAATAATAAAAACCTTATTCCTTCAATGAACATAAACCTGACTTTTTCAGGAAGCTGACAGCTGGTGACATGATGATGAAGATGAGTATGACTGAGAATGTCACATTGTAATTCAGGGTTTTAGAGTACTGGGCTCCCAGTAACCAATGCAAGAATGCAAGCAACTTCGGTAGATTGTTGCTAATGAAGAAGATAGATACATAGATAGATAGATAGATAGATAGTAATTTCTGAATCTTTTTTTTTCAATCCCTGTTCTATTTCTACTCTGGTAACCATAGTAATTACACTTCTGTTTTGTGGGTTTAACCTACCCATGACCAAAACCTCTTCTGGTGACCAGTTTGTTATTATGAAGAGCATGCTGTGGCCTGCAGCCAAAGGCACTGGTACTAATACAGAATGTGATTTTTATCTGTTCTCATAAGGTATGCAGAGCCAGGCATAGCAAGTATTTTTTCAGTTTTTTTTAAAATAAAAATATTGGGCTCCATGACAACACTGTGAATTATGATCTGAATTCTCTGCTGCCGCACCTCTCCTGAAGTCAATAGAATTATGCTACTAAAGAATTTGGTCATAGTGTTAAGTCACACAACTCTAATAGCGACTGTCATGATGACATTCCCAGAACTATAAGGTGTTTTGATGGGAGGACTTGGCAGCAGACTGGAAGCACTGGTGACTCAGTGGGCAGTGCTTTGCCTGCTGAGCCAGAAATGAACTGGTGCCCCAGCAGTGCAGTTTGGTTTTTGTGGTGTTCTTATGAGATGTAAACCCATCCGTTTTCATAAAATTACTGCGTATTACTTTTTCGAAAGGAAAATTAGTATTCTTTCTGCTTTTTTGTAAATTTGATATCAAGATAGCTACCCCTGGCTGGCTGTTTTTACAGAGCTGGTAGGAGAGATTAATCACCTTTGCAATCTTTATCCTTTGGTCCAATTTGGTCATAATTAGTGAACAGATTCCAGGTTATTAGAAAAGGCGAGACTTTAAGAGTCCATTGGAAACAGGCTTAGACTTGCTGCTTGTTGTTTGCCCTGGATAGTTAGGTCTAAGTTTGCGTTACTGAACTTGGGTCATCTTCCATGCTGAAATGCATCCTCATGAGGTTTAAAGCCAAATTCCTTTCTCATTTTCAGGTTTGAGATCTGTTTGCAGAAAGGAGCTTTTCTTCTACGATAGTTGTGAGAAGGCTTTTGCCTCAGTGCAGTGTGGCATGAAAAGGGCAGCAGTACAAGTGTCAGCTTTCACAAACCGGGCAGCACCTCACACTGGAACAGATAAGAGAAGAATCTGGTCCTCATGGCTAATCTAGAAGTTGTGCCTTTTTGCAAGTGTTAGCTGAAACATTTAGCTAATATACTTTTAAACTCCCTCCAAGTGAACAAATGGTCTGACAGCCGAATTCCTAACTCTGCCATAAGAAGGAAACGTAGGCATGTCAGTCCCCAGGTTAATAATTGCGTGTTAGTATGTCGTAGTACATCTTTCCGAATCTGTTCAACATAACTTGAACTAAGGGACCACCATAAACATTGTATAGCCAGTCTTTTTCTCTAATACCTATATGGAGAGTTATTATGAAAATACCAAAGAAGTCCACCTTTAAGCGGTGCAAGCTGGGGGTGGGGAGCTAAGGAACTTCTATGCTATGTAGTTTGTGAATGATTATTTTACAGGTTATGTCTGAAACCCACTGACTGTAGAAGCAAACGGGGATAAAAAAAATGTGCACTTCCGAGATCCACTTTACCCCCCAAAGTCTCAAATAGATAAGGTTCCTTTAAGAGTCTTACAGAAGCAAGGCCTTTTAAAGCAACATTAAGTTAGCAAAGAAGTATATGGTCTTGGGTAAAGAGCTCTAGGTGGCCATACTTGAGCAGGGAGCTGGACCAGACGACCTCCGGAGGTTGCTTCCCCCTTGACCACGCTATGAGTCTGTGAGTCTAAGTAAAGGAGTTCTTAAAACTGGCTTCAAAACTCCAGGTGTACATGTGAAATCCATGGAGGATCTTTGCTTCTCCATTTGAATTCCCTCATCGCGTTCATCAAGGTAAAATAGAGGCAAGCAAAGCAAGAGATCAGCTTTATAGAAGGAGCATCTCACCAGGGAAGGCTGCACACTGGATTATCCCCAGCAGAATTAGCTTTAAAAACCTGTGGAGACCTTCTGAACTAGGTGGAACTGGAATGTAGGTGTTAGATAAGCCCGGGACATTCATTTGGTTTTGTTTGTATGATCTCATTGCTAAAGAATTGTTTAACCATATCTTCGATGAAATGTGGTGGGCTTGTTATTTTTCCTCTTAACTTTGTCCAGTAATAAGTGTAATCTAAATATGAAACTTCTACATACGCAGGCCTCTGATCCCACAGGAACAGATGTTAAGAGGTTAGAGAGATACTCACGGAACAGCAGGACCCCTAAAATGTACATCCTCTCCACTGAGCTGCGCAGGGCTGTACCTGCCATGTCTGCAAATGGAGATCTTCTGCGGGGTCTGTGAACCACGGCTGCCGGGAGCAAAGGGAGGGAAACGGAGAATGTTGGTTCTCTTTCCCTCAAATGCAAACAACAACAACTAAACGGCAACTCCACTGTCCTCTCTGTCTCTACGTGTAGTGATTCATATAACTATAAATGTCAGCAAGAACTGGGATGAGATGGCATCTCAAACGAATGTAAAAGTTTTACTGTTTGCAGCAACCGCTGCTATATTTGTGATCACAGTAATTTTGGTTGTGACCTAGAAGTTAGACTTGCACCTTAACTGGCTGAAATTAAACAGTTTCTAAATTAAGCTTAAAACAATTTAGAATAAATTGCAGTATTTCCTTTCAATTCCAATGGAAGCCTTTTATATTTCCCAGACATCATTGTCTCAATTTCGTCTACATATCTATGTCATTCAGAGGAGGCAGGTTTTTACCTTCTTTGTAACAGAGGTACAAAGTAGTTTGAGAAAGCATGGGGGAAGAAGTTTGCAGTAATTGATCATTTCAAATTAAAATATGATTTGTATCTTCTGCAAGAGTTTGTTTTGTTTTGGCCATAATTTCATTATTTTGGCCATAATCACCTAAAATATTTCTAAAATATTTCTTCTGTCTGTAAATATTTTTAGTGACCTGTGAATGAAAGTGAACTGCATTGCAAAATTTTCTTTTTTTATGATAGTCTTCATAAGATGGGCAGGTAATCGTGATCTGTGACATATGCAACAGAGGACGAGAAAGCAGCAGAAAAATAGTTGTAATTTACAGTTGGTAAATTTGACTGCCTCTGTCAGCATCAAAAAAAGCTGTGTTGTTTCGTGTCTGCTGAAGTTCTCGTCCAAAATAATCTAATCAGTTATCATAGGCTTTATAATATTGACATTTTAGTAAGGTATTTCTATGTAAATATTACATTTCTGCATAGTGCTGTATACCTGTAGTAATCACCCTGGCTTAAAGAAGTCTTGTTGATAATTTATGAATGACACAGACATTCCTACAAGTTCTGAATGTTGAAGTCGTCTATTATAGGTATACACAGACAGTCATGAAGAAGCTCATTTTAAATTCATATGGATTTGCTATTGCATAAAGTGACAGTTTTTAGTGCCAGACATGAAACGGGACGATCGGGGGAATGTGCCTACGTGCGTACGTGAAATCTGGTGGTGGGTACTGCTGCATCACTGAATGCCTTACTGGAGGTCAAGCCCCTAACGTGGGCTGTTAGGGCCAGGTCGCCCATCTTCTGGATGAAGCAATGTCTAAAGAGCCGTTGAATTTTGATGGCATTTTTTCTGGAGAGAGCACCTCCGGATAAGAGGCTGGTTCGACGCATTTGAAGAAAACCAGGCTGACCCATTTTTTCTGCACGACTGGAGTTTACAGGAATGACTTTACGGCAGTCCAAAGAGACCAGGTATTCTCACCGTCCCTGAAATCCCACCATGAGAGCGCGGGATAATTAAGCCTGCAGTTATATACATTATTCCTGCTGTTGTTTTACGAGAATAAGGGATTACTGCCTTTACTTATTGATTTTCCCTTCCCCATTCCTCGCTGCCCGCTACTGATTGCCTGATCGCTCCTTCATCCAGTTCTGGAAAAAAGCATGTGAAAAGGAAAATCTACACTCCTTAATCACAGACTTTTAATAATATTGTGTGGAAAAGAGAAACGTAGGGGATTCCTTTTTTATGGGCTTGGCATAGCAACAGGATCAGGTGAGAAAGAAATAGTCTGCAAAGGAGAAGGGAAAGGAGGTCGGTCTCGAGGGGTAGTGATGTCCTGTGGTTACGACAGAGGAGCCACGTGGATCCTGATTAAAAAGCTATAGACTGAGCCTAAGCAATATTCAAGGAGCTATTTCCCCACCTTAGTTTTCACACCAGAGCTGGTAAATACTGCTTTGATCTGTATGTTTCTAGCGCTATGCAAAGTAAAAAGCGGCTGCTTTTGAAAGCTGTAGGCAGTCTATCTGGTTCAGCGGCGTGTCCCCGAAGGCTGGGCCAGCTCAATATAGGCCAGCTGACAGCACCGGAGCTGTGATTAAGGGTGTGCTGTGGCTCAAGGTCTGTTATGTTTATTCTGGAGGGTTTCAATGCTCCAGGGAGGTTAAAACAAATAAATAAACAATCCTGCCATGTTTGCAGTAAAGAAATGAGACAAACTAACTCCCAGCTGCCTGCTCCTCTGCTGGACTTCAGCCTCCCCGTGCTGAAGTGATGGTGCAAGGGCAGGGAGCCGAGCTCCGGAGCGTTGGCTCCTATTGCAGGTGAAAATGGGTTTACACTAACGCAGGGGGTTGTGCATTTTGCTGTCCCTTGCAGGGAAGGTTGTTGGGGCTGCCTGCTTTTCAGTGCTGGGCTCCTGCGCCTTTTAAGAAGGTTGTGCTACTTTATTAGTACTGGAGCTTTAAAGACCCATTTCCCTGTAAGAAAAGAACCAGGGGTCCCCAAGGAGAGTGGTGCTCCTGGATTTTGCTCGCAGCTGGGTAAGTGCCAGAGCAGCAGAGGCTAGGGGGGTGGGATGCGTGTGGAGCAGCCTGGGGAGCGCCTGGCCGGGGAGTCTTTTCAGGGCTGTGGCTTGTGCTTACCTTGGGAGAAAATTTGGCATTTTTATGAGTACGTATTTATCTGGCTTCATATCGCTTCCCGTGTGGTCAGAAATACTCCACGTGCAGGCTGCAGGACTATGGGAGCTGCCTAGCCGTGAACAGTGATTCTCTTTGCTACGTGCCTTGGCCGTGTAAAATGTGCTGCTTCTGCTGGTATGTCCTGAAAGACATCAGAATCTCCTCAGCCATGTTTCAGCAAATAAGACCTTAAATAATGCTCTTTCTTCAGTTCTACAATTTTAGTAGCTTAGCTGTGGAAATGTAACTGAGGTGGTAATTGAGCTTCTGGAATCCTTTTTTCTGAGGGTGTGTGGGAAGTGGTGAACTCAGTGCGACTGTTGTATCTATTGGCAAGTAGTTGGGAGTGATACTTAGAAAAGTCTTATTTTTTCTCTTATACTGGTAGCTCTACTATAAAATTCTAACCACAGAATCCTAAAACGTTGCTTTTTTATCCTCTTTTCTGAGAGGAGGCGGAGAGGTGGCAGTGGAAGAGGAGAAGCCTTGGTAATTCAGCACAAAACCGTGCCTTTATTTTGGCTGCAGTCTTGTTGGTTGATCCCACGGGCTAACCAAGTGTCAGACACGTGGTAGAGCTGAGAGAAAGACCAACTTTCCTGCTTGTTAGCTGATAATTTAGTGACATTTCTGTGTTAGACATTGCATTTGAACATTCATAGCCCGTTCCACAAGACTGAATGTATGAAACTAAATATTTTGATGTATCAGTATTTCCTTTTCACTTTCCCTTCTGTATTTTCCTGCCTTAATGTGACAGATGAGCCTTCTGTATTCCAACAGGTGCTGGATGAGTTGGTCAAAGGGACTTGAGTTTAATGTTTAGTGTGATGGGTTTACTGTTACATACCTCTCCTTGGCTGAACAAGGAGCTGGATGCAGCTTTCAGTTCCTCATGGATGGTCTTCCAGGAGATTTCAGCTGATACCTCAGGACAAAAGTCTGTTACAGCCACAAAGCAGTCTTGTTTCTAGGTGTCAATTTTTTATATTATGTGTAGCGTGGTTACATTTGTTTCTGCTTACCTGTATATGTTAAATATGTAAGGCTTGTCTTAAGGGCAGCATAGGCTGTTAGGGTCATGATGACTTCTGCGAAAACAAACAGGGGTGAATGCTTACCAATATTTAGAGATACAGCCCAGCTGCAAATCTCTGTACTAGTGGATCTGATTAAATGGAAAATATGCTGAAAAAACTGTTTTCTGCAGTCATATCAACACCCATTTTTTATTAAAAAATTAATTGTTGGTAAGACAGGGTATTCTTCATAGAAATGATACTACCAGGTTATGGCTTTGTTTCATTTTTCATTAATTAAACCTGTGGTTTAGACTAGTCCATAGTAAAGCTTGAAACCTTAGTCCTGTCCTTACTACTTGCATGCACGCATCAAACTGCCGATAGAAACCTAAAAGGCAATTCTTCTTCCAAATTATTGTTTAGATTAAAATGTCAATGGGCACTATGAAGACCGCTAATACTGGAAATACGAATTAAAAGTACATTCATGCTGTTTTCATTTCTATTATAGCAGGTTTTGCTAAACACCAGTTAGAAGGTAATTTTTCTAATCTCAGACTTGTTAGTATTTCAACATTGTTTACTGCATTGTCTGAATTTTTTCTGCCTCTCAAAAGGTGAGAGGAGAGTTCACCTGCTCAATGTCAACTTGTCATTCTTTGAAAATACAAAATGCATTTGTAGCTTGAAAGGACTCTAAGAAAAAGAATGGATTTTTTTGTTGTGTGATTGTGTGGGGGTTTCTTTCTTTGCTTTTTTGCCGTGTCCCCTCCCCCCCCCCTTTTTTTTTCTTTCCCTTCGGTTGTAGCTGTGTCCCAAAGCTCAGGGCCTAGAATTAAAGGAGCCTTCCCTGCATGGGTGCAGAAATGTGCCCTCAAAACCATACGTGCTGTGACTGTTAACAGAACTGGGTTTAACAGAAAACAGTAATTTTCAGGTTTTACACCTTGCTTCACTTGTCTCTCTTTGGTCCGAGGAAGTTACCTAGCATGTCCTTTTTCAAACTTGTAATGCTCTGTATCTGTCCTTTAAAATTATCTCTAATGATCACATAAGACACTCTTCTTATTTAGTTTTAAATCACAGATCATTACTAATGCACGCGTTATCTGTCCATTTTTCCCGTTGTGTCAGTTTAGTCTCTTAATTTCTTGTTCATCAGTGGCTTTGTCCTCTTTTTCCAATTACCGGGCTTTTCTCTCCCAAGTGTTTGGAGTAAATTTCTGGAAAACTGCATCATGCACAGCTGTCTAGACTTTCCAAAATATTTCTTTGGCTTGTATTCAGAGACTACTCTAGTGGCAAATACATTTATGGGATTATTTTAGAAGAGAAAATATTTATTCACTAGCTTTTTTTAGAAATGTAAAGGCGTATTTAAAATTTTGCATTTAGCTTCATGAGTTCTTATAGAAATGAGTTTTTTAAGGCAAGAAACAGCAAGGGGGGAGAATCACACAGCTTCTTTTGTTGGACTTTTTTTTTTTTTTTTTTTTTTTGAGGGGGAGTAGTCTCTTAAAAAAAGTCTTATCTAGCAGGTAAGCTGGAAATCTGTGCTGCAGTGGCAGGCCATCAGAAAACGAGCTGTCACCTTGCAACATTACCATAGGTTTCTGCTGTGAGTTTTCTTAGTAAGGAAGCACTTCAGTTCAACTGTGCTCTGCTACACGTGTTAAATATTTAAATCTGTCATTGAAAAAGAAATTCAAATTGCATGATGGTGAAGTATTATTTTTGCTTTAACGAGTAATGCCTTATAAGATGAATTCGCCGCGCACATTTGGGAGAGACATTCTGTACACCTCTCTGAGGAATCTCGTTGTCTTCCCTTTGGCTCTTTCCATAGAGCGTTCCTTTGGTCTAATGCTGGTGCTGTTTGATGAACACTATGTCTAACGCATCAGCAATCGGTTCTGACAAATACTGTCTGGTCGTGTCCCTTTGCTCCCAGTGCTCCCGGGTATCTCTCTGCTAGTTCTTGTTTTAGACTCTGCACCCCCTGGAGCAGGGGTCTGCCTTTCCGCTCCGAGGAACGCCCAGCCCTGTTGGATCCCAGGCATTGACTAAAAGACTAGTAGGTGCAACTGCTGTACAAGTAATTCATAACAGGGACAAAAGTCCTAGAGTCACTGAAGTCGAAGGCAAACCTCCCCTTGACTTAAGCCAGGCTGAGATTTCATTCCCAGCATCTGAGTAAACAATTTGTGCTTTTGTCTTTAACAGTGTTACATTCTGTCATGAAAGTTTGGATTCATCTCACTGTCCTTCTGCCACCCAAATGTTAAGCACGTAGCCTTTGGGGCTCCCTTCTTACCCAATGGATGGAGAGGGATGGACAGACAGACTGCAAGAGGTTACTTCTGGAAGGGCCTCCACTGTGAGGAGCTGGTGGCTTGTTTAGGTTGGACAACAAACTTTCAGATGACTTGATGCAGGGGAAGATAAGTCTCATCCAAAGTGCTTACAGCTACACCATTCAGATTTGCTCTTGGCTGGATGAACAAATTCGGAGTTTAAGGGTAAAAAAGTGCTTATGGTTTGTATAGTCTGACCTCGGGAGTAAGAGGTGGAATGTAACTCTCCTATTAGCTCCATGCTGAACCCTATGGTTTGCATTTGTCTTGTGGACATCTTCTGAAAATGCATCCAGTCTGGATGTGAAGACATGAAAAGGCAGACTCTACCATTTCCTTGGCAATTAATTTTAGTAGTTAGCTCCCTCTGATTAAAAAATCTGTACCTAATCTCAGATTTCAATGTGTTTGGTTTGAAATTCCAGCTGGAAGTTCCTTTTTGTGCTTTTCTCTGCTTGAATAAAAAGCCCCAAGGACAATTTCTGCCTGAGGTGATTATTTATTTATTTAAGATGTCATAGTCAAGTCACCCAGCTATCACCTTTCATCTGCTAAACCGAGTGAGCTCCTTAGCCTCAATGCTGAGTTTTCATATAACCTTGAGACAGTATTGTAATTCTCGGCATCCTCTCTAAATTTTCAGTGTCGTTTAAAAGAAACGAGTTACTGGAACTCTCAGTTAATCCGGCATCTGTGTAGCTAATACCTTACTTGGGGAGAAAAATTGTATTCTTGCTGCTTAATTCCTTTCTATGCATCTGAGGATTGCATTTGCTCTTCTCTGACATAGAATCATATTGAGATTTGCACTGACTGCTTATCCTCTACCGTGTCTCATTTCTCTTCAGAGCTTTTGTAGCTGCCAACATTATTTGTAAAAATACTGAATAGTGCCAGACCTGGACTTTGTTAATTAGAAACAGTCTCTGCAGTCTCTACTCTTCAATAGAAAATGGTGGCGGAGGTTTAATGAAAAGGCATATTTGACTGTTTTATCTCTTGTATATCATATTATCTGCCTGCAGTTATGCAATTTTATCTGGATAATACTGTAAAATTACGGAAATATGAGGATTTTGACAGCTAATTTCTAGGATTTTTAAATTGCTCTTCAAAAGAAGGAATTAGGAAATAATTAACTGCTTCATATCTTTGAGATATAATGGGATGAGTCTGATAGTAAAACCTTTCAAACAGCAGCATGAAAAATACTGATTCATATCTCCATTTTTCCGTATTGCATAGCTGCAGATAATGATTTTTGATTTTTGTCAGAGCATTGCAAAAATGCTGTGTGTTGTAGAGAATTCCAAGGTTGCAGAGTTTCTTTTATAAAGGTACCCAATGACTTTAAAAAAACCAAAAACACCCCCAAAAAACCCAACAGCAGTATATTTATCTTCACAATCATATCACTGAAAGTACGGTACTCTTAAGTTGCTTAACTAAGCTAAAGAGGAAACAGCTTTTTGAGTACTAATGGGCTTCTGAACCAAATCTACTTTAAGATGGGGGGGGGTGGTGTGCATCTGTGTGTGTAAGTCTGTGCATTCCTGTAATGCATTTGGTTGTCAATCCAAAACATTGAGCAGGAGTTACCTAGGGTTGTTTGGAAACAGGAATCCCATTTTGTGAACGTTGTAGCTTAAATCAGGGCAAATCTGAGCAATTAAGTTTATTTAAAAAAAGGAGAGAGAGAGAGATGAGGTGTCAGATGAGCTAATACCGTAATGATTACGTCACTCCCAGGTGATCTGAAAGGTCTGGAGTTAAGTACTTCAAAATTAAGCGAAGTGCCAGCCTGAGTGAAGGTCTCCATGTGCTATGCGAGTGGCCTGACCCGGTCGCTACTTCAGGATGGGGCCTCTGCTATGCTGGTTTGGTTTTTTTGGGGTGGTTTTTTTTGGGGTGGTGGTGGAAATCATTGTTTTTTGAGAAGGAGAGGAGATGGGGTGAAGGTTTAAAATGGTTCTTTCAGCTCTTTAATGAGCAAGTCTGTTCACAACAGCAGTCCATCAGTGCTCATAAGATGCAAAATAATTTTCAATTGGAACCTTATTTGTTTGGGATCAAGTCTGTCAAAGTTGAAAATTATGATAATTGAATGTGTAATTTCTTAAGCACTCATTTTTTGTTGTTCTGGGAAGAAATGAATAAGAGCAAGACTTGCCTTATATTTGCATTGAACTCCTTCATTCTGAAGCCTCAGCATTGGGCTGTTAGTATCTTAGGGAGGTGCAGTACAGCCTTTGCTCTTCCTTAAGGACCTCAATCTGACCAACCTGGGGTACTTTCAATAAAAATTAACTGTTAGGGTAACTAAGGTGATCAGCAGGATGCTACCAGATGCTGAGTGGAGGGCACCTGTGAATGTTATTGCCGCATGTGTCCTGCAGTAAAACCTCAGGGCCTTTTCTACTGTTAGGTATCACTTGGTGAAACCAAAAATGTGGTAGTTAACAGGTAGTGGAAATGGACTCTTTTGCTAGTGAAGATGATGGCCTGGGTGGTGGCACCTCACATGGCAGCAGATGCTTCTGAAGCTTGTCTTACCAGCTGATGGTGATCCAACATTGTGTTGGCTCCTAGTGGCATAGTGTCATTTGAACGGTACGTGTTGGCTGCTGAGTGGCGTGATCGGCACTTGCTTCCCCGCAGCTAAATGTGTTTGAGACACCACTGTGGAGAGGATGGTGTGGCTGCTCAGCCCACTGCTGAGTGCTTGTGAGCTCAGTACGGCCACTCACTTTTCTGAGGCTGAACACATTACTGCTCCAATGTTGGATCGTCACCTCCTGAAGGAGATCAGGGAGGTTGTGGAGTCTCCTTCTCTGGAAATATTCAAAACCCACCTGGACGCAGCCCTGTGCAGCCTGCTCTAGGTGACCCTGCTCTGGCAGGGGGGTTGGACTAGATGATCTCCAGAGGTCCCTTCCAACCCCCACCATTCTGTGATTCTGTGAGATGCCGTTGCTGTCCTGCACTTCTCCTGAGGTGTATGAACAGGATGTCAGCACCGTGACGGGGCTATTTTGCTGCTCTCTGTGTAGAGATTATCTAATGGAGTTATGGGTCGTGTGAGTGGGAGGTCACCCACCTCCACTGTAGGCCAGCACATCTCCTTATTTCATACCTACTGTTTTCTGCTCGGGAAGGTATCTGTTATCATCGCCGTCTGTTATCTGTGTTACTATGGCCCATGTGACTCTTGGCAATGGAGTAGGACCTCACTGATCTAAACATTGCCCAGGAACAGAACCAGGAGATGACTTTTGTCCCTGGAATTTTGCAGCCCTTCAAGGTATGATCTAATGGTGAAAACTTGATCTAACTAGACTCAGGGTGTTTTGGTTTTTGTATGAAAAAACCCAAATTTTGTTGAAATAGTTTTTGCAATATCAGAGAAACTGCAGGTTGAGAGATCTCTCATTTAAAAGATAAAAATGCTATTTATTTGGAAACAAATTCAAATATGCATTTAACTTAAGTAACAGAATGAATATTTTTGTATAGGCAAGCACGCAGATGTTAGGTTTGGGATTGTGTTGAAAAAGCTTTTTCACTTATTCAAAACAATACTTTAGTCAAAACTTTACTACCTACATCTCATGACCATCGTTTAGTTCTAGTCATACCATTTGCTCCCCAAAAGTGAATGTAGGGCTCTAGGAGAATCACATTTCCTAACAAGAAAAAACTTTTTTCTGATGACTTGTAATCACAGAAGCTTCATCAAAGTGTCTGTCCTATTTGAATAAAGTTTGTATGGAGAGGGGTGTGGTGAATTTGTGGTATCTACTTTGATATAGAGAGAGAGGAAGAGAAAACTTTAAAACAAAAAGTGCTGTGCAATCTGATGCAGGAGGAAGAAAGATGGGGAAAATCATCCGTAAGTCTAGAAGACAGTCATTCTAGGGTAACAGGCTTGTGGCCATCACTAGCCAAGGCATAAGCGTACTTAGGCAAGTGGACAATAAACTCACTCAAGATTTAGGATATTCCCATTCAGATATACTGAAGGCATAACGACTCTGTTGTGCTTTCTGCCAAGAGACTGCAAAGGAGGAAAGAAATAATGGTGTAGCCAGGGTTGACCCTTTGGCTCAAGGGGAATTTGCCTGTAAGGGGCTTGGGATGGAGCAATTAATTGGAAAGTGCTGAGAATCCTTTGGGAAGATTTTTTCTAAGCGACTATGTGCGCAGGAGCAATTGCTTCCTTGCCCGAGTTGCAGAATGGGGTGGAAGTAGAAATAAGTCTGTATAGTTTATGAGCCTATGATTGTTATTTGTCACTTTGAATACTGTAGTTAGTTACATACTGGGATGGCTCAGGGAAGGAATCTGGCTGGCAGCTGGCTAAATGTTGCCACGTTGAATCTTCTATTTGCAAGGGAATATGCTAAATGTAATGGGCTGCGGTGTCCTACCAATCCAGTGGGAATTATAATCCACTAAATACAAGTGCTGTTGGTGTGTGTGGGTATCGCTACCACTGCGCGTCACTCGGTGAACAGCAAGATGCGCAATCATTCTCCCCAAAACTCAGCCTGCCTTTATTGAGCACCTCTGACTAGGCTCTGGAGTGGCTGATCTTGCTGTTATAACAGCGTATTCAATTCGAGTATCACCTTATTTTGATAGTGGTTTTTTTTTTTAATCAAACATTGCCAATGTTACCCTCTGGATTTATAGGTGGGTGCAATTTAGCCTGGGAGTCTAAAAAGATAACTGCCTAATTTGTTAGCATACAGTGTGGAAACCGTAATATATTTTGACCTCTGTAGCTAATGAGCTTTGCAATGAGACCATAGCAGTTTAAATCGCATATATGATGCCTTGCGGGTATTTTGTTTGGTGGTGGTATTTTTTGTTTTAAAATCTAGCATTCAAATCTGTCACTGAATTAAGCATGCAACGTTAACTACAATGCCTCTTAGTATATCCTGTTAATGGTTATTTCTGCTAAAACAAGATAAAATATTGCAGTTGTTTTGCTTCAGAAAGGATGTAAACAGTTTAATTGGAAACTAATTAGTCATTAGCTTCTGGTGTGATGCGCTGTTGATCAGTTAGAAATCTAAGTGTTGCTGTTTCTCTGCACTTCAGTCCCTTACTGAAGTCCTGGAGGTTAAAGGTAGGTGACCCAGGGTACACCTTTTCGCACTAGTAATTCTGCATCTCTCCACCATTTTCAAAATATCTTTTGCAGATGACCGCTGTGTGCATTTAATTATATTTTAAAAAAATGTTAATGTTGAAAGGAAAAATACTCTTTTTCCTGTGTGTGCATTTTTGTGAAGCAGTTTGATGTATAACAAAGGTTCAAAGGGTTTCAATGGCAACACAACAAACAGGAGACATATTGATACATGTGTAACAGGTGCATTAATTTCATAAATTGAGATTATCTCAAGTTGGAGTAGCACAATCACTTCCAGTTTGGTTCAGCTGTAGCAAAAGGGATTTTCACTTTGGCTGGTTCAAAACCTCGGAATATTCTGATTTGGTTTTGATTTTGGAAGATGTAATGGTTCCCCAATACTAACAGGAAGCTTTCTGTAGTGCTCTATAAATAACATGGTTATTGCAATGATTAATAGCATTGCACAGAGTGATAACACTAAACTATGTGGTGGGTTTTTTGGCTTTTTAAAAGTTTTTCCCTCTGCAATTTCAATGGGGTTTTTTTGGAATTCCTCTTTTACTCAAGTGATACTTTTGCTGCACATCATCCCAGACTCCTGCAGAACAACTGATCCTTTTTTTTTTTTTAAGGAAAAAAACCCAAACCCGAATAAAAACCAAAAGACCCCAGCACAACAACAACAAAAAAACCCAAACCCAAACCATCTGTTCTCAGTAGTTGAGTAAACTTAGGACATCCAGTCTCTGTGGTCCAGAAGACCAGCAGAGAGCAGGGAACAAAGGCTACCCAGAAAAAAAATGAGCTCAGAAGACCTGTTTAGAGATGCCAAGGTAGAGGGAGCTTGTACGAGCTTTTTGTAAAGGTTTTCCTTTCATGGGCACAAACTGTTTCTCCCATGCCCAGGAGCAAATCACCAGTTGGTACCTTAAAGACATGATGCTGGTGAATGCCGCGGCTGCTGCTGGAAGACCCAGCTGTGCAAGGTGCGCTTCCCCTTCTGAATTTGGCTTGTTTTGACCGCAGCGACATCTCCTCTGTGGTATGGTCCCTGTGATGCTCCTGGAAAGTGTCATTAGCAATTGCGTGGCCCGCATTTTTCCTTCTTAGAAGTGTTATCTGTTAAGGCATGTTCTTATTTTCAGTGGTATTGGCAGCCTCCTCTCTGGTGCAGGTTAAGTTCCCTACTCAGGAGAGCAAAAACTGGCAGCAAACTTGCATTCTGAACAGGCTGGAGATGTGGCGGGTAAGATCACGGCTTCCAGTACATCCCAAGGTAGAGTACCTTGCTCTGATGGCTGGCTCTCGAAATGTCACTCCTGCAGCCAGGATCGTAATAGATTGTTTATGATTTGGGAAGAGTGATTGACTGAACCTTTATACTTTAATTTCTAGATCATTAATGCAGCTCAAGACAAAGGGTATCTAAAGCATACTGCTTCCACAAGCAGTAATTAATTAATTTCCAGTGGTTCTTGGATATTTATTTATTCCATATGATGCACACTCATTGATTTTCTGCGTTTACTGTCCCATCAGTTTAAAGATTGAAGTCGGCGAGAGACAGTTGACAATGAAAAATATTTTATTATTACTTCATAAAGCAAGTCTAATTATTTTTTTCCTAGTATGGAAACGTATTTTGCTTATTAAATGATCCAATAAGATATTAAGTATAGAACTTGATTATTCGCCAGATTTTCATCATCATGGCTGATGTTACTACTACTTGCTAAGCAAAACTACTGTGAGCTTATTCTTGCTACCCTGCCGTGACAAAATCCATTCAGTAGCATTGCCAAAATGTCCATGCAGAACTGCAAGCTGTTGTGGTGAGTTCTGTTGGGATTAGTTATCGGCTTAAAGGTTGGCTTTTATTTAAGTCAGTGATGAATATACTTGAGGCAGAATATAAACAGCTATGGAAATAAAGTATTAAAGCAGCTGCATGCAGAAGTGTATACTATGAATTATTAAAAAGAGATTGCAGAGCAAACAGAGACTTTCCTACTGCGCAATGCTGAATCGCAAAAGGGCTCAAGCATAGGTGTGGTGGTGGCAGGACCTGTATGAGCAGGTTTGTGCGTAGCTCCAGAGCTTCCTTCCTCAGGCTTCGGTCTAAACCAACCTTTTTAACCCGTGAGGACTGTGTGCTGTTGTCGTCGTCATTTAAGTGGGAGTCTTTTTTCAGTATTAGAAAAGACTCTGCTCCGTGAGGCTGGGCAGTGACTCTGTGTTGAATGGGGTGGTGTGAATCAAGTCAAGTGGAAGAGAACAGGACTGAATGGTGAATGCTTTAGCTAGTTCATAGTTTTTTCCTTAATCAGGGCAGATCATGAAGATGCTAATTTTCTTTTTTTGGTCATATTGTGTCATCCCTGTGCTGGAAGTCCTCATGCATCTGTGTGGAGGAAATAGCTTGTAACGTGTGTATCTCCAGTCAGACACTGGCTTAATGGGACGTAACGGGAGCCTGAGTGCTTCAGATTCCTTGTGGAAAAGGCAGAATCTGTAACAGCTGTTCCGTGAAACATAAATTCTCCTTCCACCAAGATATGGAAGAGATGGAACTGTAACCCCTACCAGTTAAATCCTCTCTCTTCTTGTAGTTTATTCTACACTGAGCACCTTTGCAAGTGTGAATGCTTTATTTCTCCAGCTAAGCTGAACAGGGCAATTTCTCTTTGATTGGGCTGTGCAGTTTTAGTTAACCGGTGAGGTGATAATTGCTCTGCCTGCAGAAATCCCTCTCCTGAGGGGTGGAACATGACACTCAGCGGTCCTGGTCCTGGCTGAGGACAGAGGGATTTGATCTCCCGTTCAGATGAATGGTTTGCTGTGCTTCTAGAGCAGGAGCTGGGTAGAGTCTCTGGTTCTGCCCAGCTTTGTGTTTGCCTGGGGAGACCCTAATAGCTCTGTTGGTTATGCTTGTGCATTGGGGAGGAGGTGGTTCCTCTGCCTGGAAGCGGTGGCGCACACCTAACGGTGCTTGCCCCAAATCCACACCTGGGTATGGTGCGATACTTGCCAGACTCTGAGGTTCTGTGTTGCTCTTCCGCCGGTGACACCTCTCAGTTCAGAGGCCCTGCTTCCCCCATGCTCCTCTAAAAGGTTGCTGCTTCCACCAGCAGGTCGGTTCAACTGTTTGCGTGGCTGTGCTTTCAGGGAGGGTCTGCATGAAGATCTGTTTTCACGTATGCTTCTCAGGAAGGTATTTTCTCTGAGCTGGGTTAAGACATAGCTCTCTGAACAGCCAAAGCAATGCTGGCAGTGGTAAAGAGATGGGCCGGAGGGGCACAGCTGCAGGCTCCTCTCCCCTTTTCCATTTGCTCCCCAAGACTGTTGCTCACTCCCACTTCAGCAGGAGGAACCCTGCCCGCCTGGGTGAACTCCACGCTTGCTCCATGGAAGTGTACCCATTTCTGTCTGTGGCTGTGCAAATGATACTGGAGGGATAAATTGGAAGGAAAGCCTGAATTCGTGAGAGATGGGAACAAATCTGCTTGCAGCTCCCTTAATGAGGCTGCAGACGGTTGTGCTGATGCCTGAGCTAGTGGTTTTGTGTGTCCGCATGGGGCTACAGAAATGGAGGAAGGTAAAGCAATCGTGGCAGCCTACCCTGTCTGTAGGCTTTCTATTTCTGTGTTTCCTGGATCATTACCTAGCCCTGCCTGGATCTCTTTGTTCATCATCCAGACAGCTGATTTCCTGAAAACGGTTCCTGTTTGATTCCAGCCCCCTCCAGCTCTCTTGCTTGGACGTTTCTGGAGAGGAGCCCTACCCTCAGCAAGCACTTAAGGATTAACCAAAGTGGTGGTGGCTTCCTGCCGGCGCTGGAGCCCTGACCGGCGACTCCTGGCTTCCCACACCTTCACCAAGGTTGTGCTTATTTCTGCCAGACCAAGGGCCGGCTCCATAACGGTGCAAACCAGATCCAAGTCTCTAGTCTGGGATAGCGCAGTTACTCTCGTCCTGTTACGCCGGCTGAGAGTGATCACAGCATTATATGCAGAAATAAGGCAGCTTCTGTCTCATAGCAACAGCTGGTTCCATGAAGCGTGTGCTTCCCATTTCTCTTGCAGACTGGCTTTATGGAAAGGAGGAGAATCCAGCGATAACCTCCTTGTTTCTAGCATTAACAAAAAGTATTCATGTATCCACTTATTTAAGCTATTTAGGAACAATCTGGTGAGCGAACTGTTTAAAGGAGGATGATTAATGTATGCAAACCACATTGTCCAGCTGAAATTTGTTTACCACACTAAAATGTCAATATTATTATCCACTATTATCTTGAAGTGTTAGTATTTCCGTCTTCAGACAATGCAGCGTTGCTAGAATACCAACGAGGCAGATGCAGTGAGCAGGCAGGGGACTTCTGAAGCTCATAACAACCCCTTACGTAAATCCGTGTAAGATTCACTCCATACATGTTATTTTGGGAAATAATGAATGAAGCTTTGATGAATGTTTCTCAAAATACATCATTTTATCTTCAATATTTCAAGTGTCTTTATCCACATAAGAAAGAATAAAAAAACCCTATGGAATTTGAAAACAGTTCTTACATAGTAGATATGAGGATGTGATTCATGATCTCCAGGTGGGAAAATAACCTGTTTGTTTAAAATTATGGATAGTATTTAAAGTATTTAGGGTCTAAAGTGGGGGGTGTGTGTGTGTGTGTGTGTGTGTGTCTTTATTATTTTTAAATTCAGTCTTTACCCTGGTTTTAGTGACAAAATGCTACTCTGCTTCTTCAGCCTAAGCCATGAAGATACAGTCAGGAAACCAGTTGCCCGAATACTTGTTTGTGGCAACAGAGTGGGTGCTTGTAGGTATCTTAAGGGCTCGCTTATGTAAAGGTCAGCCCCTGCTTGACCTGTCAACACTTTAAAACTGTGTCCAGAAGTAGTTAAACTGTTGAATGTTTGGTCACAAAGGATGACAGTAAAATCACAGTATGCATCAAAGCAGTCGATGCAGTTGTGACAAACCTGTCTGTCTTTGTGGGGGCAGGATGAGGCAGAGGGAAGCAGGATGGAGTCGCTGTCGGGATCGGCCGACTGCTGGATCCCGGGAGGCGAGATGAGGGCTGGGGACTGAGCCCCGGCGAGCCCGGAGGAGGGTGGCTGTGAGCAAAGGCTGTGTGCTGCTTCATAGCCCGGGTCTCTGCGCTAATATGTTTGGCAAGAAATTCACCTGAATAGGCAGAGGTTTTTTTCTTTCCATTTTTTACCTTGGCAAAAAAACCCTGTGAAGGTGTATTTGTGCAGGGGGGGTGCTTGCTGACCGAACGCTGCTTGTTGCCAAATGACAGAGGCAAATATGCAAAGTCTTTATTGGACTGATGCTCTGTCTCCTCATGTGTCTGTGAGCACCTTGAACTGATTTGAAGCAGTATTTCTGGAGATCAGTGGGTTTGGGGGGATTGAATGGGAAGGGGAGGGTAGAGAGGAAGCATCTTGATTACTTGGGGTTTTTTGTTGCTTTCTGTTCAGTAGCTTTGGCTGTTCCACAGTGCTGGATAATTTTCCAAGACCATCCTTTATAATAAGAAATTCTTTACTGTGTGGTATTTCAGGAGAGTTTTAAACAATAATGGAAATTAATGGGAGATATTAATGGCTCATCATCATTGTTAATTTACATTCTCTACAAAAGCCTCTCATGCTAGATATTTTGAATCCCAGTCACCCTCTAACATGTTTTATTACATATCTGATCTGGAAGATAGATAATAACTTGTACCCACAGTTGTTATGACATGCCTATCTCCCAGTCTGATCTGGAGGCAAGAATCAAAGTTGTTTGGAAGTAACACCTGGATGCTATGGGAACTTTGTGATAATGAATTTTGCAAAAGAAAACCAAATCTTAATATCTGAAGGCTGAGCTGAAAATTTGAGCCCAGTCTTAGCTACTAGTGTAATTTTAAATCTTCTCAGACTTGTTTACCAGCATTGCTAGCTCTGGTGCAAAAGGCTGTGCAAGGCCTTGAAGTGCTTGGTCCTCTGCCTCCAAGTCCTGTACTAGGGCTGCGAGCGTGAACCCTCTGCCAGCTGGTAATAGCAACCACCTGCCAATGAAGAGAATGGTTAGAGAAAACACCGACCCTCAAAATCCCGCAGGCAGCAGGGCTCCTGAATTGCGTGGAAACTTCCAGGTATTTCTATTGCATGATCTCATCCTGAACTGGGGCTTCTTTGTGTGCGCGGTGCCTGAGGAGAGCCTGGCGCTGGGGAGGAGATGCTGGAGTGCTGACTGAGATGCTGAAGTGTGGTTTGAGTTGCGCAGCCGCTCCTACAGCCTCTTCAGTTCAGTCTGCTCCTTAGCAGTCGCTCTGAGGTGCCAAAATGGGCTCTGCAGCCGCCCCTGAGCCTCCCGCCAGCCAAACCCCAGCAGTTTTAAAGCCTCCGAGGGTCCCTTGTAATGCTCGCTCGCGGTACAGAGGGGTTTCGATTGCCTGCTGCTTTAGTGCCTTTGTGCTCTTAGCCCACAAACCTCGCTGAAAGCCGAGAGAAGGGATGATACAGCTCAGTCAGTGAATTAATTTTGGAAAATGCATCTTTCGGAACGCTAGCTGTTAGCGAAACCTTTGCCTTTTGGAAGCAGTTCTCGGCAATCTCCCTGAATTGCTGCTTCAAAGTATTTCCAAGGTTTCCACTCTAATTTTGTTCTACCCAGAGCTAAACATCAGCTCTTGCAAGGCAGCACTTTGCTCCTAGGTGCTTCCGTGGTTGCTTTATAGACAAGATCCCTGTGTTTGAAATCGGGTGTTGATATATGCAGTAAGGAGAATTATGGGCATAAGCGGTAAGAAAACATCTTCGATTAAATATGAAGATTAAAAAATCCTCCTTGATGATCCTTCCTGGCTGGAGTATAATTTTGTTGTGTTCTCCCTGTCTGCCTATATCTATCTTGTGATAACTTATTATAAAACATAGGACACTGTAGTTTGGTTTTTGTAAACAGCATCTAGCACATAGTGAGATGTTTGTTACAGTGATCCAACTAGCAGCAATTAAGAAAACTTCCTGAGCTTCCCTCCGTGCTCCCCCCTCCAAAGGCCCTGAGATACCGAGCCTTTTAAAAACCAGCGTTTATGTCTCCCTCTTCCATTATTTTTTCATATAATATGTCTTTGCAACTAGTGGTGGTGGTGGTTGTTGTTAGGGCTATAAAATAAACTGTTTGAACATTTTTTGGGTAGGCTATTCTGCATGATCTGCATGTGGCTCTTCTTGGGTAAGAGATTGCTTTGCTGAACTGAAATGTGTAATAATTGTCCCATCAAAAAAACAGGCAGAAGCTTTAGGGATGATGGAACATTGAGATGTGGTTTGCTGTCTAATATTCTTGTTGAATATCTGCAACACTTGGAATTATTTGGATTTTAAGGTTTGATATACACTGGTATTTTAAAATAAAAGAAAATGCTATAGGGAGATAAGAGGGGAGAATCTAATTATATGTTAAATTTGAAGTGCACCAGTGTGACTAATCCATCCAAGATGTCCGTGTTTAGATTATTGCAGAATGACCTTTAGGGCCTAATATTTGAAAAAAATAAATAAAGCTTTATATTGTAATTTGGTACACCTAATATGCTTTTAGCTATGCATTGACTATTCCAAATGAGCTACCTTTTTGTGTCATAAGACAAACCAACCCTCCCATTGTAAAATTTTCTCTACTTCATCTTCTCTGTCTTACAGACATTTTTTGAATTAGGCTAGTATTGGGTAATTTTGTGTCAATGGTGAAAGGCTTTCCAAACTACTTAAGGTCTGATGGTTTTCGTTCAATGCAACTATGTGTGGTAAACCCAAACGCTTGTTTGGTGGACGTATGTTAATTTGCAGCAGCAGCAGGTGATGTGGTCTACTTGTGCATGCAGTCAGTTATTTAAAAATTGTAATAAGCTGGATGAAGCTTTATAAAATTCTTCTAATTTTCAGGAAGTATTGCAAAGAAATTGCTACTGTGAAACTAAAATTCACAAGCAGGCTTTAAAAGAAATCCCACAAAAAGTAGTGCTTATGCTTTGGGATTAGCTAGGTACGCACTCTCTGTATCCTAACCACAGCAGTATTATTGGATTGGGAAGCTGCAGACAAGAGCATGTAACTTTCAGAAGGGCTTCGAAGAAGGCCATCACAGTTACAGTAACATTAATAAGGCTACGATAAGTGAGGCTGGGAAGGAAATGTGATTGCTCTTATTGGAGCAAGTGAAAAAGTAGAGAAAAGCAAACAAGCTTTCCAAGACCCAAGCCTTTACTCAAGTCTGAAACCAAAGCATTAACTTCAGTCAAGCTATTGACTGAGAACAGTTGTCTTGTGAAATTTAAGTATCATCTCTTAGCATCCGGTCACGCTGCAGTAGGAGTTCTTGGGGATGTGCTGCGTGCAAACAAGATATTTGTAGCATCTGGCAATAGCTCTTACTGGCCTGACAGAACAAGGAGCTGTGCTGTGCTCTGTATTGTAGAGTGCCTTCATGTGGCATCGAATTTGTTGACAACGTTAGCGAACACCCACGTAACTTTTTTTAAGACTATGCAAATTTATTAAAGTGCATTCATTTCATAAGAAAATTGTCACAATACACCTAGGAAGTTTTCAGCAGAGTTTATTTTGACTTCTGTTACACTTTTTATGATGTTCATCAATGAAGTGGATAATCTACATTATGTTTAGACATGTAGTTAAGTGGGGAACCCCAGGATTGGTCTGAATGGAGACTTTTCAAAATGAAATTTTAGGATCCAGCATAAAACATTCTTGCTTACAAGTACGTGATAAATCATGGGCAGAGAGCAAGTTGTAGTCCATCTTCTGTTTTTTTGTAGAGATGACAAGAAGAGAGATCTTTAGATTCCAGTGGTTTACATCTCTGGCACAAATAAATGTAACTTTTTGGCAATTTTTCAATTTTGTAAGACCATTTCTAGGTTTTCCGAGCTGTAACACAGCAATCTGAAAAAAAAATAGACTTCAGAAAAAGTGGATTTAGGTCAACATTGGAAGCACCTTACCAAGACACTTTGATCTATTTGACTAAAAAAAATAAAAGTTGCCTGGTATTGTGCCTGCAACTTCTTCACGTGTGGAAAAGCGTAGGTGCAACTGTAGTATGGTGGTTTCACAGGTGCAGACAGTGCTCTCGAGTTTTAGCAGATTGAGCAGAAGCCCCTTGGAAAATGTGGTTCAATCTTTTTATAGCCTTTGTGTTTAACGCATTATGTTTAATGTATTTGTGACCGTCCGTATGGCAGTGATAAATGGCTTATTGGGTCAGAAGTCTGGGATAAATCAATAAAGAAACTTCTCCTTCAGTATGCTTGTATCTGCTGATACCTGGAGGGATATTACTGAATATCAGAGATGAAGGAAAGAACTCTCTAACAACTGGCAAACTGCTGTTTTTATCAGATAGGCAGACAAGAGTCTTGGAGGTATTAAAAAAAAATTAATTCTAAGCAATTTAGATGTAAAGTAGATCAGTAATCGCTTCCTGTAACATCTATCAAAGAGTAAGACCCTCTTGTATATTTCTAAAAGCAGAAGTTCAGTGTAGCTAGTGGAGGCTGGAAAGCTGCTCATCCAAGCCATTACCTGTGTCAGCACCTCTTTCTGCACTCAGTAATATGAATAATTTAGTTCTTTGGTAATGTCAGTAAGAACTGTTTGCAAAGCTTCCTTTACATTAACTTTCTGGTCTTTCTATATGGGCTTCCCCCCTGCACCCCAAAATACGTATCTAGAGCTGAAATCCTTCCTTAATGACGGCACCGTTGCAGCGCAGGGGCTGTGGAGCAAGGAGAGCAGCGGTGGTGAAATGACGTCCAGCTCCCACGCGTGTTCCCTGAAGTGCTGATGCTGGTGGAGGGGCTGTGGCTTCTCTCGTAGTGGCTCAGCTTTTTCTGTATAAAACACTGTCATGAAAGTCCCATGTCTTGGTGCAGGAGAAGGGGGGGGGGGCGGGGGGGCGGGGAGCAACTTTGTATTAAGGGATGAGACTCTTGCTCAAATTGGAGTCAGTGAATATTGCTCAAGGGAATGGTGGCGATGAATCTTTCCAGGTTCCTAGGAAGGGAAGGAGAGGACCCAGTGGCCAAGGTCTTATGCCTGTATCCTCGGCACAGTGAATCCAGAAGTTCTGGAAACAAAACTTAAGCAGTAACTCCTCTGCTGTGCTCGCTAAGTCCTCTTTTGTCCCTTAGTGGTCATTAGGTAGGAAATAGAAGGGAAGAGTGGGACCAGATGGAGTGCTACTTAAACATGCACGGAGGAAAATAAAGCCACAACATGATATACATATTTCTGCAGTAATACCAGAAACCTAAGAACTAAATGTGGGAACTGAACGCTCATCTTTAAAAGAGGATATTGACATAATATGCATTTTAAACTTGGTAGGTGGATGACAAATGGTGGGATAAAACACAATATCAAAGTACAGGGAAAGACAGAATAGGCTGAGCTGACAGAGAAACTGTGCTGTATGATAAAGCTTAAAGTCAAGTCGGATCAGCAGTCTGCCATAAGTAACACAAAATCCCGGTGATTTTAGGCATAGAGGAGAAAAAATACGGCAGTAGGGCTGTATTACTGCCATCAGCGTGGTTACACCAACAGCGCTACGGAGGAAGATGGGAGAGACTGTAGAGTTGTACCTCATCCCGTGTACCTTCAATGTCTGTCTGGATTTGGTACCTGTCATATTGGGTTGGGATACTGAAACTAAGCTTTAGACGCTGTCAGTGGCAGCTTCATGGGCCGACTAGTCAGGGGATTCATAAGAGGACAGGCAGCATCGGGTTCCTGAGCACGTGTACAGTTTCAGAATATCGCAGTAGAAAAGCCGCCCTGTGATAGTAACTACAGTGTGTGTAAATTCAGCATCTCTGCAGGGGCAACAAAAGCCAGAAGACTCCCTCCCAGAAGCTAAGGACAACACTACCGAGAGCGGAAAGGGAGGGTGGTCGTGTTTGCTGTGTGGGTTCGTTTGGTTTTGTTTTGTTGTGGGGGTTTTTTTTTTTTTAAACAAACACTGAAAGGCGTAGATAAGGGTCAAACCTTTGTGGTGGTTTAAAGACATTGTATTGGAGACTCCAAGGAAGAGGAAATGCCTGTCAGGAAATAAAATAAAGGAAAAGTGAAAACACTGTGGTGTATATAGTGAGGAAAAAGAGGTTATTGTAGCAAAAAACCCCAAATAAAACTCCTAAAACAAAACCAAAAACCACCCACAGCAAAAAAAAAACCACAAACCCAACAAAACAAAACTGACCTCAGAGACTCCTTTGAAAAATGAAAGTTGAATCCACATGAGGAATGTAAGAAGTAACAGAAACCTGGCAGGTCAGATTGACAACTTGTAAATAAACAAACAATATTTTCTTTGCAACTACACTGGGAGTAGGAATACTGTCACTAATTTCCCTGCCTTCCCCTCAGGGCCAACAGACCATTGTAGTGGGTGGGGTTTCTTTTTGCTCTTTTTAAAACAGCATTCAGCAAAGATAGTCGTGTTAGTACAATCAAATTATTTTTCACTTTTGCCTTCCCAGAGGGAAATGTTGGAGACTTACATGCCACAATCCTCCTTTGTAAGGGAGGGGGGTGCCAAAGGACTGTCTTGGTGCCTGTAGAAGAGGTGACTGGAAGAACAAATAAGTAAAACAGATAATAACAAGTCATCGCAGTGATATGGTATTCATCGAAGAACTGAAAAGCTAATTGTGATAAATAATCTCTCACTTTAATATTATTCTGCACCAGAAGACTGAAAGGATGGTAAAGGGCAGGGGGGAGGCAAGAGTTTCCAGGGAAGACCAAAAAACCCGTTGTTTGTATCTGGGAGATTAATTGAGGTTACTTTCAAGAATAGAATTAACCTTTGGATAAACATGAAGCATAGCAGAATAGTCAGTATGGCTTTTGCAACACCAGGTTATGCCTCACTTATCTATTGGAGTTCTTTGAAGCACGTGATGAACATGGGAACAAAGATGACCCCCAGGGGATGTGATATACTTGGAGTTTCCATAGGAGTTTGACAAAATCCGCCCACCCCACTCTTCATGTAAAAAAATAAATACAATTTCAAGGCTGCAATGGACCAAAATGGTAGGTCTTCATATGAATTAATAATGCATGATATAAAGTGCAGGTATGAGTAAAATGGACAAATCTCACGGTGAAGATAAAGTGCCAGTGAACTATTGCAGAGGTCTCTTCTGGAGCCAGTGCTGCTCAATATATTGATGAATAACTTGGAAAAGACAGTGACTGGTGAAGTGATCAAGTTGCTGATGATACGTAGGTATTCAGGGTAGTCAAACTGAGACCTGACCAAAAAATTGCAGACAGGCTTTATGAGTTTGAGCAACTGGGCAACAGAAGGGCAAATGGAAATCAATGTATTGATTTGAGCTGCCAGTTTCCCTTCAGAAGTGATGTCTTAAAGTTATAAAAGACATTCTTATGAAAGCAGCCTGTTAGTAGCGGTGGGGAAAAAAAAAAAAAACCCAAATCAAATGGTAAGAGTTACTAGGGGAGGAATGGAGAACCAGCAGAAAACTTCACAGTGGTTCTATGCAGGGCAGTGGTGCACCCATATCTTGAATCCTGTGAGCAGTTCTGGCCTCCCTTTCCTCTGGTCTGCTGTTTCTAAAATGGTACAGCCTAACCGGAGCAGATATGGACAAGAGTGACAAGGGTGATTAAAGGCACAGAGTGATACCTGAAAGCGGAATGAAGAACTACGGTACGATTCTTCAGGCTGGAAAAGAGCTGCAGCGGAGGTCTACGCGTTTGTGAGTGTGAGGGAGGCGATACCTGGGGAACGACTGCTCACTGCGTCCTCCAGCGGGAGAGCTAGCAGCATCAAGCAGAACTGGTAGGCTACAGGTTCAAAGCACATGACAGAAATCCTTTTCTGCACAATGTAGTGAAGCTGTGGAGCTTGTCACGTGGCGCTTTGCTGCGTTGTTTCACAAAATGACAGAACAGGTTTCAGAAATATCTGTTGAAGGCTGTGAAATAGGAAGATGGCACTTCTGGCTCAGGAAGTCCCAGATGTGTGAGCTGGCGTGTATTCTGAGGATGTCTTGGTGCATGCTTTGCCTCCTTACGAGCAGCTTCCCTAGGGCTCTGCTACTGCTGGCTGTTAGAGAGCACAGGTGGGCTTTTGCCTGGCTTGTATAGCCTTTCGTACCTCACTGAAAATAGAAAACAAGTGCATGGGTGGACAAATACCTGCAAATTACACTAATATTCTATAGACTTTGGGTTTTTTTTTAATAGCGTTGACAAATAAATCCTCTCGTCATCCCTTATATTTCTAGGACTGCTTTTAGAGCTGCTGCATTGAAAGAAGCAGGCGAGAGCTCTGCTTGGCTGCAGGTAAAGCAGGCAGGTATGGCTCTAGATCACACCTGTTGACCTAGAGCGAGCTCACCAAAGAGTGGACAGGATCACTGGTGAGTGAGAAGTGAATTAAATGCTGTTTCGTTTGGGGTTTGTTTGGAGTTGTGTAATGGGTTGGCTTTTTTGGCTCCCTGATCTGGCAGTCAGCACAGTTGCATGTATCCTAGTGCTGATGGGAGCGTGAAAGTGGGAACGGGTGATGAGGAAGAGGACCGGGGAAGGCTGTTCGTGAAAGCAGCCTGTGCTTGTCTTAGATTGTGAAGCTGTGCACCTTGGCCTGCCCATGGAAGGCACGCTCACCTAATTTTTGCAAAAAAGTTGCGTTTGTTCAATCAAAATTGCTTTGCTTTTTGCAAACTGGTATAAAATTGCAGGTAGAGTTTCTTAAACCTATGTGATCCTGTTAGCTAATAGATTAGCTTGCATTAGCAAAGAATATCTTTAAGTTAAAAATGTTGCTAACCAAATTATAATTAATGATGAGGTTTTGCAGCAGTTTTACAATAGGAATTAAAAAAAAAAAGTCATTTATAGGTTAGGCTGCAGATACTTTGTCGTGTCTGTATTGCCAGAGGGCTCAGAAGCCTCAGGAAGGCTTCTCCAGAAATCTTTCATGTTCTTCCATTGAGAATGTGGCCCAGCAATCGTGGAAAGAGCTGGACTCTTTAAATGATTTCTATTTTGGGTGTTTTCAGGGCAGAGCAGAAGAATGAGGCTGGCACCAGGAAATATAGGAAGAGACAGGCCATTCACGTCTTACAAAATAGGTCAACGTTCCCCACCGCCCGGGGTAAGCTCTCGGCTCCCCAGCATTCGGATCAGCTGCAGATGGGATGGGGAGTGTGAACTGTGCGTCGCCCTCTTGGCTGAAGGAGGGAAGCGACTTAGAAACAGAGAGGCTCCTCTGAGGATGAGTAGCGGATGATGGAAGTTCACTGGTTAGCTTAAAGAAAAGTTGCATGATTTGCTGAACTTTATAGTGGTTAAAGAAAGCCTACGCTCAGTTAACGCACACTTAGCAGTGTGAGAAGTAGCTTTAAATAATGCGGCTATTGCCAGCAGCTAGTTAGGAATGGTGATCTCTGAAGTAGTGTTTTTTATAACAAAGTGTTTTCCAGTAGAGCCTTGAAAAGCACATTGTCTTCCCTCAAACCTGTGGTAAAAGTCTGTTCCTGTTGGTGGATCTTCCTCTTTCTTTTCTGTATCAATGCCTTTGAAGTCTTCTGCTCTCTTCCTATGGCACATGGGAGTTGGTGTTTGCGGTCCCTAATGATTTAGGGTAGTGGAAACTGGCCTGTACAGGGTAGTATGTGCAAAACGGATAACTTAAAATCCTATTTTTGAGCATACCTCATCGCCATAATATCCCTTTTTAAAGGAAAAGAATTCAAAATAATATGTATTTCTTCAAAAAGCATAACTTTTTATTTTAAAGAATTGTAAAAAATGCTGACAATTTTTACTTAAAGGTGATACCTAATAATGAAGACCTGCAGAACAAAATATTAATTGTCCAGGCTTACAATAGTCATTATAGTAATTCATAACATTAATATTCTTAGTAGCTAATGCTTAACATATAATCAGCTTTGTAGCGGTTTTTCACTACTTCTCCTAGTCTAATTTTGTGTATATTTAATTGAGCTGGCATGGCTAATTCAATTTCCTTTATCAACTTTACCCATGGAAAAGGTTTGTGAAGCTATTTACATTGTTGAGCTGGAATGTGAGGGGGTCCCTTCCCTCTCCATAAACCGATCGGTTCCTTTAATGCTGCAAGGTGCCCTGAAATCCATTACTCGCACCGCAAAGTACAGCTTGATTGAATTACGCTACTTACATTTCTGCCTCTGCAAGCTTTTTTGTTCCTTTTCAGCTGTTCTGCGAAACTACTGGAAATGTTTTCAGGTTTTGCTTTTTCTGTTTCCTGTTTAATTTGTGTGTGTGTGTTTTGGGGGTTTTTATTTATTTGTTTGTTTGTTTATATCTTGTGGTTGCATGTAAAAGTGAAAAAAAAAAAAAAAAAATCCAAGGACTATGTGGCAGGAGCTACCTGATTCCTGCTAAGCTTCTTCTCATGCTTGATGGGAATCTCCTTCATCAGTACTGTGCACGACCACAGTTTGGTGAAGCTCATCGCTTAAACTGTTACCATGATGCAGTAATTTGAGGGGATGCTGCTGCCAGGACCAGGGCCCTGCACGCCTGATAGGAGCCCAAGCAGCTGGAGAAACCGTGCACGTAGCGCCTGAGTGTTAGCACCGAAACCCTCGCCCCGGGACTGTATTCTCTGGGCTTTAGAGTCTAGGTTTCCTGCCTGCTTCCTTAGCTTCTGTAGCATCAGTACCGCTCGTGAAGAGGGTGGGAGAGACTTTGTTTATTTTTCTATATGTAATGTAAGCTTGAAAGGTGCCGGGAAGGTTGGAAACGATGAAAGCTCTGAGGAATTAAAGAGCAAGAGTGAAGACTGATACCGCACTAGATGGATTTTTTTTTTTTTTAATTACATTTAAACTTCCTTTACCATAGAAGCACCGTGACTCAGCTTCATAAATTGTGAAGAATAGAAACTGTTTAGAGAACCTTCTTGAATAAAGGTTCTTGTTTTATGATGAGTGAATTCATTTCCCTGTAGGTGTTCTGGCTCTGTGATGACCCAGACAAACTTTTGTACGAAATATTTCAATTGTTCTTCTTTTCCTGTACTCACTTCAGTGAAAAAGGAATGGACTCTTTGAAACACCTGAGTTGTGATACAAAACAGGAACAAATCCGACTGACCTAACTAAAATGGAGAGGTAGAGTGCATCTGAGGATTCCCTCGCAGTGTCTTGTACACAGGCATGAAGAAAAACAACCCAAACCAAAGCACTAAACCATTTTAAGATCACCTCAGATTTTAAGTACTTGGAAGCCGAGATGCTACTTTGCAAATTTTAGTGTGTGCTTTAGATGTTTGTTTTTTTTTCTGAGACAAATAATTGCACATAAAATAATGAGTAAAATGGTTCAATAAAATAAGTTTGGTTTTTTTTCTGAACATCACAAAAAAAATTGTGATTGTCATACATAGGATTGCAGGTCTTATGCTGGGAGCATAAACTTTTTTATATGAATCTTCCATATAGCATCTTCAGTTCAGTGATAATGTAGCTATTCGGATAGTGTTTAAACCGCAAAGTAGATGTATATTTCTTTTAATCTGTTTCCTAAAGTGGAGAGTATCAATACTATTACTTTTACAGCAGAAATTCCTAGGATCAGTGAAGATCTGTTGTCCACAAGGCTTGTTTTGCTTAAGAGCATTTGCAATCTTAGATTTTTTTTTTTTTAACAAACAAAACCGCCCAAAAAACCTTCCCTGTGATAACACAAAATCCATGTCCTATACGTAAATACATGTTAAAGCTTGACTGCGCTTGACTATTAATCTTAAAAATAACTTTTCTGCATGAATATTTCTGAAGAGTGTAGGACAGCCTATGAATGGCATAGGTTTTTATGGATGTATAATTTCTAGTAGTAGTAGTACATTTGCGCAGTTAACTTCCCTCAGAGGTGAAATGTATTTAACCCACTGCATCCTTCATTTTGGCCATCCGGGCGGTCCCTTCACTGACAAATAATGATTACTTTTTTTTCCTCGGGTTTTTACCTGTTTGCAGATGGATAAAGCGCAAACAAAACAAAGCAATCCTTATTTGTAGTGGGGCATCGTCCAAAAATAGAGCCTTCTGAGCCAGAGAACAAGGCAGGTTACTATTTTAGAAAAGATACAGATTTGGCAGGAGGGTTTTATCTGAAGGAAAGTTGTATGGTTTCTATATAAAGGTTCCCAGCTTTGTGAATCTGACAGATGGGGGTGTCATTTTTCAGGATTATGACTCATCTCGTATATTCTAACTATAGTTTTATAACATTTTTTTGAGAGGCATTTCATAATTTATTCACTGAGAAGAGTTTTTGCAGCTGTCTGCAGGATGAAGATTTTTCTTAGTACTTCCAAAGTGGGGCAACTGCTTCTTTAAGTGGGATCCTGCTCGAGGACCAGCTCTGGATTTGGAGAAAAGGGGTAGATGGACCAAAGGCGCATTGCTACAGCTTTTCTCATTGTGTTAGCTTTCCAAACCTGCCGAGGTCCCCGCTGTTTGCGGAGGAAGTCAACGAGAGGGGTAGTGCCCATCAAACACGGGGGAGGAAGAGGGCAATAGCCTCAAATACATCATACTGAGGTGGGTGAGATTATTCACCATGTCTTCCGCTTAATGAGCTCATCTGCCTGCAGTTACGGTATAAAAGGCAAAGATGATGAATAGCCACGAATGTCGCGGTTTTCAAAACCTGGACAAAAGACAGTTCTTTAGATAACTGGTAGGGTTGCATCCAAAAAAATGAAGATGCTTGTTACTTCTCTTTTCCTTATCGGAAACGTGATTTTATTAATCATGATGATAGAAGAAGGCGCGAGATGGCAGATCAGCGCTGGCTGTGATTTGAGGAAGGAAGGGGACCAGAGTTTGTCACTGTCCTACAGGGCATGGGGGAGAAGAAATGAGCAAGAAGAGGTTTGGGGTTCAGTGAAGGAGTCAAGCAGCAAAAACCTTTTGCCACCAGAATTCCCTGGTCACTCCAATCAGTTCTGAGTTTCCAGTGTCTGCAGCTCGGTAACAGAAATAATACAGCTCTCCTGAAATCAGTGGGAGCTGATGAATGTTCAGCGTGTGATTTAAAGTGGGCAACCTTGACACTTAAATACAGTGGACATACTTTTAGCCATTTTTTGGGGGGGGGAATCGTATTGACTCACATAGTGAGAAGAGATGGAAAAAAGAACAAAACCTCTGACCACACGAGCCTTTGAAATGAGCACCGAGCGCTGAAAAGTTGATTTAGTGCTGCAGCACCTTGTTGTGAAACTCCCGCAGCTCTGGCAGCCTTGCCTGCTTGCTTAGGGCATGCCTGCTATATTGAGATGTCTTCTCCTTAGATGATATAATATGCAATGACTGGAATTAGGCATGATCTGTTTTCTTCTTAGTGCTAATAATGTTAGTGGCTGCCTCTGAAGGCAGAATTTTAAACGCCTTTTGTTGCTTGGAAAAACAAACCAAACCCCCCTTCATAATGATATCGGCTATTGTCCGGCGTGACCCCGAGTGTAGTTTACTGTATAACAAAGACGTATTTTGCTTCCGGATGACAGCATGGAGGAACATTAGCGGAATCAATATCGCATTAAAGATTCAGGCTCCATTAGGTTGATATGACGGATTGTTTTCTCTGAGTGCTGACATCATGCTCGGTTATGTCCATTCCTGGATCTTCACGAGGTAGCAATAGAGCTGACTCAGCCCTACTGAGAACTTCAGTCTCTCAGGAGATCCTCCCTCGTGCCTCCTCCGCCCATGGTGCCGTCCCTCCCGGCGTGGTCACCCAGGTACCTTCACGGAGGCTGCTGCCGTCCGGATGTCCTAGCACTGCCGTCTCTCCTGGGCTTGGTGCTGTCTGAGATGCTCGAGGCAGTCCTGGCAGGCCTTGCCAGGTGGCAGAGTTACCCAAAAGGGGAAGGTAGGTTGGAAGTGGTCTGTAGAAAGCCACCAAAGGAAGGGTGATGTTGGGGAGGTCAACAAGAGAGTGGATTTCTTCATTGTCGCTTCCGTAATGATTTGCATGATAAGGTGCAATAGCAGGGTACTGGACTGGGACTAAAGAGCCTCAGCTTTGCTCCGTAGTTACGTCTCTGGCCCACTTTGTGGCCTTGAGCAACTTGCTCTCAACTTTCCCCATACGTAAATCAGGAAAATAATGCTTATTTATCTTTTTATGGTCTTTTGAGATGCCCAACACCATCCCTGGAGGTATTTAAAAGACATGTAGATGTGGTGCTTAGGGACATGGTTTAGTGGTGGACTTGGCAGTGATAGGTTAACAGTTGGACTCGATGATCTTAACGGTTTCTTCCAACCTAAACGATTCTATGATTTTTATTCATAGACTTGCTGCTTTCCCTTTTCTCTTATTAATTTTTGTACATTAAAATTAAATATTTACATATCTTACTCTGGGAAGATTAATTTCTCACTTAAAGATGATGTTGATTCATGCTTGCCAAATTATTCCTTTAATGACAATTGTGCCAGTGTGCTGCTGGAGAGGATACATCAAAGAAAAACGACAAATGGTTTGAATTTCGAAGGCAAGATGTTTACTGCATTGTGTGCAGTGGCTGGTAGGAAGGGACTTCCCTGATTGAGTATTCAGCTGTGTTTCTAGGAAACTGTTGGTCTCCATTAACATAGTCCCTTCAAAGCCCAAGAGTAAAAATTTGCAAAGTCGTTTATGCAATTAAAGAGTTTTCGTAATTACGTTTAACAGGTCTTGTAAAGCTTTATCGAGTAGGAAGGTAAGGCGACAGTTTGTAAAAGCAGCTGCATAACTTATTTGTCTACAAATGAGATCAGTGGTTTAAGTTTCTAACTATACATTTAGATTGTCTATATCTATACACTTGGTATTTAATTTTGGGTATGTCATTAGAAAACTTCACTTTAAAATGTGATTTTAAAATGTCTAATCAGCTATTCCTTCTTCAATTTGATTCTCCATCAATGCAAAATTTCATCTTCCCCTCACTAATGAAGTAAATAAATCGATACAAATGACTTGCGGTCATAAAGTCTACTGAGTTATAAGCTCATGCAACACCACAAAGTCCACAAATGCATTATTTTAGTGCCTCAGCTCTGGTTTATGAAGCAGCAAGTTGGTGGGGGAGGTAATAAGGCAGGCAGAAAAGTTTTAACAAGGCAAAATTTCCCTTCTGGAATGGTCCATTTTGGACTCTTTCCTGCTGTTCTGTTTGGAACATGCTCTTTGGGCTTCCCAGCCACTCCCGTCTTCCTCCGTCGGGAAGCGCGTGAGCTGAGGCTCCCAGGTCCGGTGGCGGTATCCGTGCGGAATTCCCAGCGCTCTGCGCTTCAGGCCTCTGCTCCCGCTGCCCGCGTCCTGAGACGCTGACGCTGCTGGGAAGTGGGATCAGTGTCGCTTCTCTGCTCTTCTTTGGGCCACTTCCATCGCTTTCTGCTTCTGGTACCCTCAGTGTTTTTCCTTTGGAAAAAGGATTGCTTCTGTACAGAGAAATGGATTTAACAGTCAGGAGGAAGCAGGTGACCAGTCACCATTATATACTATAAAAGATATATGAAGTATATATGTAAATTTTATAAGTTATAATGTACAATAGATTTATAAATTATATAATGTGTAAAATGTGTATGGGGGGTATATATATATGTATATGAGTAAGTGTGTATATGTATATACACACACCATATATATAAAAATTAACAAAAGGTTTAAATCAGAAAAGGTTTAAAAACTGCTCAGATGAAGATATGTTCTGAATCTGATATAAATTGTTGTTTTATTATTACTGATGTGTTTATTTTTCATTGGAGCCTAGAGGCTCTATGCAAGATTATGGCACTGTATAAAATACATAGTAATCTCTTCAAGATAGAAACTGAATCAACAAGGTGAACTGAAGGTAGAGGACAAACAGGCATGGAAGAGATAACTGGATTCTGCTGGTCTTTGCTTTAAAAAAGCATTAGCTTCCCAAAATCAGGATATAACATAATTGTATGTTGTTATGAGATAACAGGTGATGTTATGAGCTAACGTTTGGTGATCTTTAGTTGATTGATTTTTTGTTTGTTTGTTTTAGGTTTATTAAAATTTTTTCTGTTGTAGTGAAAACAATTTTATTTAAAAAAAAAAAAAAAATGGCCTGTCAGTAAAGGAAAAAATACTGCTCTCCAAAACCACAACAGCAGGTTACTTTATTGATAGTTTTGGCTTCAAAGATTAAATCAACGGGAATTATACAGTGCTCTGGGGAATTTATAGCTAGCAATAACCAAGCAGAGACTTAGAACCTCCCCAAGCAGCTGCACACCTGCGTAAGGAGGTGGTGCGGTGCTGGAGGTGGAGCCCGGCAGCGTGGCTGTGGCAGTGCACGCTTGGTCTGCTAAATGGTCATGGTCTGATGGATTTCAATTTATGTCTACATCGGATCAGCGGCAGAGCTGGGAAGGAAACTGAATTTTCAGTCTCATTCACTTAGGAAGCTTCAGCTTGATGAATACTAGAAATAGTTGGGAGCTCAGTTTGTCTCAAGGTGGTGTGATTTGAAAAATTATTTGATAGGCTTGTCTGAAGGCACTTTCTCATTGCGTTTAGTATGATGTGTGCCTAACAGTGCTTGCGCTGCGACTGCTGAACTGCAGCAGCCCTACTCTGCCAAGGAGCTGTTGCCTCCCCTAATTTAAATTACAGATTTTGCTTCCTAAAATGGATGTTCCCTGATGTCCTAGGGCACGGCTCGATTTTTGAAGGAGTTGGTAAGAGACGCTCATGTTTGACTGCCCTCCGAGTCTCTTCCACAGTGCAGCCCAGCTCACAATAGAGACAGCCATTTCCATGGCCTTTTGTGCCCTGCCACAGAAACCAAACCAAAAAACAAATCAGAAAGAAATGCTCATTTACCGAACCCTGGTCGGGAAGAGGAAAACAAATGAGTGCTGCAAAGGCAATCACTCGCCACCTCCCGCCAGCAGAGCGATGACGAGCGACGGCTACCTTGGGCAGACTGTCCTCCAGCTGTATCACAGAGCCTGACGGTATGTGGTCCGGGATATCCCTTGGGACAGCCGGGTCAGCCGTCCCGGCTGCGCCCCCTCCCAGCCTCTTGCCCACCCCACTCGCTGTGGAGGGGCAGAGTGGGGAACAGAGGCGGCCTTGGCACCGTGCAAGTGCTGCTCAGCGATTGCTAAAACGCTGGTGGGTTATCAATGCTGGTTTAGCCACAGATCCAAAACCCAGCACCATATGGGTTGCTGTGAAGAAAGTTAACTCTGTCCCAGCTGCACCCACTACTCCATGATACGATTAATTTGAAGATACAAATTGCATCACCATCTGTAAGCTAATATTTAATTGAGGGCAATTTTTAACATTATCCAACTTTCATTTAACATATTGTAACTGTGGGTAGTAGGTAGAAAATAAATACTTGGTTTCTTTTCTATTGTTCTCTGAAATAGAGAACTGAGGCAGATGAAATCTAAGGAAGAGAAAGAAGAAATGGCTCCTTTTAGCAAAGGCAAGCTTTATACTTTTCTTTTGCCAAGCATGCAACTTTCATAGCTGGAATATTTTTTCCATTCGTGCTATCTTAGGTACAGACAAACTGTTCATTGCCACAACTGAAATGTGCATATGCAGCATATCAAACAGACAAATTTCATTCAGATGGCTTTGTAAATGAATTTTACGTGGAAAGGTTGAAGGAGCCCCATAACACCTTCTTTAACACCGTATTAATTCACCAGGACGTGAGTTTACCATGTGTGCGCACATATCAAATGAAACTCTCTTTCTTGGTACACTCCAATGATAACACCTAATATATTGTGTTTCAGTGACAGCTTTAGTGGACTCTGTTTCCACTCTTTAGCTCTCTCATGACTATGGATATTACAGCTCTCTGTGTGCTTTAGCCAAGAAGTTACACTGCTGTGGTCTTGGGCTGCTTCATTGGTTAGACATCGAATAAAGATTAAACTGGAGTTTATTGATGCAGAGGATATAGTGCTGTGTTCAGCAGCTGGATAAACATCTATTTGGAGAATTGACGATAATGTTTTCTAGAAGAAGCCAATACATTTTTCTCCTTTTGTTGTCCTTGCTTCTATTGCAATAGAAAACGGAATCTGAATAAGGTTTCAAAAATGTAACATTAGTTCAGAATTCATCAGGTGAGAACAGAGGGTGAAGTTACTGGCTTTTGCAGATTTAACCTTGCTTTCAGTCTGTCCTCCTATAGATGGTGTTAAATGCAGCAAGCGCCACATCAAAGGAAACATACCACATTATCCGCTCCTTCTATTGTTGATGCACTCTTTCGTTTCTGTTTAGCCACGTCTTTTTTGGCTGCACTAAGGTGAATGGATAATTTTATTGGAGGAGCGGGGGGGATTTGTGTTTATTTTATTTAAGGCCTTCAGGAGAAGGCTGCTACCTGGGGAAGCAAAAGTAGGTAGCTGAAAGGGAGGAAGAGGTGTATTTAACCCACCGCCTTCTCTAATCAGGGACGCAGGGCAGGCTGACGCTCTGTGGATGCAAGAATCTGTTCTCCACATCTGTTCCTGCCTCGTCCTTCCCTGTGTTATTCCACTTACATGGATTCCTATACAGGCAGTGAGGACGGCTTCGCAGGACTCCATCTATTCTTGGGAAGACGAGGGGAGGATATAATGTGTGTCATGGGCACTTGCGGGGTCCTCAAGAACAGTTCTGTGGGCGGTTCTTTGATATAAATTTGGGGAGAACTATATCTTAGTGGCTGGCCCTACAGGTTGGCCAAGGCAGAGAATCTATAGTTGAGTAGTCTACCATTTAGCAGACTTTCTGCCTCTTCCCCTGTTGAAATAGTACAGAAATTACATAGGAAATATAACATTGATCTAGTAATTTTCATCAGCAAAAGTAGTAATGTGCTGCAAGATGAGGACAAATGGATGCAAGGCTGCTGAAGATCTGGGCTTACCATTCTAAAATGTCGTGGGAACATGCACTGTGAAAGTCTGCATTCTTCTAGATGGTACTGCAAGTCATTTGAGAAAAAATGGTCAGCTCTTCTTTTTTTTTTTTTTTTACTACTATGTCTGTAACTGGTTCAATATAATGGTGCAAGAGATCTCTTGAAATAGGGCCTGGTCCTGCATCTACTAAAACAAATGGAGAATGAATCTCATAAGCAAAATCTTCTCTTACTTGCACCTTCTTGCCTTTTTTTCATCTTCTTGACTTTTATTGATAATTGATTTTGACAAGTGTATGCAAGAAGCGAGTCGTGTTGGAATCAGTGCCTTGACGTATTGTCAGAAACTGTTTATGATACATTCAGGTTTCTTAAACTAGTATTTGAGTCCTGTGGAAAGATGGGAAGGTACAGTCACACAATTCTTGGGTGAGGTAGAATGAGAAATTTAGCCTGTTTAAGTATCTGCATAAGTCTCAGTGGTGAAATGCAACTTCTTGTTTCTCTGCCATTTGTGTTACAATTACTGCGCTTTACCATGTGGTTGGAGGAGGTTTGTTTTTATTTCAGTTTCCTGAAGAGGTTCCATTGCTTCTTCAAATCTAGTATCTATGAGGAGCTGCTCTTCTGCAATTACAAGCTTTTAAAATGTTAGTCTTTCACGTTTTCCTCTTCTTCCCTCTGTGGTCAAGTTCATTGCCATAATTCTTGGCACTTAACTGTTTTACTAGCAAGCTCAATGCATGCCCTTAATTCCCTTCTAAGCAGAAACAGTCTTTGATTTAAAGCTGCAATGGCAAATAATAAAATCAATGGGAAGTCATTCCTTCTAAATGAGGATGTATGGTGGACTTGCTTGGATTTGTATCAAGCGTGGAATGATTTCTCTTTTGGGGCGGCCAATAACAACGCTATCCCGTGCCTTCAAGTAGGTTTGAGATGGTCAAGGAAACAGAGACAAATCCTGCCTGCCTTCCACGCTCTCCTTGAAAGCTATGGGAATACTAGGCTGGACTTGAGTAACCCACCAGCCTCCCACCCCCTGATTGCCTGTACCTCTGAGGACAGCTTCAGATGACATGAATGAGGTAAAGCCTTTCCATCTTTAGTGCTGTGGCAGTTATTTTAGGCTTAAAATGCAAATTTGACTTTTGACTTCTTTTTTCTTATGTATGTGACAATGTTCTCATGCTGAAAAGACGTAATCAAGCCAGGCTTTGATCTCAGACATTGTTAAGAAAGATGGAAAGTATTCTTTCGGGGGAACCTGGAAATTACAAGAGACTGTAACTGTAGGTGAATATACATTTTGCAGGTGGTTATTCTTTAAGCATAATAAATTCCACTAGAGAGATCAATTTTAGGTGTATCCTGAATAGATTTTTTTTTTTTTTAATCTGTCATCTGATATCCAGAACTCTCCATTTCATGCTCACCTGCTGGCTGGGGCCAGCAAGCGAGGATGTTTGCAAGTGAGGACAACACTGAGGCCTGAGTCAAGATCCTCTGAAGTCAATCATGGGGCTCCTGCTGGCATCCACGATCTCTTGATCAGGCTTTATGCAAGTGGTGGTGATATATGATGGGCTCCATATTTAGGTGAAATCAGTGTTTTCAGTGACTTCAGTGACAGTTTGAAGTATACCTTATTCTATATGGCTGAAGTTTGTTTTTCGGTGTATATGTGTGTACATGTATACAGATATTGCTGCATGTCTCAATACCATCTAAACTGAATGATCTGTGACTGGTTAAAAATGTTTTTAAGTTGAATAGGCAAGTTCCATAGCTCAGCAGCTATTTCAAATTTTAGTAATGTTTTCCAGACGGTTAAAAGAAAGAGGAAACATTTTCATTACTATGGCCTTGAAGGGAAAATGTGAATCTCTTAACCTAAAGAGAAGCAAACAGATTTTCATCAAAATCCCGGTATCGGACTGCAGCAGGATTGAGTGAGCACAAAGAGCTGACTTTCATCTCTCCTGCCTTTTTTAATCAAAATTATTTTTGCCTGAATTCTGCCGCAGACAATTCTACAGAGGGAAGGACAAAGTGTTGGGGCTGAGGCTACTGTGGGGAGCAATGGCCGAAACAGCAGAAGCACTTGAGGTGTCCTTGTGACAAGAGAGAAGCCCTGAGGATTGGTAAGCTTGCAGGGCAGGGTGCAAACCCAGGCACAAGCTAAATGCAGATTTGCAAACAGCGCAAACAAGAAATATTGGCAGCTCCGGGAAGGGTAAAGGCGAGGAAAGCCCTGAGCAGCCTACGACTAGAAGGACCCAAGGGATGCTTGTGTCCTCCTGTCCAGGGATGCTTGGAGCAGCAGAGCTAACGTTACCCTGGCTGCCAGCTCAGATCTAACGTCTTGAAAACATACCATGCCTGGATTACCTTGTCAGAAGCCATCACTGCAGAGCCTCAGGAACTAAAATTGGATTGGCATTTTGTCTTTAGGGATATTGCAGGGTTGCATTCGTTATGGATGTGAGGATGTCTGGTATTTTGGGTGTAGAGAATGGTGCAGAGGACTGTTGCTCAAGAAATAAAAATAAAACACTCCCTAAATAATGAAATGGCTGAATTTTAGGCTGGGCTTCAAGATGGTTTTCCATGATAGTGGTAGTAACTAATTAACCTTGTTAGCTGAGGGATCAATGAAGAGCCAGGTGGAAGCCTGCCCATGTCATTGAACAGTCCTTGGCAAGGCATTCTGGCTTTCCTTAGTCTGATTTTTATATGCTGCTGAGGGAAGGATTGCCAGTACAGTAAGAATTTGGGAGAAGAAAGAAGTGACTTAAAAAAAAAAAAAAAAAAAAAGCCCTGTAAGTGCCAAGTCTGTCATCTGCTTTATTAGTATGTCATTATGTCATTTGCTGTGTTTACTGCAAACTCCAGTCATGCTGGGAGTTATCCATCCGATGTGATGCATGTGCTGTGGCCGTTTCTCCTAACAAACCTGATTTTATCGGCTCTGTTTACAAGATGGAAAATCATGCAGCTTGCGCTAGAGCCTTTACTTAGAAAGAATGATACAGTTAAGATATACACTGGAAATATAAATTCTGAAAAGATCTTACGGACAAGAAGGAAATTTTAAATTTCATCTTCTGAGTGAGAGAAAAACCAAATCATCAGAGCTGCAGCTAGTGTAACTTCATGCATTTCTGTTGGATAAATTAACTGAGAGAGAGAAAACATAAGACGACAACAGTAAGAGAAAGGGCTCCATCTTCAACAAACAGACTGGACACACATTAGTAGTGCGGTAGAAAGGATCACTTTAAGAAAGGAAGAGGTTAGGAATAACTTCAGGTATACTCCATTGCCATGAGCCCCCGAAGCGTGTAGCAGGAGAGGGGAGGATGAAGTTTCCAGCTCCTCATCTCTAAAATAACTGAAATAAAAGAGCAGCTCGGGAAGGATTTTTGTGCAACGAAGTCCTAGCACTGTGTTTTATTTTCTCGTCTACATTACTCCAAGCTTAAGTATTCAAGTACAATCTTTCACCTTAAAGACAGATTGGGCTGCAGCCTACTTAAGGCAGAAGTTTATTCAAGACAGTATGTGTGAGATTAGCCCATCAGTGCTGTAACTGTAGGAGTGAATCCCCTATTGATCGGCCGTTCCACCAGCCGCCGCAGATCTGTCCCCTGGACAGAGACTGCAGGGCGTCTGCCTTGCGTGCTCGGTTTTGTGCTAGCGCAGGCGAACCCAAGGATCTTCACGTGCGCTATATAACCCTTACTGCGCTACTTCCCTCTTGTTTGATTTCTGTGGGTTTGCTGGATGTGTTTAAGTTTGTTAAATATATGACTGGGCAGTAACCATAGCAATCTAACCATCAAAACCTAGGTAAGAGAAAAGCTCATTATTCAGTGTCTTATCTCCTCTTCTTCCAGACAGAAGCACTGCCTATGAGTTCCTCATTTCACATTTGTGTACTTTTCCTGACGGCTTCTTAAATCTTTCACTTATACCAATTAAATCAAGGTTTATGCCTATGTCTGGTAACGGGGCTTTGGCTTTTCTAATCAAAACCTTCTTCTTTGTGAGAAAGAATTGTGTTTTCATCCTTATTTTTGTCTAGTGCTCAGACTCATCACAGAAAAAATCTGACAGGTAGAGGGCATTTGTGTGTTTGTGGGTGGTTTTGGTTTTGGTTTTGGTTTTTTTTTTTTTTTTTAGGGGAGTGGCAAGGTTGACTACGGAAGGATGCTGCTACCCTCTGTATATGTACCATCCAGCACAAGTTTTGTTGCTCGTAGGATTTACAGCATGTTTCCATGCCGTGCTTGTTTCTACGAGCTTTAAGGACCAGTTTAGATATTAGTACTGGGTAGCAAGAAATCTCCCTTGAGAGCTGTAAATAAGAGTCTCCGATTAGTGTCAGGTAGTGGAGACGTTTATTCCCGTAGGTGCACCCATGAGTTCTGGAATAAAGCTAGTGCTGAAGGCTGTGTCAGAGATGCAGTTGTTCTAGCCACTGATTTCTCTCAGTATTTTCACCTGCTCAAATCTCTTTATTTTGTTTGGAGTTTCTTTAGTTGTCCTGGATCATCAATGCGATTGCCAGGCAAAGTAGTCTTTGAGATGTGTTCAGACAGGTTAGCTGGGGCTTCCCACACCTGAAGAAATTCTCAGGTGACGGCAGCCGTTGTTCTTGGCTTTGTTGGCCGAAACAGCTTGTGGAAAGGACCATCACCTGTACAGCACTGCGCCTGGACGGCCTTGTGGGGCAGGACTCCAGCCAGATGCAGGTTGTGAAGCCACTTGCAGTTACGCTTGAGCATTTAAATAGTCTTTGCCAGTTCTTGGAGTTAGGTCAGTAAAACGGACTTCTGACTGATTTTTCTCAATTCTGGCAAGCCAAACGGTAGTGCAAGTGGAAGGTCTGGTATCTGTGCAGCTCACGTGCAGGTTGGGACCAAGGCAGCCTCAGAGCATCCTGAGAGTGTTCCTATTTCTTTGAGAGGCGAGGAGCCTTAATGGCTTCGGACAGCCACAAAATATCTGATGGTTCAAGAACCACAGCAGATCTGTTGAGAGTGTCGTGTCAGGAAGCTGTGCCTCTTCAAGGGGCTCAGTGTTAACTTCATCGTGTGTTTCAGCCCCAAGACAGAGACACTTAAGTACGTTATGAATACTTAGGCGAAGTTAGAAATACCTTTTCATGCTAAAGCAGTTTAAAGTTAGCAGGATGATTATATGCTCAGCTGAAAGATGCAGAAATTACATGGTCTCCTCAGTTCAGCTGGATGGATGTTTTGCTCTGGGCAAGACTCTGAAGATTACTTCTTCTCAATTTTTTTGATCCCACCCTCCCTGGGGTATTTTATTGCTTTGTAACTGTACAAAAAAGATTCTGACAGAGGATAGTATAAGTGATGAGCATGAATGTCACTTGCCTAATGTTCTGGGTAGTTTGTTCCATTTTTTGCAATTGTGTGATCAATAGGTTAGACATTGTTCTGAAAGCTTTTGGTTAGGGAAACTGATGAAATGCAGTAGAAGTTTGTGCTCGCATATGGCTACTATGCTTCTGATTGTATTTTATATTGGTTTTTTCCTACTCCAATAAATTCCAGTTCTCTCTTCCGAAGTGGTTGCTGCTGTTGTTTATGGCTGTAATTGAATTCTGTCATCACGAAGTAACAGTGATGGATAGGAATCTCTGTTCCTTGTGATCAACAGGGACCATACTGAGTATATCTCATGCGTGGTATTTCCACAGACAAAATGTAGTCACTTGTTTTTTATAATCTCATGTTACTAGCATCTCACTTGAAAGATTATCTTTTTACAAGTTTCTTTTGCTTCCTAAATTGACTGTTAATACAGATGTGGATCACTTCAAGTACAGAAGATTTTAGTTCCATAAAAATGCATAACACATTTGAGTTGTTAAAAGATTAGCCTTTCTCACTTTGAAGTTGTTCGGTTGTTTTTTTCCCCCCCCCCCCCCTCAAAAACCCCCTTCAATTCTGTTTACTAGCAAAAAGTAAGACCTCAGTTGCTCATATGTTATCTCAAGAATGTCACCCCACAGTTTTTAGTTGTGGTCAGTCTTGGGGGCCAACCCAGTGCCTTTTCAGGAGCTGACTGACTGTAACCTTAGGTCAGAATTAAAAAAAAATGGGCTAAAAATAATCTTAATATAGATTTTGATTCCCCTCCACAAGCTGTAGCAGCAATACTACATGAATATTAGTTGTGTTAATAATAACTGAATAAAACACTTGAAACTAATTCATCTGATTTCTATGAATTGGAATGGTGAGGTATACAGTAATACTTGAAATATAATAGGGTGCTCTTGGAGAGCACATTACTTCTAAATGGGTGAAATACATGCATAGGCAGCAACTGCAACTCTCCTGTTACTTGCTCCAGACTCTGGAATTAAAGATGCAAAGTAATCTGCACATGCCTCCTTGGAAATATTAAGGGGCGATGATTCATTAAGTGGTTTCTGAAGAGAAAGCATTAATCCTTTCCTGAAGGAATTTGCAAGAATTTGCTTTCACTTGTATATTTTGTTGCATTTTTAATAAAGGAGGAAGAAGGGGAAATGTAGACATGTGCCAAAAGTGCGTGCAAGTTGGGTGAGCCATCCTGCCAGCTGACCAAAGGCTTTCTCTGATCCCGCTGAATGCGTATTGGTAAAGTCAATGCAAATGTTTGTCATGCAGTTTTATCTCTCAGCCTTAAGTTCTGTAATTTAGCTGACTCCAACACCAGTGAAACTGCAGTGGAATAAATGAACTTGGAAAAAAGCTCTCATCACAGGTAGGTGTTATCTAACTGAGAGGTGCAGTAGAGAGAATCCTGGGACTCTGCTCTCCACGCAGCGGCTGTGCTTTATCCTCTTCTCTGCACGTTTAATTCTTGATTCACAGAGCGATTACGTTTTCCACATTGCTCACTTTGAATCTGTTGCAGTTCGGTCTTTATGAGACGTAAATGGATGATGGTACCAAAACCAGGAGCCTGATACTATTCTGTATCTCATTACAGAAGTGAAATTGCCATTTCAGGATATATACAGAAAACAACAGGAACTTTCACCGAGATAAACAAGCTTGAATTACATTAGAAATATATTCATCAGCTATATTGGTGTGGCTTTTATTCTAGGGATTTATTCTGGATCTGCTCAGTAAAGACATAATTACACATATTAAGTGCTTTTCTTTTTAGAGATAATAAGTTTGGAATTGTTTTTGTCAAATCCAATGCTTCAAAATATTTTTTTGCTTTATTAATCATCCACCTTACGAAAATATTTTTATTTGGTTTGTTGTCATCACTGGAAGAAGCCAAAGAGGAACTCTTAAGCTGCTCTCTCAACTATTGAGAGCAAAGTATAGAGGTTAAAGTGACCTTTTTTGCATTTGTAGAGGTAAGCTCTTCTAGACTTTGCTTAAAGACCAACTCTCTTAAGGAATAAAGATGCTCTATGAGTTTATTTTCCTGCATCAAGAGTTAAAGATAGAAGAATGGTGACAGCCTGGAATCACGCATCTTGGACCCACTGAGTTACACTGTGGCGGAAGGTGTGGGGACCCACTGATCGCGTTCTGCCAGCCCTGGTTCTTCGGGGTGGTTGTGCCGGCAGGGCTGTAACCAGCCTGCCCTAACGCGTCCGAGTGTGACGTGTCGGATAGGAGATGGCAAATAAAACTCAATTACCCACAAATGATGAGATTATTTAGCATGTTGGTGACGTTACTAAACTCGATTCTAACGAGCAGTGCAGTAGCAGAACCACAAAACCCAGCTGAGGTTATCTGGCAAGCGTACACTTCCGAATATGTTGCTGTGTGATGCCAACAATTCAGCGCATCTTTAAAGAGGGGGGTCTTACTGGTAGAAAAGTGTGTGTGTTGGGGGGGGTGGGGGATCAGCCTCGGCAATGGATACATGGTTGGCTGGGATAGATTCCAGTGTTCGTGAGAAATAAATCTGTGGAGCAGGGACAGAGTTGTGATTCAGATTCCCATGTCAATGGGCAGGACTGTCCACTCGGAAGGGTTATTTGCTTTCCCTGCTTTACTAACAGCATGGAGTTTTGTTAAAAAACAGGTGTGCGTTAATCTTCCTGTATTAAACTTGATCACTAAGCCTCGCCGGGGGAAACAGACCAAGAATCCATTTCTTCTGTGAAATATTCATTATGGTATGTTGCTATCTCTAAAAGATAGTTGGAAGATTGACTATTTTGAAATAAGTTAAACAATTATCTGCTCCTTCCAAAATACTATCGAGGGGAAACTAAACATAATAATAGTACCCAGAATTGTGTTACATCACCTTTTATTTAATGACTTTAAAAAAAGGTCATTTATAGGTGATACTGTAGTACTTATATTGCATCTTTAGAGTTTATGAAAGTTTCCCTGAAAATTGAATAACACAGAAATTTTCAGTTTTAGGATTGTGAAATACTCTCAGGATAATATATCGGTCAGTATATCAGACTGGTCATTTTTTCAGTTAATAGTGGATCTGTCTGTGAATATCCTAGACTTTATTCAGCCCGAAATAATTACCTGAGTAGCTGCAAGGAGAAAAGAAGTAGTTCTGTCCTAATTGAATGAAACATCATCTTTGTTATTAGTGCCATGGGAACCTGGAGGCCTATTTACATGCTAAGGTTATCATGTGCTTAAGTGCTTTCCCAGATTGAGACCTCTTTTGCATCTTTATTGAAAATCCACTTTAAAAACAACTAGATCAATCTTGTGGCCATTTTGGCTCCTAAAACAGGGTTTGCAGTGCTGCTGTTTTTCCTCTACTAATGCTGAGTCTCTTTTGCACTGTTTTTATTCTTCTTCATGACTTGAAGTGAACCCACTTCCTTTTTTCACCCCTTTTAGGGTGAAATGTCTCCCTTACATTTAAAGGACGATGATATTGATGACAATGTCAGTGCAGGGAGCTTGGTAACTGGTTTTTTTGATGTTTACATTCATCTTGCATGCTGAATAAAGAGTAAATCACCAGCACTTCATATGATCATGAAGTTTGTATATTTTATAAGTTAGGAGAGCAAATCTACATCTCAAAACATCTGCTGAGATGTCTCAAGCTTCCATTTGAGTTTGGTAGTGCGGAAACTTTTAAAATCCAGTTTAGTCCTCAGTATGAGATGCTTCAGTGTAGTTGATGTTCTCCAGGTCCAGATTAAGATAAAAATCATGTTTGACAGAAACATTAGCTATATTCAGGGGGAGAAAAGGGGGGTGGTGGTGGGGCAGATGAAAAGGAAGAATGATTACGTTTTCTAACAAGCAAAACTGTCCTGAAGAAGCAAGATTAATGTGTACATACTTATTCTTGCATCTTGAGCCGCTAGGGACTTTAAAGCGAGCAGCTGTTTCACTATGGGAATTCAAAGCATAAGTAGAGTTACTAGTCAAGATTTCTGAAAGTGTGTATGACCAAGCCTGGGATTAATGCTGGGCCTAAGTCAGTGGGGTGAAAGCAGCTCCCCCTAAAGACTTTGATCAATGTGGGTTTTTTTAAAGTGAGTATAGTAATTGCTACATCTGACTTGCTTTTGAAATGAGGTCTTGGTGTCCAGTAAAAAGTGTACCTGAATATCGGGGGGGGGGGGGGGGGGGCGGGCAAGGAAGCAGCTGTTTCTTTAATAGAAAAGGACCATCTTTAATGGGAAATTATCTGGTGGGGGGGTATTTGTGGTTGGGGTTTTGTGTGAGCTTTTTTTCCCCTCTCTAACCATACCTCTGGAAAGGAATTAATCATACTTTAAATTGTGTCACCTGATCTTAGCAATTATTCATAGTCAAACATTATTTCATGACCCAAAGGAAAACAGAGGAAGAGAAAATCCGGAGCCCAGTAACTTTTAAAAAATTGTGTAATAATGCTTTGTGTAATCCAGCTGCCTGGATGGGATCTTGTGAGTGGCTTTCAATGCATGATCTAGCAGCTCTGAAATGACTTCACTTAAGGGGTGAATGAGTAACGAAAGAAGCAGTAAACCTAAATGCAGACAATGTCAGTAGACTTAAATTCACTTTACAGCAAAGTTGTTCTAGGGATCTGGAAGAAGATAAAGGTAGGAAATCATTTACCTAGATTGATTCTCAGGAATCTCTGAACCCTATGGGTAAATCTCCTATTCCAAGACAGCAATATAAGGGGATAGTAAAAATAGTTATGAACAAGCCCACACAGAGACAACAATTGCCTGATAGGCTTAATTTTCATCTTCTCTCTTGCCTTTCTGCAGCTAGTTGGAAAAGATTTGTTTGAAATTTGATTACATCATTCAAAATTCTATTTTCTTTCCTTGCCGCTACATTCAGCTGCTCTATAGCACCAGTTATTTAAGATGGGCAGATGCATTTCCTTTTCTGAGGTTAGGCATCTCACAGTCCATATATCCCTTACCTTGAGCCCTGTAAGAATGTGGGCTGTAGGTAGCAAAAACCGTACAATTTATCATTCACTTGAAAACTACTTTACCCAAGAACCTGGAAACATCTAGGAGTATGAAGGGGAACAATATACCCAGCAAAGCTGAAAGTAGGTTATATCCCTATTCTCTTTAGCAAGATAAATGAAGGCGGCTGCAGGTGTACCCATCTTCAGTGACTGATCATGGTACCTTCTCAGAACTGACTCATTAGCTGACTTTTTTAGGGCAACCTGCTTTGTTTAATAAGGTCCAAATGACTGGAGCAAAAGCTTTCATGGGATCCCCAGAGATGGAACGAAAGTCTGGATTTCATTCTTATTGCTTTCCTTGAGGTTGTCCACTGGTAAAAACTGAATCATTTGTACATCAGCCTTTTTTCTACCTTCGCATCAGCTCTCTGGGAGACTTTTCTGTGATACTTGCTCATGTAATGGTTGAAGATAGCAACTGTGACAACATGGGGAAAAGGACTCTGTATAAGCAGTCTGTCTTTATAGCATGTGTTATGTGCCCTCAGTTTTTAAGTACATGGATGACGGGCATGGTTTTGAACATCCTTGGAGGTGACTTCCTTTCGAACATCAATTGGAAGAGGTTGTCCATGGGGAACTGTAGGTACAGCTGCACAACAAAGTGGCGCATAGCGAGATCCACATTGGCTGTGACAGACTGTCATGGATCCTGGAACCAGCGTAGTACACTAATCCGGAGCTCCACTGGGCAGCTAATTCATAGGGAGCTCCGACTCGTGACTGGCCCAAGCTGTGCACCATGCCAGCACGCTCACACTCATTCTAGTGCCTGAGCCAGCTCATTCCCAGCTAACGGGGTGCATCTATGTGGCACTGGATGGTGGTGTATTTCTCAATTTGTTGTGTGCTATCAGAGTAACGTTCCCATGGACCCCATCCTGCTGGTGGAGGCTGACACAAGTACACTCTGTCTCTTAGAGCTATAAGAAAGGCTTTTGTGCCAGTCACGACGTACGTTCTGTTTTATCTTTGGGATAATCTAAAAAATAAAAACCCAAAACATAAAACCCCCAAACAAACAAAAAACCCAAACCAAAACAGAAAAAACAAGCCGCCTTTGCCCTGACTTCTTAGTAGAGAACTATACTTTAACCATATTCCTGTCATGTGCCAGATTTTTATCTGTGGCTGTGTCCTGGTTTAGGCCAGGATGGAGCTAGTTTTGTCTCCAGCAGCTCCTGTGTGTTGGATTTTGTGCGTGAAGAATGGTGATAGCACACTGATGTTGTTGGTTGCTGCAAAACAATCAAGGACATTTTACAGTTTCCCAGGTTTTGCTAATGTGCAGGTGCAAAAACTTGGGAGGGGTAGAGCCAGAATAGTTGATCCATACTGGCCAAAGAGAGTATTCCATACCATACACGTCATGCCCGATATAAGTGAGGGTCGGCCGGTGGGCCACTGCCCTTAAGCTTCCCTTATGGTTGCCTTTTGTTCCCTGCTTTTCCTTTTTTTCATTTCCATTCATTCAGGCCCTTTCGTTTGTTCATTTGGCTGTTCATTCCCTCGCCTGCTCTCTCTGGAACTTGCTGTTCTGGGATAGCTGGGGGGATACCCCTGCTCCCTGCCTGCTGCTCGGGACGGGCTGTGTCGGTCATTGGGTGGTGAGAAATTGTGCAACATTCGTTTTATATATTCTATTATCCTTATTTTTTTACTATTATTATCATTATTAATATATTTTTCTTCTTTGCTGTCCTGGTGAACTGTTTTTATCTCAACCCACGAGTTTTCCTTTCTCTCCAATTCTCTTCCCCACCCCACCAGGGAAGGGAGGGGAGTGAGTGAGCAGCTGCGTGGTATTCGATTACCATCTGGGGTTAAACCACGACAGGGTGGCCCTTCATGCTCATTCTTTTCTTGGAGCCTGAAGGATGTTCTTGGTGGCTGTAGCTTTTCCCAGTGCAATAGGTTAATCGGTTCCTTGGACCATGAGTCTCCTGTAGCCACCTGAGCAGGTACCTTACTAAGCTGCTTTTGGTTCAGTGACTTGGTCTTCCTATGAACACTTCTTGTTCTCTCTTGCTTGAGACCTGAACAGCTGAGCTAGTACCATCTCATCTATCTACGTGCTCCTTAGTCCATCCATGGCCAAGACACCCGCTGGGAAGCTGGGGCTGGCAGATAGCATGGGCTGGCCTTCCTCTCCCGGGGAGGTGAGGCTGTGCCCTATCTGCCTTTAGCAGGGCTAACCACTAAAGGCATGTAAAATAGTTACTTGGAGCCTATTTGAGGACAATTGCTTTGATTTCTTCAGCCATACAGAGCTCCTTTTTGTTGAACTACTTCATTCACTGAAGTATCAGGTTGCCTTTGTCATCTTATTTCTGCAGCATTTATCAGTAAACAAAATAACTTTCTTTCTGTCTTATCTTCTTTCCTGCAATTTAGCAGGAAGGGCATTCAGTCAGATTTGGTGTTGATGGCAGCCACAATTCACAGCTTCATTTTTTAGCTTGTTTCCCTGGAGCTGGTCTGTGTTTCTGAACAGAAGGCTGATAATTCCCTGCTGAATTTCCAGGACTGCTGAATGAATAAATTGTGCGGGGGAGCGAGTGGGAGGGGAAACACTTCTTCTCTGTGGTGTCTGTCTTTTTTTTTTTTTAAATGAAAAATGTATTCTCTAAAATTGTGAAGCAAATCAAATATAAAAGTGAGCAGCACCAACTGTAAAATTAGTCTGAAATGTGCAGGGTATAACTTCTGAGTATGGTTGTTCTGTAGATAAGGCATATGATTTTTTTCAAAAGAAGTTAAAAGCAATCCATCCTTAATATATGCATGGGAGATAATCTTTAGTATTTTGTTAGGCTGCTTTGTATCACAGGCTGTCAACTTGGACAAAATCCAAAGCAGGGAGAGGAGTTCTTACAAGCAGTCCTCCTCTCCCAGCTCAGTAGAGTGCAAGATCTAACAATCTAAATGTGTTTGCATGCTCTCGTCTCAGTAAATATTCCTGGTCTTTATAGTTAATACATACACATATGTATCCACACTTATTAATATTTAGAAATATTGAAAAGTACTCCTTACCATTGTCATAAAGCATCTACTTATGCTGTTACAACTTGGTTTGCCTAGGATGATGCTGATGTATACAAGAAAAAAAGAAAAAATCCCCAAACTGCAGAATTTGATGCTGTCAATTTGATGCAATGAAAACAGAAGCTGTGCAGGCATGAAACCTCCATGGAATAATAGGACAGACCTTCTGAAGTAATACATAGGAAAGGATAGGTGATGGAAAACAGCTTGTTTAGTCAGGAAAGATGAATTCAGTCCCAGACCTTTGTAGAAGATACTGTGAATACAACCAGAGGGTACCTGCAAAAGGAAATGAGATGTTTTCTGGCTAATAGAGTAAAAGTGGAGCAATTAGCTGTGAAAGTACACTTATCACAAAGCAGCCTGAAAATATAATTGATGGGTCTCTAATTGGCTCCTAGAAAGGACAGAAGAAGGGACAGTAAATGGAATGCAAAATGACCGAAAGATTTTTTTTTTTTTTGACAATCAGAGAAATCTTTTTTTTTTTTTAAATTTAGTGTGAAAAAGACAGATTGCAGGCTCCTTTGCCCACCATGCTGACACTGTGGGCATGTGTTCTATGTGTTGATTTTTTCAACCAACCCAGATATCAGATGAAATTTTAATGTAGGGGAATGATCACCTTTGTGATCAGCTTTTCATTTTACATAGTGTGCTGTGAGATTCCAGATGTACGTTTCAATCACATATAAAATCCATGACATGCAGGGAGTTAGTGGCATTTCATAACCAAAAGCAGAAAATTAATCTGCAGTTGTTAGAAATGTACTTAGAATTACTGAGTGTTTTTCTATCACATGTTTTTAGAGATGTGGTTCTTTAGTTCCTTTCAATCGGATTAAAACTAAAGTTCAAACCTAACCAGCCTTGAAGCTGAATTTCCTTTTAGTTGTCTGTGTCAGTGTCTCAGATGCTTATAAGAAGCTGCCTAGCTCCCCATCTTTCTGAAGAAGTGAGGGTGCTTTTGTGGATGAAGAAATCACTTTAAATGTTTGAGCTTCACTCCTTATTCCATTTAAAAAGGATGAGAAATCTATGCTTAAGAGGGTTCTGGCATACTCAGCATTTGTTGAACTTATTTAAAAGAAGAAGTTCAGGAAGTTTCTTAGAGATACAGTTTTGGCACAGACAGCAGCTTTGTTCCATAAAATTGATCAAGGTGTTAAGAGGCACAAATATGCTGCTGTCTCTGTCATGTCAGTAGATGAATTGCTACTGCAGCATAACAGTCTGTGGATTCTGGGTAAGTAGTTCACTCTTCTCACAAAATGGACGTTAGGTACACTATTAGTGAGAAAATGGGGAATGCAAATATATGGTCTTTGTAAATTCAGTGAACCCTTTCTTCTGAAGTCAAAGGTTATTTGGAGTTCTTATGGCACTAGGTATCTTGTACACTCCAAAATTAAGACTGGTCTTGCCCAGAGCAGCTGTCATGGCAGTAGGAAGGTTAAGGCTCTGGAAGGATCTCTGTTGTGTCTGTCTTACCATACTGAAGTTCTTCATTTCTTCTCTTCCCTCCCATCTTCCTTAGCATTTCCTACTTAGAATCATAGAATCGTTTAGGTTGGAAGAGACCTTTAAGATCATGGAGTCCTACCGTTAAGCTAACACTGCCAAGTCCACCACTAAACCATGTCCCTAAACTCCACGTCTACACATCTTTTGAATACCTCCAAGGATGGTGACTCAACCACTTCCCTGGGCAGCTTATTCCAGTGCTTGATAACCCTTTCGGTGAAGAAATGTTTCCTAATATCCAATCTAAACTTCCTCTGGCACAACTTGAGGCCGTTTCCTCTTGTCCTATCACTTGTTACTAGGGAGAAGAGACCGACCCCCACCTCTCTAGAACCTCCTTTCAGGTAGTTGTAGAGAGCAACTTATGGTCTCCCCTCAGCCTCCTTTTCTCCAGACTAAACACCCCCAGTTCCCTCAGCCGCTCCTCATAGGACTTGTGCTCTAGACCCTTCACCAGCTTCGTTGCCCTTCTCTGGACACGCTCCAGCACCTCAATGTCTTTCTCGTAGTGAGGGGCCCAAAACTGAACACAGCACTCGAGGTGCGGCCTCACCAGTGCCGAGTACAGGGGGACGATCACTTCCGTAGTCCTGCTGGCCACGCTATTTCTGATACAGGCCAGGATGCTGTTGGCCTTCTTGTTTGTCTGTTGTCCTTCCTGCTGCTTGATGCTACAACTGATACAGCTAGATCGCTTCCATGGGACCAGGAGATCTGGGTTCTCTTGCCATGGACACACAAGCTGGGAAGAAACTTGGGCCAGTGTTATTGATCCTTGGCTATGAAGAGAGAGAATCCAACAGTCAAAATGTATACGCTTAGACAAGTAGCCTGTTTTTAAAAGAAATAGTTTCTCTATAGTCCTAGTAAAGAAGGTGAGGGAAGTCTATAGCTGGCACCCCTGGAACTCTGTCCTATTAATCAGTTTAGGCTTTTGACATTAACCTCCTTTTGCCTTAGATTTTGCTTCTATAAATGTACTTGCATATGTATATGTGTGTATATACATGTTGTAGTAGAATTATCTAGTTTTTAAACTAGTGAGGTTTTTTTAGGCTCTAATTTTGTGACTACTGAAAATATGGCAAAAGCTTGGGATAGAATATTCAAGTGTAAAAGATAATCTGTTGTTTTCTCCATTCTGCTTTTCGTATGGCTATTACTTATCTCCTGCTGAGTGAACCACTTGAAATGAAATAAAAACAAAGAAAGGTTATCCTTAGTGGAAAAAAGTCTGTGTGTTACTTTACGGAATAATGCCCAAAGGTCAGTGATGGAAGCTCCACTAACTGATAAATGAAGAACTGCCCTAAAAAAATAAATAGCAAAAAACCCTCCATGGAGCATGTAGCTCCTTGTACATGTGTTAGACTATATTTTAGGCAAACTGACTGGATCTTCCTTATATGATTTCTGTGTTAAATACCTACCTGTGAATAATAGTTGTGTAAAAGCAGGTGTGACCGCCCCAAAAAAGCAGAAACAGCATCAGGTAATTTCTGACCCATTCCAGGTTCATGTTTGTTTTGGATTTCTATTTTTGCACCAATTACTGATTGTGCTTGAACATATCTTTATACAAGTTATGTAAGAGCTTTTGGGAAGCCTTGTAACGTCAACGCTGTCCTTCTTCACGATAAACCCCACCTTGAATGTCACCAGTACTGGCTTTTAGCACGCCATCGTCTGCTGATCTTTCAGAAGCCGCTGTAAAGTACTTTCAGATTGCACTAATGTGTGTTCCTTATTACAGGTAGTGTCTTATCTTAAAATACTTCTAGTAATGTCCTCTTACTAACATAAGGGTTTCTTTCTGGTTTAGCAGAAATAATAGGGCAAGCAGCCAGGCCATGACTCACTGTCAGTCTTTTAACAGCTCAAAATCTAATTAGTTTATCTCAAAACTGCTCTCTATAATAGGGATTTCCCAATTTAAATTCTGCGTACAGCAATGCACTAACCCTTATGGTTTGAGTAATAGTCACAGTTGACATCCACCGTACTTTGGGTGAAAGACGTGGATATCTTCTGCAAATCGGGAGGCTACTTCAGCAGCATTAAAATTGACTGTGTAATTTTACTGTTATGATTTTGCCTACTTGGACCACAGTTGTTTCAACAGAGAATTGTGGTAGCATTTCTGTCCTTCCTGCTATGTGATTTACCTTAAAATATTTATGTGGATTTTCTGAAGCATTCTGAGAAGTCAGTAAAAATACACAATTGCAGCATCAACTGATGATTTGTACACACACAAACTACTTATGAATTAAAACTTTTTTATGATCACAGAGAAAGAGGGAACGTAAAGTTTCTGGCTTTTTTTTAAGCTAAATATTTTCTGTCATCTCACTTAAAGAGAGCATATAACTGTTCTTTTAAAGTGTAAACTTTTGTAATTTCCTGCCGTTGCCATTGATAATGCTTATAGCATGTGTCTATTTAAAAACAGAATAAAAACTCTTGTTTTGGCACTGCTGTTAACAAAAGTTCCATAGAAAATTAAAGCAAAGGGGTTGAAGACAGTAACTCTGACTGATCTAATTTGATAATTTACACAATAAAATCAAAGTATGATAAACAGTATCCCCTATTTTGAGAAATAAGAAAATGTTTACAGAGCCCTGGATTATCAAGACGAGTGTAGAGAAGGGATTTTGATTCTGTCCGTTTATCAGATCGCAGGCTCCTTCCTCGTCAAACTGAAAGTTAGTATGTTTTTCACATTTAAAAATATGAAATGTCCTCGATCTAGAGAAGGCTTTCTGCTCCATTTTCGAGGGGAAATGCTAACTAGAATTAATCTTTCCAGGAAGCTTCCAAAATAACAACAGTAATAAATTACTTATGAGTGCCCAGTTTGAAACTAGGTTACAAGGGACTTGATATTTAGAAAGCACTGACCGCCTGCCTTTTAAGATTCAAAGGCCTTTGAGGTATATAAATATAGATACTCGATACTCTGAAAAATGTTGGCTGGTGTCTTCACTTCGGTATTGAAAAACATTATCAAAATGATGTGGTGATGTTTAAAGCCGTGATCATTGTGGTATCTACTTAGTGAATAAAATGAACATTGATCTATCGTCTCCACCGTCCTCCTGACCAAATGAATACCATATTCCTGTCGGTATGCTATTATTTATTCATATTGAAGCGGTATCTATAAGTTCCAGCTATCTAGGAGGAAAAATAATCTTTATTATTTAATGAATAATTAACTTAGTCAAGTAGTGGAGAGGTGGGCTAATGCACACAGAGAGGTAATCTGAAATGAGCATGGTTACATAGGAAGTTTTCCTGAGTTTACAATATAGTTTCTTGGTTTCTTTTATGCCTAACTTGTAACTCCTGTCTAACTTTTAACTCTTTTTTATGAAACTTATTGATGATATCTGACAACTTCTACTCAGGAAGTATTCTTTGCTTATGACTTAGGTTAGTATCTAAGCTAAAAGACGGGCTTTTGAGAATAGCGACAGTGTCAGTATAATTATGATATTAAACCACTGCTTTCAGTTAACTGGAGTCAGCTTAGTAGTTGCCAGTGTAGGGTTTTCAGTGTTAAATTTATGAAAAGAGAAAGGATAATGAGCTTCTTTCAGATGTGTTTTAAAAAGGCCAAGACTATTAAGAGAAGAATAAATCTGAAGGCCAGGAGACACTGTTATATTAACTATCTTAATTTGCTGTTAAATGCAGGCTATAACATTTCATAGTCATTTTTCTGTTGAGCCCAAGAGCTTATGTTTGACTAATGCATTTGTTGCATCCAGACTTGACCACCAGGCTTCAAAGGCCAGATGAACGCACGGACCAGGCAAACATAGCCCCAGTACTAGAAATACATATCCCTTTCCATGGTAACAGGGCAGCACGTACATACGTAGCAATACAGACCAGGTTATCAGAGTACTGACTGTATAGCCCGTTCCGATGAAAAAGGGAGATCGAATGGTGTTTCTGCAGTCTCGTATGGACAGTCTAGAGGCAGCCTTGCTTCTTCTGTCAAAATGGTCAGGATGTGATTTCTTGGTTTCTTTTCTTTTTTTCTGGATTTTCAAGATAATCGTAATACCTTATTGAGCATGTATTCATTTTGGGTTCCCAGATTTCTTAGAGTAGCTGGAAATACATGTTACATAGCGATGATAAAAGGACACATATAACACCCGTATATTGAATTGTTATTATCACCTGTCTAATTACAGCAATATTATTGGTATGGGTTTAACCTTGACTCTTTTCAGGTTACAACAATCTCCTGTTTGATGGCGACCTATTCAGATAACCGTTGTCTTATAAATCTGGTTGGTCAAATCATGTGCCCCTAGCCTGCCTAGACTGGTTATCTGTAAACTCTAGTCTATAAACTGTTAGGACTTCCATGCATCATTATTTGTGTGTCTTGAGGCGCCAACCCCACCTTTATCAAGCCATTAGGCTTGAGTCCCCTGTCTTTCTGAACTATGTATCTTGAGAAGTGGCATTAAGAGGTACTGGGATCTTGACGACCTGCTGTCAGCACATGCCTTTCTATTGCCCTCCCCCTGCATCTTCTGGTGCTCCCACGCCCTGACATTACCATTTCTTCTCCCTTTGCATCAACCTTATCACTTACATTACAGTTCTCCACAGGTATAGTTTATCAAGGTTTATTTCTATACTTAATTGATTTAGTTTTGCTGCTTGTAATGGCAAATACTCTGTTTCGTAAAAACCTTTTCCTATCGGCACACCGCATAGGCCAGGTCATGTTCCAGGCGTTGTTCTTGCTGTTTGAAGCTAACGAGGACATAGCCTGTTCAAGGAGCAGTGACTCTGCTTGGTTAAATACTAAGACTTGAAACTTTTTTTCTCCTTGTAAGAAAGCTTTCAGCACATGAAAAACTTTCGTCTCAGCTTTGATCCCTTACTCCAAATGGATTTGAGATCTATACTAGTTAATGACCTGCTCGCAACTCTCAAGCTTCCTGATGAAGAATTTGGGTCTCTTCCTCTCCATTTTGCTTTTAGGTGTTTCTCACCCCACTGTGTGAATAGGCTTTTCCTGGCATTTGTTCCAGTTGAGCTATTTGGAAACTTAAATTCAGTGGGACTGGAGTTGATTTGTATCAAACATAACTTTGTGCTCCAACTTAACGCTCCACAGTGGTTTTGAGTAGTTGTGATCTCCCAGAGATTTAATCGTCCTGCTAGAGCAATTATTTAATTCTTATAGCTTCATTGGACACTAAGGGGTTGTGGCTACTGTTTAGGTTCACCCCAAAGTTGCTACCCTTGACATACTATTACAGGGAGATAAAAGGTATTCTGGGAGTTACTTGTGTTAGTACTCCATCTTCAGTCTGCTTGGAAGGGTTTTACCATGTAACACCATAACGTCTGTTTTATGCCACAAACGGTGAAGGCTGTTTCCTGTCTGGGTCTTGCTTTTTAAATTCAGATTAAATCAGAATTTGCAAGGTACCTTTGTCAGTTTTTACAGTCCAGTTAGTCTATTGATCTTTATTTTTAACCACCTCTGAATATTGGCAACTGGTATGCCGGGTGGGTATCACTTAGTTATCTGTGTGAGTATAATTGTAGCATGGTAGGAGGACAAAGAGCGGGTGCACTACTAACACGCCTATGGCATGTTAATAAGACAGTACTGCTTCCCTTGGAACATCAAAGCAAACCTACGGCGGCGTTATTCTGCTAAATTTGCTAAATGTATTGCTGAACACCATTTTGTCCCTCCAACATTCATAGTGTTCTAGCTGCAACCGGTGGAGTAAAAAGGTTTAGGGCTCATTCTATTGGGTTTGGGACTCTTCAGTGTTTTTAGGATTCAGGCTGCTGCAGCGCTGGCCGGACTGGAGAGCCGTGTACAGCACAGGGCTGCTGCACAGTCATACCCTCCACTTGCTGAGCTGAACTGTCACTGATGAGCTGCGATCCCTTTTCAGCCTCTGCTTGATGGCTGTACTGGCACGGTGGGACTGGGCCTGCACCGGTAATAAGTACTTTCACTTGACTGTTCTCATGTTTGTTTTTCTTCTGGGCTGGGTGCTCTTGTTGCCCGATACGGGTGAACTGTGGAAATCCAGTTCTCACTAACCTCATTCATAGACATCTGTTAGCTAAATCAGCACCGAATTACTGTCCGTAACAACAACCTACTTAGTATGGCTTGTCGTGTTCCTTTGGGTCCGTCTTCAGTTGAACACACAATGGTCCTTTTTCCTTGCTAATTACCCTTTCTTTTTTTTCCCCCCCTTAGCAGCTGTAACACCAGGCCCTTCACATGTGCTCGTGATCTGCTTGTGAACTACATCTCCTGCCTATGTAGTCCCTTTGGTACTCAAGCCTGTTAAATACTATTTACTCTGGCCCTGGAATCAGTTAACATAAAGGGGTGGTTCGGGCTAGGGTTTATTTATAGTTTTCCTGCCCTCTTGAAATAACAGTTACTGCTACCCTAATCTGATCATAAAGGGTTTTTTTTTCCTGTAATTGTGGGCTTGGGTACTTCATTTCCCTCTTATTTTTCACTGAGCCTCTTTGCTAAAGCACTGGTTTCTTATCTCAGCTGTATCTTCTCCCCGTCCCAATTCAGTTCCTGGTTTTTGTGCCACCCACTGTTTCTGCTTTCCTTTAAGGACATGGTCAGTCTTTTAATGCAGGTTACAAGATATCCGCATCTTTTTGTTTTGGTTTCTTCCTCATCCATGGATTTTGCTTGACTCTCTAGGCCTTTATTGTAATATATTACCACTTAAATAGGCTCTTCTTCATCCTTATTAAAAAAGCATGCTAAAGTTCATCTCACAGTCTTCCTGTAAAATGTCTCAATCCTTCAGAAATTACCTACAAGCTCACCCAAGCTAGTGCTGCTCTCTGGTGGGGCAATGATCACCTTTAAGAGGTGACTTCATATACTGTTAGTTTGAAGCTATCTTCATTATAATTATGTTCCCTCTTGTTCTTGAGCACCAACGCAGCTTGCAGCTCCCAGTAGTTGCTTCTTTGTGAACAGCGATAAGAAAATGAGAGATCTGAGGGATGTATAACATCAAGGCGATCTTGATAATTTAGCAAAGCCTTTAAAGCACTGCAAGACTCATCAAGTCCATCTTATTAGCTCATTTTTAGTTATTGGATTAGCTTGCATTTCTGAATTGAGCACAACCCTGTCATCTACTATTCTGGTTGCTTGAGCAATTTGATTTTGATCTATATTTTACCTTTCCATTGCAAATCACTCATGTCTCCCTGTTTAAACGTCTAACATAATTTGGCACGGTTCTAACTTGACTGGCATTTAATTTCATTTCAGTAATAATTTGGTCATTTCTGCTTTGCTCATGATCCCTGGCGCTCTGTGTTTAATAATGTGCTCTGTCACAAAGTTTTTGCATTTGGTTTATTTCTTTTCTAATGGAGTGCAGAAAGAGCATCTACTGTATTCTCCAGGACACTTGTAAAGTCCTGCAAAATGTGAGTCAAACTAGATGTTTCTGTTCCAGTTGTTTGTATTTTCCCCAGCTTTCGTGACTGTTACTGTACCTGTTTTCCCTGATAACTTTCAGAAGCTGGTATTTGCTCATTACCCAGTATGTGATCAGCAGTCTCCTTCTGATTCTTCTTCACCTCCAGCATGACTTGAATGGCAGCCCGTGCTTCACTTAATTTTTTCTATTTCATTCTTGTGTCCCCTCTTTAAAAAAGATGGCTACCTTTTTTTCTCCTGAAGCCTCCTTTTCCTGGACATCTCTTAACACAGTTGCTCTTCAGAATCGTTCTGCTATTGTATTACATTCCTTGGCTTTGTGTTCCTCTACCTGCTGTTGCAACTTCTACAACTCCTGTTCTAGGGCTTCAGGTTTTTTGTTTTTAATACTGTTTTCAGCCTTTTAATCTTATTTTTCAGCTCCTATTTTTGGCTCCTTTTCTCATACACCACAGTGTCCAAAGATTCTAATGCTGTTCAGATGCTCCTAACTTAATTCCTCACTTCATGTTTACTTTAAGGCATTCAAAAATTTATTCTGCATTTCCTAACTGCCATTAAAAAATATCTTCTGTCCATGGATTGGGACCCCACTGAGACCCCTGCAATTCTAACTGAGAATTTATTTTGCCCTGTTTTTGAGGTGACAAGACAAAGGATGGAGATACCCAGGAAAGGTGGATTGAAAGTATTTCCTCAGTATTACTGGTAAGACCACTGCCCCTTGGGTGACTCCGTAGTTCTCAATCATGTAGATTACTTGGATGTTTGAAACTACTTTACAGCAAAGCAGTGAAAGCAAACCAACTTCCTTTCCATTAATCACTTAGGCTGTTGACGCTGCTGCAGACTGACAGTGAGATGGTGGTTTTCTCCTCCCCACAGGCTTTCATCAGTCTTTAATTGCTTAGACTGTCCACATTCTCCATCAGTTGTTTCATCCAAACTTTACAACTAGTCTTCAGAAGTAGGTAACCAGACCAACCAAGCATAAACAGCAAACTTGAGATCAAATACTTGAAATGCATTTTCCTTTTAATGGTAAAAGGACGGTACTTCCATGTATACTGACAGACCAGGATATCAGTGAAAAATTCAGTGGACCCAGTTCTGAAGGAAAAAGGCAATGAAGTGATGTTTCTTGCAGTCTCTTATGGGCAGGCTAGATGTGCCATCAGACTGGTTGTTTTGTTGTTCGGTTTGGTTTGTTTTTTTCCTTACAGAGGTACCTATTTTCCTGAGCTTGTTTGTCTGCAGACCACCCATCACGGTGCAGGAACTTAGTGTAGAAAAACTCAATGAGACACCTGCTTGGAAGAGGAAGGTGATATTTATTTCACAAAATTCACTGAATTGGTTGAATAATTAACTTAATTGGTTAAATAATTAACCCACTTGCACTCACTTTTTCATAATTATAACTCACTTATGTTCTCGTAACCATGTGATGGGTACACCCAGATGTGTGTGCCAAGTGGTCTGGCCAGGAGCACTCGCATGGAGCATAGAAGATAAGGGACTCCAGCTATTGACTGAGCCCTCATCATGTCTGTTGGGTTCTTTATGATTGGTGTCAGCAAATGGGCTTTTAGTCAGGTCATTCATAGCCTTTGGAGCCCTGCAGATATGGCACTGCCCCCTTGCTACAGAATTTTGCATACTTGCACAAATTGTAGGCAAGTTTGCTGTTTCTTGTTCATTTTTTGAGCTATAGTCTGTCTTCCTGTCAGGGTAAAGGAGAAGGGAAAGGTGTATGTGATGTGCTGCAGCCTTGTGGCCATCCTCCTGTTGTCAGGGTGCAGGGTCTTTCCCAAACGAATCCTCTCTGCTGTGGTCTTATCAGACCGCAGGCCTGCTGAGCTTGACAGAAATAACTTGTTCCTCACTTTTCTTGCTGTGAACTGTATTGCATGGTGCATGATATTCCTTCATTCTTTGGGGTTCTCAGATTTCTCAGGTTTCCCTGGAAATGCCTGCTACACAGCAATATTAAAAGAATATGTATGTATGTGTATCTATGGCTATATATAGACAGATTCTTTCTAATAACTTGTTATTAACGTCTATCTAAATTCTGCTATGATACTTGTATTTTTGTCCTTTTCAGGTTATGATACAATGACCCTCTGATTTTAACATTGAAGAAGCTGCTGTTCTTGCTAGCGGTTTGTTCCGTTGCTGGCCCTTTTTAAGGCATTCATCTTATTTCTCATTTGGACTTGTCTAACTTTAACTTAGTATCCTTCCCTTTTTGATTAAACAGTTCTTGTTTCATGGTATGTTCTACCCTTGAAATTCATTTGCATCTTTAGGTAAACGACATCTTTTTGATAGATGAGTTAGATTAGTGCCGTTGCAATCGAAATTAATTGGGAGCGGTTTATAAGTAGTCACTTCTATCAAAACAGAAATGAAAGGGCAGAAATGCGTTTCCCTATTTTTGGCTTTGTTTTTTCTTTCATCCCCTCTTTAGCATAGCAGTAGTCACAATGCAATTGAAAAGAGGCCACAGGATGAAAGTCTGGGTTTCTTCCAGAGGTGTGATGGACAAAGAAGGTGGCCAGTCACAGGACCTGAGTGATCTCAGTCCCTTGGAGGAGGCTTGGCCAGGTCCCTGCTGAAACAGGCTGGTAGCTCACGTGCAGTGCTGCTTCTGCTTAGAGATATCAAGTAGGTAACGTGTTTCCAGGTACTTAACTTACCATTTTGCACAGCAAGAGATCAGTGTTCCTAAAATCAAGGTGTCTGTCATAGTTGATGCCTCTACAAGGTAGCTAATAAATGACTTTTTCATGAAAAGTTTTTAATTAGAGGTGCACTTCTCCATGCCACCATTTAAAATCTTTTATGCAGGAAACGTTTCCAGCAACTCAAGTTACAAGTCACAATCGTTCAGTTTTTAATAATTGTTACAACAATTTGGTCTAATCTCCTGGATAGGGCAGGACAGGACATATAAAACCTCGCCGTACGTTGAGCACATAATCTCAGTCTGGATAGCAGCAAATGTTGTGATGGTGTCACAAGATGAAATCTGGCCACTTTTTCTGTGCTTATTTTCAGTGCTTTTTGTCCTGAGAAGCCTAGCCCATCAGGGCTTTCAACAAATGGCATTATTCTTTTTCTATAGAAAATACATTATCTTCTTACTCCAACCTTGCCAAAACCCCAGACCTTCCTCTGTGATATTTCACTGAAGTTAAAAGCTGAAGTCTCTGTTTTTGTTTCCAAATATACCTATTCTTTGTTACCAAGAGTTGCTGTGTGCTGTCATTCTAATATTATTTGTATTCTGTGCTGTATTGCCAGGGTCAGCAATGAAACGTGATTATCTTGGGATCTAATGAAATAGTTTCCTGCCTCCTGTAATTCTCGCAGTGGCTCAGACATTTAACCTTCTGACCCATTGGGACTAGCCTCCTAATAAATATACTGCTATGACAGCAGGGCTGTCTTAATGGTTTGCTGTATTTCCAAGAAGTCAGATATTTTAAACATTTAACATTTTGCCCTTCTTTTATTTCTCTGATGTGATTTTTTTTTTTTTAAACATGGCTCAATAAACCTCGTCTGTGTTGAATTTTTGAGTCTTGCATAGTATCTACATGAATTTTATAGTAATAAATTACAGCACGCTAGGTAATATCTGGAAGAACTTTTAATGGCAAGAATTCAAATGTTTTCTGTTATACTACATCATTATTTCTTTTTTCCATTTGGCTTTACCTTTATAATCTCTCCATCATTAGCACACGTATTTAATCAAGACAGCGTAAGTGGTGGACTTTAACCTAGATGTGGCTGTGATGAGGTTCCTGATACTTGATTTCTCTCCCTTTTATTACCGTTCCTCTGCTCTCTCTGGGCACGGTTTCGGTACGCGCCCGTGTTTCTCAGCTGCGAGATGACTTGCCACACGTGGCTGGCCCAGCTGAGCTGCAGCGCTGCTCCTGCTGAACAGACCCTCATAAAATTGCTCAGAGCGTGTTAGCAAAAATGGGTTGAGTAGCCCTGAAAAAACCCTATGAGTTGCTATTTCCAAAGCAGCCTAAGGGGTTTGGACAGTCTTTTAAAGCAAAAATCCATCTCCATTTCCTGGAGTGTTCTGAAATCATCAGCACTGGTGTGCGATTAGGTGTATGTGTGCGCAAATACACAACACGCTGTCCTGATGCTATTTGTGTAATAAACAGCAGAGTCATGATGAGTTAAGTTTATCTTTTTTTTCTTTGAGTCCTAATCGATTTCTTTTAAGAGATACAGCATTATGACCCTGAGTTCTGTATATCACCAGCCTTTTCTAATTTGCATTGGGGCAGAGATGTATAGTAGCATAATACTAGAAATTTACTAAAAATACTTCATTCCGTTCTCCTTTCCCTGATTTTTCCTTCCAAGCCACGCTTTATGAATTCTTGTCACAGCTCCCAGTGATGTGTTAGCAGTTCATGGAGGTTTGCAATTCATCCTGTGAAGGGAAGCCGACGCTTGAGAAACTCTTGGAGGTGGCGTGGATTCCCTGACTCCGGCAGCCTTTTGTGCAAAAGGGGCAGCTCCTGCCATGCGGGGCCAGCTCAGAAACCGGCGTTGTGGGGCAACACGGTGCAGAGAGGGCTGATGAGCTTTCTGCAGAGGCAGCCTGGGTTGGCTTGGCCGGTGTTGGATTGGTGTGAGGGAATCCTGCTGGTTCTTGTGGAGCCCTTTGTCTGCGCGCTGCCATCTGAGGGTGTTTGTCAGCTCGAGCGCAAGGTCGCGCTTCCTGGACCTTCTAAGCCTTTTTGTTTGGCTAGCAAGCCTGTGGAAAACCTGAAGTGCTGCGAAATATGGTACAGAACAGGCCGGCTGGAGTGGCAGTGGTCAGCTCAGGTCTGGCACGGCTCGTTCGTTCTTATTCGCCGCTGCCCACATCCCGTCCTGGCTGATGGTGCTGAGCCCCGTGATAGTCTCTTCTCTGCCTTCCTGGGGATCCCGGTTAATGGGGCACTGCACAGCCGCGTGTAGGGTCTCAGTGTCGGCATACACACAGCTGTACTTGCACACACAACCGTATTTACAGGATTTTCCAAAGTGCATTGAGAAGTGCACATCCTTCCCGTTTCCTGGGGTCGTTTAGGTGGGGTGGCTTTTGTTTGTTCGGTGACGTCCCCCTTTGGGTACACAGAGACTTGAGAGTGGTGAAGTTTGACTTAAACATCATCTGCGTAGATTTTATATGGAGTCACTGCTGTCTTTAAAAGGCTGGCTTACAGACTTCTAACAGTAAAGGTAGTTGTAACTATATTTTGACACAAAGGAGTATCTATGAATAAGAAAGAATGCAAAAGAAATGTGTTGTTTGATGACACAATGTCTTTTTCACTTTGTGTATCTTCTTCTATTGGTATGTTTTTCCTACAAATGCACCTGTAGATGTGCTGCAGTTCAGAGGTTCAAGTTCAAGATGTTTTGTGGATGTGTGGGCTGAAAAAAAAAAGAAAAAAAGAAAAAAAAAAAAAAGAAACCATCAACCCTCTCAGGAGTTGCCTCAAAGTGGGAGTCAATAAGGAGCTCTCTGTCCCCTTCTGATGTTAAGATCCTTCAATTAACTGAGATGTCTTCTCCATGTGGATTTGTCTGACACTCTCCAAAGGCTCTTTGTCTGTAAAGTAATGAATGGAAAACGAGCATCCCTATAGGCTGCTGCATCATCTCTGTCAGATGTCATGTTGTGATAGTATTTTTTTCATCTAATGAATCATCAAATATGATTCAGTGTAAATTGCAAATGTAGATTAAAAATGCTCTTCAAGTGATGGAAGTGTTTCATGACACAGAGTACGAGATGCTAACAGTAAATGGAAACAGCTTATGATAACTTCTTTTGCACAGAGGAGGTGCTGGTTCTTTTGGGATCTCAGTAAGAAAGGTGCCCAACACATAAAGCTGGTTAACTAAGTAATTGAATAAAGGATGGGAATTATAGAGAGAGTGATACGAATCTTGCATCCCTCCTGATGCTGGGACCCCGCCTGCTGTGGCATTTCATGAGGTGCTGGTGGCTCATGGCATGCTGTGTCATTCCCATCCATGGTGAGTGTCACCAGCCTTTGTGTTCACCTGGTGCTCTTGTAGGGTCTTGATCGTAATACAGGTTCATCGATCACTGATAGCAGTCAGGTTTGGAAGGTGGACTTAGCTTTGAAAAGCCCCTTGGATAATATGCTCCAATACCTTATATTAATAAAATTATAGTTCTTGTAGAGGTGCACATAATATTTCAACACCAAGACAATGCTCTATATGTATACTCACAATTGAAAACACATTGTATAAATACATTTTGATTATCTATGCATTGATTATGCGCACACAGATCAGTTATACTATTGTGTAGAGCAGTCGCACAGTATCTGTGATATGGAGGCATACACAGGGGAAGTAGTCGTGGCTACTCTGCCGTGGCTGGTTGGTATCACAGGCTACCCAGGGCCCACCGGCATATGTGAGAGGGAAGCAAGGGTGTGGGTCACTAACTCCTCGGACCACAGTCTGCCGCTTGCACCGCTACAGCATTGAAGGGTGAACAGAAACCTGGGAATTGTGATTTACGCCTTTTGGCAAAATACCAGCTGCGTTAGACTCATTTGCCCAGTGAAGCCAGTGTAGTTCAGGGAATATGAAGAGGTCTTGTAATGAGATGTTAATGTTGGGGAGGTATACTTTTTTTAAAAAAAAACCCAAAACAACAGGGTATCTCCAAAGTGACACAAACTGTTAGTGCTTCTGGAGACCTTATGGAGGGGGTAGGTGATACTTGTTTTACAGTCTCTAAGATGCCTGACTTCTACCTACTTGCACTCATTCTGTTATAGATTTCCTTCACTCACACTCTCACATGCACATACTTTCAAGAGCAAAGGCATGTATGTGTGCGCAAGTAGTCACGTCAGGATCATTTGTGTGACCTGGGATAGGGACAGCAGGTACCAAGTTCTTTCTCTTTCTCACTCTCGTGTCTTGAGTTCTTATTGACTGGTAGCGACAAACTGATTTTCAACTGTTTGTGTTCAGAGTGGATGGTGGTTTCGATATTGCACCTCATATTTTGTTTCATTCCTCACAAATGCTACACAAAACCCCTGAATTTCACAGTTCTCTTGTTTTCTTTATCTGGATGTTTTATTGCTCCAGTCATCTTCATTATCTTGACACCTTATATCTAGGTCGGTTTGTTCTTCCTTTTCATTTACATGAAATCACCCATGTGGTGCTCTCTAGTGAATAATTGCTAACTTTCCTTTTAACCCCTGTTCGGCTGTTTCTTAGGGTGTGCATGTGAGCACATGTACACGCATACACAAATATTTCCCTTCATACTTCATTTGTACTGATCTTAATACTTTTGCTAAATCTCTTCAGAAGAGTGGGAAATCATTCACCTTAAGCATTCGTGGAAGGCATCGATATTTGCATTCTGATGTTGCAACTGTGCAAATGGCCAGCTGACTCGTACTGGAATACATGCCTTTACAGTTTGCTAAGTATCAAGTTCAGAGACACGTGAAAGCTTCCTTTCTGGAAAAGAAAAGGAAAGCTCCGGCATCCGGTGCCGCGACAGATTTAACTTGCCAGCTAAGCGCTCCCTCGCTGGCTGCTGACTGGCGCGTTCTCCTGTCTGTGTTGCTGATCCTCTGCTCTGCGGGAACATGGACATCGCTCCTGCGGGCAGGCGTCGAGGGAGGAAAGAAGACTTTCCGTTCCACAAAAACTGCTGTTGTGAGAAGGAAGACTCTAAAGGGAAAATTCTGATGATGCTTGTGAAGTAGTTTGAGGGCCTCTGTGAAAACAGGACTGCCTCTGAAAGAGCTGACAGGTTTTGCTGATTTTCAAAAGTTAGTTGTTTAAACTGTTTGCAATTTGCTTGCAATTTCCACATGAGCAAATAGAGTGAATCAGGAGGCAGAATACAGTATATCATCCAGAAATAAATACCCAGGGGTGAAATCTGGGCTCCACTGAAGCCAGTGAAAGCTCCGGTTACTTTCTCAGTAGAACAAGATAAGTCATGGGTGCTTGATTTGCATATTCTTATGCAATTATTTTACAGTCTGGAAGATAGGTCACCCTGAGACAAAGCTGCTGACAAAGCAAAAGCGTATTATCCTCTTAAATTTGTTATCTTTTGCAAATTGCTTACTGGGAAACAGCTTATTTCACAAATGGGAGTTTTCATCACCAGGCAGTATTTATGTATTTAACACTGTGTCAGAGAACAAGGCGGAGAACTATTTAAGATTCCGGTTTTGGCTGAAGCAAGATGGACACATCCTATAAACACGCTTGCAACCCTAGACGTTGCCTGCCGATTCCTGACCTCGCTGGTTTGCGTGTGGTTTTCAAATCCCATCCTCGCTGCAGCCACCGCCTTCTGTATTCATACAGTAAAAGGAAACTAGTGCTAGGGACAGCCGAGTCCTCAGGCAAAAGCACTGGGACAGCTATGCCTGCACAAATGGCTTAGATTGTAGGTTTCTTGCTTATTAAAGCTAAACCTTGATCAGACTGTTGTCTTCTGCTTATGCTGGGATGGCACGTGGGAGCCTGATCAGCCCAGCGCCCCGCTGCGCTAAGACAAGTGGGTATACAAATGCAGAGGATGGGGCATGGTCTGCCTTCTTCAATTTATTGTCCGGTTGGCTTTAGGCAGGCACGTTTGGTGTGAGTGCAGTAGTACTTGGAGGAGTGCCAGGCCGTCTACCTTCTCACGCAACCTCATGTGTCAGACAAGTCCCTTGCCTCATTAGCAGATCTGCTGGTCAGCAGCATACAGCAAACTCCTTTCCTCACTATCTTTACTTTGGTTGAATAATGGAGCAAGGTTTTTTGTTGGGTTTTTTTGGGGGATTAAGTTTCGTGGTTTTGTGTTTGTGTGGTTTTTTTTTTACCCTATACAAAATGAATTGAAGCTCCCTATGGATTATAGTGGGGACAATTTCCAGCAATCCCATTCTTTCTGTCTCTCTCTCTTTTTTTTTTTTTTTTTTGTATTAAGTAAGCAAGATATTGTTGCTGTAACATGATTATCAGTACCACCATATGCCTTAAAATCTCGCTTGCTCTGGAGGCATGAGATTATCCAGCACTTGCAGTGAGCACCCAGCTGCAATTGCATTGTGTGAAACAGGTGTGTGCGCTGCATTGATCAATGCTAATGGAAGCATAAAGTTCCCCATGGTAAATCTGTGGCTGGCAGCACTCTAATTAAACCTTCCTTTGAAAATAAATGAGAGGTCTGTAATTTTGGCCTCTTGTTCTGAAGGACATGCTTTTATTTAGAGATTTTTCCAACTTAAATTTTTAGGAGAATTTATAAATGCCTGAAGCAGCAAAAATGTCTGAATTGTCCGTCTTTCTCCTTTTAAACCTTTGGTTTAGAAGTTTATTTTTCTAAAAGCAAATGTATTTCCTCTCCCCTTCCCCAGAATTTAAGTACTTCAGCTCTGGGAACTGCAACATGGAGCGCTCCATTGTTGAAGCTACTTGTGCTAAGCCACATGCTGACATTAAGTATGTCATGGGTGGTTGCAAGGAGTCTGTTCTTATTAATCACCTATGGAGTGGTCAGAACTGCTGTGCTGTCAATTTGTAGAAAGAACTGCAGAGAATAGGAATATAAGTGATGGCAGACAAATTAAGATTTTAAATTGAATAAGCACGAGTACTTTAGTGAGGTACACAAGAAACATGTATTCTGTAAGTATAGTTGTTCATGAGATTTTAGAGTTTAGAAGATCATCTTTTACTGCCTTGACTGCTATAGATGTGAGCTAAGTCTTGCCTAGTTACTAGGACTTTGGCTTAGACTAAGTCCCTCTCTCAGGGACTTATTTTTGTAACTGCTGCAATAAAACTCATTGAGAATGCTGCTGTTGCAAATAAGCAAAAATCAAGGTCCGTTTGTGCTTGAAATCAACTCTCCCAATGCTCTATTATATTTAATAAGATTTGTTTATTACAGTAAAACCAGAATGGTCTTTCTTTTGGTCATCTTCATTTCTAGACTGGTGTTGAAGATACCTAAGAAAATGGCCAACCACGAGTCATAGCTCTTTCAACTGTATGGTGCATGAGAAGTGGAGTGCATACCAGTCCTTCCAGTATTTGGAATTGCTCCTTTAATTATAACATAATTTAGTTTGGAAGGGGTTCCTGAAGATGATCTTGTCCATCCCCTGCTTGAAGCTCAAAGTTAAGTGTTGCTCAGGGTCTTGTCCCAAACAAGTTTTGAAAGTCTCCAAGGATGGAGATTACCCGCCACTCTGGGCACTTATTTTGGTGCTGTGCCACTGTCAGGGTGAATTTCCCTTTATCTTGTGAGAATTTGCTCAGTTTCAGGTTGTGACCATTGCCTCCTGTCCTTTCCCTGTGCACCTCTGAGAAGGGTCTGACTCTGCCTTCTCAATCCCCCTTCAGGCAGCAGAAGAATGCAAGTAGGTGTCATTTTCCTTAACCTTTTCTACTTGTGCTGAACAAACTCAGTTCCCTCAGCCTCTCCTTGTACGCCATGTGCTCCAGATCCCCAGACTTCTTAGCCTTTGACCTACCTTAATCCAGGCAGTAAAGCATGTACTTTGGCATGAAAAGTCTCAGACTCCAAGCATCAGTGAATGTTGGGATTAGTCCAAAAGTCACTTCTTTCTCAAGCAGAGGTTGGTTGTAGACACGTAGAGATTTCCTCTCTAGGAAGCCCTTCAGGCACTCCCAGCAATGAAACTCGCTTTGCCTTCCTGACTGCTGCTCTTCCTGGGCTGCTGGTTTCATAGAGCTATTGACAGTGAGCTTTAGATGGGGCCCATTGCTGGGCCTGTAGAGTTAGGTCTGCTCCTTCTCTTCCCATGCATTGCTTTGCATTTAGTAATACGCTTTTAATTTACTATTTGATCACGTAGGGCTGCAAAAGCTATCTGCAACTCTTTACAGTCAGCTTTGGCTCCTGCTTTCCCAAATACCATGCTACTGGATGGCTCCGTAGTGTGAGCCTTTGCCCGTGCTGGGAGTGGATCTCCTGAGAAGTCCATGTGAATGCAGGTAGCTCAGTAGGTCTGTGCCTGGGTCATATTCCAAGCAGGATAATGAAGAACTAGTCACAGACAGTTTGGTATTTTCCATCACAGAGATGGAGCCATTATGCTCAGCCTGTTGGGGAGAGGGGAGAGGCATCAAAAGAGATGCTTCTTTTTGAGTGACACGTAACCACCTTCTTTTCTCCCATTCCGTTTACAAAAACTGTAGAAACCAGTCTCTTGAGAGGTTCATGAAAAGGTTCAAAGAGGATTGCAAATTGTTGGAAAAAAGAGTATTTATGAGGATGGGGATGTTCGTTTTTACTTCTGCACATGCTGATTGTAGTCAGTTCTCTACTTCTCCTGCATCTGGGGACCCCATCTAGCTGATGTCTCATTGACATAGACAAGCCACAAAGACATATTTTGAAAAAGTTTAAGAAACACGAAGAAGGGCAGAGAAAGTCTTTATGCTTGTTTCTAAATGTCAGTTCAAGGATAAGATACTACTGCTTTGATTACCTGAGACTTTACTATGGGTCCAAAAAATACCTTAAAGGAGATAGGGTTTTTTTCCTTCCCTATGAAAATGTGGAGAGTGGAAATGCCCATTTTGGCTTCTAATTTCTTTTATTTGTAGGTCAGAGAGAAGTACTCTGAGCATAATGACTTCTGCTTGAGGATGACATTTTACAGTGCTTTGAACACAAGATTGTACCTGTATTACATGTTTTCTTATTCAAGAAGAGGAATTTCCTGTTCTTAGAGAAGAAAATCCTTCATTTTGCTGCTTGGCAAAAATACTACCACTTACCATATGCTCAGGATATATAGTTTTAGATATCTGCTTTTTTTAATTGGAAAAAAAATAGAGCAAGACATTAAAAGAAGATGATCGAAATAAAATTGATGTTTTATTGCTTCCAGGATGTATGTAAACACAGTTGAGTGTTTTGCAGCAGCAGAATACCATTTCCTTCTAAATTTGAGACCAAATCTCAGAATCCCTCCTAAAGTGAGGCCCAGCTAGTTTAAAGCTTTCAGGTGATTCAGTAAGCAGGTAACCTACAGGTGCGTAAGTAGTTCTGAAAGTTAGTACAAACCTAGTATTACGACAATAAAATGACAGTTTTCTACTCATCATTTTTTATATGTGTTGAGGCATAGTCCTTACATCTGCAGCAGATACTGATACAGGATTTCTCCATTGATTTTTTTTACTCTAATGTGCAAAGAGCGTTATCTTCTAAGAAGCAGCTTCCTCTTTCCTTGCTCCATTCAACTTCGCTGGTTGGTGTGCGTCTGTGTCTAGGACGTAGTTGTGTCCCTACTCCTTGTTTCCTCCCTTCTCTTCTAGAAAAGGCATTCTGGGCGTGCAGCCTCTGCTTCCTTATACGGGGCTCTGGGATAGTCCTCATTTGATGTGACAAAAGAGTCCTTGTCCTCCCCCCCCCACCCCTTCTACCTTTACAACTGGAGATAATCTATACAATACTGCCCTCAAAACTTCTCTCCAGGAGAAAACTACGGCAAAAGTAGTAGCAGCAATGTAGAATGCAGTTGGTATTCTTCACGAGTTGCTTTTATTATTCACTAGCAACATGAATTTGCTCAGGCCACTCCTAAAATTCACTGTACACGTGCTCTCACTATGGAATGTGAGTTTACATATGGGGAGCTAATGTGAAATAACTAGAGTGTCCTGGCAGGCCAACAACTCTTAAAGAATTGGATTTGGGCACACGTTCTTTGCGGCTTTATTCAAGCAAGCGCAGGAGAAAGAATTGTGGTTATCTCGGCCATTTAATAGTTAGAAAAACAGAAAAAAGAAAAGCGGTCAGAAAAGCGAAAAAACCCTTTAACTTTTAGTTAAACATGGGATTTTGCCATTTACTGCAAAGGTAATAGAGCTTCCATGGAAGACATGTTCCATCTCAGACTTCAGACACATTTTGTTAAAAAAAAAAAAAAAAAAAAAAAAGAATATGCTTGACAGTCTTCCATGTTTGTTCTGGTAATGCTTCCATTGGTTTTAATTGGAATTTTGTCATAGCTGGAGGTTGGCCGGGTAATAGTATGTAAACACCAGTATAGACATTGGTGCAAATTTTTAAGCCACCTTATGGTTCATTAATAATGTGTGAATTATTTTGTTTATAGAAATAATTTAATTATTGGCCATATTAATTTAGAACAGAGCTGCTTTAAAATTACCAGCATGAACCTAATTAGTTGTGTGGTAGATAAGTGGTGCTCTTTGTTACAAGCTTCCCCTTTCTTGTGTTTTCTGTGCCTGGAGGGAATGCTCTGGACTTCTCATCTAGAGTGCTGTTAAAGGCAATTAAATGGAAATTCTGATTCACTCCCCCTTTTACTGGATTGCTGAGGAACAATGGAGGTTAATATTGAATGTTCATTTTCATGGTAGTGCTTTCTTCTTCTTGTCTATAAATATTTCCTGTCACATTTATGAATATTTTTGTTCCTTATTTATAAAAAAGCAGCATGGTTGCCTACGGCCTGACACCGTGGCATATTGATTGAAATCAGCACAATATGTACTGGGACTGCAGAAGCACGGCCGTGTCTGTAGCTGAGTTGAATGTAAATGCTCGTTTCCCCCAATACTTTCTGAAGGCTTTGTTGATTAGCATCTGATATATGAATTTCAACAGGCCTGTACACACTGTAGGGATCTGTTGAGAACAAACGGAAGACGTCCGCGTTGTGCACGCTTTTATCCAAAGCTTCCTTGGGGAAAAGACTATGAATTGTTTACATTTGTCCTACTGTTCTGCATCTGTAAACAGTCTCAGTATCACTTATGTTTTCCATGTGTCTGATCTCCTCAGTATTTCTGGCATAGATAAAACCTCTAGCACATGGATATGCAAGTCTTTCTTGCAAGTTAAATCTCTCATGCAGATATTAACTCACATGACTTTACCATTGCACCAGCATTTGCATTATTATGGAATTGAGTTGATTAAAAGTAAGCTGGCATTTGGAAAGAAAGTTAAATGCTTTTTGCCTTTAGGAGGTAATAGCTTCTTCAGGTAACATTTATGGATTTATCATAGTTACCTATACTGTGCTCATAACTATAGTATACTGTATCTCAGATTGTGAACGGGTGTATCATAACAGTCCTTTTCACCGTGTAGCAGATTTTTCAAATGGGAAGTTGAGGAACAATTTTCTTAAGGTCATATCAAGTGTCTGTAGCAAAGCATGAATTGAAAACAACTGTCCTTTAAAGTTTAATCTTCACCTTTTTCAGAAGGCCGACCGATCTCATGAGAACAAATAAGAAAACCCCAGTTTGTCAGCTGGCTTTAATCTGAGTACAAAACGTTTAGTGTTTTTTCTCCAGTACGGGGCATATGGAGTAAATGGCATGTTGTTACATTAAAAAAACAAACCCAAACAAACACACAAAAATCCTGTTCATGTTGTGTGGCATAGAGCATAAAACTGATCATCTTGAGTTTGGAAATTATGAAATGACCAATGCTTAGACAGTAGCTTGGGTACAACTGAATTTTGATCAGTTATCTCATATTCCTTTTGACCAGGGGACTAGTTAAGTCTAGGAACCTTGTTTGCTGTTCTGAGCTGAAAGAGGAATTAGTGGTGGCATTGAGCATCTTTCTATCTCGTGCCTCTCTGTAGGAGAGTTCAGCATCCTGCTTTCTTGAACACAGGAGGAATCGGGCAAATGGGACACTTCTGTAGCTGTAAAACAACAAGCTGTTTCCAGCTAGCCTGTCAACCCAAGGGTTCATGGTCTAGTTTTGTTGCCTATATGCCCATGCTGATTCAGGCTGTGTTCTCAATCTGGTTTTGAGTTTTCCATCTGCTTCCCTGCATGGGCTGTCCATCTCACAGGCACTATCCACACAATACCTATTTTTTTTTTTCTGTCATCATTAAGCATGCATCTGTCTGTGTTTTGATTGCAATATGCCTATTACTTGCATCTGAAGACTTTCATCACTTCAGCATTGGATTCCAATAGGAAACCTATTGACCTGTCTCAGCCGTCTTAAATGAACATCAGGAGGTCATGTCAACCACATAAAGATTTAATGTAAATTATGAATAAATTTTAGAGGCATAAAACTTTCCCACTTGTTAAGAAAACAGATAAAATATGACTGGAGCCCATCAGTCACTTCTGAAAGTAGAAACATGTCAGAGAACCCTGAGCTTTGGTTAATGAATTGTGAAGGAAAAAAATATATGGTAAGCTTAATTAAAAAAAACCCAAAAATCTCTTATTTGAGAGACACAGAATTGCAAGTGACTAAGGGAATATTAAGTGATAAGTAGGCATTCAAATTGTGCCACAAAATAAGGCCTGTCCCTGACATTAACCCCAGTGAGGCATCTCTAGCAAAGGTTTCCATCTGTGGTGCCATACTGGCGTTTGCCTAGGAAATATGCTACCTTCATGGATAATCCCCAACTGTTTTTTTCCCTGCTTTTGTGTTAGGAATGTAGAGGTAACTAATACATAATACATTCCACTTTGCAGCAAGTTAGCAGCTGAAATAGGTAATCATTTGAAGAAGTTCAATGCTATTGCATTATGCATCAGAAAAACTACATTAAGTGTCAAAGCCATAAAGATAGGCTGCCTGCTCGTCCTGATAGCAGTCAGGTCATGTTTTATTGCTTATTAATCATCACGGACTAGAAGAGTGAGCTTCTGTGCAAACACTTCAGAATTCTTGCCCCAGGAGGTGGCTAGTAAAAATAAAACTGAAACTCAGAAATAGGATCCTTCATTACCTACTTATGTTTTTAGCTGATCTTTTGCATATGTGCCGCTTTCTACACCTAAATTGGACTTCTAGCTTCTCTTTTTTCCTTTTTTTCAAACGCTAAATATAACTTTCATTTTACAGATATCATTTCATGTCACTCACTGCACATTAGCTTTCTATTGCTGTTTATATTTGACATATAAATATTCTTACATATGTTGTTTGGAACAGTCATATTTTTCTATGGCTCTTTTACAAATCTAGCCCCATTTTTTTCACTGCATTATTGCTTTCATGCTAGTTTGCTTCTGACACTGGAATTTCCATCTGGGATTGTTTAGAGTTCAATGGCAAATGGCCTTTTCCTCAAAACTTACACCTTTCTCCACGATCAGACTGACCTCTTACCTGTGCATGCGCACTGTTGCCATCCTATATCACGCACTCAAACAAGTATTGATCATTATTTTATCGTTCTCAAAGTTCAGATTTTTAAGACACCCCCAAAAAGTCATGTTATACAGTTCTCAGGTCTCAGAATATTTATACAATGTTTAATGGCATCTTGTTACTCAGCTTTTATGACCAACTTACAAAAAAAGTGTCTCCTAACTCAGTCAACAGCATCTGTTCAAGCAAAGCCTTGAGAGAAGTGATGGGACTAGTATAAGGTGAAATTCCAACTGGTCCCTTTTAGGACAGTCTTTGTAGCTGACTTCTGCTATTGTGCCTACACTGGGAGGGGGTTTCTCAAGGGAATAGAAGCCATAAAGGGCTATAGAGCCCCCTCTGAGTCCCGATTTGAATTTGGAAGATGATGTGCTTTGTCAGAAAAGCCCTGCAATGTGATTGCTGAAACTAAGAGCCACCAAGGGACCAGTAGTGATTTCTAAGTGGTTTTAATGAGTGGTCATACCAAGTAAGGCAGCACCATACTGAAAAGAACTGCGGTAATTAACTAATACATCTGCAAGATACAGTACAGCACCAATCCAAAATACTATCATAGAAACAACGCAAGCGAGTGAGTTGGGCAACATTCCCACAGTTACAACCACAGGTCTTTGCTTCTGTAATTACTCTTTCATGGTTCGCTCAGAGAACTCCGTTGCCTTTGTTGATGTACTTGTCCCAACCCAGTTGAAAAGATGGAAAAGCATGGAAGAGCCTGGCCCTGCTTTTGCCATCCTGGCATCACCTGAAATCTGGTTTAGGGAGAAGCTGGTGTGGTACTAATACAGACGGCAAAGTACTTTTAGGCAGGAACAGCATCTCTCCAGGAGCCAAACTGTATACCTTCAGTATAAATATCTGACCAAAATATTGGTATCTTCTTCAAGGGTGAGCACAGGGAACATCTGCTCTGTGTTTGCATGGTACTTCTTCCTCTCCCTCGGTGTCGCGTGGTATCAAAGGAAAGCTATTTCCCCGGTCAGGCTTCCATAGCAGACTGGTATTTTCCCATATAGAATATCATAAGGTATATTCCGCAAACCAGTTTTTATCTGACGCTTGACCCAAACACAGGTGAACTTTCTTTAGCCTGCAGTCCAGGTTGCCACCTTCTCATGTTTTGACCATCTGCTGCTGCTTCCTTCCATACCTGATGCCAACGCCAGCTGCATCCGGCTCTCACACATAAATGCCTGTATTTGTGCCAAATGCTCCTACAGTTGGCATCTCATCCGCTACTGGCTCTTACCAATGTGGATTTCCCAGCTCCTGGGGACCTTTTGACTCTTTCCTGTCCAACGTGTTCAGGAGGTAATTGTGGAGGCTGAAGTGGGCTGTTCCAGCTCTGCCAGGCTGCAGCCTGTCCGTGCTGTTGGCTGAACATGGTGTTCGCGCGAAGTGGAGGTCTGAGGCGTATTGTCACATCCAGGCCTGGAAACTGGTGGGGTGGTTGTTGGAAGACAACTGTTGTGCCTGTTATAAAGTTAGTTGACCTAAAAAGTTTTTCAGGTGACTAACTTTTCCCACTATAGGGATGGCTTCACTGGCCAGACTCTTTTTGGTGGTGCCCAGTGACAGGACGAGGGGCAACGGGCACAAACTGGAACACAGGAAGTTCCGTCTGAACATGAGGAAAAACTTCTTCACTGTGAGGGTGACAGAGCCCTGGCACAGGCTGCCCAGGGAGGGTGTGGAGTCTCCTTCTCTGGAGATATTCAAAACCCACCTGGATGCAGCCCTGTGCAGCCTGCTCTAGGTGACCCTGCTCTGGCAGGGGGGTTGGACTAGATGATCTCCAGAGGTCCCTTCCAACCCCCACCATTCTGTGATTCTGTGAAATAAGTGAGCACAGTTAATGGAAATATTCTATCATAGCAAGGTTATAAGGTTTTGTAAATAAGTAAACATACTAAGCAAATTATTAAAACATAAAATCAAAATAGAACAAGTATCTGGCTACCAGCTGAAAATATTGATGTATGGCTTAGTTTAAAAGTGATCAATCTCCTGGAAGGCCTTCAGTGGGTGTGTCTGGAAAGTTTAAACTTTTTGATGTTCTATACAGACCATGAAATACAGAAGCAGGACTTTTTGCTTGCTTTTTAATTAGAAGACATCTTGTGTTCCTCTCCTTGTTGCATGGATCTGCATAGTTTCCATAGATATGGAAAGAGAACTGTTTTTCCTTTCTTTCCTTCCCCTGATTTTTAACATATTGATAGCAGTTGAAGAAAGAAATTGAATAGTATAATATACAGTAATGTTTAAATTTGATTTCATAGGAAAAAAATGTTTAAATTATTTTCTCTGACATTTTCTATAGTCATAGGTACAAGGAAAAGTTGAATACACAGTAATTTTATGTTATGCCATGCTCCCTCCCCAAAATCTGTATTCATGGCCATTCTCAAACATCACACATGCTAAAATGCGCCTTCAAAGCACATTTGAGGAAAATACCGGGAAGGCCATCATCACTGTGTACTGCTATTTACTCATAGTGCTTTAACTATAGTCCTCTGGTAGAGAGGGCTCCAGCTCCCATTTCTTCATGAGCTTCTCCAGCCCTGTCAGTCCTACCTGCTGTTCTGCTGTGTTTCGATTTCTCCCCTGGATACGTGGCCTTTACATTTGTCTTGTAGGGTCTTTATTAGGCTGGTGCTTTTTGCTCAGTCTCAAATTAGGAAGAGTGAGCCATTGAATATAAGTATGTAGAGTAAGATATAATTTATTAGCAGTGTTCCTGAAACAGTCTTCTTGGATTCACAGATATAGTGACTGAATTAGTGCTTAACAGTTTCATTAAATTGAATTTCTTGTTATTTGGAAAATCCTATTCGGCAAGTTGCTGATGCTTGCTATTTCAGTAACTTGCAATCTTTTGAGCAGACAGCTGGGTTAATACATTATTGAATATTTTTAGAATCCTTTAATGCTGACTTCACAGGATTCTCTAAGCGAAGTAGACTTAAAAGCTAAAAAGTTTTTGAACTGGGTTTTGCTTTGAAGTTTCTAAGGGGCTGCTTCAGTCCTAGTGCCAGTAAAACTTAGAACGTGTTCTGAAAGGCTATAAATAGTGGCAGTAAAACAGTGGATTTCATTTGGCAAATAGTTCTTATCGATGAGAAGGCAAAGGAGGCCACTGCTTACAGTGGGTACAAATGTATACTCTGGGTAGAAATTAGGCTTTTGGGACAAATTTCCCACTGAAAAAGCATATATTACCATGACTTATCTCTCTCTCTCTCTCCCTCCCCCCCCCTCCCATATTGGCGGAAAAATTTAAAAATCATGGTCTTTCAAACACACTTTTTTTGAATTAAGATATATGAGAGAGCTTTTACCTATGTTAAGCTAAATATTCTTAACATTAGAGGCCGCCTTTCGTCTTTTTCCAGAATTAGGCCATGTCATTTTCAACCAAGTGTCTGTTTTTAAAGGTAATACAAACAAAACAGGTTTTGCTTTTATTTTGCTTTAGATGTTATTTTATTACTATTTTTATTTTATTTTTATTTATCTATTATTTTGTGTTGTTACATTATTTTTTATGTTGTTATATTATTGCAAGTTTTTCCCCTCTGTCTTTCATAGCTAAATGATATCTCCATCGCTCCTACTATTGCGGCTTGTACTTTGCTTTCTTCCAAGTTGCTTCAGAGCTGTCCAAAGTAACATCAGAAATTGTCACTGAGAAATACTGCCTTATTAAACTGATCACTCTAAGCCAGTAACAAGAAGAGAAAGAGAATCACTGAAAATTACCTATATATTTAGACACTTCTTGAATACTTAAATATTGTTTCTTTTCAGCAGAAGCAGAAAACACTGAGTACAAATGAAATGAAGGGGCTGTCAAACTCAGTGTTTAGCTTACCAGCGGTGTAGATGGCCACTGCTTGATACTCAGCTCTTTTATCTTTCTTTCAAGTTATGGGAAGCTTCTTTTCCGTACCATAAAGTCAGCTCCTATAATAAAAGAATGTTGAAAATGGAAAGCGATTTAGAAAGATTTGCTAGCTATTTATGCTCTTTGAAACGAAACAGACCACACATTTATTTTGCAGAACTAGAGAAGAAAGGAACTGGTGAATTATCAGCTGGCCTCATGCAGGAGAGTTAAGCACTGGCACTAATTAGTGGCTAGTTAGCAGAGCACCATCTTGATCTCAGTGGAGGTTGCCTGGATAGGGGCCATAAATCCATACTGCAAATGAGAACAGCTTCAAGATGCTTCATTTCAGCTAAATGAGATGGTGGCCCTCAGCTGCTAGGAAGCTGCTAAGGCGGTATTTATTAGGTCAGAGTTTGGGACTCTCACATCTATTTCATTCCCGCTGGCTATGCAGCTGCTCGTTATTGCTGATAATTTTTCTAGGGCTTCAGTAGTTTTATACCGTGTACTGTTTTCCTCTTGCAGGCATTTGGACAGTCCTTCTCGATTCACCGCAAAGTGGCTGAAGATGGTGAAACCCGTGAAGAGACTCTCCTCCAGGAGTCTGCATCGAAAGAAGCTTACTACCTTGGGAAGATTTTGGAGATGCAGAACGAGCTGAAGCAGAGCAGGGCGGTGGTCACCAACGTTCAGGCAGAGAATGAGAGACTCACCGCTATCGTCCAAGACTTGAAAGAGGTAAATGGGGGTGTGCAGGGAGCAAGGGGCTGAAGTTTCTTGGAGTATCATGGATGGCATGGCTCTGAGTCACAAAAACACAGAACAGAAGTAAAAATGCTCACCTACCCATCTGTGATCAACCCAGAAACCACCTGGCCTGAGAGGGCTGTGATTTGGAAAGGAAAAAATAGAACTTTTAAAAAAAATTTTTAAAGAACAACGACAAAACCCTACAAATACAATAAAACCCAATTCAGGAAGCTCTAATTTCCCAAGTACTCTTAGTATTTTGCATTGTATTTTATAACACCTACATGTAAGTGAATTTTACATAAACACATTTTCTACATACTTCTGATATTTATGCAACTCCTCTCTTTCTCAACATTCACATAATTTCTCAGGTATTCTGGATTGGCTAGGATTAGATAAAGCTTTCACCAGATTTCTTCTCTTGTAGAGCAAAATTAAAATCCATGATCAAGTTTAGAAAAAGGGCAACAGTAAGGAAGCCAAATGTAGTTATTGGCCACATGGGACGCAGTGGTTATTGATTAATTTCAATGGAGAAATTAGTAATATTTAACAATTTGACTTTTTTCCTTGATATCTGGAAGTTTAGACAGAAGTTTTTTCACTTACTATTGCTTCCATATCCCAGTTAGTGGAGAACCGATCTAATTTTAGTAATTTATTCTTTCTGTATTGATGGTTAGTTTGCACAATCCACGTAGCAAAGCTCAACACAAGACCATACTCAAGAGGAAGATGACTGTTTCTTTCAGCTTTACTAGACATTGGCTTTTGCTGACGTTCCCATACGCTCCCTAAGATGTGTGTGTCCCGCCGCTCTGGCCAGCACTAATTGTGGTGAAATGGAGGATAAGGGATACCAAGTATCAAGTCCTCATCACCTGTCCTGGGTTCCTCATGGGTTTGCGACCATGTGCTCGTTTTGGATGTACCTTTTGTGCCCGTAAGGAGATGACATTTATCGAAATCTTTTGCCTCTTTGGCTTGTCCCACTCCTGTGACTCACGGTGCAACACTGCTGGTCGATTCATTTCTCTCTCGTCTCCTGCCCTGGGTGTAGGCTGTTTTTGCAGTCTGGGTGTCTGAGAAGTTGCACGTGAGTCTGTTATGATCTCAATGGCCTGTTCATCGAGGTGCCTTCAATGCATACTTTTTTCTTTTATCCTTCTGCCATTTCTTCTAGTGCTTTCACACACACATACATCCATTCATACCTCATTCATAGCGATCTTACGGTTTCTCTTGCAAACCTCGACAGATTCAGTTTTCTAAGCAGAGCAACTACATGCAGGGGAAGGCAGCACTTGGAAGTAACCCCACATCTTCCCTGCTTTCCCCAGGAATACTTGGACTTAAGGGCTCTCCCCACTGTCCAGCTGCTGGAAAAGATCTTTCCTAGGTGACGCTGCAAAATGCTTCTTTAGTGTGAATTTAACAAATTAACGAAGATTATAATGTTTTCTGTAGCTGAGTGGAACAGCATCCTCTTAACCTACGGAAACACCTGGGACAGAGTCTCCCCGGGACTGGGTCCTTCGCTCCCATTGAGCATTCTTATTTAATGGTTGCACTGGACTTGCCTGTAATGCAAGTCAGGTTTCAGTAAGAAGTAAATATATGCTATTTATTCACAAGACCCAAATAAAATATGCGATGGTAATTGCTGTTGTGGTGGTTAACCAAAAAAAAAAAAAAAAGATAATCAAGTTTATATCTACTCATCCTAAAATCATATCCTAAAAGCTTCTCTGGTAGCAGGCAACCAGCTGCTGACACACCTGCCTAACCTTTTGGTTAAAGCTTGCAGGCGGGCAGAATCCTAATGACCTGGGGTTCAGTCACAAATGAACAACCAAGTTAGAGAAAATACACGTTTTTCTTTGTACATGATTCGTTCCTCTGAGGTCGTCTTGGGATTCCTTCAAATGCAAATCTCCCTTCCATTTTCTGTCATGCTTATTGATCTGTAAGTTATTCAGGAGGCAGTTTCAGTACCTGTCCTCCCTAGAATATTGATTGTCCTCATTTCTTTGGAGATAATAGTAACCCCTAGTGTGAGACCAGCTGCAATTATTTCCTGTTCTAATGCTAAATAGAAACAAGCCCTAGTAGTTAATTAAAGTGCAAGAAAAGAATTTACTTGAATAAAAATAGGGTTGATAAACTGTTTGTTATACTCAGGGTCCAACATCATCTTAATAATAAAGTCCTTGACTATGCTGAACTTCTGTGCAACTACAATCAATGTATTTAAACATAAATGGGATCACTGCAGTCAGTTCAATACCAAGCTTACACCAGACACTATTATGATTAATTACTTGAATACAATAAGAGAGAGAGGGTGATTGACACCTACCTTGGGCTCTTAGGGGTCTTGTCACACTGAATTACACTGGTATTTCACCTTGTATTCAAAGGAGTCTCACCCTTGTACCCAGCTCAGTATACCTTGGTCCAAACATATAAATCCTAAGGCTGCGATGTCCAAGTGCCTGCAGAAAGGGGATGCCCTTCTGCTGTAAGTGTTTATGAACTTTTGTCTGCTTGGTTCTGGGTACTGCTGATCGGAAAAGGCGGACTTAGCTTACTGCAAATCTTGACAACCACAAAGGTGGAAATAAACAAATTTTTTTTTACGAAATGTCTGGTATATTTTGGGGTCAAGACTGTCATTAGAAGCTGCCACAGGTGGACTCCTACAATGAGAAAGTAATTTGTCTCTTTAACCAGTGTATTTGAAAATCTCGTTAGAGAAAAAAAGAGAAGAAAGAAAGGATGGTCTTTATGTGAGCAGCTCTATTGAGTGATGTAAAGATAGATTCTGGATGTAAGTTACTTGGCTGCATCCTGTCTCTTTCCCTCCCTGCTTCACCCTCCCAGAGAAAATATGCTTTATAGTTGTTTTTTAAACCTTACTAAGATACCTTATAAGCTAAACCAAAAAATAATCACTCCTTTCACCTTCAGACTTAATATAAAAGGTTTGAAAAACTGCTTTGTGGTTCTGGAAATAGCATTTTTGCGCAGATGACAGAAATGTATGGTACTTTATCTGTGCACTCAGTCCCTTATGATACTGAAGACTGATTGCTAGGTTTTCAAAAAGTGACCCCGAAATAACACAGTTGGTGCTCCTCCGTTCTCTAGTCTGTCATGGGAGTTCCTCTCCAAATAGGTTCCGCTTTCTGAATTTGCACAGAAATCCGTAGTCATATGAATGCGTATGAGCATTTTGTGAACCATCAGAATACACTCGCATGAATGCTGATGGCTTTTAGGAACCTGGGGAATTCCGTAGCCCCAGAGTTTAAAAATTCATGCCTTTTTGCAAGTATCTGCCATATCGTCACAGCTGATGTCTGCAGGGCAGCTTGACCTGGATCCCTCTTGCTGTGAAAGGGAATGTATCAGGCTCAGGTCTCTGGAGATTATGCATCTCAGTCTGGGAAAGCAAACAAACTGATTTCAATGCCCGTCGCTAGAAAAAGACGTAATTTTGAAGAACTTGAGCATTTGTTTCACACTGATGGTGAAGGATGAACCAGGAATCTCTGTACCCAGATGGCTTTCTAGATTCGTGTTAAAATGATCAAAGGAGTAAAACACCAGTGGCATTATTTTTGATGTAATAAAAATCCCTAGAGTTTTGGATAGGAATATTATTAACTGTCATCTAACTAAATAAAATACATGTTTTGGAGAGCAGGTAGCCCTTTTCATTCTTTTCTCCCACCAAGACCGCAGACAGGGGACGTAAAATGTTATTTGGAGATTCTTAAAACTGCTGTATTCTGAACCAGAAAATACATTCATTTTTGGAAGTGAGGCCAGAGAGATCATTTTTAAGCAGAAACCAGATTTCATATATGTTATGAATCACACTGTATATGGTAGGTGGCCTCTCTGTGTGGAGAGATCAGTAGGGTTATTAGCTTATTTAACCCTTTCTAACCACCTGACTTTATAATAAATATTAAAGATTTTTTAAAAAAAAAATACAATCTCTTATCGTTTTCTAATTCTCTGGTGCTTGTTTTTTTCCTATTTAAAAACACTGTGTTTGCTTATAGTCAGGAGATGAGTGACTAGTTCTTCCATTGGTGCATTGAAAAATCTTTCCTAATGGTAACCATAAGCACTTTATAGATGGGCAAAGAAGGTGAAATCACTACTCTGAGAAGTTGATAACTGACAGAGGTGGTTAAGCAAGCAGAAATGATCCAGCTCAGAAGCTGGAGCAGAAAGTTCTTGTGATGAGATCGTCCTCCTCCTTCACGAGCAGGCTCAATGCCTGGGAGCTGGGCGCCTGGCTCAAAAGAAGCGGCAACTGAGGGGAAAAAACACGAAGTGAAGAAGGGAAGCAGGTGGAGCTGTAGAAAATGGAGATGAAAGATGACAGTATGGTTTGAGTTTTGACTAGATTAGGAATTGTGCGAGGTGGGTAGAGGAACGCTTTTGTACCTGAAGAGGCTGGCAGGTATGGGTCAGCTCTTTCTTCCCAACAAGACTACCAAAAAGAAGGAGGAATAACATAAAGTCGGGAAGCAAAGGGTTAAAACTCATAGTCTGTGCTACTAAATGCCACTGCAGCAGCTGCTAGGCTTGCAGAAAGCAATCGGCACCTGGGTACCTGCAGTCCAAGAGATAACAGATGAACAGGGAGGTGTATGTGATGGCAATGTTAATGGGCTGTGGCAACAGCACAGCACACACCTGGGCTTCCAGAGGGCAAAAGCAGGGATGACGGCAATGGAAAACTGGGTGGGGAGAAAGATATAAATTGGTGAAGCATTATGTGCTGAAACCAGGTGGAAAAAAAATCTAGGATGAAGTTGTGCAGCCCCGCTGCCCTTGAAATCAATAGCTAAATTTTTATTCACTTCAGCATTACAAAGATCTTGTACTTCCTGCTAATCAGGAGACGCATGGGTGTGATAGCTTGGACTCTTTTTGAGGGAAACCTATGTACGGTGCAAAGCGTGAGCACTTGTGCTGGGTGAATAATTCCAAGTTTTACTGCTAGCTATGGCTATTTCAGAAATGTAACCTCATGCTAAGTGGCCACATCTGCATTCTGAAAATCTATGAGAAATGGAAAAAATTTACAGGCATTGTGCTCAAGTTGACTTTTATCTAAAAAAAAAATATTAAGAACTGATATTTTTGTACTAAATATACCTTCAAAAATTTCCTTATTGGCTATTTCCTATTTAGAAGTTACAGTTTCTTAGTCTGAAGAGTGAGGTTTTTCCCTCATTTTTGACAGTTCAGAATAAAGCCTAAAAACTTTAAATATGAAAACATACCTAGCTAATACCCACACCAATTTCAGGTTCTTGTTTTGTTGTTCTAGGGTTAGACTATAACAGGATGGGGGTACGTAGTTCTTCCTATTTAATGTAGGATGTAGTTAGGTCCAAAACTGAGATCCTCAACACATTCAATTGTCACCTACTCCTAGAGGCTCCTACAGTCATTAGGTGCCTAAGTTTCCACCTGTAAAGTTTTCTGCCCATCTAATGGTCTGTTTCCAGACACATTGAGGAGCACCTCTGGCTTGGGCTGAGGTCTGTTACTACACTATTGCTGGATATTGAGCACTGCTGTAGGTGCTACTGGGATCCTCCAAGGAGATGTTTCCCTAGCTGACCTCATCACCCGGTGATGTCCTTCCACTCTGGATCTGTGATTGTGGCAAGGTTCGGGGCTCGAATTTCTTCTCTGCCTGAGGGATTATGAATCCGTTTCTCCCTCTGAAGAAAGTGCCCTAGCAGTCAGTTGGCAGGCTCTTCGTTCCATCAGATGAAGCTGTTCCATTTTGTTGGGAGATGGTTAGTATTTTGTGGGTCAGGGAGAGTGAGCAAGCTCATAAGAATGACTCCGTAGCCTAAAGGCTAAGCCACTCAGCTGGGAATAGTTCTAGTCCCTATTTCAATTAGTGTTTAATAAGAAATACTTAAATATTAATTGGGGCAGAGACCAGAACCCCAGTCTCTCCTCTGTGAGGTGACAGCCCTCAGCAAAGCCTGTCTCCATCCCTCAGAGCGTGGTCTCTGGCCCGGATCTCCCATGTGTGTGGCTAGTGGTTTAACTACTGAGCTCTTGGAGGGACGTAGCTCCAGGTTACCAAGTGAGGTAACTTTCCCCAACTCTGTGTTGAAGAAAGATGGAAAAGATAAGTCCAGGACTGCTACGAACCGTGTACTGCAGGAAGCACCTTTTAGCAGCCTGGCCATAGTGACAAAGCTCTCTTCGAGTGAACTCTCTTCAATGTTACTAGCTTGCTTCCTCTCTTAGTTGTCTAATTTTAGGCGTAGAATAGGGAAGGTGTGATTGTGCTTTGATGATTATCCTAGACAGTCATTTAAGCGACTGCAGTGTTGGCTGTGACAATGCATGCAGCATCCTTCCATGATCTCGCCTCCTCCCTCATGGTGGTGTCCTGTGCTTCCCAGTGGCTGCATCGACAGATGTACCCCACTTGATCTACTGAAGAATAGAAGTTTCTTGTGGCATTTGCACTGATTAAATAAAGTCTGCATTATAAATATATTTATCTTCTTACTAACATTATACTGGTACTTGCAGCAATGTCTTCATTTCTAGAGGGAGAATGAGTAAGGAAATATGGTGAAGTATTCAATGTAGCCACTGCTAATGGTGTCTTCATCTTAATATACCTTCATGCAAGCACTGCTTTTTGAAAAGAAGCTGTAGGAATGTGACGCCAGAGCAGCCCGCAGAGATGACTGGGGAGGTCAGAGCTGCCTGAGAAAGAAGGTGCAGCTGAGGCATGACGGAGAGATGGCAGAACTGTTCCTCCTGTCAGGACAGCTCTCTCATCACAGTTTAGGGTAGTATTAGCATAGTCACTCTAATAGACTATATTTACATCCCTTCGTTTTGGAAGTTTCCTTCAACTGGCTAGAACCTGCTCTAAATTATGCTTAGAATATAAATATGTTACTTTGCCCACTGGGAGGTGTTTTTCCTTTCTCTCTCCTGTTTTTAGAAAAGCCTGCTGAAGGGAGATTTTCCAGGTTGCTGGTGCCTAGCCACCCTCATACGTTTTTCTCCCTCCTTTGCTGACAGTGCTAATGGGTGGGGTTTTTTGTCTTGAGAGGCTGAAAAGTTTGCTAAAAATGTATTGTTTCCTTCTGCTTTCAGAAAAAGTTTTCAGATTGACCTTAATCCTAATTATCATATAATAGCATTATGTTCTGTAACATGGGAAATTTTATTAGTTGTTGCTGACCTGCTTCAAATCAAACTCCGGTGTATACTTGTGTCTTATCTGGACCTCTTCAAAAACATGTTAATGGTTTCTGTAAGCGGTCAGGTGTTAATGCTTTCCCTGTGAAGGCACTTAATTGTCCGTGCTCTAGACTGGAGAGAGCTGCAGGAACTGTGGGGGTTTTAGGCTGAGCAGGGTGGGGAGTGACCCTGTCCTTGCTCCGAATTCCTGTCCTCTTGACACCATCTAAGGAAAATCAGCAGTGCAGGTTTGTGAGCGAAGGCCGCCGGCGGGCCTACGTGGGATTGACTGCAAGTGGCGTCCTTTGCTATCGCTGCTGGCCATGCCTTTGACCCTTATTCTGTTTTTTTAATTTCTGACACTTACACACACGTTTCCATTCGTACTGCGTTCATATCAGTCTCACTATTCCTTGTACAAGCGCCTACATCTGTCCACTTCAGAGTGATGTGGACCAAGGTGTCATCCCTGTAAAAGGGGTCTGCTGCAGAGTTTCTCCTAACAGGCAATAAAGGTGGTGTGCAGGTGGGTTTGGTGACTGTCGTCACCACTGGCCGCGATGGGAAAAGATAGCAGCAGACCTCACTGAAGTGTAAAACCCGGCTTTGCGGCACGAGGCAATCTGGAAGGTACAAAACTGTGGTCATCGTCAACGGTGTTTGCTGACAAAGATTTTTTACTAATTTTCATGTAGTTTGTACAGCGGTTTTGTAGAGTTAGATGCTGATGCTTGTTAAATGGTTTTCTCTGCCCTGTGCATTTACTTTCCCTGTTCACAGAACTTTACTTCTGAAAAGAAACAAAATGGTTTTCTTTATGTCTTGGAGATGGAAAAATAAAGCAAGCTGTGACTTGTAATCCTACCAAATCTCTCTTCATGCTGTGAAAGGGATAGATATGTGAGTAGCTGATACTGTCTAGCTGTCAAAGAAAGAGCTTTGAGCATAGGCAGCAAGACCTGTCCTGGGTAGACTGCTTCTGAGTGCCCTTATTAACAAGTAAAGGTTTAATTATACATCTGCCATTCACCTTCATCTATTACTCAGTTACCACCAAACACTTTCTTGTGGTTCTTGTTTCACGCATTGGCCAACAAGCCATTCCCTCCTGTGGTTGAAACCAAAGGTGGCCATGTAAGATTCACCCTTTTATTTCCTGAAATACAGTTTATAATCCTAAATTGCTATAATCCTATAATTGCTTATAAAATAATTGTGTTTCCAAGCTCATACTCCTCATAAGCACCAACTGTAACAGAATAGGAAGGTCAACAGCGCAGGATAAATACATTTTGTTGTGGCGTTGTTTTCTCAGGGTAATCCTCAGCTCCCTCTTCTGTTGTTCTTGCCCTCAAATATACCTGCAAGCTACCAAAAGCAGCTTTGGTTGGTTGTGCTTCCTGTTAATGAGCCTGGAACAATGACTTAGGATGCAAACTTGTGATCCGACACATGCATGACACTGTTTTCTTTGGCAAGGTTCAGGCATTTAGCTCTGCTGTGAATAACAGAGTCAAACAATGGACAGTAGGGAGGTCAGAAAAAGGCCAGGCGGGATAATGGAGCATAACCAAGGGACTGTTGCATAAATACAGAGTGCCTTCTTACAAAGACTGAAATTCCCAGCTCCTTCTTTCAGAAAGGGTCCTTTGCATGGCCTCGAATAGAAAATGAAAGAGGGTGTACTTTCAGCTGCGCTCTGTAATCTCTGGGCGGTAATTAATCAAATCGGGGTCTGGCAGTGCTCGTTCTTACGTAAGATCTGTGAAAAAATGACCCCTTATTTGTGCTGAGGTAGCGTTTCAAAGCCCTTTATGTCCCCCCCTGTACAAGGTATTCTGTGAGAAGGTGCTGAGAGGACAGCTTGTGGAGGCCAGAGGTATACCTGGGTTTACAGAAGAGCGAGACAAATTTCATGGAGGACAGGGCCATCAGTGCTGCTTAGAGCTGAAGATCCAGACCCAGCACCAGCCCTGAAAGTTCTTCAACCCCCTGATGCAGGGGGCTGGGAGGGGAAGCCAGGGAAAGCATCATCATGTAACATCCCTGTTTCTCAGGTGTCACGCACCTGTGCGTGGCCGCTTGGATGTTGGACTAGCAGCGCTCTGAACTTGAGAAAATGTTAGTTTTGTGCGGCCTCTACTTTTTAAAAAATACATAGCTTTTCTGATTTGTTTTTGTTTCTAGACGAGGAAACTCTCATAAGAACTGCTTTTGCTGACTCGTTCTTTTCAGTATTAATTTGCTGGTTAAGAATAACTTGGGCTTTTGTCTATTCAAGTGGTGTGGAGTAAGGCGGTTTTTGGCAGTGCTGGGATTAGCTGCGTTGCCAGTTTTTAAAGAATCCGTGCAATGTGATCTGGACTCTCAGGAGCAAGAGCCGAGGAGCTGTGCTGACTTGTACCATGTGATTGCATTCATTTGCCTGGGGTTAAGTGGGATGGGAAGAATACCTCGGTGCCAGACTTTCCGAAGCTCAGGTCCAAAAGCTTAAGCACTCTTCCAGATAAAGTAAAGACATAACAAGGAGAAGGAGAAATTTTTGCTCAAAGTCCTCGGTGCCTGAGTGCATAAGCAAATAGGGCATAAGTTTCAGTGACATGTGCCACTGATAAAGAATATTAAACAAAGAATGAAAGTAAGTTTGTTGTCCCTGTTCCAATTAATTCCCTTTGATATTTTTTTTAAAATATCCTGAGCAGGTCCCAATTTAAAAAAGGAAACAAAGAAGAGTTAAAGCTTCTCTGAGAGACTGATGCTGTTCTTCCCAGTCATTCAGTGTTCGAATGTGCCTGGCAATTGTTGAATGTTTTATGCCTTCAGGACTCATTGGGGTTACAGAACAGTAATCTTGATGTATTCCTAGTCATCAGTACACAAGCGGTGCAGTCATATTTCTCTTCTCCTGGGATTCCTCGTGTGCATTGTCGCTCTGCCTGACTTTACCTTCTGTTGTTGACTTTCTCCCATTCCCTGCACGCGGATGCATCACTGCCTGTTTTCCTAACCTGTTTCCTCCTAAACTTTTGACATTGCTCATGATTAAGCAGCGCAGAACTGACGGCACCGAAGAGTCATTGATTCAGAGATGAGACTCACCAAACAAAACTGAAAAACCAAACTATCTCTTCTGGTGCTGTGATGAGTACTTGGACCTTGAGAGAAACTCATGCAGGCTGATCACATGTAGGCAATAATTACCAGCCAAGGTACTTGAGCTTCCACATCTGCTCTTATTTGTTCAAAAACCACATTTCTTTTCAGTGTATTTTTTCTTGTCCTTTAATCAATATTAATTTATTTGTAAGGGTTTCTCCTGGGATTTACTAGGTAATTTTGGGAAATGGGATTTACTTTTTCCTAGAGAAATATCTTAGTTACCAGGGCACAAAGCACTGCTGGTGACCTGACCTCGGAAGTGGGTGATTTGTTAGGTGCAATCAGCGTAAGACAGAGCCTGACACATCTAATACATACCTTTGGATAGCTAGCAACTCGTAAAAATTTCCTTGGCAAGAAAACCACCAAACAAATAAAAAGAAAGAAGCCACATAGAAGCAAAGCCTATGAAACCCTGAAAAATACTAAAAAAGAAAGCGTCTTTGGGATTTATATTTTTGTGCTCTATACGGTGGCATCCTCTCATTGAGCTTCATTCGGCCTCCACCTTACAAACTGAATTCTGCTCTGTGTGGCAATGTGATGCCATCCTTAAGTATGCCATCCTCTGTGGGGTAGGCTCTCCCGTTCAATTCCCTCTTCTGCCTCAAAACCCCAAACTCATTACCAGTTTGGCACTGGTATGAAATCATTAATAAGTTCTTGGCTCCCATCATCTGTGCTAATTGTGCTTTCTGCAACAAACTCTGTTCTCAAGGGGAAAAATATAAGAGGAAGATGACATGAGGGTGAACAGCAAGAAACTCGAATATGCCACCTCTTTTTCTCCCTTTGCCCTTATTACAACATATGAGACAAGCTGGTTATTTTTAGTTTTTCTCAACAGTCAGTGCCAGTCAGCATCCAGGAGGAGGGCAGCGAGTCAGGCAGAGGTCAGACAGTGTTATCACCCTTTCATTGTGATGGTCAAATCCACTTTTAAGCTTCAGGATTGAGAGAAATGCACTTTTGCTGGCAAATGTTTTAGATGTGTACGTGCAGATGCTCATACATAATCAGAGCTTGTCTGCTCCTGTGACGTTATTGTTCCAAAAAACCTATCAACTAGGTAGAACTAGATATGAACGCAATTTTTTTCTTCACTGCTCATTCATTCTGCCTGTGTAGCCTTTCCTCTCCTTCTGAAGCACGGTGCGGTGACTCTTTCGGCCAAATGTGCCTTGAAGGCGTCATCGTAGATATATGATTTTCACTTCAGTGAAACGGTCAGGATGTCTGTTCCGATACTGGCCGTGAACTATACATGAAGAATGGCTGTGGCATTACAGTGTCAGCTTCAGAGTGAGGTGGGTTAAAAATGGGCCATTTCCCATCAGTCCTGCATACCTAGTCACAAAAATGGGTTACGAAGGCAATACTCTTCACCAATGCAATACTGTGAGTTTTGGCTAATGATACAGAGTAGTTTACGTTTGTTGCTCATATTCCCTCGTGTCTCATTTGCCCAAGGGAAGCGGCAACACAACAGCAGTGAGAAGATACCAGGTTCTGGTTCTGTGCTTAGTAGCTGTACATGACAAAAATGGCAAGGGCAAAATTCTGGTCAATGTGGAGAAAGGGAAGTAATTCTTTCCTAAAGAGCTGCTCACGAGTTTTTCAAATGTTTCACATGCAGTGACTATCTGCCCCTCTCTAGTGAGGTGTGCAGAGAGCTCAAGACAGATAGGAAAAACAGGGAAGAAAAAGTAAAAAATTTAACCAATAGGTATAGACAGGGGTTGGTTGTCAAGTAACTAGGAATATATTAATTAGAGAAATTGAATATTTTGGCCTGTACAAGTCAGCAACGAGGTTCTATAAACTGATTCTGCCTTGGTTTTCTCCAGAAACCTGAGAGCACAAGGATGGCCTTGGTTTGTTGTCCAAGACTTCAAACGCAACCAGGGAGCAGGACTGAATCTGCAGACCCCTTTGCAAGATGTCAGAAAAAAAGTTCCCATTCACAAAGACACCTAAGCATGTTTTGAAGCAGAAGCATAAAAGGTGTCCAAGAAAGCCTATAGATAGGCTTATTCATGATACTTCCATGTTCACAGGTACTTTGTAGAACTGGTGCTTATCTTGTTTTGACAGCAATTCTCATAAGCATTTTACTGTGCAGTAAGTTGTTAAGCAGGTAGGAAAGAGCTACAGATGTAGATTTATGCAATTAGTGTGGTTTTGACATTCATTTTATGGCAGATCTTTGAGACATCATCAGAATATCTTTGTTTTGGAGGCTAGGAGGTACAGCTCTTTATACAGTTTGGTTTGCCCATGCTCTGTAAATGTCAGCGATAATTTTAAGTGAGACCTTTGACAGCTTTCATGTATTATAGTTTTACATTGGTGTATGTTTTTATCCTTTGCAAACGCTTTTAAAAAGCCAGTTATGAATTTTCTATTACCACTTTTCTTGCCCTCTAAAAGTTATGAATGACTCTTCCTCCTAACCTGACTACATAATTTCTTCTCACCAAATTTGTCGTGAGATGGAGTTATACACCAGAGCTATAACTCTGTTTTAAAATAAATCACTATATAGGCTATAAATTAAATTGAACCTTAAATTGCTAATAGAGTTTAAAATACTATTATATTGTTAGTCCACTTGAAATTGTATCAACATCTTCAAGGGAAAGAAATAATGACCATACATGTTCTGAAGTTTAAAAAGTGAAAAAGTTTTAAAGCACTGGGAAGGAAAAAAGCCCTATGTAGATCTGGAAACTTGAAGTAAGAAACGTACAACCTGCTGGTGTTTCTGTTTAGAAAATCCTCCTCCTTTTAGCATGTTACCAATAGTAATAAACTCTTCTTGTATGATGAGCTCTAACACAGGGCAGCTACACCACCTGCCTCCTGCTGAGTTCAGGCTGTGAATTGCCTGGGTGAGCTGGGCACTGCTTTGCAGGAATTCAGTGAATACTATTGCCTAGCTTCACGCTGCAGGAATCTGAAAGGCAAGGCGACCCAACTACCAGCTCAGCTTCAGCGACGTTTAGGTAGATTAATCATAGGTTTATACCCATTTACTTTAGGGAACCCTATTTCCTTTTCAGACCCAAAAAATGCACGCTACAAGCTGAAACTCTGAAGTTCCCCTAACGCAGACCACGTTTTTGTTCTTAGCCAAACTCAGAAATATCGGAGATACTGAGTCTTTGCATAGTCATAATAACCAGTGCTACAGCCTCTGTAACTTTGTGCCTTGAGGCAGGAAGAGCCATAATCATCTATTCAAAGGCAGGATAGTTAGCAAAACTTGTGTTCTTTGACTAAAACTGGAAAGGTCCTTGCTTCCAAAGGTAGCAAATTTACTGGAGATTGTTTTCAGCCCTGTTGTCATGTCATTAAAAATCATGGCAATAACTTAGAGCGAATTGGAGAAATAATCTTTCTTTCCATCAAGAACCAAATGCAAAGACTGGATTATCATTGTTTGTCATATCATGTTGCACTGACCTTTCCTCTGGGGGGTTGTAAGCAAGCCCAGGACAATAAAACCAAAATAGGCTGGTTTCTTCTTTATTACATGCTGCTACTTAAGGAAATTTAGCCTTGACTATTTCTTTCCTGTCCACCACTGCAGCAAAATTCTAGTATAAGAATCATGCATCTTACAATGTTTGAAATATTGAAGCTTGTCTTATTACTGAAACTTTAAAAAACACGGTTTTTGTTACATGTATTTAAGCATTTTTGTTTAATAGTTTTTTATGCTGGACTTCATAAGAAAACTCCCCTTTTAGTTATGCCTTGAAGTAGTGGAGGCAGCTCTAAGCATCATTCCCATTCGAGATCTGGAAGGTCAAGTTATTTTTAAAGCTAGTGCTGCAGCTGAAAAGCAGTTCAGGCCCTATAATGGTGTCATTCAATGGTGTGGTAAAATGGGTTGTGAAAACAACAGTAAAGGAAAATAAACACGTGTCACTTCCTCCAGTGCAGCACATAACTCAGGGGCTGTTGGGGTGCGGAGCCTCGTGCCTTCTCCTCCTCTGGCTTTCTGCTTTCAGCTCCCGTCTGTAACCCGTTAGGAACTTTCATTATTTCAGCATGATCGGGGTTAACTCCTAAACGTGATTTATCGCTGCCTCCTCTCGTGAATACATAGACTGAGCCTGTGTTTTCAGCTACGCTGTTCTCCAGTTAGATTCAGATTTTTTTTCTTGCTGTAATTTTCACTTTATGGTGCGGGGTTTTATTGCACAGCCTTGATAGCCTATTATTGTTCAACCAAGGGTGGGGAAAAATAATTTGGTCTGAGAAAGGTTGTATATGAAGTACACATTTTGCTTTCAGTTGTTTTGGGAACGACGTTCATGTTCTTCAGTACATAGGTTTATTTATTTATATTATTATTTAATATTTTCCTAGAATTTTCACTACTTTTCTTTTAGAAAATAACAACAAGCACTGAAGCGCTAATTTGGCCCTTCAGCAAAGTGCACCTGTAATACAAAGTCTCTCTCTCCCACCTTTCCCCCCATGCTGCAGCTTCTACTGGTGCGTGTGGTGGTACCCTGTCCTCGCAGCTGGCCACCTGAACAGCAAGTCCATGCAGTACCGGTACCTTGCGTTTTCACATACCTCAGAGTAGAAAGCTTCACTGAAAAATAAAAACGTCATTTATCTAAGGAACTTCTGCTATGTTATGAAGAATAGATAAAGAATAGACAAATTCTTTTAATAGCAGAGATAGTTTACCCAAGGTGAACATTTTTCTGTATTTATGTACTTAGTTTTTTCCAAAAGAGGCCTCAGACTTCCTTTAAAACAAATCATTTATCCCATATTATTGTCGCACAGCCCAAGCCACATCCTACCCCTTCTCTTAAATCCAGCCAGATTTAAGATGTAGCTGTACCGGGAGGTGTAAAAGTGATGATGGAGATGCGTCTGCGTGTGTGCTGAGCTCCCTGTGCCTGGCTGGGCTTTCGGAGGGTACCGACTGCGATCAGCGTGGTCCTCGCGGAGGTTTCCCGTGCTGCCAGGTAGCTGGCTGGCAGCTCGCGATAGCACTCGGCGCTAATTCGAAGAGGATTTTTCTCCCAGAGGAGACGGATGGATTTCCTGTGGCTCCAGCGTGGCTTTTCTGGGAGCGGATAAGCAGGACAGCAGTCGAGTTATGAGGGGATGTGGATATGAAAGGACCACCAGAGCGCCAATAGTGCATCTTCCCTGATTAAGATAATGAACATTAAGGTGTTGTATCTGGGCCTTGCACAAGGGCGCTTGTCTCTGGGTTGATGGGTGGTAGGTTTTTGTTTGTTTGCAAAGATCACTGCTGTATAAGGTAACTAGGATTGATGTTTGTGTTTTAAGAAGAGCTAATAAGGAAAAAACCATCCAGAGCAGATATCGCCAGTTTGGTTTTTGTTTGGTTTTGGGTTGTTTTTTTTTTCAGCCACGAAATGGCTCTTGCAGATCTCACTCACTGTTATTTCTGAGTAGAGGGAGAACTGCAGATATCTCTTCTCTTGTGTATGCAAATACCTTTTCCGTGTGTCACCTCCCAGGAGGACTGTATTCCTTTCTTACCTGTACATTATTGACTTCCAGTATGTTTAGTAGCCTTATACATTTAATAATTTTGTGCCTTACTCAGGCCAGACACATGCATTTCAACTGTTCTCAGTGTAAAAATAGCCTGAAGGCAAACTCAGGCGTGTGTTGCATCTTCAACTAAGTTAAGAAATCCCTTTTAAGATTCAGGGAGTGCAGTGGTTATACCCTCCAGCACCATCCCATCATAGAAAAGTCACCATCCCTCAGCTTTGTGCACTTCCCCTGATTCAAGGACATTAAACCTCATGGTTACTGTGAAAAAAAAAAAAATGCAAGATTTGCACTGGAATAAAGTTCTGCAACACAGGGAACATTTGCAACCTTCTCACGCTGCAAGAGTTACCCTGGGAGGCTGTTTTTCCGTAAGGTACAGACAGCTGGCTACAAGAAGCATCTTACTTGGTGCCAGATCAGGCTTTAGAAGCTCTGTTCCAGTCTGTGGCCTAATTTGACTTGCTCTTTTCAATTGCTTATGTGAGGGACAAGTTTCTGAGACCTTAAGTGCTGTGCTTTTTTTTTTTCCCGCTTTTTTTTTTTTTCCCAGAACTGGTCTCATCTAGGTATCAAGAGGCATCAAAGACCTGTTTGTCTGCATAGTACCTTGGCCAAAGTTAATCCCTAATGCATCGCCATTGACCTCAGCTGAACTATATCTAGTATATATTTGCCTCATTGTCCGCAAATTGCTGCTAAAAATTGCTAAATGTTACTGTTTAAGAATTTGCATACTGGCATGCTAAGTCGAAGAAGAATAACCCTGGAGAAACCCTAAACACAGACTCCACACTGCTCTCTTCCATTTAGCACAACTGAGCTAATTTTCTTGGCCTCAGTGTGCAACGCTGCGCTTAAAACCTCATTTGTGAGCTCTAGCTGTTAATGAAAACAGTGATGACAATTCTTTTTCAGAAAAGGCTCCGCTGTGCTCTGTAGGCAGGGAAGTACTTCAGTAACTCCTGTAATTAAGACCTTTCTCCTTTGCTTTGGAACATATGGCAGGATGGGATAAATAAGCAGGGAGAAGGAAGCTTTGTTTCTCTCTCTGACCAAGGTATTTTTTTCCCCCGTGTGTTTCATACGACTGTATAAATTCAAAAGTGCCCCAAACCAACCATGGTTTGTCTTCTGTGGGTAAGGGATTGACTCCCTATAAATGCTGTCATGCGTGTTTTGGCTGGGCTCACTAATCGTGCTCTAAACCAGTCTCTTTTATGGGCAAGATAAAGGTGCATGTGCAGTTCAAGATGATCTTATCCAAAAAAACCCTGCCTACAATGAAACAAAATAACCCGAGGTAGCTACCAGCAGACTGCATGTAGTTCACATACATTCTGAATAAACGTTCTCTATCAAGTAAGTGGTCTTTAAAAAAGAAAGCCCACAAATTAGCAGAAATCTGTATGTAATATCCTTTTAGAACTACTAACAGTGTAATGCTGATGTCTAGGCAGTCCATAATCTTCCATTCCAGGGGGAAAAAAAGGAAATTTTCTGCCTCATCCTCAGAACATTGTATTTCATAGGTGAGTCATTTTCTAATGTTATGGAAATGATAAGGATCATCTGGATAAGCGAGGACTAGCGATTCCTGTTGCTACCTCAGTGGTGCTGCCATCTGTTCAGCTCCCTGCCTACTTGGTGAGATAATTTAACCAGTCTGTTCTTATAGCACACATTCATCTTATTCATATGAGAGATAAAATACTATGGAAATAAATTCTGTTTGCAATAAGGCTTCCCCCCCCCCCCCCCGAGACATGTTTTACAAATTTCCTACCTCTTTATATAAATGCATGTATTGTTTTGCCTGGTAATCAAATTTTTGCACTGTGTTTTAACTGTGCTCTGAGTTCTTAAGGTGTATAATTTGTACAAATTTCCTATAATTAGATGAGTTTTATCCCCTAATGGGAAAGTTGAGGCACGAAGGCTGAGGTCCCAATTTTTAATAACTGGCTGCCCTCTTGCATTTGTTGGTTCCTCTGACACTTGGTGGTCTGTGTCAGATGATGGAGGAAGTTTGTGCTGCATCCTAAAGCTCAGAAATTCCTGGGATTCTCATATCTGTAATGTACTGTTTTCCCTACCCAAGGTTCAAATAGTGTAATCTTTTTTCCAGTGCTCTTGATATTCAAGAGCTTTTAGCAGCGCTAATATGAATCTATTGGGTGGTTCTTTATAGCCTGCAAAAGAAGATCCAGACTCTGTCATGTAGCAGCTTTCACATCTATTGTGTGTGCTTAAGCACAAAAAATGCTAGCAACATTCTGCATTTTCCCTGATGGAGTATTTAAAGACCCTACCATCCTTATTGGTTTGCTATTAAATTACAGGGTATTACAACTGGCTTTCTCTTTCAAGAAAGGTTTTTTTCGCTTTCAGAAATCCCTGCTTCTGCCTCAACTCTGCTATCCCATTTCCCAGTTACTCTCAAAGCTGTGTACTGGTGCTAAACCCAAGTTTCTAATTGAGATTCTAAGCAGGAAAAATTGCATCATTGGCTTTTGTTCTCCCATGAAAGCCCATATTAATGGAGACTGCCCTATATAAAGCAGTCCCCTTTCACCTTTGAAAACAAAGAAGAGTTCCTGTCTGAAACAAGTACTGTGGCATTTCAGTGTTTTCAAAGAGCCGTGCCGACCTTTGTCCAGAGCCCTGACTGTCCCCCTTATCTGCGCGATGCACAACCAGCACCAGTTTTGGGGTGGTGACATACATGGTCCAGTCAGCAGGAGCTCCATCTCCGAGCCGTTTCGCAGGGCTGGGAGAAGAGGAGCCTTTGGTCTTTGCTCAGAGCCTGGCGGAAAGATGGTCCTTGACCTCAGGGCCACTGCAAGGGAACGGCTGTGCCACAGGCTGGTGTATGCTGTGCGATCTGCTGCTGTCCTGCCTATCCCTTCCAGTCCCGCTCTTGCCAGAAACGTGGGATCCTATTCAAAGCTCACCAAACTGACGGTGTTTTAAAGTTTCCTACCCAGATTCTTCCCCTGATTATACCCTGGATTTGAGTCAGACTTAGGATTTCTGTAGAAGAGAAAGGGGCTGATGCTTGGGCTTGTGGCGTGGGGTGTCTCTTACCATAGCCTGTTACACTGAAGTAAAATGTGCGAAGGTGATTCTGTAGTAGGAAAACAATAAGATTCAGGTGCGATTAGTCAAGCTCTGACTAACCTTGACTACTACCCTTAACTTCAAGTAAACATCCAGAGCCTTGTCAAACATAAAAGAAAGAAAAAATGTATTTTTTTTTTCCAGGTATTAGCTGATAAAATCTTCATGCTAACTTGTTATGTTGGTCACACCTGGTGAAGCTGAACTCTGTCATCTAACATGCAAGGCTATTATGACTTACTTTCTCCATTGTGTGCTTTTAATATGGGCTAATTAACACACACCAGCTAATATATGATAAAATATGCATTTTCACCTAGGGGGGTCTGGGCTGTGGAGACAAAAGTTCATGTCCATGGTGTTTTGGTTTGTTTTCCTTAATTATGTTTTTCCCATGAATATGAGAATATGATCTTAAAATGAAGGGGGAACTTGGGAGCAAACTTAGATTTAAAAGAAAAAAAAAAAAAAAAAAGACTTTGATAGCCAGAAGGTATCCTCAGGTTCATAAAGCTTCAGGGGAAGACAGCCTTAGAGAGACCAGCCTGCCCCTCTGTCCACGAGACAGAGAGCACAGTGGCGTAGACTGCTGGTGGTGGTTGCTGGTTCTGGTTTTTGTCATTGCGGTATGATTCTTTCTTCTTTTTTAGCAAATAAATAAACAAACAGCTTAAAACAGTTGTCATCACTGGGGTACTAATGGACTTTGTTGATGAAGTTTGGCAAACGAGCCGCCTGCAAGATTAACCATCTCTTTTTTCTTGCCACTTTGAATTTAGCTATTATACATCGCATTTCTATGTCTTTCATTAACCCCTGTTTAACTCAAAGGACAGATAGAAATTAGTATTTGCTGCAAGTTCAGCACACTCATGCCTCTTGTTGAAGAAACAGGGAATAAGAATAAAGGGTTGGAAGGGAAGAAAGAAACATTTTGGCAGTCTTCAGTGGGATGAAAAGGACCACAAATGGTAGAGGAGAGAAAAAATGGAATTGGTGGTGGTGTTAGGCAGGGCGGGATGTTTTTACTGCTGAGTTTAGAACAAGTCAGGGCAGGAAAAGCTTTCAGTACGACGTTTACATTTGAGGAAAATAGTTGGAGAAGATTCACTGGGCTTTCTCTGGGTCACCCAAACACTTCAAGGGAATGAGAAGAAAGAAAATGAAAGTCTGTTTGGAACAGGAATGTTTAGTTTTGCTTGAAGTCTGTCTCCTGTGTTAGGAAACTAGCACGTCTACTCTTAAGTAAGTGTGTAGTTTAGTGAGTAAAGCAGTTTCTAAAGACAACAGCAGCTTGGTCAGGGTCAAAGAGCAGGCTGTCAGAACAGCGCTAAAGCAGCTCCAGTCCCTTAATGAGACTGACTGGGGAAAATGTTTAGGCTTTATGCTACATTTATTGACGAGAGCAAGCAAAATAAGGGCCCTGTTAGAAGAAGCAGTTGTGATACCGTAGTGTGCTAGGCTAATAACCAAGAGTACATCTGAATTCTGTCTAGATGTTCCTGAAACTCAACTAAAACGATCTCTGAGGGGCTCGGGAGTGTGGGGTGAAAACATTCAGGATTCAGAGGCTGCTGTCTTACTCATCCTTTTGTTGCTATGTGAGAGCTGTCTCCAAAAGCTTCCCATTTAATGATGATTGCTGGAAATGTCCACAGGGAAAGCAATGGTTCCTACTTTCTCTGGACCAAAGCCAGAAATGGATTTTTAACTTTAACTTGAGGCTTTGAATTACACGCATAGAAAGAAATCCATACGTTATGGGAACCCAGGGATTTTGACTTAGTACCTCCCACACAATTAACGTCTCCGATTCATAATGGGGCTGTTCTTTTCTTAAAGCGGCTTAGCTCTCTTCCCTGTGCTTGCTGCAGCTCCGCCGTTCCTGCAGTGGACACTCAGCTGCTGCAAAGTAATGCCTGCCGTTCTCTGGAACACCAAAGTGGGCAGCACTTTTAATTTCATATACTGGGCTCACATGCTGGGGCAGTTTGGCCACTCAATCGTAAGGAGCCTCCATCGATCGAGGCAGGATGAGGGCAAAGGACAGACAGACGTGGCTGCAGGGTTATTTTTTCTGCTCATGGTTTCAGTCTTTCACAAGAGGTACTCTGTATAAGATGAAGAAAAATTACCCGTGCCACAGAAACTTCCATGTCATCAAAGGTAAAGGCTATAAACAAGTGTGCAGTCTCCAACAGGGGTCATGCGTTGCCAAAAGCTGTGGTTACACCAGAAGTTCTGTTTGGGGGATTTTTCCCATTACGTCCTTATATTTGGCAACAGTCCTGCATTATACTGCACAAAGCGCGTGGTACAAGTGTGTAGGTGTGATGCATATCCCATGTCCCATATATATATATATTTGTATTTAGGCACACAAGATCAGGAAGATGTAAATTTGATTCTCTGGTTGATATGCTGGGTAAACTCGACCTCAGTATAATAATTAAGAGCCCAAGGAATTGTTAGCAGCCTGGGTCATCTTCCCTATAGACACTAGTAGCAATATTTCAATGATGAAAAACCTGAGAATGGTCCATAACTGTGTAGGTATGACATGGAATATATTGATCAGTTAATGAAGGGGAGTTCATAAATCTCATCTTATTCCTATTGCTAGTCTGAATTCTGACCTAGTTCATGTGTGATGTTGTTTTTCCTCCCTGAGGACGGCTGTCGTTTTACTAGATTGATTATTCTGCTGCACTTTTTTTGCAGTGTATAACTGAATTCAGTTGTGCTGTATCAAGCCATTGGGCGTACAACAGAATAAGAACTGGAAAACTTGCATTTAAATAGTTATTTGCTGAAACTGATATTGGATTTAATTAGTTATGATGTTACATCAAGGTCTTGGTTGAGTACTTTAAAAACTCAGAGGAAATTTAAGAACACTGGAATGAGCTTGGAGCCATCCTCTAATGTTTTGTTACATTTTATATGAAAAATCAGTTAGAAAAAAACAAAGGGAGCATGAGCTATCAATCAGCAGCGGCCTGCTGGGATGTTAGAAAGCAGAGGGAGCAATTAAGACTTCAGACTGCAATCCTTCACTGCCACGGAAGTTTCTTATCAGTATGTGGAGATTTACGGCGCAGCACTCCAACGTTAACACGAGTGCCCTTGCGCCTCGGGGGGATTGCTGCCCAGGGCTTGGGTGGGAGGCTGTAACGCCAGGACCGGGCAGGGTGGCCAGTCTGGCACCCCCGTTTCGCCCAGCTGTCACTGGCAGGCTCGGAGGCTTGAGTGAAGGCTGAGTTCAGAATTTGGAAACACTGATATTGAGATAGATAAGGCTTAGGTGAACGTGTCTTTGAAAAAAATGTTTTCCCCTCTGCGTGTCAGGCGGGCATGTTTTCCTGGATTTCCATGAATCTGGAAAAAGAGTAGTTCTTCGTTTGTCAAGGTCCTTGAGCACAACTTCAGCAAGGACAAGGCAACTGCTTTGCTCTCGTGCTGAACTTGGGGCTTTGCAGCCCAGCTCCAAGAACTGCCGAGTCCCTTTGCCCACGTGTGCATCCACGATCACTGAGATCGCTCGGTATTTGCCATGAGCTACTGTCCTCCTCATGCCACAGGGTGTTTATAGAAAATTTTCAGTGCTTTAGTGAATATTATCTTTAGGTAACTAAAGGGCTGTTTTAAGTTTTTTTGTGGGCGTTCCCAGTTCAGTTCTTTTAACTGTATCTTATTAATAATTCAATAATCCGTTTCAGCAGAAGGCTCCTGTTACCAGACCAACACCCATCATGAGCTGGATGGAAGTCCAGTGGAAACAAATGGTGAAAGAAAACCAGTAGTGGTTTTAAAGGGGAATACAAAAGAATAGAAAAAAATAGATTTAAGCATCATTTTAATATCAAAAGTGGAACAATCCCGTAACTTGACTGATATTTTACTCCCTGAGTAAATATGGGATTTTATGGCATTTTTTTCTGTTGTGATGCATTGCAGGCAGTGAGTAATATTCAGTGTTTGTTCAATTTCCAAAAGAATAATTTAATTCTAAGGCTGTGCTGCCATGAGCAACATGCTTGAGTAACTCTCCCCGAGATTATGGCATTAATAGTCAGCCCTTGCACCGTGTTCTTATGGCATGTGTTACATTTGTATTTCTGTCCTGCATGCCGAACAACGAGAATCTTGTTTGCTCAGCCTTTTAAGGACAGGATAGAAAACTGTCAACGTAAAAATTACTACCGTTGACTGAAATATATATATAAAGTAAATCTGTGAAATATGCAGTCTGTGTTAAAATAAACAAAGGAAAGGGCAGATTGTAAAAGCCAAGATCAGGTTTCAAACCAATTTATATTGAACAGCCAAGAGTACTACAGCGTTACAGAGACGCTTTCTGAGTACAGGTATTTTCACTGTCCGTATCAATAAATTCAAGTAACCTTTAGTGTGCTTTACTTTATCAAATCTTCTACATAGGCATTCGTATTCAGGAATCACCATGTGCACTGTACTGAATAAAAATGATGTGTAAAATTCAGTCCTAAAGGATGTAGTTTACAGACAGATGAGGTACTTATCTTTGGCTATATTTGCCACCTAAGTCACTCAAATATATTACCTAAAATAAAAATGCTAAGTCCTTGAGAAAAAAAGGCATTAGTTGTCAAGCCATTTTCATCTTTTTAATATTAATCAGCTCCTGTTTCTGAATTGATGTTTCTGTTCATGCCATGGAAGAATAAGTGGGGGTGGATGGGTGTTCTGCACACAAGGTCAAATAAGCTGCAGAATGCCGTGCTGCTTCTTGCAGCAGATGGGTAATGTTACATGGATTTTAATTATTGAAATTACTCTTGACTTTGAGGAAATACTCTCTCTTAATAATGACAGAATTAGCCACATGACAACGTTTGAATTTTGTGGCACAGATGTGTTTATTTAAAGATGCCGTGTCTCTGTCCTTCTGGAGAACAAGGAGAATTACTGAAGTTTAACTTTCTTGTTGCTCCTCCTTTCATAGCAACCTTTTCTACCATACTGATATTTTTCAAGGGGAACTTGAAATAGCCTGTTGTCATTGGGAGGGCGGTGGGCGCAGATGCACGACGAGCTTTTTAAAACACCTCTGCAGCTGACAATCTGCAAGAATAATTTTGACGAGGGAAGCTCTGTTCTGAGCATGGGCTTACAGAGCTCCTTTGATGCTGAGCTCTCACAGCTCCTCTGCAGCACAATAGAGAATGTCCCAGCAGATGACTACTTGAAATACATTTGTACCTGTGAATAGTTTCTTTGTATGCTTTAGCTACTTAATCACACTACTTTCCTAAAACTATTAACAGTTTCTTCTTTGTTTCTTTCAATATATTTCTCCTCTCCCAATCTACTGTGAGGAACTGGGGTACAAGAAGGAATATAGACCTTTAATTGGGGTCTCCTATTCTTTTTCCCCTCAACATCTAGTTACTGTTGTTGTCATCGCCCATCTCCCTCCATTTCTGCTGTCTTTCATGCAAGGACATCTACCGAGCTTTCTCTGTGGCAGGAGCTATCTGGAATCCTCACTTCTCACATGCTCTTCTGTTTGTAGAGGAGAGAGAGGTGGCTGAAGATAGGTATGGTGGGTAAATGGAAGACTCCTGCAGAGTGGAACAGATGCATTTATTTTCCTGCCTTTTGTGGGTAGGAGAAGAAATACTGTTTTCCTCTTGCAGTGTGAAAGACTTGGGTTCAGATTAGACATTCAAAAGAGGCTTCTGACAAAGGTAGAATTATAACTCAGGAAACAAGTTTCTGGGAAAAGTGATGGGATCTGTCATTGGAAGTGTTTACGAGGAGATTAGACAGATACCAGGAATGACATAGAGGTAGTTGCTCCTATCCTGAGAAAGACGAATGGACTAGATGCTGCCATAGGGTCCCTTTGAGATCCATTTTTCTGTGATTTTTATGATCTTTGGTGAGCTGAGGATCAGGATTAATTACATGTCTGATGAATTTGAACTCAGCCCCCTACTAATTTAGCTGCACTGTCCCAGGGACCGGATTTATTAAGTACTGCTGCCCAGCCCTGGGTCTGCGTGTCGACATGCGCCCAGCTTCCTGAGCTCTGTCTAACACAGCGCTGCAGCGCAGTCCTCCCACAGCAGGAGAAGGCACAGGCACTTGCTCACAGACATGGATATTGCAACGTCTAGCTGGTGTTTACAAGACCAAAGATCGGCTCGGCGTGCAAATTGAAAAGAACAGAGCTTGGGTAGTATTGTAACGCAGTGCAGGATGGCGAGGCTGAGCTGAGAGCCCTGGCCCAGCACATGCATCCCTCGACAGCGTGGCTTTGTTACTGGTATAAGGAGTATAAGGAAGGTAGGACTGAGCTAGCAGCGAGCTGTAATTAAAATAGCTCTGAGTCCTAAGGAGAGGAGGCAGTTGCTGTGGGGAATGGAAAGCTTACAAGGAGTGTAGCTCTGTGCCTGGAACATGGGAGAATGGAGTCACTGCCCGGCGTGCTTGGAGATGGGTTACCACAGGGAGCTCTGAAACCATCCTGACATCAACAGTTAGACAGCAGAAAGTTATGCAAAAGCAAGCAGTCAATAACCAGGGACATATTTTTCCATACCAGCCAAGCGCAATGGGTGCTAAAATAGTCAAGTTCATCCCTCTTATTTAGGTGTTTTGATGTCTTTTCTCTTTCCTCCTTTCCATCCTCAGAAATTCACTTTACTGCTCCCTGGTCCTCAACATTTCGGTGCATACAGTGAAATCTTAGTTCTGCTGGAGGCTATATCAATTTTACAGCTTACATCGATGGGGCTGGGTTTCCACCTCTGGTACTTGGAGTAGTTGTTGCTGAGCAGCAAGCACATCCAAAATAGAAGTGGCATGTCTTCCTACTCCCTACCTCCTGCTAGCACCAGTGCCTGTGCGTCCACTCTATCAGCAGCGTCAAGGAGTATAGATACCATTAAAACTAACTTTTTGTTTGTTTGTTTGTTTTCTGGGGTGGCTTGCTGCCCCTGATCTGGGGGATGATGTGACAGCTAGCGCTGGCCCAAGGGAGGGTCAGGCCCTGGGAGCAGCAGCTGCGGTACTGCTGAGCTTAAACCGATCACAGACCCACACCCTCTTAGCACAACTTCTCTTTTGTTGGTTACCCGGTGCCCCTTTGGGCCTAGAAGGAAATTTGGCACTCTGCACCTGACAGATGGCCTCTCAAAGAGATATGTGTAACTGGCAGATGCCTCTCCCAAGTGATCAGTTAGTCTTTAAAACCGGCTCTTGGTTTCTGGATGAGCTTGAAAAGGCCTATGCGGATCCTCCATCAAAAAGCCTGCCTTCAGGCATTGTCATGTAGAATCACTGCTGTTGGCTTCTTAAATTGTGGGTAGAAAGCGACAACCTTCGTAGGAAAGGTTGTAATTGGGGAAAAAAAAACCAAATTGCCATTCAGCCCAAATGCCTGAGCTAATCTGGCAAGAGCAGTTTGGGTTTGGTATCTTTATAATAGTGCGCAGTCACCATGGGATAATCAGTGACGTAGAGTGGGCAACAGCCCCGCTTCAGAGAGCACAGTCTCGAGTGTTTCTTACACAGGCACTGTTCAGTGTCGCGGGAATAATGAGGATGTGGCAAAATAATTCAGCTAAAGCGTGACGTTAAGAGGTAGTGCCCTGTCCACCCCTGGCTGCACCCTCCCACCCCGTGCTCTTCACCCTGACCAGAGTACGGGGGTACCGGGGGAGCCCATCCTGCTCCCACAGCAATGGGGTTGGGCGGGTGGCAGCAACAACACGGCATGGAGGAAGCTGGTGAAGGGTCTAGAGCACAAGTCCTATGAGGAGCAGCTGAGGGAACTGGGCTTGTTTAGCCTTGAGAAAAGGAGGCTGAGGGGAGACCTTATCACTCTCTACAACTACCTGAAAGGAGGTTGTAGCGAGGTGGGTGTCTGTCTCTTCTCCCAAGTAACAAGTGATAGGACAAGAGGAAATGGCCTCAAGTAGTGCCAGGGGAGGTTTAGATTGGATATTAGGCAACATTTCTTCACCCAAAGGGTTGTCAGGCACTGGAACAGGCTGCCCAGGGAAGTGGTTGAGGCACCATCCCTGGGGGTATTTAAAAGACGCGTAGACATGGTGCTTAGGGACATGGTTTAGTGGTGGACTTGGCAGCGTTAGGTTTACGATTGGCCTCGATGATCTTAAAGGTCTTTTCCAACCTAAATGATTCTACGATTCTATAAGCGGAGGTGGGACTGGCCTTTGGGCTGTGGCTGGCCCGAGGGTGGACATGGTTTTGTCCATTGGTACCTGGAGAAAGCTGAAGCCCAGTATAGGCCTGAATGGACTGTGGGAAGACTCTTTGTGGAGAGTACTACATTTGCAAGGTGTTATCATCAGCCTGCTCCAAGGTACGGGTGTGTTATCATCTATCTTTTACCCAGTCAGTGTTGTATTTAGATATAAATCCTTCCACTTCTTAGAAATGTTTCATGCCACTAGAGCTGCAGGAGACAAATGAGTAGCAGAGTTTTAAGTTTAAACAAAATGACCTCCACAATGTCCTTCTCATGGCAAAACTTGTTCCATCCAATTGATATTTTGCTATTTGCAATGATCATATGTTAATGTATGATGTCATTCCACAGATATGCAGAAGGATCATATTAACTGAACTGTGCTATAACCCTAGAGTCTGAATTTCTTCTCACACTGTTTTAATACAGTTTAGTTTGGTAAAGTTTCTCTTCCTTTGAAGAAATTAGTTAGGAATATTACAGCAGTGTTTGTTACAGGGTGCTAATATTAATTGTAATTAGTTATACTTAATATATTACTATGTAATTGATATATAATTAATGCATTAAAACTAATGCATTAATTGCTATAAATGCAGTCAAATCAAACCATTATTTTTCAGATAAATATGTATGATTAGAGGTTTGTAGTTTATATCCATTTATAAAGAAGTCATTATATTGTTATGTGACCATGATACTCAGCAGGAAAATTAAATACCTAAACAATCAGAACATTCCTTAGTTCTATCTTTTTATATATACTTATATATGGAAGTCAATAAAATAGATATTTTATAAGGATTTATAGGTAGCAGGATTTACAATGTTAAATATTACAGGTTTCAAACTCTCTGATAACTACATAAATGGGCTATTTAATTGCCCTTGATAGAAATTCACCTTACTTCTTTAGATATAGTGATTCCAATTCAATGTGTTGAGCATTTCAGATGATTAAATTATTAGATGTATTGTAAATGCTTTATTTAAGAGCCGTTGCTGGTGAAGGAACTTGAAACATACATTATCTTGATCTGGCTTCTATTCAATATGCTATAGCTAACAAATATATGGCTTTTTTCATCCTTGTCTTTGGTGGTGCTGTCATTCTGTAAGTAAATCTACAGAAGGGAAAGATTATAGGTACTTATGTTATTTTACAGATGTATTTTCAAAAATATCTTGTGCACAATAGCCCGTCTGCTTTTTTTCTGGTTTTGAGACAATGAATGATACATCAAAAGCTAAGGAATGTCAGAATTGTACATAGTTTCAAAAGTTAGTGGTTCCTGGTTTTGGACAATAGGAGCTGTATTCATGCTCTTAAAGTCATATGCCAATACAGCTGGCTAGATCAGGTACAATATCGTGAACTCTAATAATGCCGCCTGAATGAAACTTCTTTTTTGAAGGATGAGATCTGATTAAAAAGGAGGATGCAGACTTGTAACAATGAGGAAGAAGACTCTTCGAAATAATTTATTTTGGGATATAGAGATATCTGTGTATTGAAAGGGAAGCAAAAATGGTTCTGCAGGAGATGCTCCGCTTCGCTAGGTGTCTACATCTATGAAGTGGGAGGATTGGGCTGCAATTCCGGGAAAGGGTCAGACGAGGTCACACTAGGTCATCCACAAAATCCCATTATGGTTTTAAATATGTCTGGAAACATGGAAAATGTTCTTCTTTCAGTTCAAGGTGAGTATTCCTGTATATGAGAGAGGGAAACTTCAAGGCTAGTCTAGAGGACCTTCTTTGGGGACTTAAAACAGTTAATGGTAAATAAAAGAAAATGGTCCTCGCTCTTCTGTTCCCCCTTTCGTCTTCTCTTCTCTCGACTTCCCTTATCCCTTCAGAATGAAAAATGAGGACCTGCCGGGGCAAGCTGGGGATCTCTGCAGAGCAGCCGGTGCTCCCTGGCCGCCTCCTCCCTGGGGTGGCAAGTCTCTTTTCGGGGCTTTACCTTGTGCTGTTTTCCTCTCTGGATTCTTCCATCAGTGGAAAGGAGGAGGGGTGGCTTTCCACTGGTGTCCTGCTACATCGTGCTGGTGAGAAGGGTTCTCTGTATGACACAGAATTAGATTTTCCATTGTTTACAGAAAACAAAACATGTACCCATAATTCACATTAGAGGCTTCTAAAGAGGAGATATAATTGGGCTTTAAAGTTTCTAAGGGTATATCTGTATATTCTGAAAGTAATGAATCAAAGATACTTTAGAGTTTGGTTATTTTTTCCTCATTAATTTCTCATTAATTTATTTATACTTGCATGTTGCCAAGTAGATACAAACAGTATATTTAAAAAGAAGCCAAAATCATTTATAAATGGGGTTAATTTTGTGACAGAATGATCCTGAAGGAAGTCCCAAACCTGGTTTTGGCCAAAGTTGTGCTGGTAGTGCTTCCCCATGCGAAGTTAGTGTGTTTGTAATTAAATTTGAACCCCACTTAAATTGTATGTTCTATGATATGCCTATTATTGTTCTTCATAAAAAATACACCTTTTATTTTCCTCTGCAGAGTAAAGTAAACATGACATACAAATATACAGCGAGACTCGTCAACAAACACATGAGATCATGGATATTAGTCTGAGCATAAACTTTCTATTACATTCAATTTACTGCTAGTGCAATAAAACTGTCATCAGATCGAATGGGATTTTATACTGCATCAGCTATAATACAATGCCATTAAATTGGAAGTATATAAATTTTCCATTGTTCTCTTGCTCATGAGTTATGAAAATTAGAAAGTTATGCACAGCATCATGCATATTCCAACAGATCAGTAGTGATTTAGTCGGGTAGTTTGGGGCATATAATTAATTTCTGATTATAAGGCTGTTTTGCAGTGTGAAAAATAGTATGTTTTACTGCAGTAAGGACCTGAAATCTTTTCATGAAAATTTGTATGAAAAAAATGTAGGGAAAACCCCCAAACACTAGCTCCCCAATTTGTTTGGGACAAAAGCCAGTAGACAAAAAACAGAAATAAAAAAAAGTCCTTTATGTACTTCAAGACGGGGAGAACCAAAATAATCAATGGAACTGCATTCACTTTAAAAAAAAGGCTTCAAAACACCCCTGATTTCCAAGACGTTCAATGGATGGGTTCACAGTTCAGGAAATCAAAAGCCACCAGAGCTCAGTTCTCCCCTTGGAGATGAGAATACCCAGCTTCAGGTCACTGTCCCTTGCCCAGTCTGCTTTCCTTAGGTATATCGACAGGACGCAAGGGTGTAACACGTGGCTTCCTTGGGCAACGCTGGGGGTGTTCTGACATAAAAATGACCCTGGGGGAATCATATATTTTTTTCATAGTTCTTTCTCATAGTTTTCAACATCAGACATTTCCATTCTTTCATTTTAGAGTACCTTCTCAGTTGCAATTATTTGATATTACACAATGTATTACAATGTATCTACACACACAATTAATACAACGTGCTCTGCGTGTAGCGTATGGAAGACAGCATTTTAAAAGTCTACGCTGAATCAAAAATGAATAATATATTCATATATAATGCATTCAATTTTGGTAAGAAGCACAAAAAATTATTATTTAATATTTATATTCTACTGATGCTGTCAGGATTGAAGTGATGGTTGTACTACACAGATATGGTCCTTGCCCCCGTAAAACCTAGAGATGTCTTTCACTTTTCATATATGGCAAGTCTGCAAATATATCTAAGTACTAGTGGATAGGTGACCTGAACAGACTTTATCTCAACTGAGCCTTCTGTTTTTCATATCTCATGGTCTGTTCCGTTATGTGTAGGTTCATTAGACATGCTGTGTGACTGACATCTTCCACAATTAGTGTTCACATAAAATTAGACGCAATGCTGACAAGGACTCTGTTGTTTTCTATAGTTTCACAGAAAGGTCTTTTCCTTCTTCTTTGGCACCGATCCATTAAAACCGTTGCACCATGTTCAGCTGGTGACTGGGATCGAAAATAATTTACAGCCATTAAAGCATTGCTTGTGTATCATTAGCTCCACCTCTTGGATTAATTTGGTTTTTACAGATCCAGCAGTTAGTTCAAAGGGGAATCCTCTCTGGACATGTAAAAAGTCCTGAGGCAGTGCCCCAGTAAAAGCATCTGGCTCAGTTGCTCTATCCTGCAAGTTTAATGTTCAGTGCTTGATTACCAGTAAAGTTTAATTACGAATTATTTTACTAATAATTTGGGTTACGTTGTCCTCTAGTGGCTCATATAGATAACTGCCCTGCTGACACACTCCTTTTGCCTTGTGTTTTAAATCCTCTCATACTGTTTTCACACAAGCCCAAGTCACCTCGGAAGACGACTGATGCAATGGCCAAATAAAAAGTTTGATCATACTGCCACTGTATCTGTATAGCAAGATCTATCCTTTAAAACTGCATATTGTCTGCTTAAGAAATACATATTTAAAATAGTTCAAAATAACAATAGAGAGTTGTAAGAAGACACTGTATTTAATCAGAGCACTTGATGGAAACACGTAGATCCTGCTTACTGATGGTGACAAAGAATAAACTCAGCATGATTTTTTTTTTAATAGGTTGAAGACTAGTTCACTTCCACAAAACGCATAGAGATCTCGTACGAAGTAAAACAGAGCAGCCCTCCAGCATGTCCTGTGGCTACTCACTCTTAAAGCTCGGTAACGCCAGGCTTTCGCCCTGTAAGGCGGCAGCGTCGCCTTTCATAGGGAGCAGCGAAAGCACTGGAGCGCTTTGCAGCTGGGTGTTTGCCAGCGTCCCGCAGATGTTCGCACATAGGAGGAGGGATCTGGGAGCATGGAGAATAATGCCAGGGTGTTTGCAGTGACAAAACGCGCATTTTACGTTACTTTGAGAAGGCGATACCACGTTCTCTAATGTGCTGAGTTTGTTTTGCCCCCGAGGCAGAGCAGTAGGATTGCTTCCAGCGGAGGCCCTGGCCCTGGCCACGGGAAGCACGGCAGGCAGCGCGGCGGCAGGCACGCCTGGCGGGATGCTCCAGCTGGCGGATCTTCCCTTTTCATACTGTTTCTTCCTTGACCAAATGCCATGAGTAATGAGGAGCAGAGGTTGCTTTGCAGGGAGTTTCTGCGTGTGTAAGAGGAGAAGCGCTATAAATGCTTCTGTTTGTACCTCCGAGATCATGTAGGAGAAGGAGCAGTTGCAAGTGGCGAAGGAATGTGGTTTCTGTCTTCTTAAAGAAATGCTGGTGAACTCCAGCAAGATGATAGCTCGCATTTTCTTTTGCTGTTTGCAGTAACAGGAAAGACAAAGGAGTACTCTGACCTTACAGAGTTAATATGAGAGACTTTGAAAAAGTAGCGTGCCTCGTACTCTTTCGGGAAAATAATACATCAGGATTCAGTAAAAATTCTTTGCTCAGGTCCTCTGTCTCTGGCCACCTTCTTTCTTCCTCCCTTTTCGGAGAGGCCTTCCTTTCAACCAGCAGCGTGACTGTGTGCATCAGACGGATGTCAGCCGGTTGCTGTTCATTCCCTGCGCTGATCATCCTCCAAACACCGGGAGAGTTGTGGAGTAGCTTAATCATAGCTGACACGGCGGAGTCGTGCATTTGGTGTTGTCCGCGTGCTGGCTCAGACTCGCACACACACCCACACCCAGCAAGCGTCAATAACTGCCACAGCTGAGAACGTGCTGACAGAAACAAAACGGAAAAAGGCAGCCCTGAGGTACGAAATGCCTTCGCCTCGTGAAATCGTCTGCGGTGTCGTTCTTACAGTTCACGCAGAGGTTTATTAGGCAGTGATGGATGCAGGAGTATTTGCAGAGAGTTACTTTTATCTAGCGCTCTGTGACTCTCCTGCCACTGGGGATCTTTTAAACCAAAGGCGTGCCTTCAGTTAAGAAATCATGTAGGGACTTTATTTCTTCTTAATTAGCTGCCAGGAAGGGGAAGGTGATGGTTTTTATTTTTCTTTAACAAAAGGGCTTCATTCTAAAAAGTGGTTTTGCAACTCTTGCATCAACATATTTTTTTTCGTGCTTTGTAATGTTATTTTCCAGGGGTTTATAATTTTTATTTAACCTAGGTGCTAAGCGAAGTTCTGTTTCTCCTCAATTCAGAACATGTGGGTTTATCCTTTATGTACTGGAGAGCGAGTTGTACAGATTGATCTATTTAGAGCTTGCTGACTAAAATTTCTTCTCTAATGATTTTTTAAACATTTGACTTTTCCAGGTAGCTATCAAGCCAGTGATTGCCCCCTCTCCACACTGGAATCTTTTCCAGAAACCCATTACTGCTTCCCAGGTGTGATCTTTCTGACACCCCAGCAGCGAGGGGGCTCTGCCCCATCATTAAGGTCGCAGTAGTGCTTCCCTCCACCAGCTGCTGTGGCAATGCTCAGGTTCCTCCTGCAGGCAAGGAGAAGATGTGACCAATTATGCCTAATCCTATTAATTGGGCAAATGCAGGCTTCTCTTCAAAGCAGAGGGGTTGCTCCTACCTACCGTGTTTGGTCACCGTTCTTTTCCAGCTGTGTGTTAACTCCATCTTCCCGTAGTGTGTTTCACATTGGGGTTATGCCAGCAGAGTCTTTCCAGAATAACCTGGCCCTTGATGTCAAACTCAGTCAGAGCTGGGATCTGGTGGAAGAAATTTTTGGTGAAGCTGATCCCTTGCGACCTCTCTCATAAGGCTGTCTGGGAACTGTATGTGCTAATGGGAAAAATAAAGTGATGACCTTGTGTGTTCTCAGACTGCTGGGTGTCATCCTGCTCAGCGCAGCAATGAGTTTGTCAGGTTTTTGACGAGTGCTTTACAGCCGTCTGCCTGGCAGGTCGTGCCCCCCCCACCTACCTGTGCGCCTCTCTAATGCCTTGCAGGTACGAACACGTGCGTGCACCTTGCTCAGTAACAGATGTCTTTACAGAGCAGATGCCGTGACTCATTGCTTTTCTCTATGGATGTAGAAAGCATCCTTCGGTGGAAAACAGGTGGTAATTTTATTTAAATGCAACTGTATTGTAGAGCAATAAAACTAATGAGATGATAAAGCCTTGCCAGGTTTTCTGTTTAATAAGCATCTAATCTTGAAACTGTTTTAATCAAGCTTCCTTAACAAATGTTCTCATTTCTGCATTGCCAGCACGCACCTGAAATTACCGCTTGGCCTCAGATTAAAAGGCGATGCTGTTTTGATTTGCACTGTTAAATCATTTCTATTTGAGGATTAATTTTTTGTTTGGCCTTTTCTAAAGACAGTGTTCATCATTAAAGTGTCTGTGCATGAATGGTAATGTACTTGCATTTTCTCTCATCAGAATAACGAAATTGTGGAACTACAGAGGATACGAATGAAAGATGAAATTCGAGAGTACAAGTTTCGAGAGGCGAGACTTCTACAGGACTACACCGAGCTTGAAGAAGAAAACATCACTTTACAGAAACTGGTGTCCACACTGAAACAGAATCAAGTAAGCATTGAAAGATTCTAGGCACTATGCTGAAAAATGACACCATTTTCTCCGATTTCCATACTGTGATCCTGCAAAGTGCTTTGACAGAAGTTTCTTTGTGTGGGTTTTTTTTTTCAGTTGGGTTTTTGCTAAACGCTTACTCTGAAACAGTGTTATTGGCCACATTTGACCTATGGGTAGGCCCTTGCCTCAGTTTTAGGAAAATCCTGGTGGAACATTTCATTGCAGAACTTTGTAATGGCAGGATAATTATTAAAATAGATAGAACTGCAGCTTTTCACTTCCTGCTTTTCCTCTCCTCCCTCCCCGCCTGCTGAACTCAATGCCCAGCGGCAGAGTTCAGCCCTCTGTTTCCTCTCGGTTTGTTTCCTGCGCGTCCTTTCCTCTTCAGAAGTGGAGAAAAGAGGAAATAAGCTTCTCCCTGTTCTCCTTTTCTTTCCTGCTCCTCAGGTTTTCTTGTACCAATTTTGCTCTCTTCTCAGCCATGCTAACCTGCAAGTTTAGCAAGCTTCAAAAATAGGTGAAGGGACGTCAGATGTTCCTAGTTTGTCTTTTACGTTCTCCCCATTTCAACAATTTGCGGGTGATGGCAAACCAACACGCTAATTCTCACTGCGGTGCTGGATGCACCCCAAGGAGCCGCCATAAACGACAGCCCCGTTGCAGCAGATGCGAGCAGTCGTGGGGTCTGTTCTCTCCGCCTTACAAAAGCACAGCTTCCTTCGCTGCTGGATGTATGTACCGCTGAGGAGGCTATCGAGAGCACAGCCGTCCTTTAAATTGAACAAAAGATATTTGTTCTCACGTCAGAGGAGTTAATTGCCGTGATCAATATTTAAGTGTCCAAGATGGAGGATGAAACACTTTCTGCCTTTCCGACACTGCCCCGACCAGCATAACGTGGCACTCCGTAACGCCATTTCTTTAACTGCTAGCAGACGGTACCAGCACTGCATCGCAGCCCCGGGGCTGTGATGTCCCAACCTACTGCCTCGGTCACTCGGGGCTTTTATCCAACAGCCAAGGCGGTCGCAGTTTGTAACGGCAGCCTGGTAACAAAGCTGCCTTATTCCTGCAGGAATATGCAGTGCTCTTTCAGCTATCTTTTACTGCTATTTTACCGCTCCAGCAGAAACGCAATTGAAACGTTTAAAACAACGAAGCCGTGCCACAGGGAATACGCAGGTAATAGACAAGGGTACATCATTTCCTTCTTGATGAAGATACGCAGACTTTCACACTCCTGCAACTAAATTTATAGCAGATCATCTTTGTGTCACAGTTATTTACCAAGCCAGCAAATTCCCCCTTTAAGGCACGGATTTTTTCCTCACCAACTTCATAGGAGGCATTTTTACACTGTCAGGAAATTAAAGACCCCTCTATGGACCGTCCCAGTTTCCCCTAGAAGAAAATCTGTTTGCAAGCGTTTATATTTGTCATAATATTTCATTCTTAACGAAACCGAATGCCAGCAGTCTGTGGAGAGAAAAAGCATTGCCACATTTTAAATGGCTTTAAAAATCAGTCATTTTGTATCACATAACCATGCACTTGTGATTGCTAAAATAACTTTGATCTACAAGATAAAATTTCAAGAGCATTTTATACTTTAATTTACAAACCCATATGTTACAAGTCTTAGTGCTAAACTATCATTATTTGGGTTGGGTTTTTTCGTAGCTTTTGTAAGCAAGAATCTACAAGATGGTAACCATATAGATAATATAGACCTCTGGTTTTCATATGGATTTAAAATTGAAAAAGGATTGTGGTTTTTTTTTTTATGTCCTTAATTTATAAACATAGCTACCTGATTGTATTTCATAATTTTTCAGATGGACCTGTCCCTCCAGTCAGAAAAGATAACAAGTTCCTAAATGTAGATTTCAAAATATCATGGATTTTCCTTTTCTATTTAAGAATTCCCAGTATGACTTTGGAACTTTATTTGTTGTTTGATATGTTTCCATTCTCTGAGTTTGAAGATTAGTGCTTTGGTTTTTAAGTTTGCCTTTTGCAAAGTTTATGAGTACAAGACTTCTGACAGGTTGATAAATATTCTACTCCAATAGGAATGGTGGATGTTTCTATTTTCACCAGAACCTTGTTATAATTTGTTTAAATATATAGATATGTCAAATAATAAAAAAATATTCTAGACAATGTCTTAAAATTGCAGATAATAATGCATAGTAATGCATTTGAATTATCAAAGCCTCAACTGCAAAAAGTTTTTTTTATGGAAGCATGAAAATTCAGTATTTCTTTTTCGCTTTCCCCAAGCTATTAAATTATTTCACCTGATACTGGGAATCTTTTTGCATTCAGAAATGAAAAGGTAGATGAGTAACATGATTAGAATTAAATTAAAAATCAAAGCGTGAGCATTTTTACCAGGAGAGTTGGTCAAGCACGGACATGGACCTTTACAAACAAAGCTCTTCCTTTTCATTGCGGTGGGATTTTCCAGCAGTGAAAAAAGGGAGATGAGGAGGGCCAGCAAGGGAAGGTGTTCTGCAGTGGGGATCTGCTGCACTGTTGAGCAACTGGTGGCTCGTATTGCTGAGCAACTGGTTTCAAGCTAGATTGGGTTTTCCTAGGCTTTGCTTCTTGTTAGGTGCAATAGAGAGGACTGCATAAACACAGGAGCTGCCTTTAAAGAAGAGAGAAGAAGCTGTTGTTTTCCTCAGCCCACACTGCCCATAAATACCTTGACAAAATACTGCGCCTCGGTGTGGGGCAGGGAGCCTGCCCTCTGAGAAGGAGAAAGACCAGCGAGTCCCTCCAAGCCTGGTGAGGCTGCACCAGGTCACCGGGACACGCTTCAGGCAGCGCTGTTGGAGCAAGAGGTTGCCAAGCGCTCCAAAATGGCATCCCTACGTGCCGTTCAAGGACCGTGTGGCTGAATGAGCTGTTTACTACATTCGTCTGGTAGTTTAAAAATCTCTAGCAATTTGGGGCATCTTAGGGTTTAAACTGATTGTATGAATAGTTTGCTGCTTAATTTTTAAAATTAAATGCTTCTTGAATAATGGAGAGTCTTGTACGACACAGAGAAGAGAGTTGAGGCTCTTCTACCATTTTTGTACCTTCTGTCCATATTTTTGAAAACTACTAAGACACCAGGATACTTGAGCGTATCTGTGCCTGAGTGACTTTACATCTGGTAAGAATTTAGATATGAAGTCGTCTTCAGAATACTTGCAATTAATAAATCAGACTATATTAACCTGAGATCTATACATACCATGATATACCAACATTGCTTATGGCAATTCATAATAAATCTATGGTTACCAGGATATCTGCTACTAAACAGCCTTCTTTCCATGAAATACATTGTTTATCCTCATAAGTTACTCAGAAAAAGGTGTTATATGTCTTGATTCTCACATGCTGAAAAAGTAGCAGTGGAATATTTAAGAGAGCGAGCTCCACCTGCATTTTCTGTGCAGCCAGTTCTTTGCAGCTGCAGGCAATGTCTGGTATTTCAAACTCTAGTTTCTGTAACACCTATTTCAATAAGGTTGATAAATGGCAGGTTTTCATGACTCAAGTTTTAGTATTATGAATGTTCTTTGTCTTGTCTAATTCAGGTTGAATATGAAGGCTTAAAGCATGAGATTAAACGATTTGAGGAGGAGACAGTGTTGCTTAATAGTCAGCTAGAAGATGCCATCCGGCTGAAGGAGATTGCTGAGCATCAGCTGGAAGAAGCCCTGGAAACTTTAAAAAATGAAAGGGAGCAAAAGAACAACCTGAGGAAGGAACTCTCCCAGTATATCAATCTCAATGATAGTATGTATAATAACCATATTAATATATCAGTAGATGGATTGAAGTTTGCAGAGGATGGGGGTGAGCCCAACAATGACGACAAAATGAACGGACATATCCACGGGCCTCTCGTGAAACTCAACGGTGACTACCGAACTCCCACGGGTAGGAAAGGAGAATCTCTGCACCCCGTCTCTGACCTCTTCAGTGAGCTCAACATATCAGAAATACAGAAACTGAAGCAGCAACTCATGCAGGTAAGAGCTGAATTTAGTCTCCAGAAGTGTTTAGACACACATCCTGTGGACCCTAGTGCCAGCTTTTGCAATGATTTTCCCCAGTGACGTTCTTCACCACATGCATCCTGTTCTCAGACTTCTGCTTTCTTCATATCCAGATTTTGCTAGAAATACCCTTAGAAAACAGAGTATCTGTCTGTGAAAAGTCAGTATGATCTGATCAGATGTTTGGTGGGAAGAGGAGGAAGGGACCTAGTTGCTGTGGTTGCAGATGGCTACGTTCTTTTTTCCTGGTTTGATGATGGGAAATGTCCCTGAGATTGCAAGTGGAATAAAGTACTCTTCAGTATGACCAAAGCTATCTGGAAAAAAAACCCCACTAAAATACAGGCAGACTTGATTATGCTCCCTTGCAAGTCAGAGGGAGTTTGTGCCGTTAAATCCAGTTTGAACAAGATTTGGTGTACCATCAAGGGAGAGCAAAAGGAGAGGAGCGCTCCTCTTAATAACTGCGCACTCGGAGAGCATGTGGCGTGCGAGATGTCGCAGGGTGCCCTTGGCCACGCTGGCAGTCCCGGCGGATGCGCAGGCTGCAGGGGGTGCCTTGGGGACTGTACAGCGAGCATTCCTTCTCTAGTCATCCAAGCCCAACCCGGGCATAACCAGAATAGGAGCTTGGGATGAGAGCCAGATAAAAATTCAAGCTGCCAGCCCCAATGCTGACATCGTCTTAGAAGGGGCACAGTGCCACGCAGAGCCAGGGTCCCGCTGCCCAGGCTGCTGAGCATCTTCTCTGCCACAAGAGCTTGCAAGGTTTTGGCACCGTCGAGGAAACATCCAGCATTTTCTAGCTGTGGGCTTCCAAAAAGCGCCTCTTCTAAAGGGAGTAAATGTAAATCCTTTCCTGCTTAAAATGTAAAAGGCGATTTGGAAGTAAAGTAGAGCAAACCCAATTCTCAGTGCTTGCTAGAGAAGAATAAATCCCTACGTGATCTGTCCTATATTTGCCGAAGAGTTAATTGTTTTATTTACTTAATTGCCGAACGCACCGTGGGGAGTTTTGATCTGAGCTGTGACATGGCAAACGCTGATGACATCTAGTGCTTTGCGCAAATAACTTTGATGCAAGATATACATAATTCAAGTGGAAAAGCTTGAAATTTGGAATTTTATTTCTGTGAAAAATTATGTCAGAAACTTTTCCAGTATTAGCATATAAACAGTGCGTGTATTTTGCACATATATATAAAAAAATACGCATGTGTATGTATACATTTATGTATATAATATATGCACGTATATATTATATGGAGCTTTTGATTTCATCCAGAAATACAATGTTAAAAATTAAAAAAACACAGCTTCAGAAAAAAATGCTTTGAAATGTTCACATTTTAAAATACAGCTTAGGCATTTTCAACCATAATTTACAACGAAGTTCATGCCATGTAAATTTGGAGCAAAAGCTGTTTGGAAATGAAAAAACAAGATTGTTTGGTTATGTTTTGTCTTCATTTTATTAAATTAGATATCGAGCTTGATGAATCAGCAAACTTCTACTTGGAAGATACTGCAAATCTTTTGATCATCTCTGACTTAAACATTACTTACTTATTTTAACACTTCTTAAACAAAGAGTCAGCCTTCTGACAGTCACTGGCCACAAACTGCCCACCACAGGACCCTAAAAGGACCCTAGAAAATAAATAAAAGCATTTTTTGGTCACAACGGCTTTGCTGGGCCCCAGCACCCTCACGCCTATAGCCGTGATCGTTGCTCAGCGTGGTAGTCTTGTTAAAAGGTTTGAAAAGAAACACTAGACCCAGCTGGAAACCTGATTTCTTGAGATACTGAAAAGGCTTACTGCAAAATGCTGATGTGTACTTTTTATAAAGCGATACTCCTCTCTGTTGAGTTGTGTCAGCTCATCTTGGGTCACACAAATTAAATGTGAAAAATACCGCTAAAAATTTTCCTCGTAGTAGATGGGAGATTTAATCGTGTTTAAGCTGACAAAAGGTAATTCTTCAGCAAAGTTTGGATTTTTTCCTCCTCCGCAGTGTCTTTGCCATGTGGTGTCCATTCAGCCATCTCTTGACGTTTGGTATATGTTCCTCCTCTTGTTTTCTCCGAGGAGGCTGTACTATGACAGGGCTGCTGAAGGAACTGACCCTCTCTTGGGAAGTATTAATATGTCTGTAGGACAGCAGGCTCCTTTTTTGAGAGAAGCAAACTTCAGATTTGCCATTTTGTACACGTGTGGCCATTTTTTTCAGTCCTCAATCTCAAAAAGAAGCCTTCACCAAAAAAAGTTAGTAGGACAGGTGTAATTCCTTCTGCAGGTTTAGGGTGCTGCCGCTCCATGATTTGTGCTGGTCCCTGGAAGATGTTTAATTGCAAGTGTTTCCTTTCCGTCTTTTAAATCCACTAAGTAACAAACGTCTTGCTGAAAATTCTCGTATTCTGGGACTTTGTCAGAAAAGCTCAAGGCTTTCTGCTCTGCTTTCATGTTTGCTGTCCAGTGGGAAGAATTATCCATCTCACCTTTAAAGCCTTAGGACTCCTCTCCTTCTTCCATGGTGATGCTTTCCCTATCCCTGAGGCCAATGTTATATTTGGAAAACTTGGACTAAATTCTCTTAAAAAAAGAAGAAAAAAACCAAGTCATGCAGCCCAATTTCTGACACTCTTCTCCAGCTGTCTGGTACTCTTTGACAAATATGATTCAGGGTTCCTGAAGTGAGTTTTCCTGTTCATTTGTTCCAGTCTCCACTAGGAATTGTTCACTGGTATTCTAATGTTATTAAAAAAAAAAAAAAGGAAAAAAAGAAGGGATAAATAACAATGGTAAAATTGGTTTCCATAATTGCAACCTATAGAGCAAATTGGGAAGGAAATCTCCTCAAACTGAAATCTTTGAAGGGAAGGATGCATCACAAAATAGGTACAGGTACTTTTGAATTGCTTTTATTTTCATTTTAAGATGATAAAGATCCTTACTGCAGCTACTAATTTCAGTGTCAAAAAACTGCCACCAACTGGACTGAAAAATAACTGCAATTCCCCAAAGTTATCTTTGGGTGGAAATAAGAGCACAGTATTGTCTGGAACAAGAAATATAGTTACCGTACTTGGAAACAGCAGAGCCATTAATATTCAGAAGGTGTGCTCAGGGCTGAGTTGGAGCTTTGGGGTTTTTCTTCCGTGGAAGTAGAAGCATGTATTTATAACTTTAAACAGAAGTGGATTAGCTTAATCCATAATTACTGGACCAGAATGAGTAAAATTTAGTAGATATATATATTTCATTTTACCTACTGTTCAAGTTGGTATATGGGTTTTAAAAGATGAGTATTTTCTCTGGAAAGAATCCTTTTTATTTGAAAGAAGTATTTGTTTCCAGAACACATTTATGTTCAGGAGAGAAATGATCGCAAAGATCCCAATTAGCTCTGTTATAGTTTTCCTTCATGATAGAGTACAACGGCTGAGATCAGTAATCCGGCAGGATCAATTCTGTCTGATTAATTTAAGCAGATACTAGAACATCGTGCTGCTTTAACACTTCAGTTGTTTTCTCGAAGGAAAGGCTCTCTGGCTGTAAACTTTATATTTATTTTTACACTACTGCAATCGACAGTTAATTGCCTACTTCCACGGGTACATACCCACAGTGGACCCATACATCTTAAAAAGCCAACTGCCTTTGATATCTAATGTAGGCAGCATTATTATCCCTATGAGTTCTCACCATAAGGTGAGACAGTCCTTTAAATTAACCAAAACTCAGATTTTCATGTACGTGCGTAGCTGTCCTTACCAGCCTGAAGGAATAAATACCTTCATTATCTGAGGACGGTAATGCCATTAACACCTAGGCCTGCTGTACCAGGTGGTAACAACTGGAGTTCAGTTGAAAGTTCCCGGGGAGAGCAGACCTGGAGCAGACTGCTCCGTGGATAAAACAGGAAAGCTCGTGAAGAGGCTTCTGCTGGGTCGCTCTCTGAGGCTCCCCAGGACAGGCCTGACTGAGAAATCCGTACAGAGCGGTCACCTTTTAAGAAGATGCTCTTGGCAAAGGGGAAGGTTGCCCTATTTTGGATTTTCTCAACAAGAATGGGTTGACACAGGGGTTGAGCGGTAATGAGGGCGACAGGCAGACTGAGGCAGCAACGGGGGAACAACGTGAAATAGAGAAAGGTACCAATACACTTGTGGTACTTGGCTGTCCTCTTCTGCACAGACTACATAGTGCCTAAAGTGGAGCACTCTATATCTAAGGAGACAGACTCTTCCTGGACCATAAAATAAAGATGAGGTTTGGCCCCGTTTTTTTTTAATTCTTAAGCCATCAGTCACCTGAAGACAAGAAACTAGGCTGATTTTTTTTAGATGTTTTTAACATGGCTTCTATTTTTATTCTTACATTCCCTGCCTGCTGTTGATTGCAGGTTCTAATAGAGGCCTTGTTTTGAAAGCCTGTCTGTAAAGCCAGGGAATCATCATATGCTTTAGTGCCTTAATACTTCTGAGCAGCAGCCACTGCTCAAAAGCTTCGTCACGAGAAAATAGGAGTCTGAAGCACTGCTTGGAACATTTTGTGAGATGGCATTAATACCCTCTCAGTCTCTAAAAGGCTTTTCTTTTCCTTCAGTCAGATTGATGGTGGCTGATTTGACTGTCTTCCAAATACTGCCCGGGGGGATGCTGATAGGGAAGGAAATACTTTTTTAAGGGTTTTTCAGAACTGATAGCTTTGAATTCTGAGAATTAGTAATTCAGCCGCTCATAAAGGGAACATGGAACATGCCATTTTCACTGCATGTGTAAACACAGGGCTGAGACACTGCAACAGTGGGAGAGAAAGAGCAGAAAACCTGGTAGGCTCAGGAGCCTGTTGGGAAAGCCATGAAAGCAAGAAGGATCCCATCTCCTCGCGCCTTCCTCCGCTTCCCAATTCACAACTCAGAGCAGGACAAAGGCACAGAAAAAAGGTTGGAGCATTACACTTGAAACGGGAGTCTTCCAGGGGTGTTATCATGAGTAGCAAATACCTGAGCAGATCAAACTTTAAGCTTGTCTTGTTCACTTGCTTTAAGACGCTGTGCATTAAAACTTCTAGAGGAGTCCTCCATGACCGCTTCTGCTGTTCAACATCCACATTTCTCTGTGGATATTCAGAAAGGAACTTACTAGGTCGGAACCAGTGGTTCATTAGTTATACCACAAATCCTGCTTTTTCTGCTTTGTCTTTAAAAGGATGGATTTGCTTACAGTTAGTGCTGGGGATGGGGAGTCCTGGGAATTGCATGTGCTCAGTCTCCTCATCTGTGTTACATTCACACACAGCGGGTTATTTAATCTAATCTGTGGAAATGTACACAGCCATTTGTTTACTGTATTTGCATTCAGTAATCAAGCCTTAATGAAAGTTTGCAACAGTCCAAATTTATAAATAAATATTGTGAAGGACCGGTGGGAAATGTAAATTCAAACTCCATTGAGAAATGTGTATATACCAGTGGAAAGGCTTATAGTCAACTGATAGTTGACAGTGAATGCAGTTCATGCCTATTAAAATTTGGGGAACATATGTCATAATAAATCCAATATCATCACTCTATCTGACTAGGCATTTAGCGCTTGGGCACTGAGTGATTCTTCAGTGGGCAACGTATAAAATCGTGACCTAGTGATATTGCAAATTGTAACAGAGGCTGGGACTTCATAACCCTGTACAAGTTATACATCTCTCTCTCTGACTTAATTTTACTGTTTAGGGATATATGGCTAAAATCTCTTTGAAGCCTTCAAGTTGCATCTGCAGAGTGGGGGAGTGGAAGAGAAGAATGTGGTTGCAGAGTTTGGTGTTCAGCACGGGTAGGATGAGATCCCGGGTTTCTTACTTTGACTCTGTTGCAGGTGGAGAGAGAGAAGGCCATTCTCCTGGCCAACCTGCAGGAGTCTCAGACGCAGCTGGAGCACACCAAGGGAGCCCTGACCGAGCAACACGAGCGAGTCCACAGGCTCACGGAGCACGTCAATGCCATGAGGGGGCTGCAGAGCAACAAGGAGCTGAAAGCTGAGCTTGACTGTGAGAAGGGCCGAGATGCCAGTGAGGAAGCACACGACTACGAAGTGGACATCAATGGCTTGGAGATCCTAGAATGTAAATACAAAGTAGCTGTTACTGAGGTGATAGACCTCAAAGCAGAAATCAAAGCCTTAAAGGAGAAATATAATAAATATGTGGAAAACTACACTGAAGAGAAGGCCAAGTATGAGAGCAGAATCCAGACGTATGACGAACAGGTGACAAACCTGGAAAAGTCGACCAAGGAAAGCCAGGAAAAAATGGTCCACATGGAAAAGGAATTGCAAAGGATGACAAGCATAGCAAACGAAAACCATAATACCCTCAACACCGCCCAGGACGAGCTGGTGACGTTTAGTGAGGAGCTGGCTCAGCTCTACCATCACGTCTGCCTGTGCAACAACGAGACACCAAACAGGGTCATGTTGGACTATTACAGGCAAAGCAGAGTCACCCGCAGTGGGAGCCTGAAAGGACCGGACGACCCTCGAGGACTCCTTTCCCCGCGGCTCGCCAGAAGAGGGGGGGTGGCGTCACCTGTAGAAGCCAGGACCCCGACCGAGCAGGTGACGAAAGAGGCCACGGAGCCTGGCAAGGAACAGAGCCCGACGAAAACACCTACCATTTCTCCTGTCATCACAGCTCCTCCTTCCTCCCCTGTCTCTGACACCAGTGACATCCGCAAAGAGCCGATGAACATCTACAACCTCAACGCCATAATAAGGGACCAAATCAAGCACTTGCAGAAGGCTGTCGATCGGTCGCTGCAGCTGTCGCGCCAGCGTGCTGCGGCTCGGGAGCTGGCGCCCATGATCGATAAAGACAAGGAGGCCTTAATGGAAGAGATACTGAAACTGAAATCACTCCTGAGTACAAAGCGGGAGCAGATTGCAACCCTGAGAGCAGTGCTGAAAGCCAACAAGCAGGTGAGATGCTAATAAAGCAGTCGGCCGGGAATGTCTGTTATTTATACAGGTCACTTACAAGCTTTCCCAGGAGTATTTCGGGGGAGAGATTTTACTCACAGGTTATTTAGCCTCTCTCTCAATCATGGCGAGGGCAGACCTTTCTTTCCTCCCTCCCCGCCTCCTCTTTAAGCTCTTTAGCTCTGCTTTTCTCAGCTCCCACCGTTCAGCAAGGGCCCAGGCAGAAGAGCCTTTCCCGCGGAGCGAGAGAAAAGCAGAGGGGCGGGGAGGGACCAGCTGCCACCCAGCCCGACGCACGGGTGTGTTCCTGTTATCACAGCGAAACAAAAACGTTTCCAACCTTGGAAAACAAAACGGAGGGTGCATGGAGAGGCTCTCAGGGGCGTGCTGACCCCTCGCCGGGGCAGGTCCTGCTGGAGCGGTGGGGGAGGCAAACATAGGGGAGACCACCTGGGCCAGCACCTCAGCAGCTGCAGGTGGCCCTGCTGGTGGGATGTAGGGGAGCAGATGGGGCAAACCACCCGCTGCGTTCTTCTGGGCTCTTGGTAACGCTCCACAGGCTGCAAAACTTGAATGCCCCCCAGCGAGTTTAAGGGGATTAAAAATAAACGCCACATAAGCTAAAGCGTGCCTCAGGAATGGAAGGGAAGGGCAGGCCTAAGAGCGTGAGCAGTGGCTTTGGACTGTACAGAAGCTGGGCATTTCTTTGATAAGACAGCAGGTGGAACGCGGAGTTATTTTCATTACAGGTAGTTGGAATTTTTTTTACTGATTTTTCTTTTCATTCAGAATTAATGTTTCCTGCCATTGTAATATTTTTAATCCTTTAAGAAATAAAATCAAGGGTATCTTTTTTTTTAAGAAAAGGGACAACGTCACTACGTGACAAAGCCGACTGAAACAGTAGCTGCCATTTTTTATTTTGAGAAGGATTCGTTATAACATTATATTTTAAGAGAATAAAAAATTTCAAATTATTATTTTGAAAATTTTCACAGCTTAAAAAAGAATCATCAAACCACTTTATTTTTGATGTTGCACCAATGCAAATAAGCTGAGAATTACCACATTTTATATCAAATGCCAAAAGAGGACCATGTAATGCTCTGTTTTTAAAGAGGACTGTCACTTGTTTTGCACAGTATATCCTCCCAAGCCCTTTGTATCCATTAGATTCCAGGTCTGCAAGCACTTAAAAAAGTTAAATCGAAGCATGCAAATCATTTTATTTACTTCGATGCATCTCCTTATGCCCAGAATTAAATCTGAATGCAAGAGGCTGCAGCGGCAGAGTCATCGTTGCCGATTGCCTGGGACTTTTCTCATCTAAAGCAGCACAGTGATCACCACATGGGGGCATGAATCCTGGTTAACAGCTTAGGATACTATTATCTGATGACAGTGATGGCATTTCAGTATTAAAATTCCCAATAGTCAAGTAATCTGAAGTTACAGTTTCAAGTTTAATTGATTGTTGGATCTGTAACTCCATTTCTAGAGTACTGGGGATTTTTAAATTGCAGCAATATTTCAATATACATTCAGTCTTTTATACCATTTCCCTCCCTCCAATGCAACACATGTTAAATATTAATTCAAGTAATTAAATACCATCGCTAGCTAAGCAATAATAGCTCTGAGCAATTATATGTGGATTTTCCATGTAATTAAAATGTAATTAAGATGTAATTGAGGTATGTGGGTTTAAATTCCAAATTAAAGATTTTTTCCATTAGCAGAGAGCTATCATTTATTTTTTTGATACTACCAGAGAATCTAGCTCAGTCTTGCTCTTTTATTGCTGTCAGAAATAAAGCATCATCCTAAAGCGTGCTCACTGAAATGGGAAAGACAGATTTGCTGAGTAAGGAGGTGCTATTAATTAAACTTGTATTTATTGGATAGCAGCATAGATATTGGTAACTGTACAACTGGGTATAGAATCTTGCAGTACTGTTCATGCAAACTTAATATCAACATCCTCCAACTTCCAAGTTAAAAGACATAGTCATATAAAAGGATAGGAGAAATTTAAAGCTACAGAGGGGGAGGGGTGAGTTTTATTATGTGCTAGCAGTACTGCCAGCCTCAAGCGATGGGCGTATCCCGGGATCTAAAGCACATCTCATGTTCAAAAAACGTGAGTCACGATTCATCCCCTTGCGTTCTTCCCCTCCAAAATAATAAGGTTTTAAACTGCAATAGGCTGGGGATATTTTTCCTTTGTGGGTTTCAGTTTAGATGAGCCGACACAGGACATCTGGTTCAGTTTTTCACATTTGCTCCGGAATACAAGAGTTAGAATTTCGATTTGTTAAAAACCTTCCTCGAGCCCTAATGAAGCTGACATTAATACAAAACGATGTCTTTTCATCCCTTACGTAGTACGGCAGGACGCCGCTGGTGCCCGAGGTAGCAGGGGAGGGAGAGCTGTGGCAAGCCCCCGCGAGAGGGAGGCCTGAGCTGGCGGGGGCTGGATGCCCTGGCCCGTCCTCAGCCTCCAGTGGGGCCACGTCCCAGCTCGTCGTGCTTTGCAGAAATACTGTCACAACCCCCCTGTATTGTTAGTACTCCAAACAGAGACACTTTGGGTGAAGCTTTTTTGGTTGGAGTAATATGGGAAAGCAAGACGAGTACAATCAAATGCGCTGTAAAAATGGCAAGACCTGGTCTTCCTTGAGCATCTCGCCATTCAGATCCAGGCGGGAGACCCTCGGTCTGGTATTTTGGGCTGCATTCCGGTAGTGAAGTCACACCTATAACCAGGGAAGCACGGGCGCACTCTAGTGCACCACAAGTATTGCAACATCAGATTAAAACCGGAATTGTACCATTTTCCTGGCAATACACTTCATCGCAGTCCACCGACATCCCCTGTTATCCAGGTACATGGGGGCAAATGGTTCATTGGAAGAGAAAAAGAGCAGAGTTTCTGCCTCCTGACTTGAACTGTGTTCACGTCTCTCCACAGTGACTTACCCGACTGCAGGACAGCCCTGAAGGAGTCTCTGTGTCTGTCTCCTGCTGCTGCAGTGGGCCTGGCACTCCAGCAGCGCAGCCACACCTTTTAAATCTTTAACAGCATACAATAAATTTCTGTTTGAACCTGACAAGCTGTTGCCTATTTCCATGCATTTGGCAATATCTGATGATATTTCTTTTTAATCTAGCTGTATTTTCTTTAGTAATATTTTCAAATAAGCATTAAGCATTAGGCTGGGCCACGAACAGAATACACAAAACTCTGTAACACAAAAAAGAGAGCACGATTTGCTCTAAGCAGCTGCAAACCTAAGCCCGGGAAAATGGATCATTAAATCAATAGTTCAAGATAGCAAGGCACGTATATCTTGCTAGCTTGCTTGCTTACCTGGTCTTGATTTATGTATCCATTTATTTGTAGCCATAATTACTGTGTCAGCATCAGTTTTGTGGAGCAAACCCAAGTAGCATTAGCATTACCAAGTAGCATAAATTGTAAAGTAATATCAAATTAATGATACAATAACTTTTAGGACCAGTTCAATAATGGTTTTGATTTTGATTTCTAATAACATTCAGAAAGCAAAGCTGCCTATGAGAGGAATTAAATATCCCCAAGTTCTGATTGAAAAACGATCGGTTGTTCTCTAGGTAAATAGAGAACTCCCTCCATGGGAAGGAGTTGAGTCAGCGAGACCTTCACATCTGTATTGGCAGTAACTATCGTGTCTCCAGCTCTCATAACTGAGATACCCATCAAATTCCTTCAGAAAAAATAGCTGGATAACTCCAGGCATACAGTTCCCGATCTATAAACAAAAGCCCTGATATTATATAGAGACAACACAGTAGAATTTGTGCTGGGAAAGTGAGGCTGTATAGAAAGATCCAGTACCACATACAATTTCTGCACTAAAATAGCAGGCTACTGTTCTGCTTGCTCGTGTGAAAAAACAAAGTCCTTACCACTGTAGGACTTAATATTCTTTCAGCAACATTTTTTTTACTTGGTTTGCTTCTCACACTGTTAATATAAGGTACATGAGATATGAAGTTGTCTTTGGATGTGAAATCTGTATAGAGAAAATTAGATTTGTTCATGGATTTCAGGATTCAAGCGGCAACCTTTAGGCAGCTCGGTTTGGGCAAACATCTCTTCGGTAAGGATAAGGAGGGGGACGAAAAGGACGTTGTTAGTTCTGGCAGTGCCTCGGGTCCTGGGGCTCGGGTGTGCACCCACCTCAGCCCGTGCAGCTCCATGGCTGGGTTTTGGGGATGGGGGGGGCTGAGCTCTGCGTGCCCCAGCTCTCTCTTCCTGGCTGGGGTTTCACACCCTGCAGGAGTCCAGGTGTTGGAGCTCTCTGCTCCCTCCTGGCCTTGCTGTCAGCTCCAGGTGATGTCCCCTGCACAGCAAATGCTACGTGCTCTGTGAGCCACTAATCCTGCGTCTCCAGGCGGCTCGCTGAGCGGCTGGGTAGTGCGTTTGTCCAGTTCCTCGGCGAGACTGGTCTCCTGACAGGAGTGTCGTTAGCCCCTCTCCTCTCATATTGCATTAGTTACTTCACTGAAGAGTATTCACACATTTTTCTGCGTTTTCATCTCTTTCTTGTGCTCCTCATTTCCATGTGCGTTGCTCAGAGGTCGCATTTTTATGTGGAGCGAAATTCTCCAATTTCTCTGATGCAGTGTTGTAGTGAACCACAGCTTAAAATCAAATGCTTCAGAAAGAGCTGTTAAAAACAAAGCCAGGTCCTGGGTGTCTACTTCTTCCTGGCGCCCACTACTTGGAGATGTTGCCCCATCCTTCCTTTCGGAGCACTCTCTGAACACATCGTTCACCCCAGGTCTTTAAAGTCTAGATTATCGCACAGAACTGGCTTCAGGCACAACCACACCTATATGGCTCAATGGGCACAATTTTGGAGAGTGGCTGAGAGGGGGAACAAATAGAAATAATTTAGCCTAGAGCTGGTGCTGGAGGAAGAGTAACATGAAGCTATGGCTTCAGTTCATTTTGTCGCTGTTGCTCTCGGCACAGTCTAGCAGTACAGCTGAGGTGACCAGACACATAGGTACCTCTGACAGACAGAGTCCAAGCTCACCTTCTCCCCTCAGCCCTGCTCCCCATCACACATCCTGGCTTCAGGGTGCTTCAGGTGAGTATTCTGCCTCTTCAGGCTCCCCAAACTGGCTCACAGTAAGTGTAGAAGAAAACCACCCAGTGCTCAAGAGGTAGGGATGGGGAGAGGCTGGGTAATTATTCTTCTGGTGGCAGCTAGCCAATATAGATTGACTTGGCTGCATTGTAAAATGGCATCCTCAGAGCTGAGGAGTCTGACAGCAATCATCTTCAGTCAGCATCCAGGTCCCAAACCGATGAGCTGTGGGTGACCTGGGCATCTGCACCGTCCGGTGCCCACTGGCTCGTGCAAGGACCTCTTGGGCATGCTGTGCCTCCGCTCCAGTGACGCACCGCTGCTCTGCGGGCCCTGGCTGCCTGGCTGCAGGTTTCTAGCAGGAGCTACCCTGGCTTGCTTCCCTCTTCTTTCTCTTGCCTATTAAAACCACATTTTCGTTAGTTTTATTTGCTTCTCTAGTAGAGCACTTGTGCCCATTTGTTCTTCGCTTAGGAGACTTTCAGAAGGGAGAACCTCAACAGCCTGCAAAGGGGTGTGTTCAAAAGCTTGTCCGGTGCGTGGAGACCCACCAGGCACTTCCAATACATTTTGCAATTTATGCTTCATTCTCTATATGTTGTTTTATGGAAAACTCTGATAGGAAGAAAAAAAAGGTTTGAAGGTTGGACGCTGTCCTTCCTCTGTTACCTTTATTCACCAACTAAATTATATTTCTAAGTTATTTTTCATCCTGTAGGGTTACATGTCCGTTTAACTTACCCTGACATCCAGACTAAAATGTAGGGATCACAATGACCTGTCTGATCATTGTGCACGGTTTCAGTGATGTGTAAATTACTGGGTTTACATGGAATATGTAATCCCACTGCTGAAACAATTTAACATTTTTTTTAAAAGTCTAGCATTAGGTGACACGTATCTTTAACTCATTTTCATTCCTAAACAAAGGAAAATTTTTACATGAATTCTGTATTCGAAGATGAGGTATGAGAGGTTAAGGGACATGGGGCTCTATTTCTCTTACAAAGCAAAGACATCTGAATTCCTGCCTTAAGGGTGAAGCAGAACTCAGTTTGAGCTACAGAGTCTACCTGTGCTCTCATAAGTCACTTCTGCCTCATCAGTGACCTGAAAATTCTTAAATAAACCTGATTTAATCATATCTGTTAAACAGGAATTTGTCCTCTGATGCACTAATATTTCCTGGATTTCCCTTCAAAAAAGTAGTTTTATTAAACATAGTTAATCCTTCTTCTCCATGTTAATTTATGAGTGTACATTTTTGCTCATAGCTGAGAACAGATAGAAAGCTGATGATTTCTGCTTTATCCTGCCAAAGCGTAGGATGATGTCTACCATCCTACATCATTATACCAAACCATATGTCAGCATGGTTGAGAAAAGCTGCATTTATTTGACTATATCCCTACTTGGTTGATTTTTTTAATGTGTATTGCTGATGATTTCAAATTTGGCAGGGAAAAACTCATCTATTTAAAATGACGAGTAGTTACTAGTGATTTTTTTAAAATCTCTCAATGTAAACTAGTGTGAAAATAGAGAAAACAATTATTGGTAAGTGTACAATTGGAAAAAAAAATTGATTATTTTAACGCTGCCATTTCTAACTGTGCTATTTCCCCAGACACAAATGAATAGAGTTGTATTTTAGTAAGAGATGCTAATATGTCCTTTTGTTAAGAGACATTGTTAGTGGGAAACGTATCGAGTTTCAGAAAACTGAGTTTAAAATAGGTTTCCAACTGTTTAGCCATTACCATCTTTTGTCACCTCCCCTTGCTGGTTGCTTTAAACTAATGTTCTTCTACACTTCTCTCCTCTGGTGATGGCTCAAGAACCCACACGATCAACAGTGGAAATTGATTGCCTATATGAAATGCTGCAACTTATTATCACTAAATGAAGTGAAAAAACAACCATAACCGCCTCTGAGTAAATGTAAAAGGAAACACTTTTTTCTTCATCTCTTTCAATGGCAATAATTTTAAATATCTCATAGCAGCAGTAGGTATAAAGCCTCTATAAAACTATGTATTTTGAATAACTTCAAAATGATACTAAACTTCATAGGTAAAGCAGAGGGTTCAACTCTTGCAAAAATAAGATAAATGTAACTATTAAAAGCAGTAGGGCAGTAAATTAAGGAAATTTAATGGATGAAATGGAAAAAAGAAAGGAGGGAGCAGAAAAAATAAAGGAATAGGATGACTCAAAGCCTTGCTTTCCTGTTAAGTGAAAATTGTAATTTACACTTTGTTTTGTTCTTTTTTTTGTAGTGGTTAAAACTGCCAAAATAATGCTCGTTTGCACAACAGTAGGTATTGCCGGTGCTCAGACATAAAAGCAAGCTGTCAGGTCCTGGCAGTCACCTCGCCGAAGGAAAGCCTCAGCTGGCGGGAGGCATGAGGCGAAACACGTTAATTCCCACCTCGGCTACCGAGGCCGAGTCTCGCGTGCCGTGCGTCCTGTTGGCAACGTGGCCGTGGGACACACCTGGTTGTTTATTGCAGCTCAAGCGACACGGTGCAACTCCTTAAGCTGTAGTAACTTGTTGACTTGCCTGAGCCCTCAACTTAGAGCTGCACATTTTTGCAGAGACATTTAAGATGTGGAGTTGTTGCCAGTGCATTGAAAACGGCTTTGTCCTTTCAATGGGGGTCGGACTCTTCTCCCTAGTAACAGACGACAGAACAAGAGGAAATGGCCTCAAGTTGCACCAGGGGAGGTTTAGATTGGACATTCGTAAAAATTTCTTCACCGAAAGGGCTGTCGGGCACTGGAACCGGCTGCCCAGGGAGGTGGTGGAGTCACCATCCCTGGAGGTATTCAAAAGACGTTTAGACGAGGCCCTAAGGGATATGATTTAGTGGGGGACTTGGTAATGCTAGGTTAATGGTTGGACCTGATGATCTTGGAGGTCTCTTCCAACCAGAACAATTCTATGATTCTATGATTCTAATGGCTTTCTCCTTTTCCTGCTTTCATGGAGTACAACATAAAAGATGACATTAAAGGGTGCAGTGCAATGAAGCTCAGGTCTAACTTTCTTTTACCGTATGAATGAAGAAGGAAATCTTAAAGTAAAATCAAACATGGCACCTTAGCTGTTATCAGATATCTGTTTCATAAACATATATCCTTGTTTTTGTTTTCAGACAGCTGAAGTGGCACTAGCCAATTTGAAGAACAAATATGAAAATGAAAAAACAATGGTGACTGAGACCATGACCAAACTACGGAATGAATTAAAGGCTTTGAAGGAAGATGCAGCAACCTTCTCATCCTTGAGAGCAATGTTTGCAACCAGGTAAGGGAAATGGTTTCACCGTCTGGCTCAGCACTGTAAAAGTAAGCATGTGTATGCTAAGTGAGAACAGACTTGGCCGTGTGTGTTGGGTGCTTAGGAGGAGAGACAGAAACTAATTTCTGCAAGGTCAGGGGTTTGCTGGATGAAGGTGAATGAGTCTTAGAGTGCACACTGTGCAAAAGCTGCAAGCTTTCAAGTGCTACTGAGATGTGTGTCTTGGAAAATAAAGCTGGAGAATAGTGATGTCAATACAACCTTGAGTAAAGTGTTATAAATGCCAATATCAACCTCCAGTATATTTGCATTTATAGGGCTTTTTAAAGTGGAAATCAAATAGTAGATTTATGTGGCTGATTTTCACATTCGGAAGTACACAGTGATTCTGCAATGTAACACGATCGTATGGTTAATGATGATCTTCAGAACTCCATGTTTTCATTATCATGAGATTTATTACTTACCACTAGTAAAATCTACTTCATCAATCAGCCTGTGCTGTAATCCAGCACTAATAATTGTGAGGCCACTGCAATTTGCCAGTCCAGCATGAATTCTTTTTTTCTCCTGCTGTGATATTCAATTTATTATCTTCTCCTTCCCAAGATAAAAGTTTCACTTATCTTCGGTAACATAGTTCCTTCTGGCAGGACAGTAATTAATCGTCTCTCTTCTTTTCTTCTCCTACACCTTCTTCAGAAGAGATTTTGGTTTTAGCTGCTTTTTACAAGGTTACGCACAAATAATTTTTTTTTTAAGATCCAACACTTTCATCAATAAATTAAATCACAAATAAGCAAGGAAATTAGTATCCTCAGGAAATTCTTCTGTTATATCGAGGGGTTTTTTCCCCCTTATGGTCAAACACAATGCAGATTTCTTGCTTGTGCTTTAGTCCATAAGCAGTAAGACTTCTTCATGCCTCATTCCAACATCTGTGCAGTATATAGGTGCCGTCTCACCTCTTCCAGACTTCTAAGGTCCTTTGTTGCTTAATGACAGTGGCAGCAGCAGCTGGAAGAGGTGGGAACGAAGGAGAAGGGACATTTACATGCTATGACATGGGTGCTGTGTACAAATTCATCATAGGTTCATCATCAGAAGAGTACGTGTAGTGCCACAATGGAAATGAAGAACCAACTCAGCAGGTGGTGTGAACCAAGGTAGCACCATTGATTTCATTGGCATCTAAAGATTTTCTTCAAGAAAGCAAAGTTGTGTCTGTGTATTAGAAATGCATGTGTCAATCTTTATTTGCAAGCTCATTACTCTAGGAGATACATGAATGTACTAACTCTGTAAGACTACCTGGAAGGCTACTAAGTCCAGAGGAGAGGAGTGGCATCATGAGTATAAAGCAAACAAGGGTCTTGCATGGAGCACAAATCATCAACCTATGAGGTAAAAGAAGTTTGCAAAGATTTAGCAGTTGTTCCTTAAAGGGAATGTTAGGTTGTTGGTGTACTGAATGCTCTTTACCCTATCTGGGCATGCTGAGTGCACGCTTATGTTGAGTTTAAGGCATATCCTAAAGCTGGTGGGAGGCAGCAGCATCTTTTCTGTGAGAATTAGGCTCAAAGGGTGCCATCCATCTACATGCCTTCTCTAGATGTCTTGTGTGTAGGATGCAATGAAGCTTCTGTTTCTCTTCTATGAACTATAAAGGGAGTCCGGGTGACCAGCCGAGTTACAGATTTCCACTTTGTAAATGTTTAATGTTAGTAGAGATAAACCCCACCCAAAGCATCTACTGCTGCTGGTAAACTCCATGGAGTACTGATTAAATACTCACTGCCTGGCCTGTGGAACATATCCCTGCCCTTGAGGTCATTAAGTTTTGCCCAGTATTTTCTGAGCACAGTTATAAAAAGTCATTCACTGCAAGGTCTTGCACATCAGTGTGCTCCTATAGATTTTTCTGTTGTAAAATATTCCTTTTTCTTTCTTACCCTGGAATATAATGGCCTTTATAATTAAATCCATCTTCCTAAATGTTCAAATCATTAACTCATTCTGAATAGTCCATTTGAAATAGCATTTGTTTAAATGACAGAGAGCTGATATACTCTAGAAGTCTGTTGAAGAAGAGGAAATCTGTTTGAAAATACAAGACTGTAAGATTCTCCATGCAGTAACATTAGATGCAATAGCAACCTTCAAGCATAAAAAAGCAATTGTTTAGTCGCCTGATGAATAAAACAGTGGTTTCCATGGTTATCCTACATCACATGGTACTTACTCCTGAATTTGTATTGTAGGGAGAACATCCCTCTGATAGTAGAGTTATATTACAGATCTGAAAGTGATTTCATATACTGTTTGATAGAGCAATATCCTTTCTTTTTCATAAACCATTCTTTTCGGTTCCTTTGGTCTCCAAATGGATGTTCATTCTGGTGCTGAACTGTATGGTTTCTTCCTCAAAGGCACTGGATAAAGGTCATACCATGTTATAAGGACAGGACAGCATACCCGTTTCTGGTCTGAACAGCGAAGGTGACACTTTTCTCCAAAGCTCACCTGTGCGGAAAGCAGGAGCCCTCCTTTTTCTGTGATTTTTCCTGACACTTGTGCATCCTTCCGTTCCTTAAATTCTTTCTTCAGTTCTTCTCCCCCTCAAAAGTCCATCTGCCCAGCTTCTACCTTTACTTTTGCTCTTTTTCCTTCTGGGACTGTTTGTTTCCCAATACAAAATCTCTGTGGACCTGACCTCTACAGCTTCCTCCTTCCCTCTTCGTTAGCCTTGATCCCTGTCTGAATTTACTTCAGACCTGTCAAGAACATGTCTTCAATACAGTTCAAACTGCCTTTTCCCCAAACACCTCTCTTAAAAAAGAAAAAGAAAGCAACAGAGTATAAAACCCTCTTTTCTGTGGGATGCATGGGGTTGGCAGGGTAGAATTGAAGTTCCTGTTCGATGCCAGGGCCACGTGCTGCCCGTCAGATTTGCAGCTCCGGTCTCTAGCCTGCTTATTTTGTCCTCGGCTGCTTCTGGCGGTCCTAGACCAGGAAAAATGGTGTGAGCCTTTCCTGCCCCTCCTGTCGGTTCCCCTCACTCCAGCCCCAAGTCGCTGACCCAGGGTGGGAGCTGGGGGAGTGTGAAGCACTGAGACCAATGGCCAGCGCTCATCCAGAGGACAAATGAAGCCTGTATTCTTTAAACCATTCATTTTCCCATCTAGAGTAGGGGTTGCCCTGGGATAGGAAGGGAAGAGAAGTCTAGTGGTGATGGAGAGAAGGAACTACTTTTAAAGCAGGGTCCTAAAAGGATTCAGAAAGCTAATTTTACTGAGTCCCTACACATGCTTGCTTTCCCAGCCTAAATAGAGATACTCAAAAGGAGAGAGCAAGAAATATTACTCATAATATTGCCATAGTCCTGACACTGCATGCACTGGTTTTATTCTCCATCCATCAAGACGTTTTCTTATGATTAATATTTAAAGAAAAATGTGTGCTGAAGAGATGGAATAGGAAGTTCAGACAGATCCTGGAGCTATCCTAGATGAGAAAACATTTATAAGCAGAAGAGAATTATGCTTATATGGCTAGAGCAGGGATCTGTCACTGCCAATGTCATTGGGTTTCAGCTCAAGCTCTGCTATGATTTATGTTACCTAAATTACACATAAGCCTGACTCGGTATTTGGTTTGCATTCCTAGACGAGAGAGATAGATGGAACTAGAAATCCCTTAAACTCCTATATAAACTGCTTGGATCAGTTCATACAAAATAAGTGGGCTTATGTGTCTGTCTGCTTCCTTTCTGAGACAAGAGAAATGAGAAATAGGTGAAATCTTGACTTTTGTTCTGGCGACAAGTAGACCAGCAGACAGCAAGATAACAGTGCTGTTTATTTAATAGTCACTTGCGGCTTACACCCGTCCTGGGCCAAGGCAGAAATTGGGAAAGAGCTCTGGCTCAGGAGGACATAACCGAACTTTTGTTATTCACTACTATTCGAGTACTTCTGAAAGACCCGTTCAGAGCCCTGGTGCATCCCGGAGCCCTGCTTGGTCTGCAATGGTCCATGCCGTGCCAGAAGTCATCTCTCTTAGGAGCTCTTAACCTTTTTCTTCCTTGGTACGCTGTGAGATTTCACGAATGTTTATAAAATGTGTGGGCTAAAGGCAATATGGATGCGTGTAATGCTTTTTTTCTTTTTTTAATTGAAAACACTGCTCTCTTTATCCCACACTTGCACGTAGCAGGGAATATTTCAGTGAAGGGAAATGCCATGGCTGCAGGCAGTAGCTACCTCCCATTACATGGAATAACCTTGACTGCTGCAGACTTCAAGGAGATCTGAGGCTGTTAATTCAGCAGTTTCTAAAGTTAATTATGGCCTTTACTTGACTGATTTAGGTTTAACCTTTCTGAACACTTTTTCTCAAAAAAAAAAAAAAAAAAAAGCTTGAGCAACAAACCACAGAGACAATGGACCATGTGTTTGTGAAAAATAATAGGAAACTTCGAGTCGTAGTGGAGGTCAGATGACTGGAGCCACACAAACACTGCAGTGAACTGCCAAGAATGTGTGGCTGCTATTACAGGGAGACTTCTAGGAAGGGCATATCGTTAATCAGAACAGTTGGAAAATGTTGTATTAATGAGATTGTTTTTGTCTCAAGTATGAGGCCAGCTAACAGCATCCATCTAGTATATCCAGGTTTCTAGGGCCAGCTTGTTATAGTTCATAGCAGGTAACGAAAAGCAGGTTTGTCTAAGTCTGCTTTAGTAAAATCCACCTCCATGGAGCTCATGTTTCTTAACCGCTCAGTTACTCTGTTTTACAAAGCACATGCCTAAATACACAGAACACGTCCTAAGGCCTGAGGAAAACCAATCTTTTTCCAAACCCCAAATTGGCTTACTGGCATACTAAAGCAAGGCAGTTCATCCCTCTAGTGGCACGGTGCTACAGGTGTTGCTGCAGGTGTTGTTACTTCTAAAAATTTTCAACAGAAAACATATTTGGAAAAAAAAGTTGTCTTCTAGACAAAGAGGAAAGCAAAAGAGAACGAGAGAGATGGATACAGGATCCATCTGGTTACGAGAATGAGTCTTTAAAACTCTGATAACACAAACATTATAGTAATTCCTATTTCAAATGAATTAAATTTAATCTCTGGAATGCTGATTTCATTCTAATGTCTCTGTCAAAGAAACTGGGTAAAGCATCAATAGACATCTCATGGCTTGGAGCAGAAATAGGTGGGCAAGTTGGCTTTAAGCCAACCAGTATTTCAGAAATATCTCTCTTCCTCAAGGCTTGAATAAAGACAGTCATGCTTATCAAGGTCCTGTAGAAGAAAGATAATATGGAAAATTGAGATGAAACTATGGCTGACTTAATAATTTTGCTTCCAGTGCCTGAATTATTCAAAAGGAGAGTGCAATATACATATGTGAGTGTTTGTGTGTGAAGAATAACTACAAATTTTTGAGTGTACTTTATTGCTGTTTCCCAAGGAGAAGATTAAAGTTTCAGAGAAATTAGTTTCATCGCTCAGCTTGCAATAATTCAAAAGTTTATTGCATCACACATTTTGAGAAGGAAAACTAAAATTATTTTCTATGCTTGTTTTCTGTGAGTGATACTGATAAAGTTAAATCCTCATCCATTACACTATTGTAATTATACAGTAAAGCTATTTAGATTTATACAGATCACGTGGGGAGGAGATTTGACGAAAGCTGCATCATTTAACATGAAAAATTCTTGGATATTGCTACAAATGTCCCATGATCAGACATCTGCTATCTGTGAATCATTTCACTACTGGTATACATTTATCACTCTTGGTTCTTACTGATTGGAGGGTCTATTTTTAACAAACTGAAGCTATTTCACTTCAAAAAGTGACTAAGACCATCCTGAAGTGCCTTGCTCTTCCTGTTAACTTTAGGAGTCATTAAGTGCAACTAAATTGAATTCAGTCTTAAATGCTAACAAAATCATGAGAAAGGTGTTTTTATTTCAAAATCTGCCTCAGAAATCTAAAGCAAATGAGAAAGATACAGTTTTTCACGCAGATAAAAGAGGCTGAGGGTTAAAAAGGAGTAGGTGACCATAGCAATGGATACCTGAGCACACCTCCAAGAGGTTCAACAGTAAATGCGACATAACTTCCAGGTGTGGGGTTTCCTGAATAGTACCTCTTTAATCAGTTAACAATGGCAAACAACTGAGGGCTTCTCATTTCACAAAATCTGATGTGTCAAGTGTTCAAAGTACTTGCAGTCTTTTTTTTCATCATTTTTTGTAATATTTTGCTTGAGTAGATATTACTGTCTATGAAAAGTAGTATTATCTAATTAGTAGACATTCTTATCCCTGGTGAGTTATGAGATGAACCAGCCCCCAAAATTGTTATTTGTGGTCTAACCTGGAGATAATCCCAATCCTTCCCTCCTATTGCTTGTTATCTGCATTAGAAACATATCACTTTGCCATAGACTACTCTGGTATTCTAGATACAGGTTCTCCTGCTGAACGAGAAGTGTTGGCATTTAGATCCGAGTCCAAATTTGTTCGAAGTGGGAGCGGAAGGATTCAATCTGTCTGCTTCCAGGATTAGGTTCGGCAAAAGCTCGGATGTGAATCTGTCCCTGTAATTGTGGCCTGGGAATGCAATCACCGGTAGGGTTGGTTCTTGGACTCGTTCCCCACATTTCTGCCTTGTTTATTTTCCCAGGTGTGATGAGTACGTCACGCAGCTGGATGAGATGCAGAGGCAGCTAGCAGCTGCAGAGGATGAGAAGAAGACCCTAAACTCTCTGTTGCGCATGGCTATCCAGCAAAAACTTGCCCTTACCCAGCGGCTGGAGGATTTAGAGTTCGACCATGAGCAGTCCCGACGCAGCAAAGGCAAGCTTGGAAAGAGCAAGATCGGCAGCCCTAAAGTAAGTGAGGAGGCATCAGCCACCGTGCCAAGCATAGACACTTTCCTCCTGCATAGTCAGGGCCCACAGCAACCAAACTTACTGGTCAGCAGTGGCACTCAGAGGAAAAGGTATGCATGCAGTGCAGTGGCCAGACTTTCATTAAAGTCGTTCACTGAATTGTAAACATTATAATTCTCTTTTTTTTTTTCTCTTTTTTTTTTCTTTTTTTTGTACTTTGACTGGGGAGAAGGAGGTGGGGAGAATATGAATACGAAATTCAAAGCCTGGCAACATGTGGTTCTGATCCACCTACTCACTATGTTATTTCCTCCTCTTTAATGCAGTGTTTTGAACTATATTCTGTCAGTGTCTCAGTGCATCTTGTATGTCTTTAATATTAGTGTGAATGTATTTTCTTTAACAAGTTTTCCTTAAGTTTTCATTAAGGTTTTCCGTAACGAGCATCTGAAATAAAAAAAGGATTGTGGTCTATGAGCATCTCAGCGCTTAACACAAAAGAAACTGCATCTCTTTGTTAAGCTCTGGTGCTCACTTGTTCTTCATCAGTGCGAAAAGAATATGGATGTGTTCACTCAGATCAATTTTTCTGCATGGGAGCAAGCAACCTTTTGAAGGGGGATGGCTGCCATTCATAACCTAATGCAAATACTTCACTGTTCAAGCAGTGAGTTCTCATCTTGTCTTGTGACTGCCCTGCCAAAGCTCTGTAGCTGTGGGGATCTCCACGTTTCTGAAGATGAAAAGGACTCTCTGTTAAAGAAGTCCTAGATAATCATTCCCTTTTCTTATATGCTCTAGTCACAATGCAAAACCAAGAGAACGTTCAGGGAGCCTTGTACTTGTCGACTCCAGGACGCTGAGCTATAACTCAACCTCCTCTCCTCCTTCCCTAATATGAACCAGGATTTCCAATGCAGGCAAGGTGCCCTGCTGAGGAAATGACATGGGGTGGCAACAGTAGTTGGTTTTTACCTGTTAAGCAAATTAACGTGATGTTGTCATTCATGAGGCTTTGGAAGGTAATTAAAGTAAAACTCTTTTGTTTCCATATGTATTTTTCTTGGATCTCCTGCAAGACTATTCTCACCTTCCCTTTGTGATCAGAGCCATCCCAGGACTTCAGGGACCTACCTCCAGAAATTATTAAGAGCCCCCCCTCATCCCGCCTCCACAGAATCATATCTTCTGAGGGGCCCCCCTTCCATGAGTGAATTCATCCATGGGCACCGTCTCAGCAAGGAAAAAAGGTTAACCGTGGCCACACCAGGTAAACATTTTTTCCTTGGGTGCATGTGGTGCTGAGTGGTTAGCAGAGCAGGGGACCCTCCCAGCGCTGCAGATGCAATCTAATTTGGGCACCTTCTTGAGACCTGAAAAGCAAAATGTCTCCTCCTGTGTCACCTGCGGCAGGAGATGACATTCTGCTGGCAGCAGCCCAAACTGGTTGCACGTGCAGTGGGGAAAGTCCTGCTGTGGTATAGGTGGGTGCAGTTCCGCTGGCATCCACAGAGGCTGCACCCCTGTGCCTGGGCGGTGCTTAGTCTGGTGGTCGTGCTGGTAGTCCCCATGGAAGACACAAACCCAACGGGACAGAGGAGTCAGATGTGTGAGGACCAGCGAGGGAGTGACTGGCAGCGTGCACAAGCCTACGCAGCATCCGTCTTCTGCTCGCCCGAGAGCATTCAATCAGGTTTTTCTAAAGGGTAATGTTAAACTCACAGAAGGTTTAGTTTATATAAATCGAGTCATGAAGTTTATCTTCGCAGGAAGATTTTGCTCTTCATTTCCTGCCAAAATGTAGTATCTGCTTCGAACAAGGCGTAGAAAGGAAATGCGAACTGGAATGCCATTTCAAAGGTTGTGACATCTTTCTTCTCCTGACAGACAAGCTAATAATTACTTTTCTTCTGTGCCTGAGCAGAACTTTTAGCCTTTAAACGTGCACACTCTTGTCTGGTGGTAAATTCTTTCATTCCCTGTTTTGAAATTGGTTATACACAAAAAGCATAAGTAGAAAATATAAAAGCTAAAACCCATAAAGTGGTTTCTGCTCAAGTAAATGTTTATTCTGGAAAGCTGAGCAATACCCTATAATACGTTATATCTCTCACTTAGTGCCAGCAATATCACAGCCATCTTTGAGTAGTGCCATGCAAGTAACACCCACTCAGAGGACAAGTGTAAAACTGCAGAGAGTCTAAACAAGACATTTTCCTAAGGAGTGTTGCAGTAAATAAATCAAAAGTGCTGCCTCCTGTGGAGAAAAAGGAGGGGAGGGGGAAAGAAGCAAAATGTATAAAATGGTACTGGTCTTTCAGCAATTCCTTTGTATCCTGTTGGCAATGGAAGACCACATGCTCGTTTCTACCCCATAGACAGAAATCTGCTTCCTAAACACTGGCAGTGTCTCTTGTATTCTTTCCTCTTCATCCTACAACAGAATAAGGATGATTTTCTTTCTGATGGACACTTACATCTCTTTAAAGAACTGGATTTTGCATTTTCTCTATAGCTGAACTCCCCAGTTTGGAAATGTGAGGATCTAAGCCCCAAAATGTCAATTTTCTAACATACAATTTACAAGACTCTTCTAATTGTAATTGTACTTCCCATGTACAATTTACAAGAGTGCCAGGCCAAGGAGAACCAGGTTTTAATCCAAGGACTGGATGACCTTTGTGTGAAGAACCCTGACTGTATATTGTAAATGCAGTATTAGTGGTTGGAAGAAGTAATGATTTAAAAAAGAACTGTGCTCAACAGATAGGTAAACACAATTTACTGTATCGCAAAATTGTTAGTAAAATGGTAAAATGTGTGATCTTTGAATTTGGGACTCTGGATCCTGACTGTCTTTGTGCATTAATTTTTTTTTTCACTATTTTCATGGACTGGCATCTGATATCTCATGGATCATCACAGATGCATGGACCACAGATTAAGAAACATTGACACAGTCTCTAACTTTTTCCAGTAACAAAGGCCAAAGGATGAAGCAGCCTGAAAAGTAGATTGTCCAGAAAATAATGTTTGGCTAGAGTCTTATCTGGCACTCTAGGTACATCTCTACATATTCTGAGTGTAAGGGTCTTGAGACAGTGTTACTGATTTATGTTACAATTGTCCTTAAGAACCTACAACAGTCCCAGCTTTCTGAATGCATTTCTCAGAATTTCATGCCATCACGTGGCCTTAGTCTGAGCCTGCGAGACTGCCAGGTTCAAACCAGAGATCTTTCTGAGCGCTCAGATTCCAGTATTAGCAGGGCCCTTGTTAGAATCAGGTTGAGCTTTAGGTAGGGAATTTTTCAGCATTGTTCTTACCAGCTTCTGGAAGATTTCTTACTGTTGTTAACAGATCAAAGGAATGATGCACCAAGTAGGATTTTTTTGCCATCTGTCTCATTATCTGTTTCCTGAAAGTAAGGAACAGTGAAGGATGTTATTCTGCTGCTTTTATAGGGAATGTTTAAAAGCCTTGTATCAGAAAGGGTTCCTTTTCTCAGATGATTTGTGCAGTCAAGCAAGCCAGCAAGAAATGTAGCAACCCACACCTGCTTCTTCACCAGAGAGGTTGCAAAAGAGCAGCGTCCAAGCTCAAACCCTATGGAGCAGAGCGTAGCTTCACTTGAGGCCATGTCCTCAGGAGTGGAGCAGCAATGAAGCCTAAATTAACTGCAATCAGGTTTTGAGGTTTTTTCTTTTAAATTTGTGAACTATTTCCTTCACATAAGTATTTCACCTATATGATGTGCAGGCTTCCCTATCCTTCCATTAGCTCCCAGTGTTGTGGGGACTGGGAGGCCGTAGCTGGGAATCCATTTGATGGAGACGGGGGGCCAAAATAACTGAAGTTGGTAGGAGAAACTGGGCAGGCTCCCCTGCCCCATGCTCCCCATGCAGTAGGCAAGCTGTGCCTGTCTTTCCCTTGCGCCTTCTTCTGGACTTGGCGCTTGGCAGAAGAGGCTGCCTTCGTGTGCTCTGGCCTCAGCTTTGCTGCTGGCTGCCTGGTAGAGGGAAAGCTGGGACTGCTTTGGGCGGCCTTTTTCAGAGGAAGACCTGGCATGAAGGCTCACTGCTGAAGACCAGCTGAATTAAAGACCTCTCAAGAAAGAGACTGTCATTTCCTACTAGGTTTCCATTTGACTGACATCAAGCTGTGGCAGTATACATTTATCTGGGCTTTCTAAGTGAAGCAAGAGCTCCTTACTGCTGTGGCTAAAAATACCACTCAGTCCATTTCCAAAGTATCATGTCTCATTTCCCTTAGGTAGTAGTATGCATTTAGCTTTGCTGTGTGTTTCTTCTTTTCTTCTATGATTTTCACACTTTAAAGTCTTTATTCTTCTGATAGACAGAGCCAGATGGTATGTACTCAACACAGTTCCAGCTCGCTTTTGCATGTGGCTGTTTTCGTAACTACATGAAGAAGTCAGGGCATATAGAAAGCCTAAGGCTGGATGTCACAGTGTGTAACACTGTATTAAAAATGACCTTTCCTTTGCAATTGCATTCAAACTCCTTCCACATTTTCATACACAGGGCCTGAAAACAAAGTCATTAGGTGCCACTTAATATCCCCCAGTCCCAAATATCAAATACATTTCTCTTGACTTCTTCAAGGAAAGAATAAGACAGAAAAAGTCTGCTGTAGGTGCCCTGATAGCACTCTTTTCTCTGTCAGTTATTTTAGCGTGGAAATTCCAAAAGTTGAACATAAAGTTCTGTAATTTTAGCTTCAAATTAAATCAATTAAGATCCTTGTGTGGATGATGTCCCTGAAGAAAAAAGGTTTCCCAACAGACTTACAAGATGGAGAGTAACTAATGGCTGCAGCGTTCCCCCTTAAGCAGGGGTGGTTAAAGGGCCAACTACGATCCACCCGAGAGTCTCTCCTTTGCTGAAGTGCCCCCCAAACAAACTGTGGTAGGTGCTTCTTTTCCCCACTGTTTACACTTGTAGGTACCACAGGGCAGATTTCGATATTTAAAATCCCGCACGGGAAAACACTTTGAATAGTAAAGTATTTCGTGTTTCCTAGGAAATCAGATCATAAGATCATAATAACCAATCCTTCTAGAGAATTCTGTACAGTCATATATTTTACTTGATTAAAATAGAAAAAGGAAAGTAGCCTTAAAATGTGACACATTTCCCTCAAATCCAAAGCCCAGCTGAGGTCAGACGTTTAGTTGACATAGCCCAGGCTAGCCCCACGGTTTTCAACAGAACTATGCTAGTTTACTCCAGTCCCAAGTTTTTGTTCTGTAGGGTTTAGATTTTATTGTTCTTCATTGTTACAAGACCATTTCATAAAATGGTGCTTATAAGACTTATAAAAATAAAAACTACTGCAAAATTAGGTAATTTTGTGGAGTTGCTCATTTCTGAAAGCACATTAAACCTGAAAGTTTGCTTGCTTTTCAGGTGTCTTTCAAGGCTGATTTACAACATGGCATTTGATTCTCACAAGAAGAGACTAATGTGGAAGATAAAGACAGCACAAGGAATGCTATATTATAGTACAGCAACTGCTCAAGCACTAAGCTCACCACCTATCATATGTAATGAGGAGTATATAGTATATACATTAATATAAAAGTCAGCCAAGATTAATTTCTGCTGTAGCTCTATGCTTACAGAAAAATCAATTACAAATAACAGTATAATACAAATAGGTAACTTTTGTTTGTTGGTTTGCATTCTTACCATAAAATTTAAATTAATTTACAGAAATGCTATCTTGAGGGAAATTCCTATAGAGTCCCTAACAGTGTCTCCAAGAGACAACTTACAGCATCTGTAGGTAGAAACTATTTCTTAATGCTAACAAGGAAAATGATAATGAAAAAACTAAGTCACCCAAACATGGAGGCCTTAAGAAGTCTTCCAATTAAGTCTTTAAGCTGGGACTCAAAGGGAGTTGCTTAGGAGTTGTCTTTGTTAATTGCCCTTTACACTGAAAGTGGCTTCACCTGTGAAGAATAGGTTAGAAACCTGGGAACGCATTGATCTCTTTGCTGTAACACAAACACAATTTAACACTACAAGGAGCCGAGGGTCTGCTGAGTAGGGTGGCCCTTAGCATTACAGGGAGTTAAGGGCTTTTGACAGGCCACTGAGGTGTTGAGTAACCTCTCCTGGCGCAAGGGATGAGGAACATGCTCTGCTGCTATTTTAATTTTTCCTTTCTGGATTTTGAGTTTTTGCAAAGTGCAGTGTTTAGGATATGATTTTCAGAAATATTCTGTAAAAGGTTATCCTTTGTCTAATCAGAAGCTCACTTTACTTCTCATATCTTTTTCTTAAAATAATGTTAAAGTGAAATTTATCATGTGGAGCAAGATTCTTGGCTTTGGCTCCTGCTTCTTGCTTCTTCACGTTGTTTAGGCAGCATGAGGATATGGGAAAGCATCTTCAAAAGGAATATTATGGGTAGAAGCCCTTGGTAGGAAATGAAGCTGTCTTTACCCTCCTCTTTTGGATGGAGGGGTTGGCGAAACGACCAAGGGAGGCTCAGGTTGACCCTACTCTCCACAGCGGAGGCTGTCTGCAGAGGTGAGCCTGCGCCCCTTACAGCACTGCCCAAGGTAGGGGGAATAAATTTTTGATAGCAGGTTTGTGTCTTCTTTCATTGTGTGCTGAAAAGGGTTTGAGTTCAAGGTCGTTAGCTGTGCACATTTTTTGTTTGTTTAGGAATATTTTGCCAAAAAATAGTTCCAGCTTTTCTTTTGAGCTTCAGTACCAATGTCAGAAAGCTCCTCATGGATTTCTAAGCCTTACTGCTATAGACATTACTTCAGTACCTCAACTTTGCTTTTTTATGCACCTCTCAATTTTGAAACAGCAGGACTGTTAGAAATCTGAACATAAAGGAAAGCACAGTTTCTTTTCAAAGTGATTGTGGAAGAATTCCTTTGAGGAACACTATCAGCTCAGACCTGACTTTTGCTAGGAGGGTGCTTTGTAGATCTTTATGATTGCTCAGGTCACCCAGTGAACAGTTTTAAATATTTCTTACTTCTCCTTTGTGAAGGAATTTTATAGATTAATGAAAAGGAAAATCAATATGACTAGGATCTAGATACCTCTTTACCACAAAATCAGCATAGAAAGAATTTTATTCTGAATTCTAGTTCATGAACAATATGGATTTATCTGTACATTAACTGAAACAGTTTATTCTTGAAAAGCAGGGGAGGCGGTTAACTGAGCCACCACTGCTAAATACGTTATGCAGCCACATAATATTTAACTAGTCAGGCGAGTCTGCTCTGCATTGCTCAGTCAGGTAAGTTTGATTTGCTTCGTCCAAGCAATGCAAAGCAGCTGCAGCATGAAAGTTCTTCAGAGCCATTATTTTTGAAAAAACCCACAGCTTTATTCTGACAACTCAAATTTACAGTCCGAGTGCAAATTGCCCTTTGTCTCATTAGAGATCCATGGATGATTCTTCTGAGTCCTCAGCTATACGTTGTATTTTTATCTACTGAGAATGTACATGTGTTGACGGTGATCCTGTACTTGCCAAGATGTCTCTGAGCTTGTGTAATCAGGCAGGCTACTGGCTATCGCAAGACTCATGCGGTACTGGTCTAACCTGTCTCTGTTCTCCGTGAAAAATGGACTTTATGCGGTTTTAGCAGGGTTTTTTAAATCGGGTGTAGGGTTTTTTTACCTAAACATGATGCTCTTCACAAAAAGGATAATTACATCATTATTAACTTATTATCTGTGTTCACTTTTTTGTTCTGCATTGTTCTGTTTTCTGTGGGTTTTGTAAATATGCCATATTTGTGTATATATGTGTTCATTGTTAAATGAGCAGTATTAGTGCATATATACAGACATATGTATATATCCTCCTGCTCTCAGGGCCATGTCCTGCATCTGATATGCTCATTTAACTAAGCTTAATGAGCATTGCATATTTATGCCATTTCAAGCATGGTACGTTGTCCTTGTGGAGGCCGTTTTGAATTTGAAGAACAGTGTCCTTGCCAAGGACATTAGTTGGCTGTAACTGATGAAGAAGTCAGCTGGCTAAATGTACTTTTACCTCTTGGTGCCACTGTGAATAGGACCTTTTCGCTCTATGCTTTTCCTCTCTTGCATTTAGCTTTCCAGTTACCACTGATGAGACCAAAACCATACATTTCATGCTGATCAATATAATTTAGCTACTTCAATATAATTTAGCTATTATGGCATGAATTCACTGCAATTCTACAAGTTTCATTTAATTTCTATTTGTATTCTTCACTATATAAAGAAAGCAGTTCTGAAATAAAAGCCATTTTTAATAGAAGCCCCAATCTGTTTGTTAAAACATTTAATTAAAAAGAAAAAGATTGCCGTGAAATCCATGCCTTATTGTTGTATATTTTCATTAAAATGTTATTGACATTTTTCTCTCTGTATCTAAGTTATGACGTCATTGCTGGATGGAATGATTAATATTAGCATCATTTGTTGAAGTTCTCCAGTAAAATCTTGTTAGACTTCTGATTGTTTCTAACTAAACAGGTATGCAGGTGACACATCGTGTCTTTAAGGCGTGCTACCAGATATTTGTTTCTTTCTATGAATATTTTGGGCTTTGGAATCCAGTCTTATCAATTAACTAAAACAGCTGTTGAAATATCTTGACAATGTTGATAACAAAAGCTATCCATCTTTACCTTCTTTTATGACAAAGTTTAATGTGGTTTCATGACTTACTGATTTTTGCCATCAAAGGTACAGGAATATTCAATTCTGTGCTTCTCATCTCATAAAATAGGGAAAGCTGAAGTGAGTCTCTGTTTAAATTAGACACGCTGATATTTTAGCTCTTTAATAGAGCAGTGCCTTGGGATGTTGTGATGTATGGAGTAAGCTCACCAGCAATTCTTTAATCAAGACTAGTATCCCTGATTGTAAGTATCTCCCTGTCTGCATTTTTTAGGGCTGTGAAACCTTATAGTTGTACCTTATGTTGTTTCTTCCAAAGCCTACTAAAGTTACCATTCCTACTGACTTCAACTTTTGGATCAGGCCCTTCCTTACCCGTAAAATAGTGCAAGTATTTTCGATTTGGATGTATTTGTGGTCATCTGACATGTATCCTAGATGCTCATGCTTCCATGAAATATGGGTAACCAACAAGATAGAAGTGTGATGATTTCTGTATTTTTAAGACCTTTCTTTTCCTCTTCTGAAATGTTTAAAATCTGTGTGTCTTTTAGTGAGTAAGTATTTCACGAATCATCAGACCTTTCTAAATGTGCTTTTTATGAATTGTATATAAAAGAAAGGAACTGAATATATATTTTCAGCTTCTACCATTTCCATTTCTGCTAGTTTACTAACCCATTATTTAGCCTCTCAGTAGATTTAATGAGGAATTATTTAAAGCATTCACAGAAACCAGTTGAGAAACAACATAAACACATCATGATATAGAAAGTGTGAAAAAGCCTACAGAGCTGACAAGAAACTTCTTAGTCTTCTTAGTCTGTAACTGGAGAAAAATGCATTTCACTAATTTTGTTAATGACTAGGTATTATTTATTTTTTAAAAAATATTCTTAATATGAGCTACAGCAAACGGCAAGGCTTTGTCACTCTACTTCGAGCTAGCAGTCACATTACCACTGAAGCACATGGACTGATGGGGGAACAGCTCTCTAGGTTGGGGGTGATTCAGGTCTAAAAAGAAAGTAGAAATCAAGTCATGCAGAATAAGGAAATAAGGAGAAAAAACCACTCCATGTAGTGTAGCTGTTGTGTAGATGAAAGAACTCACCAGAACATAGCCAAGAAACCTGACATGTTCTGGAAAACCACTGAATCAGTGACCTACTAAACCACGTCTGTCTGTGTTATGTGTCAGGTAGTGTGTGAAGTTGTTAGTGATGCTCCATGAGCTGGTTTGTGGAAATCGCCAAGACAAACAGCATTTCTCTAGATGCGATAAGAAAATAGCAATTAAATCCCCTACCTGTTCCAATAAGCTCAGTCACCTGCTCTTACTCCTGAGAAGCATTTAACAGAAGTCTCTCTGTCATGTTTACTCTGTCTGACCTTGTCCTGAAGGTAAAGAGCTGACAGGAGGAGGAGGAGGAGGAGATCAGAAGGAGGCCTTTTTCAGGAGCTTGGGAGTGTAAAAACAGTGGGACATTCCTGGGCCACCTTTGCAAGAAAAAGAATGGACCTGCGGAGATGACAGGAGATGAGGATTTTAGATGCATCCTACTCCTGGCCTGTTGCATCTTAGTACAATATGTAGATGTTGCTGATGCCTCCAGCTCTGTGTGCAAATGGGAGTTCAGCAGCGTGCTCGCATCTCTTAGCCTTTATTCTTCAAATAATTTTTGAGAAGACTAAGAAATAAGTAGTGGAAGAATTCATTGTTGTTGAAACTTCTCCAACCAACAATAATCTAAAAGACACCAAGTTTCTCTGAATAGCAAACTTAAGATACAAGTTACCTGGGTATTTGCAAGACTTGACATAGAAATTTCATAGTAAGTCAGCTTTACCGTGAAGTAAGCCAAAACTGATAATTGGTTGATAAATTTGTCTATCTCCAATCAACAATCCATTATTTGGTTTAATGGGAACAGAGGTAAAACTCAGACAGTGGGAAAATCCAGAGAATCTGGGTTCTGGAAAACGTCTGTGCAGGAGCTAACTTGTGCCTGGTGAGGTTTATTAGGCTGCCCGTGTGCTAGCTGTGCCAGAACGCGGCCGGCTCGCACGGAGCTGTACAACGGCTCCGTACCATGGCGCGGTCCCCCTGCGCTGCTCGTTCTGCTCCCAGGCCAGGACAACCCGAGTCAATCCTGCTCTGAGAGAGCTGAGGTCAATGAGGCCGGCCAGGCTCTGCGTGGAACCTGTGTGGTTGCTCCACCGCAGCCCTCTCGTTCCAGGGACAGCCCGCAGAAGCGCAGAGCTGCACCCAGTTTGCAGCTGGCAGACTGGCCAGCTGGGGCTGTGCGTGGGGCAGAGGTAATTGTGTTATTTCCAGACCCAAACTGACCCTGGAAGCAGGAGAAGGGAGAGACTCTTCTGATCTTTGACCTGTACCATTGTTCGTGCTTTTTTCCAAAGGTAAGCCACAGCTGTCCTCTCACCAGCTGTTCTTTGCGATAACCATTACCACTTAAAGTTCCTCTTGGCCTTGAGGAAGGTCAAAGTTTTCTTGGCATCCATTAGAAAAACAGAGATAAATTATAAGTGAAACCAGCTAGTCAAATAATAGTATAAACTTATGTCCCCATCAGCCCTGGATATAAACAGCTTTGGGACTTTTCTCATCCTGTCAGATTAGTTTGATAGCATCTCTACAAATCTCAACTCAGCAAGGTGGGCGAGTGTTTTAGTACCCTCTGCCCCGTTCTTCTTGACATCTCACATTTGTCTTTTGGGTTTGGAAATTTTCCTTGTTCCCCATCTTTGAGTAGAGAGGATTGATTTATTGTCTTTGTAGGACTTGCTGTGTGATGCAACGTGTTTCTGCCTCTGCACAACTACAAGACTCCTGATTTGTTCTTTGTCCAATACTTTTGACTCATGCTATTAACCATTCATTCTTTCCCATTAAATTGACATCTCAGGGAAGAAAACAATTCATTACCATATAAATGGAGACAGGTTCTCTTTTCAAGTAAATTTTCAATAACATCTTCATAGACATGTTATCAAATTCCTCAAGGTTTATGGAGCAAGTTCAATTGACATTGGGTAGCATGACACAAAGTGAGATAGCTCGAAAACTTTTAGCTAGGAAAGAATGACTTTCTGTTGACCTGGAGTGGTCAACAGGATGCTAAGGAGAGTTTGTTTTCAAAGACTGAAAAAGCATCTATCTCACATTTTGTCATAAGCATTTCTTGACAGCTTTTTTTTTTTTTTAATCAAGAATGGATTTTTTCCAAAGTTTTTCATATCAGAAATACCAAATATGTAACAGTACCTCTGAAAAATGTTTGATTGGCTTGTTGTTTGACTCTCAATTTTACCCTTTCAGATAAAAGAGAAAAAAGCTCTCCATTGATGAATGAGACGCAGTTAAAAGTATGTTATATATCAGTTACTCATTCACGGCATCCCTAATGCTTATCTTGGGATTCTTACTAGTCTCGGTCTTTGACAGCACTGTATAGAGATTAGTAATTTACCGAGTGTCAAAATGTGCTGAAATGTTCCATTGCAGTATGCTGGGTCCTGAGCAGGTGGGACTGAAAATGCTTGCGCGTAGGTTTTTCACTGAGGACATTGCTGATGTCAACAGGAGGCATGCCCATCTCGTGGACACTAATAACCCAGTCAAGCAGGCCTGTGTTGGTTAGAGTCACCCAGGTCAGAGACTGGAGGGCAGAGCACACCTTGTGACATGAGGGAAGCGCGTTGTTATTGTGGCTGAGCCAAAGGGAAGCACAGGAAAATACTACCTTTTTTTTTTTTTTTTGGTGAGATTGCTCTTGGCAGATAATTTATAGCGGTACATTCAGTGCTCATATGAGCAGATGTAGCTCCTCTGAGCTTGATATTTTTAATGCTCTTACATCAGGAGCTGATTAGCCTGATTAGGACTAGGCGTTAGATTCCAAAGGAAAATCAGCACTGGCTAATCTGTGAGAGAGGAAATCTCTGAGCCCTTTATACCACCATTGCCAGCAAATGGCTAAAATGTTAAGAACTGGAAAATCAGAACAGGTGTAACATGTAGCACGAGTCAAGCCTCAAAGCTCCAAGAGATGCAGTGATGAACATTGTCTGATACTGCCACGGGACTCTGGACAGACTCAAGTCCTGCTGAATTCAGTGAAACCTGGCATGTGAATCTCTGTGTACAATAGTTCCTCTTTGCCTTTTGTGGTTGAAGTGGTCACTGAACTTCATTTCTTGGTTATAGGTTCACAGATTCATAAAAGGACTCTTAAGAGATCAGCCAGCCCACCCTCTGCCCCCCATAGTTTATTTCCTCACAGCAACTGGAGATGATGGGGAAATAAGATAGTCTGTATTTAATAACTTCATTAATCATTTTGGGGGGTGGTGGTGGACTCGGAAGACACACCAAAAAGCATAATCTGTGTCTGTTCCCCAAGTGTCTTCTACACAAATGACAAACTGTCCTTTCACTCTGTAGCTTGACTGACACTCCCCGAGATTTGAAAAATGCTGGGAACAGGCTGCTTCTGACGCAATTTTTAAATTTATTTTTATTTTTTAGTAAAAGAGAGCGTGTCTTTCTTACCTTGTCTTTATGGTATGTAACACTGACCACAGAATCAGTAAAGACATCTTTGAAACTTTTAACCTTCAGCAGAGTATTTCGGAAAGTAACAAACATTTACTTGATACAGGCAGCCGTTCCTGAGTAGAAAGGAAGGACTGAATGCTGTCTGCTAGTTTTCACCTTTAAACACAATGTAACAAGAAGTCATTTAATGATTGTCGTGACACTAGAGAATAGCGTTATAAACCCTCCGAAATACTTAGAAGGATTAAATATAGATGGAATAAAGTTAGCTCTGGCACAGCTACTTGGACATAAGTAGGCAAGAGCTCCTTTGAATTTGAAATGCGTATATGTAGGCCGTATGCATTCTGCTTAGCTCTTTCCTCGCATAATCCTCAAAAACTTCACTCCTGGAGGATGCGGGAGAACGATTCAGCCATTTTAAGCCATGTGGATCACTAGATTTCGTACGGATGCGAGTGTGAGCCAGATTGTGTGAGCATTGCTGACGCCAGGTAGAACTGCTCTTTCATACGCAGTCGAGGGAGTTTGCTCGCATCAAATGGTTATTATCCAGCTTGCATAATGCTTACAGAGTCTGGCTCTCTATTCACGCGTTCTGCCAAATCTAGCAGATGAAGAGGCATCGTAAAATATTTGCAGGATGTTTGGGATATTAGAATAGGATCATAAATCAGGCATTTGCATTGTTCTGGAAAAGTCTGTCAGAACAATTTCTTCTGTATTTATGAAACCTGTCCGCACCTTTTCATCACACGGCATTGTGTTCTATATTCCTTTTCTCGCTGACGATCTTCTATAAGCTGTCAGGGATGACTTAGCTTTGGACTTCTGCAAACTAATTTGTTTAGCATAAGACATTATTTTTTTTTTTTTTTTTTTACAATCATTTCCCATCTGCAGTTAGCCTGCACTGTCTGTCCCCCCAGGCACCTTTTCTTTTCATTGAGCTCTGTGCTGAAAAAACAGACCCTTCTATTCATGGCTCAAATACGTTACAAACTCTTGCACTCCTCTGCTAAAAGACGTCCTGAGGACTATAGTGACCATCCTGGTGAATGAGAGAATGGCACAGTATCCTTTCTCGTTCCATTTCTGCTTCCTGACGCAATGGTGTCAGCACTAACTGTGCGTATATTTTTTCTGATGTAGATACCTGTGCACTTGAAAATAGGTCCAAAATCCTCTCTTCTTGGCTGAAGCAGGAAGAAACTAGTGATTTGGGTACGCTTGCTTCCACCCACTGGAGGTCAGCACAGATCTTCAGAGGAAGTAAGGAGAAACACTCTGGGCTTGTATGAAAGGGAAATGTTATGATAGTGGATATGACGCTCAGTGTTGCTAGGAAGGTGTGTTGCTCTGCGTCGTGCCCGATGTCATCTCAAGACTTTTGACAGCAAAGTACCTGCACGTTCTTCCATCTGATTGAGACAAAGAATAGAAGTGGGTTTTGGAAAACATCTACATTGTAAAGAGAAATGATTACTGGTGTTGACCTTTAAGTAGCAACCAATTGAAAAAAAACCCCAAAATCGAATCCTTTCTAAGTACGTGAAGTCCAGTTGTCTAATTTTCAAGGTTCAGGGGAAAGTAACTCCTTTCCACTGAAGAGTCAGGTTGAGAATCAGGTTGAAGCAGTCAGAGAGGATAACAGGTCTGCAAACCCTGCTGGAGACAAGAGGTAACCTCCAGTAGTTTTCCAGATGGTCAGAATTTCACCTGTAGATTTGAATGTTCAAAAGGACCCTGATTATTCTGTCATCTGACAATCTGACACAGGCAGTGGAATGAAAAGCCAGACCGCTGCGGGGAAAATGAGCAAATCTTGAGATCTGGAAATCTTGGTAGAAACTAGTGAGCTAGAAAGCAGGGTTGTCTTGTTCAACTACTTTCGTGAAGTCTCACAAATATTATTGAGTTTAAAGCTGTCTTCATATTCTAGATGTCACAGTAAAAACGTAGCAACAAAGGATTATTTGGCTTTACTGTTATTTAATAAATTAAGAACTAGAATACAGCTTTGCAAGTGATTAATGTGGAAACTGCTTTGGCAGAGAATTGATAAAATAATCTAGACAGAAGAGTGAAAACTGACTGAATCAAGTTCTCCCTTTCCCCTACAAAAAGTAATCTCACAAGCACTATTTAGAAGTTGCAAAGACTTTCTTGCAAGCTTTTTCTCGAAGGCCATAATGAGATGGCATCTGTAATTGTTGTCACATGGATGTAAGTTCTCTGGAGAAATTTTGAGTAGCTTTATTGACACTTTTTATATTAGATGTAAGCAAACAACTTCACCACCAGCAGAAGAATGAGAAGTACAAAGTTTAAACCCAGATCCTGAATAGATCCCATTGTTGCTGTCTGTTTAAACAAAAATTTGCCAATGCTACGGGAAGACAAACAAAAAATGTCTCCACTGCTGCTTCTGAAGAGAAAAAAAAAGCAACAACTAATGTTATTCCTATCAGAAAAAGGTGTTTCTGTCAGATAAGGGAACACATTCCTCACTAAATCTCTCCATCAGACGCGTAGCCTGTGTACTACTGTTACTAACCCCTTGCTCTGTAATCTCTCTGTATATATGTCTAATTTATCAGTTTCTTGTAGATTGTCAGCAGCCTGCTGCCTCCATACCGCCACACGGCTCACAACTAGCCAGGGAGCCAGATTGCCAGACTGTCAGGTAAACTTAACTAACTCTTTTCTCTTTGCACATAGCTGCATGCACGTCTGCAACCCCCCTCCTCTTCCTTGTACAAAAGCCCTTCACTACACTTCTTCACTAACAGCAAGCTTTTAACAACTTGAGGAACAGTGATAATTTCTGCAGCGACAGTACAAACATGAATCACAGCATTCGTGCACTTATATCCGTGTAAAAATATGGAAAAAGAATGCAAAGTTGGATCTTGCAGTCCTCATTTGCTCTTTTTATGCAGTTTCTCAATGATGCCAAAATAGTAATGATTTTATTTTGTTGCTAGATAAATTTACATAAATGGGGGACTTCCAGTTTTAGGGGTAGGTGTAGGCTTCTCTTTTTGTAAGGCGGTATTTTAAAGGCATTTATGAGATTTTAGCAGGCACTTTTCAGAAAGCTCTCCCTGACCTGGAAACTCGGACCCACCGCAGTCAGCTCTTAATCTTGTTGTTAAAAGTAAACTCCTGGTGTCCTTGCTCATAGGTGGTGCAGAGGCTAAATCACGCTTCTGAGACGGTTGAGTTAATCAAGGCACAAAACCAAACCGAAGCAAGAAGGGAATACAATGCTTTTCTTTCTATTCTGTGCATATATTCACTTATGCCTATACTCTCATTTGAAATAGGTTACGTTATTTTTAGACCTCAGCCTGATCTGTAGCGACCAAGTTGATCTATAGCCCTACATACAATGAAGCTATTTCCCACGCAGCGCTGCACTTGACGTGCGTGGAAGTCTGCAGCGATGCCCACCGGGGAACGGGTGTGGTACAGCTTTCAGACTGCACCTCGGGCGCTGCCGAGCGCTCGTTCTGCGAGTCACGGGAGGTCTCTCGGTGGCCTTGGAGCAGCCGCTTCATTTGTGCCTCTCTCTTATTGCCTACAAAATGGAAGTATTGTTAAGTTCCTTACTATACACGGGTATTACAAAAATTTTACTGAGAAGTTGGTGAAAGCTCATTGTAACTGATAAGTACCGTCTACTGGTTTGCAGTTTGGAGTTTTACAGCACACTGAAAAAAAAAAAGTTACTAGTTCCATTTAAAATTCTTAAAATCCCTGTCAAATGGTTTCTGCTGTGTTTTAGATGTTGCAACAATTTGAGAATATCATTAGGTGCTTTGGATACACGGAAGTTTAATACCAACAAGTCTTATTTTTACCCTGTTTAATTTACTGTCACAAAACCAAAGCCTATTCTGTTCCTTCCAGAGCAACTCTCTTGGCAGAGAATAAGCTCTAATACCATCCTTCTCTAAATGCTAAGAAACAATTGCACCTGCAATTTTAAACATTCTTCTCAGAATGGAAGACCTACCTGATCTGTTCCTGCTATACATTTGTCTGCAAGCATTACCTTGTTCTGCAAACAAACCCCCAGAAAGGAATAAGGTCCAAAGGAAAGACTCGGGGTTTTCTGGTTTGTCCCTGAATTTTCGCTCAGTTAGGAAGACCTCATTAGCTGCGACCAGAACTGGAAGTGTTGTTCAAGAGGCCTTTCTTGCCATGTTTCCAAATCAAAACCATGGTATATGGAAAACAATAATGATCATTGAAAATATGGTTAATATTTTTAAAAATTCAGATCAGTCATCCCACAAACAACACACACCTGTATACTTAGCTGAACTATTGGCTTTCAAACAACTATTAGTTTTTACCACTAGATTGATAATCTTCCAGTGAAGTGAAAACAACACGCTATTTTTGATATATTAACACTGTTGCCTTGCTTGTCTCGGCCGCATAGCTGCACAGCCTCATAAAGCAGTGAAGCGTAACAACAGCTTTAATGCAAGTCAGCGTGATGGCATAAGTTCCTGAGTGCTTTAAATAAAGTAATTGAAATCTGGAGTGAAATTTGAAGGCATTTAAAGAACCAGTTAGATTTACTGAGGTTCAGATTTCCTAAACCCAGCAGAGGAGGAAGACAGGAGCTTGTACTGCCCTTCCTCGTCCTCTGACAGTCCCTCCTGGTATGGTACATACGCTTTCAATCACATGGTGATGCCAAATGAGGCAGATTAAAGCTCTGCCCAGCCCTCAAGCCACCCATTTTACGAGAGAGGTATGCTTGTTTTTTAAGTCTCTAGCATTACTCTTGCAGTAATGCGACCTGTCAGTGGCATTTCAACCAGGATTAAACAATAGCTTGGTAAGGCTTGTAGTTCACACAGATGTTTTCTGCATCCTGCAGTATGTCTAATCATGTTCAAACTAGTTAATATGCCTGACAATAACACAGATTCACTCTGAACTTTAACATCAAATACAGAGGCTTTTCCCTCATCCGTTATCTATACTGAATTTTAAGTGGGACTTGTGTAACTCTGGATTTTCTAGTAATTGTGATTCCAATGCATAGGCTTTGGTGAATCTCACCGGATTAGCTATGAGCAGATTCCAGCCACGTGAAACTCTAGGACACATCTAGTCAATTTATTTAGCTATACATCTGTCTGTCTTTTTGCTTAAGTCTGCATATTTCAACTGGAACCTGATCTGGAGAATCTCTGAGAACTTTTCTTAAGAGATTTTCTAAGTAAACTGATGCAACAGTGCATGAAAGTCTTGCTCTGCCTTCCATGCATCACCTCAATTTCTAGGTCCAGGAGTATGGGGCAAGCAACCAAATCTAAGCCTACCCTGAAAATTACTGGATGATGTTCACCCTTCCTAGCATCTGTGGGTACCCGTCTGATGGACTATATTGGTCAAGACTAAAATATTGCCATCATCCAATATTAAAAAGAGCACGTCTGTCTTTGGATCGTATTCAGGTTTCTGCTGAATGCAGTGAAAACCTCGTTTTCATTATCAGAGGCCAAACTCTAGACCAAAGTTATCTATTAATATAAAAACAAAAACCAAACCCCCAAAACTGATACTGCAAATGAAATTAATATTAATTTTTTAATATGAAATAATGCTTTTATTTCATATAAAATAGGAAATAAATTAAAAATAAGGCAAAATATTACTGCATGCAAAATGGTTGCATTCTGAAAATATCACTGGTCTGTTTATATTTTCCATTGCTGATTTGTTGCAGTTACAGTCAATGCCAGACAATATTGCATGCGAATGGCATCTTTAAGACAGAGAACAGAGTACTTACTAACACCAAAGGGCTTTGCATGCTATTTTCCAATTGATTTTAGACATACATGATTAGCATTTTGAGTGCCGGGGAAAAAAAGAGCTGCTTAACACCAGACAATAATACTTACACAAAAAATGACACAGGCTTCATTCATCAACTGAATGAATAGATCTGCAAATGATACCGGCCTTTAAAGAGAGGTTTACAAAAATGTCTATTAAAACCAAATGTTTTAAAAGCTGCACGTATAACCATGGGGGGAATGTAAGAATGTTCTTCCTTGTTCTCAGTTAATAGTCAATGGCTTCAGGTGCTTCCATGTCTCTCTGTGGCTTTGTGCGATTAATCTCACCTGCCATCCTCTCCTGCCTGTGCCTGTCAATGTGCCCGACAGCTCAGCTCCAGGACCTGCTGCCGCCGTCACCTATACTGCCATAAAAAGCACACTGAATGCCATGTGTCACTTGCTGATTCCGATGTAATTTTTTGTTTATATACTGCAACAGTAATCTGCATTAATGAACGGGATGTATGATGTTTCTGAAAAGAATTCTGAAAAGAAGATGGTATAACAGTAGAGTTTTAGGAAAAGATTCAAATCTACTGGGACTGCAAGTGATGGGTGTATATATGTTGCTACAAAGGTGCCTGATAACCTGATAATTTTTTTTCCTCTTCCTAGTGCCCCTAATATTTATTATTGGTTGAAAGAGGAATGGCGAGACAAAGTTTTATACTTCTTCTGTGGATAGAATTGTGCTTGTATTTCAAAGTGAGAAGCAACGCAGAATTACCATGAAGAGAAAACAAATGCAATTCTAAGCACGGTGCTTCCTAATCTGAGCATAGTCTGGGATAGCTTGTATTACACTATTTGTAGTCAGGGCTGACTTTGTACTAAAGGTCATGCCAAAACATGATTATGGTTGTGCATGTTTGTGTAGAGGAGAATCTTATGTGCCTCAGGTCCTCTTCCAGGCCGTTGCTGTACGTAACTAGTCTTAACTATGGCCCTTTCCTCACCAGTCCTGTTCCTCGCAGCATGAACATCTTGTGTTGCTTATTTTTAAAGCTGGGAAGGAAGCGCCAAAAGACAAACATATCTCTGCTAATGAGCAAGGGGAATGTCTGTCGAGTTTCTGTTCCTTTCTGACAATATCAGAAGCCCTCTGAAAAAAGAAATGGGGCGGCAAGGGAGGAGAGTAAGGAAGTCGTTGTAGGGTAACATGACCACCTCCTTGTTTGTCTTCCCCAAATGTGATGTTAAAGTTCTAATTCACTTTTATTTCTCTAAAGGACTTAAGATTAGTGCTTCTCCTAAGCCTATCTTGAAAACTTAGGAGGTGCTGAAGCCAGGAGCTGGCTCTTGATGAGTGGCTAAGTTTGAGAGTAAATGCAGATCTTTTGGGTCCTTCTGCAGTCACTCCTGACACAGACTCATTTGAGTGGAGTAGGCAAAGATCTCATTCAGGTCCCTCTTTAGATGCTGTATCCGCATCTGTATGTGGCAGAATATGGCAGAAGGATAGTTACAGCCATGGAAAGAATTACTTAGAGAAGACAGGTTTGGTGTCTTCTCAGAGTGTTTGATTAAACAAGTCTAACTACTAAGCTTCAAGAAAATATTTTCGATTAAATATTTATGCCTAGGTGCTTAGGGTTAGACTAAATCTATATGTAAACTGAGGAGTCAGTCCATAACACTAAACACTTTGGGACTGACATACTCAGACAGCTGAGTTCAACACAAAGCTTGTGAGGTCCTGAGCTTCTATAGCCCACTCTCACCAGCCATTTTGCAATCAGGAAACTCATCTTCAGGAGCATTAATGTGAAACAGAATCTAACTTAAGATGTGCCAGTCTATGATCTTCAAATAAGCCCAGAGGTGCGAGACTGTAGCTCCTGCTGAATTGTAATACCTGTGGATTTGTGGTCATAGTCTCCTAGGCTTCTCTGATTTGAAAATGTGGACATTGCCATCTGCTTTCTTAATGGTGATGGTGCGCACTTGTTTCTGTCTTCAAGCAAGCGCAATGTCATTTCTTCATTTCCCTAAGTAAATGCTATATGTGGAACTACAGACATTTTCAGTACCGCTGGCATTTCCAGTGGCAGGTTTTCAAATACCTCTAGCATTTCCAATTGATTCATTTCCAGCAATAGACTAATTGCATTCCTTCAGCCAACACTCCGATTGTCTGTGCTGCAGAGATAATATGTAACAGCACAGTTTCTAAAGAAGGAAAACGGAAAAGGCAAATTTTCTTGAAGACAGGGACATAAATGATTATGCTTCATCATATATACCACACTGTTGAGCTTGGAATAAGTTCAAGACTGTAGAACATTTGAAGCATTAGGAAAAAACCTCTTCCCAGACACATTAAAGAACTAGTTTGGATTTTTTTTTTATAAATTGCATTTACTTGCATTCTATTTTGGTATCTTGTTTTGCCACATGCTTTCCCTGAAAGTTAGGGAAAGTTAGGCTGTCACTTAGCTTGACATCAGCAAGATGAGCTGAAGTTCACCCTTTTAAAACACGACAGGCCAAGGCTGAGGAATCGTACGGAACTCACGTAACCTGTGTCCACGTTGCCTCCTGCAGCGTAGCGTAGACTGCTGAGCTGCCTTTAAACGAGCAAACCCGATTACCCGAAGCTTTTCTAGCAGGAGCACCCTGGAACTCTGCACCAAGAAGTGGGGTGTGTTTGGGTCAGCTGCCCCTTACCTCTGTGCTGCCACGGCTAGGCTGCTGCTCCAGCCCCACCTGGTTTGCTGAAAGCTGGTGCAGACCTCGCTGCGCTATATGACAATCTACACTATAAATGCACATTTAGAGGCTTAAGGGGTGAATGCTGTTATCGGACAAATTGTACATGAAAAACAGTCAAATGACAAAAGTATATGACAGAATGGAAGAGGACTTGAACGCCACAAAACCAAAAGGAAACAAAACACAAACCCCCCCACCGTTTGGAAGTATTAATTACAAAGTATGTAATGCTCATGTTGCCTGACGAGGAAGGTTATGCTGTATTTGTACAAATGTACTAGCAAATAGGTCTCGTTCAGTAAGAGATCACATTTTCATGAAGCGATGAAACTTGATTTCCAGGCTGGCGCTGTCCTTCATTTCAAACAATTAATATCAGTTGCATATAGAAAATCTTTAATGCTCACACAAAGATGGCACCTGTATTTTCTCCTTCAAATTTGCTCCCCCTTTTCGCACATGCATTCATTTCTCCACACAGCATTTTCCATCAGAGCCTGCAAACAGCAATTGTGTACATGGACTGGCAAGCAGGGTATCTGCGTCACTTCATGTGTGCGTCTAGGTGTCACTGAATGTGCGCGCACTGAGGATTTTCTTTATGTATACTGTGTGTCTGAGGATGCAGGTTTAGAGATGAGGCTTTATCCCCTTTTAAAGTTTGCTTCCAGCCCTGTGCTATTTACGTGCATGTAAAAAGTTTGCCGTGTATTTTAAGCACTTTTTCTCTTTTCTTTTTGATTTTCAGTCCTAATGCTCTTCCAGAAGAGCAGCCACATTCCAGCTCTCAGTGTGCCCCTCTCAACTGTCTCTCTAAGCCTCCTCCTTACCCCTAATCTTCGTATGCAACGTAAGAGAAAACGCAGACAGAGTGGAGTTCATGCAACAAAGGTTGGGGTTGTTCCCAGCAAGCGGGTAGACAATCCTGCCTTGTTGCCGCATTGACAAGTCTGGATTCGTATCCCCTGCTCTGGGGACTGAGGGAAGGTTGAGAAGAAGAACACAAAGCACAGAGCCCAACCTATCAAGAAGACTTTTTATGGTTCCTCTGATTGTATTCAAACTTTGCTATCACAACTAAAGTGTAGTGAAATTTAACATCTCGACAAAAATGTTCCTCCCAGCTGCTTGGCTTTACCTCTGAAATAATGAGAGACTTAAGCCAATGTTAAAAAAAGTATGTTACAGAAATCCTACCCTCACACCCTCTAAGTTCAGCCATAGGAACCAGTTTAATTTGCCTTTTGTCATTAAGGGTGTGATATTTATTTCTTACTTTATTTGCACCAGAATTTTGTGTTTATGAAATAGTCCTCTTTTTTTGGTGAAAGTTGTATTTAATTGATTTTATTTTTTGAAAACAAGCAGAAAATAGCTTAAGTGGAGAATGACTGTGTTAATATTAAAAAGAGGCTTGTTGCATTGGCCAGCGTATGGCCAATTTTTATTGCACAAAAATGTTGGAAATGGGTTGAATTGGAATGTTAACAATGACTGTATATTTTGCTGCTGCACTGATATTGTTTATGCACTTGTTTTTTTAATTCCTATTACACTAGCTTCTGGTTTTGTTCTAGCTCTTCACTGAAAGATAATTATTAAGCCTAAGAAGGAGATGAAAGGATGATGTATTGATTTGTTTTCAGTTGTTTGCTTGCATTGTAATTATATTTTCGCATTTCAGACAAGTAGATGAATTGGTGCTGTTTTTTGGGGTTACTTTCTATTTGCTATCTGAGAAAGAAAAATCTAAAACAAGTAAAAAGTGCTGCGTGCTAGTTAAAAACATTCTTTCCTCCCGCTCCCATATTCAGGATACTAGCTCGAGGCCTTACCGTGAAAGGCTAGTATGAATGGCGAAGTCGTACGCGTTTCGTGTGAAGCGTTCTGTGGTGAAAGAACTCGTGCGGGTAGCGTTAACGGTGTGGATCAAAGTTAGTAGGACTTTACTGTAGTGCATTTTTTTCCTTGCCAAAAATCAACAGACACAGAACCTTAGCTCATGTCAGTTTATGACAAATACTCAGGTGATCTACGCTACGCAGACTCTATCGCAACAGTGCACAGTGTTCCTAGTTAAAGATTCTTTCCTGTAAAAGCTGAGTGAGTCTGGGTGTTTTCTTAAGAAGTAGTGAGTTTCAGAACAAAATCAAGGATAGAGGAATTCATTTTGCACAGTACCTGACAGCAAGGCAAGCGGCTAAGTAGGGGGTCATGGTTCAGCATCTATGGGCTTCCCATCTTGTCATCAGCTAGAAAAAAGTCTGCAGTACTGCCTACCTACCTACTTGTTGGTAACTAGCAGGCTCCTTGCTTTGTCAGGTGGCCTTAATTTATTTACAGACGAAAGGCTTAGATATTTCCACATGTCTTTATTCCTTCTCTGCAGCATAGGTATGACCTACAAGCGGGAAACACAGCACAGCCTAAGGTACAGAGCAGCTGGGGAAAAAAAATTGCTGCAAGTGTGGTTGGAATAATTCTTTCATATTCTGCCTGAATCTGAGAAAATGAAGTCAGTCTTCTGTTAGTAACAGTGCTTACCAAATGTTACGATACACAAAACATCAGCAGAGGAAAGAATCGGCGACCACTCAGTGTGCCTAACAAATCATTATTACCATAGTACCGGTAACGAAGGTGCTGTAAATAATAGAAATAACTCTATGTCATCAACAACGTATGTCGTGTAACCTTGGCGAAGCAGCTGAGCTATTGTAACAAAACATTCAGAGTCGGGGTGGAGAAAATAGGAACAAACTGATATCCAATTCTGATCAGATCAAACAGACAACACTCGGCAGTGTTTCGACTTCGGTTTCCATGCGGTTCGCATGATTCTTCTCGTATACATTGACATCGCTATTCAGTATCATACTTAACCTACATGTTGTCTTGTCATAGAAAAGTCAAGTGAAACCTTGTTCAGCTCTATCATAGTGTCTGACACTGAGAATAGCTCCTATTTCGGTTTTTAGTTTTAAAAACCCAACATTTTGTCTGAGGCAAATGGTACCTTCAAAAAGCATCTCGGAATTCCTGACCTTGTCAGACTGGTGTATGAACGTTGTACCGTGGCCACGTCTGTGTCCAACACAGACAGCTGCGGTATCTTGTTAAACAGAAAAAGAATTTGCATTGCACTTTGAATACAGTTACTGCAGGCCGCACTTGGAATAGTTTTTCCTATTTTCATATCCAAAACGAACGCATTTTCCCTGAATTTAAGTTAAATTAAACAGAAATTCAGTGAACTACATTTCCTTTCTATACAGATATGAATTTATTGGAAAAAATGTTGTATCAGAACAGTTGTTTAGAAACGTATTTGTTTTCAGTTGTGATTTGCAGAGCAACTTTGGGAAATTGAAACATTGTACTGGTATGTCCGTGTGGATTAAGAGTTACGAAACAGCATCTGATGGTATAGAAATTGTGGCCCCGTTTTATAGAAATAAATGGGTTTATTAAATTTTTTATTCTCTTAAGCTTTAAATTCTTCATTTCTAAGTTTTCAATTTACATTTTTTTATATGTAATAAAACTTAAGTGTTGGAAATGTAAGAGAACTAGAAACAAACCAACTTAAATGTACAAATGGCTATAGTTATTGCATTGTAAGTTATAAAACTATGTAGGTCCCTGGGACAACTTTTGTCAGTTAACCAGTACAAAATAAAATATATATCTTGAACGTAAGATGATACACTCTTCTTTATTATATAGTGATTGATAACATACAACTTTGTGAGAGATTTTGTAGGAAATATTTACATGCAGACAAAACCAGAAACAAAAGCCTGTTTTTTTAAGGGTTGTAAAATATTATGTTTTGCCCATTTAAAATTAATTTATGATGTGTTGATATATATTCTGATTTTTAAAGATTAAGAGAAAATTATACATATATTTTGTAACAGTTGAGTATACTCAGAAAGGCTGAAATGTGTCCTACACAGTAAAGAAGCAATTTAAATCCTGCTCCGACTTTCTTATCTGAAATGCAGCTTTCATTCTCTATCATGGCCTTGAAATGTCTTTGGATTTGGAATAGCCTATTCAGTTCTGGGGCATTTTGGTTTGGGTTTTATTTTCTGCTGTAGTGGAAAAAATATTCCTTGTTCAGTGAAATGATCGACTTCTGGAAATCCAGTTTATAGGAAATATGTGGGGAAAAAAAGAAAAGAAAATAAATAATTTCAATATAAGGGGAGAAAAAGATGAATAAATACATTTTAAAAAGTAATAGTATGGAAAATATATTTTCTATCAGTCAGAAGACAAATGGAAGTTTTACAGAAAGAGGAAATACTACCATTTTTCATGCTAATCATATAGAAGTTTCTGCCTTCTAGATGGAGGCAATAGTGATATTCTTTCTGGTTGATCTGATTGACAGGTTGGCATCTCTGTGCTTTCTCCATCCACGTTTTTCACAGTAAATTGATATAACCGTAGCTATACAGTAGGGTTCATAGAATGAAACTGTAATTAAGGTAACGCTGCAAGTTTTAATGCCAAGATAACTTTCAGTTTATTTTTTATTTAAAAAAACCCGTGAACTTGTTTAAGCCATTTGCCATATTTAAGTGTGAATGGAAAGGAGATTATGTTATGAAATACAACCTCACTTATGAAATATGACCTCACCTATGAAGGCTGCTCATGATGATTATGTTGCAAATACTTAAGTAAGCTGTTAGCAAAATATGACCAGTCCTCATCACGCTGGGAACAACACCCACGAGTCTGGGCCCTTATTTTGATACCAACCTTATCGTTCAGCATGCAGTGCCAAAGTCAGCAGACGTGCTACCAGTTCCACTCTAGTTGGATTGATCATCATCGTAAGGTATAGATTTTATCAGCCCTTCAGAGGTCTGTCCCTTTCCTTGGCAGAAGATGCATATCTGCTGAGGTTACAGTAAATTTCTTTCTTTTGTACTTTGGAAATCTTCGTTTGAGAATGGCAGGCACTGATGTTTTGCCTTTGAATTATGATAATTGCTATAGTTACCTCTTTAAAAATTCCAGTCCTCACTTTTCTTCAGTTTTCCTTTGCTGTGTGTGCAGTGAGTCTGAAAGGGATATACAATATTCAGACTTTTTTTAGCCATTAAGGGTTTTTTTTTAATATAATTAAGCATCCTGTGGAAAAGAAACAAAAAAAGCAATTGCCTTTTGCCTTCAGGCACAAATGCATCTAAATATGCAATGTAAAATGCGTGCATGAGATTCTTAACATCATGTAGCTTTTCCATATCCATAACTAAGCTAGAAAATTCTTATTTCTTGCGCGATCTGCGTATTCCTCCTGCTAGAAAGGCAAGAGGACTATCACAGAGAGTCTGTGTCTTTCATTCTGAGGTGCGTGGCTTTAATCCTTACTGGATTTTAATCTGTTTCCCGTGCAGTTCTTGAAATTCCCCTTCGTGAAGTGTAATGGCAACCAAGTGACAAACTGACAAAAGGTGAAGGAAAAACCCTATATTCCATGACTGGAGTTAACGTGCAGGCAGACTCTGGGTGATAGGGCCTTGTGTTTCAAAAATGTCATTCTGCGAAGCTCTGTATTTGTTTTGATTATCATGATTTGCTGTAAAAGAAAGAGCGGAGAAGAGTGTATGTTTTTTCTCAGCATTAGTAATCCGAGTTAAACAGTTTTTATTGAGCATATGGTTATTGGATTTCAAAAATATTTTGGAAATCAATCAGCACAGGCGATTGATAAAAGTTTCAAGCAGACTGGCTTGCTAGCTGAGTTCTTATTTTATCAGCTATGAAGAAGAAATAAGAGTAATCTAGCTGCTTTTTTTTTTTTTTTCCTCCTGTTCACAGATATGGCTATGTGTGCTATGCCAGTGGATAAATTAAGTCCATTTTATTAGTTATTGCTCTATTGATTTTGAGCCCTGTGGTTTGACTGTTAAAAGGTTAATTAACTTGGTCCTTTGTAAACAATTAAAAAAAAAAGAAAACTGATGTTTTGTGACTTTTGTAATCTACTGAATGTTTCCATTTGCATGATGTTCTGTATCTAACGAACAATACAGATTGCTGTGTTCCTTCCAAAAGAGTTTTAACATTGGTGGAGTTCGTGACAAACACAAATTTGTATACTGTATGTTTACTGCTGTAATAACTCAGCTACTCCTATGTTGAATTGACATTATGTTGTCCTGCCTTCTTGGGGTTAAATGATGGAGTGTTTCTAGGTGGTGAAGAATATAAAAGTATATATGTTCATTTGCTAAAGACTGAATATTGGAAACTCTTCTTGTTGCTACTTTATGCTAAAAGCAAAAAAGTTAAATAATTCTAGTTTCCAACAATGGATCATTTGTTTTTAAAATTGAAGTAATTCCCATGTTAACTCTTCCTTGTCCTTGTAGACAATCCTAGATTAATGCCTCGTGGGGGATTCATAAAGTCTGTGCTTGTACATGTGTAATATGATCATGCAGTCAAATGGTTGGGAAAAACACTCTAGAGCTGAAGAAAATAATTAAAAGAAGCCAATATACTGATTCTTACATCTTTATGTTCCAATTAAAATTACAGTGTAATGCATAACTGTTCCAGTGAATAAACTGGCCATTTTTGTTCATTTAATGCCATGCTGTCTGGTCTACTTCTATTTACGTCAGTTTGCAGTGTGTTGGCTTGGCTTATACTTTTACATTTACTTAGTTCTTGAAGACCCATAATTGTAAGTTTAAAAGGTATCAGACAGGAAATTGAGAAGGGAAATCAGCATTAAAGGAGAAGGGAATCAGAATTAAAGCAAAGATGCTTCCTCTGGTTTCTGAGATTGAGGCAGATACTAAAATACTGATTTCCCATATAGTGTTCCCAACAGATTTGAGTGATCTCTGAAATGCTGCAACATCTGCATAAAGTCTCGCTACAAGAGTGCTTTGTAAGATGCAAATCTCCACCCTCAGGGGATGTGGAGGCAAAGGAAGAGCTGAAGTCAGCATAAAATGGGCTTGGGAGAGCTGTGTACAGTACACCACACCACACCTGCTTTATAAAGTCAGAAACATCCCTTTCCCTTGTGGCAGAGCCCTGCTCTGACAGCGAGGGGGTCGAAATCCTCCGGCGGCAGCAGCCAGTCCTGCGCTGACCCGGGAGCTCGGCCCCGGCAGCTCCTCCGGGGAACCCCGCTGCTCGCAGGGGCTCCGAGGGGTAGCCGGTGGCCGGCTTTTAGCTATGGGCCAGGAAAAGGGAAGAGCCTGGAAGAAGGATTGCACCTCCAAGCCTGCTGTGACGTGTGACTCGATGGGAACTGTGGGAGGGCTGGCTTTGTTTCTGGCTGGCTGGTGAGGTGCTTTGGGCAGTAGCAGGATTTGTGCATGGTGACAGAAAGGCAGTTCAGGAGCTGTTACTTGTCAAAGTTCTTCCCACTTCTTCTCTCTTTTCTTCCTTTTTCTCGTCTAGCAGGGGGAGGTCCCCCACCTTATCTGTGTTCATTGCAGAAGTGCCTTTGGCAACAGTGTTGCATGATTATTTTAGCAGAAGTGTGACTGCTCTGGATAAAATTTTCTTACCCTGGGAGTTCCTCCCCTTTGATTTTAAATTAAAAGAGTTTCTGAGAATCAAAAAGAAAAAAAAGAGGAAAGCAGACTTTTCTTCCTCAGCATATTTGTTTTGATAGCAGTTTCACAGAGAGCTCCTCTTGGGTGAACGTCCTCATGGCAACGCTGATTTGAGAAACTTCTAAACCATATTGCTCCTTCCCCTTCCTCTGTACCGTCCCTTCAGCTGGTCCTGTGCAGCTCTTTGAGAGGCAATGGTATGAATAAGGTCACTGAAATAGTCTGGGTTAAAAAAAAAAAATCTCCAAAAAATATATCTTTTGTTTCCTAAGAAAATGTCTGTGTAATATCTCCCTTGAGAAGCACCGTTACCCCTTGTTCTGGAGCAGGAGGTAATTTCTGACAAATGAACTATTGGTTTTCCTATAGAAATATGCCAGATGACAATGGAAAAGATCCCGAAGCTAAAGTTTACAGTGACTGCCACTGCATGTCTTTGTTTCTGGATACCTCCCTTGATAAATCCTGCGGTTCCGCTTAGAGAAATGCAGAGAGCACTCCCAGTTATACCTAAAGGCAACAAGAGCCATAGTTTGACTCTCCTAACACCATAAAACACTGACAGGCCACTGGCAACTCAGATTGAACACAAAAAAATTACTGCATAATTTTGAACAATGTGAAAACCTGGATTTCATGAGACCAATAAGAAGAACAGAGGCATTAATTATGAAGGGGGCCGTATCAAAGGGCCTGACATCCACATCTTCTAGCAGCCTGTGAACGGCAAATATAGAAGAGAAGATTTTATATATAGAACAAAATACAGGGGGAAAATGGAGCTAAAATAGATAATAATAATTATGTGCATCCTGGGAAAAAATATTTGGAATAAAGCCAGCTCTCATTTCTTTGGGTATGCTAAAGGCACAGGCACAACTGCTTTCCTCTCAGTGGAAAGTTTGAGTGATTGCCTGGATGAAAGAAGAAAGTCCTAACTTTGCACAAAAATAAGGCTCAATACCATACTTGACAACTCAGCAGAAGCTTAATAACCCAGTAAAAAATAGTGACCTTTGCAAGAATGATTCCTTCTTGACTACAGCAGTATATTAGAAAACACACATTTCACTCATTATTATTTATAAATTCTCTTGTATCATATTGGAGGTATCTAACTTCAGGAATAATGTTTGGTGGCTGGTCTTAGAGAAAAAAAGTTTAAATTATTGTTATAATAATACATGATTGAGAAAATGTTATTTGTGAGAAAGCTCCATATGAGGGGGGGAAAGAAGGCCCTTCATCTCCCTTAAGTGAGTTATCAGGAAACTTTGGAAATAAATAATGAGGCAGTTGAGACATTTCAATTAATTCATAGCATTCCCTACCTGGGGAGAGCTGTCATCTTTTTAAGTGTTGATTACCTCTCTCAAGAAAATTGATTTTTACTATTCAATGCTGTCATATTGGTTAAGGTATTAAAACTGAGGCTATTTACTCACATTTGGAATATAATATGGAAAATTACATGAGTACAGAGCTCCCTTGAAGATCAAATTCTGAATACAGAAGATGTCAGCCCAATATTTTGTTCCCCTTCACAGAGATGGGAAAGGCCTATGATCACAGGAGAAAAAGAGCTGCTGTTTTTACAGCACACAGGTCGTCTTCTATCCCCCTATACAAGACTAAATGGCTTTGCTGTAGCAATAAAAAACTCGACAACCTCTGTAAACTCAGATGGCTCAATGCTGATCCATCCGAGGTAGCTCGCTCTATAGCGATGCAGCTTGTTACTGGTCTAAAAATGAAGCGACAGCTGTCCTTCGTGGCTATACAGATGCTACCGTCAGGCCCTAGACCAGGGAAGTTACTTTAGAATCAGGTGGGGTTTGACTCATGTCATTCACAGTTGGTTGGGAAACTTGCTTTGACCTGAATGAATGGACCTGCCATTCAGTTCATTCCTTTGAAATTTGATTTAAAGAGATCCCTGGGTTACAGCAAAGTGCCACAGACTTTAGTGGGCTCCATCTGGGTGTTGGGCATTCCCCTATGCGGAGCAGATGATAGGACTGTGGGCATAACATCAAGTACCACGTCCAATTTGAAGATGTGACCGACGAGTGCTTTCATGGCCAGCTTGTGACTCAACTTCAGCCATGCAAAACGTAAAATTAGAGCTTATATAAATGCACTGCATACAAATACCAGCTCTCTCGAAGTCCTACATTACTTAAAAAGAAAATGCCTCTGTGAAGCCACCACTGCTTTCAAAGGTTTTTGTTATCTAAGCTAAATGCAAAGTAGCTCTTTTTATCTTCGGAGCACTCTATGCATATTAATTCATTCCCAAAACATCTTTGCAAAATGGGTACTGTTATCTCTCACCTACAGATAGACAAACTGAGACTGTGCAAAGGGAAAACATCAACACTCAACGAAGTGAGCCAAGTTTCTTTACAGGTAACCCTTCACCTCTCCACGTACATCCACTCTGCACACACCGGAATACCAAAGTGGTTTTAGATGCGGTAGCCAGGTGCTCTCAGCAAGGTGAGTTATTTAGTCCACGAGGTACATACCCTGCTCCAGAACCTGCATTGCTCGAGAGCTTGAGTTGCTTCGGACCTCATTCCCTGTTTCTGCAGTGCTTGGTATCAACAGATCCTCACTATAAATAGCTGAGGTTTAACATCCACTTTCTGGTTTTCATTTCCTTAGACCTATGCCCTCTTTCTGACTGTCTCCCAGGCCTGTAAACCAAAGAGGCATTTTGACTCACTAGGCCCAAGATGAAAACATTGCCTAAACATGGGAAAACTTTTCTTCCCCCATGTTAGCTCAGGAAAATATAGATGTTCTTTTTCTGGTAAAGAACTTGGATTTCCTTTGAAGTGACTACATCCCTTCAAAGACTGTGTTCCAAATCGTGAATATAAATCTGCGACTGAGCCCAAATTAAGATTCTGGAGTTTCTGAAGTTTCAGACCCCTCATCTATGCAGTTATGCTTAGTGCTATTTATGGCTGAATATAAAAGCACAGCACATTTCAGTATGGTAAAGTTACAGCCATTTACAGTGCATAAAGCCTCGGATGTATACTGTAAAGCTTGCCTGAAGTACTGAGTTCCAAAATTAGACAATGTTAGATCTCTGGAGGTAAAAATACATTTTAAAAATTATAAATATGAATGGAATGCTATTTTTGAGATTCAGGATACAAGAGCAAGTTTAAGTGGAACAGGAGCAACATTTATATCCTTTTCACAGCCTTTGCTCCAAATAATCACATTTTAGCCCAGAAAGATCCAAGGGAGTCTGTGGAATGCGGATCAGAATGAAGGAAAACAAGGGTGGATGAAGCTAACTTAGAGGAGCCTGCAAATGCAGCAACAGCTTTGAAGTCTCTCTGTTTTAAGTCACTATAAATTATTGAGAAGTATGCTGAAACTCCTGTGCATGTACCATACGCCTCATTAGAAGCAATCTGAAGTACCTGACAGGGTGGTTTTTACACTAAGGAAAAGAAAGTTAAGGGAGTATTGCAGTATTGAGACTGGTATATTCTCTTCCAGAGCTGGAAGTGATAATTACGCCTTTCTTTTCACAACAGGTTTTATCAGCCAATTGCTCTCCAGGTGTTGATTTGTTAAGAAGAGAACCAAAACATTTTGCTTTACTGTTTAGGTAAGCATTCATAGAGAATGGTTAATATTTAATGTATATAGCACCTTAGCAGTACCTGGCTCTTGAAACAAAGTACGATCCCATACATCATAGCACAGCCCGCTGCCAGCTCCCCAACGGCCCCTTGGAAAAGCACTCCCGGGATCTTGCTGGCACCTATTTTCTTGTCAGACCACAAGGAACTTGTGGGCCGTATCAGGAGCAGCTTTGCCTAATTTAAACAATTTTCAACAGTGAATTTAACTTGATCTGGCAAAAAGCTAGAGAGACTATTGATTTTGGATGTGGGGTACACCCAAAAGAGTTGTCACTCCTGCCCTGGGAATCAGACCCTGCTAAGATGTCTCAAATGGGGAGCTTAGACCATGGGGTTTTAACTTTTTTTCATAGTAGCTGTTGGCTGTCACTGCAGAAGGCAAGAAGAAACAGGAGGGGAGTAGAACATTTTCTCGAGCAAAGCTTGCTTTCTGTCTCCTTTTTACTACCATGACTTTATGGTGTTTTCACCTGTAGTTAATCCAAATCAAAGCTAAAGCATTGTTGCTAATGGTAGCTAAACGTTTGACATAAATTGGATAGTGGGAAACATATTTCATTAACCTGTGATGATGATAATGAAGAATATTCTGACTTCTAAAAGCAATCGGTCTTTGTCAAATGAATGCCATTCTGCAAGACTTATCTAACAAAACTGATTAAATAGCAATTACTCCCTCTAAGCAGCAATCCTTCAGTAAAACTAAGGGATATGTGTGATAGCTTTATCTCAACATGATTTCAATAAATTCCAAGAATTTGCTTGCAATAGACAAAATGCTTTTGTGCAGCAAAAAAGGGGTAAGACAAAATTAACATTGAGGCAGGAATCAATGGTAGCAGGAATGTTTCTTCTTTTGATTATCATAGTGCTGTTCTTGCAGAGCTACACGTTAGCATTCATCTGTGTGGTAGAGAAAGAAGCCCTGGCTGTAGGGGGTATAAACAGGATTCTCTACTACAGCGGCTGGAAGTGGACAAAACCTGCTGCTGGGCAGTCCCCATAACTACCTTTGATAGGGCCCAAAATGACAACAGGGGGAAACAGATTAAACACAACAATGTTCCCTCTTATACAGTCAAGCAAGACAGAACACAGATCTACATTAGAAGCACTGTCTGGGTGAAAAGAAACTGTAATGGATTTTCTTCTGAGGGCTACCTACCCATCCTTTTCTGTTCCAGCAGTTAATACCCAGGATTTGTTGAACCCCCCTTGGAGTGCTTCTCATGGGTCACCTCTGATGTTTGACTCACAATTCACGCTGTTGACCCTGCGGCTCCTTTTCATGGGGAAGTGAAGCCATTCCTAAGATACAGTGAGTTCTAGGCTTTTCGATGGGGAGTAAGTAACAAAAATGCTGGATGCATTTTTTGGTGTAAGCCAGCATAATGCTATGAATTCAGGGTCCCCACCCTGTTGTGACACGCACACTGGGCGCTGCACAGGGAACAAGCTTCGGGCTCGAGTCTCTCTCATCTTTGTAAGCCACTCCCCAGGCTAAGAAGTCAGAGTCTCCAGCCTCAGGCTGAAAGTCACATTATGTCTTTGAATGCTGGGTTCTGTGTTTGCCTGCTGATTTAACCGAGGTTAAGTATCTGCCTCGCATTTGCTTGCTTAGTCCGTGTATCTCTGTTGCACACGCTGCAGTCGCTTTGTGCATTGTCACTGCTGCTGCCATTGGAAGAGACTTTTCATTTGGAATGTGCACGAGGGCCTGAGATGAGTGAGATTCTTCTCTAATTAGTATCCTACTCTATCTTTTGCTATATCGGTTCTTGTTCTTCATTATACTTCCCTGCTGGCAGAACTGGTTTGTAGGTTATACGCTATGCGGTTCACAGAAGATTCAAAATATACAATGAGCTGTACCCTAACTTAGGCAGGACTCGGCTTGGTTAGCTATGCATTTAAGTATGGATTTTCTATATTACAAGCTGCATTTTAATTTTAGTTTTTATTTGGAGTTTCATATCTAACAGAGAATGGCATTTTTCCGTCAGACCTCAGTGAAGGTACTGTCCAAGTCAGCTCCAAATAAGCCACTCTAAACAAGCTAATGTTTGTAATGTTTAGAACCATTACACATATATTTTTGTCAGGTGCTGAGTTCATACATCTTCTTTCTCAGGGTCCTGTAGATTAATGCTGTAAAAATATGTTACTACCCAGATTTACTGTGGGGTATAGCACAGGGTAGTACTCAGAGAAACCAAAGCCAGAGGCCATAAACTGAATCCAGGAGCAGATTTATTGTGTATCTGAGAAGAAAATAAAGTTAAACTCCAGCAGAAATAAAGAAACTTGTCCAGAGGCAACAACAGGAACAGTCTCACTACAGGAGTTAGTCAAAATCAAGTCTTCTGAAGGCTGTTTCTATTAGGAGAAGAAAAGGTTAATACAAAGAGGTTTACTGGAGGAACAATGGTTTACACAGAAAGTGAAGCTCTCACAAACTAAACAAAGATTGCCTATAAAGTCCTGCTTCCCTGAATGGTTTGGGGCTCCAGGAGCACGAGATGAGCGCTTGCAAGCCTTTCACATGCCAGAAGCACTCTTTCAATGTTTTCTTGAGGCTAAACCTTGCCAGCTGTCCTTGCCATCCTTCTACACCTCTGTGTGCTTCCATAGGGTTCCCGTCGCTCCTCCCATATGCAAATAGGTATAATTAAGTCAAGTCTCCACCACTGCATTTCTCACCACCCCCACAGAAAGCTTTGGAGCCAGATGGCCCAGCTATTGCCCACACTTGAACGGGTTAGCTGTGGCTTACTGGTTTCCTCAGTTACCATACAACAGAGGGGTACGTAACTCTTCCCGCACTTCGCCTAAGGTGGGAAGTACACTGCGAGGCTTTTATTCAAGTAGTGTCATTTTCTGACCTTCCTATATTTTAAGCAGAATTGGCAGCACTGTCTATGTTTAAGCTTATTCAGTATTTTCTGTTTTCAGATCCCTTCTCCGGTTATTACACTAAATTTTTAATCATTTAGGGTGATGTTTTCCAAGATAATATCTATCTCAGATTGACTTTTTACAGTTAGAAAAATGTTCTTCCTCTTGCTGACATCATTGCCAAAAGACTCTCTGTCTCTCCCTGGAGATGGAGAATAAGAGAGATTGAGAGCAGTGTATAAAAAAGGAGGAAGGGCATGCCAGAAGGGGCGGCCGGTTGTCACCCTGTTAAAGCAGGCAGAGCGGACCCGTTGCTGGTGTACAGCAGCTCAGAGCCAGCTTGAACCAGCTGCTCCAGGTCTGTGCTGTAACTAACTGAAAAGAGACAATTAGCTACTCTGAGAAGCCCGTACCGCACTGCAGTGTACAAATGCTCTACAGTTACTGTGAATTCACTGACTGCGTGAATTTCTTCTATCGCAGGCTGTCACCTCACTGCTTTAAAGACACCAGTGTGCTTCAGGAGGATTTCGTCAAGAAAATAAGCTTTTGTGACCGATCTCCTGATGCCGCAGAGTTGTGACGATTCTCTTTTCTGAGGTGACCTTTATTTTCCAGAGTGACATTGCAATAAATTACCGCTCACTGATAACATCGCAGAAAACAAAATTAACATAGTTCCTACCATTTGGTTGGGGTTTGTGGGGTGTGTGCATTTGCCCTTGCTTCCTTAGCTGTTTTCCTCCCAGGAGCAGAGCTCCACTTTTAAAGAGGCAAGTACAAAGTTCGATAATAAGTGATAATTCTGCCTGGCTAAAGATTGGCAGTTGAGCAATCAGCTAATACTTTCATCGCCATAGACTAACATTTTGTATTTTACTACTGTATTGACATCTTGGACAACTTTGAACAAATCGCTTCTTCCCATAATACCTCATTTTCCTTCCCCATCAAGAGAGGCTGACACTTCCTCCTTGGTGAAGTGCTCTGAGAATTACTAATGAGAGGTTCCCTGCCTCTCTTGCTCTCTCCTTGTTTAAATCAGTAAACTAAAGATTACTCAGTCTGAGTCCAGAGGAAGATTTAAATGTGCACCAGTGTTCCGGAAGAAGATTTTTATCTGAATGAGTTAATGATTGATCCTTGGCACACATCCATGAACTGTACACAGCTGAAGTTTACAAGAATCTCTAGCTCGTTGCAATAAAGTCAGCAGGTACTAGGGCTCTTCATAAGTATATTCATCTCCATATGCCCAGCCCAGGTCAGGTGACTGAAGTCAGGAAATAAATCAGTCTTTTACCTCCGAGTCACTGCGTTTTTTTGTATGTTTGCAAAAGTAGAACCTAATGTTTGCAATTGCAAGCACACAAATCCAGGATGTGATCTAACTGCCCCATTTTTAGTGGAAAATGAAAGGGGTGGCTGTAAGATATCAACCCTCTTCCAGAACAGAAAGATTTCACGAAGAGACCAAAAGAGTGAGATCCTTGGCACGTGGTGGCAGATGTCCGAGCTGCACCACTTCTCCTGCTCTCTAACACTGAATGCAGAAGACCCACTCATTTGACTTCTGCCTCATGATCCTTTGCTGCTGCACGGGGTACGGGTAGCACCGCCATGGCCTCTCTCTGCTGCTGTGCCTCCCGTGGGTCAGACACGGCCGGTGCCTCACGCAGGTGCTCCCCTGACATTAGGAGACAGCGTGTTACCATCGGGTCCTGCATGCCAAGGAAGCCTGCTGGAAAGGACTCAGCAGGAGCCTCACACCGTAGCACAGGACCATGGAGGAAGGTAGTGCCCCATCACGTGGCTCCCCCATGCTGATACGGCCATGCTGCGTGCATGACTCTGTGGGTGCTGACGGAAGGTATCCTCGTCCCTTGGGAGATAAGGAAGTTGCAAAGTCAGCAGCTTGCCCGAGTAGTCCATAAAATCTTACTGCTGAAGATGTAAGAGTGTAAGAGTGGCTGTATGGGTCAAATGAAAGGTCTCTCGTGCCCACTTCCCGTCTCTGACAGTGGCCGAAAAAAGATGTAAGAGCAGGGCAAGTGCAGAGGGGTACTTCCCCAGAATATTCTTCTAGGCTCCAGCAATTCATGGGCTTCCTGGCAACAAAAGGTTGTGTTGGACCATCACCAAAGCGAGAACATCCCTGGAGCGTAGCTGACTGCACTCCCTCTCTTTTGTGAGGAAATACTCCAAGTTTTGCTGACGGCAAATGAGGCAGCACGTTACGACACAGGAGGCCATCTTTTAAAGAAAGCCTAAAACCTGGGGTTTCCAAACCCCAGGAAATCCCCATGTAGTGGGAGCACCACTTGCAACTGGTTTGCCTCTAACTGCACCACATCAGGCTCCCTGACAGCCTCAAAAGCTCTCACCCTGCATACCACAGACCGCTGTTACCCGCTCTCATGGTAGCACAGGTGGAGATGTTCTGCCTCCAAACATCATGTCACAGTTAAGCAGGTCAACAGGTGCTTTCAGATACTATTGCTATATAAATGAACCTAATGCCAGGTCTCACAGCAGCATAGCCTCTGATTGCCTTTGTCAGTTAATGTTGATTAAAATTTAGAGAGAGGCAACTGCTTTGGCCCGAATGAACCATTTTAGCTGGAATTATTACTGATGCAAGCATTGCAGCTCCATTCCTGGCATCAAAACTCACTTTTAAGTGCTAGGACTCAGATGTCTTTGAGAATTTTCTCGTCAGAAGAGGGGACTGCATTACGCCCAACTTCTTTTACAGACACTGATAAATCTTACAGGAATTGGGCCTCCTTCCAGGGGAGGCGTTTCGGAGGTGAATGGGGAGAGAAGGCAGCATATGAACACGGTGGGGCTGTGCGTGAGAGGGGCACAGCGGGGTTAGCTGCGGGCCCAGGCCCATGCCCGGCCGGGCGCCCGCAGGGCCGGGGCCGGCGAGGCTCAGCGCCGGCCGGGAGGAAGCGGAGCAGGTGCTGCGCCCGCGGCTCCCACTTCCCTGCGCGGGCCGCGGGGGGAACTTGCGCCGGCGGCCCGCGAGTGCTCGGCTCGGGAAAGTTCCCGCGCAGCCCCGGCCCGGGACGGGCGGCGGAGGGCTGGGGCTCGCCATGCCGGCGAGGGGCCGCGCCCGGGGCCGGCGGCCGCTGGGCAGGTAGCGCAGGGCAGGGCGGGGAGGCGCCCGGTCAGGTGCCGGTGGGGGAGGGAAGGGGCGGGGAGCGGCGGGCAGGTGAGGAGCCGGCGCGGGCGGCGGCTGGAACTGCGGTGCAGGCGGGCAGGGAGGGAAGCGCTGCCCTCGGGACTACGCCGGCCCCGCCGCCCCCCGGGCTGGAGGGGCGCCGAGGACCCCGTGGTTTCTCTCTCACTGTGTCTCTCTCCGTTTCTCCCCCGCCCCGAGGATGAGCGGAGCCGACGGCGCGCACTTCAGGCGGGCCGCCATCCGCAGGAAATCCAGCCCGGTCCCTGCCGCCTCTAATGGAGAAGCGCCCACCTGCCCCGCGGGGCCCCCGCCGGGGGCGGCCGCCTGGAGGACGCCCGCAGGTAACGGAGGACGCCCGCTCCACCGGCCCCGCCGTCGGCGCCGTCACCGCAGCCCTGCGGGGGCGTGCGGAAGCGCCCCGCTGCCGGGGGGGGGACGCGGCGGGGGTGCCCCGGGGGGAGCGGGGAAGGCGGCAGCGCCGTCCTGCCCGAGTCGCTCTGCCGTGCGGGTTCGGTGCGGGCTGACTCCCGCGGCGAGCTCCCACGGGCTTTCTCTGCCCGTGCGGCTGGCAGCGGGCGGTTTGTACAAATAAAAGGTTGCGTTTCCTCGTCGGAGTCGGAAGGGAGGCTCGCTTAACCCGCTGCGGCCGTGCGTGCCCGTGCGGTGAAGGTGACGGCTGGCACAGGTGCCCCCGCGGGCGGCCGCGGAGCCGCTGCTCCGAGGGGCTGAGCTGGGGTGGAGGGGGAGCCCGCCGGGCCCTCGGAGCCGGGGGCGGCTGCAGCTCAGCTCATACCCTCAGCCCCCATCTCGGCACGAAAGGTTCTTAAGTTGTACTTTTAACAGGTCTTGGACTGGCGGGAAAGCAGTCAGTCTCGCTGCTCTGACAGACCCGTGCCTCACGCCCGCCCTCCCCGATGCCTCTGTCTTTGCCTCCTTCGGCAACAAACCCGTGTTAGACTTGTGTGACATGTTACGCTTCAGAAGGCGGCTGCTACAGCATTAATGCAGGACTATTAAAAGGGACTGTCAGCTTAGGCTGGTTATCTGTGTTACCTTGGCCATGCTGTAAAAATAAGCTGTCATAAAATCCAAACTTCAGAAAGTTGTTGCTTGAGAGCACGTTAACGCACACACCCATTGATCTGTCTAAACCCGGCAGCGCTGTGATGTGAAAGCAGGTGTGACACGCTGTGCTCGTGCTTCTGATGTCACAGCAGCTTGGTTTTACGGATGTGGAAGGATGAAGTGGATGAAATAAAGCTTGAAATCTCTGACATACGCTTGTTACGTTGTTGGGAATGATGACATGCCAAATATAAGGACAGGGATGTTTTGCTTGAGGACTGTCTTTTCACAGTTTCCCAGGCAAGAGGCCTGCTTAATTTAACAATGAGGATGCACAGGTAAGAACAGACTATCGCGATGCTGTTCATAGCGTGCTTAATTTAGCTTTAATATGTAGTGACTTTGGATATGTGCATGAACTCACAAGTTTTTATTGGTGGTGGGATTTTTTTTTTTTTCCCCCAAGGCTTTACTTGCATGTTTACTTTGGGAAAGAGGAATTGGCAGCTGTATTTGTAGTATGTGGACAATGGATTTCATTCTCCTCTAACAGAGGTACTCTAGCAACAGGGACCCTGTGTTTTCTGTTAGTTTCTACTTTAATTTCTTTAGGCTTCTGTAGTTGCTCACTGTTACCTTACACTCCTGGGTAACAGCTTCATACTCATCTACAGTATTTTATTGTTGCTCTTTTTGTCTGCGCGCACACCAAACCCACCAGGTGACTTTTATTTACTAAACGTATGTGCAATGCATAGCTTTTCAGTGTGAGCTTTTGGCTTCTTGTGGCCTTTGGATGGCAGGAAGGCTGTGAGGGCCATGACAAGAGCAACATGCTGCTTATCAAATGTCCCTGCAATTGCAATAACCAACTTCATAGTACTTCCTTGCATCGTGATTGCTAAATATGATTGCAATATAAAAAATACACAAAATTAAGATAAAGAAATGAATCCTAAAGATGGGGGAAATAAAAGGGAGACTCGATGATTTTTAGCTTTTTTTTCACGTAGGTACATAAATCCTCCCTTTTTTCATTCATAATCCATTTCTCCTAGAAAATGAAGTGAAGAAACCTTGTGTATACAAACAATTTCTTTTCTCTTAGTGGGACTTTGGCTCCCTATCTGCTCCTCCTGTTGGAAGTGACCACTGCGGCATGTGCTCCAGCATCCTGTAATCCCAGGATAGGTTCATAGCCTCCCTCTCTGTTCTTTGTAGTCAGAATGTGACTGCGCCTGCATCTGCTGCTGATAAAATGTGATCAGACTGCCTTGATTCTGCAAGTATAAACTTTAATCTCCAAGTGCAACATAAAGCTGGGTGTGTTCTTTCGCCTATTAAAAAAAAAAAAAAAAAAAAAATCAGGTGTTCACCCTTTTCTGGCTTACAAAATCCTAACTGATTTTGAAGGAGTTTTCTAATGCAGGAGTATGCCTTTGCCCTGCTTGAAAACCTTAGGGGGAAGGAGGAGTTAGTGTAGCCCACACACGTCCAGTCCTTGTCTCTGCCAGGTATTGTGCAATCTGCTAGTTAGTTACGTTACTGCTTGGGGACAGGACTCTGGCAATTCTCTCAGATCTGTATCTGGAAAGCAACTGGAGAAACTAGATGTATTACATGAGCTATAGTTGCTTATAAAGGCACTAGAAACAAATCTGGATTATGTCTATGGCAGGCATATCAGAACTCTTCTCAGACTAGTAAATTGGGTGTTAATTAGAAGACTTAATACGACCTGTTAAAATGCCTGTACACTCAATAGTTTCCCCAGAGCCTTTGACATTGGCCTGATGAAGTAGGGAATATCCCAGGTTTTCTATGCTGGGAGACAGAAGATCTGCAAGTATTCCCATTCTTGGTGGTGGTTGAAAAATTTCTAATGCTGAAATGGGCTACTTAATGTTTCTGTTACAGCATCAGTCTTTTGTTGTGCATTGCAATCTAAGTGCCTGATTTCTAACAGAAAAAAATCTTTCTCCTCTTCAACGTACTGTAGTCCAAGTCATTCAAGTTCATTGTCATGTGCAAAATTGCAATTGAATTTTGTTAACGTTTGAGTTTGAAAAGGCTTGGTGTGTTTAACAACCTACAGGACAAAGCAAAAATCATTTCCTATTAGAAGCTGACATTCATTTAAAAGTTTGGACAAAAGAGTACTTGAATCTGGAGAGATACTTTGAAATTGTTGGAAAATGTCAAGGCTGATATCTGGAGACAGTTTAGAGAAGAGCGTTCAGTGGAGTAGCATGATTAATAATCTCTTTTTGAAGGGAATAACTAATGCGGATTTGGTGTCTTTTTTCTGCTAAATTAGAATTCAGAGTTGATAGTAACTTGAACAAATCTTTACTTCAAATGCACATACGCATGTTAACTCAAAATTAGCTATCTGCTAAGAAGCAGGTGTAGGCTGCTGCTTGCTTGTTCAGCACCTTTCACAAGCCAAGAGCTCTGCAAAGCGTGAGCACAGCACTACTTTGATTCTCCGTCGGATTAAGCTGTCCTAGAAGGCTGTATCTCCACTTAGTCCACTTGATTTAGCTGTGTAGTGCAGACACAGCTCAGAACACAAGGACACAGTAACTCGCTAATAGCAAAAAATAGCTTCTCCCTGCTATCGGTGCAGTCACCTCTGTCCTTGCTGCAAGTAGACTAGGTTAACTTTTTGTGAAATTCAAACCTTGCACGATTCCTTGGCTGAGGGCAAATTTACACCCTTTCTGGACTGTCTTCTCTTGTTCCCTTTTTCCTAAATATATGCCTGCTGGCACTGTACTGTATATTGGCAGTCTCAGACATTGCAGCGTGCCTCTTGGGGAGCTGAGGTAATTTGCATTCAGGACAGCATTCACTGCAGCAAGGTGTCTGCAAACACTGACAGGAAAAATAGTTCCCTGCCACTGCTGTTATATCTCTGCCTGTTAAATGGATGTGATTTTATGGGATGATGTTAACAAAACTTCAGTAGTCTTTTGGGTTTCCATCTTGCAGTGGGAGATAACTAAATGAGACTCTAATAGCATGCTGCTCTAGTCCATGAAAAATATCTTCATTGTTCAGGGGTTTATTCTTTAAGTGCTTGAACAACACCTATGCCCTGCCTGATAGTTTTTCATTGTTGTTGTTTTGGGGTTTTTTTTGAAAATAATTAACTTTGGACTATCATTTTCCTTGCTCCTGGCTTTGTGTTATCCGCTGCATTTCGTTGACTGGTCTGCAGTGATTGAAAATCTGATTGCTATACAGTGTGTTCAGGAAAACCTATATGATCATTAGGGCTAATCTAAGCAGTGATTGGAATCTGTAGATTCATTAGAGACCACCACGAAAGAGAACTAGTTGCATTGCGCACCTTCCTGGTGAATGCAGGGGTTTTGAAATTTTTCTAAAGTTGAGATTTTTTCAAGGAGAGCTGGTACTTGAAAATGCTGAGAAGGGAAGGTGAGCATATAGGCAGTTGCTTCTAAATATTCCTCTCCCAAAATGAGGGAAAGTAAAGTATAAAAAAATTGCTTTATGCAGAACTTGCATGAAAATACATTTTCCTGTTGGTGTTATTGGAATGTTTCCTGTTTCTGCGGGCCTAATTAATCCCATGGGCCTCCTGTGGAAGCAAATGTGTTGTGTGAAAGTGCCAGGAAATGGAACTTAGCTTCCTGAATGTAATTTTACTGTTTTCTTATTCCTTTCTTCCCCTTCTTCTCTGCCAAATATTTAGGATCAAAATATTCCCTCTGAAGCCAATAAGAGTGAACCGTTTGGTTCATAGACTATCCAGGAGAGCTGCTTGTGTGTATCCTGGGCTGGCTTGGCGATGCTGTTTAGCCCTTCCCAAACCATGTCTACTTTGCCCAATAATTGTTGTTGGTCTTGTAGCACTGACTTCCTGCTGGTCAGGAGGGTGATTTTCTTAAATAAATTAGAATTTGTATTCACAACTGCTTGACCTGCTAATGACAACACACAAAGAGTTTCAAAGAAGAGTTACAATTTGACGCGAATATTCTGAAAATAAAGTAAGTCTGCTCTTTGCTGGAGAGGCTTCTTTGGAATACGCTGCGAGAGGGCAAAATTGCAGAGGTGCTGGTAAATGCCATTCCTGACGTGCTTTCAGGCATAACTGCAATTGGAAAGTAATAGTTTGCATACACAATACAAATCAGTTGTACAAAATCACAGTAGCAGGTTGCTTTTGCAGATAGATGAATAAATAAATATGGTTGGGAGATTTTTGGATTGGAGGAGAGCTTGCTTGGGCAATGTGTTACTTTTGGGCGACCAGTAAAACACCAATATTGAGAAAGGAAGCTGTTCATACAAAAAAAAATTACGATTTGCCCTTTGGGCTATTATTTTGTCCCTTTTCTGTCAATACCTTTGCTGCTTAAAACTGCAGTTGTCAGACTTTTCACCCACTTCTTAAGTCACGGTGAAGGACTATCTCATCTCCCAGCATTTCAGTCAAAATCCCATTTATAACTGGGCAATATTTTTATTTGATGCTTATGTCTTGGGTACAGTGTGATCTGTGATAAAGCATTCCAACTGCTGTGTTTTGCACTGTTATGTCTTAAAGTAGTTACGCATTTGCTGTATAAGACAAATTATCTTCCCAAGACAAAGGATTTGTCAGAGGGAAAAGAAAAATATGAAGCAAGCAAATTTTAAAATTAGATACTTGTGGGTTTTTTTCCTCCCTCCATTTCTGTTAATGCTGGGTAGATTTTCTTTGAAATGTCATTGTCAATTCAATATTTTAATCAAATTACTGACTGTGAATTTTGTAGCTGACTCTCCTTTTCTATGAGGGGGAAAAAATGGCTTTCTGTTCCAGTATGGAATACTGTGTATAATCTCTCCTGAATATAAGGCAATCCAGGATGTATAGATACACTTAGATGATCAGAATGATCCCTTCAATCATGTTAAATCTGTGAATAAACTTTGCCTCCAGTTCTTGACGGTCAAAACGTTTTAATCAAATGCGTAGTGGTGAACAGCTCAGTATATTCAGGCCATTATCAAAAACCTCCTGTACTTCTGACAAGGGGAGAGAGAATTCTGTTTAGACAGGGTATTCCCAGAGTGGTAGTTTTGTCAATAACCCAAGCAAGTAAAAGGAGGAAATCAAAAGAGAAATTTTAAATGGTTTCTTCAACTAGCTGCCTTGGAAGTAGCATTTTAAGAGGTAGCTTTAGTAGAAGAAATGACTTTTGAAATTGATGTGGAGAAGGGAGGATGGGGCTTTGTTGAAATGTTGATAAACCAAGTGAAAAACAGAGATGTAGTCCCAGCATGCAAATACACAACAGTGAGGCGATACCAGAAGATACGGAGAAATGAGTAAAAGCAGAAGAGGAGAAAAACTATTACTTTTTTTCCCCACAGGTTTAAACAGTTACATTTAAAGGCATTTGCGAAGCCCTTATTGATTGCTTCTGTCCTGCTGGGGTCAAGGCGTACATGTTCAGCATCCGTCTGAAATAGCGCGCAGTATTTGACCGGTGTGAGCAGGACCATGGTCCTCTTACCTGAGACATCAGAAATCCTTCACAGTCTTCTAAAACTTCTTTGATACAAATAATTCAGACTCTTATTCTCTAAAATTCATGACTTTCACTATGGTTTTGTGGGAGAATATTAAGGTAGTCCTTTCAAAAGGAAAGTGGTTTTAAAGCTGACACAGAGAAAAATGGCCAGCGTCTGGAAGGCTGGGTTGGTAATGCTGCTGAAGTATCTGCATGGGGAACGGATCTGGGGCACAGCAGTTTAACATAACTCTCTTCCAGTTAATGTGTCTAGGCATGATGTAATGAATACTCAAATACGCTGAAGTTACAGAATTCAAACCCTCACTTGTAGAGAAGTGACTAGACAGCACTGCAAACGAAAACTCAAGTTACGTTGTTCAGGCCCAGTAAGTGTCCTAAGTGCCCCTTTGCAGCGCCAGGCTTTCTGACTGTTTCCTTTTGCCTGGAGGTGCTTGGCAGATATGCTACAGATCAGGGAAAAAAATACAGAAATTCGCTATTAGAGTGACATTTTGGAGAGAGTTTGCTGCAGGAAAAAAAAATCAGATTCCCTCTGCTGCCCTGTAGTGTAGAGTGCTATTGCTCACACCAATGCTGGCTTAAAAAAAAAAAAGGTAAATCTTTCACTATTTCCTTCCTTTGGTCCTAGGGAAGGAGATTAGAGACCTGAGCAGAAGTAGATGACTTGTGCTCTGTGAAGAATATGGGAGTGCATATACTTAGTAGTCTTCTATTTTCCACAGTGCTCAGCTCTGTTTACTAGTACAAAAGTACATATTGGAAGAAAAAAAACACTCCTGCCCCTCTCTGTTTCCCATATGTTCATTCTGAGGTAGTCCTTCGTGTCGCTAATATTTGGGCTGCCTTTGTGCCCTTGTACCACCCTGAATCTATACTTTGGGATGGAAATGGAGGAATTTCTCTAAGTATTTTTCCTCCCTCAGGAAATCAAACAAAGTAGCTGTTTGCTAGTTAAATGTTAGCTTCAGTTTCAGGAAGGAAAAATGCTTTTTAAATATGAAAAGTGAGAATATATAATCCTTGCTAAGACTGACAAGGACTGCACACTTATTATAGTCAGTGAAATGATGGGCAACACTAGACGTGGGTAAGGCTGGCAGAGCTGGAAGCTGAAATACACGGAGCTGAGGTATCTGAAGTACTACAGTTGGATTATTTTTTTGGGGGGGGGAGGTGTACATGTGGAAGGGCAGGTTGTTTGAATTTAAAATACAATGTTTACAGTGGCTCAGGGCGTAGAAGCAGGATCAGGTGTCTGATAAGGGTTTTTTCCAGGTATGGTACACGAGGGTTAGAAAAGCAGAAGCTATTTAGTAACTGGAAGTAAGGCGAGAGGACTGCAAGCTGACTGCATGGTCCTGAAAGGACGCTCTATCCTCAGGATTTTGTCTTTTTTCTTGGTGTGTGGGCTTACGTTGAGAGAAGGCAGGAGAATTCTGATAGCTGGTAAGCGTGTTAAACTTTAAATGAAAACTTTTGAACTGCTTTACAGCAGCTGCTAACAAGACCCATAGAATAAAACTAGGTAATCCTGTGCTAATGAAGAGTAACCTCCTTTTTTACCATAAGCTCTTGAAGTATATTCAAGTAAATAGAAGCAAATCATGTTTCTGTGTGGAATGTATACTGTCGTCTTCCCTTATCTTTTTTCTATATGTGGATGTTATACCACTGAATGATCTGCTGTTTAAATTATGATTATATAATTAATTATTTGGGAAGTGTGGTCTTTAACTGTAGCATGGTTCCTGTTAGTGTGGGTTGGCTGGGTGTTTTGGGTTTTTTCTTTTCGGTTGGTTGTTTTTTTAATCCTGTCGTGGGAAACATGATTTAAAAAAAAAAAAAAATAAGTTGAGTTAGAATCTTTTAGCAAATTGGAGTTTGATTTGAGAGACTAACCTTGACCTTGCAGGTCAGTTGAGAGACTTCAGCGTTATGTAAGATAATGAGGTCTGATATCCTTATCTTGGGTTTTTTTTTTGTTGTTGTTGTTCAAAAGGTTATAGGTGGCTTGCCAGAGACAGAAGCTACTGTAGGGAAAAAAAAAAAAATTATTATTATTTTTACAAACAGCGTTGGGTCAGTGTTTAGCCATTTAGGACATAACGGCAATTTACACAAATATTACCTAAAAGTTCCTGGAAAATAAGGAACACCTTCAAATCTAAAGTAGAAAATAAGGAACTAAAAATTGTGATTAAGAAAATACAAAGGTCTCCGAGGAGAACGTGTCTAATGCCAGGTGTGTGCCAGCTCACAGCGCTCTTACGGCACAGGCTGCTTCAGCCAGCTGCCGTGCTGCATTGCTGGAGCAAAGGGGCTGATTTCTCAATGCGTTGGCTTTGTCACGAGCATTGCAGTATAGGTAGTTCTTCCAAGGTGCTTTTATTGGTAATCTAAAAATATTCCCTGTGTATAAAACAGCAGGGGCCAATCTAATCCCTAATGTAATTTCATAGACACTACTGGACCTAAGCATTAGGATATGGTTGGATAGGGGTACGGTTTGGATGTAAGCATTTGGGTATGGTTAATACCTTAAGTATTAAACCTTCACTTGTATAATGTGATTTTTTTTTTTTTTTTTCCCCCTGACATTAAGCCTTACTTACTGTTCTTCATATTAGCAAGTAAAGGTCAGGAGCAATGCCTCTTAGCCCCATCTGACTGGATTTTTTTAACTCCAGTTCATTTGGAGGCTTTCAGTTAATGCTTTTTGTCTTGTGTTGGAAATAACCATGTCTGCCATATGTCTATGGAGTAACAGGGAAAAGGGCTACACAAATTGAGGGTGTTCTTCAGGATTATCTGCCCTCATGTATGTTTAAGTAATGCTGCCTGCCTACCCTGTTAGTACAGCGGCTACGGCAAGCACAAGGCCAAAGGCAGCAGACTGACACAATCGAGTTGCCAGTTTTTAGTATTGGCTTTGGAATATTTTCTATTGATGACAAGGCTAGTTTTTCTTTTACCATATTGAATTTGTGCAGAAAATGTAAGCTTGAGTGAATTTTGTACGTTGAAGGTAGTAGTTAATGCATGTCTGATATTGTAAGATAATTTAATAGATTATAGGCAAGTGTCTAGCGGTCAGAAATCTTCATTAAAAATCTTTGCAGTAACTCAGCAGTGACTTGCATTTGTCTGTTACTACAGCAGTCAAACTAGAAATATATCAAGAGCCTTGAATATTGTCTAAAGTTGAAATTTTCCCTTTTCAAATAGTCACTTCAGCGGTGCTTTTGTCAGCGCCGTGCAGTCGGCAGCGTGCTCTCCGCCTGATTTTTCTGCAGGCGATCTGAAGGACAGTGTCTGCCACAGCCACATGTCTTCTGTGGGGTCTTGAGGTGCCGGGACATGAGGCAGCAGCTTTGGTGGCACTGGAGCCTTGTCCACTGAGGTTCTCCTTCTGGTCCCGTGCTCTTCCCGGCCTCCTCAGCACGGTGTAGAAAGAAATAAAGCTCTTTCTGTTCTGAACAAGTGGAATCAAACTACAATAATCTCTTCTGCAGAATGATCATTTCTTATTTTGCTTATATGTTACATAGCATGGTGAGATCCAGAACCATCTGGGTACAATAAGAAATACTCAAAGAGTTCACTGCCAAGAATTTAATTTAGCAGGAAACCACTATAGGCTGCCTTTTTTTGATTCTGCTGTTGTGGTTCCTACAATGATTATAATCTAAAAGAAATACGCTGAAGATCCTTTTTGCACAGCATATTGAATCAATGAGAGGTTTTTCTTGAATGGGACCTTAGACTGGTTGGTTTGTTCCTTCAACTGATCACTCCCTGAGGTTACTTTTCCTTAGCAAAAACACCCTAAGAAGAATAAAGCCAACTCTTATACTATTTGCTCCCTATTAACTTGGAAGTTTTGTTGGGTTTTTTGTTTTGTTTTTTAATATTATCCTGTTCCCTACTTAGGACTTAGCAGAGACATTTAGGAATATACAGGCAAAATAACTTTCTGAAAAGATGCATAATGTTTGTGGATTGTGAAGAACGTCTGTGTGTCCTCTCTGATTCACTTACCTGATATTAAATAGGAGGCAGGTGTGCACTTGTTCTATTAATTCTAATTTAGGTGTTTGAATTAAAAAAAGAAATAAATAAAAACATCTGTGTCTTGCAACTCCTCAGAGGCTAAAATGAAGGTAACTTTATATTCTAACCCTATACATATGACAAGAATCTGATTTTTGAAATCTAAACCTGAATTTTATTCAACTTCAGTTAAGGTAATTTTAATATAATAAAGTTAATAAGGTAATTTATAGTTAAATAATTTTATTCAACTTTAGTATCTTTCAAAACTTCTACCATTTTGGTTTACAGACAGAACTGTGCCTTGCTATGTTGAAAATGTGAAAATTCAATATTAGTACATGGTACCTATGGAAACTTAAAATATGAGCAGCTGCATATTGCTCTTTATTGACAACTATCAATAAAACATTGTATGAGATCCAACAATATGTAGGCAAGTTTTGACAGATAAATATTTAACTCGGTGTTGGTACACAAGCTTAGGTAGGGATCCTGCACTTACTAGGCTCAAAACGAGCAGGCAAAGTCAATGCAGTAATTTTTTTGACTTCATATTTGAATTTAAAACCACCTTATTTCCCTCATGGCATCTCGCTGACTTCTCCACCACCTTCTACCAGAAAAAGAATAATAAATTGCTTCCTTCCTGGAACCAGGATGCCAAGGGTGCAGCCTGGTTTATTCTCTCTTCAGCATCTTCACCACAGCAGTGGGGAAGGCGAGCTTTCGACGTCGGACTGTCGCACTTTTCCAACCCTTGCTGCCATTCTTTGGGCCGGAGCTGGTGGGGTGGCCGCCGTCACTGCCGTGGTAGTGCTGTGCTCCGATGGCAGGGGCTGCTGCTGTATTTCCAGCTGGCTCTGATTCAGCAAAGTTGGCCTGGTTTTTCCTTCCTACTAGCGATTATGGGCCTGCCCTACAGATTGCATTTGGATTTAGCAGTTGCTAGGGGCATAATTTTAAAAGCTGGAGAAGCCTCTTAGAGGTTCTGCGCTTTTCATACCCAGTGAAAAAGGCGAACTGGTAATGGTATTGGTCGTATATGGAGTGCTTGTGACTGTATGGAGGAACATGCTGTCTAATGGAGTACAACAGGTCCATATGTCTCTGAGTACTGACATCATTCCATCTGTCTGCTATCGAACTGTTTTGCATAGTTCCCTATATCATCTTTTATATGTATGTTCAGATGAAGCTCCTCATTCAGCGTGGTTTTTAACAAAACAGAAGACTGGCTGATGTGGAAAAGAACTGCATTCAAGATGAATGTTCATACATTGAACTTTTTTGAAGTCTTTGAAAACTCCTGAGTACTGACCTACAGCCAGTAAACCAGGTTTAGTTTCTCTAAGGTTTGGTTTAACTGGGAGTCGTTTGCAAATATTCTGTGCCTGGTAATGCTACGATTCAATAGAAGTGGTTGTGCTGAGTAAATAGGCCGTGTGATACGAAAGGTAAGGGGATTTCTACCCAATCCACTGTGTATTTGTATCTAATAAGACCTGGTCTTTTTTTATGTTCAAGGTGAAAGAAATATGACCAGGGAGAACAAAGATTTGTTTCCCACAGACTTCATTCAAAAGATCTCCCTTTCACAGATTAATCTGTTATTAATCATAAAATGATTACATTTAGCAGTAGCTTAGCATGTTAGTTTTCTATCCTTAATTCAAAGCCTAGAACGAAAACAGAGCGATTTACCTGCATGTTTCTTTCTTTGTGAGTGGCTAACTAGGAGCTGGAGATCAGTGACGAAAATTTGGAATTGAGGATAAACTGCCTATGGAAATAAAGATGATTATTGTGGGTAAAAGACCCTTAACCTTTTAGTTGTCAGAATTCCTTTCGCTATAATTCCTGCATCATCCTTTTCATATCTGGAGTGCGGTTACTTATGCTAAATAGTGAAACATTTGTAAAACTGGGTTTTGCTTTCTGCTTCCATGGCAATAGATGCCCTTACAAAAGAGCAAGTGCAAATGCAACCTTCTTCTTGTTTTCCCAGCTTCTAAGTAACTTAGCACTTCACAGTTGCCTTCAGAGTCTGCTCCGAAAGCTTCGTGCATCCTGCTCTGAATCTGAATCCATCAGTGAATCTGCTGACGGTTGGCAAAATAACTTTGTCTCAGCAACTTTCTCTCCTGTCCCCCCTTCTTATGACTGAGCAGCATAACAAGGAATGAGGTACAAGTTAATGGCTATATTTTTCTTGGACATAAGAAGCAGATGTACTTGTCAAGTGTACTTCCATCTAAATAAGAACAAATGATCCCTAGGACTGTTTCTATATATATTTTTAGGGTGTTTTCACACTACAGACTATTAAGTTAGAGAAACCGGAACTACTTAGCTGCTTATCGCTTTTGGACTGCTCTGCTGATACTGAGGCTGCTTCGACAGCACTGTGGTGAAGAGACATCCTTCAAAAACATTGACCTTGTATAAAGGTCAGCTGCAGGGCTATTCCAAAACTGTTTGATATTATCTCATTACTATGATACTTGTGAAACTGAGAAGACGTTACTGGAAGCTGTGGTGTCTTTTTGTGTCCTGGATCTCCTGTGAAAATGATTTCTTCCTTCAGCCAAATTACTAAGAGTAAGATGAAGCATATTTACAACAATCTTGTGTGTATTTTCAGTGTGGATGCCTTGTTTTAAAGATAAACTGGAAGGATCAAGTGTCTTTTTTTAGACACCTGATGGCCCTCGGGTATGGGTGACAAAAACCCCACTTGTTGATGTCAATTCAGGCTTTCCTATAGAAATAACAGGCAATGCTCAGCAGGCAACCAAATTGCTCTGTAAGGAATGGTGAAGTGCAGTCTAACAATATATTCTTCTGGTAGCTACAGAAGTGTGCTTTCCATTCAGCCAGACAGACTTTTAATGTTCACTTAAGTATCTGCCTTCTGGAGCGTGTGTTACACGTGCAGAGTGCAACAGTAAGAATGAAGGGGAGGTGTTCTGAGCCTTGTGTTGGTTCTTGGCATCTTGCTATGTGTCTCTAGGTACGAGCAAATTAGTGCGAGAGGATAGATCAGAAGGCAGGAGTAAAGCTCTCGCTTTGAAAAAACAGCATATTTAGAAGGTAACTGAAAAAGTGCAATATTCTCGTGAAGAAAAGCTCTCCCTCATTTCGGTCTTGAAAACCACAAAAGGAAGTGAAAGACAGCGAGCCCTTCAGCATCTAGATTGTCAGCTGTCTCGGCTGTGGGCATTGAGGATGTGAGCAGGAAGTCAGCGTGGTGGAGAAAGAAATATCTATCAACCTAAGGAGAAGAAATGAGTCCATAAATTCTTAACAAATGCTCTTACATGTTTTCACTGGTAAGTAAATGAATTACTGTGATTAGACAAAGCGGCTTCAGAATAGTAAAGGTATGGTATGTGTGTCATCATTTTCCATAGAGCCTTTTTTTTTTAAAGGAGACTTTTAATGTAGTGGATATTTAAGGGAAAAAGTAGTTGGGGATTTGTTTACCTAGAAATGTTAAAGGGTAAAAAGGGGGGAAAAAAGAAGATTTAAACTGTATTCTATTTTGCCAACAATGTTGTTCAGAATTAAAACAGCCTTTTAAATTCCCACCTCTATTTTATTAGGATTGATGGTCTGTTTCTAAATTGTGCATAGGGAAAGCAAAAGTATTGATCAGTGTGGTTAATCAGAGAGTTGTGAGACCAAGGTTGAAAGTGTTCCATTCTACAGCCAGGATTTTCTGTAGAAATGTAACAGCTAAATAGCCCGTTTTTCTGAGGTACTGAGTTTGAGTTCTTCTGAAAACCAGTTCACTAATTTACAAATCTAAATACTGGATTTGTATGTTCTAACTTTAGGCATGCAAACCAACAGATTGAGGTACATAATTTGAAAGATTACTATCAGTAAGTACATTCCTAGGTATTGTGGCTATTTTTGGAAATACAACAAAAGTACATATCGTCTATGAAAAAAGTTTGCCTGCCCCTTTTCAGAGTGTTAAATTGTCAGTGAGAGTAAAGTCTAACCTGGGCAAATGGCATCTGTAGACAGCTGAGGTTTGTGCTGCAGTGAAAATGTGAGCTCTAGAACGCAGTAATGAGAGAAGGCAGTCAATACTTGCTAACGACAGCAGTGCTTGTGATCTGTCTTTGAAGCGGGAGCAGCGCAACGCTGCCCTTCCTGCGGCGTCTTATTGACCTGCGTCCATGGAATAATTGGCATGCTTTCTTCAAGAACAAATAACCTATTTTGCAAAAGTCCTGGAAATAGTTCAAGAAAAATGGAAGACACTTAGGACTGCAAGGGGTATGTCTGGGCACATTATGTGTGTGCGCAATTACAAGGTTTTTTTGGTGGGATTTACAAGCTCCAATAGCTGCCTTTTAAGAACAATTTTCACGTGGTGGGGTGTTTGTTTTTGGTTTTTTTTTTAATGTGGCTTTGATTTTTGTTAAATAGGTCAGTCTTCACAGGATTTTACTCCTCCTAACTCGAAGGAGGGGCATTTAGTCTGTGAACTGCTTGCCGCTGTGGAAGGGTAAATGAAATATGAGGCGTTTGGCAGGCAAGCTTTAGAAATTCTTCTTTCAATGATTTAAAAACCTCTCTGAGAAAGACTGGTGCTGCGTAATTCTATTAACTGTATGGGATGCCTGTGCAGTAGGCTAGGCATGTTACTGCCCTTGAATTTGCATTTTGTCCACTCCTTTACTTGTGATGTTCCCATGAACTGTTTTTCTGCTTTTTTCCTGGGATGCCAACTTCTAGGAGGTGATCAGAATAGTTGGCTTGTGGCAGTAACCTCTTCTTTATTGTAGCTGTCAGAGCGAGTTTGCCAGGATCGAAGATGGAGAAAGGGTTTCTGTTAGAAAATGAGTCTTTGCATGGTGATTCTTTTAAGGCTATTCTAAATCTGGCTTAAGATGAAGAACATGTCACTGAGGTCTCTGTTATGCTACTTAGTTCCACAATTACAGAAGAAAATACCAAAGGTGGAGAGCTGCTCATTTTCTCATGAAGGAGGAAAACTAGTACTTTTTTTCCTTTTGAAAAAAGGTAAATGAAAGAGAACTTTTGGGAATTCACAGAATGGTAGGGGTTGGAAGGGACCTCTGGAGATCACCTAGTCCAACCCCCATGCCAGAGCAGGGTCACCTAGAGCAGGCTGCACAGGGCTGCGTCCAGGCGGGTTTTGAGTATCTCCAGAGAAGGAGACTCCACACCCTCCCTGGGCAGCCTGTGCCAGGGCTCTGTCACCCTCACAGTGAAGAAGTTTTTCCTCATGTTCAGGCGGAACTTTCTGTGTTCCAGTTTGTGCCCGTTGCCCCTTGTCCTGTTGTTGTGCACCACTGAAAAGAGTTTGGTCCCATCCTCTTGACACCTGCCCTTGAGATATTTCTAAGCATTGATGAGGTCCCCTCTCAGTCTTCTCTTCCTCAGGCTAAACAGCCCCAGCTCCTTCAGCCTTTCCCCACAGGAGAGATGCTCCAGTCCCCTAACCATCTTTGTAGCCCTCCGCTGGACTCTCTCCAGTAGTTCCTCATCTTTCTTGAACTGGGGAGCCCAGAACTGGACGCAGGACTCCAGATGGGGCCTCACTAGGGCGGAGTAGAGAGGGAGGAGAACCTCCCTCGACCTGCTGGCCACACTCTTCTTAATGCACCCCAGGATGCCATTGGTCTTCCTGGCTGCAAGGGCACATTGCTGGCTCATGGTGAATTTGTCATCCACCAGGACTCCCAGGTCCTTCTCCGCAGAGCTGCTTTCCAGGAGGACAACCCCTAACCTGTACCGGAGCATGGGGTTGTTTCTCCCCAGGTGTGGGACCCTGCACTTGCCTGTGTTGAACCTTGTGAGGTTCCTCTCCACCCAACACTCCAGCCTGTCCGGGTCTTGCTGAATGGCAGCACAGCCTTCTGGTGTATCAGCTGGTCCTCCCAGTTTTGTGTCATCAGCAAACTTGCTGAGGGTATGCTCTGTCCCTTCATCCGGGTCATTGCTGAATAAATTGTACAAGACTGGCCCCAGTACCAACCCCTGGGGGACACCACTAGCCACAGGCCTCCAACTAGACTCTGCACCATTGATCACAACCCTCTGAGCTCTGCCATTCAGCCAGTTCTCAATCCACCTCACCATCCACTCGTCTAGCCCACACTTCCTGAGCTTACCTATGAGGATGTTATGGGGAGACAGTGTCAAACGCCTTGCTGAAGTCAAGGTAGACAACATCCACCACTCTCCCCTCATCCACCCAGCCAGTCATGCCATCATAGAAGGCTATCAGATTGGTCAAGCGTGATTTCCCCTTGGTGAATCCATGCTGACTACTCCCGATCACCTCTATGAAACATTAGTAAATCTTTTAACCAGTTTTATTTGAGGTTGGTATGCTGCCACGAGCAAGAAAAACTAGTACAAAAAACAAATTCTGCTTCTTCAATTTATCATTCTTGTTGTGGTTATTACCATGATTTGGTAGTGATCAAGGCTGTTCTCAGAAGCTCTTCCAGCAGCCTATAAACATGCCGGGTAAGGTCATGATCCAGCACAGTACTCCCCAAGCCGCTCCACGTAAAGCAAAATGTCCCTTCCCTCTGCTGATTCCCGGCCTCGCAGTGTTCACGATTCCTGAATCCATCACTTGCAAGCCTACGCTGACGTATATGGATTCACTTCTCTTCTTCTTTAAAAAAGCTTCAGATGTTGAAAATACTTTATTTCTCAATACTGAGAACAACAACCACTTAAAATCTTACTAGTGTTTTAATGGAAAAGACTTTTTGGAAGTGACTTCTATAAGGCATGCTATAACTTAACAGTTGCAAGATGGTGCAGCGACAGACCACTGGTGCTAGTGGTGGGCTTTAGATTGCCAGCCTAATCCGACAGACATTTCAAACTTCTTTGCTGTGGTGTTGACCTGATGCCCACATAAACTTTAGTGGGGTTGACCTGCTGGTATATTGAAACCAGTTCTAGGCCTGTGTTTATCAATGGCTTTCTTTGTAGATGGTTTATGTTCTGACGTTTACAGTCCTTCACGTTTTCTGCACTAAACTCAGTGTGGTGAGATCTTGATCTTAATGTGGAGGCTACTCCAAATATAGCTTCTGTGCTCATAGATAGAGGGTTATGAATTCAGCCAGGCAGGGGCCATAGGAGAGGCAATGTCTCTTACACTGGTATGACTGGGGAGAGAAAAAAAAGGTAGGAAGTCAAGCTTTTGGGTACATTGAACTTCACTAAAATTGAATGTTGCGGTTCAGGCTTATTTTTCGTTCTTTTTCTCTCTGGTAAATCTGCTCACAGTACTTAACTTGAAGTGCAGCCGGGGCCTTGTTTGCGAAAGCGTAACCTCAAAGCGTGAGTCTTGTATGACTAAAGAATGAGCTATATTGGGTCTATCTGTTTGTACCATTTGACAGATGAAAGGCCTTATTTAGATGCTTCCTCTCTGCTGCATTGATGGAACCATGAAGCCCTTCTCCTTTGATGGGGCTGTGTGTTTTGAGGTAAGGAGGGAAGAAAATGATGCTTTAAAAAAGGCATTTGTGTTCTGTAGGAGTTCTGGGAACACAGCAGAAAGAACTGATGTTCTGAGTAGGAAATACCATTTTCAAGGGAAAATGTTTGCTTAGGAGAAAGTGTATTAAAATTATATTGCTAATTCCAGATCTGTAAACTTTACAGAAGCCAGGCACAAGGGGGAGGAGAGGGAGTTCAGTTTTGTTTTTGTACATCCAAAGAACAAAGTGTAGTTGACTGATATACTTATCATTTGTTTCTGGATGAAGTGTTGTCTGTCACCTGTAAAAAAAAAAAAAAAAAAAAAACCCAAAAACAAAAACAACCCCTTCCCATCTTCCTAAACTGCTTCTTGTGTGTCTAAAGTAACTGGGACAAACCAAGCCACCCTACATTCAGAAAATTGTAAAAATATCCACTTGTGCTACTCCTATACCCGCTTCTTTTGTAAACTTTATCAAATGGGACTTCAAAATTCTTAGTAATAAGCACCTATCAACTTTGAGAGAGAATCCAGAAATACTCAGTTTCAGCATTAGTCAGGTATGTGACCCCAGGGCCTGCAATGGTCTCAAGTGAAACTGTAAACACTACAGTTGTTAACCAAAGTTTGCAGCTGTAATATTCTTTAAGACGGAAAAAGGGGGGGGAAGGAAAAATGCAAGTTCTTTCCAAATGCAGAGTGCAGGTTTTAAGCAGGTTGTAAATTAAGGGTCCTGCGTTGCATTGGGGGTGTGCTATCTGCAGTCTGCTCAGCGAGGCCTTCGCAAGAGGCTTAAGCATTGCTTTTGCCATACTTCTTCCACCTTTTCTTCCATGGGCTGCAGGCTGTGGAGGAAGAACTGCGGGGATTAAAGCGTGAGTAGGATGTAATGTGTGTGTGTGTGCATGTGTTCGTGTGCTTGTGTATGTAGGAGACTGCTGATGCTCATACAGACATGCAGCAAGGGAAACGAGCGTGTTGAGGTAGAGCGGATTAGAAGAACAGATAAAAGAGAACAGAGAAGTCTATGTGTGAAGAGATGGGGTGAGCGGAGTAGGTAAGAGGGTAGACAGTCTAGCAGTTGTCCTTTCTGTATAGTATGAGTTTTCTCCTTTGCAGTTTGGCTTGGAAGCGAACATATGTATGCTCTGCTTTGACTGAATTCAGCAGCTAAACGTGCTTGCGCACTATTTATTACCAGAACCCGAATGAATCATGTGGAGCTCTAACATTCTCGTCCTTCTAGTAAATTTAGACACCATGGGAAATATGCCAAGCTTGTTTCTGTTTTTAGACTTACAGCTCAATACCTTTCCGTTTCCGTACTCAGCCCCAGCTGCCGCTGAGCCCTTCCCCAGGCTGTTGTCGAAGGTGCGAAAGCAGCCTGCCGGCTCCTTCTGTGCAGCTGATGGCCCTCCGGTCCTACCGCTGGCGTCCTTTCCGGAAAGGTCAGTCTACGAAGGTGGTTCTGTCATGAGGTCCTTTTTTTCCTTTCCCCCCCCCCCCCCCCCCCCCCCCCCCCCCCTTCTTTCCTTCTGATTTCTTTAATGATCTGGTTCAGGACTTGCCAGACATTGCTTTGTACAAGGCACTGGCTGGCTTAAAAGTTACTGTTTTCTCCTGGGACGATTGGAAGTCCTTTTATCTGAGTGGACTGCCATAATTCATGAAGTCCTAGCCCTGTACTCTTTTGCCTGCTGTGATGTTATGTGATCTTCCTGTGAATTTTTGTCCTTGCCTTTAGGATCCTGACATTGCCTAGAAATAGCTCGTGGTCATTTTTTTTGCATCAGGCTGCACTGTAACCATGAGATTTGTGGAGCAGACAGACTGTGGTGCACAGCACTGTAACTGCAATGCAAATCAGTTCTGATGAAATACAGTCTTTATGTAGTGGAGGTTCCCAGTGATCACCTAGGTACCTCAGAGAACAGCTCGTTCCTTTGTGAAACTTGACTTGTGTCCAGTTTTTTAAAAAAATAATAATAAAAAGAAAATGTTCCTCAATAATACTTTATCTCCCTGTAAAATGAAAAATGAAACTGGTGAGACAATGTCAGTGTGTGCAATTAGGTTTATTTGTAAAACTTCCTTCTTTGTCTTGACTGTATTACAGATACATGTTCTTATCTTCATACCTCCAGAAGATACAGGGAGTGCCTGATAGAGAACTCTAAACTTGATAAACTTTCTTTGAACTTTTACTCATCTTGACAGTTGAACTTGTAAATATCATTGTTGTGTACGTATGTGTACCAGAGGAAAGGATTGGCTAAGAAACACATCTTTTGTTAAGAACGCATTTTTTAACTGACTTGTACAGTGTGAATGTTTTGGTGTTTTGGTGGGTTTTTTTGTTTTTTTTTTTAAAATTGCTCTTAAATGTAGTCAAACCACTCTGTACTTACAACAAACCTCTTTGGTGTTCTGTTCTGTCTTTAGTTTTTCTTTCTCCTTCTGTGTCCCTAGATATGATTCTTGGGGCTGAAGTAGGATTTTGAGGTTCCTGTTTTGTGGGCCAGTTTTGTTCCGTAAACAGAAAAGTAAATGGCTGGCTGCTTTTTCAGCAGGAAGTGTATACTGCCTTAGCGATTAGTCTGGCCGTTGCTGAAAGCAACAGCCGCGCTGATTGCTCTGAAACAGCGGTGAAATACAATGACCATGATTGAATTGCTTCTGTTGCGATAATGGAGGGGAATGCTACAAAATAGTGAACTGCCAGTTAGTTAGTGGTAGAATTCTGCCCCTTTTCTTTAGTGTAATGCTTGTGGTTTCCAGTGGCTTCTATATTTTGTCATCCTTGTTATGTAAATATTTAAGCTTTTATAACAATACCTGATGATAGTCATCTAGTCTTCTGGCAAATAATCGCCTTCAATTAGGTCCCCACATGCATTGCGTACTGGTCACTACGGAGGAACAAAATTACATCTGCCTGTTCCCTCAAAACTGGTAAATTTTAGATCGTTCAGTTGCTTCCGATTGAAGAGAATGGGTAGCAGAACTTCTGGCTAAAAGTTTATAGGCTGGATTAAATGTTTCCTGGTTGTCTTGAGTGGTTGAAGTAAGTGTCAGCTGGTTCTGAGGGTGTTAAAGGACATGACACTGTGCTTGTGGGTCTGGGTTTCTTCCTGCACCTGTCTTTGATATGCTTTTTCCAGCTGATGCTGTGTGTGATACATTTGAAACCTAGGTGCAGGTGTTGTATAATGAATCACTTTTTTCCCAGTGGATTGGGCACCTTTACATCACTTCTTCCTTCATCATCTGTTTGAGGGGGTTCCTGTTAAACACTCAAAAATATCACAAAGGTGGTTTGATCGTCCTTCACATCACTTTTGATGTTGATGCTATGCCATACAGATTTTTCTGTTTAAAAAAAAAATCTGGAAAAAGCCATGCTTTATAGTTTAGTTACAAGCACACTGTTACGTGGGGAAAACCTTGATGCTTTTTCTTGGGTTGTTTTTTTACTAGATTTAGCCCTTTTAAGTCCTAAAATACTTGGAAGTATGCTTATCACCAATGCTTCTCTAAAATCTCAAGAGAGAGCATTGCTGAGGGCCCTGTACATGAATAATCTTAAAATACTGAGAGAAATTTTATATCTGCTGTCTTCCCAGAAGCACCATGCATCACCCAGTAAAAATAGATTTGTGATGATATAGTAGTAGCAACATTCTCAGTCTAGAAGTTGTTCCCTTTGGAGTGGGATGTGTGGAACTGAATTCAGATGGGCACATGGGAGACTGGCAGCCCTGTGGGTAGGGATATGAGCAGGAAAAAAGCAACCTTAGTTGCATTTTTGGAATAGCTGTTTTGATGCTGAACCTGGGAAATCGTGAGAGGACTTTTAACGAAATCCCTGGTATCCTGGAAATTCGCTCTCTTCTCTATGGATTTTGTCCTTACAAGGTCAGTACTTAAACTCCCTAGTGGCATTTTTCAAATATACTTTTAGAACAGCTAACTCTTTAAACTTGGCAGAGACAAGCAGCTGCAGCCCTAAAATGATCCTTGGCAGTTGACTACTGCTTTCCCCAGCTGGCAAGTTTTCCTGTTGTTTTCCTCTTCCCTTTTGTGTCAGGCAGTTGATGATATTTGTTTGTCCTGTAATGGGAAAGCAGTTTCCTCCATCCCATATTAGAACAAAGTCTGATTTTTATTTTGATTCCGGGGTCACTTTTTTCCTCTCTCGTGTAGCTGCTTGAAAACACCATGAGTGCCAGAACTGCATGTTCGTTTTTCTTGCTTTATAAATATCTGCACAGCCTCAAGTAATTAATGATCGTTACCCACACGGAAGGCTGCATGGAGAATTAAGGAATATGTTGAGGACAAAAAATTCATTGTAGAGACAAAGAATTTGAACTTGGATTTCTTGAAGTAATTCAATAGTTTACCATCAGACTGGTTCTCTTTTGTCATGGAATTTTTGACATTTTAAATTCTCCATGTAGGATATAACACAGTAATTCCTTCTTTGATTCCTGTTTGGATTACAGTGTTTCCCAGATACTGTCATGGATAGTTCTCTGTTTTCTTGGTTCAAAGCATCTCTAAGACAAATGCAGATACCTGTAGACTGTTTGTGCACTTGAATGTGAGGAGGACACGGTGGTGTGGTCAGCTTTCTTCTTTGAAAAGGATTAACGTGTCCTGTGCTCCATTCTAGTTTTTAATGGAGCTCATTTATCTCACAGAAGGTGAAGCCACCTTTCTGAATCGAAGGGTTTATGAAACTAACTTTTGCATGTTTTCTATGGTATGGTCTTGATAATCTATGATCTCTTGTCTAAACTTAATCTCTCTATTGCCCCAGAGTACTGTTGCAAGTTACTCCTCTCTACCCTAAATAAACTATTTAAGAATTAATAGTTAGATATAAATAAAAATTACAGATTACTGAAAAAGAGTCCAAATTAATTTTTTGTGAGGTATGAACTGCATTGTTTTATAGGATATTTTAGCAGCTGTGAATACTGTTAGTTTCCAAATTGATGACACGTGATGTTCCAGGGAATTTGCTTATGACTTTAGCTAAGGTCCAAGGTGGTGGTGCGCTTCATCCATGGAAATGGTCTGCAAACTTATTTTCTGTGAATAATGATAAATTGATATTGTTATTATTTATGCTTTCCTGCTTCTTCCTAATCCCAACCCCTCCTCCGAATAAAAGCCGAAGAACCCAAACCTAACATGTTAATCTGACATTTAGTATGTCCATTTATTTTTATACAAATAGTTGTGCCATGCCTTCATACACCAACAATGTAAACATTCTTTCCCTTCTATGAAGTTACTGAACTCTCAAATTCTTCAAAGGACCTTTTGGGAAACAAACCCACTGAAACAGTTTTGCAAAGTTCTTCTTGGCTCTTTCTTGTTTATCTTTTCTTTCTTTCAAGTACACAAACAGTTCAGGGCAGGGAAAAACTTAAAACACTTGAAACTCGGCAGATGAAGATAGATAATGACTAACAATGACTGATGACGTTCTTGTGGTACTTTAAATTATACTCGGAGTAAAGCAATTTACACACTATTAAACAGTGGTATTTGAGCTTGGAGGAGAAGCCACCTTATCCCACTATACTTCCATTTCTGGAATGTTGCCCTTTGGGTAGGGACAAGATGGTCAGACAGGGATTCTGGAGATGGCTCTGTCTCCCAAAGCAATTTCAGTAGTCCTCTGGAGGACACTGGTCAATTGATGGGCCAGCCAAATTACAGTTATTGCATAGAAGACAGGGAAAGGAGAGGAATTCCTTTTTCCTGGGTTAATACTGGGGTTGATACTGTTCCATACTGTCGTTAACTACCTCGGCAATGGAAAGAAGGGCATCTTCAGCAAGTTTGTGGATGGTACTAAATGGGGTGAAAGCAGTTGATACGGGTAGGGTAGGGATGCTTTTCAGAGGACTTCTGTCAGGCTGGAAAAATGGATTGAGAGAAATGTCATGCAGTTCATCATGGACAAATGAGTTTTAGTATCAGGGTTGGAAAAATCTCTGTGCAATAGTACAGGCTGGTGGTTGGAGAGCAGTGCTGCAGAAATGGGGAGCTGATGAAGAGGAATGTGAGTCAGCAGTGTGCCCTTGTGGTGAAAGAGGACCAACTGCAGCGGGTCAAGGAAAGGAAGTCTTTCAGTGACAGTTCTGCACCGGTCAAACCACATCTGGAATATTGTGTCCAGTTCTGGGCTCCCTGGTGCAAGGAAGATGCTGACAGACTGGAGCAAGTCCAGTTGACTAAGATGATCGGGGCTGACACATATGACATAAGAACAACTACCTGAAAGGAGGTTGTAGAGAGATGGGGGTCGGACTCTTCTCCCTAGTAACAGACGACAGAACAAGAGGAAATGGCCTCAAGTTGCGCCAGGGGAGGTTTAGATTGGACATTCGTAAAAATTTCTTCACCGAAAGGGTTGTCAGGCATTGGAACAGGCTGCCCAGGGAGGTGGTGGAGTCCCCATCTCTGGGGGTATTCAAAAGACGTTTAGATGAGGCCCTAAGGGATATGATTTAGTGGGGGACTTGGTAGTGATAGGTTAATGGTTGGACCCGATGATCTTGGAGGTCTCTTCCAACCAGAACAATTCTATGATTCTATGATTCTAAGAGCCTGACAGAACTTGGTTTGTCCAGAAGAGACATCTATGGAGTAACTTATTCCTATTTTCTGTTACCTAATGGGAGGGTACAGAAGTGACGGAGACAGACTCCTCTCAGAGATAAACAATGTTAGCACAAGAGGCATCAGATGTAACTGCAACAAGTGAAATTCCAACTACACATCAGGGGAAGAAAAATTTGGCATCAGGGTGGTCAAACACTGGAAGAGGTGCCCAGAGGGCCTGTGGGATCTCCATCCTTGGAGGCGCTCGGAGCTCAACTGCCAAGGCCTTGAGCATCTTCATCCAAGCTGGCCCTACTCTGAGGAGGGTGTTGGACCAGGTGACCTTAGAGGTTCCTTCAAAACTTGGTTACTATATGAACTGAGGTAGGGGAGAGAGTGGCTTGAACCAGATGGGATCTAACAACGTATGTTGGATTGGCTGGTGCGATCTGCAGATGTTCCTGTAAAAGTGTAGATGCCTGAATGCTTAGCTGGAAATATAAACATCCCAAAGCATACACAAATTTTCCTTCTCTTTTCCTTTTTCTTACTTCATTTAATAATACACACTAACACTTAGGGCAGTGACTGTCTTACAGCAGTAAGACCATAAGAATATGTATTGCAGGAGAGGCTGCACTGAAGAAGCCCTTACTGAGATAGTCTTTGTCATTGGCTGCTATTTTATCTAAGACAGATGAAGTAGCTGTGTTTGCCTCCTACAGCAAAGAAGCAAGTGCAAACTGCTGTGTCTTGGATAGCAAAAGAAACCGTGCGGAGTGTTGTGGTCGTGGTTCGTGCTCCCTCTAGTCCAGCACCTTAGTTGCAAGAACTTTTTTATTCTGTGAATGATTTTACTCCCCTTCCTCTGCTTTCCACATCTTCATTTTGTAAGGGAGTTGTTCAATTATGTGCTCACTGAATATATAATGTAATATATAATGCTATTTCTTGAGACACCTTCTGTGGTCTTTTAGTTACAGTAATCATCTGTCCTGAAGGAACTATAGACTTAATATAAAATTTCTTCTTGAACAGTCATTTTTCATTTTTCCTTCTAGGTGTTCAGGTACATAAAAAAATGCCAGATTAGATGATAATGCACTCTAGGATCCAAATCCTGCAAAAGTGGATTTCTCAAATGGGAGCAGCAAATACAAGCCTGTTATAGCTGCGTATTTAGTGGCTTGATTTTTGAACTGATTGCCCGATCTGCTTTAAAAGTCTTTTATGAGAATATCCTCATACAGACAAATAGTTTCAGTTCTGAAAGATGTAAAAAGTCATCATTTCCACCACTCCCCCCCCATCTCCAGTCAGTCATGGTAGTTGATAGAAAGGCTAGAAACGATCTATTCTGACAAATGCCTAGGACATACTGCAATACCATAAATATGTTTGAGTCCTGTAAAGAAAAGATGAAAGAAATCCTTGGAACAGGCAAAGCTTTTTTTTTTTAAATTTTTTTTATGGTTTGTAAAGGCTTTTTTTATTATTATTTTTTAAAGGTGTGAGTGTAGAACATGGAGCTCTTCTGGCTGCAGTATGTCTTTCCATGTGCAACTGATTTCAAAGTCATGATGAGGATGTCCTAAACCATAAAAAGATGAGGAAGCAGCTAAAGAATAAGTAGTAATGTTTGCGCTCTAAAATGGTGAGTCAGAGTCATGGGTGTATGTGGCCACGGACTTGGCAAAATGCAGGGCAGCTGTTCAGAATCTGCAGTGAAGGGAGGGGGGAACCAAATGAAAGTGGGTATCTTTTTAAAAAAAAAAAAATTAATGGCATTGATCACCTAAACACTTCTGTATTTAAAAACAAATTTAAAAAAAATGTCCTGTGTGTATTTGCTGAATAGTAATGTAGATAGGTTTTGGCATGAAGTAAACTTAGAGTAAAGAGCTTTTGTGCTTGTTTAGCTCTATGAGCTATTTCCAGTTTACTTGGCTCTTGCTGCATGAGGAAGTCTCGTGCACTACCACTGCTGATGAATATAATTTAGCATTTTAATTCAGAGGGATATGTACACAACATACAAGTGTAAGGACAATCAGATGTTGACCACCTGATGTGACTTGAACATGATTAATAATAACTCTGCAGGGCCTGGCTTGTTTATAGACTTAAAACCCAACCAAACAGCTCCCCACCCCCCAAACTCCCTTCGCTTTCTCTGAAATGGAAACAAACTTCCTTGCTTATGTGCACGTCACTGTTCTCCAGCAGCTCCTCTTTTCCTTTAGCTTTCTTGCTTGCAAACCTCTGAGCCAAATGATGGACTGGATGAACTTCAGTTTTTGTTATAGAAATTTTCTGTTTCAAGGAGTTTGCCTTTTTTTTTTTTCTTTCTTATTGGCTATTCTGAAATTGGATGTTGAGTAGGTGAGTCTAAAATTCTGCAAAGCCACTGTTTCTAGAATACCTGAGGCTTTGTCCCTTAGCTGTGACATAGAGTATGAGCAACAAAATCTAAAAAGGGAGTACTCATTCATCTTGGTTGTTTATGGAAAAAAAAAAAAATGCTAACTGAATATAATCAAATACAGCTAGTTTTATTAGTCCCCTGGAAATGGGATAGACTGTGATGTGAACATGGAAAAATTCCTCTGAACACACATAACATTTTTGCTTATTTTGGGGTAGAGGTTGGGAGTCTTCCTACAATACAGGCCCTTGACAGACTAGTTTCAATATTCAGTGAAGATATATGCTGTCAAAGGGGGAAGTGAAAATAGCAGGAGTGTTTGCCATCATGTACTGCACTTACGTAGGCTTTCTGTGTACCCCGAGAGAACTTCTCAGATCTTTCTGCTCCCAAATCTAAACAACATAATCCCTCAAATCTCCAGAGAGATTGCTGAGGAAGACAGTAAGGCTTCTTGTGGTTTACAGTGTCCTCATAGTCTAAATAATTGTGACTAGAGTCTCTTTCAGCTACTTCTGCGCTGTTTCCTGAGCTCTTGGTGAAAACAAAATGGTTGCATTTTCCTTTCTAAAATAATATTGCGCCGTCTCTCCCTCCAGTCAAAAAGCAACATAGGTGTTTCTAGCTGCCAGCTGCCGCTTTAGAGGGCGGTGGTGAATGTACAGGATGTATATTGTGTTAAGAGGAACGCACTCGGTCAGTTTGGCAGTCTTCCACTGCTGCTGTGCTGTGTTGAGTCAGCTGAAGTATTTATATCCATTTTTAGCGTCACTTTTGATAAATCCCAAATGTAGATGCCTTTGGTTTGACAACTGAGTGTCTTAAATTTGGACGTGCTAAATCTCCTCTGAATTGAGGAGTGGATGCATTTTGGAGATTATTTGTTTTGGATCATGTAGGACTGAATTAAAAATCTATTCTGCGGTTCTCCATCTCCATTCTCTAGCTTCCAGGTATGAATGTCCCAATTTAATAAAGTCTCTACTTGTTAGGGAGTAGAGTGACTGATTAATAGCTGAATCTGAAACCTGTTAGACTAGAGATTTTGCTGTATTGTGTTCCATCATAATATGGGATTGCCTTAAAATTAGACTGCAATTTACTGAAGCAATAGAAATACACTATTTGAAGAGACAAAAAAAATCAGTCTTACAGTACAGCCTTAATTATTTTTCATAAAAGGCTTAATGCAAGTTTTAATAAAATAATAAAGTTTAAATAAAAGGCAGTGTAATACATGATATCATGCTATTGTAGACTAGCTAATTGTGGTCCAGATGACTAAGTGCTCTTTGTAGACTGTTGGATGCAGCTGTTTTACTGTTGATGACAGCAATCGCTCCTAATGGTTACAGTGCTGAAATCAAATGTAACTCTGCAAAATGAAAAGCAGAATTTTTGTTTCATCCCTTTCTGTTCAGCTATCACTTCCTTCTATAACCTGAATTTGCAGGAAGAAAAAGAGTGTGAAAATTCAGTGTGTCTGCTGTTAAAGTTGCAGGAGGTTGGTAGAAGTAACATGACCAAAAAGACCATTATAATTCATACTGGGCTTTCAAATACTAGCTTCAGGGTTTGAAGGAAAGGGTGAGGAGGGTTTCTAGGTGAGATAGTGGACAGTGTTAGAGATGATGATGTTTAAACTCCATTTCCTCTGGGAGTGCTGAGGATCTTAGCCCAGCTAGTAATTAGGAGAAAATGAGAGTGGCTGACTTATGCTAGTAGCATCAGATGGCTTTCTAGTGAACAAGCATTAAAAAACAATTCATAAATTCATTAGCTGAAGTGTCTGGCTGCACTGTATTTTTCTTTTTCTTCTATTAGGCTGAGGTAGGTGTAGTGCATGCCTTTGATCACAGAATCACAGGATGGTAGGGGTTGGAAGGGACCTCTGGAGATCATCTAGTCCAACCCCCCTGCCAGAGCAGGGTCACCTAGAGCAGGCTGCACAGGGCTGCGTCCAGGTGGGTTTTGAATATTTCCAGAGAAGGAGACTCCACACCCTCCCTGGGCAGCCTGTGCCAGTGCTCCGTCACCCTCACAGTGAAGAAGTTTTTCCTCATATTCAGGCAGAACTTCCCGTGTTCCAGTTTGTGCCTGTTGACCCTTGTTCTGTTGTTGGGCACCGCTGAAAAGAGTTTGGTCCCATTCTCTTGACACCCGCCCTTGAGATATCGATAAGCATTGATGAGGTCCCCTCTCAGTCTTCTCTTCCTCAGGCTAAACAGCCCCAGCTCCTTCAGCCTTTCCCCGCAGGAGAGATGCTCCAGTCCCCTAACCATCTTTGTAGCCCTCCGCTGGACTCTCTCCAGTAGTTCCTCAATTTCCCTGAATTGGGGAGCCCAGAACTGGACGCAGGACTCCAGATGGGGCCTCACTAGGGCAGAGTAGAGAGGGAGGAGAAACTCCCTTGACCTGCTGGCCACATGATGATGTAGTCTTCTCACAGCCATCTTCCCAGGGTGGACTATGCTTTAGGGCCGAGCACTGGACTGTGTCGTCTCCTAGTATTTCTTCCATTCATGTATTTCCAGAACTGTCTTGTTGATTATTAAATGACAGTTTTCTGAAATCTAAATTTTCACACTTCGTGAAGCAATAGTGCAGTAGACACGTGCTCCACTCTTTGTTTTAGCTCATAGTGCCTCCTGTTTGAAAAAAATCGATTTGAGGAGGAGGTACTCTAGTGGGTGTCGCTGGAGTCTTCCTAGTGCAGCTGTTTCTGAAAGGCACTGTTTTAAGGGACCCTTAGCATGTATGGGGCAATTCGCCTTAACTTTGCAAGCATTTATCCATTTGTTTTTCTGCTTTGCGTTATGGTTGTCTCTTACTGTTATGAAAGTCCACAAAGTCTTCAGTAGTTTCTCAAAATAAAAGAATACCAAAAAACCGCAACCCTCCAAAACCACTGTAAAAGATTTTGTCTTTTTATTTGCTTAATTTTGTCACTTTTTTATGATTTCAAACTTTTCCCAATATGAAGGCTGTGAAACTCTTCCATGTGGCACCTCAGATTTGCTATAATTATTCTTATGTTGCCAGGAGTTTGGACTTCTAATATATTGAGAGATAATGATATTACCTGATTTTTCAAGTAATCCTTTTCTACAGCTGATGCCTGTAAGTTGTGCTTAGAAAGGGATTCACACATTACAACTTCAAAGGAAGACGACTGTGTGAAAGAGGCATTTAGTTACAGTAGTTTGTATGACATAGCTTACACCTCATGTCTTCCGAAATGTGTAGAAATAGGCCTTTTTTTCTGCATGTAATGTACCTAAAATGAGCAGTGGACTATTTAATGGACTTCTAAAGAAGCTGCATGGAGCGGGTAGTGTGGCAGACTGGTATCGGCTACCTAGCAAACTTTCTAAAGAAAGCTGCTGGCATCATCTCTGCCTGATGCCATGGGATTTTGTAATAAGGGTTCGTTACTGTGGCATGCTGGAAAATGTCAAGTCTTTTATTCTGCCTGAAGATTCTCTAGTACCACTTCAGTAATGTAATAGTCAATGCAGAAAAGAGTCAGAAGGCTTTGGCAGTCGCTGCTTACATATTTCTATGCTGAATTTTTATGGCTCAAACATGTAGCAGTAGAAGGCTTTGGAGGCCTTTTGCTGAAGCTGGGTATAAAGACCACAAAGATGAGAAGCAAAAATGGAAGAGCACCAAATGCAAATTATAAGATTGTTGTGCTTAGGAGTTTCCTGGTACTGGAAGATAATAAATAACTCGCTACTAGGCAGTTTAATACTATGAAAAAAGTAGTGAGACTACAAATGGAAGCAACTTACACAAATCCTTTCTCTGAATTTAATCATGTGTTTCTAGTTCTTCACAAACTAAAATACAGAACCACTCTTCTACATTGAGTGACAGCCATTCTGCATTGCCAGAGCTGCCCGTTATTTTCTTGAGAAATGAGGGTTCTTAAAAGGTCTTAAAGATGTGACTGGAATATAGCTTATATAATGTGGACTAGAACATAGCTATAGAGTTCTTCTTATTGATGGCACTGAGTCAAGTGAATCTTGACCTGTGAAAATTCTATTTCTTTTTAAAGAAACATTTTCTTTAAGTGCCCACTCGCACAATCTGCTGTTAGTATGTGTTGAAATATTTCTTGTTGCTTATTTCCTGAGCTATGTCAGTAAGTTATGAAATGCAGAACTTCCTTTTTTATATGAGCTGATAATGTTCATTCTATGCTCAGTTTAAGGACTGTCTCCTAGATGGGTAGAGTTACTTGCACAAAAACATTGGAACGTAAGGATTCCTGCTCGCAGTAATGATATTCCTATATAAGCCATGGGTAGCTGTAAGTAGACCTCTTTTTTTGCCTTTTTTTTTTTTTTAATAGCTTACTGGTTTTGAAGTAGATTTACGACCTCTGGGAGAGTCTCAGAAATATCTGAAAATAAAGATAAACATAGTTTTCTCATCCTGCCCTGTAGTTGATATAGATCTCTTAAAAAGAATTAGAAGACAGCAGGAGTCAAGTAAGTTCTCTAGTAGCCTGTGATCAAACTTGTCTATGCAGGAGTGTGTCCTGTGGTCTAGGTCTAGTTTGTCTGCCAATATCAACAAGAAAGCATGTTTCTTGCTGTCGCTGGGGAGGAAGTCATCTGTCAGCATCTGAGGGCAGTAGCACTGAACTGAATTCTCATTGCTTGGATGAGCAGCCGCAGAAGCAGAACACGAGCGCGTTGATCCAAGGCAGCTATCCTTGCAATGAGAAGTTGAATCTTGTGACCTTCCTCACAGCGCACAATGGATTTGTGTTCAAATTTGAACTTATTTTCTGACACTTTCCTAATCTTTCCTTCCTATTTGTCTGTCACATGCAGTCTGAGAATAGCGATGATCTTTGAGACTGTGGATGGGAGGGAAATGGGGCATGTTACTGCAGCCCACCTACATCATTAGGTAGCAGTGCATCACCCAATATTCTGTTTTCTTGAAAGTGAAGTTTAGATAATACTTATCTACTAGTATTCTGCCTGTATTCTAGCTGTTTAAAATGTAAGTATAGGCAGACTGGATGGAGAGTATTTCACTGTAGTGTATATATACACTATATATACACTTTTGCACTATATTGTATTACTTGAGGGACATAGAAATGCGGTTCAGTTTTCATCCCTGATTGTACTGTGTGGTTTTGACTCCATGAGCTCGCCAGTGCTATAGCAAAGACAATCAAAACTTCAAAAGGGTTTCCAAAATTTTTTTTGGCGAGCAAGATCGGTTTATTAGTTCCACTTTGTACATATATATTATGTCAGTCATTACTCATTTCTCAGAATATGTAGGTGGTTTGGGAAGTGGAGTCTTTCTTTGTAGATAAGTCTTAGGTGGTGGTTGTTCCCGGCCCCCCCATCCTTATGTGTAATAAGTACTTCTGCAATTAAAAAGAAACTAAAAAGTCTAGATCTTTCAAGGTATGGGAGTGACCCATGTGCCAGTATAATTCTTTTATCTCCCTCTTCCCCCTGCCCCCTTGTAGCAAAAGAATAAAATCCTTGAAAGATATGGCTCCCTCTTTGTTGTATTGTATGTTAATAATAATAATAATTAAAAACCTCCATGATATTCTTACTGCAAGCACAATGCTGTACAGTAATAGGCTATACTGGGCCTGTTACTTATATTAGCAATAATCTGAAAAAGAGACGACCTGTGTCTGTGCTGTATGCCTCTAATGCTATATATCTGTCATGGGTCCACCTGGAAGCCCTGACGGTGACTAAGACCCCCAGTATTCATCAGATTGTTGTAAATAGTCTCTGCCGAAAGCGTCATTTTTTTTTTTTCAGCTGTGAAACTGGTTGCTCGTTCTTGTGGGAGGAGGTAGACTGCAAAGAGAACTTTGAGACATTGAAATATATACAAAATAAAACCAGGAATATTTTGGGTGACTCCAATGGAACACATAGTTACTGTTGGCCTAAGTGGTACTGCAAATTTGGGTTGCTTGTGTTAGCTGGCACAGGAGGTAGGTGGAATTTTTAGCTTTTGTTGGTGTGGCCCTGGCAGCTACCAGTAAATCCTGCGATACTGCTTTTCCTTCCACCTGGCAGTGGAGCTGTTGGCTGTGGGTGTGGATGGGGCACGCTCCACGATTGCCCGATAAATATCAGAGCCTGGTTTCTTTAGACTGCTTACTGCTGGCTGATCTGTTGACCTGCTGAAGGAGCTTCAGGCTAGAGAAAAGCAAGGTGTTTTTGTAAAATTAATCTGTTGCTTGGTCAGAAAACTGTTACAGACTGCTCAGAAAAATGTTTGTGTTGGATCTAACACAGGTGTTTCTAGATCTTAGAAATCTGTGGCAAAGTGGTGCCTGCTGAGTTTGGAGAGGAATTTAAATTGAATCAGTATGTATTATGTGAATGGGTCTGCTAAATGCATTTTAAGAATTTTTCTGCATTCTTTGCTGCTAATAGCTTAGCCACCTGCAATGTGCTAAAGCACAAGGATGCTGATGTAATATTTAGTACAGCTCAAATACCACTGCTCCTGCTGTACCTCAGATTACCTCTGTGAAACATAAATTGAAGTTCTGGAGTTAGAACAACTTTTTTTCCTCCCAAGTTTAACTGATGAAGTACGAGAACTTCCTGTATCTGCATAGAGGAGAGTAGCACACTGAATACCCGTAACATCTTGAATTATTTTATGGTAGCATGGTTTCTCTACATTTCCTTATTCTTCTACTGTTGGTGGTTTTTATTGAAGGATACTTTATAGAGGAGGCAATGTATAGGCTATTCTTCTTCCAGAGACACCGTTTCTGTCTTTTGTTTACAAGTTCTGGTGGGAGTTGTCCAAGCCAGGGTAGAAGAGCAGTCCTGCAGTTCCCATCCAGACTTCTCAGAAACTCTTTAGTAAAGCTTAAAGAGAAAGGAAAGCCCCGTGGCCACAGTTCCCACCCATGTGCTACTCTGATGTCTATTCTTCTTTCATTGGGATCTTAACTGGTAAATAAAGAGTACAGAGCAGAGCCCCTGGGGTTAGGCTCTCCCCCAGAGCTGGATTTACTCTTGCATTGCTCAGAACCACGTCCAAAGAGCTGTCTGTGATCTCCCTTTGAGCCTTGTGTGTCTGAGCTTTGGCTGGCTCAGCTGTCAGACACTGAACGTCAAACCTAGGAGGCTGCTGCTTTTCCATGGAAACGCTCTGTGCGATTGCAGAAATAATCAGACATGTCTGGTGGTTGCTGTGCCCTATTGTTGGATGCTTCCAGACACTGAACTGAATTGTCCTACCTTGACAAACTGAGTTTTCAGCTAAAATCCAGCTCTGCTTTTGTCATCTCTCTTGCTTTTTTTTGAATGCAGATGGATTGAAAAGCATTAGTGTCGCAGTTTATTCTGCTGTTGGGATGTAAGCCCCTTGATGTTGGCTCTCCCTTTCTCTCTGTTTATGCACGTCTTGCAAAACCAGCTACAGACCTCTTGCTTCTGAGTAGGTACCACCAATATGAGCTGTCTCGAGGCCTGAGGTGCAATATCCTCTTCAGGGAGGCTGTGCTATCGTACATTCTCCTTAACAACACTTCTGTGCACTATGTTTTACTATTGACATAAAAATAATTCAGTGTTTACAAAAAATGCTGTTAACTAACTGTTTCTTTGTGGTCAGCAATTTCCAAGAGGATTTTCTTTACTAGAGAAAGGAGTTCTAATCTAGGGCCTTTGGATTGATGGATTTTTTTGAAATGACATTTTATATAGTTTACTTTCCATAATACTTTAAAATTATATTAATCAGTGTGCCTGACTAATGCTAGATATGCTTTGTTGTTGGCTGTAAAGAAAAAACAATGTCCTTTTCTACAGGCGTTACTAACTGGGAGGCACTACTGATACAGCTCAGTGGGAGGGGTGCTGTAAGGCATTTGGAAGCTCAAGTAATTCCAGTTTATGGAATAAATGTTTCAGTGGATCGGGCTGGTACTGTTCCTGATCTGAAAATAACTATCTTTGGAGACGTAACAGTAGAAGTCTTGGGTTTTCTACTTCTGTAAGGAATTTAATTTCATAACTTGAAAGTTATTCTGGAGGACTGCCTATGAAGGAAGGATAACTTTCAGGCTTGTACACCAAATAGGTCACTAAGATGGCCTGGTATGAGCTCTGTCCATGTTTCTTTGTTGTCCTTTAATGATAGTTGCCAAAAATAAACATCCACAGAAACAGCTGGTGTAATATTGGAAGAATGATTGCTGCAGTGGATGGAGACAGTCCATGTCATTGAACTGGTGGGGAGGAGATAGCTCATCTCCCTACTGTGAATCCCACTTTTGTAAACAGTAACAGTTTGGAAGGGAAAGGTTTATCACTCAAAGTGTTGACCTTGCTTAATCAAACAGTGGCCATAAGAACAAGAGTGAAACAGTCGCTGCCCCTTCTCCCACGCCCAGCACGCACGTGCTCACAGCCTACGTGGGCACCCTGTGAAAGAAGAAGAAACTCCAGTCTTGTCTCTTGTGACGTTGAGGAAGCATGTGCTGATGTGAAACTGGGGGGCCTGAAAACACTTGGGAAGTAAGGGGAGTGTAACTCGCCAGGCATGAGGTCTCCATTTGCTTTATAGCTGCGGAGGTGCTGCTGAGGAAGCATTTGCTGTCTGCAGGGCTTAATTAATTGCTTTCCGTCTGCAAAGTACCATGTTTTTTTAATTTAGGAAAACAGCCAATTGAGGAAGAGCATCTCTGTCATACAAAGGGATCTTAAAGGACTCGCATGGAAGCCTTAGCCCTTCTGTGCTTATCACAAAAAATGTTAAATCTTGAGATTCTGGACAAGTAAAAGGAAATTTTGCAAATTTCAGCCCTTACAATTGCTTACAGAATTTTTTTTATACTCTTAAAAATTTAGACATCCTGTTTCCCTTGAAGTGAACTTCCTCAATACCAGATGGTATTGAGTTAAAAGAAATACTTACGTATTGTATTGAAGCTGCTTTCTTTTCAGAAACAAAGGTCATGCTATAATAGAGCACATCAAGGGTTTATTGTATTGCTTTATCTCTGGCAGTAGCATACAGTTGGTACAACTGTCAGGAATTCCAAGGTTGTTTTAGAACTCTAAAAACAGGTATGAGAAATGGGCAAAAGTTCAAAACCATGCATGTGTGAGGTCTGGTGTCGCTTACTGAGATGCTATGGTTCACCTTTTAAATAAAGCTTTCAAATCTTATGCAGATAATGGAGACTAACTTCTGCCAGTATTTTTCTCAGATTAATAAAATGCCTTATTTTAAACTCCTGTAACTTGCTTTGGGTGAATACATTTTAAGCAGTTATCACCAAAAAACAAAATCCAATTTGAAAAACAGACATTTCTAAAGCCCAGTTCGAATCTCCATCAACTTGAGTAAAATACCAAAGTCTTGGTCTATCGGATAGCAGCTGGAACGGGAAGAAGCTGAAGCACATGGTGTCATCATTATAAAAGACAATCCCTTCCATGGAATCAATTTAGGAGACAGGATGTCAATATGTTGTTTATTTTTATTAATGTCCAGCTAAAACCAATTTATTCCTAAACTCCTATCTGACCCAGACTGAGCCAAAGAATAAGGGGAGATGGCTAAGTTTTCTTTCCCTTGTCCACCCCTCCTCAAAAGCATTTTGGATGTGCTGTTTTCCTTTCTCCTTTTCAAGTAGTTCAAACAAAACATCTGTCAGATATACAGAAGACAACTTTTTTTTAGTGTTGCTCCGTGTAACTTACCTATTGTTTTGGCCAAAACTCGTAGTGCATCCCATTGCCCCGTTGTGTGATGGCTGCTGCATGTAGTTTATTCAAATCTTCACATTATATCTGTGTAAAATCAGACTTAAGAATTAAAGAAATTCAAAGTAAGAAGCTGAAATGGATTCTGATTGTCATTGCCCTTTATTCTGCTAGCAATCGTCCCATAATGAGCACAGCTAGTACCTGTTCAAAAACAGACGGTCTAAGGGTTTTTATCGGTGTCTGGAACAGGTTTTCCAATGCCAAAATTGCTTATAATATTTCAGTAAACGACATCATTTTTTTTAATACTAAGTTGGAATTAACATAAATCTAGAAAATTACTTTGTAGGAGGTCTCTTTCATGAAGGAAGGAAAAAAAAGAAAAAGACTAAAACTGAACTTGAATCCCTGTAATTTTGAAGTCAGTCTGTTTGTCAAGAATTGTAATTGCTACAGGTTTTTCCCAGAAATGCATAAACACATAAAATCTGTTAGTATATTAAAACTCATTCCTGACCCATGGTCTTTATTTTTAAGAGGCAAAACAAGAAATGCGGAAAAGTTTTTATTATTAACAATTGGTAAGTTAAATAGGAAATTGGCTTCCTTCCTTACGTTATTTTACCCTTGTTGCTGATGGATGATTAGGTTTGGTGTCCGTGGTTGCTTAAAAAAATTTTTGGTGATGTAAAGATTGCTTATTTAGAGGAAGAAAATGGGTTGACATTAACGGCACGAGTGAGAATGATGTACTAGACCTGGAGGGGAAGTTGGCAGACCTGGGTTTGTCCCACACCTGTCACCAGTACCAGCAGCGCCCGTGTGAGCTGTGCGAGTCCCCTCTGAAGTCTGGGTCCTCTGCAGCTGCCACGCTTTCCGGGGCGAGGGCTCTCCTACGGCTTACGGGTACCCAAGCGCTGTCAGCAGTGATCCGAGAGGCTTCCAGTGTTAATGTGCTAGCAGTTTAATAGCGGTGTCTCTTACCAATGTAAGAAAAACTTCATTGTGCTTGCTGTGAAACAAAACTAAGTTCCTTATGCAGTGAGGATGAGGGAAACTGCGAATCGGGGGAGAGAAAATTATTGAGCTCCGTGCCTGGAGCCACCCACAGGAAAAGATGGATGTTTTTGTGATGGTGGGTTTTTTAGTCTTGTACAGGAACAAACGCTGCCCTGCAGGACCAGCTACAAGATCAAAGGTGCCATTAAGGGAGAAAGAAAATCTTTTTTTCCCTTCCTCAAAAGAATAATTCACTAGACCTAAGTTAGCATGTAGGAACTTGAAGTCCAAATTTGGCTCAGCTTTAAGTAAAATTACCCACAATTTTTTAGACACGCTGTTAGTCGTAAGCGCTGCGTGGTTTTGAGAGTGAGGGAGAGAAAGTTTGAATGTGTCAACAGAGTCAGTCAGTCCATGGACTGCCGTGCTGCATGCTTTTGTACATCCAGCGTGTCAAACCTTAAATAATTTGAGACGTGGTCCTGTGCAACTCGTCAGTATTTAAAGCCTCAATACGTTCTTTCAAAGCTCTTTTTAATTTGCAGACAAGATCATTATCAGTTGGTCTTGAAAAGCCGCTTCCCTTCTCCCCTCCTGGTAACATTGGTGGGAATTCGGCCGAGCTGGTGCACGCCATGGGTGTAGGTGTGCAGCTGCGCAGGATCTGGCCTGGTGAGAGCAGTGGTTTCAGGCATAGCTTTGATGCAAAAAAAGGCTTTTCCAGACACGCCCCCCCCCCCCCCTCCCTGGCAGCCTGGTCATGCAGCAGAGAGACACGGCGTTTTTCCCTGCTGCTGAATCAGCGTTGGTCTTGCCAGATGCAGGAGCAGATAAGCCTGACAGAAGCCCTAAGACCAAAAGCAGGGGTCTGTGCAGTTCTTGTTGAGGGAAAACCCAGGTTGGGAGATTATCACCATTCTGTGATTCTCTGTGAGATGATAGTGTTCTTGAGGGGAGCAATTTCAAGGTCCGGGAGATGGAGATCAGGCAGCAAACATTCCCATCGTGCTGAAATGAAACCCGTTCAGGGGAAATAAGCCTGCCTTCAGCAAATCATTTTGTGCGAGGGAAAACCAGTCCTCAGCTAATTTCTCTGAACCCTCTGTTTTAATGGTAAATGAAAACTCTCGCTAGCTTCCCCTTCGTTTTAGCATGTGTTTTACCCCCCTCTTTCCCCTGCGCGCCACGGGAACAGGCAAGGTTAAACCTGGTTGCGAGCTTTTGTTAAGGTGCTCAGCCTGCTTGCGAAGGCAAGGCACCTGCTAGGCATGCCCAGTGAGTGCTAGGAGCTGGCTCCCCCTTCGCTACGGCTTTGCGAGGCTGAAGCACAAAGAGCGCTTGTTGCCCAGTCCCCGGGAGTCTCCCAGTGCTACCACTAGCTGGGGAGGACTGGTTACTATGGAGGCTGCCATCTGTTCGCTCCCCGCTGGAATGTGATTATCCTTGCTGGGTTGGGAACCAGCAAAAGCAGGGGAGCGTGTGCTGTCGGCAATTATCTGCAATGGAGTGCGTTAATGGAAGGCTGGAATTAGCTAGCTGGAGGAGGACATAAAAGGATTTTACCAAAACTATTAATGATTTCTAGCCAAGAGGAGTAAGCTTTTTGCAAGGTCAGTACTAAATTCATTATGTATGCAGGTAATTTTTAATTGGTGCAGTGGCTTTATGATTTAAGGATGGTAGCACCAAGGAAATAATGCTTATTGTTAAGAGTGTGGGGGGTGTGGAATTGTATTTTAAAGATCTTTGTTTGTCTGTTTAGGTTCAAGCAGTTTAATTTGGGGTCGTTAAAGTAGTAAGGCAGAACAATCACTGGCCAAACTGACACAAATGGAGCAATTCATATCTCTTGTCGTTATGAAATGCTGTTCGCTGCCAAATCTGTTTGATTTACGTGCCTTTTCACGCTGATTGCTTTTTGTCCGAGTGATTTCTCTTTGGATGCGATATGTGTTTGGTTTTCGTACTGGCACGAAGGGTGAGTCGAGGGGGAAATGTTCAAACAGAGCTGGCGATACAATGGATGTTCAGGGTGTTTTATGCAGTTTGCTCAGGGGAAGCAGTGCAAGGGAGGGAGAATGCAGGAGCAGGTTTTCCACTCTTCGTTCCCACCCTCTGCCCCTCTTTCCAACTCACTAACTGACCAAACGTTTTGGACTCTTTCTTTTACAGAGCTTAATTGTACACAGACTTGACACAAGTTTTCAGGATGCTCCGCAAATATTGTGACTGCTTTGATGGCCAGATTTCATTTAAAGGGGAAAATAAAATTAGAAATATATGCTTGTAAGGCATTGGTGTCCTATAAAAGACATTTTTTGTTGTGCCGTAGGAGCTAGGAGTATTAAATTTTTTCATAACATGCATTATGAATGTTCGTGTGCAGTTCAAATTACTGACTTAAACGAGGGGCATTAAAATTAATTTGTACCCCAAATAGACAAAACATTACTTCAGCAGATATTTTTAGTCACGTATGGGCTTTCCCTTTTCAAATAAAGCTCTTACACTGCATCCCTCTTGCCAGGACTGCCATTTTTATTTGGTACAGGGGAGGACACTACTAGAGGCTTTTAATTAAAACTGTGTCAGTCCTAATTCCACCGATCTGCCCTCTGCTTTTACGCACTTAAAGTGTCAGTGCATTGGAGTCTGGGAGGAAAGGTACCAATGGGGTTAATAAGTCACGATTGCAACATATTTGACTAGGATAAATTTTTAACCTACGAGATGCTTTCCAAGTCTTGGTGCCTAACAAAAGTGCGCGTGGGAGGTTGAGGGGGTTTTTATTTCTTCGAGTACTTTAACTGTTTGTGGTGTATGAGCTTTTCTTGTGCTTGTGGAAGCCTGGTTATATGTGCCTGAAGTCCTTTCAGATGTCACGTTGCACTCGCACATTGGTGAAACTGGGCGAGCGCTCTTAATGGAAGCTGTATCATCTTGTAATTAAAAAGACTTTTTTTTTTAACCCCTTCCTTCTCCAGAATTTAAGTATTGCATTGCCATTGAAGTGGGTGATTTATGCAAAACTTGCTTTTAATGAGCTGCAGTGGACTTGTTCACACGTGCAAGTTGCAGGTCTGTCCTTGCGTTGTTAGAAAGAGCGCAGGAGGCAGATTGGCTTTTGTGCTTGAAAAGAGATTAGACTTTCACCCTTCAGACTCTACGTTGAACCTAGCTGGAGGGAAGGGCAACCACCCCAAGGTTATTCTGTAGCTGGTGTGGGATGTGTTTCTGTTCTCCAGACTGTTTCTAGTAAGGTAGCCGTTGCCTGCAGCATTCGCTGTCGCTGTGGATGTGAATTACTGTCTCATTGGCAAGTCTTCACAGACAGCAACAATCATATCGACATAAAGGTAATGGCTTGTATACTCCTTCCGGAGGTGATTTCTCCTGATTGCTAGCTGGTGGTGTGCTGAGAAGCTTGCTTTTCCACTGCCTTTGCTAAACCTGTTTCAAGGATAAGCAGGGGACTTTACATTTGGCGTTCTCCAGCTCTTCTTATAGTCTCTGATGACCACTGTGTAAATGTCCACATAGTGTTGAGCAAACAGGTTTTTTTATTTCCTTCTTGAATGGTCTATATGTGGCTGTTGAATACTTTTTTTTTATTATTAAATTTTACTTTACGTCACTAGGTCAGTGTTGATTTGCAGATGCAGGATTTAAAGGCTAGACACTTTTTAATCCATTTGAGCATCTGGCCTTTTGTAGTGGATATCCCATTTCCATGTAACAGAGGAACTGTTAAATGTCTGTTTGAAATGAATGATTTTTTTCAAAAGATTTTTTTTCATCTTTGTAGATTATTACAAGCAGCTCTGATGTTTATGCTTAATGCAAACAAATGAGGGTCATTGTAATCTGCCATGTGACCTCTCGAAGGAGATTTGTTCTAAAATACAGGCTTTGGGGGCCAGCAGAGGTAATGAATTGTACTGAGTAGCGGTTTGGTTTTTTTTAAGAGCTTAAGCTCAGTTTTGGTACATCATCTCACAAAAAAAGACACTTTGAATGAGCTCCCAACTAAATAGTGTCTAGAAATACAACCTAGTGTACAGTGGGCTCATCATAATCTTGTTTATAATGTCTGTACATACTAAGCTTTCAGGAGACTTGTCATTAAATGGTAAAATCCTGAGTCAATATATAGGAAGCTGGCTTGCATATAAACGATCACAATTGTTTTCTTCAAACAGACAAGTCTTTCTGCTTTTTGCTTGACACATGACTGTGGAATGCTGTTTGACATGACTTGGATTTATTTATACATTGTGTTTGGGCTGCTATTTGGCAGAGCTTTTAAACATGCTTAGTTTTCAATACACTTTTTTTTTTCCTGCTGTTTACTCGTGTATTCTGAACATTAAAACAAACAAAAAAAAAAGCCCAGGCTCTGTACTGTCTCCTTACAGCAGCACGGCTGTTTCAAGGTTAAAGCCTGCAGCTCCCTCTGAAGGGCCAACTGTTTTGAAAGTCCTTTTGCCTGTTTACAAACTGTTCTCTTTGCAGCTCCTATGAAATAATGGAGTCCTCGGGATGCTGGGTGTGGGAGGATAAACCTGCTGACACAGGCACTGCTGCCGCTGGTCTGTTCGCCCGGCCTTAGTAATGTAAAATTGCTGGCGTCTTTTATGCTTTGTACGGGTGGGGACAAAATGCAGGCATTAACGCTTTTTTCACGACGCTGGAAATTGCTGTACCAGATCTTAGAAAACATCAAGTTTGTTGAATTTGTTCTAAAGCAAATCACCATACTAAACTGGTGCAGTGAGACTATGAGTAATTAAATGTGAGAGACTGGCAATGTGCGGATTAATGGTACGTCTGTTAATTGTGGCAGGTTTTTTAGTGTTTTCCAGAGGGGGTTGCATTTAGTACTCCTGTCCTTCCACGTTGAGGTGTCTAGTTGAAGAACCTAAAGAATCAGAGCTGTTCTGCAAATGATTTCAGAAAACATTCCCCCCAGTTAGTCCTTGTTGAAGCTTCATAGCTGGGAGAAGAACAGGGTGGGGGTAAATGACTGCACGCCAGCAGCAGAGTGTCTTGAAGTAGAATTATTTCTAAGGTTTTTTTCAGTTCATTCAGTTACTCTTACTATATGTAATAATTAGCTGTTCATTTTAAGTATAAAAATACTACTTGGACTGATAGTGACATGGGAATTGTTTACTTTTTGATGAGTATCTGAGCAAAGCAAGTACTTGAGTGCATTTAGGATGTGGAGCTTAGAACTGTAAGGAGCTATTTGGTCACTGAGGGGTTTTTGTGGTTTTTTTTTTTCCCCCTCAGTCACAGGCAGCCACATAACTTATGTCTCATTTTAGATGTTCAGTAGATTTTTCTTTTGGTACACTTTGAATCACGAATTGTTACTGGCTATTAGAAACAAATAAACTTTAAACAAAACTTTAAACTATAGTAAATGACCAGAAGCCAACGTTACATTGTGCTTCAGAAACTGAGCAAGAAAGACTGAAGTCATTGCCAGTGTCACGAGATTCCTGTTAGCAGAAAATTTAGGCACGTACTTGGGAAATGAACTCTGCTAGCAGCATGATGCTTACCTGGACTCTAGCCACGGACATCCTCCAGTGCTTCAGAGGAAAGGGAACCCAAAGCAGCCAAATCTTGAATCGGAGGGAAGAAGTCTTCTAGTCCTGACAGATGGCTAGTAGAAGTGCTTTTCCAAGTAGAAGTGCTTTTCCAACTGCTGATCTTTGGAAGATCCTTCATTGCAGGTTGTGTGTTTTTTTTTTTTTTATGCTTGTTCTTGACTATCCGTAGACATCTGCTGGCTTGTGTACCCTTTGGACCGTACTTTGATGCTGTGGTTTTCCCACCACCACAGAAGCACTTTGCCTTTGTGAAGATCATATAGGTGCAGCTAACCCTGGTATTAAAGAGTGTTGAAACTTGTCCCATTTACACTTGCAGTAACACTTTGAGGGTGGTAGGAAGGGGAAATAATCCATGTTCAGCTGCCTAAGTAAGTAGGAGTTGTGGTTATTGCTCTAAGTATCTGGTTTAGATTTGGCAGCTAAGATTGAAACAAAGTACTGTGCAAGCCTTCCCAGCAAAGGCTCATGAATTGAGGATTGAGGCTTCAGAAGACCTGAATTCCAGTCTCTTCTACAGTTAAGGGCTTTGTTTTGCAGGCATTGAGTAGTGCCATGGGTAATGTGGTATATTCCCTGGAGTGGTGTCGAACATAGCTGCTGTTTGAGTAGTAGAGGGAAAATTAGCTCAAGAGCTTGTAATATTACTTGAAAGAACAAGTTAATTCTGTAATGAGTTGTTCCTGCAGGGCACGACCTGAACTTCTCACTTGGAATTTTCCTTCCTAGTGTCTCCTCCTCAGTCCCAGCATCTCTCATGTGCTCCTATGGCCCTGTCCCATTTCCTGCATGAGTTAATGTGTTTTGGATTTTTTTTTTTTTCTTTTTTTCCTCCTCTTAAGGAGGTCACTGACACTAAGGAAGGTGTGTGAAAGCATGAAGTGTCTTTTCTGTAATTCAGAATTGTTTATGACTGCTTCCCGTATCGTGCTTTCAGCAGCTACATTGAGACTGAGATCTATTACCTAGAATAAATAATGTGATGCTACTTTCATTTGCATTCAACGTGGTCGAGTATTGTATACCTGTTGTTAAGCTTGCTAAAATATCAAAAGGGTTCATAGGTTATATAGGATTACCTGTTACCTGTCTTTAAAGATCCTGTGCCACTTTTCTTTACAGCTGTAATAGTTCTCTGGCAGCCCTTAGCGCCAAGGCAGTTTCCATGACTGATTTTGATGTCTGTTCTCTTCAGTAGTTCTTGTTCATGCCATTGCTTGAAGCCCTATGTTGCTGTATATACTTGGCCACCCACTGTAACGCAACTGGCAAGTGTTTTTGTCCCTTGGCTTGTCAAGATTTTTTGTTTGAGAGTCAGTTTTAACTGTGGAAGCTGCTACAAACAAACTCTTGAAGATAGCTGCTGCAAGCCAAAATAAAATGGAAGGGGTAGTGGTGGAATTAGAGCTTTACCTAAGAATTGGAACACAACAGTTAAATTCTACTATGATGAAATACAGTTAGCAGTGCGAGCACTGTTTGCCCTTAGTAAAGCTGGCAATGCTGCACCCCTCTGCTGTCTGCTAGCATCCTGTTATTTTGGGTACGTGCTCTTTTTAAAAACTTAGTCCAGAACACTGTACTTAAAGCACCTTGCCCACCAATTTTTTCCCCATTTTACCACTTGTTCTGCAAGCTGTGGCCTGGTTTCTGCCATAACAGGATAATTACTCCTTTCATTTGGATTTCTTTTTTGTGTGTATATGTGTGTACAAAGCTGACTTTATAGTTTGTAAAATACAGCGTTTCTAAACAACTGACTTAAATTTTGCAGACTTGTCTTATTGCTGATGTTACTGGTCTTATTGCTGATGTTTTTCTGATGTAACTGAGAATATTCCAAAATTTTCCTACTGTTGAGAAATTCTGAAAACTGTAGAATGCTTTTTTTTTTTTTGCTTGCTGCTTAACACAGGAGTAAAATTTCAGTTGGTAGCTGAGGGGTTTTTTTGTGTATGCGTGTGTCTTCTATGGAACATCCTCAGCTTGTGTGAATGATCCACGAAGCTAACAAAAGTGTGATAGTACTGTAATCCGGTATTAAACATTGTCAGTGCAAAACAATGCACAGCACACAGTCACGATGAGAGGGAAAAGCCGCTCAATCCAACGTGATCTACTTACAGTTCTTTGATACTATAGTCTGTTCGTCATATTTTCATGGATTAAGATTTTCTTTGTAGATTACTGAAACTGCTTTAATCTAGTTTATCTCGAAATCAGGTGGCATTTTAGAATCTCTTTCCATAAGAAAGACAAGAATGAAACTTGACTGTGTCTGTTTCATAGCTGGCATCTTCTCTGATTCTAGGTTTTTAGAGTTCTTAGATAGCAGTAAATGAACTGTGGGGAAAAGCTTATTGATTGCTTTTGTGTTAAAATAAATGATGAAAAGCTATTACCGTCTCACTGATGAGATCTGGGGTGTGGATAGCAATAATTTAAAGGAAATTATAGTTTCATTAGTGCTGATGTGGTCTCTGTGAAGGCTGTGTTTAACTATCAGCACAACTTCACTATGTAAAACAGTCACAACTGTCTCTGATCTTGCACTCTTACTGCACCAAAAGCTGAAATACACTTCTGCTTTGTCTTATTTGTTACCACTGTCTGTGGTGTTACCTTCCTTCTTTGAAAGAAAATGATTTGAGGAATTCCTTTTGATCACTTTTCTCTGCACGCTTGATAAGCAAGGCTGGATGGACTGGGAAAAAGCAGTACTATGTATTAATGGCAGGGGGCAAAAAGCTCTGTAAAGAAGGTCCCGATTTGCTGACTATCCTGTAAGTACTAGATTAAATTGGCCCTAACAGGACCAAGTCAGGAGACTAAAGCTGCTTATGTGTTTGAGGCAGAAGAAAATAGTCAGGAACAGGTAGTGGAATTTTTTTGTCCTGAGACCTGATCTAGTGAAAGATGTCCCTGCCCACGGCAGGGGGCCTGGACTGGATGATCTTTAAAAGTCCCTTCCCACCTAAAGCATCCTATGATTTTTAGGAACTGGTGTGTTCTGGAGAAAGTTAATCTGATGCTTTCTATAATGTGACAGGGTGCACGGAGAAGGGTGGAAGGGGAAGGGCAAATGTGTTGTGCCATCAAGTTTCTCTTCCCCAGAAAGCATGGAGTCAGAGTTAAGGTTGAATGGAATGAAAATGCCTATACTGTCACATGTTCTGTGCAAGAAATCTAAATGGGATTCAGGAAAAGACTAAACAAATTCATAGCAAATATGTCTTTCAGCAGCTGGTAAAATACGGTTGCACAAATGCACCTGCTGACATCGGTGATCCCTAAACAACTGATGCTGGAAGCCGTGAGGATGGAGGGAAAGATCATTGTGGGTTTGCTGTCTTCTACTGTAGGTTACCTAAATATTTGCTACTGCTTCTTTTCAGACACAGAATATTCGACTGAATGATTTTTAACATTTTTTTTTTTTTTCCTGACGACAGTTCATAATGCTCTTATCTACTCCAGAAATGTACTGATGTATTCTGCTGTGGTATTTATTGTGACCCTTCCATGCTGGTTTTTATTAACTCCAACCAAGAATAATTTGTGCTTTAGTTTTAATATCTCTCACTGCCCAAACTTGTTTTTTATATGGAAGCAAAATCACTGTCACTGCATTCTGACCTGTTTCACTTATGAGTCTTTGTACTGTTTGGATGTCTAATGTGGCAGTAAATTTTAAGTTGTGGATTCAGCCTTTCACTGTACTGCTCAATCTAAGGAAAATCCTGTGTGGTGGTCTTCCTGGCTTGGATTCTGGGGGTTTGGGTTTTTTTTGGGGGGATATGTGTGTATTGTGTGTGTGTGTGTGACCAAAAGCTAAATTAACTGGAAAATGAGAGTCTGTACTCTTAAACTGTTTTGCAAAGATGTTAAATGAGCGTTATGTTTAATCCGTGAAGGTGAACAAAGCCGGGTGGCACAACACTATTAGGGTAGGTGGCTTTTTCCTCTTCCCTTTTTTCCAGCCTTCCTTAAAGAAGGGCATGGGGTTTTGTGGTAACAGCTACAACGTGGTCCCCAGCTGGTGGGGCACCAGGGCTGCTCTCCTGGCCTGGCACCACCCGGCTCTGCTGGTCTAGCCGCACGTCCCGGCTGGCAGGAGAGCGCAGCGGCAAGCGGGAGCGTCACCGTCGGAGGTAACGCTGTCGCTGGGGAAGAGGCAGCAGCTGCGGTGGAGGCAGGAGGCCTGACGAAGCAGTCTTCTCAAGGGGGAAGGCATGGGAAGGAGAAAGCAATGAGGACGGTATGAGAAAAGGCAAAGCTGCAGGGCCAGAGGGTCTTCTGTCTGTAGTTGTTTGCTAACTGTGTGTTAGTGTAATAGAATGGATAACACTATAAATAGTAATTTCCTCTTCCCTAAATCATAACATGAAGCTTTCAATTTTGTAAAATATGTAAATATATGGATAAAAAGGAGGTATAAGAAAATAATGAACTGTTAAGCCATTTTTTTTGAACAGGAGAATTGGCAAATCAAACCCAGTTGATAAAGGCAAAGCCTTTGACCACTTCCCACATCTAAAACCAAAAAATCCGTTAACAATTGCTGATCTTTCTTTGCTAGTGAAGATTAATTGAAAAATGAACCATAGATTACTGGATTTTTTTTTTTTTTTAAAGTATGGGAAATACTTTAAGCTACAGAAAAACAGCTTTATATGGTTAGTGTAAAACATACAGTTGCCATAGCAAAAGCACTTCTTTTGTAAACGCTAATAGAATAATGTCAGTGACGTGGCGCTCAATGATCTTTAGTCTAGTTCTTTGATTTTGTAGAACTACAAGCATTTAATTGTTTGTTTAGAGAGTTTTGTAGTTGCTTGTATTACTTTTATGCTTGGACTAAATTGCAGACACCGAGGTGCTACAATGACAAATGCTGTACAAATGTAGGACCAAAAGGCAGGCTTTTCCCTTAAGAACTTTTATTGCATGTCCTTTGGGTTTTTGTGCAGCCACAGTCTTTCACTTTGGGGCACATGATACAGCTGAGCTGGAAGAAAAGAAAAAAAAGATGGAAAAATAACTGCTGTTTACTTTCTAATTATGGCATGGTAATTGTTTATCACACCTGCCTTGAGATTGCTTGTCTTAAATCCAGATCCTTGCATGTGAACCAGGAGAGCTAGGGGAGGGAGTGGTGGAAGAGTTTTGATTTCAGAACTGGGAGGGAAAAGTGTCCTTACAACAAACTTGTTTCTGTTAGGGCTGCAGATCCAGAGTCTCCCATAGCGTTTCTCACTTTGTTGGGGGCTAGTTACTCATCTTTTTAAGGTGCTATTGTTACTTTTCCTTGTTGCAGAAGTCCTGAACACCCATTCCTAAACTTCCTCCCTGCCCAGCCCACTTCTGTGTGGACATTTCCTCCCTCCTGCTTTTCCTGGTGGTCACTTGTTTCTGTAAGTCATTTGCTTAATCTAGAAATTATTTCCCCATCTTTTTGTTCATTATGTACCTGTAAATCTTGAGTTGTCATACAGCTGTTTCTTCCTTCCTCATGTCCCTGTGTGGCAAAGCTTGAAGGATGCAGCTTAACAAGACAGCAAATAAGTAGGTCTGCTTCCTGGAAGGAGTTTGTCCTTCTCTCCCACTTTCTCCTTCTGTTGGTCCTGATGCTTGTCTGACCCCATGGGCCACCTCAGCCTGCTAAGTTAACAGAACAATCCAAAAGAAAATGAATAAGTTTCTGATAGATTAGTGAGCTGAACAGGCTTGCCGCGGTGCCAGACAAGACCCAATGCAAGGAGAGGAAGAGCAGGATGTTCCTTTGCCAGCAGCCAGCCCCTGGCTTGGCATAAGGGAGCTCTTGGGCCGTACACGGACTCTCTCGCCTTGTCTCTCCTGAGGATATTGGGCAACCACGCATGAATTTCATCCTTTGTGTAGCCATTTAAGAGTCCTTGTCAACGCTTCACAGCTACTGCATTCAGTCATCATTAACCTCTGCAGTCCTCGGACTGACCCCCATTGCTGTCCCTGGATGAGATGTCGGAGCTGAGTTAACGTGGCAGCCTGTCACTGGGAGGGTCCATCATGTTCCTTCCCTCTGTGCTGAGCTATGCCACGCTATGATCATCACGCACCTCCTGGAGCTTGTGACATTGTACAAAACACTGATTCAGCTTGCTCACCTGGAACAAAACAGTTTGCTGGTTGCCTTGGCTTATTGTGGGCTGGGCGTTTTTGTAAGGGAGGAACGTGGTATTAGCTGCAAGGGGGAATGGTGGGAGCGGGATCTGTTCATCTTGGTAGTAGAAACACTAATCTGAAATGCAACTCTAACATTAACCACATCCTTTCAGGCTTCATCTCCTTTTCCTTGGCAGAGAGGGTAAACTCCTGAACATCCATGTGGTGGTTTCCCTCGTTTGTAGCTCTTGGTAGTTGGCGCTTGACTTTTTAAGCCATTTACTTTGCTGTGTTTTGGCTCTGCAGTTTTACTATCCGCTCATGGTGATCAGAGGCAGGAAGCCCCTATCGTACACCCCGTTACAATCAAAAGAAACCACAAAGCACCAGCAATAGGCCTTGCTCGAGCTCTTGCACAGTGCTCAAAAAGAAAGTAGAGGATAGTCATTGCTTCAGTACAGCAAGAAGGTGCGGGTAGGAAGGGCCGATGGTCACCTTCTGTTTAGTATGCCTGGGGCAGCGCAGCTTTCTCCCAAATATTGACACAGACCAGTGTAGACTTCTACATATCTGCAGTTCCGAAGGTGTCCTTTGTTTTGTGTGCCTGCATTCTAAGTGAATTTTCAGACTTTTTTTTTTTTGCCTTGTTACAGAAGTATCTGTTAAAAACTACAGTATTTAGCAAGTTGTGTGCTGTAGATTTTTTTTTTTGCATATATATATATTTTTTTTTTTTTAAGGTATGGTTTATATCCATCCAGCCTTCTACATAAAATCACTTGTTACTGATTTTACACTATCCCAAGAATCATGAAAAGGGCAGCACATGGAAGGTCTGAGAGTAGTGGGGGTCACTTTGGGACGGGGGCGTGTGGTGTCTCGGTAGCTAATCCCATTGCCCTAAGAATAGCTGGGAGCCAAGTTGAACCCCTCTGCAGACTAATGCTGGGCTTTTGAGAGAGCTTTTAATAGCACCTCGGAAACTATTTTGGGTTAAGGACAAAGCGTGCTTTCGTTTTTGCCCAGGACTAAACTGCTGTGCTTTTGAAGTACTGAGGTGTAAAGGAGAAGGGAGAGGGGTAGATAAGTGTGAGTCAACCACACCTACTTTATGGGAGCCCTGTGAAAGCTGCATTTTTAGTTGTGGTTTTACATCTCTCTTGGACACATTGAGATGTCTAAAGGTCTCTCAAAGGTGGGGGAGGGGGAAGTTGGGGGGTGCTTTCAGTGCAGAGCACTGATACTTTGAAATTCAGAAGTGCTCATGCTGCATTCTCTGCTAGGGCGACCCGTGGGTTACTGATCCTTTGGATGGGACAAAAATCACTCTCCATCACTGGCTTGCAGAAACTTCGTATTGTGTCCTGGTGCAGCATCCTCAGCAAACCTCTTCAAACGCTTTGTGCCCGAAGTGGGTCTGCAGTAACGAGGAGCCGGCTGAAGACAGCCATGGGGGATGCTGGGCTGTGATTGACTGTCACATGAGCTAATTTGTTTGCGGGGGTGTGTGTCGGTGTGGCACGCTGCCCACGCAGCTCTGTAATACTTGGTTCAGCTTTCCAGGTTTCCCAGCAGTACTCGTACGCATGTGACTTCCTTCTCAACGCCAGCTTCCTCACAGTAAGAACCTTCAAATGAGTCGGGTACACAATCTGAGTCCCCTTATCTGCAAAATAGGGAAAGTACTGAGAGAAAGCTTGTGACGTTTAGTTTGAAAAGTGCACGGCAGTGGAGAACAAAATGCTGTATATTTATTCCGAGACGTTAGTAAAAACTTTTAATTATTGGGGTGATGAAGTCACATGATGAGCCGATAATTTTGATTTGAGGTAACTTAGTTTCATAGAACTAGTCTGCTGTGCAAGTCTCTGGACTAAGAACATGCTGGCTTTAGTTTGACTAGCTATTTTATTCATACTAAATGACAGCAACTACTCATTTTAGTAGTATGATTTTAATTACCCACTAATGAGAACGTTTTTTTTAACTAGTTGTTCTCCATGCCTTTTCATCTGCGTTTTAGAGAAATTTAATAAAACTAACTTTATTTTTTCATTAACTTTTCTTTGCAGTTCATAGGCATGTTCTGGTGACAGGTAAGACACAGCTGCACCTCTTGTTGATGAGTTTTCAACTAATACTTACCAATATAGCTGCATTGCGCAGTTTGTACTTAGCACGTTTCCTAGAGTAAGCAAAGCTGGGTATAAAACTCATGTGAAACCAGGGGAATAAGTTAATGAGATGCCCCCATTGTATCAGTTCTAATCTCTCCCAAATCCCCTTATCTGCCAAGTAATCAAATAAGAGATAAAACAATTAATCTTTTACCTTTTTTAAAAAGGAGTTGTTAAGCATGTGTTTTGAAGTTGGGTTTTGGAGACTTCTTTACACCTGTATTAATGTTGCTCCTTCTGGAAATTAAATAAAATTCACAGTTTCCTTCACGTGTGTAAAATTCCTCCTCTCTCCTCGAGCGGTAGCGGAGCTGCGGTTACTCTGTGAGCTGTTGCGAGCCGGGGGGTTGCCTGCACGGCCCAAGGTGGACTTTTCGGGGCTGGTCAGAGCTCTGACCTCTCGCCTGTTCTCTGCCTTGTCCCCTGCGGCAGGGACGGACGGAGAGCAGAGTCTGCTAGCTCAAATGTCATCCCTCCCACACGCGTCACGTTACAAAGCTTGTAGCAGTTATTCTATACATCTTCCCAAAAGGAGGACTTGATTTCCTTTCTGCCCCCTGCTTTTCCTTGTGTGACCCCTTTTCTTGGCTTACGATGGTCAGTAACTAATTTACCTGAACCAATTGCTGCTTGGATTATTTTGTAGCCATTTGTCATACAGTTTTCCATCCTACTGTGCTGCTCGTGTGAAAATTGAAAGCTTTATTCCTGACCCCATCTGAATTTAAAATCTGTCACATACGTGTCTGACGTGCATTATCAGTGTTTTTTCTGAATTAGGAAGAGTGTATCAGGCTGAAGAAAGGCTGAAAAACCAGGCTGGTGGGGAAAGTGATTTGCTTCAAATATGGGAAACTGAGAAGAAAATTTATCTTCTCTGCCAAGGCTTTTCTGGAGAGACATGTTCCGTTGTAGATTTACTTCATGTGGAAGCCCAAGCGAGGGGGCAAGCTTGGAACTCTTGGAGGTGAACTTCAAAACAGAAATGTAACCTATGCATTGGAGTTCTCTTAGTCTTGTTATGAAACTCAGTTACTGTTATTTTTTGTTTTAATGATGCATTGATGACCTGGGTGAATAAAATTTGTGTGCGTCTTTAAGGAGCCTGGGATTACTTGCTAGGAGTATCAAGGATGGGGAATTGCAACTTCCTAGCCCAGTAGTTTAAAAATAAATGCTCAAAACAAAAACAACACGTGCAAATCTTGATCAAAGTGCTAAAAATGGGTTCCATTTAGATTTCAAATCCACATGTGTGGAACTTGCATCTGCTCATTTCAAGAAGAAAAAAGCACCAAAGTTTTGAAATAACTGGAGAAAAATAGTTGTTTTTACTGTTTTTGGCAACCCCCCCTCTGTTCAACATCTGTAATAGAAAGGAAATAATTAGCTGCCCTATTCCAGAGAGCTGTCTCCTCAGTGAAAAACAGATATTCATAACAATGGATTGTTTTGCAAGTGTATTGCTGTAACCCTTGGTGCTTGTCCTTCAAAGCAGCTCTGCAGCGGCATGCTTCTCCATAGCCTTGAACGTGAGGACTGAGTGGCCGGGGGTAGAAGGGGCTGTAGGGAGCTGTGGTTTGGACCAAAGCAGTGGTTGAAGATGACCTCAGCTGCAGCGAATGACAAGCTGGCTGCTATATTCTGATTCATATTGTCCGAATGGACAGGGCTGGATTTAAATCCCACTTTCTTTCTCCTGCTGGGATGAAAGTGTGTCAGCCGGTGATCACATGGTGTGAGAGCTGACGTGTGAACAATTAAAAAAAGTTACTTGCAGTAACTTCTCTTTTCAGTTAATCCTTTCACTTTTTAAAAACGTGCACTTTCACAGTTCAGAATTCACTCTAATCTCTTTGTAGTCTACCCTGGAGCACAATATCTAGCTTATGCCATTTAAAAATTGGTTTTAAATTATTCTAGTGAATTTTAATCTGTGCCAAATAAGATAATGTTTTCATGACAATTCTTTAATATAGACTTTTTTGGTCACTGCTCCAGTATCCTGTGTGTTGTATTTACTTCATTCTAGGCATAAATTTAAATACAGATTATGCAATGGAAAAGATTATTAGAAGTGAGCATCATGCAGTATAAAGGGAGAACAAAGTACCAACTAGAGAAATGTACTAACTTGTCCTTTAACGTCGATAGTGCTTTAATTTCAAAGAGCAATGCAATTAATAGTGACAAAACTTTTGTAGTAGCTGAGGCATTAGACAAAACAATTTACAGTAGTCCCTCCTCCTCCTCCTCCTCCTTTCTCCAGCAGTTTGTAGGTTACATAAGCTGATTTCTTTGTTTTTCCTCTTTAACAGTGCACAGACTTCACTCTCTTCTCTAAGCGGACTGGTCTGCATGCTTACGTTTTTCCTCTCAAAACAGGCTCGCCTTCAAAGAGGAGGAGCATGGTGTAATTGAAAGACCCAGCATGTAAACTGTCGGCATATACTGAACATCTGGCGAGAAGTCCTTTCTGGCCGTTTATAGGTCTTGTAAATAGGATATATGTGAGCCTGTCATAGGGTTATTACTGTTGCAAAATCAGTTCCTTGTGCGGCGGTGCTGGACTGCGTTTATAAACAATGTCTTCTGAACCAGGTAAGACTGAACAGGATGCTTCTGTTAAACCTTAATCTCTTCAAGACTTGTGGCGTGTATGTGTCCAGAGACACCAAGAGTTAAACTTTCTAGTTTGAAGCAAATAAACCGGTGAACATCCAGCTGCCTTGTGATGCAATACAACTGGAATGCTCTGGTGACTTTTTCCTCCTATTCTCAGTAAATGAGCTTGCAGTCTCTTGAACCGCTTGCCTGATACGTCTGCCACACTGAGAACTCTGCTACTTTTGACTTGTTTTGCTGCTGCTTTCACCAGCTCAAGACTTCCTTAAAAGCAAATCGGTTTGGGGATGTTTATAAGTGGTTTCTGTTCCTGGCTTATTTACCAGATTCATCGAGCTCTGTTTATAGCTGCAAGGTTTCTATAGGACACTTCTATAAGCCAGCATTGGCTCTAAGAATTCTCTCTCTTATTGTTTTAGGAAGTAGGTGTACACCTCTGAGTTATGCTCAGCTTTTCACGTATAATGTTGCAATAACCCATTTAACTGATGCTTATGCTACATTTGATGTACAGAATTGGCTTCCAGAATTAAAGAATGTTTTCCTTTATTGCACCATCCAGTGAAAGGTTTGGATTTTTTCCATTGTAAATATGCTCGTAACTGAATTTGTAAGAATACTATTGAAAATACTGCTTTACTCGTGAGTGCATTTTTCAGTTCTGAGAAAAGTTCAGCTTAGGGCAGGTTAAATGAAAAGGCTTACCCAACCCTAACAGCTTAATATAAGAAGGTAAATGTTTTGAATTAAGTTTTCCACAGAGAGAGAGATGAAACAGATCTGTGGAAGGTTTGGGTTCAGAATGCTGGTCTCCCTCTGGAAAGCCCCCTGAGACTAAATAGAGGGAAGGGAGTCACTGGCTGAGTGAGTTTGGGAGATTTGCTAGAGAAGCTACCAAATAGCTCTACTCTAGCTCTCCCAATTTCAGTATTTGTGAGCACCTGATTTTTCTTGGGTACAAATAACACTTGTTTTAAAATCATGCTGTTGGCTCCTTACCTGTTTTATGATCGAATTTGAAATTGCCCTTCTCCCTCTAGCTTTTGATAATCGACCAAAAGAATGGGAATCACACCTTTCCTCTCACTCTTTATGTATCGCTTTGCTGTATCCTGAGAAGAAATCTACATGTGGATGTAGGAAACTTTTTTTCACTGATCTAGCTCTTAAGAGCTGTTTTCTAGGATCTGTAATGCATATTCTTTTCCTGTAAATGTAACAGTAAACCCTTATAGATTTTCAGGAAGCTCAACGTAGTGCCATAACTACTATTTTTAGTATTACAACTCATCTTCCCTCTTGCCTTTTGGCTTACTTTGGGTTATTTCAGTTTGCAGAGGCCTACAGTATATTTACATATAACAGTGGCAGTCTGAATGTCAAATACATTGGTGAAGCTCTGATCTTTGATTTTTTTGAGATATCAAATATGTGAAGTGGCAATATATTTGTATGTGCTTTAACGTGACATAGGTTATACTATGATGGTATTTTCCAGGCAGTGTATTTCCCAGACTCCAGTTAGAAGTTGTATGAAAGCAGTTAATGCAGGAGTGGACTATGATGCAAATACCTGGCTTGAAGGGTAAGAAGGGGTGAGCTTCTACCAGCCTGTGGTATAGCACATAAATACTTCCTAATGTCACCTGCTCAGAATGGTGTAGGAGACCTGCGGATATAGACAGTACACATAGAAAAGGTGTCAGTAAGTAGTTCCAATCTCTGCGGGTTTGAAATCGAGTGGACAAATATCCCTGGACACTCCTAAATAGCGTCTGAGAGAAGAGGAGAGTCGCTTGCTGAAGCACTGGCTGCCTCCAGTCCGAAACAGAAAGAAATCCTTCCAGTGCGGACTGCTGGGACTGGGTGAGAGGGGAGCAGCGCAGCGGAAGGGACAGTGCCGATAGGAAGGTATAAATTCACATGGCAGTTTATTCATTGCTATCACAATGTGCAATTGAGAGTGTGTCCAGGTGTCTGAGCAAAGCAGTTTTTCCGAGTACTAAAGACCCATAACATGGAAAATATGTAGAATGTACCTTTTCTGGAGCTTTGATGTTTTTGAAGACTGGAACTTTAGAGTTTTTGGGTGGGTGTTTTGGTTTTTTTTTTTTTTGGTAGTAGTATTCACTATAGGGTGAAAGCATCACTGAAAAACTGATTTCAAGCAATGTCATTTTGTAAGGTTCAATGATGTTGTGACCCAGAAGTCAACAGAGACTTAAGTGTTTTCATTAGTACCATCACTACGCTTTGCTTTATGATAGCAGCACCCCGAGTCTTACGTTAGTCTTCTATGAGTAGGTGCTATATAAACAGAGACAGTCAGTCTAATGGTTCACGTCAATGCTTGTAAATTCGGTGAATTTGTTGAATGTTTACTAAACATTCAAAATACTTATGCAATTCTCCCCTTCCCCATCTCTTCCCCCCCCCGCCCTGGGCTTATAATTATTATAAAACAAAAGGATTAAATTCCTTTAACATTAAGAGTTTGTAAATTTAGTGCCTGTGTATTCCTTACAGTTTGACAGGCAATGCTTGACCTTGAGAAGGGTAGGTAGTTAGGAAACACAATCTTTCCTTTAGATTGCCATAAAATATTTAACACATTGTGACTGCTCTTGCTCGCTTGTGGAAAAGCCCTTACAATCATGACCTGTCGCTAAAAGAAGAAAAAAAAAAAAAAAAGGAAGGGGGGGCAACAACTGGGTTAGGTCATGTGAGGTGGAGAGGGATTGAAGTATTGCCAAATATTGCCAAACCTTGTATTATAAAAGAAATTAAATGTTTAGCCTTAAACAAATGTTATGTTTTATGAGTAATTTCATAGATTTTATTTGCTCTTTGTTTTGGAAAACTTCCTTCCCCAACATGCAAGCCATCAGCTTTTTTTTAATGAATATTTTGATACTCTTTCTTCTGATGCCAGAAACTAAGGCTCTAAGGAAAACAGTAAATATTGCATAGGAGTCAGCAACATTTTGTTGGGCTGCAGTTCTGTGAACAGCTCAAGCGATCTAGTGGGCAGTTGCTGCCAAAAGGCTGCCCAGTCCCTCCCTGAGACTTTCCCAGACTTTTGGTCTCATCCGCGACCCAGTTCAGCTCGCTCGCACAGCACAAAACTCCTGCGATGAAACCAGCGTCCGCTTTTCTGCCGGCAGCGGGGGTTACGCTGGCCTAGAGAGAAACCCAACGAGCGTTAGAGCTGCGAAGAAGTGAGCGGCGGGAGGTACGGGGGTGTGGAGTGATGGAGGGGGATAAACCTTTCTCTTCTTGGTGGGAGGCTGTCGCGCTCTGCGGTAGCTGTGGTTTCAGTTTGAGCAGCCTTTTTTGGTCTGTTCTGGGGCCCTCAGATGTGTTAATTTTCAAAATGTTTGCAAAGTGAAAGGTTGCACATCCTTCAGATGTGTTGGACAAAACTTGACCTATTACAAAATTATTTCTCTTCCCGAAACGTTGTTGGGTTTAATGTATTTTTACATTGCATGACTTTTTTTTTAAAGCATTTCCTATCCATTTACACACTCGAAGATAAATATTCATATGACTATTGAGCTTTTTGGAATGGCATGGTAAATATTCATCCAAGTCTGCATCAAAAATTATTTTAATTCTCAAAAATAAGAAGTTTTGTTTAAATTCATCATACAGTTATGTTTTGTGGTTTTTTTCTTTTAAAAAAAAATTTTAAATGAGGGTCTGGAAAAGAGAGGAAAGAGGAGAGGAGAGAGAACTACACAATAAAATTGTTCTGAATTTGTATCTCTTGCCCAGTTCATACCATAAAATGTAAAGCTGTTTCAATCTGTATAATGTTCAAGAGGCAACTGTATGGGTGTGCAGGTCTGTTAATCTGGCGTGAATTCTGTGGACAGCGCGAACAGTGGTCAGCTCTGGCAATTTAGGGCTAAGGGATTTTTCCCCATTTGGATTCCAGGCCATTTGCATTTGAGTTCCTTCCATAAGGATGTTTATGAACCGATGAGTTAGTGTGAAATGGTGATCTCCCTCTTGTTCCTTATGGACAAGAGACCGCGTAAAAGCTGGCATAATTATGGTAGGCTTTAAAGAGCGTGGACAAGGAAGGTCCTTCTTGAACGATTTCACAGGAGGGCCCTAAATGTACTTAAACCAGTCTTTTTGTGGCTATTCTTACATTTTATTTTCCAACCAGGTCAAAAGCAGGAAGCACTTGAATTCTTGTGAAGTGTCCAGCTTTGGGTTCTTTATATTTCTGGTTTGGTGCAGTGAGCATTCCCAGGGAGCTGCTTGTTTTTCTGTGTTTCGTAGATGATGGTGGTTAATTACTTGGCAGGGAGACTGAAGTGCTCGGGGAGCCCAAGAGCGGGCTGCCTGCCCTGGCTTGGGGGAGGAAGGGCGCTCGCCGCCGAGCAGCCGGAGCGCCGCGCAGCTGCACCCCTGGTGCTGCTGAAAGGGACGAGCAACCACGTGTTCCTCTCCACCCGTGCTTTCTTCTTTATCAAGTTCATAATTTTATATGTACTTGTAGCCTTTCACATAACAGGGAGTGGTGCCTGGTAGCCTGTTTTGGTGGTGTTGTGCAGTTAATACCCTGCAGCCTGGTCTTTAATTAGGGCATATTACTTTAAATCTCAAGCCATGCATTTTTAGAGAATAGGTTTTTTTGTTGTTTTTTTGTGTGTTGTTTTGGGGTTTTTGTTGTTTTGTTGGTGTTTTTTGTTTGTTTGTTTTTTCCTTTCGTACTGTTTGCTCCAACCCCATTGAGATGTGATTCAACACAATTAACATTATCTAGTGGCTACTTGCTTCTGGAAAGGGAGTCTGGTCTTCCTTTCTCCGTCACTAAATTTGCATCTTTGCCCTAGCTCCAGTGCATCTAAGGTGAATGAATGCGTGAAACTGGCCGCTTTATTTTTTTGGCAAGGTTGCATTTCTGATGGCATAACCTTCCCGGACGGCCTCCTGGGGCTAAATGCATGCCAGCACTGATGCACAGAAAGTGGTGGGAGCAGGCAGCCAGGAGGAGGGAGGGGAGTGGGTGGAACAAGTCGTGTCCGTGACAGCTGGCTGCTGGATGGGCTTTGGGTTGTCAGATGCTGGCCAGACACACGGACTGCCTCAGCAGTTGGATGTGGGAAGCAGTTTCCATCTATCAGTGATAATTTTATTGGCTTGTATTGAATCATTGACTTCTGTTTGGATCTTTGGCTGTTCTGCATTTTTGGATATATTATACTAAGTATTTAAGTCTTTGAATTACTTGAATGCTATCAGTGTGTATATTTATACAACTTTTGCTCAGATCTTCTGAAATAATAGATCAGTTACAGTTTCAACCTTCTGTAATTAGATCGTCCCCCCTCCCCCCTTTGGGTCTGTGGTTTGGGTGTGGGTTTTTTTTTGTTTGTTGGGGTTTTTTTTAGCATCCTATTTCTAAAAATGCTTTCTCTTAGCAGTCCCTTTATCATCACAAGTAGCTGCTTTCTTGTCTCAAAGCATATGGATATTTTCTAAAATAGCTCTAAGTTGAGTTGAGATGAATATGAAATAACTGCACAGATAACTGGGCAGAGTAGAAGATGAAAATGTCAGTGACTGACTTGTTAGAGAAGTCTCTGAAGAAGTATATACTGAGCAAAATGGTGAAATTTGCAATTAGATCAAATTTATCAGTTTTTTTTTGAAAACCTGTTAGTATTTGTCTAAAAATCTAAACACAGTTATTTCATAATGGCTTATCAGTTATAGAAGGGGAGGTCTTTTTGTCATTGTCTGAGTTATCACTGCACTTGCATAGTCCATATATGTTAATATATCATCTTGAATCATTCTGATGGTTTGTATGAGATGCAATCAGCTGCATTTTTTCCTCGCATGACCCCAGTAGTGCAGGTGCTCTCCTTTGTATGAAGTTAGAGTGTGCTGCCCAGCAGGGTGTCATGCTGGTTATCTTATATATGATAACAGGAAGAAAATAAATCATCTTAAGACTTGACAAATAAAGCGAAAGAAACATTTAGGGCTCGGTGCCACAATCCTTGCTCAGACAAGTGATTCTTCTGTGATCAGTGAGTCTGCTTATACAAATGGGGTGTCTTATTTAGTAAATGGGAGCTCGGGACATTTAGAAAATGATGATTGCCATCTGTGCAAAATATGCTGGTGTCAATTAAAAACTCTGTGAAAAATTTTCAGTGCTAAGTAAAATAATAGTTGAGGGAACATTGCTCACCTCACACAGCTCCACACAGAAATCTAAAAGGAAAAAATAGTTTGGGGAAAACTTGGCAGAGGTGTGTCCTGTTCATCTTTTCTCATGGTAGGGTTCATAATCAAAATGGCTATTAATGCAGTAGGAACTCAAGAAAGCCCCACAATCTTACTGACCCCCTTCCTTCGTCAAACGCGTAGGAAGCTGTAAAGGGGTGGGAAGGGGAGGAGGTGACCCTCGCATACAGGGCTCACCATTTTTCCCATGATTGCGACAGGGGAAGAGGTTGAAGTACGTAGTTAGGACGCTCCCGTGACTTTGTGAAATATTGCCATATGAGAAGCAGTTCTTGAGCTGGAAGTTACCATCGTGTGTTATGGCACAGGCAAAGGGCTGTGCTGACAAGGAGGGAGGAATTACCTGATGTTACCTGGTGTAGAAATGAGACAGTACGAGCAGTGTAGCTGACTCTGGTTACAGGATCAACTTACCCTGCCTTATCCTGGAGCGATGAAGCTGCTGCTGCTTGCTGTACGCCTTGTCTTTCTCAGTGGTTTTTTGATGGTTACCTTATGGTTCTTAACTACACGAAGCTCATGGTACATGGCTTGGAGGGTCAGGAACTGTGGTCACCCTTAAGTCTTGTAGATAAGCTTAACAAAAAGAAAGAAAAAATACTGTCCCAAACTGCTGAAAGAGATACTGGCGTTATTTTATGAAAAACAAGCCATGAAAAGTCTCTACAAGTAAAAGAACACTATTGTATGTTTTCTCTTTAGATTTTGGGCTTGATAATACATGCTCAAAGAGCAAAGTGAAAACAAGGGTTTGAGGGAATATTTTGTAATACAGGAACTAAGTATATGAAAGAGCAGTGCTTGGTTCCTGTAAACAGAACTCCTCGTACTCGGAGCTCTCCCTTCAATCATATGTTTGTCTGGAGACGTGGCTCGAACGTTGCTTGTCTCTGTTCGTATAAGAAACCTCCATTATTCATTAAACATTTGATGAATGACCGCCATCAGCAAAGCCATTGTCCCAGTGGGTACGAGCATAGGTGACTCATAAGAACCTTAGCATAAGAAATGCCGTGTTTTTGGCAGAGGACCTTAGTCATAAGCTACTACTTTCAAACCGCAAGCTGTGCATTGGCAGCCTATCTGAAATCCACGTTTTCCAGTCAAGGGAGAGGCCAGCATGCATCAGCCGCTGCGCTGGGTAGCTCTGCCTGCTCCCTCCAGCAGCCCTGCTGCCCTGTGGCAGGGGAGCAGCAGCGGCAGGTTTCTGGGGGTCCTGCCAGCTGAAGCAGCTGCTCAGTAGCAAGGCCCGAAGGCTTGCTGCCTGCCCTCCGTACGATGGGGGAAGAGGTAGGAGGAGAAAGTCACGGCAAGCAATGGCCAGGAGTAAGGTTGTCACGTTCTCTGTGACTTGCAGCCTCCACGGCCTGTCTTGTGAGCAGTGCTCTGTGATTCCACCCCCGTGGCCGTCAGCAACCCTCCAGCTCCTCTGTCCCTAAGGTGCCTCAGCATCGATTTCACCACCAGTCACCTCCAAAAATTGGGTGATTAGTGAGCGGTGGCACTGGTAGACTGTAGACGACAGTATGAAAGCAGTGGTCCAGTAGGGATAAGGTGTAGAAGATGGTGACTGCAGGGGGGCTTCTTCTCAGAAGGATCAAAACTGCCTTTTTAATACAGTTTTAAAAAACTGTCCACCCTTCCTTTTTCCATTTTATTTTACGCAACTAGTCAACATTCATAGTATATACCACTATATCTATAATCAACTTTGATTTTAACCACTCCACATGTTGAAGGTGTTTTTTTTACTTGCTTTGCATTTCCTTTCCTCACATTGTGTCTCTGTATTCCTGACTCCAGAATGTGCCCTCTCTGATGAGGAATGTACTGTAATCAGTGCCTGTTGCATGGAGAAACCATAATTACTTCTAAGGAAGTGGTTTTTGGGGCTCAGTCTGGGGAAAAAGCCATTTGAAGTCCTGTACAGTGCTTTTTGTTTTATTGGAACAGCACCAGCAGTGCATGTTATATTATTGTGCTAATCCAAAATTTAGACAAATGTTGGAAGATAATCCCATTAATTCCCGATTTACTCATTTTAATAAGACTCACAGCAGATGCACAGGTCTGCCTGCATGGAAATGACTATTAGATCAGAGCCAAAAGAACAAAGATCACAGCCAGACAGGACAACAGACTAAGGCACACTGAGTCTGCCTGCTGTAGCCAGTGTTGGCAGGACATTTGTAGTGAATGTGGAATTCACCGCTCGGTCCTTTACTTTGCATGATATACAAATAATCTCCTGAGATCAGGAGATTATTGATAAATCTTATTTTGTTAATATTTCAGTGCTTCCTGTTAAAGCTTGGACTTTATAGCCTCGAAGCAGGTAACCTATTTAAATGTAGTGGCATCCATACATAGCTGGTAACTTGGCAAACTGTGGCGCTCTAGTAGGAGTTACTGTAAGCTCTATTTCAGTCTAAAAATGAAAGTTGTGGGAGAGATGCATGGTTTCTTCCAACCAGAACAACTGTAAACCTTGAGAAAACATAGGAAAGGCAACATCAAATGCTTGAGTCTCGCGAATACCCGCAAACCAAACCACTGCAGTGATATCTTATCTTAAACCAAGCAGATATGGTTTGTACTTTGAATTGGGTTCTGTCCCTGACACTCTGCATAACCCACCTTAGTTTATTAGACCTGAAATTATTTCAAAAGTCAAAGTTATTTCTCTTCTTAGAGTATCTTTTGTGTGTTGTGCACGTTAAACTTGCTCGTTTGTTTTGGTTCTCCTTCTGTATCACCGCTCTGTGTATTGTTGCAAGTGGTTTGCGTACTCGGTGTTATGCATATCACAATTTGGAAACCTCTGCTGTGTGTTACTATGTAACGTAGAATATCTACCAAGAAGTTGAATATTTTCTAGTTCTTAGCAAGTATTGTGTAGCAAGCGTTTGGCCTGCCAGTTTTAAGTTCAATATTGTTTCATCTGTTTAACTTCACCATCAGCTGTTGCGAGTGCATCCACAGGGGTCACTGAACTAAAAGAGCAGTATCAACATGCTTTTTGCTATCTACCTTATTTACTTGAATATTTATTTACTCCATGCAATAAATGCTATGAAAGGGAGGATAGTATTTGTTTGGCAAGTTCTAGGAATGTTCCCATGCAGCGAGAAATAATAGCCTTATATGCTTTACATCTTCATTATTCCCAGAAAGTGGCGTACCTTCTTCTGTTGAACTTAGAATGTTTTTGCCTGCGTCTGGTGAATAGCTTTGTAAGAAAAAAACCCTACATTTTTGCATTTTGCCAGCGTATGTATCTGAACTAATCCTTTAATAGAACCTGATCTGTGTTCTGAGCTTTGCCAAGATTCCACTTTTCAAAGATAATTCTAAACCTTCTGATACTTGCGTTTTATTTTTTTGGCCAGCACCTTCCTGCAGAAAGAAAACTAATTTCTTCAGCGAGACAGCCCTCCTGACTTCAGCAAAAGTTATTTTTTTCTTTTTACAGCATTGGGTTATCAACTGCTTGCAGTATTTCAGCAGTGGCTCACCACAGTAAAGGCTGCATTGACATTTAACCTTTAGAGCTCATCTGCACAGAACACAATATCAGTATGAAGTTCTCGTACTATTCTGCAGCTGCAAAGCATTCACAACTCTTATCACTACTGTGATGGGAGAGGTGAAGATACAGCAAAACACAAATTTGTAATTAACTTGAGAGGATAGCATTTGGAGGAAGGTAGATTGTTTTTTCATGAGAGAAACTTGGACCTCCAGACTTCCTACTCTCCTCCCCCATACTCCTAATTTTCAGGTAGTTTGGGCTTAGTCCAGTTATTCTTAAAATATGTTTGGGTATGCATCAGCAGTATAAGCCTCTTAGTAACATGTCGGTTCCTCTCACAAACGGGACAAACCTGTGAAGGGTAGGTAGCAACTTAGTAGAAACCTAGTTTTGAGGGCAGATTTGGACCCAATTGTGGGCAAACCTCATGACCTGATTTACTAGATTTCCTGCTCAGGCCTCAACAAATCTCTTGTTGTAACTGCCCGGGTGAGAGAGCGCTTTCTGCCTTCTTGTTTGGGCTCGGGAAGCTGCTCACTCTTGTCCTGGCCTTGCTACGGCTCCTGTAGTGTTTGGTGAGTAAGTGGATGGGTTGAATTAGTCTCTTGCAGTGTCAGTGCTACTTAACACTCTTCTGAACTGAACAGGAGGTTGTATGGCTAGGTTACTGTGGCTAAACCAATGCTTTGGTAGACAGACTCTTAGCTGAACCTCCACGTATGTCCAGGGATGAGTAGGAAGGGTGAAGCTTTGCATTGATCTTGCATGAAAAGATGTAGCACTAGAACGCCAAGACCACAACCATTATGACAGGTGTTCTTGGGGCTTAACACAGTAGGTAGGTATGCGTAGCTGTATAGTTTTAAGAGAAGTAATTTTGAGACTTAAATTTTGCCTCTTGGCAGTCGCAAGAGAATAACCCTTTTCCTATAGACTTTGGTTACATCCAGGAATGCTGCATTTCTTCCATTCAGGATGTATGATCAAGAGTGGGATTGCAATGGCAGTAAAAATTAGACGGTGCTGGAACAGTATAGATACACTATGTGCTGTAAGCGGGACTGAAAATAAATATAACAAAAAACCCAATGGTGTTGAGATTGTCTTCCTGAAGCTTATGGAACTGCTGATGGAGGACCTATCCAATACTAAAACATTCATTTAACCTTTTGTGAATATAAATAAGCCATTTTTTTCATGTTACTGCCATTTCAAGCTGGCTGATTATGTTTGTCTAAATGTTCATGGCTCCAAGTTATTTCTAATTAGAATGCTCTGAAAAAATAGATAATGCATTGCATAGCTTCAAACATTCTTGCAGATGCAAGCATGTTTGCAAGCATTCTAGCTTCTCATTTCCTTGCAGATGATAAGCAAAATAATTAAGTGCTTATCAAATTTAGTGTTTGTTTCTCTTTTCTGTTAGTTATTTATTACCTCCTCTTTCTCGCTTACATTCTTGCCTGCCCCCATTTTATTTTTTTTTAAATCTTTCCCCACCTTTTTCTCCTCTTCAGTGTATTTAATCATCCCCAATTATAAGCGATGCTATTAATCATGTTCTAGTGAACACAGTAACTGGCTGGTAGTATTTTGTTGCACATTGCATTTCTGACTTCAAGTAAAATGTCTTAGTTGATATAAGCATAGGAATAGCAGTAATACACAAGTGTTTCTTTAATCAGGTCAGAAGTAATCACCATGGGGATCTACTTCAGCCTAGTAAAAGCTGCAGGGTTTTGCAGCATGTCTGACTTTTTGCGTATTAATGGGATTTTAAGTTGTACTTACGGGGCAACAACTGTATTTCTAAAAAGTAGACTGTGTATCTGCTTACTTAAATGGACAGAATTGAGCAGCCCTCCTGAAATGAATGCTGCTGATTGTGGAGCAAGTATTTGGTATTTTTGTAATGTACTGAAAATTATGTGTGTTGGGCTTTTGTTATAATACACTTGCATATAATACACTAGATATAAGTCTGTGGTGAAAATTCCTGTATTTTTGCCACAATTTTCTTGTCTACGTCACCTGGAAGGCAATATCTTTCACTGGCTAGAAACCAGGGCTCAAATTTCCAGGGGTGTGAAAGGATGCTTTTTATCCAGAGAATTTGACTATTCAATTTTGTATAGAGGTACGGTGTGGCTAGATTTCCATTACCTTTTTCCATTCCAGCTTTACATGTGCAGAAAGCTGTTCATCCTGATGTGGCTATATTACTCTTCAAAACACATGGCTTGGGGATGTGACATGATTAACAGAATTACTAGTTTGAAATACAGGTTAAACATCTGTAGCGTGTCCATCTCCAGCAGATATAGCTTCCAGACAGGATGAGTAATTTGTGTAATGGCTTGTACAACAATAATGAATTTGAAGGTGTTCTGTTTCCCCGCACCCCCAGTGTGCTGAGTTGTTACGTGTGAGAAGCCAGAGTATATCTTGGGTCAGAACGCCTCTCGGAGCTTTTGCTTTCTGTAAGCATTTACAAAAGATCCCGCTACAGAGAAGCAATCTTTTCTGTTGCTTGTGTTACAGTTTTGTATTACAGTGGACAAGCTTTACAAAATGACTTTTGCCCACCAAATGCAACTAGTATTTGCCAATCTAGTAGGGGGCATGCAATGCTGACAACAAAATCAATTCTTAAGGCAACCTAATGTTTTTGCATTAAAGGTTTGTTTTCAGCTGTTCCTGGTTTTGCTGGACTTTGTATTAAGGCTGTGTGTGTGCGTGCGTAAACCAAGTAGAACCAAATACTTGAGGGACTGGGGTTGCGTTTAAATGATTGCTTCAGGCCGATCTAAGTAAGGGCTGCTGCTGAGAGGAGCTGTCTGGTCCCCTTCCAGCCGTTTTCCTGCCTCTCCCCTTGTGCCAGCAGTAGTGCTGGGGTGGCCGTGAGGTCAAACTGATCCAAAATATACTCTAGCTTTTCAACTGCATTGTTTCTGCTGCTCATCTCACTGTGTGTTGAACAAGTGCTGATGCCGGCGTAGGGGAAGGTGTAGCCAGAAGCAGAAGCTGGAGCGGATGGTGACGAGGAGGGAGGAGGAGTGGCAGACCACAGAGCTGTCCTATTCTCAGCAGCAGCTCTGCATCTGCCTTGGTTTAAAGTGATTGTGAGCGATAACCTTAAACAGGAGTAAGTACCTTGATAAAGTTGTGCGTGTAAAGTAAATTCCTGTTCTGACCCCAGCAGTACCTTGTTTTCTTAGGGAATCCTTTTAAAAAATAAGGTACCATTTTGATGGAGATTTCCAGCCTTGGTCTGAACAGTTGACAGCAGTGATGCCCCTTACTGAGCTGCAGTTGGGGAGTTGGGGATTTTGAAGTGTATTAGCTGTCAAATCTGCAGGCAAAATAGTTTTCAGAAAGCTCTAAGACTTCATGCTTTCACCCTCATTGCAAAGTTGTAAGAGTGATCTGAATGTAGATTTATAAATTACGTGCAGTTGCCAACCTGACTTGTGTATCGTACTGATCCCGCAGGAGTTACTCTTTCTTAAAATTGTTTCTGAACTGGAGATTCCCCAGTTGGAGTGTAAACTGCTACAGTGTGGTATGGGATTCTGTAGGAGAGGGAAATTCAGCCTGTTGGCTCGTTGATGGAGACAAGGAAGACTTGCTGGTACGACCCCCTGTACCATCACCTTGGTCTGTCTAAGAGCTTTCAGTACTCCCACCTCCATAGAAGAGAGAGCAATGGCACTTAAGGTACCTTCTTAGGCATTGAGGAATGGTGTGGGACAGAGCTCCCACTGCTGTAGTACAATACAATGTTTTATGTATGGAGCAATACTCAAGAAAACAGTGCTGAGGAATTTCTGCCTAAGATCACAAATGTCTGAGAAGCTACGTGGTGGGCCTCATTAAATTATCCACATCGTTCTGGGACCAGACACCTGGTTCTTGGGAGACCCATTGCCAATGGAATGAAATGGAAGAGGGAAAGGTGCCATGTTGTAGCCGTGGTGTCCTGCATGTGTTGTGATCCAAGTACTGGCTCTTTGGTAGGGTGGGTTGTTGATCTCGGCATGAACCTCTGCAAGTCTCCGTGCTTGTAGAGGTACTTTCTTGATGTAGGGCTACTTCAGTATATAAAAGGAAGGATAAAAGCTTCTAAGAAATAAAACATAAATACTTGAAAATATTGTTGGAATCCACAAAACATGGAAGAGTCTTTTAAACAGTGTTGAGCTACAACATCTCTTTCCGCTGCTGGTCTAAGAGCAGGTTTGGCTGTTGCTAGGAATGGCTTGGTATGATGGATTTTTCTGTGGGATAGGAAGATGGATTAGATCAGAGGGTCCAGACCCTGCAGACCAGTTGTTGTTCAAAAGACATCAGAGGATCGCCTTATGAAATGGTTGACTGGGTTTTGGATTTGCTTTTTTGGAAACATGCAAACAAACCCCCGCTCGTGTTTGCATTTCTACTAGTACAAGCAAGCAAAGGTAAAATGATGGCAAATAATAACAATAAATTTAAATGCTCAAACTCTACCCTAATAGTTTTGTTAAAAATGAAAATAATTATGACAACACTGCAATAAATGATAAATGGGTTTGCCTCCTTTCCCTTGCTCCCTGCCACAAAAAAGTTGCGGATTTTTTGGATTCATAGGTGAATGAATATTGACCTAAGTGATATTTCAAGGTCTTTCATAGTATTTCAAGTTTTTGATTGTGTTTACAGAACCAATTACTTCCACACCCCAAAACAAAAGCTCACAGTTCAGGCTTGTGTGAGCACATTCTAATAAGTGCTTTTATTACAGTTTCTATTGTTTGGATATGTTTTGCTTTATGTTTTCTTCCAGCTTTCTTACAAATAGGAGCATATTGATCCTCTTAATCAGAATAAATTCCATTCTGCTAGGAAGAAATGTAATAGCAGTTTCAGCTGTTTTGTGCTTTGCTCTTTTTTAATACTTACAGTAGGAGCCCTTTGCTACAAAAAAGTCGCAATACATTTATCTAACTTTGGATGCTACCTTCCATAATAAAAGAAACATTTTGAACGTATAGCATTTTGTGAACACTTTGAATACAGAAATAGGACGGCTGAACAAAAACGCTGTTTTTTCTATAGTAGCTCTGTTGAAGAAACCCATTGACAATTCAGATAGGGAAAAGTCTGTTAGAGATTGTAATCTTTCTGTAGGAAAGCCTAGGCTAGTCATACTGGAAATCTGTTTTTATATCCAGCTCTTCAAGGTTTAAGCAACATAATAAATTTCAGTGAAAGGCAAAGCATGTTTTTAGGATGAGACGCTCTTCAAAGGGAAGACAAGCATTCTCTTTTTCTCTATACAGAAGTGTTAGCGCTAAATAAATGTGTTTATAATCATTCTGCCTTGTGTTCAGTTTTGGGCCCCTCACTCCAAGAAAGACATTGAGGTGCTGGAGCGTGTCCAGAGACGGGCAACGAGGCTGGTGAAGGGTCTGGAACACAAGTCCTATGAGGAGCGGCTGAGGGAACTGGGGATGTTTAGCCTGGAGAAAAGGAGGCTGAGGGGAGACCTTATTGCTCTCTACAACTACCTGAAAGGAGGTTGTAGAGAGATGGGGGTCGGACTCTTCTCCCTAGTAACAGACGACAGAACAAGAGGAAATGGCCTCAAGTTGCGCCAGGGGAGGTTTAGATTGGACATTCGGAAAAATTGCTTCACCGAAAGGGTTGTCGGGCATTGGAACAGGCTGCCCAGGGAGGTGGTGGAGTCCCCATCTCTGGGGGTATTCAAAAGACGTTTAGATGAGGCCCTAAGGGATATGATTTAGTGGGGGACTTGGTAGTGATAGGTTAATGGTTGGACCCGATGATCTCGGAGGTCTCTTCCAACCAGAACAATTCTATGATTCTATGATTTAATCCTGTTAAAAACTCTTGGTTTTTTGTACCTATTTGTTTTTCAGGCAGCAGCATCTGTCCAAAGTCCTTAATATTGTCTACATCTTGTCCAGTGAGTGCCACAACCAGGCTAGTTGAGCAGAATGTACACAATGAAGCGGCTCAGGGAATAAATGGAAGTGTGCCAGTCAAACAGTCCCCACGTTCAGCTTCAAATCCAAAGCCACAAGGTAAGTAGTCTCAAATATTTTGGTTAAGGAAGTTGTTGGTCATTTCAGACTTTAAGAGAAATAGAGCACCTTGAAAGAACTGTATTTCTCAGAAAGAAAATAGTGGGGTAAAAGCCTGTTACTGAAAAACAAATGTTCTGTAAATACTTTATGAATCTGTAATTTCTGATATTTTGCTGAAAAAGGTTCTCAGAAAGATGGTTGGACTTACCAATATGTTAAAAAGTAGATACACTTACGCGCTTCTATCTCAAGTGTCTAGTAGTTTGTTATGCGCTGACTGCCAGGCAGCAAGTGTTAAATTTGTTCTCTGCCCAAGAAGCAGCTCGTAGGTAGAGGTGGGAGAACACGTTAGCCCCTTGTTTGTATTAAACTCTTGTCAGGGCTTATTTTTCAAAAGGATTGCTGTAATTGAGCTGGAAGGTTGTGGTACTATTTTTTTTAATTAGAACGGAGGGTTTGGCAGGTTGGCTTTGAGGTGGGAGTGGTGGGGAAAATATTCAGGACCTTTGGGGCTCTAGCTGAGCTTGAGAGGAGCCCTCCTGCAGGAGTATGTGGAAGGAGACGAGAACTTCGTGTTTGTGCAGTAAAAGCTGACCAATAATGTCTGCAGTGTAGAAATAGATTTCTCTTCTTGTACATAAATAGTATCTTTACTTTTAGAAGCCAAATAGGTTTCTAAGCCTCTATGTTGACTTTATATATCTAAATCTCAAACCATCTTTTTATGTGGTCTTCTCAGTAATATTGACGATTCTGCTGAGGTTGATCACAACAAAGAGTCAGTGTGTTCTGGAAATCTTGTTTTTAAAGTGAATCTGGACTGATGTCTTTTAGGAGTAATATACAATAGGAACTTCATTCATCTCAAAAGTTAGAAAAAGAGTGATTTTAGAAGACTGATATCATGATCCTGCTTAGTGAACTGGATTCTGAGACAGTGCTGATTATTACAGAAACTAGAATTACTTATAGAAAACTAGATCACGTCTAAATCACATATAGAAATTAGAATCACAGAGAGTCATCATGTAGTGGATTTAACAGTCCATGTATCAATTAATGGGAAAATGCATCTTGAAGAATTTTGCATCAGTCCTGAGTTCATCTTAGAGTTAAGCGGGAAAGAAATTTATTGGGGTGTCAAGAAAGTTTTGTTTACTTAGGGAGAATGAGAGCAAAATAAAGCTGTATTTTTTGTATTGTTTGTTTTTATGGAACTTTTGCCAGTATTGTTCACTAAATTAAGAGGTTTTATCAGTCATATGTAAACATTACTTATGAGTGATCTTTCTGCACCAGTTCCTAGGTCTCTGAAACACGTTCTCTGAAGCTAAGTTAAGAGAACACATGTTCTTCCTAAGAAAAATATTTTAGAAATTTGTTAATGGATAAAGAGAAATGGGCAATCAATAAAAAGATTTCAAGCCTTTAAAAAAAAAGAGCCATCCCACTTATTATAAATTTTAGCTATTAGATAATTTAGGAGTTGACTGTTACTGGACCCCATGCATTCAAGTAGTTACACAGCTGTTGTTGCTCTTTCCTAGCTGGGACTTCTGTGTTTGTCAAAATTGCTTGCTCCAAAATGTGGCATAGCCAGGAATAGTGTTGTAGTCAAAGAAACGCAGCTGTGTAGATGATATTCAACAATACTGTTGTAAATAGTATTTTGTGCCTGCTTTGTTCATGGGCCTATGTCTTTCTCCATTTGTTTCTATTAAATATGTTCGTCATATCAAAGTTATATAGTGTATCTTTTTGGCCTTTTTATTTAATTGAAGCAAACCAAAATAGAATGAATGAGATAAGCATTTGGGAGTCCAAACAATCCAAGCAAACTAAATAGCTCTAGTTTATTGACTTAAATGTGGTTGCTATTTTTTTTTTTAACAGCTTTTCATGTACAGGTACAGAAGCATTTTTGGTTTATAGTAGCAGGAAATGTTTTTCCAAATTGTTGTTCTAGTCATGCAAATACTAAGTGTCCTTTCGTAGTGAAAGGAAACAAGATGACAGACCTGAATTGTAATGCCAGTGTATTTGGTTGTTGATGAACTAACTGCAAAATGACCTTCATCTAACCTACCAAAATGTATATAATTAAAATGAGAGATATAATGATGACTTTGAGGTTGTAATACAAGTGGGGTACAGCTATTTTTAGTAAACTTAGCTTTAATAGAGGAAATAGAGCTTTAATATAGTGAAAAATGTCCGAAATCTTGCACTTGAAGTGAACCCTGGACTCTGAACCTATTTTGTCTATGAGAAGTAGTTTAAATATTTGGAAACAGATCACTCAGGGTAGCTAGATCAAGTGAATAAATTTCTACACAGAATCCAATATAAAATTCTTTATTTTAACTTTCATTATTTTCCCCTGGCGTTTCAAGGAGAAAAACTAGCTGTCTGATACACTGACAGTAAAAGAGCAATTTTTGTTCCCCAATAATTCCTTCCATCAACAATTTAGCAATTCATATGTCAGATTTCTGTGTTGAGTACAGTTTGATTCATGTAAGTCTTTGTAAATTTGGAACAAAGCCTGAAACTGACTGAAGGCCGATGAGGGAGTTGAGCAAAGCAATCGGGACTGCGAAGAAAAGCAGTCACAGCCTGTACCAGCCGTGAAACACGGTGTTTCGCCTTTGCATCAATGCAGTGCATTCTCTGGTAAAGTGGACTGATCCAGACTGGAGGTAGTCAGTGGAAATAGCAAACTACGCTACTGAGTTCCAAGGCAAATAGGATGCACGAGAGATGAAGCAAATTGTTAGACAAATTGAAATTTGCCCTTACCTACAAATATTTGGGCAGCAATCTGAACCTAGCAATAGCTGAATACCTGTAGAGTGAGATGTACAAATTGACCAGTTCTTTCTAGTTTCTTCTATTCCCTGCTCTTTGAACCTCTTGCATGAGTTTTATATGATGCCCAATTACTAAATACTGGGCACTGAAACTATTTGTACCAGGCAGTATTGTTGTAGGATGGAGATTATGTTGAAATGTCAACACTTCTTCAAAGCAGTGAAGTGTCTTGTCAGTTGAAGACTGTGCATCAGTTGCTTGTTTAAATTTTTCTAATGAGTGCTTAGAAGTACTTGTGAATCTCCTGCTGAGGCTGGAGAGGCATTTTTGTTTGGGTTGGAGATGATTTTCCACTCCAGAAGACGGCCTCGTTTGTGCTACTGTGAAATGGTACTGACACAAAGCATTCAACACGCAGACTTCAGCAGTCAGTTCTAGCTGACTATCTACTGTGTAGCATCAATCCTGTCCTCCTTTCTCAACTAATTATAATATAGTCTGTGGTTTTGAAGGTATTCAGTGGCCTGGGCCCAGAAAAGCTGAAAGACCTGTTAAAGATCTGGGATGTAGACAGTACTTCTCTGACAAATGAAACTTCTACAATTAAAGGTGAATTGAGCGGAAACTGAGAGCTGTTTCTAGCTAGACTTCTCCCGTCTCAGTGGTGCTTTAAGAAACCTGTAGCAAGGTCTCTTTTATCAACAAAACTGCTAAATCCCAAACGTTACCTCCAGGAAGAAGACATGACAGAACAAAGCATATCTCATTATTATTGGTCGTCTTTCTTAATATATTATTGGAAGATACTTGTTCTGATGTGACACAAAAATATGGAAATGTACATCCTAAAGAGGAGATGACTTTTTCTCTCTTTCTTCTAAGTCTAGGTTACTAGTTATTTTATACTGTTCTCGTGAGTGTAAATCTTTGGTATCTATCCAGCTGTGCTCATTTGACCTTCCTGAAGGTGATGGAGCATGCAAGGAGGTGATGAAGGATGACTCAGCCAGGAGAGCTGTAGTTGCTTACGACAGGAGTTTTTAACTGTGTATTTTCATTGAATCAAAGCGTAGCAGCATTTTTAACCAGCAGGAGTTAAACACGTAGGGGGAGATTGAACACATTATACTTTCCAAGAGAAGAGATAAATGACCTTTGCTAATATGCTTCGGAGTCAGCAAAGGTGGTTGCACCTTTTGAGCCATTTGTAGCAGTACCTCCCATTTCCTTATGTATACATACAAAGTTGAATGCATGAGTAGGCACTGCAGCTTCAATCTTGGTTAGGTATTTTGGCTAGCGTTATACAGTAGCAACTACCTGAGTATACTGAGGGGTTTTCTTTGGGCAGAATATGCAGCTCATATCTCCTAATGACCTCAAAATTCTGCAGTATAGAGACAAGAGTATTTATAGACTCAAACAGAGCTCTGTATTATGCAGTGTATTACAATGGGCCAGTCTTTTCTCCTTTTTTTTCTTTAAGATCCTTGCTGTGTGCACATTGAAAAATAATCTGATTCAAACAAAACACTTCAGAAGTGCATTGAGGGGAGAATTAATGGAATTTGTTTTCCCTAATCCCTGTTAACAAGGTTGACCTTACAGGAAGGTTTGCTGGTTTTTTTACACTACTGATTCTTTTCATTGATCTTGTGACTGTCCTTTTCCCATTGCTCTATTTCTAAAACTTACAGTAGCCACGGCAGCAGCTGCTTAGGGGAAATGCTGTCTGTTAGATGGTAATAGGGAATAAAGAAGAAAATACCTTGCATTAGTGAATTGGCGTGGCCTTTTGTTTGTGGTTCTCCTCTGAAGACATTACAGGAGTTTTCAATATATTGGGATTGTCCAATTTGACCGGAGATTCCTTCTGCTTGCCCTACTGAAATGCTGCTAGGCTGGGGACTTTTCAGTTTTTTTCTTCATGGTAACAGCTGCAAAAGCATGTGATGCCTCCACAGAATGTCCTAGAATTTGATTTTTGTCCCAGTGGATCCAGCATAAAAATAGCTTCCAACTAATTCCTACGTTATCAGTAGACATTAATTCCCTCGAGTTTAGTAGTTTTAATATATCCTTGTGAGGATATTAACATTTTATGAGATGTACAAAAGAACTGAAGAGATGTACGAGTCCATTAAATAAGAGAATTCACAGGACCGCAGGTTATACAAAATCTATTGCAAGAGCAAGAGGTGTTTCTACAAACTAGCATAGTGCTGGCCAGTAAATCCACCCAACGTCCCCTTTCCCTTCCGTCTCCTCCCTGAGGGAATGGCAGTGCCCACGCTCAATTATGTGTCCTGCTGTTTCCCAGCCCACTTGTCTCGCCCTTTTCAGCTGTCCCATCGCCTTTGTCAGCGCAGCAAGCTATTCAGCGCTTGGACAATTATCTGATGCTCGTTGGCCTAATTCTGCCAGACCTTCTCCGAACTCCCTGAGAAGAGGGAATATAGGGAAAGCTGCTCCACTGCACTGCAGCTGCGGCTGAGCAAATGTATGCAGCTTCTCAAGAGAGGCTTCAGTTACACAATTTAATATTCTCCTTGTTTCAGGATTGCATTGTAACGATTTGAAAATTGCAGTAGTTTAAGTCATACTTTCTTCACTGCATCCTTTCCCAAGCTTGCTTTTTTGCTTATGTTAATATATATAACATAAAGCTTGAAAGGACCGAAGATAAGCATATGCACAGTAAAAGCATCTAATCTACAGTAATTCTCTTCCTTCTCCCTCTGATTATTTCATGTGTCATTAATTGTAGTTGATATGATTGAAGTCTTAAGGTTTTTGTGGTACATTCATTTCTTTTAGAGAGTCCCTCATGGTAATTTCAGACTGCAGCTATCGCTGTGATTCCTGCTAAGTGCAATTAGATTATTGGAAGCACAGATAAATATAACCTTCTATAAATTTAATGTGAGGTAGAGATGGAAAGTCATCCTAAATCAAGTGTTCCTTCAAGTTTATCATAGTCTGTGATAGTATATTTGCAAGAATTTTTTCAACCACCCTTTCAAATATCAGTTGATAAGATTTAAGCTAATTCCTGTGGTGCACAGGTTTTCCAGGGTAAGTCAGTAAGCTATTCTAGAGTCAGCGATGCGAGGAACGTGGCTTTTTCACTTCCATCTATTGTGTATCCTATACTAGTGCTTATTTTTTCTACCATGAGAGTTGCACGTGATTCCTAATGCCAATTCCTGTCGTCCTTCCCTTCATGTTTGCTCCCTGGCGGGGCTGTGCAGTTGCTGGAGGGCCGGTGCCTGCGGCACGCTGGAGCGTGGTGCCGGCGGAGCAGTGGCCGAGCCCCTGGGGCCACCGGTTCCACTGGCAGTGTGTTGCCTACTCCTGCCGATTTATGCCTGCCTTTAATAAAAGGGCAGATATAGTCCTTATTTTTCAATTTCCTATCAAATGCTTTTGCTTCTCCCCACAATATGTTTTGGGAGTGTGTGTGGGAATGACCAGAGTTGTGTTCTTGGGAATGAAGGACCTGTCCATTAAGTCTCTCTTTTTGATGCAGCCAGAGGTGTGTTGCTCTGATAGTGGAACACATTTGGGCCCTGTGTGTGACATGCTTTTGCTGCCCACAAATGCTGCATAGTCGCTTAAAGGGATAAAAGTTAATTTTAAAGATCCCCCAGCACTTGTGACTTTAGTTGCTTTATGTGTCACCTTGTCTTTTGCGTTCTAGCCACTGCTGCATTAAACAGTGGCTGATCATTAACAATCTGATTAGGAGGACTTACGGTAGGGATGGGGAAAAAGCAAGAAGAATAAAAAATATTTTCAGGGGGCCAGGTTTTCAGCAGTATAAATAGACAAAGGTTCAGTGAGTAAAGGAAGCTCAAAGCTGAAGGCAAGTATCTTTTCCACTGACTATTATTACTGAAGTCACAAGGGAGAAGGTAAAGAATGAGAGCACCAGAGTTTTGGGGCAGCAATTTAAATTTCTCTCTTGAGCTCCACAGCACAGCTAGATCCTCTGATGATGCTTAATTCTTTTTTACGATAAAAATTGCACTTATGGAGGCCACATACATGTTTACTACAGTACAATATAAAAACCAAACAAACAAGAACCCCTCCCCCAATTTTCTAGCTTGTTAAAGTAGCATGTGGTTTGGCTTTTATCCAAGAAATATAACAAGATGCCTGATACCAGACAGTGCATAAAAAACCTATATGAAGTCCCTGTATTGATAAAGCAACTTTAGGTTAAGTAAAGCCGAGAGCATCTCCTCTTCATTACTTAGTAAGTTCGTATGCAAAAATCTCACATATGTTCTGGCAGTTCAAAGAAACAGTTCGTGATTGATTGATCGTTGTTGTTGTTTGCAGTGCCTCCAAAGCCAATTCATCTGCAGAAGGTGTCACCTGTTACATACCAAACCCCTAGGCATAAAGCTTTATCAAATCAGAAACCAAGAATGGAGGAAGAGACGCCCACCCCTGTTTCTAGTGTCGCAAAGGAAAAGTCCAGTAAAGTGTCAGATCTCATCCATCGTTTTGAGGGAGGCAGGTACGTGGTAGAATTTGAATTGGTTTGTAACTCTGTTGTGTGTGGACTATTGCAACTTGAACCTAGGAGGAAGAAATTTGATACCGAGGTAGGGCTCAAACCGACCCCTGCCAGAGGAGTGGATGAAACTGCATGTGTTTTGAAATGGTGCAAGCCAATTGTATATTTAGCCTGTACAAGGTGTGCTTTTTCATAATGTGCTAATCTTAATTTTTCTTTAAAAAAAAAAAAAGAAACAAACTAACTTGTAGCATTTTTAAAACATCCTGAAAAATGTCAGCAATTTGAAATCAGTGCTGATTTTAGAATGAAACATTGGCGCTAATCTTAAATTCTTTTGTTCTTGCAGAAAAAAATTTACTTTTTTAAGCAAATAGAAAAACCTGAATCCTGATTTTCCTTTTAGACTGACTTAACCTCTTCAGATCATTCATGTGAAGAGGGTGAACTATATGATTGTTTTGTATTGATATGGCATACGTTCACTAAATGGTTTGCTTTGTGGTACTTGGTGATTTTGGTGGAATATCTTGATGTTTTTGAGTGTTGATACTGCCTTTTACGGGAAAGATTTGGAACTTTGAGATACACGAACCACAGTGAACTCTGCTTTCACAAAATAGTGTTACTTGTGTGTCTTTAATTAGATGTACGTGACAAGCATTATAAGCTCTGAAACCGAAGTTCCAAATATATCTGCTCTGTATAAAGAGAGCGACCTTCCAGAAAGCCCATGACAGAGGAGCCGTTCAAGATACAGTCCAGTGATAGTTGAGCGTTGCCAGTTTCGGATGTGGCTTTCTTGTGTTTCTTTGGGATACTGATGTTCTGAAGGGATGCCCCCTGCGGGAATGAAATGAATGCATGATGTACAACAGAGCGTGTCCTGAGGAACCAGAGTATTAAGACTTTCATGGAAAGAATTCCCCCTCAAGATGGGGGAAATTTAATCCTTTATACAGAAGCAGCTGAGCATTGCAAAAGTACGTTTGTCTAGTGGCATAGAAATCATTTCAGAGCTTCATCTGCAAGCAGCTTCCATCATTAGGTAGAAGCTTAATTGCAGTACTGTCATGACAGCTGCCAAAAGATGGGAAAAAGAAATCACTGCAGCACTGGACGTCCCGTAAATTCTTCTAGCTCAGGTTTCCAGTCCTGTTACCGCTTTGTTTCCCAGTCTTCTTCCAAAGCATCATCCAAGTCTTTTTAACAGCGTAGTATCCCTAGAGAAACAATTTTATCCTTTCTGAAAGGAAACTCCTCAGGTTCATTGTGCCCTACACCAATGACCCCTACATTTCTTCCTCCTAGACATGCCTGCTGCTTTGTACAGAAACTCTTTCAATATTATGCAATTAAAGGAAGCTAAAAAGAGAGCAATGAAAACATTCTTATTTGTAGACTTTTAAAAATTGGGATGTTTTGTTTTGGGGACCAGGGGAAGCTTGAGTTGCTTCTTGGTCAACATAATTCATTAAGTACACCCAATAATATCTGTCCAATGATTAAATTCTCCTCAACTCTATGATCTCTGCTTATGAGAAACTTTCATCATTAGCATGTCGAGTTCTGGAATATGCTGCTGTGGCTGTGGAAGCAATTCCCGTTTTTTAAATGAGCTCAGCTCACAAAATGTGTCTTCCATGAAGGTGAACTTCCCTTGTAATTACTGGTCTTCAAATGACTAGGTAGCATGTTCATGAACTACAAACTGTGATTGTCAATTATGATAACATATTTTCATTAGTCTCTACAGCCCATAAACATGTAGGCATGGCAAAAAGTTAATTAAACCTCTTTGCTGTGTGCATGCAATTGAAAATGTAAATTAATTCTATCTTGGAGTTAAGCTTATTTTTAAAAAAAGGCATAATCTTCACACAACTAAAGGAAAACTGATTTTAAATTTTTTTGTTATGTGATGGGAGAAGATGAAGCTAGTGTAAGATATTTTTTGAGCTCTGTGTACGAAAGAGCAGAATATGTTTACAATATTGTGTAAACTGTCCTATAAATAAGGAGTAAACATACAGTTTATAAGAAGTCTTCATCTTTCCAGAAGATTAATGGTCCATACTAGGAACAATATATTAGAGGACAGTCACGATACTGTTTTGCAAGTTGAATATGGCTTGTTAAATGTACTTCAGACAAAAATGTATAGATTTTAGTTTTTTTAAACTATAATGAACCCAAGCACTTTTACGGAGTAGGCTACTGTTTATATTAGCCTAAAATTCAAAATCTCAAAAATAAACCAGAGAAAGACAGAGTGAAGGTTATGAACAAGGGACAACATATGTTTAAAGCAGAGAGAAATTATGGAGGAAAAAAACCTTCAGAAGAGATGCAGCATGACAAAAGGACACTGCTAAATAAGGAAACTGGGGGAAGAAGTGGGCTAAGAATTTAAAGCTCCTCCTGCAATATGCTGAACTAAGGAAAGGGATGCTAAACGTTCTTGGATGTTTTTCGTGCATTTTCTGTAATTAAAGGACAGTTAGGGAATGGGCTGCTTGTTAGTTTAAGCATTGGACTGGGACTTGGGAGATCCTGAGTCTGTCTTCATTTCTGCCAACAATCTTCTGGGACACTCTGGGCAAGTTGCTTCATGTATCAGTGCCCCAGTTCCCTTACCTGTTACTGTAGCTGATCACACTGCCTTCCGTTTTACAAATAAGATTCAGGAGAGATGAGGATGTAATGAATCAATATGGACGGCACTCTGGGATTCCAGTAAGAGATGCGTGTTTGTGTGTGTTTCAATGGAGTAATGCAGTTCAAGTCTCGATGGCCTGAACTTCCCAATATTAACACAGGAAAAAATGGTTTGGGAGGAATTGGTTATATGGCGCAACTATCCTACTCCCCATACCAGGGATTTTCTATAACGCTGCGTTTAAGTTTTCTCTCATCTGTGTTTTGTTTGTTTGGTGTTTTTAGCCTGTTAAATCCTAGTGATTTGAAGAAAGATTCCTCTGTTCTCCACATTTCTAAATCTCAAGGAAGATATGGGTCAACACCATCACCTCAGCCAAAACTCCCCTCCCAGCACCCACTACAAAAACAGGGAAACAGTAATACCGACAAAACTCAGGTTGCACAGCTACACACAGCCAACGGAGTCGTAGCACAAGACCAGACAGAAGATGAGGACAGGAGATTATCTGATCCTGTCTCTGCTATGTCCGACCCAGTTCTGGATAATGCCATCAACAGCAGCTTGATAAATGGGGAAAGAGAAAGTACTTCTGGAGAGTCATTGCAAAGTGTGACTGCCTGTGAAGGACAGATGCTTAACAGCTGCTACAGGACTCCAAGCAGTGATACACTGCTCCCATCTGAAAATGAAACTCTAGAAATGAATACTAATGCGAAGGAAGAACCAACCGAGGAAATCAGTAAGCAAGATCCACCTGTAGAAACAAAGGTAAAAAGAGAAATTGTTTCATTCTTGCTATATTACTTCGTGTATTTTCTCCAGGTTTTTATTTACAAAAATAAGCTTCCAAGAGCAGGTCAGAACGCCAAAAATCTTTTGGTTATTTTTCCTCTGAAAATAAGACAGGAAAAAAAAGTTTTGTTTGCCTTTCCCCCTTTCCTCTTTCCATCTGAGGTTTAAAAAAGTGAAACTGAAATACGTGTACGTGTTTAGCACCGTGCTTCAGCTGCGTCAGACTACAAGGGACACATCAGTGGTGTATACAAAGTAAAATTCCACGTGTACTAAACTGCAGCGACAGAGCTTCACGCAGAACTGTCGTGTGAATCCTTAACTTGGATGTAGTTGTCAAGTCAAAGCTGGAAAGGCAGTGGCGGTCTGCTAGCTATCTGATAGACGCAAAGTTCAGAGTATACTAAATATATGCCTTGTTAGCAAGGAGAACTTATACCATGATGAATTTGAGCTTCTTCATAAGGAAGGTTTTAAATAATTAAGGGAAATAAGTGGGTGGAAGAAAATCTGTCTTGGGAAACTTAATTGCTGAAAAACTGTGCATATTTCCACTTCTAAAAGTTTGATTATACAGTTTGCCTCCTTGTACTGAAGCACTGGTGGCCAGTGAACATCATTAACAGTTCTGGTCCAGCTGTGCTATGTGTGAGTAATGGCGGGGGGGCCGGGCTGGGCCCTCCCCGCCATCCTCTTCACCGCAGGGCCAAACAGTGGAGCGCTGAGAAAGCTCTTCACTGCTTGCAGGACACCTGTGTTAGTTAACTACAGACCTTTCCAAGCCCTTGAGTTTGGTTAGCTGGGGTTCACATGCATGCATGCTTGAGGGTAAATTCTGGGGCGGGGGGGGGAAGGTGCGTCTCAAATTCTTGTGTATTACAGGATAAAATATCCTAGGTAATAACAAGAAGGTGCTGGGGTGTGGGGGTTTTCTTGTTTGTTTTGGGGGTCGTTTTTGCCAGTCATGAATGAACATTGTGATTCCCATCTAAACATAAGCCTGGTCACAGTCCAAGGTACCTTTAACCTGCCACACCTCTCATTATGTTTCTGTCTCCTGTTCGGTAATGCCTGTTTCCCCTCTCTGTGCCAATAAAGTGCTGAATGCTCCGTGGGCAGCGATGTTAAGCTTGAATCCAAGTCACACAGTGAGGTGCTGGCAGCGTTTTCAGGAAAAAGCAGAAATGGGAGGCAGTCCTGTTATAAAGTCCAGGAAGGAACTGGGCAAATGCTAAAGGCAGCAGTCTCATCAAAATCTGTCTTTGAGGTGCTGGGTGACCAACATGTGTGATCTGCCCTATGTTGACCAAGCGTCAAATTGTGAGCTGTTACTAGATGTATTGTTTGCTGGTGCTAGAAGGGTAAAAAAAAAAAACCCAAACTAAAACAAGCCCATGCAGGAGGACTCTTAAGTCAGCATCAGCGGAGAACTGAATCTGTGAAACTGGCCTGGGTCACAGCAGCGCTTCCTGAGATACCAGCTCGCTCGCAATACAAGGACATCCCCTCTAGTCTAGTGAGATTAAGAAGCATGTTTACCACAGACGCATCTAAGGGCCACGCTTTACAAAATCAAACACAGATTTAGTTTGGGTTAAGGCAAGCTATAGATTGAAATCAGCCCTGTGGAGGTCTAAGTAGCTGCTGCCATGCTGTCTGGAATAGGGGGAGGGTGGTGAGGAACAGCAGAGGTCTGGTAGAGCTTTACGCTATTACTGTGTCCAAGCAGGCACTGGGAAGAAGCAAGAGCATTTAGACAGTCCGTGATTTTGCTAAGCGCCCACTTAGTCAGTAAAGAATCTTAAAACTGGGATGCAGTCCAGCTGAAGTTGCACTGCACAGACTAACAGCACTCTTCCGCCCTTTTTAATTAAGCAAGTGTAGGTACAATTGAGTAAAAGCAGTAGGAGCAGATGCATGTGAGTCATAGGCAAACTTTAAATTATGCATCTGATATATATATATATATTTTTTTTTTTTTTTTTGATACTGATGCAGAGTGTCTTCTTTGTCTCCTGATTGCCATGTTGCCTAATTCAGGGAAGCGAAGAAAGTGGTCCTATTGCATTGTAAATGCATACATGTACAGCAGAAACAAACTAAGTCCACTCCTGGAAAGAGTGAGTTAAATTGGGGAATGGTGCAAAACCAGAAAAAAATTGCTTTTTAGACTTGGAAAAGAACGCTTATTTTGAAATAATGTTGCTCTTACAATTATTTTTTTGTTCCTTATCGCTGTAGATCTGACTAAAGTCAGATTCTTGCAGGTTCTGGAAAAGTTTAGACAAAACTTACTAAATTTTGGAGTGTTCTGAAACATTTCCCGCAAATGACCAGAGTAGAGTATACTTTATTTCTTTTATTTACTGTATTAGTTTGAAAGTCACAAACCACAAATATCACAAGCAAAAAGACAATTTAAAGCAAAAAGTTTCCTGCCTTGCAGCAGAAGCACCTTCTGTCATAAAATTTGGTTTGCCTGAAACATGGAGGCTGAATAGTACAAGAACATCCCAATCAATTAACTTCCTGAATAACATCTTGTGAGAAATCTGCTGCTAGCGCTAACTGAAAACAAGATGACAAATGCTTCGGTATTTGTTGTGAGACCAGTAGGAAATAGGGATATAGACTGCGTGCATGCACGCCACAGATGGAGAAGAATCCATTGCGCATCTTTATTGAAGTCCTTACTTGATGTCTCCTTTTAATGGCAATGTTGGGGGCTCTGGTGTTTCAGATGCAAAACCTGGTGGATATCATACATTTCTAAATGTAAGGCGAAGTTTTGATTTAAATAGGGTGAAACTAAGTTAACTTTCTGCCAAGAAATGTTTATTGTTGCAACACTTGAGAAAGAGGTTCTACCTGCTTCTTCCTGGTTCTACAATTTTATGTTCTTCTTTAGCAACAGTAAATCATGAACAAAGCTGTGTAACTTCAGCACCCAATATAGACGCGTAAGTCCTCTTGAGAAGAATCGCCTCTTTAGAGATACCAGGATCTTTACTGCTTTTCTTGGTTGCTGTGCAAGAAACACACCCATCGTTTGTGCAATGGACCGTTGCGTAGAGTTAGTATGCCAGAAGGTGATGGTAGCATTCAGGATTTTCATTGCAGGTCTTGCAAAATGTAGTGCATTCCTTGATTTCAGAAACTAGGGACTCAATAGATTAAAGGAAATCTTACATTTTCATGGAAATTTATATTCCCAATAGTTAGGGAAGAAAGCTTTGGATCATGAAGCAGCTATGACATGAATGGTTTTAGAAAAGAAAACCCCACTCTGTTACTTTAGACCAAGCTCAGCATTACAAACAAACACAACATAGATTGAATGGTATTTGTTCATATTCTACATTTCTTACCCGTGTTGCTTAATATATTTACTGCAAAGCCCTTGGGGCAAGGGCTACACCTAAATAGGAGTGAATCATATACAGCATCGCTATCCTGTTGGTAGGTATAGTTTTCTTGATGAGGGCTGGCTCCTGTTTGGTTTCGGTAATAAGTTATAGCTATATTGGGATTCAGTTTTATGTAAAGTCTGCTTTAAATTAGTGTAATTGGAGTTTTCAAAGGTTACTTTGTGCAAGACAAGTAGAACTGAGAATTCAGTTCAGCTCTAGCCATAGAATGAATTATAATGTTTTATTCAACTTTCGCCTTTTATTTGGAAGGGAGTAGAGGTTCATTCTTTTAAATTGCTTAAGTGCTTAAAAAAGCTGCCTAAACATTTTTAACATGGTTGCATTCTGCTTTGAAGTAGACATCAGGAACATAATGTTACCTCACACTTCCAATATTTTCATCATCAATGGAAATCCTGAACCTCTAATGGGAATATTCTTTATATATCATACTAACCATTCCTGATTGGTTTTATATGTTGAGTTGCCATGTGTTAGATTGTCACAGAAGTTTGTAAAGTTCCCTGAAATCATTGAGAAGTTGTGTTTGAATCGAGTATGTGTCCAGGTATACCCTGTAGTAAATTTTCATCTCGGTATTTTTTGTTAACAGCAAGGAACCCAATATAAATACTGATGTACTAAAAGCATAAAGAAACAGGAGGGAAATATAAAACTTTTCCAGGAAAAAAAAGTGTCCATATCTTTCATTTCTATTATCTTATTACCCTACCTGTGAAAAGAGATGTGTGCATTTATGGTTATATCCCGTGAAAATAAAGCTTAACTTGTAACTTAAAAGAGAATTAAAATTCCCTTTTACTGTTAATGATTAGATTTGATACAGTAGTTCTTTACAGATTTGATACAGTAGTTCTTTATGGAAGCATTGAAGTTCTCAGAAGTTGAATACTAACTTCATGTTTTCCATGGTTTTTAAAGTTTTTTCTTTTAAGAATTTTCCTCTATTATCTCTACAAGGTTTTTTAAGGCTGTTTTGTTGAACAGCTCTAATAACGAATGGCTCCGTGACATTCTTACTGTCACAAAACATTATTCAGGATTTATTTCCGAATTATCTTGTACGAGTTGCTTCCTGCTACTCGGAGTAGCCAAATTCACGTCTGCAGAAGCTGAGCCCCTTCTTGGGGTCTGCCTGCGCTGAGCCCGTACCTTGGCTGCTCCCTGCCTGCCTGCTTCAAGGAGGGGTGGGTGGGCGGCTGGGGGTAGAGGTGCAGCACAGCGTGGTGTGTGCCGTGGCAGAGCTGGGATGGCTGCGAACGAATTCCCTGAAAGCAGGGGAAAAAAAAAATATATATATACACACATATATGCCAGCTGCAGCACTGGCGTCGTGCAATGGCGAGTCTTTCCAGCCAACGTGCCTTGCTGTGTGGCGTGGCGCTGCCAGGACCCATGCGTCCACCTGTGCATCTGGACCCAGTTCATCCCATGTGCTCAGGACAAGTGGCTGCCGCTTCGCCCAAGAAAAGCTGCTCAGGAGACAGATGCCACGACAAGCAAAACAGCCTGTGACCTGTTGTTTCCAACAGGAAGGAAGCTGGAGTGACGTTGTGGAAACCAGATGCTTTTCTTCGGATGAGATACTTAGATAAGACACTGAAGTGGGTGAATGAGTAGTGAGGAAGATGGAGCTAGTAGTAGAAAACACAGCTGGGAGTTCATGTAGCATGTGGGCAAATATTGAGATGGTGAGGTGGGAAACCAAGGACTTCCCTAACATAAAACTAGTGATACAATCTTATTCTTGTGCTGATATAACCCTATAGGTGGATGTTCTTATGCTGGAATAAGAACGTGCCACTGTGATTAAAAGATAACTCATCTGTGGTGTGTATTTTTTCCCCACGTAGAAGATTCGTGTGTCAGGTAGTGCGATTGATGTAGAAAGGAGACTGAGGTTCAAGAATTAGGAAGATGTTGATACTGAGAGGATGGGAAAGCTGGGGTCAGAGTGCAGTGGGAGAGTAAGAGGGATTTGCCCTGATTTAGGAGTGAGGATTAAACGCTTTTTCTGAATTGCTCATTTTGTGTGATATTTTCGAGTCTGTTATGTGTGATTTTCCCTTTCTTAATTAGTTGAAGTAATCTTCTGACAACTGTGGATTGGTTCTATAGCAGTGCGGCAGGGAGAAAGTGGGGTTTTAGGGAGAGAAAAAAGTAAAATAAAATTGCCGAGGAACCAGTAGCCTCCATGGTTTTCTGCCTCAAGTCCACAGGTGAGATCCCTTGTAAATGGCTGCACTAAATGGCATGCTGTAGCTGTAATAGCTAATCCTCCAGCTCCCTGCAACGTCTCTTGACAGCACTTAAAATGCTGTTCTGTAGGTTACTGTGGTTGCTATGCCGATTTAAACAGATTTAATGAACAGCTTTGAAGTCACTATTGAAAGCCTGTATTTAGGGAGGAGGCTTGCCATGTAGCAGCATGATTGTTAACACTGCAGATTAGAATTGAAATGTGTTCAAATTTGGAATACGTATTGAATACTGAAAAGGGGAAAAAAGCCACTGAAGTCCTTTAAATGAAAGGACTGTACTTTAGTATTCCGTATTCTGCAAACCATCTTTATAAATGTACTTGCAAATGTTTATCGTACTCTTGTGGAAAGCAGTGGGCAGATTGAAATCAGAAATAACTTTTTCAAGCTCTCCTCTTTATTTTTTTATGAAGACTTTCTATGGTTTGTCTAGAAAATTACCACTTTCCCATAAGCACCGTGGAAAGACTGCCATTTACTTAGGAAAGACTTGGATGTCATTAGATGTGAACACTTTTCAGCGCTAGCCCAGATCTGGAAGAAAAATCTTGTAACGGAAGCGTCATTTTGTTGAATCTGACACTTGTGAGCCTGAGGCATTTCCCTAACATTTTAATATTGTAGAAGGCTGTGCTTTCATTGTTTGTTTTGAAGTAACTTCTCATAGCAACTCATAATTTTATATTCTAACATATTTAGTTTAATATTGAAACGTGAATGAACGTTTTAAGTTTCCGTTCAGCAGAAGAATCAAAAATGTATTTTGTGGAATGAAAGACTTTTAAAGTGAAAATTTCCCTTAAGATGCAAAAGTGACTTCTATAAAGACCTAGCGAAGGAGCCCTCTAATTGCAGTCAACAATTAATCAGCAGTGAGCGTATTGATGAACATAAAACATTTTGTATGGTATTTTTCAATAATTCTGTCGTGCAAAGAACACGCAGTTCAGTTAACTTTTGAAACGGGGGCGGGAGCGAACACCGACTAATCCCATCTGTTCCCTCTTACTCTGCAAATCAGTTCTTCCAGCTCCGAAAGGTCAGTGGTACTCGATTACCAGGATGTGAGCTGATCTGTTAAGCAGGGAGTTCGTGCGTTGGCAAAGATCCCTATGCAAACTGGGAAATATTAAATGTTTTAGGCTTTGAGTTTTGCTCTGCAGTTTGACTGATTTTTATCGCATTCTGGATTTTGTATTTGATTAAACTGCTGGAAAGTTTGTATTTTTCAAAATGGGGTGTCTATTACTAAATGTGAAACTTGTATTTCAGTTGCTTTTTGGACGGTAAGGTAATCATATGTCTTTTCAACTCTTTTTTAGTATTAAATTATGTTTCCTCCAGTATCCTAAGAGCTCTCCTTATTTTCCCCCAGGAGACAGACGAACAGAAACGTCACAAAATTGCGAGTGAACTTCTGCAAACAGAAAAAGCCTACGTTAGCCGGCTTGACCTCCTAGATGGGGTACATTTTTCTTGAATTTGTTTTTATTGTCTTGCCTTGAATTCACTTGAATGGCTGTGCATATGTGTTTATATAAATTACATAAGAGGTGATATGTTTTTTTTCACATTTTGCTGACTTTTCCAGTCAGTCATTTGCTCTTGCCACATAACTTTGCCTATGTTTCTATTTTAAGAACACTACATTTTTAAAAGTATTAGAATTTTGTGGGTACTAATGCAATATGTTCTATGTGTGTAGATGTCACCATAAGCAATAGTAGTGCATACTGGTAGCCCTTCCAACAACAGGATGGATAACCATTTCTTGGCTTCTGGTGAAACGGAGAAGGGTATCATTTTATAATACTGAAATCACCCACTCACTAGAAAACTACTAAATCTTTCAAATTTGAGCCACCTGATCAGAATTTTTCTTTAGTGCCAAAGAACCTAGGAAGATGCCCATTCTAAACTGTATATCCCCTATTTTCCCACGATACATTTAGGCTAAATCCTATATAAGTGAACAGAAATTACTCTTCCTGCAAAGAAAGGGTTGAATTTTGTGCTCTGTAGAATCAAACTGATATTTCTTAAATGTGAAAGTCTGTAGTTTTTGAGTATTTTCCTTTTTAAGTCTTGCTTACTTTCTTACCTAACACTTACATCCATTTTACCTGGATACCTATAGCATTGCTTTGCCTTACTCCATGATATTTTTCTCAGACATCACTGTTTAAATTTCTCAGGTCTAATGCGTAAGTCTTGTAAAAACAGTTGATGAAAAGTAAAAAATCTCAGCTGGTAGAATGATTGTTCAGCCTGCTTGGGGATCTCAGTAATTGTCCTCATGAAAATGGATTTACCTAGCAGACCCACATTGGGGTGGATAGATGGTGTGTTTTAAAAGACAAAGTATTGCAGAAAAAAGAGCTTTGACTTAGAGAAGTTTAAAAATAAAAAAGGAAAACGTTTACTTCATTCATAGGTTTTTCTGATGGGTAATGTACAATTATTTTCCTTGATGCGATCATAAGTGCATTACTCTTACGCCTGTTTTCCAAATATTAACTGGACAGAGTTCTGAAAAATGAGTTTCAAGCACAGCTGCTCAACTGCTGCTAATGAGAGGAAAGCAGAAGACTGGGGAGGGACTGTTACGTTTCTAAACTTGGTTAAAAAGTTATGTAACCTTTGTAGTCTTCAAACTAACTTGTCAAAATTAACTATCTGTCCTCTCGGAGATGCAGCAAAGTATGTTTTAAAGTGTATGTGGAGGTGGATGGCTTTTTTCCTTTTAAGATGCTTTTGCTGTCTCAGTTGGGCTTATCAAAGTTCCTGTCTTCAGACTCTCTTCTTCTTTCCCAAGCCCTTACCCAAACTTCTGAAGCCCCTTCTAGGGAGATGCTGTCTGTTCAAGCATGGGAGAGGGAGACAGAGCGACCGTAGCTCCCCGTAAACCCTGTTTTATGTGGTGTGCACGTTAACAGCTGCACGTGTCTCTAGCCGTTTTGTAGCTGCATCTAGTCAGGTAGAGCCCACTGATGGGGAGAGAATATATATTTTTAAAGAGACTACAGTAGAATCCAGTCAGCACTGGGCACCTTTTGTGCTTTAAATGGTATGTGGGGGCCGCTCATCATCTGCCAGCTACTTTGATTTCAAAAGGGTAAGGAGATACAGCATACAAGGAGAGTGGTTGGGCTAATGGTGATCAGACATCATGCTAACTGAAAAGAAAGCAAGAGTGGAAAATACGACTGGAAGACTGGGAAAGCTGAGATGATCTAGCTGTTAAAACAGGATGCCTGGAGTCGATCCAAAATGGCACTACTTCAGTTTGGCTTTCCTTATGTCTGCTCCGCCTGCAGTGCTTTCCTGGCTCACAAGAAAAAAAGTGGGGCGTAAGGGGAGGAGAAGCTTTTAACTTCTGGTGAGGGAAAGACAATAAAGGAGCTTGTCGTTACCTGTCTATATTATTGAAATAATAATCTTGCGTTGGTTGGAGTAGGAGGGGGTGGATAGGTGGTCTTCCATTGATTAAAGATAATAGGCTGATAGATTTGGGGATTTTTTTCTGTATTGCAGGTATTCTATTCCAGACTCCTCGAGGAAGCCCACAGAGGTTCATTTCCAGCTGAAGTGATTAACAAAATCTTTTCTAACATTTCATCGATAAATGCCTTCCACAGTAAATTCTTACTTCCAGAACTTGAGAAAAGAATGCAAGAATGGTAAGAGGCGATTCACTGGTTAATATACTACTAAAACCATGTCTGTAGAAACTCTGTCCCAGGGTTGAGGTAGGGAAGGTACCTTCATCATTAAGTGCTCCAGGCCCAGGAAGTACCGTGGGCAGGAGAACATCTGCTCTTCCACTCTTCATCAGGATCTGACTCAGTAGAGGACTTGCATCCTTTGCTCAAAATAAAGGACATGTATCTCGCTGAAGCCAGTGAGATTACTCATGATTAAATGCCTTGCTGAATTAGTGGTTCAGACTGAAATTGTGCTACCTGAGGAGTTCCTTGCACAGAATACAAAATTGAGATAAATAACATGTATGTGTTTTGTGCTGCCCTTGTAGCATAGTAACCTTGGTCATTATTGCTTTCTGTAATAAGGTGGGATATGTTTGTGGTTTTCTGTTTGAAATCCACATCCAGGTCAGGAATGTTTTGGGGACATTTTTTCCTCATCTTTTCTTGATAGGACCTCCTATTGGGAGCAAGCAAGAAGGATAGCTGAGGTGTAAATATACTCTGTAATGATCATGTACTATTGTAGTATCTTTCTTCTGCCTTGGTGTATACTATTCTGGAGACATTAAAATATGGCCATTTATTTTTGGTCTCTCATGTAATTATGGGGGGGAAAAAACCCCCACAAGTCCCAAGCTCTTGCTACTTCCCTAATTTATTCGGGAAAAGGGGACACCTCATTAAAAAAAAAATAATCCCCCCAAAACCCCCAACAAAAAACCCCACCCACTAAAAATTTATGAATATTGTTATATTGTTTCACAGAATCACAGAATGGTAGGGGTTGGAAGGGACCTCTGGAGATCATCTAGTCCAACCCCCCTGCCAGAGCAGGGTCACCTAGAGCAGGCTGCACAGGGCTGCGTCCAGGCGGGTTTGAATATCTCCAGAAAAATAGACTTCACACCCTCCCTGGGCAGCCTGTGCCAGTGCTCAGTCACCCTCACAGTGAAGAAGTTTTTCCTCATGTTCAGGCGGAACTTCCCGTGTTCCAGTTTGTGCCTGTTGACCCTTGTCCTGTCGTTGGGCACCACTGAAAAGAGTCTGGCCCCATCCTCTTGACACCCGCCCTTGAGACATTGATAAGCATTGATGAGGTCCCCTCTCAGTCTTCTCTTCCTCAGGCTAAACAGCCCCAGCTCCCTCAGCCTTTCCCCATAGGAGAGATGCTCCGGTCACCTCATCATCTTTGTAGCCCTCCGCTGGACTCTCTCCAGTAGTTCCTCATCTTTCTTGAACTGGGGAGCCCAGAACTGGACACAGGACTCCAGATGGGGCCTCACTAGGGCGGAGTAGAGAGGGAGGAGAACCTCCCTCGACCTGCTGGCCACACTCTTCTTAATGCACCCCAGGATGCCGTTGGCCTTCCTGGCCGCAAGGGCACATTGCTGGCTCATGGTGAATTTGTCATCCACCAGGACTCCCAGGTCCTTCTCCGCAGAGCTGCTTTCCAGGGTGCAGTTGAAGAGAACAATTTCTGATCATTGCTGAAAGAAAAAATCTGGGATCATTTTCTCTCCCCATCACCAGTGTCTGAAACAACAGTTTCTGCTAGATAGAGAGTTCATTTTCCTCAGCAGTTCCCTTAATTGAACATAGAAAATACTTAAGTATGTTCCACTGGTAGGTTTATGCACTACTTCTGTTGTGCTTTAGCTTCCAATAAAAATAGCTGGATAAAAATTTCTGACACTTTCCGTGAGTTGTGGTTTGTTTTGAAAACTTAAGGTAAAAATATATAGTTTTTGAAACTGGGAAAGCAGATCAAAAGCAGATTCTTCTTTCTTAGAAGAAAAGGCAGTGTGAATCTAAGCTTATCAAGTGGAAATGAAATTGCCCTGTAGTTGCATTTTGAATGAGTTGAGCAACAGCTGGAGCTGAATATCTCTTTTACAACATATGGCTTGCAAACACTGGAAACAGCCTTGTTGCAATATATTTCCCATGAAAAGAGCATAACAGAGCATAACAGTGATCCCACATCAAATAAAATACCCTTCTAACTCTGTCTTTTGTACCTGAGGATGACCAATAGCAGATACCTGGGGAAGAATTTAAGAATACCTTGTGATAGCCTCGGGGAGGGAGGGGCAGGGTTGGTGAAGAAATTATTTCACTCTTTCAACACAAATTTTTGGAATCTGTGGCAATTATGGAGCTGACCTACTCATATGATTTGTTTTGCTTTGACACTGCAACTTTCATTTTTGTTGGATGCCTGTTAGCTTGTATGTTGGAAGAGAAAGCAGTCGTTCTGCAGTCACCTTTGCTGTGCTATGATTTTACAGACCCTTGCTTAGTTGTCTTGCAGCCATGACAGTTTTAAATGAGATGCTACAAATCATGACGAGTAAGTCAGCTATTTCATGTTTGAGTTTTTAGAATGCAAATGTGAATGCCATCATGGTCTGATAACACAGAAATATGAAGTGTTTCTATACCTACATTACAATGTGAAGTCCTATTTGTTGACACATACAAAGATGCTATCTTTGTTGTCTGGCAATAGTGCAGTGGTGATTTGGGTCCCTGGTAAGAGTTCTCTTTCTGGTCTCTCTATCCAAGAGAACAGAAACTGTCCTGGACCTGACGGCATGTAGTAGATCTTCATATTTTGGCTCGTGGTGCATGGTGTTTGAATATGAGATGAACTCATTATCTACACTTGTAAGCCCACCAAGGGAGGATGCTGCTCTCAGAAGGTTCTGCTTTGTACGACCTCCCCTGTCCTTCCTGTTCTTTCAGAGCTCTTTGCATGATGTGGACCTTGTGTTTTTACAGGCCCAGTCTTTGGACATACAAGGGCCTCGCATGAAAAGTAGTTGTGAAATTTTTTGATCTTCAGAGACAGTGAAATTGCAGCGCTCTGTGTAAATGAGCTGCCGTAGGTATCCAAGGAGCAGGCATAGCAAACTGTTCCTACTTCTTGGTTTATAAAAGTTTTAACATTTTCTTTTAATATCTGTCTAGTAATAGTTGTGAAATAGTTAAGTAGAAGTATTCTTTTTTTGTGCCAGTTTCTTTAGATATAAAGGATTGCCACAGTCTTCTCGGCTTTAAGTTTTTTTTAATTGCAAAATTTTACAATTACTTATCTGTTAAATTTATCTGAAAACTTTAATGTCTGGCACTTTTTTTCTGGTGACCTTTAGAAACGTATTCCCATTTTCTTCGGTTCTGTTGAAATCGGCATGACTTGTATTTTATTTTCAGTTAAAAAATATGCTGCATTGCAATAAAATGACAACCGGGGGAAACAGCATTCAGTGAATCAAAGGAGGGGGTTTTTGTTTTAAATTGCTAGCTTGCCTTTGAAAGTGTATGTGTCTGCTTGCATGTAGAGCGGTTGAACAAATACGTGAAGCTAATTAAGGGTGAGAGCCTTGGTGTCTTCAGAGACCAACTTCCCACCCTGTCTTGTCTCCTTCTCTAGTTGCCAGGCCCAGCAGCAGCTCAGACCTCTGCCAGGTCTTACACAGGTACCTTCTGCCTCCCCCGGAGGCAGCTGGAGCTGGACCAGCCTCTGCTAGTCCTGGCAATATTCACTATTCAAATAACTTTTCCCTTCTGCACAGCTTTTCTCTTGGAGAAGTGGTGTGCTGGAGTAGACTGCTGAAGTAACTGATTGAAGTAGATTGCTTCGCTTTAGACCACTACCACAACATTGATTTCAGACTTTCAGAAATGCAGAGACACTGAGTTTCTGAGTCTGTCCTTGAAAATGAAACGTGTTTCCTATTGTAGTTCTCGGAGATGCACGTGTGCCATTCCGCCTTCTTTGTCTGCATCGAGAGTGCAGGTTCTCTCTGCCTCTCCTTCAGTTTCTTTACTATTCTGTTTTATTTGAAGATGCTATCAGGAATTGGGAAGGATGTGGGAAAGTTCTCACGAAAGACTGGAATCCAAGAGATTCTCTCTACTTCATAGGTTCTCTTAGATAAATAATGATTTTTAAAAGTTGTAAATACATGTATTTATATAAGGCACAGAAGGGAAGCTGTACAGTACGGATTTAGTCCTCAAACAAAACCATGGGTTAGGTATTTAGAGGGTAGAGTATGGTCAAAAGAAGATAATGTAGTTTTAAGGCACTGCAAATAAATTAGGCCATGGTTTGTAAACAAAACCTTTCAAGTTTTTCATTATAGGTCACTTTTTCTTTAGCGCGCTACATGACCTATAATGCTTACACATCATCAAAGAGGATACAAACACTCTTTCTATGTTAATTCTGCTCAGTTTTAATGGTTACGTTGGAACTCTGTGTGAGGTGAACCCAAACAGAAGGATTCTTGATTAAACACTTGAAACCATTTTATAACCTTGTGTGACTTTTTATTTCCCGTTTGCTCTGAGATTCCACCCTCTTACTTTGCAGGACTACCACCCCCAGAATTGGAGATATTCTGCAAAAGTTAGCTCCTTTCCTCAAGATGTATGGAGAGTATGTGAAGAATTTTGATAATGCAATGGAACTGGTGAAAACGTGGACTGAACGGTCACCTCAATTCAAATTCATTATTCAAGACATTCAGGTAATGGGGAGAATAATGTAGAGCTCCAAGTAATACAAGCATATATAAAAATGTATAGGTTTGTGGGTGAAAAAAGGATTAAGAGAAAATCAAAATACCAAATCCCTTAGAATTAAAGGTGGTTATTTTTGTCCACTTCACACTGCAGTCTGTTTCTTCTCCTTCTCCCTTCATATGTGCACAAATACCCACACAAATCCAGACTTTCCACTGCAAAATAGAGGAGCAAAGTATAACGGTTGAAACATGAGAAGACTAAAAAAAAATACTACATTTTGTTGTAGAAACCAAAAGTAAATACTGTTTTAGGATAAAGTGACCTATCAGTGCAACTATAGATCCTTGCACTGAATCCGTAAGTATTGTGCTGGTTCACACCAGTGCTGTTACGCAGAGCACTACGCCTTGGGAAGTACGTATGTAGTCCTAAATGCTGAGCCACAAAAGGTAAAGCGAGCTTAACAGTTAAGCAATGCATCGGTCTTTTCAAAAGCGCGTTTTATACCCTCTAGTGCTCCCTGTAGGTTTCTCTGAGAATTGGCAGGTATGTGTCTTCCCGCTGCAGACTGAGCAGCTAGAAATAGGATAAGGTATTTCTGCTTAAATTTTACTGCTCCATAGGGTCTTGTGATTCTAAGCCAGGGAAGACTACTATGTGTATTTTAATGTAATCTCTTTAATTACATCTAAGATTATGGAAATGAATATGCATCTTAAAACACTGCTGAGGTGGTTTACATTATAAATGACACTCAAAGAAAGCATTCCCTCCTCAGATAGGTAAAATGTACCTTTGTAGCCCATTTAAGCGACTCTTTCTAATATGTGGTCACTGACTGTTCTTATTAATTCAGTAGCGATTCTCTTGACTGAATTATTACAAACCTAATTTAAAATACACTGGAGTTTGAGAGATTTTTTGGTAGGAGTTTTATTTATGAATTGGCTACTTACTATTGGATACTTAGGAAAGTTTTTACAATTATTTTTAGGAAAGAATTTCTAATTATTTGGTTTGGTAAAGTAGTTCTGTTTTCTTTCAGAAGGCCTATCATGCATGTTTCAAATACATTATTTATGTTTCATCAGTCATGACTTTTATTTTACTATATCGTAATAACATTTTTGCCTGCTACATTGAAATATGTTTACAATTTTTTAGAAGGAAAAAGTGTGTGGAAATTTGACATTGCAACATCACATGCTAGAACCAGTACAACGCATTCCACGCTACGAGATGCTTCTAAAGGACTACCTAAGGAAATTGCCTCAGGATTCCCTAGACTGGAAAGATGCTGAAAGTAAATATCTTCTAGTCATTGAAATAGCTGAAATAGGATAGTTGTAAGAGGATACTGTAAATTAAAGATATTTTCAGGAAAATTAAAGTGAAGAAGCAAACTCCCTCTGAAAAAAATGACAGATTTTCTTCAGTGGAGTTGTAGGATTCTTTGGAAAAAAAAGTCTGTTGGAATAGTGGATGAAATTAATATAAAAACTTTAAAGCCTTTAGCATTCTCCTTCTGGAGCACATAAGTTTTGCTTTACTTTTGGAATAGTGCACAGGTTTTGATTTGTTTGCTTTGCAGATGATCAGGGGTTGTGGTGGTTTTTCTTTGTTTTTTTTTGTTTTTGTCAGCACTGTGGTTTGCTTTATGCACATTTGGAATATATGTCTCTTATTTGTAAAAAAGTGGAGTCAGACTCATTATTGTATTTTTAGGCTCCCATAGGGAAAAAGAACAGCCTATTTTTAAACTTATTCCTCTCTGTATTTACACAAGAACACTTCAAGATATTTCCACGGATTGTTCAAAATGACTTGCCAGCCAATTTTTTAAAATATTTTGGTTTTTTCTATGTAATATGTAAAAATGCAGCTTTTTGGTTTTACTTTTTTCTTTTTCTTCTGTCTAGAATCCCTGGAAATTATATCCACTGCAGCAAGTCACTCTAATAGTGCAATAAGAAAAATGGTAAATGATCCTTGTTTTCCTGTTCATTTTTTAGTATGTTATATTTGAGTATTTGGTGAAGCTAGGAGTGTGAATTGCAAATCTTCCATAAAATGGCAAAAATGGGTTTCCTGGGTCCAAGTGATTGCTCCTACTTCATGTATTTGTACAGGTCCTGGGAATAATAGACAATTTGGCATTGCGCCTAATTCTCTCAAGTGGAAAATGGGACAGACGAGGTTCCTGTCCTGACTCAAATAGCTGACGCTATGCTGGACTCTTAACCTTGTTTCATCTGTTTCTGTCAGTGGAAGGATAATGTTTGTGAAGAGTAGTTACTGTTTCTCTACCATATTGGACTATCATGATAGGTACTTCATTAAGTATGTGAGATATTTTGGACAAGAAATAATGCGGGCTGTATGTATAACTGCATTTTTAAAATTACCATGGAGGTAACATTTCTAAAAGTACTTGTTACTGTATCAACTAAATTAATCAGTCTGTATGGCTGACCATACATACCGGGTATCTATATGTTTTACAAAGCTAACATTCTCCAGACTTAAACAAACTCTCATCATTTCATTTAAACATGCTTAAAGATCTGCACTTTTAATTAATAAGCTTTATAACTGTATTTTCACTGTAAAGGAGAATCTAAAGAAATTGTTAGAGATATACGAGATGCTGGGAGAAGAGGAAGACATTGTGAACCCTTCAAATGAACTGATAAAGGAAGGACAGATCCTCAAACTTGCTGCTCGCAATACGTCTGCTCAAGAACGGTATCTTTTCCTAGTAAGTATGGTGGCCTGTGTTTGCAGGAGCGGCTGTACACCTTCTAGGCTTGAACTACCAAAGAGAGAGGGAAATCCTCTTCTAGTTGCTGTCAGTGCCTTTCCACTAGTGATATCAGAGCATAAGAAAAAAACATTTAGAACAGAATACATGGTTTTAAATAAATGGAACCAACGTCCAGCAACTCAGTTTTAAATAAGTGGCTGCTGATTATAAATGCAGGTCCTAGAGCATGAGAACTTTGACATTCTCATGAAACTGAAATGCAAAAGCTTAGGATTTCAGTCCTGATCGACTGTGTGTGTTGGGGTCCCAGTAAGTCTCATGGTCCTGTGGGAGCTTGTTATCATGGCAGGTCATCCTCCTGTCTTGGAACTAACGAGCTACAGCCATGCTCCCTTACAACTCCTCTAGAAAAGGTCTGATGTAGTTCATTGCTTCCCATGCATTAAAAATTGCTGATACGTTTTTGCCTAGGGGCCTCTGGCGTTGCATGTCTTCTGGTTAATAAAGACCAGTATCAGGTTGTTAAGGCACAACTCCTGCTTATCTGTGCTTCAAACAAAAGGAGAAATCATTGAATAGTAAGACCTCAAATGGGGCTAGACAGCTGATTAAAATGATGCGCACTTCATATGAGAGGTGACAAGTTCAAATGTGCTGTATCTGTGATACGCACTAGCCAATAGGCTAGACAGGATTTCTGTGAAATAGGATTTAACTGAAGTGAGTTTTTCTTTTTAATAATTAATTTTGAGAAAAATGTGAGGGGAAAAAATGTGAGAAAATTGAACACTATAGATCTGATTTAATAACTGTGCTTCTAGGCTGGGGCTTTAGACATTGAAACATTATTTGAAATTCTAATCTTTAATAAAGGCGTATATCTTTGTCCTGCTCATTTGTTTGTTTTTCCCTGTGATATTGAGGGTTTCAGTGAATAAAAACTCTTAAGAAATGTTCTTCTGTCTTGGAGAAAAGACAGATAATGTCCTCAAATAATATTAGTTACGACTTCTACAAAACCAAATGGTTTTGGTACAGGATAAATATAAATGTATACACTGAAGAAGAGAGTTCTTATTCTGCAGTTTAGAGCAGGTTTTGCAGAATTGGGGCGTAAGAATGGGTTTTTCTAACAAAAGGTTTACAATGGTATAAAATATCCAGTCTGAGGATAGTTGATAATAAATGCTATGAAGACTGCTGCATATACAGAGCAATTATATCCACTGAAGCTGTCCTTTAATCTTACTTCTAAACAAATAAGAAAAAGAAGTTGTCTTGCATTAGAGCTTTGGTCTTCTCATATATCAACTGAGCAGGAAAGAACGTGCTTTTTCACCCACAAAGTCTAGCTTTGCAATATCGTCCAGCTCTCAGTAGAAACTCTGGCTGTATCTAGGTTGTTGTTAATGCAAAGCCACGTGTTTATTTTTTCTCCAGTTTAACAATATGTTGCTCTACTGCGTCCCCAAATTCAGCCTGGTAGGATCAAAGTTCTCAGTTCGAAACAGAGTCGGCATAGATGGTATGAAGATTATAGAAACTCATAATGAAGAATATCCACACACTTTTCAAGTGTCTGGAAAAGAGCGAACACTGGAGTTGCAGGCCAGGTAAGCAGTCTTTTAATCTAGTTTTTGGAGGATTAAATATATACACACAAAAGAGTGGACTAATAGATTTGGAGAAAGATGCAGCAGGCTTCATCTTAATATCAGTGTTTTGAAAATAGCCTAGGCTGCCAAAAATCATAAATTGTCAGTCCAAGAACCTTTTGGAGTAGAAGATGCATCTGCAACGTATGGTGCATTGCCTTACTTTGCGGAAATACCTAAGATAGCTGTGAACGGACTGGCTGGAAAATTGCAAGCAGCGTACCGAACTGATGCAAAGGCAATCTGTCCCACTTAAGTGTTTTGGAACACTGAGTGCGTTAATCTCTGAGCAGTGCTGCTGCCTCTGGTACCTGAGCCACCTTTGGTACAAATGAGTCTGTTCACCTCAGGGCATGTCCACCCAACAAAACTCTCCACCCCGGTGGGTTTATGTCCACAGAACATAGTTTTCTACAGTGGCAGATGGGCACCTGCTTTCCTCCATTCCTCAGGCCTGTTTCCAGTCTACTTGTTTTCCTCCGGTCCCAGGTATCAACCTCACCCTGGAAGGCAAGTTCTCCTTTTAGTTCTTGGGTCCTTCTCCTCCAGTTGCACTCTTCTGACTGGCACTTTTCTGCTTTCCTTCTTAGTCCTTGTATCCTCCCCTTGCGGGGTTACCTTCCCATGGCTGCTTTTTGCATTGCCTAGACTAAACCTTCCCTGGCTAGGCTGCCCCACTTCAAATAAAGTAGGGTGCTCCAGCTCTCCTTTAGGACCTGCGTAAAGATCCTATTCTTAGCAGTCAGGATTTCATTGCAGGAGGATGTCCGTGGTGGATACAGCTCTGTGTCGACACCATGTATTTGGGGACAAACCATAGCTTGCTAGCAAATGAGCTTGCGAGCTACTTTCCTTTATGGGAAAAAACTTGTAATATTTTATGAGAGTTACAGCAGTGAATAAAGAAAGATAACAGCATATAGAAATTCACCTACATTATCACTGAATTTGAAATTAAATACATGCTTTGAAAAATGACACAAACAAACTTTCCACTAAGGTCTGCAACACTTCTGGGGCACATTTTTGGCTATCAGTTACATCTACTATAAATTGCTGTATGATGTCTTGCTAAGTATTTGGCAAGTTGTGATGCCATATACCCATTTCAATGGTGAAAGATGGCATCTCGCTGTACTGTTTGTGAAGTATGTTTTAATTGGAAGAAAAATGATACAACAAAGTAAGTTTATTTTGTTAACTTTCCCGTATTACCAGTAGTTGAAAGTTTATTGCATTTGTTTATTTTATGTGCGAGAAGAACATGTTTTCGTGGTTTGTTTTATGAACATTTTTAGAATGCATTAAGTCTGCATAAAATTGTGAAGGAATAAGTACCAAACGAGATCTTATTCAATTAAATTAGAATAATCGTGATTAATGTATGAGTATTGTATGTACCCTATACCTTAATGTCCTTAATTCATGAGCTTGTATTAACAGTGTTGTAATGTTTAGTTTACCCTTGGGGTTTTCTTTACTAGTAGGCTTCTATTTATTTTTTCAGAATGCTATTTGAGTACCTTTTCACTCACTGGTTTTAAACAGCTGGTAGATTATTTCTTTTGAGAGGTTGCTGATCTGTTATGACATTTAATAGCTCAGCTTTTGATTTTTAATGTAAGCAGGTCGGGAGAATTATTTTGGCTGTTTAGACAGGTTTCTTCTGCCTCATATGCAGATGGTAGGTGGGAAGGGGAAACACTCGTTTAGGATTCTGCTTGCTTAAAAGTTTTAATAATACTGCAAAACAACATGTGAGGAGCCATTTTTATTGAGATGCTGCAAAAGCTCTCTTTCACGTCCTTCAGAGCAATCCATGGGAAAATAAAATCTTGCATGGCTGACGTTGCATGGCTACAGAAGTGTTTTTCCCACATCTTTATCGAAGGAGGAGGCCATTTTTGAAGATACAGATATACTGTGGTGTTAATTCTCATCTTTCTGACTTAGTTTGCAGATAAACTGTTTTCATTACTAGCACTAGCCAGTAGTTTCTAACAGTACTATTACTTGCGATATAAGATGCTTTTCCAAAGATTTGAATGTCAAAGTCCTGCTGATACATTTTAAAGACAAAGCTGTCATACAAGATCAGAGTTGAATATGCTTCCTCTTTCATCTCTGTCTTGTCTGTATATCTCATCTGTACTTACTGTTAAGTCATCTATATCTGCTCTAATGCATAAAAGGGAAATTTCTGCTGTTTGGTTTATAATATTAAAACACATTTTTCCTTTTGTTTAATTGGATACTCTTCTTGCCACTGTACACAAGTTTAAACAACAGCAACAACAAAAAAGCATTAAGGAAATTACTTTTGTTGTGGAGGGAGGAAGATTTAAGAGATACACAGGCGAAATGTGTGTTAGTATGTGAACTTAGTAGTGCATGAAATGAGAGGAGAAAAAACCACCTACACCTAAGCTTTGCATTGTCTTCTTTTCATCTCTATCCTGGTCTCCAAAAAAAAAAAAAAAAAAAAGCCTAACAATACAAATAGTATTACTACTTTTAAATGCATTTAAATTTATCTTTCAACTTGAATTCACTGCTTAGTGGTTGCAAACTTGTGAAGCCTGAAGTCATGCTTTTGTTTTCTGTTTTGTTTTTTTGTTTGTTTGTTTTTTAAGTTGGACAGTTAACAATTAGTATTGTTTAAATTTAAATTCCTGAGAATTACTTCAGAAGCTTGGCTTTTGCAAGAAGTTGTTGATAGTGAGATAATGTTTCCTGAACTAGTTTTGGACTAATGTGTCAAATATTTCTTTTAGTTCTGAACAAGATAAGGAAGAATGGATAAAGGTAAATTCATCTACATTCTCTATTTTATAAACACTTCTCCACTGAAGCAATCAAAAAAGTAATATTGATATTTTCTGCCTGTAGCTTCCCTCTACTAATCAATAACTGGTCAGAATGCAGAGCCTGTTTTAAATGTAATATGTTTGAGGAATTTCTCCACTGTTTCCTTAGGCGCTTCAGAATACTATAGAAGCTTTTCAGCAGAGGAATGAAACTTTCAGAAACGCTATTGCTAAAGAATATGAAGACATGCCTGTGGAGGTTTCTGTAAGTTGCTGTTATTTCTTTGTGACCTTCTTAGTACCCATTTTGTTCTTCAATAACTGGAAAAAGTTTGGCAGAAACTTTGTTTTCAAGCTCATCCTTCTTATAGCAGAGGAATTACAAAGTAGTCATCTTGTTGGTAATTGTTTTTCTTCATAATGCCAAATCTTCTAAACAAGCCTCTTGTTTTCTTGAAACACGTAACAGAGTACCCTTTCAGTCATGCATAATGATTTTTGACTGGGTTCTTTGTTATTTCTTGTACAGATTTCAAAATGCATCTTGAGCTGTGTTTTGCCATTTCCTTTCCAGAGGAAGAGAATAATTATTTTCTCTATTTAAAGTACTGCACAACTTTTTATACTGGCTTTTTTTATTTTCCCATCCTTCCCCTGCCCCCCTTCAGAACGCTGAGCTTGGGAAGAGAGCACCGAGGTGGATACGAGACAATGAAGTAACCATGTGCATGAAATGCAAGGAGCCCTTTAACGCACTGACAAGGAGAAGGCACCACTGCCGAGCATGTGGACACGTAAGTGCAAAACCCTAGCTGCTGTAGCTGGTGAGCAGGCTTGGGAACGGGTCTAAGCACCTACTTGACTTCTGGTGGCTGCTTGTTATGCTGCAGAGTTTGTTGCTGCGCTTGTGGCTGAAAGGAGAAGCTATGTATAGCATACCACAAAGGATCTTCTGTCTGCTTTAGTTGGCATGGTAAATTTGGAAATAATTTGGAGCAGTGGAAGATGCACGTTTGTGTAAAATGTCCCAAGCCCCTGGCCATACTATACTGTTACTTCTGAGTGGCCTCCACTGATCTCAATGGTTTCAAGACCGTATTAAACTGGCATAAGCATCCCTGGCAGCACTGGCTGCCTCCTCTTCCCACTCTGCTACTTCTTCTCTCCTCTTTGCAAGAGGATCATGAAGCCCCGCAGTCTTTCCTTGGGTTAACTTGGAGCCGTTCCCAGCTGGGTTCAGCATGTAACTGTGTGAACATGCGCCAAGCATCAGGGAAGGAGAGAAGGTTAGGATGGGGAGAGCGTATTACTGCTGCTTTCCATGTATGATGCTACGGTAACATATGCCACTTTAAAGCAACCATGAAATAGTGGTATGACTTGACAGTTTTCAGAAGTTAACAAAAGAAGAGCAAACATACTGTGCTTCCTTTTCTTGCCATCCAGCAGCTATGCTTTTCTCCAGCAGATGGTAGTGCAAGCCCAGGTTTAATATTTGTCTTATAGGTTATCTTGTACGATTTCTTTCTAATGTTTTTATGTGATAGGAAGGCTTACTGCATTCACAGCACTGCTTTTGTGCTTTGCAGGACACTAGAGACTTTTTCAGAAGCTCTGAACTATTGATTATACAGTTGTCCTCTGGGTTTTTTTTTCCAGATCATTCTGTCTTAAAACTCCTTCATTAATATTAAGATCACACCCTTCCTTTTTTTACCCCTTTTGTTTAGACTCCTAACTACTTCCTTCTATTGTAGTTCTATCACATCTCCCTCCACTTTAATTTTAAAACATCTTTTCATGGCAATTAATTTGGGTCAGTGATAGTGTCTTTCCAGCAGTGACTAATTGGGAATAGTTAACTAGTATTCTCTAGAGATACTAGTTGAAGGTAGTGATCTAGATTAGTACTGCAGAGCCCTGGTCCAAAATAAAATTTTGTTCAGATGTTTGAGTGGTTCGAGTCCATTTGTCTACCTTTCTTTCTTGAAGTAACTGCACTCACACTTTTTATGCAGAGCATCTCTTTCCCTTGAAAGAACATTTCTGGGAAAAAAATATTTCTAATGAAAGAACTTCTCTCAGATCTTCTTGCATTTCAGTTTTCTCTATATATTTTGTGAAAAGACAGTGTAACATTGGCCTATGTATTCTATGTACTCATGAACAGACTCTGAAATTGTAAATTTAATATTTCTTAGGTTAAAAAAATCAACCATTTCTGATTTTATTAATTTTTTTAATGATTAAAAGTGCATCTCAGTTGTACATTTCTGAGGTTTTGTAGAAAACAAAATAGTAAGTGTACCTTTTCAGGTTGGCATCTAAAGAAACTGGAGAATTTTCTTCCTTGCAGCATGGTTTGTGCTATATTCTGATTCTACTCCTAAATTTAACCTACAGATATAGTTGAAAGACTGATGTGATTTTATACAAAGTACAAAGTTCCCACCAGGTAAATAGTAAAAAGCACTTCTAGTTAAGAAGCAGTGGCACAAATTCAGAAAAATTATTTTCAATTAAGTTACTGTTGACGTAATAGCATCATAAAACAATTATCTTTCTTGTTCTGTATAATTAAACAAAATATTAATAATTAGATATAATAATACTAATTTTAAATTAAATTCTGTTTCCATAAAGTTTTATAAATACTTAAATTTTGTATGTTTGCTTATCTTTTTTTTTTTTTCCTAAGGTGGTTTGTTGGAAATGTTCTGATTATAAAGTACATCTCGAATATGATGGCAATAAATTGAACAAAGTCTGTAAGGACTGCTATCATGTTATAACTGGTTGTACAGACAGTGAAGAAAAGAAGAAGAAAGGCATCTTGGAGGTATGTCATTTAAAAATACTATATGTGTATAGTTGCAAACAGTTTTGGCTCATCAGCAGGTGAAAAATGGTAGCATTCTTGTAGGGCTATTTTCTGTTTGAGAAATAAAAAGTATGTGGACCAAATTCATCCCATCCAATAGATTTTGGTTTTCAGTATTCATCTTATGGACCCCAGGACGGGGACTGGGGGAGCAAAGTCTTTTCCACTGTAAGAGAAGATCAGGTTCGTGACCACCTGAGGAACCTGAACGTACATAAGTCTGTGGGACCTGATGAGATGCGTCCCAGAGTCTTGAGGGAATTGGCTGATGTAGTTGCTGAGCCACTCTCCATGATATTTGAAAAGTCATGGCAGTCGGGTGAAGTTCCTGGGGACTGGAAAAGGGGAAATGTTGTACCCGTTTTTAAAAAGGGTAGGAAGGAGGACCCTGGGAACTACCGACCTGTCAGCCTCACCTCTGTGCCTGGGAAGATCATGGAGCAGATCCTCCTAGAAGCTATGCTAAAGCACATGGAGGACAGGAAGTGATTGGAGACAGCCAGCATGGCTTCACCAAGGGCAAGTCCTGCCCGACCAACCTAGTGGCCTTCTACGATGGAGTGACTACATCAGTGGACAAAGGAAGAGCTACGGATGTCATCTATCTGGACTTTTGTAAGGCCTTTGACATGGTCCCCCACAACATCCTTCTCTCTAAATTGGAGAGAGATGGATTTGATGGGTGGGACTGTTCAGTGGATGAGGAATTGGTTGGATGGCCACATCCAGAGGGGAGTGGTCAATGGCTCAATGTCCAGATGGAGATCGGTGACAAGTGGTGTCCCTCTGGGGTCCGTACTGGGACCAGTACTGTTTAATATCTTCATCAATGACATAGGGGGATCGAGTGCACCCTCAGCAAGTTTGCAGATGACACCAAGCTGAGTGGTGCAGTGGACATGCCCAAGGGACAGGATGTCATCCAGAGGGACCTCGACAAGCTCGAGAGGTGGGCCTGGGTGAACTTCATGAGGTTCAACAAGGACAAATGCAAGGTCCTGCACCTGGGTTGGGTCAACCCCCAGTATCAATACAGGCTGGAGGATGAAGGGATTGAGAGCAGCCCTGCCGAGAAGGATTTGGGGGTGCTGGTGGATGAAAAGCTGGACATGAGCCAGCAATGTGCACTCACAGCCCAGAAGGCCAACCGTATCCTGGGCTGCATCAAAAGCAGCGTGGCCAGCAGGTTGAGGGAGGTGATTCTGCCCCTCTGCTCTGGTGAGACCCCACCTGGAGTACTGCCTCCAGCTCTGGAGCCCTCAGCACAAGAAAGACGTGGACCTGCTGGAGAGGGTCCAGAGGAGGGCCACAAAAATGATCAGAGGGCTGGAGCACCTCTCCTATGAAGACAGGCTGAGAGAGTTGGGCTTGTTCAGCCTGGAGAAGAGAAGGCTCCAGGGAGACCTTATTGCAGCCTTTCAATACTTGAAGGGGGCTTATAGGAAAGATGGGGAAAAACTTTTTAGCAGGGCCTGCTGTGATAGGACAAGGGTGGCATGGAGGTACACCAAAATGACTCCACACAGATAAACTCAAACAAACTTTTAATTCACAACTGAAGCCAAACAACCAAAACTAACGAAACAATGAGGTAACGAAACGACACTCTGAGAAAGTTTAACAAGTTATAGGTTCGATATACCAGTCGGAGATGTTATCACTACATGGCAAAAACACGAGAATGATGGTCCAGGGTGTGCACACACTCACTCACCAGGGGGAAAACTCTCACTCAAGGGTACCGAGAATAAATGAGATCACTCACCCAAAGGGGGTGAGGGCTCGCTCAAGGATATATCCAGAAGAAATCACTCGCCAAAAGATGGCAAGGGCCCTCAATCCCAGGGAAGTTTCCTTAGGTGATGTCTCAGCCCAAGGGGAGAGTTTCCGATCACAGACCCGCTGCTCTGAGGAAAACCACCCCAAGGGGCTTTCTGGCAGGGCTCCTTTTACAGCCTGGTCAGATCTGACCTGTGGTCTTTTATGGTCAGTGTTCCAGAAGCTTCTCTCAGCCGCCCCACGCCATTGGCTGAGGGCCCTGCCAGCCCACCGAGGGGTCCCAGTATGGTCAGAGGTCTAGAAGTTTCTCCCAGCTGAGGCGTGCCATTGGCTGAGGGCCCTGCCTGCTGGCCGAGGGGTCCCGCCTCTCCCACGCCCACCAGAGGGAGGGGCAAGTGGCCAGGGAGGGGGTGGTCGGCACCTGAGCTGAGGTGTGTGAGTGACAGCTGCCATGGCAGGGCACTGGGGGCGCGAAAATGAGCCATCGGCTGCTGCCCTGAAAAGCTCTGGCCCTTATCAGGGCGAGTGTATCTGCCACAAAGGGGTAATGGTTTTAAACTAAAGGAGGGGAGATTTAGACTAGACATAAGGAAGAAGTTTTTCACAATGAAGGTGGTGAAGCACTGGCACAGGTTGCCCAGAGAGGTGGTAGAAGCCCCATCCCTGGCAACGTTCAAGGTCAGGCTGGATGGGGCTCTGGGCAACCTGATCTAGTTGGGGATGTCCCTACTTATTGCGGGGAGGTTGGACTAGATGACCTTTAAAGGTCCCTTCCAACCCAAACTATTCTATGATTCTATGATCTTTTACAATACTACTTTGTTTCTTACAACTTTTTTTAAAGGGGGAATTACGAACCTTAGCTTGTTAGCTTCTTTCCAGTTACATCAGCTAATGTGATAAAACATTACCTTTCCTTATAAATCCTCAGTTTTCTTTTTCTGCATTTAATCTGTTGTAGCAACAAAAACCACTGCTGCTACAATGATTCTTGAAAATATATGCCCAAACTGAAAGAACTGGGGATGGAGGAGAGGGGAATGGGGGACAATTTTGCTCTTCAGAGTCTGAGTAGTTAGATACTGTTTTGATCAGTGTATACTATGTACCTTTAAGCTCTCCGCTTTTGACTTCTAAAAATTCAAGGTCTCAATCAAACAACAAAGACCTATGTTTCTCTTATGATTGGGGGAGAAACAGGCATCTTACAATTGCAATTAACCTTCACATTTCTTAAATCCCCCTTTATAGGCCCTTTTAAAATGCCTGACATACATTAGAGAAATATCATCCTAACTTTGTCAAGACATATATTTATCTTGGGGTGTAGTAGAGAAGGATTGACCGTTGAGCTAAATACAAACAGAAAAACAAGGCAAAAATAAGATCCAGATTGTAATTCCATATACAGTTCATAATCCATGTTGGCTTGACTATGCTTGACTACACTCTCTTAAATGAGAAAGAGTAAGGCGCACAGGACTCCACTAGCTTACCTCATAGTCAAGAGACTGCTGTTTCTTGGCACAATGGCTTTTTTAAGATTTTTAGCTGAAGAACCTATAGAGTCTCTTAGAAATGTCCGTCTGCATGCTGGATCTGATGACAACAGAGTTGTCGGTACCATGTTGCAGCATCCAGACAGCATCACTACTGGGGGAGGAAAAAAAATGGATGCAAAGAAATAATAACACACAATCATTTTGTGTTCTTTCTGTTCTTCTCGGGGTCACTATTTAACCCAAGTAGCATGGCACTCTGTCTTCAGATTTTAAGCAATTCACCTAATCTTTTCTCTAGGATTAGTGCTTGCGTTCTTATGTTGTTCTTGGAAATGTGTTTGCATCTGATCCTGTCATAATATTTTGACTGCCAAAATAGAATAACTGTCATAGTGGATAGTTAGTAGCACTTGCATGCCTAACCTGATGCTACCTTAGAAATAAGACATTGTTGTAGATACTAAGATACAGAGAAAGGCTAGCTGTGGTGGCAAAATGAGATTTAGAGTGATCTAGAAGTGTATAATTCAAAAATTACTGATGAAAGAGGGAACAGATTACACATGCGATGAGGAGGGAGTACACATTGTGATTGTATGCATGCATTATATAAATATTCTCTGTAAATTCAGTCCTTAACTTACTTGGGTATTTGCTCAAGCTGTTTGCAGATGTTACCTAAGATTTGATATGAATGGTGATGTATTGCAGCTTTTCTGTTCTGTGTGGTTTTAGTCTTTATTTAAGAAAGTTTATTTTCCTTTTTATGCTTTATACTGTCTCCTAGATTGAATCTGCAGAAGTCTCTGGAAATAGTGTCATATGTAGCTTTCTTCAGTACATGGAAAAATCAAAGCCCTGGCAGAAAGCATGGTGTGTTATACCTAAACAGGAAGCTCTTGTGCTGTACATGTATGGTGCTCCACAGGTATGTACGCAGAAAATGGAAAAGATTTTGGTAATTATTGTCACTGACATCTGAGGAAGAGAAGTCAAATAGCTTGGGAATGGAGGAAAGACCCAAGTGTTTTTACCAACCTGTATAGTAAACGAGAGGTAGCGGGCAGATTAGTTGGCTGTTGTTAATCAAGAACATCTTCTTCTTAGGATGTTAAAGCTCTGGCTACAATTCCACTTCTGGGCTATACAGTAGATGACACTCCAAGAAGTGCTGACCTCCCGCACAGCTTCAAACTGACCCAGTCTAAGTCTGTGCACAGCTTTGCTGCGGACAATGAGGACCTAAAACAGAAATGGCTAAAAGTTATCCATTTAGCTGTCAAAGGTGAGACGCCAGAATGTCAAAATGAACTGCAAGTGAATTCAGAAGAGCAACCTGAATCTTCTAAAACACATGAATGCTGAAGCTCAAGAATGCGTGGTATTTTTAAAAAATTTCGATTGAATTTGTGGTTAACCTATGTGTTAACCTTTCTTTGCTCAATCAAGGAAAAAAAAAAAAAAGAAAAAAAAAAAGAAGAAACTTCTTACTACGGTACACATCTTAGCACTTTATGTTTGGGGAAAATTCTGGTCTTTTTAGGGATCTTTTTCTTATATTTATGTTCTGTCAATAAAAGTGATGTACAGGTCCATTTCAGAGACTTTTAAAAAAAAATGTGAATGCTATGAAAAATGCTTACTAACTTTACTGTAGTACTTGTTTGTCGTGATGCAAATTTTTTTGAAAATCCAGTTGCTCTTCAGTTAACGTTTCCTACTTTCATTCAGAGTGCGGATATTGAAGCTTCCTACTTACATGTTAGGACTTGCAACAGGATAAAAGATATACCTCCACATTGCCAAAACAGATCTGTAGTTAAATATGCAGGGACAGTTTGGTTTAATGTATGTAGCTTATAGATTGAATTCCACAGATCTGTACATATGTTGTATTCACTTGTCTCTTTTTAATTAATGCAAATTGCTTTCACAGGTATATTGGCTTTTAAAATTTCAATTTATCAAGGAAACAATCTAATGATTTTCAGTCTAGAAATGAATACCTAAAATATGAGAAAACAATATATATGTACAGTATTAAAAATGTACAATATTTGATTTTTGCTTTGATTTCATGATACTGGGTTCCTATTAGTGAATAATTTATTTAAAAAGCATGTTTTCTATTTGAAATTAAACACAGTCCTAAATTAACAAATACTGTTCAGTGATTTGTTTTAATAGCTGACATTTAATGGTCTTGATATTTTTATGCATTAAAAAATAGCAGTAATGTAAGTGGCATGCAATGGACAAATACGTTCCAGTCGTGTTTAAAAGAGTGGTCGCTTTTCTTCAGTGTCCTATCACTGTTATCTTTTAAGAGTGCAGTAGTTCATTACTAAAATGCAGTATGTGGTTTGGAAAAGCAACAGATTCTAGTAACCTTCTGGGAACGTGTATTTTTGCTATTATGGTTTTTGGAACAAAAGAACATTTTGAACTTAAATCTTTTAATTTTTGCAGAAGATACTGTAATACTTATTTATGACAACAATCTTCAAGGATTATTGTCGTAAAGTGGAGCCTACTTTATATGAATCTAGTATGAGGTCTGAGCCTGCAAATCTCAAGTTGCATTAACTAACATTGTTTGCATTCTGCTTGTGGGAATAAGGACTTGTTGGCTTTACAGTATTAAGTCCCTGATGAATTTGTATTCCTAGTAGGGTTTTTCTACATAGAGGCAAATGATCTCCCTGAAATTTTTACGGTGACATCCTTGGATGAAATATGACAAATTCAGAGGTAGTGATTGACTATCAAGTAGACAATTAAAATCATTGCCATCTTTCCCTTTCTGACCCCTCAAAGGAAGGAAAATATGTAACTTCTACAATCAACTTGTCATAAGAATGTTCAGGAGTCTGTCTTCTCAATGTAACTGCAATCTGTATTTTAAATCACATCAAGCTGAAGAGGTCAGGTTCAAGTCCAGTTTTATTAGTAACAGGAGGGCAGATTTAAATTGTTGCTTTTTTATAATGAGATTTCCAGACAAAGTATTCACTGAATTCCCACTCCCACTTTACTCTTTTTGTGACACTATAGGGGGAAAAAAAATAGTTATTTAGCATTTAACAAAGGATTGTTAAAGTAACCTCTGTTTTTAGTGTCAAGCGTACATGAGTACACAGTGTCTATCGTTCTTTGGTAAGAAGAATGTCATGCAACTTAATGTTAGTGGGCTGGATTTTGCTCTCGCCTGCACAAATCCAAAATCTACCATGGCCTTTAGACTTCAAAGCTTTAAACTAGTGTTAGTAATTATCAGGACATGGCATTGTAGAGTACTAACTCTACAACTGACTTTGTGCATGTCAGTTCTGAATTATTCCTTGGGTGCTCCATGTGTCCAGATTATTCTGCATGTAACCCTAGTATTACTTTTATCTGATGTGCAAGGTCTTCTGTAATTCTCTAAGAGATTTTAAGTTATTTCCACTGTCAGCTGAATTTATCTTTATTTACGGGCAGCTCAAGCCCATTTTGATTCACCTTGGTGAATACCATCAAATCTTCGCCTGTGTCTCCCTAGCTAGTACGTGTCGTCTTGTGTATGCCTTGGCGAGGGATGGGGGAACATTCAGGTAAGCAAGAAGAACTCTCCGTGGCTAACCTTTTCTTTCGTGGTCATCTCCTGAAAGTGGGTATCTTCTAAAAGAGTCTCAAGTGCAATTGTGGGATCTGGAGGGTCATCTTACCACATCCTAATATATAAAAACATTGTTTCCCATGTTCAAGTTGTTGAGTGTCAGGGGAGAAGTTGCCTTAAAGAGTCTCCAGATAAGATGAACTGAGCTATTCTGAAAATAGTGTGATGGTATGACTGTCATCAGGTAGTACATTCTGTTTTCTAAGCTCCTGCAAACTTAATTCTGAGCCAAGTTGGAAGACCTATTCCAGCTAAATGATTAGGGGAATGATTAGAAGCAGCAATTTCTGGGCTGCCTTATTGTGATAGCGGCATTGAGTATCTGAAGCTGCTTGAATGATTTCGGCATCTCCCAGACGAAGCCCTGCATTGGAGCATAAACAATTTGAAATGAAGTTAGCGTTGGGAGTTATTTATTTGGATGTTAGCCTCATGTTTGCTCTCAGCCATTAAACTATATATAGTGCGGGATATTTTATTTACCCTAGTGAAGCCTATTTCATGTTCTCATAGTCAATTGCTTGGTTAGAATTGTTCTCTTCTGACTCAGAATGTCTTGGCGCTCAAATGTATGGTTCTGTGTGTATTTTGTAGGAAAGGTATGTACCACCGATATTAAAGGAGATCAGAAGATGGAGAAGTTGCTTCTAGATTTAGCCACCCTAACTGTTTCACTCCATTCTCCACAGAAAAGCCCTCCCTTACAGTATCCAAAACTTTAACTTTAAATTGTAAATTATGACCACAGAGGAACAAATTCAAAGTAGTAACTGCTGCGGCTTAAGTATCATGACCAAAGCAGTCAAATTAAAACCATCATTCTAACAAGGTATAGGCTGTTCCCATTTCAGCTGTTAAATTCTTAAAAAAAAAAAAAAAAAAAGCATTAAATGAATTGGCATAAAGCTGTGTGAGTAAGGAATAAACTATCACTCAGCATTCATTCATAACACATGAATGTATGTGAATGGCTCTGCTGAATTATTTAAACTTTACGATTCTTGTATTCAAGAAATGCTTCTTTCTCACTTTAAAAGTGATCAGTCTTCTGTGCAATTTAAAGCAAAACAAAAGTTATTTTGTGCATTTTTATCTGTGTTCAAGAAGAACAGTGGCTTAATTTTATCATTAATGCGTGTGGAACATATATTAATGTATTTTTGTCAAAATGACTTAATATTTTTCCCCTATCATGGAAAAAGAATTGTATCATGACATCTGCACGTCTGCACCATTCTTCCAGATCCTCTAAAAACTGTTTTCTGGTATCAGGTACTCTCCTGCTTGGTTGAAGAGCTGCTGTAAAATCTATAGCATCTAGTACTTTCAAATCCATTTACACTGAGCGGTTTTGTTTATTCCAAAATGTATTTAATTTTTATGTGCAAAATAGATATTGAGAATACAAAACGTTCTCTTCTATTTGGAATAGAATATTAAACCACTTTAAATGCATGTAATATACAGTGGCACCTTTTTATGCAAAACCATCTCGAAGTGCTTTATAAATCTCCTCAAAGATTCTAAATCCCTTTCATAGAAAAGAGGATTTTTATTCTTCGTATTTTTAAATTATGGATGAAGCCAAGGCACTGATTAAATGCAGAATAAATACACTACCACCTGAGTAAATTTTAGATGAAGTTATAGAAGTATGCTCTAAAGGGTTCCAAGTGGAGTCAGGACGAAAAATAATAATATATATGTATATATAAAAATAAGTGGGAAAGATGTGGAAACACTTGACAGGTTCTTTGGGTTTTGTTGTTTTGTTGGGGTTTTTTTAGACCTACATAACCACATAGCTCGTGTAAAAACTGGTCAGCTTTTCATTTCAAGACAAGATTAAATAAAATGAGCAGAGGGTAGTGGTTCCTTATACTGAAGGAAAGGCTTTCAGGAAAGAAAGAAACATTCCATGTAGAAATAATTCTAAGCAATAAAAAAGGAGCTTTCTCCATGCATCTATTTAGAGATCTTTAGCTGGTGTAAACTAGCATATACCTGCTGGAGCTATTAAACCTTCAGTGATTTACATTCGTGTAGAATCTGCCTTACGCTATATAAAGACACTTGTGGAAAATCAAGATTGCACCAGTTTGAGAGCTGCTGACCTACTGTGTCTCATCTGGAATCACAGCGCTCAGTTGAACTTCAGATGGGTTTCAGTTGGAGATAGCTGATGTAGGGGTGAATGTAAACAGCTGGAAATATAGATCCAAAAATAAATGATTGGAAAAGAGAAATAATTTTGTGGCAGAATTGACTATCCTTAAGATAAATTCAGTGGGCATCATTCTTAGTCTGTGGTGTACTGTTATTTGAAATCTGAAATGAAATATATGGAGTTGTGTGTTTTTCTCCAGTCTGCGGCACTATCAGTACGAGGAATTTCCCTAGCTGGTTCTGACCCATGGGACTGTAGTGAAGTATGTTCCTTGGGTAGGAGTTTTAATCTGCTAGTCAGATTGTTTCCTGAATCCTTTTCCTTTAACAGAACATAACGTTATGATTGTATATGTGTGTATATATACACATATGCATATGTATGTGTGTGTATATGTATATATGTGTATTTATATATTTGAGACTATTATTCAGATGACCCGTTTTCAAGCAGTATTTTACAATCAAAAATTACACTGTGCTGCATTCAAGATATAATGTATATTGACTGTGGTGAGTATGCTTTTTAGAAGAAAAAATCGACAGAAGTAGATCTAATTTTGTGGCATGTCTACTATTTCAGCCAAATTTAAAAGAAAAACCGAACACACTAAATTCAGTAAGGCATTCAATCTGCTTCCTTTAAAACCTCGTGATTAAATTTCTTTCCAGCCTCAACTATGGCATTTTGCTTTCACCCCTTCCTCTTCCTAGCACAAGTGAATGTAGAATGTGGTTTTTCTCTAGTAAAGTCTTCAAGCAGATTTCTTTGAATAAAACATGTTTTCAACCACTGCATAACACCAACCTACTTCAGTTTATAGTTCATCCTTGTAGATTCATTAACTATTTATGGTGAAAACATTCAGAAAAGGGGGAACTATGTCAAAGCATTTTTGCATGTATGTGCCCTAGTATTTTTAAGAAAGAAGCCAAATTTGTTGCATATAGGGAACAGTTTGCAATAGAAGTCCTGGTTTTTTTTCTGTTAGCATGTTTTCTATTCTGCAGCCCCCAAGGTGGATGAATACATTAATTTTAGTGGGAGCTGGATTAGCTGTAATGTTTGACATCAGAATTATAGGTTATACACATTAATTCTCCTTCATTATGGAAACATTTCTGGTTTTAATTGCGAAAACACTTTAAAAAAAAAAAACAACCTAATATTTGGAAGAGGCGTAAAGTTGTTCTGGTTTTGCAATAAAGTGAAGAATATTAAAAAGGTGAAATATAAATGCCGTTATAAGTTGTGCAAATGTAAGTGGTCATTTTTATGGTCAAGAAATATATGAATGTAAAAAATTTGCAGATATTGTATATATTTTCTGTAATATATGTATATTTGGTCATAAGGTGGGTGGAGAATTGTAAAAATTAAGCACTTTAATTCCTGTTGAGTACTTACAAAGAAAAGAAATTTGTATCCTGTAAAATAAAAGCATCATTAAATAAGTATTGCTGGCTGAATTTTTTTTGTCCACCTTCTGTTTACTTTGCTGATGAAATCTTTAAACTGCGTTTCCAATTGTGTGTGTGACTGTACGGACCTATCCGTTTTGGAACACTGGTGTCTAATTTGCTGAAGTGCTGGCTACTCACAAGGACTGCTAAGTTGGTGGAAGATATATTCTGAGTATATAAAGGGCTGTATGTAATGCTATGACATCTTGGGTTGGGAAGATAAAAGATGTGGTCTCTGCAATCCTTCACAGTTTAGATCCAGATTTCTATAATGGGAATAATAACATTCTCTCATGTGACCAGGACGTTATGAGAGCACTTTATTGGGCTTCTACGTTGCCACCCCCATAGAAAAGTGCAGAAAGGAAGGAACGTGTCCAGTGTAGCCCCACGTCTTTCTTACTATTACTCAAGCACTGCTATGAACAAAAGGACGAAACAAAACATTGAGCAGCTGCTCAGTGTAATCTCTTGTGCACTGAATTAAAGTGGTGCTGCGAAGCAAAAATGATCAGGTAATTAGCTGGATCATGAGCCTAAGCACAGGCAACTTTGACTCTTTAAATTCATTCACTAGCTGAGCGTACAGCCGGTTTATGGAATTGCCACTTAAACTGCAGCTACTTCTTTTCTAAGTGTCCTTTAACAGACAGAACCATTTGCAGTTGCCTCCAATTTCCATCATCTATACACGGTAAACCTGTTTTCATTGTATCCGATTTATTCTTGGTATTCTTCTGCAGGTGGGCACAATGTTGCAGAAAAGACTTCCCCCAAAATACATTACTTGCTAGTTCCTGTCTGGAAGGAGTTGCATACAATAATTTTGTTTAGTTTCTACTTTTTCTTCTCTTTGCAAACACAGTAAACAAATTAGTATTTGAAATAAGTACTGATGAACCACAGAAAGTAATGCTTTCCCCTCCATTTACATAATTTTTCCACTCATTTTTCTGATTTTTTTTTCCCCTGTGATTAACTCTGTTCCAAAGTCATTATTTCTACATTAAGCACAATGCAATGCCTTCTACATGGAGACGAAAATAACAGAATTTACCCTAAAATGTGCTTTAGTAAGAAAACACAATCATAAAGTCCAAACTACAGGAAATCCATAATCACAGCTCCTACTCAATTCCTTTATATCAGCAGGTTTAATAAGCACTGATATTTCTACGTGGTAGCAAATTGTCCAGGAGCCCATCAAGTACAGGGTCGGTAATTAAGTGGCAGGCGTCGTCTCCGCTGGCTCTCCCTAAGAGCCTGACTGACTAACACTGCCTCATTACCACAGAATTGTTCTTGGCATTGCATGAGCTTCCCAACAGGAGAGAAATGGCACGCCTGCCTTCGGTAAACACCATACTGGGAGCTTGCTTGCTTTATAGAAACTGCTCTGGAGGCTCCTGTGGTGTCTCTAACAAACAGAGGGATCCTTAGGATTGTGACCGTTTTGCCTTGGAGCCTCCACCCTCTGCCTCCTTGGCTCTGTGCACTAGGCAGCTATGACAATATTAAGCCTCATCAGACCTGGTTCATGTGGTAAATCAGGATACACCCAGCTGAGTTTATTTGCTTGAGGCCTACCCCATGTCTGTGCTGCTAGTTTCTGTCTCAAAAACATAATGCTCTGGTGTCGTGAGTAGGATGTGCTACCTGCTATTTCAAACTGTTAGATTTCTTTGTGTTACAGCATATTTTTTAAATGGCTTTCCCTGATTTGAAGTCTTAAGTTACAAAGAATCCATCACATACTTGGGTAAGGTTTCCAGTTGTTAGCTACACTCCCTGTACTTGATTTTTTTCCTCCTCTTTTTTTTTTTTTTTTTTTAATGATTCTTATCATTAGTCAGAACCCACATAGCCTCCAACCACCAGGATGTTATCAAGAGAATTCATTAGAAATTTCAACCACCAAATCTCAATATATTTTTCTTTGCTAAATGAAGGCAATCTCTGCTGTCAGAAGCATCTCCTTATGGAATAGAGCCTTAGCTAAGAATCTAGGGTAAGACTGAGTGGGCTGCAGATGGATTTCTAGATTACAAAACTTCACATTAGTTTTACTGAATACCACCCTACTTAACTTGAAGATTCCAGAGGTTTCTAGATTGGGTTTATTCATTTGTAATATTAAAATAGCCCATGGTTCAAGAAACAGAAATTCCCTTGGGAGCAAAATCCAGGCTTGCCCTCTCTTTCTTTGGCTTCTCGTAGCCTCATGTTCTCTTCTGCCCCTTCCCGCTTCTGTCTCGGAGCCAGGCAGTCGCAGCGCTCTCGCGTGCGGAACACCTGGAAATGAACTCTCTTGGGTCCGCTGGGCACTGAACTTGTACCTCTGACTTCGTGAGCTCGTGGTCTAAAGTAAGGCTGGATGTTTGTGCTCTCTTTTGAACATGTTTTAACATAGTATGCCCAACGTGTTTTTCCAAACTCTAGGTAAGGGTCCCGGCTTCAGGGAAATGGGTTTTGGACTCTGATTGCTACTGAATAGAGGAGCCTTCCCACACTGTGAAATTAAATGAATGACCCCACGATGGAAAAAGATAAGATTTCAACCGCAATTCTGTTTAGACCTATTGCCTAGCTATGTACAACTACCCGCTTTTCCTGTTCTGCCTTACTTGCATGTTCCTTGGCTTGCAAAAGGGAATCCAAATCTTTTAGCTCAAGGCTTTGGGATACAGCATTTACAAAAGACCTACCTTACCTATGTTGTATTTTGGAATTCGATTTCAGACTACCACGAAGCTGGGCTTATTAACTGAATGCTCTTTAGTGGCTGAAGTGCATCTTGCAGTTCTGTTTCACATGAAAAGACTTGCATCCGTGCGCTCCAAGACAACTCTGTGATGTTAAGCAAAGCATGGCGGGTAAGACATCAAGTGTCCACTCCAGAACTGCCACCCTGACCTGAACTAAAAAGATTAAGATAGATACACTTGAAGTATCCATTAGTCTTATACGCAGGCTGTGATATTCTAAGTCGCATATGCTCGACTGTTATATTTCCAATTTAAACTTAAAATTGTGCTAATCATAGTATAAAAAGCAGCAAACACAAGAAAACATGTATTATAAAAATAAAAAATAAGAAATGCTCCTCTTGGCATACTATTTTATCTTAAAAAGGCCACAGGAGATAGCCTTATTTAAAGTAGTAGATCCAGAAGTAGAAAAATACAAGCTCAATTCCTCCTGAATACCAGTAAGCTTTGGTTGGGCTAAGGTTTGGTTGGGATAAGGTGTTTGTCTTTTCCTTTCTAGCTATATTGCCTCAGCTGAATGCTAATTAAGTGTGCATTTTGTTTTCCAATAAAAAGTTACTTTCTTGATAGCAGACAGGAGTTTATTGCTTTTATTCCCAAAAATCTTGGTCCTTTAAAGTAAAAAGTCTTCACCTTAAAATTAGACTGCAAACCACTGGAGTGGTGAAAATCGTTCACTGAAGCAACTGTTACTCTTGTGTTTGTTATTCCAAGAAGTCTGACCACCCCAGTTGCGGGGAGGAGGGAGCACTGTTGTACAGCAGTTCAGAACGATACAGAGATTATTTTCATCTCCAGGCAAAGCTTTTACCTCTCTTGGCCTTGTCAGAAATGCTGATGTCTTACAAACACCAGAGTGCTCGGGCTTTGCTACTGATTGATGAACTTTGACCGCTGTCTTTGCCCTGTGGCTTTTGCCCTCTCTGCCCTGCCCCTTCCTTAGCTTGAATCCTGCTTTCAGTTCTGCGAGTATGAGTTATGAGAAGTTGTGTGACACCCCAAATATTCAATGAATTTAGATAAATAACTTCCCCGTGGATAGAGTGAGAGAATGTAAGGAACTCTCAGTTGTCTTGTTCATCATATTGTCCAGCAAAGTGGCATCCCTGCCCCAGGATTATTTTGTTTTATCAGAGACTGGGTCTCAGCACAGGTAACTCGGGGATTCCTGTCAGCACTGTGACCTTCTTACAGCCAGCTGAAGTGTGTAGGAGAGCTCGCTTTGCCAATTCAGCAGAATCCCTGGACTATGGATTTGAAACCTTTGATTTCTGTTTCTTCTGGAAAAAAGAGCAAGGTTTAGAATCCGTCAGCTTGGGAAATCTATGTAGAACATCCAAATGAAGGGTCATTCCATCAAGGGATTTCAGGAATTTATTTATCTCAGCTTCTAATGGTGTTCACTGTGCAGATGCCTGGTGTAAGTGCTTTGAGAAAGTGTTATAGTTTAGTTACATCTGTGATGAGGTTGCTCTGGGGAGTACAAAAACCACCATTCAATTTGGCTTCACATAAAAATCAGGCTCTGCCAGACCCATACAATCGCTGTATTGCATGGTTCCAAAAGGTGACATTACCAAGGAATAATTTACAGAAGTATTTTGCTAATAGTGTTCCCGCAGTACAAAGTAGTATGACTATGTATGCAGCGCAAATGCTATGTTACATACTTGATACATTTCTGTATGGTAATCAAATATTTCTTTCTCTAGACAAATACGATGGCAAGGAAATATGCTTTACTGAGGTGCTATTTGTGGTCTCCCTGTCTGGCATAAATTAATTAAATGGCAAATGACTTGTCCACTGCTGTCAGTATGTCCATATGAAGAGACTCCAGCTGTCTGAGCAAAAAATGGAAGCAGATAATGATGCAAAACTATAAAGAAATTCATATCATGGAGAAGACAGACTAGAAATTTTGTTCTCCTGGCTTCAAACATAAAACCAAGGAGGCTGATAATGAAATTAGAAGATGACAAATTTAAAACTGACACCAAATTGATTTTTTGCACTATGCATAATTAGATCATGAAATGTACTGTCACAGGATGTCATTGGAGCCAAGAATTTAGCGTGATGGGACAAAAACCCCTATTATATGGTAAGTAAAGCAATCTAGTTTCCAGTAACATAAAATGGAAGAAATATTGAACTGTCTACTTCAGATTTTACAGCAATATCAAAATTATTTAATACATAGTTTTGGAATCAGAAGATCTTATTACTGTATTTTTATATTTTCCCCAGAGGGCTGATGCTGGATGGTCTTAGACATGAGATTCTGAAGTAGATTGATATCAGGTCAGATTCAGTGTGGCAGTTTCTGTTTCCTCATGCCAATTAACTTTTAGTAAATAACCAGTCTGACTACTATTGCCTTTTATCAGATCTTTGAGCTTCTTGCTCAGCACACTGTAAGTCGGCCATGGAAAGTTAAAGTTAAAGCTACAGATGACCATTGCATGTTAAAATGTTTATTGCTTTGGCACAGTCCTCAACTGGGCTGAGGTAAGTGCTGGATTTTGTAAGTTGGTGCAGGACATGAGACTTCATAGCAGAGGCATTTCCGGCTCTCACTTTAAAAAGTGAGAAATGTAAGCCAGAAATGTACAACGTGTTAAACTTTGCATTCTGATGTTTCTTAGCCTTATATCTTCGTTAGTACTTTCTTCTTGCTTTCCTTCATTAAGTCACTTCCTCCATCTGCGCTGTGCTTCTCTATTTTCGTATCCAGCCTTTGACAGGCCTTTCGACATCTCTGCTGGGCAGGCTAAGTTATCTCAACTCAGTTCAGCAACTGATACTTTCTCTGTGTGCTTCTTGAAATATTATACTGATAAAATTCTAAGAAGAGCCATACTGGGACAGACTAAAGGGCAAGCACACACAGTGCTTCTGCATGATACTCTCCCAGCTTCCAACCATTGTCAGCTCAGAAACATCCAGAGCTAGATTTGATTCCTACATAGCTATTTATTTACACGCAATACATTTCTCTTCCTTAAACTTGCCCAAACACCATCTGAATCAATTTAAACTTTTACTGTCTACAACATCCTTTGGCAAGGAGCTCAACAACCCACCCACGAGGGGCTACTGTCTGTGCTTTGTTCTGGCCTGGCTCCTTCTGGTTTTCATCAGATGCTTCCAAAATACTTGTACTGGAAGGGAGAGTAAACAAAACCAATGCTCTTCGACCAACTCCAGGCTGCTAATGATTACACAGACCTCTAATCCGCCCTAGCCCTCGCCATTTCTTTTGCAGAGTGAAGACTCCCAGCTTACTTAGTTGGTCTTGATATTGAAGTTGTTCCACACCTTTCATCATCCTTGTTGTCCCTCTCTGACCCTTTTCCAGTTCTATGTTCTTTCCGAGATGTCCCACTTCTGGTCTAAATTAAAATATAAACCAGGTTGCACTTGCTCTCTTTCACAGTGGTGTCCATGAGGTCCTATGGCAAAATGTAAGTGGCAGGAGAAAAGAGATTCACATAGAGAAATAAGCTGGTGTTATCCGTCTACTTTAGGTGCCGGCAGCTTCTATCCCTGTGCAATTGGGATGCCTTTTTTTTTTTCCTTCTTTCTTTTCTTTTCCTTCCAGGGACTCAAGGAAGGAGAGGAGACGAGGCTCCATGCTAGATAGGGAATGGCAAACCCTTTAGTATTTGCTGTGTCAGGTGTACAATGCGGGGAACATTCACTATTGTCCTGGAAGCTGGAGAGGCAGATGCCAAATGGCATCCTGGTATTAACGATCTCTGAGAGCAATCGGCTCCAGCGCACTGAAAGCTAATGAGTGAAACTGCTGGAAAATCACACCTGTATGTCTATGACAAGAACCCCTCACCAACAGGTCACTCAGAACCTTCTTCACAAGGTTTTACATGCATTAACTGTTTCTCTCTGTGCTGAATACACTAATTTATGAGTGTTTCATTTTGCTTAGCCATCTTTATGCTTTTATCGCAAAATATTAGTCCTCTGACCAGCAGTGTGAAATTTCCTGGGTAAGAATGAGAAACCTTGTTGTAAAGATATGTAGATAAGAATGTATTTCCTTTGTATGTTCTTTCCTTCAACATTTGAGGGTTTCAAGACATGAAGATTGGAAAAGACTGATTTGTATAGAGTAAGAATATAAATTCTAATGCCATCCAGAACTTTAAATTTTTGGAAGCATTTTTAATCTGTTGGTTTGCAAGAAAAGACAAAGCCAGAATTCAATTCAGTGCTAGCGTATTCATAATTTATCTTTGAGAAAATGCACTCAAGGGAAAGACGTTTAAAGATCAGACAGCTTATTTGTTGTGATCCTGCATCACAAGTCATCCTCTGGTTTCATTCTATCTTTTTGTATGATGCAGCTGAGTATTAGATCTCACACAGCTTCCCACTTCCCAAGCTCTGCCAGACACCTCATCCAAACCTACTATAATGCACCCTGAGTTAGAAAATTTCAGATTGAGATTAGCTGACTCGCAGTGAAAACAAAAATATCCACAAAAAAGCAAACAGAATAAATACAGCAGTTTACAATCTGTTCATTGTCATTCTTGATACGTGAACGTAGATGGGAGAACATTCTTTTTGCTGCACAGTTTGCAGGACCAGATCTTCTCCAGTTCTTTTCTCCCCATCAAGAGACCTTCATTATCCTTCCTCCCCAGCCCCAGCAGTTTTATTTTCCTGCTGTTGGCTTTGTGAGACCAGATGCTGACAAGGTCTAGCAATTTGCCATTCAGCACCTTTCCTTGAGGTATTTGGGCAGCAGCGACACCACACCTAGTGAAGCAGTGTTGAGGGCAGCGGGGGCATAGGTTGGGTTGTTTTCTGCTTTTCAGGGGGTTTCAAAACACGGTGCCTTGAATAAATGTTACCGCTCCACGCTGCTTGCTAAAGCCTACCTCCAGCAGCCGCCCTGGGCAGGGATGAGGCCTGCCTCCCCCACACCGGCTGCCTGCGGCGCCTCAACTCGCGGGATGCGCCGCTACTGGCGATCCCCAAAGGGGCTCAGCTTTATCGTACCAAAAGACAGAATAGAGCCCAGGAATGGCTTGGGGCGCTGGCCGAGCTGAAACTCCGCTGTCCCGGGCGGGAGGGGGCAGTGCACGGCGGCGGTTGACAGCCCCTAACGGCAGCCGCCGCCGCCGCCGCCTGAGAGGGCGCCCGCGCGCGCCCTCCTCGGGGCCTTCCCCCCCCCCGCACTACAACTCCCATGATGCCTGGCGGCGGCGGCGCTGCGCCCGGCGGGCGCGCACAGGCTGTTGGGGGCCGCGCCGTGCGCGGGGGCCGGCCCCAATGGCGGCAGGCGGAGGGGGCGGCTGACGGGAGCCGTTGCCCGTCGCGCCCATTCATCGCCGACGCCTTCCCCGGCCCTTGCCCTTCCCCCGCCGCTATGGAGGCGCTGATCCCCGTGATTAACAAGCTGCAGGATGTGTTCAACACGGTGGGGGCCGACATCATCCAGCTGCCTCAGATCGTGGTGGTGGGCACGCAGGTGAGGCGAGGCGAGGCGGGGCGGCGGCGGGCCAGGCCAGGCCAGGCCAGGCCGGGGTGGGGTGGGGTGGGGTAGCGGGCGGCGCGGGCCCTTACCGCCCTGAGGGCAAAGTCGAGGCGTCCATCGCGCCTCCGGTGCTGCTGTCCCGCAGTCGCCTCCGCCAAGGGCACGGGGGGACGCGGGCAGCCGAGGGCGGCCGGGGCGGGCGAACGCCCGCCCCGGCCGCCCTCGGCTGCCCGCGTCCCCCCCCATTCCCTCCCCGGGCTCCTCTGCCTCCCCACCATTTGCAGTGGGAGTGCCTCTTCCACCGCCCTCTCTCTCCTTCGCGCTTCTCGGTGGCGGTTTGAACGGCCGAGGAGCTCTCGAGGGCTGCCGGGAGGGTCTGCCCCCCTCGCTCTCCCGTGGCCCCCCGTCGGCCCCCCACACCGGGGGTGAAGGTGGCGCCGAGGGCCCGCTGCCGGCCCTGTGTTTCAGCGTGACCGCCATCGCTAGTCGGTGGCTTCCCTTCTCTGACAGCCGCCGTGAAGTGGGGGCTGAATAAAAGGGATGTGGTAGCGGAACGGCATCTTGCAGGCGTGGATCGTTTTCCCTTGCTGCGAGTTCTTCTGCCGTTTGGACCTCTTTGTCTTAGCTGATGATGGGGAATGAAGGTGAGAGGCGAAGCCAGCCTTTGTTGGCTGTAACACTTACAACGTGTGCGTCTCAGCCTGCTAATGCTGCTGCTGGGCTCGAAGGTAGCTCAGACCCTTTCAGATCTATTCGAATGTGATGCCCTTCTTCAGCAAAACTTTTGGCAGCAGAACACGTGTGACCAGCACTGCAGCAATCCTAAGGGAATTGAAAATGAAATGTTAAACACAACTAAAACTTGAAGTCAATGGATATATCTTTTTATTTCTGTGAAATTATCAGTATTTATTGAATGTATGATGTTATTTCATAATAGCATGCCTATCTAAGACAGTAACACCAAGTACTTTGCAGTCAGGGATTTCATTATATGACTTAAAACGTGTGAGCTGTATGTTTAAAGCTTGCACATTGCTGAAGCATGGAATAGGTTTGCTCAAAGCCAACTACAGTGTCAAACTGGTGGTGAGGCAACCAGCTATTGTTCACTTTTACCATTATAAATCAGATAGATTCATTGACTTTGTATCAGCCACTTCATGAAATAGATCTAAAATACTTCAGTTGAGTGGGAGAGACTTTGCACTGGTAAGCTATATTAGGTACTTGCTATTTTTGTAGCTGACACGAGTCCATCACTTTATGAAGACCTTTAATCTCCTTTACATTAAAAATCATACAAGTAAGCTGGTTTTTTGTTTGGGTTTTTTTGTTTGTTTTTAGTTTACTTGTGCAACAGAAAGTGCAAGGCAGAGGTGTGGCATTTTTCTATGTAAAATTAATAAAGTATTTTTTTCTCTTTCACTTTACGAAATGCATTGGAGTGCCTTTTTTTTTTTTCAGTTATCGTCCTTTTAAACAACTTTATCCTAGTTAACTTTTCATGTGTGTACAGTAGATACTGAGAGTTAAGACAGTACTGACATGCATGTGACTTCAGTAGTCTACCCATCAGTATTAATATCCATTCAGTGCTATATTCAGTATATTCATAAACACCCTTGAATTAGTATGATATTTCTTAGCATGCCAAAACAAAGTCCTTTATAGACTCCAGGAAAATATATAGCAAAATGTCTAGCATGCTGTATCTTGGGTTTTGTTTTGTTTTTAGACAGGGTTGGTGGAAGAAATAATTGTCTTTACTAGTAATTCTGTAGATGGTTATTTTATGCAATTAGTCTTAAAATAATTTAACAAAATTTTATTATTTTATTCATTTGAAGTTAGTTTATTGTAGACCAGATTTCTGGAGGTGTCGCAAGTATGGCCTTAGAGCTGATAGTTTTGCTGCTGGTAGCTTGCTTCCGTGGTTTTTTGAAATGTGCCTTGAAACAATCTTGTTTCTTGAGATATTTTTAGTTAACTGCTATGTGGCCTTTAAGTTTGTTCACACAATTGTTTAGTTTGTAGCCTACTAGCATATGCAGTCTTTACTTTTTCTTTTTTGAATAATATTCACAAACAGTTTTGAGTTTTGCACCTCCATTTTTCTTTGTAGGTTACAAATGCTACCAGTTAAGATTTCTTTAACTTTCTGTTAATTGATTTATGCTTTTTTTCCCTTCCAGTTTGCCTGTTGCTTTTCTTAAACGACCTTTTTACATATTCAGCAAGGAGAAGAACAATGCTTTTTAAGTAGTTTTTGCCATTTATTTTTCTTGCCTGTCTTCTGTATCTCTTCTCTACCCTTTTATTGTTTTGTTCTTGTGTCTTTCTTTAGTTCTCATTTATTTCTATTTCTGTGCATCAAGTTAATTCTTTCTAGAAGAGAATTTAGAACTAGAAACTGCTTATAATCCTTAATTTAGCTTTGAATGTTTTCTGTTTCCCATGTCCCCTTTACCCATCTTCTGTTGTTTTGGGATTCATTTTCTACTGTCCTTGTGTTCTGAGCAATTGAAGTGTCTTAATTTTTCCTCTTTTTAGATGGATATTGGTACTAATTACAAAATACTTCTCAGTAAATTTTACACATTTAGATGGCCTCTCACACTTCTTCTAGTGGTGTTCCTATGACTCAGTCATATGAGAATTCCTTCTCATTCTCCTCATAAATACTGTGTAAGTTATTTCTGTATCCTAGTACAGGGTCTATTAAGAATATTGAAGACTATTTGCTGCTGATAGAACTCAGAGGACACCTTCAGACTGCCAACTTTTCATCGCTATTTCAGGGTTTTTTTGCCATTCCTAGATAGATGTTCTATTTTTTTCCACCAATTCAGTATTTCAGTTCCATTTTTAGAACTGTATTACTGAAGTGCAAAAAAATGTTCAGGCTGGGAATACTATATAAACAACATTTGTTTAATAATACTGTAATTCCTGACCTTCTGATGTGTTTTACACAAATGCGTTGTGATCTGTGCTTGTAAGGGATAACAAGGTGGTAGTGAAGTGCCTCAACCAAACACATTAAAACTATAACAAAAGGAGGAAAGGAGAAGAAAAGAAGTTTGGTTAGTTATGGCCTTTTGTATGTTAAGGGCACAAAAATGAAATGTCTACACCGTGAAAGTGAGCATGAGTTTTAGAATAAATTTAAAACAAACAAACAAACAACAAAATCTCTGCCTAGAGATGTGTAAAAATGAATTGCCTTTATTTTTTTCAGGTCATTAATTTTTGGAATCTGTTTTGGGTTTTTAGGAGTCATCGACCTAGTTATACACAAACTTTAGTGTCAGTTTTGTAGCAAAGTTCTTCCAATACCGACATTATAAAAACAAGCTATGGGCTTTATTTGCACTTGCTAGTGTTGATTCTAGCAGAGACATCATGGTGAAATTGATCTAGCAAATAATGAAATTCACAATGAGACTTTTAAATGACCTTTCAGGTGTACATTTATATAGTACTTTTGCTTAGTCTTCAGTTAATGATATTTTGGGACTTTAAATGGGGAGGTGTAGCTTACAGTATTTAACATACATAGACTTTTCTGTTGCATGTTTCCATCCAAAAGAACTGTTTTGTTAGCCTCTGTGATTGGCTCACAGATGAGCATTAGGTTTATTTCTTTTTTTGCTACTTGGAATAAGTATCAGGTTTGATATTTCAACACTAAACCAATTTTTGTTGCCAAGGAGGAAGATTTCTTGATCTGAGATCACAGTTAGCCTGAGCATTTGAATATGTATAACTGTATATACTGTTACAATGGTTATTTGCCTGTTAAGAAGTTGACAGCAATGGGAAGCTAATGTACGGTCCTGGCTACTGGGATGAGGAGAAGAATCCAGTAGACTGTCAAAACATCCATTTTGAGGGAGACTGGCATTGTGGTCTTAAACTTCAGGTGCTCTACAGAGCTTCTGTGACCTTTCCCTGTCAGGGAAGGTCAGGGGAACAGAATTTAAGCCACTTCAGCTTCTTCAGTTTATTCAATGTATCCTACATCGTGTTGGCAAAAAGCCAGTTTTAGGTGACGGAGACTCCAGTTTATACCAAGTAACCGGGAAAACCCCGTGCCAAGCTCAACTCAGGAATGTCTTCTTCCCTCCTCTCTTGTGGTTTTGGTTTTGGTTTGGTTTTTTTGTTTGGTTTGGTTTGGGTTGGGTTTTTTTGGGCCAGGGATCTTTCCTGGGATTTCAAGCAGATGCAATGAGACATTTGTATCTACATTTGTAAAATGGGATGTGTGCTGGCTGGGGAGAGCTTAGTTTTTCTCCCAACTGTTTTGCAAACTTCCTGGTTTGTTTTGATATCTGACGTTCACTGTATCTGGTTTGGGGTGTAACCCTTTTTCCTTTTGGCTGTCCCTTCCTCCTGTCAAATCATGCTCTGACTGTTCTGGTGTCTGTTTCAGACAAGCAGCAAAGTGGGGCTGACATTAATTGGCTGTTTATGTTTACCAGACATAATATAAATTTTGCTGCTAAAGTTATATAGTGCAAACAACATTTGGCATTGTGCTGTTTCTTTTCTCTGATGGGCCCTCTCAGTTTCTGAACAGCTATACTTTTAGGTCCTGAAGGCTTCTGTGATTGGAAGGATGGCATTTTCACTGTGTCTATATGCAGACTTTGTATGAATTAAAATTATAGGTGTAATAACTGTGATCCTGCCTTTAATCTCTACATATTTTTAATATGAAAGCAATATTAAGAATCTTTTAAATGAAGATACCGATTTTGTTGTTTGCAAACGCCCAGCTATTTTGAAAGAGTGGAGAGCATGCACAGTTGTAGAAGGATGTGAATGAAGTGGTGTTCTCCCCCCACCCCCGCAGTTTTGTATGCTTGCTGCCAGGGTCCTGTTCATCTTGTGATTGGCAATTGTTTTTCTTGGAAAACCTGTATTTTAATAAGAATGGATGGATCTTGTATCTTGTCCACAGGGGACAGTGCAAAGGAAACATTTTCTGGAAAATGAAGGGGAGGAGTATTAGAGCAGACAGCCCTGGCGAATGTGTTTTAGAATCTGGAGAGAAAACGGCTGTGTAGTTCTTCGAAAAGATTTGTTCATACAGTAGCCAGGACGTTGACTAGCTTTCTCTTAATTTTTTTTTTTTTTTTTTTTTAAATCTCTGTTGTTTAGAATTTTTTTAATTTGAAGATACGAATTGGCTTTGTTTTGGTTCATTCTACTGAAAGAGTAATGAATATAGTAGTACAAGCAATACTATGTAAGGTTAGTCTATATGGCTTTGAAATGTGGATCTTCAAATACCACAGTTCCATGATCTAACTTAGAGAAGTTCTGTACTTGTCATTTCTAATTACATGAGGTTTTTTTTTCTTAAGTGAATTACTGGAGGACTTTGGGAATTGATGTATTGAGAAAGAATACCTCTGCAAATATTTTATCTATTTGCTGTTGTTTGGCACGTATCTACATTTAGATATGATGTAAACACAGGATTCCTGAAGAATTTTGACTGAGCTGGGCAAATTCTGTTTTTCGTTACTACTTGTACATAAGCTGTCTTTTCTGGAGGGAGTTCCTGTGGATTCCAGTTTCTCCCTGACTGATTCAGGAAAGCTTTCTATTCAAGTGATTGGGGAATGGCCTGCAGGAACAACAGTCTTGTAATCCAGACAAGATCTTTCACAGAGAAAAGGTATTTTGCAACAGTCAGCAGTGCATTATGCTCGTTTCACTGCTTTCTCAAGTTGGGATCAGCCTGTTAGCTCTTCTGCATCTTTCCAGAAGTATAATTTTGTTTCAAAGAATGTCTTACAATAATTCATCGGGCCTGCTTATAAGTTCAAAATTATCTTCTGATTAGTAAATACATTTTAAAATTTGTTGGCTGTTTAGAACCAGCCTGGCTTGGGGTATCCCTAGTTCACATAGGAAAATTTTGCCAGAATAGCTATTCCAACCAAAGCAGTTCCCGGAATTGCATGTGGTTTTTAATGCACCTTTTATTTCAGAATAATTCAAGTTTGCAAAACATGGAAAGAAGAAAAATCTTGCTGCTCATTAGTTAGAGCATGCTGAACTCTTCCAGGACAGCTACTGCAGAGAACTTTTTTTGAAAGCACCTATCTGGGTAATATTCCTGTGGATGAGATCCCAGCAAAAATGCATTAGCTTATATTTCCCAATAATAGAATTAAAATTTAGTAAACTGTATATGTATGTATTGCTAAGAGCATAATTTAGCCAGCAGGACTTTTATAATTCTTGTCTGACGGAAACTGCAAAATTGCCACCATTCTACCTTGGCTGTCAAAGCAGTTGTATTGCTTTTCTTAAGAGAATTCTTCAGGAATTATTATGTCTCACTGAGAACTCTCTCCTACTTCGCAGTTCCTTACTGTCATTCTCAAACGTTGGTAATTGTTGTGCCACTGAAAAAGTCATAGGGAGTACTGGTATCCCTGCCTCTTTATTTTCTTGTGCTGTCCTGCAGTAAATCTGTTTTGTGTTGCAGGAGTTCTTTGCAGTTTTTTCCTACTTGATCAGATAATAAAAAAAAATTATCAGTTGGTCCTATCGAAGGCAATGAACAAAGTTTACACCCCTTTGAACCAATTTTCTTGTTGGAAGTTCCCCAGTAGTTTATTGGACATGTTTCCTTATAAAGATTTTTTTCCACAGATGATTTATTTTACATTGGCTCCACAAAGTGATTATGAAGTCTAAAGGTAGACAGAAGGAAGGCAGAAGATTCTTGTAAGATGACTTGAAATTTGTTGCAGCTGATACAAGTCCATTATCATTTTAATAATACTTGAAATATGCAACAATCAACCATCTGAGCAAGGGACTGTAAAAAATCTCATGGTTCTTATGCATCAGTGAGACTCGAGGTGAGTCTTGTGTTTATTGCCTTCTTGCTGCATGGACTTCATAAGAATAAGAGCAGACTTTGGCTTCTTTAATGAGCTAATTGGTGGGATCCAGTGAGTTACAGGACAGTGAAGCTCAAGAGACCTGGCACGCCTTCAAGGACATCCTCATTGGAGTGCAAAACTGTAGTCCATACAAATGCTCAGGAAAATAAGTAGACATGTAAGGAGAGTAGTGTGGAGGGAACTCATGACTGAGCGTCAATGCAGAACACTCGTGCAGGAGGTAGAAGTGAGGACAGGCTCGCTCAAGCATATAAACATACTGCCTGCATATGCAGAGATGGTATTAAGAAAGCCAACATTCCACTAGAGTTGAAACTGGTAACGGACGTCAAAGGCAACAAGAAGAACTTCCAGCACTGCATGAGCAGTTCAAGAAGAAAAAAGAGAAATGAGGGAAATATGGGCCTCTTGCTCAGTGTGACAGGTGATTTAGTGGCTGAATATAGACAAGGCTGAGGCACTTGGTGCTTTCTTTGCCTTGGTCTTCACCAGCAGGGTTTTCTAGGCCTTTGTACCTATACAGACGAGGCTCAAAGTGGAGGGTAACTATCGATAGTGGAAGAGGATTGGGTCAGGATTCTCTTTTGCATATAGAGAAGGCATCTTTGCATGCTGTTGGGTATAGGGCGCAAGTCTTCTAAAATTAGGACTGCTAATGAGGACTTGGAAAAAGAATAAAAAAGCCAGTGAAGTAAATGTTTGGGATGAATGTGAACGGTCCTCCATAGCATTACTTCAAAATTTTCAATACAGAGTCTCTTCCATATGTCAACAACCCTGAAGTGTTTTTGAAAGTAACATCTTCTGCTGTTAATGAAGCTGGACAATTATAAAGTCAAGCACTGCTGTCTGCTGCCTCTGAATTCCTGAAAAATGTGGTTAGTAATACAGCAGGTTGCAAACTAAATTTTCTCTTAAGAATTAGCATAATGGATGGGAGCAAATGCCTTTTGATACTTAAGAAGTGCGTGCAGTTGAAATACACAGGGGCAAGTAAAGAAGAAATGAAGGAAAGGGAGGCAGAAGCAAGATCTGTTAAACAGTAGAAATGCTGGCTTTTTGGAGTGGATCACAGTTCTTGCAGATTTCAGCTTTTTAATTTGAGAGTAAGTGCCCAGTTGTTTCCCTGTTACTCTGCCCTTCGTCCTTGATTGTTTTAGATCAACCTGAAGGTGATGTTGACAATGATGAAACTGTTAAGGATGCAGTGAGAAAGCTGATAAGATTTACATCATATATATTGTCGATGTGTATTGAAATAAAATATTTAAGTCCCTGTGTGCATCATCTCTTCTTATCTCGGTATTTCTGGGAAAAATGGTTTTACCATCCATCAGACTCAGGTGCTTATCTGTGAGACCGAATGATGGTTAACAGAGCAGAGCGTTAAACACTCAGTAATGGAAATTTGACACAAGGGTTAAAGAAACAAAAGACAGTAAGATATTCCTGTATTTGCCCTTTTTTTCTGAGCAATCTATATAAAGTTCCTCTAGATAACATAGTTTATAGATATTTCAACTTAGGATCAGGTATTAGGGTCCAGAGGAAGACCTGACTGGTCTGCAACAAAAGGTTAGAAATTGTTAATGCTTTTCTGGACCCATCATGAAATGAGTGCATGGATTTCAGCCCGTGCTTAAAATTGTGACAAGCGTTCCAATGAGATGACAACACAAGCGTGATGCTGCTGCAGACTTACTCCTAAAAATTCTGTGGTACCTTTGGTAATCAGTATTAGTCTCTGTCTGCATCTGTTATATGAAGGACTAGCTGAAGCGAATTTGTATTCTGAACAGACCCATATCCCTCACTTCCCCCCACTGGCAGAAAAAGATCAGCTCAGTGTATACCGCTTTCCTTACCAGACAATTCTTGGTAATGGACGTGTATGGGGCCCAGATGAAGGAGTGCATCATTAGATACTGTATTATGTTCCAAGAACAGATTGCTTTAATAAGGGAGCGTAATGCAATTTGAAATGAATTTCCTGATGTGTGGAGTACTGTAGTGTCTCATCTAATGTATGACTTCACATTTGCAAAGGATCCAGATCATTCCTTCTACATCCAAAGATAACAGTGGGAGCGGTGTAAGACATAGTGTTTTAGTTCCATACGTAGTTTGGTGTGTGCCCACCTCAGCTTCCTGCAATACCACTATTTTGGAAAGAAGAAACAATGAGCAGTAGTGTGCAGCAACTTCTGCCGTGTATTTTGGTTTCCTGTCTTGATGAGGTTTTTGGTGAGGGCTTTAGCTATTTATCACTATCCTTGCTCTACTTTGATTATATGTTCAGGAGAAGTCACTTCATCTAAGTCTCACCTCCAGTCCTTTGAGACCGAGTGATCATTGTACCCACGTGTAAGAAATCTTGCTCAAGAGATGTTCAGAATATTTTTAATAAATCAAACCCTGATGTTTTTGGTTTGGGTTTTTTTTTTCCAATGCAGCTGATGAACCTTTATCATGTCTCATCTTTTTGAGCAGGCATTCCACTTGTTTTGAATGATGTGGTTTGTTGTTTGTCACTCTGAAATTTATGTTTCTTTTTCACATTCTGTAATATCAGTAATTCTTCAGAAGTGTGCTACAACGGGAGCTCTCTTGGGGGGGCTTCCAGAGCTAGTTGGTGCCTTAGCCAGATTGTTCTTCAGTTACTCTTTGGTAAGATTTCAGCGCCCAATGTCCTGTCATAAGCTCCTTGCATGGAAGGTGCCCAAAGTGGATTGGAGAAGGTCAGTTGAAGAAGAAAATTATTAATTACTTCCTAGGGGAGTCTTTTGAAGCAAAAAACCTTACTAAGGCTATATTTCTATTTCCTGTGACCCTGTCTTTCTCCCTACTCTTTCTAGGCAGCTGACCTCACTGCTGTCAAATTTGACTTTGATTTACTTTGAAAAATACACACAATCTGCATTGGTTTGTTACTCACCTATTGAGACAAATGACGTTGTTGATAAAACAGCGTTTTTCTGTGCCATAAAGCATAGTTATACAGTAGAAGAAAAAAAGACTTTCATTTGCTGTCGTTCTTCAAGCTTTCTAGGGGTTTGGCTGTGTATTTTAATATTTATTTTGTGCTTCTGCATGCAAGTCCTATTTTAATAGGTTCTAATGCTCTCGTGTAATATGTACCTGTCTTGTCTTACTGCACTGGTAGAAACGTGCTGATAGTGCTGTGTTGCTTGATCTCTGCTGATCTATTTTTCATTTTTAGAAAAGTCACTTAAGATGTCACTAAATGTATGATATTTAAAAGATACTCAACACTGCTTTTATTTCAAGTTATGCTAGGTTATGTACTCATTTTATAATTTACTTGAAGTCTGAAATCTGTTCTTTCAGAACTGGGAAGCTGAATTGAGGTTGTATAGCAGTAATGCACATTCTAGCTGTCAGAAGCATCTGTTGGGGTTTTTGGGAGGGTTGTTTTGGGTTTTTTTGAGAATTGTTTGGTAGTAGCATTAATGTAAAAACATTTCCTAGCTGACGGCAATGATTGTCAGAGCAGGTTTTCTCATGGCATGCCCATGTTGACATTCCAGCTGCATAAAACTGGAAGAGTTTAATACAGTTCTATTAAAAAGACAAAATCTTACCAGGCAGACTTTCAAAGTATTATATTGACATATCTGGGCCTATTGTTTATTGTTAGTTTTAAGATGGTAGTAGTCTCAAATCACTCTTAAAACCCATGTGTTCACAGCTGCTTATTGGACCATGTAGCCTAATTCTGCATTTTATACAGAAGTGCTACAGGAGAACACTTTAAATGTAGACTCTCAAAGCAAATTTGTGATTTCACAGCCTTTAAGTATTTCACAACTTCTTACAGTTTGTCATTACATAGACAGATGTTTACAGTCAATTCAATTGTAAATACTTATAAATATGTATTTATACACACACAGAGAGAGTGGGAGAGACAGTATAAAAGAATGTTTGTTTATATATTTAGAGTATAAAACAATGTCTGCACTTATGAAGCTGATATAATACATTATACAAAAAAAACAAACTGCAAGGAATATAAGATTCGAATAACTTAATGTGCTCAAGTGTACATAGTTAATATCTTTTTGTATAATGCTCCTGTTAGTATTAACATGGCCAACCCATGTTAATACTAACAGAAGGTTAAATTCCGTAGTCTACGGAGTGAAGTGTTACTGCAATATGTTAGCAAATGACATAGTAGAAGACACAGAATTTCCTTCTGAGCATTATAAAGAAAAATAATTTTTTCCTTTCCAAAAATGTTTCTGGAGAGATTAATATTTGGGATATAAAATGTTAAATAGGATATTAATTTTTCTGAGACCTATTATGTGTTTAATTTAGCCTTAAGAGATAGAAAATACATCCATCTACGTGGCTTTTAAGTGTCCCATGGCTTTTAAGTATCCCAAGCAGATTTAGACAGTTACTGGTTTATAGCAGACTTGTGTCCTTTAGTGCCTATGCAGTGTGATACCACTGTGTTAGATGCAGTGAGTCTATCAGACGCTTCTTCGGGCACTGTATAGCAGAGGACAGAATAGAGCACTGTTTGCAGGAGTGATGAAAGCAAGCTAAAACTAAAATATTACAGCATTTTGATGTTTAAGAAAATCACGCAGCTGTATTCCAATTTTCAGAGCAGTGGAAAGAGTTCTGTGTTGGAAAGTCTTGTGGGGAGGGATCTGCTCCCACGAGGTACTGGAGTTGTCACCCGGAGACCCCTTATTCTGCAGCTGGTGCATGTTTCCCCAGAGGATGGTCGGAAAACAGCTGGAGATGAAAACGGTAAGTGTGATCCAAGAGTGTGTTTTGCCTAGTAGGAAAGAGACTTTTAATCTTTCTTGTTCATTTGACCAAAAAATCAGTTGTTGTAATCTTAAAGCTTGAGTGTGCTTTTTAGAATCTACTTGGAAGAAAACAAAGCTGTTGTCACATCTGTTCTGTCCATTTAGCAAATGTCATAAAGTCAAAATCTGTTGGATATTCAAAATATCTTTAATGTTTTAAGCTTTCCTGTTTGTTCTTAGGAAACGCTTTTGAGAAAAGCAGGCCAAAGAAAGCATTTCAGTTACGATAATGATTGTCTGGAGTGTAGAGAACATTATTTTCCTCTGTGTGTTTTTCTTCCCCTCCTCTTTTGCTGTATAAATAAGGTTTTTCCTTGAGAGGTTGAGTATGTGAGTTTTTAGAAGGAGGTTAGGAAATAGATAAGTTTTGAATAGAGCGGAAGAAGGAGAAATGAAAACAAATTTGTAGTAGCTGCAAACAGAATTTAATGGGCGTGTTCTGTAGCTTACAGATGCTACCTGACTGGGCTGCACTGAGAGATTCTAAGCGCATCAGGAACAACACTTTAAATGTTCTGAAGCTGTCTAGTTTGAAGCTTCTGTCTTCTGTAGTGTTTCTGTATTATCCTTCAGCAGATCAAGAAAGTAATCTCAGTTGTCCCTTGGGAGTTTAAACACTCATTCTATACTAACTAGTGCTCTTGATCTTATGAAAGAACAGCAGGGGCATATCCACCTTCTGATCGTAAGATAAATCTTAGCTTTTTGATGTAGACAGTAAAAAGTACACAGGCTTTTGATAGCGTGATAAACTTGGGGCTATAATTATTAATTCTCATTGTGTTCAAATTTTTTGGAATTTATTTCTAGCAATAGTAAGTCAAGGTATCAGAAGTTCTTTACAATATTTGTTTTCATGTGATATTTATAGCCTTTGGTTTCCAAAGAACAGTTACTAATACTGTGCAGTTTAAAAGGTTTAAGCTCCAATTTTCATTATTACTGCAAGCAAAGAACACAATTTGGGTTTGTAACAATTAAGAACTTTTAGTGTGCAATCCAGGGTGTGCTGGATTGTGAGAGATTGTAGGACAAATCAGGTTGGAAATGATCTCAGGAGGTCTCTAGTCCAACCTCCTCCTCAAAAAAGGGCCAACTCTGAACTCAAGACCAGGTAGCTCAGGGCTTTATCCAGTTGGGTCCTAAAAACCTCCAGGGGTGGAGAATTCAGAGAGTCTCTGGGCAACCTTTTAGAAATGGCACATTTGACCTCTTTAAATGTGGTTTTATGTTACTTGCATTATGCAGTGTATAGTTTCGAGTGCTTTTCAGAGTGCTTTGATTCTGAGTTGTAGGTTAAAATATGATTTTGTTCTGCCTTGCAGCTTTGCAGGTATAAAAGATGATTTTGTGATTAGAGTTTTCTGAGTCAAGGCAGAGCCTTTCTGTTGTAGATTGCATTTGATCTGGGGATTCAGATTTTAAATTTAAAATGGGATAAAGATATTATTGCATAAGGATGTTGGGCTAAATTAATATTTAAAAGGCCCATTTAGATCTTTGGGGGGGGGATCAATATGTAAGATGTACATGTTATAATCTCTTCTCGATGTTCCTTTGAGAGAGATGTGGGCTTGTTTGGTAAGAACAGACACACCTTTATGCCTTACCAGTTGCGTTTGAAATGCCTCTCTTCTCCCTCCAAAATTCAGGCAAATCGCAGCCTAAGTGGTTTTCTCACTGATCTGGTTTAGCATATGTGCAGATTGTGGTGTTACATCTGAGAAGATGGGATCAAGTCACTTGGAAAGAAAAAAGATGGCAACCTCTTATGCTGGCTATGCTGTCTGACGTTGTAATAAGTCACTATACTATTACAGGTCATATTTTTGTTTGTTATGAGGTGGATGTTGAGGTAGGTTTGAATACGGGTTTGGGATTTCCCAGAGGGAAGTCTATCCATAGTCTTGTAGAAAAGGATTTTCTCCAGATGAGGGGTTTCTTCTTTACAAATTGAATATTGGACCAGAGAGTATCGGTCTCGGCATGCTGCTTTCTGAATAGTGCTGGTAGTGAATTCTCTGTGTGCAGAGATACTTCTGTGCAACTGCCTCTTTGTTCTGTGATTTCAGTTTTGTGATTTGTCACCTTTATCCATCCTAATGCTTGCCCTAGATATGTACTAGTATTATGTATAAATACATCCCTTTAAAAATAGTACTAGTCTGTGGTTCTTGTAAGCTTAAATTTTACCTCGGAGTATTTGCATCCAGAAAGCTTCCCTGTTTTTAACACAAAGCAGTTTGGATTGCTGTGGTATTCATTTAAGCATGGACAATTACCTTGTCTTTATGACTATGAAAGAAAAAATTGTGTGTCTCCAATAGCTTAATTTTGACATGTAAGCTGCCAAAGAGTATCAGTTCATATCAATTTAGGGGTTTTGTTCAGTTGGTTTGGGTTTTTTGGGGGGTTTGGGTGGGTGTTGTTTTTTTATTATTAATTTTTTATTTGATTCTTGGGAGCACATTGGGAAAGAATTGCAGACAGACTTCTGATTTTCTAACATGCAACATTAAAGATCTTCTCTGCTGTTCCTCAAAGTCACTGATGAGCTATGTGATACCCTTGTACGGTGGTCACTGCAATAAATCAAGATAGTCAGAAAATAGCAGAGATGAATTTTCCATTAAATATGAAGTAGTGCTGTGTTTTCGTAACAGGATATTTCAGACTGATACATACATTCTACAGACGTGTGTGGTTTGGTGTGAAGGACATGTTCTAATTATGCTTTTGCTGTTTATCGTTAGCCTCTAGTGATTCAGCACATACGGTGTTCGATGCGGTGATACCACACTGGTGTTCTCTTATCAAATTGCAAGAGAAGCAGCGTTTACAATAGAACTGGGCCTGGTCTCGTGAATGATTAAATTGGTCTTCTAGCTAAGACTTGTTCTGGTAGCTTAGCCATTTGTTAGGAAATGGAGAAGAGGAGGGAACATATGAATGGATGATGAGTAAATGTTTACAGGTTCTTTTTTTGTCCAAGATAGGAAGCTGAACATTGTTCAAATTCTGAACAGATAGCATTGATATGGAACATGGGAATAATTAATACAGATCTGTTGCTTTCTAAATCAACACTGTTCTGTCAGCTCTTTGCTCTCTACTTCAAATAGGAATCTCTTACCCCTAGCTCCCAAACAGTGTGGACTGCTTCATTGTATGTAGCTTTGTAGAAGCACAAAAGAAAAAGAGCTTTCATTCAAAAGAGCTTGCCGTCTAGTTAGCATCAAGGATGGAAAAAATGGTACAGAAGCAATTGGAAGATGTGCACATGTTTTTTTCACAAGTTGGATTTTTTTTTTTTTTAAATTTAGAGAAGGAGAGCTAGGAATAGATGAGGTGATGGGGGGGGGGGGGGGGTGGTCAGATGGTAGTCTGCTGGGTCCGAGAGCTGTGAAGGTATGGGAACTAGAAAGCTAGGAAAACAGGTAAGATTCTTCATGCTTTGCTGATTTTTGTCCTTTTTAGTATTTGGGAAGTTCTCGTTGCCATGCTGCAAGAAATCCTCTACAGTGGTAGCCTTTTATGTCTCTGAACAGCTGCTTTGTGCTCCCATTGTGTATGAAGAACATTTCTACTGCTTTAGGAAGGGAGAAGAGATGATACATGAATAACTGAAGTCAATTATCATTGTACTGTGTTTGAGCTTCTTAAAGGAGCATTGCAGCATAGGAGATAAGTAACAATTTGGTGGAGGGCAGTCCTGAGAAAAATACCATAAGCATGTCTACTTTTCCAGTATATTAATTAAAGTTTTCAGGTCTCACTACAAGCTATGAAAAGCCAGAAAAGCAAAGAGACTGTTGCTTTATTCAGGAGATGTTTTTTTGAAAGGCAGAATCTGTTTGTTCTAAATAGCTGCTGTTTTAGTAATTTCTTATAATCTGTAATACTTAATTTTGTAATGGCTGAAATGTCTTTTCTGCACACTTTTGTGTAGCATTGAATCTTGAATGTAATCAGGTGATTAATTCACCTGAAAGTTTTGCCCAAAAAGCTTCCAGAAAGTAACATAACCGGAGGAATACTGATTTACCAGTGAAACTAGTGATAAAAAAAATGTTCTACATGTAAACCAGAACATTGGGTTGTTGAATGTAGGTTAGTTAAAATATTTTCTCCTTGCATTGAGCATCCTTGCATTTTGAGTAATCCAAATCCTTCCTCCTTTCCTAAGAACTCCTTTGCATTAAATTAGAGCTATTGGGAAATTTTTCTCAAATATTAAAGGGGTGTCAGTACAGACTTCCTCAGAAGAGTGGGGCAAGAGTTTCCTCGCTGTATAAAATGAAACTTCTAAAAGCTTATACTTGGACCAGATGAGATGTTCTGTACACCTCAGGAGACTGCATTTATTCCTTAACTTTTTTTTTTGTCTTCTTTTTTTATGTGCACCAAGGCTGAGGTTAAAAGTAAGCCATTTATCATGGCTTCAGTCTTCTCTTGTGTTATATTTAGCAAAGAAAACTTGCGGCTTCTTAAAGCTTAAACTTTCACTCTCCTTTGATCCGTAGATGTTAACAAGTTAAAATGCAATGCCTCTGACTAGAATGCATCTTTTTTTACATGTATTTTAAAAAGTTAATAGATTATACTAAAAACATTTCTTTATACATAGAACTAAGACTAGTACCTAACTGCAAATTCCTATGCCACCACAAAACCAGTAGTTTAAGACTAAAACAGTGTATCCTAGGAGGACGTCGTCTTCCTAGGAGGGACATAACAGGAGAGCGCTTGGTTCGTATCTTTCAAATGTAATGGTGGCAGTATCTTGCTGTATCTTTTTCTTCCTGGCTTTATGCCTGTGTTTACTTTCTTAGATTCAATTTTTAAGAGGGGGTAAGCAACACAATCTTGAAGATACTGTAGTTTCTTCCTGTATGCGCATTTTGCTTTACTTCCTCTGAACTGTAAATAAACTAAACCTATTTAATAACCTGGAATTAATGAGCCCTTTCATTTTGCACTTATTTTGGAGAATGGTATGCAATTTTGCCTATTTATCCAACCAAGACAAAAGCTGCCTCTTAACAATAGTTTCTTCATAGCTCATGTGCCTGCAGAACAGTAAGGGTAAAAGTAGTTTGTTTTTTAAATTTTCTTCCTTAATGGATCCAGTCCATCTAAATCAGCATATTTCCATTGATGATAAACCTTTGACTTGCCCACTTGAGCAAGATATTAAAATAACTCCCCAGATGTACTAGGCTTTCCAAACTGATGAATCGATTGTTGCTGTGCTACTTGCATTTTGTGCCAAACAGGCACACGCCAAAAATGTCTTCACCAGTTTGTTTTGATTCTTGCACTTCCATGGTGCTGTACTGGCATCACATAAAAATATAGAGCTGTAAAGTCATCAACCCTTCGATAAAAAGGTTTTTTTAAATGGGATTTCCATAAATATTTTGAAAAAATTAAGAGATAAGAAGGGTGATAGCTAATGTTGTCTCTTCTTAAATCTGTCTCAGAACTGCTGTAATTGTTTGTTTTTTTTTTTTTTTAAATTGAGCATTAGAAAGATTGATGCAAAACCTCAGATTTCTTTCCCATACAGTAATATTAGTTCCAGTGACATTAAAAATGTTTCCTTACTCTTTCTCTTTTTTGCCATGAGTAAATGATGAGAAACATGTTTCGCCAAAGCTGAACAGCTTTGGTGAAATACCTAATGGTGCTGTTTTCTGTGCTCAGATAAAAATATTGTGAGCTGTTGGAATTAGATGAACAGCAATAATAAAGTCACCATAAAGTAAACTTTATCATATAGAATATCTGATTAATATGCATCTTTTATCAGTGTTTAGTTAAGGTCTTATTTCTGTGCATATTGTTAATGTTACACATTCTCATCAATAGTAGAATAGCATGCACATCTGTCTGCATGAATTTGTGATCTTTGTAATACAATCTAGTACTGAAAGTTAATAAAATGCTATACTAAATATGATTAAAAATTTTAAACATCATTCAATGCTGTTTCTCTTTAATGCAGACCCTGCTACATGGAAAAATCCAAGACACCTTTCTAAAGGTTGCCTTTATCCACTTGCTTTTTCTCCCTACGCATAAAGTGCATGCTTATATACACTAAACCACATACATTTCATGCCACTTTGTTGTTGATTACACTTTTACTTTTACACTTTGGCTACTGTGTTGATTGATTATTTTGCTGAGTCTTGTGATCTGGTTGATTTTTAGTGTTCTGACCTTGTTGCATTATAATGAGATGATTTTTGCTTTTCTTCTGTGCCGTTGCTGCTTCACAGAATTTCCTGCACTTTTAATTCCCAAATCCTTTAAAAAAATCTCTATTGATCGGTATCTTGAAATTCAACTTGAGTGGAAAAAATGTTTTGAAAGATGACTTGATTGTAGGTAAGCAGTGTGTCTGCCAAATGGCCAGATTTCTTGTAGACTATTCTTCTAGAGCAGATTGCTGTATCGGGAAGCAGAGGGGAAATGACCACAAACTAAAAATTTGAAATGGAACTTATCACTAACACTTGGAAACCTAGTTGTGGAAGTGTGAGTATCTCGCAGTGTAACTCAAACTGCTGCCTGTGCTACGAAGCGGGAGTTGACAACTCCTTTGCTGTTTCTGGGACTGCTCTTGAATAGCCCCCAAGTAATTCCAGACATCAGTGGTGACTGACGAGAGTGAAGATGTTTGGTCCTTGACAGATTTAGGAAGAGACATGTTCTCCTAAGACTTCATTGTTATGCAGAATTCTAATGTATTTTCTGTTTGCTTGGCTTTGGTTCTACAGGTTTTTCTAACTTTTTCTTTCAGCTGTAATTTGATCTCACTTGCATGGTAAAAGAGAACATGCTAAAAGCTGGTATTTTTTTCAGGTTTTTTAAGCTATTGCTGATAATTCTTTTGCTTTCTGTTGCAAGCTGATATTTAATGGACTAGACCATTTCTGAAAAATGGTAGGATAGCTGATTGGCTCAGTCACAATTAGGAAGGTGGACCTTGTGTAAGAGAGTCAAATTAAAAAGAGTAATGACATGCAATGTTTAACTAAGCAGAATCATAAATGTATTTGTACCGAGCTATTTAACATGTAACCATAGAAAGCAGACTAATTTTTCTCTTGCTGCTTGGGGGGAAAAAAAAAAAACCCACATTGTATTTTTCAAGAAATAGACTCTTGGAAAAAATGTCATTGAAACATCTGCTTCCTCTTCCTCATGTATCAATTCTTTGTTTTTAGAGATAGATGCTGAAGAGTGGGGTAAATTTCTTCACACCAAAAATAAGGTATGTTTACTCTGATGATGGAGTAGCAGTGTCACAAATATGCTATACTATATATACCAAAAAGGAGATTATTCTGCCTGCTACACTATATGCCAGGGTATTGAGGATTTTCTGTTTTGTTTTTTATGAGTAGAAAACTTCTGAAAACATTCTTTTAACCTCAAGACAGAAAGTTTATCGATGGTTGTCTGTTGCATGGGTCATTGATTCTGCTGAGTTATTTATCTTAATCCTTTTTGTGTTATTTTGTTGACTTTTCTTTTTTGTGCATTGGCGAAATTAGAATGAACATTGCAAAGACAAGGAAGTATATAATCTCAAGTCATTTCAGTCCACTGAAGAATTGGCTATTTCAGAGACTTACTAGAAAGCTACGAAAAGGAAGGAAGAGCCTAGGGCGCTTCAGGGGGAGAAGCAGGAACTGAGATGACCTAGGACTTCAATAAGAGAGTCAAAGCTTAATTCTTTGCTTGAAGAAAGTCATCTTTTGGTTGGCAGATGAATTGTTTAAGTATTTATTACTTTAAACTGATTTTTCTCACCTTCTAGGCAGTGCTAGAAGTTGAAGGAAATCGAGAGAGGAGTGCAGAGGGAACCTGTGCAAGGGTAGCTCTGTGCTAATTTATTTTGGATTGGTGGAAGGAGAATAGTTTTGACAAGAATGGAAAAATTTTGAAATGAAACCGTCCTTGTTCTTCGTCCTCTTCGAGATGAGAAGTTCAGGCTACATGTTGTTTATTAACTTCAAAGTATTGCAACTAGATTAGAAATGGAATTAAGGGTTTGAAATTCTCTTTAGGTGAACACTATTTATACCTTGTCTGACATTGATGGGGTAGTAAGTACTAATAACTGCCATCTCACAGTATTAATCAACAGATTAAATATCAAGATAGCAATTTCTGTAATTTTTAGCACTGATGATTGCTGTTAGCATTAGCTTAAGGGCTAACAGTCATTTTTTCTCACCTTCTGTATACTTAGTTACAGAGTTTTTCACTGTCTCTTGGAGAAGAGAGCATTATTTTGCAGTTAAGTAAGTGGATGCTGTCTTTGATTTTTAAACAATTTTTTTCTTCTGTACTTCAGATCTATACAGATTTTGATGAAATTCGTCAGGAAATAGAAAATGAAACAGAGAGGATTTCAGGAAATAATAAGGTAAATGTTGCACTGTCCATCTTTGTCTTGCTATAGATTCTCTTGCTGCTTTAACCTTTCTTAAACAGTTTTGGCAGCTAGAAGTGAAAAGTATCAAACTATTCTAATGAAGAACACAGTAATTCTGCTTGCTATCTGAAGATTTTTTCACTGTGCTCGTGAGAAATGCCTTCAGCTAAAAGAAAATGCAGAGAATTGCTATTGCTTCAAAGCTTCCATCATGATAGTGCAAAAAATAAACTTTGAGTTAAGCTTGCTTCTATTTTTCCACATACATGGCTTTACGTGTAATTACAAAATTGAGTATTCTATTCTTGCATATCTATATAATCACTAAAATACAAAAGCTTTTATGCATTATATTGAGGGGGAAAACAGGGCTGCTTCCAAAGGCAAAGAAATTGATTGACAGACGAGGCTGGCTTTTTTTCCTCACCTTGTAGTTGTAAGGTGTATGATGGAAGAACGTTTTTCTAGTATGAAGCTACAGCTTTTGGCTTTCTAAAGGCTACATTTAAATAATCCAGTACAGTGATTAATTTTTATTATTAATATATTTCTAGGGGATCAGTCCTGAACCTATTCATCTTAAGATTTTTTCATCTAATGTTGTAAATCTGACTCTTGTGGATTTACCTGGAATGACAAAGGTAAGATTGAGAATGCTCCTCTTCCGACTCACTGTGAACGGTGTATTTTGAAACAAGGAGTATATGTTCATTCTTTGGCATTATTTTGTATTGTTAGATAAACAGCTTTCCTCAGGTTAAGTAGTTGGTTATATAAATTTGAGATGTCACCATTTTCTGGTGTAAGATTTGAGTTTCTGGTGCTCTTCGCTGTTGTAAGAGGTAGATTTGCTTAAGTTCTTCCTCTTTCTATATAAAACTGAGGGCTTGAAAGCGTTGTGCAGGCTGCATGCTCTTTTTAATAGAAGAGGTAGCACTCGAATTTTCAAAGTTGTACCTGCAGATAGATGGGTAGTTGGCAAGTTTGAAAATGTTTTCCTCATTGCTTCTCCAGAAGTTGCTATGTGTATTTTGTGTAAGAAGTTGTATGAAGTGAGGATACGCTAGAAGAAATGCTCAGGTCCTGTTGCAGGTTTTATAGTGAATAATTTTCTGTGGCACAAAGATGACAAGATGGCTTCTTTCCCTGCCTATGCACACATACATACCCCACTCTGCCAGTTGTGCAGGTGGTTCTTGGATGCCAAGTCTTCCTGACAACAGTATCAAATAATTTGAATTGATTCTTATTTCTATGAGAGTGCTTTTGATTTTTAAACCTTTCACGATACTCCTTTTCTGTTCGTTTGTGAAGGGAGGTGAAAAGGGCTGGAAAACTTTATCTTATACCGTGGTATAGGGTATGAACTTTCAATGAGTGATCTCACACAGGTATAAATACACAATTTTGAACAGTTCTTCATTGTTTTTTCTCTAGGTGCCAGTTGGTGATCAGCCTAAGGACATAGAACTTCAAATAAGAGAGCTAATCCTTCAATTCATCAGCAACCCAAATTCAATTATTCTGGCAGTCACAGCTGCTAACACAGACATGGCCACTTCAGAAGCACTTAAAATTGCACGGGAGGTGGATCCAGATGGTAAGCAGCAAGAAAAACTGGATCCTGTAATTCAACTTCTTTTTTAAATTAAATCCTAAAATAAAACTGAAGTCATTTGGGCAAAAAGTAGTAAGAAAAACAAATGTCACTGCATTTCCTAGAAAATACAATTACTGTATTTGCCTAAAGACTTCCTGCTGCAGTCTCTGCAACTCAGAGAATGCTGTGATGAATTAATATCTAATAGATTTCTGGCTTATGAACAGGCCAGATAACTATTTTAGTAGTCATAGGAGCCACTTCTGTTTCCAGAGCAGCAGAATGGCATTACAGAATGTTGGGGGGTTTGAGATTTTTAGTAGTTTACAGTGGTCTGTTAGGATGACTTCATGCTTTATTGTCCGATGTTGTTTCTTTTAGCAGAGAAAATATGCCATCCTGCAGCTAGTAATTGACTGTCTAGCTGTTAGTTTAGTGACTTTCAGTAAGAATAAAATTAATATATACTGTCAGTATCTAATTTGGTGCCCTGCATTTATGTGACAGAACTGACTGATTTGATTTAATCTAAAAAGAGGATTATCATTTTATATTTACCTAATGACTTTGAAACAGATCTGAAGTTACTGGATGCCTGCTTCTTGTTTATGGAAAGCGCTGTCACTAGCATTGACTAATAAATGGCACGGTGTGATTTGAAAGAATATGGAAGAGTATACTTGCAAAATAGGTATGCCGAAGTTAGGCTAAAATTTAGTGTTGGTATGCTTTAGCCTTGAGGGAGAACCTCTTCTGGCAGTCTTCTCAGTCAAATTGTCCTGGTTCAAGGCAGCAGACCCTTTCCTTTTAATTCACCCCTGTAAAAATGATCAGCTGTGACTTTTGGATCACTTCCCAAAATTCTAAACCTTAAAGGTCTGGAGTGGCAGCTCATGTTGCAGGTTCTGTAGGAATAATGGTATGTAATGAGACCTTGAAGTACTAAAGTAGGTAGACTCTCTGACTTGCATTTAGCTGAAAGTTTCAGGACCCAAGAACCTACTGATTTCTCTGAGGTACTGGTTTATTTTTAGCCTCGAAAAGTGTGTTATATTTTAAAGAAAAAGTTTTTGCTACCTTTTTTTCTGACACAAGAGCCCGGGAAATACTAAGATCCCAAACAAATCCTGTGCATGTTAGCCTACCTGTTTAGATGTGCAATATTTACCTATCTAATGAATTTAGGTCACTTTTTCCTCCACAGTGTCCAATATGAAGCTTAGTTTTAATTCGGAAAACATTTAGTTCAATGAAAATATGTTTCATTGGCAAAATTAAATCCCCTAAAGCTTCTTCAGTGGATAGATTTCAAGCTATTCAGTCTCTTGGGGCTTTCAGTTATGTATTTGATGTGCTATGCTGGAAGTGGGCCTGTTGGCTCCTTTAGCAGCTCCTCCAGTGGGTAGTGGTATGTCAAATACAGTTCCAAACAGATTGCCCTTACGTCTGTACATGTATGCTAGAAATACGTTCAGTCCACTCACACTTGTGAGTCCTCTGCCTGCCTTACTTCTGTCTTCTCCACCAGGGCTTAGTAATGCCTCTAACCTCATCTAGTATGCAAAAATATTTGTTGCAATTAGTAATGACTATAATTTCAAACTGCATGGTGCCTAAACCTTTTTCTTTAACCAGATCTGTGTGGGGAGCAGTACCTGCCAAGTACTTTCTTATACTCCTGTTAATAAGGGGCTCCAGATAGACTAATACCACATGTTCTTGCGCTAGTCTTTGCTGGTTTGCAATATTACACTTCATGCAGCTGTCTGAGGAACTTTTTGAATGATGAGTTTTAGCTACCCTGATCAAGACAAAACATCCCTGTGAGTGAGTTTTCCTTTTGGTAGGTCGAAGAACCCTTGCTGTTATCACAAAGCTGGATCTCATGGATGCTGGCACTGATGCTATGGATGTGCTCATGGGAAGAGTGATTCCAGTCAAACTTGGCATCATTGGAGTAGTGAACAGGTCTGTTTGCGCACATTGATGTTATTTTTAAAACTGTGTTAATATGAAGTAATGCTTTTGGCTTTTTTATCCATGAAAGTGGTTTTAAGGATAAGGTGACTTGATGTTGAAATAAACTTCTGAAGAAGCAATCGAGAAGCTTGTTGCTCACTTTTCAAAAGCCTGTCTGTTCTTCTTCCACTCAACCAACTGCTAATTTAGAAAGGAGTAGGGACACTTCTAAAAACTGTAGTGTCACTTCTTTCTGCTGTTGTTTTCTTAGCTTGAGGGATGCTTCTGGTCAGCTGTTCCCATTAGCAGTGATCCAGTACAGATCTTGTTTATATTAGTACTAACTGCATATGGCTATAGTACTGTTCACTTTATTTGCATTAGCTAGGTCAAATCTTCTGTATTTTTGACAAAAGCATTGCTTAGTCTGTGTACAGCTGCTACCCATGTGGATTTGTTGACTGTGCTGCATGGAACAACAAATTAAAACCTTTATTTTCTAAGGAAGATGTGTTATGTGTATAAAGCAAAAACCAGCTATTAGATGTCCTGTCCAGAAAAGCAGAAGTGTAAATTATTTTTACTTCGCATCTATTAACTAGTGTGTAACTCTGCCTTTTAACTTCAGGAGTCAGTTGGATATTAACAATAAGAAGAGTGTAGCTGATTCCATTCGTGATGAGTATGGTTTTCTTCAAAAGAAGTATCCTTCCCTAGCCAATCGAAATGGAACCAAGTATCTTGCTAGAACACTGAACAGGTATTACATATTATGTAAAATAAAACAAATGTATACTTTTAAAGATACTTTAAGATATAAATTGGTGTGTTGGAAATATGTGTAAACATTTATTTTTACCTTTCCTTTCTCTTTTGGTGCTGTACAGTGATACATTAAGGAAAACTCTATTTGGTTCCAAATTCAGTTTCTGAATTTACTGTAATTTTCCTGAGTAAATGTTTTCCTTTGGTCATTATTTTCTGTCTCTTCTTGGTTTTGATGGAGATGATAAAGCTGAAACTTTTCCTCCCTTCTAATGAGGGCCTGTTTTCTATTTTTAGACTACTGATGCATCATATCAGAGATTGCTTGCCAGAACTGAAAACAAGAATCAATGTTCTGGCTGCTCAGTACCAGTCTCTACTAAACAGCTATGGAGAACCTGTTGAGGACAAAAGTGCCACTTTATTGCAGCTTATTACCAAATTTGCCACAGAATATTGTAACACTATTGAAGGAACAGCAAAATATATAGAGACTTCGGAGCTGTAAGTACTACATGGTTTTCTAGAATATTGACTGACCAGTTAGATCGACCCGGTGGCTGTTGCTGGCTTTCATTGGCAATAGTACTACACTAGAGTGTAACATACTCAAAAATGTTTGAATCCAAGTAACTGTAAAAAACGTTTGCAATGAGAGCTTTTTTCTTGTTTGCTACTTCAGTTGTTGTTTTATTCTTTCAGCTGCGGTGGAGCCAGAATTTGTTACATTTTTCATGAGACCTTTGGAAGAACTTTAGAATCTGTTGACCCGCTGGGTGGCCTTAACACAATTGATATTCTGACTGCCATTAGAAATGCTACTGTGAGTGTTCTTCTGTATTCCTGAGTGGTGTTGCTATATATTGGATTCGAAGATAAGATTTCAACAAATTTGTGCTCCTTCAGTCCTGTGAATTAATGGTCTCAGCTGAATGAATTAATATGAAGAGGCTGAATCCTGCTTTCTGGCATTTTAAGTGGAAAAATTACAATATCCAAATTTGCAGCCATTATCCTATATAGAATGAGTTTAAGGTGAATGCTTACATCTCATTACTGTTACAGGCTGAACTAAAGCTCAGGCCCAGCTTTGGCAACCCTATGCTGAAGCTATTATATGTTACAGAAATGGTGATGGAAGACTGCCTCTGCATTTATTTTGCATTAAACGCTTCTGTTAGTTATGAAGACTCAGTCTGAGATGTATGGGCTAGGACACATTCAGATATTTTAATCCTATATAAGGGACACAACTCTTCAATGGATCAGTGTTTACATGACAGATTTGGCTTCTTGTGAATATGGGAATTAGTGTTGCTAAGAATTAACAGAGTAAGTTCACGTTTAAATTTTGCAGTATATAGAATGTTTGTTCCTTAAAGCTTGACTTTGGATGTCAAGCACGTAAGTCTGCTTTTGTACTGTGTTCTGTTGGGTGTGGACAGTTGGGTTTCTGCATGGTCAATAATTACTCAAACTTGGAGCACATTAGGTACTTTGCAGCAATGATCTGCTTGCATGCTCTTATCCTTCTGTAAATGTAAAATGTACGACAGTATTTAGTAACAGGAGAGATGTCTTGTTTTTATGTGACATCACATCTTTGTGTTTCTCAAGCTCATTTAATTAAAAAAAAAAAGGAAATTTCAGGTAAAAAAATGTTTTTTATATAGCTAAGCATTGGTCTGTATGGTCATAAATGAAATTATCCCAAGCACTGTATATCAGTGACACTGTATTATGATTATACTTAACAGAAAACCCACCTACCTTGCAGTAAGAATGGTATGCCCAGGACTGTCAAATAACTAATGGTAATTTTTCTCTCTGAAGTTAGGAAGAGAATGTCTTTGCTGTTATAATAAATTTCCTTTAAACTTGGATCCACACATGTGAAAAGAATTATTCATAGTTGTAAGCCTTGAGTGACATTAGTAGGTAGAAATCATCAATATTCTATAAGGGTGCTGGTTAATCATTATTTAACACAGAGTTTGTCTTAAAGGTAATAACTTTATATATTTTAAAGCTTTTTATATTTAAATATTCTTGTAACATATTTTACTCTTAAGACCTGTTCTGAGTGTTCTTTTGGGTGCGAGCACTGTGACCTGATTTATTATGGGCTTCATCGGATACCACGTCTTAGAAATGCATATTGTTTTAATACACAATTTAGCAGCTTTTTCCCTCCTTTTGAACTAGGGTCCCCGTCCTGCCTTGTTTGTTCCTGAAGTTTCATTTGAATTGCTGGTAAAAAGGCAAATCAAACGTTTAGAAGAACCTAGCTTGCGCTGTGTGGAGCTGGTTCATGAAGAAATGCAGAGGATTATCCAGCATTGTAGTAATTACAGTACACAGGTAAAAATGCATGTTTTAGAATTATGTTTGTAATTATTGGATTCTGCCTTCTCTCCCCCCCAAAAAATTCTGTAAGTCTCATCAGTAAATTTTTGGTTTGTTTTTAGGAATTATTGAGGTTTCCTAAATTGCACGATGCCATAGTTGAAGTAGTAACCTGTCTTCTGCGTAGAAGACTTCCTGTCACAAATGAAATGGTAATTTTCCATCTACTATAATTTTGCTGGAAAAAGTGTGTGTTTTCTGGAGTCTGTCTTGATGCTTCTGTTCGTTCTGTAATGTCAGGAACGCACATCGTTAAAGGAATCTTAACTTATATTTGTTAAATAGCTAGGTATTTAATATCTACACGGTTTGAAACTCTTTCTATATTAGAAGATAGATATATAAAAAACCAAAGGGGTAGGGGGAACCCTCTTCAGCTTATTGTCCCCTATGTTTCAATTTCCCAAGAAGAATTTTACTAAAACTTGGATTTACCGTCTCCTAGTCTTTCTGATATAGGTATATTTCCCTCCCTTGTAACAGAAGCTGTGCATTTACGGTAGAGTTTGGGATGCAATGATGAAAATGAAATTATAGTCCTTATTCTGTGTGTTTTGGAGATAAAATCAACACAAAACGTTGATGTTGCTTGTAATGCCCTTTAGCTAGTGAGAACTAAAAATTCAACTTCTAGCTTTGAGTAAATATGTTTTAATATTACTTAATTATTATATAATTATCAATTATATAATTATTATATAATTATTATTTAATATTTTATATTAATAATATAAAAGTCTACTTTGGGCTGCTTATTGGGGAGGAAATAAAGTGTTTCAGTTGTTGACTCTGTGTATGTTTGATGTGAAAAGCAGAATTTGTTCTGTGCGCTCACTATCCACCATAGTGAGCCATCTCTCACTGGTTCAAATGTTGTATGAGGCTTGTGGCTGAAGGTTGACTATGTAGCTCACTTCAGTACTATCTCGCTTACACTCATTCAATTGCTGAGTTTTGTTTGTTTATTGCTGGTTTATTGAGAGGTTAGCTTGATGAAGCTAACAAGTTAAACTGATGTAACATCCAAAACGGCTGAAGGTCTGAATGTATTGCAATGAATGAATGAATGAATTCCCTTCTTGCCTTCTGGATCAGAACTTTAATGTCTTTGGGGCAGTAAGAATGGGCTTTTGCTACAGACAGACTATGCTTTCTAGCATTGTAGGTCATTACTCTTCACTAGCATTAGATTTATTCGCTGAATTTTTGAACTGTGAATGACGTTGCATTGCAGGTTCATAATCTAGTGGCCATTGAGTTAGCTTATATCAATACCAAACATCCAGACTTTGCTGATGCCTGTGGTTTAATGAATAACAACATAGAGGTAAGAAAATACATTCTCTTAAAAAGTCCTTTGACTTCTTTAAGCGAGAGCCTAAATAATTGGTAAAAGAACAAATGCTTCAATTTATTTCATTGAAGCACAATTCTACATTTTGAAGTATAAAAATGTGATATATTACAAATATGGTGTATACTCTTATCTTGTGATCTGTTGATATGTTAGATTTATATTGCATATTACATTCAGGAAGAGTGGCTGATATTTCACTGAAAACAATTCTGCCTGTATTTCTGTCTGGAAAATAAGATGGGCACCTAATTGAGTATTGGCTATTAAATGAAATTTTTGGAAGAGAAACTTTTAAATAGATAGTTGTGAAATACTCTTTGTTGAAGTAACTGTGTTTTGTCTCTGACAGAATGTATCAATAGCTATAATGTTCCTCTCATTCAAGAAAGGATAATATAAGTATTGTTTCCTCTATTCAGGTTCTAATTTCTGCTTCCTTTTGGCATTGTTCTTGAATCTTTGTGTTACCACGCTTCAATCTCCCTAAGACAACTTTCTCCATCAATCTCCCATAAGCCTTGTACAATTTCAGTAGTCCTTCTGTTTTTCAAGCCCAGCTTTGATTGATAATACTTGTTGCTGTCATCATCCTATAGAAGCAGTTGTTCTACAACTGATCTGCTCAATTCTTTCTTGCAATCTGATTTGGTTGCAGTACTTCATCCATCTGGCTAAGAGCTCGCTAATATTCTTGTGTTCCCCTGCTTATCCAATACATTCTTTCATAGTAGTGTTCTTTTTTTAAAATGCTTATGTTACTCATTTCTGCTGTTTAGTTCTAGCCTTTTACTTTCTGCTATACATAAATTTTGTATTGACTGGGTATGCAGTTGAATTTGCCTTGGTAGACTGCTCTTGAATTAGTTCAGAAACAATATGTGCGCAATCTGCCATGAGTACAAAAATTAGGACTCTGAAGTTGAACATATGGGATTATTGTATTATTGTGTGTTACTTAAACTAGTTTTTTCCCAACATTTTCTTGAACAGGACATTGAAATTTTTGAAGAAACAAAGCACGTAAAACATCTTATCCTTATTCAGTGGACAATCAATTCTTAATTTCAAAAAAAAAATCAAATCTTTGTCCCGATTGCTTCAAATTCTGTTTTACTGTAAAGTGAATTCTGCCACCTCCTTCTTCCTTTTGGGCTAATCATAGTTAACCCTGCTGGACACAGAATCAAATCCTTTTAGATTACTTTGAAGATTTAAAGCTTAATGAGGGCTGTAGGGTATATATGCTGAGCCAAACTGCGTAGCTTTGTTCTTGTTTTTTAAAGGCTCTGGTTTTGGTTATGGAGCGTGTTGCAAAAAGTTTTGCAGATGTTTTTTATATTGAGAATTTACTTTTGACCAGGTAATCAGAGTAGTTTTATCCAAATAACTGAGGTTTTCATAGGATCATAGTATGACTACTTGACACTGGATGAGATGAAATTACTAGTGTTTGTCTCTAAAATCTAAGTCATCTGTAAAATACGAATCTGGCATATGTGTTGATACAGAGTAATACATAATTGAGGTCTTGCTGGATTGTTTTTAAAGGAACAAAGGCGTAACAGGTTAGCCCGGGAATTGCCTTCTGCTGTGCCACGAGACAAGGTAAGTAAATGTTGATTTTTATATATTTATTTATTCGTTTCAAGTTTAATGCATTCTCCTTTGATCCAGTCTAAGTATTGGAAACTTTGATATGCTGCCCTAGTAAGAGTCTTGGGAGCTTCCAGGTATTGACTTTTTTCTTTCAATTTCATAAGATAGAAGTGGAATGTTATTTTCTTCTTCCAAAGATGCAATTTTTGGCAGCTTTTAAAACTGGGATTTCTGAAGACTTGCCTATAAATTTACATTAATACACTTATTACTTGAATGTCATCTGAGGTAAGGCTTAAAATGCTTGCAGATATTAAAGATGGAGTCAGAAACTAACTTGCATGCTTAAATTTATGCCTGAGACACACTGATTTCAAAAGATAAGTGATTTAAAATATTCAATGTGCCAACATAGTGACTTGGTCACTTGGCTTTTTTCTTTTTTTAAGTCACTCTTAAAACTGCAGTTTATTGCAGTCTTGCTTTCTGTGGGAGAAGATAGTGGAGGTGACATTTTCAGTTGATCATCATAATCCAGTCATGTATTCTTTTTCTGGAGCTTGCTTAGTTTTACCAGGTTTGGGGATTAGTTCAATGACAATTAAGTACATGGGTGGAAGAACCAAGTGTCATTGGAAACATTGCCTGGCAGTAGAAATGAATGGTCTGACAGTCAGCTGGAATTTTAGACAGTTAGGTATTTAGAATCCAAATATACAGAATATAGTTTAAGCTCCTCACAGGTTGTAACAGGAGTTATTACAGCTGATAGAAATCAGTTCATTAAGTTTTTTAGCTTAAAAAGTGAGACAAAGTCCCAGAATGGAGCTAGTATTACTGCCTTAATAAGTAGAAGCCAGCTGATGGATGGACTGGGAATTTAAGGTAGCTATCTAGAGATTACTTTCAGTGCTCTTTGATCCTTCTTTTTATCGACTTCATATTTATATCAATGGTGTAGGAGCTGAAATGAAATTGAAGGCCAGATGAGCCAAAAGTCTCTTAACTGTCTTGGAGATGCTTTTTTTTTTTTCCTTTTTTTCTGCTTATATTACTGTTTTGCTTGCAAATTCAAAACATTTTCTTTTCTGGAGTTTTAAAGATGCTAGTAGGTAAAAGTGTATGAAATTTGCTAGGTAGATTTGGTGGTCTTCAGTTGAATTTTTTTTTTTCCCCTCCCTGCATTTTTTACCTTCCTTAGTCTACTAAAGCTCCAGGTGCATTGACACCTGCTTCCCAGGAGACTGTTACTGCTGCTTCTGCTGAGGCTGATGGCAAGGTCTGTCTTGATTTTTCCTATAAGCACTGCATGCACATTTCTGTTGTGGTGCACCGCAGATAGTACGGAAAGCAGTTTGTACTTGGTGCTCTGTCACTGACACAGTATGCCCTACAGAGTATGGACTACTTGGCATTACTGATTTTAGTATGTGCAGTGGCAGGTAAAGATGTGCCACTAGGTGGCAAAGTCACTGCTTTCTGTTTGAACTCTTGGTTGCAATATATTGTGGTGCAAGTACGCCGCATAATTTGCCTCAAACTGTAGTCAGTAGATTGTTTGGTGCAACAGTATTGTAATCAAAAGTGTTCAGCATGGTCGTTAAACTGCATGTTTTTAATGTGTTGACAGTTAAAGGAGGAGGACAGAAGATAAGCTAAAAATGTGAGTTTCCTGCTTCCTGCAGGGAATCTTTGTGGGCTTTATTCAAACTGAACCTCCTTTTTGTTGTTTCACATAATTGTTCAATCCCTGGTTTACTTATATTTGTGAAATGTGTTCTGCAGTGGTTTTTTACACTTCAGGTGTGCTGTCGCTCATGTTAAAATAACAGCTAATTACTGTAAAGACTTTTTTGCTAATTGCTTTCACTTGGAGTCAGAAAAGATGGGTAGTCACAACTTTATGGATGAGGAGTACCAAGAGGAGTCGGGCTTTCTGCTTCATTGCATATGCACATTCAGCTTCTATTGCAAAGCTGCCATATCTGTCCTGCACAAAGTAGTTAAAGTCAAAATCTAGTCAGTAGTAGAATTTTAACTATTATTTTCATCAGAGTTTTAGGGGTTCTGATATGCTGCAAATATTAAAAAGAAATCAAGAGCTACTGTGAGGATACTGTTGTGACTTAAGACGTTGCAGGAAACTGCCAAATTTGGTTTAATTTGTGTTTCCCACAAAACCTGTCCTTTATTAGGTGGTACATACTTGACACACTTTTTTTCTTGTGAAAGAACGTAGCTTTGTTTCTAAAACTACTTTGGAGATAAGAGCAGGCTCCACAGTAATATTGAATGAGAGGGGCATAGGGATTTTTGCCATTTTGAATAGCTGTCTTGCAATTGGAAATAATGTAACGGAGCTTTCCCATCAATGGTTCTCTCATTAGCAGAGGTTGATTTGAATTCTTACAGTGTGTTTTTTACAGCACCTCTGAACAGTTGTGCAATTTTAATAAAATTTCTGATGTGCACAGTTTAGCTGAGTTTCCTCCTAGTATGCAGCTGTTGGTGTTCTATTTGCCATGCTTTGTTTCTCACTCTTTTTTTAGACTCAAGATCAGCCTGTGGTGTTTTAATTGTAAACACAATAGATAAATTTAGCTTATTTCCTTCTGTGTGTGAAACAAGACATTAATAGTAGTAATTCAGAGCCTTGAATGACCTTGAATGTCTTTCAAACAGCAATAGATTTTAAAGCACAGTAGTAAATAGAACGGATACTAGGCTTACAGAAAGGTACAAAATAAAAATTACCACTGTTCCACATCAAAATAAACTTTTATTTTTTAATACTAATTTAACATGTGGTGGATACCACCTACTAATATTTCTTTTGTCCAGTGATTCCTAATGTTTAAGAGTTGGGTGTTATGTTCTTTTCTTGGGAGATCAGTGAGTCATTCTTTGTCTGGAACTTCCCAGAAACTCTGATCTTCACTTCCAGAGGATGGAGATTTTTGTTTTGGTTTGGTTCAGAAAAAGCCTTCTGTAAATTGAGGTCTGGCAGCACAAATGCATTCGTAGCTGTGGTACCCAGAAACATAAATGTGCATATTTTTAGCTGTTATTGTAAGAAACTTCAGTTTATATTTAAATAAAATACCAAAGAATTTGAATTCAAGTCTTCCAAAAGCTGTGGTGATCTTCTGAACACACTTTCAGAATGATCCTGATAGTATAGGTTATATTGCTCCAAGGATGTATGGTAGAAGTGGTAAAAGCCAGATGATTAGGAAGACCATTCCATATTTCAGAAGTGATTTGTAGACCCTTAAAATGCTGGGGAGATTCTCTATGTGAGGCATTTTCATGCCATTATTAGAAAGAATATGAGTTTTAAAAGCTTTCATTTTACTGGCACTTTGTGTCGCTGTAAGCAGCAAAGGGAGAACAAAGGTCATGAATGTGAAGAATAGAATGAAGGGAGTATACATATGAAAATCTCTCTTTTTTTTTTTTTTTTTTAGTGAGTCTTACCTATAGCTCAGTAATAGCAGATTTGGTCAGACACTGCTTTGCAGTGCCCAAGTTCTAACTCTCCACCGTTTCTTCATTGTGCTGTTTGTGCAGGCTGCTCCTGGAGCAGGAGATATGTCTCAGGAGCCTGGAACAGGCAACTGGAGAGGAATGCTGAAACCCTCAAAAGCAGAAGAGGTATCAGCAGAGGAAAAATCCAAGCCAGCTGCAGCCCTACCTGCTAGTCCTCAAAAAGGACATGCAGTAAACCTATTAGATGTGGTGAGTCACGAAAGACAAATACCTCCTCTTTGTATTTCAGGCTCAGGAAAGAAAACATCTGAATTCCCCATCTTGTAACTTGGCTGATATATGATATCTTTATAAATAATTACCACTAGAGGGGCAGAGAGCTCTAGCCAGTCTCTTCTGCTTTCCTGCTTGCCCAGTCCTTCATCTTTCCCCCCTCCAGTTTCAGCCCATGATTTGGGATAACTGGCTTCCTTTCACAAATTCCTGTGCAAGTGGACTCCTTGTCTAGATCGCTCTTTGTACAGAAACAAATCTCAGCTCATGTCTCAACTCAAAATTCCTGCTCTTTTTGGATGAAGTTGGCATTTTTATATTAGAGGACAAGAATCTTTAAAGACAAAAACCACTTAAGTTAAAAACAGGTGGAGATCCTTTAAGTGTTTGGAGAGCTTAGTTCCTTTAGTGAGCTTTTAAAAACAATTTTGCAGTGGTGCCTCCTGACCTTTGTTTCACAGATCTGGATTTTGACATGTCTCTAACTTTATTTCTGAAGAATTAGAGGTTTGTTGCAAGTCAGGTTACATCTATCAAACTATCAGACTAAAAGAGCAATAGTTTATTTTAGGCTCCACAGTTTCAGTTTTATTTACTTGCACAAATGAGCAGAACTGGTAAACTGAGATTTCTATTTTTTTACATAGCCTGTACCTGTTGCACGCAAACTTTCTGCCCGTGAGCAACGAGATTGTGAAGTGATTGAACGACTTATTAAATCTTACTTCCTTATTGTCAGGAAGAACATTCAGGACAGGTAAAACAAAACTTCCTAGAAATGTTTAAGCCATACAAATGTTTTGATAGTTCAAGAGTCACGTATATAATCTTGTTATTTTATCATGTTCTTATGTTTCTAAGCAGAGAGAAAATACGGGTTTTTTTTTAGAAGGGGGCAACAGCGGTAAAACTTGACCCTTCACAAAATTAAGAAGCCTGAAGAAGCACTTGTTTTCTCTAATGGTTTGAGTTCTGTATTATATTAAGTAAAAGGTTGAATTATTTAGGAGATGCCTGCTTTTTTGGAGGATACTGCAATTCAGATGGATGATCTGCAACAAATAACTGGAATGAACTCTCGTGCTGTGTAGCCCTGACAGAACTTAGGTTTGCCGTTCTGTTACTTCAAACGGGAAGGTCGAATAGGAACTACTGCGGCTAAGTTTTCTAGTACTTAGCTATAAGGATGGAAATGGCATAAAAGTGATGTTTCTGCTGTATGCAACTATGGAAAATACCTTTAAAGTTTTGCTTAAAAATTGTCATAGGGTTTTTTTTGTAATGAAGAATGATGTAAAACTTTACTTTGCTTAAGTCTTTGTGGAAAGACCTATCTTTTTATATAGATTTATATATATGGGAAATTTTGGGAGAAATAGGGGAAACTGGCAACCAGGGTTTAGAGCAGATTAGTGAGGTCATAAAAGTTTTATTTTATCCAGTAAACTAATATTCTCAATATAATTTTTAGTATTTCATGGCAGGGATTTGCTTTATTTATCTTAATTTTACTGCAGTGTTAGTACTAGTAGTGTTACCTCCTTGCATACTCTAAACAAACCCTTCACAATTCTTTGCAGTAAATATGCATATATAATGAAAAAAATAAAATGCTATCCCAAGCATGATAAATTTGATGTATTAGGAAATCCTCACCTAATTCAGAAATATTTTCAGGAAATACCTCTCAAAGATGGTACTCGTGTCTGTCCCATATCATACTTGCAGAACTTACTCAGGCTTTTGCTTGGATGGTTTGGATGGTATCTGTACCCACACAGCTTTGAACCTGAGTTTTGGGTTGCTTTCACTCTTAGCCAGGTGACTTCCAAAATATTCTAGGCTTCTTTCTTAAGCTCTTCTTTTGGTAGAACTTACAATGTGTTGGCTTGAAAGGAGAATGTAAATTGAATTATTTGAGTAGTAATAGATCTATGTGATCTCATCATGATTTCCCAGAAGTCTTCCCACAACTGGCTAGTAAAGAACCATGAAGTAGTAGAATGTAGTGGGAAAACTCCCAGCCAAACTTGGGAGTATGATTCCAAAAGCTCAGATCTGTGGATAGATCTTGGTTCATCTTGGCTCTGGCTGTTTAGACTTGCGTGGTCCTTGTCAAGTTAATTCTGCAGTGACAATTGCAGCACTCTGAGAATGAGCAAAAACTCTTGATCGGCCTTGAGTTAGATTTAGGGCTATGGGCACATGAGAAGAGTGATGTGGTCACTACTTAATGAGTCAGTACTGATGATATGTCAACTCCTCATCCCCTCTAGTTGCAAAATACTGCTGCTAAGAATTACACCAACAAGGCTGTCTAAACTAACATGTTTTATTTCTCAGTTGGGAACGACCATCAGGATTTTTATTGTCAGTTACTGTTACTCTGATGAAATAACCTGAGGTGCACTAATTCAGTTTTTGAACCTATGTTTATAACCCCAGATTTTGGTACTGCGTTAGTATGATGATTTGATTTTGTCAATGCTCATGCAAATATTTTCCCCTACTTTTTCAGAAGAGTACTGCTACACATATCCTAAGTCCTAAAGAAAATCAGGTTCAGCTAGATTCAATACTTGGAAGTTTTTTCAGGAAGCTTAGCGGCATGGAAATCAGAGCTAAAAGAGTGGTTTCTTTCAGGTGTTTTATCCTGACATAGAGCTGAAAAATGTTGCTCTACAGATTCTCTTGTGTCTTTCTGATGGGTTGTTCTTGATTCTTACTGGTTGCTGCCTGCCTCCATTTCAGACAAATATATTTTTCACACTTAAACTCCATTTTCAGTTTTAAATTGCCCTTGTGTTATGCTCTCTGATATCGGACATAATGTGGCCCAGTGTTTGAACAGTGATCCTGTTTTCAGTTCATCTTCTAAGTAAGATTGGATGTACAAATTCTTTGTCTCTTTCCTTTCTCATTCACACATTAAGATTGATTCTAGGGTTGAAATGCTTAGATTTTGTCATTCCTAGCACCGTGGAGACTCAGGTTGGTCTCTAGTGAGCAAAGTAACTTATTCTTCAATTTGGAAGAAATTCAACAGCTCTTACATTGCACAAGATACTGCATTTACTTGAGAGAGTTTTTGTTTATGGTAGTGGGTAAATTCCTGGTAGTTTGAGCCAAGGTTGTGTGTAGCCACTTGCTCACACTGTGCATTCTTCAATCTAGAACAGACCTGGTTTTGCGTAATTCTTTCTGAAGCAACAATCTTTTTGTGCTTGCAGTGTGCCAAAGGCAGTGATGCATTTTCTGGTGAACCATGTGAAAGACACTCTTCAGAGTGAGCTGGTAGGCCAGCTGTATAAATCCTTGTTGTTGGATGACCTTCTGACGGAATCTGAGGACATGGCACAGCGCAGAAAAGAGGCAGCTGACATGCTAAAGGTATTAAAAAGATCAGGAGCTCATGGGAGTAGTTAATTAAATTGAAACCATATAAATGTGAGATTTTTGGAAGACTTGCCTTTGTTTTTGCTTTGCTGCTTTTTAGGAGTATGCCAGTGTATTACTTCTCTCTGCTAGAAGACTTAAAAGCAATATGTGACCAGGAAGTATTACGTAGATTGAGTAGTTGGGAAGAGGTGACTTAAAGTCTATTTTGGGTGTAAAGCAGAAGCTCTAATCTGGTGTTATCTTCAATTATTCATTTGCTTTTATTTAACTTTATAGTGTTCAGCAGTTCTCTTTTGGGGGATTAAGTTTACAGTGTTTTAAGTGCCGTGCACGTGTATGCTTCACCCAGAGCCTACTGGCCAACGGCTGGTGTATTTAGACAGTACCCCATAATATGAACAGTGGGAATGTTGGGACTTGCTTATGATGACCCCTGTGTACATATGTATGACAGCGCGTTTGTGACATGTCTGTGTTACAGAACTCTTCATTTCTTCATTGTTCAGTTATGTGGTGTATCAGAGTCTGCTACAGCTGCAGCAGAAATGTGCTGCTTTGGGTTGAACTGCATAGAAAAGAGTCCCTCTGCCAGTTCAGCTCACTGAAGAAGTAGCAAGAGGCACTTCTCTCTCATATGCAGGGTGGTCAGGCAGTGCGTGTTTGAGAGACTGGATACCCTGAGATACTGCTTGTCCAAGACCACCTCCAGCAAATTTAATCTTTGCTATTACATGACCAACGTTTGAGTGAGGGGAACTGTCTGTTAACAGTCTCTTAAACTTTATAGGGCCAAATTCATAGCTCAGATTTCCGCAAGCTGGAGTAATACTTTAAATAATGTTAGTATTAGTTGGTATTCTGAGCTTTTAAATTTGCAAAGTTTAGCAGGCTAGACTGTAATGAATGTATCAGTATGCTAAAAGTGATATAAAATAGGTACAGATATAAAACAGGTTTACAGTATTAAAACTGTGTGTAGTGAAACAGTCTGCCCTTCTTGAGAATTTATTTATAAATACAAAATATTAAGACAAACATAGGTGTTACTGGGAACACTGAGTATGTGAAAGTTGCTCAAAACAATGACAATGAGCTCTTTTTGCTTCTAATTGGAAGTTCAGTTTTCAATACATTTTTAGTTCTTATCTTTCTAGAGAAATGATTTAATGAGACCTCTGCTAAGTTTTACTATTACCTTTTCCTTTGTAGTATTTTCCACTTGCCTAATCTTTTGCAGACGGAAGGCTTCAGAGTTGTTAATCGGTGTTGTTGCAGATTGTTGCCACTTATTTCATAATGAAAATGATTAGCTTTAATTTGATTTTTAACATCACACTTCCTAGACTGCTGCTGTCATGTCTTTGAGAAATCTCTTCAGAAAAACTAAGTAACTTTGGCTTTTCTGTCCTTCTGTGTGCAGGCCCTGCAGCGAGCCAGTCAGATCATTGCAGAGATTCGTGAGACACATCTTTGGTGAAGACTGTACCAGCCATGCTATTTATATGCATTGGAGGTTACATTGACTTGAAAATTGCTAGGCATGGTATACGGAGTAGAATTTTTATTTATGAACTCTTATCTGTGTACTGCAACTGTGTAAATCTGCTCATGTAAAGACAGTTGGTTTGATTTGCAAACAGAAAAATATGCTGTATTTTGCAAAATAAGTCATATTTAATCCACATAATAAATGGCTCTAAATGTTTCCTTACCAGCTTTCTGGTGCAAATTAAAGCAGACCAAGTCTACTGTCTCAGTGACAGTCTCATTTGAACTTGGGGAAGAACCATTAAAGTTCCAGTGCCTGACTTGCTGAACAGGTTGCCTGTGGTTAAGATGGACGGTGTAGTCTTGTGGCATAGTTTTAAGCTGCTTTTACAATAGAAGTTTAAATACTGTGAAGAGAAAAGAGCACCGAGTATTTTCTTTCATGAATATATTGCATGCACTATGACAGATGGAGGTATCAATTTTATAGCACAGTAGAGATGTCTACCGTATTACTATGTATGTGTGTCCCCATTTTTTTTTTTCCCCAAATGTTTAAACTGCAGACAAAACTTTGAACTTCATTTAATGGAGTATCATGTAGGAAGAATTAGCCTGGAGCTTGCGAACAGTAACAGCCTACTAAAAAGTGGGTGCAGAGTTATTCATGTGCACTGGAGCTTGTGTATAAATGTTGGGGATTATAATCAGGTACAAGAACACCTTCCCCTTTCCCCCCCTGGGACCAAGCCCCTGGACCATCCGATAGTAAATTTGTTCTGGCAGAATTGAAAAATAAAAACGGATTTCAAAACTGTTATGGGATAATAAGTGTTTCTTTTAAAAACAGATTAAGTTGGCCAGGGAGAAGGGGATCCCCACAACTTCTTCCAAATTTTGGAATGTATGACAGTATGAAAGAAAGTCTGTGGGATTGGAATATTTATACCAGAGATTACAGTTACTTCTGAGGAAATTTTACTGTGCTGTAAGTAGCTTTTTTATTTTGTGTGTTTTTGAGGACAATCCTAAATTAGGGAATTTTAGGTTGGAAATTACGTTGGTGAGTTATTTTCTTCTGACTATAATTCATACAGATAAATATTGATCACACTAGCCTTTAAAAAGTAAACATTTTAATTTTATGAATAAAAATTTATTTAAACTCCAGCCAGCACACCTGCATGTACTTTTCGAGCAGATTCACTTTTTTGTATAAAGTAAAAATGTTTACTATGATGTTGCTCATATTTTATATCTTTAACACAACTTGCATGAAAAATAGGACACTGCTGTTTAACATCTGTGGCTTGCTTTTACAATATTGGGCCAGTATAGTGAAGTTTTTATTACCATATTCAGTTTCTTCCCCATTTCATCAGTTAACAGAAATGGAATTCTTTTTGTAAGCTGCTAAAGATTGAAAATTTAGAAACTGTTAAGACCTCACTTTTACAAGAAGGTCTGTTTAAAAATGGATTTTTCTCATGGTAATCTTCAGTTTGGCACCAATATAAGCACAAGGAGTTAAGTCTGACAGATGCAACTTTTGGATACTTTTATGCATGATCTGAAATAATTCATGCAGAACACAGAAATATATTCTGTAGTTTTAAACAGCCTAAAATGTCATGATGTATGCATTACCTGTAATGAATACAAAGGAAGTAATTTTAACTTTTTGCGTTGTATCCGGGGATGGTACTTCTCACATTTAAGAAATGTGACAGCAGTGAAGTGCAAGCCACTTTTCAAATCCATTTTGGTGAACAGTGAAAGCTTTTAATAGTTTTGTCAAAATCATTACATTTCTGGTTGGAATTCACTTGACACCTCTCTCCCTTTTACTTTCGACATCTATGTTTTCAACAAGGTAGAGCCGTCCGTAAGTGAACTGCTACCTAAGCTTTAACTCCCAAAGTTCAGTCGACAGTCTCTTGTGAGAAATATTCTGACTTGTAAAATTTCGAAATGCTGCATAAAGCAAATGAATTCCATTTATTTAAGAAATTCCTGCAAGTGATAACTGGCTCTGTAATGTCATGTGAAATTTCCACAGTGTTAATTTGTTTTTTGAAATGTTATGACTTTTTTTAAGTTTCACAAAAATTTTCAATTTGGTAATGTTTAAGTGCCAAGAAACGAACTTGATTTGTAATCTTTAATGCGAGTCTTTAAAAATCCATGCTGTAACAATCCTGTTATTAAATAAACAGATAATACACAATTAATTATCCTAGAAATAAAGTTTTGAACTGGCTTGTAGTTCAGGTGGCAGAACTTCTGTGCTCTTACAAGTTAATAGTATAACTATCTGTATTTGTACAGCCTTACCTATGTTTGCACTTGCCCTCATGCAATTCTACATTGTTAGTTCTTGTATAGTTGCATAAGTAATAGTGTAGACAGGCTGCTAGTGGCTATTAATGGTTTTTAAACAATCTGTTGTCTGGAATTGAACTAAAATACTTAAAATGCTACTGTTACTGCCACCATTAAAAGAAATTATGGGGAAACAATGGAAAAAAGCCTAGTGAAGGCAGCAACTTAAAAATTCCCAGATTACACTAATGGTTTACAGATGTCTTGTAGTTCACCTTATTTAATTTAAACTAGAAATACTTTTGTCAACAATGCGTAGATTTCAGCTAACTTAAAATAACTGGCTATCCAGTGAAACATACAATCATGGGGGAGAATAACCACTGTAGCCAAGTTTAGATTAGTAAATGTTTGACATTAATGTGGTACAGTGTGGTACAGTGTGGTACTACTGTAAATAAAACATAGTATCCCTGTGTGAACAGAGTTTGTCAATAAATTACTTGAGTTTTTTAGTAGTCAGTTTCAAATTTCACTTAGTGGAATAGGTGGGTAAGGGGGGGTGTCTGTGTGCTTCAAGCTGTATTCTGAAGTAAATATAACAAAACTTATGTAAAACTTGCCTTTACCCTATGCTTTATGGAGGACTGACTTTTTTTGAAAGATTCCAGATTGGATATTGCAAACTTGGGTCCCCGCTTTATGGCATACAGCAGGGGAAACAACTTGCCAGTCTGTTGTGCCCCTGCTGGTAACTTGAATTATCATCCTGAGTATTTTTTTTTTTCACAGTTAAATCCTTTAGCTATGAGAGCGATTGCTAGCTAGTGTTTTCTGTAGATACTGAAGATCTCAAATGCATCTGCTTTTTAACTTGTTGCCAGTTCAACTCGGTGCTTTGAGGTGACAGTTAGATGATTAATAGTTTAAGAGAAAAACAGTAGACCACCCAAATACAGTTTTATGCCCAGTGACACTGTTTAAACTAGTGAAGGTGCTTTCATGCTCCGATAGCTCCCTTTTAGTTTACTTGCTGCATGCCATTTCACCCTTTACCTGTTCATTGTTAGCTGCCACAATAATGTTAAATTCAAGTCCTCCAGTTTTTGCTGTCCCTAGATGCTGTACAATTTTTTCTTGGTTTTTTTAGGTTTTTTTTTAATATCTGGCCCAAATAATTACTTTTCTTGCATTTCCAAATTGTACAGTTGTAGATCTGTTAAATACTTTAATATTAATTACTACTTGTTCACATTTGAACAAACTATGTCTCCTGTGATTACCTGAACATACCTCTTTTGGGGTATACAAGAAATTAGACCAGGCTAAGAAAGAATACTCGATTTTTCAGTCATCCTTGATTCTCAGCCTAAGTGTTCAAATGCTCAGTTGTGATACCCTGTACAGTCATGAAGAGTAGTGCTTCTGTCCAGCTGTTTCTTTGGAAAGAGTCAGGGAAGGGGCTGGATTGCTAGGAGTTGATCAAAAGAAAGCACAGACTAAATTTCTTGGAGTCTATGGATCTTATTAAAAACCTTGTATGCAAAGATTTAGTTCCCTTTTTTTATTTTGTATTTGTAAAAATAAATAAAATCCTTTTAATACTTGATCAAAGTGGGTACCAATGCTTTTTTAAAAAAAAGCTGAAATTTGTGGATATATGTGTATCTGCCCCATTTGGAGATGAAGGAAAAAAGGCAGGAGAGAGAGATCAGCATGAAACATGACTTACTCTACTCCTAGGAGTTTATTATTTCCTGCAACTAGAAAGTAACTTTCAAATCTGATCTGTTGTATTTCCCCAAGGCTAACAAACATGGGTGTGTACTGGTATATTTGTTCCCAGGTGCATGTTTCTGTATTGCTATAATGCCTCTGCTATTTAAGGAACAAGGTGGCTCTATATATATATACATTAAGTGGATGAACTGAACTTTCCCTTCCCTTCTTCTACCCTTTTCACATCAAAGTTGTGATTTTTCCTCCATGTGCTTTCTCTAGGATAGCGCTGATCATTACTGCAGCTTAAGGCAAAGTAACAAACAACACAAACTGGTCCTGAGAGCTAACAGGATATTTAGAGCTATTTTTTAAGGTAGGAATGACTCAACTACTCTTTATTTTTCTTTATATAACAGAGATTAGGATAGAGAGATCTCATTATCAGCAGATAATAATTGATAAATTAATAGTAATAACTCCATGTGGTGAGCCACTGAAAGTGCTACCATATTACAGTTTAATAATCTGGAGAAACTGTGGTGTATAAGCAGCAAGCCACTATAATTTATTACTACTGAAATCTTGACTGACAGTGCAAGTAAAGCCAAGATCAAGTTGATCACATCAAGCTGATCAACATCAAGTAAAAAAAAAACAGAAACCACCCACCTAAAAAAACCCAACAGAAACTACCCACTCAACTATAGAAGTTCTTCAGACTTAGTAGCATTTCTTAAAGTTTCCCCATTCTTCTCATAGGTTGGGTGGTTTTCAACCAGCTGAAATAATGATGTGACTTACTCTAACAACATAGAGATGGTGATGAGTTACCACATTCAGGTGTCTAAAAGGCGGCCTCTCCCCTTGTGGCTGCTGTGACTGCAAAACTCTGTTGTCTAGGAGTTTCATGGACCAGGAAATGATTCTCCTTGGCGTAAGAGTGAGGATTACCCTAAACCTTGAAAACAACCCTGTGGCCAAGGCCCAAAGCAATTCAGTCACCTCAGAAATCAGACTAAGGGTTTCATAGGTGTTTGCACGGGTGCAGGGAGGGTCCCCTAATAAAAACATTCTGACCAGCCAGCTACATTACTGTATTAACCAGTTCTAAGTAATTCAAATACGGGCTTGTACTACAAATAATCTTGGTCACCACATATGGGTTGTGTTGTTGTTCAGGTGACCTGGCTGTAAGTACTGTGGCATCTATATTGCCTAAGCAACCCCATCCAAAACACCACCACGGGAAGCAACTTTAGCAAGGTGTTGTACTCTTATGCTTATTTGATTCCAGGGGTGTAAGCAGCTGTAGTGGATAGTAATAAAAAGGGGGGGTGGTGTTTCAGAGCAATAAAGCAATACAACCTTTAAATGTAGATGTTGCTATTTTACCAGCTCTCGAAGTACATTCTCACTTTCATGCTGTCTTTATAAGAAACTGAGGAAGCTATGATCCCAAATGTTGGCTAGGCCATAAGCAGTAGGATCACTTTCTGCTCTTTCATGGAGAAGTGCAGCTTTTGCATGTTGCCCTATCTGAAGGGTCTGACTTTTTTAATTGCAAAAGCACTATAGCTTCCCTCACGTGCTTCTTGGTCTAGATTCCCTTCTGCTGCAGTTCACCCACAACTCCTAGGCATCTAAAATTAAAAAAGCTTTCACGTACGTGCTTCAGATCTTCTGGTATAATATACTACCTTGCAACTGACTGTAGAACCCACAGAACTAGTGCCAGGATACACCTTCGACAAAGATTCTAGATAGCACAGATGCGTCCAGGTAATTCACAGGACTGAAGAAGGGGAATAAATGTCACCCTCGTTGCAAGTCACACTAAGCACACAGAAGGCGTAAAAGGGATTTATCAATCAGGCTGATTGACTGAAGCTTTGAAAGGCTCCATACTCTCTTACATTTCAAAAAGTGAATTTGCTCTGTATTACCACATTAAGGCTGGAATGCTGTTTTGCATGTGCCCCCATACATAACCAATAAGAAGCTTACATATGAGGCCTTAATCATTCTATTCGTTTATTGTGAATCTTCTCCAGCTTCCTTCAAAGCAAACTTGTTTCAGAAAAAAAATGTTCAAAGGTTGGTTGTCCTTACCCACTTAGGTAGGTTTCTCTGTTAGGATGAAGTCAAACTGGACAGCAGCATGCATCCTCTGTAAGAAGTACTGGTTTCGAGTATGGTTTTACTCATCTTGCTGTGGATTATGCTGTAGAGTACCTGGCCACTGTTCTCCTACAACACAGAAGGTTGTTAAAGGAGGGGAAGAGCATCTTGATCTTTAGACTCCGAAACCAATCTTTTCATCTTCTTGTGCACATCCTCTTACGAATGGTGCTTTGAATAAGGCAGAGTATTTAAAAATCTCTTCAGTGGTATAACTTAGCTGCCTTTACTTGAACTCTGTTGGTGTATTTTGAGAATGAAACTATGGTATCGGGCAGTCTGTGAGCTGCGTAGTAATGCACAGTATAGAATTATCTTCAAGTATATCTTCGAGCAACAGAGTTGAAATGATGCATCGTTTTAGGGAGACATTCTGTTGTCACAACTGCAGCCATTTTATAATGTAGTAATTTTTCTTTCCAATCCTAAGCAATGATACTCCGTTCTTGAGAATATGCTGTCCGAGAATAAGAACAGTCTCAGGATTAGTTACTCGAGTCCCATTTATTGAAACTCCACCATCTGTAATTTTCTGGTACCTAAAAAACCAGAAAACAAAACAAAAACAACAACTGGTAATTGCAAGAAGCAGCTATTTATTGCTGTTAAGTATTGAAAGTTCAAGTTAAGGGTTTTTTAGTTGGATCCATAATTGAATAAATTTTAATTCTCTTGCACTTTACTTTCAGTCGAAGTCAAGAGTGACCGAAGTTAACCTTAGCCTCTACCACTCCCATTCTTTCTGAGAGGTATAAGGAAACTTAAGCTGTTGCCTTCGACTGTCCCTTCATCAGGTGTAGATTTTACAGCTAAGGTACACGAGACTGCATTATCCTACACTTTCACTTCAAAATGGAATGAGGCCGCCTACGCCCCTCTTCTTTAATGCTGGTATGTAGATTGCTAGCCTGTTTCTACTTGACTTGGCTGTCCTAATTGTTTAACTTCTGAATGCATACCACTACAACCTGTTTACATAAAGTATTACCAAAGAGCACAGGTGACAACATACCCACTAGGTCCATCTGGAATGGCATTTGCTTTGCGACACAAGTCAAGAACGTTCATTCCGGGTTCAAGCATCAATTCAGCTGAAGGAGCTTGTCTAAAAAGTTCCTGTAACTCTTGGTCAGACATAGCTTCCAATGCCTCCACGCTGCTGTAATAAAGGGCCTTAGTACACCTGTGAGAACAAAAGATCATTCAAAATACAGTGCTAGTCTCATCTTCACACAAAGTGCTACTCAACTAATCAGATTCCTCTCTCCAACTTCTTCTGAAGGTCCACACAGTAACAGAAGTACTTAAAGTACACCCCATTTTTTTTTATTGTAACCCCCTCACTTATTTTTTTTTATATTGTTAGTGTATTTTTAAGTCTACACAATTACTATGTTTTTTCCTCTTTTAGCAACAACTAACTACATGAAAATAGTCCCTGAAAAGCTATGGATAATTACCATTGAATAAATCTGAAAGAAAACTGCTCGACAAATCAAACGTCACCTCTTAGCGGATTCTAGCCCTTCTCTACCATGAACAAGCTTGGTTACTTCTGCAGCAAGTCGTTTCTGAGGGCCCCATTTTTCAGGTTCTTTAGCATGCATTTCCATGATGTGGTCAATCTCCTCAAGAGGAAGGAAGGTGAAGAGTTTCAGATATCTACAAGCAAGGAAAAAATTATTTTGTCTATATAGCCATCATTACAGATTTCCTGCCTTTGGCATTCAAACTTCATTAACTACACTAAAATGATTCTTAATCAATTTAAGAAATCCGTATTACAGATATTCCGTCCTTTCAAACAACTTTGATTTTGCCCACATGCTTCAGCTTACCAGGATAACTCATGTTTTATTTAATATTCCACTTAAGCTCATGTCTTCAGACATAAGATAATGTCAAATACTTTTAAAAAGCTTGTATTGCAATCAACAACTGGTTTTTCTCTTGAACCGTTTACTTTACAAGATTTATTGCAATTGTGCGTCAACTAACAAGGCTTTATTATTATATTTGTAGTAGTTGCATCATATGCTAACGCAAAATACCACTGCTATTCTGTGGTGATCGCGGGACATAAGCATGCTATGTATTGAAGAGTGAGTATCTCAACAGGAAGATTATTTAGGATAACCAAGAATTTAAAGGTGTGTATCTAAGCATAGTCCATTTTAATGGGCTTGCAGTAGTATGAAATGCAGTGTATTAAAAAAAGGTACCTTTACTGTTACAAAGTCTGAATGTGTGCAACATTTTAATGTTAAGTTCCCACATACCCTTCTTGTCAGTCTGAAAAGTGTTGTGGATGCAGAACCTAATTTGGAAGTATCAGGGCATAAACCTTTGAGAGAGGTAACTGAGTTATATGAGACAGGTCACAATATGAAAGGGAAGTACCTGTCTCAGGTTTATGGAGACTCAGATTTGACAGCGATATTGGAGTTTAAAGAAAAGCGGATTTAAGAGAACAGATAGCAACTTATTAAAATTAACATAATGCCCTGAATAAAGCTATTGGCTATTTATTTTCAGCCATGTCACTGGCACACCAGCACGGAGGCTAGCCATCAACGAAGGAAGCCTGTCAAATGGTATTTCTTGTATTTTCGCTACCCTTTCCTGTTCTCATTATATGATTTTACTATTTTTACACTGGTCAGTAAGAATATGAGTTATGTGTGGTTAACGTGGATTCAGAGATAGCACAATGAATCCAAGACCACATTTTGCTCATTGGAATTGCTCTACCCTAAGTAAGGATTATTCAGAATTTTGTCTTTGTACATGCTACAGCTTTAAGTAGCAGTTGGACAGCGTAACTGTCTCCTAGGCACGTTTTTATCTACACCAGTGGTCTCCAAAGTGGGGCACCAGCACCCCAGGCGGTATGCAAGATGATCTACTGGGGTGGAGGAAGAAAATTTTACAATGTTGGTAGTGCATTTATATAATCTATAAATAAATATACATGTACTGGGAGTGCATGCTCAAAGTTTTTTTTACTGATAGGGGCACATGATCAAAACAATTTGGAGACCGCTAATCTAGACAGTTAATACAATCATAAATAGGAACTTCTTGGCTTTTTCCTAACAAGGCACTATTTCTATTCGCTTAGGGATATGCAGTTTTTAATGCGATGCAGTTCTAGAAGCTGAACTTCATGTGTTTGTTTATAACCAGTTAAGTAGCTTCTTGCAATTAGAATGTGGTGTTTCTGGATACCTCATACTAGGTAAAAACTTGTAGTAATTGATATCTATTAAACTGCAGTTGCTTATTACTCAGCAGGAGAGATTTCATTCAATACTGTGACGTTACGGTACTGCAACTAATATACCTCATAAGATAAAGTCACCCCACTGGCAGAACAAAATGCATTGTTCTTTACTTGTTTATTCATCATGCATTGTGCTTTACTTGTTTATTCATCCACATTCTAATTTTATGATGCACATGCCAGCATATGGAGACAGGTTACACTATCCTGTATACCTATGAACCAGTCATGCCTGTTTATTTAATGAACGTACAGTTATAATTAACATATACTTCTACAAGGAGCTTGCATTGCTCATATCCACGTGAAACAGTTACAGAGAACAGTTAGCTTCAGGTTCTACAAACAATGACAAAAAGCAAGATGAAGAAAAACTACTTACTTTTCAACTGTGTTATCTTGTTGTCTGACAAAAAACTGATATAGCTCAAATGGAGAAGTCTTATCTCTGTTTAGCCAAACTGCATTGCCAGCAGTCTTTCCCAGTTTATCTCCGGTAGTACTGGTAATAAGAGGTACAGTAATTCCAAACACATCTGTTCCTGTCATCCTGAGAAAGAGAAGAGTCACTGCATGTTAGAAAACCCCAAATAATTAAAAAAAAAAAAAAATCACATCTTGGTAAATTGACTAAAATATAAGCATTCTGTAAGATTCTATCCTTGATATAAAGCAGTTACATAAGACACGGGGGTGAGGGGCAAAAGATGCCAAAACACTGTTTTGTGAAGAATGCTTTAGGGGAAAAAAAACCAACCCTGAACTTAAATTTTTAAGTTCTTTTGTATGTAACAAAGAAGTTTACATACTTCAAATAAGTAGTTTCATGAGCAACAACACGAGCAAATTCAAGTGTCCTGTACGTTTTGTCTTCTGCTCTGAGCACTAGTTGAAGCTGCTTGTGTGGCTGGGACACTTGTAAGGCTTTTCTTCTGTGCTGATTCTCTGCCTTGTCATAGTCAAACACGTACTGAAGTAGAAGCATTGTCACACACTCACTGTTGTGCTTGTATACTTCTGCGAATTTTGCAAGACCCCTACCAAATTTGGTGGATAAGCAAAAGCTCATCATCATCAGGTTTCATTTTATATCTGAGGAGGAACGCAACCACCTTCACCAATCTACCACAACTGCCTCTACTTCGGTGCGACTACACTAGAACGCATTTGCCAGCAGAAGGCTTGTCTCAATTTTGTCCCACGTTTCAGGATATTTGATTTCGGTTCTTGGGCAAACGCATTCAGTGCAACAAGAACTCATCCCTTTTGTTAAAAATTCATTAACGTCTCATGGAAAAACTTAAAATCACGACCAAAATGTACGCGTGTGCCAGGCTCACGGTCAGGACAATGAATTATGCTTCTCAAATCGCACAGCTGTGCCTAACGCCAGCTCTCTGAGGGGTGCCCTCTGCTCCTGGTGCTTTAGGGACCGCCAACACGGAGTTGCAGAGAGCGAGGACACCGGCTGCCCCGCCGCTGCGCATTGCCACCGCTGGCCCCCCCGGGGCGGACCCCCTGGCTCAGAGGGGAGGGCCACGCCTCAGGCGCGGGAGAGGCCCTCGGGGAGGCCCGCGGTGCCCGCCCCCCGCCCCGGCGTACTTGGTGACGAGCTCGTAGCCGGACATGATGTTGCCCATCTGGTCGGCGCCCCCCAGCTGGATGCGGCAGCCGTGGTGCTGGTGGAGGTGGAGGAAGTCGTAGGCCTGCAGCGCCGGGTAGAGGAACTCGGCCAGGCTCATGCCCTCGGGGCTGCGCAGCCGCGCCTGGCAGCTCTGCCGGCTCAGCAGCGTGCCCATGCGGAGCCGGCCGCCGGCCCCGCCGAGGAAGTCGAGCAGCGGCTGCCGGCCCAGCCAGGTGGCGTTGTCCAGCAGCGCGGCCTGCCCCAGCCGCCCGCCGCCCGCCCCCCAGAACAGCTCCCGGTGGTTCTCGAAGAGCCGCCCCAGGCCGGCCCGCAGCCCCCGCGCGTGCGCCCGCACCCGCTCCGCCGACAGCGGCTCCCGCGCGCGCTCCCGGCCGCTGGGGTCCCCCAGGCGCGCCGTGGCCCCGCCCACCACGGCGATGACGTTGTGGCCGGCGCGCTGGAAGTGCAGGAGCGCCATGACGGCCAGCAGGTGCCCGACGTGCAGCGAGTCGGCCGTGGGGTCGAAGCCGCAGTAGGCGGTGAGGGGCGGGCGGCCCGGCTCCAGCAGCCCCGGCAGCTGCTCCTCGGCGCTCTGCGCCGGGAACACCTCCTGGAAGAGCCCGCGCTCGCACTGCGCCGCCAGCAGCCCCCCGGCACCCCGGGCCCGCCGCGGCTGCTCGTGGGCTCGCCGCCGGAGCGGCAGCAGCGGCGGGGCCCGGCGCAGGCCAGTCCACAACCTTGCCGCCCGGCCGCACCGCCGCCCCAGCGTGGGCGCCGCCATCTTGCCCGGGGGCCGCTGGGATCGGGGCGGGGCGGTGGCGGAGGGAGGGGAGGGCCGGGGCGGGGCTGCCTGCGCCGCCGCCGCCGCTCGCCCCCGGGGCGGTACCCGGAGGCCAGGCTGGGTTAAGGCGCCGGGGGTGTGGTTACCCGGTCGGGAGGAGTCGCGGGGAGGCGCTAACGGCCGGCGGCGAGAGCGCTGCGGGCCTGTGCGCTGGCTGGTGCCTTCGGGATGTTAACGAAGACGCGCACAGAAACGCCGTGCGTTGGCTCCTCCTACCGTTTTTTCCAACCCGAAATACGGGGATTTCAAACCGCTTTCAGGCTAAAATGCTTGCGTTGGAAATCGGGCCTTCAGCTTTGAGTAGGGCGTCTGGCAGAGCTCGTACCAGATGCTTAAATTAGTAACATTGCGGCTTTAGAACTTAAAACGGCCAGAATTTATAAACTTCGCGGGTCTGAGCCTGTTTAAAACACTGTCTTGCCGTCATTTCACAGGACATTGGCTTCAGTGTCTTTAGGTGTGTTTTGCTCACCTATGAACTTCCTCGTTCTTCCCAGTTGTATTGTCAGTTGAAGTAAATCACTTCTGCTGGCTTGGCAGTGCAGAGAGGGCTTGCACCGGTCACCTGTGGCTTCGAGCGACTGCTAGTCCAAGAAAAACAATGTTTGTGGTGGTATTTTTCTAGCATTTTCCAGAACTGTTCGCTCCTCCTTTTGACTGACTTCCTGCTTCAGTTTAACAAAACAAGTAGTAGTCTACTTTAATTTAGTGAGAGTAGTAAAAGATACTGGAAAAACTTGGGGAATCCCATACGCTTGGTATGCTTTGATGCTTCCCTAAAGCACTGTAGTAGAAGGAATTCAGTTAATAAAAAAGAAAGAAAAAAAGATGTGACCAGCATAGAATCATAGAATCATAGAATTGTTCTGGTTGGAAGAGACCTCCGAGATCATCGGGTCCAACCATTAACCTATCACTACCAAGTCCACCGCTAAATCATATCCCTTAGGGCCTTGTCTAAACGGAAAAAAATACTGTCTTTTAGAGAAATTGCATTGTTTTTACAACAAGCCCTTCCAATCTTGGACAGTCCGGCTTTGTATATTGATTACATAGGTAAGTATTGGCAGATTGTATTTCAGAGGGGAACATACCTCATAAACCAGGAGGTATTTAGATTGTCCAGTTACTCGTGAGTTCACACAGCCTGAAGAAGATGTTTTATTAGAGATTTGAGCAGTGCTAAATAATGATACCGATACAAATCTATCTTTTAATTCATCGCTTTAAGTTGAGGGGAGAGTATTTACATGTGTTTAGCAGTCATAGGTCAGCATCTGGTTGTCCTGGTCAACTTCTCAAATTCACCAAACTGATCTCCACATGGCATACAAATATTGACAGGGTGGGTCCAAGGTGGTGTCAAAGGCGAAACAGAGTGTACGTGACTATGACACACAGGAGAGAAGGAAGATATAAAAGCATTAGTTTTGCCACTTGAAGGCTTTTATCATTGAAGACTTCTTGCTGAGAGACCTGCGGGTAAGTGAAGTACAGAAACGTTCTGTTGTATCACATTGGGGATAAGCATGATTGAAGAAAACCAAATTTTGGTGGAAAATAATGAAAGAAGGAAAAAAAAGTCCATTAAGTATCAGTGAGCTAATCCTAAACTGATGAAGTATCTGTCGGTGGGAAATACTTAATGCTTGCGCTAATGGTGTTTTATAAGAAAAGGTGCTGTGAAGTACTTTGTCGTTGGACTGGCAGCTGTATACTTAACAGGGATGGTATAAATTGTTTTTGTTTTTCTGAAGCTTTATTGTGCTGGCAAAAAGAAAGGGGGTTGGCAATACAAGATACCAGATTTTCCTTTACGTTTTGTTTGCATTCATGTGGGGTGAAGGGTGTCTATTATTTTTTAAAACATGAATAAACACAACTAAGTTACATTTTCGTGTATACGTACATACAAACACACACACACGTACATGTATATTCTCTTTACTACAGTGCTTTGCTTCAAAAGTAAGTTAAAAGGAAGATTTTTTTTTTTTTTCCCCTCTGAAGAGGAGATCTTCTGGAGCTGACGACATGGAGGATGGTTTGTATCTCTTTGCTCTGGTTCGTCGTCTCCATATAGTCAACTCTTCTGCTTTGGGCACATCTCTTCAGCTTCAGGAAATAATACAAAAACTGGACATCACATCTGGAGTTTGGCTACTACTTTGTAGCTAGAATGAGCAGCAGGAGCTTAACCACAACCCAGAGCTTTTCTTTGAGTATTAGTTTCTGTGGGGTTTGTTAGATTTGTTATTTGCACGGTGGTATTGCTTTATGGCTGTTAAGCAGCTCAGTGTTGCTTAGCAATGCGTAGTGGCGCGCTCCTTAGGCAACACCAGCACAAACCTTTCTCTGTCTCACTTGTATTTTCTGACAGTTAATCTGTATGTGCAGTATATTAAAAAAAATAAAAATTACGTATTTCTAGGTTTTCCTTTATCCAAATACTCTGCCTTCATTCTCCATATTACCAAAAGTGCCATAGCCAACAGTGTCTTTTCTGTAGCATGAACCTATTTGAATTTGCCTTCTAATTATGACCTCTTTATTTGGACCTGTTCAGAAAGTCATCCATGCATACGTTTAGAGAAGAAAGACTTGTGTATGTTTCTAGCTCGTCTTATGGAGGATTCTCCAGAGTGTCATGCCCCATCTGACCAGGTATGTAACAGGCTAGCATTGCTAGGAAATATTTTTGCTGCTTATTTTACTGAGAATTATCCTTTAAAATATCTAATGACATCCATCAAACAAAACATTTATACAAACCTCTATTGTATGATTGCCTGCTTTTTTGCGGGAGCGAATCTGATGAGTTACGTGGTCCATTCTAGTCTTGTGTTTTAAAAGTTACTCTAATAATCAATGCTGTTAAGTTTTTCCCTGTAATCTGATAAAGTTACATACAGATAACTAGATTCCTAAGTATAAATTAATACCAATTTTTTCATTTCCCATCACTATGTCATATCACCGAGGCATGTCAACATGCCCTAATTGTTAATGAACCCCATAATAGAACGGGAGGAGATAACCAGGGAAAAGTGGCACTGTCTTGTGTTTGCTTTCCCTGCTTGAAAGACAAGGATAAAATGATGTTCAGTTGTCTACGTGTAGGGATATTGTGAAGATCATTTTGTGTTTACCTGTGATTTAAAATAGTAAATCATTCTGTGAGACAGAGTTGTTGGCCTCCCTCTCTCCTTCCTGTGCATACTGAACCAGATTCAGTTTCTGTTCCCAACGATCCTGCTGATGCACATAGTTTCAGTCATTTAGCCAGAATGGTCATTCCTTCTGGGAATGGCACAAAGCAGGTGAAACACACAGGTAAAACAATATTCCTACATTCAAATTGACAGCCTTGCCAATAGCTAGAGTGGTACTAGACAGCATGGGTAGTGGTAAGGTGTTTCCTCTTTGGAGTTGTTATTAACTCAGGGAGTACAATTCTTCATGTGAATGTCTCTGAAGACATTTTTATACTTTGTCCATTTATAGTATGAGAACAGAGCGTATCAGAGGTAGTAGCAAGCCCAGCAGGCAGCTCTGCCTTTTGTGTGCCAGACTTCTTCCATGTTGTGAGTCTTCTTCAGATGCATCTCAGCAGAGTTGTAGGCTGTGAACTCATTCACGTAAGGATCGGTTTAGGGACGACATTCGGTAAGCGAGAGAAAACAGGAACCTTTCTCTGCGCTAAGCGTGACTGAGCAGCGGTAGCTTGTTAAGCAGAGCTCCTTAGTCCTTTCCTCGCAGAGACAGACTTTGCAGTTCAGGCTTGGAGCTTGCCGTCGGTGCTTTACCGACAGCTGAATCAGCCCCAGGTGCTCCAAGGGCCGTTGTGCTTTTCTGAAAGAAATAACTGAAACTCCCATTTTATCATTTATTTATGTCCTCAATTATATAGTTAAAATACATCCTAGCTTAATTTTAGTTGTGAATATGAAAATATTAACTATTTTATCTGCAACTCCACACACTGTTTTGCTTGTGTAGAAAGCTTTTCATACTCTAGGTTATCTGAGAACGGTTTATAAAACTATAGATTAAATACTACACAGTGATCAAGTTAGCAGATAAGAGTAACAGTGATGGTTACACTTTTAAAACTTTAAGAACTACTTCTTAAATATTACTGAATTTATGAACAGTTGATCTGATATGGGACCTAATAATAACAAACAGCTTTGAATGTGAAACAGTAGAATCATAGAAATGTTCTGAAATAATCTAATCCATTTTCTTGCAGTGAAGCAGGATTAAATTAGACTTACATCACCCTTATCAGATACTTATCTGACCTGATCTTCGAACTATTCTATAGGAGCAATTTCTCAACTTTCTTATGTCAAGCTTCAGTCTTTCTCCTAGATTTTTTTTTTTTAAACCTCTAAGGTTCCCTACCTAGATTCTTCAGTGTGCTTCCATTTTTCTTAGAGTAGGGCAAAAACCTGATGTGACACTCCCTTCAGATGGAGTAACTACAGCCGTGCAATTGCTGTAAATGTCTATCATACATGGAGGTCAATAGTAACGTTGTGTTGTTGGTCTGTTGAATTCTAGTTCACAACAGTCTCCTGACTCTTTTGTGGCTAGCAGATATTTCTATATTGTGTTTGCTTGTTCAGTTTCTATTTCCAAAGCAGGATCTTGCTTTGCTTGGTTTTGGTTTCATCTTGTTGCTCTGTGGCCTTTTCCATGTTCTTGTTTGCTCTCCTTTCCTGTTGTGTAATGTAACCATGCCTCCTTTGACGCACAGCTGCAGGTGTATCCTGAACATATTACTTTTCTAGCTGCTGTCTCCAATAGTTAGTCTAACATTATCAGAAGGTCCTTGAAGGCATCAGATGATTACTTAAAGGATTAAAAAAAAAAAAGGCACTTCATCCTTTTACCTTTTGCTCAGATAGTCAGTAATAGATCTCTGTTGGTATCCCTGATGATACTACTTTCTTCACTCTTGCTTTGCTTAATGCTTTTATTTCTTTGAGAAATTTACAGAAATACATGTTTACAGTCTTTTTGAAAGATGTTACTGAATTCCAAAGCTGCTGTTCTTTTCTCAAAAGTGGCATAAGATATTAAATTCCCATGCAGACATCCATCGGGGCAGGCGGAGTGGTCCTGCGTTCAGCGAAAGGTTCCCCGTAGGTGTTACTGGACTTCAGAACAGTTGAATACGTAGATGATCACCTAGAATAGATTGTTCCAACTACTTCTGTGACAGAGCAGACAAAAACTGTTACTTAAGTAAGAACTGAATAATCGGATCTAATTTTGAGGTTGGCCCTGCTTTGAGCAGGGAGGTGGATTAGATGACCTCCAGGTTTCCATTTCAAATCTAAGTTACTCGGTGATTCTAACTTGTTACCGTGTGGTGCCTCTACCAGCCTTGTAGGGGGGTTGCATCCAGCGACAGTATAATTTGCTTTTTGCACTATTGTAGCAACAGTGGGCATTAGAATACCTGCCATTACATGAACGCACAGAAGATTTAAAGAACCTGGGCACTCATTATTAACTTTAATACCATTGTCTTTTTTTTTTTTTCCCCTACCACAGCTAATGCAGTGTTTATAAAGAACCCAGCTATATATGTGTGTGTATGTATATAGCTGTATTCTTGGAGAAATTTGGCTAAAAGAAACAAATACTTCTGAGAGTGTTTTAGAAAATTTAGAAATCTATAGTTTGATCTTTCTGATTGATTCCAGTTTTGGTTTCATGTGTCTCTTAATTGGAGCAGCACTGGATTTCTTGAGAACTAATGCACAGAAAAACATCAATTCATACTAAATTTACATTAACTTTTCATAAAGAGAAGTTGTGATCTAAAGATTGTGGGACTAAAGAGCAGTTATATGTAACACAATGTGGCAAAACCTGCAGTGTATTTTTGAATCTGTATAAAGCGCGTGTGCTTGTAAAATCAAATCTGCTGTGAAAAATAAGTTTTCTTTTTTTTCTCTTCAGTTCAATAAGACTGGGATTGTAATATGCGAATCGGGCAAAGTACACAAAATAGTAGCTATGAGTTTCTCCAAAGCTGGGTTGCATGCTGTACAACAAATCATTCTGTGTCTTCCCTCTTCTTTGCGTGACTGCACTGTGTATTTGTCCAGGAAACCATGCACAACTTGTACCACATTCCTCATTCAAGGTATATAATACATTTTTAATCAATCTCATTCAAAGCATATAATACATTTTTAATCCATCTGTGTTAACTGCAGTTCTACCTGAATAAGAAGTTCATAAATGACCCCACTAAACATCATGTCTAGAAAAATGGTGTGCATAGCTTAGTCCAATAAATCCCTCCTTAGTCAAGTAATCCTTTTTTTATGCAGATAGTGTCTTAGAAATAAGTGAGACTGCTTGCTTGGGAAAGGATTGGCAAACCGTGGGGGGTCATTTACGAAAATGAAGTACCGGTCGTTGCAATGGTTCTATATTCAATTCGGATCCCATTGCAATGGGAGTGGTTTAAGCCTGTGGGTAACTATATAGGCTTTGGAATCTAGTGTATACACAGAATTGCAATGCTATAGAAAATTGGCCAACTGTTTCAAATGAAAACCATGTGAATTGAATGTTCCACCGAACTGTATGGCACTTTAAGTGACTTTCAGTGTTTGTCTCTAGGTTCAGTTTCTTCAGTCTATTACTGGCCAATGGCTCCTGAAACAAGGGGAGATGATTCAGTGGTTAAGGAAGATGTTCAACAAGCTGACCGTGTGTTTCTTAGAAGTCATATAAGTAGCAGTGTGCTCTTACCCATGACAAGCTTTGAAACTGTGAAAATGATTGCAAAAAAAATACGATGCAAAGGACAGCTGAACGACGATTTTAAGTTGCTTGATTATCGAACTGAAGACTTCGAAAAATATTGTTCACTGTTTAACATACATAGCTGCAAAGATACGTGTGTCAAACGGATAGAAAATGCTTTTCGTTGCTATGATTTTTTACTGGAATGTTCCCAACTTGAGAAAAAAGAACCAAAGGAAAATGTTCATCGACATGCATTGCAGCTTTGTTATTTTTTAGCAGCAAGATCTGGTAAGTTATGATGAGAGTATATAAAGAATATTAACCAAATATAAAGAATGGATTACCATGTATTTATTTTTTTTTTTTACTGCTGTTGATTCATTCAGCTAGTGCAAAGAGTAAATATTTCACAACATGTGTGGGTATCAGAGAAATTGGCACGCTTTCCTAACATAACTGCTAAAATATTATTCATTAATGTATTTGTTACACTAATGTTTAATGTTATTGTGTATAATGTTTGTTGCAATACTGAGCTTAAACCTAAAGCAGAAGATAGAAACACAAATAATAGAAATGTAGAAAATAATATTTTATGACTTAATCCATTTTGGAAGAGGGAAACAACATTATAAATATATATATATACATTTAAATATTCTTAGTATATTGTTAATGTACTTCGGTGAACTTGTAGCGAATGTCATCAATGGAAGATCTTGATGTATTTATAACCTTTTATATTCTGTTATCAGGATTTTGTATCAAGTTAGTACTCTGCAATTACTAATCAAAGAGTAAGTGTACCTTGAGTTAGATTTTAAGTTGTTGTGTTCTTCTGAAATCTGACATTTGTTGTACTTGATAGTAGTTATGCCTCATTGTGTTACTGTGTATGGGTATCTGTCTAGAATTGGATAATGTATATGCATGGAGGGATTCTTTCAACATATAAGCAGTCACTTATGCCTTCCGTTTCTATATCATTAAAGCAATACATGTTAATCTGTAAAATATATTTTTAAGTATGAAAAAAGTATGTTTTTAAGTGACACGAAAATCTTTCTCTCTTCTAAAAGATGATCCAAACCGAGGTGTGGGGTGTGCACTCTACAGTCAGGACGGATATTTTGTAAGTAGATTGAGTTCTCCAACACTTGTAAAATTTCTCTTCAGTGCTCCAAGGGGTGCGATTTATTTGATCCAATGTAGACATCTGCAGTGTAGATGCCTACTTCTGAGCTATTGGCCCTGGCTCCCCTTTATAGTCAGTGGAGATCTAGAGTGTCGTTCATCCCAGTCCAGAGTCTGGAATAGGCCAGGTAGACCTGGTTTTCTCCCTTGAATATAAAGGGAGTCTAGGGTTACTAGTTCAGGTGTAGATGTGTAAAGAAGTTAAGGGAGATGAATTTCCCTCATGAACACATTCTCCCATAATAAATATGCTAACAGTAATGATAATATTTTATCATTTAACTTTACAAAAGTAATCCCTGAGGCCCACTAAAAAGGAGGATCCTAAGTTTCTTGCAAAGTTAGAGAGACAAAAAGATGGTGATGAAATTAATGGAGAACAATGACCTTGCTGGATGCAAAAGCAAAATTAGCTTTTGACTGTGTTAAAAGGGATAACAAGATGGGGTGGTAAGGTGCTTGTGACAAAGTGTTAAAACTGATTAAAAATCTGATATAGATCGCTATAAAAACTTAGAAGTTATATGTACCTAGAAATATAGAGACATCATATATTTAGGTTTTGAAGCTGTATTAGTAGATGGTTAAAATGTTGCTGATGTTCGGAAGCGTCTGTTAGATTTTGATTATTTTATTTTATTTGTTTTTTTGGCAGTTTGGGGCAGGTTATAACGGATACCCCATTGGCATATTATATGCAAACTTGCCCCGTGTGGGGAGAAAAAAACAAAAGACTGGACTTGCAAAACGGGAATTTGTTCTCCATGCTGAAGCAAATGTTCTCCTATACAGGTTATTGTTACAAATCTAGTAATGGAGTGACTTTGCAGGCATTCTTTGTGACAATAGCTGTGAATAGTGTGTAGTGTGAATAAGTCAATTACTAACCATGGATTTTCTCTTTGACCTTTCCATCTGTTCTTCAACCGTTAATCCATTTTCAAAGACTTAACATTTTATACCTCTGAGCTTATAATCAACATTTTAATGGGTGCGTTTCCTCTCCTCCACCCCCAGAAAGGTGTGGTACCACCTTGTTTTCCTACACTGCCAAAATAATCACCCAGTCTCGTTGTGATGAAGCTCTGAACAGTTTTTGAAAGACACAGTCTGCAGCATTCTGCCTGGCAGTCTTTTTTGGTGGTCCTTCGGCTAGCAAGAGTAGTGTCAAGTCAGCCAGATCCCTTAAGACTCTAGCTGTCAATAATTGGAGAATTGTTAGTCTGTAAAACCATATGGCTCATAATGGTAGCACTTTTATATACACAGGAGTAGAGGAAGCAACAAAGATCAGATATTTGAAGGGAAAATCAAGATGAAATAAGAAACTTGGAGGAGGAGATAGAGATTAATCTAATCAGAAATAATAGTCTTCAATGAAAATACTAATTTTACTTTAAAGAAATGTAAACATTATGTTTAGTTTTAGCTTTTCAGAAAATGAATTAATTGTGCAAATACATATATTTTTTCAGATCAAAGGCCAAAATAGAAGAGAGTGATGTTTTTTACTGCACCAAACCTCCCTGTCATGAGTGTCAGAACCTTTTGAAGGATGTGAAAGTCAAGACAATTCATTGTGTAAAGGAATCATACAAACGAAGTGAAAAAGTATGCTTATGTAATATTAATTTATTTTCATAATGTAATTATATGTTTGGGGGCAGAGGCGTCAGTTTATTTATAGTTGACCTACAGACAAGCACATCAGTTCTTACCTTTTAATATAGGAGCGGAACTATAGTAGATAATCACCTATGAGGTGCTTCATTCTTCATATTCGTATACAGCTGAAATTTTACGGCTTGCTTTCTGCCTTGGAAATCTTTACACTCAGATACTGCTACAGTCAGGAAAGGAACAAGTTAGATATTTTAGAATCTTGCACTGGGAAAGTCCAGCCTCCTGTTTAGCTATATCTATATGGCAGAGCTCTGGAGTGCTCCCTGATTTTGTGTCTGAGTGCTTGTTCTGGCTGTGCCTGAGCTTTTATGATGGTGAGACCTGGATATGTGTCTTGGTGGCTATATGGAGGAAACCTGGACATAGATGCTGAGGGGCGCTGTGGCATGCTTCATTAAGACCTCCAATATGAAGGAGTATCTCTGTACTGCATTGCCCACACTTAACTTTTAATCCCTCAGGGTAAATGCAACAGTCTTCTTTCTAAGTCTCATATTCTTATATTTGAAGTGTCTGATGAGTTTGGCTTCACTGTTTACAGGTCTGTGCCAAACAAGGTATTTTTGGCTGCATCACAAGATATAGCCCTCCATTTAGTGGAAAGAACAAGTATTTTCTGAGTTTGCAAAGGAGTAAGAAGTCCCTTAATTACTTAACAGGATTTACTTGGATGTAATTTAAATCAAATAATTTGTGTATGGCTTTGGAAAAATCTTTCTGAAGGAAAAGGTCTCAGTCCTGGTTCAGGCCCAAGTATCCAGTTAATGTCCATGTTCTAGACTAAATTCTACCCCTGAAAAGACAAACATGGCCAAGGTATTCAAAGTCATCTTTGCCTTGGTTTTTGCTGTCAAGATTTACCCTCAGGAATCCCATGTCCTAAGACCAGTGGCAAGATGTGGAGCAATGAAGATTTACCCTCAGTAGAACAGAATCTGGTTATGGAATATTTAAAGAAGTTGGATGTACACAAGACCATGGGACCTGTGAAGAAGGTGACTGGGAGTAGTTAGGGTGGATTTATGAAGGGGAAAACATGCCTGACTAACCTGACATCCTTTTATGATGAGATGATCAGTTTGGTGGATGAGTAGAGAGCAGTGGATGTTTTTCATCTTGACTTTAACAAGACTTGCAACACTATCTCCCACAGCATCCTCATAGACAAACTGATGAAGCGTGGACGAGATAAGTGAATGGTGAGGTGGACTGACAGCTGCCTGAACTGCCAGACTCAGAGGGTTGTGATCAGCAGCACAAAGTCCAGCTGGAGGCCAGACCCTAGTGCTGTACCCCTGGGGTGGATAGTGGGACCAAAAGTGTTTAATATTGCCATTAATGACCTGGATGATGAGTCAGAGTGCCCCCTCGGGAAGTGTGTAGATGATCCAAAACTGAGAGGAGTGGTTGGTACACCAGATGTTTGATTCAGAGGAACCTTGCCAGGTTGGAGAAATGGCAAAATAGGAATCTAATTAAGTTCAACAAAGGGAAGTGCAAAGCCCATGCGTCTGGCGAGGAACAGTCCCATGCCCCAGTACAGGCTGGGGCTGACCAACTGGAAAGCAGCTTTGCAGAAAAGGACCTGGAGACCCTGGTGGGTAACTTCACTAGGATGCAGCAGTGTGCCCTTGAGGCAAAGGCCAACAGCCTCCTGGGCTGCGTTAGGCAGGTCATTGCCAGCAGGTTGAGAGAGGTGATCCTGCTGCTCAGCACTGATGAGGCCATGGTTGGAACATTGTTTCCAGTTCTGGCCTCCTCAGTACAAGAGAGATGGACATATGAGAGCAAGTCCCACTACAGCCCATGAAGATGATTAAGCGATGGGAGCATTTCTCATATGAGGAGAGGCTGAGAGAGCTGGGACTGATCAGCCTGGCGAAGAGAAAGCTCAGGTGGGATCTTACCCATGTTTATAAATACCTGATGGGAGGGAGTAAAGAAGACAGAGCCGGACTCATAGAATCATAGAATCGTTTTGGTTGGAAGAGACCTCCAAGGTCATCGAGTCCAACCGTTGTCCAACTCTTCTCAGTGATGCCCAGTGATGGGACAAGAAGCAATGGGCACAATTTGAAATACAGGAAATTCCACCAAAACATGAGACAAAGACTTTTTGCTGTGAGGGTGACGAGCACTGGAACACGTTGCCCAGAGAGGTTGTGGAGCCCCCATCTGTGGAGATACTAAAAATCTGAGTGGACACAATCCCAAGAGATCTGCTTTAGTTCACCCTGCCTTGAGCAGAGAGTCTGGACTGGAGACCTCCAGAGGTGGCTCCCAACCTCAGTGATTCTGCGAGTGCCTCGTTTATTTGTTTGCTTTTAAGTTTCTTTTTTCTTTTAGGATCCTGTAGGTGCTTTAGAGAAAAACTTTCGCTATCATGAGGTAGGTTTGCATATTGAAGATCAGACTCAGAGTTGTATTACTAAAAAGAATTTTTGGACATTTATTTAGTAAAAGCACAGAATAGTTTGCTTTGATATGTGTCACCCTTCTGGTTTGCCTTGTTTATTTGGGGTTTTTTTTTCCCTGTTGTTTTTAAGAAGCACATTTTCATTAGATGGAAGGTACATTAAAATACATTGAGTGTTCATGAACCATTTGATGATATGTAAATATGTATTCACTTGAATATACACATCAGAGCTTTTCATTATTGTCATTATTTTGAACTCCACCATTAGTTTTGGGAGCCAGTCATTCCTGGATGTCATAAAAAATAATTCAGCAGGTAGAAGGCATGTCAGAAGTGGAAGCAGATGATGTAGAGAAGTATTGCTTCACTTTTCAAGATCCATCAGATATATCTGATGGATGTAAAGCAGTCTGAGTTGGGAAAAGAGGGAGCTAGGATACACAAGACTACTGATGAAACGGGTAAATGCTTAGAGGAGAGTAGGCTATGTAATTGACTTTTATCTTCCTCTATAGAACAAGAGCTTTAGAACTGGAATAGACAGGAATAACTTTGAGGACGCACGTTTGTCCAGTGGTCATCATGGTAGATTGATTAAGAGCTGTTAGATATAATGGCAGATTTGAGCAGACAAACTGTGGAAAGTACTACATAAATGTTTACTTATTCTTTAAATAAATGTATTGAGTTTTTGTTTGGTTGTTTTTTTCCAGTGGAAACAGTGCGAAACTCAACTTACGGCAGGTATGGTTAAGATTAATTTCCTTGTCCTTTGGTACTGTTCCATTTGGTTTCTTTTGGTATTACTTGGTGTTTAAACTTAGAAGCACAGTATGTTACTAAGTATTTTTCTTTAAAGCCCTTTTTGCAGCATGTAATAAATACAACAAAATCTGGTTGTAAATTGCATATAATTACTGTAAGTTTGAGTTATCCTTAAATTAGTTCTGCTCATTCCAACCTTCCTTTAGAACTATGCATTATAAATATCTGTACCCTGCAGATTTCACTTCTGCCACAATACTTCTGAATATGCAGAAGACAGAATTATACAGAAATGTTGTCCTTGAGGTCTGTAGGTGGCCATACCCCGTAACTGGTTACAGTTGAAAAGTCAGAGGAATAACTTAGTAAGTTTCTGGGGTTAATGGTTTCTGCTCTCTCTTAGTCATTAATTTTTCGATTTTTGCAAAATGACTAATCAGCATCCTTCATGATAGTTTTCTTATTTCAAGCCTTTTCTGTGAATTTCTTCTAGCCTTAAATGGATATATCCAAATATTTGGAGGAACTGGGCTTGAGTCTTCTCCCCATGCCACTGGCTTTATGCTGTTCTGAGTTATACCAGTTAGAGAGTCAGGTCACCTACCACAGAATAATGTCATTAATACTGAAATTTTCTTAAATAACTTGTAATTTTATTTGACTAGACAACCAGTAAAATAACAGAAGTTTTTAAGAACACTGTACAACATTTTGAGAACACACCAAATCTTGTATACTTGCTTGGTTTAGGCAAAAACAAACTTAGAACTGAACTAAAATTTTGAAATCTTAATGATTTATAAGCTGAAGCACCATTGCTCTTATTGAGGGAGAATAGAGATTTGAAATCAAATAAAGAATTGGAACAAAACTGAAATTAGAAGATAGAAACTCAAAAAAATTTGCTGACTACATCTTCATGGAGTGTGAAGATACGAAGGACAAGTGAGTTGGGGAAAACTATGTAACTGAAGAGGAGTAAAGGATAGGTTATTTTAAAATCGAGGAGAACAGTGTGTATTTGCAGTAGAATAAAATCAATCTGATGGGAAGAGTGAGAACCAGGACGATGAAGTTTGCGTAAGGAGGATGACAGGATGGCAGAAATGAACAAGCAGAGACTCAGTATCAAAGACAAGATGAGGCAGTCCTGAGTGTGAAGGCAAAGGGAGAGAGGAGACAGTGTAGGTATTGGCCATTCTGTATGTGAGGAAAGCATAAACCCCAGCCCAACCCTCTTGTCACCACCACCACCATTGGGGAGCCGTATTTATTTCTATGTGAAATTCAGTTAACTGTTTTATATCTGGGCAACTCCCATTCATTTTAATATAGTTTCTTTCTGAATGAAGTATCAGAGCCTGGACTTTGATGTCCTGACTGTCAAATCTTGTCCTAAACCAATCATGGCTTCTGAGATGCCCAACTCACCGTGGATGGTCTGTCAGTGTTGATAATGAGACGAGGAAGGCTGATACACTGCTACGCTTCGTGTAATCTCTTCTTATGTGATATTCCTAATCAGACCTTTTTCTTTATGTCTTCCAGTACCCAGTGATTCAAAAGACAATGGAGGAACAGAAGAAAGGAATGATGAAGGCAAAGTGAAATAGATTTAGTAAACTTTTCACTAATCATCGTAGTTTTTAGTTTCCCTAATTTCATTTCCTTAAACAGGGTTGAATAAATGCAATTGTCCTGAAAGCAGTGAGTTGGATATTAGACAGTACAGAAAGCTGATACACAAACTTCTGACATATCTCTCTGGCAGCATATTTGTCTTCATTTTAACTTTACTTTAAGTAAAAGTAATTGTCTACACTTTTTTTCCAGTCTTACCTAATGTTATTGAAATCTTAGCAGAAAACATAACATGAAAGAGAAGGTTTTGTACTATCATAGTTGAAAGATACAAATTTTGAAGAAGAGTATGACATAGGGGAATAGAGTTGGCTGTTCCGGTAATTGGATATTCACATACTGTTTCTTCCTTCTTGAAGTTACTAGAAATCATTCCCTATGCCAGCAGAAAAGAGTAGTAGCATTAAAAAAACAGAAAAAAAGAGATCCAGGATACTTCTGCACTCTGTCAAGCAAAAGCTCCTGGCACAATCATGACCATTTGCCTCAGAGAACTGGCAGGCATAAATGGATGTGCTGATGGGTAAAGGGCAAAGATAAGGATCTTTACATAGTAACTGGCCAATGGAGCTCTGATACATTATTAAGAAACAGTTCTTTAGTTCAACATGCACAGAAATTATAACCTTTTTCTCCAAGTTTACACCTAGGACTGGGGAGCTAGATAATTACCCTTTCTATCTCATTACCAGTAATCATTTGCTAATTTTAGGACATTACCTATTTTTTTCTCCAAGGCTGTTTTGATTAACTTTTCTTTCCATTGTTTCTTTCTAGTTCCTCCTGTTCCTCACCTGAAGAAAGAGGACTTGTGCATCTTCTTAGCACTACATATGGAAAATTCACCAAGTGAATCACAGAAACCTGTGAGTTAAGTCATCTTAAGCATATTCATTGTTATTAAGACTAAAAAAGCCATAGTGTCCAATAGGATCTTGATTTAAAAATTACTGACTTGGTGTTGTGGGCAAAATGATCTTAGTTTGGGGAATTTTTACTTAATCCAATTTATTGCCAATAAACACAAACTTCTGATTGCTGAATTGGATATGGAGGGAAAAAAAGAAAACATAAGGAGTTAAACACCAAAGTAAACATCCTCCATCCATTTTTTCCAGGTTCAACTTAAGCCAAACACCTACCCTCCCACCTTCCTAGTCTCAACTTCCCTTGTTTTCACCATAGGTTACTCTCAGTCGGTCTCAGCTCCTTCAGTGAGGCAACGGGTGGTGCAGGAGGTTGGGGCTGTGCGTGACGGTTTGTCTGCAGCTCCTCTCTGCTTTTTCCCAGCTTTCCTCTGCTCCTCCGTACTTACCTACCGGCCCTGTCCTGGCATGGGTTATCTGCTGGCTGTGGTCCCTCAGGAGTGTCCTTGCCTCAGGGTGGGTCGCTTGTGGGCCACAGTCCCGCAATTAGGATTTTAATCTATTGTATTCTTAGACTCCAATAATTTTTGGTAAATCAAAGCTGTTTGAGATTTTGAAGCTACATAGATGTCTTGTGGTTCCTACCGTGAGTATCCTTAGAATAGTGTTGGCATTCGTTTGAAACTACACCTTCTCACTCCTTTCTCCTGTTTCGGTCATCTGCTAGACCAGCTATTGGAATAGTCACCTCCTTACTTTTTTTTTGTGATTTTACAGACCTACAGACTTTCCAAAGGTCTACCTCTTACCCCTTTCTGGACTCCAGTCAAAGTACTCGCGCTGTTGATCTAGCATACAACAATTGAGTTAGGTGCTGTAGACACACCAGAACTGACTGAAAAACCACAGGAATCAGCACATTTCTAGACTGCTTGATCCCTACCCTTTTGCAACAAATGCCATTCTTTTTCTGTAGGATCCTTTGGTTGCTATTACTTTGCATACACATAATCTGGATGGACTCTCGTTCATTGAAATACATTCCTTTGTATATGTGTACATTTATTTGTTTATATGTATGCAGTATTGCAAAACTGGAATTGTCATCTGTGAAGCGAGCAAGCCAAAAAGGATTATTGCCCTGGGCTGCTCAACAGAGGAACTTCATGCTGTGCCAGAAGTGCTGTTAAATTTTCCTAATGCACTGAAAGGCTGTGAAGTTTACATGTCTCGGATGCCTTGCCATTACTGCGCAAAATTGCTGGTTCAAGGTCAGTATCAGAACTGAAATATCTCCTAGCCTAAGACTGCACACGTGGCGTACTCACAAGCTGGTAAACTAGTCATACCAGTCATTACTCTTCCTTTTTATTTTCTTCCATTTTGCTTTTTGCATTTTTCCTCAGTTGGTTCTATATGAATCATTCAGATCACCGTCAGAAGCTGATGTAGCTAATGATCTTTTTAAAACAATGTCCTTGTTTTGGAAATTTCTACTGTTTGGTAAATATAAGTAGAGACAAAAGTTTAATCACCTGGGAAAAAAAAGTCATGAATTGTATATAAAGTTTCCCTTTTGACTATGAAAATAATGTGTTAATAAAAAAATATTTTAATATTATTTTACTAATGTGGGGAAAAGCTGCAGCTTGCTTAAGTATATTCCATATCACTTCACATTTATTAATGGAAAAAATGACTGCTAGTACATTTCATATTTAATATTGATCTTGCATATATATTTTCTTTATTCAGCACAAGTCTCACAAGTGTATTACTGGCCAAATTTTGAAATGAAAATGGAAGAAAATAACCCAAGGGATGAACTGGTAAAACATGCTAATGCCATCTTTACAGAAAGCTATGTTGTTTCAGCGGTATATGTACCAACAATAAACAATCAAAGAAAGATGCAAATACTTAATTCAAATAAAAGAGCATCTTCTGATGATGGTCTAATCCAAATTGCATCTATATTTGATGAGAAAACTGATGTGAATATTTTAAGGCACTTTAACTTGGACCATCTGAAAGAAGACAAACTGAAAAAATATGAAGAAAATCTTACTACAGCAAAGAATTGTTTTAAAACTCTGGCAAGTTGCAAAGATGAAGAAATAATAATTTTAGAAGAGAAGGAATCCACTGTAAAGAATAATCCTAAATACACCCATGCGTTACAGCTCTGTGATTTATTAGCATCCAGAAGTGGTAAGTAAATTAGTATTACTAAATTAACTCAGTAATACACTCAGTGTAGAAAAATCCTACATAATTGTTAGTCATATTCCTGGAGATGTAATATACTGAAAAAACCCCTCACCTTTAATTGATTACATTGCATTCTGTTAGGTAATTCATGAAACTCTGCATATCTAGCCAACTTTAGTATCACAGTGATATTTCCTATATTATAAAATTAATTCATGTTGCATCATTGTCTTACAAAACATATTCAGGTTATCTGAAGAAGGCTGGTAGTGCAAATTGGGCAAAAATCTCTCTAAGAAAAAATGGACTGTATCGTTACTGCCAGCTGGAGGTTTCTTTGCTGAAGGGGGAGTTGCTCCAGCGTGAGCCCCAGGGCTGAGTAAGACCCAAGGAAACACAGTGCAGAGGTATTTAGGTGGGCTCTTTCTGTACCGCTAGCCAAACTGGAGGAAGAGGAGGAATGTGCTTCTCCTGTTGTCCTCACCAGGTGGGGATTTCTAACTCCTTAGGCTGATTGCAAGAGACTCTGGTTGGGGCCGGTTTCTCCGTGGTACCAAATGGCAGGCGGTCAGTTCCAACGTTGGTTTTTGTTGAGCTTTCCTAGTTTTGCATTAAAGGTTTGTGAAACTGAAGAAGCACTGCTACGACAGGTAAAAAGAAAACAAAACTGGACATAATTATCTGTTACTTTCTGATGTTGTCCATTAGGCTGGCTGGTTGTGGTTGGTTACACCGAAGATCTTAGGCTGTTTTTTTGTTGAGTCCTACCTGTGCACGTTGAGAATAGGGTTCACTCAGCAGCACAGCAGATGTTTTCCACTTTATCCCAAATCCCTACTACTATTTCCCAATGCTTCTCCTACTGTTAGCTAAATGCGTTTGGCTGCTTTATGGAAGAGAAAGCATTGCAGATTTTGATTGATTTTAATCATCGTAACAGTTGCTCTTCGCTCATAGATAAAAAGTGGAGTCTTATGGCTCCCAGCCATATCTCAGGCAGTCTGTCAGCATTATGCCTGCACCAGCTCCCCTGGGTCACCAGAAAGTGGGGTTTCTAACTTTTTTTTCCCTTTCCCACAAAAGACAGTTTTGGGGGGTTGTTTCCTCTTGGGGGGGGGGTGTGCGGAATGGGGAAGAGGGAGGGACAGATCTTGGGCAGTACATGTCATTGCATGTGCCTGTGCCTTGAGGAAGGTCTAACAGAACTTGCTGTTCAGGCAGAGAAAGTAGATTTTAAACTCTTTCTGAGCTGCAACGATAGAAAGCATGCTAGTCTCAGCAGCGGGGAAAGAGCACTAGATAAGGCAACTGAGACGGACTAGAGGAGACAGAGAGCTACAAGGACTGGAGGGAAGTGCATTCATTAGCCTAACATCTGGTTAGCCTTCTTGTCAGCAATTTACCTGGTTCAATATTTTCTGGAGGTAGTTGAGCAAGGAACAGCAACTTTTGTCCCAGAAGGTGTGCTCTGCATCTCTCTGGACCAGCAGGCATGAGTAAGAATGTCATACCTTTCGACTGGCAGGTTTGTTGTAATATCATAGTGTTGTATGAATTTATAACTGTGGTTATTTGACTGTTTATCCTCAGACAATAATAATGGAGTGGGGACAGTGATTTACAAGGAAGACAACATTGTAAGTAAAGGTTTATGTGGTCTAGGAAATGGTGCTGCTCTTATAAAAATGTCCAATCATCATCTATTGTCATATGAAAATAATGCTTGTAAGATTGCTGTGTAATAAATTATCAGGCATGGAAATCTTTTAAAAAGCCCATTTCTGCCATAAGAAATGCACTTTAAGTTTACTAGGCTTGTGTTTATGCAAGTAAATGAGGAAGTTAACTCGCATCATATGGACTCTCTTAAAAAATGTTAGTGGAGTTGCAGTAATATAAAACAACTTTTTGTGAAAAAAAAGTTTATATTCCCTAACTCTGTCCCAGAACTTTAAGGTGGTGGATTATTCAATATATAGTCAGCAGCTAGAAGAGGTGAGGTCCCATGTTTGCTAAACTTTAAATGAGCTCATGACATGGTTACTATTATCGTATTGAAATTCCACGCTTAAAATGGACACAGCTAAGAAAACGTAGCTAACATTTTCCAAATCTTTTTCGTGACTTTGTGTTTAGCAGCCTCTTTTGTGTTAATTTTTTCTTCCTAATCAACTTTTCCTGTGATGATTGTTTATAAGCATTGTATTTCATGTTCATACGAAAATGTATTTCTGAAAACAAAGACAAATTATCCTTTTGCGGGAAAAAAATATTCAGGATTTTCTGAAACTTCACATATCATACAAATATATGATTAGGATCCACAATCAATCATTTTTAAATTGAGATCTGCATAAACATTACCAAACAGCATTACATGGGGACTCTCATTGAAGTTATTAACAGCTTTTAGGAGTTGGATTAGGCTGTAAATAACTAAAGGTCTCAGAACAACATTACCTTTTGTTTCTTTCTATGTTGTTTCTTTCTAGGTTGCCCTGGGCTACAGTGGATATCCAAAAGGGGCAATGAATAGTTTATTTTACGAGAAGGCAGATGTAGATTTTGACCAGCATGCAATTGTATGTGCAGAAGCTAATGCAATTATTATGAGGTAGGAACTCATTAAATATTTTGAAGGAATTAGACAAAAAAAGTCTTGGTGTTGGGTGCTTTATTAACGAAGAAATAGCTCTCTGACTAATCTACCATGGGAATTTCCAAAGCGTAGAAAGGAGAAGTAATGTTACATAGCATGGAAAGGAATTTAGTCTTGTAAGGCCCTGAGTACAATTGTTTTTTACAGCGATCTAGGTCCATGTGATCTTACATTCTAACACACCCAGCAAACTTGTATGACAGAGTCTCAGAGGTTCCTGGTAGTCCCCTGTCTCTGACCTCATGTAAGCTCCGTTCCCATGGGCAGTCATGGGCAGGGGTCTTCACGTGCTGGAGATGGCAGTAGCCAGTAGCAGAGCTATTGCTTCTGTGTGGGCTCTGGTGTTACTTAGCCATTGGAACTGCAGGGCATCACGGCTGGGTGATCAGCTTGAACTGCCTCCTTTGACACACGCAAACTGTTTCATGAAGTTTCCTGCCTATGGGAAATTTCTCTGCAGACTGGCAGTGCTGTTGCAAATGCTTGTGCACGTGTCCCTGGCTGACGGTCCCTCTTCTGACAACTGCTTAGTGGGCAGTGTGGTGACTGAATGCTCTGCTGTCACCTACTCTCATATTTAGGTGATTACGGTTTGGTGGCGAAATGATTCCTGGATATGCATTTCATAAACCAGAGTGTCTGTCTTTACAGTGCTGTGAGTACACAAAGAGTCAGTAGATCCGTTTCCTAAGTTGGCAAGCTCATGGTACGTACTGCAAGTGTTTGCTTGTCATGGGCTGCAGATTCCTTACTCACCTCCCTTGGCCAGTGACAGAAGAGGAAAAAATAGAGAAGAACCCACTCTAGGTTCCAAGATAAATAATTCCTCCTGCAAACACACCTTGTTTGTAATTGTGGCAATATTTTATTTTTTCAGTTCTGTGAGAGACCTGTGTAATGCTGAACTTGTCACTACACGTGAACCCTGCCGTGACTGTCTGAAACTGATCCGAGCAAAGAATATAGCAAAAGTCATTTGGCCTCTGCGAGACAGAAATGTAGGTGATATTAGAGACGATTAAAAGCCGCGTGTCGTGGTTCAAGGCTTGCTGTTCCTTTGCCCCCTCCCTGAGGACATCTTCCTAAAAACCTTGTACTTTCCCTTTGCTGGGGAGGAATTGCACACTCTTCACCGTTTCAGGCTAGGCTCTCCTCTGCATTGCCAGCTTCCAGCTTGTTTGCACCAGCGGAGGTAGGCTGGGTGCCATGGGAAGGATACTTCTCGTGGGGGTATAGATGGTAGAGATGGCCGCTCCCGCTCTGAACGGCAAGGGGACAGGGATGAAAGGCCATGCTCACAAGCTGTCCTTCGTCTCCTTCAGCAGGTGGGGAAGGTCCTGCCTACTAAGGCACATAGCCTTTAGATGGAGCTTCATGGGGCCCACCCTGCCCTTGTGCCTCCCAAAATAGGCTCTGTTCTCCTGTCCACCTACATAGGGACAGTGTTGGCTGTGGCAGTTCCTCCCTCTTTGTGAAGCCACGTACTCTTTCTGAACAGCTCATGCTCTGCTAAAGGCATGTGTACGGCTCCCTAGAAATACTTGCCTGTCTTACAGTCTAAATATCCTAGCAGGGGCAGCTCTTACCTTTGAGACAGTGGTAAGGACTTTATAAACATTGTTAAAATCTTTGTCATTCTGTCTTAGAAGTAATGTGTAGAGGTGATAATACAATGGGGAGAACAATAAGAGAAAATACTGTACAGAATGAGAAAAGTTTAGATTATTCGCTCTCCAAATAATACTGACAAGAAGAGAATACCTAGTTGTTGCACATTAGAAACCAAAAAAATAGCCATTATCTTGTAAAGGGCCTGGTAACGGTCTCCCATGCACTGCTTTCACACTCAGCTGAAGTTGCTGTTCTGTAGCACGTTTAACTGTTAGTAAAAGCAATGACTATGGAAAGTTGTTGCTTGCTGTAGATTCAGGTAAATGCCTCATTGGAGCAGATGGTTAGGTCCCTTTGTGCTGATAGGGGTCACTGACTTCAGATAATCCTTGCTCTTTCTTCTCTTTGTTCATACTGTCCCTTCCTGAATTAACTTCATAATTTCACTCCAGTTTGCAACAGTATTAAAAACATAGAACGATTCATAGGCGATTACAAGTGTTTCCTGATTCATCACCAAGTCTAAGCTGAGAATAACATTTTTTGGCAAGTAAAGACATTTTTAATACTTCTCTTGAGACTGGCTAGATCAGAACAGAATTGGATGCAAAATACTCAGCATGACATGTAGGCCATTGCAAGGTAAGAAGCCTCTTATGTGCATTGGCCCAAGAATGGTGATGCCAAACAAGTAGTGCAAGGCAGGCAGTGTCACAGCTTGCACTCTTCTGAACTCGTAATTTCCTAAAGCTTCAAAATTCTCACTAGCAGCACAGGATGCATGGTGATCTGTGAGCCAAAAAGCATGAGAACTTCTCCACAAAGCAGCATTCAACATTAAAACACAGAAATATATTGCATTCAAGGACTTTCTTTTCCAATAAGAAAGGGATATTCTGTTTCAAGCAGTCAGAGCTGCTGCAGGAAATCTAAGTTTATATATCACCGGCCTTAAATTGTGTCACAACTTTGATACTACATTAACACAGCTGTATTTAATATATAGTGCATTGGGACTACTACTAGTTTTCATTCTTGCGAAGAATTATCTCAGTGGATATGTGCACACAGATCTCTGTAGAACTGAGACCATACAGTTTTATTGATATGAGATAGAGTTAGTGAGGTAGAGTTATTTTTTCCTTTATCAAAACATAGCTCACTAACACAAATTATTTTTAATAAGCTTGATTTTTAGATGCTTTTTAGCACAGCTAATGTACATCCTAGATGATTTAGTTTATTTAAAAAAGCCCATCAGATAATATAAAAATAGAAATATGAAATCAGAAAATTGTTTTGAAAAGTCTTTCATACTGTTTAATGGTGTACGTTATATGTTTGTCACTCACTGTACGTTATATGTTTGTCACTCACTGTGTTGTTTTCTTTTCTTATCAGCTATCTGGAGGATTAACTGAAGATCCTTCAGGTAATGATGTTCAAATAAGATAATAGCAAATATGAAAAGGACAAGTTGTATTTATTTTTAGCTACAATTAAGACTGGCTCTGAAATATGACCATGTCAGAGGAGGAGTGGAAGAAACTAAACTGAGTGAGGTCATGGCATGTGCTAAACGTGGGACCAAGACATGAGCATTTTGATTACGTAGGTGGTGAGGAACGGTCTGTTGGAACAGGGACAGCTCACACCAACTTGGAAGCGGAAAAGATACAATGATTGCATCAAATTACTTCTTTGAAATCTCTGAGATGCTGCATTTTGTTAGCATCCCTCCCTTTGCAATGAACTAGTTAATTCAGTTACAGAGCTCATTTTTGCCAGTTGTTCCTTATTCATGTCGCCTGTACTTCTGCTTTCATTTCAGAGGGGCAGTCTGTGGCTGCTGCCGATGATAAAGCTCCACAACATCAAGACGAGCCTTAGGATCCAACGCCCCCAGGACCCCCCAGTATATTCAGTGGTGTTGGGATAATCACCTTGCGATGGCACCTGCTCTGCTTGTGTCCACTCCCTTCCAGAAGCACGCCTCACACCAGTCCCCCTGCCACCTCTTCTCTTACCGCTTCTGCTGTGCTCTACAGGGATTTGTTTCCGTCTGTGGCTTAAGGGTGGGAAAAGCATTTGCTTTCGATGTACCTCTAAGGGGTAGTCATGCCTAACTGGGGGGTGTCTGTAGCCATGAAGGCAGTGGTTATCTTCTGCAGCCCTCGCTCCCTCTGCAGCTTTTCTTCTCTTGGATTAGTCAGAGCATTTGAATGAGGATTTTGCCTTTTCCTTTATTGCAGTTTCCTACCCTCCCTCACATTTATTTTATTTCATTTGATCTTCTTCTTTTTCAATATATCTGTATTGTTTTTTGTCCTGTCATCTTTTTCAGCTGAAAAGTGACTAGTTCCCTGTTTCCTTGTCTTTCCTTGCCCAGGGGTATTTGGTGCTTGTTTGTCCTTTCCCCTTCCTTCTCCCCTTTTTCTCTGGTGTAATATATTGTTTAATTTTGTTTCTTATTCATAGGCCTCTTTATATGTCTTCTGATAGGCGCATACTTGTTTTTAATTGGTCTTTGTGCCATGTTGATCATGTTTTAGACTTAAATTTCATCTCCATCCTTGAAACACCAGACCAATTAATGTGGAATATGGTTTCATATTTTTTCCAGGCTAAATCATTTTACTCTAAATGAACCAGGGGTTTGCAGACTATGGTGCTGACAGATGCTTTTTTCCTTGCCTTTAGACTCCCTCAACTGCAGTTTTAATACTGAGATTTTCTAGGAGGACCCCAAATCCAGAATCAACTATGAAAATCCTCTTGATTTTTAAAATGTCATTTTGAGAATGCTATTATTTGTAGCTTGTTAGCTTTCGGCAATTATTCCTTTTACACAGCCTCTCTAGAATGAAATCATCAAAGTGTTTTGCATGGGATTAAATTGAAGGTTATGTCGTTTAAAAAAAATAAATTTGTTTGCAGTTTTCCACGTGTCCTCTGAGTGTGTTCCCTTTGGAGATGGTAAGAGCACATCATCACAAACCAAATGGCAAGGTCCATGCCATGACAGTACTTGGTACTCATGTTGGAGTGGATGTTGCTATGACTGGGCATGTATTTGTTTCCCTCACGCGAGGTACACACAATTCTTGGACAAACCTCTGTTCTTCATTTCACCCTTTCCCTCTGTTATCTTGTATGAAAACGTGTAGGCTCTGTGCTTAGCGTGGAAACTGAGACGGCAGCAGCAGAAAGAGGATTTTGGTAGAGGGTAGCCCGGTAGCGTGTGTGTGAGTGCGTATGCGTGCAGCAAGGGCGTGAAGAGTGGCTGTAGTTTCCAAGGACATGCCACTCATTATACAACGTAGGTATGACTAAGCCATGCTACAGGCATCCTGTAAGAGGACCTTTACAGAGCTAAATGCTATATGTAAAAATAACGTGATAGTATCGTAAGTCCAAAATTTCTCCATTCTCTACAAACAGTCATGCACAGGCTTAATTTTCAAATAAAATAAAGAAAATCTCGGGAAGAAAGTTGTGCATCTCCCATTTTAACTGCAACAACTTCCCCTAGGTCATGCAGAAACTCATGAAACCATCAGAAATGTAATCCCCATTGTAATTGTATCCCAGTCTGATGTTTTAAGTGCATGCTCATCACTCCTGGCAAAGATGCAGCAATGTTGTAGTTTAACCCCAGCTGGTAACCGAATACCACGCAGCCACTTGCTCACTCCCCCCGTTCCTCCGTGGGATAGGGGAGGAGAATCGGAGAGAAAGGAAAACTCGAGGATTAAGATAAACACAGTTCACCAGGACAGCAAAGAAAAGGATAAAAATATATTAATAATGATAATATTAAAATATAATGATAATAGAATATATATAAATGAATGATGCACAATTTCTCACCACCCAGCAGCCAATACAGCCCATCCTGAGCAGCAGTCAGGGAGCAGGGATATTTTGCCCACAGCTATCCCAGAACAGCAAGTTCCAGAGAAAGCAGGGGAGGGAACGAACAGCCAAACAAATGAATGAAGGGAACAAGAAGGGCAGTGGCCCACCAGCTGACCCTCACTTATACCGAGCATGACATCCATGGTATGGAATACTCTCTTTGGCCAGTATGGATCAACCATTCCGGCTATACCCCTCCCAAGTTTTTGCACCTGCACGTTAGCAGAACCTGGGAAACTGCAAAATGTCCTTGATCGTTTCACAGCAACCAGCAACACCAGTGTGCTATCACCATTCTTCACGCACTAAATCCAAAACACAGGAGCTGCTGGAAACAAAACTAGCTCCGTCCCAGCCTAAACCAGGACAAGCAAGAACTTGTGTAGGAGAAGATTGCGAAGAATGCTAGACTGCTGAAAGGACTTATTTTCTTCCAGCTGATGTTGTTTGACTGCATCTAACTCACTGCATAATACTACAACTTACCTATCAGAGATGATATTTGTACATGTCAGACACTGGCCTTTTTAATCACTGAATTATGTGTATTTTTATGTGTATGGATATAACGTATAATTAAAAAAAAGTATCATAGTATGTTAAAAACACTGAAATGTAAATAATCACACAATGTGCATGCACATAGTGCCTTGTTCCACCTGAAGCTTACAGGTTGGTATCACTTGCTAACAAAATACTTGTTTGTGGCATTACTGAGAAAATTTTCATGACTATTTCACCACCCTGCCATACTGTAACTGTCAAATTATTTGATCTAAGAACCGTTCACTTAAAAGAGTAAGACAAAGCCTAAGGTGATCTCTCTTGGCTGTATTATGGGATACCAGTAATGTAACCAGGGAAAGTAGGAAGCGTTCAGGACTTAATCCTATTAGAAGACAAGCTAAGCCTAAGCAGAAGTGTGGATACAGCTAGATAGAGATGATTAAGGTGCTTAGGCTTTTTATTATAAATCATCCAGCTTTGTGTGTGATCATCTTCCTATAAATCATAAAGCAATTTATCTTAGCCTTGTAAGCAAATTATTTTTGCAGGCATTTTGCAAGCATTTGCACCCCCCCCCCCCGCCCCCCCCAGAACTGGTAGTAAAAGCTTAGCTTTCCTTGTGATAAATAGCATAGCCACAAAAGGATAATTATTTTCATGACAATGTACTTGGCTAAACAACATAGATTAGAACAAGAACTAACAAGAGCTAATAATGAGAATAAGAATGTTATTTTTTTCCAGTTGAGTTGTTCAAGGATGATTCCTTTATCCTGGCTGTCTGATTTTGGGTTCTGGATGGTGCTGCCGCTGAAGGGAAGCAGAAAACCATTCTGCTTTCAGACTATAAAAACATATGTGAAAGCTGAAACTCCCTCTGCTTGCCAGTGCAGGTATATAAGTGTCTTGGTGGTTTGAAGGAAATTACTTGGAGAGTTCAGGGAACTGCTATGTGAAATTAAAGTACATATAAAAGGCCTCTGTGGAGTCTGGTGAGCGCCCACACAGTTCTCTGGTCAGTAATTGATGTCGCTGGCAGTGGTAGGCACCCCTCCACCTATGTTTTCCTCCTTGTTCTTCGCCGGGTCCATGGATCCTTTGCCTTTCCTTATTCTCAAGTAGATGTGGACATAATCAAATCCAACCACTACAGTATTGTGGGATCTAATTCTCAAAAGAAGGTAACATTTCCTGTAAACCACAATTGTCTCCGTATCAATTGAATTTCAAATCACCCAGAGGCCTTGGAAACTGTTACAAGAATTTCCCAGAAGGATTACTTAATGGGATTAATTTTGAAGTTACTTATTAGCGGCAACATTGGCTTTTGTGTCCCACCAGCAAGAGTGCCGGCTGAGTGAGGACTGCACAACTGACACAACACAACTGGGGTGGTTACTTAAGTAAGTTTTCACTTCATGCGTAAGTTTTCACCTAGTATTTGATTCATATTCTTCTTGCAGAGAAGAGTCTCATTCCATTGCAAAGTATCATCATCAAATGTAACTAAATTTAAAATTCTGCTTTGATTTATGCCAGCATTTATTAGCTTCTTACACAGTACGAGGAATTCCTTAGCTCCTCTCCTCCCCACAAGGTGAAGTTATACGTGCATTAGCCACGAGGTGGCAATACAAGAGCTTGATATGCTACATTTTACTGGTACTTGCAGCATTCCCACAGGTTAGGCTTTGCGGTATTAGCGAAGTAAGTATATTTGCAGTGTTACTGCAGAGTTTGACTCTGTTCGCCAGCGTGTAATATGTGCTCCACATCTGCATAATTGACTTCACGCAAAAGCCGAGGAAAGCTAAGCTGATTTTCTGGATCAATAATTTATGCCTTTTATGTCAGTAATAATTGATATCTGTATTTATGTGGCTTAGTAGTCAATGAGAGATGTTATGCTAGGGACTCAGCTGCTGTTAAAAGCAAAATACCTTAGGAAAGCGGATGCACTGGCGACATACAGCTGTCCCACTGTGAGTCCTCTCCTGCCTTTGACTCCTGACCTTCCTCAGGTCCAAAGGGACCTGGACATCTCGTACGTGTGTATTTCCCAGAAGCTGATTGCTTCAATCCCTTAAAGTCTGCTGCTGTCATCCAGGTTTTTGATTCACTTTTCAGCACAGCTGATGCTCATGATCCTGCATTATCAGTGCATTCAACAGGGAATCAAAAGTGGTGTCAGGTGGAAATAGTTCATTTCCAGCGTTTTTCATCCTTTCTTGTAATTAAAAGTATTTGTGTCATTTGCAGGCATAGGGAAAGTAGTAATATCTCTGTTTTCTACACTTGCTTTCAAGGACTAGTTTCCACCTGCTGTAATGGAGAAGGTATTTTAAGACATTTTCTATTTTGGCATTACTTCTTTCAGTGGAAGTCAAAGCTACAGCTTTTCAGAAGGTGGGGTTTTTTGTTTGTTTGTTTTTCTCATTCAGATAAGATAGTCTAAAAAATTTGTAGCATAAGAAATGGATCGTGGACTTGGCAGATCTCTCATGTCACTATATTCACTACAGTATTTATGTGGACATGGGGAAGTTATTATGGATGCTCATTTTGTTATTTCGCACAAAAGTGATAACAGCCTGCTGCTGTCTTCTCTTGACATGGTACCAGTTTTCCTCTGAGCACTTTATGGGTAATCTTATTTTCAATCAGATGATACATCGTGAAGTCAGTGTGTAGGCAAATACACCTTTCAAATACACACAAGTTTGTGGTTTAGTAAATAAATCACAACGTAAATGAGAGGGACAGGGTAGGAAGCCTTGGAAAAAGTAAACAACTTTTGAGATGTAAACTTCTATCATCAGAAGGATTTGAGACAAAATTCTGCCTGTGAGCTGGGTGTTCAGGCTGTCGGATCTGCTGTGGGCATGCATGCTGAGACTGCCGTGGATTTCAGATAACATATGGCTACTTCTGCAAGACCATCGATGGCCCGTGTCGGTTCAAACGCCTTGCCGGGCTAAGGGCATTGGCACACGTGTGCCCTTGTCCTCTCAGAATTCAGATTCACAGATTCACAGTTTCTAAGGCTTGAAGGAAAGAGTTGGCTGATCTGCCCTCTGCACAACGCTGACAATGGGATTTAACTGTTAACACAAATGGGGACCTGTATTTGGCAGGGGCACATACTTTTGAAAGACACCTGGGCTGTGGTGTATGTCTAACCCTATCTGTTAACATCAAGCTGCCTGCTTAGACAGTTGATAAACAAACTGTGTCTTCAAAGCTGATAACAAGGCAGATTTCTTCTGGGAAAATGCGCCTCAAGCCTCTTCTGTTTCTGGAGATTGTTTGCATGCACATACCAGCTTTCTTGTTTACATACTGCACCACCTGCAGCCACACAAACCTCAGGCTGTGCTCCCGGCAGGTTACATAAAATAAGCTTTAAAAGGCTGGCTGGTGTTTGAAGCAATGAAAGCGAGCTTTGGGACATGATGTTTGAGGAACTGGGTGGCTACTGCTTTTCTCTTACAGCTTTCTCTTACTACGTTCGCCAGTTCGTGGGCGAGGTGTTAGATATAAACCCCAACGGGAGCCATTTCTCAGAGACCGCATGTAATTAACTGTACGAGCAGAAGGCTCACTCAACTCACTGTCGATTGCAATTGATAAGATAGTATTTCTATCCACCTAAATTTTTCTGTAGTGTCAAATGAAGAAGGTAATTTCCCACTTTTATTAATCCTTGGGTTTTGGACATTACCCTGACAACTGTGACTGTACAGAATAGCATGTGTGCCTGGGAAGGGAGAATTAAAAAGGGAAGAGAGAAGCAGAATATGACTGCTAGCCTGAAAGTACAGTGCTAAGGAGAGAGACTACACATGGTATACTTTTCTTCCAGAAAAATAAAAGCCTTTCTTGGAAATGCTTGGTGTTCTGTATTGTAAATTCTCCTCTATGAATGAGCATTTTTAGTGTACTGCTTCCTGTAGCAGCCACTTTTTTCCTCCCTAAATTTTGGTGCTCATTAGCTTGGGAAGGATATGCAAAAGGCAGAGAAGAGGAAAGGATCTAAGCATTCAGAAGCAGCCACAGAAAGCTTTACTGAAATATTTCTGCTTATCTTGCCAAGAACAACCCAGAAAATCTTTCTGGAATCTCTAAAACCTTCCTGGACTGTACCAAGGTGTTTCAGTGGGTCTTGGGATGGGGCTTGGGGCAGTGGCAGTGAAGCACTTTCCAGGTTCTATTCAGAGGAGCAAATTTAATTTTACCTATGTTCCTCCAGTCTTCTGTCTCTCTGTTCTGCATTTGTTGAGTTGGGAACCAGCTTTCAATGAAGTCAGTAGATATGTTTTAATTGACCTTAAATAGGAACGTCCAAAAAAATCCTGCTAAAACTTAGCTTGTGTTTATCTGGTATGAGAAGATGTCATGCTGCTTTGACTCAACACATCAAAATATTCAGTAAGCTGGAGTGAGAATATCTTCGTTAAGATATAGTATAGATGATAAAATATTCCTTACTCCCTCCAACCTCCTTTTCCCTTCCTCGCTTTTACATCTCAAAATGTGGCTTTCAAACTCTAAGCAAACTAGAGTTTTCAAATTGAGTAAACTTTACCTATCAATAGCGTGTCTCCATATTTCCATGAGACACCTGGAACATTTTGCAGCACTTGACATTTGTATGCGACATGATGATGCTGTGTGTTCTCTTACTATGTAGTTTGTTTTTCTTGTGTGTATCTTAACATGGGTACTGAACATCTTTTGTATGCACATTTCTGTTTCTGATTTAAGGTATTCAGTATCTATTTAAACCAAAGAGCAGGAGCCTGGTGACCACTTAAGCAAGCGATGAAATACGATGTTCCCTGATGTAGACAACAGTGTCAGCTTTCATTCCAGGTTGGTGGTTATTTTCCTTATACTGCATCACCTATATAAATAGCTGTATTTGGTGTTCACAGATGATTAATCTGATGGGTTTGTGGTCTGAAAGGTAATGATTTACATTCCTGCTCTGCTTCTGGAAGGGAGATGCTTGCTTTTTCTTCCCAGGAATTGCTAGTCAATGCACTCTGTTCAGGCTATTCATACCCTGAGTATTGCTACGTGATAAAGGGAAATTATAGTGGCATTCTACCTGAAATCTTTTAGGCCTGTGGGAGTTCCCCCAGCATGTCACAGACTTCTCCACATACATGATAAGGCAAGCTGCAAATACTGATAAAAGATAGAGAAAAATGTTTATTTTTCGCAATGGAGGGGAATTACCAACTGGAATCCCTTATGGATCTAGATTAAGCTCAGTGCTGTTTGAAATACTTATAAACAATGCAGAAAAGTAGGTGGTTAGTGAACGGTTGATGATGAGGAGATGATATCAGCTCCCAAAGACATTTCAGGATGCTCTAATCTAATCATGTTTACAGATTTGCTGCGTATTGAGGTGCTGTTGTATCTAATCTGGCTTGTCAGACATCATGGAGATATCAGAATGAGGGCTGAATGGAATTCAGGAGGAGGAGAAAACGTAAAATTAATGTTTCTGTTAGGTTTGTAAGAAAAAAATCTTTGTTTCAAAAGCAGGATCCACTAAGAGGAAACCCACTTGTTCTTTCTGTTACCAGACACGCTTTGTTACAAGGCCCAGTTACAAACAGGGAAAATAAAGGTGGTCTGTGCCCAGATGTATTTATAGTTTAAATACAAAGTGAAGCAGTAGTTGCTACAAACAGAATATGAAAAAGCAATGCGAAATGATGGACAGCTGTAGTCTAAATTGCAGCATGACAGGAAATATATTTAGGCTAATGAATATAAGTGTATCTTTGCAGTTTTATTTTTATTTGGAGAGACATGGCAGTGTTTTTGCAATAATAGTTCAAGAAGTAGATGAGGGTTTTGCACAATGCAGGAGTTTTTTTGGGTACAGATGCAATGTCTAACTGCTCTTATCAGCTGAGGCTTAAGAAATTCTTTAAATTCCTGTTGCACATCTGTGAGTTTATGTCAGAAAGCTCAAGTGTGGGAAAACTGAAACCAGTGAATTTTTTTGTCTGTTCTCCCACTAAAATGAAGCCCTATGTAACAAACAGGCTTGCAGTAGTACTCCACCAGAAAAAATGGCAAAAGTATGAACCGGGGACATCTTGAACTCCACCCTTGAGGGATTTAGGTACCATGTGGAAGGAACGCATGCCTATCACCAGATGGAATAGATATGTCTGGTCTCTCCTGGAGATCAGCCCCTGCACTCGCTCTTTCTCTCTAAGCGCAAGTGTCAGAGTCACCAGCTGTCTCCCTTTTACCTAAAAATCCATTAACTACAGTTTTCACCTAGGATGTGGACATGAGCCTCAAGCTGCTCAGATGAGGGATCAAACAGATATTTGGAGACTTTGGTAACACTGGGCTTGTGGATGAAGCCAGGGGATGTGCGGACAGCGCGTCGTGCTCTGCTCGTCTAACGTGAGGTCTGGGAGCCTCCTGGTATGATGGCTGGAGGGATGCCCAGCCTTTCTCTCCTGGGTTAGGCACTGGGACTTTTAGTGTTGTCATGGTTTTTGATGTTTCTACATCTGTCAGGGAAGATCTTCATGCATTGGGACGTTTCACTGGTAAAAGAGCATTGTGCAGCCAGAGGACTTCGCTATGTCCAGGGCAGGCGGCAACTGAGCAGTAGATTTGAAGACCCACGTAGGTAGATGTCACTCAGGAGTTAAGGCCTCACAGCAGGTAATTCTGTGTGTGCCTCCTACTTTTAGGAGCCTCTTTGGCCCCTGAGGGCAGTACCAGCCCTCCCTGCCCTGCCTGGTCTCCCCACCCTAACCGAGGTCCAGGACCCCGTTTCAGCTCAGCCCTGGGCACCCGTCCTGGCTACGTTACAGGGGTGCCTCTGCCCAGACCTGTCTCCTGTCCCAGCTCTTTTTGCTCCTGATGGGACCCCCTGGTCCTGGCTCACCCCGCGATGGACCCTGTGGGGCTGAGCCCCTTGATGAAGTCTGTCAGGTAGGGGGTTGCCCTCAGCCCCCTGCTTGTCCCCCCTCCTGGGGCAGCCCCGCGTGCGGCTCCCCAAAGCGTTGGGTAGCCTGAATGTGGCATTACGGGGCATGCGTAGGAAAGGCAGGTCTGTCAGTGAAACGCAGCATGTCTAGGGATGCTGGATGTCTCAGAAGGGTGCATTTTATTCTCTGGGTTGCCTGAAAAGTGTCTACCTTCTACTGCAGCTCTTGGCGTGAGCCCGTTCCTAAATGTCACTCCTAGCCCTTAAGCTGCAGCCATTTCCCACCTGCCTGAGGCTAACAACAAGGTCAGCTTCATTGCAGCTGGAGCTATTAACACTGCAAGGACACGTCAGCGCTGCTACGTGATACCGGTAAAAAATGATAGCCGAGAACCATGATGCTGTTAAGAGGCAGTGGGGTTTGCTGGCTGTGAGCTGCAGTGAGTGTCTGGGTGAAACGCTTGTCGGCCCAGAAGCCTTGTTTTAGCTGTAAAGTTACGACGTTGGCCAGACCAAGCCAGCAGAGACTGAAGAGCAGCCAGAAATACCAGCTTCTCCATGGTGATTCAAACCAAGCATTAACGCCTCCCATCAACACTAGGAGTAAACTCCTGGAGGCGGTGGCCGCTAAAGAGCGTTAGGTCATCCTCATGCTCGCTCTCATTATCAGCTGAAAGTACGGCCGTGGTCCCACATGTCCCCAGAGCTGTAAAGTAGTGGGTTTTGGCCCATTATTTACCTTCCCTTTGCCAATCCAGCACTATGCAGCAGCTGCAGGCTGGGAGACATCCATGGAAATTGAAGCTGCTTCATCTTGATTTGGATAATGGAGACTTAAAGATTTTCTTAACCTGTTGAAATAGATCACGGCAATGGACAATTCTCCCTATTTCTGTGGGACTCCAGTGATGTGAAAACCAGGCCCTGTATATCCCTGTCTGCAATTGCTTAATTATCCTTGCAAGCAACGAGAGTGACAGTTCCTCAGTACGATGTGTATCTTAGCATTATGGCCTACTATAGGGTATTGTTAGCTGTTTACATTGCTTAACTTTAATGTTAAACAAGACAAGATGTTTCAGAGCCCAGGATAACCCCTGACTGCCAAATAGAAGGGAAGAAGTCCAGGAGCAGCTGTGTAAGCACTTTAATTTTTTTTTGTGTGTGTGTGTGAACCTCAAATAACCCTGAGGAATTCATTATTCAGTCTTTATCATGAGCACATAAACAAACATGTTTTCTATAACTAGCAATTTCATTAACAGTGGTAGGTAAAGGAGCTGCTTGCATGTGTGGCTTTGATATTGTGGTTACTCACAACCAGTGGATCATTTTTAACATTTATTAGCAATAACCATGATTACTATATAACTTTTTAGGTTATATCTATACACATATATATGAAAGAGTTTTTTTTAAAAAGCATATATGAAAATAAATATACACACATATGCATACATATACACAAATACCACCCTGTAGCCTTTTTAAAATACACTGAAGCTCACGTGAGGAAGGAAGAGCAAAGCACGGGGAGATTAACCCCACTGTTGGAGACTTTCCCAGCTGCCTAAAACCAATGCAGCTGGCTCTTTGCTATCTGTCTTCCAAAGAACTGGATTACGGCCTGCTGACATTTGTTTGGTCAAACGCATTTGAGTAGAGAGGAAGGGCACAGGTAACTTCAGAAGGCAACTTTTAAAAAACAAAACCAAACCAAAAAACCCAGAAGGGTGGTGCCTGCACCCAGCGCAGGCAGCTTTGGCAGCTGCTACGGTGGTCCCTGAAGCGTTACAGAAAGCTTGGTAATCCAGAGCGACTCTTAGTTATCTCCAAAATATGTTGAGATATTTACTAGGGACTGATGCATGTTGTAAATCTACCTTTTCACTTACTGTGACTAGTTGCTTTCGGTTCTTTGGAGCTCTCCACTCCATATCTCCGGTCACCGCAGCCTCCGAAAAGCCCTCTGCTCTTGCCCTCTCTTTCCAACTACAAGAGATGGAGATGTTCAGAGCTATGTGCCCTCCATAAGTATTGTTTCAGCTTAAACTCATGACAAGTCCTGGGAACAAACAAGGTCAGAGCTGGGGAATGGGAAGAGTGCAGAAGACTCAAGCTAGGTGGGGGAAAAACACCTGGGGAAAAGATACTTCAGAAAAACTTTCTTTACCTGAGAGGTTTAAGAAAGGTGGCCTTTGTCTGACCAGGATCTCTTCAGCCTTTTGTCACGATTGTATTTCCTTTGTGTGCCTACTGGCCTGTGGTAAAAAACATTGAAAACTGAAAGGAGACCTTTCTGTAGTCCCTTGACTGGCTGCCTAGGTAAGGTAATGTCTGTGTCTCAGGGTAAATAAAGGTCCTCCCTGCTTTCTTCTTGAAGCCAAATTTCAGTGCTGATTTGAATGACAGATAGCAAAGCAGAATCAAAGAATACATTGATAAATGATCAGGATAAAAAGGATTTAAATGCAGCCATTCAAAGGTAAGTGGTAAATCCATTAAATACAATCAGAATTATTAGACTATAAATCAGTTACAAAAGCTTCAGTGACACACCAGCTCAAGACACGATGCTGCAGCTACCGGGACAAAGCACGTACTTAGAAAGGTAGGCAGTCATTAGCCAAGAATCGTGCCTGTTCCCCGTGTGCTACATAGAGACGTTTTATCATAGTGACATTTCTACTTCATTTATTTTATTTGAAGCAGATAAGTCACCATATTTCGCAGGCAGCATTTTTTTTCACAAGACTGCACTTCCACAGTTGAAAGCCTTTTTGCTTTTTGCTCATTTGCATTCCACTGTCTCTTTCCATTTTACAAAGAGGTTTCCATGTCAGCATCTTCCCTTCAGATTATTTATTATTTTTGTTTGCTGCCTGGTACACAGTAGCATGGTCCTTGTATCTTTTAGTGCTTACCTAAAGGATCATGGCAACTATGTGCAAGTACGGGGAGGAAAAAAAAGCTGTCTTGCCAGTCAACAGTACTTCGGGGTGGAAAAAGACTTAGGGTGTGGAGGGTTTTACTGGAGAAATGAAGACGTCATTTCACCCGGCTAGCTGTAACATGTGAAAAGCAGGAGCAGTACAGATCCCGAACCCCTGGAGAGCTTGTGGATAGTCAGGGGATGATTGTAGCCCGAGCAGTTGCCACCGGTTCAGCTGAGACCCCTCAGGGCTTGCTGGAGGCTCCTGCAGGCAGGCGGGTGCTCGGTGGTGCGGGGATGTGGCCACCCTAACCCTCCCCGCTGTGGTGTCCCCTGGCCCTGCTGAGAGGGTGGGTGGTGGGCCCCAGCCTGCCCTTGCTGTCCATCTGTCCTGTTGCTCCTGCCATCCCAGATGTGCAGCTGGGGGGTAAGAGGGTCACTGCTCCAGGGCTGCGGTCCTGGGAGGCTGGGTGGCCATCTCTGGCTGAGGCAGCGCTTCAGCCTTTCTTTGGGAATACCAGGTGCTGCAGAAACAGGGGCCCGAGTGCATTTTTTATGTTCCCCCGCCCTTCCCTTAATAGTGGAGTTATACCAGGAATTAATTTAGCTTTGGCATGTATAATTTCCACTGTGTTTATAATGGGTTTCCTTTGTGCTGACCAGCTTGATTTTTGTTTGGTTGTTTAATATTACCTGATCTGTTGCACTGTTGATGGATGATTAATCTTTACCAGTTGTGTTATTAAGCAGTTCCTACAAAGTATGAATTCAAAAGTCTGCACTTCCCCTTCCCCCTCGATGTGATGCCTGGGCACATGTTGCATTTCATTTCTAATTACATATGTTAGGATGAATTATGTGCTATTACTCAAAATAAATTGCTCTTTGATGTAAGTTCAGCATATGAATGGCCGGTTGTAATTATCCCAAGTTGAAACAGAATTTAGTACTATTGTGCCTAGTCCAAAATAATTCTGTGTGTTTTATAATAGAATCAAATCAGCAATTTTCCATTGTTTCTCAGTTCAATGTGGCCATTGTGAAAGAATTTTTTCCTCTGTAGATCTGAGCTGAAAATTCAAGTGGTATGTGAATGGCATTGACAGAGGCAGAGGAAGGCGATCCTTTCTGGTTTGCTGTCTCCGATTTCCATATCCCTTCAAAGAGAGCTGCTGCTGGGTGACTCACTGCACTGTCCTTCAGTTCATTTCACTTTTGTGAACATGCTGAGTTCCCAATATATGTGCTGGTATTTATCATAGGAAGACACCGCTCCAGTGTTTTAGCTGCTCTGTGGAGTAACATAAAACAGAGCTGTATAGAATTTGGGGCAGGGGGAGAAAGGGAGGACATGCACTCTGTTTTCAGTCATTTAAAGACCCTGTGGATGTTCCTGGGGTTGTTTTGGTGATAAATACCAATTCTCTGCCATGCTGGAATGCACAGACAGTGCTCCGCTGGAGCAAACCGAGCATCTGCTTTTAACGCAAACATAGGACTTTTAAAAAGAGAGGACTAAACACATTCCTGGTGTCAGACCTTAACTTCAAGGGGTTTGGTTATTTTGGTTAATCTGTAGCTAGCACACATATTGTGCTGGATGGAATTTGTTATCAGCTGTAGTTACAGGCAGCTCCAAGGCTGTACGGAGCCATGAGGCTCTTCAGCGTCCGCAGTTCTGCTGTTGGGCTGCCTGTTTTACAAGAGCATGTGTGTATTTGCTCCGTTTTGGTTTTAATTATTGGTGGTAAATATGCTTCAGGAGTGAAATATGTTTTGTCAGGAGAAATCTGGGAGTGCTTTCTCAGGAGAAAAATAATTAGAAAGGTTAATGCAATCCACTGTGTAAAAGACTTCAAACTCATTTGCTTGGAGATGTGAAGCAGATGCTTTGTTCACAAAACTATATTAAATTAGCCCTAGGGGGGTCCCATTACTGTTTCTCAAGTACAGCAAAAATGGCAAATTAAATATATATCAATTTTAAATATTGAAGATAAAGTCTGCTTTCAAATGTGTACAGTGCCCCATGCAAACCACAGTCATTTTACTGTGTGCTTTGTTTCACACAAACCTTAGGAGAGTGAAAATTGGAACTGTAGCTTTTCTGTATTAAAACGATAGATCTCCTTGGATAGGCTGTGTAGGAATGTGATTTTAACAGGGTGGCGGAATCAATACTGAAAGCCCTGACCTGCAAGTCAGTTCCTTGCAACAAATGGAGACCAACTTTGGGAACAATTTCCTATTGAGGTAACCAGACAGAGCCAATGGGTTGCCCCTGGCTGAGAAGGGCTTGCTCATTTTTTGTAGAGAGGTTTTCAGGAGAGGTTATATGTGCATACAGAATTGTAAAGAGCCTCATCCTGCTTCTGGGGGGCTTTTGAACTACCTGTGCTGGGCCGTGAGAAGCTGAAGTGTGCTGGGAGTCCAGCCCAGCAGCAATCTCTCTCTTGTTTGATGTTGCCAGGGCAGTACACCAGCTCTTATCAAGTTTGCTCTGGCACAGCGATAGTAACACTCACCTGACGCAGATCACATCCGTGACTCTCACTCAACACCTGCTTGTGCCTATCTGGCTAAAATTTTGGCTGCGGTTCCAGCACGCAGACTGCCTTGCAGGACGTTATAACCCAGATGTTTCAAGCAGAAGAGGCAGAGGCTAGCCCTTAGTGGAAAAAAACTAACCAAGAGAACGCTTTTCAATTAAATATTTCAAAGCTAGATAAATCTGTTGTTGGGCTGCATATAAAAACAGTCTTGATCTCCCATCAGTTTTAGAAACATTGGTCGTGCAGATCATGTTTCCTCCTGTAATCCAGAGAGGAAACAGGTTTTACAGCACAAAAAACTTGTATTGATGCAAGCATGCCTCGAACTTGTTGTGACCCCACTGTCGGTGCTAATGTGGGATGAATTGCTGGATTGAGAGATGCACAAAAATTATTAAAATGGGCAATTTTGAGTGCTGTGAATTTCTTCCCTTTGAGGTTAGCATTTCCATCCGTCATTTCAGTTACAATAGGTTTGTTATCTCTGCAAACAATTTTTCACTACTGAAAGCATAGCCATCCCTCTGCTGGGATTAAGGCAGAAATTTGCAAGGAACAGAGGTAACTTTGGGGCTAAGATAAGAGAAGCTGTTTCTCAAGAAAGCACTTGAGAGGAATGAATGCTGCTTAATGTGTTTCTTGATCGTTGCTTGAGCCGAGATCTCATATGTTTTCTCGGGCTGATGGGACAGCAATATAAAACTTCTGCATTTTATTCCCTTGTTCTATACGCTCAAATTTATTACTTCCCCTTTGTCTGGCTAAACCCAAAGATATATGATACAGGAAAAGCTACTTGGCATAAATACAGAAATGCAGTTCAGTCCGAGGCACAGAGAAAACAACTGCAGAGGCAGATTTCTTAATGGAACATGAGGTTTTTATTTTATCACTTCACTTCTTCCCAGGTCATCTGTCTGGGTGACCTCCATGAGTAATATTCTTTAAGCGCAACAAATGCATTCCCCTCAGGTACGCTGGTGAAGGGCCCAGCCTCAAGCTCTCCTCTCACAATTGTGAAGTGCTAATAAGGCAGCCACCCAGTAGCCTTCCATTGTTTCCTGCCTGCATTTTCTTTTTACAGCATTCCTGGCATCTGAAATGCGATTTATTTATCTTTTGTCTCTATCCAGCTGAAGATATTACAGCACTTGTGCTGGGTAGTGATGCCCTTCCCAGTAACTCTCTGTTTGGCTACCCCTTTCCGTGGTTTGAGCCCAAGCAAACTTGCCTTAGCTAGGGAAAGAGGAAAGCCCACCTCCCCGGCCTCCACCCTCTTCTCTCCCTTCTCCTCCAAGCTCTCCCCCATGGGAAATGGGAATCCTCCTCTATAAACTCAATGTGAGGTACCCAGCCATGGTCTGCCTGGCTAAGGGGCCTTCTGCCCAAGTCGTGCTGGCTGTAGTTATTTCTTTCCTTTGACTGGCATTTTACGCTCCTCAGAATCAAAGTTTACATACCCCGTATTAACCAAAATATCCCCAAATTCTGTGTAACTGAAAGGAAAGGTGGCCTGGGCCATTCAGTTGTTACCTCCTCACTCAACATGAAGGCATGGGGAAGGGAGTCTTGCCCTAAAGAGCTGCTATCTTTCTAGAGTTTGTCAAAAAGTTTCAGAAGCCAGTTTCTTGCCTTCTAGGATGTTTGGCACCTGGCTTGGTACCAACAGCTTGAGTCTACATTGGAAAATGTAATGAAGTCCAGCTCAGTCTGTTCACATACAGTCATTCACAAAAATACATGAAAAATGGAGGCAACAACAGGCTTGAACCAGTCTGCTGAATTTGAAATTACAATGTCAAGGTGTTTCCAGGCACCTGGCATAAGAGAAAACTGAAAAAAACAGAACCAAACCAAACCAAACGCGCACTCCCCCAAAAACAACAGAAAAAAGTGAAAGAAAGAGAAGATGTCAATAGCGTTCGTACCACTGAAGTGCTCTGTCTGGAGCACCTCCATAGGCTGTGTGTGGCCATAAGGTACTGTTGATATGGGGAGTCACTGCGGAGTCCAGGCCTGCCAGACCAGCGTCTTCTCCTGAGTCTTCAGGGTCCCACAACGCAACCAGGTTGTCTTCACTGTAGCTAAAAGGCACCCTCCAGCAAAGAGGCCCGTTGGCTTCAGCTGACTCACCTACGGTATATGAACCTGGAATCGCCATCTTCCTGGTCCCGTATTGCTCCTCATCATCCTGCTTTTATTTTCTGATCGCTCTTATCCCACTCTGTCTTTTTTACCCCGTATTGGTTTCCCTGGCCAAAGCAACTCTTACAAAACTGCTACAAGGCCATAAACCCATGCCTTTAACAGCCTAGTTGCTGGTATGCGGGAGGGAGTTTGTAGTTAAACTGCTTTTGCTTCCTCAGCAGTAATATTGCAAGTTGAATAGAGTGCCAGGGTCAAAAGTGTCTTTTTCTGGCTTAATTCCTTCCTCTCCTCATTTGTACGTGCTTGTTTTGTAGGAAACACGAGCGTGTTCCAACAGCAGCAGCGCTGGCCCCAACGATTTTGTCTCATTCCCCACAGTCTCAAGTGCTCAATACCATCTGAAAGGATTGTCAAACTGTCATAGAAGAGTTTCACCTATCAAAGGTGGTGTAAAATGAAAAGGAATAGGAGTATTCAGTTAAAAGTGCATTTACCCCCTTAGGCTGAATGCATTTTTTCCTTTTTCTATTTTTTAATGATAATTTTCACAGTTGGAATAGGGGTACTTGCACATGAAATCGCAGACAATAGTTCTTAGCTTTTGATCAGTAAACATTGATTTTATTGACATAATTCCTCTTGTTTTACTTGGATGCCTTCTTATCAGAATCAGAGGCCCTATGAGATCGCAAAACAATACTCTGTTATGTGGTAGCTGGTCAGGTTTTATTTCCTAAATATGTTTCAAGTTACATCCACACCCTAAATGCCTTTAATAGTCTGATTCTGTTATGTCAAGGCTATTAACCTTGATGTCAAAACACTCTTGGGTCCAGCTCGTATTCGCTGGAACCGCCTTGTGTGGCTACGTGTCCTCTTGCAAAATTTCTGGAAAAGTGATGAATATGTGGGCAATGAGGAAAGCACACGCGTCCACCCTACTGAAGAAACTGGGACTCATTCAAGGAAGGGCAGGGTTAGTGGTACTTCGTTAACCAAAGGATTTCATGAGAAGTAAGCTGCTACCTCTGGAAATTTGCTATTCAGCAGCACCGGAATACTGATTAATTGCTCCTGGCAAATTGCTCCAGGCAGTGTTATGTTACACCTTCACGAGAAAGGCTCGCTGGAACAGGACCTGCACTGCCCCGTCCCTCCTGCCAGCGCTCTGGAAGCATTTAGTCCTGTTTTGTTTTTGTTACCTTGGGCCTAAATATTTATAACACCACCTGTGAAAGAGAGATTGGCAGGTCCTATCACGCCGCATCGTGGAGGGACACGCTAGTATGTGCCCTGTGGGCTTCCAGGGTATGTGAGCCGCAGAGCTTTAACTGCGGCTCTCCCAGCCCTGGGGCGTGTTACCTCTGAGGTCCCTGGGGACTTCTGTGCAGTTCTGGTCCTTTTTATTTTTTTGTGTGTTCTCCGCTTCCCTTTGCTTTTGCAATACAAAAAAAAAGAAAAAGCTAGAAGTAGGAAAATATTTTGTTCAGTCAAAATACAACAATTTTTTTTGCCCCAAAATGAGATGGTTTTTCTTTTCTTGTAAACCTTAATTGAAACCTTTTTCAGGGTTTCTGAAATGGTGGTTTCTTACCTGATGCTATTGAGATTTGGTTTATCAGAGAAATCACCACGCTTTCCCTTCCAGGGCAAATGGGTTAATATTATTTGGGATCTGCTCTGCAGCGGCGGTGTGGGAGCGCATGGCCAGCAAGTAGGGAAAATTATGCAGGGTTGAGTGGAAGCGAGGGTGCAGAACTGCTTGTGCTAAAACCGGCGGATGGGAGCAGAGGGGCACCGCTCCTCCCGCCCCGTCTGCCCTGTTGGGGAGGGGGTGCTGCAGCCCAGGCTCGCGAGGCTGGCTGGGGGTGTCTCTGGTGTCCCCCTCCCTCGAGCGCCTGTCACGTGCAGCGTCGGTTTGCGGGCGATCCTGTGTCTCAGGAGAGCAGAGCGGCCCTTGGAGCTGTGCCTCCTCTGCAGTGTGACTCCTGGGGAGATAGACAGGGCACAGCAGAGCAGGAGGCCTTGGTGTCATCCCCTTTCCTCTCCTCCGCCTTCAGTCCACCCGCCCGGCTTTGCTGCAGCCGTGCTGTTGTTGCTGCTGCCGCCACGATAGGTAAGGCGGCAACCGGCACGAGGTCCTAGCGGCGAGGATGGATCCTTTCATCAATGAGTCTACTAAAAATTATTGCCCCTCCTGATAAGCCCTCAGCCTGCCAGGTGTGGCAGCCGAGACGGTGCCGGGTGAGTCACCGCGCACTCCCTGGTGGCACTTCCCAGGCGGAGGCCAACGCCTTCTCCTCGCTGCTCTGCCGGGCTGGCTTCGAGCAAACCCAGCGGTGGGTCCCAGCAGCAACGACGGGCTGTGCCGGGCATGGGCTGGGGCTGGCGGGAGGAGGCACTGCTCTCCTCTCCTCCTGCCGCGGGGGATTTACTTTACAGCTGTGAATTCACAGGGATGCGTTGATTTCTCATATGTAAGCTGTGGCTGCAGCAAAGCACAGGCGAGACCTTCAGTGGAAATTACATGTGAAAAACCAGAGTGATCCCATTTAAACAGAAACTGAGGATGGGTGTGGCTTTCCTGTCTAGAGTTCAGCTGGCCAGCTGTAAATAAAATAGCTCCAACAGCCTTTTATTCCTGCGAGTAATCAGATATCGCTTGTCAAGTGTAGATACGCTGTGCTTCGCAGTGCTAAATCCCAGCTATAGACAAAGGGCTCAGGGCACTGAAACCGTGTTAGGCAATTCCTGGTGCGTATGGCACAGAGCTAACGTGTAAATACAACCCCACCCCAAGCTTTTAACTCCTCTGTGCTCGGGCGGCCACGGAGCAAGGAGAGCGCCTTCCTGAGCAGTGGCACCTGGAGACCTGCCCCCCCCCCGTTCCCATCCCACATCTGGAATGGCTGAAACCTGCACAGCTGGGGCAGGCTCCCCTTGGGTGCTTTTTCTGTTTTCTTCCTCTTGTTCAAGAAGACTGAGGGGACACCGGGGAAGCGTGGTAGCACTAGTTAGTGGTACTTTGGGCACCAGAATTGCAGCTTTTCTCCTGACCAGCAGGTGTAGGTGAGGGGAAAACACACAGCCTGTTGCACAACCCTTTATTTTAATAAACATCCAAATGTTGATCCCTGTTTCTCCACAGAAATTGTCCTAGTGAGTCCTGGCAGTAGCTAACGAGGTCCTTCCTTGACAAGGTCAGCTTTTGACTTGGGCGCCTCCACTTTGCTCAAGCCTCAAAATACTCAATTAGCTCCTTCCCTAAATCCTGTTGGCTCTTGTGGGATGACTGCTCTGAGTAGGGACTACCAGTGCATGGCCCACCTGTGGCTGAGATGCTGCACCCTCTTGGAGGTCTGATGCTGCAACTTTCCACCGTGCAAGTCCTCAGCTAATCCCAAAGGAGGAGCTTGCTTTGGCCAGTGGTTCAGAACCAAGGCTTTAAGTTTCCAGGTAATAGTCAAATAGCTTACATTTGTGGGTTGCACGTAATGCATGCTACTGCAGGTCTTCCAACATTAATGAAATAATGGGCTATGATATGTATCTTTATGGCCTGTTTAGTGGTTGTGTTCCTGACTCAGTGGGCTATGTAAGAGAATGCTTCCTGAAATTAATTACTTTTGGGGCAATTAACATCATCCATGAAACAATGCAAGCAACGCGGCTTCTGGTTTTTCTCATCTCCCTTGGGAGGAAATACAGGTCTGGGACCTGAGTCAAATAGCTTCAAGCCAGAGGAGACTTGAAAAGGATGACTCCCCTTGTCCTCTGAAGGAAGGAGGAAGGGAGAAGCTCTTTCCTGACTCTGACATATAAGACTATGACCCACTTTCCTGGCTCACCACATGAATGGAGCATGATGGTGTGGTATGACAGGCATGCATGAAACCATGGAGATATTCCTTTCCTGAAGTGCTTGTCTTCTGATCAGCTAACACTGCGTTTCATGGGCCCTGGCTTACTCTGTCATTCCTTGAAAGCCCTGACCTGCAGGTGTGGTACCACAAACTGGACAGTGATGACACTGTCTGGAGGCCTGTGACAGGACTCAGGGACCTCACTGAAAGGCACATATAAATCAATTGCATGAAATAATAACAAGAAGGTGGATAGCTAAGAGACCTGGTTACTGTTATTGTGGTCTCGATTTCACCTGAGGCCTGCAGCAAGAGTCTTCCTCCTCTGATGAGTAAGGTGCCCGTCAGGTCATGCATGTCAGAGCCATAGTCAAGGCTGGTGACATGCCAGACTGAACTGTGCCGGAGCGTCTGCAGACAGAGCCTCAGCCTGCCCCTGGCCATGAGTGCCTGCCCTGGACTAATGCCACGCGTGCCTGACACCCAGGCAAGCTGTCTGGAGAGCTACACGGGCTCAAAGGAGCCATTGCAAAGAAGGTGAAAAACAGAGAAGGAGATGTTGAACAAAAGCCAGAAAGTGCAAGAGAAGGCAAAGGGAAAGTATAGTCATGAAGGACGAAACAGCAACTGTTTAAGTTGGTTTAAACTATTGCAAAACTACACTCTGAGCCAGCAATGACACCCAGATCGAAGCACAGGATTTCCTTGTCCTGTGTGATGCTGTTGTGGGTCCCTGTCTTTACTTTGTTGTCCACAGTAAACATCCTTCAACGCAAGCTTCGGGCTTCTAAGTGCTCCATAAAACCGCTGAATGATCGTGTGTTGAAGAACCTCCCTAAGGAAGCATTGCAAATACTTGCAATTTACAACTAGTTGAAAACTCATCAGCAATCAGATCAGACTGGAGAGGCGGCATTCTTTACAAAGAGAGTCAAAGTACAATTAAGTGATTGTTCATAATACCTTGAGGCAATCTGGTTTCATCCATTTGTTTTTTTTCTTTCAGTTCTATTCAAAATCAATTAAATCTCACTTTAAATCATAGGACATCTTTTTACTTCATGTCAGTCTTCTCTTGTCAAGCTTGTGTGAAGATACAGTGGTGATGGCAAATCAGGGAGTCCACTCGCTTAGCATTGCTCCAGCTTAATTTCAATGGGAGAAGCATTTTTTATATTTGGGTGACAGACGCCGCTGTGGGATCACCTAGTAAATCCTTAGCAGGTAGTGTATTAGGCACTCTCAGTCTCCGTCCTTATTTATTGTCGGAATGGAGCTTCGTATATCATACCAGATTAGGTTGGTGTGACTGCTCTATAAATTTCTGGCCTGCCTTTTACCCTCTGTGACGATAAGCATTATGCTTACCATCCTGTGCTCCTTTTGAACCTCGCCACTTGCGCTGGAGGTAATTGGTTATCTCCAGGGATTATTTCAGTTTAAGTATTCTAGTATATGTTTTACTAGACCCTAACAACTGCAATGTACTTTTTATTAGATTAGTGATTAACTTGTTTTTCATCCAGTCTGTCTTGTTTCATCTATGTCTCCTTTATCTTAGCAAGATTTTTGCGGATCTCTTAGAGCGCTGCCTGATCTACGTGAAAAGTTGAAAATGAGCTTAGGCATTTGACTTGGCCAATTCTGATACTGTACTGAGACTAACAAGAAAGCAGTTAGGCCACTGAAATTAATACAGTTCAAACTTCTTAGATGGCTACGTAGCTGGATATGCTACAGGCCTTGCTGGAACAGTTTTCTTCATTTGCCTCTTTAGTTTAGAACTGGAAAGGCATATACAGCACAGGTGAAATAAAAGTATGAGGAATGATTGTATTAGCATAATTACAAGGTGAGCATTCCCTGTGAAAGGACATGTATTGTCCTAAGAAGAAATCTGAGCAGATCTCAGCTTCTGCAAAATAATTTCTGCAGAGCTGTAAAACTATAGAGCTGAAATACAAAATGTTATGCTCTGTCTGAAAATCTGGTCATTTTAATTAAGCTGTCTTCTTCCATTCTGGCCAAGCTAGAAATGTAGTTTTCTTGAAAGCTTAGAAGATGGCTTTAGTATTGTCATTAAAGGAGCTACATTTGCACAAAGCCTTAAATGCTCTGAGCATGAATTGGGAGCAGTTTCCAGTTAGGATCTCCAGACAGGTCTTAAAATACCAGTTGGATCCTGTCCTCCCTGGCAGGCAGACCTGCCTGGCTGTGTGTTCCCAGGGCAGAGCGGCACGGTGGGCAGCACCGGCGAGTTCTCACCCTTGCGGGTGGTGAAATGCCACACTGATATTTCAATGACAGCCCTGGGTGCAGATTTCTGTACTGAGGCTGCCTATGAAGACAGTGTTGCTTTTAAGCAACCTCCCCACCAAACACACACGCACGCACGCGTGCACACACGTACACACACGTGCCTTGTGGGAAAACTGTTGTCTGGAGAGCCAGAGGGTTGCTCTGACACGCTGACACATCTCCGGTGCAGCCAACGTAAAATTTTTTCCCTCTGGAAATATTCAAAACTGGCCTAGATGAGCAGTAACTTCTTCAACATTTTACATGTTAAAAGAATCCATTTTCTGGTATGATTTTTCTGATTCTAGCAGAGATACGTTTCGGAAGGCTATACTTTCTTGTATGATTATTATTATCATCATGAGAAGGGTATTCTGAAATACAAAGTGTTTGCTTCTAACAAGGGATTCCTTGCCCAAACCAGGCTAGGAAAACCAGCTATTCTAGTTTACCTGAGCTGTTTACCCTTCTAATTCTCCTTTGCAATGTGAGTTACAAACAGGGTCTTGTTGTTTTTCTGTATTGGTATTTTTTTCGGTGCCAGATGAATTTGCGGAGCTGGTAGGTAGATGAGTCAGTGCTGCTCTTGTCCATGCAGAGTGCATTTCAAAGTGATATTGTAAATATGCAGCATTCTCACTTTTCTACAGTTAACTTTTGGCATGGGATTTCACTTTGTGGTCGTAAATGCACTGCAGACATGTTTTAATGGCAACATTCAAAATGTAGCAGAAGCTTCTATCTAAACTTGGCACCTAAACGCCTCCTTCCAGGATTGTGGGGATGGGCTGCCAAAGTAAGATCTCTTCAGCATTTATCTGTGCATCTGGCCCTCTCTTGGCATGGAATGGGCCTGTGCAGTGTGAAATGAAGTTACAAGTTCAGCATAATGTTGAAATGTAATAAATTAAAGCCTCGAGCCAAATTAAACTTGTAATTGGTATGTCACTTTCAAGTGAGAGAATGGCTCAGGCAGGTTCAGCGTTCTGCCTGAGTTGCAGAACTGCCGTAATTATCCTGTGTGGTTTTTAATATTGCTGAGAAAAAGAAAGTGCACTAATTTTTAGAACTACTGTCTGCTACCAATATGCAGCTGGCATCTAAGCATTTCAGCCAGATGAAGTGTTCGTGAGCAGTAAGGCAGGGTCAAAAGTTGCTATTGCCAACACAGGCTGAGTTACTTATAAACTACTGTTAATTCTTGTGGACATAGACATTAGGCTGTCATTAAGATTGTAATATAATTTCAAGATTAAACTCTTCCTCTCTGTTCCAGTGTAGAGCATATGCTGGAAACGTGAGGACAGACTTACAAATGTAATTTTACTGCTGGTCCTTCCTAACTTTCAATGCTTGACTTTTCCCCCCACTCCTGAGGACATTCTTTTTATAACCGATGTACATAAATTTGTATAGACGCACACATGCACACACACATATAGAGAGAGAGACGTTGGAATTCAGTGTGCCTGAATAGATTTCACACCTTTCTGGAAACCACCTAGGTGATATGAAAGCTCTCTTGGCAAAAGGGTGCCCTTGAGCTAGCGTATTGCATGAGGAAGCTCCTACAATAAATATGTGTGGGAGTTGCTGAATACATTTAATCTACATTTGTCTGTCAGAAGTAATAAATCTCAAAAAAAAAAAAAAGTAGTTGATAGTTATTTGACCTTGATGGTGGAATAACACCCAACCAACTCCTGAACCTGCTGTGCTTACAGCAGTCCGAACGCTCACGAACGCAGGTAGTGCCGCTCAGAGCATTGATGCTCTTTGATATCATTTGTTTAACAGCTATCAAAAATAATTTATCAGGAAAGAGCAAAAGAAAGCACTTTATCTGAAGTAGGTACTTTCAATTCATGTCTATATATATATATATATGTAGTCAATGTTTCCAAAAAATAAGTTGGTCTAGTGCCTTGTGCATCTGCCAATTGCCACCTTTGAAAGGCAGCACAGCACTTCTAAGCTTCGCTCTCTTGCAAGTGTCTTCAAGTATTCAGTGGCCAAAGTCAGATCAGGGAGACAGAAATCACCAAAATTACAGCCCATCCAAACTGTAAAAAAGTGGCGCTAAATGACAGATTTATCAATATCCTTGTGGCCTTTCGGATCTCTTGAAAATTTTCCCCAGGTGTTTGGTCACGTGGCTGAGATGCACTTGTGTAATTTTCCTATTCTTAGTCTGAGGTTGAATCTGGGCTGCAGGACTGTCTGCATCAAGCTGGTTTATACGGCTGAGTTCAGGCTTGTTGAGCTGGAGTGTGGATGGATTACCTATACATTTGGAAAACCTATGATTTTTTTTTTTAATAGTAAGAACAAACTGCATATTATGAAAGAAAATGCTAAAACAATGCATTTCTGTCTTAGCTAATGCCTGCCCATTCTATAGCCATAAGTTACGCAGACCTTCTCTTTCTTATTTCTTTCAGCAAGGATGGGAAGGTGATGTACAGCCTCGCATTTATGTGTTCTTTATGCTCATAGGGGTTCCACAGTGTCCGTTGCTGCTACAGGAGACCAGTATAGAGCAGCTCCCTTCCAAAGAGATATATCTACTGAAACCAGAGATGACCATTAAAAAAAAAAAAAGCAGCAGATTTTCAAGTTAGTATACGGTCATATAACTGTGCACTTTCTAATGAAAAGATTTGATTGATATTGCTATTACTGCCTCCAGCTCCACAGGGATAAGTGAGTATTGCCAGGAATGGTGATTGTTTTGTTTCTAAACTGTTACACTGTTCTGAAACACTGAGTTGCTATGGATATTGCCATTGTCCCAAAGAACAGTTTTGGTAGTATCTTTGACCTGTTTTTGGGGTGGGTTTTTTGTTGTTTTTTGTTTGTTTGTTTGTTTGTTTTGTTTTTGTTTTGTTTGGGTTTTTTTTTTGTTTTTTTGTTTGTTTGATGTTTGTTTTGTTTTGTGGTTTTTTTTTTTTTTATGTGGCATACAGCCCTGTACATTCATTTGACATGCATGTGGGCTCCTAGCAGACACTGAGAAAATTCCACTTGGTGCAACTATAGTGCTTTTAATAAGCTTTTTTTTTTTAAGTACTGAACAACAAACTACCACGTCAGTACTTTGCTGAGGAAGTGGCATGGACTGTTGTCACTGGAGAGTAACCTGAGGTGGATATTTTAGGGTAGAATGGAGCTATGACCCTATGGCTCTTGAGATGGCAAAGGTGAGGTTAATTCACCCACTGCTCTTCAAGACAATGCCAGGGAAGACTGGTTGTTTTGAAGGGCACCAAGTTCACAACAGATTTTATTGATGCCAAGAGCCTTTCATTGGTGAGCAGGTGAGCAACAATAAATAGATTACCTTTGCGTGCAGGAATCCAGTAAACTCTTCAAGAACAGGTAAAACTTGTTGGTGTTTTCCTGCAGTACATTCTGAACCATAACATTTACACAGAGAATGAGATTTGAGCACAGTGTTCAGGTTGTTATTTCCCCTGTACTTTTGTGGATGCAGAGGCTTAGATATGCAGTACTAAAGGGTAGTTCTGTCCTCAAGTGGCATTATAAGATTTTTTCTTGAAGTGTCTACATGCTTTAGGAATAAAAATCCCAATTTTCCTATGCGACTCATGATGGCAAATAGGCTTCTTAAGGCCTCAAACATCTTGAAAGGAAGACTCCAGGGTAAAGTTTTCCTATGATGCGGTCTTTGCTGATTCCTAAAACACTTGCCTCCACTTACTCAATTACCTTGTATCTGGACTCTGTGCTTGGACTCTGCGGGCTAGCAGGCATCTCAGTTTTGTAAGGAGAAAACTAACTCCTCTGTTAGTAATTACTGCTAACTAGTTCATATATTTTCACAGAACTATAACTAAGGCTGGTCAATACAGCAGAATTTCTGAGACATGGGGCTTTTAGCAGATATTCCTTAAATTTTACATCAACTAAGAAAGAAACAGGGGATTTATCTTGTGAACAAACTACCTTCAACTTCATTACTGCTGTTAGAATAGCAGATTACTGTGGTATTCTGCCTTGGAGGCATAACCAGTAAATTATTTCAGTATGAAGTTCTTTCATACGAGTTCTTAAAACTGAGCTGTTCCCTCCTGAGCTGTGATAGCTGTTCCTTCCTTTCACTTTGGTTAGTATTTACCAAGTGACAGATGCAGTAGAAACTTTACCCATCTATTACCTGCTACCCACAGGCCCAGGTTTTTTCCCATTCCCCTTACCTAAGTAGGAACTAGGTTTCTAAATATGTTTAAAAATATAGGCTCAATCTCCATGGGCACTTTAACCCATTGCTTGCTTACACCTAGGTTCCCAGGTGAGCTAGAATTTCTAACTCACAGCTGTTGAAAAAAAAGAAGCAGAATAAAACTGATCTCTAAGTTATCATATTAATTACAAAATAAGCTCCAAAATTTCAAATGAAGGAGACTTCTACAGTACATTATTATCCTTCTCCTCTTTCCTCCCTGATTTTAATCTCTATCTTTAAGAAAAAAAAAACAATGAAAATAATGAAGGCCCATAAACCAAAATGAATCTATACATCCAAGTCCTAGCACTTTGCCTAATGATAACCTCTAATATTTTTACCTGCTGAACATGGTAATTAACATTAACGTGGTAACTGTAATGAGAAAAACAAGTGCCACATTATGCAAACATTTGCACTGAGGGCCCAAGATTTGCATCCATCTGGAAGTCATCTATTGATTATAGCTAGTGAAAACAGCTAATGAACAAGATTCGGTTTCCTCCCTGTCTGAGACTTTTTTCGCAATTGACTGCGTTGCTCATTCATCAGCTAGACAAGACTCAAAGTCCTTTAAGAGATCGGACTGCTTCTTGATGTGGGGCTCACATACGAGCTCCTGATTAGTGAGTTGATTAAAGGAATTTCCAAAGCTGGCCCAGTCTGACTGATGGTGACTATTACAGGTGTAATGTGAGAGTTATACTGAAAGGAGAGGACAAAAGGATAAAAGTACGGTAAAGGAAGCTGTCAGCGTTGTGAAAAATCAAAGCTCAAGCAAAAATACAGTAGATTCTGAAAATAGGTATGGGGAAGCTCTTTTGTAGTGATGATTTTAAGACCCGCTTCAGGAAAATCTGTAAGTTAGTGTTTGGTTTTTTTCTCAACATGTATTTTTTCTTTCATGTAAGGGTTGTATGAAATTTCATGGAGGCAGAACTGTTGGCTTGATTAGAACAACAACACAGAAATACAGAAGCATTCAAAAACTGTGAAAAACTATCTGCTTTGCTGTGAAGCTAAGTTTTGTGCTAGGGAATAAGAGAGGGATTTTCTTTATGCTACTAGAAGGTCAAAACATCTTATTCTAGTGTCATTGGCCAAACCAAGTTAATGCTAATGTTAGTTGGAACAAATGTTGCTCTGGTCTGCTTCTTGTAGCTAGGCAGGGCCACGTGGAGTTTGAATCCCCAACTAGTGGATGAGATTGCCTTCAACTGGAAAATATTTCCTAGTCTTCAGCTAAAGTTAGCTCAAAGAATTTCTCTTTCTATCCCTATGAACCTAAACTGGTTTGTTATTCTTTCCCTTCATGCCAAGAAGCTTTTAAAATCCTGTAGAAATTATATGGTACTAAAGGGGAGCAAACACAGAAGCACCATGCAAATGTCATCTGCTGTCAGCAACTGTCTTGGTTGCACTGGAGATGTCACCTTTGCACTGTGCACAGAATAGGAAACACGGAATTACCATGCTGTTTTTTCTAGCCAAGTCTTCAAAAGTGTTAAGGATGGAGCGTCTCTGACCTCTCTGGGTAGCCATTTCTAGCATGGCATCACTGTCCTGGTAAGAAATTTTTTCCTAATGCCCAGCCTGAATTTCCCAAACCTCAGCATGATGCTGTTACCCTGTTGCCCCTTGCTTTACCGCCTATCACTGCTGTGACAAGTTTGGTTCTGTCATCTCTGGGGCTTATTTTCAAGTATTTGTAGGTTGCTTTACATCCCCATTTTGCATCCTCTTCACCAGGCCAAACAAGACCATGTCCTTCAACATTGTCTTGTAGCTTATGTGCTCTAGGTTTCTCACCGCCTTGGTAGCTCTCTGCTGGATCCTCTCCAGCTTCTTGGCATCCCTCTTCTTGAACTGGGAGGGTTCAAGTCACGGCACTCCAGTGCAAGTGTTGCTCCCTGCCAAACAGGGGTAACAATTTCCCTTGGTCTGCTGGCCATGCTTCTCCTACCATAGCCGCTATGCCATTTCCCCAATTCACAATGTAAGTGCACGGTTGGTTCAAAGTTCACTTGGTTTCCACTGTAACTCCCAGCCCCTTTTCAGCGTGTGGTCAGTTATACTGAAAGGAGAGGACAAAAGGATAAAAGTACGGTAAAGGAAGCTGTCAGCGTTGTGAAAAATCAAAGCTCAAGCAAAAATACAGTAGATTCTGAAAATAGGTATGGGGAAGCTCTTTTGTAGTGATGATTTTAAGACCCACTTCAGGAAAATCTGTAAGTTAGTGTTTGGTTTTTTTCTCAACATGTATTTTTTCTTTCATGTAAGGGTTGTATGAAATTTCATGGAGGCAGAACTGTTGGCTTGATTAGAACAGCAACACAGAAATACAGAAGCATTCAAAAACTGTGAAAAACTATCTGCTGGTCAGTCCCAGCTGGCACTGGTGTCTGGCACTATTCCACCCCCGGTGCAGAGGTTTGCTCTTCTTGAGCATTGAGATCTCTGTCGGCCCAGTGCTTGAGTCTGCGTGTCAAGATGAGGGTGTCCCTGCTGTAGATCCTAACACAGCTTAGTCTTGTTTCCACTGCTGAGGAAGGTCAAAGTGTTCCTAGGAAACCTGATTTCACAAAACTTACAGCCTGTTTCTCTTGAGTAATATTTATATCCAAACCTGAAATTATTTTTACACTTTTTCAGTTATTCGTAATACTCCTGGATGGCAAAATCACTAGTATCTCCACTAGTAAGCCCTCACCAAATCCTCTATCTAGTGCAGGCATCAGCAGCAGCAGTGTGGCTGGGAGAGCAGCATGCCTGTGTTTTGCAGAGGCCAGCAAGAATCCATATTAAAAGAAATGAAATGTTTGTTCTGGACAGCGGCAAGTTGATTTGGTGTACGTGGAAGAGCTGACCCCCTGTAATGATACGTGCATAATGTATAACGTACATGATAACAGGGATAAATGCTGTACCCAAATATGCCTGTCTGTGGGACACCAATGAAAGAACATGATGGCAAAGCTCCTGAGCCCCTAAAACTAGTTGTGTTTAAGGCCAAGCGTTTAAAAACTACAGGCCAATGAACATGAAGGATTTTTAAACAGTTTAAATCGTATGCTGCTTTATTGCTGGGAAAAAAAAAAAGTTATACCTTCAGTTAGAGAAAGCTTTTAACAGAACTTCAAAATCCAAGGTGTGGTGATTTTTTTATTTTTTTAATAACCAGAGATTTTACCACATCATTGTTTATACCACACTACAAGCTCGGCTTTCACAGAACTACCCCTCCCACACCCCCCAAAGCCCTTAGAGTAGAAAGCTGTTTATGGGGACTGGTGTATCATATAAGGAGCCTTTAAAAAAAGGCTCCAAACAGACTTTATCCTATGAAATCTCTATAGTGGATGCAGTTACGAGTCAGGTGCAGAGAACTAGGTACTACACAGTGCAGGTGTGAGAAAGCTGTTGTATCTCCTTACCTGCAAGTTACAAGGGTCAGAGCTATACAGGGAAGGGTTCACAGGTTTGAAGAAGTCATAGTGGGAAAAGAAAATGGCAAGCGATGCAATATGGGGATGGTCTGCTAAATTCAGCTGTGGGTGAAAGCCAGTGACAGTTAAATGAGCTGGCATCAAGAGGGAATATGAGCACCCAGGGCTTTTAAATACCACTTTACACAGAAATGCTGGGGTATTCCCACAAACCACCACCTCAGGCTTTATGGTACGTTTCTGAGAAGTATGTTTGGGGAAATACAGGACTCCAACAACTAGAACAATATTACTGAAGGTGCTTCCCATCAAAGCTTCTCCGGGAGTAATAAATAGGCATAAGGCTTTTGCCATGGCTCTCTTGTCCCTTCAGAAATTATCTTGCATGTGAACAAAGTTCCAGTGAGCTAAGCTGCATCTCCTGATATATCCCTTTCCAGTGAAATGGCAGGTTGGAAAGCAATCCTGAGAGCCTTTGAAACCTTTTACCACTGACGGTGAGCTATCCCTTATTTTAGGGGTATCCCTTACAGGGCCCATGTTCTTAAATTCCCTCTCACCCTCCTGGAGGATTCAGTTCTTTGTATATAGAGATACTGCAAAACACCAGTGTGTGTGTCTGTGTGTGCGCTCTTGGGGCTTTCTTGCACTGTTATAACCCTAAACCTCCCCAACTGGGGAGAGCTTGTAGACCCGTGAGCAACCACTGTATTAACACAACTACTGTTGTAATGAAGAAGGACCCAAACAGCGGTATCTCACTTTGTTTTGGCAAGAAAATCCTCGAGCCACACTTGCAACATCCTTTATTTTGGGAACCTCCCTTCCCTCCACCCTGTCCTGACTTTTCTGTGTCTGGGAATGTATTTTGGGTTATATGGAGGTAAGCAATATGTTACCCTGACTTCACTGCTAAATTTACGGGAGGTGGAACTGGCTCTGATGTGGGAGCAGAGATGGGACTGCCGGATTATTTCTGATCTCAACTTTGGCAGCGAGATGTCACCATCAGAAATTGTCCGCTAAGCCAAAGCAAAAATGGTTTGTACTTTATAGCATGTTTGCAGTTTTCAGCAAGCCTGTTGTACAAAGAGGTTCCCAAAAAACCATTAATTGATTTGTCTTGGAGGAGGGTGGGGGAAGAATAATATTTTGCTTAGTTTAGGAGGAGAGTTGTTGTTATGGCCCAGAAAGAGAAAAAATGTTGGGAAGATCTTCACAGAAACCCTCCTTTTCCTCCTCGCCTTTGTCTTCTTGCCCTGAAAAAGCTATTATTAAATGGCATGAATGTAAAAATGAAACTGTTCCCCTCCAATAAAGATGCCTCTGCTTAATGGACAGCAGCACAAGTCAGTGTAAACTGTGAGTTATTTATTTGCTGTCCTTTTTGTGAAGACAGCCGGTCATGCTGGGGCTTCGCTTGCAGCCAGAGCTAAACATCCCGGGGACTGCCCGGGGTGAAGGAAAGAAACCTTGCCAGTGATGCTGTTAGCAGTCAGGAGAACATCTTCTTGCCCAAACCACAGGGTCATGAGCATTTAACAAGAATTTCATATTTAACAAGAATTTTCTTAAAATATTTCTCTGGCTTGAGAAGTTACACTGATTTTTAATTTTTTTTAGCTGCATGCCTACCGAGAAAAAAAGTCCTAGCCAAGGCCCTACAACCAGACTGCACGAGTGGAAACAGTGGCAGAGCAAAATATACATCTACCGCAGGTGGCTGATATAAACTCACGAGAGATCAGGCACCATTGTCCAGGGCTGCACCTTATTTACCTTTGTTTTCTTTCCTGGCTGGCAATCAGCTAACTGCTGTTTGCTGACTTTAATGGAGAACCTGAGAGCAGACATGCACTTTCCAAGGGTTTTGCCAACCGCAGTTAACACGACTGTTTGATCGATGCTGGTAAGTGCATTTTTCCCAAGGAGTGAGTGCCCGCAGGATGGGTAGAAAGCAGCCATTCGCCGCTGTGCTGCTCAAAGCTCTCCCAGGCTGCCATGTTGTGCCCACCCCAAATTTGTTCAAACAATCCTTGCCGAAGCATCCGTCCCACAGGCCCCGTGTCTGCTCCGTAAAGCCCTGCCAAGGGCATCCCCGCTGCGTGGCGTCCTGCCCTGCACTGTAACAGCAGGCGCTGGAGGGGAGCCAGCCTGACGGACAGCATCTGGCTAGCTGAGAGCATCGCTTCGGCTGTGGCAGTGGGGGATAAAAAGGCGCCGATTCACGACCATACGCAGATGGGTCGAGCCTCGCAGGGCTCAGGGATGGCCCGGGGGTGGTTGCCACAAGCTGGGCTGCTCTCTGGTCCTGCGAGGAAAGCGGGAGTACGCAGTGACAGAGCAGACGACGTGTGCCTGCCATTTTGTCATTGAAGTCACAGAGCAAAACTTGCATGTGGACCAGTAAATGTTCTTCCAAAGCTGCCCCAGTGCTGTTCTGCGGTGGATCAGGCTGGGAGTGCTGGGCTTTTTTTTTTTTTTCTCTCTCTGAGTCAGAACAGTAGGATTTGAAAGAACTTGTCCATCGAAAAATACACAAAATGGCAACAGTGGGGCCCAACTTTCAAATCTACATATAAACACCTTCTTAGATCAGGCCACTTCAGGTTCTTACGCTTTTTCTCTTTTTTTTAATGCCAGCGTAACAAATTTACATCTGTAGCCACTGCGGTAGATGTGAAGAACACGATGTTGCCTTAAAATGCAGGTCCATGTCTTTCAGGTGTACTAAATACCTCTTCTTTTATAGGTGAGCATATTATAGACTACAGAATTCATTGTGCCCTATTTACTATCCATAATTACCCCCACAACACCTTAATTACAACCCTAAGCCCAGGTAATGCTGAATCTGTCCATCTTTCTTCATAACAGTAGAAAATAACTGGTCTAATTAGGAAAAACGTTCTTGGTGGACAGATAATCCGTGCTGTGTATTCAGAAGGCACAGCACCGGTCGGGCTGCTGGCCTGCAGACGTGGCTGAACGAGAGGCAAGTGCCAGACCAGTGCTGGCTTCCCCCAGCTCAGCGTGCAGGACTTCAGAAACCTGCAAAACAAAATCTCTTAGCAACGCCCAGCCCTTAAACCTTGGCAATATCCACTCCACCTTCTCATTAGCTCCATGTACAGGTTGGGAAGGGAGTTGTGTGCAACCCTGTCAGGGTTTGCAGTGAGGGTCTCCTGAGATAAGTCCTCCTTGCTGGAGGCACTAGAAATGCCTATGAGCCAGCGTCCAGACAGTCTTGCTTTCTGCCAAGTGAATTTCAGAGCTTCTGAATTCTCTCCTTTCTTTTCCACACCTCTTGCTTGGCCTTTCTCACTTTCACAGTTCACCCACCTCATACTTTTTTGCCAAGGTAACATTTGCTGCCTGACCCTGTCCGGTAACACCTCTCACCGGAGGTTTGGCATCCCTCCCCTCTCACCCAGAGAAGCCAGCTCCCTTCCCTCCTCCCCACTCTCTGGCTTTCCTGCCCCTTCCTCGATGACCCGCTCTGGCACTCACATCTCTTTCAAACGCCTCTGCTCCAATCTTTCACACCAGAAAACAACTTTTCCTCCATCTCTTTGTGTCATTTAAGTTGTGCCAAAACTTTTGCAATAACGCTTTCAGAAGCATTACTGCTATGCAAAGCATCAGTTATTGACTTCCAGGTTTTAAGTATTTTCAGGTTAAGTAGTAGCATCATTAAAAAGAAAAAAAGACAATGCTGCTTGCAAATATTATTTTGTAGATTCTCCTTTTCATCAGCATGTATATCATCAGGCCTGGGTTTCTCATCACAGCCTCCCTTTATTTTAAAAACTCTAATCTTTATCCATATGCTTTTAAAACAACGAATATGATCCTATTTATAATTTTTTTTTCAAGGCTATATGTATCATATGTTTGGAGCAGCTCTTTTCCTAGCATCGTGAAAGAAGAAACTTCTTAAGGATCCTTATTTTAATTTTCAAAAAGACAGACTAAAATTCCTGTAATCCCAACTCTCATTTTAAGCACGAAGCAGGAGCTGGGTAACACACCTAATCCAACCTGCTAGCAAACAGAGCGAGCTGGCAGCCCGCGTGGCCGCCCTGTCCCTCCTCAAGGATAAAGGCTGTCTTTTAAAGCCTCCATTGTTCTCTCTGCAGCATCCTGCATGTTATCGTGTTGTAGCTGCAATGCAAATGCAAAGGTAACCACAGCACAAACGCACCGTACAACCCGCCCCAACTATGCTGCCAAGCAACATTTTTATGACAAAGGGGAATTTTTATGATGAAAAAGCGTATTTCCCCTTTACACTGTATTTCCTCACTTTCGGTTAACAACTTTTTTTCTACAAAGTCCGTTTTAATCTCAGTTACAGATCATTCATCCTGCATTCCACATCCAAGGTTCTCCAGCCTTAAAAAGTTGTATGGGGTTTAAATTCGTGCACAGTTTTTAATTGAGCTATGCTCAATATGTCCAGTGTTTTGAGTTAAACTCAAGTGTGCTCATGTATCCTGAGGTGCAGTGTGCTTTCCAGGCAGAGTTCAACACTGATACAACAACATTACCAATTTATTTTGTTGTTATTCCAAGCCAAACACAGCTTTTCTGGCTGAAGCCCATTATCTTATGACCTTCATGGGCTTCGGAAAGTTTTTGAACTTTCTGAAAGATATTACCCTTTTAGGCAGCAGCTAAAAAAGCCCCTTTCAATCTTCATCATTTTTCCGTGTTCACTCAGTGGCTCAGGCTTGGCTATTTCAATTCCTGATCAACACACAGTAAGACATATTTTCGAGGGTCAAACAATGCCCTTAAATCTCTCTAGAACTGAGGGAGACCTGAAATCTCTTATTTAAGTTACAGGGGCTCCCAGATGTCTAAATACATTGAAGGCAGCAGTGGTGTCCTGAGCCCCAGCAAGCACGAGCAGGCTGGGGACTTCTGAGGCCAGCACCTTTCAAGGTGTGAGTGATGGCAGCTTGGCTCACAGTCCTACAGCTGATTGATTGATTACAGCTTAGAGACTGCAAAATGCAGGCATAGGTAAGAGAGGGCCTTGTACAAATTTCGGAGGGAATATGTGGTCATCATGGAAAAAAAGAGTCTAACGATGAGCACTGTAGAATCGTAGAATCGTTTAGGTTGGAAAAGACCTTTAAGATCATCAAGGCCAACCATTAACCTAGCACTGCTAAGTCCACCACTAAACCATGTCTCTAAGCTCCGCACCTACTCGTCTTTTAAATACCTCCAGGGATGGTGCCTCAACCACTTCCCTGGGCAGCCTGTTCCAGTGCCTGACAGCCCTTTCCGTGAAGAAATTTTTCCTAATATCCAATCTAAACCTCCCCTGGTGCAACTTGAGGCCATTTCCTCTCATCCTATTCCTTGTTACTTGTGAGAAGAGACCAACCCCCACCTCTCTAGAACCTCCTTTCAGGTAGTTGTAGAGAGCGATAAGGTCTCACAGGACCTGTGTTCTAGACCCTTCACCAGCTTCGTTGCCCGTCTCTGGACACGCTCCAGCACCTCAATGTCTTTCTTGTAGTGAGGGGCCCAAAACAGAGCACAGTATTCGAGGTGCGGCCTCACCAGGGCCGAGTACAGGGGGACGATCACTTCCCTACTCCTGTGTTTGCAGCTGGTGTCCCCATTCCTTTTCATGGTCACGGTGCTGCCCGTCCTGTGACCAAGGGCATGTGCACGTGCAGAAGGCCCTGATACCTCGGGGGGATTTGCAGTGTTGGCTCTGAACTGCAGCTGCTAAGGACGTGTAAAGCAAATGCCTGCTTCCTCTTTTTTATGTGTGTGGATATTTAGACTGGTCTGAGAGATCACTAAGAATAATAGGATACAAATAAGGGAATGGGACCTTAGGCTGAATAATGGAAAAATTTGTAACAAATGTTAAGCTCCTAAACTTGAATTATTTACAGTCACACTGGACACAGCACTGGAAGATACAGCTGAAGGAAGGATGCAAGCAAACTCTAATTTCTGATCCTGAGCTGACAATACCTCTACTGTGTATAATAAAATGTTTTTGGCTCTGAGCATGTGAAATAAGATAAAATGGGCTTATTTCCTCATCATATGCAAACCTATTAAAATATCCAAAGCATGACTGTAGAGAATGGCAAACCCCTGCCCTATGTACACTATCTGCTACAAACCCCTTTTTGTCTTTGGTATATTTGAGGAAACCTCCCTGCTGGGTTTTCAGTGGGCAGATGCTGTGCAACATCTAAACCAATATGCTAGCTGTAGACTCACATGGTTATATTAACACCTGATTCTTCAAGCCTTGTCCTTGATGCACTGGGATGTTGAGCTCAAACGTGCATTTTCTCCAGTCTGATTTCTGCTGCTGTTTCCAGATCTTTGTCTCAGATGATGCCTTAAGGTCATGTTATCTTCCCCATGGGCTGGGTCTCCAGTATGAGTCAGGAACGCACACTGAGGTTTTAATCAGTAGCAATTAAAGAAAAAGAATGGAAGAGCAGCTGCTGGAGTTGAAATAACTTTGCAAACATCAGTCTCATCACTTTGCATAGCTTGTGTGTGATTCACACTGTGACTGCGCTCTTTAGGCTATATCTCATGAACCACCCCCGAGGAGGGCTGTGAAGTGATACTGTTGGGCTTTTTGGTCCTGAACCCTAAGGGCAGGAAAAGGTAATGCTTCTGGCAAGCTGGAGCCTACGGGCCAAACACGGTAACAAGCAAACGGGCAGGCTGAGATAGAATCCCTCAGCTTTAATGGGTTGCCTTTTGAGGACGTACTGCCAGGCTGAGCAGCAGCCGCTGATGGGCCGGGATTCTTGTAGCACGGCTCATGATGGTGCCAGTTCATCTCACCCCCAGTTTTGCGTGGGCCCGGAAGGGAGGGTTGAACCTTTCTTAATACATAGCATGCTCCTACTCAAAAGACATGTCCCCCTTCCCCCCCCCAAAAAGCCAAGTAACCTAAACCCTATGTCTGTGCACAACATAATGCAATATTTTACATAGTTTAATTCTATTTAGCAAGGGAGGGAGGAGAAAAAGCATTAATATTTAGAAGCAATGACAGTAGAAAAAAGGCAGGAGGATGAAACAGGGAAAGGAATGACTAATTCTCTGGCAATGAATTAATGTCTATATTCTGTGCTATCTACTACAGCATTATCTATACTAATTAAGAGTTTCTACTAAAACAATTCAGTGAAAGGTGGTTGTACTGGGTTGTAGTTAAGACACTATCTCAATATAGGAGGACCTGGGGTCAGTTCCTGGTTCAGCCAAAGACTTTTTGGATGCTACCCAGTATGTTTAAATTCAAGGTCGCAAATCTCCTCTCTGTAAAAGCGCAAGTGAGGAGGTTATATTTCCCAAGTCTAAGACTACGGTGAGGACGATCCTAATTATGTTTAAGCTCTCCAGTGACCCATGGTAAAGTTTACTGGCAAGGAGCAATTAAAGAGGGGTGAAGATGCCAGGTGCTTTGATAGGTCAGTAATACTGGGCAAAGAGAATTGTAACAGATTTTGTAAGTAGAAATAAGTTATTTACAGGATCACTCTGATGCCAACAGGAACATTACACAGCTTGTCTTCAGTAACACTCTCCTGTTGTAGAAAAGTCTAAGTCTCTGTAACTAGATTTAATTTAAAAATGAATTTGCCCTTTTCAAGGAAGGGCTAAGGCTTGAAAATACGTTTGCTGCATCCCAGCAAGTAGGTTCACTAATAACAACAAAGACCAAAGACAGATTTTTTGCATTAGAGAGAACACTTTATTATTTCTCTGACTGACATTCTTTGCTTTCTTTGGAGTCCTGCCAAAATGTTTTTGATTGCATGCAAGTAGGAGATCAGTTGTAATAAGGTGTGTCATTGTTTCTCATCCCTGTTTATAGCTTTCAGTTGCCAGGCCTGGTATTTTTCATGACTTCTGAACGCTGCTTGGATTTTAAAGGGACACTATCAATAGAAACAACCCAAAAGGTTTGCACCCCATTCTTAAGGACATCTTACTGGGAGTTAGATATACCAAGTAGGGCATTTGAAAATGCCCAGCCTTTTTTTTTTTTTTTTTTTTTTAAAATAGCATGTGAGTTTCCCAGAATTAAAGCAATACTTGAGTATTTCTAAAAGCTCCCTTCCTGATCTTTAGACTGTAGTTCTTCATATCTCTGCTACTCTGTATTTAGGTTTACTCTTTGTATATTAATTCTGCCTACCGCTACTTTTTGGGCAGTAAAAGTAGACTTGTCCAGGTTTTCTGGTGTTTATTCACTCATGGCACATGCAGTGTTACTTGGGCTAACAAGCTAGAAGAAACAGTTAGATTTTAATTGTCTGTTTTCTATCATATTTTAAAAAAATTGTAAAAACAATTTCCTCAACATGCGGTGCTGTAAGTTCCCTTCCCCTGTGTTGTTTTTGGACCTGGAGTATTTTGGAAACGACCTCCTAAAAAAACAATAGTATTTTTAAAACCTCTTACTGGAATGCATTTGATCTGAGTTATTCAAAGCAAATGCGGAGGACTAACAGACCTATGAAAATGATCTGTAATGGGAAAGCAGGGTTGTTTGCTTAACTCCCCAGGACACGCTCTGTTCTGCACGCACGCGCGGGACGTCCTGGGAACCCTATGAGAACTATGTGCACCTACCAGCAGAATTTAGCTCCCCAATATCCAGAAATACGTTCGGACAGAGTGCAACGTCACAATCTGCTGGTTGCAAATTTCTGGTAGGAGCTGGACCTTTGGCCAGGAGTGTTACAATGAACAGGCCTGATGGTCTCCTCTGTGAGGTCCCTACTCGAAGGATTACGCATCCCCTTCTGGGTAAGAACAGCTGTAATAGCTCCTGTGCCAGCACCTCGGCGTGGGGGTACAGGACGGGCTCCATCTGTGCGGGAAGGCTTGTAAATACATAGGCCAAAGTCTTGGTTGCCATAAATGTAGCTTAGCTCCCCTGATTTCAGAAGACAAATGCCAGATCACATCAGCCAATAATCCAGTCCACAGAGTTTTATATATTTATATACGAATTTCCTATTGGTTTAATAGACAATTTAACTACTGGTTTGTTGAGATAAATCTCGCTTACTAAAGGTATCAGATAGGGTTTTTTAGTGCTTCTTTTCCCTCTCTAAGGATCGTATAATGGGAACAGCCTTTAGGTGCTCAGGAATTTTTCTCGTGTTACCTATTCCCACATGTCCTTCAGTTATTACATTGCACGTAATTGGTGTGGGGAGGATGATGATTTCAAGTAAGAGAATATGAAGCAGGATCAGATGAATTCTTTAAGCAGCATGGAGTCTAAGCTCTTGTGTGTGTGTATCTATTACTTCAAAAATAAAGGCAAGACTCCACTCCCTTTACTGTATATAGATTATCAACAGAATCGTTTTGAAAATGCAATTTTCTTAAAATAATCACTGAATCACCAGCAAATAACTCTTCCACCAACTAGCAAAAATGATGGGTTCAGCCCAAAGTGTCTGAAACATAGTGGTTCTAGTTAAAACCCTTTCTGGACACAGTTATAAATTCCGACAGCCATGTGAGGGAGGACGAGAGGAGCAAGGGATGATAAGACCTATGTAAAATCAGTTTTGTTGCTGCTGCTGCTGAAATCTCAAAGGAAAGAGGCTTAAGAACCAGTGAGCACATGAATACAAGCAATAAAAAAAATAATCATTTTAACTTCATTGGTGCTTTTATAATGCAGGTAGTGAAACAGCTTCTTGTGTATACTCACAGAGTCTGGAGATTCTTATTTAGCATGTGGAAAGAAACAAAAGGGTGAAAAATTACTATGTCCTGAGCAGTGCACTTGATGCTTACCCACTGTAGAAAACTATCTGTATAAAACAGTCTGAAAAGAATTTGCTGCAAATCAGCATTTCAAACCTCTCTGTATAAACGCATGTTAGACTAACGGCAGTCATCTGAAGCTCTGACTAGTGGTCAACCTGGGTGAAACTTCACCTCAGACATCCTGAAGAATCCATCTTTGGTTATTCTTATATTGATATAAGCTTCTTAAATTGATATATACAGTGACAACACGGTGATTAGGATTAAAAACACAAAACAGCTATCTTCTGGTCACTCAGGTCCTATATAATATCAGCCTCTTTTTTCTGAGACACCTCCTGGTTCATGATGGCAACACCAACCGCGTGAAGATAGTTATGTTAATTGACGTAGGATCTCATTTGTCTTCAGCGGTGTTATGATCTTATTCAATCTTTTAGTGAGTTATAGGCTTTTGTGGTCCGGGTATTGATGAAATCCGCCTTCTTAAAGTCAGCCTTTGGAGTGAAAGAAAGAGAATAATTCATTATCTTCAGGGCCGATTCTGCAAGGGAAGGGTGGGTTCAGCTGCCTAATAGCTAGATATGGAGCCATGGTAGGGGTCTAGGCTGAGTCCTCTACAGTCGACAGAGACAGAACAGGCATCTCTCCCAGGAGTGACTCCGTTCAGTCTAAGGTAGGCAAGATGAATCATCGGAGTTGCGCAACTCTCTCCACTAACTGTACGGGGAGATTCTTCTACCTCAACTCTACAGACTCCTAACTCTTAGGTGACTAATGTCAGCTGAGATTAACCCTATCTGAACAAAGAGTACTGGGCAATGCCAAAATGACTCAGGATTTTATCAGTCTCATTTGAGCAAGTGATTTCTGTTGCTTATCAGACTGACTTTTCAAAAATGTCTAGACATTAGGTGGCCTGCAGTTTTCAGTACTGCACCTGGTATCTCTAGGGGACCCAATTTGCACAGGAACAGCAAGTAATCAGCATTTTTAAAAACTCAGATCTGACAAATGTGTCTTATATGCATACCTAAAGTACCAACAACTTCAGAAAATTCATGCCATTGGGGATATTGCCGTACAGTAAAGTCACGAATGTAGTTGCAAGAAAATAGAGACAACTAAATCCAGTTAGAGTTTATAGGGGTACGGCACCCTTATTCTTGAGCACAGATTTCTGGTTTGTGGGGCAGTATACTGCCAAGTATGATGCAACTATGCTAAGAAACTTTTTGGGGGGCAAATTTTAACAAAATAATCCACAGTTCTCACCGACTTCTTTAAATCTAGAAGCCTGCATCTGCATTGTTCCTTTGTTAAGAAACAAGATGACTAATAAATGCTAAAGGCTAGAACTTGAAAAATGGAATAGTTTTAGGTTATAGGGAATTTTAGGTGACAGAAATTCTGAACAGCAAGAAAACAAGGAAAGAAAATAGTTTGAAATGCAGGTTCAAGGTAGGTAGATTGAAGACAGCCCAGCTGTGTGTTGAAAAACAGTCATAGAACTTCAAAAGGCAAGGAACAAACTGGTTTGTTGGCTGATTCATGGTGATCATTTTTTTGTTTGATTTTGACTGTTGGCAGTAAATGTTTGCCAACACCTTTCTCAGGCCCTACCTTTTTGTCTGAATATAACTAACACCAGGGCTCGCAGACCATACAAACAACCAGGAGAACAAAACTGCTCTGGTTTTAAAGCGGGAAGCTGCCTTGCCCTGCCTGTGCTTTTGCTGGCACCTTACGTCCTCTGTGTCAGGTTGTCAGTGGTGGACGGACACCTACTGCGCATCACTTCTCGCCATCTGACACTTCTGGCAGGCAGCAGCAAAGTTTTTCTTAAACTTTGCCAGTGTATATTAAAACCACAGAGAGAGAGAATACGAACACAGATGAGCAAAAATTAAGAGCACGCATTACTTGTGCAGGATTTTGCATAAGTAATAGGAACACCAAATTCAGAGACAACTTGAAATCCTATCATAGGATAGGATTCTGTTTCTTAACGCTGAAACATCACTGTTTCTTAACAGCATAGAAGTGCTAAGGGCCCCAGAGGACAAATGAGAGGGTTCTAGATCCGAAAGGACAGATTAAATGACTTTGCTGTAACCCAGATCTTACCTTTTTGTAAGCACTGTGGAGATCGGTATGTGACCACAAGCAGTAGAGGAGGACTGAAGCAGCCCTACTAGCTTTGCTGAACATGTTACTGCAATTTTGCAAAAAGAACAATAAAACATGTTTAAATTCCCACTTCATAATCATAAGGCATGTGCAGACTTCAGCAAACGTAACCTTGTAGCATTTTTTCTGTCTCTCTCTCCTCCTAAATGCTGGTTTACTGCTCTTTAGGTATTCTAGCACATCTCGTGCTGTCCTGACTACTGACACAAATGCAACATACCTCCCTGCTTCACTCATTCTTCAAAATTAGAGAGAAATGAAGTACTCTATAGCCTTCATCTTAGAGCAGCTATCACACCATTCAGATTCAGTTGAGGAAAATACACCTCAGCATAGCAAGCATTCGAAAGGATCTTTCCAGCAGGTAAAATCTCTGGTTAGTTAGGTAGGATTTAAACTATACAGAGCCTCATGAGGCCTCCTTTACTGAGATGAATTTCCTCTTTCATTTTCTAAAAAGAGAGGAAAGTAAACAGAATAATTATTCATATTCGCAAAGCATTAATTATTCTCTTTTGAGTAAACATTGGTTGCATGTGATTACATATGAAATAACGATTAAAGGAAATTCAACACCTATTATCTAACATGCCTCTTTATAAATAATTAAGTGCAGTTCTAGCAGTTCTATAAAATGTACCTCTGCACTTTTCTGCTAAAGATCATCATGGCTGTGTTACAAAGAACAGGAAATACAGAGACTTTCTGGGGACAGATGAGATCTGATAGTCAGCAACTATATATTAGAATATAGATAATACTATGCTTTCATCTTCTGAGGAACTATTTAAAATGCTGGAACATGGCAAATTTAGCTGTGGATGGAACAGTTGTTCTAAGAGATTTTTCTGTATTTCCCAATATGTGCAACTCTATTCACATCACAGTCGCTTGTTTAAGCTGTCCTGTACCTTAAGATGCAGTACGTTGTCCCCTCAAGTGGCAGAGGTTGCAGCTTCTTTTGTCCCCAGGGAAAGGAGGAGGGGGAGGGAAGGCTTTTCAACCGTCTTACCTGTCATTCATGCTGATGGTAATAATCTTCGGTAGGCCATCAGCACTCAGGAGAAGCCGCGCATTGTGAGAACTGCTCTGTGTCAAATTGTACAAGGTGTAACAGATGGACGCTGTGGTTTCACAGACAATATCAGACCCTGGGACAGACTCGGGAAGTATTGAGACCAAATCTGGCAAAACTTCTCTAGCTACAAGTTGAAAGAGAGACAAGCAACTCCATTACTAACAGGTGCAGATTTATCTAGGGGTCCTACAAGACCTTACTCCTCCCTTTACTGCCTACCAGGGTGCCGTGTGCTCCCACAACAGTCATGGCTTCGTACCTGCATTACATCCCCACAATTTAGGTTAAGCTGTGGCTGCACTAAATTGGACAGTATGTATTTTGCTTCTTATACACAATACATTAATACCTTGTGTGCTGTAGTGAGGTCACTAGGCATGTGCTAGCAGCAGGCTGCCACTTCGCGAGGAGTCCTATGTGTCCTATAGGTAATCATGGGTATAGGGTCAGCAAATTGAGAAAGGGTGACTACAGCACAATTGTTAGTGCTGAACCTGTTAATGGTTGGCTATAAGAGGACGCACACACTCAACCTTCTGAGCCAGTGTGTAAGCTATCTATTTAAGAAGAACGTTCTATTCTGAAGTCTGCCCCTACACAAGAAACACCGCTTCACTTTGACCACACTGGATGTGCCCCTACCAGCCAACCAAACAGCAAAGAGCAGCTCCGGACGCCAGCTGAGTCCTCCCGGACACTGTCAGATCTGTGCCGTATGCACCAGAGCTGACGGGGAAAATGACAGCAGTCAGCAAGAGGTCGTAGCCAGCTGCTCCCACTGTAAGAAGCAGCACTGGGCGAGTTTGGGGCATTTTGGAAAGGAAGGAGGCTGTTGCATTCAGTGTGAGGCCACGCTGGCCATTCTGCCCTCCCTACGCAGTGTATATCACTGGGACAGAGCGCTTTGCTCTCTCCGAGTTCTGCTCATTCCTCCAGACGGGTGCGTGACAAGGTCCATGTGTACTGAGATTAAATTACATATACGATTTAGAAAAGGACCTTTAAAACTGAATGATCCACCTGCTATGCTAAGTATCAGACAAAGCAGTTATGTCAGACATGGTAGTCCCTTTTCCCTTCCGTTGGTAAATCAAGGAAGGCGATTTTCAGAAAGTACACACTTGGCAGTGTCTTGAAACTGTCAGTTCAGAACAAATGTTATTTTTTCAAGTAAAATAGGAAATTTTCTGCTGTTTTTCAATCATTTTACTTTTAAAGCTGTTTTATATTAAATTTATTTCCATTTGATATCAAGGGTTCATTTTGGTTGATAAAAATAGACACTTTATCTAGGAAACAGTATGCTCTTCCAAACATTTTCTTTTTGCCAAAATTATTTGGAGAATTTGACCTGAATTCACATATGTTTTTAGTCAACCAAAATGAACACCTTTTCATGGAGAAAAGGTTCGCCTGAAATTTCCCCTGTTCTTCGTACTGTGGGTAAAGCAAGAGAATGACTGTGAACATGCAAGATGAAGCACCTTTCTCCAAAGCTTCATGCTATTCTGTCTTTCCCACATTCTTTCATAAATTGTTTTTCCTGATGAAATCCCAACTTCTTTTCCTCAGGTTAATGCCTACTCTTTCTGAGGGATTCACCACTTGTAATTTTTAACACCATATGGATTATCCCTTTGTAATCCGTCCAACAACATATTACAATATTTTCATTAACAGGGAATGTTTTCTAAGGATTAAACAGTGCCCAGGAGACTGTTCTGCAGAATTCTGGAGGTTAATCTGCCCCACGAACCAGCTGTATGCCTGTAATTTGCCCTTCCCCTTTGGTGGGAACACAGAAAAGAACAACAAATGACGTGAATTCATTTTATCCTATCAGTAAGAAAAAATTTCAAATATACATTAAACTGAAATGAGAATACTCAGAATAGAAATAGCTTCTGATGTGAAAATAATTGTAACATTTTAGAAATAAGGTCCTCCAAAAAGACTGAACTATTTTCTCTATAGCATCTTCTAGCTTCCATTCTCAAAAAAACTTATGCAGGAAAATTGTGTAAGCTGCAAGCTTCCAAAGCTTTTGTGTCTAAAAGAAGAAAATATGATCTTCGCCAGAAAACTAGAGATGTTCTATGACTTGTCCCAAAGGATTCCATAGCTGTGGCAGCACAGAACTCAGCACTTGCCTTCCTTTACCCTATTTTAAGCAGAAGAAAAACTCCCTCTCCAAATCTGTGTAGATTTTACTTCCATTATGAATTTTTTTGAAAGTAACATCAATGGAAGTATCTAATGAGGAATACCCAATTTAGAGAAAACTTGAGGTTAGAGTCTTTCTTAGGCAAAACTCTTATTTTCAGCCCTGTATAATGACTGCAAATATCTGACCTAAAAATCTACTACACCCACATTACTTTTTTTTTTTGCACGTTTTTTTATTTAAAGAAGGAAAGCTTAACGTAAAGAGAACAGAGAAAGAAAGCCCAAAGGACAACGTTAGTCTTTGCTCACCTATATCACTTTGCAGAGAGGTGTTGCGAGACAAGTTCCTGAGCAGCGAGACTGCTGTCTTCTTTACTGTCGGGTGGCTGACGTGCAGCATAGTTCGAATACTTGGAAGGCCATTTGCCTTCTGAACAACAGTTTGGGCCACCGCAAACGGCATCTGTTATAAGGCATGTGGCAATAGCGTGTCATTACCATGAATGTACAGCCCCATAAACAACCGCAGCGGGTTCTCTACATCAATTTAAGTGCATTTAAAATAGTTTAAATCCAGAGCTACATATAAGCTGCAACAGAAAAGGAAGGTGATATAAAAGACGTTTTGAGCCCTCTTTCTCCCACGTGCTCTGTGGCCAGTTCCTCAGACAAAACATGACAGAGGTCATTAGCTTCTTCACCATGAAAGTGATCTGTGGTTGTGTCAGAGCCTCCCTCTCTCCCACTTCTTTTTTGTGCTTTTAACACCTACTTATCCCTCATTGTGCAATGAATAGACAAAATTCCACATGTGGAGTGAGAAGAAGCAGTCCCCATATTTGCCAAGCAAGAAGTAGCTGCACTGACAGTTATGATTTTCCCTTCAATGTTCTTCGATTTCCTTGATTACGTCTGCGAGACAGTGACTTGTCAGTGGTTGCCCGATCTCAGTGCTGCGGGTGTGTTGCACTCCAGCCCTAAATTCTACGCATGCACATTAAGAATTAAACGACAAGAAAAAGAAACAAGCTGACTTACTGGTCCAGTGCCAGCTGTGAGGTTCTGAAGAGCTCCCAGGGATGCTTCCTGGGTATAGTTTCTGGTACTCTTTGCTATTAAGGAGAGATATATCCTAATCAGTGTGGAATGCCAGAGCGATTCAACACCTCTGGGATTGCTCTTTTCCTCAGGGAGCGGCGTGTCCTGCTGCTTCTAAACATGTAAACAGATCAAGCCTTTAGAAACAGTGACCTTATGTGACTTAATGCATCACAAGCTAAACTAGCCATTTTGTAACTCTCTATGACCAGATTATTTGCAGATTATCAAGTAGTGAACTCAAATGACAATGTGTAAAATTTCAGTATTTAATTACACTGGCCGCTCCATCCAAAAAGAGGAGATAGGTATGGGGGAAGCTGCTTCTCATCTCTCAGCAACTGCAGCAGGGGCCGAGGCCAAGGAGAAACAGAAATGGCCAGCTAAAGTTGTACTGTGGATGCAACGGGACAAGGCGGAATATGCTCCAGCAAAACTAATAGATGGGATGGGTCATTTTCATCCTTTTCTTTTGCTTTCCGCCTCCCGCCACCTGTTTTCTCTCCAACAATTCCCAGTTGCCAGAATATTTGTGATCTGTACCACATGGCATCAAAAGAAGAGGTCCTGAGATAGCCCAAAAGCCAGCAAGTCGTGGAAGTGGCAAGTCACCTTGTGCTGATTTCACTGGTGAAACCATCACAACGCCCACTCATTGGTAGGGCACTGGCACAATCGCCGTACATGGTACAGACACCACTTGCATCCATCAGAGGGGATGAAACTGAGTGGCAGTATTTTTCAATTAGTGAAACAGTGAATTGCTATTTCATTTCCATCAGCAGTAGCTGAACAAGATAATGGGTGTTAGGAAAGGCTATCAATAAATTTGCATTTTTGGGGCAAGTAAGCGTCACACTACCAGATACATCAATAACCGATTGTTAAGTAGATTACAGCCTTATTCTCCAGAAGCTGCTACAACTGATTTACAAAACAAGATGTAACTAAACATGTGCTTTACCTCTTTTACTTTTCTGCTCCGTGTTCCAAAACAGCCTGGTGTTTTATCATTGCTAGAAAGATTTTTTCTTTGCATATATATGCTCTGGGCATAGCTCTCAGGGAGCTCTGCCTCTAGCTGGTAGGAAAGATTGTGAAGAATGCACACACAGTTCTCTGTGGCCTAAAATAACAAAAGAATAGAAATCTTGAAAGCTTTGGCATGCGTTGAAGGGACATGTATAGACATGGGAAGAGTTTTTGTTTTTGGATCTTCAACAACTAACTGCAGAGCTTCTAAAGGCTTACAGAAGAGCTAGTCTTTGTGCCAGTGATCCACAAGACTGCATTTACGCTGATAAATTAAACATGCCCTGGGATGTTCCTGAGCACTAAGGCCAACTGGCACACAGGGCTTGCATTCGGAGTGGGGTGCAAGCCTGTTGGAAATGGTCCTGGGACATTATAATTCCTGAATTGTGCCTGGGAATTGTTTGGGCGAGTGCTATTCGGCACAGACCAGAAGTGTGCCAAAGAATGTTTAAGAGCTTAAGAGTAAAGATGATCACGTACACACCTCGCCGTAGCGTCAGCAAAAGGAAAGCTTTGTATCTTTCCTAAGGAGGAAGCGCTTTTCTGTGGTAGGATGCTTTTTTAAATTAGATGTGCCTTTCTGGGCATGGCTAAGTTCAGGTCTACAATTTCTGACTGATGAGTCTAGTGGCAAATAGCTTTATTACCAGTTCCCCCTTTTATGGAAGTAAAAAAGGAATGAGTGGTTTTAAGACAAAATGAAGCAGGGAGCTATTGGCACAAGTGTCATGTGCTGGATTCTCCCTGAAGCTAATGGCACTGAATACAGGGAGATGGAGAAGCTCAAGTAACTAATCCTAGAATAGAGCTATAAATGTGCGGTAATTACCACTACACAGCACAGGTTACAGCAGGCACGCTGGAAGTGCCTCACAGGCTACGGCTAACCTTCTCATAAGGGACAGCTGGTCTTCTCACCCAACTTCACCCAGCTAAAAGACAAGCATCCAGTCTAAGCAACGTTCAGGTTTCATCAGCAGTCAATGGTGGGAGGAAGAGAATGAGAGGAACTGGCTTCCGGAGGTGTCCATGTCCTTGCAGTTACTGGCTTAGGCAGCGTGTATAACTTCTAAAAAAACTTAGGAAACCGAATCCCATTCTAAATGATGCAAGCTTCTTAACTACACTGCCGCCCAAAGAGATCTAGGTTCTTCATTTTCTAAGGGATATATAGCACTAAATATACAGGAAAGTAAACAGATTAATTTTTTTTAGCTTCTAGCTAGCTAGCTCCCTGAGACAGCTAAAAAGGTAATATCTGACTCTTTAGTTGTTTCAGTATCTCTGAAAGCTGTGACTTTATGGCACATTTAAAAAAAAGACAGAAGTTTCTAGCGCTCTCTGGTGATTCTGAAAATGTTTTCCCAATGCTAAGGTATGTTATTCTTTTAGACTGCAGGATAAAAAAACACTTCAAAAAGCTTCTCACTGGAGTTTCATCTTTGGTGGTAGTCCTAAGAGCCCTGTAAATAACTATAAGTTTGGCAGTTACATCACAACTTCTTCTGAACATTAGTTTCTGAACAAAAAAATGTTCCCTTCACAATTTCCCCTAGGAAAAGACCTTTCATCTGTCGTGGTTTAGCCCCCAGCTGGCAACCAAATATCACAGAGTCACTCGCTCACTCCCCCCGCCCCCTGAGGAAAACTTGTGGGTTGAAATAAAGACAGTTCACCAGGACAGCACCCCCCCCCCCATAATAATTATATTATGTATTAATAATGATAATAATAATAAAATATAATGATAATAGAATATACAAAATGAAGGATGCACAATTTCTCACTGCCCAACGACCCGATGACTGATACAGCCCGTCCCAAGCAGCGATCCCAGAGCGAAATCGAGAGCGATCTCGGAACGATCCCGAGCAGCGACCTCGGAAACATAAGTTCCAGAGAGAGCGAGCAAGGGAGGGAATAGCAGAACGAACGAATGAAAGCCCGAATGAACAGCATCTGGCCCACCGGCCGACCTCCACTTATATACTGGGCATCATGTCTATGGTATGGAATACTCTCTTTGGCTGGTTTGGGTCAACTGTACTGGCTATACCCCTCCCAGCTTTTTGCACCTGCACATTAGCAAAACCTGGGAAGGTGGAAAAAAGCCCTTGATTTCTTAGCAACAACTAACAACATCAGTGTATTATCAGCATTCTTCACATACCAAACCCCATACTAAATCCAAAACACAGTAGCTTCTGGGAAGAAAACTAGCTCCATCCCAGCTGAAACTAAAACACATCTCAAAGAATACCTTGTCATTAGGCTCGTGGTCTGCAATAGCTCCTTGAATATAATACACAAGAGAATCAATCAAGCCGTCACATTCTCTCATCTTTTTCCTTCCTTCTGGACCGGCAGAGCTCATGTTTCTGTGCAGGAAGGAATATATTGGTGAGAAGAGATCTAGTCAAAGAAGATATTTCCTCGTGCCCCTCTGACAAACTTTTCCAGCTAAATCTTAAAGATACTGAAGTTAAGGTTGACCGCTTCCTTTCTTCAGAGCTGTGAGATAATCTGAGCCTCTGCTAAGTAAAACTTTCACTTCAGTGCACTTCCAGAAAAAAACAAATACTCCCGAAAAACAAACTGTTGTGTTTGGATGGATAAGGTAAGATTTGACTCAAATCTTCATCTCAAAGTTGAATTAATCCTTTCTAAACAGTCAAACAAACTGGACTTTTTTTCCTGCTATTCCATTTTTAGTTATATTTTTAATATTTAGGACAGTAGCTATGTCAAAATATCAGAGGAAAGATACCTGTAAAAATTTCCATGCACACAAATGTCCTTTAGCATTTATGTACACCAAACCAGTTCTTGATCCAAATGACCCACCTATAGACACATACGTGTTCTGAGAGTTTTAGCAACATTTGTACATTAACACATAAAGATAACTGATGTCAGTTACGGGGCCAAATTCACGTGGCAATTCGTGTGCTGGTGGCAATGCTCCGAGGGGTGCTAGCGGGCAGGAGGGGATGCGAATGCAGCCGAGCCGGCAGGTGGGAGCAGCAGCCCGGCCCCACCGCTGGGCGAGAGGCTGAGGGGATGAATCACGACGCGGCTGCCGCTGTCATCGCTGCCAGATCAGCGGTGTGAGACAAGGTGGAGGAACAAATAAATACACCGTGCCCAGTCGATTCCCAGCTTCCCAGAGAAGCTGCTGGCATCTAAGGAGAAAAGAGCTGAAGCCACTAGGAGCTGCTCAGTCAGAGGGGGAAACGCCAGATGCCTTCTGCAGATGCCTTCTGCTGTCCTGCCACCGCGCACTGCTCCACACGCTTTCTGCTTCCTCCAGACCCAAAGGAAGCTGCTGCTTGCCCAGCTTTCAAGTAACATTTTCCGTGCTTTGTGGTAACCCAAGCACAACTTGAAAATGAATTATGAAAGTGACTTAAAAACTCTTGAAAAGCCAAACACACATGTGCTGCTTGAAGTTTGGCTCTAAATAAGCTACTGATTTCCAGGGAAGTAACAACACTTACAATTTTGGAGTATAATTATTTTCACAACTGAAGAAACTCTGAATTATGGAGTGCTGGAATTATAAACCTAGGCCTCATTATTTTGGACTCCTGTGGCTCTGCTGGCCAAAAGGCTGCATGTAGTATCACATTCCAGCTTCTTTGTTTGAAATAACATTAAATATAACCCGATCTTAGCATCCATCACAAACAGAGAGGGACATGTTCCTTTACAGAGTGTTCATTTTGCATGCTTACTTTACCCACTGGAAATGACAATGGTTTAACATTTTATTAATGACAAAGCAAGTAAGGTACAGCTTTAAACTTTCCCGTGGCTTATGATTGTAAAATGAATGTAGCGTTTTTATATACTGTCAATGCGGTTGTTCTGTTTCCCCCCCCGGGAAGTACATATTCAGATTAAATACTAATGCATTGTAATTATGTTTTACTTTAGGCGATGTTGTTAACAATATCCCTATTTATGAGTTCATTTATTCTCTCATGGAATTACATATCGCAGAATCAATATTCAGTTTCCTCAATATGGCCTACAATAGACATCACTTTTTGGAATTTAATTTTACCTGTATATGTCAGATTCGAGGCATGTCACCCTTTCATATGTTTATGGTTATGCTGACAGAAATGTACATGTTACAGCCCTTCTAGTGCATAGCAAAAATAGTTTCTGAGGCACGCAGACTAAAAATACTATTAAAAGATAAGTGTGGAATTTCCCTCACCAAAGACACTTTGGCTGACACAGTATTTTGTTTTGTCACAGTACATTATACTAAAAATCCCTGAACTTTGGACAACTACAATCATGCCGAATGGCTGTGCAAGGAGAGGCCATCACCTGGCCTTGGTGGCTAGCATGAATACAGTGGGGCACAGAGGCTTATAGCTCAGGAGGCAGGGAAGAGCGTGAACCAGAGCCACTGTCCTGTTCTGCAAAGGAAATGAATTCCTGAACTCTGTTTCCCGAAGCAGCTGATGCTCAACTGTTCATCCAGTCAGAGATATCAGCATGTTTCTGCGTGCGCGTCCGTATGCATATGGCCACTCCATTCTCCACCTTTCCCTGTTTCCTTATCACCACGGCGTGGACTGGGAAGGGAAGAGCTTCCGCTCTCCCACTTGCCCAATTGCAGCTGTAACCACCTGTCGTGGTTTAACCCCAAATTGTAACCCAGTACCATGCAGCCGCTCGCTCACTCCCCCCCTCCCTGCTGGGGTGGGGAAGAGAATCGGAGAGAAAGGAAAACTCGCGGGTTGAGATAAAAACAGTTCACCAGGACAGCAAAGGAAAAATATAAAAACATATTAATAATGATAATAATAATATATATAAGGATAATAGAACATATAAAACAAACGATACACAATTTCTCACCACCCGACGACCGATACAGCCCGTCCCGAGCAGCAGGCAGGGAGCAGGGGTATCCCCCCGCAGCTATCCCAGAACAGCAAGTTCCAGGGAAAGCAGGCGAGGGAACAAACAGCCGAACAAATGAAAAAACAAAAAGGAGAAATAGGGAAACAAAAAGCAACCCGAAGGGAAGCTTAATGATTAAGGCAAGTTAAGGGTCTAAAAGCCTCAAAAGCCTCGTGGCCCACCAACCGACCCTCACTTATATCGGGCATGATGTCTATGGTACGGAATACTCTCTTTGGCCAGTTTGGATCAACTATCCTGTCTCTACCCCTCCCAAGTTTTTGCATCTGCACATTAGCAAAACCTGGAAAACAGCAAAATGTCCTTGGTGGTTCAGCAGCAACCAGCAACATCAGTGTGCTATCACCGTTGTCCTCACACTAAAGCCAAAACACTTGGCTTGAGAAATTCCAGGAAATACAAATATTATTAGAATGGGAAAAAAATAAATGTTTCTGAGAAGTGTCACAGAAACCTAAATTAAAAAAAAAAAATGTTGGCAACATTTTGTTTAGAAAATTGTAAAACTCACTTCATCTTGGCTTCCCAAGATTTGAGGTTCCTGACAACTGGAATGCCTCCCTCTGAGCTCAGGAGTTGGACTGTCTTGTAGTGGTGCTCCTGGAGACCCTGGAATACTCAGTGCTTGGGCAACTGCCATGGTTGGGCTGGCCCAGCATTGTGGGTCATGGCAACCCCCATGGTGGGACTTCAGGGCTACCTAGAAGTCTTCAAATCTGCTGTGCAAGTTTGTTTTACTGGCATTTCATCAGAGGTACACCGAGACAAATACATCCGTGGAAAAAAGGATCAGCTGGAGTCAAGAGATCAGGAGTCTTCTTGTAGAAAAACTCTTCAGCTACACAGTTTCTGATATCTAGACCCTGCGTTGGTATCGAACGGTTGGGAGAATGCAGCATGGGAGAATGCAGCCCTAGGGAGATTGCTGCTTGTAGGGATGCTCTCCTTTGAATGACTCAGAATTTATGTTTTGGGATCATCTAACTATTAAAAATCTCTGACTTCTGGCATGCTTAAATATGCCCAAACTATACCACATGCTAATGCGGATGCATTCTATCTATCTGCGTGCCTTATTTATCTCATCCCATATTTGCTGCCTCTGTTCTCTCTTGCACATGTGCACGGTGTAACTACATCTGTAACTGAAATAGCCGTTTGCCCATGTTCCTGTGGCATTAGTGGAGGATCAGCTAATTCCCTGTTGGGAAATACTGATTTGATCCAGAGATGTGAGGTAAATACAAAGAAATGTAATATAGTAAAATCACGTGTGATTTTGAAAGAAATAGAATGATAATATATGTTCAGTTAGATTGCAAATGGCACCAAACGAAAGGTATACTCCCTTTAATCCAGCAGTGAGTCACACACTGGCAGACTATGTTGGAAAAGGGTTTTGCACTGCTGTGAATGATCCACACGACTGATAAGAAGAGGGCTTTTGCTCCTGGGACTCATTCTGCTAAAACTCGTAATTTGCATTTAACTCAATTACGTGATAACAATTTCCTGAAGTAGTTTGGGAAATTCTGTTCTGTTCATGCCTTACACAGTTCAAAAACGCAACAGGGAGGGAAAGGTATCTGGGGATCTACCTAGTAACCACAGGCGCCAGGCTGCAAGCTGCTTGCTGGAAATAACAAAATTCCTTTCAGGAATTGGGGGAGCAGATAAACTGAAGAGGAGACAAGAGAAGATAAGAATGGATGGAAATAAACGTCAAGGAATGGCAATGCTATGCAAGAGGCCTTGGTTCAAAGTCTTGTTATCATCAGTCATTTGTTTTACGTTCTCTCTTAAAAGCTTCCATTATGAAATTGAACTGCCATTACACTTTTCGACACACGGTGAGAGCTTTGGCTTCACTTCTCTCCAGGGCAAATGGAAGTAGATGTTTACGCAGCCTCCTGGTCTGAAGTGCATTGATACTGCTTCCTCCAACTACAGCTTTCCACCGTCCTTGTGGGTCACTGTGTAACTCACAAAGAGCTTAAAAGGGAGCTGGGACAGACAAAGGGTGAAAAATAATATTGAAAAAAAGAAGCGTTACTTCTATTTTACTGACTGGGGAACCAGGAACAGAGGGGTTAGCTGACTTTTCTGGAGACAGGTGTCTAGAAAGTTTTGAAGAATTAAGATACATCGGGCCACACGACGCTCCAGTTACAGAGCAATTAAAAATGAGGACTCTGTAATGAAACACAGCAGTTGTGATCACTAGCTCCAACACTTAAATGAAATGTTTTGCAGGAGGAGATGTGACCACTAAACATAAATTTTGGAAAGTTCAGCATTGTAGAACTTTTGGGAACAGGTATTTCAAGGTAAAAATGGAACAAGATCATTATCAGCTTTCAAGGTATAATACAGACAGCCTTCTACTCAGCCTTCCTTTTAATCAGAGGAAGAGTCATGTCAGAAATTCGCTTATGTATATAAATAATATTCAAAACCATATATTCTGCATGCTGTTGGCATCTTACCCTTTCAGACTCAGAGGAGGAGTATGGAGGAGGAGGCTAAGTATCTTGAAGATTTCTACCCATATTGGAACTGGAGACAGAACGACTATGTGTAGGACTTTCAGGCCAAGAAAAAGTGACTTTAGCTTTAAAATCCGACAAGACTTGTCTGCAAAAGCCTGCCACACTCCTCTAGATAGTTTAATACACCAATTCTACTTGTTCAGCTTGTTGTCAGGCAACCAGCGAAGTCTTTTGATTTGGCTTATTCTGCCTGTTCAGGGCACAGTGCTTTTTATCATATTTCAGGACTGAACAATACCATTACTTAGAATTCTAAGTGCTAATGCAGAATTGTGCGGTGTACACAGCTTCTTTTTAGTATATTAAGTTTTATGACCCACAATGTCTGTAAAACTGTGTCAGAAGCAAAGCTTTAAGACAAATTACAGACTTAGAGAATGGGATTAACAAATCCTTCGAACTTCAGACTTCCTTATCAGTGACTGCATACACTGACACAGGCAGCCGAAACTCAGGACTCCGTAATACTTCTGGCAATAACTGCTTAGCAGAACGGGGAGTGTTCTGGTCATTCACTCATTCCAGTGTTAGTATTTGCAGTATTATCTGCTAGATGTGGATTCACTTCTCCTCCTGAAATTCTGTCAAAGAGGATGAAGAGAGCTTTAATTCACTAGTTGGTAACTGCGTGGCACAGCGCATATACCCATGTCAGATGATAGTATTAGATTTGGACTGTGGGTGTTCCTGTCAGTCAATAGGTGTATGTAAATTTTTGAAAAAAGAAATTTTGGCATTCTCCTATAACTAAGTACAGCACTATGCATAACGCATTGCAGTTCAAGTACTATTTTTACCCTGTAATAGAAGCTGCAGGCTATAGACTTTATCAACATGCACAATAAACATGTTAGTATTACAAAAAGGAAGACTAATTACAGACACATATTCTGGCAAATATATATACTCTTTAAACATCTTCATTAGTAACATCATTCCCTCAGTGCACAGTTTTTTATTTTGTGGTGTGCTCTTCTTTTATTTTTCAGTGTTTTTTTGTGCAGATATATTTTTTTTAAATAAATACATAAGGAAGGAATACTTCTAGTGACCTAATTTGGGAGGTGTGTTAATTTCCAATAAAGAGAAGCAAACCGATTCATCTTAAATTTTTTGGATATTTGGTCTGTACAAATACGGTCAGCTTCATTAAAAACTACTCTCTGCTAGAAGGTATGTTGGCAATCCTGCAGATCAACTTTACCTGTGAATTTTCAAGCCCTTCTTGTTCTCCTCTCAGTTATAATTTTTTGTGTTCAAGCTCTTAAAAGTGAGAAGGACTAGAATATGGACATCATATTTTTAAAATAGGTAATGTATACGTGGACATCTCGATAAGGGCAGTTTGAGAGACTTTTCATTGAGGCTGCAGAGCTAACTGCAGTTCTGGAGCAGCCCCACTCACTGACTTTCTGTACAGAGTAAGGTATGTTCAGAATCTGCTTTTATTTAATTTAAAAGAACTCAGTTGCTCCTTATTTGTCACATATGAAGTCGTGTCAAGTTGCTGCAACAAGCTCAGAAAGAGTAGTACCACGCTAAAACTGAGAATGATCCTATGCCCCCATCAGCTGGCTCATTGGGAAGAGATGGTTCCAGAGTCCAAACGCAGGAGAGGAGCAGGTCATGCCACCACAGAGCGGCACAGCCAACAGTCACACAAGTTTCTGCACACGTGCAGCTCGGGCTAATTCATATGAAAAAAAGATAATCTGCATCATTTAATAGGCAACACCACTAGCATTAGCTAGAGAGGTTTTATTATGGGTAGTTAATGTTTCTCTGTATTTGCTTTTGAGCCATCAGAGTAAATAGAAGTTAATTATTACTTAGAGATGAAGTTAATTAGTAGTTAGCGGGCGGACAGGAGTTCCTGCAGAAAAAGGTGCTTTACAGTTGAGTATTTTGTATAGCTAACAATTCATTTTGTCACCCATGAGTCAGATACAGAGCTGTTTACACAGTAAAAATTCATGCCATACAGATACAACTACTCTGCTATAGGACATGTTAGCAAAACAGACACGTGTAAGGCAAAACTGGGCAGCTTCCCAGCCTCTAAATTTCAACATTAATTCCTTGTGCTTTATTAGGAAGAGTTTAAAACTCAGGCCATGCCTTTGCACTCATACATTATTCATTAATTATTTCAAACTATGTCCTTTCATGCATTTTTGAATGTGTAAACAAAATCATGTATCTCTTATACTCGTATTTATTTAACATGCAATGACTTCCAACGCACAAAGGGCCACAGTTTTACAGATTTATTTTTAAAGGTGTTTTTATTAAAGATGTGACTTTTATACTACAGTCATTTAGGAGTGTGTTTACTGAGGCCTTTGATGTTTCTCTGTAGTAGCTGCTACTGTGTTCATGAGGCTATTAGCTGACTGCAGTAGTAAATACACAACTGTAAATCTATCCATCCACCCCATGGCTGCAGCCTGGCCTCAATTTACTTGAACTTGTGCAAAAAGTTGGACAGGGCTTACTTTGGTTTAAAAAATGGCTTTTTCCTAATTTAGGTTAAGTCATTTTCTTATCAGTTTAGCTATAGATGATGATACGTCAAAGTAAGCATCTTTGGCAGCAGCTGAAAACTGAACACTTCTCTGTGCTTGTAGGTACCATGTCCCCTTTCCAAGTCATCTGTTTAGATAAGAAGTAATTATGGCTTGAGATTAACTCTATGTATTTATCCAAAGGGTCCTTGGAGATGCTACTGACTATAACTATTAGTTGTGGTTTATATGCCAAGCAGAAAAAAAAGAGTGACTTGGCCGCTGCTGAGCATGTTCTGCTTACTACCCAAAGGACTGCTCCTGTGCCTGGCAAAGCTGGTAGGACTCAGCAGGTTTACAGCAGGTGAGCAGAGCTTACCCAACACAAATGGCAGAAACCAGTCGTCCCATTAATACCTAACGTTGCTGTCGATGAAGATGACTTGCTCAGTCTCTGGAAAGAAAATTCCAGGTACATGAGCACTTCAGTTGTCCCACTGACACTAGAACTAATCCTTCATGTATGTCAGTCTTCTGATAGCCCAAATAGCACTTACAGTGCTATACAACAGTAGAGCGCAAAGAAAAGAAATTGTGAGAGAAAGCTGCCAACTTTGTGGTTCTTACGGGAAATGCTAACACCCCTGGCTGTCTGAACCAGAGACTGTGCTCAAAGGAACTGCCCACAATGAGTTATCCACTGCAAACAGCAGTACCACTGCTTGAATAAAACATACACGACAGCAAATTTCTGTTGAGGTTACCCTGAAAGACTGATATGTGAATATAGTGAATTTTCTTTACCCTTCATAGAAGGCTAACTTCTTGTTTACATAGAATCAAATTCTCTAAATGGAGGCATGCGATGATAAAAATCTTATTACTGCCTATAACTGTGTTTTGCTCCAGCACAACTAAGAAATTGTGTTTCAAAGAAATAAACCTTACTGCTTTACCTGCTACAGCCTAGGACTCTTCATGAGGTTTTCCGCTGTTACTTTTCAACAAATGCAATCATAAATCTGTTCTGCCAGTCAGAAGTATAGACACATACTGAAGCTATGTGTAAGGGTCTTAATTCTTTTGAGTTTGTAGAGTAGGAAGGAAAAAAAGATGTAGGCATATTTTTATGTGACTCCAGTGGACAGTCGCTTCTTATGCTTCATAAATTTTAGAAATTAAAATGAAGCAGGAATTGTTTATGAAAACAGTATACACAAAGTGGTTGTAAATGATACTTATATGGGTCAAAGAACTTCATTATCCTATGAAAGTGTCACTCTTTTATTTGTATTGGCAGATCATACAACTTTAGACCTAGGCTTTAAAAGTCACCATGCTATACAGGCACTAGAGCACTGGTCTCCCCAAAGGGGTGCACAAGACAGTGCATTGGGGTGTGGGAAGAAAATATTTTTGTACCATTAATGAATAAAATAAAAAAAATAGTATTTATTTCATCTTTATATAATCTTTTTTAATTTCTGGTTTTATGTATGTTTTCTAATGTACATAATATATTAGTACAGTAGTACATGTATATAATTTATAAATAAATAAATATACATATACTGAGGGAGTGTTCTCAAAAGTTTTTTACTCATATGGGTGTATGATCAAAAAGGTTTGGAGACCACTGCACTAGAGCCTTAAAACAACTTTAAAAGGGTCACATAAGTTTAAAGTTTCCTTAAAGTTACTGTTAGCTCTTCTCCAGTGCTAATTTGTAATATCATTCCTACAACTATTTAAAAAAGCTTTGTTATTACTACTATCATCATCAGTCAGGGGCTAATTTTATACATCGTACCAACATCTGTTATTTAGTGAAGGATCTCTTTGACTTCAGTGCAACTGTGCACTGCAACCAGGCCTCTGATTACTATCTTCTGTTATGGATATATTTAGTCCATGGAGTACCCATCAAATGCATATATAGGAGCCTTAAAAATAAAGTTGTTTTCATTGTACTGAGCAGTAATTCTTCTGGTCTGATACGCATGAGGCCATATTTCAAAATATGATCTGTATGCAAATTCTTCTCGTGGAGCCATCAAAGTTCAAAGTGAGAAAGAAAATAAGTGTGCAGCCTGTTTTATAGTCACTATTGTTTTTGGTACTTGTAGACTGAGTGCTCACCTCAAGCATCCTGTGGCATTGTAGAAGATATCAGGGTCAGTTAAAACACTTGACTTTGGGTAATCTCGATCTGGCCAGCCCGAGTAAGGGATGAGAACAGCTTCGGTCAGCGTCTGCAGGGCTTCTCTAATCAACAAGTGCTTCAGCTGGTCATTGGAGGACAAATTCCACAACAAACCTGCAATATCCAAAATAAAATCAGAGTGGCAAAAAGACTCCCCCACAGTTTGAAAGACCTAATCTCAAACTCCGTGAAGTTAATGAGTGAAGGAGCCTGCCTGGCACTTGATATCCTGAAGAGGAGCAGGAGGGGGTGATAAGAGTTCACCAGCCCTGACCTGAGGACATGGAAACAGGGCGAAAAAAGGGGCACAATTATCCACGTAATTAAAGTCAGATCTCTATATAGTCAGTCTAATGCAGTTTTCCATGGCTCTGCATGTGCAATGCCCACCTGCAGCAATCATCTTCTCCATCACCAAAGTAACACAAGCTAAGTGGAGCTCATAATACCAATGCCAGTGATCATTCTCCACACTTCCAGGGAGGAATTCGTCCCTTCTGGATGCCTGGCAGGACTAGTTGCACTTCCAAGTACCAAATAAAGACCAATGAGCAGGAGAATAAACTCACATGCAAAGGGGGTAGATGGGAGGTACAGAGAGTGAGTTTACAGGTCTTTGGAACTCTGCTGGAAGACAGAAGATTCCCATTACCAAGTTTCTCTAACACGCGATAGCAAAATTCCTCACAGGAAGGAAAGCTGTTAAACACCGTTTGGCCGTGACTGTCCAGACATTTGTCACTACACAAATCTTTAAGTAACAATACACAACTTGTCTACTCACAATCTCCAAGCACCAAAACAAATCTCAAATATAATCTTTTATAATTGATTAGCTTTGCTTATGTTCTATTCCAACAGATGACGATTCTTTTTAAAATACTCTTCCCCTGGAAAAAGACACGTATTTCTGCTTTTCACTACAAAGGCATTCATTGTTTCCCCAGCTTGCTGCTCTACGTTTCACAGACCTGTTCCTCCAAACACTGGCAGAGTATTAGTGAATGTTCCTTTCATCAGTTCACAACAAAAAAATGTTTCTTTTGTTTCTCCTTACACTTTGAATTTAATTACAGCTATTGTGAGCAATAGTAAAATTGAAACAAAAGCCAGTCAGAAGCAGCCCATTCCTTCTTCTGGGATCAGCTCTTCAACCTCTGAATTAGGGGATAAAAGGAAGAATGTCCTTTCCTGAAGGATAAGTAAGGCTTACAAGAAATCAGACAGGCAGTCCAAAGGGTATTGGTAAGGGAAGCAGGTTAAGACAGAACGGCATAAATGCAAGGGCACAAGAAACAAGTGCATTTTGAATTACAGACAGGTACCTGGACTAGAATTGTCAGCACAGAACTTGAGCTATTGCTCACACTGTAAATTTTCCAAAAAAATCCTACCTTTACCCACAGACAGTGTCTCACTGGGCTCAGAAGGAGTCTTTCAGTGGCATTCTGGGTGTGGATGAATTTGTTCACATTAGAAAATGTCTTTAGGAGTGGGCTCTCTCCTTGCAGCTATGCTATGAAGTATTCATAGGGGCATAGTTTTCCCTTAGATGGTTATTTGGGAAAACGGGTGAGGTCTCCTTTTAAATTTGTGTTTCTTTTAATGACAGTTCTGTTTGTGCTGTAACCTTCCCTGCAGGAAAAATTTTCTTTCATTTCTTAGATTTATGCTGCATGATAACAAGATCAAGAGGTTAGATATTCCCTGGAGGCTCATCTAGCTTACCTTCAAAAGCTGATCTTTTTTGTTTTTTTTCATGCCACAGCCACTTTACTTTCTGTTCTTCAGTATGCTCTCCAAATACTACAAAATGCTATTCCTGTCTTGGCTCCTGCATTGTCTCCAAGTGACATCCTCTCCTACTAGTCAGCAGTAACCTCATTCCTTTCCTAAGAGATTTGCAAGAAGTTTGCCTGTATGTCAGACAAAGGACAGAGCCTACGGTTCCTTTACTTTACTTGCATCAATGATTTTATGAAGCTAGCAAATTGAGTCAATGTGATCTCGAGGAGGTCTCGTTCCCCCTAAGAAGAGGTCATATAAGCACAGAAATTGCACAGGGAAACCGGGCAGCTATTTTCTGCACAGGGGCATTAGGTAAACTGGTCCACGGCAGCTTTCAAACCACTGTCATAAGCACAAAGCCGCTTCGGCGGGGGTACTGGTTTCGTGGTTTTTGTGCGTTCTCCTGGGATGCGCAGACTGTGAGGCAGGACGCGGCACTTGCTCTGATCAGCATTTAGCCCCATACACTTTCATCGCTTTCAGCCTTCTCACAGGAGGATACAAGGCACGCTGCATGACTATGCTCAGGCTCTGTTCCTCAGCCTAGGTCTTGGCCTGCATCTGCATTTCTGCTGTGCCTATGGGAGCATATACAAAGGGACGAGCAGCTGCAGGTTCTTACGTGTGGTGAAATCGATACAAGGGAGTCACATTTTTGATCTTGGGAGATCTTTTCCCTACTTTCCCGTTACTGGCTTTTTAGTTCCTCTCTGCACAGTGAGAGAGAAAGAGGAGGGAGGGCCAGTACAACAGGTTGGAAGAAAATACAGGCCATCAAAATATTCTTTGAGAATATATGATACAATAAGGCTTAATATTAGGCAAGTGTTTGTCTGTGTTAACACTGCTGGTACGAATAAGCCAGTGACCTTGAAGATAAGCTTCTAAGGCTGAGATGTACTTATCTCATGTGCACAAGTATTAGATCATATTTCTGACAGGTAATGAAGTATGGTATGAGAAAAATTCTGTGTCTCAGAGTCTTAACTTCTTTCTCTCCAACAACTTATCTTCGTGTACTTTTGTCAGGCGGAGTGCTTTGGTACCGTGCTTCCTACACAGCAGTAGAAACAAAAAGCTTTCCTCTGCTGAGCTTAGACGGCTTTATTAATGAGTATCACCTGCTTTTGATCTTTGGCCAGGAATCTTTCACTGGAGTTCAGTGTGGTATTATCAGGTACCAAGATTATTTTACCAATCTCTTATGGGAGAAGACATTCAGCTAATTATCATATCACACATTTGGAAGTCTCTACAGTCAAAGTAGGCAAGTAATAACTATGATGTGGAAAGACAGATGGGCTTCTCATGCTGATCAGGTAGAAGCCCAAAGGTTCTGCATTAACCTTTTCCTGGAAGCGTTACAACACTGCAGTGCGATTGCATGCATAGCTCTGATACTCCACTAGTCCTGTAGGAAGCCAAAGGCAATGCAAGAGGAGAAACAAAACTGGTAGGTGAGCCGTCAGTCGGACAGGGAAACCGTTGCTCAGCGAGGTTTATCCATTTTGGTAGAAAGGCACTCAGAGGTTTGCATTGTGCTTGGAAAAGCCTTATGTTGCAGCCCTTCTCAGGCTACATAGTCCATCTGTACGGGACAGTAATTCCAGTGTTTCCTAGATACCGCTGTATGTGCCAAGATCATCTGGAAGCACTGACCTTAGGAAGCATATGCTTAACAATGACTGCCTGCCTCCTGTCTGCAGCCTGCTCCTTGCCTGCCTTTGAAGCGTGGGCTGGGAAAGAAAGTGGCTGGAAGCAAAGTTAATACTCTCATAGAAATTCATTCAACCAGGCTGCTCTTTGCCCTGTGGGCTCCTTGCAGCTTGCTAGGGAGCTGGAAGAATTCCTCAAGTGATGGCAAAAAGTATGCCCTAGTGCCATTTTCACCAAGGCACCCAGTGTACTTCCTCCTAACTGCCCGTTTAGTCTTGAACAAAGTGAGAAATATTTATCTTCTCCTGTATTTTTAAAGCCATCCCTTGCAGCTGATAGACATGAAAGTACATCAGAATATTTTGCTTTATGAAAACTACAACATCCTGCTCAATATTGCTTAAGTATTTTGTTGGTGTCTTGTACGTTTTGTAAGTAAATATTCATGTTCAATGACAGCAGTAATTGCAGAAAGAAGATGCCCCTTCATCTCTTTTCACACTGGTGAAGGGGAAGACAGTACTGTTCACAATATCCATATGAGTTATCCTGTACAAACAGTCAAAGCTCTTGTCAGAAATGATGAAATTGCTAGCAAGAAAAGAACATTAACTTTCTGGCTGCCGTACCACTATTTTCACTGCTCCCTTCACTGGTATGTAATAGCACTGAAAGACAACACAATATGCAATAAGTTACTAAGTGACCCAATTCTGCATCTGATGAATGTGAAAAACTTTAAAACATTTTAATGTTGCAAAGCTGTAGAACTGAGCCAAAAGAGTCAACAATACAAAGCTTTGTTCTCTAGCTTAGGGAGCCCAGTATTTCAAATACTTAAAAGAATGCAGAATTACAGAAGGTCTCAACATGCCTTTGCTTCAAGGCAGGGCTGCTTGACACCTTCTGTATCTTTTCAAGCAGTTATTTTCATTGCTTGTGTTCCTGGTATCTCTAAAGATCACTTGAAGTAAATCCCCATTCATTTATTCATAATGTTTTCTTCCATTTATAAAATATAAGCCTGCTCTTCCTTTGCATGCTAACTAGAACGAATGTGGGTCACAAGCGGTTGACTTCCTAGAGACACACTATGGTCAAACATGAGTGCACGGATGAAGTGGTGGGCATGTCTTAACTGGCTCCTGTAAAGTCAACAGGGCAGTAACCACAGGTTTCTTTGTGAGACGTGGTGGATGTTTCCTCCCACTGTTCCTTCTGCTACACTGATGTACAACAAGAGGTGTAATATGGGATTTCTGATCCAAAAGGCTCTTCCTTCAAAATCGCAGTGGGCCCTACTCATTTTTAACAGTTCTTCCTCAGGGACATTGGAACTAAAAGGATGAGAACATAGAATCATAGAATCATAACATAAGCCCTGCAAAGACTGAATCCAGAATGCAGGTCACTCCACTGATGGTACTGTATGATCTTTACAGTCAAATGGATGTCCTGTAGGAATTCTCTCCCCTGCACACAGAAAAGAAGCACGCTGTTGCTGTGGCAGCGTTTTCTGCTTGATGCAGATCTGAGAAGACAGATGCTGGGGTGTAAACGGCTAGGAGTGAGAGAGCTCAGTAGAAATTTGGGGCAGTATAGTTTGTGGGGAGTAGGACACTCACTTTCTATCCACAGCACCTGACAGTTCTGGGGGACAGTCTTCGACAAGGGGATCCCAGTATGCACCAGCAGCATAGTGTCAAAAAGTGAGGGCTGAGCTGCTGCGTAAGTAGTGGGCATTAATTATGGTCCCAGGCACCTCTTGGACTGCTCGATCACTGCTCACCAAAATGGTTCTAAAGAAATTGCTATTTGGAGCCTCACTTTCTTTTCTGGATCATCAAGGACTTTAAGCTTCCTGCAGACAGACTCACATCATTTCTGAAGAAGCTTTAAAAGCAAAAATTGCAGTTCCTAGTCTCTTCTTACTGTCTTAAAGACTGGTCTTGAGTAAGGACCTTGGAATTTCACCCTAAGGGAAGAGCTTAGAATAGGTGACAATGTTCTTGTCCTTAGTCACTAAGCATTGGCCTAAGTAAACAATCACGCACCTCACACGGAAAGCTTGTGCACTACTTAAAGCACTGCATGCTTGACTGCACAGAAAACACTACCTGTTATTTGCTTTTTGGTCTCTACATCCCTGGTGTGTCGGAGTAGGCGGAGCAAGAGTGGGATCCCTTTCTGCTCTGACACTTCCAGTTTGTTGTCGTTGTCCTCAAACACCAAGTTTCTCAGAGCACCACATGCTGCCCGCTGAATGTCCTCATTCTGAACGTCAAGAAGCTGTACGAGTTTGGGGATACCACCAAGTGAGAAAACCTGTGAGGAAAACAAAACACCGCAGAGAATAGTTAGATAATGAAAATGATGAACTCTTCTCCTCTCCACCAAACCTTTAAATAGTCATAGGGACTTTCTTCATTTGCTCCTATTTGAAAGACTTGAAACACAGATCATTAATCATTTGGACATGACTGTTAACTTCTGGGCTTTCGTATGAGTCATAGTTAAAACCCACAACTAAGGGAGGCATCATATTTTAATAATATATGTAAGAGAATGAAACTGAATCTCTTCCAGCTTTGCTGCAGATTTGTACTCTCTGACAAGACATTTAATTGCTCTGTATTTTATCTTCCATGTTCGTGAAATGGGTATTGGAGATTTAACTCTGGAACATTTATAAACTGCTTTGAGATTTCTGGATGTAAAATGTTCTTGAGGTGCCAAGTTTGTTGTGTTTTTTTTTTTTTCTCAGCAGCCAGCCTGATGGAAAGACAATATTTTTCTGTTAACTTCTGTGTATCTACTGAAAGTGTATTAAATAAGAATACATTTCACTTAGTAATTCTTATCAGTGGCATACTGAGAAAAAAATAGTAAACTAGTAAACTTCAAAATGTAAACCATTAAACATTGTAAGCTACTTAACTACTGAACCACCCAGATTTAACAAAGACTACTCTTCAGTGTCTAATTCTTTAGAAAATGAGGTTTTGGCCCCAAATGAATGAAGAATTAAGAAGATGTTATTTTACAGCAGCTGTATGGAAACAAATAGTTTCCAAGTTCTACATGTTGTGGCAAATGATGAATCCCATAAGAACTGTGATGTGGCACCAGCGAGTCCTGGCTCATTTAGGAATGAGTTTACTATGGAAATTACCTTACATTCATGTACAATTGAGGACGGTTTCCTCCAGCCTCTCAAAATGCCATATGGTTTTGTGGACAAGCTCATCCTTGTGTAGAATCAACAGCACGTGAAAGACTTAGAAATCTGATGCAACTGTTTTGAATAGTCCAGAGTTTAATGATAAAAAGAATTCAATATGACCGACAGGTGTTGGCAACGTGAAGAAATGAAAGGTAACAAAGCCTTTTGCCCTTCATGCCCTGGCAAACCACTGCCCGCCTGCGTTTCCCTCCGATTCAGTTGTACAAAAGGCACAGTTTCTTGTTGCTGCACTGCTGACCTGATGCCCCCTGCATTCATTCAACAATCATCTAGATGCTAACAGAATGAAATACAGAAATACATATCCTGAGGTAAGTGGAGCATAGAGCACGCTGAAGGCATGTTGACCTGTTTTATTACAGTAGATAAGCCCTTTCGACATCGATACCGTAGTTGTTTGTTTTTCTTTTTTTTAAAACATTTATGCAGAGTTTCTGTTGGTAACTTTAAGTGATTTATAGCTCTTGTAAAAGAAGTGGTGCTATTTTGACCTAATGTGCAGAGGAGAATTTGCAAAAGATATTGATCGGTCTGTTTAAATTTTCATCGGCAGACAAAATTCACCAAAATATTGTAAGACTACAAGTTCTCAAGAAAAAGAAAAGCCACTAGACCCACAGACTATCAGGTATTGGGGAACAAAGCATTGGGAGACAAGGAAAATGAATGCAGGCCAAAAGGCTAAAAAGGGGAAACAAGACGATGCCAACGTGAACAAGTCTGATGGGCACCAAACAGAACTCAGCTAGGATATGTGGGATAGACAAGAAAATAGAAGGCGGCTTCAGGCTGACTGCTCCAATTTGAACTCTTTTACTCATCCACTTGTTTTTCAGGGAAGCTGCCTGAGAGAGGTTTGAATAATAAACCACCTTCAAACCTTCAATTCTGAAGCTCTCTCCTCAGACTGAAGTTAAGGCTGCTAATTGTACTGGTGGTTTTTTTCCAAAACAGACTTTGATCCACTGTGAAGCAAGTTAAAACTACCAAAGGACTGAGTGATGCTTGGCTGTCACTGAACTGGACTGCGTATACATGAATATGGATTTAAGGCTGAGATTATGTATGAATAATACCAAGCAAATTACGAAACAAAGCAGCTGTAAGAAACTTTGTTAAAATGATTGAAATAAACAACCACATTACACATTAATATACAGAACTGTTCAGCAAGAGAGCCATAATTGTGTTTGATAGTGAAATTTAAAGAAAAGGAAGAAGAGAATATTTTTAATATGCCCTTTCAAAAAACTTCTAAAAGACTTAACAAGTCTCTTGTAAGAGACTTTACACATTTTGTTAATCCCAACAATGTATTAATGCATTTGTGCAGTCCCAGCAAGCCCTTACCAGTTTGGCTAATCCATACACTGTATTAACGCATTTGTGCAGTCCTAGCAAATCCTGAAGCTTGGATAAGTTTGCACTGTACTCCAGAGCTTCCATTTTTGGGATATTTCTGTACCAACAGTGTAAGCATGACAGTCAAAAATGAGAGACAGGAGCAATTATATTGACAAAAAGTTCGGACTCTATGACTTACTCATAAAGGCTGAAAGAACTCTGTTCATTTGGCCTGAAAAAGAGCAGACTAAGTGGGTATAAACTTAGAAGCCTTAACATATATGAAAAAACATGATAAAAGGGACAGAAAAGTGAACATTTTTCTCCATATCCATCAAGATAGGACAGAAACTAATCAACTTAGTTTGCAAAAGGGAGATTTAGGTTATACTTTAGGAATAACTGGTAAAATAGTAACGCTCTGTGCCTGCAGGAGCTTGTGGGATCCTCATCGATGAGATTTTTTAAAAGTTGGTGATAAACACCTGTAATTACAGATGGTTTGGATGAATTCTTGATGTCCCTTCTTACCCTACATTTCCTTGTTTCCTATCACAAAACCCTAAAGACTAAACTTTCGCTAGCATAGATTGGTACCATTCCACCGATTTAAAAGAATCTGCAGCAAAAAGCATCAGCATATTTTAGGGAAAATATTCAACATCAGTATCCTACAAGGTTTCTTGGAATGTTATTTTTTCATATTGGCACACAGTGCCATACAGTATACCAAGTTATTTGCTCTACCTGATAGTAACTCACATAAAAACAATTACTTACTTTTCTTCTGGCATCTGATTTCTGGAAGCACTCATGCTGTATGAAAGTCGCTGCAGCAAGAATCCTAGGTGTGGACTGTGTATTTTCACTCTTCAGTATGCTCACTGCATGCTCCAGAGTCATCTCCCCTTCTGGGCTCCTTAAAAGTACAGGCAGAGGAAATATAGTGAAGCAAGACTGCAGAAAAATCATCATTTAGCCTGTGAAATTTCTTGTAATACCAAGATTTTAATAATTTTTCAAGTAACTTTAGCTTTTCTTAGAAAATTATTCCCTTCCCAGTAGCAGAAAATATTATAAAAGCTTTAAGAGATACTAATATTCTGGGGGAGAGATAATCATAAATGGAAGTGTTGCAACAATGAGAGGCTCTGGACAAAGCAAGCATGCTTCAAATTATAAAAACAAAATGGAAACATCAGGGGATGAAGGACGAAGATCCAAAGAAGGACATAACCAAATTAGAGTGTCTTTTACTGATCATGAAGGTACCTTGATGTTTTTCTCAGTAATGTGATGATTGCTTTTTTATATTTGTTTTCATGCCTTTCTTCAGTTTCTCAGTCCCCAGACTACATCTGTGCAGGACTCAGTACCTGCTTTTTTCAAGCTTATAGAAGTTGTTCTAGCTTGAAATAGATGGGCAATGCCTTTTTTCAGGTGGGACAAAATAAAAACACCACTCATTAAATCGATTACGTACATTGCCTGTGGTAGGATTAAAAATATGCGTGGCCATTTTCCTTCCACCTACCAGCACATTGGCTTGAATGATAATTGTGTTACACAACCATATAAAAAATTGGAAAGAGAGGTCACCAGACCCATTTTTTTCCCCAGTAAATGGAACATAAAACAATTCATGGCACAATCAGGTGCATTAGCTCTGGGACAGGTGGTTATGTTCCCCGGTCTTTTTGTTTACTTTTTGTTTCAAATACTCTCCACACAGAGGAAAAAAAAGAAAAAAAAAAACCACCAAAAGTGGATAAAACCATGAGAATTCTATTTTTTTTTAAAACCAAATAATTTTGTAGAACCCGATCCCAGGCTGGCCAGACGGGGATGAGAGAGCAGTCTGTGAACCACAGTGAACCAAGTAGTCATTGGCAGTAACTCCTTGCTTCAGAGCTACTAGAATCAGAATGGTTTAGTTGATAATCATCTCAGTAAGTGCACCTAAAATTAAAAATTTTGACAGCTCTGGGACTGTCTCAATAATGGACTGGCAGGAGTGAAAGAGCCTGGAAGTCCAGGCTTGCCCAGAATGGGCTGCAGAGGAGCAAGGTAGACAAACCAGGCAGAAATCAGGAGATTTGTCACAGGGAATCTTGCTACAAATGCATTGAAATCCATCTCTTTTCCCCAAAATATTTATGATGAACTCATGAGCTCTGAGACAAAAATGGAATTTGTTGGCATTTTTCCTGCCTGCTACACTGTAAATCAACATCTGCTGCCTGCTTTTGCTAAGGCAAAAGACAATTAGTACGACTGCAAGGACAGCAAAAAAATGAAGAACAATTTTGATGCACCTGTTGCAAATGAAATTACACTCCCTAGCCCTGAGGTTTCCACCTGCCTTTATTTTTCCCTTTGGTATACATCATGTTATTTCTTGTCTTCTCCCCTCCTCTGAGTTAGTGTTTTGAGCAAATACACTGCATGTACAGGTGCCGAGGCATGCTTGTGCAAGACAAAGATGAAATGAAGGGGACAATGTGTTGAGGATGTCAATGGAGAGGTTAAATCAAAGTGAAATTAGACAGAACTATGGTTAGTATCTCTAGTGACCTGGGCTCTGGTCTTGCAATGCTTACACCTTCCAGATTTTCAGTTTACTTCAGCCTGAATTTAAAACAAAGTAGCTACGAAGTCGGGTGTACTGATCAGAAACCTACTTAGAGATCTTGAACAATGAGTAATGGAAAAAAGCCAGATCATATTTCTTCTTCTTACTCTCTTCTAAGCGGAACAGAAAAACAGGCTTTTCAAGCTGGGGTTTTAGTCAGGTTTCTTAAATCAACAAGGGGTTTGTGACCATGTTATACACGGGCACATGTGAGCATGCCTACCTGCCTGTTAGTCACTGCAATAACTTTGGAGCCCTTTGACCAAATTCAGATGCCTTCTACAGAGTGGCAGACATCTCCGATGTATTAAATTGTGAGTCATTTCCATGACTAACAGCACAGAAGGACTCTATCCATGCATTTTCCAAGGTCAACATTGCTGCATGAGCTGATCCCTCATGGGACACCAGAGAAGCTATGTGGGAACTGAGCCTCAGGATGCCAAGGATGTCCCAGGGTAGTAAAGGTCCATCAGCAGTCACTGCCAGGCTGAGATAAAGGCATGTACAGCCAGAGACCACATTTCTAAGTGCTGAGTGTGTAGATCTGCATTGAGACTGAGAGCAGCCCACCATTCACCAGAGTTATCCCTTCATGGCTGATACTCCTTCATGTGCAGTAGCCAAAGTCTTTCTCTCCTGTTGTGCACTGCCATACTAGGATTGCTCCTCATTGGATAAAAAGAACATTCATTAATATTTTATCTGACAGTAATAAAGGATGCAATATAATCTTTGACCCACAATGGTATTCACAAAGTTGCAGCATCCTAACTTCTGTCAAAATGGAATTTCATGCAATGATTTCATCCTACCCTCAAAACATTTACAGGCGAGCTTAATAGCCACGTGGCTGATTAGCATGTGTAACGGCAACAAAAAAATGGACATTCAGGCAATGGTTGTTAAACAGAACAGTGATTTGGCAAGTTCTGACTTCACCTTAATTGCCAGAATATAACATTTTTGAGATGTATACACTGTGTTGTATAATCATTTTGTGACAGGTCTCAGCACATTTAGAGGTCATATTCTGTAAGCAGCTGTTTCTCAGACAGCTTCAGGTTGAATCTCTCTCTTTACTTCGATATGACATCCTTGATACGAGGATGCTTTTAACTGCTTCACTTTACCAGAAGATACAGAGATAGCATCTCTATACTCTGATTTTTCTACTTTGATTTCATAGCATGAGCTAATTCTTCTACAGAAAGTTTGAAAATGCTTTATATACATTTCAAATACTATACACAGCTAGTCCACTACTTCTCTTTAACCTTACACCACTATTTTACATCCTCTTAATTAACGTTGGAAAGACCTAAATTGTGATTCGCATTAAAAAGTACAAATTTCTGGAAAAATCAAATTACTCAGAAAACAGGCTTACCCCCCCCCCCCCTTGCATTATTAAGGAAGCAACAGGTAAGGGAGCAATATATCAGATAACGCAACCTTAAAATCAAAGAGAATGGGAAATGACAAGAAATGTGAAAGTCTCTACTAACTTCTTAAACTGGGAAGTCTTGTCAGAGGAAATTATTGTACTACTGGTGGAATGATGGACTTAAGTGAAATATCTCTGATTTGACAGCAGTGTATATCCCAAAGCAAAATGTCATCTATTATGTTTTAAATACTTAATTCTGCATTAAACCGTGCAGTAGCTAGATGTGGATGAACCAGAATGTACTACAACCAAAATAGGACTTCTGCATCAAGCCCTTCCAGTGGCGAGAATTACAAGGAGAGTTATTAAATGTGTATTTTAGATGTCTGAGAAGGGTAATAATGTATGTAGATACCATACACACGTTATTACATAAGCATGTGTAACAAATACTGACTCCAGACAGCTAAAATGGCTATAGTTTCTTCCTCATCATTTACGAACCTAGTGGTGCAAATCTCTTGCGGAATTGTATCTTACCTGCTGCTTTTCACCAGCCTCTTTGCTATTCTAAGCTATTATATTTTACAGAGACCTTTTTAAACTTTTGGTAGAATAAAGAGCCCCTCACTCCCCCAAAACCCTAGCTATGAAACTATAGCAGAACCTAGGATATTTGAAAATCTAAACAAGGTATGTACAAGTAAATTAAATAGAAGTACGGAGATAAAAGAAATCTGTAAACATATGCAAAAGGAACTTTAGAGGCTTTCACAATTGTTTTCCTCTGTAATTTCCAGCAAAAGCTGAACTTAAAAACTGGCACTTAAGGAATTACGCTGTCAAAAAGATTTCCATTAGGTCACAAATCTTCCACCTGAGTTCAGCATGGTCTCAAGCAAGTCACTTGCACAATGATTGAAGATAGATGATTACATCTGCAGCTATGAAAACCACTTTGGTTGACGTTCGTGCAGGCAGACAACCAGACTCCAGTGTCTGCACCTGCAAATGAAGAACCGAAATTGCTCCTACACAAAATTAAATATCAAAATTGCTGGTTGTGGCTCAGAAATGCACTCAAGAATGTGCTTAAAGTTAAGTCAATGATTAAGTCAATGGGATATGTGTCTGTTTGCAAATTGTCTTACTAGGGAACAAAGTCCTCCCAGGTACCTATTTTCAACATTACTACTCCCAAATCTTTAGCTGTTGTGAGCTCTCAGCTGTTTTTTCTGGACTCACTTGCTGTGAAGACTGAATACTTAAGAGTCACATCATTAGTACCAGATCTCTTAACTCCTGCATCACCCAGAAGTGAAAATTTCAATCCAGATCAGATGTGGGCACAAAACCATATATGTTTGTAAATTAGTCATAGCACACAACATGTAGCTGATGACAGAAAATACCTGATCTGTACATAGCAGTGATATCAGACGATGATCTCACACAGTAGCAAGTTTAGAAAAAGAAGAAAGGTGGCCTTTGGAAAAATGAACCTAACAGCTACACAGTTATGGAAAAAGAAACATTTCTTAATAACACTGTTATAAATTAAACCATTATTAACTTACATAAGGAACCTTGGGATCCTATTTGGATTATGAAACAATAACAGAAACCACAGTAAACTGCAAGTAACCATCTCTGGTTTACCAAGTGGTTTGTTTTGTCCATTGAACCTTAAGAGCTCTGGAAACACTCTAAAATGAAAACAATACTCACTCCTGAGGGGAATTTCAGAACTGATAAATTTTCTCTTTTGAAAACGGGACTGATTTTAGACATTCTGAAATCTTCTCTGGAAGGGAACTTTGGAGGGAAAAAGAAAAAAAAGTAATTTTGAAAAAAAAAAATGAACGCTTCTAAGATTTTAAACAATTTTCCTGAAGTCTGGGGGCAGCTTTGGGAATTTCTGCCATGGAGCTAACGGGGCTTCAAATTAAGATAGTGCCTCAGAGCATGTAGGATCTCATGGTAGTGAGAAGCTCTGGGGTCCTGAGATGCAGAGCAGTTCATATTTGTTCTAGGGATGGATGGTGCCACAGAGCTAAGAGAAATTTCTGCCTATGTTTTAACTGAAGTTTATCAAAACTAAAAAGTTTCCTTGAAACCATGAAGGATTCTTAACTGGAAATTGTCAGTCTGTCAAAAGCTGCTTCACCGGTAGATTTCTGACGTGTTCTCGTGAGAACCAGTGCTGAAATCATCTGGTCTCTTATGAGCACAAAATTTGCCAATACATTACCGTGTATTGTGACTTAGGTTGTAAATTACTCAGTGACTACCTCGTGTCTCCTTATAAAATTGATTAACTCTTGGCAAAAGGGGGTCCCAAACCTGAGCAGGAGGCGTGGACCCTGCAGTATGTACATAAACATACATTTTTTCCCCCTTTCCTCTGTTGCCCTGGAAGTGGATTTTTAAAAGCAAACCTACTTTCTGCATCCTCTGCATCGACATTTCATACACTCTGTGGGCTGCTGAACCATAAGCTGTCAGTTTACTTTCTCTTTTCAAACAAACAGGTTCCTTTGAGCTGTGACAGCCCGGAACCAAAGCAGGTCCTGCATTGTGCTTACCCTAGCTGAGATCCATTGATGGTTACTTGTTCGCTCTGCAGGAAACCATTTCTCCCTGCTGCCGCCAGAGCAGCTGTCAATGGCATCCTCTTCCCATCTGTTTCTGCAGTGACACAGGTTATTGAAGCTGGCTGGGAAGCTTCCCTCCTGGTCTGTGTGCTTCTGAAAGCAGTTTGGTACCAGCTGGACCTTAAAGATTGCCTGTTCTGAGACTCCAGACGGGAAGCAATTGGTGACCTCACTTGTCCCATCGCACTGCCTGAGGTCAGGTAGTTCTCCTTCTCCAAAAGGTCGGTCATACTGCGACTGTTGCCTGCTTGATGGTACAGAGGTACAGTGGGGCTGGGGTAGACACCATCAGCGACGGCCCCCATGTTGGAGCGTCTCTTAAAAGAGCGTCCCCTGTTCACTGAATCATGAAGAGTGTAACCAACAATCTCGGACCGAGCATATCTTGGTGGGACAGTCCTGCTGGATCTCCTGCTATCTCCATGCCTCATGGAGAATCCAGTTGAAATCCCTCCATCATAGTGAAAATCATTGGACACATATGACAATCTTTCAGGACTTTGTTGGGGTGAAACCTCTAGTCTCTTCAGAGGCTGCCTTTGAGCTCTCTCTTCCATTGCCTTGTAAGTAATCCTCGTACCCCAACCATTTGTGTAAGAGGATGGTGAGGCCACCTGTTCAAGGGTGCATAAAAGAACAGGAGTCACAGTAAGATCACAGCATTTAGGATTAATAGCAAAGAAACCAAATCAAAAAAAGTAAAGATAAAAATTGTAAGGTTTGCAATCAGAATCAGAAAACAAAATGTGAACGTCACCAAAATTGTGTATTAAATGGGATTCTGCAACACTTCTTTGTATCTGCCTAATGAAGGCAGGAAGAAGTATAGTCTAAACATTAGGAGACAAAGTCTAAGTATCTAGTCTTCTGTCATTAACTCAAAATAGGTGCGTAAGTCAATTATCATAGAATCATAGAATAGTTTGGGTTGGAAGGGACCTTTAAAGGTCATCTAGTCCAACCCCCCTGCAATGAGCAGGGACATCCTCAACTAGATCAGGTTGCTCAGAGCCCCATCCTGCCTGACCTTGAATGTTTCCAGGGATGGGGCTTCTACCACCTCTCTGGGCAACCTGTTCCGGTGTTTCACCACCCTCATTGTGAAAAACTTCTTCCTTATGTCTAGCCTGTACCTCCCCCCCTTTAGTTTAAAACCATTACCCCTTGTCCTATCGGACAATTATGCCTGGTAGCAAACAGTCTGCTTATTAATGGAGATTTTAGTTTCAGTTTGAAACTCCTTGGGGATTAACACCCACACCTGCTACTAAAATTAAATTCAAGGCTGTCCAATAGACAGAAGAAAATGAAACAATCAGATATTAAAATATTATACTAAAGTGTCTGCATATTGCTATTAACCTTATTAATATAAGGTTATTTAGCCCTCCTGTTCACTTTGTGGTAGGATCTAGTGAAAAGAGAGATTCCCTGTCCTATTTGTCTAACCTCTTAAAAATGAAAGAGATTACATAACATTCCAAGGAAACCAAAATGAGCATTTCACCATATCAATGGTTTCCCTAATTCTGCAGTTGTAATTTAAGATGATTTTTTTTTTCCTATCCCTAATGGGCATGCACAATAATGGATCATCATCTTGCTTTATAATTTTCTCTTTTCTAAACTCAACAAACCCACTTCTTTCAATCTTTCTTTGTAGGATGTGTCTTCAAGATTCTTAATGTTGAGGTGTCATTTGGGGCCTCTCCAATTTTTCTACCTTTTTCTTATGCTCTAAATAGGACATCATACTCTATTCAAGACCTTCCAGAACTAAATCAACTTGGGAGACTATCTGGCCTTGAAATAGAGGAGTCATGGCCCAGTTTTTTAAAACTCAGTAAGCATAGTGGCATCCACCCATAAATCAAAGCACCATATATTCCATTTCCATGTTGTATTATAGTTTTGTAATATTAAAGGCATTTTTAAGGTAAACTGAGGAGTTTACACAAGTTGTTAATTGAAGGGACAGTGCTTAGCAGATAGTTGCCAGACTGAAATCCCTTAATTTCACAGTTGAGTTACTGAGGGTGATAATCGACTCACAAAAGGAGTAAAGGTTGCTGAAACTAGTAGGCTGAGGCAAGGCTCATTGGATATATCTGTTTATTCTACAGAAGCTATGCAAGGATATCTTTATCTTTTGTTTGGGCAGGAGGAAAGTAATGCTTTTGTGAAATACTAGACCTCGTGGCTTTTTCTGTCTTTCACACAGGACAAATAGTCTCTCTCTTTTTAAAAAAAATTCTTTTCTCTTCCCCTCCCCAAACTGTAGTATTTTCTTGTGGTTCCTATGTCACCTCCAGTTTTCCTCTTGTTGCTCTCTTGTAGAAAGAAGGGATTCACATCAAATATTATGGGCTGGATGATAGGTGAGAACAGAGGATAGGAGGACAGAGAAGGCAATGTATTTAAGTAAATGGTTCTAACTCTCCCCACATAGAGCCAGAGCTGCTTCATTAACTGGCCAGAAGCTGGGCTATTTCATTTAATGACAACAAGCTATTCTTGAGTAATGTAAAATTTATTAATGTAAAATACAGTTATTTATTAAATAAATATTTCTGTTCTCAAGCTGAATTGCTTTCAGTTTACTAATGTTGATCATGCAGCAGTGTTGCTGTTGAGCTATGTGTTGATTTCCAAGTCATACGGTTGTTCCCTCAGATGGGTTCATACCAGTTATGAGCTGTGTCACAAACCCTGCAGAAAACCAATTATTTAGCTTAGCATTCAGGCCATGAACCCAAGAAAAGTGGGTCAAAATAACAAGTGAATTTATGATCAGACAGTTTAGAAACACCATTTTATTACACGGACTGTACTGCTGAATTTCTTATAGTGCTAAAACAAGTCACCACAGGATTATTTTAGATGATAAGGAACACTCTACCAGTCATTGTGAAACTAATGCAATCTGTTTTCCTGTGGTTTTGGATGCTTAATTCCCTAACCTCTCTCACCACGTTCCCAGCTCCTACCCGTGTCATTCGCCACCCCGCAGGACGGCTGGACCTCCCCTAGCGACCTCCAACTGTTCGGCTGGGTGAGCGGCAGCACGGCCTCCGGCCGCTGGGAGCTGCCGATGTGCCGACTGACCTGCTGCCTGGCGGGACGGATGAAGATCTGACTTGTCACAGACTTTGCCTTAGTGGGGTGTTAATACGGTTTTTTCATTTTCCACCCTCATGCCAGTTCTCACAAAACCAACAGGATTGCAAAAAGCCCGTCTGTACGACTGAGTTGAATTTAGCCACTGGGCTCAGAAGTCACCGGAATGGGGGAAAACGTTAACAGATCTCAGTTGTAAAAAACTGTTTTTCTAGAAATCAGGCTTTAAAAAGCAAACAAGCAATCAAGCAAACCTTGAAACACCATCTACATGCTATTATTTGTGGTAACAAAAATGAATAAACTATGCATGTGGTATTATTTCTATTAATTGTCTTCTTTTCCTTACCTGATTTGACTGGTAATATGAGAAACCATAGGAAGTTCTCGGTGCAAAATCATTTTCAGTAATCCCCATGTTATAGACACGCTCTGGAACACTGGATGCACGGTGCAAGCTGCCTGTAACCAAAGACTAATATTAGTAAGATTTAACAGAACATGATATTACTATAAAGGACGATTACAGTACCAGGGTAATGCCCCAGTCTGTACTGCCATTAATATATATAAGCTGAAAATAAGACAGGAAATGATGGAAAGATGTTTGCATTCAGTGTATCACATTCAAAACATGGCTAAGTAAAGCTTTCTGGGGATACAAGCCATTTTTTCGGTTTCCTATTTATTTTACTTAAGGTATATTTTTAACTTTTATAAGTCTTGTTGTTCATGTAGCTATTTAACAACAAATGTTTTAACAAAACAAGCTGATATTTCAATTATCCCAGATCATGACAGATGATTAAGTACTGAGAAATGGTATCACTGAACAGCTACTAAGAACGCTTATCTTCCACTGTAACCACTTTGAATATATATGCATGGTTTACATTAGAGGCTGACTATAACATGCACAGTACACAAGAAATTAAAATATTGCAGCTATAGATTGTAGATGAGAAACATGGGTTGATGTGTATACCTCTGTTATTGTGCACCCTAGGGATGCAATTTTCACAGTGTACCACTGTAAACAAATAGCATACACTGAGTATAGTTTTTTCCCATGACCCAGCTTTGAAAATAGAACAGTGCATTGTGATTATTTCTTTCATTAAAACAGCATTCTTCTTTTAATTAAAACCAAACAATCCAAGCAACCAAAAACTTCACGCTGTTTCTCTTTCACTGAATCAATGCATTTTCAAAGAAAAAAGTGCTTCTATTCATAAAGTTTTTTAAAGCAACAGATACTGCTGAAATAATTGTTCATGATTTTCCCGTGTTACTATGAGAATCTGCATATAGGAATATAAATAACACAGACAGGTTTAAAGAGGTGAAACAGAAGTTGAGAGCAAGATATACCTCAAACTGGTCATAAATGGGGCCAGTGTGTGCTGCAGAAGTTTAGACTGAACAGGTAACAGTGGTCAATAAAGTAGCTAATTGGCCATGAATTTTCAAAATAGCAGATATTGCTTGGGATACTACAGAAGTCTAAAGAAAGAACCAAATCATTAACTTGGTCAAACTGATGCCTATGGGAATTCAGGCGCCAAAAACATGCAGGCAAGTCCCTGCTGGGATTTTTGAAGTACCTAGTGTATGTGTGCTAAATAGCTGAGACTTTCAGTTCATGCAGTTAGACTCCAGGCTTCATTAGGTGCACGTGGGTATCCCTAGGAACTTCAGTACGCCCGATTCTTTGATCCTTAGTGTCCACAGTTAGGAAAGGGCTTGACAAGGATGCAAATAAACAAGAGACTCATGTAACAAGAATAATTTAGGAACGATCCTCACTAGCACGTAGCTACCTGGATAGGTCCAAATTTGAATATAATACAATATAATATAATTTAATAAATATAATAGTATAATATTACAATATCATAATATTATAATTTATACAATGTAATACAATACAACATAATAGCAGACTGCAATAATTTGAGGCCTAATTCAATCATACTTTGCAGTTATTTTGCTTATTTAATCATGCTTTCTAGTTCTTTAATTTTGGCCATGCGAGACAGATTTAAATACGTATTAGGTGATTTGTTAAGACACATTCACAGTAACTTTGCGTCATGAGAATGGAATGATGCAGCTTGGTCAAACTCATGACTTGGATTGTAATAATTCCTTCATGACATTACAAGGTTATCATAGCCCAAGGGTTACCCAAGTACATGAGAAAGCAGAAACAGGAGACCGTTGTTTTATACTGCAAAAAATTCCTGCCAATGCACACTGAAATCCAAAATCTACATGTTCATATAAATCTCTCCTTTGTCTGATATAATTCCCATATCAATGTACTATTTCAGGTGCCCAATAAGACTCCATCCTAGCCTACTGCTTGTGCCTGCTTTTTAAAGATTCACTTTATTCATTGTTGCATATTAAAGTACTTTCATATAGTAAGTCTTTAAATACATATACATTTCTGTTTCTTTATAGCTAGTATTTTTTGTCCAGTTTACTTAGTGAGAAATTACTCTCAATTATTTATCTACTTACAGCATAAAGATCCTTTGCGTAAGTAATTTGTGCATGTTTTAGGTAACCCTAAACTCCCTGTCTTTACTAAACAAATTTAAAAAAATGAGGATAAAATAAAAATAACAAGGCTGTCCACGAATTAGTTGAGGATAAACTACATATCTAACAGTTCCCACTTTGCAAAAGCAAAATACAGTCAATCAGAAATTGTAACACTCAGTTATCTTCAAGTAGTCCTTTTTTTTTAACCTTCAGTCTCCCTGTGAAGCCATCCGTCAGTAAAGGTTTTTCTCTTTCAGAGATAAACACAGTATATGTTAGCTTATGGAATTTTGCTTTGCATATACAGTATCTTTTGCTTGTTCTTACCACATCAGTAAATTATTTTACCAGCATTTTACCTGTAGATTCATTAGGTAGACATAAAATGTATGTCTTTTTACTGTGTGCTGTTTACTTATGCCAAAAGCCAGTGCGTTAAAGTGGTAACTGAAATGCTGTGTCTTTCCATTAGTTACGAGATGCAGAACAGGTGATCTGATCAAAACTTGCCTCTGCCAGCGAGGCTTCCTTCAGCTTATTTTCACCACGCTACAAAAACCTACATGGCTTTCCCACCTCTCAGATTTGCTCAGTATTACATATATTCAGAAATCATTAGGCAGTCCTTATACACTCAGTGCACTGGTTTAAAAAAAAATAAAGAAAAAAAAAGCCATGAATGATTAAAAAAAAAAATTTATGTCATGGGTTCATTTACTGTTAGGATTAATATTTTCTAACTGTGAGAGTCAGTGTTTCAAGTCTCACAGAAACTCTGTCTTCACAAAATATGCACACGATTCAGTTACTCGTCCATAGGGGACAAATGCTGCTTGAGAGGCCATAGGATACCACACTTGATTTCCAGCAGCCAGTCAAGAAAAGGATGGGTTTCCTACAGGCCCTGCATCGTGTCTGTCAACCCGTGAGGATATTTTGGAAAACTCGGGCATCTCAGACAGCAGCAGACACCCATGTGTGGGCAATTGAGCGGGACCATTTATCACAGTCTCCCCTCTCAGTATCAACTAAAGCAACTCGGGAACGCTTTGGATGTGGTCAGGGGAGGAGGAAAACTAAACCCCTTCGCTCTTCTCCACACCTAAAATAAAAGCTGTACAAAAATCACCTGCTATCGCAACAGTTATGGCAAAATTTTGAGATCTGACAAAATAATTACACTATCAGGAGCGAGACTGTGCAGATAACTGAGGAAAAAACCCCATCCGTCTTCATAGAGGCTCTTCTTGAGCCCCCTTTGCTCCCCCGGACGCGACAGGTCCAACATCTCCAAAGGCCTTGACAGTTCCTCCCCAGCGATCACTGCCTATGGCTGCAGGCAGATAAATCTCCGGTTTGCTTGGCTTTTGAAAATAACAATGACAAGAGGCAGCTCTAAGACATATAATATATGAAAAAGACAATTATCCGCCATTAAGGAGTTAGGTGTATCAAATTCCCCTTAAATCACGTACAGTATTAACTCTCAGCTGTGAGTCTTTTTCAGCGCTTTTCTATTTGAATGGTTACCATGAAAGCCAAATTTTGGCTTGAAACCCCCCACTGCAGGCATCACTGTAGCTGTGCCCTGTACAGAGAAGTCTATTAAGGACTGCGAAATTTCCATGCATCCTGAGTGTCCACCTGCTGAGTATCCTTTGTCCACTCTTGCTCAGGGCAGGCGGATGCACATATAATATTATATCCCCATATATACACATATATATGCCTATACATATACACATATAATATTATATCTATAATGGAAACTCACAAGTCTTCCTGGACTGTCATCTTTTAATCCTTTTTTATACTCCACCGCTCACGATGGACCGAGATGGTGACATTTAAGAATGGCATATCAAAAACTTCACTGAATCACTTCATCTAGAGATCAAAGCGCTGCCTTTTTGATCGCGCTCCTTCATCACTCTGGCAGTACATGCCTGGTCCCAAAGGAGTTTTTCTAACATTTTTTACTTTGTGCCGGTCAGTACCTTTACACGAGTGCTCAAATTTAAGAAAAAGATTTCTTCTGGCTCAGGAAGCAGAGGTGAGGAATTTAATGAAACCAACAAAAAGTGGAAGTCACTTAACAAGGAATTTTTCCTACTTCCTTTTCCCACAGATATAAACAGAAAATCACTACGAAGCAGCTAACATGGTCAGAATTACGCAAAATAGAAGGGTGAGGACAGAAAACTCCCCCAAATCCCTAAAAGCAAGTTTAACAAAAAATACTACTAAGAATTTTAAAAATGAAGAAATTTGAAGAATAAATAAGATTCTGATTGTAACCGTCTTGTATTTGATGCTGTTGATTTGGAAATCACGTAAGTTTTAATTCTGTTTTTTTTATAAACACACTGTGTTTACAAAACCCTGTGTTAGAGAAAGAATCTCTACACAGACAGCAGTTCATCGGGCCATTTGGTTTTGTATGATATATTACTCAATTCTGCCCTCATTTTTTACGATGGAACTGGTAAGGATATAAAAGACATACAGGAAAGTAGACTTTAGTCCAGGGATTATACTAAAGAAAACAGAAATACCACAAATGAATTTAAAAAGCCAATCAAAATCCAAATGGAAAAAGATCAGACGCAAGTGGACTCATAAACAGAATAAAGTTTAATAGACTCCTAAAGTGTTAATAAAATAATCAATACTGTTGCATCACACGTGAGCTGAAAAACACCAGTCATTAAGGTATATGATCCTGAATGCCATTTTTCTTTGATAAGCCCTAACTATCTACCATTCCATTTCCACCTTTAAATAGCATTGGGAAATTTGATATGGCTACTTCAGTTGTTCAAAATTTTTAAGGGCAGCGTAATCTTTAATTTATGAAGGTTCAGCAGCTGATGAACTAGAAAAGTTGCAGCTGTTGTTAAACTACTGTTTGAAAAACTATTAACAACGTTTGACCGCATCTTGAAAAGAGTTGAGGCTGTACGTAACTTCAATCATTTGGCAGCTGGTGGAATCCTCAAATCTGAGGATGACTTGAATTTCTATTATAAAAAAGAAGAAATACATCCTCAAAAAGCGGGGGGAAAGGGCATGAAACAGCAAACAGTATGGGGTAGGACGCAAAAAGATGTTTTTCCATTTAAAGGCAACGCTGAAGGTTAAGCAGACACCTTTAATTTGAAACTCTAAGGAGAAATTATGCCACCTGACAGAGTACTTCTTGCAGCTTCAAAGCGTCCAGTACAGTCAGTGGAAAATGGGTGTGCATAGATGCTACTGGGTAAGACCTTTACTACCACCGATTTTTCATACCCAGTGGTTATGTGCTTGGCTAATTTTAGCCATGCATGTGAATACTCTGGTTAGGTATGTGCTAAGTACCTTGCTGAACAGAGTCTGAAACACTCCTACAGATAGGACAGTTCTATCACAGGGGCCTGCTCCTTCTCAATCTTTGTATCGTCTGCCCTGCAACTGCAAACAATATGGGACCCTTGGTGAATGTATCTAGAAAACTGTTATAATCCAGAGAAAGTGAGTTTTTTGCATGTAAAAGAGTGCATATTTTTAAAAAGTACCCTACATAGAAGAATTCAAATGTTTCTCAAGGCATAGTCACATTTTGAGTAAGTCTGTATGGAAAGCACATTGGGATACACATGCATATATATGTATATTTTTCAGGAAAGTCAACACGTTAAATGCATGATAGGCATTTGATTCACATTATATATATTTAAGATATAGATAGATAGATATACATATACACAGGTATTTTTTATATATATGTATATATAAATACATGGAATGCATTCCAGTTCCATATATTTTTTCTGAGTTTTGCAGTGGGACTAAAGAATGTACGGTGAGTTGGGCACAAGAATACATTTGAAAGAAGAAAAGTTCATTTTATGCATGAACAATACATGTAACAGACATGTCATTTGCCACTCCTGATCCTGAAGCTTAAAAGTTTTGGTGTCTCAGAAATGCAAAGGGCTCAAATACTTGACCTTTAGAAAAACAAAGCAAACCAAGACAACTATCTCCAAATCCATCAGGTCTGTTAATGTATTCCAGAGAAGATGAGTTAGGAGGATGGGAACTTTGTCTTCATAGTGTTTTATACATGGTTTAGAGACATGATCTCAGGTTCATGACACCATATCATTTATCAACTATTGCTTAACAAGCTTTTCCCAGGCTCTCTGCTGAGAGAAAAAGGAATTAAGTTACTCTAAAAGTGTTTAGAAACCTTATTTAAATGAGAGCAGCCAAGCTAAGGACTTGCACATGTAGGTGCACATTGCACAGCTGTGTGTACCTGTTTCTGCGATTTGTGTACCTGATTTTTCTAAGCAGCATATGTCTGCGTCTGCATTGTATGCGTTTTTTGCCATGAGGCATTTTTTAGATAGAAACCAGATGAAGTACAAGGAAACATTCCTCTGCCCGACAAGATAGATGAGTGAAGTACAGTTAGAAATCTAAGGACCTTCGACTCACAGCTTTTTTCAAATGAAAGCTGACAGCCTCTTTAATGACAACCAAGCAACAGGGTATATAGTCTGTAAGACAATCGTAACTCCCTGTTTAAAGACAGGATTAAAGTTTTCATGGTAAGGGTTGCTAGGGTTGCTTTTTTTTATTATTTTTTTTTATTTCCTTTGAAAACAACACATCTCTTTGCCCATAACAGTTAAGACTAAACCCCTCGAGCAGCTTGCCTTTAACCCTCAGCACCTGATCAAGTCACCCTGTGGGTGCCTGACGCTGCAGTCAGACCCCAGTTGGGGCAAAAGCCGCAACTGTCTGGACCTTACTGACAGATCTGGCCTTCTGGCTACAAGATCTCGGAAGCGAGGATTGATCGATGTCAGTTTGTATCATGCATGTCAAAGAACAGGGTAAATAATGTCTGGTAGCATTATGGTTCCATGTTTCCCATTCATGCCTTTTCTAGAGTTACGTTTCCAAACTTCCTTTTAGTTATTTTTTTTTTTATTATTATTTCGAGGTGAAACAAGGAAAAACATTTCCTACGTTTCTTCCCATTTTATTTCGCAAACAGGGCCAGCGGGTAAAGGTAAGCTATTAAAATAAGCTCAGGAAGCGGTTGCTGGATTAGGAGAACTTCGGCTGGACTCGTCCCCCAGCAGCAGTGAGCCGGGAGCAGCCCCCGCCACTCACCCAAGCGACGGCGGCTGCGAGGGAGAAACTTCTGACCCACTCGGGTGCGAAACAAGAAAGGGAAGAGGCGACAGAGCCACGGTTTTCTGTCAAACCCGGTGGAGGCCAGTGAGCGGTACCGCGGCTGCCCCGGGCAGCCCGCACCGCCCAGCGCCGGGGAAGCCGCGGACACGGCTGCGGCCGCCCGGCGCCGCCTCGGGTCCCACCCCGGGGCCGCCGCCCCGGAGCCCCTTCCCGTGCTCCCGCCGCCGCCGAAACCGCCACCGACAGCCACCAGACAGCACCGAGGGGCCGGGCCGGGCCGGGGCGGGGCGGGCACTCACCGTTGTGCAGCGAGCCCCGGCTCTTCCTGGCCAGCGTCTGCTGGACCTGCCGGTGGATCCGCAGCGCCTTCTCCTCCCCGGCCCGGCCGCCCGAGAGCTTGAGCCTGGCCTCGGAGGGCAGCGCCAGGCTGGAGCTGTCCAGCTCCGCCAGGATCTGCTGGCCCAGCACGGTGCGGATGTAGCCCTGCTCGGCGGCGGGGCCGCGGCCGGCCATGGGCGCAGCCGAGCGCCGCTCCGCTCCGCGCCGCTAACCTGTTGCGCCGCCGCCGCTTCCTCAGCGCCGGGGCTCAGCCGCCGAGGGACGGGCTGGGCCGCGCCGGGCCGCGCCCAGCGCCGCTCCGGGCTCTGCCCCGCCCGCCGCGCAGGTGCCAGGCACGGCCCGCGCCCCCGCCCCGCCCCGCCCGCCGCGGCGGCCCGGGGCGGGGCAGGGCCGGGCCGGGCCGGGCCGCCCCTCCCCTCCCTTTCTCCGTCCTCTCCCCGCTCTTCCCGTCCCCTCCCTTTCCCTTCCCGCCGGAGTGAAAGGTCCGGCTCAGCGGTCCAGCCCGGCCTGGCCCAGCCCTCGCCAGCGGGCCGCGGCCGCCGCCCCCGCCCCGGGCAGCCGCCGCCCGGCCCCGTCCTCCCCGCGCGGCAGCGGGGCCCGGCCCGGCCCGGCCCGGCCGGCAGCGCCGGGGCGTCCCGGGGCACGTTTTAAACACATAAATACATACTGTCCTCATGCATCGTCCCTTATAGATACTTTGCATTACGTTATGTATTTAAAATACTTATATATTTTACACATAGCTGCATTTTGTGCACGTGTGTGTAAGTTTCAACCTAGAAATAGAAGATGCGAAACTGCTTTAAGGTCCCTGGCGTGAAGATCAAACTTTGAGGCGGGATTGTGTGTGTGGGTGGGCGTAGGGCCGCTGGTTTGGGAGGTTTTCCGGCTCTCTGGGGTTTTTCAGGCTGTCCCGAGGATTTGCAGAGAGATGAATTGAAGCCGCCTTCTCTCCGTTTGGTCGTAAAGAGGTGGTGAGGGAATTGCGCAATTAAAGGCTGAAAAAACCCCGACCGGCTCTGCCCCTGCAAAGGTCTGTGCCTGCCTGCGCGGTCGTGAGTGGCTTCTTACACGCTGAAGTGCAGCGCAGGGAACGGGAGCCGGGGGAAGGCTGAAGCGCTCACACTGTCTCAGGACACAGCTTGGAGTTACTGTCTCAACAAACACTACTCGCGGTGGGCGGAAAGGAGGAGGAAAAAGGGAGCATACCATGTCTTGGGGAAAGGCAAGTGCAGTCTTTAGAAAAAGAAGTAGGTGATCCAGAGGTGACCAATTAAAAAAAAAAAAAATCCCCAGCAAACTAAATGTAGATGTTTTAACAGAAAAGCTAAAGTTTCCTAAAAGCAAATGAAAATTAATGTGGCTTTTACCTTTGTGTGTTGCTATTTCAGAGACACGCTGGGACTCAAAACGAGCTGGTGTAGCTTGTTTTTTACCAGAACTTCAGACAGCGGTGAGGGTACAGGGTGGCTGGGGAGAAACTGGGGCAATCCTTCTCTTACGGGATATCGTAACGTACAAAATTGGGGCACCTTCTTTATTCTCAGAAAACTCAGGATGGGGAGGAGGAGTTGGCTCCGTGCTGAGGAGTCCAGAATACTTTTGCCCCTGATATACTCTTTGTCTCTCTCCCATTTTTTTCTTTAAGAGGGGGAGGGAGCCCTGGCCTTTCTCGTCACTTGATCTGGCTAATGTCACCCCCTTTTGTTCTAATGTGGCATATCACAGGAGAGGTCACGTTAGTGGCTGCGTAAGATATGTGAGAATAGTTTCACTGGTTAAGAGAAATAGAGTGACACAGTCCTTCCTTATAAATGGTTATGTATGGGACCAGAAAGGCTGGAGATAAGCTATGGGGGTACCAGCTGGGAAAGAGGAGCAGGAATTTGTGGAGAGGAGGAAGGCGGAGGTATGTGGCAGAACTACGGTGAGCAGGGGAAAAATGTAGCAGAAAAGTGGAAGGATAAAAAAATGAAAGAACGGGCAGGATAAGGCAGGAAAAACAATGGGGAAGACACATCACAGCTAGGAAGGAATGTAAACTATGTTAGAAACTATGTTTGACCCTTTTGCTGACATACAGAGAGTCACAAAAGCATTTTCAGTAAACAATAGATACTACATTCTCGGCACGTATGAGTGAGGACTACTGAGGAGATTAGAAAATAGTCTAAAAAATGTGAAACATTTCCTCCCCTCCTCCTTTTCCCTGCCCTCTTCTCCATCCCCAAACTCCTGCACAAACATGAAATCTGGGTAGTTTTTATAGTTGAAACCAATTTGGTTTCACGCACAAAATACACCTGAAATGAATGCAGGATTTAGAAGATACTCTCGTAGAGGGTGTCCTCAGATGCCACTGACACCACATACAGGTTTACAAGCTCTCGGCACATTGGCATTGCCTCTGTTGGAAGAACTGTTGGATTGTTATTAATCTTATTTTGCAAGTATGTACATTTATTTGTGCTTGTGATATCCCTGGCAAAAAAAAATTGCCAGTTTGCTCTGGGCTTTAAAATCGTTAATGAGATTTCTGCGATAGATTTCTCCCCTTGTAACTAGGAATGTTGACTGGAAAGTTTAAGGGGGTGGAGGAGGGGAGAGAGAAAGAATTTTGCCTGCACAGTAATTCAGACAATCCTCAGCCAAGATCTGAAATACAAATGAATTAAGGCTTTTTCTTAACTGAAGAAAATAAGAAAATATCATGTAACTGATTACCTCATCAATAGAAATTCCTTGAAGTTGACTTCTGTTGGATTGACACCTCTTCTCGACTGAATTGCAAAAAAAACCCCTGAGTCTTTTGAGAGGGAAATACTTCACCAGTGCCACTTGCAGATTCAAAGCAACATAGCTGGGATTATCCCTGAAAGGATCACGACTTGTGATGGATGATTGCTCATTACATTTTTGAAAAAGCGGTTTAATTATGAAGCATATAGTGACTAAGGGATGAGGAATCACATACAAAAACATTTGCTTTCTGTCCAGTGTTTGATGGAGTCAAGCAGATCAGAAAAACAGATATTTCTTTATAAGACTTATTTCTTGTTCTGACCAGATGTGCTTGGCCTAAACCATGCAACCTTTCTCCATCAGAAGTCCCCTACAAATAATACTTATACTGAAGTTGTGGTAGTTGGTCCTTTCACTGTTCTTTCCCTTCCTCCCAGCCCTCTCTCTGTGTTAGGACTTAGGGAACAAGCTGGGTTTGATGGTACTTTGGAAACAGATTATTTTCAGCTCCAGGAAGCTTAGAGGAAACGGGTGTAAGTATGAACGTTGAGGTGCTCAGTTTAGATGTGAAACAGCTTGACAACAAGGGCTTCATCTTAAATACACCCAAAATTATTCCTACACGTATCTCCAGGAACACGCGGAAAACTAAGTGTTGTTCACTCAGGATTTTTTTTTTTTCTTTTTTATTTTGGATCCCATAGTTGAAGGTGTTATATGCAAGTACAGGATGGTCAGGAATACACCTGGCCTCTTCTTTCTGGTTTCACCTGAGTCACCCCGGCGAGGGAAGGGGGACCAGTTCCCCCGTGGGTCACCCCCCTGCGAGGAGCGAGAGGCCACACTGCCACCGCGTGTTCCCTTGCCGGAACGGCACGGCCGAGCCTGCTCCCCGTCGCTGCTCCTCGGAAGGTAAAACTTGCAAAGCAGACTGGGAGGGTACCCAGGAAGGAGTTAACTCCATGCTTAAAAAGCTGAGATCGGTATTTTATTGCAATTTTATTTGTTACAGGAGGTAGAACTGAAGTTCAATCTGTCTGTCTTTTGCACCAGGCACTTGTATCCTGTGCTGTCTTACACTAACGTACCCATTTCTTTTATCCCAGCATCATTTTTGGAAGCAGAGAAACAGAAAATCATGTATTTTGTCCTGTAGGATAATTTAAAGTAAACATTTTTTTAAGAGCCACCTAGGGGAAAAGTACTGCTTTCGCATTGGTAAAATGTGTGTGATGGCAGTTCTCTGCCTGACAGAGGTGTGACGATAAAAGCAGTAAGAGCTGTGATGGGAACTCTCTACCTGACCTAAACAGAGTTCAAGGGAGCGGCAAATTGCCTGAGGAAAGAAAGCACACACACACGTACACATGGACAGAGGGACACACACACACACACACACACACACACAAACACACAGAAGATGACAATGATCTGCATTGGTACGTCACAAACCTTCATTCGGTCGCTTTGGTGAGGTGAGCGCGCTGGGTTTGGAAATCCAGGCCATAGCCTCGAGCAGACTAAACTTCCTGACTTGAGAAAAGTCATATCAAAACTGCCTTATGGTCATGAGCTTTGTGTTGTGTCTCAAGAGAGCCAAGTGCTGCAGGAATTCAGGATGGTCCTGAAGCCGCAGATAACAGTGGCTCCTCAGGCATACAGCTTTTTTGTTGTGCAGTAGGACAGGACTAACTTGCATCCTGACTTGGGTGATAAAGAAATGTTCATTTCGTCAGTCTTGCCTCAATTTGTTTCTTCCTGCAGCTGGAGGTGTTGGTTACCTAGCCCACCTACACCAGGGTGGCAGCTGATGTTGGCCCGTATTGTAGCCCCCAGGTAAAATCTCTGCTTGAGCTAGTCCTGAGCCACAGACCATAGAGCATTTTTACATGCTGTCACCACCACACCAAGCTTGATCTGATGGGAATGGGATGTGACTGCTAGAGATCTGCTCTGGGATGCATTCAACCAGGGGATATTTTTGGATGCTATGGCCAGCACAAGTTGTGGGGTTAGATCATACTGTGATACATGAAGTAGACAGAGCAGTCTCCAAGAGAAGAGGGGGTGTGTGTGGCTGCCCTTGTGCACGATCACATCTGTCCTTCTTTGTGATGCTGTAAAAAAGTTTTGATGTGGTGGGCGAGACGGCAGGAACAGAGAGAACTGAGATAAGGTTTTTAACAGGCCTGACTATGAATCACCTCTGTGGAGATTCCCCAGCGAGGTCCAGGCCAGTTTCACTTGTCAGTGGGCTCCTCTTCGCACGGTGGGTAGGGGAAAGCCTGGTTGCACAGCTCCTTTGGAAGATATTTTTCAGTGAGCAAGAGCAGAGGAGACAGAGTTAGTCTGTCTAATCTCCCTGTCCATCTCCCTACAGATCCTTTGTGTTCTTGGGCAGGACCAGCTGCACCCTGTGAACTGGAGGGGGAGGGCAGCAAGTTTTGGGGGAAGGTGGTAAAGCCCATTCTGTCCTAGCCAGTCAATATCTTGTGGATAACATTCCCTTGACTGCTCTCTTCTTACACAGTTTATCACAGCTGGCTCAAGGCTTGCTAGCAAAGCAGGCAAAACCGAGCAGCAGGGAAGCACGGGCAACGCTGGTAATGCTGCATTTAAGCATTGATAAAGTAACAGCATGGCCTGTCCATCTATTGGACTGTTTGCTGCCGGAGTCCCTGCTGCCCTAGGCAATTGCCTGTGCCTAAGGCTTGCTCGCTTGCCCTCGTGTCTTTTCTTGCCAGGTCCCTGTGCTCTGTTTTAGCCTACCATTCCTGGTCTCTGTCTTTAGCAATCAAGTGTAATACTTAAAAATGTGATTCCCCCCCGCCCCCCCTTTTTTTTTTCTTCTTTTTATGGCTCGGAGATGCACATAACCAGTTTTTGGAACAAAGGTTCTGCTCTGCATCTGTCAGTTCTTGAGTCACCTGGGCACTGGGGAGGCAGCCAGGAAAGATGTAGGAAGACATATTCAAATGGTCTTATCAGATGCTACGCTAAAAAGAGCAACAATGTAACGTGACTTGTTTGCAAGGTTTGGAATGAAAGGAATGAAGCAGAGCTAATTTCAGTAAGCTGCGACCAATGCTTTGAGTAACACGCTTATTCAATTATCTCAGGCGGTGGTTCTTTTTCCATGCATTAGCATTTTGGTCACTGTAGTAAAAGAACGTGTTGTATATGTAGGTGGAGGTATGAATACTCTTAAACTGTTGACACAGGAGCACAATACCAGTGTTTGTTGGAGTTGTGATTGCATGCAGTATCATCTAGAGGCTCTGAATTTTATCAGGGCCCTCTTTTGTGAGGGGCTGCACGTGAGAGATTTTTGTATTCGTCTTGTGGTACAAGTAAACAATACGTCCAAACGACTGATGTCTCATCTTCATATACAAGTCAGGGATAGAGGGATTAAATGCTATTCCTGAAGAAATGTGGTAACCCAGAAACGGAAAACCATTTTTTATTTTTTGGCTCCTAATCTTGAGCTGTATGAGGGGTGGTTATTGAGGACAATGGTAGAGCAACATTTTAAACCATTCTTTTTTTCCTAGTGTTAGTAGAAAGGTTTTTACTGGTTGTATTTCCCCCATCAAAGCATCTTTTGAGATAAATCTAAATTTTGGTGGTTTGGTTTTTTTGTTTGTTTTTTAATAACAGCTGTCAATAACCCACCCCTGGGCAAAAATAAAATTGTTAGTTTCATTAAAATATCCTAATTTCTTTTCCTATTATATTTAGTGAAGTTGTAGAAAACAGGGCTGAAGGGACTCGAGGAGGACATCTACTAATTTCCTGCTGTAAAGTAGGATTAACTGTACCTAAAATATCACAGATATCTATCTAATCTACTTTTAATATATTATTTAATGCATGATGGGAGGCTATTCATAGGAATGATACTGTTTTTCCACAACTTGAGGACACATGAAGAATCTGTTGTAATAGATACTCACCTGCATAATGCCAGATTAATGCATCCAAACCAGTCACCATAACAAAATGACAGAATGCACTAAAACATACAGGAGATTAAGCTGGAAGAAAACCAAAGTGTCCATGCATATTCATTCTAGGTCGGACCCTTAACTCTTCTTTCACAGCTTTGTGCACAAAGCACTCACAAAACTGGCCGGCCTGTTTCCTTGGGAAAGGAAAATCTCAGATAGGCTCCAGTTGCCAGAATAGTTTATAAGCAATCTGTGTATAAGACCAGCAGGTCCAGCTGGCCAGCCAGAACTGGTGTCGGGAGCTGCTCTGTGAACACAATGATTTCCCAATAGGCTTTTCCTTCTTATTTTCTTTTCTTTTTCTTTTCTTTTTCTTTTTCTTTTTCTTTTTCTTTTTCTTTTTCTTTTTCTTTTTCTTTTTCTTTTTCTTTTTCTTCTTTTTCTTTTTCTTTTTTTTCTTTTTCTTTTTCTTTTCTTTTTCTTTTTCTTTTTCTTTTTCTTTTTCTTTTTCTTTTTCTTTTTCTTTTTCTTTTTCTTTTTTCTTTTCTTTTTCTTTTTCTTTTTCTTTTCTTTTTCTTTTTCTTTTTCTTTTTCTTTTTCTTTTTCTTTTTTCTTTTTCTTTTCCTTTTCCTTTTCCTTTTCCTTTTTCTTCTTCTTCTTCTTCTTCTTCTTCTTCTTCTTCCTTTTTCTTCTTCTTCTTCTTCTTCTTCTTCTTCTTCTTCTTCTTCTTCTTCTTCTTCTTCTTCTTCCTTTTTCTTCTTCTTCTTCTTCTTCTTCTTCTTCTTCTTCTTCTTCTTCTTCTTCTTCTTCTTCTTCCTTTTTCTTCTTCTTTCTTTGTCTTCTTTTTCTCCTCCCCCCCCTTTTTGGGGTAAGAAGTCAGACTGATTAACTTTTTATGGGCACAGTTTTGGTAGTAATTTGCCATGGGTGAGCCAGGTCAGGAAGAGTACAGTCCGACCTGATCCTGCCTCAAAATAAATGCAACCAGTTCTGTAGGGTAAATAGCTGCCTTGTTCCCTATACTTTTCGATTTCTATAAATCTTGCTCTTTTTAAAGTTTTTTGTTAGCATAGACAGCGGTGTGTACAATACAAGGAAAAAGTTCATGTTCTAGGTATTTCCAGCACAGTTTAGCTAGTGCCATAAGAACAGAAGAATGTCTGTCCTGGATCAGACCAAAGATCTAGGTAGCCCACCATGCTGTCACGGTGGCCGCCAGTGAAAACCTAGTACAAAACCAGCACAAGCGTGGAATAGCACTGCCTTAGTATACTTCTGCAGCTTACAGCAATATGCAGCTCAGGGATATCTTTAGTCAGAGGCAGCACCTTTGTGTTTAATTGTCTTTAATGATTTTCCCTCCACGAATTTGAATAATGCCTTTTGCATCATTATTGCCCTTTTGTAATGGGTTATACAGCTTAATTATAGGGTATGAGGAGATAGATTCCCTTTTGTGTTTTTTGAATATGCTAGATGATAGTTTAACTTGATGTCATCTATCTTTGGTATCATGAAAAAAGGGGAATAAGAGTTTCTTATTCATCCTCTCTCTGCTACTGATTATACAGTTCACTATTATGTTCCTCTGCAATTGGTTTTCCAGGCTGAAAAGTCCTAACCTTTTAATCATTCTTTGCATGCCAGCTGTTTCAGACCATAGATCATCTTTATCAGCCTTCAATTTTCTAGCTCAGCTCTACTATTTTTAAGATGGGATACCCAAACCACACACAGTATTTAAGATGCCTTGGATTTATACACATTGGATTTATACAGTGACACGTTCATTATTTCCCATTTTCTTCCCTATTCTGTATCTCGTAATTCCTTTATGTTCAGTTAGCTTTTTTGACTGCTTCTAAGCTGATGTTTTGAAGTCAAATGCTAGTGCAGAGGACTCTTTGTTTGGCCTTCACACTTCCTACAAGGACCTTGAATATAAATATATTTTAGTTACTATTGCAGGGTTAGTCCTTGATAGTAACATTGTGACACAAGCCAAAAATACCACTGGGAAGAGAGGCAAAACCGGACTCTCACCTTTGAGTTGCCTGACTAGCTTATCCATGAAACATTCATGTACAGTGTCTAAAAATACCCCAGTGTGACATTCAAATCTACATAAAAGTAATTAAATTCTCTTGTTATTATGGTATTTCCAGTTGTGGCAGACTCTCTGAATCTGATTTTCCCCTTGCTTGTCGCTATGTTAGCTGTTCTTACCTTGACCTGATTGATGGTAATGTATATACTTTTCCTTGAGAGCTGCTTTTAAATATTTTGCCTGATATTTCTGTATGAGATCAGAGAATTTGCAATTGGACATCCAACCACTGCTGTAGTTTTGGTGGTCTCACAAGGTGTCCGTGGTGCTGTAGAATATACATCAGCTTCAACTAGGAAGGTCAAGTGTGTAAACATACATGTAAACACATAGTTTTAATTTGTGAAAAAGAGCCATAGGTCGAAAGGAACTAAACCAAAATATTCAAGAGAAGTGCAGTCCTTACCTGTAGAGAGTAAATGATGGAAGAAATCCAAAGTTGGATTGCTTGCTTTGTTCCAAAGACTGCAAAATGTTTTACATGTATTCATGAACTAAACGTGACAACATTACCAAAACAGAATATTTGGCAAGTAGTTCCCTACATACAGCCATCTGCAAAATGAAATGAAACTTTGGGGATTTTTGTACAAACATGCTCTAGCTGTGGCTTGATCAATATACTCAGGCACTTTTATGTCCTCCCTACCCTTTGCTCCTTTGTTGCATAATAAATTCATGTATATTTATCAGTACCACAGCATCTGCCATCTGTTAATCCAGGTGCTAGATCTAAACAGTAGAAGTTCTCGGTGCCAGTGGACTGTTCCTTGCTATGTGCTATGTCTCTAAAGTTATATATCATTTTAATATTAAAAGGAGACTTGGATGTTGTTGCTTCCTTTGCCAGTTTGTGGAATCTTTTACGTAAATTATAGAAATGTATGCGCTCCCATTTTGGTCTCTGTAGTATCCTGTTTCATTTTTAGCTTAATGAAAATTGTAACTATAGGAATTTCCTTCTCTCATATACTTTAGATTACTCTGATATACTGTGCCAGCAGCCACTGGATTTCAATCCTCTGTCAACTCCAGACAATAACTCCAAATGGGATATGGGAGTTTTGCAAAGCACTTCCTGAAAATCTGAAGTAATCCAGCCAAATATCTCCCTGATGTGAAGCCACTGGCAGTAATGGAGATATAGCAAGAATAAATATTGCCTTGGCATCCTCTAAATCTGTTTCATTTGGTTTTGGCAATACGCTTACGATTTTTTTTTTAAATGAATCCGTCAATCTCTCCATAATCTGAATGCAGGCTGGCTATTCTTATTCAAACTGTACTTTTTCCAACATTGATGAAACTTAATTGATCCCTAACTTGCTGTTGATGATAACTTATTTCCTGCTGCTGCAAAAAGCCCATATCTCAATAGGCAATTTAAATGGGAATATTCAGCTGAAGAGCAGTCTAAGCAGACAAGGACATTTTTTGTCTAGATCTTAGCAGGAAGAAGGGACTGCGCAAAGTTAAGTGGTGTCTGCCAGTTCCTGGGAATGCAGTGGCCAGTAATTTAACTGGAAAGTTCACTGTGGGCGTCTTCTGTTGCTGACAGGCCTCCTGCCAGCATCTCTAAAAGCCCTGCTGAAAAGTTTTCCTCACTAGACCTGGAATCATGTGCAGCCAAGGATTGGAATTTCTTCCCCATACTCTGTTTTTTAACATGGAAGGGACACCAAAGGCTTCCAGTTATTAAATCAATGTTTCATTTAGAATATAAAATAATAAATCAGGGCATGACAATTATTTAAGATGTTTTTATAGTTAAAACAGATGAAATGTAATAAATCTCCCTCCTGCCCACTCTGATCCTTGCAGGTCTGATTGTTTCCCCTTGCCCATCAACTGTCATTGAACAAACCCATACAGCCTCTTCTGGGTTGCTAAGGAAGCGTCTCTCTCAGGGTACCGTTTCACGCCACCTCTCACACGGGTTGCCGCTGAAATGGCAGTTCCCACTTCTTCCCTTGCACTTTCAATTAAACGCTTCTGCTTTTTCCTTTGTGCTGGGTGTAGCAGTAGTTTGGCCACAGGGTAAGAAGGCTTACCTTGCTGCTGCTGAAAAACCAGAAATTTCTGTTTTGTTGGGTTAGTTTTCTGTGAGATTGGCAGATGAAGGAGCAGGATCAAATCTTCTGGCAATAGCAGGCAGATATAACTTGAAACTGCGTGGGTATGGGGCTGCTCCCTCTTGCAGGCTGCCCCTCACTTCTCTTGGGAGTCTGTCGGTCCCTGCTGCCGCTTCATGCCTTTTTCTGCTTCTCCCTTTCTCCAAAGAGTTCAATATAACTCAGAGTGCAGTAGCCCAGATGAGACGGACCTTGCTGGCTTGCAAGATGCCAAACATAACAGAATATTCTGTATTGGAAGCAAATTAAGTAGTTTCATCAAAAAATATATAGGCATAGATATATGTAAAACGCATACGTTTAATTGTATGCATTTTAGATGAAAAAGAAGATGAAAATGAGTGTCTGTGTAGAAACTGCAGACAGCTGGAAAACATGCGTGAGTTACTTTCCATTAGCTTTCCTCTCACTACTGGGATCCATCACCAACAGCTTGTTTATTCTCTCCCGCCCTGAGTAATTTAGCTCCTCTTTTCTCCATCATAGGGAGATGTTTGAAAAAAGGCACAGGGTATATGCTATATTCCACAGCTCTGAAACAAGATCTTTCAGATTAAGGAAGTTGAATACTGTTCATATAGATCTCTTGTGCTGTATCAGCTTTCTAGGATTGTCTTTTCCTCTGCTTCCTCTCCTACCCCATTGTGCTGTGTTCTGCTCTGAGGTATGGCACCGCGTTAGTAATGGGTGATGTGACTTTTCTTTTTTGTGTATGAGCACACGCAGGTATGCACAGACAAGCACAGACGATTGCTCTCATTCTTCCATCCAGAGGAGTTCACTGGAGAGTAAGAAACTCTGAGTTTCTTATCTACTCATAGCTATGGAACAGGACTGCAAATAGTTTTCCAGAGATGTCGAGCTTTTAATCAGTTGCAATTCCATGTGGACAAAAGACCAAAGAACAAATAATTTATGAGGTGAAGAGCATAGATTTATGCATTCATTGGTTGTATGTGGGACCAAGGAATGCATGTTTTATCCAAACCAGCGTAGAAGTTTAACCTTTTTTTATTAACATACTTGCAAAAGCATAGCAGTATAGAGCTCATTGTTATATCTTCTCATGGATTGCTGTTTGCACTGGGGATGGGGGACAAAAATGTCTTGGGTTGCTGCCTGGTGTCCTGATCGTTTGATAGGGAATTTGGCCACAGAATAACATGGCTGCACAGTATAATGTTTAGCTTTGTGTGGCCACACTTCCTTCCTCTGAAAGCCATGGTGTGAGGAGGGGGAGCGAAAAGGTAGGGTTACTGTGTGTTGCATCCTTGTACGAGCTGGGATTTGGCCAGGGCACAATCTGTGTCCGCCTCAGAAACACTCTGGAGTCCATTGGTTCAGAAATAACCACAATAAGTCAGTCCAGCAGACAGGGCAGTGAAAAGCTGTATGACAACTCCCAGCTCGCCAGTGAGAAAATGGAGAGAACAGAAATCTCTAGGAGATCTCCTACTTCACTTTGCCTAAAGTCATACAGATTTTGAATCCTGAGCTCCAGTCCAGGACTTTAACTCTTCTGCTGGGAATTTGTTTGTTCTAATTGTGGGTTTCCTTGATTCTGTGAGCCATTTCTGTTGTATTTATCATGAAATGGCTCCTTAGCTTGTAGCAGTAATGCTGCTCAGCTAGGTAAGAGAATCTTCTATCCCTATTTGTGGCTCTTGCAGAAGGAGAAGTACTTGAGAAGATAAATAGTATCTTCTATTTTATAAAGGATAACTGCATATATTATTACAGGCTTCAGTGTGAAATAAACATGATTAAAAAAAGAAAGCATCCATGCATCAAACACTGACTATTTTGCTTAAACATAACTACAACTGTCAAACAGAAGGTCTTGTCTGTGTTCTTTTTCAGAAACTGGTTTATAATTGATGACATTGTTTCTTGGTGATTACTGTACATGGAAGAAAAGTGTGACTGCACTTATCAGCCACTTTTCCTACACAGTGATATTCCTTTTCAGAAATTATGCAACCTTGTAGCCTACTGAGAAGTAAATTAAAAAGCACTGAGATTTATTCCCTGAATTGAATCTCCAATTAAAGTTACAATTGCTCAAAGTATTGTTTATTTTCCTTTTACAAACTTAGAGAAAGACTACTTAGAATATGGCTAATGACATCTCTGATAGCGTTATAAGAAGATGTGCTTATATAATACTTGACTTCAAAATCACATGAAAACATTGCAATTAAGTTCTGTGAGATTCACTATACTTTTTAATTCATTATGTTTCTTTATATGCAGATTAGAGACCTTATTCTCCTTCCCCACTTATATGTAATTCCACTCAAGCTTTTGGAGCTGCACTGATATAATGCTGTTGTCAGAAGAAACAGCAGCAAAATGCGAGTGGAGACTGAATACTGGTGAAATTTCTGCTGACGACGAAGTAGAATTCTGCTGGAGGGACACCAACAGAAACAATCATCAGACATGGCAGAAAGAGAAGAACTGACTTATGGTCTGCACTGTCTATTCTTTATACCAACAGCAGCTGTCATGCTCTTGATGAGACAGAGGAGGACCAGATTGAGAAGAGCACAGCTGAGGGTTAAAAGTCATCACCAAAAGATCAGTCAAAAGGAATTTATTGCTTTGTTGAGAGGAGTATGTTTCGTGACATCTGAAGTCCAGCTGAAGTAAATGCAGGAGGTGTTACAGGGCTACCAGAATAAAAGCAAGAGCCAAAGTAAGCACAGAGGATAGCTTTCAAATTACTGGGTGGAATCCATGTGGAAATAGCTGATCGGAACAAAGAAAAGTTGTGTGTATTTAGGGATATCTTAGGGGATGCCCACTGAGAACTAAAGACAAGAGCTATTGAGATAGTCCTCAGAAAGGAAGAAGAAAAAGATAGCATCGTTGGCACTATCAGTGATGGCCAGGGTTCAAGGGATTTTGCAGTTCCATATGTTCTGGAAGGGGACAGCTTTGCTTTCATGTCCTCTTTTTAGCTGAGAAGCGTGTCAGCTTCTTGACTTCAAACAGGCAGTGTTTGTTAGGCAGGACCAAAGACCAGGAGGTAAGGAGAAGAGGAGCTATGGCTTACCTTGAACGAGGTGGAATCTGCTTCCAGCACGTAGACAAGGAAAGAGTGACATTTTCTGTTCTCATCAAGAGGAAAGAAGCTAGGAAAGAAAGAAGAAAGAATAATAAAAAGAGATGGGAAGAGGTTTTAGCTTTTATTTGCACTGGTAATAGAGCCTTCAAGTACTGTGTAATAATAGCAAGAAAATATTTGAACTTGGGGTTGAATCAATCTGCTCCAAACTTTAATGAACTTTGAATTGTGCCTCTGTATTGTTAGTGTCTCTTTAATGGAAAAAAATAAAAGATTGGAAATATAGGCAAGTTGCATGTTACAATAAGCATAGTAATGAGACTATAAATATACTAAACTGTTGTAATAAACATAAATCTGAAAATGTAAAATAAGTTTCTGAAAGCAGAAATGTGTTGGGATATCATAAAATGTCTCATTAAAACTTTGGATACTTTATTTTCAGATTTCCACTTCTATACTTTTTTAATGAGACAAATAATAAAGAAAATTGACAAGTTCTGGTTGGTCACACAGGCCAGTAAAAGTTTTAAGGAAGTTATTTTATATAAGAAAGAATGAAGGATGGGTTGAAGCTATCACATTATAAACTGAAGTGGAGATTCATAAAGTACCAATGAATTTTCGTGTTTCATATAAAGCATATTATATTCTCCAGAAACACAAGGTTACATCTTGGGGGTCTTCTCTCCTACTGAGACCAAACTGATACAGACACAATTTCCATACGGAGTTGCAGGTTCACGTGTTGATATATGCTATGGGATTGAGGCCTGAAGAACACGTAGATTGTGGTATCCTTTCAATATGACACAGAAGTAAAAAAAGACAATTACACTCAGAGATGTTCTAAGCCATCCAGGAGCTTACAGCTCTAGAAAGGGATTTTTGCATAAGCACAACACTTCAGGAGAAACAAGGATAAAATATGATAGCTATTAAGTAATGACTGGGTAGTGCGACCTGGAGGCCACTGAAGGTGGAAAGATTGCTGCATGATTTATTTTGAGCAGCAATGCCATCTTCTTTTTTTTTTTTTTTTTTTTTTTTACATTGAAGTAGCAGTGCTAAGTCATGGCTGAAACAAAGACGTTTCTTGCATGTCAAACGAAATGATGGATTGAAAGATGTGAGCTTTAACTATGACCATCAGGAGAGCTTTTAGCTTTAAATTTAGCCTCCATGAGATACATCTGAGATGAGGTAATCATGAATGGCTTAAAAATCTCTCACAAAGGTAGATGGCTTCTACAGAGAAAAATGAAAGGGTCACTTTGGTCATTCACCTATCAGAGATGCTTCAGTTCACAGAAATAACCTGTACTGTGTCAGAGGCAAGCTGAATTGAGCTAAGTCAATGGTACCTTTCAAGATTGAAAGGTACCATCTTGCTTGAAATATTGATGGGTAATATGGAAAACCCCAATTAAAGTAATTGAATAAATTCTTAAAAATAATCCTCAGATAGGCTTCTTTTTGATGCAAGCACTAGATAGAAGATAAGATATAAGAATACGCAGAAATTAGCAACATTATCGTTACCAAGTAACTGCTTGTGTTACAGTGCTGGAGGCAAGCTAAAGTGATAGCAAGGCATAGAGTGGGGAGTCAGCCTTCACTCTTTCTTTAAATCAGTTTAGATTAGGATCACTGAAGTAAAAATGAAACTATAGTCCTTGAAATCAGAGGAACTACTGCATTGTGGTCAAGCACAGTTAAGGAGAATCAGGCTAAGCCACTGCATAGAGATTTCAAATCCGCGGTAGTAGTGTTATACACGCAGTTCTTCCTCATGACTTTCTGGTCTGCGGCTCTTTGTTCTTCCTGTGCTGCCGCACAGTGCCTGTGTGATTTTCCCCACTCTTTTGAGTCTTTAGGAAACACGAGTTTTCTTCCCTGGGAGTCGTTGACTAGCTAGCTTTTATCAGATTTTACCTCTCTCCAATCTGCACCGAGTCTACAACACGCTGGCATTCCCCTGAACTTCCCAGAAAAGCAACGTAGGAAAGCAAGTTCTTGCAGGCTGTTGAGCACTTAATGCTCTGCTTCGTGTGCACCATGTGGGTCACAAGAATGTCGCGTAGTTTGCGTGTGACTGTCCCATCTTTGCAGGTCTGTATTAACCCACAAGGCTAGGATGCAGTGAGTTTGGTGGTTTTGCTTTGTAAGAGGAAGATCAGCAGGGATTAGAAGCTCCAAAGGGAGCAGCAGAGCGACTGAGACTGTGAGGAACGGCTGGCTGGGCACATGTGTTAGTGTTTATTAGCCGTGCATATGCCATCTGCTGAAGGAAAGGAAGCAACAGGGGACCAGTCAACACTGAGCGGAAAAGATGCGAGAGCAGCGCTATGGCTGGCCTAGATGGCTCAGCCGAAAGGGAAGGAGAGTCAGTCAGGGTGGAAGGGCAGAGGGAGAGGAGGAGGTGGCCTGGCTCTGTGAACACAAAAATACTTGTCGGATTCTGGTGTTTGTTTTTTTCCTGACTTTGTTACTGAGGACTAATTGCTGAAATAAGGCTAGAGTGCACACGATATTAGAACTGGGGACATTGCCACTGGATTTCGCTTCTCCCCTTTCTTGAGACTTTTCTGTGAAACTGTCAGAGGAAAGAGGACCTGAAATCACTACATCTAATCACAGGAGGCAGTTGACATCATGGAAAGGTCCTTTGCCTTGGGAATTAGTACCTGGCATAAAAGTTCTCAAATCATTGACAGACGATGTAAATTAGAGCTTGCAGCTTAAATTAAAAGGACTGCAGGAAATGAACACCAAGGTTATGAATTCAAGGTTTTTGAGTTAAGAAAATATCAGAACTAAAACACACATAGACTATGCACAGTTCAAGCCTGGCCAACACAAATCTGGTAATAAATAACTTAAAGCGAAATTTGCAATGGGAAGGGTCAGAGTAAACAATTAAGGGCAGAGGTACATTTCAGCTGTAAGAGGCAAGAGAGCAAAAAATGGAAGAAGAAACAGCATAGGGCAGTGAATGACTATTTCAAAATATTGCAAAATGCCTCATCTGTTGTTTAAATGCCTGTTGATACGATAAGAAATTTAGAATTTGATAGGTACAAACGACTGAAAGAACCTTGTGTGAACCTGACTGCGTTAAGCTGAATTTTCAAAACGACTCAAATGAAGGTTTGCCCAATCGCAGCAATAAACTCCAGCTTCTTCAGGAAGTAAGACTTTAATGCTGTGACATTAATCGTGCAAGTGCATTTTTATTTCCCAAATAAAACTGGAGAGAAGGAAAAGAAACTACAATATGAAGGAATTGGAATTGAGGAATTAAAATGGCTTTGTGAAAAAGTGTTGAGTATGAATGTTCTGTGTGTATTTTCCATGTCACCTGGAGGTGACCAAGTGCCCAAGGGGCTGTTCTCAATATCTACCTTGGCCATCAACTGGAAAGTATGAATCACAAAACTGATTTTCTTCCTATGAATAATAATTGACCTTTAGTATGTCTTTGTAATCTCACAACTTTTTTTTGGAATGAAATATAAAATGGAGACACAATTCTGTGTTCTTACGTGTGTGAAATTTTAAAGAAGCTATTTCAAAACAGCGTGCATAAGAATCGCAATATTGTATGTGGCATTTGCTTGGAGCAGTGCTAAAAGGAGGTCATTTTATTACATTCTTTCTGTCTTAATGCATGCTAGCAGCATTCTTAAAACAACTCTTTCATTTTGCTGTTCTACATAGTTCTGCTTTGGCTGGATAGTAATATTAGCTGAAATAGCACTTCTTATCTCCAGCCACTCTTCTGTTGTTAGCTATGCTTTCATGTCCTGATTTATAGTGCTTCAGACTATCTTCTGCCTGATGCCTGCTTTAGCTGATTTTTCAGTAGTGTAACCCACAGTAACATCAGGAGTGTCTGAAGGAGTGTTAGCATTTTTTGCAAATAAAGAGGGAGGGCAGGGTACTTTAATTACTTGGCAATAGAGAAGCCATCAGCATATTTCATTTCTGAAGATTCATAGGGCTTAAAACATTGATTACTTAGGACTTGCTTTTGATATCAAACAAACAATTGCTTGCTTGCTCTTCCAACGAGGTGTCCTATCATTTTGAATAATAGTTGAGTCCCATAGTTTTTTTAAAGACAGCAAGAGAAATACATTCTCTCTCTTTCCAATTCATTTTGCTCGTAAAGGCATAGAAAGATGGCTCTTCATGGGAATGAACTAAAAAAATTAAGGGACTGCTGCAGCTCACTTTTTTCTATTTTTTTTTTTTAAACAGCTGCTTTGAATACAAACAGTGGTACATACTCTGTCAAGGCTTGTATGCTTGTAAAACAGGGAATGGTTTTTGTCCCAGTGCTGAGCCACATACCTAAGTGATGAGCCTAAAGAAACTTGAGAAGGCAGAAAAATGGATATCTTATAAAGTTAGGCTCTTCCTACCATATACTTTTTTTTGGTGGAATTAACTCCAAATCTCATTTCCTATGTTAAATTAGGTCTTTCTGAAGCCATCTTTGCATTCTCTTTTGTTTTAGTTTCTTGTTCTAGGTGTTTCAAACCTACACAGGAAAATCTCTGTTGAGAAAGCTAAATTGTGCTGTATTAAAAACCAAACCAAAACATGAGGCTGATTTAAATACCAATTTAATCTCATGCTCAAAGATTATTAAACTATCATCTGACAATCACAGATATGCTAATTGCACTGCAGTTGACAAATAAAAAGGCATTTTACAAGCATTATGTGGGATGTACAAGCTAATATCAATTCATATGTTTTCTAGTTATAATTTTTAATTGTGTTCAGAATTATTTAATTAACTTTGTAATTGTCAAGTAAAAAGAAGTGAAGCATACAATCCAAAATCATGCCAATGAAAAATCTCAATTAGCTGTAACAGACTTTGGCTCACACGTGTACTGTTATGGTTGTCAACAAAACTGTAGTTAAAAAATAAAAGGTGAAACTTAGAAGGAGCTCAGAGGAGGATCCTGGAGGATCCTGCGGGGAGAGGGAGATGATGTTAAGATTTCCAGGTGGATGACTGATGTCACTAAACTTGCAAGTGCTTGTATCAAAAATATAATTCAACATGTGTCGTATGGAAGAAAACCCAAAGTACTCCTAAGCAAAGGAAAACAGCTTTTCAGGTGAACTGTATAGTGAACATGGCACAAAAAGTGCTCTGGAAGAAGCGGTATATTGTCATGGGTCATGATTCCTCTCTACAACCCTTTTTAGTCTTCTCTTTTTCCATGACAGGTTTGAGATCTATTAAATATTGCCATATGCTATCTAAGGGTGTGGTGACAGAAGATAAAACACAGTTAGGAAAGGCGGTATAGATATTCTTGAGCTTCAGAAGTCGTCTCTTCTACCATAGGCTTCCAGAAAAGGGTACTGCAGAAACTGTATCTTATATCTGGGGTAAACCAAGGACACGGCCAAGGCTGAGGAAAGGCCTTTCATTTTTGTTGTTACAGATGCTGACCCAGGAGTCGGAGAACTGTTCATTCACGTGTCGTCCAAGCTGTGGTGACTTTCACGAGGCAAGAGAAAGGGAACATCAAAACTGTCTAGGGCTGACAATTTAAGGAATTTATAACACCAGTTCAAATCCCAGTGCTGGCCTCTCAGGGACTGGAATTTATTGCTCTGTTGCATTCAGCTGTTTGTGTGAGATAAGATGAGGCCATGAGGCCAACTTTTAATTGACCAGTGTAATTTGCACAAATCATTGTAAGTGACCTTTATTCTCAGCCTCAGCAGAGACCAAAAATGCAATGGACCATCACAGCTTTATTTACACTCTTTTCTTTGGAACCAAAATCCTCTAAACCTCGGTTAAGGCAGATGATAAAACTGTAATGTTGGACTATCTTACACTTCAGTTCTGTCTGCCACACCATTTCTGTGATGATGCAGGGGTCCTGATCTTAAAAGCACCTAGTTATGTCCCTGTCATGAGTAATTAGAAATATTCAAAATATAACATTTCAATGATAAAATAAATCCAGCTTCATGATGCCTCAAAGTATTAGCTAATACCAGAACTGATACATTTTCTCAAATGCACTTATCCTCACCTGAGTAAGAAAACCAGAACTGAACAAATCTCCCTAGAGTTCAAAAGTCCATCTTGCAAACTGGCCTAGCACTCCTTTGTAAGCAAATGAAGTACAGTCTGGACAGACATTTTCCCTTTCGTTTTGTCAAGCCTGACTTTGGTTTGTGCCAAGTCAGTATGAATACAATCTTTTGGCATATTCCTGAACTACTTCTGTTCCTCATTTCACTATGGATTTTATTTTCCAAGAGTGACCTACTGTTAGAGCACAAGTAACCGTCTGCTCCGTCAACAAGATGCAGACTAATATAAATCAGTGAGTAAGGGAAAAGGGATCCCTGCGTTGGTCACCCTCACACCACGCTCCTCCAGCCGGGATTATCGAGAGAGGGCCATCCTCACCCTGCATACTGGAAGTGTTGGTCTGAGATGGCCACGGGGCAGCAGAAAGACCTGCTTCTGTCCTCGATAGAAGGGAAATCCCCCAGCTGAGCGCATTGTAGTATTGGAAAGTGCTCACAGAGGGATATGGCTTGCATGGGTATGTTCATGTGCAGGCAATGCTTCCATGTGTGGCCAGAGCTGAGGAGACTTTACCGTGATGCCAGAGCTCAGGTGAGACAGCAACGCAGCAGAGGCATGTACGTGTTGAACACTTTGCCAAAACATCCTTTATACTCAAGTAACGGGCTGACCCCGTCCCCAAGTCCTAACCTGTGGCACCAGGAAGGGGGCATGGGGGCCAGAATAGCTTGGCACAATGAAGGTTGCCTTATACAGCTGGGAGGGACTTCTTTTTGGTGTCCTTTCTCAACCGGGCAGCAAGGAGCGGAAAGTGGCTGTGTGGCACCCACCCCGCCTTGAGCACAGCTGATGGTCTGGAAGCCAAGACACAGTGGCAAAGAGCAACCCCCCTGCTCCCAAATGCAGTGAAATCCTCCCTACCCAGTCTGGATGAGTGGGGAAAAGGTGGCATCACAGATCCTGGTGGTTTTCACTGAGCCTGTGCCAAGAGTCTCCGACGCAGATCTGACACTGCCACTTGTATCACTCAGTGGTATCTCAGTGGTATCCAGAGAAAGAATACTGTGAGGGTGACCATCCACTGGAACAGGTTGCCCAGAGATGTTGTAGGGCCCCCATCCTTGGAGTTGTGCAAAACCTGGCTTGACACAGCCCTGAGCAACCTGCTCTTGCTGACCTTGTTCTGAGCAGTGGGATGGACTAGGTGATCTCACGAGGTCCCTTCCGACCTCAACTATTCTGTGAGTCTGTGATTCTGACAGGCCAGGTATCTGCATGCCCAAATCAAATTTCAAAATGTAATTGAAATAATATTGTCTAATCTCAGGATATAATTTGCCTGCAATTTAATTTCCAGCCCACCTGTTCAAGCCATGGGAAAACACATACAGTAATTATAATGGAAAAAAGTTATGTCTGTAACACAAATCATATATTACAAATGCTCTTATTCTTGCAGAAACTCAATTAAATAGACATATTTTAAGAGAAAATAGGTGAATGTAAGTACCTAATAGCAGAAAAGAAAGTGTTATCAGGTCATTTTGATGCAATGCCATTCTTGATTATGTTTATTAAGATTTGTTTACTAAACTGGTCTACCTATTTTCTTCTCACCTAATTAAAATTAATTACAAGAGGAGTAATTATGCTTGCAGTCAGACCCGCTACACTGAGCAGATTATTTACTTGAGCTCTAATTTTACAGCTGCATCTGATTTTGTAGTATTGGATTTTAATATGTGGATGCTCATCTTCCTTCTTGTATAGTTTCTAAAATGAAATTACTTATGTTGTGTGTAATTACTGAGACTTTCAAAAGCCATTTTGATCAAGAGTAAGATAATTTGCCACTTTACCATGGCAAGATGGAATTTAAGCTGAGGAGCTAACCATGTTGTAAATACACACTTAGCTCATGCTACTGTCATTTCTGTGAATAGTATTAGAACAATCATTTTATAAACATATATATGTGCCACTGGCTTATGCTGGGCACATACAGAAGTGTCTGTTCAGTTGAGAAATAGGACATTTATCATTTGAACAGGGTACAAGCATATTGAAATCAATGGGCATGGGTTCAGTATCTTTCACGCAACGAAATTGTTCTCTCGTACTAATACAACTGTTTGTTTATGTCTATGTATAAATGCTTATTATATATTCCATTAAAAATGTTAACTGTTTAAAAATATGGTTTGGTTTACCTACATGAAATAGATTCAACACTTCATCTGGAAAATAAAAATAGGTGTTCTTATCTCAGTAAAATATAAATTTTCATCTTACAACCAGAGGTGATGTATAGGAATCAAAAGCTCTAAAGAATTGAAAAAAAATCTGCTAATATACACATCAGCCTCAACCTGCAATATGAGACTGAGATCAAAGTCGATGTCTAAGTGGATGGAGTTGTGTTTTTAGAACTTGTGCTGGTGAAAAGGAAAAGAACAGCGTAAGTGCTGGATCAGCTGCTCAGGGGCTGGCAGCCCAGCAACGCCCAGGGGAAGACCAGAGCTGAGGCTACCGTTCGCTCCCCATACATTTCTCGTTGATTCTAGCTAAGAGACAAAATATATACTATGATTACTTTATTAAGAAGTAATACAATAATTTAAAGAACAAATTGGCCAGTGTCTACTGTGCATCAGTGATGAAATTAATAGAACATAGACAGCGAGAACAGAAACTGAATTTTATCTTTATTATCCGGGGGAGTATTGGCTCTATAAACCAATAACATCTGAATAGGACTAACCTATTCAGAAACAGCAATTGGCCTGAGACTGAAAGCAAATAATCAACTTTCAAAAGTGAGATCCAGCATAGCATATTTATTTCAAATTGCTAAACCAATCCTTTATGAGAGTTCTGTAACAGAAATACCCGTTGTCTATAATTATTTATAAATTATATTCCTGCAAGCCTAATAGATAGGCATGCTAAAATTAAAGGAGTGTTTTGCTTATCCTCATTGTGGTAGCTCATATATATCTAGGATAAAATACACAGCAATTTGCTCATGTAAGCTGAAATAGGTTATTAAAACTTGAAACAAGATAATGGATATACCATATAGTTTATTTGGGGTTTTTTTTGGTATATTTTAATATCTAGGTAATATTGCAAAGCAACATAAAATAATCTAACCAGACTAATCAGAAATTCAGACAAATATTTCTCCTTGATTGAATTTTCTGATTATCTTATACAACCAGAACACATTAGGGTCTTTAAAAATGGGATGCACAGCAAGAAATGGAGCATTGGAAATGTAGCAATGATATTGCATATATACCATTCATTAAAAAGGACCCAAAACCAAAATGTAATTAAAAATGCAGAATTGTTTTAAAATTTCTTTAATGGTATTAAAACAACACCATTTTCTTTTCTTCTTACTGCCCTAAGAATGCTCCAAGCATTTTTAAAGCATGTGAGGGTAAAGGAGAAAATTAAGAGAGAGACTATGTTGAATAAGCATTTTGATCTACAGAATTTTGATAATAAGGTAAACAAGTCTTTAATATCATGCTTTAGATATATATCTAAGAACTGCTACTTATTTGGTATTTAAGTAAGAGGCCTGTGTTCCTTTCCCTGTGAAAAAATGGGAGAATATTAACTGTCAACATCATCCATTTGCAAATCTTTTTTTGCAGATCTCCAAATACACAAAGTCTATTTGTTTGCTTTTTTTAAACAGGAAAGAAGAACAAAGAGAGGATGCCATCAGAGGATCTTTCTGATTTATTCTTCCTGAGCTATTTGGCTTCACAGCTATTGAATGGTGCCCTTCTTAAATGGGAAATATTCCAAACTGGAAATTCCTGCATCACTCCGTTTTTTCATGAGTTTCTTCAAATCTGCTTGACCTTCTCCTAGAAAATTTGAAAACAGCATAGACCAATCTTTTCAAACAAAGGGAGAAATTTCAGCTCCATGGAAATAAATTCAGCAAGGGATTCTGCTGAGATTTCACTGAGAGTTTAATGCCCAGATTTTTTAATCTCAAGGATTTTGATAATAGCTTTTTGTCTAACTGTTCTATTTTCTTGATTGCCTCAAAAATGTAACTAATTTATAACTAAATGAAGCATAGCTTGTCTCTGTAGGGAATTTTTAATGTGTGAGTGAAAAGTTATGGAGACCTCACATTCCACAGGAGGGAGCCTCTCTCCCGCTGAGCTTGGAGCAAGACTTTAGTATAAGATCTTTTTCTCTTTTGAGATCTGTATAAAAAGACAGTACCCGGTACAGAAAGTTAGGGCATGTTGGAGTAACTTCTAAAAAAAAAAGGGGGAGTCCCCCTCCCCCTTTTGAATTATAAATGAAACTTTGGGATAAAGAAAACTTATGCCGTTGAAATATTTAAGATATTTATAACAAACCACTAAAGTAATTTTCAAAGATGCCATCCAAATGTTAATCTTCCTGTCAATTTTGCATTGAAAACTGTTTTTTTTTAATAAACTAATAGTTTGATAAGAAGTTGAAATAGGTTTAAAATATACATTTTCAGAAACAAGAAGCTGTTTTGGAACCCTGCAAAATGGAAGGGACTTCGAAATTCTTCATGTGTGTCTTTTATAGAATAATTTTAAAATTCATTAACCAGCCTTGCTGAAAAGGGTAGATTTTTAGTTGTCCACATTAAAGTAGTACTGTCTGAGCTAAGCATTATACAAGCACACAGGATATGTTTATTATACTGGCGGAGACTGTGGCAGCCCTGGAAATCTCACGTGCATTCGGGAGGATGAACCTAAATGGACTTTTTGTCCTGCAGGCTGTTCTGAAGCAGGAAATTAAACTTACAAAGGAGGGAGCTTAACTAGTTAGGGCGCTCGGGAAACAGGGAGAAGATTAAATTCAGTCTTAATAAAGAGAGGTGGCAGCAGCCTCCCCACCAAACTACAAGCTGTGCTCCGTTCTTCGCACAGGACAGGACACTAGACTTCGGGTGGCTCGCTCCGGCAACCCCGACTCAGGTACTTCATTTCCAGGGCAGGGGCGTTTATTTGAACATTCTCCAACGCTTTGCGTTTCCTTCACCAACAAACCTCCACAGAGGTTTGAATGCAGCAAACATATTTTGGGTTATCCTTTGGAGGTGATTCAGGACTCTGACAGACTTGTGAGTTTTTACGAGTGGATTGAACTGCCGTTGTCCCCAGTCGTTTCCCCCTTTCTTTTTTACGTATTGCAGCTCCTGGGACCTGCTATCTGCTTGCTGGTGATCTCAGCACAGCCACCCTTGCAGCATGGTAAATAGGATTCATATTCCCGCCCGGTACCCACCAGAATGGGTCCTTGGCTGCGTAAGAAGGCATATGTGAAAGAAATAGCAATCCGTGATAGTGCAGGCTTTTGCTGATCACAAACGCAAGTTCATGAACACCATCACTGACCACAGAGGCCAAATGCACGATGCCGGCATCTTCTGCAACTCTAGACAGTTTAAACTGCCAGCAAACAACATCTTTCCTCCAGCTGACACGAATATCAGTGTCATTGTGCTGATTCAAATGGTGAGGGAAGCTACATATTCCTTGCTGTCCCGAGTCACATATTTTACTGGAATAATTATGGATTGCCGGGTGACCTAGCTGGATACTGTGCTTCTAGCAGGTAGCGGTGGCATAATGTGATGTTGAGCTCACTGCAAAATGTCCTTCCTTGAGGGATTGACTTGATACCAGTATTTCAAATGCGGTCTGGGTAATGACAGCTTGCTGCGTCTTCCTGAAACTCCAAGGAGCCATCAGGGAGCTGATCTACCTAGACCGGGTGTAACAGTATGGAGATCAACCAGGTCATGCTTTTGTAACCTGAGACAGACACAGACCACGGGCTCAGCTCAAGTGAAGAAAGAGTGGTCTGAAAGCCGTTTATTCCTGTAAAACATCAGGGCTGTGTCTGTTAACAATATGCCCAAATACTTGCACCAGCATGGCCACAGACATCGTCTTCTTCAGTTGCATAAAGTACTGCCTTGCCTGCCCCATTTCTTAGTAACCTGGTCTGCTCCTCTGTCTGCTGGGACTCTAACTGACAGCACCGCCAAAAGAGACTGAGACTGATGCCAAAACCATCCCCAAAGGAGTCCTTTTCTCGCTGCTTTTCACGCAGTTATGGCCAGTGTCTCCGTGGCATGGCCTGTCTTAACCTGACATCTTGTTCTTGCCAGAACTATGTTCCTGAAGAAATTCTTCCCAGTCCCTGGTGCAATGCTGTGCAACTCTCTGTTCCCACCAGGAGCAACTGAGGACTCTAGGTCTCCTCAGGTGTTCCCACAGAAAGAAAGAGGCAACTTTCTCGGGGCTTCTAAGCACATGCAGACACTATGCAATGCTAAAGAAGCCTACGTGACTAAAGACATCTGCATCTCGAGGTCTAACTTTGCTGCTTTGTATTTAAATGTCTTGTCATCTAGTATCTTTGTAGATATTATTGTATGTGAAATCTTACAGAGGGGTAATGAAATCTGGTCACTTTTTGCGTAATCTGGGTATTCTCAGTGCTAAGTGAATCCTCACAGTAGCCCAAGTGTGGGTCAAAATGCAAAAGGGTTGCTTTTTTCACATGATGGGGCAGAAAACATTTAGGAGGATAAGTCCTTATTATTGCTATTGTTACTACTACTACTACTACTACTACTACTACTACTATCAATAATAGTAATGTTATCATTACAACAACAATTATTATTGTAATAACAACCATAACAAAACCAATAGTAAGACTTTGGAAATACTTGTTTTGTGTTTCCTTTGAAAGGATATTTCCCATGAAAAAATGAATTGAAAAGGAAATGTCTCTCAGAATCCATGAACAGGTTGAAAAATGCTTTTTGCAATGATAATTCCATCATAACTTTAACTCTTGCAGACTCAAAATACTTACACTTTTCTATTATACACACAAATATTGTGTATAGAGGTATGATACTTCAGAAACTTTATACACTTAGAGACATCTGTGGACTTTAATGGGGTCACAGTTCCTTTCCTGTTGAAATGCACTAACATGAAAGAATCTCTAAAGGGCTTACATAAAATGTCTCACTGGAGCAGGAAGCCCTAAGGGAGAAAATCTAATACCTGATAAATGGTAAGTGAAATGTCACATTATTTTGTGGGCATTTTTAATTTAATTTGTTTTTAAATTTCAGTAAACTTTGGGATACATAAACTATTTAAGACAAACCAGTAAACAAACACCAGATCCAAAATAATCTAAATTGTTCCAAATGTTTTGGCTGGATGGCATGGTGGATTGTGGAGAGCCTGTTCTGTGTGGCAGTACACGCCTCAAAATGGAAGCTGTGGGGCAGAGACAAGGGTGGAGCCATCTCAGGGCAAAAACTGGAGAATATGAAGATGCTTATGAGTTATCTTTAGAAAGGCCCCAGTCAATACATAAATACAGGCCTAAGTCCACTGCTGTGCCAATGAAGGCAACGCAATTGCTCCCAGAGCTAGCTTGGACATCATCAGCTCCGAGCATGAAAGAAACAGGAGCACCGCAGCTTCCCTCTGTCTCGCTTTGGCGTGGTTAGCTCTTTTGATGGAAGTCTGTGCAGCGGGTTTGAGCCAAAATACCTGTTGTGTAAGAGCCTGTGAGTTGCTGCGGAGTTCCCAGCTACTTCCCTGCCTTTCCTACAGGACAAGGAGTGGATGGCTTTTGTCTCCAGACCACTCAGATTTCCCCAAGAAAGAAGCAGATCTCCACCTTAACAAAGAACAGTCTGGTAAAAACTCTGTCTGAGAACCTTTCTCCTCTGGATTTTTAACATATGTTATCTCTGTGTCAGGGATGGGGAGAAAGTAGTTCAAAGAGGTTAAGTGCCCTGGCAGAGACTGTGAGGCAGATCGGTGCTGGAATGTGGATGATCGTGCACATTCCTGTAAGCTGTTTCAGCCTAAGTCACTATCTCACAAGTCTTTTAAAGATTTAATAAGGTCTTTCAGAAGCCATCTAAATATTGAAAGTGAAAGAGATGCTGCTGCATATTTTATGAGATATTTTTCAACTACAGCGATAAAATTTTAAATGGTATTCCATCTTTTTTTTTCCTAGAATCACTGACACAATAATTGTTGTACAGCAATCTTAGACTCGGGATCCTTTAATAATGTGGGGAAGGGAATATAACATATGAGGGAGGTAGCAACCAAATACCCTTTGTTTCTCCTTGGAAATTTCTGAGGAGGGCCATGTGTAGAAGAAGGGGTTTAACCCTTTATATTTTTGCAGACTGTTAACTCCAGTCAGAAATTTAACAGTATGTGCTTAAAACATATATATTACACAATAATATCTGAGTACACACAAAGACCTTTTATTTTTACTGTTCCATTTTTTCCTTTTCATTCTTAAACATCCTTTATTTTTTTTTAATTTTTATTAAACATTCTTGCATGCAGGCTATATACAAAATGAGTTTAGTGGCTCATTTTGTAAAGGTAGGTTGTTGATAACAGAAAAATATACAACAAAGGTATCTATCAAACTGAACAAATAATAAGATGATATGTAGCTCAAGCATAAAAAAAGGAAATTCTCTGATGATGTTCAGTGAAGAATCCTTGTCTTTTTTTTTTAAAATTTGAGATGATTATGGTATTTATTCTTGGTATCACAGTAATGCACACAGCCCCAGTAGTGAGTAGAGTTTGGCTGTAATTGGCCTCTTCCACTCCAGAACTATTCAGACATTACCCAGTATTGTCCCTTTTATTGTAAATGAATCTTAATTGTATTTAATCTACCCTGAATTAAACATTTTTCTATCCATAACCCCATTAACAAACTAAACTACGAGAGTTTAGAGAAAATGAAATTATATTTTTATGTCTCCTTTTTAGCTCTGGTTAGTCTTCTGACTGAGGTGTCTAATGCTGGAACATGAGCCATACAGTACCAAGATGTAAAAAAGTTAAAAACTAACTGGACGATTAATACAGAAAGGGAGCGCACGTTACCACTTGCCAACTCCGCTATGAGATATCACCTGGCAGGAGGATGAGGAAGGCAGTTCCTAAAAACAGTGCAACTAGATTTGCCTTACCTTTTGTTTCAGATGCTTGCGCTTAGCTATATGATTATTCTTCTTTTGCCAATTTTATTTCTACTAAAACAATCATTGGGTCTAAATTAGCCTTCAGATTTATGGTCAGGAAGGAATTTCTCCCCATGCCAGATTAGCTGAGACTTCAGGGGTTTTCTGCTCCTGTCGTAGCATGAGTTGTTGCGCATCTCTTGTTGCCTGTGCATTTTCATCCAATAAAGTCCCTGCTGTTGCGGGAACCTAGGACATTGAAGATGCCCACAAGCTCTCGTGCTCTTTACCCGTAGGAAATCATAATTTTTGTGTCTGTTAGCCTTATACTAAAGGCCCTAAATTTGCTACACATTTCTGATGGTGGTGATCCCACTCCTCCTCCCCTAAAGGGAGACTTTAGGGCAGCTGGTGTGATTCTGAGTACTGAACTTCATGACTCTCATGCTCCTTTCCAACACCCAATATTCCTAAATCAATAGTTTCTGTAGAAGATTCTTAGCCATAACATGCGTAAACTCTGACTGGAAAAGCTAGACCTTTGTATGGAAGTCCATTTTGAAGCCTTTGAGCAGAAGCTCTCAAAATGGTTCTCATTTTGGTCGTAAATCAATTCCTTCAGAAAATCCAAGCAAAGTTCAGAAACCTAGATTTTGTTTCTAAATCTATGATGAATTTAGTCTTTATTCCCATGCAGAAACTCTTTGTTGAATTGCCCAAGCTTACATGCTCCTAACAAAAGAATATAGTGAATTCTCTACTCTTTGGACCATCCAGACTTGAGAAACTGTCTTTCTAAAAGGTAGGTTTTGGACCAACAACTTGATTTTGCATCTGATGCAAGGATCGCAAGTGAAATTATCCAGCCTGTATAAAGAAGTTCATTCTAGCCTTACAACTTAAGACTATGTAGTGTAATAAAGCCCAAATTGTGTGTACCAGAACATCGATTTCCTTTTCCTCTCCATTTAAGTGTTCATATTTCAAAAGGAAGTACTTTAAAGATTGGGTCAAACCAAAATATTTTAGCCAAGTGCTCCTACCTTCCCAGGTTGAAAGTAATTGTGAGAGACACATCAAAATAGCGATTCTTTTTTTTCAGGGGATAACCTAATGGACAGAGTTTTGCAGAATACAAATACCTCTGATTAAGTCATCTCTTTCTCTAACTCCATTTAATATCATTAACTATTCCTGCTCTCTTCTCCTTACCTCTTCAGTTTCATTCTGCAAAATAACCTCCCGCACTTCCTTAATAGTAAAAACTGAGCAAACCTTTTCCATATTCTTTCCATGTTCTTACCTAAGCTCAAATTTGTTGTATTTATAGCAAACTAAGAATTTGATTGAGACTGTTTTATAGTCTTACATTTATTATTAACAGGCCTGTTCCTGTTAATTATAATTATCTGGAGTACTGTGTCCAGTTCTGGGCTCCCCAGTTCAAGAAAGATGAGGAACTACTGGAGAGAGTCCAGCGGAGGGCTACAAAGATGGTTAGGGGACTGGAGCATCTCTCCTGTGGGGAAAGGCTGAAGGAGCTGGGGCTGTTCAGCCTGAGGAAGAGAAGATTGAGAGGGGACCTCATCAACACTTATCAATATCTCAAGGGCGGGTGTCAAGAGGATGGGGCCAGACTCTTTTCAGTGGTGCCCAGTGACAGGACAAGGGGCAACGGTCACAAACTGGAACACGGGAAGTTCTGTCTAAATATGCGGAAAAACTTCTTCACTGTGAGGGTGACAGAGCCCTGGCACAGGCTGCCCAGGGAGGGTGTGGAGTCTCCTTCTCTGGAGATATTCAAAACCTGCCTGGACGCAGTCCTGTGCAGCCTGCTCTAGGTGACCCTGCTCTGGCAGGGGCGTTGGACTAGATGGTCTCCAGAGGTCCCTTCCAACCCCTACCATTCTGTGATTCTGTGATCCCCTAATTTGTTTTCTAACATTGTCCATAACATTAGGAGAGACCCTAAAATGAGTTAGTAAGTCAGAAGACCAATCAGCAGTGCTCCTGAAAGGGACAGATTTATTGCAAACAGCAACAGGGTCTGCTTGAAACAGAAATACTTAAGAGCCCAATTTATACCTCAAACCCAAACAATTTCCATTGTATTTTTAACAGATCATTAGGAAAACTGAGGTGTTATGCTTTTAAAAATGAAAGAGAATGACTGCTACTGAAACAGAAATCATTATCTCCTGGTTTCAGCAGAAATAAATTATGTTATTAACAGATTCATGGGCTGGCTGCATTCTTCAGTCAGATGAACTGACAGCATGAGCTGCTTCTATAATATATAGGTGGTTTTGAGAATGTGAATGGCCAATGTGAGAAAAAAACACATGGTTACTTAGAGATCTGAAACAAATTTTATTAGTAACTGTGTAAAAAGCAACACAGTGAAGCCAGCTAATATAGGAAACTCTTCTTTCTGTTTCCATGTTGATTTGATTTTTTTAAACAGAAATGTGTTAATAACTGTATAGATCATCTAAATGAGTTTAATTGCAACATAATTGGTTCTAAAATTATAACAAAACCAAAGCAAAAGCACTTCGCCCACACTTCATTTCATTTAATGGAATCATATTTTGCATACTGATTAGCCTGATAAAATTATTAGTCTTACTTTTAAATGACGTGTTCACTCACAGAGGTGTTTGTAAAGCAGAGGCTTAAGCACACAGGGGTTCTGTTTTTGTATCCTGTTTTATAACAATAACTGTAACTGAAATTTCAGCTTTTCTGCGTGTACTATATAGCTAACCGTAAGTAAAATTCAGTCCCTGTATTGTCACCAAATCTCCCTCTCAAAAGCTAAATACACATGGAACGATTAAAATAAAACCAAAAGCTGACACAAATCAGGAGTAATCAAAGGAATATAAACTTGCTGCTTTGAAGTACAAACCTAACTCTGATTAACAACGTTTTAGTCATTGCTGAGCAGTACTTACACAGTGTCAAGGTCTTTTCTGCTCCTCACACTGCCCCACCGGTGAGTAGGCACAAGAACTGAGTGGTACTTAGCTGTGTACAGGGGTTAAACCACGACAGAGAGCACTGATTTAACTACATTGAAGTATAGGGGATGTTCTAGAGGTTTTGAAGCCGATGCCAAAATCTAAGAGCAGTAAAGGGGATAAGTGGCTCATTATAGTCAATTTGATATAGTGTCAGTGAAAAGTAATGGAGCGGTCTCATAACAAATTTAAGTGAAAGTAGTATAATTAAGGTTGATTGATATGAATTTATGAACAAGTGATCTCATGTGACTCACTTAACTTTGTATCTTTTATGATGATTTATTTTATAGAAATAGTTGTGTCTGTGGCCTGTATCTGGGCTTCTGCAGGGTTGTTTGACCTGGTTAGATCAAGGAATACGAATCATACAAAATCAGTATAGCACATATCAAGTGATTGCCCAAGTCACAGATACCAAACTGTAATTGTAAATGGAGAATTTTTTCTCATGAGCAGCTCCAGTGAGTCCTTGAAATGATAAGTTTTTGAAGGAAATCTGTAAACATTGTTGCTTTATCCTTTGGCAATTAAAAATTCCAGTGAGTCTTTTAAAAATAAAGCAGGCAAGTCTCCAATACAAAGAAATTTCAGCCACTTCATAATCTGAGTCCATTCAAACAACATAGTCATACATAAGCCACATGCTCTGATATTAAGATGATAGGTTACATTTACAGAAGAAGTATTAAAGGCTAAAATGCCATCTAGATGTCCAATTCCCTTGGCCAGCACCCCTTTAACAGAGGAACACTGATCTGTTCAATCCAAAACATTTTGGCTTTCTTCCAGTTTGGCTGTGATGAGTACTGACAGCGATGAGATACTTTGCAGTTATACCTGTGGACATAGACCTCTCTAGTGTGGTATTATGAGTACTCTGTGAACAGAATGGAGATTTGTGGTCTAATAATGATTTCTAAAAACAGACTTCTTGGCTCTGCCCCATTATTTATCTGGCAGTAGGAGAAAGCATTTTGGGATCTCAGATTCTTATTTCAGCTTAAATAGAATTAAAATACATGTGGGTGGGTGTGAAGAACCCATAATGTGTAAGCTGCTTACTAGGAATACACTGATTTATGAGGAAGGAAATACTTTAGTAGCCGTGATTTGTTTCCCATTTTATATGTCTGGTGCAGAAGTTAACTGGATGTACTCGTTAAACACCTTTGTTTCAAAAGGGCAGCAGCCTAGGGCTGTGTACCTAGTATTTATGGATCCAGTGACTGCACACATAAATCAGCTATATCTCTGCTGAATCTAGATTTAGTCCATTTAATATTTTTCTAACTTGCTTGCTCACTCAGATTCAATCCATGCAAGGGACCCTATGCAGAATACACTGAAGCCCTCTGGATTTCTGGTTGCAAGAATTTGTCCACCTGGAACAAAATGTAGGGATGTGGACTATGGGGCAACATCCATGATAAAGCTGTGGGAGTTCTGGACATTTCAAGGTGCCTAAGACTCCTAAAATGATTAGGTGTCTGCCCAACTCTGACGTTCGTGGGTGCCTGCATTTCCGTTTATGCCCCTCCTGATATGACAGTAAGAGAAAGAAAAGAATAACTACGGCGTCTATGACAGTTAAGAAGAGGACCTGCTACGCTGAAAGAGCTCGTGGTGTGCTCAGTTTTAAAGAGATGAATAATTAGATTCCTCTTCAGCAATGTACTGAAGCACACATTTAGCAGTAACATCAGCATTGGCCAATGCACTTTAAGACAATTTACATGAAGTTGGGTAAGTAAGTGGCTTAAGTACTTTGCTAAATCATGGCCACAGGGCAAGAGACAATTCCCGCTTTACATACTGTGTTGCTAATAGCTTTTCTAGTCTCTGTAATGGAGTTCTAAGGGCACAAAAGACAATTAAATTTAAAAAAAATAATAACAAAGCACTTAGTGCTGCAGTATTATATCTTCCCATGATGGAATTCCTGTAAAAGGGCAGCTAATCAGTTTATCTACTTCCAGGACAAAAAGGTCTTTTCAGAACAAAACCAAAACCCAGCCCCACAAAAACCCCAGATGACAATTTTTTCTGGTCACTGTGTGGAAGTACATGAGTAGCTTACAGCTGGACAAAGTAAGGCACTGTCACACCCACTTTTTAAATGGTGGTACGGTTATAGAAGAGATGTTATTAAAAGGCAAGTAAAGCATGAGGAGCTAGTTAAATAGATGAGACTCTTATGTCTCTTGTCCCATTAGCACTAGGTTAACCATTCATCATAGGGTGAAAAAGATATATTGACCTTGCTGAAGCCCATGGGCAAATTGCCATTGATTGTAACAGTACTGCGGCATAAAGTTATATCTCATAAATATTTCTGAGCAAAAAATGACAAGAGGATTAATGACAGACTCTATCAGAGACTGAGTAGATTTCTTTCTATCTTACTTATTCCACTCAAATACTAGTTTCTGTAATGCAAGTGTTATTTGTTAGAAAAGGAGGAGGATAACTTTTAACTAACTGAAAAGGTATATGACTATGTCAATTTTACTATAAAGCTGTTATTTTTGACCCTCTCAATATCACCATCGGAGTTAACATTGAAGGTGTATCAATCATAAACATAAATTTGTAACTAAGGTCATAAAAGGTGTGCCTGAGCTAAATTGAGTTTTCTCTCAGTGTAAGAAAATACAGTGAACACTATTAAAACCAGGCAGTGACAATGCAAATAAAACAAAAACACTATGCACAATACACCCCAACAAGCGTGTGTAAAGTCGTTTAAAACAAGCCTGATGATGTTAACTGAAGTGTAAAGGTGGGTGTGTTCTTCCTGGTTCTTGCCTTAAATATCCATCTTTAAATGACTTTCAGTGCTGGATCGTTTTTTTTTCCGGTGACACTGTAAAGCTGGGCAGCAGCCTCAGTACCTCCAGCAGCTTGTCCTCCCGGGCAGCCAGGCCAGCTGCCGGTCAGTGAAGCTTTTCTTATCTTTCCTTTTCCTGCGGTCCCCTGTGCCTGGGCCCACTGCAGATACTGAGCAAAACTTTGGCCTCATGCCGCTACCAGGGAAAGGAAAATACACTTGGTAAGTTAGTGAGAGGTTAAATAACCACCAAAACACAATCCAGATTCAGGCATTTATTTTTCAAGGCTTTTCATTAAGGCTTATTTTTATGTTCACTGTCCAGAAAAGAAATCTTTGGAATAACCAAACAATCATTTCCCTGCTCTAACCAGCCCAAACGGGAGAGTATGTGCGCTTGTTCTTCATTTCTCTTTGGTCCAACTTGCTCTTCCCTTTAAAAGTCCACCTTAAGCAGTCAAGTAGCAGGAATGGCTTGTTAGCCCTTTTATGATTGTGCCTCTCATCTGTCACTGCTGCTAATATTGCATGACAGTGTTCTGTTAAAGTTTAACTAGCTTATGTATGGATAGTCTCATTATCAGGGAGGAACATAAAACTAGGAATCCCAGAAGGTGATTATATCATTGCATCATGTGTTTACTACCTAATGTATGTTTTTCAGTAAAGCTTTTTTTTTGACAGTACTATCAATCATATTCATGATAAAGACATCTTTGTTGTTGGTCTAGCCATTATAGCCGCTCAGGCACCGCAGAGTGTGAAATAGATTTTCAAGGTGTTTGGGAACTCCATGGAGGAGCTGTTCTTTCTGTAGTCGCATGATGTTACGTCTTAAAACCGTTCAAACTAGAAGCTCCAGGGCTCTGTGTTTCAATGTAAAGCTGACTTATCCCCTTTTACAGTAGTCTAAAGATCTTTCCAGCCTTAAAAAATCTTGTGTGGGTACAGAAGAACAAAACGATACTCAGTGCCATGCCTCGAACCAACATTTGTTTTGGAAAGCTTATCTAGAGGTTAGATGTTGTTTTGAGGCAGTTTCTACAAGCTCTTCAGGGGCTGCAGTGCTCGAAATAGTCCAGGTGAAGCTGGATTAATGGGTTGAGCACAGGTGAGACATTCAAAGTCATAATGTACCAAACATCATCATCAGAGCTTTGATTGTGCATAGAGTAATATGTCCGTACAGGTAATCTGGCTTTCAAGTCTTGTAGATTTAATCTTCAATTCTAGTTTATATTTAAAACCTCAGCTGAATTTTACTGGTATGCTGGAAACATTTAATCTTATTCTTTTATCACTGAGAACACATTGCTGGTGATTTAAGGCTTAGTTAGCTTCCAAGAATTGCTTTATGTTGCTGAAGATTATTGGCCATATTCAGTCAGCCTAAATTCCACCTTAGCCTCTAAGTCTAGTGTTTCTGACAGACTGGCTCTTGAAAGCTCCTAATTCAATGCCTTTCACCCTGTGAATTGCTTTGTCCACCTACGTAGGTGCAATTTAGGCCTTCAAAATATTCCCCTTTCTTCTTTCAAATCAGAAAGAGAGAGAAAAACGTGGTCTCTATAAATAGCTGCTTCTTGTAGTCTGTGCATCCACCATGAAGAACTGTATCAGTGTAGTCGTACAAAGGATTCACTTGTAGATCTTCAAAAGAAGTTTCTTCAAGAGGACTGAGAGGGCTGAGACAGATGAAAGCAGAAGAAAAAAAAACAGGCTTTCCATTCCAGACCTACAGAGATTACCAAGAAAAGGTGATAACAGTTAGTTTCTCAGTCTGGTATGGGGTGAAATGAGTTTCTGCTAATACAGCTCTCCGAAAGCAAAGTTTCTAGGGAATTGTGGCCCGTCACAGCTGATCAGTAATGTAGAGTTGGTTTGGAAGTTGCTACTCAGGGGAGTTTGTGTGCATGAAGGAGACAGAGGCAGCATCAGCTACACTGGGTGGCTTTTACTGTGATGTGGCTCACAGAGACATTGTCTGTTCCTGGAAACAGAAGCAGAATTTCACAGTGGTACCAAGATACCTGAAAATGAAAAGATATTATTTATGTTAGAAAGCATGATACAGATAGGATTTCAGTTTCCTAGATCATTTGCGTAGCACCATGTAAAGTAAATTCTGTTGCAAACAAAATTTCTTAGCAGTACTGAAAATCACATGGGCAGCCCCTTACCCCTAATTTTCTAAGATTTTTCAGATGAGCTTGTGTTAGTAATGGTGGGAGGCTTTTTGTTTGTTGTTTTTTTTTAAAGAAAATTTCGTCTTGCATAGATAAGTCTGGAAAAAACACAAGGAGGCAGGCTGCTAGATGTCAGATGAGGAGAAGCAGAAGGTGGCTGAGTCATCTACCAGAGTTTGTCCTTAGATAACCTCCAAAATGCTTCTAGTTTTCTAAGGAAAGCACCATGAAGATGTGATTGCTCAGTAAGAGGAAGGTATTTTAAATCCCAAACAAAATATTTTCTAACTTCTATGAAAAAGCCTGAAAAATGAAAAAAAAGGATATTTTCATTAAAAAATGGCTTTGTTCACTTATGGTCCAGTGGTAAAATTAGATATACACTGGCAGAACTTCACTCAAGGCAAAAAAGACACCAGCTTCATCACAAGAGCTCTTCCACTGCTCTTTTCTTTCCTTAATTTCTTAGAAGGAAATCAAACCCCTGGAAATATATGAACCGGCACATCAAATTGCAGTATGAGGTAGGGGCGGCAAGTTGTGCTACTGTGTAGGAGGCCCATGTTCAGAAATGATACTGAGAGCTTCAGAACCTTGCTTGAAGGACATAGTGTCTCTGTCTAAATCATGTCATAGGCAATAGACCATAGACTTGGACCTTCTCTGGGTGTGTGCTTGACCATCCTGCCACCTTCTTCCCATGACCTTGTTTAATTGCCAAGGGAAACCAGGAGGAACTGGAGCTACGTAACTTCTTTGGGCTTTCTTCTTTCCTGACAGCTGGGGTACACTGTAGGAAGAAGGGCAGCAAATTACGTTCCTCTTACTTCACGGGAAACAGTCTAGGTGAGCTTGTGCTAGAAGGAACACTTCTGGCTAATCTCTTGTGGTCTATGGAGGATGATAGAAAAGACAGGATTTTGACTCAGGAGCATACCAGATCACTGAGAAAATACACTTTAGCAGGTACTTGAAAAGAAATAAGGATTTTATGGTGAATGTTTCTTGCTTCTGCTTCTTTTTAGTGGCCAGATTACAGGACTTCATTTTCTGTTTACTACATTCAGTATAAGTCCCTAATTGAAGACCTGGCACTGTAACAAATCTAAAAAATTCAGAAGAATGCGCATTTCTTCCTTTTATATCTAGTGAAAGAAGAAACAAAAAGGTGAAGACAAAAATATAAAACATGTGGAGGAGCATAAAACAAGTTTTAAAGAAAAGTAGATTCTGATTTCCAAATCTATGAAGGGAGAATAATTTTCTTCAATAGGTACCTCTGTGTGTGCAACTTTATTATATCAGCATGGTTTAAAACAAAATGAATTGATCCAGAACTGAAGGCTTCTAAAGTTAAATACCACTTTTATAGGGATTTTAATTTGTCCAGTAAGCAGAAGTAATGACTGATTTAGAGCCCGGGAGCTGTGCCCATTGCCAAAGCACTGTGGATAGGACTTGCCCATAAAAGATATTTTTCATAGTCACTCTTCCCACTGGCAGTGAACTCCTTCCACTTTGAATTCCCCTGTTTGACACTGGTCAAACAAAGTGTAATTCAGAAGTCAACACGTACAGTACAAAGGGATCTAATAAATGAAGAGATGGCAAAAGAAACTACCAGGACTGTACATGCTTAAATAAGTAACTTCTAGTGTACACTTAATGCTGAGATGTGTACCAAAGGATTTTTAATACCTTCTTCTGGCCAAGTATGATTAATTTCAACCACAGTATATCAGGGGCCCACTCTCTTCACTGTGAATTACAGGGTGTAATATAACATGCTATTCCCTCTTGCTGTCTGCTTGCAATTACCTTTAATTGTTTGGGATCACTGAAGTACTACATTTAATGTGAATCATGGTTGTTCATTTGTTATACTGCGGTGGGATAAACTAGCCCAAATGAAGACCTCTTTTTTTCTGGACAGTTAAGGAAAGCACAGACTTAAAATCCACTGAGGCTGGAGGGATGCTGTCCATTGATTCCAGCATGTGCTGTATTAAAAAAAAATGTGGAAGTTATGCACCCCATTTGGGAGCTTTTACAAATCTCACTAGGCATCCGCCTGCATCTTTAAATGTCAGATGCTGTTGTAAATGTGGTCATCAGTGAACTGCCCAAGATAATATGGGAAAAACATAGGGCACTGAATCTCAGTTCCCTTGTATTGCAGGCTAGCGCTTTAACAACCCCTTCTCCTTTAATATATGCAGATTTGCAGTACATATGTACTGATACAGGAATTTAAGATATTTTCCAAAAATCTTGATTTAAGCAGTCCTCACTGTATGTACCTCATGTTGGACATGAGGTATGTTAGAGTTTTTTGATGATTAAAGCATCACGAGATCATGTAATTTTTCAGGCGCAGAAGGTTTGCATTGCCTTGGTAACAGGTAGCTCTCAGCTGCTTTCAGCCAATTAAATGACTTCTTAATTTTCAGTTGGTTTCCATTGTTGGGTTGCTGCAGATAGTATGATTTAAAATCTGCTTCATGACTACAGAGCTGAATGTGAAAGTAGTTGATATTACTTAAAATAAGTCTGCAAAAGGACGCCCTATGTATGCCTCTGATTAAATAATTTGAGATGATTTTCCCTTTGGCTGTAATCAGCACAATATGAAATCTGTCGCTGGGTGGTGAGAAGGAAAGACATGCTGCTGAATATTCTGTAGAAATACTTTATGTACTATGTCTGGAATGCAAGTTTGTTTGGGAATATGTTAGAAGCGATCTTGCTCATGTTTTCTTTTTGAATTTCAACAGTAAACCAAAATGCTAGACCTGCTAGATCTGCATAACTCTGTGAGAAAGAAGAAATAGCCCGTAGCTAACATGCAACAAAACAGCAAACGTGAGGCCGGCTATTTTGCCACCAGTAGGGCTCTGCACTGTCCAAATGATCCTGAGCATCCAGGCAACGAACGTACCCAGAAGCCTTCGGTAATAGATAAGGGAACAAACAAGCTGTGTGCTCGGCTCTGGAGGTTAATGAACAGACACAGTGGCCGTTCTACTGTGAGCAGATGTTTGCTCCATGGACAGTAGTGGGACTGTGGAAGTTGAGGTTAGAAACCAACTGTTATAAAGTGACCTTGGCTAGCTAATTTAGTTCAATTAGTTTCCTTACTGTCATACTCTTGTCAGTGGCATGCTGTATGTCAGTCCCATCGAGCCCCTTTCTACCCAAAACGATCAGCTGCGGGGAAACGTGTGCAGCCCCTCGTGCTCAGATGTTGTGGCTAACCAGGGGTGGTAGGAAAGCAGTGGGTGTGCAAACTGTGCATAGGAATGCACTACTCCACACTGTCTGTTTCGGGAGGGCGGTTGCCCCAAAACTGGCAACGCTGAGAAAAAAGCGACAGTGGTGAGATTTGCCTAAAATGACCATTTTCAGGATTAAACAGTCGCCCCAGCAGCACCGTGACTTCTGTCTGCACCTGATGGAGCACTCTCCCTGTTGGAGGCTGCGAGTAGCCTGCACCCAGCTACTGGGCTGATGGTATGGGGTGCAGCAGGTAGGCACCCACACTTGGAGTATGCATATGTGACCCTGAGGGGTGTTTTCTTGCTGGAGTGAGGATGAGTGGGTTGTAGAGAGTGGCTTGGGCATGCATAGTGCTTGAGCACCCACACTCACATGGGCATGGGTGCCCATAACCACACGTCTTGGAGGGATGCTGGGGATTGCGTGGATGCTTAACTGTGAATATATGTGAAGGCGACACGTGGGGTTTTATAACTTTCTGAGATTAATTCTAGGAGATTGTTTAGGAAATTTAAGATGTTTACAGACACTATCAAAGTGTCCAGTATGGTTTATCTGTTGTACCGCTGATACTGATCTTGAATGTATAGATTGCTCACTGCTGGTTACTTTTGTGTTATCAATAAGTAAAAATTGTTTCATCAAATCATGGAGTGGAACAGTTTTTGCGCTGTGGCAACTCACCTTCTAAATATGAAGATTCAGAAGTAAAACAGAAATAGAAACAGAAAATAGAAATTGGTCTAAGACGCATGTGGTTTGCACAACTTTACAACTTACATATATCTTCAAAATATTTTCTTGGCATTCAAAGAACTTTCTCAGATTTATTTTAAAACTAATTCCAGTTCCTCTCTGACAAAGTGATTAGGGAAAACTTAAATTGTGTTAGATCCATCTCAGATTAAATTATCACAGCTCCTTGCTAAATTAATTATGTACCGTACCTTGTAAATTAATTAAATTAGAAGGCAGTGTATGAGAGAACTTATTACCTTTTTTCCTGAAGTGTGGTTTTGGATATACTATAAATATTTTATTGTGTTAAGAACAATAAAATATACATTGTTCTCTTTAAAAAATGCTTTGTGAGCTGAATTACTTGAAATGGTCATAGAACACGAAGGATTAATAGTAGTAAGGCTTCTACCTCTATTCACATGAGATCTTGTTTCCTAGCACAGAGATACACCTCGTATAACCAATATGCCTTAAACATTGGCCTTAGGAAGCTCTATTGCTCCTTATGATTTAGAATCAATTACCTTAGATCCAGGGGCCAGACTTGAGAGATATTTAGGTATTAGAGTTGGATTCACATCCAGTGGGATTCACAAAAGTGCTTAATTATTTTACTTTCCCAACTTTTCTGTGTGTTCTTTAAAAATCCTAATGGATACTTTTCTGCAGCTTTAATGATGTAGATATTGATAAGTATATCAGAAAGTTTAAGTCCTTTTTCTGCAATGTATAGCCATGGTTTAACTTCAGTTGGCCCTATTCAATTTTGTATGCTATAGACTTTTACAAAACAACAAATAAAAGAAAGAATATTTTGGATAACAAGTGTCCTAGAATAGGAAGGAATAATTTATTACCTAAACTATCTTAAAATAGACAAATCCATAAAATGACATTCACATTTTTGTTTTTTAATTTATACATTTTTGCTCACACCTCAGAAATATGTACATGCTGCTGTCCCAATTTGGCAAAGCACTTAAGAACATGTTTAACCTTCAGGGCGCTATTTGACATCTAAGTGCATGCATTAATAATTGGATTAGAGGATAATGCCTTTAGAAGTAAACTTATAGCATAATCAGCTGAATCAGGAATTAAAGCCAGACCAACTTTTAATGATTAGATAGCAGCTCTGCTCTCCTAAATCTTTCTCAAGGGCTGCCCCTGTAAAGGTGCTCAGGACAAAAACCACCTTATGGTGGGCCACTGAAATAGTTCCAGGGGGCTTTGAGCACATCTACATCAACCTTGGGATAATACATCCTTGACCTTGTCATTTATCCCTTATGACATATCTAGCGAAGTGCTTCTAGCTTGTGTCTTCCCTTCAACTTGCCTGCAGTACTCAGACAAATGACCCAGCCTGGGACGCTGCCTGAGATACACCACTGTATGTTTAGACTGATAAGAAAGGCTCGAGGAGAAGGAAAGATAAGCCTAGGTGACCTTCGTGTTTCCTAGAGGTTGTTTTATCCCCAAATCTGGCAAGCTACAGGCATTAGCTACTTCTCTGGAGTGTAAAACAGAGGAAGAGTCTCCTTACTCCTCAAGGAGTCTGCCAGACCTGGGCTTACTGGCAATACCTGCCATCATCTCCCCACTGAGCAACCTCTTTCTGAGAGGACCTACACCTAGGTCAGGCCTGGATTAAATACTGCTCAAAAGCGCTCAATAGTGGCTGGTTATGAATAAGTTCCTTTCCGGGCTTTTGTGTCCTTTTGTGTTTGAGGACAGGGAAAAAGGACTGACCTCGCAAGGACTTTCCCCAAGGCACTGAAAGAGGGGAGAAGCAAGTGCCACACAGATTACCCATCGCATTTGGCCAGCTGCATGGGAGCAAGGTGCCAGGTGGGAGAGCAAGGGCAAAGCCGATGGATCCCAAGGGAGCTCCAGCTTGTGAGTGAGGCATCAGGGCTGGATCATGTCAATGCTGCTCTGCTTGGTACCAAAAGGCTCTGACTATGCCACTGCATATAGTCTCTCCTAATCAGAGTCCCGGATGGCAGTCCTCTGTGAGGAGACCATCTCCGAGCTGACTGTGCTATGGCATTACACAAGGGGAGAGCGTGTGGGAGGTCTGGTGCTGCGGGGTGTTTGGGCTGCCTTGTGGGAGAGGTTTTGGGAGACTGAAGCAGCTGAAAGCAGTGGTCCAGGCCTTCTGGAGCACCTGAGGTCATCCACAAAGGGTACTCCGAAAATCCTCGCTTCTCCATTAGTTTCCCAGCTCAGATGCTTTTCTAGCACACTGGGCTTGCTCCTGAGGCAGGACTGAAAGGAAAGGTGACTTGAGGGCATTGCCTGAGATGCTGTAAGAGCCTAGACCACTTACAGCCATCTTGCGTTTCATCTCATCTAATTTGTCCATGTGTGTTTATGGTAACAAGTCAGCGAAGAACATGCATGGACAAGACCTGCTGGAAAGAACTAAGTCTCTGGGATGTGACCTGCTGGGACTGATGTCCTGTCATTAGTAATAGCATGACACCTGGAGAGTGCAGCACCTCAGAAGTGGTCTTTGCTTTTCATAGATGAATAGGAAAGAATTCCAGACTTTCAGTCCTTACACACTAATCCATTTAGCATTCATTTACATGGTCACTTTAGATCTGTTGTCAGCCAGGATCTACTGGGATTAATTCTGTATGGAAGAGGGAATGTCTGGTGGAGTCAAGTATTGCATGCAGCTCTGCACTTTTACAAAGAGCAGACATGGAGTCCTGCTTGCTGCTGTGTTCAGACAAAACAGAACTGTTTACATGGATACACTTTCAGGGCTTTGCCAGCAATTTGGTTCAAAAGCTTTCCCTCTCTTATTTTGCTTGTTGTGAGAGCAGCTCAGGCTTTCTGTTGCCTCTCTGCTGTGTCCATTAGCTCTTGCACTGACTGACGTATACAGGGAAATGTCTGCTCAGATAAACCCTTCATGGGTCTCTATTTTGGATTTTGGCTGTCATTGTGTCAGCTAATTAGTGCAGGCTCAGCCCTATGTGAAAAGTTTTATAGTAGAAGCAAAGTGGATTCCAAAAGGAGGAAAGTGAGCAGGAGGGTTAGGAGAAGGAAGGGGGTGGTCTGACACCTACAGCCATCCTACACTGATGCTTATTTGTCCTGTTTTGAACTGCCTCTGGAACTACTTGGTTCTAGAAAAGGAACTTGTTTTTTTCTTTTTTTTTTTTTTTAACAGTCAAAAGTAAGGTTGGCTGTTACGCTTGCCACTTCCAGTGCTGTTTATCTCAAGCTGTAACGCTACCTCATCTTCTATAAACACATTTCTTCATCATCGTTTTTTCTTTTGCTCTCATCTCTGTTAATCAACCGCACCTTATGTAACATGCACTGTAATGAAAATATACGAGACAGGCTGCTGCAAGCAACAGATCGTGAACCCTTTGGACCACTCATCTTGCACTTGCCAGTCAAGAAGCATTTTGCTTAAATAATGTGCATTGTGTTCATTCTCCCTTCAATTAGAGTAACCAGGTAAAGTAATTGGGCACCTAGCAAATGTGGCAGCTGCAGGCAGTAATCATAGCTCCAGCACCTGCTCCCATGGCAACTGATGTGTTTACATTCACAAAAGTACACAACATTTTCTTCCTTCTACAGAGTAGAGAAAAGAAAGGTTTTAGACCTCCAACGAAAGAGAGGGATTTACAAGGATAAATGTTTAAGCAAGTGGTTGGGAGAAACAGTGTTTGTTCTTTGGGGTGAAAATTTAGAGGATGATGGGTTATTATCAGACAACAATTAAGCGTCTTCACCTCCTGAACCCAGGTGCAGTAGGCAGCCCTCAGAAGCAGATGTCATCTCCTTTAAACAAAATGCCCAAGAGAAAGAGGAGGCAGGAGGGATTCCAGAAGTTAGTGGTCTAGCACTGTTTCTGCAGAGGTGACACCAGTGTGGCTTCAGAGGCACCATACTTCTAGAATGTTTTGCAATGACTATTTTTTTTACAAGTTGCAAAATATTCCTTCAAAGATACTGTGGAAAAAATGTCATCACTATCAGCTTTGCCTGAGAGGTTGTATTAGGGTTGAGATACATCTACTGCATCTACTCATGTGTTACCAAGTGGCAGAGAGAGGGATGGCTGAAAGTTTAGGGCCTGAGCTCTGTGTGTACAGGGAAATTACAGGACCTTTTGCCTTTCCTTGCCTTTCTTTGCCTTTCCAAGAACTCGGCATCCCCTGCTTCTCCTGCAGTGGATCCAAGGCAGCCAATACATAAGCACTACTTTCTTTTTCCTGCCCATGTATACTCTAAATTTAAACAGGAGAGTGACCTGACCATGCTGGGAACTTAAGGTGAAGGTATGTCTGATCATGTGGGCGAGTTAGGAAAAACAAGTACAAAACAAGCACAGTTGAAATTGCAGGAAAACTGCTCAAATGTAGCAGAGTCGACCTTGCTTAAATTCTCATGTGGAAAATGTGGGCATAGGAGAGCCTTAAGCTCTAGAAATATTTCTGTCAGATTCTTTCAAAAAATGGTGCTCTGGATGAGCGTCTCATGAAAATGTAAAGAAGCATTAAGAAATACCAGTCTTGTATTTATTAGACTTCTCTTTTTATTCTGGGAGCTGTTCATCCTAATGAACACTTGTTCCTCCAGACTGTGGCTCTTGGTTGACTCAGAACAGATTCCACTCATTAGAGCAACATACCTTGATCAAATAATTTATAAACACTTCCTCATCCACAAATGTCTGGACTGATGGAATAAGCAGTTAAGTCTCTTCCAACGTTTTGTAATGAGCTGTGAATCCTCAAAGGAAAAATTGAAACTGCGCCGCTTAAGTTGAATACATCTTCTCCTCATTACCGTGCATTGCTCAAGCTTGGAGAATTACATATTTGACAGTTGGACTAAATTTGGCAGTCCTGAACCAGGACAGGTAACTGAACTAAAGCTCACGGTCTGTTTATGGCTATAGGTTACCCCAAAGTTATAAAAGATGCAGAACTTTTAGAATTTCAAAGTTCTGCATCCTCAACTGATAAAGGAGGAGGAAATGGTATGTCCTCTCCATATATCTACCTGGTAGCAGGATTATAAAGACAGATGCTAAAATGTCTCCGTTTAAGACTGTGATTTATGATTTAAGCCCTGGTACTGCAACGAGACCTCCTCTACGCATATGCAAATTCCCTTATGCCGATGGGTTTGTGCTGGGACGTTGGGCTCATGTCTGCAGAGATTTCATTGCCAGACTGTGTTTTAAACTTTCTGATTTGTTTCTTCAGAGAAAAAGTTATATTGTGGCCAAACAGATGGAGTACTTCAATAGGATTAAGCACATCAGGGTTTTACTCTACAGAAATTACCCCTGGCTCTGCCGCTGGTCTGCTAAGTGACCTGATGCATGCTTTTTTGCTTCTCTGCCTCTTTCTCAGTTTCCCCATGTATGAAATGCTACTAGTCTAGTTAGTATTGTTTAAGAAAACTGTGTGCACTGTAAGTGTTTGACTTTTTTGCCCAAATCATCTGTAATTTTGAGATTATCATGATAAAAATTGAGCTCATTTTTAGATTTAATTTCTTCTATCAAAGGTGCCTTGCTGCAACCCTTTAGAAGAGCTGTGACAGCCTTGGCTTAGTGATTGCTCATAAAACATCAGTTAAATAGAATTAACATTAAATGAAAATTTTAGATGTGCTACCACTTGTAAAGGTGATAGAAGATGTTAATATATCCATTAAAAGATTTCCTTTATGTTTTAATCACTTTGTAAAAAGATTATTCTGGTGCAGTTTTTTAAAAGAGACATTCACTTTCAGCAGATTCAGTTATTTCTGCTCCCTTGGGATATACTATTCCAGTGCAGTCTCAGTGGGAATAATGTCACTGCACAAAGAGGTACTAAAGTGCTTTCTGTTATTAAGGGGGACTGAATCTGTTACCTTATTAGGCAAAGACTTAAGATGGTCCAAAAACAATTCTTATTATTCCCTGATATATGGCGGACATTAGAGTCATCTGAAAAAAGGCCCTAGAAACTACATTCTGATAGAATAGTTTGCTCCATCAAAATATAAACATTTTGCAAATGGTACGACTTTATCAATTTCATTTTGGAACAAAAAAAATGTGATAATTTTAAGAAGTCTTCTTCCAATATTTTCTAGATAAAATTTGTATATAATTTCCTTATAATTTATTTTCCAAAGAAAATTATTCTATATAAATAAGCAAAGTATTAAAAAAGTCAACAGTGGAAAATGTTGCTTGACAATGCATTTTCTTGTTTTGAATTTCAGTTTTGAATCAATAGTATGTCACATTTTAAAATGTTCTGTGAAAAAGAACTGCCCAAATGATTTATGGCTTATTCTTCAACTTAAGGTAGTGTAATACAGGCTACAGAAATAAAGGATAGGGGAGCCATTTGCTTTTCGGTATCCATTTAGAGAGAATTATGTAAGCTACCAAAATCTGGAAAAAGTTTTTTGGAAGCAATCAGTCTTGTAAGTGGTATGAGAAGATGAGCTTGTGTACCTCCATTTGAGGAGTACAGTCTCTGCTAGGCCAGGGGTGCAAGCTACTGCTGAAGCACGCGGAACAATATACGCTGAAGGTCCCACGAGAATGAGCAACTGAAGTATGAAACAGATCAGCGAAAAAACGTGTTTCTAGTGCAGCTCTTCTATCAGAACTTACTCCATCTATTAAAATTCACACTGGATTTTTGTGACTTTTCAGGATCTCCTTTTTCATGATATATATCATTTGTAAATCTGTGCCAACATAGAGCACCACTGTGGAAGAGGAACCCCAGAAGAAAAATCAAAAGCATAAACCCAGTAACACTTGCACAAGTATCTTGCCAACCGTATGAACCCAGCCTTTTTCCTTCCAGCCCGAGTTCAGTTACTCTAAGCGTATTGCATCAAGCAGGACATTTGTGGCATTCCCGAGTCAGATTAGCAATACAGACTGCTCAACGATTGATGCATACCTAATTATGTAGTAGTTGAATCATGCATCAATATCCTGTGATATCAGTGCTCAGTATAATCCCAGTCGACATCGTTCTAATCATTTAAATGTCAGAAGTTTAGCTACTAAGAAAGCGATACAATTTCACTATTGTGACTCTGACCAATATGCTCACGAACAAGTCTGCACTTTAAACAGACCAGGGAAGGGGCAGAAACCCTGACCCTGGCCGGCACTGGGGCAAGGGCACCGGCCTGAAGCCCCAGCCTGCCTGCTGCCTGCGGGTCCTGGCCCCGATGCGCTCGGGAAGGTGAACAGATGGGTTTGTTTAAGGTAAAGAGAGGGGGGAAAAAAAAAATCAGTCTTTCCCTTTCATCCAGAAGCTGCAGCCTGAGCATTTATTTATGCTTGTGCGAGATTCGAAGGTCTTATCAATGGTTTAGCAATATTACTGTAGGCAGGCTAATGGGATCCAAGTTTAATTAAGGACTCTATTTAATTTGTTTTGTTTATTATCACTTCAAACAAAACCAAACAAAAAACCTAAACCAGCCATCCATCAAACATGTTCCTATTGAAAGTGGCATTTGCCCTACGTCTGGAAAAGACAAAGGACTTTGCAATCCCGAACCGCGGCTTTCTGAGTCGCTGCTGGAAATGACCTTTCCAATGCCTTGTATCTCCTTTGCATCCTGAAGTTTTCTTCCTTTTCTTACCTTTGAAAGGTTGTTCCACCTCAGGGTAAGTCAGAGTCCATCTCCACTGTGGTCATCAACCTGTGGGCCTATTTCATAGCTCCCCTTTTGACCTTTTCCTGTAAAGTTGCCCTGGAACTGTGTACGGTAAGACCTCCATTCAGGAGACCAGAAGTGAGTGGAAAATGTTGTTTAGAGAAACAGGGAGAGACGGCCAGAGCATAGCAGCTGTGTTGGGTGGCTCTGTCTCTGGTGAAGGGCTTCAGCGGACCCCGGGACACAGCTGGGTTGCTCTGCCATAGCCCTGATGTACACTGCCTGGGGACCTCCAGCAGCAGCAACCCCTCAGGGCGCTGCTGGTGAAGTCTTTTTGTCACTCGTCCAGTCATTGGGAATTTGTTACTGGGAATCTACTCTTTGTCATGGCTCTCAACATGAACTAAAGCAATATTGTCACAGCCCGTAACTTTCCCAGTAAGTGCGCCAAACTGGTTGGTGGAGGAGAAGAAGGGGAGATGCCTGCACAGCCACCGAGGGCTGATTGTGCCTGGCAGCAGCTGAGTGGCAGGGCACACAAGTGCACTGTGAGCATCCAGCTTTGAGGAGCCCCATCACTCAGCAAATTTGGACCTTAGCCATGGTGTCAGGCTGCTGGCTCCTGAGGGCTAGGACACAAAGCTGCATATTCTCCTGCCTGGGGAGGTCCTTTTGCTGTGCAGGGGGCTCAGGCAGCTTCTTGCTCATCTGTGTGTAGCTTGGCCTTTGGTTATGATTGTGCATGTAGCAAGGGTGCAGCATGAGTGCCCTTTCTGACGGGGTAGTTAGTTGCTGACAAGGTCACGAGAAGGCAGGGCACATTCTTCTGACAAGTTCCCGAAGGGGCTCATTGGGTACTGGGCTGCAGAAGGTTGGAATAAGGGGCTGAGGTGCACCTTCCGTTATATTGCTTTATGGAGTATCTGCCAGTGGAGCTGGGTCACTGGTGGTCACCCCAGCAAGGACATGACCCCCTCTGGAGCCATGAGGGACATGCTAGACAAATGCAATAATGATTCCAGAAGGGCTCTTCTGGCGGTGCTGTAGGTGAAGCTGGTAGTATTAGCTTACTTTCAGCTGCTTTAGGGAAATATTGTGAAGGTATATATATACCCTTTCTTGGCATCTGCAGCAGGTTAAGTGCACATATCTGTGAGGGGAATTCAAACTGATACCTCCATAAAGAATCAACAAATGTTTTCTGCAGAGAAGTCCTATTCACAGTCCCATATGCGATATTCCTAAGGTCATGGGTATCCTGCACAGCTCAGTTAATATTTGGAACCTGCTTTCTGAGGGAAAGTCACTCTACAGGGTAGATTCAATGTCACTGTCATTTGCTGATGCACAGGGAGACCAGCAAGCGCAACTGAGGTTAATTAAGCACCCAAGCACTGTGGTCTCTGCTTCACACCACAAGGTAGAAAAATTAAAAAGAGACTGAGATAGTGTCCTGAGCACACAAGGGGAACAACTCAGCTCTTCAGAGGAGCTAAAAATCCCCAGAAATGTGGCAAACAATTTGTGGGCCATAGGTGCTAGGAAGAAGTTTCATTTCTAACAACAGATTAGTGAATGACTTTCAGCCAACTTGGGTAAGTGGAGGACAGAATTTTTAATACAGGTATTTGAGGAATTGTGGACTTTCTACTAAAAAGGAATATATATAAGGTACAGAAAAGAGAGTGGAGTTGAATAAGAATTTCTGATTGATCTAAGGCAGAAAATGTCTGGTGGAGTTAACTGAACTGACATTAAAACCAAAACCACTCAGGCTTTCAGAAAACCCTATACTAACACCCAACAAAGGAAAATCAGAGTCCAGCAAAAACAGCAGGCAGAACACCAAACAGTACAGCACAAATGTAAGAAGAAAACCCACAGAAACCACCTGTATGTGGAAAAGCAGAAAGAATCCAATCACTTTTCAAGAGTACGCAAATGCCATCATGTGTATTCAGTGTTAGGATGATCATCTTCCTTGAAATCACAAACTCCCATCTTTTTAAGGGACCTTTCTGGGAAACACTATTTCCTTTAGTATTTCTTATATATTTATCTTAAATGTATCCTTTTATTATCCTCAATGTACAATTCAGTTATAAAATACCAATTCGCTTCACTGTATATTTCTTTAAAAAAACCTGCCAATAAAATCTTTATTGTATGCAACTGCAATAAATTTTAATTTAAAGTTCTGCTTAAACAGAATCAGTATTTACCAAGTTTCTGCAACCTACTCAAGTCTATTACATTGCAAAAAATATTCTTTCAACTCCTATTGTTGAGATGGGATCAGACAAAACCAATGTTACACTTTGTAAGAAATTGAGAGAACTGGTATTTTAAGATAGCATGAGACTATTTCGTAACAAACAGTTCATCTGACACTATATATTCTTGCTCAACATTCCACAAACATTCCACATCCAGCTTTTTATCTAATTTCAACCTTTTAATGATACTTACATTTCTGAATAATCAACATATCTTTTGAGACACTGGAACTTAAGAGTTTAGTGAAATTTCAGCTTAAAGAGGTTTCATGTGTTCAAATCAAAATGTTAGATCATTTAAGAGGTAATGTGTACCAGATAACCAAGTTCTTTTTTTCTGCTTAGATAGCTATGTGTTTTCTGTAAAAATTAGATTTATGATCAGGCAGCAGCCCTTCAGTGAATGCAGGCTCATGAGCCTGAGCACACACAAAATGTTTGTTTTAATTTTCTAGCTACTTAAATAGAGCTTCATAGATTCCAATGTTATTCAGTTACTAAAAGCATTTTTGCCTTCATCATCGTCACTGTCCTTAAAGAACCTAAAAATTACAGCTGGGGAATCCTCACTGTAAGAATAAAAGTAACTTCTAGCAACTAGAGAGCACTTTAAAATACTTATAATGTCAGGGAAAAGAGATAACCCACTTGTAAGGATGTGTCTCCATGTTCCATACATTAATGCTGACAGAAAACAATATTTCTGGTCATTCTGAACTTCTTGTGTCAGATGAGGAAAAATGATTGTAAATTTCTAAATACAGTATTCAAGATACAGTGGAAATTCAGCTATGATTTACTTTGTCTTATGTAGCATATCAGATTGGCAATTAACAGGAAGAAAATATTAATTTTCCTTTTTTTTTAAAATCACATGGGTGTTTTTTAAAGTTAACATTTATATTATCAGCTGTAAATGATGCTAGATTGTTGATTTGCAAACCATTTTCACTTTTTTTCACTTTCCAACAGTCCTAATGCAGATTAACTCCCATGTTACAGGTAATCAAGCAGGTAATTGATTTTTCTACTTTCAACTGTATAGTTACAAAAAAAATTCTTGGGAACATTTTGAAATTTTTATGCTTTGAAGCATCAGAAGGCACAAGAAAGGATCTTTCTATCCAAGTCTTTATTTTTTTTTTTTTTTTTATTGTAACAGGAGCTAATGTATTATTGGAAAGACATGAAAGTTTTGTCCTACTGGAATATATCATCTCAGCTGAGGGTGAATTTCAGAAAACAGAACAATTTAATCTGCTGTCAAAGTGTTCTATATGAAGGATTATATACTGTTTTTTTTTTGCTTCTGTAGAAGCCAATGTATTTTGCGTATTTTGACAGTTGTTAGCAAAGAAATGTCTTAAGATTTTCATTTCTAGAAGTGATGTTAACATTATTTTATGAGATGCGCTGTTTGCAACCTAACATTTGACAATCCACCAGGATTGCAAATTTTTCTCTGCATACAACATAGTCTTATGACAAAACTATTGCTAACTTTGGTGCTCTGGCCAAAATCACTTCTCCATTTGCCCCAGAAGGTAATGATACTTTGTGTTTTAGGGAAAGTGTCTTGACTTCCTGACTAAATATTAACGTTGCAATTACTTTCGTATTCCTGATCCATACAAGCACAAAATTAAACTAGTACAGCAGGGCCCACCTGGGGGAATAACAAGAACTACCTGAAATCCTGTCTGGAGGGCTCTGGGAACAATCAAATACTTAATTATGAAGGTGGTTCGGAGTTCAGTCAATCACTGAGTTTTAAGTTGGTCCATTGCCACAAACCAGCCCATTGTCCCATCTATGCAGGTGACTGTTTGGGAGTTCATAGACCACCCAGGGAACGAATGAATTAAGTGCCCTGGATGTACATGCAGGCACAGTCCCTCATACCCGGCGACACCACAATTATAACGGCGGGGCAGACTTGGCTGTCATAATTGTAGCTCGCTTCCAACTGAAGTCCCATAGCTCTCGCCACAAAGTCACTGCTAGATTCCTGACTAGGGAGGGAAAAGAAATTTCCAAAGCCTGGTCTTTTCTTGAAGTGTACGGTAACTCTTGCTGGCGTTAGTAGGAGGTAGTAGAAAACACATCCACCTAAGATGTCTTTACTCAAGTCATGGGGATAACTCACACTGTCAAGAAAGGGACTGTACCCTGCCTGAGGTCAGGGTGACTGGGGAAGAAAAGATCTCCGACAGGTTAGTTGCTCTTTGAGTCAAGTGCTGCCCACTTGCTTAATGCCAGCATTTTAGAGACAGTTCCAGACAAATGAGAATGACCAAGCTGATGTCCTGAGGGCAGAGCTTTATTTGAACTTTCATCTCTTAAGCTATATAACATGCTTTAAATCTCATTGCAGGCTATTAGTAGACATGGGGATGTCACTTAAAATAGAATAAACCAAAACTGGGTGGCTTAAGGAAGCGGCTGTTTTTTGCAGAGAAGGCAGGAACTGATTGGCTTTGGCACTGACCACCTTCCCTGTGGTTAAAAATAATCCCTAAAAGGAAGGACACATGGATGTATGAAATGTAGGAGCCTATCTTGGATTTGCTGCTACGGTATCTATTGAAAGGATGTGGAAAATTATCAGCTGACCATCCTGAATCTACTTATTGTTAGAAGGGTAAAAATGAGGAGAAACATCACTGTTTCTCAAACAGTAGCAGAATATACTCTTCCATGAGCTAAATGAGCATGGTGAGAGACCTTCACAATGATTTGAACTGATCGCTGTTAACCATGCGCTTCCTTAGAAGTTTACTGTCCCTTTTTTCCAAGCTCTTCTTTGTAGACTTTGGACTTTCCGGGACAGGACTCAGCTCTGATGTGTTAAGTTCTTAGTCCTGTGAGGCCTGAGCAGGGCTGTAGGTACGCACCACACCGACAACAAAAAGAGCAGTCCGCTGCTTTCTTCCAAAGTATAACGAAAAGTGCCCCATCTCTGAACTGTCTTAATAGTTCACCAGTTCTCCAAGTGAATACAAAGCAAACACAAAATGAACACATTTAAAAAGAAGGTCAGGAGCCTTCCAATGCCTACGAGGTGTTCGTGAGAAGATCAAGCCGGGCTCCTTGCGGTGCTGCACATGGGAGAACGGAGGAAGTATGGGAGTCTCTGACTAGATATAAGGTAAATTTTTTCACTGTGAGGATAGCTAACCACAGGAACAGGTTGCCCAGGGAGCTTGTGGGACCTCTGTCCTTGAAGGTTTTCAGGATACCACTGGACAACAGTAGTTGATGGCTATGCTCTAAGTTCAATGCTGCTTTCTGCAGAAAATTTTTTGTACTTCAGCTTCACTTTTTTTGCATTTCCTCTCTGCTTTTTGTGTTCCTGTTCCAGTTTTTCTTGGAAATCCCAGCCTGGTTGCATTGCTGTTACAGAGCTGGATTTGGCCTTGCGTTTATAAGAAAACTCTATGATACATGCATAAACACAGCCAGATTTATCAGAAATCTGAACAAATCTGTCCCCAAATTTACACCTTCCTGGATTCATTTTTAATGCCTTGAGAAATACTTTCTGTCGTAACAAGATGAAAGCACCCTGTGAGGGATTGTGTCTTTGTGTGCGATGCCAGTGAAAATGCTAAGACTTCTTGGGATTATCAGAGTGGAAATGCTGGGGCTGTTTAGAGCTTCTACAACACATAAAAATGCTATCGTTGCTCTACTTTACATCAGGAAAATGTCCCTGTTACTGGTGCCATGAATGAGATGGGGCATAAAAGTGGTCATTTGGCACTGACTGAGTGTGGAGGTACCTCAGACTTGCTTTTCCTAGCTCAGAAGGACACTTCTGACTCTAAGTTGCTCACATTAAGCACAGCTACTTTCTAGTTGATCCCTTGGCTTTTATTATCCATTACTTCAGCCCTAATAGTTCTTGCCTTCCTTTTATTTTGAGAGATTGCATTGCTTGGATGCTAATACTATATTTCTTTTGAATTTAATCTGCCAAAATAGAAAAAGCTGATTTCTTGAGTACAATTTCTTTCTCAGGTCAAGGACATTAAGCCTTTACAACAAACTGTATAGGTTACAAACATTTTAGAGATTGTAACTTTGTTATGGGGAAGAGACATAAAACAGTCAGGTTTGAAATATTTACAGCTGAAGGGAGTGCAGAATGGATAATCAGCTTTCTGCCAGTATTGGGTATAAGATCAAATTATAGAGATGTTAATGGGACCTTTTATGGTGCTAGAAAATTTCCTGCTACTTTCTGAAGCAGGACTTTGCCTTCCTTCATGGCAGACTTCTTCCATCTTTGTGTTCTTTCACATTTCCAAAGTGTAAATGACTTATGGATGGCCAAATAAATTCTGAGTTAAATTACATCCAGTGCTGCACTGAGGCATATTACTCAATGCTTTCTATCTGTCACCTTTGAATTCATAGTAATTTTTTCCAACCATTTGGGGGCTGAAACTTTCTGTTCTTGGCATGTTTCTTAGAGATTTTCTGGAGAGTTTGATCAAAAAAGATTTGTTTGCTTTTAAGAATGAAAAGTGAAAGTAGGTTGTTTTTCCCAATTATTTTGAACAGCAGTGGTGCTTCAAGTATTAAGATAAGAAATGTAAAGTTTAACAGGGTCAAGCTAAGCAGCTTCTTTCATTCTCGCTATGCAAATCCATCCAAAGTTGTTGATAATCACCATTTGCAGAGATATAACACAACTGTATTATAGGTATTTCTTGATCTTGCTTAGCCTATTGAACCATGTTTTAATTCTTTCATCTGAATAACGGCAAAATGGATTTTCCTTTTACAGTGTCTGTTTTTCCTTATCAGAATAATTTTTACTCTAAGGAAGGAGCATTGTGTGGAAGACAAGGAGCAAACGTATTCTCACATCATGAATACAACATTTGTATCTGTGATATTTAAATTAAGTAAAAATTCTGCAGAATAAACGTACTTGTCCTTACACTTATAGCGGGGGTTCAGGTCGAAATGCATTGTTTGCTCAAATGCTTCTGGAAACTAAACATACAGATGAGCCAGACTAGGCAGAACTAGTCCTTGAAAACCATACAGACATAATTCTCTACGATAAGCAAATTTTACAGTTATTGCAATCATCTAGCATTATTATTGTTGTTAATGAAACACTCAGGTCTCATTAAGTCTTTAAAGTAGCCTTTTAATATAACATTGTATAGCATTTCATTATTACAAAACTCTTCAGACCTTCCGAGACAACTGCTAGATAATCAGTGGGTATTAGAGCAAGAGGAAGATGGCAAATGTTGTTTTGCTTTGGTTTGTTTTTCTGAATTAATTAATGAATCAAGTTGGATTTTGCATGGACAAAAAAGTGGCCTTGACCAATAAAACCCATTTAATATGTCCGTCCCTTCTATGTGCTCCATCTATCTGGCATTGATTTATAAGTGGAGCTTGCAGAGAGCTGTTGCTAGGGGACAGAGCTTTTGTAGGTCCCCATTAAAGCAATATTCCTGAAGAAGAAAAGTAATCTACATATTTCAAGTGCTGCCTGCAAAAAATATTTAATCAAGCCCCAGTAAGTTATAAAAGGGAACAAACATAATAATCTATATGAGTAACAACCCTTATGCCAAAGAGAAAAAAGGAGCACAGGCCAAACTCTCTGGTCTAGATGCTACTCCTTTGTACCCCGGCAGACAACCTGAGTGATTTTTTTTATTTCATTAAATTCCTCCCAATTTATACCCCATAACCAAGATCAGAATACCTGGAAGGAATTTGACCTGACATATATATGGATCTGCTTTCATTTAACAGAATAACTTTGATGTTAACCAAACTACCAAATCTCCAGGGTAAAAGCCATAGGAGGGAAGAAAACGCTATCAAGACCACCTCTTCTAGTTCCCCAAGCAGTCAAATGCTTTCTGAGTTGTTGTCCTGGAGAGGAGTCTGCTCTACTGAGAAGAAGAACCCCTGTGATGGGACTGTGCTTTTATAGCTGTTTAAGTCCCCATGATCTTCAGTTCCTCTCTCTCTCTCTCTCTCTCTGTCTCTTTTTTAAAATTTTAAACTGTTGCATGTATATGAATGGATCTGAAACTTTCCTTTTGTACAGCTTTCTGGTATATCAATTTCAAAAAAAATGTGGATAGGTGACTGTGAAAACTCCTCAAATTCTCTCCCCTCACAGTTTCTAAAAGCTTATTTTTGCAGGACTTAAAGGTTCATTACTTTGTTTCTTTGTTAAAACGTACATTTTGTTGACGAGACTGTTTTTCCGTGAATGTTGCTCAGAATTTATGGCTTTTGCCAGAATTAGCACTGCATTGAGAACAACCTGTTCTCCTTGGCTAGATGACCGTCAAATTGATGTGAAAATGCCCCCCCTTGATGGGATGAATGTATATGACCACATAAACCATTCCCTGTTTTCTTAAGTAGTTTGAATGACTATGTGACCAGCATTTGTTATGATTCTTCCTCTCTTATTTTGGTACATAATCAGGACAGGTTATATTAAGCCAGCTTCAGGAAACCGTATTTTCAGCTAAGAGTTGGACAAAGCAATGCCAGTGACTCTAGGCAGCTCAATGTGGCATTCAACCCCCAGAAGAATAAAAAACTACTGGCAGAGGCTGCAATGGAGTCTGCATTGCATTTGTAATACATAACAAAATCTGTCTCAGCAAAGGTTTTGTAGAGGGCAAGTGAAATTTATCACGGATTATTTGTTGTGTGATACTGCAAGAATAAGTAAAGACCCCAGATGGTTTCAGGATCCGATTTTCTTAGGCTGCCTTGCTATAGACATGCACAGGCAGTTCCCTCCCTGCACAGTCTTAACTATAAAGCAAAACCAAAAGATAAAAGTGGGAAACTGATTTCTAATAAAACCCACAAAGCAGACCTTTAGCAGAGCTAAAAAGTGGACCTAAACTTCCTACATCTTAGTTCAATGCCTTAACTATCATCTCCAGAAGAGTGAATGTGCACAACTAATTATTGCTCATGTATTTTTGATGTGCTCTCTGGCTGCTCTGTATAGACATGCCCTGCCGGAATCTACTCTGAAGCATAAAATGTGGCCGTTTGTTCTGCTTATGGAGAAAGAGAAAAAAAATGTAATACTGAAAATCAAACTGAATTCTTGATTTCATCTTTACCTTCTCAGGGGCTTTTTTTGTTAGACACTTTTTTCCCACCAAATTCTAAATTATAGGTTTAAAAGACATGGGTTTTTCAGGCAGTCATCTTTACAACAGCTTTGTGGGTTACAGTAACTTACAGAATCTAAATGAAAAGTAAAAATTAAGAAATGTCTTTAAGAAAAGGTTATACAGACATCAATCAAAGACTTAATGTTACTTTTCAGACGTAGCAGAGTATAACTAAATTTCTCTGTTAAGACATAGTGAGCATGATGTCGTACATTGTGCATGATTGCTGCCATTTCCCATCAGTAGCTTTCAATATCTAATGCAAATCTTTTCATAACACTTCCAGAAACGGTTTGCAGGAAAAATGGTCTAGTACAAACCCATATTGTCAATTTGTGGATCAGTGGATTTAGATCGTTATAGCCGTAGTAGAGGGAGGCAGTGGGCTCTTTCTAAGAATTACACTCTGGGAAAGAGAGGGAGAGCGGGTTTCTCCCACTGCAAAGCAGACACCAAGCTATTCATCTGAATCAATATCACCACTTCCAGATTTTATAGATCTCGTTATTGCTATTCCAAAATAAAACTAAATTACAAGAGTAATGGTTCATGTCTGACATGTATGTGGCACCTACCTTCCTTCCCCTACTGCCCGAAGGCCCGTTGCCCCTTTACAACCTGAGGGCGTAAAGCAGCGCCCACTGAGGACGGTGGGAAGATGTCAGTGCTGATTTCTGTGACCAGGTCATTCCAGCAATAGCCAGAATGCCACTGCCATGAGAAAATCCTCGTGGAGACGAAGGAAATGGGAGGTGGAGCGGTGGAGGGAGAAGAACGAAAACTCAAAAATCACTGTTGAAGTTGTCAGAGGGCATATAGCAGGTGCACAATAGCTTAAAAGCATGGAACAAGTAAAACCTATGCATTGGGACCCCAGTTTCCGTTTCTGCCATTTCCACCACACTGTCAGGGTGCCCTGCAGCCTGCCTTGCTCCGTGAGGCTTTTAGGACATGGAAAAGCACAGGTTCTGCAAATAGCTGTTCAGAGTAAGAGGTTACTCACGGACTTTTCACCAGCTGCTCTCTTGCCTCATCATCAGACGTGACACTCTCCCCAGCCCTGTTCATGGAGGTGCTCAAATAAGCATTCCTAGCCAGCTGGGTAAGGATATGCCTGCTATTTAAACTAATACAGCCAAGCTGGTTCATAAATAAGGATGAATACGAAGGAATTACACAAGCATATAGGGATAAAATAAGAAAACTTAAACACTAAATGAGTTCTAAGTAGCCAGGGACATGACAAGTAACAAAAGTTTCAGTGAATGCATTAGAAATAAGAGGAAAAACGAGAAAAGAGATTGAACAAGAGGTTCTACGGAGAAAACAGAATCATTTGCTTTCATCAGAGAAAGCAGAATTGTTTGTTTTCATCTTCATGGAAAAGGTAGATTGTGCTGGATACTTTAACAAATTAATTTTAACAAGGTGTTTGGAATGCAGGTTGGAGTAGAGAAGACAACAGTTCAGGGAATATTTAAGATTGGTACATTCAAGTTCTCAGGATCTGATGAAATTCACCCCAAGAAATGAGGCAAAGTAATCTCTGAATGATCAGTGATTATCTATCTCTGGGAAGCTGCAGATGGGAGAGATCCTAGAAGACTAGAGAAAAACAAACCTTTTATTTATTTATTTATTTTAAAAGGAGCCAAGGAATTATAGATCAAGAAGTCTGGTTTCAGTTCCTTCAAACAATATGGAACAAATTATTGAAGTAATTGGAAGTACCTACAAAATGTAAAGGTTGTAAAAACAGCCAACAAGGAACTGTCAAGAACAGATCAGATCAAATTTATCTGATTACCTTTTTTGAGATGGGTGGCAGCCTAGCGTAGAAAGGAAAAGCAGTAGATATAGATGTAAATTAACTCCTATAAAGTTTTTAGACATTTTTCCAACATCAGAATCTCGTAAGTTGAGGAAATATGGCATGCATGTAATTGCCTTCAGGTAGCTATATAACTAGTTGAAAACTTGATTATCAATGGATTCACATCAAACGTGGAGGACATCCTGAGTAAATTCCCTCAAGAAATTCTGCTTGGTATCTTCATGAAAAATGTGCATAATAGAATGGAGACTATACCTTTTAATTTATGGCTTGTACAAAGCTGAAAGGAGTTTTAAGTATTTTGGGAAAAATGCTAAAAATGCTACTGCTAGTTGGAGAGTTGGTCAGAAACCCAAAAGGTTGCATTTAAGTATTTATGAACCAAAGTTCTGTACATAAGAAAACAGAAAGCAAATTGAAATTTGAAACTAGATATTTTTCCATAAAGAAAGCAAGCACTACAGTGGAAAAAGACATAGTAGGAAAGTAGTTTTTATTTTGGATTCATGAAGCAGAAGTTTGTACACAAAACATCTAGTTACATTCCTCACTTAACTCCAGAGAAGCCTTGGAAGGTATATTGCCTCTGTTCCGGGAACTGCATTTTTAAGGTGAAGACAAAGTAAAGACAATCCAGCAGTGTGAATGATGAAGGATTTAGAAAGCACGACCTATGACGTAACTGGCTTGCAGAGAGGTGATTGAGGGTGGCTTGATTATATGTAGTTACAATATCAATGGTCACCAATTGTTTTCCAAGGCCAGAAGAAATCAATTCGTTTTTCAGCATAGAAAATTTTGGGTGAAAAAGATTAGAAAACTTGGGTAGGCTGGTGGAGCACAAGACTGGACAACCTGAAGACACTGAAAAAATGCTTTCACCAGAAATTTTTAAGTTCAGGCTACAAGTAAGATCTGTGAGGGATGGCCAAGACCTACATCATCTTGTTTTGGTGGGGGAGATTACTTAAGATGATTTCTGGGGTACTCTTTGAGTCGAACAACAGCATAATGATGTCTGAAAAGAGAGGAGTCATTGCTACTCATCTGGTAGAACCAATGCCAGAGGAGAGGAAAAAAAGATCAATCTGAGGACAAGGATATGAGCTTTTGGGGTGCGGACTCACATTGCTGTACGAAGAAGCCCAATGATCTGTTTTTAATATAGAACATGGCAGCATTCAGAACTTATTTGTTCTTGCCACTTCCTGTCATGTAATTATTTTGTAATCTTTAAAATCTGTTACACAACTAGAGGATATTATACTTTTATCTTGATTTTTTAAAAGCAAGAATATTTGAGGTACTCCATTAAAAAACTCTGAAGAAAATCCATTTTAGCCTTTTATTACAATCTTCCACATTAGATTCTGCCGTGGTAATCTTCTGGAAGTTGGAATAACTAAATTAATTTCTAGCAGTGAGAATTCAGGTTCAGAGGGACTGAGTGATGGAGAAGAAAGGGGAAGACAATTTACCCTATATTAGAACCCCAAATCATAAACTACTGTTTTGTCTGGTCACAAACAAAAAGCAGTAATGAGCTGAATGTATTAATTCAATTTATATCATTGAATAATCTTTGGCTGTCAAATTATATGCTTTGTGAAAGTCTGAATGTGGACTGTCAAATTGTCCAGCCAGGAAGAAAAAAGCCTTTTACTTACAATGGACTAATGATTGTTTGACAATTCAATTACACAGCAGGGATATTCTGAAGCAGGAATGGGGTACAAAAGCAAGTCTGCTTCTCCATACTGAAGTTTACTGTTTTGAATTAAATCTGAAGACACAGTATATGCACACAGATCGGGTGTCTCACTCCACATGTTCTAAATAGCTTGTTGGATGGATACAGAGAGGCAGACATTGTTAAAATTTGGTCTTACGCTAAATTGAATAGAGCTTTACTTCTGTACCTGTCACTTGACTCTATGTTGTCCATTTTGGTTATTTTAAAACAACAACGACTTTTATTTGCTTTAACCTTTTTTCTGGTTTGGCTATGTTAATCTGAAGTTAGTTGGTTAACATCCCACCATTTCAGGTGTATGGCATCTCATTTTTTAAACTAGGGTCCTGGACCAGACTTTCAGTGGCTGGAACCTTGCATGTTTCTCTAGGGCATCTGAAGAGTAAGAGGCGTCTTACACTGACCCTCAGGATAGCTCAGGAGATGATACCACAAGAGATACGGAAGAATTATGGTGATCAGCATTGACTAGGAAAGCTTGGCCTTAAACTGTAGGGTAGAGGAAGGACAACCTGTATCCTTGGAGTCCCAAGAGAATGCGGAACAATGATGATATGGCCTGGGGAAAAGGAGTAAATCACTTTAAATAGGCCATTTAAAATTGTTATCAGTATTTCTCTCAGAGAATGGAAATAAATCATCTCTTCTGTCCTAATATGATTATGAATCACAAATCGAATAAATGCTAGCTAAAATATATGGACTTTTCTTTCTGAATACAAAGGCATCTGAGGAAAGGAAAAAGGAGATGGTGGGGCAAATTCATTTTGCTTCTCAGTAAAGCCACCTGGTGTATTTGCCAGTCACAGAGAAAATACTTGTTGGTAGCTGCTTCCCCAGCTCTTCTCACTTCCAGGATCAGCCCTCTCATTTCCAAACCATTCAGGTATTTTCTCGAACTGCCCAAGGCAAACAGTAATGTCCTTATACCATCTCCAGTTCATAAAGACATCCCTATTTGGCATACCAGCTAATTGCTTTGTGAAGTGCATTTCAAAACTGGAATCTGAGTTCTAACTTGGATGTGACTGTCCATGCTAAAATTCCCCATGTGCATAAAGTTCAACCTCTGCTTATTCCCTAAAACACCTCAGTACCTGAGCAGCCCATTGCCTAGAGCTCATGGGTGGCCACCCAGGCATACAACAGAGTTGCTTCTCTCCCTGTCCCAAGGTGCTTGAGCCAGGAAGCATGCTCAGCGTGCACTTACTAGCTAAGTTGTGCCCAAACCAAAACCACAGTAAGACGTGTCTGTTTTACACAGTTAATCATAGAATCATAGAATAGTTTGGGTTGGAAGGGAGCTTTAAAGGTCATCTAGTCCAAGCCCCCTGCAATGAGCAGGGACATCCTCAAGTAGATCAGGTTGCCCGGAGCCCCATCCAGCCTGACCTTGAATATTTCCAGGGATGGGGCATCTACCACCTCTCTGGGCAATCTGTTCCAATGTTTCACCATCCTCCTTGTGAAAAACTTCTTCCTTATGCCTAGTGTATATCTCCCCTCCTTTAGTTTAAAACCATTACCCCTTGTCCTATCACAGCAGGCCCTGCTAGATAGTTCTACCCCATCTTTCTTATAGGCCCCCTTTAAGTATTGAAAGGATGTAATAAGGTGCCCCAGAGCCTACTCTTCTCCAGGCTGAACAAGCCCAACTCTCTCAGCGTGTCTTCATAGGAGAGGTGCTCCAGCCCTCTGATCATTTTTGTGGCACTCCTCTGGACCTGCTCCAGCAGATCCATGTCCTTCTTGTGCTGAGGGCTCCAGAGCTGGAGGCAGTACTGGATGCAGTTAATACTGGATGCAGTTAATATGTTAACAGTCCTTAGAACAAGGACCAGGAAGTTTCTTCTTAAAAGTGAAAATAACTGGAAAATTATTCATCAAATTAATCACTTCAAAGCTTCTCTTGTTTTTTGCTTCACTGATGAGACTTGTGAAGTAGCGATTGTAATGGAAGCTTTTTTTCAGTAGGGAGTATCACATGCTCTGTGTCTCTGAGCTCAGCTCAACTCCATTTGTAAAGGTTACTAAACAATTATCAGACATGAAATTCTGCTTTACACTAACTTGAACTGGATTTAAACTAGTGACCTACAGAGGAAAGGCTTATTAAGCTGCTGTTAGTTTTCCTTTTAGTGTTTTGTTCCTTCTTCAGAAAGAGCGAGGAGTTGAAAAAGTTTCAAATCAAATATTTAACTCAAATATCCTTAGACACAAACACATTCCATTGCCTTTAAAATGTACACACAGCTTATTGTATGAAGCTCTTCCTTTGCTTCACAGTTTGGACAAGGAACATAAAAACACACTGAACATTAAGCCTTCCTCAAAAACACAATGGTTTTTGGTCATAAATGACAATGCAGAGACTGAAGTCCATTTCTGTTAAAAACAGGCACATCTCCACATGTCTTGTTTGCACTGATAATTTCCAGATGGCACTACCAACTCTCATAGTCTGGCTAGCTGTGTCTAAGAATCCATAACAGAAGCTGAAGAAAATGTCTATCAGCACCTATGGTACAGCTGAGAAAGATGCTGGGAACATCAGGAACAAGGATCAGTTCTGCACTGTATTCCTCTGCTCGAGATTTATGGTTTTGGCATAGAGCTTCTGATCGTGTCCAAGCACCCTCATGTGTTGTCAAAACACTAAAGCCTTCTTTAAATCAATCTGGCTAACATGCATAATAATACTGTAATAAAAATAAAAAATAACCAGTGCTACTGTGTGATCTGAAAAGCCAGGATCTTTGTTTAAACTTTTTAATTAGACTGCTTCTTCAAATAAAATAACCATCAAGAAGATATCTATCACTGACTGAAAAGTCAAATTTTGTAGAGAATGCCGCCAGAGGATTCCATACTGTCTATTCTCTTTGGATTTCTTCATGAGATGTATTAGATTAATATTTGTATTGCCTTTGCCATCATACTGTTCTTTACTGACTGTACCCGTGTTGCAGATATTATTAACATTAGAAAAAACTTGCATTCTTCCTTTAGATACAGAAGGAGAAATTTGCTTCGTAGAACTTCTGAAAGTTATTTATGTAATTTGTTTCCATATAATTTGTTCCAAGAAGCTGATATGAGGAAATCTCACTTGAAAACTAATCAAAATTCCACGTTTCACAGTTGGTTTTAGTGAGCTGGCACATATGCCTAGCTGTTTCCTTTGAACATATAGTACTTTTTGAAGATGAAAAGTTTTGAATATTTTATACTTTAATGCCTCAGGCCTTATTATTAGTTACAGCCTGAAGAGGGGTGTACCACATACATAGGAAAGAAATTTTGCCAGCTGAATGGAAGGGACTTACAACTGTGTGAAGTTGCTGTTAGTGAAGGGATAAGTAATGCCACTGGAAAGGTAGCAGAGATGGTCAGGGTAAATTTTAGGTAAGCCCCGGGAAAATATATCCATGCTTTAAATAGTATTTCAGGCACTGAAGAGATCTGTGCACAAAGCTCAGTTTGGAAGAATTTTTAAGAGCAATTGAAGTGTTGCTTCCTTTAGGGTAGTCATGTACTAATGAACAGAATGAAGGCAGACTTAAAGGTGAAAAGGTGGTTGGGATATTTCTCTGCAATTAGGATATGGGTTCCTAATGGGGAAGAATTAAGTTAAGCTCCAAGGAGCTCATTATCCACTCTACTTCTTGCCTACCTTGCCACTGGCGATAGAAAGGGACCTCTGCAACATCAGCCCACTGAAAAAGGGAATGTCTCAGATGGCAAAGGCCTCACACCACACTCCTCCATTACCACTAGGGAGAGGGCAGAGATAATAACTGGACATCAGACTCACTCTTGGCTTGAGGAGATGTTAGCACCAAAGGATGACCCGTGGAATAGAGCCTGTGCAGTAGAAGCAGCACCCAAAGCAATCTGCCTTTCTTGTCCTTGTCCAAGTAGGTGCTACAGGCAGTATCTACAAATCTATCCAACCTCCATTTGATTCTTGCATCATTTTATAACCAATGGGTTTACTTTGCATCCTGCCCAATTTAAAGAAGAGCATGAAATATTTACATGAACCTTATACCTGAAGACCCTAACATTACTCTTGATTGTACATAAGCACTTTGGCTGCATCCTGATATGGGGAGTGAAAGTCCAGATTCCAGCAAATACTGGAGGAAGTCACTGGGTAGATGTCAAGTTTTGAAATAATGTCTGAGACACAAAAATATTCTTTAAAACATTAATTCCTGTTGAAAGCACGCTGCAGCTTGGCAAAAATAGCTTTCTTATTTGATGCAAATGAACAGCTTTTGACTGACAATGTATATTCTTGGCCTCTCCATCACCTGTTTTATGTTGCAAGAAGGCTTAGGTCTGTGACTGAATCATGGCAATTCTCTCACTTGGTTAGCACAAGCTGAGTTTCGTCTCTTTTCCAACTTTGGCCTGGCTTATGGTTTGTGGAGTCTTTACTGGCTACCTCCAGAGTTATATACTGTTGTTATTTACATTGGATATTGGTACGAAGAATGCTTTCAGTAGAGCAGTGACTTATGTGAGTTCCTAGACTCAGCCTCCTAACACAATGAAACAGAAGAGAGAAAATGTTTCTTACACTGAAAAGGAAGATAAAGTAATTCCCTGTAGTGTTCTGTCCTCTACTTTGCTCTCCTTGGGTGAAATGGGGTTGACTTCAGTTGGGGGAGGTGCTCAGGATCTGCCTTCAGCAAAGGGTGTTGCTACTGGACTTGCTACTGAAAAAAACAAGAAGCTGAAGAGTCTGTATGAATGTGTCCTCAGTTTTGTATTAGTTACATTGTGTGCTTATATCCGACTAAATTATCCTTCTGATTTTAAATTCTTTGGAATCTCTTTTGTTCTGGAAAAAAAGAGTTTTTGCAAGGAGACAGTAAGTATGAGCAAGTCATTTTAATTAATTGCATTTCTTGATTCTGGGAGAATAATTCTCAGTAAGTATAGCCTATAAGTTGTGAGAGCAACTCTGAGTGTAGTTGCTTTAGTGACCAATTAAAAAAAAAAAAGCCTCCCTGTCTGATATATTTTCCAAGTTCAAATTCTTAAAATATGCTGGAAATAATCCTTATTATGTTCTCGCTGAGCCTAGCAAATTTAATTTTATCTGTGAAATGTAATTTGCCCAGTAACTTCAGGATAGATACCCATGTGTTTGAATCAAAAGATTTTCCAGTCACAATATTTCAGTCATTTTGTTATGAGAAGTTGGTTTTTCAAAGTACCATGTATAAATACAGTAAAGGTATAATATGTTTAAATATTAAAATAGTAGAGAGAACCAACTCACCGGCATGATTCCAAACTTGATCAGATTTGCAAGGAGCCTGAGAAATATCAAAGAATCAGTATTGCTAATAACCATCAAGCAAGTAAAACGATGAAAAGATTTTAAAAATATATTTAAATGAAGGCAATGTCCTGGGAGACATTAGGTTGAAAGTGATACTATAGTGGATCATACAGCATATTTTCCACAAAAGTTCCAAGTTCCACAACACCCAGGTGCTATAGAGATTGTGAGAGTTTTCCACTTTCATCCTCAATAGGTTTACTTCAGATTTGAAGAAAAGTTGTGAGAAGTTGCAAGATCTGTAGACTGCGATTGGAAGTAGGAAGCAAGAATCCCTGGTTCCCTTCTTTTCCTGCTGTACCCATAGGTGGGACTGTCTATCAGCATTCTCCAGTCTTTGTGCAGGTTTTTCTCCAGATGTTCTCACTAAAGTGTCTAACAGGACTGCGCTGCTTTGAATGACTTTTTGCTTGTACTGTTCCTTAGAATCAGTTCCCCAGTTTTCACAGAATCGCAGAAGGGTTGACATTGGAAGGGACCTCTGGAGCTCATCTTCTCCAAACCCCTGCTCAAGCAGGAGCACCTAGAGCAGGTTGCTGAGGACCATGTCCAGATGGCTTTTGAGTATCTCCAAGGAGGGAGACTCCACAACCTCCCTGGGCAGCCTGTTCCAGTCCTCGGCCACCCTCACAGTAAAGAAGTTTTTCCTCATGTTCAGACAGAACTTCCTGAGTTCCAGTTTGTGCCCGTTGCCTCTTGTCCTGTCACTGGGTACCACTGAAAAGAGCCTGGCTCTGTCTTCTTTGCATCCTCCCTTCAGGTATTTATATAAACAGGTAAGGTCCTCCTGAGCCTTCTCTTCTCCAAGCTGAACAGTCCCAGTTCTCTCTGCCTTTCCTCATAGAAGAGTGGAAATCTTAATCATCCTTGTGGCCCTTCATTGGGCTCTCACCAGTACGTCCACATCTCTCTTGTGCTGGGGAGCCCAGGACTGAACGCAGTACTCAGCCTCACCTGTGCTGAGTAGAGGGGAAGGATCACCTCCCTCAACCTGCTGGCAACACTCCTCCTAATGCAGCTCAGGACACTGCTGTCCTTCTTTGCCACAAGGGTACATTGCTGGCTCATGTTCAACTCGGTGTCCACCAGGACCCTCAGGTCCTTTTCTGCCGAGCTGCTTTTCAGCTGGTCAGCCCCTAGCATATATTGATACATGAGGCTGTTCCTCGCCAGCTGCAGGACTTTGCACTCCCCTTGTTGAACTTCATGAGGCTCCTGTCAGCCCATTCCTCCAGCCTGTTGAGATCCCTCTGGATGGCAGCATGGCCCTCTGGCGTATCAGCTACCGCTCCTGGTTTTGTGTCATCAGCAAACTTGCTGAAGGTATGCTCTGCACCATCATCCAGATCATTAATGGTGTTAAACAGGATGCGTTTATTAATAAAGCAAATAAAAATGTGTTTTTCCTAAACAAGCTGTACCTAGGCAAGCAAAAGGTATATATAACCAGGTTACAAGGGTACTACTGTAAGTCTGCTAGTAAAAACAGTGATAACTTGTGTATTTCTTTTTAGGATTCATGAGATGTAATGATGCAGTGGATAAGACAATTTGCTTTTAATTGAACCCTCCTCTCTCCCACACTAATTTCAAGTCTTGTTCAGAATCACACAGAAAATTTGTTGCTGTACACAGCAGAAGCTTGGGAAAACTTAGGAATCAAAGATGTTCTGAAATAAAGCTAATTATATAACTCCTTTTTTTTTGATGAGTTCTTTTTGATGAGGAATTGGTGTCTCTTGGGCTAGCTGGTAGGCATTTTGTCTTGAGATAGACCTTGCACATTTATCTTCAGATAACTACATAAACATGTTCATACCCCTTTTCATGGGTTAGACACAATTTCATTGAAAAGGTTGTTCTGTCATTCAATGTTGCAGTTTAAGACTTAAAAAAAAAAAGAAAAACATTTTAATGAAAACCCAGAAAATCCATTGTAAAGGCAAAGTATTTTTTTTTATTGTGTAAGTTTAGATCCACAAGATCAACCCTTCTACATTTTGCCAGAATTCTGTTTTGAAATCTTTTTAAAGATACTTTTTTTGGCAGTTTCTAATTAAGAACAAGTTTGTGGGGTTTTTTTGACAGGTTCTTGTAAAGAACTAGTTTCTAATTTTGAAGAATTTCTGTAAAAATCTTCTGCTTTTATCCAAGAATTTATGTTGGGTTTTTTTTCCCCCCTAATAAATAGAATGAAATCAGTAAAAAGAATGTTTCCCTCTAAACTGATCTGCTTTCTTTTTGGTTGGTGAGCGGTCTAGTCAAACAGGGAGAGTTAGGTAAACTAGTAGCATTTGTGGTACAGAATTTATGTGATGTTATCTAGGCCAACAATTCTGAAGTTAAAATGCTTACTCAAATGGTCTGAATTTGCCAACATAAACTACTGAACTTGTATTGCATTTTAACAGCAATAGTACAGAACAGGAAAGTCAAGATATATTGTCAAAATATTGGATAGGTCGTACAAATAAATTTGTGAAATTAATATTTTATAGCCTTGATTAAAAAAAAGAATTTTCCCTCCATTAAACTGATTAATTTACTCATCAATTTTCTTCTGGTGTTATTCTGACTTGATTAATGAAAATATTTATCTCTGAAGACCCAACTGTAAACAATCCAAACTCATACTAGAACAGGAAATCTTGTTTTTACCAAAGACAATTAGATATTAATCTTATTTAAGTTGATTATGGATTTTTTTAAAGTGAACTTGAACAATTAACCCTCTGCATTATGAGGTCATTTAGCATATGAATGTGGCTTGAGGTGGCAGATTTGGCAGCGAGTAATATTAAGTCAGTTATTAAAGAAGGTAGTGGGCCAGATTCTCAGCAAAAGTAAACCAATACAGTAAAACTCGTGCACTAAAATACAAAAATACTTTCAAGGTTGAATATAATGTTGTGGACAGTTGTTGTTTGTAAACACAAGTGTCCTCTTTCTATCCACAGTGCAAGCAGAATAAGAAAATAACTAAGAGAACCTCAACCGTACGGAAAAATGTGGAGACAATAGAAAGAGTAAGTGATTACACAGGGCAAGGGCTAGAAATACATAGCTGACCAGGAAATATAGTTTGATAGTTAATTAATTGCTCTTATAAAAACAAATGGATGACAAGAATATATGTACAATTTGGAAATGAAACTTGTGAACTGTAGTTGGTTAGACCAAACCACCTGGGTGATTTAGTGAGGTCAACTAAAGGGCTTCCTGGAGTTATTGGGTCTTCCTTCTGTGATGTGGGGAAAAAAGAAAGGTATTCTTGATAAAAATCTTTCTTGGCAAGTTCTTACAATACCCATCTTTTTCCCAGACATGTTCTTAGCATCTCACTTCTCTTGTTGCCCTTCCTATTGTACTTCAGCATGGAAAATTCTGGTGTAGCTGTGTTCTTTGAGTGATGAGAGAAATCAACTGAGTTGAAATTAGTGTACTTCACAGTTTGATCAATCCCATATAATGTGCAATTATAAATTTCTTGACATTTTATTCTGCAACATTTTATCATAGCATTATGTGAAATATGTTAAAAAAATTTTGCTGAAGCATGCCTACCTGATAAAAAATTCAGTGTTTCACTGAAAAGTACACTTTTTTTTGGACATAATATTGTACAGTATGAACTTGCAAATGTCCACAAGAAGAACTTAATTAGCAAAGGAAACAGAAGATAAATCTAGAATTCCAGACTCACAGGAAATATAAAGCATCTCTAAAGTCTGCATTAATATCCATGGAAGCAAGCTATCTTTCCCCATTAAGTAAGAGAGTCATGAAACTCACCAGATCTGCTCCGTGAGAACTTTCCATAACAAATGGCCCCATCTTGGACTACAAACCACCTTCTACTTAAGAACTCAGAGCCTGGGTAAAAACAGCAATGATTAAGGCTGTGCAATCCACAATTTCCCTTGGTGACACTGGAAAAGTAATGGGTGCAAAGCCATATCAACAAGCCTGGTACTCCACACCAGCAATAGCTTACTAGTTAGCCTTTACAGCATCCCCAGATTGCTCACATCGCAGTTGGTTAGCTATTTACCAATAGCAACTGTATGTGATAAACTCTTGGTTGTTACCTACTTTTGATTGATTAAAATGGACTTAAAATTAAATTAAATAAGTTATTAGTTGAAATAGCCTGTAAATAGTATGCTGTCACTGCAGCTCAGATGACCTCTGTGCAGGTGTCCATACAGAGTAGGTTTTTTTATTCAAAACTTGCATTGCTGCAGTTAGTCATCCCAGGTCTGGGGTGCATTGTATCTGCTTGCACCTCTTTTGTGGGACAGGGATTCACGTCACATGAAGCGTAGCAGATACAGAGCAGGACACCGAGCAAATGATCAGGGGTCACCAGACTCCACTGCTTTGCTCACCTCTTCTTCCTGCTGTATCTGGCACGACAATAGATGCGGAAGCTGCTGAAACAGCAGCTCTGTAGCCCCACAGCTGACTGGCAAAGCAGAAGCCCTCTGGACTGAAGACCTTCTTCACAAGCCTGTGCTAACAAGTGGCATACAACTGGCCAGGAGCGATATGTACATGTCAAAAGAAGAATCACAGGGTGGGAAGAGGCAAGCAAAAGGAATTTGCGAATTCAGCTTGTTTCCCAGAATCTAAGGTGTGTCTGATGGGCTGACAATGCCCATCCCACCATGCACCACAGGAAAATGCACAGTCAAGCAGGCTCCTTTGGAGTATCAAGCCGAGTGGGATAACTTTCCAAAATGCCAAATGCTTAGCGTGGGGAGAAAGATACTACTGTGTTAAAATAATAATTTGGATTGCAGTAGGATACAGCCAGTCTATAGAGACAATACAGTCATGAATTGTTAAATCTACAATGATTAGTTCATCCAAACACAGTGAAAAATAAATCTCCTCCGTAAGCAAGACCCATCGACAAAATGGGTTTTCCCATCTGACAAAATAAAAGTTGAATATGTTGAGGGTCTTCTAGAATTTACTGGAATAATGTATCATCTGCTAGCAAACATCTGGAAAACTCTTAGTATGTGGTATATTGTGTGATGAGTTTTATTTGTACATTTTGTTTTGTAAGTTGTGCTATCACAACAGTTTCGAAGCACACAGCTGATCTGCCAACTCCAAAAGGCTGCTTTGGAGGGATGTAAAATTCTGCTTGTATATTAAAATTTTTATTTGGTTCTCAAAAGTTTAGTCCTTCATTTGTGCTATTGGAATGGATATTTAGCATCTGGCTGTTGTGTGAGTTAATGATACAAAAAATAGCAGTTGACATTTAAGTAGCCATAATATGCTCTTATTACCAAGCAGAGAGCCAGAAATGTTTCTGTTTTATTAATTATACAGAGCTTCCTTGACAATTTTTAAAACACCCTTTAGAAAGGTTCTATAATATTTCTTAGTTTAATACCCCACTTGTGAACTGTTTAGCCAAGTTGTGATACTGAGTGTCTAGGAATATCAAGAGCACTATCACATATGTGAAACTTTTTATTAAAACTTTTCAGATGTTTTGTAAATTATGATCTACCATAACAGCACAAACTAGACTCCAATGATCATCTCCATCCCTCCAGGCCTGGATCTTTTCCAGATTTACAAAATAAGCCTGATAGGCCCCATGCAGTCAAAAATAGCTGTAACACTGGTAGATTAAACTTCATGTTGTCTTGTTGCACTATCACCACAATAATATGACATGTCCATCAACAAGATGACAAGCCATCCAGTGTGCCACAACACTGTCAGACCACAGGACAGGTAAAACTCCATGGATTGCTGTGAACTGCTTGGTTTGTCTTTTTTGGAACTGCATTTCTCCAAGGCTAAGCTTTATCGTTTTCCCATTTTGGAGACTTGTGAGAAGATGCCTCCATCCTTTCCTGAGCTTCTTCTCAGACATGTCCCAGTGACAGAAAATTTAAGCAAGAACGCTTTAATGAGCATAGTTCTTTGAATACAGAGAAAAAAATGTAGCAACTTTCCCCTAAAAAGATTTCTGCTCATCTAACTGAAAATTGACAGACCGTAAGAATGTGACCCTCTGGTTATTTTGAAGATGATATCAAGACTTAGAACTCAAGCTAAGCTTGAAGGAGAGTGGTGCTATGATTTTTCAGGTGTGGGCTGCCCTCACCTTAGCATGCAAACTAAACATTTGCATACCCAAATGTTAATTTTACAGATGCGTTCTTTCTAACAGGGATAAAACAAGCTGTGATGAGACACACTTTAAAATAATAGTGCACTTAAGCAGACAGCTTGACATTAACAGGTGCTGAAACTGCATGCTGCAGTTTTGTTCATACTACCGTCAGCACAGAATTGTAGAACTATTTGTAATTTCTTTTTCTCCTACTACTGATTATTGATACTGGACTTACAATACATGATCGTGCAAAACATTTGACTGAGCACAGAAGCACTTGCGTTTCTTGAAGCCTCAAATCTTCATTTATTTGTTGTTTAATCAGATACACTCAAACTCTGAAAAGGAGATTGGCTTGTAATACTATCATGTATTGAAAATACAGCAGTTCATTACAGAAGAGACCACGGTCAAGGCATATGGAAATTTAACTCCTCTACTAATCCTACCCTCCCATTTCTCCTTCATCATCCTTATTGTTCTTGTCCATTTTGAAAGTGATGAGTAGCTGAATTGTTGCATGCTCTTGGACTGCATTCCTCTACGTCACTCCATAAACTCTTGGTCTGCTATGCATCAATCTCTCTCCACTTGCCTTCATCTCCTCCTCTGATGCCAAAAGTTTTGTGTGTTTAACGTTCCCCCCTTCTCATTGAGCTGTTCCTCCCATTCCCTTCTGGGAGACTCATTTTCCCCATGGCAGACTGACCTCTAAATTCAATATAACTCCAAGAAGAGTGGCTCACTCAGGTTTTATCCTGTGCAATGCCCTCACTGTTTGTGTCCAGACATGCCTGTGTATCTTCACTCTCCCAACCCCATTATAAAGTATTCCTTTTCCATTCTCTGTAGTTAATTGAAGTTATTTGGGATGCCTGTAGTTTTAAATTTTAATAGGAAGTGAAGATGGACTGAGCAGGCACAGGAGTTTTGTTTTACTCTAGAAGTTCATGAACCACACTCTTTGGTCGGAAATTAGAGAGGAGGGTGAAACTACCTGCTTTTTCATTGCTTTGCTTCCCCCATTTCTCTCTTTAATGTTTGCAACTGTCACCAAAAAATCACAGAGTTCTACTGGGTGATGCCATGAAAACACTATGAAATTTCGGAATGGGTCGGCTGCAGCATTCAGCATTTATCATGGTACAAAGAAATGTCAGACAGTTGAATGTGAAACATTACCCTAGTCAGCCAAGAGGATGGACGTTGCTTCGACCTCTGAAAGTCTTCCATTAAGGTCATTTGTCTTTGGCTAGTCTTACTGAAGGGGAATATTAAAAACATACTTTATGTCTGCAAAGACTGACTGCTTTATATGTAGATGACATATATATTTATGAAAAATCTAGAGTCACCTTCCCCATAACATTTATGGTTCTGCTAAATGAATGTAAGGTAATTTCAAGAGATATGATGAATGATAACAAACTGCAAATCATGTGTTGATAAAGGTCACGTGTTTGCTAAAACTCTAATTCAAATGAACATTCCAAATTTGCTTTATCTATTTATTACATAAATTAGAGATAGGTGATGAGTGCAAAGTAAATAAGGCTTAAAGATTTAACAGATTTATTGATTCTAAATCTTAGCTAGAGGAGTTTCTGTAGGTTACTAAAATGACATCTACTTGTTTAATTAAATACCTGTCACAAATGACTCCTTTACAGTTACCTTCAAATGTGTACTGTATACATAAAGAAGACCTTTTTTGTTGGGAAAGCTACAAATTATAAGAAGAAACATAAAAAATGTTCAAACTTGCTATTTCCCAAAATAGTTGTAACACAACCATTTAATGTCACTCTTTGAGTATCAATTTTTTTTTCTCTTTCTCCATTAATGATACATTACTGATCATAAAAAATGTGGTCAAGGGATGTTAGAATGAACAATTTCACTGCAGTAGCTGTGAAAAATAAATCCAGCACTAATGAGCTGAAAACAACTTCATTTGCTAAAGCAAATGGTAGATTTTGTTTGCAACAGTTGAAAAATTGTCTTCATATTTCAAAGAACAGCAAGCCATGTACCAGGTTAGCTGAACTATTAAAGATTGCTGGTTCAACATTTTTTCACTTTTTCATTTTTGTCTTGAATATAGGCCTTTTAGTTTTGTGCCTTTTTCTCAACTTTGCCTGGTTCTTCTATAATAAAAACATGTAGTAGAAACAAGTCCTGTATACACTTTTTCTAGGACTGTAACATCCACTTTCCCATGCTTCATCACACTTCTGTCAATAGATTTTTAAGTTTATTCAGGTTTTCCACAACTTGGCTAAATTTGTTACATTTTATTAAACATGTAGTAAAGCAAACTTAAAAAGTACCAACTGTCGGACAATACTAAGAAGCGAAGTGTTGTTAATATTATATTAACACTCTGCATAGGGCTATATTAATTTTGAATAATATGTTTGGCTAAAATATTTGCTTCATAATAGAATCTTTAGTCTTTATCAGAATGCTTCCCAAATTTACCATTTCTTTTGGCAAAAAAAAATTAACAAAAATGTTACTTCTTGAGGTTTTGTTAATATCTAGTAACTTTCTCATGATTAACTCTTTCTAGTAATCTCTGTTCAATGTTAGACAATATCTGTTGCCTTTAAGCTATTTTTAATAACCCAAACACTTTTATTTACTTATTGGAATTATGTTGGAGCAGGATACTTCTCAACACGGAAGATGTGCTCTTCAGTATCTGCATTCTTCTAAAATGTCCCAAGAAGTTTTACAAAATACCTTTCATAAAAATTCTTAGCCAATATTCAGCTGAGCCATGCCAACGTAGCAAATTATTCTCAGGATGTTATGTAGCAGAAAAGAGAAAGCTGGAATGGCAGTGATCTCATATCTGGCTGTTTCCAAAAGAGTAATATCTCAGTACTCTATTTCAGGCTGAACTTAATATACTGAAAACACACAGTTGGTTGGTTACTTTTTCGATGGCATCAGTGGGATCACTCATATGTGACCTGTTGAGAGCAAGAACTCCGTAACACCATCTTTAGGTACCAGAAACTGATGGGGTATCAAATATTTTCTAAACTTGTTGTGTGGGAAAAACAAGATACACTTCAGCTGGGCTGTGCGTCTGCATTGAGGCTGCTTTGAGGAACACTTTGTTAGAAGCAGATAGTTACCTGAGACAGCTGAGTATCATCCAATATTTGAAACCTGTCTGATGTGTAAGGTTTTCCTCCAGCAATTTTATAACCTTATCTACTATAGCAACAGCAAAATCTCACTTGAATCAACACAGCACCACATCCAGATAATATCATCCATATATTTGATTTGTTTAACTTCAAAATAAGTATCTTTCTAACCGCTGAACATCTGTTGGCATGCTGCCTTGTTACATGTCTCTCGTGGTTTGGAAGTTACTAGCAAGATGCAAAGCCTTTCTATCGCTTTTCCTCATTTCAGAAGATCAGGCTGACAGTACCAAGGGGAGAGAGTAATTATTTACCTGCTCTGATTCTAGTGCATTTCTCACTAAGTCTAGCCATTAAAGTATAGCCTGTGTCTCAGTATTTTGAAGAACTAAGCATTATATAAGGAGCTATTTCTACCAAGAATCTCTTCGGGCTATGTACAAGGCAAGTTCTAGGGAGGAGTTACAAATTTTAATTCCTTTTGCTAAGTGCTATTAAATAATTACAAAGCCCTCCTTTCAGAATTTGTACTAGTGGAGACCCCATTTGCATTTGGATTTTGGAGCCCATTTATTTGATTTTATTCATCATTCAGGCTGATCCAATGGCACAGCAACATGGTACATTTCTTCCCCCAGCTGACGAGTGTTTATATTAGTACTTGGAAAAGGACAGAACAAAAATATCTCACGTAGTTTTCTAGTACTGTTTTTATTCGTCTCTGTTTCTTAATTTGGTTGTTTATGTGTCTTTGCCATTGATAATTTAACACCTAGTTTATATGTCCCAGTATTTTTATGCTAAGAAAAGATTTTGAAACAGAGGATTCTGTTTTGCAACAGAATGGTATTTCAATCTACTTGCTTATGCTTGGCAAGTTTTTTTATGAAAAGCTAGTTGCTGTGAATCTTGGATATTGTTTATAAACCTGGTTTCAATTACATATGTATAAAAGGAAAGGCTCTGGGAAGAACTTACTGTGGCCTTTCAGTATATAAAGAGTGCTTATAAGAAAGATGGAGAGAGACTTTATGTCAAGGCCTGTAGTGATAGGACAAGGGGCAGTGGTTTTAAACTGATAGAGGGTAGATTTAGATTAACTATAAGGAAGAAATTTTTACGATGGGGGTGGTTGCTCAGAGAAGTTGCGGATGTCCCATCCCTGGAAGTGTTCAAGGTCAGGTTGGATGAGGCTTTGAGCAACCTGATCTACTGAAAGATGCCCTGGCTCATTGCGGGGGGGTTGGACTAGATGATCTTTAAAGGTCCCTTCCCACCCAAACCATTCTGTGATTCTATGATAAAAATACTCAGTTTGGAGGGCTTCTACTTTGCTTAGTTAAAAAGAAACTAAGTTTCTGGAACTTCAAAGGATTACCAAAGGTTAAACTGGGAAGCTGGAGGGGAAAATAACAACTTGGAAGCAAGCATTAAATTTTAAAGATAGTGTATTGTAAGCTAATACAAAAATCACTCAGAGGAAGAGAAATTTGATCAAGAATTCACAAAGGAGATAACCATGTAATCTGGGAGAGACAGTATTTCTAGTCCATGATCTGTTATTTATAAGGAGAAAACATGGTCAGTGTGCAGTCCTTAGATTCCTAGTAGAAACTACAGTTTCCTTGTTACATATTAAGGACTAAATTGTGTGTTTTCTTCAGGCTGTGAACAGGGAGCAGCATGTGGCTTCTCTGTTCCAAGAATAAACTCAGAAACTAGATTATGTTTTGGGGTTCCTACTTTTTCTCCATTTGTTTTTTAAAATAGTGTTCAGAGACTGCCTTAGCTTCATATCTTGTAGAAAAGAATGTCTTTCTTGCTGTGGCATAGTGAGTGGGGCTGAAAAGAGAGCAGATGTACTATTATCTCTGTAACCCTAAATCCTCCAGAATGGACCCAATCCTGCCCTGGAGGTGTATCCAGCTTCTCCGGGGAGGACAGGAGTCCAAAGGATAAACGAGCTACTTTCTCACAGGGCCTCGGAGTGAGACGAAGCAATATTATCAGGGGGAAGTGTTTTGTTATATACAAGGAATTTCTTCTCCCTAAAATAATTTGTATTGGGTCAGTTACAAGCATCATGACATCTCAAAGGCCACTTAGAGGAGTATTTTAGTCTTATATTAGTCTCATATAAGTGGTAGTCTATCTCTTCCTACCAGAAACTGCAAGGTGACCAGTTCAGACACCTTTGCCAGGTATAACTCCTGTCCAATTTGCTTACTTTCCTATTTTAAGGAGACACAAAACAAACTCAAGACTTTAACAAAGACTTTAAAGCCTCTTTTCAGATTAACTGTCAATGAGCACCACGGCAACAATATTGGAATACTCTTTATAGGGAATTTGGTATGGTGGATGCTTCTGGGGTGCAAAATTGGATGTCATCTAACAGACGCTAATGCCGAAAGGCAAGGCAGATAGAACATGATTAGTGCAAGTTGAAAAGCAGAAAAATGGAAATTTATGTGGAAACGCCTCCCTCTTTGACAAGCGCAAAGAAAAAAATCTTTGTAAAGAAGTTTTAGATATCTTAACAGAGAATGCCTTGCTTTCCAAAAGTTTATGCTTTCTGTTTGTTTCCATGTGTTGTGACCTATAGGAAGAAAACGGTAAGAAAGAATAATTTTGTCACTTTTGATCAGTTATTACAACAAAAAGCAGAAGAGGTCCAGCTCTTCTTCAGTGTAACTACACAAAAACAACTCTGACAAAAAAGCTTACGTTAAGCTAGGGTAAGAAAACATAAAAGAAGGTAGTATGAGTTAAATAATTATAAGGTATCTAAACTACAAATTTTCAAAGCTTCATTTTAATTCCTGTTATATTTGGAGCTGTTTATATCCAGCAGAGGTTTTTTTCCCCTCTTTTCTAGAGAAATGGGATTTTAGAAAACATACACATTCTTTAAGCTTAGATTGAAGCTGAAGAAGGAAAAGAGTGCAGACGTGATTTTAAAACCCTTTCTCTTAGAAACAGCTTGATGCATCCATTAGATTTTTTAGCAAGTGTAACCCTCCACCTAACATTTAACAAATTTTTTTTCTATGTACATAGTGCTTACCTATGCACTAAATTGTTGGTTTTTTTTCTTCTTCTGCCCTTCCCTTGTCTTTCTAAAATCAGCATATACTTTTCAATTCTCTCTCATCCTTTATAATACTTTCATTTGAATTAACTGAATTCTCTTTCTCTTATTTATTAGGTTACTTCTACCTTTCTCCTCCAGTGATTCCTTTGCTCTGCTTCAGTTCCATATACAGAGATATTTTTTCTAGGCAAGGTAAAATAATATTAACAAAGGCGTGATAGGACATTATACGGACAATAGTTCCACTCACTAACTTTTTGCTTTTGGAGAACTGAAGTTGGAAGAAATGGTGGAAAAGGATGGTATATAACATATATAAAAAGTTGCATATTAGAAAGGCACAAATAGCATGTAAAGTCAATTCTGAGGGCATGTCATAACTATAGGCTTATTAAAGTGACTTTCCTTTGGGTCTAAGGCCACTGTTTCAAACATTGCCATAGGAAGGAAGGCATGTTTCCACTGTTAGAAGATCTCTTGAAAACACCTTCTCTATTTTTGCTTTACCAACTGCAGGGATAAGTCACAAGAGAGACTTGGAAACACTAAGACAGACTTGAGATTAAAAAATAATGCCAAAATTGCCTCTTACTTGAACTGCCAAGGAAATAACAGATCCCATTACCTCACTGCATAGCGAGTGGTAGGTAGTGCTGGAAAGATGCAGTAAGGCTGGTAGCTGGTAGCTGGACCTGAATTTGGTTGTAACAGCCAGAGAGGAAGGCTGTACTTCAAAGGAAATTTATTGTAGCAAAACTGAATCATGGGGCAAAGGCAAGATCATAGTTTTTGTTAGTTTGTCCAGATGTATATTTGGAATAGTTCAAGGAGCTGGAGATAAGATGAGGAAGCAATACCAAAGAAAAGGAGTCATTTCTGTATTTTAACAGAGTAAAAAGCAGTGTATACTAAAAAAGCAGAAATTAGATACTATGGAAAAGGTACAGTGGATAATCAATGCAACCGGTAAGGGCTGAAGATTGCTAGATGAATAGGGGCATCATGTTGGTAGATGGGGTGTTGCGTCTTTGATCACAGAAATTAAAGGTGTGCAGGAGCCAGTGTAATCAAGAATTAAAGCACCTCTTCAGAAGCAGTATTGAAAGCTCTTTTGGATACTCTGGACTCAGATGCAGAATGCTAGTGTTATGATCTCAGTTATCAGCTGCCATACATCAGAACAAGAGGAAAGGGCCAATCCTAAATTCAGAGGTTAAATGCAAGGAGTCTGCAGCCTTTCTAAAGAGGTAGATTAGGAATTAGAGAATTCTCATAATTATACTTACATTAATATGTTTTAGCAACACTATTCTGTTTAAAGAGAAAGGACTTGTCTGTGGGGATTAAGCCAGCACTGTATTTTGGTTTTGCAGTAGGCCCAGACAGCTTCTTTTTGCTAAACATTGAGAACATGACAGTAAGAGAAAGTCCTATTTATTGAGTTTATGATCTAAATAGATGGGTGGATGAGACAATGACAAGATTATTATTCTTCTTTAACAGATGGGACAAACTGATCAACTGGCTAGCCCACAATTAATAGGCAGTCTGTGGCAGAGCTTTACCACAGATTGTTTTTCTTCTCTGAGTATCAAGAGAGTGAGTTTGTAAAGAAATTTCAGGCAAACAGGGCTGCCGTGTGTGGGAGAACAACTTGGTATGGAAAAAGAGAATTCATAGGCGTAATAAAGCATTGGATAGAAAATGTGTTTATGTTTTGTTTTTAGAGCAACGCCAACATCAGCCCTTGATCAAATGCAGTGATTAACCACAGTGTATATTCACAGAGAAACATTCAGAGCTGGTGCAGGGTGGTCCCAGACAGTCTACCTGGGAAGAAATATTGAATACATGTGCTTTTGAGTGCAGAAAATTGCAAAAGTAATGATAAATGCAACGATATTTATTGGGATGAAAGGACCTAAATGAAGAGGTCTTAAATGCAGTGGGTTTTGACCTTCCAGTGTCAAGAGAGAAAGAAGAAAGAAAAAAGAATTAAATCTGGAGCAGATATGAGCTAGTGCTCAAACGGGGAGATAGAACAACGTGAAAGAGACTTGGATTTTAGAATATGAGGAATCTTGGAAGAACTATCCTCAGTGAGATGGCATGGGAACAGTAAGCGACAGAACGAAATGAAGAAATACAGAAAACTAGTATGCAGAAAAAAAAATCATGAAGGTGATTGTGGTGGTCACTTTGAGATGTTTTATAAATGTGCTATGACAAGAAGACAAGATCTGTTTATGCAGGAGCACGTCATGTAGAAGAAAACATATTGCCTGTCTTTGCAGGTTTGTTGAGGATTTGAGCTGGAATAGTATTATTCTTAGTACTTCAAATCACAAAGATGTATGAAGTCTGAGGAAAAGACCAAAAGCTGTTAACATGATGGCAGGATGGTGAACCAAGTAACTGCAACCTTGTTTGGCTAAATGACTATCATGGCACCCATAACATTATAATTGTTCAAAGATATTGTGAAGGCTGAAACCCTAAAAAAAGGAGGAATTGCAGAGGATGGTACCAGTGATGTAAAAGAAAGTAGTGGGAAAACTATAGGACGTGTTTAGGCCGAGTTTCCAACTGGAAGATATTAGGCCAAGCAATTGATTCTCAAAGCAGAGGAAATTTAAAAAAAAAAAAGAAATGCAAACAGACTTAATGGAACAAATTCTGGTTTTAGAGGGGGGAACTCAATTTTTAAGTCTCCTCTGACTTCATTTTAATTATGTGCAAGTTTCAGGAAAGGTAAATCCTCATAAATACCAGCTTACATTATATCTCAATATATTTGCCTTCTTTCCTTCACACAAGCTACAGACTGATTTGTATTTCCAGCCAGATTCTTGCTATTTCAAAGCTTTCCCAAGAATGCACACATCAGCTAATGTTTCATGATCTGGCTTTGCATATGTTAGCACACATCTGTACTTCATGCATAACATCCTGCTTCTGCATGTTATCTCTTGTCCTGTCACATGTTAAAAACCAATTTAAGTGTTTCCAGTTTGTTCAACACACTCCTGTGGGTACAAGTAGATATTTGGCAACAGCTGTTTTGTGGCAGTTTCAGTCGGCCAGTTGGACTGTGATTTTGTACATCTTCAGTCAGTGGTCAGCTTTCTGTTGTATTTGTGATTACTTTTCTAATCCCTGACTGTGCAATCCCAACAAATTCTCTCCAGTTACCTAAGGCATCTGGTGATGCGCAGTTAGCCTTCACTCAAGAAAAGCTTAAATCTTCTGTAGATTTACTATTCTCAAACAGAAGGTGCCAATTGTTTGAATGCAAATATGATTGATTGCAATCTTTTCAGGTCGGCCCTACTTTTAGAATTCATGAGCTCCTACAGTGTATTACTCCAGACGCTGGATCTACACTTTATTCTCTCCATACTGGTCCTGTTTCTGCTTTGCTGGCTGGATTCTGAGAGTGGCTGAATATTATTTGGTGCCAGACTAGATTAACTCTCCTACAGGACTGGTTCTGGGGATGAACGGAACACTCTATATTTTTCACTCAAAAAGTGAAACACAAGCTGTCCACTGAGATAAGCTCATCACGCCAGGTAGATTGGCCGGTTATTTATGTAGGTCATTAGCAGCATGGGTGCAAGTTCAGTAAGCCATTTTGTTGGCTTTGCCGTTACTGCAGATTGTTCCATAGCCAGGTGCAAAATGCTCAGCATTATGACAGACATTGTGTCAGCCTTACCATTTGTCGATACTTTATTATACAGTACAGTTTTGGCAAGGAACCCACAGTAGTTCAAGATGTCATGGGCTGCTGACAGATCTACAAACTGAGAATCATAGCAGACATGTTTATGCAATAGTTCCTGTTAGAATCTGTACACCCTGCTAAACATCTACCATAACAAAATCTGCCAACAGATAAAATTAAGCTATTGCTTGTTCAGGATATGGAAAGTACACGCAGTTGATCTTACCATAAGCACACAAAGTAGCATATTCTAAATGATTGAGATTGTGAATTGTGAAATTTTAGAAATGAAGAAACAATTTTGCTTTGTAAGCTATTGTATATATTGCCCTTTTGTAGAATGAGAAAACGCCGCCTTGTGATGCACTAAGTAGTTAATCATTGCTTCCAATCAATCTTCAGAACATTTCTCTAATGCCTTGAATCTCAGATCTTATCTTCCTTTTGCATGCTCTGCATGCCAAGACGCTGGTGATTTATAAACAAATAGAGCTCCTTTGAATGCAAAGTCAATAGAAGATCACTCCCTAACTGCCCTACAATGGCAGTACAGAAAGCCAGATTTAATTTCTTAGTATAAACTGTTGCTAGAAAAATCCAGAGCTGCTTGTAATGCCAGACACAGCCATAACAGAATTTGGGCTAGAGATATGAACATTGATCTTTCAGAAGATTTGCTGTCTGCCCTTGTTTTAACTTTACGTACACTCTCCTGTGCTAGACTGAGAAATTCAGTGCCAACTTTCCCCATTGTTACCTCTGGAATGAAAACAACAGGACTCACAGGGAAAGTTTGGATGCTTGTTCTACAATAAACAGCTGTTCTGGGCCAGTTGGCCACAGGACTGATTGGCAGGGCAAGAAAATGAGAAAATAAGAAGCTGTCCTCTTTATCCCCATGTTTCTGTTGTCCAGAGCACTGAAGGGAGAGAGTTTGAGCTCCGCACTGCAGAAAAGGTCAAAAAAGTAGTCTGACTTGCTCATACATATCAGTATGCTCCATGTAACATGGAGGCATCAACCACAGAGTCTACACTGCAGTTCTCTCATGTAGTGTATCTGTTGACCATAAAGATTATCTCTGATTACATTAATGAAATCTTATGGTCCAGGGCGTAAGATTTCTAAGTGAATTCCTGCCTTCCCAAAGACAAGGAATGCAAAGCTGCAGTGACTATAAGCATGTGAATTCCACAAAGGAAACATCTGGATCTAGATGGCAAAGAACACTTGACTTAGTCCTTCTGGTGAGACTTGGGGAAAAAACATCCATATTCATTTTCTTGTTGCTGACAAGTCAGCATGAGCTTCAATGATGCCGCCTTAGGAACTAATATAGCTTCCTTATTCATCTGGATACTGTCATCTATCAAGATACTGTCTCACAGTTTACTTTCTGAAATGCTGCTGAAAGAAGAAAATACTGAAAGCCATATCAAAATGGGAGTAGATAATGAGTAAAGACGACTTTTTGGAAGAACTTAGATTTCTCTTCAAATAGCGGGGGATATTTTTTCATGCTGTAGCAAATTAAAACGAAGAGCTGTGTTTTGAGATGGCAAAAATGAGCAGCATATTTTCAAACACTTGAGATATAGTGTGGGAGAAAAATGAGATTTGGATTCAAACTTGCATAAGTTTATAATTTTGCAGAAATAAGACCTAACTAATGAGATGCTACATAGCCTAAGTCAAAAGCCATCTAATTGTAACTTTGGCTCAATGAAGCATCATGACTGCCAGGTATATATTCCGTGGCCTTGGACAATTTAGCTTTTCCATGCTTATTTTTTTCTTTTTTAGTTAAAGGAAAGGACTGGTAGACTTCATTTTGTACAGATTTTTGAAGGAGGAATGCAGCATAGATTAATTCTTTCTATATACGGTCTTTGTAAAATGCATATTGTGAAATGAGCTATACAATTGTCATCCAGAACGTGGAACAAAGTGGAAAATCATGGTGAATTCAGTCTTAGATTAGAACTGAAATAACATTATTGAAATTCCTCCTCAGACCTACCTTTAAGTGCTCTAAATTCCTGCTGGATAACAAAAAATTAATTCAGATTTGATTAGATCTGGAAAAATCTGCATACTATATTAAGCATAATATGGAGCAATGTAAATAAGCCTCCTTTTTTTCTAACCTTATATTCTGAGTTCTATTCAGACCATATAAATAATTGATTTTTATACAAGAACTAAGGTTTGGTCTTGTGAAACCCAGTGGCAAAAAGGTTTTGAATTGGAAACATTTCCTGCTATCATTTTAACACTAATAAGGAAGTAGCAAGACCCCATTAATATACATTGTTACAGCGAAATTACAAATAGGTTATGTGTGAGGGTGAATTTCAATCAACAGTTTCATCAATGTGATGGATATTCTATTAACGGTCTCATTTTCATCTCACTAGTTTTCCAACAGAAAGAATTTACTGACCCTGCATGCACTTGGTTGTAATGAGGCTTCATTTATATTTTTGCCACCAAAATACCAGCATGATTAAATTTTAAAATGGAAGGGGAATCGGGTAATTTCTATCAGTAAGGATAACCTCTAAAAAGAAATCATTTGATTCAATAAAAGAGACTACAAAGATCTTTCTTTCCTTCCTTCTTTCCTTCCTTCCTTCCTTCCTTCCTTCCTTCCTTCCTTCCTTCCTTCCTTCCTTCCTTCCCTCTTTTCTTCCTTTCTTTCCTTTCAGGCTTGATGTAACTTGTGCTAATGTCCTTTACTTCTTAACCATTATTTAAATGAAGGTAATATTGTCAGAACAAGCATACTTTTTTCATTATTATTATTTTTTGTTCAGTAAGAAAAGCCAGTCCAACCTTCATTACTGACAGGAGTGACAACAGCTAGGAATTTTGCAGTGAGTATATTAGAAACAGTTTGAGGTAAACATGTTACAGGCACAATACTAAAATGGTACAGAATTCATAAGAAACAAGAGATAAATGTAAATTAGTCTATGCAACGGAAAATGCAGCAAACGCTTTAAACCTGCAATGCAATGCTGTTCAAAGCAAGGAATTAAATACTGGGGCAATGTGATAAGATTTTGGGGGACAAGAGTAATTTATTTATCTGTATAACATCCAGTCAGCCCAGTTCTAGTGTTTCTGTCCAACTTTTCCTAGAACGCTGAACAAATTTGCATTAGTGAAGTGTAAACTGCAAGCTTATAATGAGAAGAGATCTATTTTGGTTTATGGTAAAAGGCTTACAAACAGCAAACACATCTAGCGTGGAGAATGGGGCTTGACATATGTGATTTTAATACACATATTTGTAGGTGAACATAACCATTGAGAATACTGGTTGATCACTTTTAATTTGCATTATGTTCCTGTGCAGCCTTCAACATTAATAACCTGTATGCGTGTGCATACATATATTATAGGAAGACAACCCATGCACGTGAGTGACAGCACGGTGAATTAGTCTGCTTAGGAAAGGTGGCAATCTGCCACAAAGGGGTTAAAGTTTTAGAAACTAGGTCTATTACCAAATTATATGAACTCCCAGATGGACAGAAGAGATGATCTGCTAACTGTTGACGATGCCAGTGTATACTGGGCACACAGAGATGTCTTTTGGATTAAGTGTGGTCTCTTGAGGTGAGATTCTCATGAGGTTTATAACCTATTTACAAAACCATGGCATTGTTTTTGCAATTCTTGAAGGCATTCAGAGCAAATGGACACAGGACAGAAACCACACAGAAGTAGCAGCAAAAGCAATAGACTTGGGGAGAAGGAGGAGCGAGAGAAAGTTGGTTCCTGGAGGTTTCCCAGAATAGAATACATCTTTTTAAGTTTACCTCAAAAAACCTGCTACCTGGCAGAACTTTGTAATGAGGTGGCATGTTCAGCACATTTATTTGAGTGTTTTCTTCTCTGCTGCACGGAGCATAGCTGAACTCTGGGGATGATTCCAAGTACGGAAATGAGCAATTACATTTTCAAAGTGCTGCCTCCCTAGGATATCCAGGCAATCATACACTTCAGGGTAAAGCGAAGTTGAAAAATAATATTCGCGACATAAGAAATAATGCTGAGACTCCTCAGAAGCTGGTTTAAAGTTAACTTGATCAACTCCAATAGTACTCCATTTATTTGCATACAGAGGGTCTTCTTTTGATAATGCTTATTTGTTATTGTAAATACCTGAATATATTATCTGAATATATTTATAGAAATATATAGAAATATATAATTTATATAAATTTATAGAAATGTATATTATTTATATAAATATAAATATATTTCTATTAAACACTATATTTATATAATATGATACAATAAAATAATATAAATATATGCATATATTTACAAATGGTAATGTAATATTTACAAACAGTAACATGAGTTTAATTTGTACCAGCTGGCCTGTCAGATGGTAAAATACAATGCTCAATATAATCCTCTTAAACGTCTTGTATTCATGATCTGGTCACGTTAGTCACATTTTGATATGATACATTTACCAAGCAATCTAGTCCAAATCTTTGTTTTACTGTGTAATTGTGGGGAATCTATATATTAATGAGTTTTTGTCCATTCACTTGTTTCTATTGAAAAGGCTATTAACACTTCAAAAGCAGTGGTGGACAGTAATACAGAAATTACCATGATTTGAGTAGATTCAAGTGAAATATTAGCAACAATGACACACCTTAAAGATCTAGGCCTTCTTCCTAATTTTACTCTGTTTCTTAGTGGATTAAAATTGCTATCAGTTTGTCTAACAGTTTGCATTTTGACAAAGGAATACGTGTCTGTTCCTCAGGTATGTTGGTTCACAGCCTGGTGCACTAATACAGAGTCATGGACAGCCCGTTTTGTCGCAATTGATACCAGATCATTAACTTCTATCAAAGGGCAGGAGACATAACTGGAGGATGTGACATCTTAAATTGCCCAAGGAAGATTTAGGAGATTATATCTGTCAGCCTTGTATAACTTTTACCATTATTTACTATTTCTGAAGAACAAATGTCCTACAGCAATAAGGTGCTATTGTTCTCACTCCCTAATTGAATGAAAGTTAAAGTTGAAAATGAGGAAAAAAAGAGATTTAAAGATGGACATGTGAACATTTTTAGCACAAGCCTTTATGGAAGCATACTTTTCTGAAATCTAATTTAAAAGAAAGAATGCATTTGATAGAAGTCCTCTTCAATAAGATAATTTTGTACCAGATAAAATGCGAGTAAACCAGCGCCAGCCTGAATCATAGAATAGTTTTGTTTGGAAGGGACCTTTAAAGGTCATCTAGTCCAACCCTCCTGCAATGAGCAGGGACATCCTCAACTAGATCAGGTTGCCCAGAGCCCCGTCCAGCCTGACCTTGAATGTTTCCAGAGATGGGGCATCTACCACCTCTCGGGGCAACCTGTGCCAGTGCTTCACCACCCTCATTGTGAAAAATTTCTTCCTTATGTTTAGCCTATATCTCCCCTCTTTTAGTTTAAAACCATTACCCCTTGTCCTGTCACAGCAGGCCCTACTAAAAAGTTTTTCCCCATCTTTCTTATAGGCCCCCTTTAAGTATTGAAAGGCTGCAATAAGGTCTCCCCGGAGCTTTCTCTTCTCTAGGCTGCACAAGCCCAATTCTTTCAGCCTGTCTTCATAAGAGAGGTGCTCCAGCCCTCTGATCATTTTTGTGGCCCTGCTCTGGACTTGCTCCAGCAGGTCCATGTCTTTCCTGAAGATCTAGTTGTTGTGAAAACAGCTAACTTTTCTACTTGCAAAATTTCCTGCTTCAAAACCTTAAATCAGAAAGATGTTCAAAAAGCTTGCATTTCCTCCATTCCCCCTGGTGGAGAGTACTTTTCTCCATTGATTTCAGTAAGAATATTAGATGTGATGTATGATTTTCAGTCTCCAGGATTTAACATTTTAGTTCTGGAAGTCCAAATGAAATATCCATTAGCTCCATCCCTAACTAGGGTGGTGAACTTTGTCAAACCTATGCTGGCTGATGCAGTGTTATTAAGCTGTTGTGGCTCAAACCTTTCTCCTACATATAGTACTTAGACTTATAACGGAGGTCCTTAAAAGGGAAAAGCAAAGACTAGTTGGTGGCAGGCCATGTTCCAGTGCTCAGTCTCTGCAGAACACAGGAATCTCTCAGACCACCTTTTTTGCGTAGTATTTTGTGTCTAGGAATAACCTTACCCTCTGACTTGCCTGGAAGACTTGCCTATGGAAGAGCGTTTCTATTTGAGTTTGTGCTGACTTCTGCTTCATTTTGTTAGGGACTGCAGGAAGCATGGACTTTTGTGGATCCAGGTGGAGGGCTCCATCTGCAAGGCGTAACCCCATGTACAAGACCAGAATCTGAGTGCAAAGTCCTGTTATGCACTTCGCAAGCATCTAGGGTGTCTGCTGTTCAGAGTCTTCGATGTCTGAGCAGAATTTGATCCTAAAATGTTCTCTTTGCAAATAATGTGTTTATTTGAAGTGTTAGTAACAGCTTCTTCAGTCCCTTTGGAAAAAAGGAAAGCTAAAAAAGTTCATTATCTCTGTAACAAAATTGCTGGCACATAACTACTGTCAAAGCAAAACACGGTGTGAAGTTGTGCATCTTGTCATAACAAATCATCCCCTGCATAGCTCTAGCTTTGTATTTGGCTGGACTGAGGTCAAAGCACGTGGCTGAGTGAGGGGGAAGAAGGGGCATGATGAGCAGTAAAAATAGCTGCAAGACACATCAATGTCCTTGCTGTCTGCAGCAGGGGAGCTTTGACCCCCAAACAAACACCTCTGAATGTTCATCAGCCTTCATAGGATCCCGTGTGTCATTTTGGGTTCATAAGAAGTCTGCAGGCTCCAGTCTTTCTTCTTCCTGATACATACTTCAACATTTCCACTGCTATTAGGAGAGGATAAGCTCCACTGGAGTCAGAACAGCAATTTTACATAAAGTAGGGGTTTGCCCCCTTCAGCTGCATACTTTGGGCTGCTGTCTCCTAGTATGGCACAAAGCTGCCAATCAAAAGAGTATTGTCTCTAATGAGCACCTGGACAGATCCTAAAAATGAAAAGCACTGGTAGTCCTTTTCAAAACAGGACATGGTCAAAAAATTTAGCCTTTTATCAATTGTATGTTATTTTATTATTCTAGGTCTGGCCCAATCCAAATTCCTTTTTCAATGAGTTGGCTTCTGTAGAATGAAACTATTAAGACTGGCACCACCAGATGTTCTGCTAGATGTTCATAAGTATTAGCATGAAACAGATCTAAATTTCCTAGGATATATGCAGCTATTAAAAAAGATGGCTATCAGATGAAATAATAACGTCTCTGAAAAGGACTTTTTTGGTTTAGAAATGTTTGATCTTATTAGTGATGACATAATTGATGAAAGTCAAACTTACAAACAGATCAAATTTCCATATTGTAATTAGAATTATTTTTCCAGCTCTGATTCTCTCTTGTCTACATTTTTGTGTTATTATTTAAGTGGTTTTCATAGAGGAAGGTTATGTAAAGTTTTAAATACTGTAAGAATTCCATGGTTTAGCTCCTTTTCCTTGAAACTTTTTATCTATTTATAAAAGGAATATAAACTACGCTACTTTCTTTGTACCTATGGTAATATTCTGTCTGGGCTGTCCTATCTGCCAGGTTTGCCAACTGTGTGCAGGTAACTTGGATAATCAAGGGTAACTCCAGTGGCACTATGTTTAGGCAACTGAATGCAGCCCTAGGATTATTCATGAGTGGAATCAAACCAACGTTAAGCAGAAACCTACATCCAGAAATGCCTGAAAAACAAGTGATGCCGAATCAAAGCTATAGGGAAGATTTGACAATCTCTTGATGATGGAGGATATTTCATGCCACATCTGAACAAAAGTTGTTCCCAAGTACTGGGAAAACAAAGACAGCTTTCTTTTAAGTAACCAGAAAAGTAAATCATAGTCTATATGTCACAGTAGGGAAAGAGAAGCAGAGAATTAGGAAACTTGTGCTTGTCACTAGACAAAATTCTCATTAAAGAAATGGAAAAAGCCACCACCAAGACAGAGAAGTCATTTGTGCCTAAGGTCAAACATTTGCAGGCAACTGATGGGGTTATTGTGAGGATTTGTACAATCGCTGTCTTCATGCTGGTCCTTAAAAACAGCAGAACAGAGAGTGAACAACAGAGGAAAATTAGCTCATACTAAGAAGCAGTTGAAAAAGTACTAAAAAACTTGAAATCAGGAAAAGTGGCAAGAGGAAACAACACACTGGAAGACAGCAAAAAAATATGAAAAGGTAGCTATCTACATACTTCATAAAAGCACTTCCTAAACCCACACTTTCCAGGCTTTTCTAACAGTGTCCACCAGCAACTGGGAAGGTCACCAAGTCTTTGTTCTCAATCTTCTAAAAATCCCAATGCCTAAAAAAAAAGCATGTTTAGTATTGCAAAATCTATCACACCATCAAACTAATTAATAACCTAATTAATCGCACACTGCTAAATGAGCTGAAGTCTCAAATAGAGTCATTACTTGCAGAAGAGCAAGCAGATTCCAGGACTGGTTGAAGCACAAGCGACAGAGCTGAAAACTGAAGTAGTAAGTGAAAAGCGTATAAACCAGTAAACAGTCTATAAAGACTTTGGGTTTACACCGTGACTAATGCACATGGCCAAGGCATCGTCTTGCCTACCTGAAATTGAACTGAAGCCTTACAGACAATTTCACTTACTTGAAGTTCTGCCATAGACAAAAAATATTTATTTAGGAGTCTGGACATGTTTTGTGATAAACAAAACAGGACCTGCTAGGTTTTCGTCTCTTAGTTTCTTTTCCAGCAGGAGCTGGCCCTGCTTGCAGCTTGCCTCTTGCTCTCTTCCCACTGATTGCAGTCACGTCTTTCCACAGAATGTCTCCAGGCAATCCTCTCTACAGACTTCTCAGCCACTCAGCCAGCAACCTTACCAGCCATGACTTTAAATGGGGAGTTGTGCTGAGAGTCTCCTGCACAGCTTTGTAAAAAACAGGTTTTAACTTCTGCATTCTTTCTTAAGACTGTACATCCGAGACAGGAAGATGCTATCTCATATAGCAATGACAGGGAGAAGGATAATGGCACCTTATTCATCAATTTGGTCCCTTTCTAGAAAATCAACTTGTGAAGAAGCTTTTCTCTCCTTCACAGAAAAGTGGGCTCACCATTGCTCCTGTGCCAGTCTGCACTGCTTGGGGCTCCACTCTTCCTCTTGTTCTTGCCTGGCCAACCCCTCAGCATCAACCAATATCAGAGATTTCTAGCAAAATCCCACCCCCCCCCCTTCATGATGCCCCAATTAATTTTTCTTACTTTCAGTTTCTTACCAGGGAACTGAAATAACAGGAACAGCAAAGCTGACAGGGGTTTGTTAGAGCAGCTATTGGAGCGAAGAGGAGCCAGCTGAGGCAGGGCAATTTGGGATGTGCATTGATAACCAGCAGTTCAGGTGACACTGAGACTTGATGATCCCAAATGTGAACAAGGTGATACTGAAGAAGATGTGAACCAGCCAGCCTGTGTATCCAGACTTTGTTGCAGCTATGTTGTAGAAGGGTTATGGTTTGAGGACTTGCCACAGATGACCACTGGGTTAGTAACAAACACTTGTGTGCGTTAAGTGGAATTGAATGGGCAAAATTTGTTTTGTATCACATCATGCATTATCTGTTAATGAACAGGTATAAGACAATGTTTATAGGTCCCAAGAAATGTTTCTTGATAAAAGGAACATATGAAGGCTATGAGGACTCTATGGAAACCACCTTGCAATCTACTCTCAAATGTCAAGATGACTGCTGACTCTTGAATTCATATTTAGGGGGAGGGCTAATGCCTAGTACAGTAGGATGAGAGATACAGGGAAATGTCAAACTTTTGTGAGTCCCCTGTGAGGTGACAGTAGGAGGTAGTATGTATGGAAATAGGCAAGGTCAGAAAGTCTGTCTACCAGACTCTGCTCCAGATAACAGCTTTCTGAAGAAGATATCCAGTTTCATGGCAAAGGAGGGAAGAACCAAGAGGAACATGCCAGGGACAGAGTCATCCACCTACACCTTGTGCACTACAGCATGTTTAGACATGTGTACAAAAGCTTTGAACCAGGCAACAGAAATGGCAATATGGCCCCTTCGTGAGCTCTTTATTTGTAAGATTTTATGGGTTTTCTCTTTGAGAGGTAATAAATTTTCCAGGGGAAGATCTACCTTAACACTGGCTGAAGGGCGATGCCTGCTAAGAGTCTGTCAAATGTCAGAAAGCAGAAAAGCAAAGATGTTAACAGAAGCACCAGGTTCTCAGATACCCTCAGATGCTCAGTTAAAATACCATTTATACTTTTAAATCAAATAACTCTGAGGTTAGTGCAAGTGCAAGGACATTGTATTCTGTAGTAAGGTGAGTGCAGAGGATGTGTTCACCACATTTCACTGTACAAAACAGAAGAGCTACATTACTCATCAGCATCATCTCCTGAGGAGTGTTATGACAAAGTTGAGAGACACTTTTGTCCCCCACAGCACTGCTCTGAAGATGACATTCTCCACCTAGATCCAACAATGGGAAACGCTTGTGTCCCCCTCGTCTGGCCACCTCCAGTAGGTACAGTAACATGCCCACAAAAATCCTGTGACAGTCATAATCAAGAGGAGGCAATGGCACATGGTCCCTGGATAAGGCTATAAATGACTTCATAAACAAAGTTGAGCAGCTGTTAATCCTTCGACCAGTTTTAAAGAAGGAGCTTCTTCAATAGGCAGGGAAAGTCCTTGTAAACAGCTGGACCACAAAGTGTTGCTTACTGGAGCTGGTGGGTTGTCTGAACTTCAGTCTGTCTTGAAATCCTAAGTAGGACTGTGTTTAGCCAAAACCCTAACTGGAGAAGAAAAAACATAAGTTAGCAAGTTTAAGCTAAAACTTGAAGTGAGAAGGAAAGACCTCATGCAGTCCTCATGAAGTGTGACTGTGGGAATATTATCAATTAACTTTCTCTGGAGTTAGCCATGATCATATGCTTTTTAAAATAAATGCTATTAGCTGGACTATTTCAAGGATTAAGAAACAAGACAGTATTCGTACTGAATAAGCACCTAACATGGTATTTTAAACATGACTAACCATTGTGCATAGCAGAAAACTGTCATTGAAAGAATAATAATGAAACCTGGGCTGTCCTTTGCAGTTAAAGGAGACTAGGAAGAGACAAGTAAGAAAAGAAACCTCAAAATCTGAAAAAGCTATCATTAAGAAATACAATAATGACAAGTATGAAAAACCTTCATGGAGAAGGATCATGAGATTGGCTCATTAGAGAAGGAATACCTTCCCTAAATATAAAATAATAAAGGGAAATTCACGAATGCTTCCTGATTTATTCTTACGACCCTGAAGAATTAGAATGAATTCTCTCACCTATTGTCATTCAGCTCCACAAGACTTCCATCCTTTTTAGCACACTCCTCATCCCCACTCACTGTAGCTTAATGGTTTATGTTAAGCAGAAGAGACCCTGAATTCTCCTGAGATGAAGAAGAACACAATCGAAAAGATGAAGTCCTCACAGAGTGAAGCAAGTGTAAAGCCCTGTGATAGACTACAAACATTGAGCTCTCCCTAAGTATGGGAATGAATTTTGAAGAAATTCATTTCCTTTGCATCTGCTAGTGAAATGGAGATCAGAGTCTTTTAAAATGTTTCAATCAAAGTTTTTATTCTAACTTTGCTGAAATAACTCAGCCTTTCTTTGTACCAGAGCAGGAGACCAAGTCAATCACTATACAAACTTGTAGTAGTGACATCAGATTCTGCCAAAAGATAGTCAGTGGAACTTAATCACAACCAGTCACAATTCAGGGGCAGGACTTCTTGTTGGCCTCACGGTAACTACATGGCCTTGAATAGTCAGTTATGCAGGAAGAAGAACGAAGTGAGGTGGAGGAAGGAATGAGAGAGGAGGCAGTAATTTATTGGAGCATCTGGCCTTACCCTAGGCAAAGTACTTTTCTCAGAGATCATCTTGCATTGATCTTGATGTTGCCAAGGTAACAACTTCTGAGGTGATAACAGAAAAAATATGGTCTCATGCTCAAACAAGGATCCAGCAACAAGAATGGGCAGTGCTGGATTTATAGAATGGAGGGCAGTGCAGGAAAAAAAAAGATAATGATATTGTACATAATCAGCCACAGTTGAATGAGTGATCTCATTCAGATGTCTCAGATTAACCACCAGAACAGGTGGAAAATCTGTAGCAGAAGTCAAAATGAGAATTACCCTCATGACTTCAGCATTTGCCAAAAATGACAGGCTTTGGAGAGTTAGGCAGACCATGCGACACAAGAAGAAATTATTTAAGGTACTGCTTTTACAGTGAAATAATTTGTGACATAGGAAAGAAACATAAATAATGCAGTTTTGTAAAAATACTCAATGTCCTTGGATTACTCATGTTATGGCTGATATTTGATCTCTCAAAAATCTGGACTTGTTGACACATTGAGAAAATTTGTATATATTATTCTTAATAAATTCAGATAGTTATCCTATGAAGTGAAAGGTGAAGCAAAATACTTCTGAATAAACTTCTTAGTAAGCTACATAATGTTTTCCTTGAGTGCTCGATTCTATCAATATTATCATGAACAAGATCAGAGAAAAAATAAGATGCTTATTCAGAACTTGAATTATACATGTCATAAATCAAAAATAGCCATGATGCTCTTTTGCAGTATTTAGGTCATAATGTACTTTTGTCCAACAGAACTAAAACGGCAAGGAAAACAACATTACCATAAAAACAGGGCTGAAAACAAATGTCAGGAAATACACTTTATGTTTGACTGAATCTGAAAACTAGAAGATGTACATATGACATCTAAACCACATTAAACAATTTGTTTTACAGTATGACTCAGATGCTAAATGATATTTCACTATTAGAATACAGTCTATCAAGAAAGTAGAAAAAAGGGTTTTGCTTTGTAGATCTCCCAGTATAATTAATGTTAAGCACTCTGTTTGTTAAGTGTAATTAGTACGGAGTGGAGTTTTATAAAATAGTAAATGGTAATATAATTACAGATGTAAGCTGTCTCCTAACATAGAATTAAGTCAAATTTCCTATACAGAAGAGCTTGTATTATGGTTGATACATATTCATAAGCAGACACACTATGTCATCTCTCTGCTAAAAACTAAAGAAAAACTAACTGTGTGTATCCTTTAAAATTACTTAAATTTGCCATGAACTCAAATTGCATATTTGTAGTCGTCTTTTTTGTAGACTAATATAACTGTGCCGCCTTTAATTCTGTGATTTAAAATAGGCCTCTCCATTTTTAAGTGATTTAAGGTTGTTATACATTACAACATAACCGAGTTTAAAAGAATTTGTTTTATGAGGAACTTTGCAAGCAGAGATCCATTAAAAGAGAGACTGGATAAATACTTGGAAGATCCATTGCAGGGTAGATGAAATAGATAAACTGCACTAGGGTCAAGAAGTCCCTGGAGCTGTTACTTAGCAGCTGGGAGAGTATTAGGGCCAGTATCAAATATGCTCGCCCTGCTCTCCAGGTATTGGCTAATGGCTGCTCTTCCCACTGGTTCTGTCCCTGCTGTCTGTTACTAACAAAAAAAAAAAAGTACTCTCATTCTGCCTCACTTCCTTCTCCAAAAAGAAAAGAGAAGAGACAAAGAGGAAAAACAGGTCAGTTAAGAGATAACTGATGAAAAAAGGGAGGTGTGTAAGAGGCTAATGAATAATAACAACAACAACACTACTACTAATAAAGTATGGGCTGAGAACTGGAGGAGGACAGTGAGAATGCCCTCCTGACAGTACCCACTGCTCCCTGAAGGCATCCAAGCAGCCTGTGAATGTTGCCTGCTGTGCCCTGCCTGGTAACATGAGAGATGAAGGAACAGAAATATGACCCGCGGCTGCCAGGACTTTCCCCAATATTTGCCAGCCAAGCTTCCTCCTACTGGTGGTATTAAGGACTTACCTTGGGCAGGCAAAGAGGAATTTGACAAAAGAGGTACCATGACCCAGTGAGATCTTGGATGGGAATAGCGTAAGTGAAAATGAAAAGATGAGAAGAATCCTCAGAAGAGGATCTGGAGGGACTAAAGGAGAAGCAGCCTGATACCTTCAGTGCCTGAGCGTGCAAAGGTCTCCTTCTCACCACAAAAAAGTCACAAGACCTGTGAAGCACGCCGTGCAAATACACACGCCACTGTCCTGTGTGTGCCTTTATTAGAGGCAGGTTACTGGGCTCAGTGGCTGCTTGGTTTGAACCAGTGTGCCTACTCCTGTAGGTGGGAAATCCTTGGCCTTGGGTCACATATTGGGGGGTAACCACAGGTTTTCTACCAGTCTGGCAGTTTTTAGAATATTACACAAACATATTATGTGGGCCGGTTCAAGGGGTGGTAGTGAAAAGGGGCATAACTAATTCCCTATTGTGTAGTTGGGAGAGCATGGTACAGCTGGGAGCTACCTTGGCTCTTTTGGTAAATTTATCCTTGGGCTTTTTGGAGTACATACGCAATCAATGTGTATGACTGATGTATGACAGACACATCTATATTACAGTAGGAACAGATGGAAACCTTGGTTGTTACAATGACTAAAAAAATTTCTTCTCAGGTGGACAAATCCAATATATTGAGTCCTTTTGCAGCTTGGGAAATCTAACCCTGAAAACAGCAGCTTGGAGGCGGCCAATTTTCTACATTTTAATTCATGCAACACTTCAAAAATACTGGCAATGCTTATATTTGTAGGACTTCTCTCTTCATGCTCCCGACACACCTTGGCCAGACTTGTTTTATTCTGTGGGCATTTGAGAGGCTGAATTCCACTAGAGCAAATGTTTGAAGACTCCTAATTTCAAAGCAGAACAGGTGAGGCAATAACAGGCATTGGATAGCAATAACTACCTATCCAGACCAAAAATGCTTCTGCAATCATCCAGTTAAAGAAGAAAAGCATTAGCAGAAGATGTATCTGCCAACCACAGTTATTCAGCACTGAGTCAGATCTGTTAAACTCTGGATCAGATCTGAAAACTTTATTCTTTCAATTGTTTTACTTTAGTTTTTAAGACTACGGATAATCTCATTACATCACTTACTTTGATTGTATGTGATCCATATTGCAGGCTGATTTATAGGCTATTTCAAGCAGAGGTGAATAATGCATTGGTCAGTGAATCTAAGCCTGAGAGCAGATCCTCAGGCTAGGACACAGATGGAGATCCTTTTCAAAAACAATTTATTTTTTCTTAGTGAAATCATGGTAGGTAAAATTTAGAAGCAAAATGAAACTTCAGAGAAGATATCCTAAAAACAGTAAAAGACTTAAAACCAGTAAAAGTATTAAAGGGGATCTTCACAGATCTCACAGAGAAGGTTGTGAAAATATAGCCATGAAAAGAAGTAAAATCAAACACAAATAATTGAACTTACTAAAATTAGTACCAATAACATTGTCACAAGCTTTCAAATGGGATCTTCTATTCTTACTTCGATATTTCTGTTATGTCAAATGTAGCTGTTTCGGCACACGCTCCTTTCCCTATCTGTGCATCAGCAGCTCTGCTTTTGGGACAGTTACTTCATGGTTACACCAGCATTATAGCTCAATGCTGTGTGGCTTGATGCATACTTGTGACCCACACCACGAAGTCTTTTAGCTGGCACTTGGCACACATCTAACACATAAGGTTATAAGAGTCCCAAGAGCTCCTGTGACCTCCCCAGTCTTGCTCGAGAGCTAGGTGTCATGTGTTACTTCTCATCAGCCGTGTGAGCACAAGCTTGTAGGACAGCTTTAATTAAAAGTACAACAGAAACATGTTGTTTCAAACTAGATAAAATTTAATTAATTAATCCTGCTTTCTATTTATAGATAGCATGAGCTAAGGCAAAATTGTTTCAGGCCAATGCTCAGCTACAATTACCGCAGTGGACTACACCTGTCTGCTGGTATAGGTGCACCACTGCTTTATGGCAAATGACTAAAGACCGTACTGCCCTTTATTGTTTGTAGCATCACAAGCTTGGTGCCTGTGACCAAAAAATGAGTTGTTCTACAAAAATAGAAGGAAGGTAAACATAGTAGTTGATGCACTAGTAAACATAAAAATAAATGTGATGTGTTGATCATGCATTAGTACAAGAGTTGTGGAGGAAGTTGTGTCTCGTAAGACGTTTAGAGTTCTTGGAAGAAGTCTGAAAGCACACAGTATGAAGGTCGTCAAAACTCTGAAACAGTTTGGAGGACATCCATGAAAGTATTTTAAACAGCCTAAACTATAGAGAGATAAGAGGGACCTTTTTCTCACAGATAGTATGAATTATCAACAGTTAAAGGTGGGAAGCAAAGACTAGGAATAATTGTTCAGTTCTCACAGTAGAGAGGAATTACCATAGGGAGAATTGCTCTTATATTGCTGTTTTTCAGCATCCTCATGAAAAATCTGGAAAGTAGGGAGATGCATAAGATAACAAGATTTGCTAATGATATAAAATTATTCAAACTTGTCAAAACTAAATTGACTGCGAAGAGTTGCAGAAGGCTCTTCTGATATTGAGTGATTGGGACATAAAGCAGCTGATGAAATTTCAATTCAATAAATGCGAAGTCATGCACATGGGGAAAACACAGCCCTAACTTTATACACAAACAGATGATGATAAGCTTGAAACGAGATATTGCCAGTTAGGAGTCACTGTAGATAATTCTCTGAAAACAGAGTAAACAGATACAGAAAAACTAGTACAGCCCTTCTGCTGGATCTTAGGGGCAAGGACCACCCTTGAAGAATTATGAAATTCACCCACTAACAATCTTTGCTAATCAGGAGTTACAAAATCCCCTTGTACCTTCACTGTAATTGATGCTAAACCTAGTAAAGAATCATCTGGAATCACAGTTCATGTTCCGGGTAAACTCTTGAGTAGTTTAAATTCCTGTTTGTGCTGCTTGGGAAATTCAGGATAAGTATCAAGCAAAAATTTTATTTCCATCTAGCCTGATGAGGTGAGACAATGTGAACCCTGAGGACTCATGAAAAGCTTTGTTTCCAAAAAAACGGTGGGATTTGAGAGAGCTCCGTGCTGGGACATATGGTAGAGCAAAAACTGATGGAAGCTTATTTGACTCTGTGCCTCTGACAAGGGATGTCAGCCACGGAAGCGTCTTAAAGTCTGTCCTATCAATTGTGTCATGTAGAGGAGCAAGAATATAAGTATGACCATTAATAATTTACTTCAGAAAAAGGAGGGCTGTTTTTTCATCAGTCCTCCCCTTTAGAGGTTTGTGCTCCCCCTACATTACAAGCACAACACACACAACTGCTTGTATTTTGATTGCTCTACAGCAGTGACCCCTTCTCCCACGTGCACAGGGGTACTCCTGTGCACGTACTTTACCCTTGCTCTCCCGCAGGCACTAAGCAGAAGGTTAGAGGGACTGGTATACTGCCTGCATTATTCTTTAAGTAAACTGAAATGCATAGCAAGACTATGCTGAGACTTCTTGAATTTCATCTCTGGTTTGTAGAACCTTTTCACCTACTTCCTCTTGTCAGATGAATTGTTTGCATTTAGGCTAGGACCTAGGAGTTGAATAGCAATAAAGACTCATTATTTATTTAATTTAACTACTAGTCTGTTCTTTTAAATGGCGTTTCTTAAACCCAAAAGTAATGTTAGCTTGCTTTTTGAAATTATATTCTGGCACGGGACATTCAACCTTTTTTTCAGAATAAAAACTTTATCTTTGTCTCTTTTGAAAAAGATAATATAGCCAAAATGTAAACAAATAAGAGCACTCTAAAACTATACTCAACTGTAAGAATAAAACAGATTAAAAAGAAACTAATGATGCAACCCTTGATGTTACACAATGCAAAATAAACAGTTCTTTAAAGAAAGGCCACAGACATTCCATAGTACAATGTTGCATGGGTATATGTTTTATGCTGAGAGAAATTATTATGCAAAAGGGTTGCATAGGCTTTTCTATCATCCTATAGTAAAACATTGCAGAAGAGGAAACAAACATACACAATTTTCATCTGAGAGAACTCTATGGCACTCTGTGCCAATGTGGTTCCACAGAAGTCTCTATATGCTATCTCCATATAGCAGGTTTCCTTGGAGAATGAGGTGCGGTAGAGGGACTGAGATGACAGGAAGAACTAGAAAGCAAATTCTGTCTAGTAAGCACACATTTTGCATATAGCGGTAAAAATAAATTTTTAAAAAATGACTCCACAAAAAACCTGTAGATTTTGACGCTACCAGAGTTGAATGTTTTTGCACTCATACAAATCTCATTTTGGCTAAAAAGAGACTAGCAAAACAGATAATTGGAGCTGATCTCAAAATCTGATCTTCATGGTACAACGGGATAACATGGAAGAGGAGCCATTTCAGCATAAACCTATTTAGTCCCATCTTGTGCCAAGAGTGTGCACAACTTTGGCTAAGACAGCTAAGGATTTCATCTGAGGAGTGATCCCAGATGCATTTCTTTAGCTAAGCAGAAATACGGACCGCAGTCACAAGTGGATGTGCTGAGCATTACATGGAAAAAATAAGTTAAGTACAGCCTGATTTTGAGAAGATGTGCTTGTTAGGAAGATAGGACAGAATTTATGTTATCCTAGTGAGGACTGCATTTGATAAAAATCATTCAAGATGCAGAAGAACAGAGAAGTACCAATACAAGGTTCCTCCATATTTGGCTGTCTTATGACTGTCAAAGGACCATGTCATTTCTCATCGCAAGCCACTTGCTGGGCAGATAGAGTTCGGTATTGATGCCTTCTTGGAGATATCTGATAGGACTCAAGGCGATTTATTTTTCACAATGTAGGCAATGTAGGTATTATTGCTATTATGGTTGAGAAAGACTGTTGAACATGAACCCAGCTACAGTATTGAGTAAATGTAGAGACATGGAACAGCAGCAGCGTTATGGGAACTTTTATTCAAGTGGAAGAACTGAGCAAACTGTGTTCACAGGATGCTCAGGTAGAGTGGAGAGGGAGCTGGAGAAAGCCCCAGAAGCCATACAGAAAGTGTGGCACATATGTCATGTGCAAGGGTATATTAGTGCTTGGGCACTTCTCTGGGAGTCTGGCCACATTTCTAAGGCTGTATACCTAACTGTGGTTGAATCAAGAATATCAAAGCAATACTCTCAGTTTCTTACTAGCACACATACTGTCTCCCTGACTGAGCAAAACAGTCTAAGGCTAAATCTGGGGCTCTCTGGTTGTCATTTGCCACTTGAAAGTGGGCTGTTGATTGGGCAACCCAGGAGGTACTCCAGTTCAGCTGAGACTGCAGGCAGCTTGCAGTTGTCACAAATAAGCGAGCAGTAAGTAACCTAACTGGAACACTTCTCCTCCTCCAAAAAAAGAAAATTAGAAGATGTGTGTGATTTAAGACTCTAAGGAAAATAGAGGTAGTTAGGGAAAGCTTAAGAATATGTCTTTGCAAAGATGCAGAGAGGAAGGTAACAGTAAAAGGAGGAAAAGCTGAAATAAGTTGAGTAGTACCAGCTTTAAACTATGAAACGTGGTCAGAAGAGCCCGTGAATCTGTAAAAACTTTGAATTGAAAGAGCTGGAGATGGCAACTGCCCTCTCCATGTTCCCAAGACTCCCAGTGCATCTGGCCAACAGATGGGTGAGCTCTTGATAACAGGTGGTACATACCATTGCTTTTCTGGGGCCACAGCTGTGTATACATCCAGTAAGGCTGGTCTGTATGAGGATGGGTCAGAGGCTGATCTGACTGCTTGGTTACATTCTAGCGCAGGTATCATTTTGGCAAAGGAGCCTGCAGCAGTGAAAAAAGAAGCAGGTACTCCTCTACTACATTTCTGGGAGAGATACTGAACTATTCTCAGCAGTCAGGGAATCAACTGGAGATAGACACCAAAATAAGATCTGAGTAGGATCCATTAATGCAGCAAGTGAGATTTCTGTGCAACTTCTCCATTGCATTTCTTGTGCCTAGCCACAAAACCCCACAGACAGCACTGCCTTGCTGCCTGCTTCCCTTGCCTCCACCAAGTGGATCCCATGTTGCAGCCTTGACCTGAGCCAGGTCTTGAAGGTGTCCATTAGCTAGATGGGCAAGTGGGGAAGATGGGGATGATATCAGAGTTGAGGGAGATTAAGGAATATTGAAAAACTGGCTTTTGCTGGAGTTGACCAATATTTCTGAAAAAGGCAGAGGCAGCTGAATGTTGGGCTCAAGCACTTACAGGCACAAGTAGCTACAGGCACAGATAGGTACCTACATTAAATGAATCATCATTTATTAAGTTTTGCTTACTGTAAATCAGCAGTCAACAGCAATACCACTCGGAATAAGCTAAAGGCTAAACCAGGCTATCCACTCCAAATATTAATAGAAATGTGATGTCTTGCCTTTACCCTCAGGCAGAAGAGAAAGCATACATACAAACTCTTGATAGCCTGTAACAGTCTGACCCTATCAAAGCCAAGCAACACATGCAGCAACCATACTGCAGTCAGAGCATTTAGGTCTATGGAAATGTGTGTTCAAACTATTGGCCATTCCATGCCAAAGGTTTCTTCTGATTGTGGATCACAAAGTTCTGTTGTCAGACTGTAAGACTTTTGCATCCTAACAGCAGTATTTCACAATAGTTTTTTGCCACACTTTAAATTTTATTGTCAGAATTTGCAGAGGAATCAGAAGAGACAGAATTGCATTTTGTTGTTTAAGTTGCAGGTATTTGAAAACCACTATTTGAATAACATGGTCTGCTGAAGATTACAAATTACTGTTAGGGAAAAAATTATGACTACTGCATCCAGCTCTGGGACCCGCAGCACAAGAAAGACATGGACCTTTTATAGCAGGTCCAGAGGAGGGCCACAAAAATGATCAGAGCGCTGGAACTCCTCTCCTGTGAAGACAGGCTGAGAGGGTTGGGGTTGTTTAGCCTGGAGAAGGCTTTGGGGAGAATTTATTGTGGCCTTTCACTACTTGAAGGGTGCTTATAAGAAAGATAAAGAGAGACTTTTTACCAGGGCCCGTAGTGATAGGACAAGGGATAATGGATTAAACTGAAAGAGGGTAGATTTAAATTAGCTATAAGGAGGAAATTCTTTACTATGAGGGTGGTGAGACACTGAAACAGGTTGACCTGAGAAATTGTGGATGCCCCCTCCCTGGAAGTGTTCAAGGCCAGGTTGGATGGGGCTTTGAGCATCCTGATCTAGTGAAAGATGTCCCTGCCCATGGCAGGGAGGTTGGACTAGATGATCTTTAAAGGTTCCTTCCAACCCAAACCATTCTGTGATTCTAAGAGTCTATGAGTCTATGATTCTAAAATATTCCCTTGACAGGGAAGAGATGTGTGGTTTTGGGGGAGATCCAGCAGATGGTAATAAAATAGCAAGCTTTTTGAGTTCTGTTCTTCACTTTTGGGCAAAGAAAATATGGATACCTCTCAGATGTCAGCTGGGTCTTGTAAGTTTATGTGTAATATATTTCCCAAGCATTTTTAATAATAAAGATATAATACTTTTGTGACATATTTGAACTCAGTCCTCACCTTTCTGTCCTGAACTGCTGCTTTGCGCCAGGAGGCCAAAGCTTTTGTTGCTAGCAAATCACTGTGCTATCAAAATTTTCCAAAGAAAACCTTTGCTGTGAAAATAAAACATGCCTATTGGGAGAGACATTGACTCTATTCAGTACCTGGCCTTTCAGTAAATTCTCACTAGAGTTGCCCTTCTACCCTGGCCTGCTTCTCATGAATCAGTTCTGGCATATCAGACATCGCCACCACCACTATGAGTTGCTCATCAGAGCTAACAAATATAGAAACCATGCAAGCCCTATTGGACACTGCACCTCTGCCTGCAAGAAATTCATCAGGATGGGAACGCATTGAAAAATGTGATAGAGCAAGGCTTTAAAGTGTTATACCTGTTTCCAACCCGATTATTCCTTACTGAACACTAATAGCAACTTTGTGTTCATTCTCTGCAATACCCATCTGCAATACCTAAATCTACCTCTCTCACATTTTAAAAAACATTATACTGAAAAATTAACATAATTCACGGCATCATAAGCTTTTGGTCTTATGACTTTCAGTGTACAAATCTTCCAGTTACTAGAGTTCTCCAACCTATAGTCACTTTTTTTAAAGAAAAAAACCCAACCATTTCCTTTTAATCAATGTCATTAGAACATTTAAAGTCACTACATAGTTTAAATTGTGTAATTTTGCATTTTCAGTGCTTAAGAAATATCACCTTGTGTATTTTTTCTTGTGCAAAAACACTTTCCAGTTTCTCAAAGAAATAACACGTGAACTTTCCAGTCTAAATAAAAAGCATTTCAAATGCTCTTTAAATGCATATATAAACTTATTTCTTTATGGACCTGTTGCTAAATACACTATCAAATTTATGTGGGAATAAATGAGAATTTAAGAACACTGAATAGAAGCAATAGTGTATAACTACTTCAAATGAAGTATGAATATTTTATATCTATTTTTCTCTTGCTGTCAGAGAAGATGGAAATTCACTGAGGCCAATTTTGTATTGGAGTTCACAGCCCTATTTTATCTGATTACAATAGCTGCTCGAGGGCCATAAAATATTTTGGTAGGAAAAAAACCCTCATTCTCCTCACATAGGCTTCTGATGAGTGATAGTGATAACAAGAACATTGCCAGCAGATGAAGGGAGGTGATCCTTCCCCTCTGCTTAGTGCTGGTGTGACCACATCTGGACAGCTGGGTCCAGTGCCGCGCTCCTCAGTACAAGAGGGATGTGGGTGTACTGGAGCAAGTCCTGGCAAGGGCCACGAAGGTGGTTTAGGGATTGGAGCATCTCTCATACGAGGAGAGGCTGAGAGAGCTGGGACTGTTCAGCCTGGAGAAGGCTCAGAGGGATCTTGTCCATGTCTATAAATACCTGATCAGGAGGGAGTAAGGAAGGCAGAGCCATACTCTTCTCAGTGGTGCCCAGGGAAATGGGCAAAATCTGAAATACGGAAAACTCTGTTTAAACATAAGAAAAAACATTTTTACTATGACGTCAGCCGAACACTGGAGCAGGTGTTCCAAAGAGATTGTGAAGTCTCCGTCCTTGGAGCTATTCAAAACCTGACTGCACATGGCCTTGAACAATCTGGTCTAGCTGACCTTGCTTTGAGCAGGGGTGTTGGACAAGACGATCTCCAGAGATCCCTGCCAACCCCAGTAATTCTGCAGCCATACAAGCAACCCAGACATTACTTGAACCTCAGTTCACTAAAAGTAGCATATCTCCCTTTCAAAGGGTAAGCATTCACTGCAATGCTGAATTCAGGAAAATCAACAAGATATTGATGGGGGTGGGAACTGCATTACCCATCAAAACTGTAGATCAGAACACGTTCATATTCTGAATTACAGTTGTACAGGTTACTGGACAGGATGTGCTTCCTCCCTGCACAAACAGGGGCTAGGTGCAGATAGAACCCATTATCAAGAGGGAATTCCAAAGGGGAATTAAATACAAATGAATGCATTTATCTCAGACCACAGATTCTAGGATTTTTTTGTTTGTTTAAAATATAGCGAAATTTCTGTGAATCACAGGGAGAAGTGAAGAGATGAGAAGAACAGAAAGTTGTGAAAAAGAATTCCTAACCCCTAAACAAAACCCAAGACACTCAAAATTCTGAAATTACTCCGGATGTGTTCCCCTGGCCCATGGAAAGGAGTGTGTTGTGGTTTAACCCCAAATTGTCACCCAATACCAGGCACAATTTCTCACCACCTGATGACCAGTACAGCCCGTCCTGAGCAGCAGTCAGGGAGCAGGGGTATCCCCCCGCCAGCTATCCCAGAACAACAAGTTCCAGAGAGAGCAGGCGAGGGAACAAACAGCCGAATGAACGAATGAAAAGACCTGAACGAGCAAAAAAAAAAAAAGGAAAAACAGGGAAACCAAAAGCAACCCGAAGGGAAGCTTAAGGATTAAGGCAAGTTAAGGGACTAAAAGCTAGTGGCTCACCAGCCGACCCTCGCTTATACCGAGCATGATGTTTATGGTATGGAATACTCTCTTTGGCCAGTTTGGATCAACTATTCTGGCTCTACCCCTCCCAAGTTTTTGCACCTGCATGTTTAGCGAAACCTGGGAAACTGCAAAATGTTCTTGATCGTTTAGCAGCAACCAACAACATCAGTGTACTGTCACCATTCTTCACATGCTAAATCCAAACCACAGGAGCTGCTGGAGACCTGGCCTAAACCAGGACAGAGTGTTTCAACTGAATTATCCTTTTATTTGTGAAACTCCTAGATGTGACAAAGAATACTTTTGAAACTAAGAGTATTGCCTTCACCTCCTCAAGGGGAAATAGGAAGAGATGTGCTGCCCAAGGACATGCTTAATCCAGCTGGTTTGATACCAATATCTACTGTGCAGTAGTGTGGTAGTGCTGAATATAATCCTCAGTTGCTAAAGCTTGCTAATATTTCCTAGAAGCATGAGCAGTTTGTTTTTACAGCTATAAAGAGCTCTCCACTCCGACTACTCAAAGGCTGCGCTCGAGCTTCCCTGCCATACCCAAAGTCACCAGCGTGCAAATAAAATCGTATTATCCTATGGTCCACCATAGCCATATGTCTCAGAATGGCAGGAGTGTTGACGGCAATTAGTTCCCTCCAAAGCACTGTAATCATAGGTGCGTAAGGGGTGCCATTGCCTCGAGCACTACAACGCTGCTGTACTAACTGGATTAAAATACTGAATGATCTTTTTCCTTTGATGGTTCATGGTGACTACTTTTGAACTGTGGTGACAGCTCTTCTGGAGAGTGGCTGATTAGAACTAATAGTTGAATTCATTCACTAAAATCAGTCTGGTGATTTTCAGCCTGCGAACTGAAGAAATTTAAGTAACATTTTATGCCTCTATGTGCTAGAAAAAGCTATGCCTGGCCCTACTTCCACCAAGCGCCAGTGGCATTCTCTTCCCACTATCATTCAATACACTCGGGCCCTGCAGCTGCCTGGTCTCTGTGTCCACACAGACCAAATCCAGTTCCCTGATATTACTTAAAGTGGGAACAGCTTTTGTTTTGGGCCAATGAGCTGTGCTGAGGTCCTGTAATTTTGTCAGTAATACTGATGCCAACCTATGCAAAATTTCCCATTTTATTTCTGTGATTAGTCAAAGGAGGAGTCAGTTTTAGAGCCGGTACTGTTAGTGGGTGTGATCTACCCTGAGCCAAGACTGTCTTTTTAGTGCCACACGCCCGCTTTCAGTTCCTAATTCCGTGCGCACAATGCTCAGCTTTGTGACTGCTGATGTCTCTGAGCCTAGATCTGAGGCTGAGCCCTGACACTGTATGAGTGCAAGTGCCGTTACTGGCATGAACCATGGTCATCTGCTGGCATCGGTGTCATTCCTAGCACTGCTCAGAAACTCATGGGCTCAGATATGACATCAGTGTGGAGCTGGATGACACAAGACAATAGTGAGAGGAGAGTGCTTTCATTGACATGCAAATGTTTCCATGGTTCACATCCCTTTCCCAGGATAGGGTTGTCTTTCAGGTGCTCAGAGATTTGAGAATGACCATTGCCATGCTGTAGGAGCAGCGAATATAAAGGTAAGGCCATAATCATATATATACACACACTGTAGTGCACTGCTCCATGGAAACTGACAGTAGGTTTCCAAGGCAGCCAAATCAAAAAAAGATCAAGGCTAAAAAAGAGTGAAGTACAAAGAACATCAACTAACAGCTTGATGTGTTAAAGGGTAAATTTTGGAAAGTGCTTAAAGCCCCACTGGAAGCCAATGGCAGTTGTGCTCTTAAATCACTGAGGACCTTTCGAAAAGCCCAGCCAGGAGCACTGTTGCTTGACGCGTGTGACTGATTATTCATTATTGTACACAGCTGTCCTGCAGCTGCACTTTCATTCTATGCTGTGCTCCACTCCAGGGCTGCTCCACTCTCTGCACTCTCCCACAGGCACTGTGCTTCAGGGCACTGTTATTCCTCCTCCTCCTCTTCCTCTCCCCAGACTCCATGCGGCTGTATATCCACCCAACAGCCAAATATTTGTATGGCCTTTCTAATAACCAGGAGTGTGATGCCAAAGGGGTGTCTGTCTGCTCCCGGGGCCTGTGACCAAAGAAGTTTTGGGTTGGCAGGGAACAGCAGGGATGGTCCATTCCCATCCCTCATGAAAGGCAGATATTTCTGCATAGCAGCCTGAGTTGGCAAGAAAGAGGAGGAAGAGCCATGCACTACAATAAGCATAGCTAATGCGGTCCCTAACAAAGGCTCTGAGGAAATGAAGGAGCAGAACTTGTTTTTAAAAGAAACAATTCAAGAGTAGTTGGTTGTTACTTTGGCAGCCGGTCCTACCAGACTGAACTGATCCATCTCGAGCACAGCCTTGCTTTCTAAGCTTTCCTCCTTTCCATTTACATTAGAAGAAAACAAAACACTCCAGCAATTTTTGCCTCAGTGCAACAGGGTACATGACATCTCAGTAGAAGTTGCAAGCAACCTACAAGGTCTGGTATTTCTTAGCAAAACAAACGGAAAATGTCAAAACAATAAGAAGTTTTCTTGGAAAAAGTACAAATAAGGATGTAGGTTTAATATGCAGTTAAATATGGGAAAAAAAATTATTTTTGTAATAAAAACATGCACTAGGTGAGATCTTGTCATGGTTTAACATTTTGGAAGCTGAAGTGAGTCTAACTGGGAATGAGTGGCTTCAGCAACTTGCACCCAGCAGCTAAGCACCACGCAGCTGCTCACTCACTCCCCCCAGTGGGATGGGGGAGAGAATCAGAAGAGTAAAAGTGAGAAAACTCATGGGTTGAGATAAAGACACTTTAATAGGTAAAGCAAAAGCCACGCGCACAAGCAAAGCAAAACAAGGAATTCATTCACTACTGCCCGTGGGCAGGCAGCTGTTCAGCCATCTCCAGGACAGCAGGGCTCTATCGCACATAACAATTACTTGGGAAGACAAACGCCATCACTCTAAATATCCCCCCCCTTCCTCCTTCTTCCCCCAGCTTTATATGCTGAGCATGACGTCATATGGTGTGGAATATCCCTTTGGTGAGTTGGGGTCAGCTGTCCCAGCTGTGTCCCCTCCCAATGTCCTGTGCCCCCCCAGCCTCCTCACTGGTGGGGTGGGGTGAGAAGCAGAAAAGGCCTTGGCTCTGTGTAAGCACTGCTCAGCAGTAACGAAAACATCTCTGAATTATCAACACTGTTTTCAGCACAGATCCAAAACATAGCCACATCCGAGCTACTATGAAGAATATTAACTCTATCCCAGCCAAAATCAGCACAGATCTGTAAGATTATTAACCTCTAAAACCAGCAAACAACTCCCAAAATACAGCAGAATTTTTCATTCATATATCTGGAAGCTTGTAACCTATTCTATAGGAGAAGGCACTCTTCAAGACTGTGATAATAAAATATAAACAATAAAGCCAAGCCAGTATATAATCAGTTTTATGAAGTCTTTTTTACTCCCTTTCTATGTTTGAAAATTTCCAGGTAGTGAAAGCTCCTCAGAGATCAAAATGTAATAACTATTTTATGGCAGCTGCCAAAGAAAAGTGCACAACCAATGTATTAACTGAAAGTATTTTGAGCACGGATAGACAAGTTTCCTCTTCCACTTCCAACCGAACTGGAGCTTAGTTTTCAGTGGATTTGCCACTCTAGATGTAGTCTGAAAAAAATGAATATAACCATTTTAAAACTAAAGGCTCTCAGTATCTATTAAGGAAATAAACATGCCAAGTGTTCCTTTGATTTAGAGTATAACTGAAGTTTAAAACTAGTGATTTATGTAGTTGATTTATAGTCAAGTCTTCTAGCTATGAAAGGAGGAGATTTTTTCTTTACTGAGGAAGATAAATCTGTATTTGCCTTCTGCGCTTCAGATGAAAATTGATCTCTCCCTTCACAAAGTTCATGTGAACCCCCCCTTCAGGACACTGACCCAGTGAGCTCCCCAAGAGAGGCCTTAGCTACAGAGACATCATGCGGATTATCTTTCTGTTCTCAGCTACGAAGATTTAAGCATTTAATCAGGAGTAATGCAGAAAGTAGCTAAAATCAGGAGGCTTGACTGGAGCACAGGGAATCAGTGAGTGATGGTGGCTTCTCTTGTTGCTTTTAACTATGAGATTTGTCCCCCAAACTCTCAGTTCTCCAAAAGGATCTAACTTATTTTCACAGTAATATTTTCTGAAAATTGTTTTTGACAATATTTTATGAAAATTGATTTTGTTTTTGTGTATTGCACACGTTTATTACACTGTTTTTGAGAGATTTCAGAGTGTTGTGGTTTAGCCCCAGCTGAACATCTAGCATCACATCTATGGTATGGAATACTTTCTTTGGGCAGTTTAGGTCAACTATACTGGCTTTACCCCTCCCATGGGCAGTTTAGGTCAACTATAGTGGCTTTACCCCTCCCAGCTTTTTGCCCCTGCACATTAGCAAAACCAGGGAAGGTGGGAAAAGTCCTTGATCTCATAGCAACAACTAATGACATCAGTGTATTATCAACATTCTTCACATACCAAATCCCATACTAAATCCAAAACACAGTAGCTGCTGGGAGGAAAATTAGCTCCATCCCAGCCAAAACCAGGACACAGAGATAAGTTTTTAGGAAAAAAAAAAGAAAAATCAACACGTACTATTTGGATATTTTTTATATTAACAATAATAAAGAAACAACCGATAGCTTAACAATGTGCAGTTAAACTCCAGATGTTTGACCCAGGATGTTTATGGCAATGGCTTGTACATCTTTACAACCTGCTGCACTTCCAGGCAAAGATTATGTCCACAGCCTGTGGCCTCGGTCTGATCTGACAAGCAGATCCACAGCACCACTGTGCAAAATCCTGCGAGCTTGAAAACTCCCTAGACTATACAGGATCAATGAAACAAATATTGCTTGTGCCGTAAACCCAGAGCACTCTAAACTTTCACAAGGCAGAAACTTTAAGAAGTCTCACAGCCACAACAGCTTATATTGCATGGGTGACAGATTTGCTGGGGAGAGGAGAAAGAGGAGGGAACGGCAGAGATGTGGAGGAAGGCATGTTCCCTGCAAGGAAATACTGGAGCTCCACGGGACATAGCAAGCGCTACTCATTCTAGATAGTGGGCAGTAAAGTCCATAGGACCGGAGACCAACAGAGTCTTGTCTCAAATTATAGATCCGCAACATCGCACTCCTGTGCCTGGCTGAATAAAAAAGTTACCAGCCTTGGGGCAGGAAAGCATCCAGCCAGCACTGAATGGGAAAAATGTGCCTGAAGCGACAAGGATGACTTTTCTCTGGTGATACTGAATGAGATGAGTCAGTTTACATGATGATCGACTGATGGGCACCGAAGCAGAAGAGACGCTACCACCAGAAAGGCCAGGCTATGGATCAGCATCATGGGGAGCCAGCCAAGTGAGGCGCAGGAGATGAAGAGTCATGAGGGAGTGGGCCAAAGGAGCCCAATAAAATACGTCTTCCTTTATCCCTACCGAGCCGCTCTGGAAAAGGCTGTGCTTTTTGTACCTATGTGTTTCTTTTGGTGTTTGACTAATCACATCCTGAAGGTCTTATCATATGAATAATCCCCAACCTGGCTTTCTCTGAAGGTCATACTCTCTGTTTTCATACTTTACCCTTGAAGTCTGATAAACTCCAGTGATCAAGTAGAAGTCTTTTATAAAACTACTTACTATTTACAGTTATAACTCTCAGCAGGCTTTTAGTTAACTTTTTTCCAATTCCTTGCCCATCTTCAGACATTATCTTTGAGCTGTGATGAATTTGCCTGGCAAAGAAAATAGTTTCATCTAGATTTTTAATACTTTTATTTTGACCTTTTTCTTCAGGCACAGATAAGGCACTTACAGTAATCTCCTCTGTCATACATTATCATATTTTCAGAGAAGCAGTTCTGAGAAGTCAAGTCAGTCATGGTATTTGATGTCACTCCAGCACTTCTCTCCTGGAGTTCTCTCTTTGTGGTGTTTACAGCAGAATGGGATGAAGTTGTGGCAAATGTTTTAGTTTGCATTTCTCTTTAAATTATTCAGTATGAGATGAGGAAATTAAGCACACCATAAAAGCAGACTGAACTAAGTATGTAGAAGGATCATACAGAAAACAAAAATTTGGAAATAAAAGCCTATCAGCCAATATAAAAGTTAGAGTCAGAAAAGTCAGGAAAAATTGTTGATTTAGAATGTCTTATTTATTTCAGCTCCCTGGCACTGTGGGATCATTTTCTATAGAATTTATGTTTTTTAATGCGGGGCTTTTTTTCTATTTAGTTTAAAAAGACATGAGCAGGGAGGTTTTTATAGTTTCCTTGAGAACATAATTCCATCTCCTTTTCTTCTCAAACTGTTTCAACTGTTTCTCATCTGATTTTTTTCCACATATATTGAATTATTTTTTTTTCACTTCTTCTAGTATGTCTGAGATTCCTGCATCACATTTGTTCTCCTTCACTAAAATTCTCCAAGTGTTGTTGGTTCCTCATTCCTTTCACCCTCACTTGTGATCAAAGAAATCTCTACATTTGAAAAAAAACCACCCCACCACAATAAAGGTGCTGATTTTTTGCCTCTCTCCCTCTTTGGAAGCATTCAAAGCAGACTGAATGCATGCAAGAGAGAAGAAATAGGAATAATGCACCCATAAGAAAGCAAAGGGAATTGAGAGGCAATCAGTTAAATTTACACTGGTTGTGGTGGCAAAGAACAAACCACATTTGGAATATATACTGAATAAAGGAGGCAAAACATGTTTACTTGGTGTAATTCAAAACCATGTTGTGACACTGTATTAGGAGTAACTTGGGGCATGTCTGCAAGCAGGACCCTGTGAAAAATTCATTAACTGCTGAGAAGACATCAGCTCTGGAAACATGACAGGTATAATTCATTTGGAAAACAGTCAGACTGCTAAGGCGGGGGATCTCAGTTTCGTTACTTACTCCATGCATTACAAAGCAGATGTGAGGCTCATTGGCAAAGGAATGTATTGGAAAGCTAAAAATAAAATCTTGCTTTTCTGGAAATACTGCATACAGTTAAACTGTCTCGAAAATTTAAATGGGCAACAGAATATATTTTCTAGTTTCAGAGGTATTTGATATGTCATTGTACAAGGTATATACCAGATATGTATGTTGGGCAGCGCAACACAAAAACGGATGCTTAAACATACTCATGGACTTCTTCTAATGATTGCATATATAATAAAAAAAATCAAATCTTTCAGTTGTTTAATTTAAAAATGGATTATTTAGATCATCAGAGGAATAATTCATTTGGGAAATACTTAAATATTGCACCAGCAAATGAAGGATAGTATTTTTCCATACTTGTCACAATGACAGCTGGCTTGAAGTGTTTTATTGATTTCCCTATAAATAACTTAGAGCTGTGGAAGAAGTACACTGCATGTAATGTAACTTGGCTTATGAAATAATTACATAATATTGGAATGAGGACTCAATCTGCTGGAACAGCTTGCAAAATAAAATGACCAAATAATGTTTGAATAAGGATCTGGTTGATAAAGCGAACTGATTTAAATTTATAAAAATGTTTGGAAAGCAATAGTCTACAGTAAGAAAAAAGAAGTGACTGTACTGTAGACTTACTTACTCTCATACTGTAATGAGTTGAGCCACTGGATGAGGACTTTGCCTTAACCTACATTATTCCAGTGCCATCTGAGTGGTAACAGGCACCAGTATAATTTAAGAACATGAAAGGGAGCAAGCCTCTCTTTGAACTTTTGGTGTGCAAAGTCTTCTTTGGGTCACAAAACCTCACCATATCCTTTGGATAAATCCCCATGGCCTTCAGGGTACCATCTAACTCAAGGGTTATCTTGCATCATGACTCGAGCATTATTCTCAGCTGGACAGAATCTGACTGATCCATTTCAGCACCAGGTCTCTCCCAACACAGCTCATGACCTTTTTCTCAGAAGTTGCCATCTCAAGTGTGCTGTACAGATGGAGGGACATGGGAAGAGTAAAAGTTACCAGTACACCATCAACAAGCTGAAGTGTCCGCGTGCTGCATCAGAAGCAGACAGCTCGTATCTTGCAGAGCACACCTCCCTGGCCAGGTGATCCCACTCATGACAGGGCACAGGTAACCTGGCCTGTGAAGGGACCCGTTAGTTAAGGCCTTTCATGTTACCAGATGAGCCACAAGAACTGAAGGCTCAGCGTGGATGGACATAGATCACTGGAAACTCTGTGGGCTTCCTAAGAGGAGCGCAGCTTCCCCCATGAAACCACAGCAACGACTGCATGGTTGACAACTCCTGAACCCAGGCATGCCCTCAGCACACTTAGATGCAGCTACTAATCTTGGTATTTTCCACTATTACTACAAAACATTTTGTGCCATAATTGTCACCTATGGCACCAAGTCAGAGCCTGAGATGACGGGTTCAGACACCACAGGATGGGCAGTCAGAAGTAACCGGAGGGCACTCATGGGAAACTCCAGACTCTTGAGAGAACTTGATATAAATTGTCTTAATATTTTAAAATAGGTATTTCAGCTAATGCCCTCAAGCCTCTCCAGGAACAGGCTTGTCCAAAATTTCCATTTGCTACTGGTTATTACAGGCTGCTGACTGGACACAGGTATAGACCCTCAACTATCACATTATAAAAAGAAAAGCAAGAAACCCTGGAACAGGCATTGCTGGCACGAGCAGCTGCTGCTCTACATGCATTTTTCCGCTCTACATGTGGAATACAATAAGAAAAATAGTAAAAATGTGACTCATAAAAATAAGTCACAAATGTGTGACATGGTGTGTACATAATGGCTACACTGGCCCAGGAAAGACTGGCCTGCTGGCCTGCCCCTGTGTTGAACCCTGATCCACCAAGTCCAGGGAATTCTGACTTTGAAACATGTTAGTAAACTGAGGCACCAATACATGTTCAATTTTTTTTTTTTTTTTTTTTTTTTTTTTTTCTTCAGAGAGAAATGGCAAGAGGGAAAAGAATGTTACTGAGTGACTGAAGGAAGACAGTCAAGGGCCAGGATGTGCTGAAAAGCAGTATTATATTCATGTAATACTTTGCTGAAATTCCAGTCCTGACTTCATTTATTGCTTTTCAAAAATGAAATGGAGTTACAAGACCTTTTTGTTTGCTGTGTTAATGATCAATTTTCCATATCTTCTGATTCTGTTCATTGAAATGTTTCTCTCCTCCCCATCAGTCATATACCACTTTTCCCTGCCTCATACAGATCTATCCTTACTTTCCTATCCCTCTTCCCCCCGCCCCCCGCTTGTGTTTAGGAAGGAAGGAAATATTGGTCCTGAGTATAAGAAATCCTTGCAAAAGTAGGTAAGGCGACCAGCAAACCATAAAATAAGATTATTGTGCTTAGTAAAATAACCATCCTCCACTCATATTCCTATTTCCATTCCTGCAATGTATTGTCCTGAACACAAATCAATTGAATCTCAGCATATTTTTCTTCTGAAGTTCATGGGACAATTCATTTTGAATTTTTATGGACTGACCCAGCATATAGCTCAGCAAAGCAAGGATGAAAACCTGTGATATTGATTTTATGCAGCAAGATAATTAGATTAAAAAGACAGTGCAGACTGTTATTCCAGTGGCCTAGAGATAGCTGGTGTTTTTTTTTTTTTTTTTAAACTACCTACTGTGGTCAATGATGCTACTGCATTTGCCAGCAGAAATTTGGTTTACCCAAGTAATATTCTAGCACATTTTAGTTCACTCACCTGTTTCAAATCTGCATTAGTGCCACTTACTGAACATTGAATCACTTGCTGCCACTCCCATCACAGTCAGAGGATGTAAATACAGACCACAAATTAAACAGGAAAGGGCATAAATTACAGTGGCCCGACGACAGCTATGCAGAGCAACAGCCATGCAAATGGAGAAAGTGATCTGCTGTTTATGTGCATGCATAAAAAAATACATATTTTCCACAGAGACTTGAGGCAGTCAAAGATTTTCATAGAGACTTTTGTTGTCCAAACAGAAAAGTTTTTTTTTAAAAAAATATTTTTACTTTTTGGTTCATTGCCTCTGGGTTTCAGCTGCATCATTGCTATGAGTGCTACCTACTGTGTTAACGAGAATTTCTATTAGCCTTGAAAAGCTGAGCTCGGTGGCGCTGCCTGTCTGTCACTTGCATTGTTCTTGCTCAGATACCCACCGTGCCTGGATCTTACACCTGCCTGATCTCATTAGTTCAACGCAGCAGCCGCCCAGTTTGGAGTTACACCTTTTAATGCAATCAGCTTAGAACAGCTTTGCATCTCCGTTGCAGGGTTTGCCTCATTACATGTTAATTGAATCTCATTTGCAGAAACATATGATCTAACAGTTATAGCAAATCTTAAACCTCAACAAACACAGGCTTGATTAATGAATACAGAGTAAACTAAATTGCTTTTTTGTGTTTAATCACCATCAGGAAGTTTTTGGTCCTGTGATCTAAAGGCAGCTTCCCTGTTGACTTTAGCTCCCAATTGCTTGTGAAGTACCTCATCCTTTTATTTAAACTTACTAATTATGAAAGCTCTTATGCGCCTCTTTTACCCCCTGCAGAGTGTCTAGAAATGACTTTGAACTTGAACATACTGCTGTAGGAAGCACGGCAAAGAGCGGTCATGGTTCTCCACTCAGGGACTTTTGTGGTACCTCTACTCTTTCCCCCGACACCTCATGCTAGCATCACGCCCAGAGGTCAGGATGAAGAAAGGCTTAGATGAAACTCAGTTGTCAAGTGGCAAATGGTTTCTCATGATGCCAAAGCCTCTACTGTTGATTAGCAATTTCAGGAACCTGCCTTTCACCCTGCCCCAAGTTATAACTGTAAAAACAGAGGGGTTGAGTTTAATTATATTCCTGCAGCTTTGTTAGCAAATTGCAAAGATTTTCATTTACTTTTGTCCTGACAGTTTTAAAACCAGGAAAATGTTTTGCATAATACACTCAAATAAAAGCATAAGCTATATTTTTCTGCTGCGATTTCAAACATTCAGAGTGACAGATCATCCTGTCTAGCTTTAAATGTGTTTGTGTTCTAGTTTGCACTCCTCCTCCTCCTCCCTCTTTGTCTCTCGCACATACCTGGGTGAGGCAGAATTCACTGAATTAACCTTTCATAGGCTGGGGTAAACCCTGGTTCTGGGTTTTAGGAGAGACTTGGAAAGAAGACAGATTTTAAAAGCCTTTCAGTATCAACAGAGAATATTTTTAGTTTCAGACCATACACCAGGGGGATTCTTTTCATCTTGTGCTACTATATTTTCAGCAGAATCTTAGTAGCATGGTACACCAGGTACTGATATTAAACCTATAAAATCTACAGTGAGCCAGTGAAAGCCGTTTCAAGCTGATAAATATTTACAGCCACTTATACAAAAGTGAAGTAAGAGAAGTTACATTGTCTTCAACTTTAATTTCAACGATCTGGTCTGCTTAAGAACACTCCCTGTGCGTACTCTTCCTTTTGAAAGTAAGTGAAGTGTTACATGCAGAAAACCCCCAAATTAATGACGGTATAAAATCGCTGGGAAAAATGAATATCTGTTGAAGAATAATATTAAAATACCCAGCCAGACTGGTCTAGCATCTATCTGCGGTGATAAGGAGAGTGAAAGGGGCTTCCTCCCTTGCTGGGAACCTCACCCAGGATGCTGCTCCTTGTTAGTAAAGGTCCTCATGGGGAGTCCTGCAGGACCCCGTGACCAAGTGGCTGCTCCTTCTGAGGCCGCACATCTACTCAGTTTAGCAGGATGTAGGGCAAGGAGTGTAATTTAGAGGCCTTGCCACATATGTGCAAAGTTGAGGTGAAAAGACACACACATATTTTCCATCTTATCCTGAGTAAAGGGTAGGTACAGGTAAATGATGTTATTCCATTTCTTGCTTGGGCAATATCCTACCTCACTTAAAACTCCCTGTAAGTATTGTCATGTTGGCCATATAAAAAACAGACAGTAAAAACGTGTTTCCCTGGTATGACCATACTCCCCCACCCGTAAGAATTCAAGTGCCATCTGTCAGCTTCTGTTGCCACAAAGTTGGACAAGTCCAAGGTACAGGAACAGAAGAAAAAACAGAAACTAGAACACCTCCTCCTACCTCCATGACTGTACAGCCTGAACTGTCAGCAATGGTTACCGTACTTTCAAAGGGAAGAAGTAACTCCATAGAGATTAAAGGATCAAATGATCAGCTTTAAAAAGAGAATGAAACAATCCTTTTTTTATTGAAAGAGTGTGAGTTTCATCTTAAATGAAATAAGGGAAAATTTAGCAAGTACACTTGTCCTTGGCTGTTTTCCAAGACATCTCAGCTGTTCCAGTGAATTTAAAATGTGAAATGAATCAAGTATATGAGGATGGATCTTTCATAAGTTATGATTTTCTTCTTTAAATAATTAAAAACCCTCTAATTTATCCTGGAAAAATATCCTTTTTTTTTTTTATACAAGTTTTAGGAGCTGTTTCACATTCATACATGTGCACCTACATGAAGCTACCAGCAGAAATATACACTGTAGCTGATTTTTCCAAATCTCTTTTGTTTGACATCAGTTTTCATGTTAACACCATGCAATACCTACAAAGATAACAAATTGTATTTTCCTTCCCATCCTACAGTACTAAGACAAGCTGCCATTCACCTCCTAATCCTAGAGCTGTCCTGCACTCATCTGTAACATCAGTGATGACTTCAAAGTTAACTGCATATTGGACACATCCCAAATTACCACAGACCGTAAGGTACCATCTTCCCCAGGCCATAGTATTGCCCTGAGGTTTTGGGTCCCAACGGTACTCAAGTTGGTGAAATAACCTTTCCAGAGGCACAGAAAGGTCTTTGTGTTTTTCAGATGAGGCTTCACCAAGACTGTTCCCTGAAGCTAGAGCCCACCCTGTGTAGGGCCTGACCTCAGTTAGCTTTGGTTTCTGCTGGAGAGCTGCACCAATGCAGGACAAATAACAGACTGCTATTGTCTGTGAGCAGCAGATAGGAGAAGAAATAGGGGCCCACCTGATAATTAGCCTAAAAAAATGGTCTAGTGAGATTATCTAGTCCTGAAAAGAGAAATTGTCGGGAAGATCTTAGTGGTGATTTGCCAGACCAAACCAGACTGATTGAGCAAAGAAGTAAATAAGCTGGCAAATAAAGTTTACTATTACACTGATGGAAGATGGAATACATCTTAGGTATTTCTTTGGAGTTGTTAGAACAGTACATGTGTGCCTCACTAGCTCTTGAGGAACATAGAAATAGCTTTATAATCCTATTGTTGCTCTTTTCTGCAGTGGTTCCAGTGATTGTATTTTAAAAAGGGAGCAACATAAAATGTTTATAACTAAGGCACCACAATGATGATGTTACATGGTTGTAAAAAAGGCATTTCTATGCCTCATATACTCCTGTCTTCAATACAGATGCTTTCCAGAGTGTGAGTAAAAGGGACACTGTATTCACACCTTTTTTCCTGTTTCTGGAAGCCACAACCGCTGGTGGCCACATAAATTATGTGTTGGGAAAAGCAGGCTACATAAATTAGGATCTTTTATTGATGAAGTGTATAATAAAGTGAACAAAATGGAGCCAGGTAGGTGTTGTGGCCATTTCTGCTTCACCTCTATTAGAAGAAATGTGCATACACCAAACCAAAGCTCTTGGTTTAACTTTTGAGCAATCTTCAAGCACGTCAGAGTAGTTACAGGCCCTACAACAAATGCTCCTGCTCTTGCTTGCGTTTCATTCAGAGTTATTGCTAGTATAACTGTGGAGCCCTGTGAGCATAATAGCCTGACCCGTTATGGTAGTTGTGGGCTGGTGCTGCTAAATTTTTATAGTTGCATATTGTTTCAATTTTGTATAAACTAATGATGTCCAAAGTGAAATTATTTAGTTTCTCCATTTACTCTTTTCATTCCAGGGTTTCCAAAGGATGAAGTGGGTGCCTCAATGATCAAGAAACATTTTCCATCTCAGTAAACTCAGGCAACACCTGCTATGCAACAGCACAAGCTAAATCAGAAGAGGCTACAAAACATAGGGTGAAAAAAAAAGGATTATATATGTATTGCCAGGGAAATGCTCTCCAAATAAGATAACATAGAATAAAAACCCATGCTGAATGGCATGACTCCTTCTTACAGGGCCATATGCTTAGTTTCTAATATGCTTAGTTTCTAATATGTCCAGGATTCAGACTATGTACATTGTCCAGCATGAAAGTTTATTGAAAACAAGTTTTGTTTAAGTCAAGGAAATGCTCTGAAACTTCTGTGTGAAGGAATGATAAAAAATGTGCATATCTTGTACCTCGGTAGCAGTTTCAAATTTCATCCCCAGCTTTTGTTGTAGAAAATGTCCTTTCTGCTTTACTAAACTAATCTCAACAAGCCCAAAGGTATCTAGATATGAGGGCATGAGAGCTGGAAGCCTCAGTCGTTGCTAATGTTTGGGAACTAGTTCCTAAATTCCAGAATACAACTCTTCTGAATTACAATTTTAGTTTATAATTATTCAGAATTGATGGCTCTGGGTATTCACTGAAATGGTGCTCAGGTCTGATGTTAACATAGGCAGATCTCTTGTTAGGACAGTCACACAGTGTTTAGTAAGTTGGATAGACTGAGCAGGAATAAATGAGACCTGTGTTTGTTTTCTTTTACACATGAGCAGAAGTTGAAGCTAAGCAAATGCTGTGGTTTTTTGGCTTCTTGGTGATTACTCTTGAAATAGTCATTATAGTCAGGAGAGTAGAAAACACTGCTTTCTTGGAAAATTTTAAGACGGTTTTTGGAAATTCAGAGATCAGTGTGAAGAGAGACTTAAGATGCCTCCTGTTCCCAAAGTGGAAACATAGGGAGGAGAAAATCTCCAACATTCAGTGTCACAGAATAACAGGAAAACAGGGCTGAAATGGGCACCCCGTTACCAAGTCAGGAGACAAGTTACCTTGCCAGTGGAATTTGCTCCACATTGTCTAACAATTTACCTTGTGAAGTATCAATTCCTTGCAGGAAGGATTCTGTAATTGCAGTGGTCACAGATGCCACCTGCTTAAAAAGTTTTTTCAAAGTTAAGAAAATGTGAAAGTCTCAATTGGAGGAAGGAAACATTAATGCTGAGATCTCAGAAAGTGTTCAACTTTAATTTGAGTTGCCACAAGGTTCTTTCTGAGCTTCATTTCCTCTCTCTGCAGCACTCCTTGGGCTGTGCTGCCATTAACAGCCTCTGATCTGGACTGACCTATATCAATTTATATGGATGATTTGCTTGGCTTGATAAAAAACAAAACAAAACAACAACCTCCTCCTTCCAACATGTCTTTCCTGCACATCTTATCTATAATATTTGTATGCAGTACTGACAGAGGATGGTAGATAAACAATATTTGGAAGCATGTCTGAAATAGTGAAGAAAACAACCGCTGAGAAGAGAAATGACATTCTGGGTTTTTTTTTTCTTTTTCTTTTTTTAAATTGCAGATAGGAAAGAAAAAGACATTAACTTAAGCAGCTTCCTGCTTTTCACAGTCAAAACAGAGAGGCTGAGGAGATGTAATATTTTAAGAGAAAGCAAATTTTGCATTAATATTTTAAAATTTACACCTTGCATATATTCTTTTCTACAGAGAATATATATTAATTACACTGTTGAACTCCCGGTCGAAATTAACTTTGTGGGACCAGAAGTTTTCAGATTCTTAGCAGGAAATCACACGATCGATGGGCTGAGGCCAATTGTATGAGATTCAACAAGGCCAAGTTCCGAGTCCTGCACTTGGGTCACAACAACCCCAGGCAACGCTACAGGCTTGGGGGGGAGTGGCTGGAAAGCTGCCCGGCGGAAAAGGACCTGGGGGTGTTGGTCGACAGCCGGCTGAATATGAGCCAGCAGTGTGCCCAGGTGGCCAAGAAGGCCAACGGCATCCTGGCCTGTATCAGAAATAGTGTGGCCAGCAGGAGTAGGGAGGTGATCGTCCCCCTGTACTCGGCCCTGGTGAGGCCGCACCTTGAGTACTGTGTTCAGTTTTGGGCCCCTCACTACAAGAAAGACGTTCAGGTGCTGGAACATGTCCAAAGAAGGGCAACGAGGCTGGTGAAGGGTCTAGAACACAAGTCCTGTGAGGAGCGGCTGAGGGAACTGGGGATGTTTAGCCTGGAGAAAAGGAGGCTGAGGGGAGACCTTATTGCTCTCTACAACTACCTGAAAGGAGGTTGTAGCGAGGTGGGTGTCATAGCACCACAGATTCCTACAATAGTTTGGGTTGGAAGGGACCTTTAAAGGCCATCTAGTCCAACCCCCCTGCAATGAGCAGGGACATCTTCAACTAGATCAGATTGCTCAGAGCCCCATCCAGCCTGGCCTTGAATGTGTTGGTCTCTTCTCCCAAGTAACAAGTGATAGGACAAGAGGAAACGGCCTCAAGTTGTGCCAGGGTAGTTTTATATCAGATATTAGGAAAAATTTCTTCGCTGAAAGTGTTGTCAAGCATTGGAACTGGCTGTTCAGGGAAGTGGTTGAGTCACCATCCCTGGAGGTATTTAGAAGACATGTAGACATGGCGCTTAGGGACATGGTTTAGTGGTGGACTTGGCAGTGTTAGGTTTACAGTTGGACTTGGTGATCTTAAGGGTGTTTTCCAACCTAAATGATTCTGATTCTATGATTTTTACACAGGATAGGCAGAATGAAAGCAAATGGACCTTCTCTTTGCTGACTTCTTCTGTAGAAGTACCCAGCACTAGGTATTATATTCTTCAAGGAAATCCTGCTAAGCACTCCAGCTCAGGCTTGGAAATCTGCATAACCACACACCAACTTTTCCCAGAATGGTCTTTAGATACAAAAGAAACTTTGGAGTGACCAAGGATTTTGGATTGCCTGCCCCTTCCTAGTTTAGTATATCTTGGAGATCCACTGGGACTGAAGTTATCTTCAGGTTTGGTGAGTGGAAGTCACCTTTGCAGGGGTGACTGCTGGTCTACTGCCTTCCCTCACAAGGACAAGGAAAAGCATCACTCTGGCTGGCAGCACTCTCCGAACTCTATCTTTGGGGCCAACTGTCCCTGAATATAAGGGATGCCAAAACCATCCAGAGCTTGCCATGTCTGAAAGTCTCTAGTGAAGAAAAGTCAACTGGATTTTATACGTGCCAAAGAATGAGTTTCCTCATTTGACATCGTAGCACATGTCCATTTACCTGAGTTCTCTGCTAAAAATTCCAGTTTTCTTAGCACAAGAGATCCTTTTTCAATATCTTTCACTATTCATTGAAGACAACTTCTGTCACATTTGTCAGTGGAGGATTAGTATCTATTACTAGCTGCTATATTAGACAGGATTATTTCAGCAGCCTCTCCCTGCTAAAAACTGGACATGCCCAATAGTGACATCATACCATGACTGCACACATCACCCTTCCCCAAAGGTACCCTTGGTTTCAGTTTTGTGTGTGGTAGGTTGTGCACACCATATGCATTTCATATGTTCCCTTTGAGCTGGCCACAGGGCTATGAAATTTAATCTTTTCAGTCACCAGCTACACAAATTGCAACTACCAGGCAGAAGTATAAAATGTATGGAGAAAGACAGAAGAAGAAAATGATAAATCATGGGGTTAAGTTTAAGTAAATAAAAAAAAAAAGAAAGATATATTCTTCAGCATTTCTTCAGAAATTAAATTTTACAGTGTTAAAAATATGTAATTTTTGTGGAACCAAGAAAAGCTTAATTCCAAGATAAATGGTGTTCTACAATCCCATTTAATATCCTTGTTATTATATTTATTAAAACAGAGGGCATCCCCTTTTTATATATATACACACAAAATACTGAACACTAATAGGAATTTAACTGATTACAGTAATATCCCTACTCTCTTGTATCTTGGCCAAACTATTTTTCTCTTTCATTGCTTCGGCATCTCTACACGGTTGCTGCAGTAACAAAGTAATTTTCTGATAAATTCATCAGAAAAAGTGCACTATAGAGAACATGTATAACTCTAAACCTGTCAGACCATCACAAGTTTAAGGCAATTATTCTCCTAGGGAAAAAAGGAAAATTACATAATGTAATTGCACAGAGAGAAAATCAGTTATCATAATTTTATGCTACCAAACCTAACTTTCTTAAATATGCTCAGCATAGGAAGATGCTCCCTTATGGACAATATATATCTTCTTAAGCTGTATCAACCACAATGTCAACTGGGCTGGCATATAATGTAAATCAAGATTGCTGGCACACTTGAACCACTAAAAATTATGGCTGGAGGAAAAAGTTTTACAATAACATTCATCTTCCAAGCTGTGGTGAACATTTTGCTAAGCAAAATGAAATACTACAGTCTCCTTGAGCCAATTATTTCAAGGGTACTCAAAATCTATATCATAATTGAAAGTGTAATCACTGTAGTTAAGCTTAAGATTTATTCTGTAAAACATAAAACCTACAACACCTGAAGTCAACAGCAAATCCTGGATAACGGGAATGAGAAACTGCATTTTAAATAATTTACAAGAACTCTCTGTCACCTGTTAAAGGAAATTCAGATCAGCAAGAATGCTGAAAATACTGATTTCTAAACAGCCTCTCCTTCTTCCCCTGATCCCATGAGAGATCCCTAAAAGGTCTTTTGGAGTAGTTTTGGATGATTTGCTAAACTAAGAGATATCTACAGGATCTCATCTTTTCTATGAGTCCTTTAGTGACTCACTCTGAAACGAGCAGTGTTATCCCTTATTACGGCATTCTACACAGCTTAGCTGTGTATAAATCTGGTGTCATCTTTTTGTAAATTTTTGGCATAAGACTGTTTGCTTTATAATTTTTAATTATGACCCAAAACTTTTAAAACCAATTATTTGTTTAGGGTCTCCTGTTTCCAAGTAGAAAAACTTGGTGTTGGTATAAAGGCATAATGCCTGCTCAACACAACAGCTTCACTGTTTTCTAAGAAAGGAACCTTCCACTGTTTGAATGATGTTAATATTGGAAGGTATCATCTCCTCACATCCACAATCTGACACTACTTCCTCCTGATATCAGGATCAAAGATTTTTGTAAAAGGAATTCCAGAATTCCAGTACTCTCAGTTCATAAATGATGATTTAGTCAATTCCAACATATATATTTCAGAAGTAGGGTAGAATCAGAGTAGTCTTTAAAAAAACTCCAAAGCCCAGCCTCCCCCCCCAAACAAACAAAACCCACATATTTTTAATTGGAGTGTATGGTACCTAAGCTATATGTTCAGTAGCAGTGAAAGCAAGCATATTTTGGCATAAGGAAAATAAGGTAGGGTAGCTTTGGAATCAAATGATTGCTAGTATTCAAGTTTAAATGGCTGGAGATAATATTTCACAACACAGTACATCTGAGGCAGTCCTGCTAAATTCCTAAGTGTACAGTCCCCAGAGGAGCACCACAGTCATTAAAAACTGAGAAATGCCAGAGCCTGATTTCAGGGCAGCTGCTTCCTCAAAGTCTCACAGAGATATGTCTGATCTGGACTCTGACATCACCTAGATTTCATGGCCCAACAGAAGATACCTTTGGGATGTTCTTCATGATTGCAATTCCATACTGCATGGCTCCATGCCACAAGCTTGTGTGCCATCAAATAAAGCTTTCACTAAGGAAATCACATCATACCAAACAAAACTCTTTTTCATGAGCTAATGATGACAACAAAGTTGTCTTTAATATATTATAAATGTCAGAATGCTTCTGTTATCTTTCAGACCTGCCTTGAACCTTGATGTAGTATGGAACATCCTCAAATTCACTACCTGCCTGTGTACAAGTTAAAGGTTGTTTTGTTTGTGGTGGAGGTGTACTGTACTTTTAGCTTGAACAATGCACATATTCTGTCTGGAGTCTGCAGCAAATTATTCTTCTAAGACAAGTGACATGTTCAGATGAGCCAAATGCACATTGCAACAAATGTCAAAGTTAATACACTCAACATTATCACCTAGATCTCTGTGAGAAGATAGCAAAAAAAATCAGGACTAAGTATACAGTGAATGTATACAGGATGTGAATTCGAGAAGCCTTCAGGCAACAAAGGTGCTCCAATGAGATGGAGCATACACAACACTATACAAAACACACTTGTTATGAATTCTACTTCTCTGAGACCAGTATTTGAGATGGTGCTAGCTGTCACTCCAAAGGCCTAGGCCACTGCAGAGCTTGATTAAAAAAAGAAAAAAAAAGGACCTTCAGTGTAGTTCAAGACAGTAACTATTTCTTTCTCAACAGAGATGACGGATGTAAAGGCTGAAAAGGTTGAGAATTAACTGATGTACTGAAAGTAGATATTTGCACAGTGTAATTTTTGTCTACCAAAAGGAGAAGGTGGCATAAGACATGAGTATATTGTAATACTAAAAGGATACTGATTTCATAACATGAAAAACAAACACAAAGAGACAGATTGAGATGCTGTAGTCAGTTCAGAAGAACTCCCTTCACAAATGTAGAAGGACCTTTCTGGGAGTCGTTCTTAAGAACCTGAAAGTTTGTAATGAATCTTCATGCACAGAAGATTGGCACCATATCTGAGCTGATGAACCAGCTTTTGACATGGCTTTAACACAATATAATGGAAAGTGTCTTAAATAAGGAAAAGCCATTAGGTGCCTTATATATTTATTCAACAGGAATGGAATTTTCCAGTCAGAGGGAAAAAAATGGTTGTCCCAAATGCTTAGTCTGATTTGATCATTTCATAAGGTCTAGTCCAGTGTGATGTGATCTAGCTGACAGTTTGGAATCTAGTAGGGCAGTGTTTTAGCTTTTCTTTCTGTTCTTCTATTCATATTTCATACGGGTTTTGTGTTTATCCCCAAAGGCATATTTTTCCATACAAACTCAGACAGAAAGCTTGTCAACACTGCAGGTCTAAGTGGAAAAGCAAATATTAAAATTTCTGACATGAGTTCCTTCATGCCAGTATCACAGTGGTTCTAGACTTCTGCTCTCTGTGAATTGGTTTGTATAGTTTAGACTAATTATTAGTTGGAGGAACACAGTCATTTTGGTATTAAATTGTGAGACTAATTCTTGCCTCAGGAAGATTGCTACTGCATTTTTGCTACCTCACTAAACAAATGTGTCAAACAATCACAACTAAGATATGGATGTATTTGTGCATATTCCTGAATTCCCAATTGTATGGTTAATTTACATTGTTTATTTTGGCTTGTTTTAGAAAATATTATGCTGCAGTGTTAGCCACTGGATGGAGATTGAATCAAAGTCCTGGTCACTAGCTAATGCAGATCTGGAATTTCCAGTAGGTTAAGAACTGGACTTCTGTCTGGTGGGACTGGTGGGACTTCTGTCTTGAACTAATTGCATCTCCAGGATTTGAATTCCAGCAAAGATTTTGCTTTGCCTTTGGAAGATGTTCAATGCAGCTGCACGTTCAAGTGCGGATGCATCATATCCATATATATGTGGACATGCTGTCATGGACAAATGAAGTGAAACAGCAGTGTAACAAATTGGTCTTCATTCTAAGGATATGTTGTCACTAGGCAGTTAACTCAATGATGCTAACCTTTCTCATAATTATTCTCAAATATTAGTTGGAGGCATTCATACTAGGAATATGTCTGCTGTTATGTATGGAATATCTTGCAGTTGACATGTTAGCTTTAATATCGCCTGATCACTTCACATTAGATGCTCTCCATTAGAAGTAACATTCCTGAAAGAAGATAAAGGAGAATGAGTCATGGAATAGTAATTTTGAGAAATACACACCTGTCAGTATTTGAGGAAGATTTTGGATGCAAGTGTGAATATTTGACTTGCAATTTGGATTTTCAAGACTGATGCATTAACAGCTCCTGCATATTCTGATGTATTATTTTGACACTTGTACTGAGCTCTTCAAAAGGCACTCACCTCTTCCATCAGTGTCTATGAAACACAATGTTCCAAATGTATCTCATAAATAAAGAATCATCTAAGTGCTGCTCACATTTGCAAGTCATTATATGCTTTTGGAGCTCTTTAACTTAGAGGTAGCAACTCCTCACATGAATGAGAGTTCAGCGGGAGATGAGGTACCAGCTGTGTCCTGCTCCTCCAATTTGAGGAAGGGGAAAGGAGGGAACATGATCAAGAACTTCCGCTCTTGCAATTCCTGCCTAAATACCAGACAGAGAAGGATGGCCTTGAACTCCAGGAGCAGAAAGGGCTAGGGTGCCTGTTGTGGTTTAACCCCAGTTGGCAACCAAGCACCACACAGCTGCTTGCTCACCCCATCCCTCCCAATGGGATGGAGGAGAGAAAAAAACCTTGTGGGTTGAAATAATGACAGTTTAATAGGATAGAAAAGGAAGAGAGAATAATAATGATAATAATAATGATGATGACGATGATGATGATGATGATGAAAAAAAATATACAAAACAAATGATGCACAATGCAATTGCTCACCACCTGCTGACCGATGCCCAGCCTGTCCCTGAGCAGTGCCCCCCCCCGGCCAGCTTCCCCCAACTTTATATACTGAGCATGACATCATACGGTATGGAATATCCCTTTGGCCAGTTTGGGTCAGCTGTCCCGGCTGTGCCCCCTCCCAGCTTCTTATGCACCTCCTTGCTGGCAGAGCATGGGAAGCTGAAAAGTCCTTGACTTAGTGTAAGCACTGCTTAGCAACAACTAAAACATCAGTGTGTTATCAACATTATTCTCATACTAAATCCAAAACACAGCACTATACCAGCTACTAGGAAGAAAATTAACTCTATCCCAGCCAAATCCAGGACAGTGCCCCTCAGCCAGGAAACAGGAGCAGATAGTGCTAGTATTACCCTTCCTCCATGCTGACCAAATGAGCTCAGAGAGGTTTTAGGAGCACAAAATATCTAAAAGTCAGTATTGACACTGCAGTCAGTGGAGGACAGCTAATTTCAGAAATAATTTAGTTCTCTTCGGTGACATTTTTGGCTCTGGTATGTGCCACTACAAGGGTATTTCTCCAGAACTGTGTTGCAGATAGGCCTCTCTTCAAGCCTTCTTCAAAAACTCACAGTGAACTCACATTGTTGGTCGCTTCTTACTAGTGTGCTCTAAAAATCATAGCTTAATCAAGTTAAAACCTCAAAACCTGAAATCTGGCAACAGGCTTCAGCAATAGGTGAACAGCAAGAACAAACAATGACCCATGACCAACACAGAGCAAGAGGAGCAAGCGTGAGTTCAGGGGATTTGCATATGCATACATGGAATTTTATTACTAAGCCAGCTGTGAGTGAATAACAGTTGAATGTACAAGAAGTCAGGCTAAGAAATCTGTAATTACTAGAGTTCAATTGTTGACATGCGTGAGGGACGGGATGCCATCCAGAGGCACCTACACAAGCTCATGCAGTGGGCTCATGTGAACCTCATGAGGTTCAACAGGGCCAAGCGCGGGGTCCTGCACCTGGGTCAGGGCAACCCCCGGTATCAATACAGGCTGGGGGATGAAGGGATCGAGAGCAGCCTTGCCGAGAAGGGCTTGGGGGTACTGCTGGATCAAAAGCTGGACATAAGCCGACAATATGCACGCGCAGCCCAGAAGGCCAACTGTATCCTGGGCTGCATCAAAAGAAGCGTGGCCAGAAGGTCGAGGGAGGTGATTCTGACCCTATGTACCTGTAATACTGCGTCCAGCTCTAGAGTCCGCAGCGCAGGAAAGTCATGGACCTGTTGGAGCAAGTCCAGAGAAGGGCCACAAAAATGATCAGAGGGCTGGAGCACCTCTCCTATGAAGAAAGGCTGAGAGAGTTGGGCTTGTTCAGCCTGGAGAAGAGAAGGCTCTGGAGAGACCTTACTGCAGCCTTCCAGTACTTAAAGGGGGCTTATAAGAAAGATGGGGACAGACTTTTTAGCAGGGCCTGTTTCGATAGGACAAGGGATAATGGTTTTAAACTAAAAGAGGATAGATTCAGACTAGACGTAGGGAAGAAATTTTTTACAATGAGGGTGGTGAAGCACTGGCACAGGTTGCCCAGAGAAGTTGTGGATGCCCCCTCCCTGGAAACATTCAAGGTCAGGCTGGACGGGGCTCTGGGCAACCTGATCTAGCTGCAGATGTCCCTGCTCATTGCAGGGACGTTGGACTAGATGACCTTTAAGTGTCCCTTCCAACCCAAACTATTCTATGATTATATGATTCTGTGATTCAATTAAGAAATATAAGGTGTCACTTGGGCATGAAGTAGGCTAGATTTACTTCAGTCTTGGAGTTGACTAGCCCTTTTGCAAGTCACATCTTATCAACCTCTAAAATTAGGAGACCGAGTGGGAACCTCGATTTTCAGTGGAACGTCTCTAGGCATTGTGTTTGCGGAATAAAGCTCAAAATTATGAATCAAAAATGTCCTAAAGGCTCACAAACCAAAGGCAGCTTAGCTCAATAGATAGCTTTTTCACTGCCTGAGATCAGCAATACATGGTCAGAAAGTAGTGATAAAAGATACTGGCTACCTGATTAGAGAGCACCTCTCTATGAGAAGCCACATCTTTATTCCAGTCAGTCCTGCTTCTTGCCGTATCTCCTTGTTTGTATTAATGCAATTTTGAGAAACACCATTTCCAGAGAGACTATTTCTGTGATTGATTATTGTGTGCGGAAGATATCAAATACCTGACAGTCTTTAGGTCAGTCTTGGAAATGTAAGTGTTCTGAAAGGGCTGCTGCATTCCAGTGGTGAACGAAATTACTCCTGTCTTATTAAAGGAATAATTATCCAAATACAGCAAGGAAGAGGCTGGATGATAATGACCTCTGGAGGTCTCTTACAAGCTACATGACTATGATTCTGAGATATGCTCTAACCTTTTGTTATTAGAGGTAGGATTCATCTGAGTGTTACTTTTCAGATGACAGTGACATGCTCAGTGTAAACCTGTTTAAAACAAATAGAAAGAACATAAGAAATGCAAGCATCCATTTCCAATACCCACAAGTTCTGTTACTACTTATGCCAGCTGATTTCATAAATGCAACTTCAAATAGCATCCACAGATATATTCTCTATTATGGACTCAGTAGGAACCACAGTGAGTGGTGCCTGAAAATAACTCTGGGTAGTGTGTGAACTTTTGTATATTCTTGAATAGAAACTTGGCTTATTTTGTATTATGAACTGTCATAAATTGCACTCAGGTTAGCTAAACTCAAAGCACCAGTTTACCATCCAAATTTAGAAAAATGAAGGTTAAGGTTAAGAAGGTTAATGAAGTTAGCAAGTTGGCAAAACAGAAATGCTTCTACAATATAATGAATGTTGTAGAGCATTCACGTTTTGGCCGGCTTCACATCCCCCGTTAAGTCTGACTTTAGACGAATGTTACCACATCTGTATAGATGGATATTGAGCGATATCACTAAAAGTTAGTAATGCTGAGGGATTTTGCCAGCATTAAGTGTTGATCCATCAGCTATGATTCAGCTTGGCCCCTTCTATCACATAAATGATTCTATATTTAATTTGGATTTAGTTCTGATCTTTCATGATAACTTTACCCAAGATACAATAAGCTGTATATCTAAAACTATGTTCTGGAAACCCCAACGAACAGGAGAAACAGTATCATACCGAGCCTTTCCATGATAAGCAGAAGAACTGTGGGGTGAACTTCTGAGAGAATGGAGAAAGGAAAATGTGAACAGTGACATAGTTATGTCAGCACTCCTAACAGGTTAAAACAGATTGAGAAGAAATAATTAAAAACAAAATTACTGTAGCACATCTTTCAACCTATTTTGCTGTCTGTGTATGGTCATGCAGAGTATTGGCTCATTGTGGTAGAGACCCATCTAATGTGTCTTCAAAATGCCAAACTGTTCTACTAATATCATGTAAAAAGTGACATTTCCTCTCCTTCCTTTCTCTCCCTTCCCTTTGGATGGTTTAAGAGGTAAAAACGTTGCTAAGCAGAGTCTGGAAAATTAAAGTTTCTGCAGGAAGTGTGTTGAAAACTATAATGATATGTTTTTTCAAAGCCTGAATATTCACCAACTCAGGTTTCTAACATATGGCTATTTCTGCACAATTCCTTTTGTGATGGGAAGTCCCATACACTTAAAAAAGAAACCTGCAAACAAACAGGTGTAACACACTGCGGTATGATACGTAACAGCTACAAATAAAGAGTGGGATATACACATTGCAGCTAGAGGGTAGGAGTAAGGGGGAGGGAAAGGAAAAAGCATTTTATTTGTTCCCTCTGCTTTGTCTTAGTATTTATTACTATTACAATTGCAGGTTTTGCACTGATTTACTCCAAGTTCATTCTCCCTCTGCAACCAAATCCATGCTATTTCATTTCTATTTAATAAATCCTATCAATGAAATAGACAGCTTCTGTAGTACTGTAAAGTAGCTTTTATCAAATCTCTTAATTTGGCCTATCAGGACGAATAGTCTTGGGTCCAGTACTTGTTTTTTGAAGTCTCATCTTTTACCCTCTATTCTAGGTGATTATACCACTGGGAGGTTGGGATGATGAGACACATGCAGGGAATTCATTCTATTTACCATCTCCTGTAAGTTAAGGAAAAATGTTTTGATCATTTTCAATCCTTGAAACTGACATTTCCATAAAAGCCAGTTCATAGAATTCTCAGCAACCAAATTTACTAATTACAGCTATAGGATATGCACATTTTGAAGAACATAACTGAAAGCCAGGAGCATAAGGCAGTTTGGTTTCTGTTTAAACAAACTAAACAACTACCTCTCAAACTCAGTTGTCTCTAAGGTTTCAGAGAATCAGAGCAGAAAACTAGTAGCACGCCGAGTTTGTTTCCTAGGTGACTAATTAACATTCAGCCTGAGAAGTAGCCTGGATTTGGAAGAGAGCTATTCCTTAGGAATTAAGACAATAAAGTACTGAGAAGAATCTCAAGAGAGAGCAGAGAAAGTATTACTCCCCATTGCCAAGCAATAAAATCAAATGTGTGTTGTGCTCCTTTTTGGAGTTGCAAGTGATATCTCAAAGGATAAAATCTTTCCTCTCAAAGAAAGGCTTCCTTCATGTTTCCAGAATTTGTTGATTTATTCTCACTTCAAATTAAGTTACTAACTTTGCACCTCCAATACAAGAGTTTGAGTGTTGTACAGTTGTGACACTATGCCTTTAAGAGCCTGAAAAGTCTTTCTTCTAAAGCTACACTAGAGTATCAAAACAAATCTTATGAAAAATACCTACAACACATTTTATTTTGATTGCAGTTAACATTTGACTTTCCGATGCTTAAAAAATATCTAGCAAAACCCACAGAAACCACTATAAATTGTAACAAAGCTACCAATGAGCCTAGTTTCCCCTTCCAGCCCTTCCCCTTCACTCAGGAAAAGAAGTGGAAATCTAACTTTCTGCATGTATGTCTCTGAGCATGCTCCATTGTGGGCTTGATTCACTGCTTCATGCTTCTCAGGCTGGGGCAACCAGCCCATACATTGAGGTCTGAAATGATCCATTCTGGTTTTGAAAGCCATAGTGCACACTTATTACGAGAACCCTAACGCACATCCAAAAAAAGATCACTGGATGCATTTAACATTACATTTTTGTTCAGATGTTTAAAAATATATGCCCCAGATGTCTCCAGTTACCATGCTTCTGATTGCATCATGGAGCAGTTATAGAGCAGGAGAACTGGATCACTTTTGGATGACACTAAACCAGGAGCTGTGCTCCAAGATTCTATTTTTTGCAATTACTGACAGGTATTCAGTACCTGGGACCAAACTAGAGCTAATCTGAAGTAATGCCCCTGAGAACATACAGGGTGGACAGTGGGTCCTCAGCTTCAGATTCTCTCCTCTTGCACCATGCTAGTTGTTAACACACACTTGGCCATTGGGGGACTCTTGCTCAGTTGCTACCTTGCTTCTGTAGAAGTCTAATTACACCATGATCCATCCTTGGGCACCCAAAAGCTTTATGTCTGCTCAGCAGTACTGGTAAGAACTCCAGTGGAGGAGACTGGTTGTAGCACCGCCTTTGTTTCTTGACAAACGGAACTAATTGGAGGCAGTCCAGAGAAGACAGTGATAGCGAGAAAAGGTCAGGATATGATATGACCTGGAGTCTTTTAAAAACAGGCTAGACAAATATCTGACAGGTATGGTTACTCATGTTGTGGGGAAAGGTGATGGACAAGACAACCTTCGAAATTGCTGTCATCCTGCCTGACAGAAGTTCAGAAGGGCTTCATTGTTATAAGTGTGAGTAACTTCATACCCACTGAGATTTCTGAGGTCATATAGAATTAGAAAATGGATATTGAATGGATAAAGTGTTGCCATTAATGTGATAAATCTTTAGGAACTGCCTTTTCTTCTGGTGAAGTCAACAGGAGGCTTACCTGTTAGTGAGAGCAAGAAGGGCTCTTTGGTTCAAAGAGTTTATATGTGTGAATGCTCAAAACCTACTGAAACTGGTGAGTCCTAAAAGCAGTGATTGAAGAGAGAGAGGTACAAGTACCACTGCCCACATTGCTCTCTGGGGAACTGAGAAGCTAAAGGCAAAGCGCCCGACGACCCAGAGGAATACATGGCAGGGGCAGAACATGGGCTTGGTTTTGGTGTGTTCATTCTGCCAGATCATGCTACATTTCCACTTCACAGTTTTATTTTTTTCTGATGCCTTCCTATTATATAACTGCACTTTATGCATCCAAGACCTGCAGTTAATAACTCTTAAATAATCTCTACATGAACATTGCTGGGTATTTATTTATTTATGGTGTTGCTAGTCCCCTGTAGTGGCAGGAACTACTCTACTACATACAGAAGAGGATATGGCAAGTAGGAGGTGGTGGAAGCAGGAAAACAGGCTGTGTTTACGAACGAATTACGCACTCTAAATAATTTACTTCAATATATGACCTTAGTTGCTTCATCATGCTATTCATGACTATCTGTAATTGTTGCCATGTTGGCTGTGACTGGGGTCTGAAACTTCACAGCTAAAACCATGAACTTTTGCAACTTAAGAAGAAGAGAAAGCCTGAAATCAGCATCTAAGGACAAGCAGTTTCCATGGATCAGAGGCAGAATGCATAACCGCATAATTGATGTGTAACTGGAACTGAGTAAATGATAGATCTCTCTGTGACTCAACCAAAAAACCAGAAAGAAGCTATACAGACTATTATTAGAAGAATGAAACCTTGCCTAAAATTTCATTTTGCAAGAATGTGAATACCTTTTTTTTTTTCTTGATCTGAAACAGAATATTTTGTTTTATTTTAGCTATTCAATTGTTTTTCTTGGTGTTTTTTTTTTTTTTAAATATGACATTGGTTAATTGTAGTACACTGTTTTAAAATAAAGGAATAAGTTTAATTGTGATAATGTCAGAATGACAAAAACTAAACTAAAATGGTTCTGTATTTTCAGAACTCCACCAATTATTCTTCAGGATAAAATAATTTCTGGTCTAATTTTAAATCAGAAGCAGATGATGTGCCTGACTAATGATTCTTTTTCTTTTATTTTTTCCCCTGAAATTAAATATTTTTAAAAGAATTACTACAATTCTATGAATTACACATACTGAAAACTAATTTATCTATTTTTCTTATCATGCTATACAGTGATTCAAACCATCATATCTAACATATAATTGCACAACATTTATCATTGCCTAAAATGACTAGTCATCTGCTTATTTCATTCTTTAGCCTATCTAGTCTTTAATTTATATATTGTATTATTTGCTGCTTGCTTATTTATTTTATAGCTTGGAGAAGCAGGGTAATATGGCCAAAGTCAGACTGTCTCCAGTTCTTACAGAAGACCATTATACCACTGTGTGTAGAAGACATCACACACAGCTTTAGCTTACCTAAAGTCTGAGGAACATACTGTTCACTCAAAGAAGATCACAGCAATAGAAAGTGAGCTAACATGTTATGGACTTTTCTCACAGTGTGCAGATAGCAAGAACTAAAAAGGAGCTAGAGGACAGTAAAACAGTCTGGAGGAGCTTTGAAAGCATCCCAGATAGCCAGTCACCAGAGGAGCAGAGAGCATGTAGCAGGAGAGTCGTACACTGTGTTTTCGATAACTATACTTTCTCTGTGTGCATCCTGTGAACTGTACTCGGTGGTTGTGTTCTGTCTGTGCAGTGATATGTTTCTCCTCTTTCTGTGGCTGAGACTCATTACCACAATTACTTCCATGTAGACTCTTTTTTTCTATTTTTTTTTCCAATGGTAACTGGCAGATTGGATATCCAAACTGTGAAACCATAAGGACAGAAAAACGGCACCAAATACCCCCAGTTTCTAACAAGGGACCCACTCAATAGTGAAATTATGAGGGATGGCAAGCAGAAAACTAGTCTGATATGTCTGGAGGAGCTTGTTTAGCAATTAGATACTGTGATTACTGGCTACTGGGTCAGGGTTTGAGCTTTGTGATGTAGCTCCACTAACGGTCCTTTGATATTAAGAAAATATGTAATCTTAATCGTACCTCAAAAGGTCTGTAAGTATTAATACAGAACAATGTGTCTAGAGAAATTATGCACCAGATCAGCTGTCCTCTTTTTACAGTGATTCTTTTCTTAATAGCAATTTTCCTATAGATCTCAGTGCACTTTGGGGTGCTGGCTACTAGAGAAGACAGCATACATTTTTTGCTTGTACATAGGTGCATAAGAAAGTGCTCACATGCAGGTCAAGCAAAACGAAAATGATACCTATTTATTCCAGAAATAATTGGATAATAAACTCCAAAAATATCTGCCGTTCAGGAAACATAGGGAAATTACAAATATTATAGAAACTGTAGATATTACAGGGTTATATTAAAGCTGTTAAAATTGTTAGCACTTACCAAGAGACGGAAGAATATGTAGCCACATTACAGGAAAAGTTAGTGTCTGCAGTAAAATCGCTCATCTGTGTGTGTATAGAGATTGCAAACACAAAGATGATGAAAAGCCTTTAAAATTTTTTATTGTTAAGCAAGAAGGTAGGTAAAATAAAACATTTTTTCAGGAGATATTAGAATAATCTTTAAAATAAAGGACTGAAATATGCCAGTTCTGCCTGTGTAATGTTAGCTGGTGACTTGCACGGATATATTTAGAGTTGCTCAGGAATTTGTCCTGAGGCCCCAGTGCAGACCACTGATGCACTGGGCAGTGATGTCTCACCTCAGAGCTCTGAGTCCTGTAAGAAAATGGGCAACAGAAACATCAAGAGCACACGTGTAGGAGCTACTGCCTGTGGCCATGTTGTCCACCAGGCACTGGGTGGGCCACCTGGCACCACTCACCTCTAGGTGTGAACATCTACTTTCCTAGATGACACAAAGAATGAACGGTTGCCGTCGCCGCGGGGCCACCCATGCCAGGCTCCTACTGATCACTTCAGTGGTCTTGGGAAGGTCACACATGGTACTAAACTCATAATAAAGCATTGATGTCCAGGTAAATGTGAGCACAGTTGTCTCTGAAGAGCAGGTAGGACTATCAGATGGGACCAGGCAGGTGGGAGAAAAATGCTTATGCCAGAACTCTGATCTGCTACTAATCAGCTTATTTACAATCATCAAGAGACCCTTGGCATGACAAATCAATAACCATCAGAAAATACTTTACCTTTTCAGCTGCACATACATATATATATATATAAAAAAGAATACATACATATTTGCATATATACAGATTGATACTTATTGATCCATCATCCATCAGATGCAGGGCCCAGGTTAACAAAGCACAAGACGCAGTGTCAGAGGCACGCAGCTCGCATCGTTCCCACTGAGCAGGTTATCATATAAATGCAAATGTTTTTTCCTCCAGTGCCAAGGCAGCGGATACCCCCGAGTGGGGCTCTCACGTGCTGTTTCTCATTGACTGCATCTTACAGACCACCTTTATAGACTTGGGACTTACCTGGCTTACTGAAGTGAAGAATCAGTCCTTATGAAAAGGTTTTTTTTTCAGGGCACACGAACATAAAATGTCCTGCTGAGAGGGGGAAAGTTGTATTTCAAAGTCTGTTCTTTAAAAACTGCTGATTAGTGCTAAAGAAATCAATTTAACGCAAGAAAACTTCATAAAAGTGTATTCACTCTGCAGAAAATAAATCTGTAATTCCATGGGGATGTAAAAGAGAAAGAAGAAAGTGTCTATCCAGTCAGCTTCCACAAGATTTTTTTTCCCTAAAGGGTCCTTCTGTGTGTAAATTAAACCACTGTACTTGAAAGTGGTTGACTTCAGGAGAGAGTTCTTTGTTTTAAAAGCTGACTTGCTGTTATGCGTATACCTCTGGGTCTTGTGTTTTAAAGGTTTATTTTATTTTATATAAGCTGTATATAATATTTATTTAATTTACTATACAAATAGCCAAGGAGCCTCCTGTAATATTGCTGTCTGACTTTAAAAAAAAGTTATGAATCTCTTGGGGAAAGCCTGCAACTTTAAATGGAAAACCACAGAAAACAGTACTGACAAGTCTTGAAGGAACACCAAAACCCCATATATAATAAATAAACAAACAAATGTATAAAAATTTTTTATATATATATTTTATATACATTATTTCAAGGAAATACTTTGGAAACCTCTAAACACCTGCACACGTAGATTTTTTATTTTTAATTTTGTTTGCTCGTGTGATTTCATTTTTCTCTTTCATTTTTTGCTTCTCTCTTTAAAAAGCTGCTGACTTGTCCAGGGGAAAATATAGATGCCTCATGACATAGGATATCCACTTTTCCTTGATTTTCAGTTCTTTGGAAAACATAAGCAATCAAGAACAGTTTCACTGCTGCCAGCAACTTTTCCTTGGTGTCACCCTGCATAATATCACCTAGGTTTGCCCATTTGTTCTGCCAGGGAATCTGGTCAAATAGCTCCCAAAGGTTGAGCCTAGAAAGCAATATTAGAATCCACAATTGCACTAGAGCTAAAGCAATAATTCAGATCTAAAATCACTGTATAATGAAATTTGGACTTTGGTGTTAAGGTCACTGTTTTTCAAAATTTCTATCCCTGATGCTAGGAAAGTACAAGAGCAACTCGTGATGTGTTTGTTATAAACTACATCCAACATTTTAAGAAAATGGCTATTTTTCATGAAATTTCTGCCACATTGAAATCAGAATTTGAAAAGGAAGTAGAACTGAAATCAAAGCAGTGGAAGAAAGTTCATATCAATCACACTGCAAAACCTTTTCTCTCTTTATTCCTTGATTTTAGCCTTTGGCATTTTTTTTATCCCTATTAACTGAGTATTTTATCTTTGGAATTCAGGAGAATGAGAGAGACTCAACAGAAATCCAAAGTCTAACTGATTACAAGTGAATAAGAAAGATATCCTGTAACCTCCATTTTGAGTTCGTTGGTTTTTGGTTTTGTGGTTTTTTTTTTTTTTTTTTTTTTTTTTAATTTTTAGATCATTTGCCATTTTACATTAAAAGAAAGATTCTGGGTGAAACTGGAAGTGTTTAAAATGTGAGGCTTCGTGGGTGCAGGCTTCAACTATCTAGCTTTGCTGTGCAGCTGTACGGTCACAGCTGTTTGGAACGACACGAATGTACCAACCTCACTGGCCACTGCCCATGCGGTTTTCAGGGGACGGCTACTGAAAGGGTAAGCCGTGACAAGAGCCGTTTTCCACCGTGGTTCCTCCCCCCTCCCACTATGTAGCATTATGTAGTTCTTTTGCTTTTGTGGATTTGGTCAGGTTGAGAGAACTGCTAGCGTGCCGCTGGCGTAAGGCAACGCAAGGAGTGCCCGAGGCAAAATGTGCACTATCAGTCTATCAGCATGCAGCGCATGAGAAAGGCGCACAGGCTTCAAAGAAAGAAACACTTTAGAAGACATCTACAAGTCCTTCAGTAAAATTATAGATGAAATTTGCAACGATCTGGAGTACAGGGGCTGTCAGACGGTGACGACCTTGTGCGTGTGTGTGTGGTGGGGGTGGCACATGAGCTGGGGAAGGGTAGGCTTTTGTGCGGCAAGGCTGCAGTCACGCTGTCCTTTCCATACAGATAAACAAAGGACACAGAGATCCTCGGACTGGCAAGGTAGACCTCAGATAAAAAATCTTGGATTCAAACCCACTGCTTTTTTATTTCAGTGTAACGAACGTTAGACACCATATGTAAAAAGGTGTACTGAAAAGTAACCCTTGAACTGTAGAATACCATTGGAATTACATTAAAAAAAGAAGAAACCTTCAGATTGTCATATTTTATTTCAGATTGCTGTGAAAAATCTGTCTAGGTCCTTGCACGTTGCACACCAGTTTACAGGTACGGTTGTATTTTTGTTAGGAAATACTGGGGTTTCCATTTTGTGCATGCTTTCAGCCATGCTAATTGTCTTGCTGTTTTCTCTTTCAGTGAACTATATGAAGGATAATGTTATTCTGATTTTCTGTAAAATACATGAGAATCTCTGCTTCATTAAAAAACCCCAAACATTTCTGAATGCAGAAAAAATATAGAATATAAGCCTTGAAAGCTCAAAATCATAAACAAATAAAAAAGTCACAAACACAGATGACAACATCCTCATGGACATGTGCTGGCCTAATAAAATAAAATCCTTTCTAGTAATCCCTCCATCTCCTTTAAAAAACAACAAATTGTTTAAGGTGCTGTCACAATTTTTAAATAGCTGGTTTGGTTATGGTGGGTCTGACTGAAGGGAAAGGATTGTTTTTCAGAGGTTACGGCAGAAAAATTGCATTGTTTATCTGTAGTCAGCTGGACTACAACTCCATGCGCTCCTTATGGTTACGTCTGCCAACTGGTGGGCTTACGGGCTCAGTGGCAAGTCATAGTCTTTTCTCCTCTCCATTTCTTGCTGCTTTTTTACATTACTGTTATTCCAAGATGTTTTTGCAGGCATGAAGGGGCTGTGTCCATAATGATATATGATTTTTATAATCCTTTCCCAAGACCTTTCATTTAGTTACAATTAAGACCAGGGGTCTAACTTCAGTCTGTGTTTTTCCATGTTAGATATCCAAGGCTGAGGTCTCTATTTTGGTATTATGAGCAGACTAGAATTTTATCATTGTAGCAACGTGACTAAATAAAAGCTACAGAACGATCGTGACCTGTTTTGAGAAGAAAGTTTAAGAAATTGCAGGTATCAGTTGTACCAGTGGGTGAAGCATTACAGCAACACAATGTTTTTTAAGTTTTCCATGTACACGAAACAGTAACACTCCTCACAATACACAGTTTCAAGGTTCAAATGATTTTTGTCTTGCTGCTGAGTTACAAGAAACTATTTTGTAATCTTTCTTAAATTTTAGCTGGATGCTCAGGAAATTTTTGGTGAGATTGAAAGGGTGATACTTTTTCAAATGTCATAAAGATATGGTACATATAACAAATTCTCAAAAAAGAACAGTGTTAATAACAACTAAACACCAATCACAGTATTCCAACACTTAAAAGGGTGGCTACAAAAAGGATGGAAGCTCTCTCTTCACAAGGAGCCACAAGGAGAAGACAAGGGGCAATGGGTACAAGTTGCACTGGGAGAGGTTTCACCTCGACATAAGAAAGAAATTTTTTTACAGTAAGAACAATTATTCACTGGAACAACCTCCTCAGGGATGTGGGTTTTCAAGATGCAATTGGACAGGGTGCTAAATAATCTCATCTAAGCTCCCTTTCCCATGAAAGGCTGGACCAGATGATCTTTCAAGGTACCTTCCAATCTGGGCTATTCTATGATTCAAACAAAGCTTACTTTGAGTTTTACATTGAATATTTAAATTCCACACAAGGCCACACTGTACCTTACAGAGGAAATGAGCAACAGCTGAGAGGATTCAGTCTGTCTGCAGAGGTGCTAATACTCTTAAGAAACAAGGTCCAAAGATCCTTCCTATCTCAACATAGAAGCAGAGTGAAATAAAGAAAATGGTGTAATTTAAAATAATACTTTTCTTATGGATAAATATTAAGGACTTTCTTGTCCTATGTATGCATGAGCAAGACAGAGAAGGTGTCAAGTCTGTGTTCATATTACATCTGAGCTGGCTGGCCTCCAAAGCATTCTGAACACCTAGCATACTCTGGATAGCTGACATCTCACGTCCATACTGATCTTATTGGCAACCGATGCTCAGTTTGAATTTCAGAAGATTACAGATCCCACCTATCTTTTCAGCCCTCATCATTGGTCTTTTCTAGTGTGAAGGCATGCCAGACTGTCTTGTCCACCTGGAGCTGGTCACAGGGCAGCAGCACACAGACAGAGAGTTTAGATGGAGGCTGTTGGGCCAGACAAAGAGTGAAAAACAGTTTGGGTATTTTGCACATGGAGGGAGCTTTCGTGTGGACCAAGGGTGCTCCTGGAGGCAGATGAAGTGGATGAAGAACTTGGCCTTGGTCTGGGTAGTTTTCTAACACAGAGATGTAGAAGTAGGTAATGATCCTTACTTTAAGCTGAGGTTTTCCCATTTTTATCCGGAGGAGTATGGGATGGAGGGAAGAGAGGAAAGGCTGTCTTTCAAAGGTAAAGTAGGATTTCTCTTAAAGCAAAACTAATTTTAAAATTATGCAGAAGTGCATTGTTTGGAGTTAAAACTATTATCCTGAGCATCTAAAATTGCAAAAGCTAGATACGACTAACCAGCGAGTCTATATTTTATAATATTGTACTGGGTTTGCGTAGCAAGGTTTTGGTAGTGGGGGGGTGAGGGGTACAGAGGTGGTTTCTGTGAGAAGCTGCTAGAAGCTTCCCCTATGTCCGATAGAGCCAATGTCAGCCAGCTCCAAGACGGACCCGCCACTGGCCAAGGCCAAGCCAGTCAGCAATGGTGGTAGCACCTCTGTGATAACATAGTTAAGAAGGGAAAAAAAACTCCTGGGGGAATATAGCAGCAGAGAGAGGAGTGAGATGTGAGCACAACAACTCTGCAGACACCAAGGTCAGTGAAGAAGGAGGGGGAGGAGGTGCTCCAGGTGCTGGAGCAGAGATTCCCCTGCAGCCCCTGGCGAGGACCATGGTGAGGCAGGCTGTCCCCCTGCAGCCCATGGAGGTCCATGATGGAGCAGATACCCACCCGCAGCCCGTGGGGGACCCCACGCCAGAGCAGGTGGATGCCCAAAGGAGGATGTGGCCTGATGGGAAGCCCGCGCTGGAGCAGGTTCCTGGCAGGACCCATGGAGACAGAGGAGCCCAGGCTGGAGCAGGTTTGCTGGCAGGACTTGTGGCCCCGCGGGGCACTCACGCTGGAGCAGTCTGTTCCTGAAGGACTGCACCCTGTGGAAGGGGCCCACACTGGAGCAGTTCGTGAAGAACTGCAGCCCATGGGAAGGACTCACGTTGGAGAAGTTCATGGAGGACTGTCTCCTGTGGGAGGGACCCCACGCTGGAGTGGGGAAAGAGTGTGAGGAGTCTTTCCCCTGAGGAGGAAGGAGCAGCAGAGACAATGTGTGATGAGCTGACCATAAACCCCATTCCCCGTCCCCCTGTGCCACTTGGGGGGAGGAGATAGAGAAATTGGGAGTGAAGTTGAGCCCAGGAAGAAGGGAGGGGTGGGGGGAAGGTGTTTTTTAAGATTTAATTTTATTTGTCATTATCCTACTCTGACTTGATTGGCAATAAATTAAATTATTTTTTCCCCAAGTCGAGTCTATTTTGCCCGTGATGGTAACTTCCAGTGATCTCTCCCTGTCCTTATCTCGACCCACGAGCTTTTTGTTATATTTTCTGTCCCCTGTCCACCTGAGGAGGGGAGTGATAGAGCGGTTTTGGTGGGCACCTGGTGTCCAGCCAGGGTCAAACCACAACAAATATTAATAAAAAATAGGAACTTTTTGGTTGGCTCCACCTTGCCGCTATTTGACATTTGCCCTTGCCCTTCCACGATCCACCTTCCTGGTCTAGCCTCTGTGATGTTTTTTGATGACACTTGAAGAGCCAGCCATTCAGTTGACCTCCATCCCTACCGCCTTGCAAAGTAGTTCCTAAATGCTGTGGAAGGCCTTCACACAGGTGGATGTGACGTATCTCATCTTTATGTAGGCAGATCAAACACTACCTCTGTCAGTGTAAATATTCCCTTTTATGTCAACAGCCTTTGTACAGCCCCATAGGATGGACGTACCAACAGTGCTCAGGGAAGTTTGGTTTATTTCCAATGACTTCTCATTTCTTTCCTTTTTCTGAAGACTGTATTACTCACCTATATTTATACATGTATTGAGAAGATCACATATGTAGCTTTGTAAGTTGCAAATGTTCTTTCTTTCCTTCGTTATTTTTTTTTCTTACTTAGCAATTGCAAGCACACTGCAAGAAGACAGACTAGGGCATGAAAGATGAGGAAGGAAAAGATGTTTGCTGTGATCCAGATGACAGTCGTGCAATTAAACTGCCAGGAAAAAAAATACATGCTTTACTTGTCTAAAGAATGGTTTCAAGCCAAGCACATTTTGTACTGCACATTCAAGGAAGTAATTAGCATATCTGGCATTGTAATAGCTTAGGTGATGGGCAACAAGATATTAGTCACTGCAAATAGCTGCAGTATGGAACTAAAGTACATTACACGGATAGTTGTTTGACACCATCTATCTGAGGAGAAAGAACATATAAATGCATTTAAATAAATTAGAATGCAAAATTACATTTCTTCCTTCCTTTTGAAAATAGAATTAAATTTATTGAAATAATTTTTGCATGCTTGCCTCACGTTGTCTTGTGTATTTTTTTAGAATAAATGAGCTGAGAACAGTGGGTAATCACAGATCTCCTAGCCTGTGCATTAGGGGATTACTGTGTCTGAGTCCATGCTTTGCAGTGATGATATAGACAAATCCAGTAATATCTCATATCATTTTGTTTGTGTAGGACCCCCTGTTCCTCAGATGAGTTAAGAAATAATTCATCTGAATCAGTTAATCACGAAAATACAGATGTAATACAAGACCCAGTGCGGAGTAATGCCAAGGTCAGGAAATTGTTGCAAGGAACTCCACTTAGGTCCCAAATCTCAGTGGCAGCCAGGAGGCAAGTCAGCCTCAGTACTCACACCGGACGGCCTGAGATCAAGGACAACCACTTTATTTTTGTCTGGTAGAAACAAAGCAAAACAAAACACAACAAAAGTCAAACTATCAAAAGGAAATTCTTGCCTGGGGTCTAGTCTTCTTCCCAAGTATTGCCTTTCATAAAATTTCCACTGAGGGTAATTATTTGAGTCTTCAAAAAGTCTGCGTGTCCCTGCGTACTCAAGGATAGCACATGCTCAGCTAACACAATATGAATGGCAGATCTGATACATAGCACTAAGCAGGGGTCAGCTCAGATGTGACAGCAAGTTCAGAATTAAATTATCCAGCAACACTCACTAGATGAGTCTCTGTAAAAGTAGGGTCACAGCTGGGTAGCAGACCCTTGTGCATTGGGGATACTAGCAAAAGCTCATTGCTAAAATAGCACTGTTGATATAGAGGCCTTGATGTTGATCCGTGGCTGTAAAACATACATATCGCCTTTTACAAGATGCTAATCTTAGATAAAACTCGCCATAGACTGAGGGATAGAAAAGACCTATCGAACACTTCTACATCCAGGAATGCAGAGATTTTTTTTTTTCAGCTACCAAAAAAAATCTGATTTTAGGCACACAGCGAAATGTCAGCTGTGATTAGCAACATTACTACTGCAGGCAGGTATCCAAAGGCTAATTGTAGAAAATGGCTAAAGCGGCATATTACCTGCATCTGTTATTGATTACATGAAGAAACTCTGGGTATATATGGGGGCCTGAAGAAGGCATCCAGGGGGGATATGTTTACTTTTCCTAAGTCTCTCAGAAGTTTAACTGTTTGTTAGAGGGCTCATTTTCATATTATTAACCAAATCAAACTAGATCAAATTGAACTTCAATAGTCTTAGATATAGTGTTCTTGGACTAGTCATCTATTGGGAATGTCTCTATATCATTAACTAGTACTTGCTGGTACAAATGGTAGTATCTTTTGTGGAGAAACACAGACGCAGAACTAAAGACTTGCAGGTGGAATTACAGTTTATATGTAAGGAGGAACCACAGGGGAAATTTAATCCTCTTCAGGGGAAAAATTCTCTTCAGAAAGGATTGCATTCTTTTTCATTTCTTAAGAACTTCTCTCCTCCTGCTGTTTTTATTTTGATCCTTTTTTGGCTCTCTGCTACAGTTTATGCTTTATAAATTGGCAGTGGGAGTACTGCATGCTTCCAAATTCTCACTACTGCAAATGTTCTCATTGTTCATTCAAGAATTAATCCTGCATCTGGAATACAGTTATACTCCTATTCCTAGCCCAGGTAGCCACTGTGAACTGAACTATTCAGGTTTTCACTATTGACGTGTACAAAAGTAAGATTATGACTTGCTCTGAATATTAGGACGTGTTCAACTATACATAGTCCTTGTGTCCGGGGTCTCTCGTGGAAGAGCATGACATGACTGAAAGGTGCTGAAATAATTCATTTGGGTGCTGTCACTGGGGTCTGTTCATATTCAAGCTGATTGCCCCACTGCTTTGTCCCAGACTCTCTCTGGGACATTGTCTCTGGGATGACACAAAATCCTTTCTACTATAGTCAGAGATGAGTCGGCATTTTGTACATATATAAATGTCCATACAAACTGCAATACAAGAGAGAGGCAGGCCGAAGGAGGTTTTTTTCTTTTTCTTTGTCTATTTTTTTTGAACCTATAGAATTACTTTTGAACTTTTTCAAGTAATACATGGGTAAATCTCAAATAATTTTTTGTTGTTATGATGCTGCATTATGATATTATAAGTTACCTATGGATGGTATTAAATTGTGCTGGTTTAAGGTTTTTGGCTTTGTTGTGGGGGTTTTTTGGAGGGTTTTTTTTTTTTTCTGGTTGAGCTGCCTAAAATGATCATCTTACAATTTGTAATCTACACTACTTCCATATATAGTTTTGGCCCATCTTAGCAGGTGAAATCGGTCACTGCTGTTTGAGTTGGTGGAAGCATCACAAGGTATACTAGTTGGCAACTAGTTCCATGCTATGTGTTGTCCACAGGATTTTATTTTTAAGCTAAACTTGAATTCAGTCTTTTTGCAGGATACTTTTACAGTGAAAAATTTAGTGAAAAGTAAAAAAGTGTAAGAAGAAAAGCAATAAGGAAAAGTATTCAAACTGTGTTGAATGACAGAAGTATGTACATGAGTATAGGAGTTAGCATAAGTTAAGCCTAGTTGACAACAGTGTCAGCATAAGTAGACGAGGTTTAGTTAGCCCCTTAGAATCAGGGAGTAGCTTAGTCATAAGAATAGCAGAGTAACTTCAGCATAAACAATCTGTTATTCACTGTGAACGTTGCAAAGGTGTCGAGACCCTTTGAGACATGCAGATCATGAGCATCATTGGTGGCAGCAGCCACCTGCGGGGTGCCAAGTGTAAGAACGAGTCAACTAAGAATGAGGGTATTCCCTTCCTCGTCCTGTAACACTCGGGGCCTGGAGTCACTGGGGAAGAGACTAGTAGAAAGGCAGAAGAAAGGCCATGTCTGTAATAGGTCTACAATTTTCATGTCTAATCTTCTGAGATTTACTGTATAGGAAACTTCAGAATCATTTTAATGGAAACAAACAGATTGTTCTAAGCATGTGTGTGTGAAATGAAGAAAACATGGTTCTTTATTAGTAACAAGCAGTTTGTCATTATGTTAAATGAGACAGAAAAAAGGAGTTTGAAAGAGTTTGTTCAGCTGTGGCATTTGTTCAGATTCAACAAAGTAAACAACCTTTTAAACAGCAAGAGGTCACAAAGAACATGGGATATAAGGATCACACATTTAGAAATCAATAAGTCATGCTGCACTTTATCAGAGTGTGAGGACAAGTAGAGGAAAATCCAGTCACTAGTTATGGTGATGGCTGGATTTTACACAAATATTCTCAGAAAATGAAGGAATGATTTCTTCATCCTAATTACAGCATGACACAAGTTACCTTCATCTGCACATGCCTGTTCCGGTGACTGTAGTGCATGAGGAAATGTACAGGACAGTCAGCCTTGTCCTTGTAGTGTTCTGGGGTTTGGATACAAGGGAAGATGGAGCAACGGGAAAGGAAAAATTTTCATTTTTCTCTGACGAAAGGGGAAGATGCTACTTTTATATTTGTTGAATAAGTGCTCAGCATGTTGAGGAATATGAAGTTGATGCAGCTGAGGGAGGCAGAGGGAGACTGAGGGGCTTTGGAGGCTACCACTATGAGAAATGGTTTCAGACTCTCTGAGATGAGCAGAACAGGAACTGTTTGTCCATGTAGATGGGCAGGACAGGGAACAAATAAGATAACCTTGGCTCTGCTCACACTCTTTCCAGCTCAGGAAGCTTAGTTCTGCCTTTCATAAAGAAGGACCTATCCTGCAAACTCTTGCATGTGATGTATCTAGTCATCCACCCAATAAATCCTTAGCTTTAGTTGCCATATTACTTCAAAAGTGAAGGAAACTACAGACTTTTCAGGAGTGTAAATGCAATACTCCCAATCCAAATAGTCACAAATTCACAGGACTATTTAAAAACATATGTGGTATGTACTTGTGGGTGGCAAATGTCAACATTTACATGTATCTGAATTTGTAGTCTTCCAGGTACGCTTCAGTTGCACTTTCAAATTTACGGCACAATAGTAATTATAACATTTGCTTTAATAAAAGCTTAAAACCTAGCACCTTCTTGTGGGGCCAAAGGCTGAGGTTTTGGGAAACAAAACAAAAAAAACCCCTCGGAATAAATACCGTAAGTTTCCTAAGAAACTTGAGCTATCTGGCAACTCCCAGTTCAAAAGGCCCAGGTCTGCATTTTCATTTGTACCTTGTACAGACAAAAGCCCTATACCAGGGTTAAAACAAAGACTGCAGTAATCTTGGTAGACAATGATTAAATCTATCAGTTTGAAAACCCTTTACAGATTGTATGCAGCAGCCAGTGCTGTACACCAGTGCATCAGCGCTCCTCAGAAACAAGAACTGAGCAATGTTAGCTTGGCCTTACTTATCACAGAGGGCAACGGCATTGTTTCGGAAATGGTCAGGACTGTGAACTGTAATGAATCCACCTGCATACTTAGAAACGCTCCTTTAGATGCAGGGAACAAGAACATTCCTCTTCCAGGGGAAAATACACCTCTGCGTGTAGAGAGATGTTATATCTCTTTGTATAACTCATTTGTTTCTCTGGAAGGCATAGTTATATTTGAATCAAAATGCTTGCAATTTCAATGTATGTTCCAAAATAAGAAGCTTCATTGGTTTACTAAATCTAAATAATACAAAGTGACACTAAACACTCAAAGTAATTTGTCTGACTGCTGTCACAGAGCATTGCTACTGAAGATGGATGATAAAACTCATTGAGTTTTTCTGTTTCCTAGGTAAACAGCTGAAGGAAATGTGTCTGTGTTCCTCTATTCTTGCCCTAGGGCATTTTGATTAATATTGACATCATCAAGCCCTGTGCCAGTGGACCAAAAGAAGAATAACATATTCTGGTGACTAATCCAATACTGACAGCAGCAGGCAGCCTGAATTCAACGCAGAAAAATATTTTTAGTGGATTTCTCCTGAGCCCAGGACTGAAGCCAGCACTTGGCAAGAGCCATCACTCACCAGACAATCAGCTGTAACTCTGAAGCTTTTGAAGATACGAAACAATATATTCTTACTCTTTAGCATCTTGCCTTGCACAATTAGTTTTCAAGATGGCTCCATCTTTAAATTCAACTTCTTTGGACAAATCAATTATTTAGAAATATCTACCACTCTGCAATGTTGAGCACACGAAGTTGTATGAACAAAACCAAGCAACACCAGCTGCGGTACACTTACAGAATCAAAACTGTATGACTTGCACTAGAATTTATTATGTTCCATTTCCTTCTCTTTTCCTTCCCCTTCCCCTTTTTTGTGAACCCCTCATCATTCTAGTTAGGTTGGAAGTGTTGTTTAACAAGAGCAGATACTGATGGGCAAGGCAGATAGTCACCCTTGCAACTGAAAATGATGTTGGTGGGAAACAACATGTTTCTGGGCTGTGCTGGTGGGACTCTGCTTTTGTGTGGAATAGAGGAGTTGGGTGTAGCCAGTTGCTTTGAGGACAGGACATGGTCTTGCTTACACAGTGGAGGAAGATAGATCAGCATCCCACACTATCTTCTAAAACTGCTGTATGTCAGGACTGCAGTCATTTGGCGGAAAGTGGGGGTTTCATGCCATGTTCTTCCTCTTCATGCAAGTAGGGAGGCAGAGAAGATAGGAAAAGGGCTAAGCTTTGGCTTTTTTCAAATGGAAATGACCTGGATTGAGGAGAGAATAACTTGTTATGAGGAGAGTCGTCACATGTGCTTTCCTTCCTGAAGCAAAAAGAGAAGCCATGAAGACAGTGAAATGTCACAGATTCCACTTACTTCCCCAGGCTGATCCTGGATTTTGTAAGTTCTGCCCCTGGGGAGAGAAGTGAGGCTCAGTCCAGTCACCTAAATATCAACCATGAAGGGTGAAGGAAAGGAGCTGATTGAATGGTGCAGAAGGTTTTTGGGTGAAGTGCCTGAAAGGCAACAATACAATAATTCCTTTCAGTACAATCCCACAGCTTGCTGTGGTACGGTCTCTAGCTGAAACAAAATGAAAGTTTATATTCATTGGTAAACAGGAAAGAACCTAGATGTGAGCTTCCTAGCCACATGTACTATTCCTGAGGTAGGAGAAAAAATAAACACTTTAAAAGAATTTAATTTCATAATATGCTTACACAGTCATTCATACAGTATGCACTTTTAAAACATTACTTACAGATTTTCAATTAGATTTCTGAAAGCTATGCTTGATATCAATTTACTTGAGTATGCAGCCTGTATTTGTCTACATAATATAACTTAAATATCCAAATTCAATTAGAGCTCAATGTAAATATTTAAATCCAATTATTACTAGCAGGCAAGCACACAGATAAATATTACCAGACAGCAATGTCAGTCAAAATTACACGTAATTCACTGCACTTGGAAGACAATCAGAGTTTATATGAGCTTACGAGTTCTTTGTGCAATAAAATAGATATACCAGAATTATCTTGTATTACCACACTGTAGGCAGGTTATCACAATCAGCTAGCTAAGACCCCATGCGGCACCACGGATGGGTAGCGTCAGACAGCTTTCCTTCTCTCATTTGAAAGAATTAGAAACCAGGCTCTACTGCTATTCAGATAAATGGTTCTATCTGCCTCACTGACATTTGTTTTTCTGCTAGAGATACCTATGTAAAGTCACTTTAAAATCAGGCCAAGGGAACTAATGGGAGTCAGCTGAGAGCAACCAAACATTGTGTAGTTTGACAATACATTTTGTTTTCTTTTTCTTATCTATCCTGGATTTCTTCCTTCTGTCTCACCCCGAGGCTGCTTCTCTGAAACATCCTGAATGGTGGTTGAATTTATGGTTATGCTGATCTCATTAAAGAGCATTTGTGCCACAACTAGAGCATGTGAACCAGTTTCTGGTGCCAATGAAAATCTTTGTGAGACAACGAGAATGATCCCCCGTGTTATTGTAGTGGGTGGTCATTTTGATTTCATGGAGCTTGGGAAGAAGAGGAGGGAATATTTTTCCTGATACTTGCCACTGTCGTATGCTTGTGTGATGGGTTCAGTTCCCAACCTTTAACCTTAGTGAATTGATTTTATCAGGTTTTAGGAATAAAGAACTGATCAACAGTTTAAGAATAAAGTTTTAGGAATAAAGAACAGACATACATTTCCTAGAACATCTACATCCGCCCTTTAGCCAGCAGCCACAACTCCAAACCAAAGTTTTGCTACAACTTCCTCCTATGAAACACTTCTCCTTCTGATTGTAGGCACAGAAAAAATTAAGCTGCCAGTTCCCTGTGCTAGTGAGCTGTGTGGAGGTGATGCTCTCCAGCAAGGTGTTTCCCATGCCCACCTCACCAGTTAGAATGCCTGACGTTATTTGTCTAAATCTCAGCACATTTAAGTCAGAAGCACAATCCACAAAGGAAAATCAGTGAGGAATTGCTTGATACTGTCTCTCTGGATACCTTCCAGGTTTGGGATGTTGGCTGCTGTGCTCCTCAGGGCTCTGGCGTTAAGGACCTGGGCATGGGTACTTTTCTGTTTGGTTGTAATTGGTAATGATGAGGAAGGTGGTGGATGGCTATTTAAGATGGTTAGCTAGCTCGTTTCAGACTGACTTGGTATTAGAGGGATTTTAGCAGGATGTTTCCTTGACAAAAACTATTTCATGATTTTTAATTCAGGGGTGTCCGAAACTGATAGTTATGACTGGGTTTTAACAAGCTGGCATTAACAAACATATCTTAAAGAACAAGACTAAAGGGCAGAGAAGCATATTAGGCAGACTTCTATGTGGACTTAATGGACACAGAGCTCAGAAATTAAGAGCTCAAATGTCAAGAATTCCCAAATGTAAATTCTAAGTTAAATAAAATCTGAGTATAAGTGAGCCATACTTCTGTTTTGTTAGTTTCATCTATATTTAAGTACAAAACCATTATCATATTTCAATATTTTTAGGATTTTTTTGTACTATTGACAAAATTAATATTCAATGAGTAAAACGCAATCAGCTTTGCATAAAACATGTCTACCCAATCCCACTATTGCAAAGACTTTACAAATAATTTGGTTTTATATAACATCACATATGGTATTTAATATGTAAAGTCTCAGATATTGACTTGATTCTTGAATCTCAGTGAGCGCTTTATAACAGCTCACCTTACAGAAAGTCTTCTTCAGTCATTCCAAATAAAATTTTGATCCTCAAAGGCTCTACGTTTGAAATTCTGTTAGAGTTGGGACAGGCAACAAACTCTTGTCAATCTCACTACTCTTTGGAGCAAAGCAATTTTCTTCACCATTTTCCTCGAGGAGCAGCATTAGAGCAAAGAGAATTTATTGTGAAAAGCTATGAAAGAAATTAAAATGGGAAACTGTGGCTGGTCATCTTCACTGGAAGTGCACTACTCCATGGGATGTATGACACCGGCACAAAGAGAACTGCTGTTTTTTGAAGAGATGTAGTGTGAAGCCTGAGGACATAAAAGATACGTGCTGGAGAAGGCAAAAAAGCACCTGAGTGGGAGTGAGTATGCTCATCACTTCAGTAGAAGAGCTTAGGCTGTGATTGCTGCATTTTAAAATTCCAAAGAGGAGAGTAATTGAGCAATTTAAGCATGGTGGGCATGTTAAGCAAAATCAGTGCATGTGCAAATCAGAGCGCTTGCACTGCTCCCAAAATACCACCTTCAGAATGTGACAAGTGATAAAGATTTCTGTCTTTATACTGCCATAGACTTAAAGCTTTTAAAATAATCTGTTTTGTATGACTATAACCAGCATTGTGATCAACTGAGCTGCATACAAGCAGCACAGAGAATGGAGTTCATGCAGGACCTTTTGTTCTAAAAATACATGCGTCTGTCATTTGAGTTAAGCAACAGATTCTGTTATCTGCAACAGTAGCAGCAGGAGGGCTTTTATTCAACTTTCAGAATGACATAGTAGGCAATATCGTGAGAAAATAATATTTCTGTTTCCTTATCTGAACCAATGTGTCGCAGCAGGATAAGAGGGCACTATATATACATATATTTTTTTTTAATTAATTTTCTGCCTCCATATGCATAACAACTTTTGCTTTGGGAGACTCTTACATATTCCATGCAAAGTACAAATCCATTTAGAGGAATGGTAGTTTTTTGGCCTAGAAGACAGGAAATCTGGATTCATTTCTGATCCCCAATTTACTCTGCATCACTTTTAATGTTGTGGTAATAGTGTGCATTGGCTGAGACAGTGCGCTCTTCTCTGCGTGTAAGAATATTTAATAATTTCTGAAACTATATCATCTTTATTTTTCACTAGGCTAAAGGGTAGACCAGTGAGGCTTTTTACAGGTGCCAATCTCCTCTCCTGAAGTCAATAAGAAGTAACTGTTTTAGCGTATTTCTGAGGCAAGCTGGAAAGGAAAGCGACAGCCACCAAAAGTTTCCCCAAACCATGAGGTTGTCTGAAAACACATGGAAGTCTGGAAACAACGTACCATGGTGCATCACGAGCCCTTTCACTTGCAGGAGCAGGTGCAGGAGAGGGGTAAGGGCAAAGCTTCCCACCGTGCAGCACGGCCCGAGCCCCGTGCCGGGGCCAGGCTGGGGACGTGGCGCTGCAGAAGGGGGAGACACCTGTACCACCAGCCCAACAGCCTCCCCATGCCTTGGGGAGCTGAGGAGAAGCCACCACGCTGCCCTGCAGAGCATCCAGTTCTTCCTTCTTGATCGGAGCAGAACTAATAGAAAGGGTAAATCCCTCAGAGCTTTGTTTGCCGTCCTTTCATGTCCTCTTTTCCTGACAAATCTGCTCCTGGTTTCCCTTTTGGTTCTTGCACTATTTTAAGCTGCACATTCTCCACCTCTAGTAAATTTGATTATTGTGAGGCATACAGAAACATTTAGGAATGATTGAAGTAGAAGAGTTAGGACTTTAAGAGGAAATTATATTGCACAGATTGCAATGAAATCTTAGAGAAGGTGGTATTGCTTCTATGTGAATTACAGATGATTTTCCAAAATAAACTATACTACTCATAACCATCAGAACTCATCCCTCTGATGAAAATGAGTATTTTATATATTAAAGAGGAAATATTAAGATTAAAGGTGACGGCAAACTGGAATGACATTACCCTTGCTAGATAAAGATGAGCAGTTTTTCAAAGAAAACGGAATCTTTCAATCACAGATGTAAACCAAGTCCCTGAATCAAAGCAGAGAACAGAATTGCATTTAATATCTTAGCAGAAATTTGACTTAGGATAGATTAATGTCCAGCCAGCAGAGATCAGAAACAGGATTGGAACCTCAATACTATATATCTACTTTCACTTCAGGAGAATTACAGAAGCCTGCCAAGGGGCAATTGCTTGTATGTTGAACTTGGATACTATTTTTCTCCAGACAATATTCTCCAGTGCTGCAGATATACTATGGTGGTGTTTTTCCCAATTTCTATCAGATGGAATTAAGCAGTTGGTAGAATGAAAAAAAGATCACATCCAGCTGAAACTGAACATTTGCGGCTTAGGTTTCCTCTTTAAACAGTAGTGTCCTGCTAAGTGCCGACAAGTACCTGACATGCTTGAGCTTGTCCACCCTGGATCATCATTGCTTCATAACGTGTTGTCATTAGCACCAATTCAACTTAAATGTAAATTAAACCCTGTCCAAATCTGGCTTTTTTTCCTTTGCAGGGTGGTAAAGTTCTTGTCTGTTTGATCTAAATGGTTAGGCAATTAGGAACAAGGAAGCTGGAAATTAGGCTTATGTTTCTTAAGTGAAATACTTCAATAATCTTAAATACTTTAATAATCTTAAATTGAATAATTAACCCATTATTTAAAATATGGTCTAATGACTTTGAAGATTACAGTAAACAATATCATAGCAGGAAATGGAAGATAATGTGAAAAGCATTACACAAAGTACTAGTTAATAATGGAGCTGCTTGATTTAATTGTTTTCCTTCGAAGATATTCTGTCTTCAACCCTGCAAAGCTGGTGGCAAAAATGTCCTGCACCTCTTCATGGTGTAGAATTTTAAAGGAACAGATTCATGAAAAGAAAACATTTTGTAATGATACTTGGATATAGCAGGGGTGCTCAACTTGGGGCCAAAAGGTTAAGAAGGCTGCTCTTCCCACCCATGGAAATGAAAACGAACTGATCTTTCTGTTTTAGAGTTGATCTTAAGGCATCAAGTCAACGGGACCATGCTGTAGGTGCACAAGGAATTCTGGCATGGAAAAGAAAGAGAATAAATAGGAAAAGTTGATCTCTGCCATTACAACCCACTGATCTCTATTTACTTTTGAACAGTTTGCTTTTGTCAGAAAGACAAAAAAATTGAGTAATTTTAATCATTTTATTTCTTTTTCAAAATACATATGAAACAATTAGAATAAAATTATTTCAAATGAGTTCTTTTCTTTTTCGTCTTTTTTAATATAAAATTATCACAAACTGTACACTTCATAACATCTTTTGAGGTTTCATTGTTACATATTTTTTTCAGAACTGACAAATAGATTCACACTTTCTAGAGAATACATTGTAAAAATACTGAAATGTGTTACAGCTCTCAAAGGCTAGTGCAAAAAGAAACATTTACTATCAGTAGTACAATTTTATGCTCTCAAGTTTCACAAATGGCCATTTAGCGCATACAGAAAGCCAGTAACACAAGTTCAAAAAGTTTTGTTTTCTTGTCTCTATAACGCAGAAGCCAAGGATATTGACTTGAACAATGGCTAGGTATCAAATCACAGACTTCATTGAAAAAGTCACATCATGAACACCGAATAAAGGGTACTAAAACAGTCAGGTATTTAATATTAGATCTTGGTCAGCCAACACCACATAGCAAGAAGAGACAAAATCGTAGAAGAACTCTGCAGTTCTTTGTAAGCTACATAGACTTGGCAACATTTCTGATCTAATCATAAAGATTATTTTAAAGGTAGGGAGTTCTGTTAGAGTTTGGGCCAGTTAAGGCCTAATCCAGAACCCCACATGGTCACAGCAAAGATGCTTATTCTGACAAGCATTGTATTGGGTGCTTTCTTTTAATATTTCAAAATACTAAGTGTTTAAATATTGAGTGGGGTTTTTTTTTTAGCTGTCAATGTTTCCTATGGCCAGGAACTCCAATTTAACTTCCTACCTTTTGAAGCATACACTCTGGAGAATGCCTTCTCCACAAACAAGCATATACTAGAAAGATGTTCTGTGCTGAAGAAAAGATGTGGCTAATTTCTGTATTCTACTCCCCCCGCTTCAGTTCTCGCCAGGAGCGCACTGAAGACAGTTGGCTTGAACGCAGTGCAGACTACAAGCTCACGAGAAGAAAGGAGAAGCTTTTCGGGGCTCCCCTTGCAGTGGCTAGAGGAGCGTCCGGCTGGCACGCGGAGGAGCCAGCACTGCAGTCCTGCTGCCTAAGGTGGTGAGGGCTGGGCAGAGCAGGACAATGAAGAAATGCAATTTGGCTTTGCCCGCTCTCGTCCCGGCTAGCACGGCTACGCTAGCGTGGAGGGTGCCGAGATGTGCTTTTAGCATAGACTAGCCGTGAAACTCCCCGCATCACTCCATTCCTAGCCAGCAAAGCACCTGAGCGGCTGCCCTGCTCAGGGTGCGTGCCCAAGCCATCGCGACTTCACAGGGACTCGATTATCGGGTCACATTTAAAAAATATATCACATGGTTTGCTGAACAAAGGCCCTCATGATCTCCACCAGAAAGGGGAGAAAGCACAAGTCAGAAGTGCGTCTCCAAATCGGGACGCCAACAGTGCCTACTTGTAGGGTAGAGAACTAGCCATATCCCATCCTTAGACATGTGCATTTAAGTCCAATGTATCCTACTGAGACTACTCATCTAAATAGAGAAGAATAGAAAGAATTTAGACTCACACTTGGAAGAAAAAGAAACAAGAAACGATATGAAATATATATCTATACTTTTTCCTTTTCTCAAGAAATAGTTTTCTATTTATTTAACAAAAGTAAATTTTGTTCAATATTTTTCCATAGAAATATAGAGTGAAAAGAAGTGCTTTATATCTGATGTGCAACAGGACTATCTAAATGTTACATATTAAAGGTTTAGTCTATACAGACACCCTCTGAGCATCAATAGCAAGATGGCATCATGTGGAAAACTGTAGGCCACTATTAAAAACGAAAAATCTGGTAAAAATACATCTGACCTCCATGCCTGACTACAGAGACCAGACATTTTTATTTACCAAATCAGGCAGCTGAGGCTCGCATTTCTTACCGGTATTAGTAAAATCAGCATTTGCAATAATAGTTCATACCCTAGAGATGCACTGAAGACTTTTAATGTAGCCCAAATTGTCAGCAAGCCACAAACATCCATGGTGGATATAAAAGAATTCATTCTGCTTGCCTTGAGACTCCTTACTGGGTTCATTTCATAAGACACTACGATACATCATCACATGCAACCTGATGCAAAGCCAACTGAAATAAATAGCAGTGCTTCTGCTCGATTTCAGTGGTGGGCTGGTCAAGTACGTAATGCTGTGCTTTGAAATGCAATGACATATTAAAAAGACCTACAGAGTAATTTGCTGGATATATTTAATGGTCTATTGCCATGATATTAAAAAAATATTTTCATTTTAATTGACACAAGCACAATTGCCATATAAAGTAGCAAGTGATAGACCTAACAGAAAGCTCCTTTTGAAAGCATGTTATATTTCTTCTATATTGGAAATAAGGTAATTAACAGATTTTGGTAAGTTTTTGTAGTAATGCAAAACATATAAATGTGTATTGTTAAAACTACACCTTAAAAGGCTGAATTGAATCGCTTTTTTGTGCTGTATTATTTCAATAAATATTAAAGCTACATTAGATACATTTACCATTTTGTGTTTTTCTTGAGATAGCTCAAAAAAGAGAGGTGAAGTATTCCGATCCTATTTAAAAAAAAAAGAAAAAAAAAATCACAGAAAAAGTAAAATGTCTTTTTGTCAGCATCTTTATATTTTGCTGCCACAGATATTTTTGCTAAAAGGCTTTTAAATCTTTTTTTGCGTCAATATTGTTGTCAGTGCATGAGTAGATTGGTACTTTAGTACCACTTTTTGCCCTACTAGAGATTAAATTATAAAGTTTTGTCTTACGAAAATGTTCATTTTTAACAACAGTACAGAAAACAAGGCAAAAAATTCTAAAAGATGCCTTGGAATAATTTGAATGAAATCTCTTTTTCTCAGCATGGATTGTTCATTATCAAGCCCTCTTTAGGTAGGACTGCTCTTTGACTTCATAGGCTGCCCTGTCTCTGGAGGGCATGCAGAATCAGGCCCAACATTTTAGAGGTTCATCCTCAGAGCTTCTCTGAAACCTGGCTATGACCTACAATTGTCTGTCGGCTACTGGCGAGTAGCTAAAGTGCGATAGTGCCAGGCTCCCTTTCAGAATAATACAGAAAAGGTCTAGCTGTGCAGATTCAGTTGCTGGCTAAGATAAAGCTATACTTTTTCATTAGTGATTTTGATTCTCTGGCCCAAAGTCACCTCGGTGGACTAAGAACTGAAAAGGTTGAAGGTTTGAATAAATGAATCAAGTTCTTGTGCTATAAGGGTAATTAAGATCATTAAACACTTATACTACATAATGCCTGAAAGGAATAAATGTAAGAGTGTAAAGTGCTCTTTGGAGAGTCTACGAAATCTCCTTTTTCATTTTCTGCGGTAGCCAGATCTCCATTTACATAAAGAAGAAAGACACACCCATCCACACATACCCATTTGCCAAAAATAATTACAGCTGGCAATCCTGTCTTGTTCAGCTATGCACTCATTTCCCTCATAACTATTATTATGCAATTAAGCCTCAGAAAACCGTGGTGAGGGAAGTAATGGTCCTCTATTGATCACTCTGATTTTCAGTAAGAGGCAGCCACTCCCAGGGTGAAACAATCACAGTACACCCAGTACTATGTGACAATTTAGGACAAAGGAATAAGAATTCATTACTCAGCTGAACCTCCATGAATAGGAAGAACAGGAGGAGATGGGATGTGTCTGGAACATCAGTTCCAGGATCCTATTCATACATAAAGACCTGCGGGATATTAAGTTAGAAATACACCATAATTATGACTTCAGTTTTGTGAGTCATCGGAGAATTAGCACCTGCAACAGCCCAATGACTTGTCCACCATTGTGCGACATTAGTTTAGGCTTGACTTGAAAAAAACCCCAGTACCTTGTGTAGGACAGCAGCATTTTCAGAGGTGTTTCCCATTGGTAATTCAAGTACTGATTGTCAGAAGCTTTGAAAATGTGAGGAGGTGAGATTATATAAAAATGATTTTTCACCTATTGGAGATTTTCCAACCTATGCCAGGGGTGAATAAATAGGAGGCCATTACAGCATCGAGAGAGGAATGCGTCTGAGCACCTGCTGGCAATGTGCCTTTTTTTCCTCAATTTTGCTGCAAGAGAATGACTTGGAGGGGGAGAATGGGCCATGAGCAACTACAAGTGCTCTTTGCACTGTGAATCCTCCGGGATCAGGATCTGTGGGCTGGAGGGCTGTTTTTATTTTAAGAACAGACCCAAATTCTGCAACATGGCTCCCACTACCCTTGTGAGCTTGCAAAAGGCTGTACATCAAAAACCTCTTTTTTTTGGAAGTGTTTGCTACACATACATTTTTTACTTTTGAAAATAGTCTCAGTTTGCCCCCTTTTTATATTTTCCACTTTTCTTTTTAACAGTTTTTTTCTAGAGAGCTCTTTACATGCTTAATAGTCTTTTCCCCTCCTCTCTTCTCTCATGTTCATGGCTCAGATGCCACAAAAGACTTTAAATATCTTCTTGGTCAGTCTTCTTCACTTCTGATGCCGTTATCAGTCTCAACTCATAGTATATTGAAAAAACCAACTCCACCCTTTATCTCCCTCCTCTCGCAGACTGTATTTATAGAAATGTATCTGCTTCACAAAAACAGCTAATGGCCCATAACCTCTTGTCCCCTGAAATTAACCTAGAAATCATCCCAGAAACCAGATTCCTTTCTGGTGATGTTAATCTTAAGTGCCTAAAATGCCTGTCTGTTATGTTGACAAGCCTTTGTTAGAACGTCTCCGATAGTAAGAATTACACAGGGACTAGGCAAGTAGGAATTCTGTACCTGCAGAAAAATATTGCTTTATAATAGCAAACACAGCCTTTCCTTTTAACTCTAAGAGGTCTCAAGATATCAGATCTTAAATCTATACCATTATTCTACACAGGAAAGCAACTTTAGGCATGTTCTAGAGCTTTATTGATTTTTAATGAAAGTTTTGATTTCCCCCCCTCTTTTTTTCCTCAAGGGTAGATGCACGGATAGATTTGCTTTACTTCAGGAGTTTGAATTTCTAAGGTATGAAAAGATCCCAAACTATTTAACAAAGCAATCTCTCCAAAACATTTCTATGCTTGTATTTTAAGGGAGAGGAAAACTGTATACAAGGTAGGTTGCTGTCATGAAAATGTGTTGCTGGCACTCTCGCAATGCCCTGTGTAATAAATGAGTGGCCAAGCTCTCTGTAAGCTCTGAGGTTGGCATGAAATAGCTGTACCCTCATCCTTTCCTTGGCCTGTCTTCAGTTCTCTTTTCATGTCAGACTTCCTGACTTCACCTATCCAGGGGAGAGGCAGGATTTCACAATTCTCCTATAATGATGCTGGGCCCCAGGACACTGTCTGTGTCTGTAGTAACTGTGCTAACCCAGACAGTCTGAAGGGATTTGCAACTTTTGTTTCAGGGAGTCTGAATACTCCACGTCATTAAAAACAGAATGCTATTTAAATATTCAAGCTTAAATATGTAAACTTAAATATTTCAATTAAATGGATTTGAAAATAACAATCTATATGCGTATCTGTCCTGCCTCAAGCTTTCCCATCCATTAACAGGAGAGTAACCCAGTCTAATTTCTCCTAAAAACTATAGCAACAGCTTGCATCCCAGCCTGCTCAGACATAGATCTTGTCTGTTGTGAAACAGATCTCTTGATCTTTCCTATGCTTTTTTTCCTATGCCTGTTTGGGTTTTCACCATTTTAGATGAGATGCATTTTTCAGACTGGCTGTAGCATCGGTAGAATCTCCCAGGCCACCAGGATGGACATTAACGTTTTGTAAATCTCGCTTTCTTCTAAGAGGCACTCCCTTGTCAAACATTTTCTGCCTGTTGTTCTTTTTCCCCAAAGCCTACTTGTTGAACCCAAGTCAACATATCGTATTCATAAATTATTAACATGAAACATCCACTTTCATCGCAGCAATGTGACCTCCTGCAGATCCAACTTTCGGAGCACACTGTCTTGAATTACGTATCAAGGAGTCAGTATGTCTCTCCCACCAGAGAGAGCTTTGATACTCTGATAACCTATATAACCTGTATTTATATTTATTAGTTATATTTTGACAATGTTGATACTGAGGGTCTTCAATAGTGCTAACATGGTTTACCAACATGGGCTTAGCAATACAGAGTACTGCACGACATGTCCTCCCTTGGATCAGTAAGGCACCAACGCTTGCCCTTAGTATCGACAAAGCGAATAGTCCTCATGATGGCACAGTGCAAAGCTTTAATTGATTTTTCCTGTTCTGCAAATTTAACATGCTTTGTGCCCTTCCAGAGGACTGAGTCGCATGTAACATAAGAGTCACGGTCTATACTTGGGTGGTAATATTTTACATAGCAATACCAGAGGCATTCTCCTCTCTGAGCCAGTAAAGAAGAGGTTTCCCAGCAACAGCAACATTGTAGAGGTACTATCAGATAAAACATAAAATCACAGCCCTGAGCACTTACTATCATCAAGCATCCCCTAGCACTCAGCACAAGATTGAAGGTGTTAGTTCCATTTTCCTGGCCAGATTCCCCTGTGATATTTAAATCCTACCTGCAGCTTCACTTTCTCTTATAGTTCCAGCTCCTGGTTTCCTGCATGCTGTTAAAAACCTGCCAGTTTCCAGCTGGGGCTAAGGAAAAGGGGAATTGTGCAGGAGATACTTACTCATTTGCACGAGTAAACAAAAGACGCTTTTTGACGTTAAGGTATTATTTGCCTTGGAAATGGCAAACGGCTGTGATCAGCACCTCAATTAACTCCTATGCCTAACGCTGACTCTTCTTCAGGAACGCCTCTCTTTCTTCCTGCTTTACAGCACAGAAAGAAAGGTCAAGTGATACGAATATTGTAATGATTATCAGTTTTGAAAGGAGGCTTTTCATTTCCGAGTGTTTGCAGTTGCATTGAATAGCTGCACGTCTACTGCCACATTTTCCTTTGTCTGTCTTAGCTCTGCGGTCTGCTCTGTGCCAGGATTTAGCTATTTGCTGACACCAGAGAGCTCAGTTCAGGCTGGCAAGCCTCAGAAGCTAAGTGAAAGTGAGTCTTGAGAAAAAGGTTAAAAACTGAGTCTCAGCTGTCGTGTGAATGAGAGAGAAAATTTTGCATCAAAACATGCATTAATATTCCTGTCATATATACTATATTTTATCCATATTTTGGATGATCTAACAGATACTATATGAGCTTTGTTCAAAAGTCACCTCACTCTCTAATTAACATGTCAGTCATATTTTAACACCTACAGAATTTGCAAGAATATTCATTTGTAGAAATAAAGTCATATGAACTTTTTGGGTCAAGGAACTGTCACTCAGTACAGATTTGTCCATTATTTATCACGAACTGAAATGTATTTCTGATTAGGTGTGGGTGTCCTGTTGTAATAGAAGTGCTAAATAATAATGATTATACATTTTGCAAGTGCAAATACTTATACGTGCAAATCTAGGTTTTTGCATGCTCTAATAAGGTGGTTTTCAAATTTTGCAGGCACATTTATGGATCTCTGAAAAATTTGACATTTTCAGCGGGAGAAGAACTCTATTACTGAGTTCTAAAGTAGTTACTTACCCTTCTTTTAAATGTTTACACACTCTAAAAATATAGTCAAATGATTTCAGATGTATAAAGCTTCTTAAATGAATGGAGTGTAATAAAAAGTTAGTACATATAAAAGTTTAGAAGATACAAGTAGTTAATTGATTAAAAAGATACAGCAAAATAATCTTGGAACTAGACTATCATGTATTTGTTGTGCATCATCATGTTAAAAACTTTCAAAAGGATTACACTGAAGCCAATTAAAAAAACTGAGAAATAGAAGGAATGGATGGATCAAATAAGTCTTTTTTGGAAACATAAAGTTTTCTTAATATTGCTCAAAAAATGCATCCATAGAAAGAAATTAGGAAGTAATTGCTTTTTCCCCTGGAAAAGATCAACCCAATGCAAACATTTCATATTTGCTCAAAATTTTCTTCCAAAATATTGAATGTAGTCGTGATTCTTTAAGAAAAATGTAAAGTTCTGGTACTTAAACATAAGAAGTCAAAGCAATTCCATATATTGAAGAAGAAATTTTGCAGGGGAACTTTTGTCCTGATAGACTAAGTTTTGTTTTATCTTATTGGTTCTGGCCACTTTCTCTGTCCCTGACCAATATACATATCCCCGAGACATGTATATTGCTCTTTTAGTGCTTGCTAGAAGCAAAAAACCAGACAGGACTACTGATTTCTGAACGTCTGATGATCATAAGGGATTGCAGAGAAGGGAAGCTACTTCCTTGACAGGTCTTCCTAGAATGAAAATGGGCGATGTAGCTCTCCTACACGTTGTGGTCAAGACCCCACAGGTTTTGTACTACTACTTTTTTAAGGCCAGGAGTCAGCTTTCAGCACTGCAGACAAAACTATGGGTCAGGCAGGTCTCTACTGCTTGAACAGAAGCCCTATAGAGACAAAAGATGGTGGGGAAAGAGATGGTTCCTTGCTGGGAGAGTGAGGGGAAGGGCCATATCGGCAGAAGTATACAATACAGTGATCTGAAGTTGGGTTCACGGAGTACAGTATGTGACTTACATCTTATTGAGCATATGCTCACCTACGCTACTGTCTGCAGTGCCGCTAGAATCCTAAATCTACCTGTGGTTTAGGGTCCTACTTAACATTTTGCATAGACCTAATAATAATTTTATGGTTGCTTAGAGCAAATCTAATGGTCCCTGAAAACTTATTTAATGTGGGGAAGGGAAACAATTGCTTGAAAACAATATTTACCCAAAAGACTAGAATGGCTCATTAGATACATTTGTATGTGGGCTTTTTCACTTTACAGTGCATTATTGAAAATAAATACAAAAATTTAACAGCTCCCCTGGAACCACTTAATCCATCATGTACTTTCTCTGTACAGTTCTGTGGTTTACTGTTGTGAAAGTATAAAAAAGCTCTGCAGTGCAAAATACAATTCTTATTAAGTATGGTTACTGTTTCCAGTAAATCATTTCAATAAAAATAACTCAGGCTTTTAGGAATGTGAGTTTTTCAAACTATTGTAAAATTACTACAATATATTTTACACCAACCATTTACTAGATTTGATTTTGCTCAAATTAGGCTAATGTTTGTGATGTGGCAGAAATGTGGATAAGCAACAAACAAACATTCAGGATGGGAGCAGGGAGCTTATAACTTCTCCAAATTAAAATATTTTAAATTTCTTAATAGAGAGACACATAAAGCAACATATTAATTGACTAAAACTGTGCTAAGCTTTTATTTGGTGCTTCTGTGAGTATGCTCAGAGACTAACTTGTGAACCAGGCTCTAAAGCCAATGGGTTGGTTATGCTAAATATATACCCTGTCTTGTGAGATAGCTAAGAAAGCAGTGGGAAAAAAATAAAAAATATAATCTTTTGCATTAATTCTCTTAAGCACTGATAAGGGGCTAAAAATAATTAATTAGGGGATCATTTCTCAAGTTAGATGTCCTAATAATTTTGCAGCCTGATTTTTCCTAGATGCAGAGCACCCATAAATCAAGTTTAGACACAGAAGTTATTCACTATTGTTATTAACAATACCAAAAATAACAGAACAAGAGGGCACAAACTGAGCTATTATTCCTTTGGTGTTTGACAACAATTTAAATTTAAGAAAACGAACCTTGAAATACCTTACTACTTATGATGAAACATACAGGATACTCATAGAAAACAATGAAAGAGTTAAAAAGATGTTGCTCATTGCTGAACACTTATGCTACATTTGATCGTGAAATTGTTAGCTTTTTGGATATTAGGTGCAAAAAAGTGCAAAGAATATTTAGTTAACTGTTACAGTACCACATTACAAAAAGTATTTTCTAGGCCACAAAGGCCACCGTTGATATAATTTATATTAAGATAAATGTATACACAAAATAGTTTTTCAGTCTCACATATATGTATATATATATCTCTATTTCTATATCAACCTTGCAAAATCATGATGAAAATGATCTAGGCCACAGAATCTCATGATGATAACAATGATGGGAGGGAAAAAAACCCACAGAGGAGACCTTGTTCTCCTGTTTAAAAAATTACTCACCCAGAGCAAACGGAGGAATGAAATTCTGCAAGGCTGCTCTGTATTTATGGTGATGAAAATACAATCTTGAGCAGGGAGGATCAGCGTTCAGCACTACCAACCCTCTCTGGGAAAAACTATTTCTGTCTAGAGGCCATGAAGAGCAACCTGGAACACAGACATTCAAAACCTTGGGCTGGAGCCTTTTTTTTTTTTTTTTAAATTTGTAAAGAATGTCTGAAAGATTTATTTATTTATTTGTTTGCTTGCTTGCTTGCTGTGTTTGTAGGCACAGAAGGCAAAGTATAAAACCTGCCTCCTTTTTTGCCTTAGAAACACCTGCAATGTTAAGACCAGCCTTCCTGACTTTCCTGGAGCAGTTAAGACACTTCAAGGTGTATTTGACAGTCTTAGAGATTAGTTAGCAGAATGGAGGGACTGGATCTTCATAAACGTATTCTGTGTCAGCCAGGCCAAACTAACCAAGCCAAAACGGTTCTTCAGAACTCTGTCTAAACCGCCTTTTCCCTTCATAACTAGATTAATTCCCACAAATTCTTCCATTATCGTAAACCAATCTTCCATTGGCATTTTTCTTGTGTATGACACTTTTCTTCTGTAAAAATGCTGCTTTGGAAAATACCATCTTCTCAGTTTTCTTTATATATTACAAAGATACAAAAAGAGCCACCATCTCAACTTTTTTCTGGTTGCAAAATCTCAAGTCCCAATCATGCAATCTTTGCTGTGCTCTTCGCAGAAAGAAAAAAAAAAAACACCACAGAAAAAAACCCCTATCTGATTGAGGTAAACTGCAGTGTCAAAAAGAGCTAAATCAACAAAATAATACGTAGTTCTCTTCCAGTTTTTAAAGCAGCTCACTTCAGTCAATACTTTTTTGTATTTGCTGTCACTGTGTATTCTAATAAATGAGTTTACTAGTTTATAAAATTGTTACATTTCAATTTCTCTCTCCATATATTGACACAACACATACCTCAAATTCATGTTTAGCATATAATTCTCGAGGCATCCAGCCAGGAACTAGAAACTATTCCACGTGAGCAATGCACTTAGTCAAAATAACTTCAAAGAAATCTAATACTGTCACATTAAATCAAGAATCAGAAAAATTTTGTGCGTAACTGCAGTTTTTGGTCAATTTTTTGCATGGTTAAAATAAATGAAATCAATTCCGTTACTTCAGAGCATTCTCTCATCTACATTTTGACCTGCGTAAAGACCAAGTAAGGACTGCATGATGCCAGCAGCAAATGGGCTGCTTCGAAGGGGCTGGATGCACCTCCTCAGGAACACCTACATCTCCATGGAGCTGCATCAACTTCCACACAACTCACTGCAGACACATTAGCTTTCCACAACGATACCCGTACGTGCGCTGTTCAGTGCCGTGCAGAGACATCCAAGCTGGCTCTTCATCAGCCGGCGGGCAGCCGAAGCAGAACAGCCGCTGAGTACAGCCACCCGCCCGGGCGCACGTGCCTGGTGGTTTTGCTGGACAGGCTAACGGGTTCCTGTAGGGGCAGCCGGAATCTTGATTGCTGGAAGATTATAACTGCATAGATCCAGTAGTGAGACCTGTTCCATAGAGGCTGAACTAAAACCCAGTGAAGCCAGCAGGGTCCTTCTCATTGGCTTCAGTGGGCTTTTGATCAGCCCTTCCTCCCTGCCCAAGGAATGAACTGATTTTCCAAACACTCAAAACATGACAACAGTTGGTTTTTCATGCAACATTCCGTTTGAAGTGTTATCTTGAGAAGTCATACAGGATTTAGTGCAATTTAGAAGAAATTTACTACATGAGCCATATATGACTCTTTGCTCTCCCTCAAAAGAATTAGGCGTTACAAGCTGCAGTGGTTTTGAATTGCTTAAGGGATTTTTTTTCTGATTTCTTTGTCTACGCAAAGATATAGGTCATATCAAAACACTGCTTGGATATTACACTGGATATATGCCAGCGAGAAAACAGGTGAATGGATCTGTATGAGGAAGGGTTATATTTGGCTCAAGTCAACTTCATTCATATGTTAAGAAATTATTATAAACTGTAATATAAGACTTAGAATAGGAAAAATGTATTTGAATAAAAAAATATGAATACAGTTCATCTGCGGAAGCCAAACCTTCTGTTTATGTAGATGTGAGCTACAAGGGAGTTTTGGACACTGAACACGATGAATCCACTCTTGTTCCCTAGGGCGTAAGCGGTGGTTTTGGTGATGAACAAGATCCCTGGCTATCAAAACTGGTTGCTCGGCCAGGTAACTGCAAGAAAAGTGTTAGTTTTACAAATGTCATCATATCTGGCTGTGTATCACACATTTCAGAGGATAAGAGACTCCCTCAAAGAAGAACCCAAATCACATCTAGACCCTTTCTGGATCAAAGTGTCTGGCAGAACTAATAATGGAAAGAAAATTCCTAAAGTGACCTCCTAAAAATGCCTCTGACTCATTTCACAGGAGTGGGTTTATTTCACCAATCAGGGGTGGTACCTCTGTACCTCTGTCTCCAAACTTACATAATCCAGAGAGAGCCACGAACCTCTAAAAAGAGGCTTCTCTGCTGCATTGACTCAGTTTCACACTCTTGACTCGCCCTCGCACTCTTCTTCAGGTGTTTTACCGAAGCCTTGCTGTTGCCATGTGCTACACAGCAGGAAAACCAAATGGCCCGTGATGCCTCAGACAGCAACTCATTTTTCTACAGAGATTGCTTTTGGGAAGAGCTAAACAGTGTGTCCTCGGTGTCCCAAAACAGGGCCTTTTGCTTCTTGAGCCTTCGATATGAATCTTTGCGAATCCAAAGCTGTGAGCATTTTGCATACAGAAAACCAGTAAGATGTGGCCATAGCAGGTTGAAGCAGGAGTCCAAGCCCGGGGACTTGTAGGTGTAATCATCCATACATTTGAATAAGCTTCCAATAAATGTCTGAGTAACTCTGGAGGTAGCTGCTGGTATGTTGCCTCAATTTAGCCTAATTAGCAGGCCAATTTCAGATTAAAGTTTTAGCAACATCACTGTTCAGGCTAAAGATTTTTGAATAGGAAATGATTGCTTTTTGAGACACTTGCAAATGATCTCTTCTAAGCGGATGTAAGATCCTTATCATAATCTCTGGAAATTTTAAATGTCTTAATTTAATCTTACAATGCTGTCAGAGCATCATGGAAACTTTTAAAATGGCACATTTCAGTAATCAATAAACCCATGCAACTAGATTTAGGTTGTGGTAAGGATCTTATAGCTGCTCCATAGATGCTGTGCTGAGTTTCATGATTCTCAGAAGCACGTGAGTGTGAGAGAGACAAAAACATTCAATATACTGAGAAGGAGAAAGCTACTTCTTACCTCTACTAGTGGATGCCAGTGAGTTATTGGTTTACGTGGGTAAGCCAACATTTCATTCCAATGATCTCTTCCAAGCCCTTCAGCATCAATTCCTGTCCGACATACCCCAATGACCTCATTGTGCCCTACTCTGAGAATTGCAGAGAGGCAGAATTTTTTTTAATAAAAATAGTTTTAATAACATCTGATGTATAATTCTGTTTACTGGTTTAGTGCAGCACAGAACACAAGCCCAAAGTTTTCACATTATTTATGACAGATATTAGTTTTAGTGGTAGTATAGTAATATTAAGTTTTGTAACAGTAGCACCAAAAACCTCCAGCCACTACCAGAGTGCTTCTAGCAGCTATAAAAATAGCAACGAAGACTTAACCCTTGCCATTAAAAGGTTACAACCCAAAAGACACAAGGACAGAAAAGGACCATAATACACCAAATGATCTGGAAGGAAAGCATGCTTAAATTTTGTGGGAGGTGAAGGAAAATGGCAGGGAATACATTTCCTGCTGCAAATCCGTCAGACATCATTTCACACTGTATTTCCCAGCTGTAACTGTTGTGGTCATTGGAACTTCAGTCAAAAATGTGAAAGGCAAGAGGCATAGCCATAATAGGCTATACCTTAATACTTCATACTCCTGGCAGTGCCATAGACTTGTTGAGGGACTCCAGAAAGTAATTTTCTGTACCTTGCCCGTATGTACCTTAGAATAATGTTTCCTAACTTCCTCTTAGCAAATGCTTTGAAAGGAGCAGCTGAAGAGGACTGGAAGTGTGCAAGTTGCTGTGCTCTTCTTCCCTAACGGCACCACAGTGCCCCTTTCACATCTGACTGAGAAAGTCTTCCTGACAGAAGTTGGAGGACGATCAGAAATCTGATGGCAAGGGAAAACAATCTGAAGGTCTGTGTTACTAAATTGGACTTTCACTGTTTGTTTGCCCTGCAATCTCAAGAGCTCATTGCTAATAGCACTTGAATGAAGCAGACTTGGCTCAGACATGATTCTGTCAGTCACCATCTAGTTTAACCTGCAGTCCTTGAGCTGCTCTAAGCAGGATTCTCTTCCTGTCAGCTCTCAGTGAGGACATAGATAACGGAGGCTCAGATGTGTTCAGCAAGGGCCGAACCCAAAGGTTACAAAGCTTTTTTATTGAGTCAACTGAAGAATTAACTATGACTTAATTCAATGACGTAATTAGCATCTAATTCTGTTTTAGTCATCCAAATTTTCTTTGATTTCAAAGACCTATGAATTAAATAGAAATTAGAGATGTGAGGGCCGTTTTTAAACTGGGAGACATACCTGATTTATGAAGCTTTTACATAGTCCAGCCACCAGATGGGGACAGAAATGTATGCCAAGGCTAGTGGCCGGTAAGAAGATTGAGCCATGTTTCTTCCTCATCACAGTTAGTTGTGATGCAGATAAAATGATCTGAGCTCTAAAAGATGTGGAAATTTTGAAACTTCTCAGGAAAAGACCCAAAGGCTTTATCTTTTGTGACACTGAACCTACTTGAAAGTTCAAGGAGGTAGAAAGCAGGCGCTTGCAATGATCGGGTTACTTCTCACTGAAGATTAATGGTTAGAAAGCAAACTGCGCTTACCGATCGTAATCCATCACTGCGATGGAGAGGCTGACCTGGTCCACATTCTCTGGAGGGATATCAAAGATGATGGCCTCGTTATAAACGGGATTGAGCGTGTTCTTCTTTGTGGTTGTTTTCCGCTTTTTCAGTCTTCGACCCTCACACATCAGTGACACTTTGACATATGGATCTGAGTAACAGATAATCAGTTTTGTGCATTTGGACTCAAAGTCATTCAAATGTGTAGCATAAGATCTTTTTTTTTTTTTGTAGGAATGTCATATTGATAAAACAAAAAATTATAAAGATTGTAGTGACCCTGGTAAACACTGCTTTCAATATGCTGTCAATGCAAAGGAAAGGTATAGGCATTCTGAACAGACATACTGACTGCCAGACCAAAGATAGCCAGTAGATCTGAACAGGGCCTATACCCATTCTCCTGCTACATCCATTTCACAACCATGTTAAACACACAAAACCCAAGGAGTTCCTCTTTGTCCCCTTCCTGAACAGACTCTGCCTTGTTATTTAAAAAAGAAGTAGATTCACCTGATGCGCCAGTTATATCCATTGCTTTGAGATTCCTACATTTGATGACTGTTAATGTCATTCTCCCAGCAGTAGGCAAATAACAAAGGGAAAACATGATCTCACCCAAATCTATGCTTTCCTGAAAAAGAAAAGCAATGATTAGAAATCTGACCATACTGCCAACAATTCAGTTCAGATCATGCAAAAATTTAGAATTTATCTTTTAACATGGAGAGACTTCTTTTGCAATTTTCAGAAATTATTTCTATAAAATACAGAAAGAGTACCAACGAGATAACATTTTAGTGACAGGATCTAGAATTACTAAACTGAGAAATTAAAACAAAAGCAGAGCCAAAACTTTCTGGATTCCTGATATGTTTGTGTTGAATTCATAGAAATGAAAAGACGCTGAATGTAGGAAGTCAAGTTCTGCCCTTGAAAAGACTCAGACTCCATCATCCCCAATAGAAAGAAATCTGGTGGAATATTTAGACCATACACATTTACATGCCTTTTAGCCACTGGAATTTATGTAGGAGATTTATTTCTGCACGCATGTATGCGTACGAAAAGTTTATCCTGTCCAAGTGCTTTGAAAAGATGAATGGGCTTGTAAAAGTTGCTAGCTTTATTGCTCTTACTGTGCTTTGAGGGGTTGTTCTGTTCTAGAAGAAAAGCAGAGTAAAGGAGTAGTACCTACAACTTTCCTGGCTCGACAGCAACCTTTTGGAGGATAATATACCCGGAAAGATGGATAAGGTCCATATGGATCTTAATAATCCTCACAAAGAGATAGTTTCTATGTTGAGACAATGTGCTGTGAATTCATGCAATATGATGTTGCAATACAGTTCAGATGCTACAACACTTGAGAAATGTAATCTAAGGAAGAGAGGTTCCATCAGTTCTTATTTTTTGTTTTCTCACAGTTATATAATTATCCTAATATCACAAAAGTTCAATTGTTGAGATGTTAGTTATGATCTAAATTGTTCCCGTTCTTCTAAGATTTTAAATACACCCAAAAAAAAGCCCAAAGAAAACTGCATATTAAGAACAACTCAGGATTTTAAAATATGAGCTTGTAAGGAGTGTGTAAGGAAGTCACTTCTGTAAGGCAGCCACTCTCAAGCACGCTCATATGATCTCAAAGGACTTTTTTTGACTACTACTAAAAAGGTTATTTTTAATACCTCAGCTTCAATATTTTTTCTGTCAAACCTATAGCTAACCCAAGCGTACACATTTGTTGAGAACTGCTGGATTTATGGTACAGCTGTTCTAGCATCAGAAGGCAAGCATGATGTATTTTTAAATGATACATACTAAAATAATGATTGCTGTATAGATGACAAATACATTGCTTATAGTTACGAGACAGGCTGGGGCTTCTTGTTCATATTTTTCAGCTGCTTGTATGAACAGCTTTATTGACTTCCTTCGGGTTAATACTCTGCCTAAATTGAAAGAGGTACTTCAGATCTTTCTTGAGTAAAGATGGAGTTAATCACATGCTTCAGGGTGGGGTTTGTTCCCCCCGCCCCCCCCCCCCCCCCCCCCCACATTTCAGACTTTAGATTGAAGAATGCAATTTTAGAATAGCTTTAAATTCTCTGTTGCACTGTTAATAAAATATTGACTTTTGTGTAGGTTGGTCAATTCACATATTCAGTCATTTTCCTGGGATTCTGGTCTGAGAATTAAGAGATTGATATGCATGTCAACATGCACTGTGGGCAAATTTCATGCTTGTCAGGATGTCAGGATTTCAGATTTCTCAGGATTTCAAAATGATTTAGCTCATTCAGTCCACATAGGATAAATACAGCTACTTGACATCTCCTTAGCCCAACCCCTTACTTTGCCACACAGAGCGCAGAATTTTGTGCCACAGAGTACATTAACAAACTCACTTTTCTATTTGAGAAAACAAAAATAAAACTTGAACAAATGAAATGTAATTCTTTTCACCCATTTGTTAAAGTGGCAAGTGCTCTCTGTTATATTTTACAGTTTTTGTCATATCTGAAATCTGTTTTAAGCACAGCTTCTGTTACTAGCATTACTTTCTGAATTCCGAGTCTGACTGCTGTTCCTCATATCCATATGTCAAAAAGATCTCACTCTTTTGTTTGAAAAGGAAATATAGCTCCCCTACATCCAGTGCTTCAAAATTTAAGGTCTCTGTTGAGAGAGGTGATGAAGATGGGTCGAATCATAAAACACAGTGGGCAGCTCATAAAAAGGACTAATTCTTCCTTCTTCAGAGAGATGACTTGTGTAGATGAATAGAGAAAAAATCATTTTTGCAAGATGGGAGTATGAACTTGAATATTCTATTATTTCTTTTTGAAGAGGAATTGGATAGACACTCAAAGGTTTGGGTTAGCTCAAATGATAAGCAAGAATACAGACAGGACTATTTACCATGACTTAGATACTTTAAAAGAAGCATTGCTCAAAATACTTGCAAAACTCCATATGGTGGTTACTCTACCGTACTTTTTTGAAGAGTAGAGAAAAACACCAGTGCTTAACAAAATGGCAGTCATTTGAGGCTTATGCTCAGTCCTTTTTCTTTCCTTTCTGTACACCATGTACTGAAGTTACATTGAAAAAGAGCTTGGAAAATCCCCTGCAATCAAACCCGGCGTTTTTGACCATGCAACGAATAAGCAAGATGCCTTAATGCACAAAGAAATGCTTGGGCAGCAAATGAGGGGAATCTTTTCGCTCTACGCAGCAGACTGTCCAAAGGGCAGACGTACAGAAGCTACCAGAGCTCTGTAACCTGTGTACTAACTACTCCCTTTGAAGTGGTAAGGGATGGTTTTAGGATTGGGAAAAGGCTCTTTACCACTCCACCGTTTATGCACGCATTTTCTGACACCTATGACCTATACCTGGAAAAAATGTGGCTTGTGCTGCCCTGAAATGTCTGATTTTCTTATTGTGGAACAACACTTATGTTGCTCTATGCACTATTTCAATAGATAAATTCTGCAGTAGGCTAGAATAGATATTATTTCAAGTAAAGACCCTTGTTGATATCAAAGACATTTATGAGTCACTCATTGTAAGATCAAAGGGCTAGAAATAAAATTAGTAGTTACCCTGCACTGGTCCATAGACACCATTTAACTCTCCTCCTGGTGGAAAGAAATGGCTGTCATAGATGATTGCCACCACAGACTAGGAGTTCCCATGGTCCTCAGATGGAGTTAAAATACAAGTTCTTTCAGAATCCTTTAAACAACTCTGATGATTTTCTCTTTTTGATTTAGTTGGGTACTAGTTGTGGCATCTGATGATTGCTGACCGTTTTGTAGACAGTGTCTTTTTGGTTAGTAAGGAATAGAAGGTCCTAGTACTTTTACTCAGTTTCTACTCTGAGTATCTGCCAAGATTGGTGGTCTGTCTTCATACCTGAGTGAACTGACTATATTTTGTTAGGACCTCTACAAGTCATAGGGCAACTGGGGATTAAGATATTAAAATGCATAATTAAAATAAATATTCTTTGGAAATCAATCATGCAGGGTGAAGCCCAAGATTTACACACTTTTAAATGTTCTTTTGAAGGATTAAGATTAAAATTATGCATATATATGCATATACATAGCATCAGGGACTGGTATTGGGTAAAATGTCTGGGATATCACCATTTCCCCCCCCCACTTTTTTTGTTAACTTGAGCACTAGAGGTTCATGAATTTCAAGCTGAAAACACAGGTTCAGACCTAGATAACGAACAAAGTAAGGCTCAGCATTTAAACTTCTCATGGCAATCTTTGTCTACCACATTGATTATCATGAGTAACATTTTTAAATGGATCCACTTAAGTATTACTGATTTTAATTGAGATTTAAAAATAGGATTTAAATTACTTCAGAATCCCAGTGCACTAGAAAATTTGTATTTTTCTGACTTTATAATACACTAGATAATTAAATTCACGCAAGTCATCTGACAGGAATCCTTCAGCACAAGCACATCTGAGGAAGCCAAGGCACAGACTGCCCTCAACAATCACGTCTGCATTACAGTCCACCTCAAGCAAAACACGACTCAGAAGACACAAGCCTGGACCCAGTGGTTGCCATTCATGCAAGTTTTTAACTATGCTTCAGATTCTCTTACACGTGTCACATATTCACCTAGAATTGCACATTAGTTAGGTAACTCCCATGCAATTTTATCTCTTTCCTAGGCCTATTTTGAGTTTTTCTTTTTCTTCTTAAATTAAACTTAGATTTCAATTAACAGCTAGCTTTACAGATGCTCGTAATGATTCCCCCCCGCCCCGACTTCCAATAACGGGTACAGAAAAACCAGCATCGAGCACAGCTGCACTAATGCAAAAGGAAGCATTTGTTGGTACTGCGTCTCTCTTCTTCATTTATTTCCCTTTTGTGTACACAAGCCATCATACAGAACTAAGGAACTGGAACGGTGGTAAGTGCTATACCAGCTTCAGTTATTTTTATGGCTCCCAGTTTACCTCACTATCCAATCCATTTTCCAGTATGGCGATGCTAGAACAAAATAAAACAAAGAAAACACCGATCTCAAATGTGTATGTCAGCTATTCAGATGAACTTGGGTTTTTTAGCCACAGAATACAGAATCTTCAAATAGCGTAATTCTCATCCCACACAAGCGTCCACACATGAATGGACGTGCAAATCATTTTTTCCATTAGGTTACCAAGGATCTGTCTGCATTCCCTGCTTTATGGGCTCTTGGGAAATCAGTCCAGGGGTTGGCAAAGTCAGATGAAGAAAGGTCCCTACTTTATTATTTTTGTTATCAGACCCAATGGACACCAGTGCTGCTCTCATTTTCATACTTATGCCTGTAGAAGTAGCAGCATTTCTACAGAGGCTGTGCTCCCTACTCACAATATGGATAAACAGGGGAGGGATGTAAGGAGAAGTTTGAAGCCCACGTAGGGGAGCGTCAATTAGCCTGATCGAGTTTTTAGAACCGTTGTTGCTGGAGAAAGCTTTGCTGTCTCTTACTCCAATTAATTTTCCCAGTTGTTTCCATTGAATTCAATAGAAGAGACAACTTTTAGCTAGGAACCTCTGCAAATTCAGTGAGGAGTTAGACAGAAATCCTTCCATGTTCAGGGTAGTTTCTTCTCACATATCACCACCCATAATCCTGAACTGAACAAAGTTGTTTACGGACTATACTGACAGTGTAAGAACTTCTGTAGTCTCCCTCCTGCGCTCCAAGCTCTTAACTGGTTTCCTACACTAGCAGAAGTGAAAAGCTTATAGGTAGCTGATATGTGAAATAAGTTGTCATTTTTGCAATATTTTTTGATTACAAATGAACTCGGCGCCATTTTTTAACTGATGTTTGTTTCTTCTTATTTTCCCCTAGTTTTTCAAGTTTTGCAATTCAAAGAAAGTCTTAAAAGAGTAACTCACTAGACCTTTGGATTACTTGAATACTGCAGGAAGATAATTCCCCCAAAGGACAGATTTCTCTCTCTCTTTTTCTTGTTCTGTTTAGAAACATATTATATATATTCCTGCTTTCCAATAAGAACTACTGACCTCAAGCTTCAAGAATCAGGGATAAAATAAAACATAACGATAAATTTTGGGGGTTGGATGGAAAGAAAAGAGAGAGAAACCTGTCCCCTCAGACAGTTAGCTAAGAATGTATTAAGACATTTCTGGGTATAGACCAAGAGTTAAAAGAGTGATAGGAAAGAGCAGTACAGAAATCTACCAGTCTGTTTTCTCATCTATGCATTTAGAATTTCGTGGTATTTATGCTATCACAAAAATTGCCAAGTTACATGAAGCTCAAACTGGAGAGCTAATCCTACCACCTCTCAAGGGGATTTTACTTTGGAAACCTTGTCCCCACAGCTAATATTTATTTTCCTCTCCTGTTATTCTTTGCATATCAAATCCAGCTCTTTTGCTTCCTCCCAGCACCACTTACTGATTGACCTGTTGTCCTGGGAAATGAATCAATGAGGTTTGTGTTTGTTCTTGCCTCTGTGGAAGACAGTGTGGAAGCAGCGGGGCCTGTTGCTCTATAATGACGGCGTCTTCTGCTCGTGGAGGCCTAATGCTTGTTTTCGCCTGACGTCCTGATTGCTCTGGGTAAGCGCAGCTGCTGATTGCAGTCCTGATCGCATAGAGAGGACTCCCTGAGATTGCACGCTGGGTCCAGCAGGCTGAATGCTCTCCGTAGCACCCCGGGAAGCCTCCTGGGTGCTTCTTTTGTCACTCCCTCTGTACATAACCATGTCTTGTGCACCAGGGAGGTAGTTTCGTCTTGCCAGGTGGCAAGGAAGCCCATTCCTGCTTCAGAACAGCTGAGAACAGAGGTACTTCTGTGAACTAACCATGGCATCTACCGGCACGTGAACGAACCAAAACGTATGTGGCTTCCCATTTAAAGATGCTCCTCCGAAGCAGCAATGCATTGACTGCAAAGAGACTATTTGCAGTGAGAAACTCAGAGAGCACTCGGGACGCAGCAGGCCAGCCAAGCCGCGCACCTTAGCATAGCTACCGTGACACTGCCTGGACACAGAGATATTAACTTCCCTTGAGGAAACCATATTCTTCGTGCATCTAATATTTCGTACTTTTAAAGTAGAGGGAAAATAGCAGTTTGCCTCTAGCAAAGCAGAATATTCAAATAATTTGTCATTTCAAATGAAAAGAAACATTCAATAATAATAGAAACCTTCCCTGCTTTCAGTAACTGGACAGAACCCCACCCTTTCTCCATTGTCTTTTCTAGTTATCACCAAGACCTAAAGCAGTCCCAAACCTAAATGAAAAACCTCAACATGTTGCCTGTAAAGACTGACCCAGAGTATTCTCTCATCTACTCAGCAGCAGGTGATCACGTGAATCCTTTATATCACTGGCCTTGAGTAGAAATGACAGGTGTCAGCTATTCTTGGCTTTAAAGGGGCTGTTCCCATTATAGAGATGATAAATGTTTCTCTACTGGCAAGCCTTTACTCTTTCACAGCTGTTTAACATTGTGTTAAAGCTTTTATGTAGGTTTCCAGAAACACTAATTGTCTAAGTCCATTCTGATGAGGATGGCTAACTGGAGGGCACGGTCCGCTACATTGCTGGTGATAAAGCATTTCCTGATAGCGCTGCTCTTTGAGCACTAAGAAATAGGACAATCCTTATAATGTGGCCTCAAAGTTTGACATATCTTTGTCAGCTCTATACCACTATTGCCTTACTCAGAGTAAGGTCTAAAGTCCACTTATGAAATAGTGAACTACGGAGAAAATTAAGCAGGGATAATGCCTGCAATTGCTCTGGGTGAAATGCAGAGGTGGACTTCATTCTTGTTTGATCAGGAAGTCAGAAGAACCTCTTTCCACAACAGAGGCCAACAGCTAGCAGGATCACTTGTGTGACATCCTACTCTGGCAAGTGTTTGAGATAAATGAACTGAGACAATGTTATTGTCCTCCTTATTAAAAAAAGGTATTTAAGCACTTCTGTCTTTTCCAGCAATGCTACTCACTTATATTCCAAAAGTGCTTTAGAAACAGCAATCGCACATCATGGGCATCACATGAAGTCTGCGTCCTTACAAGACCTTCTTTTATATCCCACTTCACAAATGAGAAAACCGCACCACTGAAATGCCTGGTGTCGGAAAACTAAATAATAATCAAGTTCCATCTGTCTACATGAGATAATTCAAGAGGCTACAAATATATGACAGCTCCATGACTAACATTCCCAAGAGACTACCACTGTGCTGGAAATGGCTTTCATCTAAATTCCGAGCCCTACTTTTTTTTTCCCCAATTGCATAGTTTCCTATAATTGGTTACACTAACAGAGTTCACAGAATACCTTTGGAAAAAAAATGTTTCTGACAGTCACTCGCCAATTTTTTTAGGCAATGACATTAGAGGCAGAGATTTCCAAAGCAATCAATCATTTTAAAAAGTGTAATAGGAAGTTGTTAAACTTTTACATCCAGAAAGTGTTAGATCACAAGAGGTGGTCTTTTTGCCTAAACAATTTTACAACACTGAATATTCGCACTTAAGTGCTTGCTAGCAATTGCAGAACATGAATTTTCTTTTTTTAAAGGATGCGGTATATTTTGATAGTAACAGAACCTCAGAAATGTATGCAAAACTCACAAGCACTTTGCGAAAACAGAAACTAGGGATGTTGACTAAACAATCCATTTGATATTATTTGTTTACCTCCGATGTTATGAATTCATTTCCTAAAGTGTATTAAGAATTACAGTATTCCAATATGCTGAACAACCTTGAGAGGTGGTCCAAAGCTGCCTCTTGAGTTTTTCTTTTTTTTTAATTAATCAAACGAACAGAAGTAACTGATGGATTATTTATTGAAAATTCAATCACCCGTGTATAAGCAAAATTTGGGGATATTAATATCATCAGATATCTAGGGTACTTCTTTTCCACAACCGATTTTACACCAAATTTATCTTGATAATTTAACATTAAGAAATGAAAATGCTTTAGCACTTACAACAGGTACATGCTACATATTATACAATAGCTGTAGGTTTTCAACATAACATATAACAGAGAAACAATGATATGAATGAAAAATTAAAGGAACAAAATACAAACTACAAAAGATGAATAAATATCAACAGTTGAAAACCATAAGAGTAAAAACGAGCGTGTGGGGGGGCCAATCCTGCACTTCTATAAAATACTTTCAAATTACTATTACGAGCAAAAAAAAAAGTATTCAAACTGTAGATTTCCACAGAGTCATTGGTTTTATGGCCAAAAGGACTCAGTGCAACCATCCAGTCTGGTTTTCCCCAGACTGTGTATTTCCTGTACCAAATAAAAACTCTTTATGGATGTGCAAGCAAATCTTTTAAAAATGATGTTAACTACTGACAGAGAGTCTTTGCATAGCAAAGAATCTCCCGATCTCCTGTGGCAACTTCCTTCGCTGGTAAAATGTTGCAGTTCATTTCCTTGGTAAGTCTGTCTAGTCGGTGTTCAACTCCGAGACTGCAGAGCCTTGTGTCATGAAAACAGGTTCTCTCCAAGCAGGTAATAGGAATGATTTTTACCCTCCCTCTACCTTCTGAATAGAAAATTCTTGACTACGGAAGAGATGTAAAAGACTCAAAGCTGAGGAGAGGCTACTTCTGCTGTGTTTTTTAGGTTTCGGACCAATCCTTTGATCTATCACTTCTGCCATTTTCTACCACCTATCATTTAGCAAGAGCATGAGCAAACCACTGGGTGTCGGAAGCATATTTGAACAAAAGGCTGAAAAACTTCACAGAACATACAACAAAACAGAGCAGAGGTGAAGAAGGAAAAAGCATGAGAGAAATATATTTGCGGAACGGCATCTTGGTTCCTGTGGTCTCCTGTGTAAGAAAGGACCTTCCCACTGAGAGAGCCAGTTTGTTTTTCAAAGATTCTTTACGAACACCAAAGCATGCTTGCCTGGAGTACAGTTATTTTTCACTAATTGTAGCACCAGCTGGATCTTTTCTTTCAAGGCTTAATCCAAGTCCAATTGACTCTGGCAAGCATTAGTTAGTTATTTAATTGCTAGTTAGTGACTTTGGTAAACTTTAGATCTGGTGCTTAAGACTGTAATTCCCCATTGACGAACATCTTATGCACTGTTTATTCCTGTGCAGGATTGGCTCCCTCATCTTACAGTTTCTGAAATGGCAAAACTAGAAACCTTTATTACTAACCAATTTTAATCTACATGAAACAGCTGAAGTAAAACACAAGGCAGCACATCGCACATATAGTAACAGGACATCTTATAGGAGAGTTTCATTTTGCCAGGAAAAATCAATTCAATCAGTTTCTTACATAATTGTCTGAGAATAGTCTAAGGCTTGTGAAAGCTGATGCGGTCACCCAGTACTAGAAGGTATCTCAATTTTATGTGTTTATTGTTAACGGTTTAAGTGGAGACAACTTATGCACACACATGGAATACTGTAAACTATACTGGCTGAAAGGCTGAAATCCAAAAACTTCATGCTTTCTCTTAAACTGCATGCCTAGTAAAACACCAGCAGAGTGAATTAAGCACTATAACGGCATGTACGAACTCTTAGTGAGGAAGAAACTTGAATTAGAATTCAGTGCCAAGATTAGCAACCATTTTCATCCAGATGTATATTAGTATCTCTCCCAACTGCATAATTTGGTATGGCATTTCAATCTGCTCAAAATCAGTGATGAACAGTCCAGGGATTCTAATTTGCTGAAACCATTCTAGTTATCAGCTAAAAATCTCACACACGCGCCTATTGCAAAGGACCAGTGAGCATTTAAATCACTACTAAAGTATTAAAGATAATATCAAAGCTAGAAGAAGTTTAAAAAAAAGTTACTGGGCTATTATTCCAAGACCTTAAACACAGATTCAATTTTAAGCTTGAGAACACGGTTCTTAACTTTACCTGAAATCTGAGCTTGATCAAACTAAGCATACACAGATGCAGTTTTCTGGAGGTGTGCCGGAGGCTGTTCAGACCAGTTTGGAAGACCCAGCAGTTAAAATAAATAGCTGTTTTTGTGAATTCACATTCGAAATCTGTCTCCACTATGCTCTGCTCCCTAAAATTTCTCCTTCCTTAGGAAACACACTGCTTAAACCGGTGAGGAAATACCATTCCTCTTTGTCCTCCTAGTCACGCAGTCCTAGACTTCTCTGTCTAGCAGGTATGAACGGCACGAAAACATTTGGGAAAAGAGGCATGGGAAGTCTCTGGCTCTACTAAAGGGATGGCACGAAGCTTCTGTCACTGAAGCAGTGTCTAGTACTGCTCTGTCCTCAGTTATCCCCGCTGCGGAAGTCCAGCCCACACTCAAACCCAGGGATGACTCAGACTGTTTTAGATATCTCCACAGAACAAGAGATGGGAAATCTTCTGTACAAATAGCATAGTAGTTACAAAAAACAAAAACAAAACCAAAAAACCCTCCACCCCCCACCATTTTTTTTCCCCCTCAAATTCCAGCCAGGGAAGAAGAGTTTGGATTTCAAGGTTAATAAAGACAATGTTTGGAGACACGTGATTTTCCCGCTGGTAGCCTGTCATCCACCCTGTCATTCATGCATGGGCCTCCTTTTCTTGCTTGCAACAATAAACAAATAATTTCTATTTCCTAACTCTACTTGCTTATGCCTCTTGAGTTTTTCTAGTAACCAGCAGTAACACAGATACATCTACTGGGGACCCCAAGCACAGGGCAGCCAGTAAAGAACATTTTAGACTTCAAGCATTTTTAGCCTCTCTCTCTTCCTTCACAAGATTCCCAACCTACGAAAAATTTGCTAACAAGAGCAGGACAGGCCCTGTTCCTTAATAGATGGTCATTGGTCATTTTGAAGGACAGGGTATTTTGCTAACAGGAAAATGTTGATTGTTCTTGTTAAGCAGCGACTTTCGTGATGTACTACTTAATTAATAAACCTAATTTATATTTGCACAGTGAGCCATGAGGGTGACGGTATGTTCCCAGAAGACTTTTTAGTAATAAAATTTTGTAGCTTCCTAAGCATCTTATTCTCTATGCTCAAAGGAAAATATTGACAACTATTTTTTTTTTTTCTTCCAGACTCTGCTGACAAACAGGATGCTCTGCCACAAACTACAAAAGAGAAATGAAAATATCACATTAATGCTTTTGCAACACATTACTTACTGTGGTGGCACAGTGGATGTCTTTCCATACATTGGCTTCCCTGGAGAGATCTGAGACTTCAAAAAGGTTATCAAGAATAACTTCCCCAATCATGTCATGTCTAGAAAATCTGTCAAAATCATAAACACTGAAATGCAATTTCCTGTTGCTGAGTTGATCATAGGCTACAGGAAACTGAAAGGTTTCATCAAAGACAGGATTTAATGTCTTTCTGTGAACTCGTGTCTGAAACTTCTTTTTCCTATCTGGAAGCAGATAAATCTTAACGTAGGGGTCGGATGTTCCAGTGAAGTCTTTAGCAGGCAGATCCAAGGCTTTGACAATTGTGACAGCCAGAAGTTCATTCTCATAATCATACCGGAGAGTGAAGTTAAGTTTTCCACATGTTTTCACATCTTCTTGTTGCCCATCAGAATCCACAGACTTCTGTTTGTAGAGTTCCGGTTTTATTCTCCCAATGCTGGTTGTCGTCTCTCCCCTTTGCAAAATCGGATCTGTCCCCATGTTAAAATCAACACTGGACACTTGCATCTGCCTTGGCAAGTGCCTCCTGAAAGAATTGTGCCTGCACACGTACACATACACACACACAAAATGAGACATGGTTATCTCTGGGAAAAGACCTGGCTATTACTAAGTAGAAAATACAAGAAGACCAAATCAGTAAGGGTTCCTCTCTTTAAAATAATTTTAAAATAATCCCCCCCCCCCGCAATGTTTTGCAAGTGTTAAAACATCTTTGAGAGGAAATGATCATTCAGAACGAACTTCTTGGCCCAAGAGAGACCCAGTGTCCTGGCAATACATATATTTATAACCTTGTTTTCAGGCTACGCAGCTGAAACTGAATTCAGGTTCTTTCACGGAACAAGCTGACAGTTCCAACATTGCTTGATCCCACCGTGCTGGGGCCTGAGTAAAGCACAGCCAGGCAGAAAAAAAATCACTTGCAGAATTGCCATCAGTACCTCCTGGTTTTTGGAGGCATTCCTTGGTGGTTTTCCAATGAAATATTTACCAAGCTTCACACTGATCACTGTGAAAGGCGCCTGAAAAGGCCATGCAGAGCTACGTCTGGAGGTTTGCAGCCTAATGCTTTGCCATCCTACAACATTTTATATGCACCTGCTTGGTGTTTGCTACACTGAGGTACAGACTGCCTTCTCCAATCACACTGGGAGCGTTTTGTTCTGGCTGCAGTATATTTCAAAGTTTTGGTCAACATTGTCTGTGATTGATAGGTTTTTTTCCTTCTGTGCTCACAGTCTGCTGTGTCGTGTATTAGAAAGCTGATTCCTGTTCTCCTAGCAAGAAAGAATATGTTTAAATGCTTGTAATTCTGAATACGGGGTTGCGTAAACATATGTATTTATGGGCTTATCTTGACTCATGAACATCAACGGAAATTTGTGCCTTTCCTACTAAGAGTGAAATCAAACCCCTGGTACGCCATACAGCCTTACAGTAGTATAAAAACTGGTCAAAAAGCTTCATAGAATTAATCATCAGCAGATGCCATTATGACCACACCATCCAGTTTATTTTTTGGACTTTTTCACGTTTTCTTGGTACTTCACTACCCCAACAATCTGTACTGGAAAAGCTCACTGCCTCCTCCTGTGAACATACTTAGTTGCCATTAAAAAACAATTTAATTGTCAGAATTTCCTCTGCTTTTTGCAATCAATTGCTTATTAATGCCAAATGCAGCCTTGCCTTATTGCTTGGTTTCCCTGTGGTGTTGTGTTCTGAAAACAAGAGGTGTCACAGCTGTGTGTTTCTTTCTTTAAATCAGAAATGCAAATTGTCCATTTGAAAGCAACCAGGACTCATTTCATAGATATTATTTGTATTTTTGCTGTAAGTGAAGTGGTTGCAGAAGGCATGAAGCACAAAACTACCGCAGTTCAGCTGAGCAGAGATACAAGAGGGTAATCTGCAGCCATTAAATAATAGACAAGAACGTTCCCCCTTTCGGCTGTTTCAGTACTGGTAGGTGCAGGGAGCAGTCCTATCGTAACACAAGAATAGGAATGGGAGAACTTCATAGTCTAGATTTGAAGCAGCTCCAAAAAATCCAGGTGTTTTGATCTCAAATTTAGATGAACAATACACCCCTCTGATAACACCTTATACCCTTTTTTTTTTTACAGACAAGTTGAAAGATTTTCTTTTCTCTTAAATGTTAAAACTCGCCGAATTCATAGTATACGATGTCTACATTGGAATGGAGTGAGGAGTCGAAAGGCCCTAACTAGTCAGAAAAGTACAATATTGTCCTCAGGGAGCTTCAGGGCTGTCCTTGTGCCTTTGTCCTCCGAGAAGTCCAGCCTCGTGGGTGTGCTAAACACAGGGAAGGAACTGACCTCCACCCAAAATGTAGTGGCAATAAATGTTTGGGCATGCAGCAATTTAGGCACCAGCTCTCTAGTATCTTTGACTCATAGCGAAGTCCGGGAAGACCTGTGTTACTGCTACTTCTGTGTGTGCTAATGAAACCTGTGCAGGTAGGCCTTCCCGAGTGCTCCTCACACCTGCAGCTGCCGTACTGAGATTCCCAAAGAGTCATGTTCAAACCCTGCCATAGACAAGCAGTAGAGAAAAGTGCCTATGCAGGGGAAACACTGAAGCTGACTGTAGGGCATTTCCAGTCTGAGTGAAAACGGATACACAAGAAATTCTCTTTTCCTTGACTTCTCTTGCATTTGTGAAGATCTGAGTTTATATTTGTAAAAGTAACATATAAAACCCCAAACCTGTGATTTTTAAGGTTCTTCATTTTTAACTTGCTTTCAAATTTTCGAACTTTATGCATGTAAGACCTTCTAGGGAACATAGTCATCGTTGCGAGATGTGACTAAGTAAAACAGTGCAGCTGTATGGCTGCTCCCCATGGGAACCAGCAGCGCTTTTGCTCTAGTAAGCCAAAGTCCTAATTACACAGCGCCTAGTATCTGTTCTGAGTCACAGCATTTCACCAAGATAGCTAATTGGTCTGTTAATTATTAAGATGCTTCATTGTTGTCATGGCAACATATTTATCTTCCTTTGTTCTGCAATAACAAAGGAATTAATGACTGTGATAATGAAGTACAAGGATGTCAGGCAACCAGGTTGTGAAAATGCTGCAAAGCTACCAACGTGTGCAAATCCAGGTACTTCACCTCCTACTGGCTCTTACACGTAGCACTCCTATAATAGACATGCCTTCCATAACTTAGAACAAACACATTTTGAGTGACAGTAACTCTGTATGTAAATCTCTAATATAAAATTGTGCTTGCATAGGAATAATGACAGTATGAAGCTAGTTTCTAACTCAGTAAGACTGCCATGTGTAAGACAAAAGAGAAGGATAGGATGCTGATTTATGATATGACTTGAGATTTATGAGGAGTGGCTCTGGTCTAGCTTCCCTAGATGACATTAGACCAATCTTTTGGACCAAATCCAGGAATGGACTCAGCACTTGTGGTATTTAGACAGAACAGAGGCTGTTGTCTCCTCCTTGCAATCATTAAAGTCAACAGACCTGCTTGGGTTTTTTTAACCTTAACATTCCCAAGCACCTCGCTCTTGCCTTTGTGCCTCTTGGGAACCGTCTTACTCTTTGCAGAGCTGAATGACAAGCTCCTCTCCCACCTAATGCTAAAGAGCAAAAGGCATGTCTTTTGAAAATACAGGTGAACATCTGAAGGAAGGGATATCATAGAAGCAATAAACTATGTTACAGAATACTTTCACAAAGTATTGGGAAGAGTGGTTCTCAATAACACTGAGCAAAAATGTAAATGGACACCACTGATGCAGGCCTTCTATCGTAGTTTACTGGTTAACTGGGATCAAGGACTAAAGAGCTTTTTATTTTTTTTAACAAGCAGGTCTTCATATTAGCAGGAACTATGAAAAAGATACAGTTCTAATTAAGCAGAAATTCATCATTTCCCTACACTAACATGTCTCCATGTTAAATGTACAGTCTATAAAAAGTGATCAGGCATATGTTATTATTGTTCTGAATGGCTTTTTAAAATCCTTACGCTTCAATTACAATGACTTAATACGATTCTTCTTCTTTTATTAAGAGCTGATGGCCGCAAGAACCTATCACAGAACTGGTTACAACCCTTTTCTTTGCCCCAGCTCAAGTGAGATCAGTGTAGAGGAGAAAATCCAGGCAGCAAATATTTCTCTTAGATCCTTTGTCAGCTGAATACAGTTAGGAGATGGTGCATTTGGGTCCCTTGGGACTCCTGAGTACAATGAAGCAGTGCTGTGCCAAAGACTGTGCAAAAGAAAGCTATGCTACCTCTGTGTCTGCTAATGGCTCCCTTTTATTTAGGGGTCCCCAATGAAGGACACCACAGACAGTTTTTAGTCATTTTGTGATCCAATATTCCGTGACACAAAGGAGAAGGAGTAATCCAGAAAGGTGATCTAAATGTTCAACCTTCGTCTCATATATGATATTCTTGACAGTAATAATTAGTATGGGCTGTGGGAAGGTTAAGACTCACTTAAAGCAGGCAGGGGTATAGAAAAAATGTATTTACAAACATATAAAGGACCATTTCTGGGTAATATTTAAGACACATCTCATTCTAAACATGTTTTGTAGCAATGGTGTGGAGTTTTTCAGCAAGCTGTAAAGGAAGGCAACGTCTCCAAACACCCAAATTGGCTAAGGTGGGACAACCAGGGTTACTCAAAGCAAAGGAACTGTCCCTCTCAGGAGAGATCTAACTCTGATAATCTAGAGAGGATACAACGAAAAAGCTCCCTTACAAAGTTACCAACATACGCAGAAAGAGTAGGATTGATGGCAGGTTTTAATTTTGTAAAACTGTCCTTGGCTTCACAGATATTTTAAATGCATTTAGATCCCAGTCCAAATCACTCTAGAGGTCTGTGGAAATACTTGCACAGCCTGAAGTAGCTCTGGATCATGTCCCTGGAACTTTTTCTTCCCCTGTAGTACCACAGGGACTATTCAAGTCCATTTGCCAGCCAGCTATTTCTTCTGTCTGTTCAGAAGTCAGAGAGTCTGACTACCTACAGATTTACCTGGATGGATAAAACTCTTTCAATTAATATCCTAGTAGGTAATAGCGAGTTGTGTAATATCTTTGTCATGCTAAGCTGTATCAATTTTGGTCCCTTTGTGTTTAGTGTAACAGTTACAATTTCAAAGGTGTCTTCCCAGTATTGCGGCAATGTTCCTCGGAGTGGCTGGGATACTGCGCTCCCTCTCGTAGCAGATGGATACAGTAGCTGGAGCCAGGGCAATGTGGCTTGAAGCCAGCTGTACAGTCTCATCGTTCAGGAGATGGTTCAGCTGCTGGAGTCAGTTAGACCTCCCCTGGCTGGAGTGCTCTCATTTTTGGGAGCCTCCTGTGGTTGCCTGTTGGCTGTTCCACGCTGTTGGAATAGCTGGGAAAAAGCGCTTCAGCACGCACTGAGCTGGCAAAACGCTGTCTTAGGGACTCACAGAAGGCCAGTAAAGTATGTGCCCACTAAATGTAAAGCACGTGTCTTCTCCAATCTTGTGCCTCCAATGATTATTGTGAATGTGAGATTTTTTTTTTTTTTTTTTTGCTTTGGTAGCATGTGTTCACTTAGCAAATGTTTTATTGAGGGAAAGCTACTTCCTATACAGTATTTGTATTCTGACTTACGGCTTTATGCAATACTTCAGGTGCCTCCTTTAGCTTTCATTTCCCCATTCTTTGTTTATAAAACATTCCCCCTTTCTTTTTTCTGATGTAGAAAGTGATCTTTCCAGTTCACTGTTTTCCATGCATTAAATTTGCTGACAGTGTTTGAAGAAAACCTCGTTTGAAACTATAGGTCACTGCACACGTCTTCACTACTTTTTCCATATGAAGCAGAGACAAAATAAAAGTTTGTCCCCTCCACTTTAATACAAAAGAAATCACTTCAGCAATACTATATGCTCACCATTTATTTAAAGATCTAGATAAAATCTGTACTTTAAGATCAGTCCATAAGGATCTACGTTCTTAGACTGGGATTTTAATTCCTTTATAAGTGGCAAACCATGTCTTAAAGAAATGTGTCATCAACAACAAATCTGTCATTTATTCAATGGAGAGGGAAACTTTCATCTGCAAAAGCAACTGCTGTATCTATAAAAATATCATCTCTGTGAAAAGCCAGACTTGCAGTACTTTAAAAAATAACACTAAAATAGATTTTTCTATACACAAAACCTAAAATGGAAATGCTTAAAGGAGTAACATATGTATTTACAAAGTAGTAGAAGCATAGATTTGATCTTCATATGTTAAAATAATGATGTAACTGAAGGCACACTGTATGTTTCAGAATACTCTATTCAAAGGACACTGAGGCTTCGCCTTCACGTGACTGCTCTTTCTCCCGTAACTGCTAAGAACTCAGTGAATAATCCAGGATCCTGGCAATTTTCAGCAGAGTGTTCTGGCTCTACCTGTTCCCAGGAAATGTGCCACAAACACAAGTGCCCCTGACTTACCTTGATGAGGATGTGGGCTCAGTGATCTGCCTCTGCATGCGTGCATGTCTGATCAGATGCTCCTTCAGCGCGTTCTGGACCTCTGCTGGTATATCAGGTGAAGTGTGGCTAATTTTCAACGCAGCTTCAAGTACCTTTGTTGTAGGTTTCCCATTTTCTTTAACCTCCTTTTTCTCACTGGCCTCAAAAACCTCCGTAGGAGCACTGGAGTTGCTCTGAGGGACATTACTGGCATTGGAAGTGAGAGGTTTGCTCCTCCAGCAGGGCCAACACAACTTCCAAAAGACAAAAAGCGAGACTACCAGCAAGGCGAGCCCGCAGAAGCTGACGACTACAGCTAACAGACTGACTGAGATGTCTGCAAGGAATCAGAAACAAAGATCATCATGACGGACAAACATGGAGAGAAAAAAAAAATGACACAGGTAAGGAGACAGAAGCATTTTGATCATTATCTTGCGTAAAGCTTTAAAGTCCTATTTAATGTTGTTTTTTTTTTTCCTTTTTGATATCTAAGGCTGTACCTTTAAAACGTTATCATTCTCTAATATCTATTTCACAAATACTCCGTTAATTGTTGTTGAGGGCAGGGGCCAGTACCTGTACCACTAGCCACGCGCTCAGACAAACTTCTCAGGAAGTAAGAGACTACCCAAATACACCCAGCCATTGCTGCCAAAGGGTGTCTGCTCAGGAACACATCTGGCTGAAGAAGTTAAACCGCAGTCAACATTTTCTATAAGCGCACATGAAGATAGACCAGTTCTAAACCACCAGGCCGATACACAAATTTCTTCTTCAGGACTTGCCAGTCTTTTGACTCCGTGTGCTAACCGCATCAGAAACATGTTAAAACTTAAGGTTTACGTGGCATAAATAGGGACAGGATATAGTCTGTCATAAATAAGAAATCTCTAGGGTTAAATCTTAAGCACTGGACCAAGACTGTGTTAGATCAAGACAGCACATATACACCGGTATCTAAAATTCTGCTCTGAAAATGCAGCTGGCTTCAGAGTACACTACACAATGCCCTGAGCTGTACAGAGACCATACTGTACGCTTAGCTACCCCTGCTGCCCTGTATTTGACTTTTGCTGCCACGATTAGTTACCATATCCAATAGCACTGCCAAAGTTAGGAGAACAGATTTCATACCAATGAAATTCTGCGAACAGACTTGTATTTTAGGAGATGGTGGATCACCAGAAATGCTATTTGGGCCCTAATTAGGAGTTTTATTCTATGTGACATGTTTCAGTTTGATTTTTCCAGTATCATGTAATATTATAAAATATAACTAAAAAAATCCCTTTCCTTTTGAAAAGAGCCTTTTGTACGCTTTAAAAGTATTCAATAAACCCTGCTTAAATGTCCCTCAAGCAATGGCTGCTGCTTGTTACAACAAGTTTTGACAGTTTAACAGCTAATATTTTGTATCCATAGCTCGAGGCTACAGGCTATTAAACTGAACCAGTGGAAAAGTGCAACAAGAGTTTGAGCGTATTTTTTCTAGAGGATCACAGGAAAAAAAATAGTCCTCTAGGTATGTATTAGCTCCATGAAACAGTATGTAGCTCACAGATCCCTTTGGGAGACGAAGATTCCAGTAGAAAATTTGGGAATGTTTTCTTTATTAATATATAATACCCAGATAAATCTCTCAGTAACAAACACTGAGCTTAAAGCCCATTCAACATGAAAATGTGTGAGAATAGCAAAAGCAAATAGAAAACGTTTGTAGTCTGGAGGTTTGAAAGATACGGTTCTGCTCAACCTTACTTCACACATGTCCTGGCCAGTGTCATGGGGGAATTGGTAGAGGATGTGCTTCTTGATTTAAAGAGTTTGGCACAAACTGCTGCCCTGCCTTGAACAGAAGTATGCCTCCTTGACCATTTCCTGACAGCCCGAAGAAAGGTGTCTTCCTTTTCTGCCTGTAGTTAAATAACAAAATGTAGCCCTTGGAATATGCATGTCAGCTTAACGAGACATTCATATGGCAAATTTTGATTTAAGATGCTTCCGTAAAATGAATGGATGCATAATTATATCTAATAATAATGTAACACAAGAAGCAAATGATACTTTTGCATATGATTTTTCCAGATAATTTACCTCCAGTGGGGATTATTAGACTATTTGGTTTAATCTACTGTTTACCCTGATATCCGTCCTGAACCCAGGAATTTTTACTTGGCTTGGGTATGTTCTGCAGCAGACTGTCCTGTCTTGACAACAAGAGAAGACATTAAGAGATGCTGAGTTTACAGCTTGTTTCAATGGCTGATCACTTTGTTGCAAATTTGTATTTCTGATTTGTATTTTTGTAGTTCTAATTTACAGTCATTGCTTCTTTTATGTCTTTGTATGAGAGATTAAAAGATATGATATGCTTCATAAGACATGCCTATACAAAATACAAATAAACTAAACAGTGCCAGGAAACAAACCCAGGACTTGAAACTCGATTGCCTATACCAGTCCCTGGAACAGTTTTAAACTGGGCCGGTTCATACCCTCCTAGACAATTCCTGGGCACGGGTCAGGAATTAGAGCATGGCAACGATCATTACAGAATCACAGAATCACAGAATGGTAGGGGTTGGAAGGGACCTCTGGAGATCATCTAGTCCAACCCCCCTGCCAGAGCAGGGTCACCCAGAGCAGGCTGCACAGGGCTGCGTCCAGGCGGGTTTGAATATCTCCAGAAAAATAGACTCCACACCCTCCCTGGGCAGCCTGTGCCAGGGCTCTGTCACCCTCACAGTGAGGAAGTTTTTCCTCATGTTCAGGCGGAACTCCCTGTGTTCCAGTTTGTGCCCGTTGCCCCTTGTCCTGTCGTTGGGCACCACTGAAAAGAGTCTGGCCCCATCCTCTTGACACCCGCCCTTGAGATATTTATAAGCATTGATGAGGTCCCCTCTCAGTCTTCTCTTCCTCAGGCTAAACAGCCCCAGCTCCCTCAGCCTTTCCCCACAGGAGAGATGCTCCAGTCCCCTAACCATCTTTGTAGCCCTCCGCTGGAAGAACAGGACTGCCTATTCTTAATAGGCAGTTCGGCCGTGGCTCTTCTCTTTCAGCAGATGACAGACTTAATTGCATGGAGAGAGGCTGTCATGTGCGAGTTGGCCTCAGTGCCAGAGAATGGTCAAAAGTGCATTTAATATATGAATACACAGGTACGGCCCACTGAAGGAACTTTCTTGATAAACTACACCAGCTGAATTTTCAATCAAGCTGGACAAAAGATTTTTCCATTCTCAAAGCCTGACAAAAAGTAGAACCCTTGAAAATGCTGATGATGTATCAGAAATAAAAAAAAAGAAAACAAAAAGCAATTCAGTTTTGGGTCACTTTCAGTATTTCCAGCTCAGTTTAGAGATGGTTGGCATTAATTAGGTTACATTCTGAGAGGAAGGCTTTTAGAACTGAAAATGGTATTTTTTTCATTTAGAAAATGTGAAACAGGATGTTTTAACAACTTTGAAACTGCTGGAAACATTTCAAAACCAGAAATATGAAAATTGATCCCTTTTAGCAGAGTTTCAATTTGATGAATAGATACTATCAGCTGAAAAACATTCCATCAAAGCATTTCTAGCCAATCCTATTTTAAGTTTTTCACTGCAAGACATTTTTCAAGCCTTCAAATAACTTGGTGTCTCTTTTCAACACCTACTCCCATACTTCAATTTTCTCTAAGCTTTTTTTCTGTATTTCCATTAAACTATTTCAAATTCTAAGTCAGTCTCAAAATCTTTATAGGAAATGTGTGTTTTATAGTCCTAAAAAAATCACATGAAATATCTCAAGTCTCAAGAGCAGAGAAAAGATGTAGGAGCTAATTCTACAAGCTGTTGTACAAATTATAGTCTCCACTTTTGCTATTTTACTAATGAATTAACCTCACATATTGTACTTCATAATACAACAAATACTTAAATGGAAACATGAAATATTTTAATTGCCAGGAATTTGACCACAAAATACTTCATTTAAAAAAATTAATTACATTTACTGCTGTAATTGCTAAAAAGCAATCAATATGCCATATAAATTGACATAAAAAGTGTATTGTTTCATTTCCTCCCTTCTGACAGTCACTCAATTGAGCAATTATGAGAGATTTGCTGTTATGTGAAGACTGAAATCAACTGCAGAAGAGCAGACAAATTGAGCTTCCCAGCCCCTTTGCATGTTAGACTGGATATGTCTCTTATATTACCTTTTTATAGGAAGTTTGGTTTAGAATACAAAACATTAAGAGACAGTTCTGCAGACTAGGAGTTTCTTCACGTCCCTGCCAAGGAAACCTGGGTACTGAAGGATGGATGTGTCAACAGACCAGGGTTGCACTTCGCATATGTAAGTATTATTTAAAGATGTAGAACTCATGGCAAATTGAAAGATTGCCTAAGTTTTTAGAGGCAGAAGGAGATACGCTCACTCTGCTGGGGCAACGTTAATTGCCAGCATTGTAAACAATGTTCTCACTGGTCTCTGGTATGAAGGAAGACAAAAATTATCTCAAACTACAAGCAGTTGTTTGACAACTCTTTTTCCGAGCTGGTAATTGCAGCTTGTCTTCAATGCCGCACGTTTGCACAGAACAGGACATCCTTCCGAATATTCACCTGGACATGCAGCATTATGCTTTTGCCATTCCTGTTCACGTGCTGGGTAATCTTGGGAATGTGAAGAAAACCTTCTTTCTCACACACCCACTTCGGATCAGTGGGAAATCTTCCAGTGACTTCAATGGAGTTAACATTTCACTCCTGGTGATTTTGCGTTACTGATCTCTGTCCTTAATGTCATCTTCACAGTCTTGATAAAATTTCATCACTGAAAGAAAGTATCCTGTTTCCTCAAGGTTTTCTAATTAAAACTACTCTTTCAAGATATGGAATTTTGGACAATTTTGTATTTTGCATTTGAGAAAGGCATGTCTATTTGGGAAGTGTGTGAGTTCTATTTATTTACCTCAAAATCTCTCTGCATTTTTTATAAATATCCTCAGAAACGTTTCCACCATAAGAGGCTCCTTGATAGCCAGTCTTTCATATTAGACAAGTACTTCAGAAACATCCCCATCTTTTTACTGGGTGCCAGGGAATGTTTTGAGCAATGCTTTCCATACTATGGCTTCCAACAATTTGTTGTTTGAAACTTGCCTCAGTAAAGTTCTGCCCATGAATCCATTCACAAACATGCACACTGGCAGACTGCCATTTCCAAACCAAATTAAGTTCATTTACATTTTAGTCAGTGCCCTGGGAACATATGCCCCTTGATGCTTAACTGTGGAAAAACATTCTCCACACACCCATGATCTTGAGTGGAGAAAGAGACCAGATAGTGCTGTGACGTAGCTGCCCACATGTATAAGGGGCTGCCAGGTGTCTGATGTGGACCATGCTAAAGAGAAGGTACTCTTGCCAGCACAGGAACAGTGGGAAAGGAATGCCTGGAAAAAAAGGGGGTTATGTTCTCTTTTGACTCACCTCTTGGTCTATATCTGATCTTGGTTTTCTTAAATATTTGAAGTACAATGCCTCCGTAACTTTTTTCAAACCTATTTTTCTTTAACTTTTAATTTGTTGTCTTGTTCATCAGCCATAAGCAACTTCATCCTTTCCATAGGGACCATTCCGAAGGTAAGTCTGGTGTCTGGAATATCAGGAGTCAGCTCAATCAGATAAATTAATGTGTCTCTGATTTTCTAGAGTTTGGAGGGAAGCAGGAGCTTTATCAATTATAAAAGGTCTGGGTCCAATAAATCTCCTTTATCCCCGTGTATATGAACTAGTTGGCCCAACCCATCATTTCTGCTGTTCAGCTTTCCTTGGGGAAATCTGAAGAACATTAAAAGTTGCTGGTTCATTTTTACTTGGCATTAGCAGATCTTCCACAATTGCCCCCGTTTCATCTGAATCCTTACAGATGGGGATATAGTGCTTTAACGTGCCTCAAAAGTGTCAGGTGCAGAGTCTTGTATTTTCTCTCACAACCTGAACCTGTCAAAACACACGACTTGAATTTCAAACTGCAAAAATAGCCTTTCACTTAAAAGTCTGTGTGGTCTTCTCTGCCGTTCTCATGGAGAAACAGACTTTGAAGATGTTCCTCAAATCTTTTGACTCTAGCCCTATTGTGAATGTGTTCCCTCCTAGGCTGTTAACTCAGTCTGATGTCCGAGTTTGTTCAAAACAGCCATCACCATCTACTGGCTGGTATATCATTTCTTAATGCTAACAGAACTCTATGGTAGCATGTTTCCTGACAGTAAGGGAATCACATGGAGTCAGGTATATCACTGTGATTTACTACATCTTTACAGCACATAAAATTATTAACTCTTGTCAAAATCATTTTATCTAGGTTATATTATTTATTACGGCATCTGATAATCTACATCTATCCAACCACAAGTGGAACACCCTCTTTTGCCACTTCAAACTCTATGTACGGGACTTCAGATTACCTGACGTACAGCAGATACAGGGTATTTCCCAAAAGTTTATTTGCCTTCTCCTAGCCCACATTACCTTCTGTTTTCCAGAAATCAGAAGGAATTTGCCACAACAGCTGTGTATTTATGAGCCTCAGTACATGATTTGTGTGCTGTATGTAACTAGAGAAGATGGGTCTCACTTTTGTCAGACTGGGTCATCGTGTTTTGCCTGCAGTATAGGAAGCAAAAGATTTTGCACTGAACATTGGCCTCTCCTCTCTAACACACCAAATGTGAATTACTTGTCTCCATTTCCAAGGCTTTTTCTGGCCTACCTACTTTCCTACTTGTTAACTCTCACTTAATCTCAATAGGAGGTAACTCCCATCTCTGCTCAACCCACATCTGCCCCCTTTGCCTTCCATTAAACAAAAAAAACCAGCTTTGGGCTTGGTCCCATGCTGCTCTCACACTTGCAAGGATGTCTCTGTGAGCTTCTGCAAGAAACCCTCATCATCCTCTTTCAGACAAGAAAACGAAATGAAAACACGTCATAAGCCCACTGGACTGCCATTAATCATAAGCATACCATAGCTGTAACAAGGTTCACGCAGCTCAAGTGTCATTTTTGAATTGTCATGGTTATGTTTATTCTTACCCAGCATTACATAATGAACATCTCGCACATATGACGAGACACAGCAAAACGGTGTCTCTTGATCTTCATCATTACAGATTTGTCCTCCAGCTGTTATAAAAATGTCTGCATTTTTCATCTGTATTTCTTTGCAAAACACGTATGGAGGAAGATTCTTTCGTAAAACTCTCGTTTTTACTGTGTATCACTGCTGTCTGCATGTTGAGTACTTCTGCATTGTTGTGACTGCCTTCACATTTACTGTAAATAAATCTGGTCTCTGTGGTATGTTTACCCCTCTGTTCTGCCTTTATGCTGCTGAATTAGATGCATTTCTGGTTTTCACAGCTTGTTAGCACTGATTTCGTAAAGCATATTTTTCAGTAACCCTGCACTTTTTTCTCCCCAAACCATATTTCTCTCTGGTAATAACTTTGTTCTGATCAGGTGATGAGCTGTATCGTAAATAATTCAATTGGTCTGTTAACTGTTCAAACATTTATTATTTAATTTTATCACATTTCTCTGTAACAGAATGCTCAATTGTTTCACACAACAGTTACTTTGTCATGAAGAAAAATGTTCCTTTCTTGTATGACAGTCCTACACTGATCGCAGCAGTCTTCACATTCCTTCAAGCCGTTTCTGGTCCCCTTCATGCTTGCTTTGGCACAGTTGAGAAGAACTTGCAAGCACGCTACTGGGTAAATCTGTTCTTTCTCCCTCCTAAACGTATCCGGGCAGTGTAAGTATACCTACAGCTTATACCCTGTGTGTATGTGTGTGCAAATGCGTGCATGCACACATGCGTGCTTAAAGGAACCAAGACTAAATGTAAACCATCAGCTGCCATCAGCAGGTTGAGAGCTGGCAGGGAGGCAGCTGGCAGCCGATGGGAGACTCGTGCCAGCTACAGCGGGAGGACCCACGACACTCGCTCTTCAGGGAAGAGCAAGACTATATTACAGAATGGCCACGCACAGGATGCTCCATTGTTTTCTTACTCCCTCTATACTTCTGTAGTAAACTGTCAATCAGGGGTAAGGGTAAGAAACTTGGTAGGTTAAACATTTATGGTAATAAAATAATTGCGAGTAGAATATTTAGGTGAATAACAAATGACCCTGTAGAAGCTGATGCTCTTTGCGTGGTCAACTTTTAAAAAAATTCATTGTCTAACAAGCAAAAGAGTAAAAGCAAACGTTGCTCTCTAGAACTCCCTAGCCACTCTCTAGACGGCTAAAATATGCCCTCCTGGCAGGGAAGCAACTGGTTTCCCAGCTCTGTTATAAACATCAGTTTCTCACGAGAATCGATAATGAGATTGTGAAGTTCTTCTGTAGGACCAGTAGGCCTAAAAAAAAAGCAAAGACAGCAGAAAGTGCCCACCATTTGCAGAGGACATCCAATGAATTTTAAACATGTGTCCCTAGAGCAGGATGCTGAACCTCCTCTTGTTACACTTTATACAATTGGTGTAACCTTCAGAAATGCTCCCAACTGGGACTTTGATGTGCTTGGTTCCTCTGAAAATGAGGAGGGATGCTTAACTGGCAAAAATGAATTGGAGTCTTTTATTAATCAGATAACCTGAGTCAAAACACAGGTATCACCAAGCTGCATATATGAATTTTGGACACTTCTAGAAAATAATTTACTTGGATTAGAAATAAATTTTGTGACGTGCAATCCCACACACCCAGCTCCCATTTATTTTCCACCTGAACTCTTCCTGTTGGTTGACAAACATCTTCATCATTTTGCCCAAATCTACTGGCAATAAAGGACATGTAAAAAAAAACCAAAACAGTTGCACGTCTAATTCAGCATTTTGCCAAAAATGTTATACCCTTCAGAAGAAAGTTCACACAGTCATCTAACTATGTAAAGGTACCATAAATGTGAACAGCTTCCTAATCTTTTCTCTTGAGCATTCCCCTGAGATGAGAGAATTAATAGTCCTTGTAATTACCAGGGCAGAAAATATAACAGCAGATGTCGTGTCTTCACTAATTGTCTAAAGCTCCTAGAAATTTACAAAATTATTTATCTCACTAAGATTCTTTGCTGTGAGTTCCATAGATTAATTATCCGTTACACTAAATATGATTACCCCTTCTTGACCCAAGCAGTGAGCAGTAATTGAGGGTCCTAAGGTGGTGGTGCTATCACTGAGAGGAGAAAACTATTGAAGAAGCAGCCATTTCTTTGATGTAATCCTGTTTGTCTACAAAGAATGTCCAAACTCTCATTTCTCTGAGAATAAGAGGAATCAAACACATGGAGGTTATTTTTGTTTGGTTAGCAGCAAACCTGCATAGCTCTCCTTTCTGCTTTGTTGTCTCATCTTGGTGTACTCTGCCTTCCCAAAGCCATACTCTCCATTTTTTGTTCTGACTGTGTCTCTGGCTTCCTCTTCTTTGCGTTTGATTCTGTTATCCTTGTTACGCTTCCTTCTCATACCTAGACTATCATACCTACACTATCAAAAAAAATCAGTACCCAGCCTCTCTGCTTGCCAGTGAAATTTCTTGGGTCACGAGGTTAACGCTGTCTCATGTTTTGCTCTGAGCCTGTGACTGGGTGGTGCATCTGTTGTCTCAAGTAGCTGATTCCTCTGAGAAGCTTGGCTGCTTTTCACGGTCTAGCTGAACAGAAAGCAATCATCACACCCACCAACATAACCATATCACAGCAGTTTAGTTGCCTTTTTTAACGTTTTCGACTTCCAGAGCATGTTTTTATTCTTGTATTAAATAAAAATGATCTGCTTTCCTTTTTACCCTCTACGGTTCTACCTTCTGAAATGTTTCTTGCTCTATTCTTTCCTTTCCAAATACGGGTATCCTCATCATTTAGACTTCTTTCCGCCAATGAAATCTCATTAGTGATTTTTACTTATGCTATCTTTGTGACACTTTTAGGTGTCTTCTTTTTGAGATTGGGAAAACTGAATGAACCCACCATTTAAAGAGAGAATATGCTATCCCTACATAGCCAACTATTACTTTCTTATCTCTCCTCTTTATACTGTCTCCTGGACTATTTGCTTTTTGGATTTTCATCGAAAGTTTTGCTGTGATTCTATAACATAACAACATACAATAATAAACCATTATTCTGTCATAACCCTCTCAAAGCCTTTTATCTTCTCCACATCTTCCAGAAGTCCTCCTTACAACTCAAGTATCTTCTTACTCTTACTACAGTAGTTTCTTCCTCACACACTTCAGTGCTCGTTCAGGAGCTAATTCCCAACACGCTGCTACAGCTGGAGCCCCAGACAGCGAATAACCGAACTGGTTCCATGATGCGTATCACCCAGCGTGGGCATACGCTGGGAAAGTGCTTCCCGCATCATCGTCTGGGAGCAAAACTGATAGGGCTAAATCAGCCATTCCTCCTCTCTGCCGTACAGCTACAGCTGCATGAGACCAGAACTGTGCAGAATTTACTGAGCCGCAGAAGGATATGGCTACATGATAGGGACTCTCACGCCAAATGCTACCACCCTATGTATGAGACACAGATATTTCAGGAAAACACAAACATTTATGGCTTCATTCTCAGAATGATGATGGAGAACACTTAACGTTTCTACCTTTAATGAAGAGGAACTATGGATGTTCAACACTGTGGACAACATTATCTATAGAGATGACAAGGAACTCTGTGTGCATTTGGAGAGCAGAAGAGATGGCATGATTCACCTTTCAATGATCACATTTCTTTCAGCCTAGGCACTGTATTTACAACCTTTCAGTTCATAAAATTCATGTGAGTGATATTTATGTCTTGTCTATCCAAGTGTTTACATATTAAAATATTGCCAATTATCAACAACGACAGTGTGTCTGTTCCTCCTCTGGAGCCAGAAAGTATTAATATATGCTCACTGGCAGTGTTATTAATGTTTAATTTACTATGTGTGCCAATAAAGTTGACACCCATCATCTAATAATGCTTTCCTTTTAAGGAGGAAAGTGAGATTTATGAACTCAGTCGAGATGTTGAAGCCCCTGGTCTGTTAAATATCAGTTTTTTTCTCATCCAACAATTGCACGTCAGTTGGGGTTTACAAATGAAAAAACGCAACAAGATCGTTGACTTTGAAGAAATGTCTAAAAAGAAGACCCTGTTACTGTATACAATCTGATATCAAGGCAAGTGTTGAAGATGCAAGTTTTCTAAACAGCAAACCTTGGTTTACCTCATGGGACATTTCTGTATCCTTCACATCCCACCTGTTTATATATCCACTTTGGTTTCATATGACGTGTAATACTGACTCCCTGTGCACTACTGTCTAAAAACCATATAGAGAAACTAATCTTTTTGGAGCTCAATTTTCCAGGCTCCGTAGGGTAATTTTATTTTCACGCGACCTTCTACGATTCGGACCACGACAACACGCACAGTGCGCAACTGGAATATACTCCGTAGTTTGCATTTACAAAGCCCAACAAATCCACGACCCGTGGCGGTGGAAGCACGCTGCGCCCCCCGCGCCCCCCGCTGCCCCGGCGGCGGGGCCGGCGGGGGAAGGGGCGGCCGCGGCGGACCGAGCCCCGCCGGGTCGGGCCGGGTCGCACCGGGCAGGGTCGCCCCGCCCCCCCCCCCAGCCCGCGGCGAACCGAGCCGGGACGCGCCCGCCTTCACCGGCTGGAAACTCGGCGCTCGCCTCAAGCGCAAAGCCCTGGGAGAACCGTGCAGGTACCGGGCTCTGGAAGAAGAATCGCTCCTCTTTCAGGCAACAGGTTTTTGTTCTGAGGTCCTACAAACAACCCCGAATTTGCAGTAAAATCTGTGGGCATTAGAAGAAAAGAAAAAGTAACAGCTGCGGCGGTAGCAGCAGCGCAGCTGGGGCACATGCTGAGGACCTGCTGCTTTTCATGACTTGGTGTTAATTTATTTAATTTGCACTGTGCGCTTGTCATTTGTTGGCCATAATGCAAGCTGTCCATTTGCATTTATGGATAGACAGAATAGGTTACTGATCCCTTCTGGCAGAAATTAAGCACCGAACTTGGACTAATTTTCAAGCCCCGTCCCAAAAATAAGTACCACGGAAAGCACGGGGTCCAGAGTGCGCTGCACAAAGTAACGCAAAAGCGCAGAGCCGGTTCCGAAAGATGCAGACAATCCAAAATCAGTGACCAAAGATACCACTGTTAGGAGGCAAAATCTTGGTTTCGACCCCGACAATTTTTCTGGCTTCGGAATATTTAAATTAACCCGAATTCCGCCCCCCCCTCCGATTTTCCAGGACAAGTCCTGGACCGGACCGGACCGGAGGGCTGCCCTGCCTCTACAGGCTCCCACCGGCTGTCAGAAATCTCTCCTGCCGTCCTCAGCGATTAACGGGGGGGGGGATGTAAAATATCTCAAACCCCGCTCAGAAAGCGCCGGGGGCTCTGTCAAGTTTCATCGCACGGATACTCTGAGCCGCGGCTCGGCGAGCTGTGCCCCGAGCCCGGGGTGCCCAAGCGGTGCCGGCTGCCCGCCCTCCCCTCCGCCGGCCCCGCCGCCCCCCGCCGAGCCGCCCGGCCGCCTCGCCCCCCCCGCCGCACCCCCGCGCAACCTGCTGCCGCGGCGCCCTGTGCTCGGGGCCGCCAGCGCGACGCGCCCAACACAGACGGACGGCTGGGGAAAATAGAGGGCGACCGGGCGCAAACCACGCGTGGCGCGCCCGTCGCACGGAAATGCTGCCCACCCGTGACCAGAGCATCAAACACAGCGCTCTCCCCCGCTCCCCGCACGCACGGCCCCACAAACACCTGCAACAGCCCGGGTCCGAGCTTTGCCTAAGGAGAAACTCCCACCGCGGGAGGGAAGACCTTGCTGAAGCGGAGCGGCGGGGGGCAAACGAGCGAGCTGCGGGGGAAAGGGGCCGTCTCCGGCGGCGCGGCTCCAGCCGACGGCGGGGCTCGCACGTCGGCGGCGATTTCTCTCCCCTCGGCGCCTCTCCTCGATCCCCGTCCCCACGCCTGCACCCCCCGCCCCACGTTTGCCCCGTCGCCCCCGGGGCGCTGGCCCCCACCCCAGGCGCGGGGGGCACCCCGCGGCGGCGGCTCGGCGGTCCCGGCGCTTCCCTCGTTCCTTCCCGGGCGCGGGAGCCTCCGCGGGCTGCGAGAGGGAGACGATTTTAAAGCCGGCTGTGTGACTGCCCCCCCCTCCGCCCCCTCCGCACGCAGCGAAGGCAAAGGAAAAAGTTGCGCTCTCCGGCCGCCCACGCCGGCGCTGCCCGCCCCACGGCGGCGGCAGGACGGGCCCGGCGGCGGCGGGGCGGCGGAGCGGCGGCCGGGGCCGGGGGCGGCGGGGCCGGTACCGGTACCTGTGCCGCCGATGCCCTGGCGGGCGGTCTCCAGGGGGAAGATGCCGGCGCACTTCTCCCGCTCCACCTGCCCGCCCAGGCACAGCTCCGAGATGATCTGCAGCGCCTTGTGGCAGAGGCTGCCCACGCCGTCCTCCGCGGGGAAACTCATCTTCTGCCCCGGCCGCCCGCTAGGCCATGGCCGGCGCGGGACGGCTCCGCGCCCGACCCGCGCAGCCTCCCGCGGGGAGCGGAGCGGGGCGGAGCGGCGGCGGCGGCAGCGGAGCGGTGGGCGCGGCGCGAGTGAACCCGCGCTCTCATGCGAAGAAGTAGTGAAGGGGGGGGGGGGGGGGGAGGGAGGGAGAGACAAAAAAAAAGCGGGGGGAGGGAAAAAAAAATAAAAAGAGGGGGGGAAAAAATAAGCATCCACTTAGCAACGCCTTTTGTGCCTAGCGGGCTTCGGTAGGCGGCTCGGCCAATGGCAGCCCGGCGCGGGGGGGCGCAGGTGGCGGGGGGGCTCCTCGCGTCCCCGGGGAAACTTTTCCTTCCCCCGCCCCGCGGCCGGGCGAGGGGCGGCGGCGCCCGGGACGACGCCGGGGTGACGGCCCCGGCCGGAGCGCGGCGGGTGCGAGAGCGGTGGCCTCGGTCAGGGGCTGCGCGGGGACGAGCGGAGCGGTGCGGAGCCGTGCGGGGGTTGCGCTGGTGCCGGCGGGCGGGGTCCTGCCCCCCTGCCCAGGGCAGGACCCCCGAGCCCCGGTGGCAGCGGCGCGCTTCGTGCGGAGCTCCTGGGTCGCTCATGGCGCCGGCAGGACGAAGCAGAGCTTATCCCCCACCGCTCCGGTCGTTTTTCCCGAAACGGTATTTCTTAGGTGACCTGGGCAGTTAATCTTCGGTACGGTCTAGCGGGCAACGTCAGAGAACTTCATTAACCAAATCATTATCTCCACCGCGCTTTTCAGCAGCAGAGTTACGGAATAGTTGACTTCGGCCATTTCTTTAACTTGTAAAGGAGTTAAAGTAACCTTATGATTGTCCAGTCTGTTTCCTCAACAAGTTCTGTAAAGTTGGGGGGTTTTATAGATAAAAAAGTTCCAGGTACTGCGTCTGCTTGAACATAACGTCTAAAAGTCAGTACAGCATTTACTGCTAGTGGTTGTTTCAGTTATTGGCTGCCTAGCCGAGCAAGACTTAAGCTGTTTAATTTGTTAATGTACTTACTGGCATTCTGATACATTTTTATGTTTGTGAAGAAAAATGCTTCTACTTCGACAGCATATGTATGTCTTTCAATACTTAATTCTAATCAGGCGTAGCTGAAAGGAAGTCTGCTAGCAGTTTGCTTCACAGCACTGCCTCTGGTCTGCTGCTAGGGTGTCTCGGTTTCATAAGCATGAGAAGTTAACTTGTGTACTGCTGGGCTTCCCTCCCCCCCCCCCCCCCCCCCCCAGCTGTCGAATTTTTTATCTATCACCTGAAAATTAATAATTTTCTCTTAACAAACTGCAAAGTTTAACATTTGAACACTTCATAACCATCAATCAATAACTGTAAATTATGAAATAATACAGAAATGTTTATTCTGGTTTTAATTCTGAAATTTCATACTTTATATAGTATAGATGCTTGTAAAAAACACAAGATGATACTTCTAAAAATGAGCCACTTGGCATTTTGAAGGCTTATGCATTTATGCATATGAATTCATACACATGTATTTTTCAAAATCTTAGGAAAGTAATGGACTCTGTTGTATACAAACTGTAACATCAACAGAAATTCTGTTCCATAAAGCTTGTTCACAGATGTAGCAGGTATTTCAGAAATACCAGATGCTACTAAAGAAATGATTCCCTGTTCAATGCATTTCCTGGGATTGGCATTGTCAAAACTCTGTGTTATTTCTGCAAAATGTTCTGACAAATCCTAGCATGTTTAGACTATAACTAGTCAGGGCACAGAACTGTGTAGTACTAGTTGAAGATTCGTTTAACCCTCATAGGGACCTAAATCTGTATAATTATCTCATGAAAATAGGCTTGCCAGCAATAGAAAGGTATGTACATATTTTCACGACAGTGAAGGCAACTGATGCCTACTTCCAAACTTCAAAATACGAACATATTTACTGTTCATGTGGCATTTACAGTCCTGTTCCCAAAATTCTGTCATGCACCACCAACTAATAATTAAGCAGTCTGTTTATCTTTGAGACATATTCAGAGCTCTAGCAGAAGCTAACAGGAGATACACATACAGACTGATGAAGGACGGGTCTTAAACAGGAATTGGTTTTAAGGAGAGCAAGGACTGCATTTAAAGGCTGAGACCTAAGCTGTTCTATTTCTGAACCTTTCTACAGAGTGTCTTTGTGCCCATGGATGTGTCACACAGTCCATGAGTGAAATTTTTTGTCTCCGAAGTTACTGGCAGTTTTGCCATTCAATATAACGGAGTCAAAATTTCACACGTAGGTCAGTTTGCCACCCAACTTGTTTACTTTTGTAGTGAGACTTTGGAACATTGTTATATTGTTTGCCTTTGCACACAAGAACTTCATTTCAGTGAAGGTCGTACCATCTTATTACTATTACTATTGATAATATTGATAAGTACCTAGATACAGAAAAGCACAAACAGGTATATTCTACATTAGTTATTTCAAATTAAAAATTGAAGACACAGATTTTCAGATGGATGTCTGGAGACAGGTACCCAACTGGTACCTCTCTTAGATGTCCTAAGTACTTTTAAAATGCCTTTAGGTATACAGAAAATACCAGCCACACTTGGTGGTATCACTGCATCTTTATCAAATACATCACCATTCCAAATCCTGTTCTTTAGTACGTAGCATGGATATAAACTTTAATTCATCAACAGAATAGTTTTTCTCAGCTTAAGTACCATGAGATGAGTTTCATTAGGAAGTAGATGATTCTGCTGGTGAGATATGTTGACTATCGTGTCCTAAACCAGATCCAGACATAACTTTTGGTTTTGGGGACACGTTATTGATGAAGGTAATTCTTCACTTTTGCATTGAGGAGTTTAGTCAGAAATGCGAATTCAGATTAGGAATCACGGCATTTTTCTTCAATGTGTTCTTTCAGTGGACAAGTACTTTTTCTGCGTATGAAAAGATATAAAAGCTTGTTTTCTAGCCTCAGCTGCCACTGCTTGGATTTTCAGTAGCCTGGCAGTTTTTGAATGAACGTGCAGTTGCATTGTGTGCCCTTGTATCCACAAAGACCATTTCCCCTTTGGAAGGGCTCTCAGGCTGTCTCACCACATGTGATTTGTTAGGACACTCTGGACTCATGCCTCATGGGTTCCAACTGCTGGGATCACACCAGACCTTATCTACTCTTGCTATGCTGACTGCTGGCCGTTATCAAGTTCATATTGGCTTGACTGCTTTCTGGTGACTGATGTTGACTAAGGGAGAAAATTTCCTTTTTTCCCCACATTAATTGCATGTATTCACATCCCCATATTGCCTATGCAATATCCAACCAGTGGTTAGGGTACTACGCTTTGGACTGGAAAAACATGGCATAAATACCCAGTTTTGCAAGATGTATCCTTCAACAAACACTGTGTTAGGATTTTTGAAGTTTAGTCAATATGGATAGCCTAAAGGCAGATAAGGTTCAGATGTCTTACAGAATTAAACTGCGCTACTAAGTGTGAGGCCACAGTTTATCTGGTGTAAACGAGTGAAGGCCTAGTAATTTGCAAAGGAAGGGTGGGCTGGTCTAACGAGTATCGAGTCAAAAGTACTCTCTGCTGCCGGCGATGCTAAGCAGGTGTAAGAACAGCCGTAGGAATGGTGTGCTCCACAGTTCATAGCTTTTGACCACTTGTCCGTCTGAAATTCAGCTAGAGCGGACGTGTACAGTGCCAAAGACCTCTGCAACAGAAAGTAGGCTCCGACTGCGCTTGTAGCTGTGCTGGCAAGCAGAGGCTGGCGCTGAGGGTCCTGCTGGCCGTGGCCAAATGCAGGCTTTGTAGGTACACCAGGGAGAGCCATGATTTGCTCTTGACTTTGCAGCCTTCCAACAGCTCCCTCCTGTGCTGCTTGTACATCATGCCTGTTCACTTCATTGCATAAGGACTCGCTCTGTATTTTTAACAAAATGGCACCTCGGCCTTAGCTGGAACTGTCAAGGAACTTTCTCTGTCTTTTTACCTCAGCTGAGAGTTTGGCCTTGGTTTCTTGATTTGGAATTAAATCATGATACCAAAAAAGCAACAGAGTTGAGGGAAAAGAAACATTTCATCATTCAGCTTTTAAGAAGCCACCAGTAGAAGAAGAAAGTGAAAATGCAGGTTCAAAATACAGTTTTTATTTGTAACAAAGTTACAGATACAATTTTTTCCTGATAGCATCTCCTTAATTTTTAAATCCCTTTTAAACAGCAAAATAAACCCTGAAACATTAAAGATCGCTTTATTCTAGCTGCATATTTTTAACCCTCTAATTTTGAGTAAGAAGTGCCTTTCACTCCTAATGTAAAAAAAAAAAAAAAAAAGAGAACTGTCTGACAGGCATTATTAGAGTTCCACAGCAATCCAGGAGACAGTCAAAGCGGAACGTTCCTAACCTGCAAATTAGAGAGGAAGGGTGCCATGAGCTATGTAAAGGTGCCCATAATAACAGACTGAAACATTTTTTTCAGCTGGATATGGGAATGCTGCTGTTCTTTGCATCCTAACTGAATTTGGTCAGAATTTGGCCTCCACTTATGAGGTGAAAGGCTAGCACAGGAATCCAGCCCATGAAATCACACCCTTCCTTCTTGTGACACGGAAAGGTAACTGCTTGGCATCATTTTGTCATCAGAGCAAATACTGAATAGGTTGGGAGGGAGCTTCCAGCTTTTTGAATATTCAGGGCTGACTCCTTGGAAGAGGACCGAGGCTTTATGGCTACAGCAGTGAAGGCCCATGGCATGCATTCCTATGTTCCGACAGTCTTCAGACTGTCCCTGTGACTTTGAGAGAGACTCTTAATTTCTCTGGGTTTCAAACTATAACAAGAGGACAGTAACTCTTTCTGGTATCCTTTATTTTTCTGGCCTGTGTAAGGTTTGAACACTTACGAACATGAACCCTATCTTAGTTTTAGAAGTAATACAAAAAAGTTTAAACTTCCTTTTTTCTACCATTCTTCTCAATTTGCTCTTCTCCCTTCCATACTGTCATAGTACCTTATCATGGTTTAACCCCAGCCAGTAAGCAAATACCACTCAGCCGCTCGCTCACTCCCCCCCTTCCCTCCCCAGCGGGGTGGGGAGGAGAATTGGAAAGAAAGGGAAACTCGTGGGTTGAGATAAAGACAGTTCACCAGGACAGCAAAGAAAAAGATAATGATAATTATATATTAATAAAGATAATAATAATAAAATATAATGATCATAGAATAAAGGAAATGAATGATACACAATTTCTCACCGACCCATGACCCGATGACTGATACAGCCCGTCCTGAGTAGCAATCATGGAGCAAAACCAAGAGCGATCTCGCAACAGCAATTTCCGCAGCAGTAATCTCAGAACTGCAAGTTCCTGAGAGACGGAGCGAATGAACGAACAAAAGCATGAATGAATGAAAGGTGCCTGGCCCACCGGCCGACTCCCACTATATACTGGGCATGATGTCTATGGTATGTAATACTTTCTTTGGGCAGTTTGGGTCAACTCTAGTGGCTATACCCCTCCCAGGTTTTTGCACCTGCACATTAGCAAAGCCTGGGAAGCTGGAAAACGTCCTTGATCTCTTAGCAACAACTAACAACATCAGTGTATTATCAACATTATTCACATACCAAACCTCATACTAAAGCCAAAACACAGTAGCTACTGGGAAGAAAATGAGCTCCATCCCAGCCGAAACCAGGACATACCTGTACAATGGAGCCCTCATCTGTGTTGCTTTTTCCAACTTCTAATTCACTATGGATGAAAACCATAAGCATAAAGAAAGCCCCACACATTTGGTCTGAACAGATGCTTCCTCGATTTTCAGAAATCCTGAGCAACCATTACTTTATTTTTTTCCTCTTAAATGGGTGTAGTTGATACTTAAGACTACAAGTCTGAGCAAAGAGAATCCTACAGGACCTGCACATACAGCTGAGGCAACTTCTGGGAGTCAGCAGCAAATAACGTTTGCAGTTTTGTGGAAATGCTTTTTAAAAGATGTACAGCATGGAATAATTTATGGAGATTTAAGATGTTATAACTCTTCGAGAATAATTGGTTAGGGACAGAGGGCAAAGTGATTCCTATTCTATTTTGTTTCCAATTGTGCTGTGTAAGTGATACACGGGATGGGGAAGTTTTTGGTGTCTCAGAGTCCTGAGTCCACTGTGAATTGTTGTTTGCTTTTCAGCTACTAGCTGGTAATTAAATAAAATGCCTGTATTTTTTTTTCCCACTACAAAGTCATAAGCATGTGGTATGGTCTTTTCTGTGGCTATTGCAGCGGAAGGAATAGTGAAGCAATCGTTGGGGAAGCCAGCAGATCCTGAGAGCTCATCCTGGCCGTTGAGGGAGTGACTGTGTGGCCTGGCACGCCATTTGCCCCCTATAAAGATCTGAAGATCTACCTGCCCAGTTATGTGCAAAGGAGCTGTGAAAGTTCATTGATTAATGACCACAAAATGAAGTACGTTGCTGCCAGGGTGCAGGAAGGGCCGGCAGCTTGCTGAGGGCCGTGGAGCTGGGAGCGATGGGGGCTCCCCATGTGGGGGCAGCAGGGCAGGGTCTGTCAGCCAGGGCCCATCCCACCCCCCAGGCAGGAGCAGGGCAGCTGGCGGGCACTGGGGGCAGCCCCAGCCCCAGGCATATGGCACCTCCCTGGGGACAGGGATGGGCTGAGGCTGGGCCAGGGTGTGGGTCCACCTTGGTGGGGCCCATGGCTGGGCAGGGCAGGGCCGTGCGAAGCTGGAGACCGACCCTGCTGCAGTGTCCCTGGGTCAGGGGCTGATGGCCCCGGGGGCTGAAATGGAGTCCTGGGCCATGGGCAGGGTGAGGGGAGCTCCAGGACACGGGCAGGGATGTTCTGGCCTGGCAGTGCCCTCAGGGCCCTGACGATTGATGCGTGAAAGGTCATAATTATTATTAGACAGAAGTAAAGGGTGCTTAGAAAACTTCATCTGGCTGATCTTCAGTCCTAAACGGGGTGAGTTAGTGGCTGAAGACGTGGTGCTCTGTGAGGAGGTGGCTCCAGGCTGGTGACAGACAGTGGAGCAAGGTAGCAGTGATTCCTGTTGTGTGATGGCTAATTACATGTTGGAAGAGATGAGAAGAGCAGTCTGGAGACACTTTCCTCTTCTGATAGATTTTTATCAGATAAACTATTTTTGAGGCTAATAAGCCTTTTATATCAGCCATTTCGCAGTCGAAGGACTTCCTTGTCTCTGCTCTGTGACAGCTGGCTGTATCACCTGCATCACACAGCCTCTCATTTTTAACATTTTTCACCTACTTTTTAAAACAGAAGAAAGGCAAGGTCACAGAGAAGCAACGTGTTCAAGCTTGTGTGTGTGACGTGGTGCCTTAAAAAGACATATTCTATTGAATGGTAGCATGTTAACAATCTCTGTTGCCTTTTTTTTCTTCCTATTACCTTCTCTTCTTTTAGTTTCACTTATTGAGGAATGAGGTTGTGACTGGCATTAGAGAGGTTTCTTTAGCCGTGGATAAGAAGTCATGCTGAAATAATCTCGTGATTTGCGAAGGAGGTGGGTATGAAGAATTCAAAATAATAGAATGATGATTTTTTTCTTTCTCAGCAGACTTTTCAAAGTTTTTCCTCAAAGCCAGTTTCCTCAAAATACTCTGTCTCTGGTAATACAAATCAACCATAAGCCTTGGTGAAATAAAGTACGTTTTGCTACTAGAATAGTTCAATGCAGCCAGATTTTACTGATGAATTTGGGCATCTGCATCTAATGAATTTATGTCTCTGTGTGCCTTCTAGGGAGATGGCTATGAGCATGCTCCTTACTGATTTCCAAAAGCTGAAACCTGAATCCAGCCACAAGCAGTTTGTTTGGTGATTATAATTTTTGTTCTGGTTTTGTTCCTCTGTACTTGATCATTTCATGGTAGAGTGCCTCCTATAACAGCTCCAAATTCTGCTTCCAAAATATTTCATTAAAAAGCCTAATAAATTAAGGATTTTGTGGCCCATTATGTTGTATCTCCCTCTCACAGCAACACTATTTGGTGAATGTATGATTAGGTCCTAATGGAGCGGTACAAAACTCACTGAAATAATTTGTGGTAGTGCAAATACAGCAAAAACGTTTGTTTTGAAGGACTACACTCTTTTGCTACAATACATTAAGACATCTCCTGTCTAAGCTAATTAGAATAAAATAGGTCAACTGTTTCTGAAATGAGCACCTGTTCATCTACGCTATCAATAGCCACTGAACAAAATTATTACATCTATATCAATCATTTAGTTCCACATAATAGAAACAAATAATTACTACTCAGCATTGTCAAAAGAGTAAAGCTTCATGCTTTTAAAAGACACCAGCTTTGCCTCGACATTCATTCATGATAAATGAGCCTCATTTCAGCATTTGTTGAGTGGCAGGAGACCTTTATCCTGTGACATTGTTCTATTCCACTGTGATTATTTCTTAATTATCTCTGTCATCACTAGTTTGGAGCTTGGTATATGTTACTGGCCAAATTAAGCTTTGACTTAAGTGGGTACAATGCCATTTACTCACAACAGAAATTATGTCCATTTGTGTCAGGACTGAGCTTAATTCTCAGCTCTTAACCAGTGGCTCATGATTCACTTTCCTTGTTCACAGCAGATGCTGGAAAATGAACTCAGAGAACTAATTTTTACAATGAGAAGATGCCATTCAATACACATCTGTGGATCAGTCTTGCCCTGCTATCTTCCTCCTCTCCTTGCCACCTGCCCTTATTCTGCTGGAGAAAAAGGAGAGCTGCCCTAACAGGGTGTCTGACATGTCCTACAAGCCAGGTTTGCGATTTGCACAGTGAGAGATGTTCTTTGAAGGTCTGATGGTGGCAGCAGGAATGCAGTACTCCTTGGCCATCCTCAGCCAAAGCGGTCCCCTTAGGTAATTGAAAATCAATCAAATTCTCCCTGCTGTGCTCAACTCTTTTGTACTTTAACAACTGCTGCATAATACTTTGGCTAGACCATGGGCCCATAGTAATGTGTCCAGTCATAAAGTGCTATATCATGTGCTGATTCTGAGAGCGCCTGTTTCCCACCTAGGTCATGGTAAATAAATTCTGTTTGGCTTAGAAGGATGTTTTCTATTCTCTAATAATTTGTAATTTAATTTTTTTCAGTGAGAGAAAGGAACTAATCTCTGGTAATTCTAATTGACACAACTTCAATTTTGCGTAATCAGTCATTTCAGGGATTTCTTCCTAGCCCTTAATCACTGCTCTCCCTTTAGTTTACAGTCAGGGGAATAAGCCAGAAACAACGCTCAAAGACAATGTGTTAGCACCATGCAGAAACCTGTTTATGGGGTCTTTCGTTAGCAGGCAGAGTGCAGTTGCTACTGACTGAAGAATTTGGTAGGGATGAGGGCTGGCAGTGTGCATGGCTTCCCGGAAGGGATGGGAAGGGAGCACATAGGGCCGTGGCATCAGTTTTAACTCCAGCACTGACTGATGAAAAGGGCAAGTCTAGTGCGCTGGAAGAAGTGTGCTGCACCTCTTTGAAGGGTTGTCTTTTCCCTTTCACTTGGCTTGAGGGGAGTCAGATTTCCTGGTGGACTCCTCCTTATACAATAGTTGTGGTTTTGCAAATGGCATAAATAAACGCCAGGAATGCTAATTCCCTCCACCCCACTCCAAACGCGGGTTACCCATCTTGAATTAATTATCATATCACAAAGTACAATATTTCCAAATTTCTTGATCTAGTGTGTGAGCACTGAGGAAACTGACAGCAGCAGGACCTGCGTAGAGGTCACAGCTATTAATAATTGTGAAGGCTATACCAGGGCTATTTTATTTTCAGTGCACTATATATATTTTTTTTCATGTTTATGGAAAAAATGGATTTTTTCAGCTTGTTTGAATATGCTGTCACATTGGACCACTACACTGATAGCAGCCCTGTGATGTATACACAGATGTAGGAATGGATCAGGATATAGGACAGTATACCCATAGCAGCAACTCCAGCATGTAAAGCAACATGTTTCAAATGTGGCTGAATCATGAATATTCTTATCAAGATTTCATATCAGGATTTCTTACTTGTCATTCAATCATTGTCGTATTTAAAATGGTATTTAATGGTATTTAAATGGTATTTAAGTGGTATTTAAATAAATAAATTCTGGTGAGGCACAAAGTTAAAGGGGTGGGAGCAGAGCCAAACATTCTTTCTAGTACATCTGAGCCTCTAAAATACATGGTTCACTAACTTTCATAGGCAGCTTCTCTTGATATCTGGTCTCTGTGTCCTTACAGGAAGGTGTCATAATATGTATTTCATTCACAAAATACCTTTCTGAGAAGGAACATGACAGAATTGTAGAGGATGCTTTACCATTTCAAAGTCCCTTAAGAAAATCTATACCGGCAAAATGGCACTCTTCCATTTTTGTAGAATTAGCTGTCATAAGTACTTTTTCTCTTAAAAATGTGAGCTTTTCCCAAATGGTTTACAACACACACACTCAAAGGCAGTAAGTATCATGATAAAATAATATAATGATGATTTGAATCAGTCATATATTAACTGACTGAGAACAAACCTCTGGAGCACTTTAATTACAGCATCCTCCCATTCACTGTAAAATTCAGAAATCAAGTCACAGTTTTAGGGTAGAATCACTGCCAAGTAACTGTGAACACCGAGTGTTTAGTGTTCCTTTCTTAACCGTGAATGATGCCCTTAGGGAGAAATCTCTGAGAAGGTGAGCATTAAAAATGCAGGTTTTAAAGCAAAAGGAGGAAAAAATAAAAGCAAGCTTTTTCATAAACTTAAAAACTTTTACATGAATTCCGAGTCTGGCACTGTAGACATCAATTTGTCCTCCCAATAAAGATAAAAATATGGCCCAGCTCTTCTCCATATCTAGTCATTGTTTGATTTAATGGAAAGAAGCCTGCAAAGAATCCACTTGTAGGTCTGATTGTGAGATTGGTCCAATACTCAGGTTTTGATGAGGTTTTGCTCTATTTCAGAGCAGCCTAAAAGCTTTTTTAAAATACATTAACAGATTGTGACTCCATTGTGCCAGTCCATCAGCTAAAGATCAGCTAGAAGTCACAGCTCATGAGTGCTTAAGACCTAGGCCTATAAAAGAAGATTGTAGAAGAATTTATGGGTAGGATTCATCTTACCTACATTTAGATATCTACAGTGTAGGTGCATGTATCTCAACTGTCATCCGTTTATAGCTTATGGACAGAAGTGGGTACTGTACCGTGATTTATCTGAGCCCTTGTACTTGTTTACCATAAGATGAGATAAATTTCTCCCTTAACATACCTATTCTTCTCCATTGACTGTGCAGGGATGGGCAGCTCAGACAGACACATGGATCTCAGTGCAGGACAGTAAGTCCAATGCTGTGATTTAGAATTTCAGTCTTCTAAGATAATGGCACTCATACCATGAAACTATAGAACCAAGAGGTTCTGGGGAAAGTGATTCCCCTTTCACTAGCCTCCCAGTTCCTTACACGGTGTGATCTCAGGGGAGTGCTTGGATTTGTTCCCTGATGAATATCATCCATGATGGAAGCCACAGGCCAAGATAGTCCTGAAGTCCCCTTGCCTCCTCCTTCAGCTACTCATCTTCTGGGAAGCCAGAACCCTTCCACTGACCTCCTGCCCACAGTGTCTGCTTTGGCAGACTGCCATAGAAAGGCAGAAGAATAGCTGCTCGCTGGTGGGGCTGGAAATGGGGTGGGAATGGGACTGATTTGGGAAGGAGGACTAAAACAATTTATGTTTTCCTTGTCTAACTTCTCTTCCTCTGGAGCAACTATGCCTCAGTTCTGGAGGGTGGGACTGGGACTCAAAAGAATATGCAGAGGTTCCATTGTGGGTCCTAAGATTGTTATAGCAACTAGATTATTAAGTACTGATATGGTATTTGCATACTGCCCATCCTCACCAAGAAACAGACTCCTTTCTGTGTTGCTTGAGTGATCAAATGTAAGAGAGCATGCTTTGATAGATCTATCATACAGGAGCAAGGTTTGGTCTCTTACAAAACATGATGGAGACCACATACTTTCTAAAGCCGGCTGGCAATGGCTAGCTGTCTGTGAGATGAACAGTTGATTCATGCAGGTCTCATGAGCCTAATGGTCAAAAAGTAACAGATTTCCTGCATATGCAAAGGCCCACGTGGGCAGCACATCTTGCAACTGGCAGCTCCGAGATGTGTAGAGAGTCCGCTGTTTATATAGTGGCTTTGCAAATACAACCCTTGCTCACTAAGGCGATCTACCTTCTCTGGGAGACTGTTCTTCTCCCTGGACCCACATATTCTAGGTGTTGCATGGCAGTGTGTTAGAGCAATTAGGAAGAACCAGAAATTCCTTAGTCCGCTAAGCTGCCTGAACGACAGCAGAGTTTGGACTGAAGATGAGAACTGACACGCAAAGCATATAGATGGATACAGCTGGTATTGCTGTGCGGTTATGCGGAATTGCTTATAATGAGTATAGAGTGCCCTCTAAGAAGTGGTAAATCTGGTCAAAGAACGAAACGGAATAGGCTGGACTGGAACAGCCTTAATAAAAGAATGAAATAAATGTGTGTGCCTGCACACTTGTAAATGCACTTGTATGTACATTATACATGTTGTGTATGAGGAACAAACCTAAATAGTAATTATCTTTGTAGAAATTTTTCCACATCATAAGTAAGATAACATTATATAATTTTGAAATGGTAGGGTAATCGGAGCTCATTAGAGAGGACAGTAAGACTGGGAGCTAGTGAACTAATCATTTTATACCGGTATTTTTTGTGGAAGTGATGGTGAAACTCATGAACTGAAAGTGGTTTTCATGGGAAAATCAGCATGCAGACGTAATGTACACTGACATCTAAGGAATCCATTATAAAACATGTAGAAAAAACTTTCAGTATACAATGTTTACATGATATTTGGTGAACAAATCTGATGAATATTAAGTGTAAAATAGAAGAAACATTGGCATGAATATGAATTGTAGTCAGTCAGCTACTCGAGTGGTGAGAATTACCAACCAGATGAGGTTCTTCAGGGAAACTAAGGAAAAACATTTGAAAAGATAGAATCAAAGAAAAGGTAGGTAAACTGGGGAATTAAAAGATAAATGAATGCATAGAGTTATACCTACTCTGACTAGTAAAAAACCCCAAACCTCAAAATAAGCAGCAAACATTGCTTAAAAGGTAGTTATAAGACAGGAAATAAAGTAGGAAGGCAGGCTACAACAGGAGGCTGAGATTGACACCAATATGTTAGTGAACAGTGTATTGAGTAGAGAGAGAATTAGCGAAGTTGGCTGATAAAGTTCAGAGGCCCTTAGTTTTGATTCAAGAGCTGGTGACACATCATATTTATTACAGTATGATGGAGAGAGTTTGGGGTTCCGTTCTATTGGCAGGGGATCTCTAGCTCGTTCATTTTGGTTGGCAGTACCAGATGATAGCTTTCACTCTTACCCACACTTAGTAAACAGTATGCTGAGGAAGCATCATAATTTGCTGTGTTTTTGTCAATCATCTCAACCGAAAGATCTGTATGTCCTTTGACTGGGAGCAATGTTAGACCATATCAGAGATGACCTGGTTCCTTTGAAACACAGACTGGGAATGCACGTCTACACTATCCCGATAAAACAGGATGTGTGTCTACAGTTTTTGATCAATTTTTTTCAATACTGTTGAAAAGACTATACACAATGATGCATTCAACACTTTAAAAAATACAGTAATACAGCACTTGAAGTATGAATTTTGTTTAATCTCAATTGAGAAGAACCATGATGGTTCATGGTTGATGGGAAGTTTATTGAACAATAAGAATTCAATTAGCATTCAAGATGGACATCCCATTTTAACTGAGAGAGATATATGCATATATTTTTTATATATACATATAGCATACATATATGCATGTATAACTGGTTTCTCAGTGGCCAAATTTCAACCACCCACTGCTTTTGCTTCCTCTAATTTATTATTGTCCTGTAGTAGCAGAACAGTCCTGAAGTTGTCTGTGTAACTGATTAATATGATACAATACCTACTTAGGACCAATCCAAAGCCACTTGAACTAATGAAAAGATTCTTATTGACTTCCAGGAGTTTTGGAGCAAGCTCTCAAGAGATGTCTGTTACTCAACAAATGCACTGGATTTCTGTTGTTATATAATCCTAGATCATTAAAAAAATATTTTCAGAAAATTAGAAGTAGAAGGAACAAACACACCCTTTTTTTAATATATACATGTACAGATAGGCATAATGCACTTATCTTTGAAACAGTAAATTTGCTCTAAGGCCTTTCATATATCAATACATATATCTTTTAATAATGTACAACTGTCTAATGTGTTTTGTGGGCATTACATCTTTGGGTACTAAATAATTAATCACTTCATCTTACTTTTCAGTAGAGGGCACTCAGAACAAATCATAGATCAAAATAATATAAAAAGACACTAAACATAATACAAGATATTCATTAAAAACACTCCCGTGTCTTAAACAAGGCTACCGTATCTTTACATCTGTTTCATATGATAAACAACTGTATGAAAAGATATAACTTTTCAAAACTTGAGCTGTCTCTTGTGCACATTCTTACGTATGTCACAGCGTGATGTAAGCAAGCTATTAAACTTTGAGAAAAAGTGATTTGTTCATTTTTATGGATTAACTAGCCAGGGTCTAATAAAAAATTTAACAACTTTTTAATGAACTAAGCCTGTCCTCTCTTTCTAGACATAATGAATAGTGTGTATAGGTCTTGGCAATAGACATTATTCCCTTTTTTGGTACACATAATTTAAAATATGCAAAGTAGAAAACATTCAGGCTTTGTTTCCAGCAAAAACTGATCTGTTAATAAAGAGAATAGGGTCCTGATTCCTCACTGTTTTCGTCTAGCTTTTATAGCAGTATAACTCTAATGAATGCAGCTATCGCACCATTATAAAAAGAGTAATGCAGTGTGGATCTGGATAAGCAATTTGATTATATTACTTTTCAGAAAGAAATACTGCAGATTCAAATGAGCTTTTATAAAAATGCTAATATTTTAAATAACATTCAAGAAGAAAATCAACCTTTGTCACGTAGAAGACATTTCCAAGGGGATGTGAAATGTAACAGGTCTAAGGAATAAAAACTTCTGATGCTTTTCATACAGTTGTTATATAAGAGCTCCATTTTGTTCTATAAATAGAAAAGAGAAGCTATGGTTCTTTGGGTTGTTTCATTTTATCATACAAATATCTGAATTTAGAATATGTATCTATATTTGATAAAATGAATGCCTTGTGAATTAATGTTTACTAACCTGAGCCCACAACCTTCGTACGCGCACAAGTGTTCCATGAACATATGGTTTGGTTAGTTTTTGTTCAGGAAGGGCTTCCATGCTTACATGGAGATTAATGTGTATCATCTATTATGTCTGGATTAAATCTAGAAGATAGGGGGTGTGCATCTGTCTGTCTGTATCTACATAGAGAGAAATGTCACTCAGAGACTTTTAGTTATATCTTCAAATGATAATTTTATACCTTTTTATACATTTTCTATCCTTGTGGAATGCTAAAACTGCTACTGCTCGTCTACAGAAGGAAGAGGTACATCAAGTCAGTAAATTTTCTTGTACTTTTCGCAAAGCATGATTCAAATTTGATCTGCTGGAGGAGAAGGAAATTCCATCTGCATGCTAATTCTTGAAAAATGGCCATGCTAAGGTGAAGCATTAGCACACTATGTTCAAGACTCAGTGACTAGAAGTACTGACTTTAGCTATAGATGCTATGAATTTATTTTGTCATGTAATGCACCTCACTAATACTGCACTACCCCTGCTATGCTAGTGATAAGTTTCTATTAAACTAGCACTGGTAATCATCCGCAACCAGGCACCAGTTCTTTGAGACTAACCACTAGGTATTAGCAGGAAAATTGCAAACACATTTTATTTCTGAGCTAAACTGGCACCAGAATCTGAAGCTACTCCTGCAGAGGTGAAAAGCTAGAAAGCTAATCTACCATACTGCGAACTCTGAAGGTTTAGCCAGTGCTGTATCGCTGTGTGACATAATTCAAGGCTTTTATTTTTTGAAATGTATAACCCTGGTGATTTAGATATTGACTTTAAAGATCTTCCTAGAAGAAAGTTTATTATATTATCTCTCCTCCATGTCAGAAAAGTACATACTGTGAAATTAAAGTAACACACCATTTCCCAGAAAAGGAAGCTAGTCTGTGCTCTAGCTTTGTTGGGGGAAAAAAAATCTTTATCACAAAGTCATTTAAATGTGTTTCATAAATGTACGTGTTTTGTTTGAAGAACTCTATGACCCCAAAAGAAATAAATATACATGGTTATGCTCTTTGAAATGTGTATATGTGTATAGTATTTTATGTATTATGCTAGTATTTTAGACTCCCGCAATGGTACTTAGGACTGCTTCAGAAATTCACACACTCAATAGAAACACTGAGTATTTGTGGTTCTGTTTTGCACAGAAGTACCTTACGTTACAAATTCTGTCAACAAGCAATGCCCACATAAGGTACACCTACAGCCTTGGTTTTGTTTTAGGTCAGGAGTGAAATTCCTATTGTCCCCTTTCTCCGTGCTTTGCTTTGCATCTTGGGGTGGTCTCAGAGCTATGAATTGGGTTCCTTTCCAAAGAAACGAACCTGGAAGAAGAGAGCCAAGAGTGTGCTCAGCATGCTCCAGCCACTAATGAGTACTCATTAGTCATTCATTCATCAGGGGGGCCGCTTAAACCTCCTGAAAAATGTGCTGTGGGTATTGGGTTCTCAGCACCAACCGTTTCACCCTGTGGGTTGCTCCTGTTGCGCTGTACTACTTGCAATATAGGCAGTGCCAAAACAACCCAACATCTATATATTTCAGACATCTTAAAAATTGTCATTAGTATTTCTTGGTCCGTCAACTCTGCAGAGGCAGTTTATCACAAGCATTTGAAAGCTGAAATTTGTGCTATGTTGGTTGATTTAAAATGTGTATTCAGATCAGACGGTAAGCTTCATATCCTGATTAACTGAGGATGGGAATGGAATATTTATGTTTATAAATTCACAGTTTGTTTTCCACAAATATGCCCCAGTGGTCACTTAAAGTTCAATGTTTTATATATTTCTGCAAAAAAACCAAGTTTGCTGTAATAGTCAAACACAAAAAGGTTCATGATTCTAAGCACCGTGAGAACAAATGAATCTTCTTAGAAATGGTTTTACACTCTTCGCCCAGGACTAATTTGGTCTGCATGCTTTTTCAGCAACAGAAAACATAGGTTTTGACTGTTGTAATAAATATTTATAATGCTAAAATATTAATAACCACAGGAAAAGTGATTATTTTTACTTGAAAAGTAAAACGTTAATGATGGCTGGAGGAATCATTGTCCTTTTGCATAATGGCAGGTACTGTAGCTACACAATAAAACAGCAAAAGAGAAGTATTTTATCTATTTTTTTCTAACACAACACATTTTACATTGTTGAAACTATTATTTTTCAAAATGTCTGTTCCCATTTAGCTTTATACGTCGTTGCCCTCATCCAACCACAGCTGTAAACTGTCTTATGTGAATTTGTTCTGTTAAGATGCCATACCTGCTTAGATAAATGACTAAAAGTGGGAATGCAGAAGAAATGGTAACTGCCTGCTCCCATAAAAAACTTTCCAAATGTGCACAAGCTTTGATGGATGCTGCAAAAGCATGGGTTTTTTAGGCCTCGCAAGGAATTATAGAAGTTGCAAACAACATTCATTATATGGATAAATTTTAATTTAATTTTAATTCTTAAACAAAAGAGTGAAGACTTTATCCTGCAAATTTTTCTGCACAATGCTTTGTTGCTGGGTCTCTGCGTAGGTACAGTAGCTCACCAGCACAAAGCCATTTGCAGAACCGTGGTCTTTGCACTGCTTTAAAAAAAAAAGTGATCTTTTTACCCAATCCATATTCAAGATATTTAGAGATTGAATGTCTCAGTTTATCAATGGTAAGCATAAAGCAGAACAATTACCAAGCTCTATCAAATCAGTTGTATTAGGTCTGACACCTTTTATTTCCCAGTGTTCAGGTAGAATTTTCATAACACCAACTTTTTGCTGGCATGTACCTCAAGAAAATACATGCCTTAAGTTCTTGTGTAATGAATGAATATGTCCATTACTCATACACATATTTTTTTTTAATCCTGTCTTTTATAATTCTATTTAGAGCTTGCCTTGAGATAATACTTTCTGGAAGCAAGCTTTTTAGGACATTTCCACAGGTCATAAACATTAGATTTCAAATCAGATATATCCCAATAAATACTTTTAGCCTCAATTCTGTCTGATAGTTACATGGGAAACTAGTTGTCCTGTTTCCTAATTTCTAGAACAGAATTAAAATAATATTGGTCCTAGAATGGTTTATGCTCTTTACAGGCTCTGGAGAAGAGAGAATGGGCTTGAGCTAATTTTTACACCTCCAGAGTAGATATTAGGCATTTGTAATCTTTCCTGTGTTTGAATTATATCTGACTACGCTGTAACATTGTATATGCCTTTTTTGCCACAAATGACTGCAAACATTTCAGCGGGGCGGGGGAGGGGAAAGCACATTCTTTTTCTTTTATGCATACTCATATTAGCCTAATGATGCCAGTACAGGCATGATAAGGATAACAAAAGAATGCAGTCACAGCGCTGTCAAGCTCCTTAATGCCAGTGTCCATCTAGCTCTGTATCTACTTTCTGACAGTAGCCAGTATTTGATGCTTTGGGAAAGAAGGCAAGAAACATGGCAAGAGCAGAATGATCATTCTCCATCTGCCAGGTTCTAACCACCTTCCTGATCCAAAGTTTGCATCCAATTTACTGTCTTAATAGCCACCAGAGGACCTCTCCTTCCTGAATTTTTCTAATCCGGATCTAGCATCAGGACTCTTCAGGCCAGTAGCTCCATGCCTCTGATTTGAAAAAAAAAAAAAAAAGGAATTGAGATCTTTTTCTCCAGAAGATCATATTGTAGGCTGATAATCAAAATCTTTAGTATGTGCATGTTTTCATGTATTTCCTAGATAAAACTTTAACTCACAGCACCAAAGCAATCTGATCCAGCCTTTTACTGGTGCAGATCACTGTGCACAGCAAGGTCACACCAGGCTTGTGTGCTCATGGTCCAGCCACTTTGAGTTGCAGTCTGGTGGCACAGTACAAACTTGCCTTCAGTGCTGATGCGGAGCAACGACTGGAAGAATACGAATCATGACCACCCCTATGCCATCTTTGCTGGAGGGCTGGAGGGAAGAAAGCAGTAACTTCAGGAGCAGAGACTGGATTAAATAGCTAGGCAGTGTCATGCCTTAAACTACTGCAGCAAGATCAGCTCACCTATCCTTTCTGCTGCTGAGAAATGTAGTCAAAACAGCTGCTATCACCTCTGGTTTGATGAGGTAGCAAGATTATTATGCACACAGGCGATATAGCATGAGATTTTCCTTTTACAGAAAATAGCAGGATTTTCTACATGAGTTCCAGAATTCATTATTCTTTTCCATACAGGAACAAAGTGTTACGCTTAAATGAATGAAAAACGGAGTATGTGCTTCCACGTGAGGTACTTGTTATTCATAATGTCAGGTGGATGCCATCCTGATCAGGCTGCAGAGAAGAACAGGGGAGAATGGTGTGCAGCTGTATGGTTAAAACCATGTTACAGATGCGAGAGTACATTCTGAACTAGGCAGTGCTAGTAAGGAGGTTAAATTTTCCCGAAGTCAGGACAAGAAAGTTTGCAGAGCTTCTGCTTTTGAAACTTGCTTCTTACTTTATATGGAGACTTCCAGCTGTATCAATAGTGCCTTCCTCCAATACTTTCTGAAGTGAGGACATATACAGGTGTCTAGTGCATTTCTTCAGAAATGTAAAGAAAGTAAAGCTCTCCTAGAAATATAGCACTTTAAAATTAAAATATTTTTAGTTCCTGCTTTTTCATAGAATATATTATTCCTATGAAACTGGTCCATAATATAAATGCATCACAAAAAGGGAAAATGAAGATCTTCCTTATCATCATTCCACATGTATGGCATCATTTAAACTAGAGATGTTGCAGTTGATCCCCTTTTTCTGTTAAAAATGGAACTCAGGAGCCTAAGTCAGGACTATTGATCCTTCACTGTAGGCCAAGTCCCGAAATGATGACAGTATTGACATACCGAGCCTTGCAATGATCACGACTCTCTGTAGATCTGGCTCTATATGCAAAGTGTTGTTAACAAGGAGAACACAATGAATGCAAGCAAATGAGTGGCTTTCGAGGGCTTCTTACCCTCCAATTATTAAACTGATTTCTTCATTTTGGTGATGTAGAAAATTATTTCCTTGACTATTTTTTGGAACAAAGAACAAATCACATAAGGGACTTTCCAGCTGAAATAAACGCTGAAGGGGACTGGCAACACAGTCATTACCTGACCTCTCTGGCCATCTAGCTTAACACTAGTTTAGCAAAACAATTAAACTGCTAATTGTCAGTGGCTAGAAAATAGAACATTGTTATAATACTCCAGCTACAGAACAGAGAGTATACTGCAGTGAATAATCCAGTTATATAATACCAGTCACGTAAGGGAGTAGAAATCTAAGCCCATCTTCTCATTTTTGAGAGGCAGTAGGGTGCTCTATGGCCAGGAACAGTGACTGCAATGAGCTTTGAGACCAGCTCCACGGAGTCCGGCAGAGACCTTGATGCCCTGGTACTTACCCTTCTGATTTGGGACTAGGACTCCCTATCCCAGGGCGGTGATTTTAATCCTAGAGGTGTACAATTTTTGCCCCAAACTTGGGTCCATCCATTTAGCAATGTCTGCTAAATAACACTATGAAATCAATCTATCACTAATCTATTAATTACCAACAGCTTTCCACTACTGATCTTTAGCACCAATGTTTTGCCCCAGCCTGGAGGAATAAGATTGCTCCATTCTGCAGGATTTCTGCAAAAGGTATTTCTGGTTACACATATGAAGTACCAGATTCTGTCGCTCCTTAAGTATGTACATATTTGGCAATGAGGAAATCAATGTGGCCATTTTCAGAGCAATGTCCTGTTTTAATGAGAATGAGGTTGCCAGAATCTGGCCAACACTTGTAGCATCTGGCAGTAAATTACAGGACAACATATACTGAACAAATGGGAGAAAATCCAGAGTACACTTGGATATTAAATGCTTAGTAGAGCCACATATTCCCATGTGTATTCAGTTTGCATGGCTAGGTTTTGGTAGCGGGGGAGCTGCAGGGGTGGCTTCTGTGAGAAGATGCTAGAAGTTTCCACTACGGCCAACAGAGCCAACGTCAGCCGGCTCCAAGATGGACCCGCCGCTGGCCGAGGCTGAGCCAACTAGTGACGATGGTAGTGCCTCTGGGATAACATATTTAACAAGGTGGGGGTAGGGGAATGCTGCGCAACAGCAGCTGGAAGAGAGGAGTGAGAATATGCGAGAGCAACAATTCTGCAGACACCAAGGTGAAGAAGGAGGGGGAGGAGGTGCTCCAGGGGCTGGAGCAGAGATTCCCCTGCAGCCCATGGTGAAGACCACGGTGAGGCAGGCTGTCCCCCTGCAGTCCATGGAGGTCCACAGTGGAGCAGATACCCACTGGCAGCCCCTGGAGGACCCCACACTGGAGCAGGTGTATGCCCAAAGGAGGCTGTGAACCCATGGAGAGCCTGCGCTGGAGCAGGCTCCTGGCAGGACCTGTGGACCCATGGAGACAGAGGAGCCCAGGCTGGAGCAGGTTTGCTGGCAGGACTTATGACCCTGCGGGGGACCCACACTGGAGCAGTCTGTTCCTGAAGGACTGCACCCTGTGGGAAGGACATGTGGAAAGGACACATGCTTGAGCAATTCATGAAGAACTGCAGCCCGTGGGAAGGACTCACGTTGGAGAAGTTTGTGGAGGACTGTCTCCCGTGGGAGAGATTCCATGCTGGAGCAGGGGAAGAGTGTGAGGAGTCCTCCCCCTGAGGAGGAAGGAGCGGCAGAGACAACGTGTGATGAACTGACTGCAACCCCCATTCGCCGTCCCCCTGTGCCACTCGGGGGGAGGAGGCAGAGAAATCAGGAGCAAAGCTGAGCCTGGGAAGAAGGGAGGGGTGGGAGGAAGGTGTTTTAAAATTTGTTTTTTATTTCTCATTATCCTACTCTGATTTTGATTGGCAATAAATTAAATTAATTTCCCTCAGTTGAGTCTGTTTTGCCAGTGACAGTAATTGCTGAGTGATCTCTCCCTGTCCTTATCTCGACCCAGGAACCTTTCATTATATTTTCTCTCCCCCGTCCAGCTGAGGAAGGGGAGTGATAGAGTGGCTTTGGTGGGCACCTGGTGTCCAGCCAGGGTTAACCCATCACACCATGTTACATGTTACTTTCCTTGTGATGAGCTCTTCTGGGACCAGCAGTGGGAAAAGGAATTATAATAGATAGGACATGGTGGCAGAATGAGATCTTCAGTAGAAAGTATTTGGAAACAAAAGTAGATAGGCAAAGATGGGTTTTATGTAATTTCAGTACGAAGACCCAGTGAGGGTGCATTCTTTTTCAGACATTTTAGCAACTGCAGGATCCAATTGCATATCTAGGCTAAATCCTTTTAACTGCAAATAACAAATAATCCTGCTCAGTCTATGCATCATGACAGGAAAAAGATGAGTTGGGGAACTCTTCTCCCTCAGTTTTTCTCTGAGCACCAGTCTAGAGCTTTTGGGGAAGACCATTCCCAAGGGAAAAGATAAGAAGCGGTAAGTCAGCCCATGCTCTGCCTGCTACCTATCCTGCACATGTAGCACAAGCCATGCAAAGAGATAAAGCTAATAACCTGTCCATAAGTTCTCCATTTATATATCATCACAGAGAAATCACACCACGCTCAGCTAGAGTGAATAAGGGGTCTCCAGAATCCTTTTGTGTCAGCCCAACTTTCATCTCCACTACAACTGGAAGATGGTGTGAAAGCACAACTACTGCATTTAGGAGTTTCTACAAGTGAAGAATGGTCAGGACAGCTTTGCCTGCAGGCATTAGATAATATGTTATATGTTACCACTTGATTTTAAGTCGCTGTAATATTGCTGATGAAAAGGTTACGCATAAATCGTAATTCATAATGTCTGTCACCATCAACTGAAACAAAAAAAAATCTCTGTTGCTATAGCTTCTACAAAACGATTAACAAAGTGACAGCTTTAAAAAATGTTCCTGTTAAATTTGGAACAAAAGAACTGCAGTATAATCTGCATTTTGCTGTATAGGAAAGAATAGAATATACTGTAATATCAGAGTCAGGAAAAGCCAGACTGGAAAGCTTGTGTAGGGCATTAAACACAAGAACTGCATGAATTTTGGACAGCATTATGCCTTCTTAACAGTCCAAAACATACATAACATGTTAGACTGACTTTTAATAAAGAAGTGATATGTCTATTACACTATTTCATTTCTTCAAAGCTGGAAAATACTAAATATTAAAATATAAATAGATTTGAGAAACAAGCAAATAATTTTGATTGAATTAAATAAAGTACTTAAAAACACTTTAGGAAAAAAAGTGCAGAAGCAATGTTTGAATGCCAAAACCACACTGAGCAATGTTAAGTGGTCAAGGATCTGATCTTTGGCTTCTCTTTGCATGATTGTGGTGAAACAAAGAACCTGGAAAGTGAAGGTAACTGACCATCTGAGGATTTCACAGAAGATGTTTAAGTGTTGGAGATTTAAAAATTCATCACAGCAAGGTGATCTTGGCAGCAGAAAAATTGTTCACACTGAGACAAGCTGCAGCATCCAAAGGAGAGTCCTTACCTTCTGCACTGTCTGCAAGCAAGAGCAGTCAACTATTTCTGGACAATTAGGAAGACACGTTAACCATATTAGCCTCTACGGTGCAGCCCACTAGCAAGCAAGGGCACTACTTCAGAGTCTCGATTGGCTTTGAGAGCCTCCATCTGCACATATCCAGCTACAGGAATCCAAAGAAAGTCCCTGGTAGGTTGGTGACTTTGTTGCTGTCTTTTTAGTCTATGCTAAGTGACACAGAAGGTCAGGAACATCATCTTGGAAAGCTGGTTACCAATCTAACCAGTACAGGAAGAGCAGCATTTTGTAGTCTTTGTTTTATATGTCTACAAATAAAACTCCTCACTTGATAGTTCCAAGCTGAAGAAAGGAAGGCATCTTTAGAGTGCCATTTGCTCTTGTGTGATTTTTTCCTGAGAACCACAGGCAGCTGAGTAGTATTTTATTTGGTAAGTGCTATAGTTATCAGAAGAGTTCACATCAATCTGCTATTGCTTTTTACATACAGTGGTACACAGATGATGACCCAAAGTTCAGATAATCCACAGTGGGTTAAAATTTGAGTGGAAGTATAGGCTACAAAAGATTACAAAAACAACCATTATCTGAATAATTTCAAACAAAACAAAATGACTGCATTTAGTTTATTTTGAGGGTGAAAGAAATGGGGAGGGGGGAGGAGTAACCACTCTTTTCAGAAGTAGAACCTTTTTTTTATTGTTTTTTTTTGCGTTAGAAAAAAACCCCAAATAACCACTTGCAGTTGTTCTGAAGAAACAGTATCTGTAGACGTTAAGAAGTATGCATTAAAATAGACTTAAATTTTCCAGTTTAGAAATTAATCTTTTCAAAATTATGTTTAATTTTACTAATGTTTTGCCTGACCTCGAGAGTCTACCTGCTTCCCTAGGTCTGGCCAATATCTTGCCCTATTTTGGCAGGACTGGGATTTGTTTACTTTTTAGCTCCTTTTGTTCACACAGGGCTTTGATGTTATAGGTTTTTCATTTGAAGTGAATATGTTGTCTGTGTGTAATGTTTTTTATGTTCTGGGCAGTTCAGCATTTTTTTAATGTTTGTTGGTAAAGGTTGGTTTCATTTTGTTTTGTTTCTGGATCAGTTACCCACTCATTTATCTTTTTTTCAAGAAGGTCCACTGATATTTGTAGTTTGCTCTGTTTTCATGAGGATGTAGCAATGAATTTTATGTTTGGTTACCTTTGATATACTTGGACAGATTTTTATTTTGTGGCTTTATAAATTTGGAATGATTCCTTTGACTCAATGTAGTTAAATATTTCGGCTTATGACAGTCTTACTGAGATCAGAATTTGACCAACTGTGTCTTCCATGATGAGGATTTAGAGCCATTTGAACAAGGGAGAGAACAAAAGAAACAATCAGATCATTAATAATAAATAGGTTTAATCACAGTAAAGACTATTCCATTAAGTAACTCCATAGAAATGAGAAACATATAGTAGCCAAGGAAATTATAAAAACTTAAAGCATGTCCTTATTAGGTATGAATGGTGGTCCCAGTATCTCTTTTCACTATGACTGCTTATTAGTGATAAAGTGGAATTTTTTTTCCTGTGTAGATGCCCTGTTGAATATTTAAGGCCACGAACAAGCTAAAGCTCAGTTGATTTGATTCAATGCATATTGTTGATTTAAGACCATGTAAGTCTAAAAGGTTTAACTCCTGTCTCTTAGGAGATCACTAGTTTCTCCCCTTCTGTTATCAATATGGAAGAGTGCATACACACTTGCACTAACATGCTGAATAGCATGACTCCACAGGCAACACAACAGTTATAAGTGAAGTCAGAGCTGTCAGCATTTTCCTTTTCACTCCTGATTTCTCCATGACAAGCACAGAAACATCACATTGAATATCTAAACAAAAGGATCAAAGCACAACATTCGGGAATTTGGTGGCAGATTTGCTTGGCATAACCGAAGAGTGATACTGTTCGGGAGGAGGAGTGCTCTCGAAAGTGTTGAGTTGGACCTTCGATTTGTGTTCCGTGTTCAGTCCTGACACATTATTTGGGGATTTGCTTGTGTGCGGTTTCGCTAGGACCAGCAGAGGAAAGTTTTAAATCAAATCAATGGTAGAATCTAAATTAAGTCTGGGTTTTGGTTAGATTCCTTTATGTAGTCCATTACAAAGCAAGTCTTTGCAACCATGTGGTGAGCATTTGGGTATTCAAGGTTAAGACTCACCAGGCTCGGCAAATAACGTGCAATCTGAACAATAATTGGCATTTTAGAGGGAAAGACAGGAAAACCTCATTCCTCCAATCTTCTACCCTTTTATCCACTGAATGCCATTTTATATGTGTAAGTGCTTTTCAGAATTTAGGCAGACGGAAGTTTAAATAAGGTCAGCTTATTCAGCTTTCCCCCTTAAATTCCTGGCAACACTTTATACTGCTAGAGGCACGATGAAGGGCTTTATTATTCCCTTGACAGGTAATTTTCATGCAGAGGAATGGAAATTATGAGTTTGAACTAATGATGTTTTCTCTCTTTTCTCTATTGGAGAATTTTCCTCCCATAAAATAGGCTAAGAATTCAGCATTTTATATACACAAATTGTCATGATCTGAAGAGGTCAAGGTCATGAGCATAGGATAAGGTCCCTTATAGTACAAGTGCTACCCACCTCCACTTCTTCACTTATTTGATACCTTTGGTAGTAGCTGCCCTAATGCTATTCCTAAAAGCCACTACAAAGATGGAGAGGGAAAAATGGGAGTGATACTCCGTTCTACTACAGAGAAAAGATGAGGGAATCTCCAGAGCACTTAACTCCCCAACACGCTTTGAAAATACTTTCCATTTGCTGAGGCAAGTCCCTTTCGTGCTCAGTAGCTGCAGCTCCTTCCTGAGGACGTTGGTGCCTCAGGGGCTTACACCAGGCTAAGCTGCCTCTTCTTTCCACAGCTTCATCAGTGGGTTGGGACATTGCATCGACCTACCTATTCTTACAGTGACCCTGTGTGTGTTTGCTGCCCTCTCTTAAATGAAACAAAATATTCAGCTACCATTTGTTTTATGGTTGAAATGCAGAGACAATTCTTTGAGAAAAGGAGAAAGAACACTCGTGATCAGTATGTGGGCTGCAGATCCATTTTAGTTATCATTTGTGTTCTCAAATTTACACTCATTTTTTACTAGCTTGTTCTTCAGTTGTGAACATGTCAAACTCATGTATGAACAATACTGTAGATACATATGTTAGGATTTTATCAAATATAAAGATTGAATGAGTTCTGTAATACTGTTATTTAGACTGTGCTTTGTCAACTCGTTGTGTTGGCAATAGGAATAATGTGTTACTCTCAGCTTCAATATAAAATTGACCGATATTTAAATTCCTTAAAACATGTACTTTTATAGAATTATTCAGAGTGACTATGTAATTTCACAATGGGCATGTTAAATAAATTAAGTGATCACTTAAGGAGTATGCTAAAACTCTTCTCAAGACCTTTCCTACAACTGCTGTTGAGGAGGACATGTTTTGCAAGATGCATGAATGATCTCAGCTTATAGTTACACTTTAGACATCCTGGGAAAGAAAAATTCCAGCTACATAATTGTGGGGAGCCAAGGTTTAAGAAGATTTTAGAGACAGGTATATCAGCAATTGAGGCAAAGGAACATCCCTTTAGAGCTGTTGAAGGTCTGGCCTTGGACATTGAGTACGTTCACTGGAAACACTGATTTAGCCTCTCTGGAAAACTGAATCTGAGAGCAAGCAGAATATAAATTACTGCTTCTGGTCTCACATGTTATCTAAAGGCATATATTACCTTCCCTAACATCCATGGGGAACTGGAATGTTCTCTTATTAAGCACACGCTGTGTATGGGTAGGGAAAGCAACCACCCTTAATTTCTAAACTAGTTTAAATACCGCGGTTTAAATACTGCTGTGCTTTTAAAAAATGTAAAAATTGAATTCAATTGGAAAAAAAAGTTCCTAAAGTTGCCATAATTTTATGCTTAGATGTTCTACTCTTTCCATGAGTGTGCACATGCACAGATTCCAGAGCATTACAAGCAGGCAGGGCTACAAAATACCAGAAGCTGTGTCCCTCAAAGCAGACATTTTTCCTACGGTCCTGTCATCAGTTTTCTGGATGTGATGCAGGCTCATTAAACCACTGAGATTGAAACAAGTAAATAAGTAAGTAAAAGTGTAATCCAGCAACAGTCCTTTGACAGCAACCCTACAGATACACTGCCAGAAAACAAATGGAATCAATCATTAATTACAAATTTTGCTGCACTTAATGGAATCTGGAAACAATGCTAAGGTGGACAGGGCATAGTAAGTGGTGATGAATGTCAGGATAATGGGACAAATTTAGCTTTCAGACATATCTACTGCACATTAACTCTGATTTGTCTTTAGATCATACAAAGAGGACAATTTCGGGGACTAGAGGATGTGCCTAACTCTCATAACTCAATAAACCGCCTATTGAGCTATTGGAGCTTTGCAGATTTAGATAAAGAGCAGATCTACTCCTGTATTGGCTGTGTATCCTTAAGAGCAAAGTTTTGCCAAGAAAGAGCTGAAGCTAGAACTTTCTAAAAACCCACAAATTGCATATGACTCAGTTGAGAAGGACATGAGGCTAGAATCATTCAAAGTGTTCACAGACCAGAAAGCTGTACTGAAGGAATATCTTACAGGCCGTATTGATGTACATTTCATTTCTGGGTAGAGATTAATATCACTGTATTTATCTCATAAAGCCATAAATGATTTTGAGTCCTGGCTGTGTTAAAAAAATTTCAACTGTCCCTTTTTCTTGTACAAAACCATTTGAAATGGTAATGGAAAGAATTGCTCTAATTAATGGTCTCTTGGATCAAAAGGTGAGATGAGCTAAAGATACATATAAATTACTAATTGCTGGTATGCAGAATAGTGTTGTAAATAGCATTTTTAAAGATAGAACTGGAGTATCATAGATCCATTTTTACGACTGACAGATGTTCATCATGATTTCTAATAACTTCAAATACACTTCCTTTTAACCCATAATTGATTTTTTTTTTTTTCCAGAAATTGCTATGACACTCCTACCTAAAGTAACCAGAGAACAGAATTAGTATTAAGGACTCATTTATTCACATCCTTGGCCTCTTACATATGTTGGTGGAGGTATGTCCAACCATTTGCGGGATCTTACATTTCTAGGGGAATTAACGCCATTTCAGCATGGTATGTTCTCAGGAGAGAGAAATGAGAGTGGGAAAGAAAGAGCAGTAATTTATTCCTTTGCAATGAAGTCCTTGGTATAATCACTTGGGAAAATGTTAGTTTAAGCCAAGTGTGTTAAGGGTGTGTGTTATGTGAGAGTCCTCACGTGTTATTCTCCCATTACTTAAATGCCTAATGCAAGCTTTGTTACCTCGGCCCTTGTAAATGACACACAGATGCTATCAGGCATATCCTCTATGCTCATGCAAGTGGAGGGATTAGGGATAATCCCTCATGTGATTTACCATTAATTCATTCAGGATTTTGGAAACGAGGTTAAAATCATTGAATTTCCACCTGGTCTGGGTTGCAGGCAAAGAAGGAATGCTGTGTGGTGCCCTATGGAATGGTAAACTTAAGTGCCTGGAGCACACACATATGTATTAAGGAAGCAGTTACGCACTGGAGGTGTTATAATGTGCTGTTTATGCTAACAAGAAGGGTATGCTATTTATTTAATTCACATACATATAAGTAATATGAAAAGAATAAAAAAACACCTTTTAAAGGAAGTGTAATAATCAAGAATTCATTCAGTAATAGCAAGTCTTGTATGCTGATTTCTGTTTATTTCGCCTAGTTGACTCCATGTATGTAGAAACTGTTTTTCTAAATGAATATAAAACTTTGGTTGTTAGCCAGGATCTGTGTCACTGGGGAATTTATATCTATCAATTTTGGTAATGTTCATGAATGGGCTTTTTTGTTTCAGAAAAAATCTTTAAAAATCACTTCAAATGAACGCAGTTACCTAAGAAGAAATTGTACCTCACTTGCTTCTTAATGAAGGACAACTGAAATCTCTAACTGCTGAGTTTCTGTTTAACTGATGGGTATCTGGGTGATTAGCTTTCAGAGATATAGTGCGGTTGTTATGATTCTGACTGCTTCTGGGCAGAGGATACATGATCTTCAGGTTCTGTTTAATGAATGTAGAAAAGTACATTGCTTAAAGCCTCCATAACTAAATAAAGGCTGGAGTGCCTGTGCTATGTGTTTAAGAAGGAATAATTTTGCCAATTTCTTCCTGCAGAGCTTCTTAAAAATTGCTCTTTGGCAATTTATTGTTTAGAAAGCTAAAGAGCAATTTTATGAATTTAGAATATTCTCCCAGAGAACTGCTGCTCCTAACTTACTTTGTTTTTCTCTAGGTAAAAATGTTTGTATCATCATTAGTTTCATCTCCCTTTATCAGAGAAAGAATATGTGTTTTCTAACTTTATAGCTGCTAAGCTATTTCAATCTTTGTGTTCTGGGGTTTTCAGCTACAGCTACAGTCAGATGCCAGTTTTGGTTGCTGGGAAGGGAAAGTAATAAATAATTTAATGCTATCCTTCTTTTCCTCATTGCCTAAGTCATCTTAAAAACTGTTAGAGGGTGACTCTGGCTAATGGCAATTAACATGGTCCCTGTTGATGCACGATTGCCTACCAACCACCTTCTGGCATACCACTGACTGCTGTTTCCAGAGGTTGGGCAGGGGAACTGATACCCTAAAGCATGTACTAAAGCATGTACGCTGCATGATTTTCCCAGCTGGAATGCAGAATGCTGCTGCTTCCCCCCCGCCTTTTTCTTTTTCTTTTTCTTTTTCTTTTTCTTTTTCTTTTTCTTTTTCTTTTTCTTTTTCTTTTTCTTTTTCTTTTTCTTTTTCTTTTTCTTTTTCTTTTTCTTTGTCTTTTTCTTTTTCTTTTTTCCCTTTCTTTTTATTTTTTCCCTTTCTTTTTATTTTTCTCTTTCTTTTTCTTTTTCTTTTTCTTTTTCTTTCTCTTTCTCTTTCTTTTTCTTTTTGTCTTTCTTTTTCTTTTTGTCTTTCTTTTTCTTTAGGCTCCACTTAGTATTTAAAATGTAAATCTGCATTTTGGGACATTTAAAGTAACACTTAGGACTCATCGCTTCGTATTCTTCAAAACTTTGTATTTTCTTCAGTTTCACTGAATGGGATCTGAAGGGTGGCAATCTTGATATGCTGAACGTCAGAGAGGAGTAATTTTTTATGATGTATCCTTGTTGGTCTCTTATGGGGTAGAGAAGGTGGTTCCTGCCTGCTTTGAATTCTGGTATTATGATAAGAAATGTATTTCTCCACAGATGAAAGAAAATTTGTAATGTTACTGTGAAAAACTTGTTTAAATAACTAGTGTTCAGGTGGAACATACATTTCTGTACAGGACAAATAGGTCTAGACTGGTTTATATATAAACAGAAAGCTACAAATATGAAAAATGGAAACAGCAGGAGAGAATGAAAACTGTCAGGAAATTCTTACTTCTGGTGTTGATTTTTGTAACCAGGAATCAAAAGTTAAAGGGAGATTCAAAACACTTGCAAGCTACGGGGGAAGAAAGTTTTAACAAGGATGTAAACTTTTATGTTACAGGATTTAACGAAATTCTAGCATAAATTGGGAAAGATAGATTAGTGGGTTTCTTGTCCCTTCTGGTGAGGCATCTGCTGTCGAAAAGACAGGCTGTTGGGTTAGACAGACTTCAAAACTACCCTGAGGACAAGTCTTACATCATTAAGAATGTTCTTGAAATAAACAGATTAGGATGGAAAAAAACCCAAACAAACAAACAAACAAACTGGACAAAGAAATCAGATGTGGGAAAAGTTACCTCGCTTTGCACTGAAATCTTTTTATGTCAGTCTGGGAGAGTGGTACCTTTAACTTCCTATACAGGTTGCAAAGCCCCAAAGGAATCTGAACTTGCTGGACAATCTGATCCTTGAAGTTAATCTCTAAAAAAACCACTAATAAATGCAGGTAAAGACCAACAGGAAAACAGAACAATCTTCTGGCTTTAATAGCTTACTTTCCAGAGTTTGTTCTTTGTTGCTCTCTCACAGCTCTCTGTGGTGTCTCAGTCCTGGGGTTTAGCCTGAGGCTCTTTGGAGGAAAGAAGCCTAACCCAATCTCTTGTCATATTAGTCTTCGAGCAAAAGCAAACTTGAATTCCGTATATATATATTTTAACAACATTTATCTGTCATGAGGAGGAGAAATGTGCCTGGGTGGCTGTGCCTGTGTTCTGATCGCTAAAGATCTGTTTCAAAAGAAAGATACTAAGAAGGGAAGGATTGGTGTGTGATTAAAGTCTAAGAGTGGGATAGTGGATCTTGAATCAGTCCATGGTTCTGTAATAGATTTGCTGCGTAGACTTAGGAAAACCATTACAGTTTCTGAGCTGTCTACACCTCAAGACACACACACACACAAGGCTCGGGGGAAGAAACGATTTCTTTTTTACCTACTCTTTTATCCATCTTTCATAGATAGCCTGAGTTAGGATCTGTCTCTTTCAAGTGTCTGCAGAGTACCCAGCAAAGCAGCCACTGGGATTGCTCCGTTCTCCTGTTTTGTACCTGGAAATAATGTAAACCCCAAATATTAAAAAAAAAAAAGGGGAGGGGGGGAGGAGAAAAAGGAGCAAGTAAGGTTAAGAACTCATTTGCCTGTCAGCCTGGCCTTAAAAAGAAGCAACACAAATGGGAGGATGAAAGGAGAAAAAGGGAATCTCATCTTTATTTTCCTGTAAACAACCTGTGAAAACACCAGCCAGTTTTCTCAGTATTTCATCTAGCTTTCAGGTGTCTAGGGCAAGGCCTCTTCTGGGAGATTTTTGCTGGATTTTGCTGTGCTGGTTTGCTGGATGGAAAATTCCTCCTATTGACAATGCAGTTTATCATCGCTGCTTGTTTATCCAACTAAAACTGAAACAAGGAAAAACATAGTCTTAGTTAATACCGACAGCTTTTTCTACTGTTTCTGATGGAGAGTAATTATATGAGTCAAAAGTGTGGTTTTGTGGGCAACCTGTTTTCATACAGGACACACTAAGAAGATTTGAAGCCAGAAACTCCTCCTCACCAGCCAGCTGATGCAGGTACAGCTACGAAACACTGCCTGTGCTGGTATGATTCTGCAACAGCCTTAATCTGCGGGAGTCCCGGGCCACTGCCTCAGCGAAGAGCATGAACCCATCTGCTTTTGGTTGTCAGTAGTGCCAGGACTAGTATTAGCTCTGCTAAACCAAGACCTCTATCACTGAAGCAAGGTTGGATTCTTTTATAAATATTGTAAGACAAAATACTGAAGAAAGACAAATAAAAATGAGTGATAAATAATATATATCCAAAATGTTGATTAAAATGTTTATATATGCAGATGAAAAAAATATGCATATTTTATATATGCATACATGCATTTAAATAAGCTTTATATACAAATACATCTACTTATCTATTTGTCTGAGTAAAAGTAAACGTCTAAACAGGAAAAAACTTTCTAGTTTCTGGGTTTTTTTTCCCCAGGATTCAGAAATCAAAAATCTTAACTTATATAAGATACACATTCAGCTGTCAAGAAGTAATAAAAAATTTACATAACTCTCAGCATCAGCATCAGTCCTTTAGAAGTTTCTCTTTATGTATTACTGATACAGCATCACCAAAGATGTAAATTTATGGTGCTGACAACTGACTACATTTAATATAAAGTTTCTGACATTGTAGTTCTGATAAAGTTTGGAAATTCTGAAATAAAACTCTGCATGAAGAAGGACAGCATTATGCATTGGGAGCTGACTTCAGGTCTTATGCTCGGATATTTGTTGAAATATTCTGAAGTAGAAAAACCCTACATATTTTGGTATAGCACACAGTACTGTTCTCTACACAGTTCATTTTGAGGATGATTCCAGACAAGTAATGACATGGTTTCTGTTGTTTATGTTCTGCAAAAAATAAAGCAAATGCAGGATTTTTGTATTCATATAAAGCAAATAAATAATAAATTCATGAATTTTCCAGTTGAATTTCTCATGAGAATTAGGAAATTGGAGCATCTTCTTTATATCTTATTTTTTATGCACACATAGAGATTGAGCACTTCTGGATCCTTCTCCTTATTACTAGTAAATTACTTCTCCCATCAGTTTGCTACTTCTTTTCTCCCAGCTACTCCAAGAAAACCCTCTGTTTTTCTTGCCGAAGAAGATCTAAACAGGGACATTCACCTCTGCCTATTCCCACGCATTTCTGCTACTGGTCAGCAATATAGGGTATAATTGTATATATAAACCAGAGACACATCTTATGAGTGACGGTTCCCCAGTGTCAGGAAAGTGTGTGCCTAGAAGTTGTCTGTGGATAATCAGGAAGACTGGCGGGAAAAGTAGAGGGTCGGTGGCAAGGAGAACCACAGCTATACTTTTTCCTTTGAAGCGGCCAAGTCTGTCTTCTCTGCTGCGTCTCCTGATGGAGGAATCAAGTCTTCCTCTTCTCTCAGATATTGTACCACCAGGTTAGTAAGACCCACAGTCAATGAAGAAGGAAAAAGTTCATTAGGAATGAGCCCAAATACCAATACTTGGAAATGGGTTTGAGGCCAGGCAAAAGTCTAGTCCACATGTGTGTGTGAAAAAACAGGGAGAGAGTAAATAGTGCATGCAACCTCCATCTCTGGCTTGAACAAACACCTGCAAGTGGCTTTCTTAGGAGGCCGTCTTTCATAGACATTTTCCTGGTGTGTCCCTCTACTGTTCTGCAAAGACAACCTTAGCTATGTTAGCATTTATGTCTGCTTTTGCAGCCCAGGCAGTGCCAAGTGCCTCAGGTCCTCCAGCCAACTGTGTATTATTCCAGGCTGGTTACAGTATTCCTCTCCTGTGGTTTTTGTTTAAACCACCTCCACCACATACCACAGAGAGCGCAGCTGTGAGAGGAACATGCGATCGGCTGAGAAATGTTAATGGTAAACTACTAGGTTCTGTACAGAGACTGGAGAGAGAAGCTCTTAAAAACAGTGCTGATATTTTAATTGTAATCTAAGGATTTGCAAAGAGGGGTACAGGAATTTACTCCTACTCACCTGTAATTGAAAATGTAAATAGCAATTAGCTGGTGTCGATTTCCCAAAGGTGAGTGTTTGCCTACCTGTGATACTGCCTGCGGCTGAGGCAGCTGGCAGGGAGAGAGGCAGGCTGTGGCCGCAGGCAGCCTACCAATGCAGCTCATCACGTGGTGCTCATTGGACGCTGACCCAGAGGAAGCTTAATTAATTTTCTTAAAAATGATAAACACTGAGGCCAACAGGTGAAATTTCAGAGCCTTCAGTGAGTTTTGGAATGTTACTAGCCTTATTTATTCAGAAAACTATTTTTAAGGGGTCTTCATGAGAAGGTGGATGCTAGCCTGGTGGCTCAGAGCATCCCATCCAGCCCAGTAACCTGTCTCCAGCAGCAAGCCGTGGTGGGTGCCGGAGAGTTTTCTCTCACAAGAACTGGCTGCGGCAATGTGCTCCAGAGACATGCAGCACAGCTAGTACTGTTTAGTACTCAGGCATGAAGAGAGGATGACAGGATGACCACTGTCAGATATGCTCACTGTCTGATACTGAGTTTCCCAGTTTTGGATTACTGCGAGATCCTTATTTGCTTGTGGATGTTTAGGGAGAAGCTCCATGAAGACTTTTGGCATCTGTTCTTAGCTAGAAGGGTGTAGGTCTTGTGTTCAAGTAAGAAGGCAATTTGAGAGATTATCATAATTTCAGCATTATTCAGAAGTTACAAATTTCTGAAGAATTGAGCTAGCCAATGTTCTACACCTGGTGTTGTTTCCAGAAGGAATAAATTACTATTGTTGATGTATAAAGCCGCCAGCTCTCTAAAAGCAAACATAATGCTGGTGCCATAAATCTGCAGTCTGCAGCTGGGACTGGTGGAATCATGGTTAGCTAATTCAGAAGGAAAGAGCAGACCATGTCAGGAAGTCTGCTGTTGTAACTTTAAGATATTTCCAGGCTCTTTATTCTTCAGGATTCTGTTGATGTGACTGAAGTATTTTGGCATGAGGAGTGAGTCAGGAAAGAGGGGAGTGACAGGTGCTAGGGCACGACGGATTCTGGGCTCTGCTCGCACGGGTCATTTCACTGGACGCAATACAGTTATCCCCAGACACGCACACATTTTACCCTTCAGGTTGCGCAATTATAAAACATGAGCAAGGCTGGATTAAAGTGCGTTAGCAACAAAAAAATAAAACAACTTTGCTAGAGTTGAGCACACAAGCACTCCACAACCTTCTGCCTCTCTAGTGTTTAGCAGCTGTTTATTCGAAATCATTTTATGCCCAAGGTTAAGATTCCTTTTAATGACAAGAAAATGTAGAAAATGTGAACTCTGGCCAGAGGAGATTTGAGGATAAACTTCACTGCAAGAGCTAGATATTTTTTTTTTTCCCCGCTTCACAGTAGCTAACCAGCACTCCTTACTTTCCTTTCAGTTCTTTATAGAATATGCTGCAATGGATCATATCACATCTACTTAACTAGTAGCACAGCAAAACAGTGATTCAATAATCATTAAAATTGCATAGAATACTATGCTATGACCGCTACTGGATATATACTATCCAACAGCATATAAAAATATGAATATCATGGTCCATAAATATTTAGCTGAGGGAAAAATCTTGACAATGGAAGTCTTTTTAATCTAGCAGAGATGCCTATCATATTCCTGGAAAAATTCAGATACTGCACTTTTTTTTTTTTTTTTTTTTTTTTTAATAGAAGGGGTAATTAATCATTAGAATAATTTGTCCAGGGGATGTTCTGGCTTCTCTGTCACTTGGAGTTTTAAAGGCAAGATTAAAATGTCAGCCTAAAAGATTTGCTCTAATCAACCAGAGGCTATTGGACTTGATGCCACAATTAATAGGCAAACGTCTCTGACTGTGATAAACAGGAAATTTGGCTATGAGACCCTATCTCTTCCTTTCGACCTTGCCACATCTGGCTTTATGGTGTCAGTCAGAGCGAGCTTCTAAAGACTCAAGAGATACTTTGAAAAGAGTTAAAGCTATGGACTAGAGTTCTTCTGAGATAAGGACTGGACAAAGTGCTGGGCAACGTGCTCTAGCTGACCCTGCTCTGAGTGATGGGGTTGCACTAGACAATTTCCAGACATCCCTTCCCACCTCAGCTATTCTGTGGTTCTGTAGTACCGTACATTTTTTTTTCCAAGCTCAGGTAATCTTTAACCTTTGGGACCAGCAGACCTCTGCCCATCCTCAAACTAAGTAGAACTGGGGATGCTGCAAAGGTCTTTCTTTAACAAGGACCCTCAGACCATTCACAAATGCTCACTGTTTTCCAGACTGCAGTTTGACAGCCATGGCAATAGCCTATGATACCATTAAGTGGGCAGGCAAAATACACCTTCTATCTATCTGAGCATTTCTGTCACTTATCCATTGTTTAGACTTTATTAGTTACTACAGAATATAACTCGCTCTCCACCCCCCACTCCCAACAAGTGGATAAACCTACTGGTAAAATGGTGGAACAGCTGAGAAGATGAGGAGGCAATACCAGAGGTCTCATCCAGCCCTGACAGAGACTTAATAAAGGTCTTATCTGGTCAACTGATACTGCTTCGGTCAGTTTGTGGGTTTGGGTACTGTCGATAAGAGGCAGTAATTTTGTCTTGCCATGGGGAGCTGCGTGGGTCATGGGAGCAATGGGAGTTGTGCAGAACCTGTCACCAAGCTCTCAGGCTGCTGTGTGGTGTTGTGTCTCCCCTTGAGAGAGGAGACTGGTGTAGTGCCCGCTGAGCGTTACAGCTGCAGACAGCAACATACGATCTAGCTGGTTGACGTTTAAACACATTGGAAGGCCCCCTGAGGCCAAAACATGGAGGACCTTATGCCTAACTGCTCTCCAAAGCACTTGGCTGCCTTGCTGGGGTGAGACCCAGCAAGCAGCTGGAAGCAGGTTATTTTCCCATGGCAGCTATCTAGAGTGTTAAAATGGAAGTTAATTTAATCCTGCAGTGGTTTACTGAAGGCAGTCTCCAATGATATATTGGTTTCACAGCATTTCCTTTTCAGCTTCATCTCTCGGGTAACAGTTCTTCCAGATCTTCTAGGCTCCTTAAATAAAATATATCTTCTCTATAATTCTTCATTCTCCCCTAAAAAGAGGTAGGAACAGGCGTATGCCTGACGCAATACTTTTTACGCCACAGGTATTGTTACCAGGCAACCATCCCATGCAGCTTTGGCAGAACACAAACTTCTTCAGCCACTAACCCTTCAAACACCTGAACTGAGATGTGCCAGCAAAAAACACCATAGATCTAGGTGAAGCAATGCAGTAACGAAGATTTTCAAAATCAACAAATGATTAAGGACAATTATGGTACATTAGCACTGTGGTTACCATGCACATTTTCCAAAATACTGCTACAAGTGAGTGACGCTTACTTGCATGTGAAGGTTAATTATATCTATTGCCGAGGGGAGGCATCTCAACCTCTCAGATTATCAGTAATCTAAATATTTTTATTATGGCAGGTTCAGTGCACTCTATATGAAATTGGAAAAGCATTCACAGCTTCAATCCCCAACTAGAATAAAGGGAGAGATGAGAGGCTTCCCAGGCCCAACCAAATTCTCTCCCATCAAGCACTACAGGTAGTCGTTTGTGTCAGCATAAAGCTGGTATAAAATTATCTTACCTTACAGTAGCATTACTGAAAGGTCTTCCTTTTCACAGCCATTAGAACAAAATCTGTACTTTGCTCAGTTTCTGGATTTGTGGCTGTTAGGCTTTTTGGAGTCTATCCTGCTAAGTGGGTAAGCGAAGGTGAAGGATGAACAGGTTTAACTCATTGCAACTCAGTTGGCCACAGTCAGTTGACATCTGCTGGGGACTTGTTGTAGGGTAGACTCATGTGGTGGTTTAACCCCAAATTGTAACCCAATACCACGCAGCCGCTCGCTCACTCCCCCACTCCCCACTGGGGTGGGGAGGAGAATCGGAGAGAAAGGAAAACTCGCGGGTTGAGATAAAACCAGCTCACCAGGACAGCAAAGGAAAAATATAAAAATATACTAATAATGATAATAATAATAATAATATATATAAAGATAATAGAATACATAAAACAAACGATATACAATTTCTCACCACCCGACAACCGATACAGCCCGTCCTGAGCAGCAGGCAGGGAGCAGCGGTATGCCCCCCAGCTATCCCAGAACAGCAAGTTCCAGAGAGAGCAGGCGAGGGAACAAACAGCTGAACAAATGAACAAAAAACATAAAGAAAAAAACCAGGGAAACAAAAAGCAACCCGAAGGGAAGCTTAAGGATTAAAGCACCAAGGGTAAAACTAGTGGCCCACCAGCCAACCCTCACTTATACCAGGCATGATGTCCATGGTATGGAATACTCTCTTTGGCCAGTTTGGATCAACTATTCTGGCTCTACCCCTCCCAAGTTTTTGCACCTGCACGTTAGCAGAACCTGGGAAACTGCAAAATGTCCTTGGTCGTTCAGCAGCAACCAGCAACATCAGTGTACTGTCACCATTCTTCTCACACTAAATCCAAAACACAGGAGCTGCTGAAGACAAAACTAGCTCCGTCCTGGCCTAAACCAGGACAACTCATATATGTGCAGTGGATTAAAGCAGCAGAAAACAAAGTAGATGGAGAAACAAATCACAATCCATGGGAATAGATACAGTGACATTCCTACTGGAGGATATGAGCATCAGCCAAAATAGGCCAGTCAGGTAAGAAGTTTCAAAATGGGTTCCCGCTACCTGAAAAGAGGCAATTTCCATCTAATCAGCCTTCCCTTTGCTTCTCTGCTGGTCAAAGGAGTTGACATTCTACAGGAGCGCAGCTTGGTTCCTCACATGAAAAGGTCTTATAGTCCATCAAACTTCCTTTTAGTCCATAAATAGAAACAGGAGTAAGAGACCTTTGAAAATGTGAACATAACTATATATGGTTACATTCATCAGGTTAAAAAAAAAAGTGGTGGAAACCAGCAGGTAGATGATGAAGCTACCGGTATTCAAGGTTATATATTTGCTCAATACTGGTATCTGGTTTGCAAATGTAAATGTTATGAAGTGCATCTATAAATTATAGCATGCAGAATCTTGCATATACAGAGGCCAAATTTGTCCTTTCACATGCAAATAAATATCCAAGAGCCAAGAACAACAGTGCCCGAGGTCCATTCGACAGCTATGTGATTGAATAGGTTTGACAGGTCCAGTCCCTCAGATGCTATAGAAGCAGCATTCAAAAGTGTTTGAAGACTTCATAGCACATTGAAAAAGCCAGAATATTAATGCTGACCAAATGAATGACTCAAAGGCACAAATTTCTCTTTCTCTTTCATTTCTTGAAGCTGATTCCAGGTAAAAAGTTCCTAAGGAATAATCTTAGCTTCCAAAATGAACCAGGTCTCACAAAGAAAGACATTTTAAATATGTTTGTAAATTTTGTCCTTTGTGTTCTGTGAGGTGAAGGAATCATTAAGTAACTAATTCTGTTTTGAGCTTTCACACAAAATTTCTTTGAATGGCCTTTCAGCGAATCCAAAAGGGCAGGAAGAAAACTCTGTATGTTATTTCCTTCAGCATTTTTATCGTTCTAGGGCCTGTCTCCTATCATCATGTATCATGTCTTAATGTGTGATTTGCACTGGGTTTGTGGACCCTGGCTGTTTGAGACTTCATTGCATCACTTTTTATTGTATGTTAATAAACATTTGCAATGAAATCAATGGAACTGTACAAATAACCATGATTAAAATAAGTGTCCTGCTTTTTCAGGATCCTACAGTAGCAGGTTCACATAATGATAAAGGTATTGGTGCAGATGTTTCCTGAAACTTTCTGCAGTGCTTTCAATCTATACACGACATGTGTTCCCATTTTTTATTTAAAATCTTGCGCATTTATGAATCTCTTTTCCTGCTGATATGCCAGGATGCCCTGTTGCCAAGACAAACAAAACAAATGACAAAATTGTCTAATTCTTTTCTATTTCCTTCCAGTACAAAAGAGATCATTACAGTCTGGCTTGTTCACATAACAGGGCTATAGATTTTGTCTCTGAATTCTATTCTGAATGTATTATTTTAAATATGATTCTTCAGGCAGAAATACGTGCTTCTAAGAGCTCTTCCTGTTACATTAAAATTTATACAAAATATTATTTAAAAAGTAGACCACTGACAAGTTTAGTGTTTCTTTGAAGAATTGTCTTGTTTTAAAATTATTTATGATAGCACTGATGCTTGCTAATCTGGACACTGTGCTGTTCCTGCTCATTATTGCAAACAGGGCCATAAAACTCAGCTAATAAAATGTTCTGCTGCACAGACAAAATATTATGAAAGTCCAGTCTTTCTCTCCTTTTTTTCTGGGTGTCTGTCAATCCTAAAACTACACAGCATGCTTGCTTATCTTTGCTGTTATTTTTTTTCCTTTAAAAATAATTTGTTTGCCCCAAATTCAGATCAAATGACTTTTTTTTCACCTCATAGTTTTTTACTAATTTCTCCTGATCTGGTATTAAAATATTGTAATATACAATTATTCATTGCATTTTGTGGCTGTATGTAGAAGTAAAATTTTGAGACCCAATAAAAATCCTTCTGAAGATAAAGGGAACCCGATTAGAATATCAGACCCCAGTGTCCTGAACAATTTGCACATTGGTAAATTTTAATTTATGAGTTTACTTGGTACCTGCAGGACTTTATCTTTGCATGGCGTAGGGTGAGTATGCATGGAGATTACATTTACTCTGCAGTGTCTGAAGTAAACTCTTTCCTGCCAATTACCATCAAAGTGAAAAAAATAGGCCTACTCTGTAAGTGAACAAATTTAACAGGTAGATAAAAGTAATTTCCTAGATAAAAATAATTTTTTGTAGTATTGAGAGATCCTAATCAAATTAGGTCTTTGTTATAGTGTTGCATAAACACATGCACATTACTAATCAGAAATTCTTTTAAAATTGAAAATATTTTTCCATTTACTTTTTTTTTTTCACAATTTTTGTCAAAATTGTGTGCAGCCACATTACATATGGATAAAGGCTTTGGTCAGAGTAACAAGGATTTGCTTATTTTTATAGAGTTCCTCTCCAGTTCAAGTTGGGTAAGGGAGTCCAACAACGGTGTGATAGCTTTTCCCACTGATGAGGCCACCACTCACACCAGTCTCCAAGTTTTCCTGTGGAACTGTGTATTTAACATTCTTTCTCCTGGGAAGTAAATGCAAAAAAGAACCAATATCACCAGGGAATGTCAGTGTCCTCTCAGCACTGTTTTGCCATGCAGCATCTCGGCTGTTGTTGTGGACAATGGAAAGGTAATCTGATGTATCGCTTTCTGTTTCCTTTTAGGATACATGCTTTACAGGTTGTCAAGTATAATGAAGATATGACATGTGCAATAACCTTTTCTTTCTTTGTGAATAAAAACGTGTTATAATAAAATAGGCTGGCAGAGTTCCATCAACCAGAACACTTTCACAAGTAACTTGCTTCATTTAAAAAAGAAAGAAGGAGTGGAGGAGGAAAAGAATGTCAGTTTGTCTTCAAAACCAGGAACATGCAGGGTCTCATGACACATTTTTTCTTTTTAATAATTTCAAGCAACAATACATCAGTTAATAAATTCATTATTTATCTAATTTGTATTTTAGATGTTTTCTTAATTAATTTTTGAGCTTTCTGTGACATGCACGACTCTATAAATTGCATAAAATGTGGTTAACTCTGCAGGTATCAATCAGCTGTCAAGAAAAGCAAAGCAAACTTCCTAGAGAGCTCCATCTCCAGAGAGTCTATGTTCTGCACAACTTTCATCTTCCAGCAAAATTCAGGTTAAGCAAAATACATGTCTGTCACTTTAAACAATGAGGAAAGTTTGCTTATGTATTTTTCAAGCATGCATTTCCATACGGTCTTGTTTCACCAGAGTAGACTTTATCAACATCTGATGTATTACCTGCTTTTGCCCAGTTCTGATTAAATTATAATGATAATGTTACTAATGATAATAATGCTAACGTTTTTGGGGCCTCTTACCCGCATATATGATGGTGAAAACAACCTCCTCTGTCTTCCTATGAGTTAACCTGGAGATGGGAACTCTTGTCATGAAGAAGATTATCCTCTTGAGAAGAACTAACCTGTATGAACACTCCGACACTTGACTTTCTACATTATCACTAAGCATGGGAATCTTGTAGCTTGAGTCTTCTCCGTATTATTTCAGCTGCTTCTTTCTCCCTCTGTCTCTTCCATTACTCCTCTTGGTCTCTTTGTTTTCTTTCTGTTACCACTCTTAGTCTTTAGGCACTTGCAAAGGAAGATTCCTGAAGAGTAATAATAAACAGAGACGGAAATGCCCTGCATTTCTGCAAGTTATCTTTATCTTTGTAAAAGATGATTTTTTCCATTCTTGCAAGCATAATTCATGAGTGTTTTGAGCCTTGAAACTGGCTGTGATAAGTGCTTGTTAGTTTCTCAAAATATACCTTTAAAAGTAATTATCATTGGTGAGACAAGAAAATTACTTTGATACACAAGTATTAAAATGGGAAAAATATCAACCTGCACTATATTCTCTAAAAGAAAAACATGTAACTTCACGGCTGCTTAAAATGCCTGTAATACTATATGAAGTTTCAATGACACAAAGCTGACAGAAACATCCAAATGGATTTCACAGCAGGCTTATCATCCTTTGTGTAATTATCAAACAAAACATTTAATATGAAAACATGTGAATGTATAATTACAGGAGCACCTTAAGCACTCTGATTCACTAGTGTCTCAAAGAAGCGGTATGGTTCAATGGGTATGACATTAAATTTGTTATTATGAGAAGCAGGTAATTTTCTCAGCTTTGATTGCAGTGAATTTTAGACACTTCATGTTTGAGGTTATTCATTTGTAAAATCGGTTTGATAATGCCTGTCCTCACTCACATATCTATGATGGAGCACTTTTAACTACAGTATCTTCAAATACTGAGGAGGAGTATAGATTTGTTGGAAAAAGGAAGACTTTTAAGGAGGACAATACTGAAACAGACTGATCTTTTTAGTCTTTTGGCTCGACGACAGTGCAATACTTAAGGCAGAATTAATCTTCCCACTGAAAGTACTTCTAACTGTTGTGATCTCAGGTTTTTCAGCATTTGCTACTCCTTAAAATAATTTAATTTCCTGATAAGGATTGAGGTGAATGTGGCAATTTTCCTATGTCTGCCACGTATTCTCCTTTATAGGGACATGACTAGATTCTAACAGTATCTGCAAGAGTGGCTAGTCATACACAACATAGTAAAAAATACAATGGCAAAGTGATGCAGGAAGGATATAAACTAGCAATACAAATGAAAAATGAGAAAGTAGAGAGTACTGCCAGGAGCAGTCATCAAGAGAGTGTATGCAAGGATGGTTCAAAGTATATGGAGGTCATGTTGGCTTAATATTTTATTATCTGGCTTGAAAGAGGAAGATGGTTTCATTGATGAAACTATGATTTCTTCCTGTTTGTAACTGAATTAAAAGTGGTTTTGCTGGAATTCCTTTAAATCACATAAATCGGAGGGCCATCACTTATAATCAACCCCACAAAGAGGTAGTAGCTGATTGCCAGCTATAGTACTAACTACATATTTACTTCTGCAGAAATGTGTCTCCTTACAGGCCTATGTACCATGCTTTAAGCAATTAAAACCCTTAGATCAATCCTCTGCCCTGCTGTCCTGGTTAGGGATGAATTGTGTCGTCTGTCTTTGTTCAGAGCAGGTGGACACAGCTTGTCTATCGGGACTTCCACGTGGGACAGACCAACTCTCCTAAACCATGCACAAAACTGTACGCATTCACTGTGGCAAGAAATTTTCCCCTAAAAAGATTCTCTGAAGCTCACCAGGGCAGGAAAAGGACTCATTTGGTTAGCAACAGTCTGTGCATTATTCCCTGAGATTCAAAATAACTTTATTTGCTAATTGAGACTCTTCAGTTAGGTTACTGCTTGGTAATTATAACGGACAATAAAAACTGATCTACAGACCCTCCTATGAAATGTATCACTGCCTTGACCAATACTCAATTCCTTTAAAGGCAGAAGCAACACTCAGTCTTCTGTAGCCTTGAGGAGAAGTGCTTCAAGGACAGAAGAAGGTTTTTTCCCAGCAATCTTGGTGTATTTCAGATCTAAGGTGAAGGGAACAACTCCTAAGGATATAGCAGCAGATACCCGCATGCCTACTGAGGTCCTAACATCTCTGCAAAGGTGACCGATTAATACCAATTACATGATACGCATCTCACACCCAAAGAATGAAAAACATCAGCTCATTTTTAGTAGGTCATCAAACATTCAAGAGCAGATATTAAACTTCACTCATCTCCAAGGCAGAACGGATTCCGAATTAGAGAGCTGCTGCCAGCAGGTGCCTTTGCCTCCTGGTGAAAGGAAAGACAGCAGGACTTTTGGGTGCAGGGAGCCCAAATTGCATACAGCTCTGCTCCAGAGCCAGGCCACAGCCGTCACCTAAGCACAGCGGCACAGCGACGAGCAGGCACAATAGAGCACAACCTGCTCCCTGCTAGTGAGCCCTTCCTTCGTGCACCACGTGTAAGGGACTGGTACGGTGATGTTACGCTTCACAGCTCCCCAAACATAAATCCTCCCTGGGGTTCTGGGGAGGAAAAGGAGGCAGCGAAAATGAATGGAATGATTGCATGATAATGAAATATGCAACGCCAGAGGTACCTTGGAAAGATATGAAGCACTTTGATTCTTTTTTTCTGAAGATGAAAGAAACAGAAGTTCAATATAAACAACAATTTAATGTAAATTACTTCCCAATTGTTTTAGTTTCACTCAGCTCAACATGTTAGTTATTTTCCTCCCCTTCCTGTTGGATGTTTCAGTTATTTTCAGGAGATAAAAGATGTTTCACTCCAAAGAAATAGAAGAAGCTTTTTTATTATTATTATTATTTTGAACAGCAGATAAGAGAAGTCCATGAAAATAATTCCAGAGCTAGACTACCTTGAAATCTGTGTGACAGAAGTCATGAAATGACTTTATCAAAAAATCTTCATAAATCACAGTGTCTGTCCACTGCTAGATTGAGAAAAAACAGAGATAACAATTAACATTTTAAGAAGTTGTCTGTTTCCTCCTTACAATTTAAGGAGTTCTGGGGAAGTGTATTGCAAGGGCCAGGATTTTAGCTTCAGTTATAATCTGGATTTCTGCAGTGCTGCATTTCAGTTAGAGATGGTGGCAGTTATTGCTTAGGACTCTGTACAAATACAAATTGTTCTGTCAATCCTTCTTTAAGGATTGTTGCTGGTTTTTTTTTTTTTTGCTGTGTCTGGTAAAACTGCAAAAAGATAAAACTTATCATGAGGAAGAAATTTCAAAAGAAAAAACCCACAAGTTAAATAGCTATAATTTTGGAAAGTGACAATTTAATGAAAAACAGGATGCTTTTCAGTTTATATTTAGAGACTGTAACAATACTTTTGCACAAATTTTATAGAAGATATGGACACATAAAGGGTGAATTTCTGGCTTTGTAGTTTGAAATATGCCACTTCCAATGACTTGAAGACTTCCTCCATGAGGTAAAGCAGAAGGATGTAATTAACTACTAAGAAAAAACAGGTACTTACAAATTTTTTTTAAAACAAATAAACATCTATTAATATTTCATGCAAATAAAATGAAACATATCAGAAAGCAACCAGGAAATATTTCTGTCTGGTGGTTTGGTAGTCTTCAAAATATTCTGTTACTTGTTTTTCTGAAAACTTTTCTGATGTTAAAGTTCGCTTTTTGAGGGTGCGATACAGCTAGAGAGAAGCTGTTAGACACTGTCTATCAGAAGGAATTGTTACTTCGCTGAGTCGAAGTGACAGTCATGTCATTTGAATTCACAAAGAAAATGTGCCAACGCTTGGAAAGAAACTGGCCAGATGCGGCAAAAGGGCCGCAGGTGAAGAGCACAGTGACGGAGGTCTGAACAGCACACGGATTCCAGTCAAGTGGTCTGAGACGTGTCTTCAGAAGGAGTTCAGCTGCCTTTAGAAGCATCAGTGCAAGAAAAGCGTGAAGAAGGGGGGGTCCCTGCTGGCCGGGGCACCGCGGGCGGCACGCCGGGGAGCGCGTGGCGAGGCAGGCGCTGGTGCCTCCGAGGGTGGTAGCGGGAAGTGAGGAGGAAGGATTTGTAACGCCAAACCGAATCGTGCGCGGTGGAAAACGAAGGAGCTGTACTCTGCTGCATGTGGGTTAGTGTGGGGGTATAGGGAAGTGTAACCCGAAGGAACAGCCTCTGCAAGTAAAGTGAGGACTACGCAGACCCACTAAAGATCAGATATTGGCAGAAACAGGCAGTGACTGAAATGCCTCTTGGAGATGAACAAAACCACGTCTTACTCAGAAAAAGACTTACTGGACACCATTTAATGGTGTAGATAGTTGGATGTGTTTCTTATTAGTACAATATAATAGACTGTTATGGGACAATTTTCTATACATAAAAAGGGAAGACAAGGACTATATATTCCCTTAAGGGTTATAAAATGAGGAGCACATTGAAGAGGCTGAGTACTTATTTTCCATCAGGGAAGTAAATTTGAGTCGATGGACTCTGCTCGCAATTTTTTTTATAGCTGTAATAAACTCTTCCACTGTAAATTCTGCTTATGGTCTTCTTCTTTAAGGATCCCAAACACCAAATACTGAAAATGGAAATAGGCATGAGACCACCTACATCTAGTTTTGAGGATGTATGCAACAAAGAAAAAATTATATTAAGATTAAAAGAAAATAATGTTTTTTTCAAACAGCAAACAAGATGATAGCATGCAGAGTGGTTTCCTTAACAACTGCAACATGTAAACACCTCTCAGCTGATAACTGAAAAGCAATGGTTCCCCCCCCTCCACTCTATGGTGGGCATGAGCTGAGTCTATTAGTTTAAACTGAAGATTGAATACGTCAGGTGGGTATTTCAGGAAGAAAACAAAAAACTGGACTTGGCACAGAAATAGTGAATTTAAAGCTAAGGCCCCGTCGTGTGTGCAGCAGTGCAATGGGAAGCCAGGCCTCTGGATTTCAGCTGAATGAACTGCAAAATCAGGGAATGATTCAGTAAAGTTCAATTCATTTGGGTGTATTCCCTAGAGCAATTAGAAGTGTTATAACTTGAGAATAGCATTAAATCATGATAAAGTTCTAGCCAGAAATGGATCTATATTCAGTTCCCAAATGAAAACAGGCAAGGAGATGGAGTTTCCTGAACTGAACTTGTCCCGCGCCTGCCAGCAGGTAGCATGAACCGGAGCCAGAGAGGCTCCTGGCAGTGAGCACACCCAACCTGTGTCTACCCAGCTCTGAAAGGCAGAAACCAGGTAAACTTTCTGAGTTTCAGAGAATAACGGAGGAAGAAAAAGAGGAGACAAATGCTGATAGCTGCTGTTTGCGAAGATGACAGTGAAATCTTCTTAGCATTTGTTTTCAGAACATGGTAAAAAGCTGGGGGAAACTGAACTCATACAGAAATAGAAGCTTTAGGCATTGCTTGGGGACCTTGGAGGGAGAGGGTATAACTACATTTCATGAATATGCATTCAGGAATACTCCCTTCAGTACAGGTCATAAATCACAGTTAAAATGTTGGAACCATAAATGAGGATTTTGGCAGCAGCCAGGCTTAAGACTTTGGTCTTGATTTTAGCATTGGCAGTGGCACATTTGCTGTCAGCCATCAGAAAAAAAAGCGGTCCAGTGAACTTACACTCTTCTGCTTGCATCTCTCTAAAAAACCATAAGGACAGTGCAGTTCTATACCTGTGGGATCTCTTCCTAATGATCTTCCTGTGACAGCTAAGGAAGACTTGGGAAACAAGGAAAAGCTTCATTACAGATAAGGTACTTTATGCATTTTTGAAGCATAAAAGAACTAAGACCAAATTATGCTTTACTAGCACAGGAAACTCGAGTTAACTCCGAGAATGACTGTTTGCTGCAGGAATTCAGTAATAATAACAAAAAGTTTGCTAGGAAGGCAATGGAGTTCTTTGTGTAGCATCAAGGTGCGGTAATGAAAGCATGGAAAACTAAAAGTTATTTCCTTGGGCCAGCTGGCCACAAAATGGAAGTGTTGGACATGACTCATGTAGGAGTTATGCCAGAAGCAGCACCTGACATCCATGCCAATGTGCTACAGAGCCCTAGAAACAGCAGCAATTTGGCTATTGAAAGAAAAAAAAACAAAAAGGAAAAAAAAAAAAAGAAGAGAATCAAATGTACTTGTGGCTGAGGTCTATTCCCCATAGCCAGAAGTGGTGCATGTAATAGCAGCCTCTGCTATGAAAACATCTAAAACCCGGTGAACCGTACTTGCTACTTACAGGTTGCAAAACTCAGTATAACACTGGAGATCTACTGTCTATTACCCAGTGTTGTATGAGCTGAGAGAGTGTTTTGGGAAAACACTGACAGGAGCTCTGGTCAAAACTGAGACAAGACATTGTAATGAAAATATCCTGTTTCCACATAAATTCGCTCTGCAGACAGTGCCAGTGGTATTGCTTTTAAAATGCCAGCTGTGGAATAGATTTAATTACTAAGACCTGGGTTACCAGGAGTGCTGGAGCACGAACAAGTAGGAAATAAAATCTCGAAATACTGAAAAAAAAGTAATATACGTTCAATAGGAATTCCTGCATAAGGCAGGCAGTGCTGGTATACCATTACAGAGGAAGAATAGAGTGGAGAGTATAGCTGCTAAAGCACATAGTGTTACTTGTAATCTATTTAGCAGAGATCAAAGGGGAAGATAATGAAGAGTGTGTTGATCAATTGCAATCAGATGGAGATTTGCAGAGGTTACAAGATGAGGCTTCTATGGCTGATAAGAGGGGTTACAGCTTTTGTTCACTTAAGGAGGAGGAAGAAAAGGTGGTATCAGAAAATGATCAACAAGAAAAAAACAAAGCACTTCTTCTGGGAATTGTTTTCATAGCTGCATTAAAGAATCAGAAAAAAACCCCTAAAAACTCACTTCATCCTGAATAACACCAGCCAAAGACAATTTTCCAACTTACATTAAAGCTACCTTTTGATTGCAGTTTTTGATTTGTTCTTTTTCAGTCTAGTTTCCTATTCTCTGTGTCTGCAAGCACACATATCTGTTGTCTATAATAAATTCTGAATTCTTTTGCCAGTTTAAATCAGATTTGCCAAGGGAATACAAGTTTCATATGTGATGCATTCCTATGACAGAGTGAAAACAAGCAGCCAGCTACGAATGTATTAATATGTCCTGTGGAAAAGACTGCAGTCTGAGCCCACTGGTTTTTAGTTACCCCTGAACCTACATTAGTGTTTGTGCAGGAGTCACAAAGTCAATAAAACTGGACTGCCTTGACTGCTGCCCACCGAACTACCTGAGGGAAGATATTGTGTGACCTGGGGAATATGCACCGGGGGACCAAGCCATGCTGCTCTTGTTAAGGTGTGTATACTTGCTTACTCTTGCTTGCGAGCCTGAGGGCTCCAAGGAAGCATGAGGTCGAGGCTGAGTTTTCACATGTTTAGCTTTAGATTTAAGCTTCTTGCACTGAAGTGGGTTACATTCTGTTAGTACTGTCTTAGTTTGTAAAGCTCTTATGATCTGGTTTCTGTAGAGTTTAATAGTAGCATTTACTGTTTAATATTCTAGCCACATTCAGAGACATTATTATTTCCTCTTTGTTGGGAGTTTTCCATTTTGTAAAGCGACATATGCCACTGAAAGTAAATAATATATAGCTTGTCTATGGAGTCCCCTTCAAATATACCAGGCATAGTATTCAAGTACCTAAAGCACCCTTTTCCCTCATTGTTCTCCACTTATATGTTCAAATAGAAACATTTAACCTTTAAAAATCTTATTGTAAGCTTACATTATATAAACACTACACTCAAACCCATCCTTTCTTTCTAAATGCTGAGGCCTCATATCAGTAGTGGTTTATTGCTGGAATCTATGCAGAAGAGCAAACGGTGACGTCATGTTCATCTTGTGTACTTAATGGCAGGATCTGGGTACCGTTATTCCCTTGTATGAGATATCTTAGTCATCAGCTCAACCATATCATTCCTTCTTCCCCAGGAAAGCAGAAGTTCAAAAGTTCTCTCCACTTGCCTCAGACGTCACAAGGATTTCTTTACCACCAGGTTTGATGTAAAGCCCTCAGCTACTTTCTCCAGGTTTCAGACAAATGTATTGCTTTCTAGCTCAAGGCATCATAACTTCCTCAAATTACTTTCTTCAGCTTTCTTGTTTTTTTCCTAATCTTTTGGACTTTTCCAGACATTTTGCTGAAAAAAACAATTGTAAGCCTTCTACCTTCCAATTAGGAATGGCCAAATATCTTACCATTTTTTTGAAGGTCAAATATGTGAACATTTTAGTGAATAAATTATCCTACTTTCAATAAGCTGGCCAAGGGATAACTGAATTCTGACTATTACTGAGAAAGGAAATACTTTTCATAGGCACACTCTCAAAAATGGTTTCATTTTCCATTTGCATTTACCTCCAGTAGCTTGTATCTCTCCATGGCTCTCCCTGCCCCTTTTCCTTTCATGCACTGCTGGCCCAAATACAATTTCTTGGTACAAAGACTTAGGTTTGGGATATAGGACCAGTGAGGGACACTAGCTCCCTCTGAAAGGGTCAATTTATCATCCAATAAAGGACCATCTATTACAAATGGAACTATGAATTTTCTATGAAGAAATTGTGGCCTTACAGTAAAAGCTATCCCTACAAAACATTCTGGTTTGGCTTTTAATTTTTAAACCCATATGATTTAAACTTCTTTGAGGAACCCATAAAAACTTTGGAGGTTTTGGTCAGATTAAATTCCCCAAAATGTCTATTCAACACTTAGGTCCTCAGCACTACCATCAGACTACAGTATATGAAAGCTTTCATGTGATATGTGCAGTTCACCCTGGCTGCATCCAAATTAGAAACACCACAGTAACAGATTCCTTACTCATCTACTTCCTCCCCCCCCCCCCCCCCCCCCCGTTGCATTTCAAACAGCATTCAGACATGCAAAGACATTTAAAAATGAAATCCAATAAAAAACTAATTAGCTAACACTTCTACATCCCTCCAAGGGTCCAGTTTTGTTTGAGCTCAGGGGAAAGGTTTCTATTTTAGACTGAAATGACACCTTCTTCCCTATCTGTAAGTGAATCAAGACTGAGTCAGTAGACAGACTAGCTATATCCACTCAGTCAAGACCTAATTAAGGTATATCCTGATGGGTATAGACACCAAGAATATTGAGTTTAAAAAGAAAAAAGATGGAGAAAAAAAGGGGTATATATTTTGGCGAGATCATGTTTTGATTAAATCCATCAAAACTCACAATTTCAGTTCTGCAGGAAATAGTGAACTTTTAAAATTATTTCTACTTTAAACTTAAATCAAATATTTTTGTCCTCCCTGCAAAATGGCGTTCCAAAGACATTTGTACCCAAGTGCCCAGTACGTCCTTTGGGATTATCAAAATTTTAATTTTGCATCATCTTTCATTTTTTAATGATTGCATTTATTATTTTAGGTGCTTTTCTAGTATTTCAGTGATGAAATATATGGTGAAATGTCTCCTTATGTGTTCTCTATTTTGCTAGTGTCAAGCTGCTTCATTAAAATACAAGTGGAATAATCATAGAATCATAGCATCATTTAGGTTGGAAAAGACCTTTGAGATCATTGAGTACAACCACAAACCTAGCACTGCCAAGTCCACCACTAAACCATGTCCCTAAGCACCACGTCTACACGTCTTTTAAATACCTTCAGGGATGGTGACTCAACCACTTCCCTGGGCAGCCTGTTCCAGTGCTTGATAATCCTTTCAGTGAAGAATTTTTTCCTAATATCCAATCCAAACCTCCCCTGGCACAACTGTTTCCTGATGAAAAATGCCATCTTCAGATGAGAACCCATATTAACACACAGCACTGTCACAATGTCAGCTTAAAGGAAGCTAAAAGTTGACCACTGTGTGTCACTGGCAATACTGACATGCGGAAAAGAAGGTAATTCACCAGCTGTTAAAAAAATGTAACCAAATACCCCTGTACCCCCTAAAAAAGTCCCACTTCATGGCTCTATTGCTGGACATAGCCAGCAGGCAGGAGGCTACTCTGCCTGAGCAGGCCCAGTAACCCTTTAGTACATCTGGTAAATCCAGCTAGCTAGGTATCTTAATTAACTATATCAACTCAAGCAAGAGTGTTGCACTACAGGCCATGCTTTAACAATCTCTGGTTTATGGACCATTTCTCATCTATTAAGAAAAGAACCTGCTTCCCCCGAATTCCGAAGTCAGCAGACAGCAGGCTGCTGGGTGGATGCCCTGTCTCGAAATATTCTCCTAGATTTCATAACCCCTTTCTATCATCAGACCAAAATGAGGATTTTGATGTTTCATAGGTTTGTGTTTTGTAGAAAGTCTGCAGGTGTGTCTCTGAGATGAGAAGCTGTGGCGAGTTTCAAATCTGTGAGCGGTGTGGATACCGAGACTGTGTTAAGGGAACACAGCAGGTAGAACATAGTTTTCACTATCATCATTTCAGCTGCCTTTTTTTTAACTAATATTAAACAGACAAACAAAACCCAACAAGAACAACAACAAACAACCAAATATTCTGAGAGGAGCAACAGACACAGACCACTTGAAGCCATGTTTGGGCAGCTTACCTACATTCCCAAATGGCATCTGATAGGAGAAAAGGGACATAAAACCTCAAAAATTACGGTGGCACTAAAAGTACCAGCTGAATGATAAACTCCTGAGAAACCATATGATACTATAGTACTATTCACTGCTATACCAATTCGAAAGAGAGGTTGAGAAGATATTGTGAGTGTTCAAACATGCATGGGAGTATGGCACTAACATTTTTCTTTAGAAGACTTAGTATCTAGATTTGGTCCTAGCTTTTTTGTTTGAGGTTTTTTGGTTTTTTTTGGGGGGGCTGGGCAGGGAGGAGAGGGAAGCGTTGTTCGGTGTTTTTTTTGTACTTGAGAATATTGCTCTTAATATACCATTCACAGAAAACTCTTCATCCTTTGAAGAATGTCTCTGCTTTTCCCTTGGATCAGAGCAAATTTCAGCTGCTCAGTAGAAAGACTTGGAATAGACCATTCATGTCTGCTTTTTCAGGTTTTTATTCCTAGATGAATGTCAAATTTTAGGAAGCAGAGAGAAATACTGATTGATAAAGGGTTATTACAACAAAATGTTATTACATTAACATTATGCTAAATTCTTGATTAAAATTACATTGTAGAGATGATTTTCTCCAGATGAATGTAAAAGAAATGTAATCAGAGGTCATATGTATAGTGAAAATGACTAAATGAGCCTGTTATTCACAAAAAGCAGTTGCTCAAGCATATATTAACTTCCCTAATTATTTAACAAAACCTTTATAAATGCAAATATTCACAAACTTTAAATAATTCTTGCAATTAATAATGCTTTGACAGCGAGACAAACAGAATAAAACTCTGAATATTTGCTTTTTCTATCTGTAGTTTTCAGGACATTTATCCTCATGATTTCTGAGTGCAGTTAAGACTTGCAAACTTCTGTTTTGGTAAAAGGCTCTGATCTTTCATCACCTATATCTACAGCTTTAAACTTTTGATTCTTACTGATAGCAGCTAACTGTGGCAGCAGGGAGCTCAGTATGGATTACACAGAAGCTCCATTTCTTGCTTAGTTTTTCATGACTACACTGAACTCCATACTGCTAGGAAAATACTACAGGCAATGCACATGTCAGTGCAATGCTTGCTCGTTTAAATCTATGCAAGCGTCAGTCAGAGCAGCGGCTGTAGTGTGATCTTACCCTGAAAGGATGGCTGGGTCAACACTTATTTCCTCCTGAATAATAATTGCTTTGCTCCATTGTGTTGAACTGTTAGGAGGAAACTTTCTCCAGTATTCGAAGCCTTAAAATGTATTTTGAGGACGGGTTGTTCTTTTGTCTAAAGATCCTCTTGCCACAAAAGTAGTACTACATTGATCCTCTGAACACCACAGGATTGTAGATATTTAGTAGTATTCCCATTTTTCAGTGATTATATAGTGGATGTGGAGAACAAGTAATTTTTCTGCTGTAGTAAGACAGTGTGAGATTTTTGGTACCATGTTCCCTGCTTCTTTACTCCATCTCTACTTGTTACATAACATCTGTTTTTATTACTGATCTGCTTCTGCAGATCACATCACATTAAACCAAATATTGCATTCACCTTTCAGAATCCTAAACAAGCTATAAGAATTCAGGCTAATAGGAATAGTACTTAAAACCCATATCCACTCTTTATCATTTATTTCTCTCTCCTTTGCTGAGTGTTACCTTCATCTTGGTAGCTCAATAGGAAAGGAGATAGCCTGAGAGTCTGCAATAAGATTTTTGGTTCACTGGCCATTTTTGAGTAAATGAGACGGAGCACTACACCTTTCAGTCCTGTGCCTTGGCTGCAGGGAGTGATGGTGTTCTGCCTGCCCTGTTCCAGCTTTTTAGTGCTTTATAGTGAGAGCTGTTTCTTTTGAATAAAGTTCTTGACCCACAAGAGCCACAAACTTGTCACATGCCTATACCAACCTTAATCTTACACGACAAGTTATCATTAATCCTGTGTTTAATATGTATTATCAATCTCAAATATTCAGCATCACTCAAATTTACTGAAAAGAGAGCAGTTGGAATACACTGATTTATGTTCCATGACAAAAAAAAAAAAATTGAAATCTGAAGCAGCTCAATGTGTAATTTTTTCCAAATGACTGTTTTTCTTAGACTAGAATAAATTATATCTAAAAGGGAATTCTGAGCCTAGTCTCTTAGAATCGATACCAGTCTTGCAGATCTCAAAATATCATGTAAATTTTAATCCCAGACACAGAAAAGGAAATAAAGATCAACTAACAGACCCATGAATTGATGACACTGGTACAAAGGAGGAGGAAATAAAAAGAAATGCATTGTGTATTCTTTGTTTTTCAGAAGCTTCCAGCAGATGAAAAAAGGAAACTGATTTTTTGGAGAGAGTGGTAGAGAAAAGAGTATTTTTCAAGATTCTGAGAGGACAACCAATGATAAGTGGAAAAAAATAAGATTAAAGCAGTAACATCCTTCGGAGTGTCCTTTCCATTTAAGATGCGCTGAACTGCTATAGGAAAATCTATTACGGTTGGTTATTGCAGTGACTCCTTTGTACTGTAAGCCAGTCTGTAACTGGCCAGCACCTGAACTACAATGCTTTCAATATAAAGGTTACATTCACAAAAGAGTTTATATCCACATTAGAAATTACCGTGACTCAAAAGGAGCACATCTTAAAGGTGAAACCGTTGGTGCTGAGGGTTCAGTGAACACACCACACATGGTTTTTGTGGGGGAGTCTCACAAGATAGGCTCTAGTCTGGTCCCCTGGCCTCGACTTGTGGCACTCTTAACCTGTGGCCCATTAACAGCTGGTGGGCATCTTCCAGTTCAGTTCCATCTGCAAAGAATGAGTTCATCTCATGAGTTTGTGGGTTCATCTGCAAAGAAAACAGGTCATGCACTCCAAAACTCTGTGATGGGAACCAAAGCGCAGAAAATGGGGATAACCAGGAGAAGAAATTCAAAAGCAGTCACCATTGATCTGAACTAAAATTGTAATGTAGGCTCCCCTTGGCTTTACCTTACACCTGCCACCTTCCAAAGAAAGACAAAACAGAAACCAAGTTTATAACGGTTATGCTAATTCAGCAACTGTGCTTCAGTTATGCCATAATCTATGAAAAAATCTGTAGGAGGATATTGAAGACGTTGAACCTGGAATAAAATATCATATAATTTATAAAGAACAATTTATAGTGGTACAGTGTTTAAAATGCGATTATTTCTGAAAAAGAAACTATTTAATTGGCATAATAACATTTCACATATTTTGGGATCAAATCTTTTCAATTTACAGAAACAACTCTGCCTGCCCAGGCGTCTGGATACCAGATCTACAAATGCAGCTGAGTCTTGTCTTCCTCAGATATGACTAATAAAAGCAATGCACTCCAAACTAGCGTGTAGATAGCATTCTGCACTTAGGTTTCCTTTAAACTATATCCCCAGTGACAACTGGTGCAACCCATCAAGAGCAGAGAGATTGTCTCGAAGTTACAGATGAGAATTTAGCAAGCAATTATTTGATGATGTGCATGAAAGATTCAAGCCTCATTCGCTACAGCACAGCTGCTCTTTTAGTCTGTGAGGCTGCCCTTCGTTTTGCCGCTGGAGTCAGTAAATCCACACCAAAAACAGGTCTAAAATGACTTGCAGACCAGAACTACTTTAACTCCCATTTCTTGACTTCTACTTTGTATTTTTATTCTGTCCTTACTAGCCATGTATTTTACCTACTGGTCTATAATTTTTCAGTTTCTCAGTGGCTTTATGAAGGGAAAACACATATACATGCTTTCCAAAGCTGAACCTTTGTTCTTATTTAGTCTACGAAGTTCATTGTAAAACCTATATTACCGAATATGTATATACATTTTTAATCTGCTAATGCAAACATAAACTTCAATAATAAATTGTTTATGTAATGTGGAAAATATTTTCTACATTGTCTTATGCCATTTGGAAAGATTTTGATTATCTTTTTTTCTCAAGTGTAAGTTTGAACTTTCTATGTTAGATTTGGCATATAGTTAACGTGTTTAACTGTTACTGTTTTAAAAATTTACCTATAAATAGCCTGAGTATACTAAAATATCATAGGGAAAACATGTTGCTAAAACCCTGTTATTGAAAAGAAAAAAAAATAGTTAGAAAGTTAAATTTTCAGAACTTCTATTTTTTCCTCAAAAAAAGTTTAGAGAAACAAATGATGTGCTGCTTTGATATTTCTCAGTAAGAAAGTATTGTATAACATACAAAGTTATCTATGGTAGTTTTAAGGATGGTGGGTGGGGAGGAATTAAATTATGAAATGAAAATTAAATTATGAGACATCTTCCATTAGTACAGAAATATTCCCAGCAATGCTATTTATACAAAAAATGTCCTTCCTGATAATCACATCATAAACAAGACAGCTACTTATTGCCTTTTTTATTAAGTTAATTTATTATTGCAGACTCACAGACAACAGGCTCTTTAAATGTGCGAGTAAGACAGTAGAGTTACAGATACATACTATCTAAAACAAATTATTGAAGAATTTCAGAATACGATTGTCCATTACTACTAATTGGTACATCCTGCAATGGTACAATGAAAGCAGAGTAGGTATTTTTTAGCTCAAAATTACACCAGATCTTTTTATATCAAGTCCTTAAAAGCCCAGAATCAGTGCACCAAGAATTTCAAAGAAAATGGCAATCATCTCTTCTGAGATTGGCCACAGCTCTCTGCAGTCTGTATCTTTACTACACGGAGGCTGATTGTGCCCTCAGGAGAGGGAAATAATGAAGTCACAGACTCTCTCTGTGGAGCAGTGAGTCCCAAAGATATGTGGTATAGCTCTTCCCATTGATCTGCCACAAAGACTTCTTAACTTCAGTGATCTTGTTAAAGACGGGATTTTCAAAGAAGATGGGTTAGACTAGCGACTTAAATCTCACTGTGATTCATTGGACCTTGCTTCCCTGATTCCTTTGAAAAATCTCATACCGCAGTAAAATGATATACCTTAAACCACCTCTGTAGTTTACACAGCTTTCACTAATTCTTCTTACATGGTTAATGGTGAAGAATGAGAAACAGTTAAGTAAAATACTTCAAAATGCAAATTATGTGATGTATATTAGCCTAGTGTTCATGACTCAGAAATTTTTAATGACTATGTGTCATGCAGGTGGACACTGGGCAAAAAGAAAATGCATCCAGTTTTTGAGCATCCATAGACGTGTTGCTGTTTATATCACGGGTTCTGGCTCACTGCAGTATAAAATAAGCTATTCAGAAAATCCACAGCTACATGTGGATTCGGTGTGGAATTCAGATATCTCCAGTATCAGTGTGTTCAAAACTGAGACTTGGTTTGGATCTGTTTTCTAATGTATAGTATTAGTGGGCTAAATTAAATCTGTGTAAAAAGCTAGAAGTTTGGAGATGCCTTATCACAGGGAAGTTTCTTATGTCTCCTATCAGTTGCTCCTATCCCAAGGGGATGTTTACATCAACTGTGTACCAGCTTCCATGAACCCAGGGACTGTTTCTTCCTTGATACATTCTGTGCTAAGGCTTTGAAACCTGGGATCAGCAACTAGAAGACTGCAAGGGAAAAAGAAGAAAAGATGTGGAAACAAGTGAGCTAGAAAGCAGCAATACCACCTAATACCTGGCTAGTCTGATATCTCCCTGTTTGAACGGTGCATACCTTCTAGACAAGAGAAATACAGCAGATCTAAACTATTAATTCAGTATACATCTAATACAAGGATACAGGAAATTGTTAGTGAAACTGGAGAGCATGGGGATTATTACGTGAGTAGCAAAGCAAGCAAGAAACAGGCTGAAGGGAAGACATTTATATTGCATTGAAATAGAAACTACTGTGCTAGAAAGAAGTTTTAGTACAATTCTGGGGATTTTTTCTTTAACACTTTCATTAGAGTAACTATTAAAGAATAGAAGTATACTAATGGCATTTGTTCAAGACAGCACAGTCAGGAAGAATTAGATGCCTTAAAGACAGTCATTAGAGAAATAGGATGAAATTTCATACTGTAACATGAAAACACCCCCCCCCAAGGAATTAATAATGAAAACTGAGGAGTTACCAGTTAGAAAATACAAAGGTGCTGAAAGACTTGTAGGCACTAATGGATCAGAACGTAGACCAGAAGGTGTCTCTGAATTTGCCATCTCTCTTTAACTCCTGCTGTGAGGTGGGACAGAGAAAAGAAGGTATTTCTGTGTCAATCTGGCAGTAGATACCCAGTCAAGATGTAAGTCTTGACATTCCTACGAGGCACTGGCAAATTGGATTTTGGAGTTCTTATTCTCCAAATCAAAAAAAAAGAAATGAAAAAGATGAATTCATGGCATGGAGCTCAAAGAAAGACTGCTCAACAATTTGGAGGAACTGAAAGCCTTTAAGTTTTAATTAGCTGAATGAGTAAATTTCTAAAACTGCATGGGCTAAACATGAGAAAGGGAAAAGCCTAATTTATGTTAATTAATAGTAGTCTGAAGAAAATAGAAGCTAAGTAACTCAGAGGACAGATGTTCTGAACTATACTTCCTACAGTGGAAATCTAACCAGTTTTAAGTGAGAACTTGGTATATATGTGAAAATATTACTGGCTATGTTTACCTGTACCAGCAAGGGACATCACTAGGGGACCCAGTAGGTCTTCTCAATTCCATTGTTCATTGAAAAATCAGTCATTTCACTGATTGCTCTGAGGCAATTCCAAAGCAGCAAAGTGATACGTTATGTATACTCAGCAAAATGATTTAATTCCCTTGGTGCCCCAGTGCTCGTACAGCACATTCTCTCTGTTTTGGTAATATTTTTCAATAATTAAATTTCTCTAATAGCTGCAAGATGTTATAAAACATCTTCATTTCATTAATTTAGCAGCCAGTGTAGAATTTTAAGCAGCAAGTGTTCCCAAACGTCAGTGGCTTTGCAGATGTTGCAATGGATAGAACTACAGTGAATTAAGGCATATTAGTTGCAGTAACATGCAATTAGTCACACCTAATTACATTTATTTATTTTTATAAAACTCGGAAAAAAAATCCATTTCAACAACATGAAAATGACTTTAGATGATCTTGTATGCTGTCTTCATAAAGGATCTCATCTTCCATCCTCTTGGCTCTTACCTGTCCTGAGAATTTGAATTATTTTCCAACTTCTTTCTACCCTCCACTCTGGCTTCCTGTCTTCTGACACCACAAATAAATTTCTATCAACTCCTTTCTGACCAAAACTGCAACTTTTTTCCAACCACAGTGCTTTTTTGAACCTACTGATTGTTCCTGAAGTCTCACCGTGTTTGACTTCTGTAACTAATTCTGGGAGCCTTTCCCCATCGTTGGAACTGCTAGTAAGACTGAGACAGGGAAAACATGGTGACTCAACATTATGTAAACAGGGAGAGCTTTCAGTACAGTTCCTCTGAGCCTCTGGTCAAGGTTCCCTAACTGTTGCATAATCAGAAAAGGGTATTTAATGTGCAGTAAATTGGCTTTTTCAACTAAAATGTTTTTTACTTTATTCAAGAGGAGAGATGCTCCTTGTTACTGCAAATCCCAGTCACTACTTCATGATACAAGAAAAATAAAAGTCGCATATCTGTCTATTTGAGAATTTTCTTAGTGCAGGCTAATGCAGAAAGCATACTATAATTATTAATTTGACCTCATCTGTCAAACTTAGATGGGTTCAGGGATAGGAGGCACTAGGTTATCAACTGAAGTAGTTGGACACAGAAAGCTTACATATGTACACACACATCATCCTTAAAAAAAAGGACTGCAACAATGCTAACGCAGTGGAAGTGCATGTTTGTATGTTGTGTGCCTGTGTTTGTGTTTGAATATATGCGTGCATCTAGGCTTAGCTGTCATTAAAGCCTGTATTTGTATTTAAAGTACGTCCTCTCATTCATTGTCCTTGTATGTTGATTTCAAAATTGTCCATACTTTTCAACGTATTGAACATTTCTTATTTGATGTGAAAAGTCAAAGAACAGAGCCACAGAATAACTGAAACCAACACTATTTTTTTAACAAATAACAATACTCATTAACTGGAGGAAGGTCATTATATTGTGTAATTCCCTGCTGGTTTGTTATTTGAATAATCAGTTTACATAATGAGATTTGAGAAATCCTACAAATCGCACAAAGTTTACTAAAACAAGCATGAAGTGTTTAGTTTAACTAACTCAAATACATAACTATAATATTTTATCATAGTAATTAGAGTTATTTTGTAACATCTGCATATCAGGGTCGTGATGCTTCATTTATGATTAACACATCATTAAAGCAAGCACATTATAAACTACAGATACAAAGACAAATACCATCCTGGAGAACTTCTCATTTTAAATGTCAGTAAATGCAAGCAAAGGTCAGAGGGACATAAATCCATATTTGGGCTGCCAACAGGCTGCTAAGTTTAAGATGCATAAGGCCACACCTATGCTTAATGAACTGGCACTGTTCTTTGAGAAACAGCTCACTTGTCCCTGGGCCCTCCCCCATGGTCCAAAAGTGGCCACTACCTTCTGCTGTATTAAGTCCTTCTCAAGCTCCTCCATGTGGAAAAAGTCATACCCAACTGTGCTAGGTCATTTGTTGGACACACATTTTCATCTAATGGGTCTGCTGAATGTGCCTCTGATAACATGGATCACAGGAGACACCACTCGAGAATCACTGCTGATGATTCATGTGCATTATCCCTCCATGATGCTTGACATATTCCTCCTGAGCCAGGCTGGCATCCTCTTCCTGAGCAGTGACAAGAATGTCACCAGGGCCCCAAGGAGGAAGGGTTGTGGCAATTTCCAGGCTCTGTATTGCTAAGGTGCCATGACTGTCAACAACTGTTACCTGGATCTCCAGAACTGCTTGCCATTTACAGACCCTCTCTCCAGTAATTTTCCCACCTCTTTCTTGAAGGTGTTAGCTACTACTTTCACCCTCTAATTTCCACCATGCTCCTAGAATATAATTTGCAGTTTACCATCCTGAGGACTATCTTCTAAAAGAGTTCATAGACCCAGGAAAAGGACAAGCCAACATCCCTCAGTAATACAAGCAGGAAGAGTCATATATGTCAAAGGCAGAAAAAAGCTCGCATGTCCCCACAGGCAAATAAACTTTTGAAAAGAAGGGAACCCCTAAAGCCTTCCTCGAAATAATAGGACCCCAGAGGCTGTCTTCCTCAGTGGCTCTGCCAACACTGCTTAATGTTAATATAAGAGTATTCATTAACATCACAGTCAGGTAGCACAGAGCACTTCATCAGCACATTGCTAAGTTCCTCTCCCCTTCCTCCAGTTTAGAGTGGATGTGTCCATACAGTACATTATTTGGAGTGATCCTTGGGTTTATGCCCATCCTACTGGTCTTTATGCCTACTCACCAGAGGGCCTCTCTAGCATGTCCTGCACGACATCTTCCTTTTTACTTACTGCATGCATGGTATGTGACTGCACACACAGTCTCTGCAAAAGGGACAAAGTACCCTACGCATGCATGCAGGATTTTAGCGGTCAGCATGACACTGTGCTGTCCATAGCTGCATGCAACTGATGGTCTTGATGGTCTTGCCACAATTGTGCCTGTTGGTCATATTCATGCCAGATAACCTTAATACCTTCTCTAGCCCATGAATCAGTCTCTCAAGGATGGGGCCAGGTGAGCTACCACTTGCCAGAAGCATCGCAACAGAGCAGGGAAAACTGCTTCCAGGACTCCTGGGATATGGACAAAGACTTAAAATAGGAGAGCTGCCCTCATCATCCCCCTAGATTTGGAATGTACCCATTTTTGAGTTCTTCCCACTTTGAGCTATTATCGTCCGGTTAATTTGCCCCAGATAGTGAAGAGACTTCTCTGCAATCACTGAAACCAGAACTTGAATGGTATAATGCATCAAGAATGTATAGGGTACTCTCAGGCATGGTGTGAGGACAAGAAGGTGCACGTGAGAGCTCTAGGACTGCTAGAATGCTGAACAAATCAAACTTGATGTGATCTCATCCATACAACAGGTTACTAGCTGGACCCAGAACAGGTTGCTTCCCAAATGATTTCCAAGTTTCGTTTTAGAGAAGGCTAATTGAACGACACCAAAAGAGAATTTGAGAATGCCCTCAAAATTACACAATGTTTCTGACCATGCATTTAGTACTTGAACTTGTTGCCTAGTGCCAATTAATTAATATGTATAGACATATTGGAAGCCACCAAATATTTAAATTCTCTCTAGAGCTCTCTAAGATTACTCAGACTCCAGGCAGCGAATGTTACCTACTCTCCATTTCCTTGTTTATCCATTAAAGCATGCAGAGAAAGAAGTGGAAACCTTGTAGAAGGAAGATTTGTCGGTTAGAATAGCATAAACAAAATTAAGGGTCCCTAACCCAATCTGCTTCCCAGTGTCAAGTCTCCATTCCAAGCTAAGGGCTGCCTGCCAATGCTGTATTCATTAACGCTGTCTTTACAAGAAATAATGAGATTAGCCTACCTCTAAAAATGCAAAACAAAACCAAACCAAAAATGCAGGCAAAACATACTTCATTTAGCCCTGGCTCTGGCTTTCCTTGCCCTTCATCTTGTTGATCAAGTGCTTCTATCCTTTCCTCTTCTGCTGACATTTTGACTTCCTCTGGCAAGCGTGTCCACTGCAATACTGAACAAGTCAGAGGTGCTCCCTAATTATTTATAGCCAGGTGATCAACTGGCTACCCACTCTCATGGCTGTAAGCTCTGTGGAGACTGGGGCCTCCTGAGTACTTCTGAGTCAGGGGATACTTGGATGACTACTGACATCTGGATAACTACTGAGAGTATCTGTCACTCTGATTGCCCACAGTCCCACTGAAATCACAGGAGTGCTAGGCAGGAACTGGAGTGTACCGTGCCTGGTCAAATTTTAGGATAAGGATGTTATTGGGTATAAAACACATAACACACAGCATAGAGTTTGGTTTGATTGAGTGAAGTATTCTTTTGTGATATAGCCTAAAACTTGAATCTGAGACACTCATACGTGCTAAATAGAGGTTCAAATCTCTTGACCAGCATGTCTTGAAAGATTTCTTTTATTTTCTCATCCAAACAGGCAACAAATCGATCAAGCAGAACGATCTTCTTCTCTCAAGGTGAAATCCAGAGGTCTAGATAAAAGCCAAGCTCATTAAATGCTGTTTTGATGGTTAATGAACATAGATTAGCAGGTTGTTGGATAGATATGTGTAAGTTTGTTCTTGATGTTTTCTTGCAATGAACTACTAATGAATATTTTCTTTTGACAACTCTTTAATGCCTTAGTTCAACTGAATGCAAATCAAGTACAGAGAGAATATTTTTTTTTTAAATTGCTGATTTTCTGCATCATCTGTTTTCTTTATCTATCAGCCTAGTTATTTTGTCTCCATGAGACCTAAAAAAGATTTTCCTTGATTACAGAATCATAGAACCACAGAATTGCTGAGGTGTGAAGTCACCTCTAGTCCAGGAGTTCTCTAGTCCGTCTCCCCTACTGTCCGGTTGAGTTTTGAAAATCTCCAACAATGGAGACTTCACAAAGTCTATGGGCAACCTGTCCCAGTGTTTGACCACCATCACAGTAAAAAAAAAAGAGCAGTTTTAATGTTTAAAAATAATTTCCTGTATTTTAGTTTGTGCCTATTCCATCCTGTCCTTTTCCTAGGCACCAAGGAGAAGAGTCCGGCTCTGTCTTCTTTACTCCCCTCAGTCAGGTATTTATACACATGGATAAGATCCCCCTGAGGTTTCTCTTCTCCAGGCTGAACATCCCAGCTCTCTCAGCTTCTCCCTGTACGAGAGATGTTCCAGTCCCTTAACTGCCTTTGTGGCCCTTGGCAGGACTCATGCTAGCATGCCTATGTCCCTCTTGTACTAGTGAGCCCAGTGCTGCACTCAGCCCTCCAGATGCGGTTGCATCAGCACTGAACAGAGGAAGGATCACCTCCCTCAAACTGCTGGCAATGTTGTTGGCCACCATTTCTGTCAGGGCACATTATCTCCTTGTGGTCAACTCATTGTCCATGATGAAAAGCCCTCTTTTGCAAAGCTGCTCTCCATCTAATCAACGCCAGCCTGTACTGGTGCATGGGGTTATTCCACCACAGGTGCAAGGCTTTGCATTTCCCTTTATTGAACTTCTTGAGATTCCGGATGGCACATTTCTTCAGTCTGTTGAGGTCCTTCTGAATGGCAGCACAGCCATGTGATGTATCAACCACTCTCCTTGGTTTTGGATTATCTGCAAACTTGCTGAGGGTGTGCTGCCCCATCATCCATGTCATCAATGAAGATCTTAAACAGTACTGGCCCCAGTACCAACCCCTGGGGTACAACACTAGGGACTAACCTCTAGCTGGACTTTGTGCTAATAACCATAAGCCTTTGAGCTTGGAATTTTGTCCACTTCTCAATTCAGCTCACTGTCCTCCCAGCTATTCTGAGGGGGAATATTCTTGTCTATGAGGATGTTGTGGGTGACAGTGTTGAAAGCCTTACTGAAGTCTAGGTAGGCAATATGCACTGCTCACCCCTCATCCACCAAACTAGTGATCTCATCATAAAGGCTATTAGGTTGATCCAGCATTTCTGCTTCATAAATCCATGCTCCCAGTCATCATTTTGCCCTTAATATATCTTGTCCTTCATGTGCTTGGAAATGGTTTCCAAGATGATTTGCTCCATCACCTTCCCAGAGACTGAGGTCAGAGTGACTGGCCTACAGTTCCCCAGATCCTCCTTCTTACCCTTCTTGAAGATAGGAGTGACTTCCTGGGTCACCTGTCCCTGCTTTCACATCTTGTATGCTTTTTTTGCAGACCCTTCTACCACCTTAGCAGGATTTCTTGCATGTGGGGAATGGACCATTCTTGAGTTTGGAAGAAGGGATCCTTGAAAATCAACCCATCCTCTTGGACCCCTCTTCTCTCCAAGACAGTATCCCATGGAATCTTTCCAAGCAGATCCATGAACTGTCCAGCGTCTGCTCTCCTGAAGTCCAGGGCTGTGATCCTGCTGTTTGTCTTGTTCCCTTCTCTCACGATCCTGAACTCCACCATCTCATGATCACTGCAGCCAAGGCTGCCCCTGACCTTCACATCCTCCACTGGTTCTTCCTTGTTTGCAAGTATAAGGTTCAGCAGAAAGCCTCATCTTGTTGAACAGCTGACAGTCTAAAGGCTCAGCAAAGTGCAGATCTTCCTAGCAGCCACAGAGAGGGCGTGCAAGACTTTCTGTTGGGAGGGGGTGATCCCTTCATAGCAGTTAGGTGCCCATCAGGAGTGCTAGTTGCATCAGATGCAGTACATGCATGCAGGGTATGAAAAATGATAAAGCTGTTTCTTTCTACCTCTTTTTGCCCTGCTGGAAAATCTCATGTGGTGAATATAAGCAGAATTCACAAATTGTTTCAAGATGACAAAATTTTCTTTATTGACTTTCCTATTCACTAACAAACAAAAAAGATTTCATCTGCTTTGGTAATTATATCCCAGACTTGCCAGTCTCCACTGTACAAGGCAGCGCTCCTGAAAGGACAGGAGAAGACAACACTGGTCAAAGGAGTGCCTTTGTTGACAGCCTTAGTGGCTGGCTAATGAACATTTTGTTTTTCTTTAAAGAAGTTATGCCTACTCTTATACTGCAGTCAGGAACACAAGATGTGTTTCAAATTTACACAGTTCAAAAAAATCTCAGAAAGAGATTCATTCATTTATAAACCATGTATAAACCAGTCTTGAGAACTGTGAAGGCCTGGAACATTTAATGAGGTATAGACACACATATCCTAAAAGCAAAGGAATAAAAGAAGTAGTGGAGAAAAACATAAATAAAAGGAAAGCTATGCAACATCTAAAAGGTTGGAGGCAAGTTCTGTGTGCAGAAGTACTCTGCAATTTTAATACCTGCTACAGCTAATGGCACTAGTGAATATTGGAAATTAGGACTTAAAAGCTTATCTATTACGTACAACTTATTTGGTGACATTCTTCATCCTACATAGACCCTTTTTTCCAGGTAGTTGCATTTATTATTTTTTTTATTCCTACAAGAACATAGCATAACAATTCCCTAAATGATTTCTCAGCAGGTCCAGATGATGCTTAAGAAGTAGAGTAGAAGGACTGACAGAGGTTGGAGTGAACGTTTCAGAAGGCATCACTGAACAGGCTGAGAGTATGGCAGATGCCTCCTAATAATTCCCACTGTTGTGGTCTGAGATTTGAGAGAAATACTGACCACTGGAGACAGGCCCACTGATGGGTTGCTGATGACTATGCACCCACAGCTCCAGCTGTGCATGATATGATAGCAAACCACACATTTATAATAGAAAGTGCAATTTTATATTTCTCTTACTGACTGTGTAAGCTTTTGTCCTTTTCATACAGAGATATTCTCTGAGAGAGAACTGTTCTCCTCTGGCTTACACCTAACAGTCTTTTCTACCCACCTGTGCAAAGCAGGTACGTGGTGGATCTATTTTGATGTGTAGAAAATTTGCTTACGCTCAGATGTAAATGATGGCACACAATTGCAAAGTAGTGTTGAATGGTGCCTATGGTATTCAGGTGGAAAAAGTAATTCAGGTGGAAAACAAGATGTGTATCCTCTGAGCATTATAGGTATGTATTCACTTAGAGTATATTTTAGGTTATTGAAGCCTTTAAATGTTTCTTTGCTTCAGGGAAGTATCTGGACATCTCTCCTCCCAGTAGTTCTCTGCATGTGATCATGCTTTCCTCAGTCACCCTTCTGCTTGTGGAGTTCTTCAGGACCCTCCACATTTATCTTAACTTTGTGGAGGAGAAGTACAAGGCTGCCTCCTTTTTGTGGAAGACTTATTGTAGCCTGAGGCTGGGCAACTGTGTCTCACTCCCCTAGCCCCAGTCAAGTACTTCTGGACCTAAAAATAAGTGTCTTGGAATCCTATCTGAGGGGGAGATCATATTTTCTCTACCCTTTCCATGTTCATATTAGAGAGCTGACATCGTCCCCAACCAAATACACAAATCACAAGTCAACAAACATAGAACATAATTAATAAATAAACCTTTTCTCTGTCAAGCCGAGACTTCTTATTTACAGACCTTACCAAATTAAGCCTCACAACCCTAAGGAAGGCAGTGCTCTAAGTGCTTTTATTTTGCAGTGAGGCTGACTGTAGTACCAAAAAGTTCAGTGAGTTCCCCCCAGTCACAGAGCCAGTCAGTGGCAGGGGCAGAAGCGAAGTTGGCCTCCTTGAGGAAAAAAACCTGTCCTTGCTGAAGCTACAAGCCTCAGCCTTTTTACATGGTCTAAGAAAGACAGTTTTGAGATTCCTGGGTCTGAAAAAGTCTCGACCCCTTTCCTTTTGTGCAAGCTGTAAAGTCCACTTCTCAAGCCTGGCATCTGTGGACTGCTGGATCGAAGACTTTGAGGGGCTTTTTGTGACTTTTTAGTGACAAGAACCTTTCATTGACATGGATGTTTTGGAAAGAATATTGATTTACTCCAAAGTGTTTGTAAGTAGTACTACTTCATTGCATGGGACTTGGTCTGTTTTTGCTGAGCTTCAGTATTTTAAAGGCACCAGGATATGTTTTAATATTTAAGGTGAAAGAGATAAAAGAAATGCTATTTCTTACTGTGGCACCCATCACAGACAGCTTATGTCACATGCACCATTTGTTTATCGGTCAGAAGACACTCAGTCATGCCCACTGCAATTACTAAATTCCCCTTTCCAAGTACATATCACTGTTTATTCATGGTGAGACACACTTAAACAATCTGAATTTGCAGCATGCCGAGCTGTGTGAATAGTGTGCTGATTTCTTTTAGGAAAAAGAAAATGGCTGTTAAAACAGCTGCAGGTCAGTCAGCAGTGACCACTCTGCAGGGACACATGCTGAACCGGTAGCACAGTGAATACTTCCAAAACCACCTGAGTCCTGTTAAACTTTCATTCCTGTTCATGCAGAGAGGTTAGCCTTTTTCCTTTTATTTCTTCCATAATAATTTAGGAACATTGAGAGCCTGTAGAGGATGTCAGTTTTCAATTAAATAAAGTTGAACTAAAGCACATAGAGCTTGCATTTTCATTATGAGTTTTCAGGCTCTCCCAAAGCCCAGCAAGCTTAGTGTTTGATGGAAAAAACAACTATAATGACTATTATTAATATTATTAAGTCTTATTATGATGATGGCACCCAAGAGCCCCAGCCAGGATTGAAGCATCTTCTTCCCCTCTCTGCATCCTACTGAGGAGACATAAAATAGCTCAGAAATGATGCCTGACAAAAAGGACGTACTGCCTATGCAATGCCTATCCCTTCTCCAATCTGCTTCTTTCCTACCTTGCTATTCAGTGTGCTGTGCAATATGCTATGACTTCCTCTTGTGACATGGTGATTATTCCTCTATGAGTTTGTTTTCTTCACCAGTTTATTTTCTCTCTTGTCCCATTTTTGCATCCCTGTTTCAGGGACCTACATCCATTTCACGCTCACTTGCACCACTGGTTTTCCATTCTCCCTTAGCCCCTTTCTTTCCTCATCCTACTCTTGGGGGGTCTTCTGTCTTTCATGTTTCTTTCTTTTGTATTTTCCATGCCATGTGCATTGGGCTAGATTGCCAAGGCAATGTTCAGACCAGCCAGAAAGTGGAGTTGCCTACATGCCCTTTCTCATGCTGTGCCTGCATAAAAAGATGGGATTCAGAGGGGATGGTACCAGGAAATCAAGAAGAGCAATGATCCAGTCTGATCCTGATGCCAATTCACTGCTCCATGGTCACTTCATTTTCCTCATCTGCACCATCCTCTTACCCCCTGTGGGTAATTTACAACACACTGCTTATCTTTTCATCTAGGATCAGAATGACTGAAAGCAAGGAAATTCTTATTCTATAAAATCTGCACCATATTCATAATTAGTATAGCTAATATTTCTCTGATGGATATTCTTTATAGTCAAGTGGAGGAGTACTATACTCCTATAGACAACTGTGATACAATAACAAAAGCGGCAGATGATGCTCAATCCCCAACTTCTGGAAAAGCCTTGTTCCTCCCTGCCATCAACTGCCCCACTGCCCCTGGAAGTCTTACTCCTTCTACAGTCATGTGGTCTGTTGGCTCCACCTCAGCCATTTTGTAAAACGTCCTCCCTCACATGTTTACAGGTTGTTCTGTGACTCATCAGTTGCCCCACCCAATTTACCCAAAAGTATATCAAAGAGGAAGTCCCTTCCCATTTCAGACAAAGGATCACCTTTTTGTTTCAGCTACCATGTGTCAAGCAGATTACAGAATCACAGGATAGTTGAGGTTGGAAGAGACCTCTGCAGGTCATCTTATCCAAACCTTCTGCTCAAGCAAGGCCACCTAGAGCAGGTTGCCTTCAGGTACAATTAATCTCTCTATCCTGTCCCACTTCTGTGAGTCATCAGGATTTAGCCACTGTCTCTGTTTCAGATCTGGTTGTCCTAAGAAATTGCAGGTAGATGGGTGCTAGGATCTTGATGATCTGCTACTTGAGGTGTCAGCAGCACAAGCCGTTTTTATGCCCTGCTGGCATTTTGTGCACCTTCACTCTCCATTCATATTAATATATTATTTTTTTTTTTTTCCAATTTTCCGCAGCCCTAAAGGATTCCTGTGTTTCTATTGTCTAATACATCATAGGCACTTTGGTATCTGCTGAGAAAAAAATGACAGCTAACATTTATGATTCACAAGTTTTCTTCTCAAAAGTCTCCCAGGTTTCTGGTGTTGCCTCTCAGTATTTTGGCAACATAGTAGGATTGGAAACTGTACTTTCCCGGCTCAGAATTACACCAAAACTACAAATGAATGTTGTAGTTCACTTCCTTCTATGCAATCATTTCACCTATAAATCTAATCAGATCCAAACTTCGTGCTTTTTATCTCTATTTTATTGGATTCTGCTGAGCTTTGTAGTGTACCTTTCCACTTCCTTATTCTCCATTATTCCCCTTACATAATCCTTTTTTATCCAAGACAAACTGGAAAAAAGTTTGCAAGAAAGGAGAAGAGAGACTTGTCATTGATAGAACAGACAAAGAAATCTGTTGAGTAATGGAAAAAAAGCTTTTCTTTTGCTTTTAAATAATATTCTAAATACTCTTTCTGTGAGTTGTCATAATATTCTTTCATTGACTGTCCTGCTGCATTTTCATCAAGTGCTACCTCCTGGCTAATCAGAACTTTATTTGTTGTAATAGAGATGTCAGCTTACATCAGATAAAGACCTTGACCCCGGTTATCTAGGCAGCATTTATAGTCGGGAGCAGCAGCTGACTCTCTCCTGAGATTAGCAGCCCAGTGTTCAATGCCAGATAGTTAATAAGTTCAGTTCCACAAATCACTGTTATGAGTAAGTCAGGATGTTCAATGGAAAACTGAGCTGTGCAAGAATCAGGCAGACAAGATACTTACTTAAGGACATAAAATTGTAAGAACAGAAAAACCACTTAAGGATAAACTGCATAGCAACTGAAATATCACGTAGGAAGTTCAAACTTTTTAATAGTCTAGAAGCTTATTCATATATGTTCTCAAGACAACAGTATGATGGTAAAGAATAATCTGTACTCTGTATGAGGCACTAGGGGCCCTCATAACTAATTTCAGTAGAACCATGAAGTCATAATTAGGTATAGGTTTAATCATAAATGTTCCAGGACAAAGTCACTTTAAAGAAATCTTATTTTCCCACCGCTTGACAAAGGAAAAAATATTCACTGATAATTTCTAACCTAGTAAAAAATAACATTTTTATATGACCATTAGAATGTAAAAAAAGGGAAGCAAAAGAATCATAGGACTTAAATGAATAGTTTCAATGGTTCTGAATACAGCAAAAATATCAATATTTACTGAGGAGAATAATTCAATCTTTTATTGAACTGTAGTCCTTGTTTCTTTCAAAGTTCTTTCTTGCTGCCTTCTGTAACCTGCAAGCATCTTGATTTGCAAGTTAGGTTACAACTTGGCTTCTGTTCAGATCAGCAATTCACCTTTTAGTGGCTTCAGAAAGGAGATTTCCACTGCCAAAGCTTCCCACCACACCAGGGGCATAATAAATGGCTTTTAACTGAAGCAGTGGCATAGACATGTTTACTGACACACACCTGTAAGAAATGAAACTGCACAGTCAATTTAACTTATGCACTGAGGAACATTATTAACAGGGTATGGGGTGTGTTGGTTGCTGATCAGGCTTCTCCAGCCTTTTCCCTTTTTTCCTCAAGCAGTGCTGTCCCTTCTGCACCTGTTCCTTCTTTCACTGCTGCAGGATGGGGCAGAAAAGCAAACAGACCAAGGCACACTTCTATCTTCTCCCTCCTCAGTCAGTCAGATGGAGAATTTTGAAACTTTCTATAAGATCGTCAGCCTAAGGATAAGGAAACACACCTGGCACAAGCCTGCACCCTGTCCATGGTCTTACTGCTAGGTGTAAGCTTCCCCACAGTAGAAAGCAATAGGAGCTCCCTTGCAGCCTGGAGCAAAGCCCAGAGGCTTCCCTCATAACACTACTGTGTCATCGTGTTGGGCTTGGGCCCTCATAGGTGAGGCCTCTCAGTGTGCTTCACAAGATGCATCTTTCCTCAGGGGCCCTTGGGGGCCTTCAGGGGTGTGTCCATAGCCCTGGGGAATGTTCTAGCTCATTCCTGTCCCCCCCCTTTGGTGCCCCATCCCACCCTCTTGAACTTCTCCCACTCCAAGCACACTAGGGCTTGTCCAGCAGCCTTGTAAAGGGCGGGGCTCCAAAACTACCTTTTACTTTTGTTTAATTATTTTCTATTACAATTCAAAATTTAATTATTCATTGTTATGAAAGAATGTTGTATACAGAGTATTCTTACACTTTTTTGGATGTATATATTTACTTTATATCTCTTTATATATGAATATATTTCTATGACATAACAGATATAAATATATATAATGTGTACCTTTGTATCAATAAATAATACACACACACACACACACACACATATATAGTGTATATATTTTTATATACGAACATTTCCTGGTCAAAAGGAAATGAGCAGCTAATCAGAGGTTGTTCTGAGATCACGTGGGTATGACAGTTTCAAAAAATGGTAGGCAGCCAATCACAGAGCAATATGGAAACATGTGGTGCATGATGTCAAAAATAGCAGCCTCCATGTATATGGTGGGCAGGGGCTTCCAGTGCTGATCCACTTCTGGGTCAGCTGGAAGGAGGCAGCCAATCACAGGGCTGCTTTTGAACACAAGGGGTAAAATAGTATTAGGAAACAGCCTTCAGCCAATCACACAACAGTATGAAAACATGTTGGTTATGATGGTTTACGAAATGGCAGCTCCCGGCCATGAAATGGTGGACAACCCAAAATGGTGGCCGCCATGCATGTAGTGGGGAGGGACTTCCTGTTGTGATGTGTGCCTGGCTGAATCGGCAGGGGTGGATGGTAATGCCAACCAATCACAGGACAGTCTGTGCTCATGCAGGAGGAGGGCACTTTACAGAACGACAGCCTGCAAGGACAAAAAGGGGAGGGGGCAAGCCAACCACATGACCAGAAGAGAGGCGGGACTTCCAGGAGCAGCAGGATAGGTGATGTCACCAGGGGGCGAAGCTTCACCAGAGCCAGGGAAGAGACGGCACCTCTGCTGGTCCAGGACTAACCTTGTTGTGGTGCTCCTGGGAGGTGCTGAATCTTTCACCTTGTGAGAATAAGAGCACAACTGCATTGTTGTGTTAGAAGTGACGGTCTGATACTGTTAGACGTGGTCTAATGAAAATCTTTTCCTCAGGTGTACAGCATATTTTTTTTCTTGCAGAAGGCCTCACTCTGTTCAACACTGTCCTGACTAGAAGGATGTGTTGCACAACAGATTTGGTGGTCTGAGTACTGCTGAGGAGGGACAGTTTTGGGAGGACTGCCAGTGTGCCATTATGGCCACCTTTGCCTCAGAAACAGGCTCTACATGCACATAAAAAGTTATACTTGGAACTGCCCATAGGCTGATGCCAGTTGCTGCTTTTTCATGTGCTGGATTTGCAATAAACCAGACTCATCCTACTGAAAAACAGAACAAAGAAAAAGAAACAATATATTATATACATCATATACAGATATATAGCTTCAACTTTCATCCATTAAATATTTTTTTAATTTAGTATGCTTTACACATCCTGTGAACTTAAAGATTTCATTTGTATCTCTGAAAATTTACAGAATATAGAGATGGGAGAAGTATCCTGGCCATTGTCTGTCTAATCCCTAATTTAGCGAACCTGCTGTGCCACTCTGGGTAAATGAGACATGGAAGCACAAAGAAACAATATATAAGCAATATGCCCTTCAAGCTGAGAAAGTATTAGTATAAAAAGGGCAAATTATAGAAGCAGCTAATGACTGTAATAGTTCCCAAGCTTAAAAACAGATGCATGCTCAATGCTTTACAATTCTCATAGAAAAGCATTTACAGTCTTGTGGAGACATAATTGAAAAGCAAAACAAAGAAACCTTTAATCATAGCTGGAACATATTTTTAAACCACCAGAAAGGTAGAGGCTGGCTGGTTTGAAAATTAATAGTAGAAAAAAATGGGTCCTAGTCAACTCTTATTTTTTCTAGGGTAACTCACTTGAAACCAATACTTGCTACAGAGTTGCACTGAAACCAAACCAGAAATAATTTCCTTTCTCTAAAAGTAACATCAACAGCACAGAACAGCTGGCAGCTGGAGGTAATCCTCAGCATGAGGTCGGCCGTGATACGGGGTCCAGAGTTCAGCCTCTCTCCTCAGTGTCAATGGGTTTAAGTCAAACTCTGGCCAGTACAGAAAGTTGTCACCATCTCAGGAGTGCCCTGGGTGGAGGAGCTGCGAGAGGCTGGTCTTCATGTGAACACTGACACCTGGATGTCGAGATGTAATTAGGTGTGTATAAATGACATGGTGTAAATTTATTAGTTGACTGATCAGATGGGATATCTCCAGCACATAAAGTCCTGAGTTTGTTTTGCCTGTTAGACATGGGTCATGGCATTAAATGACTCTCATGAGAGCAGCCATGGTGAGGGGTGTTTTCCCTGCATCATTATCAAGAAGGCCAAAGTCTTATTTTTGTGGACAGCCCTCAACACCAAGTCCAGCCATTGCTTTAGTAACACCCTAACTGGCGTTTGAAAATGTGTTCCTGACCCAAGGACCCAAGCAGCTGCATTCCTGGAAAGTGTTAGATTACTGTGTAACATGTCAGAATGACTTTTTATTTCTACTTTCACCATGTGGGCAAAGCAACAGGTGAACTTTAGTTGAAGGCTTGTATATAAGAGGAACACAGAGCACCATCCTCTCAGGGTTTTCATGCAACCTTTTTTTTTTCCCCCCAGACTTAACAATATTATGAGGTGTTACGACTTTTACATGAACAAGTCTTTGAGCCCCCTCTACCCTAGCACATACTCTTTAGGGGTTAGTACAAAGGAAAATTAACTGTTACAAATAGTTCTGCAACTCAGCTAAAAAACATGCAGAAACTCTGGTGTGTTTTATCTCTTTTAAATGGTTTTCTATATCTGTGCTTTTTTGTTCCTTCTTATTGAGCCAAATCACATCATTGTGAGGAGTACCCAGATTGCTTTGCTTATTAGTGTAAGAGGTTAAAAATAAGTACAGTTTAAACATTAAAAATGACAGAAAGAAAGAACACTTTCAGTCAGTCATTATTTAGCAAGCTAATTTTTCCCAGAGACAATATAATCACCATAAATGATGAATTTTGTATCAGTTGTTATTTCTCATAAATTCTATTCAATAAAGGTAAACAAGCATTCTGCTGAGGTATTGCTGTTATAGATTCTGTCTTTATAAACCATTGCTAGACAGGAATATAACAAAACAATCATAAAACATAGATGTATTTTATTTGCATACATTTTAAAAGAAAGATGTATCAGAATCCCATTCTGACACTGTAGTCTCAATCAAAAAAATTTTTAGCATGTGCAAAATTAACAGTAGCTGTGCATGCTTAAATTGAGATTTCCAGAGCTCTAATGATACTATCAATTTATTTCAGAAGTATGTGATTTTGTCTGTTTATCAGTAGCTCCTGGAAGCCATGATGAGGCTGTGTCTTGATTCCCAGTTCATTGCAGAGCATAGTTTTGGACACATCTTCTGAATCTAAAAGGTCTGTTTTATACTGTTCATACGGTATCCTACTGTGATATACCACATGTGTGAGGCTGTCAGGAAACTTAATGGGGGGGAGGGGAGAGAGAAAAGATAACATTTCTGTTTCATAGAATCATTTAGGTTGGAAAAGACCTTTAAGATCATCGAGATAAGCCGCAAACCTAACACTGCCAAGTCCACCAATAAACCACGTCCCTAAGCTCCGCATCTACATGTCTTTTAAATACCTCCAGGGATGGTGACTCCACCACTTCCCTGGGCAGCCTGTTCCAATGCCCGACAACCTTTTCAGTGAAGAAATTTTTACGAATATCCAGTCTGAACCTCCCCTGGCGCAACTTGAGGCCATTTCCTCTTGTCCTATCACTTGTTGCTTGGGAGAAGAGACCGACCCCCACCTCACTACAACCTCCTTTCAGGAAGTTGTAAAGAGCAATAAGGTCTCCCCTCAGCCTCCTTTTCCCCAGACTAAACACCCCCAGTTCCCTCAGCCGCTCCTCATAGGACTTGTGCTCTAGAGTCACCAGCTTCGTTGCCCTTCTCTGGACACGCTCCAGCACTTCAATGTCTTTCTTGTAGTGAGGGGCCCAAAACTGAACACAGCATTAGAGGTGCAGCCTCACCAGTGCCAAGTACAGGGGGACGATCACCTCCCTCCTCCTGCTGGCCACACTATTTCTGATACAGGCCAGGATGCTGTTGGCCTTCTTGGCCACCTGGGCACACTGCTGGCTCATATTCAGCCAGCTGTCGACCAACACCCCCAGGTCCTTTTCCACCAGGCAGGTTTCCAGCCACTCCTCCCCAAGCCTGTAGCGTTGCCTGGGGTTGTTGTGACCCAAGTGTAGGACTGGGCACTTGGCCTTGTTGAATCTCATACAGTTGGCCTTGGCCCATTGATCCAGCCAGTCCCAAGCCCTCTGTAGAGCCTTCCTACCCTCAAGCAGATCAACACTCCTGCCCAACTTGGTGCCTTCTGCAAACTTACTGAGGGTGCACTCGATCCCCTCGTCCAGATCATTGATAAAGATATTAAACAGAACCGGCCCCAATGCTGAGCCCTGGGGAACACCACTTGTGACCGGCCGCCAACTGAATTTAACTCCATTCACCACAAACCTTTGGGCCCAGCCATCCAGCCATTTTTTTACCCAGTGCAGAGTACGCCCATCCAAGCCATGATCAGCCAGTTTGTCCAGGAAGATGCTGTGGGAAACAGTGTCAAAGGCTTTACTAAAGTCTAGGTACACAACGTCCACAGCCTTTCCCTCATCCACTAAGTGGGTCACTTTGTCATAGAAGGAGATCAGGTTGGTCAAGCCTTTCATAAACCCATGCTGACTGGTCCTGATCACCTGATTGTCCCGTAGGTGCCACGTGATGGCACTCAGGATGATCTGCTCCATAACCTTCCCCGGCCCCGAGGTCAGACTGACAGTCCTGTAGTTCCCTGGATCCTCCTTCTGCCTCCTATTGAGACACTCCAGGTGGGATTCAGCTCACAGATTAAAACACATAAATTAAAATGTTAACATTTGGGCATGCACTGGAGCTCGGTATCTGAGCTCCCATTATAATCAATGGAGAGCAAGCTGGTACATGTGGAGTCTGGAGAGTTATTCAGTTTATCCTCAAGCGGACATATACATTTGATTGGCCTAATTTGCAAGCTGAATCTTGTTTGGCTTCTCTGTCCTATTTTCTTTCCAGCAAAGGAGGAAGAACTGCAGCAGAGGGAAAAACAATGTGGAGCCAACAAACAATCCCACAAACACGTGAGACATGATTACTTGAGGCTTTGTTTCAGTTACCCTTGTGGGAGGTCTCATACATTCCCTAATTTCCTTGTGAATGATCAATGCTTCTAGAGTGCTTCTGGAGGTCTTGTTTTCCACCAAGGCTCAGTAAGAAGGTTGTCTCTTCCTCTCAAATGGAGACGATGTGTTTCTCACTACATCATCTCTTGCAAATGTGCACTACGTGGGATGATATTCAGTATTTGTCTTGAATTTGAAGCTGAGACGTTTCTTGAGAGAAGTATTCTGATGTAAGCATATCTTATTGGGTCTTGAAGATCTGTCCTGCCTATACATGTCTTCAAAATGTCCCAGAAGCACTGAGATGAGCCTACTTCACAAGCTGTAACTGTGTCCTGATGTACAGCCATGTACAGAAAACCTGTGGAACCTCCTTCATATAGAAGACTTAGAGGCTCTAACTTCAGAGTTCATCACCACTTACATACTTGACAGGAAAATGTGGTATCTGTCTTTGTAAAGGAAGAAAGGAGGGACAGGCACGCCTTCAGAAATCTCACAGAGAAGGATTTTTATTTGCTGGGCACTATGAATTAACTGCTTCAGCAATGGAGTGGAAAACATTGTTCTTTTATAATGATCATGCAATCTATTTTAAATGTAGTGCTTGTGAGCTGTCTGAATACAGAGAGCATCAGCAAAGACTAAGAACTCATGGCCTCTGACTCCAGATACCACCCAAGACCAGATGGGCATGTGGATTAAATCATTTGACGTTATTGGCATAATATCAATTTATAAAATCCCATGTTATAATTATTCTATCAATTATGTATATATTACATTAATATATGTGCTCTTATTTGCCCATTTTATTAAAAACAACTCTGGAAATGAATACTTATTATAGAGTTTATCATTTATTATGTGCAAGAAATTTAACTAGTTTCTAATTAGAGAAGAACTCACCTACCCCCTCCTGGCACAGGCAAGTTAAGGTCTTCTTTCTCCAAAATTCTGAGCTGATGTCTAGGAAGAACGTGCTCATTACAGTTAATCCAATTCAGTACAGAAGATATCTGAATAACTTCCTGTGATTCCTTCTACCCTAGCTTGCAATGATTTTATTTTTAAAAGAAAACCACTACCAACAAAAAGGGAACTGAAGAGTATCCTTTTGTAGTGTGAAGTACAAGAAGCTTTGAAGATATCCAGGTGAAACATATTCATGGCTTTATCTTTGAACAACTTCAGTTACATGAGTACTTTAAGTATGCGTCAGGTCCAATTAGTTTTTAATGAATCCATAATAAGTCTAATTACATTTTGCAATTCAAAATGCTGTCTAATTTTCTTCCTAGTCAAAGCTGCCCGTTTGCTTTTCTTACCCACTGTAGTCAGGACAGTATTTACCACTCTAATTCCCTGAATCATGAGTCTCTCTTGTTTGAATGAAGTAGAGTCAGTGATTCCCGGCTTGAAAAGCAGCAGGGCACAGATGTACCAACCCTTGAACAAATGGATCAGCCAGCACATTACCTTTAAGAACTGATAATCAGCCTCTTTTATGTCTTTTAATAACAGTGAAAAACACCTGAATACACAAATATATATCATCTTATTTGATTATATTAGTTCTTTTCTCTTACTGGCTGGAATTGCCCTTTTGTAATGTAGCAGCATAAACACATTTTCAAGCGATGGTGAAAAGTAGCAGCCAAACCAAATTGAAAGTCCTCATAATAGTAACCTCTCTGTGTGAAACTTAAGGGTCTTCTTAATGTGCTGTGGAGCACTTTGCAGCCTCCACACGAATAGAATAGACATATTCTCAGCAGGTTTAGGGAAGAAGGCAGGGGATAATCTCAAACCTATCTGAAACACAGTTACAAATAAATTATTTCTTGTATTCAACTGAGGGTGAATGCACAGTTTTAGGCTTGCAAAGAGGTTAAGAAAAAAAAAAATCAATGTAGTATACAAATGAAGAACCAGAGCGTAATAAAATTTCTGCAGAAAAATCTGTAATTTAGAAGAGAAAATGTAAATTAAATAGTAGAGAAAAAGATAACATCATAAAGAAAAAAAAGATGGAGAAGCATTCATTTCACTGCAGAGAAGATACAAGTTTCCTGATATAAGTGAAAGCGGATTTTTATCTGTACAAATTTTGGCATGTATCAGTAGTGTTAACACTGCTGTTGCTCTGATGTAAGTTATGACAGAGGTCAGTCCCTTAAGTCCTAATCTAATGTATATTAAAGTTACTCAGAAACTTTACAGTGCCTTTAAGACAGATCTGAATTAAAGCTTAATTTTTGAAAGAAAAGATAACAACCTATTCTCTTTTGGAAAGTATCTCAGTACATATACTGCATACAGGAAAAAGAAAAAGTCAAATAATTTGATTTGCCTAAGAAGCTGGGGAATCTCTCTGGGCTAAAAGAGACAAAGAAATAAAAAGAAAATGATGTAATTTGTCTTTGGCAGGAGAGGAACAAGTGAAATGACACCAATTTATCTTGGGAGAAGCAAAAATGGAAGTAGAAGAAGGCATGATAAGGCAAGAATAAGAGTTCTGAGTAAAATTCTTTCAGTTTTTCCCTAGGCTAAAAATAAATAGCTAAATAAACACATTAAAACATTCGCAGCTTTTTTCAAAAGAAGAAAATAATCCTTATTTCACAGATAAGTGAACTGAGGGCATGCAAGCTCAAGCAAGGGAGGTAGTCATGCTTTAGGATGTCTACCATCAAAAATTAGATTCTTCAGATCCTGTTTATCTGCTGCCTCACCCTGGAGTATCAAAGCTGCTGATGCTGAAGTTCTGCTTGCAGCTTGACCAGAAGCATCCCAGGGCTGAACACAACTAAGCCTTGCTGGAATGAAAGGAGAGGAGCTCTTCTGATTGCCTCATCCCAAGGGCTTCGTCCCTTAGAAGTTGTTCAGATTATGTTAGAGAGCCAAGCTCTGCCCAAGACACCAAAGGAACATATGCTATTGGCTCCTCATTTTTTTTCCCAGTAGTTCAGAGATTAGCAGGCTGTGGGAAAAAATAGGTCTAATTCTCACCTGAATCTCCACCTGTCTCAGTTTGGTAATGACCAAACTATGCAGTGTCCTGAGACAGGGCCTTTTTACTTCTCCATATCAAAACTGTTCTCCTTTGCTTGAAATTATTAAATATTCATTGGATCAAAGAGGGGGAAGAGGGAGTACATTGATTTGATCTCTCTCTGGCCCAATAGTTAATGCTCTGAACTCTAATAAGTCAAATTTAGATTCCTGTTTCTGATCCAAACATCTATTTCAGCAAGTTGTGTTAAATATCCTGGAATACAGGTTACCTCATCCATAGTAATGAGAAACAAAATTTTGTTCTTATTTATGTCAAGAAGAGTTTGTATTGGGTTTGTGTGGCAAGGTTTTGGTAGTGGGGAGGGCTACAGGGGTGGCTTCTGTGAGAAGCTGCTGGAAGCTTCCCCTATGTCTGACAGAGCCAATGCCAGCCGGCTCCAAGATGGACCTGCTTCTGGCCAAGGCCGAGTCCATCAGCAACGGTGATAGCGCCTCTGGGATAACATAGTTAAGAAGGGAAAAAAAAGAACTTGCTGCAGAAAAAAGCAAGCAAAGAGAGGAGTGAGATATGAGAGCAACAACTCTGCAGACACCAAGGTCAGTGAAGAAGGAGGGGGAGGAGGTGCTCCAGGCGCCGGAGCAGAGATTCCCCTGCAGCCTGTGGTGAGGACCATGGTGAGGCAGGCTGTCCCCCTGCAGCCCAGGGAGGTCCACGGTGGAGCAGATATCCACCTGCAGCCTGTGGATGACCTCACGTCGGAGCAGGTGTATGCCTGAAGGAGGTTATGACCCCGTGAGAAGCCCACGCTGGAGAGCAGGCTCCTGGCAGGACCTGTGACCCCGTGGAGAAAGAGGAGCCCATGCTGGAGCAGATTTTCTGGCAGGACTTGTGACCCTGCGGGGGACCCACGCTGGAGCAGCTGTTCCTGAAGGACTTCACCCTGTGGAAAGGGCCCACACTGGAGCAGTTTGGGAAGAACTGCAGCCCGTAGGAAGGACTCACGTTGGAGAAGTCCATGGAGGACTGTTTCCTGTGGGAGGGATGCCACGCTGGAGCAGGGGAAGAGTGTGAGGAGTCCTCCCCCTGAGGAGGAAGGAGCGGCAGAGACAACGTGTGATGAACTGACTGCAACCCCCATTCCCCGTCCCCCTGTGCCTCTGGGTGGGGAGGAGGTAGAAAAATCAGGAGTGAAGTTGAGCCTGGGAAGAAGGGAGGGGTGGGGGGAAGGTGGTGTTAAGATTTGGTTTTACTTCTCATTATCCTACTCTGATTTGATTGGCAATAAACTAAATTAGTTTTTCCCCAAGTTGAGTCTGTTTTGCCCGTGACAGTAATTGCTGAGTGATCTCTCCCTGTCCTTATCTCGACCCAGGAGCCTTTCGTTATATTTTCTCTCCCCTGTCCAGCTGAGGAGGGGAGTGATAGAGCGGATTTGGTGGGCACCTGGTGTCCAGCCAGGGTCAACCCACCACAGAATTTTACCATCTACCTCAATGGGATCAATATATCATCTTCTAAAAAAATGTCACCCAATGTTTTCTATTCATTTTCTAGAAATCATATTTTCTCCTAGATTTCTCTGTCATTCTCAACTGCTGAATATTGACCCCGGGAATTAATGGGAAAAAATCTCCTCCATGAGTGCTGTCCGCATGTGTCTGATCTAAACCCATTGAAATCAGACTTGATGTGTCTATCTACTTGTTAAATAAGTTTATCCAGCTGCAGTCTATGATGATGCAGTCAACCAGAGGAAGCCAGTACATCTGAGTGTGCTTAACATATTTTTCCTGACTGCTGCCTTGCTGCCTATCAGTCAGGAAAAAGCATTCTGCTGAGTCTGAATACACTGTTTCTTTTATTTTTATCTATGTGAGTTCACACTACAGTAAAAACTGAACATAATGTATAAAGTACTGATGTGGATGTGGATCTAGATCTGTTCTTGATTTGCTTGCTCGCCTAGATCATTTACTTTTGTTTCAGTTCCCTACTTGTAAAATACAGAAAATGACAACTATCTTCTTTGCAAAGTGGTCTAAGATTAAGCTTATTATTTAAAAAAAAAAAAAAAAAAAAAAAAAAGGGGCAACAAAAAGCAAAACTATCGATTAACTCAGAAATGATTGTCAAAGCTTCCCTTTACTTCATAGGGTTAGGCTGTCATCCCTGAGGAGTATGGCTGTGGTATCCTCAGTGTACAGATCATACCCATCTAAAAGCTATCTAGCTGCTTACAGAGAGAAATCTGAGTAGCTGCTGTGTCTGATTTGGTAGGGAGCAACCTCAGTGTGAGAAGGAATCAGACATCCTATACTGCAGGCCTTATAGTTGCTGTAAGAACAACTTTCAAAGGAAGATCTGTAAAGTTAATAACGGGCCTGAGGAAAAGTGTATCCGAGATAGCTCACCAGATGTTTGGAGTTTAGAAAAAGTGACTCTAGTAGATTAGTCTTCTATAAAAGCTTTAATTTGAATATATATTTAGAAAGCCACAGTGTCATTGCTATTGATAGGAGAACCTTATTCATTGAGAGGTACTAGCTCATGCTTTCTTGGTGGTAATTACAAAATGTTTGTTTTGCACATTGTGGTCTAGTATGGAGGATGTGACAGAAAGTGTAGGCAGTGATATTTTAAAGAAAGCAAGCTATCTCCCGCAGAACTCTCTTTTTTTACCCTCCTTATACTCATAGGCTTCAAACAGCTTTAAGACTCAGTATTGGAGAACTGCTTGTTAGAATCAGGCCTGTAACAGTTTTGTTCATTCTGTTGAAGCCCTACATATAAGAAATGTGCTGATTAGTATTCAACAAGCTTAAAATATAGATGCAGAGAGTCATAAATACATGGCTGGAAGGAGCCTGGTGAAGATGTCTAATCCAATTGCTTGCCCCAAGGCAAGATCAAATGCAGCTAAAGTATTTCTGACAGATGTTTATCCAGTCTATTCATAGGAATGTCAGTGATGGATATTGTACAGCGTCTCAAGACAAGCTGTTCTCAAGACAAAGAACAAAATTTCAAAATGCAGCCTTGTGTTCTAGGGCTAGGAGCTAAATGACAGCTGTTTGAGAGCTGGTACTTATCCTGATTTACATTAATATACATATCATCTGTAGAGTGTTGAAATTATATCTCCTGCATGATGTGCTGGCAGTTGGGACTGTGTGAGGTAACTAGAGATGTATATGGTGAATTGATTTTCAGCTAAGCTTAAACCAGAAATGAATCAAAAGATATATGTTCTTAACAAAAGATTCATGTGCTTTAAAATGAGGAAAGCACACTGAACATCTAGATTGATACTTCTCAGCTTTTCATGTTGACAGTGCCCCTTGCTGAAAGAAAACAAAATATTTCACAAGATGTTAACATTTTCTATCGAAGCATGAATGGAGATGAACCAATGAGAACAGCAGTGTTATGCAGCGTGTTGTCTGTATGCTTCAAGAAGCTGACAGAGTAACTTGATCTTGAGGAGTATTGAAGGTGTGAGTTAGTGGGAATAGAATTTTCAGGGCTTTGCAACCTCTTTTGACTACCTTTTGGGGTTCCTGTAGAGTATATAACAGCCTGTGCTTTGGGAAGCAGCTCTTGTCTGTCCTCTTGCATAATGGCCTAAAGCAATTTGCCCAGCCAAACACAGGACCATATAAGGGAGACTGTGATACATATTTTATACCTGTCTTTATATAACACGGGGTGATATCTATTGGTGTCCATTCCTTGATTTCACCTGTCTGTGGCATGTATCTCCATAGCACACAAACACACTTATCAGTGCAAAAACCATAGAATAGGCATGCAGGAGTAAAAAAATCTTCCCTTACGCGTTGAGAAGGTATACGAGTCTCCTTCACCGCTCTTCTCTGAAGATGATAGATGGTTAAGAAGAGGTGGGGGGGAAATTCTTCTGGCAAAATTGGCAAAAATGGTAGAAATTTAGGTTGGGACAGATGTGCAAAAATGTGCTACTAATTTCACAATATGTGTTTAATGGTACAGTCTGAACTTGGCAACTAAACAAACTTGGGAAAAACATCAGATTTCCCAACTGAAAATAAATGAAATGGAAAAAGATAGTTTTACTCAGCTCTGTCAATGACACTTTCAGTCCAGTATGACAGGGAGTAGAAAGGAGCTCTGAAAACAGCACTTAAAAGATGAAAACCAAAACCATATTCCTACATAATTATTGTGCCTTTGTCTTACTCTGTTGCTTGCAAGGAATTTCATCAGCAAACAGATATGAAACACTGCATAGCAACACTTTTATGAAATTAATTTTAAGGCATGAAATGCACTCTATTCCATTCAGAATCTTTTTGGAAAATGAGAGGTGTTCCCAAGTGTTAAAGGAAAACTGTCAAATTCATAAAGCATGTATAAAATAAATCTATGAATTTAAGTTTTAGCTTGACTCTTGCTAAGGTATAATAGAAAATTATTTAAATTAGTAGGATTTACCATAACAATGCTGTAACCATTATTTTTTCTGTTCAGTGAATTACAAAAACTTTCTATTGTTTGATTTACTACAGGAGAGAATATTCCTCTTAAAACCTCCACTCTGTATTTTGCTGTACCCATCCTTCACTCCAAATAAAGTCAGAGGAGCTGTAAGAGGTACAAGAGGACTCAGGTGCATCATGGATTGTGAGAAGGATGAAACATTGGCTTCTCCTGTATATCAACCCCTATGCCAGGAAATGAGAGAGATGAAAGACAGATGCATTGAAAAGGTATTATCTATATCCTCATTTCTAGAAAGTATTCAGCATTTGTCATTTACTGAAAAGAGTCACTAAATCATTCCTGTGTCACAGTCCTGATTTGCTTATAAGATACTTTCCAAGGCTTAAAACACACACACTGACTAGTTAAAGTGAATTTGAGGGTCTCTCCTACAATCCCCTAATCATTTAGGAAGTACAGCAATCCAAAAAGTGCTGATTCATTTGGCTGTCACTCTAACTTTCATAATTTCACAAACGTTGTTTGTTCCTTAACAAATCATGTCCTTCCCTGAGAGAACTTCACCTTGATTTTTTTTCATTTAAGTGGAAATGTCTTTGCATAAGATAGCTTCTTTTCATATGGTAGGCCTAGGTCACAAAATCACTAATCCTTAATGGTAGCTCTTTTTAGAATTAAAGAGCTAGACCTTCGAAACCAAGTTGACTATGCACCTTAAAAGAGGTTCTGCTTTCGCTGGTAGAAGCTTGCATAACTGCAAACTTGATCCAAAGTTTTTTTAACCCTACTGACAACCATCTTTGGGAGCACTCCTGTACTCATATAACAAAACCAACAACTATCACTGGAAGTTTGATCTGAACAGGCACAGCAGAATTTCTGTGTTATTTAACAAGGTTAGCCTTTTTATTATTTTTTAACAGAAGAGCGGGATTTAAATCTGCAGAGTAAATGTTTTGGCAGGAGTTGTAGTTGAAGAAACATCGCATTTTCTTCAGCATAAAATAAGCGTCTATCATGCTAAGGTCTGCAGCACGTCCTTAGTTTGACACTAGTCACTGAATTTTTTTGAATGCAACCTGCACTAATGCTAGCCAAAAGAAAAAAAAAAAAAAGGAAAATAGATGGCTGCAATATGCATGTTTGTTGGACAATTACAAGAGCGAAAACAGAGCTTCAGTGCATGGAAAGCAGGCCTAAGATCCTGTTTGTAATCAGATGTCAGCTCTCTGCATCACAATGTTGCCTCTTCCATGTCACTAAGTAGAAGCACAAGCTTACCTAGATGAGACCAGAGCACTAAATTATAGAAAAGGGAACTGTCATGCTTAAGATGAGACACCATGTATTAGAAGATGTGGTGTTATTCAGGCTCTCATCTTGCACACTTTCAATACACTTTAAATACTTTTAAACACATTTAAACTGATTTTTCAAAGGCACTCTGCCTTTGAGCCTCAATTCTTTTTCATCTCTTTGGTATTGGGTACTTTTGCACTTACTCTATGTTTTTATGCCTTCTACATTACTTCCTCTGTGTGACAATGTTTTACGCATGACCACATATACTAAAAAGTGCTACATTATCTTTCCTTTGAATCTAACACTCTTCCTAAGCAGCTGTGGTGTCATAACTGATCAGGGACATTTAATTGCTCTAACAGTATGATAAACTGCTGGAAAGTATTGAACTTTTAATTGCAGTGATTGTATTCTTCCATGTTATACTTACTAAAAGGACTTGGCAATATTGATAGTACTGATGTAAAAGAGCTGAGAAGAATTTAAATATAATCCTATTCTAAAGAGGCATCCCAAGAGTGATTTAAAATTGAGGGGAATTCAGGGTAGAAGAGACATTTTGAGAGGTGCCAGTGAAAAGTAATTTAAAATTTTCATTTTTCTCCTGAGTACAATAGCAATATCAAGAAAACAGAAAGGAAAAAGCTAATCACCGGACTTGTTCTGTCAGGCACTGCATTATGCCCGCTGTAATTCAGATCTAAACTCCACTCTGTGGAGGGCACTGCTTACATTTTAGTACCTTTTATAGGCTACCTAGAGTGTTTCACATTGCATAATAGCTACTTCATTAAAAGGAGTCATCAAAGTAGTTTCTGAGAAATACACACTAGCTTACATAGTCATACACTACAAGCTGTTCCACTGAAAGGTTAGCAAACACCCTTCAGGCATCTATTTTAATAACACTTTGCAGTGGAACCCAACCTCTTAGATAACATATTTTATTAATGGATTATCAAGTTTACATGTTTTAAATATTTATGGAATTCATAATCCCATATGGTCCTTACTGTGGTGCATGATACAAGTGTTTAATGAGAAAGTGTGGACATATTTATATAAAAATAATATCTGCTCTTTCCTCTCAATAGAGCTGGATTGCTCTATTGAGTAAACTGCAGTGATAACACTGATTTTTGTCTCCTTTGTTCTGCCTTTTTTTTTTTCATTTAGTCTTTAATCATTTTTGAGGTTTCCAGCACCACACGATTATCAAAACAGCATTCTGGTTGAGAGCAAGCTTATAATATCCTTATAAAATCCATTCTTTATGTCTGTTAGTATTTCTCAGGATATAGAATGGAACCAAATTGGGCTTTTCTTAAGAGTATAGGATTTACTTCAGCAACATCATAACTTTTCATACATTCTTAAAGACAATCCAAAACAGGCATCCTGGCTTTTCAGTTTGCTGATGTACACAAGCCAATATATCTAATTAATTCCTCATTAACTTTTGTGCTGGAAAGGAAGATATCCAATGGATAGGAAATAGACAGAAAGGAGTTATGCATATACAGAAACTTAATTTTCTAACTACATTTTTCAACAACTAGAGAACTGAGATGGGCCTATGAGTGGACATAAAGATGGGTATTGCACTAAAAGCAGAAGATAGCGTGACTGATTGTTTCAGTCAGAAGAGGGAAAGATATATTTGAAATTAAGAGGATTTCAACTTCATCAACAAGATTTCAACTTGTAATGAAGACAAAATCAAGGTTAAGGAAAATCCCAAGTTACTGGGATGACATTAGGCAGTATGATACAATGATGAATAATGATAAAGGAAACTGAAGTGTTCAGTGTGATTATCTCAGGAGCTATCCCAAGAAAACATTGAAAGGTTGGACAGGGTGAACAGCAAAAAGGAGTCATAGTTTCTTTCTGGCTGCCCATATCTGGTTTATGGGACCAAGAGATGAAGGAGAAACAGTGACAGTACAGAACATTGTTTATGTCTGGAGAGAGAGGGGCGTGATGCCTTTGTAAGCTTCCCCCTTCACACTTCCATTTATTCTGCCTTGAGATTGTATCCAAAGTTTTGCAAACATCCAAAGATAGACTGCAGGGGAAGATGCAAGACAGGAAAGTAAGATCTTGAGTAGCATAATAAACGAGAATATCCTCCTTGAAAAGGTATATTTTTGTTGAATAGATCTATGCATGTTAATCAAACTCCAGAGAAAAGGAATGGAAAAAATTGCCTATATTGCAGAAAAAAGTCCCATCTGCCTCTCTTACTCATCTCTGAAGTCATGCCCTCACTTGCCCATACACTGGAAAATACACTCCTATGATTCCCTATAAACACTATAGTCTTTTCAATTCTGTTTTTTGAAAAAAAAAACCACAAACAACAACAAACTCAATTTTTAAAGCTATTTAAAATAATAAAATGATCTTCCTTAGAATTTTCTAAAGTCTTTTACTCTTTCTGTGATTTTCCTACAGATGTATGTTCTTTGAAACTAGGACTTTTTGTACTTTGTAGCCTGTAAAAACGGAACATAGTAATATGAGTTAACATCTTAATCAATGAACTAAATGTGATGGTAAATCCTTCATGACTGACCCTTACATGGATAAAAACTTTGCACATTAACCAACCTTATCTTCTAAAGAACTAGTCAACAGGAATTAGACAGACAATTACAAATTTTCCAAGCTCTTATTGACATTGTTGACATATGTAGTGGGATTCATAATTTGAGTAGAAAAATAGAATGCTAAAATCCTAGAGGAAGAGATAATTTTGACCTTTCCTTCATATATATATTTTGCTCTTTCCAGAAGATGTAATCTAAATACCAGTTAAACTAGCAGCTGAATATTTTTTTAAAAATTGTTCCAGCTGTGAAGCTTTGCAGCCACATCATTAGGATTAACTTGTGATCTAAATGCTATCTTGCAGCTCAGCTATCTGCTACTAAATATTGGATGCTTCTCTGTGGAAACCACTTTATTACTTGCCTAAATATTTTATTCAGAACACTCATGTGAACAACTGGCTATGAGAAAACACAGAAGGAGCCTTGAAATGTCCACTGGAAAAAAACCCCAAAGAATGAGGCTGTAGGTAAGCAAGCAGCCAAGACTTTATGACCGTTTTGAATCCCCAGCATTTAGAACAAAGCAGATCAAATGAGGAAAAATTAGGGATCACAGATACTTATCTTCATGAAATACTGATGAGAGAAAATTGCCACATATAAAAGTCATATGTTGAATTTAGCCTTGTGAGACCAATGGACCTTATGGTTAGCCTCTTTGGCAATGTGGACACTTCACATCGCAGTTTTTCATGAGCGCTATATGTGGAAGAGTAGTTTGGAAGCAATGTAATCAGTGCAGAGCACCATTTGAACCAGTTAGCAAACTTGGAAGGCTAAACAGAGGATTCCATAAGTTGCTATGCTGTCTCCAGTTGCAGAGTTAGAGGAATGGCATGGCATTACTCTATGCAATGCAGACATACCCAGAATATTATCCACCATGCTTTAACCTCCTACGGGACATAGCAAAGATGCACTGCCTGCTTATTTTTACTCTAGTCTGTTCAAGTTATTTAAATCAGTAGGGAGCAGATGCTCGTCCATCCATTCAGATCTAATTTAAGTAGCAGGTACTCTGAGGTAGAATTCTTGATTGTTTAAGACAGTGTTTTTACAGAGAAAATGAATTATCCCTCTACAGAAGAGAATAAGGCAGAGCATTGACCAGGAAGGAAAAGATGTCCTCATTCACAAGTATTTTCAAGGTCAAATCTCTTTTCTCATTTACCTTTCTTAATGAAGTTTGCTTTAGTTATGTGGGGTTTTTTGCCTTGTTTGTAAACCTACACTAATTTATTAACCCTTCTGTTCCATAATCATTTAGGGTCGTTGCCCTATTTAAGGCTATTTGCACACAGAAGATAACAAAATATTAAGATGCTTGGTCCTAATAAACTGCCGTTGGTTCCACTGCAACTTCTGCATGCAAAGCTTTGCAGTCTGTGAGCACGTGGTCCTCTCTTCTTGTATATAAAAAGAATAGCAGGAAATGTTGACTATTGTTTTGGATCATGAAGCTTGAACAACAGTGAGTTGTACCTTTTCTATCAACAAAACCTACAGAGCTGGATTTGGGGCCGTACCTATCTATACCTTTTCTGTTATCCTTTCATTCAGTCAAAAACTAGCTAACCAAATCATTACTTCTCTATCATCTTCTCAACTACCATACAATATATATGGTTATTTGTACCAAAGCAAATGCACTTCTGCCACTTGAAAAAAATGATGACTGGTACAATGCTGTGTAAGTTCAGATGCATACAACTGAAATTCTGCTATGCATTGGCCTGAAAATTTGACCTATGAAATAGAGATGGCAAATTGCATTTCCTTCAAAGACAACTGCAGTAAACAAGCACAATGGCTTTGCAAAGTTTATTGGACGCAGTCATTATCTATTTAATTTGGTTTCATATGTGTTGGATATCTGCAAGTGTAAATGAGATGGTTAAATCACTCAAAGGTTTTAAGTATTGTACTTACACAGACTACTTATTATCTACATTTTGATTCTTTCTCTGCATCATCATCAACAACAATAATAATAGCAGCAGTAATAATAATTCAGCTGAGAATAATTCTTTGATGTTGTTCGTGTGGCTAATTGTGAGAACATAAAATAAATCCTACTTCTAGCATATCTGCCAGCAGTGTCTGTTTACTTCTGAAACTGTGAATACACTTTGGATCTGTGAACAGTAGTTGCCTTGGAGAGTATGTTTTACGTAAACATCGAAGGAAAATTGGTCTATGGCATGAAAAGAGACTTAACCTTTGTGTATTAGAAAACAGATGGGTCAATAACAGGGTATGGTCTGGATTATGTCTTACTCATTATTTTTATTCCATCCAAAAAGCTGAAAAAGTCTGAGATGCCATACTGTTACGTGTGTCTTTTTTAAAATGAGAGCTTACTCCACACAGAAACTGGGAAAGTTAGGTTATTTACAAGATTTCTTATAAACCACAGATAGCAGACAGTGTGATTGTTCTGTGAAAATCTGACAGCTATTGACTATATGATTATTTGCTGTGTGTTTACCAATGACTAAGAATTAATTGCCAGCAGATTTCCTGTTATTAAATAAAGGCACATTTAAACTTTATTAATTCAACCCCTTTATCCTTTGTGTTAAGGATAAATAGTTTATAAAACATAAATCAACACTGAATAGCTACTATAGACATTTTCTGAATGTCTTGGAGGCAACTGCAAGCACTGCAGTAGGCAATATAGTAGGTTACAGCTTTCCTTTAATGTCCTTAACCTTTATGGCCATTGATTAGCTATGCATTACAGTGTTTGTGAACTATTTATTAATCCATTATAAAGTCCTTTTATGTGTCTACATTCACAAAATTCTAGATATGATCCAAAGGGCAAAGAGAGAAATGCTTGCTTGCTTTTCCTTTCTAGGTATGCTGGAACAGAATGAGATATGTATGTGGGAAAAGCAGAAATATTCCCAAGACTGCTGATGAGTCGTCACCCCAGGTGTTAGTGGCTGGCTTTGAACACAGGGTAGTCACACAGGGTGTAAAGTAACATATTTGAATGTCTCATGGAAACAAGAAGTCTGCAAGGAAGCTCATCATGAAGAGACTGAAGCACAAAGGGATGACTTACAAAGCAGGCATAGATTTTGCATGTATTGACTTTGAAGGATGAGTCTCTATACAATAACTGGTATTTTCACAGGGGTCTCCCCTGAAGACAGGTATGCAGATCTTAAAAGAGTGAACTGGTTTTGGCTGGGATAGAGTTGATTTTCTTCACAGTAGCTCATATGGTGCTATGTTTTGGATTTGTGACTGAAAAAGTGTTGATAACACACCTATGTTTTAGCTGTTGCTGAACAGTCCTTACACAGCATCAAGACCTTCTCTGTTTCTCATGCTGCCCTGCCAGCGAGTAGGCTGGGGGTGCACAAGAAGCTGGGAGGGGACACAGCAGGGACAGCTGTCCTCAACTGGCCAAAGGGATATCCCATACCATATGATGTCACGCTCAGCAATAAAAGCTGGGGAAAGAAGGGGGACATTCAGAGTTAGGACGCTTGTCTTCCCAAGTAACCATTAAGCATGATGGAGCCCTGCTGTCCTGGAAATGGCTAAACACCTGCCTGCTGATGGGAAGTAGTGAATAAATTCCTCATTTTGCTTTGCTTGTGTGCACGGTTTTTGCTTTACCTATTAGACTGTCTTTACCTCAACCCATGAGTTTTCGCACTTTTACCCTTCTGAATCTCTCCCCCATCCCACTGGGGGAGTGAGCAAGTGGTTGTGTGGGGCTGAGCTGCCAGCTGGGGTTAACATACAACAGTCAGTTAACATTTTCAGCATACAGACAGAAAACTGCTTGATAGTCCCTCCACCACCAGTCCATTAGCTCCACTTTGGAAGCTGACTTCATAAATTTTTCCTATTGTGAATATAGCAGTAGGTATGCAGGAGAGAAATGGCTTGAGTCAGAGCCACCAGATGGGAAGGGAGATCTTCAGGACATTCAAAATAACACAGGAGTCAGGATCTGAAGCACAATGTAGAGTTAAGCTATACATATTGGATGTTATCCATCTAAATTACATTTCATTACATTGATTCAACCGCAAGCCACCTCCGATTTCCAGCTGGATACAAATATTTTCAGTGTTGTTATTGTTCCACCATCTAAATTAAATTCACTGTTTGAAACTTTTTCCCCCTATTGATTTTTTTTCTGTTATGACAAATCAATGACAGGCTACATTACATTTTCATCTGCTAGAAAAACAGGTTTCTTTCCAGGAGGCTCTTTATCCTTTGGATTAGGGCTCTTTCTGTTACAAATTACCCCTTCTAGCAAGCCGCAGTGTATGGTCTGTATTCACGGGACAAAGCACTTTCTCCTTTTAGCAAAATCTAATTTAGGTTTTACCTGGCTCACAAGATGGATAACGCTCCCAAGGGTAAAGCCTCCCTGGTCTAAGTAGTTAGGCGCAGACAGACGTATGTTAGCTCAGTCTCTGCTCTGAATTGGTGGGATGCAAGCCAGATTGCACGTGAAGGCTGTTCAGTCATGTTCGTGCTTGGCTGTCCTCACTGCCAAGTCCTGTCTCTCAGCTGGGCATCCACAGCTGACCTCTGGATGGGGCTCACCTCCTTGTGCTGTACAGCAAACCTGCAAGAACAGCCAGAGGCTGTGTGGGAACATGACCTCCCATGGCCAAGTGCAACAGGCATGACCATGCCATGGGGCACCCTTGCACAGGTCATCCATGAGGCAGCCCTGGGCATGGAGAGCTGGCAGACAGGAGGCACATCATGCCACACGTCTGGTAGGGCTGGGAGCCTCTCCTTCGGTGTGGCATGGGCATAGCCACTAACACAGGCAGGGGAACAACCAGCAACAGACTGAAGAGGAGAGCCCCTCACAAGTTTCGGCATATCTCCGTACCTGATCCGTGGTAGGAAAGGGTTTCTATCTGCCTGAACTGGTGTAGCACACAGAAGACCAGGTTATCAAAATACTTTCCAAGAGAAAGACAAATATCAATTGGCACCTTGCTGTCATCTTTTCTTCCCTTAGTCTGGTATAGTTAGTATACACTCATGTGCACGTGCACGTGCATGGGAGGGAGACACTGCTGGGCACGATAAAGTTAGAGTTAAGGAATATTTGGAGTGGTTTCTAATAGCTTTTTGGTTTAAAACTGAGACTTGTGTTTGGCTCTGAAAATGCTTTAGCTTATAATGATTGTCTCTAGAAATAACTTAACAGCTCCTCTGAACGTAGCATTTCTAACTCTCAGTCTTGTTTTCCATGCAAAGTAATCATATGGTGGAAAGTCAAGGTGACCTCAGACAAGGTAACCTCGAAATGTCCGATACTGGTCTTGCTCCACCTTGTAATGCATTTCTGCAGACAAATGAGAGAAACAGAAGCGTGGGGCACCAACTGAATTGTGTGACTTTGCCTCAGGGAATAATATTTACTTTTTGTGTTACATGGGGAAAAATCTATTTGCAGTTAATGTAGCGTTTATTTCTTTCAGCTGTTGTGTGTAAGTGAATGTTGCATGTTACAATATGCATATCTATGTGGACATAGGTAACAGAAAAAAATCTGTTAATTTAGGATATATAAATAATACACATTTCCAAAATTAACAGGTACGTTTCCCCTGATGAGAAAAAACAGTCTGCAGACTGTCACAGAGAAAAACACTGGATTCGATAAGCTTGTTCATGACACTAAACACACAGCTATGGCTAACGTATATTCTTTGTTCTAAAAATACGATTATTTGCTCCAGTGTGAAAAGAAAATGCAAATGTATAAGCTAAAAATAAGTCATAAGACTTCTCTTTCATGCAGTAACAAACCTATGAGCTCAGCTTTGTTTTCACCCTGTAAAAGACTTGGCTTATTCACACTTTACTTCCAAGTTGCTCTAATAAACAGCACAAGCTGGGTAACAGTGAGAAGACTTGAACTGAAAGTCCTTGCTGAGAGGTTGGAGTTACGACAGGATCACAGTAACCACAGAGGCTCAGCCTCAGTTTAGCTATATGGACAGTATTAAATGTTTTCTATCATCTATCTAAGTTAAATACTTCCTATCATTTTTACATTACTGAAAGAGCTTATGCCAAATAATGTCTCCTGAAATATAGCACTCCAAAGCTGCGACCAAAAGTGTCATTCAGGGTTAAAATAGGGGGAAAGACTTTTAAAATCAGTTTAATAAGCTGATGTGAATTGTATACAGACAAATCTACAATATCAGGATCTTGTGATAAACTTACAAGGGCAGACTCTTCAAAGATAGTGCTATTCAACCATTTTCTCTGTCAAGGAGCTGCTTCTGGAATGCTGTAAACTGAATTCCTACACTGAAGCACCTCTTATGAGAACAGCTAAGGATGTGTAACCTTGGGACTTGCAGTTGTGAGGAAAATGGAGCAGCTTGTCCACTAAGTCATAGAAGGAGAGCCTTACAGACAAAAGTATAGGAAGAGATTTTTCAGTGAATTGACGTGGTTGTACTAGTAAATACACTGGAAAAGAGATTTAGCAAATCTGGCTGTATCCATTCTTCTCAATCAAACAATGCTAAAAATGTTCTTACTTTTGGCAACGTTTTCCAGGCTGCTTGTGTTTGAACTGCCTGTGACCAATCTATCCAGGCTTTTCAATGTGGCCACTAGGCAGTCTGCTGCTTGGGAATTCATCCGTTTCATCCCTCCTGTGCTTTAGGTGTCCATGTTCTGAGATTCATCCTGTCCTGTCTGCTCTTGGACAGCACTTATGGCACAGACCAGCTGCTTATGACCCTGTCAGGGAACTGGAATGGGAGGCAGCAATTGCCCCATAGCCTCCTGAGTACGTTTCTGTGACTCCACTCCATGCAGCTTGAGCACATCCTTTCTCATCAGCAAACCCATAACTCCTCAGGAGTCCAGTATTGGCAGGTGGGAGGAATGAGACAGAAACAAAAGCAGTTATGAACAGCGAAGAGAATATCCCTTGATACTTAAAGATTAAGTGCAAGTCCATGTGTATCTTCATAAAAGAAGCACGTTTTCTGATCACTCAGTCCCCTTTCCAAACTCCCCAAACTCTCACTTGTCTTCCTTCCAGCTAACTCGGGTTGTGGGAAGCCATGGGAGTCATATGCATGGGTTTCCCTACTACCCGAAGGGCTCAGGGCAGCTACCCCTCAGTTTCAGCTGATCAAAATGGCTGAAGCAGAAAAACGGATGGCTTGTGTTTATCTTGCAGCCCCTCTATCAGGTAACTCCTGGTAAGCCTCAGCAGATGATCATAGACTCCTGCTAGGTGACATGCTTGCCACAGCCAAGTGATCCTTCACAAGCCATCTTGCCCCATAAGTTTGTTTATCATCCAGTGTGTAGGGATTGATGGTGGAGCTACCTCAGTCTAACACCACTCTGTTTATGATCCACGTTGGCATTCTTAGGAACATTTGCATTATAGTTTCAGTGAAAATCATGCATTCATTTTGGAAGTGAATCTCCCAGTGGTCTCCTTTAACGGTGTTCTGGTTCACATCATGGAGCAGTCTCTAAGCACAGAAATTAGATTCCTTTTGGATGAAATTAAACTGGATGATGTGTCCAGAAGAAAACTTAGTGCATCCCAGCTGCTAACGGGAACTGAGTCCTATGTGCTTGTCTCTAGAGCTAACCTGAAGCAGCTCCTCAAAAAAACCTCACCTAGAGTTTAAGTACCAACCTTTTGGCTCTATAAATCTGTTCCTATTGGGCTGCATTATTTACTAACATAGGTATAGCTGTTGCAATGATAGACTAAATGTTAGACAACACAGAAAAAGAAGGGCTGTGTACTCAAAAATAAAACTGACTGCTTGAAAAAAGTATATTGGACAGATTAGATTCATAAAGGTTTACGAGTATGTACACACCATTCATTTCAGTGAGCTATAAGGTGCTAAATGTCTCTCTGAACCTGAGCTGAAGCATTCATAACCTTACACAGCTACCATGTAGGTTGATTCTCCAAATTGTCATACCAACAGAGTGGCAGCTACATGTGTTACTCCACAGTGGTGAATGTGGTGGTGCCCTCTGGACCAACTCAGTGGCACATTCTTTCTATTCCTTTTTATGCTATTGATATAGGATTCCTTATGTCCTCGCTGAGACTGGTGTAAATCCCTGTCTGCAAGTTGAAACTGTCAGAGACTGCTAATAACTACCCATTTGTTTGCAGTTAATTCTTATGGGGCTCTTAATGAGGAAAAAATGCAGCACAAAGAATTGTTCGTTTTGTTTCTACTTTGTCTCGGTACTCGGAAGGCTTTCTTACAAGGCTCTCTCACTGTGGCTTCTAGTGTGCACCTGAACTGTACAAGGCTGAGGTGTAGCTGAACGACCTGTTGCTCACAGGCCAGTAGGAACAGGAAGGTCTTTCCGTCTTCACTTGGCCTGTTACCTCTCTTATACCAAAATGTCTGCTTCCAGTAAGAAAAACAGATGAGATCTGTACAGCCTTCCAAACAGCATATGTTTTCTGGTAAAATGAGGGAGACAAAATTGGTACACATGTTTTACGGAGGCTTAATGTTATGTTTGGAGTTGTCGACTGTAATAAAGAGACTATTCAGCAGTGACCTCCTGAGGATGATAATGAGGTGCCTTAATTTAGATTGATTACTGCTAATTCTATGTAACCTTACGTGGGGAGATTTTGAAATAAAATGCATAATGCACAAACTCCTTGACTCCTCAGTAGAGAAAGAGAAGGAGAAAATGTTACATAAGGGGACATTATTGTAACTCAGCTTTTGTGGCTTTCTCATGTTTTGTCAAGAATTAGTCAAGGAAAATAGGAAGAAAAAAAAGCCCATCCTACAACAATAGCTGCTTTATCTGGAGAAAGTCACATTCTTTTTCCTTGAATGAATTCCCGTATCTTGTGCTTTAATCCAAACACTGATTAACAATGCTCCAGCTCTTTGTTTGTTTGTTGCTTTTTGGCAGACATTGTGGCTTTCATACCTTGCTCCTTAATTACTTGTCATTTCACCCCCTGATTGGTTTTCAAGACTCTCTCAGCACAGCTTCCACAAAAGATTCACTTTCAGAGTGTCTTGTAAAGTATTATTTATTTATTTGTTGCCAGGCAATGTGGCCCCTTTACAAAGCCTTTGTCTTGTATCAGAAATAAAGCTGGCTGCAGAAACATAGAAAGTATTTTCTGTGCTCCATGAATATATTTAAAGAAGAGTTCTGCTGCTGCTTGGCACTCGGTTCACTAACTTTGGCCCCTTTTGAGGACCTTGTCACTCCAGTGACGTGAATGGTACACTTCCTCCCGAGGAAGAAAGAGGCCCTTGAGAAATAAGGTGGGTTCAGTCCATGTAAAGCTGGCTAAGGGTCACAGAAGATGGACTTTTATAGCCCAAGTGCTATTCTCACCATCCCTCTGTGTAGTCTGTTGCTGATATGTTTGCTACGACTGGAGATGCTCAGGTGTAGCAGGGGATGCTGGCTAGCCTTGAAAGAGGGGACCCTTGCCAAAACCAAAAGCTGCCCTCCTCTTTCTCATCCCATTTACAACAGCGGGAGAAGAAAGTCCATCCCTTTGGTGACGTCCTCCAGCATTGTGGCCTGGCCTGCATCTATTCTTGTCCTGCTACAGCAGGAACATGATCTTACCCAGGCGCCTTCTTTCACCTCTTCTTTCACAGAAAGAGAGCAGAGGGAAGACAGGTGTGGCTCACAAAGTACGTTCCTCTGGTGATCAAAGCATGTCAGCAAGGTGTGAGGACAGCATGTGAAAGTCTGAAGTCCTGTATCACAACAGAGCAGAGAAGAGAAATCCTGTGGAGGGGAGAGAAAGACCCCCTTCCCTATACATTGCCCTAAGGAACGCCCTTGTTTCCTCTCATCTCTCCCTCTCCTCCCCCAAGCCCTCAGCACTTGCTTTGTTGTTAGGAAGAAGTGCAGACATAACCAACAGTATTGCAATGGTGGCAGCTATAACTGGCCAGAAAACTCATTGAGGTAATAGGAAAAAGTAAGAGAAAAAATTGTTTTCTGTGGTATAACTTTAAAATTACCATGTTGGACAAAGAAATTTAAGGATAATTAGAGACAGAGTGTACTAATTATAACCCAATCTGCAAGAAAATTTTGCCAATCAAAAAAGGAAACATATGAGGTATAGTTGGAGGATGATGCACCCTCATCAAACCTCCGCGATGGATGAAAAAGGTAATTGATTCAGTTGGAACTAGAGCATAGATAAGTGTATTAGATATCATATTGCATATCTCTAAGTGAAGAGTCTGGCCTCACTTGCCTAAAGAAGTCATTCCCCTCAAGCATCCCCACTCTTTTCTTTATGAATGCTCTTGTGCAGTAATATTACACAGACCTGAAAAATGTTTTGAGTGCTATTGAAATGAGAAAAATTATCTTAGCAGGAAAAGATTATTATTAAAAATAACAACACTGATAACAAAACAGGAATAACAACAACAATAATAAAATTATGATGATAATTAATATGAATTGTCAGTTTCTTGTCTTAGCATCATAAATTAGGGAAGTGTTGAACCTACTGACATAATAATGGATTAAACTGTTAATATTACACTTAGCATATCCTTCCTGTGATTTTCTCAAAACACTTTTAATTGAACAAGAATAGTCGGCTCCAGGTTAAGTTGTGTTCAAATGACTGACCTGAAGAGTGTAAGGATTTTGCTAATGTCTATTTTGCTAATAATTCAGAACAGTGGGTATGAAAGTAACCATGGGCTCTTCACTTCTTTGTTGCTCTTTATTCTAAAGAGGAAAGAAAACCCAGTGCAGAAAAAAAGTTCACTGATGGCATGATAGGGTGAGAGAGTGAATCATGATACCTGAATCAATTTCATGCATTATTATTTCTAACACTTCACATCCAAATAAACATGCCCTTAAATTTAGGAATTGATTTGAGTACTTTCCACTGACTACAGGACTGGAGGTTTTGACAAAAGAGCCACATATTTTTCTCCTAGTTCAAAATACTATTACATCATATAGTGAAACCTAATTATACTCAGTACTTAGTTAAGTCCAATTTCACACAGTGTATTGTTCTTCTGGCTTCACTGAAGAGTGAGCTTTCTTGTGTGGATGTGTGTTGCAATGGCATCTCTGAATACGAGCATGCAGCAGAAAGAGAGAGACCGACTGAGTTTTTGGTTCACTTCTTGAGTAAACCAAGTAACATTAGCATCATTGAGCTAGGAGACCCCTAGGCTGCAAGTGATCTCCATGTATCACAGACAATCTAACAGAACTTTCTCAACAACATATCAAAGCCCATTAGTCAGGTCAGAGATAATGTTACTCCTCCCTTGCCAGCTACCAACCAATATTGAATCCTTTCTGTCACAGCTAGAGCTGTCATGAGGCAGTACCTACCAATTATACTATATTTATTCATCAGACATTTCTTTTGCTGCAGAGTAAATATATGCTCATTTTTTATCAATTGCACAGCTGTATTTCCGTAGGAAAAAAAAAAAAATTAAAAAGAATTGAAAAATAACTGTTTATACAGACAGCAAAGCAGATCATGCAGCAGAGAGACAAATTTAGTGCAAACTTGGAGGTGAGCAGAAAATGAGTTTTGTTACAAGGAAAGTTAGTACTTTTTGTTACTTTCAAACATTGGTTGAGTCCCCCTCATCGATAAGATCTCTAATAACTGTCACTAAGAGCTAGGAGCAGTCATGTCACTAGGCTAAAGGTGGGCCAACCTAATCTCTTGCTGATTGATCAAACAGCCAAATTCATCATCTTCTTGTCATGCTGCTGTCTAACAGCATGCCAAGGTGTATGAAGAAGCAGAATTGGCTGCACTTTAGGAGTCCATCAGGATGGTATTGAGGGGAAATGTCACCTATTTTTCTTATGTTTTTCTCTTGTCAAAATTGTAGTAATTCTGTCTTTTAAGGGACTGGAGAATTATAGCAGGCTCAGTGTCTAAGCTTAGCTTTCCATAGTGACTGTCAATGATATTTCCCAAACCATCCCTATTTGCATCCACAGAACTACCAGGTGTTCACCCTGGTGAGTATTTAGAGGATTTAGCATTACTGATTCATTATATAGGTGAGAGGGACAGAACCACAAGGTTCAGTTTTGGTCCAGGAACACATTTTCTCTATGAACCGTCCCTATACGTCCTATACATTCTGTGACTTTCCTTTCAGTTCAGTTACTGTTCTCAGCAGGGCAGACGGACGAACACCTAACTGAACTGATGCTGGGAAGTGGATCTGCTGTCCGACTGAAATGAAACAGGATGCTCAGCATCCCATTGTTAAGACCAGGAGCAGCAACTGCAGTAGGCAACAGCCATGTAAGGCCTATTTGGGAAGCGCCAGGAAGTAGGTTGCCTTGACTACTGGTAAGCCGATACATATATTCAAACACAACATTGACCCAGAGACTATGATAATATGTAATAACTGTATTTTATTTATATAACTGTATTTTGGATATAGCCTGTAGCATGGCATTCCAAATATAGACACAGGTCTCATTATCTTCTTTCCCCTGCATCCCTGAAGGATACTGGTAGGGACCATGTTGGAAAGGGGAAGGAAATTCCATACACTTGAATTTCTACAACTGGATGCCCAAGGTAGTATAAATGGAGTCCTGATGCCACTGAATTTATCCCATTGATTTCCTTTAAGCAGGGATTTTATAGCTGATGAGACGAAGTTGCTGCAAAAAAAATACATATAAAAGACCTTTCCTGCCTCTATGTTTCTGTATAAAAAGAAAAAGGATGATTAGTATCATAGAGGAAAAGCATAATGGTAAATTGATAGGCAAGAACACTTATAAGAAACTCTTATTTGAACTTGATTAGCCACAGCCTTTTTGTGTAACATTTATGTATTTGATCTTAAGAGATGCTTCTTCATTGTGTAAAAAGGGGAAAGAAAAAAGAAAAGTCCTTCAAAATTAAAGTTATAAGCAGAAGGAATAGTGAAAGGAAAACATCTGAATAAGATAAATACAGAACAAAAATTACTGTGACTGAAGTATCTTCTGAATTCTGGTTTGATAGCCAAATAATGAGAATTCCCTTGGGATTAATTATTAGCCATTATTAATGTATCATCTGATTAATTTGGATAAAACTCTACTGATGAGACATACATAAAGCCACCCTCATTTTCAGAATTAATCATTTCCTGACAACCTTATTGTCTGTCATCTCAGAACAATGCAAATACGTGTCTGAAACGCAGAGAATGACGTGTACACAAAACCCCAAACTCTGACTTTTACCATTTTCAGTCAATCAATAATCAGCTGCTTATGATTTTCTTCACCCTGAGTTGGGTGATAAGAGATTCCTTACCATTTCTTATGGCTAAGTACATTATTGTCAAAGATCTTTTGCCATCAATATGTCTGACATGACATAACATTTTTATATCACACCCTTCTGTTAACCAGACTTCAACCTACGTACACTCCTTTATCCCTCAGCTGCAGCTACCAAAACCTTTCTTCCAGTTTTCCTGATAGATTCTGCCCATTTCTACAAAAAGCTGCATGCATAGCTTTCTCTACCTTTCTCTATTTTTCTCTTTAGTTTGTTTTTTTCTCTAATACACCACAAATCTCCAATAAGACAGGGTCTTAATTCTTATTTACAATACAGTTCCTTCATAGCGCCTTAGAGGAAATGAAAATGTGACCCTCTGAGAGCACTCCTATGAGGGACATAGCTATGCTGCATATGTTGTGGTGTTTATAGAATACAGAATAATATCTAGAAAAAAGACTCTTCTCTCCCCTGTAGGTGCATATACATGTCTAAGTGCTCCAGTACACCATCAAGACGATTGCTGCAAAATGGCGTCATCCCATCGAGTGTTCACTGTTATCAAAGGTCAACTGTCTTTAATAAATGGCTCGATCTCCATGGGCAACTTTCCTGATGGGGAAAGTTGATAGTTTAATTCTGTTAAAGGTTTGGATTGCATTCAGTTCAGTGGAAAGTAAATGGATATCAGCATTTCTTGGAAAGAAATTTTACCTGCTGCCATTTGTAGAAGCAAAATAATCCCTCCATAGAAATCAGAACTAAAATTGTCCCTTGTTTCAATGGGAATTCACCCCTCCTCTTTGGGCTCACTTACCATCACAAAATGCCGGATTTTATGTTAACAGATATAAATAGTGTTATCATTAATCTAATTGCTTTATCACCATAAGATTCTCAGAATAAAGAAAACCCCCAAAGAACCTCAGCAAAGAGAAGGTTGATGGTGGATGAAGAGCTACGAAGCACACTCCTGAGAGAAGGATGTATTACTTGGCTGGGCTTAATAAAAAATCTCAAAGCAATATACAATATTCCCTTCTATTGCTTGCAGGCTGAACATTGAATAGATATCACTCCATTGTTACAAGGCTAAGAAGACATTTGGAAATTTGCTAGTTGTGACTATGCTGACTTAGAAAGGAATATTTTGATGTGACTTCCATAATGAACAGCAAAGTAACATACTAATTCACCCTTGAGAAGGCGTTTTCACAAGGGAAACCTGCTTCTGTGGATTGTGACAGTAGTGCTCAAGGCACAGCATGTGGGGAAAGACGACCCAGCTGATCTCAGTTAGCTCACCAGGACCAGTTGGGAAAGGGGGTTTTTAGGAACTTCCTACATTGTTAATACCTGCTTGTGGCATGTGTTCAGTATGCTGGTACATCAAGCCACTGAGAGGGAATTGAGTATTCTTAAGTTGCCTGTGACTACATCACAGAATTGTTAGCCCTATTTAGATGTTGCTGATTAATTTTTTAAGAAGCACCTAGAAATGTAATGTAAGCCTTAGGATTGATTGCCTAGCAAATCAGACAGTGTTTTCCCTGCTTGGGACATTTTGCCTGTTGCTGTGCTATTTAGTCATAGAAAAGGGGGGGAGGAGGAATCTTCCTTTGGAAGAAAGCCACTGGAGGCTGCTTAAAATAGGTCTTCATATGTGCAATGTCAAATTGTCATAGTGAGCAAGACAAAAAACTCAATTTTTGTAGGGGCTAATAAAGTGAATCCCACCACTAATCAGGACAGAGTTGGCTGTTCTCTAAACACTAAGAAAAAACCACCATTTGCTTATTACAGTCACCATATTAAAATTGGATGAATTCTGTGAATATTTAAAGCTGTGGAGAGATTCCATCTCTCTGTTTTCAGCTGATGGCTTCTACAGATCTATTTCTAAAGTCCAGATACGAAACCACAGTGTCTCAAACAGTCTGTGTTCACATTAATGTCTGCTAGTACACCAGTTGCCTGAGAAAGCTGGAATACAGGAACAGAAGAGACTGTGAACTGATAATTTGTTGCAGATAGAGGCTATGAAATGTTAATTACAGGACAGGAAAAAACACTCTCCTTTATGTTATCACTTTTGCCTGGGTGGCCCAGTGAGATAAGATATTGTTCTAAATTCAAATTAGTCAAAGCAAAGCTGGATTTACATAGCATATCAGTGGCTTAATGGGAGAGAAATGAGCTGATCCAGATAAAAGGCATGACACCCCTAATCTGTTTACACACTGGAACAGATGGCAAAGCTACATTTAGTTTTACCTACAAAATCTCCAGCCACGTTCTTCCCCTGCTCCCTGGGTACTGCTCCTTTTTGCTGGGCTGTGCCTGCCTTAACACTGCAGCAGGCACACAATAGGCCCGTGTTTAACTTGTCAGTCAGGGCATTCAGGGGAACTATTGAGACTCAGCCAGGTGCCAGTTCCTCTGTTTTAATAGAAGTCATTATAACCTGTTACATTTGAAGGGCACTTCTGCTTTTGGCTACAATAGGTGGACTAATGGCAGCTTATTTCATGTCAATGCATTAAGCAAAGCATTAGGTTAAGCCAGTCAGTTAAAGTAACTGTGAGGTTCTTCTGCTGCAGACCTTGCAGTAAGACATTATAAGAAGTTGTGGAAATATGACATATAAGGAGTTAAAACCTAACCTATTATTTCCAGCACCATTATTATCAAAGCAAGTTCCAACCTCATTGCTGAGTGATGACATGATGAATCAACCTCTGACCATTAGTGTGACCTGACTGGAAGCTCAGTTTGTGTTTATCACAGGGGAATTTACCATCAAAGCATTAAGTGCCCTCATGAATGCCACCTGTGTAATGGCATTTCTTATTAATTGTGCTTCATAAGTCATTAACATTCCAACCTACTAGTATTTTCTTCTATTAAAGAAAGGAATCAAATGGGAATGGTGACCCACCTACTGCTGCTGGAGGTGGTTGCTTATTTGGCTATAAATATATGTCTGATCTCATATTTTTGCCATTTAATAGAATCATAGAACAGTTTGGGTTGGAAGGGACCTTTAAAGGTCATCTAGTCCAACCCCCTTGCAATGAGCAGGGACATCTTCAACTAGGTCAGGTTGCCCAGAGCCCCATCCAGCCTGACCTTGAATGTTTCCAGGGATGGGGCATCCACCACCTCTCTGGGCAACCTGTTCCGGTGTTTCACCACCCTCATTGTAAAAAATTTCTTCCTTGTATCTAGTCTAAATCTACCCTCTTTTAGTTTAAAACCATTACCCCTTGTTCTATCACAACAGACCCTGCTAAAAAGTTTGTCCCCATCTTTCTTATAAGCCCCCTTCAAGTACTGAAAGGCTGCAAGAAGGTGTCCCCAGAGTCTTCTCTTCTCCAGGCTGAACAAGCCCAACTCTCTCAGCCTTTCTTCAAAGGAGAGGTGTTGCATCCCTCTGATGATTTTTGTGGCCCTCCTCTGGACCTGCTTCAACAGGTCCATGTCTCTCCTGTGCTGAGGGCTCCAGAGCTGGATGCAGTACTACAGGTGGGGTCTCACCAGAGCGGAGTAGAGGGGCAGAATCACCTCCCTCGACCTGCTGGCCACGCTGCTTTTGATACAGCCCAGGATATGGTTGGCTTTCTAACCTGATGCTTCTTCCTTGACTAGATGTACCATCCAATATCAACATCATGTGTGCCATCATCAAACTGAATAAGACATATTATATATTTGAGGTCTCAAAAAATTATGTTCAACTCAAACTATCTAATACATCTTGCAGTTAATCCACTCACCAATCAACACTGACAGTGAACAGCACTGAAGGCTGGATGAAATATTGCCAAAGTGCTGTAGAAATAAGACAGCAGGTGCTTGGCATATGTGAGAACTCCTTAAACCATAAGGAGGTGAGTCTGTTAGGAGGCAAAAGTATCCATAGGTATGGGTTTATTTGAGGAACTCTGAGACAGAGCATGGTTTGGGTCTCTAAAAACAAATGCCTCCCGAGTTAGTTTTTTTTGATTTTATCCTCTCTGTTCCTGGGTTCTGTCAAATTTGATAAACAATTTATGTACCTAGAAAATTTAAGCTTGATTTGTTTGTGTTTGGATCAGTGAACTCCCTGCCTATTCTGGCTGAAATGGTCTTTTCAGTTCTGCATGCTCTTTGCACCGAGCTGGTTTCTCCTGTCCCTATTCTCTGTAAAGACGTCTTTCAAATGCTATGTATTCCTCCTGGCAATACGGTCAGTCTGTGGACCTGCATCTTTAGCCCGTTTCATTCAAGTGCCTCTAAAATTACCTCATGATATGTGCACCTTAAGAGCCATAGCTTTGGGTGTATCTTCCTGTAATTAGGTTGCCTCACTGCCAATTAGAGACATCAGAGCATGTGTTCAGAATGTTCTAGGACATTAAAGTGATTAACTGCAGAAAACAAACTGTACTAGTCCTAAACAAAAATCTTCCTTTCATTAATCCATTTTCAAAGCAAGTAAAAAGATACTTTTTGCCTCATGCTTTAGTGCTTAATCTATTCAAGTAATAGATTTTAAAAGCTTGATGGTAAGGCATTAGGGGTTTTTTTCTGATCGGTTATCTGAGGACATTTATTCAAAACTCTCCACAATAAGTATATTTCAGGCTTATTAATCATAAAATAATAGTGAAAATAATGAATGATTAGGGTTGTGTTTTTACAAATAGGTAAATCAGGCCTTGATTCATTCCCAGTTGAGTCAACAGACTCTTCAACTGATTCAATCAAATGTTGAATCAAGTCCTTACTCCCATTTCCTGAGCACAGTTGTGCACAGAGATAATGACCTGCAATGCGGATGAGATTCAGAAAGCCAGAGTGATGTCCTCTGGTACCTTAGTGTTCACAGGTAACCTACAGAGGCCTAATCCCAAAGGTGCTCTTCTATCAATTTCCACCGAAAAGATTCTTTTTGTGGAAATATGCTTCTCTTGTGTGTGCATAAAACTTCTCCAGACCTCCATAGATCCTTCTCTGTTATCTAGTCACCTAACTGTAAGACAGGATGGTGCTAAGTGTCACAACATCCAAGTGTTTGTGTGTCTTGCAGTTGATAGAGAGGTCAGCTGTCATAAATCCTCAGCCAAGAATATAAATAATAAATATAGAAAAAGAGAACACTACTGCTGTGATCGATGGTGAGTATGAAATCTTCTTCTTCTAGACAGTAGGAGAGTTGTCTGGCATTTGAAGACTTAACTTTGCTGACACTACTGCAGAAGATATGTGTTTTAGCTTTGTAAATGTATGTGTCTTGTAGTACCTGGGAAAATGAAATCTCTCAGAACAGCTCGTCTTGAAGTAAAAGCTGCAGAAACTGAAAGGTAAAGAACAGGCAATAAAGCAGTGAGACTATTGTGGAAACTGTAACTCAAAGAAAAAAAAAAGAGACCTAAGATATATTCTACTTTGTTTTAAGTATCAAAATATTAAAAAAGGCTTAGTAAATCAACTGCAGACAAATCTTTCTCTTAGTACCAGAGCAAAATGGTGCATGTGATGGCCAAAAGAAGAAAACCGTAAAAGAGGTGTTTTGTTTCCCTGGCCTGAAAATGCATGTTAGAGAAAATGGAAGACTTGACAGAAATGTGAAGCTGTTTGAAAACCTTCCATACATGTTGACACACATTGGGACCTATGGCAGCATTTGAAGCAAGACGCATAGTCAAAACTTCAAGGATTTTGTAAAGGAGCTGAGGGAAAGGTGAGTCCAAAATGAAAAAAAAAAGAAGCAGAAAACAGTGGAGATGACCCACAGAAGGTATGTGAAGTTGCAGATACTAGTTCTATGGAAAAGCAGGGAGAGGATCTGGAAGAAAGTGGGGAAAGAAAAATACTTTTGTAAGGTGGAAGCTAACAACTAGCTGGAGCAGACAGGAGTGTCATTATATGGATAAGGAGGCAGATGTGAGCAACTGGACTCAGAACTGGGGTGATGCAACAATGAATGAAAAAAAAGAAAAATCAATGAGAGGAGTCCAAGATATGTTTAGAGGATTATAAGTTCTCTTTAGGATGCAGTAAAATTAACATTACTAAAATTTAACAGGAAGATTCATTTCAGTTGGATGTGAAAAATCTCCATTTAAAGTCTGATATTGTTATAGTTATTATTATTGTTGTCAATATCATCATCATTATGTTTGTCACCATTATGTTTGTTTCTTAAAAACCTACCAAAGCAAACAAATTTCTGTGTATTTTCATATTCTGGGCAAATGAAAAGGAATAGGATGTGTCTCAGATAAGTAGCAATCTATCACTGTGCTAGGCATTTTGGCAAGATGAAATGGTAATTATTTCCTTTCCCTAAGAGCTTGCGTCTGAAACAGAGAGAGACAGCAGGTACATGCAAAAATCCAACAGACAAACAGGGTGAACAGTGTGTCACCATGGCACATTAGTTTCACTCATTTTCCCCAAGAAAGATGAAGGCAAAATGGAAGGAACGGGTACAGGACACGGTAGCTGGAGTGGGTAGGCCAGGGGCGACCCTTACTTGATCAGTGTCAGAGGGGAAGAGCAGAAGACAGTTCCTCTCCAGAATAGACACTTCCTTCAAATTAACTAATTTTCCAGAGCCACAGAAAGTAAGGAGTGAAACTGATAAGGAGGAAATTAGGGAAAGTAAAAAGCTCAGCTAAGGTGTCTGGTATTTCAAGTAAATACTCTCAGCATGGCATCATTTATGTTTCAACAAATTAGCATGTCCAAGGTAACAATTTCTTAGCTACAAATTTCTGTCCAGCTCTACTTTTACCACATAAAGAAGAAGAAATGTTTTATCACTCTTTAGTAATTTAGATGTATACCATCAACTAGAGAAAAAACAATACATATGGCATTCCATAAGGATTGTCTGGGAGATCTCTGATTTGTTAAATTTCATCTAAAAAATTTTAGAACTACACATAACACTTCAGAGGACTGGAAGAACATCAGGGCACTGGCTAAAAATGGCATTTTTTTTAACGTTATCTGACAAATAATCTGTAAGCTTGACATCTGTCACAGGTTAAATCAGGATTAATCTGATATAAGGTTGAATTTTTAAGGAATAAAATCATAGCAATGCAATTAATGCTGGTCAACATAATGCTGCATTAGACCTAGTGTGGTTTATAATGATGACTAGGAAATAAATATTTGCCCTCCCCCCCTCCCCCTAGAAAGGGGGAGCAGGCAGTTGCACACTTCACTCTTGCTCGTGAAGGTTTGTCATAGTTTAACCCCAGCCGGCAACCCAATACCACGCAGCCGCTCTCTCACGCCCCCCCCTCCCCAGTGGGGTGGGGAAGAGAATCGGAGAGAGTGGAAAACTCGTGGGTTGAGATAAAGAGAGTTCACCAGGACAGCAAAGAAAAAGATAATAATTATAGTATATCTTAATAACGATAATAAAAAAAAATATAATGATAATAGAATATACAAAACAAACAATGCACAATTTCTCACCACCCAGTGACCTGATGACTGATATAGCCCATCCCAAGTAGCGATCACGGACCAAAACCGAGAGTGATCTCGGAACGATCCCGAGCAGTGATCTCAGAACAGCAATTTCACCAGCAGTGATCTTGGAACCGCAAGTTCCAGAGAGAGAGACCGAGGGAGCGAACAGCGGAATGAAGGAACGAAAGCCTGAACAAACAGCCTCCGGCCCACCGGCTGACTCCCACTATATACTGTGCATGACGTCTATGGTATGGAATACTCTTTTTGACTGGTTTGGGTCAACTGTACGGGCTAACATGCACACCACCACCCCCCCACCACCCCCCCAAGTTTTTGCACCTGCACATTAGCAAAACCTGGGAAGGTGAAAAAAGTCCTTGATCTCGTAGCAGCAACTAATAACATCAGTGTATTATCAGCATTCTTCACATACCAAATCCCATACTAAATCCAAAACACAGTAGCTACTGGAAAGAACATTAGCTCCATCTCAGCCAAAACCAGGACAAGGCTGTTGAAATCCTTGGTGGGCAGATGCAGTGGGTAGGGCCCAAAAGTGATTAAAGCAGACTTGGAGCACAAATAAGACAAATCTGTACTGGAACCTTCTTTGCAGTGCTCCCCATTTCCCAGATGACCTTAAGTTGTACATACTCAGTTTGTGATGCTAAGAATCATAGAATCACAGAATCACAGAATCATAGAATTGTTCTGGTTGGAAGAGACCTCCAAGATCATCGGGTCCAACCATTAACCTATCACTACCAAGTCCCCCACTAAATCATATCCCTTAGGGCCTTGTCTAAACATCTTTTGAATACCAAAGGAGGGAGATTTTCCTTAGCCCCCTTTTTATTGTTAATGTATTTGTAGAAGGACTTTTTGTTGTCTTTTACGGCAGTAGCCAGACTAAGTTCTGGCTGGGCTTTGGCCCTTCTAATTTTCTCCCCGCATGACCTCACAACATCCTTGTAGTCCTCCTGAGTTGCCTGCCCCTTCCTCCAAAGGTGGTAGACTCTCTTTTTTTTCCTAAGTTCCAGCCGGAGCTCTCTGCTCAGCCAGGCCGGTCTTCTTCCCCGCCGGCTCGTCTTTCGGCTCATGGGGACGGCCTGCTCCTGCACCTTTAAGATTTCCCTTTTGAAGAATGTCCAGCCTTCCTGGATTCCTTTGCCCTTCAGGACTGCCTCCCAAGGGACTCTGCCAGCCAGACTCCTAAACAGGCCAAAGCCTGCCCTCCGGAAGTCCAAGGTGGCAGTTCTGGTGACCCTCCTCTTTACTTCTCTGAGAATCGAAAACTCTATCATTCCGTGGTCACTGTGCCCAAGACGGCCTCCAACCATCACATCACCCGCAAGACCTTCTCTGTTCACAAACAACAGGTCCAGCGGGGCGCCTTCCCTTGTGGGCTCCCTCACCAGCTGCGTGAGGAAGTAAGGTGCGTAAGAAGAGACATAGCCTCCATTCAGACAGAAGTAGCATAGCTGTGAAAGCAGACCACTCTATGTACCTCTTGTAAGGTAGGATGGATACAGAAACAATCTTTACTCTCTCTTTTCCCCATTTACTCTTGCACAAAACAATCCTCCAGGAGCTTCCCATAACAACTCAGTTCCCCTGTCCATAGTTTTAATATTGCAGAGTAGAGAAATGAACCATAAAAGTGATAATTTACCTAGAAAATGGCAGTGGAGATGAAAAACATCTCAATCTATTAAGTTTATTAAATAAATAGTACAAGGTTACTTGCTTATAGTATATATGTATCTTCATGTGGAGAAAAAAACATTGGGACTTTCAGTAGAAAAGCACAGTCAGGACAAGTTGGTAGAACCTGAAGTCAGACATGTTCAAGTTATAAACAAAATCCATATTTTTAACCAAAGAAGTGACTAATTGATGAAATAAACTATACAGGAAATTATAGATGACTCATTTTTGTGCTTCTTGAGGACAAGATATGATGTCTCTGTGGAAGGCATGATTTCATTTTATACAATCTCAGCATAGGAATGGCCAGTGAAGTCTAACAGCCTAAAATATGCTAAAGATTAGAGTGGATTATTCCTTATGACATTTATGAGTCTAAGAATCAGCACCCAGGTTGCTCTGGTATATGTAACAGCAGGATAGCTACACAACAAATGATATGCTGAACATTGTATTTTACATTAATAGACAATTATTTTTGTTTATTTTTAAAATTTGCTTTTAAATGGGAACTCAAAAAGCAAAACAAAGCAAAACACCCTCAAAACCTCTCTCTAAAGTAACCAAGAGTTGTGAATTAGAAACAAAACCAAACCAAGCCCTGTTCAGTGAACAGTGTCATTTTTCAGTTTTCCCTTGAATTAGCATTTCCCATGCAAGACCTTACTCATACCATCTGAGGGTCACAGGCCCTGAGAACACATGCACAGTCCTGGAGTCCCAGTTCTGCAGAAACAGGGACTGGGAATATTGAGAACTGTGGCTCCCTGGACTCCCAAAACTTTCAGGATGCTGCCTCTACGAGGTCTATAGTATCCAATGGGCAACCCACATATAATCTCTGGAAGCCTGCCTTGTGTATAGCAAAGATTCCCTTGCATGAAGATATCCTGGGGTCAGTGATTTGACATTTTCTTGAGAAACTGTTTCAGTAGAAATTTTATGGGCAGCTTTAATGCTAAGAGATCTAAAATAAAAATCCAGCGTCCAAGGCCCCATGATTTTATTTTTCTTGAGAACAACCCTTTCTCACATTATAAAGAACGCAGCTAATGCAGCATGTTTGTTCCCAGCTCAGAATGTGTTCCATAGCTCAAAAATACCATTTAATGAAAGGAACACTTGATGTAGCTGTTGCCATAGTAACAAGACATGTTTACACAGAAGTCGAGATGGAGATTAGTGTGTGTGAGTGGGGCTGCAGGAGCTGGGTGGAGTACTGGAACGGCACAATCTCTGCACCTTTATTTATTCTGGATTTCCTTCTGGATTTATTCTGTCCAGGGACGATTTGTGTGCAAATGTTATAGTTGGTTGCACAGAGCTACAGAAGAATATAAAATAACGTGCAACCAAATCTACAGTAAAGTTATAATTACTGGACCTCCAGATTTCTGCTTTTTGCAGAGTTAAGAAGTATCAGCAATCTATCATGCTCTTACTTGGCACCATCTCCAAGAGCTCTAGTACTAACATTTCAGCACTCAGACTCACCACGAGAAGTACTGACATGTCTTTTCGGGTGCCAAAGTCGGAGGCCAACTTCTCAAAAGCTCAGCATGTCAGGTCTTGAGATATTTTGAAAAGGTGGCCATAACTGCCTAAGTAAAAGCTGCAGAATAGGACGGATTTAAAGGTTAGCTCACTTTTCTTCCCAGAATGAAAATTTCCATTTTTCAACTTAGCAAATTACTTTTCAAAGTATCTCTGTCTTTGTGGAAAACCCAGCATACTCCTACCCTGCCAGAGATGAATTTTGTACATTCGGTTGACCAATTAATCCAAAACAATTCTCGCAGACTGCCCTGGAGCTACTAGTTTACTGTTTTATATGGTTTTGTGACTCAGCTGAGGACTACACACCCCAGCAGGTGGGCCATCAGCCTCCTACAAAAGAAGCCTCCAAATCTCATGTTCTGACCAGCTGTTCTGATGAGGGAGAGCTTTTTTGTAAAAATCTGAGCCAAGTCTTATCCTTTGAACAACTAGAGGTAGATCTGTGTTTATCTGCGTAAAGTGTTGATCTTGAGTATTTACTTCCTTCCTGCTATCTTTTATGACTCAGTGCAAATACATGATCTAGTCATCCGAATACAGGACTATGACATGGAGGTTTTCTGTTCTTATCCTGTTTTTCAGGACTTTCTAAGAACAGGGGTATCATATGTCATCGCTCTGCTCTAGAACCCATCTTTCAGTGAGGGGGATAACTACATGCCCATCAAACCTTTTATGACTTCCAAGAAACCAGCAAGCTACTATTCATGAAGTACTGGAAAAGAAAATTGCTACACACTGAACCTGATTCATCACTGCATTCCTGGTCTAGCTCTGTTCATGGAGTAACAAGATGCTGAAGTAGGATCTACATCATCTATCCCAAAAATTTCCAGGAAGAAAAAACCAAAACCCACTCCAAAATGAAACAAACAAACCAACCAACCAAGAAAAAAACCCAAACAAAACTGTTTCTTTCCCATTTAACTCAGATGTGCAGTCATTACGCTTTAGAAAAATAAGAAATGCTCCAGAATATTTGCATTCTGGATATAAGTTAAAATTCACTTTTTGAATATTTTTGACATTTTTGTCCAATCTCTTTTTTTTTTTTCAGAACTGTGTCATCCAGCAGCTGGTTTTCTCACAGCAGCATCATCATTAATCACTTTCTTATAATTCTCTCACTTATTTAAAGCAACAAGTCAAAACCTGTAATTTTGTTTTTTGCTAATCAGAGAGGAAGGAGAATCACTGTTCATGTTACCTTTGAAAGAGGTCGAGATTCAAAGCATGTCACTTTCAGACCCATAGGCAAATGAGTCTATGTCAGCCCTTTCCAGCTCTCAGCCCCTCCAGGCTATTCGCCTGTTTCTCCATGGTGCCAGGACTCTGCTTGCTGCAGGATGCATCTTGCCTTCAGCTCCCTTTCCTCGAGAGCTGCCCTTGGTCCCAACAGCAACTGTTGCCTACTGACCTACTGTCTTATTGTCACAGTATCTTCAATGTGCCTATACCAGAAGATGTTTGGTACAGCATGACGTATTTCTCTTGTGCTGCTCTTGAGTTAGAGAGAAAAGCAAAGATACAGATGGATGCATGATCAGTGTGTCCCTGCAGAACATTTGGGGGCTAAGCTCTAAGTCTTACGAGTTTGTGCAACGCTAGCCTTGAATTCTTTCTCCTTGTTCTATTTGTGTTTCTCCAAAAACCCATTTCTAGTTTGATGAGCTCCCTGCTCTAGTCTGTGGTTTCTCAATGATTCCTCTGGCAATATTTCTGTGTGCAGGAAATGCCTAAGTAGATCCTGTCATTCACTTGCCTCTGGCTTGGGAAGAAAGTGGTGGCTTTGTCAGGACAAAACTGCTATGGTTTTCAAATCATGGGCTGACAGAAGATAGAACTGGAGCTTACATTTGTGTTACTTCCCCTTTTTCCCGGGCAGGATTAAGTAGCCCACTTCTAACACCCTTTCTCTCCCCTGACATATCCTTAAAAATCTTCACTGCTGCGGGCTCCATTGCGCCTAAGACAGTTGCTTCATCATTAGAAAGTGTTCCTTAAAATGTAACCTAATCTTGCCGACTTTTCCCTACGTGGCCTGTAGTTAGTGGATATTAAGTACCTTCATCAACCTGGCATCATTTAGTATATTGCCACAGAACTATCCCATGTTTAAAATAAAGAATCACACTTCTTTCAGATGTCTTCAAGCGGTTCTTGATTCTCCTCTTTGCTCTTCTCTGGCCTCTTCCTGCTCAGGTCAATCAACCTCTCTCCAGATGTGCAGTGCCCCAGACCGGGCATATTTCTATAGCTGAGCATGAGTAGAAAGAGCAGTATGATTGCTTCTGAATGTCTACATTCATGTTTCCACTTCTCCGTATAGGCTTCCATTATTTCTCAGCAGCTTAAGTAGGTCATGCTCAGCTTGTGATCTGCTAGAGACAATAAGGCATCTTCTATCAGCCAGTGATTTCCAGTCCTCAGGTGAGGTGGCTGATTATTCCCACCAAACTGAAGGTCTTTGCCCTTGTCCCCATCGAAGACTTCTTGCTTCTTCTTCTTCTTGTCAGGAGATATATTTTCATTTTAATTGTATCTTCTGAAAGCGGATATTGACTTTCTCTCTCCACTTTGTCCTGCTTACAGATTTTAACAGGGGCATTCCCTCTTCATTATCTAACCCAGAAGAGAACCCTAGTGAATGTTGTTCGATATATTCATCAGTCTGCCAGCCACTGGTGACTCGTCCCTCAGGTTGCAGACCAGCTAAGCACCATTTGTTAACAATTTCATCGAGACTGTGTTTCTCTAACGCACTTATGAAGAACGTTGTGTGAAACAGCATCAAAAGACTAAAGTGAAGATACTCATAATTTGCAGCCTTTCTGCCTACACACAAAGCTAAGAGTAGAGAGCATTTGCCCTTGACACCTGCATGATGGCTATTGCTTATCTCCTAGCTGCTTAAAATTAGATAGTTGGGTTATTTGTTCCAGAATTTTCCTGGGTAGGGAGTTACATGAAATTTCCTGTGTCATTTTTCTTCCACTTTTGAAGACCAGTACATCTGTGTTCAATTTTGGTCCTCACTATACAAAAAAGATGTGGACAGGCTGGAGAGGGTCCAGAGAAGGGCCACAAGGATGATCTGAGGACTGGGAAGCCTACCATATGAGGAAAGCTGAGAGAACTGGGTTTGTTCAGCCTTGAGAAAAGAAGGCTTTGGGGAGACCTTATCACCCTGTTCCAGTATTTAAAGGGTGGCTACAAAGAAGATGAAGACTCCCTATGTACAAGGAGTCACATGGAAAAGGTGAGGGGTAATGGGTACAAGTTACTCCTGGGAACATTCCGATTGGGCACAAGAGGAAAATTTTTCACAATGAGAACAATCATCCATTGGAATAATCTCCCTAGGGAAGTGGTGGATTCCCTGACACTGGACACTTTTAAGATTCAGCTGGACAGGGTGCTGGGTCATCTTGTCTAGACCGTGTTTTTGCCAAGAAAGGTTGGACCAGATGATCCTTAAGGTCCCTTCCAACCTGCTATTGTATGATTCTATGATTCTATGATCTTTCTCAGGTTTCTGGAAATTCACCATTTCTTCAGGTTCTTAGAGGCAGCTGCTTCAACCAGCTCCCCGTGTACTCTAAGGTGAACTTAATCAGGTTCACTTATGTATAAACATCTGATTTCTCTGAATATTTCATATTCTGATCTTTTCCTCTTCCATCTAAAACTTTTGTACATTTCTTGCTGATGTTAGGCCAGTAATCCTTTCAGTGAAGACTCCATTAAATGGCACTAAATGCTTCAACCTTCCCAGCATCATCAGCTATTGTTTCTCCATCTGGCTGAATAATAGAGCCGGCCTTTCCTTCATTTTATTCTTATTACTCCTAGCAAACAATTTATTGTTACTCTGCATTTCCTTTGTTAAAATTGGCTCATTTGCTACCTATTAAGACACTATTATATTATTACAATAGACAAAATCCACTATCTTTTTTTAAGCAAAACATCAGGATGCAAGTAATTGCTATTATTATTAATAATCTAACTGCACCTCTGGTACTTGTTGATCACCTTTCTACGGTCTTGGTGCCTGGTCTGTTGTTTTTCCTCAGAGAGGAACACTGTGTCTCTCCCACTCTGATGCACAGCCCTGGGCTGCAATGGCCCAGCACTAATTGAGATTGTCTCAGCAGGTCTAAGTGCTGTTTTGCACTTCTGTTCTTTCCAGAAGCAGTAACATGTTGTTAATAAACTGACCAGACAGCCTTCTTAAAGCCAAGTATTATTTATTTAGAACCAAGACTTTTCAGAGAAAATCAATCTTTATGCAATAAGCTGTCTACTCACATGTTTAGCTCAGTGGTTGTCTACACATGGTGATCTTGATAGGTCTAGGTTTCCAACAGACCCTCTCTAAGATCTGGGCACAGTAATGTGTTCCTTTAGCGCAAGGATCGACTCCCTCACCTTGGGGATAGAGACAAGTATTTTTTACATAAAACCAGACTTTTATATCATCCTCTTTTCCAGAGATGAAGATGCTTTATAAATATTTTTTTCATAGCTTTTGCTTCACCTGTTCCCAGCACTGGCAAAATGGTTTTCTAATTTTGGGAGATGCAGCACAGAAAGAAGCTGTTGCCATGGATCCCCCCCCCCTTCCCTTCCCACTGTGTTCATTTGGAAGCAATTTATCCACATCCAGCTGTTGCTTTCCTGCTTGATTTTTTCCAGTGACTTTCTATTAAGCAAAATCAATACATTATTTACAGGATATGTATCTCATTGGTAAGATTGCATGTAAGGCTCCCAGTATTGCTGCATGGTACTTATTCAGCTCGCTGCCTTACATTATTCCTAGTATCGTCCATTATGAGATTAATTGTAATGACAGTAGGTTTCCTGCTCCAGGGAATGTGTTGCAGCTGTTCCAGAAAACTTCTTCACTATATTGTCTAAAATGTATTTACATGGGCTAGTAAGAGACGGAATCCTCCTTTTCCTTTTTTTTCCTTCCCGTTCTGCATATGCACTTCCCCAACTGCCTTTTCAGGTACCTCTGGCATCTCAAAGGAAGGGAAAAAGGTCACATTGGGATGTTATTAGTCAATGCTTTGAAAGGAGGGAAGGCTTCTTCAAAGGTTTACTATCACTTAGGTGACTCCTCTTAAAAGAACATCATTAGAATTTATTCTTCAAAGAGGAACTGTGGAGTGTGTGGTGGAAAGGTTGTTCAAATGTTTACGATTGTAATGACCCACCGCATATAAAGAAAAAAAAAATCGACACATCAAAGCAGATACGTCATATCAAATGCTGTAACAGAATTGTAGTTACTGTAGTAAGCCCGTATACAAATGCTGGTTGTACACTGAGAGACAAAGCGTGAGGCCCTATGTTGTTATGCCTGCTGAGAAACTCAGAGCTGTTGCTATGGCTGTGCAAGAACTATTAGCAGGTGTGGCTCTAGGTGCAAGGCTACAATAGGGAGTGGAGGATTATTGCTTAAGACTCGCTTTTTGGTTTTGGGGATACCAAAGTCACACAACAGGTGAATGAGAGGATTTAGGGCTGGACTGCCAAATTCTTTTTGGACAAAAAATAGTCTTGGAAATTTGAAAAGCTTTAAAATCAGGCCTGCAGCTACTAAGTGAAAGCACAGGAAGAAAGTGGGAGGCCCAGAACTGCTTAGGATTTAACTGGGGGTAATCCTAAGCAGTTCGACACTCTTTCCAGCCAACCTTTCCCTTTGTGCCTAGAGTCTTCCCTCTAAGTGTTAAGAAGGATCTTTTTTTTTTTTTTTCTTTATGCAGTAAAATATTCTCAACGCTCAGACATACCACTTCAGTACCTGTGACTAATGCAGCCTTCCTGGGCTTCCCCTAATGCATCTCATTTATATAAATGAAGTATTGTGGTGTTAAAAGGGACTTCCTGCTGCCCGCATGAGGTTAAACAGCTGCTGCTTGTGCATGGGAATAGGCTATTTAAATATCAGGTGTGGACTTCATATGAAAATGCTAAAGGAAACCCTAAACACTCATTGAGACCACTGCTTATCCCTAGTATTTAGGCTAATCTGAAGGCAAGGGGAAGATCTCGTAGCATAATTTTAGGATACTTACAGGGAAAAGCAAATACTGTTGCTTTCTAATAAATAGTTTGTACCTTGAATTTGATATATCAGTGCCTTTAGTTTACAAATTTGCGAGCCCTGACTAGCCAGTGCTCTTTATAACAAATCTTAGTATGGATGTGGTTTTTTTTCCTTGCACTTGAATAGGATCTGGACTTCTGTCACATTAGCCTGCAATAAACTCTGTGGTTCATCGTTGTGAATCAGTTGATTCACTTCAGCTGTGACCCTGAGTGAAATATATTTAGTAAGTAACACCATTTAACAGATTTCATGATTTTTGACCTATTTTCTGTTCCATAGACTACAACTTGGGACCAGTAAAACCCTCATGTCTTACAGCAGTAGGTCCTAATCTGGTAGGGTGAAGGACACATCCAACTTTTGAGATGTCGTTGGGGATCTATCAGCATAATCAGAGGGCATCTTAAACATATTTACTGCTTCTTCCTGATCCTCTACATTTCATCAAGATGACAGACTGCATTGCAGAAATTACACAGAGAGAAGCTTTTGTAAATGTACTGCGTGATCTGCTTTCCCTCTGAGGTCATGGTGTTTGGGCTGGGAGTGCCAGGTCACTTACTACCTTCAGGGCTGCAGAAAGGGACCCAGCTCAGGGGACACTGAGAGGATGAGAAGAAAAAAACAGATCTACCACCAGAGTTTGGAGGGACACTGATGAGATCCAGTATTTGGGAAGCTGTCATCTTCAGTCAGGTAGAGCAGAGGGAGGTTACTGGGATGGACATGGGGCTTTGGGAAGCATCTCTATGGCCTGATCAAGCCAGTCAGAAGCCTTCCTTCTCCTAATTTGTATCTAAGCTGATTCCTTCCAATACACAGTTGAAGAGCCCTTGTGTGTAGAATTGAGGCAGGTGCTGGAAAAGGGACATTTGGAAATTTCAAAATGTGATGAGCTAACGGATCAACCGTTCAAGTTGCAAGCTAATGGTTGCTGTTTGCCATTAGGGAAAAATCCTGAAAGCCGTCAAGGTTACTGAGGTATGTTTAGTGCTACTGTCGAGAAAAGCCAATGGAGCCTACCCCAGGAATGATACAGTGCTGGCTGGATACAGTGCAGTATCTATTATATCCTTGTGATACAAGCCATGAGACAGCAAGTAACATATATTCATCTAATAGCTCATACATAGACCAAACACTTGAGTATAAAAGTAGAACTGCACAGTGGGTGTCATTGCAAAGCTCATACATCTCAGGCACTGGTGGCAGCTTTTTGTATTCAAGCTGCACTTTATATCGCTGGGTGGAATAAAGATCACACAGCAGCTAAGATGCTCTTAAAGCTTAAAGAGCAAATATGTGTGCGGCTTTATTTTGCTTTTCTTGCACTTGTTACTGTGATCACTACAGAGCCAACTTTAAAAATCAGTGTGAGAAAGCCATGTCACTCATGTAAAATGTTTGTCTAAACCCCTGACCAATTGATTTTTCTTATTAATAATCCTACTGTTACGAAGTCACACAGAATACTGTGCCCATTGTGACTTCTGAGGAAACACCTATGATATATGCTGTTGTCAAAGAGATTAAAAAAAAAAAAATTAGGCAGGAGCAAAGTTAAAAATGGTCACAAGTTGAAGTTGGTACATATTCAAATAAGACAGAAAAATAAGGGTTGAAAGTAAGACAGGCAATATACAACGTATTAAGAAAAGTGCAGACATTTAAAAATGGATGTTTAGATATTGAGATTTAGATGTTCAAAAGCATCAATGTTAATTTAGCGGTAAATTTTAAGTTCACCCACTTCAAGCCAGCTGTAATAGATCAGCTCAGCTTTATGCACCGTGTAATAAACTTTGATAGTTCAGCAGGAAATAGCAGTAGTTCAGTTATTCACAAACCTGCAGCAAACTGTAAATGAATTTGTGTGTTCCTGTAGAAGGATCTGCTCTCTCCAGCCAGGACCTGTAATATTGTCAATACAAAACTGTCTCATAGTGGAGCAGGATGAAGTCTTCTATCGTGAGTGAACTTTGCCAGAATTGAGCACAACTTGTGGGGGCTGAGCAGAGCTCTGGGGAAGACAAGGCCTTTTTGATATAAGGTATATAGAAAATCATTTATTTAAATATCATAGAGGTATAAGGAGATTAATAAAACAAAGCCAAGGTCAGACTTGCAGACATGTCATTCTGCACTGATCCTCAGGAGCTGGTTTTCCCAAAGGCATAATCTTAGGATGATTTGGAAATGGACACTCCAGTTTTGTGGTGAAGAGGGACACCACTGGCAGGATACCACATGCTTCCCTGGATTCATTCCCTTGGTATTTCTTTAGTGGGGATGGGAGTTATGCTGAACCCAGGCACCCTCGGTCCATGGGCAAGACACGTTCATTATGTCTGCAGACCTCCCCTAGAGAGCAAGCACAAAACTGTGCAAGGATCAATGGGGAGCACTCAGTAGTGTCTCTCAGGTCAAAATTAGATGTCAAGTTCCACTGAGAAGGTAATGAAGAACCCGTATGTCCTATATTTGCTCCACTCTTAAGGAAGAACCTTGCAAAGCTGCAGTCGCTGCCAGTACAAAGAAGAACTAAGGTACAAGAAATGTGGTGCCTGTAGGTCTAATTTCATTTTCTCCACATATGACTACGTACATAAGATGATAAATAGATGCTTTGGCTTTTTTTCTTCATATTACTGTTATATCAGTGTTGTTATGACAATAACAATGTGATTCCACCAACAAACAGGTTCTTCCATCTTGTATAAACAAGATGCATAAGCACTGAGGCACTTACATTGTGCCCCACAGCCTGGCATGCCCTTGCGGTTGTATGAGTTGGATTGCTGTGTGTGAACAAAGGAATAATATGATCATACTTATTTCAACTGATTGCGATGAGTACTTTCATGTTACAGCATGATTTATGGGGGATTATATAAAGAAAAACAAACAAACAGATAAACTTGCATTCAGATTTGCTTCACCATCAGAGGATTTATGAGCTCATGTACCTGATGGAAATTTTCCCCTAAGAGAGCTAAAGCAGAGTTAAAGCTCCAAAATAAAACTTGAAATAGTACTTTCATATTTAAAATTCCTACATGGAGTGGCTGACACTTTCTTTCATACCCTGACCAGAAGCAGAATAAGTTCTGAAACAGAAGTGACAACTTCAGCTGATTATGTAATTCTTCTTAATTTCATTTCTTATAAGCCACTGTTGTGTTTTGTGCCTAACAGCCACTTACCCCATCCTGAAACAAGACGTAGTGAATTAGGTTTCTATATAGCTCAGAAGCAAGCGTATGATCTTTGTGGAATGATAGGTGAACGTAAACAGAGGAGATGCTTGCTCACTGCTAGTGTTCAAACTGCTCAATATTAACTTGGGAATATTGTGCCAACTGTTGCAATGAACATTTCTGTAGTGTGAAGGAACGCTTCACAGCAACGCCCTTATCAACACACTGAAAGGGTTTCTAGAGCACTCTTCTGTCAGTTCCCTGACAAAACTTTCTATCATACAATGCTCTTTTTTGAGACGCACATCTATAAAACTGACAGGAAAGAAAACAAATTGGCTTTATTCCCGTCTGAACGTATATATAGATCACTATGTTCCTGGCAATTCTCCAATGCCATCTCCTCCTCTTATTGGTATGTCTGTCTTAGAGACAAGTACTGCCTGGTGCCATGTTGGGTGTTGTTATTTTTATTAAAATTATAAAAAATACTTTACGAAAGCAATCTCTGAATTTTTTTTCTCCCTTCATCTGAACACCTTGGTGTCTGGAGGCAGAGTCAGGGCTGGGTTTCTCTCAACAAGCTTTGATGAGGTAATATATCAGGTATGTTTCCAAATAGATCTAGTGTCAGGCTTACAGGACTCCTACAGTATAAATCATAACTCAGGATAGATTCCACCTAGCCTACCCACTGGAGTCTGCAAAGTCTCTGCAATCTTCTTTCTCATTTGCCTCATGATAGAAATTAATTGTACAAAATCATTAAGCCTCCCTTTCTCTCAATGGCACAAGAATCACCAGGAAAATCTCAAGTCTCTTTTGTTTCTGAAAGTTGATTCTTAAGCTTTTTAATCCTCACTGGACAATGACCACAAGCTGTGATAAGCAAAACCTGCCTTTCAGCTACTGAGTATTGGCATCCCCAGTCCTTCTGCTTTTTTGTCTAACTAGACTATAAAGAAGATGAAAAAATAACTTTCCAGGGCATCTGGTTGTTTTGATCCCAACTGATAAAACATTCTTTCTAAGTCACAGGAGAGGTGATGGGTCAGACAGCTTCTGGAAGCCATGGGCTAAAAATTCCTGAGAATGTTTACATTATTTATATTTATTTATATTTATTTATATTAAATGAGAATTGATGGAAGGGACACAAAATTTTCCTCTCTTCCTTAAACTTGCATTTTGGTAGCGTGAGAGCTTTTGCACAGGGAGAGACTTTCTTTTCACTTCTCTCTCTGTTTTTCTGCATCCTCATTCATAGCTTTATAATGTCTCTCACCTAGGGAGACTGATAGGGGCATTGAGCTGAAGATAATCCCGTGAGAATGATGTTTACTCTGAAGTGCCGCACTGCAGAAAGCATCAAGCTGAGCTAGTCAGAATATTTTAATAATTACACAGTATTATGTTGTTTGTCAAAGTCAAAGCCAAAGCAACTTGTGGAGATTCGTCAGTTCTGATGAAGTTTAAGAAGGGCAGTGACTGAGGCTCTGGGATCTCTGGTCATTTCTGTTGAGAGAAAGAAAGAACAGGCAAGCTTGAAGCTAACATTTCAAATCTGAAAATAGGCTTTTTGATGTAGTTTCATTTTGTCTGAGAACTTTGGTTTTGCCTCATTAAGAAACTATTTTCCCTGAAACCTCAAAAGCTGTCAAAGTTGGTGTTAGCATCCTTGAGTCATCTTAGTTTTGAAAATCAATGAAAAAGCTTCCATAGGAGCTAATGGGCTCTGAAACAAGTCCTCAGTGGAACGGGGCTGAAGTGCTATATAAAAATTACTTCTCTCCTGTATTAGCAAACAATTTTCTCAATTACACCACAAAATGAGTCAGTAGCGTCAGATGATCCAACATCAATGAACTGTATTTCTGTGAAACCATTGATAAGTTGAAATTCAGGCCTTAGTGAATCAGTACAGTGATCAGTATTCTGTATCAGAATTTGTTCAGCACAGAAAATCTGAAGTTGTTGTAAGAGGCAAAGGCTGTGGATTATAAAAGAGCATCACAGTTTGTCTTCTGGATGTTTTCTTATTTTCTTTTTTTTTTCTTTCCCCTGTGGCTGTTTTAGCCAGACCTAACAGAAAGAAAATATCTTCAAGACTCCTTCCCACACACTTCTTTTTTTAACAAGTATTGGTCATAAGTCATTCTGTCAGAAGATCATGAAAGGAGTTAACTCTCTGAAATGGAGGAAAGTCGTTCTGAACCAAGTGCTCAATTTGATGACAAAAATGTAAGCATGGGTGACACATCAGCGTGTCAAAAGAAAGTACGAAGGACAAACTGAAAAGCACTCCTTGGGAAGGGAAAGCCCCACACAGGTAAGAGCTTGCAACCAAATGAAGGTGGAGGAGGTCCGAGCACTGCAGAGCGGGAGCAGGAGCAGCGGCTCTAGCGGAGGGTTTGGCTGGCCCTTGCCAGCCAGCCGGAGGAGGAGCAGCGTGTTTGCAGGGTGGCCACAGGAGACTGGCTGAACTTATCGGTTGACGTGAGCACTCAGGCCTGGGTTTGGACGAGTGCCATGGTGGGTCCCCAGGGTCAAATCCTGCCCTGCAGGATACCACCAGCCCAGTGAAAAGAAGGCTCCTGACTTCAATTACCTTCCCTCACTCCAAACTCAAGGGAGACCAATGGCGTTGGTCCAGGATTATCTTTACAAGACCATTTCCATTCAAGCCAAGTGAGAATTTTTTCCCTTCCTAATCCCTAAACTCTTCAGTTCCAGAAAACAGAACTTATCATGAGTTTTTCTGGTGTTATTAAATAAGCAAATATGTGGCTGAATGATACACTGCCTGTCATTTTATCTCAGTTTAAGACACAATATGCTTTCTAACCCTATGACATCCCTTTGTGTTTTTCATAATTAGAAACAATGTTGGCATTTAGATTCCACACAGTTTGGGATATCAAAGACTTGCCCACTTCATGTAAAATCTCTAGCTCACTAATTAGTTTCTAAAGTTGGAATCAAGTGTTTATAAACCATTTAAGCAAAACAAATTAATATTCTATAGAGACTGCTGTTGGCCAGGCTGTTAACCGAGTTAAAGTACTCTTTAAAAACTTTGCAAAACTGAAAAGTAGCGGCTTTATAAATATCAGATCTTCTGAAAAACAATGGTTTTGTTTCTATTTAGTACCATCACTAAGTCAATTTACCGATATCTTTGAATAAACACCTTCTAATTATTTTTCATCCAGTCTCAAAAGTAATGCTTGCAATGAAAGTGTAAAAGCAATGGAAAAAGATGACCAAATAAATTCCTGAAAGGTATTTGAAATAAGCCCATTTATAGTAGAGCGCTCTCCTAATCATAAGGACATTTACCATTGGTGAAAATTGTAGGTATTGGCTATCTATGGCACCAAGCCGGCAGTTACTGACACATATATTTGACTTCAGATAACCACATTACAGTCTGTTGAAGTCACAGAAAAGCCTGTATGTTTGCAGAGCTGGGACATAATCAGGCATGTCCCGTTTCATTTGCACACAGCTACACAAATACACAAAGTGAGAGTTATGTAGGCATAAAAATGAATGGATCTGAAAATCAGCAGTTTACCCACACCCACTTCAGGTTTGTTTAGTCCTGGTATAATTAGCTATACAGGACAAAAGAGCAGCTGGTTCTTTATGCCTGTTTAATAAAATTGGGTGATTTGGGCCTGTAGAGGACAACCATATGTTTTGTAAAAGGAAAAAAAAAGATCCTCCCAAACCCACTCCTGTTCAGTTCATGTTTATAACTCATAGGCCAAGTTCTCAGGCAGCTACAGCCTGTGATCTCAGGGAAGTGATGGGGTTGCTAGATATGTGAGGAGAAAGAACATGAAATTGAATCTGTGGCAAAATCTTATAGTTAACTTGTTAGTTAGGATAACATTTGGAGCCATACCTTTACCATCAAAGTCAGAGAATAAGTAGATTTACCAATGATTTTGAGGTGAACAATATTATCTAGTCTTGTCAAAAATGGACAATCTTGTCAAATACATTCTAAATTAAATTCTCACAATATATACATTATTGCAGGTGATGTAACCTAATCATCATTGACTGGGCAGCTAATATCTGAATAAATTGAAATATAACTGACCGTTGGTTGGGATGTGGTGAAATAATGTGGCTAGAAACAATCTTCTTTTGAATTCCCAGATTCCTTCAGGCTTCATCATCCTTGAAACTGTCAGTCAAACCACATAGATGGTCAGATGCAATTCAGTCTGTACCTTGAGAAAAAAGTATGGGAAACTTCTGCAACACAACTACATTTCTGCTTTTTCCAGGGTTTCACTTCTTTTCTCCTCCTACTGCACTGAAACAGGATAGAATGAGTCCAGTTTCATTCTTTTTATTTTGGACTACGAGGGAGTGACTACATCAGTGGACAAGGGAAGAGCTACGGATGTCATCTATCTGGACTTCTATAAGGCCTTTGACATGGTCCCCCACAACATCCTTCTCTCTAAATTGGAGAGATATGATGAGTGGACTAGTCGGTGGATGAGGAATTGGTTGGATGGTCACATCTGGAGGGTAGTGGTCAATGGCTCGATGTCCAGATGGAGATCGGTGACAAGTGGTGTCCCTCAGGGGTCCGTATTGGGACCAGTACTGTTTAATATCTTCATCAATGACATAGACAGTGAGATCGAGTGCACCTTCAGCAAGTTTGCAGACAACATCAAGCTGAGTGGTGTGGTTGACACGCCTGATGGATGGGATGCCATCCAGAGGGACTGGACAAGCTCGCGATGTGGGCCCAGGTGAACCTCATGAGGTTCAACAAGGCCAAGTGCAGGGTCCTGCACCTGGGTAGGAGCAACCCCCAGTATCAATACAGGCTGGGGGATGAAGGTATCGAGAGCAGCCCTGCTGAGAAGGACTCAGGGGTGCTGGTGGATGAAAAGCGGGACATCAGCCAGCCATGTGCACTCACAGCCCAGAAGGCCAACCGTATCCTGGGCTGCATCAAAAGAAGTGTGGCCAGCAGGTTGAGGGAGGTGATTCCGCCCCTCTTCTCTGCTCTGGTGAGACCCCATCTGAGGTACTGCGTCCAGCTCTGGACACTTCCTCTCCCTTCTCAGATAAGAGCTGCTCTTTTCCTTTCTCTAGGTGCATTTACTTCTCCTGGGAGCAATCAGCTTATTTCCTGATCCATAAAACTGCATTATTCTTACCAGTATTTTCCTCTGTGAAAATCAGCAGGGAAATATTATGTGCTAAGCTCTTAATTATTCATTAGCTTATGGCCAGTTTCTTCATACAACTTCCTCTATTATAATTATCTTTTCAGCTGATACAATAATAATAAGCCAATATTATTGTGCCTAAAACAACTCCCCTACTAAGAAAGAGGTGGAAACAGATGCTTAGATTGGATGGCTGGCGGATTTCTGAAGTTTTTCTTCTATTGCATGGAAAGCCCTGGGTGGACTTGCATTCAATTTAAGTCAAATAACCTATCTTGCTTTAAATTGCACCCCCTCTGCAATTTGACACCAAGAAACCCATTCAGAAGAGTTCATCCTTTGTCTACAAGAGAAAATTATTTTTCTCTGGTGAGTTTCTGAAGCTTAAAAATATATTCCCATAACAGGAAGCATACATACAGCACAAATTTTTTAATGTACTTGTAAAACAGCAAATGAGATGCTGTCAACTATGCTGTGCACTCTACTTCTCTTCAAATCACATGTGAATATGAGCTTTCCCAGCTGTTTGTTTGTTTGTTTGTTTGTTTTTAACAGAATCATGCTTAAGTCTGCATTTCCCAACATGTTCAGTTTTTAGATCTCACAAAATATTCACTGGTGATAGTTTATCTGACAGGTCGTGTCAGTTCTGTTGAGCATTTCTTTTACATTGCTCTATTTTTGCACATTCCATGTTAAAAGTGTATATATTTATAAAAAAAAAAGTGTGTGTATATATATAATATATGTGTGTATATATGTATACACACATACATATAAATGTACTAGCAGTTCTTATAAGCATTCCTTCTCTTCTATGGTGGTGACCTATTTGGCTATGAAGCAGGACTGTATGGTCAAGTAATGCTAATATCTAGATTCGTTTTCTTTCCAGCTGCAAGATTATGAGACATTTTCAGCAAGTTTAGACAAAATGCATCTTCTAATACATCAGATATTTTACTCTGTAGTAGTCTTCCTTTATATAAGAGGCTGTTAGAAAGAGGACAGACATCAGTTGTTTGCTGGATATGGGACTGGAAGAAATTGAGCTGAATTTGCAACAAATAGTAATCAGACTAGGTATTGGGAAAATACTCAAAATAAATAGAGCGAAGCTCTGGCAGAGGTGACATGGAAATGTTGCTAAATCTCTTCAAGAGTTTATATAAATAGAGTGAAGCTCTGGCAGAGGTGACGTGGAAATGTTGCTAAATCTCTTTAAGAGTTTATACAACAAGGTAAGAAAAATGGCCCAGATACACCTGATCCTTTTTCAAGACAAAGGAAGGGACTCTATGGTATACTGAAGTTCTTTCCAGAAACACAGTATTTGCATTAATGGTTATCTACAATCATTTATGCTAACCACCATCATGTCCCTGGATTCTGCTTGTTAGGTAGAAAATTTCTTGTTTAATTGCAATGTTAATCATCCATAATCAATAATCCAAATTTAGAAAGTGCCATTCTGAAGAGTTCGCTGATTTGAGGCACGTCACTGTTTGGGGGCTCAATTTAAGCCAAAGATCCTGTGCTTCTCAGGGAGATCTGAACTCCCAAAGTTGCTGGGGCTCCTCTGGTAGCCCAGCCTGACCAGGACTTCTGAAAATCAGGGTTTAAGTGTTACATAAGGTAACACCTTCCATTAGAGACCTATTTGGTCTTAAATGCCTAGCTGATGTGTCTGCTACTTTCTGGCTCTTACCTGAAGCCCAGTGAAAGGGAGTCTTTCTATCTTTTTGCTTGGCATTATGAGGCAGATGAAACTATGAGACAGTTAAAGCATATTTTGAAAGCTGACGTGTTTTTCATAGGTGAATCAAGCATATCTGTGTGCTCCAAAATATACTAGCATGTAGCTGAAAAGGAGAAGGAAAAGAAAATCTGGACAGACTGTTCAGGTATGTATTGAATATATAAATTTTATTGTCATCTGTTTAAAGGAGTTAAATGACCTGTACAGATTACCCCAGAACATGGTATTCCTAGGACTATAAAAATATCATAATAGAGTTAAATGAAAGGGAGAAGTCACTGATCTTTTTGAATTTGCTGTTTTATAATTAAAAGTACAACTCATTTAGGAGAAATATGTTCCTTAATCATTTCATCTCCTCTAATGACCCTCCTTTCTCAGCCTGTTAATAATTCAATTTTCTTCCAAGTAAAAAACAATAGAAGAGATGCATAAAATGAAATCCATAATGCAGCCCTCGAGCAAGAAGGTCTCAAAGCACCAAAGAAATCAAAGTGCCTGTTGCCATCTGTGGTAATTCTGCTGTTTACAGCCGATATGATCACTCAAAGCCTTATCTGTCAACAGTATAATGACATGGTGATTAAGCAATAGGGATATTAAAGTTCAACAGATTTATTTGAATGTGATCTGCATGAGGGAGCTTATACTCTCTCTGATTTCTAAAAACTGGCTTATCAGATGATAAGATTGGTGACAAACTGGTTATACTTCATCATTGTATGAAAGTGGATGCCTATTGTTAATAAAGCAGTCTGTTTCTTCTCATTCACAGTAATTCCTGTGACGTGATGTATGCTGTCTCTGCCCAACATTTTTCTAGTCATTACTCTACAGTGGACACTATACAACAGCAAAAAAGTTCTTAGTTGGAAGTCAGCTGTCCTGAACCTAACTTCCACCTCGTATTATAGAAGACTCTGAATATGAAGAGACGTATTAGTTAATTTCCCCGATAAATAATTTCTTTTAGAAGAAAGAGCGGAAGCAAGTGGAAATAGGATAAGAAAGGGTAGGAAAAGGTCTTGCCTGCCCCTACCATTATGAGGAATAGTTACAAAATGCTCATCCAAAACTACGAACAAAAACTCCAAGTGTTTTAAAAGATCCTTCCAATCACAGGTGTGCAGCCTAGATCGCAAAACGCTGGTCATATATTCAGCTGACATAAATTGTCCAAGTGCTATTCACACCGGGGAAACACATACTTAAAACAGCATACAGAGGTGGTCTAAAACTTGACAAGATGTTTTGTGAGAAAATCTCCATTTCCTTCACTTTCATAAAAAACCCCAATTTTCATTAAACAAATCTTTTTTTTTTTTTTTAACACATAGCTCTTTTGTATGTTAAACAGTAGTAGCAAATACAGAAAATACCCGAGTATGTGGTCATTTCCTGTAAAACTTTATATTTCAATAGAACATTCTAAGTTTTATGAAATGGTCTCTATTACTTGCTGACCTTTTGGCTGAGTAATGTCTTTGGCTGTAGCTTTTTTCTCTAATGAGTCAAATCCCATGAATTTTTAAAACTGATATTTAAATATCAGTCAAAGACAACTTTTTTTTTTTTTTAAAATTCTCTTCCACGGTCTTTACAGACCTCTAATTTTTTTCTTCTAATTTCTCAAAGTACATAGATAGCATTGAATAACCTCTAATAGGAGCACACTTGCTATAAAACTGGGATATATCTAGCAGCAGGCAAATACTGAATGGGAAAGATAAGTGTGTGACTTGACTTATGCCTCTGTATAAGCAAGCCATTTTTTTCTCACTCTCTAGGATAAGAGACCGAAGTGTTGCTGCCAGCAGAAGGAATGGTCCCAGAAACGAGCAATGCGCGTGGCCAGGTCTGCAGTACTTACAGCTCCGGTTCCTGCCTGTGCAACTTGTCCTGCTCGTGAATAAAGGAACTCAGCTGAGCTGAAAGACTGGGAAGAAGAGGGTATTTCAGGCAGTGATTTTGTCATGCTGTGCTTGGAAGTATGTCTAATGGAAGGAAAGCACATAAATTCCATGTTGGTTACCAAATCAGTGCCGAAGAGGACTACTTCTCCATTGCACTTCAGCGCCTGAACGGGTGTTCCTTTGTATCAAGCCTCATTGGTATCGCATCCATATGATTACAAATATTGAAGCTTCTGCAACTCCTTTTCCGTAATTTACCTCCCCCCCCCGCCCAACCTTATAACCAGGTTTTCTTTTGCTATTATCGGCTATTTGCGGATTTATACATGAGAAGTCCTATCGCTACATTTTATTTGGTTTTGTAGGCACCTTAGTTACTTGTTTGTCAAAGATTATGAAGGTAGAGGGGGCAGATGCATCCAGTGTCAGCATTATCGCATTATCTTACAGACTCCCAAACAGACATAAATTATCTGATCAGAAACAGAAGTGAGAACAGTCCTGATGTTCTTCAGAGATTTCAGAAATGCTTTAGAGGTTTTGGTTTTAATTCAGCCAGCTGAAAATGGCTGGCTGAACTGAGGAAGTGCTGTGGTAAGGAGGAGGATAAACTTTTGGCAGTGATCCTGCTGCTGTAGTGTAACACAGATACGAGCGACTAGAACGCAGCCAAATTACAGAAGCATTTTTCATATTTTCTTCAAAATGTCATCTCCTAAACTCAGTTTAAGAAAAGACCAGCAAGTTGAGAAATTACAGAAAATATTTGCCAGTGATGTCATTTTCTTTTTGATCAACTCTGTGACTAAGTTAAAATGAACACCAGAAATGAAACCCTTTTTAAAACTCTTCTTTCTTGTCCCTGCTATGAAAAAAATCATGTAATATTTTTAATTGTTTTTCTTCTTAAACACCATATACCTATTTATCTTTAAAACAGAATTTTGCAATTTAAAGACCAAAAGAGCCTGGTGGAGGAGAAAGTTTGTGAAAGTAATTTCCTATGCCATCAGATCAAAAAAAGCATATCTTCTTTTTGCAAGCCCCAGTTTTGGCATGTTATTTTTTTTTTTTTTAAAAAGTTGCGCTATAACCCAGGAAGCCCAGCTCAGATGTCTGGCAATGGTATTCTCTGCCCAATGTGAAATTACTTATGGTGCACAGGCAGGTAGGGAGGAATTTCAACAGAAGCTAAAGATACCCATATTATTAATAATACATTTTCCACCTCTTTTTCTGAGGACTGACAGAGCCATAGCTGTCTGCATACCTGAGCAAGCTGTGTAGGTGCCAAAAGCGTGGCAAACTTGCGAAGTTTGAGAAAGGATGTAGTCATATTTAACACTGCTTCCTGGATATATATTTCCCCCTGAAGAGCTTTCAAGCTGTCAATATCCTTCTAAAAATAAACAAGCCTATGAGCAATGCAGCAATGCCTTTATAGCTGGTGATGAGAATGAGTGCCCAAAGGCAAATGAACGCCCTGAGCTACTGACACATTGCACTTCTAAACTGGTGAGAGAAGACACCTCCTTCCCCCCAAATTTTGACCCACGGGCAAAAAAGAATCAAATGTACTCTTTTATAAGCAGAAGTGAGACTTCAAAAAATTGTGGGCAAAGCCCCAACTCCTGAAACAAATAGCTAAGATGAAAGGTGATCAAATTAATTAAAATAGCGCAAAAAAAAAAGGTCTAATTTGGGCTGAAATTAGTGTTGCATGTGGCAGATGAGATAAATCAGGATGACGCAGAAAGCACTTGTTACAGAGCAGACAATGCCTTCTTCGACTTCAAAATGGTTCAACTCCATTTTAAAACAGAAAATATGACTCTTAGCAAGACCAGCTCCTGCAGAAGTGGTTATATATGCTGTATAGTTGCTGAAGCAGTGACATTACCTTTCTAATCTGTATGTTTTATAAAGCTGTCAAAAACTTAGTGGGAATGTCATAACGCAATTGGTGTGCAAATGAGGTGGGAGCTGTTTGACTGCTTAGGATGCAGAGAAGAAGAAACTGGCTTTTTCTGTCTATTCCTTCCCCCATGCTATTCCCACAGGTCAGACTCAGCCCTTTGCTCTTCCAAGATCTTCCTAAAAGTGTCTCTATTCAAATCTCTAATCTCAGCCTCTCTGGACTCTCCACTGTTACCACTTCCACTTTTAAAATATTTAAATTTTATAAAACAAAACAACTCTCCTCTACAGGATTCTGCAACATTTTTTTTTTTTTTCATTTATTTTTGGCTTAAACGCTATAAACTGGGGCACTGTGTTACTAGCCCACAGAAGAACCAATGCCTCTTTGAATTTGTTTCAGGCTCTGACCTTCGATAACATTTTATTATTCAGAACACAAGAATGCATCAGTAATACCAAACAAAGCAAGTTTCCTGTTGTAGGCAGTTCGGTACAGTCTGGCTATGTAGGAGGCTACTTCTTGAATAAACTTGTAGCATTAGCCTATTTATCTCAGCTGCTCAGCAAAAGATGCTTGCTTTCTCCCCAGACGAACTCTACATTGCTGGCTTTAAGCTACAGGTAACAGTTCTAGCTAGAGCTATACATTTTAGGATAATTATTCTTGTCCTTGTTCAATCGCCGTTCCTTCAACAGCAGTGACCAGAGTATTTGCAGAAAAGAGATCAGCTCTGAAGTCCATGCTCTCATGAGAAAAAGCCTGGGGAAACCTTATGAGTATAACCAAGAGTTTAATTTCTAGTGTATGTAGGTTTATTGCTGCATTTAAAGACCAAGTAAATCTTGTCTACACAACAGACATGCTGTAAAACTGGCATATTTATTTGAAATTTATTTATTTGAAAACCATTTTCTCATCTCTATGCTTGACTTTCCTCTTCTTCATTAGTGTAATTCATTCGATCTCAGTTGGGCCCTATTTCTAGGACAGGATGAGAACGGCAGTCAGGATTTTTCCATCTTTTTTGCATGTGGATGAATCATTTTTACAATCAGAGGAAATTAAAGGACAGCTAAACTGATGATTCTATCCAATCCATGCAATCTTCTTTTCCCCAAACTGAAACCTATATATTTTTTTTGTATAAGATAAAGGTAAGTGAACTGGCAGGCAAAGCTGAGGAGGAAAGCAAAGCAAAATAACAAGTAGAAATCTAAGGGAAGACAAGTGTGGTTATGCAAAATATAAGGAATTAATGAAGAGAAAATAGGTATTGGTACCACCTACCAGTTGAAGCAGCCTCTAGAAAACTTAATTTTCGTACTAGTGGCACATGCAGGTTTGTGTATGCCTAAGTGCTAGATCTGAGGAAAATTTGGTTGCTTAGATCTCAGTGGAGTGATGTGGTTGTAGAATTGTTAGTTTGAATTTTTCCAAAATATTTCCAGATCTTCCTGATTTTGTGTCCTGGCCAGCCCTACTTAAAATGCATTCATGACTATCAATTTAGTCTTTGCATAGCTTTGAAATAAATTGTATTGAAACATACTGACATCATATTATGTTATTGGCAGCCTTTTATAAATCATGCACTAAACTGTGGCATTCATGGGCTGCAGCGACCATAAATTTGCAGTGCATTTGTTTGACTTTTTAATTACAATTTCTTTTGTCATTTTAAGCATTGTTAATTGCTGCTCTTCAGTCCTACCATATGATCGGCTCTCAGAATTTTTAATCATGAAAACAAGCAAAATTATTCCTCTTCACTTCTTCCTTCAATATTTGGATACAACATGTTACACAGAGTTTCATATCTATACGTGATTATTCCTTTGTGACAGCCGGGCTGTTCAATTATTTAAACACATGCCTATAAAACTGTGATTTAATGATAACATATTTTCCTTATTTCCAGGAGGACAGTTGTCTTAGTGATGGGAGATTAAATAACAAGCAGTCTGTGCTGTAAATGGACCATAGCCTTTGAATCTTTCATGTAGCTGCTAGGATGTATATCACATCTCAAAACAAGATTGAAGGACTGAACAGATATATTGTACCAATGCGAAGGGTTTAATTATGTGCCTGGCTTTTAGAGTTGGTTCAATAATGTATTATAAAGGGCATTTTAGCAAGAAAAGCACTTGGCAGTAGCTTCAATTTGTTTAGAACTGTAAATATTTGATAGACCGTCTGTTGGTGACACCGCAGAAGAAAAAGAGCTGCTCCATTTCGACTCCTTATGGATTCTTGAACGGTAAAGCAGAGACACTTGTTTCAGATCCTGAAAGTCAGGCAAAGATGGAACTTGAATCTGAATCTCTCATATCGCAAGTTATAACCAGATTTGCAAGGCAGGAGTTTTCTCAACAAATGTGGTGCAATTACAAAAAATGGGCATGGTGCTTCACACACTATTTTTACTTTTGGCTCAAGCCTAGTATGAAATGCAGTGGCCCACTTCATTGGGAGCTACAGCTGTGAATATCTTGTTTGGATATGCCACATTATGAAACCAAGAATATCTGCTAAAAAAGAAGGTAATTTAAAAAAAAAAAAAAAGAGAAAATCAGGTGACCTGAAAAAATCTGAACTGACAATAAGACCGCCAGCATGTTTGTTTCTGTTTTGGACTAACCAGAACAACATCTCTATGGGAATGTTTTTGCAGAAGTCCAGTCTTTGAAGCCCATGGCAGAAAGGACATCATTATTTTTCTCTGCATTGCAAAAAGTCTGCTTTAAAGTGCCTCATCGAGTCTGGTGACTTACTGCATTACATTTAAGCTCTCCATTCTTGCTTTCCAAGCTCAGCAAAATTCCACAATGTCACCTACAGCTCTGCTTCAATTTAATTTTACACCCACTTCTTTGCTGCCTTCATTTACTCTTAAATTTCACTCTTCATGTCCCTTCTTTACTTAAGCACTCATTTTAGCTTAGCTTATTTGTGAATCATTCCTCAGAGGCTACACATACTCTCTATTTTTTGCTTGTGTGTGCAGTTGAATTTATATGAATTCCAGTGTACTGTACTGTCTTCTGGGCAGGGATCTATCTTCTAGGAAGAATTCTAAAATGCAATGCACTCATACAATTGTATCACAAGTGATGACTAATACTAAAGAAATAAAGTAAGATAATTTTAAAATAGCGTCGTGTTGGAACTGAAAGACTAACATCCAAACTATATGGCTGATTGAAACAAGTTAATGGCACTCAACAGTCAGTCCTTCTTAGTCTTCCTCCCCTGCTCCAGGTTTTTCAGGATATTTGAGCTTGTATCCAGACATTATGACTTGCAGACGTTTGTGTTTGAGAATGAGTGAGAAGACTGTAGAAGGTGCCGAAGTAGGCAAAGGTATGCCCTAGCGATACTGAGTAAGAAACCAAGCGGACCTAGTTTTTGCCTTTGTTTCAGGTGCTGACTTACTTTTGTACGGCTAGGTAGAGACTTATTCTCTATTCATTTCTGCTTAAATCTCCTCCAGGGAGAAGGGAAAATGTGCTGGGCTGGCAGGTATAAAACCCCAAGCAGCTGTTGTCAGGAATATGATTTCTACAATGCATTTGTTAAAGACTTCACGTTTTAGTCTCTGTAGTCAATTAGCCTGTCCACTTCTCCTTAGTATAAACACTGTGACCTTCCCCAATCATTTCATATCTAGAGACCATTTAAACCTGCTTACTTTGTCCCTAGAAAGAGAAAGATCAGCATAAAATGTCTAGAGCTTTCTAACTATTTCTTTACCATCTCGTGAATTCACTGAATGGGCATAATTCAGACCTTTCCTCTGGGATTAAAAGTAGAGAGGAGAGAATATCCCTTTCATGAGAAGAAGGCTTTGAAAACTCACACTAAGTGTATTGCTGACTGATTTGGAGCGATGAGATTAACCAACCGGGGCTGCTAGCTATCTCTCTTTCCTTTCTGCTGCACAGTTTATGCAACACATTTCCTTCCTTTTCCTTTTCCTTTTCCTTTTCCTTTTCCTTTTCCTTTTCCTTTTCCTTTTCCTTTTCCGTTTCTGTTTCCTTTTCCTTTTACTTCTTTTTCTTTTTCTTTTTCTCTTTCTATTTTTCTTTTCTTTCCTAGGTTGGAAAAACAAACCCAGGCAAGCATTAGTGAATCTGCTTGGAGCTCACACTGAACAATTGTTCTCAAGTGCTCTCAACTAAGGAAAGTTCAGATGTGCTGAGTGTCAGTTCACCACCTGACCACTTGTAGAGTAGGAGGACTAACACCTTATTAGCAGAGGTGCACAGATACAGAATAAGGCTGTATTTATCCTTTGTGCGTCAGCTAAAAGAACAGTCCATTTAACTATTTGGAAACTGAGAAGGATGTGAACTACAGTTTGTGAACCATATTGAAATGATTCCTGGTTTTACTGTCTTTCATGGGTAATTTAGCATCTGTCATGATTATGTCTGAATTAGAATTTTGAAGAGATAATTCATTTTCTCTTCTTACAGTGTGGATATTCTTCCAGTTGCACCATGAGCTCATACACACTATTTTTGGTGGTTCACATTTAGGGTTTGTTTATTAAAAGAATTCAAAGTCGGGAGAAAAGATGTCTTTCACTTCAATTTTAGCTGTGGGCCACATCCTCTACTGTTGTGCCCGTGATTTCTGGTCCTAACTTGACAGCAGTGAAAAGTGTCAATCGCAAACTAACTCCTATCAGATGAGGAGCTGATGCTTATTAGGTGGGTGTTTCTTTTTTTCTTTTTTTTCCCCCAAGCATGAGTCACATCTGAAAAAAAAAAAGGAAAAAAAATAAAAGGTATATACTTCAGTTTTATACACAGTGGTGATCAGATAAAACCCACAGCTGGCCTCTGAGCTCAGCTGCGTACATCACCGGGGTGCTGAGACATCTCCCAGAGTGGATGAAGGCCAGGGGCTGTGAGATGGAGCAGATGTCTCCTCTGCCTATGAGTGAGGCGGGCTGAGGCTGCAGCGGCCGCATTCACAGCTGCTACCAAACAGCCCCCACAGCCAGGTACCCAGTTTGGTGTTGACTAGTACAAACTACTAGCAATGAATCAATGGCCTCCAGACAGGTCATTTCCAAGCTTCTTATCCATCGGAGGCGCCTTGCTGTGTTTTTTTACACAAACATGTCTGGTCCCGATGTGTCAGACACGTATCACCAAATACTATTAAAATACTGAACTAATTACTAGTTGCGTACTTTGATACTGGGGCAATTTGCATTATTGTGACAAGTGCCAAAGATCTTGCTATGCTTCCAAAGACCATGAAAACAGCAGTTTTTTCCTGCCCATCTAGACCAGCAGGAGGATTTCTCCTTCAACTTATTCAATGTTAGCTCTGCTTGAGAAGGCTCAGCAGCCTGGGGAGAGGACACCTTAATACAGCATTCTTGCACATTTTGAAACTGATTGAGCCCATAGACCAGCTTCTCCATGTGTTAAGGCACAATAGAGCTGACAAATCAGTTTTGAATAAAAGAGACAGATAGGTAACAAGGGAGCAAGGAGGAATGGGAGTTTGGTTCAGTAATTTCCAAAGATGGAAGGCAGTTACAAAATGATTTGTCCTATAAAAAACATGCTGGACCAGACCGACGCTGCTGTCTTTGGGTCCCCATGGGTGTAAGTGTGCGCTTTTGGCAAGGTAGTCACCTGAAGATGGAAAAGATAAGGTTCCCTCAGACCATCGTCCAGATCTAAGTGAATATTGCCTCTTGACTCTAGATATTTATTGCAAGTGGCAGTTTGGGTGACCCAACAAAGCAGGATTTGGGACTTTATTTCCCTACAGTCAGCATTTTGAAAAACCCAAGTTCCATTTTCTAAAGAAAGGCAACAGAGATTGGACTTCTGGGTCTCAGTTACATTTAAAAATAGGCTTTTGCTTCATAAGTGACATAAGCACTTGAGGTGCTCCCACATTCCTGGTTCTGTGAACCTCACATCACTTTTCTTTTTTTAATTTTCTCTCAGATGAAGAGCTGCGGCTGTGGTTCAGAACCACTCTTCCAGCACCACAGGCTAAATACCTACAGAGACAATGTGGGACTTCCTAATGGCTCTTCAAGCGCGAGAATCTGTCCGATGGGATGAATTCAGACTGTCATAAATAGATGCCGAGTGCTGTAATGTGACAGATCAGGTCAAACATTTTTATTCTGTCAGTTTGAATGATATTGCAGACCCGAAGGCTTCCGACTGGCTGAGTTTTAATCACTAAGGTAATTTTCCATGTGTGTTTCTTTGCGACGCTGCATTGGAAATTCCATGGCTCTGAGCACAGGCTGATTCCATTTATGAGAAAAATCTCTGCCTAATTTAAGAGCGTAGTGGTTTACCAGAGACTTAAGGTGTAAGTTTGACTTCACACTCACGTCATGTACTGAAATCACTGAGCCTTGGGAATTAGACAAATTCAGTGGGATTTAAGGACCCTGTTTGTGGCTGACACTTGAATGGAACATACGAGCAGAGCTATACTCTGTGCTGAATTTCTGCTATAGCAAGGAGGATTGTGAAAGTTTCCTTGCTATGAGGATGTGGGGTGGTCAGTGACCGCACTACTGTATGAATTATCTCACATTAGGGAGTGTGGAGGAGGAGTAATAGGAGCACAGCAACCATGAAAATACGAGAGTGAACTACCTAGAGTACACTCCTGAGTCCAAAGTGTGTGGTACTTTGTGGACCATGGCAGGATCAATCTTCTAATGCTCACAGAAAACTATCTTTAAATGAGTAGAAATTATTCTTCAGAAAGGTCTTCTTTTCAGATGGCTAAAATACATTGTTTTGAGTGGTCTTTTTAGCTGCTTAGAAACAGTTCTATTGCTACATTAACTTTTTGACTCAGTACATTAACTCAGACATTGACATGATAGGAATAAGAGAAGGAAATACCTTGACACATGGTATGGAATTGCACTAAGAAGCACAAGAGATCAATGGACGCAGAAGGCCTGGGCTTGCTTGCTTTAAAAACCTTGTGAGATCTGAAGAGGTAAAATGCTTTGGTTGTTATTCTTTATTGACACCCTTATCTATTTTGTTTTGAAAAAGGGTCTTGTGAGAACAGATATGTTAACTTCTGACTGTTTTCAACCTCTCATTCTTTTACCAGACAGGGTAGGCAATGTTGCAGAATGGCTAATGGTCAAGCAGGCTGAGGACCAGAGTCAAATAATCTGAGGTTCGCTGAAGTCTCTACGCTCTGCTGCCAGCAAAGATTTTGGAAGGTGTGTCTGTGTCTCAGTGCACAAACGTAGGTCAAGTGACCACAGAAACAGAGATCTGTGGCTTAAAGCTGGATCTCATGCCTTACTACCAAATTCTACTCAGCATCATCCCACAAACTCAAGCGGATTAGACAGCTATTGACTTTTTCTTTCAAGACTTCGGAAGTCATGGTAAAATTAAAGCTTATGTAATTTTGATGGCTGATAAGTGGTCCATGAAATGTCAGTGAATTGCAGGCCACCATAAATTGCTTTTAACACTTATTTTCATTCTAATTTGCATCAATTGCTGTGAGCAGTGAGACTACTATTTTCAGGCTAATACAAGACTGGTGTTCTCAAACTTTGACAGGTCAATTTCTACCTTAAAACCACTCAGCATTTTTTCTTTTGTTTGTCCTTTTCTGCCAAAAAGGTATTTTAATTCCCCATGGTGGACACTAGAATTTGTCAGAGTCTTGATTCCAATCTTCTAACTTCAATGCAAGAATAAGCTAAAATAACAGAAAATTATCTTCTCCGTGGTTTATAGACCCTGAAGGTCTCTGTGAGTGGACAGATAACCAGCTTGCTCACGTTTCCAGTGACTCTCACGGATATGTAGCTTCACTTAGAATATTGGATCATTTTTAACATCAGATGAATGCTTTCCCTTTTCTAATTGCAAGGGGTATAAATGATGTTTACCATTTGCTGTCATTCAAAAGTAGGTAAACAGTTTAAAACATGCAGCCAGTTCAATAAGTTTACAGAGGACCTTTTCTTCTTCAGCAACGTGGACTGAGCATATAGGGCTGTCAGCCGGCTGTACGGCAGTAGGACTAAAGGGTACTAATAAGAAGCTGTGTGAGCTGTGACATGCAGCTGTAGTGAAGCTGTGCCTATGGGGGGGGGGCGGGAAATACCATAACCCAAGAAAATCCATAGTGTGGGACATGATCCAACACGGGAAAGATAAACACAAATCAAAGTGGGGAAAAGACACACTAGTGGTGAGGGAATTGAATGCCTGGAAGGAGGCACCTCAGCCAAAGGAGGGCATTTGCTAATGGTTACCTGGAGACCTTCAGGCTGAAGTTTTCAAAAGAGACGTTCAACAGAGAACTGGTTGCCCAACTCACTGCCTTCCCACCTGGGCAGGGTCTGGGCTTGTTTCGTAAGGGAAGTGACGCGCTCACTGGTAGCGTAGAGAATATTTTTCCCCGCAGCTGGGAACACCAGGTGAAATCCCTGAGTGGTCCTATGAACTGTCAGCAGAAAGGCCCCTTCTGACCTGCAGATCTGTGCTTACACTGTAGCAGATGTCCTGATGAACCTAGGGTCTTTTTTCCTTTATTCTGTCTCATTCCATTGAATAAATGTTAGAGCCATCTAAACTCTGGCTGTTCTTGAAGGTCATACTCAGGAATGCTCCTTCAAAGAAGCATTCCCATAGCAGCCAGAGAAGGAATGGGTATAATTTCTGAAGCTCTCCCTGCTTATTTCCCTAGGACATGCCTTTTTTTAATATATGGTGAGATTTTCTCCCTGATTTTCCTAAGCTGTTTTTTTATTGTTTGCCATAATTTAGATAATTCTTTTTTTTTTCTTTTTCTCTTTTAAATAAACATTTTAACAGTTCATTAAAAGAATACAGTAATGCCCTCATATCTCTTAAGAATTTACCTTCTTCTCAGAAGTCTTTGGACTTCAGAGAGCTCTGTTTAAAAGCACAATAGGTTGGGTCGGTTTGGTTTGGTTTTATGCCTTATACACTCAAATGCATGGTGCAGTACCTTTATGAAGGGTAAAGGTTATGAGGAGAAAAATATGGAGGAAAAAACCAAAAAAACACAGCCAAAAGTTGAAGGATATTCTCCAGATGACAGCCAACTCATCTTTTCCTTTTGCTTTTGTCAGAAAGGACAAAAGAAAAATTGAGTATCATTGACAATCTGGACCAAATGTTCGAACACACTCTAAAAAGCCCAGCACAGTTCTTTTATGATGCTTTTACCTCTTTATTTTTCAGTCATCTCAGGTATCTGCAGGCATCATATAAGCCCTAGGACCCCTTCGTTTCTTGTTCCAGTGTTATTGTATTCTGCCACCAGTATTAATACCATGAAACTGGCAGTGAGCACAGAGACGCATTTGATGCTTTAGAAATAATGAAATGTCACTCCCATTACAGAACAATGTGGCATTTAATGATTTAATGGGACTATGCAAAGTTTATTTGCATTATTATTCCACTGTAATGATTTTTCCTGGCAGTCAAAGCTGCCAAAAATATCACTGAATGTTAATTCAGATGAACTTTAAAGGCAGCCACATAGGGAGTGACCTGAAATCAAAGCTCTAGGTCCTAGCCTTCAAAGGAGGCTACCCTGGAGGGTGTCATTAGAATCTTCCTTTAACCTCACAGGCTTCAAATCTGAGAAGAGGACATGGCAAAAAAGACCCCACACACTGAGCAGGAGCCGTGTCACTCTCAGAAGTAAAAATTATAGTGCCATAATTAGCTGGCAGAGGAAGAAATACCCCTGGATTTATATATCATTAACACAGCTAATTAAATATCAGAAAATGTTACATGAAAATATTCTGGGAAAAAATAAAGATTTTATTTCCCAGTGATGGTAATTTTAGTAAATTTTACTCATCTTTCAGTGTTAGCTCTACTGAACATTAGCAATTCTAACTGTGTTGATCCTTTAGTTGTTTGAGTGAAGGTTGTCAGAGTGCATTACTACTGAGCTTTACGGCTGGAATAGTTTCTCGTATAAGAAATACAAACAAGCTTCTAAACATAGAATATATTTTTACCTTTTTCTTTGCTGTCCTGGTGAACTGTTTTTATCTCAACTCCTGAGTTTTCCTGTCTCTCTGATTCTCCTCCCCACCCCACTGGGGGGGGGGGGGGGGGTGAGCAAGCGGCTGCATGGTATTCACTTACCAGCTGGGGTTAAACCATGACAGGCCTGTATATGATGATTGTGGCTGAAAGGAATAAACCAGTGACTTTTTAGATCCCTGTTTTACCTGGCTCTCCAAATACATATACACTCCAGAGGAGGGGTTTAGACCAGGGGCTTTTATTTAGTTTACACAGTGCCTGTTTTACAATTGAATGAGTTTGTTTTTTTCCCCTCAGATACCAGTTTATTGAAGGAAAAATGAGGTTTCAAATAAAGAAAAAAAAGAATGGGTTTATTTGTGAGAAAGAGTGATAATTTTTTGGATGTGGAATTTTTTTTTCTTGTTATTTTATAAACATTTTAATAGTTTTGCTAGGTACAACTATTTTGCATTCAAACTTCACTAATGAAATTTTAATCCCCATGAAGTTAAAAAAAAACCCTCCTTGAAAGAAAAACAGTTAAGTTTGAGTATTATAAGAAGAGGAAAAATGGGAGAAAAGAGAAGGAAAGGAGAATGTTTGCTTTTGAAAACTACTGTTTTTGTTCTCAAGAGAATAAACACACAGTTTTACTCCACCAATAAGCAGCAAAAAAATATGCTGCTATAGTTCTGCTCCAGTCCCATTTGTGATCCCTTGGCTCTGTAACATAGATGACACAAAACAGTATTTAAATCATGTGTGAGGATGCCAATCAACATTCAATAAACCCCAGCGTAACCAACCTTCAGCTCTGTGGAATAATTGCCTTCTCTTTTCAACACAATACGTAGTCAGAAAGCACAAAACCAGATTTGCTAACAGTTTCTTTTATTCCTTTAACTTAGAAACCAATTAGTACCAGCCCTACCTAAACCAAACCGAAACAAAACCAAACCCACCCAAACAAACCAGCCAAACAAAACAAGGTAGGATTTTATATCTCCCTAGCACCTGGAAACTAAACACATATTAAGAACATGAATCTGAAAATGGCATGCCAGCATTTTATAGAAACAGGACCAAAAAGAGAAAAGAGTGAAGGTGTGCGTAAAAGTGAAAAATAAAGGTACCCACTGCAGACAGATGTCCACGTTCTTCGTTATTTTATTTTTTTTTAAAGCAACCTCTCAATCCCTTGGTTGGAAGGCTAATTAACCTAACGGCAGGATCCAGGCTGAAATCAGCTCTTTACCCACTGTAATCATTAGGATCACAGTTTTCTCAGGGCCTATGGAAAGCAGCTTATGCAACTTAATTCAGCTCCCCTGTGCATATGCATAATGACAGAGTCTTTAATTACATGCTTGAACAGTATTTTTCCGACTGGAACCCTGGTGGACGAATGGCTTTTGGAGAAGGAATGGAAGAAATTCTCGGCAGCAGGGCCTCTACCTTGCTGGCTGCAGTGGGGAAGACACAGCAAATGCACCAGGGGACATCAGGAAAAGCTGATTTTGTGAATGGGGAGCGGGATTCTCCTTCTCCCTGCTTATGTGGTAGTGGGAACTGCTTGCAGCCAGTCTGTCCCTAGGTAGCTGTAATTCTCTGCATCTTTATAGGCGTCCACCTAAACCTGTTGCTTGTCCTAGGGGATTCTTTGGGCCCAAATCCTAAAATTAGGATGCATTTCTTTGGTCTAGCTACTGAACTAAGAAATCTATTACGTGCAGAGCCATGAGTCCCATCTAGTCAGCAACTAAGTACTCACACCTTCATATGTGCCTGGAGCATCTACAGTCATACTCTGTACTGAGAAATTAGTGGGTTTGCAGAGAGTTGAAATCAGAATTTGCAACTAAAAAGGGGATTGTGAATATTTTTAAAAAATATACTTTACTGTGCTGAGGATTTGAAATAGATTACTTCTTTTCTATGGTACTTAGCATTACAATAGATATTAAAGAACAGATTCTTAACCATGTCATTCCTGTTTTGTGCCAGTGAGACTGCTGCAATCAAGAGTGGTAAATAAATTTGTAGTGACATCAATAGAGATCAGACCCAACCCCAATGTGTACAAGTTAGTATGTATAATATATGCAGTTAGCCATCATGCTACAATAGCTTGCCCTTGGATGTTACACTGTTATTATATCAAAACTGTGTAATTTAGAGAAGCAATTTTTTGCTTAGAAGAATCTGATCTTACTATGGAGACTAAGGATTACTGAGTACGGAGTTATCAAAAGACATAGCAAGGAGTCAGATGAATTTCCAGACTCAAGATAGTCACTAAAGTCACTTCACCCATCTTTAGCCATTTAAAAATTAGGTCTTTGTAGTAGGAGTCAAGGCAACTAGGCAATAGCAGATCTGCACTTCCAAAGAGTGATTCATTTCAACTATTTTAGATACTTCTCTTGAGAGGGGATGTATTATGCTCTGTAAATGCACTTCTGTATGCTCTGACTATAGCTGGGCCTGGATGACTAGATTGCATTAATCACCTATGTTTCCATAGCTGAATTTAGATTAAATGATGCCTAAGTGCATGTATTCTCAGTGTACTGTAGTGCTCAGGCACCACAGAGCCTCTAAGAGAATGTCACCTTCAAAAGAATGAGACCCATTTATTTTCCAAAATAGTTAGAACCTGAATACCTCAAAAAACATAATGCAAAACTAGTAGGAACTACAGCAAATCCATAAGTGGTTTTCCAGCCTATGTTTTGTAATTAGCAACAGGGTTGCTTTTCCACAGGGCTGCTTGCAAAGGAACAGTGTGGTCTTTATAGTTGGAAACACTGGAAACAATATCATTTTGATTTTGACAAAAAAATTTTAAAAAGAGAAAAAGAAACAGTGAATAAGTCACAGGTCTATTTAACTAAATGTTTCTGTCAATGATTTCTGAGAAGTGATTGCTTTAAATTGAAAAAGAGAGGGCATGAGAAATTGAGCAATCGTGAAGAAGTCCCAAGTATTTTAGAAAAGAAAAATCCTCCATATGCAAAAATATTTCAACATACCATATAAAATTCACTGCTATTTCTACTTCCAGAATGTCTCAAGCTTACAACAACAGTTTATTGAGATCACTTCTTTTCCTGTTAACTGGTAAAAACAAAAAAAACCCAAAAAATGCGAGTTGTTTTACTTGTGTGCTGACACTTCTACCATGAAGAAAGCTTTCTTATTCACAGAAACAAGGAAAACTACCCCATAAAACACAGAAACAAAAATCTTCCATGGCAATGTTTTACCTCTGGGAAACAAATTTAAAACTAACGAATGAACAAAGCCCCCAGCTACCACTGCATTTGTGTCTCGGTTAACAAAGCGCGTATCGCAGACGTCCTCAGCTGCTTTGTTTCTGAACACACCAACAGACAAATGAAAAGGCAGATTATCAGCAAACGGAGGATTCGGTATAACTCCACTGAGGTCAGTGGTGTTTCTGAAATTTACCAGGGGAAAAATTGGCTCAGAGGTAACATCTTTTCTAACCTGCATGCAAAAGCTTTCATGAAATAGTATGAATCCTTTTAATAACCCGCTAACTTATACGCTTATTATGTTCTGCTGTGGTATTAACCTCTGAAAGATGCTATAATGTGACCCATAATTAGAATCTGACATATAAAGTGAACTGTAATAGAACTGCTGAAGTACAGTTCCCTGACATCTAGCTTCTAAGAATCTGAAGAGAATGATCGAGTGCCAAGTTGCCTTGCTCCTTCTCAAGTAATTGAAACCCACAGAGGGTGGTGTTTGCTGACAGTAAAACTCCTTTTTGTGCAGCCAAGCACAAGGTCTGCATATCGCACAAGTACTGTGTTTGCCAAATTGTGAAGACTGAAGTGAGCTTGATGTGGCATGGGGGCTTATGCTCGCCCCTTGAGCAGGAGCAGGCTGCCTGGGTAGGCTCTGACATATTTTCCCCACATTTTTACTTCACTGTAATTTGCCAGGTGTTTTGGCAGTTAGAACTGAAACATATCAAAGAACAAAGATTACTTTTGTATTCTGACACAAATTGTAAGTTACAGTCATGCTTCAGTTTTGTACAGAAACCATTCATACCTATTTGAAATGTACAAAGATGAGTTAAAAAAAAAAAAAAGAACTTATGTTTCAGATCATTTCGTCAACTGAGCTACCTATTCAGACAGTCATCTGGCAAACATTAGTTTATCTTCACATCACACAACTGAAAAACTCATAGATTATCACTTTCATTTCACACAGAGAGCCTGATCTATGGAGATAAAGGCTCAGTTCAGCTGCTCAAATGTGGCCATTTAGTGCCATCTGAGATGCTGCCTGGCCTCCAGTTACTACTCCAGGTGGATGTCTACCAGCCTCACACAGATATCCTTGTGCAGCTCAAATGGAACTTGACACGAATATGCAAGCAGCTGAATCAAACTGTAAGTGACTGTATAACTGATCTCTGTGACAGAAGGGGGAAATGAACTGCATTTCATGATGCCTAAGACCAGTTCTTACAAATGTGCACATGTTCTTTTCTGTAAGTATTCTAAATTCTCAGTTGCTTTCAAAACTGGTGTGCTGTCTTGTAATTACTGAAGTATGAGATGGGCTTCTCCTCCAGACTCAAACTCCTCAAATTAAGTGTGTCTGCCGACAAATTAGATGTCTACGCTCTTCTCAAAGTCAACGGAGAACTAGGGAATACTGTCAGTGGAGCCTAAAGCACAATATTTGGTGAGTTGATCTATCTCCTATATTAGAGTCAGTGCAGTAAAGACTATCACCAACCTTCACACCTTAGATCAGTTTCTTTCTTATTTGAGAGGACCAGGTCCAGCAAAGACTTCCTTGTTCTTATCCATTACCTGCATCACAAATTGTCCCTAACACACTCCAAAAATCTCCTGGAGAACAACCTTGGCCCTCTTGCCCTTCCCTCTACCCTGCAGAGTCCTGTAGTCATTCAAGATTTCCCTCACCAGTATCATTGATGACGAGGGCTCATGGGCTGGACAAGCCTTCGGCAACTTCTCCACAACATCCTGGATCTGGATCCAGGCAAGCAGCAAACCTTGGGCAACAGCAGTTCTGGCCAGTGGATGGGTGCCTCTGCTCACTGGCTTTGACCTGCGGATCAGATTGGCCTCCCAGATGCCTCCCCCACCAAAGCATGTCCCTCCTCTCCTGCTGCCAGCTCCCTCTCTCCTGCCATGACTGCACGTCCGGTGGGAGGTCACAAGCTCCCAGCCAGCTCCCATCATCATGGGACCCCACCTGCTGCCCCTAGCTATGGTTGGTGCAGGTGACCATGTCCTGTGGCTCGTCCCCGTTGTTGTGCTGACTCTTACGATCTCATGCAGTTTCACGCAGTGCCCTGGGGCTCACAGCGTGCCGTGCTCCAGGCCGGCGGCCGCATCAACTCCTTGATTGCCCCCTTGCACTCCCTGCTGCCCTGGGTAGGAGGCAGGAGGCTGAGCACAAGCCCACTCTCACCTCCCCTAGAAGATTACCTGCCTGGCAGGCAACTGCTTGTGCTGTTTTTCATTTCTTGGCCACGGTGGGCGTACCAGCTGTGCACCCACCCAGTCCGCCATGTGTTGCTTCTTCCCGTGCCGTGCTCTGAGCACGGGCGATCGAGCTGTGCTCGCACGCATGTAGGCAAGAAAGCCATTCTCCTGAAGTCCACTCTGCTGAATAATAAAGGATAAGAATGCGTGTTGTGGCCAAGGAGAGTGAATGATGGTTGGGCCACACTTCATAATTTTCTCGGCTTTAGAAAGGTGAGAAATAATCGGTGATTTAGTTTTTGTATGTGATATTTTTACTTGGTAGCCATGGCACCTGGAGTTTTGGTTAAGTGCTTCTTCTCTATATTGTGCAAAGAAACAAATAAACAAATATTGCTGCCATCTTCCACTGAATACTCCATGGGGCTGACAGAGACATGGATACACTTGCTGACAAGAAGACTTCCTGCTCTGTTTGGTCTTGATGTTTTTGTTGTTGTTTCTTTATTCCCCGAATAGCAACCAGTGAACCTCAGAAGTGAAAGACAGGCATATTTATGCCATTTCAGTTACAGCAGAATAAATAACTAGTTGTGACTACTGCCTGTTTGTGCCACATTAACATGGAAATCATCCTACACCTGAGCTCAGAATTGCCCTGGGGCCCTCAGTCTGGGATTGGGAAGAGAGAAAATGAACATTCATTAAAAGAAAAGAAAGAAGTCACCCTGTCACGATCCATCACTCTTTCTCATGCAGCTCAGTGCTGTACTGCTTTAGTATACCTGCCTCTCAAGGAGAAGAGTAACCTTTGGGAAATGTGGTACGATGACAGCTTCGTATTTTTGGTACTTCCGTGCAAGAGTGTAAAAAATTACGGAGACTTGGTGCGTGCCTGCTCTCCGGGCTGTGCTGGGAGATAGCCACTTCATTTCTTCAGCATAACAATCGAACCAAATGAGTGTGATTGCAGTAATCAAGACATTAACAGGATATAAGTGAGGCAAAGTTTGCAGGGAAAGGAAATATCCACTCCCTGAGACGCTCAGCCAATGCTTCGTAATGAATAGCTCATAGAAGACTTTTTGCCACTTTTTCTTCTTTGTGAATCATGCCTAAATAGATTGAAATTTTCTCTCGTGCGTTAGTTAACTAAGAGTACTAATCTTAGCATTGTATCTTTATAATTCCTCTTCTGTACCTGATTCACAATCAGTTGATTATGACTATCTGTTATTCTGTATTTCAATTACTCAGGTAATTTTGCATTCCTAAAATATTGATGGTCTGTTGAAGCTCATTACAATTTTAATCTTTGCTTTCTACAAATAGTCTCCAATATTTGTGTACAACTACATTATTGAATATTTTTGCAAGGAAATACATTTGTTAAAATAGTAATGGAAAAAATACCCAGAAGACATACATTCACTAAAAATTCTGGGCATAGTCAGTATTTTAAAGGGAGATTCAAGTTACAGGGCTTTAAAAGTTTGGAAACGCCAGATTAGTGGCTCTCTGAGAATTATACATCTAGACTTCTGCCATGTCCTGCAGCTCTTTTTGTTCATTTTGATGGTTTGGTATGGTTTGGATTTTTTTATTATTATTATTTTCTTTTGCATTTTCCTTATTTTTGTTTTCCTAGCCCAAGCAATATTTATTACATTTGAAAAGAATTAGACAATTGACCAGGTCACATTCTTTTAATTTTGCCCATTTTTGACTTACGGCTACCAAAACTTTGCAGCCATCAGGAAAAAAATTTCTCAGTAATTACTAGTCCTAGAAATATTGTGATGCAGATATAATTAAGAATAGAACTTTTAGCTGAAATTACTAATTTAATCAATGAAGGAAAAATGTAGCAATGAATGAATCGTATAGATTCATTTTCTCTAGAAATATTAGTAAAACATGACTATGAAAGAAGATGAAGAATAAAGGATTGTGTAGAAAAAGAAAATTTAATCTAACAGAGTTTAAAAATGAATGGAACTTTTGGCAATGCAGCTGCAATAATTCTTGTACAGAAGGTTTCCCAGAATATTACATACAGGACATTTTTCACCAAATTGTCCAACTATATATGTAAAATGTGCGTTTCCATGTGCAAACTGGATTTGCAGAACAAGTATTAGCTCATAGCAAATTGCAACTTCATGTATCTGTCTGTGCATTGAACAATCTATACTATAACTGTAAACTTTCATCTTCTACATGGAATTGCCTCTGGTTTTTGCTGTACTTTACAAAAATGTTCATTTTGGATGTCTGAGGGAAAACTTCTCCCTGGATGTGTTTTGGAAGGGATCAAATTATAGCTTAGTTAACTGCATACCTTTTTGCAATCATCTACATGCCAAAAAATATAAGAGGATAACTTTATATGCCCGTGCTTCTAAAAAAAGGCTGTCAGCTGCTGCCATCAAAAAAGAAAGCAAAATCATAGGAATACAAGAGCAGTAAATGTGTTGTGTTGTCATGACAACTGCCGTTTCTAGTCTGGAGAGCTGAGAGAGAACACATGCGTGCACAGAGGAATAGGGGAGAAAACTTTATAAGGCGTCCAGGTCAAAATTAGAATTAAGCCAAACTGTCTCAAATATTTCCAAGGAAAGATGAAAAGGATTTGTTGTATTCATCGATTGATACTGAAAAATGCTAAGAAACATGTAAGTACAAAGGAAAAATCACCGTTCTGAAATGTTAAGTACTTGTGGAGTGTTTGAAAGGAAAGACAACAGTGTTCTTAAGAAGAAGGAAACCTGAATGCGAGTTTCCATCATTCTAGGTTTCTTGAAAGCAAAAGAATTTCCATTTTATTTAAGCTTAATTAAGTCATGGACACAGTGATGACATCTTTATCTAACAAGTTGTTTGTTAGGATAAATACCCTTCTTGCGTTTCCAGAATTTTGGATTGATAATAAAATTGATTTTATTATGAGCACAGTTTGTGACATAAACAGGGATTGATTCAGCATCCAGGAAAGGAGATGGCTTCCATGGCCGGGCTTTATTCTTTGACTAATTTCACTTAGGTACACTAACGAGGAGGCAAAACTTTTGGCACCACAGTTCCCAAAGTCATAACACTGAATCAGATTAAACAATATCCCATTGATCACATCTCATGCCATGAAAGAAACCTGAAAAGTGAAGATAAAGTCTGAGATATAGGGATTTTTTTTCCCCTCAGTCACTGAGTGTATTAAAATTATTCATACTTGGTAAGCTCAGACTGTAAAGTTCAAGCAAAAGAAGCAGAGACAAAGCTCAAAAATTGGATATATGTCAGACAAGCCATATGAGGATAATATATGCCACAATCAACATTGCAGCTTAATGGTTTGGTGACACTTCTTCTTGTAAATGTGGAAAAGTAATAAAAAAATACAAAACAAAATTATACAGAATAAGACAACATACTTTAAAGTACTTTAAAAGTGACTTGTCATGTGTGTTGCCTTACTGCTGAGCCAGATCATCTTGCAAAGAGTAGTAAACTGAATGCACGTTACTACATCCCTTAGTTTTCTCTCACTCCTAAAAATTGTGTTAGGAAGATCTTTATTTTGCTTGTGAGGTTCATGCATTTTACATGAAATTCCACATACTTCTTCAAGTTGTGCCTCAAACAAACCGTTTCCCTGTGCTGAAGCTGGCCTTACTGATGAGGAAAGGAGAAAGCTAGGGGTATTAATAATTGAGCAGAGGACCTCTGGAAGCAGGAGGAAGCCAGGAAATCACTGAAGCTTGTTTTAGGATCCAGAAGACAATTAGAGCTTTGATAATAATAAAAGATTCATAAACAGCAAGGTCTGTAAAAGGCTTTGCAGATACTTCCAAAGTGAAAGGAAGAAAAAATAAAAACAGATTCATTACCTAATAGAACAGGAAACTAAGTAACGAGTGATGCAAGCTTATGTTCTCGATGAACTCCCTGATTCAATTTTTACACAAAGACATTCAGATGCAACCAGATGCTTAATGCAATTATATTAACAGTGCACAGGTGTGCAGATCAGAGTAGGAGAAAAGAATAGATAATTTCAGTGTATTAGAGAATTTATGGATGGGGGTATTCTGGTGTTCAGGGCCTGATGGCAATCATTGTGAGGGCTAGTGAAAACAAACTTCTAACTTAGCATTTTATTGGTGGTGGTGGTGTTATTGGAAGAGAAGGAGGGCTTAGGAGACTGGAAAAAGGGGGTTTTTTTTATTAAAAAAATCAATATAGATTTGGATAAAGTCTGAGAATTAAGATGATTCAGATTAACTTCATTAACAGGAAATAGACTTAAATGTTTAAAAAATATATATATAAGCATGTAGGAGAGAGTAATGAGTAATTAAAAGAGCAAACTGTTTGAGAATCAACTTCTCCAAGCAAATCAAATATTAATTTTAGCATGGTTACTAGTACAAACATAAACATAGATGCAGTATTGTCTTAACTTTAGTAAGGCTTCTGATACCACCTCACAAATTTGGGAAATATAGATTGGGTAAGGAAATATATTTTGGGAAAAATTGCCATAAAATGGGCACATATTTTGTTGAAAAATTCTGCTTAGATCTAACTGTAATGGGTTTCAGTCAAAAAGGAAGGCAAATAAAATCATAGTCTCTTCTGTGCCCAAGTTTGTGCCATTATTTCCATTAATAATTCAGATGATGAAAAGGATAATATACTTATAAAATACACAGATGACTCCAAAGAAGAACAGACTAAAAAATTTTCAGAAGACAGGATCAGATTCCAAAATAATCTCAGTAAATTGGAGAAATAGTCTAAAATCAAGGAGAGAAAATTAGATAAAGACAAGGGTAAAGTCTGTGAGAAGGACAAACAAAATGTGTAATTACAAAACAGAGAACCCAGGGCTCATTGGCAATATTGCAGAAAAAGTACAGTGAATTATAATGAATTGCAAATGCAATATGAATAACCAGCATGAAACAGTTACAAAAACTCCCAAGTCTCATTCTGTGATGTCTTATAGAGACCACGATTTACAAGGCACAGAAGATTCATTAAACTCAGATGAGATTTTGCCTAGAATAATGTCTGGTTTGGAAACACAGTTTTGGGGATCATTTGGAAAAATCAAAAAGTCAAAAAGAAGAATCAGTGGATTAAAAATGAAGTTCAAAGGAGCGATATTTTAAAGATCTGGTTTAAATCCAGAAAAAGGAAGATGAAGAGCAGTGCCTGCGTGTAACCCATTTTCCAGCATGGCTACTGAGCAAAGGGGAGAACAAACTAGCTCAATTTTCAGAAACATTTTAAATCAGAAAGTAGAAAATACATCTGTCTGTCAGCACAGGTAAGTTCTGGAAAAAGGGAGTTTGGGAGGGGGGCTCTGGAATCTCCTTCTTTACAAAAATAATGATTTTAAAAAACTAATAATAATTATTCTTCACCAGTCAAGACAAGCATGTTGCTGTGAGCCTGCTGTACACATCGGAGCTGAGAGAAGAAGACGGCCTGGATGGTTCTGCCCAGGTAGTGAATCTCTGACTCCAGGTTAGCCAAGACCCTTCACAGCAGTTAACAGGAATAATCCAGTTCCCAGTTGCATGACCAGGAGTCTCCCACCAAAGGGCAGGGAGTAATAGTTCTCCATGTCATTGTGGTGGCGCTGGGCACAGAATGTCACTTTCTCATTAGTGTAGATATTTCCATAATGGAGACTGCTGAAAAAGGCACAGTAAAAACTAGTGAGGGGTTCAGACTTACTGATTTATTGGAACAGATTAAAGCTCTGATTCATGAAGATACTTAAGCAGTGTGTGATTTGTACATTTGAATCACCTCTCAAATTGAGGATGTTTCATTATAACTACTTGTGTTGAATACAATGACTTCCATTAGGGTCTGGTACATCCCAAAATTCGTGGTAGAGCTCTCTTGCCTTTTGCATGCAAAATTGGAAGAGGCAGAACTTCAGAAAACACATTTCAAGAAATTACCATTGTCAGGGAGCTGGACTAGATTGCCAGAAGTGTCTCTATCCACCTCTTGGACTTTGTCTATGCTCGTGTGCTGTGTTCATTTTAATCCTATAGCCCGTGTCAGTCACTGTAATAAGACCATTATCATGCTGCATCTTTCGCTATTCTTGTTTGTATGAGTATGTATGTGTCTGTACCTATGAGCTCCATGTTCCCGCACCCCAATTCTATACATACATCTTTTCCTTCCTACTCAAATTCAAAAAACTTGTGACTCTCAAGTAACAAACCCCCCAATGATTTCTTCATACAATATAATGACAAATATTTTAAAAACTCTGGGAAAGAACCAAATTGTTCTCACACATATTGCAAGTTAAACAAACACTTTTGCTTCTACCAGCTACTGGGTTTCATTTCTCACTGCTTTAGTTCTTGCTTAATCATTTGCCTCTTTTGATTTGGTAGGGTTTGATGTCTACTTTGAACCAGTGTAAAGACAAGACTCATGGAGAATATATTCTACAGACAGGAGGCCACGTGAAGTGCCTTAAAAATAACACGGGTTTATGATACTGAATGTGGTTCAAGGAACCAAAGCACGAATCTGCTTAAAGAATCAGAAAGGTTTGCTTATATATTTGAACACAAAATGAAATTCTAACTTCAAGTTATATCCTGTGAGATCAATGATAATTATGTTTGCTTTGCAAGGATAAACATCTCATCTCATTTAACATGCCTCCCCTTTCATCTTTACTGCATGGAGTAGATTGAGTATCCCTGTGTATTGCTTTTGGAGGTATCTGCCAGCAAATAAAAGAGTCAATGCAAACACACGTACTCTGAAGTATTCTGTAACACATAAGGCTTACTGATGATTATATGCCATAAAATTCAACCCACTTTCTAAATACATAAAATCGCTAGATTTTTAAATAAATGACAATTAAAAAAAAAAAAAAAAAAAAAAGAACATGATGTATTGGCCATGAGGAGGAAGAACAAGGAAGGGTAACAGTTCTCTGATTCACTGTGAATGCACATACCTATTAAATAATCCTGATGAATGCAAAAAAGCAGCCACATAATTTTCACTCAGTTACAAAAATAGACTGAATTGGAGGTTTCTAAAGGATGAAAAGAAAGAATAAAGTATTCAAATATATGGCTCATACAGGACATTAACACAAACAACCCTTAAAAATAGTTCTTTTTAGCAGGACAAATACATCAGCATTCAAAAATAAGTATCTGACACAGAGACATCACATGAATGGAGGGGTTGACTGTACTTTTCCCTCATCTGATGAATTTTTGATAATTTGAGAAATTGGGAGAATTGGACAGTGGCTTGACAGCACTCTCATTAAGTTTCAGGACATAAATAGTATGTCGCACATATTTGAGTTGCATAATAACCAAAGTATGGATAAAGTAATGCAGAGTAGATCTGTCCTATGCAGCAAAACGAGTGCAGGGACTGACAGCTCCTCCTTACGGAGCCTGTTTTGGAGCCAGTCAGGAGTTTCAGTGTGGTACAAACCCTGTGTGAGTGCAGCCACGCTGCTTTGAGAAGCGAGCTTCTGCCCATGTCCATAGCGTTGCACTGTGAGGGTGGGTGCACTGGCTTGGTGGTGCTGGCTCAGGGTAGCTGGAGTTACTTTATAGCTCAGACGTGCCTCTTGTACCATCAAAAAACAAATTCCTGAAGGAAGGAAAGTGGTGGTGTACCATTCCATGAACTCTCTTTGCTTGCTGTGGCTGGAAAAAAAATTCTAGAACGCAAAAATTTGGAAAAAATCTTTTACGACAAAAATACAGGTGAAACAATGTATAAAATTGTTCTGTTTTCTACACTGGATTATTATTAAATGCTAAATCAAGTTCAAGGGTTTGGTCCTAATCTTCAAAGTTTCCCAGAAGTTTGTCCCAAAGCAATCAGCAAACAGATCACACTGTCTTGAGTATGACGTCCCATAGTAGCTCCTGTCCTGTCCTAGGATGACACTGTTGAATTTACCAGAAAAAAATGCAGGTGTAAGACAGGAGAATTAACCTTTTGTGCTTATAGAGATGTAAAGAGCCACAGACTTCATGCATGTGTGAACAAACATAACAGACACTTCTCCATCTTTGCTCTTGGCAATACAAGTTCCTTCAGTACAAATGGATGAAGAAACATGTAATTGTGTACATGGTGATAAAGCCTACAGAATTATGGTGAGTAGACAGAAAGTTGAGATGAGAAAACTTTTACTTTATCAGGCCAAAATCAGAAGGCCTGGAAATGTAAAATGATGAACTATTGTTATAAACGTTACTTTTCAGAGATCCATCATCCACAATTCACATAGATTTATTGGGCTCAGCAACCACAAACATCTTTTATCAGAATAATTTTGACTTTAAACACTGTTTATTAAATATGTGGAGAAGGCCCAGAAAAAAATGAGCAGTCCCAGAGTAAAAGCAATTACATCAGAGTTCTATAAATTCTCAGTGTGACTGTTCTGTAGGCAGAAAGTACATTTATAACTAGGAGTAGAAACATCCATTTGGTGGCATGAAATGTGTTTTTGTTTGTTGTTGTAGTCTTGTGTGGGAAGTAGGTACCTCAAAAATGTATGGTTTTAACCATATTATGCAGTTGATACATATAAGTTGTGGGGGTTTCTTGTAGGATTATTTTTGATGATGAGTAATTGCATAGTATGTTTAGTGATATCATATAATGAAAACAAAGCCCTCGAAGATTTTTTTTTTTGCTATATTGCCTTTTATTTAAGATTACAAACATTATGTGCAAGTTAATATTTGGCTGGTAATACTATAAGAACACTGGGAAGAACTATATCTCCAAACTAGAATTTAGCTTGATCAGTGCGAATTAAGATTGGTTTTACATGCAGAGATTTAGTAAATAAAAGGTGGCATTGTTTTTAGGTATCGGAAGGTTCTGGAGAACAAAATACAATGCTGTTCTCATTGTTTTTATAATTATCTTAGCAACTTTGCATAATTTTTAAAGCCCAGTCTAAAAACCCATTCGGTTAATGAACTTTGGATCAATATTCATCAACACCATAGTAACTGATGGTCTAGTCAAAAAAGAACTGAAAATATGTTTTAATGCATGGCAATCAAACACAAGATGATCAGTTAAAGCAGTTCACTATCTGAACTCTGTAATTGATTTAAAAAAAAAATCTCTGCATAACTTTTTCTCACTTCTCAGAGCTTAATGTAGCTGCATTTCAATATCAGAAGTCTATACTCCCTAGCATGATACAAAAAAAAACATTTTTGGAAGAGGGAATTTTGCACTGGATCCTCAGTTGCGTGAGTAGGATAAGAAGAATTCTTCCAATACATATTGCATGACAGTGAATTCTCATTTCGTTCTTCCCCAGAGCCAGAAATCTATTGAAGTCTTCGGAGTTATGTCAGTTTATATTGGTTGTGATTCAAGGTTTTAACGTAGAGACTTCTGACTGTAAGAATGCGTAGTGATCCTGAACACATTAGCATATGCTGGGTGCTTAAATTTAAGCCTTTTTAAGGTACTGAGGGTTAGACATCCAAAAGTTGAAGAAGAAAAAGCCAATTTAATCATGCACTGAATTGCAGTCTGTCCATCAAAAGTTTTGTGTTAAGGGTCATTCCACCCGTTTCATGAAAAGAAAGGAGAAAAGGCCACAGGAGAATTCTAAAAGAATTTAAGTATACTGCCTTTCCATTAAGTATTTCAGTGCCAGCTTCTTGTCCAAAAGAACAGAGCAGTGTGAAATGGGAAGCTCTGATTTTTCATGTAAGGAAATATTGTATGGTTTGTTTCCATTATTTTTCCAGTTCAGCCAGTCTTCATTAGAGAGCAGCCCCATTGATATCTGTGGGAAATTATATAATAACTCCTTTGTATGCCTTCTCTTAAATGTTAAAAGTAATTATCCTGTCCCTTCACAAAGCATTCTCCCATTATTCAGAAGAGATCTCAAGAAGTCATGGCCTTATCATAGAATGAACTATGTTTTGTGAACAGCATACCTATTATCTGTGAGAAAAAAAGGTATAATTTGTCCTTTTGCCTAGGGCTTGCTGGCATATATTGCACAGCACAAACCCTGAGGCAATAACTTCATTTGTACCACCCCATTTTGCCTTTAAAAAAGAGAAAGAGAAAGAAAGGGATAGGGTAAAATCCATCTAACCTACAACTACTCCCTTATTCAGGCATAGAATGCATTCAAACCCCTCCTAAGTATAACAACAACATCATCATTCAAGACAAAAGGTTTTCTTCTTATTAATATTTATATTCTGCTTCAATAAAATTTTCTCTGTTGAGTTGATCTCAATAGAGCGCTCACCTCTGAGCGCACACACCTGATCAATAGAGGCTTTTAATACTGGGACTGACAGTGCAGTCCCCAGAGGAAATGGACAGTCTATATTTTCATGTACAAGTTTGACAGAGGGATCTTTCACTGTTCACATTGAACTGTGAAATGGTCACACATCTGCATAAAGGGCAGGTTTATGAAGAATTCAGCCCAGATAAACGATTCACCTGCCTAAACTGTCATTCAGAACTTACAGAATCCAGTAGATTGCCCAAACTATCTCAGAACACCATTCCTCAACCTTTCTCAACTGAAAGACCATCTAACCTTCTCAGCAAAATACCCCAAAACTAATTTTAGAGAATACTTTCCACCGTAAGGGGAGTGACAGGGAAAGGAGAAGGAGAGGTTGGCTGGGCATGATGCAAGAGTGGTTTTACCACCGTATAATCAGTGAACACCTTGCATGGATATGAAGTGTGGAAATGGGACCGTGAAGGTATAGTCCACAACAAGATCCCCACACATTCCATGACCATCAGTATGGGTATCTAAAACTGCCTTCCTGAGCTCTCCTCTGCCTCCCTGTTCCCCATAGATCTAAGGACTGCTGCAGGGAGCTTCCTGCTCCTTGTCCAGCATTGAAAAGGAATGGAGATTTTAGCTGATGGTCAAGAAAATGCAGACACTATCTGCCATGGTGGGCAGTGGCTAGCCTCATATTCCAGTGCTTAGTAGACTACCTTCTGAGGTTTTCCAGACAACTGGTTGAGAAACATCAGTGTGGAATGACATCTAGTAGTGATCTGATCTTTACTATGCATCTGTAACATCATTATTAGCTTTCATAAATAACCTCCTTTTCTCTCACCAAAAGGTTTACAGATAACTCTTTCTCTTGTTGAAAACTCAAGGTGAAAATGCACGTGCCTCACTTCAATTTTGAGACCAAAGTTTTATGAGCTTTCATGTGACACAGAGGAGTGGTAGTAAAAGGCAAAAAAATGCACACAGCACTTGACCTCCAAGCTCAGCTCTGGCAGCCTCCCAATGTCCAGATATCAAAGGCAAAACCAGTTCAAACTATTTCATAAATTCAACAACTATAAGAAACATGTTGAATAAAAATGAGCCTTCACATTCAGACTCTTTCAAAATAAAAAGATAAATTTGAAGGAATTTAGACATCAGGAAAAAGTTAACCGTTAAGACAGTGATGCAGTGGATTAGACTGTCCGGGAAGGTTGTGGAGTCTCCATTGCCAGAGGACTGCCAGACTCCGTAAGCATAGAATAGCACAGATGGATGTTCATGGCAGGAGGATGGATTACATATCTTCTCCTTCAGTCTTATTTTGTGTGATTTTTTTGGTATGATTTTAACCCATGCAATGCTTTCATTTTCTAGACAGCTGCTCAGCAAAGTGCTCTGAAAGAAGCTGCATACCCACAGGACTACACATCAGATACTGTCACTGCAAGCACTTTCCATGATTTTACTTAAACTATGATTTTCCCAAGAGAAATGATTCCCAAGAAGCATTTCTTTTGAACAGACTATCATGTAATAGGTGTCAATTATAAAAAAAGTTGCTACAGTTGCTCCTAAAAATGCCCACAGACGTTGTGTGTGATACCTTCTGTGATTGCTGGCGAAATGTTCTATTGCTAAAGAAAACCAGAGCAGTAAATTCTGCATATAGCAAACAAAGCTTTTACGTGTTAGATTTCCAGCAGAGAAGCCTGGTATCAAGAGATTTTGCTTTCTAATCAACAGAAAAATTCCTCAGGGACTAGGAATATACTCAGTTTGTTTTCAGTCTACAGGCAGTGTACAAAGTGGGACAGAGCTTGGGTTAGCATGACCCTCATAAAACAAAGTGTGAAAAGACCATTAGTCCTCCCTCCTCTTACCCAGTGAAAAAGCAAAAGCTAGTGTTGGCAATTGAAAAATCACATTCAGGTATGTTTTGAGGTTATCTGCTTATAAGAAAACACATGTGTGTAATATTTATGAAGGGGTTCTGTAAAATGCTTTGCCGAAATTTTTAATCCATATCCATATATGGAAAAGATGATTCCAGTTCAGGAGTCTTCGAGAGTGGGACAGGAGAAGGGACAATCTGGGATTTAAAGCATGTCATAGCCTTCATCAGGTACAGGAGAGTTCTGGAGCAGAAAAGCAAACTTCCCCTAGGCTCCTTCCTGTCCACTACTGGCTGGATGTCTCTTTGCCTGGCCATGGGGAATATTTCTTAGGAATAAACCCTTATCCATGGAGCCATTGCCATGAGGAGTCTGAGGAGTCTAATAATCATCCATTGTTAATAATGACAGTTAACGTTCACACTTTTTGCACCCCATTAATCCAGATTATGTTCTTTCAACTATTGCAAAATCTTTTTTTTTTTTTTTTTGGTGAAGAGTCTTCTCCAACACAGTTGACTTCAGATTTGAAGTTTACTTAAAGGTTGTTTGCTTCTGTTTTCTTTATTCTTCTCTTTTTCTCAGTGATTGGGCTATACATTGTTTTGAGTATAATTAGATCATCAAAGGTCATATTCCATCAGGGAGTTTTCTGTTACAAGCTTCCTTCCTCCACATGTCAACAGAAATTCTGCATTTTAAGGTTAGAGTCTAATCTTTATATTCCTGAAACTGATCATCATGAGAGCAGTTATCAAACATCATTTCATTTTTCTGGTAGGCTGGCGGCAGGTATTTGGACAATATTACCAACTCCCCCAATATGCTTTTGTATCTATTGCCTCCACACCTTGATATTTGCTCTTTTAAAAATCTCAGTGACTGGCACATACTCAAAACTTTCTGAGGCAGCTTAAATGGACTGACATCTCCCAAATTAATTGGTTATATTCTCAATACAGTGACTACAGATGGGCCAGTTAGTATATGTATGATGTCGAGGTGGGACTGTTGCTCATTTACCTTAAATTTTTATGCTAGTATATTATTTGTTCTTTCCCCCTTGGGGTTTCCCCAGAACACTCCTGGCTTTGAACAAACTGTGATTTATTGTATCATGGAGAACATCACATGGTAGTTCAAGACTGTTTGGAAATAAATAATAAATAACAAATAAAAAGAAGCTTTATTTTTCAACAATTTGCATTTGAAAACAACTTCTAAAGTGCTCCACTATTAAAGTATTTAACAAGCAAATTTAGTGTGCCTGGCAAAACAAAAATGGTAACATTGCTAATTATGTCTGCCTACCAGGGAGTGGGTTTTAGTACATCCTAAACCATTTCAGAATGATGGTCTCTGTTCTGAATAACTTACGGCCGAAGGAAGAATGGACAGACAAGCAGACAGAGAGCAAAGAAAGAAAGATTTCAGACTAGACAGAAGCCTTAGCAATGAGTTCATTTAAGGTGTGACAGGCCAGAGAGACCTATATGGGATAGAACAGGGAGAAAATTTTGTATATAAGGCCTATGCTGATCAGTCATAACAATGCACAAAAAGTAATCTGAGGTTCTCTAGTGTATTATCTTTAAGGATAAAACCTTCATGTGGAAACAGCACGGCTTATTCTGTTTTCATGCAAACTAGTTTCACAATGGCAAAAATCCTTCTGCTGTAATAGAATTAATGAGGTTTTGTTAGTAAAAGCAGGGTGTTGAGAGAAGCAAGGAACCCATTAACAAAAGCAGGAGCAGTCTGCTGCAGGATGTGGTAAGAGCACTGGGTATAAATTATAAACACTCTGGATTGACCGCAGGTGTATTAGTTAAGCATTAGCAATACTGAATGTGTTTCATTAGCTTACTGTCACTGAAACAGAAGGTCTGCGGAATATAATCATGCAGTAAAGTTAGGGTTTTCTCCAAAGTCTTATGTAGAATAACATCAGAATTTTGCTACCATCTGTAGCCATAACTTTCCTCCTTTGTATCATTCCAAGGATACAGATGCTGAATACAAGCAGAGAGGGTAATACGCTCTAGTTTGGAAACTGGCCAGTGACTAGGAAGGGAGTATGGTCAGGGATTTTTACAGTCAATGACAGATCAGAGGAAAACTAGAAAGCCAATGAGCCTGGAATCCTTCTCTGTAAAGCACGAGTAAAGAATTGTGCTGCTGCAAAACGGTAGAGAGTTGTCTGATTGTCCATCTTTAAGAAGGTCAGGATTATTTTCATCAATTAACCAGATTCTGAATAGTAAATTTTGCTGTCAATACCACTATTTCTCCTTACTTGCTGGATAGAGGTCTATTTCTTGTTACATGATTTTAGCCACATATCTGATGTCTTGTGAAAATGACAGCTACAGAAATGCTTTCTCACACATTTTGATCCCCAAGGATTTGAGACCAGAGCTGTCCCTGTGTTTTCCCACTCCCACTCAGCTGAAGATAGACCAAAGTGACAAACAGAAAAAGAAAGGACTTCTGATGGAGCTGTGAAAGCTAAATGATCTATTGAGACACCGGGGAAAACGCTCACCCACGCCATGACATGAAGAGTACTTTTCTTTAATGTAAGGAAAATGTAGCCAAATCAATCTGCTCAGTGCTGCGGGAGGCTAAGGAAAAGGCTTTTTAGCAATTCAATATAATTTAGAAAATATCCAGAGCCTCTTTTAAGTGGTTTATATTTTCGCTGTGGTAACAGAGTGTTCCAGAGCTGAAGGATCTTCTATTCACCTCTGGAGCACTCAACGGTTTAGCTCCAAAGCCTTCCCTTGGTTGCACTCTTATAGTCTTACCTCTACTGTGATAGCATCGTCATTCAGAACACCTTAGTTAAAGGCATACGGGGCGATACCTTTCCTTGTTGTGAGAAACATCTGACCTTAATGTGTCACATGAGATACAGGCTCTATGTAGAGGTACAAGAAATTGGTTAATCTAAGTTTAGAGACTCTCCTTCCCTATAGCCCATATGCAGCCTTCCTGTGGATACACCATCTGTTGATTTGATGTTCTTCCCTCAGGCTACAGAAAGCAGAATTTTTCCCTGCCTGATTCAGGATACCAGTGTAAGTGAATCAAAGTCAATAAGGATGCGGTGTTTTGGGAAGGAGATGGTGACAGGATGAGCCACTGCCTTGTTTTATAATCATGAGCAGTAGCCATACAGGCAATAAAAATTTATGCCAAACTACTTTCTCATGCTGGATCTCATCTAGCTTTGCTCAACCATTAACTCTCTTACTCTGTTAATGTCGCTAAAGAATATACATAAAATATATTGTTATAAATAAGATCAGCAAGCTTTTATAATCTAATAGATAAAAGATCTTCTTGTCACAAAGAACAAGATGTCAAATTGTGATGGGAAGGCTTGTATTAACATCTCTATTGGCTCTTTCTCCCTTGTCAGCACAGTGATATATTTGACTTCTTTCAATGAAAACTAAAAATAACTGATTAAAAATGCCCTGAGATTTCACACCTATGAAAACAGGTTAAGGAGAGACAGAACAGGTCAGTCTTATAAAAATATGGTCAAGTGTTTCACAGAACACAATCTGTTATTTTTCATTGCCAGACTGCTTAGAAATCTTTCCTATATCAGGCACGCAAGGAAATCATCAGGAAGAGGCAAGAAAGATAAGGTGAGGTAAAAACAAGGGTAAAGAACCACTCTCCTGTGGCAGGATTTCTAGCAGATTGAGAGTTGTGGTACTGCCAAGCCAGTACAGAAAATGGGTTTCCACTCAAGACGTGAGAAATATTTCTATCTTACTGAAAATCTGGCTACAGAATAATAATGTTCCAGATATTTTTATTTTTTATTTTGAAATGAAAGACATTAATACTCAGATTGCGACCGACACACTGTACGTATTTGTCTGGTTCACTGCAGTCACTGGTTCTGAAATCCAGTTTTCTTCTCTCTCTGCTGTAGCGTGCCAGTTTGAAATGAAAGCTGCCCCTGTTGCTTGGCTCAGAGGTATGTAATTCCTGAGAAAGGTCTCTTTGTTTGTCTTTCCTCATTCTAGTAAGTGGTGTGCAATGGGAAGGTGGTGTTAGCAATGGATGATCTGTTTTGTGTATTCCGAAGGATATAATCTAATGAAGGTTTGTAGTAACCCTTTTAACTGTTTATAAATTGGTTGAAGTAAATAGATTTTTTAATTTGTTTTTTTTTGCAAAGACTTCTTAGTAGCGGAGATTTTTCTTCTATGTGAAACCAAAGTGTACAGTGGTCCTGATCTATTTATTTGGATGATTGAACTTCCTGGGCAGATAAAAATTTGCAGTCTTAAATGCTTAAAACTGGAGATGTACCATCAGCTTACAAAGAAATTAACTGGAGGAATTATAGCAGCTTCTAGTGGACAAAAGATTCAATTTTGGGAAACCATTTTAATTGTGATTAACAGCTTGATACGGTGATATTCACATTGCTTAACTTCAGCCGTCTAAGTTAGGTACCTGAATAAGCAGTCTACTCTCCTCAAGCTGCCCTGGAGCAAGCTGCATGGATGTAACTTAAAATCCCGTGGAGGGTAATTCAGAGAGTCTGAAGTTGAGGCATTCGAGAGAGAAAACGAAATTAGGTGTCTAAATTAAGCAGAGTGAATATGCCATCCTTGTGACTTGCTGGGGAGTAGATGGGGAGCAGCCTTGTAGTACTGTAACTCTTGCTTTCCTTAGAGCGAGGGTCTATGGAGCCCTCTGCCCTCCTTGCACTCACAGGGCAGCTGCTGCTGCTGCTGCTGCTGCTGCTGCTGCTGCCTAAAGCAGGGCAGGGATTTGGAGCCCACGGTAGGTGACAGGGCACTGTAAGAGCTGCTCCCAGCTACTCCAGGATTGAAATTACTATGGATTATTTATGCCAGACCTATTTAAATGCCTGGCAGAGGATAAAAAAACGAGAGAGAGAAAATTGCCACTTCAGTAAAAGAATCTAAAAGTTTACTGTAATTAAAAAAACAATGAAAAAATAGTAAGCGAAAAAAGTGCTTCAAGGGGATCCAGTCATGAAACAGTATTATCCTGAAAGTCTAAAGCTTTTAATATTACATGAATTATAAATTATGAAATGGAACAGTCAAAAGATTTCCAGACATTTCCCTGCTGATGTATAATCTTCTATCACTCATTGTCACCTTGTGTTTACATCATCCTCTGCACCACAGCATTGGCTCCAGCCCATAACAGTTAATGCGTTAAGTGCTTTTTTTACCTTAAGATTCAGCATTGTTGTAATCAAAATGTAACAGAAAAATTGTGGTGTAAGTGAGACATATTTTAGCTGTAGTTGATCTCAACACAGCTTTAGCATTTCACCCATTTTATAACAAAAGGATACATTAAGCAATAGCAAGAAAGTCTAAACTTTCGTGGTGATCAGCAAATTTACACCACTTGCAAAATAACTTGACTAACAGAGTAAAAGACTAGAATGTCCACACTTCTGAATTTTCTGGTTTAGATCACAGCTGGTGTTAACTGGAATCAGTTCTTTAGCATTGTGACAGTTTAGATCATTGAGGGATCTCCTTATGCTTCTTTTGGGTCTTCTCCTTCTGTTTCTTTTACTCTACCAGACTTTTCACTACCATTTTTTATCCTAATAAGAACAATCTAACAAACCTTTGTTTGCTCACCTAATGTAAATGCAATTGTTCTTTTGATCTGTCCTACTAGCCATTGTATAAATGACAGAAGCGTACAGTGATGATTTTAAGTCTGAAATTTCCTGTCTTCCTTGGACAATAAATATGCCAAAATGTTGAAGCAATTCAGATCAAACAATCTAAACAATCTTTTAATAACCACCTACTCACTTATAGACAAATGAGTTCCATTTCCTTCTCTTCTTTCCCTCTCCATCTACTTCAAAGTAAAATAAAGTGGCAGTGCAGCCTATTATTTTCTGAGTTTGCCTTTCTTTAATGAGTCCTATCTTTATTGATCCTCCTGAAAGCTGGGTACCATCTAGCCTGGGTACTAGCCTATTTCATGGACAATCCTATAGCCTGATGTTTAATGGGAGTTCATTAGAGGGACACAGGCAATTTAAAAATTGCAGTTTTACGACTCCAAACTTCAATCCAACATTTTTGTGACTGTTCTTGTACTGGTTTAGTAACCATGATGCTGAAAGCAAGGAGAAAATATGGGAATTCTGTTTCTGGTTCTCCCTCAGCGCTTCCAGTTCCTCGGTCAGTTCTTTGCCCTCCTAGCTGGAGAGCATCCTCCAGCAGACTCATGTGCATGTGTAATATGGTTTGAACTTCAGTTGGAGCCTCCCTTGTGTTATACAGCTGCTCCTATACCTACAACTACCATCGCTACAACTTTCATCTTGTTAACAATTCCTTCACAGAACAGCTCATACACAAAAGGAGTTTGAGGAAAAAGTCTTCTAAATACCCAAGTTCTTTTCAGTTGGGTTACCATATGTGTTTTAGGCACCAAACCTTTCAGCATTTGCACTGGGAGGGAGAGGTCTAGGATGGCCCTTCAGTACTGTATCTGGACATAAAATGATACATCCGAGAGAGAAACAACACTGTACTACAACTAAACATTACATCTGTACCTGTGTTTCAAAACAGGTGCTATCTACTTCAGCTTATTAGATCTGCTTGTATTCCTTTCCAAATTCCCAAAGAGAAAATGTGTTTTGTCTGAGAAATAAAAATCTTTTAAACAATACAAACATGTAATCAAACAAAATTGACTCACTGAGTGACAGAGTAATATCCTGGAGACGTTGTTTGATCAATAATATTTTACTTCTTGTAGCAGAAACTTAGGTAATGAGAAAGGGACATTTTTAGTTCTTGTAGGCTTTTAGTCTTTATATGTCACTAGATAAGATGATCAAGTACACACTTTTTACTCTATCTGAAGATAGGGTTGACTCCTTATCCATTGGATCTCGCACTGTTGTATCACTAAGATGAGGAAGAGAAGTGGCAAGTCTGGTATACTGGTAGTCTGGTCTTAAACACTCCTGTTTCTTGAAACGTGGTAGTAGCACACTGCAAGTTACCATGCCCAGATATCGCAACTGCACCAGACTGCTGGAGCGCGGATTTTGGAAAAAAGAAGGAGCTGCCTTCAGCCCCTTTTCCACACTCACACAGTGCCAAAGGCACCCCACAGCCCATACGGAGCAAGTTAAAAGTTCATTGTCAGTTATCTACGTTTGGTATCCACACACCTCACAGCTAATTATTTAGCTCATGGTTTTGGAAAGAGCAAAACTTGCCATTTACTTGGCTTAACGTGACCTGTCGCAGGATGTGTTGCTTGGGAGTGTCCCTACAACTATTTGTGCTACATAACATTCACGTTTTTTCCTCTAGTTTAGCACTCTGACAGACTTCAATGAGTTTTACAGTTGTTTAGGTGTCCACAACTACCTGTTGGTGCCCATAAGGATCAGCATCCCATTGTGCAAAGCTGCTTTGATTTAAGGCACTGTTGTTTTTACAGACACTGCCCATAACTACCTTCAAGTGACTGTTATGCTGCAATTTCTTCAGAAAGAGCAGAAATCATTGTGTGTGCTTTCTGGAGCTACAGTCAAGAATCTACACGATAAGGTTTAATGCCTAAACACTAAAGAGTGTTTCCTGATGCTGTCTGAGCATCCCAGCCTGCTCAGACAGCTCTACTTTATTAATCTAGACTCTGTATTGTGTTTATGTCTTTCTGATGTGGATGAAAATTTAAAAAATCAGTGACCCATTGCAATAATTAATTTTTAGGGTCTCTCAAGCTGCATTTGAGCTTTGTTTAGCTATCAGAGGGTCATTTACTTATCTGCTTCTATATCTGGTTTGGTCAGACCACATAGAGACATTTAGAAGAAAACAAAAGTATTTTGTTGGATTAGTCACACAATTACTTCTACAAAAGCAAGCTAAGAGTCATTCCTGCATTGTGCACCTCCATTACATGTGAAACAAACACGCTTTATTAAAGAGCAGGCCAAATAAAAAGGGCATTTCTAATTTCATATCCTGCTTTTGGGAAAGTTCTGTTGGTTAGTGGAAAGATGGAGCATAAAGGTTTTCTACACCAGAAAGTATTATTGTTTGACCCAGTCTAATGAGTTTTGATCTTTGAATTGCTAGGGTTTTTTTTTTTACCGAACTGTAGTGAAATTACAATTGCAATGACTTGGAGTGAAATCCCTTGGAAGAGTAAGATAAAACATAAAATTCAGAGAAGCTACTAATATGCATAATTAAATATAAAATGTGCCAAGAAGAATAAAATAGAGAGTAAATATTGCTGCTTCTTTCTCTTTTTTCCTTCCCTTTTGTTTTTTTTTTTTAACCAGTCCTTTGTTCAGGAAAAAAGAGTAAGAAAAAAAAGAATCAACAATGTGTGATAAACTGGACTGTCTGATCTGCACTGTCATCTCTGGAGAGCACTTCACATAGAGGAAATGATCCAAAAGATGACAAATCATCTGAATTTTTTTCACAACCCTCAGTGATCTTTAGATAAGGCATGATGTTATGCAAACTGCCTCCCCTGATATCATAAGGATTTTAAGTAGTAAGACTCCAGATAGAAATCCCTTTGAAATTACCATCAAAACTGTCATTTACTTCTGGGTAAAAATCTGAAACCTGAAATGAGGACAGTATATGCAAAAAAAAGAAAAGGAAGGTTACATGTATTCTTCAGGTGTGTCTATAGCTGCCTCTTCTTTCTGCAGTAACATTCAGGTATTATCTTTAACCAGCTTTTTGCATTGTCTCTAAGAGTACATTTCTATCATTTCTGCCTAACTAATTTCAGCTGTCACCAATGTCAAGAGAGTACAATTGGTAAACAGCAGAGAGATAATAACAGGCTTTCTGGGCAGTCCTCAGGAGGTCTGGTTTGACTGCTTTCAAACATCTGGGTGAGTAATTAAACAGAAAGCTAGCTAAAACCGATCAAGGTTACGTCCTTGGCAAGTCTCTTGTTTTACTTTACCTCTAAAAAATTCAAGGAATGGGAGGTGCCAGGAAGCAGCTTGTGGGGATGCCTCAGGAGGGGGTGAATCAAGGGTAACCTCCCACCAGCTGGGCTCTCACCGAGGGGTCCACCAACGGCCCCACACACAGCAAGGGGGAAGCCAGAACCAGGGGTCACCCTGGAGATGGGGATGGAGACGGGGATGGAGACTACCACTCCATGGCAGAGCTCAGGGAGGGGCTGAGATGGTCCTTGAGGCCAAGGGTTGGGAGGCAAGGGGGAAGCCTGAAGTTACAGCCGTTTGGTACCTTCAGGGCCCTGATGGGGGCTGTGAAAGCCTCTCCACAGGAAATGTGCCTTACACTAAATTGCAATGTGGAGAACAAAGTGGATGTTAATGTGAATTACAGAACCTTGCCTGACATCCTTACAAAGAATCCCTACTTAAATGTGGAATAGGACTGTAGGGGGCTTTGGTGTCAAAAGCAACTTCTGGGGAAATTGCCTTATTTAATTGTAAAATAGCACTTAGTCATGTTGACCTGACTTCCCTGAAAGTCATGCCACTATTGATAAAAAATCAGTTGTATACACAGACCATGCAAAAATCTGTGATGTTGAAGGACATCAAGGCATGTGGTGGTGAGAAAGGTGCAGCATGGGCAGAGTGATCCAGGGCAGCAGGACAGGGAGAAACACAGCATGGATGGGAGCCTGTACCGAGAGGGATAAAAGAGAACTGATGAATATATGACAGAGTCACCTGGAGCATCAGTGGCCTACTGTGTGCAGACCTGGGCTGGGTGGTTGTCTTGTGTCTGTCTCCCATGGCATGACCATACCTTGATACAGCCATAGAGGACAAGCATCACTATCCTGCATGTCCTGCCTAAGGAAGAAAAAGCTATTGCAGCTTCAAGGCCATATGAGCTCTACCATCCTGTGTGGTGGCAGGATGGATGCAGCCATCCAAGGGTATTGGCTGCTCCGGGGGACAGACAGAAATGACAATGAAGTCATGAAGCTGTGACTGTTTTGCCCGTGTTAATGCCATGTGCAGGACCAAGAGGACAACTTTTGCCCTCAGGCTGTGCTGTTTTGCATGCTTGCTGGCCTGGAGTAGGATGTTTGGTTATGCCCGACAAACCAGATGTGACCTGTATCCTGACAGATGAAGAAACCCGATGTAGGTTATGGATTTCAGGGGTAGGGATACTGATGCTGCTTTCCAGAGGTATTAAGAAAAATACCATAAAAAAAAAAACAAACCAAAAACCAGAATGAGTCCACTGGGAAGGTTCAAGGCTGCACAAGACACACAAGGCAATGGTAGCGCACACCCCCTAATTATGACTTCACCTGATCCTCGGGGTGGTGGATCCCAGACGTCTGTCTGTACGCCTGAGAGGTGGGCATGAACATCCCAGCAGGACAGGCTGGAATTTTCTTTTGAATGAAAGGAAACAGGTTGAGGAAGGAGGGGTAGTTCTGTGCGTCATCCTGTGAAAGACCAGAGATGAAAGCTGTGTTTAAAAAACGCCTTTCTAGACCAGGTGTAGAAAGACAAGAGATAGCAGTCAAATCACTATGGAAAATGAGGATTTTATGGGTTTTTACAGTTCGGATTATTTTATGCATTTTTAAGAGTATAATATTTAGTAGAATTTCTTTAGATTCTTTCAAAAAAAAAAAAAGTTTCATCCTTAATAGAACCAGCTGACATTTTCACATTCAATGTTTAAAGAGGAAAAAATGTGTATATATATGTATACATATATGTGTATATATATGTATATTTACACACACATTCTGAAATGGTAAAGGTTGCCTAGAGACATTATAAAGGACAGTTATTAATTTGCTGGAGTTAAGACAGGTTTGTGAACAAAGGGGTCATTTCAATTTCAAAAAATTGTTTTGGAAAAACCAAATTAACCCGAAATTCATTTTGTTGTTTTAAAATTATTCTCTACATGACCATGACTTGCAGTTTTCTTTCCTTCAGCTTTATTCTAAAATATTTAATATCGTTAAGAACACTAAGATCCAGAACAAAACATTTTCCCTGTCGCCAAATTATTTTTTCGCCTTGCCTATCACCAAAAAAATTAAACTGTTTTTAATTCTCCTGCCTCAGGGAAATCCTTCAGGATTGACAGAAACCAAACAAATTAAGTATTGGTAGACCTTAATTCTACATGGAATTTAACGACATTTTCATCCCACCTCCCTAACAGTTGTTTTGAGGTTTACATTGTTGGATTTTACATGCATTTTAAAGACAGAAAATTCAGTATAAGTGATATAAATCATTACAACATTATGGTAAACATAGGGGCAAAAAAGAATGCCACAAATAGTTCTGAGACAATAAAGTGTTAAAACCTAAAAAATTATCTAAAACGTTCTTCAGTTTAAACAGATCTCGATTTAGGCAAACGATTGTCCTCTTTTAAGAATTCACCAAGGCCTTTCATTTACAGTTACTAATCTCTTCTGTACTTAAAGACCATTAATTCCTTAGCTACTTAAGGTATAATTCCTCACAAAATTTTATAATTAATTCATGCACACATTATGCCTTTTCATTTATCATACTTGGAGCTAATTAACTTATATGTTTCCGTAAGGCCCTTAGAGGAACTAGCTGTATGGAAGAACTAGGGTTTTTTTGCAATGAATCAGATAAGTCAATGTGATAATTTAATGAATGTTCTGGTCCAGATTTTTATCTCAATTACATCATGGTGAATAGCAGTATTGAATAACGGAGTGTATAATTGAAATCGCAACCTCGTCTTCAACAGCAGCAACTCAGTATTTTAAGTAATACCTTCTAGGACTGCGCATTCACAAATGGTTATTGGTACTGCAAGGACAACCAACCGTGGCAGCTTTAACATGTCAACCAACTCCAAAAAGATACGTCTTTGAGGACTAGACAGAAATCCTCCTTTGTTATATTTTTTTCAGGTGCTTTTATTTTTAAATATTGTCCTGAACTAGTGCTGTCAGAAACCATGAAATTTTGCTTTTCCAGATGAATCAGAGTAGGAAACATTGGACGAATATCTATGACAATGGCCTTTATGGAAGAACTTGGTGTTATCTACTCTTGCAAGATAACTATAGGCAGAACTGACAAACAGTGAACATTCAGTTCACTGGTTGAGACATAAGAATATTTTGGGGTAGAAATGAAGTTTATGATCTAAAAATTGTAGAAAAATGAGAGAAAAAAAAGTTAGGTCAACCCAGAACAGTTTGATCCAACTGAAATGTTTTGAGTTCTTTAATAAGTGTTTTAATGTGCTTTTTCTTTTTAAACAAAAACTGATATTTCAAGAAGAAAAATCAATCTTTGATACATTAGCCAAGCATTTCCAAAACAAAAAAATTATTTTTAAAAGTTTGAAAATGAATATTTGAATTAATATTTCAAGCAAATACTTTGATAGTTCTTAAACAAATGAAAAGAACTATTCCTTTTTTTGTCGCCTGAAATGCCTTCCAAATTCAGAGGAGTTTTATAATTATTTCCAATTCCTTTGAAAGTTTTGTTGGTAAATTCAACTGTTAAAAAGCCCTTTAATTTTCATCTTCAGTATTAGAGTAAATATCTTAAAATTTACCTGCATTTGGTTTAAAAATAAACCTGAGGTTTTGCACAAAACAACTAGCTTTTGTTGTTTTAAAACTTGTTTTTATCTCTTCTGGCTACAGAGAAGAGCTTGAATACATGATTATAAAGTGTCCACAAGCCGAATAAAAAGAGAAAAGACATTGACTGCATTGTCTTTTCAATTTTAGATACAGAAATCACTGCTTGCAACTTTGGATATTTGACTCACGGTTCAAACATTGGCAGTTGACCCTGAGTTGCAGCAAAGCGGAGATCAGTAATCAGCGGCAGTAGACGTACCCTGGCACTCTGCAAGGCCAATTCTCATATTCCTCCAAAAACTCAGAGAAAAGATTTCTGCTAGGCAGAACTCTTCTCAATTTTTATTTAAAATGTAATACCTAACCACCTCTCTGACAGCACTTTCACTTTTCGTATGAATTTCTAGGTCAGACTTACAGACAGAAAAGGGATTTTGGACAATTTAGTTTTGTTTCAGATGCATATCGGCATGTCTGAGTGCCTGGTGTTTGAGTATATGAACAATTTCAAGTGCATGCTACGCTAGTTAGAAACTGTGTCAATCTTCCAGGCTGATTTATTGAGTAAGGCCCTCAGCTGCAGCCTGGGCCTATTTGCATGCATAAAAAGGCTAAAGCAGCACGCAGAGCCTTCCAAAAAACGTGATTTATTCAGGACTGTCACCTCTGCAGCACAGGCAGCGTGGGAGATAAGCTCACAGGAGTGCCTCTCTAGCTCTGCTCCAGGTGCTGTGCCAGAGGAGGAGGAGGGGTGCGGTGGGGCAAAGCCTTAGCTTAGGACGCTGTCGCCGTTTAAATGGCGTTGTGGTGAGCTCATGGATATGGCAGTAAAGTCAGGCAGGCCTGAATGTCTGGGTAAAGAGTTAAAAAAGAGATGAAAACTCTCTAGCTACCAGAGCAACCCATAAGTGGCAGTGCGCAGAAGTGACTGAAAGTCATCTTCACCGCTGGGGCCTTGAGAAGATGTGTCTCGGAATCACGCCCATTCTGCTTAGGTATGGAGAAGAATTTTACCCTTTTTTCCTCAGAGGACGTGGACTTTGCTATATATGCAGCTACTGAAGAGAATACAAGTCTAGAACAGCAGCAGAGCAGCCTGGGGTTGTTTTTTTCTCCAGTGGGAGTTTTTCTGACCTGTGACGTCTTCATAAAATACACGCTACTACTAAAAAAAAGAGTATTGATTGTATTTAAAAAAACCCACAAACAAACTGAAAAACACGGCAGTAATGTGTTTGTAATCTCGTCTTTCTGTCATATATCCATATTCTACTTTCACATTGAGGAGAATTTACAGGTCCCTCAAAGAATCAATTCACTTTACATCATATACAGTAAATCAAGTTCTCTTTGAAATACGTCAGTGGCATAAATGCTTAATGTTTAACTTCTACCCTAATTCATAGTAATTCCTTATAATGCAAACTGGATTCATTAACTGACTAGTATTTCTTGTGCAAAAATCACCTATACAGCTTCTGCATATCTTCCAAGAACTAATTACGTGGATACATGTAAGTCTTTCTTAGAAAACATAGGGTTTAAAGGAAGCTCCTGCTCTTTTCAGGAAACAAAAGGTACATGAGTTATAAATGCTTCATTCTGAATTGTTCACTCAACTTAAAATGCAGTATAAAATATTAAGGGCAAACCTTTCTATTAATTAATTATGATTAGGTACTTTTTGCTTAGTTTCTAATTTCAGCAGATTTAAATGGGTAGTACCTCCTGCATAAATATTACACTTATCTACTTAGTGTCATTTTAACTTTGTTAGCATAGCATCATTACATAAAGAAGAAATCATTCTCTTCGTGACTATCCCGTTAGAAGCCCATTTCTCATGGGAGTCCATCATCAGAGGCCTCCGGTGTTGACCAAAGCAAGTGTCACTCAGAACGAAGAGTTTAACAGGTGCTTGCAGGTGTGAATCTTGCCTGACCATGCAGAGTTGCTCCTGGGAACTGACAGGTTCACTCGTGTCCCAGCACCAGCTCAGCTCTCCTGGAGACGTTAAGCACTCAGGTAAGACATTGGGGGAGCACAAACCCCTCCACCTGGGCAGCCGGAGGAGCCAGAGCAGGAGTTTCACAGGGAGGGAGCTGCCTTCCCTTTCCACCTGTGGAGCCTTCACCAGCTTCCACGGCAGCTGCCCAGCAGCTACACAGGACAATTACAGCGAGAGAGGATGAATCCATGAGTGCGGGCTCTGAAAAACATCATTTGAAGTGAAACCTTGGTGATGAGAGTCAAAAAGCTTAGTACTCCATGGCCAATTTTACTAGACATAGGCTAATAAAAAAGCCATTGTTCAGGAGGGACTTTTATGTGGAATTTTATGCAAAAACAGAGATTTATTTTGAAGTTAATATTGTGATGCTAACTTTGTGATATCAGAGTGAAAATAAGAATTCCAGCTTTTCCATATGGACTCTTACAAAATGATGCAGGTTCTCTGGAAGCATGACACTGTCTCTAGCAAGACATGAAGTTGTCTGGCACTTATTGGTGTTATTTCAATTGCATTTGGGATTAATTTAATATTCTCGAGGGGTCATGGGATGAGAGAGAAGGGGTTGAGCATGTAGCACTCACTAGGGTTCAGAAGGGGTTTTTTAAGCTTTTCTCCACAACCTGATGGACTAGAAACCCATTTCATCTTTTCAAAGAAATACTTATTCTTGCATAGGCCTTTGAGTTGGGATACTGTGGCTTTACGGAAAACATTCAATGTTGAAGAATTGTTTTAAAGTCTGATTCAACAACAGTGGCATTATCATGAGATTAGGAAATGGTTTAGCTGTGTTTTGTCTTTGTGACACGACCAGTGGCACAAACGTTCATGCGCTATTACTGACTCCAGCTGAAGGAAAACGGAGAAAGAGACACGAATAAAATACAGTGGCAGAAACAGCAACACTCGGACCCAACAGGGATTTGTGACCCACTGGGCACACTATTTTTTCCTAGCGGTTTAGTCATCTCTTGCCAGTGACAAAATTACTTACTGACCTCACGGTGATACCGTGAAAAATACTCCATGCTTTCTTGATTCAGAGAGGCTTCTGGAGCTCCATATGAATGCTGTCAAATTGTATCTAAATAATTTACTGATGATAAGGTTCTATCAGAAGGCAAGGAAATAAGGGGATGTTCCCTTCTCTGGCCCAGTGTGATGGATAGTTCAGGCAATAGAGAGAGAGGTATGATTTCTGCATTGCCCCATGGAAAAAGAATTAGTTCAGGAATCTTCCTTACTTCCCGGATACCTGAATCCCCCCACATCTGCCACAGAGCAAGTGTGACAAGATTGTGAATTACATGGATACCATTCAGTTTAACCTTTTTTTATTTTCCTTCCTCAAACTTTCAGTGAAGGGGGAAAGCAAACAACACCTATTACAGCTGGAATAAGACAACACCAAGAATCTCAAGGTCTGACCTAGCTTAGATTTTATGTAATGGCAGTGGCTCACTAGGTGAAGGAAGAAGTTTATGGTTTCTTCTTTGGTTTTAAAATCCCCAGTTCTATGAAGCTTTGGACTGGCTATATTTCAATTTGCATAGAAGAGGCTACTATGGTAACACTCTTTGTGTTGCTAGGGCAACCATTTAATAATAATTAATTCCTTTAAAACTAATTCACCTTTAATAGAGTGTTAAAGATAACACACAACACTTCCAAAAGGTGTGAACTTTCTGTGGGAAGGAGTCATGCTACCATTTATAACATACCAGAAAGAATCTTTTTTTCTTTTTTTTTTTTTTTTTCTTTTAAACAAGGAAGGACAATTACTCCTTTTGCCATATCCACATATATTTATGTGACTTGCATCCCATGTACAGTCTCCACAATATCTTTGTGCTTGGAAAAGATACACTCAATATTATAAAATCTCAACAGGACTGCACCAATTCAGATCTCTCGAATTAATGAGTGCCTTCATGTCCTTACAGCGTTCTGCTCTAGCAGAAAACTGCATGCAGGAAAACTGGTTTTCCACCACCCTCAGTAAGAAGCGATGAGGTTTATTACTGTGAATGGGCATGTGTTACACTGCACTGTGTACTGGAGGCATCCTTGGTCAGACTGGCCATGAGATGGTTGGGTAGGACTGTTGGGTAGGTCTTGGGGGGCCCATGGCCGGGCAGGGCAGTGAGAAGCTGGCGATCAGCCCTGCTGTAGCACCACTGGGGCAGGGGACAATAGTCCTGAGAGCTGAAATGGGGTCTTGGGCCATGGGCAGGGTGGGGGGACCCTTCAGGTTTATGACTGAACCAGGCACTTGAAGCAGCTTTCAAAGTCCTGAAACTTTGAATTCAGGTCTAAGCTGCACACCTCAGATGTAAACTTCATAACATCGGAAATTTCCCTCTACATATATTCAGTTAAATGACAATTCAATAGTTGTGAAACTTGAGTCTGAATCCATACGTGCTCCCTAATTTACCCACCGGGAATACAGCTTTTATAGACATTCTCTACTTGCCTCACTGCTCAGCAGGGGATGGAAGTTAAGGGTGAGGAAACCCTCCCACTGACAACATTTTACTCCTGATCACCTCAGTTTAGTCGCTAATATTCAACTCATACACTTATAACCCTGAACTTTCCCCTTGGTGTTCTGGAGCATCAATACCTCCCTTTAAAAGACTTACCTGAACTGCCACGGACAGTCTCTTGCGATAAGCAGAGCACCTCGCCACAAAACTGAAAGGTGGTTTGCACTCCCCTTCCCTTAACTTCCTGAAGATTTTGTGTGCGAGGTGGTTAACGCTACTTGCTTTCAGGAGTGAACTCAGTCCCCAGACCGGGGCTTTGGTACTGCAGAGAGTCACAGATTTCGCAGTGGCCTGACATTTAGTTTCAGATAATCCTGAGTCCTACGCAGAATTTTGATTTAAATTTCATCTGCTTTGTGATTTGAGGTTCTGTTTGTCTGGTGCAAACTCAAACGATACTCTGGGCTGCATTAGAGCGCTTCGAAGCTACATTTCTCCCTCCTCATCCACACTCAGACCACAGCCAAGGAGAGGAGATTCTGTTTATCTGTGACTCTCCCCTGCAGCCACCTGAGGAGGGAGATGATGAGAAATGGGAAACCCTCTGAAACCACCACCCCTGTGGCTCAGAGTGGCTGAGGGAGCACAGATAAAAGAAATTAAAACAGTGTAAAGGAAATGGGACTGAAAGGAGAAGCACAGCTGAGTCACAGCTATTTCTCTGATGTGTTCGGACACTCTGCTGAGCCCTTGCCAGGACAGTGACACCACACCGGTAAGCAGACTCCCAATCCCCACGAGCCGAAATGGCTAAAAAATGCACAAATCTGTCCTTGTTGTAACACGAGGCTGACAATTAGCCTGACAGTCTGCTTTCTGATGCCTGTAGCTATTATTGAAGACATTCCTTTGAAATGTAACCAGAAGAATAGTGAGAACGCAACAGTTTTCTAATCACCATCAACTTATCTGGCTTTTCATCTATCATAAAATATTGGGTAACATCTGGTAAAGAACCCTTTTTTTTTTCCCCCTCCAGCACTTCTTTTAAAGCAGCACCAATGAATCTATCTGACTAGGGGCTGTAAAAGGAAAGCAGATGGCACACTTATCACCCAAAACCCAATCCCACAACCTTGTCTTTACAAACGTCTCTGGTGAGGAGGCAACTTGCTAATGATAGCAATTAGCATCATGGAAATACCAGGAAGGCCAGAACTTTGCAGACAGCATTTCTGATAAGCTCAGGGATTGGTGCTTTTGAAGCCATCCAGACAGGTAGAAACCATTAGTGTCTAATGTTAATTCATCACAACTAATCAGGTCCTATGGGTTTTTACTTTGGTGTAACAGTAGCTTGCTAGTAAATGCTAAATCAAGGTGGAAAAAAAAAAAAAAAAAAGAGATATCTTTGTCTTTTGTCACAGCACAAGAGTCTCACTTTTTTGTTTATTACTCTCTTGCTGTATGGACGTTCAACATCAAGCTGTCCTGTGTACATTGTGGTTTGGTGAAAGTCACTCTTTCTCCTTTAAAGTCACTTTTTCTACTAAAGGAGAGGAGAAATAGTTCACGACAATTTAGTTGAATGAACCTTGTGCATAGCAACTAATTTCAATATTGCTTTAGCCTGTATCTTTATTCTGTAATTGCAGGACTCCTTGAGAAGGATGCAATGATAGGAACAGAGGTGCCTGGTAAGGCCAAGACAGGCCTTCCAAGGAATAGAACTTTGCAGAAGACTAATTTGTGAGTGTCCTTGCAGCAATCTACATAAACCAAGCACTCTTCCTCATCTTGATGCATTAAGATTACTGATCAAGAAAATGAATTTCGAAGATGCAACATTTGCAACTAAGTTTCATTATAAACTCAATTTTGGCTCTCTTTGAACAGATCACAAAGATGTTTTGGTCACAACACTAGTAAACTGACTTTTTTTTCCTGAAACTGAGGAACTCTACCGATTCTCTAGTGAAACATCTCTCTTTTTCAGTGCATTTCTCAGCCTAAGTGACTTAACCCCTTGTAGGTGTGTGGAAAGAAGTGAGATTAAGTCTTGCTTTGACAAATGACCCTGGGTTTTGCCCTGGTAGGTCTCAGTGGCATAAATCCAGAAAATCATAATTCAAAATCTTAGCAGTTTGAATGGTGAAGGACCCTAACAAGCTTCAAGGAGAATGCCAGCTTATTGCTGAGAACTCATCTTCCATTTAAAACTGAATAAAAGTTGATCTCTATGCAGCTTTATTTCACAGGAAAAAAAAAACCTCTACAATGTTAACTAGGAAAAATATGTCCAATAAAATTGAAACAAATCAGGGAAATCTGTTGTGAATTCAACCATGTTTACTCTCCAAATGTTCATGTTAGAATTTTCACCTACAAGTTACTTTTATGTTAATTTAGAGTCTTCACAGATTCATTTTAACCTGAAAATGTGTATATTTTCTTAAGGTGGCTATTTTATAGTTGCATCGTTCCTCACTTTTAGAAGTGGGGCTAAAGGAAAATGGATACCCAGACATGAAATAATGAGCAGATATATGTACACATACAAATATATCCATATACATATATTTCCCATTTCTATTGAGTGGTTCAGGTCTTGGGGCAGGTCAGCAATGTGTGGTGAAATTAAAGTATTGTCTCATTCATGTTCCTGACAAAAATTCATCAGCACCTACAGTGACTCTGGGATTACCGAGTGCCTGGGCAGATGAACTAGGGACTGCAGCCGAACTTCTGTTTGATCCTTCATGGTGTTCCGTCTGGTCAGAAAAGTGGTACATTAGTGAGACAACATCTGGCATCTCACACCGTCACATTTGTTCAGAAGATCAATAGAAGACCTCTGTTCACAGGGCAGTCAATCTGTTACCTTTTATCAGCAGTAAATTCACTTAGCAAAGCATGAAGAACAGGAATACAATAGAAATTCATTTACTTTGATCACAGCCAGATCTTGACATTTAGTATCTACTGTAAGGGCAATAATTCTGAATGGTTTGATGTTTTTCCCCTCCTGAACTACAACACTAAAAAGTCAGTGTTAGTAAGTATATGAATAAAAAATCATTCTAACTTGAAAAATACAAAACTCTAGCCATGTTTCCAGACTTCTTAAGCCATGTTTAATGCAGCTTTGGTCTTGTTCACTGTTTGGTTGGATGATACCTTTAAAATGCTGTTTTCTACCAACAATCTAGTTAATAAATTATGCACCTTTATAAACATTACCACAGCCTATAACTTGTCAGTAAAACTTCTTGAAGTTCTCATGTTGTTGCTTACATTTAGTCAGTAAATAAATAGTCTGAAAATCAAGACTATTGCAGTTATGAACAGTAGGACCTATTTCATTGTAGTAAAACAGTAAGAAACTCAAAGAGACATGAGAAGAGAAGGTACATGCCAAAAAACCATAAATTCTCTATGCTTGTCTTACCTCCTCCTCTTGAAAGACCCTCATAATTAAAACACCATTCCACTAATTCCTGATGTGGCATTATCATTGAACATTGACATGGCTGAAACAAGCCAGCTATACCTACCTATCTTGTTTCGCAAATGTCTGCCCTCTTACTAAGAGGATGGTCCTAGCTCAGTATCAGCATACAGTTCTGATACAATAAGTGATATTATTTTCCTTTATTATCTTGAGTATAATTCTGGTGCCTTAAATACAAAACATTCAGAATAAGAATATTCTTTCCAGAAACCTTATTTTTTAATGAGGAATAGTCCTTCAGAACATGATGAAACAGTTTCCTCATGCTCTGTGGAATGTTTTTTTTTTGTTTGCCCCTTTCCTGTAAGAAGGACCTCAGAAACAACAAATAATGCAATTTTAAAGCCTTTCTTCTGTTTCAGCAGGATTTGCCCTTTTGCAACCTTATGTTTCAGCTGTTAATTTGAATGATATCAATAGGAACCTAATAAGCAAGCATCACTCAAGAATCTTTTGTGTTCACTATTTGAGGTTGCTCACAATTCTCAATGAACATGCTCTCAACAGGAAAATGCTTCTCCCTGAGTTATACGCCAGAATTTTAAAGAGTATCTAGCAGCCTGAAGTATCTCAAACTTCCCCAAAGACGATTTCATTTACCTTTCCAGATTTAAGGGCAGCCTAGATAGTCCAGCCAGTTTCCCATTTGCAGTTGCTTACTCCCAGAAGTATTCTGTACTTCGCCACAGTTCTAGTTTAGATTAGGTCATGGCATTTTTTCTGGTTTAATTTACTGCATAGTCAGACTCTTGCAATCCCTTCACATCCCTCTCTCTCCCTTTGCAGACTGCCCTCTCAGCCTTCCTATGGTCAAGGTCCCTCTCACTTTTCCTGTTTTGTATTCCCAAAAATCTCACATGGCAAGGACCATATGTGCTTCATTTTCTTCCTCCTCAGCTTTCTATGTACTGTTTACTACACTATGCTTTTATTTCCTTCCTCTTGGGTGCCTGGGCTCACTCCTCTCCCCTACTGCAGTCTATGTACAGGCTACACACCTTTTATTTCTTCTCTGCAGGATTTCCAGCCCTGGACTTAAAGTAGCTTCTTAACAGGCTGCTCACCAGGAACTTTTCAACCAAAAAAGCTCCATGTTACCGATCGACCTTATTTATACTGAAGTCTTTAGCTCAGCTGTAGCTATTTAATTAAGTCTCTTGCAGCTGAGAAACCCAGTATTTGTATATTAACCCCTTTGTGGCTGGCAAATACTAATCAACACCACTGATCTGAATAGTAATGAGTATAACTGACTCATAGATGATCCTGCATCTACAGTTTAATTGTCCCTCTACAGTTTAAATGCTTGTGTGTTTTCTATTTCTTCATATTGAGGACAGGCTGAGAGAATTGGGGCTGTTTAGCCTAGAGAAGACAAGGCTCTGGGGAGACCTTATAGTGGCCTTCCAGTACTTAAAGGGAGCCTACAGGAAAGATGGGGAGGGATTCTTTATCAGGGAGTGTAGTGATAGGACAAGGGGTAACGATTTTAAACTGAAAGAGGGTAGATTTAGATTAGATATTAGTAAGAAATTCTTTACAGTGAGGTTGGTGAGATACCGGAACAGGTTGCCCAGAGAAGTTGTGGATGCCCCCTCCCTGGAATTGTTCAGGGCCAGGTTGGGTGAGGCTTTGAGCAACCTTTCTCTTGTGGAAAGTATCCCTGTCCATGGCAGGGGGGTTGGAACTAGATGATCTTTAAGGTCCCTTCCAACCCAAACCATTCTATGATTCTATGATTGTTTCTTTCTGATTTCTCTCCCCAGATCAATAACCTATGGCTCATTAGCACTCTAAAATCGCCTGAGATTTAGAAATGGATAATTGGTATAGAATGTAAAAGTTGCCATGTCCAGACCATCCAGTGATCTGATGAAGCAGCAAATGCCTAAGAATTGTGACTTTGCTCAGTAATGGGAATCTGGCCTTGGAAGTTTAGTAGCGCAGACTGTGAGAATCTCATATAGCACAAGTAGGAACAGTAAAGCTCACAAAACCTCATAGCAGCTTGATTCAAGGCATGTATTGGTGATGAGTTTCAAAATCATGAAGTAAATAGTTTGTCTTTCTTGTACTGCATCATTGATTAGTCCATTGTTTTCCACCATGTGTTGTCAGATTATGATTTTGAATATATATATTCACATATGTATAAAATATATATATAATAAAAATATATACAAGAAATCCCAGATTGCGTTTGTCCCAACTGTCTGCTGCAGTTGCAGCTCATGTTTTTGCTTTGATTCCAAGAACATCTGTCAGAAACTGATTGTCAGCAGCTTGTGAAGTAGGTAACACCGAAAACCAGATCAGCCAACAATTTGAGCAAAGTTCACCTAATAGCAGAAGCAACTGTAAGGCTGCAGTTACCAGAGAGTTACCAATGTTACTGGAGAGGGCTTTGATGACATCGCCCTTTCTAAGGGATACGTTGCTGAAACAACTGCATTAAGTTTTGGTCAAGAACAGGAACCAAGTTATACTGTGCTCAGGATTTTTCTGCATCAAAGCATTTAATCTTGAATAAGAGATAATGAAAGTATTAAAGACTAGGAGAACTTTTGTTTCAAAACTAATTTCATGAAATTGGCTTACCAGGATTTGGAGATTTTCCCTCTAAAGTTTCTGTAGAGTTGCATTATGCATTTAACCGTATCAGAATTTAAACCATCATGTTACATGAATCACGTGTCTCAAATATAATTTTTCTAAGCTGCTCACCATGCAGTAGAGGGAGTTGCTTATTAAACTTGTAAGTGTCTCTATGTAAGTGGTATGAGTCTACCAGTTCTGGCTACGTCTACACTAATGGCTTACTTATAAGTCTAAGCTTTCATTCAACCTAAAAATCTTGTTTTGGCCACAATACGTGTTGGCTCAGATTTGGCTTTAGTCCAGGGCAAGCCAAAGGGCTGCCCTAGCAGGAATATTTGTGCTTATGGAGAGGCTGGCTTATGCAGAAATTTTGCCTTCTACAAGCTGTATTGAAGAGGTGTCATGAACAGCTAGATGTTGTCAGCCAGAGCCCACATTTGAGCACAGATGCCAAAGACACAGAGAAGCTATGTATGTACAGGGTGTTGGACAAACAGTTCTTTGGACTGAGGGCACCTTAGAGAAGCAACCAGAAAGACAGGCATTTCTGACAGAACATACTGGCTATGCTCTTAATTCCTAAAAGCCTAAAGGAATTATTTACTTCTGCTTAGTCCCGCTGAGCCAGCGCACCCCCAGGGGAGTGAGCTGCACTCAACCAGGGCTCCAACGTAAGCAGCATCGTGAAGCGAGTTTGAATCAGTCTTCTCTGCTGAGGGTGACCATGCCTGCCTTCGTAAGAACTCACTTGCCTTTCCCATCCCAGATCAGGTTTACAGGGCTGGCAGTTAGAAATACTATTCTTTAAACAGAGGTTAACTTATCACAGCTTTTTATGGAAATGTATTAAAAAATTGAGTGAAGAAGGTATATTTGCATTAACGGTGTACAAATAGAATCAACATAGTCTCTTGCAAACGTTAAGACAAAACTGCACCTGGAGATTCATAGACTTGCACTGGAAATTGTCAAAAGAAAATATAGATGGAAATGACTGATTGAATGACTACAGTAAAAATGAATGGGAAAAAGAGCTGTGAAGCCATTGAACTATAGAAAGGGAGAAAACAAATATCAGGTTTGCAGGTAGACTACAGTGTTCAAGTTCAAGATGAATAAGTGGTACTCACAGTTTCTTTTTCCATCTCCGTGTACTATGCTGGTACACTAGAGATGGCAGATATTAAAACAGCCTAGTTTCCAGATGCGTTGAGCTACCTTATTTCAAGATCAAGTCCTGAAGTCAGAACTGAATGAGACCAGCTATGAAAAACATCAGATATTGACAGAAAACATTTTGTCTTGTCCCCTGTAGTTCCAGTTAGAGATGTACAGAATTATAACCCCAAGACTACTTCACCTCTTTCTTGGTAAATCTTATTGCTCTATTTAACTGGAAGAAAGAAATACTGAGTGAAATAGGTAGCAGAAAGAGATCAGTGAGAATAAGAAATTTTCCAAGCATAAGAAAATAAAAAGTTGGTAAGAGAGCAATAGAATAAATTAAAATAACATTTCATAAACATGGAAATAAACGTTTTTTATCTTGTGAAGGAGTATGCAATAATATGTGACATTGCACATAATGAATTCCAAGCAAAATGCAAAACACTTTAGAATGGGTGAGGACTAATTTTCTAAGCGACTTACTTGTCTCCAATATTCTCTTTTATTCAGTTTATTGTTAAAGCAGAGGTTCTGTTGCCGCATTGAAATATAGATCAGTTATAGTCAAATGGCATTGTTTTGTATGAGAAGGGATTCACTTCCTTTTATTTTTGCCTGCTTTTTGTTCTTCTGTTATGAAAATGAGCTTTGCTACTTCATGTATTTTCCAATTCGATTACTGCATTGCTAAAATATTGTTGCTAGCTTGTTTGGTTCTTTTTTCTTCCCAGCCTTCACCACCTTGGTTATTTCATGTAAAAAAAAACCGGCCAAATCCTATTCTTCCCATTATTCTGAACCTTCAATTTCCTGTTTGCAGTATCATTTCCATGATACAAATTCTTAGTATTGCTAAATGAAAAGAGCAAGACATCTTTATCACACTGAACTGTCTAATAGCAAGAACAGTATTTAGCAATCTTTTACTGGCTTGCTCTCAAAGGGTTTGGGGCTGCAATAATGCCGTGGCCTCCTGTTCCACCAGGCACCTCCTCCTCTTGTTGCCCAGACGCTGGTAATTCTCTCTCACCATGGTCCTCCCTGCTGTGTTTGTCTAGATACTGGGGAGACAGCTCTTTCCTCAAACTGGATGGGGTGAAAAACGGGGAGAGTTTTTTCCCCAGTTAGTGGTCCTTGTCAGGTTTTAAGATGTGCGGAACAGGAGCCTAGTGGAGTTGGAAGAACTTCTCTGCTTGTGAGAGGAAGAAAGTGGAGAAAAGGAGAAGACGGCAGGGCACCCTCAATCCAGGGCATCCAGTAGTTGTCATACTTCAGAAATTGCCTTTCTGCCTCTTCCTGCTACTGAAATGTATCAAGTAACTTGATTTTTTTATAGTTCCCACAAATGCAAACCACCTATTCCCTCTACGCAAAGTAAATCCTATCAGAAATAGCCGGCAGGGCTTAAGACATTGAGGAAAGTATCAGAAGGGGCTTAAGTTTGACTTCTCTTAAAATAGAGAAGATGTCAAGGTATATAATCCCTCCCCCGACCCCTCTCAAAAAAAAAATTGACTTACTGCCATAGGTAATGGACATTGTTGTGGTTTTTCCACAGAAAGAGCTTCCAAGTATGGAACTTGTGCAAATGTCATTACAGCGCCCACCAGTAATGACTGCCATGTGTCAAGGCATTATTTCACCTGACTATTATACTTTCTTCAGGTATATTTAGGCATTTTTACAGAAACCAGTTACACTTTGGAGACTATTTTAAATGATTGGAATTGAATTTGTAATTCCTGTGAAGTACAGTTTTGACATGGCAATGAGATACTACTACAGATCTATCCCTTGACTGGGATTTTTCTGAAGTGAATCCCAAGCTAATTCTCAAGTGAGAACAAAGTATAAGTTGTACTATAGGGGGAAAAGCCAACAATCTTAAAAACAAATTGAGTATTACTAAATGAATGCAGAAAATTTAATTGAAGTTCTGATAACTTTATAATGTGGTTTTACAGTCTAATAACAATAGCAATTTTTAAGTTCATCTCCGTAGTTTATTGGTTCTCATATAAACACTGCAAGTACATTATTTTTTGTTAGAACTGAGCTGAAGTCTATGATGAGGGACTTGATAAATACTTGAGCAATACAGATTTGATTGCAACTTGTATGTAACATTATAGCCTTATTGAAATCAATGGATTTAAAGCTGTACACACCACCTATGGACTAGGTGTTATTCATTTAATTGATTTTCATCTAAATGCAAGGCTGACGGAGAAAAGTAGGCTGGGAGGCACTCTCAGACAGTATTTCAAAAGTGCCTTCTCCTAGTTCACCTCTTGTCCTCCTTCACAGAACACGTTATCTTCCCATGTGGAGGCATTTTTCTTTTTTGGCTTTCCAAGAAAAAAAGTAGTGAATCAATTAATAAGATAATGTCAGCAAAGCCTTTTTAAGTCTTAAAGTGTTGTATCAAGTATTCTTTTGACTCCAAGGCCGAGGAGCTTCCATTTCAACCTTCAGCTCAAAAAAATTCATATTAGCGCAAGAACAGCTGCAAAAGTTATTTCATTCCCTACCTCTCTACTGAGAACAACCTCTTGATAAAATTACCTAGAAGAAGATTTTAACAAGATAAATTGGACTTTGACACTTGGAATGCAGTTTTACAGATTTATTCACAGGGGTTGAAATGGGTGTCTATGTCCATTTATCAAAGGATCTCATCGCACGTCTGAATGACTAGACTTGTTCTCTTTTTTGACTATTAGAAACACGCATAGCAATTATTCCTGTATATTTGGAGAGACTAACTTTGTTAGTATAACTGCAATATAATATCTGCTGTCCTTCATAACACTCTCTGAAAAACTCTGTGTTACTGGGTCTTTCTCACTATGTAAATGCATTACAGTGTGTCAGTAACTTCAGTCGTAAAGATCTTAAGTTTGAAAAAAAAAGTTAAACTATAGCTGGAATCCATTTTTTCCCCTTTCTGCTTTATCTTCTGTTATCGCTAAAAGGTTCTTGTAAAAAGAAAGGTCTTGATCTGAACTCTGGTTGTAGCTGGGGTTTTGATTCATTCTGACACCTCTGGCAAGGACAGTCCCACAGACAGGGGCCTTCAGACAGTTTCAGAAGGAATAAAGTATTCCTTGGTGGTGTTGTAGCATCTCAGGTAAAAAAAGGCCAGCAATTATTTTAATAAGCTTTTTACTCTTTTGGTGACAAAGGTGAGGAACCATCAGTGGAGGATGAGATCAAGATGTCCCATAGCTCAGTATCTCTGCTCAGCCTAGGGCAGGCTTCATTTCCTCTGACTGCTTATTTCACATGGCTAGCAGAAAAAACCTGCAGAATCACATGTAAGGCATTGAAAACATCCTGGCACAAGCCAGTGTTTCACACGCTCACCCAGATATGTTGCATCTGATCTTTTCTTAGCTAGGTTTAATATCGATGGGACTCTGTAATTTTGAGGGTTTGAAGCTGCTGCCCAATAGATTGCTTCTCAAACTGTTTCATAAGTAAATAATTTTACTGTCACTGCACACCGCTGTTAGTGTATCATCAGCTGCACCTACAGACAACTTTTCATAGTTGACTAACAATATACCCAATATGTCTTAGTGATATCGGTTGTATTAAAGCCATCTACCTGGTATAGCATAGTGTAATATGACAGGGCTGTGGAAAAAAATTCAGGGTTCTTGCTAGATAAAGGGTGCACGCAAGTATTGAAGATTATTCTAGCAAAAATCATTGCCAAACAAACAACTAGTTCCAATGCTGAAAAGGTCACTGGCAAATGAAATGTTCTTTAAAGGATTATGTAATTCCTCATATGGGTTTTAATAGCAATTTAGTGAGCACTGCCTCCAGGTTCACAGAGCTTTAGATCAGATTTTCAAGTTAGTAATGGATAGAGATCTATGTCACTTCTGCAGCCAGCAACTACTTGAAGTAGAAGCAGGAAAGCAACATGAAAAGAATACAGTGGGCATTTATCTTCACAGAACCGGTGCTTTCAACATAGCATATCAGAAAGCATTACATTCAGATTGTCCCCATCATACAACATAATCAATGTGGAATTGACCTTTTGCATTCCTTGGATAGTTGCAGTGTTCTAAGGCACTGAAATAAATAAACAGATGCTCTCAAAAGATGGTAAGTGGCTGCCCTCTGTCTCTTCGGCAGGTAAAAAAGAAATTTCCTGTTAATGCTTCATCTCCTATCACTTTGTAAAGGGTAGAAAAGCAAAGATATCACATCTTACTTAATTATGAGTCCAGTCTACCAGCCAAATAGCTTGCTCAATCCAGAAGTGTAGAATTCAACCTTTGGTTTAGGTTTCATATAATACATGGAAGACTATACCATGTCTCAAATTAGAAGAACGGGTTCCATTTTAAAACTATTTCTATGGGGGAAAAAAAAAAAAACAGAAAACAAAAAAAGTTTTGCTGTTGGGTTTTTAATTAAAAGTATTTAAAAGGTCATTTACAGAACTTCTTGCAGAGACTACAAGCAAAACTTTAGAATTTAAATGAGAAGCTTTTTCTTCCCTGCTGTAAATAAGAATATCCTTACTTGCTATAAATTTGTTATTTTCAAAGTATGTCTTGAACCTCAAACTGTTTATCTATGCAGGTCAATCATCTGTTAGATACTCAGGAAGATCTTTACTTAATTCTAAATTAAATTAGTGCTAAGCAGCAGAAGATTACCAGGCATCCAAAAAAATCCTGTTTATAATCTTCCTCTTAAAACACTTTATTATTGCTGAAACTGATTCTCCTGTGTACTAAACATCAGTTTTGCATATGTAATATAGAGTTTTGGTACCCTACTGTGTTTTCTCCATTTTCTCCCAGCTGGCTTTTCCCTAGTTAATGTCATGTATTTGTGTTCTCCAGTTTCAAATTTCAGAAGAGTTTTACAATATACCTACTATTTTCCCATCTTCTCTGCTACTTTCTATTAGTTCTGTGTTCCAAGATGTTTGGATTCACTCGATTTTCATTTTTCTTAAACGAATAAAAAATCTTTTCTGTTTTTTTATAGTATCTGCCTCTCATCCTTTCTTTGGAAATGAGAGTTTAGACATTTAACATTTCAGCAATGTCTCCTTCAGTCAATAAATTCCCTCTGACACTTGACAGAGGCCTTACACTCTTTCTCCTTGACCTATGGTTACTTATGTGCTTGAAAAGTATCTAATTAGGTATTTAAGATATACTAATATCTTTTTGTTCTTTAGGGTTTGCTTCCCCAAAACTTCCTTCCTCCAAACCTCTTTTTGTAGTTATCCCCTAGTCATATCTCCACTTTTCTTCGTTCCCAGGATCTGTGGCTCCAGTGACAGGGACTGCCCAGTTTGGCGCAGCGGCTGTATAGTTTGAGTCACTGCAGGCTACGGATATTTCTTCAGCGCTGAGCATTTACCCTGTCTGTGTTGCCGCACAACACGCGTTGGAACCTGCAGCTTTAATTTTGACTTTGAAGACTATATTTGAGCATGGATCTGATTTACAAAATTTCTGAATGCCCACTGCTACCGTGGGCTTCAAAGTCACTCCCCGTGTGGCTGAGGACTTGGCACTGGGACAGGGGATGTCTGGATAACAAATACGGAAATGTTGCTTTTGTAGGCATGCATCTCAGCAGCAGCTGCTGGGTTCTGAGTGCTTTGGAAAATCAAGGAGGCATGGGACTACAGAATTTAAAAAGCTAACTTTGCATTTCCAGTTTTTAAACTCTAGGCCCCCAGGTAAAACTTGCAGAATGCCGGGTGAGTTAGGATCCTCATTGCTGCTCATGTTCTATGCTTTTGGTCTTGTGATTGCCAGGTCAGTACACATCGGTATTTCGGCGTGTAGATGTGGCGCTAGAGACATGGTTTAGTGGTGGACTTGGCAGTGACAGGTTAACGGTTGGACTCGATGATCTTAAAGGTCTCTTCCAACCTGAACGACTCTATGATTCTATGATTCTTTCTCCTTCTATTGATTGTAGTGCTTCTCGCTTGTTTGATTAAGAGGGGAAAAGTTACTGAAGAGAGCAGTACTGAATGGTCATATAATGCTTCTAACGCTGCTTTAAAGGTCTCTTCAGACACAAATCTGAGCCTTGATTCACTTGTTATCGGTCACTACTAGACAGTAAATTGAGAGGGGTTTTCATACTATTTGTATGTAAAGCAAAACTTCAGTTAAAGTTCACAAGCCTGGGGGAACACATCTTTTATTATAAACAAGTTTTTATTATAAAATAATTATTTATTAATTAATATTAACTTTTATTTTCTGGGGCTTGGAGCTTTGAACTGAAAGAAATCCAAATTTCTCTTTTGTCTAGTTTTCCCATTTTTTGCACAGCTGGTTGCACTAAAAATATTCCACTACCTACAAGAAAATGTGTTTGCTTTTGTGTAGTCCTTATGATTTTAGAATACAAGTGACTCATAAATACACATTAATTTCTTTGTACACTAACTCTGAGGGCTGAGAACTATTATTCCATATATTTTCATGATAAGAAATGAGAGACCAAATTACTTCCTACAGAACTGACAGAAAGGCCAAACCAAAGCTCTTTTGCTAGAACTTTTATGATTGTTTATACAGTGACTTTCCGATCAATCTCTATAACTTTTTTTAAATTTTAAGAAGACTGCAACACTAAAATTCATTTTTGGGGTTTTAAAAATTATTATTTGTTTAATCAGTATACCTCTAAAATGTAGTTAATAGTAATTGCATGTTTTCATAGAATGCTTCCAACTATTACAATGAAAACTAAAACCAAAACCTATCGTCATCTCTGCTCTCTTTGTGGTATATTGCTCTCATTCTACTACTCTTACATTGTCTACAGATTACAGAAGTCCTAGAGCAAAACTTTTAGTACTCTTTTATCAAGCTAAACATGCAAGAATAGCTTAATATTCTGGAAGTCCCTGGGGTACAACTTCTGTGCCACAGCAGAGAGTGGAAGGTATCTATTTCCAGAAATTATAGAAGGAGTCTAGAAAACCAGTTTAAAGATCGAACATTTAACTGTGCATGGCTAAAATCGGGGAAGATCCTTCCTAGGTGACAGGCTGTGAAGTGTGGCTGCAGAATTGCTATTGGTATGGAGAATGAGATTTTTCATGTACTAGCTCAGAGAAACAGATGCTACCGGAATTTTAACCAAACAGCTGAAGAAATTATTTCAGAAATAAGCATCAGCCTCTCCTGCATGTTGTCTTTGGAAATGCTCAGAAATTAGTGATTTAGGCATTATGACTGCTGTCTAAAGAATCTTGTAAGAAAATGTCTATTTGTGAAGTATTTTCAGTCAGACTGAGATCTTTTAACCCTACTTCCACATCTGTTTTCCTCTCACTTCCAGTATTTATGAGCTCTGTATAAATTCCATATGATGCTTCAAGAAAATGATGTGGAATATGTTACGCAGGACCAGAAATGAGGAAGTGATAGGGGACAATAATGGCAGGTGACCCTAAATGCAGGCAAGTGCCAATGGAAAACATATTAGAAGAATTGGAAATAACCATGGACATCTATTGGTTCTGAAAACATCCAGGCAGTGAAGGAGAGTCGCCACATTTGGGGGGTTTGAGAAGACGTAGAGCTCACTTCAGAAAATACTGATTGCCACCTCATCCCACATACAACAGGTGAGAGTCCGTCATTACATACGGTGACATGGAGACACATTCTTACCCCAAGGAATCTGAGCACCACTGTTTTCCTTCCCTGTCTTCTCCCTTTTGAGTCACTTTTATACCTACCTCAGATGCCATTAATTCATTCTGAGTCACATTTCATTCTAAATATAAACTCTTGAGCAATGAATGTGAGATCCAGAAGTACAAAGACGATAAACACTTGCTAGCGCAGCCTAGATTAGTCTTGGATATTTCATCTTAAAATATTCTTTTCCTGTGTGTTATATGTGGACTGCAATAGAACAGAACAGAATTACATTTTTCTAAAGTATCCTTTGTTCCATTCCCCAATGCATGTTTCTCTCCTCCTGATGAATTTTTCATTGTTTTTCTAAACTTCACTTTTGACCTTTGCAGCAGATCTGGACTCATGGCTTTCATACCATACTGAGTCCCTCTCTTGTCCTGTAGGCAAAAATGTACTATGTAATATTCGCCTACTGTCCTGTCAGAAAGAGTCTTGTTCGCAAGGACTCTAGTTTAGAAGGTGTCTATCTTTTGTTCAGTGACCCCTTGACATTTGTTATTGGCAATCACCAGGTATATTTCTTTTTTAGGTACTTTTTACTAAAAATCTTCTTCAGCAAGTAGCTTACCTGAGGTCACGTAGTTACCTACTGGTCTCCTGCCATCATCTATCTTTCCTCCCACTCTTTACAGTTTAGCCCTGTATAGGTTCGCTCTTCTTCCCGATTTCCCTTCTATTCTCCTTCCTTTGATAATATAGTTGTCAGGATTTTGCTTTCTTTCATATTTAAACCTTTTCTGCCCCATTGTAGTCTGTGCTAGAATGAAACTCTGGTTCGTCCCCATTGCCTTTTCCCCTGGGACTTCTTTCTGCGCTCAGAGCATTTATGGAAGAAATCCCACAAAACATTTACTACATCTTTTCTGTCTTTGTTCCCCAGTTAACAACTCTTCTCCCATTTAGTGGATTTTCTCATCAATCACCTAGTAACTATCTTCAAGACTCCCGCTGTAGCCAGCATTTTACTTGTTCCACAAATAGTCCTCTCAGCCTCCCACAAGGAACCTGACCAGAGCGCCTTTGCATTTCTTTTGACTTCCTCTTCTTAAACTATTAAATTTACCTACTAAACCTAGATGTTTCTTGATTGTCTTTTCCCTAACTCCTTTACTTGTTCCAATGACCTCACTGTGTAGCCTGTCTTCCTCATGCTCTTTTTATCTTCCCTTTTTACTGCTTTCACCACAGAGAAGTGCTTCCTGGCATGTTTTTCCTCACAAATGCATCGTTGTCTTTTACCTCTGAGACATCCCTTTTCTGCATCATTGCAGACGCAAGTGATTTATCTTTTAGGTTTGTAATCTAGGTTTAATCTTTAATTTAGAGTGCTTTTTAACATTGACATGTAAAACCTATTTTTAAATGTGGCAGATTCTTTTTCAGTGGTGGTTGGAGCTTGCAGAGCACTGCAAAGATATAGTTTTATTGTCCATTTAAATTCTTAAAGCTTTGCCATCTTACAATTCCGTTGCTGTGGCATCGTGTTGTCTGTTCCTGTCAAAGGCAGTTTTACTCTGCCAGTGTGCATGTAGAAGGCTGCTGCTAAGGTCATTTTCCTAGTCCATCACTTTGACTTTCACACTCTGCAATTGCTCTCCCCTTCTATGTTGCATCAAACAAAGTACTTTTGTAACTTTCCAAGCTCTTCAGGTCTTATTGCAGTATCAAGTTGTCATTTTCCTCCTCCAGGTGGTCTTTGAGGCCAACTTTCATCACACCCATGTTAAATTCTGAACTGCATACATTCAGGCACCGAGTGACACCTCCACCTATCTTTTATTTCCTACAATCTTCCATAGAACTCTGTGTTATTCCCTTTCAAACCACCGCTTAAACCACGATTCTTCTTTGATGTGGTGCTCACAAAAGTGGGTATTGCTAGGCTTTTGGTGTACTGAGATCAGAAGCCAAGCACACCCACAAATGTTGCCTCATTGTTTTCCTTTACTCCTCCCATCTGTCTCTGTCCATCTGTTTTGTCATATAGTTTAATTCTACTCTCTCTGAGCAGAAACCAGGTTTATATGTCCACAGCACCACTACCTGCAGCCCTTGACACACTGGGATCCTGAACTGTGGCTAAAATTCAAAGATGAAGGCCATAGGATAATGCAAACAAATAAAGGAAAAGTAGATGTAATTATTAGAAGAATTTTACCAATATTTTACTGAGGTGGGTTTTTTTTTTTCACTTTCCTGATGATGACAGTGTTCATGATTTTAAAAAAAAAAATCTTCTTGTCTTTTTCCTAGTAGTTTAGAAATGTTACTGTTGGAGTTTTTGTCACAACAAACTAATCAACATTAATTTGTGTGCATGAATTCTGTCAGAATTTTTCCATCAACTGTTCATGAACATTTTCTCTAAAACAATCTGTAATGTGGTGACACAACAAGTGTTAAAAGGACACATTAGCATTCCTGCCAATAATGACAAGAGGGAGTTAATCCATATGTTGATATGCTGTCAGTCAAAAGCAAACTAAAAAATAACTTTGTCTTTATGCAAAAAATAAAAGGGACATTCCTTGATTTTTTTTTTTTTGTTTGGCTATTGTCCTCCCCCATGACTTTGTGTGGCTAGTGTGCATAAAAATAAATACCATGGCTCACGGTAGACATGTAGTCTACATGTTAGGAAGGTAAATTAAATTTGTGTCTCTTTTTCTGAAAGCTGTTTTTCTTATTGCATAGTCTAATATCAGGAAGCAGAGAGGACAATAGGTAGCTTGGTGTCCTTTCTTCTGCCATTTTCTCAAAGCCTTCAGTGGAGATCCATATGTCTGCTATGCCATTTCCACACACAGTTACTTTCCCTGTCTAAATGTCAGGGGCAGAGAGGTATTGGGGACCCTGACTAGAATGTGAAACCAGCAGAGCAGCACTTTTAAGGATCAAACTTTCCTACTGGCTGTACAAAACATACTAGTGTTTTAAGCAACTGGGGGTTTTTGTGGTTTTTTTTTTTAATGTTTATTTTATTTTATTTTGATGTGGAAGATCAAGGTTTGAATTTCTAGTTTCTCCAACATTTGCACCTCTCTAGATGACTACTGTGTTCTCCTAAAATGCCTTGCTGACATCAAGGGACATAATCATGTCTTTAAAAGATTTGCCGAATGGAGACTGTAGCTTTATTCATGAAGAGTTACGATAATCTTTCATGTGTGTGCCCTGCTTAACAAGGTATTTTGATAGAATTTTCTCCTGACGTACAGCGTCAGAGCCCCTAATGTCCCTAACCTCTGAAACAATTTCTAGTCCAGATAACGAAAGTTAGTGTCTGCATGTCATTTGTGTCTTTGAAAATGTCCCCTGAAGCCCAGCAATACAGTGAAGAGCTGTTTTGATACTGACTGCTCAGAAGAACAGTCAGTCAATGGTTTGACATTTTCTAATCTGGAAGCATGAGATAAGTCAGTTAACAAAGCCCAGTGAGCTCACTGTAATGGCAAATATCAAATAATTTTGTCTTTTGATGTAACCAGGTGTTGTACAGAGTTGGATTTGGTACTGCATTAGCCGGGTAAGTTTGGAAAGTGCTATCTATCTGCTTCACCTTAATTTGTATATGAATATATGAAGTTTCTAACTAATGAACATCTCTGCTAACTCCACTGTGCAAAAAGTTTCCCTCTATCAGACAGTGATAACTCAATCACAATGTTTAAGCATTTTTACTTCCTAATGGTCAGAAAATACAGTACAGCCACTGCTATAAAAAACCCTGATGGAATTACTTAGCCAGACCACTTCTGGTTTGCATTAAAAAAAAAATCTAATTTATAAAAAATATCTATCTTTCTGTATGAATTCATTGCAGGCCTCTTTGGACCTAAGAGTTCCTAAGCAGAAAGTATGATTTGCTCTTGATAGGAAGTATGAACTGTTGCAATCTCCCTCCTTCCTCCCTCTCCCCACTCAAACTGTGCCTGTATCTGACACTGACGGTCAGTACCCCAAAATGTATCAGAAGAAGCAGTAATAAATCCTAAATTGGCAAGTTACAGATAGATGTGGTTACGTGTAAAGTTTCATCTTAGCCTCCTCAGTTAGTGGTAGGAGTTTTCCTTGTTGACTTCTAATGCACTAGGATAGAAGCAAGAGAAATCCTGAACCCAGTTCAGTGGCATGTTTCCTCCCTGACTTCAGTGAGGATGAATTTTCTCTCTGAGAGGTCCCTCTCAGATTTCACTGTAAAAATCTGCTCTATCTGTTTCCCTTTGAGAAAGTAGGCCAGTCGTCTCTTGAGTCATCAGCAGTAGCAGAAATAACCTCTAAGGTTAACCAAGGAATTTTATGGAACACTAACTGCTTTACCTCTTTCTACGGTAGTCCTGATATTGATAGTGAACAAGATACCCATCACTTACTGGGTGAAAGGCAAGACACTTGGATGTGTCATGGTTATGTTATTACAGGTAGCTCTTGACAGATATAAACAAGTATACAATAGGCAACAGATGAAAAAGTAACAAATACAGCCCTCTAATGGTAAAAGTGAATGCTAACATTTAAAAGAATAAATAATAATTGCATGAGAGAAATATTTTTACAAATCATATAAAATGTAGTGCCCGTAATCCTTTCTCTGGTACTACTGATACCAACTGGATTAAAGTAAAGAAGATGTTAAATCCAAATAGTGGACGATGATGAAACCCAAAGCACAGCAAAAACATGTAGCCCTGATCTTAAAGGCCAGTGGAACTGGAAGAGGCAGGAGAAACATGAAGGATGCAACGTTTTCTCTGTGATTGCTCTCCGTAACTGCACAGCTCACAAACTTGCACTGTGCTTTGGGGGCTCCTTTGCCTGGTTTCAAAAAAATTGTCACTCTATTGGGGACATTCTTCTTTCCTAAGCTACGCTGGGATCTGACTTTGACCTGAATCCTGCTTTTGAGTGCTGATGGTTGAGCCTAAAGCTGCTTTTGTCGTTGACTGTACTTATGGTAATGCCCTACAGTTTCCAAGGCAGTGATCCTGCGGTGCTATAAAAGCAGCAGCTGAAACTAAGGGATTTTGTTCTCTTCATGAATGTTAGAAAACACAGTTCTGTTCAATTAATTAAAACGGGAGATAGCTGGTTGCAGGAAGTACACTGGGAGAGGTTCCTGGCTCTGTTCTTCATCCACATCTCTGGTCTGTTTGCTTGTCAGGCATGCTCACTTTTTCCCTTGTGGAACAGTGCAAGGGTGGGCAGAAGCTATGTGAGGAACTGGCTGAAGATATGTACTAATAAAATTGTTTATGTGGAATTATTTCTGTTGTTATCTGGAGATAAAACCTCAGTTTTAGGGCTATACTTCTCCCTGCAGAGTTTTCTGCTCGTTTTCTATTTCATGCCCTTCGTGTGGGTCTGTCCTTAAGTGAAGGGCTACAATCAGTAACGAAGTCCCGGCTGTCTAACAATCAAAGCTAAGAGCCCCATCACTATCCCAATAACTGTGTTCTACTCTCACGCCCCCGTAGCAGCCTCAGCAAGTCTGACAGGCTGATGTGGAAACACAGGCTACTTCCCCTCTTACCTCATATTTATGAATGAGGAGTTTAATGTCATTTCTACATTTAAATCCAGATCTCTTTCTTCCTGAAAGCTTATAGCTGTGTCATAGCTGGCCCACAGAGGCAGCCAGTGTGTCATATAAAGATAATATGTGAACTACATAAAAAACCATTATTATCACTTTTCCTAGCTGCTATGGCATCCACATATTATATCATAAAAATACATTGTAAGCTCTTTGTAGCAAAGGCCTTCCTTTCTCTCCTGTTTGTTGAACAGAGCACTGACCCGTCACTGATACGACTGGGTGCTACTACTGTGCAGCTAAATACACGAATGAAGGGCTAAACCCTGCTCTTACTCACAGCAATCAGTAAATGGAGCTGTTTCAAATTTGGGCAATGTTTTAATACATTCATATTTTCAGCTGAAGTTACAATTTGCTTCTATACAATATAAGCTGTTTCAGGGCTGATGTAGCCTCCAGGATATTTATTTAGGCCTCTCTTTGAAACCAGACACTTGTGTGAACCCTGATTCTTTTGGGGGCTGTTACAATTAGAACTGCACATAGAATCTCATAAGCATTACTGAAGCTCTTTAGTTAAACCATGACTTAATAAGACATACAAGTTTGCATAGGACACAACAGTTTTGGACTGGTTTGTACGTGTTCTAGAATGGGAAGAGACAGCAAGTAATAGTATCAGTCTAATTAGAAGCAACTCCAGAAATAACTCCATTAGAATTGTATCAATGGCATTTCAGTGCATTTTTCAGCTACTCTGAGCTTGAAATACAAGACAGCCTGGCTTCTGCAAATGAGCTACTATTAACATCTTTTCACTTTATCATTCAAAAGAAATTCAGGACAAATATATCATATTTACATATATGAATGATACGAACAGTGACACTGAGGACATGGAATTTGTCATACTTTCCCACAGTATGCCCCATACTATACCATAGACTGTTTCTTTTTCATCTCTCTTATATTTCTAATAGCAAAGCTTGCATTTTTATTCAGAATCATTTAACATGACTATGGCTGTATCATCTGTGAGCAATTGTTATTAGGAAAGCAAATCAGATTTTTTTCTTTCATGTTTTCCAAAGCAGTTTAGCAGTTGCAAAGGAGAAGATGAGAAGACTACATACATATTACATGGATCATGTCTGGAGAACTAGTGATTTACATATCTTTTCCTTGTATGTTGATCTATAGGACAGAAGGGCCTTGACAAGGCAACTTATGTTTTCATCCTCTGAAGAAATTGTTCTCCATTCATTTCAATTGCGAATGGCTGTTTTCTATGGATACTTAATACTAAAGTTCTCCCTACTGATTGTGTGTCAGTACCTCAAATACCTTGCAGTCCTTTCCTGACTGGGGACTTACACAGAGCTGTACATTACAGTTTGTCTTCCTAGCTGCTGATATACAGCACACTATATTTTATTCCAGAGGTGACAAATGTATTATGTTGTATACAGAATCCCATAGATTCCTTCCATTATATGAACTCATTTGTGTGAGAGGCAAAGTCTATCAATTCCTTACAATTTCACTCTTATAAGTGCAATTACATTTAGGCCAAATTCCTCTGCCTCAGTTGCATTTACCTGAGAAACTTATGTTGGGAACTGAGTAACGCTAAGTTCTCCCAACAGTAATAAAGCCAGCTTTAAATATCAGTCCAGACCTGATGTACTCTCTGGAAATAGCTCTATCATTCTATTGATTCTACAGGGAATACAGAGAACTTAAGCTCTAAATTTAGACATTTCAATTAAGTGCCTTAAATGGGGTGAATCCAGGCTTAAATTCCTGAACTTTTGTTAAAGTGGCTCCATTGCCATCTTTATTTCTTTGAAGGCCTTCCTTAGTGGAAGAAAATTGTCTTGACACCATGAACTGTATGGTTTAAAATATATAACTTAAAAACAATTGTAATATAACTGAAGTTAGATTTGATTTTAGGATTCAGGACACCTGGGATGGCAAACACACTTTTGCACCTTTGTTTATAAACAAAGCAAATCTTTATGGGCAAGTTGTAAAAGCTGAAAAAAATTTTAAAAACACCCCCCCCCCCCTCCCCCCAACCAAGCAAAGTTTATATTATTAAAATACAGAGGCAGTATTTCTGGCTGCTGAGAGTCTTCATGAATGTGCTACTATGTTGTTTCCAAAAAACTTCCTGTCCCAGTTGATGATGCAGCAGCTTTTCTGGGAGGAACAGCACTTCGGAATGGGTTCTTCAGTCTCCTCATATTGTCACACATTACATTGCAAGGGTCAATCTTCTTTCACCTCATTTGTCATTACAGGATCCACTCTGTAGTTCAAGAGGAGTAGGTAGGTGGAGACATCATTTATTTCTCATCATGAAGACACATAATCGTGTCTAATTTTTTTCACGAGTGCCTTTTGCAAGAGCAATGACAGACTATTGTTTTGACTAGGACTTTTTACATACAGACCTGGTTTGTGAGAGGTCCTCCTTTTTGCTGCCTGGCCTCACTAAGTCACAGGAATCAATTTGGTCAAATATAATTGGTAGTTTGGATTTTTCACTGCAGAAAAGTATAATTTGAGCTGCAAAAATGCCAGACGTGTAACACTTCTCTCTTCTTTGCCTTCTTCACAAAGGCGAGTCAAATAGACAAAGAGCATCCTGACACTTCATGGTCTTAAAATGTAAATGAAGCATCAATGTATTTTCAATAACCTGCACTGACATTAGATAGAAAACACCTGTAATTTCCTTCACAGAGAAATATTTAATTTCTTTATACTAACAGTGTAGAACTTTTTCATGTGCTTTGCCATGTCTCTTAGGAAGCGATTATTACAAATTGTGCTGCCATTTCTATGACTTTTAAAGGTGTTTTCTTTTTGTTTGTTTTCTTTTGGCTTCACCTTTGCTCCTGTGTTCCCATTTCATTTGTCACATTTTAAAGAATCCCACTAATCAACTGGAAGCTATACAAACATTGACTGCAATGAAAGCTATATCCCATTTTTTTGGTATCTGAGAGGCTATTTTCAGGAACCCATCTGCACAGGTGGGCTGGAATACAAACACAGGAGACCTTCTTCCCCATCACACCACAGTGATCTACAGAGGATGAGATCCTTTATGAAGAGAAAGAAAGGGGACATTGCATTGGGATATCCTCTTGATAAAGCTCAGTACTCTCTGCACCAGTTTGCACCTTGCGCACAGAGATGAAAGGAATTTGTTCACTCACTCAATACTGGGGACAAGGAGAAGTTCTGCCCAACAGAAGTTTCGGGAGGACTCAGACCAGCTAGTGATGCCATACTGGGAGACCAGTCTGCCCACAGCAGAAAGGGAAGACATAGTGGCCACTGCCTGAGGGAATATCCTCTGCATACGGATGGGAAAGAAGCATTAGCTGCTACTCTGGCAGGTTCAGCAAGTACTGGGGCAGCGTGACCAGCCGTGGCTAGAGCAGCAGCAATTTCCACGGAAACAGCCTGGGAACCAAAAAATGCTAAAGCTCCTGTTTGAGCATCGAATATTCTTCAGACTAACTACAAAAGAGATTCTGCTTCTCAAAGAGCAGTCTGAACTAGCTGAGTGAAGACTGTCAGATATGACATGGAAGGCCAGCTAACAAAAGCCTAGTTTTGGAAGTTCTGAAAGATGACCTAAAGCATCACTTTTAGATACATCTGAAGATATCTTGCATTGTTGCTGTTTCCTTTGCTGCAGAGCAAGTTGCTAGAAAGCAGGAGGGTTTACGTGAAATGGAAATAATCTTCGAATCCCTAACTGAATGACTGTTTATCCTGTGAACTGCCAGATGGGATGTGACAAAACAAAATATTTAAGGTACACCTAAGGAAACAGAAAGATTAAACCTCTTTTTAATAAGGTAAGAAAGAGATTTAAATGATATGTCCAGGTCCTACCATTGACAGTACAAGTAAACTCTTTTCTGAGATTAGTAGGATAAAGTTGATTAGTTCTAATTGAGTTTCCAGCAGACACAGTCTTTTTAATTGATCTCTTGTGTAACAAGATATCTCACAGAATGATATTATCACCTGTGTGTGCAAACATGTTTAATAGGACCAACTGTGCTCACTGAAATGCCTAATGCTTTGAAACTCTAAGGATACTATGAAAATAATTTTGTATGAAGACACCTATGGAAATTTAAGGCAGTCCTCTTATAAGCATGTGAGAACGGGTGCATCTTACTGTATCTGAACCAAAGATTTCTCATATCCAGCAAAATAATGTATGTGATAATAGGAAAAAATCCCACAGCTAAGGAAGCCAGCTGACACCCTGTAACAGTACCTGCAATAGGGTTCACTAGAATTATTACACACAAGCGGAGGCCAAATCCCAAACCAGCTCTCTGCTATTTATCACTTTAGCCTTCTCTGTCATCAGGATGTCACAGATCCACTGCTATGAACACAGGTTCATGTGAATGAACATTTTTCTCACCATAAGTTACAGATCTGTTGAATGAAGAGTGAGTCTGATTCAACTCTAAGAGGGTGGAAAGGAAAAGGGAAGGTATGTAATTGAGTCTGAGGCATCGATCCTCTCTCTGAGGGAGGAAAACATGCAAGAGGAAAAGCAAGAAGGAGAATCTGGGGAACTATCAGGTGGTGAATCTAACCTCAGTTTTTGGGAAGACGTTGGAGTAAATCCTTGTGGAAACCATTTGCAGGCACATGAAGGACAAGAAGGTGACTGGGAACAGCAAGGATGGATTTAGCAATAGAAAGCACAACTGATCAACTTGATTTGTTTTTCATGAGGAGATGACTTGATCTATGGACAGGGAGACAGAGCAGCAGATGTTGTTTACCTTGACTCCAGCAAGATTCTCAGCATGGTATTCCATGTTGCTAAGTTGAAGAGATATGTTTTGGATAGATGGAGTATAAGGTGGATGGAAAATTGCTGGATTGTTGGCCTGAAGGGCTAATGGTCAGAGGTTCAAAGTCCAACTGGCAGCCGGGTACCAGTAGCACCACTTGGTGGTTGATACTGGCACTGATACTGTTTAAATTCTTCATTAATTACTGGCAGCATCAAATACCCGCCCAACGGGCTGGCAAACGAGCAAATTGGGGGCGTGGTTGATATGCTGGAGAGTAGGGCTGCCATTCTGAGGGGCCTTCACAGGCTGGAGACAGGTCAACAGAAACCTCATGAATTCCAGCAAGGACAAATCAAAGTCCTGCACCCGGCCTGTAATAACCCCATACAACACAATAAACTGGGGACTGGCTAGCTAAATAGAAGCTATGGAGAAAAGAGTTTGGGAGTCCTGGTGGACAAGCTGAACAGTAATCACCAGTGTGCTCCTGTGGTGCAGCAAGCTGCAAATTGGATTTCATTAACAGGACCATAGACAACAGGTGGAGGGAGAGATTATTCCCTTCTCCTTGTTTGTGTAGCACACTTTTTATTCAACACCTTATGTTGGTTAAAAGCTGTGGGAGTATTAACAAAAATGTGACCTAGATGAATGGCAAAAATGCTTTTCCAATCTGATTACTCAATAGAAAAAGTATCTTTAATTTGAACGTTCTTCTTCTTTTATGAGATTCTATTATTTTGGTAAGTATTTATGCTTCACAGGGAGAAGACTGGTTAGAAGAGATTCTAACAAACAAGGAAAAAAGGGGATTTTGTCACAGAACCTCAGAAAACAGGTCATAAGGCTTGTGTGTTCACACAGAAATTCAGGCAATTTGCAAACTCTTTGATGCATCTACTGTTTTGACTGGTGTCTGGGCAAGGAAACAGAAACCTCCTCTGATAGGAGAGCCTCTCAGCACGGACATGAAAGGAGTCACGAAAGCTGTCAAAATAAACCCCAGTTATATATACTTCATACCTTTCAACGCTGTAAAGAAATGGTTCCTTCCAAAGTTTGCATCTCCCCAAGGAGTGCAGTTGATCCACCACCTACAACATGATCAGCTCCTGGGTCTCTGGATTGCATCTGATGTTTAGTCAAGTTAGTGGCAAGGTTCATCAGTACTCTTACCACAGCCAGAGTCCCTGTTACAGTGGGTACCAACTTTTCCAATACTATCTTCCCAATGTAGTGGCTCGATGATGAATAATTTTCAGATATATAGCCTAGGACAACATTGGATTCTTTTTCTCTGATCCTACTAGTATCTTTTATACTCCTTCCTTTCATGAGATCTTGATTATATTCTCCTTCATTAATTTATCTCTGAACATTATATAAACTGGGGTCAGGTCATAGCCATGGCTTGGTAGAGCACAAAGAAGCAATATTGAAGTAGTGAGGAAACAGGATGAGATTCAGGTAGGAGGACCTTCTAGAAACACCAGTGAGCAGCTCGGTGTAGCAAACATCTACACTGATCTTGGTAAATGCTTTCTGTATCATATAGTAAATACCAACAGATGTTTTATAGCGTATGTTAATACACTTAATGCTGTTCAGCATCAAAAGAAAGGAGTAGAAAAGAGCATTTCCATACACAATAGCTGATACCTATCCATAACAAATGTTTAGTGGAGATTACCTGCAAAAGGCAATAGCAACTGCAATTCTGTCCCATGGCAAAGATGGCACTATTTTTTCATCTCCATCCAATTTTTGGATTCCGTATCTTCTAGCAGTGCACAGCTGAAGGTTGAACATGAATCCATAGCTTTTATGAACACTATAACTAGCACAAGAGGAAAGAATCCATATGGCCTTTTCCTCCCCTCTCCTATGGGCCAGCTCAAGGCTTGTGACAGTGATCCAAACTGAAAACCTGAGCTAGGTTAATACCTTCTTTTCAGTGGTGCCCAGCGACAGGACAAGGGGCAACGGGCACAAACTGGAACACAGGAAGTTCTATCTAAATATGCAGAAAAACTTCTTCACTGTGAGGGTGACAGAGCCCTGGCACAGGCTGCTCAGGGAGGTTGTGGAGTCTCCTTCTCTGGAGATATTCAGAACCCACCTGGACGCAGTCCTGTGCAGCCTGCTCTAGGTGACCCTGCTCTGGCAGGGGGGTTGGACTAGGTGATCTCCAGAGGTCCCTTCCAACCCCTACCATTCGGTGATTCTGTGATTCTGTTTCTTGTTTGGGGGCGGACAGCACATGGATGGAGAAGTTTAAAGGTATTTGTGAAGTAAAGGGTTTAGACACAACATGAAGATCCAGCCCCTCTGTTTCACATGAAGTCTGGAAAGAAAAAAATAAGGATAATTTTCAGCATATTTCATTTCTTTCTACTTGTCAAGCTACAAGACATCATCTCTGGATTCCCAAAGCCCATTTGTAGGAGAAAAAATTGGTGGATCAGGCAGATATACCTAATATTTTTTAGAGAAACAGATGGTGTAAAGGCATAAAGTTACTGCAGCTGATACACATTCAGAGACCTCACACTTCCAATGTAGTTCTTGATAGGCTCCTGGAAGTAAAAAAACATTAAAAAGCACCAATTACACAAGGAAACAGAAAAGCTATAGGATGTTTTAACCATAGTTTCCTTATAAATTAGTTAGAGATTAGCATTTCTATGTGAATTTTGCAATATTTAACAGTTCTTCTCTAGCTGTTCATTAGGTCCATGAGTGATGGCAGTCATAAGTACTTCCCAGCATAACAATATGACTCTAAGTATATACATATTTACCTCATGTTTTTTATCCTGACATTTCACATGAAACAGTTTTCCTCCCATGCAACTTTTGCAGTTCTCTTTCCTCTGCCTGATTTTTCACTCCCTGACTGGACTTCCAGTTCTACACAGGGTGTTTGTTGAAACAGACTGATTTTTCTACTGTAACGGACCTTCAGTCCTAAGAGAAAAATGGTTACTCTGCCAACTCTTTCTGCTAGGCCTGTGCTGCACTGACCACGAAAGTTTTGGTGAAGCCAAGCTCACCTCTCCTTACCCGACTCTAAGTCATCTTGAAACTAGAAAATCCATTTGCATGGCATTAGACAGGACAGTCTATATGACCAACAAATGCTTGGTTTAGCCTCATGTAATTTTAGACATTTAAGCAAAGATTCTGCTCAGTAAAAGTTCCCCTCAAAGCTGTGCAGAGCTCTAGGGCCTCGGTGGACTGAATCAATGTTTTGAAGGTACCTCTCTCTTTGCATTGACTATAGAGGGGGAGTTTAAAGTCACGTGGCTGATGAATTCCATGCATAAATTTAACCCGAAAGAATTCGGGATAAAGTATAGTGTCTGAAAATCAGGTTATTTTAAATATATGCCTTTGGTATAGAATTTTATTTGAATAACTTCTTTTGCATAACACTTATTTTAAAATAGCTCACTGAACAAATACCCCAAATAAATCTGTCTTTGGAGAGGTGCAAATACTGGCACTCACTTAGTATGGTGAAAAGAAGAGGGTTATGGACTAAAGAGTGATCTCAGTTGAACTTATTGGCATTTTAAAGGCCCAACTGTTGTCATCCTCCAGCTCCTAAATGGTATAACCCAAATGAAATTGAGCCATACTTAGAATACCGATAGTGGTGTCATGTTAGATTTCCAACCTCAGAAAATACTAAGTAGCAAGAATTCTTAAATCCTGTAGAGGAAGATAAGGCTTCTCCTCAGCACAAAATAATATTCATCTGTACCTATTTTTCCTGTTCTTTAAAAAAAAAAAAAAGAAAAGGAAGAAAGAAAAAAAAGGATTAATAGTTGTAAAAAAATCCTAGCAGAATAGATGGGCTGGACAGAAATTGTATTTATTGAGCCAGTAGCCTCCAAACAGTTCCATGTATTATTCCTGCTCCCAATGTGTTATTGAGATGATTTTTCTGAAATGAAAATCATTGAAATTGACATTTGAAAAACCAGCAGCACAGAATAATAACCAGCAGCTGAGCTACTGGGTTCTGAATAAGGATTTCTAATTCTCCATAAGCTCTTCTCAAATGCCTCTTAATATGGCCAAAGACATTCACAAATTGGAAAAGCTTCAGCCAATAGAACATGGCTTATGGGCTTAGCGTGAGAAAGAGCCGGCACAGCTTCACAAAGCTCCCTCAAGGCGCTCTCGGGAGAGTCTGAAGTGACCAAAGACAGTGGCTTCTCAGACGCTCTTGTCTTTAATAGGTAAATCCAATATTAGTTCATCATCCCTCTAAGAGTGTTTGTGAGTCCTTTGGCAGCTGTATTGCTCAAAAAGCCCAGGAACTTTTTAAGCAAAGTGGATTTCTAGTGGAACCACATATAAGAAAAGCTGCAACAATTTCAACGAGAAGAATGAATTTCTCACACACTCAAATAATAAACAGTGAATTCTACAGACCAGTGGGTTTGTGAGCACAGGATATGTTGCATTTTGGAGGACTCTAAATGTCCTTGCAGAGACTAGTTTCAGTTTAACAGCTGCGTAGCTCTATTGTCAAGGGAACTATCGTGCTGCTATTGTTGTACAATTTAATTTTTCAGTCCAGATAAGGTATTATCTAGTAATGAACCCTGTTACACAGATATGGTCATTTATATTATAAATGGTGATAATAATTTCTGTCTGTGAGGCACTTGTACATCATGCAAGGTATTGCACTCTCACAGGATTAAGCATGCTCTCTGTTCCAAATCACTGGCCAACATAATTTATGACATGGGGCTCCTTTTTGCTCTATTCAGCATCTTCAAACCCCTTTATATGTTTAGAAGACACTGGCGTGTTTTCTTCTGTATAGTGTTCTTCCCTCCTCGTTTTTCTAATTTTGTTTGTCTTTTAATTCGCATCAATAATTTCGATATAATTAAAAAGAGATGAAGAAAACCAACCAGTGTGAAGCAAAAAAAATCTCATGATTTCCACAGAACAGAGTAATTGTGGTTCAGCTTCTTTTTCTGTGGAAATGCTCTGGCATCAGATACCATCCTGAACTACCACCTACTGCTTGGTTTGCGCTTTGTTTTAAAGCATTCATTGTGGCAAACGTAGTTTTTCATGCAAGGCCTCGATCCTGCTGAGAGTTGTCTTGACAATGAGTTATCCAAAACTCCCTGTAGGGCAGGAAGCCAAACCCCTGAGCCAACAAAAGGAAAATGAGGACGTGCCTACAGTTATCACTTGTACTCCCCCTGTGTCAATGGAAAACTCATGTGCTCCAGAGGTACAGACAAAATTGAATCAGATGAGGAAGCAGGACTCAAGCTGGTTGGCAATTTGAACCATGCATAAACCAACGTAATATCTTCTTGCGACTACAGGTGCCTTGAAACAATAGCTCAGAGTGGGATCAACCACTGTGCTCGTCTCTGTTTAAATGCACATAAACGTAGCCGATACAAAGACGTTGTCAGCTGTAACCCTCTTCCTGTATTCCTCTGCCCAGGGATGCAGCTCTCGGTGGCCCAAGGCTTAGCTCCAATGCAGCCCGGCTACAAAACCTGGGGATAAATGTCAGAGCAAATTGCTTTATTGCTGAAAGAGATGTGAGGAAGTGCATAGAGTCATGCAAGATAAAGAAGCTAAAACTGCAAACTCATAGTAGCTTCAGGATCTAAAAGGAAAAACACCAACATGGAGACTTGGTGCATAAAACCCTAAAAGAAAAAATGGGGAGTCATAAGACAGCAAACCAGCAATATCGAGGGTTGGCCTCTTCCGCAGAGCGGTGGAGGCTGACCCTTTGCCCCCTCCTGGACCACTGCCTGGCCTGCAAACACTCATAGGCCTTCTTATTAGGGGTTGTGAGCGGATGAACGCTCCCACTAATAGCTTGGTAAGTGTAGTTGTTTGTTGTGTGTATTAGCTAATGAATTACTTCTTTGGTCTTTTAAGCTGTGTGTGAAGCACTTGAGCACATGGTAAAAGCCGCCTGAACAAAACGATCCAGGGAGAGATAAAACAAGAACTTTGTAATTTGCCGTTTGTTTTTTCCATTTCAAGGGAGTGGGCTTAGCCATTCAGGTAACCACAATTTGGAAAATCACTGTCAGCTTCTGTTTTCTATACTAACCTCTGACTGGTTAGATGGGAATAGAAACCAACAGAGAAAAAAAATCAACCCTGTCAACTAAAAGACTTCACTGTAGTCTTTTATTTTGTATTATTTCCTACAGTATGACAAAAAAAAGTAATTCGGCAACTATTCTTCCACCATATTTGCAACCTTCTGTATTTCTGACATATTCTTCATTGTCCTTATCTGCATCTAAAACTCTTAAACTTGATATCGAGTTCATAGATAGGAACAAAGATTCTAACATGGAAGTGTGTACCCTATGGACAAACAGGGGAAATATAAATGAAATGATACCTACAAAGGTGTTCTTCCAGCCCATGAGGGGAAATATGTGAATTAATCAGTCTTGCTGGTTATTGCTGAAAAGTCCACGAAATTCAAAAGAAAATAAAATTATTTTCAGCATAATTTCTATCTTTATGTACTTGAAGGAATCGTGAGAGGAATAAAGCCAAATCTTATTTAACCATTAGAAGCCTTTCAGAAAGATGGCAGCCAAACTCTGAGGAACTTATGTGACATTCAGACTCTTCATTATAAAAGCATTTGTTTTATTTGTATTTTTGCTCAGAAAGGATAAAGATGGCAGAGGGAGACAGGGGTGGGAGACAAAAAAAAAAAGTCATCTTGTTTGGATGAACCTTTGAAGGTTCTTAGGCTGAGTTGTGGAAGACAACAGAAAATGCCACTTCAGGTATAAAATGTAAAGCATGTGCTGTGTCCTTCAGTTTACTGTAGTAGAAAATACGATGGAGAGGTTGCGCTTTGGGATAAAATTGTATACTCTCTGCTTTGAGTGCAGGCAATACGAATGGAAATATTAAAAAGTAGTAATGCCTCTATTGAAAAGTCAGATGAGAGAAAACCTGGCTGCTGCTGTTTTGTTCTCAGATCTCTATGTGGTCTGACATTTCCAGCCAGACTAGCAGGAAGCAGCTGTGCAACACCGGGAGCTACACTAACAAAGATTGCTCTCCTGTAGAGCTGAGCCGTCAAGACAAGCTTCTTAACATTTCTGGCATGAAACGGAGACCTTTGCTAAGATTCCTCTAGAGCCTAGACAGAGAAGAAGCTGACACCGTGCAGGCTTCCTTTAAGCAGTTTTGAAATACGCTGTGCTTTCCCATGCTTGGGCTTTCACACTGTAAACAATACACTTACATCTTTGATTTTAACACCTCTGATACTCCAGGCATGGTTGAAACATCCCCACCTCTGATAACGGGTTTCACACCTCACCTCAGCACCTCTCGTTTCCTCTTTCATGTACCCCCCAAGCCCAGGAGCCTTTCAAATTCTCTCTTCAAACTATCACGAAACCTCTGCGTGTGTTAGAGCTGGCCAGAACAGCAAACGCATCTTTCTGAACTCCGTGATAAAAAGATACCTGGCAGTTTAACTCTGCTGTGATTTCATTCGACTCACGGCAAAAGGCATGCTATAGGGTGGATGCTGAGGTCTGATACGATCACTTTGAACAAGCAGTGGATAAAATATAGATCCAGAAACAGTCAGAGATTGCATGGGAGAATCACCTCACTCAGAAGCAGCCCACACCAGCATGGGGAGAGCATAGCAGCCCCTGTTTTTCACTACCTATCTCACCTGTCTGTGTGTAGGGTGTGACAAGATTTAAAGGAGCCTCTTTATATTTGGCTAAAGCCCAGAAGTAATTTCAGTACATTAGGTCTGGTAGTAGTTAGGGTAACCTAACCTCACAGACAGCATCCCAGTAACAGAAGAGCTTTACACGATCTCTGTGAATTCCCCCTGACTGGTGCAATGTGCTCTTCAATGACAAAAACCAATTTGGTCCTACAAAAACTGCCCTTTTGCATGACTCCAGCACTGTCGGTCTTACGTACTTTAACACAAACATTTCAGAAGTAAGAGCCTTTTAGAAATGAATGGAGAACCTCATTTTAGTTCCATTCCTGGGTTTGGATCTTCCTATTCCTCCACAAAAATAACTCTAGTGAATTATATGAGAAAGCTGTCCCTCGCATGCCAAGAAATACAGTTCAGACTGTTTGGTTCATGAAGCTAAAGATATCAACACAGCAGCATTCTCATATCACTTGCAAATAAGACACAACTATGTAATTTTGAGATTTAAAGTAGATTTGGAATAAGATAATAAGTTTGCTTCCCTTAGAAATGATTCTAGGGATTTTGGAGCAAGAACTAAATATTATGTTGGAGGTTTTTTTCACTAATATAATATTCTGCATCACTCCTTATTGTGAGATGAGTATTTTGTAGAAATTTCTTTCTCCAGACAGTGTGATATCCTGAGACTGTTTTAAGATGCTTTGTTGTCAGATTTTTAAATAGAGATGTACAGAGAAAACACCTTTTGAAAACAATACACTATAAATTTAAAATCAATGTTTTCCTTGATTGCATGTCTACCCAGGAGAAAAGTTCTCCTTCATTTACAGGCTATTAGGTTCAAAACAGAAATGACTGGATGAAATTCAGGGAGTCAGATGAAGTGGTAAGTCAGAATAGATAACACTTATGGCTTAAAATCTATTCAACTGTTTAGAAGGAAAAAACCGTAATCTAGATAGATTTGTACCACATAGTTGTTTGTTTTGGTTTTTTTGAAGGGAAAAAGAGAAAGCTCGGGTCTAGAAATACACGCTTCCCTGAGAGATCTGCTTGGTTTATCAAACTAACAGTGTAATTCTACATATATTTGAAGGCCAAGAATAGGAGCTGAAAACTTGGGCACTGATGCAGCAAGGTACTTAAGAATGAGCTCAGCTTTAAAATTGCTCTAATCAAAGACAACATTCCTGGTGCTACTGCCTGATTTTAGAAAGCAAATTTAGCACTAATGAAAAGATGCCAGAATGAAACAAGTGAAGGCTGTCATCTCTTTCTGTGCAGAAAAAATGACATGGGAAGCAGCAAGGCAAGCTTTTTTAAGCCTTTCCTGCCCGCCCCATCCTCATCACCCCTACCCCCATATGTTTAAACTTAATTTTATTCCTGATGCAGTCCTTGAGATGCTTAGCAACAATTTTAGTTAGCACCAACAATGGTAATGCTATATTGACACCAGTTCAAACTTGTCGTGGTTTAGGCCAGGATAGAACTAGTTTTGTCTTCAGCAGCTCCTGTGTTTTGGATTTAGTGTGAGAAGAATGGTGATAGCACACTGATGTTGCTGGTTGCTGCTCAACGATCAATGACATTTTGCAGTTTCCCAGATTTTGCTAACATGCAGGTGCGAAAACTTGTGAGGAGTAGAGACAGGATAGTTGATCCAAACTGGCCAAAGAGAGTATTCTGTACCATAGATGTCATGCTCGGTATAAGTGAGGGTCGGCCGGGGGGGCAACTAGGCTTTTAGACCCTTAACTTGCCTTAATCATTAAGCTTCCCTTCGGGTTGCTTTTGGTTTCCCTATTTTTCCTTTTTGTTTTTCATTCGTTCGGCTGTTTGTTCCCTCGCCTGCTCTCTCTGGAACTTGCTGTTCTGGGATAGCTGGGGGGGGATACCCCTGCTCCCTGCCTGCTGCTCGGGACGGGCTGTATCGGTCGTCGGGTGGTGAGAAATTGTGTATCGTTTGTTTTATATATTCTATTATCCTTATATATATTATTATTATTATCATTATTAATATATTTTTATATTTTTTCTTTGCCGTCCTGGTGAGCTGTTTTTATCTCAACCCGCGAGTTTTCCTTTCTCTCCGATTCTCTTCCCCACCCCAGTGGGGAGGGGGAGAGTGAGCGAGCGGCTGCGTAGTATTGGGTTACAATTTGGGGTTAAACCACGACAAAACTAATAATGTAAAAGGCAGTTTGTAGCTCTAGCCAGTCCTGTTAACTAGCCAGTCCCTTAACAGATCGGCATCTTTTTTTCCTCTTGTCACAAATTCACTGCTTGAACTTGTTGTCCATGTTTCCCACATTAGCAACACCTCAGCACGATGTCTGCTACCTTTTCTCTCACTCAGAATGTGTCAGGGTATTTGCCTGACTGACAGGTTTAATTATGAGTAGCTGAAGCATGATAGGATCAAGGGCACAAAGGTGACAAAGAGAAATGAGATTTGGGGTGGATTACTGGAGGCCTTCAGTATCCTTGTAAGCCTCCAAAGGTGTTAGGCTGTGAAACAAAGGTTTTATTGGTAGAAATTTTTCAGAAGAGTTGTTCTAGTTTCTTAACCAGGGAACTGTTTTCATAAATAATAAGGAGTAGTTTAACTGAGAAATAAACTTTTATTCCCCCACAATTCCCTGTTCTTGGCACTGATAAACTTATCATCAGTACCAAGTACCACCGTGTCTCTAACACAACATTGAAAAGAAAATTCTTCTTTGTGTTATAATATGGGAAAGAACTTTGGTGGGGGCTGGTTTTAGGTGGGTTTTTTTTCAGGGCATGTTTTCTACAGTGTCCTGCTGTGGTGAACAAGAAGTCTGCAACTTCCAGCAAGATCTTACCATATTTCTATTAAGACATCCTTTGCACTGTCCTGCACCAACAGGGCAGGACTGAGATTCACCCTATACTTCTCGCTTGGGACACAGGGAGGCTGCTCTGAGTTACAGTCCCTAACCTGAAACACGGCAGAATTTCTATAGTCTCCTCAGAAACCAGTTCCCACCAGAAGGATTCAGGGATGGGTGGGGATAGGAATGAGAGCCAGATCCAGCTCTTCTCTCCCAGCTTTCTGTCTCTGACCGTGGCTGGAAGATGCATAGGGAAGAACACAGCATCTAAGCAAGGAGAGAATAGTTCTTCCTGGATATTTGCCTTGTTTGGGGAAATAAGTAGTTACAGGATTTAGATGAATTTGTCTAACTTTTGAATGTGCTAATACTTTTTTTTCCCCCATGATGTTCTAGAGAAATAAGTTCCAGAATTGCCAACACACCATTTGAAAATGAACTTCCCAGTGTTTAAGTTTGGAGAGAGATCAGAGAACCCTTAGCTCTTCTGCTTTGAGTGTCATATCTCCCTTCAGCTGTTTCTTTCCAAGCTGAAAAGTCCTGATCTATTTAGCCTCTCTTCACGTCTCATCGTATGCGTTGTCCTTCTCTGCACCTTTATTACGCCTGCTGTATCATTCTTGAGTAATTACACTAAGTATTCAATATATGGAATGCTAACATTTTACATCGTGGCACTATGGTATTTTCCAATCGTTCTGTTTGATCACATTTTTTTTTCCCTAAACTTATCTTTATGTGGGTATTTATGTATTTGTTTTTCTCTGTGCATGTATATTGCCTTGCATTTGTTAACACTGAATCTCATTTCTCATTTCATGTCTCTGTAACTCAGTGTCATAGATTGTCCAGCAAAACTTTAGGCAGATTTAATTTTTACTGTGATGACTAATTTTGTGTCAGCAGCAAATTTTATCACCTCATTAGTTTCCCCTTCTTTCAGATCATTTATAAATATGTGGAATAGCACAAGCTCTAGAAAAGATTCTCGAGTGAAAATATCGATGGTAAACCATTTATTTACCTTTGCAGTAGCTTTTTGGAAATTCAATAATTGAATTGAAGTTCAATAATGCTGTATTTACCAGGGCCCCTTTATCCCTCGCTTTTTGACCAAAGGATCTAACAGATCTGTGATGCATGACAAACATGTTGATTTTTCCCCAATGTTTTGTACTTATACATAGGAAACTATTCCTGTTTTATTAGAATGTCTACCAGTTTTCCTACTGCAGAAATCATATTTACTGAGCTGTATTTTTCTGAAATCTCTCTTAAAAATTGGTTTAATGTTCTCTGTTTTCTGATACAAAGCCTTACTTTAAAAGTTAGGTATATGCTTCAGTAAATAGTTTTAGCAGTTATTATTAATTGTATAAGTTTGTTCTAAATATCTCTTCTGCTGATCTTTCATTTTGCAAAAGTTTCTCAGACTTGTACTGGAACTCAGGACCCTTTTTTAAACCTCTCCACAGTAAAAACTGGGGCATAACAACAGAATTTATTTTTTTCACTTTTTTTTTCTTTTACACCTGGATAATTTTCTGTCCTGATGATTGACTCTCTGGTTGGCTCCCTGCTTTGATGCATTTTGAAAAATTCCTGTTATGAGTTTTTCTGCCTTTAGTAAGTTCCTTATCAAGGACATCATTGCTGACCTGCCCCATTGCCATTCTACGTGTCACGTGCTGCTTTCTGTTCTTTTTTGCATTCCTCATTCGGGCAATAGAGGGAACACAAATACTTATTTTTCCTCTGAACCATCAACCATTGTCTGGCAGTATGGTGAAGGGAGTACACCGGCCTCTTGGAAGAAATCTCTTCACAGGAAAAGTAGGGAGGTTTGGGAGACAGTTTCTTCAAAGGAAAAGTAGCTTCCCTGGGGGTAACTGCCACCCCTGAAATGGTACAACTCCACACCATTCCCAGCACTGCCACACGTTGGGAAATATAGTTTGCTTTAAAGAGTAGGTTTAACCTTTGAGTAGAGATATTAAATACTGCATGAAATATGAGCTGCTGAGTGACATTTGCCTAAAATGTCACCTTCTAAAACTCCTGGATTAGAACTGAATCCTTAAGGAGAGCACGGAAAACTCTCCATTAAACTGACAGTCACATTTGTTACTAATTTTCCTATTTTTTTCACAAAAATTGTTTTTTGTGGATGCTATTTTTGGGGAAAGTATGAATTAGTCAAGCAGTTGTAGTCGCTGAAGCAACTTCAGCTGGGCACAGCAGCATTAGAAGGAATAGACCTACATGGTGGGGGGGAGGTTCCGCCTCACTCCTCAGACTTATCACAGAGGACACCACATGGCTCCTGTCCAACGTGGTCATGGTCTTTTCAGTTTACTTTTCATTGCTGAATATTCCCCTTTTCAGCTTAATTTCTTTTACTTTTCTTATCCGTACTCTTCCACAAATACCGAGACCAGAGACCAAAGTCAAGTGAGAAACAAATCCTGTCTTCCACCTCCAGGGCCTGATGAAATTTCACTCTTTTCTCAGCTTTCAACATCATGTAATCCATATCTAATAAAATGCCAGCATAGCACTTCATAGTCCTAAAAAATTTATAAGCGCTTTACTCAATTTATAAAATATATTCACACTTAGGTCTGTGGAAAATGGTTATCCGAACCAATAAACTTTGGGTGATCACAGCAGTACGGCCTACAACACATCAGGGTAAACCCAAGACCTTTACAAGGATGCCATGAGAAACAAGCAAATAAGTTGGAGCATTTGCAAGAGGTGTACAAGCTCCCTGGGAAGCCGCTCGCTCACAACTCTCCCTCCCTCCCTCCCCAGTGGGTTGGGGAGGAGAATCAGAAAGAAAGGAAAACTCATGTGTTGAGACAAAGACAGTTTACTAGGACAGCAAAAGAAAAGATAATAATAATAATATGATATATTAATAATGATAATAAAAAATATAATGATAATGGAATATACAAAATGGATGATGCACAATTTCTCACCACCCAATGACTGATACAGCCCATCCTGAGCAGCGATCATGGAGTGAAACCGAGAGTGATCTTGGAACGATCCTGAGCAGCGATCTCAGAACAGCAATATTCCTCAGCAGCAATCTCGGAACCCCAAGTTGCTGAGAGAGAGAGAGGGAGGGAGGGAGCCCTGCCCACCGGCTGACCCCCACTTATATACTGGGCATGATGTCTATGGTATGGGATACTTCCTTTGGCTGGTTTGGGTCAGCTGTACTGGCTATACCCCTCCCGGCTTTTTGCACCCGCACATTAGCAAAACCTGGGAAGCTGAAAAAAGTCCTTGATCTCATAGCAACAACTAACAACATCAGTGTATTATCAGCATTCTTCACATACCAAATCCCATACTAAATCCAAAACACAGTAACTACTAGGAAGAAAATTAGCTCCATCCCAGCCGAAACCAGGACAGGTTTGAAACTAAATCTGCCACATTTCCAGTAAGTCCCCTGGCACTATGGGAATCCTGTCCTACAGATCTCTCTCCTTCATTTCAATCACACATTCCATCTTGATCCTCCCCAAAAAGAAAAGTTTCTGAAAAGCACCTCCAACAGCCCTGCAGCTTTCTTGGCAACTGCTGGTAGTTGTCCTGACCAAGGGAATAGGAGATGTCTGCTCAGGAGTATAGCCCAGGAAGGTTATGGAGCAGATCATCCTGAGTGCCATCACGCGGCACGTACGAGACAACCGGGCGATTGGGCCCAGTCAGCATGGGTTTATGAAAGGCAGGTCCTGCCTGACCAACCTGATCTTCTACGACATGGTTACCCGCCTAGTGGATGAGGGAAAGGCTGTGGACGTTGTGTACCTGGACTTTAGTAAAGCCTTTGACACCGTCTCCCACAGCATTCTCTTGGAGAAGTTGGCTACCCATGGCTTGGATGGGCGTACTCTGCGCTGGGTAGGAAACTGGCTGGATGGCCGGGCCCAAAGAGTTGTGAATGGAGTTAAATCCAGTTGGCGGCTGGTCACAAGTGGTGTTCCCCAGGGCTCAGTACTGGGGCCAGTCCTGTTCAATATCTTTATCAATGATCTGGATGAGGGGATCGAGTGCACCCTCAGTAAGTTTGCAGATGACACCAAATTGGGAGGGAGTGTTGGTCTGCTTGAGGGCAGGCAGGCACTACAGCGGGACCTGGACAGGCTGGATCGATGGGCCGAGGCCAATTGTATGAGGTTCAACAAGGCCAAGTGCCGGGTCTTGCACTTGGGTCACAACAACCCCAGGCAACGCTACAGGCTTGGGGGGGAGTGGCTGGAAAGCTGCCTGGCGGAAAAGGACCTGGGGGTGTTGGTCAACAACCGGCTGAATATGAGCCAGCAGTGTGCCCAGGTGGCCAAGAAGGCCAACGGCATCCTGGCCTGTATCAGAAATAGTGTGGCCAGCAGGAGTAGGGAGGTGATCGTCCCCCTGTACTCGGCCCTGGTGAGGCCGCACCTCGAGTACTGTGTTCAGTTTTGGGCCCCTCACTACAAGAAAGACATTGAGGGGCTGGAGCGTGTCCAGAGACAGGCAACAAAGCTGGTGAAGGGTCTAGAGCACAAGTCCTGTGAGGATTGGCTGAGGGAACTGGGGATGTTTAGTCTGGAGAAAAGGAGGCTGAGGGGAGACCTTATCGCTCTCTACAACTACCTGAAAGGAGGTTGTAGAGAGATGGGGGTTGGTCTCTCCTCCCTAGTAACAGATGACAGAACAAGAGGAAATGGCCTCAAGTTGCACCAAGGGAGGTTTAGATTGGACATTCGTAAAAATTTCTTCACTGAAAGGGTTGTCAGGCATTGGAACCGGCTGCCCAGGGAGGTGGTGGAGTCCCCATCCCTGGAGGTATTCAAAAGACGTTTAGATAAGGCCCTAAGGGATATGATTTAGTGGTGGACTTGGTAATGCTAGGTTAATGGTTGGACCCGATGATCTTGGAGGTCTCTTCCAACCAGAACAATTCTATGATTCTATGATTCTATGCTAATGACTCGACTCTGCTTCAGCAAGGCTGGCTTTTGCATCTTCCACCCACTGCTGATACAGCATTCATAGTAACAGCAATAGGGACCGAAAAATCATCAGGAACAACAATAGGTTTCAAACTGTGCAGTTATGCACAGTGCCATTTCTGCTTTGTCTTCTGCTACCACGGCTATGCAATTGACAGAACTAAGTTGCCACCGTAAGGCTCTTGAATCTGCTATACTGATCGCATTTCAGAGAGGCATATTTAGAATTAACTCCTCTTGCATTTGTAAGCAGTCTAAATTGATAGAAATCAAAGCACTTGACATTTTAGATCACTTGGTGACAATTATTTCATTGCACTGGGCTTTTCCCTGTTTCATAACCAGAAAATAACTACATGCATTTCTTCCTCTGAATTATACAAACTCTTCAAATGTGTGTTCTCAGAAATTCACAGGTCATATTCTCTTTTTCAACAGGAATTGCAGAGCAGATGCATATAAACAGTCTGTGAAACAAAGACCTTCATTTCCTTCCCCATATACTCATTCTCTCAGATTGATGCAAATCACAGCATATGAAGTCATGGCCACCTTTCCAAGGCTGATGGATCACCTCCTGAGACTCACACTCAATACAAAGCTGCCTACTTAGATGATACAAGCCATCTACGATGAAGACTGGAAATGCCAGCTGCAGAGACTGATGGCTGTTCTGTAATCACTGCAAAACACAGGTTGTGCTGTTAACGTGGCCAAATATTCTACTAGCTGATGAACTACGTGTTATCTAGGATACATCATGGGAAATGGCCAGGGGAGGGTGTCATTTATAAAACTGCTCCTTTGGCTTAGAAACTGATCACAACAGCAAAGGAAGCCTGTGGTGGTTTAACCCCGGTAGGCAGCTCAGCACCACGCAGCCGCCCGCTCACACCCCCACCCAGTGGGATGAGGGAGAGAACAGGAAGAGCAAAAGTGAGAAAACTCATGGGTTGAGATAAAGACAGTTTAATAAGTGAAGCAAAGTGGCACACGCAAGCAAAGCAAAAGAAGGAATTTATTCGCTACTTCCCATCGGCAGGCAGGTGTTCAGCCATTTCCAGGAAAGTAGGACTTCATCACGGTTACCTGGGAAGACAAATGCCATAACCTGAATGTCCTCTCTTTCTTTCTCCCATTGTTACTTCTGAGTGTGATGTCATATGGCATGGAACATCCCTTTGGTCAGTTGGGGTCAGCTGTCCCAGCTGTGTCCCCTCCCAATTTCTTGCCCATCCCCAGCCTACTCGCTGGCAGGGTGGTGTGAGAAACAGAGAAGGTCTTGACTCTGTGTAAGCACTGCTCAGCAATAACGAAAACACCCCTGTGTTATCAACACTGTTTTGGCCACAAATCCAAACACAGCATCACATGAGTGGCTATAAAGAAAATGAACTCTATCCCAGCAAAAACCAGCACAATCTCCACCCCTTATTCCATGTCATTGGACACGGTAGGACCCGAGTATGATGTTAAGTGATCAAGAAGGTGCAATTAGGATGATAGGGAGTTCAGAAAGATCACCAGCCGTTCTTCTGATAACACTGCTGTGCTCTGACTCTTTCTACAATATCTGACAAATCCATTTTCAAATAACTCTCACATTTAAAGGAACATCGGAAAAAGTTTTGCAAACTGAGCTGCAGGTGACTGGACCTGCTGACAGATTCAGACCCTTTGAAAGACACCTGTAGGAATCAGGTTCCCCTCTGGTGCATTTTCACTTTGTGGTCAAAGAAGCTCCCTCCTATAGTTGCCCCTGTATGGGATGCAGTACAATTGTTTTCCTTTTCTGCACAAGTCAAATCATTTCATTTCAGCAAGGAGACTGTACCCAGAAGTACCTTACCTGATGAAGCTGCAAAGTCTGTGACTAGTTTAAAGCATTCTGGTTTCACCTCTTTTCTATGTTTATTTATTTTGTCTAATATCGGCTCTTTTGTTAACATATTCATATAAACTTAGTTCTTGAATCTCTTCATCCAAACTCACAGTTGTTGACTGCCCTAAATCCAAAACAAATAGTGGGGTTCTCAAGACTTAAAACTGCTACTTTGGTACTGGCAGTACAATGACATCATACGCAGATTATTCACTGCTGACCCTGAAGGAGGGGAAAAAAGAAAAAAGGAAAAAAGAAAGACAACTTCAATAAAGAAAGGTACTTCCAATAGCCCTGTGCATAAGAAGAAGTACCAAAGGTGATCCGTGTGATACAGGGACTGTAGAATTTTTAATAAAATGCAAGAGAAATTAGATTTGCGTCATTCTGGAGGAGAACAGTTAGATATCCGAGGGGAATAAACACAAGTGATGCTGCAAGACTAGGTGACTGTAAAATAACATGGGAACATAAATTATTGTTCTAATAGAACAGAATCAAACATACATTGAAACAGGTTTATTTTGCAGAATGTAAACTTTAGCATAAAATACTAACAACGACATTCCAAGAAAAAAATATATACACATACGAAGGGGGAAAAAAGAGGCTACAGGAATACAAAGGAAGCCTAAGACATGCAGTAACAGGGACTGACTTTTTGGTTTCATTCAGCTTCCAGTATTTTGGAGCATTACACAAGAGCTCATGCATGGGGTAACTTCCTTGAAAAAGTCAAAGCATATTTTTCTTTTTTTTTGTATTACAGGTTTCCAGTGTATAACTGTTTTTCTCTCACTGAAGACCTGCACAAATCCTCTGCCCTTAGCCCTCTCAGTGCGAGCTGTAAGAGGAAACAGTACAAGTCTCAATGGTGATTCAAATACCACGCTTGCTCCATATATTGATTTCATTTGAAAATCAGTCTTAGACCCTTTGTTGTGGGAACATTGTAAGAGATGGCGTGACTTTTACAGACAATCTGAATTTAAAGTGAGTACAAAATTTGTACTTTTGAAAAGCAAAGATTTTCGTGGCAATCCTGCATTTATTCTTCAGCGTGCTTTGAATATACTGGGACATGCTTCATTTTATCTAGAAGACTTAATTCGTCACTAAGTTCCTAAAAAGCAAAGGAAAAAAAAAAGTATAAATATTCAGCTCCTTTATTACTCACGTAACATTAGCATAACCTCTATCCAATGAAAATTTTTAAAAATAAATCTTCCCAGGAAGGGCAAGAAAATTTGTATCAAGATACAGCTGCAGAACTTTAAAACTTTGAGATGCAAGTACTGACAGAAGGAGAAACTGGTTAAAACTGAGTTTATTACTTGCCTCCTATAACATGCCTTAAGTCAAATTTTCCAGAAAGCAAGCAAGAAAAAAATGTCTTTGTTTAGAAGGAAAACTCTGGTTTTGCAAAATGAAATAAGGGCTCTTGGCTTTTTCTCAAAGTGTTGCTAACACTTGCTGCTCTCGTTTTTGCCACGCACAAACGAGTGCACAACCTTCCATAATCCGTTTGTACCCCGGTGCTGGTCCTGGCAGGCAGCTCCCCCAAGAACCCACTCATCAATATTGTTCACCTTCTGCTCAGCCTTATGCTTCCCGACGCTTCTGGCAGTGGCCTCCACCACACCAGCTGAACCACCAAATACGAATTTAGAGGAGGCTGGATGAGTTTGGGCTCCCTGGACCCATTAGTGACAGCTGCTCTGGCACGTGCTCTCTTGAGTCATATGGTGGAACTGCTCAGCGCCTCCCGGTAGAGTGAGGCTGCATCTATCCCTGGCTACCCAAATGTTTAATTGCTCCTTCAATTTACCCCAAAAGGAGACTACTTAGTTTATCCATTGGCTTGACTTAGGTCAGTAATTTAGCAGCCATGATGAATATATGGCAGTGTAATACAATTTCAGTTATGTATAATAGAAAACTTTTAAAAATTCATCTTTTTTTTCACAGCAAGTTAATTCAGGTACACTATCAAAATGCCTGCTTTACATCCAAGACTCCTGATATCAACATCCTGAAACAAATTAAGGAATATCTCAGCAATACAGTCAAGAGGAAAAACAGATTCATCACTTCTAATTTGGATGATATGGCATGTGCTCACTGCTCACTGCATAACTGGAAGAACCAAATAAGGGAGTTTGCAGGTTTTGTCTTTATCTTTATCCTTATCCTTATCTTTATCCTTATCTTCATCTTATGTGCTACCATAGATTGGGACTGTTCAGCAGTGTTTGACAGACTGAAATTTGGGGATTTAGGCACTTTGAAATAGCCTATAGAGTTAATTGCTTAAGTATCACCTAAGCACTAAACCCTCTAGTACTCCTCAGATACTAATTATACTTTGAAATCCCTCTAGTGAGTGGTCCTGTCCTGGTATTGTATAAACAACGAGGCTTAAAAAACCCTTGTGAGGTAGATTTCATTACATCTTTTAAATAGTTATATAAACTGGACTGCAAAGAGATCAAGTTCCTTGTTCAGTGCCGTGCTGTGAATCCATGATAGACTTAGCAATGGACCCAAAATGACCTACAGCAGTTTCCTTTCCTTTAACTGACAGGCTGTATTTTCTCAGATAACGAATTATGAGATGCACAGGTCTTTTCTTTTCCCCTAAAGAATACAAATTATCAGTACTTGGAGTTAGGCAGACGTTCTTTTTTTATGAAGCTGTATAATGTTTCACAATTAGGCAGTTTCCTGATGGGAAACTTCTGGTTCTTTTTGCAAAGTTTTAGAGCTCCATGGAGCATTGGCCTATTCTGTTATTTTAGCTCTTATTTTTGTAAAAAAAAAAAAAAAAAAGCAGAACTTTTGAGCTTGTGCTGTTTGTTTTGCCTGCCTACCTTAAATACCTGGCCTGGAAGCTGAAAATTGAAATCTTCAAATATGTTCTTTTTCAAAGGTAGCGATTATGAACAAATTGGTTTGGGAGAGGAAGAGAGAATGGCGATTCATTATAAGGACTTCAGAAGGAGAAACTGCTGCCTCAGAAAAAAATGTGGGTAATTGTTTCTTTCTTTCAGTCATTGTTAATAAAATGGAAGTACTGTTTTACAGAACTGCAGGAGAAGTACTGTCAGAAATCTCTCTTTAGTTGAGACATCAATATAATGTATTAAAACAAATTCTTCCTTCAGATCCCATTCTTTTCCTCCATTAGGATCAGCACTATTTTTAGATCCAGACTGCCTCTGCAAGCACTCATTGTCAGGGAAATAGCTGTTACAAAATGAAATGCAAAGTCTAGAGCGGTCTCAGCAAAGTATTGCAGAGTCTAGTGCTATAATGGTGAAGAAGCCCTTTCACCTCATACCGAACAAACAAAATTGCAGAAAACAGCCTTAGCACTGAAGCTACTCGGCTTTTTAAGCACTGTTTGTTTCATATCCTTTCACGATATTTGCCAGCCAGCTTCTGTTATGCAATGTAACAAATGGTAGGAGCCTGGTTTTGCACAGCAGACTCGAGCTGTCTTGCAGCTCGAGTGACTGTGAGCTATAAACGCAATGGCTCTTCGTTTCCCTGCTGTCTGCTATCTCCTGCATGTTTCCTAGCTGACTGTAGCTTTATCAGACCACCAACACACTGGTGACTTCCAATCACTATGAGAAGCATGTTCAACACATCTGGAAACAGTATTAGGATGATTCCCAGGCATATTCTCACTGTGTGATGCCCTTCTTGGACTACAAGTGCTGTCTATCAGGGCTCAGTAGCCCTCCACTGGGCAAGATGTATGTTGGATCAATTAATGCATGGTCAGGAGACTCTCTTAGTATCTTGTTACTCCATCATTCACAGACAAATAGTGAACCTCAGTAAGCAAGTTAGGTCTTTCCCGTGTGATGCATGATGACACTGTTTAGCAACCAGATCAGCATGAAGTCACAGATGTGATAAAACTTACTGTTTCCTAAGCCAGTAAAACTGTCGTGCTATGTTAAAAGCAAGCCTTAACCTTCAGAGTACTGCTTGGCCTTGCCCTATATCACATGCTTTAATGTACTCCAGCGATCAGTCAGGATGCTGACAACACAAACATCTACATACCTGCAATGGTGGGTATTTCCTAAGGACGGTGAATAAGGTCAATTCCTATTACCGTACCTATTGTTTAAATTGTGTTTCAGAAACAGTGACTCTTTAAAGTGGTAATCAGACCTCTGGTTGGACTACCACACAGTTTTGTTTGGGGATACACCATCTCCTCATGAAGCCCTTACTTTAGGCTTTGAAAAGACGCTTGATTCCTTAGCTAGATGTCTTCCCTCCGTAACCCAACTTTTCGTTGTCTTCTGCTCCAGACACGAGACCGGATGGAGGAAGGAGACGGGATTAACTCCCCGCCTCACTCTCCTGGGCTATTTTGAAGCATTTACACGAGTTCTCAATGGTGCTGGCAAACCTATAGAATAACTCTGTATTGTAGAAAGGTTTGACTAAACCTCCCTCTGATTCCTGTAGGACTTAGCTGCACAGCATTGCAGCATGGCACACAGTGCACAAGCTGCTTACACGTGTTAGCTCATTTGAAGATAGACACCGTCTTGTGCCGTAGTGGAGATACATACAGAGAGGTTAGTTTTGCTGCATGTGACAGACCTTTTTTAACAGAAAATAACAATTCCATTGCCTTGTTTTTAAAGGTAAACAAAGCTCCAATACATTCAAAGTATTTTGCTATAACATAGAATCCTACATATTTCCCACATACACCCACTCAGTAGTTCAAAAGACTGATTGAGGGAAATTTGTATTGGTATTAAGGCAGTTAAATACATTAAAAAAACCCTGAATTTCAACTGAGAGTCTTAGAGGGAAAACCAGGCTCCTGAGAATTTAATAATTGTTTTTCAAAAGGCCTTAATGACTTAGGAGTCCAAGTCTCACTGACTTGCAATGAAAATTATGCTCTCACAGGTCCTGGAGGTTTTTAAAAATTAAGACAAATGTTCCTAAATTACTGGGGCACTTTTGAAAAGTTTCCCCTAAATCACTATTGTGGAATACTGCACACAAATCAGATCAGAATTATGTTTTATATGCTTGCTTCTCCTTGATAAGAAAAAAATTTTACCTTTCTCTTTTCACTGCTATAAACATCATGTGTCAGTATAATTTAAAGGCTACAGGCTTTTATTCTCACAATCAGCCCGTGGTTTAAGTGAATTATAAAGGAGAAAAACGTTGTCAACAAGTCAGCTCACAGAACCCCAAGAGTTACCCTATGCGCCATTTTAAACCTAGCATTAAAGCAAATAGTCTAGCCTTAATAAAAGAAAGATTATGGATGTTGTAGTACATGAATTATTGAGGAAAAATATTCCAGCCAAGATGAATCAGAGAGTACTGAAAATCATCATCTTATTCTACCGCTATCTGTTAAGTCAGCTTAGATCAAATACGGTGATTTTAGGCTTTGATCAAAGATTTGTTTCTTTTAAGATATAATTTTTGCTGAAATACGAACAAACGCCTACCTAGCCTTTCAAGCTGGATAACACAGAGGGCATCGCAAACAATGAGGATTTCACACGTTACTCCTGTGTAGCGGCTTCTGGGGGAAACACGGCAGCCCTTCTGCTGATCTAACGCAGGAGAGGCCAGACTTCTCAGTCACGCTGGTACCCCAGGCTGAAATCTCAACTGACGCTAACACGAAACATCAGGCTTGTCAGTGGTGTCAAAGTGGGAAAGCAAAATCCAACAAAATCAGATCTTTTTGATCTGGAAATGAAGTTACTTAACTTGGAGCCACATCCTATTGCTTTTGTGCGTGTGGAACGGCATCTTATCCTTGTAATACACGAATTTCACAACCTGAGAGACACACTGCTACCCAGTAGAGGCAGGAAAGCCTGTACGTGGCCAGTAACTGCTTGTGCCTCAGTTTACCCATCCGGAAAATAAATATTAGTAACATCTACATTCCAGGTCTGATTTTATTAAAGTTTTGACAATACTTAGAGATTCAAATAAACAATAGATATTACTACACTTTCCCATTTCTGCCATTTAGTCAGGTTTTCTGATTGCTGCTTCCCAATAAGGGCAAGTAGGCAGAGCAAACCAGAATGGAAAAGATACAAAGCCATGCAAAGAAGACAGGCTTGAAACCATAAATCTCTAATATACCTAAGGAAAAGATTTAGGTGTGGAGATACTTCCTTTAAATCCAAATTTCCCAAGCTCTTTTGCCCTGCACTGCGCTCCCCAAAGTACACTCCTGCCTGCGCCTCCTGCCTCGTTGGCACAGTCACAGCCCCATGTCCCTGTAGCTGCACCACTCTATGGCTTTCGGTGTCAGCACCTCCCCTACGACCTCACGGCACAGGCAGTGCAAGCGCCCACCCGCGTGGGTACCTCAGCTCCGCCACCAAAGTTCAGGTGACCTCTGGATTTTCTCCTCTCAAATAAGACGCTTGCATGATCCCTTGCTGGAAACTGTATAACAAAGAAATGTTTTTGCCAGACCTCAAAGGATGGCTTGGTTCTTTGCAATTTTCCATTTGTATTTATATATTTTTGTCTTTCATCTGAATCTGACATATCTAGATAAACACAGACAGCGTGTGCCCTGCCTGGTCCATATACCCAGCAAGGCGACGTTCTCGAGTGCAAGGCATAAAGTTCCTGCCAGCTTAAGGACGAAGCTCTCTGTCTGACTGAAATGTCAGATCCTATATTAAAAAGGTAGCAGATTGTGATGATAATGAAGTGCTGCAGCCTGTCGCTATGTTACCAACTGCTCTGAACTGACATGTCAGAAGGAACAGCAAGGAAAATGCCCAGAATCCCTGTTTGGATCCCCTTCCCACGCCTACCACCAACTGAAGTATTTAAAATATTTACAGATATAGCCAGCATGTTTATTTATCAACAAAGTCTAAAATGATAAATAGATAAATATATTACCCCAGCGAGCTTGCTGTCTAAAATCATCCTCCTGCCTCTCCAGTTTGCCTCAGATTGCATCCTGCACCCTCCGACAGAGAAAGATTGATTCAGGAATGGGCACTTCTCTGCCCGTTCTCTGTCCCTTAAAGAAGCCAAACTCCCCCTGACGGATGCAATGTGTTTAAAAGTAGATTGAAACAGGAGGGGAGATGTTTTCCTGCTGACTGAGAATGAGGTGAGAGCCATGGATGCTCTTTAAAGGGAGGGGGGTCATTCTCCATCCCTCAGCCTGCTGATTCTACCTATTATTGCCTTATTTATATGGTGTTAGCGTCACCATCCTGGGCAATGAGCCTCGCCGGATAATAAAACCGGCTGCAGCTGGCCTGTAAGGGGTGGGGGCAGAAGTGAGGAGGGTGGTGCACAAGGGCACAGCCAAAACCATTGCTTTCATCCCGTACAGAGCAGTGCTCACAGCAGGCTTAATCCCTCCCCCTGCCTCAGCAAACCTACCTCCTGTGCAAAGCAGAAAGCACTCACCACCAAACCACTTCTGCTCTCATGGAAATTCTGCGCAAACAAAGAGAACAAAACAGAGTCCTTATCGCGATGCTAGGGATGTACTGTGACTTGCCTGGCGATTTTGATATGAGATGGGTCTTCATCATGGGGCATGTTTGCTGAGAAGAGATTGCCTTTGGAAGGGCACTGGATCTGGATGTGATTCCGTGCTCATAGGCGCCAATGTCATTTTTAAAACTGTCTACTCAGTCAAGCAAACAAACTGGTTGGAGTCGCTTCTTCCCTGCTGCACACCACGCAGAAATGGAATTCTTAATTATTTTACCCGTTGTGGCTGAATTTTCAGTTACATAAAATGGTACATTTTCCCAACATTATGAAAAGAGATCAGTTCTCTGAAAAGTCTACAACATTTAAATTAGAAACAGGCTCATTTTCTGTTAAAAACCTACCATATCATTATCCTAATCCAGCAGCAAAATATTTTAAACTGTTTTTGGGTGAAAGTGAATTTGTGCTAAAAATACACAGCAGATGATACATTTTCAAGAGCCAAGAACACAATTATGGACGTAATTCCATTGTTTGTGAAAATCACACTCGAATAGCAGAAGCTGCTAGACATTCAATTTCAATACAGATGTTTTTCAAGATGATGTGAAGACAAGCATGAAAAGGAGAGTGTCTGGATTTGTGCAGCGCACAGCTACAAAGCTCCAGGTACCAGATGAAATGGAGGAAACAATGTGGTATGAAGTATGTGCTGCTACTTGACAGGGTACTCCACAGGTAATGGAAAACAGAATTAAAACAACAAAGGACAAAACCAAACCCACCTAAACCCCACAATTCCAGGTATTTCTGATTGTGTTTGAAAACAAATTGCTCAGAGCACAACTGAAGCTGTGTACACCTAGGAGAGTCCTACTCCTGTCCCTGTCCTCCTGGTGATAAGGGCACATGGTGGCAACTGCTATACTGAGAAGGAGGGGAAAACAAGCATTTAACCAAATTTCTGATTAACAGTGCATGAAAGCTTCATGGCCTATCACACTTGATCAACTGTATTTACCCTCATGCCACTTGCCATCACTTCTCGTTAGTCCTGCCATGCAACTCAGAGGAAAACTGGCAGAATTTATGCAGCCAATACAAGGCCACACATGTTGTGTAAGATATGTTAGACATATCTTACAGGTGTTGTATTTGCTCCTCTCTCAGCTTCGTTTTCTCTTCCTTCGACTTGCACCCACATTTGTGAATGGGCAGAATCTAGACCTAGCTGAGACAAAAATCTGAGAAAGTATCTTATTCTTTAGGCCCTGCTTAGCAGCAGCTGTCAGCAGGCATGTATGACTAGGTCAATATTACATACAAAGGAAAGAGACTGACAGGACTAACTCCAGTGGCCTACAGTAGCTTCCAGCTGCGCTGTAAAAGGCTGGGTTTTGGTAGACCAGGACAGGGCTTCAGGTAAAAGTGTGTGCTCTCTCACTAGGGACTAATACTAAGGACAGTGACTAGATAGTCCAAAGAAGCTGTGGGATGTCCACTGCTTGAGGTTTTCCTGATGTCTGCCGGGTATATGAGGTGCCAACATGATCCTGATGATTAACTGAGGTCCCTTCCAGCCCTATTTTCTATGACTGTATAATTCTGATGTATATTTTAATATATTTTCTGCCTCCTATGAAAGAGAAAATGCTGCTGTACAGTTTCTTTAATAGTATTTGGTGGTATATTTTTATTGACAGCAAGGCCCCTGGAGTGGAAGATGTCAGATCCATTGACTCAAATATAAATAATTAAATTGTTTTTTTCTCCTCCATTAATTCTACTCAGCCCTTTACTCCCATCCTCCAGACAGATTCCTGATTAACATAATTGGAGCAGAGAGTTTTGTTTTTCACTTTTCAGTAGAAAGTTTTGTTGTTTTTTCCCCCCATGGGAATTCAGTGCATGAGCTTGACAACATCAGCCTAGTTGATTGAAATGTGCCTTTTAACTTTGTCTTAGGAGAAAACCTAGAGGAAAAACATGAAACAAAAACAACTCTAAATGAAAAGTGGAAGATACCTACTGCTCCATATCTCCTGTTCTGAGTGGATCAACAAAGGTTGATAGAATAAAGTTAAGGTCTGTCCGCTTCTGCAAGACTTGTAATGAATGAAATTGTTGGGAGCTTCAGCCAGTTTGTTGTAATGAGGAGAAGTCTTCTGTGGTCAAGGCTCTTGGCTCTAGTTGTTTTTATCCATTTACTGGCAGTGCGTGTTTTATAGATGAACCATTATTGGCAGGAGGTAAGCAAGCATGTGCGCACTCAGTCGGACACCCAGCAGCCTCAGTAAATACTGAGATTATCCATAAGAAGAAATGAAGCATTGTCTAGATAAATTTTGACCGTAGCGAAATCAGGTAAAACATCAGTCTGTCACATCCAAAGGCTTGATAAACATGTATTACTGTGTACACAGGACGTGATACCTTTATGTTCTCTGTTTTTCTGAGCCTGAGATGTCCTTTGCATTATTACAATTCCTGGGGGCATTCTGAGTTACCAGCAAATGAGAAAAAGCTTCATGGGTGTATCCTCATTTCCACATTTCTCTTCATGCTGAGAGAGTTACAGAATTAATTTTCTAGTTCATAAATAACTGCAACACTACGGTGGGAGAGAAAGTATTTAAATAATTTTATAAATATAATTTCATAAATGGCATAAATATCTCTTAGATATCAACTCATACTGTGTGATTTAATTTCACAAAGCCAGTACTGTAGGATATAGGCACCTGTGAACCTTTCCTACTGTGCCCAGGTTCTGCACAGAGACTCCCTTCTTCTCCAGTTCTCAGAAGTGCAGCTCTATGCATGAAAGAGGACGACATTTCTGCGCCTTGGTGTTTTAGCTGCTCAAGTGCTTTCTTGACTAGCTTGCTGCTCTCCTAATAAGAGAATAATTTCACTTACGTGGTTAACAAGTTTTCCGTCTCTCCCCTCTGCTTTTGAAAACATGTGCCAGGGAGTAACATTACAGTGTGTTACCAAGAGATAAAATGGAGAGATGATCAATCAGATCCAAAGATGGCATGGATGAGAGAGGAAATTCTGGTCCATTTAAGTTGCTGGTAATATACTCATCTCTCTCTCTGGAGCTAGATATCTTCTCCTAGGTTTTCTGAGTTAAAAACATGACACTTTTAGATGCAAACTCTTTCCTGTTGGCCACTAGATGGTAATAAGGCCATTGAAATGGATTGCAGCCAGCCAGACAGTGAGTGCGCAAAAGTTACTGCTTCAGAATGGAAATGAAGAGGTTGTTTTTGTCTTGAGAGTACAGACAGGCAAACTGCAACAAACTGAGTTGGGATTTAGCAGATCCCTAAGGAAAAGAGGCTGCCAAAGAGCGCAAACTGAGTGGCTTCAAGTGGGCTCAGCCTCTTACTGCCAGGCCTGCATCCATATCCTACCCCAGACTCACTTAGTCATCTGCTGCAAAGGGAAGGGTGCCACCTCTGACATCTCCACTGCCAGGAGCCTACAGACTTTACTTGGCTGAAAGTCCTTGATCTGCCTCTGATAGCCCAATGGTGGCTTTAGAAATGAGAGTTTCTGATGATCTGACTTTGCAATATCCCCAGTAGATGTTAGGATCAAATTTATCCTCTGAGCATTTCATTTCAGTGCATTTTTTGGTAACATGTCATCTAGAAAAGTCCCTTGAAGATTAACAGTGATCTCCCCAGGCAGAAAGAAATTCCTGAGAAGTTACGCTGTGACTGACTCCCATAGTAGTATGGAACCATTATCCTGCCATTTCTAATGAAATCATAAACAACTATCCAAAGAAAGCAGATAAAAAAGTGATTTCAAGTGGAAGTACTGCTAGCAGATTTCTAACCAGTTCTGCCTCTTAAAATAACAGAGGATTGGAACAGCATCACAACAAATGAAGTACCTGACAAGTACAACAGGAAAAATAAAATCCGATTTGTTACTCTCCAAATTAACAAGCAAGTTTACAGTGCTGGCACAAAACACTTGGTCCCATTGTAATAACCTCGCTACCTTCCCACCCATCATTTCTTACTTGAATGTATTCCTGTATGACTGGAACAGATGTGATCATCTTGAAGGAAAAAAGTAACTTGGTGGCTTGCATTCAATACTTACTAAGTTACTTTTTCTTTATAATAGCCAATATGACTTTAATTTTCAGGGTCTGTGACAATGGAAATGTATCTTTTAAAGAATAAAGAAATAGATCACATATTGTTCCCTTGGGACAATTTTAGGCAGGCTAACTGCAGCTTACTTAAAGGGGTTCACTGAAAGGATAAACTACAGCATTTACAAAAGTAGCCATCGTACCCACGGGCTGGTGTTGTCCTTTACTATATTAAAGTATTTTGTAAAAACATGATAAGCAGTAGTCAAATATTGTTATAAAACTGTGTAAGTTGCATGTTCATTTATCAAAAAAACCCCTATTTCGAACCCTGGCAGAAACCTGGTTAGAGCCATTTAGGATGCATATAAACAAATCAGCAATTTGGAAGACAAGCTCAGATCAATAAATGTCAGATCAGTAGGGTCTCTTGAAAAAAATGTAGATGGAAGGCACAACAGAGATGTGTCTTTTAATGGATTACAAAGGTGAAAATGATTAGAGACAAGATTATTCTGAACCCTCTTCGATAAGTTGTGCTCAATGCCTTCCTGACAAGGTGATTCCTAGTATGGAATAGTATGGAATTACACTTCCAAATATTTCTAGAATATCTGCTAGTATATGTGTTTGTGTATATATGGGTGTGCATCTATATGTACAAATACACACACACACTTTAAATAAGATAATGTTGCAGAAGATGTTGGATTCAACCTCCAGATTCCTGGATTGTATTCACTGTGGTACCGTCAGAGAGATGAGTGACCTTGAATCAAACTCTGTTACTTCTCTATGCCTCAGTTTCCCCATTTGCAAAATTATGCCAATCACACTGACTTTGTCATGAAGTGTATTGACATCTGCTGATGAAAAATATTTCATGTTAATGGACTGAAAATTGTTTACAGCTATTTCTCACTAGCATGAGATAGATAGTTAAAATAATAGCCGTGAGCTTGATTTCAAAAGAAAAGCCTGTGTCAGTGGCAGTGTTTTTACCTCCTAGTCAGCACACTGCTTTTCACCGCACTTATCTTTTCTTTCCATTGGCATTGTCTTACAATTCAGAAGCCTTATCAGGTCACAGCACTCGCACAGAGTGCACAGAAAGGTTTCATTGCCCCAAAGAACTCAGGGATCTATAACGGGAGTTTTCAATGCATTCGTGTCAGCTGCATTTGTACCCTTCAGCATTGCTTTCTCCACAACATTTCGAATATTGCTGACTTTCATGCTATTAGTGTTTTTTCCTCTGAGGCTCGGAAATACAAGGGGAAAGAAGAAGAGCGAAGAGAAACTCTCCCCCTGGATCTAAGAGCCTATTCACCGCTTCCTTTTCACACTCCCACTCTAGCAGGCCCTGAACAGCCACCTGCCTGTCTGGCCTAATGATTTTCATGCTCATCAAAAGCTTTATTGCAGGATGGTTATTTGGTATCTTTTAAAATGTTGCCATACATCTCTCTCAAAGCAAAAAGGAATCTGAATAATACCTGACAGCCAACAGATGTGCAGTCTGTAGACACGAAACTGTTTTGAAATTCTGCTACTAACAACCTAACAACAGCATAACTTCTCTTTGTTGTAAGACATGAAAAGCAAGTAGAGTGACATAAGGACACATGCATGAAATGGACCTTCTTTTCAATACTCAAATTTTCCAAGAAATGAAGAGCGTTTTATATTCAGTAATCAGTTACACCTTGTAATTGTGGGGCTGAGGGGTGCAGGAACTCATCAGGCTGATTTTGTAGCTTTTGCACTCCCTCTATCCCATTATTTTATCAGAGAATCAAAGCAATGGAACATAGATTGGTTTTCTGCTAAGGATAAGAACAACTGTACCTAACAGTGCAGTTCCACAATAGTTTTAAGCCACTCTGATGTGGCACCATGTCTCTCTTCCTGCTGCACGCTGCACGCTCCCACCTTTCTGATCCTATGACCTGGTTCAGGGAATGAAACCAAATGAAAACTAGCCCTGGAAGGAAAGCCTGATTTGGTTTTGCCTGGTTTAATGTTTGAACCAGTTCAGTGCAGGACCAAATGGATGGTGACACTACTGCAAAGAAGAGGGGGCAAATACAAGCCTAAGAGAAGGTGTACCACCCCTTCAGCACCCTTGCTACCTAAGCCATTCCTGACCACACAAGGAGTTGAGCGTCCTTCAGCAGCCTGATCCATGATACTTCCATAGGATGAGAGCCCAGCTTCTAAAGCCAAACATTCAAATCTTGCTGCTCCTTTCTTTGTAAACTCCTAGGCTATGGGGAAGTGGCCCCTGACCACAACAAGCTCTTGAGCTCACGTCTTAAACGTGTGTTGAAGAGCTTTGCTAGACTGCAGAGCTCATCACTGCAACTGGGCGGGTTCCTCAGAACGGGTTTGTCTGCTTCCACTTTAAGTGCAATGTTACATGGGTCTACTTGAAGAAAGAAATGAAGGACCACAAAAAGAACACAGAGCATGATAGCCATTACTGTCATCTGTGCAAAGAAAGCATTGCAACGGCACCTTGCCTGCTGTGTCTAGTTTACTGTCTTCCTTTGAAGAAACATACTCAAATACTAGGGAAGAATGTGCTTATTTTGCCTAGTCTGCAGCCTGGGTTTTGCAGTAAAGGCTTTTCTCAGGGTTTCTGAGCTTTAGGCTTTAACCTGTGCCAAGGAGTAAAGGAGGTGGAAACAGCGAGGTAGAAAGGTCAGGGCAAACTGCCTGGGATCCTTGGGCAGAGGGAATGGAGATAATGAAGGGAGAAAAATGCCTAACTGGAATGGAAGTCAAAGACAATTTATAAACAACAGCAGCAAAATAGTTTCTCCAAATAAGTCTTATTCACATAGTTCACTTCTTTTTCAGCTGTTTCTATGGGCCTTTTTATTTGAGGTAGAATGGAACTCTGAAAACCATTTAGCTTGTCCTGAGGCATTCACATCATAAATAATATACTGCATGCAAAATAATTATATATTACACTGAAAAATTAGGGAGTACTAGGATTAAAGAGGCCTTTTCAACTATGCTTCTTCCCTTTGTGCAATTCCGCTCCTGCATAGTCATGTAAGTTTTCATTTCATGCTTACATACTGTTTTTCTCAGCAAGCACCCCTTATAAAGAAGTCTCAAGGCTCTCTGGAGACTGTGTTTAAACATTCCTGCCTGGGGTCCAGGCCATCAACTCAATAGACCATTCAAAATGAACTTGTTTTACATGTTGCTGCACATCAACAGCCTTAACAGGGCCATGTGGCACGACACAGCTGTGCTCTTCTGGGTGTTTTAGACAGAAGGAAAATGAAACTTTTGAAACACCAAAACAAGATTCCAAAAGGAAAAAAAGACATGGATCTGGTAAAATCTAAATAAGAGGATAGTGTCTAGTGAGGCTTCACTGACTCTGCGATATACTAATGCAAACTGCTGTGACTGGCAATACAGCTCCAGCAGATGCACTTCTTACAGTGCAACCTGTGACACACTGAAGTGCGGCTTTCCTATCTATAACTGCTTCTTACCAAGGTTTCTCTGCCAGCACAGGCCTGTCGCTCAGGGATCACACCTCCTCATGTCCCTGAGCAATGCCAGCACAAATGTTTAGTGTAGCTTTGACTTCTGTGGAGCTCATCTGATATCAGGTCTTTTAGGGGCTAATTCAAGAAGACGTGAAGGGAGAGCCATTTAATTCCCTTTCTCCCTTTATATCTTTAAGATATGACTTACAGTGTACTGCGAAAAATTCTCTAAAAGTACAGAAGCAGCTCCAACTGCAGCTTAACACTTTGGTTCTTTCTTTGTTTCTTACTTTAAGCTTTGACTTAATTCTCTTCACGCTTCAGCAGATGCGAACCATAATAATTAGAGCTAGCTTTTGGAACGAGCTGCAAGGATAATTGCCTGGGCACCCTGTGTGTGGAGAGAGGACAGAGGGACCATTAAGTTATCTTAGGCTGTGCCTGCACTGAGAGACTGATGTGCTCTGTGGCGTCGACCGCAGCCTTGAGCTCCTGGTCTCCCAGCCTCCCAGACCTGGCGTGACCCCTTTTGGCCTGCATGCCGGCATTTTCTTTCCCTGGAAATCCAGCTGAGAGGAGGGGCTGTTGCATAAACTGAAAAGTGTTCCTGGTTCCACACTCTCCGTATGGAAATGCCAGAAAGGAGAAAGAGATCCATGAGTTACTTTCTCACTGTAACACTAAGATTGTCTTTGCTTTTTGCCAGGAGCTACCTGCAGTTTTCTGTTCTTCTACAGATATCTCGTGTTGAAGGTTACACTGAAGACAGACACTAAAAAGTGGAAGAGGTATATAGCTAGCCATCCTTCTTCATCATGATTAAGTGGATTATATATGCAAGTAGCTATCTGGTGCAAATAAGGGACAGGAAGGGGAAAAGTATATTTCTTTTTTGCTAACCACTTTGCTAAACAGGCATCAGTAACCTCAGAACAGCATTTGTTTACCTGTGGGTTTTCATAGAAACCCATCCTCAGATATAAAGTGATTTTTAATGAGGCTTTTGACCCTTATGTGCAGGGTTCTTAAACAAAACAGGTAGGGGAAAGTGCCCTGTCCTTAGGGTATTTAACAGGTGAACACTGAACTGAGCCAAAGATCTGCTGTAACGTTACAAATTAGCTACCATTTCTTCCAGCAATTTTATTCAGGCTCTAGGAGATGTTTCCATTTACTGTAATAGAGAAATAGCTGAATAGTTGAGGGTTAAATTTACATTGAATATTGGGTTAAGTTAAATGCTCAGAGGGGAAAGAATGGTTACTAAGGCAACGGGAGCATGCATTCGATACCTGTTATTCAAGTCTATATTCTCATGCTCATTAACTATCACATTGTTTATTAATATTCACTCTCAAATGGATGTTGTCAGAACCTCTTTGCTTTGACCTAAGTAGCAAGACATGAATTAATGTGAAAAGAACTCGCAACTACTATCAACATATTAGGATGCCTCTCAAGAAGCACAGATCTTTGTATCTGAAGAACAACTTTTGCTTCCATGTAATAAAATATCAAAAAAGCATTTGTAAACAGAATTTTGAAGGGAGCTCTGCCCGGAAAACAGCAGGACCTATCATGATCTCCTGAAACAAGGAGTGCGAAATGAACAAAAAAAGCCAGGCTAAAATACCCACTTAGATACTAAGCACTGATGTGTAAGAATTGCCATGCAGGATCAGACTAAGAGCATCTGACTGTATGTCATGACCAATACGAAGTGTTTTAGGTGAAGCTGGAGCACTCGTCTCTCCCTATTTTTTTCTCCTGTGATAAATGAGAATAACATGTTCAGAAAATATATGCTAGTTTTGGCCTACGATAGTTTGCAGAGGTCAGGAACATTATGATAAGGACTTGCAAGAGCTAGTACACATTGTACAACACAATAGCACTTCACAAAGCTCTTAAGACACCTTTCTGTAGCCTCCCACAAGAACACAGAATCAAATACACATAGCAATTCATCCCTGAGCTTACTCATTGCTCTCCCATTCAGAAATTAAACAGCAACAGCAACAGATGCTTCAGTCTGAAACAAAAAAAATGTATTTAAAACGCTTCCTTGGGAGTGAAAATTCTTCCCATTCAGAATCATCAGAGCGTGCTATTTAATTTCAGGTAGATTTTTACGCCATGTTAAAATATACGCAATATTATATAAAGCTTACGTGACACTTATACATGGACATGATGTGTTATTTTAATAGTGTACGAATATGACGTGTGACTAACAATGTCTGTCTGTGAAAAGCATGAGCTTGCCTTGCTGTTTCTTGAAATGCTACCAGAGAGAAGTTAGGGTCAGCTGCATCATCTCAGTTCGTTACTTCAGTAACTTTTCAGAAGGCAAGGCATAACATTAGTCCCTTTGTAAATTTGGCCCTAAATGCCCAATGCTTTTCATAATTTGGAGTTAGGCTTTTAAGTCTGTCACATTTCCTTATCCACGGAGTTCGCAACCTATGCAGCCGCAATGCTCCCAAGCATAACAGAGACATATCTATCAGTCCATCTTAAAAAATTATGCTATTGAAGTGAAGGATCTAATTTTTCACATCTAAATGAGTCTATGAAAGCGGGAGCACTCAGTTACTAAAACAGAACTAAATCGCCTGTTCTAAATGACATATTGCAGACAAGCATAGAGCACGGAGCTGATACTACATTGATCAATCTGGCAAAAAATGAATATTTTTGCTTAAGCTAGAGTCTCATATCCTATAATATCCGTGACTTCAGCTGTCTGAAACCACAGTGATTTGTGTACTCCCTGCAACATTACATTGGCCTAAACAGAAGAATCATTCAAAGGATTAAAAAAATCATCGTAGGAAAAATTTTGTGCACAGTATGAGTTCCAGACCTTTTGTTTCATTTTTGTTAAATTCTTGTAAATTTTCTGTTCTGTAAGGGCAGCTGTCACATGAGACCTGGCACCCACTGGACAGCTATGGAAAAGAGGTCAAGATGTCCTTATAGTTCGGATGCTTTTGAAGATCCCATGGGATAAAAATAATGATTATCAATCAAACATTAAAATCTATGGGGAAAAAAGTATTTCTTAGAGAGATTTAAGAAGTGTCTGAGTTTTTCACTTGAAGTGGTTTTTACTTTCCTTCCCTTTGCTAGCCTCAGATGCTGACTTTCTCAGACACTATAGTGATGAGAATGAGACTAGCCATTATACTAAATACCCAAGCCTTTCTATAGTTGAGACCAGTACCTCAGAAAGGCATCTGAAGTCGTTTGGATTTTGCTAGCAATTGAAACTCTATATCCTCCTTGAGCCCCTTTAAAATGCTTACCTCAAACCCCAAAGCCAGGAGAAGGCTTGAGATGCTGTGGGGCTGTAAGTCCTCAGGCAGCAGGACTCTGAGGCTCCCAGGCGCAGCAGGCAGGGGCAGGGCTGCCAAAGAGCATTCATGGAAGTTGTGCTTCCCAGATTTAGTGGAATGGTTTGTCTTGTTCAGTGACGGAAACTTGGGAAGTGCCAGCACAAAATTTCTTGGTAACTTGGTAACTGGAAGCATTTGAACTCTGATTGATTGCCAGTGAGTATGACAGTCATCAAAGACAGACAGAAAGAAAGTGAATATCAGATAACTTTAATCAAGTCAGTGGGGTTTCTCAATTCTGTGTGATGTGTGCAGGTTTTTCATTTCCATTGAAGACGAAAAAGAAATATAAATAGGGCTCAGCAGAAAGCATCACTGTTGATTTTCTTGCATCAGAGATCAATTGAATATTTAGAGCCACTGTCCTGCAAAGGCGTGACTTCTGTGACTTGTCCCATGAGGTCACCTGAACTTCTCCCAGGGCAAACCTGGAAGTCTTTCCAAGACAAGAGTTTTTGATTGATTTTGAGAGCACTTTAAAAAAATCTCTTCTTTTTGACATTCCTACTGTAAGGAGAACAGGTGGTAAAATATTCTGACCCTACAGTTGATCTCTACATTCAATCAGATTATTTTAATAAACTGAAGAAATGATATCTAAGAAAATAACACCAGACAGTACGAGGTTTTTTGTTTGGGGGTTGGTTTTGGTTTGTTTGTTTGTTTGTTCTTCATAAAAAGCAGAACAAATAACCTTATGATAGAAAGAAGAGAGCTAATTAAAATCTGGACAGATAATCTCATTCTTTTTGAAGAGCTGCTGGGTAAAGTGCAACACCATAAATAGATTATTCCACCAAGTTTAATGAAGTGGGTCAGTTAAACCAGTGTCTCTGTCTGTTATGAAACATAGTGAAAATCTGGAGTGATTTTGGAAGTGAAAAAGTGTTTGAAACTTCATTTTAAATAAATATTATCTAACTGTGGGATAAAAAGATTGAAAGAGGTTGATAATATTTTTGATAATTTGAAAATATTTATTAAATTCTTACTCGGGAAAAGAGCACCATCTACTGATCATCACTCTGAAATTCCAGTATGATGTTTCATTTACATGGGTTTTACTTATATACAATATCATAACCTTAATTCCAGAAGCTCTGGGTGACTCTTGAACACGTGTGAAAGAAGGCTTACATATCTTCAGCTACCAGCTAATATCACTGGGACGTTTTATTGTTTTAGTAGCCAGCAACACTTTAGCAGCAGAAAGCAGGCTTAAGAATTTCAGAACCTATGGTGATACTACATAAACCCACATTACCACTAAAAGGATGGCACACGCTTTCCCAGTACAGTTGCTTGTTACAGATGCCTGCTTCTCGCTGGCACTTTTTAGTCATGTGAAGAACTAACCTAAGCAGGGAAAGGTGTTTTTTTTTTAAGTAGGACCTGTTTTTCAGCTGCCCCAAGGGGGAGAGGACAAGGACTGCCTTTTCCAGTCCCAATACAGATTTATGCCAAATTACAGTATCATTTAACATCGCCTTAAAACCATGCGGCTCTTTTGCACTAAAGAGAATAGTGAGTTCTTGAGTTCACCTCCAAAGCTTTTTTCGAGCTTGCTTTTCTGCCAGAGAACCAGCTGTGACAAAGAACGTCACACCCAGGAGTATTCACTGGAGAGAGCAACACTCATCCAATGCCATAAACACTCTCCCCACTCACACCCAGAAGATGTAGCTATACTTAAATCTCAGGTCATTACTCAGGTGTTCTGCCAGACACATTCTAATTATATTCTTTTAATTATATCACATATGTCTTCTTTTTATAGCTGTTCTGAAGGCACTGACTTTTCTTCCACCAAGGTTGCTCAGCCAAGTTCCTTTGTTTTCTTTCTCTCTCAACAGTAAGTGACTGCGCTCTGGCTAGTGAGAACAAAGCAGTGCTCCAGGAGTAGCGGGGTGGGCTGCCCGGCGGGTGTGGGGGGGACGCCGGGCACTGAGGGTGGTGGTCCAGCAGGCCCCAGTGGTCTGGGCAGAGATCTGGCTGACCGGGCAGCCAGGCTGTGGCAGTGACCAGGACAGCTGCAGCCTTGCTTTGGACAGAACCGAGGACTGGAGCGCCCGTGCAGCCTCAGACCCCTGGCACGGAGGCCCCCAGTGAGGTTCCTCCCAACCCTGTCTCACAACTCAGGGGTGGCAGTAGAGACCGTAGAGCCTGCTGGTGCACTCATTAAGCAAGCAAGCTTAGCTATAAATAATAGTATTTTCTTTGCTCATTTTCCTGCACATTTGATAGGACTTGAATTCTTAAAAAGCTCTAGCGCTGTACTAAAAAGCAATTTCAGAAAATTGGTGTGCTAGTGATTGCTGTCATCCTATGAGTGACGGGGCTATTTTCCCAGTGTCTCACGTCCGACGTGATTGTGACGATTGTCTCCACACCAGAACGTGAGGAGCTGAACCAGGAGCTCCCACAGCGGCATGCACAGCTACACCTTGAAACTGCCGGCTAAACTCTGGACCGGCACTCACTCTGGCACAGAGAGGAATTACACATCTATTATCTGCTCGTGTAATTATTCCTCTCTGTGAACCACAGGAGAATTAAAGTCCTCCTCATACTACTGCCCTTGTCAGGCCATAGCCCAGCAGCTAGAGCTGAAAGGTATCATTGCTCAATAATTTCTTGCTTGACTCAGCCTTCAGTGTTCTTGAATTCCTTGTTCCAGGGGCATGCGATCACGGGAACATCTCAGTTGGCTGGGAGAGGAGCTGTTCAGAGAATATTTCTAGATCTTGCAGCTTCAGGGTAAAAACTTAAAACCGTGACTTATTTGCATTCAAGACACTCCATTACCCTGCCTAAATATAAAATTATCAGCCTTTCGGGTTTGAGGTTTTTCTTTCCTTATACACTGGAACTTTGACTGGACAGGTTTTTACTTTGCCTGGCAGGGTAGACGGTTATTTCATGATTTTTGGATGCAAGGCTTGGTAAAACTGAAAAATCTGTTTCCTTCATTAAAAGGAAGAAGAAATGAATAACTGGATATAAACAGAAAGCATAATAAAATCATAGGTTAGGGTAATTCAAGTGGGAAGTGGCCTCAGAAGGTCTCTAATCCAACCTCCACTTCCAAGCAGCAGCTCTGAGCTTAGACCAGGTTGCTCAGGGCTTTATGCAGTCTTGAAAACGTCTAAGGATGGAGATGGCATTGCCTCTCTAGCCAGCCTGCTCCACTGCCTGCCTGACCTCATGGTGAAACAGGCAAAAGCTAAGCGAGTCCAAGTTAAAATATAAGTTGCCTATACATACATATGTATTGAAGTAATGGAGAGAAAAGGATAAAGTAGGGCCATTTATGTAGGGGAAACCAGAGTCACTGAGGTGTGTAGTCAGATATTAAGCAGGTAAGTCAGAACCTTCTGTAGGCTATGTAAATCACTGGGTAATGTAATTCCAAGGTATATGATAAATTCATAGATAGAGCTTGCAGATGTCCTTTTGTGGAAATGCAGAATTAAGTTGCAATGCTAGGGTGGAATGAATGGCTGAACTAGTCAGGAAATGCATTTTTATGCATCTACAAGAAATAAAAAAAAAGAATTCTCTTTTTTTCCCCCCCATTCAAAGTATTTCTTTGAAATTCACATGGTTGGTTTGTTTTAGGAGCATCTCGTTATTATTACTTTGCACATAAAGAAAATTCAGCTGGTATTTTGGGTTTTCTAGCTATTTCTCAAGTCCCTCTGAGTGCCTCTCTCTGTGCCAAGCAACTTGCGGGGTTACTCTAAGAAGGAGCAAGTCTTAGATTTTTAGGTTCATAGACTGAATTAGGACATCCAACATCACACCATGCCGCGAGAATAAGGACCAATGTCTCATTTTATTGGAAAATGCAGAAACAATCTTCAACGAAGCTAGGCCAGGCTCCTGTGTTGTTGTGTCACCCCAGGACTGTGACAGACCCCTCAACTTCAACTTGTGAGTCATGCCGCACTTCAGCCCTGCTGCTCAGATACCTTCTGTAGGTTCTCTCTTCTGTTTTTCCTGGGGCTCACGCTCCTCATGCTCTGAAGTTTCCCTTTTTCTGGAAAAGAGAACTTTTAGGACAAGGGAGAGCTCTGGAGTTCACTCTGGAGACCCCTGGGCGGGGTGATGTCTGACAGAGTCTCCCTGTTCCAGCTGTGGCTCTGGTGATGGCCCATTGCCACGCGGGCAGCAGAGAGGAGCAAACACTTGCAGGTTGTCTGAGGGCTGATAGGAAGAGCTAAGCTGCTCTCTCGGCCCCTGACAAATCGTTCACACAGAGCTGGGCAGACTCAAGTGTGCAGCTAACATAACGAAGACTGTAATACTTTCACATACATGATGAGGAAAATGTATTTTTTTTTTTCTAAAAACCCCCCATTTTTACAAAATAAATGGTTTGACCTTTTTTTTTTTACCTTTTTTTTCTTCATTGAACTAGGCCAGCTGCCTGTGTCTTGTGGTGTCAGGAATTATCTTTGAATCTCATAGTGCTCTGTGTAAAATTTAGACTTTAAAAGGGTCAATATGAACCACCAGAAAAACTAGTCAGCCATTTGAAAACTTGGCCTTAAACAACTTCAGACTCACACGGTGAGTCAGTGATGCCTTCTGTTTTTCTGTGAAAAATATACTAGGCTATTGATCTGAGAACTCCAGAAGATCTTTGGGATACAGCGTCTAAGATGAGAGAGAAGGGAGTGGAAGTTATTTTGAAAAAGATGTTTTCAACAGGTTTAAATTAACAATAAACTGCACCTCCACCGAAACAGATTTGAGGAGATTCAAACTGAAAGGCTATTTAGTTTTTTTCAGGTAGGCAATTGTACTTGGTATAGTTAAAGGTGGTAAGTTCTGATATGTTTTTCATAAGCTGATTGCCCTGCAATTCTGATTTCTTATTCCATATTGTTCTACACATATTATGTGTACAATACATTTTGTATCTATTGTTTGCTAAAACCGTGCATGTCTCCACGGCAAGATAAAAAAAGTCCTGGATAATTACAGCTCCTCAGAAACTGTTCAATCACATCACAGATTATATAAAAGATATTTTACTAAAGCAAAGAAAAGAAAATGGGCAGAACTGAAAACAAAATCTAAGGATTAAACATAATAAAATGTAAACAGAAAATTTAATATATGGTTTTCTGGCTCCATCTGGTGTTTATTTTACAGAATTTCTAGCTCAAGGAAATCTGATTTCCACTCCCCTTTTCAGCTATACATTGGAAATGAGGAGTGGTATTAAAATGACTCTTAAATTTATGCATCCTGAGGGCCTACATTCGAAGTTGTATATTAGCTACTGTGAAGGTACAAGAAGAATACTTTTTTTTAAGCGGTGTTAACATCCTGTGACTTAAATCATATTCAGATCTGAGAAAGGGCTCCTATGGCCAACAACTTATCATTTTCCCTCATGATACCAGTTAGACTGCTAAAATACTATTCCTCTCTACTAACCTTGCCTTGCTTACATCCTCATCATGGCTAAATCATCAATACTACTGCTTTATTCAAATTAAATCTCAAACACTTGCAACACAATTATCACAAGTATTCACATCAAATCTTTTATTGTTTTGTTTTATTAATCTTTTTCTGCTTTCAAGTCAGATAATAACATGTTTACTGACTGTACAGAAAGAGCAAGTTGGAAGGAAGAGTGAGAAGATCACCACTTGACCGCTCACTGGGTCAAATGTTTGTGGAGAAAGTACCTATACAGTCTAGGACATAAATCACTTTTAGTATCATAGAATCATAGAACAGCCCAGGTTGGAAGGGACCTCGAAAGATTATCTGGTCCAATATCTTGTGGGAAAGGGAACCTAGATGAGATTATCTAGTACCCTGTCCAATCACATCTTCAAAACCCCTGGTGATGGGTACTCTACCATGTCCCTGGGAAGGTTGCTCCAATGATCGATTGTTCGCACTGTAAAAGATTTCTTATATCGAGATGAAACCTCTCCCAGTGCAACTTGTACCCATTGTCCCTTGGTTTTTCCATGTGGCTCCATGAGAAGAGAGAACCTCCATCCTCTTTGTAGCTGCCCGTTAAGTGCTGGAATATCGTGATGAGGTACGCCCTGAACCTCCTCTTCTCCAGGGAGAAAAGACCCAACTCCTTCGGTCTTTCCTGCAAAAACCATTGATCACCACCCCCTGAGTGAGGCCCGTGAGCCAATTTCCTACCCACCTCACAGACCACTCCTCCAGTCTGTATCTTGACAGCTTGTCCAGGAGAAGGCTGTGGGAAACAGTGTCAAATGCTTTGCTGAAGTCCAGGTAAACAACATCCACGGCTCTCCCCATGTTGACAGAAAATGTTATTTTGTTGTAGAAGGTGATCAGGTTTGTCAGGCATGATTTGCCTTTGGTAAATCCGTGCTGGCTATTCCCAATCACCTGCTTCATTCGGTTTGTAATAGTTTCTATGAAGACTCATTCCATTACTTTCCCAGGGACTGAAGTAAGACTAACGGGTCTGCAGTTTGCTGGGCCCTCTTTTGGGCCCTTCTTGTGGATGGGTATGACATTTGCCCTCTTCCAGTCATCAGGGATATCCCCTGATCTCCGTGACTTTTCAAGTATTATAGACAGTGGCCCTGCAACAATGTCAGCCACTTCTCTTAACACCCTGGGGTGGATTCTGTCCGGGCCCATAGATTTATGTGGGTATAAGAGTACAAGCTCTTCTTTGTTAGCATTTCTTACAATATAATGGCATAACACCCTCCTTTTTTTACTGGGCCTAACATACAAACTGTCTTGTCCTTGGTATGTTCATACACCAACAAACTTATTGTAAAAAACAGGGTAAATTAAATACTATCCTTTAAGAAAGGGATTCTCACTTTCCATAGAGTGGCGTATATCTATACCTGCACATGCATGTTAAAAACAGTATTAAATAAACACGAATGCATTTTCAAAAATGATTTAGCAATTGTGAATAATTTAGAATAGCCAGTACTTCCTGACAGACAAGCTTTCTGCATACCTCACAGGCTTGACTATACTTGTAGAGCACCTGAGTAAAGTAGATAACATTGAGAAAGTCTTCACCAGCAGCAAATGTATTAAAAATTATGCCTTTTTTGTCCCTATCTCAGTTAGAAAGATGAGTTTTCCAACCTTACTCATTTTAAGTAGCTCACTCTTCAAGATTCTTGGTTACAAGAGACAATCTGTTTTCAAAGACGTTGTTCATTATACGTATGGGTATTACTGTGGCCTTTACAACTTGCCTGCACATACTTATCGTTCAGAATTATCAGACTATCTGTATGTCTCATCTGCAGGTGACCGAAGAACTGACTGTACTTGATATTCAGCATTTCGGCTTTGGTTTTGACCGAATGCATGCAGTAGCTCCTAAGATCTCACTGGTGCTCCATGGCTTTTACATTGTTCTTTACACTGCAGATATTCCCACTTCTGGATTCGGATCTGTTGTTTTCCCACACAAAAGACTCTATTTCCTAAAACATGTGTGTGTGATGGCAAGGTGGAAGGAGCTAAAGCAAAGACGCTGTAAATCAGTTGTCAGCCTCACTGAGCCCAGGTTTTCCTGGGATAGTCAGCTGAGTGCAGCCAGCTCAGGATCACACAAGCTCAATGCACTCCCGTTGAGGCTGCTGCTCCTCATCCCATCCTTATTCTCCACACGGTGTTACCAATATATATGGCAACAGCTGGCAGCTACAAGAGAAGAAGCTGCAAGAGCTGCCTTAAAGAAGACCCAGACAGCCTTGAGCCCCTGGTCTGAGAAGGATTATGACTTGTATCATCCTCTGGCAGGACAAGCAGGGAATGAAAAAAGCAAAGCAAATGAAAAGCAGGCCATGTAACCGACCCATCCCCAAGCAGGCAAAACAAAACTGGTGCCATGTAGCACAATAGACTCCTTCCACCCCCTGAACGTTGCCCAGAATAGCATCAGTGGTGTTGGAGACGGGGAGTCTTGTGTGCCTCTTCCTGAGTCCTTCTCTTCTTCAAGATCAAATAAATGCACTCCAACCAAGTTACAGCCAATGCCCAGGGTGGAGCAAGTGCTGCCTGCTTATGAGACTCTCTGGTCTGAGGTGAAGGCATATTTAGGCGAGCTAAAAAAAAGAAGGGTTGTTTCTTTTTTTTTTTTTTCCCCAGCTATAAAAGCACGACAGTTGCTTTTATAGCTGTCAGACTGAGCTCTTCGTTCCAATAACATATGCCATCCACCATACCCACCCTCTACAGTCTCTAACTCAAAATGATTCAGCATTGGCTGATGTAAATGGAATGAATTTACTTTAAAGGAAAAAATGATTTTTGGCTGCCCATTAAATGTCACAGAGGAAATTCATAGCATGTAGGAAAACAACTGTGTACAGCACTGTTGGGCCAAGACTGTCTAACAGATGTTGTACTCATTATATTCTAAGCATAATAACAACATTTTTAATGAGTAGAAGACAGGAAAAGCCTTATCTCCCTATGGTGATACTGTGGAGGTGTTATTATTACTAAAAGCCTTGTTTCCTCCTGATTTCTGACGTGCTCAGGCTGGAGTCTGTAATATTATCTCAGCGCTCTGATCCTGCACACGTGTAGAAAGCGTCAGCATTAGGAAAACAGGTATTACCATGTGATTTGTTCCTGTTTCCAGAACCAAGTTCATTTCCAAGACTCTGGGAGTGCCATTCCAGAGGGCAAGGATCCTCAACCCTGGCTCTTGTGCCACATCCATTCAAACATCTGCGTGCTATTTCCAGATGTCAGCTCTGGCCCAAGGAGGGAAGCACAATACAGCAGTTTTGGGATAGCGTGAAATTCAGGAGAAAGTTGCCTCAAGTCCAACTCCTCACTACAGTATCACCAGGACCAAAAAAGAAGTTACTTAGTATCTTTCTGTGCTTCCTTTCCCAAAATGGATAGAAGATACTTCTTTATCTCACCAAGGTACCGGCCCCAGCAAGGCAGGAAGCGACATGTTTTCTATTAGATGGAGCATTTGAGCTTACTGGAAACGGAGGCTTAGTTTGAGTTAACTTGGTTTCAGGATAGAGTTGCCTAATAGTTCTACAAATGCCACTTTTTGTTTGTTTGTTTGTTTGTTTTGGGGTTTGTTTTTGGTTGGGTTTTTTTTTTTAATCTGAAATGGTACGTGAAAAAGAGATTTGTAATACATTGCAATAAAGTCTCCAATCTCTTATTGACTCTCAGCAGGAGAAATCTCCCTAGCTGATATTTACTGCCCAAATCTCAATTAAGTGTAGCCATTAAAAGAAACCAAACCCAGTGTTTCACAAAGGACAACTACTCTTCATTTTCTAATTGTGCTCGTAAAAAAAAAAAAAAAAAAAAAAAGACCGAAAAAAGGGAACACAGGTTTTTTTGAAAGCTCTTGTGGGATCATAGGATGATTCAGGTGGAAGGGCGCTCAGGAAGTCCCTAGTCCAACCTCCTACTCAGGGGAGGGTCAGCTCTGAGCTCAGAACGGGTTGCTCAGGGTTTAACCCAGCTGGGTCTTGAAAACCTCCAAAGGTGGAGACGGCATAACCTCTCTGGGCAATCTGGGCCAACTGCCTGCCTGCCTACTGTGAGTTACAAACCAGTCTGTCCTTAAATCCAGCCCAGACCTCCTTTCATCTTGTCCCTGCTGTCTCTCATCCTCCCATCGCGCACAACTACGAAGAGCTTGGCTCCACCTGACCAACACCCCCCTTGTAGGCCCTGGGGGGGTGCTGTTAGGTCCCCCCTGAGCAAGTCCCGCTCCTTCGGCCTCTCCTCGCAGGGAGGTCTCCAGCCCTGATCAGCTCCGGGGGCCTCTGCTGAGCTTGCTCCAGCTTGTCCAAGTCTTTCCTACACTGGGGCTCCAAACCTGGCCATGGGTACCCTACGCGCGGTCTAGCAAGTAGGGAAGGGGGAAAAAAGAAAAAAAAAAAAAAAGAAAAAGAAGAAAACCTTTCTTTCAGCCTTCTCTGGCACGGGAGGAGGCTGGGGTTCTTCAAGCTCTGACGCAGGGGACACCTAAATCATACGGGATTTTGCCTGAATCTAGCTGTCTAGTTCCCCGGATCCTTCCTTGCAGACCCCAGCTTGAAATTACCCATTCTGTAAAAACTCAACCTCTCATTTAACTGCTCGGCACCCCCCAGGAGCGGCAGGCTCGATGGCCGGCACCAGACGCCTCCCTGGGCAGTGGGAGGGAGGCCTTACAAGATGGCCCGCCACCCTCTTTGCGCGGTTCTTTATCCCAAAAAAGCGGCAGGGCGCGGCCGTCCCAAGCGTCGCCCTCGGGGGGGGTCCCAGGCACGGGGCCCGGAGGAGCAGAGGCGGCGGGGCCGCCCGCGGGGCGCGGGCGGGCGGCGCTGGGCACACCCCTCCCCTCGGCGGCGGCGAGGGCGGGCCGGCACCCGGAAGAGGAGCCGCCGCCGCCTGCCTGACTTCCCTGGCAGGCGGGCAGGCAGGGAAGCAGGCAGGCGGCCGCCATGCTGCAGTTCTTGGTAAGGCTCCGCGGGGCGGCGGCGCCGCCATTTCGCGGCGGGGCGGAGCAAGGCGGGCGGGGGCCGCTCCTCGGCGAGGGGAGGAAAGTCGCTGTGTGCGGTCACCGCCCGCACCCGCGCCCCGCGGGCGGCTCCGGGGAGGCCCGGCGGGCGGGTGGGCGGCCTTCCCTTGCCCGAGGGGCTGGCGGCGGCCTCTCCCCTCAGCCCCACGCTCGCCGCTGCGCGCCTTGGGTGTTCCTGCCCCGTGGCGTGGCTCGCCCCGTGGCCGTGACGCTGCTTAAAACGGGGCGACTGCGCCCAGTTTTGGCTGTCCAGCGGCGCGGCATCCTTGTGGGTGCGGCTTCAGGCGGTTCCCCTTCTGCGGCTCCTTCAAACCCGCCCTGGCCCTTCCGGTCGCCTCCTCCCGCTCCTCGGTACGGCGCTGCGTGGCTGCCCAGCCGCCTGTGCCGCCGGGCTCGTCCCGGCTCCCCGCAGCACCGTGCCGTAAAGCCGCCCTGGAAGTGCGGTTCCTGCCTTGTTTTTTCTCCCCAGTCGTGCCCTTAATTTGCCTTGGAGATTCAGCAGATTTTGCTTGCTCACGGTGATGCCCCCCTGCTGCTCAAATTTCTTTGCATTAGCATATGTACCTCCCTCCTTTTGTGAGAGCAGGGGTTTTCTGTCCTTGCCATTTGTGCACCCTTAAAAATTTATTCCTGGAGATGTGGATTTATATATATAGAAGTTAAGGCAAGGGGTCATGTTTCATTACTGCCTTTCATTAAATCCCCCTAGCGACAGCAGAATTAATAGACTAAATGTCTTTTTACTTTTCTCATTTAAATTTTCTGTTCTGTCTTTCTGTATGTTCCCCTAAACTCTTCTGGGTGTCTGAAGTTAGATGTCTGGCTACTCTTCATTAAATACTTAATCGATGCTGGTGTTTTTACAGCTAAGTGTGGAAATAAATTGTCTGACCAAAAAGATGCTGGTTGCTGCTGTAGCAAAGCATGGAAACAGCCTCCCATTTTTCATTCTAGTGATGTGAGGGCTACTGTAGGGTTTTAGTTGTGTTCAGGTATGTCCCAGTAAATACAAACAATAAGTGATATTCTTCTGTCTTTTATTGGGGGAAGAGTAATTTAGCTGGCTAGTAAGTTTCATACCAAGTGTTGACACACAGCAAGAGATGGCCTATTATAAGTTGAGAGTCTTGCGTGTTTTTATGAAATGAATGAATAAGGCCTATTTCGTATCTCAACTTCAAAATAAAATGTAATAACAAGTATGAATGCCTCAGTCATTTCTATAGCTGTCTTTTATAGTCTCTCTCCATTCCACTGAAAACACTCATTAATAATAGATACACTTAGCCACTCTCAAAGTTTCCATGTTTATCAACTCTACTGCTTGCTGCTAATGTTTTTTTGTTGCATTTGCTAGATAAAAACCTCTTACTAATTATGACTTCTTGATTAGCGCCTGAAAGTTAGGAAAAAAACATACTAATTCTAGGTTTCTTCCCTCTTTGGGTGTAGATTGTTGGACTTCTACTCTCCCTTGTTAGGGCTGTAGCAGGGAGATAAAGGGTAATCTTGCAAACCTTGTATTTTTGCTATCCAGAGGAGTTAAGCATAAAATAAACACTTGTTTAAAATGCAACTTGAAATGCTGGGTAGAAATTGGAAGACCCTGAACTCTCATCAACCCTATTGCCCTTCGTTAACATGCACGTTTTAATTGGCTATATTTTTTGCTATCCACATAATTGAAGTCTAAATAGTGAAATGTTTCCCTCTGCTTGAATTTTCAACTATAGAAGTAAATGTGACTGGGTGGAGTGCTCTTGAATGCAGTGCTAGACTTTTCAATAAAGGAGTATACTTAAAGGGAGTACAGATGTCAGTGCTATCTGTATCAAATAAGGTTTATCACACAGCAGAATATGACAGTTGACCCATCTTTGGAAATGTTCTAGGGTGAAAGCCTAGAAAACTGCTAATAAACAAGGACCCGGTTTGTGTTTTCAAGTGAATTCTTGGATGGTGCTAAAGATAGAGGAAATTCTCCTCTGATAGAATGATTCTCTGCATTGAGTCTGGTTTACATCAGTGCAATATTTGTTAATATCTCCCAGAGTACTTCTTTAACTGATAATTAAAAGTACAAGAGCAAATGATAACCAGTGCAGTACACACAAAAAGAATTCTACTTTTTCCTAAATTGTAAACGCTAAGCTCCTTAAAAAGTAATAATAAACAAGTAATAAGACCAAAAATCCATTTAAGAAAATACTGAAGTAATTTTCAGTCATGGTTCATTTGGCAGTTTTCAACCAATTTTAGTTTTCTATAGCTAGCCGTTCACCGGTGATGCCTATGGAGTCTGAATCACTGAAAAGATGACCTGCTTTGGGCTTGGAAAAGATGTCTAGTCAGTACGTGATGGCAAAGTTGTCGTTGTGGACAGTGGCTTTATTTTTCTGTCACGGTTTAACCCTGGCCAGCAACTAAGCACCACACAGCTGCTTGCTCACTCCCCCCAGTGGGATGGGGGAGAGAATCAGAAGAGTAAAAGTGAGAAAACTTGTGAGTTGAGATGAAGACCGTTTAATAGGTAAAGCAAAAGCCGCGCACACAAGCAAAGCAAAACAAGGAATTCATTCACTGCTTCCCATGGGCAGGCAGGTGTTCAGCCATCCCCAGGACAGCAGGGCTCCATCACGCGTAACAGTTACTTGAGAAGACAAACGCCATCACTCCGAACGTGGCCCCCTCCCCTTCCTTCCCCCAGCTTTATGTGCTGAGTATGATGTCATATGGTGTGGAATATCCCTTTGGTCAGTTGGGGTCAGCTGTCCCAGCTGTGTCCCCTCCCAACTCCTTGTGCCCCCCCAGCCTCCTCGCTGGTGGGGTGGGGTAAGGAACAGAAAAGGCCTTGACTCTGTGGAAGCCCTGCTCAGCAATAACGAAAACATCCCTGTATCATCAACACCATTTTCAGCACAAATCCAAAGCATAGCCTCATACTAGCTGCTATGAAGAAAATTAACTCTATCCCAGCCAAAACCAGCACATTTTCTTAAAATATTCTTATTTTAACAGTAGTGACCACGAGCAATAACAATTTTCTTAAATTGAATTGGCTTCAGCTGCTATATAGAGTGATTTGCCCACTGACAATGAATGAAGGCACAGTATTAGTAGTCTCCCCTTCCAAAATACTCAAATGAGCTTTCATAGTGTAGGATGTACTTATTATGAAATGTAACAATAAAAATAAAATCTAGGACCATGGGGAGTTGCTGAATGAAAATCTCATCACCTGTCTTTGAAGAGAGGAATTTCTTTCCCTTGCAATGTGTTGTCACACTTGAGGATTTTCCTCAGCTAGCAGGCAGGGACCGGGCCAGGAACTGTGCTTCTGTTTTGCTCTCGCCCTCCTTCCAGGGTGCGTTTCCACAGAGAGCCTTCAGCAACTACAAGTTGGCGCAGCTGTCGAAAGAGGTTGTGCCCTGCTTCCAACCAACAGTCTTGCCTTAGAGGAGCCCCTAGATCAAAGTGGATTTGGCTGAAAACTAATTTCTTGGGCACTAAGGGGTCTGGAAAGTGCACAACTGTTAGTTGTTGCAGAAGAGAGGTAGCAGTTTTACATCAGTTTAAGTTGATGGGGGAACTCTACTCTTAAACCTTTTAAGGTGAGACTGGGATCTTTCTGGAGTCAGAGCCTCTGTTCTGACTTTCAAGATTGTGAACCTTTTTGTTACTGTGTATTGCTGCGTTATGCCTTTGCATGCGTGCATCCCTCCCCAGCATTGAGCATCGTTTTAGTGGGGCGTTGCTTTAGGCTTTCCAGGCATGGACCAAGGGCTCAGGGATATGTAGGTCCCTCCTACTCTCTCCTTCATGTCTATAGGAGAACTGCCTTTGTGGGTGTGCAAAGTATTTTGCAGACAAAGATTATCATAGCCTGATCCAAATGGTCTTGGAGATGTGTATTGAAAACACCACTGTGCTGTATTTTGGAAATGATGGTAAGGTTTTCCTGGTGAGGAAGTTGGGTAAAATTGCACCTCTCTGGAAGAAAGGTGAGAAATTAAGTAGGAGTGGAATTCATACTCTCTATTTTTCACATGACTTGCAATATTCCTTAATTAAAATAATTATTATTATTTTAACCAATATGCTTTTGATGGAAGGATGTTAACTATGCTTTTCTCCCTTTCTTCCTTTTTAGCTTGGTTTTACTCTGGGCAATGTGGTTGGAATGTATCTGGCTCAGAACTATGATGTGAGTATCCTATTCTCAGAGTTGAACCTATTCTGAACTGAAAATATAAGGCTGTTTTCCATTAGGCAGAATTGAGTCAGTCTTTATTTTGATGTTTTATTGTATTTGAACAGAATGCAGATCGTACTGACTTTACTTATAGATGAACTCAAATGTAAATGGAACCAAAACATCTAGGTCTTTGACATCTTGTCTGTGATAGAGTAATGCTGAGAGCCTTAGCTGATGTTGGGGCCCTAGAGCACAGGTATGGTAACCAGACTTCTACATAGATAGAGACAGGAAAACAGAAAAAGTTTAGCAGCTGCTCATGGATTGTACCAGCATTAAAATACTGGTTTCCTGACTCTGATTGCCTCTCTGCTTACAGTGTTCTCCACTCAGTACACCTGTTTGTTACTTAAAAATCCTTCAGAGCATCTGAAATTTCTGTCTTCTGTACCAATAATGAAAATAAGCTTTGCCAGCTTTTTTGGAAAATTCAGCACCTGCTCCTACTTCAAACAGTATATTGACCTGCAATCTTTCTTTCCTTCTTTTCTCACAGTAAGTAAAGAAAGAAAGTGAACTTTCTTTCCTCAGTTCTCACAGTGAATGGAGACTTTTCACTGTGAGAGTTAGAGTAGAAGATTTAGAGCTGAGTCTTCAATACAAGCTTTTAATTTCTGCAGAGTCGGCAGAATCCCTTGTAAGAGCAGTGCCACTTAGCTGTTTACAGGCTAGAGCAGTTAACAAAATTTAACTTTTTTTTTTTTTCCTTTCTTATGCAATCTATATTAGCCTAGTTTAAAAAGAAAGCTGTTGAGGCTCAAATCTCTGATGACATTTATGTTTTGCTTTCCTCTCATCTTCAGTATTGAAGTCATCTTGCTAGCAGAATTCTTATTTTTTTCTCCTTGCTCATGCCAAACTTTTGTGATGCTTCCTGTCCGGTCACTCCCGTAAGAGTACTAATAAAAGGCTGGTGTTTCTTTCCAGTATATGTTTTACAGTGTTATGAAAATGTAGAACATATGTTCATAAGAACATATTTGGGTGTATCAATATGTATCATAAGCATGTTATAGTGCTTTTCTGGCAGCACTAATAAAGTATTGCCACAAGAGGGGGACTTACGCTTTTAATTTGCAGGAAACGGTTCCCTGGGAATGTAACACTGACTTGCAGTATAAACGTGGTAATTTTATTGCTGGCATTGAAGATGATTTGGTTTTGGGTGACATGTAAGATAAACTTGTCATAATGAGGTCCTAATTCTGCAGCTGTAGGCACATGTGCTTAGTTATAAGCACCTGGAGGGTTCTGCTGACAGCAGTGGAGTTCTCTTGGTTTAGCCTAAATATCAGGTGTGTTACAGGCTGGGCTTTTAATTTCGTTTGCTCAAACAGAGCTTAACTTTGAAAGGGAAGGTAAAAGAGGAACTTACGGTATTACCTGTAGTGTCAGCCTCAAACCATCCCATGAGAGCACTGCAGTGTGTTTGGATTCACTTCTACTCTGTGATCAGGTTACATAGGAAGTAAAAGCCCATGATCTTTTGCACAACTACCAGTGGGAACTTTGCTTTACTTTCATTTAATCAGTTAGCTTGTGAAATCCTATGTTGTCAATTCCCAGTTTTAGCTAGAGTCAGGAGATAGTCTATTCCCTGCCCTTAAAAGTTGCTTCTTTTTTTTTTTTTTTTTTTTTTAAAAAGTTGTCAAAATTTACTGTTGGATTGCTTTATCAAAATGCTTTTATGTGCAAGAGAAAGCTGAAGTTTTGAAGTTCACAAGCGGTAAATTGAATTTTCATTCAAGTGTGAAACTGCAAAAGCTTGCCAATTTGCAATGCAGTAGAATTCCCCAGTGGGGAATATTGGTTCCCACAAAATGGACCAGGAGAAGTATTTCTTCATAAATTTCTTGAGAACATATTTGCTGCTCTCAAACATCTCTTTTCTCTTGGTTCGTGACTAGTATAGTGCAATCTAATTTCCGCTCCAAAAGTCATTATTAAAGTTTGTGCATCAGTGTTTAAATCGGCTTATTCTTTGGCAGTTTGTCCTCTTTCAGTGAGGAAGCCAGACTGGTCTTACTAAATTTCCTGTGAAGTGATCTCTTTTCCTCCCTCCTGTTCCCATCACAACTGGCTGACTTTTAGTCTTAACAATCTAAAGTATTTCCTGAAGCTCCATGTGAGGTGCTTTCACCTGCTGTTTGCTTTATGTTGCTTTGTTTTTAACTTCTGTGCAAGGTAACAGATCCTGGAAGCAAGTATCTTTTATAAATAAATTTAAACTTCATAGAATTTCTTGCTGTGTTCATGGTATTGCCTTTCCTGCTGAGGCTCATGTAGCTCAGGATTTTTTGTTAATTTGTGTGATTTTTGTTTGTTTTTTGGTTTTGTCTTTAAAGATTCCTAACATTGCAAAGAAGCTTGAAGAGTTTAAGAAGGATGTGGAAGCTAAGAAGAAACCTCCCAGTGACAAGTCCTAAGAGAGTGGTGTTACCCAGGTCACCTCTGTGCTTGCATCAAGGATGCAGTTTACCTTTCAGGCAACAAAGGTCAAGTAGAGGGTTGGCATGGGAGGTTCCTCCACTTTCAGTCTCCTGGAACTGGAATGTCCTTCTTTGGAAAGAGCAGTCGTGAACTTTTCCTGGGACTGATTTTCAAGGGTTTCAGAATTTGGATTTGCAGCTGATATGTGACTGGATAAGATCGTTTGTATTTTTCGTTATTGCTTTTCCTAATATTTTGTAACCCATTTTTACCCGATCCAACTGGAGTCCTGTTAGTCCTGTTACTATGCGTACCTCACACTTTGTAATACCCTAGTTCTTAGATCATCGCAAAAAGAAATTAAATGCATCAAGAAGTAACTTTCAGAGTTCCTTGTCATTTTTTGTGAGCAGCAGTACTTCACTGTCCTTAAGATCTGCATTCCATTATTGGAGATGGGAAGGTTCACTTGTCAAACTACGAACCTGGGGAGAAGGGGGGAGCTCCTGCTCTTTCCATTATGTTAAATGAACACTTCCAGCAGTGTAGGCTTTGCACAAACATGGCTGATTCCAAAAAGTGTAAAAGGCCGTCAACTTTAATCTAGGTTTCAGATTCATTGTTTCTTCTATTATTATCTCTTCCTCTTCTTTCCCTTCTGCTTGGTTGCTTGAGGATGTCTCTGGAGTGATGGGGAGGATGGGAGAGAAGAAGCGTTATCTTCCATAAGTGGTAATTGGGGCACGTGGAGGTCAGCAGCTACATTGTGAGTCCAGACCATTCACTCTATGTACTTAATGGTCCAGTTTATGTAATTGTTCTAAGTGTGCTTTTTTACTGCCTTTTGGTGCGGAGCAAGGACTAGGGCTCAGTATTTCTGTTGAATATGTCTGGTATTCCCATTACTTCCTCATTCCTGTGCATGATCTTCAGCCCATTGCCTTTACATTTGGTTCGGTTGTCTACCACACATTTAGATTAGAGCCATTTATCTGCTGTCCCCCTTATTGTCTGGTATATGCTCTTCAGCCATTGCTGCCACTAAAAACCGTGGACTCTGAGAAAATGCACGTTGTATTGCAGCACTGTCCTCTTCTGTTTGATTGGAAAGCAAAGTCTGCAGTTGAAAACCATTGTTTTGCACAAATTCTGTTGTAAATTCTGAAGAAAATATTGCAGTAATTTGAATAGATGTAAGTTTTATTTGATAGATTGTTGAATTAAGATAATTCACTTAACTTTGTTTTTTCTGTAGAATAGGAGAGTCCTGTCAACTCTGTAAGGTGACTTAAATCAGAGTCCCCTTGACAGTCTTTTGCGGACCGTGAAGGACAAATTTTCTATCATCTTTGCTACTTAGTACACCAGTCACAGTAAAATTACTATGGACTCTCTGCTTTCATCTGCAGAGCACCTAGAGGGCTTCTCCATCAGTGTTTTAGTTGGGATAAGGGGTGCGGCTTCAAAGTGAATTGCCTTTTTACCATGTTTTCGTTCTTATCACAGGAAAACTGTAGAGCACATGGTCCGGATTCCTTTCAGAAAAAACTAAACCAGAAGATGTGCTTTGATCTCTAGTGGGTGTTTAGTCCGTGAGACAGGCCGAGAGACATTCAGAGGGAAAATATCCCAAACTTTGGCCACAAACTGTTTTGCTCTGTGGACCCAGTGGACTGCACTGTTTGAGATAAACGTTGCCTGAAAGCTTTTAAGTACAGGACTCCCCATGTACCCGCTGTAATTTTCACCCTCTACCCCAAAGCCTTTAACTCGGACATATCTGGGTGGATTCCAAGCTCAGGAGTTTTCACTGAATCAACAAAGGCACGTTTACAGATTACTTTATGCCAAACTTTCACTTCCTTTTCCAAAGTTTGGAGATGGTAGAGTTCTTCCACAACGCAGTCCTGCAATTGACGAAAGTATTTCTCATCTAAAGATTCCCCTTCTTAAAGAATATATATATATATGAGAAATATTTCACCTGTAATTTCCCATCCTTCCTTTCACCGTCTGCCCTGAAATGTGTAGCTAACATGAAAGCTTTCAGTCTTCGCTAATAAATATTTGGCAAGTTTAAAAGCCACCTCAAGTCAGACAATCTCAGTAGCTATACTACCAATTCTTCCTATAGTAAACACTCAAAAAACACAAACAGGGAGAACTAATTTTGACCACCTAACATCAGTTATCAGAAAACTTACTGTAGCAGTATGTGCTGAAGATGCCAAGATGTGCTTGGTGAAGGGAGTTCACAAATAATGTACAGCCATGTTTGGCTATTACTGAAGTAGAAGCATACGCTCTGGTTTTTGAAAGGGTTTCCATTGGCTTTCACAGACTTCAGACCAGACTGAAGGAACTGTCTTCCACACACAAAAACTTTTCCATAGAGTGAGACAGCACTGCACAGCTGGTTTAATGCTTTCATGAATGTGATGAACTTAGTTTTCTCCAGCTTCCCTTTATTTTTTTTTCTCCCTGGTTCTTTTCGTTCCTGAGCAGAGTATTGAAAAATACTGGCTCTAACCCATTCATATTTCTTTGCTTGTCATATAAAATTATGTTAGTGTTTAAAAATGGATTATTTCTTTCCTCAAACATGCTTTATGTTCTTCCCTTTCTTTACACAGAGATGAGAAGGGAAATAATATTCAAAATCTCTTTATTTGTTGCCAAACAGGCCTGTGTTACTCTAAAAATGTAACTTGGAGCCGAAACTTTCAGCTGAGCATTCCAAGTAGATGTTAGGATTTCTTTTTTATCCTATCAGATTATGAAGTGAACCAGCCACAGCTGCAGTGCTGTAGAAACAATATATGCTCATTAATATTAAAGACAGGACTTCTTAAGTGTTTCACACTGTTTGCAACACTTTCCATTTTAGCTCAAGCTGTCTTTTTTGTCCCACATAGTAAGCTGGACAGCTGGATAACATTATAACAGTTCTTGTCGACTTTGCAACTACTGTATAACACGTTGCCTAACTGTTTCAGCCTGAGGCTATCCTGGATGATACCAAAGGTTAATCTCATATCTCAGAGGGCAGAAAGTCCACACGTATAATGACTGCTCGATGCAGACCTTGCATCTGATGGCTCAAAGGGGCTTTGGATGCAGTGGTGTCATAGCAGGTCACACAGGATCAAAGCACCTTCAAGATACCTAGGAGCAAGTTTCCTGCTTAACATGGGCACTGTGAATTTCTGCACGTTCAAAATGCCTACGTGGATAGTTGGAATTGCCAGCTAAAATATGCAGTCTTCCTTCCTTTGGTAAAAGCTCTTAGGATAAATGCAGTTATGTCCATTTTCATGTATTGATTCTTTTGAGACATGTCCTAGGAGCTGAAGGTTCGAGGCAGAAGGGGAGGAAAGGAATATATGAGCTACTAACAGACTTCTAAAGTATTGACTGTGGATTGAGACTGTTATCTTGTGATGGCAAATGCTGCTCTAACGCTCTTGTAGACCATCTTCCATTGAATACAGTAAAGAGTTCATACTGAAAGTATATGAAATGCCAGATAACAAAGCTAATTATTAGCTTACTGGGTACCAGAGCTCAAATAAAGACGGTGGATTTAGTCACAGAACTTCACTAACATGAATGCTCAGTGGTGCCATTTTATGTCACAGAACCACAGCCCCTTGTCTCGTGATGTGTGCTCCATGTCTTGATCTCCGTGGCCCTTGGGTAGCACTTGCTCCAGTATGCCCATGTGCCCCTTGTACTGGTGAGCCCAGAACTAGACATAGCCGTTCAGACGTGTTTCACCAGGGCTGAGAAGAGGGGAAGGATCACCTCATCCCTCAGCCTGTGGAGGATGCTCTGCCTCATGCAGCTCAGGGTGCTGCTGGCCGCCTTTGCCTCAAGGGCACATTGCTGACTCGTGTTCACCTGGTCTACCAGGACCCCCAAGTCCTTTTCTACAAAACTGCTTTCCAGGTAGTCGGCTCCAGTTTGTACTGGTGTGTGGGATTATTCCTCTGCAAATATGGGATTTTGCATCTCCCTTTGTTGAACTTCATGAGATTCATGTCGGTCCGCTTCTCTGGCCTGTGAAGGTCCTTCTGAATGACACTTCACAGTGATTTCTCACGAGTAAAGTAACGTAGTGGTGATCTGGCAGCACGGGACATTTCTCAGTGGTGATGCTGTGGGGAGTTGTGGTATCACTCAAAAAATTTATTGCCTTTGTGAAGGCAGAATATTTCCACTGTGGTTCTCCTTCGTGGTTCGCCTTTGTCTTGTGCTGGCAGCTGTGTGCACCACCAGCTGTTACGACTCCTCTGTGCGTGCTTTCTTGGAGAGATTTGTTGTACATGCTGAGCATCTGGAAATGTGCTTTGAAGGGCCCAGACTACTGTTGGCCCAGATTACAGATGGCCCTTCGATTACTGGTGAAATAGAAATGTTGCAAAGGAAGAAATTGGAATTTTCAAAATTAATAAGGAGTTGGTTTCATAAGCCTAAATTGTATCTGTGTTTGCAGAAACATGAGTGTGAATTGGTATTCATATGTAAAAATCAATATCCGCTGTATGTGATGCAGAATTATTTTGAATATTAAGAAGTGATGGTGGATATCGGAGTGCATATGTTACTGGTAAACTCCATAGAGAAATTTCCTGTACAACTCTTTATTTTTGCCTCAGAGGGAAAAAAAAGAGATACTTAATTCTATTTGTTACACTTCTCGGTGGTATATGCTAACCTTTACTTTACAAAGTCCCAAGCCAAGGTCATTTTTATTGAATTTGTACTGAGACAAAATAGCTGTGGAGGTTATCTGCTTTTTCATCTGAAACATACCTTAATCACACTCAGTCAAATTTACTTTCTTGAAAAAAAAACCAAATTTCATAAATTGCCTTCAGAGTAGATGTTCCCACCAAAGTCGATTCTGGCTTTAGTCTTTAATACATCTGGAAAATACGTAAATACCCCATTCCTGTAAATCACCAACTCAAACCATAACTGCACGAGTACCTTTCCTACCCTGTGAGCCCAAATGCTGTAGTGGAACATACTGTTGGTTTTCTGTGTGAAAACAGGGATTCTGCAACCTTTCATCACACTGATTAGAGCCCTTCTCTGACAATTTGCATTCAAAGATGCGACCCAAGTAGTAAGATACTAATCAATGTATGAAAAAAAATAAGGGCCTGTTTTAAATTCTATTATTCACATTTTCTGCAAACCAGAGAGAATGAACAACCTGTGTACAAGTATTAATTACAGGTATCATGCTCTGCTTTTTTTTCCGGAGAAATAAAACTTTACTCTATCAGCTACAGAATGAAGAATTGCTCAGTATAAATCACCTCAGTTTACTTCAGTGAAATTGCTCAGGTTTTATATCACTGTGAAACAAATATATATGTAGCCTTAATAGGATTCTAGTAAAAGGTAATATAAAACTGTAAGATAAAATAGTATACTGCTGCTAGTTAATGTGATTATACTTTTTGGATAGGAATCTTAAATTCTGGGCTGAAAGCAGAACTTCTGTTTTTAGGACTTGATGTGTGTGCTGAATGTTGAAAGCATCTGGAAATCGCTTAATTTGAAATCAGGCTTATCTGCCCTCTGAAGAAAAGACTTCAGCTTTTGTTATTGGTAGAGACAAATCTGAAGTTGAGTGACAGTATGCTATAAATTACCAATAAAAATTTCCCACTTCTTTGTCCACTTGCCATTTAATTTCATTTAAAAAAAAAAAAAAGGCAGCAGCAGTCAGCACCCATTGCTGTCGCACTGTGAGCCACGCAGCTTGCCCAACCCAAAGCTGCTTGTTCATCTGCTGCTAATTTCCTTTGTGATACTCAGATTCCGCCACTAAATACTTTCTCGTGTACTTTCTTATGTCTTCAGTGAAGTGAAAGGAATCATACATGTACATCTAGGGGCACACTCTGGCTGTGGTGCTTGCACTGACTGATCTGATAAGGACAAAGCGCCAGTACAGCACTCTGCCTTCCTGCAAATGCCCGGTGGGACACGGCAGTGACATGTGCCAGCAGCTGTGGACATGCAAGTGTGCTGAGAGCACCGACACAGAACAGAAGGCTGCTGGGGAAACTCCTTGCCTGAGTCCACTCCAAATTTCTCTGCATCAATCTCATGAGTCGCAAACTGTGCCAGAGACTCATGGAAATGTTTCTGAAGAAATATTGGTAGGGATGTGCAACACAGCACCAAGCAATTTCCATTCACCCAGTGCCACCCTATTTGATTTGTGAGTAATCCTAGATCTCCCTCAAGCTGATTGGCGTGCCGTCTCTCTTGAAAATGAGAATATCCCGTGTTTATATCCCCTGGGAAAGGTGTGGGATAGCAAGGCCTGATGGGAGCTGAGCTGAACCAGAAATAAGTATTAGGAGGGTGGAGAGTGATTTGTTGCCGAGCAGCTAGGCAATTTGAAGATGATGGTGGATGAAGCGTGAAGTGAAAAGGATTAGAAGACGAGTGCACAGTAAAAGGCACAGAGCGACTGAAGCCTTGGGAAGAGAGCAAGCCAGAAAGAACGTTTCTTGGCAGGAGACAAAGGATTGAAACTAACTTTGAGGACTGTGAACAAAGAGATGTCCTGCTTGTTGTGCGTGGGGACAGGACCCTTGGTACTGCAGACACCCCCACCCACTGAAGTGCTTGTTCCTGGAGAAAGGTGCCCATGTTGGTGGACAGGCGTTGCAGCCTCTCTCCCCTGCGTCAGCGGCTTCGGTACTGGGTGCAGCTTGCTGGGGGACGGCAGCTCGTGCTGGGGGGGAGGCCGGGGCTCCTCTGCTTTGAGCACCATGTTGGGGTCTGTGCCCAGCAGCAGCCGCTTGCTGGGGAGCAGGAAGGTACCCAGGGAGGGGAGCGCAGTGGAGTGGAGGATCTGGATGCCAGAGGCAGGTGTGAGTTTTGTATGCTGGGGTGCAGCAGAGCAGCAAGCTCAGGATAGGGGGAACACAGGAACTGGAGAGGTGAGAGGAGTTGAAAAAGTGAGGCTGAGGTCTTGTTTCATGGATTAGGAGGGCATGGGGATGCACTGAGCCATTGATTCACAGAAACACTTTGTTTTTCAAAACCAGATTTACAGGAATGACTATGATTAGCAATTGCTTTGCTAAAGGATGCTGCCTCCTGCTTTTGGTACAAGGGCTAAGACATGCTTTTGTGATTTTCCCATTTTGCTCCCCCTCTGCCAACCTATGACCTCTTACTGTATCTGTTTATTTCCAAGACAAGTCTGTGAGATCCCTCTGTTTTGACAGAAGCAGTAAACCAACACCTCCCGCTGTCTTAACACCCCTTCCCTAAGGGCTTGGTGCGTTATGAGGTGAAATATATCCTATTTATATTCTCACAGAGCACCAGAATATGCAGTAGTGAATAATTTATTTTATTGACATTTTATTTTTGCAGAATAGACATTCACACTAACATCTACAGAGCCTAGATTATAAGTGGAAAGCATAAAAATTCAATAAAGTATATATATAAAGAGTGTGATTACATGAGATCCAATCATCCTAATATACAGCTTAAATGCATTGACATTAAAGAAATGATTAAAAGCAGGACATAATACAAGAGGAGGTTTACTGAGTATCACAGGGATCCAGTCAGAAAAGCAGGGCATTCGCTTTGCAGATGATAAAGAGATTGGCTTTTTGGTTTGGTAGTTGTTGGCTCTATGTCACAGTTTCCTACATTTGAAGTTCCTGTTCTCTGGGCTGCTAGAGAGCAGGTGGGTGTGATGTTCCAGCGAATGTGCACGATGAGGAGATACACCAGCACCGCTCCACTTCAGCCCTCTCCCTTCTTACTCACGGAGCAGCACTGAGTGCCATCATGCATGAGATGATTGTACTTTCTCTGTCAGGGGAATCGTAACTGCATAACTATCAGAACAGCAGCCAAAGAGAGAGGAGAGCAATGGGTCTGTTGGCCTGGTAAGGTTTTGCTGGTCACAGCTTCCCCTGCTGAAAAACTCCCACTGCAGTACAATGACAAGGAAAGAGGTGTCGAACTAAACTTTCTCTCTGTTCTGAAGCTCTTCGTTCCAAAGCAGAGATTGCAAGTACTGCAATATTGGAAACTTTACACTGGTGCTGTGTAAAAAAAATATTCTCCTTCCCAGGAGACTTCTCCTTCCTATCTGTTTGGTGGTTTCTATTATCCCTTTGAAGTGCTGTAGCTGGTAGTTGGTAGCTGAATCTCTTTCCAGGCCATATGGGTTAGGTGGGAAAGTGATTTTTTCCAATACAGTGATGAGTCACCTCAAAAGAAGACTGATAACTTGCCTTTAAAAGAAGCAGGCCTATAAAACTCTGTGTTTGGGAATAAAACTCACCCTTCATTCATTGTAGGAGTCAATGGTAGGACTGAATATCCTACTACAGAGTATACCAGTGTATGTGTACTTATCATCTGTCATTGGAGTCCTATATCCCCTGTTTTAAAAGTCCTATATAATTGTTCTAGGGCATGGAAAAGCCATAGGAAGAGAATTCGGAGAAGAGATTTTTTTCAGAGTTATGGTATCACAAGGAAAGCAACAATAGAGCAAAGCTAATCTCGCCTTTTAACTCATGCTGATTTTCAGAACTGAAAAGTTTACACAGAAGACCTCCCTGTGGATTTTCTTCATGGTTTTGCTATGGATCCTGGTTCTATGTATACACAAGTTTTCTCCTTTCTTTCATATGTGCGATGTAGGTTTAATATTTTGTCCCAACTCGCTTTGGTCTTGCACTTTTTTTCTTTTTTTTCTTTTTTTTTTTTCATTGGAGATTATGTTTGGCTAGTGATGTTGCCGACTGCTGCCCATTCTGGAAAAGTATTCAGCTGGAAGAGTCTAATTCCCCAAGTGTTGATTGCCACCATGACAACAGCCAGCCCAATCAGGTTTACACCCAGGCCAGCTTTCACCTACAAAAGCAAAATGCATCAGAGGACGATTAATGACAACTTCATCAAAAACAGTTTACATGGAAAGAAGAAGGCAGTAGAGGGTGTGTGTATGTGTGTATACTGACTTATATATATAATGATAAATTATGTATACTGTTTTCTAGAGCCAAAAAAAGCACAGAGTATTATGTATTAGAGTATACATTGTGGGAGTATTCAGGAGTGATAGTCAGAGGTTGATGCAGCTCATTGGAAAATTGCTCAGTTAGTCACCTGAACTTCTCAACCACATAATCAGAATGGGGTGTTATATCACACATAGCAGGGTAATAACTACATGACTTACTGTGGAGCTATGTGATAAACCTAATTTCTCACGCTCTCCTGTGCTTGTCTTAACAGGTCAATGCGAAGGATTGTGTACTCCTGTTCTTTGATACCTCTTTAGACCATTACATTCATAAAAAAATAAAGATGAGAAATGTGCATATCCTACAGCACATGCGTGGATGTTCTTAACCTGACAGCTTGGTCGCATAACAGCAGTGCAGATCAATATGACTTTATATTAGCACCAATATCATCATTATTATTATTGGCTGCTGGATGTGGGGACAAGGTGTTGAAGTTGCATGAAGCGTGGGAGGATACACCCGACCTCAAGACTCACCATATCTTTAATCTGGCAGTGCCCGTAACTGAAGACAATGGCATTTGGAGGATTACCCACTGGCAGCATCACCGCAAATGAGATGCACATGGTGACAGGAATCAGGGTGTATAAAGGATTGATAAGCAGGGTTTCTGACTGGAAGGAGAGAGGGAGAGAGGTGTTTCACTTAACCAATAAAAGCCCCTGCTCAAAATTAAGATGAAATGACCTTCTCTGCTTTATGTGAAGCTAAGATTCTGTGAATCTCATCTCCCTAGTTTCTAAACTTAAGTATGGAAGTATTTTTTTTTTTTTCTTAGAGTAGAATAGTGCTATAATTTGGAGCTGGTCATGCTCCAAGGATTTTTCTTGAGACATTTCACACTGAGGGAGCGTGGAGATTGCTACTATTAGGCCACCTTTGCTCTTTCTCCCGCTTGTTCTCAGTGTCATTCTGTGTTGTGTCTTCTGGATCTTGACACTTCAGTCTTCAGTCACTTCAGTCTTCATCCAAGAGAAGTCATAACAGGTTAACATGAAGAACTTACTTCTTTCAGTTGCTGAAGATACTGAGACCGTTATGTTAAGTCCTCCTGAACAGTGGTTATGAAAATTAGTTGTTTGTGTTCCAAACTTGCATGGCGAGAAGGCCATGATGATGGAATATTCTTTACAGTGGTCTAAAAAGTTGTTCTTCCACTGTAGCCTTCAGTGGTGGTGAAATTTTGCATTTTTGTTTACATTGCTATGGCCTAATTTTATGTCAGAGGGAAAGGGAAGGGTATTCACAAGGCTAACTTCATTTTGGAGAGGGAAGTGTCTCCAGGTTACTTTTACAGTCAAAAAAGAGAGACTGCCTTAAGATGGCAGTTCAGACTAGTAAAAGTAGATTGCTGCTCTAAATTTCTCTTTAGGAGAGTCTCTTTCTGCATGGAGCAGAGGTAAATCTGAACTCATAAGCCATACAAACATAGTTACTTATTTTCAGCTGACCGTATCTTTGTATTACTTCAGAGCTGTTCACATAATGTACTTTGGGACAATCTCGCAAAATTGTTATAATAGGGAAACAAGTTTAATGACCTGCATTCTCAGTAAGAAAAGCTTCACATTACATAAAAGAAAAGAAATAAGACAGTTTTCTGTAATTGCTATTCCAGTATAGAATGAAATTTGTATCTCTTTCCTCTGCCTTTGTTACTAGTCTCCTGATTTTTTTCTGTCCCTTACAAACATCTCTGCTTTCCATGTTGGATGATAGTACGCTTACCAGATCACTCCCTTGAACACATTTAAATCTGATATAAAATTCAGCAGTACAGTCTTTTCTTACAAGTAGTGAGTGGGTGAATACTAACTCATGAACAACACATTTAAAATAACATTGAAAAGAGTATCTCAAGCTTTTTGTGAACTTCACCTATCTTGTTGATTGCATCGTCACCTTTTCTTGTACTTAGACTATGAATCCCTCAGCGCAGGAGCTATGTTTTCACTTTGTCTGGGAGGTATTGAATAAATTTCTTGGTGCTAAAATATGCTTTTGGCTGCATGAGCTTATTATTTTTCCTAAACCCAAGACTGCAGAAGAGTAGCTTGGGAACTGAGGCTGGGTTTCATGCGATCAGAATGCCATTACCCTGATGCCCTGAAACATTCCCGCAAGCCTGTCAGGAAACAACAGACTGAAAATGTCATTGTTTTTACTCACCATGCTGCATAAAATAGGCAGAAAGATGGTTATGGTTGCTGGATTACTAACAAACTCTGTTACCAGGGACACCAAAATGCAGGCCAGCAGAGTTACAGCCCAGTAGGGAAGGCTGCTCAGGGACAGCATTTGGCGTCCAATCCATGTAGAAAGGCCAGAGGTCTGGGGAAAGGACAGGAGCACAAGAATGACTGAATACTTCATATGTTTGTAAAACAAAGTCTTCTCTTTGGGGCAGTTTGCATCAGAGAATCCCACCAGCAAATAAACAAAGTTTAGGTCAATGCTTTCTGCATTTCCTTTTGTTCAGTAAATTGGATTTCACTGTGGTGCCTAATAAATAATAAGAGAGAGATACATTTGGCAGTTAAAAACATTAAAAAGGCACCAAGGCTGATCCCTCTTTCTTCAGCATGTGAACTAGAGTATTGCAAATTGGTGATGAAGGATTGCACAGTCTGGGTAGAATTCATTTTGAGATTAAAATACACAAATTTAGTTGTCTACATGTAGGAGTCTATAGGAGAGCTAGATGTATATTCGTGATTCATACTGAGTGTAGATATAGTCAGTAGAGCCTAGAGTATGATTTGTCCAGTCGGTGCTAGGAGCTTGACTCAGTTGCCAAAAGAGGGGCACCCAGTGGCAGCTGAGACGTTCCCCCTCTGCCTGGTTAGCTGTTAGTCGAGAAAGGGTGAGGTCTCCCTCAGATCCTGTGTCGTATCTGCCAACCTTGAAGGAATATCTAGATATTCTAAAGCATCTGAAATGGCAGATGCTTACACAATTGACTTGAGCCCTAACCATCTTTTTGTTGGCTAGACAGCTGTCCATTGAGTGCAGGGAGTAGGGACTAGGTTATGTACAAACTTGAAAGTATCCACATGGTAAATCCAAACTGGGGAGCATACAAAGGGATAAAAGTCCAGGTTTATAATTTTTTTAGGAAGGAGGATAAAATCTAAATCAGTACCTTGCATCCAGCTGCTAAGGCATAACCTCCCCCAACCAACACTACAATCTCCCAGGGCATGGTCTTCTGGAAGTCCTTCCAGGTAATGATGGGATCCAGTGTGTTAATGTCTGTTGACTTTTCACCGTCTCCTATGTCAAAATAAAGCAAATGTGTGACGAGTATTACATTGGCCTTTTTGCAAATATCTTCACATTTTTCACACTAGTAGGAATAATGTAATATCCACGGGAGTTATCTTGAGAACTGTCTGTGAGAGAGGTGAAGAAGAAGTGTGTAGCCTATTTCCCTGGTTAGCTCGGCCTCACAAAATGCAGCATATTAATTCCAAATGTCCTGACTTCCCCTTGGCTGCTCTGTTGATGTGAATAGTTATAAACCCGTGTGTTTCATTCCATAGGTTTTCGAGGGACTGTGTACTCTGTTGTGTATACCTGTGTGCAAATTAGCTGTAGACTACAAAGATGGAGTTACAATGGGATTAGTTCCTCAAAGAAGACATTTTCTTTCTCCAGTAGGCCATGGAGCTTGATAAAGTGTGTTTATGTCCCTAGGTTTTGTCTGAGGACATTATTTTTTTACATGCCTGAGTATTTTCTTGAAGTAGGAGTTAGGGAGTGTCATTTTTCCTAAATGCTGCATATATGTCAGTATAAAAAATAAACATAGCTATGTACATTTGTAATCTCTACATAAGACTCTATGCAGACTCTGTTTTCATACGTGACTGCTGAAAGCCTGTCACAGCAAACTAATCAATACCTCTGAGTGCTACCCAAACGGGAACATGAAATAACAATCATTATTATTATCAAGAAGACTGTGAGAGAAGCAGTGCCCAAAATTGGAACTTTGTCTGATATTTACTGACCTCTTTTATGTTTACTCAGTCAATGATTTCTGCTGTATAAGTGATGACCAAATCATTTACCAGAGCTTATCTTCAGCTGATTTTGCAAACATCTGCATCATAGTTCTCTATATGGAACTCCATCTCAACCTTTCCTAAAACTCAGTCCTAAATTTTGATAACTCTTTAAACACAGAAGAGATGGTGGCCTCAGATACGAGATCCATTTGTAATCTGCTGGATGAGACAATATGAATTAAAGCAACAAAAAAACAGGGATTTGAGGTAGGAAGCGCTGGTGTCAGAGGAGAAACTGAACCCTGAGCTTCTGCAATAAAAATCTCTTCTTGGAAAGTTTTACAGAGAATAGAAAAGTATCATTAAAGGCACTGAGAAATGTGCCATATCTCTTTCTTGCTGCATCCTCCTTACCTTTTCCCCTTTTTCCAAAACATGGCTTTTTGGCTGGAATGAGGAAAAGCAGAAAACCAAGAAACACAGAGACAGTGGCATCAGTCCGGTAACCCTTCCTAGGAAAGGAACAGTGGGGTTATCATAAAAACACACTAACGGCAACATTTCCAAACAAGGTACGTGGCTCCAAGCAAATTGTTGTAGGTGAAGTTGTATTTCCACATCTGAAATCTTACTAACAACCCACTAGAAAAATATGTCTGCATATCAAGGATTTATTAAACTGACTCCAGTAGCCAACTTCAATCACTGTTCAACAATTTTTAACATTCCAGTGAAAAAAAGAAATCCCTTTTGGTTTACAAATCTATTAACTCGGAGGTACAGAAAAATAGTGTGTTTACTAGAAGCAAGAAACAGTAAACACATTCTGGGGAAAGCCAAACCCAAGGGATCCTTTAGAAATGAACTGTAGATTGATTTTAAATTAAATGTTTAAAACTCAGTCTGAAAAAGTATTTTGAGGAGTGCTGAACTCCAGAGATCCTCAGGAAATCCCAATATTAGAAATTGTTTTTCTGTCAAAATTAGGATGAAAAAATAAAATAATTTTACACAGCAGAAACGTAAAGAAAATTTAAGTTCAAATCACTTATTCTTTGATATGCATTGTGTGTTATAGTCACTTTTAATATAATTTGTTTCAACATTATTTAAAATAAAAGAATAATTATTTGCTTTAGTCACCATTCTGTGTAATATTTAATGGAAATAGACATTTTCTTGGTAAAATGTATCTTCACAAAAATACAATTTTTGTTAAAAATTATTCTTTCAAAATAAAATTGAAAAAAACTCTCAAGTTTTAATTTGAATTATAGTTGCAAACTATTCCAGTGATAGCTTCTCTATGAATGCACTAAAATGTTTTAACTTCAGATTCTGAACCTCCTATTTTTTATACATTTGAAATATATTTATTTTACTTTGTCTAGCTAATTCACTCTGCTTACTGGGAAAGACTACAATTTGCCACCAAGTGAACAGATGTAGTTTAAAAAGCAAAAATCATAATTTTTGAATAAAGACTTCATTTTTCACCACCTTGTTAAAAGTGGCTGATGATGTTTTATGGCCAAAAATTATTATGGAAAGTCAGAATATGCAAGGCCATATTCCTCTGCAGTTGTTTAGGGAATTTCACTTACTTACTTCTCAAAAAAAGATGACCATCCTGGTACAAAGCCAGGTTCACGAGTAAACCAAAGCAAGGTCATCAGAATGAAGAAAAATCCAGTCACCATCTCAGGATAGCTAGAAATACAAACAAAAAAAAAACCTAGGAGTTCAAGCCAAGGTCTATCTGAAAGCCCAAGAGCTAATTCCAGAAGAAGTAAGAAAGTAGAAATTGGTTCAAACAAAAAAAGGTAAAAAACATGCGGAAAATAGAAAGGAAGATTAGTTTGAATTAAAGAATTCTACATTTGTCTCCCAGCTGAGAACCATCTAAACCTAATAAAAAATAGGCTAAAAATATCAGTCTGTATTTGCAATTCAATCATTCATGGCTAAGACCTGAAGGAAAATATTTATAAATGCTTGTTTTGTATTTGCATTATCATCTGATTAAGTGTGGTAACAAGGTAAAGCTCATGTTACTATCCCACTGTAAACACTCTCTATTTCATTCTTTAAAAGTGTAGAAAGCGTAAGAGCAAATGAGAATGTAGATTAGCACAAATATTTTAAGCATGTGGAATAAATATAAGATTAAAGGTGACTTGAGGATACTGAGTTTTAATTTAGGATAGATTTAAATTAATTGTGGTTTCATATTTAGGCACAGTCTGAGCTAACAGTCTAGATTCAGAGTTGATCATATTTAGCAAGTTGATCTGTCAAAATTTCAGTTGAACAACACAAAACTGTTTTGGGAAGAATGGATTTTATGAGGTATCATCCTTTTTGAAAAATGAAAATCTTGCAAAATAATCTTTTCAAGAGAGATTTCTTGCCACCATAAATAAAAATGATGGGCCACTGAGAGGGCCGGACATATCACAACGTGGGAGATTGCTGCAAAGCCTTTGCTAACAGTGAACTTCTAGCCACCAAAATAGGTATGTGCCTGAATTGGGAAGGGGGGTCTTTTAATGATGTAGTTCAAAGGTTGAGACAAACCCTGACTCAGATGACCTTTGGAGCCTGGTATAAACCTGAATCTTTCCTTTTATTTCCTTTTTCTTTAGAAATAAGTAAATGAGTGAATAAACGCGTACTTGTAACAAAGTCTTTGATTTTAGTTCATTTTTGCATTTAGTTCTACTCCTATGCTGGAAAGGAGGAGAAAGAGATGATAGTTTAAGAATAATCTATATGACCCAAAGGCAGCATGGAGGGCAGTGTGAAAGGATGGTCCTGGCTAGAGAGGCAAATTCCTGAGGAAGGCAGGTCAGTTTTACCTAACATTTCCCAGTTTCTTATATTCTTCTTGAATTCTTCTCTCTGACATTTCTTCCCGTTTGGTCTTCTTCTTCTTGCTCACAGAACAGGTCTCTTTAAAACTGAGGTAGATGATAGCACAGTAAAATTAGACAAGGGCATCGAGTGAAAAAAAAAAAAAGTCGTAAGAAATAACAACAATGAGGCAAACTGAAAATTCCAGCTGCCAGAGGCTGTTGGGAGAAGACGTGACTGGGGCAAGGCCTGATGGCAATGGGAAGGGAAATTATTGCATATGATCTTTGCGTAGTCTAGTTTCCAGATCTTCTGAGAATCAACCCTAGACATAGCAGGAGGGTCCCCAGGGTGCTCAGGCTAACACTGACTGGTGTCACTGAGCCGTCTCAAGCTGTGGCGGGGCTCCCTTTGCATAGGCTTCCTCAAACAGCTGGCGGTGGCCAGATTTTTCTGGTGCCAGAAACCTCCAAAGGCTATGGCCGATTTCTATCGTCCCATAGAAAGACTGTGACAGAGGCCAACTATCAATAGATGTTTTAATGGGGGAACTGTATGCTTTCCAGTCGGATCAGAGGTATCCAACACATACGGGGCCTGGTCTGGGTTTTGAGCCCAGATTTGACTTGAATATTCAGGATTCACTGTACGTAAAGGGGGAAAGCTGTGCTGAGGATCCCAATACCTTTCATGACCTGTCTGCTTCTACTAATACTAGCTGTTTCTAAACCAGGCGCCATCAGCGTAGCTCCAGATTGCCTCTGCCAGAGAGGCCAAGGCAATCAGCCTTGTTTTGTCCTGGTGAAAAATGCCTGTACTTCTGCCAGGGACATACAAGCATAAGCACATTTCATAGCTGAATATATTTAAACCTCCTATACATTTGTATGGAAATTAGGTGAAGTCCTTAGTTTATTCAGATTGCCTTCATCCTATAACAAAGCCTGGACATTCCTAGTTGAAATTAAGATACTTGCAAGCTCACTTTAACCTTTTCCTTTTCTTCTTTCCAGTAGCATTACTTTGCTGTGCTTTGAGCCACAGATCTCTGCTTTCCTGCTCCAGCTATACCCTCTGTCACACAGAGGTGTGTGGGGTGGGTTGTGAAACCTCTGCAGCTTAAGCCAGTCTAAAATAGGCTGCAGCAGCAGGGACTTCAGTGACTGAAGTACCATGGGAGCATGATGGCCTGCTTTTACAGTTCCTGCTATTTTACTGTCTCATTTGGTACCCGACTAGAGATCCACGCCATAGCACTGGCCAAAGCATGGACTACGATCTCCCTCATGTATCTGGTTACGGCCAGATTCTCAAAGGAATTCGCGTAGCTCAAGATGCAGGCAGGCCCTGTCTGGTTAACAAAAAGTCTTAAACAGGCTTTTCACTTCACTTGTAAATGGGCACCTATGCTACATTTGTTTTTAGAACACTTAGCACTGCCCTGCACCTGTAAGTATTTAAATTTCCTTGCAAGCCTTGCTGTTAGACTCCAGTAAAATGCACCAGCAGTAATGCAGCTGCTGGAAGAGAAGAGCTATATGGTTTATAATGGCCAGTTCTATAGTAACGATTCTACCCTTAGCTCTGCTTTGCTGGCAAAAATCATTTGGTGGATCCCTTATCCTTCCCCTTTGACCTAGTCTAGAGCCTAAAAAGCAAGTCTGACACCATGTTCCATATGGGACAAGTCAGAACGGATTGATGCCACTGGGCTTCCTAGGAAAAGAACATGAACATTCTGGGAATTCAGTAAACATTTACGCACAGCCATTACGCAGCTGTTTCAACATGTTTTAAGTGTTTCTAGGCTTAGAAGAATGTGAAGGCAGAATACTGTAGCCAAGCTCCTAACATAATATGTTCTTTAATGAACTGCAGTGAACAGGAGTCAGAGATTAAAGAGGCTTGAAATTAACCAGTACTTCTCAAAAAGTCAATAATGCTTCAGTCTCTGGTATTATTTAGAACAACATTAATCAACATGAGGTCTTGGATGCAACGTAGAATTTCAATTATATTTATTAAATAAAAAAAAAAAGAAAGTAATTGAGGGTCATGTTAGGGCCTGTTTCCTCTCAAGATTAAAAAAGAAAAAGAAAAGGACTTATTTTAGCCTTTTAATTTGGAACTACAAGGCTCAGGAGACTGACTGAGAGAAGGACATGGAGCTATTCACCTCTAAATTACCTCTTCAAATCTAGTCAAGGTCAGCAGCAAGCAGAAGTCATTATCATTTTATTCATTGTCTTAGGTGAAATAAATTAGCGATGTCAGTTCATCTTACTTTTAAGAGTAAACTAAATCAAATTAAAGCCACTTTAATTCTGAGTAAATATGTCTGCACCACAATTTAATGCAGATTAACTAATCCACTCTAAATGCACACGTTTAGGCAATTTTCATTAACTTTGCCAAGTGCCTCTGCAAAGAGAATACATGGTACAAATGAACTAGGAGACTGAGCCTTGTTCTTATTTTGGGGCTAAGGGACTTACTGGTGTCAAAAGATACTAATCTCTTAGGCTGTGAGTCCTTTCCACTTTAAAGAGAAATATATATGGAGTCTGTTTACCTTTAATTTTAGCTGGTCTTACATTAATTTCATTGAGCTGGGGGCAGATCTTAAGTGACTTGTTCACTTGCAGTTATTTTTCTATTCATCTTTTGAGATGTACTTTTCCGAAAGGACTTTTAACAAGATTTTTGACCCACAATGGGATCGTCATGATCATGAGAGTCAAAAAGTCAGTTGAATGCATTGTAAGGATTTCCATCAGCAATACCTAGGCACTTCGCTCGCAAGCAGCAATAATGTACAGCACTGTCTATGTAGCAGCTAAGCAATAAGATTTCCTCTGGTAAAGTTCTGGCAATAAGAAGGAAGTTGTGCCTTAGTTTTTGTCATTTGCAACTGGAAACATCTTTATGAGACATGTTCTAAAGGAGCCACAGATGCCCTGCTTTCGTAATCCATGCATCTTGAACAACCTGCACTCACTTGCAACCCAAGAACAGCCAATGCATCCAGAACCAAGTCAGGACCAACATGATGAGGGAGATGGGGAAACTGAACAAAAACCAGGTTCCAAAATTCACCACTTCAGCATTTGGGTAGTGGCTGTAAAGGAAAATAAGGATGCACAAGAAGTTAGAACAGTAAAACGACAGGCACCTCCAATATGCACAGATGCACACACATATATATGTATATATATTTGTCATGGCATGATAGAAAAATATGTATTTACAACAGCTGCATTACATGTGCATAGTGAAATCAATTGCCAAAGAATGTCAATCATTGACCATGCCTGACCAACAGATGTGCCATATAGCACTTCACACCTTTAAGACCAGATGGTCTGGATCGTCTTAGCCAGCTTCAAAACCCTTAGAGTTACCAGGACTGAAATTCTGGCCCTACCTCTGTTTTTTGTTAAAGTTCTTTTTGGTGTCAGCAGACATAAGAAGATTTCACACAGAGTCTCTTTGTACGTCTTATCATGAAACACACAATAATGCTACAGTCTGCTGGGCTCTGACAAAGATGTTTGATATGTGCATTTGATGGAACCGTCATAACAGCAAGATCTTGGAAATTCTGTAAAATCCAAATCCTTGGGTTAAAGATGGCTTCTGAAATTAGTTTTCTTTGCTACCACAATTTCAGAGAGAGGAATGAAGGATACCATGGCAGCAGTGGCAGCAGCAGATGATCAGAATCAGATTTGAGCTTGGACACATATCTGTGCATGAGGAGAAGTGCCACCAGTCTCCTGACAGAAGTAACATTCATGTCTTTGAGAGCCATGGGCATATACGACAAATGAAGTACTCAGCTGATCAGAGAGCTGCTTCCCATCTTTTCTGAAGCAAAGGTGTAAGGCCACATTTCTAAGTTTATTTATTTTTACACTACATGTTGAGCAGCCCAAGTAGCACTAGTGATGCCTCTAGGTTCACCATAAGAACTCACTTTCTAAGAACCCATAGAACAACTTGAAGCTGATTTTATGACATTTCTTCTTTTGTGAGTATTTCTCTTTGTCTTCTTTGCTATATCTGTATGGCTTCAGTGTTTACTTTTCCAGGGTGCCTGCTGCCTTCATGATAATCAGTTTGTAAAATCAATAGAAGTTGCTGTAGAAACTTAAATGTTACCACATGCTGAGGAATTTTTATTTTGCATGGGAGAAAGACATGGATATGTATTAACTTAAGCTCCCCCTTTCAACCATTAACCATTAGTAATAATGTTAGAGGAGGAAACATAATTGCCTTCAGAGAGACTGTCTTACAAGGGTTCCTTGAGGTAGTAAATAACCCAATGGGGAAAGCCACAGAGATGATAACGACCCAACCACCATTCTCACACAACCACAATATCACTTACTTGTTGAAGTGCTCTAAGAATATGAGGCTAGTGGAGGTCCCTATGATGGTTGTCAGTCCTCCGATGGTTGCTGCGTAGGAGATACTCAGAGAGAGGCATTTACAGACCATGTGGTCATGTCTGGTCTGATACCGGTACTTAGTGCTCAGGCCCAGTTCTGAGGGCTTAGGAGGCAGGACCAGTATCTGAGCCTGTGAGGGGATACATTCACCAAAGAAAGCAGGTGATCAGAACAGCAGCCGAACTTGCTCTAATACCATGGTGATACCGGTCCCGGAGAAACAACAGGTTTGTGTAAGAGGGGGCAGGTTTTTCTTCACAGGGCTTAACTCGGATCAGAACCAGAAACCTATCCAGGGGCCTGAAATTGCCTGGTCTGTGGCAGAAAAGTAGGACAAGCAGTAATCAGACTTCTGGCTATGGTTTGGACCAGCTCCAGTTCTGACTGGAATCTCAGCGGGATACCGAAAGCCTTTGTGGGCTGCAGGGGCGAGATGCCAGCACTGCAGTGGTAGGAATCCATAATCCTTGAGGCTTATGAGCAGCCACCAGACAAATGCTTGCTGGACTTTTTGCACTTATACTAGCTCAGGGCCTCTAATTAGGAATGGAATGCTAGAGGTCTCCGAAATGGCATGAAAAAGGCTGGGCAATGGAATATGGAAGAAAAAGCTGCAGGAAAATATTGCTCCAAAAAAAATCCTTCTTAGCAGTGACAGGAAAGTCTCCATGTTGGTAAATCAAGTTCCTGTACTGGAAAAAAAGGTACAGTACTTCAAGGCACTTCACATGCAACCCAAGGCTGTAATTTAGGATCAAGTAAAAGGCAGAAAGTGGCTCAGATAGATTTGTTAAATTTATTAATTTGGATTTGTGTTTATGTAGTAAAATCAGTCATGTTATAGGTTCATCATCATCATGAAGGTACCCTGGCTAAAATCCCTGGAGGTTAAAAGTGAAGTGAGTAATTTGTTACAAAATAACCACTGGATGTGTATGGGAATTGGGTATATGAGGAGATTAAGTATCAGGAGCAGCACATTAACCTTTTTTGGAAACATACACTCAGATTCTTTTGAACTGTGGATGCAAATTCGTGTGTTGATTTTAGCCTAATCCTTCCTGGACATCAACTTATGCCATTAAGATACTATGTAATTGTAGTCCAAACAGCAGTCACTTCTTGGATCCACTCAGGAGAAGTAGAAATACTGGAATGGACTGATGTAATGAAGGAATTTGAGGGGGGGTATCTGGCAAGACAAAAAGGAGGTGAATACTAAGACTACCTAACAAACTGGCTGAACAGTTAAAAGGTCCATGCCTGCTGCTGGTTTAGTTCTGAGTAGGATATTGTGTGTCAGGGATTGTTATTGTTGAGTTGGGCTATTTTCCAAGGAGGCTTTGCGAAAATGAAGCGGGTAGAACAGCCAAATAAGAAGCGAATCTTGTGATCACATTACTGAATGTAAAGCTAAATGAATTGTACTAGCCATTGGGGGAGGGTCTTCTGAAAATACCTGTGCTGGGGACACCTCAGCAGGAGTAAGAACTAGCAAAGGGCCAAGCCACGACTGCTGTAAGGTGATGGAGAACGATTCCATGTAATACAGCTTACAAGGAACAAATATGAAACAGTGGGGAGCCCGTGATGTTCACATCTGTCTTTTCCCTCGCCCCCCGGGTCTAACATCTCCTTACCTGAGGTAGGTGCTGCCCATTGCTCTTAGAACTCATCGTTCCAATAGGGTTGGCTATCACGTGCACACCATTCATATTCTGTAGGGAGGCAAATGCCTTTGGATTAGCATTTCTTCTGTTCTTAGGGGCACTTAAATTAGAATTGATGATGCTTTGTAAAGGTCATGGGTAGCGGGCTTTTGGAAAAAAAAAAAAAAAAACCTCCACTAAAATTCCAGCTGTAAACTTTACACTGGAAAAAAAAATATTTTATAAAACCCCAATAACCTGATTTTATTCTAAAGTGATCTTAAAACTCATATTACAGTAAGTTTAGGTCTTCTCCCTCTGCCATGTAGGAGAATCTAACAGATCCCTTGCTAGAGGCTATGACTTTGTGATATGTGTAGGTTGTTCTAGTAACTGAGGTGTTACAGGTAACAGCTGCAGAAGCTGGCAATACCTGGACAATAAAAGATCCTATCTGAACTTGCTAGAAACTGTATGGAATTGTTAGTTTGCTGACTGGGTCTCAGTATCTCTGGCAAGAAGTACAACAAACACTACAGAGCTGATGTTCCTTAACTTGATTGGGGCTGACAGATTAAATGCAAAGCAGGACATTCTGCAATACGTACTCTCTGCCAACAACCACTACTTGTTTGAAATAAAGGAAACAGCAGTTTGTTGCAGAGCTGCGTGGACTCTGCTCTGATGGTTCCTGCGTTAGAAGACAGTATAGCTCAGAGGATACTACCTATGACAATACCTTTGAGTGCATCAGGGAGCTGAAGTCAGTAGTAGTAGCACTAAAAACAAAGAAAGGAAAATATACTTTAAAAATGCCTGTTCACCCAGCTCCCTCAAAAGGCACACATCACGGGTAGGAGGGGCAACATCTGCGGGAGAACTAGTGCCTACTGAAAAGGTGAAGAACACCATTTATTAGCACTTCTTTTGTCGTGTCTTGGCCAGGTACATAAGAGTTGTCATTATGTTTCACAGCTCTATCTCTAGCTGTGTAGCAATGGGGTTCCACCGCCATGAAATAAAAAGTATGTATTCTAGGTATTATATACCCCATCCTAGGAACGGACTCCATTCACAGTGGAGTGAATCACCGGGCAATCCAGCGCTACCACTGTCTTGTTCTACTAAAGTTCTTCCTCCGCCAACCTCTGCAATGCTGTTTCTGAGCACCTACCTGTACCACATTAAAGCCTTCACTAAAATCTGTCCTGTGTGGCATGTGGGCCATGCAAACAACCCACTGAACTTTGACATTGGAAATGTGTTTAATTGCAGAAGATGTGCTACTTTTCTTTTCTCATCAAATTTCAAGCTCTTTTTCAAGGAATACTATTTTAATAATAGGTCTGTTATGAAATATCCCACACATACTCTTCAGTAGGGCTTAAAGGGATTAATGGCACAATGCCAGACTGAAAATTTGATTCTATACTGCACGGAAAATATGTCTGGGATAAAAAGAGATAACAACAGAGGGAATACTGGAGAACCCATTAGACTGATGAGAAAACTATTTAGATCTTGCAAGTTCATTTAAAGTTATCAACATGTGCTGTTTGAATGATAATGTTTGTTTTAACTAAATTTTTAGTTATATTTAGAGAAACAAGAGAACTTGTTTCTCTTTTATTTTGAACAATTGTGAACAAAGTAGAAGGAGCTCAAGAAGGGATTGTGCAATTTATTCTCACACCTTGTAAGAAGATGCTCTTCAGGATTTAGCCTATAACATAGTTTTAGGGCAATGACTTTGTATATTCTCCTGAGTATCTTGAAATGCTGGTTAATTTGATAATTTGACAAAGAAACCAGTCCGTTCCTTGATTTGTTCTTTTCACCTTACTAGATTTTACCCCAAGTAGAGACCTGGTTGAAACTGTTGGTGTTCCAAACTTCTGAAAAACTTTGCCTATATTAAAATAAATATTTTACAGGTTTTTTGGGGGGAGGAGGAGTGTTTTTTGTTGGTCCTGTCATGTCCCTCTGTAAGTGTTTTCCCTCTGGATATATCCTGTGGGCACTCCATACTGTGCTTGATCATCTCCATCACTGTTCCTTCAGGGGAACAGAAATAAAAATCCGTGGACAGCACTCTCTTACACAGCACAAACACAAACTTCAAAAGAAGATCTTTCAAACCCTGAGAAACATTTTCCTTCTCTCTAGAATGGCCATAGTGTTAAAAAATAAATGAATCCTGGGACGATTTAGTGAGATCCAGACCATTACATTAATACCATTTCTCATATAAGCCTTCCTTGTCAGTCAGATCTAAAACATTCACTCTCAAGCTTCTGCTTGCCCTTCCTGGCTCTACTCCTGGGTTCATCTCATTGCAACCTGTGTAGGGCTCAAATCTCCAGTCGTGATGTACAGGGTTCATTCTTACTCCTCATTGATGAAGATAAGCTCCAGGGAGGGCTGGCCATGCTTTTCGCTGAGACCTGCAACAAAGGAAGAGAAAGCAGCCGTGGGGTAAGAGCTGAGCTGAGCCCCTGGGCCACACCACTGAATGTGGAGAAGCTACTGAAAACAAAAGCTTGTCCAAACCCTCTCAGGTACTCTGTGACCCTCATGCAGCATTTTATTGTGTCATATTGTCCTGATCATGTGCCTCTGGCAATTAGGTGGCTATCATACCTACATATAATAGGCAAGGTTAGATGACATCACTTTCAGCCTGGAATCTCTGAACTGAAAGAAAAGAGAGATTCTTTTCTTTCCAATCCTTTCTTTCTGGGAGGGAATGAACAAAACAAACCTTAGAGCTCTTATAAACTTTTTTTTGTGGCACCTGCTCTGACCTGGGCAGCCTGTAAGGGCAAGGGTAGAATGGGCAAGCGTGGGATTGTCACAGAGCACACTTTTGGGCCTCTTCTACATTTCCTTGACTTTCTTCTCAGAGGTTTCCTTCCAACCCTCTAAAATCCTATGACCTAAGAGTTTATGACACACAAACTCCAGTACATGCCCTAATTTAACATAAATAGTTTCCCAACTCCGGTTTCCCCATCACATCTTGAAACTTTCTTTCATTTTTTGAAAGAAATATCAGAGTACAAAACGAAAGACTACGGACCAGCATCTTTGGCAGTATAAGTTAGACAGCTCTGACCTCAATAGAATTTGAATAATGTGTATCAACGAGTCTGGTCACTGATAAACAAATGGTGGTAGAAGCCCCGTTCCTGGAAACACTCTATGATTCTATGAAATGAGAAAAGAATGGCCAATATTGACAAATACCTATTGGCTCGTTTTCTTCAATAACGGTGCTGCCTGCAGTACTCATGACCTCGTGCTCCTCCTCAGCATTCACTAGCTCCTGGAGCACTGCCTCCACGATTGGCATCACCATGGCTGTGGTGGATGTGTTGGAAAGCCACATGGAGAGCACCGTGGTGCAACACATAAAGCAAAGAAGCAACCTGGAGTACAACACAGGGAAACCTTCTTGAGGCACTTTCAGAAATATTAAAGACATCCTTGCCTAAACATTTTCATTAGTCAACTGATAACTATACAGAGTCTTTTTCTTTTTGTGGGTGCCAAAATACCATGCTCTGCGCAGATAAAATGCTGCCTTATGATGAGAATAAGACAATGTATCATTGGAAGCTGTTTGCTGCCCCACATGGAAATCAGCATGGAACATGAGAAACAGCAATTTTCAGCATATCCAGGATTTAAGCATCCTTTTGTGTTTGCTAAACAGGCAAAGAAGGAACAGAGAGGCTAAAATCAGTATCAACAAAAAAGAGAAAGCAAAGGGACAACAAGCCAAGGAGTAGGATGTGGCAGAAAGTAGATGAGAAAATTTGTAAGCTTTCAAACTCTGAAAGGAAAGGTGAGTAGGAAAAAGAGCCCCAAGCCAAGCTAGCTTTTGCCCATGGATAGGCAAGTCAGAGTTGTTATTTGCTCTTTGAAGCTGCTGCTGTCAGCCTCAGACTACCCCGAAGTCAGAGGTTCACTCACATGCCTGGCTTTGCTCCAGCCATCATGACCATACGCAGGGCGATTCGCTTGTGGAGATTCCACTTTTCTACAGAAGCTGCCACACAAATCACACCCATGAGGAGCAAAGTTGTGTTCTTGAAATATTCAGCAGCCACCTGCGTTAAAGGCAAGAATTAGTTAAAAAAGCAGTAACTACCCTACACAAAGAGTATGCTGGATGAGAAGAAGTATGGTATTGTGGATTTTTTCCCCCTAGAAAAAGAATGACAGGGAGCTGGAGAAAATGAAGAATTCCTAGGTTGAAATGTTCTCTTTAATCTATCTCTCTCTCATTGTGTTTACAAATAACAAGTCTCTATACCTACCTGTTAGTAGGTTTCTCAGCTTTGAAGAGATCAAGAGAAATTTTACTTTTTTGAGCAGGATGTTCACCGCCTGCAGTTCATCATACTCAGCTAGGCCCAGACCGAAACAGCCACGGACAAACCTCTGCACCGAAGGCAGCTAATTCACGTGCTTCATCTGCTTTTTCATTCTGGAGATGTTATTGTCTATCTTGTTTGTATTTCTTATATCTTGTTCAACTGTTGGGCAAATGTGGCATCGCTAGAACCTACAGCTTTGGGACACGCTCTCTGCATGCAATAAAGAAAGGCTGCGATATTGCTGTGATGATCCACAAACCCTGTGCCAGAACCTTTCACAATGGAAATCCATCTCCATTGTATCAGGAAAACAGGATAAAGTTTCAAAAAAGAGAACTTTAAATTAAAGGGGATAAGCAAAAATCATCAACTGACTCAGGAAAAAATTCAGAGACCATGCATGGTCCTCCAAAGCAGCATTCTTGAATGTGGGCCTTGCTAAGATACAAGAAGATGCTCTGTGAAGTGACTGCAAAAATAACAAATGAAGCAAATGAAAACATTCACACACACACAAACTCTTGCGTGAAAGCAAACAAAAACAGAGAAAATAAAAGTTATAAACAGATGCTTGGAGTCTAGCTAAATTTTTCATTTCATTCTGATGCAATCCTTTGCAAGCTGTTGCTGGAATATTTTTCCAAAACCATAGTTTCTTCAGTTTAAAACTATTCCTCTAACCAAATATAGGCACCAGCATTTTAAAACGATTAAAAACTGTAGAAGCAGTATTTTTTCCATTGTCTTCAGTTATACTGACACTGCTCCATAAAAGTGCAAGAATGACACTAATGTGATTTTGTGAAAGCCGCAGCAAGTATTTAATTATATTTATTTAACAAATCCCCGTGGTGACCTAAATAGACTTGGCCATCATAACTGTGTGCCACAACTTTTAAATACCACTTTTTTGTCTTTCTTCCACTGGTTTCTTTCTCATTAACTTACTTTATTCTCCTGCTACTTTGTTAAAAAAAGATCTTGAACTGAATGAAAGGAATCCATCAAGCCAGCAGCACAAAGAATCTGTTGTTTTCCTTTATTCCTTTCACAGTCATTTTGGAGAAACAAGTGAATACTAATATTCTTATTAATACACATGTACACATATACAACACACTGGCTCATGTTCTTAAGCCCCTGTGAGTTATTTGTAGCCTGAACTGCTAGGCAAGAGCCCTGGGTTTCTATGGCACTCCAGAACAGCAGACTGGAAGTACTGCAGCATCATCAGAGTTGTTTATTTTAAAATACAGGGGTTTATTTCTGTTCCTAAAGCAAATAATACATTCTCTGCAGTAGTCCCACTGTCATTTAATTTGATATCACATTGAATTTCTGTCAGGCTGCCCTCAAACTTTCCTTCTCCAATATGCTGCAGAATTTTGTAATGAAAATGCATAACCACTTTACGTTTATGTTAGGAAAAAAAATCCTGAAAATATTTAACTGTGTTGGTATGGAAATGTACCTGATTATATTACACAGTTGTTACACCATTGGGAGGAATAAGGCAGGTCATAAAACTCGTGGTTCATGCTTGACTTCATCCATTTCTGGGCATGCCCAGTGCTAGATTGTGTTAGAAATTCAACAATTTTATGGTTGCTATATACTCTTCTGTGTTCTTATCTGTATTTCTAGTCCTTATAAATCAAGTGTGATGCCCTCTCACCCCCAAAAAAGGGAGAGAAAAAAACAGGTAAAAGGAAGCTGTTGAAGAAATAAAATAAATTCTTGGCGTGTCATGAAAGAAAATAACATTCACCAAAAACTCAAGTAAGCAAATTGAGAACTGATCAAAGAGACTTTTTTGTACAGCTACTCCTTTGCCTTACAACTCATGGCTACAAGGTTACAGATTGGAAAAAGGGCTAGACATTCCCCTGGATAATAAAATTATCTAGTCTTATACAATAAATGGTAACTGTTTTTAGAATATGTAGCCTCATGCCTTATACATCATCTATAATTAATATAACTGGAACAAAACTTTACAGTTTATACCATAACTGCTGTTTACATGGTTTTGGAGGAGGGGAAAGGTGGGATCCTTTGATGCAATAGGTTTTGGGAATTGTTGGTGATGCAGTAGCTGACAGGTTGGACACCCCTCTTGGCTAATATAGCCATTCCTATATCTGTCATCTTCAGTAGAAGAAAAGAGCTGGTCGGTCCAAGTTACACATTGCAAGATGTACACTTCTTCCTCCCACACCTCTTAGTCTTGCTAGTCCACCAAGATTAGTTTTATTCAAATAATTAACTGAGAGTAAGAAGATTAAATGATAAAAAAGTGCACACTGGTCTGACCTCACTGGACTTCATGACTCCAAAAAGTGGGTACAGGAAGGCAGGAACTAAGGCTGCCGCACCAAGAGGTACCGCTTCAGAGACCCAGTACACAGCCGTCACGATCAGCACGTAGGCACATGAGGCTTCCTGTAGGGAGAAAGCCTGGAGGTTACATGCTAATGCCACACCACCTGCTGTGGAAGCCTCCGTGAACACGTTCATAGGACTCATCAGACTGAGGGTGCCTGGACTTAAAAAACTCAGTAAGGACTGCATAAGGACCTCCTAAGGCGCAACTGTTTGGGTCTGAATCTAGGCTACCATCAAAAAGGCCCGTTCCAGAAGATGATGCTGCACGCATATTTTGCACATAAGCTAGGGCGAAACATTGGGATAAACATAATTATCAGCAAAATAATGGTTCCAAGTGCATTTACAGATTTGTTTGAATTTCATAATCCAATATTTACCAAATGTTCAACCATGACTCCTCAGATTTGGCCTGTGGAGCTAGCATTTCTACACGGCTCTCTCTCCAGTATTGGACAAGAACAGGAACCCGTAGTTTTCAGGATCAGACGAGAACGTTCACATTTGCTGTAGCACGGACAAAGCCCCATTGTGGCTCTTTTGGGAAATGCTTTGAAAGATTGCTTCTTTTAAACAATGTGCAAACCTACATTGTTTTTGTCAGTTGATTTTATTTTCTCGGGTGGTTTCTACAGACCCTTGGGAGAAGACCACGGACCCAAAGGGCTCAGAGGCCGTGGGTTAACGGGGTTAATCAAACAAATTTGCTGCTGTCCAAGGTTCTGGCAGAGGAACCCATGACGACATCGTGCTGAGCGGTCACCGAGAGCTGGTGTATGACGGAGAAAGGTTCTATCTGCTGAATAGTCTTACAGGAAAACACAGCTAGTCCACAGAAATCTTCTAGTCCTTCTTTTAGATAGATATGTCTTTACTGATGGCATTCAGTGGAGTTCTCCTTAGGCTCAGTTTGTTATGCTTAGAAACCTGGGGATATTTCCTGCTAATAATTACAGAAATTACCCTCAGGAAAATGTTTTTCCTTTCCCAGATTCTGTACTGGGTCTATCTGGCAGTTCTATGGAAGCTAGTAGGTCTGCACTGATTTACATGAGCTATAAATCTACCTGTTCTTCATTATTCACTGGATGTTCCATATGAACGTATCGAGCTGTATGGATTCACGACTCACAATGGTTATTGTTTAGAAAATTCACTGTTCACAAATGCTATTAGAGTGTGTTAAAATGTAATTTCATTACTTTTGTTTCCTGACTTGATGACTCCCAAATTAGGCAGCTTTCAGGAAGTCACACAAGCAGTTCCCACAGATCCTTGTGCAAATCAATGAGCGTGTATTACACTGCATTTTTTTGCAATCAATTTTGTGAACAAGGTGGTAAAGTCTAAAGTAAGACTATACAGGGAAGTGAGTTCAATGGAATGGATCAATAGCTTGTATTTAAATTCATGTTTATATGTGTCCTTTTTACATTACCCCTAACAAAGAGCCACAATCAGCTGTTCCTCTTTTTTAGTACAGCTTATAGTAATAACAGGCAGAACACAGCCCAGAGAAAAAGTTAAGATAGATTACTATGTGTTATTTCCTTTACTTGCTTAAAGATTGCAGCCAAGCTTACTCAGAAGCTTGGGTTTAAATTAGCTGCCAGACCTTGCTCTGACTCCTATTTCAGAAAAATGTAACATTAAACAGTTCTGATTCAAGTAAGCAGGGCCACAAAAATAACTGAAACAAGGTTACCGGGAAAAATAGTTTCCTTGAACCAGATAAACTACAATTACTTTAGAGACTATAAAGAGTATCTAAAAAGCTATTGGAGAAATTTAGCTCTGGATTGTTCCTTTATGGATGGACAAGTACTCTGAACCACACAGAAATGTGCATATTTGTTTCTCTTCCTTAACTATTATAGAAGAGTGGTTTAGGTTTTTAGCTCTCCAGTACAAGTTTCACTAGTCCTCTATGATCAGGTCCTTCAGCAACATATTACAATAAAAGATTGTACTGCAGTTGTAGCTTCGTTGCTACCAAGAAAAAATTATAGGAGAGGCTAGAGAAGGTTGGCTTAGAATGGATGAGATCAGAGGAGTTTTTTTAATATTCATGGATTATGAAGCATGCATTTGTAAAATGGAATTGCTATGCCGCATGAAACTCCAAAGGCTGGTGTTCAGTTTGTAACAACTTCAGATGATCACTCAGTAAAAAAACCAAACAAATAATTTTGACTTAAAAATGGAAATAATTTTAAAAAATGGGATGACAACCATTAGAGATTTTTAGTAATCTCTAGTAGGAAGACAAAACTATTTTAGATGACAGTCAAGGAGCTGATGGATTGGCTCATAAACATTAGCCAACTTGCTGCTCAGTCACCTTTAACTACATGATACTTCATGGTTAATATTCCACAGAGACCAGAGCATAGGGTCAGTTTTGTGACCTAGTGACTATTTGACACAGTTTTTATTTTTTAACTCATTAGTTTCTACTAACAAGCTACTATGTTTGCCTTGGGCTCTGTATGACATCCAGCAGTTGTCTGAAGAGAAAAATGCCTTTTAATGAAAAAGCATTGATTTTTATTTTAAAGCAGTGCAGATGTAAGATCCAAGAGATATGTTTTGCCCAAATGTATAAAATTAATTTCACCCTAACCTAATTTCAAACTATTTTCTCACTCAAAAATATACTTCTCTTTAATTTCTTAGAGCATAGATTGTTATTTTTTATTGCTCCTCTGTGTGCAGCAATGAAGTAGACTGATCGTGGAAACGGAATAGGACAAAGGGAAGTTGCATCTCTATCAAAACCTAGCTGCGATAGGCACTGAGTCTTTGTGTTTCCTATACACAAGGCTGTAATCAGTTTACAAACAAAACTAAAATAAAGCACATTTTTAAATGGTATAAAACTGGGAAACAAGTACTAGGAAAGCCAAGTTTGATAATCTCCACTAAAAACTTAATCAGCTTGTCTAGCAACTTTCTCTATTTATTTTCGCAATGCTTTAAACCAGCTCATTTCCAAGAGAAAACATATTAATCTCTTCTATTTAATTGAACTGAATTTATATATTTAATTAATGGTTACCAGAGCTACTAAGTACTGGACTGAAGTAGTGACTGTATAATTTTAACTATTTCGCCCTTCTCACTTCTTGTTATACAGCTGAAAATTACTGCTAAGCCCACCTCGGGGCTAGAAGCAGGGAATAGGAAAACGTGTGATGGTTGGAGGGACTACCACCTATCTTCAGTCAGTCCCTTAGGGGAAAAGAAAAGAGGAGTTGAAGGGAAGCCATAGCTAAAAATTCCACAATAAGGGTCATGCATAAACTTTTGTAACTAAAACATCTGAGGATCTCAGAGTGATTAAAAAGAAGAATAAACTCTGTGTTGGAGACTTGCCCGCTTAAGGCTGCACATTGCATATCTTGCATTCAGGCATGTGGTTAAGCTGTGCAAAGAAGAGGTAGTCTAGCCTCTAGACTACCATCTTTGAGCTGATGGGATCACACTATAATTCCTTCCCTTCAGCTTGTGTAAATAAAAACAAAGGTGAATGAAAGCATGCCATCCGTGGCTGTTCAGAGCACGTTCTATGCTTGAGGGTTCATTCTGCTGATTTGGCATGTCAACACGGCAACATCACCTGATGCTACAGGTCTCTCAGCTTACAGCAACTCTTACTGACTTTTGAGGAGTCATCCACGTGTCCTTGATTGGGTTCAGTGTGGCCACAGGTCATAGGAGACCCTGCCCACCACTGACTGAATTCATGTGGCATGCTTTATGGTATCACTGGTGGCTTTATGAAAAAAGGTGAAAAAAAGATGAAAAAAAAGAGGCAAAAATGCTCCCATGTCACTGTTAACAATGAGGGAAATAAGGACAGAATGAAAAAGACCCACAGTTTATAAAGCACACAATATTTTTTTCTGTATGTGTCATGACCTGAAAGGCACTATGCATGTCCCAAGCTTGCTGTCCAAGTCATAGTTCAGGTATAAACTTTGGAAGGAGAAGAAGAATTCAAGCAAATTTTCTCAGGTTTATTTTTTACCCAATCGGGTTTTTTTGGTCACAAAATAATAGAAAAGAAGCTGTGGACATTAGTCCCATAAGCCATATCTACAAACAGGTCTGAGTCCTCGTGCTCCCTTTGATTGCTCTCGCCACTACACTCACTCCTTTGATATTTCCAGGGTTGTGCTGATACCATCAAAGAAGCTGCAAGCTGGTTCCCTACAGAAATGCAAATATAAACCACCTGGTAATTCTGATCTCTACAAGAAAGACAGAAAACTAATATAATTGTCTGATAAATGAAAATACCAGTAAATCAGCAGGTGACAAACTTTACCTTCAGGTTTAAGAAGTAATCATAGTCAATGGGTTGTAATAAAGTAAATACTACACGAAACCACTTGAATAGTGTATTGTCAACTGAGTTTATTTGGTGTAGATGTTTACTTAATAGCATTATAAACATTTGTCCAACTCTAGGTCAGATTCAAGCTGTACTTTACCATCTGTGGTCATTCATGTATATATAAAGTGGATGTAAAACATCATCTGATGGCTTTTCGTATCACTTTGCAGTAAAGTAACACCGTGAGGTGCAGAGTAATAGCGCAGAGGAGCTTGTACTGTATAATAGCAATTCTTGCAGCAATGCTGTCAGTGAACTTCTGACACCCATGTGATGCTGTTACAATTTCTTTGGTTATTAAAAAGTTTCCTTACTGCATCCCGTGCCTCTGAATTCGGTAGGGAGCAAACATGAGTGACAAATTTTAGTGCAGTGAATCTCGTTTCCTAGGAGAGGTTCTCAAGGGACACAGAGCATGTTGCAGTTACAGTGCCATATGGGCATGTCAGGGAGTATCTGTTCTTACGACGCCCTTCCAGTGACATTGGGGGACATTAAACCCTTTTTTAAAACAAGCCTCTGTGAAATGGTGAGCCCTGCTGTTCTCTGAAGAAGAGCATGATTGTCTGTCACTCATTCCCTCTCTCTTGAGAGAAGAGATGGAAAACTTCTATAAGAGGACAGCCGAGATATACATTGAAGTTCAGAGCAGGAAAACTCATTCAAAGGGCAACACACAGTTCAGTGGGGTAGGAACGTTTCCTTTCTATGAATCCTGTTTGTCTTTCCAAACAAAATACTACAGTTTTATTTTTGAAAACTGCTATACAATTTCTAATCCTTTGCATTTCTGTTTGATAAAGTAGCAGTATTCATAAATCCTCTGGTACTAGAAGGAAGAATTAACCTTTAGCAGGGTAGAGGAAGGAATGGAAATTGCTGCACCATTGGGCCAGATTTATGTCTAGGACTATGGAAGCATCAGCTGCAGAATTTTTAATACATTGCAAATTTTGATAAGTTAAACATCACTATCTCTATAAAGGAAGAAAACATTGTTATTTAATGGTTTACAATCACAGAGACGCGCATAGAGAGGAGTTAACCACACGGCCAAGGGTACTCAGTAGCTCCAAAACAGTGTCAGGAACGCAGCTGCATTCACTCCCATTCCCTGGTCTGTGTGTTAAGCACAGGCTATTCCCTCCTTTGTATTGTTGTGTATGTTTCTGAGCCGTCATTTATTAGCCACTGTCAGAGCCGCAATGTTTCAGAAGAGGTACCTACACCTGCTTTAGGGTGGTCAATGCCATGTATGGTCCTACATGACTGTCACTGAGTCCTAGCTCCTGCCTCACTTGAATTGCTATCCTATAAACCCCACTAAATTGAAAGTCCCTCCATGCATTCTTATTACTAAAAACTAAAGACACTAAATGTATTCCTTTTAAAGACCTTTCCTTAAAGAAAATTTTATGGATATGTTTGATCTGTTCCCCCTTCCACACACATTAGTGTAGAAAAAGAAGAGATACCACATTTCTGCTTTAAAGTAGTGTTCTACTAGCTTCACCTGGTTCTTCAGCTCTGCTTGTGACGTGACTCAAGGTAGCTCTGGTTCTTACTGTGGTGACTTCTCAGGGATCTTCCCAGTCCTTCAAATTTGAGTCCTTGATTTTTCTAAGAGCTATGCTTATTTAGGTCTTCACCTTTCTTTTTGCACACTGCAGACTTATCCAGCATGAGTACCTACTGCGCTCAGAGGCTTTGTTAAAAAGAAAATGAAAATGTACTTACGCTGCTGGGGTATAAGAGTGGCAGAGGAAGCAGCAGAAGTGGAATGAGAACAACGAGCAAGAGATTTCTGGATCGGAGAATCTCCTTCATCATTGCCATACTCTTTTACTTTCTGGTGGCTTTCTTCTCCTTGCGTTTCTTCTCCAGTTCCTCAGATACTCCAACTTCCGCACCACTTTTTCCTTCACCTGTGCCTGGATTTGCCTGAAAGGTCTCTCACTGCCTCATTTCCTATCCCCACCCAGTCACCTAAAATAGCTTTCTTAATTTATTTATTCTTCAACCTGTTGTTTTGAAAAGATTTTTCAATTAAAAAGACATTCAGTTTATGTAGGGCTCACCAGCACATCCAAATTATTATCACACCATAACATGCAGAGGTTTGCAAGTTGGAGCATAGTGATCTTTTCACAATATTTCTTTTTAATTCAGAATCACAGGTGTAGCTGTGTTGCATCCTTATCCCCATGTTTTGGAAAGTTTTTTTCTTCCATCATCTAGCAATGTAATTCTTGTTTTCATAAACCGGGCGAGGTATGTTTCGGGCTGCTGTTTTTCCTCCTGTTTGATAGTCTGAATGTCTCAAATACAAGTTTCTTTTCTGCTGGAAAAGTATCAAACCCAACAATTTATTGTTCAGTGCACAGAAGCAAACTTGCAGGTATTCCTTCTTAAAAAAAAAAAAAAAAAAAAAAAATTAAACCATCTGCAGCTCCTCCAGATTTTGTCTCTTTGCTATAGTTTTGGCTGCTACTTTGTATCTACCTTTACCCTACTTTTGCCCTGAGCTTGGAATTCACAGGGCAGCAATTCCAACACAGATTATACTTGGTCTCAAGACAAAAACTTGTTAAAAAGCTTCATGCACCTCTAATTCACCAATGAGGACTGTAGAAGGTAGCGGTTGCTCCACCCATTATCCAAAACCCAGACAGAACATTTGAGAAAATCAGCCACCTCCTCTTTCTGACATGCACACAAACCTACAAAAAGACCTTTTTTTAAGTTGCTGAACAGTTTGTTATTGTTTCAAGGTCCCAGTACTGATGATAAATAAATAATCATTGTTTTCTAAACAGTATCTTTTGTCTTTCATGTTTCTTCCATCCTGATCCCTGAACGTCACTTATTCATAAGGCATGGGCTGATCTCTTGATTCATGTGCCCTCAGTAACGGTAGGATTCAGACCCAAATTGAGAATTTTTAGGCTTTCTACTCTAGTCTTCTAGTGGAGAAACTTTTCTATAACTCTGCCAATATTAATGCTTTTTGTGGGGCAGAAAGTACCGGAGATTTAGGACGGAATCCATTGGCTGGTTGCATACACAACCTGTAGATGGACATCCATTTGCCCTGTATCTCATAGGAAGCCACACACCTGGGATTTTCTATGCTCCCAAACTTTGTTTGCCTATCGTCTCCCTGCACCCTGCTAGTCAGATACAAACTGAGCTCCCCAGACTGAACTGGGATGACTGTGTGACACGGAGTCCTGGAGAACTGGCAAAGGCAGACCTGCAGAGGAGTTTGATGTGCAGGGTGAATTCTTCCTGAAATTAGTAATTGTGTCTAAGACTGTGTAACGTTTCTATACCTTGAAACTTCCAACAAGCAACAGAACTTTGAAACCCTTCAGGCAAATTTAGCAATTAGTTCTGGAAGCAAAAATATAATTAATGTGAAGATTTTGGGCTGGCCAATACAGCCAGGGAATTTACATCTCTTTTGTCAGTTGTTTCAGAGAAGCTAAAAGAATGTCTAAAATACTAAAAAAATTTAAAAATATCTTATTTTAAATGAAAAAAATCTATGGTTTATTTCACTTTTTAATGATCTGTAAGGTCAAAGGGTGGATAAAAGGTGCCATTTAGAGGCAATGGCTCTTCACCCTGTGAGAGAAGGACTGTCCATAAACATGTCTCAGTCTGAAGTGATGAGATGCAAACTGAGCTAGGGAGCAGGCAACCTACGCCTGCATCTTAAGCAATACTGAGGGAGGGAAGCTGCCCTAAGCCCAAAAAGCTGCCCTGAGGCAGAGCGCTCCTTCCCACTTGAACTCTGGAAGAAGGAGGCACTCTCATTCCTATTTATTACCTCCTTCTGCCGGTCAGAGGGAAGGGCTGCTCCCTCTTCTCTCCTGTACCGTTGCTCCCATGAAGAGTTTCGCAATTAGAGATAACCAATTACTCAAGCTGCAAGTTGCTAAATAGTAAATCTGCTGCTGCTGAAATCAATACAATATAAAACCAGTTAGTTTTATGTAGAATATTTTTATTATTACATTGACGGTCTCTGTTAAATTAACCTGGGCAGTCCAAGCACATTCCCAAGGAATAAATCTTTTTCCTACACTACACACAGTAATGGGAGGAAGGAAACAAACTCAGAAAAACTTTATTTTCTGTTGAGGAGATAAAGATTTCAATTACCAATTTGTAAGGTACAATAAAGTATGTATGCCCTAAGGAATGATCGGATATTCAAAACTACCCGTAATTCTTTTCTATGGGATACTTACTGATGAGTAAACTCTGACTGCTGGACAGTCCTGCTGTGGGGTGAGGAGAGCGGCTGGGAGGTATTTTTTGGATGGTGACTGCTAGCAATTAATACTTGCTGTGCTGCTCTTTCTTGTTATCTTTGCAGACTTGGAGTCACTGTCTGTAAGGGATTTATGAATTGCCCTGGTTCCAGGCTCTTCTGGCAAGTGGTGCTTCAGGGAGCCAAGAAGCAGAGCTGGAAAGGCAGGAGTGCACTCCGTGGCATTTCCCCTTCATATGGTTATAAAGCATGGTGTGGGAAGAAAACACAAACAAATAACCAGTGTTTATGCTGAAGGCTTAAAGGACACATGGGCTGCAGCGCAATGCTGCTTTGTGGGCGCTGAGCTGTGTGTGCAAGTAGAGGAGATGGAGATATTTGAGGCTCATGGCTTTGTGGTTGAGGTTTTCAGTTTCCTTTGCCTATGCCAGCCAGACCTGGAAGATGGCCAACAAAGACCTTCAGGTATAAAAGAGCACCTACACGTGTGTGCATCTAAATGCAAACATGCACACTCATGCATACACATACAGAAACTGCTGGGAGAAACAGGACTGACTCTGCCTTTTATAAGCCCTTTGTCCGGCTGCTTATGCTGGTGCCAGCCAGCCCCTATGGCTGCTGTGGTTCCACATTCCCAGCGGTGACTGCCAAACCCGGTGTGCTCTGACTGCTTGCACTGTTTGCTCTTTGCTGCAACAAGGTAGTGCTGGATGGATTTTTTTCAGCTCCAGTCCTTGGAGTATCCCTGTTAGGGGACACAGAAGAGTTCATCCCTTTTGCTCAAGGGATGCGAAAGCAGTTAAACGTGATTCAGAACTGGGGCTGGAATCCAGAATTCTCTTTTACAGCCTCAGGTATTGGTGATTTGGGCCTGTCTCCTTAAGACATTATGCAAATAGGATGCAGAAAGAATGAAATAATTGTTCAGCTGTTTTCCCATGCTCTAGAAGTAGAAGCACCTCTAATATCAACAGAGAAACAGAGATCGTATAACTTGTTCACAAAAATTAGAGGATTTGCTTCAGAAGAGTTTGGATTTTTCATTGCTAGTCATCAGTCTGACAAAATACATCTCATCTCCTTATTCTGTCCATTTTCTGCCCATGATTTTTTTGCAGTTTATAATAATCAGTTGCACTATTTCTACAAACAATTTTTGCTGTAAACAAGTACTGCTTTTCCACTGCTCCCAAATTCATAATTCCCACCACTGGATTGGTGAATGGCCTCTTCTGCTAAGTAGTCGGACGCAATTGTTCCCTGACTGAAAAATTTAGGATTCTTCCATATACTCAGCACTTATGTGCACACACATACACACACAGATACACGAATGAATAGATAATTCACCATCAAAAATGAGCCACACTGCTAAATTCAGCACCAGATATGTTTTAATGCACCTTCCTCCCTTGCCTCAGGGGGATTCTGAAGCACGGATTTAGATGACCTATGTTCAAGTGACAGAACCAGGAAAAATGTGTCATCATGAAATTAAACAGGGCTTTTGTCTTGCCTTTGACTCCGCTGAGGACAAATCCATGTTCCCTTCAAAAAAAACAAGGAGCAGAAGCAAAGTCATGTGCAAATAATGAAAGAATCATTGCAGACTGTTTGGGAGGGCAGCTCTGGGAAGCGGGGAATATGTTCACAGGCATTGTTTGCTGCTGGTGTTCACAATGCCCTTTGTCTTCTGCAAATGTTATTACGATTAAAAACTGACTCAGCCAGATGAAGTGAATCAGACAGTGCTTATTTACAAGAATATCTGGGATGAATATATTTGGCATAATTTCTGAAGGCTGACAGTTATGAAATCTCTTGCTTTTATGTAGGGCCTTTGCATCTCTTTAAAATATTCTTTTAGTAGCCAGCCAAAATATGAACTTGTTTCCCCAGCTAGGAAAGCAGCATTATCCAGCACATACACATAGGTAAGTGAGCATAAGCATTGTATACTTATGTATTGCTTATAGGAAACCCGCAGGACGAAACAAGGGCATGTCTCTTTGGGGTGTACACCAGACTCCCTTCTTTGCTTGTCACACAATGTGCCTCCAAGCCAGCACACAAATGTATTCCCAGGACTGAAGATAACATTTTTCTCCATTTAACATGGAACTATAAAGTGGATTCCACAAGAGGGAGCTAGAAAACAAATAATCTTTCATGAAGCAGGCTATTAAACTCTTTATAGAATAAAGTGGTGGATGTGCTACGTGTCCCTTATCAACCAGAAGAGGTGGCTGAGTTGCCGTTGCATCAAGTCTCCCACTATGATGGCTCTTTGTTGTATGGGAACATCAAGTCATGCTTCAGCGCTTTGTAAAGATTGACAAAGGATTCAGCCCAAGCGTCTTTCTGGTGCCCCTGGGACTGAGCAGCCCTGTAGGCCGTGTAGACCATGGTCAGCACTGTCCTTTCAAAGTCTTCTTTCTTGAGGACCCATGGGTAGGAAGACAGCCTGCTACTCAGCCTGCGGATCTCTGTGATGCTCTTGGGGATAATCTCATTGCAGATGGTGTCAAACTCAGCAGCCTTCCTCAGCGAAGCGAGCTCCTCATCTTTGATGGAGATCCTCTGACCTTTGTCAATGTCAAGCTCAGCTAAAAGAAACTGGTACAAAATCAGAACACAGAAAGCTATTTATCTTCTCCAAGAGACTCTAGGCAGAGTAAATGTGAATGAACAACATGTCCTTAGGTCTTTGCTTTAGGTCAAATGGAGACAAAACTCTCATTGCACTGGCTGGAGGTAGGGCAGACCAGAAAGTATGTGAATGCTGGACTCCTGTGTTATCTATCTGGGAAAATTAGAAACAGGCTATGGGGAAAAGAGAGAGGAAAAGGAAAAAGCAGGTAGTCTTCTGTTCAAAACAGGCATGGGTTGCTGCTGGTGCCACATAGGGATTAGAGAGGTGGAGGCAGCAGCAGAGCTGGGAAAGGCCGTTTACCCTGCCAAGGACAGCAGTGGTGACCTAGCTCTGTGTGAGGAAGAACAGCGGTGGTTTCGCAGCCCATCTCCCCTGCTTGGACATCCAATCCCAGTTTCTCAAAGTGGGGGATAGATAGATTTGACCCATGCACCTTCTTCAGGGGGGGCACTTTCCCTTAGCTAACCATATGACACTGTTCCAGACTGTGCATTACATCTGCAGTCTCCACTGCTGTGAAAGAGGGGACCTGAATCATTTTGAAGTGGAACAATCACGCCCTTGGCATTACTTTGCAATGAATGATACTCATGGCTTTCATGATTCAAATGAATAATTTGTGACTGAGACTTAGACCAAAGAATTTAAATGCATTGTGTTGTTAATACTTAACTGTTCTGGAAGAAAGTTGCTTTCAGTGGAAAGCCATTTGCTCTGGTTTTTGCTTTGCCTGTTAGTGAGCCAGAACCCACATTCGAGGTACTGCAGGCAACTGCTGCCTGCTTAAGTGCTGAAAGAACTGAATTTGTCATATGTCTGTCTGTTCCCTCCCTTCCGATGAGCTATTACATAGTCAGCAATGGGTTTACTGCTGGGATGAGTAAAAGTGACTTGAAGACAGATAATGGACAACCCCAGTATGGACAGTAACCCCGGTCGTGGTTAGGGCTTAAGGTACCATCTGCTCTCATATACTGAACCTCATAAAGCAGGACCACATCTTCCAGCGAGTTTTGTAGCACTGGGTTAATGAAGGCAGCTGAGGACCTCTTGAATCGTTGAGCAGCTGGGAAAAGCATAGCTGGAAAATAATAATGAGAAAAGAGAGGTTCCATAGGGTGGCAAACACTGAAAAGAGGAAGCACTTTTCAATAGTAGATTCAACCAAAGAATTGCCTGTTGCAAAGACTTACTGTACAGTATGACTTCTCACTGTAAATAAAATGGGCAGCGTGGACTGCTTTGACTATAATCTACTAGAGATGGAGGTTAGCTGCTTGTCCTGTATCTACACAGTGTCTAACACTGAGTGGTTTATAATCCAAGCCTGGGACTCTGAGGTGCAGCCCCAGTGTAAGGAATAATAATAATAATGATAACTGCAACATCAACATTCCCTGAAATACACGTTCTTCTCCTGGCTCTGCAAGGGGAAATCTATACTGATCCTCAACACAGCCTACTTTATTCAGGCCATTCTCCTACAGACACGCTTCTAAGACCCTACATTTCTCCTGGTTTCAGCTGTCTAAAAGCTGATCTCTCCTTAGTTGATAGAGACAGCTCCTCCAGAGAGTAGATCACCTCACCTGTCCTGGCCATATATGTCTGGAATGATTGACTCACCCCTTGGAGATGCCTATGTCTATTCATTGAGCCTGTTACCAGCTTAGACAAGACAGCTACATTCAATGAGGTGAATCCCAATTTATTATGACTTTAATACTTCACAGTGTTATAGCTAGGAACAGCAAAGTCTGCTATGATCAGGTATTTATTCACCACTGTGAAGTGCACTATGGATATTTTCTCAGAGAAATGAGACAGAAAACATATGCATAGCCCCTGAACTCAACACCCCAGTGAAGCAGAGCATTTGTGGAATCAATGACCTGTACAGTCCAGAGTATGGAAAACATCTGATGCTACATTACAGACCACCTAAATGCTTTGAGTTACTAACTAGGTTACTAACCAGCTTACTAACCAGGTTGCTAACCAGGTAACTAGGTACTATTAAAAGGTGACAGTTTGTTTCAGAGTAGAGAGGAAAAACCCTGTTTGGTTTAATGTTATGTGTATATGATTTAGATGTTGATGTTTAGGTAACCATAGTTGGGATTTGTTGGATTTTTTTCTAATACTTAGGAACAGGAAGGTTTTTTTTAAGGCTGTGCTTATGTGACTATTGGTTCATTTCCTCATAAACTTCACTTCTCAACTTTAACTGTTGTTAACCAATAGATAAATATGGAAATTCATTAAAAAAAGGGAAAAAAAAAAACATTTTGAAAGGCATTATGATTCCCCCCTCAAAATTTAGAGTTCTACAATTATGAGTAACATTTAATAGAACATGCAGCTTATTTTGAATTTCTGAAAAGTTTCATTCCACCCTCTCTCTACCATATTTTTTTCCATGAAATATTTTTACTAGATCAGTTTTGTCTTGTTTTGCCAAAGTTGTTGTGATGGATTTTGCGTGCTGCCTGTAGAAAACCTGAATGTCATTTAAAGCTCTCTCTGCTGGGCATGCAAAAAATGTCTGGAGCGGCTGTAATTATTTTATGGAAAAGTTGTCCCTGCTCCCTGACTACATGGTTCCTCAGACAATTTGTTTCTTTGATTATCCAAGCAGATCACAAATATGCAGTTCCTTCTAGACTCTGTAGCCTGAATGCAGTCCTGTTTCCTGGGCTGTTGCCAACTGCTGACTTTGTTAAAGTTTGACTTGTTAATGCTATTTAAGTTCTAGTAACGCAAGGAGAAAGAAACCAGGCCCTCAGAGCTTTAGTTAATTAGGACCTTTACTATCTGGCATAAGGAAAATTAATTGGGATAATACCAGTTATAAAGTAATTCATACTTGACCCAGCAAAGGGTATTTTGGCCTTGAATTACCCAGGGAATATAGTATGGGTAAAATAGTTTGTTGAATTGCAATAAAGATACTGCAGCTGGATACTACTAACTGTAAATGCATCCTGCAGTGATGAGTATCAGGCATTTGGTAAGAGCTACAGAGCTAGGTGCTTCCTGTTGGATCCATGTGAGTTTAGGTTAAAACTTGTTTAAATAACTGAATAGTGCTTGCAGGATATGTGACTAAAAGCCTGAAGGAATAAATGCACCAAGTAAAAGAACGGAGGTGTTGAAAAGGACTTGATCTCTGCAGTAGGCTTTCCTCAGCATGTTGCCTTTACCACCCAAGCACCTCATCTGGCCCAGCCGAGGACATGGTGAGTTTGGGAAAGGTCACAAGCTGCCTGCAGGTTCTGCTCTGCAAGAGTGTTTGCCTGGCTGACCACTGGCAACTGGGGCTATACCCGTATTCTGCTGCTGCTCCATCACTGATGTTCAGCCCTCTTGCTCAGAGCTTTGCTGAGACACGCTGGAGCTATTCCATCTTTCGCTCTTGGCAATTGAAGAATGCAACTGAGTGCATGTGAAGCACTTGAAACTTCAAGCACTAATTGCTGAGTAATTAAAACTTTTATTACCAGGCAATTAAAACTCTAATTACTAAGCAGCTGGCAGAAATCCAGTCCGTAATGATGACAATTCATTTTTATCTCTTTTAGATGCCCTTTCAGTGGAAACAGCCTCCGAGTGCAGAGTACCTCTACATATGCAGATGGTTTACATCTCAAATATTCCCTGAGCCACGGAAAAGGTAGCATCTGTGGCATCTTACTTCAGTGCTGTCATGCTTATTGTCATCACACCAATTGCTTTTAGCTTTCAGGCCAAGTGCAGATTCCTATTACGGAGCTGAGCTAGGAGTCATCAGATTCAGCTGATCACCACTCACCCAGAAAAGCCTCAGTGAAGGACTCGCACCAAAATGAATGCCGTATTATCGACTTAGTACTGACCCACTTGCTGAATCACGGGTAACACCTCAGAAAGCAGCTGGGCTTTTCTACCCAGTGGTTCCCAGGATGACATGGATTAGGGTAGGAGATTCAAAGGGATAAGAGCCTGAGCTGCTATGTTGTGAGAAAGGTGCTATGTTTGTCTGTGTATCAGAGGCATGCTGTCCTCTGTAGGGACCGCACTAGCACTGACTCCCTGATCTCATCATCTTTTCCCCAAAACATGTCGAACTTTATTACAGTTCTTAGAGACTCTACTCAGAAACTCTTTCAAAGCTCATTTGTACTTGTCATGGTGATCTGATTTTCCTGATCCACATCTTGTTTCAGCCCTTCTCTTTCTTTCTCTTCCTGCACAGTAGTCAAATCCTTCCACCGTCACTCCCTACAGTCCTCTCCATGAATTCACAAGTTCCTCTGAGATTGTGTGAGCGTTTAGAGCAAGCACTCTCTGATTTTCATTACACTGATTTAACACACATGTAAGTTAAACATAAAAGATGAGACAGAGAAAGATTTGCAGCCAGCTTCTGCATTTAGTGATTAGAAATTCCACTTGAAACGTTTCTGCTGATTTTACTTCTTCCTGCATTTACTTCCACCTCTGACATGAGTTAGCTGGGCAGTATCAAAGAACAGCAGAGGAGTATTACTGTGACTTACCGTCTCTTTACTGTTTTCTTCCCCAAGGGAGTTCCCTGTAAAGCTATCAAGCAATTATTTCAGAGGAAGATGCAGAGCAATGTGCATCATTTTATGGTGATGTTGCAGCCAATTCTTTTCAATGGCAGTAGCTGTGAATGTCTGAGGAGAAGAGACCCCTAATCAGTATTGACAGAGACAGCCCACCCAGTCATCTCTGAAGTCAGTGGAGAGACTCCTATTGATTAATTGTTTTTACTTCTCTTACAAATGTGTCAAGACTTCTCCATCTGAGATGTGGGTGCTTCTGTCCTAAGGGCTGAACAGTCACATAAAAGCTTATGATCCACAGAGATGAGGTAGGAAAAATAAAGTTTTGATTACGCTTACTGAAAACATTTTCTATTATTTATCTGTGTACTACCAGGCTCATCCTCTTCCAAATCCCTTCTTCAGAGGGGCCTTAGGAGTGCTGCCTGATCTGACCTCCCTCGCTGCCCGCTGAGGCCTCGGGGCTGGAGGTGGATGGGAGCAGTGTGCCTGCGGCGCTCCCAGCCCACCCGCCCGACCCTGCACGGCCTCGTCCCGTGCCCTGGAGCGCCCCACTGCTTGTGCCTGAAGATGGTGGGCAGCCTACAAGTCTAGTCCTAAAGGTGGCTAGAAGTATGCATCAAAAGGTGGTGCAGGAGTCCCTGCTTTCTGCGCTGCTCACTGCCGGACACCGTCCGGTCGCCTACGGCTCTGTTGACTCAACTCCTCTTCTCCTTAAGGGCTACTCTGTGTTTTAAACAGAAGCTGCAGCTGTGTTTGCTAACTTGTTGGCCTGCTTCTAACTATTTAGCTCATGGCAGCTTAGAAATTTCTTTACAATTTAAACGCAACATCACATCTGAGGCTGACAATAGTTTTATTTTAAAAATACTTTCATCTTTTTTAAGAACTGTGCCAGAATTTTCTGGACCTCATTAGCCATGTGATAAACATTTGTGATCCTCTCGCAGGTTTTCCATGCAGTTTCACTGGTAAGGGTACAGATGTTTAGTTTTACTTTTCAGTTCACACTCCTGCTCATGATTTCCCAGTTGCTGCCTGTGATGTGTTTGCTCAATAAGTAAAGAACATAGCTGCAGGAGTACTCAATTATTTGCATACCCTCGATGCCCTTTTCTTCCCCTATGAGAAGGTACGAAGCCAAGAGTATGAATCAGGCCCCACGCAGGCCATCGCTCCAACGCACGTACAGCTCCCTGGGGCTCCAGGACATGAACACAGTTTAACTGGGGTCATAACTCAGTAGGAATTGTTTTGATTGCCTTCAGGGGCATGGAAAAGGGCTATCTCATTGTGTCAGTGGGATCCCTTTCATGGACAGGAGGAGCAGAAGAACAAGAAGGACTTGTGGGCCAAAACTCCTGACTCCCTGCAAGCAAAGGAGAGTTGCCTATTGGCACAGGGAAAGGCAGTGGCCCAGCTGGAGTTGTCCTATAAGCCAAATTCAGTCAGCAGGCTGCCAGTTGTGTTCTCCTGTCTTAGATTACTGTGGCCTGACTCTAAAGAAACTCATGAAAATCATTTCTTTGGGCATCACTGGCTTCCTGGGACCAGCCCCTTATTTCTGGGAGTGCAAGGCAGGGAGCAGTTGCACAGGCAGCAGCAGTTCCTCTTCAGTGATGGACCTAAAAAGGAAAAGCGACCTCTCAAACTCCTTATGTGTTGGCCAGCAGTTGTAACAGGGATTAATGGGGCTCAGCAAAACCATATCCTCTCAGACTACCACAACTGTCTTTTTACCGCAAGCTCACAACCACCCCTTAGTACTGAGAAACTGCTACAAGCTCAGCAGTACATCCAGCTTGATCCTCACAGCAGAAGTTTCCCTTTCCTGCCCAAAGCTTTTGAAGACAGGACTCCTAGACCTCAACAGAAAGAAGTTAATGCATCCCAAATTGTAATGACAGCAATTTCTCCCTATTTGGCTTTATTTAATTGGTAAAGCAGGGACTAAAAGTGGTTACTACAAAATAGCTGTTCAGTGCCATGAGTGCATTTGTGCATGGAAACAAGTATGCATGCTACTCCCTAAATGAAAGGAAAGGAAAATGTAAAACTTTACAGGTTATTGTTCATGAAGGAATGGTAAAGCATGTAAAACATTTTTTAAAAAATTCTTTGGCTATTGTTGTTTTGTTCTGTCCTACAACAAGCCCTGAGAAACAGAGCATTTGAATTATACTTCAGTGGTGTGAGTTTTTCCCTAGCCTGAACATCACATGCGTAGAAAAGCAACTAAAAAAAAAAATCTATGGCCATGCTCAGCCTTTTTTTATGACAGCTTCTGCAAAAGGCAAAAAAGCCATCTCCTGGGACAGATGCATAACCCTTTTAAGCTTGCTGTTAGCCAGCCTGGAGCATACGCTTGTTCCACTAGTGAGCTGGAAATTTTCCTGGTGTTACAACATGTTTCTCTAACTTGCCTGGAATTTGCACTAACTGGATCTCCACACACCCAGAGGCTCCTGTCAAGAGAAGACAGTTGCTGATAACCCAAGAACAGATTTTCTCACTAGCAACGACTTCTTTGAAAAATGAAGATGATTCTTCAAGATGAATTCAAGCATTTGCTAAAGCAAATGAACTCAGCACTGTCCCCAAGGTGATTGTGTAGGCGGGCACAGCAGCCATTATAATGCCATGCAAAAATTATGAGTGATCTAGGTTGGTTGAACATGTTTTGTTGCAGAGACTGCTAGGCAGTTCCCAGAGGTCATTGTTGCTTTGGATCTTAGAGCGAATCCCTGAAAAGCTCACAAGAGGATTTCCTTTAACAGTGTATGGGAAACATTGTTTTCAAGTCAGTCTCCACATTTCTCCTTGACCGTACACTGCAGAAGAGAAGAGGACGTGAGTCTCAAAGTAGGACGAGTCTCAAAGTTTGCATATCCATGAGAAAGGCTTTTTGTTTCACGTTCCTCTTTCATCACCTTGCTTATGAGGGTTTACGATCAGACCAGAAGGGTATTTTATACATAAAGAGTTTTATTTCTGTCAGGTTAATCTTTGGTGGGTCTTTATGCTGAGTTGCTCCATTGGTAGAGTAGCAGCTCACTATCCTCAATTTACGGCCTCAGGCTAACTGTGAGGGATACCTGTCCTTATCATCCTGCAGTCATTTAAAGTCCCTAAATATTTTGCTGCCCTGTGCAACTATCTGCTTTGCGCCTGTGGCAGATCTTGGTACCAGAAACATTGCTTCCTCCAGAGTGAAGTGACGTTGACCTATGATGAGAGATGTGTGGTGGGCAGTGAAAGCAGTAACGTGAATCACAAAAAGTGCACTGTTAATAAGTAATGAACAGGTTTTATGCATAGTAATCCCATCCTTCTTTACTTCTTGTCTTGCGCTTGCCTCATCCCCAGAAGGATGCACGTTCACCACCTGCAAGGTGTTTATACTACCCTGGGCCTGCAATCATTGCCAGGGCAGAACCTGAGCTTTGCCCGGCCAGCACTGCAACGGAGCGTGCTCAGGCATAGCTTCTCTATGCATCCTGCCTCGTTGCTTTCCTGTATCAAAACGGCTGCATTAGAAATGATTGAACACTTTGTCCTAGTACAGGAGAAATGGAAAGAGTGGGAAGCTGCAGGAAGAATCAGAGGAATAAAATAAGGGAAGCACACACAAAAACCTAGAAAGACAAGGAAAAACCACTGCAGTGCTATAGGCTAGCTTCTGAAACTTGTATCTGGAATTGCAGTTACTCACATAAGTAGCTCCCATGACAACAAGTGCAATGCAAAGGCTTCTGCATTCCAACTTTAATACATTTAAATCTCCATTGTTGGGAGATTAAATCCCAATGCCCCTTAGGAGAACACAGCAGCGAGATGGAGAAGACATTTTAATTACAAACCAACGTGAAGTAGCACATTTTTACAAGCAGCTACCAAGAGAATTTGCCTCTTTTTACTTTCAGCTCCATATCCTTGCTATCTTAGCTCCTAAGACTAAAATTAATAGCAACTATGGTCTCTCTTTATTCCTGCCTGTTGGCTAAAAGTGAGAATAGACATTTATTTCTTCTTTAGTCATAAAAAGAATGGTTAAAGAAAAAAATTCTATCTGGAAAATCTAAGGTTTGTCAATAAGGATATAAGAAGTAGTTCTCCCTACAAAAGTTGGCAACAGGCAACACTGTTCTTAGAAAAAAAAATCAGTTTAAAACACTTAGAATTAATTAATAACAGATTGTATTCAATTCCTTAGGTCATCACATAATCAGTTTTTTCAAAGTTACCTTTTACTAATTTATCTCCTTTTTAAGAAAAACACATATTCTGAAAGGGTGTCTCAGTTCCATAAAACAGAACCCACTCCCACCTACACTTCTGTGCTTCATAAATGCCCTGAGATATGTTAGATTAGATTAACATGCAACAGAATTTCTATATAAAACTAGAGTGGTAATAGCCTTTCCAGCTACTTGGCATGAGTAAGAAATGTAAAGACGTATTAGAAAGACCAAAACCCCCTTATATTTACAGAAATGGATAGTGCTAGAGAAGGAAATGGTGCATCTGAGCCTGTATTTGTGAGAGGCGGAGGCTATTTTTTTCTTTTATGATTTAAGTAAAATGGTTTCAGAGATATGACTAGCATCAACCAGCTAAAATGATCTGAGAATTTATTCTCTCAGATGGAGTTTCCATTATGCAGCATTTTCACCTGTTCCCAGCCTGGGGCAATGTATGCTGTGTTATTTATTCTTCCCTTGGTCATAAGGAGAGGGTCCCCACCTGGAATTATTTATGCTCACAAAAAAAGGTGCAGTCAGCCCAGAGAGACCTTTAACATCCTGGGGTAAATTTGCCACAGAAGGCACGGAGAGAAAAAATGCACACAGAGAAACTGAAGGAAAGAAGTAGTAAGTCAAATGTATTGTTATCCTTCAGTTTGCTGCCATGTCACCAGGAACTGGGGATAGGCTATGGTGAACACGGTATGAGTGAAGGGCAGCAATAAAGAAAGGAAATATCAACCCTGTTCCACAGGTTTAACACAGAGGCAATAAGCAATTTTGGTAACACAGGAAATTTCAGGCAGAGTTGGGAAATTAATTAGTGCTTTATATCCCTGTCTTCATTACAGGGTCACCTCTCCTTCCCTATCTGTGTTGCTCACAACAGCCCTTATGCAAGGGGAAGACACAAAGCAATCTTAATTAAAAACATTTGAAAATGTTTCTTACAAATGAACAAGGGAAGGGATATAATGGTGATCCAATCTACTTCCATTTCTCCCAGGAAGGAGCAGAGAAGGGAGGGAGTGAAGGAGGGAAGAAATACAGCCGGGTGTTGGTGTTTCAGTGCTGAGCCGTGGGGAAGGACCCTAGGAGCAGAGCGAAGCGGAGACTCTCTTGTTGAACGATGGAGCGAGAGCAATGGAAATCAGAGCTCTGCTTCACGGGAAAGGACAGAGCTGCAGCAGCTCCAAGAGCTCTATGCATTGTGGTATTGCTGCTCTGAAAGGAAAGCCCTTCAAAACCAAATCTCTCTCCAGTTCTCCGCCCTTTTTATATTAGCGTCACAGAGCCCAAAGGGCTCGAGCCCTGCACCACCTCCCAGGTACGTATTTACACAGAGCTGAGACACTGAGCACAAAGGAGAGGTGTCCAGTGGCTAAAAATGACCTTCTTACATTTTGTTGCACTTTCTTTTTCAGTCAGGCTTCCTCGGTTTCCTGGCAGGCAAAGGCGACTGAGTAGCTGGGGTTTTGCTGAGGCTGACCTAATCCCAGCTGCAGCTGCAAGGGGCAGTCCGGCACGCCTGCCCCCAGTCAGGCTCTCTCGCCTTCCCTCTGTGCCGACACCGCTTCGTGTGGCCACACAGTGAGCCAAGCCAGGGATCTGGCTGGTCATGAATGAAGGGAAAAAACAGACAAAAAAAAGAGCGGTAGATTTTAGCTGCCTCACTCTCCATTGCAGCTGCTACACCAGCAGCACTCCTACATGTGAGAAACTCCCAGTGCAAATGTGATCCAACTTCTCTAAGGACATTCGGTGATGATTCCAGTTCTCAGATGATGTAAGGATGGACATCATCCCTGGTTAGGAAAAGCAGAAGCCCTTCCTCATGCCTACACACCCTTGATCTAAACAACAGGCTCATGGGCTCCATTCTGTGGATGGCCACCTCAACTCATGTAGCTGTGGCTCCTGCTAGAGGTGAGGATCAGCTGCAGGACCACTAGCTGCCAAACACTTCTTTCCCGTCTATGCTTACATCGCCCTGAACTTTTACAGAGTAAATTTAACTGGCACAAAGAATATCTGAAATTTATTCCAAGACTGGATGGTGAGAAAGGAATCAAAGGTCCAGTTTGAACCACAGACCTAGCAGGGACCAGTATGAATTTTATTTCGTTATCACGAATGACAGCTCAGATTCTTCAGTCCAAGTATTAACTGTTGTCATTGACTAGTTCCATAAAATGTCTATTCAGAGAGTAGGAACAATATCATGTGCTTTATCTGAACAACCAATACTATGTAGATTTAGGAGCTCTCTTTGAAATTACCTTGCCTTTTTTTCTGGGAGAATGGCAATGCCCTACTACATGCTAATAAGAGAATTAGCAGATTTCCATCTCATGATGTCTTCCGGTTTGAATTGTCTGCCTTTTCAGAAAATATGCATTAATGAAACACAATTCACCGGAGCTGTTGAACGGGATGCTACACGAAATTCTGTGTAGGTGGACAAACTGAAAAAATACATTGGCATTCTGATGTTAAAATCTATGGCCATATGACCTGCAGATTAAGAAAAATAATGAAGGTTTCTTGTTATTGCTGATCGAATGGTCCTGTCCTGAATTATTGTATGGGAACTGTCCCATAGAGATTATGGAGCTGTTAGTTGAGGTGAAGAAAAACAGAAGAAATGATGGGAACCCTGGCATTACTCATTCAAGCCTTCTGTGTATAGTTTCAACTAGCAAGTAAATTCAAGTGTTTGATGGTGGATCTAGGAACTGTTATTGAACTGATAACAAACTACTTATTATTTTATTCATGTATGAACTGCTCACCCACATATAGTGGCACACGTGCAAAACAACAAGCTATTCCTCAAACTTACTCAGTGTTGATATTGCAGCTCAAAACTGAGGAAGAATAAATATTATATTGATCATTTCTTCTGCTTCAGATTAAAAAGAACCAGAATTCTTTTCCCCTTTCCTTCAAATCCCCATCCAAGTTGAACTAACTTGTTAAGAGGGGAATACATAAATCCCAGTTTTCTGCTTCCTCTGCTCTGGAATTTCACTTGTTCTTCAAAACCAGCTGCCTTTCCAGCTGCTCATCGAGCTCCAAATGTCAGTGCACCTGCTGCTGGTTTTCTTAATGACATGAATACGTGCTGGATGGAGAAAGTGTATAAATCAGCCTTGCCCAATAAACAAAAAGTAGGGGGGATAGTGGGTCCTTTTTGTGAGGAAATGAGTTAGTTCTGGAGACAATGCCTTTTCAAAACATTGTATGTTTTCTAGTAGTGATGATAAAGACAAGAAGTCTGAGAAAGTAACTCAGAGCTGAAGATGGATTCAGGTATGTTTCTGAACTGGACTGGTACAGCTGTTTTGCCACCTGAGCGGAATATGAAGGGTGAAAAGCTGTGTTGTATCCCTGGGTAAGAGGCAGGGCAACCACATGTCTCTCCTGGAGCAGTGAGGGAGGGCCACCTTGAGACAGCATCTATTCTGTCAATTTCACACCTGTGTGAATGTCTGGGCCCCATTAGGTTAATTTTTGTATCTGCATGAAAATAATGTTAAAAAAATTAATGGAACTCAAATATAATCATCCCCAAAATCTAATCAGTGGATTTCAGTGTGTGTAGATGCAATGGTGGGCCAAGATAATCTTTGTGATATTGCCGGAAACATCGCAAAGAAATCTGAAGGATGAATGCAAAATGGATTATTTTTATAGCTGCCTTCCCCATTCCACAAACACACATATGGGATTTCCATTTTACAAAGGTGTCATTTTTTCCACTGTTCCTTGTTATTTCATACTCTCCTAAAAACTGACTGTTCCTAAACCTTGCAAGTTTCACAATCTGCTGAAATAAAGCTGAGACTGACGTACAACTGGATTCACCATTAAATACCGAAAGCCCTGCCAGAACCTTGAGTATTGCAAATTGCTAAAGGCAACTGGATGCTGTGGATGAGGTCCTCAGATGACCTGAGCTGGCACCACCAGCCCTGTGATGCTGCTCTGCGGGCAGCCAGGTCACAGAGAGCCCTGTGCTGTGAAAGGCACGCTTGGGATTTGAGGGAAGGGAAGGAGGTCAGATTCAGGCTTACAGAAATCTTACAGCCAACAAAATAACCCAAATATCATGTTTTTCTGAGGAGAGGGACCTGAAAGGCACAAAATGCTGACAGTTGCTCCTGAAATTGGTGGAAATTCAAAACTCAACATCTTTCCCTGCTGCAGTTCCTGCCCCTGCAGATGCCGTCTCTCAATGGCTCCCAGCCCAAGAGGACCCTGCCAATTTGTCCCGTGTATTTGATTCAGCACTATTCTTCCTTACCATACATTCTCTTCTCCTGGAGTCTTTTGAGCTGAGCTTGTAAAATAGATTTTTGGCTTAGAGGAAAATAGTCTAAGTAAATGTTTAAGGAAAAAAAATGTTAATGACCTCATGCTCTAAACTTAGAAAGAATAAATTTGGAGAAAGAGAGGAAGACTTGATTTCCAGTGAAAACCTCTAGCATGTTGCTGACTGAAACCAGCTGAGAGTTTATTCTTTGATTTAACTCCTCTGTGCGTGGGGACTGGCAAAGACAACATTATTACTGTGAAGAAGCACTTTAGATAAGCTGCTGTGATACTCCCATTGTAAATCTCAACCTGTCTTTTCTTGGATTTGGGCTTTCTTCTTACTAATCCAAACACTCTGAAGCTTGCATAATGAAATGTGCTTACTTAGAAAAGTTTTTGCCAGCATGTGGGTTGTCATTATAGGTTACTAATGAAAAATCTTTTGGTCAATCTGACATCTGTTGTCTTGTGCCTAGAGAAGCACTCCTTGCAAAAACTAGACTTCATCGTGTGATAATTCTGCATGACAGTTCTTCCTCAGCTTGGTAGTGATGATGATCTCCCAGGTAAGCTTATAAAGATCATCTGGTTATGAACATGTGATTGATATTCGTCTTATGCTATCTTCATATGACTTCCTTTGGTCATATTAGGGGAATTTTATAACTGCTCTTTGGGCTATAGGTAAGAGGCAATCATTATTTCTGTATCAGAAATAGTGTGGCCAGCAGGAGTAGGGAGGTGATCGTCCCCCTGTACTCGGCCCTGGTGAGGCCGCATCTCAAGTACTGTGTTCAGTTTTGGGCCCCTCACTACAAGAAAGACATTGAAGTGCTGGAGCGTGTCCAGAGATGGGCAACGAAGCTGGTGAAGGGTCTAGAACACAAGTCCTGTGAGGAGCGGCTGAGGGAACTGGGGTTATTTAGCCTGGAGAAAAGGAGGCTGAGGGGAGACCTTCTTGCTCTCTACAACTACCTGAAAGGAGGTTGTAGAGAGATGGGGGTTGGTCTCTCCTCCCTAGTAACAGATGACAGAACAAGAGGAAATGGCCTCAAGTTGGCCAGGGGAGGTTCAGATTGGATATTCGTAAAAATTTTTTCACTGAAAGGGTTGTTGGACATTGGAACCGGCTGCCCAGGGAAGTGGTGGAGTCCCCATCCCTGGAGGTATTCAAAAGATGTTTAGACGAGGCCCTAAGGGATATGATTTAGTGGGGGACTTGGTAATGCTAGGTTAATGGTTGGACCCGATGATCTTGGAGGTCTCTTCCAACCAGAACAATTCTACGATTCTATGATTGTCTGAGATACTGGAGCACATCAATACAACAAACTAATCATTTATAGGGGTAGGCTGACATTTAGCATGGCCACAAGATAAGGCAGGGACTACTTGTTCCCCTATTTATACTTCTAAATGCTAGCCCCAGTAATATTCAAGTTCTGTTTTGACCTCTGAGCAGCGCACAGATATTAAGGATGAAGGAGAATGCAAACTAGCTTGTCATGGCTGAGCTCCTCAGACACACTGGATTAGTAGCTGTTACCTATTGCATTGGGTTACAGAGAGAGGCCGGCATGAGCGCTCCAGTTTGTTGTGAAAGGGCCACTCAGAAGGTCATTTATAACTTTGTTTAAATAATGCATGCGCTACTTTGTCAACAAAAACACCCATAAGGAAATGCACCGGGTTTTGAAAACAGACAAGTAAACCACAGTATGTTCAAGTACCTGCTCCCAGCTGAATTGCAGTGAGAAAGACTAGACCTCTTTTCCACCTCAGCAGGCAGACATTCAGGGGGTACTGAGGTCCAGCCTCGGGTTCAGCAGCATTTATGTACAGAGGTGTCAGGGGAGATACATTTGCTGCTTTGACAGTTTATGTCTTGTTTGGCAGCATGAATTCAATCAGGAGTGAAAAGCTCCTGGGGGACATCATAGATGGGTCTGAAAAGCCAGCTGGACATGATACACACTTCCGTCTTTGATCATGTAAATGGAAAGGAGGGAGGGGTATAGAGTATTTAAGACATGTGACGCATTGGTTACATTTACCTCACTGACGAATTTGTGCAAGTAGAAACGGAGGTCTTTGCCCTGATAGTGATATTTTGCTTAAGAGTCCCCATATGTTCCTTTGGAGGATATATATGCACATGTTGTTCAGCTTTGGAGTTCACCTCAGCTGGACCACGCTGGCTGTGAGCAGCATGCACAGAGATTAGGGCTGACATAGCCGGATGCGTGCTGGATTGATGGTCTGTGGCACATGCAGTTAGTTATTCAGGGTTTGAAGGGCATCCAGAAATTCCCAGCAAATGTCCAACAGCCTGCTCCCTAAATACAATATTTGGCTAGAAAAGGAGTGTCTTTCTAGGGAAATACAATTTCTTATGGTATCCCTAACACTTAGCTATTTACCAGGCAGACTCTTTAAAGACAGACTTCCTCATCAGCTGGAGCCCACAGCATTTCCCCGCTGTGAACATGAGAAATACAGCACCACGGCAAGACAGACTCTGAGTCTGTGCGATTGCCAGCTCGTGATTGCCTCATCTTTCTCAGTCCCATTGCTAAACATCTAAATCCCCCTCTGTCCTGGTTTTGGTTGGGTTAGAGTTAATTTTCTTCCTTGTAACTGGTATAGTACTGTGCTTTGGATTTAGTATGAGAATAATGTTGATAACACACTGATGTTTTAGTTGTTGCTAAGCAGTGCTTACACTAAGTCAAGGACTTTTCAGCTTCCCATGCTCTACCTGCGAGGAGGTGCACAAGAAGCTGGGAGGGAGCATAGCCAGGACAGCTGACCCAAACTGGCCAAGGGGATATTCTGTACCATATGATGTCATGCTCAGTATATAAACTGGGGGAAGCTGGCCGGGCTGCCAGGATGACTGCTCAGGGATGGACTGGGCATCGGTCAGCAAGTGGTGAGCAATTGCATTGTGCATCACTTGTTTTGTATATTCTATTATTATTATTATTATAATTATTATTATTATTATTATTTCTTCCTTTGCTGTCCTATTAAACTGTCGTCATCTCCACCCACAACTTTTACGTTTTTTCCGTTCTCCTCTCCGTCCCACTGGAGGGGGGGAGTGAGCGAGCAGCTGCATGGTACTTAATTGCCAGCTGGGGTTAAACCATGACACCCTCTCAGCTCTCTGCGTTCCCAGAGGATTCCCTCCATCCACGGCATGCAGCATTGCCCAGACCTCAGCCAAGTGGCTGCTGTCTTCCCTCTGTGCCGCAGGGCTGGTTTTAGGGAGAGATGGGGCACAGTGAGAAACAGGGACCTGGTACGGGAAGGCAGGAAGGCAGCATAATGCAGCTAAAAACCCCAAGCCTGGGACAGAAAGCAGGTTTTGGCTGTTCTTGACGGTTGGCAGAGGACACCTGGTATCTGTAGTCCATTCATCAAAACTGAGGTCTTCTGAGCTGAGCTCAGACACCGTGCTGCCTGTTCATTTCGCCCTGGCTTCTCCCAGACATCCTGTGTGGAAGCAGGCCCACGTCATCATTCTCCTTCTGCTGGAGAGCCCAACACGGCAGTCATATGCTGCCCGTTGCCTCTTGTGCCTAACTGGGCCTGACTATATCTCATTTTTTGTTGATTGTATCTGATTCCTGTCATGGGACACCCCAGTGTGGAAAAATCTTTCGGCACTTTTCTATCCTTGTATCTTTGTGAGGACCCAACTGAGCTTTAGATTTGCTAAATACAAGTCAAGGTAGGTCAGCCCCTTTCAGCTCTGTTTATTAAAAACTCCAGTGGTAGAAAGCAACAAAACAAGTGGTATATACGTTTTTATCATTAGACTTACTACCTTCCAAAACTTTCTGCCAAATTGGCATGGCAATCCAGAAAACCAGAAGCTGCTGCGACTATGACAAATGAATGGTTTCACTTTACACATGCTGTATGCTATATTAGGATGTCTACAAGTAGTGCTTAACTGGAAATGGAGTTTGTTCAGTGCCAACCTATGAACAATTACAGTAAATAAAAATGAGGCATGCCATAAATGTCTTTTCTTTTAGGAGGGGGATTAAGACACAAACAGTTCCCTCAGACATAAAATCTGCATTTAATAAATAAATTCAATAAACAGTTACTTTGTGTTTCTTCAGAGCCAGGCATAAACAACAAAGTAATGTCATTTCTGTGAGCATTATGAAAACCAGGGAGGAAACCGAGGGCTTGCAGAACTTGACCCATTCCTTCAGGGACTGATAGGGGGAAACAGGGACTTGTGCAGCTGTGGCACCATTACTATGAGTGGTGCAAGTGGGAAAGCTTGACTGGTATTAAAGGGAAATGCTGTAGCCCCACAGCCCTTTAGAAGAGCAGGTTTCTTGGAGCTTCCGTGGAATAAAACAGGCTGTTTCTTGGGCTGTGGGAAGAGTGGTTTTTTATACCTACACAGTTTAGAAAGCTCAAAGGGAGGTAAAAAAAAAAAAAAAAAACAAAAAACCAAACAGATGTGCAGAGACCTTGACATATTGCTGATTCAGTAGCAGTAACTTTAACTTTTATACTGTGACCAGTGGTGAATTTCCCAGACTAGCGTATCTCAATATCCTGGTGTGCTGAGAGGCTGCTGGGGACCAGAAGCAAACATGAGTCCTGCTTACGTGAGAAAAAGGCAGTGCCAGCTCCAGAGAGATGCAACCATCCCATGGGCCTGAGATGCAGACAGATAAGATGAAGACCAGCTGTGACAGATGGACATCTTCTGAAGGGCAGGTTCAAATGGGGATGCATACCATGCTGACAAGGGGGTGAATTCTACCCTAATCTTAAACGTATGTGTGCTTTAATCTTTCCCATCTACATTTATCACGTTTTCTCTCTCTCCACATTTTTCCTTTCTCTTCCTCTTTTCCTCTCATTCATACTACTTCTTTCCATTTGCCATTTTAACCTCCAGCTTTTTCTCTATTCTTTCTCAGCATCTCTGCCTTTTACCTTTGCCTCTCTTGTTTCCCTCTCTGTGGCTCAAATAAGAACTGCCAGATTGGAAAGTTTGTACTCTTTCCAAGGCAGAGAACAGATTAGAAGCATCAGCTCCATTTGGGGCATGCCACCACCTGCCAAATAGATGGAGACGATGAAATCCTGATGTTCTGGCTCACAGCAGATATCCACATCCAGTCTGGTGCAGTTTACTCTCTTCACAATTAGGCAAAACCTAACCAAAGTGTTCTGCTCCTCCCGTGCCATGCCAGGGAGTAGGGGGGTCACGCAGGCATCACAGAAGACCTTGTGCATTTGGGTCTCCAACATGAGACTGCAGCACAGCATTGCCCTTCCACTGTCCCATTTCCTCCCAAAAAACCTCTGAGCTTTGAACAACTTATTTTTCCCTTTCTCAGCGACTTTTTTTTAGCTACCCACCTGGCTCCTCCTGAGTGGAGAGAGACTCAGCAAGTTTGGAGCCTGGCTCCTGGCTGGTGACCTGTTTCCCTGTGGCTGGGGAGGAATTTCCAGAGGACGAGTGGTATGCGTGCTGATCTCAGGGGAACTGGGGAGCTGCCAAACCTAACCGGCAAACTGGGCCAGGAAAGGCCCCACATATGCTTTCACCAGAGGAAAGGAATGTTTGTGGAAACTGGGAATAGTGGAGCTTATTTAGCTCTGCTCCTCTCCTCCTCACATTCGTCTTAGTCTCAAGCCCAGCACTGAGCTTGCTCTGTCACAAGCACCGCGATAGTGAGACAAGAGGAGCCAGGTTATTGCTGCAGCCTGGAGCGCCTCAGGGGGATAAAAAGAGTTACCGGCTAAGGGTAGCCACTGAGTAGGCAAGGGAGCCCTGTGACTTGTGGTGCAGACTCAGGCTGGTTTAATGTCTCTGTATGAGCAAGTATGCTGTGGGGGATGTATCGTAAAGCTGCCACAGCAATAGCCAAATAAAACAGGATTTTGGGGTAATGAGAGACACAGGGACAATAGAGGAATATAGGATCCTTTCCTCTGCTTTCTTTGCTTCCAGTGGGAGAGAAAACCCCATAGATGACTGTCTTCTTGGGGACTTCTGTCTATATGTCTCCCCACAAGTGTTATTTGCAGCTTATCCTCAAGTTCCTTTATTTTTTCTTTGTGTGATGCTTTGATACATTTCCTCCTCTGCTTCCAACCATCAGCTATCCATGTAGCTGACCTGCCTGAGCTTCACCCATGCCAGCGGCATTTTGCTGAGAAACACTTTAACCAACAAATAATGCGTTTGGGCTGGAAGCTTTTAACAATCAGGGTTACTACAGGAAACCAAATTCCAGATAATGACCAAGATTGTGGCCTCACTCCTGAGAGTGGCAAAACTCCCCTTGACTTCAGTGGTGCTGGTTTGCACATTTCAGTGCTTTTAAAGTTAAAGCAAGGAACAGACTTGCCCACTTCAAACCAAGACACTCGCACAGCTCCCTGTTCTGCTGCAGCCGCATCCCTGCGCGCAGCTAGCTTCTCTGCATCTCAGATACACACAGCTCCCTTCAGCAGGGCCACTGGGATGCAGAGGGAGAGCGCATGGTTTTGCAGAGCCCCAGTCCAAGGTGGGTGCAGGCTGCGGACGCGGGAAAGCGCCAGTGTTCATCTCCAGCACCCTAGGCCGGCCTTATGGGTCCTGCCCTGCCTTGAACCCGAGCACAGGCGCTGCGTGCAGAGTTAATTGCTCCACCGCTCAGTGCTTTACCTCAGCAATTTACATCTTGCCTGTCACTATTTGAGTAATCAGAGCCTCTGCAGCCTGATGATGTTCATTAAGACCTGCTGACTTTCCTTTCAATGACATTGTACTATTCAGTGCCGCTGACAGGATTTCTTTCTGCCTGAGAAGTCATTACGCTCCTGCCTGATTTGGCATGATCTACCCCAAGAAAACAAGAAAAGCATTTTATGCTTCAGAAACAGGAAAAGAGAAAAAAATCACCAGTATTACCAACATACAGGACTAAACGCATGCAGTCATCTTGAAGAGATCTGGGGCAAGTGATTTAATCACTCCACACCTCACAATGAAAAGGGATGCTAATGTTTCCTCTCCTTAATTACACTGAAAGTTCTTTGGAGAAGAGAAGATTTTTTTTACTCTCTGTGTTTGCATAATGCCAGGTACCAGGGGGGTCTCTGGGCCCAGCAGTCAAGTAAAAGATAATCAGGAGGGGACTCACAGAGTGCTCTACAGTCTTTGCATGCGTACATGAGTTATTTCATTCGTAACAGAGCTGCTTTGCCTATGGCAGGGAACATTGGCTTGACAGCATGCATTAAGAACAGTGAGGCAGTTGTTTAAGGTAAGGTGAAAGGAGATATTTCCATCTGAAAGTGTAAGAAGGGATTTGAACGGCAGGAGGTGCTTCTCAGCTGGACCTGGGTTGTGTCCTGAGGACCCTTGTGTGAACAGATCTGAATTCCATGACAGTTCTGTACCTGGGACTGAAGCAAATACGTGGGACACTATAGCATGCAGGAATCCTAAAAAAATGACCAAAGTGGCAGCAAATGCCCTATTGACTAGCCAGTCCCCAGTACTGGGATGGAACTGGCATCACTGGGAAGATTCTACTGGTGCCATTTTCAGTTCATAGTTCCCACCCAGTCTAGCACATACATATCAAAGAGAAAACAGCTTTACCTCATGTAACCATGACACCATGTGTCTTCCTCTTGTTTCTTACCCAGATTTCCCCAAAACTGTTTAGCTTCTTTCTCTTTTTAAATTTTGATTCTGTCAACCAGTTTATGACTGTATGAGCTGCAAACTTTAGCAATTTTTTGGCTGCTTCCTGTAGTGAAAAAAGCCTCAGAATCACTTATATCCTTCCTGCTAACAGCATAACTGCTTTTATAGGCTACAATATCCATCTGTGATCTAAACTAAAGTACGGAAGCTTCTGTAATCTGTCCTCCCTCTGATCTCATCACAGTTTAGCATCATTACCCTAGAAGAGATTATAAACTTTGATTTTTTTAAGCATCCTTTGTATGTCTTTCAGTTTCAGGTATCCACTGTGAATTCTGACTCAGGGATCATCCTCCATGCAGGTTAAATTAACTAAGTCTGGCCCTAAAGGAGCATTTGGGGAATCAGGACATGCTAGAAAGGATTTTGATTACAGTCGCAGCCCTACCCTATTGGATATTTATCCTACGCAGGTTAAATCCATTAAGAGACTCATATTCTAGCTACCTTTCGCAACACCAAGCATCTTCCCCACTAATAACTAATCCTTTTTCAGCCCTTTCTTCAGTCATCTTCCTGCAACAACACTTTAATAGTTTCAGACTGCCGCCACAGCTGAAGCCCAAGGGATCTGCCACAAGGAACAGGAGGGCCATATCTGCACCGCACAGCAAAGCACGGGGCGGAGATGCCAGAGCCAGAAGCAGTATGACCATGTCAGTGTGGCACTGGGTCCAGCCAGGTGAGCCCCGTTGACAGGCAGAGCTCATTCCCTCGGGCACATGCCATGTACGTGACCATCACCCTGCTGGGACACCAGCTGGCGTCCCTGCAGCGTCCTGTGCCGTGCAAGGCAGGCAGCTTGCCTTGGCCCTAGGTCTGTGATCTCTGCTCCACACACCATCGAGCCATGTAGACATCCTAGTTGCCTCCTTAGTTCATTAACCCTCAAATCTTTTCCAGACCTGCTTGAAAACATATTTTTGTCTTTGCTTTCTTATAATTTCTTAAAGGGCAGAAGATATTCTTCATTAACCCTCAAATCTTTTCCAGACTTGCTTGAAAACATATTTTTGTCTTTGCTTTCTTATAATTTCTTAAAGGGCAGAAGATATTCTTCTAATGCCTCCTTCCCACTACTTATAGTGTAGGACAATTTTTCTTAAGGATCTATTTTTAGGTCTATGACATACATTTATACTCATCTCTTATACAGCTCTTTGCAAAGGAATTCGGGAAGTAAAAGCATAAGTATATAAATTGTCTCCTTCAGGTCATCCAGCTGCAAAGCTAATTCCTCTGAATTTCAATCTCAGACTGCCCTTCAGGCAGTGCCTCCCTCTCTTTACAGGTAGAGTTACGACACTTGGTGCAGTAATAATTTGCATCAGGCAAATAAACCTCCAGACCAGGAGACTCCAGCCTACAAACATGCATTCCCAGGAACTGGTACTGACTTATGGAACAGACTTGGGGTAGGTGGGAAAAACCTCTGCAGCAGATGATTGATCAAGCCTTTTGCAGCTCAGTGAGGTCATTGGAATGAGTCCAACAAGCAGAGGAGTTGGGGCAGTTGAGGCAATTTTCCAAGTGATCACGTGGGAGCCAGAGAAAAGGGAAATGTTGCATTTTCCCCATAAGAAGCAGCAGCACTCTTTACACAGCCAGGCTTAGACAGAATTGGCTCTGTTTCATAACATTTCATATCTTTCATTGTTTTATGTGCACTACATATTTTAAGAATTGGATAACAATGCCTTTATGGAAATGAAAGGAAGTTAAGTAGACATTGCATTTTAAAAAGTTCTTGTAGATGGCCCAGCTGGTGTAATTTCTTTTTGCCCTTGGACCAGACCTTTGGAAAGCTCAGCATGTCCTAAATAAGCCAAGACCACAATCTGGTATACTCAAGGCCCGCTGGACATACATGTATATACGTGTTTGACCATTTGTGTTGTAATTACATGCTGTGTTCAGGCCACATTCCCTTTGCTTGTGCTGTCCAAGCCAAAAATGTCAAATGAGTGTTAGTCAGCGGTGGAATCTCAGAAGTTGCTTGAGAAGGGAGTGCCTGGCTGTAAGGATGCAATATGAGATGGGGGGGAACAGAGGCAAGTAAGGTCAAAATGTGTGGGAACGCAGTGCATGCTCTAATCTCCAAGGCACTCATCCTTTGCCCACATGGCAAGATCACCAGCAACCTGGTATAAAGCAAATGATCACAGAATATAGAATATGTTAAGCACTGCTTCCTTATAAAAGGACCGGCTGGCTTTCTAGCAACAGCCAGTCTCTCTTTCTCCTCTACATAGTCCTCCCTCTCCTGGCACTAGAGAGCTGCCAGCCTGCTGTAGCAGAGCCCACAAGCAGAAGCAGCCCGCAAAAGTTGCTTATGTAGCAGCTGCTCCATCAAACTCACAAACTCAGTTGCCACAACACAGGGCAAATACTAAAAGTTTGCACTGTTGTGGGGAAATAAAGGAGGACGGGCCTTCTGTTCTTTCAAGTAATTCCTTCTGCAGAAAGCCTCTAAGGAGAACAAACTGTTCCCTTGGTGTTACGGAACAACCATTTGACTTTCACTGAGCACTAGAGACTGGGTGCAAAATAATGCATGTGGACGAGAGAGACCTGGATGCGACTGTAATAATGTTTTGAGCTCTGGAAGGCACAGCACAGCTATTCCCCAAAAGCATGAAACCTCAGTCTTGCTAATATAGCTAATACGTTCTTTTCTTAATGATGGGTGAAAAGAGTTTTACCTTCGCATTTTGTGTCTTTCAACATCTCCTTTTCCAGCCTGCACTGAGGGGCGAAGTTACCATTGCAGCTGCTTCCCCACTGTCCGAGAAGCCACAACCACAAGAAATCTGCATCTTCACTCCCTCAGCAACCTCCTAGCAAGCACGCTGCTGTTTGTGTGCCCCTTATTTGAATCAGGAAGCCCTTGCAGCAAATAAACTGCAGTCAGCTGAGATGAAACGTGCTAATAAGGATTGCCTTAGGGTTTCTCCTCAGGGAACTGGCAATTCTTATAATGCAGATCTGAATCTAATTTTGGTTCTCCAATGTGCTGGTACTCGTCAGAGCAGTTTGATGAAAGCAACTGGGTGGCAAGCAGTGACGCTGTCTCCAGTTACCACAGCTACATGGGGTTTTTGTTTATTTTTGATGTCAAAGAACAGGATTTATTCCTCGGTTTCTCCAGCAAAAACATCTCTTAAGGTATGGAATTCTTACTTGGGACTTTAAGAAATTAACATCACCTCACTTCTACCATCTCATAGGGAATATCACTCAGTAGAGGCCTAACATTACATTTTCTCCCTAGATATGTGCATCACAAAATCTGAGAGGGTAACACCATACAGCTAAGTCTACAAGAGGCTCAAGGAAACCTGAGATGATGACAAGCAAATCATTTCATCACCACTCAGGATCTTTTCTTTATTATTCTGAACATGTCCATCCTAGGGACCAAGCTTTGCCTGTGACTTCTGGACCAATGTCCACAGCTGGATCTAGGCAGGCTGAGGAGTGTGTGAGATTTTTAACGCAAATGGCTGAGGGAGTAAAAAAAAGAAATGCTGCGTTTTTCTGCCAGAAATGCTTTTTTTTCCCATTCATTTGTGCTCATAAAAGCAAAGGGAAAAGGGAGGTAGCAGTCTGGAGTTCCCACTCGCCAGTCAGCACAAGTATGTTCATCTTTCCTCACATCTGACTTTTTTCGTGAGCCAAAGCTTAAATACTTGGTTAGAAGGGCTGGGCATCCAAGGCTGACCCAGTGCCCGCTAGTGAAAAAAGGGTAAAAGCTAGAATTTGTTTTATCCAATATTGACTGTTCATTTCTATTGCAAACAACTGTTGGCAATTAAAGCAGGACCCTTTGTCCTACCGTTTTGTAAACAATCTGGGCTACTAGTCAACATGGAGATGATATGTAGATCTGTCTTTTATTTCCACTAGACCAGATGCTGATCTGTCTTTGCTTTTCCATTGCAAAACTCAAATCAGGAGTTGGATGAGACTTAAATGACTGAGGTTTAACCCAGACAAGAGTCATTTTTTGTTTGTGGAGGGAGGGAAGAGCACTGAGTGTGCAGAAGGGTGTGTCATGCCTCAGTACTCCGTCAAATTTCCTCTTAGGTTTCTAAGCAATTCAAAAATTAGGGCAGTGCTTTGGCCCTCTAGACACTGCAGATTAGGATGAGATTGGTTGGGCTGACACGTAGATACTTTAAGGGAGTGGAGGTTCTCTGAAGTAGCTATTGTTGAAGGAGTCATGCCTCTAAAACATATTTGGAGCTGAATAGTCCCAGCAGCTGTGGAGAAGAAATGTGGTTTCCTGCTCAGCAGATCTCTGTATACCATATTTGTGAGAACTGAACTCCTTATCACAACAGGGAATGAATCGTCTCTTCCCTCTGAAGTCTCCAAAAACAAGACTTAGAGCTTTCAGCTTGAAAACAATTTGCCTTCCCAAAAGGCAGAACAGAGTCCTGATGTTTTCCTTTAAATAGTCATGGTGATTAAAATTGGACTTTAATAGTTGCATGGATTCCTTTTAGGGTTGTGGGGTTGTTGTTTAATTAAAACGTGTGTTAGCAAAAGTGAAGGACATCCTTAAATTGCACAGTGACTATTTCATGGAAATGAACCCCTTTCTTTTTGCTTTTTTTCCATTCCATAGGTAAGGTGACCTCATTTTCCTAAAAGGTAAGGCTGTTTTTTTTATATATGCAGATGTAGTTCTGATTTCCTCACCTTTTTAGGTATCATCCCTGGAAAGACAAACTCTTATCTACAAAATTAAGGGGGTTTATGATGACAATTGGTGTCATTACCTCTATTATACAGTAAGAGGAAAGTAAGGTACATGCAGATGTAATGACTCATCCAGTATCATCCAAGAGGCTGATGGAAAAGCTGGGGAAAGAACGTGCTATTCTGAGTCCCGGGTCCATGTCCTGTCAGTGAGCCCCCACCAACTGTAAGGAACAACTAAGCATTCATACAGCCTTAGCAGAATTGCATAGCTCTTCATTGCTTTGTTCAAGCCATTGCCTCCCCTACAAAATCAAAACCAAACCCAAAGTGCAGATGATTAGAAAGGAACCAGCTATAATGAGGAAGACATGGGAGACTGGGGTGGGGAGGGGGGTGCCTGAATGGCTGATTTTTTAACAGACTCCCGTTTCTTTAAATATCTGTGAATTTCAGTAGTAGAACCAAAGAGATCTTTTGGGAGGTGTTTCCTTTCTCCACTTCCAGCAGCTACCCAACCCGTGCCAAATACCAGAGGAGAGAATAAAACAAAAAAGGGAAAGGACATCATCACTAGCTTTTAAGCAAGCATCTCCTATGCAATCCGATAGTCCCAAACCATTTTATATGTTGCTGTCACACACTTTAATACAAATACGTCACAACTATATATTGTCATATTGGCAGCTGAAGCCTGATAACGCCGCAGGTAGCTTTCTCTATGTGTATGTGCTAGTCTGTCAGGTCATAGGCATTCCTAGGCACCTTGCACAATCCAGGCATTGTTGTGTTTACTATTACCACGTATCTGCCTGGTGGAGCAGAAGATTATGCCACCTATGACTGCAAAGGCTTTCACTTTAAGATTTCATGACCTGTAATTTTTGTTAATGCAGGGGAAAAAGGAGAAGTTGAGAGAAAGGAAAAAGTGAGAAAAGAATGTATTTTTGTTTCTTGGGATTTTTTTTGTATATATATTTGTATTATAATAGAATACATATTTAATTTTACCTTCATGCACTTATGCATTTGTATTTTTCTATTTGTCTATATAATTATTATTTAGTTGACCTCCTGTTTAATGGAGAAAAAGAATTCCAGAGTTGGGAAGGACAAACTGTATATACATGTATAATGGAACATAATTTCAGACCAAATCTACAAACTCAAAGTTTTCTCTTAAATAGTTTCTCATGTTTAAATCTTACCTCTGCTCCATCTGTGGGTCACAGTGGCATGGGCACTGTAATAGAACAGCAGCAGCAGCAAAGTCTTCCAAAGCATCCTTCTCTTTAAAATAAGTATGTCTAGCTGTTTAATAGCTTTTCAATTTCCTACCTCCTTTCTTTTCAGGAATAAATAAATGGCTTTTCCTCTCCCCCCCACCCCCCTTCGAAGGAGAACCTGTCTGTTCTTCTGAGTACAGCTGAAGTCAGTGTGCAGCTCCTCTCCCAAATCAAGTCTCCTCGGGATCAGGAAACTTACTTTCACAGACAGACTTTGTTTTTATCCACATCTGGAATGACTCATGGTGCATGTGAGTTTGCTGGCAGCTGTGTGAATAAATATCATTACATTTTTGTAGTTGAGTTTCATTTGTTATATGGGCCAATTGGAATTTATTTTTGTCCAATAAACAGCCACAAGTAACTTCATTAAAGGACACACTGGAATCCTAGCTCTGTAGCTACTCCTCTGTAACACAGGGGGCTATACACTAACCTGTGTCTAAGGCGAAAGTCTCCTCTGGAATGATGTATAGCTGCCCTTGGACGCTTAAGTCAGGGAGTGGGGCATGTGCTCTGCAAGAACATTTTGCTACTGTGATTCATATAATCACTCCTTTATTAAGAACATATAACGCTGCACTTCGACTTCAGTTCTGCAAGACAAGTCCTGGCCTTTTCCTCCATTTGGCGAGTGCAGAGAACTGGAAGGTCCAAATCCTTAACTGGCTCTCTTCAATGGTACTATGGGGAACACTAAGCAATCCTAAGGACAATCTGCAATAGCCGGGCTGAACGTGGACAGGTGACGTTGAACAAAAAGGCTGCTGCTGATAGACATCTCCTTGCTGACACTGGTCCCAAGGAAGACAACACTGGAAGCGTGTATCCCAGAGCGACCCAGCATGGAGGAGGCTGCAGGTATGGACTGTGCCTGGCACAGCTTCAGCAGCAGCATCAGGGGGTGCTTTGTGGGAATGCAGCACTGGAATAACAGCAGGTTGCTGTGTGTTGGAACGGACCGACGAAAAATAGGAACACAAGGAGTATTTAGCAGAATCAAGGGGATACTTCATTTGGTACCTAGAAGTGATGAGTCTAATTCTCTTCTTTTATAGGTGAGTGTAAGCCAGGAATAAATCCACAGACATCCATGAATTTACACTGGTGTAAAACTGGCACGTAAGAAAGGAGACTCCAGCTCAGAAGGTATAAATAGAAGAATTAAGGGAAAGGACCAAGAGCTGGAATGACAGAGGGCACTGTGGTTCAGGATTAATGGGCACTGGCAGGAAGGCATGGAGAAAACCTGTTCAGCTCCTGTCTGCCTCATGCCACTGTCTGGCCTTAGCCTCAGTCCCCTCATTCTTCTCTGTCCCTGCTTCAAGAAACACCAGCTGTAAAGGAAGGAGGAGGGTGAAATAAGGTTGTCTTGCTTAAGGCAACTCCACTTCTTTTCCTACATGTACAGATTTTCCTATGCTCAGACTGCCTCAGGTTACTCCCACATGAACAGCACATGAATGCAAGACAGTATTTTACATGCCAAGGAGATGACAAAAGGTATAATTCAAGCAGAGGGTGGGTAGCTAACTCTCTCGTTATATAGAATCATAGAATCATAGGATCGTTTAGGTTGGAAGAGACCTTTAAGATCATCGAGTCCAACTGTTAACCTATCACTGCCAAGTCCACCACTAAACCATGTCCCTAAGTGCCACATCTACACATCTTTTAAATACCTCCAGGGATGGTGACTCCACCACTTCCCTGGGCAGCCTGTTCCAGTGCTTGACAACCCTTTCAGTGAAGAAATGTTTCCTAATATCCAATCCAAACCTCCCCTGGCACAACTTGAGGCCTTTTCTTCTTGTCTTATCACTTGTTACTTGGGAGAAGAAACCAACACCCACCTCGCTACAACCTCCTTCCAGGTAGTTGTAGAGAGCAATAAGGTCTCCCCTCAGCCTCCTTTTCTCCAGGCAAAATAACCCCAGTTCCCTCAGTTGCTTCTCATAGGATTTGTGTTCCAGACCCCTCACCAGCTTTGTTGCCTGTCTCTGGACACGCTCCAGCACCTCAATGTCTTTCTTGTAGTGAGGGGCCCAAAACTGAACACAGTACTCGAGGTGCAGCCTCACCAGTGCCGAGTACAGGGGGACGATCACCTCCCTACTCCTGCTGGCCACACTATTTCTGATACAGGCCAGGATGCCTTTGGCCTTCTTCGCCACCTGAGCACACTGTCGGGTCATATTCAGCTGGTTGTTGACCAACACCCCCAGGTCCTTTTCTGCCAGGCAGGTTTCCAGCCACTCTTCCCCAAGCCTGTAGCATTGCATTGGGTTGTTGTGATCCAAGTCCAGGACCCATATTAGGGATGAGCCTGAATACAAGGTTAAAGCTAGGAGTGGGCTCACTCATATGTATCTGTACAGAAGTTATGGAACTGGAGTAAACTTAGTTTTACGTTCCCTAGAGAGGAGAAAAGAGGAAGAGAGATGCCACAAGAGGATGATTATTCCTACTTAGCTCAGATAAGTCACTTAGGACAGGGTGGATCCAGTCATCAGTATGGCCAATTCTGAGATGATGCGCATCAAGATCATTTGCATCAACAAGGTGCAAGTTGCACCATAGTAAGGGGTTAATGATCTGTCAGCCTCTGAGGAAAAAAACATTGTGATATAACTCCTACTGGAAAGACTTCAACCAGCAGGGAGGGTTTGAGGAGGTACACTTCAATTTAGTAAACCACCTTAGTAAAAGCCCTCTAGCAAGCAAACACAGTGAGTATAGATGGCTTCATTAACTTAACTGCATCAGCCTAGCTACCCTGGCGTGATGATCTTAATGTCAGCAGAGTCTGTGAACAAGATGTTTCAAAGTGAGGTAGACAAGGGAGAAGGAGCACTTAGGATACGCATTGCAGGCTTGAAAAATGAAAGAAAATTACAAGAAAACCTAAAATCCTGTGAAGTAACACATTTTCAGTGGTGGAAGCTCTTCTGAGGTGCTGTATCAATTCATTGTTTACATCTGAGAAAACAGCAGCTGATAAGAGAGGATGAAGGATACCAGACAGGCTCTATCCCCCTCTAAAACAGAATCAGAACTATTTTGCAGCAAGAGCCCTGCAGGATGGCTCCACCTCCTGGCTGCCAGCAACAGGACACTTCCTCTGCTCATTCATTGTCACTGCTTTATATACCCAGCCTAGAAAGGGAGAGGAGAAGAATCCCAAGAACTTCCTTCCCTAATCTTCCCCTCCACCTCCAGCCTCTGGAGCAAGCACCTAGGAGCAACGGAGGAGCAGCAGCTGAGAGAGACAGAAGAGATGCGTGATAAGACTGGCATACAGGTCAAAGGGATATGAGGGCATGAAATGGTTACTGATCTCTCCTTTTTCAGACCCTGGAGATGTTGCTCTGAAGCTGCATTATATATGATTTTTTTAATTATTATTTATTTCTCCTTAATCTGAGTCTGGCTACAGGATCCTCTCTAGCAGCCGTTTCCTTGTCTGAGCTCAAATACAAACTCTCCCCATCTGTGGTTCAAGGCCCCACGGTGCAGCCTTCAGACAGTCCAGCTTTGACTGCCTCTCTGTGTGTACCACAACTGTAGGGCAAATTTGATTTTAAGACTGTGAATGATGTGCTCACATCTGTTTTCTTACAGGAATGCATCTGTAAATACAACAGGTCCACATAAAATAAAGAACGCTTTCCCTGCGGCATCTCCTCAAGAAGTGTAAATGCCCCTTTTCCCCCTTAAAACTGGAGTTCTTTTTCTCTTCCATATGGATGTATATACACAGAGAGTCATATCCTCCCTACTAAAAAGCCCTCCAGATGAAGCCAGGAAATAAATCTTTCAAGCATGCTCAGGGCACTTCAACTATACAGCTTCTATTCATCTCATGACTATATTTTATTAGATAGTTGCTCAGTTTCAGCTCAAGGCAGTTTCTGCCTATGCTGGAGGTTTGAATCACTGCAACTATAATGAATGCTGAAGCAGGGTAGTAATCCTCACTATTTATAAATATTAAATGCTCCTAGACTGCTTTGGAAGTATCAAGTAGAGGAGCTTTATGGTGAAGAATTCATCCTGAAGATGTATCTGGTAGGAGAGGGTGCCATGCTGCTGAAGCCAGGAGGCGGAGAGCTGGTCTGCCAGTTAGTCAATATTCAGGTCTTAAATCAGTGTAGTGCTAGACACTGTCACAGTTATGTTAAGGTGAATATTTATGTTTTGCCAATTCTCATAAATTTAAGTGTTGGAGCTGCAAGTCCTCCAGTGCTCCCAATATCTACGAGACCTTTCAGGCACAGGAAAGGTGTGACTGATGGCTGCCTCTGGCAGGCTGTTTGAGGTGAAAATGGACATTTATGCAACTCCTAGCAATATGACTAGATATCAAAGGAGCATTCCATTTGATTCCTCCGTCCTGATGCTGTCAGTGAGTGTCTGTACACACTACTACTCCCACACAGTCTTTTTAAGAAACCTGGAAATAGGGCAGGGAGGAAAGGAGTGGGTGAAGACCGAACAGAGAAGCTGCCAGCTGCCTTTTGGCGGCCCGTGCACAGTGAGAGCAGAGAGCTGGTAGTGGTACTCCAAAGCTGTCCTTCTTTCCCATCACAGATGCTGTCATGGTGAAAGGACAACCTCAGCAGGCTAGGAGTACAGAAACTCTGTATTTCCCAGGGAATGCTCTGGAGTGACCAGTACTTCATGTGAGGTGCCTCTATGTCCTCTTTAGTAGCTCATTGTGTGAAATAACTTATAATCTAAAAAGACAATAGAAGGGGAAACAAAGCAACGGGTGATCCAAGATCAGCAGCCTGTGGGTCTTCCAAAAAAAAAAAATCTCTTTTTCACTGGAGAATACCAGCTCATGATGTCAGTTCAGCTTTTGCTTTGATGAGCTTCTGCCAAACCCAAGGCGGGGTTCCAGTCTGCCCTGATGCCTCCATCGCTGTGAGAGTCCCTTGCAAATCTTCTATCAAACAGACAGATATTTTTTAGAATCGCCCTGGTTCAATTTGAAAAGAGAGTGCGTGTGGGGAGGAAGTTCCCCTGAACCAGGAACTCTGCTCTGCAGCCAGAGCCCTGCCCTGCTCCATGCAGCATCTGCCTGCTAGTATGCCAGCACAGTGGAACAATATTGATGCATGACACAGACATTGGTCTCCTTCCCACCATAGAGATGGATAAATGGAGACATACACACAAAGTGACTCACTCGCTGAATGAATTGATGGGAGAGCTGGGGCTAGAAACCAAGAGCTGATCCATTCCTCTGCCCAAAATATAAGGCCCCGATCTGGCACTGCAGCAGCTCATACAGCACCAGTGCCATCAACCAAAAAGAGAAAGTAGCTTCCACAAGAGGCCAAGAAATACCCTCATAACTAGGAGCACAAAGAGAAAAAAAAACCAAAAAAACCAAAAAACCAAAGCTGTACACAAGCTCCCAGAAGAAGAAAAGAAGTTCTACCAAAACTGGACTACTGGCATTTGAACCTCATTATCCACGCTGACTCCTGCTGGCCCCTCAGCTGAGGTTGCAGCTTCCTGCAGCAACGGTTTGGATGGCAGAAGCTCACCGAGCCTCAAAGAAACAGCAGCCAGGATGAACCTTGCATAGCCATATAGTGCAATGGAATTGTAAGTTGGAAGGGACTTTGAGGCATCTTTTAGTTGTCTTTCTGCCCTAGAGCTCCCTTGCTACCTTGATCTAGCTGCCTGAGCTCACATTCACAGGAGCACCTAGATGCTGAGCTGATACTTTACAGATCTACATTTAAATAACTAAAATTTAAATTCTGCCCATGCAGCTTTGCAGATACCTTGTGTGCCCAAGCTTCCCCTGTGAGGCTGCTTAAATGCTTGTATCACTGTACCTACCTTGAAAGCATTAAGCCACTAACAACCTATTTCATATTTCAAATAAAATATTGACACTTGCCTTAATATTTACAAAAAAATATGACTGCAAATGCCCCTTCTCAAGTCCCGTGATACACGTTTCAGGTTTTTTTCCACGTAATCGGGAAGTGGATGGGGCACATATTTTACTCTGTGACTTGATTGTTTGATAAGTCTCCTGGTTTATAAGGTGTCCTGGCTGAGATCCTTTCTCTGCCTGAGGAGATGTGAATACATACCATAAGAGATGATTCTAAGACCTGAATTACAGGATCTTCTGGGATGGAGCTTTTCAACTCTGCTGCTGAATCTGTTACTATCTGTGGGAGGTAATTAAATATTCGTTGTGGCAGAGAGAAGGAATGCAAGGATGACTCGTTCGCCTTGATCACAGCACTCACACATGAGATGCAGGTCTTACTACCTACCCATCTTTTTTATTTGGAAGCAGGATACATTCCATTGATATTTCATTATTCACCAGGCTCATATAAAAGATGAAAGTTCAAGTTGCCTCAGGAAGAAGAGGTGTTTGAATCCAAGTTACTGGATCCTAGTTGAGTACACTAACTAATTAACTAAGAAGAGATTCCTCTCCTGTTTTAGATGTAAAAAGTCAGGAGAAGATTCATGTTTACAATGAAAACCTGAGCAGAGACAAACTCCTACTAGCTTTAAGCTCCAGACACAAAATGTAATATGCCCCTTTCTGCTTGGTATTTCCTCTTGACTAGCTTAGATAGACTCCGTGTTTCAGCCTGGATTATGTGAATCATTCTCAGACATCAGGCTTTCTCCCCAGACACTGTACAGATAGATATCCTAGATACTGAAACTGGGGCTGTGAATACAGCTCAGAGAGAAGTTAAGCATGCTCAGAGTTAAGCCCAGCAATGCTGAGCCAGGGTCTCTCGTAAACAAAGACTTCATAAAACTGATGTGCTAATAAGGCTGCTTTGGTCAAATGTGTGTTGCGGTACATAAAAATTAAGGATGCCAACGCTACAGAAAAATTAAGGATGCCATTTTTTTCCCCAAAATTTTCAAGACAATATGCAAAGGGTTTTTTGTTCAGTTCCTCAAGCATCAGTCAAGGTGGTGCTACTCACACCAACCCACAGGGGAAGGAGCATGGAGATACAGTAGTCAGCAGAAGCTAGCGTGGAAAGTCACTGATGGGAGTCTGACTTCTTTCTCTTGCTGCACCTTATAAAATACAGACTGTTAAATTTCCTTGTGGCTGCTAGGGTAGTTGCTAATGTAAATCACCAGAGCTGCACCTACCTTCGAGAATCTGTGCTGATTTATACCAGCTTTTAAACACGTAGACCTTGCTGGGTAATGCAGCATAACCCTTTTGGAAAATTAAACTTCTAAAGATTCCATCAGTTCTGCTTTTTTGCAACCTGTTGGCCATCAATGTAAGCTCCGGTGGCACGAAGCCAATGCAAACAGCAAGGCCGTGACTTGTAGTTAAACAACAGAAAATGCTGTTAGCAGTGCTACTGTAGGACGCTGTCTGAAATGAAGCAGACAAGAATTTTCTGTCACAAATCACTGCTAATACCATAAAGGAAGGTCAGCTATGCAGAGAATTTCCTGCCTTTCAGCCTAGAAAGACAATAATGACAGCAGTGAACATTCACAGGGGGAGTTTTATGATTAAATCCTCAGAAAAGCAGAAAAAAAGTCTCTTCAGTAAATATAGCCATGAAATGTTAAATCCAAAGCAAAACAGAAACAGAGCTTGACAACACAAACCAAGAATAACTGATGCCATCTCTGGAGCAGAGAGAAACATCAGATGATAAACATAAGCTCATTACCACAAGTCATTATCAAGAACAGCCAGACCAGAGCTTTCTATAGAATTTATATTTTAGTTTAGAGTATAACTCTAGATTCATCAGTTTGTTGAAACTGTGGAAGGAAATTGTCCTGGGGTAAAGAGAGAGGCAAAGGTTCTAGTCAATAATTATAGAACTGAGAGATTAGAGACATAGTAAAGATGGATTATGTGGTGATAGTATTAGAGGTGGAGTGTAATGCAGTGGCATTATGTAAAGAGTCAAACAGGAGTGGGATGAGGCTGGATCATACAAAGAGGATGACAGAAGAGGGGTGGGATTAAGAATGAGTGCCAGATGCAGGTGAGGTTATGGCATCACCGTACAGGCACAGAAACTGAATAGATCTGGGCTCTTTTTTAAAAAGCTTACGATAAAACTTAAGTCAATGGGAAGCGCAACATGAAAGTTAGATCCTAGTTGTTCCTGCTGTGAAAATTTCTTCTGCCTATTGTTTCTGTTGGATAACACACTCACATTCCCTCTTGTTTACTCTGGTGTAACACTGGTGGAGCTCTTCAGGGTTGTGTGGGTGATGTAAAACACAAGTGAGATGAGAGGATGACTCAGCCCATTCCCTCCAGATGGAAGCAGTAGAGAGGTCCAGCTCTTTCTTTCTCCTCAAGCAGCCATGTGGACAAAGCAATGAGAGATGACTCTCAACAGGTGACTTGCAAAGCAAAGTCTAAACCTTAAGATACCCTAGTCTGTAGACTGAACATTCCCCTCTGCAGAATGAGCATTCCCCACCCCATCAAGCTTTTTCAGATTGAGAAATGACAAAGCAATTGCATTTCTGCTGCAAAATGAAATCTTGCTAGTTTCTAGTTGCCTAAATAAGCCCCTTGAACCAGTTTGCAAGTAGAGAGGATGCAGGGAGTCAAAACATCCTCAAAAAATGGGAGGCCTGGTGTGTGCCTGACACCTCAGATCCACTGAGAATGAGCAGATCTTCACAGAGGCAAGAGTTACTTTTCCATGCTGCCAGTAGGCTTGGCTGTCAGACCTCCAGAGCAGCAATTAATCACTTTCTGAAGCTGTAAAGTTTTCAAATATGAGAACAACTTTGTGGCAAAGGTCTTTAAGAGGAATTCAGGGACCCTTCTTTCTTTCTCTGTGTGATGCAAGTTTCAAGCAAAAGGCAAACTTTGAGTAAACCATTGACTTTTCTCTGCCTTGGTTCCCTGTGTACAGAAAAGGGAAGACAACGCTGCCCTTGTTCCTTGTCTGTTTATCTCTTTAGACTGTAAAATCTTTTGGCCAGACTGTCTGTGCCATACCAAGCACACATGAGCCTTCACCTCTGCTGAGGCCCCGGGGTGCTTTAGGTGTCCAACCAATCCACCATACTGTGCCTCTGATTGTAGTGAGCCACACAGACGAAGGAAGAGATAAAGGAATTTTCACTTTATTTTATTCAAACAGGTCACATCCTGATTCACTGCTGAATGACCTAGCCAACAAGGATATTTAGCACACAGATTTATTTAGCTGCCTTAGGGGACAAAAAATGACCGTCTCCTCCAATTTAAAAATCAAGACACTCATTTCAGTGGTGGAAGGGTGTGAGGACACACAAGCAGATACTAGCTCCTCACTTCTCCAGGCCTTTCCTTGGCTCCCTTTTGTGAAACAGCAACTTGATCATAATGATAAGAGCTGAGACATGCAGTTTTACTGACAGCACAGAAAATAACACACGTTATTGTGTGTTGGAGAGGAAAGGGAGGTCAGAACCAATTAAATCTCCTAGGCTGCACAGACTAAAGTAGTAATCAATACCCTGCACACATGAAGTGTTGGATGATTGTTCAAGATAGTTTTGCCACTTGTGAACCAGGATTTGTCTTGATAAACAGCTGTAAATTGAATAGCATCTTAAAGCCCTAGACTGTATCTTAGGCTTCAGGAGGAGAGACAGCTCATTGATTTAACAACACATGCTTATAGCTAAAATCTGTCCAGGATGGCAGATTCATTCAAGGATAAAGGAGCAAACGTGAGTGGAAACCACAGGTAATGCCCTGGGTTCAAAAGAGCTCTCACAGCTGCTTTAAACCATTGCAGCTTTCAAGAGACTTTCTTCCCAGCTGTGATCTCTTTCTCTCTGCTCAGGCTCGCAGGGCGTCCTCTCGCCTTGTGTGTACGTACGTGGCGGGGCAGAGGTAGATGCAAACTTCCCGGCCATCCTGCCAGGCTCGAGGAGCCACCTACGCTGGGGTACGTCCTCATCCCCAGCAGGCTGCAGCTGCCCAGTGCCGCGTTGCTTGACAACCTAAAATGCTACAGAGTGGTGATGAAACTGGCCCAGGGCCTTTATAAAACTGTTTTCAATAGTGCCAGTTTCCAAAAAAAAAAAAAAAAAAAAAAAAGAAAACCAAACAAACAGATTGTGTGAGTGAATAATAGGCACACAACAGAGTTCCTTCTCCTCCAGAAAAACAATGGATGCATACAGCAGACTATTCCTTCGTTGGAGAGGTCCACGACCTCTCAAGTTAATGTATATTCCAGCTAATGGGAATTGTAATCATTGGCACCAGGCCCACATTTAGCTCAGTACCAGCCCTAGCACAAGGGAGGCATTCAGAAGCAGCTCACATCTAAGGGCAGGAGAAATGAGCTGCCAATTGTGTCAGACATGTGGCCTTAGGGGAAAATCTAGCTTGTGGTGCCACAGCCTGCTACATTTCTCTGATCCCTTCCAAGACAGGCTGCCTCTCTTGTGCCTAGCACCCACAAACCAACAAAATTAATAGCATATGGTTCTTATTATCTGCCAAGATTTCTTGATTGTGTACAGCATGGTGCACAAGTAACAACACAACCAAATTACCTTTCTCATTGCTAAGAAGGGTGTGGGCTGGTTTCTCTCTGAAGTGCTCTCACTGTCTTCCTTCCTCAGCTTGGCACAAAAGTTCGAAAGCAAACGTAATGGAAAAACCAGCAAATTCTCACCTCCTTTTTTTCCTTGAAGAACTATACATATAAGCATGTATGCATATGGAGAGAGAGAGCATACTGCTTAAGGCAGCTCCTTCAGCAAGAGAGAAAGCTCTTTCACACCTGCAAAGCATGGTAGTATGGAATCTCTTGCACTGCAGCGACCTTACCTTTCTAATGTTTGCACTTGTCATTCATCAGAAGCTGTATCAGCTGCTCGTTGCATTCTGGGCTGTGCTATCAAGTGCCAAGAGACCAAGAGCACAATCCAATTAGCTCTGGATTTGCACCAAACCTCCAGTGAACTAATTGTGCTGGCCACACTGAGAGAGATCTAGCTCCTATCTGTAAGCTGAACAATTCCCTATTGCTAAATTGCTTTAGTTCAGTGGAGCCTGAACCATCACCTTTGTTCCCAACTGTCGTACACAATAACAAAAACTGTAATGGAGGCCAGACTGACTCCATTTCTTGTACATCACCTGCGGCTAAAACAAAGAAAGAGAATTGTTTACAGATAATGATAGCCATACTGCAAAAGAGAGGGAGAAAGTACTATTGCCCTTTTCTAAACAGGAAAATCAGTGAGATTCAGGTAGTCTAGAGGTGGTAGGGAACTGTATGATGAGCATGTTTCTTCCTGGAAAGCATCATTTAAATTAAACTGACATTTTCCAAGGTAGGGGAAAATGTGTGCACCAATTCTGGGAGAAAACATTTCTAAACCCCAGAGGGAAGTGTTGGACAAATTTGAGAGAGCATCTAGTCGTCAGTGGATGAATGAAATCTTACAGTTCACTGCTTCAACATATGGAAAACTTGGATTCAAGTCCTTGTAACTCCCACGTCTGAGACAAAAGCCTTATCTGTCTGTTGCCTACATGAGGAGAGAGTCCTTCAGGCTCCTCCATTGTAAGCACTTCATTTCCTTCAAGCAAACCAATATTAACGGAGGCAGGGATCCCAACTTGGCTCCTACACATCCCATGAGAATGTTATAACCCTAGCTAATGTCTTCCTCACTCTTCTTGAGTTATTACTTACACAAAGTGAAACCCTTTTAATAAAAGGAGTGAAGTTGAACCTCTCTTTCTCTGAAAGGTGTTGCATTTGTCTTAACACAGAACATTTTTGACAATGGAAAAACTTTTGCAGGGCAGGAAGCTTGGTTTCCACTAAGCATTAATTGTGCCCCTATAACAGGAGATATGATAAGCAGAACTAGGCTTAATAAACCTCATTAAGTAAGGTTTGGGTACTAAAATCCAAACTAAAAATGGCTTGGATTTAGTACTTCTTTTAGTTGAGCTCACAAAGCTCAAAAGGATTATGCAAACAGTTGAACAAATGCTTCCAGTTTGGCCTCTCTTGGAGCCAAGTTATTATGTCAGGCTCCACAGAAAGCAGTTGTAGGCTTTTATCTACAGATACAGGTTTTATGAATATCTTCTTTGGAGAAACATGCAAATGCCTAATGCAAAACAAGATGCCTATCTCTGTCTCTCTTTTTCATATATCTGTGTTCACACAGCTGTGCATCCTCTCTTTAAACTAGGCTTCAGATACTAGGTTTCATCAAGCAGAATTTATGTCTCTAATAACGTGGGTCTGCCTGGAAGAGCTCAGCATCGAGAGGGTGCAGTGTTACTGCTATCTGGAGTGCAGGAAAGACAAATGCATCGGGCCTCCAGGCTGCAGAGGCTAGATGGCATCAACAGAGTCAAAGGAAGGTATGATGGGAGCTGGGCAAAACCACACCAGACCCATCCCACTGTTTGCATTAGGTCCCGCTTGTAGGAGCCCACAGTAGGACATGGATGCGACACCACTGGCATGGTGGGATTAGCTGATGTAGCAGAGGTTGGAAAGCAGTTACAGTGCTCTCATGCAGAAATAAGGTGGTCAGGAGAGCATGCAGAGGTGTAACGGGAGATAAGAATAACCCCACTAGTGCAGTGCTGCAGGGCGGTCAGTAAAAGGGAGAAGAGAGCTCAGGAGAAGAAATGTGGAAGAGGTGACACCCTGACACGCATGTGCAGTCGTAGCATGGAAGCAAAGGTTTGGGCCAAACTGCAGCGCATGGCAGGAGTTAAGAAAATCCATCTTAGCCCAGCGTGCTAAGCACGCTGCTCCTGTAGCCTCATTACAACTCCAGGCCCCTAACTGGTCTGTCTTCCTGGCCATTCAGCTGGTCAGGCTGGTGCAGCTGGGAACTCCTTAGCCTCACTGGCCCGGAGCTGGTTGCCCTCCGGGACAGATCTCATGCCTTCTGCTAACACAGCGGGGCAGGGCTGGTTGAACACCCAAAGCATGTGAAGCAAAGTTTATCTGAAAACAGGTGGGTACCACTACAGTGCTAACAACAGCGTTGTACATAATGTGTGCTAGCAGGTTGTTTAGGAACCAAACAGTACTTGAAAAAAGAGGGGGAAAAAATGTCCAGACGCAGTCCTCCTGAGATCATTTCTGTGCCCCAGTGATCTCTGAATGTATCACTATTAAGGTCATTATTAGGTAACCTCCTTTTGTGACTTGTATAACTTCTTGATCATTAAACTAAAACAACAGGACTAGATGCTGGAGTGTTCCAAAATTATGTGCATTTCCCTTCTAAAAGGTCCCTTTGCCTCCTCACATAATGCTCAACGTTGCCAGCATAACGGAGGGAAAAGCAAAATGTGACCCTGTGCCTTTAAGAGACAGACCTAATGGTTATGCCACATTTTAGTCAAAAGGGGAGAATGGGGGAAGGAGACAGATTATGCTGAAGCAGATGCTGGTAAGTATCAAACTGAGATTAAATGTAAACGTTAGCAAACTGGGGAAGCAGGAAAAAAAAAGGAATTTAACATAATCCTTTTTGAAATTGTAAAATAAAGATGGTTGATCCCTTCTCTTCCCCCTCTCTCTCTCTTTCAGCCACTATCTTCCTTTTTTATTTTTATTTTGACAGTAAGCCTAATGGAAAACACCAACAGCTGAGCTACGTTTCTGAAACATTGGACAGCAAAGGGAAAAGATGAAGGCAGCTTTGCAGATTTTGCAGGTTACTGCCTCTGTGACAATAACATCTTTTATTCCCTCCACCCCCTCCCTCTGGGGATGTGCATGTCCTGCTGTCTTTAGTTGGAAAGCAGAAAGAAACTTAGCAGATAAATGGGTTCAAGCATGTGTCCCAGGGAGATAATAGCTCTGACGTTATTCTAATTTTCTCCTAGTAAACTAGGGCTTGGTCCTGAAACACTCTCTCAGGCGAGGGGCCCGTACATATTCCAGGAGTCCCATTTTAATCACAGAATAATGTTTGCAACAGAGCTGTTAGGTCTTTATGGATAACTGAACGGGGAGGAACTTTATGTTTGGTGTTTGACTGCCAGATAAGAGATAGGACACTCAGATGCTGAAGCAGAGACTGCTTCCCCCAGTGTGTCGACCCAGTAGCAGCCACAAAGCGGGAAGGATTTACGTTCTCTCCAGCAGCTATGGTTGCTCTGCCTGTTGTTCTTACCTCTCTCTACCTCCTCGCCCACAGTCTCCTTTTACAGTGACCCAGTGTCTTGCTTCCTCCTGGTATCAGCCCCTGGGGTAGGGGGAAAGGCAGGAGCAGAGCAGATTTGGGAGCCGAGTGCTGTATGCTAAGTTTGTGGCTTTGCGCAGTTTACCTGTGGTTGTTTACTCTGCCTCCCTCCTTGTCCAAATGCTCTTATTAGTTTACTCCTAATTATAATATCCGCAAGTGCCTACTCTCTGTGGTTCCCTGTGGCTTGCTAAATAGTCTGCTGAAGCACTACTGAATTCCAGGAGACGCAGTGAAGACGTACGTGCCAATGCCTTCTCAAAGCTCTCTCTCTCCCGCATGCACACACATCACCACTGAGGAAGCAGCTGACCCCATTGGCAGAAAAAGGTAACCAAAATGTCCAAGACCCCACCCAAGGTTATTGAATTAATTAGGAAGACGCCCAACGGGCTCTTGGTCAGGCTCATAATGAGCACATACTTTTAAAATTAGTTTTCACCATCATGACAGGGAAAGGAAAAATCTGTTTTATTTAGCTTGTGGCTGTGTCTGAGCCCGAACCTCCTCTGCATAGTTAAAGCAGGCTTCAATTTGGAGCAGCCTCTGACCTGGATTAGTGGATTTCTATGCCTGGTAGTCATACCCTGGGATCTGCTTGGGCTTGGGCTGGCATCCCCTGTCCTTGCTCTGAGGGGACAGACCAACCTATATGTGGGCAGAAGGACGTCAGCAGCCCCTCAAGCCTCTTCCCAGCAGTTCACTTTCCACTCCCATCCCCACAAAGGGCAGAATAGTTTTCCTGCAACCAGCTGGGAAAGCGCTCTAGACCACCCCCCTACGAGAGACGTAGAGTTAGGACCACGGGCGCTGCTGAGGGGTGCTGACACCCGTATTAGGCTAACACAGAATTGCACGTCCAGGGGTCAAAACAAACCGATCAGCGTTTGCTGTGTCCTGGTACACCATGGCCCATCTTGGCCGGTGCAACTGAGGTACACGATGGTGGAAGGAGAGGTGTAACCCTTCAGGGGCCGAAGGAGTCTGCACTGGAGAAAGGGAAGCTCTCTGGAGAAGCGAGCTGTGCACTGGTGCTCTGCAGCCGCAGTAATACCCGGGAAGGGAACACACGGCACGTGTTCCCACTGTCACCACAGTAGGTTGTCTGGGACATCACTGGAAGAAGTTCCACTGTGATTTGGAGGCACCTTTTTTAAAATGAGGAAAGTTATATTTAGGTAAGGAAAGAAAGCATACTTCTTCCTCCCACACAGAAATTAAATTTTCGAGATCTCAAACTTGGCACGAAAGCTATGAATCCTATTTAAATGAACTGTTTGTTCTTAACAAAGGAGCATTACATAGGTTTTTTTTTAATTTTTTTTAATTAGCAGTTTGTGGTGAGAAAATGAGACCATTGATGTTTGGTGTCTGTGCTGGCTAGAAAGGTATGTTGTTGTTTGATATGAATTGAACTTGGTTTAAATTGTCTTGAGAAAATTAATGTCATATTCTTTAGAGCCTTGTAACCATTAGTGTAGGCCTGGAGCTATTTCTGTGTAGATGGTTATAAAGCATGTTTCAAAGACATGACAAGGAAAACACCTCTGTAATACACTTGGGAGATCTATTTTTAAGCCAGCTGTTGATTATTTTTTTTTTTACATAAATATTTACTCTTGTATTTAAAATGCCTTGCCCCACAATTGCAGTCAAAGAATTCCATTTTCTGAAAGAAAAATTTCAATGTATGACCGATTGCAAGACTGAAATTCTGCCTTCAGTGTAAAAGCCCTTCTAACAGTCACTGTAAATACGGGAGGGCCACATACAATCAGAAGAAAGAAAATATTTGCTGAGTACAGATCAATATTTGGAGAAGCAATGAAAAAGGTTAAGAAATAAGAAATTAATGTACATCATTAAAAATTTGTAAAAGTAAATCTCAGATTGTGTGGTAGAAAGAAAATAGCGTAACTCAAGCAAGCAGGCACTGCACTGGGAAAATATTTCCTGGGAAGGATGGCTGCTACCAAAAAAGGGTGAAATGCTGATGTTGCTACCTGAGGACCACCTTCAGTAGCTGCTTCTAAGATTTCAGGTCTGACCTTGCTCAGTAGAGACCCAAATCTTGTGACATTAGGGGAGGAGAAAACCTCACGCGGGAACCCACAGCCTTTGCAACCTCTTCCCCTCCCTCCTAGGGCTTGTGCTGCCTTTATCCAAGGAATGATACGGAGCACGGGACTGGACTTTACCCACAGGTGGACAGACCTCCCAGCTGGCCCTGGGGGCTGCCCGGTGGCCATGGGGCTGTGGCTGCCCCTGTCTCCACCAACCCAGCACAGGGCTGAAGGCCACGGAGCTCTGCACAACTGGGTCTGGTCAATGAAGTCTCTGCTCTGCCAGAAGGAGATCTGCTTTCCAATCACCCAAAAATGGAGAAAAAACTCATGAAGACTTTGTCCTTTTTTTCCAAAATTTTCAAAGCCTCATGAAATTGAAGAAAGAGGTCAGACTTTGAATTTAAGCACAGATAGAGCTGAGGTTCACATTTCATTTGAATGCTGCATTTTCCACCTTCTGACAGTGCCAGACTTTAGATTTTCCTTAAAGTTTGTTTCAGTTTTTGTACCAAGACTTTTTCTAGCTTTTTCTTGAAATAGGAGGAACAAGTTGTATTTCTCCTATTTCAAAGTTTAAGTAAGATTTAAGACATCAGTTTGAAGCCATGGGGGAAAAAACAGAAAAGAAGAAAAGCTATTTGAATTATTATTTTGGACGCCACTATAAACACTCTTTCTGAAAACACGAAAAACCTTTTTAAAAAGTATTTCTAATAAATAACATAATTAGAATGTGAAATTACTTAATCTAAAATTCTTTCTCAGTCATGAAACACAATCTACATTCTGGACTTTTGGACCACAAAAAATCTGTCCTGCTAAATTTGCAGATTCATATGATTTCTTTTATAAACACTTAAAGGAGACAAGAAATTACCCTACATTCCTTGTGGTAGGATGAAAACAAAAATAAAAGTTGTGGATTTGGCCACAGATGAGATTTTTTAAGGCTTTTGAAGCTTTAATGTGTTCTGAAATAAAAGGAAATAATAAACATCATCTAAAAAATGATGTTCTTGCCAAAATGAAGCAGCTCTAAAGATGACAGGGTCATCTACCAGAGTATCTCTAGCCATATCAAATCTCATACAACCCAAACAGGTGCCACCATGAAAAAGCTTTCAACCTTTCTGAAAATGAGGAAAATCACTGCTTAAATGGAACTTACTTAGACCTATGAGTGTTAATTTGAAATGAAAGTCTGAAGACACAAAGATGCAGAGCACAGTCATATGAGCAAATGGGCACAGGTAAGGTACCCTTCACACTACTACAGTGAATGGATGAACTCAATACCACAAAACCTGCTGAGTTCACAGTAATTCATACTCTGTGCCTTTGGCTCCGCTACTGCATATGAATAATATCCTAGACCAGCTTTGTACTGGTTTGTTTTTATGGCTATGCAAAGCAAACCGGGCCTTAACCACAAATACTGTACTTTCAGATGCTGCAGAAGAGATTAACTCACCTCGTAAAACTGTGTCTCATCATCAAGGCTGCAGTGCTTTGATCTGAAGCTGCCTGGGAAAGAATAAAATGATAAACAAGCAATCACATACTTTTTTTAAAAGAGCATTCTCACTCATACCCGTTATCTTTAACCCAAGATTTCTAAGGTTTCTTAGAAAATGGACTTCTAAATGAAGACTCCCAGCACTGTTCCAGGAAGCAACTGTTATGGGGTTTGTCTTAATCACAAGCTCCTGCAGGTGAGCAAAAGGCTGAATTCCTGTTGGTTTATTGGATAATTTAGCTGTCGAGTGTTTCGGTGTTTGCTTTGATTGCTGACTCAAATACAGGCAAGTTAAGCTTAGAAATGGTTCAGTACAGAAATGGCAGCAAGCATTGCACTTGGTGCTTTTCTCCCTTCCACATCCACTGTTTAATTTGTAAATGTCTTACATTTAATCTCTCAAATTGATTAACTGCTCCTATAATTGGGTAGCATACACACAAAAAGCCTACATTTTCTTTTTATTTATTGCATTGTAATTACTAACACCATTTAGATGTTAGAGATAATTCTAACAGAGAGATAATTTAACATGCATTTCTGGTATACTAGGACTTCTGTGGTAATTTAGTTTGTGTTTTGCAATAAGTAAAAAGTAAAAAGTTTAACTGAAAGCCAAAAAATTTGCTAAGGAAACTTAGTAGCAATCTGTCCTTGGTGAAGAAAGTGTACATTTAATACAGATAAACCATACTGAAGTTGCCTATGGAGTTAAGGGAATAGTTATTTCGTGGTGATCAAGGCTCTGGACTGGGACCATAGACATGACTTCAGACATGTTGCCCTGCCCTTAATACATCATTATCCTTGCACTCTTCACCAAGACAGGATGAATGCAGCCACAGGGTAGAGCTGCCACCACTACGGAAAACTACCTTGGCATGAAGATTTGCAGGTATGCTGGACCTTGGAAAAGGCAGCATACTGGTAGGTAAGAGGAGGACAAGGATTAATCCTTTTGTGCCTCAGTTGAACAGACACTCACTTACATCATGAGTCATTGTGAAACTACATTATTACTGCCTTTGAGGCTCTGAAATACTTTGTAAGAAACAGTAAACCTGCCTGTGTAAAAAAATGAGATGGTTCACTTCTGAGCTCGGAAAAAGGGACATTGTATTGATGAGAAGAGCTTTTGTTATACTGGGCTGAAGACCAAGCCTCGTGTTATGCTTTCCATTTCTTAGTTCACATTCTTCCTGGTGACTACTGGCATTTTGATTTAGTTCCCAGTAAAGGAAACATCACTTATGGGCCAAAGAATGGGTGAAGAGAAATTTTAACAGTTAGGGACTCTGGTTATGTTCTTTGGCTTCCCAGCAAGGAGGTTTGTGTCTCTGGGCTCCCCAGTTCAATAAAGACGAGGAACTACCGGAGAGAGTCCAGCAGAGGGTTACAAAGATGATTAAGGGACTGGAGCATCTCTCCTATGGGGAAAGGCTGAGGGAGCTGGGGCTGTTCAGCCTGGGGAAGAGAAGACTGAGAGGGGACCTCATCAACGCTTATAAATATCTCAAGGGCGGGTGTCAGGAGGATAGGGCCAGACTCTTTTCAGTGGTGCCCAGTGACAGGACAAGGGGCAACGGGCACAAACTGGAACATGGGAAGTTCTGTCTGAACATGAGGAAAAACTTCTTCACTGTGAGGGTGCCAGAGCCCTGGCACAGGCTGCCTAGAGAGGTTGTGGAGTCTCCTTCTCTGGAGATATTCAAACCCCGCCTGGACGCAGTCCTGTGCAGCCTGCTCTAGGTGACCCTGCTCTGGCAGGGGGGTTGGACTAGATGATCTCCAGAGGTCCCTTCCAACCCCCACCATTCTGTGACTCTGTGATTCTGTGATTCTGTGTCAGGATCCAGAGACACACTCAGCCCTTCATGGAACAGCTTGACTGGCCAGCATCCTACAGGAGAGTATTGTTTTGGATCAAATGGCATCCCCAGTGGCTGAATGACACCTTTCAAACCACATATATAACCTTACTTTCCTTCCAAGATGCTTTATGTTTTTCCCTTTTACAAGGTCTACAGCAGCAGATGTTTCTTTGTGCCAGCTCCAATAGTTATATTTGAGATGTTTACTGCCTTCCCCTCATCCACAAGCGCCAGGGTCTAATGTTCTCCCAAGAATCCAGCTTCTTTTAATGTGAAAATAAAACAAAACCAATTCACACCATTTCTGCAGTCTTCATGGCAGTTTAAAGAAGAATACCAGCCTTCAACACAAATAGGAAATCTCCAATTTAGATGGTTTGAAAGAAAAATATGAGATACACACTGAACTATCTATTGGTCTGCATCAGCAGGAGAGTAGCTAGCGGGTAGAGGGAAGGGGTTATTCCCTTCTCAGTACCAGTGGGGCCACACCTAACCTGTGTCCAATTTCAGGGTGCTCCAGTACAAGAGAAAGCAGTAGACTGGAGACAATCCAAAGGACAGTCAAGGGGCTGAAGGACATGAGATATGAGGAAAGGCTGGGAAAACTGGGCTTCTTCAGCCTGCAGAATGAGCCTCTAAATGAGGATCTAGAGAAACTTAAATGAGTCTTCCCCCACCGAGAGGGAGGCTATGGGGAAGATGGAGTCAACCTCATAGAGATGCTCAGTGGGAGGCCATAAAGCAGCCACAGACACAAATTGCAGCAAGGGAAATTCTGGCAGGCCACGAGGAAAAAGATTTTCCCCCAAGTAGAGAAACAGTGCAGTACTGGAACAGGTGACCAGAAAAGCTGGGGAATCTCCACCTGCGGTGATATTTAAAACTTAACTAGGCAAGGCCTTGAAGTTAACTTTGAAGCTATCCCTGTTTTGAGCAAGAGATTGGACTAGATGATCTCCCAAGGTCCCTTCTAGCTGGAATTTTTCTATGATTCTATGACCTCATTTTTTTTGGCAACGGGTGTGGAGAGATCCAACTTAGAGTGTCTAAACTATCAGGTTATAAATCCATTTTCCTGACTTTTTAGCTGTTGATGTAGTTGGTATATCTTTTGATTGTACACACTTTTGTATTATAGAGGAATCATATGAGCACAAAGAACAAATGACTACATTTCCTAGATAAAAACTTCCTGCATGGGAAATGTGCCTTTTATCAAGATACACCTCGAATAGCTAAAGATTCATGTTATGTTTCTGAGAAGGATCCTTCTGAAACATGGGAAACACGGCCTCTGAAACATGGGAAATAGCCACAAACACAAGAAATGTCATGAGCTATTTAAAGGCACTCTGCTCATGACAGTGCATGACAGCGTTCATAAGGCCGATGGTAAGCACAAAAGTTTTTAATAATTTTTCACAGGGTAAATCAGTTGCTTTTAATTACAATCATTCCTAGGCTAACTGCACCGTGTAGGACTATTACATGACAGCAAACCTTTAGTATCCCTTCTGACCACCCAACAGATGCTTTTTTTCATGGCACAAAATGGCCCTAGTGTTTCACGTCAGGGATGGCTGCCTTTTAGCCATAGCAGTAATTGCCGAACACGCAGAGGTGAAGACCATTTTCAGAGCTGTCAGACTGTAACAGGAGTAGGTTATGATAAAACACGAAGTGTGGACCCTCTTAAGGGGTGTCTCGGATGCCACAGAATTGGACAGAAATCCAGGATGTAATAGATAGTTTCATGTGAGGTCATTTTTCCCCTATAGTCCTTCTGCGTTCCAAGATTATTTTTGTTGCCTGCCACATACTGTCATGTTGATAGCCTAACATTTCCTTTACGGTGATGTAGAAGAAACATCATAAATGCAGAAACAGAGAGTGTTCCCATCACTGCCACAGTTCATAGCCTGGGATTAAAGTGACTTATTTCTTTTTAAATCAGAGGGCTTGCCTTTTTTCATATGAACCTTGAATCACAGCAGGGTTAAGGATTTCCTGCATCGTAACCCTGAGCGTGAGTTACACAACATGAATAGCTGTGTCAGTCCAAAGGCTGAAATGGGGGGAGGACCGACTCCTGCTATCACTACCTCTGAGTGAATGACCTTGCTCCCCTTCTTCCGCCGCTCCTGGTGCCTGCTAGACCCTTTGCCGAGCCAAATGAGATCTCTGGTCCCCTGCATCGCCGGCAGGCACGCAACCCCCCTGGTGCGGCGTGGGGTTGAGAGTATGCGGCTGAGACTGGGGGATGCAGCTTAGGAGGCAGGGGAAGGGAAGGGGGAGCTGCTCATCTCAGTGGTAGGAAGTCATTAGATCAGCTTAAGCCTTAAGTGTAATTTTATCCTCAAAACCACTCTTATTTTAGCCTGTAAACCATTTGTTGGAAAACATCTTATTGCTTTTTGAAGTGATTCAAGTCCTCAGACAATACTGTCTTAAAGAGGTATCTCAGTGGGAAAATTTTGCTGACACAAACTCCACAACAAACGAGAACAAAACACAGACACAGTATGGCAAATAATCTGAAAATGATGCTCCTGTGACAGGGAGGTGGCTATTTGTCTTTCACTAGTGTAGTGTCTTCTGTAGTTCCCCCTCCTTTCTGTCATTTAATGGAAAGCAGCTACCCCCGGCCCAGGCCTGCTATTTTCATATTTGATGTAGTAGAATGAAAAAACATGATTCAAAACAAAATATCTTCTTTTGTTTGGTTGGTTTGTTTTGTAAAATACTTCCTTTTTTTTCTCTCTTTCAAGACTCATCTGCATTCCAAGTCTGTTTCTGCTCCCAGATGGTACATTTCACAGGCATGGTTTACTGACCATTTTAAAGACCCATTTATTATGTGAAAATATAACAGGAAAAAAAGATCAGTATATAAAGAGCATAAGTAAAAGATTTATTTCTTCTTATACATAGGTGTCACTGAAAGGGATAGTGATAGAGAACGTGGTAGTAAATGTTTTCAGGAGGAAAGGTCAACGGCAACAATATCAAATTCTCATAAAACTCCTGTTTCAGTAAATGAGGCAATGAAATGAAAGAAGATATAACATCATCTGCTATGTGCTGTCAAGCATCTGTACGCCCCATTGCAGTAATAATATCGGGCACCCCTTCTTGTCGTCTTGAAGCGGCTATCAAAATGTTTACTTGTTGTGCCTGTCCTCTTGAAACAGTACTGAAAATGAAGGTAGTACAAAGCTGGAAATAACTGTGTTCTTTACAGATCCTTGATTTCAAGTAATTATACAAAAACATACACACAGCGCTACTCTGCAATTACCTTTTGACTTTTACACTGGGAAGTCCAACACGAGCCTTTTACATGAAACTAGATATAACATCTCCATTACGTGTATGGAAGAACTGAAGCCTAATCTCTGTTGTTACGTTTTAGTATTTAGCAATTTATTTTATACATATAGAAGTAATTCACTGTATTAATTCTTATATAAATTGCTATATTGCTATATATGCATGTATTGCTATATATGCATGTATTGCTATATATGAAAGTACTTTTAGTCATTTAGTAATTATTTATTAGGTCATAATCTGTGCTTTGTTGTCTGACACAGACAAATACACTGAAATTAATGGGCTGGACAAGCTTCATTGCACTAGTCTCTCACGGAGAGCTTGTCTTTGCCGCAATACTAATTTGCACTGAACCTCAGGTGGGGACCTGAGCTCAGAGGGGCTTCTTCCTAGGACTTGCTCATCTGCTTGAGGGTGTGAGCTGACATTCAAGTGCTGCTGATACACATGCTGGTAATTAAGTTACAAAACCTCATAAAGTAGTGAACCTAGTCACTTTTTTAGTTGAAGCACTGTTAATAAAAATTGCTGTATTTTCCTGGGTGGTCAGTCCAACTCAAACTAACTAATTTCACGGGGAGCTAACTACAGAGCACTGACTCCACCTGTTACAGAGCAAACAAACTCTGAAAGCCCAGTATCTGGAAAAAAAAAATGCTGGAAAGACACTTGAACAAGAACTTAACAAGATTATTTATTTTGGCTGAGCCAATCAATCCAGAAAACATAACCCATAACTGCTTCATAGAAAAAGATACAAAATAATAGTATGTACGTGTACATTGAGGGGAGAGATGGAGAACAGAGGGACTCTTGAAAGATTTGTTTTTTTCCAAAAACTGAACACATAAATATTCTCATTTTCACATCCTAAAAGGAAAACTTCTACACTTCACATACAAACAGTACTTGATGCTTCACATAAGAATAGCTTCTTGGATAGTATGAGTGGCTGAAGCTCTTACCTAAGCAGAGCCACCCCCTAAACAGGACAATACTTGCAGTCAACAGACTGATGTGATCTATTTATAAAAGCAAATATATCTACTTTTACCATGATAGACATGGAGTCATTATGGAGTAACTCAAGCATGACAATTTTCAATACTGTGCATCAGTTTTGGTTATAAAGTTATAAAAAACTGAAAGCCTTTGTGTGAATATGCTGCTGTGCCTTAATGGAGGATGAGAAAGGCATAAGCTGGAAAAACGTGATGCTACGGAAAAGTTTTCTCTCAGTAACTTGGTGGAGGGAGTGTGTGTGGATAATTGCAGGATAATAGTCTATTTTCAGGTACGAAACCCCAGTGAGATGTCTGCTCTGCCAGTACTGAAATCAGTCATCAAAAAGGCCATGAAGCTGAGGAGTCTTGTTGAGAGCAGGGTGAGGAGGGCACAAGACTTGCAGTGGTCTATTATGAGCCAGAGGTAGCCTGAAGGAGCTGAGTTCTCCAAAAAGCAGGAAATTGCAAGTCCTCGGGCATCAGCTAAACATAAGGACTGACTAGTTTTAAGGGAATCATTCTAAACATTTTGGTAGGGGAAGCCATTTACCTACTGAAAGTCTGTTTCAGTGCTGTTGGAGGGAAGAGAAATGCATTGCTCAGCCCGTGCTGGACCTGCTGAGATAACTGCCACTGATAGTATGAGGATTGCAATGCACGGACCTGTCAGACAGCAAGAGAAAATTGTGATGCCTCCCTTCCACACACGGTCATTTAACTGAGGTGATGGCTAGGAAGCGTGAGCTGGGAAGGCTAGAGTCAGCCAGCCCAGTGTCCGTGTTACATTGCACTAATCTTTTAAAATCCCGAAACAATGTGCTTGTATTTAAGTTGCAAGCTCCTTAGCAGAGGATTACTCTTTGTCACATTTTCCCTTCTTATTGTTGGGTTTTCACATGATTACAAAAGCATCCCTCCCACCTGCAGTAGACTGATACTGGTTTAAACCGCAGCAGGACAGGAGAGCTTAGCTCGCTCTACTCCTCAAAAAGCAGCGTTAACAGGATTTAATGTGCCACCTCCAAGGACCCCTGTTCCAAGAGTTCCCTGTTCCCGAGCTGCCACACTCAGTGCCAGTTACTGTGCTGTCGGCCACGCAGCACTGCCCTGCCAGGGGAGCGCATAGGGTGGTTCTCCCTGCTTCTCCCAGGAACAGGAGCAACAGCGAGGTTTCATCTAGCAGGGCAATAAGCCAGGCCAGGAGCCTGAAACCTCTCTGCCAGGCACGGATTAGGCTGGAAATGAATATTTGAACTTTACATCTGCTTCCTCTTAAAAACAAACAAACAAATCCCCAACCCACACACATTTCTCAGCAACCTGCCTTGCAAATGCTTACTGATAATAAGCCCTTGCAACCTTTCTTTATAGCACCTCACCAACAATTACTGAAAAAACCCTCAGTTTCCCCTCACTGTTACAACTGCTCATTACCAAGTCTGTGTAAGTCTGTAAATCATGCGAAGGACCTGAATTTCTCCAAGGCAAGTGTTCCTCACTCTCTCTGACTCCTGAGATCAGGACAGTAGAGACTGGATATTAAATGTGGATTGATAACCTGGCTGTAGCTTAAAAAGCACCAATAAAAAGCGGGCCTTAACATTAAGTAGATATTGGCTTATTAACTGCTACAGTTAGTACTGTTGTAAAGAAAGGCAGAAAGATATGAAAAGACTTTTAATAAGGTTTGCAAAAATGGCATTTTCTCAGTGACACAAAGCTGTGAGAAAATAAACAATTTCACTCCTTCAGGAACTAAAAAAACCAATAAATAACTGACTATAAACCAAATAAAAATATGCTTGTTAACATTGTCATAAATAAACTCTCACAGCGAGGACTGCTGATTTATTGCATAGATGTCAAAGAGCAACACTTCTGGGAAGCATCAGGTCTATTGTGTATGAGCTGGGCACTTATTCTGGGTCTGGATGCAAAGCCCCACTGAGCCCCGGGCGCAACAGCAGCCCAGTGACACAGGAAGATTGATGGCATGTGCCCTTCCCCTCACGCAGGCAGAAGAGCCTTGCCTTGGCTCACCCAGCCAAAAGCCGAGGGGTGGGCATCATGATTTTAATCTGTTAAAAGAAGCAGAAATAACCCTGGGATTAGGAACTGGAGCCTTGTCTCTTGGAGCTGAACGGCAGAATGCTTTCACACTGGCCCTAAGGCAAATTTGATGAGGTAGTTATTCCTTTATAAAGTAATGAAAAGGATTCAGCATTTTCTCTTTTAGGCGGGAAATCCATTTTTTCCTCCGTGGATGCACTTTGCCACTTTAACTCAGTGGGGAAATCACATGTGCTTTCTTTCTCTAGTCGTGGGATAGTTCAGTTATTCCAAGCAAAAGCACATCTTCAACAGAAAGAACTAAATCCACTGTGCAATATGTATGTATCTTAACACCTACTTGTCAGGAAACTCTATTGGAGCTTCTTCAAACAAGTAGCAGATGATCAGGACGTAAGTTTTGGACTTAGGTACCTAAATTTCACTTTACATATCAACATCCTTTTGCAGACTTGGACCTTTAAAAACATGGATTCTTGTTCCCAAATTTATCTTTGGTCTTCCTCTGCATGTTTAGATATCTAAATAACTCAGCAAGTTCAGCCTGAAATCATGTAAACAGTTTTGGCGCTCTGTCTCATTTGTCACACAACTCATGACTGTCCCAAGCCTTTGATCCTGCAGACCAAACACCCAGCACATTGGCACTGCAACTGAAATCGGGGAACTACACATTTGTAAACATTAAGCAACACTTATCAGGACACTTGCCTAGGGGTGTCTTAGGGTGAGAAGTTATAATGTCATCTCTGTATGAACAAAATAATTTTTATCACTGCTTGTTTCGTTTTTGGTGAAAGGAACAGTGAGTCAAGTCAATAAGCAAAGGGGAAATTATTATTATTATCATCTGTTTCTTACAACTAAAAGTACATGGAAGAGCTGAAGCCAGGCAAGCTTCACAAAGGCCTTTAAATGTGACCATATTCTTTAAACCACGTGCTTTATATGTGACCATGTTAGTTAAATTAAAAATAGTTATGTCAAACTGTTATTTACTGTCCTATACACTCGGCCTATTGTTTCATCCCACTGAAGTTTGAGCAGGAACTTCATGTACCCTGTATTGTCCTACTCAGTAATTCACCAGAAATTCCTGAAGTTGCACAAGTACTGAATCCTGGAACAGGCTCTGAAATGGTGTAGTCATCATCTTTTAAAATTGATGAATAATATTTAAAAATGACTAACAGTGTGCTAGAGCCTTCTTGTAACACGAGATTCACAGAACTGCAGAAAAAATAAGGTTGGAGATCCTTGGAGATCACCTAGTTCAACCTGCTCAAAGCAGAGCCAGCTAGAAGAGCAGGTGGCTCAGAGTCTTGTATAAACAAGTGGTAAATATATCCAAGGATGAACACTGCTTCTCGTGTCTGTTAGAGATTTGCTAATCAGAATCACAATCACTGATCATTTTGATGAGAGGACATCCCCAAAGTGTTTTTTCGCTATCTCATTTTTGAATACCAGGCTTCTCAGTAGAGAGAGAAAGACTTTTTGATGAAGTTGTGTTAAATCTAAAGAGATTATCTAGCTAAAAGCTGAGAAATTGACCAAGCTGTCTTGCATTATTTAAATTGCTTGGGCCAAATCTAGAAGCTCTTCCTTGGGCCAGACTCCCACTGAAGTGAGTTCCAGTTTAAATATGTAGCTTTTTTGCAGCTTTCTATCAGATTTATCCCTTACCCCAGCTCCTGATCTGGACTGGCTGTTGAGGTTCAGTCATTCTGACTCTTGTCGTTAGTTAGCAAAAGGATTTTTATAACACTTCCTCTCTCCTTCCTGAGTATGTGGTACCAAAGGCACAGTTGAATGCATTTATTCTTATAAGTCAGGCTGACCTGAACACTCAGGAAGCATGAGAACAGTAATGAATGAGGAGCTATAATGAGACTGGCCTAGTTTTAAAGGACAGTTGTCCATCAGTGACCTTGTTAAGCATCTGCTCACAGAGTTTCCCTGTTAGTGTCCCTATTTCTCAGAGCTTCACAGCGTGTGCTTCAGAGCAATGCCTCTAGTAGCTTCTTCTTAGTTGCTCCTCCAGCACCTTTCTTTGCTGGCTCCCTCAAAGACACTCAGAGCTCAACCGTACCTGAGATGCCAGCTCCTGGCCAAACCTCAGCCTCTCACAAAGGCTATGGAAATGGAAAGGGGAACTCGAGAGCATCCACATTCACTGGGGTGATGAGAGAAAGGGGGACAGTGCTCTCCCATTAGCTGTAATCGTCTTAGGGTCTTGTAGGGGAACAGTTGCAGCACTGCTGTGCAGCCTTTTTTCTTTCCTCTACTCATCTATAGATGGACACGGCTCAAAGAACCAGCATGTGGAAGAAACATGAATCCAGAGGAAAAAGGTCTAGTCAGCAAGCAAGAAATTTGGCAGGGAGTGTATCTCTTGATAGGAGAACATAAAGGAAATACTATAATCTGTGGTCTCTGAGGAGGTCTGGGGAATGGCACAGAATGGCACTAAATAGCACACAGGTTTAAGCGTGGATATGTGGCATCACAAAAGTGTCTGTAAGACATATAAATGCAGCATAGATTTTTCGGAACAAATCCTACATAACATTGAGTCTTTAGAAATGCACGGGCCCTGAGCTTGCTTTCTTTACAGAGGGAAATAAGTGCAGTGAAAAATTTCACTGATCATGATAGCAATATCTGGCAAAACTAAAGTCTCAAGACAGTCTGGCAAACTCCAGCCAAAAAAAATATCGTGGGCTACTTCTTAAAAACGATGTGGTTTTAAGGACAGAGACAGAAAACTGCCTGTGCAATTCATCCATAACACAGCCTAGCACCAACTAGATCCAGGTTCAGAAAACAGATGCCGTCACCAGTGCAGAGCAGGGAAAAGCTTTCTTACACAATGTGCTGTGGCTTGCGAAAACTTTTAGGAGCTGAAATAAGGTCACCTAATTTTTCTTCCTGGAAAATAATGAAAATGATGAAAAATTGCCAGCCAGGGTTTTGGAGTTCTGATCTAAAACCTCCAGGGACTGGTTTTAAACCATACAATAACTTTTTTACTTCATCTGCTGGTCGTTACTCTAGACTCATACTGGCCCAAGGCGATTAGTAACACACCTTTACTCACTCTCTGGGACCTTAATTGGCTCCCCTGCACTGTGAGCATGGGCTATGACGGCCTCATATCCTCCCTCCTCTGCCTCATTGCATGGGTGTGCAAGGAGGAAAATGCAGTCCGTCCCATGGAGAACAGCTGCAGTTGTTTTGCTGTGGTTTGGTTTGGGTTTTTTTAAGTAACCTGGTATGCAGGCAGAACTTGTCACCAGAAAGAGCAGAGGGGAGATTTCCTAGAGAGATGGGGCAGGGAGGAGAGATGATCTGCTTTAGAAGTGAGCCTGTTAAAAATCATATGGCTGTGAGTTTCCAAGGCTCCAGAAGAAATTAAGCAATAAATGCAGCTGAAAATCAGAGGAGGCAAGTATTAGTGGAGTTATATGTCAGTTCTTCTTGAGAGTCTGGGCTAGACTGAAGAAAAGAAAGAAAAATCATTGAAATAATGTCATATGTGGATTTGTCAGCAACATTTTGTATATTCTAGATATTTGAAAGAAATGATTTTGTTATGAGAAGCAACCTTCTAACAAGATATGGGACTAAAACCCTATCCCAAGCTTTGGGGAATTAAAATTGGATCCAATTTTGTGGTTTGGAGCTGTCTCAAGTTGAATAGCTTGGACTGGGAAAGGGGCCAGTAGAATGTCTATTGCCAGGAGAAACAAAGAACAAGAGGTACATGGTGTAGCCAGTGGACATCACCTACTGGCCCATGACAGCTTATGCTAATGGAAGGAAAGATGGGTTCCCATCCTGTAAATACCCTTTTTCCTCCAAAAAGCTTTCTGTCTTCTCTCCAGCATTGCCAGAACTTGTCACAGTCTCCCTAAGTTCAGCAAATGATCACAATGTCCTGTTCTAGTTAGGGACTACATGAATTAAAAATGTTCCTTAGTCAAAACTTATATTTAAGTTATATTTTTAGAAAGGTCAAAACCAACTAGGAGTAATTTAGAGTAAATATGCAAGAATGTTATTGCAATTTTTTTATGACACCAGTTCAGCTGTGCATAAAAAAGAAACCAAGAAACCAGGATACAGACAAACATCTGCACTGAATTGATGAAGAGACCATTCAGCAGTGGGAATATGAAGTTGCTACTGGACTGATTAGATCTTTATTCAAATACAGTCCCCTTTCCTTCACTGGACTTGATGCTGTCATCATAGGAAGCCCCAATTAACAAAACTAAAAGCCTGAGCCTTTCCCAGTGAAGCTCACCAATGGATGATGTGATCAGCATATGTTCACATAATCCATCTTTACTTGCGAAAAAGCCTACAGAAACATGGTGCTGATGTTGACTCCTTGCTACTCCTCTCTCTCTTCTCAATATCAAGGCCAGATCCCACCTTCGTGGCTCATTTTCCCTTCCGTCTGCTTTACCAAAGCCCTGCTGTACTCTGCTGTGATGGACTCGTTGCTGCTAGAGGCTGACATTCTCCTGCACCAGCAAAAGCAACAACCTTCACACTTGCCCTGAGTATTAAGGCTGCAGGTGTGGGTCGCCTTGCTGCCAACACTGGCCCTGCTATTTCCTGCACGTCAGACAGTGGGTAAGCCTGCATGCTCCAAGGCAGGGCGTTGGACAACTGCTTTGGCTAAGTTGAGGGGACAGTGTGATGTTTGGCATTCCCTGCTCTTCCAAGCAATCCCAGGCAAAGGAGAAATAAAATATCTCTGCAAAAAAAAGAATATCCTCTGAGCTACCTCTGCATGAGTCAGCCTGGGGACAGTATAACTGTGTCTACTCAGCACTCTGTCCAGGCTGACTTTTATTGAGTGCTGCATCAGGAAACACACGCTAATGTTTACACGAGCAACAGTTTGGCACAATCAGGGCAGATCAATAGGTTGAAGGATACGTTGCTGAGGGCACTCTAACTATACTACACACAGTTTTACTTTGGACTAGGTACGGTCTGGTGTCCTGAGCCAAACATCCCTAATGTGAATATGGCCACAGCAAAGTCCTGATTCAACCTGCCAAACTTCAGACATTGAACAGAAGTCCTTAACTTCTCTCTCTGGAGCCCTTCTCTCTTTATTGACTTCCAGGGAACAGAATGCAACCAAGCTCCATACTTCGGCATCTGAGCTTAAAGTTTGGTGGTGCGAATCTTGGCCCACTCCATGGACCTACTCTCACTCAAAATAGGTTCTGCCAACACGCTGAACATATCACATGAACTTGCTGTTGGTTTTGACACTTGACCTTCTCCTTATTTCGGAACTAACATTCTTAATGTAAAAATAACAAACCAGACTAAAAATTATCTCCCTGCTACATTGGACACTTATATCTGAAGGGACTGTTAATAACAAAGGAAGCTTTTCAAGCAGCAAAAAAGAAAAGTTTTCAGACTTCCTTTTTTGCTGCTTATTAAGACTTCTGACAGTCTTTTTTTTTAATATCCTTTTTCCTTCCACTGTCTAGCATCTCTCAGTCATTTCTAAATTTAAAGCATGTGTGTCCCAAATATGATTTTATGGCAATGCATCTTGTCCTAACCTGTGGTTTTGTTTGGTTTTTTTTTCTTTTATATTCAAGTCAGTAGCATTTTCTTCCATATTTTGCGTAATTTAAATAGCTATGAGAAAGCAGAGCAGCTAATAAGACACATCTGACACTTCTTCCTGTCAAAGGGTAAGCCCAGCTGTGAAGCTTGAGTAGCTTGGGCTGTAAAGAGCTCATTAACCTCATGCTTTAGAAGCTCTGTGCTACAGTTATTGAACCAGCTGTGAGCTGGGGGGCTAAGACGTGGCTTTGGGCTCCCTCCACGCCAGTAGGGCCATGGGTGGGCTCCACCAGAGGAGAGAGCACTCACTGCAGCTGCTGGGGAGGGAAAGGATGCAGCACAGCCCTTTTCTCTCGCAAACTTTTACTACCTGTCGTTTTCTTTAGGAGAGGACAACTTCCCCCATCTTTTTTCTCTGCCTCTATGTCCTGACCCCACAGATGCATGTCGCTCTTCTCTCGTCACTGCCTCATGATGCCTCTCGCAGCAGGACTCCTGAGCCACAGCAGCCCGGTAATACTCGCATCCAACTGTCTGTTTGAAAAGCATCATTCTTCCAAACTGTATAAATAATCCAAGGATTAGCTGTATAGCATTTGATCTCTGACCAAGGCATTTGTTGCTATTGTCTAGTTTTCATTTTGTACTGCTAATATAGCTGGAGTCTCTTGGATATGAAGTCTTGCTGGCTTGCTCTTTGCCAAGAATCACAGAGACGGAGGCTCTGGCGGTACAAGTTTTGTTCTGCAAGTTCTGGTTTTCTCCTTTTTCCCTTAATTTTCATTTCCATCTCTTCTGATCAACCTGCATATTCTTCCCTTAAAAAGCTCACAGATTAGGATGGTATGAGTTAGCTGGCCTGTGCCGATTTATTTTGGGTAAGAGTTAGCCTGCTGTGGAAGTCCACAGCTGGCTGGGAGAAGTTTGCCAGCCTGGCATTTTTCAGTAATAAATCTCCTGGTTGAGTTTATCTTTTCAATCTTAGAACTGTAAAGCCCATGTAAGTCTTTAGACCAGAAAGTTGAACTTGTCTGTTGAAGGTTTTGGCCCTTTAATGTTCAGGCTGAGGACTTCCTTTTGGATAGTGACCTCCTGAATATTTCCCCAAACATTTGTTCATGGAGGCACCTGTCCTTCATTTGCATAATGTATGCAAAAATGTATGTGCAGGCATGGTTTGATATTTTCCTCATTTTTCCACAAGATGGCACACTTTTCTTATAACTGTACAGTGCATGCTAATAACTGCACAGTGCATGCTAAAATACGTAATGTTTTCTGCATATGACAGTAATACAGCAAATTAACTTACTCTGTAGAAGTCCGTTGCTTTATTTTGCTCATAGTTAGTTGATTTACCCTGGCTAGTTGTCTTAGAGAATCTTGCCTTCTCTCTTCACTTCCAGTTCTCCTCCCACCGCTTCCTTTCCCAGCCCTCAGAGGACCTGTGTCCATGCCATCACAAGGTAGGCTTCCTATAGGCTTGAACTTCACTCTGTGATGCCAGAACACCACATTTTGGGAACTATGCCCTTTAGCTTGATGACCACTTCATCTTGTAGGTAAAGGACAAACCATTTCTGGTGTTCAGTGAGGTGAATACGTTGAGCTCCGTGGGGAGCATAGGGAGGAGAGCACAGACAAGGGTGTTTCTCATCAAAATATTTGTAGAAAATTTGGAGTTAGTTTCTGTGTTTGTTTGGTTTTGTTTTTTGGGTGCAAAATGTGCCACTAGTTAACCCTTATTTCCCATCTGTGGCAATGTACTTGACATACTGCAGGCTTACTGACAAACTAGTTACAATCTGCACAGGAAGAGGCTGCCATCCAATATTTTTACCAATGATCTATGCACAGTTTGGTTGACAGGATTGGAATTTTTTTTGAAGTATTCTTTACTTTAAACAAAATCAGATTTGAAATTACTTTTAGTTTCTGTTATGAAGCATCTATATCGGAGCTGTTTCTTTCTGGCTTAATACTCTGAACCACCCCATGAACAAAACTTATGATGTGTCATCATAGATGAACTTTTGGACTGGGTGCTAGGCAACTTAGATGTCCTAGGGGTTGTGGCCAAGGAAGGAACTTCGCAGCGTGAAATCCCTGGCTCAGCTTAGTGTTAAAAATTTAAAAAATAAGCATTGTGCTAGTGATACAAAAATGCCTACAGGAACTTTTAGAAACTGTTTTTCCCTTTGGAATGGGAGAAAAACAGTCTGAATATTTCAGCGGATAGTGAGTCTTTGACACTGTTCTAGTCAAGTTGTTAACCAAAGTCATGCACATTGAGTAGCCCTGTCACAACAAATACAGAACCCTGCAACAGTGTCAGTACTCGAGAGAGCTGTTACATCCCCCAACCCCTCTACTTACATAAACAGTTTATTTCAATTTTCCCCTCCTCTAGTCTCAAGAAAGACTTAATCTTCCCTGACAAAAAGAGTCAATTACATTGAGTGAGAAAGAACTATCTTAGGTCTTAAACTTTATCTTAAATCTTAAAAAGAACTCTTAAGATGTTTAGGTGGAGGGTTGATTTGGTTGCTTTCTTTAGTTTTTGTTGTGTAATGGAGAGGCCAATCAGCATGCCTCAGCCTTTTTTTCCTGCATAGCTCTGTCTCTATATTATGTAATTAAACATAATGCAAGGTATGCTTCTACTGTACACACTCCTCATATGCTGGGCATATATCTCTGGTTTTAATATGTGGTAAATGGCACTACAGTTTCATTCTGTTGTACAGAAAAAATAAAGACAGACCTCACTGATATCAATTTAATAGAAATAATCATAAAATAAGCTGCTAGCCTACCTTATTAACTTAGCTGAAATAATTTCTGTCATATGATTGCAGCATCATAAACCTACTAATAAATTCACACAATTGCTACATACTACATAGGATTATACTAAACAAACTGGACGGAGGGAGAGAGAGAAAGAGGGAGTTAATGTTTCAGCACTGTATCTAGTGCATAAGTACATTGAATCAATACGTTCAGTAGCCGGAGGAGAAGGACCTGGGAGAAGCAGCCAGATAATCAGCTACTCTCCTACTGTCTGCAAGTCTTTTTTTCCCTCAGATCTGATAACAGACACTGAAAAGCAGGCTCACCATCAGTGCTATTCGTAGCATTCTTTTTCTTTCCTTTTTTCTTGCACACCATGAACTTGTCTTTTCTTCCTTAAAGTTTGCTATGGATGCCTTTTAGAACAAAACACATGCTGACCTGCTGCAACAAGTTTCACTGTCAGAAACTCAGCGCTGCTCCTCTCTGGGTGGGAACGTCCCATTCCTTTGCCTCTGTCATGCCAGTGGATCCTGTCTCCCAGACAGAATGACTATAGGGCATAATAATCTATTCAGAAATATGTTCTACTTGAACACTTCAAATCCTATTATGTCTGAATTCACATGACTTATTTCTCATGCTCCATTACAGGCCCAGCTCCTTTATCCCACGCTGTATTTCCCCTCGGCCACTGCAGCTTCATCTCAAAGCAAGCAGCAAGCCAGGGACCTGCAGCACCATTGGCAGAGGTATGTTCATTTTGAATTGACTTCAAATAAAGTTTCAGCTGAGTTCAGCAAACCAAGCATTCTAATTTGGGAACATCAACACTATTCATTTCCGTCAAAAATGTTAAAACAAAACATGCCAACTTTCCAAAATATTATTAAAAAAAAAAAGATAAAATATCAGCAATTCCTCTGGAATGCAAATTGTGATTCACAGTCTAATCTATCTATAGGCAAAGGGAATCAGTGTGTGAATGAGACAGAAGACGACCTTCTGAGCAAAATCAAGGGAAGGAATATTTAAGAGCTCTGCTGTTCGAGCCATCCACTACTGACGGTCCAATATGGAAGACTACCAAAACCACCAACAGATTGTACATAATGCCACACAAGATGATGTCAGCAGTCCAGGTTTGAATAGTCTCTGGCACTTACATAGGCACGAGCCACCACCATACAACCCCCTGAATATTTTTTTGAGGTGAATGATAATTGAGTAGCCTAAGAGAGATGCAACGTCCCTCCCTCACCCTCACAAGTTTGTCAGCCAGGCAGAAGTCAATGGGACAGGGAAGTGTTGGCCTCTATTGATCGCTCCATAGAACAGTCTAATCCTTGGTCTTGCTAAATTGTCATCTTCTGACTCACTACTTGTATTTTCTTGAGGTTTATAGATTTTCCTGTTGGTATTTTTGTCTTAAGTCTCTGGGTGAGTATAACCAACTGAATAATTCTGTGTCTGTCTTTGTTCCAGCCTTTCTTCTGTTGCAAGGTTTTGGCTTATGCATTCACTCACAGATCAACCATGACTTTTTTCTGCAGGAGAGCTGAGCCAACTTCACAGACAAGGGAGTCTCACCAAACTGGGCCCTGTCTCCCCTACTCCATTGGCAAGGACAACCACAGCCCCTAAAGCAACAATGGACTGGCTTATGCCCAAGCTGTTGAAGACTAGCAGCTCACAGCCTCTAGAGCACACTGGCTCAACCAGGGAGTGAACAAGCTTGGATGCAATATGGAAAAGCAGAGGGCAAGGATCCTCTGATGAAACAGTGTGATCATATCCCAAGAGACTCTTATTCAGAGCTAGGTATTCAAAACAGGTCTTCTGAGGTCATAGACCTCAGACTACTTCTTCCTTTTTCCAGTCTTCATTGGCAAGATGGAGAGAGGTGGGGACAAGAGAAGGTCCATCTAAAACTTCTTTTGGCTATCAGTTTTAAAAAAAAGACATTCAGAAGATGCTTTTGACTCTTGCACGTATCATTTCAGGAATACTTTCATCCCTACCTACTGTTTGTATCCCATCCTCTTTCTAGACCCAGAAGCATATCAATAAGCAGTGACATGTGATGGAAACCAGAGAAAAGAGCACGTGAAGCTGTGGTCACTCATTTTTTTCTCTGAGTAATGAAATGGAAATAAATAGTGAGATGAAACTTCTAATACAGGCACCAGTGAAACAGCTTATGACGTCCTGCTTTGCATCTGTGGCAAGGTCATGTGGATCAGTAGTTACCTTCCTGCTACTATATGATTTTTCCCAGAAAGCTCTGGAGGAGAAGGGTGGCTGTGGAGAGGATAAGATGCCATTTTTAACTTTCCTTCAAAGTATCTGAATTTAAGAGAGGTTGTTGGGGGGTTTTTTAAGTCCCCTTAGACAGTCTTTCCTTCCTACTCTTCTTCATTCTATTACCTTGGGATTTAAATATATTCAAGTCATGGAGAGATAAAAGAATGAATGTGATTGATTGCAATATCGTGTCTCCTGTCTCTCAAGCACAAGTAGTGAGCTTCCTCCTGAGCAAGGTTATTCTTTTCAAGGTGTGGAAAGATAGGGAGAGATTTCATTCTCTTGCATGGGGAACCTGTCAGGCACACTGAAAGCCCCTGTGTTCCTGTCACCCCTGAACTCCAGCTCTGCACACACTGCTACTCCTTGTCATTCCCCCATGCCGCTGCACTGCAGTCTCCTTTCCGATTTCCTTCTGTACCTACCCAAGCCCAAGGAAAGAAAGACTGTGTAGGACACAGATGATACTACGGGGGGGCCAGCAGCAAGACAGGCCTTTGCAGTAGGCAGCACTTGCTGCTGTGAAGAAACACACTTTTCCATAGCACCTTTTCCCTGGTTACCAGCCTGCCTTTCCAGTGAACCCTTGGCCATCCAAGATAGCTGCAAGAGGCAGCCGCTCAACTCCACCTGAGAGGCTCCATCAGCTCACCGGGCTGGTTCCCACCAGGGCCAGGGAAGCAGAGCTGGGCTAGGGGCTCTCCTGACGAATCACTGGTGCCAGCTCAAGTGTGAGGAGGAAACAATGGGCTAAATATGCCGAGGAGGAGCAGGGTGAAAGGAGCAACTGTTAACATCTGCCCTCAGGGATGCCAAACATAGAGTTGTAGGGTTTCATCCAACAGGGTGGGGAGCAGGAGCTTACAATTCTTGCAGCCACCAATTTTATCTATGGCACTGGACCTGGTAATTTCCCTGCAGCTGGGGGAAGCCAACCACCAGACCACCTTGTTGCTTTTAATAACATAATATAAGAAGGAAATCTCTTTGTGATAGGATTTTAGAGACAAAATGCTTAAACACAGAGAAAAGTGATTGGCTCCTTGACCTCAGTTTGCAGGATGGAGAGTTAGGTCCATGCTGAGATCTAGTTTTGACCACTGAAAGGCACTTAATCAAGCAAGTAGACTCTGCCAAGCTGAGGAAATAACGCAGTCTCGAGTGAAGCTCATGGAGCATGAATGATGCATTGGCATTGTCAACTTGGTAGAGCATCCACAGTACTAAATTAAATACTAACTTCTGAGGCAGAAAGCAGTATTGAAACCTGATTTCATGGAGCGCAAAACATCACCTAATGCGGTGACTAAATTAATGACTTCATTTTACAACTGGGAAGACCTCACTGGATAACCTCATTTTATCTGAGTTTTCAAGTGCAGGCACCATTCACTAAGACAAATTATTTGTAGGCACAGCTGGGCAACGTTGTAGCAAAAGATGAATGGATGTAGTGAATGGGTGGCCACTTGGCAGCACAGGAACTCCTGTCCCAAGGCATGAGCTCCAGATCCACCCTGTCACAGCAGCATCTCAGAGGCAAATCAAAAATTGTTGGAGCACTGAAATGTTGATCCACATTTAGAGTACTATGTTACATCACTGATGGTTGTTAATTATTATTAATGCTATGTTTATCTGGAAGGAAGGTATGTTGATATGTACCTTCAAGAAATTTTTGCAAAAGCCAGTTGTGCTGAGTTGAGTTGTGTGAAGTTGACATTTTCTGAAGTTTATTATTTGGCATTTGGATACTGAGTGAAGCAGACCACACCCAAGTGCCATCCCGATTTTTCCACTGTGACTCCAACTTTGAGAGGAAGAAGACTAAAATTGCATCAAATAATAACCATGTCATCACTCTTTGACATTGTTGTGAACATTAATGGCTAAACAACGTTGTATTGGGCATAAAAACCACCACTTTCAGACTTGCAGAGAGAATAGATTGCCTGAAGATGGTAATTTGGTAAGATAAATTTGGATCTGAACTAAAGGGCACTGGAATAATGTAAATGCTAATACTTCTCTCTGTGGATTTTACCTTTAAAGAGTACACATTTCCGATTTCTCTTTCCCTGTATAGGCTGAGGAATATGCATTGCCATATAGCTTCTTATTGTTCCCATTGGATGCTCAGTCTGAGAGCTGCTCTAACTAGGATTATAGTGAAGTTAAATTAAGTTTTACATTCGAGAATGTATTCCATCTGGGTTTTTTTTTTCAAGTTAGCTTTCTAGAACCAAGCCAACCAAGGAGAAAGAAGAAAAAAAGATTTTGATGTAGCAGCAAATACTTTGCATTGTAACATCCCTAATGTAGTAATCTAGACCACAGCCCAAATGCTAATCCAGTCTTTTACTGTCCCAGTGGGGAAAATTTAGCAATATTACAGAAACCATGGTGAAAATCTTATTAAAGGGAGAATATCTCGTGCTGAAGAAGGTAAAGTTGCTCTGAGCTTTGAAACTGTTGCTCTTTATGCTTTTTTATATTAGAAATATCCAAGATAATGCAGCAGTTTATCTCTCTCTGCTGCTGTAAGGTGGGATATCAACATATATCAATGTCCCACCTACAACTTTCTCATTCCTGAAACTCAGGTCAGTTCTGTGCCTGAGGAATAAAACAGCAATGAACACTTTTATGTTTCATGACTAGCAATGGTAAAAAACTCTATATTTCTGTTCCATGATAGTTTTGAAATTTTGAGCATACAAAGTTACATACCAAAATGAAATACATTGTGATGTTTCCTATGCAAAAGGAAATTTCTTTTAAATTCCAGAGTTTGCCTGCAGTTTGCCTTTGGCACCCTTCTTGAAAAGTCAAGGCTTGACCTCCAGGGCTGTATTTTTCCTGTTCTGTTTCCTTGATGAGAGTTTGTACCACTTGCTTTCCTCTGCCAATACGATCAAAGATTAATAATAGTGCTGTTAGGAAGACATAATTAGCAGTGTTTGGGTATGGTGTTTTTTTGGTTTGTCTTGGTGAGGGGTTTTGCTTCCGATAATTGTTTTAAATTTGATGATTGTGCATTTTCTCATTCACTTAAAGAAAATAAGAGAAGAGCCTGAAGTGTTTTCCATTTTACATGAACGTGTAGCCCTAGACACTGTCACTTAAAACCGGTATGCTGGAAGAAGGAGAAGGAAGGCAGAAAAGGAAATGAAATAATCCAGAAAGAGAGATGGATAGCAAGGCATAGCAAAGGCCTTACGTTATAAAGTCACATTTATTTTGGGCAGTTATGACTGGCCCTTTTCTGAATAATAGGATTTCTCCTGGGTCTGTGGTGTTGACAGGCAGCAGTTACAATCCTTGGAGATGTATAACCTGGAACTGAAAGCCAGAATATACAAGGATATACTTAAACCTGAGCAATTAGTCCCAAGGCAAATTCCTCACTCATTCCTCATTGTTTATTATATATTTGTTCAGCTCCCACCTTTCCTTGTGCAAAATCAGAGATTTCATTCTTTATTATAATTGCAATAGACTCTTGATTTAATCAGCAACCACATGGATTACACAAGGACAATGACAATCTCAAAGGTGTTGAGTATTTTGGCCTCAATCATCTGGCAAAATCATCAAGTGGAGTCATTACTTCCAGCACAGACACAGTTTCCCTGAAATAAGCATTAGAGTTTGCATTAAAAGTTTGCTGGTTTGAAGTCAGCGGCCTTCAGGAAAGAGTGCCAGACAAGCAAATACAAGGGGAAGAGAGTGGGAAGCAAGCACAGTGACTGGGAGCACTGCATAAAACAGCAGTCACTGCAGTTTCAGGAATCAGGGAGGCCATTTACCACCAACCAATGACTTGATCACTCTCTAGCATGTACAGTTTGCTGTATGATTTTGGAAAGCATGGATTTTTTTGGCAGTTCCTGATCTGCTTCCCAGAAAGCTTATTGCAAATCTGGACACTGGGACTAGACATATGCTCTTTATGCTCTAGGTTACTGGAGGCATCCTCCCAAGGGTGGCAGATATGGCATAGGAGCAAAAACAAACCTATGCCCTTATGGAGAGGTCATGGGAGGCCAAGTGAGGTATCCTATAGAGCCTCAAATGGCAACAGACACGTATGTGTAGGCAAATGAATTACACCCCTTACTTACCATCACAGCAGATAATGAAAGCGCATCGCATCCTGCTAGGTGCTCCTGGATGCTCGGTCAGTGTACATATTTACTCATTAATGCTAATTTAGGTAACAAAATCTGCATTTGAAGAATTCAGCATTCACTGTCTTCACAGCGTAGGCTAACAGGACACTTTGCTGAATGCCAGCAGATTACATTAAGATCTCTTTAAAGGAGGAGCTGTCTGTTTTGGTATGTTTTGAGTAAATCTAGTGGATACTCTAGAAGAAATCATGAAGAATAACCTCTGACTTTGCTGTTGACCTACTGCATGGCCTCAGACAATGCTATAAGAAGAATATAAGGTCTCTTTTCAGGAGAAAAGAGAAGAGAAGAAAACAAAACTCAACCAACCTTATCTGGACTGTAGGAAGTAACATGAGATAAAAGTTCACGTGAGGACAAGTCAATGTATAATTACCGCAGAAATTAATAGGCTGGTTTAAACTACGTCTTCCCCCACCAAGTATCAACATTCATCTACTAACTCAAGTGGCACCTGCAGACAGACCTGTCTTTACAAGGATTTTATTTTACATTGGTTACCACATTAAGTATTTCATAGGAAAAATATATCTTTTTTGTCCCTGCTGGAAATTAAGAAAAATGCATAAAATGCATCGAGCTAGAAATATTCCCACAGGAAAATTTGCTAGGCAGACTACTTGCAGAAAGCAAGCACTAAAAAAAGTTTGGCATGATTTGAAATTATTTTTCATCATTTGACATGATTTGAAATTATTTAAGAGTGCTGTGAAATGATTACTCAAAGCTCTTGAGCCTGGCCTGACTGCAGAACACAGCTCTGTACTGGTGGAGACAAACCAGTGAACTGCCAATGAAGTACAAGCATGGGCAGAAGTTGGGCTAAGGACCTGCAGCAAACTAACTGTAGGAAAATAAAATGTGAGTTATTTGAGATGGTGTTATTCACAAAGATAAGGATTTCTGACTCTCTGAAGCGATGTCTTCCTACAAAGCCATAAATGAGAATGAATTACTTCAGTGGTCACAGCCGGTGTAGCAGAAGGGGTTCCCATGTCACAGAGCTGAGATTTTGTGGGTATCTACTCAGGTTATGAATCTGCTGGAAACAGAGAAGAAATCACACAGCCAGGGCTACAAAGGCAAAGGAAGACTTTTTCTGTCTGTTTCTAGAGTGTTTCACTGTATAACCTTTATGCTTCCACTTCCAAAAGGAGATAGGATCCAATCTGGCTCTGTCAGCGAGCATTAAAAATAATTTGATTCTAACCTCTGCTACTGTCCTGCCTAAAAAATGAGGGACAGATTGACTGACAGAAGAGAGAAAGTGCACAGGACTTTGAACTGCAGCAATCACTACCGCACCAATATTAACTAAAGATGAAACTAGCAGCACTGAGAGACAGAGAAAATTGTGAATACCTGATGTAGGTATGAATTGTGCAGCAGATCTAGTGAGCCTCCTAATAACAGTATGCACAGCTGAGCCACAGACCAATGCACAGTGACTTAAAGGCAGTAGAATTGAGAACAATTAGCAGACACAGCCCGGCATACCCAAGTCATTACAGTAATTTTACGAAATGGGCTTAAATTAGAAGAGAAGGATACATAATCACAACTCTTTCTTGCTTGCTCACTTACTTTTGGGAGGGCAAAAGGGTACTGCCTTACTGCACTTGCCATTTCCAAGCCTGGTTAAGGAAACTCCCACTTCTACAAAGGGCGAAGACCACGAGTGTATTTTCAGACCAGAGCGATATCTTGCTGTTACATACAGTGCCTGCTCCTTGAAGAAGAGTAGCCAGGATATGCTACATAAGCTAATTCATATCTCAGTCACACACTTCAGTCCAGCAGTCCATCCAGTCATCCTGCCCCGAGGTAAACAAAACCAGAGCCTGCTGGAGTGAGCAGCTGCGGAGAAATCCATAGATAGCCGTGCGTGTGCAGCGATGCTCCCCGCGATAGCCTGTGCCGCACTGCTCTGGGTTGTTTAGCTGGGATGCAGCTTGAGTGGATTTCCGCAGAATTTATCTTGTGTATAGTTCTAGAATGGGAGGCCTTTTCATGTCAAACTGTTTTAAGGAGGAGTTCAAAACTCTATTATTTTAATGCTTCTTTCATCGTTTTTCCTTATCACCTCAAGTTTGTAGCAAGGTCCAGTGTCCAACAAGATGTATGTCAGAGGAGTGGGACAGCAGAATGGCAGGGGAAACCTGTCTTACAGACATTGGCAGAGGGAAATCTGGAGGGAGACTCAGCCTCCTGACAGAGTTTACCTTTAAAGAGATTGGAAGTGTTTGATTAGGAGGCTGGATGACTGGATCAATACGGTAAGGTCAGCAAGTAGGCACATGAGATGTAAAGGAAGAGCAGCTCAAGATGCATCCTGGGCATTGGAAAGCAGGAAGGTGAGAAGCTCCAGGAGACTTCCAACTTGCCTTTGCCTTTACTTGCTCTTGTCTCCACCCTGAAAGTTTCCACCTTCCCAGAAGCAAAATGCTTATGTGGGGTCCATGGGAAGAGGAAACAGGTGGGGAGAGCCAGATTCAATGTTGCTGGACCTTCAGGGGAAGGAATCTGGGAACATAAAGCAGGATGAGAGAATGGTTGCACTCACGGAGGTGCAGGTTGCTGGGGACACAGGGGTTTGGAGGAAGCTGCTGAGAAAGATGGGGTACAGTGGTCCAGTGTTACACAGAAGAAGATGGGAGAGAGACTCTGAGAACCACAGCCATCTTTGTTAAGACACAGGAATTCCAGTCACTATCCTGAGCCAGCTGCAAGCCAGCACTATGCAACCCAGCGCTGCTGGTCAGTCACCAATTGTCACAACAGCAGCAGTTGACTTCAAAGCCATGTACAACTCTTTGGGTACGAGCACCTATTTCTTAAGAAGACCTTGGGTATAGCTGGGATTTTTGTTTGTCTCGCTCTCAGGAGGCTGCTTATACCTATCCCTGTTGCTTTTGTCCATTTAAGGGCCAGAGAGAGAAAGAAGGCACGTTTCCCAACTATTTTCTTCTGCCAGTAACTGGGTACATAGAAGCTTTGCTTTGCTTCATAGCAGTGTTACATTAACACTTGAAGATGCCAAGTCAAAGCAATCTGACCTTCTAAAGGAAGCAATATTTTGTATTGTGGTTACTGGTGTCTCTCAGTCTTCATTGCAGAGCACAGCAGTGTTTTTGATTAAAGGTAAGTATTGCTGCTGGGGACTGAGAAATGATTAGATCTTGGGAGCAGCTTAAAAGCTTTTACTCAAAATCCATAGAATGAAACAGAAAATTTTCCAGGTGATAGGCACCGACTTTGGGTGTTAGGCATGCTGATGACTTATCATCTTCAGACCCATCCTGCCCAGTCTTCAGCTTTTGCAGGGGCTGAAGGTAAGACTACGACAAAGTATTTAGTAGCAAGTCAGTTGCTGATATGTTGATAAATTGAGATTTCTCCATAACAAAACTTCATCATCCCTCTACAGGTCATTAATCTGTTATATGTTGACCTTTGAGACCATGTGAGTGCACCTGTAGTCATGTCTCCTCTCTGTCTTCTAGAGAAAATTGTGAATAGGCTCCCTGGGGAGGAACTAAGAAAGAAGTGGCAGAGGAGCATTAACTTATTTGATGCACGTGTCTCCTAGGCCAGGACAGAGAGAGCTCATAAGCACCTTTAATTGCTCTAAGCTAGGCACAGTGGAGGCTTGTTCTCTCCAAAGTTGCCCATGCTGAGTTGTTCTTTTTTCCTTAACAGAAAGTCTTGTTCATTGTCAGTATTGTTCATTGTTACTGGTACAAAAGCTCATCTCAGAGCTCTGGCAGCTTTTGCAACGTTATCACAAATTTTCCCGTAACTGGTACTTGGTTGCATAAGGTAGAACTGTCAAAGCTACGGTAGGAACAGTGAAGTTTTTAAAGCACAGAGTTCTCTGGGATATGGGCTCTTTTGACCTCCTTTATATAGTGTAGTGTCACCTAATGAAGTTTTTTTGGGTCTAGACAGAATGGTTCAAGACATTACCAGGTTGGAGATTATGAGATGCTGTGAAGGATCACGCAAGGACTCCTATTCCATTTCAGAGTAATAGCAGGTAGATTACTAGCAAGGGCAAGTCATAACCCAGGTGACTTTGCAGCGAATTGGATTAGAGACATTTGCAGACCTTCTTTGCGAAGGAGAAGGGAACTTCATGTTGAGAGGCTAAGGAGCACAGATGGGGTCACTACTTACACTTCTGCAGCTACTCCTGAAATGACTGTGTTATCACACCCCACCACATACCCTACTCAGACAATAAAGCAACTGCAAATTACGCAGCAGCTCCACCGCTGGCTGCCTTGCGCTCCCCACATGGCGGGATGCTGCTGGGAACTCACCTTCACTGGCCACCGTGTGCCGCTGACTTTGCCCTACCCAGGGGCTTCCGCTCTTAGAAGGGAGTTTAAAAGAAGATTTAGAAATTAAGTATCAGCAAATCCTTAGAAATACTGACAGGTGTCTCTCATATTTAAGACGTAAAATGCATCTTGCCAGGCTTTTTGAAGTGCTCAAATATGAACATTTTATATTTAAAAAAGTAAAAGAAGAACATTTCATTTAGAACTGAATGTGTGGGCTGGTACCCAAAAGCTGAGAAATAAATCATTGTACTATTGTTGTAGTTCTCCTCAGACCCAGGAAATTCGCCTGTAAGCTGAATTTAAAAGTTAAAAAATTTTCATACAGGAATATAAGGTAAGACTTTCAAACAACTTTTACACAAAAAAAAAATGTACAGAAGTATTATTCAAAGCATTATTCAGGGAAAACGTATCATTCCCCCAGAAACAGCTTCTTGGGAAATATTTTTACCTCCTCTGGAAGGACAAATGTTGAACATCTTTTACCATAATCAGTGGTGTTCGTCACCACTTTGGTGATGGTCAGTCACCCTAAATTCTGAATGATCCAGTTCTTGTGTCTGTTTCTCATATCAGTCTGACATAATTAAACCTGCAGAGTGATGGAAATATGGCATTGTGCCGTTATTGTCTCTAAAGTAATCCGTGTTTACTGTGGGATACAAAATTTAAATCACGTCCTTTCTGATGTACACGACCTCACCCATAATAAGAGACTTGGCAATCACCAGAATGTAAACAAATCTGGTCGTGATGGTTAAGCAGAGAAACCAAGCTTCCCCCTTCAGCTTTGTGGCTCAACTTCATTTCCCAAAACCATTCTACATACAGAAAAAGGTGTCAAGTTACCAATATGCTGAAAAAAGAAGCCCTTAGATGTCCAAGTCAAAAGAAGTGACAAACTAATTCAAGCAGCCTTGTGACTTCTCTTCCAGCATAGCCTGGCCTAGCCTACCCCAACACATTAATAGTTGGGTGTCCTAATACTTCAGGTTTTGCGACTACACTGGGACAATAGCATAAGAAAGACACAAGTTATAAAAACAAAGCAGTGTGCAGTAATGGGAGACAACTTTTTTAATAATGTACTTAATAGGGCCAGTAAAGCGATGGAATTATAGCGGGCACAAACAGTTTCTTGCAAGTGTTTACTTTTGACAAGTCAAGTGTTTTCATGAAGACAAATTGTGTCAAGCAGTATGCTCAGCCCACATACTTGTCTGTTCCCTGAGGATACGAGGGCTGGCCTTGATATCCAAATGAGGTCAGGGGAAAATTTCCATCTCTTTGCACTATCTTTCTGCCTTTAAAAAAAAAGAAGAGAAAAAGAGGCAGACAGAACTTAAGACGCAGCAGACAGTCCCAACAACTGGGGACTGTGTGGCTTTGACTTGGGCCAGCAAAGGTTAGATGTGCGGGCCTGAAGAGTCCTCTGTGTGCAGCCTGGGTTTTCTGGGTAGCGCTGCCGGAGCTAACTTGCCAGCTAGCTAGCAACCTCCCTGCAAGTTGAAGAACTCGCAGAGCAAAATCAAAGATTGCCAGAACAGTCTCAGAGCTTTCAACAGTAACATGAGATTGCCAAGGACATAGCTCTGGATGACATACCTAGGGTTATTTTAGCAAATGAGTGTGTATAATGCAATGTAGACGTACACACAAAGACACAGCAGCCTCAAGAAAAATAGCGTGCCTCATGTATAGCATTATGCATAAGAGATGCAGTTATACAGAGCACAATTGCAATAGTACCTAAGATGTAATGCAAACTATCATATATTGCTTATAAAATAGCTTAAACTTCATAATCAATGAGAAAGACTTTTTCTATTCTTACTCTAACATATTTTGCATCATAATAGAGCAGTGAGGCCGCAATCAGGAAAGTGACCCCGCTGTACCAAGCGCTGAACAATCCAGGGATAATAGCTCTTTCTTGAGTTCAATTTTATGTGCAGTGAAATGTTATAATTAGGACATAGAACCTGTCAAATAAACCTGTGTTTAGAGAAAACAGTCTAAATGTATTTTCATCAAATGTACAGGAAGCAATCGACTGCTCTTAAAACTTGCCTTGCGAAGGTAGGCACCAGCTAAACGAATCTATTGTCTGTGTAATGAAGCTGTCCAACACATTCTTTGGGAGAATAAACTGGCACTCCCCAGTGCAAATCATAACACATTCTTATGTGCAATAACACAGGGACAGCTGAACCAAAATATGGCTCAGGCACTAAAGTATTGGTCCTTCCCAGCCTCTTCCCTTGTTCTGGAAATCAGATTAGAGACTGCTTGGTATTCCTGGGCTCCAGGAAGGCTATAGGCAGAGAGCTTTCCCACTGTTGTTTGGTTGGGTTTTAATTACCTCTTTTTGCCTTTCCTTCCTCTTTCTTCAGGACCTCCAGGGCTGCTTGGGCAGAGGGAACGAAGCAGCATCCTGAGACATTTGTTAGCAAGGAGGGGCCACGTGCAGAAGTTGCTCTGCTGTGTGTGGGTTGTTTTATTCCTTCTTTCTGATAGCCAGATTATTTTAGTCTTTTCAATGGTAATGATGTGTGCAAGGAATGATTTTGTTGTTTATTGAAGCAGTTAAACCATAATTGCAAGGAGAGGGTAAAGGAAACAGCTTTTTTCATATACTTCTTGATATCATTTCTATGCTAATACTACTCAGATTGCTATGTTTGAGAAAGAACATATATATATATATATTTATATGGGCAGAAAAAAACCACATTAGCAGGGCAGGAAAGGTGGTTAAGGAAAGTGACAAAAGAAAAATGCCTTTCTTAGTCCGAGAGGGTGAGAATAGGTAAGACAAAAATTGCAGGCCTGACTGATTTCTTCCCTGGATACCTGACAGGAGAAGAGTTGGCTACAGCCCAATTTATAGGCCCATTTCATAGTTTGATCCCAAGCCAAAAAGACCTGTTGGCTTTCTGTGCTCCATTTGGTTTGCTGCCACAAAACAAAGAACACAGCAGCCAGCAAACATCCAGCAGCTGTTGCCTTCCTCCTCTGCAGCAGCAGTCAGCTGGTTTATGGCTGCATCAGCAGATGGGGGCTTTTTGGCATAAACGTGGAGAGATACTTGAACTATGGAATAATATTTTCACTGGTTTGCCACACAAGCGTATTTGGGGGCGTATGGGGGACGTGATCTGGTTATTCCTATGTCTGTGATCTATTAATTTATGCAACACCTGCTGAAAAGAAGGGTGGGATCAGATTAATTTTGCATAGATCTAGATGCCTGCCAGGTAGTTCAGTCACCCTGGACTCTTTTTATACTCCCTAGACAGAAACTGACATTTTTAGTGGGCAAATAGTCTTGATCTGCTTAAATGTCCCCTTGAGTTTAAGTGAATTAGTCAGTGTCTTTTTCTCTCTCTCAACCTCACAGGGAGGTTAGATAAAGAGGCCAGACACAGGTGTCTATGCTGTAAACAACTTAAATGAAATCCCACAAAAGATGTCTGGACCTGACAGAAACATGATGCATCAATAAGGATTACTCCTGCAGCTATTGGTAGCCTTCTCTCTGTTGCTCCTGCGTGGAATGGTTACAAGTAGTTCTTGTCAGGAAGATTTTTCCTGGATCCTGGCAACAACAGCTACCAAAACAAGTTGGAGTTTAATGAGCAATGCTGGAATAAAAAAAAAAAACTGTCTTGGTTTGCTAAGCTTCTCTCTCTCTTTTTTTTTTTTTGCCTGCAACAAGTCTTTATTTAGATTTGCTGTCACTGTCAAGTCAGAATCTCAGTGTTCTTGATTACAAAGCTGAAGATACATTTAAAGGAGAAAAACAAACCCACTAACACTCATACTCGGAATATAGCTTAATCTCCTGATTCTGCTTGCTTTTATATCTTTTAGGGAGGGAGAGAAGGGGGAGAGCAGCTGAGCTGGACTCACATACAACTCCCATGAAAAATACTATTTCTCCAGGTTACTGCCTTACAGAGCGAGATCTTCATTTCCATCTTGGGGGGGAATTTTGCTTCTTCTTGAATGCAAGTGTATTTCAAAGCGTGTTTCAGCCCTCTCTCTCCCCTTGTTCCTTCCCTAATTATGAGGTCTTATGGTCTTTTAGGCAGCTGCCAGGCATCCAAGAGAAGGGTAATGAAATACCTTTAAGATTATTTGAAAGTGAATCTCTTATGAATAAAGAAGGAGGACCTCAGAGTACCAGGTTTTATATGCTGTCCTAATTAATTTTTTAGAAAGTCAGACTAATTCCAATTATAAGGTTACATTATAATATTTGGCAAACCACGTGCCACAAGAGTTTTCTTCCGTCATCAGCAGTTCCTGGTTACAGATCAGCAGGGCTTTATGCCACTGACATTTGACTTGTTAGTGTACACTGTTCTTTTGGAATCATCACATCACACATGACTGAGCCAAATTCTATATTAGTTCATTTGTAAAAATGCACGCATTCCATTTAGGCTTGAAAAAGCTCCTGAGAAAATAAAGTCCCGTAATGTACAGAATGTAATTTCACTCTGTATTTATCTGCAAAGTTTTCTTCCCTTTTCCACAAGGTACAGGGAAGGATCTGCACAACTGTAACGATCACTTTGTTTCTACTCCAGCATTTCAATTGATGTTTTTTGTCCACCTCACAAATGGTGTCAATGGGGTCACCAGTGTTTGATCATTAGAGAGGGAATGCATGTCCTTGTCTGCATCCTACACCTTACTGGAAGTGTAGGCCTCCTCATCAGGCTGGAAGGGATGAATTCAGTAAGACCATCCTTTCCCGATGTCAAGGAAAGAAAGGTCAGTGTCCGCAATTGCTGATTACATTTAGCAAAGTGAGGAAAGGAGATATGACAAAGCTCAATCTTGCTTCTCTCACTTTTTGGTTCAAGTCTTCAGTGAATGAAAAATCATCTGTGCCTCATTAGAATTCATGTTTGTCAGAAGGTATTTCAAAGAGACAGTAACCTCTGACTGGCTCAAGCTGAGGCAAGCGTTGAAAATCCACCTCTCCTTACAGGCAGTTCAGCAAAGACAAATGAACATTGATGAGACTGGAAGCTCATTGCTCCAGAGAAAGTCATGGAGAAACTTCTCCCTGGAACTTAATGACAGCCAAGGATTATTAACGATGCTGAGGTTTTTGACTACCACTTCTCTACTACCTTCCATGAACAGCACATGAAAATGGTACAGAGAAAGCTTTCATTGAGGATGGCCAGAAGTCCAGGCTTTGTTTTATTTAATTTTATTTTGCCATTACCAGGGACAGAAGCCCTGATTATTCAGGGAATAATCCTCATTCAGGAAAGCGTCACACATTTTCTGAGGTGTGTGAAAAGTCAAGTAGATCCCTTAAAGAAATAAGGTTTATAAAGAGGGGGGAAAAAAATCAGCAATATTAAGTCTGTAAAAGTCAAGCTCATTTCTCATCATCAGTGGTATAACAGTAAATCTCACAACAACATTTCTAAGGCAAATATGATATATGGGAAGAGTAGGAATGGAAGCCAGACTATCTGAGATACTCTGCACGGTATTAAAGGATTACAGAGTAAATTGCACAGCACAAGAGACTGTTTCTGCTACGTTACGGTACCTTCCTTTTGTTAGGTACTGACTGATTGCAGAGGCAGTTCATTGTCCCAGAACAACAGAGGAATTGGAAAAAAGAGGCAGCATTCTGTTTTTCTTGAAAGAGATCTCATTTTCTGTCTGTAGGTTCTAGAAACATGAACAGCCAAAGAAAAAGAGAAACTTGAAAAGAGCAAGACAACCTCTTAGTTCAAGCTACTGTTGTAACCTGTTAGTTATTTGTACATTTTTACTTACAGCAATTGCAAAGTAGTCAGACCAAACCTCAGAGAATAAACTCTAAAGTATTTCTTACGGACCTCTTAAACTGACTTAGAAGTAGCGCTGCAATATCTCACAAGCCTTTTGATGTGCATGTGAATACTATGTACAAAATGCAAGTAAGAAACAGATATTTCAGTGACCTGAGCAAGACTCCTCTTCCAAACAAGCCTATATAGCTCTGGTGGCACCACGGTGGGTACTTCAACGTACCCACCATATCTCATCTTAGAAGAGCTGCTGATGTGATTCCCTCTCGTTAGGAGAGGAAAAAAAGTAGTCGTGTCCTCTAGGGCAGAAGAGGCAGTGGTGAAGGAAGGGAAGATATTGAGTGGTATTCACATTCATGAACTACTAGTTCCCATAAAAGCCACCTAAAAGGTATTTGCTGGAACTATTGTCATTGTTGTCTTATTTCTGATCTTAGCCTGGAGCATTTCCCTATGCTCCTTGTAACCTGCAAACAGAGAAGAGGTAGGAGCATCTGGCTACTGTTTGATCAGCTCCAGGGACAAATGATGTGACCCAAACAGGAATCACAGAACAACCTCTGAGAAGTTTTGAAACCAGATTCTGACAAAACATTCTGGGAACTAAAACTCTGGAGAAATAACTCCTTTTGTTTTACCAGTTTTTTTCTCCCGTTTCCCTGCCTGTGACTGTACTGTTGTACTTTATATCAGTTCCTCTTCTGTGTGTGCATTATATTTCAAATGTTCATGGATACATAACTCAGGTAACCAGCTAGAAGATTCACTACTTATCATCTGCCATGTCCAAATAGCTGAATCTGTCCATTATTAAACAACAGCCATGTAACAGGAGAGCTGCATGAACATTATCATAAAGTAAATACACCTCCACAGGCTTTAAAATGAGATTTTTTTTTTTTTTTTTTTTTTGGCAACACAAAAAAAGAAGAACCTCATACTGCATTGTAGAAATCTCTGCCTTTGGAAGTTCAGGAGGTGAAAGGTATATGCAGATTACAGAAACAATGAGACAAATGCGCAGAAGAATACTCTATCAGTCTTTTCCTGTTCCTTCTCTCTGCTCTCCACCCTGGCAGGAACCTTAGCCTTCATTCTGAGAAGTCAAAAAGACTTCTTTCAGAGAACAAGAGAAACAGAGCAAGCAATTCATATCCTGAATGGCTCTCTATGCTCGGCTGTCTCTGAAAGGATGTGCAACCCTTCACTAGGTTGCAATTACTATACCTTAGAATTTCTACTTTGAATTAGACATAGTATATTTAAACCTAAACCCAAACCTTTGAACAGTATCTTTGAAAGTAATGAGAAAAATTAGTAGTGTGACAGTGCATGCCCTTTACTGCAGTTTTGTAATTCTTTGGAGTCCATTGCTCCCAAATGACCTATTTATCTGCTTTGAGCTGGGAATGTGTACAAGATGTGGCAGAGCGGTGGCCTGATGGGAATGCTGATCTCTGAGAGTAGAGCTTTTTTTTTTATTTTGAGCTAACAAGAGTATTTGTATCTGCCTGTCTCCACAACTCATGCAGTGATTATAAGTTATTCCCCTCTGGGAGCCAGAGGCTACCAGCTCATCTGTTTTACTGCATGCAGTAACTCACTTGCACTCTCTGGAAAGCTTTCTTACATAAATAGCTCTGTTGACAAAGGTCTCATTTCAGGATTCTACATTGGTTTCAATGGGATATTTCATATTTAAAGTTCAATATTTGCTAAAGTACCTAGTAAAATAAGATTTAAAGGGAGAAAGGCTGTCCTCTCCATCATCATTTTGTTGTTGACTCCACTCCTCCACTGGTCCTTATGCCCCTAGAGATGCTACTTAGCAATGCTATCAATATACTTCCCTGCTTGCTTTTGTGCGTGGTATAGACTCTCCTACACAGAGCTCCATGTGCAGTTAGTAGAATGGCAAAGCGAGAGGGGAGAAGAGCAGGCAGAGACTTCAAAGCTCGATCATTTCCTCATTTTTCCATTCTAGCAAATGACTGGTTTCTGTGACCGTTTCTGTAAGGCAGAAAAGGAGCCAGCACAGAAGGTTGTGGTTGTTGCACCTACATCAGCAGGAAATACAAGCACATCAGGCAACGTACCCCACTACCCTTTTTCTGACAGAGTCTGTTAGCAGACATTTAGAGTAAAACCAAGACAAGTAGAGAGGAAAGTTTTTCTCTAAAGTCTTCCTGCTCTCGAACATAGGCCCATTGAGACCGGAAGTTATACCTACATTTTTAGTAAACCTTTGATGTTTTCTCTTGGAATGAGCTTCTACTTTGATCAATCCAAACTCCACATACTTTGATTTACCCTACTTTGATAAAGCCTTTCCAGTATACATAGAGTTGAAAATAAGAGTGTAGAAATGGACAAGTCTTATTTACCTGTGAACAAGACAGGATCAGGGGCATTTTGACTGCCTCTTAGCTCTCCAAAACCTAGGAGGCCTGGTCTCAGTTAGTCACAAGCCACCATCAGTGAGGAGGGCAAAGTGGCTCTCCTTGAGCACGCTTCCTTCTGTGGCAGCAGCCAAGACAGCTGAGTTGCATCACTTCCCAAATGCATCCCTGGTCCTCTGTGCACTCCTGAGAGCCCCAGGCTGACTGGGTTAGCTGTCCGAGCTAGAGTAAGGAGAGATTGACCTCTCCTCAAGCAAAGTAAAGGGACATTGACCTCTCCTCAAGCAGTGGACACGAGGAGACCCTAAGTGACTACAAATGAAAACATTTCCATTGATAGATTTCATGTACCTATAATTATTTTCCTGGCAGTTCTTTAGCTTCCTAATCCTTTTCTGCAATGGTAAAAAGCATTTGGTCTGCTACTTAGATTAGAAGTTTGGTACATATTCAAAGTGAATAGGATGTAAATCAGCACAGGATGCAGTTCTTCCAGATGAACAGCCCTATATAAATGTAAGGAATTAATATAATCTTTGCTAACCCAGATCATTTATGTGGTAAATCATCTTGGACCCTACAATTTTATCTTAAAGACCAAAAAACCCCACCACTTTTAAAATGAATTTTCATTTGATCCCACTTCTTTCAGTAAAAAGTTCCATTTGAAATAATTACATGAAGAAATTTCTAGTTTGAGCCCATCCAGCTGTAGATTCCTTGTCATGCAAAGTTTTATGAGTTATAGAGTAAAACCTAATTCTCCATTCCTGCTACACGTGTACTTAGTTTGTCTTCCAGTACAAATTTTAAAGCAAATGCCAAGCAATTTGTTGGGATGACACAAACAATAGAAATGAACCTTAAGTGAGATGTTCTTTATCAGCTGCTAACAGCATCTATCCATTACTCATGTCAGAAGTGACATAGGCAAAGCACTTCACATGCTTAAGCAGCTTTTAGTACACCTATCCAACACATATAGGGAATACAAAATCAGTCAAATTTAAAATAGAAGAAAAAAATAACATCATACGAAAACCTGGCTTACTTACCATTTTAACTATTTAAAGGATTCCTTTTTTCTTTCAAATTGTTTTACACTCCACAGACTATGGAGTTTTTAAATAGGAAATGAACAGATTTTCTTGGACCTTCTGGCAAGTGCCTCAAAGCGAATTCAAAACATAAATCTCTGAACACTTCTGTGTTGTCAGCCAGATAAATAAGTAGCGCAGCAGGATGCAACACCTGCAGATGTATTCGCTCAACTTTGTGGTTCTCTTCCACAGAACAAACACACTGCAAAGTTGCCGCTACAGGTGTCCCACAAAATGCTTGCCTTCCCAGCTCCCTGGCCTGTTGAGGAGCTGTCAAGGGTTTGCACTTCACACCGCAGCCCGGGGTCAGCCTACTGCTGGGGGCAGGATTACACTGGTTTTGTCAGTGTAAAAGTAGTGTCAGGCACTACAACGAGCAAGGCAGAAACAGCATTCACCTCCCCACTGTCTCACTTCAGATACAGAGAGTACAGCACCAAGTACCTTGACTGTTCATAGCATGGGTGACAAGCACAGCAGCCTTTTTCCTTGGGATGGTGGGCAATCATAGAAAATCAGCGTTGTAAGGGACCTCAGTCTAAATAACTAGTTTATTCATCTGCTCCAAGGCAGGATCTACTGTACTACTGCAACATTGACAGATGTTTATCTAACTCTAATGTATTATTAAAAGCTCCTGGTCACAGGCACGCCACAACAACCAGACAAATTATTCCTATCTTTTGCTATACTTTTAGCAACATTCTTTAGCAATACATTTTGCCAGAAGCTTTATCTCCATCTTTCTCAGTGTAATTAAAGTTCAATTTAAACGGTCTCGTTAAGAAATCCCACTCATTCTCAGGAAACACAATTTCATTTGCCTTTATCACTTCTGGAAAAATTTAACTTTACTTCAGCAGGGAATGGAGATATCAAAAGGCTCTGCCGGGTTCCTCAATGCTCCTTTTTTCTTGTTTGGGAAGGAATTTGCCTTACAGAGTACCAGTAGAGGGTGGCTGCCACTCTGATTTATTAGTTTTAGTTATTTACTGATAAATGTAGGGGGGGTATTTTTAAGGTTTTCTTTGCAAAATATCTCAACTATTGTCTAAATAAAAAAATTAAGTTATATGCTTCTAGAGAACAGAAGCTTTAGAAAGGGGCTGGTATCTCAAGCAGAAATCTACAACCAGCATTAGCACAGATGCCCAGCATCCTCAGTAGTAGAATACAGGTAAGAAATACACTCTTTGCAAAACCTTACCTGAGTAGCTGGCCTTTGTGCTTCTGAAAGCAGCTCCTACAACCCCAGACACAGATATAGTGCTTATTAATTGGGTGAAAAGCTAGCTGTCTTTCTGGGGGACTTGTAGGAAGGGCATTGGAGAATTGTATCCTTGTTGCTTCCTAAACAGTTTCTAGATATCTTCCACCTGGAGCCCAGAGGGTAGCCACCCACTGCCTTACTGGGGAGGATATATTGGCTCATTGGTACAAGATTTTTCCACGTAGATAGTAGAACTGGGGAGAAAATCAAGGTGGTTCTTGGGCTCACCACACAATGAAGGCATGTTTAGTGCGAGCTCTGACATTACTGTACTTCATCAGATCCATTCAAATGAATGAATGCCTTAAAGTTATAATCTTGTTTTATATCTGCTTTTATACCATACACCTTCTATAACTCATGAACTTGTCCCTATAACAAACCTATAATATTTGACTTTATAACTGTATAATCCTATAAAATTTGGCTTTCTAGGAGATGGAAGACAGTAATCAATATAAAACAGACAATTCCAGGGGACATCATGATCCCACCCTCTGACTGTGATGCTTTGTAGAGGTGATAGCTGAAGAAATGCCTTCCTTTAGGCTGTAATTCAAGAAGAAGTACCAAAGCATGTCTGAGAGCAGTGCACTTTGTTTCCCTCCAAACCTCCCTTTGCAATTAAATACATTTTTATTTTAAGCATTCACCTCTTGCATTGGGAAAGTTGTTGATTCCCACTGTGGGGACAAGGAGAAACACATAAAGAAGAGATGGGAAGTCAAGCAAAAATGTTATTTGCTGAGGTCTTTGATGGCCAATAAAGTAATTAATAGCACAGCTGTTAGCAGCCAGTCAGAACTAGTTTGCAGTGACCCCTGCAATCAGAAGCACAGGCAGGAAAGGGAGAGAAACTAGAGGTTTTCAGCTGTCAGTGGAAAATAAATTGGTTGGTTCTACCCCTTTACACTAAGTTGTCGAGTAGGCAGATCTTATGCTCTCCAGTCAGCCGTGCAGGCTGCAGGAAAACAATGATTTAGGGACTTCTCATTTTCCCTCATCAAAATCTTAATCTTCAGAATAACACGTTTGCTGCAAAGCCATGAGAAAGGAACAGAGAAAACAGCTGGTTAGAGGCCCAGGCTGTCGGAAACCACCTGCATGAAAACGTGCATACACCCGCACTTCCTCATTTTTTATTCAGTATGTGAAAAAACATTCATTGCCACTGGAAGTATAGTGTGACACGTCTTTTGATTAGTCTCCTGGGCCAAGAGGGTAAGAGAGGCAGCACATTCTTTAACACTGAACCTATTGATTAAATCTTGCAGTCTGACCAGGAAAACTTGGTTGAAATAATAACATTTTAGGGATGTAACCTTAATTAGAGTCAATCAAATGACACTGACCAGTGAAAACCACAATCCTTTACAGAATCCTGGTAGGAACTTTCCTTGAGCTAGGATCAAGCTAATATGTCAAGGTGGCATTTGCCACGCTGTGTGCTGCCTTCCAGGAGCTGCCTTACCTCTGGAAGGCAAAGAGCTGACCACTGTAAACACAAAATTAGTAGCAAAGGAAACATTGAAAGGTATCAAAACCACTCACAGAACAAGTATAGCAGCAGTACCCTGTTCATTTAAGCAAACCCTTATAAAGATCACTTTTCAGTATGAAAGCAAAGCTTTCCATGGAACAGCAAGTGTTGAGTGGGTTTGGAGAGATCAAAGGTAAGGGTGCTAACCAGTTGTGATAGCTGGCAGTGTGACAGGGGTATGTGCTTTTTACTAGGAACTGAACTGAAACCAGCATTTCCTTTAGTGAATCACTGAACTAGCCATAGGCTCAAAGTAATGACACAGAGGTAAAACTGTCTGAGCATGTTAAAAGTCCTAGAAGTGTTACTGGGACTTCAGCATCCCTGCCCGCAACTGAGAGAGACTTGAAGAGGAAGAAAACTCTTATAGCAAAGATGTTCAGTCTGTTGGATGAGGTTATTTCCACCTTAGGGTTCATACTAATTTTGTTTGCTTTGCTACCCTTTCCTACTAGACAGAAAAAATACCCAATACACTAAAAATCCAGTCCTTTCCGCTGTGCACTTAAGCATACAACAGTTATCTCCAGAGACAGCTATGGGATGTGGAATACCTGAGCTCAGCATATGCTTAGGGAGAGGGAGAGGAATATATATCTGTCCTCATCAGTGACTAATTGGAGGTGAAAGAAGAGGGGAGGCTGACTGTGACTTGAAAGCTGTGGATTTTCTCTGCCCTCCAGAAACAAAAGCCCAAACCTTTTGTTTACCTATTCTGTTACTATGCTAGTGAAGATGTGAAGAAAGATGATAAAAATGTAAACTGCTAAATAATTCAGAATGAAAAGATTTCCAGTCCAAGAAATAAAATTCATAGAGTTTTAAGACCAAAAGAGAAAACTGTGGTAGTATAATCTGATCCCTACCATTACTCTCTCCTGTAATGGCTTTTTTTTTTTTTTGAGGCTGAAGCAAGTACATCCTTCCAAAAAATCTCTGCAACCTTGATTTCAATATTTTTAGTTTACAGGGTATCCACTCCAATCAGCAGATAATTTGTTTCAATGACCAATCACTCTCACCGTTAAAATCAGTACCACTAGCCTGAACGTGCCTAGATTTAGCTCCCAGATATTGATTCTTATTACATCTCAATCCATAGAACTGAAGAATGTTTTTCTTATCAAATTCTGATTTCCACAGTGAAATCTGAATATATGGCTTGGCATCAAGTTTGGAGATATCTGCAATACTGTTACAATGATGTTGGCTGCTATTTGTTATGTTCCTGACTGGAAGAAAACTAAGAGATAAATGAGTGAGTATGAACCAAACCCCCAAAACATTCCAAGAAAAAAAAAGCAAAATGTTAGTAATTAACTAACAAATCAAAGTGACATTCCAGTTTAGCCTTATCAGAACAAAATAACCTATGCTCTGAGGCTGCCTACGCCTCTGGGTACCCACCATTAATTTAAGAAGAAAGTCAGGCACCTATCAGCCTCAGGAACAACCGCTCAAAGCGAAGCCTTCGGGGGTACAAGACTCCTTGCCCTGAAGCCGGCTGTCTAGGGAACTAACTGCGTTGGCAGTGCTGGGTAGCTGGGTTAGGGACCGAGCACTGCCAGCACCTGACTTAGGTTAGCGGTAGTAATGAAATAGTTCCCGTCCTGCTTTCGGGACTGGGTAAGACAAGAGATTGCCTGCCTGTTTTAGTACAAGAAAAGGGCTTTGAGTTACAGAAAAAACACTGAAAGGCAACAGAAACTGGTAAATGTTCATTACTTGTCTATGTCATGTAGCCTCATTGTGTATCTAAATAAGCATTTGGACTCCAAATTTCAGAAGCACTTTTTTCAAAAAAAAAAAAAATTATTAAGTAGGTAATCTAGTGGGCAGCACGTGAACTGTCTCTTATAAATATTGCAAAAAGTGAAATCTTAATAAAATTTTTTAAAAAAGTCACTATATTAAACTTCAGTCTACATTGTGTTAGATATTTCAGGTCAGAAAAAAGCAGTACTGTTTGTCTAAAGATTAGTTTTGCGGTAGAATAAACATAAGTTTGGCTTACAAGTTGAGAGTTAACTGCACAGAATAAAACATAATGCATTTTAAATTAAGATTAATTAAATGTACTCTTACTCCAGGAAATCACTTTCAGCTTAAATAATAATAGCGTCAGATCCGACTGCATTTATAGCTGTATTCTTTGTTCAATATTGACAGTTCTTCAGCTTTTATGGCAAGATGAATAACAATGAAGCTTTTCCTTTATTCTCCAGTTATGGGAATCAGGTAAATAGGGGAACATACAACCTTTCCTCAAAATAATAGTAGATTTCTTATACATATAACTAATTGAGAAGCAACAGTTGAAAACATGATCAAAGTAGATCAAAGGACAAAAAGAAGCCCTAACTTACTGTTATAGAATAAATGAAAAAAACAGAAAAGATACAGTGGACCCAACTCATGACTGTCATGGGTGAGACAGAGCAAACAACAACCCACAGTAGATCTGGATACTGGCTTCTATTTAAGAACCAGTGAGATCCCATCTTTTACCCTACCTCATTATTTCACATGCTCGCTCGCTCTCTCAGCAGCACTATCTTCCCTAGGCCTTCACTTCCCAGACAGGAGATCCCTCCCGGCCTGGGAAGATGAGGCTGCAAGTCGGGCTGGTTCCTGCTGCACAGCTGCTTGCAGTTGGCAGTCTGCAGCGTTACCAGCCAAGGCATTTGCCTCTATTATCATCTCCCCCATTTCCAAGATCTTCCTCCAGCTGGGATGTTCAGACATTGACCCCTCACACACAGATGCACACAATTATCTGCTGCCTATCAGCATTCACAGGGGGGTTTTTTTTGCCTACTACAGTGACTGTTTATTTAATGTTTGTGATTGGACATATTGCTAAGCTACAAAAGAACCTCAGAGATTTTCAGAAGTATCTAATGGCCCTAAAAGTGTCGATGAATTTCCTACAACAGAGACATTCTTCACCAGAAAGAACTGCCTTAACTTAACCAATCAATACTGGATGACTTGGAACAAATTGAGAAACCAAATGGTGAAAAACTACCCAGAACAGATGATATTTATTCAAGAGTTTAAAGCACCTCGGCTATGGAAGTGCCATGGCGTGTGATCTATAGCTTAGCACGGGTAAAGTGCTAGCAGAATGAAAGGTGGCAGTACGGCACCAATCTGTAACAAGGGCTCCCTGCCTCCGGTGAAAATCACAGAAAAAAATCCTAACCTCCATAAGGGGCAGTGATAGAAACAAAGAAGAGAATGAATAGTAAATATGAGAGATAGATATATATATATCTCTCAACATGACTTTTGTTCAAGGAAGTCATCCATCATATGGACAGAATCAATGCCCAAGTGGTCCGTTTTCCATTTTCCAAATAAGGTGGCAACAGTGCTCCTTATTGAAAGCCCTTCAGCCCGCTCAGTTTGGAAGGAAAGATTCCCTCAAGGACTGATAACTGATTAAAAAGTAGGAAAGAGAGAACTGAACTATATACAGTCATTTTCCACAGTGGAAAGGCAGCTGTTGTCATGATCCTCCTAGGTTCAGTGCTGGGATCTGTATTCTTATAAATAAATAACATATATATAAATAGCAGGAAAAAGGCGAAAAAGTGACATGACAAAGTTTTCAGATGATACAACAATTTCTGGATGCTAAGATCTAGCGCGGCCTACATTGCGTGATGTTGAATGACTGAGCAATAAAATGGCCAACGAAAATCAAGGACAATGAGTGTAAAGTAATGCACATGTGGAAAAAAAAACCCCAAACCCCACAACTCTGTGCAGACTTGTTGATAAATTGTAAATTAGTTATTTCCATTCAGGAAAGAGCTCTTCCACCCACTGTAAATGCTTTTCTGGGAAGATCAGCTGGATTTTCCAGTAGGTGTCAAACAGGCAAAAATAGATGGTTTAGCCAAATAAATGTCTCCCAGCTGACACAACTGGGAGGTCTTACTCCCCCCTACCCTCCCTTCTTAGTTCTTTCCTTCATTCCTCCTCCTATCCAGCCTTCCCTGCTCTTTCCTCCCACATCCACTAATCCCAAGTATGTGACCCCTCTGTCTGGCTCTGCGACCTGACTGATCATGAGGCAAGCCAGCTCAACTCACCAAAGACAAAAGCACTTCTTTTTCTTATTATTTAAGTGAGTTTTCTGCCATTTCAGTGAACTGGTTTGCTGTGTGCCTGGACGAGCACCAGAACTGCACAGGCAAGCTGGGGTTTATGAATCCAGGAGCTGGGGGCGCAGAAGCTGAAAGAAAGAGCAGGACCTTTCCCTCTTGGCGGTAGCGAGCTGTCGCCTTGGCTCAAGCTGTATTATGAAACCATCAGCTGGTGCTCATTTCTAAGCATATGCTACTGGCCCTGGACAGCAAATTACCTAAATTAATCTTTATTCTGGTGCTGCACTGACATTCTTATATTCATTGAATCAGACTTTAAAAGCAATATGGATAGTTACCTTCAAGAAGTGTAGATAATTCTGTGAACACTGTCCCAGAACTTCAGTAGTCTTCTCCCATTAAGTAATCATTAAGGTAATAGATCTTCCAGCTCTTCTCCCTGTTTAACAAATCATGAAGAAATTTAACTACAGAAGTCTATAATAAACTTTATATATATGCACAGATATTTTTGGATCTCACAGTTCTTTCCTTGCTTTAAAGCGGAATATATCCATCTTTATTGGATTTTTTTTTCCTGAGCACAGAAATAAACGTGTTGCTATAGCCCCAGCAGAAATGTTACAGCTGAACTCGTTCTGCCATTTTGGAAATAAAATGATTTCACCATTATTGTGAAATCCCATTTGTTGCAAAACTTGTCAAAGAATGAAATGCTTTAGGGATTAATTACACGCTCTGAGTCATACTTTTATAAAGCTACCACAAAATGGCATCCAAGGAGTACTCAGAGATGAATCCATTTTAACTTTTGAAATCTTACAGTCTGAAAACAGATGACTCTACCTGGAGACAGGCTTGATCTGGGCTATGTCTCTGCCCTAGCTTGATGTGTCAAATCCAAATGTGCAGATACGGTGGCCAATCAGTCAAAAAGCTCCTCAACTTGGGACAAAGACAAGGTCAGCAAAAGAATGCATCGTTCACAGAGGTTACCTTCTTTTTCTTCAGGACATACAAATGCAGCAAAAAGCGCACAAATTTGAATGTTTAAACTGAAGAAAGCTCAAGAAATAGAGAGTGTCTGCTCACACAAAGTCCTGTTTCTAAGTATAAGCCATCCTGCATTACTGTTACTGTGATAGACTGTAAAACTCACAGGGTCCACGCACAGGGCAGCTAACGAAGCACAAGAAATGTGAACATATCCAACACTGAGATTTTTGATTGCTTACTTTCTAAAGAAAAATGAAACATTTAGCAGATGTGCTAGCTCATCTGTTGTTAATTAACACATTTTAAAGTCAATCAAATTTGGCTCACATTACAAATATTGGCTTTGGTGACTTTGTGCTTATGTGTGATTTTTGTCCCATTTCTTTGCTCTGGAATAGTTATAACCATACTAATCAAAACATCAAGAAGCTATACGTATATGCTTGCTGATACAGCTTGGCATAGCACTGGCCAGAAACATTTTAAGCTGTGTCACACTTCTCTTCCAGCAGCATAGCTGTATCTAGGTTAAGTGCAAATATAGCAAGGCCTATATACACCGATAGATTTTTGTGCGAACAGGAGGTCAGTGAAGTCAGGATGCCAGCCTGTCTTAGATGGGAAGCTGCTGGCATTTAAATGAACATTACAATTCATTGCGGGAACCCTTAGAGAAAAATAACAGCCATAGCCAGCTAACAGATTTGTTAAACATTCTTCATCTTCCTGGTCTAAGGGGAACTATGAAAGTGCATTCGTACAAATATTTGCATTTAATATATTACGCCATCCTGGAAAAATTGTCATGAATAAATACAAATCCAAGCACAAACTCTATTCTTCTAGCTTATAGTGAGAAAAACACACAATCCTGTGTTCTCCTTTTCAAATATCCTCACCCCGCAGAAGCACAGGCAGCCGGCTTGCGAAATGAAAAGTGAATTTGGGGTCAAGGATTCGCAGATTCACAACCAGGCACTGCCTAGGGTAAACCCAGCCTTAAAATGACTTGTCAAAGTCCTAGAAAACTGTTTGCGTAGCAGCGTAGCATTGTTTAAGGCAGATAAGTGATTTAATTCTCAATTTGCAGTTAATTCTTAATTTAACAAGACTTTGCAAATCAGAACTTTAAAAAAGGGCATCTGTGTGATCTGGCAGTTCAGCACATGGATGCCGGGGAAAAGAAAGCTATTTTATATATCTATAAAAGCTGATACCAGAAGTTGATGGTTATGAAATGTGTGTCTGAATTGTTGGTCTAAACAGAGCAGAAGCTGTTGGTCTGATGGTGGGCTGCGCGGGGGCTGTAGCCAGAAGAGAGTGGGAGGATTCAGTGCCCAACTCCAGCACTGAGATACCACAACTGCTGTGGAGCAGAAGGGGTTGGAGTGATCAAAGGACAACACCAGAAAACAGCTGGAAAGAAAGTGTTGCCCACTGATATAGAAAACATTGCTTCTTCCCTCCCAAGATCTTAAGGGACATGCAATAATATTTTTTCTGGCCTGTGGAAGCCTGGAGGGAAAGAATGATCCTCTGTGTGTTTTCTAATAGCAGTGGTGTTGTAGCTGTGATGGCCAGAGGAAGCGAGGCTTGGAGCAGAGCTAACGTCATTCACCAGAGCAGATATAAAACATTTTCAAGCGCTGAGTCACCTGCAGGGTCTCAGAACCTGACAGCACATCTGATTTTTCCAAATATATCAGCAAGCTTAGTAAAAGATGCTGCCTCTCCCTATTGATCTTCCTTTCCTGGAAATACTGTTCTGTATTTATCTACCATAAGGAGTTATAACACAATTACATTATTGAAAGAGCGAGGCCTGGGGAAGTTCTTGTACCACTAGTGAATAGCACAAGAGAAAGATAACAACTGCTGATGGACACACTAACTTTTCCCTTCTTATCAGTGTTTAAGGAACACTTCTTTTATAGTTTCACTCCCTCATTTACCACTGGATTCAATGCATGTGATCCAAGTTTGACAGAAAGCACAATTTTACTTAGTATAAAGCAGACGTGAATGTCAGAAGGAAGAGAAATGTATTCTTAAATGAAATAAGAGACCCCAGTCAGCGCTAAGATAAGCAGCCCCTCTCTTTGGATGTCGCTAAGGTTAGGGCAGTTTGTCACATGAATATGACTCTTCTCCTTTCTCTGGAAAGCCTTACAAAACTAATTCAAGGATATAGTGATTAATACTAACAGTAGTCACTATAGTTCTCCTGTGAAAGCAGCCACACAACATTTACCGCATTGGCTGAAAGAAATGACTTCCCACTGGGGCAGGGAGACTAATGACTGAGATCAGGAGGTAAACCTAGGACACCAACGAGCCAACAAGGGGAACAAAAAATTAGAAGAGAAAAAAAGTTAAAAAGCAAATAATTAGTATAAGCACAAAGACAATATCAAAGACAATTTGCCTGTTTTATTGTCTGCTGATCCCATTTCTTTCTAACCAATGCAAGAGGCCACATGCTATGCCAGTGCAGATGTATCACACTCAGGAGTATGTTTATTCCCTTGATCATAGCCCTTTCTCCTTGTTGAAATGCACGCTATGAAGTTGGCTCTGACAAACCTCTGAAAAAGCCCTCCCTAAACAAGCACAATGTGATAAGAAACCAAATTCAGTTCTCTTTCATGACTGATTTTCCTTCAACCTCTATCATCTTTGCAGGAGATATCGAAGCAGCTAAAGTTACTTGCTAATCTCAAGCACCTTCTGAAAGTAGACTCTAAAACTTGTCTTTCCAAAACAGTCCTAATCTCTGAAAATTGCTATCAAAAACTGCAGTAAAACAGCCATCCATCCATTCTCAGCTCTTGTCACAGTAACTCAGAAAGATATATAGCCATGCTGACATGTGTTGAAAGCAAGCCAGATTTCAAAGGCGGCCATCTGCATGCAAAACTTGTTCTGTTTTCCTTGTCTGAAATAATGCCTACTTCTGTTTTCTTAGTTGTTTTGTGTGTGCCTGTGTGTGACTTGTAATAGCTTGAAATGGGCATAAAAGATATCATCTCAAGCATAAGGTTGGAATAACGCCACTGAGCATATCCACCCCTTTTGCCCCAAAAGGCAAAGTTCTTAACAATGTGGTCATTGCCAGGAAAGTGCTGCATTTTAGGACTTGGTATTTTTTGTACATTAAAATAAAGAGATTTATAAGGTTTTATACCCTGACTTCATCCTGTTTCTGTACTCTCTCCTGTCTCTATCTTCTCTGCTGTTCTTATGCCTCCACTTCCTCCTCCTTTTTGTTCCACACAAGACTAGTTTTTCCTGGCTATTTTCTCTGGATCTCTTGAGCTGAATCTGCTTCTAAATTATTCTGAAAATAATTTATCTAAAATTTTGAATTCTACCCTTGAATCTAGTTCTTGATGCTGGTACACAAGGTCTCCAAATCCCTGCTTTAAAGAAATAGGGATAGGTGGAAGAGTTATCAAAAATAATGGCAAAACAATGCCACTGCTCTCTGTCAGGAAGGGGGCTGCTGCAGAGAAGCAGGAATTGCCATTTTAAGGGACAACTCGCATTGTATTTTTGCTAAGAAAAGGAACCACAACTGTCATAGCATGACTGCACTAACTTCAAAGCAAGCCAAAAGCTGAATTATTGTAATTTAGTCCCACGAAAAATGCATTTGAGAATCACCCTCACTGTGCACAACCCAGATGTCCTATGTCCCTTCCTTGAAAAAATACAAGTGCTCTATTATTAGTAAAGGGCAGCAGCAGCAGCAGTAGCTGACAGAGCTGGAGAGGAGCACTGGCAGGGCTAGAAAGGTAGTGTCTGTAGCTGAACACATTTGCTAGCTCATCAGCGAGCCTGGCCAGGACTTGCACAGCTTTTGGGACTAGCAGCCTGAAGGGACAAGCTCCATAAAGCTGCAACAACAAAAGCTGTTCTGTGCTTATTTAAGTAAAACCCTTCCTCTGAGGCAGAGTCTGAGAGCTCCTCATGGAAAACTTATTTACATATTTGAGTGATACATCACTCAGTTATGTGAACATTTCTCAGGACTGTAAATCTGGTAGCTAGGCTAAATCTGTGATCCCACTGTGGTTTTTTAGCTTCTTCCCTGTTACAGGCAGAGAAAAATTTAAATAGATAAACCCTATTAAAAGTGACTATTTTTCTTACTGCTGAAGAAGAAACAGTAGCAACATGAGCTGTAATTTTTCATCCAGATGGTGGAGAAGTTTGTGACTGTTTTTAGCTCTTGAACCACAGACCATAGGCTTTGAAGACTTGCAGTCCCACGCACCTCTCTCTCTGTAAAATGAAGAAATAAAATTTGTTTTTCTGTCTTCTGGTCAACAAGGCTGCTTTTGTTCATCGAAGCAGCGCAAGTCTATGAGACAGCTCAAGTCCAGTTGATTAGAGATTTGGGGAATCAATGGAAAGACTTTTAATATCAAGTGGAACGGAATGGAAGGCCAATGTATCCATTAAAGCGTAGGACTCAGGTCTTGTAGGAAAGGTCTCTGGACATCTGTGCTATGCATACCTTATGCTGCATTGGAGTGGGGGACTCTGACACATCTGTATGGGATTTATGGGAGAGGAATTGCATGGGGTAAGAGAACAGTTATGGCAGTTTATCAGCAGCAGTATTCTGCAGAAATGCACTTCTAGCAAAAGGATAGAAGCAGGCTCTTCCCCCATACCCTTTGCAAGAACAAAGTTTTTACAAAATTCTGTTTTTCTTGTGTGACCAAAATGGAAACTTGGACAGCTGTGATTCAAATGCAGGCTCAGAGATGTGGTTCACAAGCATGAGTGCTGTGGTCCTCGGTGCTGTAACAGCAAAGAGTGTCTGGCCACAGCAAGAGCAAGCACTGATGCTGCACAAGGCAACAAGACTGCACCAGCTGCCTTCTTGTGCACGGAGACTTTTTAGGCTGGAGTCCTTTTGGTGGAAACCCTCGGTAGATCGAAAATGCTGAAGGAGTTACATGGACCCTTTGTGTGGCTGTACAAACACCTCTATGGACCTTGCTGAAAATGCTTTCCCATGGAAGCAGATTTCTTCTTGTACTTCAGAACAAACACAGAGGACAACGAGCCCTACACGAAGCCATTAGCATTCAGTGCCGGGCCCCACTGCTGCTCTGGAGTTCAGAGGGGAAGATCATGCACCTTTCTTATTGCTGATGACTTGTTTCCAGCAGGGATGCTGTTGATAAATTACTCAATACCATTGTCCAAACCCCCACGCTGTATCTCTCCACTCCGGGCTCCTTCTCTCCCCGTAAACATGCAGCCTCTGGGACACGGGGCAGAAGAGCTGACGGAACGATCAGATTACCGCAAGACAGGGGAGAGCGGGTGGAATTGTAAACAGCAGCAGACACAGGGAGGAGACACAAAGACGTGAATAAGTAGCTTTTGTTTCCAGCTACTAGCAGCGTCAAGTTATTCTGGCAAGACCAAAGTTACAGCTAAGGCAGCCTGTATCAGTCACAGGGAATCCATTACTACTGGAGAAAAGAGGAATTGGCACCAGCAGCCTGAAAGCACTTCTGTGAGGTAACCGAGGGTCGGCTGGTGACAGATTTCACCTGGTGACTTGACCGGAGAGAGAACGCCAAGCGCAGTGTGGAAGCCGCAGGGCAAAGCCAGGAGGCTGCGGCGGGCGCTTGCCAGAGCCCTCCTCCGGCGCTCGGCTGTAGCTCTCCGGGGCCTGCCTGCCCTCCGCTTCTGCCTTGCTGCATTTCTGTCCTCCACTCATTCACAAAAAAACAGCAGGTGTTTAGTGAGGAAGAAGCAGTTATCCCCGGAGAACATAATCAAATATAGAGATATGAAGAGCAGGCCTGAAAAAAATAAAGAGAAAGAAAGAATGAAGGAGGTAAAGAGACCAAAAGGGAGGGGTGGAGGAAGGAATAAAACCACTTCAAAATCCGAAGTATGTGTTCATCCAGAAAGAGTGTACATCGTCTTCTGTCTGTACATACCCAGCTCTCCCCCGGGAGGTACAATGATATAACTCCCAGCCCTGTCCTTGGCAAATCACTTTATTTTGCCGTGTCTCAGCCTGCTATCTGGAGATGGCCGCTGGCCTACTTCTTTCATCTTGTGATTCGATTTGCCTGGTCAGGTTGTAAACTTTGAGGCGCAGGGACACCCATGCTCTCATTCTGCTCATAAGCCATGTCTAGCAACCGTCGGGGGCCCTCTGCCTCCGCGAGAGCCCCAGGAGCTACGGTAACTAAGTCGGTGCCCATGTGGGTTTGAATGTTCTGGTTCCCTTTAGCAGCAGCAGCAGCAAAGTCCAGCATGTTGCTGAGGCTGAGGATCCTCCGAAGCTGTCAATACCAAAGCAGAGGACAAAACGTGTTTAGGGGTAAACGAATTTTCACCTTCACAAGTTCTCAGCAGGGAAGGAAGGAAGAAGAATGAACAAGCAGATCAACAGCAACTGAAGCGGATGAGGTACTAAGATCTTCCGAGGACATGCAGATCTAGGCCCAGAAAAATGTTTGGGGTTCCATAAAGTAACTTTGAGATGCTCCCAGAGCAGGCCTCTGAACTAGGTGCCCAGACGTCTTGTACAGGCCCTGGTGGGCTCAGTAGCTCTCTGTAATTCTTTTCTTTAAGGCACTGAGAAGAGGAGGTTAGTATCATTATTCCCAGTTTACAGATGAGGAAACTGAGGCACAAGGAGGAGAGATGACCAGGCCAAATATGCAGCCTGATCCAACTACAGGCTCGCTCAAGCTGCTTCTATTCTCTCGTGCAAACAAAGGAGAGAACCACGCTGTTCAGGGCTACGCACGCACAACCCAAACTCCCTTCAGTTGGTTCAGCAGCAGCAAAAACTGCAATGTCATCAGTGCTGCTAATCTTTTCTGAAAGGTGTGCTTTGAAGGGATGGGTAAAATGTTTTTCAAAATCAACTGAGTGCATTAAGAAAGGAAAAAAAAAAAAGATCTGGGATGTACAAATTTCCAACCAGGTTAGAAACAGACAGAGCTAATGTTTCTACGTCAGCTGAGAAGGGGCAGAGTACAATCCTGCTAAGAGATAGTCTTGTTATGATATTTAATTTAACAATTTCAAAGAGAAATGGAAGGGAAGGTTTTTCATTTAGTTCATGGTTTTATTCTGCAGCAATGCTATGAACGTAGGCATTCCCAAGCTTGTCCTGATCTCCCTGCAGAGTTGTGGCTTCGAGGTTAGAGACGGAGAGCTGAGAGCTGGAGAACTTAGAGGTGGAGAGCTTAGAGACAGAGGGCTGCTTGGTGCGAACTGTTCTTCCACCAGATTCTGGGTGTTGCTGGTCTCTATTGTACTGGTTGTTTGGTTTCACCCAGCTCTTACCAAAAGAGCGTAATCTACTCTGGCAGTATATGTAGATGTATAAACAGGATCAGAGCTTTCAAAAATAGTGTTTTTGGTTTTTTTTTTTTCCTGGTATGCAAGCTGAAAAATACAGGCACATTTCTGACTTCTAGTGCAAGTCAGCTGATTCAGAACTGGAGACAGGCTTTAATTAGAACATTTAACTTTCAAAACCACCATTATATCAATGTCATATCATTGCCCTAGGATATTTCCCAGAATGACATGTGGTTTTGAGTTTACATATATATATACACACACACCCCCCTTTTTTTTCTGGAAGGGGTTCACTATCTACACACTGTATATATGCCAGGAAAAGCATTCATTAATGAAGATGCAAATGCTGAAAAATGAGTGGAAAATGAGGATGTCATTGCTAGGGCTCCACTGCTTAAAGCCAAGCTGGAAGAGGGATATCAGCTTCCAGGTAACGCTAACGGTGCAGAAGAGGGTGTCTTATGTGAAAGGACCCTGGGGAGCATCAGCAGTGGGTAGGGTGTTGGAGAAGCAATGAGGTTGCCTCTTCTAAAACCTCTGAACCTAAATCACAATTGTTTTAATGCCTGTAACAGATTCTGCAGTTGGGACAGGACTGAACAACCTACTCACTGTTTACATCCCCTGAAGGTAATAGTGCAAAGAACTCATTTTCATGTGGTTTCGCCTATAAACGTATAATCTTGGACCGGGATGTTGCATACACAACATTACTCCCACAGAGAGATGTTGTGATATTGACATGCTAATTCTGGTGTCCTGTCAGGGAGATGCTGAATCCATTTTTTAGGAAAACAAAGGGAGAGGTAACTGCACAATATGCAAAAGCTTTTGTAATTTTCTTTAACGGCTGAAGAATCCCCAGGGTTTTATTTAAGCAGGGAGATAATGGGCAAAGCTATTTGAAATGCACAGAGGTATCAGTGCAGAATGGGAAATGAACTAACAGTAGCTATAGGTCAGTGAAGGTTGCAACAGGAAAAAAAAAGTAAAACCCAAATAATTATCCTTTCTTTCCTAATTAACCCTTGCTTTCAGTTTCTGCTCAGCTTTCCAGCCCTGAGGGAGAATATGTTTGCAAGACAGATGCCAGGTGATCCAGTTCAAGGTGTCCCATCACTTCTGAAGCACAAACAAATTGCCTGAACTTTGAGAATAAGTTGGCAACTACAACAAAATCTGCTGTCACTTGTTATTTTTAGATCAAGGAAATGAGATATGTGACCACAAAGGAAACCCCACCTGCACGCTTCACGTCTAAGGCTGAGGACACATTTTTTTTTTTTCTGTTAAAAGGCACCACTCCCCTATGCAAGGTAATTTTGACAGACTTTCAGAAAGTCAAGCTGGCCTCTGCAAGCCTGTGCAAACTCTCTACTGAGTAATACTGAAACTCAAGTTTAGAAGCTAGCTCTTGCTGGTCTTCATAAAAGACAACCTGCAGAACTGTGCTTTTCTATGCTTTTCAGCTGACCTCCATTTTTCTCTTTCCTTTAAATGGTCCTATCTAGCCAAATCACTGAGTTTTTTACTTACATGGAAGAGAAATTCTTGTCTGGCATTCTCTAAAAAACACCAAAGCTTTCTCCAGAAAGAGTAACAGGCAAACATGACTCATAATTTACAAAATCCATGTTAGGGAGGAACCAGCTATTCTGCAGGAAAAGGGGCAGTCACAGGTTGATCTAATCCCCATTAAAACCAGCCCGTGCATAAAATCTTCCAGCACCACCAGAGGTAGATTCTGAATCAGGAAAAAAAGGGGTCTTCATGTCGTACCCAGCCCCTGACTTCATAACATGGAAATAATTCTTACATGTCACAGAACATCAGAAAGAATAGCTTGAACAGGACATGAAGCAATTAATGCTATGAGCTCTTTACAGCTGTCTACTTCTCAATCATTCCTCCCAGCCAAAGCCTCCTGGAAAAATTTAAATTTGTTTACCGTAGCTCAGATACATATTCTACAGAGCAAAAAGAATGATGGGAAAATTAAATCCACACATTAGACTAAAGTGTTTTTCTGCTCAAGGAAGATGTGTTACATCCACAGCAGAAGAAGAACAAGCAATTGATCACTGTGCGTCACAGGACAGGATGGGACTGCTGAATTAGTGTTAAGCTGGAGTGTTCCTTCTCCTCCTAGGAAGCAAAGCTGCATTTCACAGATGTCGTTTATAATGAGAGACAAGATTTGTATTCATCTGCAGGTCAGGTCTTTAATGAGATTCACTTTCCTGGTCTATAAGTCACAATGAAATGACTAGAGCTCTCCAGCAACCAGTACATTAGGTCCCCAGCCACAGACCTTCCAAACGTCAAATGCAAAGTGCGCAGCGAAGCACCCTCTTGCTTTCCCTTATCATCACTGATTCACTTGGGATACGGCACATGCTGTCACCCACAGAGCCATGAAAAGCGTGGAACCTCTGACCAGAAAGAGCTGCTGCAGAGCTGGGATGCTGCCGGAGGGTCTGTGTCTTTGAAGAGAAAAGTGCTCCACTTGCCTGAAATCTTCACTAGAGAAATAAATGGTGACATTCAAAATGCTGTTCAAGGGAAGGCCTTTCCTAAGACTAAAGCCCTCTTTGCAAGTAAGAGTTTGTTGCAAAATAAAATGAGATAAAAACCATAAAAAGCAAAAAAAAACCCGACCCTGAACTAGATCATGCAGCTGTGGTTGTCTGACCTAGTACAGGACTTTGTGTTAGAGAGCTGTTAGTTCTCCAAGTGCTCCAAACTGATTATTTCAGGCAAAACTACAAAATAATGCAATAGGAAGCTAAATTCAAGTTGCACCTTAATCCTTATCTTTCCTAATTTCTGAGTGCTTTAACAATGTTCTTTAATGCTATGTTTAGGGGCTCTGATTGAGTATCTATTCAGCCTGTTTGCTGAATCCAAGTATTGTCTCTAATTCATACTTAACCTGCGACTACTTTAATAATAGCACCTAAATAATTCATTTCACACCTGCATGGAGGCTTCACATGATCCATTTTGGAGCTGTCACCCAGAGTCGCAGAGTCCAACCCACTCCTTTGCAACAGCCCTGCTGTCTCAGCCATCAGGAGCTAACAGTGTTGCCTGGCATCCTCCCCAAAAAGTCAAGAGTTTTCACCGGCTCGGACGCTCAGCAGCTTTATAGTCTCCTCCTCAATCTATCACACAAGCACCAATGTCTGACTGGAGAAGGGAGCAGGACTAGACAACTTGGGGCAGGGAAAGGAGCAGAATTATTGGAACCCTAAACAAGACTATTTTGAGGTTTTACCTTAGAAAGTTCTGTCTCCTTCCATTTCAGACTTTTGTGATGTATCCTGAAGCTCCTAGGCATGACTGACTCATGGAAAAGGACAGCCAGGTTACCTAAAGTGTTTTGAAACTGGCTTTTAAGTCATTCACAAACATTTACTATTGTAACTGATGACAATGGCTGCACTCAAAAGGAGCTTTATCCACTATTACAAAAAGCAAAGCAAAGAGACAGCAAAATGAAGCTGGTTAATTTTTAAATAACTTTTTTTGCCATAGCTGTTAGCTCCTGCGCTGCTTATTTCTAGTGTTGGCTGAAATAAGACGTGCTGTAATACACACACAATAAGCTACACTATTTCTAGCCAAGCCAAAAATACTCGGAAACCAAAGCTTACCAAGCAACACTGTTCTCAGTAAGTTCAGATGAAGATTAAAACCAGGTTCAGCTTTTAGGAACCTTACTCAAATGAAATCTCCAAACCTGACAAAGTTTACTCATTGCCAGATATCCTACTCAAAACCATGGGAGTGGTGAAACTTCATGAAAAGACAACCGAAGATCCACCTTGCATAGAAAGATACCTGGCACTGCAAATATAGAGATTCCTATCCAGATCAAAATATGAGTTGTTTTAAATGTAAGTTATTAATAGAGCCCACGTAGTTTTTCACACAGCTATCAGAATTGTAGAAATAAAGTAAAATCTTAAAGTCAGGTTTTGTGTTCCTTATTTTGGTAACCATGGGTATTAGATCTCTCACTTTGGGAAGTAATCCAGACTTTGTGCACCTACAGAATAAAAATAATTAACAAAACACCTGAGGAAATAATAACAACAACAATAATAATGGCTTTTTCAATATTGTATCTTTTTAAAAGCAACAAATCCTAAAGCTTTGAGGTATTCTAAGGTTTCCTCTTGCCTTCTTCCCCTTCCCACTTGTTTCTTTTAATCTTAGTTATGTAAAAAAATGTCCATTTCAGCAGGTAGGACAGTTTACCTTCCCCTAAAACCCATTAACCAAGTGAGCTTTTTGCCCTTAAGATATAAGGGGTCCCTTCTTCAGTTTCAGTCTCATTTGATGTCTTTTAGTGCCCCCACAGAGGCCTTCTGCAAAAGCAAACTAAATGTGTCCAAGCTAACAGGAAGCAAAAAACCTAGCTTGGGATAAACAAGGTGCCTATGGTACCTTTGAGATTTTCTCTGCATGGTTTCAAGAGGGCTCTCTAAAAATGAAAAGGGCATATCTCATAATAACTGTAACAGAGAACTTTCACTTCAGAGCCATCAGACATTTAATATCACAGCATTAACTATTCATTATGAGGATATATGGAACAGTTCAATAAATGATGAAATAACTTCTCAAGATACCAAACCAAGAATACTGGAAAAAAACATTCTCTTACACCGATCAACGACTGACATACAAGTCTGCTGTTAAGGCCAAAACGCTCTCAGCTCACTGAAGACTGTATGATATCTAGGGTCTCATAACCATTTTTCCCAGGTTATGGGAAATGTGTTTCCCCTTTTCCTCTTTTCGTCTCCCCTTTTCCCCGGTCTCTCCATTGATCCTCATCTCCTTTGTCAGCCTCAGAACAAAGAAATCTGTAATAAAAATGACACAGAGAGCTAGATGATTCAGATCATTCGCTGTGTATCATGTGTGGCATGGAACATGTACACTAAAAAGCTGCATTTTATCACATCAAGAGCTTACAGTTGTCACAGGCAAGTACAGCACAGAGGATCATTATTCTAGGAAGGAATATGTTATAGCAATGATGCTGTTAGGTGTTGAAACAAGTGTTTTATGTGTTATCAGTTGACAAGCAAGGTGAGAAGATGCTTAAAATTAAGTACAGTTAAAAGTCTTGCAGAGTCAAAGCTTTATTGTGTTTCCAGGCATTCCTAGAGCTGTAATTATTTGTATTTCTCTTTTGTAACTTAATAAAAATCTAGTAAGTATAGAAGAAAAGGTGTGGATTTGCTTGCAACACAATAAAGTTAAGAATTAACTGATATTTTGTTGTAAGTGCAGGAGAAATGACCTTTCTTACTGTTCACAGCTCATCTTTTTCTCCCTAATAATGTAGGACTAGCTCAAGGGAGCCACTTTTATAGTTGATGTGCTTATTCATCTTGGAGCCCCTTGAGGATATGATATTTATTTGTAACCAGAGTTGCTCTTCAGGTTTTTATATTGTCTTATTATTTAAGAAACAAAATATCAAGAAAGCTCCTGAATTGCTTGTACCCCACCGTCTTGTCCCCCCAGCAGACATTGGGGTGGTTGAAGTCTCCCATGAAGACCAGGGTCTCGATCATGAGTTTCCTTCCAGTTGCCTGAAGAAGGCCTCACCTACTTCCTCCTGATCAGATGGGCTGCAGTGGACACCCGCCACAACATTGCCCATGTTGATCTCTAATCCTGACCCATAAGGTCTTGACTGGCTCATCACCCATCCTATGGAATAGCTGCATGCATTCCCACTGCTGTCTCACATAAAAGGCAACTCCCCGACTCACAATGCTGGTCTGTCCTTCCTGAGAGGCCAGTACCCATCCATTGCAGCACTTCCCTGTGATCCCTGCAAGATCATAGCTCTGCAACTACTCGCGGACATCCGCTTCCTCCTGTTCGCTCCCCATGCTGCCTAGAGTACCTCTGGAGTGATGGGGTTTAATTCCCAGCACTAATACCTCTGGCAAACAATTTGCAGTCCCAGTCTCTGAAATGCGTGTACTGCATGTTTGCTCTTCTCCCGGGAGTACCTGGATAACTAACCCTGAAACAGAGTGGCCACGTGAATCTTCCCATGCACCATAGGAAATGGATGCTTTTGCAACCCTCTTCTGCCTCTGCCTTTTCTACTTCTTTTGCATTTTTATGTAGGTCTTGGAACATAATCTTTGAAAAGAAATTGTATAACCCCTTAGACAAATCTCTGGTCACTCTGCAGAATTAGGCAGGTGGCTGCAACCAGTCAAGCCACTGTGGTTTGCCAAAGCCCTGTTCAGTGGCTGAGCTATAAAAGCAGACTATAGGTCGGGTCCTGGCCACTTACAGTTGCAAAGTGCTATTTAAAGTAATTGCTGTGATTGTTTCACCTGTAAAACGGGCAACCTGGATTAAAACTGGAAGCAAACGTTTGACTGACTGAGCATGATTTGCACCCATGTAGCCCATTTACAAAGGACTGCATTCTCAGCTGTAACAGTAGGAGTGTTCTCTAATCATCTGCTTATAGCCTGCATTTGACTTGAAGACCTGAAAGAAAAGTATACCATCCTACAATACATGAAGAAAAACTAGGATAATCAGGAAGAATCTTACAAATTATTTCTTTTCTGTGTGTATGAATTCAAACTATAAATGGATGAAATGTTAGGACTCCCTCAAAATGCAACATATAATCTGAATTATCCTATGGGTCTAAGGGACCTCAGGAGACCTAGTCCAACCTCCATGAGAAACTTCAAGCTACAAGCTGATGCAGACTCAGCTTTGCAACCAGGAGGGATGTGATCTCTAATGGACATATTTGGCCATCGAAGCTGATGAAGTAAATCTTGCCTTACCAGATCTTTTGCTGGTTTTTGTGTTTTTTTTTTTTCTCAGGGTGATGGCTGGACTGATACAAAGGACAGCTTTCCTATTGTAGCTGTATTCAGTCTTGCAGCATTTTTCTAGTAGAGCACACTAGTACTCCTGGTAATGTAGACATGTCCTGCAGCTAAAATTATCATCTGGTTTCACATTTGAAAAAAGTAAAGTTTACACGCAGACCATGATGTTTTTCTTTTTTTTGCTCATCATTTGTTACAAATAAAAAGACAATAATATTGGATTTGTACCTCAAGCGTAAATGAATAATAGAAGATAAATTATCCTGAAATGATATTTTTTGGAAGTCAGGGAACAACAGCCTCATAGCAGAGAGGAAAAAGGTTATTACAACCCAAATGTGTTTATCAAGGGATACTACAATACCCCAGGCCATGTTATTTCAAATTAATGGGGCCTATAAACACACTTTTCTTAATATATCTTATTTGTATCTGCTGAAGTCATATACAGCTGTGAAGCATCGCCAGAAGTGGTACTCTGCAGATAAATCTCTGATTAAGAAGCTGCAGAATTTTTGTAATTTCAATTAACTAAAATGAATAGGGGAAATCTCTAAAGGCAGTTGGTAAGTGGTTTGTTTTGTATAAATCCCATTTTCCTGGGAGTAAAGATCCATTAATCAGCAACGGTACATCATGAAGGAAAATAAAATCTATTTAAAAAAAAAAAAAAGAGTAGCCTTATCTAGACCTGTATAATTATAGAAGCACCACCTTAGTACTGTGTATGCAATTAAATATGTAACTAGTGAAAAGAGGCTAGTGATGGCAGACATCATTTCTAAGTGGGAATGGAAATAAACTGTAGTGCTATAAGCTATTTTCACACTAGAGTACTAATACAGCTAGTGTGAACACAAATAAAAAGAAAAAAAAAGTATTATACTTTTAACTGAATTAATTACACCAGCACATAGCCTATGCCTACATAAGGCATCAGAACTGGACTTGGATCAATTGAACAGCTTTGTGATTTTGACATTGTTCAACATCCAACATGGCTCTCAGAGCCTTTTTTTTTATATTTTTCAGGCTGTTTGCAATCTCTTTTTCATAGACTGAGCTGTCACAGTGACTCAGTAGGATTCTGCAGAGTCATCAGTGTTAGGATCAATACAAGGAGTTGGAGGTGATGTGTCCTTGGAAAAAGGAAAAAAAAAACCCAAGTTTTTTTTATAATTTTCTTTTTAGTATTTCAAGCCATTGTTATTTTTCTTACCAAAGTCCATCATTTTTCAATAAGCTGTACAGCGCGGTTGCCTTCAATGAGCACAATATCTGATGAAAACGCCTATGAAATACACTGAATGATTCTGTTTCAGAGGACACCAAACCCAAATTCATCCTTTAAATCACCCAGAAAGAAAATCTAACTAATCATTCTCAATATGACTAAAAATGTTTAAATCCATATAAATTGCATAAATATGTAATCCTTGTATACATTTTTTGTTAGACATGTATTTTAATGCTTTTTTTAGATATACTTATGCGTATTAAACACATATAGCTCTCAAGTAGATGAAACTTCACAAAATTGCAGGCCTAGGAGGAGTTTGGAAAAAGTGATCTAGAACTCACGTTGTCCCAGAGGTTTATGTAATTTCTGACAAAAAAAATTTCCCTCCTATCTGCTTTTAAAAGCATTTAGTGATGGAGACTCCATAGACTTTCTCAGAAATCAGTTTCAGAACTTCACTATTTCTTGGCGTCAGACTCCTCACTATAGTTTATACCAAGTTACCAAGAAAGATGGCTTCTCTTCCTCTTTGCAAGAGTGTTTTACATATTGGAAGGCCTGTTATTGCATCTGTTTTCTGGACCTTTGATCATTCTTGCTGCTCTCCTCTGTTTGCGTGAAGAATGTTCAGAGTTTATCAGGAAATTCAGGACTTCTGAGCTCTCAGAGCTATTTGAAGTGGCAGTAGATGTAAAACATTAGCTTGCCATAGCCTTTTTACCCGTTTGCATTGTATCACAGAAGAAAAGAGATGCCAGTCTTTGGCCAGGGCTTCTGGACTCCACCATAATGCATTAAATAGATTTGGTAGCAGCAAGCTCCAGTGGAGCTTCAGACTGAGAATTTGGAGACGTGAATTTTTCTTCTATTTCTGTCCTTGACCATGACGCTTTTATCTCAAAGTGTCTGCTTCCTCTGTAAAACCTCCCACAAGCAAAATGGTACATAAGAATCAGGCATTACTAATTATATTTTTCAGCTCTTTGCCCACGCTATCATTGTAGTGGTGAACTCTAGCAAAGATTACACATCATTCGAAGTACTTGTTCAAATTCTAAAGGACTGTCCAATATATTCACAGAATGCTGATAAATAATTGAAATATAAGACAGTCTGATGGCTTGTCACAGGCTGTTTGAACTGTCAGACTGCTGACAAACCTTGGATTTTCAGTTGCAATGGATTTCTGAAAAATATTGCGGAGACGCAAGTTCACTCCCTTCCTGGGTCTGCATTATTAACGATCTGCCCAAACTTAATTCAGATGGAGATGAAGTCATGTATTGGAGTTACCTTAGCAGTAGCTGGTAATTTGTTGTTTGTTACAAGAGGCAGGGGCAGGGAATCGATTAATTCATTCAGAAAAGGAATCGATTACTCCCCTAAGCATATGTTTACCCTCATAAAGAGCAGTTTATGGAGTAGGATGCTTCACAAGGACTTTGGGGAAAAATAGAACTTCTGGCTGGATTTAATTGCCCGTCTATTTGTGTTTGGGATGCTTGCATCCTCTGTTTCCTTTGAAGTTACAGTCCAGAGCCCCGAAGGACTGTAAAATTACAAGATAATTACTGTTAAAGGACTATGCTTTCTAAAAAAATTGCCGATATTGTTTCTTCTCTATTGCCCACCCGCCCCCAATATCCAATTGATTTTAAATAGAGAAACTTCTAGATAGAAAACGTTTACACTTTCCAAAGACTTTTTATAACCTCCTTCACAAGAAGCTATTGAAGAGACCTGGCAACCACCACGGGGAAATGTCATGGCACAGTTTAAAACCTGAGCGAGAGAGAATTAGACATAAGTAGCTATTTCTCACTCTCGACAGAGGTTAATACTAGAGTGACCTAGGGACCAGCCTTAGGACTGGACCGAGGACATTCAACCCACGTATTAATGAACTGAAAAGGAAAGTGAACAGCAAGGTGACTATATCCCCATGATTATTCTAGATTCCTGTGGCCAGTGAGGCTTACAAGAAACTTTGGAAAGACCTAGCAAGCCTGGGGAACTTGCCAGATGCAATGAATCCACAGATAACTACGTACAATTTTTGTCACTGTTGTAAATTAAGAAAGAAAAATTTGCTTCTTGTCCCTAAGAACAGCTAAAATATTGTCTCAGAATTATCATATTTTTGTTATTGCTGTTAGCCTACATTTTCTGCTGTTTCAGCTCTCTTCAGGACCAGGTGAGCATTAGTGCTAATGCAGGAAAAGAGGCTGGGGCTCAGCCCAAGACAGGGGGAAAAAAAAATCTGCCTTTTCAGCAGCATTTGTTACTTTAACTGTTCCATCAAACTGCAGCATAAATGATTTGTCCAAAGATCAAACAAAATCTGTCACATAAGGACATCAGCTCTCCTGAATCTGGAGAGAGCCACTTAATCATTTGGAACATCCTTCTTCTCAGCAGGGGAAAGCAATGAACAGCAATAATCTACTGGCTGTCCACTGTGTCTTTCTGTACTGTGGATATCTGTAATTCTCCCACTAGTGCTGCAATGACAGCAACACACTTGTAAAAGCCATGACAGCTTACTCCACTCTATCTCATACCAGTTGCATAAGGATCCTTTACACCAGACCCCAAAACAGTACCCTTTGAATAGGGATTTTCTTCCTCCTCCGCTGTAGTTCACAGCAGCTCATCAACCAAGGCCTGCAAGATTATATATTAAAAAGGTGTTTAACAGTGCTTAAAGCAAACCTAGAGGTGACAGCTGTGAAAAATGAAGTCATTTGCAGCCAACCTACACAGGCACTCCTGCCAGTGCTAGCTAGAGGATGGAGAGCTGCCTCAAGGACAGGATCCTAGCAGGAGAGCCCAAAGCTTTGCCACACCGCATTAGCTAACCTTCAGCCAAATAGATTCGCACTTCCCCACCTCTATTGGGATTGCTCAGTACAAACTGGAAAGAGTTTAGTGCTTGTTTATTTTGTTGAAATAAACATTTATCTTTGTTATTTCTGTATTAAGGATTACTGGATTGGGTGACTGGTTCTCAAACTTCTCTGTATAAGGAGTCTGCATCAAACCAGAAGAAAGTTTCACAACTTCCAACCAGCTATAAATAAATAAATGGAACTTGGTCATTCCCAATGACAAGAAAGACAGAGCCTGAAAGCGTAGAAAACCTGTGGAAAGTAGTGCTTGGTAATTTTTGTTCACTTATATACTGCCAATTTTAAACACACTTGTGCATTTTAGAAGGGCTGCTGTGTTTGTCTATTTCAGGAATAAACATTACAACTGCTTTCCTGTGCTTTTTGCAACCCTATATTTCACAATGCTATTTCAACCCTGCAGAATATAGTGGTTTTACAGTTCAAGATTAAATAATAGCACCATTTAGAAAGCAAGTATTGAGCCAAAGAACTTCAAAGTTGCAACATTTACTTATTCAGCTTTCATGTATCTAAAATTGCAACTAAAATAAAACAGAAAACTAAATGAAAAAGCATAATTCATTCATTTGAAAATAGGTTCTAATTAATACCCTCATGTTTAGACTTATTTCTTTTGCTCTTTCCCAAATTACAGCATTAAAAAAAACACAAACCTTTTTCAACTCTCATCTTACTATACTGAGCTAATGCCCTCTGGAGCAGAAGCAATTGTACTGTGTAAACCTGAAGTTTATTAGTGAATGCATTGCAACAGACACTCATTGCTTTCCTTTCCTTTAGCGTAAAAGCTCTTTCTGCTGCCGTGGCTATAAAGACAGTTTTGCTGTAAGAATCATGAATTCTTTTTGCGTGCCCAAAGAAGGGCAACAAAGCTGGTGAAGGGTCTAGAGCACAAGTCCTATGAGGAGCAGCTGAGGGAACTGGGGGTGTTTAGCCTGGAGAGAAGGAGGCTGAGGGGAGGCCTTATTGCTCTCTACAACTACCTGAAAGGAGGTTGTAGAGAGATGGGGGTCGGTCTCTTCTTCCAAGCAACAAGTGATAGGATGAGAGGAAATGTCCTCAAATTGCGCCAGGGGAGGTTTAGATTGGATATCAGGAAAAATTTCTTCACCAAAAGTGTTGTCAGGCACTGGAACAGGCTGCCCAGGGAAGTGGTTGAGTCACCATCCCTGGAGGTATTTAAAAGACGTGTAGATGTGGCGCTTAGGGACATGGTTTAGTGGTGGACGTGGTAGTGATATGATAACAGTTGGACTCTATGATCTTAAAGGTCTCTTCCAACCTAAACAATTTTATGATTCTATGAATGTTGGCCATATTTTGCCATTCTGTATTTTTTTCCCAAGTGTTGTTGCAATGTATACTTTGCATTATTTTTGCTCTTTATGTTGCCTGATAATCTTCTGTGTTCCCTGATAACACTAAAAATGTCCTGCTTTGCCCCTCTTACTACCTTTAGAGATCTTCTCTGCAGCTGTCACTTTCGAATGTCATTTCCTCCAAAATTCATCAGTTCATAATGAAAGAGAAAGAAATGGTTTGGACCCTTTCGCCAAGCTAGGATGACCATGTTTATTTCTGTGTTCCCAGTTCTCACTGGTCTGAGTGAGACTCCATTTCATTGAATCCTACATTTTTCTTCCTTGATTAGCAGGTACAATGAATACAGCTGAATGACTACAGTCCCGGTACAATCCTTAGTTCTGGAAGGACATTTACTCTCAGTGAGAAGAGTCACAAGTCATGAAAAAGTGATATTCAGTCTAACCACCACCTACAAAGTGCGGCTACTTTGACAGCATAGCCACAGGCATCGCATGTGATCCCGCATGCTGCTTCAGCTTTGCCTTGTGTTTGTTGAAAATTCCTCCCTGCCACTGGCTCCACTGTTTAACCACGTTTTATTTTCCACCCAAATACCATTTCTTGGCATGCCAGCAGGATAAATTCAGAATTCTTCAACTTGGTAACAATATCCTGGGCAGCTGTACTACACAGGTTAACAGTGCTTACACTAGTGAGTATTTCCTACTTTCAATCATCTCTTTCCAGAGGGAAATTATAATTGCAGAGGTCAAACTCAATGTTCTCAAGGAGTGACTTGCTAAATAACCATGAAACCGAAGGACACACAGATTTTCTGGGGACTTAGCTTATTTATATGTTGGAGAACTAAAAATCACCAAAGATTTTTTTTTTTCTTCCCCTATATACTTCTTAGCTGTGTTGTATCAGCCTGAGTTCCTTTACTGTAAAAATAACTTGTTGCAGGAACAACACTCAAAGCTCAACTTTAGCTTTAGAAAAGCTAAACATTGCAGATGAAAACAGTGAAACTATTTAACACTCTCCCTAATATTTTCCCCTAATATTTCTGAAGAAAGGAAAGCACTACATCTCTCAGAAATAGAATAAAAAAAGATCAAAGTTTTTGAGAAGACCTGGCCTCCTGTAGACACTTGGCCTGGCTATCCATTGAAACAATGCCACGTGGAAACATTTGCCTGAAGACACTGTGGAAAACAGAGAGCAGATTGCTAAACAGAAACCTTTGAGACCTAATATCTCATGTTTCTCTGCTGTAGTCACGTAACTTTGGTGAAACTGGCTTTAAGATGCCACTAGTACTGGCATAGGTATGGAGACAATAAGACCTTCTATATGCTGTTGTATCAAAACACAGATAAGAAGTTGAATAAGTTGCAATTCTCAGCCTGGTGGACAAGAAATTAATCTCCCAACTATCTCAGGCAGGAAAACAGAGTTCATTTTTGCAGTTGTGGTGGTTTTTGTTGTTTGTAGGGTTTTTGTTTTGGCTTTTGGTTGGGTTTTTTTTTGTTTGTTGGGGTTTTGTTGTTGGTTTGGTTTTGGGTTTTTTTTTTTTTGCTTGGTTGGTTTTGGTTTTCCAGGAGTACTTCTAGTCAGGCCTTTGCAAAGGAAGTGGAGGATTCCCATGGTTATTTCCATATCTGCTTATGAGCTGCCACTCAAAGCCAAGTACATTCATTTACCTCTTCATGACAGAGAAAGTGGAACAAATTGCCCTGAATTCTTCCATTCTCAAGAAGAAATTCCTATAATTAGGTATAAGTTGTGATAACAAAGATGTCCAATGTGTTCCATTTACGTAGAATTCAACTGGCAGAAAGATTTCATCAGTTCTTGTTGTTATACTAACCCTGCCAAAGATCTATTGATGAAGGTATCAATTTTTAATCACAAAATTGTGTCAAAGTCTAGACATCAGGGAAATTCCTGCCTCATTATCTGGTGATCAATTGTCCATGAGGAAGATAAATTACCCTCTCTCTTTCTGAAACAAAAAAAAAAAAGGAATCAACTTCTATGCTAGATGTTACTCTGCCTATTTACATATACAGAAGCTTCCCCCAGGCTACAAGGGATTATTCTGTTTTAATCAAAGAGCATACAAAGCATACATCCCAGCTTTCAAACAGAGAGCTGAGAGACAGAATAATCAATTCCTCTACCATTATAGGTAGATGAATTTGTGAACACAAGGAAAAAGCTGACTGAATTTCTCATTATGACAAAAGAAAGCCTGAAAAAACCCTTACTGCCAATAACACGTTAAAAAGTGACAATGTTACTTACTATTAACCTGTCAAAAAATATAGTGTAATTTCAAAACCTCTGTAAGACAAGCTTTATATTTTTATTTAGTCAAATACCTTAATAAGTTAATTCCCTTACTAGCTGTTACCCTTTATCACTGCTGCTCTTACACTACATAAAACTTAGAAAGAAACTTGCTACCCTCTCAGTCATGCATCCACACCAATTATCATTGCTTTTTGTAATACGCCTGCTGTCAAGAATGACAAAGGCAGCTTTAAGCCGCTGGTTTCAGCCATCAGCTTTTTAACAGCAGAACACAGAACATTTGAACAGACATTCTAAATCCTCAGTAAATGGATGAGACAACATGACCAATGGGTAGGTGCATATAGCTATTACCTGGCAATGGTTTGAACATTTCCTTGGGAGAGGATCCAGTAGAATACACTTTTTTCTGTAGCAGGTTTACACTAGACAGGTGAAGCTCTTGTTACCTCTTTCAAATCATCATTTCCTCACTCTTGTAAGTTGTCACTACATGAAAAGAAGAACAATCTGGTTGAAACCTTTTTTAAAAGGTGACAGTCTTCTGTCTAGATGGCCATGAAGTTATTGATGGGTTTTCAGAGCTACCAGTGGGAAAAATGCATTTGGAAGTCCACAACATGTTACAGCTGCTCTCTGCCGTGAAAATGCTTGTGCATGCAGCAGGCAGCTCTGCACTGACATGGGCCTCTGCTTCATAGCAAAACTCCAGTTCAATAAAGTAGCATTTCTCAGTCCAAATGGCTAAGGAGCAATGAACACAAGATTTTCTGAAAGAAAAATTAAAAAAAAAATTTTCATAGAGCATGTTGCGGCTCTCATTTTGGAGCAGGAAGGCAATAAACGTCATTAACACAAAAAAGTGTTAAAGAACATAAGTCAAAATATTAATGATAAGAAAAGCCAACAAGTTTCAGTCATCGGGATTATGGATTATATCTCACAAATGAACACACAAATCTTATTCATTAAAATACCAAATGCTTGGGAACAGGCTAGTTTGTTGAACACAAAACCTGAATGTAATACCTACCTTTGCCTTACCACCTCAACAACTATTGCCCCCTGCATCCCCAGTCTGAAGCTCAGGTGTTTACGAACTTGGCTTATAATTGTTATTGAGAAGTGTTTTGTCTTCATGGTAACTGTGAAGAAATGAGCTCTACATAGAAAATGGTTTATGAAAAACTACTCAGTCACTATGGGATCTTATTTTTATATCCTTCACTTGCCTGCTTTGTTGGTTGGTGCAAAATTCTATAATACCACAAAAGCCTACTCTAGCTCCTTGCTGGCTTCTAGGTCTGTCTCCTGCATTACAGCTGGTCTTCTAAATCCTGATCTTTACTGCACCATTTTGCCTAGTTAATTCAAAATAAGATGTCTGTTGCTGAGTCACCCTGCTATTAAAACGTCTAATCTTGGAGAGGTGCATTTGCCCAGGCATGTTTTGAATTATGCTGTATCACAACTAAGAAAATTGGAGTCTCAAGGCCAACTACACTGTAAAAAGCAGTAGGACTACACCACACATGATGTCTTCTATGTCTGCCAGCAGTACAGTGTATTAACCATCAACAGTTCAGTATGTAAATTAAGTACCTTGCATGTTTAAGAAAATTATCTTGATCCAAAGGTTGAAACAAAATAGTTATTTACATTCTTCCTACCAACCTGTAGTATTATGAGAGAGGCAGTCAAAAGGGCGTCAAGAACTCAAACAATGTGCAGGCTAAAACACGTGTTACATCCACATTATTTCAGGGTAGCACCAAGGATCTCTGTGGCACCACCGATATTACTGTATTTTGCAACCACTGTCTTCCAGTAGCTTTCAAAAAAAAAATCAGGGAGAAAGTAAATCATGTTATTCCAATCCTACAACTACTCAGTGTACACCTGATGTGAAGAAAAGCAGTAAGGAGATAAAGCACCTGATAAAAAAAAGAAATAGGACATACTACCATAATATTTAAAGTAGAGAACAAGCCTGTAGTAGCAAGGAGACAGGATGGAAAAAGTCTTTAATTTACTTAATGTCTCCTCAGTCTTTCCTCTTGTGACTTTAATTCCTCCTTTCCTGTTATAGATGACAGACAGCCTTAGATGGAGTATTTTCTAGTAACATCTACGAACAAGTTCTCTGTTTACTTTCTAGGCACCTATTAAAGAGGGGAAGCTGCGATGGGGATAAAGTACAGCTTTTGACAGCTGTACATTCAGCAAGGGCAGATAAAGATGAGAGATGGGAGCATGTGTCACAGGTCAGCTCTGGCATGTGGAGAACAAGTGCAGTTGACAGAACATGATCTTTAGAAACCACTCAGGGAAACTTTAACATTAATTTATAGTACATTTCACTCTCTGTACATCTCTGTAAATCTCACCTCTGACAGTAAAAAAAAATTCAAACCCAACCTCTGAGCTTTGCGAACTGGGAACAAGGGAATCCTCTTTCCCCCAAAGCAACCATCTGCTAAGTAAGTGCCAATTTCTTTTTTTTTTTTTTTTAACAGACAAGAGAGAATGGCCAATATATATCCAGCTGTTTATAGTGAGAACACAGCCTTAGAAGCACCTCATTAATTATACAGGTTGTGCAGCTTTATTGCTGTAGGCTTGGTCTTTTTTCTTTCAAGTTATTGTTTAATATTGCTTTGTAAATATTTAATTTATAGGTATCTTCAGAAATTTCATTAATTTATAAGCTTGGGTTTTGTTCTTACATTTTAAACCTCTGACACTAGAAATTGGTGTGCTTCCCATCTGTTTCATCTCTCTTTAAATAAGCTCCTCTGTGCTTTTGAGAAGGTTATTGACACTGACTACAAAACACACACACAAAAACTTTAAGGTGTGTCAGGTCCTGAGAGATAATCCTTCAGCTTACAGGCTAAGTGCACAAAAAAAGAAGGAAAGAAATTAAGTTTTCCTGCTGAGAAGTGAAATACAGAGAAGCTTGTGCACGGTCACAAAACAAATCTGTTGCTGTTGTATTGACCCCAGTTCTAATGATATCTCATCCAATGCCCCGAACAAAAACTCAAACATTTCCTCCCCTATTCTCTTTATGCCTGCTGCTCAGGATTTGCCCACATGTACATATTGGTATCAGGTGTAGGACTAGGTTTTCATAGCAATTTGTCAAAAGCATAGTTGGGAAGTATCCTTCAGCACAACCGCTCTTATATAACAGATAAGAACACACAAACATTGGCTACATTTTTTCATTTAAAAATAATGTAGAAGATACATTTCTGTTGTAAAACGAAAAGTTACAGCTTTGCTTTATGTAAAGGGGCAATGAAAGAAAACTAAAAAGCATTCTTGTTTTAGGAAGCTTCTTAAAGCACATGCAAGACAAAAAAAAAACAAAACAAAATATATACAAGTAACAAGAACAAACTTCAGGAAAGGCTTTTGAAACCTAACATTAGAATTTATTTGCTCTTTCTAAAAGGCTACCATGTTATGGTGGCCATAGCTCATCCAGTATAACGACAAATTACTATTTAACTGTCTTTAAGCACGGCAGCTATCCTCACTCTCTGCATGCCAAGAGATAGATACTGGGAAGTCTTCTGCATTGCAGAAACTGAATCAGGTAGTAACAACCCCATTCAGATATCTGTCTTGATCCTAGTCCTAATTAAACTTCTACATCAGCCCTGCGCTATAGTGGATTAGGAGACACTACAAAAGCCTCAGGCACCATGCAGCTCTCCCAGGGATATCACACCACCCTAAGCAGAAACCAAGTTGAAACAGTACATAGGGAACACGCAAATACTGATCTGGTTTGGTGGCTGCACTGGTAAGTTGGAAAGGCGAAAAAAAACCCAAAACAATTTGTGTCAACCTGGAACATATCTGTTGGTTTTCCACTGAAAATAAGAAAGAAAGAAATAGGTGTTTGGACTTTTGATGCAATATGCTGCCACTCTTTAAATAAAAGGCTACATTTCTTTTAATTAAAAGCGTATTCCAAAAAGAAAGAAGAAGTATAACTTCATTTCCATATGAAGCTACTTACTTTTCAAGACTTCACACCTATAAACACTTTTGAGGCAAAATAGTTAACATTGATCCAGACTAGAAAATGGTTTCTTTTACTTTGAAACAAAAGCTTTGGCGAAGAAAGAAAAGTTTCTTCTGAATGTACTGAGGAATTACTTTCAGTTAGAGGAAAATGATGATAAATACATACAAAGGAATGTTTCAAAGGTAAATAATTTTATATATGCACCAAACTTCAGTTTACTGTAGGTCAAAAAATTATTTATGAGACTGAGTTTTGGATCCTTCAAATTTATGCTCAGCTTGAGACAACTAAAGAAATTTTCCTTTAATGAATTGTATAAGTTTGATAGACAAATTGAGACACGCAGTCTATTGTGGTTTTGGCACACTGTCCTGCCTCTCAACTGTAATGGCCATGAGATGAACCTCACTGGATGAAAAGGCAGGCCTCTATTCATAATTTTGAAGTGTTGCAAAAATGAAGGTGTATTTGTGGAAAACAGGAACTCACTGAAAAGTACAGAAGAATCCTGCAGTCTGTAGCAGCCTGCGGTACTCCTGAAGAGAGACACATTTAGGACACAGGAGAATGGAGATGCGCACACCTGTGCTTTCCAAATGCAGTTTGAAGAGTGAAGAATCAAGAGATTCCAGGACCTCTCCTATTTGAAGGCAGGCTCCCCAAATGAACATTAGATCACAATAGCAAGCAATGGTATCTAAATGCAATTTTTCTTAGTTTGAAATTACTAGAAACATTGTTCTGACTGCTAAGGCAGGGAGAGAGGAGCACTGCTCCTAGGAAAAATGCTCATTCACTTCCCAAGCAGGCAAACACTATATGCTTTTGAAGCCTTTCAAGGCACTATATGAAACAAAGTGCCTTCTGAACAATGCATCCAGTAAGTTTATGGCATAACTTAGTTGAAATCTGTTCCAAGATGTCAGATTAGAAGTAGAACAGAAATATTTTTAGGAGAGCTTTAAGAATACACTTTTCTCAAAACAGAGAAACAATCAAGTGATCCAATTGAAAAAATTGCTTTCTTGGGCCAGCTTCCTTTTGGAAGGGAGCTGAGAAATCTACTTGTTCCAAAAGATCAGCCATAAACAACTATTAGGAAAAGTGTTTACATGTATAGATGAATTTGGTTATTAGCCAGGCACTGAGGAATGTGAGTGAAAAATCTGCGTTATGAACCTTAGCTAGTATTTACTCCTACAGAATAGCTGTCCATTAAAAAACAAACAAAAAACCATTAAGATGAACAGAGGAACCGAAGCACGCACATTAATTGCCACTAGCCATCACACTGTTCAAACTGCTTTGGTATTAATGATGAACATGGCTCTCTTTTCCAGTATTTGACTGAAAGGTTGCGCATACAGCATTAGAAGTTCTTATTTTCAAAGTCTGACACGGAAAAACAGACAAATTAAGTTTCTTTTGAAATATTTTTTTCCATATTTATAGTTTTCCCACTTTGACACATCTTCCTGCACTTTTTCTTTAAAAGTGTGTATTTTAAAATAAATCATAAACAATTCAAGCAACTGGATCTAAATCTCTACTGACAAGCAAAGTTATAATAGGAAGTTCTGACAAAGTCACCATAAATATGCAACAAAAATAATGAACACACATTTTATTTATTTACAGAAAGCACAGCTGAAGCATAACTATTTCAGTTTCTTTGATGAAGTAAAGCAGGGAATAAATTGCTTTAGTCTTCACAGGTAATGGGAGGAACATCCCTCTATCTACAAACTGCCTCAGAATTTCACACGAATAAGATCTTCAACATTATGCATTACCATTTAAGCAGGAAATGCAGACTACAAGACCAGAGAATTAATCAAAATCTCTTTCAAATGGATGTAATTAAAAACAAAACCAAACCAACTTTATATATTTAGTTCTGAAAGCAGCTTCCATTCCACATTTAAGTCTTATAAGTATCTGAAGATTTTAATCACTGTACATGTGAGCTGGAGCTTAGAGGCCTTCCAGGCAAATACAAAGTTGTAGCCAGAGATTAATAAAACATAGGAGCAGAAAGGAAAATAAAACTCCACATTCTCATATCGCACAATTCAAGTTTATTCCATTCATTCTTGCAACACAAACTTAAAAATACAGTATCATTTAGCATTCTGATGTCTATGAACCATGATAATGATGAACCCAACTGTGTCAAAACAGTTAACAATGGTGAAAAGAGGAAGTCAAATATCAAAATGCACAGAGCACTAATTTTCTTCCGTCACTGCGTAGAAAGATGATTGTTTATCCATTTACAAAATATAATTAAGACAAGTTCATTTTGAAATTTTGCATGCAACACTGCAATTGCTTGACCTAGGACACTCCACTCTTACCAGCCTCTTCTACAAATAATTCAACGTTATGTTCAAGGATAAAGTTCCATTTAACTATCGTACTCCTTTTCCCATTTGCCCTCCCTTAAGAAAAAGGAGCAGAGGGTACAAAATCAAAAATATACTCAAGGTTATAACTTATTCAGCACAAATTTCAAAGGAAAAGATTTAAGAACAGAGTGGATTTCCAACTATATGCAATTCCAGTCTGACAAAGTATTTAAATTCTGTTTACAGAATGTGAAATAATTTACAGTTTGGTATTTTCATCTAGTTAGGACCTACTCAAAGATACAGGCAGCCACCCATTATTTTTTCCACAATATAACTAACAAGGGAATAAATGAACAAGCCCAGTTTCTAGACAATTGCAAAAGCATAAGCTTTTTTCTTTTAAAATCCTGGGCAAAATGATCAATCACCTCTTATGTAGTGCAAAAAGCAAAAAAAGTATTTCTTCTTTATGAGCCAAACATTAAATGCCATCTCTTAACTATCTCGAAAGGCAGCTTGGGTATATATTACAGCCAAATTAACACTTGTCTCACTGAAGTTTGTTTGCATATTTTTTTTTTTCCTCAAGTGAAGTAAGAAAAAATAAGGTGTCCACATAATTGTAGAAAAAGGGAGGCAAAATTGCCTCAGTGAATCACCAGAAGAGTTAGTACAAAGATGATGTTTCTTTACTATGATAATGCTCACTTAAATGAGAGTTGAATGGAAAGGCAGGAAAGAATACAGAGGGGGAAAAAAACCCAAAACCAAAACGAAAAACCACTATGGCCAGACAACTTGACACTAATCTACACAAAAAACTTGAATAATCAAGTTTTCCACATAAAAACAGATTGCAGTTTTCTAGACTAGTATTTTAATAGCTAAGTATTTAATAGCATAATATGGAGGCAAATTTATGCCAAAGATGGTTACTTTCATAGCTGAAGAGTTAAACCTAGTCTGTGTTCACACTATTACAATAACATGACAATCCAGCACTGATCAGAGATAAGATTAAAGAGTTCTCCTTAAATAGTCATTAAAAGCACTGTTCACCAAACATGCTTGTTCTTTTATCAGCAGCTCACCAATTGATTTATCACTGATTTCCAACCCTTCTGCTCTTCCTTGCAACCCATCTCCAAGAAGCAGAGAGTAATTGCACTGCACAGTTTACAGCCAGAGTTGATTGTTTTCTCCATTGCTTTTCTTATGGGATGTGTACATGTAAATCAGTTTCTGCTCTCCTTTTACAGTCTAAATGCAAGGCTTTTTATAGCTGAGACATTCAATCATAATATGCAACATGATTCAAGTAAAACTAAGTCTCCATTAAATATGAGTGGTAGTCACCAGCCTACTTCTACATATCCTCTCAATTTCAACAGTGATATCAAAATAATATCAGCTACTTTTGTTTAAGAATTCAGCATGAGACATTATATACATTTGTTTTCTGTACTGTCTATGTTATCAGAAAGTTTGAAATCTGTATTCCAAAAAAGAGGAAGATGTATAGTTTGTGGTACACGCTTTTCTGTTACAAAACCTGGTTTTCAGTTTTGGGTGAAATCAGCAGTCTAATGAAAATTTTCAAGATGAAAGTCAGCAGCTCAGACATTCATGAGGATTGTAAGATGTGACGGGAATTCCTACAAGATCATTAAATACTTTCCCATGAATTATCAAGGCTGTCGTAGTACTGTCATACATACTGGTATAGTAAATCTTTTAGGTAAAAGTCGATGGTTAATATGGTACGGTTGCACTGGGAACTTTCAGAACAAGCCCCGTGCCTCAATGAAATTTAAGAGGTTCATTCAGCCAAAAATGAAACACTGATTCAAAGATATGCACAATTAAAAGTTTGTTTTCTCCTCCAGTAGTTAGAGCAAGTTAAGACTTCTAATTGTACATCTTCCTGTTCCTAACACCTGAACTTAGAAAGCTTACATGTATTTTAAAAGTTTACCAGAAAAGTTTAGCAACAACATTCACCTGATAGGAATGTCTAAATAATTACTGTTCATTTTCCACATTTGACTTGATTATCGTTGCGTACCAAACAGCCTGTAGCTTTTGCATGTGTCTAAGTTTTATGCTGACATGGTGAGTAAAGAAATTTCATCTTACAATCCTTTTGGAAATAACTACAGTGACATTTTGAACTTGCTCAAAAACAGTTACTTAAAACATCTGTCCTGGACTAGAACAAACATGGGAAAGAAAAACCTCAAATTCAAGCATCCAAAAGTACCTTGTCAGATATTCTGGAGTGTAATACCACCATGCCTCAACTGATCTTTCCTGGTTTACTCAAGAGTCAGAAAAACATTAGTGTGACATCCAATTAGTCAATATAAAGAATAGCTCCAATAACTAGTATCAAAAGTCCTCAAAACTGCAACGTAAGCTTTAGGCAGAATAAGAATAAAGCTACCCACAGAGAGAAGAGAGAAAAGCAACCCAGCCACCTACATTACTACACTTCAGATTATGGCAGACACTAATAGCATGGGACTATTGTTTCCTTCACAATTAGTTTCAGGTACATAGCACAGTACTTCCACCTAAAGGAATCTTTCAACAAAAATCTTAGTACTAACCTAGGAAGTTTACAAGCCAAAAATTCAAGATCATGGTCTGTCTTCCTTCTTCCATTTTCACTAGAAATGGGAAGAGATTGTGCACTGAAAAGAAGTCCTAGAGGGACACTGTTCATAATAGTTTTCAATCCTCTCCAAACAGATTATCTTCGATACAAGCCCCTAACTAGTCTGATTCATAAAGAATTTTCCCTCCCCCCAAAGTATTTAGCTGAAGAAGCTGGAAGATGCAAAGAGTGACAGACAGGCAGCAGTGTGAGGCCACAGGAGAGACATTTAAGATATCAGTCCATCCGTCACTGAAGAAGAGTTTTGATTGCCTGGTTGTCAGTGGCTTCAAAGGCAGTTAGTCCATCTGGGCCTTTCACAGTCTTATCAGCACCCTGTAAAGACATTGAGAAGGACTGTCAATTCATAAAGCCAGGCTGTATTAATATTAAGTGTGTCACAAACGTTACTTACCTTGGTAATTGATTACATACAGCTTTTTAGTGCAGTGCATTGTTTTCATAATAGGCAAGATTTATGTACAAAGCTATTCGGCATGCAGCTAATCTAAATTTCAAAATTTACTTTAGAATAGGAAAAAAGTCACATAACCTTTGTCACACAGCAAGTTGCAAGATCAACAAATTATCAGTTCATCTTGGATAGAAACAGAACGATTTTTTGTTTGTTTCCAGCAACTATTCATATGAATACAAGAATTCAGTATTACACACTTCTATGAAATCTATGGTGCAGCAAGCTTTTTCACATGCTAAATTAAACAGATCTGCAGAATAGTAAACACAAACACAGTCTCGGTGCCAGAATTACAGAAGAGCAAAAGAGAAGCAGAGAGTGATGTTTGTTTTGAGCACTGTGTAGTCATATACATAAAAGTGAAAAACCAGGCTAAAGTTGTAAATAGGATAGTTAAATAAAGGGATAAAAGTTATCAGAGAACACAGGACCGACTACAGAGATCAAGAGATGTTTCTTGAAAATAAGTTAGATTCCAGAACACCTCCTCTTGAGAAGATATGCAAGTCTCACTTTAAAATATGTGTATTTGCTCAATCAAGTGACAGGAAAAACACTGTGGGTGGCAACAGTATGTACTGCAGAGATTTGTCTTTAGTTTTATGCATAAAGTCTGTTGAATAAATACAAATCTCTTCTCAATTACATTACAAGGAAGGAAGTACACAGACTAATAGTAAAGGACACCCAATAGTGTTCTAAGAACATAATGGACCCAGAATTTCAAGAGCTTCTTTACTGATAAAAGATTACATACATAAAACCCCACTAAACTTCCATGCATACCACCATGTCTGTTCCCAAGACAACCCTCAGCCCACTAAGCTTCCCATTGTTACTGTTTCTAACAATTTCATAAACTGGATCTGACATTACTATGATTTGCAGCCAATACTACTTTTCATAACATAAAATATTTCCATCTACTCTCTTTACTTGTAAACATTCAATCTGCCATTCTAAAAAGATGGCTTTACAGTGGTTTCTAAGACAGCAATGCTCATCCTGTGGTCCATTGGCCAAACTGATACTGTTGCAGCCATTTATCTTCCTTGCAGCCCCTAGGGACCCTCAGTGCAAGACATGAGCTGAACAGACTGTTTTGTTTGGTGGCAGTCAGCTGTGGGGCAGGGAGACAGGCTTCTGCTATCAGGGAAAGAGCCTGGGAAAATAAAATTGTCTTGAGAACTCCAATAAAGAATTCAGAGAGGGATACTTGTAATAATTCCTTCCAGGCAGCTCACTTTCTCTAGTTCCTTTCCCATAGCAGAATACAGGCATGCATTTTGCGCATATACAGTAAATTCACTCCAGTGACAGGAACAGTCACAACATTTACCTCTCTCCTGTCACAATGTAACATCTTTGGCCCAAACAGTACCCTGCAGTATCACTGTTCTGTTGGGTATGAAGGTGGGGTGGATCGGTCTGTTCCCAAGAAATGATTAGTTGGTCATTGCAAACACACACTTAGGCTGAAACCACTGAAACCCACTGCTTGTGAAACATGTATTTTTCCCCTAACACCCCCCCCCCCCCCCCCCTCCCCCGAGATTTAACAGGTATTTGGCAGTTATCATCTTAGTTGTCCCGGGAGAAGAAAGGCTTCTTTTGCAGGTGTTGATTATTTCTACTGCTTAGATAGCACTCTCAGATTAGAGTCCACGTGGAAATCAAAAGGCCTTCAAAGCTGTTCTTTGATGTTAAGTTTGGAAAACCTGAAGGAAGTTAGGCTTGAAGAAAAATGGAACTATGCAGTAACTGACCGATCAGTATTCATCTTGAATCATACTTTAGAGAACTTTAACTTATAAAACTCTCCACCAATGTATTGGCATTTAGAGTATAAAAGACGTAACTGTTAACTGAAGTAACTTTAAAGTATAAAGAGAACTTTCAGTTTAGACATATGACTGCTTTCCACCCTCACAGACATTTGTACTTCAGAAAAGTTACAGACTTGCAAGACCCGAGTTTCTAAACCAGCTTCACTGAATGTAGGGTAAAAGGGTCACGACTACCTAAGGAGGACACCATTTAATAAACTCAGTGTTAATAAATTAGGAAAATGGCCCCTTAGCTAGACGAAGATTCCTGTCTGCATTCAATAGAACAAGAAGGAAATAACAAAGTTCAGGTCAAGAGGACTTTAATTTTCAGAAGTACAACACTGCCTGGAAGCAAGTTTAATGAAGCGTGCATAAAAGTAAAATGATTCCACAGTATTCTCTGCTTCCCCAAAGTAAAAGCTATTAACATTTTACATTTGTGTTATGTTCTTCTCTTAAAATACACACACAAAAACATATATAACCTCTCTTTCGTTGGCAGTGTAATAACAAACAAGAACATTTGCCCTCTTAAGCCACTGTGCAAAGCACAAATGTTAAACACACTTTAAAGGCAGCACAATAGCTACTAGGGTACAGTTGCAGTTCAGGAAAACAAACATGAAGGCAGCAGATAAAGGCATGGCAGAGCTGTCACCAAACCCTGTGAAACTGGAACTGGTGGCACTTAACGAAGCTGGTAGAAGACTGGTTTACACAGCAAGCAGCAAACTTCCAGAACGAGTTGCCAGATGAAGTTAGGGAGGCAGATGTCAGGTTGTTCAAAAAGGACATGGATGAATTCATGTACAACAAATCTATAAACACTTCTTTGAGGGGATAGGTGTATGTACCTCTAAAATCCCCAATACAACAACTATGAATGAGGGGAATAAGTGAGCAGAAATGGTCAAACTCGCAACTCTTCCCAAATAGCATCCCTTTTGCCACTGCCAGAGGAGGAAAAAAGGCGCTAAATTGTCTAACTCAATAGGATATTTCTTACAACACATTTTTAGCAGAAAGCAGAAATCAAATTGCATTAGCTATTTTACAAAAAGCAGAACTATTTTGAAAGATGAACAAGTGGATGAGATTTGTCAAATCTTTCGCGAAAACCTCATCCATGACAAGCATTCAAAACTGTTTGTCTATTGTAACATGATACTTGTTTCTTCTACATGAAAAAAAAATCTTTTTACATTACAAAAGCAAATATAAGAGTCTTAAAGAAAAACATAGATATAAAAAAATCAAATTGTTCTATCTATATATCTCTCTCTCCTTCTGCTTTTCAAATAAGTATTTCTGAAATCCACTGTCCCTGAAAAAAATAAAAGCAAACTGAAATACAGTGACTGATGTTGCTTCAGTCCAGTTCTCAGTACTCATTGCTTTGCCTGTTATTTTGTTTTGTAGAAGGCTGGTATGAGCAAAATAAAAACCTGGTATTTTGGAAGACAATGCAGTTCTGACTTTGTCAAAAGCTACTAAAAATTCATTTCCTCCCTAATAGTAGAATATCTTCCAATATTATCATGTCATTTAACATTTTTAACAATACCGAAAAGGCAGAAGTGAAAAAATGAACACAAGATATGACACTTCTGCTTCAATTTGAAGTCACAACATGCTGCAAAACACCTTACTGTTTAAAATTACAAAGGCTACTTTAATATGCCTCAAATTCCTAGAAAAATACTTTAAGATTAATAAAAACTACTGTTAATGTAGTAGTAAGACAACAAGCCCTACCTCTGAACTTTAAGCAAGAAGGGCTCTTTAGACTAAAGCTAATTACTTTCATTATTACAGTAAGTCAGAGCAAAACAACATTTTCAACTGAAACTCAGATGCTGAATAAGCAGTTTTAGGTACCACTCTGCAAACCTCCATAGCTCTATTCTTCAGGATGTCTATGGTATGATATTCCACACATTTTTATCAATTTGAAAGACATACCAAGATTTCCCAAAAGTATTTCTAGGCTATATACTGTATAAGTAAGGCTTGATAGTTTAAAAAGGAAGGATTATAAAAAAGGGCAATTTTGTAGGAATATGCAAAATGAATTCTTCAAAAGATATGTTTTAAGGATACAGTATTCTGATCTCTAGCCTGACCAAAAAAGTGTTTATTAGAAAAGCATGTCTCAACTCTGACCTAGAATGTTTATGCTGCTTCTGGTAGCCATAACACCTTAAGACTGAATTCATTCTACTTCAGTAAATTCACCCATCCCTAGTTGAGGGCAGTAAAAACTATCTTCAACCATTGTGTATTTCAGTACTTGGGATCTTTCAATTTTTGAGGATTAATATGATGCTGTATTATTACCTACTGGTAATAGTAAATTAAATAAGTTTTTTGGAGGCAGATCTAGCATACATTATAGCACCTGTTCGTTAATCTAAACATTAAAATCTTGTGCCCAAATGGAAGGTGAAGTCTTTCCTAATGTACAGAAGAGTTTCAAGTATAAAACCTCACATTTTAATTTCTTTTCACCCACTGAAGTATGTTTTACAGTTTTATAACATATGGGCAATTTCATAGGATCACGGAATATCTCAAGTTGGAAGGGACCCATAAGGATCATTAAGTCCAACTCCCTGCTCCTCGCAGAACAACATTGGAGCTTTAATCCCTATAGGTTTGGAAGGAGTGACACTATTTGAATATTTTAAACATGCCAAGAAAAACTTTTGGTTTGATCTTTAAGTTTAATTTACCACATTACCAATGTTTTGTTTTAGTTGATATCGGTCAGGCCTGAACCATCAGAGATGACCACAACTGTGCTATGGTGAAAACCATTTAATGAATCCAATCTGTGAAAATCATGATAGTGATCGATTATGGTTGATCACTATGATTAGCATAACAGCAGTGCTTGAAAACACTCAATCATTTGTAATCTCCACTTCTGAAGTTTTCAAACTGCATCTAAGTTTCTTATAATGTAATAAATCAAACTGAGCGTTGCTGACTCCAAAGTTAAAACATCCGAACAAGGCATCAAGTAGTCCTCACTGAAATGCTAACTTCAGAAGAAACTGTGTAATAATGGCCCTTTTGAGAAACTACCTTTGGAAGAGTATAATGTATCTACCCTTAAGTCATGTTAGGTGTTTATCAGTAATCTTATGTATGCACTGTAATTATGACAGCAAAGTCATGTAACTATTTCATTTTGTTTTAAACAATGCAAGTTGTTTTATTTATGCAAAATAACTGTATCTTGGTTATATCTGTTTTTTCATATTGGAAGAAACGTCTGAACTTGAATACCAACACAAATTATGGTAATGTGTGAAGCTACAGTTCAAAGTACATTAATCATAAAATCGTAATTCAACAAAATGGTTTTTGCTATGCTTCATGAATAGAAAAAACCCAAATAAAATCAAAATATTGGGGGTTAAAACCATGCAACCATTACAATAGGTCAAAACTTGGGAAAAAAAAACCCCAAAACTAAACCTAACATTGTCAACAACTTAAATTCTGAACATAGGATTTACCAAACAGTAAAAACAGCATTATAGAGCTGTTTGCTTTCTGAAGCTGTAAAATTACTACTTAAACCTGCTGGAGTACTCATTTGCAACCACTAATGAATATTAAAATCACATCTCAAATACTTCCTGTAAAACACACCAGAAAATTCCATCAAATGACTCTTCACAGTACTTAATTCACCATTTTTGATGAATGTACTTTCCAAGGTCAAACCAAACGTAATGGTATTACCTGTTTTTCACAGAAGATCACACTTCAAACATTTGCAAAGATTCTAAGAAGAAACTTAGAGCTAAAGCACTCAGTTTAGGGAGCTCTTAATACCCCTCTAGAGACAGTAATTTGAAAAGCTAGAATAAGTGTAATAAGACACACAAGATTAAGGAAGGAGCTCTCCTGCAGTTTTTATATCACTCCAGTTTTAATATGTAGCCAAATGCTACAGGATCACCAGGCAGTTTAGAAAACGTTAACTACGTCATACTTTGGAGCCATGGTTGACTCAAGACAGGATTTAATGCATTCTTAGGAGGGGTGGCAGAAGGGAAGAGGCAGGAATAAGATCTATGAAATCTAAACTTATCCAGAAGTAATCAGTTCCAGTTTCCTGAAAATGCACAAGAAAGATAGCAGCATGGTATACTGTTTTGGCAGGCATAATATCCTAGACTTTCTTACTTTGACCAGTGAAACCCCCTCTCATTGAGCATGCAGCTATAGCTCCTTTTTCAAGCATCTATTTAACTTCACTTCTCACCTCCTGTCCTGGTTTAGGCCGGGACAGAGCTAGTTTTGTTTTCAGCAGCTCCTGTGTTTTGGCTTTAGTGTGAGAAGAACGGTGATAGCACACTGATGTTGCTGGTTGCTGCTGAACGACCAAGGACATTTTGCTGTTTTCCAGGTTTTGCTAACGTGCAGATGCAAAACTTGGGAGGGGTAGAGACAGGATAGTGGATCCAAACTGGCCAAAGAGAGTATGCCATACCATACATGTCATGCCTGGTATAAGCAAGGGTCAGTTGGTGGGCCACTAGGCTTTTGAGGCTTTTAGACCCTTAACTTGCCTTAATCCTTAAGCTTCCCTTTGGGTTGCTTTTTGTTTCCCTATTTTTTCCTTTTTGTTTTTTGCTCGTTTGGCTGTTTGTTCCCTCGCCTGCTCTCTCTGGAACTTGTGGTTCTGCGATAGCTGGGGGGGGGGGGGGATACCCCTGCTCCCTGCCTACTGCTCAGGACGGGCTGTATCGGTCATCGGGTGGTGAGAAATTGTGTATCGTTTGTTTTATATATTCTATTATCCTTGTATATATTATCATTATTATTAATATATTTTCATATTTTTCCTTTGCTGTCCTGGTGAGCTGTTTTTATCTCAACCCGCGAGTTTTCCTTTCTCTCCGATTCTCCTCCCCACCCCAACAGGGAGGGGGGGAGTGAGTGAGCGGCTGCGTGGTACTGGGTTACAATTTGGGGTTAAACCACGACACCTCCTTAAAGTCTCATCCCACCTAAAGTTATAGCTGAATGTTACTTTCCATAAAAAGATCAAAACCACTGTTACTAACCCAAATTGGTATTTGGATTTTGTCCAGTTTATTTCTTCATAAAGTTTTTTAGTATTTTTTTTATTTTCATTGCTAAAATGAAGCAATGAGCAGCTTGCTTTTCTTAGACAATGCATATATTTAATTACAAATACATTTCCCAGGCAATGAAACTGTGCATGCAAATGACATGATTTCCTGTGATCAGGTACTTCCAGAGGCCTCCCAACATAAGCTTCTAGTCAAATTTAAATTTCCACAGATCTTATATTGCACAGCTAAGGAATATAAACTTGCATGGAAACAAAAGAAAAAAAAGGGAATACAGCTGTGGCAAGAGTTATGCAAGGGCTAGATAACTTTTAGCCTTGACTATTTTTTTCCTTAGAAAAGAAGTTCTAAGCATCCATTAATCCTTCAGAAATGACAATATCCCAGGTGCCTGCTGTCAAATTACAGTAGCTGGTGTTTCTTTAGCTTATCAAAACTAATAAAATCAAACCAGGCTTTAAAAATGATGACGATGAACAGGATTGCAAAAACACATTCCCCATAGTTCTTCAAGAATAAACATGAAGTATGGTAATGGAGGAAGAGACCACTTGTGCCTTTGCAACTAGTAGTATAAGGCAAGTGTGGACATAAGGGACACTACGGGGCTAGCTAAAGGAACTTCAGCTTCATCCTTCTTATCCATTCCATGTCTCTTATTCTCAAATTTCATCTGAAATTCATCCATCCCCTATAAAAACAGTGGCACAGAGACAGCTGAGCAAGCATTTAGTACGTGGCAACAAGCAAACACCATCTGCCATTTACAAAGGAACGACACAGAGACTAGGTGAACAGTAAAACAGAGAAACTGGGTTCTGTTGTACATCTACAAAAACTGTAATCAACCCAGAAGGCCACCCGCTGGAACAGGTAGGTCACACTGCAAAAACACTGAAAAAATTCCCAAGGCAGCAGCTGAAATGAAACTGAAAATACCTCAGTTCTGTCTCTTGATCTCACAAGGAACTAAATCCACCACAGAACTTTAATCTGGAGGCCTCAATCAGCAGTAAACTAACTACAGAAAATTAACTTGCAATAGGGACAAATGAACAGAGTAAATGCCAGGCCTATTGCAAGGAAGCAGTAGGAACATGCAGGTAAGAGTATTAAAAGACTGAACAGCATCACCTGTTCTTCAGGCAACAAACTTTTGCATTGGCTTAGCTGTAACATGGAACTGCCGCCTAATGTTGGTAGACAGCGTGCTCATCTCACTCACTGGTGGGACAGTATGGCAAGAAAGACTGCATACAAGCACTCCTTCACTTTTATGTGATTAAAACTGCTGCAGAACACCACAAATTAAACTTTTGAAGACAACTCAAGTATCTGGCTGGGCAGATTTAAACGTGACTGCACATTGGCTGTATGTTACAAAGCATCCAGTGGCAATGCCTGCTTAATGAGGTCCCCCCCATCTCCACAGACCCATAACAAGGCTACTGACGAGGTGGTTTTTTGCAAGGTCTTGCTAGATTCCTCACCCGTTTCCAAATGCTGCCACACAAAATCCATTTTCGGGGACTGGTGACAGCGTAGACTCCTTGTACCACTGAATGTTTTGTCTTGTCAAACTATAGCCTCAAAAACTGCTTTAACACTAGAATAATTCAAAATGCCCAGGGAAAGGGCCATTTACAGATCACATACCACACTTTTCCACTTCATTTCTTCAGAAAGCAGCATGTTAAATTATATCTCCCTACAGTTGTGAATGCTCAAAACAAAGTTATTCAAGTTAAGATTGCTAGTAAGATCTTTTGGATTTTCAGAAAGGAGCTATCTGCACAATTTTATACACATTCAAGCCCCTGAGAGCCACAAGATTTAGATACAGGATATGCAATGCAACAAAACTCTCCCAGCAACAGTAATTTTATTCTGAAGTTGACCAAACCCAGCCACAGCTTCCATAATGGTGGTGATACTATGACTTGACAAACAATGTACAGTTTTATTCCAGAGACTTGAACTCCAGCATGATGGACAGTTGAATATATTAAGGAATGGCAGACAGTGAAGGTGGCTGATGGAAGGTCTTTGAGAACAAGTCAGACAGTCATCTACTACAACAGCGGCATTCTTATAAATGACTTGAAGATAACCTCTTGTGGTCCCTTCCAGACATTTTAGAAATTACTTAATCTGCACATTAGACGTAGTCCAACCTGATTTATCTATGCTTTTCCTCAACATATTCCTACAAATACTGCAGAATAAAGTAGAAAGTTCGGCTTCCAAGACAGAGGGCTTGTCCAAGGTATCACCCTGCTATGGTACTGTCAAACCAGACAGGTGCTTCAGGTAGCTCTTGATAATTCGAAACATCTCTCTCCCTCACTGCCTTCACATAAAACTTCGCATGTGGGCAGTTCCCAGAGGAAGCCTGCTTCCTCAGACGCTGTGAAACCATTTGATTCTGACACCTTGCTAACCCCAGTGAACAAGAACTGCTTAGCTGGTTGGGGCGATAGCAAGAATGGCCGGGAGCACTACTTGAAAGTTAGAATTGGTTTTCTACCACTTCTCAGAACACATCAAAAGGACAAAGAGCTAGTAGTATAGGACTAAGAGCAACATCTTTAGTTTTGTTCCTCCTGTAGTCACTCCAAATGTAGTATAACAGTTAAGTTTTCCATAAGAGAGGAAAATACAGTTAGTGTTACATGTGTGCCCAATAAATGCATATAATTAGCATAACAAGTCTTGCTTTAATAAAAGAAAAAAACAAATTGGTCCATCAGCTCTATAATTAATGACTGAGCTTCTGAGGAGAAAATCTCTGGACCAATGAAAACTATTTTTTAACTTGTCTTTACAGTGTCCATTCTGAACTCTTATGCCAAAAAGGGTGGTAAGGAACAGAATTAGAACTATTTCAAGTCATCCTAGCACCCTATGCTAACCTCAGAAATTTTCCCCCAACTCACTAGTAAAAAAGCAATGTATATGAAGGACGAAGTTTCACACATCACATCCAGTGGATCAGCTAGATTTCAATGGATTATTAAAAGGATTGTAGCCCAGATGTCATAACTACATGCCTAAAAAATTTTAATCCCCCACTCTTTCTTTTTATGACCTTAAATATTGTACCACATTTCAAATGCAGATCTGTGTAAAGCCATCACAGGTGCTGGAGAACATCCAAAGAAGGGCAACGAAGCTGGTGAAAGGTCTACAGAACAAGTCCTGTGAGGAGCACCTGAGGGAACTGGGATTGTTTAGCCTGGAGAGAAGGAGGCTGAGGGGAGGCCTTATCGCTCTCTACAACTACCTGAAAGGAGGTTGTAGAGAGGTGGGGGTCGGTCTCTTCTCCCAAGTAAGAAGTGACAGGATGAGAGGAAATAGCCTCAAGTTGCGCCAGGGGAGGTTTAGATTGGATATCAGGAAAAATTTCTTCACCGAAAAAGGTTGTCAAGCACTGGAACAGGCTGCCCAGGGAAGTGGTTGAGTATTCCTGGAGGTATTTAAAAGACGTGTAGACGTGGTGCTTAGGGACATGGTTTAGTGGTGGACTTGGCAGTGTTATGTTTACAGTTGGACTTGATGATCTTAAGGGTCTTTCCCAACCTAAATGATTCTATGATTCTATCAATTCAAACTGCTTTTTAAGGAACAACAGTTGGTGTAATGGCTTCAACTATTAGTATCATCTACAGAAAATTGTATTAGTCATGTGACATGTACTTTAAAAACTTTTGTAGAGCCTGAGCTGATAAGAGCCAGCGTAGATCCCCCAGTACATTTCAAGTTAAGCTCTTACGAGTCTAAACTGTTTCCAATATGAGCTTAGAAGAATCTTGGCTGTGTTTCACTGTGCAACTGCATGATCACCAGTATCAATAACAGAAAGCACAGGTTTGCAGCAGCCCAGGCTACTTCAGCTTAAGATCAAGGGGCCACTCTAATCATTCTAGTCAGTTTAAGAGCTTAGAATCTTGACTCACCGTCCCTACTATTTATATGTATTTATTACCCTCTGAAAGTGAATTATGCCCAAATACTTTTAATGCTTTTACTGCTTTCATTGGAAGATCGTTTAAAGAATGCTCTGCAGTCACACTGCATGAAAGAGTAACTACCTTTACTTCCATCAGATGAATGAGTCTTCTACAGTAACAGAAAGTTTACAAAAATCCTGGAGGTCACCTTGACTAAGCTAACCTTTTTCATATTCAGTACTTTCATTAAGGTACATTTTTTGCATTTTATGTCCGATTAATATCTGAAACATTTCTTGGAACCCCCCTCCTCCTCTCAATAGCTCAAGTGTCTCACATGAAAGGCTGACGAACATCCCAATTCATATACTGTAGAAGGCAATACAGAATGTTAGGCAATACAGAATGTTAGCTTAAACCAATTCAATTTCCAAATCAACTGCACCCAACATAGATTTATTTATATTAAATCTAATCTTAGCAGGTGAAGAGGAACAATCTCTTACTCCTGACATAGTTTTAACTTGATCAAACTCCTAACTCTTTAATATTTGTGGTATGCAAACAGACTAAGGAGATATGCATCACTGTTCCTTGGTCCTCAAAACCTATGAAAGTACAAATAATATTCATTATTTTTGTTTTCCTGTTTAAAAATATGTTAAGGAGGTTATTGACTTCTAGTCCAACAGTTTAAGGGATATTCTATGATAAAGGCCATGTACGCAAGAGATTGACTAACAGGGTAAATGAAGGCAGCTGAAAGTAGCTACACGTAAAATAATGAAGCTTCTTAGCAGTAAGTAGAAGTGTAGTATTTACAAAAGCAACAAAGAACAGTTTTGAACAAAAATCTTAAATATATCGGACCATCATTTGCATTTGCAGTTCCACTATTTACGTGCACTAACATCAGACATTCAATATTTGTCCTGCATTTGGATTAACAATAAAATACACCCCACTCCAAAAGTAAATAGGAAGAACATTAAACAGTCGAAGTTAAACAGTGAGTAATTTTTAGAACTTTCAATAAGGGTCGAACTACCTGATCTCCCAGGTATCTGTTATCAAAGAATATATGAAATCAGACAATGATACAAACAAGGTTGTGACAACAGATGTTCAAAGAAGGGTCATAAGACAACCGTATTAAGAGAAAGAACAACCTCTTTATATTAAAGATCTGCCTCAAACAGAATGAGATGATGAGCAGCATTCCAGTTCATAAATATTTCATCAGCTAGCCCAGGTGAATGAAAGCAAGCAGATGTGGTACAATATTTAGCTCTGCATGAAGAAATCTGAAAATACAAGCTTTCCTAAACTATCCAGTTGCAGTAACATTTTTCTAACCTCATCTCCTCATCCAAGTTTACTTTCTTATAACATTCTGCACATCTTTGTAAGATTGCCTCATCTTTATAACTGTTGAACATCCCCAATTCCATTCAAATTGTACCAAGTATAGAGATCAAGACATTCTCACAAGCTGCGTGAAAAATAGCTGTTTCAGGAAGGACCTTAATGCCCTTGCTCACAGAGACTACAACGAATGCACAAGGCTTACTAGTTGCCAGACAATTCGTGTGTGAACTCAAGTTTTGAGGCATCTTATTTATTATTTGAGCAACTTATTTAGAATGCAAAACACTTCAGAACAGAAATGGAAAGAAATACAACATGGGATAAAGGATACCTTTTTTTTTGTAATGTGTATATGATGATCCTAAATGAAGGATCGGTCCTCACAACAAATTTAAGCAAGGGGGATGCACCATTTGAATCCTAAATTAACAGTCACAGCATTCCTTCACAGAAAGGCATAACTAACAGACAGGATCAGAGAAGTGAACAAAAGTGAAATTCATGCAGCATTCAGGCAGTTAAGGAAAACCATTTTACCTTGGAAGCGGCATATGAAAACATTACACAGCATGAAATCCTTTGGCCAAATGATTTAAGTGGGTTCATATACTGAAAATGCACTGTTAACCTCCTCTTTTCAAAGTAAGTGAGGTGTAACAAGAATGAGCACGTATGAATGGAGATAAAACATTGCTTGAATTAACTACTGCTTTGTAAAATGGATCACCTTTGTAATATGAATCAAAGGGTGAACAGAAACAGATCAAGCTTATTCCCCCCAGCACAAAATTTACTAACTCTATAACAGAGAAAGCTCATCTTCCTACTTTTACTTCCCCTCACTCTGCCAACCCAGATGGGTTTTCAGTCATCTGGCAAAAGCAGAGGGAAACCACACCTCTGAGCAACTTCACATGGAGATTCCATCACATGAAACACTTAAGCAGCTGCCAAAGCTAAATCCCACTCCTCCCTGTCTGCTGAAGGAATGCATTTTTTTTCGTGCCTGATTTGCTGTTAATTGCTCTCTAGCCAGAGCTCACAATACTCTCTTAGTGGTCACTCCTACTTTTGCTACACTGCAAAAGTCCCGGAACTTTCTCCTTCAACTATCTTCTCCATAATCAGAGTACCCTCTCTGCTTTAGCAACAGAAACAGCATTTGTTCTGAACTTATCTGGAGCATCATAATCTTATCGAAAACAAATCATAGTAATACACTTTGCTAATAGATAACTTGTTCTAAACATTTGTATCTCACCTTTGACAGAAGCAATTTCACACAGGAAACATGGCCCTCATAGACTGCTGACAGGAGCGGTGTGATATTATGTTTGTCTGGAGCCTGTAAATTGAGACACAGTTACTTGAAGCACAATTTCACACAGCGTTAAAAGGTTTCACTTAACTTTCTAATTTTGTTTTGTCACCAGTAGAGTGAAGGTAAGGATTTAAGAATATTATTCAGAAATGCATTCCCTCAGAATTTTTTACTCTCCTTTTTAAAGAGAAAAGTCATTGTTTAAAAAACAGTCAGTAACAGTAAGATATTTCTTCCATAAGACTTCTAGGTATCCCAAAGTTTGTCTATTTTTTTAGGCCAATGATAGAAATTGCGAGGTTTCAGCTGACAAATTCTGCCCAATTTAAAAACAGTACACCTAATTCTCCCATTTCTCAGCCAGCCTGACTTCAGAAACCAGTTTTGGCTGAAACATTGTTTGGGCTGTCTTCTCCTCTCTCAACTATAGTCCTGGAAAGAATAAGAAATGGAGCAACTGAAATGTTCTTATTTTTTCCTCCATTTTTTCCTCCTTTCCAGTTAGAACTCCTGAGGAAGGGATAATCTTTCTAGACACCAAGGAAAAAATCCAAGCCATTTTGTTAAAGACTAAAGCTATGTTGTACATTAACTTTCAGAGAAGTATTCTAAAGCACAGTGTTTGGGGTATACGGTTAAAGTGTTTAGAAACTTCACTTTATGGAGAACTACGCTATTTTGAAGTGCCAATACAGCCCAGCCAAGTCTCTTCATGACAAAAAGCCATGCATTTCAAGCTACAGCAAAATGACTGTACAAGTAAGAATGTCTCCACAAAGAGAGAAGCACACCAATTTAAACAGACTTGATCCTGCCCTGGCCAAGGATGCATTGCGCTGTCTTCTGAAGTCCCTTCCAACAAACGTAATATGTATTTCATGCTAACTTTCTTTAGATGTGATTGCTGGATTTGTTTTTCTAATCATGATCAAATTAAGTTTAACTTTTTATAGCTATAAACCACTTCTCCTAGTGTGCCCCAAAAGAATAAAAATACTTAATGAATGTAATTTTAAGCTTCTAACCTCTAGGAGACCACCTCTCAAATATTTTTAAATGCATCAACTTGTTCAGTAACCATTTAGGCACTTACACCAATCCCTTGGGGGGGGGGGGGGGGGGGGGAAGACCCTAACACCTGCTGGTAAATTAATGTACATACATTAATATCAGCTCCTTTCAATAGCAGAAATTCCAGAATCTCAAGCTGTCCACAGTCTGCTGCATAGTGAAGAGGCTTCCTCCCACCTTCAAGTGTCCGGTTGACATCTTCACCCTTCAATGTAAACATAATCTAATAAGCAAAATTTTAGAGCTAACACACCAAGAGCAGCTTAAAAAAAGATCCAACACTTTCAAACATGCTGAAGAATGTTCCATCCAAACATTTAAGTAATTGTCCAAGGAAAATGAAAATTAAGTTCTTCGATTTCCTTTCCCTCATCTATGCATTTAAGACTGTAAGACAACCTTGGTCCCTCCTTCCACACTGCATCTTGAGCATAGTGAGTATCCAAGTACACTAGGCAACGCATGTGATTAATAAAAAAAAAATCATTAGAGCTTGGAAAAAATGCTCACATTGGCTCATTTTGCTTTTCCTTCCCCTCAGCTGGGATCCTAGTTATCTGGCTAAGTTACTTTACCGTCTTCTACACATATTGAAGTTTTGCACCCTGAGAAACCAGATGCATAGAAATAAGTCAGCATAATAACTACTAGCAAGTGAGTACAGACCATCCATAACTTAGAACCCAATTATGAAACTGTCCATTCTGTTTTATAAATAGCACCTGCTAATTCCACATGACACAAAAAAGACTGAGGACTGTCAACCAAATCAGGACACAGGAAGTTGTATTCTAATGCCACTTGTACTAGTGGATTGAGACATCTCTTAAGGCGTAAACAAAATTTAATTTAGTGAGTGCCTAATCAGCTTTGTTTCTTCACCTTGGGTTGTGCAACTAAGGATAAACTGATTTGCTGCACTTCAGTAATGACAAGAAGTTACTGGAAACCAAATACTGACTAGCTATGTGGTAAGTGACTTCTTGTTCGTATGTGCAAGTAATGTTAGTATTTTATGGAGTGGCTACATTTGGCATCATACCTCAAGTCCTGCATCTCCATAGAAAAACAATCAGAAGAATTTCAGCTGCAGCACCAATTCATACTTCTCTACTGAGCCCCAGCAGTTCCCTCACTCCTGCCCCAAACCTGTAGAAAGTTCACAGAACAGAGGGCTTGACATAGATCTTCCAGACATCATCTCCCTTCTAAGAACGGAAAGGGAGACCGTCAGAAGGAAATCTTATTCTGCATCTGATTTTCTGTATTATCAGAGTTTTATAGTACCAGCCAAATTACAAGACCTCAGAATTCTCCTCTCCTATCAATACAATATTCAATTTTTCTCATAATATACCCTGCTGAAAGTCAAAGCAACTCAACAGTGTTTAATTTCAGGTGTTTAACTAAAACACTGTACATTCTGTGATCTCAGAGGTCAGGATCTGGTTCTCACACTATTGAAGGTTCTGGCTTCAAAGTAGCATGAAGTAGCAGCAAGTAGCACAATGAAAAAAATCTTTGCAACTGCTGTTACTGACCCTGAAATATGGCTGTGGCTTCTAAAGCATGTTGGACATCAGAAGAAAGATAGCTTTACTTTTATCTGTGTTGTTCAGAACAGCAACAAATTGTACTTCTAAACAAAGTCCACCACAGCTTTAGCTATGTGGAATATCAACACTGTACAATAGTCTACAATGTAAAATTCCAGTATGACTAACTGAAGGTCTAACTCTTTATCTGCAACAACTTTACCGGTAAACAGTATTGTGATGCAACTTCTTTTTTGCTGAACTTCAGTACAAAACTTTGGTGTGGATATTAACACAGTTAACAACTGTGTTCCAATTAAAAAAAAATCATCCAGATCACAGTACACTAACAGCATACAAATAGCCACGCTGGTCTGAAAAGTGTATAAGGAAGCAGCATATACTTAGCTTATCAGGAAGTTAAGCTCTACCCATATTCTTGTTTGCACCTTGCCACTTCCCGTCAATTTAAAAACAACTGGCATTTAAATAAACACATGATGTTTGCAGATACCTAAGGACTGGGATGCGTAAGTTTAGGAAGGACAAGCAAGCTAACTCCTGGGACAGCATACAGTAAAGCTACAAAGTTCACATTCAAAAAGAAATTCAGAATCATCATGTCTTAAGACTAGGACAGTCCAAAGCAGCTCCCCTCCCTTAAGCTTATAAATATTATTTGGCTCATTGGCTTACACCATAGGATTTTTTTTTTTCTTTTTAAAGAATATACCACAGATCCCTCTGCTGTCTCCTAAGATGGTTTGAAATAAATTCCTGCTGGACAATGAACTTTTGGAAGGAAAAAAACCAACACCCAAACGCCAAGTTTTCTAAGTTTCCCTTAAAGACAATGAAAGCTTGTTCATAGGGGAGTACCTAGCAAGAAGTCTGCGAACAAACACGTCCCTAACACAGACTACATGGCTTTGAATACTAGCACTGAGAAAAATCTATCAACAGCATTCAAAGTCAAACATCAGAATGTTTTAGTCCAAATTAACAGAACAAAGATATCCGGTAAGTTACAACAATAAAAAAAGCAAGTACTCCTAGGTTCTGCAATAAACAAAGTCAAATATCCATTTGTTTCATGCGTGTGAAAAGCCACTGTAAAACAGGCCACTGAATGTTATAAAACCTCATTTGGCCTTTCCTACTCCCAGTGCAAGACATTATAGAAGTAGGAAGACAAATCAATCCATTTCATATACAGGGATCAAACCCTGGCACAAGAACCTGCTTTAAATGCAGTCTCTAACACATGTAGGTCAGAAAACTTGCAGGACTCTTCATAGATAGCTTCTCTCTGGCCTTTAGATCTCCTATTTATATTGCCTGGGGCATCTCCCCATAGGAAAAGCAGCGGTCTCCAAAGTACAGTGTAAAAATGTGGAGAGGTGTGCAAGACAATCCATTCAGGTGTGGGAAGAAAATATTTTTTGCACTGTGCAAATAGTATTTATTTAATCTTTATCTCATCTTTAATTTCCATTTTTGAGTATGTTTTATAATGTACGTAATAGATTAGTACAGTAGCACATGCATATAATTCATAAATGAATATACAGATACTGGTGGTGCACAGTCAATCTTTTTTACTGATGGGGTGCATGATCAAAAAGGTTTGGAGACCACTGGTCTAGAGCTCTATCTGTATCCATGGAAACAGGAAATTAATTCTTTTTCAGAGGGAGTTTCATGCTGGAAGACTAAACAGTTTCAGTGGAAATTTTATAGGTCAACTAAAAAAACCCTAAACCTTACCCCTACACACAGATTACTCAGATTAAAGACAAGCTGTTATAAAACTCACAAGAATATCCTTATAGTTACACTTTTGCAAAGAGAAAGTGTCTTTAGGCATGGAAATATCAACTTTATATCTTCAACTGAAATTCTATTAAAAGTTTCAGTCTTCATCTACACCAGCTGCCACTTACGTGCTTAATTAAGTCTCTAAGATACAAGTTGAATATAAAATCACCTATAAAATGGGAAAGTCAGAAAACTGCTTGAACCCTCACGATCCAAATTGGTAATACACTGGTGTAAAAGACAGTAGTTACCACAGCTGCAACAATAAACCTTTTATTTAGCTAGATAGTGATGTGAAACACATCTAACATCCTAGATAAGGTTGTCAAAGATTATCTAAACAAGCTGCTGTTCTCTTTTAAGCTTAGGATATACAGTCCTGTGGGTGTCAATTTTGGTCTTCACTGGATGAGCACTTCAAGGTGGATTCTCTTGCTCTTCCACTTGAAGTATCCTGTTCAGCTACGCCAGGGAGAGATGTTGACTTACGTGGGCAGTTGGGTTCTCAGTTTTGACAGACTGGCCAGCCATGACAGATCACATTTTGTATAGGAAACACATCTTCTCTATATGGCGGCATCCAAAAAGTGAACGACTAGAGAATGCATTCTAGAATTCAAGGATTCACATTAGCAAAGAAATTACATATTGTAGCTATAGCAACAAGCTCCAAATGCCAATTCACATCTTCACACAATAAAAAATCTAAGCATAAGGTCAAGATTTGAGCTCCCTCTCATAAATAAACAAGGCAGCTCTGGTGAAGGTGTGGCTAGTTATGTCAACAGAATGAGACAAAGTGGTCTCTCAAGCCCTGTAACAGTCTGAGGCAGGAAACAGCACAGGAAGTAAAGATTCAAAGAAAAGAGTAATCTCTATGTAAAAGTTTTCTGAAATTACTGTGGTTTTGAATAATATTGGCCAAAAGACATCATACTGAATGTTATGAACTTGGGCATCAGCAATCTTATCAGGTGATGATTCTCAATTCTGACCTCTGAGATAGCAAAGTGACCAGTATTTTGGTAGGCTGAAACTAAGACTATACTAAATAACTGATAAAGGTTTTCTTTAAAAAAAGACCATACTCCTCACAGGCATATGGTCAGAACCCACATGAACTGCCAAAGAGCAGCGTGGTTTTTCCTTTATGCCCACAGGAACAAAATCTTATGTGTATTAGACAAAAAGTGACAGAATTATTCTCCCAGGAAGTTTTATAGGACTTTTGCCATCTTCTAGCATCTAACAGAGCAGCAACAAGGTTAATAGTTATGAGGGTACTTTGAAGGAGACATAATTAAGTCAGAATCAAAGAATCATATCAGCTTCAAAATAAAATATACTTTCAGTCAAAGGCCACAGCTCTCCTGAAAGATTATTTATTTTCACTTTCTAGAGTGGACCTACAAATTCACTAACAATTGTGCAAATGTTTGTGCAAAGCCTCAGAAAAGAATTTGCCCTTGCAAAAGGAAAGACACGATCACCTCTTTAATGACCTTCCAGAATACATTGAGTTTACTTAGTCAGACATTTAAGGCTAAGTCTAGCATAAACCACATCAGTAATGTTTTTCTTTGCAGATCAAAGACCTAGGGCACCAGCTATGCAATAACATTAAAAACCGGTTCAACACATGAAACATCAGAACCAGCAGTTAGCAGGTATCTGCTTTAATCCCCTCTATTAAAATCTGATTACAGGTAAAGAAAAGCCTCTCTGTGAATCTCCAATTACTAAACAAGACAGCATGAAAGAAGATTTTTATAACACGTTGATCTTATGTCTTACTTAGAAAACTCACATACATGATAACAGCAGAATATTCATTTAGAAGGACTTTAAGTATCAGCTTCAGTTGAAAGCTGGGTATTTTCACTGACGGACAGGAAAATAAAAACTTGAATACTTTCAAGAGTTTTCTCTGCTTTTTAAATAACTAATAGTAGGGTTCATTATAGTGTCCTCCGAATGCAGCTATCACCCACTTTCTGTAATGGAGCAATTCAATCCATAAAAAGATCTGTTCTAACTAAAGTCTTAAGTGAGTACTGTCAAAATTAGTTCCACTACCCTCTATCACACACATTTTCCTTTCTCTACCTTTTCTTGCCAATATACCTATACAAAAACCCTGGTTATGTCTTATGTCCTTTTCCAGTTTAACTTCAGTCAAGCTTTGCCTTTTTTAGTTCCATCCTGGCATACCCTGGGAAAGGGCCTACATTCTTCCTGGGTACCCATCCCAATTCCACTTTTCACTTTCCCTCTCTTTGTATCTGAGCTCAGAGAGGTGTTCCCCGACAGCCAAGCTGCCCTCCTGTCAAGCCTGCCGGATGTTCGAGAGTAATCTGGAAGGATCTGCACCTTAACAGCTGCCTTAAGTTCTGCCAAATTTAATTCCTTATTCTTTTGCAGCCCTAGTTACAAGAATGAATCAGATTTCACTGACTTTGTCCCTAATGCACATTATGACATCAGCACATTGAAAATGTTGAATGAACAAGTTCAGTCATAAATTACAAGTTCTAAAGCTCATTATTTTCCAGGCAGATTATTTAACCACACTAAAGTGACACTGTCCTTGAACAGCCCCTGCCTTTTCTGTAGGGTCTATTACACAGACTGTATTCCATGCCTCCCTTGGTCTAGCTTTACCTGCTAACTCCCTCCTTTCCCAGTTTCTGCCAGTTTCAAAAGCATCAACACTTAAAGCCAAATGAGCTAAACTAAATTCACTAGTGCCACTCTAGCATCCCTACAGCATACTCCATGTGCTTCAATCACAGGCTAACTTTGCAGTGGCACATGAACTGAAACTGAACCTGAGCCAGCTATTCACTTGGGCACTGTGGTTTGCCAGTAGTGTTGCTCTAGAATATTACTGCCATGCTATTAATGTCACAGCTCACCCATCAGTTTAGCACTGATTTTCTCCTGTGTATCTTCTTTCCAGCTGAATCTGTTCCTTTATCTGATTCACCACTTGGCACTTGAACACACCAGAAATAAGTAGCTGGGATTTACACTGCAGTTCTACCACAGGAATAGAAACTAAAATTGTGACCTCATTAAATCCTATTGCATAGGTTAACTGTATTAGTAGAGCAGTATCTGTAACACTGGTGGCATTAAAATGCACTTTCAGATTTAGAAATAACTCCATATCCCCATCTGTACTTATCCTGTTATGCAGAAATAACTTCATCTCCCCATTTCACGCGCTCTTTTCATTCCAGTTTTAATGAAGGAAACCAGATTCCATGCAGTCAGATGTCCTTAGAGCACAGGGAAGCACCCTACAGGAGCTACACTACCGGGTAATTCCCGTCTCCATTATTCTGGAAAAAGATGAACTCACTGTACAGTCTGTTGCATTACTTCCATCTCTTCACATACAAAGCATGGCCATTCTTATAGAGTATCAGATAACTCTGACATTTTAAATATAGCAATAACTTTATTGTTGTCTGAGTGGAAAAGAGGAAGAGTGAAAAATCCTCTTTATAGAAAGAAAAGTTTAAGTCCTATGGATGAGATACTTGGAATATCTTACTGCATATTGAGAATACTACTTCTGAACACTTCATATTTTACTATCTTCCCTGCAGGCTTTTGTTCACATTGGTTGTATTTGTTTTTAAAAATTCAAAGATTAAGTGAGAAAGCTCATCAGAAGCATTTCTAACTGATCTCATTGTACAGCTCTATATAGCAAGAGATATTAAGAATTCAACTCGCAGAAAACAGGAGCATCTCAGGCATTGAGCATTTATATTCCTCAGGTGTAGGAACACTACGCAAATATGCGCAGATGAAAGAGAAAAGTAAAAATTGGGTATCATGCACATCACAGTACATGGCCTTTATATCAGAAGGATCACTTGTGTAATACTCCTTTATGCAACGTTAGCAACATTCTTCACTTTAAAGTGCATAGTGTAACACAAAAAAATCCTCATGGGATTTTATGCCAGAATAAACATTTGAAAACAAACAGGTGCAATTCAGTGTAGCATCTGCTTTCTATGTTCATTTTCATGAGATGTCTTGTAATAAAAAAAAAAAGAAGACATTCCTACTAGATAGCTAGGTAAGCTTTGATACACCTCCATTATTGCTATTGGGTGTAACTGAAATGTAAAAATCTTTCTTACATTCTGATATTCTGAATCCAGAGATTCCCCTCTCATTGAAAATACCATGGTCAGGTGTCCTGATTTAATTTTAACTTTGTAAAATTAAACTGGCAGAAGTAAACTGTAATTTATGCTGTTGGATACAATCTGAAGACGTATTTTGCCATAATCGAAACTATATTGGTATCCACTGAATGAAATCTTTCCTTCCAATTGAACTTATTTTTAGTTTTTACACCTAACTGCCTGAAAAAGTAAGTTTTACGTTTTTAAGTGGAACATAGATAACCTGAGCTTTGAAATCACTGAAGACCAAGTATTTCTTAGTCTTCTGAAGGGGGAACAAGTTTGGACAAACCATACCTTGAAAAGAATTATTAGCCGTATACTCAGAGTTTAGCAGCCAATCTTGCACTTCCACAATGGGGATATGGGGGGAGGTATGGAGGAATTAATGTGTATTAATCTTCCCCTAATACTCTCTCCTTCCTTTTCTCAAAGTTTGAGTCAGCTCACACTGAGTCAGCTCAATCATTCTCCAGTATAGCTTTTTCCAGATTCATCCATCTCTGGAAAGACTTTTTAAAACAAAACCAAACCAAACAACATGTAAGTAATCTGAACATAAAAATACATTTAGCTATCTTTGTCATTCTACTTGTATTCTCAAAATGGTTGTATTTTAAGTATTTAAGCCAAAGTTCACTGCTTAACCTGTGCTTCAGTTGTATGTTCATAGACTTTTCAAGTGTTTACTGCTGTCATATGTCAGCTCTGGGGCTCATCTAATCCAAAAGTTACCTTTCTGGCACTGCAGATCTAAACACCTTGATTGAGAATCCTTAGAAACAATACAGCAGAAACAACTGAAAAAGCCCCCTATTTTCTACATACTTTTATTCTTCAAGGTCAATGACTCTACAATTTCTAAAATAATTGTGAGCTTAAGAATATTGTAAATCAAACAAAAACTTCTGCCCTTACTCTACTTACTGTAACAGTAAAAACATAAGATGATGTTTTTACATAACTAATCCATGGGTCATAAACACTGGTGGTAATGAAGGAAAACTCAAATACCATGCTTCCTGAGACCTGACTAATAATCTAAAAATATAAGGACAGTTTGATTCTACAAGTTTAAGTCTATTGACTCATGAAATCACAGACTATTTAAAGCTGAAAGGGAACTCTGGTGGTTAGTCCAACATCTGCTCAAAGTAGGTACAATCAGATCAGGCTGCTCAGGACATTGCCCAAGCTGAGTTCCACACACCTCCGAGGACTGAGGATTCCAGAAGCTCTCCAGGCACAAGCCCTTCCCAGGGCTTGATCATCCTCACAGTGAAATATTCTTCTCTTATACCCAACTGGAACTTCTCACATTTGAACTGGAACTGTTGCCTCTTACACTTTCACTGTGCACCTCTAAGCAAACTTCTCTTTATCCTGCCCTTGGTACAGAAAGACAACAATAAAATCTTCCATTTCTCTTCTTCAGGGAAAACAAACCCAAAAAAAACCACAAAAAAACCCCACACACAAACAAACACCACCTCCCCCCCCAAAAAACCCAAACCACCACAATTCTAACAGCATCTCCTTGTATGTCCTCAGCAATCCTGACGGTCCCCAAACTCTTGACTCTAAACATGTTCCACTATGTCAATGCCTTTCTAGTACTACGAAGCCCAGAACTGGGCACAGTACTTATATGCAGCATCAGAAGTGGTAAGAAGGGAAAAATTTCTTTCAATCCGCTGGCTGTTTCCTTGCTAATACAGTCCAGTATGCTGCTGGCTTCAATAATGCAAGGGCACACTGCAGACTCAGCTGCAGCTTGATGTCCACCAGGGCCCTGAAGTCCTTTTCTAAAAAGCTCCTACCTAGCCAATTAGTCCCCAGCTTGCACAGGCGCATGGGTTTACTTCTTTCTATCCTATTGTCCTGATTGGTAAAGACATCCCATTGTCTAGGTCATCAATAAAAATATTAAGCAATACTACCAATACCAACCCCTGATAGATGCCACTGGTAACCAGGCACCACTTAGAAGCGATGTTGTCAATCACAATCCTTTTGAGTCCAACAGCCCAGTTAATTTTCCACCAAACTTACAGTCTGCTTACCCAGTCCATATACCACAAACTTCGACTTGGTCTCTCGCTGTATCCTTACAGTGTCAAAAGGGTTCTAGGAGGAGGAGAATTTGCTTCATAGCCTTCCCAGAGACTGAGGCTAAGCTGACCTAACTACAGTTCCCCAGATGTTCCTTCTCAACATTCTTGAACGAATGTGATGTTTCCTTTCTCAGATTCATCAGAAACATTCCCCTTTCTTCTTTTGCCTTCCTTTCATTATCAATGCCCTAGCCCCTTCTACTGCCCTTGAGATTCCTTGCTAGTTTCAACTTCAACTGAACTTCAGCTGTCATACCTTCACCTCTGTACATTTGTGCAATGTTTCTACATTCCTTTCAGTGGACCCTTTTGCTTTCACTTTCTGTGTAACTCTGTATTGGTTACAGATTCCTCAAAACATGTGACCAGGGATATAAGTTGTATGTCCAAGTAATAGCCTTGAAAAGCACTCTCTCAACTCAACATTTCTCGTGCTGTCATGGGTGAGTCCCAGAATGCAAAGAAAGGCCCCTGAAGCATCTTAACCTTCTTTACTTTAGACAGGCTACAGTATCATATCATCTATATTCAAATAACACCAAGAAAAGGCAATCTGATCTTCCATTGTAGAATCAGAATTTTATAGCTCACCTCTCCCCTGAATTCTTCTTTCACTAATGAGTTGCTTAAGCACAGAACTGGAGCCTCAAATACCCTGGTTTTCAATTAACTTCAAAGACTCAAGAAGAACTAAAATTGAACACTGAGTTCAAACAAAAAAAAGCTCTCATTTTTTACTTTTGCCAGCACAAAAAACTAAGCTGAGGTTTCTCACTGAAAAGTCAAGTGATACTACCTCAGTTTTCTTACTATTGAGATCTTCTCACTATTGAAACATTCCTTGGGCTTATGTGCAGAGAGCCCAGATTCCTCATATGACCTGATGGAGAGTGCTTTCATCCTCCTCAGTCTGCCTCTGGAGCGTTTCCATACATATTCCATTCTGTAACCCTAGTTCTCACCTTATGACTGCCAAAGATCTGATTCACATACTGCTAGCCTTAACTCAAAGTTGGATTTGTAGGTGTCTTTTGTTCCAATATATGTATTTCTGTAAAGTATGTTGAAGAAATCTGACAGCATTATAAAACACTAGTTCTTAACAACAGAACTCACTATATAAAAGTATTCACCTGGTCTGCACTTTAGGCCTTCAGTTCAATGATCCCACAACATTCCAGTTTTTTTGAAGTGGTGGTGTAGTTCAGCTGAGTTTTCCTCCCCTATAGAATAGTCTCAGAGTCTAAAAAGCAGCAAAGACTTTGAAGTAGTTTTCATTCCTGCCAAGATATAAACTGATTTAGCCAAACAAAATCCACACTAGCACTTTCACAGGTCCTTGGATATTACTAACAGGAACACCCTTAAAATGAATTCAGTAATTCAGACCTAATGGCTTTTCCTAAAAAACCTTATTTCTAGTTTTCAAATGCTAAAATTAACACTACTCAAAACACCTTTGAGTAGCAGGGACAATAAGTTAATCTCTTTTTCCAAGCTGGTTATACAATTTTCTCTAGAAATTTTGTCATGGTAACTGAAATGGAGCACTATCCTGAAGCAGTTTCTGCTGGGTAGGGCAGAGAGGTTAAATATCTGCATCCATTACTGAAACTGACTCAGTTTTAAATTGCTACAGTAGACATACCTTCACTTCAGCTCTCTTAATACAAACCTGAAGATAACTGAACAACTAGTCTAGTACTTTAGACAAGGAAACCATTTTTGAAAGCTTCTGGGTATTTCATCATAACCCTAGACTAACATGCCATTTTCACATTCCTGTCCATTTTTATTAATTAGAAAAGGAACAATTCAAATGACCAGCTCGTAACACAAGTCAGTACAGCATATTATTTAAACTTTTGTACATTTTCTTTCCTTGCAAGGAGAAAAAACTCTTGACATATGATGCTTCAGAGATTGCAGAACTAAGAATTGGGCAGAGCAGATGAAAAAGATAAACTCCACATTTCCACTCAACCTGATGCATTGAAACAACTACTCAAACAATGCAGGAGGTCTAAGGAGAAGTAACAGTTTTCTATATATTCTGCTCACTAAGATTATTGAGTCTCAAGTTTTCTTGTCTATATCTTCTGATTCACAAGAAAAACGGCCCTGTTACCCCTGGTCAATATTCAACCTGAGAGCAAGGGTGGAACACGGTGAAGTAACTAATAACTCAAAGGCTGGGTTAAGTCCAAAGAGCAGAAAGGGAAGGAAAAAGATTAAGTGTTGTAACTTGTGAATTGTTTATGATTTTGAAGTAGATTTCTTCAGTTAAAAACCAGCAGTAAGTTCCTGCCAAAGCTGAGAAATCAACTTATCGTAACTGCAAGTAGGTAGTTTCCCATGGCAACTGCAAAAATTTTGTGCAGGATCCAAGTTTTCATTTAAACCCCCTATATTTTCAAAAATTACTTACTTTCAGTCCACTAAATGAATTAACATAACCCTGCCTCATTCAGCCTGCCACAGAGAGACTACTGCTGCTGTTGCTCAGTGGTTCAGCAAATTCTGACCATTCCAGTAGTTTTCCAACTGCAGCCTGCGTGGACCACAGTTGTCTGTGGACAACTGAACAGAAGCAAATGACCTAGATTTATTGTATGGGATAACTACTTTCCACTTAGAGAATTTCAGAAGATCTAGAGGTTCTTTGGTTTTTATTTAACAGCTGAGACCAACTGTATTAGCTAAGCCTTTCTACTGATTACCTTTGTGTTCACGGTAAGAGATATTTAATAATGTCTTTTAGACACTACTGGGTTTTTTATTCCCCATCCTCTGAATTTCATAACCTGGAGTAAAAAGGAATTTTCTCCCAGCTGTCTTTTCTACCCTGTATGCTTTGGGGAATATTTGGGACATTCTGTCTTTACACCTTCCTCTTATCACATCTTACTGAAACAAACAGAAATAGCAAAAACATCCACAAGAAATCCTCTAGATGATCAAAAAGCAAAATCAAGTTAGCAAATGTTGAGAAGGGAACTTCTTGAATACAGAAAGCTAAATCTCTGTGGAAGAGGCTGCAAACATCAGTAGCAAGTTTTCATTGCTGTTCTGAATCCACATCTAGTCTTTGCTATTAGTTTTGCTTGCCACATCCATCTGAGCTTCAGTATTGAAAAAAAAAAAAGCTGAAAAAAGACTACTCAAAGAATTTCAGCATAACATTCCCGCTAAAAGACCCTCACCGGTTTGTCAGAGAGGTATCTGTTCTGATGATAGCGTGAGTCTCTCTCGTTGGCATTTTGCAGCAAGTTCTACAACCAGAGCAGACAGATGTAGATACCCAGGCATCTGCTTTGTAATTCTCTACTTTGATAGAAGCCTCAACTGCTAATAACACCAATACTTGGTCTACACAAGTTAAGAAAATGAATTATGAACTTGATACTGGATTTTGCCTGTCTTAATATGGTATTTAAAGTACTCTGAAAAGCTTTTATAAGCATCCCTACAATTATTTTGGCTTAAGCCAACAAAAAGGTACTTAACAAGCATACTTTTCAGGTTTTATCTGTTAGTGGTAAACAAGTATCTAGCTTACCCGCCATAGTCAAATGCAATTTGAAGTCCTTTGTCTCAGTCAAAAGAACACGATTCCAGAAACAACTGCTAAATAAACTGAACTACTGAGCCATCTGTGCTTCAGTTGTATCAGCATTTTTAGAGACAAACCTGATACACAAGTTGTTCTGTAGAACAGTAATGAACCTACTGTTTCCTAGCTACAGCTTCTAGAAACTTGTGCTACAATCCCAGCTTCAGAGATGTGTCAAATATGCGCATTATTGAAAACAGTCCCGTCGTCTCCCCCCCCGCAAATCCTGAATCAAACTAAGACTTGAGTGAGAAATACTGGAAACCACTCACTATTTGCACTAGCAAGTGATGAAACAGGAATGAAGGGACCAGTTCTGCAGCTTCTCATAGCTCTTATGAACTCGTATTTAAAAGTTTTGTCCAAAAGCACTTGCCTCTTTGTTAGGCAACAGCTCAGAGTAATGGCAGCAACTAGTTCTGACAGAATAAGCTGTTGCAGACAAAGGTATTATTACCTCTAACAAGAGACTCTCTGTCCAGAATACTACTTTAGTTGATGAATGTTAGTGCGCTAAATATTCTAGATCCTGAACTGAAACAGCCGATAATCAGGCACACTTTCTAAGCTACCTCTGCTTAGAAGAATTGTTAGAATTTGGAATTAAAGTTAAAATGATTTAGTTATAGCACCAGGGCTTGTCTATCAGACATGATACAGGGGGCACAACCAAAAATAAAAACCATTTAACCACTAATTCTTAAGGAATCACAGCCAGATCTAACGACTGTATACCTTAATGACACAAAAACTAATGTTCACGCTAAAGCGATGTCTTAAGTACTGTATCCATTGAACACAGTGCAGTGTCCATTTTCACAGGCAACACTGAGCTGCCCTAAAAGGGTTTTTCCTCCAGAAGTGATCGGCCAGACTCCACATTTTAACACTGCTGCATTTTGATCTGATTTGGATGATACCCACTCTAAGGCTATACTAAACAGAAAATATTCCAGCCCACATGGGTGCTAGATGATTGCTAAACAGCAGACATCAACCATATTTAAACCAGAAATCAGATGAGGTTTCAGTAATTCAGTACTATACCATCAGCAGACTGACACAGGTGACACCATCAAAACAGAAGAATCTACAAAACACCTGTTCATATAGTTTCACACAAACTCAAGCTTAACATGTTAGATTATCGAGTCATGGAATTCTGAAAGCAAGTTTGGACAGATAAAAATACACTGTACATGCTTCACTTCCTTGGTGTCACTAAGTTTGTATTAGTGTAAAATATTAAGTTCAAGGATAAAGCAATCCAAAGGTTTAATAATAGGATTCAGGCTATTGCCATCATTACATCATTGCTCCGCAAGTTAACCAGCTGAGCAAAGAATAAAAGCCATTACCATCCAATGTGTACTTAGTTGCTAGCTCTGAATGAAAGCATTTTCAGTTACGGTAAGAGCCCCAACATCAACATCTGTATTAAAATCCTCAGTACACGTTGTCCAAAGAATGCGCAGGAAGTGACTGTTTTCCTTCTAGGAGAACAGTAGGCACCAGCTATTGGGTTTCAGTTTCAATAAATGCCAGCTTGGTATTTTGACTTCTATGCATGATCTAAAAACTAACAATAACAAAAAACCCAACCCACAATAATAAATAAGAGTTCTCAAAGTTAAGGTTGTACTCCATCATGAAGATATAAGAGGATAAACAGGAAGATGAGTGTATCTTCCAAAAATTACTGCTATAGTTCAAAAAAATACTGAACTTAAATTTCAGAATCGGGGCTTAGCATCATAAGCATGACTGACTTCTCTAGAATCTGAGCAAAGGACATGTCCAGGGCAAGATCAAGTGTTCTGTCAAACTCAAAGCAATGAAGCTTAGCTTCTAAATAAGGTCTCATATAAGATTAATAGGCATTATTTTCCTGTGCACATTGAGTTTAACTCTTGTTCACAGAGCAACACACAAGAAGATACGAAATCTCAAAAGCAGTATTAATGAGTTCTAGAAGTTTTGTGCCTTAACGCAGATTTTTGTTGACATGCTGAAGCAGTTGATGGTTGGAATCATGCAAAAACAAAACATGGAAGTAAAAAACTTGATCAGAAAAGCTATTTTTAAATCCATAAAATAAATGCTGCTTTCTAAGCAGTATATACTTGAAAAACCATATGCATTAACATCCACAGAATGGCTCTGTAAACCAATTGTATACACTTGGAGTATTCAGCTTCCCTGTAATACTTCCATTAAAATTTACCAATATTGATATTGCACTTTTATAATTCAAATAATCAATCTACAACAGTTAAGCTATTTTCTCCAGATTTCACCAGGAATTACTGTTGAAAATGCTTTAGTAAATACAGTCTATTAACTTGTCACAAAAACTGAATTAAAGACTGTACTTCATGTTATACTCTAATTAAAGGAACATACTTTGAAATTAAATATATCTACTGTTGAGTTACTATCTCCAAGACAAATTTAAGAAACAGATAATTAGTGCTTTATTACAGGCCAAACTCAAGTTTTTTAAACCATGCTAAATATCCATCCCTTTAGCCAAGGAAGAGTTAATACTATTATTGAAGGTATTGAGAAGTCAGCAATCCAAAAAATAAAGATTCTCCCAAATGCCTCATTTGAATACAAAAGATCTTGCGAAATTTTCTGTACAGAGCATACATAGAAATGCAGATCTCGCCTCAGGAACTCTCCTGACGCATCTTTTTTTATATAAGGACTTGAAGCCTCCTCTTCCCAGTTGCGTTACCTGAATCAAGTACTGGAAGTGTTTTTGAACAAACAAAAATCCCTTTTAAACAATTATTGCCTATGGTATTTGCATTCATAGCATCATTAACAAATCAGTTTAGAAGAGATAAGCTGATAGTAACTGTTCTATGGACAGCTATCTTTTGTCTCAAATGGCCTTCCAGCTCATCTTTCCTACTTGAAGCTAATCACTAATTTATAGGACAGAAGTGTGTTAAAAAGCAAGTTCATAAGTTACTGGAGTTTGGGGAAAGAAAGTATCAGTCATTCAACAATAATTATCAAGACTTGATCTTAGCTCATAAGAAACTGAGCATGCAATTCTGTTTCATAAACTGACTCCATAATTAGATACACTTTAGAATATTCTTTGAACTTTGGCTGGAAGTGTGACAGGCAAATCTCCAGAATACCTTTCTAGTGATGTTTTGGTCTGTTCAGCTTATTAGCCACTGCATGCAATTACTCTATTTGATTTTCAAAGTGTAGCTGAAGGCTAAGTAAAATGATTTCACCATTTCCCTTTTGGCCTGTAACTGGTAAGGGAGGCAGCAATGTATATAAGCAAAGAAAAATCTACACCATACTCTAATTCTTGTTGCAGCAAGAAAGTTAAAATTCTTTCTTTGGAGAAATGCAATAACCCTTGGCTTATTATGTATCTGTAGTGAACTACAGAATTACACTGCATACAAAAGACTAAAGACTGTAAAAACAGGCAAAGTGCTAAAAAGCAACAAAACTCAAGTCCCCCAAGCTACTTCAAAGCCATATTCATGTGCATATGCATTATGAGTTTACAAGACCACATTTCTCTTTCCATTCCTACTATCCCTCATCAGGATTTCAACTGCTTTCAGGGTAACATCAAGTTATTTGCTGACCTTTTCTTTATTAAAAAAACCCCACACCAAAAAAACAAAACATACACAAGTACATTCCAGTCACACTGAGAAGTAAGACAAGAACTGTAGCTTGTTCAACAGGACTTATTAATACTGATTGCTTTCCAAGTCAGAGAGCTACAGATCTTCACCTCATGAGAGAGCAACACAGACACTAGTCCCTTAAAAAGAAACTATTGTTTCCTTCCTCATCTCTGGCATGCAATTGCAGAATTTGCCATTGGTGGTCGCAATCAACATAGGCTTTAGCATTAGTTTGCAGTAAAAAGACCCAATAGCATATCCAGCATCTAATAAAGATTTCAAACTCTTTTTAAATATGAGCTGTGCTAATTTGTACCTACCCATCCTCATGATGAGCTAAAGCAGAAAAATATCTAATTGTTCAAAACTGCTGAAACTGCAACTTGTATGAAAAACAACTGTTGTATAACCAACTGGTCAGTTATATTGGTCAGCGAATAACTGGTCAGTTATTGACACTTCTTAATTCCAGCTAACGCTTTTGTGTTAGTAATAGGAGATCTCTCTACACAAATGACAACTGCCTCTTTCTACAGAATTGTATTGGCTGGTAAATACAATATTCAACGTGGAGCTTTTGCTAGGGGGGTAAGAAAAATTAAGAATAACTTAATACAAACCTTCAAATTCAGAAGTGTGCAAATTAGGTACAAAGAAGTAACTTTGTTCACACTTTTGTCTGGATGCATATTCAGAAGTTCAAACAAGCATAAAGCCATAAAAAAAACCTTCTAAGAACACTCAACTGGGGATGAATATAAAAAAAGAATATGTGACTTAAACAATACAATTTTATATATTCCCTGACTTTCTGTATCTTTCCTAAATTTTCTCTTCCAACCTTTCATCTACACCTTTAAAGTGCCTTTCAGTCTCATAGAAATTCTTGGACTTGAGAATCTTGCATTTCTGAGTCCAATATGTTCTGCTTAAACTTGGGTAGAACATTTGACCTTCAAGTCCTGATATCTTAACAGCTAAGCATATGCGCTTTCAGAATAAGCATATAGAAGTTGTTTGGTCTATTGTGACCTGTCCAGGGGATTCCTTATTTATGCATTTTGACACTGCTGCAAGATCCATTTAGACAGTATTTTTACTTATGTGGCCTGCATGACTCACCGATTCCACAGTACCCAAGTCAACATTCAATGCATAGCCTTCACAACTGACACAACTTTCCACATATTATTCCAAATGCAGACAGAATACAAACCACTGCAGAACTGTCCTCTTGGACTTTTAGAAAGCTTAGCTCGTCTTCTGTATGCTCTCCTGTTGAAATCAAAATTAACTAACTGAATTGGAAGACAAAGGCTAGGCTTGAAAAAACAAGAATTTAGTAAAGATAAAATTGATACAAGAGGGAAAACTGAGGTTAGAATAAGGAAGGGTGGGAAGAAAAGGAGCAGTACTAAAAATAAATGTTTTCCTCACACCACTGAATTCTCTACTTGTTATTCATAACCTATTCCTAACTTTGTACTCTCATACTTAGTAATGCATATGCTAAAGACCACAAACTCGGACAAAACAGAATATATTCACAGGAGAGATAAAATTTGTTTTCAATTTAGGGAATGGACTACATTAGTAAAGCTTTCAGCAAGAAAAATTTAAATTCAATGTCTTATTAAAATCTGATTTTGATCACTCTCTCTTTACTTTTTGCAGCAAACACCAATTAAATACAGGACAAGTCAGCATAATAAGAACAGCTCAGAAACAAATAAGGAAGTACTTAATTTTTTATTTAAGCGTAAAAAAGTCAAATGAGTCACATACTTAGGCAATGTCTTAAAGACACCAAGAGTTTCAGAAGCACACAAGCCAACTGAATGAACAAAACAACCACCGGCCTGACATCAACATCTCAGAAAGATACGACTATATTTAGCAGTTCCAGATTCACGATCAGTCTCATCATGAACTCCATTTACATTTCAGATGAAAATGGCTTCAGAATCAGTTATATCTGTACCTTCTCAAATCTCTCCTTTTTGTGAATTCTGGGATGTTCATTCAGTCAGCAAGTCATACATTCCATCACAACGCCAGGTCTACAGGCGAGTTTGTTACTCCACGCTGTTCCTATAAACTACTTAAAGAACTGATGCACAAACTATTAATATTTGTGAGCAATTCTTTGCCGTGTGTCCTCAGACTCTTTCAGATCAGACTGGGGAAATTAATTAGCCATCCTGAAAAGGTGTTTTTCATCAACCTCATGTGTCTTATTGTACCCTTCTTATATACATACTCTCTAAAAACATATGTTTCACAGCCTACCATCACTTCAACCTCCCAGTCCACTCAGCAGTAAAAATCTGGTGCTTCCAGTTTGGTTGACTGTCCTATCTTCTTGTAGTATTAGGTTAGTTGATTTACCAAACATAACTGTAAGCAGTGGTATGTTTAGGAAGCAACGATGTAGGGGATTACAGCAGCTCATGAAGTGAGGAATTCTCAGACAGGCTATGGGAGATGAAACTACTTTAGAACAAACATTTATTGTAACCTCTTTCTTACAAATCCAAGTTTATCTTGCCAAAAACTTTGTGCTTAGTGACTGAAGAGGAATTATACTTAGCCCAAGAAATCTGCTGCTGACTGGGAACATTACATGTACATGTTGATAGAGAAGTCTTTTTAAGCAATTGTACAGCTTATCTCATTCCACTTGGGAAAGAGGATAAAGAAAAGGAAAAAGAGCAAACACCATTCACGTTAAGAAGTTCTGCAGGCTTAACATACCCTGCTCTTCTTCTAACTAGTACTTTTTAACCCCCTGTTCCCTCCCTCAAAGGAAACAAATTTCTCTAATCCGCGTGGGTCCTCCTCATCCATTTAACTGCACATTTCATTCATCTGTTCCCATGAAAGCTTCTCCTTTCTTGGGGAATTTTAAAAATTTGAGTGGACGTACGTGGGAAGAGTGCAGAATTCCTTCAATTCCTGCAAAGACACCTCTGAAACCAACATATGCTGGCTACATTCAAAAGGAAGACATCAAAGGAAGCAAACAGTAAAAACTACTTTTTAATCTAGTCGTCATAAAAATAGATGACACCATACTTAACTTCTAGCATAACACACTAACTTGCAGTACTTCAGCAGAAATTAACATCTGTCATAAAGAAAAAGTTGACATGATTACAAGTTGAGAAATGTAGAGACTAATAAGATGTTTCTTACAAAAAAAGAAAGTAGTCTCACAGGACTATTCAAACTATACAAATAATCTTTCACATTTTTATCAAGTAGAAGCCAACAACGTCTTCCAAATGCACAGACTGGCAGCACTAAGATCTCCTTTGCTAAGCAACAAAGCAGTATCATTTGGCATTTGTCTGTTTCATTGCCACCCCTCAGAACTACTGTTTCCGTGAAAGATTATTTCCGAATAAATTATCTTTAGCAGAATGCAGGACCTCTTTACATAGAAATACATAAAATGCAAATGGAGACTCTTCCTTCCACTTCTGTATCCTTTCTTTGTGCAAGGACTGTTGAACTGACAAACTTTCTCTACTTAAAGAGGATAAACCATGTCATTGAAAAGAAAGGTTTTCACATTATACTGTAAGATTCACCTGCTGTTTGAATCACAGTCTGAAAGCTATTAAGCTACGCTCCTCTTGGTACCTACTAACCAAATCTGAGATGAAAAAAAGAGATACTAATGACTCCAAAGACAGAACCTCCACAGCTTATTACACACAAGTGAAGAAAAGCCATGACTGATTATCAGAGTTCAACTCTTATAGCCTCACTGACGACATCCATTTATACAATTATTTTTAAAGTGCCCAGGGTCATCTAGTCAGCATTTCAAGCCCCGCCATTCAGATACGAAACAAAATCAGAGGTCAAACCCTTTATATGTTGTAATTGGCAGCAAAACTGCAAGATTATAGTTAAAAGCTGTATTGTTTCCAATCAACTAATGAGGAAACAAGACTAGAACAGAAACAAAACAAATGAGAAGTTGGAAATCAGAAGTTTCAGGAAGACAGACAAGAAAGAATTTTATGAAGATGCAGATTGTAAGATATATAAGACTGCCTCCTGCATTACAGGGAGAGGAAACTTCTACTACTGCAAAGTTTATATAAGTAAAATTCCTGAACATTAAATCATACTTAAAACAGGAAAGCAGCAGAGAGCAGAAGCCATATAACTGATAAGGAACACAGTCAAAAGAGAACATGCAGCATGGAAAAGATACTTTTCTGAGAACTGTAACCATCAAAGCATGATTGGCCCTCACATATTTCATTAATTTAGGGACCAATAATGTGAGTTCCAACTGAGGGTTCTCCTACAGTCAGAGGATTTATAGAGTTCTCTTGCCCCTCCTCAATAAACATTTCCTGTTGTGCAGTAAAACATAAGCTCATTCTTGTACTCCTTTCTTCCCTGAAGGTACCTCCCTCTACTTCATTTAGTTTCACAAAACCCACCAGTATCTACCTGTACCCCTGTAAAACTTACCAAAAATTAGCCTAAAAATTAACAAACCATTAGGAAGGAAGAGGGTCAGTCAAAACTTGCTCATACAAGCTTTGTCTCCACAGGAAACTAGGCTAAGAGTTTACTAGCCCACAATCTGTCAAGAAAACATAATGGACTGAAAAGAAAACATTAGACTTCTTATGTTACTGGCAAGTAGGATGCTTAACAGCTCATGATAGCATATTTGCAAGTGGGGAAAAAGAATGAGCAAGATTAGGTCACAAATAAGCAGAAAATTCCTAGTTTATTCACCTTCTACATTAGAGGCAGTTCTAAAATGTAAGATTGTTCAAGGATTGTAGGCTTCTTTTACTGTAATCATATAACCACAGATAGTATCTCTCTTTTAAGGATTTCTACCTCATTAGTGCAGGTAGATGATGCCCTTCAGCCTCTCTACTATAGCATCATCCAGGCTGGCTCAAGCTTCTTTCAGTAGCAGACGGAACTAAGTATTTGACTTCGCACTGAAGCGGATCACATAAATCCATTTGCTACATGAGTTGCAGTGCCACTCAGGAAGGGTGGGAATATAAAAAAAGCTTTGTAATTAGTACTGCAGTCATCTTGTAGCTATAAACTGACTCAAGATGGTCACCGCCAAAGTTTTTGCATCAGCAATAGATACACAAGGATCCATTAATCACTAGTGCGCAGTGAGTTCTCTAGATAAATATGGAATTCCTGTAAAAGCTGTAGCAAGAATCCAAATCTGCTGCTGAAACACTCTGGAGGCCCCCAAAGCTGAGAAGAAATAAGACAATTCAATTTAATATCCAACCTTATTACATAGACGTAGGTACACAACTCTTAACAAACTGCTGAAGTGGGATAATTATATTATTCCCATTTATTACCTCTAGCACTTTACAGACAGAACAGAGCATGTGAGTGCACAGCCACTTTGATGCAAAGTCCAGTAGCTCAGCTGAAACTGTCAGAGAAGACTATTCAAGCTAAGCTGTCGGACTTTGTACGAAAGCAGTTGGAACTACTTGCACACGTTTCTTTTTGCCAAGAGCACTACAAGTTTGGGTAACTTTCAAGCAAAGTTGACAACTGCAGCAGGAAGAACTTAAGTCATCACAGCAAGATATGTCAGCATGTGTCAAGCTCCCAAAGCAAATCATTCACTTGTTGAGAAATCCACGTAATTATAGCTAAATTACATGTAAATCTCTGCTCTGATCTAACAGTTTCTTGACAATATTCCTGAACACTAAGGATTCACCAAAGCAGAATCTTGCCCTTATGTACATGCACTTTTCCCACAGACCTCATTGACAACTGAAGGCAAATGAGGATGGAATCCAGCCTCCAAATACTACAACACACCTGAAGACTTTTCACCCATCGCACAGGCGTCTACTGTTCCTGTAGCACTCCCATTAACTAGGTATCAAGACGCTTCCCAGAAGGTTAATGAATTAAGCCTCAACACACCCGGTAGCTTAGCATCACCCTATTAAGGATGAGCCCTGAGGCACAGAGAGGAAGGATAACCAAACCGAGGCCACACATATGCATATACACACAAGATCAGCGAGGCAGGACTAGGATACTGGCTGTCAATCCAGAAAGTTTCACGTACTGACGTATAACTTCAGCTGCACGCACGAGGGTCGACTGGGGGGGCAGGAGAGGAGCAGGGCGGCGGGTGAAAAAAGGAGGAAGCCCAGGAACCGAGAGGGCCGCGAGGAGGGGGAGGGGAAGCGCGCCCTACCGCCTGGACCCTCACCACCGCGGGAAGTTCCCAAAGAGTCTGTCCCCAGGCAGGTCGCGGTTCCTGCCACCCTCCCAACCCCACCTGGCCGACCCCGAACGGAGGGCCCTGAGGAGGGCTCCGAGCACACCCCTCCCTCCTCAGCCCACAGCGCCACCTCGCCCACCCTAGGCCCTCACCGCCTCCTACCTTGGCCACATAGTCCTTCACCTCATCCAGGTCTCCGTTTTTGAGGGCCCACATGAATTCCTTGTCAGACATCGCGGCCGCCTAGCAGAGACGCGGGCGGGCGAGGCGGCGAGGGGCCGGCGGCACCTCCACGGAGCGAGGGCGGCGGCGCGGAGGGCAGGAGCCCCTCCCCCGGCTGGCAGCCGCTCGCTCGCTCGCTCCCTGCCTGCCGGCGGGCAGGCGGTTGGGCTGGACGGGGCGGGGCAAGGCCGCGGGCCGGCGGCAGTTAGGGCGGTTGGGGCTCGGCGCCGCGGAGCGAGGCCGGGCACGCGGGCAGAGGGAAGCACGGGAGAATCCGCCTGACTGAAGGGAAAAGCGGTTTACTTGCGCGCGGCGCTTCCGCTTCCGGTTTCCATTTAGCTCCCCTCCCCCGCGAGCCCCTACCCACCCCACCGAGACACCCACGCCGGAGAGGGGGGCGTGGGGCGCATGCGCCGCCCGCACATTGCAGCCGAACCCACTTTGCGCATGCGCTTCTCGAAAGCGTCCCTCTGTTCCCGCAGATACCGCGGGGAGGGGGAAGCGGCGCCGCGCATGCGCTCTAAGTTCCCGCGGCCTCGCCCCGCCGGCGGCCCCGCCCCCGGTTGCCCGGGGGTTGCCATGGTGCCGCGGCCTACGCCGGGCCGCGCCAACCGTCTCGCCAGCTCGCCGGCGGGGCCGCTGAGCCTGCCGCGGGCCGGGAGGTGAGCCCCGTGAAACTCAGCCTTGGGCAACCCTACACTTACCTCGCCCTGTGCCCGGGACCTTGCGGAAGATGTGCGTGGGGCGTTGCGTCTCTGCCCGGGATGCTGTGGTATGCCGGGGGCGCAGCGGGCCGCGCTGGGCTCCGAGGGGCGGCGGGCCGCTGGCTCCTGCCTCCAAACCGGCTGAGGAACTGCGTGTTGAAGTATCTGTTCCCACTGAGGAGCTAAGTGTCTAAATAGCTGTTCTACAAAACCCGAGGCACTGAACATGCTGTGAATAATTATCATAATGCTTCCAAAACATGAGCGGGGAGACATAAAAGGAAGTATGTGATAATTAATTAATATGTTGGCACTTGTTGGTTGCATCTGGTTTTTGAAACCACATGTTTTGCGTATGGAACATGCAGCCTGTTGTGTGAATCATGCTTGATTGCTGACAGGCAGCCGCTCTTCCTAACCCCCTCCGGCAAGCATCATCCTGAACACCCTTGGAGCTAGAGCTGCTCTGCTGTGACTGTACCCAGCCTGGCAACAGTACGAAAATGTGCAGGTGCTGTTTAAGGGCAGCAATGCTCTTATTCACGAGAAGGAGGGGGCACCTTACCATACGGCCAAAGAAAGTTTGTAAGGGGGGATGGTGGTGCTGTGCAGCTCGTGATTTTTCCGTGTTTTCTTTGTATTTCTGAACCACAGAAATGTTAAATATGTAGGGCTTTTTGTCAGGGATTAAATGGTATTCAACTGAAATAGTGTTGTTTAGCCCCAGCTGGCAACTGAGCACCATGCAGCCGCTCGCTTACCTCCCACCCTCTAGGTGGGATGGGGAAGAGAATTGGAAAAAACCTCATAGGTTGAGATAAAAAGAGTTTAATGGGACAGCAAAGGAAGCGGAAATAATAATAATAATAATAATAATACTGATAAAGGAATACACAAAACCAAGTGATGCACAATGCAACAATTGCTCGCCACCAGGTGATCGATAGTCCGTCCTCGAGCAGCAATTCCCACCCCCTGGCCAACTCCCCCCAGTTTATATACTGAGCATGACGTCATATGGTACAGAATATCCCTTTGGCCAGTTTGGGTCAGTTGTCCTGGCTGTGCCCCCTCCCAGCTTCTTGTGCACCTGCCCGCTGGGAGAGCATGGGAAGCTGAAAAGTCCTTGACTTAGTATAAGCACTACTTAGCAACAACTAAAACATCGGTGTGTTATCAACATTATTCTCATACTAAATCCAAAACACGGCACTATACCAGCTACTAGGAAGAAAATTAACTTTATCCCAGCCGAAATCAGGACAAATAGCTAGAATCTTACTTGCAAGGAAATAAAAATCTATGCCCTTTCAAGTTGGATTAATTACTGATTTCCCTTATAAACTGAAGAGTTTTGGAACACATAATTTTGTCCTTGTGCCTTTTCCTACTATCGTTAAAGAAAAAGAAGACAAAAAATGGTGAAAGACAAACGGTCAAGTGCTCTTACATTGTTTTGTAAATGCTCCCAGTACAAACATAAATACAAATTGTTCAGTGCTTAATTTTCAGTCTGCAGAAATGGTAAGTGAGTTTGGATTTTTTTAATAAGCTAAATCCAATTTCTTTCTTTTTTTAGGAAGACCAAACAATCATGAGTTAATAAGTCTGGTGAAAACATATTTAAAATTCTGGATACTGACTTAGATACTTGAATATGCATCAAGGAGCCAAGTTGTGACCACATTTTTTAAAATGTTCTTGGACACTTTTGTTGCCATATTTGTACGCACTAGCCTGTGAATCCAATCTTTCAATTTTACCAACAATTTGCCTATGTTATCCTTACTCCTATTTTATCACTGAAGCAGAAAAACTTTCACACTTCCCTCTTTCTCTACAAGTTCTGTTACCTAAAGTACATGTTTTAGGCAGACATTTCTCCTCTTCTACCTGATACGTGCCTTTTCTAGAGGTACACTCATTGGTTAGCTTCAGGCACAAATTCTAAGTGGCTTTTGTCTGCTTAGTGACTAATACTGGATCTCTCAGGCATGCATCCAGACATAAAAACCCATACATGATACCATTTTCTAACAGTGGGATGATGTCATATATGCCTTAAAAGCTGCATACACTGCCTTACCCCTCTTTCTTTTCCTTTTACTTTTTTTGAGTTTAGTTCCAACTCCTAGAAGTCTGTCTGCATGTAAGAACTTTGGTTCTTAGATATATTAATCAGAAAAAAAAAAGTGAAAGAAATGCAGTGAATAAACGTTTAGCAAAGGAATTTCTTAAACATATGTTTTTCTCTTGAAAGTACTATAATGTTAAAGATATTTGAAAAGAAATGCACAGAATACAAAGTCTGTGAGACCTGGGTCTGATTATAATCCTTAAAGTCAGGACTGCTTTTACACACCTCTCTGCTTACCTCATCTTTCATGAGAGCAGTAGTGCAATCACTTTCCATTTGTGGAAGGGATCTCCTCTTCGTACTGTCTTTACCCATGCTAGCCGAAGCTCTGGGCTGGCTGCAGGTTCACTGGTTGGAGAATTAGTTCATCGTTGAGAGAGAGTTGTAACTGTTAGCCATAGAGTTTACGTTGGCTTCTCGGATACAAGCATTTACTTGATGACATTCCCTACTTCAAAACAGTATTTTAGTCTCATCAGCAGAAGTTTCAGCACAACATGCAAGTCACACTCCAGAAGAATTACAGTGTAAGGGAGATCCCTAAACAAAGTGCCATTTGTATTTTGATAGAGATATAAACTAAATGTATTACAAGCAAGAATGAACATTATCCCAGTAAGCTTAGCATATCTTTGTATGTTCTCTATGAATCTGTGCTTCATTTTCCAATTAAAAACTGGTTATTTCTATTCTGCATCCACCAGAAAAATTGAGAAGAAGCACGAGATGCATTGCCCCATCATTTGAATGGCTGGAGGAGACAGGGAGTGATAATGAGTTCAGGTGTAGGAAGACTGCTAGGTCAACGAACTGTGCCTTCTCTAGCCCAGTTATTCCCATTGAGATGAAACTGATCTGTCTGCCTACTGGTTAAGACCTGTTTTGAAGGCCTATGTAACTGCTAAAGTGTCCCGTAGACTCATCCTGCTCTGCTGACCAGAGCTTCACTTCTGTAAGTGAATCTCACCTACAGAATACAAACATCATTATTTTTTTGCATATATCTTCATATATTTGTCCATATACTTTTGTATGTAAATGTAGTTTTACATTTATCTGTTTCAACAAACAAATCATAATTCATTGTTACCCATTGTATTCGGTTATACTATGTTACTATTATATAATGCATATGCTTGTATAAATCATAAATGCAGTACAAAAGTAGTCTAGAATACAAGACAACCCAATGAATTTAGCTACCCAAATAAAAACCAGAACAACAGAAAAACCCAAGCAAGAGACTTGAATACATACTGGTACCCTTGCAGGTTTTATTTAAAAATGCATGTTTGATCTCATATTTACTATATTCCCTTTGTGTAATGCCAAACAGTTCATACACGACAGCTCTTAGTTCAGCAACAATAGCCAAGCAGTAATATGAAATATCATCATATAGAAGGCATTCTATTGAGAAAATAATTGTTAGCAGATAGCAGACTAGATAAAGTTATAGAACTGACAGAAGAGGTCTAGAAATGACAGGCGAAAACTAGACAATTGATTGGCTTTCTGTTTATTAGTTTGTCATATTTATAGTATTTGATGCAGTTTGTCTGCTGTGGAGATTACCAGAGAAGAAATGCTAATATCTTCCCCTTACTTTTTGAATCTAGCAACGGTTTTTCTTCATCTTAGCCAAAAAAGTTTTGGGTTTTGGTCCATGCATCTCAAACCTTATTATACAGGATATGAAAGGCAAGTATCTCCTCTCTCTCTCAGTTCTTTCTTTAGCTATGTGAATCTTTGGTGAAATAGTTTAGTATTTGCTGACATTACTGCAAATAAATGTCTTCCTAACCTTTAGAAATTCTGTGTAAATATTTGAAAAGTAAATATATATATAGGGGCAGGTTTTGCTTTGCCCGTCTGTGATATGAAGTGTCTGAAGGAAGAGGGACTGGAAAGGAAAAAGACATGAGTTATTTTTTCTCTCCCAAGGTCAAGTAGGCTTGCAGACAGGGAAACCCAGCAACTGTTGACTGTGTTTGTTGTGGTACTTGAAATAGCAGAGGAAGCAAAGTCAGACATACAGCTCCAGTTCTTTGGTACTTGTTCATGAATTCCAATGAGGCTGGGCCTTGGAAAGTAAGGCAGTAACTTGGGTGCCAGCCTTTGTTAGTGAGGAAGGGAGGCATTCTGTGAAATACATCTTCCCACGGAGTGGAACTGCCTTTTCCGTGGACACTATTTAGTAAACGTGACCTAGCAGTCAGTTTAGCAACTGCTAAACAAGGGGCTGGCTCTGAAAACTGAAGCAAGGAGTGTATCACTGTTGACAAATACTCTCAGCAAGATCAGGAGGTGAATAATGGTTTGGAGATTCGACCCATAAGTAACCAGGCTGGGCTTATTTATTAACACAGAATACAAATCTCCTTTTGGCTGTAAGCCTTCTCTCTTTCAGTATCATTTGTAGATGCCAGTAGGTGTTTATAGTTTTCCTTGTTTATTTCACATTTAAGTACTGTACCTTCTCCTCTTTTATTTACAAGAGTATGGGTATAAGTCATTATTACTATTTCCATGACTAAAATGAACTAAAATCTTTGTGCCTTCACCTAAGAGAAGATACCTTTTTTCTACCACCTTATTTCTCTTTTCAGGAGCAGTTCATAGGAAATGGAAGCTCAAGAAATTCTCTCTTGATAATCTCAGTTATTTCTCTAAATTAAAATAATAAAATTATAGAAACACAGAATAATTGAGATTGGAAGGAACCTCTGGCGGTCATCTGATACAATCCCTGCTCAAAGCAGGGCTAACTTAGTGAGGTTACTCAGGGCCTTTTCCAGTCAAGTTCTGAATATCTCAAAGTGTGATAAAGCCACAACTTTTCCTGGCAACTTGTTCTGATGTTTGATTGCTTTCACAAAAGAAAAAAACAAAAAAATCCTTATATCTAATCAAAATTTCCCTGTTGTAACTTTATATTTGTTACCTCTTACCCTATACGTACCTCTTCAAGAATAGTTTGGCTCTGTCTTCACTCTATATTCTCATGAGGTAGTTGAAGACAGCAGTAAGATCCCCCTCCCCCCACCTTACCCTTGTCATCTCAGGGCCGAACAAGCCAATTTCTTTCAGCTTTTTGTCATATGTCATGTGCCTAAGTCAGCTTATCATCTTGGTCATCTTCCAATGGACTCACTCCAGTATGTCCATGTCTTTTTTACTCTGGGGAGCCCAAAACTGGAAGCAGAACTCCAGCTGCAGCCTCACACGCGATGACTAGAAAGGATCACTCATTACTGATTATTCCTTTGAAGGCTGAAATTGCCTTCAAGCGAACCGTTGCAATGAAGGGTTAAACACCAGAGAGCTCATGCTGGCAGGAGTGACAACACAGTCTCTGTTCCAAAGCAAGGGACTGTTCGGTATAGCTGAGCGTCACAATCAGGAGAACTTAGCCCAAAGCTTTGCTGATGGTGCAAGAGTCTGAATAGGTGGCAGTTCGCTTTTTCACAACCGTATGGGCTTTGCAGTGCTGACAAAGGTGAAATCTTTTGCTAGTAAGCAAATGAGAGCTGGGCGCATTTAGGGGCTGATACTAACAAAGAGGAAACATAAGCAACATCATTTTTCTCACAGTATTCGTTGTTAAAGCAATAAACAACTGACTACTAAAAGTGATGCCAATGTGGTTTTCTAGTTAAATGAAAACAAATGATTATGGAACTTGCTCAGCTGCATAGAGATAATTCTAAATTATAATACTGCAATTGAAATTCTAGGATTTTAGAAAAAGTTAGAAAACTGAAATTGCCCGGCTCTATAGGGAAGAATTGCAGATAGCAAAATTCTACTTTTTGTAGAAATGACAGCCATTGAGAAAAAAATAACATCTATTCATACATTTTTACCCTAATTCAGAGAAAGTGTCTGTGTGAAAGTTACAGTTTGGAAACTGAGTGTAAATTGGTGTAACTTACATGTTGGGTGAATGAATGACTGGAGAGGTTGGGTAATACCAGAAGTAGAACAAACAAACAAAAAATGTTTAAAAGTTTCAAGATAAGCGAGAATAAAGCATTTTATACTTAAACCTTTCTTTCCTGCCATTTGCATTGCCATCCAGATCAGTGCCTTGAGAGAGCAGACAGTTGTGTGCAACCTTCCTGTTTTTTATTTAGAGAATAGTCATAGGTCTGCTTTTAGTAGGAAGCGGCTCTGTCTGAAAAACCTACAAAGATGCTGCCGAACCCTTTGAGTTTCTACAAAGCCTGCCTCTGGAGCTGCTGCTTCTTCGATCTACAATGTTCCACGCACTGACTGTGTAGTTCAGTGTGTGGTAGGGTTTCGTTACCCTTAGTGAGCTGAGAATTTCCTGGGACCCCATTTTTTCATGGTGGCAAGATTTTGCAACCAGGAGAGACATTGACTGCTGGCTTCCAAATCTTGTTCACTTTGGAACAGTCTCATCATTTTTTTAGTACTTTAAGCACTGTCTGAAACCCTGCGCTTTCAACCCAAGTCACAAAATGAACAACCTTAGTTCAGCATCTCAAGTTACAAAATGAAACTTAAACATGAACATTTATATCACCCACATAAAAAAGCTGAAATACACTGTATTTTTGCCCCTTGAATGTTTTATGGAACAAAATTTATGGATCTAGCTGTAAGCAACAGAAGCAAATACAACTACCCGAGTATTGTACACAGATTTTACAGTGTGTCTGTGTGTTTACTGTAGGCTATCATTGTTCTAGGAAGTACGTACGTTACAATTACAAAGTATGGAATAAATCTTCTTTAATCAAAACCACAGTTTTCAAGTTTAGAATGTCCAGATTAATCATACAGATTATATACAGGGAATTTATTGATTGAACATTCGAAAAGACTGATGAAACATGTATGTTAATATTCCATTCAGTACCATAATAAAATCTGGACCTTTGGTTCCACCCTGAGATGTACCATTTCAGACCAGTATGGTCCTGGCTTTATGCAGATTATCTGCTGGTACACTGGTTGTCCTATGAGCATCAGGGGATAAACCAAAGACCTTGGATATAATATAGCAAAACTCATCCAGTTATGTATACTTGTGCTGATTTAAACGCTCCGGTATTTTGAGGAATGTTTTGTATATTGGAATGTGTTTAATAAACCAAGTCTCTGCTTATAAATCAAAGGACAATGACAATAACATCCTTTTTTTTTCTTGAGTTTTGAAGTTTTCACTAGCGATGTTTAACAAACAACAAGCAATAACAGTAACAGTCACGGTGCCACAGGGAGACACTGTTGTCCAAACCATCATTTCCTACGCCTTCGTTTTCCCATCCATAACCCAATACTTTTCTACAATTGTGAAGAGCCTTGAGAATCTCAGATGAAGGATACTATGTCAGCAAAAAAACGTCATAAACATATGTTTGATGGGATTGTTCCTGACAATCGTATGCCGAGATGCAGGATAGGTAAGTGTAAGGAATCAATTATGACTGTCACTACTCGTCTTTGGAGAAGAATTAAAAAAAAAAAGAGTTAGGATACTTTGTTGAAAGGTAGATTTCTTCACAAAAATGGAACATATCCTGCTTTTACAGGCTGTTTGTGTCCAAAAATAAATATATTTGGAAACAGATGTAAGAAAAGTCTTAGCCGCATTACAGATACTTGTTCCTGGTTCAGCACTGAAAAAGTTTGTTTTTCTGCATTCACAAAAATGTTCTTCTTTCACAATAATTATCCATATTCTTACATAATTTATATTACACTCATGTCTCCAGTTGTGTCTTTCTTGTAAAAATATGGATAGGATGTATCAACTAAAAATGCTGTACTTGAGATCTCTTTCCAGTGCTTTTCAGATACCCATGTGACTTGGTGTTCAGTTTTAATCAGCAACTTTTCCCTTAGTTTGAAGCAACTTTTTTTTTTTTAGCTTTGTCCTTTTCATTCTTGATTCATGTCCTTTTTTCCATATTTTTCTCTTTCTCTTCTCCATTTGCTATTTAATACATGGACTATCCCTTCACATTAACAGAGGCAGAACTGTGGTAATGTTCTTACCATAATCTATTTATGTAACAGTTTGGGCTAGGTTCTCCTTCTTTTGCAAAAGGAAATAGCTTCCTTGAGTGGGTGTATATCTCTTCTTGTTACATGGATCATATGGATTATGAAACATTTTTCTCCCAATTTGGTGAGGATCTCCGGTACAGTACAGTCTGGAGCAGTGTTGCGTTGCAATGCTGCCCCTTCCATCCTCCCAAGGTACGTTTTTGCTGTATTCTCCATGGTCTTAGCACGGGGTGGGAGGAATAAATGTCATCCTAACTTTAAACAGCTTAAAATTATATCTTTCACCTTAATAGTGCACTTACTGAAGGCCCTGGCAAACCTGTAACATACATTATTCCAGCACTGTGGGTGGGAATACTGCAGGAGCCTTACAGTAGTCTCAACAGGACAGCTAAGTAATGCTCAGTGTATTCTGTCAGAGTGCTTATGTCCTGTATATGTCACACTTCAGAAACATAGCTGCTAATGTTTGTGACGATAGGTTCAGTGACATAGTTTTGGTAGCGAGGGGCTACAGGGGTGGTTTCTGTGAGAAGCTGCTAGAAGCTTCCCCTATGTCCGACAGAGCCAATGCCAGCCGGCTCCAAGGTGGACCTGCCACTGGCCGAGGCCGAGCCCATCAGCGACAGTGGTGGCGCCTCTGTGATAACATAGTTAAGAAGGGAAAAAAAAAACCTGCTGTGGGAATATAGTAGTGGAGAGAGGAGCGAGAATATGTGAGAGCATCAACTCTGCAGACACCAAGGTCAGTGAAGAAGGAGGGGGAGGAGGTGCTCCAGGTGCCGGAGCAGAGATTCCCCTGCAGCCCATGGAGGTCCATGGTGGAGCAGATACCCACCTGCAGCCCGTGGGGGACCCCACGCTGGAGCAGGTGGATGCCCGAAGGACGCTGTGACCCTGTGGGAAGTCCACGCTGGAGCAGGCTCCTGGCAGGACCTGTGGCCCCGTGGAGAGAGGAGCCCACGCTGGAGCAGGTTTGCTGGCAGGACTTGTGACCCCATGGGGGACCCACACTGGAGCAGTTCATTAAGAACTGTAGCCCGTGGGAAGGACTCACGTTGGAGAAGTTCGTGGAGAACTGTCTCCCGTGGGAGGGACACCATGCTGGAGCATGGGGAGAGCATGAGGAGTCCTCCCCCCGAGGAGGAAGGAGCGGCAGAGACAACGTGTGATGAACTGACTGCAACCCCCATTCCCCCTCCCCCTGCACCCCTTGGGGGAAGGAGGTAGAGAACTCGGGAGTGAAGTTGAGCCCAGGAAGAAGGGAGGGGTGGGGGGAAGGTGTTTTTGAGATTTGGTTTTATTTCTCATTATCCTACTCTGATTTGATTGGCAATAAATTAAACTAATTTCCGCAAGTGGAGTCTGTTTTACCCGTAATGGTAATTGCTGAGTGATCTCTCCCTGTCCTCATCTTGACCCACAAGCCTTTCATTATATTTTCTCTCCCCTGTCCAGCTGAGGAGGGGAGTGATAGAGCGGCTTTGGTGGGCACCTGGCATCCAGCCAGGGTCAGCCCACCACAACTGCTCTTTCTCATCCTAGGAGATACTTTGCTGGAGTGGTGGAACCAGCCCAGGTGCCTCTGCACCATGCTATCCAGCGCCTCCCAAAGCCTCTGCATTACCCTCAATAATGGAAAAGATTGTGTATCGTAGCCACTCCTGATTCTGCCACTTACAGTTTATTTGTACTTCTAATTAACCATGCATATGCTAATGAACACCTTTGTTTAACTTCTTAGCAGATTCATGAGATTATAAAGTCTCAAATAACACAGAAAAGGAGAGGGAGAGTCCTATGCCCAGAATATTTCTGCAGCTATAGCTATTTGTAAAGCTTTGTGCTCATCCACCATGAGTTTGCATAGTCACTTGTTATCCGTGCTTCGCTCCATTCAGTCAATATGCTCAGGAGCTGTGTAACTATTCTTGTGAAGATACATACTCTGTTTCTGCCAAAGGAGATGGAGTATAGAAGCGGTGTGTCAGTATAGCCTATCTATCTGGATAAATCGACATGTACCGACCACATACTGTGGATGCCTCATTCCGTATCTGTCCTCTGTTTCTGGTATGGTCTTTGTTAACTTGCAGAATCACTAATAAGCAGCTTGTTGAGTATTGAGAGTGTTTTCTCACAATTCTCATTTGAAGTGCAATTGCAGATGACATTGTGTACATGCTAATAATGAAGCTTGTACTGTCCTGTGCACACAGCTGTGACGTTTCTTTCTCTCTCCATCCACCAGGTGTTACTCTCCAATTTCTAACTGCTATGCGACGTGAAATTCAGGGCTTTGCAGTGGAAGCGGAAATAAAAACAAGAGAGAAACAGTGAATTTTTCTGTGTCTTTGTATTTCTTTGTTCCTCTCCATGGAAACTGATAAGTGCTTGGCCCTCTCTGTTTTTATTTTTTTGTAGGAATCTAAGGAAACTGAAGGATACATGGGTATTTGTCTATGCATATGGTATAGACTTATTAAAACAGCAATGTCACATATGTAAAATATATAAGGACACAAGAATCAGAACAGACTTGTACCACCTTTCAGTTTACTTCTGTAGTCCCTATTCATAGTGGTCAGAGGTAGATCACTCCTACTATAAATAAGCCAGTCAGTATGAGCCACAGTTGCAGAAACAAGTTTGCACCATTACAGGTAGCAATTAGACATTGGTTTTTGCTTATCTGTTCAGACACAAATCCAGAACAGAAGGGTTCCCAGTTCCTGGTTTTTCCCACTTCATGCAAGGCCAATTCTGACATTGAAGCAGCTGCATAGAAGATGTAGGGCTTATTTTTTAATATCTGTTAAAGATGACATCAGCTGTTGTAGGAGGAAAAGGTTTATCAGAAATCAACAAGTATTAAAAGATTAGCAGATTCTCTTTTAACTAGTAACACATATTACGCAGGTCTTCCCTTTTTTGTTTCCTTTCATTTTGTAGCTAGTAGGTCTAAATTTACTGTATATCTTTTTGCCTAATACCACTAAGGACTTACGTACTTAACTATCTCACAGTCCAGTAGATGGCAAGTACCTATACAGATTTTGGCTAACCTGAATAAAATGATATTCCTGGTGGATGTGCTGTTTTTGACAGACCTATCAGAGATAGGTATCTCTAAGTATAGATTTACAGATCTATACCGAATTAGGAAAGTAAGAGATATAGTTAGATGTCAAGCTTAGTAAATGTTACCAAATTTTCGATCATTTCTTCCGTTCACTCTGGGTACGGTATTTGATAAAACATAGCTATTTGCACGCGAGTAAGCTAACCAAAGCCACTGTAGCCTTTTTTTGGATAACAGAGCCTACCTTAATGTCAGTGCCGGTGGAATTATTTTAAATGCTTCCAGGAAAATGAGTGTCCAAGAAATACAGAAATGCCATCCGAGCACTCAGCTGCAAATCAGGCAGGATGATGAGCGCACCAGGTAGTGAAGTGGTACGTGGGAAAAAGAAACATGATTGTTTGAGGAAGTTCTCTAAAACATAGTCTGTGGAATACAAATTGCTACCTAACCTTCCAGCTTATAGCCCTATATAGGCTGCAAGGGAATATGAGCATGTATATCGGAGGGGAGAAGGATTTTGATCAGGAGTAGCACTGTTGTGGACAGGAAAAGCCTGTGAGGCAAAGGAGGCACTGGCAGGTGCAGATCGGCTCTCCCGCTCAGCGGTGCTACTGGTTTTGTGACAAAAAGTGGTCATCTGTGCACCCACTGAGCTTAGCTCGTCTGTTCCCACGGAAGGAATAGACGTCCCTGAGGAGCTCACCGAAACAGTGGCGACTGAGTGGGTGATTCCGGGAAGTAGCTGCTGAACTATTTTGAATATTTCGGTATGATGTTCCGCATGTATGCCAATGCCGGGACTGCATTTCTCATTCAGCCAAGAAAAATAGATTATTATAGTGTTTTTCTACTTCATATTCTCCTCCACACACACACCTTGTATAATGAAAGCAATGTGGAAAAACCGCTTCAGGTGGTAACTGAAGATCCAGTAAACAAGTAAACTTTGAGTAGATTTGAACACTTGCTGAGTGAGATGTTTCCTGTGACTAACTTCTATTTATACGGAATGTCCATATTTAACTGCACACCTGTTTTCTAGCTAATAAAACTATTTCCTCACCTTTACCTTCCTACCAGTGCATGCGATCTGCCTTGAATATATCGGTTTTCAAGAGCACAATTTTGCTTTCTGACATGAAAAGCAGCAAATATTTAAATCTTCTTGTGTAAGTGTCGCTCTGGTCACTCATTTCTCTTGCTAACGAATGGCACTCAGAATTCCAGCTCCTCTCTCTTTGTGGCCATGAATTATATCCTGCCTGACCTCTAGTGGTTATCTTCGTGAATTGAGTCTCCTCCTGCGTCCCGAGTGACTGAGTTCACTGCTTAAGTTTGACAGAGCGCAGATTTAAGACTGCCTCAGGTTTAAGAGGGTGCAACACAAAGAGAAACCACATGGGATTTCAGGACCAGATCTCAGTCAGGGTTGTTGCATGAAGGGTGGCACGGTTAGTTGCATGAGGTTAAAGATTTTAACCTCACTGCATGAGTTTAGGCATATCTCCTCATATCTGTGAGTTGAAATAATACCTAGCCATCTTTATAAAGTGCTTTGAGATCTACGGACAAGTTTTTCGTGAATTTAGGTAGACTTGACCTACCAATGGTAAAGAGGTAGGGCACAAAAGAGATGCTATCCTGACCTGATGTTATAAAGCAGCAATGACATCTTCTGGATCTATGTAAGGGTGTGTGTACTCTCGGTGCATTGTTCTGTAGGTATTCATCATATATTGGTGCCTATATACTCAAAGGTGATCTCTGTTGCTTGTAAAATCAAATGAAGACATCAATGTAATTATATATCCTACCTCTTTGCAGGTAATTACGAAGCATGCCTATATGCATGCGTGTACATGTAGATTATGCAGATACGTATGAGTGTGTACATATTTCTGCATGCTGAATCTGCATGCAGATTTCTGTATGGTGTGATCCTGTTTCAGTGCGTGTCAAATCAGTCTGATGTCCCAAAACCTGTTTTTCCTTTGAGCGTTAGTCATGTTCCTATTCTGTACACTTAAACATTTCATAACTGTCTGCTTACTTAACAAGTGCTATAACAAACTATGGATGAAGCACAAATAATTCATAATCACCAGAACAGACATGGAAATAACCAACAGTTACCTGAGAAATGAATGGGCACGTATTCACCCTGCTGTTCCGGTGACTTGTATCTCAGCAGATCAGCTCCACCAAATTCCCAGATGCTGCTGCAGTTTGCCATCCAGAATCTTTTTGGCTACATTTGCTATGCTAATAGAAAAACAATCTTGCTGTTAAATGTGCATCTACTTCTAAAAAATGATCCACTATATATAGCTTTTCTCCTAGAAGAATGAATGTGGCTTTAAATATTTTATGTCAGAGCATATGCCAATTTCTCTTGGTAATGATTTTAACGTAAGCAGTTCTGCTTCAAAATGTTGACTTTACAGATTTTTTTTAGCCTGATATTAATGTTTCCTGTCTGTATTACAGATACTAAAATCGATAGGAGAAGCCTTCCTGTATTTGAGAATGAGTTTCTGGTTAAAAAACCCACTGGACTGGGTAATGATATAAAATCTCAGTGCACCAATGTCCGAACACCTGAGAGGGAAATAAGATTTTCTATGCAAGTGGCAAGAGAAAATAGGAGAAAGTGCGGGAATGTACTCTGAGTAACAGTAAACAGATTTGTTTGTTTGTTTGTTTTTCTCTGGACCCTGTCACTGCTGTACCTAACGACTGTGTTAATAGATTAAATTTTAAATTAAATTTACTGTTATTGCACCTTGTGTGGTTGATGAACCAGTAATGGTATATGAAGCATTAACTAAGTAAGCTGCAGTTCTGGAGCAGAACTGAAAGTCCTGTGTAATATTCCACAATTTCATCAGCAAGTAACTGTTCCATTTGCTTACAGTTAGGGGAATTTTACCCTGTCATTATCTAACATAAAAATAAGCGCGCAAACTAGTATTTCAGGTCAGTATTATAGAATATCGAGGGAATAGAATCTGAATTAAAACTCTATTTAATAAACAGTATTAGTGAATTAATCATGAGATTGGAGGTAAGAAAATTCTGTAATTCATTGGCAGTTTTGATATTATCTATTTTTATAGCCTCAGGCTAGTAATTTTAAATGTATTCTGTCCAGATTTCCTGAATCAGGAAATTATGTAATTTAAGTATATAGTATCCATGCAGAGTTTTGACCATGATAAGTAGGCTTTACCTGCTCAAGATTGTTATTAATGAAAGTAGATTAAGATTGCAAGGTCAAGCACTTCTAAATTAGGATGGACCAGACTGATTATTGTCCACTTTACCATTTTTAACCAGTGGCTAAAAGTTAGCAAAATTAAGAGGAATGGAGAGGATGGGCAGGCAGCCTTAATTAAAATCACCATTCACAGCTCCTCTGAGAAAAAGAATTAGATACAGGCAAAGGATAAACTCAGTTTTAGCCTTGCTAGCAGAGATAGGTATCCAAACAGTTGGGTTTGATGGCACTGTAGATTGTACTAGCTCTAGTCTGCATTGATGTTTTGAAATGATTGCTTATTTTACTAGTGAACTTCAAATAAAACACATCATTCCCGGCCCGTGATTCATTATGTATCTAAAAAGATACAGGGCACTTTATTTGAGAGTCGTATGTTTTTCACTGCTGTCCTTAATGGAGCAATTCCAATTGAAGGAAACAGAAAGAGTTAATTTACGGATGTCAGCGCAGCACCTGTAATGGAATGCAGATGGAAGGTTTGTGCTGTTAACCTGCCAGTAAACTGCCTGTACCTTCTTCAAATGCATAGAGTCAGTATTGCCTTCCTGTCAGAGTGGATGGAGGCCGCGGTTAGCTCACGCACCCGTCCTTGACGCAATCTTAGGGTTTTAATTTTGGAGGAGCCATCATTGGGAGGAATGCTTGGAGATATTTTGGGGGAGTGGCATAGTGATTTTTTATCTTTTTTAATGGGATGATATTAGACTGAGTTCGGCTGGAAGCTGTTCTGCACCAGGGTGGGGTGGGGTGGGGAGGTAAGGGGAGAGAGGGACAGTGCAGGGTCCTGCCTGGACCTCAGTAAGAAAGACCCAACAACAAACGGCTTAATAAGAGAACTACTAAGAGACAGAATAATAAGAAGAATACAGATAGCAAGTAAATCTTACGTTCCTTGAGATGCTGGTCACACTAAGTTTGTGCAGCATCGGATGGAGCCTGGATAGATAGATTTTCCCACAGCGTGCTGCACAGAGCGGAGCAGATCCTGTCTGTGGGGAGAAGCCCTCCCTTTTGATCATTCGAACTAGTGTATAATTTCCTTACAAGAAAACAACTCTGTTCCTACAGGATGTTCTCATGAGAACTTCTTGCTGCACTTTTAGCTAAAGGCAAGGCCAGGCAGGTGGTGCCAGCGCCGGTACCAAGCGGGATCTGCCTGCAGGCTCCTCAGCTGCGGTGATCTGGCCGAGGTTATCCTGCAGCCACGGACCTTGTGCAGCACAACACAGACCCGAGGGCCACGCTGGACGCAAAGCACAGCACAGCACAGGCTTGTGCCTGCTCAGGTTAGCTCTCATGTGGATCACAGACGTGCAGCAGTTTCTTGGTCAGGATCGATGCAGAAGAGAGGAAAAAAGTAGGTTGACTCTCTCGGTGCCGTTCCTTCTTTTCTAACTTGCATCCCTCTGCAGGGACCGCAGACAAATTAACATGGCTTTATGCAGAGTTTTGCTGCCACAAGGACTAACTAACCCCAAAGGATTCTCACTTCTTTCCCCGTTTTTCTCCTGTCATTCCAGTAAGCAAATTCTTGTTTACTTCACATATAAAACCACATTTTCTCCTGTTGCCTGGCTTTGCTTTATTAGTATTTTCTATGTAAACTGTGTCTAAAACATGTTTTTCTGACTGAGCCTTTCAGATGCAGCAGACAGTGCCGGGATCTGTAGAAATGATGCATTTGCCTTAAGCCCTTTAGATCTGACAAGCTGTAGGGTTTTCATGCAGCTTTGTATACAGTTTTAATATTTGTTATTTCCAGATCAGAAGCTAGGCTTTCACTCCATGCATTACAAAAAAAACTGTAACAAAACTTCAGGCATAAGCTTTTGAATGGATAGAACATTTAAAATTTTCTCTGTAATATACTCATGTCCAAGGAGTTAATTTTCCTGAAAACTTAAGTGAAAAAGTGACATTTGACATTTTAAAAAGACTATTAAAATAACGCTAGGTTTTCAAATAAACTGTGTGCAAATTTGACAGTTGAACATCCACAAGCTGTTCGGGGATGCAACATCCCTCCTTCAGTTTCCACAATTTCAAGGTAACTTTCCAATTCTTTCTACAGGAATGGAAGGAGATCAAATAGCCAGCAGTGACAAGGTACATTATGAAATCCACAATAATGGGCAAATGCTTTTTAAAAGGCAGACTTCTACTCTCTGGAAAAATACAATTTGCTGTCAGGTTCAGAAAGAGGACTCTTGTGCATGAAGGGACTAGATTTGCTAAAACTAGCTGGGGAAGGTGAAAGTAACACCTTGTGTTGTCACTCACTTCTTGTGGATTGCAAAGGATTGACATGCAGGGTGGGCATGAAGGGTTATCGACACCACCGTTTATTTTGTCCCAAGAGCAGGAGTGATGAGTACATCTATACATCTGTCAGGTCTTGGCCGCTCAGCATGAGCTTCGTCCATCTGGCACCTCCTTCACCCCTCCCCACAGCAAGGGCTTATGTCTCCCATATTGACAAGGCTTGTCTTTGACATATCAACCCGATACCCCTGTCAAGGACAACTGTGAAGGAGAGGCCTATGAGGTCATGCGCTGAGGTCGTAAAATGGAGAATAAACAGAGACACTGTGTTGGTACCAAGGAGCTGGTTACCGGTCGAACTTGGCATGTAACGTTGTCCCCCGAGTGGCACAATCTGCAGCCACAGCCCAGAGCTGCGGCTTCTCCCAGCCGCGCGACCCGCAGCACCAGCGACGCCTCTCGCCTGGTGGGAAGGGGCAGCGCTCTCTCTTGCGCCCCAGAAAAGAGATCTGAGAGGTCTGCGTGTGCTCAGCAGCAGAATGGCTGAAGGGATTTACTGAAACTGGTTTCTAGCATGAATTTTCTTGACAAAAGCATTGGTTTGTGCTTCCAAACTGAGCACAAATCTCATTTTAGATGTTCTCAGAGTCTGAAAGGGTTCACATCTCACTTCTGGACTGTGGTTGGAACCATCTCTAGTCTCTACAGATCTTTAATCTGTGGGGATTTTTTCCCCAAGGGTTATAGGTATGTGACATGATAGCTGTTAAAGTTCGACGTAGAAAACAAAGCTCACTTTATAAATAAGAAGAGCTATGAAGAGGCTATAAAATATATAATGCTATTTTGTGAATAAATTTTTCATTTAATAAAACATTTTATATACTGACTAGCTTCCTTTGATCTATATTTATTATCTGCCACTTGCCTTGAAATGAGAAATGTGACTACTTTGATAAATGGATTTGAAAGGTTATCTAGTTTCATGGTAGCTTCTCTAAGTTACCATTACATGCTTTGCTGAAATGTTATTTGGTAACTCTCTGAAGGAATACTTCTGTGCTCTGGCGTCGTGATAGCTCTCTCTTTCACTGTATGGATATATGTGAGAGGACGTGTGATAGGCAGGAACTGTTTCAGTTTCCTCTGTGCAGATAATCATTAAAATAGTCCAGTACTCTCTTTACTGGCATGTGGAGGTCACTCATTTAAACCCCTTCATCAGACCTTTAAAAACCACTCTAATTCATTTTTTTTCTTAAATTTGAAATGATCCATGGCATTTAGTTTTATCTTGAGCTGAATTTCTCAAGCAAAAGATAAAATTACATGCTTGCAGATTTGCTTACTGCATGATATACTTTTAAAAATAGTAATTTTAATTTTTTTTTAAAAAATAGTAATCCTTTTTACTTAGATAAGAAATGTTGCTTTATACTGGATCATTAGCTCAGCAGCAGAATTTGTTGCATGTGATATTATAGAGTGATTCAGTGAAGGTTTTTCTGTCTCCATATTTATATTTGTTAGAGAACCAGCTACTACAGAGGGCTCACACCAGAGATGACAAGGTCCTGCAGGGCCAGCGCTGAGCTGAGGAAGGGCAAGCCAGCTAAAGGATGGTCTCTCCATGGGATTCTTCCTCGCCGTACCTAGTGAGGAATTTCCCGTTGACTCCAGCAGCTACAGACTCGTGCTGTATGACCGGAACTGAAGACCCATATGTCAATGGTAGTCTTTCATGCAACCTGGGATGAAACAGCCTGAGAAGATTCCATACGCAGGATATGACCCTAGTTACATCTTGATGTATGCAGAGACTTGCACCTGTCATTTATTTATAAGAGAGCACTCTTGCTCCCTAAGTGCTGTTACTACTCCTTCAGCCAACTCCCTGTCAGGGGATAGAGGGCTGGGAAAAGTAAGATACTTCTCTGGGGAAACGGTCCAAAAAGGCAATGCTTTCAGGCACTCTCTGTACTTTTCTTTCAGCCAAAGGCACACTGTGCTTTTGCTACCTGTTAAGAAAGGACTGTCCTGTTTTTCACTATTGCAAATGGCATTTCTCTAATGTTGACTCACCATTTATCTTATGCAGATAATTAACATTTTTATATATATTGCAACTTTTGTCAGCACAATGTGGTTTCTTGGATCTTTTTTTCTTCCTCCCTTTTCACCAACAGCTTTTATACAGTCACTGGCTAAAACACCTATCATCATCTCTGTTAATCACAGTTAGATGTGCAGATTTATAGTGCATCAGCTATACACTGTTTTATGGTACCTGCTTTATATTTCAATCATCCATCTCAAGACAACGGACTGAAGCAGGACAAAATAAAAATATAAGTGCCATTCAAAGCACTCTGCAACTTAAATAATCCCTTTTCAAAAATGCTGAAGGAGATTGGCAAGGATATGGCAATGAAATATAAGTTCATTATTCATCACAATAGAGTGAGCTAGGAGGGGAAAAAAACCTGCCTTGTGTGGGTGTATTCATATATAACAAGCAGGAGAGGAAGCCAGAATTCTTAAACTGAAAACAATAAGCCATTTGTTTCTGGATGGGCCAAGTGGAGAAGAAGGTTCAAATTCTGGACCTAAGTTTTTCAAGTGAATGTATTGTAGGAATTTCATATAAATTTTTTACTGCTTCTCTACATTTTCTTTCCAGTAGTAAGGTTATTTTCTCTAGTGTTTTGTTTTGCTTGCCTACAATACTTCTTTGAAGGCTACTTACTCGACCATTTCTTTACGCAATGCCGAGTATTTATACGCGAGGAGAAAGGACTGCGCTCTAGTGGGCTGATAACTTACTGCAGCCTCCTTTAAAGGGCAGCAACAACGGGGCCTTTGTCAGACATCGGCTGTGCTTAGATTAACTGACAAAAATATTTGCCTTTGGAATGTAAAGTTCAGACCAGCTAGAAAACATGTCAAAGTGCCAGTTCAGCAGGGGAAATAAGCACATCCTTCACCATACGTTCTTTCTGCTGTTATTTTAAGATCTGTCTTCAGCCTTGCTTAACTACGGGCAAGGAAGTTGAAATCTTCTGCTGAATCAGGGTCTGTATGTGAAAGGTAAAGTTATGATATGAATATGGAGGAAGGTAATTTAAAAAGAGGAGGAAAAGGTAACAAAATCCTTTTGTTACTGTTCTATTGCTAACTGTCATACAAAGCCCTTTATGCTAAGAACAGTGAATGGGATGCAGCTCCCGAAGAGCAAATCCGATGACAAGGAGTTACAGGTTTCCATTGTATTTGCCTGAAAGAGCAGCAATTTAGACCCAAGTGAATAATTCATAGCAAACAATTTATCTGATGACTTTGGCATCTTTCTTAGATCATGAAATATCCATGAGCAAATTGTAAGTTCCTTACATGTATCCATTTTTTCAGTTTTGAATTTTTCTCTTTCAAGCTTATGATTGACAGAAATGCTTTAAATACAGACTGTGTTGTAATTGGTCGTATAAGTCAGAGATTTTTCTGTTTTCTGACTCTTCGGGATGCTCTTTTGCCTCCATTGTCTCATTGTAAATGTGATGGGGGTAGTCAGTGAGTCTAGAGCTCTGGGATTTCTCCTTCCCCACAGTTCCTCCTCCATCCTCTGCCTTTTTAAACTAAATAGACTGAATGTGAATATTGGTGTATACATATGACAAAAACATGAAAGAAACAGGAAGAGAAATTACGTGGGTAGGAAAATTACCAGAGGGACGAGTGAGGCAATTGTTGAGAGAAGGCTGATTTGAGTTTCTGGGTATCCTGTCCACCTGCTCGGTAGGTTATATTTAATTGTCCTGCTTTGAAGATATCTTTTCTGTCTGCCAATCTCTTTCTTTCTTTTTTTTTCTCTAATCATTGATGCCAGTAAACTGGCTGGCTAAAATCCTTCTGTAACACAAAAACAAGAAGAGGCACAAACATTTCTGAAGCAAATGTCATTAAAACTATGAATGAACGTCAGTGGATGTTTTTCTTTCACTCATTTGTTCAGTTCTTGTGGTAACATAAAAGCGCTGCATACGTGTGACAGCTGAGGAAGGCATGGAAAGAATCTAGCTTATTAAAAGCTTTTTGTGTAAAAAGATATTCCATCATAGTGCTAGCAAGCTCCTGTTATAGTTTTCTGTGTCAGCTAATCCTTGAAGATAGAATGATGAAGCTTTTCTACAAAAGGAAATCACCAGCTAGGGAAACAAGAAAAGGAGCAGCAGGAAAGGAAAGCAAGAAGATTATTATGCCAGATGCTCACTTGCAGCTGATTGATTATATAGAGTCATTCCAACGCAATGTATTAACTTGTTCAGCTGTGTACGTGCCTGCCTAATATAACGGCATTACTGTTAACAGGAAAGAGGTCCTGGGCGTGAGGGTTCAAATAAGGATTCAGAAATCTAGGGCTCAGTCCCTAGTTCTGGCTGAGACACCTGTGCCACTTCAGACAAGTCTTTTATCATCCCATGTTTGTCTTCTCCATGTGTAAAATGGGTGTCTATCCCTTTTTCTTGCCTGCTGTCATACCGATATTGTCTGCAGTCCTCATGGGTAGAAACTGTTTCTAGCACAAGCTGGTCCTTTTAACAGTCAGGGTTGTGGGTAAAGTTAATTACTTAGTGGCACACATCAGGCCTTATATTCAAAGCCTGGCAGTCAGCAGTGCCAGCTGAAAAGCACCCTTAGCCACCCTCAATTCAGGAAGGGCACAATCATCCCCGTCCTACTGCCTCTGGCTTCTCACCATCGCCTGGTTCTGCATGGAATCATGTTCACCTCCTACCCTCAAATCAGATCCAGCCTTCGCTCCCCAGTACAAGCTGTGAGTTTCTCGGCAAGCAGAGATCCTGGCACTTGTTGTCCATCTGGGGCAATAACAGTAACTCGTGCAGTGGTCAACCGCTCTTCTAAAAGCCATATAATAGTTACTTAGAATAAAATGTTTTCAACAAAAGTGTATCACAAAACCAGTAAGCTCAAAATGTGTGCATACTTACTCTTTTTCCTAAGTCTTAACGTTTCCTGGATCCAAGAAGGCTGAATGTCATTAGGGTCCCTCCACAGACTCTGCCTGGCAGCAATTCTGGTAATTGACCTTCCTTCCCATCTTCAGAAGTGCTTTAAAACACGTTACAGTGCTTTTGATCTGCAGCCTGCAGACTTTGTTAGGAGAGTGGTTGCTATCTGCTGGAGCTAGGATGCTTGAAGCTAACAGCCTGCCTGCCACATTCTCACTGGAGAGTGTGCTGTGCATCTCCTCTAGATATGTTTTGTAGCTTTTCTGCATGCATTCCCAAAACCCCAAATCAGTTTTTAATCAGTAAGTTCCTGTAAGGCACAGTGACACCTCACTGTAAGTATACAGTGACTAACCACCTGGGCAATATTCCTACTGTACCCTGTGATATTTATGCTATGACTGCATATAAGCAGTCCTATATTATTACCCAGAAGTTCCATATATGAGACTGTAAGGATGTGAGAAGTGTCCTGCTTACTCAGGCTGATGGTCCGTCAAGCCCAGTGTTGCGTTTCAGAGAGTGGCACTAGCAGATGTTGCTTGGAGAGTGTATGTCAGTCTTGATGCTTTCTTCAGTATGCTCCACTCATCCAGGATTATGGTACAAGGGTTGTTAGAGGTATCTGCTTAGAGACCTGTTGTCCGTGACTTTGTCTAACCATTTTTTTAACCTGCTGATACACTATCTACATCCACAGCTTACTTTGATGATAAATTCCAGAGGTTCATTACCTTCTGTGTTAAAAATTACTTTCTTTTATCCATTTTGAATTGATTTCTGAATAGTTTTGATGGGTATCCTCTAGCTCCTGTATTGCAGTATGGTAAATAACAGTTCGTTCACTTTATCTACTGCTTTAATTATTTTGTAAATCTTTATCTGACCTTCCATCATCCTTTCCTTCTCCGAATTGAAGACTTCCAGCCTAATTAGTGTCTTCTCATAAAGTAGCTGCTCCATCACCATAATCATCTTAGCTTCTCTAACTCTACTACGTTCTTCTTGAGTTGTAGGGACCAGAACCTCACACAGGACTCAAGATGTGGGCAAACAAAGGTTTTAAACAGCAATAAAATAATACCCTTTGTCTTGTTCCCAGTACCTTTCCAAATGATGTCAAACATTTTTTGGATTTGTTGACAGCTGTTGCATATTGAATTGATGGTCTCAGCTGTTTCTGGGATCTTTTCGGTGAACTATATCTGACAGTTCTGACTTTGGTATCCTGTAACCATGGTTCAGGTCATTCTTTTCCTAGGTTTGTTGCCTTACATTTGTTGAAAAACACGTATCTACACTCCTGCCAAACATTTTTCTACACTGCCACTCTATTCTGTGAAGTTCTTTAGGAGTTCTGCACTACTGATGTGTCATTGACCACTTGCAAATCTCTCAAAACAACGTAGAGCACTCCATCAGACAGAAGCATGTTCCCAGGGTGCATACAAAACCCACATTTTCTTACTGGCTGCAGAAATGCAAGAGCAGACAGGAAGGTACATATGCCGTGTCTTTTCAAGACTGTGCTTTTGTGCAGGGCTTCAAAAACATGGCCTCAGTGGTTTGATTTAACACAACTGCTAGAAAATTCAAAAGCAGCTGCACTCGTCCTCACTTCTTTCCATGGAGCCAAAGAAAATCAAATCATGTCTATGTAATGTCACACTAATTCTCCTGACATATAATATCCTAAGCACAGCACCTTCGAGTTAAGAGCCATGTTCCAGACTGTACTCTCAGCTCTGTTATTCTCTGGAGCTTAATTTTTGCCTTCAATATTACCATGTATAGAACTTCAACATTTACAGCTGCCTTCCTTTTCAAAACAAGTGAAGTACATGTTTGTAAGTGTCAAGACGAGCAGGATCCCAGCTGCCATTTTAGCTTCATTTGAAGGTTTCCATGAGTACATGTATTCCAGTGCTTACAATAGGTGGGCCTAACTCATCATGCTGTCTTGTAATCTCCTGGCACGCATCAGATTATGCAGAGAACACATTTTGATGAAATACACTAACCCTCCCAGATGGCTTTACAATGGTTAGCATAAGTCACCCCTGCTTTATGGGGATAAAGAGGTAAGGTAAGCAAGCCTGTGATCATGGGGAAAATCTTTGCTGTGTCCTAACATGCAATAGCCTGTTGTAGCAACTCTTTAAAATGCCCATATGTCTCACATAGCAGCTGTAAATTATGCCCCTTTATGCCTTTATGCACATGAAATGTCCTGTCTAATGTTTTTTCTATGATTTTAGAGGATGTATTTCTAATTTTTTTAACAAGCAGCAGAAACCACATCTTTTACACCACAACGGAATTAAATGTATGCACTAACTTAATGAATGCATTTCCAATGACATTTTTCTTTGATGAGCCTGCAGCAGATTAGTAGTCCAAGGTGTCTTTTGTTCAGAATGACATGCTTTCTAATTTATTACAACATGCTACCATCCTGTGCTTTAAAATTAGCAGGTGGAGCTTTTCAAAGCCTCAGATGTCATTTACATGCCTAATTTCTACAGAAAGTAAATGGGAGTGAGATATAGAGTTGTCATTCATGCCTTGGAATATCTTTTCTGCTCTTATTGGCCTTCATAAATTGTTTGGCTAAATCTACCATATTTTTAAAAAGAGGTCTCATGAGCCGCCAGTAGCTTCCCACGCAAATGGTTACCTCATGGGTGGCCTGACTGGGAAGGCTTGGCAGGATTTTATGTTTCCACAAGCTGCACTAAACCAACAATCATGGCTTTGATTATGGGTCCTGAGTGCTCTGGAAGATGCTTTTCAAACTGCAGTCGGGAGTTGGGCTTGCAAGTTGACTGTCAGCAAAGACGATGAGGCAGGTCTGAAGAGTGCCTTCGGGTGTTCGGAGAAGAGAACAACAAGCATACCCCTTGGAGACGTTCCCTGCCCCATTTGTTATTGCTTTGTCATGAACATTTGTCAATGCAGACTGATTTTCAAAAGAACCAAGTTTGGGAGTCTGGAAGTAAAGAGCTATAATATGAAACATCTTTAAAGGTAAATCAATTTTGTGGCCTAATCAACCGAACAACATCCCTTTAGCTTCAGCATCAAAAATGCTGCCATGCATTAATCCGCAGAATTTTTCTTTTCTTTTTCTTCTTTCTCGGGGACAATATGTTCTTGAGTACTATTTCTATGGCAAGACAGACAGACATGTATAAATAACCTTGCACACAGTGGTAATTTCTAATAAAAAGGTAATGAAAAAGGGCAGCCAGAAACTCATTTTAACTCTTTATCCTAGTAGCTGCAAGAAAAAGCTTTAAATATAAAAATGGAAGATGGATGTGTCTGCTTTGTTAAATGTACTTTTCCATTGTGTTTAGAAGCAAACAATAAAAAAATGTAAAAATGAGGTAAAGAATGAGTTTAACATTCAGCCTTATCAGCTTTGGCTTACCTGCATGTAATCTTAAAATGCGTAACAAATATTCTCAAAATATTGATTTAGCAATGGTTTAAGATACTCAGTTTAGTGAATTTCATTTGGGGGCAGATGTTCGCTCAGACTCTAAAGGCCTAGACCCATGAAAAGTAATAGGTGCTCAACTCTATTCTATTCTATTCTGTTCTATTCTGTTCTGTTCTGTTCTATTCTATCGCTTATTTTGGTGCCTAAACACCTCTCTGGATCTGGTCTCCAGTGTCTTAATCTAATTTCTGTTGAATGAATAAAAGTCCTTCCATTTTCCTAGGAATTAATAGTCTTTCATAAGCAATATAATTGGGGAAAAAACCCATATGGTTTACTTTAAATGAAAGCCTGAATCTCATTACATGTTTGGTTAATAGAAAAGACGAATTTAACTGAAGCCTAAAAATAAATATGTGATTTAGGATAACCGATGTCTATACCGGAGTAAGGCTGTAAGAAATAGTACCGAAGCGGTCTGTCAGCATTTCTCACTGAGAAGCACAAGTGGAAAGAGGGATGGCAGAGACTTTGAGACACCTGCATATCCTCCTACTTTGGAGCTGGTCTGGTTTACAGGTTTGTTTTTGTCCCCAGAACCTCTAGTGCAGCCAGAACTACATTGTGCTGGAGAAAATGGCTCTTGAAATTTACTAGTTTTGTTATTTCAACTACATCACCTTATTTTAGTAGTAATTTGGATGCACCTCATCAAAAATAGAGAAACATATCTACCATAAATGAAGAAAAAAAAATGAGTAATACTCACTGATCCACTGTAAGATTTTAAAAGTTGTCATTTACAATTGTAAGCCCTGTTCTGACTTACATGATATTTTTTCCATGACATACTAAGATTAAAATAAAATCTAAAATTCAGAATTAACCTTCTTATTGGAAATATTAGAAGTCATTACAAGTCGTCAGGACAAATTCTGCATTGCATTCAGTAGGTAGCCTGTAGAAATCTGGCCCGCTATGTTTATTTTATTAGTCTTTCTCCCCTTTCCTACCCCTGATCCCTGAAAGGAATACAAACTTTTCACAGAGATAGAAGAGGATTGCTGAGTACTTAATGAATAAGCTCACCCTTATATCATTACTGAGAAGATTTACCTGGAAGAAAGTGAAGCAAAATGCCTGTGTGTTAATTACACCAAAGCCCTCAAAAAAGAACTTGAACGGGACTTCAGTGGTGCATAGGATTCGACCTACTCTGTTATATAAGTAGCAAAAAGTGTCTAAATTTAGGCGTCTACATGTAAGCTCTCCTGGCAGTTTTCTGATTTTATCCTTTTGTTTCCTTGGCTTTTGTTTCAAATGTTTGGAAACAGTATTTTGTTTGACCTTTCAACGGGGGAAGAAAAAAATCAGCCACCAGCTGAGTGGAGAAGACGACAGTCCAGGTTAGCAAGCAGCGAAAAATCCTGCTTTTGTCCAGTTCTACTTTTACAATTTTAAATCGCTGCTGCGTATTCTGGTAGCTGAGTGGAACTTCAAGCCCAGCTCTGCCCTTTCCTGCTCATGCATCCCAGTGCAATATCCATCAGAGCCTTTTCATCAATTTCAGTTAAGACCGATAATTGTATATTCTCTGGGGCAAAGATTGTTTTATCTTCGTAAACGTCTGAGCGGTGCAGCTTGCACCTAAACCACTTAAATAATGAATGTTGATCATTATAGTCACATACTTGTGTTTTCTTCACAGGCTAAAAGAAATAAGCTTTCGGCAGAAGGCTTTTTAACTGCAATAACACACTACTTCATGTCATGCAGATATCTTTTCTATACATAAAGATGAACAATTGTCACTTAAGCTGCTTTTACGAAGAAGATTTATTACTTACTTTCCCAAGTGATATGACAATTATTGAAATCTTAATAGTGGAATCCCCAGTTTGCAATTAACAGGACTTCTGTTACAGCAGGCAACAGTAGGAAAGCTTAAGCCTCTTTTTTTGCACTGGAGTTTTTCCTGGAGAAATATTATAGGTCATAGCTGGGAATTAATAGTTTTTGAAGAGCAATTAGCCCAGCTGCATAAATAATACTAAAATCAAATATTATAATCCAGTGGTGTATAACTGCATGTGTGTAAATATATAAATGACTGCATTGCCTTGCGCATATATATGTGTATATAACAAGTATATACACTTAAAATACGATTGTATATGTTATAAATATACATAGAGAGAAAGAGATAGAGATATTCAAAACTCTATTAACTAAATATTAAGGCTGCAGAGACTTCAAAGACTCAAAAGCCAAAGAAAACCTGATTTAGTTTTTTTTCTTTTCTTTGTGTACATGCATTATTACATCATGCCTTCCTATGTAATTGCTCACTATTTTTATGCTAATTTCGATGGAAACAAAGCTTAGGAAATCACACTACCAGGGTGTGATATCACCTCCTAAAAACTTCCATACCCAGTGGGGAATTTCAATCAGTTTCCAGATATAGAGGTTTCAAAAGCAATTCTGTTCTGCTAGATTTGCTGACGAACGGGCGGTAGAGGATAAGAAACATTTCCTTATAAACACTTGTAACTTTGTCCTGGATAAGTTTCCATTCCCTTGGCTGTCACTGCTCATATACATGCAGGTAGTGGGAGATAACGTAGAGGAAATAGATTACTTTAGCCTAATACTTGAGATGCTTGAGTAGACAAAGAGATGGTTTCTTTTGTTCCTACTTTGCTGGAGGACAGTTGGAGGGGGAAGAGAAGGGAAAACGGGTTACCTCAGCTTCATAACCCAGTTATATATGCAGATAAAAGAAAAGGTTGCTGTAATTCAGTTAAAAAGTAATCAAAAAAGAGACATAAATCCAGAAGAAGCAAGGCTTTATCAATTTTGGTACTTGCAGTAAGATTTGTTTCCATGGAAAAGTCTAAAGAAGAAAAAAAAATGCTTATTCAGTGACTGGACCTAATACTAATCCAGTTTTTACTTTTTGTAGCTTGTTGCCTGGTGGGATACTTTGAGTTCTTCCCTCCCTTCCTCCAATGTAAACAGAATTATTCATTTCCTTGGGGCATTTTTATGATGCCCTCACTCCATTAACTTAGGTCGTTACATTCCTTCATGGATTTAGCTGTGTAGCATCTCAGCGAGTTGAGGAGTGTTTATTGTGCACATCTTACACATCTGGAATTGAGGTGGAGGGATTGAACCCCTCAGTCATTAATTCTTTTAAGGCAGGCTGAAGTGAGCATCTTTAGCACTTTTGGGACATGTTTCTCTCCTTGGAGCTTTTCTCCTCCTGCTCTTTACAACCTCCCCAGGCTGCCCAGAGCCCCCACCTCCATCCTTCCTGTCACCAGGGGAATATTTAAAGGCTGATGCAAGGGACAAATTGCACAAAGGACAAACGTAGGTGGCCATGGGGTACAGTAAGGAGTGTGGGAAGCAACAGAGAGCAGGCAACCATATCTTTTAAGCCCCATGTGCTCTCCTTTCCCTTCACAGCTTTCTCAGGTTATGGCTGCTGCTGCAGAGCAGTTCTCAAGCTGTTGCCTGTGGAGGAGCAGCGGAGGGCAATGAAGTGAGCAAGGCTCTTCCCAAAAGCGATAGACCACCATTCATCAGAATTCTTACTATTGATTACCTCCTATTTCCATATTCTAATGTCCTGATCGCAGCATGTTTAAAATGTGCCCTAATATTGGGAAGATTTGAAAAAGTAGGAGAATGGTTATTTGTGAGTTTGGAGCCTTGTGCTTACTTTCTGCCAATGCTTTTCTCATTCCCTCTTTTCTAGACGTTGCCAAAAAAAATTTTGTTGTAACATCAGATTAAGAGAAATGTCTGATTCTCTGAGGAAGTGATATATGGTTTAGTAGGTGAAACCGTTTTTACCAGTGCTACAGCGTTTATCACTTTTTCATTTCCCACAGGAAAAGGAAATGTCACAAGTCATTTTGTAGCAGAATTGATTTTCCCTTTGTTTAATGCTGACTGTCTGCCCCTTGCAAAGAAAAAGACTACGCCTCTTTCCTGTCCTCCACTCTGACATACTCCTGTTTCCCTCCAAACCTGACTCCTATTAGGTATACACAGAGATCAAATTATGAATATGTCTGGGAAAATGTCGGAGCAGCTGACCTGGGATCTTTAGATTGCCATACAGTCTTAGTGCGACAAGGCTTCGGTTGTTTTTGTCTCAGTGCAGCAAATGAGATAAACTCTGCAGCCTGAAATCTGCTGTTTACTTTAATTAGCTACACTTAATTAAAAGAGGATCTTATCTTTATGAAGAGTTTATACCAAAGCACGTATTTAATGCATCCACCACTATGTCTCAGTCCCAAATTCTGTGAAAGCCCTTGAACACATACTCAACTTGAGCTATGCTTTAATTACAGTCATGACTATGGATGCATCTCATCCTTTCCTAGTGCTGGATTTTCTCACAATACCATCCCTTTCCACACACCTGGGCCTTGCTGAGAACAAGGACTGAAATAATTCATGTTTTGCCATAATTAAAGAAAAGCAGAACACAGACTCGGCTGAATTATTTTCTTGGTGGGCTGGGAGAAGCCTCATTGCTCTCCCTGTTCAACTTGTGTATATTTTTCACACTCTGACAGCTCTTGTGATGAGGAGCAGTAAGTGGAGCACTCCTGTATTAGTCAGTCAGTGGAGACAGTTTGTTGGCCATGCTGGAGAAAAGGCAAGTGTATACCAGAGGGCAGCAACAGAGCAGTTAGCGTGCAGTACCTAGGGATGGGGATAGGAGGCAGAGAAGCGGGATGGGAAAAAAAGGGAGAAAAGGAGGAGCAGGGAGTGAGAATGTAAAGGATCATTCAAAAGGATGTGGGTGCAGGGAAGCAATACACAGAATATGGCATGTATAGGCCAGCCTATGGAAGGAAACAAAGACCACAACTTTGCCATGGCATCAAACTGGGCTCCTCCTTCTCTTCTGCTGAAGTAAAAGCATAACCAGAACTTTGTAAGGTCTGGGCTGAAATCCAATTCCCCCCAAAGTTTTACTTCAAACCAGTTGGACTTGGGTATTGAAAAAGACCAACAGCACTTTCTCCTTCTCTAACAGCTTTCCACATGTGTTAACCTACTCATTGTTATATTAAAGACTCACTGTGGTTTTAACCTCCAGTTGTCAGCGGTGGCTTGGCGAGTGTGGTTGAGCATCCTGGCAAGCAGTGAGCGAAGCGGCTGCTCCATCCTCGGCTGCAGCACTGGCAGCTGGGGCCCTGCACTGCTTCCCTTCGCCCCAGGGGCCACACCAAACTCCGTTTCTCCTGTAACCTAACTCTCTTTTTGTCTGTTATACGAACAACTTCTTTGATGGTGATGTTCCCTGCTACCACTGGGCCATGATCTCACTGGGAGATCCTTGTTTTGAAGGGGTTTTCAGGCATTGTGTTGAGTGCTGCCAGGGAGTGAAGGCTGAGAAGGGGGCACTGAGAAGGGGAAAAGCAGTGCTTTTCCATTTTACATATTTAATTTTGTAATTATCATCCTGTTCCAGAACAACCTTTCAATTATTCCTATCACAGTTTTCCTCGTTAGTTAGCATTTATGAAGGTCAAGGGTGCTCAGCCACATGAAAGAGGTTCAACCTTCGTGGCTCTTCCTGCTGGCCCCAGGCTCACACAGCCCTCAGCTGCCTCTGCCTGTGTCCTGGAGAGAAAACCAAAACCTGCCAGCCTATTTGAAGCATGGGGAGCTTTGCTCTTGCTTTCAGTAGGTAAGCCACACTTCTCCCCTTTCTGTGCAGGCAGGATTTGTGAGAGGGGAAAGCAATACAGTTGGAAATCCAACTCCTTGGATTCCAGTCTACAAATCCCTGGAGAAATCTGTGCAAACACAGGTGCCTTGTTGCTCTGACACACAAGGGGCTCCTTCTCCCCCTACCTTTTCTAGATCAATATGTGATGTTTCTAACATATAATAAGTTCAATGCTTGCATTTCTGAGGAATGCTATAGGATTATGTTGACATACGTGAGGCTTTTTCATAGGCAAAACTTGAACATAACCTAGCCCTAATGGAGCACTGGCTTATGATGCAAGCCTGGGCTATGTATGCGTGCAAGGACATGGGACACATTTCAAAGGCTTTTAGATGCCTTATTCCAAGTCCCTGAGTGTTAGATGTGGAAATGTCTTTAAAAATCTGGATCATAGTTCCACAAGTCTACAGGCTCTTGTGAACTACAGCTACCAGGCAGGGCACATAATGGGAAGACATAACTGAGCATCAAATCATTTTACTGTCTCCTGGAGCACGCACGTAGCAACATTTTCAGCTCAGTTTTAAGCATTTAAATATAAAACTCAAGGGCACTTGTATATACTCTTTTTTCACCTTGCCAAAAACTAGAAAAGCTTCAGATGTTTTGAGTTTCTTTGCTCTTATTCTAAACACCTTGGTGTTAATAAATATCCTTTACAGATGAAGACTTAGAGTGAACTGTAGATCGGCAGGATTTTTTTGTGTTTATCTTCTATAGCTATTGAGTATACTGGAACTGATTTTATTCTTTATTTGTTGTTGAAACGTGTTTAAAAGCTGCCAGTTTTGCTGACCAATCGGAACCTCCTCTCTTCCCAAATTATACACTCTAGTAATGTTGTATTTTTTTTGTTTTGCTGCTGTTGGAATATTTGGGGCCTTTGAGTGCAAAAAAAATGTTTGGAAATGAAATACATAAATGTTCTACATAAAAGGCTTGACACCAGGATAAAACAACAAAAGCTTCTCTTTTATGAAAACAAAATATTTTGATCTATGTCCATTTTTTTTCCTTCTCTGCTGCTCCCCAGCTTGTGTTTACTTCACAGCACAGCTGCTTCATTTGCAGTTTTTCCTGCTGGTTAAAAAATAAAATATAGTGCCACTCAATTGTCCCTTTTGTCCCTGCTACCTGCCCTTCTATTCACTCTGTTCTTAGTCACTTAACCTTTTCAATGTCAGTTCCTAGAGACTACACCCTCAAACACAATGAATGTCTCTCACGAGTCACACCCACGCTGACACTGAGGTTATAATTGTAATAGAATTCAATCACAGTTTTGCTGAGGAATAAATATAGCCCTTGCTTTAACTAAGTATTCATTTACAGTGTCTCAGACCACGTAAGATACCTGGAGAGTAAAAAAGCATTAAACCATGTATTTTACTGACTCAATGGGCAGTAGTAGAGACCGTACCACACCTCTAACAGACAGCACAATTGCAGTCCATCTCTAAACAAAATTGGTGAGATTCTGGTATCAGACACACGGATAACAAAAGCATGGCTCCAGTCCAGTTACTTCAAAATTATGTTGTATAACTGAGAGTAGAAATTAGTTTACTATAGCTGAAGAACTTTTTTTCCAACTTTCCAGTAGCAAATGTCCAGTATGGACAAAGTTATTGCCATGCCTTTTTACTTTTTGAACAGGTTTTTGTGTACTCTATTTCACCAGTTGCAGATGATATTTTGTGATTACTTCACTTCTGGACTGCTCAAAAAAAAAAATGTTTATTCCCAGAGCTAAATGAAGTCAGGGAGAGCATGTTGGTGGTTCTGGATCAAGAGACAGGCGACCATGACACTGTATGTGTGGGCGATGCCGACTCCCATTTTAACTGCGGGATCAAATTCTGTGCTTACAGTGATTGATTTTGCCACAAATGTAGCAAACTCTACACTACATTTTCTTTGCTCTATTTCTAGCTATCTGCCATCTGTTGTGTAGCACTCCAGCATATATTGATGCTTAAAATAAAACAGAATACCCTTCTTTCAGCACTTCTTACTATTTCTGATTTCTCAACCATGTAGAGACAGACAAAATATTTATAGCAAACATCTTTTGGGTTTTGTTTAGTTCATGGAGTACTTAGAAAATGTAATTACATTTTTTTTTCCAATTAAATTATGAGCCTTTGGCTATTAGGATGATCATGAGTATATAAATAAGGATACACACACACAAGATTTATTAGACTCCATATGCCATTTCAGTTGCAGGTTTGTCTCAAAGAAGAGCTGACCAAGAATAAGATTCAAAGTGCCAGCAAAGTGCTTGGAGAGTTTCATAGGCTAACAAAAACTACTGAGGCTAGTAGCTTTCTTTAAGCCTGCTTATCAAATATTTAAGGAGTTTTTCTGGGATTCAGAGGAGTGCCCAAACTCCTCAGAAAATGAAGCACAACTAGAGGCAGATTTTTTCCTGGTAGCTCAGCAGGCCAAGCATTAATCTAGCAATAACCTGAAGAAGAGAAGGTTCAGGGGAGAATCTTATCGGCGCATATAAATATCTGATGGGAGGGAACGAAGATAAGGCAGGCAGACTCTTCTCTGTAGTGCGACGGGACAAGAGGCAATGGACACAAATTAAAAATCGGGAAATTCAATCTGAACACAAGCAAAGGTGTTTTTACCATGAGGGTGGTCAAACACTGGAACAGGCTGCCCAGAGAGGATGTGGAATCTCATCTGTGGAGATATTAAAAATCCAACTGGCCATGATCCCAGGCAGCATGCTCTAGGTGACCCTGCTGGAGCAGCAGGGTTAGACTGGATGATCTCAGTAGATCCCTTCCTACCTCAACTGTTCTGTGCATAGTAGCCACTCCTGGAGTAGATACTCTCATTATCAAAGTTATAGCATCTGTTGCAATACAGAAAAACTTCTGCTTTCCATGGAAGTCCTAAATCTTCTTCAGGGTTTTGGAAAACAAGACAGGACAACTGCATGGAAGAGAGTCAAAATGCTCTAGCATTTCTGAAACATAGGTCTCAGTCCTTGATGTAACAATATTTCATTTAAATAGGGACATATTGGAAAATGGACTGAAACCAAGGCCTCAGTTCCTGACAAATTCCCCAGCCATCCAAGTAGTTTCAGTGATTTTTCTTTTTTATCCCAAATTAAATCCAAGGCAATTCAAATTCTTAATGCTTGCCTTTTTGACCATTAGAACATTAACATGCTACTGAGTAATGCCTCAATGCTTTCACAGGGTCACTTCCCACAGCTCTCTTGTAGCTACTCTTGAGGATCTCTTAACAGGCTACAGGGTCACTGGCTTGCTTTCAAATGCCAGGAAATGCTCAAATATTCTTCCATCTGGAACATTTTCAAAAGGAATGAGGACCAACCTCAGGTCACCTGATGATTGATGGCCTGGAACATGTGGACTATTCACAGATCAGATCAAACCCTTCTCTAGAAGCAGCAGAGCGATCCCTCACGTCCCAAGGAAGGTGGAAGGGAGGCTGCTGAGGAGGAGAGCACACCTTCCAGCTACCATCTACTGCTTGCGTGTGCTGAGGGCCAAGTCAGTACACGGGCTCTGGGCACAGCTCTGATTTTGGGCACTTGACCACTTCAAAAACCAAGGGAAGAGCAATAAGCAAGTAGGATATAAAAAGCTGTTCAGATACCTCAGATGTTTACTGGTAAAAAGCATAACAATTTAGATAATTCTTGATTTAGGTGGCAGCTGAAGGGGCTTTTTAAAATCCTTATGTTGGAAAGGAGTACTAACAGAAGCACTTATGCCAAATTCAGATGCTTACATCCTTTTGCATTTAAAACTAAATGGCTTGCTCAGAGGCCATGAATGTATCAGGGAAAAAATACTACTAGCTCTGCTGAATTCCAGCTGAATCACCTAACCATTGCACAATGATGGAGCAACCAATGTAAAAGGCACCAGAAGGTGAAATCTTGTATTTACAGCCTGAACAATTAAAAACTGTAGAAGAATAAAGCAGATGAGGTAACCATACTCCTGGAGTTTTTCTAATAAATAAATATTTCTTGAGTACAGTTACAATCCCCTTTTCTGCACCATTAGGACCCACACTTTCAGCATTTTCTGAGGCAATGACAAATGATGGGCTTGTGACTTACTGAAAATGAAGATGGCTTTTGTGATTATATGAAGGTTTTGGCTTCTATTTTTTAAAGTCTTGGAAAGGAGCATTCCAGAGAAGTGTTACAGTCCCACTTTCCAGGGAGTTTTGAAACTTGAAGATTTTATTGCAGTTAGAATCCAGTACAAAGTCAGTTTACACAAGCCGCTGTGCTTGGCAGGCTGTCTGGAAAATCCAGAAGGCTTCTGGGAACACAGTGTTTGCCGTACGTTTCATCTTTGCCCTTGGCAACAAGGTCCAGTAGCTCAAGTGACAGGACAGAGCAAAGTAACATTGGAATACCAGAAACCGCAGAAGATACATACACATTTCCTAGTTTGCGTTAGAACTTGAGTGCTACAGAAATAGAAAATACTAGGGAAGTCACCATAAAGGAAAGGAGAAAGGGCTACCTTCTGGGCCGATTGTTTAAGCCATGTAGAGCTCATTTCAGTCAGCAGGACTTCAGTGGACCTCAGGCAGGTAGAAGAGCTTGAACGCTTGTAGTTGAGAAGAGGATGTTGCACATAAAAGCAGCCTCAATAAAATCATCCCTTAGTCTCAAAAGCAGAGATGAAACTGTTTAAAAGTTGCTCAAAGGTATTGAGTGGTTCAGGGACTGGATGTAAAAAGGAGCTGAGGTGTTCTGAATTATTTTTCTTCCTTTTTTGTAACCAGTAATACTTGTTTACCTAGTCTTGCTGACCACTCCGAAGGTTTAGCAAGATAAGAATAAAGTTATTCTTATCTAACTCTTGTTAGTCTCAGAATAATAAACACACCCTCCCCTCCCCCCAAACAACCCACAATCATTGATAAAGAGAAACCATTTAGAATTGACACAACTGGGGGCAGGGGGAATTAATCTTCACTTTATACATTTGTATTATTACAGTTTAAACACCACATACTGCACTGTAAAATAATTCTTTGCAATGTGATTAAGAAACTACTCCTTTCTTCTTTTTTTTTTTGCAATTTCATGGAGCCCCCGTTGCTGTTTTCAAAGAAGATTAAGGTACTGCATCGTGAAGACTTCCTAATCATCCAAATCTACTGTATCTGGTGCTTTCAATTAAAATCATTACATATTTCAGATGAAGTTGAAAAATAGAGAAAGAATAGATTAACAATAATAGGAATGAAAAAAATCACAGGCAAACACCTCAGCAGGCATGAAATCTTAGGGCAGGATTTGGAGACATCCTTTCCCCAATCTCAAGGAAAGGAAGCATTAATGCTACGGCAGAATCAGATCCTAAAACCCAGGGTAACTGCAGGGCACCTGCATTTGCAGATAACTGCAGTGGAATCCGGGTGTGCTTGGCACCTCCTGGGGACTAGCTCACACTACAGCAAACAAGATTAAGCAAGGCTGACGTTGCTTCCCACACAAGCCATCCTTGTAACAGCACAGTACTCTCAGGTAGCACAATACTGAGGCTGAACTGTGAAACACTTGAGAGTGGGGTTTAGGTAAGGTTAGAAGTGAAGAAAGAATTTTTTTTTTTTTTAGTTTGGTTCATTTAGTTTTATGCCAGGAGCTGATATATAGGAGAATGCTAGAGGTTATTTTTTTTAGGCAAACTGTTACAAGAATATCAGGTTGAATCTTGAAGTTGAAAGCAATTTTGAAAAATGGACTAGGGATTACAGGCAAAAGTACTTGTAACAAGCATAGCAATTAAATAATATGGGCACATGAAAGAATGAGCCTGACAGTTGTACAGAGAAATAAACCACCACATGAGAAGGAAAAAAACCCCACCAACAAATTCCAGAACACTTCTGAAAAAAGTGCATGCTATATTAAGAAATATTTAAGAAGTAGAAAAATACAAACTGAGATGATAGGATAGCTGGATGTGGCCTTGACTTTTGTGTCATCTATGACATTACTGGTCATCATCAGCAGCAGGGTTAAAAATTAAAACACAAAAATATTCTTTGCCACAGATGCAAGAGGTTAACTGTATCGGCTAGCTGCCCCAGATGGGCAGAAATAGTTAGTGACAGTGAGAGGACAGTCTGGGCATCCTACAATTAATGTCAATGAAGACTTCCATTGCTGACTCGTCATTCGAGATAGAGTGCAGGATGGATACATGACTCATTCTTAAAAGGACTAAGATGAGGCTGCATGTCATATTCATTGCTAAGGTCTGGAGTTCCCTAGAAGTGTGTTTGAAGTGAAGTTAATGATTGTTGGAGGGTTTGTATTCTTTCTAAACCAAGAGCATTTAAACAACATCCACTTAAGACAAAAAGGAACTAGAGAACTGCACTGAGCAAATGCAATGTGTTAAGAGGGCTAGCGGATCCAAACTCCAAATTCAAGATGAGCTCTTTGTAAGCACCTCAGTGTCTCATTATCTCTCTCAGCCTCATCACTGAAATGCCCCTGGCCTCAGGAAAACTGGAGGAACATTTGGCTGCTGACATGCCCTCGCTTTTGATCATCATATGGAGTGATATTTCCTCATATGTTGTTATGCATCCATGTCTGTCAGCAGTCATTTCTCCTGTCTTGCCTTAAATTCATTTCTCTGGAGCCAGGAGCAAATTCATGTTGTCTGAATAATTGGCTTTGCACGGTGATCTGGGTCTATCTGTGCTGCTCCTCTTTCCCGTACACTACATGGGCAGCAGTCCTTCAGTGGGCTAGTCTAAGACTGAGCACAGCCAAATGGAAACGAAAGGAAGCCTTCCTATTCAGAGACACGTCTATATAGCTTCTGACATGCTCAGGTCATCATGCAAAAGCCCTCTGCTTCTTATCAGCCCACTTATGATGGCTGCAGAGAAATATGTGCTAAAAGACCGATTTTTGTTATTTTCAGTGTGTCCCTTCATTAGGCTTTAAAGATAAAAGAAATAAAATCCACATTAGCTTGGCTTCTTTCCATGCTCTGTAGATCAGGTCAGGCAATCCACTGTATGAAAGGCATTTGATTTCAAGGTTGTTTTAGAGAGTAATACAATTGCTAAAACAAGAATTAACGGTGATAAATTTTCAGTCTTGCTGTAGAATCTTTCCTTGGGATCTCGTAACTGGTATACAGCTTCCTGAAATGAGACTGTGTTTAACTCCAATTTCTATCAAATGTTTTGGGGGGATCTTTTTTAAAACCCAACCCCCCAATCTGCAAATAGTTAAGCATTTACTTGCCTTATGGGAGTCATTCGATATCGTTTGGAATATATACACGCATTCAGTGCAGCAAAGGCATGCCTGGAAGATGCTGTCTTAAGTGTCAGAGGAACCCATCTTATCCAGTTAAGTTACCTGGCTGACCTGCCTAAGCTTCCTAAGAATTGGCTCCTGCTCTGAAAGAGGCTACCATTCCCAACTGGTTGTAGAGAAGGCCTATAAAGATTAGCATTTATACTTAGCCAGCCAAATAATATGTCTCAACTTAGTCGATACAAACACCTTCTTTAGCTCCAGGGCTGCGTGAAACTGTCAAGGTGCAATATGGCAAATTGTCATTTCAGGCTCTTCATCTCCAGCAGTAACTCTTGTTAGTTAAGAGTTATTGTACAGGTAAATATTAATTTATATGACAAAAGAAAAAAATGACTTGGGCATTAGCTGAAACTTATTAACTACTTTGTGAGTAAGTACATTGGAATTCTGTTATACTGAAATAAGCCTACTTGGAGAATTACTGCATTACCTGAAAAAAATCATCCATTATACTTTATCCTCTTTGGGGCTCCCTATTAACTATGTTCATTCTGTGGAAGAAAATGTGAAATCCAAAACATTTTCACTACTGGTATTTTAATCAAGTGAGAGACATCCCTCATGAATGCCTAACTGGGGACTTAAAAATCTGCATTTAAATTGAGATTCTAAAATATATGTAACCCAAGAGATTATGAGTACCTTTTTCAGAAATATTGTACCTGAAGAGCATGATGCTTTAACTTATTTGTCATAACTTACTAGTTATCAGGAAGCCAAATTGGAAATTTAGATAAAAGGAAAAATATGAGGTTTGGGAAAAATAACTGAAAAATTATTAGAGATTGATTTCTTGCCAGCTTGAATAAATGAAGAATTCAAAAGTTAACTTTAAAGGCAGTCATTTAGATTTACTATGACTACATAACCTGTACCTTTTTTTACTGAACAGGAGCAGGTATAATCAATCTGGAAAACGTTTTGCACTCATCTTTCCTAGCATAAATATGTATGCAGAGGGTAGTGCAATGGTGAACTGCCAGTTGTGTAGAAACTTAACTGATATTCACTGCAAACTGATGCTGTCCTCCACTGGTACAAGCTGGCATCACTGGGCATTGAGCCCAATAACATAAGAAAAGGCTCTGACTCACCAGAAATATTTTCTTTTGCATTTTCTTGAGTTGTCAACATCACTTATTTTGTGACAGTAAATGTTATTGCTTGCAATGAGAAAGCAACTATATACTTGGATCTGCAAAGCAAATCACATTTGCCAAGTGCATCCCAGCATCACATAAACTTAAAAGTAAAAATTTAATTGAGGAGGAAAGCCAGATTCTACTCTTCTGCAAGAACTTTCACCAGTTAGGTGAAAACAAGTGGAAAAAAAAAAAAAAATAACTATAGCCTTAATCTCTGAAGGGCCTGATATTTTCTCCACCTAGTGGCTTGAGCAGTCTTCCATAAAGCCCTGGAATGACTCCACAGCAACATCAGGGCTTCAGTAGTTTCATTCTTTGCTGTACATTGGTGTTTCCACTCCACAATACAAAAAGCATTTGCATACATGAATGGGAAAAGTTATAGAAAAGAGGGAGTAGCTGTCATCTCTGCAATACATCTTTTTAGAGCATGCTACACATTTTCAGAATTGGCAGTAGTAAGTTTTGCCCCTTCTTTCCTAAGCTTCTGCAAGAACTAGGTCCAGCTGCAGTCAGGTCCTTCCTTGTAAAGTAGGAATAGACATCTTGGTTCCCAAAAACGTGGGGAGCCCATTCTTGCCCAAACACTTAACTCCTTCTATAAGGCTGCTTCTCACTCTAACTTGCACTGTTCAAATACACTGTGTATCCTAAAGCAAGAGAAGATTAGGAAAGAAGAGGAAGAGTTGGGAAGGCTTAGGAGACCTTAGAGCATTATGAAGTTGAAAAAAATTCCTGGAATTTTGGAGAACCTTCCATCATCAGGGGTACCTAGGAAAAGGTCGTATGACCCAGAAGAACCAAGTTGTCTTATGTTGTGTTAACTATAGGTATTTATTAGACCTGTTTGGGTAAATAAGTGAATAATTCACAAGTAGTTTAATTATAACTAAGTCCATGACACATATGTTCAGCAATCCGTCTAAGGAAATTTCATGGTTATTTTCATGACTATTGTTATAGTGGACAGCATTCAAAGGACCTCAGTAGCACCTATTTGCCTACCTTATTGCCACACAAGAATTGCTATCATATGCTACTTTATTCTTCACCAAACCCCCAAAGTTTTATTCCACATACTGCAGGCCAACACTCCTTGAATAATGCCTCTTTACCTCAAATATGTTTCATTATTTAGCAACCTGTTATAGGAGTCCAACTATGGTTTGACTACCTCAGTTAATGCCTTTCAACTCTGCAGGAACAGCACCTGACCACATCATATTGGTGCCAGAAGACTGTATCAGGCTTGCACCCATAGTCTTTTTTTATAAAAGAAGAAATCACTCTGTTGTAGCCCAGGTTATGAGTTTAACCCCCTCCCCCTCAGCTATAAACTGAAAAACTATCATTTCCTCTCTGAAAATCTTACTAGGTAAAAACAACCAGCACAAGCATAAGAAGTAAAATAATTAAGATAACCAAGGGAGTGGAAAAAGTATTTGCAACAGCCAAGTTCATTTTCCAGATTCTCAGTGTAGCTAGGGAAGGGATCCTCACCTGGGTGTGCTGAATTATCCCCTGGAAGACTCAAACTCTCTGCATCCATTACAGAAGAAACTGATGGCACCCAGTGCCCTAATTTAAGCAGGTTAACTTAGGTGCCTAAAGAGAAACAGCTGCGAGCCTCTCTTTAAATATGTTGTGTCTCTCACACAAGCAGTTTATTGCTGATGTATTAAAAGGTGATGAATGGAATCAGGAAAAGAAAAGTAGCCTAGAAGTTAAGAAGCCAGGAAAGAGAATTGATATAAATGGTGATTTGGAGGAAGAAAGACTGTCTAGAGCCCAAGCAGAGGAAAAACATCTGGGTAAGTCTTTTGTACCTAGGCTTGTTGGAGAATATTTAATTGCTCTCAGACTATTGTTTCAGGTAAAAGTAAACAGTCCTGTCCATCTGTTGTTAGTCCTGTCCCTGCGCTGCAGCTAACCTGGAGCGCAGTACCGAGAGGCACAGAGCTCCGCAGCAGCGTGGCTGCGTGATCCACCTTCCCGTTCCAGCAGCTTGTGCAGTCTAGCCCGAGCTCCCTGCTGCTGCACTTCTGTTCCTCGTGGTATATGTATTAAACCTGGGTATGCCTGTAAGAATTGTTTTGCCTTTGATTCCAGCACTGACAGAATAATGATGTGCAATTAATGACTGCCCTTACTCCTGCCTGGAAAATCTTGAAAAAGAAAAGATTTCTGAAATGCTTTCTCTTGGATTAAGTTATAGAAATACATCACTTCAGTTAACCCAAATATTTTACTTCTGAGCCTTTTTTTCCCCTTCTTATTTGCCTGGGTTTTTTTTTCATTTTAAAATAATGAAAGCTTCTTCAAAATGAGAACTTTCTTTAGGAAATGAAATATGTTCATAAAAAATATATTCTTCCCCCTTTTTAATCAAAACTGTTTGCTGAATTCCACCCAGATTGTCATGTGATTTTGTTTCCCCCTCATTCTTTTTTCCAGCTGAATTTTCTGGGTCAAACTGTTGTTATCCAACTCTACTGTATATAATTCTTTCTTGTTACCCGTGTTTTGTTGCTGGGTGAATGAAAGCCACTGTCTTTTATGGGGACTTCAAGCAGAACTTAAGTCTTAATTTGTTTTCTTTTGGTAACAGGATCATAAGACAAATCCATCTTGCTGACCAGGATGTGTCTGTTTTCAAGAGGCTGGGCCGAGTGACCAAGCCATATTGGATGTAAGGCTGAATCAGTCACTGTGCAGTGATCTGAAAAAAAATGTTAATATCAGTTTTACTAGCAATATGTGAACCTCAGTGTCCCATAATGATAAAAAAAATCACACAAAAAATCAGCTTTTCTTGTGATTGTAGGAAAAGTATACTAAACAGCAAGAGTAGTGACTTCTCTGGGACATGTTCTGAAAAAAACCCAGAATTTCTTCCCCTGTTCTCTGCAAAAGTAAAAGGAAAACAACAAAAAATGATTCCTTCCCATGTGTACGCAAAACATAACAAATCCAGAGCATGAACGTATTTTTGACACGCTGTGTATGTATGGCAATTTAATATTGTTTAGCTAAGCAGAGGTACAAATCCTTTTGATGTTTAATTTAAATATATGCTACTTGCAGAGGAACATTTTCACACATTTTGCAAGTATTATCATCTCTCGGTAGATTGTACTGTAGCAGAAAAGAAAAGAAGGAAAGTCAAAGATAGGGAGCATTTAAAATGGGTCATTTAGTATAGGAATCAGATGCACTGGTGATTAACATCTGAAGATACCCCTAGAAAGGAGATACAGGCTGTCATGTGTTCCTTTTACTTTGAAGGCAGTGGGAAAGGGGCAACCGAGTTTAGTAATCTCAGAAATATATCCAAAATTAAGCAATCAAGCTACGGAAGACTTCAGAAAGAAAAGCCAGTCCGGTAGATCTGAAATAATATTTTGTAAGGAAAAGAAATGAAGTGGTTCAACAGATAGAAAGGTTGTAACAATGTTTTTAGCATGGCAAAACTAATTTTGTCCAGATGAAACTTCGAATGTAGAATCTTATATTTCATTTATAAACGAGGAAGTTCCAATTAGCAAAAATGCATCTCATCAGCAAGATTTCCCAAAGCATTAGCATTGACCTGACAGTCCCACTGATATCATTGCCCTATGTCTACTGATTTCAATACAGAAATTTAAAAGTCACTGGTGAAAGTTTTTGAAAATGATAATCTTCTTTCATTTGTGTTATATGACACAACCTCTAGGAAAGGGGGTGTTCAGAGGATGGCATATTGATGACTTTGGTTTGACTGGGGGATGAGAAAAATTTTGTCATCTCCATCTTCAACTGTGCTTTTGGAATTTCTGTTTAGCGCCTGTGACTGCAGCTCAAAAGAGAAGTTTTCCCAGTACTTCTGGTTTGTTCTCATGCTCTTCCATGATGTAGGTCTGCACGTGTGCATATGTATGTTGCAGCCCCATATTTCAGAGGCAGGAGAAAGAAAGGTGATAAAGGGCTGAAGTATCTTTCCTCTGAATATTACATGAGTCAGAAAAAATAGAGTTCAGGCCACTGGGCTACTATTGGCAGGGGATGGAAAGGTCTTTGCTCCTGAGATCATCTGCAATATTATCAGTGATAAAGCACTATTATAGCTTAATAAATAATAAAGCACTCTATTATGCTACTAGAGTCTGTAGGCATTAGACAGCAAGCCAGGATTTTGAAACCCTCTGAATCTCTTTTCAGCCCTTTAAAAAACAAAACAAAACAAAATTCAAAGGTGGATTCCTGTCCCTGTGGCTCAGAGCTGTACAGCTGTGGCTCACTCACTCCACTGACCCCCGTGACTGATTCTATCAGTCTCGACTAATGATTTGGAAGTGAAGTTCAGCCACCTCCTCTGATTAATTCCCTGCAGCAGCCACGCTCCATTCAAATTACTGCATACATGAGAAGAAGAAACACGTAACGATTTTATACCAAAAACCAGAGGCTGGAAAATTGCTTTGGAAGGCTGAGAATGATTTCTCGGAGGCTCCGTTTGCGGTAAACATCATTCACATTTAGTAACATAGTGACTTTGGGATCTAAGGAGGTTGGAAGTGTAACTCATAAACTAGATCCAAGAAATTTTCTGTGGTTTTGAATGGCTCATTTTTGCCCTAGTCCCTGATTAACCTTTTAAAGCCAGAGTGATGACATCTCCAGGCTCCCTGAGCCTGTGCAGCTTGGCAAAACTTATCAGTTTGAACCCAGGACTTCTCGGGTAAATTGTATTTGACTCAATTTCAGCAGCAGAGACTTTTGTAGCAGCACTTTAAAGAAAATACAGAGTCATAGAAGTTAGTAAGATGGTTTGCAAGTTGTCTCACCCTGTGCTGCAAATCCATCAAGTCTCACAGGTTAAGCAGCCATGGACTGCACCAGCGCTTGTATAGGAGCTTCCAAGAAATGTCTGTAACCAACTCAATACCCTTTCAGGGATCAATGAATCAATCTGCTCCAATGTGTGTGACCCAGGAGTGCAGGGAACACTGTTTTTGAATAGCACATTAATCTGCGGTCCTGTTCCTCTGCAGCCAGAGGATCCATGGTGCTTTCGTAAGAGCTACTTTATAAAAATTCTCAAAGACATAAATTCATGAATAAATTTTCCACTTTCATCCTCAAAGTACACTACTTCTAGCTTTCAAAGCCAGGCACTGTTTAATTTCAGCTTTTTTCTTTGAACCTCTCTTCTTTCCGTCACCCTTTATTCCACATCATATAATCTATAATCAAGTAGTCCTTGCAGTCTCTCAGATCCTCTCAGATCTGTGCATTTCCCCCCATCCTGGGATACTCCCCCCCCGCCCCCATGTCTATTTATTTAAATAAAACAAATGAAAACTGGCTTTCTCAAAGGAAAATGGCAGACTTGGGCAAACAACTTGGACAAGGAAGGTAAAGGCTTGGTGAATGAGTATAGAGAGGCCCTTCAGTGCCATGGAGAAAGACAGGCAGGGGAGAAAGGGGTAAACTATGCACAAGGAGTGGCCCCAATAGAACAGATTCTCCATTTCCAGTTTGGATTCTTCTGTATAGAAAGTGCTGGTGATTGGTCATGTGGATATTCCAAACGTCTTCAATTGGGCTGTCTGTCAAAGATATAGTTTTTTATGTAAGGAAGGACGTCGTAGGAGAGGCTTTGAGACTGCATCTACCCAGCTCTGGTGTTTGCTAACCTTGTGATACCTTTGTATTGCACTACATTTTTTTAAAAGGCTTTTCTGTTCAGTGCAGAATTTTAATTTATGTCTTACTGGCAACTGCGCTGCCTGCAGAATTCCTTTTCTTTCCCTGTCCTAAGACTATTTAGTGATGTTGATGTGCTTTATTGAACTACAGCTTTGTTCCAAAGGCTGCACTTTGGAAGAGTATGAAATAATCTCTGTTTTTCACTTGTAAAACATTTTGTGATGAGACTTGCTCTACATGTATAGTCTTATTGTTGGTATTTAAATTTGAAAACTGACGGTCTGCAAAGGAGATATTCCCTCTATATTTTGTTGGTTTCCTAGCCTGTTTGCCCATGTATCTTTCACTCCTCCCAACAGTTTTTGAAGCTATTGGATTCTGGTTATGATTCAGATAGATAGCTGAAAGATATTGCGTTCCCAGTAGCTCTGTGAGTATGGACAGCAGGCTGAGGGGAGAGATACTAACAGTAATACTGCTATTGGTAGGAAAGCAAGAACTCTGCCCCTTACCCGTTCCAAGAGGCAGCAACCAGCTGGGCAGCCAGCGTGCACCCCTTGGCTTGCCGAGCCTTAAACACAAAGGTCCCAGACAGGAGTGGATTAGTACAGGCTATAAAAGAAAGCTGGGCTTGGGAACATGGGAGTACTATAAAAGGTGTGGGTTGTGGGAGATAAGAAGACAAATTCACAGCTTTATCAGTCCCACTGCTTATGAAATGCTGCCCATCCACGTTTAGTATTTGAATGTATTTCGGTTGGTGTTTGGTAAGGCTTATCACTTTTTAGGCGTGGATATCTAGAAAAGGTGGTATTTTCAGCTCTATTTAAATGAAAGAAAACAGGGATATAGCAAGGTGCAAAGCCTGCAGGAATATTGGTTCCTACTGTTGTGACTTATCTGTAGGGCCACCTCTGCTGTTGAAACTTTGAGGACCTCCGCTGTCTGAGACACTGATCCTGGTACAAGAAAAGCAAACAATGAAAAGTCCAGAGCCATGAAGCAGTGTGCAGAGAAGTGGACATACTCTTTTTCTCACCAGAATTACAGAGCAGCATTAGAAATCTAACAGGAAAAGGCCCATCTTTTATGTATGGCCCTTCTGATATTCATAAGTAATACAGATTTTATCACATGAATATGGTTTGTGTATAAATGTGCCTTAATATTTGTACTTGACAAGCTTTGGCATATTATTTCATTATTTGTAGATCCTTGCTTCTGTATTCCTCAGATGTATCTTGATATGCATGCCCCATATTGCCAGGCAAAAGAAATACTTGCTCTAGTCAAGTGTAAACAAAATCGTTCTTCCTGAATGTGAAAGCTGTAAAGAAACATGGAATGTAGTATATTATTTAAAATACATGTTTTAGATAAACATAGTAAAAACACTGAGCCACTAGATTTGTCATGGCAAACTTGCCATCTGTGGATGATGAGTGAGGGAACTATATATAGAAGTGGGCTCACTGTGTGCAGACTTCCTTAATTTTATGGGGCTACAAATGCATTAACATTTCCCGATGGCTTAAAAGAAACACCAAATTACAGTCCCACTTTGCTGGTATGTGTCCTGTTGACCAATGCCTTGGGAAAAGTGAGCTTTTCCTACCTATTGCAGGTTAAGGGGAAGAATAAAGGAATAAAAGGTTACCTATACATTTGTCATTTTTAAAATTTTTGTTTTCCAGAAATATTTCTGGAAAGGCTAGCAGCTTCATAAAAACAGTGAATTTTAAGCACACAAGATCTGGGCTGTACAGAACGAGAACTCTGAAGTAGAATTGAACAAGCATTACTCCCATAAACCTGGAACTAAAAATTAGACTCAAGTCTTCAGGACATGGAAAGGAAAAAAAGTAGTTCTGAGCTTTATATGGATCAACACATTTCATACTGTGAATGCTAAGGAGTCACAACAAAGTGCTCATGAGAAAAGGAGGCATAAAGAGTCTTCTACAGAAATTCTTCAATCCGGCATTGAAACATGAAACACATTCAAGCAAGTGAAATGTAGCTTGAGGACTAATCACAGACAAAAAAAGGTCTGAATTCAGACTGAACTATGACATCCTTTTCAATAGGGAGTGTTCATTCACTTGACTAAGTGGAATGGATAATTCAGTGGGAATATATGTGATTGATAGGTTGTGAAGTGAGCGTGTGTTAGATGGCCTGAAATTGCTGTCTACCTTTTATGCACAGTGAGGTCCTTAGCATGTCTCCTTTTATCAGTCAAGATTTTTGTGTAGATTCCTATATGACTGTCTGCCTCCTGACCATATATCCTGTGTTGTGAAATCAGCAGCTAAATGGTCAAGAGTGAAAAATAATCCCCTCGCATACAAGCAGAGCATGTCATGAGCTAGGTGCTGCTTGCGGTTTTTTTTTGTTTGAGTGGGAAGAGGAGGGGAACTGAGCGACTATGGACGTAACTCTCTGGCTTAACAGATCTCTGGGAGTGGTCTTTTGGTGTCCTGGCCTTGCAAAACGTGCTGGAGGTTATCACGGAAGCTGTTAGGGAAGACCAGGTATAAACCAGCAGGATGACTCAGTGGATTAATGGTGAGGTGCCATGTGTATCTGACTTCTGAGGATGTTAGCTCAATTCTCAACACTGATGGTCAGGAAAACACCTCTATGTTACTAGTGTAAAAAAAAAAAAAGCCACTTGTCTAGGGAGGATAGGTGAAATGTTGTTTAAATATTTCTTTAATCTGTCTAGTATTTACTATAGTCCTGGGTCTTAGCAAGTGTGCTTCCTAAATCCTGTGGCAATGAATTCTTTTCCTTTCTGTTTGGTTCCTAAATTTCTAGTGCAAGAAAAATTCCCATTAGTTTCAGTGAAGAGCAAAGATACCAGTTGGCTGACTGAAAGATCCACAGTAAAAAACTATAGAGACTGATCATGAAAGAAATCGGAGCGTTTATCTAAATTCTTTATACCTGTAACCAAGATGTCAGGTAATTTCCAAAGTTTGTACCCATCACTGAGAAGTTAATGTTTGACATCAGCCTTGTCTATGCAGCTAAATATTTTGAATAATATGTTCTGCAAGTTTTACAGGGGTTTTGGATCCAGTTTTCACAATCATGCATGTCCTTGATAAAAAACTTAAAGTCCTACTTGCTTTTATCACATACCTCCTCCTTCCTCTGGCTATTCTACTGGTTCCTTAGTTCACAGAGATATCCCTTTTGAAGGAGACCCATCAAAAATAAAATGTCCAAAGTTGAGGCCCACTCTTAGGTTTCATTTTTGATTAATATTAATAAATGTGAATAGTGATATTTCTTTTCTCCTGGCTTTTATCTATGTCGTTCTTTTGATTCTAAATTCTTCAAGGCAATGACTTAATACGTAACTGGAAACTTCAGGCTATGATCTCAGCTGGTTCTGCCTTAACTGAAATATTGATGCCAATTCTTGATGCTGGTCACAGAAAATAACTGTCCTGTCATTAAAAGGAGCTGGATTTGGGCAGTAGCTATTTGGAATGTGCTGGAGATCTGGTCCTGTGTGTTTAGATCACAAGCCTGAAATGTGTGATACTGATGGAGACCCACCTGGTTAAGAGGTGTAAAGCAAACCGATCCAAACAGAAGTGTGGTCAGCCCTACTCAAGAGCCTCACAGGCAAAGTATGGTCACTACAAAAGGCTACAGTAGGCAGGTGGGACCACGTCCAGTTTTATGCTGTGTCTAGGGCCTTAGATTGCCTTAATCCAGCTGTAGAGGCAGTTTCAGGTTTGGAGCCTTTGCATGGAAATAAAAACAATAAGGCAATAAATCATAATTGATTTGTTAGATTATATTCAGCTACGTCTTTGTGCTGTTAAAAATTTATGCCACTTGCTCTATTTAAAGCCCTATAATTAATAACTGGTTGTAAAAATTTTAAAAAGGTTGACTAAAAAACTCTATAAAAATAATATTGACATGCTAAAGGAATTACAGTTGTCATTTAAGGGCCAACCTGTCTGAACGTAAAATCTTGAATTATAGTCAAGTAATACTGTATTTGTGAATACATCTGTGCCATGTTTCTGACTTTATTCTTGATCTTTCAATTTCCTCCTGTTTCACATATGTTTTCTAACACCTCTTAAGCATTGTAGGCTCAGATGCTGGGCTGGATTTTCAAAGAAACAGAGCTGTAATTCCCTGCACTGAGTTTTTAACTCTTAGTACCTGTTTTCAGGTTTCATAATGGAAAAGAGTTAAAACACCTCACTTTGTCTCTCCTGTCCAGAGCTGAAACATCTGGTCACTGTCTCCATTGGTAAGTTTTCTCTGCCAGGGATGACTGATACCATGATTTTCCAAAAATATTTTAAGGGAGTTTTTTACCCAGTGTTGCTGGGAGTCCTTTCCACATCTCTCATTGCACAGTCTATGTCCCAAGGGTTTAGAAATGCAAACTGTGCAGGTTGACCAGGGATTAAGTTTTGCAGCATTTACGGGAGCTCCTTTAGTGGCCACCTGTTTCGAGAAAGTGACCACATTTCTTTTCAGAACTTCTAGGAAATAAACGGTACAAATGTAACAGTTACTTGGCCTGCTTACCAGCACCATGTAGAAGCTGGTCTGTAGAAACAAACACAAATTGTGGCCTTTTCTGTTACCGAACATAAAGGATCCATGCATGCATGGGCAAAAGCCATTTCTGGGCAGGCAGTTGCCTGCTGTGTCTCATGCGACAGCTTTCTACTTGACAGCTTTTATAAGGAGGTGCTTCTCATGGATAAAATAGCAGAACTGGACTAATATGGGCTCTTGCAGAGATTACCTCCCTTTAACTGTCCCTTGCACAATATAATAACTTTGTCCACATTTTATGGATGGAGGAGACAGCTGATATTCTAGCTGGGCAAATGTGAGAAACTCCCACATGCTCATCTCCAATATACATGTTAAGCACATTATTTTCACAAGAAGAATTAAAAACTTCAGAGCTGCTGTTAGCTAGATTTCACACTGTGTCTCCAGTACCTTCCAGGATTCAAGACCCACAGTTCTTTATTTCTTAAAGAGCTTTCACTACTACATGGAATTGAAACCTCTAATTAGTTTTTCCTGGTATTCAAAATCTAGAACAGGAGACAAATTTTAGTGGCTAGTTTATTTAAGCAACAGCTATGGGAATGTTTGCTTGTTTTATTTTTTGAGGGAGAGGGAATAGTGAAGCCATTTGTTCTCTCCTCTCTCCTATAACTCTGAAATTTAGTATTATTCATTTGGCTTAACATGCATATTGTTTTAATGTGAAAATTCCCTGTTTCCATAAGTAATGTCAGAGTGCTGTACACGTTTGCCTCTAGCTTCGTTGTTGCATCTTTCCGTCTCTATAAGAGGTTTCCTAGGAAAAGGTCCAAGGACATCCATTTGGCTGTCACATTACCAGCACATAGAAATGATTCATGAAATACCTGTAGATTATCAGCAAAGGCGTGAAAAGTGTGTCAGGAACATGAAAAAAATCAACCTCTGAGGGTATTCAGAGAAAGATTCTTTTCTTTCCAGGCTATTAGACTAACTGGAAACCTGTTTTGCCCTGGTAACAAGTCCTTTGCCTGATAAATGTCCATCACTTAATTTCTGGTTTCGCCTTGTCCAGAAAACTTCAGCAAGTGCAGTTCATACAGCAGTGGCAATGGCAGCTGCTTTGTATTTCTATAATGTGATTCAGCGATGCATATACACAAAGGGAGCAGCCTTTTGATAATCTGTATTTCAATAACCAGGCTGCAGTGCACTGATTTAAATCCAGGGAAGAATGGGCTGAGATGCTCAGTGATAACATTTCAATTAATTCCTGCTCTCTCATCAGAGACGGTTAATCTTCTGCAAATGACCTCTGTGGCGTGCGCACCGGCAAGCAAACTTACCTCAGGTACGAAGGAATAAGAAACTTGGACTGCATGAAGAGAAGGTAGAAGAGATGTTGGATGGAAATTGCTTGCTATGTATCTGTAAGGGCAAGCATGCAGCTGTCTTTTTTTATTCCCAAACTCCATTCTGAAGAATTCCTTTGTCAGCCTTGGGCTGGTTTGGAGCCCTTTCTGTCCTGGCCTCTCTGTGATCCTTTATATAGGAGACTGCACCCTTCTTAGCTGGGTAGTTTGAATTCCTACACTGATCGGGTGAGTTTCTGGTAAGTAATGTGAGGAAATCATGCTGTGGGGTCACAAACTCCAAACTGCAGTTTGTTTGGAATTGGGAGATCAGAGTGGCAAAAGAAAAACAGACTTTTAAATAATAGTGCAAGATATACACCTAGGGTTAAATGCTGCAACGATGAGAGTGAGTTACAGACACCTGACTTCCCTCCTCAGTATGAGTGAATTGCTTTGCTGTGCATTTAGAATAGAGGATTTAATTATAAAAGGTGAGCTCTAAGCCTGACTCAGCCCAGGAGCCATGCATCTGAACAATTTATCCAGTCCTTTTAAAATATTGATGTCATGGCATGTATAAAGTAAAAGTTTCTGTCTTTCTTTTTTTCCCTTTTTTTTTTTCTTTTCTTTTTCCTGAGTCACCATCCACTGCAGCCAGTGCACAGACAACAGCAGGTATCAATGCGTTATTCTAATACTTTTAGAATTAAAAGGTCTGTGTTTCACTCATGGCTATATGGCACCTCTGAGTCATAGGTAGGTAGGTGTCCCCTAAAGCACAGGAGTCCCCCAGGACACCCCGCAGATGTTCCCGTCAGGTCACCTGCAGCCAGCTCCTGGAGCGTTTCAGCTGTATGGAAAGTTGGGGACTTTGGCCTTGAGCCTGTTCTTAAAATACGGTGTAGTTGTTCTGCTCACCAAAATTAGAGAGTTATGAGGAGAGGGAAAAACAAAGTGCCAAAACCAATAGTCTAGTTTTTAATTTTAGTAACTGGAATTGACTGTAAAACACAGGGTGGGAAGTTACAAAGTTTCCTTTTCTTTTTCACTTAACGTTCGCTGTCCTGATTTCATACAGACACCTTTTTCATGAGGTGTTTCTCATCAATAGCTGAAAAATGTTGAACAAATTCAGTAAAAAGAATTTTCTCTATTTTTTTTTTCCCCTAATGTAGAAATAAAACAAGACTTGCAATTTTGACATACTGCTATGCTGCTAGACGTACAAATGCCTGAGGGGAGCATTGATACCAGGATCAAGGTTGGAGGGCAAAAATGCTTCTCGTATGAAAAGAATTGCTGAGCTCAACTCTGCTTAACAATATGGAGGGGAAGGCCTGGCTCATCTCGGCAGCCAAGCACATGAAAAGGGTGGTGAACCTGTATGGTAAAGACTGTTGACCTCTATTTACCTGGGGTGCCGGGAGGGCTAACGTCTCTGGCGGTGTCTGGGTAGGGACTGCTTTCACGCGTAGTGATGCACGCTAAGCTACGCAGTCACGTGCTCCTGCACCGAGGCACCGGGTCCGGCGGACGATCAGTTTGCATCCCTGCTTTCATCGTTCTCTCTTTGAGGGCCTTCACAGCGTCGCATGTGAATGAGGAGATGGCGAGCCCCTTGCCGCCGCTTTAGCGTAACTGCGGAGCGGAGCGGCAGGGTGCTTCCCGTAACGCCGACCTGACAGGGGCTGCGTCCGCTGATTCTCCCCACGTCCGATTATAAACAACAACTTAACAGTATCCTTTACGGTGCTATACATACGTAAGTGCTTGTATCCCAGTAAAAAAACTCACTGCCTCAACCGAGAAGGCTGGTTGAGAAACTCGGGGCGCTGTGTAGATGCCAGGTACTGCTCTCCTCCTACCGGTCATGGCTTAAAGGAATAAGGGGGATATTTTGCTCAGAGTGGGAAGCTCAGCTGCTCAATGGTCCTTTTGCTGCCACTGATTCTTGGTTAAACGTCCTTTCATTTAAGAGCCCCTTGAGATTAAAAAAATATTTACATCCAGGAAAGCTGGTATCTAGATTTACTATTTATTTTCAGATGAGCATTAAAGCTTGCTTTTAATTTTATTCTTATTTGCTTAGTGAAAAGAGCTAACTATGTATGTTTTTAAATAGAGGAAAGAGGCATTAATATAAAATGCATCTGGAGACAGCCACTTTTATGACATGCAATTAGCATCTTTCTCTTTCATTACTTGTGTTATTTTAATTGGTTGTGAAACCACAACTCTGATTTTTGTCAGCTGAAAAATCAAGTAGTTGTTTTACAATTTTAATGAAGAAGTTCAAGAATTTGCATACAAAGGGATCAGGGACACAAATTAGAGTCCAAACCTTTCAGTTCCTTGCGGGTGCCCTACCATAAGGTAAAGGGTGAGATCTGCCTATTGATCCCTGCTCCAAGGTCATGGCTCCTGTATTTTTTATTATTGAGCGAAACACAGTTGCAGTTCACAGACCAAAGACAGCAGGACACAAATATGTGAATTATACTGTTTCTCAGCTCAGAATCTTTGAGTCTTTCAGCAAAAGAAAGAAGGCCACTGTGGTACGGGGAGCTCACGTTTTATAGAAGGCCGCCAGAGCATTTCCAGATGTGTGGAAGGGAGGATTGCAGCATGCTTATTTTAAAACCAAGTGCACTGTATCACAAATCATCTTACTGTATGAATATGGGTGAAATATTCATTTAACCTTTAAAATGTCCCCTCCAACCCAAACTATTCTATGATTGTATGATAAATGAAAATTGGGTTTACCCTGCCAGACCAGGATCGGGCAGTGACCTTGTACTTTAGAGACAGAAATATGGCTGGGGAGCCCTTGCTGTGATTAATTCACTTTGCACTCCTGGATTTAGTAAGCTGGAGCTGAATAAGCTGCATTCTTCAGCTCTCCAGCCAAGCAGCTTGATTCCTTCATGTCTGAGATTTTTTAAAATTTATTTATTTATGTTCTTTTTACTCTCATCACTACTATTTTCGTACATCTATGTACCGGTATTAGTAAAAGCTGATAAACTCATTAATGAAGATCCTTGCCATTGTTAGCACAGGTTCAAGGACAGGTTGCAAAGTGTTTACAAGAGCTTAAGAATTACCTACACTTAAAATATTGTACCAAGTGTCTGGGCCCACTGGAGGTCATACAGAGTCAGATGAGACCAAACACACCCATGCTTTCAGAAAGTTTGAGAAACACTATTCTAGCACTTTGCTTCATTGTTATCTTCTTTCCTTTCATCTCCCAATTTCATTCTGTCTTCTTATCTTCACTGTATTTCTGTTCCTTCCATTAAGTCTATTGTATTCTATCTTCTTTTTATTCCTTTTTTCTTTACTTACGCCTCTCTTTCTCTTATCAGCTCTGGTTTTATAATAGTCACAGTTGATAAATGTCACTTAACCAGTATCTTCACCCTATTCATCTGTGTAACACCTTTTCTATAGGGACCATTCTCGGATTACCCAAGTCCCATGCTTACTTAGTTATAAAAAAGTAAAATAACATTTCAGTTGCAAAGGCAATCAATGAATGTAGTCAAGCAATGATAGAATAAAGCATAGGCAAAATTATATGTCATCTCTTCTTTTTTCTTATGGCTATTGGAGCTCAGCTCCAGGTTGTGCAAGGCAGGGTTCACCAGTGGCTGCAAATTTTTCAGTCCCTGTGTCTATAGCCTGCCTCCATCCCACTTTGCTCTCGCCTACCGTTGCTACTATCCCGCCCCTATCTTATACCTCCCGTTCATAGTTCCCTCCTGCAGTTCCACATCTCCGTTACTCATGTCTTGCTCTCTTCTTTTCTGCTGTCTTTCTGCACTCTTGGCAGAGAGAGGAGGTGAAGTAAAGGGAGTGAGGGCAGGACCACAGTTTAAAATTGCCCTGAGTCCTGCAGAGGCTCTGCGAGGCTCTGCCACAGAGCTCCCTTCTCCCTTGTGAAAGAAAAAGAAGATGCTGAAGAGAAAGTCCTGCTCTGTCCCTGCGGACCCAGGTAGGAACATTTCACTGCAGACAGACTCTCTGAACTCTTAACAAGTTTTGATTGATTGTATCTGTGCATAGAGAAATTTTTTTCAAAGCCTAACCAAATGTAGGAGAAATTTCCTGGGAGCTGTAAGATACATATCACTGCCATGTGCAGGAGAGAGAGTAAAGGGAAAAAAGGGAAGCAGCCCTGCCGAATTTCAAGTGTGGTCTTCAAAGGACCTCTCTATGAAATGGTTGTTAGGGCATATTTCAAATGGGCAAACCAAGTATATTTTTCCCTCTTGTTCTCTGAAGTAGCCAGGCTATTTCTTGCACTGTTTTCCAAAAATATTCACCTTCTTTCCCCGCTTTCCTGGGGTTAGCTGAGATTTACAAAAGGGTGCATGTGGGGGTGGTGGGATGTCTGACTACCACTGCACCTCCATGAGCTTTATAAAGTAGAGTCTGGCCAGTTGGCACTGTTCTTCAGTGACTGTAGATGATGAAACGCCACATGATTAAAAATACCTTCCTACCTGCAATGCCTGAAGGCAAAGTAATCATTTTTTTGTCCAGAGTGACACCAGGGAATTTCCTGACTGCTCTTCACTCACCAAAAAGACATTGGGAGCATCCCGAAGCAGAGACTCTAAGATCACTGTGAAGCAAGATTGTTTGACCCTTAATCAAGAAAGTCTGGAAACTCATCCTACTCTCATCTTGGTGACTAATCGTTATGTGACCTGATGCATTTCCTCACCACTGAGTGATGAGGTTGCCTTCATGCAACCATGCTTAGAGTAAAAAGAGACTATTCAATTGCACAGTGCAATGACCGGGAAGAATTCAGTTTTTATCTCTTTGTGCAAAGTACCAGGAAAGGTTTAAATGAACAGCTATCACTCTGGAAGGGGGATAGGGAATAGCACTCCACTGCTCCCCTACCCCTGTGCACACATTATTCCCTCAGAAAGATCATCTCTGCACCTCGCAGAAAGAGGAGTAGTTTCAGTCATGGGGAAATATAGAAAGTTAAATGTTCTCAAGGCAGAATACAAGATAAACTGACCTGTAACTTCCATCCTAAAATTGACTATGTCCTCCCATTTGGCAATGCAGAAGCTTCAGTTCTAATCACATTGCTCTGATGCTGCTGGAGGACTATGGAGAAGATTGAGGACAGGAATGATGGTGTCGTTTGCATTCACTTTCCTCCCAGGAAAACTGCCTTTGAAAATGGAGCTACTAATGCCCATAAAGACATTTGAGAGGCAGCAAACATAAGAAAAATTGATTTTGGCTCAGTAAATGTTTTTAGTCCATGGTTAGATCTGTCTGTGTTAGTAAACAAAGTAGTGTAGCTTCACGAGAGCACTTTTGTGATCTGAATTTAATTTTCATCTGAGCAAGTGCAGTTAGAACCAGTTACAAAAATGTTGGCTACTCAAAAAAAAAAAAAAAATCAGCTTTCTACAGAAAATGTGAGGATTGTAGCATCACGGAAAGCCAGCGTTCCAAAGCTATTATAGCAAAATGCTTACAAATGTCTTGGGGGTCATGAGAAATGTGTTAATTAGGTAAATTCAAGAGGTTTTACTTTGATTTTGAAACTTCACTTTTTTATCCAAGTAATTTTTAAATGCAATTTTGAAATGTTTTCTTCCAGATATTTAAATGTTTCATAACCATCTGTTTTTTTAAATAGCATTTCTAATTATCTTTGTCAGAACTGCATTTTGGTAAATATTTAATCAGCTCCTAATAAAATTAATAAGACATTTTTATTCTCTCCCACTAGGACTACATTAACTTTGAGAAATAATTTAATTATGAGGCATTTTAAGTAAAATGTGAAATAAGTGTAGATTATAGTTACAACTTCACTTGTGCTACAGGCTCAGGGACATACATCTAGTGTGGAGAACTATGTACAAGCTTCTGGACCCTCAGCAGAAGCTAGCTAGAAAAATTGGTTTGGCCTCTGAAATTGTTGTATTTATGCTGAATGGAAAAAAAAAACCACAACAAAACACCCAAAATTTTCTGCAAATTTGATGACCTTTGCCTGATTTTCAGCCATAGGCAATTAAACCTATCCTGATGTTAATCAGCATTTCCAGGGCTCAGTGCTATCCCAAAGCTTTTGAAATGTGATACTAGGAGTCAGGACCGTGCTCAGAAACTTTTCTTGTCAGGTGGACTCCCATGGGGTGAGTTTGCTCCTCCCCAGGGCACTTGCTCTCTTTCTATCATCTCGAGCCCTCAGCTGGTCCCTCCAAAGGCGAGATCCCTCTTGCTCTGTGTCCATATGGGACAGCAGGTCCCGGAGGCTGGCCCACGGGTACCAGGCGTGTCTGCATCGCCAGCAGAGTGGACGAGGATCAGTCTCATGTCTCATCAGCTTGTTACTCTGCTCATGGGGCTTGTGATCGTACCCTTGGAGCCAGACAACTGCACTTTTTGTATATGTTCCTTCTGCCAAAACTGAGATCAGTGCTCTCATTTTGCCCGTTAAAAAAAGGGGGACTATTTACCAAGAAATGGATGAGGACCAGTGCCTGAGCTGGCCACAGAGTTACACTTTATAAAAGCGTAGCTGCTTTGCTTAACAGCAGGAGCAACAGGCCTCCATGATCTCTTAGCATCATCCTCTCTGATCATAGTGGGCTGGTAAACACAGAGAAGGTTTTAAAAAGGGATTACCTTAGTGTGGTGAAGGAGACACAAACAACAGTTTGAAAATTTGGGGGTTGGCTGTGGTAGTTATTATAAATGGATGAGATCTGAGCGAGAGAGGGGATGATCTTTGCAAAATGATGGAAAAACAGCAAGTAGCATGATTTTGATATCTTCATTTTTAACAGCATTTTCCTCTTCATTTGTTTTATACTTCTCATGACTACTAGACCTGCTTGGAGCTGAGTCATTTTAATGAGGTTTTGAATGATTGTTTTCTACTGTTCTAATATCTCCACGCAGGTCACTAAATTAGAGCAGTACATTCTCATAGATGTGAATGGAAGAAGAAGAAAAAAAAATGAGAAATGGATAAGTAAGGAGAATTGCTGCTATATCACAAACACAAAAAAATGTGACAGCATTGCTTAATGCCAGGTGTGAAAAAGATCACACATATATTCAAAAGCTAATGAGAAAACTGAATCTTCAGAGAGGTGTAGCATAATTCTGAACTGTATTTCCTACCAGGACTGGGTAGGATGGATTGGTTGGTTCAGGACAAAGCCATGAATGTGTGTGGTAAATGGATGGTTGAGAGCTGGGCTGTTCCCAACAATAAGCAGGGAGCGAGGTACGGTGCCTGCTGGCGCGGTTTGTCAGGCAGCAGCGAGTTATTCCTTTAGCAAAGCAACTCTGCCTTATTCCGCAGCCCACAAGATCTCCCCGCCGGTGGGTCAGTGAAGGCGAAGCCGGCTCTGTGCATTCCCTGTTCCGTGTTTCCGGGGGAGATGTTCTCAGTGGAGCATCTTGTTGTATTCCCTAAACAGCAGTATGCGTTTGGGGATTATCCACCCCAGAACTGCCCAAGGACAGGGCTTGTTAACTCCCTGCGCAAGCACATCCCCATACGTATCTACATGAGACATATAAACCAAGCCCTAACCAGGACACATGTGCCTGCTCATGCTACGGTGGGCAGTACCTCCTTCCTCAAAAGAAGGCACTGCCCCTCACTTGCTATGGGGAGCACCATGCAAAGCCTTTTATGGTAGGGAAAGAAGATAAATTACTTTCCAACCCATACTGCAACCAGTTTGTGCCCCGTGTCTGAGACTGGACTGAATGTCCTACTCTTAGAATTAGATACATTGTAATGCATTTTTTAATTATACAATCTCCTAAAGAATTTGCCTCCATTGATTTTTTTGGCCTGTGCAGTGAAATCTCCTAAGATCCAGATATGATATGTTGTGTGGTCATAACAGTGTAATAAAGAGTTAAATATCTTTTTAGAAAATGGAAATGATGACTTGATAGCTCTTTACCATGAAGAGTAATTTTACTTCCAACTAGATGATTCTCTCAACATTATACAAAGCCAGATTTGTCTAATACAAATTAGCCATTTAAATGAACTGACTCTTGAAACCTTGTAAGTATTCTGAAAACAAAACTTCGGTAGAGACCAAGGCTTGTTTTCTAGTTTTGGAGTAAAAATTTTCTGATTCAGTCCCATATAAATAAATCATACAGATGTCTATGTCTGAAAACTAATGCTCACCAGAAATACCTCTAGAAATCCAGGCTGATAGCAATATAAAGAATAGATGAAGTGGTTCAGCTTCCATTTAAATCAGGGGCTAGAAATATGCTTCTCAACCACAGATACATATGGAGCTGTCTGCCTTGGTGTGTTTTGGATAAATATACTTTGTTTTGATTCAGAGCAACAATACCATTTAGTTGGCATTTAGATTTATGATAAAGAAGTATTAGAGTGCAGTACATTTGTTTTACTCCATGTCTATTTTCTCATTAAGCACCTCTCTACACCAGTAGAATTAGAATCAATCCACTGATTTTGTTTTATTTGTTTTGCTTTTTTGCTGCTTTGCTTGCTCACATGTAGTGTCCAGAAAACAGAGCAAGAGTGAGTAATTGCTGGGCTCTCCCATCCAGGGCCTAGACCTACTGCTGTGCACATTTCTCAGTCTGAAACGCAAATCCTCGTGGGTTTTCGTGATTCTCAGGCAAGAGCTCTGCCACATAAATCCCCCGCTGTGTCCATTTCCCATCAACTGGTAAGAGCTGTGCTCAGCTTTTCATAAAAGGACCTCTACTTTTCATTAAGTACGGTGCAGAGTAGATTGAAATACAGATGTAAAACACCATCCTTGCAGGCCCTCCGCCTTGGGCGCTTTAGCGGTTAATGAAGCCGCGTGCTGCGGTTTGGATTTAACAGTCCTCCAGATAAGTTTACTGACCCTGAAGATAACTGTATTTTTGTTCTTTTGGGAAGAATATTGATTTGGTTATGTACGGGACTATTACCGGGCACTGAGGTGCACCTTAGACTCTGACTTTTCTAGGGCAAGGAAGTAAAACTTGCCAAGTGCTATCACATTATCTGTGGTACACGCTCTGATGAGAGTCCCATACGCCCTGTGTTCAACTGCAGCTGGGTGTTTTTAAGAGATAAACACTTACATTCAAAATATAATGTGAAAAATATTGAATGAGGAATTTTGGTGAAACATAAGTGACAATTTTTACATACAGTCACTACAATCTGCAAAAAATATTTGCCTAATACTATACTTCCTTCTATGGAAGACTCTGTTTTAAGGTATCTATAACAAAGTGTTGCTATGCTGCAATACAGGCATCTACAAAGCTTGAAAATGTCCCCTGCTGAGGCTACAAGTTTTACTTTATTCTTGCTAGAGTATGACAGGTTGGAGGATGACTGGTCAGCTGCCAGGGGTGGTTTACAGATCAGGCTAAACATGCCTATGGTCCCATGGTAGGCTCAGATCTGAGCGGGTTTGCAGACAAACTTAATCCTTTCTTCTGCTCAGGTGAAAAAAATCACTTCTAAGCTGTTTATTTTTCCAGTTTGCAAGAGAACAAAAGTTTCCTAATTTGTATTGCAGCAGGAGGAATCTGTCCTCCATGTCCTGCTCCAAACTCTTTCTCCCATCACTTTATGGAAGGGTTTGCCTTCCTTTCCCACAGATATGTAAGACTAAGATCTAAGGCATTGTAAGATTGAATGGCACTGTGTATTTTTTTTTAATTATTATTTTTATACACATATACACATGCATACATAAATAAGTATCCAAACAACAGCAATAGTATTACAGTTTCTATTGCTGTAGCATCCAAATTACAACACTGGCCTCATACTCTTTCTCTCTTTCTATATATATGTATTTTTGTGTATGTGTATATATATACACATACAGTGAGTGACAGTCTGTGCCCTGATGACGTAAAGCAGGCAGTGAGGCTGTGGGAGGCATGTGCCAGGAAGAACATAAACATCATCATCTCTGCTTTACAGCCTCTGTGATCCCGACTCTAGAAAAGATGCATGTGAGTTCTTAAGCCTGCCTCAATACACGAAGCCACACAAATATATCCCTAGCTTTTAAGGAGCTGTTTGAACCTCACTGCAGATTTTATTCATGCTTGCTTACATGATTGCTTTTGTAAATTGGATCCTAAATCTCTGGCCAAAGCCGCCTGTGAATTTGAGTTCAGGACAGGTATAGGTTAACACCAGGCAAATGCACATAGCCCTTCAACCACCCTTCCTCTCTGTCCTGATATTTCCCATGACATTAAATGCGTGAATGGTCAATAACTGCCCAGCACTTGTTTACTTTGCCTTGTGCATGACTGCATCCATTGATGCAGGTATTGGATTTACATTTTTCACCACAATTAGAGGCTGTCCACTGAGCCGGTTCATAGATTTGCTTCAATACATTTGTGTTACTGTTTCATTATCAGCTGACAATTAGCACCTTCTTCATGGTTAGATGGTAACAATATAGCTGGATGTTATTACAGAATTTCTTCAAGGGTGACAAAAATAATTTGTTAATAGGCTCTTCCTTCATCAGTCACCTGTTTCCTCTGGGCTGTCAGGGCCCTGAGGGCACAAAGAAGCCTTAATGGCCCTGACCAGCCTCACCTAGGGTCTCACCCCATACCCTGCTCATGGGCCCAGGGGCTCTGTTTAAGCTCTGTCCTGGTCCTTTAGCCTCTGCCCAAGCTGTGTTGGGGACAGTGCTCGTCCCCAGATCAGCCATGACTGTGCCTGGCCATGGACCCTCTTGACCCAAGCCCCAGCTTGCAAACCAACCTCCTGGCTTGAGCTTGGACCTGCCTCATCCCCATGCACTTCTGTGGTGATCTGGTCTCTTGGTTGGACCTGGTGACCATCTGGATTTGGGTCTGCCCAGAGCACATGGTATTGAAAACTGATCAGCATATGTCACCTGCCACAAGTGAAAACGTGGCTCATTTACCCAATGTGGACAAGATGTGGGGGAAAGAGGGGTCTGGAGGAACAGGACCAGGTGACTAGGCAGAATAAATCACTAGTGCCACTGCTCCCAGCGTGTCCCCACCTGCTGTGATGTTGGCAGGGAAGCTCTACCTGCTGTTGTTCCTGTGGAAATAGGTAATATCAGTTTGTTTCTCACTTTTTATGTCTATTCTGTAGTATCAAGGTGCTAACTTTAGTACAGAAGTACCGTGCCTCTACTGGGGACTATTTTTAAGTGGTTTTTTTGACCAATTTCAAAATTGCCCCTCACCTTCAGATACTCATGAATACAGACGCACACTATAGTCACTGCAGGATGGTGCCGTACCTTTCATTTTACTCCCCTGTCTTGTTAATAAGGAAAGACATTAGTGCTCAGCATTGACTGTTATTAACCTCCCGCTCAGGGCTGATCCTGTGAAGTGCTGAGAGTCCCTGGAATATAGTTAGCATCCCTGACTGCCAGTGGCTCCAGAGAGAGTCACCCACCAGTGATAGCTACTCATACTGCTTGAGGAGTACCAGTCCCTGTGAGGATCAGGCTCCTGGAGAATGATGAGTTCTGCAGCAGGTGGTAGAAAAGAACAAGGAGCCTATTACAGATGGTGGAAAGAAAATCTGTAAAATGCATCTGCAAATGTTCTTTGAAAACAAGCTTTTCTAGTTAATGATACACATGCAGTGTTCCAGCTGTATATTTCTATTTTTCCCTTGGCTGTTCACAAAGTCTAAAAATAGCAGTTGACTATTCTGCAGCTATTTGGGGGAATTAGGCTTATAAATCTCGGACAGATGTACATTATTTTGATAGGTGGGACCTTCATCTGCCAAATAGCTCTATTTTTCCAACTAATTTTATCCTCTATGGATTTTTTTTTAAAAAGTTATGAAAGGAAGGTTTCATAGTAGTAACTAAGCCTGAGCTGAGTATAGGCAGACACCAAGCAAGATTTCTACCTATTACCCTGCTGTTGTTACAAAGTTTTTTCACTCTCACCTGTGTTATTGCTGTGCTGGCTTCTATAGCTACTCATATAATGAATGTTCCCCAAGAGATGCATGTTAAACCAGGCACATTTAAATTAATAAGCAGATGGAGCTAGTAAGGCTGAATAGTCCCTACATGGATTTAAAAGTGCTTCTTTCTTCAGCTTGCGTTGTACAAAGGCTGGAGACAGTGTCTTTTCCCCATTGTGTGGGCAGCGCTAGGATCATCCCCTCCGTGGGAGAGTTTAGGCTCAGAAGGTCTCACCTTTCACAAAACAAAAGCTCCTAGACTCGCTAGCTGGGCTCTGCAGATCCCATATAGCTTTCTTAACATTGCTTCCTAGTGGCAATGAGTAGAAAGAAATATATCTCCTGTCAGATTTAAGATTAGAAATTCCAGAAGTAGTGACTCGAAGTAAATTTAGACTCATTGGTTCAAGCATGACTTTGGTGATTCTCCAAGAGTGCAAAAGAATGAAAAAGCTCTTGGTTATTAAAAAAAAAAAAATAATGAAATTATTCTACTATGCCAGAAACATACTAAATTGAACTGCAAACAGATATATCCTATCTCCCCCCACCAAGTACTTTATGTACTGTATATTCCCCAAGCAATATTATCAGGGTATAAAATGTTTTCTAAAATAATGTCAACAAGCAATATAGTTTTTAGAGGGCAATACACAGCTCAAGAGGGGGAAGGAAATTACAGTACCTTATTTTAAAATTAAAGGTGAGCAGATCAACAGATATGAAACCTATCTGTTTGCAGCTTTCATTATATTGTGTTAGCACTTAACAGAAGGAAACAGGAAGGAAGAGGTAAGATAAATGCAGAGTATATTAGTGTTAGGGAAAGTGGTGAGTGTGCTGGACGAATGAAATAACTCAGTAAAAAAATATAAAACACTATTTGATACTCACATTTCAAAGCACTGCACAAGATGGACCATTTCTTAGGAAATCTGAGGTCTCAGGAAATGTAGATTTTTCATTTAAAATCCAATGTAGAGAACAAGTCAGTACATGAATTGGAGTACAGTAGAGATGTCAGTCACAGCCCACTGCAGGACAAAATAAAGTTAGTGGGAGTTGTTCTGACTTTGGTGGGTCCCAAATTTGGTCCTCTGTGCTTAATGATAATGACAAATCATGTTTTCTTATCACCTGTAAAGCAACCTTCTCTGATGTGATTGATAAACGAGAGGATGATTGCTTTGTAGAGTCACAGAACCACAGAATTGCTGAGGTTGGAAGGGATCTCTGTAGGTCATCTTGTCCAACCCCCCCTGCTCAAGCAGGGCCACCTAGAACCAGGTTCCCAGGACCACATCCAGGTGGCTTTTGAATATCTCCAATGAGATAATCCAAGATATTCCAGTTTGTGCTGTCTTTTTTGGGAATCTTTTGGGGGGTTTTCCTTATTCTCCTTTTTTCCTTATACTTATGTATCTTTATATATTTGTGTGTATGTATAAATGTGACATATACACAAATATATAAGCGTACCTATGTATAAATCTGAGAGCTGCACAGAGGCACCTGGGCAGGCGAAAGGCACCAGGTAATCTGGGTGCTGCAGGGCTCCCCAAGAGCCAGCTGCTTGGGCCAGCGGATAAGCCACCTCTTTTATATCTGCCCAATATAAAAATAAGAAACAAAACTCTTTACATAACTGCTTTTTTACAGATTATTTCCACATGTCATTTTAAATAAAGTGGTACAATAGGTTTCAAGCTGGTTTATAATCCACTGCTGCTGAAGGAGGGTGTTCTCACTTTCTTCCCAGACTGCTCCCACTAACACACTGGCCCCTTCATAGTGTCAGGAGAAACATTCATGCAGCTGCAGTGAGTTTGATCAATAATTAATCCAGTTTAAAAAAAAAAAAAAAAAAAAAAAACCCAACACACAACCCAAAAACCACAAAACACCACACCCCCAAACAGTCCTACTCCTTTCACCCCTCCTCTCAGGATCAGTTCCCTGCACAATTTCATGAATATTGTACCAGACCAGGTGGCTAGGCAGGGGGAAGTATGGCAATGATGAGGAAGGGTGGGACTACCTTCTTTCTGTGATGCTCTCATTGTGATCTGATAATGGACCAAAACATCCATTTCTCAGAACAATTTACAATTATTAGACCACCTGGATGTGTTTAGATCAGCAGTTAAAAAAACACAGAAGATTCTATATCTCACAGAATACTTACGCAGCATTTAGGAACTTAGAGGTACCTAACACAGGTAAGTACCAAATTATACATCAAAATAAGTCTTAATGCTTAAGTCTTGTTTCTGATATCTGAAAGTTAGAATGTGTAAACACAGTGCAGCAGTATCCTTTCCTGCCTTCATGATCACAAGAAGAAGGACAACAATATAGCTTATTTATCAATTCCTATTAACTATATTTTGTCCTATTAACTATGTTTTGTATTGCTTGTTATCACTGATGTTGTGCATAGGTCGAATTCTCAAATCAGAATGTTTTACATCAACTTCTTGATTCTTACTCAAACATGCGTGTGAAGGCTTACATTTAATGGCTTAAATGTCAGGATGGGAACCTGCTATTAACCACTAAGGTTTAGAAACATTATCCCACCCTAGCAAGCTGATGTTTAGACTCGTCTAATAAACTATGAGCAATATTCACTATTTCCCTCTGTTTTGTGGTAGTGTAATTTTCTAGCAATCAAGGCGCTCTTAACAATCCCTCCTTTATTATACTGTGGGTTACAACCGAAGCAGTTAACATGAGCAATACCATAGGATTAATGCTAAAAGCAGACTCTAGCAATGTTGCATTTGGCATCGTAAGGACAAGCTGTACTCAGACAGGGCTAACCTGTACTGCTGGGAATGCAACAGCTCTACAGGATGGAGCTGCAGCTATTGATAAATTGCCTGTCTGGATTCTTTTTGTCCTTTGGCCTCAGTACCATTGGGTGAATATGTACCAAATTGGACAAAAAGACAGGATGCGTAGAACAAACAAACCAACCACCTACCCAGCAAAGTTACCGCATGCTCAAGCCATCACACTTGGAATTTGGAGATGAATCAAAACAAACACATAAGAAAAGATTAAAACCACAGGAAAGACAGAAATGGAGCTTTTTAAAGCCTGTCCAGTATTTCAGCATTCAGTGAGTTGTTTGTGTGAAAACTCTGCCAAAGATATGTGAGCACAGAAGTGAGCAATATGTTTTTCTTTCAAAAGAAAAAATCCAGTGTCTGATTGTGCAGCTGAAGCAAGAAGAGAGAAAGAACCCACTAGTGAACTGTTTTGCTTGGCATTTTTCAGCTATTCAGAGATGACGGTATCGAGGAAAACTGAATGCATAAGTACAAAAATGGGGAGGGTGGAGTATAGAAATACCATAGCAAGTGTTTCACAGAAAGACAGTGAAAGCATGATACATGGAAAGAGCTATCCTGGCTATGGAGAGAGAAGAGCACTCATTAAAGAACTTGGTGTTAACACGTGTGATTGCTCCTCAAACATCCCAGTGAAGCTCCAGGGTGATTTGCCCACCAGCAAAAGAGGCAGCAAAACTACACTAATATTCAGAAGTTTGGTGGAAGCTGAGTGCCTAATTCCCTTTGTCACTGAAGCTTCACATTTCTTTTGAGGAAAAATGGAAACGGTGACTCTGTGGCACAGCTGCTAGCAGAGCTGAGGCAGGTGGCATAGCACTGACGGTGTGGACACCTTTTAGATGAGCTTGACAGGGTAGATTTCTCAGTGCGGTGAATGAGACATGCAAGCTACAAGCCCAAGAAGTACTACTATGAAATAAGCTGTGGACTCTTCTCCAAGTCAGGTAATTGCAGAAGACCTGGAAAACTAAACTATAAATGGGCAGTGCAAAGCTCATGAGGTCATCAGGAACTCCAGTATCGGGGGGGGGGGAGCAGTGGGGAGGAGAAGGGGCAGGGAAATTTAAAGACAAATACAAAGACAAGGTCCCATCCTCGAAGAGTGGCTGAAGCAACAAGGAGCTTTTGTAAATAGACCATCCAATAATAAATAATATAGAAATGTGGCACAGAGCTGCCAGGGAGCTGGGCATGTGTTGTCCCAGAACAGAGTACAATCTCATCTGAATTACTAAATTACAGGGGCATAGCTAGAAAAGTAAAAAAAAAAAAAAAAAAAAAACCACAAAAAACCTAAAAAAACCCCCAAAACCTTTATTAAACTGCCCACTATGACATGTAAATGGATAGAGATGACTCAGTCTCTTCACTGGTAAAAAAGGCACAATGCCGCGTATGTACTTCCAATAAGAAGTGTTAAGTGATCCCAGTTGTCCCCCAGGTCAGATCCACTCTTCCCTGTCGCTTTTGCACCCTGCCTGTTCTTTCAGCATTGCTGGCTTTTTCATTATGCTGCATTTAGCTCTTTTTCCACCTCCACATGTTAACTTTTGAATTTATTTTGAATGGCAACCCTTTCTCAGGAGAACAGACTTATGTTGCCAGTATACACTAGCTCTGCTCCACACCAGTAATTTGTTCTTTTTTCCGTATAGACACTCCGCATCCTTATTCCTTCAGAGGGATTGGAGGAAGGTTGTTTGATGGAGCTGGAAAAAGACTGCGTAGTCGCATTTTTCCCTCCAAACTGTTCCTCTTTCAAGTTGCTTCTTTTCCACTAGGTGCCACTGAAGGCTAGGGGAGCAAATAAACCTTAGGAAGAGCATCTGCCTTGTCTGAAATCCAGAGCTCCTGGGTTTCCTTGTAACTTGGGGGTGGGGTTTTAAAGTGACCTAAAGCTTGTGGAAGTTGGGTTCCTAACTATAACCTGCACTGTTGAAGGTTTTACCTTTCCGTACTAATCCCCGGAAGATGTAGTCTTTGGAAGCGCATAATAAATGCATCAAAAGCCCATACGGGAATTTGACAATCGCGTCGCTGTGGCTTACCCTTTGTAGGATTGTGGGCGCTGCTGCTCAGGCCCTGACCAGCTGGGCATGGCTCACAGTTGCCTGGAGGTGGCTTACAGTAGCTTAGGATCATGGCGCAGTAGAAGGGATAAAGTTACTTCTGCCCTTCCTATCCTGATCCAGTGCCAGCTATAAGAGCCATGCCTGGGACATTGTAAACTATCTGCGGTTGTCTTGCAGAACAGAGAGTTATCATGAACATTTGCTAGACATTTTAGTATCAATGCATAATTTTTAAGACATCACTGATGATGAACAGAAAAGTTTATGGAGTTTTACATGAGAAGGGAAATTAAAGTGTTAAAAGAAATCTATTTTTAAATGATAGCAGTATAATAATAGTGGCATTGATTCAGATTTCGTTTAAAAGATTCTTTGTTTTCAAGTCTTACAGCTATAGAAAGGCTCAGCAACTTTTCTTTCAAATTCCCTCACTCCTCTTAAAGAAAATTCTGCTACATTCAGAGTACTCAAAAGCAATCTTTATTCCACTCTGAAGCTGTGAGTTAGAAGGGGTATAGGTATGTAAAACCAGTATACAATCTAAAATTTGTGGTAACATAATTATTAAGAAATTTCTTCCAGAAAGAAGACCGCTTTACTCATAAATGTGCGAAGTTGTTACTTATATTTGCTCACTTGCCCAGTTTATGCTCTGTGTGCTGCTCTGTGGGTCAGTAGATGCACTCAATAGGTAACAGGCAGAATGAGCCAAAGAAATAACAGATTTTGGCAGCATCGTTCCCCACCTTCCCATCGTCCACTAGTTATGAAGTGACCAGCCAAGCTCCATCACCTGTTTCAAATGCTCTTTGGAAGTGGAGTCTGGGTATGGCGGCACTCGTAACAACCTGTCCGAACTGGCTCTGTGCACTCCCCTTGAGATCAAACTGCCTTAGGAAAGCCTGGCAATGGAAGTACAATTACTCTCCTGAGAACTTAACGTCTCCTGCGTGTTTGACTTCAGTAGATATGTCTAAGGAGAGGTCATGCAACATTCATGGAGGTGGTGCCACAAATACAACTTCACTGGCAATTCTGAAATTTTAGGGAAAGGTTAAAAGGGGGAAGAAAGCCACACAGTCCCAGGATGGTTCAGTGGATATAATGCTGGAGAAGGGATTATGGCACTTGGTTTCCATTCTTGCCCTGTTGAATTACCCTTGACAAATCACTGTGCCTCTCTGTTTCTCAGATTCTCTCTGTATAATGTACTGCTCACAATTTTTTTTCTACCTTTGCTCAGTGTTTTATGATACACAGGTGAAAAGTGCTCTCTGACAACTATGACATTATGTTGTCACAGTCATGCTAATCTAAGGGAAAGTCTAAGATTTGCTTAAGAGTGTGTGTATCCAAGAACTTGCTCATTTTATCCATCTACTGGCCTGGTTAAAAAAAGGAATCCCACAGCTACCTGCAAATTTTGCCTTTCTCATGATAATTGAAAAAAAAAAATTGCAGTACAACACTTTCAACGCTAGAATTGTTTGTATATTCACCTTGCAGCACCGCATATTTTTCCCTTTCCTCTCACTAGATTACTCAGTAGTCCCAACACATGGAGCAATGACTGTTCCTTACAACTGCCTCCATTTCCCTGTGTCCCTTAATGTATTAACATTATTCCCAGTGAACTTAATACGTTCACTGAGCAGAGTGCCAAGTGTTATATCCTGCCGTCGTGCTGAATACCGTCTCTGTTGACAGGCGGGTTCTCAGTGGTGTAAAATTTACAGTGGGACAAAAAGGAACTGAAGATTCTCAGATATGGCACCTCAGCTCTCTACATATGTATACCAACACTTCCTACACATTTTTTTAATGTGGTGTTACTTCATATTCAAAATTGGAAAAATCAGCACAAGATGCAGTGGTGGACTGTATCGTTTGCAATAGAGCCATGTTTGGGTGAAACAAGGATGTATAGATTTATTTTGTCTGCCACCATACCCAACAGCTTGCCCCCACAGTCTCTGCAAGCTGTCAGCTCTTCTCATCCATCAACCTAAACAGCATTCTGCTCCAGCAGTGTTGTTATCTGTCTCATCTTCCTTTCTGTTGCACCTGGCAGAGAAATGATGCTTTTTGATGGATTTTCACTTAGGTCTATTGTTTTCCTTCCCCTCCCTTTTAAATAAATATCCTGTGGAGTGCAAACTTGGAAAGATTTCAGAGCAAATTTTACTAGCAGGGATAAACAGAATTCTTTAACATTTATTCTCTTCAAACATTACTGGGTTTGTGCTTTGTATCAGTGTCTCTGTGTTGATGCAGTGTATCTGTGAACAAGTATACAGTGTGGAACAAATTCAGAGTTTCTTGGTTAGTCCATATCAAGCTTTTTTGCAGACAATATCCTGCTGGAGCTAAAAGGAGCTGTGCAGAACGAAGTTCAGATACTCTGTATAGCCATAGAGAGCTTGGTTGACTTGCAATAGAGTAGAGGAAAAGTCCTCAACTACGTTGTCAGTACCAAAAGGGACTTGCTTTCTACTCTGGTAGCAGTGGGGTCCTCTTCCTGTGTCTGTCCTCTAAACAAGAGAGTGGGACCAGAGCAGTGGTCCCTGAACGTAGGGTAACAGACTTTCCATACACGGGAACTGAAGATAACAAACTTATGTTCCTTTCAAACACCTCCTTGTAACCAGGGAACAGGCAGCGTGCTGAGGCTGGGCTGCTGAGAGGCACCTGTCAACAGAGATGATGTTGCGGAGAATTTACACAGTTCTGGAAGTCTGTGAGCGACTGCCCTGTTACAGACATGAGAATTTACACAGTTCTGGAAGTCTGTGAGCGACTGCCCTGTTACAGACGTGAGCCGCAGAGGGTCTGTGCTGGGCACCGCAGGGAGGACAGTAAATGCCTGTTGCTCAGCACACTGACATCTTGTGCTGTGTTTGTTCTAATCCCATCCCAGGACTCACAGCCCTAACAGGCAAGTTTATAGACCTTGGGTACTACAGCTCTTTGACAGGGCTGGGAATGGCTACCTGCCCTTGCTGCAGCCCAAGGCAGTCTCTCATCATAAATCCCTCTTACCCATTGTTGGCTGGGTTTGGTATCAGGAGCCAAAGGGGGCTTTTGCTTTCCTTTGGATAGGTTGTAAGAAGTAAGATTCCCTCCAGAGATCTCTACATTTTTAACTTCAGCTTCCCCCTTTGCAAGAAAGCAGTGGGTATCATTTGTTTTCTCTATAAACACAAGCCGGAGCACATCTACTGTAGCTCAGGTTTCTGGGGATTTCTGGATCAGTTTTTTCCCCTTTCACTGATGTCCAAACAGACCCCAAGGCCAGAGCCAGGATGCAGTGATAGCTTCAGTATTTCGCAACTCCACTTGACACTGCTTGCGCTGTTGCTTCCAGGGGGCTACAAAAGTCTCCCTGCAGCAATCAGTGACTTCCAAGAAGAATGTGGAAATAGGCTCTTTTATCTATTCAGGTCACTAGGAGCTACCACACATTCCTTTAATGTTTAATCAATGATCTCTATTGCTTTGTGATATACAAAGCAAAAAGCAAATATTGGAATTGATTAGGTGAAGCATTCAGTTCAAACTGAAAGCTGCCTACAGAGGAAACTTGCCAAGTAATAAAGCTGAGTTTCAGAAGACCAAACATACAGCTTTTTTTCCCCTGGTAATTTCACATTAATGTTTTTACCAGTATTTACAATTTCTAATCTTATGGGTATGTGAGAAGAAGATGACTAGAGTAAATAAATGCAGAGATAAGATTAAATGTTGATTGCTGACATGACTGTGGAAGTTGCCTAAACCAGGTTCTCCGTAGATCACTGCTGATTACCTGCTGGTCCTCCTTAAATTCCCAACCAAATTTGCTATAATAAGAGCATAAGCTACTAATGGATGAGTTGCATCTTCATGCTTACAAAGATCAGGGTCTTGATGTCTGTATAAGAAAGTGGGAGGGGAAAAGTTTCTTTTACTCCCTTTATGTGAGCTTCACCCTGATCACAGGCAATGCGGCAGCTTCATCTTTCTTGCAAAGCCTCAGCACTCTTCATCACCAGCCCTATGAAAGCTGCATCTTGGAAGCAGCCAAAGCAGCTGACTCAATACCTGAATGAATGAAAGCAGCACCGGGCTATAGGCATGTGTGCCTTAGCACGTTCAGAGCTTGGGGGAAACCAGAAACTGAATTATGACATGAGATTTTCTTGGAGTATTCCATCTGACATAGGGCAACACAGTCATGTTCTATGTGTTACTCAAAGCCTGTGGCAATTTCAATTCAGACCCTAAAGTGGTGTGCTGGTTTTGGCTGGGATAGAGTTAATTTTCTTCATAGTAGCTCGGATGGGGCAATGTTTTGGATTTGTCCTGGAAACAGTGTTGATAATACAGGGATGTTTTCGTTACTGCTGAGCAGTGCTTACACAGAGTCAAGGCCTTTGCTGCTGCTCACCCCACCCCACCAGCAAGGAGGCTGGGGGTGCACAAGACATTGGGAGGGGACACAGCTGGGACAGCTGACCCCAACTGACCAAAGGGATATTCGGTACCGTATGACATCATGCTCAGCATATAAAGCTGGGGGAAGAAGCAGGAAGGGGGGGACATTCGGAGTGATGGCATTTGTCTTCCCAAGTAACCGTTATGCGTGAAGGAGCCCTGCTGTCCTGGAGATGGCTGAACACCTGCCTGCCCATGGGAAGTAGGGAATGAATTCCTTGTTTTGCTTTGCTTGTTTGCGCGGCTTTTGCTTTATGTATTAAACTGTCTTTATCTCAACCCACAAGCATTCTCACTTTTACTCTTCTGATTCTCTCCCCCATCCCACCGGCGGGGGAGCGAGCAAGCGGCTGTGTCGTGCTTAGTTGCTGGCTGGGGTTAAACCACAACAAATGATAATTTTAGAACCTGCCTTTTTTTTTTCTTCCCCCAAGTGAAAATATAATAAAATCTGGACAAATGGATCAACAGGGATGTGCAAGCAAAAGAGTTAATAGCATTATTCAGAAAGACAACAACTCAATAATAATTCCTGCAAAAACCTGTTGTTAAATCCCAGCAGCTAATTGTACGTTGTTAGCATAAACTGCTTGCCAACTTCTAGTTATGACTAATTCTGAGAGGCTCATTTTTATTGCAACTGTGTTTAAATGAATTTATTTATTTAAGAGTTTAAATGCTGCAGTTAAAGAATCTTAATTTCAACCGAAAGTATTTTAACGTACTGCCTTTCCATCTCTGACTGTCATAATTAAAAGAAGAGCCAGCATATAACAACCATAAGGAAGGCAGTTATATTGAAAATTGTCTGTGGCACAGTAATGACTTGGAAGTGGGTGGCGATAAAAATGCATGATGCATTCAGAAAGGTTTATGGTGACAATTATGTACTTCTTAGAGTATCTAATCCACCATGGATTGCTTTATAGCCAGCATTGCCTATATGTGGTCTAGGAAGGACAGTGAATGAAAACCCACTGGTATGCAAGAAGTTGATAATGGAATATATCAGCAAAATTGGAGCTGTTTCAGCCTGCCGGCTGCACATCAAACACTGTCAAAAAATGATATTTGTTGAATAAAAAAGGAAACAGACAGTCAAGTCAGAGGTGACAGTTAATCTGTGGGACCTTTTAATTATCTGAGGCAAGGGAAAGTAGGTCATCTGCAGACAAGTCAATGGACTATAAAAAAGTAAATTTGGTACCAATAGCCCAACATGAAAATGAAGGTGGGCAAGTCTTCAGTGGATAAATACCTTCCTGACTTGGATGGTGTAACACTTAGCCATACTGACATTCAAATTTTCTCCATTATGCTTCTGAGGACAAAATTCAAAAAGCTCACTAGTGATCTGGGGCCCTTATTTTTCCGACTGTTGAACAAAAACAGGACAGAGTTTTGAAGGGCAGAATTAAAATGGGGTACCTCTAAAGCATTTCCATTTGGGCCGCTCAAAATTCAATATCCCCACACCACTAGCCCATTTTGACAAATTGGTGTGCCGGTAAGTGCCAGCGCTCACAAAGCCTGTTGTTTCAGGTTGCCCACCGATTCTGGAGGACACTGTCCTGCCAGCTATGTGCAGTACATACTGTGAAGCTTATGTTCTACCCTGCCAATGGCAAAGTTTGGCTATCCTTGTGTTTCATTTTTTTCCAAAGGAATGTGAAGTTCTAGTTCATAATCTGAAATGTACATCTTAAAACAAACAAAGAAAGATATAAATAAATAAATAGGAGATTTGCAGCTTGTTTCGGTGCCAAGAGGCAGTACATCTCAGCACAGTGGCCATAAATATGTAAACACTTGTTATTAGCTAAATTCATGCTTGTTTGTTTTCCTACAGACTTAAAACAAGATTTGCAAACCCTAAATCATCTCTTTATTTTTTTATTTTTTAAACATTCTCTAACAGAATGGCTAATTCATGTCATTAATAATTTCTCTGTTTTGGGCTCACACGTATGTTACAAATCAGCTGCGATACGCAGGATGTGAAAACCTCCTTCCTGAGGAAGAGGTGGACACATAGCTGCTGTAGTCTCCCAGTGTCCCTAACAGAGAAAAGAAATGTTATAGCAAATAAATTGCCCTTCTTTCAGTGGCATTTCATAGTTACGATCATTGTTAAGACATGGTGGGATTTGACATTACTGGGATGTGAGGTTTTGTCTTTACACAGGTTCTTTCTTATCAGCATGAAAAGATTGATTCATGGCTTATTGTAAGAAATTCTGCCCCAGCAACACCGAGCATCACGTCCAATGCGGAGCTCGGAGAATGCCAAACACAAGAAACGTGCACACCTGCACTTGTTAGCGTCTACCCGCACCCACGGATCCTCCACAGATTGCCGTGGTGTGAGAACGGTCTGCGGGAACCTGCCTGTCCTTGTTACTCACATCACTGAGGGGAAGGTACAGGTTTAGTGTGCCTGCAGGCTTGGAAAACAGCACCCTGTCCGTAAGTCTTGTGAAGGTCACAAAAAAGCCCCAGACCCCTAAGAGGCCTGCCTTAGGGTAATACATCTAGTGAAACCCACTCATGCTGCTCACGGTATGACACCAACTTGAAGGTACGGAGGTTTGGGAAAGATAAGACTGCAGGAGTGAAAATAGGCAACGTGGCATTTCATCTTGTTACTTTTTCTTTCAGTGGCAATTTTCTGGATTAACTTTTCTTCACTTTGATTATTTACTGAGTATGAAAAAGCAGTAAAAAGAGTGATTTTTCCTCTTTGTTCAAACTTTGTTTGATACCTCCCCACTGATAGGTGGGGAAGCTGGCACTAACGTGAAGACAGTTTTTGTGGATAATTGAAGATAGCGGGCAGAAAGGCGTGGAGCAGTAGCCTCTGTTTATTTGCTTGTTTTGCTTTTATGATTCCTATTTTCGTCTCTGAGCCTTCTTATTTCAGTGCACATTTTTGATAATCTTGGTGACACGGATTTAAAAGTGAAGATTATTTTTCAGCTTCTATCTAACATCAAAGGATGTTCTGAGAAATCATATTATGGTTTTCAGCTTAAGATTTGTTTGTCACATACATACATATATAGATATATATATAAAAATACAGTTCTGGGCCTAAATCAGGGGCAGCATAACATCTATTTGTGATTAATCTCTGCTAATAATCCCTTACTCTCCAATGAAAATTGCTTTTGGATCTATCTGCATGATTTAACTTGTCACTACTGTTGCCGTCTCTTCCTTGATCACCAGAATACAGAATATTGCAACTTCAGTTCTAGGAAAAAGTTCCTTCTACCTTGATTTCTTGTCCACCTGACTGTCAGAGGGGCAGCTTCTGGATTCTCCTTGCAGGCATAGGGCATGGATGACTGTAAAGAAGAAACGGAAAAGCCTTTCGTGGCTTCCTGGACCAGGAACCTAATCTGGTTTTGTGCTGTGTGCTGTCTGGCTACATTCCTAAATAGCCAGTGAAGGTTTCTGGTGTGATGGCGTGCTGGTTTTTCCTCCCAGTGTGCTGGTTTTTCCTCCCAGTGCTGGCTCCAGTTTGCTGGAGAGGCAGTGGAAAACAAGGAAGTTATCACTAAAGCTGTCCTTACTTGGCCAGTATCTGGGACAAAGAAATTCTCTGCTATACACATCCATCAGCTTCAAGATCTTTTGTTTCCCTGAAGTCCAGGACAAGCTGTGTTAAATGGTACCCATGTTCTTTACAGCGACAAAGATTTCATAACCTGGATAGGCTACACAGGGACTTCTGGCTGGCCAGACTCTTGTGCCACATGGAAATACATTACTTCTCCTTTTTGATTCCATTGATTTGGGCATTTGACATGTTCTCTGGAATGGCTCTTTGGAGGCAATGATGGGCTGCTTTGCTTTCCAGATACTGCATTTGGATCAAAAGAAAAAGCATGCCCAGGAAAGAATTATTGAGAGCAGTGGTCATCCCTTTGCAAGTTAGGTTATTCAGGCTCCTTGGAGAAGATGAGATTGTACAGAGTTTGTAATGTTTGCATGCAACAAAAAAGGAAGGTATATGATTATTAATCAGGTGTTAACATTGCCATTGTGTACCAGAGTATGTACACATATACCAATATATATATGGACTGGCTGAATGGCAGAGCTCAGAGGGTTGTGATCAGCGGAGCAGTCTAATTGGAGGCCTGTAGCGAGTGGTGTTTCCCAGGGGTCAGTACTGGGTCCAGTCTTGTTCAATTTATTCATCAATGACCCAGATGAAGGGGCAGAGCGTACCCTCAGCAAGGCTGCCGATGACACAAAACTGTGAGGAGTGGCTGACACACCAGAAGGCTGTGCTGGCATTCAGTGAGACCTGGACAGGCTGGAGCGTTGGGCGGAGAGGAACCTCATGAGGTTCAACAAAGGCAAGTGCAGGGTCCTGCACCTGGGGAGGAACAACCCCATGCACTGGTACACGTTAGGGGTTGACCTCCCGGAAAGCATCTCTGCGGAGAAGGACCTGGGAGTCCTGGTGGATGACAAATTCACCATGAGCCAGCAATGTGCCCTTGCGGCCAGGAAGGCCAACGGCATCCTGGGGTACATTAAGAAGAGTGTGGCCAGCAGGTCGAGGGAGGTTCTCCTCCCCCTCTACTCTGCCCTAGTGAGGCCCCATCTGGAGTCCTGCGTCCAGTTCTGGGCTCCCCAGTTCAAGAAAGATGAGGAACTATTGGAGAGAGTCCAGCTACCTACTGCAACATACAGAAACATAATATATGAGCAATGAAAATTTGGTTTCACCCTGTACTTTTAAAGTGCTTTTGGAAATTATGTAAGCAGAATATCTGTATTTCCAGGATCCAGATTTTTGGAACAAGTCTCAGTGGGAAAGGATTTCTATAAAGCTAACTTTTGGGTTAGGATTTTTATAAAAATATGTAGTATATAATAATATATGTTTGCCATGCATACCGTATTTTTTATCTGGACTTGTTTTCAGCCATATGAAATAGAGTGATGCTTCTAAATTTTATTATTTTTATTGCTTCTTTTCTTCCCAGATAATTTAAATGCTAATACCTAACCAACAGGAACATGTCTGTCACATATTATTTTAAAGAACAGCAATGATATTTCTAATCAGTCAGGGTTTTACCATAGACTGGCTTTTTATTGGTAGATGGTTTTTATTCTTTTATTTTTATTTCAAGAAGATCAAACCTGCATTCTGATGGAACTTTGATTCTATTATAGATTATTCTCTGAGGCCATTTAAATGAGTGATCAGAAAATTATATTGCAGGACCAAAATTTGAAAAGTGTCAACTCAGAATGACACATACTCCAGTTTTCCAGTGTATCATCAATATAAAAAGATATTGGGGAAAAAGAAAATAAACTAAAATGGCTACATCTTGAGTTGACTGCTTGGAGTATAAAATAATACCCCTATTAGCAGCATTTATCTTCATTACTCCTAAAGAGCCTAAATAAATAGATAAAGAAAGAAGATTTCCAGATTGCTCTTCATCCTGAGACCATCAGTAGCAGCCAAGTTGTGACATCATCATTGAAAATATCATTTACAAGGCTGGACTGATTAAAGCGATGGAACTGAAAAGTACAGAGGTCACCAGCTTAGAAACAGTGTGAAGTGCATGAAATATGTGACCTGCCTGTGAACCTTAAATGCTTCAATACGTTTGAAAGTCCAGTGGAGGCAGATATGATTTGATTAATTGTGTTTGAAGAACGCCTGGGAGCAGAAGGTAGAAGTTAGACTTGTTATGTCTCAGCCATCTAGGACAAACGTGGAATGTATTTTTTTTTGTTCAGTTGCAGTTTTTCCTTTAAATTGGAAAAGGAGTTAGGAGCTATGAGGTCAGTAAGCCTCACGTTAGTCCCTGGAGGAACCATGGAGCACGTTCTCTTGGAGTTCATTTCCAAACATGTGAATGGCAAGAAGGTAATCGGGAGCACTCAGCACAGCTTTACAAAGGGCAAATCCTCCTTGACCAAGTATGGTGAAATGACCAGCTCTGTGGGTGAAGAGAGTGTGGTGGATGTAGTGATTCTCTGACGTGCACTTGCTCATCATTATGGATCTAGATGGGACGTCATCACTCCCTGAAGTTGTGACATTTCCAAGAAATCTGAACCCTAATTCTGAGAAATGAGTAGCTAAGTGCTTAAGTCACCCTCTTCCAAAACCTCCAGAGCCTTCCTTTATGTCCATCTGAGGTCACCAAAAGCGAGCAGTAACTGTGCTACTTACGTCATAAATGCACTGATTAAAAAGCACAAGCGGTGTTGGCTTCCTGCAGTGTTTAAATATAACCATAGTAAGTTCTAGTGAGAACACAAGCGCACATACAGCATTGCTGGAAAATCCAGACTCTTCTGGTTTCCAAAGCAAATCATTGGAGTCTGCCGATTGTATTGTCAGTTAAGCCTTACTGGAAATTTTTTTTCTGGCTACTTTCCATGATAGTTCTCCTGGTTTTTGAGTGTACATTTGCTGCTTCATCTTTGGCCACTTTAAATGGACATTAGCTAAAACTGACTAAACAAGATTTGGCTGGTAAATCTTGTTCTAAGCAGCTTGCACTGAATGCTAATGCACAATTCACAGTATTCATTACTCCCTGAATTAAGTTACTATATTTGGCATTACTCTGAAATTCTACTAGGAATCCTGGAGCCTAGCTCAATTTTGACAAGATTAGAGAAACGTGGGGCCTAGTTTCTGACCATACATAAGCATGCAGACTATCTAGCCCTACTTTGTGCTTTTTACTGGAAACTTTGGGCACCTTGCATCTCTTTAGACATTAGACAGCAAACTGGCTGTTCCAGGAGATCTGCCCATAAGGATTTGAAAAGGAATCCCTTAGGCAGCTGTTATCTTCCTGAGATACCTTAGTCATTCCTACAGTCCTCTACAAAACCATTTAATGATTTTGAAAACTCTTTCAAGGACAAACACAAAGCATTATAAAGATTTCTGCAAGGCAACACTTATGTATTCTGGCTACCAATACAGAAACTTAAAAAGATCTTGATTTAGGGAAACATGAAAATCAGAGTTAGATTCCATGCTCCTCAAAGGCGATAGAAAGAGCCCGGTTTGCTTGAATGAGGTTTAGAGCAGGCCGGGATAAACACTGAATAAACAAGCTTGCTCCAGCCCCTCCATTCTAATAGCTGACACTCTCAGGAAGGACAAGAAGTTTTTGTTCTTTCAAATCACATTTACACAGAATCTGCTTTCCTTACAATAAAAATTCCATCAATTTTTCACTCAGTCTTTCTATTTCATTCCTGTGTCAAGCAAATATTTTGTGTATTTGTGTGTGTATATGTCTCGGGTCTGCCAGTTCAGATGGCCTGACAAGGAACAGTTTCAGAGCCTGGGTATCTCAGAGCCAGTTCTTTTTATTATTTCTTCTATCACAAAATGTAAGATCTCTTCAATTTCATATGTCAGCCAGCAGTGCTACAAGTCTGACACTGCTATCACACGCAGCAGAAGGCACCTACCGTGCTGCCTGATGGATCTTTGAAGCTCAGGTGTGCTGTGCTAGGGAACCCCATACCTGCATGTCAAATTGGCTTGCCAGTTGTGAGCATAACAATGCCTTTTAGACTTAGGTTACAGGGAAATAAGCATCCCCCTCTGTTCCTGCAAACAGCTATAGAAGGATAATGCAAAATAACTGATCATTTCAGTTCTCCAGTTGCTTGGTTGGCAATGCCTTGTGGAGAACCTGCTGTTCCCTCTGCATAATGGGTTCAAACCCTCCCTACCTTACCACAGGCAGGGGGAATCTGGAAATGAGCACTGCATGTGTGTGGACCACCGCCCGCTAGTCTCAGCCAAGAGGCTGTGTCTCATTGGGATATGGTTCAATGTCATCAGTATCTTTGGTTTTATATAGAGTACGAGCCTGGGCTGTTGCTAAGGCATGTCCTGCTGGACTGAAGGAGGTAAAGTGCATATCTCAGCAGGCTGTTCCTCAAGACACTAGGCAAGAGAATTTACAGCATGGCTCAGATCTTTCCTCCTTCATGTCTTAACCTTACCTGAAAAAAACCCTGTTTAATTACGGTGCATTGAGGAACTGGCTAGATGCTTTGTTCCTTAAGCCAGTGAAGCTGACGGCATATGAAAAAGGATCATGCATCTTTGGGTAAAAGATAGCATAGATGAACAGAAGACTTTTAAATGGAGGTACAAGGGAAACAGGAATGCAGGGACTACTAGGTGTTTTGTCTTAACAGCTGGGGAAGAACTACTGGGAATTGTGTCTTCCCCTAGGCAATGACTGCATTCTTCTTGTTTGCAACTGAGTGCGCAAGAAAGGGTTTTACCTATTCTGCTCTTCAGCAGGCCATATTTTTAGGTCTTCTTGATTCTCTTCGCACTTCTCATTTCTTTGATGACAACCCTTAACCGTTAATAAACTCACAGACTCCTCTGAAGTAAGAAAGCATGATCAGTATTTCACAGATTGAAACAGGAAGCACAGGTTAGAATAGAACCTTTCCACCTTGTCATAAATTAAAGCTGTGGCAAAGGCTCTGGTATTCTTTGTTTTAGGGTTACTGTCTCATATGCTGAAGTAGCTTTCATATTCAGTAGACTATCCAACTTATGCTGATAACTTTTAATATAGACAATGGCCACAGTCTCTGTTTGGCTTACTACACAGTCATGAGATGGACCTAAACTACAAAAAAAAAATTATCTGAATTTTGAGTACTATAACACTCAAGGGGTTTTAGCTCAACAATATAGTCCAATCTCTACAAAGAGAAAAACAGCTGTAAAAGAAGTTTGGAATGTGACACTTCTACCCAGCACAAAATTTAAACTTAGCAATTTGGCTGAGATCTGTCTCTTCTCAAAGCACAAGACAACAGCTATATCTAGATGACCTAGAAATTAGGCTTCAGCATGCCCTGATGTCCTAGCTCTCTGCTAGGGAACCTGGCTGGACCACGCTGTGCTTTCTTTCTGATCCCTCCAGTGGAAACCAAAGTGTGAGGCAAGGGAGAAAGGGCTCATGCATGGCAGCATGTTTCCCTGGTGTGAGGCCAGGATGCAGCCAGGGTATGCACCCAAACCTGGGAAGGTGGGATTATTTCAGAGACCTCCAGATGAGAAGTTGTCAGTGTCAGTATAGCGTCTTCTCAGGGCTACGGCAGTGTGACATGATTTCTAGGACTCCAGGAGAGTCAGAGCCTTTGTTCGGTTATCAGAAATAGTTGCTGTTCTCACTACTGTCAGATTAGACCATAGGTGTGCAAAACCTCTTAGAGAACCAGCTGGGAAAGGGTAGGCCCATTCCTACTGACACAGTTCTCCATCTGGAGTACATCAGTGACCACAGGTTCATGCCTCAATCATTGAAGCCTGGGGCAGGTGTCATTAACTAAGTAATTACTCCACAGGCTACAAGAGTGAAGGGGAAGCATTCCTGCTTGCTAGATCCTTTTTCAAGATGCTTTATGTAGCAGGGTTTTCAGAAAGAAGGGAGATGGATGGGCAACCCTAGTTCTTATTTAAAAGGCGATATTAGTCTTTGCAGCTGAAGACTAAAAAGGTTAGGGCAAAGTATTGAGCACTTGGTAGGCAGATTTACTCAGCAGTCAGGCTCTCATTTGAATAGGGTGATGTCTAGGTAATTTCTGTCTGGTTAGTCAAAAAGCTTAAAACCTGGTGCTAGTACTTAGTTCTGGGAATAGTCCAGTCATTCTAAAGGCAAGCTAACTCTGCTTCAGGGTCAGTTTTAGAAACCTCAGAAGCTTTTGGTTTGAAATGAATCAATAGTAACCTGAGCTAGGGTTAGGAAAAAGAGGAAAGGTTTTTGTTTTGTTTTCTTTCCTTTTTCTCTTTTTTTTTTTTTTTTTTTTTTTCTGGAGGTAAAGGACAGACAAATGTCTTAAACAAAAGACACAAAGACATTTCATTAGAAGAACAGCAATTGTCCCTGCCTGAAGGATAACTGTGTCATGGAAAGGGTGCTCTGTTTTGTTCTAGGAGCTCTTCTGTATCAAAGTGTCATCAGAGCTTGTATCTCTACAGGTAGTGCTCCTGTTAAAAATGCCTACCTTTGCATTCATAATTCCCTGCCAAATTACTTCATTTCAAAGGTATTTTGGGGAGAAGCCCTGGTAGGGGAATTCTGCATTTTGTAAGAAATTTGGTTTCTAGCTATGTGCTAAAACTGCTGGGTATCATTGTCTATGTCCCTGTGAAGAGATCCCTTGAGAAAGGAAAGTGCTTTTGTCTGACACAGCATTGCAATGTTCTCAACTAGCGCTCTCTCTCAACCCTCTGACTTCTGTTAGATCGCTATTGCCTTTATCTAATGCTCTCAGATTGCCAATTGATAATTCATTTCCACGTTTTCCTTTGAACTTTCAGTCCTTCAATTTTAGTGCTTTCGTTTGTTACAAGAGGAGAATTCCAAACATGGAAATTCTCTCTCTTTCCCCAAGGTACACCAAGGAGGCATCAAATGTTTCTGTTGAATTTCCGCTCTCATTGCTCTAGCATGCACGTTAAAGGCTCTAGTAAAAGCAAGCATGCAAACAAATCTGAAGTTATTTGAGTAGAGTTTTCTTCCATGAAGCAATTGAACTGGGTATGAAAACCTTTCACTTAGAGAAATATATTTCTGTACTCCTTTGAATCTTTATCATGTTTCAGCAAAGAACATTTCCATAAGCATTTTATCATTTAGGGGTGTGGGGAGGAGAATATCTCCTGTTAACTTCAAGACAGCATAGCTTAATGTCAGGGTCACCTGGGGGCGCTTGGCAGTTAATATTACTGTTCGAGCAGACCCTCAGTAGCCCGCAAAGAGCCAATGTAACACCCTAACAACTTTAAAAGAGGCAAAAGCAATGAAATACTCCTAGCATATGAATAAGTTTTATTATCTTTTCAGATAAGAACTTACTTCTTTTCTTGCCCTATGTTTGGGGATCAGAAGGGGAATCCAAAGCGACTGAGAGGCTGAAAAGACCCTCAACAGTCCGAGTTCTGAATATGTAGTGTGTCCCTAAATGAATGTTTTTGATTGATAACCATCTTTGTCCTGATAGCTGTCTGTAGTTACAGGGTTCCCTTGCTGCACCCTGGAGGCGTATGCTATTGGTCAATATGGGTCTTAAGCTCTGTATCTTTTGTAGGTTCTCTATCTGCCAGTGCTTCCTCTTTGAATGGCAGTGTCTGCCAGGTGGGTTTTACCCATGTGCATCAATATTTGATCTCTCTTAAGAACGTATATTTTCTGTACAGCAATGTCTACAAGACTTGCCTATCAAGTGAGACATGTCTCTTCCAAAAGTTTCTCTAGCAGTTTTCTAATATGAACAGCCCCCTCCTCTGCCAGTGTCATGTGCCATTTACTTGGTGAGTCTTTCCACTTCTGGAGACCTGAATCTTTAAATGTTAGTGGGTCACATTTTGTGTACACTTTGTATAGTTCTTAGAGGCAGCTTCCAATCACAAAAGAAATCCATTGAGAATCAGCATGGGAAGATGTGTTACCCTTGAAATTGAAGTGAAGAACTAATGAACAAGGATTCCTAAGTTAACTGGGATAATATTCTACTTAGCAGAAAAGTATAAATCGTGTACGTACAAGGGAGTAGGAAGATACCAATTCAGTTTTCAGTTAGAATCAGCAATTTTTGAGCACTGGGAAGAATTTCTTCTGTATGAAGATATGAATACAAGCACACATAGAAGGATATGCTTCATCCCCACCTTAACCTTTGAAGGTGCCCCAGAATAAATGGAACGACCTGTATTGTGTCTATAAAATTTGTGTCTACATTGTCATTAATGAAGAAAGCAGGGAAGAACTTCCATACCATCTTGTCCTTCACTGGACAGCAAATATCTAGTCCACTTTCAGCATAGTGAGCATAGTCTTCGCACTCCATAGTGGAGCTAGGTCTTAGTGAATTATGTATAATAACAGAAAAACTCCAGTCATTGGTGCCTGATCTGCACTTACTGATTGTACCTGAAACAACTACTGCTGTAACAGGTAATCAAGATGTGTAGCTGGAGAAAAGGCCGCAACGACAGGGAAGAGATCCCTGAAAAAAATCAGTTACCAAAATGCTTATCAACACATGAGAGTTTCATGCTAAACAGAAAATGGTAATGCAAGTGTCAGGAAAGACTTTCAAAGAAGACTCACCATAGAAGGAAAGAGGTGTCTAACTGTGCTACTAGGAAAACAGGATTGCAGCTTAGGCAGGAAAAGTAAAATTAGAATGGGTTTGGTAAAAATGGCTCAATGCTAATAAAAAGAGAGTAGAAAAGAGGGATTTCTCCAACTTAAAACACAGGCGGATGTGACATTGACTTTAAATGCAGCTCGCTGTGACACTGTAGCATTTAAAGTCGGTATTCCCAGCAGAACACAATCACATAAAAGATAAAAAGCCCAACAAAATTTGGCAGTGTCATAGATAACAATTCCGTCTGACACACCTGGCAACAGTTTACAGCAAATAGGAGAGAGAAAAGTAATTCAGGATGGAAAAAACTGGGCACCACATTGACTTGGAAATTTGACCTAAGAATAAGGCAGTATAATCAGAGAACCAATTACACTTGAAAGCACCATTAAAGTCTGTCAGTCCTCCTGGATTTCAAAGCGGAGAGCTTAATAAATCACATATCCTAGAAAATGACATAACAAAGGAAGTACTGAAACACTACATTAATTGTGTTCATAAAAAATTCTCTTTCCTGGTTCATCCATCCTTCCAAGATATTGAACCTAATCTTTGCATTTGGACATCACTTGGGCTAATTGATCATTTCTTCAAATGAGAAATGCTGGAGCTACAGGTCTACTACTCTGTAGCATTCATGACCAAATGCACCTTTCCCAACCCCTGGAAAACAACTGTAAACATAGGGCATGATTTGAATCATGCTAAACTGTGAAAGTTGTCTGATTGTCTGTCTGAGAAATGAACTATGTTGATCACCCTTCAAACTGCTACAAAAAAGAATACTGGAAACTGCATGACCTTGCTAAATCCTTATTATCAAACGAAGAATTAAACAAACAAAAAAAAAAGAAACGTGATGCAAACAGATGACTTAGGAACAGAAAGGGGAAGAAAACAGAGTTCATGCCTCCATCCTGACTCTCATTAGCCTTTACGTGAGCGGTCTTTTAGTCAGACAGAACCAAAAGAACAATGAATGTCTTGTAAGACAAAATGTTTGCTGTGAATTGATCACCTTATCCTCCCACAATCTGAACTAGACTGTTCTCAAAGAAATTTATAGTACGTCAAAATAGGGTACTCTATACTAAGCAAATGATATTTTGCAGTCCCAAAGCAGACAATGAAGACCAAAATTGTAATGCTAACTAGACTTGAGCACACCTTCTATTCTGTGAGCTTAAGCCTCCCAGTAAACGTGTCTGAACTTTGAAGTAACTATCAAAATATTGTAAGAGGAAAAATACACCAACCTGCAGATGGGTTCTAGCCCCAAGGAAATAACTCTCTAATATCCAATTCTCCAGCAGAACTGCTTCTGTGACCTTTTACACGTTTTTTCTAAACTCCTCTGACCAGGTAATGAAATCTGGGCAAATAATTCATGGAATCATAGAACCATTTAGGCTGGAAAGGACCTCATGAGGTTTCTAGTCCAACCCCCTGCTCAAAGCAGGGTCAACACTGAATTCAGACCAGTGTTCATCCAGCTTATGTGTTCATCCAGACAAGTCTTGTAAACCTCCAAGGAGAGAGATCCCACAATCACTCTGGGCCTTGTTCCAGTGCTTAATTATCCTCATAGTGATTTTTTTCTTCATTCTATCTGGACATAATTAACACTGTGTCAATTTATAACCATTATCTCTCAGTCTTCTCTTGTACACCTCAGTAAAGAGCTTGGTTCCCTCTTTTTTTAATGATCTCCTTGTATGTACTGGCAGAGTGCTATTACATCTCCTCAAAATCTTCTCTTCTCCAGTCTAATGATCTCAGTTCCCCCAGCCTTCCTCATAGGGTGTGTGCTTCAATGACACTAGATACTCACCAGAACCATATCATGGCAAGTATACATACACTGTAGTAGCAGCTTCAAAACAGAGACTGCGCTGCTCTCTATGGAATGAACGCTCAGCTTTTGGTGCCACCTCAGCCAAAGCAGCAAACATTTCCATGTCCCCACTTCCAAAGCTGTAGAATGCCAAAATAAAGTCTCAGCACCCTTCACCCTTAAGACTGGCATGTCATCTGATATCTCTACCAGTAGTAAATAGTCCTAAGCAATGTAGAGAGGGGTTCAAGAAGTATGATTGGCTGCAAGAACACAAATCAGTCTTTTTTTTAAGTTGGTCATTCAAACAAGTTAGGGTCAGTTTCCATTGCTGGTTTTGCAACATGTATAGCCAGCTCCAGTGGATCAAGAACTGGGGACTGAAGTTTAGTGGTGCCTAATAGACAACAGATCTAATCATCACTGTCCTGTTGGCTTCCTGTAGAAGTATCAGGTTGATTTTGCTTTGTTTTGTAGAAATTTTGCAGTTCATAAAATAAATTTGCATCAGTATTCTCTGTTGCAGACAAGGGATGCTTCCGTCTGTTAAAAGACATCCTCTCCCTTTCAACCTATGGATGTTGTGGAGCTTTCTTAACGTTAAGTGCCCAAACTCTGTCTGAGGACCTTGATTTCAGGCTGCCTGATTCCCTGAGTAGGAGTATGACTCCCTTTTACTAGTTGCACTGTTCACACCGTTAGTTTCAGACTTCAGGCTTTCTTTTTATGACAGACCAGGGAGAATACAAAGATAATTTAACAATGATTTACAGCTGTCTTTTAAACCCTTAGTAGCAAAACTCAGACACCACCTTTTGTCAATATCTTCAATCCTCTTGTTAAAACACTTCTTGTCACTCTTTCTCTTTTTTTCTTAAGAAAGATGAATTAGGAAAAGTCCTCTAGAGCTTTTCTCACAGGAGTTATGTTATCACATTTGTCAGTTCGGTTAAATACAAGATGTTTTCTCAAGGTTGACTTACTTTTACTGATCTGTTCATATGAATTTGACCGCTCAGGCTGGCCCAGCTCAATTAGATCTGATGACAGTGCCAAGTTATACTCCCATTTCTGCAACCACAGCAGTGGTGTTCATGTGAAGCGGTGGGATCTGGGGAACAGGGCTGGACATATCTCCTGGTCCTTACAGTGAAGTCACTCTCTAACTTTTTTGTACTGGTATGCTGTGAGATAATCTGCTTGTTCCTTCAGAAACCATGAGTAATAACTTGTCAAAATATACTTCCTCTCTGCTGGCATACTTGGGTTATGTTTAGTCTGTATTCCAATTGGTGGCAAAAAAGGTCTGTCTCTCATGACTTGTAGTGATGCAACTTTCATGCATTTGCATACCTTCTCTCAGATCAGAGATACGACAGAACCCATCTGCCTGTGTGTAGGGAAAGTGATCTCCTGAACACTCTTCCTCACTAGTGCCCTAGAAGCAGAAGTGACAATGCAAGCACTGTAAATTGCATGATAAATCTAGCCTGGGGTCTAGTTTTTGGGAAGTGATGTCTGAAGCAGAAGCAGAGACCAGGTACAAGCAAGAGAACACAGTCCAGGGGGAACTATGGGAAATCCTAAAGAACCAGAATATTTGAATGGTTTCATGCCTCCATCCTCATTCCAGAATGAGCCTGTTGACAGCATTCTCCACCATTAACCTCTACTTCTCTCAGACCACCTGGATCAAATAAAAAGGAAATAAAACCCATCATTGTTCTTAAGCAAGAGGCTTTTTTATTGTATGAATTAGGGGTAGCATCTGAATAGCAATGTCAGGAATTCTATGATGTTTCATAACTCTGATGTGCGATTGCTTGTCTACATGGGTTGCATTGAATAGAAAAACCATCAATGGGTAAGGCTAACTATTTTTTTTATTTTGTTTTAACACTGCATGATATGGATGTCTTATTTTTGTATTATCTTTGAGAAGTTCTTTGAACTTGCCCAGACATTGAATCATGCTTTCATACTGCATGCCTATTTTGCCATCTCATTGTTTTAATTATGATCAGGAAAATGTAACGGATTAATTTGTACTAGCAATGACAAGGGACCTGGAAGGTTTCCTCAGTCAAAGGGGTGGAAATGAAACTCTGCTTGTATTGATTTTGGCCTTATTTTTATCCAGTTCCTAATCCATGACAGACTTACTTTTTATTTTCTGATGACTCAGTACTGTGAGGAAGAATTCACAAAGCCTTTAGGGTTATGGTAAGGGTAAAGGTAAACAGGGCTGGACTCCACAGCAAGTCAATTGGCTCTAACGAAGCTCAGCCATCATCCTCTTGATACCTGGGACGGGGTTTGCTGCCCTGCGCTGCCCTCTTATCAGTTGGAGACAGACTGCCTGATTGGAAGCTATAAGCCCAGTCCTGTAACTCTAGTAAACCAAAGTTTCTTTTAACAAATTAAAGCACCGGTCTTTTTATCCCCCAGAGACGGTGAAGGATGTTATTTTAATATGAAGAAGCAGGAGCTGATGGTCTGAAATGGTTGTGCGCCAAAATGCAGTAAGTGTCTTAAAACGTGGCTGGAGCTGGAGCGCATCATGTTCACAGATGACATGCTAACGTGAAATACAGCAAAGAAAGTTGAGCTGAAAAAAATATTTTTTTTCTTTTCTTTCTTCTTTTTTAATACAATTTCTCTACCCTCCATTCTCTCCCGCAACCCTTCTGTGTTTTGCATGATTACAGCACGTATCAATGAACACAAAATGCTTTATGCAAGATTGCTTTCTCCTTCTTTGATGGTTATGCTAAAAATATAGCAGTACACTCATTTGAAGGTATTCTTCTCTCATTTCACACTCGCTGTAAGCATTTACTTAATGAGCTACCCTTTTTCATTGGATTATAGGATTGCTGAGAGTTATTTATGACAGAAATCAATGTATTCGAACAATCCTTTGATGTCGGTCCTGCTAATGAAATCTGGATATGTTCAAAATGTGTAAGTGTAGTCTGCCATAGTAGCACTGTGATGTCTATTTCCTATTAACCATATAAATAGTTACACTCTTCATTTCTTCATTCAGGACAGCAGGTCTTCTTCTAATGGTGAGAGGGACAGCATAACATACTCTGTTTATTTTATTTTTACTGCAGTATGTACAGATCAGTCTGGATCACTGGGGTTATTTCACTGTATTCTTTGTGAATATGATCCCTGTTTAACTTCAACCAAAGAGCACATCATCCTCTGATCTGTGTGTTTCATAGGGCTGTCTGATTTTGTGCTCACTACCTAGTCATTAATAAACCAAAATTAGATGTGAAAAATGAATGGATCTTGGCAAATTAAGTTTTTGTACAGTTAAAAAAAAAAAAAAGAACATTACATCTTTCTGCTTAGGGAAAGCAGATTTCCTTAAAGCATGATTTAAGGAAAAGATGATTTTTGAAACAGAACCATTTGCTGGAATGGGCCTTTTGTTTGGTTTGGTTGTAAATCCAATAACTCAGGTTTACTGACAGCTTGTTTGACTCAATCACAACTTCAGCCTGAGCCTAGATGGCCTTTAAGAAAATATGCTTCAAATAAACACATTTTGTTGGGTTCAGTCCATCCACAAGCAGCTCTTTGTTAATGATCTCAAGCTTGAATCACAGCAGAGCTTGAATTTTGGGATTTACAATGCAACACTAAATCTGACACTAAATCTGAGGTTTTATTTTTTTCATATGACCTATCCCCCTCTAGAGAATTTATTCTGCTCACTGAAATTTATAGTAGCTTGTTCTTGTAGACCGAGACATTTTGTTTGCATTGTACATTTTAATGATTAAGCAACATGTATAAGAAAAAAAGATTAATTGCTACATAAAAAGACCCCCAAGCCACATATGTATTACTAATGTTGAAAATATTAATCATTATCTGACAGTTTATAGGCTAAGTGTTATGAAATTTGCCCCGGTTTCAGCCAGGATGGAGCTAATTTTCTTTCCAGTAGCTACTGTGTTTTGGATTTAGTATGGGATTTGGTATGTGAAGAATATTGATAATACACTGATGTTAGTAGTTGTTGCTACGAAATCAAGGACATCTTCCAGCTTCCCAGGTTTTGCTAATGTGCGGGTGCAAAAACCTGGGAGGGGTATAGCCAGTACAGTTGACCCAAACCGGCCAAAGAGAGTATTCCATACCATAGACGTCATGCACAGTATAAGTGGGAGTTGGCCAGTGGACCAGGAGTCCTTTTCTTATTTGTTTGGGCCTTTTCATTCATTCGTGCTTTCGTTCGTTCGTTCGTGTGTTAGTTCCCTCTCTCGCTCTCTCTGGAACTTGCTGTTCCGAGATCGTTGCTGCAGAAATTGCTGTTCATTCCATCATCACTGCCTGTTTTGCTCTGTGATCACTGCTCAGGACAGGCTGTATCGGTCACTGGGTCATTGGGTGGTGAGAACTCGTGCATTGTTCATTTTATATATTCTATTATCATTATATATTATTATTATCATTATTAATATGTAATATCATTATTATTATCTTCTTCTTTGCTGTCCTGGTGAACTGTTTTTATCTCAACCAATGAGTTTTCTTTTCTTTCCTATTGTCCTCCCCACCCCATTGGGAAGAGGGAGGAGTGAGTGAGCGGCTGCATGGTATTGGATTGCCAGCTGAGGTTAAACCACGACAAATTAAAACAACAAAAAGCTAGTATGCTCCTGCCATCAGTAGGGAGAGAGAGAGACAACAAAATCAGGAATTTTTTTGCTTTGTAGGAATGTGTATCAAATTTCCAGTGTCAGGGATGTTTCTGTTAGCAAAGGTTGTGATCTCAGGTTCTCTCCTCCTTTAACAGGTCAGTGATAAATGCCTTTCATACTCCTGCATTAAGCCTCTGTCACAAGTCTCTCTTCTATATTCTATTCCTTTACAATTGTGTTCCATATCTGTGTTGTGGTGTCTTAAACAACCACCTCAAAAATAGATCTGTATTTCCTTAACACTGCAACATGAAGGTTCAATATCAAGAAGACAGGTTACTGCAGCTCAACCTACCCAGCCAACTGGTCCTTGGAGTTCACTCCTGGCACAAAAGCAGTTTGTTTCACAACAGAATACTAATGGATGAGCCAAGACAGCATTGTCCTTCTTTCCTTTCAAAAGCTATTTGTAAAAGGGAGAGAAATAGTGGTGTTTGTGGAATACTGGTGCAGCTAACACTGCTTTTCAAAGCATTCAAAGGTACAGAATCACCACTTGGAAGGTTACCCCCATCAAGGGGAAAATGTTGAACAGGATCCAACTGAAGTCAGTACTTATTTGTTGGAGTTTTGTCATTTTTCCAGCAGCTGATGCAATGCATTGACTTGCTTTAGTATAATTAACATCCTTAAAAAGAACATTTACTACATAATGATCTAACAAGGATATCAGAGTTTAGAAAACAGCAGATGGATTCTAAGGCTTTTGAGTCCCTTTGGAAAAACAAGAAAACAAGCTAATAAAAATCGTCTAGGCAAAATCCATAGCATGATAGTATCTTATGAAGTCACTCTAGACCAAATTCACAATGCAATTAATTTTCATGGAGAAACAGTCAGATCGTATTTAGCTTAGTAAAGGATTAACATCTTCAACACCAAACCAAACTGTACTAACAAGTCAATGATGAAAAAATGATAATCAGTTTCCCTGCTTGAATACACCCTGTAGGGCAAAGCAAAGTGTAACACTCCACTGCTCTGAAGCCCAGGTTTCCTTCTGTCTGCTTTTGATCTCACAGATTTAAGAATTCAGGAAAAAACTATCATCCTTTTGATGCTGGAAAGCTGGTCAGAAATCCCTTCAGACTTGGCAGATACTATCTGTTGACCACATGTGCAAATGGTTGTCTGTCATTTAGGGAGTGACACAAGACACTCTGTCAGGGACTGAGTCATGGCCAGCCCCAGCTCCTGGCAGGGAGCGACCAGCTGCAGAGGGAAATTTTGAAACTGAGGAACTCAGCTATCGCGCAGACATGTCTAGCTATAGGCAGCTGTTGCTCATGAAACGGCAGCAGGCTCCTCCACGTGCAACAAGTGACAGTGTAATCTAAACTTCTTCCTCCACGATAAAGTGTATGACAGTCGTATCAGCACTGGTTTGGTGGTTGGTGTGACCTCCCATACTCTTATCTGTACCCTGCAACAACCAAGTCTCTTGAGCAGGCCCAAATGTTTTTGTATTTTCAGTCCTGTGATTTTCTAAGGGTTGATACTTTTAGTTTGTATGCAGTTATTTCTCTTTCGTAAGAATCTTGCACAACAGCAGCTCGAGCAGGTAGACATAAAAACAGCAACTAATGGATTTTCAGCCTGCTACTTATCAAAGGCAAACTCAAACCTCACATCTAATTCACTATGTTCATCCATCATTCACAGAATATTCCTGGCACTCTTTGACAAAGCATTTCAATAAGGTTTCTGAAATGCATTTAAGAAAAATTAAAAACATCTGACCCACAAATTTGGTGACTGTGCTGTTTTCACAAAAGGTATGGCATAACAAATGGAAACAAGGAGCTGTTAGTGAATAATGCTGCTAATGTAAACTCTAGTCTGCTAATTAAAACTCCATTGGAGCAAATGTTGCCTAATGTATGCTAGTAGCAGCAGTATAGTGCTAAAATTAAACTATGGTGGACCCAATGTATCACCCCTTAGAACTAATTGTCTCTATTCAACACTGCATTATATAAATGAATAGCTTTCTCCACTTTTCACTGATAGTACCTGGTATATAATGGAGCATCTTTTTGCTAGCGCATAATCCTGACTTACACTGATGCAGTCAGAGGGAGGCAAATTCTCTTTTTAAAGGCCATGGTGGGCTGAGCAGCCTCACAGTAGCTTTAGCTGTGGGCTGGTATCAACACCTTTTGTTTGCAGGGTACAATTTATTTTCGGGTATGTCCCTTTTTTTGGGGGAGTGTGGTGTGTGGTGTGTGATACACAGACTCCAAATGTAAAGCTCCCTCCCTTCTGACCTTCCTTCCCTGCCCTCTGATGAAATATTCTTCAGGACCTTTTAAAATATATCTACTCTTTTTTTTTCTTTTCTTTTTTAATCTTCTGTGAAAGTGAACAGGGGGTAAACTCCTGATTTCAGCAAGAATAATTCACATGAAAACATCTGAGAACCAGTAGAAGTAAATTACATTTGTATTTGATGAAGGCTTTCAGACTGACAAGACTCTCCAGATTTTCCCATCCTTTCGAGGGTGTCAGCCGTAGAGCCTGCGTCCCAGGCACTGGTGTGAATGCAAGTAAGAGGGGCACAGCCAAAAGGCTGTGGGAGAGGTTAGGCTAAAGTGCTTGCTGTCTGTGGGACTAGATAGAGTTTCCATTACCTCTGTTATTGGTCACGCTGTGGTCCATCCTTCCCTGCGCTTTTCTTAGAGGAGCGGCTGAGAGCGCCCATCCTTTTAGCAAGAAGATGGCTAGTGGAGGAACGGGCTCTCTGATGCTTGAAGCGTTGGTTGATAACAAGAGAGATTTCCAGTCGTCTTCTTCGATCTTCTTTTTTTTTAAAAAAATACCATTTGATCTGACTTTTTATAATAGAGCATGTCTGCATGTGTTTTTTGTGTGTTTATTTTTTTTCAGAGACATAAGCTTTTCGGTTTTGTCTTTTTTCAGAGCTGTTATGACAATGTGAAACAGAAGCATTTAAACAGAAATAAATATAGTATTCCACACAAGAGAATGACTGCATATGCCACAGAAGCAGTTCAAAGGGTTTGGTTTTGCTTTTGTTTTGAAAAATGAATGCATATATATAAGAACTAGGGTTTTTTTTTTCATGTGCTATCATGGTTTCAATCTTACATAAAACATAGCTTTGGCAGGTATAAGTTCTGTCTTATTTTTTGAAAAAAAAAGGAAGGGGAACTTTGAATGTACCTTATTAAAACCTCTGAAAATTGTCTCTTGCACCACTGACAGCCTTCTGTAAAGCACCTCAGACTCCCTATTCTAGGGATTACAGCAGTAATTGAAACTTAGATACCTTGAAACATGGAGATTCCATGGGCTCATGGAAGCAGTATGATCGTTTAAACTGACAATCAGCCTGTTTCTAAAAGTGTTCTTATCTCTAAAATGAGCTAAATACATGCCTGTGGGATTTCATCATTTGCATTATCACTCCCCAACCTGAAGGAAATCTGAGAAAACCAAAAAATAAGAGTTTTTTTCTTCAATAAGACTTTCGATATTGTAATAGTGCTCTCTGTTTTCATTTCTTCTCCTTTGTTTTATTTTGTCAATTTTTAATAAGCAGCATTCTTTTTCTTGGATTTATAATTTAAATAAAGGGTCTGAGATCTGAAATCAAGTAACTAACAAAAATGTCATGGCTAAGATTCATGAAGCTATACCTGCACTGTGCTATTAACTATACAAAGGCCTGATGCAGCAACAGATAATTGCAGAAGTGTTTCCTCTTTATACATTTTTAATTATAAGAAATTGATAATAAAGCTCAAGATAAAATCAGAGAAAAGTTCAGTTTGATATTGAGATGTAAGTATCCCCAAATGTGTATCATGAATTGATTCAGTAACCAAAGTCCTGATTTAAGAGCAGTCTTTAAATTCATTGTTTTTCTCTCCATGCTTTTGTTTACCTGATTGTATATCGCTAAGCATAAATTAATAAAACATACACGATAATGTCAGTGTGCTTTCTGCACTCTTGTGTGTTCTGTGAACGTTGTCTCTTTTTCAGAAGAAATATCAAAGAGCATTTAAAGAAAACGAGTAGTTACAAACAAATAGTTTAACGTTATTTCAAGTATCATGGTTCTGAGAAAATTCAAACAATATTAGGGACTTAACATGCTTGATATTGCATAAAATCACAGTAAGAGTTGTTTCTTGCCCTCTCCTTCCAAGATTACCAGTTCAGAGACAAAACAGAGCTCCCATTTATAGATGAAGAACAGCAACACGGGCTGTAATACATCTATTTATTTGTAGAGTTTATGCTATATTCTTCTGGGGAAAAGTAAACAAAATAAACTCCGTTGAGTGGTCATAACATACTTTGAATTATGGAGAAGTCTTTTCTAAATTCCTATGATTTACATTTAGACCAATATACGTCGTTTGAGAAATAAATACACCATCATCATGCAAATAAACGAGTGCAAGGAATTCATAAACAAGGACAAAAAAAAGTAACCAGTAATTCTACGGCATCTTTGCATTACAAGTCTCAGAGATGCTTTTCCTGAGCAGAACTAACAACAACATAACCGATAGAAGTGACCACCAGGAGTGACGACATTTGGACTAGGAGCCAAAGAAAACAAAAACGTGGCTCTTGACTTGCACATAAGACCTAGCAGGATCCCAGATTTTCTGGCAACCAAGAGTGTTCTTGGTTCAGCTTCAGGTCATAGCTGAAAGACAGGAAGGAAGATTATTTTTGTTCACTGTTCTGGAGAAAATTCTTCTCTATTTGTTTAAAAATGGCCATCTGAATTTCCACGCCTGCTTTCAACCTTATTTTAGGACTTAGAAGTTGTCCTAGTTTTGGCTGAGAGACATAGCATTAATTTTCTTCCTAATAGTTGGTATAGCACTGTGTTTTGGATTTAGGATGAGATTAATGTTGATAACACACTGATGTTTTAGCCGTTGCTGAGCAGTGCTTGTACCAAGTCAAGGACTTTTCAGCTTCTCATACTGCCCTGCCAGAGAGGAGGCTGGGGCTGCACAAGAACCCGGGAGGGGGCACAGCCAGGACAGCTGACCCAAAATGACCAAAGGGATATTCCGTACCATATGATGTCATGCTCAGCATATAAACTGGGGGAAGTTGGGGGGGGGGGGGGGGGTGGGGGGGGCAGGGGTGGCTGCTGCCTGGGGACTGGCTGGGCATCGGTCAGCGAGTGGTGAGCAATTGTATTGTGCATCACTTGTTTTGTATATTCTTTTATTCTTCTTCTTCTTCTTCTTCTTCTTATTATTATTATTATCATTATCATTATTATTATTATTTTCCCCTCCTTTTCTGTCCTATTAAAACTGTCTTTATCTCAACCCACGAGTTTTACCTTTTTTCCGATTCTCTCCCCCATCCCACTGTGGGGGAGTGAGTGAACGGCTGTGTGGTGTTTAGCTGCCTGCCGGGTTAAACCACAATAGAAGTAGTTCAGAACACTTTGTACAGGCTCTTGCACCAATGTGGTAACATTGGTTATGACTTAACATTTTAGTTTAATGTTTTAGACTATAAAATTTTTCCTCCATGCCAGTGAGTTTCACTCCTGTCAGGGTTTAACTGGGAGAAAAAAGCTTCAGGGAGGAAATAGAGAAATCAAGTGGATAAGCTTTAGCAGTAAGATGCTATTAAGGAAGGGATATTAGGGACAATGTTAAGATTTATTTTCTGCACAGGTGTGAAAGGCAATGAATAACAAAGCGTATGCAGGAAAGCTAGATAAGCATGCAATTTCAGTTCTGGTAAATCTGCACTGTGACAAAACCAAATTGTTTCAAGTTTGCAGTATCTCAGTCTTCAGTTAGTAGCAGCTAACCACTGCTCCCTCCTTGCTATGGAATCTCGGTTCTGGTGAAGTGGTTTCCAAGGTTATGTAAAACCACACGTGTCTGACTTCCTCTGTCAGGTAAAATACCCGTGAATGCACCTGATGATTATGTATGTGAAAGAGGCAGTTGATTAAATGTTGTAAATCTGTAAGAAAATATCCGTATGGCCATGCACAGTTCCTGCTCACTTCAGTCTTTGTTGGACTTTGTGTAAAACCGTGTACCAGCACAAAAACATCAAGCTGCCTGACTGAAAGAGCTAGTTGCAGGGCTAGCTAGCGAATTTTGAGCAGAAAAAACAACTGCAGATAAAAGGTGCTCTCACTTGTCTGTTATCAGAAAATTGCAGAATGGATGCATGATGAACGCGGCCACTGTTGATAACTTTTGTATTTGAATTAGCATCTGTTAGAACAGCAAAGAAGGACTTTAGCGGGATGGGAGGGAATATCTGACAAGGTGGGCTTGCCAGAGCATGCGCTGCGTGGCCACCCACTAGTGACCCCGGGGTATTTGAGAAAGCTCTCGAGGGGGACCTTGGTCTGGCAGAAAAAGAGAACAAATAAGGCTTCAGCTCTTAGAATGATCAAGCAACAGGGGCTTATTTTGGTTGGACTGGCTTTAATAAGTGTTGTCTCTTCCAGACAGACATTTAAATTCTTGTCTTTTTATTTATGCTGCTCGATTAGAGGGAAAAAAAACCAGTCCTCGTATGTAAATGTTAGATATCTACCTTTTCTTCTTCTTGAAAGAGGAACAATCCTTTTTTCTGTGAGAATGTCATAAATTTTCAGAAGAAAAGGGAGTGTTCTTGAGTAATATAAAGTAATAACTGGGAATATAAAGTAATAACTGGGTTCCAAAAATGAGCATGGAAAATGGTTTTAAAATCAGAATTCTGAAATGTTTACCTCTAGCTGTCTCCAGTAGCCTTTCCTTTACACAGATTCTTGTCATCCACAGATGACAAGGAAGAGAATAAAAATAGAATAAAACTGAGATTTAGGTAATAAAATTGAGATTCAGATAAATGAAATGGTTTGTCTAAGGATATGTACTTAGGCCAATGATGCAGGTAGAAACAGAATCCCAATCCTTGCAAGTATCTGCTGTCCAAAAGAGATTATGTGACCACCTGATATTTCTCATTGTGTCATCCTCTTGCCTGGATTTAAGAGGAGAGAACTGTCCTCTACTGTATAACCATCGCCATTTCCCTGAAACATCCTCTGGAAATCTGTAATTGAAATTCTGACTTGACTTTTTTTCACCTGTCTACTGAGTGATTCAGCCCAGTAGAATCTGATTGTATGACGATCTTCAAAAGAAGCTACTAATTGCATTGGCTGCGTAAATAAATGCAATGTGTCAGATGCTTAAACTAAGATTACACACACAGACTTTTGTTCAGAGCCTAGTTGTGCAACCTAATTTAAAAAATATCCTAAAGTTCTCCCCGGAGACCAGTAAAGTCTCTGTGGATCCTGGACTGTCTGGAAGGTAGACATTAATTGGCAACAAGACCAGTGTGTGGGAGACTGGACACCCCATGGAACGTATCTACTCAGGTAAAAATAAGGCTGTGAGATAGAAGTTATGATGTCTGCCTTGATGGCAGACCCTTTGGATCAGAGATTTAAGAGAAGCCTGTAAAGTTATGTCCTTTCAAAATGTGATTTTCAACGTGAATCCGTCACCAGCTGTCACAAATGCATTGAAGACTGTGACAAAGTACCTTTCACTGGATTGATTTTTTTTCATGGTTTGGGGAAGGAAGTGACTAGTTTCTAAACCTGTCATCTGTTTGTCACTGTTCTCTAATAGGAGGCTTTGCTGGTGGAAGGAAGTAGACCTTTTGCTAAAGACCTCCTTCATGTTTCTGTCTCTCTAGCATCCTCCGGAAAGGATACTACCCTGATGGCTTTTGGGTTGCATAGAAGAAAAGCAAAGAGCTTATTTTGAAGTGAGTTCATACAATATTTTGTTTTCAGGGTGAATTCTCATACTAATATCCTGCTGGCAGATTTTCTCATGATTAGAAGCTGTTCTGTCCTCTAGAGATGCAATGTATGTGATGTATCCCCATGGGGAATGCAAAAATGCTTCATCAGAAGGGGGTCCTTAAGCAAAGATGTACCCACTCTGTCTCAAGCTATATAATACAGTTGTCAGCCAATTGCTTAGAAGTACATTCTGTTTTCTCCTTGTTGCCTACCTCTTCTCAGAAAACAGTAGTCTGCAGTTCTAAACATCCTTTTGTGGGGACCAGTTTTGTCAGTTCTATTGGCAATACAATTCTTCTGACCAGGAGAAAAAAGACTTATACCATGACTAAGGACCTTTAATTTCTATGCAGATCCTGCTGAATCTAGCCCTCTGATTCAACAAACACTCCCCAGAATATTCTCTTCCAGAGAAAAACAAAGCAAAATCACACCCCTAACTAAATCCCTCATGAGGGATTGTTGCTCTATGAAGATAAAATGTTAAAGTGAGTTCATTGAAGAATTCCTGCTGCTTTTTGCCTGGTTCCACTCACTGACTCAAGCTAGCAATTGAATAGCAGGTATGTCTGCTAAAATAGAGAGCAAATGTTTTGTATTTCTTTGGAGAGGGAATGAAATATGGCACACACATTTATTCATGCTGCACTCCTAAGATTGACTTGTTCAGCTCTCTAATCAGGTAGCTCTTAGTGATTTCAGCCACTGATGATTTGTTCAACCAACTGTATCAAAACAAAAAAACTGTTCCACAAATACATAACCTGAATAGAAAGTACAAAGTTTATTTACTTTCAGGTCATATTGAATTCAATTTAGTCCCAAGATCTTGAGGGTTGCAGGGAGTTCAAGCAAGTATTTCCAAACATTGGTTTTATAAATCCTGGAAAACATTATTCTTCCACTAAAAAATCATGCTGAAAGGTGTTTATTTTGTTATTTTCTATTTATCATTTATGTTCAGCTTTAAAAAGAAATGATCAAGTCAGGAACACAAACAGCAGGTAACTCAGCTGGCCAAACTTGTAACATACATACAGAAAAAATGAAAATAAACAGTGAACCTCTCACAAACCAGTGAGAGATTGAATGCCTATTTGTCCATGATAAAATAATATGTTAAAAAATAAACTGAGAAAGGAAATCAAGATTAAAAGCTCGTAAACTAATATTGCACTAACTGCAGGAAGAATATTATTCATAAAGAATTTCAGAATAGGTTTGTTTGATGATCCAGTTTAACCATTAGTGTGGATAGGGTAATGTTAATTGATTCATGATAATGAATTTGTTCTTAAAGCATGAATAGTGCTCTGGGTGCTTAACAAGCAATCCAGGTGGCTATAAAGCTGGGGTACCTGCTGTGAGGAGGCTTATGATCTAATTACCTAACAGTAATCTGTTCCAGGATCACGGTGCCAAAACAGTGCAATCTTTATCATGCTCCATTTTCATCTTTCTGTTTAGTGGCTCGGAAATGGTGAAGAGCTAACCACTCTTTGCCAGACAGGTACAGAAGAAATTGTAAAAGTCTTTCTGCGTTCTTCATGTCATCAGTTTGGGAGTGACTGAGAACATAGCTAGTCATCCTCTATAGTAATAGTCAGTGTGTTAGAATGGAGCAGGAACAGCAGACTTCCCTGTTGCTAGTGGAACGTGACATTCTTGATGGTATATGCATGAGATGTGAGAAATGGCTCTGTGCTGAGTGTCGTGATGTGAGTGAGCTGAAAATGATCTTTTGCCATCCTCTCATATGAAGTTGGGGATCTGGAGGATTTTCTGTGAACTAAACATCTACAAAGCCTGCATTTGAGAAACCAAAACAAACAAAAAAAACCCCAAACCATGCATAGGTGTGGCCCTGAATTCTGGACCATTGCAGTGTTAAATTCCAGCTGGATGCTGTTGCACTGACTGATTTCAGAGCATATGTCTACTAGTGGCTTGAGTGCACATCTCATCTTGATTTTCTGACTTCAGTAGAAGCAGCATATCAAATAATTTGATTGAACCGCTGGTGTCCGTGTCTCTAGAGGGCAGCTCAGGCTGATCAGCTACGCACATACCTCTGCATCTCCCTCTCTGGCATGTTGCATCATGAACCACTTTCTCCTTGTTCACTCAGTATCTATATCATCAGGTCATACGGATATAGGCCATTACCAGGAGCGGAAGGCCAGGTTTGGAGCCATTTGTACCCTTCATGTTATTGATCTAAGATAGCAACTCCTGAGTCCGTGAATGACCCCGTTGTGGTATCCTGGCTGCCACGCTCCCCCAGCTAAAGGTGGCTGGAGTTGCACTGCGGCTCTTCTCCCTCTGCTGCCCACTGAGTGACCTTGTAGGGAAGGGAACACTAGTGTGATTGCACTGCCCTCAAAACTTGCAGTGAATAAAAGTGGCTGCAGAGCTTGCAGATTCAAGAGGCCACCCTCTGCAAGGAAGCTTGTGTCTGCCCTGCAGCAACAGCACATGTTCGTCAAGATCCCAATCCCCCTTTCCACCCATCTCCTTCTAGCAACACAGATTTCCCAAGCATGTGGCCCATATATGGCCATATATTAAAAATGCTAGGGGACGAATGTGCCATCTGGGTAGATTAATCAAGAAGGATGCTGTTTATTCATCTGGAAAGAACTGGTGGAACACAGGGGAGGGTTTATCTCTCACAGTCTGAGTTACAGTGAGTACATATGTGACACGTATATTTAGAAATTCATCACTCGGCACTTCAAGCCAAAAGAACTTTTCTTTGGTAGCACTATCTATGCCTTGCAGTCCTAGGTCACCTCACATGACCATTTTTTTCAGGTGCTGAACTATAACCTGGTAGCAAAAGCATGTGTGCTTGGCCATGGGTTCTAAAAGGGCTTACTCTGAAAGACAGACTTAATGCCTGGGTCAGTGTTGTAGCATCCTGGTTTGCCACTGACAGTCTTTGTGAAGAAGGATGGAGGACTCTCCAGGTCCTCTTCATGGATCCCAGTGGAGTAGCCTGGCTCTCCCAAAGGGAGAATGAGTCCATGAAACAATGTGTTCACACATCTCCCAGAAGCAAGACGCTTTCCAACATCTGGATTTACACACCTGTACACATTTCAGTTTTATATCCTCCCTTAAATCCATCACCTCTTCCCTCTAGTAAATAAAACAACTTCTGTTCCCTGTCTGCCATTCTCCTTGGTTTCCTCAGGCAATTTCCATCTCTAAACAGATTAAACTCCCAAAATGTCTTACATCATATTAAAAACCTAAACTTGAGCATGAGAAACCCTGTTAACATGGACCCTGAATTTTGCCACTCTGTCCTGAATCAGCACAGTAAAACAGTTCAATGCTGGGTCTATATGCAATGTAAACGTACTTCAGCTAGCTGACCTAAAGCTGGCTTGTTTTCAGGTATTCTCATTTTGGGCCATTAACTCACCTTCTGCTTCACAAGTTGTCAAACGGCTACCCAAGCAGAAAAAGATCTACAATATGTCTGCAGAACTGAACATTATTTGTTGTTAGTGGGAAGCTGCAAATCAATTCACTTCATTCTCAGCAAAAAAACCCAATGGCAGTGTGTATACTCTTGTCTTGAAGTGCTCGCAGTTTTGCACAGGGATCCTTCTCTCCGCTTATTGTCCACATTGCTTATCTGCAGGTAAATATGTAGGCACTATCTGCTGCTTTCCTCTTGTTCCTCTTGGGTAAAGAAGCTCAGCTGCAGGAGAAAAGCTTGAAAACTCTTGGTTCGTATCCTTGCAGACAGTATGGATGCAATTGTACCTGGCTCGCTCACAAACCTGTGAAGTACCACAGTAAGCATTGCATGATCCTCAATATTTTCCAAGTGTCGTGGTCCTGAGATACCCAACACCCAGATGCTGGACAATCCATTAAAAAATATCCTTTCTTGCTTGACGCCATTGAGACGTAGGAAATATCCATCCACAGTTCTGACCACTTCTTGGCAAGTTCCTCAATCACAGCACAGTCCACTTACAAGGCAGGCTAAGGAAAGGAATTTAGTGGGGTCAGGAAATAGCTGTCACTCTATCAAGAGACGAGAGACACTTCACCATCTTCCAGGACAGGCCATAGGACAGAAGCTGTTTATTTCTCCTGTAGGGTACAGTGGCAAGGCAGAAATGGGACAGTTTGCTAGATTAGGTAGGGATACCTATTGCAGCAGCCTCTCGTATGGTTTCCCAAGGATTTGAATTCCACTAGTTTCTTTATCTTTTGCCAGCAAGGAGGATCTCAGAAGAGATGATATAGCTACATCTCAGACAGCAGCAAATGCACATGGTTTTGGAGGGAGTGCAGGAAAACTATCATGCTCATCATATCTCTGGAGGCATAAGTCCCCATCACTGACTGGGGAGCAGCAGGGTGTGAAGCACCTGTAGATTACATGCAAATGCAACTGCCAGACTTTTCCACCCCCCAAGGAGTTGTCTGAAGTAGATGGAGTTTCTTTATCAGCTTGCTCCTCAACACAGGCTACTAATAATGTGTTGCCTTTCAGAAAGCCAAAGACAGACTGTTTCCTTCTTTCTCTTCCCTTCCCAGTGTTTTATAGTTCCCTTCTTCATTTTTATTAGCAGCAGCCTAGAAATCTGCAAACATCAGAAGTCCCCAGAGAAGATGGTTTGCAAAAAAGTGGGTCTCATCTCCAGGTAAAAGCTGCAAAATTTGATTGTGAGGTGCAGTTGACCCAGTAAAACTAATTGTAGCCAACGCTGCACGTGTTACCTGTCCCATAATCCAGCAAGGGTGGATATGGCTGTCTTCCTGCCTTCTGAAGACACTCCCTAGTGGGAGATGTTAGGTTAGTCTCTGGCTCCAATACTGATGCAGTGTTTACCAGCAGTAAAAAGAATATCATGATGGGCTGGAGATGACTTCACCAAGGATCTTTGTAGTCCCTGGGAGCTCTTGGACCTGGTCACAATTTGTGTCCATGTCCAGAGGGAATGGAACGATCAGGTGGACATGATGCAGCACTCAATCTTTGATTAGGTAACTTTGAACTTTCTAGAGCATGAGTACCAAGAGAAAATGCATGTGCAGCTCCCTGGAAGCAGGCCTTAACCTCTGCCCAGATACCTCTGATTTTCATGGAGCCAGTAGCCATGTGCCTGCAGGACTCCTCTCCTACTGCTTCCATGGTGCTGCTACTGCAAGAAGAACTATATTATTTTTCTTTGCAATCACAGATCACAGGTCCAACTTGCAGAACAGATCCACAGCAAGCTGTCAGCTGAGAGGAAGGTATGCAGCAGAGAGACACAGAGAGGATGGGGAAACAGAAGCTGGAGTTTTTCTTTTGCTGCCTTAAACAGAGAACACGTGAAATTACAGCCTCAAGTGCTTAGAGCTGTGGGAGTGATGAACACAAACAGAGTTTACCACTTACCTGTAAATCATATCTGTAAATATCTGTGGTGGGTTTGCTGCATGCCTTCTCTGTTTTGATTGAAGACCTCTTGATGCTATACTGCATAGAGGAGTCTTGTTGCTACCAGAAAGCTGGTCTAAACTTTAGGAACCAATAAGCAACTTAAGCCTGTTCTTCTAACATGCAGACAGAGCACATCACAGAGCTTCAAGATTTGTAAATGAAATTATTCCATGACAGTCCACACTCAAGATCATTTTGTGTAACAAAACAGCCCCGCAGGTAATTCCGAGAACTGCAAATACCCGCTTTTCCCCTTACCAATTGTTCTGCACCGTGCGGGGGTGGGGTGAGAGCAAAACGGTGCAGGGTTCTTTCTGGGTTCCAATAAGAAAGGCCCAACAACAAATGGCTTAATAAAACAGCTGTTTTAATAAGATAGAATAAAAAGAGAAATATAGATAGTGAACAAATTTAAGCCTTTTAAAATGCTGGGAACCCTGCTTTCGTGCAGCACTGGATGGACCCCAGAAGGATTTTCCCATGGCACGCTGCACAGATTCTGTTGGTGGAGTGGTTCGTCCTCCTTCCCATGCCATGATGCCTTTTATTTCATGTAACAAACAGAATCATCTATCTTCTCCTGATGTCATAACATCCACACCAGCATGGGGCACTCCAGCAGATTTCTTTAGAGCAGATACTCATATTAACAAATGGACTGCTCAGGCCCTAAGTACAAGACCCATGAGAGCATCCAGGCCTTGATCAAGATCACTAACTCCTCGAATACAATGTCTTCTGCAAGCTCCCGGTAGACTATTGTAATGACATGTAAGTTACTGCACCAGATCAGAGTAGCTGTCCATCTGCTCTGTTCTTTTTCTTCAATAGAGACCAACAGCACATTTTCAGAGAGCGACACACACAAAAACGAGATTGAAAAACTTTCCCTGTTTTGTTAGAGGAAATCAAAGTACTTTGCCTTGAGGCTGTGACCCAGGAACAGATCTAGAGTGCACAAGGAAAAGGGGAAGGAGAAAGGAATTAGTTTATTCTTTTTTGCATTATGGAGCCTGTGTTGGCCTGTATCTGTCTGTTTAGATGTCTGGTTGTAGTGTCTCACCTAATGGCCGTTCTGAGGACGAATGTGTTGAAGACACTCAAGTAATAAAGTGTGTATGACTTAGATTAGATTCACAAGGGACCCACTTCTCTTTTCTTTTAAAGTTAATTCAACTCCAGATTTGGTGGGAAATGTATTTTTATGCTTTGCTCTTCTACTCTTCCTTCCAGAAATTTTAATTGGCTACAAAAAGTCTCTCAGTCTGTAACTTAGCATCTGCTATAATTACATATATACACATTTCGTAACAAGACTTCCAAAATCTACAGGTCAGATAGACAGGTTATATTGCTACTGCTATTTTTATGTGGCAGTCAGCCTTAATGTCTGCCAGGAGAATGAAGCAGTCCAGCTTTCCCTGGGAATTGTTTGCAGTCTCAGAAAGGCTGCAACCATACACACACAGTTCATGGTCAGAGTCAAATACACTTACTAGACTTATGTCAGCCCTCGTCTAGCAAGAATTCATGCAAATGCACAATTTAATTCACATATTGTTTTTTCTCAGCATCGGGAAACTTCAGTCACCAGGAAACAAAACTTCAATATATTTCTAATGGGGTAGCGTCTGACACATATCGGATGTTGCCCAGATGCGGAAGAAGATAGCCGGTGCATTGAGGAGATTATGAATTTACAAATATGCTATTGATTACAGCTTTAATAATTCATGACAGTATTTCCCATTCCTATTGGATGCACAAATTTTAGGGGAGATAAAAAAAAGAAAGACTTAAGCTGTCGGACAATTTATATTCCCTATAAAGAAAGCATGGGTATATATTTTTTATTTATATATCTGCATATGTACAGATATATATTTGTACATATATATCAGTACAGATGAAGAATGGCTACCATCACCTGGACTTTTATGATGTCTTGTTTCGATTATGGACATTGCTGAAAGTATGGTGAGGTCTGACAGGCAGGTTGTTTCTTTAGTTCTCAAGCATTTTTACCTTGATAAGGATTTTCCAATCAATGCCTTCCATTATCTGCCAGCAATGTTAATTGAAGATGTATTCACATCAAACACTTCTATCTTATCTGAAGAAGGTGTGTGGAACAGAGTTCCAGTACAATAGAAATAGTAATATTCTGAGACTGTAATTATATTCACACTTCATGTGCTGCTAGAATTACTTGCAAGTTAAAACTATCAAATGCCGCAGTTGTTGTGTCTCTGTATTAGTGATGAAGAAACATTTAATATCAGCTCATAGATGGGAACTTCCCAAACTCTCTGAGATGGGTTTTATATTATTTGGCAGTCTTTATGAAATAACAAAGTCTTAGGCTTTTCTTAGGAAAGGAATATTTATCTGATATGGAGAAGAAAAATGGTGTAGGAGTAAGTTTTCTTTTCTTAAAGTACAAAGCAAAACCACTTTTTAGTCTCCCTTTCTACTTCTGAGGGAAAAGAAGGGCCCAGATACAAATTTTTACCCTAATATTGCAGGTTATCTTATTAGGGTTCTTTGGAGAGCCTTCTTGGTTGGTGCTGTAGGGTTCTTGCCTTGATGGCCACGTTGCCCGAGCCTGTGCAGCCTCCACACAGCCTTACTCATTCTTCTGACCCTCCAGAAGGGCAGAAGGGATATAACCCAACCCAACTGCTGAGAAATCTCCTGACTTCTCAGCTGTGGGATGTTAGCCAGCATGTGGCAGGGCTGTAAAGCGCCTAGGCAGCAGCTTGAGTGACATCATCTTCTGCAACAGTAAGTGATAGTCTGACTTTCTTTCTTTTTTATTGGGTTTGAACTACCTAGAAGGTAGACCATTTCGTCTATGGTGATCCTTATTTGCCATCTCACTAGAATGATGACAATTGCCTGAGCTTCTGTGGTCAGAAAGGGAAGCAGAAGAGATGTTGAGGATGCTCATCTCCATTCTGCTGCACTCTTACTTCCTCAGTCATAGTCAAGGTCTGGCCATGTCTGGGAGCCAACCAGTGACACACTGCAAAATTATTTGGAAACTAGGGCTGAAAATGCTGTTGCTGTTGAAGCTATGATGAATATTCTAATTTAAAAATTGTCATTCCAGTTTCTTCTCTCCACAGAGATCTGAGATGCTTCCAGGGTACATGCCTTTGGGCAGCAGAACAATGGGAAAGGGACTATGGGAGACTATCTGAGACAGAGCCTCTGCTTTCCAGGGAAGAAATGGATCAACACTGGAATCTGAAAGATAAACCATCAGTGGACCATTTTAAAAGTTGCTGCCACAAAAGCCATGAAACCCATGTGAGCAGAATGTGGCTGGGGGATGTACAGAACATGTAGGGAAGAGCCCCATCATTTCCATGTTTCCTTATCCCAGCAGTCTTTGTGGTCTGTTTGTTATAGACTGGAGACCGGCGTTGCATGCATGTCCCATGAAATATGAGTGGTCATCCTGCCTGGGAGTGTAGGAATTCCTTTATGACTTTAGCTTCATGAGTGTGACTGTGATATTTTGGAAAGAGAAAAATTAAAATAGATATAGATCTTTTTTTTTAATTCACATGATTAAACGACTAAGAGCTGGGAGAAAGTCAGGGCTTTCAAGGCTCACTTAAACTGTTAGTATTTTGGGTGCTAGTCAGGAAAAGTTAGGCTTACAGAAACTATAGAAATTAGGCAATTGAGGGAGCTGTAGTTATTAACGCTAATACTGAGTAGTAGTATACTTACAGGTAGTACTGAACTCATCGAGGTCAGCAATAGACCTCAGATTAACCTAAATGGAACTGAATCAAACACACTAGTGATTCCTGTAGTTCTGTGGGATATTTCAAGTGGCAGCAGTACCTCTTGATTGCTAATTACAAATTATGGACATACAAAACTGTAATTTAAATTGAAGTTGCTCATAGTGAAGTAGAGCTGCCTTGATTAGCTGAGAACTGATGGCCTCCTCCTGCTGGGCAGGTACAACACAACTGGAAGCAATTCAAACTCCAATGAAATAAGATATAAATTAAGACTTTCTTTCTTTACTTTCCTTTCTGTAAAAAGCTTCCTCTGCAGCTAAAGGACATCTTTTCATAGGGCGATAGTCTTACACTTCTGGAGAAGGATGCCCTAGGTTTGGTTGCTGTTGAAGTCAGTACATCTTGATACACCCATGATTTGTTATGCACTGTTCTTTTTGTCTAAAGGGATGGTCTCAGTAATGTGTGGGTAACTGCCTTGAGACTATTGAGTTCCCATCCTCTTTCCTGAGGATGCCAAAAAGCTGAAAGATTATGTGATGTGTCCATATTTTGGTTGAGGATAAAGATAAACCAGCAACTAACTTGTCCTAACAGCCAAAGGGAAATCAGACACTTCTTACTTCTGGCAAACGTTGCCTTGAATTAGATTTGAATCAGTGAAATGCCCTAAACACCCTCTTGTCTCTGGAACAGTTGTTTCAGATTTATTTCTAATCTCTTCAAAACAAATTTTATCAGGCAGGAAAATACATGTGCTTACGGGTTGTATAACTCTCTATTGAAATTGCTTAGGATTTTGAAATCAAAGAATCACGGACAGAGAGTTTTGATGGGTGGATAAAAACTTAAGGAAGAGAGAGCCTTTTATTTTTAGGAATCAGCTCCCCAGTCTCTAACTATAAAGCTGAGAATTTGTCTGACTTAATTGCTAAGGTCTAAGGACTAAAGTAGAAAATATAGCTCTGCTGCTTTGATAACCAGGATTGCTTTCAAATCCGTACTCCTTGGTACAAGAGTAGCAGGAGTATGTAGTACAGAGCCAAGAGGTCACTCCTTGGAGAACTTGTCCTAAAGCCAGCTGAGGAACAGAGAAGAGGCTGAAGGAGTAACCTTGCACAGCTGATCTGTAGCTCACTTTGACATGGCTTTGCTCTAAGGGTGCTTATGGCGATGTCACACAGTTACCTGCAAAGATAATGAAGTAATGAAACACACATTTGCCTTGTTCCACAGCACTTTCTCTTCAACACAGAGGAGCAACTCTGGAGAAAACAACTCTTCTTTTCTTATCATATTTTACCTGTGTTTTTTCATCTTCCTCTCCTGCAAGAGTGATAAGAAGTAAAACAGGGCCCCTCAAGGAGATACTAACTTCTCAGGAAAAATAATACCTGTACATTTTAGTCTATACTAGAACTCTAAGCTAATTGAATTTTTACGATATTCCTATGAGGAAGTTGAGTATCATTGCCATTTTACAAGTGGCATAAGTCATGCCTAACTTGTTTATGAACTTCCTCCCATTTCTTTCTGAAATGCCAAGATGGAGGACTCAAGGAACTACAAGCTGAGTCAGCTTCACCTCAATTCCTTGGAAGGTGATGGAGCAGCTAATCCTGGAAAACATTTCCAGGCACTTGAAAGACAAGAAAATCATCAGGAGTAGTCAGCACGAATTCACCAAGGGCACGTCATGTTTGACCAACCTGATAAGCTTTTTACGATGGAAAGACTGCCTTGGCAGTGAAGGGAAAGCAGTGGCTATTGTCTACCTGAATTCAGTAAGACTTTCAACACCATCTCCTGTAAGATCCTCATAGAGAAGCCAATGAAGACTGGGCTGGATGAGCAGACAGTGAGGTGGATTGAAAACTGACTTGAATGGCTGGGCCTGAAGGGTGCTAACCAGCAGTATGAAGTCTAGTTATAGACCTGTGGCTAGCAGTGTACCCAGGGGTCAGTTCTGGATCTGATTCTGTTTAACATCTTCATTAGTGATCTCAATGATGGGGCAGAGTGTACCCTCAGCAAGTTTGACGATGACACAGAACTGGGAGGAGTGGCTGATACACCAGAAGGTTGTGCTGCCATCCAGAGGGACCTCAATAGGCTGGAGAAATGGACTGACAGGAACCTCGTGAAGTTCAACAAAGGGAAATGCAAAGTCTTGCACCTGGGAAATGCTGAGAGCTGACCAACTGGAAAGCAGCTTTGCAGAAAAGGACCTAGGGGTCCTCGTGGACACCCAGTTAACCATGAGGCAGCAGCGTGCCCTTGCAGCAAACAAGGCTAATGGTATCCTGGGCTGCGTTAGGAGGAGTGTTGCCAGCAGGCTGAGGGAGCGATCCTCCCCTTCTACTCAGCACAGGTGAGGCCACACCTGGAGTACTGGGTCCAGTTCTGGGCTCTCCAGTACAAGACAGATACAGAGCTACTGGAGGGAGTCCGGTGCAAGGCCACAAAGATGATTAAGGGACTGAAGCTTCTCTCCTATGAGGAAAGGCTGAGAGAGCTGCGACTGTTCAGCCTAGAGAAGGGAAGGCTCAGGGGGATCTTATCAAATTATATACATACCTGAAGGGAGGGTGCAAGGAAGATGAGGCCAGGCTGTTTTCAGTGGTACCCAGTGACAGGAGCAGAGGCAATGGGCACAAACTGAAACACAGGAGGATCCCACTGAACATCAGGAAACATTTTTTTACTATGAGGGTGGTCGAGCACTGGCACAGGTTGCCCAGGGAGGTTGTAGAGTCTCCATCCTTGGAGATATTCAGAAGGTGCCTGGGCATGGTCCTGGACAACTGGCTCTAGATGGCCCTGCTTGAGCAGGGGGGATTGGATAAGATGACCTCCAGAGTTCCCTTCCAACCTCAACCTTTCTGTGGTTCTGTGAATTCAAACTCAAAGGCAGGAAGAAAGAGATGTATCCTAGAGGAAGGTATTCAGTGCTGTTACTTCAGTTGTTTATGTGTATAAAGCTGATTTTATATATTACAGACACAGAACTGTAGCCTTATCCAGATAACAGTCAGAAATAAATAGGTACGATAAAATCACCTAGATGTGGTAGACACATTTGTATTGTTTATTATTTGTGTGTTTTTAAATGAAATTGTTTTCCTGTTGTACTATAAAAATGACACAGGGGAAGAGACAATTCTGATGCCCAATTTAAATAAGTGGATGATGTCCCCTTCCTTTGAAATCGGTGTGGTACCCTAGTACTTTCTCCCTATACCCACTCTTTCTTCAAAATTAATGGCAACCTGAAGCACCAATATTTCTAATAATCACAAAGATGAAACAGCAGTTCTTGTCTACCAACATCATTCAGAAATCCTAGCAATGAGTTCCGTTTACAAATTTCAAATAGAAATTTTTTTATTCTTTTCTACCTGCAGATGTTTCCAGGAAGCATTTGCTCTGTGTGGAGAATGCAACACTTTGAAAGCAGCATTTCTTCTCATTGTGAAGTAGTTTTTCTAAATGCTCCTTATTCAAGTGGGTGAAGAAAGCAATAAAAATTTTTTCAGCAAAGCGAGTATTGAAGTAGAGAATAAAATATTAGCCTTCCCCAAAAGTTTTCAGTTGTCTTCCATCACCTTATCTTTCAGAACCCAGTGCTTTTTAGAAATCATTCATGACATCATCAAAACAGGCACGAGGGTTTCAGACTCTTTCTCTGCAAAGACCATAGGAAATCTGAATAGCTGTGGGGTATGATGTGCTGGGGAGGCGGGGCGGTGAGCATCTGCACAAGGGGGATCACACTTCCGAAGAGAACATGAAATAGTATTCACGAGGGAATGAACATGTGACACGGGTGTCTGCGTGGTTTAACAGATCTCCGCTTCCACTTCTGTGCTTTGTTGCTCTCCACTAACAGAAGCCGCTGTGTATCATCAGCACGTTGTTGCTGCAACAAGGCGTACTGAATTACAGAAACAAATTTGTGAAAGAGGCTTCGTGGATGGTCTAAAGCAGGATGCGGTATACTGTGAAGCTCTTTCACAGCTCTTTGTCTAACCTAATCATTTAAAGACCTCTGGCAAAAGAGATTTCCACAGTTTTTGCAGTCAGCCAGTTCCGATGCCTTAGCAGTCAGAAAGCTCTTAATAATGTTCATTCTATTACAATTGGGAATAAATTATTCTTCTGAGTTCATCCTCCAGGAGCCATGTTGGCTCCTTTGATCACCATTTATGATAACAACTTTTGTAATTAATTATCATATTGACTCCAACATCCCACCTTCTTTTTCCTCTATAAACTCATTCCTCCAAATTTTTCACTGAAGTGAACTTTTCTTTCCTTGAAGTTATATTTTAGGGACCATTTATTCTCACAACTCTTCTCCAAAATCTTAATTTTTTCCTCAGATATTGACATTTCTTTCCTTTTTTTTTTTTTTTTCCTATTGCAGAACATTTTTCAGGTTTTTCTTTGAAATCACAGGGCTTTAAATTTAGACTTTCTTTTTAAAAAAGAAGCAAAACTGAGACTGTCAGAAAACCAAACAACTCTGAGGGATTTGACTTCAAGAAAAATGCCAAATATCATGAAGCTGATGATTAAAATTGCAAGAGCTGGCAGCATGACAATTACAGGTGATGAATATGTATGCCAAGGCTTGCCAGACGTAGTAATTAACAGATTGATGTGCCTGAATGCTGCATGCCACAAATTTAGAAATGAGGGTAACTCTTCAGCTTTATGCTTTGTTCTGTACTGAACATCCTGCTGTACCTTAGAAAACACACAGGAGTCACAGCTGAAAGCCACGTAAGATAAACGAGAGAGCAGACTCGTTTGAGCAGCACACCACCTTCAGCAGATGTGTAGAATGAGTCCACGTATAAAGGATGTGATTTTTCTAACCGAAAGGGAGGCATTTTAGGTGTCATTGTGCATGGATACGGTTTGTCTCACCACTGTGTCCCCACATTCAGAGCAGACTCACAGCGCCCACGCCCGGTCGGTGTCTGTATTTGGGTCTCTGCACTTCAAAACATGACAACTGTGTTGCATACGTGCGCTGTAGGCGCACGAACCACAGCCTGGGCATCTCAGCCCAGAAGCAGTTCACCTCCCATTACCAGACATCTCCCTGGGTTTTCGGTCTTCACATGGCTGCTTGTAGTTAGGCTGGAGGCACGGTTATACCGAAGGTATCTTCCATAGTGAGAACACAAGAAATGCCCTGAATGGCCAGGGCAGTGGTCCAGCTAGACCAATATGCTGCCGTGGATAGGAGCAAAACGGGATGCAATTTGGGGAGAACATGTGAGCCTGCTCAATTCCTTTCCCCTCACACTTCTCCTGAGCCTGAACTGTTGTGCTGGGGATGCCAGAGCTGCTTTCCTGCCTATCCACTTTGCCTCTCCATGTATGGAGCCACGGTCCATGAATTTTTCTGGAGCATTTTTAGACCTACTGTTGATATTTGCCTTCACAACCTCCACTGGCAGCAAATTCACTATCCAGTCTGTAAAGAAGTGCTTATTTTTTCATCTGCTTAAACCAACCTCCTGCTAGTTTTAGTGTGTCCCCCTCGCTATAGTGGGTGGTAAATAACAGATCTGCAGTCACTACTGCTTCTCTGAAAAAACAAAAATCTGATATGCTGGTATAAAATGCACATTCACTTGACACTGGGTCTGGAGACAGTGGAAGTGGAAGAAATAAGAGAAGAGAGATTTGGGGAAAATCCTAGATTAACTAGTGTAAAGCAGGCACAGTGTAAATTCAAGCAGATTGGAGTTATGAGAGACCGCAGGAAATACGTGGAGAATTATTGAGGCTGCACAGGGAGCTGGGTAGAGATTGTGTTGGTGGCCAGGCAGGGGACAGGTGGACATCAGTTTCAGCTGGGGACAATTTTCCATGAATACCCTGCCGCCTGCTTTACACTGACTGCTTCCAGGATCCGATACCAATGGGCCCACTGAAATATGCATCAGAGAGAGCTTGTGCTATGTCAGAGACATGCTGCACCCTGCATAAAGTGGCCCTTGAGCACAAACTGAGAAGGGAACAAACAAGTTAATGGTCCTTTCTCTTTGGGTTTGCCTTACAGCACTTTAACTGGACCATGCTGCAGGTGACATTGTGTATCCTCAACCACATGATGATCCTGAATTATTTTTTTATTGGAGGGGGAAGGATGTTCTTAAATTTCAAAATCTTAAAAGTTTAGAGTCCAATTATTTTTGGCAAAGAAGATTGATGGTGAATGAGTTGTGTCTGTCAGCTGTCAAATTAACAGTCTCCCAGATCTTGTTCTTTTGAAGACACGTTAATATAAAGACAAGAAGAAAACAGAAGAAAAAAACCCCTACAGAGTCATATTTTAGTCAAGCAAAGTCACGGAGAAGATTCAAACAGCTTGGTGTGTTTGATTGAATAAATGAAACATGTAGATGAAAGAAGATCCAAAATCTTTTGATCCCTTTCATATGTTTTTGCTTGTGAGGTTGAGAACTGGGGCATAAGATCATTTCAATGTACCTCTGTCTCTGCTTTAAGCAGAAATGAGTTTTTATAGTAGGGACAACCAGAGGAAAATGCCATCTGATGTTTAGCACCAATATGGAGGCACACAGGATGTGTAAACATGCCAGAGAAATGCATGTTAGATTTTCATCCCGTTTGAAACTGAGCACAAGATGTCACCTGAAAGGGTAGTTTGATGCTGTGGAGAAATCAAGAAACTCATAGTGTTGTCTATGGGCATTAGATAGTAAACTGAGATATGAATGAAGGGTGGTTCCTTTTTAAGATAAGAATGAACAAAGTTTCCCGTGTCCAAGGTGGAAAAAAAGAAATTAAGCTCACCGGAAGGGTCATATGAAACTCCTGAGGGCCTTAGATTTGTTTTCTGTGGCACGTGTGCTTTCCTGTATTGGCTGGTAATTTGATAATATTTCTATAATAAATGTATTGTATTGTATTGCATTGCATTTTTTTCAGTAAATAAAATAAATTATATGTCAATATTCTGTTATGTTTTTAAAATGTTCCTGTCTTTAATAAGTGACTATTATTATTTGGCTAACATCTTGCAGATGTTGTAAAAGGAAGGGGGTTGCATGAGAAAAGGATAACTGGGCTTAGGAAGTTTGTCAGATCAAGCACTCCCAAAAGAGGGAAATAGTACATTTGCACTTGCCCAGGTACTTCCGTAAGGAAGCACCTCTCAGTAGCTCTGAGAATGGAAGAGGTACCCATGAGTGCTGCCTGTCTTTGAATTGGGTGAGGAAAGCTCTCAGGGAAGCTGGCTTGAGCATGTGCTATTTTATGTTCATAAGAATAACCTGCTTCTATTTAAGGAAGGGTCTACTTCTGCGACTATGATCCCCTTTTAAGTAGATCTGTAATGTGCAAACCCACCCCTGTCCCCAGGGCTTTTTCTTTTCCAAACTGTGTGGCATATTGCAGAATATTCTAAACAAACATTCATTGAATATTGCTATATTTTTAGTGAAAAGCAACCGTCTTGTTTCTTGCTTCTCTTTTGTGAGGCAGCGGCATCAATCTGGCCATACCTAGCTTTTCAGGTCAACTAACAACAGCTTGACAGAAAAACTGTTGGCATTAACTTGTTTTGATGTTGGTGCTATTATCTTTTAATCTGTCCAAAGAAAATTATCTGCACGACCTTGAAAGATTTCTATATTAGGTTCTCTAGGTTGTTGCAATGAAAATTATCATAAACCACAGCCCTTGAATCTTTTCTTAACAATTGTCAGTGCATGCTAATGAACCCTCCTCATTTATTTACTTGAAATACCTTACTGAGGGGGGGAAAAAAGTGGCAGAGAGGAAGCATCAGGTCTTCAGACTGTCCTCAAAGATTTCACAAATGCGGCAGCAGCTGTAGGTGCTCTTTGCATTAAATTGCATGCAGTTGATCTAATAGGAACTTCGCGCTGTATCAATCGGAAAAAGCAAACAAGCCCTAGCCTAGGAATCTCACCTCTGAGCTAGTAATAACTCTCGCTCAGTAGCCCACTAAAATTCCAGGGATTTTCCAGGATTTGTGCACCTCTTTTGAAAACCCACACTTTCAGGCCAGAAGATTTTCAAAAGCCACAACCCTGCTGCTAGTGGCATCTGTCCCAGGATTTCCTCCCCGGTGCCCAGACAATGTGGCACAGATACACTGGACACCTACTCCCCCAAGCATTCAGAAGGATCCTCGGCACTATCTAACTAGTCTTTGTACCCCTTTGCAACATGCCTGCACCCCCCCAGCTGCTTCCTGAGGACGGTGCTGCACCCTGCTGCCAATGCCACTCCTGCTGTGGCCCCGGCCACTGGGTTTGCTGCTTCTGTCCAAGCCACCTCAGACTTCGTAACATGTTGGAGGTGGCTTGGATAAAAATTCAAGGTAAAGCCTTCAGAAGTTTAAGCAGCACAGGGGGTAGGAACAAAACAAGAGTGAAATGTAATAGCATCTTAAGCAGAAAGGGGAGTGAAGTACATTATTACGTGCCCCCCAACAGTTCCCATGATTTAAGAGCGTGCATTTTGCTGAAATGATTGACTGGATTGTGTTTTTTCTCCACCTGTCTGTTTAGTGTAGCATTTTGGTTTGCTGATCATCCATCAAAAAAACCCAAGTCAAATCCCGCATGAGGGCCCGAATGAGAAGTTACAACTTCTGAAACAGGTGCAAATATTCCCCTATTGCTAAATGGAAGGCTACACTTGCCTGCTGCCACAAACATCAAAGCAATAAATAGAAACAGGCCAGTAAGAATTATAGATAAGATAATAGGTTTTTCACAGTGCATTACTAAAAAGGAAGAGTAGATCGGCTGCTACACAGGACATTAATTCTTTGGCTATATCCTGAGCAGTGGGCAAAGTTTAAATTGATTTGTCCCAGAAGCATCTGAGAAGAAAAGTCATTTTACAAGATATTTTTTTCGTATTTACTTATTAAATGATGCACCTCATAGCACTTATTTGTTGATCTATTTCTCTTCTTCCTTCCACGGGATGTGTCACTCTGTTATCCGGACTTCTGCTCTGATCTCTGTATTTTCATTCAACGAGGGGCTGTTTGCGTTACAAGAATTGCAGGAGGTTAGTGCCTGTCCGCCCTCCTTGGCTCCCATCGGGTCCTGGTAGTGGGAATCCCTTGGAAATGTTCTAAACCATGACTACAGTTTGGACTGAACATGGGAAATGAATCAAGTCAGTCTCATTTACAGAATACTCTAATAACTTCAGAATGTCTTTGAAGAAATACGCACTTGAGTCTGGTCTCTCCAGCATATTTCTGCCCTGCTAACAAGGAGGATCCTTGCTTTTTAATTCTCCTGCTTTCCTGCTTCAGCTCCCAACTACAGCTTCCCAGCAGAATAGCTGCTTGACACGAGAGTGATATGCAGTGTCACGTGCAATTCTGTCTGCCACACAAATTCCAGATCCGCAGACTTTGTATTGGGGTCCTTGCATCATGCTGGGACTTCAACCCTCGAGTCTCTTCCCACGTTTCCTCTGCTGCCGCTCACTAAACTCTATGTAAACCTTCTCCCTCATGCCTCCTTGAATACCAGATGTGGTACATTCTCACAACATTGGACAGCTGTTCTTGAAGCATTTCTGAGCACTGCTTCTGCCCTGGGATCTCATCAGACCATCTTTCATTTATGCAACAGAATTGAGCCAGTGTCTGTAGTCCACTTTTCCGTAATTTATGGGGAAAAAAAAATATCCTCTTTCCTAATCTCCCTGTTATTAGGATGCCCTAGTGCTGGCCTGGATGGAGTTCAGAGCTAACATTACAGTTTTGCTTCTGAGGAACATTTGCTATTGAAACTTAGAACATCTCTGTTTTTCATATAAATCAGAAATGTTTGTATTTCTCATACAGCTGGTTTAGAACTGACCAGGAAATGAAGGGCTTGGTTAGAACATAGTGTAAATTTCCATTCCTTCATGTGCTTCTGATCGAAGGTTTCAACTCTCTGATGGTCGAGGCAATGTTCAGGTTGTGGTCCAGCATTGTGAGTAGCTGGCATAAGCTAAATGTATCTTCCCTGGGTGTCTAAAGCAAGCTGTTCAGCTCTATGGCCTAGGCTGCCCTTTATTTATGGTTGCTGTGTGTGTAAGCATAAAATCTTTGCTTGCTCTTTGTAGTTAATGTTGCAGCACACGGAGGCAGCCAAGATATCGTGGCTTGAACCTTGCATTTAAATTTTTGAAGAACATTGATCTTCAGGATTTCAGAGATGCCAGTGGGTGAAATAATGACCTCGGTGCCAGATGGGTCCGCACAAACAGAATGAGCTGAGGTGAGCGGGACTCGGCGTGAGAGCTCTCCCTGTGCTGAGAGAGGAACACCCCACGCAGTGCTGCATGTGATTTCCTGCAAGAACAGGGACTTAACTCCACGCTGACTAAGATTTCATTCAAAAATGGAGTCTGCTGCTGTGTGGGTTTGTGTATTTATATATGTATACAAACACACTCTTGACTGATAGTTACATATCTGTATACACCCTTTCACAGTGATAATGGACTCAATCTGAGCTAAACTCCCCCCCCCTCGAAGTAAGAGGTTTGGGAATTACGCAGGGGATGATAGACATTTTGCTCTGATAGCTGCCTCTATATTTCCTGTAGCATGCTGTTTTCACCCAGGTGCCTTCCCTCAGATTCACTTTACAGTTACCTTCGGTCAAGGACACATGGGGTAGGGCAGCATCAAGGAAACTCAAGTCACTGCACTTGGAGGAACTGGGATGCATCAGGAGGATGCACTGGCCAGGGAATCAGGGAGGAGGAGGGAGTTTTTGTGTTGGGGAGAACTCAGCAAAATTTGGGATAAAATGGAAGTCAAAATGCATGGGCAAGAGAACATGAGAACTCAACACTCATTGTTACTTTTTAAACTACCAGTTGTGAATGTGAATCAAAATTAAGCCTGTACAAAGTATGAATCTCTTCTCTCTCCAAACCCAGTATCTATGCAGATGTGACAGGTCATGCACCAAGACCAAGGAGGTCCTACAAAGCTTTTCTTAGAAGTTACTTGCACAGTAGCCATGCTCTGAGGGGCTCATTCAAGCTCAGAGTGTTCATTACACTGTGCCCTGTATAAATATCTTATCTCACAGACCCTGCCTTGAAGGACTTTTAGCTGTAGGAATAATTCAAGTAGTCAGCTCAAAATGAAATGTAGTCTAGGGGCATGGTGCAAGCTTTGAAGAGCTAAACCAAACCCAAACGTCTTCCTTCTCTTTTGCTAAGTCAGCTCAGCTCAGTTTTTGTTGGTTCCAGTCCTGATGTCAGGTGGGGGAATGAGTAGCAGGGACAGGTGAACTCTTTAGAAGCAAAGAGTAACTTCTATGTAAATTTTCCTTTTTTGCACTGTGAGTGACAGAAAATAGACAATTCCATCTGGAATTGTTTCCAGCTTCAATGCTCATCAAAGCTTTCTGCAAGACATCAGCAAATTATTGAGAAATACTATCTCATCCTCACAACTTGAACGTGCCTTGCACAGAACAATTCCTTGCTGGAAGGAACGGTTAAGTGGTAAAGGGGAGGCTGGGGCAGACTGGGGCTTTGGTCCACTGGTGTAGCCGCTTTCCAGAAACTCCACAGCTGCGGGAGAACATGGAAGAGTTAGCATATATATGAAGGCCTCTAAGCTACCTTTGGCAAGGATGTATCTGGGTTCCCAGAGCAGAGCTGGGCACCATTTGACATTCAGCAGGGAGCGAGGAGTATGAAGAGCCCTATGATCATGAACAGTTTGTTCTGACCATTATAGAAATGGTTGTCCCTGGTCAGTCTAATGGAAATATCGAGAGAGTGATGCCAAAGGGAGAGCCGTAGCTTGTGTGTGCCCTCTGTTCTGCAGGCAAGGAAACAGAGCTGCTTTCAAAAACATTTTGTAGGAACAAAATAAAAAGCAAGTTTAGAAAGACACTCAATAACTTATTGAAGTTGGGAGGAGGGAAGCAGGCAAAAGCATCAGTAACAAAAATATGTAAGTCTCTTGACAGTGTTTATTTAGTGATTTTCAGTATTTAATAACAATGAATATTGATTAAATAATGAATAAAATTTATTAAGCACACATAGTCGAGTTAATTAGATTTTATTATTTGAGTAAGGAATTGGATATTAAAAATTCAAGTCTTCTGCCAGTAGCTGGCCTCACAGAGTATCATAGGGAAACACTCAGTGCCCCCGTCTAAGCAACTCCAATGTTTCACCACATCTCCAGTCCTAACATGTACAGAATGGAGGAGGGGGGGGAAGTATAAATGTTCCATCTCCTCTGAAGATCATGTACGAATTACAGTAGACACTGCCATGGAGTGGATTTAGGTGATAAATAAGACCGTAGAAACGGAATAAAAAAAAAATCCTAATTTTCACTACGCACCAAGAAGTGCTGATTACTGCCTAGAAAAGACAAAAGGGTAATAATTTGACATTTTTGCTGTTAAAGAAAAAATCTTGCAAAGGAAGACTATAATGACACACAGCCATATAAATAAATTAGACTACGTAGTAGTAATTTAGGGCATTTTCTAGCAGTCCTTCAGTATGATTTCCCAAAATGGCCCTTTCTCTTGCATATAAATCCCTTGCTCAGCTCTTGGCTATGTACATACTCAGATGTCCTGTAGAATGATGGACCAAGTGCCAGCTGCTCCATCTGCGATGTCTGGTGTGCATCTGTCACCACAGGAAGAGAAACCAGTGCTATTCTATGCTGTAGAACAAAAAAGCCATCAGGACTTTCCTCTGTACCCCAGGGCTTTCCATGATGGATGCTGTGTTGACGCAGGCATTATACAATATCACTGCAATGCTTAAATGATAGCAAACTTCCCAAGTGAGGCTACTGTTACAGTGGCAACAGCCAGAATTCCCAGTTTGAGCCTGCCGCCCTGTCCCACACCACCCACCCTCCCTGGGGAGCTGGGGCAGCATCACCTGCATGGCCCCCCCACCTCAGTGGTGAGGAAGGCACAGGGCTGAAGGCAGGCAGCGCTCAGGGCAGGGCAGAGTAGCGTGACACGCATGCAGATGCTTGTGAGGAGGCTGCTCGGAGCTGAAGGTCTGATACTTCAAGGAAGGGGTAACAAAGAAATAGGGGCCCCAAGTGTGGACATCAGCAGAGCCACCTCTACGTGGCAATACGAGCTCCATATCCACTGCCCACAGCCTGGGAAGTAGGTATGGCTCTGTAAAGATGGGGAATGTGGCAGAGCTCCTGACTTTGGGTGCACACCACCGCCACAGAGTGAGCTAGGGAAGGCAGCTGGACCTCCACCTCCTCCCAAAGACCCATCCCTTGGGCCAGCTGGAAGGTGGGGTGCACCTGAATCAGTGTTGCTGTCATGGGGCATGGGACCAGGGCCGGACACTGTGCCTTGGTGCACACTCAGAGGTCAGTTCATACCTAGCCTGTGCCTTTAGGGGAAGCAAAGTGTTTTCTATGGGATCCTGAATGACTCGTGTGTGTCTTGAATAAAAGTAGAACTAAACCCCCGTGCAGAGCATGGTGCCACACTGCACCCCCACTGTCTGGGAAACAGCTGAACCCACAAGAACTTGTGGTTTGCTACAGCCACGTAGAAAAAGACTTACAGAAAACATAAGGGAAAGAATTAGGTTGGGATATGGTAAGAAAAAGTAGAACATCCTTCAACCACAAGAAGTTTCCCCTGGAGCCCTTTCCACTCTTGCTTTCTGTACATAGATATATGGTTGAATAAATAAATAATATTTCTTTCCTCTTGCAAGTTGTGCTTGACAGCTTTGGGGGCTGGGGATTTGGTTTGAACTGATACAGATGTGTGCATCTGGCATATCACTTTTTCTATTTTCTTTGTTTTTAATGTCTCTGACACCTTCAAACACAGACCCTTGAGGCAGATCGAGTTTTTCATTCTCTATTTTGGCATTTATATGCTGCCTATTATTATTCAATACTGACACCACAACAGTCTATGAAAGCCATAAATGGGACCCAGGCCCCACTGTGCTGAGATCTACATAACTATGTAACTGGACCTCCACAGTAACAAGGAATATTATTATTATCTCTCCTTTTTCCAAAATTTGTTTAAATGCACATATGCAGGGAAAACATATGTAACAGCACATGCAAGTCCTGACAGGCACGCAGATGGTCTACTCCAGCTTCAAGGGCCATCTATATGAAGGTTTTTAAGTTAAATTAGAGCTGTGGCATACAACCCAGAATGTGAACAATTAAACATATGCATGCATACTTTAAGTGAATACTTACCTACACTCCAGAATCTTAAATCTCCCTCTCTTACCTCAGACAACCTGTGGATATTCACACAGATGAAAGGACAGATTTGGACGTACTATTGCTGCAAGCAGTTCACGCTGTTCATTCTTTAGTCTTGCTCAATGCGCTGCCTGATCACCTTGCATGCACTAGAAAGCTGTGACGTGCTCCCCTTGAGGTCATACCATCTCCCACACAATGCTATCTGCTCCTATCAAAACGGTTATATCACCCTCTCCCTGCCCAAACACCTTCCCTCTCTGTCTTGTGAAAATCCCGAATCCCAGGACCTGGAAGAGGTTTACAACATGTGACCTGCAAGGACCACATCCAAATGACCTACCCCACAGTGGTGTTTGCATGGAGCTGGCACGTTCTAGCCAGCACCAGCATGCTCTCTTTTGGGAGCTCATGCTGCTAGAAACAGACTGTTTGGTGGAGAAACCAGTACAGTCTTTTTAAGTCTACACCAGGCACGGCCGTGGCAAAGGCACGCAAAGCCATCAAAACCATTCCAAACAAATCCACATTAACAACCCACTGGAGTCATGCGGACTTTTGTCCAGCACAGACACCCCCCAAACTAAGCCAAGGTTGTCGGTGGAATCTTTGCCTTCCCACCATGCTCCCTGTGAAGCTTCCACCTCTCCATCTGCTGCCACATTTTCTTTTTGTCATTAGTAACAACCAACATTCTTAGGGCTAGGTTAAGAAGAGGGCTGTTTTTCAGCCCAGGATTTATATTTATATTTATATTTATATTTATATTTATATTTATATTTATATTTATATTTATATTTATTCTTTTATTCTTTTATTCTTTTATTCTTTTGTTCTTTTATTCTTATTCTTATTCTTACTTTTATCTTTACTCTTACTCTTTTCAGCCAGAGAGCAGGGAGTGTGCGTTTGGTTTAGGGTACTGTGAGAGAGTGCAAGAGCTGCTTGGGACAGCATCAGTGGATCGTGCCAAATGAAGTGGGCCGAATGCAGCACAGTCTTGCTGTTCAACAGGAGACTGTTCACCAAAGCTCTGTTTGGTTTGTTTGGGAGAATCAGCTGGAGCCAGGGAATGAACAAATTGTTGCTCAGTGTCAGTGAACAGTTTAGTGTTGAAGTGTGTGAATTAGCTGCATTTCACTTGTCAGGGTAGACATAGCCTGTGAAGATACGTTTGAGAGCTGATCGAGCATAAATATAATTTTCCTGAGCTGATTTTGAAGGTTTTTATTCCTCCTCATTGACTTTTTCCTCCCCCTGCTATTTCTATGCTATTTTCTATATTTCTTGAGAGGCTAAACATCCTGTAGGAATGTTGACACCCTAAGCCTTTTATGGGAAGTCCAAATTTATGCTGTGATACGGTTCAGTCCCAGAAGGGGTGAAAGATTGTCCCCACCTAAGACCTGCTGAACAGCCGTATGGTACGGACTTGTGCCAGTCCGGTAAGAAGTTGTCCGTGTAATGCAAAAACACAGCACATCTGGCAATGCTGGGAGTTATCAGCAGAGGCACTGAGGGCTTTGGGGAATGAAAACTAAACTACCTTCTTAGCCATAAGTAAGTTATATAAGTAAATACAAGAAAATGATATTGCTGAAGAAAAATTGCTGTCTTGGGCTTTGATTGATTTTCATTACTTCACACACACTTGAGGAAAGCAGACCTTGATTAGTCAGAATTATTTGGCAAATTTCTTTTGTCTTAAGCGCTCTGCACTGAATTCCTCTAAACAAACCACGCACACTCAGAATGGGTGTTTCTTTCTCTACCTTTTAGACTAGGCTGGTGCTTAAACAACTACAAAAAAAGCCTAAATAAATTGGAATTTACTCAAGGTTACTTTTCTTTTTGCATGTTTTGTTCGAACCTAGGCCCTTCAAGATTGTGGGGTTTGGGGTTTTTTTCTTTGTTTGTGGGTTTTGGGTTTTGTTTGTTTTGGAGTTTGGTTGCTTTGTTTTGTTTTTTTAATTATCTGCCATAAACCTTTTCTTTTTTTTCTGTAAAGAGTTCTGAAAATCATTTACACATATTTCACTGTGATGATTTCACAATCATAATCTTGTACTTGATTTATGCCAGTTGGATTTGATTAAAAAAATAGGTAATGTGGTGTTTGTTTTTATATCCTGACTGAATCAGTGTGGCTCTTGGAAGTAAGTCTCTGCTGTGATTGTGAAATAACATTTTACTAGAGATACTTATATTAGTGTTGTTGCTTCTGCAGTTATTGAATTAGAATCATCCTGAAACTGAATCTAAAAGAGATGAGATGCAGCTAAACAAAGCTGTATAAAAATCTTGAATATTTGTAAAAGAGATAAATGGAGTATGCTATTTATCTGTTTCAGCAGAACTCATAAATCAGCTCTAAAATAGGTTATTGGAAAAGGTAGGCTTGCATCAGTCCAGTTTAAATATAAGTTTTCTGTTGATTTCCACCCTGCCCTTGCCTTGAATACACAGAATTCTTTTGGATTTAAAGACATTCTCCTATGAAAGAAATCAGCTTCTTGTCTTTCATTCCAACTCTGGCTGCTTTATCCTGTCTAAAATGTACATAACATATATACTTATAATTTTGGCTGTAGTAACCAAAGAATTCCAGCTTGAATTAATTGCAAAGATGCTTAGCATTTTCCTACTTTAGTTCTACGTGCTGCATATGCTGATGAGGACGCTGACATCTGTATGTAATCTATTTCATATAAAATGGAATTCTGATATCAAATACAACCCAGGGAAGGTATTTCTGAACTAGGTGAAGTTAATCCCAGGGGTCAAAAGAAACTCTATTAATCCCCTACCATTCATTTCTTCTCTCATCCGTGGTTTTGGGTTGTTTTTTGCGGGGGGGGGGGGGAGGCGAGGGGGGGGGACAGGGGGAGGGATGGTGGAAACAGGTTCTCTAACTTCTGCTACTCCGTGAAATTCTGGTTGGTTATTCTGTTCCTTGAGCCTCATGGAAGGTTCGAATCTGTACGTTAATCCTACTTGCACGATGCTTTTACTGTGCATTTCTTTAACAATTGCATGAATGATTTAAATCTTAATTTAAGATTAACTTCATCATAAATTATAGTGTGGAGTTGGGAAAGAAAATCACTCATTTATACAAATAATGGAAGCTAGATTTTCAGTAATACTGGTGGTAATACGTGTTCTTATACTTGGGAATTATGAAATCTCTGTTAGTTATTAAGACTTAGCCAGCATTAATTAACAGATCCAACGGATCCCGGCTGGAAGCATGACGCGGTGGCATCTCAAAGGCGGCTGCTGGAGCGCAGTGGGAGTGTGGGAGGCAGGGAGGGAAAGCAGGAGGACACGTAGCTCCTAACCATTTACTTTCCGTCTGCTGTCTTCACTGTCCAAGAAATGACTGCCTTTGGTCCAAAAGTAATCATTTAGCAGAGGAAAGAAAGTGAGGGGAAGAGAAAGAAAAACAGAAACCGACGGTGATCACTGACCAGCAGCAATACTGCCCACCATTGTAAATATGGTACGGGGAGACAGAAGATGCTGCTGGCTCCAGTGTTCTGCTTCTTCACAAAAATATTCCAGCTGGAGCAGGGAGAAACTCTCAGAGATTGTGCCAGTTCACGTTTGAGGCATTTCCTTTTGATTCTGCCTCTCTGCAAATGGATTGAAGCTAGCGCTTCCAACCACTACACCGCTATCTGTTATTCACACTCAAATATCAGGTAATTCAACTGAATCAGAGGTCCTGTTGATTTAGCAAAGTACAAAAACAACGTGTGCTGTGGTCCGTGACACAAAGAAGCTACATTGAACTGAACAAAATGGGCAAAAAGCAGCAGGAAATAGAGAGAAAGGATATGGCGCACAGGCAGAGCCTTCAGTGTGATGACTAGCAAAGTCTGCATTGAGGAATAAAAGGGAGGCAGGAGGGAACTGAAAGGAAGGAAGCAGCACAGCAGAGGAACAGGGAGAGCAGTGTGTATTGAGAAGAGACTGGAGATAGGGAACCGAGAATATAAGAAAAAAAATTCAGACCTCCAAATTTAATATCATTGCTCAGTAGTTTTGGAGGGAAAACTAATGTATTCTTTGATTTCCGTGACACAGAAGTTGAAAGGCGCACTTGACCCAAGCACTCGTATTCCCTCTCTGGAAACAGAGCACTTTTATTTTGAAGGATCTTCCTGCATTTAACACATTAAAGATGAATTCTTGTCTTATGGCCAGGTTCAGAAACTGTGCCCTTTCTGTGGCTTTTTTGTACCATTGTTACCTCACTTCACACCTTGAATGCCCCTTTTCTGGGATTCTTGTGTGGCTGTATCTTGTACTATCCAGTAATTTCAGTATTTCTTCCCACCCCTTTCTGGAGGTCATTCTCCCCATTTGAAAGCCTTCCACAGCTTCCACAATTGTCTTTGTTTTCACTGCAGTTTATTATACCAGTGACTGTTTTGTGTTTGCTGGTGGATGCAGCATGGTTAAATTCATATAGAACTTCAACAAACGTCTCAGATGTTTCTTCTATTTGTCATTACATGAAGGTTCTCTCTGTGTTAGTCATATGCATATTTATACATAAACTTGCATAAGTTTGCACCACTGTTGGGTCGGTGTTTGGGGATGACTAGTTTTCTTCTCTGCATTGAGGCTCAAATGATAGGAGAAATGTTTATTTTTTTGCTAGCATCTCTTTTGAAAAACACTAGAAAATGTTCGCAGATTCTCTAGATCCTTGCTAAGCTACCTTTTGATTTATAATTTCAAATAGAATTTAGTAATGAAAGAGAGGCATATGTGCCCCTCCACTAACAGACCCTAGTGAAACACATTGCCTTTTATATTTTCAGGTGTCTTGTCTCTGCCTTGGTCTATCTCTGCTGTTTTATTCCCTTTTAAGTTGGTGGTCAGTATGGAAAATACTGAGATTCATTACTAATTTTTAAGGAGGAAGGATATAAAAAGAAAAAAGTTTACTAGTTGGCTGACAGCTGGGAGTTGACTAGTACATGAAGTTCCAAGGCATTTCTAAAACAGACTTTATTTGGTTACTTCATTTTTTTTCAGGTGAGATTTTTGTATTTTTGTTAGATGTGTTGAGTCTTGCCGTCATTTTAGACGACTGAAAATTATGTTTGCAAAGCAAAAAATACAATACAAATAAATCAATATTGCCACATCATAAAATGTACATTCTTCATTTAGTTTAACAAATCTATAGTAGATGATTTATTCTAATACTCATGCACACACTCCCTGGCCTCTGTAGAGTTAAGACTGAATTCCAGCCATCATATTAAACCTGCCCCATCATTTTCCTATAACTGACTTTGAGATGAAAAATTTCCATGACTATTCTGATGTGAAAAAATATTTTATTTTTCAGAAAGTTTGAATAGAATAGTTTAAAGTTGTTAAGCAGTGGAAGAAAATTAATCCTCCTTCTATATATTTTATGTTCCAAAGAGGATAAACTCCCTCAGTGGCATTATAAAGACTTCTTGACTACTTAAACCCATGTAGCTTTCTTTTGCCATCAGAAGAGGTACAAGCTGGTTATTTTGAGATTCAAGAAATATTTTTTGAGGCAACAGATTCTAACCTCCAAAAAGAACATTTATTTTTCACTGAAAAATCTAAATTGAAAAAGCCCCCAAAGCCTCTTTCATCCAGCTCCCACAAGATAATTTAGGCCCATGATCACAGGAATCTCAGTGCCAAATTCTTCTTTCTGTTTGATGTTTTTGCTAGAGATCTTTAATATCTTATTCCACATTTCTTTTCCTCTCTTCTCCCTATCCCACAAAATATAGTGCTACAGAATAAAACTTCAGAGCTGTGATGGTGAAAGTTGATACTCTCATCGGCTGCTGGTCAGCCTCAGATCACAGCTGAACACATATACAATATCCTTGAATATTTTTTAACATGGTTATTGGAGAGAAGAATCTCTTGATATCCCTTTTCCTGTCATCCCCATTTAGCAATTGTTATATATTAATGTAAAAGTGACAAACGGATGAGATAAAACCTACAGAGGGATAATCTCCCCTTCTCTCTAAAGCAGTTCCGCAGAGGAAATGTATCATTCAAATCCTTGTGTCTTGCTACATGAATGGACAAAAGGTAGATAATACTAGTTCCCACGATCAGATAGACCCCTTCTTCACTCGCTGCCTTCCTTGGGAAAGCCAGGTGGCCACAGTCCTCAGCGCCACAAGGAACCTGTGATAAAGCACTTGCATGGAAGGACCCAGATCTCCAAGTTATAGATGTGATAACCAAGGAATAAGCAAACAGCAAGCTGAAGACAGTAGCAAATTACCTTTCAAGATCTATTGTCTTTAATTTTGCTCTGAAAAGATTAACTGAAGCTATAAAAATAATTTTTTCAATTGTTTTAATCTTCCAGTATATGAGATAGCTAACATTAATTGAGAGCAATATTATATTTTTTATAATATCCATCCTAAAATGGATTGAAGCCAGCAACCAAGAAGGAAAGATTTCTGGGCTGGCTTTAACCTAAGCCATACCTAAGCTAGTGATGCAGAGCTGAAAGATTTTGAGTACTGCCCTCTCCTATCCTAAGCTTTCTACAACCAGGTTGCAACTCAGTTGCTGTCCCTGCACAACAGAGAATGGCCAGTCTTCCTGGGAGTTTAATATTTTGGGCAGTTGTTCACAGTGCCGATAGGATTTGCAAAACTCATTCATGTGTGTGAAACAATCTTTTACTTGTAATTCCTACTTCCCACAGTACCAGTGTGACTAGACCACTGTTGTTTTTTTGTAAAGGAAAACTGCACTTACAGCTTTTTTCAGGTAAACTGAAAATGAGGATAAACAACCATTATCAGTATTGGAATTTTTTAAAGAAGAAAGGTTTTCAGTGTGAATAGAAAATACGATTACACTAACCAAGAAACACATGCAGGAGGCTTCCAGTCCAAGCATAAGCTGATCAGAAGCTGTATCAGCTGTGCCCTCAGTTCAGCAAGGAGCAATTAGTAGCTTCCTGAGAATTTGAGCTTCCTTTGAAACATCCGTCATTAAGTATCACTGGAGACAGTAAACTAGCCTGGGTGGCCATTGGCCTGCTCCACTGGGGAAATGCGTAGGTTTCTTGTGCTTTGGTCAGTTCACATTATTCAAGGTTAATTGGCTATTCTGCCACTTAAAGCTATTTTTAAGCTCACTGTTTCACTGGACACTACACAGATTTTGGATTTTCTGATTTAAATGTCAGTAACAGAGAAAAAAATGCTGTTTTTTTAATGTTCATTTCAGACTGTGCTTTAACTAGTGTATGCAGGAGAGTCCCAATTATTGGTCCCCCTCTGAGAGATGCTCCCTTTCTCATGAGTTATTATGTCTTCGATCAGCTCATTTGTTAAGTCATCAAGTTAGACAAATATATTTGGTGCTGCCAGAGAGGGCCAGGTGGAAGGACTGCACTGGATCTGCTCAGCCATAACAGAGAGCTGTCCGTGTAGGTCAGTTTGAGGCATCTGATATAAGAAAACACAGAGGAAATATGTTAAGTTGCAACTATGAAACAGTTTTTGTCCAGGCAGACATCTAAGTGACTTCTACCCATCTCTGCCCAGAATGGCTGCAAAGCCAGGCACAACAAATCTTGAAGCAAACTACTTAACAAGCTTTTTCATTTTACAAGCATTTCTCCTGGACACTGATTTCCACAAGGACCTTCCAAGATATGAAAGGCAGTTCAGTCTCATTTCTTCCATCCCAGTTGCCCTCTTGTTCTCCTAGTTCTGCTGTTATGAGACAAGAGGCAGCAAATAGCCTGTTTTCCTTGCTCTAACTGGTTCTGTTTAACTGGAAGAGTTGTTGGTAGTTTGTGTCTAGAAAGCACCATGCCTGCTGTTTATTTGTGCTCAGGGAACAGGATCTTGTAGTACAAAGTGAGACAGAGCTTGCTTTCTCCGATGTAGAAAGATGTATTGGACGACCTCCTTGCTACGAGTCTCTTCTCACTTACTCACAGTGCACAGTACTCCCCGTGCTTATTACTTGTGTGCAAATTCAAACTGGGAGGTCTCTGCAGATAATCAGGATATGTTCTAGAGAATGAAAGTAAGATCAAGCAATAACTTAGCCTTGTTTTATTTACCCAGAGTTTAGTAAATCTGCTCCCCAGACTCTTAGATTATGAATGACAGAATAAGAAAACATCTTTACTCACAGAAACTAATGTATTTCTGGCTAGGTCATCTGACTAATAAAGAAATCTTCAGCCTCAGCTGAAGAAGTTACTGTAGGGACGACTGTCCCTTTGCAGTGAGTTTAACAGAAGCAACACACACTGTAATCCTTGAACACATATCTGGGGGACCCACTCATCTGTCCTTTCTCATTAAAACAGAATATCATTTAGGAGTAGCACCACTATCGTTAGTGATTTCCCTTTGATGCCATTCTTTAGTACATAAGGATGCAAAAAAAAAAAAAAGTCTTTCTGTAAATTTCTATCAATAAAATCTGGACTGCAAGGTGGTTGTAAGGTTTGCCCCAGCTTAGGTGGTCAGGAATACATCATTACATGTCTCTATACCTAGATCTGCCATTCCTGGGCTATGAACATAAGTACAGAATCAATTATATACACTCAATTGAGCTCTTCTTTCAGGCTGTATGTATGTCAAGCTGTATTTTATCCAATAGATGTTTCGGGAAGGTAGACTGTAATCAAAGTAAGTTCTGGAGGTGGCATCTGCAGACAGCTGGGGAGGCCTGAAGAGCTCTTCAGTGTAGAAGACTGTTGTACATTGAAGTCTCTGACAAAGTGTGCTCAGGCAGGGAACTTGTAAACCAGAAGTAAAATCTAGATGCTTTGAGCTGGAAATAGTGGCCTGAACAAAATGAGTTTGAGAGGATGCTGAGATCTGAATGTTGTTTCCTAAAAGGGAAAATGGTGATCATGTAATGAAACCCAGCAAGGAAGGTCATTAACCGATCTCAAAATCAAATCAAATCAGAGGATATTAAAAGGTGGACAACAACAGAGACTGAAGATAGAGAATTTTTTTTTTTTTTTAATGTCATAATCCTTAGGAAGTGTACTGGAGGATGCTCTGGAAGTAAAAGTTGTTTGAACCTTGGTGACATTGATCTGAAGAGCCTCGTAGCCTATTGACTAAGGGAATAAGTGTTGCCTGTATGGACAGCTCAGTTATAAGGAATTATATCAGTAGAAATTAAGATTTTAAAAAGAAGAATATGAGGAGAGAGATAATATTTTTCATTGTACTAGAAGAATGTGATCTCTCTCTGCATGAAAAAGTCCAGTATTTTGTGCTTTTCAGGGGGCAAAACCTGCATGAATAATGAGCTTCTAAAGAAGACTGGGGATACATTACGTTTATATTTGCACCAGGACAGAACGAAAGGCAAGATGTTGTTTATTGCTGTCACCATTATGAACTACAGCAGCAGAGGTTACATTATTAATACTAGTTTTCTCAGTTCAATACCAGATCTGAGCATGATATTAATTTATGTGAGACAGTAATTCCTGTAGAACAATATCTGATCTTCAACTTAGAGTTTATGAAAAATCCTCCAGTACAGCCCCTTTTTTTGCATTTGCAGACTTGGAAAGAATAAAAATTAAGTCTCTAATTAAAATTATGTAAAGGTTGCACAATTTTCTGTTAACAAGATCATTTGTTGAGTAATTTTCCCACATCTAGTGCAGCATTCTTCAACTTTTTGGCCCTGCTTTTCCTCAGGGAAAGTACAGCAATCTATCAGGAACAAACAGCTTGTGTTTAAGAATACTGAAATGTTTATCGGTCATTTTACAAAGGGCATAATCAATATTTATTCCAGTCACAATTAATATTCTGCAAACACAGGGCACATCATGTCCTTCTGAACCCAAGTAGGTTTTCTTTGTACCAATGCAATTTTATAAACTGTTAGTTTAGCTGGCTAATTATAAAAGTAACAAATCAAGCTATGTATATGAACTAGTTTCCTGGTAAAACAAACCTTGACCTTAGCTAGGAGGAGTCAGCAACAACAGTGAATGTTTTCTGCAATAATTAACCAACTAAATAAAAAACTGCATTTCGAGAGTCAAAAAACCCCAAACAAACCAAACCCGACACCTTCAGTGAAAGCATCTCTAAAAGTCAATGTTTGGATATCAGCAAGAATAGAAAGTTTGTGTAAAAACCAAAAACATTTCACAAAAAAAATGGGGCACCTTTGACAATAGAATGTTTTTCATTGGTATTTCACTGACCTCAGAGAATGAAATTCTATTCATAAAGCAGTTTACAGAACACATTTGGGCCCCATCACTAATATTAAATTAATCACAAAATGAAATTATTTAACCACAAAACAGTTTTGTCTTGGGTGAGGTAGATTCTGATTCTGATCTCATTTACAATGGTTTTACATCAGTGTAATTTGATTTCACTGAAGCTTATGCTGTATAAAAGAGAAGAGAACATGGCTCATATTTTCTGCATGGTCATAAATTGCACACAATTGAAAAAAGAGGAATTTCTGCTCTGGGAAGAAATCCATGCAAATGCATTTTGCTAAAATTGGGCAGCCTGTTTAGAGCGTGTTGGTTTTTTTTTTTATAAGCTTAGCTCTAACCAGGAAAGATGCTAGATTTCCAGTGCAAACGACTCCAAATCAGTCAGGTGATTCAGTTTTGTTAAGGATTCTTAGGAGAATATGGAAAAAAATAATCTAGACAATTTCTGAAAGAGGAATATCTTAATTAGATAATGTCACTTTGGGATATTTGTATTTGTTCAGTCCAGTATTACTGAGGTATTTCTCAGTAGTCAGAGTAGAAAAGCAAGGTGGAAGAGGATTCCCAGGCTGTCGCAGAGTATCTTACCGGTTGGGACCAGTCAAAATCATGTTATTTGCATGAGACAGAGAAGAATGGTTATGCTGTCTGTGTTGAATTGCTCCTCAAGGTGTTGCCACATTCTAGCCAGCTCTAGCCATGTTTTAGCCACATTTTTGCCTCTGTATTTTTTTTTTTTTTTACTTTCTAACCAGAAGATATGTAAAGTACTTCTTAAGAAATCTCTATTGTTGCTCTCATAAAAAAGCCTTCCGTCTAGCAGAACATAAGTGACTGCCTGGGTGCCTTGCAGTGAAGGCTGTAAGTTGCAGGGTCCTACAAAGACATCCAAAAGAGTGCAGTCTTGTCTCCTTCTTTCTCCTCTCTTGGAGAAGTCCCTCATAACCGTTGAGTTTTCTCTTGGGTGCTTGTGAGCTAAGAAACGTGCTTCTGCACATCCCTCTGCGTGATGCAGCAGGAGGTCAGAGGTACCCTCTCATCTGTCATGCATATATACACACTACATTCAGTGGGATCTGGGTTAAACTTCAGGGAAAAGAAAAAAGAAAAAAAGAAGAAAAAAGGAAAAAAAAAATACTTTGGATAGAAGGAAAGAAATTCAGTATTTCCTGTGAGTTGTTTTCTTATGTAAGGGAACAAGAGCTGCTAAATGTGCATGTAGCATGTAGCTTGGCTGTGATTCTTCCTTTGGGAACGCTGCATAGGAAATCACTAGCTCCCCTCTAGATCCACATCCCATGTCAACTCCATAGGTCAGTGTCTGTCCATCCAGCCACTGCAGGTGACTCAAAGAAGAAAGAGCTTTCACATTACTAAAGAGCTACAGGCACCTAACCATGATCACCTCCTTTCAATGTCTCCTCTTGACTACAGTTCTGTTCTTCACTCCCTTCCCTGCCCACACACACGTGCGCCCGTACACCTGGAGCATCAGCTGCTGTGGTGCCCACGGCCAGGCACATGGGTGTCCTCTTTCCCTGCCAGCACCTTATTCACCACAGTGAGTTTCTCTCCAGGAATCAGCCTCAAATTCTTTTTTGGGTCTGGCTCACAATCTCCCATGATCAGCTTCATCTCCCTAACAGGGAACAGAGGCCCCAGCAGGATAAACCCGCCAGCATCCCCAAGGTGCTCAGGCTGCAGTGGTAGGGGGTATAGAGCACCTTGGGTTGGTTCGTAGTCCGAGTGCGCTTCTTCTGATGAATCGTGAAAAGGGGCAGCTCCTGCCATTGTCTTGCACACACAAGTGCTTCTGTGGTCACTGGCATGCCTACCCAAAGGGCACATATTTCCTGAACTGGCAATCCCATAACAAAGGTAACGTTAGGCACCAATAGAAAGCGTGGAGTTTGATGTAAGACTTTTCTATTTAAATTAGAATTGATCTAGACTCAGAAACACTGCCTGTTCAATGAAAACATCCTTATGTGACTCAAATCAATAATGTACAGAGCAGAAGAGAGTTTCCCTTTTTACTAAGGAAGCAGAAATAAAAAAAGCAAAGAGATTACTATTCTGGTGAAAAGCAAAAGGAATCATTCAGCTTATAAGTTGTCTCCTTTTTTGATACTCTAGAACAATATTTGCAGGGGAAAAAGGGACTTTACTAAGCCATTTAGGGCTCCAGCTTGGCAGCATATTTAAATCTTCACTAATGTGATTTAAAAACAATCAAGTATAGTTACTGGGGGTTTATGCTTACACGTAATTTTTCTTGTATTATCTGCATTTTTTAGGAAGTAGATGGATGTGTAAGAACTCTGAGAATATTGGAGAAGAACTAAGAGAATATTATTTTTAAAATATAGGCAAAACAACAAAAAAATTAAATATCCTTAATAAAGCAGAACAGCTTATACAGTAAGATTCTACTCTACATGAATGAGTCATAAAATGAGTGATTTTAAAAAATGGAAAACGGAAGAAAATTTGTCTGAAGAGGAGAATAACTTCCAACAGCTATTCAGTTGGAGGAATAACCTACAAACTCATAGTACAGAAAGAGGCCTGGGGGATATCAGATAGCAAATTGTACCTGAGTCTGTAATGAGCTGCGCCTACAAAATAGCGCTGGCTTGCGGGTTTGTGCTTCGCAAATGCGGAGATGAGTGGCCAAAGAACAGAGAGGTAAGTCATCTTCTGTTGTCACTCTGCCACAGGCACATGGAAACCTGACCCTGTTTCTTGGTGCTGTGTTCCCAGAAATGTGATGATGAATAGGAAAGAGGGAGTTCAGGAAAAGACATAGAAAATCTCAAAGCAAACAACTTATCCTAAAAAAAAGAAAAGAAACTGCAAAATAAAATAATTTGGCAGTGAGATGCCTTAAGAGCAGGTGGTGGGCATAAAAGATGGTGGCCTACAAATATTTGCTGGTTAAATTGAAGGGTAAATACTCTCATTGTACTGCATAAATATTTCTGGGGAAGGGTAAACAACTCCATGGAGTGACAAATATTCCAATTTATAAAGCAACATTTACTTTACAGATATCATAGGGTAAATATTTTTGGAGTGTAAATATTCCATGGAAAAATATTGTTCTGTGCTCTGCATAGAACAGTAGCTAGGGCCAAATTAATTAAATAAAAACCAATTATTTGTCAGGTAAAACAGCAGTATGACATTGCAGAAATCTTATTATAAACCCCAACACATTACGGGGAATTTCCTGCACAGTCTACTCAAGAATACGTGGGCTGACCTGAATTCCATTTTGATAGAAAACCTAAGCAAAAAGTCCCAGCAACACATACAGAAATAAAATCACACTGTTAATTAACGACCAACCCCCTACTTTTCTGCAACAAACTTGGAGGCTGGCAAAACACTACCAGCAACTTAATTTATGAGATCCTGATTTTTCTCCAAGGGATTATGCCCCATCCCATAGAGTTAAACAAAGTAAATCTAATATTGCCTCCTGCCAAAACGTTCTTATTCTGTCTCTAGTACCCACTAACATTGTAAATCCCCATCATTAATGTGTCAAGACATCCCCCAAATACATAACATCAAGTGAAAGTAAATGCTGTTCTTCTCCACTTAATTGCTGAGGCGGGATATCACTCTGGAGGTCTCTGGCCCAAGACCCCTGCCTGGAGCATAGTGAACCAGAGTGGTTGCAGAGGGCTGTGTCCACTCAGCTTTTGAATATATCCAAGGATGGAGACAACCCTATACATGTTCTTTAAGTGAAGTAAAGCACCACTAAAATCTCCATCAAATGTTAATGCACCCAAACCAGTAAATCGCTGCTGGTAATTCCACAATTGTGTCTCGAGTGGACATCAAGGCTAAGCATCCATCTAATCTCAAACAACGACATCTCAGAATTAATCCACAAGGTGGGACACTACCATTTACAATTTAGTAGTCTTATAGTCTGAAAACTAATTTTCTGGAACACTTGGATCAGATAGTGCAGCAGTCTTTCAGCTGTTGTTAAGAAAAGCAAAAGTAGGGATTTATATTGTCAAGATGTGCTTATTTCACACACAACTCTTTCAGTACTGAAAACCCAGTTGAGTACAAAAGATTCGCTGAAGGAAGAGTGACTGAAGAAAGAGATTACTGAAGAACATGACACTTCATAGGGTATCTTTACTACTGGCTTCTTCCAGCTCCCATCCTCCTTTCTACTAGTCTTTTTTTTTTAAGATTAGTCCAGCATATGGCCTTGTGGTTTTTAAAAACATATGTGACATTTTTCCATATAAGAAAAGTCTTGCTGGACCCTTTGGAAAGGAAAATGTTGTATAGCTTATCATACTAATCAGTTATTATCCCCTTTTCTTCTTCACTACATGGAGGACAAGGTTTATCGTATTCTAACAAGCTTCTTTCCTAAGTTTTCTCCTGTAGCTATATTACAGGTAAGGAGTTACACGCAGTGTTATCCATGCTGCTTATTTTGCTTCCTAGACTGCCTCCCTATTTCCAGCTAGTTCTTCCAGTTTACCCAGAGGCAAAACTTTCAGATTCTTTCCTGAGTTTCTACTGTTTCAGCGTCTCTCAAATTCTCAAAAGCATTCCTACCTTATTAAGTATGCCTAATGCTAACTGGGTCCCTAAAAATGCAGCCACGTTTCCTTCCACTGGCCTGTCACTATTAATGGATGCCACTTCTTGTTCAAGACCTCCAGCAACTCATACAGCTCTTTCTGCTGACTCCACAATCTGCTTTTTACAGGCTGTAATGCAGTGGTTTGATAGCCACTGCCAAGGTCTTTGCCAGGGCAATCAAATCAGTGCCATTACATGTGGTTTCCTCTCACACCCACCGTCTCATCTTTCAGCATTCCTGATTCAGGAGCCCATAATTTTGACTAAGTCACATGCAGTGTGACTTTTTCTGTTCAAGAAAGAGCAGCTGTTTGGCCCCACACTTAGATCACCAAAGGCAACAGGGAGAGGAAGTCTCCCTAGCAGCAAAGAGTGATCTCTGAGAAGTAGGAGGTGAATGCCTACCAGGACATCTAAAGTTAGGCTCAACAAAGAATTTGAAACTGTGTTTTAGTGGGAAGCAATCTAGGCTTGGCAAGGTAGAAGGGCTTGAGGAACTATATAGGTGGTTTCCATCTCTAACAGCTATGATTCTATTATACTATGACTAATCTCACCTTGCTTTAATATTCTCTCCTGTAACCTCTTCCATGTACTTATTGCCCTTTCAGTAATGCAATTATCTAAGAATCGATGGCCTTCTCGTCCATACTAAACACTGCAGTAGGATAAACTACATTATTTCTGAATCATCTGCAATAATGGATTGTGAAGTCTAGAGCTGAATATCTCCAGTCTGCATGAGTTCAGCCTCTTAATTCCATTTCCCTTATTTTCAATTAAATCACCAGTGTGTGAACAGGGGTGCCAGAGGATAGAAAGGGAAGAAAATGGAGTAAAAGACAGAGATTAAAGGAATACGAAAGTGTTTTATGAACCAGGTGAGCAAGGAATTAGAAGTGAAACACGTAAAGGAGAGAAAATAAAATAAGGGTGAAAAAAATTAAAAATGCTTAGCACTGAAGGAAGATATGTTCACTGGATATTAACAATGGGATACAGAACTGTCATTTTGATATCTTTAAATCAAGTCCATGATAAGGATGTACTGACTAAAACATTTAGATTTTAATTGCTATAGACTGCAAGAAATTTGCTGGTGACTTTCCAGTTTTTGCTGGACAGATGTTATACACACATCACAAACCCCACCATCATCATAATTGGTAGCCTTGTTGACAAGCTTCAAAGAGATGCCAAATCATGAATAGTTGTGGAGACTCAGCTGCCCAAAATGAAAATCCTTAATGCATTTTGTCATGTATAATTGTGCTAGAGAGGTGCCAGGGAAGTGCTATCAATATCAAGTTAAATGCCAGCAGAAGCTAAAGGCCTGGAAAAAAGGGCCAGATCAGATGACCTTATAAATGCTGCACAGGAGGTGGCATGAAGCCAAAAATACAGGGGGATGGAGCAAGAGAGAGAGTACTTTGAAGGAAAATTCTTTACCAGAAATATATTCCTACGTTATTTTAGTTTTCTCTGCTGATAAAAGGTCCCATTGTATTCCTTTGATGTATCACAGGACGAAAAACCCACCCATGGAGTGCAATTCACATAAGTTTGACTGGGCAAGAGAGAAAAATTTCAGGATTAAAGCCCTCGAAGGAGAAAGGAACAAAATTCTCCAAACACAAATGGTGGCAAAGGACTGTACAATAGACATGAAAAATGTTGAGAAATGCTGATTAACATAGTGCGATTAAACACACCAAAAAGATTAAGAGAAGAGCAAGTTAAGGACAGAAGAAATGGTGGCAGAAATAGAGGATAAGGCAAGAGAGAGGGAAAAATACAGATCAGTATCATGGCAAAGGAAAGCGGCAAAGAGGGAAAATCTAACCAGAGGAAATCAAGAAATTATTTAGATTCACCGGTTCATTTTTTTCGGACTGGTGCCATGTACCTTCCCTAGCCAGACTGTGCAAAAGTACTGCTTGCTGCTGCATCTCTAGTTGCTATGCTGTTTCTTCTTCAATGCGAAAATATTATGGAAATCCCGCTCCCACTACTTCACAAGGATTGCACACGCTATCACCCGTGTTGCCTAATTACTAAATGCTCTCAGAACGTTAATGGACAAGTAATGTGTGTAGGAGAGCCCATTTTGTAGATTAGATTACTTAATGGACTTTCTGGAAGCATGAGAAGTAATTAATCTCCACAGTAACGTACTGTCACCTGCTGCTGTGGTTTTCAAAATTTCTTTTACCAACACAGCACTTTTTGTTTGTACGGTGTTGTGTCCATTTGCTTTCTGAATAGTGGGGGAGTGGGGTTGTGAGATGTATAACTTTTCTTACTATTGTTTCTGCAGGAAGAGAGATTCACAGTTCCACACAAAATATGCATACTTTCTTCCACAGGTTACATCAAGTGTTCAGTAGCTTTTATCCCATTCTTTGCAATTTTTCTGGTGAATTCACAGCTGAAAAAAAATTCTTTCCTTTCCAGTGTTCGACAGTCCAGTCTCTACAGCCACACAATGCCTGAAGCTCTCACCAAAGAGAATCCAGGGATCCTTCATTTGACCCCGAGAGAAGCAAAAACCTAACTTTATGATCACCTGCTGAATTCAGTGAGAGTTTACAGCTATACAGGACTTTTGAAAAACAGCCCAGTAGTTTAGGCTTAGTACAAGACATATTTTGGAAAACTTTTGTGTTTCATGAATTCCTTTAAATTCCTTCAATAAGTTCAAAAATAATTCCACGATTCTTTCTGATGTTGTTCTGATCTCTAGTTTGTGCAACTGTAAAATTCCCTCAGTGCTAGTATAGGTGCAGCACTTGCGGAGTTGGAGGCATTTGGCAAGTCTTGGAATTGACTGCATGCCACATTTGTTAGTGTATTACAGAAGTTCTGTTGTTCCTTTTAAACAGGAATACTCTTTGGCATATCTGTGTTTTCAGATGGGAGAGCAGAAACGGGGAGCCAGATACAATTATGAATACTGAGACAATGTTGTTCTGGGCTTGTTTGTCTTTTTTTTTTAAAAAAAAAAAGAAAAGCAAGATGAACCTCTAAATCGCATTTTTGCATTAGTATCCAAAATAAGACTTTTTTTAAAATATTCAAAATGGAGTAAAGTTGTGACCAATAGAGTTTGGAAAATAGAGAACAGAAGGTCTAAAATAGAATAAAATACTAAATATTGCACACTTTTTAGTGTGTACTGACATGATAGTTAATGCTGAGAAATAAGCTGAGGCAGGAGTCCAAAATGAATACGTTAGTTTAGGATAACAGTTATATAGAAAAAAACCTCACTTGAGCAGTTATCCTGTTTTCCTACGGAGACTAAGGCTTGTGTAATAGTACTGTCTATGCGCATCTGCCGCCACGCTCTTTTGGACACCTCTCCCCGAGTAGCTTTTGGACCATTGGCAAATTGTGACATTTGTTGTTAGAGGGTAGAGCCCTCAGAGATGGATCGTTAAGCACTTAAGAACATCATAGTACTTAGGAGAAGGAGCAGAGGAGAGAGACCCACACATCTCACATACAGGAGCAGCTGCAGCAGAAGTTCATGCCTTGATAGAGGCAAATCTGCATATGAGCAAGGTCTGTGTCTTCCCGTAGGGAATCCCATAGATGTCTCCCTGGGACACACCAAAGTCAGTGAAACATGAGGCTCCTCTCTGCATGAAAAAGAGATCCTTTACCCAGTGGAAATGCTTGCTAAGGATCCAAGCTGGGTTCAGAATGGATTATAGGGAAAAAGCATCCTTTCATCTCTGCTCTTGTTTAGAGTTGGTTGCAAAGTTTTGACCACTGCCATTTCAACATTACTTGATTCATAATGAGTTAATTAATAAATGAGAGCCATTTGTAAAATTAGATTTCTTTTCTTCACAGCGCTGGAGAGGTAAAGTATTTTAAAATGGATTTATTTTTAGTTTTCAACTTAATTTTGCCTATTTGGAAAAATATGTGCTTGCAGCTAATGACAAGGGTAGAACTGCTTGCCTGCTAGCTTTTATTGACATGAAGCCATCTGATGATGTGCTGCTTTTCTTAATGGAGAGGACAGGAAAGTTCCTTGCCATTATTGTGAGAAGTGTTGTCTTGTGCAGTCTAAGGTAAGCAAAGAGCAGCTTTCATCAGAGACACATTTAGAGACCTTTTTCTGGGTCAAGAAAAGGGAGAGAGAGCCTGAGTGTGTATGTTTTCGGCAGAAAAAGGACAAGTTCACATCTGTTCTATGGTAAATTATAGGGAGGGAACCTACTGCCCAGGGGCTGAGTATATTTCTGTCTTGTTTTCTCAGTTACTGCATAGAGATGTTGGCAACTGATGATCAGTCATCGACTGTGTGAGAGATACTGCATGACTGATTCATGCTTGGGCAATGCTCTGCCCCTTGCAGACGAAGAGCATGTGTTATGGATGGAATAACAACTCTGCTGGGACTCCTGGCACTTGAATATGGGTTATGTGAAAGAAGCAAGCTCTTTTGTTCTTTTCCCTAGAAAGGATCTGACGAAAACACCAATCCTCCTCCTCCAAGATGAACATTTTTTCTCAAAATCCTCTCGTGTACTGTGTTTGTTTTCAATATGCCTCTGCTCTCTGCAGCATTTAGGGATAATGAGAAGCCCTTCACTGCTTTTTTTTTTTTAAAAAGAACAACACATACACAAATCTCACACATGTATCATCCCAAAATACAATTAATGTGCTGCATTGAAAGTTGTTCATGTTCTAGTAACAATGCTTCATGCACATAGCTATTCCATTTTGGGAGCATGACCTTATATGTTGCTGAATTTATTTGGAATCTGTTGTGACACTGTGTTTTGTCTAGTAATGAGTATACCTCAGGAGTGGTTTCCTTTTTGTGTTGGATGTACTCTTTGTGACTGAGCCTTATGGCCTGGTTTGACAAACATTTCTGCCAGAGAAAGTGGCAGCTTACACGCTCTCTCCACAATGGACGCTATTTTCCTAGTCCAAATCTTTCTCAGGGTGCAAATATTTTTCTGGGGCAGGGTAGTGCAACAAACCAAGAAACTAGGAAAAAGGTTCATTTTTAACCCATTCCCCACTCTGCTTCACCATACAGCCCCCAAACTGGCATAGCTGAGCAGTACAAAGGTTGGGATGAGCACTCAGGGGTTACTTAACCTAGCAAAAAGAAATGCTCATAACACTGTGGGTGTGGGCTAAATTCACTGCCCTGAGAGTGAAAAACAGCTTGAGCATCTTGTGATATTTAATGCTGGGGACAAAGTATTTTCTCCCATCTTCTATCAGCTTGTATGTGGCTAAATGTGATCCTGGACAGGACACATCTCATCTCTGTGCTTTCATTTACCTGCCTACGATAGGGATAATATATACACATCCCTTTTCAGAGATTTACTTTTTGTAAATAATTTTGAAGACAAAAAGCACTGTATAATTGCTAAGAAAGTATGTTTTGCCTGAGATTCTGAAATGAGCACTCAGATGTGTAGTAAAATATTAACGTGTCCTCTGTGTGGAGAATGACACTGTTTAGAGGAACCGGTGTGAGCCTTTTCAAACTAGCTGGTTCGCAACACAAGCTGGTCTTGTGTTACACGGTGCTGATGATTTAGCCCTCAGACAATAAATGTGGGATGACTTGGCTCTAAGTGAGTGATGGGGAACAAGACTTTGAATTAAGCTGTTAAAACTCCCACCAGAGTTGAAACTCTTTCGTAATGTGGAAGAGAAATGGCAAAGGCTAAAACAGTGTTTCACTCTCAGACTGTAAGTAATAACAGTCAAGAAAAAAAATCAGACAGAAAAAGCAGCTTTATTTTTGCTGATAGCTTGTTCTTAAGCATCTTTCCGTTAACTCGGGCAGAAGCTGTTAAATGTGAAATTGGAGTATTGACGTTTGAGTACTATGCTCTTTGTAGATATAAAATACGAGAGTGATGTGAGTGCATGAAAACAAGCTGAAAGCAGCAGATCACCTGCAAGGTTTGCATATTTGACAGTTTTAACTGAGCTTCTGCTAAGAGACTAGATTTTGAGAGAGGAGTAAATATCTCTGAAGATATATAGGCTCTTAAGAGTTAATTCTTCATAAGAAATGATCATTTGCTTAAGCAAAAGAAGTCCCCAGGCCAAAACAATTTTTCTCAGAGGTGGATAATGGAAGCGCTTTATGACATTCTGCTTGTATGTCTCACTGTGTATCTCAGTAGAAGTAAAGGTGCCAAATTTGGGGTTATGACAGATAGTTAATCACTATGGAAGGGAGCATGGAAACTTAGAGTTTGAGTGAATAAAAAACCCATGAAAATGGCAAGAGCATTTGTGTTAGAACAATAGGTAATAAAGTGGACATGAAAAAAACCCCTTTTTCAGGTTAAAATATTGTTTCTTAGAATTAATGGAACTGTTCAAGGAAAGAGAAGAGATCAAAAGAATCCAACTCGTCCATAACTCAGGATTTAGGGTAGTTTCTGTTCTCATAAAGTTGAGACAAAACCAAAAGCTGCAAAGAAAATAATTGTTCTGAGCATGCTAAAGAAGATCCAGCAGAGCTAGTAAGCTCTGTGTTCACTGGAGGAAAAAAATATTACATTCCTTTGCCTTAGTAAGGAAACAAACTAATGAAATATGTATATAAAAAGGAATTAATTTCCATCTCCCATGAGGCAGAGTCATTCTCAGGAAGGTAGCTGACATTACTTATTGAAAGTAATAAGGCAGGTCATATCAGCAAGGCTCCTTCCTTGTTTTGCCATAGGGATGCTGTTTAGTATTTCAAATACATTATGGGAAGATAGCAAACCTTTTTGATGGTACACAAGGATATCTTTGCAGATGATAGCCCTTCACCTGTGTGCTAACAGAGAGAAGAGCAGACATAGAGAAGTACACAGGTATTTGATTTTAAAAGCTGTCCAGATCCCTTTGAGATGTGGGCTGTGATCGTCAGAGCTGCAAAATAAAATCCTGTAAAAAAGTAATTAAGAGATAGCACAGGGTGGCTGGCATAGCCTATTCTTCACCTCTATAACCAAAGTACTGCTAGATAGGCTGTTATTTAAAGGACACAGGATGATGACTACTAAGATGTTGCAGAAAGCTTTATTAAAAGGATATCTGAAGGTCAGGGAAGTACTGAAAGATCTCAGAACGGTGAAGGATATTTGATGCTGTCACCTTATGAAGCATTGTTAAGTACTAAGGGTCCATCACGTATGCCAGAAGTCAAGTAAGAATCAAATAAAAGAATCAGGGTTAGTGGCCATGGGTGGGAGAAAGCTCCCAGAAGTGAAATAGGCCTAGAGCTGTGGATGGTGGAAAGGAATAAAAATTCCACAGGGCTGAGCTAGACTGTTCCTGCATATTGACAATTATGGATAAATTTATGTGATCTCACAAATGCTATACACTGTTACAATTACTTAAAACTGAGTTCCCATTTGAAGTTCCAAAAGGTCAACTCAAAGTTCTCCCAGGCAGTAGTTATTTTCTTTCACTCCTGTAAGACAATAATTAGAAACATCCTTTTGAGAATCAGTTTTCAGAGGCCAGGTAATCAAAGCTTAGTTGTGCATAGATACAGCCTTTTTCTTTTTCTTTTTTTTTTTTTTTTTCAAGAACGAATGAAAATAATTACTTTAAAGTACCCACTCATGAGAATAACTCTGCTCATCAGTATAATTGCAAGCAGACACTGTCTTTCCATCACAATAAATTCACAATGGTTCATTAGCTTCTATAAGAGGATGAAATGGATCATCTTGTTAACATTGACATTGTTTTAAATGGTTGATTTCGCTATGTATGTGTTGGAATCTGCAGTATACCTGTACAACAAAAATAATTAACCAATTAAGGAAGTATTTGGAAGACAATGGCAGAGAGGGAAAACAATATTTCCTACAGATCCCAGATCTACAGCTTGACTGAAAGCTGAACGGTGGTTTAAACAAATATGACTTCAGTATGAATGTGTTGAATTATGAGCACTCACCTGAGGGGCAGTAACTTGCTAAGTTGCAGTAAATCAGTCGTTTTCAGTCACAGAAATGGGTGATTTCATTTTTCCCCATACATAAAGAAAATGTGTGTGTGAGAACAAAAATAGGGAAACTGTGCATTTAGTACTTTCATTATGATCACAAAAACATAGCATCATAGAATCATAGAATAGTTCGGGTTGGAAGGGACCTTGAAAGATCATCTAGTCCAACCCCCCTGCAATGAGCAGGGACATCCTCAACTAGATCAGGTTTCCCAGAGCCCTGTCCAGCCTGACCTTGAATGTTTCCAGGGATGGGTCATCTCCCACCTCTCTGGGCAACCTGTTCCAGTGTTTCATCACTCTCATCATAAAAAAATTCTTCCTTATATCTAGTCTAAATCTAAACTCTTTTAGTTTAAAGCCATTACCCCTTTTCCTATCACAACAGGCCCTGCTAAAAAGTTTGTCCCCATCTTTCTTATAAGTCCCCTTCAAGTACTGAAAGGCTGCAAGAAGGTGTCCCCAGAGTCTTCTCTTCTCCAGGATGAACTACCCCAACTCTGTCAGCTTTTCCTCATAGGACAGGTGTTGCATCCTTGTCATCATTTCTGTGGCCCTCCTCTGGACCCGCTCCAACAGGTCCGTGTCTTTCCTGTGCTGAGGGCTTCAGAGCTGGACTCTAGGTGGGGTCTCACCAGAGCGGAGTAGAGGGGCAGAATCACCTCCCTCGACCTGCTGGCCACGCTCCTTTTGATGCAGCCGAGGATACGGTTGGCTTTCTGGGCTGTGAGTGCACATTGCTGGCTTATGTCCAGCTTTTCATCCACCAGTACCCCCAAGTCCTTCTCGGCAGGGCTGCTCTCAATCCCTTCACCCCCAGCCTGTATTGATACCAGGGGTTGCCCTGACCCAGGTGCAGGACCCTGCACTTGTCCTTGTTGAACCTCCTGAGGTTCACTCAGGCCCACTTCCCGAGCTTGTCCAGGTCCCTCTGAATGGCATCCCGTCCCTCAGGTGTGTCAGCCGCACCACTCAGCTTGGTGTCTGCAAACTTGCTGAGGGTGCACTTGATCCCACTGTCTGTGTCATTAAGGAAGATATTAAAGAGTACTGGTCCCAGAGTGGACCCCTGAGGGACACCACTTGTCGCCAACCTCCATCTGGACATTGAGCTGTTAACCACTACTTTCTGGATGTGACCATCCAACCAATTCCTCATCCATCGAACAGTCCATCCATCTTCCTTGAAGATATAGCACTCTCCTGGCATTTATATTCTAGACAGAAAAGTTCCAGCCCTAGGGTAACTGTTGTTACCTAACAGGAGGGATGTAGTCATTATTTTGTTTTATCAGCTTTTCTTTCTCTCCCTTTTGCAGGGATTTAAACACACTGTGGTCTCACTGTATCCTTCAATCCATTTTGCTGGCTGAGGGTGCCAGTATATTCTGTGGATCTGATGGAGGGATTTTATCATGGACCTAGCTCTGCATGTAAATTAGGGATGCTAACTAGGGAAGGACAAGGAGAGAGGAAAAGCTAGTGTAATATCTGAAAAAGATATAGGAAGCACCTCAGCTCTGATTCTCTTCTTTCTTACTTTATCTTCCCTAAGAGTAACTTTATTGACTTAGCCGATTTTTTTTAAATTTTTTTTTTTTTGGTCTACACCTCTGAGAATGAAGAGTCAAGGTCATTGCTTCCAATTTATACTTTAAGACTCTAACTTTTGCCATAGATATGGGATGCTAGTTTATTATTTATTTTGGAGGATAATCCCTGATCATTGTAAACTCAAAATACAATATAGCTCACTTATTGCTCACAAAGTAAGGTTAGTTTGGGGATTAAGTTTTCCCTGTTACATTGCTAAAGCTCACATATTTGATTCTGTTCCTTAGCTCTATCACCTAGACTGATTGATATTTTCACATCAAGCAAGCAAAACTGCCACTCAGGTTTAAAATAAAGAGATAAAGATATTTCTCTTTCTGGTCTTATCTCCCTGCAGCTCCCTCCTGGCTTCTGGTCTGTTTTGATCCTGTCTACTCCAAGGCGTCTCAATCAAAATTCATTTAGAAAATTTAGTTTCAGAATGCAATCCTAGCCTCTATGGGAAGACTGGGTACTCTGCCCTTGACACCAAGGTTGCCTCAACATCAAGGAGCGTGCACATGTTCTGGGCCACTGCTGCCCATGTGGCAACTGGCAAAGCCCCCTGGGCTCTCTTGTGAGACTCCCTCAACTGTTCATAGAATCATAGAATCATAGAATAGTTTGGGTTGGAAGAGACCTTTTAAAGGTCATCTAGTCCACCCTCCCTGCAATAAGCAGGGACATCCTCAACTAGATCCGGTTGCCCAGAGCCTCATCCAGCCTGACCTTGAATGTTTCCAGGGATGGGGCTTCTACCACCTCTATCTGGGCAACCTGTTCCAGTGTTTCTTCACCACCCTCATTGTGAAAATCGTCTTCCTTATGTCTAGTCTAAATCTCCCCTCCTTTAGTTTGAAACCATTTCCCCTTGTTCTATCACCATTACCCCTTGTTCCCATCTTATACCCTCTGGTGGGACATCCACAACTCACACACTTGAGCAGTGGTACAGTGGCTTCTCTCGTGAGCTGCAATGTCAAATACCAGACGTAGCTGACTGCTTTCTGAAGCCCTGGAAAGTGGCTACCCAAAGTGACCAAGACCCTTACCCCACCCCAAAACTGAATGTTCTGTCATGTGATCAGTGTGTTACTGTGCCCCATGTTACACAACCCAACACACAGATGTTCTCACACTGACCAAGAGAAAGGTAGAAAGGTCTTTCTGAGAAAATATAACTTTTTTTGGAGCACTAGGAGCCAGTTTTAGCTCTAGGCAGCAGCTCTTTACTCAAGTGATGAAATGAATGATCATCTCTGTGATACCATATGACACAAGTGAAGGCACAGGACTTCAGCTGTATGTGGACATCCCTCTGTAACATTTTCTATGACAAAAAAACTGCTCGAAAGTATCCTAACAGCCTCACATACCTGCACCCCTCTGCAGAGCCAGGGCCTGCTCCAGCCATCGTATGGATAGCATAACTGTCTCCCAAAACTCTGAGGACGCCTGTGCTGTTACTGCATAATAGCCTGGTCTTTCAGGCTAATCCATTTCTCCTGTCTCCTCTGTCATGCCAGAATACAAAAGCCTCTGACATGCCCACCCTGTGAAAATGGTGGAGAAGAGAAAAAAACCCATATAACAGTCTTAGATAAATGGTCATTACCACCCTGACAACTATTCCCAGATCTTTTTGCAATGTGTGGTTGCAGGATTATAGAAGCCAAAAAGGCTCACTGCCCTTTTCCTGAAAAAAAAACTGTTAGAATGAGGCTTGTCCTTTTTAGGGATCTATTGCATTCAAGATTTCTATGTGGTTTTCTGTTTATCAGGGCTTGAAACCATGCATAAAGTTGCTAGCCTTTTTGTCCAGGCAGGGACAACATCATATGCTAGTGCTCAGCTTGAATCTTCAAAAGATGGGATCTTCTAAGGGGCTATAAATATCAGCCTCTTTGCTGCTGGCCATGCCCTGGAGAGGACCAACAGCAGCTGTGCTCCACTTCCAGTCTAGAGCCAAGCCTACACTCAAATACGAGCTCTCTATGTAAAATGAGAGCAAGGCCATGCTTAACTAAGCATTTTAGGCAGGCTTCAGGCATGCCTAGGGGGGTAAGTGCATGAAAGGGTGAGTCCGTGCTTTCCTATAGGACCTGTCCAAACGTACCTACTTGCAGTGCAGGCAGCTTGTGGTCAGCCTCATGAGACACCCAGCCTTGAGGGCATTTGCTTTTAGGAAAGATCCCACATCTGGCTAACCAGATGTGCCTCTGCCACAGGAACACCTGGGACTTGTGGGCAGCCTCTGTTTGGGCTCTGCCTTTTGATACCATGTATATGTAACATTGAGCTTAAATCAGTGGCATGCAGGCATCAGTCTGTAAAACACACAGGACTTTGGCTTCTTTCTGTCTTCGTCTCCTAGGGTATAGCACAGATGCAATGCAAAAAAACCCTGCCTGATGTGCTTTATGATATGTGCATTTTCTTTCTCTCTGCATGATATCTTGCTCCTAGCCAAAAAAAGGTACCAAAATGACTGAGGAAAAGCTTTTGAGGCCCTCTAAAGCCTCATCCATTGCATTTCAAACCACAGGTTCCATAATGACACCATCATTTAATTCTGCGGAATTAATTAGCATTGGTGCTCCCAACTTCTGTTACCTCAAACCTTTTCTCCCTTTAGTAAAACTAATTGCAGTTCCTGTCCCTGCCACCAACATAATATCACAAGCTTTTAACTGCAGCCATTAACTGCAGCTAAAGAAACAATAGTGCTTTGTTCACTTCACCTGCAATCCACAAATTATGGACCTGGGGGAATTATAACACTCTGAAAAGATTGATAAAAATGTTGCAAGCAACCTATCAAAATATCTGTTGATTTCAATGTAATGGACTCCCCTGCCTCACTCAGGGCTACTCTGCAGCCACTCACTTCACCTACCAGTGCACCTTTGTGTATACTTGTGGATTTTTCCGTCTAAAAATGAGACGAGGCTCTTTTTTTGTTGTTGTTGTTATTGCTGATACACGCATGAGTTTTGGCCAAGGGAAGAGAACGACTGGATCTGTTATGATGTGAACTCAGTGCCAAAAGGCAAGTAGTACAAGATGTTACCATGAAAAAAGTCACGCTCAGGACAGTCCATGGAGTATTAATTCGGATGCTAGCAGGGGCTTGGTGTTGTGGAGGGGCCAAGGGTGGTTCTGATTTGCTACTCTCATGTGAGGCTCGCTCCAAAGACATTGCCCTTGATCTCTGCTACCTTAAGACAGGGCAATAAAAATGAAGCCCAAGGCACCAGCAGTGACCGTCACTGGAGAAAGAGGGCATTGACAGATTAAGGGTTGTTCTCGTTAGACCTCCAGAGGGAACGGGCACCCAAGGCTTCCTTCACCACTGGGGTTAATTCAGTAAGGACTCTGCACAGGAGAAAAGCAAAATGCACTGATCATGTATCCTTGAAGCTCCACATGGGTCTGACAGCCACTCTCTGGGGAAAAATATTAGTGATGAATGATACTGAAAAGCAACCAGAAGTATTAGTTTGACCCAGGGCATCCAGTTCTTAATCCCTAGCTCAGCTGCTGCAACATCCTTTGGAAGACTTAGTATGAAATCCAACTCTGGTGATGTACAAAACTGTCACTGAACTATGTATGCCAAATACCAAAATCTTTAATGAGGTTATTCTTGTGTTTTATGGGATGCAGAGCAGTAACCTACTTTCTGCTCTGATTAAGGGTAGGAAGTGACTACTTTTCAGTGTTGCATCATTTATCAAAAATAATAAAAAATATAAAAAATGCCTTAGAAGCTAGATGTGGAAAATTAAAGAAGTTTTGATGAATAACTTATCTCCAATTAACTTAAGCTGTGCAAATCCTTCAGATGAGACATTGAAATGTTTTTGAGACACTAAGTTAATTTGGTGAAGTCTAGTAACAGCATCTGATTTTTCTGAACAACCTGATTTTCATGTTACAGATGTGTCAGCATAAGTATGGATGCACTAATCATTCTGGTATAATTAACTGCCTGGTGAAATGTCTCATTAGCGTGGGGAGTTACTGATGAATAATTTGTCATATTCTAATTATTCCTTTCTCCTCCCCCCCTCCTTTAAAAATACGTAATTATAAGCATTTAGGAAATAACTTGCACCGTGTTGAAAATCTACCTCATCATTTAGATCCTTCCAACTTTTCTGAAGAGCAGTTTATGTTAAGTGCTGAGAATTAAGGTGGCTATGGAAATAGCTGTTCTATAACGGTGCAGCATTGCACAAGGCGCACAAGGGCCTGCAGGTGACCTGGAAAGTTCCCATTTGAGTAAGGCCCCTGTTGTGCTTTACTGCCCCAAGGATGAAAGCAATGAGATATAGTATTAGGCTGTGCACAGACTCTGCTGTGTCTGAAGCTTCAAGAATGTGTTAAATTCCTTGCTGACCAATTTAAAGACCGCATGTGATATCAGCTCTCCCTTCCTGACAAAGCTCTCCTAACTTAATGGAAACATATTATAGAGTGATAAACGCTTCAAGCAGGTTTCCTCTAACTAGAGAAAAGAAGAATTGACATGTCCCTGGAATGTGGAAAAAGTCAAGAGTGAGGTAGTTTATGTTACGTACATACGTCCAGTAAGCATTTGAGCTATATGGTAGACGGGGTTTATAAAAAACCTTGAGATACATTGATCAGAGCTGAAGCTGGAGGGCAAATGAATGATGCACGCTCACTGTGCTGTTTGGGAATATCAGCAAGGGCTCTAGCTTCCGTTAGTACATGTACCTTGATAGCACGCAGCTCCAGAGTCAAAATGTAATGAACTTCCTCCGCTTTGTATCGTAGCAAGTCTGAGTGGACAGGGCATGACGTACACTATGGTTCTGCTCCAGACAGACAGTATTAAGTTGTCCCAAGAAATTGCTTCATTTTCCGTGCTTTCCTTTCCTCTTCTACTTTTATTCTTATTTAGTCTGCAAAATTTGCTGAAGTGGAGGCAGTGAGTAAACAAAAATGGCTTTGTGTTGGTCTGCTTGCTTATATACAAGACCCCACATAAAGAGGCATTTGCACACTACTACAAATATAGCCTTGTAACAGCTTCACTAGAATAGTGTTATTAACTCATTTTCCATCTTTCAGGGCTCTTATACGCTATGTGAAGTGCTAGACACAAGGAATTTACGACAGTCTTTCAGTAAAATTTGAGCCAGAAGAGAGAAAATTCAAGCATTTGAACTAAGTACTTGGACAGGGTAGGGAGGCCAGTAAGGCCAGTTGACTGTGCGTGGACCCCAACTGGTTGCAGGTCACTGATGCTCGAGAAAGCTAGTACTGGTCAGCTCTGTTGGTGAAACTGTCAATCTCAGCATCTTGGAGTAGGATTCCCTAAGGGTATATTTTCTTTTGTCAATCTCCCAAACAAATGGATGAGCTGAGGATTTGCTCCTTGTAGTCACATTGCAAATGAAGCTCAAACTACTTTCTTTCTCTTTATTCTCCTTTTTAAAACAGGAAAGAAATGACTAGCCCTTATGGTTCAAAACAAAACTAATAACCCTTAGATTTATCGTCCAAGAGACAAATAAACCTTCTTTTTTTAAAAAAAACCAAAACAAAACGGTGTTGATGTCGGGGTTTTTTTTGTAAGTCTCTTGCCTTAGGAACAGTGAGGGTGATTTCAGAGTATTCATCAGATCCATCCCTTTTTTCCCAAATTGACATTAATTTCTGTTGCAATTTTCAGTCTTAAAGCTGTTCAGCATGCTTCTACAATGTAAAATGCTTCTCTTAAAGTCTCACAAGTCCAGTCCTCATTATTATCACGACTCTGTCCTTTTAATAGCCCAAAGAGGAAGATAAAGAATTTTATTTCTGAACACCCCCTTTGTAACCTTGCTGAGCACAAAATCCTAAGAAAAATATGGAGCATTGCCCTCTGGCTGCCTTTTGTATTAGCCATAGTCCTAATTCTGTATTCTGGCATTGACTGAGAGTTCTGGGGTGATAATAATTCAAATCAAACTTACGAAGCAGAGAGAGTGCCTTCTGTGAGCTCTGCCAGTCTCTCAGTTGTTTCCTATTTTTTATCATCCTTCCATACTTTCAGGTGGTTCTGTATTTTTCACCGCCTCCCACATTTTCGTAGTCAATCTGGACATGTAGTAAGTGAAAACTCAGTGGAATGGAAGAACAGCTGGTGAAGAGCAGAAAATTTAAAAGCCTCACTCATCTGTTTTTCTGCACATATTTAATCTTTGTGAAGGAATTAAGTATTGTGAGGCAAATGCATAGACGGCGCGAGGGAAATACCTTCCAGCTCATACTCATCAAGCATTTCTATCCCTGTGCTCTGAATGATACGGCTATAGATTCAGTTCCCTGGAATCATCCCCGTTTGCATTCAGCGTGTTGTGTCAGCCCATGCGGTGACAGAAGAAAGGCAATTTCTGTAATATATTCAGGGCTCTTTAGAAAGCAAGCACAGTAATGCTATTAAAAGAAAAGAGCGGGACCTAGGTGGGCTTCATTCAGAAGCTGAGCCACACTGTTTTAGTGTGACTCCAGTCTCTGTATTGTTCACTTTAACCCACTGCGTCTCATTTTCCCATCATAAAATTGGAATAACGGTGCTACCCTACTTCATAGGGAGCTTTTGAGGCTTATTTTGTTTGCGAAGTTTATTGAACTGGGAAATGGACAGAATAATAAAATGTCACAATGACACACCATTATCCTCCCTGCTTCCACATCCCTCATCAAAACCTGCTGTATCTCAGAAATCACCAGTGTTAATGGCTAGAATGACAAATCGTATTCCAGGGTTTTTTTTATATTTCTCAGTGTTTTAGTGAAGTTCTACGGAATTGCTTAACTGAAATAGCCAAAATAAATAAACAAGTGTTAGTGCAATGACCTTTATCCACCTTTCTCTCCTTTACTATTGTTTATTTTATATCAAAGCACTCTTTCTTTCTGGCAGGGACTGTGCAAGTTTGCACAGCATTTAACAGCACAGTGAGGTTATAATGCGAACAATGAACTGCTGGAAAACTTTACATTGAAGATCTTTCGTCACATGAAATACCTAAGGCTTCCAGTCAAGAAAATATCCCCCTCTAAGACAGAATTTAAATGAACGCTGCCTCCAGAAAAGGTAAATTTAAATATAGAACTGAGAATTTTCACGTAGAGAGGCTTAGATGCTCTTTGGACCTTTTCTTTTTTCATTCTCCAAGAAGGAAAAATTCTGAAGTTCAGGAGCGCGCAGACTGGCTTGTGTCAGGTGTCATCGCTAGCAGAGGTGGGTGCTGCTCCCGGCTGTGGCAGGCTCCGGCTGTATTTGGGGCAGTGTATCACTGTCAAACAGCAGCTATGGCCCTAGCAGTGAAACCTGCATCTATGTGCAAGCTGTCATACTTACGTGAATGATTGGCTGATGTAATATGAATTTTATTATGTGGAAGACAGATAAGAAGATCTCTACATGTAACTTTTGGCATTAAATAGTCAAGTAATTGATTCTTCTAATCTTTGGGAATGCTTAGGATGTTACTGTAACAAATAAATAGGCAATAAATAATTTCCTGAAGTATCCTCATGACGGAAGTATGAGGCTTTGCCAATATACTTGAGAATAAATGCCATCCTGGTTATCATTACTGCAAGTAGTCTGTTTGCTCTGGAAATTCCATATCCTAGGGTGAACCATGATGGTTTTATTTATAGTTTCAATATGACAGTACCTCCTCAGGTGATAGGATAACCTTTAATAGTATAATAGCTGGGAAATAAGCAACTGAAGCTTATGGGAGACTTTGAATTCTGTCTTGTATCTGACAATTTGGTGCATGGATGGAGTTCGATTTATTTTTCATCCTCTTTTGTATTTTGATTTGCAGGTTGGAATTGTTTGTCACTCCTCCACTTAGGAAATCAAGAACATTAAAATGATTAGAGTTTGCTGACAGCCTTGGGGAAACTTTTAAAAAACATTTCATTTAGAAGCAATTCTGCCTCTGTAGTTTATATTACCTATAGTTATTTCCCAGTTGGTTGCTGTGGAAACAAATGTCATATCAAAACCAAAAAGGACTGCATTCCAGGTACGACAGATGCAACACGTGTGATCCCTTGAGAAAGGCAATGCGCTGGGAGAGGGATTTGTCTGGCAGATGACTGATGTCTGGACTCTGCAGTTTGGCCCGTTTGTACCCAACACAGCACTAAAGATGAGCACAGAACAAAGATGAATTTCAACCACTTCTATGCTTTTTCTTTTTTTTTTTTTTTTTTTTTCTGTGGATAGGTATTGTTTAGGACAGCTTAAAGTGTCTCTCAACTCATTCCTGTCAACTCATGACCCTTGGGAGCTGATCTGACAAGGAAGAGAGAAGTGGCTGTGGCTTTACCTCAGCCCTGCTCCCCAGGGAGATTTATCTGCGTATAAAGGATGATCGAGGAGTCGGTTCGACTAGTTTCGTCCTGCTGTAGGAGTGGTTCAAAGCAAACACAGGAAGAACCGGCTTTTGTCTTTCTGAGCTGAAAACCTGTTGTTTGGTTCTGCTGGGTACTGTGCAGCTGGTGAGACTGTAGCAATTGCTTACCCCACAGAAACGGGCCAACAGAAATCATTATTAATTCAAATAACATAACAAATTTATCAAGTAGCTTTAGGTAGAAAGAAAGGAACATTTGAAGAAAGGCAAATCTTTCCTTCTGTTAAAAACTTAGAATGAAATGTACAAAATTTGCATTTCAAACAAATGATTCTATCAAGGTGCAGGTAAAAATGACAAAAAGGACATTCAACCAGAAAAAAACCCCACCTATCCATCCCTCTCCCCCCCCGCAAAAAGCACAATAAATATTTTGCTTGGGTTGACAGATGCATTTGAGGTTGACTTGAAATAATGTAATTTGACAGGTTTGTTTCTGCCAGTAAACTGGAAAAAAAAGTCCTAAAGGAGAACTTTAGTTCTCCTCCTCCCTTCTTGGCTTCACTAGGTCTTGTTGGCAGGGTGATGCCTTTTAAACATCTTTGACTATGCCAGATGATTAAATCCTCCAAGCTGGCAATAATTTTTTTTATTGCCTCCATATATTGCACTGAAACCCTTTCCTTGCCTTTTCAGCCCTCTGTTCCATTACTATCAGACCCTATACTTTTAGGTAACATATCCTATCCCTTGTTGCCTTCATCTTTTTTTATGGCAGGGACTCCTCAGAATATGAAATGTACCCTACCAGCTGCCAGTCAATCCTGGTCCACCTAAGCAGTGTGCAGCTTGTTGGTCTTCTCGTTTCTTGCACAGCCTTAGCTATAAAGCTTGATTAATTTTCCCAAAGACACTAGAAATGATATGGTTATAAATAGTTATGCAAATTTTATAACCACAGTATTTTACTTAGAGTATAAGCTCATTGAAATAAAGTCATTCTTGTTTGCACAATGAAGTCTCACACTATGAGGTGTTAATCAGTCATTCGGGCTTAACATTAAATGGAACATTTAAAAGTATGATGACATAGAAGAAATATTTCTATTTTCCATAGAACAAATGACCATTAATTACAAAGTGTGCACATATAATGGGCTTTCAGAATTCTCCATGCTATTACTTTTTTTTTAATCAAAAAAAAAAAGGGAAAAGAAGACTTTTTATGACAAGTGAGATTTGCATTAGCACTGCTGGCCACAACAAAGAGGTCTGCAGACTGGAGATGGATCTCAGGAGTGAAAATGGATTTTATTTACCAACCCACATAGACTGTGTTTGCAGCAGAAGGATTTGGCATATAATGCAGAGTGGGACCAATTTTTTAAGTGTGGAAAAGAACACTTAGAGGAGCTTGGCTACCTTTGCTATGTGTAATTCCTTTACATGAAAGGCATTGGACTCTCAAATTCCATCCCTATGGATGAGTTGAGAAAAAGGATGAACTATGTCTTTTTATTGACTGCGCATCAAAATTCTTAAACATGAACTTTGGCTTTCAATTTGCCTTTGTGTGTGAGTTTTTCCACAATATGTTTCTGAACCTCACAGGAAGATTAATAAATTAAGGAAATAACGCTAACTCTCTCAGAGAATGACATATCTCTGGCATTTGCTTGATTGCCCCTTCTCCCAAATCACCTGCATTTGCTATTCTGAATAGTTGTGCTGTTCCTAACAGCTTTGTTTGGTATTCCAAACTGTTGTTGCATCAAATTACGTGCTTGTTTGTTTGTTTGTTTGTTTTCCACAGGAGTTCTCTTGTAAATTAGCAACAGTTAATGGGGAGTTAAACCGTTCTCAAAATTGACTATCAAATTCACTCAGTAGAAAAAAAAATGACCTTTAGAGTGAATTGACTGTTACAGAAATATACCCCAGGGATCACTGAGAATGACACAGGAGGAGTAGTGGCCATCGGGGAAAGAACTTACTAAAAGTATTTCATAAATAGCAAAGCCCAAATCAGAGCCTTTTCTCCTCCTTTCAGAAATAATTGCCTCCCTTCATTGCACTGGATCATGCTATCTGATTTGTTACTGGCATTTAGAAGGAAATATAACATCGTCTTTTTGGTCCATAATTCACTGTGGTGCTCCCACTGGAATCACTGATGTTGGAAGCAGGGAGGAAAGGTGAAGTTATACACAACTATCTGGCAACTCCTATCTTAAAATTTGCTCACTTGAATTACAGTGAACTGGATCAGGCACAGAATCAGCTGGAAATGAATGAACTACAAACTTGTCTGAACCATTGTCCAAAGCTGGAACTGATGATCTCCATTCTCTAATGTACACAGAAGTTTATCTATCTTTTAATACCTCGTTTTCTCTTGCATTATTTGTCAGAGAGGCCAAAACTTGATGAAACACTGTTCAATCAGTGCTGCTAGGCCTATCCAGAACAGAAAAGCACTAGAAATCTCACCTCAAATACTCTTTAATCAAGAAATCCAGATACGCCTCCAGTTCAACACATAAAATATACATTGGCTGTCATGGAAGATGAGCACTGATAGTGTCATGTAACATTTAAGCCTCATTTTGCAAATGGCAGAGATCTAGAGAGAGTTTGCGTAATCACGTAAACTCCTCAGCCTTGAAGCAAATTGAAAATCTAGCTCCATTTGAAGATTTATCTATTGCTGAATTAAAATTCTACCTTAGATTCAGAAACAACCATGGGATTTTTATTATGAACTAATGTTTTTTAGTATGTCTTCCAGCTTAACTCAAATATCTTTCTCAGCTACTGTCAGCAAGATCAGACTGTGAAGAGAAAACTGTCCTTTTACTTTCCAGTTATGAGTGAGCTGTGACATATAGATTTTCTGCAACACTGCTTCAGCTTTCTCATACATGTAGTTTATGACAGTTTAAGATACTCCCTATATAAAGTATACATCTGACATGTCTGTAAGGTTTAGTGTTTGAAAACAACATCTTGAGTCTTGGTTTTAAATTTCTTGAGAAGAGTTTGGTAGGAATCTCTTCCCTAACTTGAGTTTAAAAAAAAAAAAGTTAGATAGAATCACACAAAATGTAGGCTAGGTTACCTCTCCAGATTTGGCAGCTTATGTGTCACTGAGAAACTTCTTTTTAAAGTAATGAATCATAGGCATCATAAACTTAACATCTCTTCCACTCTAGACTCTTCTGTTGTTCAGCTGAAAAAAGTTGGGATGAGAGATGTATTATACCAGCCCAAGTCGTTGACATGGACAATATAGTTATACTTTTATTAACAGAGCAGTTTACAAAGAACAGCATAGCAACATGAACAACCTCAAAAGCATTAACTAAGCAGTCCAGTAATTTGTGAGTGGGGGGGGTGGGGGAGAAGGTCATTGATCAAAATTAAGAGGTTTATAATTCTGATAGAACCTCAAAATATTACAAAAGAATATTGTGAGCTAAGTAAAAAAGCAAAACCAAAGTTACATAGTTCAACCTGATATATTTCATATTTTTTAGTGGGAAACAAATATCTATGTTTTACACTGCTGGAATCAGGTAACTTGTTCTCATCTTTCCCCTCTCCCTTTCCCCTTCGCTTTCCCTTTCCCCTTCCCTTTCTTTTCACAGAAGCAAAGAATAGTTGAGGTTGGAAGGGATGTCTGGAGATCATCTTCTCCAGTCCCCCTGTGCAGGCAGGGGCCACCTAGAGCCAGTTGTCCAGGACCATGCCCAGGCACCTTCTGAATATCTCCAGAGAAGGAGACTCCACAACCTCCCTGGGCAACCTGTGCCAGTGCTCGACCACCCTCATAGTAAAAAAATGTTTCCTGATGTCAGTGGGATCCTCCTGTGTTTCAGTTTGTGCCCATTGCCTCTGCTCCTGTCACTGGGTACCACTGAAAACAGCCTGGCCTCATCTTCCTTGCACCCTCCCTTCAGGTGTTTATATACATTGATAAGATCCCCCTGAGCCTTCCCTTCTCTAAGCTAAATGGTCCTGGCTCTCTCAGTCTTTCCTCATAGGAGAGAGGCTTCAGTCCGTTAATCATCTTTGTGGCCCTGCACTGGACTCCCTCCAGTAGCTCTGTATCTGTCTTGTACTGGAGAGCCCAGAACTGGACCCAGTACTCCAGGTGTGGCCTCACCTGTGCTGAGTAGAAGGGAAGGATCGCTCCCTCAGCCTGCTGGCAACACTCCTCCTAACGCAGCCCAGGATACCATTAGCCTTGTTTGCTGCAAGGGCATGTTGCTGGCTCATGTAAATGTTGGGTTATTCCTTTTTCCCTTTCCCTTTTCTTTTTCCTTTTTATCTCTCTCCAGACAGTGAATGAAAAAACCCTCAGCTTTTACAGAGGTTTCAATTCCTTCTCTAAAAAGGCATTGACCTGATACTTAATTATTATCTGAATATATTGTTTTAGCTCTAAAGATACTCATAAATTTCAAACAGTGCATTAGCACTCTTCCAACAGGCAAGTGCTTCAGCTGTGTCTCTTACTAGCTCATAGTACTCTTTGAATAAAATGTGTGCTCTAGACTGTGACTGGTGACTAGATAAATCAAGTGCTCTTAACTCAGGTACCTGATGGATCTCATGAATCTTTCTCTTACAGGTCACCTGTTTCAATCTCAGACAGCATAGTTAACTTCATGAATGTAAGTTACAAGTATCAGTTGACTATCTAATGGCCTATGGAAAATAATTGAGCTTATTTCAGTCTGGTTTTGACTGCTTACATCTCAGAAATGTGGACACTGGAGAAAGTTGCAGTTGCATTCTTTTCACCCTTGACGACTGGAGAACAGTTAATCTAGCTTCAACTCACTTAAAAAAATCAGCAACAAATCTTTTAGTATTGCAAATTTTTATTAAGGCCTTTGTCCAAATTCTTGGAAAGGGTTCTTTTGCTCTTCTTTCAATGATTAGTTGGAGGATAAATGATTTAACTTCTGTGTACATCTAAGGTGACATGCTATAATTTATAGAAATGCCAGTGCAGTGAAATAACCCAAACACAAATGAATGTACTGACAATTCCTATGTAATTACTTCAGAGCTGTCACTTTTTTATGTGTGCTCAATGCATCAGTGCATAACAAATGTGAAACACTCCAGTAATCAATATTCCTTGTCAAGCACAACTATATTGCCATGGACTTATTACCATGTTATTCCTTCTGATTCTTCTTTTCTATTTATTTAATTAATCTAAGTGCATTGCATTACCATTCCTAACATATAAAACTGCAGCTTAGGTTGGATCATTAGCAAATTCTGGGTAGGGTGACTCCATTATTTTGCAACCTTTTTTTAAAAGGCTCAGTGGCAAGCCATATCATTTACAGCACATTATGGGAACAGAATGCTTGTTGAGATTCTTCTTGTTAACGCAACATGCACACAGGCTGTGCTGGATTGCTTTATTTTTGTGTGGTAAATGTCTATAAGAAGAAAAGAATGGCTGGATTTACTGAGGTGCTGCACTGAGTCATTGAAAGTACAATTTTGTGATGAGCACTTTCATCAAAGTAAGGCAATGTCTTATCAGCCTGTCTAAATTTATCTCTGTGATAGCTGGCTGTTCTGTACAGTGCGTTTTCTCTGTCTATGAATCTGGAGAATGTGATCTTGTTTCATCAAACTTTCAAATCCATTCAATTCAGGAATAGATGGAGATTACAGATCTACCACAGGTCTGTAATCCATGTCATCCTCTAAAAATTGTCTCTCTTTTAGCTGCTGCTTGGTCTTTATTTCTATCAGGGTGCTGTGTCTACAGTGTTTGATAGCTTAGATTCCCAGTTCACTTCACATCCTGCTTCCCTTGTCACTCATGCTTGCTACCTGTGTATTAGTCTGTTCCCGGGACCTTTTTGGAGTGAATCAAGTTCCCTATGGTGAAATCCAAGAGATTATTTCCTCCAGGACCTGTTGCTAAAGCTCGGTGGGGATAAATCTATATAAAATCTATCTCTGTTTATCCTACCTAGTCCTCTGACACTATCCCAACAGTTGTTGCACGATTAAATATCCTTATAATACCCTTTCTGCCATGCTTACCCTTGTGCAGCACGTAGCCTTGGTGTCGCACTGTGAAGCACCACTCTGGCAGGCTGCAGCATGACCCTGAAGCTACTTCAGGCACTTTCATCTTCAAAAGTCACAAAAAATAATGACGATATCTCAGGGTTACAGGACTTCTGCATAGGATGAAGGTAAGCCCAAGGCCAGGTACTGTGTTGAACAAATACGGACAGTCAGCTCCAGAGAGAGCTATCTGTGAAAGTGTGGATGTGGGCCACTCTGAGCAGCAGAGCCTGGGACAGAGCCTTTGGGTTGGAGCTCTTTTTGCCTGCATAGCCAAACCTTCACTCTGGGAAGCCAAACAGTGGTAGTCCTTTCACAGATTTGGGTCCAGGCTTCCTATGACAGCTATGCCAATGTAGGGTTCTGGATCTAAATCTCACCCCTGGGATTGCACTAAGAAATCAAGCAAGAAGCTGCAGATGCTCCAACATGCACAGGAGGTACTTCATGTAACAGTCAGCTGAATCCCAAGTCACTTGCTGCTTACTGACTCCCAAGAGATCTTTATTATTATTATTATTATTATTATTATTATTATTATTATTATTTGAAAAGAACATATTTTTAAATTTCAGCTTGAATTACTTTTATATCAAGGGTGTAGGAGGGTACTGAGCTAAAAATGTACAAACATAAGAAACCTGAATGAACATCTTTTCTGGTTCAATCATCTGAAACAGCAGCCATAGTCACGCAAAACTTTTCTCCACAATGGGGGAGTTTCCAACAGACAGGCAACACCGTACAAATACATAAGTGAGAAATAAAGTTTGAAGGATAGAATTTAATGTTACTGAGAGATTCAGAATCATATCATAACCCTCCTTTGATTTCACATCATAATTTGTGAAATGAGCTATTTTTTCTGGTGCTTGCACATGAGTTAGCACTGCTTCCATCAAGTTCCAAGTTACTGTCACAGAGATGTTAATAAAAGTGTGTAGACAGCAAATACAGCCCGTGGACTATTGAGCAGAATGGCTGAAGTTCAGTAAACTAATGGTCTGCTTTACTGTATGAAGCAAGTAAAACAAGCACTGCACCCAAGGCTGTCAATAATCCACACCCTCAAAGGTATTTTGCCTGGAAAGAAAAGTCAAGAAGCACACAAAATGCAACAATTCAACTAGCAGGTTTAGGCTGTTATCTCCTTTTGAAACTCATCCTTTTGGCCTCTGCAACTAAGTCCCATTTCTCTCTTTCTTTTTTTTAAAAATTTCTTTCTTTCTTTTTTTTTTTTAATTAGCCAGATGATACTTCTCTGTTTAAAGGCTCTCAGCCTGCAGTACAGGTTACAGCTGTGTGTAGAGAGAAAGAAGGCAGAGAGGTGTATGGTCAGGGCACAGTGGAGGAAGCAGCAGAAACAGCTCCAGTGCCTCTGTCCAAGGAACATGTTGGGCCACCGCTGATCTATGGGGCATCACTCCGTGACCACAGACGTACCAGGCAGGAAGGTCTAGGGAACGCATTCCTGTGATCATCAAAGTGAAAATGGACTAGAAGGAGGATTGCAAACATTTTTGTTTTTTGATTGAAAGACCTGAGTCGGGGAAAGTGGAAGAGACCCAGTTAGATACAGTAGGAAAACCACAGGCTCATGAAGTGCCAACAGAGGAATAACAAGTGAACACTGAACTCTGGAGAAATTATCTTCCACAGATGGTGGTGAACTCTGGCACCAGCACAAGCGATTATCACACCGAAGAAAACTCAGCAGCCGGCGAAAAGAGGAGCACGGTGCAGGTGCTGGGTGACTGGCAGCAGCCACTAATTGGTGTATGGGCTGGATAACGCGGCTCCACAGCCAGCGTTCAATACAGGCTGCTGCTGCAGAGCGCTGTGCTTCACTTCTGCCCTCAGCTCCGAGTTAGCTGTCGATTGCTGCCCTAGGTAGATTAATGATGACGTTATTCTTCCATATATGAGTCGTTGTTCACTTTAAAGGCTGTAATCCTAAAATGGAGCTTTTCCGAAGAGCTTGAGACATTTCTTATATCATATTAAAATGTTTCTCCCATTTTCCTTCTACAGAAATTACTGAATATTTAAAAATTAATTATTGACAGTGTACTAATGATATCGTTATTTCTATAGAGAAATTATTTGTAAAATATTTACATATAAAGATGGCCAGAATAAGGAAAACATTTAATGATTCCAGAATAAGGAATACGTTTTAGTTTGGATATTTGAACTTTCCAAGGAAAATACTGAAATATGTTGTAAATTTTACTATATTTGCATTATACTTCAAGCCTATTTCTTCTGGGTTTATGTTCTGTGTTTCTTGAAAAGCTTATAAGCATCAAATTTTAGCCTTGAAACTGATTTTTTAACTTTCTGAAATTTTCTATACACAAAACCATGAACTAAAATGTTTTTATAGAGGTAATTGATAAGTTCTATTTCTTTGTTGCATGCTTATCTAAGGGTGCTCTTTGTACATGTAAAGTCTTATTTCACTTTAACTTACTCAGTTAAAAAATTACAAGCTCACTTAAACAAACTGGAAAACAACACAAGTTTTCCTGAAATATGTTCTCTGCCTCTACAGACAAGTCATTTTGTTTCTCAAGCACAAGGAATCGTGAAAAAATAGTAATAAAGTGGGGGAGACGTAGATTATGACAACAGAAACAAGGTATTTATTCTGAAAAAAGGCAAATCCACCCCACTTTCAAATGTTTCTGTTGTGAATTGCACAAAACCTTCACAGGAGATAGTGAAAAGATGAAAAATGGTCTCATTTTATGGGAAACTGATGATCTCTGCACACATGTCAAGATATATCTTCAAACTCCATTTCAACCATATTGCTGGGTTTTACTTTACCGCTAGTTTTCATGCTGTACTTTAAATGAGAATTTACAAAAGGGTCAGCACTAAAGGTACAGGATAATTTATTTAAGTGTTATATACTTAAAGAGAAGCACTCTAGCTGCAAGTCTGCTTTTGTCAAAGAGCAGGCTGAATGCAACCAGGATCCGAACCAGAATGGAAAGCAGTGGGTGCAAGGGGTACATACTTGTGCCCTGAACCCGTGGGGTCCCAGGTGAATACCCGGGTGAACAGAACAAGGCTATCATCAGACCTAAGGTCAATTCACTACTACGGCTAGTGGGAAGAGATGGAGGATTCATCTAGCAGGATGGGGAAGTGATAAAAGGGATCACACAAGCTGTTTGCCCCATTGAGTAACTTCATTAGCACGAGCTTGTGCTAAAGGCTGATAAGATAGGGAAAACCATCTTTTCCAGACTCCAGATACATCACTGGTGTACTTCCCAAGGAACAGCTGTGCAGAAATAAAAACTACTGATTGCACCTGGGAAACTGGTGGGTTTACACTAACCCTGAGTACCTGAGTCTAAGAAAGAGCTTTCTCAGAAAATCTCTGCAAAAAACTACCTATAGTTCTGTTAAGATGCTTGTGCTGATGGGTCACGCGGTTCAGCCTGGGAGGGCTGAAACTGCAGCCCAGAGCACTCACGCTGTCACCTGGATGCTGCCCCGCGCTGCCGAGGCTGGCGTGTCCTGCCTGCGGGAGCTGAACAGCCCTAACGCAGGGGGGTGCGGAGAGTCCATAAGACAGGAAATTAGTCTGGGTATCTGAAGACAAAGACAGTGCCAAGGCTCTCTTTTAACTCTAGAGGGTTGGCGCATTCAAGGATTGAGGTCTTCCTGAGTGGTTTGTGGCCAGCAGAGAGCTCTTGGTCAGACCCTGTCACGGCCAGAGCCTGGGCCAGCGCTCTTCACTGTGTGGTGTGAAGAGGTGCCTCTTGTCCCATGAAAACTTTACCAACACAAAACCATGTTTGGCATCTGAAAATATTCTATCCCTACTTTTCCATGGACTTTGGTTGACATTCAAGCCTTAAGCCATGCAAATTGAGGAGCTCTTAACTATAGTGAGGGAATTTTGCGGTGCTGCTATGTCATCACACAAAGCACCAGGTACCTTGCTGCCTTGGCAAAGCCTGAAAACAGTTTCTTATTCTTCTTTCTACTGATTATGTAAATGTTTGTTGTCATTATATTAAAAAGTTTTTTCTTCCAACCCCGTTCTTAATACTTTTCTTAATCCCCACCAACATTACTGCTGAACAAGATATGCATTTGATATATTCAGGGACTTAATGCTGAAGGAGTCAGGAGTGATTTCAGGTGCCTCTATTTCTGGGGCAGATAGCCTGAACTCACTTTAAAAATAGCTTGCCATTTTTCCGAAGGGGCTGACAATCAGCCTCCTTTAAAGTTTCTCATGCTAAGCATTCAGAATTATGCTTTACCTTTTCAGGAAAGCACTTGTGACACTAATGTATTTTGCTTCATATACAGGCACTTCTTTGCACAGGACTGCATTAATCTGAGCTTGTGGGCTGTATCCCCATTAATGAAACATCCTTCTTGAACATTTGTTTGTGCAAAAATAGATCTGCACAAATATTTCCAGGAAAGTGAAAATGATACTTGAATTCTCTGTGTCCTAATAATAATTTTGTTGTGCAGTCTGCTGTAATAATGAACATGCTTTTTTCAACCTTGACACAAATCACTGCCATCTTCCTCAATATCTTCTGTTTTAGGATGATTGCTATTTTTCACATTTCAGCTGCTGAAAAGCTCATGTGCGGTAAACAACTGTTCTTTTGGATTGTCAGAGTTTAGCTGGAGCTCCTGTACAGCTGGGATCTTGCTTTTGTCATACCCCTACATTTCAGTAAACAAGATGTACAAAAGTAACATTTCCAAAACACTGCCCTTCACGCGTGGAGTGTAAAAATCACCCCTTCCTTTCTTACGAGTACCAGGTTAAATAACAGGTGATTCAGCATGACAGGGGTAGGATGTAGTTGAGGGATTGGATTTTTTTGCAACAGCTCTAAGTGAGCATAAATTCTGTAGTCCTTGAAAGAGGAACGCAAATACCACAGCAGAGGTGAGTCACAATCCGAATGACTCTCACCTCCTGCAGCCGCTTTAGCTTCTGCGCTGTGGGAAGCAACACAAACGCAGCTTTCTGCCGAGCTGTCAGCCGTGGTTGTGGTGAAACCCATTGTTATGATGGGCAGTAAGTATTCACATTTGATTGGTTTCCTTATTTTTATCTGCAGTCTGCATCCCCATCTAACTGTAAGCTACCTGAGGTAGTGAATCAGTGTGATTTCTGTGTGGTTAAAGCCATTTGGATTTCAGCCTTGTGCCCTGTAACTTGCTCAGGATGACCATAACTGGTTGGCAATGCCCGGCCTATCATCCCTTATTAATTAAAAGGGATTACGAGCACAATGCTTCAAATGGATAGCAGAGGCAATGATGAGGGGTAACTGGCTGTAATCATGTTACGGACTGCAGTAACAGAGCTCAGGGTGTTGCAGTGGGAACCACAGGCTTTGGATGACGTTGTCTTGTTGAAGTGACTGATGCCTCTAGAGAGAAGGATGCAGAAGAGCTGTGATCAATGCTGCTGAATGCCATATGCAACTCTTATTCTGTCAGGTCTCCTAGCAGGAACTGAGTAAATCTATGCTAAGCTGTAGGATTTTGCAGTTATATAGTACCTTGCCTTCACAGAGGTCCAAGATGATCATCATAAAATCCCATAGCCTCCAACATGACCCTCAGTGCCCTCTCTGGCATGAACTGCAAGAGCCACAAACTAACAGAGAAAGAGGAATTGAGCAGCTGCACTTTGATCTGTACTTCTCAGGAATGTGCAATGGACTTTGTAGATGAGGTGATTTTCCCTGCAGCAATATCAACTCCTCTGCTGTTAAGCCCCACATTATGCCTGTGCAGTGGCCCATAAGTCCTTTATGAGATGATTTTACTTTCCCATCCTTCAATTGGATCAGCAAGTAAGAACATCTCTATAGATTAAGGAAGTTTGTCTGCTAGGTTAGCATTAAACTGCAGGGCCCTGAGGTGGGATGGGACCTAGAAATGGCAGACCTTACACAGGTCTGTGTCCTGCCATCCTAAGTCCAAACAGCAGCTGCAGTGGAAAAGAAGCGTGGATGAAGAAGCAGAGGATAATAAAGCATAGACATTGTTGTACACATGGATCAAACAATGCAGTTAGACCTGGGGTAGCATTAGTAACCATTTCTGAATGGCTCTTGAATATTGCTGAGAGACAAAGTGTCAAGATAGTGTGCTGTTAACTTTCCTATAACGTCAACAACAGATGGCAGCCAGACGCAAGTGAGGACATAAGTTTGTAGATAGACAGGAAAAAGCTGTGGCTGCAGCAAGGACAACAATGCAGGAGTTTGGGGATAGCTGCTGCTGTACAAGAAACTTTTCCAGTTCAGCTTGCAGACCTCTAACCTGCTTCTTCATCGGTGAAGGGGCACTATTACTCCACCTCATGTCTTCCCACAATCTTAATCTGTTACAGCCACAGCAGCAGTCTGGTTTTCAATAGGAAAAGATATCTTAGAAACATCAGTCTGGCCAGCTGAGGCATTATCATCAGTAACTACAGATGCTGCGAGTGGCATAGCATCCAGCTTTGAGAATGGTTTATTCCCTTTCTTGTGAACACCTGGTTATACTTCATGGAGAAGACTTACAGTGGTAGGTGGCAAATTTCTGAGGCAGACAGTCGTTGAGCTATCATCCATATTAAGGTAGTGAGTCTGTAGATGCAGGAACTGTACTCTTGTGTCTTGCCATATCCCTTCCTCACTGTCATGAAGATGCTTTTTGCCATGCTAGTAGAGTACTTGGGCTAGTATGTGTCCTCGTGCATGGTACATGATAGGGTCCCCTATGAACCAAAGCCAGTCCTGAGCTCTACCTTTGCCCCACAACAAAGCCCAGTATTTGGGAGCTGCATGAGTCCTGGACTGTTTGCGTAACATACTTAATAGTGACCTCCCTTCCTCTTACCCACACAGTCCCCTATATTTGTGAGATGTGTAAAATGGTGCTAGGTCAGAATGGTGGTGGCACACTACAATCGCTCCACTATCCTTCCTGGAGAGTGAATGACGATGTAGAACACAACGTGCATTCCACACCAGACTTAGTTTGTGATATCCACTGGGATCAGCACCCATAGAATTTCATACTGTGAAAAAAATGTAGGATCCAGTATGTCATTCTGCTACAGAAAAATGTGATTTACTCCTTAGCTATAAATTAAAAGATCAGGTAGGAGATTCATAGAACCATAGAATATCAGGTTGGAAGGGACCTTAAGGATCATCTGGTCCAACCTTTCTTGGCAAGAGCACAGTCTAGACAAGATGACCCAGCACCCTGTCCAGCTGAATCTTAAAAGTGTCCAATGTTGGGGAATCCACCACTTCCCTGGGGAGATTATTCCAATGGCTGATTGTTCTCATTGTGAAAAATTGTCTGTGTGCAAATGGAATCTCCTCAGGAGTAACTTGTACCCATTACCCCTTGTCTTTTCCACGTGACTCCTTGTAAATTGGGAGTCTCCATCTTCTTTGTAGCCACCCTTTAAATACTGGAACATGGTGATAAAGTCTCCCCAAAGCCTTCTTTTCTCAAGGCTGAACAAGCCCAGTTCTCTCAGCCTTCCTCATATGACAGGCTTCCCAGTCCTTTGATCATCTTTTTGGCCTTTCTCTGGACCCTCTCCTGTCTGTCCACATCTTTTTTGCATAGCAGGGACTAAAACCGAACACAGTATTCCAGGTGTGGCCTGAATAGACTGGGATAATGACTTCTTTATCTCTTCGGGTGATGTGCTTGTTGATGCAACCCAGCATCCTGTTGGCTTTCTTTGCCGCAGCAGCACACTGTTCACTCATACTGAGCTTGTTGTCCACCAGGACCCCCAGGTCCCTTTCCATAGAGCTGCTCCCCAGCCGGGTACATCTCAGCTTTTGCTGCACTCCTGGATTATGTTTTCCCAGGTGCAAGACCTTACACTTGTCCTTGTTGAACTTCATAAGGTTCTTGTTAGCCTACTTTTCCAGCCTATTCAGGTCTTCCTACAGGGTGGCTCTCCCTTCCGAAGTGTCCACTTCCCCGCTCAGTTTGGTATGATCAGCAAACTTCATCAGGGTACACTTGATCCCATCATCCAGATCACTTATGAAGATATTAAACAGTGTTGGGCCCAATATCAGTCCCTGGGGGACCCCACTTGTGACAGGTTGCCAGTTTGAAAAGGAGCTATTTACCACCACCCTCTGGGTGCAGCCTGTCAGCCAGATCCCCACCCACCACACAGACCACTTGTCTAGACCATAACACATCTGTTTCTCTAGGAGGAGGCTGTGGGAAACGGTATCAAAAGCCTTGGAGAAATCCAGGTAGAAAATGTCCACCACTCACCCCACATCAACCAAGCAGATTACTTTGTCGTAGAAGGCGATCAGGTTTGTCAAGCACAATTTGCCCTTGGTGAATCCATGCTGGCTTTTCCCGATCATGTGCTTCATTTAACTTGTGATAGCCGCGAGGAGGATTTGCTCCATAACTTTCCCAGGGACTGAAGTAAGTCTGATGGGCCTATAATTTCCTCGATCCTTCTTGTAACTGAGGGTGACATTAGCCTTCTTCCAGTCTTCTGGGGTGTCCCCTGATCTCCATGACTTCTCAAAGATTATGGAGCGAGGCCTTGGAACGATGTCAGCCAGCTGCCTTAACACCCTTGGGTGGGTAATGTCAGGGCCCATCCCGTTGTAGGGGTCAAGCTGCTGTAATAGTTCACATACCAACTCTGCCTTCACTGATGGTGGGTCTGTATTTGTGTCAACCTGGATTTTTGCTCCCAAGGCCTGGGGCCCAATAGTGCTAGTAAAGACAGGTGAAGAAAGTGTTGAGAATCTCTGCCTTTTCAGTGTTGTTGGTGACTAATTCACCTCTCCTGTTTAACAGCAAGCCAATATTTTCCTTCTGTTTCTGCTTGTTGTTTACGTACCTGAAGAACCCTTTCTTGTAGTTTTTGACTTCTCTGGTCAATTTCAATTTGAGCTGAGCTTTTGCTTTTCTAACTGCATCTCTGCACACCCTGGCAATGCCCTTGTAGTCCTCAACAGGTATTTGTCTGCTTTTCCATCTCTGGTACACTTCTCTTTTGGTTTTGAGCAGACTCAGAAGCTCGCAGTTAAGCCAAGGGTGTCTCTTGCTCCTCCTGCTTCCCTTACCTTTAAAGGGGGTGAACGTTTTTTAAGCTTCCAGGAGTGTGTTCTTGAAAAACTCCCAGCACTCGCTAGCTCCTGTATCCTCCATGGAAGCTTCCCATGGAATCCCTCCCAAGTGAGCTCTGAGCAGGCTGAAGTTTGCTCTTCTAAAATTTAAACCCTTTGTCTTAGTACCAACCTTCAGCTTGCTCAGCGGGATCGTAAACTCCACAATATTGTGATCACTGCAGCCAAGACTATCACTAACTGATATATTATGAAGCAGGTTTTCTTGGTTTGTGAGTAGCAAGTCCAGCAGTGCCTCATTCCTGGTTGACATATTTGTATGAGGAAGCAGTCCTCTATGCATTCCAGGAACTTGATGGATGACGTGAGCTGCTGTATTGTTCTTCCAACAAATATCTGGGTAGTTGAAGTTACCCATAAGAAACAGATTCGGTTGACCCGAAGCTTGTTTAAGTGACCTAAATATTGCTTCTTTGGCCTTATCATCTTGGTTTGGAGATTGGTAGCAGATGCCTACTGTATGAGCCCTCTGATCTTGACCCAGAGGCATTTGATAGGGCTTCCACAATCGCCGTAGTTGACTTCTATATGTTCAAGGTTCTCCTTAACATAGAGCACAACTCCTCCTCTTCTTCCCTGCCTGTCTTTACGAAACAGCCTATAGCCATTCACGTGGTCCTCCAGTTATATGAGTTGTTCCACCGTGTTTCAGTTATTCCTATGATATCATAACTTTCTGACTGGGTGTGGAGCTCCAGTTCCTCCTGTTTGTTCCCCAGACTGTGTGCATTGGTATACACTTGAGGTGGTTGGTCTTCTGGTTCTCATCTTGGAAGGCATCTAAGGAACATTCGTCTCTGCTCTGGTTGGCCTGGCTTATTCCCCAGTTGGTTGCAATGGCATGAGTGTTGCCACTTTGGACCCTGCCCCCTGAGTCCTTCAGTTTAAAACCCACCTCACCAAGTTGGCCAGCCTGCTGCCAAATCTTCACTTGCCTCTTCTAGACAGGCGGATCCCATCCCTCCCTGACAGGCTATAGTCACCAAAGAATGTCCCATTGTCATAAAAGCCAAAACCCTTACAACAGCACCAGCCACGAAGCCAGAAGTTGACTTGCATTATACGTCTGTTTCTGGCTGCACCCTTTCCTCTAACTGGTAAAATGGAAGAAAAGATAACTTGGGCACCAATGCTTTTCACTTGCACCTCCAGGGCTTTGTAGTCTTCCTTGATTCTGCCCACGTTCTGTCTTGCGGTGTCATTCGTGCCCCCATGAAAGAGTAGCAATGGATAGTATTCTGGGCTCTTGACAAGTTGTGGCACCCTCTCAGCAACATCTCAGACCTTAGCTCCCAGAAGGCAGCATACCTCTCCTGACTCCCTGTTAAGCCAGCAGACGGGTGCCTCAGTGCCCCTTAACAGAGAGTCACCCACTACTAGCACTCTTTGTCCCTTTTTGCAGTATCCACTGTGTGCTGCTGGTACAGTTTCTCCTTGCAGACATTGCTTGTGGGTGTGTGGAGGCAAGCCTCCACCCTCAAAATGGACAGTCTGGTCTGCATGCCACACGAGAACAGATTTACAAACATGCCATTCTGTTATTAATTGATATATAAAACAAGTAAATAAACATTTTAAACTAAAATTTAAGAGCATTATCTATTCCCAAGCTATATAATAATGTATAATTGCAACAGAATCTTGGTTTTTTAACAGCATCAGAAGGAAAAAGCTGGAAATTCCTTTTGTAAGCTTGTTAATCCAAAAAGCTAGTCTGACCCCCCCCTTGCCTTTCTTCCTTTCCCTCCTCTGTGTCCCACGGCATATGGAAAACATTCAGCCAGGCAAGGAAAGAGGAGCAATTGAAAGTGCCTTCATCCATGTGAGCAATCTCAATGAACTGAGCATTGAACCTAGTAATGCACAGAGCTTTTTTGATGATGATCAATCAGAGCAACAGCAAATTGTGCACAAGTTTTACAATGTTTTTCTCTGATGAAAAGCATTTTGACATGAGGAGTCTCAAGGCATCCAAAACATCCCACTGTTAAAGGGGTAAACATTAACTGCTTTCACTTCTACCACAAATATTCTGCACGGCTTTGCAATGTATGGGAACTTGCCCAGGACTCTGCAACAAAATTATTAGAGTTTTTTTGAGGTCTTTCATGACTTCCCCAAACTCATACTTTGTCTCCTGTGAGAGATGGTTGCTGTGCTGGCTCCTCTTGACACCTGGTTTAGATGGACAAGATATTGTCACCAACTATGTGATCAGTAAAACTTCCCACGGTACGTGATGACAAGGCCCCTTCGGGAAGCCCTGTTAGAGTATTTCTCACACCTGGCCTAGCTGACGAGACCAGACAGGATCATAGACTTGTTCATAACACCAGAAGGCTGTCTAGAGGGCATTTCACAATCTAGTTAATAATGTAAGTTCATGAAAGATATATCAGTGCTATGGGGAAATTATTCTGTAGTCTTACAGCACATCTGGCAAAATCACTGAGTGAGCTTAACAGACGTCTAAAAGAATGGGTCAAAATAATATATATATAATAATGTATGTTATATATAAGACACAAGGAAGCTTTATCTAGTAGAACAAAAAAAAAGACAATGTTGGACACATGTAATGTGGTCAAATAAGAATTAGCATCCAAAAGAACAGTTGGGAGTCTGTTTTAATCAAGCAAAATTCTTCAGACTTAGTTTACCCATCTGGACTATTTTCCTTTTTTTGATACAGTACTTGGTTTCTTTATGATGTTTACTCTCTCACAAGGATTTTTCTTTAACATCTTGCTGGAATCAGCTGTAGTGTGAAAATCTTCTGATACAAAAATTCACAGAATCACAGAATCACAGACTAGTAGGGGTTGGAAAGGACCTCTGGAGATCATCTAGTCCAACCTCCTTGCTAGAGCAGGTTCATCTAGAGCAGGTTCACCTAGAGCAGGTTGCACAGGACTACATCCAGGCGGGTTTTGAGTATCTCCAGAGAAGGAGACTCCACAGCCTCCCTGGGCAGCCTGTTCCAGTGCTCTGTCACCCTCACAGTGAAGAAGTTTTTCCTCATGTTCAGGTGGAACTTCCTACGTTCCAGTTTGTGCCCGTTGCCCCTTGTCCTGTCACTGGGCACCACTGAAAAGAGTCTGGCCCCATCCTCTTGACATCCGCCCTTGAGATATTTATAAGCATAAATCTGCTGGTGCAGATGTGTCAGAGTTTGACAATGCCCTTGAGCTCTTTGCTGGCTTTCCACAACAGTTTTGGCTTATGAGGTGCCACTAAAACAATCTGTTTGTTACCCCATGCTAATAAGCAACCAGTGGCTGATGATGCATGGAGGGATGTGGAACTGGTGCTCTGCTGAATCTGCTCAATTCAACTTGTGATGGAAATGATTTTATAATACAGTTATTTCCCCTCTAGTGCCATGTCCCTATGGATGCCGTTTAGGGAATTTTAGTTTTCTTCTTTAACATCCTTCAAAATGAAGGGACTGAATATGTCCAGGTGACTGTCTCAATATTTTGTCCTCTCTTCTCAAGGAAACCCATTCCAAACCATGGGCTCATTTGGAGCTCTGCTGTGCAGGAGCAGGAATTCTGGTGAGGAAAGGCACAGAGCTGAACAAAAGTTTGATGGCAACCCTCCCTCCAGCTTCCTTCTCTCCTGCCCCTGTCCCTGGTAAGCCTCGTAACGTTTTCCAGGAAAGCTGATGCTGAGAACATGCTCATGAAAACCTCCAGTCTTTACAGAGAACTTCAGCAGCAGAGTGTTTAACAAAAGGGGTTAATTCAAATTATATTTCGCTTCACTATGAAACAATGATTTCACTGTGAGCAGTGATTTTACATCGCTATTTTGGGCAGCAAGAAAACAATAAGCAACACCTACAGGAGTCAAATTCTGCTACCTTCTCTTTCATCCCTCAGTTGGATTTCAGGGGAAATGTCAATGCAAAATGCATAGAATTTCTAGTCCCTTACACTGGGATATCCTATAGTGATAATAATAGTAATCTCAAAATATTAAGACTCACTCAATAGTAGAGGGAAATCACTGACCAGAACAGTATTTGGAAAAAAAAAATGTTCCTGGACTACAAGGAGGAATAAATATAAGCAATTAGATGTATTGAAAGGTATAGCCAAGTAACTTTTTTGTTATTTTTATAAGACAAGAAATAATGACTATATTCAAAATTTGCAGATTTTACTACAGTCAGAGCTTCTAATCATAGTATCAATTGTTGTGGAAATTATTTTAAATGAGAAGGAAGAAAACATAAGACTTTTGATCATTCTGAATTATTTATTTTCTACCTTCATGTTTATTTAGCTGTCGAAAGATTTGCTCAAGGCATATATGCAACAAGGCTACTTAATACAATTGTTGATTATGCTATAAATGAGCAAATCATTTCTTTCCTTAAGGAAGATGAAGCAGAGAATAAACTATGTACCTCCACGAGAGAATGAGAATTTAGACAAAAGCTAATGAAACTTGAGAAAGGAGTGATGAATCACAGAACTCTAGGTCATGGAGAACTGTGCAAATCATTGATTTTTTCAGTTTACTGTCAATTCTGAAAAATTAGGAGAAAAGAAGAATTGTTTCAAATTAACCTCAAATGTGTTGTTTATCTGGAGCCAAAAAAAGAAGAAAAAAATGTTATTGGAGTTAGAAATATGAACACAAAAGCCTTGTATTCATTCTGAAGCTAGAGGGTTCATTTTGAATTTGAATACTAGTGTTGTGTATCTTTCCATTTTTTAAAAAAGGAAAGAAATCTTAGAAATAAGCCCTTATTTATAACTGGATTTGTATTTTGTATGCCAATGGATATGTATTTGTTTTCCCCAGTCTGTCAGATGTAGTTTAGAGGAAATGACTGAGGCTAAGTTCTGTCATTTTTTGTTTATTTAAAAAGATACAGCAGGACAGTAGCCATAAAGACCTATATAGTAGTCCTTTTATAGATATGTAGGCCAGCATTTAACTAGGCAGCATTAAACTTCACAGTTTTCAGGTATTTTGAGATGACCATAAGTGCTGACTGCATTTTGAAAAGCTGCCTTATCAGTTTATAGGACTGCTGTTATAATATGAGAATTTAACCTTGTAAAGAAAAGTTAGGCAAAGTGGGCTCAGGTCCCTTTGGAGCAGTCACAGAGCTAAGAAGAGGGTCTGTAACTTCCCTGTAAGAGAGAGAGCTAAAATTTGGGCTGTGCCACCTTTAAAGCATTACTCCTTCAGACAGCTGGACCATGACCCAGCCAGTGCTTGCTGTATTAAATGGAAATATTCACATAGACATCACTGGTCTTGGGTCAAGTTCAGAAGAGGTGCCATGGGTGTCCATTCAAAGAAATGCTACCGGAGACCTGCAAACTGAGAGACAGAAAGTCCCAGTCCAGGGGCTTAGCAATTTGGGGTCTCCTTACCACCTTCTTGAGAGAATTTCATTTTTTAAAATATTAGATATACGTGAAATGAGAGCAAAATATATGCATATTAGTTTCATATTATACATAATAATCTCTCTGTTAGACATCTATCAGTTACAGCTAAACCATCATCTGGAGACTGTACAATTGGTGACAGATATTTGCTTGTTAGAAGAAATTCTGGAATGAAGACGAGTAACCGTAAGGAAAAAAAGGAAGAAAAGAAAGTGATTGCCTTTCAAAGTCAGATCAAAATTTTCTTCCTGTCAAAGTAATGGATATAGTGGAAAGGTTGTCACAGTGCTAATATAAAAAGCACTAGCTAATTTGAAAAAAAATGCAAATGAAAGAAGTTGGAAAAGCTGAGTGCCAGTGTTAGGCATCCCACCCATGCCTTTTCAAGGAGAACGTATGAAGTCTGAGGTTACTTGTTAAAGACAGGAATTAACTGGACCGTCTGGGAAAGACGTACTTGAAAATGTGCTCTTTCTTGTTACATTTGTCTCTCTCAAATAACTTCATGGCTTGTTACTAAATTGTACTTTCTTATTAGCATAGAGTTAGCTAGCTGCACATCAAATTGGGATGCTGTTTGAACTCACCCTCTGAGAGATCAAATACTTCACGCGTCCAGAAACAGCTTCCAGAAAGTGGAGCGGGATCCTGGGGTCCGATGCCTTGCAAAGGCTCCTTCCATTAAACAGTGTATCAAATTAATATTATGGCAATCTCTGTAATACAACGAAAATCTATATCACAGACCACATTTGAAAAGGCTCCTATGAGATATTGAATGAGGAATTCCCTTGCTGAAAGGCAACTAATTAACTGCCATTAGGAGGTGACCTAACATTTGAGATTGAAATGTTTTTGTATTATTTATGTTAATAGTATTTTGGCCTTTAGATAAAAGGCTGTGTTGCCAAAGACAAACTAGTCTTATCCTGCACTTTTGTTCTGTAACTGTGCACAATAGCAATGACCACAAATGGCTGAACCCATTTGCTAGATTCAAATTATATAATACCAGGTTTTGTTGTAGGCATAATTTTTTTTTTGCTAAAAGAAATGTGGTTTTCCCAGGTCCTGTATATCAACATGTAGCTTGCCATCAGTTTGAAGGAGATTCATTGAAATCAACCTCTTCCTGAGCCCATCCTTTCCTTCTTGCCTGTACTTATCTACGTGTTTTGGTTCTGGCTTTTTTTCTTAGAGCTAGGCAGACAGAGCAAGAGTGGTAGTCAAAATCTTTATCTTTTTTCTTTCTGCGAAAGCACAGAAGAGATACAGTCACTAAAGACTGAATCATTTGTCCATTTGAGAAATGTCTTACTATTTCTTCTCAACTGGAACTTGGTATATATGCTGAAGGATGAGGGTTAATGCCTTCTATATTTCTCTAGCCTATATATCAATATAAAGGTCAAGTGCCTTTTATAAACACTGGTAAGTTTATTCTGACAATTATTTTGTGTCAGCGGGTTCTGTACCTCAGCCATAAGCTATGTAAAAAGTATTTCTATTGATCAACTTCGGCTGGTATCTTGTTTTATTGAGCTCCTTCTCCTTCTTCTTGAGATATGAGGACAGTAGGTGCTGGATATCTGATTTATATTCTCTGTATGTTCACTAGGAGCTTTTTCTAGGTTCCTGAAATGCCCACTTTCAGTCATATCTTCACTAAACTGAACAGACTCAATCTTTTAAATCTCTCCTTCTGTGGAAATCACTGTGTTTCCATTATGTATTATGCATAATATTTTGTCAATCCTCTCTCCACCCTTCACCTTCAGCAGTATCTTTTCTGAGATACAATGATGAAACTGAATGAAAAATGTCAAGTGATATCTTAGAAGCAATTTACACAGTGATGTTATGAACTTCCCACTATTCATTTCCTATTCACTCTTTGTGCATCCTAACAATTTCATTTATGTATTTATTTGCTACTTATGCTGTACACTGAGTAGCAGTTTCGCTAAGCCATCTGAAGTGGTACTACATTAGTTTTCTGGTTTGTTTTTTTTTTTTTTTCAAGAATGTGTGAGTAGTTCAGATTATTCCAATGTGCATTATCAAGCATTTGTCAACCGTAAATTTCATAGCCAAAGTATTTCCTATGAATAATTTATCTGATGAAGTTAGTTCTTTCTATGACTTACCCATTGAACTATTTTTTATTTTGATAATGAATTTGTCATTGGTGATTGTTCAGCCAACAGTTTATGTGAACACATTTCAACCTTCAGTTGTTCACCTATTGTTTACTTTGACTAGTCACTATTCATTACTTACTATTTACACTTCCTGACTGGCTATTTAAGTCAAAAAGCATTGTTACTGTTTCCAGCTGCACTAATTACATTTTTAGGCAGGAACATGGTGCATAATGAACATAGTGAATAGTAGAAAAAAAGAAAGGTTCTTCTTCATCCATAGAAAAATGTATCTACATAACGACAAGGAGGTTCATATGAAGAGCCACCATATTTCATAGAGTTACGCAAATAAAAATTTATTTGCATGATATTCGCTGATTGCAAAGGACAAAGCTAAAGCTATGATCAACATGAAAACAAATAGCTGAGAATGTAGTAATGTGCCAGGTGCTCTGATTTCTTTTGGGTAGATCAATTACCTACATTTTCTCTAAAGAAAGTGTAGAATTTTATTTCCATGAATAGAAGGGTCAGTATGTTTTTTGTGATTGGAAGCATTTGTATAACAAAGGAAGACACATAAGTTGTTGAAGAGTGTTGTCCAGTGTGTCAGAAGCTCTTTGTAGATGCAATGCTGGAGAAATCCGATACTGGAGAAGGAGAAGGTGGTAACAGTAAATTAACAGTGAATCTGAGGATGTGTATGGGAATATTTTAGATTGACAAAGCTAGAGAGCTGACCACAGATCAAAGAATTGTATAACCAATAGTATCAGTTAGTGAAAAAATGTGAATATTGCTCTGAAGAACTGGGTTCACTGGAAGATTTCCTGATGAAAATATTTTTCACACTAGGATTTAAACAGAGGACACAATCTGATAGAAAGGTTTCTATACAGTCACAACAAGGCAGTGACAAAGACAAGACGTGAACTGGAAAATTTAGAAGTGATTGAACCAGTAGAGAGAGGAATGCTTCGATATTTTTAAGCTTTAGTCTCTGTTTTAAATCAAATTTTAAAATTAATCTCCATGTAGTCAAGCAACTTGCAAATGAAATAACTTAGTACAGAGAGAAGGGTAATCATTATTTAATGAACAAGTAGGTAAAGAAACTGATGCCAACAAATACAGCCAAATGACTTCCTTAGCAACTTACAGTATGATATTTAATGAAGATTAAAGGCAAATCTCACTTGTGAAGGGTATCAGTGACAAACAGTTTTTGCAGTCCCTGTCTAACCCTGAAGGTACATGCAGTCTGTGCATGCCTTAGCCTTTGATGCTGCCATGTCCTCGTTGCCTAAAGTTTTGTATTGGGCTTGAGTACAACACTGTAAATCTTGAAGTCACCAACTACCCAGGCATTGAAAAAGAAAAATGTAACGCAATTTGTTGTTCTGTAGTGCGTTCTTAATTTCTACTGCTGCTTCAGGAGCTAAAATGAGTCCATATGGGTAGTCACCACCTAAACATCTTAAGTCAGCTCTCCTGTCTTGATCCATGATCCCAGGAATGAGCCAGCAGTACTAAGGACTTTACTGGTGCTCTTGAGAAAGTCACGTTGCAGTGGACTGTGTCTCTTTAGGAGTGCTTTCCTTTCTGGGCCCCTGCCAGTGGCTAACCTGCTGCTCCTGAAGCAACAGCTGCCCTGACAAAAGCACACAGTGAACACAAAATATCTGGATACCAGCTTAAAAATTTTAAGCGGAGACAGAAGAAAACATGGTGGAAATAAAATGACATGAATAACCTCTTGAAGATTTCTTGCAGAAAGCAGGTCTTATTTCCTAAAGATCCATATCAATCCAGCACTTCCCTATCATAAAAATTAAATTACTTTTCAAGGGTGCTTCTTTCTATAGCTGTTATTGGCGAAGTTTTCCAGCAGGATAAGGTCAAATTGTGTTACGTGTCTGGCTTCCACTTTGCAGATAGTTAAACTAAACTGCCTGGCACTAGGATATTAAAGTTAGGTTAAATTTTAGGTCTTCAGAAGAGAGGTGTATCGTACTCGATTTTAGGTAGATATAGCCACAGAGGTTTTCAGTTTAGAGAATTTCAAAGAACACTTCTTAAATTTCAGAAGCAATAGTCATGAACACAAATCCATCTGACAAGAAAGCCCAGCTCTAGATTAAGTAAAAAACCTCTGAAGTACATTGGATTCCTTCCTATTATCAGCAATAGTAATATTAAAAGATCTTGCGGGAACATCTGAATTACCTGAACAAAATGTTTTCTTTTATACTGCAACACTGACAAATCTTCCAATTCATGTTTATGGAGTGCCCATTAGCAAATGATCAGCGGGGATTCAAGGGCTTCAAAAGTGATTTTTTTTCATTATCAGTGAAGCACAGCAACAGTAGGAAGAGCAATATGAATTGCTCTTTGTTTATCACAGTACTCAGATTTGCACAACAGGAATAATTCCACCAGAACTGTTAAACCGAAGACTGAGAATCAGATCGAAAACAGAGGGCAAAGAGGGAGGGAAAACAAGCATGATAAATCAGAAAGAGAAAATCAAAGTTACAACTTATACAGGTAGGAAAAAAGAGAAAACAGAAGTGACTTAAAAGCAGCAGACAAAATGATTTTGTGATAAAGTTAAGATGAAGTATGACATAATTACATAAAAGTCTCCTGTAATTTGATAAAAACAACGAGACTTTGAGGAATGGCTGGACTTGATGATCTTGAAGGTCTTTTCCAACCTAAATGATACTATGATTCTATGATTCTAGGAAGGAGATGCTGTATAGCCTTTGGTCAGTGCCCCATTATCTCTCAATATGTCTCCAGAAACCCTTGTGCTAGAGTTACACTTCCAAAGAGTACTAGGAGTGAAAAAAATTTGGTAAATCTGTATTGGATGTGGGGATGGGGACGCAGAGAGTAACTGCAAAAAATTATTTAAACATTTATCCTAAAAGGATTGGATGATATTATTTTAATGGGGACTTTATGTGACTATTTTGTAGTGCTAAATACATATTCTTGGAATATTAATTTCTGATAATGTAGAGGTATATATTTACGTGCACTGCAGACATTAAGCTGCATGGCAGGTTGGGCTAGTGTAAAGATACTGTCATATCCAATGAGAAAATGTGTGTAGAAGTCCTTAAAAAAATCATGAGAAAGTCTGTGGAAATAGAAACGGCAATAACCGAACTTACAAGAAGTATTTACATTTTAATTGCAGGAATACTGGAGCTAATACTTTTACAAGCTTTTAAAACTAATTTCTCCACTTTGGTACACTGGCTCTTGGAGGCTGACAAGATTTTGAAAAGCAGCATTGCAGATGTCCTTTCAGGGAAATGTTTTCTTGCCAAGCAATATGAGCATTATGAAACCTCCTATAATCTACTTCAGTGACCCAGTCTGAAAAATACAAGTGAAATTAAAATTACATGGTAACAAAAATAAAAACAGCTTTTGAGGATGTTATTTCTTTTTAAGGAGCCATACAATTCTGTGAACACTGGAATGTTTTAATCTTGCTCCAGAAACTAATCTTGCTTTCTAAATAATAATTTACGTGCTATTACTCACAATTCTTTGCAGTATGTTTTTGCTTGCAATAACTTTGAGAAACTTTTGGTTCGATTATGTCTGAGGTAATGCTCAAGCCCGTCATTCCCATATATCTTGAAAAATTCTCAGCAAAAAAAATAAATGATCAAATGTCCATCTTAGCTTTGACTGATAGTCCCTACAATTATTAACTATAATTTAGGATTTGCCAAAATTAAAATGAATAATATTGGATCAATTTTCTTCTCATCTTTCAAATTGACAGAACCCACACAGAAAATATCGATAGAAAGACTATAGAAATATGTCCCTTTTTTCCCCATCTTTGACAACTTTTAAGGCAGGTCTATTGAAGGTGAAGATTCTATTTCTCTGGAACTATGTCTTTAAGAACAAGTTTGGAGAAGTAACTGCGTCATTGTGAAATTAAACATCTGAGCAAATACGAAGTGGAAACAACATTGTGCCAAACTTTTTGTTTAAATTTATTTGCTCTTTTGAATTTACAATCTGTTTGTGAATACACTTTGATTTAAATAAATATGCTAATTCAAAATTACTCAATGGTTCCGTGCGGGTAAATTTCTTCCTATCAACGGCTCATAAAATGTGTTCACTAGAGTGTCACAGATCATATCTATCTGGGAACAGAGTGAATCTGCATTGGGTGCTGCAAAACTCCTGGTTTATGTACAGTAGGTTGGTACTAGGCAGTGAGATAAAGCAGGTCTCTTGCAATTACGGTGAACGCTGAAATCGGCTTTCTCCTCCCTGGAGTTAAGATACCCAACTGAGATACCTGAATTAGGAGCCACAACATAGGAGTAGTGTGAGATTGTGTGAAGAGCTGTGAATTTCCATTTTTAAAGAGGAGAAGTCCAGTCTGCAAATGAGAATAATGCGGTAACTGGTACCTCGTAGTCTGACTCTCCACCTTCAGAATACAGCCTTGAAACATAACCAGTACAAGAGTCGATAATGTTTATTGATTTAGCAACAAGCTGCTAAGAAACTAAAAAATCAAAAAGTCAATAACCTAATTAACTAACGGAGACACCACTGTTATCAATTTATAATTACACCATTTTGCACATTATTATACACAATTATGAAGCTGCTATTTATCACTCTTAAATCTCGCTAATTGCACACAGCTGCTATTAAAATACAATTCTGCCACCCTTTCCTCCCCAGTCCATTTAGGATTAGGATGCAGTTCTGTCCGTCTTTGCTCTGCTCTCCCACACCAAACCTTGCAGGCACAGAACTGATGGAGAGTCCAGGGGGTTGTCCATTGAGGTTCCCTCTGTCATCCTCGTGGGCTTGGGTCTGCAGGTCCACAGCACTGCTGGCTGTAGGTGTTTGCACCCCTACCATCAGAAAGTCCACCCTCTTTTGTTGTCTGGCTGATTTTACACCTTATTCTCCACTTCCCCCCCATATCCACACACACCTTTTCATTGCTCTTCTTCCCTTTTCCTGCACGGTCTCCTCAGAAACAAGCAATACGCTTCTAGTCAGTTTTTCCCCACTGATTATGGTTTTGTTGTATCTGTAACTGAATTTGGCATTTTGGCAACCCTTCGCTGGGCAATCTATATCTTATATAATTAAAAGTCTCCCCGACTCCCCTTCAACTATCCAGTTTGTACTGGTTACATATGGTTTACCTTACACATTTGACTGTAGCCTTAATTCCTCTACCTAATTTCTCATCTTGTATGCAGACAGTCCATACATCAGAGCAATATGTTTTTCTCACTCTGTGTTTGAGAATACACAACCTCCTGCTCTTGCATAGCTGCTTAATTACAAATCATTGGCCTTGACATGTTCACCGGACAATCTCCTGGTGTCCTGCAGAGAACTGTGCTGTTTATGGGGTCCCAAACTGCAGTGGGATTTCTTGCTCACAGCAATAAAGTAAAACAAAAAAATAATATGCTCTCAACTTAGTGATTCATGTCTGTCATACATGTTGTTTTGTTTACTTTCAAAGTACATTATGGTTTTACTGCATTTGCTATAGAGCTCCTCTCCTTTTCTTTAGTTGTATTTTTTTTTTATGTATTTGATTTTACAAATATAGGCTTCAGGATCTCCTTCTCACTCAGTCAGTGACATGAATCAGACCTTAACAGCTGAAACATCTTCCTGATACCTCTGACATCCCCGCCGAGACTTCTACACTGTTGACAGCTGCCTAAGAATCAAGCACATGAGAGTGTGTGAGCTTGTTTCATGGACGCAAACGCAGCTTTAGCACTCTTGGTTAAATTTAAATGAAAAACAATTATTAGAAGTGGCAGCAATCCAAAGGAGGAATCTTGGCAGAGCACAGCCGTTCTGAGACAGAGAAAGGTGGTGATTCTCTAAAGGATGAGGATCAGTCCTACTCAGCAGACCTTGTATTGCAGTAAACGTAGAAACCTGTCTCTACTCACACTCTGCTAAGGAGCGTAAATAATTTGGTACAAAGAAGATGAAAGGGACAATCTGGGCAATATGCATAAATGGGGCTGAATGTTTGGCTCTTGTAGACCCCAGAGGTGCAGTCCCTGCTGCTATTTATCTGAATTGTTGCAGCTTTATCTGCTCTTTAGCCAGTTCTAGCGCATGCATGCCACTATCAATGCCGATGAGAGCCACGAAATGGTGTACAGCCCCTACTAGTTGTAGCCAACCCTGCACAAAGTTGGCAGAAAGCAGTACAGGTGAAATGGAGCCATGTTTTCCCCTATAACTTATGAAGCCACGTTTCAATATTTTATGCCTCTGTGATCATACAAGACATTGAACTAGAGAATAGCTTCATCCTCTACTAATGTCCTTTGTTATTGACTTTACATCTTTAAGAGGCTGTAAACATTTAATTGACAGAAAAAGGAAACAACTTATTAAAAGGAACCTTACTCCAGATAACAGAGCATACAGTTCCTCTGGTGTGGTTCATAGGGTTATGTATTGCCATATCTCGTCATTTTACCGCGGTTGACAAGAATGAAGAACAGAAGCCATGAAACAGTTTTTCTAAAGGAAAGGGGATTCCTTGTGTCATTTGGTATTTAGGATTGATTTTCCTTAACACTTCCTAGAGTTTGTAAAACGCGTGAATAGCTTCTGAGTGCAATCGGCATCCCATGTAGCAAACTCACTGTGAAAACTCTCTCTTTCTTGGATCTGTATTTCTTTTGCTTTTTCATTATTCATCAGTGTGTCTCACTCTGGAGTATTACTCTGTGTTCTTTTTTAATCAAGTACTATGTTGCTGTTAGGAACAGATTCCTTCCCCTTCGTACTGATAAACATAGACGTGCTTCATTTAAAATCTGAATCAAAGCACTTGAATTCTTTGTCTCTTGAGAGCTTCTGAATGTTACTGAAGTCAAATATTCTCCACAGAAAACTTCAAGCAAGTTCAAAAAAGGGAAAGATTGTACAATGGTTCTTCAGCAATTTTTCTTTTCTTTTCTTTTCTTTTCTTTTCTTTTCTTTTCTTTTCTTTTCTTTTCTTTTCTTTTCTTTTCTTTTCTTTTCTTTTCTTTTCTTTTCTTTTCTTTTCTTTTCTTTTCTTTTCTTTTTTTCTTTTCTTTTCTTTCTCTTTCTCTTTCCCTTTCTCTTTCCCTTTTTCTTTTTCTTTTTCTTTCTCTGGATTCCAGAAAAGATAAGCTGAGGGATGGTTTGGGAGTTTTCCTACCACTATGTGACATCAGAAACCTAAACTTCACTCTCTTGCAGCTTGCTAATATCTGACTTTCAAAATATATTTGAACAACTTTTGTCATTCTCAAAGGCTACTCAGGGGAATTGGTACTTGAATTCAAAGAGTTAAACACCATAAATACTTTCAAAAACATGTGAACATATTGGAGGTCTATTCCTGAAACCCCACGTTGCCTTTTTCTTCATCTCAGTCTTTCACACAAAGTCTCCTATTTATTGTGTAGGGATAACAGCGATTCCTTATCTTTGGGCGGGGGGGGAGGGGGCTGGATACAAATTCCTGTCCTCTGTTTCTGACACCTCCTTAACACTGTGGTCATATGTAACATTTTCAAGACATTGCAAGGGCCTTTCTGTAGCCCACTTCAGGCTGTTAAATACACAACTTCTGTGTTAGCCACAGCTAGTGACAGATGCGACCTATTGCCAAAGATGCCAGCCATTTCTGGCCTTATGTTTGCTTTGAGGAACATTTGCCTTTTTCACCTGTTTCCTTTGGGAAACTCCAAACAAAACTTGAATGTTTATGGAATTTCATTTCTAACCGAAAACTACTTTCTCTGTGTTAGTCATATACACTGGTTTTTGAAAGATGTAACAATTACTCAGAAACTGGACTGCAGCTTGGGAATAACAGTAGTGCAGATGATTAAGTCCAATGCAGATATCATAATTATGAGATCTCAAATGAGCTTTCAAGGCTGAGCAGTGGCTCCTTGTGCCATAGCACATATGACATAATGCAATGCATGTGCATAATTTGTTATACATATGTTTTCTCACTCAGTGCACGGTATCAATGTTGGTAAGCTAGCCGATATATTTTATCATCTTCCTTGCTCAAAGGTTATTTAAGGCATCTGTACAGAACTCCAACTCTGCAACAAACACGGGCCTAAGGCTCAAAATCGATAAAGCGTGCATGACAGAATCATTATGTAAGACATGGAAAACATGACTGATTAAAATATTCTGGTATAACAACATTGCCAGTATCCTGTAGACCTGGAAACTGATCAGAAGTCCTCAGTTCTGATACATATTTTCTAACAAAAGATCTGTAACATATACACAGATTATATCACTATTATCAAGTAATACTATGACTTTAAAAGCGACTAAGTTTTAATACATGAATTAAAGGGTTAATTATTTCTTCATGTATATGCAGAAGATGTAATATTAGCAAAATGTGCCCGGGGTACTGGGATGAATAAACTTTTTATCTGCTTGCACTTGCATTATTTTTTCTAAAGTCTTTCTTTTCTTGAAGACACTGCTTACCAGCCAGCTAGCTGAGTGATAATCAGAGCTAGTCAGACTGCTGTATGGCTCTCATTTGCCGCATGCAAAGTCTTCTTTTCATTTATCACCAGTGAAGAGTTTTTTTGAGAAGCTGCTTTGTGCTGCTGCAGTGTATGGTAGATGCTTAAGTCACCATGACGGAGAAAACACAAACATCTCTAGCAAAGAGTCGGTAACATGCATAAACTGTAATCCAGATCAAACTAACAAACTAATCCGTGTGTGACAGAGCTGTAAATAAGATAGCGTGGGCTTTTTTCCCCCAGGAAGAATTAAATTTTGAATGAAGCATTACAAAATAATAAAGAAAACCCGATATGGAACTTGAAGCAGGTCTATTTACTTTCTGATGTCCAGAATCAACTTCTGCCCATATTAAGCTTCATGAAGGAAAACTTTTCTTTCATGTACTTGCGGTATAATCTCTTTTTCACAAGAGCTGAGCTTGGTTTCCCCTTGGTAGAAATAAAACATGGGAATTATATGGTAGAATAAATTAGTTTTTTCTTTACATGACATCTGGTCTTGAACTGGTTTTGAATTAGAACAAAAAACTGGTGAAGAGCATTTTATGACAGAAGTATATGTTGGTGTCTCATTATGGCAGGTTAAATTAAGTAACAAGTAACAAACCCATGTGAGAGGCTGGTTTTGTAACCCATATTCTAATCCAAAACCAGTTGAAATTACTAGAGAGCCTCCTTATGCCTTTAGTAGGCTTTGACCCAGTCTGTGAGGTAAGCAATACGAAATTCCTCTCAAGATACAGAATAGAATAGAATAGAATAGAATAGAATAGAATAAAATATTTCAGTTGTAAGGTACCTGCAACGATCATCCAGTCCAACTGCCTGACCACTTCAGGGCTGACCAAAAGTTAAAGCATATTATTAAGGACATTGTCCAAGTACCTCTTAAACACTGACAGGCATGATGGGGTCTGACACCCCAGGATGTGGTTTGCCCTCTTGGCTGCCAGGGCACACTGCTAACTCTTATTAAACTTACCATCAACCAGCACCCCCAGATCCTTTTCTATAGGGCTGCTCTCCAGCCACTCCTCTCCCAGTTTATACTTGTGTCTGGTATTACTCCGTCTCAGGTGCAGAATCCAACATTTGTTCTTGCTAAATTTCATATATGCTGATCAGATTTAATCTGTGGAAATTGGTGAGAAATGCAGAGATGAGAACCATATGGATTTAACACTGATACCAAAACAATTAATCCTCATTTAATTTTTCACCTATATCAGGGAAAAGATAAGCACAGCAACAAAAAATATGTTTTCAGCTACAAGATTTACACCTCCCAGTCAGAGGGAAATCCTGTTAAATTTCAGGGATTGCTTCTCCTTTCTTTCTCGTGTCAAACAGCTCAGAAATGAAAATGAGAGCTACTAGAGCTGTTCAATACACTCAATTTCTTCAGTCTTGGCTAGATGGCTTGAGTACATCATGATGCCAGGTCTTCCCCAAAGCGAGCACAGGACAACTCCAAATCTGCTCCCTTGTGCAGACAAGCCCAAATAACCCAGTCTGGCTGAACAGACTATATGTTCACCTCATGCTAAGTTCTGAAATGGACACCTCAAAAAAAACCAAAGGCATCCAAGTCTAGATACCCTGGTTACAAACTGTTTTGGTTACAAAATGGCTTATAATTCCATTAACAGAGGTGAGTGTTCTATTTTAATAACTCATTCCACTTATTTGATGCTCAAGATATAACATATAACAGCATAATTTAAATTAATATAACATTAATGAGAATATAGCACTAAAATAATTAACAATAACAATAATGACAATAAAGCTATCCTGGGAGAATTCTAATCTGCTGCATTGGAGTATGTCCTTCAAGTTCATTTACTTCTAGATAAGATTCTAAAAAGAAATATGATCAAAGCATGAAAAGATATATTAAAGTGTTTGGGTTAACATCACCCATAGAAAATCACATTTGATGAAAGAAAATAACAGTAATTGCTATTTATATGAGAAGCAGAAGCTAAACTATAAGTCAAGTGTAAATGGTTTTCCTTTCTCATCCATTGCAATAACAGAGAAATTGAGTCTAAATCCAGGAAACTTTTGAAATATTACGTGGTGCAACTGCTGTGGCCAGCAAATCTCAGGTGGGAAGCCAGATCTTTTCACTATTTAATCCCCTTCCCACAGCCAGCCTCTGGGCAGCAGGTGGAAGGAGCCAGAAGCTGGTCTGTCATTCTGCGAGGATGCCCGTCCCAGTTGTGGTCCCAAGGCAGGTGTCTGCAGTCAGTCCAGAAACAGGCATCCTATGATGTTCCTATGTGACAGAAACTCCTACTGCTGGTGTCCTGGAGGTTTTATGCATGGGGTGAGAGAGTGCTGTTGTCAGGTAGGCATCAAAAGCAGAGCTGAAGTGAGATGCAGAAAGCTTGAACGCATTCTCCACCTGCATCTGAGCAGGTAAGCTTCACAGATATTTCTGATGTGAATTTGTGCGAGTAAATCTCAACTATTGGGGATGTTGTGGAACAGCAAAATCAACCATCCAAACAAACCAGACTACAATAGGGTGTACATATGATCAAAACAAATCCACCTGAAAATGAGGACGATATACCTATCTACATATTTAAAAGATCATCTGCCTGTTTCTAGTCAGTCTCTCAAGTCTACATGTGCAATGAGCAGGTAACAACTTACAGATTATTCAGGCTTTCCTTCCTTGTACCCATCACACCTCTAAAATGACAGCTGAATTGGGCCAATGCCAACCTTGTAACGCAGTATATAAATTATCCAATTCAAAAGAAATCCTACAGCAGTTTTGAACAGAAAAGACCAGCTCACCGAGGAGAATGGTACTGTACCTCTTCGAGTCCCACAGCGCAGGCAATGCTTCCTAGTGGTAGTGGCTGCAAAGTAGAAAATAAAGTAGACCCAACCAGGACTCCAGCTGCTTTGTAATAATTATGTTGCCTATTTCTTCTCAGTTATTTAATGAAAAAGTACACACTCAGGCGTATTTCTTTTGCCACACTTCTCATTCCTAATTGTACTCTCTGGAGCTGGTTATTAATTTGAGGAAGACACAATTATCCGGCAATGCAGGGGTCCCGCAATGTCTTTAAAACTCAATTTTATTAGAAAACAATAAAGTTAAATTGATGATCCTGAGGAAAAAAACAAAAAAAAACCAACAAAAAAACAAGCAGAGATAATTATTGCCAGCAGTGCTATGTCTTTACCATTTCAATAGTTTGGATTAGCTGAGAGAGAAGAGACAGAGCTACATAAAAATAATGATAGGATAGACCTGGAGTCAGAGACTTTAACTGAACGACAACAGCAATTGGCAAAGTGGCTGAACTGTCTCCTCGTGGTAACACAGTAATGAAGCAGCAACGTGGCCCTTCTGTCCAACAGATGGTAGGTTTACACCCAGGCACGAGCAGATCACATCACCCATCTCAAACAGGTGGACTGCCACCTTCGCTGTGCTCACTGAGATGTGTGACTGCTTGGAGCAAGTTTCCATGTTAAACAAGTCCTCTCCCCCCCAGGGCATGCCTTCTGCAGGATTTTCCTGGCTGTTTACAAAGGTTGCTATAAGCTGTGTCATCTATACTTTTGCTTTTAAGCCATCAAAAGTCAGTATCTAATTCTGACTCCGCGGTGCTGTGTTGTTGTGGACGCGGAGAGCCTGCCTGCAGTAGAGAACAAAACCGAAGCTCAACAAAGGGCAGCTACGGAGGCTCAGCCACGCATGCGAAGCCACGTGGACTCTCTGCAAAGCAAACATTGGTATTGCTAAATTAACAGCATCTTCCACGCACATGGCACACCTGCTGGTGTAGTGTTTTTCATTCAGTCAAAAAGAAAGTCAACAGTTCTGAAATGTAATTTCTTCTTTGACTAGTAATTTTCCTTCAGTGACTCATTCATACCAGCTCCTTATCTGTGTATCCCAGAGGTTTTTGGGGGTTGGATAACAGTGACAAGAAGAATAATCAACCTAGTACTGGCCTCCTCCTTTAATAACCAGTTATCACTTGGAATATGTCCAGGCTCAACCCTCAGGAAATTCAGAGACACACAACTGTCTTCAAATTCATTGAAACTGTCCATGTAAGTCAGAATTTAGCCCCTGACTCCAGTGTATTCCTTTGAAAACGGTTTCCCCATCTAAATGTACCAGGTTACATACAATTCTATACGCTTTCTGAAACCTCCCTTTAGTGTCCATCTCTGAGGGCTCTCGTCTGATAAGTTATGAGGCTAGACTGTACATGTAGACACAAGCCTGATCCTCTCTCTGGGATGCCTTCACAGGCACCAAAACAGATAACATCCATAATTTCCTTTTATTCTTCAGAGTGGTAATTAACACTGTTCTGATAGGAGAAGAAGAAAACACTCTTCTGGGTTGCCCTGATACTCCTGCTGAGGAAAGGTAAATTTGTTTACTCCCTCAGTGTGCCTGGCTGCTGAGGGCAAGGAAGGAACAAAGACAGGAGCAGAAACCATCCCTCATTTCCAGATCCCATCTCCAGATAACTCACACAAGGCTTGATGGCTTTTTTTCTTTTCCGTGGATAAATAGTCCAAGCCATCAGTTGTTCATTATTGGTTTTGACTTATAGTACCATAAAAAAGTAATAAAAAAGTACCAGCGGTATGATTTTAAAATCTATTTATTGACACAGCATAGAAACATATCAGGAGCTGCACCTCTTCTCATGCCCACAGCCATGGCTAAAGATGAATAAGAGCAACAGTCACTGTTTCTCTCCACCTCAAACACCCACAAGAATGGAAGAGACTTGTTACTTGCTCTGAAAGTCAACAATCCTGGTTATTTTCAGATCACATTGGAAAGAATTCAAAAATAGGTCCTCACAGAGAATAGGTTTTGCAAAATAAAGTTCAGCCAGGTGCAGGGTGAAATTTAACTTCAGCTTTTTAATTGTCGTAATCAAATAATAGTTATGCTCTTGAGCTTTCTTCTTGTAACTGTATGCGCATACAGTACCAGCTAATTTTTTACAGCTTCTGAATTGTCAAATGTCTACTAATTGCTTGTTTTTTACAGAGGATCTGTGTACACTGTTCAGATAGACTTATGGGGATTCATTGCCTTTGCAAATCCAGACAGATGTTTCAAAGGATCAGACCGGCCATGTCTAATGGAGAGTACTCCCAAACAAATACCTCCCACCAAGTTGTTATACCTCAACCATTCAGCTGAAACCCTCTCAAATCAAGGGAATATTTGTGTCTAAAAGTGAACATTACACATTGTACAACAGAGAACAAACATAGCGGAGACACTGAAATACTTAAACTGAGAGTATGCATTCATTTTTTGTAACTCTGGTTTGGGGGACACATCTAGAAAAATAGTGTCATCCAGTTTGAAATGAAACACAAGTTGCATTTCTTTATCATTAACAAGAAATGTAATTTTAAAAAATGTTTAAATATTGATTTGAGCAATTCTAGTACGAAAACACCTGAAGCTAGGGGACATTGTTTGAATTTACACACAGGTCCATTTTCATCACTCTAGCAGTGTCAGGTGGGTGTGAATTATACTTACATACTCTTTAAAGCTGACATGAGATGCTAGAGCTCTGCACAGTGGATACAGAAGAGGCCTCAGAGGGTCAAGGAAGCTAATCTTTCAGAGAGAAAGTCCCTTTGAATATTCAAGAGAAAGTGGGCTCAGATTTGGATGATTTAGGAGAGCCTGATTGTAACAGTTTAGTTCATCTGTTGTGATGTTACCCATTTTGACCTTCCCAGTGAAGGGGATAAAGAGTCTGTTTACACATTTTCCAAATGACGCAGAAAGAGGTAAGACTCCAATAAGCCCTCTAATTTGGGGGGGCAACATGCTCTGCGGGAAAAAAAGAAACCTTTTTCTGCAGCTCTTTGAAGTCATTAAGAGGTTTCAAATGCTAGAGGGTAAAGGTGGATCAGTGGGCAGGGTTGAGAGGTGATCAAGGGTGGAAATTAAAGCACTTCATCATGTAATTCTGAAATTTATTATATTAGTAACATCACCACACTGCAGCTGCCAGCTGCAATGCAACCGAAGCTGGCAAAGAGTAGCAGTGGATATCATGTGTCATCCTACAGTAGTGTGGAGAGGAGGGAATTTTGGCAAGGGCAACGGGCGAGCCTTATCATAGAAATGTTTAGAGATGTTCATCGGACAGAGCAAAGGGACTTCAGTCACTGCAGGCTTGTCTGAACGTATCTGTGTATTCAATTTATCTGATCTAGGAGGAAAAGTACGTACGACAAGCCTGAGAACATTTCAAACTGTGGCAAAGGAACCTGCTTTGACAAACTTGCGTGCATACTTCCAGCCTGTGCGCTGAAGGCTGGTGGTCAAAGGCGGGGCTGATGCCCCATGCTGTCAGTGGAGTAAGTCCTAGAGTCTCAAATGCCTGGGAACCTCTCTCTGTTACATAGGCATCGTTAAACTCGTGAGCCACTACAGCATTCTGCACTGGGATATTCCACTTTTACATATATTTTGCTTGTTCTTCCACGTGAGATTGAACTTGCACGTGCTATCATGCTATGTCCAAATGTTTCTGTTTCCTGAAAAGAATATTACCTCGCTTGCAATGCGTAGACCATAGTAGGAATATCATCATTTGTGCTATTAAGCTAGATTTTTTCTGCTATTTTTCATGTTATGGTAGTTGTGGCAGTGTCCAAGATAGTCAGGCAATCCAAAAGCTTTTCTTCCTTTTCCTCCTGGCAAGAAATCATGTGATCAGGACATAACAATTTTTTAACTCGTATTAAACGTTACTAGACTGCTAAAAGTGCCACTGAAGTACTGTAGGTTAATTTATATGGAAATGATATCTTCTACACTTAAGTGAGCCTCTGGTCAACAGTGTGATGGTTAAGGAGTGGATGAGAGCCAGTGACAGAGTTTAAGATTTCCAGAAGGATGGACTAAATTGAGGCAGCAGTGAAGTAAGTGAAGGACCAGGTCACTTCCAAAGTAGAATGCACAAAGAGAGAAGGAAAGTAATTCTTCACTGTCATTCCAAGAAGGCTAACAAGTCATGCCAGTCAGAAAGGGAGCTTCTCCTAGTGAGAGAGTCATCTTGAGAAGGCCAGCTAGGAGAATTTATTCATACAACAGTGAGCAGATTCAAAGATGCTATCTAATTCTCTTTTTATGACCCGTGGGGTCATGAGGACAGGTAGTTTTGCTGCACTAGAAATTCATACTCATTAATTATCTACTTAATATGGAAACGAGCAGTGATTTTTCTATTCCATTCAAAATGCAAACAAAACAATATATTTTAATTATTAAAAATGTTAAATAATTTTCAGTATTCAACATTGTTAAAGTTTAACTGAGGTCTTAGATTCATTTTTTTGTAACTCTTGTTTGGGGGATACTTCTAGCAAAATAAGACAATCCAGATTTAATTTAAAAATAAAACATGTATTATTTGAAGATTTAGCATTGGTTCTTAAGAATGTTTTCGAGTCTTAACCGGGTACATATGGACAGTGAGAAACATGCAAAGTTAGTGGCATGAAAATAAGAAGCAAACATTTCAGCCAATTGGACTAGAAAGCCTTAAAAATTGAAAACATCAATAACATTCATCTGTGCTCTGCATGACGCTCACCTTAGGGAAGTTATTAATACATTTAGTGTAGGTGGTGTGTTGAAAATGACTTGCAGAGTTACAGGGTAATATATTACATCCTTTACCATAGCTTCTCTATATTTTAAGGGAAAATATTTTTAATGCATTCATTTCCATGGCAGTTTGAAATACATACAAGCTTTCTCTCTTTTTTAAAGTATTAGTTTGCAAGAATTCACATTAATCAATGACTGTGTTATCATTTCCCAATAAAGAAATAAAACATATCAGAAGTTGAGCTTGTATTGCACAAAGTGATCACATGAAGTAGTTTATTTTTTATCACATCTGCCTCTTAGATGTAAAAGGAAATGGAGAACATAAACATACCCTTTCAGTGGTGATTGGTGTTAGTGAGGTCTTTTCATGGTCATCTCCTGACAAGATGTTTCTTTGTTGTTGTTGTGTATAGGCTTGCATCAGAAATCAGTCTTTTTCTCCCCATTCTTCTCCATATCTGTGTGCTAAAATGGCAGAAGTAGGAGCTAAAACAAGGTTCTTTGTCCAGAGAACTGGTCATTGCTAGAAGCAGTACAACTTTCTCCGTCTATGTCCCTGCACACCACCCTGGACAGAATTCGTGGAGGATGAAAGGCCAGAGGCAAGGTCTGTTAAGAAAATACAGTGTTTTCTGCTGGTTGCAGTGGGCTTCATTAAGCCTGAAGAAAATAAACGCTACAAACTCTGAGTGCATTCCTTCCTCCGCTCTCTTCAGAAGCCACCCAGTGGTGTGGCTGCCAATGCCACTGACACGGGCACATCTGCCTGCTTTTGGTCTCCTTTTTAACTGTTAATAGGAAACACAGGGGCCAAACCTACAACAGGGCCACAGCAACAGCAGTGCACTGCTCTTGGCCGAGAGTGTCTTCCACAACCACCAGGTCTTCCGTACCCCGCATCCATGGAGCTATGAAGCACCATGCTAGATCCTGTAGAAGTCATCCAGGCCTGAACTGCAGAAGCACTTCAAAGATTTGAAGTCTCGGGTTGTAAAGAGTGATGGCAACTGATTTACATTGAACAATATGTGAATTTGTCTCAGTCATCTGGCTTCTTTTCTCAAAAAAAAAAAAAAAGGCAAAAAAATACATTTCTCTTTTTCTCTCTTAGGATAAATATGTATGGTCCATGAAAATTGAAATATTTTAATGAAACATTTCAAAAGACCAACGATTCTATAACAAGCTTTTAGCATCAGCTGAAAGTGGAGCTTACTCAGGGAGACAATTGGAAGTCCCTAGATCTATTTTATTAATTAACAGGAGAACATCATTGCCAGCATCTCTGAATAATTTATCCACTCTATTAACTATTTTGATCCTAAAATTTTTGTAGGTATTCATCCTCTGTGTGTGATTGCAGGAAGAATCTTGATGCTTTAATAGTGATATCGATCACTTTTATGGCACTTGGCAGTGATTCTTAACACCAACTCATAAAACTGGTGGAACAGAATGATGAATAAAGACTTGCAAATTCAAAGAGCTGCACAGATATTAACTAATCACTGCAACATCATGGTGGATCACTGAGCCAATATGTTATTATGCTGATGGGAATATTAACATAGAGTGACTTTCCATATCTTGAAAATCAGAGCTCATGACTTCCCACTTTGTTCTCATTCTTTTCTCTACCATGCTGCCTCTGCTTGACATGCACTAATATTCAACGATAACAACCCAGAACTGCTGAGTACATGCAGTAATTTGAGGGATGTCCACCATCTCTGAATGTGCCACGGACCTTGCAGAGTGTTTAAGCTCCAGATGCTAGCAGCTGTGTCCAACTGAGGAACTGAAGCAATGGACAGCAGACTACATTGATGTCCCCAGACACACTCACACACATGTGCATCACTTTGTTGCTCTCTCCCATACCCGACTCACCTCACTTTTGGTACAGAAAGAGGAGATAAGCATTGCACTGCAGCAGCCGAAGCTGGAAGGACGGGCATTGAGAGAGGAGGCAGCAGCACGTCTCCTCATGGACATGCAGGAAAATCCCTCCTTCTTGTGCCACTGCCCTCAGCACGTGTGAAGGAGTGGTAGGGTGCCGAGGGCTTGACCAACAAACTGCCAAGGGCTCTGGGCACTGCAGGGTATGGACCTCCAGACCTGCCACAGACTGCTTTTATTTAAATGAGTGCTCTGCCAATTTGTCCCTACAGAGCCAACACCTAGAAATCAAACTGAAAATAACATTAGGATAATATTCTCACTCATGAAGGTGTCGCCTTCGTCATTGCTTATATTTTTATCTTGTACCTTCATTTTATGTTTTCTTCTCTTTCATGTACCACTAATTTTCAGTGATGAAAGAGATTCTGCCTTCACTGATCCTCCCTGGTTGGGACTGGATGTAGCAAAATTGAACCTGTCATGAATAGCACTGCAATCTGAAGTAAACAGAGCTGTCCTGGAAGGAACTGGCCTGTGTAGCAGGGCTGGTAGAAAATTTGGGTTTCAAACAAGAAGTTATTTTGTTTTTCTAGCACAGTAATTTAAAAAGAATCCACAGGATTAGAGTGTTAGAGAGTAAAAGTCTCAACATTTGCTGAAAAATGTAAGGTCCTTCGATGTCCCATGTCTGGATTCCCTTCACAACGATGCCCAGGACATTGCTCGCTTTCTCATTTTACCACAAGAGGTACTGCAGGTTTCCTCGGACAGGGAGAAATCACGGCACTAACTGTGTGTGATGGTTTGTCATTGAAATGCATCTAGCTGTGGAAAAGACTAATTTACAAATTAAAGGCCTGAATCGTTACCTCCTAAGGTGACTAGAAACCTTCACCCTGGCTTTAGTAGACATTAAATCAGGTCCTGTGGGAGCAGGCAGTATGGATAAATCTGCATTGCTCTGGGCTGTGGCAGCTCTTGATTCCACAATCTTTCTTTGAAGGAGATTCAATAACTCAAGGTGTTGCAACTCTAATGCTAAAAGATAGTGTGAGTGGATAGTCTAATTAGTCACTAAACAATGTCATTGCTGATGCAAGACAAAAGATGTGAAGCCACAAAGGAAGTGACATTTGTAAAGATGCTGTTTATACCCATCTTCTGATGGCTGATACTTCTGTCCTATGAAAGTTTTTGACTTGAATGTGGAACCAGTTTATATGTAACCACTAATCATTAGTTATTACATTGGTGTTTTGGTTTCCCAAAACATACTTCAGAGCTAGTTTAAGCCAGAGGAGGGAAATAGGACCTCCTGTTTCAGAATAGGGGAACAATGCCCAAAACTGACAGCGAAATGAGATGCAGTGAAGGGTTTTCTCAATGGCCTACTACATTATACCTCATTCTAGCTCGGGAGCTCTTCTCAGCTGAAGCTCTTTTTTAAGAGCCCAGGTCTGATAAAGATGCAAGAAGATGACCTACAACTCAGCAGTGAGCTAGGCTGAGCTGTAGAAACCTTACAGACAAAATATTTACATACAAAACATGAAGTCCTGTGGTGCACAATACAGATTTTGATAACATGAGTTTTTAAAATAATAGAAAATTTGTTATGGAGGTCATCTAATCCATCCCTTGCCTCACATTCAAGCTAGCTTATTATTAATAAGTGGAACTGCTATGCACGAATAACTCAGATCACAGAATCTTCATGCCAGTTTCATGTATTTTCTTTGTGATTCTCATATTTTTGCAGCCACAGTCGCACTGGGGGAACTCCAAAGCCAAAGTCAAGTGCTATGCATTCTTCTAAAAAGATAGGAAGCATTTCTCTCCAATGATTTAACGTTTCTTTCATTGTAGTTATAAGATACAAATTTAAATATGCCCATCCTGCATGTTGTACCATCCTACACGTACAAATGCAGTATGTAAAAGCACATCAAAAGAGTTTCAGTGAAGTGGCAAATTCACTACTCAAAATGTAATGCAGGTTATCTTAACCTGATCCTTTTGTCCCTATGTTTTACGGTATAACCTTCACTGCCTGAAAACATCCAATTTCTTTCTACTTGATGCTTGACTCATTGCTGTGCAGAACGGCACTTTGTTTCCATTCAGCAGTTAAGTTTTGGTTAAAGAAGGGTTATAATAGGAAGTGTTAAGCAACTTTTACAGTAATGATCCCTGCCAGCCCAGCCTGTAGGAAGGGGTGGCAGTTTGAACAAACTCAGAGGCTGGCATTGTAAAAGTAAGTGCTGGGAGGAAAAACCAGTAAGCAGACTGCAGGAGATGTAGGTTAAGCAACCTGAAAGGTGCACAGTTAAAGCAGGCTTCCTAGTTGTCCTGTATCACTATCACCATTCCACATAGCTATCATTCCCTTAATTCCCACAACAGTTGTACTAAGTGTTGAATACATAAAAAAAGGCTGGTTAGAGCATAAAGGATACAGTCACACTGCTTCTCTCAATGCTTTCTCACATCTTTAAAAATGTATGATTTGTTTTAAAGGCTTGGTGCGTCTATTTACTTGTTTTATCAGTGAGTGGAAGGCTTAATACCTATCATGTCTCCCCAGGTTCTTATACACAGCAAAGTCTCTGCTGCTGTTCTTATTCATTTCCTTTTGTCTTTCAGATAACTTTGCTCTTTGCGGTAGATGATATAAAATGAACTGAATAGGTGGACCACAGAAAATGGGATGACATTGTTCAGTGCCCCTCTACATCTCATAGTGATACTCATGACCAAGATGTTACCTTTTCAGCTGCCAGCTTGCTAACATATGCTAAGCACACACAAGTTATATTGCAAATCCTCAGGGAGGATCAGAGAAACAAAATAAAGCAAAACAAAAAAAAAAAAAAAAAAAGAAAAAAAAAGAAGATGCATGGAAAAGAGAAAAATTACTAATAAAATCAAGTATCATGCAATAGATAGTCATGTCCTTTACTGTGAAATTTTGTGTCAGTTCCTACTCTCACGGTCCACCAAATAATACTATTCTAATAATCTGTCAGATCTAATCAGAAGGAGCCAGTCAGCCTACCAAAATGTTTTGTGCAGCTGGGTGCTTCATGTCAGGGCCAATCAGGCACTACTGTCTCTGTCACTTTATCATATATGTTTTAAATATAACAAAATGAAGTCTGTGCCTAAGGGTTTTTTTTAAGATTTTTTTTTCTGATTTTTTTTTTTTTTTTGGTAATAATTTGGGTTTGATAGTCAAAAGTTCTGCTTTTCTTCAATAGTCTGAGCAGCTTTAGTGAGGTAAAAAAGCAAACGAGAATGAAAAGAATGATGAGACTTAAAAAGTTTTAGTTTGTTTTGCATTTTCCCCAGGGTGATACAACTCATTTGCACAGATCTCTTTCCCTACACTGTTTAAAAAAACACTGCACAGTAAGTATAAATCAAACAAAAATTTTTTTAAATGTATGGTCCAAAATTTGTGCTTCATACAAGGCTATGAAAAATACCCTGATTTATGCTAAGGATAAACTTGATATGGTGGCCATTATTACAAAAAACAAGTATAAGAGTGAAACCCAAAGTTCTGGCCAGGATGACAATATTTTTCCCTCAGTGAATAAGCATCTTAGGGCCAGGATGCACATAGACTTTCTAGGAGGGCATATTGAAGGGCATTGACTGATGCAATCACTGCATTATCGGTACCCTACACAGCTTTGGAACCTCTTGGCTCTGAAAGAAGCTAGCCAAAGTTCAAGCTCAATTCAGCTTTCTTTGAACATCCTAGATATCCAAAGGACTGGAAAGATTAATAACTACACTGATAAACTGTCAAAAAAGCATAACTTAAAATAATGACTGGTTAAAATAGGGCACAAAACAGGGGCAGGGGAAAGTATAAGTAGCTGAAAAATGAATTTCACTCTGTTCTTGTTTGCAGTTACCCTACCTCTCCTGAAGAACAGTTTCTGTAGTATTACAAGCTACATCGTATCTGTATTTCTTGCTTCCATTTTAGAAGGTTGCCTCCTGAAGTTTCTCCAAGAAATATACTTTTGTCTGGAGCATCTCTTCCTTACAGTCTTGAGTCATAGTATGAAGATTTGACCTAAAAACTGCTAATGAAGAAGGAAAAATTTATAACAGTTAATAAAATTAGTTTCTTCCAACTTTTTCCTCCACCTATAGGTTACAAAATACTAAAACACAATTGTTTATATTTTTTTCACAGATTTTTGGTAAAGAATTTCTAGTGAAACATTCAGTTAGGAATAGCTCACTTTAAATATCTGAGCAGAAAAACAAAAACACATTCCCTCCACATTAGTTATTTAGCCACAGAAATGTCATGGCATTATTCACGTTCCTGGGCTGCACAGTAGCTGCTGTGACGGTGTGCTTCCCCCCGCCCCGTCCCGGCCTGACCTTTTCCCATAACCCTGCTCAAGTGATAAGCACCAGCAGCAGTCGTGATGGATGCATCTGGTCGTGATGGCTGCATCTGGCTCAAGGTGGATTCGGGGGAGACAGATAATAACACAATAGCCAAGGGCTAATTTGTGGCAATGCACCCACCTGGCCACAGTGCTGGTCGGTGTCCAACTCAAGCCAAATTTGGAAGAAACTTGCATCTACAGTTGGTATGCAAATATGATTATAAGTCAGTCACTTTACTCCATAAATAGGCGACAGTCCAGGGCCCATTGAGCTCTCCTGCATGGCAGTGGGCTGCACGCCAGGATCTCCCCTTGAGTAGGGATGCCTCTCAAGGTTACCCCTCAAGGTTGAGAGATTCCTTGCTGCAATTGATCCTCGGTAAGTGACTAGTAGCTTGTTAAACTTTGTAGCTTCACTAAGATTATATCTTAGATCGATTGTGCACGTATAATCCTTTAGACATAAACCATTGTCCAAGTCTGAGACTAGGACTGGATCCCGCCACACCTAGACTCCTCTGAGTAGGAGTTTAGAAAGCAAGGGGGTCCTCTCTGAAACTTGTGACTCAACGGGAGGGTCTCCCTGATGCGTCTGACTTACCCTGTCCTCTGTGCAATAAATAATCAAGTGTATCTTGCCAATGAATCTTGTTAAACCACTGTCACATTTACTATCAAATTGTTTTATACCAGTAAACATATGGCTGCTTCTCTCTTACAAGTGAAGTGCATCACTCCATCCGCGACAGCTGTCCTCCTCTAAGTACTCCATGAAGATTGTAAGCATAGTAAACTGATAACAGACTGATGAATATTTACAGCCAGATATTTTTTCTTTTCTCCAAGGTCTGTCTATGGAAGGTTCAGGAGAAATGTCCAGGATAAAAGTCAGTCTGGAAAAAATATATTCAATAGCCCTGTTTCCTGTTGATAAAACATCACTTACTTTCTGAAGCTGTTCCCTAAAGACTCTAGAAGATATAAAGAGCAGGTCTATATGAATATTTAGGCTCCGAGCCTTTGTCCACAGTCTGAAACCTGTACCACCATCCTTTCACACCCTTTCACAGGCCGTGATCGAGGCTGGGATGTTTTTTACGTGTTTAGGTACACTGGGAAGCTCTTGTTCCCCGCAGGGCCAAAGGTCTTCTTGGCTAGATAGTGAATTTTCTTTCTATAAAAGCTGTCTGGATGGACTGGTACTGGGTCTCAATGGAGAGTGAGGCAGAAAATCAGACATTCCCTTACAAAATACCGGCAGGAGTTTAAGTGGGTACCTCAACTATTCTTTTGCCACCTTGCTGAACCAACCTTAGAGAAACTCAACATCTTTTTCCTTGGAGTAGTGCTAAGACATTAATTTTTATCCCCTCGCCCTCAACAGCCAGAAAGGTATTTCTCCATGCCCTCGCCTTGCCCCTCAGCACCCTGTTAATCCCACTTCAGGTGTCAATGAGCAGATATTGGTATTATAGCCAAGAAGCGTATTGCCGGAACTCTTGTCTGCAAAGACTTCTGCACCTGCGACATGAGTGAACTGAGCCATACATGAATTTAGGAAAACAGCTCGTTTGGAGCAGTTTTGTCACCAAATGTTTCTCAGATCTATCTCACTTCAGAGAACCTTTGTTCAGCTACGTCATGATAATGGAAGTATTTTATTTTCAATAAATATGGAAAATTTCCCCATGTTTGCAGAAAGCTGACCTTCTAATCTTGCATAAGCTGAGCCCACCTCCTCCTTGAAAATTGTACCTTCCATTTGACTCTGACTGGACAAGTAATCTCTCTTAATATTTTATCTGAGTAACCCTTAACCTCTCCTCTTTAAATGCATATTACAGATGTTTCTGTTTACCAGCTTTCTCTCTCTGTGCAAGGCAAAAATCTTTTGACTGTTTTCTCTGATCACTTGGGGGAGATCAGATTTTATCTTTTAATCTTACACGGAGCCTTTTATTTTATATTTCTCATATATCTCTAGTATCTTTCTCTAAATCAACACAAAAAACCTTGCCAACCCAAAGCCTATGGAGGCTACAATTCCCCATCTCTCTCTAAAGCTCATCTGAATTCTGAGTTGCAGGATTCCCTCCAATAAGACAGCACACGGAAACGGTTAGCTGTCCTCAGAATCACAGATGCTCTGTTTCCACGACAGTCTAGTAAACAGAAAACATCAATCACAAAGGGGAAAAAAAGCAAATTACCATTTAGCACTGCATAGCATTTCCATTCAGAAAATACCGATATGCTCAAAAACCATCAGCTTACTGCTATCCGATAAATTTTCAGAATTCCCATACAGCCTAGGAGCTTAACCCTCAATGGCCTTATTTTCTTTGCAGCTTAGGTGCCTTTGGAAATTTTTCTGGTTCTTGGAAGAATATAAGAATTATTTCTCCTATTTTGTCTATGAATAAACACAGACAAAGCAAGGTGAAAGATGATTTTTTCACTTAAATTCAGGCAGAACGCGTAGGATTTCAAAGTTCAAAGAATTTTCAAAGATGACTCAGTCTCGCAACATTTCAAAAGATACTGACCCTTTGGAGGTTTGTGATCTGTCTTGAAAGAGTTGATGTTGGTATCAAGAGGTGTGAGCAGTCTGGTAGTGGAGAACACACAGATCTTCTCTCCTTCCTGAGTTCCTTCCTCACAAGCATATGTTAATTACATTGAAGAGGCTCAGAAAATGTATTTATGAAGTCTCATTAAGGATTCTTGGTGGGTTATGAGACTGAACACTGAGGTCCCCATGACTTGAGCCCTGCTACAAGCCAGAGTATTGGCCTGGGTAAAATGTTTTAAAATCTTCCCTTTCCAGATTGGCCCAGGGAAATGCTCAAAAACGAGTTATTCCAGGGCAGGATAATGGAGAGAGCCAGAGGGGGTGCTCCCATGCCAGCCTGGTGCTGAGTGCTCTGTAGCTGAGCTTCCTTAAGACAGAGTTACATATGATGCTGGAGGATTGCAGCTTATGGTGATCCTGCCTGTCAGGCTCATGTAGTTAACTTGTCATCCTTAATAGTCCCAATGTGGGGATTCCTGGAATAATTACACCAAGCTAATTATCTGAAGTCTGAATCACTGCAGATGACGCTTGACTGGTTGGAGTGCAAGCACAAACTCTTCTCTCCAGCAGCCCATTTAACTGAGATGAGTCAGGAAAGCAGTGATCTCATTGCTCTTACAAGCACTATTCTGGGATATGGTTTAGTCACAGGGATTATCTCTTTTTTTGCAGAAGGGTTAATATGAACAACAAAGTCATCATAGCAGTAAATGTGGTTTAATTCAGGCCCATGCCATCTGAAGAAAAGTCTTCAGGTAAACTTGTCAAAAAGAGGTAGATAAAATTAAACTTCTGAGTCACGCCCATAGTTTTGGATTCAGGAGCTTATCTCCACACACGTTCTTCAAGATGTTAGGCATGGGTACCTTTCTACATCTGATTAGAAACGTGAATTCTTGATTTTACAGTTCATTGAATGAACCACACATACACACAAAAGCCGAAAACCCCATCAAAATAGCTAAAAGAGTAGTCAATTTCAAAAAGGAAGTGCATCCACCAGGAAGCATCCATGTGGAAAACCGTGAAGTACTGTGGCACTTGGCTGACATCTGTGTGGTGGTCTGAATCTCGCATCACACTGAAGGGACTTCAGTGGACCGAGTAATAGGACAGAAAAAAATACTTTCCTGCCTGTTCACATATCCAATGCTTTCATGCAGATGGTGAAGAGTATATCCAACTTCTCCAAGTCCCCATTGGAAAGGAGGTGAGAGAGAGCAATGTCTAAGCCAAACGCTGAGTAAGCAGTAGAGATGGGTATAGTAACAGTCTGCTCTGTTTTTTTCCTTTGGCAGTTGGAGACATACTAATGGTGACAGCTAGGACAGAGACCATTCATAGAATCATAGAATTGTTCTGGTTGGAAGAGACCTCCAAGATCATCGGGTCCAACCATTAACCTATCACTACCAAGTCCCCCACTAAATCATATCCCTTAGGGCCTCGTCTAAACGTCTTTTGAATACCTCCAGGGATGTGGACTCCACCACCTCCCTGGGCAGTCTGTTCCAATGCCTGACAACCCTTTCAGGGAAGAAATTTTTACGAATGTCCAATCTAAACCTCCCCTAGAGCAACTTGAGGCCATTTCCTCTTGTTCTGTCATCTGTTACTAGGGAGAAGAGTCCGACCCCCATCTCTCTACAACCTCCTTTCAGGTAGTTGTAGAGAGCAATAAGGTCTCCCCTCAGCCTCCTTTTCTCCAGACTAAACATCCCCAGTTCCCTCAGCCGCTCCTCATAGGACTTGTGTTCCAGACCCTTCATTCCTTGCAATGGATAAAGCTGCTGGGTCTGGGTATGCTGGCAGTACCATGCATCTTCTTATCCCAGCGCTTGGCTTTCTGGAGGTTTTCATACAAGCTAGCAAGGGGTCCAAAGAAGAATGCCAACTCTGTGTGTGTGTGTTTGTGCACGTGTGCAGAAGGGGGCAATATGATTTGTCACCACCCTGTTAATGGAATGACCTCCAAGTTTTACGAAATGTATTTATGTCTTTAAAGCATTGCTACCATGCAAGGAAGCCTCACAGTTGATACTGTCAGATTTACTGAAGCTCAAAGAAGCAGTGGAGGGATTACTTTCTCCTTCCTGAATACTTATCCATATCCTGCAGTACTCCAGTGTTTGTGTATCCCCTTGGAGTGATCCAGATTTGCCTTGTTCTCTTCTGCACTCCCTTTGGATCCCACTTCACACTACCAAGCATAAGAAAACAAGCAATAAAGCAATAAAAATGTGAGAGAAGGAATCGGATAAGAAATTGCACTTGGTGACCAGGTGAATTCCTGTAGCTTCTGAATGGGCTTCTGATGAATACTCTAGTTGCACCCGTAGCTGTTACAAAACTGTAAGTTGTGCAGTATTTTAAAAACAGTCTGTATTTTCTCCTGTTAGGAACGGCACTCTGGGTAAACTTGGAGTAATATAATCCACATAATGGATGATTTAGGTCATGACAAGTTCTAAAATATAGGTGTATGTCATTGTCATTCCCTAACTGCCTTCTCTCCCTTTTTAAATTTTCGGTTCAGTACAGCTCACTTTTGAAAGTATCTAATTTAGGAGAATCTAATTTAGGAGAAATTCCTGCAATTATCTGTTCTTCAGCAATAGTAAGAATTCACCCTATGAGATTCCACTGAGGGAAGCCAAGGTGGACATCAGCCACTCCTGGTCTTATGCAGCACAGCTGCCCAAAAAACAAAGGTGCGGGATCCATAAAGCCATTGGCTCCAGATTCAAATTTAGAGAGAAGAAAATCACCATTTTAAAGATTTGGGGTTTTTTTTGCTTTCAACTACTTCTGATATATACTTAATGTCAGAGCAGGCCCAAAACAAGAGACAAAGACATAAGATTTGAAGGGTCTAGTGGGCAATAGCTGGAAGAGGCTGACTGCTAGCCAGTTTTATCAGCTCTACTGATAACTTACCCAGCGCAGCTGTAGACATAATATTTACAAAACAACATCTCCTTTGAATGGATAGCTGCATAACCCTGACACTTAATTTAGAGGCAGCAGAATAAAACAAGGTGTTGAGTTCTCAAACTTAAGTTTCAAAACAGCTGCTGTATCTGGCTTTAATTTTCTGGTGTTCATTCTTGCAGACACCAAAATTATCTTCTGTTCTTGTATCTTTATCTTTTTCTTTCATTTTCTTGCAAGGCACTTCTACATTTCAGAGCTGCATCAATTCCATTTCTTATCAGTCATGTAAGTGGAGTCTTGCATGGCATCAGAATTCAATACAGACTCCACTTCTACTTGTCCCTGAAGTCCTAATCCCCACAGTTTTTCAAAAAACAGGCATTTTTCTTGGGAACCTGCCAGTTCCAACAAAATTTTCACCCAGAAAGTTTCACTGGCTCAGTGGCTGGGTAGCGGACTGAAGAACAGAGAATTCATAAAAGGCAGATAGATATACCAGGCATTCACACTTGATATAATGGTCTGTGATCCCAGTCTCTGTCCTGCATTGTACTTCTACCCCATGCAAGGGGTCTCTCAGGCTGTTGTCTGTTTCAGTGTCTCTCCACAGAGCGGTTTCACTGTGTTTCAAAGTGTTTCATTCATGCACGGCATTCAGTTGGCAATGGAGAGACTCTCTCTGTAGTCTCTTGTTTTGCCATTCATCTGTGATGCAGGAGCATGAAGGCTGCATCTCTGCACCAGGGAATGTTATTGGGCAAGGACAGTAGCTGGAAGAGGGATGTAGGAGTAAGCCCAGGGAGCTGGGGATGATATTTAGTCACTCGATGGCATTTTTCCATTTGAGTCAAAGGGAATCAATGGCAGGTAAGGGCTCTGTCAGCCCACAGTGGGAAAGGAAATGCCTTTGTCAAATCTCCTCAAATGAAGAATGAACCTACATCTAAAACATTACCATGGGACGAGGCCAAAACAAACATTTCACCAGCTGCTTTTATCCATTCTGCAGTGGCTAACCAGGCTACCAAAGTATGTAATTGCAAACATCTGTTGTAATTCTTGCCAGATCATTTCCCATGGCAGGAGTTTAAGCACAAGCACTTGTTCAATGACCTGAAAGCTCTTTGTCACACACCGGCCTTATCTCACATTTCGGTAGCTGCGTGGTACACAGAGACTGATTTGTTTTCACCCACCTTGTCTTCAAGCAGCTCAGAGCTGCAACTGAAAGTTCTCACATGTTTTACCCTTTTTGCACATATCTTATTCTATGTTGGCTTTGAAACTGGAAGCTGCAGTTCCTATGCTAGTTTCTATTTTTGGCCATAAGTGAGTTCTCTTAGATGGAGTAATGCTTTGCTGTGTGACCTTTCAGCATTTTCTGAATTTCTGGTAGGTCCCCCCTTTCATAGGAAAGGGGTTTCAAGACAAATATTAATTTACAGCATCACATCATGTGTTTCAAGTGCTTTTTAAATATTTAAAGACACTTGTCCCTGCTCCAAGAATGTAACAACCTACAAATTTAAGAAGGACGATACATATTTTTTATCCTGTTGGAAAGATGTCAATTTAAATTGTTTGCCTTATTCAGAATGGCAAGTTCTTCGTATTGTACAGGAAAGTGTGAAAATACACTATCTATTGAGGAACTCGTATTGTTTATTTGCTGTATGAAAACCACCATTGAGACTATTCTGAAAGTTATTGAATTCAATAAAAAAGAGACTCGGGAACTTCGTGGACTTTGAATCATAACTTTTTTGGGGTGGTAATGGAGAGTATTTCCTAAAAACAAGATCATGGTGCTCTGGCTGCTGCAATTCTGTTCCTTCACATGATCATTTCCATCCCTCTCTTGAGTATCTGTGGTGGACTAGGGTAGCACCCAGGAGAGTATTATTTGTCTGCATTGCACCTGTATTCAAAGGGACTGTGAAAGACAAAAAGCTGTTGAAATGGTTGCCCCACTTAACCTCTGCTGCATCAAAAGCAGATGTTGTTCAGCAATCAAGTTGTCTAAATCTTGTTTACAGTCAGTGGATAGCCACAGCTTCAGAGAGTGATTTATCCTATTTATCTAAACACCTACCAAACTCAGGCTGGCAATCTCCCACCCATTAGAGATTCCCGTCTCTCCAGGTGCCCCAAACTTTTATTTACACGAGATATTCAGCTGAAATCTCATTCTTAAGAATTTTAAAGCAAATTGGCATTTTACCTTATTTCCACCTAAAGATCTAGTTTAACATACAACACAGAGAAACGACACTGTTGTGCAACACGGAGCTGGTAGTCCTCAGGGCTACAATAGCTCGCTCCCTTGTTCTATAAATAAGGCCAGTGGCACGGCAAGGTAATTTATCTTTGCATTTGACAAGCACTGGTATTTTATAACTGGCAGAAGATAAGGAAAACACCATTTGATTTGCATGATGAGCGGCAGTGTTACTGGGGCTAACAAATTCATTTCAATAGAAGTACTCTGAGCTGAACAATACATTCATTAAAAGAGCAGTTTCCTGATTAGACAGTGGAGCAAATAGCGCTTTTTTCCCATTTCGCCATCAGAGCCGCTTTACATGAGCAATAACAGAGAACGGAGCGTATGTTTATTTGGCTGCCACTTGTTCTGTGGGTGTACAATGACAGCATTACGGCTTTTCGATGCCACGGCAGAGTGGAAGGGGTGATGACACTAGATCTGTGCACCCGCAAATATACAGTAAACAAGGCTGAGTGATTTTACAGGCAAGGCTAACGATTCAGGTCAGCTGGATTTTTCACCCTTCCAAATTACTTGACAGGGCAATTTTAGCAGCAAGAACATTACTAGTATCGAAGTGAATATGAGCAGGGTCTGGAAAAAGAAGCATTTCACTGGGTTGTAGTCAATATTTGCTGTTGCCCTTGCAGCCATGACCTCAGCATTAGGCGATTTGCTCACAGGTATCTCTTGTGGGGATTTAACTGCAAAGAGACCTATACGTGACTCGCAGATTCCTTACCCAAGACTATAAGAATCACTTGAGCTGGAGATTACTTACTCAAGATTACCTGTGCTCACACAGCACATGAATCTTGCTTCTGTTTGAAGGGATGAAGACTGTCTGTCTACCTTTTAATGTATTTTATTATAAGGAGTGAGCAAACAAATATAGATTTAATCCACCATATTGCTAAGTTAATTTCTGCATTTCACTAAGCTAATTAAAGGTGAAGCGATATAGTAACCATATTTATATCACAAATAAAATTAAATCATTAAATCAATAGATTCAAATGATTACATCTCCAAATTAATGCAACAGCTAATGAAACTGAATGATGATGTTGACAATTCAAAGAGAATGCTTTACGTTCGACTTGTTTTGCAAAAAATTCAGAGAACAGGTTTCTTGTTATCTGAAAAACTAATAAGTATTCTTGCATACACAGTGTATTGACTTAACTGATGGAGGATAAAGATATTAATACAATCTATTCTTTGCAGGATAGAAATATTCATTCCAGTTTGTGGGAAAAAAAAGTGACACAATGCAAGTACTCGGGAACAACTATTTCTTTCAAAATTGCCACAGATCATCAACAGGAGGTCAAAGATAATCTCAGTTACTAAAATCTGTTGGCTTTCCATCGGCATTAATATCTATTTATTTCAAACCAGTCTCTCAGAGCAAGATACTGTTTAAAAAAATTATTGAAAATGGGTAAAAAAACACTGCTCAGAATTGACATGATCAGGAATGGAAAGAATCAGATAACAAGGGAATTAGCTTTCCTTGTACAGAAACCTCAGAATAAGCCGTTGATTTGGAAGGACAAAGAAAGACTGCAAGAGGAAACAAAGCATGGAATGGGGAAGGAGAAAATAAACGGTTTAGAGAGATAGAGACTTTCTGTATGAAACCACCAAAGAAGGGAACAGAATTGATGGAACAGAGAAATGGTAGCAGCAAATAGAAAGGAAAGGAATCCAAGGGAATTAAGGACCCACAAAAGATTAGGGGTTTTTTCTTAATTAAAAAAAGGAAAGTAAAAAAGGATAAAAGGTGGTTGGAAAAGGCACATTGTACCATTGCCTCACCAAAAGACAGAAAAAAGAGAAAAAAGGGCAATGAGAAGAAAACATTAAAGAGTGACAGGAAAAGAGAAAAAAAGTAGTAAAGAGGTTTCTGCACTTCACTGTGTCTCACATTTCCTCGTGGATGTCCATCGCTTCTGTTGTTCCCAGTGTCGACCCAGGAACTGTCACCACCGTTACCGCAGGTTTTCAGCAAGCCTTACGGCACAGAGGTGGTTTCAGCGGTCTGCCAGCGGGATAGCGTCGTGCAACTATTTAAAAAGAAATGGCATGACCTGAGCGATTATAGATCTGCTTAGACTGATATGAATCATTGACGAAATAGTGGAATGACTAGTAAGGGATCCTGATTGATAAAGAAATTAAAGAGTTTACAGAAGAAAAGATTCATCAAACTGACCGGATATGTTTTGACAGCACTATAAAGTTAGACAGCAAAAGCAAAAATGCTGAGGCAACATACTAAGGCAGGAGGAAAACATGTAACTTGATATCTGATGACTTCTTGATTAATCAACTGGAATAGTATAAAATCAACAGGCTAGATGATTGTAAAGGAATCAAAAGATGCTTAAATAATACTTCTAAAATATTCTTAGGAACAGGAAATCTTGCTGAGCTGCTGTCTCTACTGTGATCCCATAGGGTTTGGCTCTTAGCTGAGTGCATTTAACAATTTTTCTCGTATTATAATAAATTAATCTTCTGTCATAATCTTGAAATATACCTGTAAATCATGTTAATAAAGTTTTCAGGTGATATAAGATGAAAGAAAAGTAAAATAACGTCCAAGAGAAGTTGATGATAGAAAATACTGAGATACAAATTTCACCATGAGGAGGCAAAAAACACAAGGAAACAAAATTTCTTAGAATGTGTCCAAGTATCAAATCATACCTCCCATAAAAGGATACAAGACATAATTGCAGAATAGAAGATTTCATTGTAGGAAACACTGATAATGACTTGAGGTTTATGATGGAGAATTACAGTTCCCAACGTAACAAGAGTGGTCAAATTGGTTACCTTCATCTTTAAATGTGCAGCTGGGGGAGTGCTGAATAGGAGAACTCGCATTCTCTCTTGCAATTAACACTGAAGTGACTGCTATTGGAGTACCATAACTTGTTATGGCCCATCCTTTAAAATGGGAATTTAAGAGGCTGGAGAGGGTTCAGAGAATATTGAGAAAAATTAATGAGTTAGAAGCATGTCTTGAGAGTTTAATCCATTTAGATCACCAAAAAACAGCTATGGGTGAGTTGTTTACAGTCTATATATTTGGAGAACAGATCAAAATTGGTAGCAATTTGGGGTTCCTATTAATTTTTTTTCTTATGTTTCATCCAAAAGCAAGGAACGTCTTCTTTTTCTTCAGTGTAACAAGGAAGATTCAGGCAAGAACAAAAATGGTATTTTTAACAACAGAAGCATTCAGTCACTGTAGCAATGTATCCAGGCAGGTAATACATTGTGCATCACTGAAAATGTATATAGGAATATTTGATTTTTTCCTCAAAGAGATATTCTAGTTCAAGAACAGCTAGTGGATGTGAAGTGGGAATTAATAAAGGGCACTCCAATGGCCTGTGTTAGGAGGAGGTCAGACTTGCAGATTGTGATGTGCTTTCCTGGCCCTGACATCTATTAAACCCACATACGCACATACTCTGGAAAAACTTGACATTGCCATTAATGTCTCTCTGCTAAAAGAAGCCAGATGATACAGGTTTGTAACTGTGTAACACATGTGTAGTGCTATAGATTAAGGAAATGCAGTAAAAATCTGATAGAAAAGTAAATAATAAAAAAGGAGGTGCAGTCTCCTTGTCCTTGAAGCCATCAAGTCATCTTAAAACATTTAAAAAAAAAAAAAAAAATCAAGGCAAAGACATTTATCAGACCTGGAGTAGTAAAAAAGTGCTGACATTTAGGACCAGTTCTGGGGATGCCACATGGACCTCATGCCCAGACAGGCTCCAATGGTCCATGTACCTGTCAGAGTATCTTAAAGATCGGATCCCACTTTGTTAGAGCTTCCACATCCACTCAAAACTCAGGGTAAGACCAACATACATTTAAAATTTGAATCAGTAAATACTTCTTAAAACAAAGGTTCAGCATCAACACTTATGCTGCAGGGAGAAAAATAGGAAAAGTATTTATATGGTATAAATAATGATACTCTGCATCACTGGTTCCGAAACTTTGCTTTGCGACTTAGGGGAAACCTTCAAAACTTGTGCTGACTTTGCAACTAGGCAAGAGGGAGGTTTGCATGTGCCCGGCACTGAGAGGTCGTGCTGCTCTGCAGGGCTTCCTGCCCTCCGTCGGTGAGGAACAAGGATAGAGTATTCCCTGTGTTGGTATCCCAGGATCTCAGTGGTCCCGAGCTCTCTCTGGATACGCTTTTGATATATTGAAATGAGCAGCAACTTTTGTACTTTGATTCATTTCCTCCTTCCAGCATGCATGTGTTTGGCATTTCTCCCTCTCTCCTCCCTGGGCAATTCCAGTGTTACTGAGAAACCATTGGCTTTTATTCTCAGTCAGAATCTGGCATCATTACAATGAATTTGGACTTTTCACTGGATACTGTGGGCACAAATGGTAGGCCCTCCTGTCTTCCCTGGCTCCTCTCTCCAGGGAAGGATGCAATAACCATCTCTTTGACAGGCACAGCTTAGGCACAAACTGACCATATTTAAGAAGGGCAAGGGTTCTTCTAGAGTCATACTCTAGCAGGGAAGAGGGGTTTGGTTTCGAGTGTTAAATGACCTCCTATGCTTGTGGCTCCTTCTCTTCTCTCCCTTCACACTAAAGATGTGACTCCAGCCTGCATCACATCAAGCAGACTGGCAAGGCAGCCAGATAGCAAGCAGATACCGTGCTAACGCGTCCTGCAGAGGCACAGTTTTCAGTCTGTGTCTGGTGTCACATCATTTTCTGAAGGTACCAAAAAACCCCACAACACCTCTCTATCCTTTGGAATGAAGCTTTATTCTACTTTCTGTTAGTATGGTGTAGCAAGATGTCTTTTAAAAGGCTACAGGAGGAAGAGAGAATGCTATGCAAGCTTTTCCCAGAGAATGTAAAGCCATTTGTATCATTATTTAGGCTCTGCCATTAGAGGTTGTTCACTTACAAAATTATTAACTTCAAAGAACTGTTAACATGGCATAAAAGTTCCTGTAGTCAGCAAAAGTGATATCCATATATACTCCACCTTTTGATCTCATAACTGACAGCTGCTGCTAAGATTTTGTGGCACTTCCCATTCCCTTTGGATATCATCGCTTGGCATGTGATACCAGGAGTAGGAAAAATTGCCTAACTGAGGAAGATGTATGCACTGATGTGCTTTAGCTCCTAGAAGTCCAGAGGTGATCTAGCAAAAACAACTCTGGTCAGGAGCTAAATTCAACTATACAGTCGTGGAGGAGCAACTCTCTCTCTGGACCACTAATGTTATGTGGGGGAGACACTCGACTAACGCCACAAAAAATAAATTACATCATTGCTTGTGCTTCATTTATAGTTCCCACTCTTAGTAGTAGTAGTTTTTAAGCTGTGCGGATGCCATTCCTCAGTGATGTCCAGTCACTGGTGTCTTCACAGGCATATGGCTAGCAAGGCACTTCAGCAGGAGAAGAGCAAAAAGAGATGGAATTCAGAAACAAGCCGCTTCCTTTCCCTGGCTGGTGCATCGGGGCAGCTGAGCCCCACCTCAGCATGCAGCCCCCCTGGCTAGGGCTGGCATGCAAACACGTGCAATGGATGAAGGGACCATCTGACTTCTGGCAGCAGGCAGAATATTTTGTGCTTCTCCCCACCCCACCCCATGCTGAATAAATTTTGAAGAAAATAAAAAGAAAACTTTCAGTTCACTGCTGTGAATCAGACAGACCGGGGTCAGGATACCAGACTCCTAATAGCCCAACTGAGTGCCCCATTCGCTCAGATACAAAATCACTCTTTCCCCAAACCAATGAATGTTAAACCATTTATTAAAATATAACTGCTTCAGCAAGAAAGACTGAAAGGGGCACCCTGTAGTCTTGTAGTTTTGTCAGTTGCTTGGAGGTGGGAGAATTGCAGGCCTTGAAAATGAATCATCAAAACTCAAGAGAACAGTCCAAATAGCAGACTGTTGGCATTTGCATCTTGAGTCTCTCACTCTTTGATTTTTTACTAGAAACATTATCTTCAACCATAACAATCCTTTCCTGAGGACACTTTCATTGAAATAGTCATATTGCTACACAGGATTTTAATTGAATCAAATCAGCGTTTTCTGACAAAAAGCACTCTGTCAGGAAATGCTGACCCATTTTTGCTAAGACTATTTATTTTAGGGTTGAGATTAAAGCTTTTTCTGTCAAGAGGAATCTGCTAGAAAATAAACTTTTAGTGGAAATCAGGTGAATCCAGAATCCTGCTAGCTTTAAGGAAACCTGTAAAGCCTATTTTCAAAAAGGACCCCACATCTCCATTATACTGCACCGAAACTATTTTCTACCAAAGAAACAACTACTAAGCAAACCAAATAAATACAAAATAACATGAAAACTTTACTAGATTTGGCTGGAAAATTGCTAATGCCACCTATTCTTTGTAAGTGTACTCATTTTTGTATCTTTCCTTAGGACTCTGCTAGTTCCTCGCCTTATATCTGAGGAGCCTGGAGCCGCAGAGCTCCTATGTTTACACTCTTCAAAAATCATTCTAGGGAGCTGCTCTGAAGTCACTGGCTTTCCAGAGCTGAGTCTGGCCTTGACAGGATAAATGGCTAGGTTTCTCAGCTGAGCATGACATTTTTGTCCTATGTAAAAGTCACATTTCAGAATTTACTGCAGAACAGAAATGACAGTTTTCATAAAACCTTTGAAAAACCATCAAGGTCTTCACAGCGCTGGTGGTTTTGTGTAAATCATCAGTAAAGCTGCTGTTTAATGTATCTTTGCTCTTGAGCGTACAGCAGTATTACTTTAAATGGACATCAGAAAAGGGGAAATTTCTGCTCACTGTTTGTCCCCATCTATGCAGATACTTGTACATACCTGAGGCTTATGGTTGATACCGTAAAATGGGCATTTCTTGCACGCATCCACTGATCGCTCTCAGCATTGTGGCTCAGGGGCTGTCAAACAGAATTCTTCTTAACTGTCACAGCAGAACTGGAATTCAGCCCAGATGCTGGAGAAAGCTCCAGGTTTATCATATAGTCTATAAATAATTTGTTCAAACACTGCCACATCATCCGTGCACAGTAGGACGTGGGAGAGCTTCTCTTTGCCACCAGTGTAGCAACGATTTCTCACACAATGCACCGATTGCGCCGCATTTGGGGAGTGCTCTCAGGAAATGTCACTTGCTTCGCTCAGATGCCAAAGACGACGTGCTGGAATTGCCCATGCTCTTTCTACGGCAGACTCTCCACTCCTACGTCCCGCTTTTCCAGGCAGAGGGGCTTTATACTTTTCAGCGATCCCAGCATAAGTAGCGTAAAGACTTCCCATTGCAGAATACCATACTGAATATGGAGCCTAAATGCTATCACTAGGGCTAAACATACTGTCTCACTTTGAAGCTCTGCTGCCTAGTGAATTAATCAAATAGTAAAGGACCATGAAATCTGTGTATGTAACCCCGATTCTTCCACTATTTCACTGTGTAGGTTTCAGCAAGCAACTTATTTCATGTTTTTACTGTGCTGTCTATTAAATAGAGCTGACAGTACTTGCCTGTCTTAAAGACGTGGTGAGGTTAATTAGCTGATGTTTGTGTGGTGTTTTGACAAATTAAAAGTGCTATTTACAGTCTAAGTGTTATTATTAGAGTGCGTCGAAACTCCTGCATAAAAGCCATTTTCATTGGAAAATACAATTTTGTTGAAAGAAGCATTTTCCCTGGGAAGCTATTCTCTCTCTTCTGGAGGATGTAACAAAACAGAAGAACGTGATCCCTTCCCTCTGACAGGGAAAAAAGGGGAGAAATTCAGTGGTGTGAGCTACAAAACAGGTCTTCTCCCTGCAGATCCTGCCCACCTGCTCCCCGGCTGACACGGGATCCGACCCTGCATCACACCCATAACCACCCTCGTTTGAAGCCGTTGCACTGACAAGCATCGGAGCCGTCCGGTGTGGGGAAGGTGCCAGAGCAAAGCCTCAATTACTTGCGTAAATGGGATGGAAGATTAAAGTTTGCCTTCCCCAAACCTGTGTGTGACTCGAGATGTTCGGAGAATGTGCTGGAGAAATTGTTTTCTATTTATTATATAACTGTATTTGAAAGTCTGAAAAGCCCGAGTGAGAAAAACGGCGTATCTCCAAATATATGGCAATTCGTCACAGGTATTCCCACAGATTTTTGATTTGATGATGTAGCTATAGCTTACCATTTTCTTGTCCTAGTGTGGAAATGGAACAGAAATCAAAGTAAGTTATAAATGGATTTTCCACTGACACAAAGTTCACTAAAAGTTTGCCTTTGGCTGTCTTGAGTGGCTAATAATAGAAATGAGCTACTTCTCTCGTTTATTTTTCAAAACCTAGAGACAAAAGTTGGATTCCCTTATGCTCCTCCTACCCTCACACTTTCTATTTTTATCTGCTTCAATGAGCCTGGAGGGGAATTATAATTTTTAGTGTGACAGGACAACACTGTAAAGTCTTTTGACCGATGAAATGTTTGACTTCTTGGTTATTCCTTTCAGTTTTGCAGACATTAAAAGGATGCCTGATTTTATTCTGACCCCGCATAGCTCTAATAGAGATAGATAGGTTTGGGGGCATTAAATTTTTTATTTCATGTTTTGATTTTAGTGAAAATCCCCACTGGAATATAAGTAGGAATAAGAAGAAAGTAACTTAAAAACTTTAAGAATGCTGCTCTGCTTCCCAAACAGCTCTAGCTCAGCTTTTCTGGCCTATAAACATTCAAATGAAAGAAGAATCTGTTTTCTGCAAGTGCTTGCTTCCAGGTTTTCTTCTCCATAACAGATACATTTTCAAGTGGTTACAGGGAACAAATCAATCATAGACATCTTTATAGCCTCCTTTATGGATTTAAAGAAACTTTTCTTTCCCTCCAGCCTCAGAATTCTGTTTCCCGAGTCAAACACACCTGCTCGTTTCCATTTTTTCTCACAGGCTATGGCTGCTGATCTGCTTTATAAGATCTGTTGATCTCCTCAAGACATCCCTCCAGTTTGTCTACAGTTTTCGTCATAGCAATGCCCCAAAAAGGACATCATATTCTAGCTGAGGCCTCTGCAATACTGACAGGAGTCCAGTAATTATTTTTTATTTATACATCTCAGAATGACGGTTCCTTTCTCTACCACAGCATCATTTCGTTGACTCCTGCTCAGTTCGGGATTCATTATAAGCCCTGTATTTTTTTTTTTTCTGCCCAAACAGGCTTTCTTCATTTCTACTTGTGCGTTAGTACTTCTTGAATATTGAGCACTTATTTTTGTTGAATTTCTATGCTAAGTTTAAACTAATATCTCAGATAACTTTGAATTTGAATTCCATCCTCCCAGGTGTTGACAACCTCTTGCAGCTTGTCATTCACCCCCAATTTCATAAGCGTGCTGTCTGTTCAGTTATGCAACTTAATAAAAATATGGAATTCAGACTCAAGCACGTCCTTTCAATTCCCAGGTAATAAGTCTTCCCAGTTTGGTTGTAAAGCACTTACAATAACTCTGATACTGACAACTGTTTTCAAACTGTTCTGTGTCCATCTAATGAGACAAGATATATCCATGTCATTTGGAACATATTCTCTAGAATGTTGCCACAAAAACAGCATTTTGAGCTTTCTTTTTTTTAAAAAGAAGCATGACTTCTACATTTTCTTATATAAAACATTCTTCTATTAAGTATTTTTCATTATCTAATACATCTATTTGAGTTTTTCTTGAGGCTTAACTTCTAGGAAGAGTCTATAATTCAGCTTGAGGATAAAGGACACATTTTTTACAACTTCTACTGTCAATAATACTCCTATCACTCTGAGAACAAAGGGTTAAAAAAATTGGGGTTTGGAAGAGACTTTGAGTTAAATCTTGTTATTGGTCAGAGTCTCAAAGGCTTTGCTTCCCCTGGGTTTTAAAATTTGTTTTACAGCTGTATTTAAGACCAGTAAAAATATGTCTACAGATAAATTACTTTGCACTCTCTTTAATCTGTCAGGATCGACAGAGTTAAGCCATATTAAAGCAGTATTTTCAAACATCCCTTAGACTAAGGGTTTATTCTTCACTGCTCCTTACCTTGTGCAGTCATCTGCATCTTTGCAAAGACACTGTATGTGCCTGCTCTAATCCAGCAACATTTCACTTTCAGCTTGCACCCACTGAGACAAATCCTTAGCTGGAGAATATTGGTAATGTTTTATTGCCTTCAGCACAATCAAACCTCTGTTTTTAACCAGCTAAGGATGTTCTGGCCCACTTCCTTTAAGTTTTGAAAATAGCACCGACATCCCTCCTTGCTGGGGCCAGTACCCCCCTACCCTAGGAGGTGATTTTATTGTACAGCCTGTTTAGTAGTGAAAGCAAAGGACTGAGTCATTTCTGATCATTGCTTTACATAAAAGGGAGTAAAGGAGAACACTACCTTTTTCAGTCCTAATTGCAGTGTAAATCACCTGGTTTACTGCCTCTAGCTGAATCTACTAATTACCAAAAATGTTTTAATCATTATGTACTCTTGAAGTGAACATAATATTATGACAGCTGTTTCCAATACAATGAACAGCAGCTGAACTGCATCACCACTGCATGGAGCAAATCCCTTCAATGACTTTGTTCTTTTCATCATTCAGTTCCGTCCTTTATATCATGACGAGCTCAGGAGACTTTTTCTCCCTCTGCCAGATGCTGTTCTTCAGTTCCAGGAGGTGATTGCTGGTGGGATTTGCAGACAGGTACGGTCACCTTTGTACACTTGACTGGCTCATGAATGCTGCCTGCTTGGGCTGCTGCTGGGGGAAGGTGAGGAAGGTTGAGGTTTGCCATGCTAGAGGGAAAAGGGCTGCTGCTGTTACTTAGAGTGGATCTCGGTTATCTTGGAGAGCTGTGTTAAAACTCACAGGCAAATAAGGGAAAGATGTCTCTCCCAAGAGAGACAGAGCTCCTGACTGCGCTTGTGAGCACCGCTTTAAATATTGCTAGCGTTCAGAGCAACAGTAGTGGACACATTAAGTGGTTTATAACTGTAAAAAAAAAATTGAACAGGCTGTGTACTGGGAATGCTTAACTTTGCAACTGTAAATAGAACTAGTGAAATCAATCCTGACATTGACCTATCTACAGTGTAGACATTCAGGGACTTGCTTCATTTTTTAGAAATGGTTATATGAAGGGTTAGTGGAAACGGCTCAGTCACTTGCTTTGTATCTGGGAGCTAAGTATGCATTTGCAGCCTATTTTCAAGCCTCCTTATTATGGTTGTGTGATGTGGAATTTCTCCTTTTGTTTCTCTATAACCTGAGAACAGTGAGTACAGTGCACAGAATATCACCCTAGCTACCACTGACGTTATCTGAAACACATTTTATCCTTGTACTTGAACTAGAAGACCAGAGTCAAAGCAGCTAATCTGGGAGATTGTTCCCCAATAGATTTTACCAGGCAGTGTTTTACAAAGATGTCACCAAAAGGTCAAATACCACATAATTCTGCTCTGAACCCGTCAGAGAGTCATTTTTACTTTTACCGAGTGCTTGCTCTGATCTAAAAGGGCTGCAAAGTCATTGTGGTTTGGCTGTCGGTAAAGTAAAAAACATGTGAAACATCACCACTGTATTTCTTTTTTTGGGGGAGTACAGTGTCTCCAAGCAGATGGAGGGGAAAAGGGCACACTGACTCTCTGGCTTCACCCCTTCCCTAACATGTGGGACAGGAAAATACCCCTGGCATTCCCACAGCAAAGGGAAGGTGGTTTTCCCAGACCCTCGTGCAGCAAAGAGTTCTTCTTGTGCCTGTGTTTTTTACATGATTTAAAAAAAAAAAAAAAATCATAATTTGAGCTCAATCTTCCCAGAAAACTAGAGCAAGCAATGAAGAAAAGTAGCAAATTTTGAAGAAGGAGATAGCTTCACCCTTAGTATAGAAGGTAAGTTGAATTACTTCATATTTGCCACAGGCTAAGACCATGTGGACAATCAGGTCCTGTGCTTCGGCTGACATGTCATGATAACTTGTTAACTCACTCTAACTCAGTAGCATATGGGGGTGAGAGGGAAGGGAGCAAGCAGCACTAGGAGTATGTGGAGGTCCAGAAACTCGGGCTGAGCTGAAATTTGGTGCTAACGAGATCAATAATAAAAATCCTAGTGACCTGTCTGCAGCCAGGATTTCCTTCTGGGTATTCAAAATCAATAACCCACGAGCCAAGGGGGTGGACTTAATGTTTATATTCATGCTGTTACAACGTTTATCTTTTGAAATGATGGCACTGACTGGATGTGTTGGCTTGCTGGCTTCCTCCTGACATGGGGCCAGTGCCCAGGCCCTGCTTATGAGTGCATCACCTACAAACTGCAAGATCTTTCCTTACACTATTCGAGTATCTCTAAATTTTACTGACATTCACTAAGCCCCGCAAAGCATCTCTAAGAGCATTAGGGCTTTGGATTTTCCCTTTAGAAGCTGGACAAGGTGAGAAACAGAAGTGTCTCCTGAGCCAGGCAGCAAATAAGTTGTCTATAGAGCCTAGGATAGAAATCAGGTCTGGGAAGTCTTGCTGTCCCCCCTTCCCTGATCTCACTACATTTTCATGTATTGAAGAAAATGCCCCTTGAAGCCCTCTGGAGTTTGTTTCATTTGCGCTATATTCATCAGCTGGCAACGTAAACATAAAAGCTCTTGCAGAGAAGGATAGTAGGCTATTAGGGAGCAGTTCAGAGGGGAAATTTTGTCAGGGAATATGTGTAGAGGCTTTTTTTTTTAATTTCTGCAGCAGATTCTTGAAATTCCCAGACACGCTATTTTCCTCCCTCTACCAGATATTCAGCAGCTCGTGACCCAGATGCAGCACTGCAGACCCCCAAGGGTAGCCAGGGAAAACTGTTTCTGAACCAGTTCATTTTGTAACTGCTTCAAAAACGTGTAATAACTATCCAAGCAAATCAGTGCTTGCTGTTTACTGCTTGCTGAATGAAGTACAACTACAGATTTAAACCCCTTGAAATGTCAACACAGAATCCCACTGACAAAGTGTAGGGGTTTTCCAACGGATTCGTCTATGTATTTTCTCAGAACTGCTTTGAAGGGCCCCTTTTTGGGGAAAATTACTCTCTCAAAACCAACCCTAAGAAGGGCAATGTTGCCTGGCATTTTCAAAATAGCATTTAGTCTTGAAGCTGTGGAAAAAAACCCCTGTGTTTATTTGTTAAATTCTCAATGTTCTTTTCAAGAACACAATAGTTATATTCTGTTAAGTGATCTCTTACTACAGTGAAATCTACTCTTACTTTTTAGTTCATTTACAACTATTATTGTTCTTGTAAAAAAATCATTCCAATACATCCTCTTCACATTTTGTTTTCTGTTGTTTTCTTAGAATAAACCATTAGATTTGAATGAGTGACAGGGAAAATGCCCAAACAGACAAACTGTGAACCCCAGAAGGCAGAGAATGATGGGGACAGCATTTACAGGCAGCAGCGAACTGTAGGGAACTGAAAACTTGATTTTCTTACAGGTGCTCATGCTCTTCGATTCCTCTTGACTTCAGTTAGGGTCATGGGTGTTCAGTGTTTCTGAAAACCATCCTCACACGTGCATAGGCTGGGGAGCACGGTACTAGCTCAGCTCAGAATAGACCTCAGGAGGTCTGACTCATGGTCTCTTGCTCTAATTGCTAGACGTTGCAGAGTTTGCAGGGAAATTACTATTGTTATTCAGGAAGCGTGTATTTAACTGTATATATAGATCCACATGCTCGACTAGTGTAAATGGCAATAATTCCACTGACTTCCACCAGCTGAGAACCTTGGCTTTACATGTTAGTAACTATCCACATAAACTTCTGACTATTTTAACAGAAACTAGACTTGCTTTATTGGTTTTTGATTCCCTCTCCCATCATTGCTAACTGTCCAGCCACAGTAACCATGTATAGACAGACCATCACGCTTTCTAATTAATAGCTGCCTTCTGAAATGAATTCACAGGTACAATCACAATCCTATCTTGATATCACAGCTAATAATTATCACCAGGGAGTAATGAGTGTATGAGCAAGGGTGATTAGAAAGGGTATTTCTTTTTTCTTTGCACCTTGTTTATGTATTCACGGTTTACAATATAGAGATGAATCTACAATGAGCAGAGCATTCCAGCTTGTAGAAGCACACACACATTCCAAGCAGTAGTTCTTTAAGTATATGAATAGTTGTTTGCTGTTATTGATGTGCCAGTTACAGAAATGAAGACTGATGCACTGAAGGTCTTTCGGTAGGTGGAAGCCCACAAATCATAACCACTTGTTTGTATTTCCCATTGCGCTAAAAAATACACAGTCACTAATACTTTATAATAAAATACAGTTGTTTCTCATTTTTCTTGGATGCTTTCTGGTGTGATTCCCATTTCAAAGTAAAAATCCAACTGCATATTTTCTCTAAGACAATAACTAGGTTATTTTGTGAAACGTGAAAGCAAATGTTTGTTAATGGCATAACGCAGATCACTGTTGCATGCAATACTTTGTTTTTGCTCGTGTTAGTCCAGGAAACTTGGAATAAAAGACAAATTTTTAACAGCTCTCTGCAGCAAATACAAGCATAAGAAACTCCTCTACAAGCAAATTCTGATTAACAAATTACTGCCACTACTTCCCTCTTTCTCACATGTACATCTTCAGCACAGGTTGCATGGAGAGCAGATAAAGCAGCTGCAGAAGAAATGTCGCACTCATTCCAAAGAGGCCAGATGTTGAAGTGAGGCCACTTTCATCCTAGGTTAAAATATGGCCCAACTAAAAAGAAACCAGCATTGTTTCCACATGGTATGGTTTGCTGCTGTTGACTTTCCCTTTTTCATGTCAGTCTCAATGTACAAGCATATCCTTCTTTTTTTTTTTTTTTTTTCCTCCTCTATTTTACAACAAAAAGGCAAGATGTAGTCTGTACTGGCAGTGGCTCTGAGAACTGCACTTACAGATTGTTGTAGTTACAGCAAAGTCAAGCTGGAGTGCAAAGATCTGCTTCTTTATTACGGATGGAGGAATTGGCTTGGAAAAAAACAAAGAACAGACTGATTTCCGTGTCATAACTCAAACCAAATCCAAATTTGGATGTTGATGAAAGCTAAAATATATAAGATTTAAATCTTGCTAGACCTGACCAAAAATAAATTCCTGCCAATTATGTTTTCACTAACAAAAAACATTTGTGTGTGTGTGTGTGTGTTAAGACTAGTCCTTCTTTAAAAATTTGTTACGGGTTGTTTTTCTTATGTTTGTGATTCCTGATGAAGGAATGAAAAGATTTTTAAATCTATCTGGGCAGGTAATAAATTAAAAAGTTAGTTTAAGCAAAATTTCATAATCACCCTATTTTCTTCAAACCTTTTACTGAGTTTTGCTTATTCACAAGGTTTTGGTAAGCAGCCTCACATTTTTCAGCATTAATCAAGACCAAGCATCCATGTCTTCTTGCAATTCAAGCTACAATCGCTTCTGAAGCAAAGAATGGGATCTAGGTGTCTGGGTAAGACCTCTGGGCTTCAGCTACCCCCCTAGAAAGGACAGTCTCACATAGGTATTGTATCGTGTCTGTCAGCCTTGTGGAGACGTCTCGGACAGTATGCAATGATGTCCAAGATGGCATGAAAGGCCTGTGTCTGGGTACCAGAATTGTTCTCAAGGTGGCCAGAAATCAGCTGTCACTACTATTCCCTCCAGGGAAGGTGTTGTGATGTTTCATTTTTTCCTCCTCACCTTTAATGTTCTCCTCAGTTGCTCAATCAATATATCCTGATGCTTTTATGACATTTGCTCTTGACCTATAGAATTTTCATTTCAATCCTGGCCTCAAATAGTTTCCTGTAAAAGGTCTCTCTGGATTTATCGTTTGACTTGGGCAAGCCTTTGCTGGTCACTTCTACACCTTGATCCTGCAAGCCAAAACCTTGCTTCCAGCTGTAATTAGTTTTTGTTTTGATTCATCTTGGATACATAAAAAAAAAGTTTGGAGTTCAATCCTTCAGCATTGGACTGAATGTTCAAGCTCAGTAAATTTGCTCTTTTCTCTTTGCTCATTGTGCGCTCAGTGTTCAGTCTAGCACTACCTAACAAGCAGTCTTCAATCCCTCATACAGCTCCTGAAAACTTTCACTTTAATCGAAGCATTGAGAGAGCTGTGGCCTGAGAGCAAGATTAACATCTAGGCTTTCCTAAATTTAACCCCAGTGGTGACATTGACTCCATCTGTGACCTTGGAGAAGTCATTTGGATCGATGTGCCCTTGGATTCATCAGCGTTCAGGTTATAAGATACAAGGCTAATGGTTCACATGTATCTGTCAAGAGCAAGTGGTGCAGAGAAAATGAGCCATAACTGACTATGACAAGGTACAGATTTTTATTTAAGGAGAAGCAAAAGATAATACCTTTGCATTTGGTAGGAATTTCAAGCAGACAGTGTAGACTCCAGGTAAGTTTGAAAGTTCATGAACAGCTATGCTTGCAAAGTAATTACCAGGTAGGTTTCTGCAGAAATCTATCCTGAACCTAATACTGATCCTTATTTTTATTCACATGCAGAGTGATAGCATAGAGCACATGAATTGGAGGAGGACAGCAAATTAGGGAGAGCTGAGAGCACATCAGAGGACAGGGGCAGAATTCAGAATATTTTTGACTAATTAGACAAAAATGATGTGATTCATTAGGTACAAATACAATCATCTGCACTTAGGAGTAATTGTCTGCCAAAATGCAAAGTGGGGAATGAGTGGCTGGAAAGTAGTGTTTCATTAACACGGAATATAAAGGAACACAACCTTAATGCCAGTTAACGATGTTGCAAAAAGGACAAGCACTGTAAGAAAATAGGTAAAAAGAGTATCTGCTACAAGCCACCTGAGATGGTCCTTCTTTTGGTGCTCGTAAGGCATCATTTGGATCACTGTATACAGTTTCAGGCACAGGATGTGAAAAAATGTATGGGAACGATCAGAGTCTAAATAGCATTGCTATTCTAATTGATGGAAGTGACAAAGTGTAATGGATAAATATCTTAAATTCTTTAAGTTTCATCTCCTGGTGGCTAACTCGGATGCTTTCAACAATTAACAGATCTTAGAAGGATGACTGGGAATTCTCCTCTGAATCTGCCCACGCTGCATAATAGGCCCTTTGGACTTTACCAAAATATATAATTGATAAAGTTGGGGAAAAGGGAAAATTCTACTTAAGGAACATTCATGATCCTTTTCCAGTGGAGGCAAAATTACTTCCCAAAAGGGAAAGGGAGAGTAATAATTTTGTTTTTCAACATTTTCTTTTGATATGTATATTACTTTTCACATCTAGAGTTAATTGGTTTAAAGTGTGATTCTGGTCTCTGACACCACAGGGGGTCCATGTTTATTGTCTCTCTTTAGTTCTAAAAACAAGTTCAAAAGGGAATGAACAAATAAAAAAAAGAAAGAAATCTAGCTGTCAGTCACACAAATTCATGTTTATTTCTGTCTGACACATTATTACTATTATCACCACAACTGTCATTTTTCATCATGCTTCTTATTTACTTCTTAATTGCCCTGAAAGATATTTAGTGTTTTGCAAGAAATCCTTCTCTTTGGTCATATCTCATCACGTACAGCTATCTTGACCTCTGGGTGATGCATAGCAAATGGAGTTAAGGTGTACCCTTACGAAAACCTGATGCTAATGTTGTAAGAACCATGCAGTACTAGCAGATGACCAACAGAAATGGAAAAGTCACCTTCTGTGATCAAGAAAAACAGGCAAAAATGTCTTCAGGGAGAAGGTGTAGAGAAATCTTGGAGGAAGGTAATGTTAGTTACTGGTATTGCCTTTGCTGTTAGCATGAGGCTTACACTTTCATTGAAGACCAAACTTCCAAATAGTTGCAAGGTCCTTGTGTGGCTTGTGTACAACAACTGGATGAGGCAGAGAAGGGCTGACCTCAGGCATGAACATCTTGTGTCATTCCCCATGACTGGTGAGACCCCTGAGGTGGAACAATAGGAAAACACTGATAAATCTGGGTCTTGCCAAGTGTGTGGCCAGCTCAATGTTTTGCGATGTTGCGGAGCTAAGCGATGGTGCAAAAGGGCAGAAACTTTTGCAGCAGTATATGAGGCAAATTTTAAGGATATTTAGATGCTTACTTTCCACGTGTTGCTTAATTACCTCTGAAAAACTGCTCCAAATCGCTATTGTGCTGCTTCTGAGCAAAATCCTCTGAAATTGAGAAACTTTTTGATTTCTCATGGATTCCCTGAACCCTGTATTTAAGAAGCTTACTCTAGACCTGATTCAAAGTAGTATATGACAAAATATCTTGATTCTCTGAGAGGGTATGCAGGGATATAGTACAAATGCATTTTCAGCTCTCCTGGTCAAATGAGAACCCCTTTCTTTCCCATTAGTGGAATTATAAATTGTGGCTTTTATGCAGTAAATTAACATAACTGCTGAATACATATAACCAGAAGTATTAGTGGGTGTTGGATAAAGTGGATCCAGGAATTTCTAGGTGAAAGGTGATTCAAAATGTTGTGTTGAATATAGAGGAAGAGCTCCCAGACAGTGGCTATGAAGCTCTTCTGAGCTGTCACCACCAACAATTTGAGAACAAAAATTTTAACCTGAAATTCTTTTTGAAATGAAAGTTTGCAAAGAACAAGAATTTCTGTTAGTGCTAACATCGTGGAGATGAAACGAGAGTAGCACGAGGACAATACATCTTGTGATTTCTAGTGTTACCATCGCTCAGTCACTTTTGCTCCTGGCTGACACCATACTGGATTCAGCTGAAGATGCCTATGCCCAGTGCTGATCGTGCAGTGCGGTGCTGGGGGTGGTAGGGGTAGCTGCTGCACTGTAAGAAGACAAGTTGTTCAGAGGACATATTAAATTAACGATTTGTTTGGTTGCCCATGTGGAAATTAAAGATCCCATGGCAAGCTTTAAAAAGAGTGGAAGATAAACCAAGCAATGATTTGCCTTCAGAGCCACTGGACTATTCAAGCATCAAACTCATTGCTTTATAAAGCACATGGGAATACTTGCATAGTGTATGAAATGCACTAATCCAGCCATTTTTTCTTTTTTTTATTACCTGGAACTGTGTAGGTTACACAATCTCTCAGCTGAGTTACTTTGTTTAGCTCTACTTCTTTCTGAGCAGACCGGAGCCCTGCTAGCATAGCCAACTCAACGTCTTTCTGGAGCATGGAGGAGTTTTCAGGCTGAATCAACCGCTTTGCAGACATATTGGTCTCATTTGTCTTTCTGTGTTTGTGATTTGAGAGTGGCAATATCCTCCACAATCACAGCCACACTCTCAAGACTGTCCTGTCCCACGCGCTCTCCCACAGCTGAAGTAGTGGCAGGTATTCGAGAGCCACTTTTGACTGGTTTCAATCGCAAGTGCCAAATACAAGCCAGGCGGCTACTGCTCGGCTTAATTTTCTATTGATTTTACTTCAGAGCACCTACCCAAGAGAGGTTAAAGTCTCATAACTGAAATAAGATGATCTTGACCCTCCCCTTTAAGAAAATAAATTCTTTATTGTCTTGTTCAGCTCCCTTTTTCTGGAGAAAGAAAGCACTGTTCGTGGTTTTTGTCTACCTCTTTTACAGGCTGCTTTTTTTTTCTTTTCTGTTAAGCTGACATTCTTACCAGAGTACTATTTCCAGACTATCAACGTATTTCACTTTCACAATCTAAGATTTTGTATTGGATGTATATGGTGTATACAAAAGGTACATGAAAGAGCAACTCAAACTGATAAACAAGACCTGTGGCTGCAGTGGAAGTGGGGGTAGCAATGGGTTACAGCTAGGAAATGGTTGCACCCTGTGAACCCTTGAAGGCTCTGGTAAGATGAAATAAGCCTTGAGGGCCAGAGACAAAATGTGTCGGCACACTTGCGCTCTCTGGTGCGTGCATCAAAGCATAAAGGCAGGACGTCAGCTGTCTCGGGACGCAGGCTGAAAGGCTTGTTTGGGGAAGCGAATGGCAGAGCAGCTTCTGAAGGATCCTCAACTCTGATCCTCATAAAGTCCACTCTGGTTTTGTGGGTTACTTTTAAGTAGGAATCTACTGTGTATTTGGAATGTCAATGATTTTATTCTCTATCTTTCAAATTGTGGAGATGATAGCTCTTGAACAACTTTGGCACAACTTTTAGTTTTACCATGCACTCCTTGAATTTTAAGCTACAGAGGAATATGTAGCTGTTCTAAGTTACACAACATTAAAGCCCTTGACAATTTTCATAATAGAAAAGCACAAGAGTTGAACGAAAATATCCATAAAAGTTAATTAAATCAAGAAAAATATTAAAATGAGAAGACTTAATGAATAAAATCACCAGGATCAGGGAAGCTGGTTACTCACTATGTGGAGATAAAACTCTTTAGAAGACATAAAAAATTAATTCATGAGATATGGGAAAAAAGTTTCCCTCTTAGACAGGATGGAGAGATAACTACTGTACTCTTCTCTAGGTCAGATCATTTTGAACATAAATCAGAAAACCTTCTTTGGCTCTAGCTGAACTATAATTATTTACTACAACTGACAATCTGCTCACTTTTTGAAGTGAGGTAAGTACAACTTATGAAACAAAATGAAATGATAGGTTGTATCTATGTACAGTTTTGTGAGTTTGACATTTTGTAAAAGTTTCTTGCCTGAAAGATGCAGCCAAAGGATCCATAGTAATAATTGTGTGTCCTCGGGATTGTCTAAATAGTTCCCATCACGTAAGAAATCACATGAAACTGCTTAACCTATTGGACTGACCCAGAAAGACGTATTTGGTTATTTTAGGATTGAAAGCATCAGTCTAAACCATTGACTTCAGTGGAATTAGATGGGATTTACACTGCTGAATGGGGAGCTGGAGTCACTGGCAGCATCCAAGGAAATAAAGAGCAGCAGAAAGTGGTGCCCTTTACACAAAACTCAAAATGTATTGCAGAGAAATAAAGGCATTGTTAATGTTGTAGCTCCGTGTAAACACTTACTGGAATGGCTGAAGGGATGTGGCAGAAGTGACCTGTATTGTTGTAAGCCAAGAGAAGAAATAGCAAGGGACTCTCCCCCTTAAATATCTGCTGGGCCCAAAGAAGTTTGACAAAGCTTGGATCCCACTGTACTCTGTATGAGAAGAACGCCTGCAGAGTAACTGTAGGGAGGCAGTTGCTGTTATACTCATTAAAATTACTCGTGTTGTAGCATAGTCAGAGAAATAATAAGATTTCTTGATGTGTGTTTATTTCCCACTGGTACGGTATGTTGTATTATGATAGCTTTGCAGTCGCAGTGTGCTTGTTCTGGTTGAAGAGACACATTCATTATAAACCCTTCTTTTCAGATGCTTATAAATTTCTGGAAAAGACTAATCCTTTGGCCTGACATTTCCTTTGTTCCTGTCAAACAAAAGGTGCTGATTGTTTTCACTCTCTTTCTGCTGTATTTGTTAAAACAGATTGGTTGCTTTGGGGTTAACAAGCCAATAAAAAACCATCCAGTTTGCCATCGCGTATTCACATAATATTTTTACCCATAGATAACCTGAAATTTACTGTATTTTAATGTATTATATTTCAAGTGGACATAATCGTCAGGACAAGCTATCTGGGGAAATCTGAAGAAAATTGAAACAAAGCTTGTAGTGATCAGAAAATCTAATGCTAAATGTCATAGAAACTTGATCCAGAATTCAACCAGCTTCAGTCTTTCTTTCAAGTCATAACCGTGATGTTTCCATTTTTACAGAGGACAAATTTTGTTGACTTAAATGAAATGAGCATTTATTTTATAATCCCTACTAGATGGTTTTCCTGAATAACTGAAGCAAGACTTTTTGAGACTGAGTATGGCTTTCAAGGTTTGGCTCTGTTGGCTATTATTCATCTGTCTTCACTTGCTACAGTGCTAAATTCCTGATATCCAATATATGCTTTGTGAGCTGCCACCGCTGACACGTCTGGAGCATCGTGCTCTGAAACACAACAGCAGTTGTTTAAGAAGTGTCATTTAGTCTGTCCTAATATCAGCCACTCTTGACCTTCTGCACACAGCCATCCTTCCTCTGAAGCCCCGCTAGGATGTTTAGATGAAAGCGTGATTATCATAGCTTTCATTCCAATCAACTTTTCACGCTTCAGGGCTCTGCATCCTGCAGCACACCACAGCCTACACTGTACGTGCATGCCTGCCTCAAACTTGAGCTGGGCATTCAGCAGCAAAAGGGAAGGAGAAAAATGTCTGGCAGATCTATTTGGTCCATCATATCAATTCAAGGCTAATCTGCCAATTTCCCTATGATGCTGCTATGAACCGAGCAAGGTTTATTAAAGCTGGTGGAATTAAGTAGATTGAAGACCGGCACAGAGACTGAAGACCAGATCAAACAAAATATGGACCCCAGTTTTAAAAGTTTCTGTGTTTCCCCCCTGGAAAAGCAGGGATGTATACAGTTCAGATTACCCTGTCCTTGAAATTTGGAATAGCAAATTTAAAATGCCTTGTACATTGTACTTGCTCATGAGATCCTAGGGGAAAGATTTATATTCAAATACTTACAGCCATGCCTGTTTAAAGACATTAGACATTTGTCTTTTAACATGGGTTTCTGAATTGCACTTCTATCTAAATGTGCTAGCTCTCTTGTTTCTTGAAATGTGCTGAAGAATAAGTATTACATTTTCTTCATAAATTCAGGGATACTTCTACAGCTGGCATGAACTGTCATAGCTTTTCTGAAGTGAAAGGGACTATGATAATTTACCGCAGCTATTCTATGAATGTCAGTAGTACCTTTCAAAACTATGTTCCCTGGCCCAGATTTACAGTTACCTTGGGATCAATTATTCTGTATTGTATATTTAGATTCTCATTGTCACATCTTTTCTGGCACTGAATTCCAGCGGTCACTCCCACTGCAAAATCTGCAGTATGTAACATGATGGCAGACGTGTCCCACAGTATAGTTCATGAGCAACAGAATAAGAGGAAATTACACAATCATTTAGAAAAGGCAGTTAGAAGGGTCTGGCGTATAAAGAGAGAACCTGCACAATTAAAGTATGCAGATGTTCTACAGTTGGCTACAGTGGGACCAAGAATGCACTCCTTGTTGTGAAAGATCTGAGGGTTTAATGACATGTTCAATATAATGATACAAAAGGAGACAGAGACAAGTCAGAATAAAAACAGGGAGCGATATGTTGTAGGGAAATAATATCATGGACGCAATAAACTCCTCAAGGAAGGAATAAGGGAATGCCACCTCTTGTTCCTTCCTGCCTTCTGACATCAGAGCTCCAATCCACAAACCAGGTCTGACCACAGTATTTGAAAAGATAACGAGGCAGAATATTAATTTCAAAGAGTAACTTTGAGAAAGCTTCCCATGTTTGTGAAGTCCAGGAATCTGAAAAATGTGCACGTATGTTTGCAATGTACATGAATATTCACCTGCAGGATTGTGTCTAACAAAGAGAGACTGGCCATACTACAAATGCAACGTATGACGTTCTTCTGGTGCAGAGCAATAAAGAAATACTCACTGTCCCAGGCTGCGTGAATGGGTTATAACTTTTGAGCCCATTGAGCTCTTCAACTGACTAAACCTCTGTACCTTACAGCCATGTAATAGCATTCCGAATTTAATTGAGCCACCTGCTCTGTATCATAATGTTCCACCACAAGACAGATATATATTAAATAGTTGGAGTTACTGATTTTGAATCTTCTAGAACTGGAAAGTATTCCCACAAAATTGCACTGATGTTTCTTGTGTGATGCTTTGATGTTTCTGGATGGCAGCTGCATTCTCATGGCTGCATCCTCGTGGTAACAACCTGAGTTATCCGGATCAAGGATACCTCAAGTGTCCTACATATACTGCAGATATATCTCATTATTCTACTACAGAAAGAGCCTAAAAGCTCAAAGGAAGAAATCACATTGCCACATGTATAACACATTTTTAACATGTTAACTCTTAGAGTGTAGTTGTACCATTGCCCAGAGAAGCAGGGGACGAAGATGGTGAAGCTGGCATATTTAAATCCTATCCTAGAAATCAGTTTTAAGTATCCCTGAGATATAATCTGTGACTGACACAGTTTTTCCCCAGTATTATTAAATTTGATTTCTGTTATTAATTGTTCCCTTTTTTCAAATGTATTGGAGTAGCTTCTCTTCTTTGACCAAATCATACCTCGTGTACATCTATCCGACTTTCAGAGCAAGTTAGCTTGATGATAGGGCCTTCCAGAGATGGGAAAATGTGTTTGAAACCTGAATTTTGAGTTTTTCGATCCCTGTTTTAAACACAGAAGTTAGAGGTAGCTGATCTGTCACCAGATTGGTGCAGCTTTAGATGTATATCAGATCTCTGGTCCTTCTTGGTTTTAACACAGATTTTCAGAGCAGACCTGGATATCATCACTAAACTCGAAACATCAGTTTTCGTTGTGGGTAGTGTAGAAGTGATTGTAGCTCCTTGCCAAATTCTGATTAGGGTGAGTTATGCTTGTAAAGCTCTTTATAGATCAAATGAGCTCTAGGAGCTTCACAAGGGCTAAGGTAATGGTCCCTCCCTGTGGATCCCCTCAGGAACTGGAGGAGTATGATAAAAATGTCTCCTCTTTCCCACGGTAGTAATATTTGGTGCTGAAGCAGACAGATAAGAAATGGACTTTGCCCTCTCTCCAGATCCCATTTGACTCTAGAGGTCTGAGATTAAAAATCCAGTCTAGAACTGGTATTTACAAAAAGTGTCTCATGGACTCTGTGATTCTGTTTTCGATATGTGATTGTCAAACATCGCTCACCCCCGGCTCCCCCTACGGATCGTGGCGGGTATGTTTCTGCACTTGAAAGGACAATGGTGTGAGTTTTGCCATCAAGGAAAACAGCCCATAACCTTTCCAGCTGTCCTGTTTTTTGAAGTGGTACTGAATAGATCATCCACATCTGTGATGAGATTGTGGCAAGCAAAGGAGGGCCTGGCAGCACTGGGCAGTGATTTTCTGTCATGCAAGAAAGTTGGATGCTTACAGTTCCAAACTGATTATATTATACTTCCTTTCTACACAAACCTCATTTACATAAATGAATCATGAAGCATCTTTGTGCTAAAGAAAGCTACTGTAAAAGACCACAAGAACTTAGTTTTTGCCTAGCTAGCTTGTTTTCTCTTTCTCTCTCCTCTTTGAATCTCTGAAATCAGCTGTGGACGAGAGTGCCATTTCCCAAACTGCTCTTTGGAGGTGCAGTATCAGGAATGCCACTCCCTGTTCCCTCACTTTCCCTTTTTTGCCTGCCAGTGATTTTTCCTCTTCATAAGCTCCTTTTCCATCCTTGCTTTCTCAACACATCCCTTGAACAAAACAAGCCTTAGTATTCTTCCCCTTGCTACACAAGCAAATATCTTGCTTGGTTAATCATTTATCTGCAGACTTCCTCTGTCACAACACCTTTTTGGTTATTTATCCCCTCATAGCACGTTTATGAGATTTTATGTATCTTTCCAAGCATGAAATAAGTACATGCATTTCCAGGAAATATATCTAACAGACCAGTGGGACAGATATTCTCACTGGGGGTAACAGCTCTGTTCCATTTTTGACTCACTATTTGCATGGTACCAGAGACAGCTGGTTTTCGTTGCCACAATTTGATCTTCTTTTGCTGTTATTATTTTTTAATGGCAGTAACATATGAATTTTTAAATTCACTGAAAATAGTCTGAGAATAGTCATTTTAACTTAAAATCCTAATCTCCTTGAATATATTGTTCCATATCCTTGTTTTAATAGAACAGTAGTTGAAGAATTTAGAGAAGCTAAGCATTTTTTAGAAGTGCTTTTGTGATAAATGGGTCAAATACTCCTCTCTCTCCCATGTAAGAAGGTACATCTGGGAATTTTTCTTCAAAATGAATTCAAAACTTTTTAAGATGTTTTTAATAAACTACATGTCAGGATTTTCAAATCACTTGCCTAAAAAAAAATATGACAGAATGCATCACGGATGTCTCCTCCAGTACAAGCAAAGCAATGATGGAGCTTTCAATTTAATACACTAACTGGAATTTTGTCTGCTGCAAATTTCAAATTATCCTTCTGGAAAATAAGGATCTATTCTTCAAATAGCAAAAACAGTAGAAAAGAGGCTTCCCATCAGAGAAGAATTTGAAACTTAGTCTGAGACAAATTTTTACCTCCCAGAAAAAGCTCTGTATTTGTGCTCCTAACAGAGTGCCAAAAGAAATGACCAAGTTACTGAAGAACAGCTCTCTTAACTAATCCATATTGAGTGCAGGTACTCAAAAGTAAGGATAATCTGTGTTATTTTAGCCTGCGTTGTTTGCACCCTCGAAGAGACTGATAGTCAAATGCTGTTTGAAGTCATAGCTTCCTTACGTCCCTTGCAAGGAGGAAGCTGTGACTTGAAATATTTTTTTTTTTTTCTTTTTTTTTGTCTGTCCTACTCACCACCTGCATGAATTCTGGTGATGTTACTATGGGTAGTTAAATTTCTGCAGCATATGGAGAAGATTGTGAGACTCTTCTATCACATAACTGGGCCAAGAAAGCTGCCTATTGACTTCATGCTACTTAAACAAGTAGCCACTCAGTCATCAAAGTCCATAATCCTGGAAAGCATCTTTTTCTCAATGTTTAAGCATATACTTAACTTTCAACATGAGCTTAAGCTCTACTGCTGTCAATAGGATAAGAGCATGTCCCCAGATGCTTTCCTGAATGAGGGTTTTACCTCAGCAGACTTTGTCATCATAAACGCTTTTCCTAAGATGGGACAAGTTTCCTGTTGGAGGTTTTCTCGGTCTTTACTGAGCCCGAACTACTAAGCTACACAAAGCAACAAACTTGTATGTGTTGCTAAATGGATCTGATCCTTAGAGGCTTTAATCAAATTTTCAATGCCAGACTGTCCCCCCCAAAAAAGGGGGGGGGGGAGCTTACAACTGACTTGAAACATTAGTGGATACATCAAAGTGCTTTTCCCAATGTTTGCCATATTACATTCAGATGTGCACGGTACCATGTTAAATCAGGGGTTATATCCCACCAGAGGCTCAGTTAATGGTCTTTCAACTTTCAATGACTGCTAGAAATGTTTAGCCAGACCTTTAAACCGTATGAACAGAAATCAACAGAGTTGTGTCAGTTCACACCTCTTGGTTATCCAGTCCATCGTGGCAATGCTATAATTCTTCAAATGCATGTTTTTAAGTATATGACTTCTTTATTTGCTCATTCAGAAGTCTTTCTTTGGCCACTGCCGGACATCTTGGTGTGATCTCATTTGATCTCTACAGCAGCACGCCAATTTGCTTGGGGCACTACAGAATTCAGAGGGTAAAAGATGCAACTCTGCACAAAGCAAACTCGCACGTGTCACACGGTTTGTTCTCTCTATTGACTTGAATTCCTCCCAGGGCTTGCTGTGGTGGCCAGAACGCATAATGAACCGGGGCTGGCTGGGCTGTGCTAGTGAGGCTGTTGTTAATTATTGTGCAAGTGTTTCTAGATTCCCTATGCTCCTGACTCCTACCGACACCGTGAGGCATGTCCAAATATAGATAAATTGATTTCAGTCTTAACCCACAAGATAGAGATTTCTGTGAGCTTTGCATAAAAGGCACCAAATTGTTATTTCTTTTACTTATCTACTCTTTATTCTTTAATCCTGTTCTGTCTTCCCCTCATTTCAGTGTTCTTAACACCTTGCTCCCTTTAATTCACTTCTGGGGCCTTGTGGTTATTAATTTTGAGTTAATTTAATACAATACTTTGGATTTGATTGTCTGAAAGGCTATTACCTATGAATGTCCCCATGGTAAAGAGCAGAAGAGTTGAAGTTTAAAATGGGTTTGAGTGAAGCACTACTGAATTGCTTTTGATAAACTTGGACTCCTTCCTAAAACTTTTACTCATTGCTAGTACCACATGTAACTGAGCTTTTTTAAAAAGAAACAAGTTTTATGTATGTATACATATCTACATATATTCATTTGTGTATGCATGCTCACAAACTTGTGGGCTTCTCACAGTGACAAAATCATTTCTCTTGGTATTTCCAGCTGGGACCAAAAACAGAACTGCCAGGCAGCTTCAAGCAGATTGGTGAGATTTCAGGTCAGGCTTTACAGACCAGAGATTTATACATTTGGGATATTTAATTATATTAAAAGCACTAGCTGTCAGCAAAGCTATAGAGGGTCACAGACTTTTCCAATCTCTTGCAGTTCAAAACTTCACAATAGGCTAGGAAGGTACACATGAAGTGTAATTTTTGTTCCAAAGACATCATGTTTTATCCTCTGCAGGTGATTCAGTCCTGGTTATATCTAATGCCTGCAGGGATTTGAGTAGGAGCATACTCCAGAACCAGAAAAGAGTGATGTAGTTGATGCCTTTTTGGAAAGACAGAAAAATGGAGTGACCAAAAGTTGCATTCTGCATATTTCTGCAAGGAGGGGAGAAGGGACAAGGAAAAAAACTTGCTCAAAGGTCAGAAATACAGACACCTACGTAAAGTCTGACTCGAAAAGCTTTATCACCTAGTGAGTGTTGATTAAGTCCTCACCTGCATGACATTCACTTCGAGTAAAATGAAATATTGCATTAATTACTTTTCCAAGTTCACTACCAGGTAGCACTGCCAAGGCAACTCATTCCTGCCTGGCAGTGCTCTCCAGCCTCCTGTTTTGGATCTTCCCCAGTGAACATTATCGATTGTGCTGCACTTAGGTAGTAGCTCAGTGAAAAAGAAGTGTTTTGAACCTCATGGCCCAGGCCGTGGGCTGAACCTGCTCTGCAGTGATTTCTGATATAGCCCTGTGGTGCTCGCAGGGCTGAGGGCGAATAGTGAAATACTCACAAGCCCAGCCACTGGCACCTCTTTCCGTGCGCGTACGCAGGCAGCTGCCGGGACTGCCCGAGCCCCCACGCTGTGGGCATGACCCACACCAGCAGCTGCCACTGGAGTTTGGACCAGCCAGGGCAGAGCATCAAGCAGACTTGCACTCACGCTGCAAGCCAGGAGTCACAATCACCTTGTTAGATTTATGGCCTCTTCGATGCGACTGCTCTCTTGTTCCTCCCTGCCCTGCTGCCATCCAGCACACAGAAATCACCATTCATGCTGTGGGAAACTGCTCCTTCCCAGTTCCTGCTCTCTGCACAAGCTCTTTGCAACTCCTTGGCTCAGTTGATTTCTATCTCTTCTCACACCCTGTCATCTATTGTGTCAGCTTTCTTTCTGACACACCTAAACTTTGTAGCATTTTGTTCCTGCTTCTATTACTTATGTAATTGTTTTTAGCAGAATAACTTTGATTTTTAAAAGTATAAATGCCAATGTACAGCTACTTTTTTAATACCTGTGCACAATAGTTATGTGCTGCCGTCTCCCCATGAGATGTCTTTCACTTTAATTAATATTTGGTTGTATTTTTGGTACAGTTACTCATCTCTCAGATGCTCAGACCTCTGTTTGATTTCAATGGGACTTTACCTGGACTAAGTGTGGATAATGCAACTCACCTCTTTTGAAAATGACTTTAATCTGAGACTGGAAAAGTCTTTTTCAAAGCTCAGCACTTCTTTTTTTTTTAACTACTATGAATGAAGCTTTGCAGGGCTGAGCTTTGTGACAATGTCAACGATAAAATGATTCTGTTAAATAAAAACCCATGAAAAGTTATTTCAAAATGCAAGGTTATGTGAAGCATCGCAAAGAGGCTACAAAGTGTAAACAAAGCTTGCCTACACATAGACAAGCCCACAAGATTAAAATAACTCTGTCTGACTTTTGTTCTCTCCTATATATGACCCAGGGCTGTCTAAAGGACAGAGAGGGTTAGCAAAGCTCCTGGAGTCCCTATCCTCCACCACAGAGAACCAATCACAGCAGGGAATGAGAAGTAAGCCCTATAAAAACCGTGGTATTCCCTTTCCTAAAAAAAAAAAGAGGGTATTTGTGTGTGTGTGTGTTTTTTGGTTGCGTTTTTAGCCTTTGGTGCTACCCAACAAAACACTGAGCTAATGTACAATTCAGTGGTTGATTTGTTTTTCCAGTTTAGGAATTTTTTCTTGGCCGCAATTTTTGCTCTCTGGAACTATTTCTATTCCCTATCTGTTCAGTGGATGTAAATGGCAAATACTGTGCATGACAAGAACCACTAAAACTGAGTGCCCGAAGTCAGTGTAATTCCTCTAATCACTTTCCTCCCAAAAGGTATTATTGCAGAAAGAAACAATCATACAGCATGTGCACAACAGTGGATTTGTAGTCATTATCTCTGAGATGTGTTTGTTAACAGCTAGATTCTGGGCAAGGAACCCAACACGCTTGTGTACCAGTTTATACTCTGGCTCAAGAACCACCGATGAATGTCATAAAAATATTATCCTAATTCATCCGAGAGGGGTTTTTTTTTTTTTCAATTTCATTTTCCATAATACCTTAAAGCCACCATTTTCACTTACGTGCTTATTTGGGAGCTTGCAAGATTTGGAAGCAGAATGCTGAGTATGGGTAAGATCAATATGCAGTTTTTCTAGCTTAGCAGTGTTGCATTTCTGTAACTGATGATATCGCCTGGTGTTTGAGACTCCGGTAGATGAAAATCGCACTGTAGCCTAGTAAACAATTTAAGATTATATTCTACTGCAAAGACTATCAGGGAACTAATTCCATAAGTAATTCGCTGATGCCAGAAGAAAGCAGGTATGATCATATAACTATATATACAAAGGCTTACTGAAACTACACTGGATTAATTCTATGCAGGCCATGAGATTAGTTCCAAAGATAGCAGCTTTTTTTGATAGAGAGGAGGAAGGCTGATTTGAGGGGTTTGGCAATAACTACATAAAAGGTGAAGGTATTACCCTGGGTTTAAACACATGAGAACAGGTTCAGAATCTGAATTTCGTATCAGCCTTATCTGAGACATAGATAATAAGATATGTTTAAGAAAATTCAGATTAGTTTTATCTTAACATGAAAGAGTTTCATACCTATAAATAACAATATGGCATGCATATTTGACTCTCTTTCATAGCAATTAGTGAGACTTGAAGAAGTAACTCAGTAGTAAGAATTGTAAGCCATGTTTCTTTTCAAATCACCTGAGGTTTTTGATAACACTGCCTGACATTACAAGACTTTTTTGGATTTAGTATTTAGAGATAGCTCTCCCACCACAATGAGATGTGAAACCTCTTTCAAGGCATCCTTAATTACTGTTTTAATCATCGGAATCATCCAGAAGCCGCAATTGCATGCATACACCTCTGATACATGTACTTACATATGCATGCATGAACAAGCACACGGATGTGAACGTGTGTGCATGCAAGCACAGGTACATATACACATATTCATGGACTCGTGCTCTCACTAGGAAGAGCGTATGCGAGTGCTTTACGACAGATAAACACTTTAGTAATACTCAAATTTCTACAGGAAAATTTGAAATTGATTCCGTTTCTTTGTGTTAACATGCATCTCAAAAAAGACAGCATTATTAACAATAATTGCATGAATTGTGGGGCATGTGCCTAAAGATGTTTTATTCTTATTTCCCGGTAAAATAGCATGGAGAATTCCAGCTTTGCAGCAAAATTGAGAGCAAAATATTAGGTCACTCTTTAATAACTGACAGCCTGCCTGCCTGCCTAAGGAAGACTACAGAATAATAATATCCTGCAGACTGACTCTATTCCTAGGAAATAATTCTTATTATTTTTTAATTTACAGTAAGCTATAGAGCTGAAACTCCTTGGAATTCATCGCTCTGAAGCTGAAAATGTCAACTTTTTGACAAAACAAGCAGATAGATTTGGGATAGAAAAACAGTGCTGAATTTCAAGTCTTAGATTGTAAAAAAGCCATTTTTTAATATTCTGCAAATATTGTTTTGATTCACTTGTCCTATTTCTGCAGCAATTTTCTTCAACTGAACTTAACAAAATGTCTAACACAAGGTGTGTGGAGGGGTGTCCTCTGTATGGCAGGCACTGTGCAAACACATGATGAGAAAGAGTACGTTTGCTAAGATGCTTTCAGTCCCAGCTGGAATTTCTGGAGAGTTGTCTTCCGTATCCCGCAGCCATTCAGTAGCTTCTGTCATCTTATTATTTAAACCCCTTGGGAAATTTCAGCCCAGATTTCTATCAAAGAGCGATAAAGAACAGGTTGGGAATTAAGGTACCTGATGAGAAGATTCTCTCTAGCTGAGGAACGACATTTAAGTGCATGCCAGAGTGGTTTCCTTGTAGCTTACGGAGATTTAAGGTGCTGTTTCCAAAAGCAGTTCTCTCTCCTACTTTTTAGATAATCCATCACAGCTTCATCTTTTAGTGTTCTTTGGAGTAGTAGAGCAGTTTGAAGCAAATTACCTGATCTGAATGAACTACAAACAGAAGCTCCGCTTCAAAAGTTTACCAAATGCAGCCCACTTCCACAGGGCCAGGAGGGTCCGAAACAGGACCTGGGCGTTTGGGCAGTTTCAAACCATATCTTCAGTGACAACTCTCAGTCCAGGGAATTAGACTAAATCTAGCTTGAAGCAAAAATCTCAAACTGCAAACGGTGGACACATAGGAAGCTCAGCACGGGCTACCTCAAGCTGCTCCTGTTGCACCAAATTACTCTGTAACATAGACATCGAATGGGCACGTGCTGACCATAGCCTTTCGTGAAGTCCTGCTGGTATCCTGACTGAATTCTGGACCGATCAGCCAAGTCCTTCCTGAAGATAATAATTCAATGTGGCATTTAGCGGATGTCCAGCATTAAGTAAACAAGTAGAATCATTGATCAAAGTATTTATGTGTTTTGCTGACCTGAGGTGAAGTGAAATTGCTAAGGCCTCTTGAAAATCTGGCTGTTTCCTTTGGCTGAGGAGCTGAACTTTTTGGAAAATCTGGATGCTGTTAACTTGATTGTTCTCATCAGGCTAGTGCCCTTCAAGTCCAGAGTTTGTTGCTTAACCACAAAACCGTTTCTTTTGTCACCGCGCAGGTTCCTCTTCATCCCCTTTCCTATTACGAGTAACTGTGGCAGAGACATTCCCGAAGCACAGTGTTTCCTTGAAGGGACGACGCTGATTGAATCTCATGTGAATTGTTTAAAATTACATGGAAAATTAAACAAGTCAAATTTCTGCTCTCCATGAAAAATGTGAGGGAATATAAAGGGAACAAAGCAAGACAATGTATCTTACCTATCATATTTGGGGGGCTAGATGTCCTTAAACTGTACATTGTATTAAGCTAATAGGTTTAACAGTGAGAAAAATTGTTTATGAAACAGACAGTTTCTTCTTCATTTTTTTTAAAGACTGACCAGAGTATTTTTGTGGCATTTATAACATCATGAAGCAAGGATGGAATTTCCTGAAATGAAATAACTATTCCTGACTTTTAATAGATAATTCTATGCTATTCTATTATGTTCTTTTGTGTCTTAGCCATTGTCACCTAAAATGACTAGAAGTGGCTTTTGGTAGTAAGATGACAATTAAATAAATTATATCAGTAGCTCTTTCATCTTCTGGATCCCAAGTACTTTACATTCATTTATATTCATATATTTACATGCTTTATATTCAGGAATTGCTTTACCACTGAAATCGAGCCAGTTGCGCAGCACTGGGGAGCCAGAGACAGGGGCGAGGGATACTGAATAGCTGTCATGTACCTGTCAGAGAGGTCTCAATTAGGAGACTCCAAAACGTCTAGTCCAAGCCCCTTGGACTCTATCTTTATTTCAAATATCTGTAAAAACACATGCATGTATGGTGGTTTTTACTACATCCAGGGAATCAGAAAACTCTGCCTGTATTTAATGTAAAGCGTTCTTTGTGAATAGGTTTTCAGCTATGTAACATTTTAGCTAAGTTCTCTGCCTTTTATTGCAGAGGTAGAGAGTTCAAAGCCCAAGGGGTTTTAGTTTATTAAGCATGCCTCATATCTTCTACTCTTGCAATTTCAAATACATAGCTACATTTTCAACACATAATTAATTTTGACATCCAAAGGTACTCTCCACATTTAACAAAAATTTTTACTCTTTCTTTTATTTAAACACGTACTCATTGTAGTTATAAGTTCATGAAATTTGAAGAAAAAAAAATGCTGCATCATATCAGGCACATCTGTATGAACAGGAATCACAGAGGACAAAGTTACAAAGGAGCTGGTTGGGCACACACATATGAATATTTTAATAGAGATTTTGTATTGCCGAGAAGGAACAGTAACTTTCTCAATTTGAGGGAAAAAAGACAACCCTCTTCCCATAAAACCCTACGTGTGTCCCACTCGTCAGAGAGCTAATCCAAACCCCTCAGTGACATTGATGAAAAACTTCAAATGGCATTCAAAGGGCTTTAAATTAGGCCTTAAATCTCTTCAGCGTGGGCCATTGAAAGTCTGCTATCAATCAGTTTGTGACTGTGAGCTTGTTTATCCCTTCCTGTTATGTTGTGGAATACCAGCTTTAAAACTACTGAGGAAACTAATTAGAGGATCTTATTCTTTCTCCAGCCAGCAGGACGGGAGACTGAGAGTGGGTGGCTCTGTGGCCAGAAGAGACAGACAGTGTTTGCTTGAAGATGTTGCCTCCTGCTTTGTTTCTCCTGCATAAAGGTAAGGTGCTATTTTTTCCTCACCCTTTGCTGCAATCCATCTGTTGCAAGAGAGAGGCAGAGGAGAAAAAAAGTGTCACGGTTCAGTATATGTGAGTCTTGAACAAATGAACTCTAAATCAGTGGCAGATGACAAGTAAAGTGCACATGTTCCTGGTCTGGAGTCAGCCCGTGTCCACAGACCAGGTCGGCTGCAGTGGCCAAGGAAGTATTTCACTGGTTTTGCTCTGTTTCACCATACCTGCCATTCTCCTGCAGGAGAGGGAGAAGATGTCTTTGTCCCACATTGCTCTCAGCAGACTGTAGGTCACTTTGGGCTATGCAACAGGTCCCTGGCATCCTTAGGAACCCCTCTAGAATTAGAGAATATTTAGAGCTGTTCTCACTTACGCCAGGCCTCATTTTCAATTTCCAAATTCCCAGAGTGACAAGGAGTCACTATGTACAGTCCTAACGCAGGTGGCTTTATCTGACACAAGTCAAAGAGACAGGGAGAGATGCAGAATGTCAGTATATCTGTATCCAATGCTGCTATGTATGTCATAGTCACTTAGCAAGCTATTGCCTTTTGAAAACATATCGATTCCATCTCTCCTTCAAAGGCACAGCAGAGAGATCATAAACCCCACAGGTTCTGCGGGGTTTCAAATCTCCTGCAGGTGAAACCCAGAGAGGAACTCTCCTAGAAGAGAGCGCCTCACATCACAGAGGACCGTATCTCCGAAATGGGGAGCTGAAAGTGTTTGTTCTTGGACTGGGGCTTGGCAGAGAGAATAGATAAGATAGGATACATGCTTTACCAATGTGGTATCGTTTTCATTCACTTTAGTTCTGCTGCAATATAAGAGTCCCTCCAAATATGTCTTTCAAAAGACACATTCACAGGTTCTGGCAAGTTCATAAGCACAGCAAAGTACTCATTTTTGCGGGGAGAATACCCACTTCCCTGCTGCATGGCTTGGTGTGCGGGGACCCCATTACTGGACAATGAAAGGCAGCTCACCCCACTGCTCTGTGTCTTGGCTTTCCCATTCTCCACACATGGTAAGAAGAGAACAGCAAAACCTCCTTCTTTACATGTCTTTTTGAGATCTCCTGGTGACAAATGTCTTAGAATAGGTAGGATTTGCCAAGGATCTTAGTGATCTTCCCCTCCATCTCAGTGCTTACAGCCAGAGTTGCAAAAGAACAAAATAAGCTGAGGGAGATAATAAAAAGTTACTATTAATCTATTTTTATGCCTAAATGGGAGCTGATCTCTTAAACATTAGTCTTTAGTCACAGTGTTGTCCTCTATTACTGCTTGTGCCAGTCACGTCTCTTGTAACCTGTGCCCCTCAGGGTTTTTAACTTCTATAAGAGTATCTTTAAACTGTAAGTGATGCTTGTAATGGCATGGGCTGTTCTGAAAGCAGGGAGAGAGATAGGGAATGCATGCATTTGTTAAAAAAATCAATTTGCTGTATAACCTTAATGCTTGAAAGTCCACTTGAGAAAAAAACTTCTTATATTTTTCTTGAAATGTAAGCTTTCTACGGTCCACTGGTCTTCAGCTGATATGCACAAAAGCAGAAGAGACATAGGAAACCAAGCCTGTGGTTGCATTATGAGTCTGTTTGCTCCTTCCTAGTGATATTTGAGTACATTGGCCAGTTTCAAAGTAAATTTAACAAGGGGGGAAAGACCTCACAGATATTCAGTTTCTATAGGTTTCAGAAACAAAAATGATGTGAGTGGAGGAAAAGACCCAAATAAATATCCCTTGCTGAGAGGAAAGCTGAAGAGTGATCTCAGTACAAATTAGGCATTAATGAATCTACATGACAATATGAATGCGCCAGTCTTAAGAAAAACTTGGAGCAGAGAAACATAGCACAAGCATGGGAGAAACATCTGAAGGAAATCAGGTTTCATTAAGTCTGTTGCTCACAAAACTGGTTTTTACCCATGCATAGCTAACAACAGGTGCATTGCAAAGACGCAGCATTTCCATGTCCGGTACAGCTGAACATCAGAAGGAAGCAGCGGTATCACTTTATCCTCCCCAGCTCACCCCATCCTTTCTTTCAGCTTGGAGACTGCATCTCAGATGACTGTCAGCTGACAGCCCTCTTGAGCATGATGGAGGTGACCTTGGGTGAGTCACGTAACTTCTTTTTTCCATTTTAAAAACTGATATAATAATAATAATCTAATATGTACTTCACAGGGGCGGGAGGCTTAATTAATGTTTATTAAGTGCTTCGAGATGAGATCTGAGGATGAAAGCACTATGCAAGTGCAAAGTATTATTATTTTTTATTATAGTTTACAGCTACATAATTGATGAAATATTCCAAACCTAATCCCACACAGACTCACTTCTGTACTGTAAACCCTGATTATCTTCATGCACAAACAGCTGATACTTACCTTGGCCTGATGACATTAACTGCATCAGTGGTCTCTTTTTGTTACTATTTCTATGGCCCAGTTGCTGACCTTCTCCTCCATTGCCTTATTTGGCTTTAAATTGAAATGACTTGCTTCAGTCACCAATGAATGCCAGCAAAGGGTGGTTTTGGTATTAAATCACATTTTTAGGTGGCAGCTAAAAAGTCGCCTTGTTTAACCATTAGAATTACTTGGGCCCATATAAATCATTTAAGCTTTCCTGAAATCTATGGGTCTGTGCCAATATAAACCAGTGGAGGGTCTAGGCACCTTCACTTTTACCATGGTGTCTGCATGGGAGAGAAAGGCAGTGGCAACATCTCAGCTGATTAAGGGAGGATAAATTCAGTGCACAAGGCAAATAAGTCCCTGCAAAGTTCCTGAGACCTAAGCAATAGAGAAAGGTGAGTTAAAGGGCAAGACCATTAAATGCAGGACACAATGGAGAGCAGTGCAGCAACCCCTGGACTTCAACCAGTTAAACTAAGTCCAGAACTGAGCCTTGTCCTCTGTATGAATGCACCAGCCTGCTCAGAAATAGTGTGGGGTTCTCTAATACAGAGCTCATAGGCTGGCCATAAAGAATACCTTGAGTGCAGATACTTAAGAAGGGCTTTTTCAAGGGAAATAAAGATAGGGAGAAAGACAATGACATACTAATCAAGGTTGTGATGGAAGGCAAGCTTGAAGGCAGAGGATGGTAGAATAAAAGCCCTTCTTGACCTTTTATCCAGTTTGCTTTGACACTGAAGAGCTTTCACAGAGATTTATTGTAAGGCAGTAGCAAACATAAGCCTGTGAGGAAACTCCCCAGTGGCAAGCTGAGCTCCTGACCTGTGCCTGGTGGTTTCACTTCACTTATGGGTTCCAGTTGCTCTATGTGAGCCTAGTGCCGTGCAGGGATGTCATGGCTATTACAAAGCAGAGCATTTTAATGGGACACACTGCCAGGCATGCTGACGTTGGCTGAGTAATTCCTTCCATCAGGAAGGAAGAGGAGAGACTGCTATTAAAACACCAAACCCTTTCTATGCCAGCACATCTATAAGAGAAGTCAGATTTTGCAGTGAAAATGACACATACTCAGTTCTTCCCAAGTGTGACAACGAGGTCTCATGGTGGGTATTGGTTCTCCTGGGTTGGCCTTGTATCAACATGCCTACAGTAGGACTGCGCTAGAGGTGAGGGTAGACAAGCCCAGGCTAGAAAAGCCCAGGCTTCACTGAGCTGCCATCAGACCTCTGGCACATCTGGGTTAGCTCTCTTAAAGCTGTCGCAGTCTCTCTATGCTACCACCCACCAGCGGCCACCAGTACCAGACAGTAGTGTAGGCAAAGCCATATGTAACACTGCGGTCCTCTGTCTTCTAAGCACGAAAGGAGCAGCAAATTAAAGAGAGTGCAACAAAAGCCCCTGGGTGTCCTGTTTATTTAGAGATCCTGAAACAGAGTTCCAGTGCTGACAGCACCCCTCTTCCAAGTGAGAGTAAGTTTCTTTAAGGGTCACAAGAATATATGCATCATCTTCCCCTTACTGCTTCTGTGTGTGAGGAAAAGGTTATCTCCTCGCTGAAAATATACAAACCAACCAAGTTTTGCAGTCTTCAGAATGACAGTTACAGATTTTTTCAGCCAAATATAGGTAATCACAGGGGCTGGGTTTGCTTTTTTTTTTAAAGCCTTCATACCCATTTAATTAGTCTCAGATTTTATGTGGGATCTTGTCACACTGATTTACAATTTTTCTGGTGCCCTTTGTTCTTAGCATTTTGGGGGCTCCCAGGCACTTTATTTCAGCTGCCCAAACGTTGGCTGAAAGGGAGTGAGGAAGGAAAAGGTGGTTCTTTGTAATCTCCCATGGCAAACAGTCCTCACACCCTAAGAGACCCTCAAACCTGACTAAAGGAAACAAAAAGTCTGAGTATACACCGACTGTCATCCTCAGCACTAACAATGTAAAAAGGGGGCAGGGGTTTGCTAGGGGGGCTTAATGAGCAACTTGTTTCCATGGCAGCCAGTTTGGAAATCTATATCTTGCTGCAATCCTTGTTAAGAAGAAACTATTAATAAAGATCTGCCCTGAGATCAGGGAAGGTCCCACAAGGTAATGGCTCACAAAGCAATTCTAGCTGCAGAGATACTTTTCCCATTTACTGTATCCTCTTGCCCTTTTCATAGCACTGATCTCCTGCCAATCTCATAGATACTCAATTATTTCAAAGTTAAAAAGATGCAGAAAAGACTACAAATGGGTGCTACGTATCTACTAGGCAGAAACCCAAGAGCTTAAAGAACCCGTGATAAATCTTTCTCCATTCTACTTGCCCTCTCAGACAATAGGATTTAAACTGAGTGGCATTAGATGTCCCTTTGTTCCACAGACACTAGGAAATGAAATATAATCTTCATTTTATGATCATGTCTATATGTACCCCCTCCCTCTTTTTTGGTTTCTTATCTTGCTGTTCCTCAGAGGAGTCGGTAAATGTTTACATTCCCTATATCCTCTGCTGCTTTTCAAAGTCAATTCCATTCTATTATCCCCAAATTACACTGTCACAGAGAAATGCCCTATAAATGATGGGCTTTTAGTACTTAAGCACAAAATTGAAAGTTAAAAGTTAGAATAAGAATGCAGCAATGGATAGAGATTTGGATTACATACCTCTTACTCTGTGTGAGCTATCCCTACCTTGGCTTCCCCTACAGAAGAGGACATATTCCCTTCCAGAAGGACGTGGGCACACCTGAGGTTATAGGCTGGAGTAGCTGAGGCCTTGCAAGCTGGGCAGCTGCAGGGAAGTGTTGTGGTTAATGGCCAAAAGCAAACTTCTGTCTTGCCCCCGGAGAGATGAAACCTGACTGAAGTCTGACCTGATATCTGAGATCCAGAATAGCTCCCCTAGAAAACTTCAGGTAGCCTTCCAGGGGCCCATGTAGATCCCTTTTTGTTCTTGCACAGGTTCATTTGGTACCTTCTGCTAGTGTTTGATTGATCAGTTGCAGCCACAGAAACAAACAGCTTTTCATGTGCTGTGGTTGATGGAGAGATAAAATCCTCTGTCAGGTTTCCTTGTTCCATTCTCAGTGTGAATCTTTGCTTTCTGCTTTATTTATACGGAGAACTCCCGTTGGCATCGAAAGGGCTGCTGTGCCAGCAGCTCCAGTGAGACCAATCCATATAGCAGTTGTGGAAGAAGCAGCTGGGCCTGGATGAGTATTAATCATTAATTGTAATCTTATAATGAACATGGGAGCTGTTATGCTTCTGCAGGATGCTGTGCCAAGCTTTTTGCTCTCTGACAATCCATCTGTGGAGCTCTTCCCTTCACAATCTAGTCTGTGGGCTGATTTTTGCCCCTTAGGAAGACAATCAGTTGGTCTTGATCCAGGTTTTGTTTTGTTTTCTTTTCTTTTTCTATCTGTATTAAAGTATGTGAATAGTTCCTGTTATTTCTGCAGAGAAGTACCTTGCAGTCTTGACTCTAGTGATCTTCACAGTATTCTTCTGAGTTTGAAGACAAAGTTGCAGAATTTGTCCAAGAAGACAACCTAGTGATGGTCATGTCATGTGAAGTGGGAAAACCACCCACATTAAGTGACATGACATGTCAACAGACCTCTTGATGGCCCTTCTTCCATCCTGTATCCCTTTTCTCTTGACTTCTGCCCTGGTCAAGTCACCTGAGGTGGTAGGACCATGTCCCTAATCCACAGCCACGGAGAAGCATGCACTTTGTCTTGCTTCAAAAGCCTGCCTGCCAGAGGTCAGCAGGTCTTCCTTCTGAATGTGACACATCATAGGAGGAATGAGCCAGTGAGACAGACAGTCTGCAATACCCAGGGCTTGCACACCAGCATGGGGAGCTAGGACTCATGCAGGGGCTTCCCCATGGCAGTAAATGCCTGCTTGCTAAAGTCACAGGAACCACAGAGAAAATCCAATATGAAGCAGAGATTTAAACTTATTTCTCCCAAGCCTCAGAGTTATTGCCAACTGCAAGAGGATAAGCACTGAAAATGCCCATGGACTTTGGTACTCTCTCATTTCCAGATGGGCCCCCTCCATGTCCCAGCATGTTAAGAAATACTGTAAGCTCTTCACAGTGTTTCTGTTTGGTGCAGGTATGAGAAAACAGATCTGCAGAGCTCTGCAAGGAAATCCCTGCAGCCGTTTCAGCCCATTCCCTGCAGTTTTCCTGAATGAGAGAAGAGGTGTTTCAGAATTAGGAAATTTAGGTTCTTTGTCATTTTTCTCCAGGCACATCAGACAGAGCACACCATTCTGCACACCAGGTGCTGTCTTTGCAGCGGGACCTCCGTGGCTGAACTAGGATGGGATTGAATCCGGCACCATGTTGACCTGGTGGTTTCTGTCTTGTTGACAGGTTTAGCTATTACTTGGATAGGAGGGACACGTGCATTGTTCCTGGACAATTGAAATGTGTACTGCAGGTCTTGCTTTGCAACAATATTTAACTGACAAACTTGTTTTCAAGAGACAAGCTGACTTTCAGAGGCCAGACTGATACCCAGATGAAGATAAAAACCATCAGTGCCAAGCAGAATTAACAGCAGCTGGGAAAAGAAAACCAGTCACAACTTTCCAGCATCTAAAATGCAATTACAAGACAGTGTGTTAAAAAAAATTATTCGAGCAACCTCGTGAATCAGAGAATTGACAATGCACCGTCTTCATTTCATTTTTGCTTAATGTATAGAGACTTATTTTATTAGGCAAAAAGGCCTCCCTGTTTATAATGCTTGTTGCCTTTGTTCTCCTCCTCAGAAAAAGGAAACATTTGGAAAAAAGTAAACTATCGGTGTCTTGATTCAGCATTTGCAGTGAGCAGCCTGGGCTGATGGTCCTCTTTGCAGAACAAAGAGGCAGACAAAACACAATTAATACCCAGGATGGCTGAAGCCCAAGGTATTTTGGACTCAGAGACAGGAATAAGCTTTAATTGGTGTTGAAAAATAAACTGGGCAGAGAAGAAGAATAAATAATAAATATGCCTTGTGGCAGCACAGCAAGAGACTGCTTGTTTGTCTGCGTGCTTCCAAAGCGGGCCGGTACATCGTGTTCTCCCCGCACAAGTTCCGAACAACTTTGTTTGGACTGAGAAATTTAAATCCATGTTTCTAAAACAAATCTATCTAAATATTTTTATATTAACAGCGGCACAAGAAAACCCAACCTGTCTGCACTTTCTACACAGCAGTGATGTGTTATTGTTATTGTTACTATTAATTACAGCTGCTATTATTACCAGTGACGGCAGAAGACCGCAGAAGACAGTCCATGAGCACTGCACCTCACTCCCCCCAGTGACAGACCGTCCCTGTTCCAAGCAGGCTGTAGCATATAGATAGGACAGAAAATGTTATCTCCACTTTAAAATTGAGATATTAAGCGTACAGTTAGTACCAAAGTCATTTACAAATCTGCAGACTTTTTAAAAAAATGATGACAGGACCCTCTTACTGGAAGCTCAAGAAACTCACATCTCAGGACCACGATGCTAATAGACACACAATAGTATTTGTATGCATGTCTAAGCAACAGTTTCAGAACTATTGTCTTTAGATACAAAAATACTTTGTACATTTGGCCCAAAGCACTTAAATTGCTTTAACAATGAAAAAAAAGAGGTCATTTAGTCTTTCCACCCAAGAAGGCAAAAGGTAAAACTAAATCTGACTCTACAGAGTCTTTAGGGTCCCTATAGAGTCCAAACTGTGTTCAGAAGAAATGTCACTTGCTGATCAACTACATTTTTAATATACAAAATGGTTGCAGGAGCAACACTGAGGTAATCCAGTTGGTATGGTGAGTTGGGCAGTGATGGAGAAAAGGTATCATTACATACTCAGGAGTGTATTTATCTCTTAGTTTTCCTGAAAGACGATTTTCTCTCCAGTTGTGGAAGGTCATCTGCTTCTTAATAACATCTGTAAATGAACAAGAATAATTCCATCTCTCTTATTAAAAAAGCAGTAAGATATATCATTTTTTCTAAGTGTTACAGGCATAAAACTTAATAATAATAATTTATTAGAGATGGTTGGCTCTTTGGAAAAAAGAGCCTTTATCTTGAAACATGTGCTGTATTTTTCCAATTAAATATTTAGCAAAAAGTTGTTTCTATTGTTATTATTTTTTATGCCTTATGAAAAGTATTACACCATTAAAATTTTAAGATTCTTAAAGTGATTATTGAAAGTGATTAGCAGGAGGAAAAAAATCCATAATCATTTGACTCAATTTCTTAATAAAGTTCACAGAGAATGTCTGCAGGTAAAGGCTATGAAAAAAGCTTGATGAAATGAAAAATGGCCCTAAATTTTTCAAAAGAGAATAATTTTTGTTCCTGAAGACTTTTGTGTCTGTGTCTGTGTGTGTGTGTGAGAGAGTAGGCTAATGATCCTGTTTTTCATGGTTTCCTCAAGCTTTCTCCAGAAACATCATCTTGTTTTTTGAGCTAAGGGTAATTCCAGTCTTCCCTTGCATCTAGAATGGTTATTCTATACAGAAAATTATTTTTCAGGGTAGCAGGATGAGGAAAAAAAAAAAAGAAAGCTCGTGCATACTGGGTAGCATCTGGTTATCGAAAATGGACTAATGGATCTGAGGCATATCTGGGAGGGGGGTTCATCTCACTTGCTTTCAGCCACCTGAAAGTTAGCTGAGGTGGCTAAATTCTGTCTATGACCAATGGAGGGAGACAAGAGTCACGGGCCAACAATTCTCTCTGTCCTCAGTTAGTGCCTGTGATAGATGGGATGTGCTTTCTTCAGGATCTACCTGCACCCCTAGCCTGGCTATGGTGGGACGCTGGAGAAATATAACTTTCAGATGAATCCTGCTCTGTCTGCTTCTGTCTAGTCATTGCTATCGGCAGACGGGAACCTCTGCCTATTTCTGACATGGAAAAGAGATTATCAAAGTTGATTGAACAATGAAACAAAAAGGCATCGCTTTGATATGTACAGCAATAAAACGTGGATAAGGTTTTCTGACTGTGGACACAAGTGAATGCATACGTTTTATTTAGATGGTAGCAATTTCCACTGACTCATTCAGGGCACTGCTCAAACGCACTCGTTCTTTACAACACTGCTTTTTTTGTCACCCTAAATTTATGACAACTGGATATACTGCTTAGTTTTCTGTATAACTTTTCCAGCATATGCAGTAATTGAATTCTAAGGACTTTACATCCTTGGTGTGATCATTGTTGAGGGCAATAGAGAAGGAAATAAAATGCCCTCGTGCCATAAATAGGAGAATTGCATATAGTCTTAAAATGCGCTCTTTCACTAGTGAAAAGTTCTTACACTTGGAAAGAGAAACTTTTTTTTCACAGGATCACTCCAAATCATTTAGATCTTCCCATCTTGCAATATTATTCACACAAGCCACATCTGCCCATTCAGGCCATCTTCTCCTCTGAAGAGGAAGTTTGTTTGCAAAAGAGAAGCTGTAATAAAATTATGCCTCACCTATAATTTACAATTCACAATTGTGAAAGAGAACTAACATCAGCAGAAAAAAGAATCCATCTTGCTGCTATTTATTTTAATTTTCTGCAAATCTTGTTCCCTTTTCAGGCTTTTTGCAAGCAGATTTGGACAGAAGCAATAGCCTTCTCTTCAAGCTTGCAGTTCCTAGTGCCATACAACAGTGACAAAATCTCAGCTTAAAAAACAAAACCAGAATTGTAGCCTTTAACTTTCTAGAGTTCATGTTCGCTAACCTATGTGTAACTCTCCCTATGTTATCCAGCTGAGTCTGCAGCTAGCTGCTGCTGCTCAAGTATGTGGGAGACAGCACCAAGGTGCAGCGACGGAGTTATTGCAGCGAGAGTCCTGTCTGATGGGGTGTGAAGTCAGCGGATTTCCACCCTGCGGGCCTCGAGAAGTGCTTTCCTCGACAAATGTGATGAAAGAGCAGCAGTTCTGCTTCCGTAAACCTCAGCCAGGTTTTTGGATTTGCAGAGAGAAAGAAAAGTCTAATTGCCATTCAATAACATGGGCAAGAATACTCAGGCAAAGCCAGCGGTCTATAGTCAGTAGTAAGTGCGTGCTCCTAGAACCATAATTATATTTACAAGGAAAATCTGACATAGGATTAAGGAAGAGAGAGGGATAAAGCTTCACATATACATTTTTACTTGACTGCAAAGAAGAAAATCTTTGCTGATTGTGAGTGGTCCTGGGATTTGTAGCCACAGATTTTAAGCAAAGGTAAACATTTGGATTTGTGTGCCTACTTTTAAAACATTAGCCACTGAGTCTCACCTGGTTACCCCTACCCTGAGCTGAAAAACATGTCAAAGGGTCTGATCAGAGACAGACACTGATGTTGGGCTTTTGGATTGTTTGGTTTTAACTATATGTCCAGCCTGCGTAGAAGAAGAGATACCACTACTTGAATTTTTGGCCACATATTCATTTATTTACCTCCCATCTTCCCTGATTGATAGCTTTCAAAAGATAACTCATTCAAGTTTCTAAAAAAACAGTCTTGAGTCTCCTTCATGTGCAAGGAGCTGATCATATAACAATGCCTATGTTACCTGTCAACAGTAACATCACAACAGCAGGTATTGTAAATCCCAGACTGATGTACAGGAACATGAGAAAAACTTCGTACCCATCTGTACTTTAACATTTCTCCTCTGCAAATTTTAATTCATTTTTTCAATATTTTCTTTATTTTCCTCTAATTTCTATACTTCTACTGCTTGAGTGAGACTAAGTTAACATTTTTATTCTTAAATGCTTGCAGAATCGTGAGATGTACTAGAAAAACACATGCAGAGACACTGGGTCATGGGAGGGTGCGGTGGAGGGCATTCGCTCACCGTCCACTGAGAAGGGCCTTCAGAGCAGACTAGGCGCAGGACTGAGATGGGCTCAAGTCTGTTGGTAGCAGCAGGAATCTTCTAAGCACATCTGAAAGTCAAATCTATGGCATTCCCTCTTAGAGAAACCTTGCTCAGTGAATGCTGCTCAAAAACTGAATTAATTTTCTAGGAATTTCAGAGCCTCAAGGCCTGGCCGTTTCACTCTCTTGCTCAGACAATGGCCAAGCTGCCTTTTATTTACGACTGACTCTGGCTCCGACTCCGCGTGTCCCATCTGTGTTTCAGAGAACATCGCATATGCCTGAGAGAGGGGTTGGTTATTTCTCTCTTTTTGCCTGTAGCTTCTGCCCTCTGCCCCCGAAGTTCGCAGGGATATACGTGTGTATATACGCCTGGGTTTCTGCCAGTGGATAACCTCACTGATAGTTTGGTAGCCTTGATGAAATTTTAATGTCCTTACAGAGTAACAGCTGCTATTCCTTACTGGTCACTGGGATTTTAAAATGATGTTTTAGTTTGTTTATTTGGTTAATCTTCCTAATTAAAAGATCGCTGTTAGACTAATGTACCTCAACTTCTCTCAAAACAGCATGAATAACCCTATAAACTTATTAACCAGCTGCAGAGAAAGAGGCAATAAACAACAGCCATGACTATTTCCAAATTCCCTCTTTCTTTATATTACCCTAAAACCAATAACAATAAGCAATTCAATGTGGATGGTACTAAGGTGGGCTAGAAACAGCTGTTCACTGGGGCTGAATCAGATTTTCAACTGATATAAATCAGGTAAATCTAGTGATTTCAGTTGAGTGATGTTGATACTCTCTGAAGATTTGGGCTGCTGCATTTCATGTCTGGTGTGTTTTCCTTACGACTTCCTTCTTAAATGGCTTGTAAATGACTCATCCTGTACAGAAAGAAGGGAGTAAGAGTCAGCTGGTTTTGTTGGATAGAGTTTGTGCCAAAGCAATTACCATGAATGGTCTGCATCAGTAAATTTGGGAGGAGTTAATTTTAAGCAGTTACTTCTGATGTCAAGCATTTTTTACCACTTCCCAAGAAGTAAGGGCACTTCCCCTGTAAGCAATCTAATAACGTTTCAAGCTATTATTTTAATTAAATAAAAATAAATTTGGGGGATAATAACGTATGTGAGAAATATCTAATGTAAGAGAAGGCAGCCAAGTATAGATGTTCTTTGTCATTCAGAAAGCTGAAAGGCTTGCCAAATAACTTGTTATTAGACAGTACAGAAGTGGGGTCTATTTTCACAGAAGACATCTGCTTAAAACAAACAGCCACCCCTGCTCTCTCATACCTACTTCATCAGTTTGGAAACATTTTAATGTCTGTATAAAAACCAGAAAGCATTTCCAACAGCAGTAACTGATATCTGTTATTGTCTCTGTGGTATGATTAAAAAAAACTTTAATGTACAACTACAACCATTTGTCCTTGCACTAGGCTAAGTATTTGCAAATGATACCGAGGACCCTAAATGTCTGGGCCAGTTCTGACAATAGGATTTCAGCATCTGATTTGTTTATTTGGGTTTTGGTGGGGGTTTATTTGTTTGGTTTTAGTGTCTTAAGGATGGGACTCTTAACCACGCAGAACAGAATAGTGTCTAAATGTGTCTAACAAGTCTCAGTCGTGAGAACCTAAGTCAGATGGCAAATCTGTGCAACTGAAACTTCTAAATCTCTTGTGTAGCTTTTCACAGGACAATTCAGGTGGGAAGGGACCTGAGGTGGTCTCAGTTGAACTTACTGCCCAGAGCAGTTTGTTCAGGGCTTGATTAAGTTGGGTCTCAAACTTCCAAGGATGGAGATGATGCAAACTCTGTGTTCAGCATTTCCCAATAGTAAATTATCCTCACAATGAAAAAGTTGTCTAATATCCAGTGACAGTCTTTCCTGATTCAATTTAGAAGCCCTGTTGTTCACTCTCCTTCCATGCACCCTAGGCAGGGCAGGGTAGGACCCGGCTCCCTCTTCTCGGTAACCTCCTCCTAGGCAGAAGGCTGCTCCTAAGTCTTCCCTAAGCCTTCTTGTCCTGTTCAGGATAGTGTTGATTCCCATGCACCCTCAGTCTCAGTCCAGGAATCAAGCTGGTTGGTTTGGGGATTTTTGTTGTTGTTTGTTTTTTGGTGGTTTTTTTGAGGGCATGGTGGTGGGGAGTATTGGTTTCAAACTGAACAACTAAACTAAAATATTCAGAAAACATAATCCCATACTGTCCTTTAAGTAAACTACTGTATAGACCTGTCTGTATATAAATACATATGTATGTAATAAGAAGCATCAGTAAGGTTTATGACCCCTTAGCATATATTGTTAATCTTTATATCTCTCTTTTTTTCCCTGTCCTTTGTTGTTCTTGTTTTTGTTTTGATTGTAAATTCTTCAGAGACTGAGTTTTCCCATTTGGCTCTATAGAACCTAAGAGAATGGCTAAGGATCTCATTTGTGGTGTTTAGGTGTTAGCACAATAGAGGTAATTATTAGAAATATCAAAATTGTTTTATGTTGGCTAAATCCTGCCAAGAACAAATAATAAGATTACTTCGTTCTCTGCATCCATCTCCGGCCTCTGTCATTGCATAAAGCAAAAAGTGAGAGCTGATTTAGGCTGAAAAAGAATATTTAATCCAATTGTAGCTGAAGAGAGGATTTGAGGTAGGCGGAATAACTGCATTTGTCATACAGTTCTATGTTGTAGTCCTCATAGTAGAGTGAGGAGAAGCCCAGAGTATGTTTGCATACTTGGTTTTGCATTATAAAGTCAATATTTGATACGATACGAAAGTAGCAAAGATTCCTCAAAGACATTGTCAGAGACAGGACGTGAAAGCAGTTAAGCAATATGGACAGGTCCTTGATGGCCACCGCATTACAACCATGCATAATACAGAGCTATTTTATGTGAATATGACAACTAAAAATGTAACTCATAATCAGACTTTCTTCTAAAACTGATGCACCTGTCAAAATCTTTTGGCCCAAAGAAGGAAAAGATTAAAAATATTTGAAATTACCCAAAAGTTTTTGGTCTCGCATTTCCTGCTAAGTAGCTACATGTCTTTGATGGGAGAGCTGGTAAGGGCAGGAAATTTCACCTGCTGGATGAAAATTGATTTCTTCCTTCTATCAAAAACAAATAAATAAAATCAAGATTTCTTGTGAGTTGCTGTTTCTAAGAAATTTTAACTTTAGAAACATCAACAGATGTGATTCCTAGATTGGAAACCAGGTAACAGCTGTGGCCCTGCTGTCTTGAACCTACACATGACTCTGCTGTGGTCTGCAGCAGGTCCTTTGGGTACAACAAAGCAGCTGACTGACTCTAGCTCTCTACAAACGCTCCTCTGAATGCAGCCTGCAGGATGAGGGTTCACAACGCAAACAAAAATATTGCAGAAGTGACCATCACTTGGAAGGCCAGCCTCGGCTAACAAAGTTACTCTGTCGAATACTGAGCATGACATAAATAGTATTTATGCTCAATACTTAGAGTAAAATGATATCACTCAGTTCAGTGTTGCAGTACTGAACACATGCAAGGAATGCTTATGGGGCATTTAAGTATTGTTAGAGGGCAAATTCTCTGCAGAAATTACTGCTGATGATAACTATTTGCTCCCTTCTGATCATTACTACATTTAACACTGGCAGCACGATGTAAAAACTTTCAGATAGGAAGGAAACAAAAGCGCTACACCTCACATCATTAACATTGTCTGGAAGAAATCTTACAGACTCATTAGACAGCAAATTAGCACTATTTAGAAAAATTATGATGCAAATATGAAACATGATAATCAGCTACAGCTAGTGAACTTGAATCCTCAGTTTAGCTAATCGAGGAGATCTGTAGGTCAGGCTATATATCCAGTCCTTCACTTTCTGCAGAGAACAACTTCACCTGTGCTTCAGATGCACTGGAAGAGTCCCCGTGACAGCCTAATTCTGTCCTAACTGAGGTCTGCGGTACCAGTGGGAGCGAAGTTACCTCAGTGATGTGTGCTCTTATCGCTAGTCGAGCCTTTGCAGGGGACAGTCACAAGGGCAGGGTGGCTCCATCTTTAAAGGAAATCTAAGTTTTCAGACCTTTGTAGGAAACAGATTCCGGCATTTCTACAATAATGGGGACAATCAACCTGGTTTTCACAGCAACGAGTAGCAGAACCGCCTCACAGTACTAACTGATTGGGCAATGAAATGGCAGAAGAAATTTGGTGCTGATAAAAGTAAAGTAATGCAGACAGAGAAAGCCTGCCCTAAATACACATTGATGGACTCCAAACTGTCTATCAAAAAAGCAGATAATTTTATGAAAATGATAGTTCATGACTCAGAAGTGAGTAAAGAAAAGAAATTACTAGGAAAGAAAAGGAAAACAAAGCAGAAAACATTGTGTCACAATATAAATCCACAGCGTGGCCAAATCACGAAGAGTAAAAGCATTTCTGGTTGCAACATCTTGAAGAATTGATGCAGCAGAACTAGAAAAGGTGCACAGTGTGGTGATAAGAATGATCAAAGGTATGAATGTCTTCCATTTGAGGGAGATTAAATAAACTAGGGCTCATCTGCATGAAAAAAAGAGATAATTAAACAGGGTAGAATACGTGGCTGTGAAATTATCAGTGGCAAGGAGATGATAAATGAGGAATCATTACTCACTGTTTTTGATAACACACAAATGAGAGGCCATCAATTGAAATTATCAGGAAGCAAGTCCCACCTAAATTATATGATTTTTTTTCCCCCACCTTTCAATTCACAAAGTGTTATTAAAACCCAGAGATAGCGCCTCTGGCTTAGGAGGGTTTTGAAGTGCGTATCATTGGATCTGGGCCAGTAGATAAAGACGAAACGTTATATGCTTGGTCTGCTCTTAGACTTTTTCTTTAGTATCCATGGCTAGACATAGCTGGAGACATTTTATGGGGCTAAATAGACCTTTGACTTAACTCTCTATCTGTTGTTCTTAAATAGACTCTACTGAAAATACTGCAGTTAGGCACTTTTTTGCAGGCTTTCCAGAACCAGAACTCCTGTCCTTGTTACAAAGGCTCAAACCGAACTTTTCCATCACGACATGGCTGGCTCATGTGGTGATTTCCTGGTGTTTTACTTCAAACACTTAAGACTTTCCTGATAACTGCTATAGGACACCGGAAATCCTCATGTGGTATAGAAACTTATTCCCTCATTCTTTTCTAGAAAGTGGTCAGTTAGTCTGGAGTTAAGGTAGACAAGATGTACTGAAGGGAAAATACTAACAGAGATGCATTGAGTTTCAATTTGAATACTCTGGGGTTTTACTTCTTTATTTTATTTTATTTTATTTTATTTTATTTTATTTTATTTTATTTTATTTTATTTTATTTTTTTAATGACAACTTTTCCTTAATTAACATCTGTATGCAACCCTAGTACTGCTCCTGTCCACTTTTCAGGGACAAGCTTTACCACATGGGGCTGAGGAGAGCTGAAGTTCCTCTGTTTGCAGTGCCTACCTTGTCGGGGGTTCCATGGTATTTGCAGCAGAGCAGCAGTTCTCACCCCACCATCTGCTTTCCTTTTGAATTAGGAGATGTCTTACATCCATGAACCCTGAAAACTGGAATTGTTGCTGAGACATATAATTTAGCATCAAAAGTACAATAGGAGTTCCCGAGTACCCTGACAGTAACCCATGTGCAGGTGCGTGGCCAGAAAGAAAATACACATAATTAATGAACCAGACTTCTATTTCTGGCATCTGTCATTAGTTATAAAAGGAATAATAATGGATTTACACTGGAAAATAGCTTGACAGGACATGTTGCTTCATTTTCCAAGCTGCTGTTTATATGGGCATTATTAAAACTGCTACTAGATACGAAGAACTACTAAAAAATTCCGTTAAAGCAGTATAACGCTATTATAAAAGAGAAGATCATCTCACTACAATATAGCTTTACACTTAGCTTAAGGCCATGGTTCAGCTCTGCAAAATGACAAAGTTATGACTTCTTGATTTACAAATCTATTCCTTGTGTGTATTCAAAGCTGCCACTATTTTAGTGACAAAAGTTATCGCTCCTTTTAACACTGCCGACACAGCCCACATACGAGGAAAGGAAGGCTGGATTTTTCTCCTGACAAACCTGTCTTCAAGAGAATTGTTAACTAATTTGAAGCAATGAGGGTAGAGTCTGCCTTCAGTCACAAACAGACAGTTCAGGATTACAGGAGTTTTATGGCGCACAGAATCTTTATTACTGGTGATGATGAACAAGCTAGACAAAAAGCAGCTGGGCTTTTAAACCTCAGGTTGTTTGTAGAGCTGACAGTTAGAAAAATCTTGTTCTTTTTTTTTCTCTCCCTCCAACTGGACAAGTTGCTATGGGAGTTACTAGGAGATAACAAACAACGACTTAGGTTGACGTTTCATTTTTTTAAAGGTACATTTGAAGACCAAACAAAATAAAAAAGTAATGTAAGAAAAGTCTGCTAGGTTACATCCAATCCTTCAAATCACCCTTATATAAAAATCTGCTATCTGTCTGAGCTGCTCTTACTTTTGGTCATTCCATGATCACTCCCTAGAGATTGCTTTACCCAGCAGCTGAATGTGGGCATCTGCAGAACTTTCTTGACCTCAGGGGACCCGAGATGTCCTGAAAATGCAGTGTCTGAAGCAAAGGGGAATACAAAAGAAATCCTAAACTTTCCCATTGGAAGTAAAAGAGTGGAAGCAAAATTCAGAATTCAGTAGCTCCTTTTTGCTATTCTCTACTTTTCCATTCCACTTTCTCATTTGAAGTGAAGCCAGCAAAATTCTTCAAACTCTCTCCCACGTATGTTCTTGGTATTAAGATACAGACCCCATTTGTTGTTGAGTGATCCCCTAATAGGCACCTTTCCCATTCTATATTGCTAGGAGAATATTTTCCCCTTAGCATATGGTTCTTGTTACATTGTAATTTATTGGTACACAGCTATTTGGTTGTTTAAAATGTTATTTTATTACCCTTCAGAAAGGTCACGTATGATTATTCTTGTCACTTTCCTTAATGAATACAAGTGGCTGGGAACTTAGGCTACATACCAAAAGTAGGACTGAAATCTTAATTTACTCAAACTTAGAAGGAAGAAAGAGTACATTTGTCAAGGCACAGCACAGCTCTGAGGCAGTTATTCTGCTGTCAGCACACAGGCTACACCCTCTGCTGCTGTACAGCTCTCAGACATTGTGCCGCACTACATGACATCAACAGTCAAAAGATTTCTAGTGTCTTGTCACAGTTTAATTTTACTTCTTGACTCATTAGTGTTAGTTCTAAGAATTATTTCTCTCTGTAATTTATCTTTTTTTTGATGAAGTTCACTTTTATACAGAGAGCTTGTACAGTCTGAAGTCCCATTTAAGCCCTTTGTGCAATAGCTTATAGGCATCTGAATTAAAAAAGCTATTTAGATTCCTAAATTCAAATAAAAATCCAGCCTCTCTGTATAGCAGTTGCTCAGCAAATATAGATGTTTCCAGTGAAAACTCATGAATTACTCAGCTTGTTTCAGGAAGTTTGCTCTTAACAAAATGCCCATTCAAGAAGCCTATGACATGAAAGCCTAGGTTAAAGAGCCAATTGTAACATCTTGGTGCACAGTTTGTTGTCTGAAAAGGGAAATGTACATTTCAAGTGTTCTATGTGTTGGATTCTGCGTGGAGCATTTTTTATTCTTCACTTAAAATATGAGATGTTTAGTGAGAGGCGTCTTGATATCCCATCTTAGATAATATGAAACAGAATAGGGAAATGCCTGTGAAATGTCTTCAAAAGCGTGGAAGAACTATTTGTACACTGTAGTTTTATCAAGAGTCACTGTCATTCTTCCTGGAACAATATGAGAACATAAGACAGTCTGAATGCACTCCTTATGGCAATAGCTACCTAATGGCATTTCTCTAACCAAGATCTTTTTAATGCTCCCATGCAGGTAACCTTGCACTCTGTCCTTCCCTGCAGACATGAAACTAAACACAGCACCAAGGTGCAGAGCACATGTGGTCTTACTTTGAGTATATGAGCCCTTTAGTGGAGCCCAGAAATTAGGTAGCACAGCATTCGTTTAGCATGTGTAGCTGAGAATTAACATATTTACCTCTTAAGCATGGTTAGTTGGACCCTACATCTATGCCCTTTTCCATGCTTTTATTACTTTTATGTATCACAGGAGCTTCTGCAAGAAGTCTAAACACCTACAGAATAAGGCATGCTGTGCGTGGCCTCTCAAGACTTTTGAAAACAGCATCCAAGGTAAGAAGGAGAGTTGCAACTTCTTCAGTTAAAACAAAATAAATATGTGACCACCCTCGCCTGTGAATTTAGCACACATTGCTGAAGGCTTTTAGAGCCCGCATCTATTCTCGTCCTGTTTGTAGAGCCAAGAACAACTGGAAAGAGAAGGTAGTGAAGCAGGAAGATACCATCTGCACTCTGCATGACTGTATAGAAATGATTTCTTCACCTTAGCCGTTCACTGAGGAAAGTGGAATGGAAACCTGTTTCTTTGGAACAAAGCTCTTCCCAGATCTCAAGACTGGGCAGAGAAGCTTGTGACTGCTATTATTGCTTACTGTTGCTGTGTGTCAGCAACATGTTCTTCACGGGCCATATGAGTGACGGAGTCACTACGCCATGGAGGTTAAAACTACATTTTAAGTCCAGTCTGGTTTTTAACTCTTCCAGATAAGACACACACAAACGTCATCTTATTTGGGAAATCAGTTTTGAGCTGGTACCAAGGCACATATGTTTTCCTTTCAAATTTCGAAGTTTGGATACAAGGTTCCTAGACGTTTGTTGCTTGTTGTTTGTTGGCTTTCTTTGGTAGAGAGGCCTCAAAACTCCAAAGTGAGAAGGCAGAAAAAAAAAAAGTTACTGCTCTGATTGAAAAAAGACACTATGCAAAAACTGTGCTTTCCCTTATTGCTGCAGCCACTCTTCTCATGTTGCTTCCAAGCTTCTTCACTTGTCTATTCTGATCCTTTTCAACTCTATCACAGTGGCTGCCTAAAAACCCACTTTCCCTTCAACCCTTCCCACCACATTAATATTTCTCCATGTAATCTTTCTGGTTTTTAGAGTGACAATGAGGAGTCTCCTCAGCTGAAGAGAGGAGGAAAAGAGACTGCTGAATTTGTCCTAATAGTTCTCTTCACCCTTCCACAAGTTACATTTCTGAGGTTCTTGTAGGCTGTGTGTTATTAGATATCACAGAATGGCTGAAGTAGGAAGAGACTGCCGTATGTCATCTTGTCCAACCACCCAGCTCAAGCAGGACCGTCTAAAGCCAGTTGCCCAGGACCATGTCCAGGTGTCTTTTGAATATCTCCAAGGATGGAGACACCACAACCTAGTATATCCTCCAGCTGAAGTTGAAAAAACAAGAAAATAAAAAAATAGAAGTGTTTTGCTCCTTCGTATAAATATTTGCCAATCTCTTGTGTCATGTCCTGAACATAGGATAAGATAATAAGAAAAATAAAAAACAAGGAATAACACTACAAAATCTGGTGGTCCCAAATATTGGAACTGAAAATTGCATCCACAGCAATGGTTTAAGTGCCTTTCTGGAATGATAAATTTAAAAACAAACTTATAGCAGTACATGCAGAAGCACATCAGCTTCTTGAAAGTTATAGTGTGTTTTCAAGTTCTTTAGCTTACACAGAGGTAGATCTGAAGGGAAAAATAAAATTCCTACCAAAAAGAGTCTGACAAATCTTTTTAATTCATATCAGATGTACGAAATTGCTTCAGTAACAATGCAGAACAAAGACAATGAGACAAAATGTGAATCTTCCATCTGGTATTTCCCAGGCCAAGCATTTCAGGGCTTTCAATTCAAAGTGCTTCCTTGTGGTGGGTTGGCCCTGGCTGAACACCAGGCGCCCACCAAAGCAGCTCTATCACTCCCCTCCTCAGCTGGACAGGGGAGAGAAAATATAACGAAAGGCTCCTGGGTCGAGATAAGGACAGGGAGAGATCACTCACCAATTACTGTCACGGGCAAAACAGACCCGACTTGGGGGAAAATTAATTTAATTTATTACCAATCAAATCAAAGTAAGGTAATAAGAAATAAAACCAAATCTTAAAAACACCCTCCTCCCACCTCTCCCTTCTTCCTGGGCTCAACTTCACTCACAAATTCTCTACCTCCTCCCCCCCGAGCAGTGCAGGGGGGCGGGAATGGGGGTTGCGGTCAGTTCATCACACATTGTCTCTGCCGCTCCTTCTTCCTCAGGGGGAGGACTCCTCACACTCTTCCCCTGCTCCAGCATGGGGTTCCTCGCACGGGAAACAGTTCTCCACGAACTTCTCCAATGTGAGTCCTTCCCACGGGCTACAGTTCTTCACAAACTGCTCCAGCGTGGGTCCTTTCCACAGGGTGCAGTCCTTCAGGAACACACTGCTCCAGCGTGGGTCCCCTGCGGGGTCACAAGTCCTGCCAGCAAACCTGCTCCAGCCTGGGCTCCTCTCTCCACAGGGCCACAGGTCCTGCCAGGAGCCTGCTCCAGCGTGAACTTCCCACAGGGTTACGGCCTCCTTCGGGCACATCCACCTGCTCTGGTGTGGGGTTCTCCAGGGGCTGCAGGTGGGTATCTGCTCCACCATTAACCCCCATGGGGTGCAGGGGGACAGCCTGCCTCACCATGGTCTTCACCATAAGCTGCAGAATCTCTGCTCCGGCACCTGGAGCACCTACTCCCCTTCCTTCTTCACTGACCTTGGTGTCTGCAGAGCTGTTGCTCTCACATATTCTCACTCCTCTCTCCGGCTGCTGTTGCACAGTTTCCCCCCCCTTTTTAACTCTGTTATCCCAGAGGTGCTACCACCGGCTGATGGGCTCAGCCTTGGCCAGCGGCGGGTCCATCTTGGAGCCAGCTGGCATTGGCTCTGTCGGACATAGGGGAAGCTTCTAGCAGCTTCTCACAGAAACCACCCCTGTAGCCCCTCGCTACGAAAACCTTGCCACGCAGACCCAATATATTCCTTTTGACATTTATGAGGCAAAATATCTCAGTCTTTCATTTTGCAATGTCTTTTGTTTCAAATTTTATTTCGTTTCTTGTATGGAAATAGCTGACAATCCCCAACCACTACACAAAACACTTTGTTTCATCTGAAATGAATACGTTCTGACTTTTCAATTAACCAAAGTAACCTGCAGGCTTTCAGTACTGCAGGCAGTAAATGTCAGACCAGTAGAAGCCTACCCCGCTGGGGTTCTTCCACCCTTTTTCTTTTCTTTGTTTTAGTAATGAAATTTAATGGATAAATAAGTTACTTGTGTAGGATTGCACTGAGATTGACAGTGTTACTCAGTAATGTTTTGACTGGTTACTACATGAAGAAACATTCAGAACTGGGGCCAATGTGCTGTGGTTTTTTGATTGTGGGGTTTTTTTGTTGGGGTTTTTTTAGCCTCAACCTTTTAAAATTAAGAGTCAATGGAGAAATAAGGTCTAAACAGTCAAAATTCTTTAAAATTAAGTCTATTGCAAGATAATTTGGCAACAGAAAGATACAAAGTAAGGAATACTTTATTTTGTTTTATGTAATCAACGTCAAGTCCTGATAGCATCAGATAAAACCTTGAGTTGCATTCTCTGTGCGTAATTCACTTTATTGTAGGCTGTGGTGCATGACTTTAGATATTTAGCCACATTCATGCAACCTGATCCTGTGATGATGTTTATGCTTACAGCAAAATGGAAATACTATTTCAAAGATCAGAGCACAGACAACTGGCAAAATAAGTCAACTTGAGGGGAACCATGGAGAAATCTTCTTGGAGTTTTCATATAATGCTTTAACTTTGATCACAGAGATCACAGTGCTCTACTGGAAAAGCAAACTGGGAATAGTTTAAAATATTTATTTTAAATGGAATAGGGGGAAAAAAATACCCTCCCATAACATGTACTTGCAAGCGTATTTTGGGGGAAAACATCATAAATGCTGGTTGATGACAAATCCTTTAATTAGCATGCCATATCTGCTTAGGTATGCAGCAGCAGAAAATTAGGTAGCTTTTACATATTTAAGAGGTTAGAATATTAATCAAGGAAGAGCTTATTAGTATTATCAGACCAGAAAGGATGCAGACAGAATAGTTAAACAGAGATTAGCCAGAATACATTCCCCAGTGTAAATGAGGCTGCAAATGCATCGGTTTCACAGCTAACTAATATTTATGGTACTAGATCCTTCTCCTGTTCAGCAAGGGAAATGCGACAGGCAAGTACATCTTTTTGATGTTAAGGCAAGATGCATGTCTGTTCAATCCCTGACTGGCCCCGGAGTCTTCATATATCAGAAACTTCTGCTTGAACACATCTCTTTAGCTCACCTCAAGGACCAGAAGTACATTAAATATGTTCTGGGCTCTCTTTAGCTTGTCTTTCCAGGAAATGTTGGGCATGAATAAAGTCTTTAGTCAAGGAACTCCTTAGATGCCATTCTGGGCCTAAAAGTTTTTCTGAAGCTCTGGGACAGGAGCCATGGTAAGACATACAGCTTCAGCCCTCTTCCCTTATTCCAGAAGGAAAGATACATAAATATGTCTTGTTCTGAGACTGCTAGAAAAACTGCCCGTAAACAAAGCCCAAGTCAAATTGTACTACTTTCTGTCAAAAGGGACAAGCACCCTCTTCAACCTCTTGGCTAGTGAGCCCACATGAAAGCAAAACACTAAAACAGCAGCCACCTTCCCTCCTCTGAGCAGAGGGCAAGAGAAAGTGCAAACCCCATGTGATAGATGGTATCTGCATTCCTGAGCCTAGTACTGGATAGATACAGAACTCAGCAGTAAAAAGAAGGACAGAGTTGTTTCAGACACCTTGCAAGGTACCACAAACTCAGCTGGCTGGCGATTGCCCCAGGAGTACATCTACTGCTGGGAGCAGCAGGACCACAGCATGTGTCAGTCGTGAGCTGCCCTTGGTTTTCTCAGGATGGACACCTCTATTACACAGCAGCTCATGAGAGAAGGTGTGAGCACCACTCCTTCAGGCCACCAGCTGATGACCTCTGTATGTTGGAGAGCATCCGGTGTAGAGGATCAGTGTAAAGGGAATGAGACGGGCCATGAACATACAACCTCACCATCCCCTCCTGGGAATAATTAACATTGGAGAAAATAGGGCCATGCATTTTGCCATAAAAAGTTAATTACTCTGTCTGTCTGAAGGGAGAACAATGTATAATTTAAACTGTTTATTTTCCTTTGCTTTCAATAAGTTTCTCATCCATTGCTTTTGAGAGGCATAGCCCTCTTCAGATTAGTGAGGGTTTGTTTTTTTTTTTTAAAGTAGTTAATGTTTCTGCTAAGTAGTCAGGAAGCATCCAGCTGTTAAAAGCCTTTAATTGGTGAGTCTGCATTTCTTCGGCCCCTAGGGGCTGGCGACAAATAAATAATCTTGTCTTTTAGAAATACCAACAATAACTGCAGATGTTATTGAAGCCAAGGTGAAAACAGATAATTATGACTTACTAAAACAACGAATTCAGGGGCTAAGCACACCTTGTTCTGTGAAACTGCAGTGAGATGTCCAGAATTTTCCATGCTGCAAGCCAATGATTTGCTGCTAACATTGTTTTGCACTTCTTCATTGGGACCCAGACTATTGGGAACTACATCACCAGTAACCCCAAGAATTGACCTGGAATGTTGTGATTTATCTCCCTTCATTACACTAGAGCTTAAAATACAGCTGTATCCCTAACTTTTCTTGACATGATGATTTCAGTCTTCTGGGAGTTTCAGCGCACTGAAATTGATACCCAACCAGCAGTGGCTGAATTCTGGCTTATCTTCAGTTTATTCAAATATTTTAACTACTTCAATTATTTCAGAAATTTAGTCCTCCTCTGACAAACATAACATCAGTTCCCCACCTGCAATCTGTATTCTTTGTATTTATATTGCTACAAGTTGCAAATCCTGCAGCAGCTTCATCTAAACTTTTTAGTGGAAGTTCGTAATGCTGCCTGTTGTACGAGCGTACAAGAGTACAATAATCTTCCTGCTGCTTGGCTTGAAATTAAGCTCAATGCGTTTTGTATTGTCCTCAGGTTTTCTCTGCGCTGTGGCTGCTTTAATTTGTTACCACCTAATGGCATTGCCAAGACTGCTTTGGGAAAGCAACTGACAGGAAGAAATGGAGTCTAGGGGCATAAGAGAAGGGATGAGAAACATTTTGGAGTTATGGGAGTAATTAATTAGTGAGGTGGTTCTGGAAGATGGGTGGTTAATTCCCCAGGCAAGTATCTCCCATAATCTCTGTTTGCCTCATGCTTCCTATGAGAAGCCTAGGGTTCACCCCGTACCGTCGGCTGTTTTCAGCTCCCGCATACTGCTTGCCAAAGAAGGACTGACTGCTGCCTGCCGATGTAGGTGGTGGTCAGGGTGACCTATAGCACTGCCATGTCTTCCTTGGCTCCTGCAAGGCAAAGCACAGGAATCTCCTGTTTCTGCTCTCATTCCCTGAGGCACCTGAAGCCCAAGTCCCCGGGACATCAGTCTGGCCTGGGCAGAGAGAAGCTGTCCTCAGAGTCAGATTTGCCTAAGTTGGATTCTCATCCAGTTGAATCTTATTGCCTGACAGGGTATAAATGAGGTCAGTAGATCAGGTGAGAGCTAAGCACCTATTTACAGCATTTACTGGATTATGAAGAGATAAAACCATAAAACGTTGTTAATAACTTCACTGTACTCTTAGATGAGAGGTAAGGATTTCTCCCTCAGGTAACTGCTCAGTCCTTAGGTTAGAGGCATATCCCAGCAAACCTCACCTCTGCCGGGACAGGGCTTCCTCGCTCTGTCCTTTCCTTTAAGTTTAGCTGATGGTTTGGACACTTGTTTCATCAGAGCCATCAGGGAATGTGAACAGTGTCTCAGTGGGGCATCTCTGAAGAGTGTTTACTGCCTGGTAGATTTAAAGCATGTTTCAATAACTCCCTTTCCTTGCAATATGCGGGATCTCTGTATGCAATGATCTCTATGTCATGTGGTGCTGTTTAGTGTCAGGAGACTGCTACAGGAATGCTCTTGCATTTATGTGAGAATTCATGTTAAATGAAGAGGGTTACTGATGTGTTGATTCCTCTGTCCCTTTGTATTTGGATATTAGCTGCACTGTGATCATAAATCTGTATTTTTTGTAAATTCTTCCACATTCTGCAGTAATTTGCCCTTCATTTTTCACCACTGTGCTCCTCCTGCTCCTTAGCCAAAACAAGATACGAACCTTCTTACTTGCTTCACAGTAAACTTCCATGTACCTATTAATAAAAGTGCACTAGTAAAGTATTGTATCTGACAGACCTAACAGACCTAACAGTGGTTTGGAATGCCAAAACTGTGTGCTTCCCATGGATGCCTGTGCTGGTTTTGGCTGGGGTAGGATTAATTTTCTTCACAGTAGCTAGGAGGGGGGTATGTTTTGGATTTGTGCTGGAAACAGTGTGGATAATACAGGGTTGTTTTTGTTATTGCTGAGCAGTGCTTACACAGAGTCAAGCCCTTTTCTGCTTCTCACCCCACCCCACCCGCGAGGAGGCTGGGGGGCACAAGAAGCTGGGAGGGGACACAGCTGGGACAGCTGACCCCAACTGACCAAAGGGATATTCCATGCCATATGGTGTCATGCTCAGCATATAAAGCTGGAGGAAGAAGAAGGAAGGGGGGAAGTTTGGAGCAACGGTGTGTGTCTTCCCAAGTAACCATTACACGTGACGGAGCCCTGCTCTCCTGGAGATGGCTGAACACCTGCCTGCCCACGGGAAGTAGGGAATGAATTCCTTATTTTGCTTTGCTTGTGTGCACGGCTTTTGCTTTACCTAATAAACTGTCTTTATCTCAAACCATGAGTTTTCTCACTTTTACTCCTCTGATTCTCTTCCCCATCCCACCGGTCGGGGAGTGAGCAAGCGGCTGTGTGGTGCTTAGTTGCCAGCTGGGGTTAAACCACAACAATGCCACACAACAAGCCAGAAATTATACAAATAACTTGGCAGCTGGAGTCTATCTCCCTGCTTTGGCGTATCTAATCAATTCTGTCACATTTCCTACCTACAAAATAGTGATCCAACCTATATAAAGGCATTATTAGAAAACCTTTTAAACTAATTAAGAAGGACACAAGGAATTGAAAAACGTTATTCTTCACAAGTGCTGCCTTTCTCAAAGGCTCCTATGTCGACATTGCTGATTTGACAAATCAAAACATAATGTCTCTAACTGCCAGTATTGCAAACCCAAACCAGAGTGGAAAATTGAACTGCATTCTTTCTCCATCATCAGAAATAGAAGTCCTGCAATCAGAGCTGAGCTGACAGGTTTATTAATGATGTGTGAATCAAAACTGAATCCAGCTCAGCCTTCCATGGCTGTGTTGGCTCTGCAACGCTAACAGAGGTAAAATCATCATTACAGTTATCACTAAAAAAATCCCCAAATGCAGTTCAAAGAAACACAGAGGGAGCCAATACATTGAGAATGATGATACTGGCTTCTACAATCCCTCTGCTTGCTATAGTCACATTGTAAGTAACAGTTTGTGTGTGTGTTTAATTATTGCTGTATTTATATAGAAATAAAATGTCGTCTGATGACAGTGACTTCCTTGGAGAGTGAAGCTACATTTATAATAACCTTGGAAGAAAGCAAAAAAGTTCTGAAATAAATGAACAATAACTAGTCGGAATCAGAGACTGGAACAAAAATTTAACATGCTGAGAAACTGGAGAAAACATCCAAATAGATGATCTTAATCTTCGGGAAGCAGGAAGCCATACAGAAGCTGTGAAGTTAACTGCAGAAAGACAAAACCCTTTTAATAGGTATGAGAAAGTCTGCATAATACTAGTAAGTGGCTATGGCTCATAGGTTTGAGATTTTGCAATAGAACATGTAAGAGAGAGAAAAGAGCTGCATTCCTTGAAGAATACCAGCCGCAAAATATTATACAACACAGTATGTTTTCCCATCTCTTCTTATGATGATGTGTTTAGGGCTGACTTTGGAAGGAAAAGCTTATGGGATTATTCTTTTCTTATTTTCTCTCCTTGCATCTATCTGTAAAACAGGGCTGTGTGAATGTCAATAGTTGTTTGCTTGTCATTGAAGAAATAGTAGCAGACCATCTGAATTCACAGTTTTGCGTTACAAAGCACAGTATTTAAAGGATTAGAATATAATTGCCAGATAATTTTTGAAAAGCGGGGCTGGCAGTCCAAGAGGAATACACTAGATAGTGCTAATTTTGGTCCAATTCTATCCCTAAATAAATGTCATACTGTGAATAAACAACTTGGATGTCATCCAAGTATAAAAGATCACTAATAGTAATTGTGTAATATAAGCAAATCAGAAATCCTGATATTGATTTAAATAGGACAAAGATGTTATGCATGATCAGAAGTAAAAGTTTATGAAAGAGCCTTTTTAAATTTATATTATTCTGTATTGTGATTTTACTTCAAATGGAAATACTTCATACATTATTTTATCTCCTTACTAAGGAAAGAGTTCTACTTTGGGGTCAAGCTACCATAGAAACATAGTCCTCAAGCTGGGTCAATTTTCAATTATTTACTGTTGAACAACATCCTTTTACTATAACAAATACTTTTGATTCATTACATTACCCAAAATATCGGATTGTGAATAGAAATACACTTAGAGAATGTAAGATCCTATGTGTCATTATTGCTTTTTATTCATACCAATCATTAACTCCTTCTAATTAAGAGCTTTCCAGGCAAAAGTACCTCCATTTGCTCTCCTGAGTTAGAATCAAAGGCATCAGAAAGTGTAAAAGTAAACACAGCTGAATATTCACCTGCTTATTACTTGTTTATATTACAGGAGTGACCAGGCTGTTTCCAGACGGAAAGAGTCACAGACCACAGTTCAGCAATGCAGTAAATGCTGGTTTAGGGTCCCTTGTGGTCTTGAATGAAAGATAATAATGGTGTGCAGTATTCTACTGCTGTAAACTAGCACCAGTAGTTGAAATTTGTTCATTTGTTCATTTGCTGATTGTACCTGTGATTACGACACCAGACTAGGTACACTCTGTGACATTCTGATGTTATGTGCCACCAAGTACTGCAGCTTCTTCCACAGCTGACATCAAAGCAAAAAGTTAGTATAAACTTTGTGTTGTGTTTTCCTGCATATGAGAAAAATTCAGTCATATGCACACATTTATTTGGATTAAGTTTATACTGGTAGAAAATTCTTGCAGTGGCTGATCAGATGTTCAGGACTGTGAATCCAGAGCCACCGTTGCTGCCACAGACCACGTTTACTGTTTGCTGTGGAAGAGCAGGGAGCCAAAGTGAAACCTCAGTCATTTGCTGCAAAGTCAGGTTGAACACCAGGCAAGCACAGAATATCACCAGTAAACAGGCTGCCATCAATGCGTTGCCATCCACTAAAGTCAGACAGACACACACGTCATAGTAAAATGCTTTTTTGTGTATTGCACTTCATGCATAGGGTCAAAGATAGATTATTTTGGATTAGATCTAGAAGTCCAGTTCCTTCTGTCCCAGGTCGTTGAAGCCACAGTTATTCTCTCTACTCCTGAACGAATAAAGTGTTTGCCTGCCCTGCTCCTCTAGGAACATTGCTCCTGAAGCTCATCCCTCTTGTGCTTAAAAACCCTTTAAAAATAACCTGGATGTGCTCATGGGTGATTTACCCTTATCTGTTTTTGTGCTAACATAATTCTTTAGCTCAAATGACGCTCCCTTTTTTCTTTTTTTTTCGTACACACTACATTTAAAATGAACAGTCATATCTTCTATCACCTTCCAGTCTGGTAAGCTTAAAATCTCAGCTCTCCAGGTTTCTTCTGATAAAATAAACTCTCCTTTCTGCTGCTCATCCCACAAACGCCATTCATTCAAGCTCATACTGAGCCTTTCTGGGTAGATGACCAAACTCGCACTACATAGTCCCACCAGCGCTTTCCCAGTGGCACGCTTCTTTTTGCTAAATATTCCCACCTTCAGTACTTACAGACTGCATTTGCTCTCTTCAGTGCTACATCACATTGGTGGCTTAGAATCAGGCCTTCGTCAACCAAAGTGCCCAGGCTTTTCTTCTCTTCTCATGGTTCCAATAGGCAAGATCCAGTTTGTAGCAGAAGTTCTTAGTATAAGCCCTTCTGCATACGGCCTCGCATGTTGCAGTGTTAGCATTTCACCCCATTTCTATTAACAACGTCACCCATTACGTTTTGCAATATGCCAAACCTTATCGATATTGATAGCTTCCAATGTGATGCTGTGAGCAAATTTCATGAAAGTACACTCCCACTTTTTCTGTTAGAGTCACTAATAAAAAATAAGAAGTAAACTAAGCGTAGTTAAGCTCCAAATAATCATGTCTACCAGGTCTATAAGACTGTATACATTCTGGTAATGCTTTATATTATTTAAAAAGGACAGTAATGATTATTTCCTAGTTTATTCAGTATACAATCTCTAAGAACATACGTGGAAGTAAATTGTGTACTTCTGCACAATTGCAAGGCTCACAAGGCAGTGAAGAGGGTGGACACTTACTTAAAGACTAATAGGTGCTGAGTACTGAACTTTTTCAGAGCATTAAGAATGAGATAAAAAGAATTTTGTTTACAGTTTCTGCTTTGTACTCACAGCCAACTCTCAGCTAGTCACCAAAGGCATTAACTCCTGGTTCTTCTCAGATTTTGTAACATTAACCAGTAGACAGATGTTCATATAACATATGGCCATCAGAACAACTAGCACTGATGGTACAGAGGCTGGCAGTCTAACCTGAAAGGCTAAAGAGAGAGGACTAGATGTCTACAATGCAGCCAGCAATCCATTCCTCTGCATCTGGTTCAGGACTTAAAGCATGGCTGATAACTCTGTAGCATAAACCCTGCTCCTCCCTGGCATATTGGAGAAACAGGGAAAGTCAGTGGCACTGTTTGTCCAGCAGCATCAATAGTCGCTTGTGTGTTTGTGACACCTGAGCACTGTCTTTTCTCATTCATAGAATCATGGAATGGTTTGGGTTGGAAGGGACCTTAAAGATCACATAGTTCCAACCCCCCTGCCATGGGCAGGGGCACCTTCCACTAGACCAGGTTGCTCAAAGCCCCATCCAGCCTGACCTTGTTCAGGGTGGACATGGTAAGATTGGCTGACCCGTTCGCCCTTCATTACCTCTACATCTAAAGCAAACAGAACTCTGAAATGAATCAGTGCTTAGGAGGATCTCAGAAGTGGATGCTACAGAGACATTGCTGTGATTATCCTTTCTGGCCACTGAGTACCTCTGACACTCCTCATAAATCCACCAGAACTGACAGAAACTCACAAACAAGCCTCCTGGAGAAAGGAACAAAATCCAGTGACATTTCTGATAGGCAAGAGAATGATGTGGCACTGTAGGACCAAGCTGTCTTCCTTGGCAAAAGAGACAAATCTTACGTAGGTTCTCTGCCAGGACATGAAGAAAGTAAAGGGGTGCCTCCTTTAGGATGTCCTGTGTGTGCCTGGGGAAATGAGATCTGGGGGAGAAAGTACATTTTGGGGCAGTCTGGGGAGAAAACACATAATGTTATTCACTTTGCCCTTGGGAACCTGTACACTTAATACTGCAGAAAATTCCAGCATGCTGGCATTGATTTTTTTTCTCCAAATCACAGCAAAAGTAAAAAAAAACACCAATGTGAAACAGAACATTAAAACATTGAAGATGTTGCATTTACTTTACAAACTGACATTAGTCCAGCTGAAAAGCTGCAGCCCTTCAGCACAGTTTGTTTCAAGACTCTCATGCCCATTTTCTGCCCTCTTGCTCCGTCATGCACTGTGATTTATTCATGATGCAACCCTATTAGGAACTGGAAACAAAATGTTTTCGTTATCTTCCTCTGGTGAAAAATTCAACTGAAACCATCCTATTTTTCGAACAGAAGTGTGTTCAAACTGACAAAGCTGTGTTCTGACGTTAAAAATGTTGTTTCAGTATAGCGTTTCATGCAGTCCTAAATTGAGGCCCTTCACATGGATTCATTTGGATGACAAAGAATCAGATCACAGCTTTGGTGCTGTATATATATAATACATATTCCTTCTTTGAAAAGCACAGTGCCCTTTCCACAATGGAATTAGAGCATTAGCATGGTGCCAGAGACAAGGCAGAGCCAGCCATGTTCATCCAGCGTAAGAGAATGAATATTGTTTTTGTTCCCAAAAACAGTCACGGGCATGATGTGTGCACGGTGAGTGGCAGGCGCTTTGGAGGAGCGTGGCTCTCTGTCCCACAACTGAAACCTGCAGCCCCGTTACTGGCTCATTCAAGTAGTGTTTCATGTTTGTACTTGGTCTGCTTATGAGCATAAATTGCTGCATTTCAACCTCATAAATACTCATGGCATATGACTCAAAGGGCAAAGTTTTACCGATGAGTTGTTCTTGTTCCAAGGCCTCTGTCTGTGCTTTAGCAGTGTTTGGGGGCTGAAGCTTGCTGCTTGGGCGGTGCCTTTAACTGTAGGTCAGCAGCAAACATGAGAAAGCTGGAACTGTACCCAAGTCCTACTATCAAACAACATGTGATGTCGGCTAAACAAATTTTAGGGAAGAAAGGACTGTATCTTTCAAAAATGAATATGCATGAGGAGTCACTGTGAAGACAAGAGACCTGCTTGTGGGGATAGTCCAAAAGCTTTGCAGAACTGCTACACTCATAAGACTGTCTTACATTTGACTATTATCAAACTGTAGGTTTTAAAATGTTATCTCTGTGACACAAAATAAAAACAAACTTCTATTTTTTCTAATTCTGATTGTTAATAAATGGAAATTCTGGAGGGATCATGAAGTGTTTTGCTGTCACGTGTAGCTGGATAGCTAGATTCTCATTTTATTCATGTTTCTTCTGCTGCATCTTTGAGGAAAAGCAGAGGCACCCACTCTTGGCATGAATTTACATTCTGAGGACAGTAAATTTGCACAAAAAGGTGTACTGCCCTGTGGTCTTCCCACTTCAATAGACCTAAAAGGAAATATCTAACTGCAAAGGTAAGTGATATTGTTCTTTCCCAGGATTTAAAAGTCCAGAACAAATCATCAGCCTGGCACAATGGTTAACACACTTACTTTCTTTTAAACCTGAAAGTGGGCCAGTATCTGCCTTCTATATTTTGCTTTTCTAAAGTTGAAGTCTCCAGAACTGAAGGCTGTCCTTCTGAAAGACTCCACCAGTGCAGAAAGGGAGCCCTAGATGAAATGTTTCCTGAGCATCAGGTGTGACCACATTTTCTGAGAGAGAAAAAAATGACATCACTGGTAATGAAATTTCAGTCTGTTTTAAGGTAGTCTGTATCATCAACACCTTCCATTCAAATAGGATAATTTCTTGTCAATCCAAGCAAGTCTCAGTATAAATATCTTAATAATCAGCTTTGTCATATATTCCAATGTGGGTGCTACATTTCCCTGCAGAGATCATGAAATGAATGCAATTTCCAGATGCAAAAGCATACAAAAATGTGGCTAGGTCCCTCCTCTAAAGGAAAAGTTTTTGCTGTCTTCCACACTTTTAGCTGAATCTACCTGATCATTCAGAAAACACTGGGAATCCATCACACATTTAGACAATGTATAAATACGGCAAAATTATAATCTCTAATTTGTCAGTTATGGGTGCTAGAATGCATCCTACCAGTCCTTCCAAAACTGGAAGAAATTGAATCCATTCCTACCTGGAACCTCTTTCCACTAAGACATCTGCAATATAACACAAAGTCAAACTACTCCAGCAAAATGGATCAGAATTTAATTTTTTCTTCTGCATGTTCTGCAAATGGAGGGCACCAAGTATCTTGATTATCAGCTTCCAGTAATAATCCTAAAACCTTGCTGACTCAATGACATTGCCACTCAATGACAGCTGAGTGGCAGCTCTTGAGCAATGACAGCTCTTCAGCAATTTATGGCAGCGTACCATGGTCCCAAGAAGTGAACCACTAAATTCGGACAACATCAGGTATGCCCTGAGTCCTCACTGCCTTCACTCTTGGAAAAAATGCTGTTCTTCCAAAGGGTTTCACATGTGTTTGAAATTCTTCTGATAATTAGTGACAAACTATGCGTTGACTAAAGAATGTGAAAGTGAGGAAATAGAAGTGTATCTGGCTGCAGCAAAATTATCATCTCCAAAGTGAAACAGCTCATAGACAACAGGTGAAGATATGAAATCATGGCACATCTCAGAATTAAAAGATGAAACATTGTTAAGACCACTTCCTAGGCTGCCACTCTGCAGATCTACAACAGCAAAGAGCTTTCTCTGTCACAGCAACTAACACCACCCACCCTCAAAAGCAACCTGCAGATCTCAGTGGTAAAATTCAGTTTAATAAGAGAGAGAGAAAACATGTACTGTATTTTGGAAATAGCCTTGCAGAGTGTATATTTAGTGTGATCATTTTATACCAGCAGAATGCACTGTGAGCTTTTGGGGGGAGGTTGTTTTGAAACCCAGATATTTAAGCTGGTATTGATACATGTCTGTGAACCTACTATGAAGGAAATTTGCTGGGAGACAACTTTAGTATATTTTTCCTGCTTCCTGTTCAATTATCTGCCAATTCACCAGTAGTGATCAAATCACCAAGGGTCTGCTGAGAGCTCAACCTTCATGCTTTTCCAAGTCCTGTCCTGCACAGAAATAATTCTTCTCCTCTCTTCTCACAAGTATGTCATTCATCAGTGCAGGCATTGCTATTGTCATTGTCCTGACGATCAGATGAATGCAAAAGAAAATAAGTCATTGGTGACAGGAGCTTTTCTACTACCTTGACTACCATGAGAAGAAAATTCAGTCTGGGCCTGGAATCTCTAGAATTACTTTGTACTGGCAACTATTTTTACTTGCATTCAGTCTGAAGAAGCATTATGTATCCAAGTAGTCTGCTATACTATGATGAGCTGCACTAGGGAAACATATCAGGCTTCAGCAGGGAATTACATTAGTGAAGGGTCATTTTGGTTATTTATAGCCTCCCACTGTATTTAAGATGGGATGCTGTCGTGGTTTAACCCCAGCCGGTAACCAAATACCACGCAGCCGCTCACTCACTCCCCTCTCCCCAGTAGGGTGGAGAAAAGAATCGGAAAGAAAGGAAAACTCATGGGTTGAGATAAAGACAGTTCACCGGGACAGCAAAGAAAAAAAATAATAATTATATTACATAATAATAATAATAATAAAAAAATATAATAATAATAGAATATATAAAATGAATGATGCACAATTTCTCACTGACCGATGACCTGATGATTGATACAGCCTGTCCCAAACAGCGATCACGGAGTGAAACTGCGAGCATGAGCAGCGATCTCAGAACAGCAATTTCCCTGGCAGTGATCTCAGAACCACAAGTTCCAGAGAGAGCGAGTGAGGGAGGGAACAGCTGAATGAATGAATGAAGGAAAGCACAAACGAACAAAAGCACAAATGAATGAAAGGCGCCCGGCACACTGGCCAACTCCAACTATATACTGGGCATGACGTCTATAGTATGGAATACTTTCTTTGGCCAATTTGGGTCAACTATACTGGCTATACCCCTCCCGGCTTGTTGCACGTGCACGTTAGCAAAACCTGGGAAGCTGGAAAACATCCTTGATCTCTTAGCAACAACTAATAACATCAGTGTATTATCAACATTCTTCACATACCAAACCCCATACTAAATCCAAAACACAGTAGCTATTTGAAAGAAAATTAGCTCCATCCTGGCCGAAACCAGGACAGATGCTTTAGACGTAAAAATTCCATTTATCTTTGTATATCTTTAGGCTAATTAAGCAACATCTCACAAAAACTAAATTGCTTTTTAAAAAAAGGGGGAAAAAAAGAAAAATCCTCCTTTGGAATTAACATTGTCATTAACTTTTAGTAAATGGGAGAGGTTGTCAGGACTTGCAACAGACAGTCCTTACTTTTATGTCACCTCAGCTTGTAGCACTGCTGATGTCCCTCATTCTGGACAGATTAGTGAGAATCTGTTCTGAAACTCCACCTGAGGAGAAGGAGGGGAATGGTTTGGATGCACACGTTTGCTCAATCTTCTGCTTATCAATGGTTCTTCACATAAACAAAGAAACTATTGATCCTGAATAGTTACGGTCACTGCCTGGCAGGTTTGAATAAAATATTTTTCATGCTATTATACTCCTTTGACACATCCTGTCCTTGGGTGGTGAAAATTTTTCTGAATTTGTAGAAATAACCCCATAGGTTTAAAGACTTCCTTGCTGTGGAGTGAATTTTTTTCCCACTTTTGCATAAACAGAATAGTTGTTCATTTGTCTTTTCTTCATTGTCTCCCTCCCATTGTATTTTGCTGACAATAGCAAGAGGGGGAGAGCTAACAACATGCACGGAAACAGTCTCATTATTTGTGAACTGATTGTGTGGAAAACATCTGTTTTCTGCCTAGCTTCACTTGTTTGTACACACTCACTGCTTCCAATGATGCAGTGCTGAGAGGGAAAGGGACAACAAAACACAGCAAATCTGCCTTGCTTGCTGGTTGTGCTAGTGGCTCTCAGCCCCACCACTGCAGTAACTCCCAGTTCATCAACAAGAAATGATGAGCCACTGAACTAAGTGTGTTAGCTGAATCCAAGTCAGTACAGTACTATCATCTAACGAATCTTCATTTGTGTATGAAGACTAGTAAGCTTTGTCTTTGCCTTTTTGCCCTGCCCTGTGGACCTCTGGGGTTCTTAGATAGTCCCAGTGTGCAATTTTGAATGTTCTGCTTACTGTTTGCCTGCTGAATATAGCTATATGATGAGACAAATGTGAATGGTAGATGACAAACAATATCAGCACTATTCAATGGTGTACCAAGACTGGATTCAGGGCTATTAAATGGGAAAAGGATTCATTATATTTAAACAGATCTTTAGATTTATCACATTTTTAACTGTTATCACTTCTGTCTCCCCCCTTGCAACTGAAGTGATAGATAAAGTTTCCCTAAAGTTTGACATTTGGTATTCAGCAAAGAAAACAAAGCCTATATAGCATGATGCTTCCTAGCTTTTTCCAGTCACCTGCTTTTCTTAATTGCTGGATTCTGCTTTTCCTGATAGACCACCTTTCCTCTTTCAAACTGGGATGCTGATGGGTCTCATCATTGAGTAAGTTCAGCAAGGTCCCCTTTTCTTATCAGGTGATCTTCTTTATACTGGCCTTCGTCACTGTAGCCTCACTTGAACTTGAATCTGGTGTCATTGTTTTCTCTGAATAATACTGAGTTTTGCTGGAAGTCACAAACATGTCTATGGTTTATTTATGCAGTACAGTTTGACTTAGCATGATGATATTTTTATGTTTTCTTACAGTGATATCAGAAGGTCCCAAGCAAGACTAGGAATTCAACTGCACACTACCCAGCTATATAGCAAAAGAAAATATTGACCAGAGAACTAACAGTCCAGGAATGGGGCTCTGTCGTGGTTTAATCCCAGCCAGAAATTAAGTACCATGCAGCTGCTCAGTCATTCCCCTCTGTCCCTCTCCAGTGGGATGGGGAGGAGAACCGGAAAGAAAGGGAAACTCATGGGTTGCGATAAGACAGTTTACTAGGACAGCAAAGGAAAGTATAATAATAATAATAATAATATATATTAATAATGATAATAATAATTTAAAAATATAATGATAATGGAATCTACAAAAGGAATGATGCACAATTTCTCACCACTCGATGACCCGATGATCAATACAGCCCGTCCTGAGAAGTGATCACGGAGTTAAACTGAGAGCAATCTCGGAATGATCCCAAGCAGCAATCTTGGAACAGCAATATTCCTCAGCAGCAATCTCAGAACTGAAGTTCCTGAGAGGGAACAAACAGCACCCAGCCCACCGGCTGACCCCCATTTATATACTGGGCATGATGTCTATGGTATGTAATACTTTCTTTGGCCAGTTTGGGTCAACTGTACTGGCTATACCCCTCCCAGCTTTTTGCACCTGCACATTAACAAAACCTGGGAAGCTGGAAAACATCCTTGATCTCTTAGCAACGACTAATAACATCAGTGTATTATCAGCATTCTTCACATACCAAATCCCATATTAAATCCAAAACACAGTAGCTACTGGGAGGAAAATTAGCTTCATCCCAGCCAAAAACCAGGACAGGCTCTTACCTCCCTGGGCCAATCCTCTCACAAGCTTTACACTATTCATACCCTCCAAGAGTCTCTCATGCAGTGGCTGATGGCCTCTTCCATATTGAGATGAAATTCTGTGGCTATAAGTCTCTGTTATCTGTTCATTAAGTATGTACTTCCTAGAGCAGGCTTTTCTAAAATGTCTTATCCCAATGAACACAAGAACTTGTACTCATTCTGTTGTTGTTAATGGCCCCAACTTCTTTCTCATTTATTCCCTTAAGAAAGTTTCTTTTTATTCCTATGGCATCTTTCTGACAAGCAAGGTTGGATAAGGAGCAGCCCTTAAAGTGTTCCTAAATGTTATTTTTACTCATCCCTGTTGTAATTCGATCCCAGAAAAAGATATTTTGCAGAAATCCCACAGGGAAATGCTGCTGTATGCTTTCAATCTTCAGTGTAGACCGTGACCTCCATGAAGGACTCACAGTTGGGAAGGGGGCCAGGACATGGGAAGATAGGCACACCCTGAAGCTGGCCCAGATCACTCCTTGTTGATGTAATTTTGTGCCCCTCTGATATGGTGTTTTCCAACTGAAATTAAACTTGGTTTAGAAAGGCACTATGCTGTTTTCCCCAAAGCTTCATCCTAGCCTCTTTGCTGCAGCAGTCTGTGGTTTGCACTGAAAAGTGTCTTGTGGGAGAACCTCAGCAAGTGTAACTCAGTGGAGCTCTAGTAGTGTCAATGGTGCTGTATCAGCTTAAATCAGCTGAGGTCCTTGAGACATGGTTTTGATTGACAGGTTCTATTCCCTGGAAAATGGATGGAATAATCAATGGCTTGTGTTAGCATGGTTTAATATTAACAGCTTTTTAAGAGACAAGCATCCCCAAAGCTGACACTGGCTTTGTTCAAAGAGGATAGAATTGTGTGGACCCTGGAGGATGACTGTGGTTGAACACAAAGGAAGAATAATCTTTCTTGAGGAAATCCTCTTGCATTTTTTTCAAATAATTTCCATGTCATCCCTCAGAAAGGGTTTTCTCATAATCCTCAGCTTTTGTAGGGGAGTCATATTAAAGAGCATGGCTGCTTCTTTAGAACAAATACTAAAGCGAAAAAATTCTTCCAAACTGGAAGTGGAGGAATTCCTCTTCCCCCTCCACCCACAAAAATAAAGTCTGATCACCTACTCCTTCGGTTCTTTCATCAAGATCTTCTCCTTCATTTATCACCTAGAAATATGTCTGTGTTTGATATCAGTTCAATAAGCTTGGGATTTTTTTAAAAAATCAGCTGTCTTTTAAACTATTGATTACTCTTGCCATGGTCAAAGGCAGCAGTCCAGCATCCACAAGTAATCGTAAAAGAGAAAACAAGTGTGCAAATACATCACTTCCCGACAACCTTCTCCTAGCATACCATCTTGTGCTAATGTTGAGTAAAAAATAAAAGGCAGTGAGGACACTTATTTCACTCACCTGAATCCACAGAGGCTGTAAACAGTATGGGAGATCCCACAGACCCTGTAAACAGTATGGAAGCATTATTGTACTATCATCAGGAAAAATATCAGTAAACATCCTGGCAAAAATAATTTTGTAATTCAAGATGCCCACTGTAACTTTTTAATTTGTATTAAGATTTGGTAGGCTGAGCTGTTTACCTTACTAGCTGTTCTTCTCTCAGTTCATTTTTCTCCACTCTTCAGTCCCACATAAGTTACCAGTCTGCAAAGAGCTGGCGTTATTTCATGGTTCTTGCAGGACGGTACAGCTTGCTAGCTTTTGCCTCAATGCACTTCTATTGTTTCTCTTACACAATGCATGCAAACCACAGTGTCAAAGACAATTGTATCACAGAACTAATAATAATGTTCTAGTGTTGGAGAGGGCAATGATCTGTTTTTTTCTTGGACACAAAGTATTTGGCTTTGTCAACTTTTCTATTTAGAAGTTGGATTAGTACCCATAAAGGAGTGCCCTTGAGCCCTTCTCACTTAATTATAGCTCACAGCCTCTGAAAGTAATTCTACTTGGAGTTCTGCAATCATGACAACCAGCTCTTGCAGAGTGCTTTTCTTGCATAGGTCTCAAAGCACTTTATACGGGAAGTCAGGGTCATTCTGCAGGTGTAAAACCTGTGAAATGAGGAGATTGAGTGAGTTGCTGAAGTTCATCCAGAATGTGAGTAGGAAAAAAAAACATAGAAGAATATTAGTCCTTAGTATTCTAGTCATTACAACATCGATATCTTGAAGGAAACATACAGCTTCAAGTCTAGGGGGCAAGTAAAAAGATAATAAATACAAAGGAATTAAAAGCATCCACCAGTGTGTTTTCCAAAGTTTAAAATGTGTCTCTTCTTTCTCTTACCTATTCCCACAGGAAAAGAAGATGTTCTGGTACAGAACCAGTCCCTCCTATCCCCACAACTTTTTGTAGTAATGCTGAGGATCTGGACATTGTATCTTATCAAGATTTTAACCAAAATTTCTCTCTCTTTCAGCATGAGTCTATGGTTCTGGAACATGCTCTATTTCAGTCGATGTCTTGATAGACTACTCAGAGAAACATAACAAAAGATGAGAAATCCCATGGAGAAAGGGAAGCAGCTTTTGCCACTAGAAACATGACATGAAGATTTGAATGATTACCCCTCAAAAAACCTGAAATCTGACCATTAAAAATATGGTCTCCAAAGTCCATCATGCAACACAAGTCACATGCATTTTTTCAGCACCATTTCAGTTTGCTTGGTTGAAGTAGAAATTATTTCTGGGTATTAACACATAAACATGTAACATCAGCTGTCCAGTTTTAAAGGATTCATACAGTGATGATACAGACCCTAGAGTTTTCAAACTGCCAAACACTTTTTAACTTGGATGGGAATTTCACAACTAGCTAAGTATCTGTCCACTGTCATTTATACTAGCCTTAGCACAACTAGCATTTTCTAGAGGATTAGCCAGATTTATTACACAAAGTGGGTTTAGATCTAAAGATTCCCCAAAACATTACAAGTAGTATAAATGAGTAACAGATGCATTAAGAGTTTTCCATCTTTGTTGCCCAGGTCCGTCAATAAAGATGTTGTCTGAAAATGTCTTCACAGTGGTCTGTGAACTTCATGGTGTACTTCAGTAAGACGTTAGTAGATTAGCATTCACATCAAAATCACGATAGCACATGACACATTAAAAAATCTTACTAGACAGGTGAAAAAAATAATTAGCTGACAAATGGACTTGTGCTCTCATTGAGATCAGAAGACACAGGCTTATGTAACCCCTCTGTGAGTTAGAATTTCACCTGAAAAAATATTAAATCAGAACAGCACACATTAGATCTCCTAATGTCCATCATCCCGACACAGCAGTCCACTTTGAAAGAAAGAAGCTAGGGACTCTGTCTCAATATTTATTTTCTTCTCTTATACACATTCTAGTAATAACCCAAATGTTTTATCATTGATTTCTGTTGATGTTGAAATCAAAGGTTAATCCAGGTAAATGGCTGTCAGCATGCTCACATACTTTTGCAGCACACTTTGATCACTGGGGCAACAGAAGAGGCATGACAGCCTCAAATTTCAGACATGGGTCAAGATGTGGGAGGGACAGGTTCTGCATCCAAATCATCAGAAATTATCTGGGAGTGGAGCATCTACATCCTGTTGGCTTCCTTTAAAAACTGTAGCTTGAGTCTCTCCCCGACTTTGTTCCTTCTCTTTTAAAAAGGATTATTACCTCATTCTCTGCTTGTCTGCTTAGGTAATACATGCAGTGGAGTCAAGGATCAACTATTGCTCTTGAGGGCTTGGTGCAATGGAGTTACATTCTTAAATAGGAATCTCTTATTGTAACCATACTGCAAATCCATTTGATGATAACAGCAGAAATTTTCTCCTCTGGAGTCTTGAACACAGTGTTGTCTGTGACCATTTAGCTCAGTACTTAAACAGAACTAACTCCCCCCAAATTATTCCTATATTTTAAATTACATTCCTCCTTTTTCCTGAGGACTACAGATTTTGAAGCAATGATTACTTTGAGAAGAATAACAGCATCTTAGCTAAGAAACTTTCAGTGTGCTTTTAATTTCAGCTAAGAAGTACCAATCTGAGTCTAACAAGATGTTTACATGTTACACAGACATGTCAAGTACAGACATGTCATGTGGTCTCTCCATTTAATAGAATGACAGCAAGAGGAAAAGAAAGCACTTGAGGGATTAATACAATCATTACTTTCAAGATGCTTCTGTTTGAAGGAACCTTGAAGAGGTTTCCATCATTCTGCACAGATGAATTTCTTGAGGAGAAGAAAAACCTAAAGCAAAGCCTGTAAGGGCTCACCAACCATCTGAGAAGGGCCCAGGTCCAGAAAAGGCACAGAGGGCATTCACTGATCATATTTTCACTAAAGCTTTTCATACTTAACTGTCAGTACCAACACTGATCTCCTTGCCACCTTGACTGAAAAATCTCTTTTTATCTCTGACTCTTGATTTAGCTACAGCTCATAAATCAAGTCTGTCACTAAATTCAGCTAGTGCTTTCGCTGCGACATACCTGAGAGCATGTCCCTCTTCAGCTCCCACTAAAATAATCTCTTATACAGCTTTCATCACCGTTACTTCTATCTAGTCCTCCTAATCCCCACAGTACGCAGGAGTTACAGCAAATCCCATAAACCACTTGCTGTTTGTACCAGTTTACACCTAGCTCAGCTCCAAAACCAATGTGGAAGCTTGATAGAGAAAAGCCTGGAACCACCCAAGTGGGTTCCATAACCCAGCAGGGTCCAGGTGCCAGGAACAAAAGGGAAAGGAAGCCCTTCCAGGAGCTTTATGGGGGTAGGGCTGGGTCTATGGAGGTGGTGTCCTGTTGCTGTGTTAGAAGGGCTTTTTCATCAAAACCTTAGGGAGGGTACAGGAAGGTTATGGAAATCATTGCCAGTACTCTGAAAGACAGAAGTGTCTTGCTGTTCAATGGGATGGTGTTTTGAGAGACTGGAGTATATGGAGAGCCCTCTCTTTCTAAATACCTTTCAGTCTATCATCGAAGCGGCCATTACTAACCTTTTCGAAATCCCTACTAGGCTATATCACAGTCTCCCTACACTCCCTTACTGCTTCCTTCTGATTTTGGCATCAAATTCATTCGTTTCATCTTCACTTTCAGTTCTCTGAGCATGACTGCTGCATGAATCTCTGTTCTACTTTCTCATCAAACTGTTTGTCCTTGCCGTATTGCTTTTCTATCTCATTACCCCCTTGGTTTCCTTTCCTTTCCTTTCCTTTCCTTTCCTTTCCTTTCCTTTCCTTTCCTTTCCTTTCCTTTCCTTTCCTTTCCTTTCCTTTCCTTGCCTTGCCTTGCCTTGCCTTGCCTTTCCTTGCCTTGCCTTGCCTTGCCTTGCCTTGCCTTGCCTTGCCTTGCCTTGCCTTGCCTTGCCTTGCCTCTGTATTTCCATCTGTATCTTGAATGACCTCTCAGTTCACCCCATTAGTAAAAATCTCATCTCTATCCTTATAATATCTTAGAGCATGAACATGTTAGTTCACAGCAGTTGGTTAGGTGAGAAAAAACAAACAGGAGTCTTGCAGTACATCATATATTGGTGAATGAGCATCTCAGTATTAATACAACACCACTAAAGACAAATTACTTAAGAGCTTAACTGCCTCTGAAGTTGCATCTTTTCCTATGCTGGATTATTAAGGAAAGGAGACAGACATCTAAGCATGAATAATCTAAGATTAGGTAAGGATTTGGGCATCCAAATGAACTCATGTGTGCCAGAATAGTATCTTACTCTTCACGTCCTTAACATATTCACAGTAATGATTCTTCTGTAGAATAAGAGAGGTGCATAGATAAAGCACAAATAGAAAACTGAGGACAGGACTTGAGGACTTTAGACTTCAATTCTCATTTTGTCAGTATTCTATTTAACAAAGAGACCCTGAGGGAAAACATCCAAATCCAAAAGCTCTGCTTATTTTTAAATACTCAGTATTGAGTGTGAGAGCGCAGAAGTCAAGATAACTACAAAGGATGGTATTATAGTATATATTCTCCAGAATACTAAGAAGACACTCTGTCTTAACTTCTTTAATGCATTGTCACAGAAGAAAACTTACTTATTTTTATGTATAATGTGTGCGAGCTACCAGTTTTGATGGACTACAGGGGGCAGATACCTGGACATCAGTGTTGGTAGGGCTGCTTAAGTGCAAAATGTGAGGGTCCTCGCCATGTTTGGAAGTCAGAAACAACTATTTCTCTGGAATACAGATATTTGTAAATTGCAATTATGCAGAATGATCTAGCTGATTCATATTTACCTGTTCTTGTCAAAAGCTGATGCATTGAAAAGGGTTTCTTTTGTTCTACAGAAGCTATCTGGAAAAATAGATAGGTAGTGTCAGATATTATTTAGGTACCCCATGTAATTTTAGCCATAAACTGAAGCTAAGAATCCCTCAAAGAAGACAAAGCATTCCCTAACTTGAAGCTTCCTTGTTATCGAACAGGTACAGAAACTTTCTTCAGAACAATAATAAAGATGGAAATACCACTTACTGATCTATGTCTTCTCTTTCTCAATTTTTTTCAGTAGGGGTTGTGTACTAAACGTGCACATTTTCTAGTGCATGTGTGACCAGGTTGTTCACTACAATGGTTTTCTAAGAATTAATATTGAGTCTGGCAGTACGGAGAACAAGGCAGTCTGACTAAAAGCTCCAACACACGGGCAATTCTGAGTTCAGAAATACACTTTTTCTCCTTGTGTTCCCAGCTCCCTGGGTTTTTCATGAGAGAATTTCTTCTGCATAATGCACACTGTGTTCTTCTCCTCCTGTCTGCTCCTGGCGGAGTCGGGTCACTGTTATCATTTCAGACTCCCTGAAGTTTCTTATGACCTGTGGTATCACTAAATGAAATATTTGTTCTCTTTGCATTCTTGTCACTCTTTGTAGGGAAGCACTAAAGCTGGAATTTAGCAGCCCTGTAGAGGCAGTGTAATTCCCAGACAATGTTCTACAAATTGACAAATTCCCTGTGCCTTTATAGTGTGTAACCCTCAGTAGTTGTTGTCTTTCCCCCACTTTATTTTGTTTCTTATCTCAGTGCACATAGGGTTTCCACTGTGAGTTGCCTCGGGCAGGTGAGTTTACAAGATGAAAGCATCATCAAACACTTGAAGCTTCCATCAGTTTTGCCCAGCAAACACTGAGAGACTTGAACTGATTAGATTTTTGAGGAACAATCAAGGTCACGCCATGTTGATTGATCCTTTGTTTTCTACTGAGGTTATAGTCTTCTGTCTACATTTTGGAGATAAACTATGCAAGCAACAGAAGGTCATGGACTATGAATAGGGCTTACTTAGAAAAGTAGGAAATAAATGAGAAAGTTCATGATTTTTGTAAAATCTGTGTAGATCACAACTATTTTTAAGACTGCAAAATCCTGCCTTTGAAAGGTCGCACTCCATGCAAGGGAGATATTTAAAATCTTAAAAATAAAATTGTGGAAGGAAAAGATTCACCTGTAATTTATCAAAATAAAATTAAATGATCAAGACCTTTTAGCTGACCTGAAGTGCTGTAAAACAATTTACTATCTGAAGACTTGAACTATGATATCTACCTTTTCCCCGTGCAAAGACTGCAGTTTCATGTTAGAGTCATAGTAACAGGTCTCCCAATGCCTTAATTTCTATCAACAGTAGACAGGGACAGGCTATGAAATGCTTAACATTTTTTTTTTATTCTGAGACACTAATGAGGCCTGTAGACATTGTGAAGTATTAAAATAAAGCATCTGTCTCCATTAAGAGATTGACAATAATATGCTTTCTCTTTTATAAACATCTTATTGCCTACAAGAGAGACAAATATCCATACGTTGAAGTTCCAGGAGTCCAATGCTGTGGAAAGAAATTAGTATAATTGAATGAGATTCTTCATTAATTGAAACTGATTGGTTTATGGTTATCCTCTTGCCATCCCATACCACCAGTCTCCTCATAGAGTACTGAGTATTTTTTCTCTGCTCTCACTATCAAAGCTAATATCTTTACAAGAGTCAGCAAATGCAGAGGGCTATTTTCTGCTTCTTACTATGCTGAAAAAGCAATTTCTTACATGTTTCCAGCTCTGCCTATGTAATCCTGCTGGTCAAGAATTATTAAGCACTGTCAGCAAATGAAGTGCAACAGTGGCTGCTTCAAAGACCGGTCAGATATATAGATAGTAATCATGCAAAATAAAACGTAGTGAGTTCATACTGAGCCAGCAGCACCTATCTTGCTGAAAACTCAAACATGCTTTCCAAGACTGCCCTCAGGGATTTCCTCTGTCGATGTACAGCCCTGAGAACAGTGAAGACAGATGGGATGCTAGACAGCCTGTCTGTAGGGATGAGCTCAGCAGTAATGATGGTATAGTCTATCCCCAATGCCAGAAAGTGATGTTGGGTTTCAAAATAATCATGGAGTGAGGCCACACATTGTAAACTAAGAGTGTTTCTAAACATGTTTTTAAACATCAGGTTTTTAACCATCATTTGGGAGATACAAAAGTGGATGCATGAACATGCCATAAAAATTTGAGATCTGAACTAGTAAAAACACAGACTTCTCCATCTGCTTGCTCTATCTATTCTCTCGCTTGCCAGGGATAAGCTATTGGTTTACTTCCATCACTTCTCACTAGTCTGCCTTTCTCTTTTTTTCCCATCTCATGCCCATTTCTCTCATCTCATGCCCTCTTTCTCTCATTTTGTCTTTTGGATAAAGTATACATTTCACTCTGCTTCCCTGAGACAAATTTTTGTTCATGGTTTCCAAGGATCTCCATGGTATCCTAGACCTTCACCACCATCAAACTTAATGCCTTTGTTATTTGTAAGTGAAAGATCCATGAAGCCTATGGAAGGAGCTAGTGAATGTGGCCAGAGTTTTATTCTTCCCGTTTAGATATCCTGTGTTTGTATTTCACCTAGCTTAGCGGGTGACTAGACTGGAATGTCCAGTTGTATTGCTTTATGAGAGTAAAATGCAAAGAATTGTTTTCTTGCGTGATAAAATACCTGCAACAAGTTAAAAATAAGAAAAAAAACCCCCAAGAGTAATTACATGAAAAGAGAAATGTCCTGCTGAAGATACGTCCTACTTGCTTAGGGAAGGCATTATTTAAGCACATATAGCTTTGTGTTTCTGTAACAAACTACAAAGGATTTGGATCATGGTTGGTATTTGAAACAGCAGACACTTACATAGTTTTACGCGCAAATGACAGCATTCAAGGATGAAGTACGGCTCATGTCACAGTCAAAGCAAGTAAAAACTACAACTAAACTACAGATTTGAACAAAATTAATGGATTAATTTCTCAAATTTCAAACCCTTGCAGTCTTTTTCACAAAATTACTGTCAATCAGCAGTCATTGATGGTAAGTTTTTGAACAATATTTGCATTATTATGCAACTCACAAATATAATACAGTATTTGTGAACTGAAGAGTGGTAATGTACACTACATGCAACCACTATAAACTTTATTCATTTCAATGTATTCACTTAATGCTATTCTAGACCTTTAAGAGACCATCTGAAACAGCTTTGTCCTTTCTTCTCTGCATTTCTTTATATTTATTTTGCAAAGAAAGTCAAAGAAAATTCCTTTGAGATGCAGGACTAAAACTTTGGTTAATTTTCAGCTTCTCCATTTATTTTCCCTGTAATCTAAAGCAGATTGCTCTCTAACCCCTCACTTCAGCCCCCTGTCTTTATTTGGTAATGAGAAGACTTCTTTTATTCATCTTTTTTCCTGTCTTGTCTATTTTAGTTGAAAGTATTTGAAGACCAGAATTCTCTCTTTTTTGCAAATATTGCTTAGCCCAAAGATGCCTTATACTAGCTGGCGTCACTAGAAGGTGTTGTAAGACAAACAACTCACAATCACACCACTTTTGCTAATAATTTGTTATAATTTATCATATACCTTTTTTTTTCTGATGGAAACCAAAGCAGTTCAATGTGCAAAGAGTTGTTTCTTTGGAGAAAGTTGTGGAAGGCTCTGCAGGGAAAGGCAGTGTTAATTCCTTTTCTCTTAGCTCAGTTTTCTGCATTTAGGACTCAGCATATGCAAAAGCACCTATTGAATCCTCTATAGTGGATATCTACTAATCAATAGGCAACTGTGCTCTTGCTGAGTCCAAATGGAAAATGATGCAGCAGAAAACAAAATGTGCTAGGCTAAAACTTGAGGTCCTTAGTTGTTCTCACATTTCTTTAGTCACAACTCTAAATAAGCCAGAGGGACTGCAGGATTTAGTTTCCTGCATTACTCTTATTGTTGAGTTTATCTGGGAGGTTATTTCAGCCGCTTACATAGCAAATGTGAAAAAGGCTGGTATCAAACTAACATTGCCAGTCCTAACTAGCTGTTGTAAATTTTGAAAACGTTGACAAGTACACTACACTAGCGATCTGGATAATTGGCATTTGGTAACAGACTTCATCAGGCTTTTAAAAATATAATAATAAATAAATCCTGGGTGCAGCATCAGTATTTCTGAACCAAGTAATTTTCATTAGATTACAGATGAAACAAAGAAGTTGCAGAAAGATGAGGCAGGTCAAAGTAGTTCTCCTCTGATCAGGCAGGGATTTAGAAGAAAGGTTCAAGCATTGCAGTCCATCTCTCCACCATCTACATAAAATCTCAAAATAAAAAGTTGCAAGCCCTTGCTTTTCATGAGCTTCCTTTAGTTCCTCTGAGGCTTGGAAAGGCTTTTTCAAAAACAGGAAGATTTTGAAAAGTTTTTAGTTGGTGATTGAGTTGACAATATGAAATTTTCTTCATGTTCCTTTGCAAAGAGGCTCTATGAGGAAAACAATTCTTCAGAGCTTAGAAGTTTTCTCACACTCTTTCTTCAGGTATTTCAGAAAAATTCTGTTCTTCTTCAATTAGGGCAGTCCTGAGATTCCTTCAGAGATTAATAAAAAGGATTTCAAATCTTTTTTTCTTTTTTTTTTCCACCAGCATCTGCCAACTAGTCCCTCCAAGTGTGAGACATGCAGGATTATTGAAGCTTTATTGTAGCAGACAAAATGTACAGGGTGAGAGGAAAGAAAGTTCAAGGGAGACATGAAGATGATAGACCTGAGTTTCAGCAGAGCCTGAGGTACCTCCAGTGGCAGACAATGACCTGGCTACTTTGAGGCCATTAAAATGAGTGGGATAAAAGTACTATTTAAAGTGACTTGAAAGTGCTATTGTCCCTACAGATGTCAACTGTTCCTGCAGAAGTCCTGAGACCCATGTATCAGGCAGACAACGTATAAATTCCTTTGTTTCCATTTGCTGCTTATTAAATAAAAAGATTTTGAAGAGGACGGGACTGGATCTGTTGAGTTGATCCATGCCAGTCCTGAGGAGAATGCAAGAGCAGCAGCTCTCCAGTGGATATGTCCACTGGATATGGACGCTCTTGCATATCTCAGTGAATCTTCACAGGGCAATATGTCTTTTTGGCATCTTCCCAGACCCTGCCTCAGGTACCTGTTCATGGTTCATTTCCAGAATATGTGACCTTATGAAAGTCTGCTTTTCAAACATGGGAACATAATTAAAACCTCTGAATTTTGCATTTGTACACTCGAACCTGGCACCAGAGGAGTTAGAGGTTGCACATGCAAACAAAAAGAACAGTTGTGCGTTTTAGTACAGCACCTGTCTCTGGCAAAGGTATCTTTGCTATGCCAAGGAGAATTATTATAAATAAACAGAGAGTATGTTTGTGATTTGGCACCTGTCTCTCTCTTCCCATCTGTCTCTAATATAAACATAAACATCTCCACCGGAATTTCTGAGTGTGCAAGTTTGTTGCCACTGTTTCTTGGTTAACAGTCATGATGACCCTGGCAAATGCACTCAGAAACTCAGCTCTTTGGGTTGAATTTAACACATTTTTCTCAGTTTGGGATTCATCAGTGTGAAATACCTGCTTAAAGGAAGGGTTGTTAACACAAAAAGGCTCTATGCAGCCTCCCGTCAGCGGTTACTTTCCCATGTGATGAATCACTACATCCCACACAGTCCAAAGGACCCGAGTGCAACCAACTTTCCTGGGCAAGGTAGAGAGGGCTTAACAAATCTAAATGATCCCCCCAATCAAACATAATTTGCATGTCGCTGACAAATGCATTTTTATTCCTGTGATCAGTAGGGTGTTTAGAAGTGAAACCTCTTTGCCTCCTCTGATGACCCTCCCTATGCAAGTTTTCCTCCATTTGCAGGTTCCAAGCTTAAGCCATGTTTCCAGACATAACATCGGATCATGCCGTGTTACGAATTTGGTCCGGATCAGAGCACACAGTCATGTTTCTGCCAAATTACCCAAGCACTGCTAAAGAGTGGAAGCTGACTTTCTGCGCTTACGTCAGCTGTGCAAGGAAAGACAAGACTTGATTGGGCATAAAGTCTGTTTGTGTAAGGTGGACCTGGCAACATTGTTTTTACCAAATAGTAGTCTTTATGGGATACATGTGTGTGTGTGTATAAATATATATATATATTTTTTTTAGGGGTGTTATTTTAAATACAAATCCATTTCATGGTCTGGTTTGCACACAAGCACACAAACAATTGTGTTGGTACAACTGTGACATGGAGGCAGGGACAGCTGGGAACGCCCAGAGCTGGGATTCCCTCTGATGTCCCTATAATGTGCATTTATGACCTCAGTCTCTGTACAATGACACCTTCAATAACGCCTGAAGAAGAAGCAATCTCTGACCAGCTTTCCTCCCTAACTTAAAAAAAAAATTCTCTTTGCCGCAACAATCTGTCTGACTGTATTTTAGTACACTGACAAACTCCTTAGCCTCTGCTATTGAGTGGGGTAATTGACACAGGTGGGTTAATTGTACAGGTGGAATCTTATAGATCACAGTAAATACATTTACACAGTAAACACGTTACTTATGGTTTTATATTCCAATGCAACCATGGGCACTTTAATACCAGCTTCTATTTTAGGGTAACAATACATGATGGAATAAGGGTGGAAACGAATGTATAGTAATTTACAGCTTTGTGCCTACAATTTCCATGAAGATTGGTAGGTAAGGGGGAAAAATCTGATATTGTTACAGTTGACATTAGTAACTAAAGTTAAAGCATGTCATAAATAATTGTCTCATTAACTTTCTCCAAGTTCATAGGCTTGATAGGGATATCACTACAGCTGACATAAAACTTCTGGTAAGGTGAGGAAAAATAGAAAATCTTTTGCAGGTTTGGCCTAAAAATCTTATAGCTGCTCTGACATACCAGAACAGGGACATGTCAGTGGTAAAGGAGTTTTCTGAGGACTTGGCTGCTACTGATTTCATTATGCCTTAACTTAGGGCTGAAATGGCCTGTTTTTAAGAGCAACAGGAAAAAAAAAAAGAAGAAGAAATGAGATAAAGAAAGTGATTTATCTAACCGTAAAGTGGCCTTTAAACAGAATTCAGCTATTTTAAATCATCTGTACATCAGTATGATACATTGTCTTTATATCAGTTACCATTTTTTCTCTTTTGCTCACTCCTTTCTGCTCTTCCTACCATGGTGTGAATTCCCTCACACCCCTACAGTTCCCAGAGAAGGCACAACCTGATGTCAGCCACACACTGCCACCTCCAAAGGACTTGAGTAAAAGATGCTACTGGCAAGGTGATGTACTGAAGGTTTGCTGACCGCTGTCCAGGTCTATCTGGAACTCGATTAATCTATGAGCCATTAAGTAAATGAAATGTAAAGCTGTTTCCCTGTTTCTCTGAAGTATCAATACATTAGTGCAGTCTGCTTAGGCTCCGAGCCATTAAAATAATAGAGTTAGGAGTACTCACACACTCACCGTTTTCAGGGAATTCGGCCTCATGCCCTGCTCTTCTCATTAGAAAGAAGACAGATCATATTTGTCTTTTTTCTCTTTTTTTTTTCCTCCTGTTTATATTCCTCCATCCTTCCTTCTGGAAAGCTTCCCAGAGTAGCCTCCCCTCTCTTTACCTGCCTTGCTCTGGGAAGCGCCTCGCTGCCAGCTGGCTTCCCAGGGGGGTTGAGGCAGCCAGATTTATTGCAGCAAGGCGACCTGAGCCACTCTCTTGTCTGGTCTGCGAGTGAAGAGGATCAACAAACCTTTCCTTATCACCTCTCTAAGACATAAATGCATTTGGGACTTTCTGATCACCTAATGTACCATTTAGCCAGTGCAAAGGTTTTGCTTGTAAAGTCCTGAAAATTAACATTGGCAGTTAAGACACCGATTAATAGAACAGCATCTATGGTAGGTACTTATGTGTCCTCTGTGGCTGTTATATCTCAGCAACCCACAATCTTTCATTTACTTATCCTCAAGCAGTGCCTCATAATGCACTGAAAAGAGACTCCAAAATTTGTCTTTGTTACTTGCTTAACTCGATGAAACAGTGATATTATTTAATTACTAGTAAATGTTTTTGGGTTTTTTTTTTTTTTACTATTGGAATACAAAAGATGAATCTGTGGGGAAAATCTGCATATTTTAATAATCTTACCAACTTGTCTTAATGAGGAAAGCAAGGTTTGGCCTTCTCCTCCTCTATGTTGCACTCTTCCTTTCTTTGCACCGCACTGCCTCTGGGGTGATGAGTAATTACATTCCCTGTTCAGGCTTTGTCTATAACTTGCCTCATGCTCAGATTGTGATTATCTTCTGGAGATCTCAGCCTGGATGGGAAAAAGTGCACAAATAGGCACAAATGCCTATCTGTGGGCTTGCAAATGCAGCACAACCCAATGGGAAACGGCTTCTATTCACTTGCTATGTTAAGTAAGCCACCTGGCTTCCCTGTGTCTCATTTATTCCTTCTGTAAAATGAGAGGCGCTTACCTTCTGTGTCTGGAACAAATTCCTTCTTGATCCAGTCTTGTATCCTTTGACGTTTTCCTGGATCATTTTTTCCATGCTGCTTATAAAAACAAGTGTCTGTATCCTGTAGTCATGCCCCAAACCCCATTGAGAAACTACATTTCCATTGCTTCTTAACCTGCAGTCAAGCTGCTTTTTGTTTCCATTGCTGAAAACCCTAAGCTCAAACTTGAGCAAACTCTGTCGTGATTCCTGCCAGTGCCTCCAGGCAAGTGTTGCTTCATAATATGTGCAAAGTAATGCCTTTGGATTGGCTGCTCTAAGCCTATTTATTTCAAGTCTAGCTCAAGAATTCTTATCTTCTGGTCATTACAGGTTTCTTTCTTTGGTTTGGTTTTCTGATTCCCTGAGGCTGCCACAGTATTCCTCAGCCTCCCCAAGACCTGGGTTCTGCTATATGAGTTGTCAGATGACTGCTCAAGCAGTAAAGAAACTACAAGTTTGGATTATACATTGGTAACAGGTAGCTGAAAAGTGGCCTACCTGTAGCTATGCAAAAATTGAGAAGAATTAACACTTAAAAACAAAAGGTTTGCTTTAAAAAAATAAAAATTAAAAAAAAAGCTTTGCCATCAATAAGCAGGGATTCATCAGTAATAATGAAGAGAGAGTCATGTTATACGGTACAGTTAGCCTCCAGTCCTGCTTCCCTTCACTGTCTCCCCTGGGTTATGTTTGATAAAGTTTGTTCCTTGGCTCTACCCCAATGGTTGGCTTCCTCTCACTGACCATTTGAAATCAAGTCAGATACCTGAAACACTGGCTGCGGCAAATGCAAACAACCTTTTACAAAAAGCAATATTTATTAGACCCTTGAAAATTACTTAGTAAACGCAGCAGGGTTGCTACTTGTTATTTTTTTATTTTGAATGCAGAGAACCAGAGTTTATGATGTTATCTTGAGGAGAAAATGTCTGGGCGCATCAGAACCAAAGGCACTGGTGGCAGGACATACGTGGTTGTCAGCACATTCATAGTGAGGCTGTTCCTCACTGTTTCCATAGAACAGTATGGTCTTCTCATTGGGTCACTACAGCTCTATTATGTCTAGGGATGGTGGAATCGGCATTTTTCTGCACAAATAGCCCAATTCAAATTCTGTGCTCACACCAGCGTAACTACTAAGTATGCTCTGAAGGCAATGGGAATGTTTCACAGTGAATGAGATGTGAAGGTAATGGGAATGTTTCACAGTGGACGAGATGTGAATGGAAGAGGATTTGGTTCAAGGAGGGCCACTTATAGCTTACTTAGTAGTTGGTGAATTTGATGCTAACCATTGCGACTCCTACTGATGACTGATTGTTTACTTCCAAATACATTTTGCTAGAGGTACTGTTGGTCCTCAGAAGTCTCCACATAGTATTTTTCAGATGACATTAACTTTAAAAATCTTCCCATCCCTGCTTCAGAAACTCCAACAACAACCAACTACAAAATCTTGAAATTCTTTTCTTAGAATTCGTTTTCTGTAAATTCATGCAACTCATTGTTACATCTCACTAGAGCCCTTTAAAGCATACTATAACCATTTTGAGCTTTTGAGTTATTTTTTTGCCGTTGAAATGTGAATTAGAACTTTAGTCTGTTCTTTCATGTTACCTTAATTTAGTGTTAATTTTAGAACTACTTTGAGTTACAAAACAGATTAGAGATTATAAACTGAGTTCCCCTTTTAGAGTATCTGATTTTCCTTATGGAGTAGTGAGCATCCAAAGACAGTTTTATACTTCCTTATTAAAAAAACCTTTCTTTCACTCTGTAAACTGGATTTGCCACTGGTAGAACTTGTGGCCAATGGCACTGAATAGTAAATGTGTTGTTTATCTATAAAGTCCCATGAAACATTGTTGGCAGCCATTCTGTAAGCTTTTCATCTATGTCTAACATTACATTCATCCAGGTGGGAAGGTCAGACCACATCTTGGAGCATGTGGGCAATTTTGCTTCTCTAAAGGTGCTGTTTCCATGCATGACTTTATCAGAACTCACTTTCTGTAGCTGTTTCAGGTGCCATCCTCACTCTGCTTATCTGGATGTTCAAGTGATTAGCTCCCTGAAAAGCATGCATTGTTAGATGGTTGGGTGGCTCTGTCTAAGAATGGACACAGCAAACCACACCAAAGGCAACAGAAAGCCCACACTGATTTCAGCGGGATTTGAGTTAGATCAAGTTGAAACAAATAATACCTTGAGGACTTGAGGCAGGTTGATTTTCTTTATTTTTGCCTTAATCTCCCTGTGACTGAAAAAAAAATCCTTAAGGAATAAGCTGGCTTCTGTTGGCAGGTTATACTCGCACAAGCAAAACATGATATGATGCCAAAATATTATAGTGATGTTTTATTTGAAGTGGACACCTGCACACTAGGAGCTGGCTTGCAACCAATGACTCATTCCTCTATTCAGTTCAATTCAAAAAGATTTAATTGGCGTGATAAGCTATACAAGCGTAGCCAAAAGATTAAAGAGGCAGATCTTTTAGATACATGTTAAAGGATGGGTCTAATCTACTCATACAGGAGCTATATACTTGGAAGAGTTTGGTCTCTGGCACACATTTAGCTACTACAGTCCATCCCTAATCCGATATGAAATTAATGTATTTTTTCCTCTACAGACTACACAGATTTTTCCTTGTTTTGTGTATATATATATCTCTATGTGGACATGAGTGTGAAGTTTGTTCCTAACTACCTCAGTAAAAAGATTTCTTGCAGCCCCTCGTGTTCTGGACTTTACAATGGAAGTAAGTCACATCTTTGTCTTCCCACTGTCACTTTGTTTGCAAGGTCAGTAACAGCTGGGTTGATCCTGTGAGTTTCCCTAACTGTTTGGAGAAATCCTGGGCCAAATGCATACATCCAGAAGAGAGGATTTGAAACAAGTGGCTCTGTTTCTTAAGAAGACTTTTTTCGAGACAGGTAATCCTTTCCTAAAAGGTATGAATATCTGACTTCTAACAAGTTCTTCCCAAAGGAGATTAGTCTCTGAAATATGAATCTAAAAATTTACAAAATTTTTTTTAAAGTATTTTTTCTGAATTGAATGCCGATTGTGGTGGTAGACAAGAATCTGCTTTAGCATGGTAAAAATGCTGAAGCACTTTTTGAAACCCACAGTTCACATAAGGCATAATACAGGTGAAATGTCACTTTATTTTTCTCTCAGTACCAACTGTAATCTTGGAAGACTGTCCAGTAAACAAAAAAATGAGTCTACCAAGAAAGAGGGTTTACATCTAGGTGTGCCTAATATTTTCCCTAGGTAACTTATTCTTTTGCCCTTTTTCACCTTTATGGTGTCTCCAATGACTTCAGTGAAGCTTCTTCAAACACATACTAGGTCACGTACTTTGGCTGTAGTACCTGCAAATAGAACAACTCTTACTGCTGAACTTTAACCTTTCCATACTTTTTGAAGAAAACATCTCTGAAAAATCTGTCCCAGACATCTTAACTAACCTGAGAGTGAACATGGACGGTATTAGAAAGAATCCCTTGGAAATAAGAAAAAGCCAAATACAGAAAATGCATTGAAATTGAATGCTAGAAGTGTTGCTGCAGAACTGACTGCTAGACACTGAGATCATGATGACCTCCAAGAGATGCACTCATAGCAGGAGAGTCACTGAGAGCACCTAACATCCTTGTGCAATACTCGCTGTGGCCTCCCCACATGAAGAAGTGGCTGAAGTTTAACTGAACTGTCAGCTTTCGAAACTTGACCTTCAGCATGGGGGGGGGGGGGGGGGGGGGGTGTGATAGGAATGGGAACCATCACTCTGTTCCCAGGAGGGTAAGCTTCAAGTACATATTTCTTCTCATTCAGCTGAATGTGTTTGGTAGCTTTACTTTGTGAAATTTTAAAGGCAGGTTTTTGCTTATTAGATCTTGTAAGGAAGACTACTGAAAGCAGTGTCCCTTATCTTCGCACTTGCATTTATGTAATAGCTACACCGAATATTTGTTCCTCCATTCTTCTTTTAAGATAGTTTCTCTTTGACTGAAACACCTCCTCTCCCTCATTCAAACATTTTTTCTGTCTGCTGTGGTAGTGCCTGTAGGCTTCAGTCATGGATTAGAGCCCCACTCTACTATGCTCTGTGTACATAAATAAGAGAAAAGGGAATTCCTCCCCCTATGGATTTAACCTTTATAGGTTTGCAGCCCTTGAAACTGCTTTAACAGCACAGCTGATATAAACTGAAGGGAAGGAAACTGTCCTTCAACCTGCTCTTTCGTCTCTGGTCATCTGAGCCTGACTGATACCATCCAGAACTGAGTAGGAAACGATTTTTCACCCATGAACATTTTAAAGTTCTTTCTTCCTCTTTCCTGGGACAAAACTAAGAATATGAAGGCTACTTGGGTCTTCGTTCTTTCTTAGGAGGAAAAGAAAACAAATAACTAAACAGACTGAGACAAAGACACCCCACAAGAGCCCTATTTCACAATAGAGAGAAGACTGGAAGTCACATCTCTGCAAATTTTTGGCGAGTGCACTGAATATCCTCCCCTCCGGGACCATTGCTCTCAGGATCTCCCCCACAGTTCAATATTCTTCTGCCAGAATCCTTGTCTCTGCACCCCAGCAGGCAGAGCATACTCCTCAGATAGGGAAGACTGGGAGATGCTGTGCTCCACAGTTTGCTGAGCCAGAGCTTGGACCTGAACTTGGACTGATCTGCAAAATGCTCTAGATCTGCAAAATCTTTATGAGGAAAGCTCTTCCAGAATAGACAATTCCTTGCCCAAGAAAATGTCCTATTTCAATAAACATTTTTTTTCCAGCAAGGAAAAGAAAGATTCATTAAAAATACTCAATTAGTCTTACCCACAATTTGTATTGCAGAACTGACACTACCTAGTGTATTTCTTAGGCTTTCCACATAGTAAAATATCTTACATATGGAGTCAGATCTCTCCATCTTCTAAGCAAGAGATAATCTGTCTAACCGAATTGAAAAACAGAAGGCTAAGTAGTGCTAGACACAGAGTGACTGGTTGAAATGAACGCAAGTATATAAATACCACATCGAACAAAGCAAAATGCACAAGTACAGTAGGGTACAATGATGTTAATTTGGAAACATTGAGACTTGAAAGAGACATCATAGGCTTTGAAAGTCGCCTCTCAGACTGCTGGATGTGGAAGCTCTCTGCTTTATTAGCATTCTAATAACAACTCCTGCATCTGCCTTGGTAAATACTGCAGGGAGAGGGCAGCTGCAAGATCCTATTGTATGCTGCTAAAGTGAATGCTAATGAGGGTCCTGAAGCAGCCCTCCTAGTTCCAACTGGGGATATTAAAAACATGAAACCTGTCCTGTAAATAGGAAAGGGGGTGGATCAAACGAAGGACTAACTTAACAACCTTCTATTATAAATTGTCAAAATACTGTTTCCCAAGGGATTTACTCCATCTGATGTCTATTTCAGCTTCCTATCTACTGGTTCTATTGGAAGAATCAAAGATCAAAGTATGTGGGTGATGGAAGAAAAACAAGCCAGTTATCACCAACTATGTTCATAACCAAATGTTGGAAATTTACTTCTTGCAGCAAGCTGTATTTAGTGTTCTTCAGACACAGACTAAGATTTAGATGCCACAGAGCCATGCTTAGAGTCCCATGTGCTGGTCTCACGTCATTATTCCACAGACACAGATATAATTTTCTGACTTCTTCTTTGAAAAAAGCTTCCCCCCCCCCCCCCCATATAAACATTACAGCAACATCTGTCTACCTGCAAAGATCCTAAACAATAGTTTCAAGGTGAGCTGCTTGATCCTGTCACCTCAAAGGCTGTTCAGCCCTCATGCTATTCCTCATCTCCCACCATCAGCAGAGAGTTCAATGTGGGGCGGGACTGAGGAAGGACAGTCATAGAATCATAGAATCAGAGAATCATAGAATAGTTTGGGTTGGAAGGGACCTTTAAAGGCCATCTAGTCCAACCCCCCTGCAATGAGCAGGGACAACCTCACTAGATCAGGTTGCTCAGAGCCCCGTCCAGCTTGACCTTGAATGCTTCCAGGGATGGGGCTTCTACTACCTCTCTGGGCAACCTGTTCCAGTGCTTCACAACCCTCATTGTGAAAAACCTTTCTGATTTCCAGCCTATATCTCCCCTCCTTTAGTTTAAAACCATTACCCCTTGTCCTATCACAGCAGGCCCTGCTAAAAAGTTTCTCCCCATTTTTCCTGTAGGCCCCCTTTAAGTACTGAAAGGCTGCAATAAGGTCTCCCCAGAGCCTTCTCTTCTCCAGGCTGAACAGGCCCAACTCCCTCAGCCTGTCTTCGTAGGAGAGGTGCTCCATTCCTCTGATCATCCTTGTGGCCCTCCTCTGGACCTGCTCCAACAGGTCCATGCCCTTCTTATGTTGAGGGGCCCAGAGCTGGACGCAGTACTCCAGGTGGGGCCTCACCAGGGCAGAGTAGAGAGGCAGAATCACCTCTCTCGACCTGCTGGCCACGCTTCTTTGATGCAGCCCAGGATACGGTTGGCCTTCTGGGCTGCCAGCACACATTGTTGGCTCATGTGCAGCCTTTCATCCACCAGCACCCCCAAGTCCTTCTCGGCAGGGCTGCTCTCCATCCCTGCATCCCCCAGCCTGTACTGATACCGGGGGTTGCTCCGACCCAGGTGCAGGACTCTGCATTTGTCCTTGTTGAACCTCATAAGGTTCACCCGGGCCCACCTCTCAAGCCTGTCCAGGTCCCTCTGGATGGCATCCCGACCCTCAAGCGTATCCACCGCACCACTCAGCTTGGTGTCGTCCGCGAACTTGCTGAGGGTGCACTCCATCCCGCTGTCTATGTCATCGATGAAGATGTTAAAAAGGACCGATCCCAATACAGACCCTTGAGGGACACCACTTGTCACCGGTCTCCATCTGGATGTTGAGCCATTACCACTACCCTCTGGATGCGACCATTCAACCAATTCCTCGTCCACCGAGCAGCCCACCCATCAAATCCATATCTCTCCAGTTTCGAGAGAAGGATGTTGTGAGGGACCGTGTCAAAGGCCTTACAGAAGTCCAGATAGATGACATTGGTTGCTTTGCCTTTGTCCACTGATGCAGTCACCCCATCGTAGAAGGCCACTAGGTTGGTCAGGCAGGACTTGCCCTTGGTGAAGCTGTGTTGGCTGTCTCCAATCACCTCCCTGTCCTCCATGTGCCTCAGCGAGCTTCTAGGAAGATCTGTTCCATAATCTTCCCAGGCACAGAGGTGAGGCTGAGCACAGAGGTGAGGCTGTGCACAACCAGCCCTCCAGTCTGAACTGCTGTGCTTTCCCTTGCTGCCAGTGGGCTTCCCCGAGAAAAGAAAGGATAGAAAGGTCTCCAGCTACTGCTCACGGAGAGGTGCTAAGAAAAAATAAATTAATAAACAGCAGAAAGACACTTAGTGGAGGTGTGAACACAGAGTCCATGACTGGCATGGATACTGAAGTGATTAAACCCAGGAAGTATGTTCACTGGTCTGCTAATGGGTATCTTTTCCCACTTTCTCTTGTAGCTGTTGTAGCTGGGAATCATTAAAAATGCCATCATTAAAGCCTTTTACTCATCTGCATTGATTTCACTTGTAGTGTCCTCAGAAGCCTGTGGATCAATGTATCTCTTGCTCTGATTCTAAAAACACAGTTGAAAATTTTAAGTCATTTGACTATTTTTATCTGGCCACTACAGCCACTCACTATACTGGCAGACCTGTGCTGCCAGAACGCCAACAAGGCCCTGTTTAAAAATATGCAGTCTGTTTTGACCTACTCTTAAAAATAAGTTTTTAACTAGAAGATTCTTGTCCTTTGATGTTAAGTTAGATGTCTGGCATTCCTGCCCTGGAAATCCCAGATCACATTCTCCTTCATTTATATTACTGTAATTCCATTAGCCTGATGGTTTATACTACTGCAGCTAAGTGAGGGAGAGTAAAGCTGCCAGAGATATGTATGTAATCTTTATTTACCTATAAATCACTCAGTGAATTGACAGATCTATCACTATGGAAATGACTTCAAATGGCTCAAAAGCCTTTATCACAGAGAAACTCTTTGCATCTATAGTGTTTTAATAATACCTCAAGAATCCTGTTTGCCTTCTGAGGGTATTTTTGCAGTTTAAAGGTGTAATGTGGTATCCAGAAAGACAGAAGTATATGATGACTGAGACCCGGCAAACCAAGAACAACACAGTGAATTTTTGAGAATATCAGGATGTAAGAAGGCATCCTGATCACCCCCTTTAAGTCATGCTGGAAAAAGAAAGGATTTGGGAATGGGCAGAGCTACGTTTTTGAAAATCTTCCAGCATCTCTGAATCTGCAGGGGGTTGTAGCTTTTGGGGGGATTTCCAGGAGATATGGGACTCTAATGAGTGGGTATTCAGTGACAGCAGAGACAGGTTGATAACTATCTGATGTTGTGCTGCAGCACACTCCTCATGCCGTTTGTCCAGAAGAAGTCCTCTTCAATTGCATTCCTCTTCCTAGAACATTGTGGGAACATCTGGATCATGCAGTATGTACCAAACATATGTTAGATGGACAAAAGGGTAAGTCCTGATCATTGTGCCAGTACTGCCATAACTTAGGTCTTCCCAGAAGTGTCATGAAGTCCAACTGGTCTGACCACTCAAATACCCTTGACAGAGCCCTCCAAGATGTTGTGAATACAGTCACAATGAAACATCATGGGCAGAACTGTAGCAGTATCTGTCCCACAGAAGACCTGCTACATTACCTTAACAGTCAGTACAGGAAAGTTTTTGATGGGGAACAGTGTCCCAGGTGGTCAGCGCATACCCCACAAGGCCATGAAGCATGGCCCACACCACAGTACTTTCTTGCCATGCACCAGCATTTCTGCATCTTCCTGTATAATGTCCTGCTCACATATTCCTCAACACATGTAGGATGTGCACTTTTCTCATTTGTGCTGTCATGATACTTAACACATTCTCCAGCAGGTGGTCACATTGTGGACTCTGAATCTGGGAAGAGGACCAATCCACAACATCATATGGATGGGATAAAAACATCAAATCTTTCCAAAAGAGGCATCTGAATGAGGAAGCTGTTTCCCAGCTGTCTCCACATAAACACTAGTGCAAGATAAAAATTAATAACAAACAAAAATGAAAGAAGGCCCATAACACAATGACCACTCCCATTTTGGGGGCAGGAAGCCATTGCTGCCCAGGATATGAAGCACTTAAGGAGATCATCAAGAGGACTGTGCTCATCCGGCACTATGAGCCTCATCTCAGACAGAAGGCTGTCTTTGGAGAGGAGGAAAGTGAGACATCTCACACACCTGTGTGGATGCTGGCCTCTTCTCATCACAGGCACAGCAATGGTTAGTGACACTATCAGCAGAGCTGAGATCAGCCTATAGCTCCATCAGATCTCTAGTCCCACCACAACAGAGATTACTGTTCAGCATTACGGCCCTGCTATCCTACAAAAGGTACAAGGCTTCAGGGCTGACTTTCCCTTAGTAAGTCCTCCTTCTCCTCCTCCTCTGACCAGCACGAGCAAGTTCTTCAGGAAGCGAGGATAAACAATGTCTCTCCTACAACGACCCTTTACAAGTCTTCAATGACTGTTTAGCCTCTCAGGGCATGCCAACCACAGAACTTCATTGAGGAGTTATTGAAAGGCCCTCGAGAGTGCCTGGTCCTCTGGCAGACCAGGGTGTTGACAGAACTTTCTTCTGGCCTTGCACAGGTTGTATAGTGCCAGTAGTCACTGGTGATCAGGAAGGAGTTCCCCATCTCGGAAAACAAATATGACAACTTCAATGATTTCCTAACTTCAGCTCAGAATAGGAAGCCTGCACTAATGATTGTAAACATTATTGTCTTCAGCATAGACACTAATGATGATTGATTTTGTACCACTGACATCCACACTACCCTTAGGATGCACTCTCCAAAATCTACCCCAGATTTGATACTAATATGGCTAGATTCTACCCACCTCCAACACAGTAGAATTGTATAATCTTATGACGAGACACCACAGTTTCAGGACTAACAGCCTTCTGAGAATATAGTTGCTGAACAAGGACTGGAAAAGCCAAAGGGAAGGTAAATAACAGCCTGCAGGTGCATTCATCATCCTGTTTACCTCTCTCAAGATCTCCGTCTGAACACATGTGTTCATGCACTCAGGCAGACTAATTTTGCATTGGTCATAGACCTCGTGCTCTAATAAAAAATTATATTCATTATGTGAGTGTTATTAACTTAGAGGATGCTTCATTTTACGCTCATCTTCAAAACTACTGGCAATCAGCCTTTCCCAGGTGGCTCTGTGTCAGGCCCAGCAGGTTGTTGGATTTATTGCTCACAACCACCACTTTTGTCCAGATTTATCACACCTCACTGTGACCATTAGCACCCTCGATTACCTCTTCATCTTCACTGGTTTGAAACATGAGTTTGATGTATAAGATCTCCTCAAGCAAGGACATTTCCTCTCCAACAGCAATGCTGAAAGGTACACAAACAACTGGAAATATCCCATCAGCTTTTTCAGATGCACAAAGTTTGTGGCAAGACTTTCACTGAGGTCTCTGAATTTAATTTTAAGAATATCGAGAGGTTTTTTCTGATGGCTATTCCATTCCGTCTATTAGCCATCCTTGTATGCCTGAGTTGTGCCCTGAACTTAGGATTTGCCTCAGCAAAAAGAGTTAGTGATATCTAGCTTCCTGAATGAGGAAAAAAGCAAGACTTATCAGGGTTTTGACCTCTCCAGCTGCAATGTATGAACCAGTTTCAACAGGCTTGTGAAGTGTGGACTTCTTCAGTCAGAATAATCCAGATCTGAGACAACAATCTTAAATAATGAACAATAAAGGGAGAAGAAGCTTAGCTAGAAGCTACAGGACCTCTTTATTAATTCTTCAGGCAAACATTTCCTCCCATACAATCCCCTGTGCTTTGACAGACCTACCCAGGAACATCTGCAAAGCTCCCCTACAATTGTCCATTAGCTCTCAAGTGAACAACAGCAAAAACCAGGCTGACTCTGGCATATTGAGGCTACTGTTTATCCCACCAACACAGAGCTGTTGCAGGTTTTCCGTGTATTTCCTTGTCTGCCTGAATTCACCTGTTGCTTCTTCCTTCAGGCTGCAAAACTGCTTGGAGCAGAGAACAGGTGGTTTTGTCCTGTGTTTAGACAACACCCAGTAAAAATTCATTCTAAGCCATAGCTACATATCCAATGTTAACAGTAACGATGAAGATTTCTCTAAAGCATATTGCAGAATAAAGGAATTCTTTTACTGAGCTTGTTTTCTCCTCCAGTGGACTATATTCCTATTACAGTAGGCAACAAACTTCATGGGAAAGACTCTGAGGGACTGAGTGCTCCTGCATCTCTGCCTGGCATTCATGGCAAGTAAGCTGTTTCATATGACTCCTACAGGATTTGTGTTTGGATATTTCTGTTCTTGAGGGATATGATCCATTGTAAAGCTATCCAGGAAAAAACAGCTGGAGAACTATGAACGTTCAGAAGGTCTTGGGCCTGGTGGTACCGGGGCAACAGATCAGCTCAGCCACCTTGCCTCAAACAACTTGCCCTCCTGCCTGGCACACCAAAAAACGCAGTGACCTGTGGGCGCCGAACTAGCTGTGAGCACAGCTGCAGGCAGGCACAGTGCTCATGGAAGCAAGGCTAGGGAGACAGCGCGTTTCCCACCACTTTGCATGAAATAGTATTCACCACATGAGGCAGTGCTAACACAGGGGATACCAGCCTGGTAAATCCACCTCTGGTAAGAAGCAAAACCATAGGAAATATCACTGCATGACGTCTGATGAACTCTGCTTCCTTCGCTCTGCCTACTTTAACTGCCTACTATTCTCTTTGAGCTGTAGAATTCCCTGCCTCTCTCTTGGAACAGTGAGGACCACAGGTTAAAAAATTGTTGTTTGAGAGCAGTATTTCAACCAAACCTGGTGAAGAAAAAGAAGATACAAAGTCATCTTATTAGGATACTGTAAAAGGCAGAGATATTATAGAAAGGGCACCCCAACAAATGGAAACATGGCAGAATAGGCTCCACCCTTACTGGGCATCAGAAAATACAATTACAAAACACGTTGCAATAGAAATTCGGTTGTGATGACCCTTGGAGGGCTTGTTTCACCATCTGCTTACAGGGAAATCCTTGCACATCTTTCCTCTGTACACTTTACCTCCAGGATCCTGAATCGTTTTATTGTCATTCTAGACACCTCTTCTGCTTTTGCTCCACTCCCTCTTTCCTAGCCTGGCAATTTCTTAAGTACGTGTCTTTTCCATAACTATAAATAGACACACAGAAGAGGGCTGTAATGGCCATTGCCCTGTCAGATGGAATAAAGATTACAGCTGAAGGATAAGGAAGAGGTTCAAACAGTAAAATTGTAGTAATGAGCCCACCCAGCAGCCTGCATTGTCTTAGTTCACTTGCCGCTTGGATCCTAACAGCCACCAGACCACCTGCTTTCTGTCACTGCAGTTCAGCTGTTGTTCACAAATTTCAGATGTTTGTGCCAGTAATTAAATTGTGCCAGCAAAGCACTATTAAATTTAGTTATTGCAGAAAGGAGCTAAAATAATTGATCAGATCTGAGTGGATCATCAATGTGTTTTTGAATATAATGAAAATGAGAATTGGGTCAGCAGGAGGAAGAGGAGACATCAATTAAAAAATATATCTATACTGGAGTCTCAAAAGCCATTAACATTGATTTCAATCCGGGACACAGGGCCTGGCTGGCAAAAAAGCATGGAAGGATAATTAAAGAGGCTTTTTTTTTTTTTTTTTCCTGTGGCAGAATACAATAACAGAGCTGCAAGAAGTGGAAGTAAATAGGATGTAATCACTCTAGAGAGCTATAAAGGGTTATGGGAAGCTGTTGATGCTACTGCTTTTGTTTGGTCTCCTTTCTTATCTTCATTTGCATTTTTAAGGTTGAATATTTGCTTTTAATGGACATGAATGCAGGGTGGGAGCTGGAATTCCTTCTGCCCCCTCAAGCTGCTCTTTCCACAGGCTCATCATTGCCCTGAAGCGTTATGAGAGCTCCTGTTGCTGAAGATGATTCAGTCAGCCAGGTTCCTCACAGCTGGATCCTGTTCAGGTAGGGCTAGCAATATAGACTGACTTGGATTAACTATAGTTTGATATTTGTAATATCCACACCATAAATAATGTAACTATGCTATTCTTGAGTCAAAAATGTGTCACTTCTGAGTCACCCCACTCTCATGGAGACTGTAGATGTCATAAATGTACTTCTTCCATCTTCCTGCAAGAAAGCCTTACTCCCTGTTCTTTATTTTTAGGTCTGTATGGTCTGCTTTGAATGACCCAGACAAAATCAATTTATAAGAAAAAAATTAGTTACAGAGCTGATAGATGGTCATAAGAATGTCATTGCAGATTGGATCCAAGAAGATTTTCAGGTCTGCTAGCAGCAATCCTTCTGCCTGTGTCTGTGAAGGATTTTCAAAATTGCAGCTACATGACCACCAAGGCTAGTTTCTTTCAGTGTGGCGTGGGAATAAGAGTCAAGTCCAATGATGAAGAACTGAACTAAAATTCAACTTCCATAAAAATGGAAAGCAATTATTTCTTCCTCCCCCCCCAAACTCTTGAATAAATGGTTATAGCTCTGCTTTTGCATCTTTGCTAGACCATTTCTGATCTAATTCAACCCACTAATTCTGCAGAAAACTCTCCAGGCTCAAGGGTTTTTCTTGTTTGTTAGTTTGCAAGGGTTTGGGGTTTTTTTTCAGCTAATGAGTTGAGGTAGCTCACAGAGGGGTCCAGCAAGTGCCAGGCTCCCACGAGGTAAGCAATGGGGGAGAGAGGCAGTACAATGCAGGGGCTGGAGTAGAACCTTCTCTTTTTGGCAGCAGCAAGCAGTTACTTTGGCCCAGAGACATTGGACAACATGTCCTTGAGTATCTGTGACACTCTCATTTCTGACAACCTTCTTGCAAATAAACCAATTCCTTGCATAGATGTGCTTGAAGAGCTTGACTGAAAATGCTGCTAATACCTGCCAAGAAACTTACGGTTTTATATTCATTCTGCAACATTTTTTCCCAAAATGAATCTTTCACCATTTGTGATAACATTCACTTTTTTTAATCGAGTTTTTGGATAGTACTTTCCAAAGAGCTTTTGATATCAGAGCAGTTTCATTATCCCTATGGGATATAGACGTTCAATGGGAACACTGAGAGCAATATTGTGATTTGCTTAACGTTCTGTGTGTCCTCCAAATCCTTCTCCAGTGTGCTGAGTTGCTCTGCTTAGCATCAGTTCCATGCATTTTCACCACTGTCATACTCTGTCTCCTTTTCTGGAAGTAGTTCTGATAAGGCTGACCTCAAAATATTTAATTCATAGTTCTAGAAAATTAGTAATCCCTAAGAAATAGCACATGCATCATTTAAGTCTTGTTTATATCCTACTTTAAGAGTCTAAGTGAACTTTAAGCCATTCATTGGCATTTGCTGGGCTGTCATTCTAGGGTAATATCCACAAGGAAGGAAGGTTTGTATTCTTCCTAAACTTATTGTGATCAGGCTAGAAAAACCAGAACAAAGCAGTTCTGTATGTCCTCTGAGTATGGCCTTGGCTGGCACATTATTAGCCCTAATTCCACTAATTAGCGGAAACCAGCTGTCCAAAGGCTCAGAGTATTCTGTTCTCTACACAAGACAATACTTGAAAACCTTTTAGTGCTACACCAGGCACATAGGTTAGCTAGTTCATGTGTGCCAAATCAAGTTACCCATCAGAACCATAATAGCTTTCTTTTCTGAAAGCAGAGATTTACTTCATTCAGAGACAAATGTAATTTAAGATGTTGCTACCACTTATGTTGGAACTAGTTATCAGAAGACTGCCACATCTTGATCAGAGATGTTGTTGGCCTAAGACCTCAGAGCTGGTGGCCAAACATCTTCTGGGAATCACTTTACTTTCTTCCATTTGTTTTTCCTATTGACTGTCAGAATCCAAGGCAAACGGTATTTAAGAAACAGTGCAAAATTCTTGCCAGATTGTTGCCTGTAGGTGTGGGAATTGGAGCTAGTTGTTATTTTTGTGTCTAGTTATTTCATATGAGCAGTGTAGTTACGAAAAATGTATATCCTGAGATGCACATTCAGGTCAATTAAAAGAAAAGCAATTCAAATGCAGTTGTAGTTTTGCAAGGCAAACATTCCCTGACATCTGCCTGGTGGATACATTTGCACCTGTATGTTACCCAAAACATTTCCCTGTACATGCATGAATCCTGCATCAGATGCCTACTCTATCAACTTGGCTTAAAAAAATATCAGAAAAATTACCTAAGCTATTACACTGATATTCTTTCTTCTCTTTGTTCGACAAAAATTAGCTGCGGTATCACTACTGTCTTCATTACATTATGAGTCAGTCAGTAACACGTTGCATATAACTTGTTACACATTGTTGGGAAACAAAGCTAATTGTCCATAAAATGGACAATTGCAGCATGAGCGGAGGAGGGAGGAAAATAGGGAGACAGATCTTCAAGAGAATACCGCACTTCGGCTGTTGCTTTGGAAATTAATTTTACCAGAGTATGACTACACTTTTTAGCAAAATCACTTGACAAATAGATGGCCCAGCAATTGCTGTTTTACCATTATAGCTGAAGTCTCACTAGAATCATAGAATTGTTTAGGTTGGAAGAGACCTTTAAGATGATCAAGTCCAACTGTTAACCTATCACTACCAAGTCCACCACTAAACCATGTCCCTAAGCACCACATCTACACGTCTTTTAAATACCTCCAGGGATGGTGACTCAACCACTTCCCTGGGCAGCCTGTTCCAATGCCCAACAACCCTTTCCGTGAAGAAATTTCTCTGAATATCCGATCTAAACCTCCCCTGGCGCAACTTGAGGCCATTTCCTCTTGGCCTATCGCCTGTTACTTGGGAGGAGAGACTGACCCCCACCTCTCTACAACCTCCTTTCAGGTAGTTGTAGAGAGCAATAAGGTCTCCCTGGAGCCTCCTTTTCTCCAGGCTAAACAACCCCAGTTCCCTCAGCTGCTCCTCATAGGACTTGTGCTCTGGACCCCTTCGTTGCCCTTCTTTGGACACACTCCAGCACTTCAATGTCTTTCTTGTAGTGAGGGGCCCAAAACTGAACACAGTACTCGAGGTGCGGCCTCACCAGGGCTGAGTGCAGGGGGGAAACTTAAAGCTAAACTCTCTGACAAAACAAAGAAGCATTTTGGTGCAGATTATGTGTACTTAATGTCATGGGGGGCGTCTGCAGATCAGTTTGAATTCGGCTCCTTTTGTTCACTTGCATCCACTCGCAGCACATTTTTGACATGATTCCTTGTCTTACATTTACATTGGTCTGAGAAGAAGAACAGATGAGTGATTTCTGAAACCTCTGGAGAAAAACAAATATGTTGTTTGGTTAGTCTTGTTTTGTTTTGCTGTCTGAAAATTTGGGAAGTTTGAGGGAGTACTTTATTAACAATTTTCTAAGTCTTAGTAGAATTTTTATCTTTTGATCAAAATCAGAGGCTTAATTTAAAGCCTGTTGGCTTCATAGTAATGACTTTTATAGGCTTAGTGAGCACCAGACTGGCCCCCAGACCAGCTGCTGGAGAAGCCATTCCATTTCTGTAAGTATTTGCTTGGGTAAATAAATTCACTTTTAAACTCTTCTCAAGTGTTCTCTTGCACAGAAATGACCTCATGATGAATTTGGACTGGAACGGAGGAAGTAAAGCAGGAATGTTTGCCCTTCACTACTTCTGGAAAAATAAAATCTCATGAGATCTCAGGCTCAATGGTACACCATGCGATAACCCTTTGATCACAGGACTAAAATATTCTTCAGTGTTCAGATATAACCCCGTCAGGACAGAACCAAGGTCAAATCAAATGTGCAATGGTCAGCGCTAGAAGAAAAAAAAAATAGTTTTAGGGGTTATGAGTAGTGAGATCAGGGTTCATGGGTTGGAAAATGAGCCTGCACAACTTCGAACATCCCCTGGTTTTACACGGGCAGAACCAAGGATTGAACAAATCAATCTGAGGATATCAGTCGTATTTGTGAGTGCAAGTCCCATGTGCACAGCTATATTTGCATGTTCAACATGTGTTGCCCTTAAAAGTGCAGATGCTAAAAAGGGAGTCATTTCTGAAATACAAAATGTCCAGAATATCTGTCTCCTGTCTGCTAGACAGCACGCTATCGTAGGGAAACCACCAGGAGGGGTAGGTCAGAGGCACGGTGGGCATAGCAAGGGAATTTGAAGAGCCACACCAGATGAGTGGCCTTAAAGACCTGAGGGGAATTTATTGTCGTTTGGATCTATCCCTATGCAAACTGCATCTGGACTTAGTAAATAAGTTATGTCTGAAGATAGACTATTGTTTTTTTTTTCCCCTGTAGAATTCCAAGTTTCTTTGATTTAACTATACAGCCTCCACTGGGCTTTTCTGCTTCTTGGCAGCAAGCAAAATGCTGTCCACTGTCTTGTACTTGTCATACCAAAACCAGCAGTTCATTTCCCCTCCATTTCCAGAAAAATCCCCAAGCCTCCCATTTGTCTCAGGCACTGGCTGCAAAATGCCTGCCTTGTTAGTGCACTTCCAGACCTTGTGTTTGTCTCCCCTGCCTCCTCCTTCCACTCATTTAACACCAGCTTCCTCTTTGTCCCTCTGTATAATCTCTTGCCATCTGGAACAGCCTTCCAGTATCTCTCTGCCTCATCAACTCCCCATCTCTTTTCAGATCTCATCTGCTAACATCTCTTCATTCCCCTGCCTGTACCTCTTAATTTCTTTCACTCTCTTCTCTCTGTTATTAGCCTTTATCTCTCTTTAATATATTCTACAGGCAGCATCTTTCTGCCACTGTTTATCTGTAATATATACAATATAATACCCATGGTCTTGTATTATTTAAACTTGTAAAGCATTTTAGGATACAGTTCACATGAAAGGAGCTATGAAAAATAAAGTTGCATTGCATTATTGATAGAATGTTAAGCTGAGCTTGTTTTATAACCATCTCTCTCCTTTCCTTTCTTTTCATTTTTCCTTCCCTTTAGTATCCCCCTAGGAGAAATCACTTCTCAAAATATAGACAAGTATACATACACCCACACACTCATACACTTTCTGATTTCAACTTGATCGTGAAGAATGCAAATTTTAACAACTCCATTTCTAGGAAGCAGGGACAGGTATCCTGGGAAGAGTATAGGGACGCTGCCCAGTTGTGCAGGGATGGGGTTGGGAAGGCCAAGGCGCGGATGGAGCTGAACCTGGCAAGGGATGCAAAGAATAACAAGAAGGGCTTCTACAGGCAGGTCAGCCAGAAAAGGAAGGTCAAAGAAAGTGTACCCCCCGTGATGAGCAGGAGTGGCAAATTGGTGTCAATGGATGAGGAGAAGGCTGAGGTACTCAATGACTTTTTTGCCTCAGTCTTCACCGGCAGCCTCTCTTCCCACACCTCTCGAGTGGATGGACTGCAAGACGGGGACTGGGGGAGCAAAGTCCCTCCCACTGTAAGAGAAGATCAGATTCGTGACCACTTGAGGAACCTGAATGTACGTAAGTCTGTGGGACCTGATGAGATGCATCCCAGACTCCTGAGGGAACTGGCTGATATGGTTGCCAAGCCACTCTCCATGATATTTGAAAAGTCATGGCAGATGGGTGAAGTCCCTGGGGACTGGAAAAAGGGAAACATTGCACCTATTTTTAAAAAGGGTAGGAAGGAGGACCCTGGGAACTACCGACCTGTCAGTCTCACCTCTGTGCCTGGGAAGATCATGGAACAGATCCTCCTAGAAGCTCTGCTGAGGCACATGGAGGACAGGGAGGTGATTGGAGACAGCCAGCACAGCTTCACCAAGGGCAAGTCCTGCCTGACCAACCTAGTGGCCTTCTACGATGGAGTGACTACCTCAGTGGACAAGGGAAGAGCTACGGATGTCATCTATCTGGACTTCTGTAAGGCCTTTGACACGGTCCCCCCACAACATCCCTCTCTCTAAATTGGAGAAAGATGGATTTGATGGGTAGACTGTTTGGTGGATGAGGAATTGGTTGGATGGTCACATCCAGAGGGTGGTGGTCAATGGCTCAATGTCCAGATGGAGATCGGTGATAAGTGGTGTCCCTCGGTGACAAGTGGTATCCCTCAGGGGTCCGTATTGGGACCAGTACTCTTTAATATCTTCATTACTGACATTGACAGTGGGATTGAGTGCACCCTCAGCAAGTTTGCAGACAACACCAAGCTGAGTGGTGCGGTGGAGGTGCCTGAGGGACAGGAAGCCTTCCAGAGGGACCTGGACAAGCTTGAGAAGTGGGCCCAAGTGAACCTCATGAGGTTCAACAAGGACAAGTGCAGGGTCCTGCACCTGGGTCAGGGCAACCCCCAGTATCAATACAGGCTGGGGGTGAAGGGATTGAGAGCAGCCCTGCCAAGAAGGACTTGGGGGTGCTGGTGGATGAAAAACTGGACATGAGCCCATGATGTGCACTCACAGCCCAGAAAGCCAACCATATCCTGAGCTGCATCAAAAGAAGCATGGCCAGGAGGTCCAGGGAGGTGATTCTGCCCCTCTACTCTGCTCTGGTGAGACCCCACCTGTAGTATTGCATCCAGCTCTAGAGCCCTCAGTACAGGAAAGACATGGACCTGTTGGAGCAGGTCCAGAGGAGGGCCACAAAAATCATCAGAGGGATGGAAAGGCTGAGAGAGTTGGGCTTGTTCAGCCTGGAGAAGGCAAGGCTCTGGGGAGACTTTATTGCAGCCTTTTAGTACTTAAAGGGGTCCTATGAGAAAGATGGGGACAGACTTTTTAGCAGGGCCTGTTGCAATAGGACAAGGGGTAATGGTTTTAAACTAAAAGAGGGGACATATAAGCTAGACATAAGGAAGAAGTTTTTTGCAATGAGGGTGGTGAAACACTGGAACAGGTTGCCCAGAGAGGTGGTAGATGCCCCATCCCTGGAAACATTCAAGGTCAGGCTGGACGGGGCTCTGGGCAACCTGATCTAGTTGAGGATGTCCCTGCTCATTGCAGAGGGGTTGGACTAGATGTCCTTTAAAGGCCCCTTCCAACCAAAATTATTGTATGATTCTATAATTCTAGTCAAGAAAACTTAGCTGGTTCTTACTCCCCTATTGCTCTTCTACCCTTTGGACTGCTAGAGCCCATCACATGCCCCAGAAATGTGTTTTATCTGAGTCCAGAGTATGCACCTCTTATTTTCTGAACAGTGATGACTTCACATAGTTAAATATGTGTGATTGGTAGGGTCTGAAAGCAATTCTGGCCTGGCCACCTCAAAGAAAGCATGAAACTTTTAAACAGAGGTCACCGAAAGAAAATGGGAAAAATAATTTAATGTAATTCTCAGGGGTTTATGGCCTTGAAGTATCAAAGTGCATAGTCACACTCCTGGGCACAGAGAAAGAGGGAAGCAGCAGGAGCCTCTGACAGTAAGATTTGTTAACTTGCAGATATACCAGCATCACAGACCTCATGTCAATGAGCTAGCCGGTTGTGCTGCACAAATAAGCACTCAGGAAAGATAAGGCGTACAAGTCTCTTCCTCCTTCCTGAAGGTCATGTTTGGGGAGCACAGTGGAGGTGCCGGTGTCTCCAGAGCACAAGAGTCACCTGGCAGATTTCACGTCCAGAGTATTGGCCAAAAACTTTACAGTCACATTGTTGCCCACAGCATTGCCAGGCCTTTAATAAGCTGGCGAAGGGTCTTACAGAAAGGGAGAAGGTGCCAGGTGGGAATGAAACTTGGGAATGAATCTGGTCTTTCTGGTCAACTGAACAACCCAGCTGTATAATTACAAAGCAACAGCAAAGGCAGTCAGGCAGAATAATTTAAAAATATATCTTAAATTTATTCTTTTCATTTTGCTTCCAATTCTTTCTTCACAAATTGCATAAATATGAATATAAGTCATCAATTAGGGTAGAAGATCTTGAAAGTCTTTCATCAAATTCTCATTTAAAGTCTCCATTTTCATTTTGCCTTTCGGTTTCTCTCTCGTGGTCTCTCTCTTTTTTTTTTTTCATTTTGCTTGCAATTACCTGCATGAAACTTATTTATATGTTTAATTTACTTTATGATTACAGGTACATTCTCACACTCTGGTAATTATCCCTGGAGCAGGATGTGATTGGCATAGGTAACGATGGCTAGTCTCAACAAGAGAGTCTGCACGTCTCTCCCTTCCCTGAGAAATGACGTACAGCTTTCCCCAAAGTTTCACAATGAAAAGGGAGTAAGGGCACCTTAGTCTAGAGGCCAGTTGTTATCATAGGTTGTATTTCAGGTCCTCAGCTGGGGCAAGTCATTGTAACTTTGGGTTACTGTAAGTGAGTTACGATGTCTAAAGCTCTGCTCCCTTATTTTTATGTACTGCCTTTCCTGCACCGTTAATATTCCAGAATATTTTATGGACACTTTTATGTTCTGCAGGTAAATGAGATGTTCTGAGATGCTTGGGGAAACTAAAAAAAAAAAAAAACAACAAACCTCTCATCAAGGTAACATTTATAGAGAGGAAAGTGTAGGAGTAAAGGGTAAAAAGGCCAAACTGCAGCCAAAGAGAATATCTGAGCAAAACACGCTCTGAGATTTATTGTCTTAATGTAAAGAAGGTTAAGAGTTGTCCCTCTATGAAAATTGTGTCTTCAGCCAAGGGGTGGAGTAAACAGCACCGCTACCTGTACCTGGTGGCTGCTAGAGAGCAGCATGAGAGGAGGCAGCAGGCAGGGCAACAGAGGGGAAAGGAGGTCGGGTATGAAGGAGCTTAGGATTTGTAGGTCGAATACAAATTCAGCCAAGATAAGTGAGAGACATCCCAGTGCCTTGGCCAGTGCTGGAGCCAGATCCGGCTGAGCTGCCCCATTTGCTGCAGGCAGCAGGTTTCCTCACTCCAGGCAGTGCTGGAGTGCTGCTACAGGAGGGGCCCAGCTGAATTTCAGTTTAGGAGAACTGCCTTCAATAAAATCAGGTGGGGTTTCTTTCCCAGTTGGGTAATACACTTAATGAATGAAAGAGCAATAAGGGCAAATGATCTGGTATTTGCATTCAACATTGCTTGGAATAAATCAAGAAAAGGTCCCTGTGTATACCTCCAGACAAAGCACAGCCTAATCAGCACTACATCTCCTGAATTTGCATTTGAGGACGAAGATGATGGATTTTTTTAACAAACATGTAACAGAACTTGTGATGCAACAAATAAGAAATAGGGCTACACAATGGCTTGTTATGGATGAACTACTGTGAGGAAAAATTATTAGATGACATTTAACCTATGTTGACATTTTTGTTTGCCCTTAGAACATCACATAATTAAATGTGAATTTATTCTGACAAGCCAGATGGTTCTGCGGTTACTGCACAGGAGTCATGACATACCAGATCTATTCCTGGCTCTGCCACTTATCTGTTCTACGACCTTTGCAAATCACTTAACCTCTTCACACCTCCAAATTCCACTTGTGATACCAGAAGAATAATGTGTTTTTCACTGTGCAAAGGCTTTGTACAGTTCAGTGCATTAAGATCACTAGCTGTTTCACAGTTAATGAGAGGACAACGGACTTAAGTTTGTGGAACTACATAGTCAGCTGGCATTAACCGGTCCACCTCTCCTGACTTAAATGGACTCTGACAAATTCATACTGTCTGAGGATTTGCCTTATTTTGTGTTTTCATTTAATTTGTAGGCTGAATATTTCACTGGTTGCATTTTTCCATTAAGGTCCCATTCTGTTACGGTGTTGTTAATAAACTGTTAACAAATTTATTAAAGGGTAATAAATCATTATGAAGTCATATGAGTTGATGATTTGTTTATTATCATTGCTAATAGATACCTCACATTTCAGTAGTGTGTTTCCAAGGTATTTTATTAAAAATGGTTATTGCTATGTCAATCTTTATCAGTAGCCTTTAAAATGTTTTAGAAAGCAACATACATGTTTTTATACAAGTATCAGGGCCTGAACCTTAATATGATTATTTGATTAAAAAGATGATAATATTTCACACTTAACTTTTTTTAGTTAATACTTTGGATTAAATTTCAGGTTAAGTATAATGGTAGATACAATGGAAATTTGGTTTTGATCACAGAGGAAACAAATATCCCATCTTTATAAAGATTTTATTTCAAATTGCCCTCTATCTCAACTTTGAAAAAACAGTGGTAATCTGAAAATGAGCAAGAACTATATTAAAAAAAAAAAAAAAAGTGTTAACTCTAGTAGGATATGTTTTTAGCAATGTTTTTCACCTTGGTGCCCTTTTTTTAAATAGTAGTTAACTTAAAATTTTGAAATTAGAAGTAATTTTAATCTCTTCCCAACATTCAGTTTTTTATGAGATGCTTCTATACCTTTGAAACTTAGGGGTTTTTTTTCCCTTCCAAATTGGGACATTTATCAGAACTGAGAAAGCATCAAAACCTACCATTCCACATTTCTCATGTTTTCCAAATAATACCAAATTTATTCAGAAAATGGCCAAATTCTGTGTCTAATAACAAGCTACTGTTAATATAGACAGCATTTGCTGAAGAACAGACGTGCAAAGTGACTGTTTTTAAGGAAGGAAATCTGGACAAAAAGCAGTAGCCATTACATGATGCAAGTACAGCATTTGATTAAAAATTCTCTCCATTCCTTCATACTTTGCTTTCCCTGGAAACGTGGGCTCAGGGATATTTCTTAGGCTTACATAAACGTAATCCTTTCAATCAGACTAAATATGCAAACAAGTCAGAAAGAACTGAGAGACTTGTGTCCTTCTTCACTCCTTCTCTCATCTTCATCTCCTACACCTCTATAACTTTTACATACTTTAACATTCTGTTACACATTTACAGATGATGCCTTTGATCTACAAACTTCCTCAAATGACCTAGCATCACTCCAGCAATAAATGGGTCCTTCAAAGTATTTAAAAAATAACTTATTTTTAAAATAAGTTATTTGCAGCCTTTCCAGTAAAGATGTGTAGACTGCAAAGTGGAAGCAACTATTGTTTTTCCCGTGTTTTGCTGATGTTGGAACTTTCAATTTTCAATTTTAAAAATAATAGTTTGTATATTTAATTATTTACTTCCATAAATTCAACTTTCAATGCCATTGTGCCTACACCTGGAACCTGAGGTCTCTGAGGCATGCAATTAAAAGTTAACACTTTCCTCTTAAACACTTTTTCTGTTGAGTTATTTACTTGTTCGAAGTGATGGTGCTATGGATGTGTCTTTTGCATACCAAATAACAGTAGCAAAGTTGACACTCTTTCTGCAAATTCTTCCTGATGCTATGGATACTTGCTTCAACCTCTTTAATAACAGAGGCAGGTTTTAATGTGTCTTTTTAAATAAAGCAATGCAAAGTGTGAGCAAAAGGCATTATGGCATCACTGATGTGTATGAGATACCTGCAAGAACATACCTCAGTTTATACCATATTGGATTGTAATTGACTACTGGAACTTAAACTAGATAGAAATTGCCAGAGTCAGTATCAGATTAGATATTTCTATCAGAAACCTCTGCTTCATCAAGAAGACAGATGACTACATTTCTGCAGGGGCCCAAGATGTATAATGGAGTTTTAATAATATCCCCAGGAAACCAGTTTTAACAGCCTGATTTAAAACTCTTGGGAGGGAGTCTTTCCATTGGCACTACTGGGCTTTCAATTAATATGCTCACACCTTTAGAGAGCCTTCATTTACCCTGCACATACTACTAATGAGTCACTACACTACATCACTGGCACTGAGCCCAGGCAGCAACATTTGGCTCTAGAACCAAATTTACCTGAGGCTGGTGAATGTGTAGATCTGGGGTTTCGACTCAGACTCCTACCTGAAATGTTATTCCTTCTTATCTCTTAACTGAGATTTAGAATTATTAAAAGATGGCAATCCCATGGTCTCGGTGCCCTTCATCAGCTGTGCAATAGCACACAGTTCTAGCAACACTGAGATACCTCTTCTTGCATGTGACTTCTCCAACCCAACACCCACAGGGACTCTCCCATCACCTCAGAACTGCGGGCATTATTCAATGTTATGCTTTTCCACAGCATTCTCCTGGCCCCTCAAAAGCCTTTCTCAAAGGCTTGCCTTTTATGCTGTACTTCATTAAAGTAGACATACGTTTCTGTCCCCCACCAACAGTGGCAACAACCCTACGTTCCCAGGGAAAGCTCTGACATTTGTGAAAAAGACGCGCTTCGGTGACCCCAGTTATGTTTCAGCAGGTACAAGAAGGGCGGGTCTTTCTAGGGCTCTTAACTTTGTTTTGTTAGTCTACGCGGCTCTGTACTGGAACTGGTTGCAGGCTGTGTAAACAGCGTCCTAATTATTCAATCTATTTAATAGAGGCTTCTCAGTTCACTCATGTTTGCTTCTCTTGTCTTTCATGCATTTCACAGGGCTGCTGGAGGCCTAGCTGTGCATCACTTAAATACCCACCCAAACATGAAAACTAGGATCTTTCCATGCAAACAAAAGTGTCCACTCTCACCTTTCCTATTTATTGCACATTATTTGTCAATTGTAAAAAGTTCACTAATTCACTCGGGAGCAGAAACCTTGTCATGCGACTTACCTATTCACCCTCTGTGAGCAGCAAACGATATGTAAATAAAGCCAACTGCGTGTGGAGCTGCCATATGCTGAAGTTTACTGCTAGAAACTGCTTGATGAGAGCTGTGACTAACAGGCACTTGCAGTTTGCTCCCCAGACAGACCCAGGGGTAACGTCTGTAGAATGAATACTTTTGACCAGTTTTTCTCATAGTATACCTGGGTTTGCAAGAATATTTTCTATGGAAAGTTTCTTCAGAAGTCTCAAGTAGGAGATGTATATATATACACACTACATGTGTGTGTATATGTATATATATACACATTATATATATATATGAAGTATTCCACCAGTTTTCTTGGTGGCTTTATGGCTCTGGAAATGTGAATCACATTCCATGACGAATTTTGCAACAATATACTGAACAAAGAAGACTAAACATGGTAATACTTGCTGAAAAGGTTGTATAAATTTTAAGTCCTCCTGGTAGGAAAACCACTCTGTGGGATTATAAATAAAGAGGATTTTTTTGTTATGTTCCAAACTGTATCTGTGCAAAACAAAGGAATAAGAATGCGAATGAACTCATCATGATTTGAAAAAAAACCTATTTATGTCCTGGTTCTGAAAACAGAACTGAAAGTAATCCTTTGCTGAAAAACTAAAAAAAAAAATTGAGTGTCTTTTCCATGACTATGGATGAGAACCTAATCCTATATAAATTAATTACACTTTTGTAATTCACATTAACAGACCCTCTGACCACAAAGTCAGGAAAAGTTGTTACAGGTTTATCATATTATTGCTGCATGGTAAATTTTCTGTTTACCTCAAAAAATTTTTTTTAAAAAAAAGGAGAGGGGGAACCCCTCACTATTATTTTTAATTATTTTTTAGCAATTGAACTCTTTTTTTCTCTCCCTCTTTCTCTGAACAGAATATCCACTCCCTTCAGTTTCATTTCTGGGTATGTTTTGAATGTGGGCAGGAACAACCTCTCCTGCAAATGACTTTCTGCATTGTGGACCCTGTTTCCCTCTCCATAGAGGAAGTAATGACATGGTAGCAAGTGCAAGAAACCGTTTGTCTTCTGTTCGCTCGTGCCAACACACAGAACTATCCCTACTTGGTATCATTTGAAGACACTCTAAGAAAGTGTTAATCTTTCAGCAGTACACCAATTTACATTTTTATTAAATCTTTGCTCTTCTTTACTTATGTTTTCTGGTTACTTCAAATATACAGTGCTGTTTGTCCTGTGTATTTGAAGGAATTGAACTTTTATGAGGATGCAAAGTGAAAGGATTTTCAAAAGTGTAAATGTAAAGTCTCATTGTACAAGCCTGTATGTTAGCTATTATTTTCATGAGCCTGCGTAAGATATTTGGGTTTGGCAAAAATATTCTTGCAAATTGAAGCAGCAGTGGCTACAATTAAGAAGAATCCAAGATGGAACCAAATGTATCTTAGGAATTTGTTTGAACTTTCATAAAATATTTTGTATGGTAAGTATCCAGCACTTATTACAAGCTTCTTTTCTCAGGCCAAAGGCCATGATTCTCCCTTCACTTATATCAGCACTAACTGAGAATAATTACCTTAAAATGCAGGGAGCTGCCCTAGTGCAAAACCAGTGTAGTTGGCAGAGAAATCAAGCTCCATAGATTTATGTTCATTCCTTGATAATAAAATTGCTCGATCTTCTTTTAATTTCTAATTCTATTTTCAAAGCTAGAAGAACATGACCCAATGTGTTTCCTCAGACACACAGCTACAAGCTTCTTAAATTGATCTCCACTTTGGTAGAAGCTTCAGCTTTACCCTCATTCAACGGAGAATTCTCAACAAGGCCTTGGGAACATTCAGTATCTGCCTCAAACAAATTAATCCCCTGGGAGATAAGTATCCAACATCTTAAAAGGAATTAAGACTTTTTTTTTAAGTGAAAGGTTTTATTGTCTGTTACAGTCCTTGTATAAGAAGTTTACTCAACAGAGAGTTGCCTAGAGGCCATTTTGACACTTTGCGTTTTGTGCAGATGTTGATGCATTTTCTGGAATTCATAGGAAACAGCTGTACATTTATAGAATGGTTTGTTCTGGTACGTCCTAGTCACAGCCGTGTGTGTTCATGTCATGAGTAATTAGGCAGGCACAGGAGGTGTGTATAGCATCTTTACTCCTTTTAACCCACAGTCCTTTTTCAAATTCCCTCCCATTGCTTCCTCAGGAGGTGGCATGGAAGTTTCTGATAGCACATCTAATTAAATAAAGCAGAGATTAGTTAAGACCCCTCTAGCTCCTTGAAATTAAAGCACATTCCTCTTAGAGAAAAGGCCACAAAAGTTTTTCTAGATCTGGTCATGACTGCAATTTCTGAGTCCTGGAAACCTCCTGAATGCCTCCGGTGTGTGCGTGCAAAGGCCAGCTTTGCTGGTATGGTGTGAAACGTATGGTGAGGGTCAATCAAATGATGGCTGTTGATACTGTTTTCCCAAGTACTGCCAAAGAAAGGTTTTGCAGCACAGATTTTAGGTGTATCCTAGCTGGAGCCATCAGTTTCCAAACTGAGGCTATTATAGCTGCTCCACCACCTAGAGCTGCTCTGGGCGTCTGGGCAGTAGCATTCTTCCATGAGAGGGTTTGACGCACTCACCTCTACCAGCGGCCGTCCGTCAAGGATGTGTCGCTGGGAGCTGCGCTCCTCCAGGAGAACTTGCAGCTGATTGAAGTATTTTCTTTTATGCGGTCTGACTTCTGGACCTAGTAAATCACTGTTTATACTTCAGCATTTTAAAAACACCTGCTAACACAGAAGGAGAAGACCATAGGTTGTGAAGCTCGGTTTAATGGTGTACTTTCAGCTTTACCATGGGGAGAGAAATGAAAGCAAAGATGATACCTCAGATATGGAAACCACTTTCCTCTTCAGTAACCCAATGCTCAGATTTTTCACTCACCGTGGGAGGCTATACCCTTTGGTTTTTAGCCAGAAGCGAGAAAAGGGCTAGTGCTTATCAGATACAGTTAAGCACTGTTTTAGTCTGGACACTCTAGAATAAGTGCTCTATAGATCCTTGCCTTTCTTTGCCTTGCCTTGCCTTGCCTTGCCTTGCCTTGCCTTCTTCTTTTATTTCTGTGCAGTCCATGAGAGCTGAGCAATAGATAATCTAGAGCAACCCAAATCCATAGCTGTTCCAATGAGTGGGATCATTCTACTAGATAAGCATGGGATTCCTTGGGGCTTTCTGAGCTGACTAATAAGATCAGTAGGGAAGACCTTGCTGGCAGATGAAGAAGCATCATTGTTAAGAATAGACTTTAATCTCTCCTTCACTCACCCAAGCTGTTACAATATCTGAAGTGTAAAGCAGTAAGTTTTTAGGAGGAGTGAACATAGCACAAAGAAAATTAATCTAGAAAAATCTAGCTCGCCTACTAGCATTTACAGAGAGAGCAACTGGTTCATAAGAGTCAGAGTGCAAGTGTCCCACTACAGCTGCAACAACAGTCCAGTCACTGCATCTTCCTTTCAGCTTAAGGAGAAAGTTCGTACTGTCTGCACCGCTTTCCCATGGACATTTTTCATTTCTTATGAAATTCACAAGGGAACTTCAGGCAAGGTCCAACCTCAGAAACGTGTACTAAAAAGTCAGGAGCAATTCAGAACTAGGAAAAATATAGAAGACCTTAGGCCATAAAACACATTTACTATTAGAAGAAAGAAGAACCTATCCTTCCTCATGCAAACAACTGAAGTTATACATGCATGTGTACCTACATAGAGAGAGATCCCACAATTATTTTATCCAAGGATCCCTCAAGGCATACATTTGCCCCTCTGAAAGCATTATTAAATAAGCCTGGAATTATTTATCTAAATTTGATTTCAAATATAAACAATAATTGAGTCTGTAAATCTCATTTTTAATTTCTACTGAGCTGTAGTCATATTTAATCTTAAAGTGTGAACTCTTTCTGAAAAACAAATGCAAGTGATGCTTTTTTATATTCAGACATATGCTGAAATAGGAACAATAAACACTGTCTTTTTCATAAATCTACTTCACCATGGCAAAAAGCCATCTTCTGAGCGTGACATAATCACCGAATTATTTCTCAGCTGCTATTGTCACTGATATCCTATTGAGAAATGTAAATCTGAAATAATTAAATGAAAAAATATTGTATGCTACATTAATCAACAAGGGCTGGCCTTGCAACCAGTTGAAACACCATACACACCTACGTGCAACTTCCACTGCATTTTTCTGAAGGAAGAGTCATAATGGACAGCGTACTTTTGCTTAAAGAACCGAGTCCCAAAAGGTGCCCCTCTTCTTCCATAAAGAAGAAGAATTTTGTATTTTATGTTATTGTACATTGTCTACCTTGAGACATTGAGATCTGCTCCTGCCAGCTTCAGAAAGTCCTGTTATACTCCTTAGTATAAAAATACTGTTTCTCTCTCTTTTTGTTACATGTCAGACTGCATCAACTCTCTTCCACAAGATATGTCTTGCTACCACAGCCCTACATATGTGCTGCCAGAGGAGCCTTCTCGAACCCAAAAGCTCTACTGCTCAGATAACACCCGAAATTTTGCTTGACTCTAGCCTCAAGGTACAGAAAATTCATCTTCTATGCTTCTGTTTTCCAGTTGCTCGTCCACAGCCCCCTGGAGATACTTTGGCTATTTCTAGGGAAGTATAGCTAAGAAAAACAAATCTATTTTCACTACTCTTATATTTGCAGCTCCATTAGGAATTTTTTTTAGGATATATAACACAAAAGTTTGAAAACTTCTGCTCTAGGATCTTCCAGTCTGGGCATTAGGCACTTGGCAGTACACAGAAGAAGGACAAGTAACAAGGGAACTGGGAGAGAAAGGATGCAACTGGGGGGAGTAAGATCCAGTAATTTCTCACATTAGAGATGGACATCTCGGTGATCCTGTCAAAGGGGGTTGTGGTTTATCTCATGAAAAAATACGCGTAGCTTATTCTGTGCCCTTTTTAAAACAATGAATTTCTAATAAGGTTAGAATGTGCTGTGATGAAGTACACTGCTGATTTTAGGTGGGGTTTCGCTCTTTTTTAAAAACAGCTGTGTGCTTGAATCAGTACCATTTACCCACTTAATTAGTAGATTTCCCTACCCCCTAAGATATAAGAACAAATACATAAATTCCTAGGATTTTCAGGGTGGGGGGTGTTCTTTTCCTCATCCTTAAGGGTAGGGTTTTTACTGAAATTGCAGATGTTGACATGGATGACATTATTATTATTATTATTATTATTATTATTATTATTATTACTACTACTATTATTATTGTTATTGTTGTTGTTGTTGCTGTTGTTGTTGTTGTTGTTATTGTTGATACTGTTATTAATAACCTAAAAAGCAAACCATAATACTTCAGCAGAAAAATATCAACGCAGGGGAAACGTTCCATATGCCAGTGTATAAATAGATCTGGCAGACAACATAACAATAGCTGCTCTCTCAGAGCTGGACTGATTCTGATAAAAACAACGGGTGATTGTTTCTCGCTGTCTTTCACTGTAGATGAGAGGGAGCCATTGTAATGATACTGCCTATTAAAGAGAATGTAACTCAGTGAGGTAAATAGTAATTATACAACAGGAAGAACAGACTGGGTAGGTTTGACCATGTTCACAAATAGGTTGCCTCTGTTGGAAAGCAGTGGCGAGTTCTGCCTCTGCCCCCTGAATACTTACATGGAAGCGCAGAGTGCTTTATCACTGCGAGTGGTCGCTGCCCTGTGCTGTGCTGTTAATCCCAGAATTACCACTTTCTATGGGCAATGTCTGTAGGAACCATAGCCTTGCTCAGCACACCCATGGTTGGATGTTTTGATGTTGAATTGCCTTGCAGCTGCTGCCAAAAGTTTACATGGCCTGCCTAGCAATGGTGAACTTTTTAATGAAAGGCAGCACATCTGCACTAGCAAGGGCAGCGAAATAATACAGTCATTAGCACTGGCAACAATTTACTTGTTGACCATGGTCCCCAAAGCAAATGTAATTCTGTGCTTTGCTATTTTGCTTTGCTATTTTGAGAGGCTGTATGGCCTAAAGGCTTAAAATAAGGAGCAAATATCACTTAGCTTGTTTCCCTGCCCTCTGCAGTGGAGATGCTAATACTAACTGCCCATTACTGAACTCAGGCAGAATAAATGAGTTCATATTAACACAGCTCTTAGAAACCATGCTTGAACCTGCTTACTCTTGCGAATCTCTATTCCAGAAGCAAAAGGAGCCTGGTCCGTCGTATATCCAGAGAGGCATGAGGAGCTCTAGACTCTAATGGTGCTATCAGTGACTTCCCTTGGCTAATCTGGTTAATCGGAGAGGGCCTCAGATCCTGGATGACAGGTGCTTAAATAAAGGATGCGCAGATAAAAATGTTACTCACCAAAGAGGTCTTCCAAATTCACTGCTTTGAAGGAAGAGGTGGAATAAATCTTGTAACAGATAAAAAGGGAATAAGTGTTCAGGCCACAAAAAAATAGGTACAGATACAAAATATCCCACATCCTTGTTCATCATACGGTATAAGAGGAACTGAACCTGCTCTGTGACCTCAGAACCAAGGTAGCTCAAAAGATACCAGTTAGCTGATCGCTGTAAAAATAAAGAGGGCAAACACACTTCATATTTAGCTTAAGCTAATGGGTATTTTCTTTCTCCTGGAAACAAATTATATCAAAACAGCAACTGTTCTTGATTTTTTTTTGGGTGGGGAGGGCAGGGGGCAGTAATAATTACCTATATCCCAGCAGTCATGAACAAAGATAATATATTTTCATTTTGTGGTAATGACTCTGATTACACCATGCAGGGGACCATGCAACAGGCTGTATTTGTATGATTTAGTGAAGACAAATATTTATCTTCCATAGAGGTGTTGTGGCTAAGCAGATCGTATGCTCATTACACAAATCACATTTGGGATCTGCTTCTTCATCTATCATTTTACCTACTGTGGAATCAGAGTGCCAGTACTTTTTTACCTGTCAAAGTCTGGAGTACTGATACATCCAATTATTTTTTTTTTATATCTGTCTAAGGATAGGTAATGACAAGAATTATTACATCTTTTCAGTTCTTCACCCCTTATTTTTACTCTCGTTACTCTTAATGGCCAGAGTCTACCGTTTAGACCCAATGAAAGTATTGTGTGCACAATATGTTTTTTCTGTTTTATTGAAGCACATATTTATTTGTGTGTGTTTTCAAGGCAGATGGTTTTGGGGACACAACTCTTTCTGATCACTATTGGTTAGGGAGAAAGACCCTTCCTTTGTCCTTCTCCTGAAAGGTTGACTTCTTAGATTCACAAATTGATGTTTTGACACAGCTCTCTAGAATAAAAAACTTTTTTTCAGTGTTCTCGTCTTTACAGTGCAGAACAAAAACAAATTGTGAAACACTAATGGTTGTCACCAAATGAAATTGGCGTTCTCCAGCCAGCTCTAGTTTCCATAGTAAGCTCACACGCGACTGTCACTTAGTCCTTTGTGAATTCATCTAAATGTGACTCCCTATGTAGCCATTATTCCATGAGCTGCGACATACCGTTAGTGTGTCCTCAAATGGCTTCAGTGATTATTTACCTTCAAAAATTTTGTTCAAGAAAAAGACAATCTGTAGTCCAGATTATTCTTCCAATCAGGAATCCTGGACAAACAGCACAGTCTAATAATAACCTTAGTTTTGCTAGATTTTAAAATATTAGCAGGAAGTTCTATTAAAAACCACAATAAACAAACAGGAACTAGTGAATCCAGCCACTCTCCTGCTTATGGTCAATTCTACTGAAAAATCTCAGGTGTCCTACCCAAAATCAGGGAGACCTGAGCCCAGCGGTCTAAAGTACATCAGCAGACATCTAGAGCTCAGAAGTTCCTCATCACAGTGTGGGAACTATGGCTGGCTGGTGTGGTTTAACCTCAGCAGGCAGCTAAGCACCACACAGCTGCTCACTCACTCCCCCCACCAGTGGGATGGGAGAGAGAATCAAAAGAATAAAAGTGAGAAACCTCGTGGGTTGAGATAAAGACAGTTGAATAAGTAAAACAAAACAACCAAACAACAACAAAAAACCAAGAAAAACAAGTGATGTAAAAGAACCCAATTGCTCACCACCAGCCAACTGATGCCCAGTCAGTCCCCAAGCAACTGCAGCTCTGGTAAACTTCTCCTCCTCCCCCCCCCCCCCCCCCCCCGTATTTATTACTGAGCACAATAGCACATGGTATGGAATATCCCTTTGATCAGTTGGGGTCGACTGTCCCAGCTGTGTCCTCTCTCAACCTCTTGCCCACCCTCAGTTTACTCACTGGTGGAACAGAGTGAAAAGTAGAAAAGGCCTTGGCGCTGTGTAAAGCACTGCTCAGCAATACCTAAAACATCAATGTTTTATCAACACTGTTGTCATCACAGATCCAAAACAGCACCATACAAGCTACTATGAAGAAAATATTAACTCTCTCCCAGCCAAAACCAATACATCTAGCTACCAAAAATGTGGACAGAAGCTGATCAACAAAAGGCTCTAAATTGCCTTTCCCACAGACACACGCAGAGGCTGAAATTTAATTTAGTGGTATATAAATAGCCAGAAAGATTAAACCCAAAGGGTCATTCTTCATCTGGATTCTTATTAGTCAATTCACACAGTTGCCTGCTGACTGAACTGTCTTCTATGAATCTTAGGTCTTAAACCTCTACAGGAAGACCCAAGTACCTGGCTCAGGGCTGTGGAGTCGACAAGTTAATGTGGTACAAGCTAGTTCATTTTGCAGGACTAGACCTAGCTGCTTATCCTTCAAAGGCCCAGAGGATGGCTTGGGTTGCTGAAAAGAGAGTTACTGTTCTGTATATGCATTTCATTATGGAAACATGGTGTGATGATTCACACAACTGGAGTGTTGTAATGGATGGCTATAAACACTTCAGAAGAGATAGGCCTGGGGGTGTTGGGCAACAACCGGCTGAATATGAGCCAGCAGTGTGCCCAGGTGGCCAAGAAGGCCAACGGCATCCTGGCCTGTATCAGAAATAGTGTGGCCAGCAGGACTAGGGAAGTGATCGTCCCCCCGTACTCGGCCCTGGTGAGGCTGCACCTCGAATACTGTGTTCAGTTTTGGGCCCCTCACTACAAGAAAGACATTGAGGTGCTGGAGCGTGTCCAGAGAAGGGCAACGAAGCTGGTGAGGGGTCTAGAGCACAAGTCCTATGAGGAGCGGCTGAGGGAACTGGGGATGTTTAGCCTGGAGAAAAGGAGGCTCTGGGGAGACCCTAGCACTCCTACAACTACCTGAAAGGAGGTTGTAGCGAGGTGGGTATCAGCCTCTTCTCTCAAGTAACAAGAGGAAAGAGCCTCAGGTTGCACCAGAGGAGGTTTAGATGGTCTGTTAGGAAAAATTTTTTCACTGAAAGGGTTGTCAGGCATTGGAACAGGCTGCCCAGGGAAGCGGTGGGGTCATCATCCCTGGAGGTATTTAAAAGACGTGTAGACATGGTGCTTAGGGACATGATTTGATGGTGGACTTGGCAGTGATAGGTTAACGGTTGGACTTGATGATCTTAAAGGTCTTTTCCAACCTAAACGATTCTATGATTCTATGTTTCCCTGTTTATTATTATTGGTTGGAAGTGATTTTGGTCTTTGTTCTCCAGCATGTTTTGTTTAGGTTCAGTTGAGATAACAACCTGTGCAAAAAAATGGGATTGATATAAAGAACACTGTTGAAGATATTGCCATTTGGCACTATCCAAACCACATTATCCATGTTTCCAGTTCCTGGTACAGTGGGTGGGCCATAATTCAGTGAAACACCAGTACAGAGATGTAATATTAATCATGTGCTTGAATCTAACCCTATTTCATGAGTATTTAGGCACATAAATTTTAACTTTGTTGAATCAGAGACATGAGTAGGAGGAACAAATAACCCATCCATTAAATGAAATAGATACGTGCCTGGTTGCTGCTCTCTGAGTAATTTGTGCTACAGCACCTTTTCCGCATGTACCCTTCCACATGTTACTTGAAAGACTTTAATTAGTAATGTCTCATAACACTCCTTTGAGGGAGATAATCAGTGTAGTGATTTTGCAGATTACAAAAGGAAGCCAAGACAGACTGTAGCCTCTATTTTTGTTAAGTGCTTCAGTTTTTTAACAACTAACTTGAAATACCAAAGCCCTGATTCTCAGTGATAGCTCCTCTGCACAACAGCCACACACACGTTAAACATTCAGCAGTTCGGCCAGACCAGCCTTGTGTTTGGAGCACAAGTGCTGTACGCCTATACTTTCTTTCAAGTAAGTTGAAAACTGACGCTTAAGTGATTCCTTAAAATAATAATCTTGACTCCTGAGCTTGTTCTTTAGTCCCTGAGGTCTGGTTGAAAACATAACATCCCTATTCAGGAAAACAACCAAAGATCTGTTAACCTTTAAACCAACACTTTTGTGCTGAACATTGAGCACTCGCTTAGGTGTTTTCATGAACTGATATTCTCATTACACCATTGGGAATCATCATAGGACATCCCCAGGTGTTACAAAACTTATCAATAAACACAGACCCTAGGTTTGTCATTCATATGGAAATAGGAATGAAAAAACCTCTCCCTCGTGGTTTACGAAAGTAGCCTTTTTACTCGGGTCAGTTGCTGTGCACAAATTCAGCTTTAATGGTAGCTATAATATTTCAAAAGCAGTCATGCAAAATTAAATAGATACAATCAATTGGAATAGCACACCGGGCTAGGCAGTTCAGGTAGTCAAGTATGGCTGTTCCCTGAAGAGACAAATCAGGAGCAGAATATTAGCAGTCTCAGTATTTTATTAAGTTCGCACCAGGGAGTAACTTTTTCTAAAGGTTCTAAAAAACTTTGACATGTGAATATTTCAAGTGGCTCATAATAAAATTTACTTCAATATGTTTGTCATTAATGTCAAAAAGGGTCTATCTATCTGCTCTGGAGGAAAAAACATACTTTCTTCTTTCTAGAGACTTACATAAAGTTCCACTGCATCACCTGTTGGTTCTACAAGTTATGCAAGAAGAAATTACTCTTAGCAAAGGCTATTCAGTTGTTGAAATATGTGTGGTACAGTGAGGAAGAGTACAAATTACAGTAATTTAGTATAGGTGGTAGAAAAGATGTTTTGATGAAAAGACACTGTTTTGACCTAGAAGAAGTCCACACTGTTAACTTGGAAAGTGAAAGAAGATATGAAAAGTAGATTTTAGGTATTTCTCATTCTAAAGGTTCATACAGGATTCGGACACCAACAGATCCAGATCTCAGTTTCTGTGTAAGATTACCATATGTTGTGATCCACAGTATCGCTGGATCACCAAACAGTATTAAAAATGTGCCGGCAAGACACATTTCTAAAGTTCTCGAGAGCTCATTCAGTTTGCTGGCTGAGCTTGACCATGAGTGATTCATTGCTTTTAATAAACATTGCAGCAAGGTAGAACTTCATCTGAGACCTTTCTCTTTCTAATTTAAAGACTTACTAGAAAGACTGCTTATGTGTGATTTAATACCAGCTTGAGCTACAAAACTATTGTCATGTCTCCTCAAGAGAGTCTGTTCCTTTCCACGCAAAGCAATTCAGCCAATGGGCTACTGCACAGGAATGTAAAACCAGGTAATTTTAAGATGTACAATATGTAAATACTACCAGAGGGTCCATACATTCTATGTCTGCTGAGTCAAACTGCATCAGAAAATTCTGTTGTTGTTTTCATTAATATTATCATTATTAAACATATCCTATTGTCAGGAAATGACCTAAAATAATAGAAGGAAGCAAAGAATAGCTTCTTATTGTCATATTTCATAGGCATATATCACCCTTTCTAGATGAGAATAACACACAGTTTTCAACAAAGGACACAAGTAAATTCTCCAGGGTGCTTAGGAATATACTGTTTTTTTCTGTGATAATAGTGAAGATGAGGAAGGAAAAAAACATGGCAGGATTCTTAACTTTTGTGGAAAGATATGGTTGGCTACAGTTCAAAACTGCACAGGAAAAAAAATTATTTAAGAGTAAAGAAGTGAGTTATGTAATATGTGACAGCAACTGTTATTAATCTTACCTCGATTCTCAAAGTGGAGTTTGAAAGGCTGTAGATACACAGCTGGTGTAAGTCAGTACAACTTCATTGCAGCTGCTAGAAATAGGAAGGAGGGGAAGTCTGAACAACTCCATTTGGTGGACTTTTTTTTGTTTTTTCCAAAGAATAAGCAGATAAGAGAGGAACGGTATACTAAAGAAAGTGAGAGTTGTAATTTAGCACTCAAGCATTAGTAATAAAAGTGTTTACGAATTAGTTCTGACAAAGGAACTCCAGCAGCAGTTCAGAAGAGTGCAGTGAACTGAGCGGGGGCTTTGTGCTGGACTGGAGGCAATAGAAAAAGTGCAGAAAGGTGAACACATTAACAAGTTTGGTGGCTGAACTACGGCACAGTGAATAAAGATCAGTGTTGATAAATATAAAGCAATAGATGTTGGAGAAGAAAAAAAAAGAATACGTGCTGATGTAATTTGCAGAAGTTTTTCAGTTAAGCATAAGAGTGACATGGGTATAATTCCAGACAGACCAGCAAAGATGTGCTCAGTGTTCAGCTAAGTAAATAAGGCAGAAGGATCTTAAGCAATGAGGTTTACACTGATTTATGAAATAATATTAGGAAATCATATTAAAACATTTTACAGACCATCTGTCTAAATGGTGTGGTTTCATCTGGAATAGTACCTGCTATAAAATGACTTTGTCTCAAGAAAGGTACTGTAGAGGGGGATCAGAAAGGGAAAAAGAATTGTCATGAAGTAGGAAAAAACCAGAGACCCTTGGTTGAACAGAGAGTGAAGAAAAAAATATGGAATTCTTACCCTTAGAGAGTAGGGGCATAGGAAAGAATATGGAAAAAGTAAAGATCCAGTGAATAATTCCAATATGGGAATTTACTCTTCCAAGATGGGAAATTGCTGTTCTTGCCACATCAGACAAAAAAATACATGGTGGAGGCCATCAGTTGAGGTAAAAGGTATCAACTTCAAAACTCATAAAAGAAAACACATTTTTCACAAACTTAATTGAACTCTAAAACACATAATTACACTATAGTTCTCAAAGTTGAGGATTACCCTGAACCTGAAAACTTCACCAAGGTTCAAAGAAGAACAAGGCATTTATAGACATATCAGCAATGTTCTAAGTTATAGTAGCAAATGCTAAGATGAACAGTAGAAGAGACAACAAAAATCATGCAGGAGAATTTATGCAGCTGTAGTTCTCTGTGATTAGAAGGAGACTTCTTGGAGGAGGTAGATTATCTCATGTCTAAGGGAGAAACTGCTTTGTTCTTTCTATAGAAATACCTGATTCTGGCCAATGTTGGAGAAAGGCTGCTAAATTTGCCAGTCTGCAGATTGGGAATTCTTTACTTTCCTCATGCTGTGAGTCTGAGACATGCAAAAAACTTCAAAAGAAATCCAAATCGTGAAGAGGAAGTGAAAAATGTAGAGATGATTAATACGGAACTCAGTTTAAAGAGCAAGGGAAACAAATAAAATATGTATTTCTAAGGCCATATCCGCAGAGGACAGTGGAGTGTAATGCCAAAACTGCCAAGCTGGCCGTTAGAGAGCTGGCACACCACACAGTACTTACTACAACTTGGGAGATATCAGTTCAGGTACTGAAAACAGAGCAGTCGCAACAACATGGAGCTTCATCTGAGCCTCTAAGCCCTGCTCCATGCAAGAGTTAATTAGAGAAAGTTGTGCCTGATTGCACCTCTGTCTCTGATGGCTCAGGACTCCTGGCACTGTGTGGTGCAAAGCCTCAGTGCATGTGTCGCTTGTGTCACTACCAGTGGGTGAAAGGAAAAGGATAAAACAGTGTGGTATTGTTCCTGACCGTGATGAGTGATGTCTGCCCCAGCACATGACAAATGGAACTTCTTTCACTCTGATTCAAATTAGCAGCTCACTAGGCACTACGGAGAAGGTGCTATCCAGCATAGTTAATGGAAGGTTATTGTTAACGTCTGGTTTTAAGTGAACTTCTTGTTGTTGTTGTTGCTGTTGTTGCTGTTGTTGTTACTATTATTGTTTGAATTCTCATGCCAGTTGTGTGTATGTGTGATCACCATGAAGTTAAGCCATTTAAACAGGCAATGTTCTCCTGCAAGTGTCACTGCTTCAGTGAGTGACGATAGGCACAAAATACAACACTTTCAGGAGGAGAAAGCCAGAGAAAACAAGTATCCCATAGGAAAATGCTCACTGCGAACCTAGGAGGTATGGGTTCCAATCCCCTCTCCCCAGAGAAACTGTATTCACTCTGTATGTGTGTTTGGGTGAGTAGTATCAGTACTAGAGAGACTTTGTACAAGCCCTGTGACAGAATCAGAAGTACAAAGGGGAAGTGCCTACAGAGTTATGCTGCAGGAGAGCTTGGTTCCTGGTCTTGAAGTGCTTAGAGAGCAGCCAGAGCCCTTGACTTCATGCCTGGTGAAGCTGAATTCTTGAGTCTGTTTGTAATGTATTATTTTGGGGAAAATATTTCCCCCAGAACTGTGACCCTCTTTGAATCTCTTCACCAAACCAACAGTCCTCGGCACTCCTCTGGACTCATTGGAGCTTTGCACATAAAGCTACCAAGGGTCTAGCTGCCCTGAGAAAAATTTGCATTTGAAATACGTCTTGGTCTTCCCCCAGCTAATTAAAATAAAAAGAAGTGCACAGCCTGCCTGACACCTGCCTTCCTATGTCCATACACCATCCCTGTGTATGATGTGAGTGAAGTGGACAAGTTGGCAGTGACCAAGGCTCTCTGCAGAAAAGTTCCACTGACACTTTTGCAATAACACAACTATTTACTTCGAGCCTGTACTGAAAGGAGCTATTGATAGTCCCAAGCTTCAGGTTACTGTGTTCTTCAGCGTATGTTAGAGCTTCTCTAACACTTTTAAAGGACACGATGAAATCTTCCTCCTTTCCAGCCACTGACTCCAGCAATGCACAGAAGCAGCCCTCTCCAGCTCACTGCAGCGAGTCCTCTTCCAAGGAACGCAGCATTGGAAACAACAGATGTGACCTCCAAGAACATCGCGCCAGATGTGCAGCTGATTGTTGGTTTGCATGTGCCTAAACAGCTGCGTACGCACATGCGAGCAACGGCCGTGTGTGCAAAGGCGTGTGCGTGCACACACAGATACACGGCCACACGGCCCACGGACACACAGACGGCCGGACACACGGCCGGCGGCGGGCCGGCCGCTCTCCAGGGTGCTGCAGGCGGCGGCTCCGCGCTCCTCCGGCGGCTCCCGCGGCCCTGCACGTTGCAGAATTTTCCTATTTTCCCCCGATCAGAGACACTTCAGGCTATAAACCCCCGAGTTTCAGGTCAAGGAGGGTCTGTGCTTCTATGGTCAACCTCAAGCAAAATTTCTATGCGGTCGACAACCCACTCCACACACAAGCACGCAATTTAGAGAGGATTTTATTTAACTCTTGACCTTTTAAGAGCCTTGTGCCACAGCTATGGAACATATCCTGTTATAAACACAATCGTACGACTGCTTGCCCCCTTGTTAATGTTTTTTAACTCCCATATCACATAAATTGAGGCTGTATACTTCCTTCTTGTTTTCTTTCTCCTGAAAGTCACTTTTCTGTCTGTACTCACGAGTATGTCTGACAGCCTTGAACACATGCTAGACCGTCATTTTCAGTAGCTGTCTTTCCAAGCTTGGACAAAGGCGACACCGACTCTCAGGAAATATATTTTGCAGATTGTTTTCAGATCTGCCTACCTATATACTTACTCACCTGGGACGCTGCAACATTTGCAAAGAGCAATTATTCTTACCAAAAAAAAAAAAAAAAGTGCAGATCTGCAATTTATAGAGCTTTATTGATAGGCAAACTACTCGCATGTTTACATTAAAAAGTGCCCTCTCAGCTTTGCTGTGCCTAGCAGGACGCTCTTCCAAATACTCTGTTTATCCTCAATAAAACAGTAGATTTGATTTTCCAGTTCGCCACCTAGCTGCTCCGCACGAGAGCGGATCGGTTTGGCACTGAAAATTAGACTCTGAGCGCCGTCCAAACCTGCTGGGAATTTCCATTTCATCAGTGCGGTCTGTTTTGAATAATTCCTAGGATGTCGGGCTTTGGGGCTCAAAGGGGCCACGAAAACACTGTCGTCGTGTAGGGGAAAAGTGAAAGAAAAGCTTGGTGGGTTTCTGTTAGTAAAGCAGTGTTTAATGTTGCTGGTAGGTGAAAGCAACACACCTCCTTGCTAGCTGTGCTGGAGGACTTAAAGGTTTCAAGTGGGCAGAAGAAACCGAGATGCTCTTAGTTCCCTAGCACTAGCAAGATCCAAGCTGTGATGTGTCAATGTTTCAGTGCCTTCCCCTGGCAGATCTAACTGTGCTTTGTAACGCTCCTATCGACGCCCTGCTCTGGACACAGCTAAGTGATTACATGCCCTTTTCTGTTAAAGGTTTGACCATCAGTTTATTTAACTCATTTAATTTCCGATAGTAAGTGCCTATTAGCGATTTATTTGCATGGAGTCTGGCTCGCCGTTGCCTCGGTTTGGGTTTATTCCTTCCTTTCTTCTTGCTCTCCGCAGCCCGCGCCGTCAAGATGATTTGCTGTTCCGTTGTCCCATTCTCGACAGCATTTCCCCGTCATCTGTCAAACGCCTGCCTCCCCCGTGCGCAAACCCATTAAAATGAGCTGTCCGTTGCAATGCTGGAGGTAAACGAGTGTGGAAGCCCCAGAGAGGGCTAAATAGCAGCGGAGCAGCGTGACGGGTGGCGGCGAGCACAGCCCGCAGCCGCGGCCGGGAGCAGCGGCCCCGGGGCCTGCGCTGGTCCCTGCCGGGAGGGAGGGTCCAGCTCGGCTGGGTGAGCGCGGCTGCCTCCCCCTCTCGCTTTGCACCTCGTTTAAGAGCCCTGCGCTACTTGGGTCAAGTGTTTTCAGGCGTCTCTTCTTCCACGAAGAGATTAGGGCTTCCCCCTGCTCTTCCCAGTCCCGTTGACCTAAAACCGGTGGCAAGAACTTCAAGGGAAGAGGTGTCCCGAATAAACGTGGCTCTCGGAGCTCCTTCTTTCCCCTGGGAGGCGACGTGTCCGCCTCCAGCAGGGACCGGGGAGGGGACCGGACCTCCGAAGGGAAATCAAGCGTTTCGATTTGCAGAGTGGGCTGTCTCCTGGGCTTGCTCTCAGTCCCCAGAGAAAGCCGGCTGCTGGCCGGGAAGCCGGTCATCTAAGCCATGGCAAACGGGCTGGGAGGTAGCTGAGCCATCGGGACCCCCTCTGCCGCGCACCTGCCTGTCTAAGGGTGCACCCTCCCGCCTTCCCTTCTAGGAAACGTGGCAAGTCGAAAACAACAAGCGAGGGCAGCCGGGCTGCTTTCCTTGTCCATCCTTACCCGTCTGGGGATAGAAAGGGGCTAGTAGGGGCGAAGATCTCGTCTGCCCTGACTCCGGGTGGACATGAGTGCCTCTGGGAGTGAGAGGGAAGCCGGCAGTTTCGCCTGGGGGTCTGCCTCTCATACCCCCCCTAATCCCAACCCTGTTGCAAGGAGGTGAAGCAGGCGTGGAGGGGCGCTGAGGAGGGGGGAGTAGGCGCCGTGGGAGTGCGGGGACGACCCGCCCAGGGCACTTTGTCCCCGGCCCCTCCGCAGCTTCCCTCGCCCTTGAGGGGACCTTGAGTCTCTGCGGATATCTCTGTGGCCCCCGGGTGCGGGTGAGGGCTGAATCGGCGAGGGACCGCACCCTCCTGGGTATAACAGAAAAGATCACCTTGGAAGTGGTCCCCAGGGACACCCCTCCTCCCCCTCCACCCCTCGCCCACCCAAGCTATAAAAGCCTCGGGACAGGGCGCTCGTCCTGCCGGAGCGCACCCCAACGAGGCAGCTCCACGCCCGGGGGAAGGAGCCATTTGGGAGACGTGTAGCTAAAGGCAGGGACACGGCCCGCAGCAAAGTCTCCCTAGAGATCACTCGGCATCACTGGATACCGACGTGATTTCTTTTGGAAATCTCCTCGCTGAAAGTTGCTATCTCTGCCTCCCCTCCCCGGGAGCGGGAAGATCATCATTAGCAAATACTCGCTTCCTCATGCTCTTTCCTTTTTTTTCTGCGAGCCAAGCACTGAGCGCTTTGTTCTGTGGTTTTACGATGGATTTATCTCTACAGCTGTGTAGCACACTGTAAGTGACTCGGCTCCCCCGCCCTCCCTCCTCTTGCATGAGCGGGGGGCGGGAGGGGAAAAGCATTTTAAATGTTTTAAGCTCAGGAGCAGCATTTTTTTCCCCTCAGGAGGTGTGTCTAACACGTAGGGCTCTGAAGAGAAGAGCCGGTAATAACAGATGCTGTGTCAAACTTAAAAGGCGCTGCTTACCACAGAGTCACTGGGTGCCATCAAGATGTATCTGCTGAGATTGATTAAGAGCACGGCTCCGTGGGCTCAGGAAGGCAGCGCTGCGAACACGCGTTCCGGTGGGGGGGAATCTCCGCTCTCCCCTGGCGGGCTGCAGACAAGGCAAGGTGGAGGTGGGGGGTCCCACGGCAGGGGTTTCAGCACCGGCCTTTTATTTCCACGGGAGATCACAGGGGGGATGCGTGCGAGGAAGGGAGATGCTCCCCGGGTTGAGCGAGGTTTGCACGGCGGAGGATGCCCCATCCAGCGGTCCGAGCTCTGCAGCCGTGAGAGCGCACGGCGCTGAGCAGCGTGGCATTGGGGAGCCCCCTGCAGCTGGGTAGAGCCGCGCCGGGCCTCAGCCCCAGCCTGCAGGTACCTCCTGCCTTCACCCCAGCCGTGGGAAGCGGCGAGCTGCTGGAGACCCGAAACCTCCATCCCTCTCCTGCGAGGGAGGGAGGGAGGGAGGGACAGTCCCGAAGAGTGCCGAGTGCTGCCAGGGTGGCCCCGGGGCAGGGCCGCCCCCCTCCCTGCTCCTCGCTTTGGGAAGGGCTGACTCCTGCTCGCCGTTATTGAGCGCTAATTAAACCTCCGGAAATCAACGTGCACCATCAAACACTCCCGACGCTGGGACGGAAAAAAAACAACGATAATAATGATAAGGGGAAGAGGAGGCGGGCATTGTCCCTTTTGAGGCTGATGACGATCTTGATTAATGAATGTTAAAATATGTCAAGCGCCAAGGTCTCGGAGACGGCCCGTGGGAGGTGCAGGGGGCGGCCGGGCTGTGGGGGTGGCTGTCCCCTGCCCCGGCGTGGCTGCGCCTGCGGCGGAGCGGCCCCTCCGGGCCACAGCCTGCTCATGGCTTGCTTCAAACCTCCCGGTGCCAAATCACGTCTGAGTTGCCCGGACAGGTTTTTCCGAACTCTGCTGTGAAGTCCAGGCAAAATTTTCTGTGAGACCTAAGAAAGTGCTTTCGGGTAGAGAAACAGAGACACTGAAGCATGAGTACCTCCAAAATTCAGAGCTCCCCGCCTCCAAATTAGCCCTGCCACCCAAGGCAGGGGAAATACCCACCCCGGGGCCGAGCAGAGTATTTCCAGAGTCCTGCTACCCTAAGGGCACACCACCCTCTTGGGGGTAAATCCACCCCGAGATCCTTCCAGGAGCAATAGTTAAATGTACGCGAGTAGTGTAGGCAGGTCCTCTGCCTGGGGCAAGCCTAGGCCAAGAAATACTTTCTGCAAAGTGAAGGGGGTTTTGGAGCGGAGAGGAGGGGAGTGGTTGGGCTGTGGCTCCGTCGGCCCTTCCAGAAGAGAGATGGGGCAGGGGAAGGCAAGGCAGGCAGCAGCCAGAAGCCGGGGTCACCTTCGTAATGTGCACCTCTCTCTCCTCTTCGCTTATCCCTTCCCCCTATTATTCTTCGGACAATAGATGAGACGGGCTCCCCTCTCCTGCTTCCCACCCCGACAGCCCTAACTCCAAGGGAAAAAACATCACTCCAGACCACAGATTAATTCCGGTCCAGGAGAGATGCAAACAAAGACAAAACAAACCTGAAGATGTTTATATCTAGATTATTTCCATCGAACTGGCAAGTTCCCTTAAGCAAAGTAAATTTTTCTCAGCCTAGTGACTATTAATTAAAGGGGAATGCTTTACACCTAAGGAAAATTAACTCTTGTTCACAAGATGTATCTGTTTCCCCTAATTCGTCTGTCATTGTGCCGGGGAAGCAGCTTTCCATGAATATTTCAGCACAACAATCAATTCAAAAAACTAAACTGGATTTAGTGTAACAACATTTTGCCACAGTGCATGAAGACTCCGATGACTGCAATAATCTAACAGCCAGATCTCTTTCTCTCTTCCTCCTCCCGTACGTCACTTGAGACAGGTATCACGGAACCGCGAAAAAAAAAAGTAACCAGAAAAGAGGAAAGCGTCGCGGGGAAAGATGGGGAACAGGTTTCTGATGTGCAAATTGTAGATAAAGACTTCTGATGAGGAAGAGGGGAGTGTCTGATGAGGAAGAGGGGAGAGTGTGTTGAGAGATAACAAGAATCAGTAATTTCTATTCAGCAAAGCCACCAAATCAGAGAGCAGTGCTGATCTTATTGGAGGAGAGCCTTCAACAGCAACTAATCCTGTCATATTGAAAGAAAATTGTAAATGTTCTCTGCAGAAATTGCCTGCCCATTGCAGCTAATCGAGCCCACTTCGCGCTCTCACACACCCACACACCACACATCCCCCCCACACCCCCCCGCCGGCGGGCAGCGAGCGGACCCACAGCCGCAGCACCCCAGCAAGGACATTCACCCGAGATGCTCACCTAGGCGCCCCGTTTCCCTCCCTCGCCACCACCCCCAAGAAGGTGGCAGCTTGCCCTCCTTTCCTCAGAAGCTCTGGGGAAAGTGTGAATTATTACCAGCTCGCTTACGAGTCCCAGCTTCTGCTATTTTTAATTTCTCCAGTTGTGTCTAAACCGTTAAGCCAGGTTTGATAGCACTATTGCTCTACTTTTTTTTTTTTTTTTTTTTTTTTTAAAGCTCAACTTGGCTGAACTGAAGCAGAGACTCCCAAGGGCTAAAACCACGGAGGGTGTGCGTGTATATGTGTGTGCCTGTGCGTGTGGGAGGGAGAGAGCGAGCGAGGGAGAGACAAAAACTCCATCAGCCCGGACAATGCCACCTCTTCTTTAAAGATTCCAAACTGTTATTCTTTCCCCCCATTATCACGGTACCAAGTAATCTGTCTTTCCCCCACCCCAACCCCCCTCCCTCCTCTTGGAAGATATGGAAGAGAAAGATAAAGCGGCTGCCTCCGGGCTCTGACTGCGCGCAGCCCGCATGCCTCTGCCGCCACAGCCGGCGCGACTCCGCCGCCGCCGCTCCCGACGAGCCGCTTGCAGCGGGATGGGATGCAACTTCGCGTAATTGGATCACAGGTAGGAAAGCTTTGGTTTTTACTGACGTTTCCTCTCATTTTTTTCCATTTCCTTTTTCTTTCCTTCTATTTTTTTTTTTAATCTCCCCCCCGCCTTTATTTCTTGTCCTCTACCCTCCTCCCCCTCTTCGCCTCACCTAGGTATTTCATCCGCTACTGTCATAGGAAAGCTCCCGCCAAGAAAATAATGTCCAAGAAACGAGCTTACGTTTTGCTTCCTGGCAGAAGGAGCAGAACAAAACACAGGGAAACTTTTGCTGAAAAGGTCCATAGCGGTGCGGATCACCGGGGAAAGGCAGCGAGAGGAGGGAAGGCAAGGCGATTGCCCCCAACACAGAGCCTTCCTCTGTTGAGTTACAGTTGTGATATTAATCCCAGAATCGAGTCTAGCATGGTATAGCGGGGAAGGAGAGACGTAGTAGCCTGATTTAGAGAAATCCCCACATTTTCCAAGCGCTGTCCATTGGTTTTTAATGTAAATGCCGCATTCCGACACAGGGATATCTCCCGGAATACCCTTCCCAAATCCCCCTGTGACATGTTTGTTGCCGACTCCTGCAAGATGTCACCGGGAGCCGGGAGCGGAGCCGTCCCTGGGGAGCAGAGCCTGCCCGCGGAGCGCACTGGCTGGCGGGCGGGAGGGTAGAGACGGGGCGGGGGGGATCCCTGTATCCCTGCCCTGCCGGGGACCATGCAGGAGGGATGCGGGGTATAAGGGGAGGAGGCTTCCGCTGTGTCAGTGCCGTCCCTCGCCCCTCAGCATCCTTCCTGCGGAGCGTGCGCCTGCCCGGGGTCAGCGCCCCTCTGTGCTGCCTCAGGTCTCGGGTCCTGCCGCGGGGAGGGGGAGCGCGGGCGCGGGGCGCCGCTGGAGGGGGGGAAGGTATGGGGTTTCCCCGGCTCATTTCCGACCCCACTTGCCTGACTCGGTGCCCCTGGGGTCCGGTCCCCGGTGCGGCCAGGGAGCCGGGTGCGGCGGGGGACGATGCTCCAGGGCCGGGTTCGGCTCGCCCCGTTCCCCCGGCCCGATCGAGCCTCTGGCAGGGCTGAGCCGGTCCCGGCCGTGCCTCCAGGCTCCTTTTCCTTTCGCCCGTGCCGCTGCCACGGGGTGCTTGTGGCCAGAAGGAGCGAGCTGATGCCGTGAGAGGCAGCTCAGATCAGGCTGTGGGAGAAAAACTGCCTCCCAGAAACAGCTCTGGGTCGCCGAGGTCCTGGTGCCCCCTAAAGAGTCCAGCTCTTTCAGAGGCTCTGGAGGGGCAAAGTGCTTTCCGGGCTGCTTCTTCTCGGACAAAAGCCGAGCCCCTCTGTCTCGGGCTACTCTTCGTTTCGCGTCTTCCCACCTGTCAGCCCCCTCGCCGCCTTCCCGCGGCTGCCCGAGTGCCAGGGTGATGCCCCGCTGGGGGAGCAGGCAGGCGGGAAGCGGCAGGGACGGCCTCTCCCCTCCGCTCGTCTCCCCGCAAGGCAGCCGGGCCGGAGGGCCCTGCCCCAGCCGGCGAGGAGCTCCCGGAGCGCGGCTTTGCCTCCACAGCACGGCCCGCTGCCAGCTCCGAGGGGAGGCTGCCAGGGCTTGTAACTCCTTCGCACGGGCCTGCGGTTGAGTCCTTACCCCTTCGCCGGGGAAGGGATAAGGGACTCTCCCTCCTTCCTACATAAGATTGTTTTTTCCTACTGTTTTCATGTGCTAAAGTTCTTTTAGGGAAAGGAGAGGTAGCTTTTTTTTTCCAACTGGAAGAGGACACTGGGAAGGGGGGTAATTTTTGTTACAAATATAGCCAGAGTAACATCTCTCCCTATTTTTATGTGTCAACCAGTGTGTTTGCACACATTGGCTTGTCCCTATCCCTTAAGGTAGACCTTCCCTTTGTAGAAGGGAAAAAGGCAAGGGGGAAAAAAAGAAGTGGGGCCAATCTCTGCTTGACAGCCTACTCTTGCAGTTTGGGGGGGGGGGGGGGCAACAAAAAAAAAAAAAAAAGAAAAAAAGAACGACAAAGAGGAAGGTTAATATGGGAGATCAGAAGTATGCACGCTGTATGCTTTTATGGTATTGCATCGCCTGCAATCACAGTCCCTGTCTAAATACACACCAGCCTTGATCATATGGTTTATGACACCAGCTGCTCTTGGTGACTCGTCTATAAACCGTGTTAAGCTACACAGAGTATGGTCCCTCTCTCATTTAGGCTCTTTTTGATTATAACTTCGGTCAGACTTACTTACCCTTTGCAGGACCCCTGGACTGCAAAAGCAGCCTTGTTTGGTTTTGCGTCAGGAGAGCGAGAAGTGCAGTGGGCTCGCTGACTTGGCAAGCATGTGCCCCACCAGGCTGCCCTCTCTGCCCCTGCCCGCAGCGCTCCGCGATTTCTGCATGGCAGTCCGCTAGGGAAAAGGGCTCAGTACATGGGGAAGGTGGTCTAGGGTGTCCCCAAGTTGCTTTGGATGGAGGGCAAAACAATAAAAAGGAGGGATTATGTTCTTCTCCCATCCAAACCCAAGATTTTAAGTAATATCCTCTACCCAAAAGGTTGTAACTCTGCATCTGGGCAGAGCTTGGGGAGATCTGGATCACGCATGATCCAGAGTGTCCTGAGGAGGTGGAAGGGGCAGCAGCTGTGCCGCACTGTGCCACCACCCAGGAGGGACACCAAGACACAGAAAGGCGGAAACTGACGCCACCAGTGAAAAACAGCATCTGTGAATAAAAGCGTATTTTTTTTGCCTGCATGTTCAGTCCCGTGCCCCACTGTCATTTTGTTTTTCACCTCTGGGCTGACTCCTTGTGTGTATTTTGTGGCTCTCAGCTGCTCTAAGTGCTAGGATCTTTCAGCCCATTGGGTGTCTAATTCAACAGTCTTTTGAGAACATCTACTATGAAATCCCCCACTGTTGTTGATACAGTCCCAGGTGGTTACTCTGCCCCACTTCACTCCTGTAACCCACTCACCCGTTCACCCAGACTTTCTCTTCTCCACTAGTATCATGACCTACATGCAAAAGACTTATTTTCTGGTCCCGTTTCCATAGCAATGCAGCATGGGGAACGCAGACAAACCAGTAATAATGAAGCAGATTCCCTTTCTGTGAAATCAAGACCTCTTTGAAAGTTGAGTTCAATTTAAGGGAAAGTAGGCATCCACGGAGAGTTGTATTTCCAGCCCAAAGCCCAGTTCTCCACGCCCTCCAGTGCCAGAGGCAGGCGAGGGAGAGCATCCCCGGGCACAGGGGATGCAAGGCTTGATGATAACAAATTACAGGGGAGGGAGAGAAACAAGTGGTATGAGATAAGGACATTTCTCCCAGTGTCTGTTTCCAGCCAGCTCGTCCCTCTTCTAAATCCCAAGCTGCAAGAAAAGGAAGGTGGGGTTCAGCTGATCCTGGTTTGGTCTCCCAGAGGCTAACGCTGCAGGTCCTGTGGAGTGTGTTAAACTACAGAGGAACAGCCAGGAAGAAATTAAAGCTGGGAAGCCCCATCTGTATCTAGCTATTTATTCACAAATTTTGGATCTCTCTGGCTTTGAGCTTCAGGGCTTGCAGTAACTTGCAGCTAATTCTCAGAGATTTGAAGGCACAGAAGAGGATTACTCACTTGTGAAAATGCTACCCTGACCTTCTGTGGGCTCTTTGGGTGGGTGGATGGGTGGACAACACTAATCAGTCTAAGGAAAGCTGAAGGGGCTTAGATCCAGCTCATATGAATGACAGGGATAACTTTTTCACACATGCTTGTAGCCTTAAATCTTAAAAAGCTTAAATCGCATGATAGCATTTCAAACCCTGTTAAATCTGAGCCTGGATTCCCCTCTCTAAGACCTAGGCTGTACAAAGGACCAAGCACTGAGAACTGCTGTAACTAACTGAGACAATTAGCACACTCCCCACACACCACCCTACCCATCTTTTCCAGTTCCTATATTTTGGCAAAGATAGCTTTCAGTTTTGCCAGGGTCTCCATGGCATTTCCTGGGTTGGACTTGCCCAAAAGATGCAGAGTTATCCACTTGTCCTCATCTGCAGAGTTGTCCACTTGCTTGTCCTTGTCCCACCAGCTGAACACTGACTGCCTGTGCCCAGCAGATTGCATTCCCTTTGCCCCCTGTACCAAGCTGAGCGGGGATTGCTTAGTGACTTATCCCACTGCCTTCCTACGTCTCCCTGACGCAAGTGGGCAGAATTAAAAGATGAGGCCACCCCTAGAGTTGTGTTAAGAGGCTGCATCCCTTTCCCATGCACCCTGAGCTTGTTTCTATGTAAAAATGCTTTAAGCTGTGGAGCTGCCTGTCATTTTGGACCGTCTGTCCTACCTTTAATGCTGTATCATTACCTATATCTACAACCGCCTGTTCCCTGTAGAAAGAGATACATATCAGCAGATGTTCCAGAGACACATCTCTCATATAACATGATTTTAAGTCCCAAGAGGATGGGACAGGGTGAAGTGAGTTTCCTCTCATTTCCATCAAGCACTTCCTAAAGAATGCTTGCCAATGAGACTAAGACATGCAATGGGATGTCAGTAGTCCATGTGCTTCATATATTCATTTTTAAGTATATGATAAGGATAAAATGAAACAGACCATCATTTAGGGCCAGCTGCTTTGCCGAGAGCCTTCTGCAGGTTTTCTTTTTGACGAGATGATCCTCTGATTCCTGTCTTTCCGGTGTCTCTTTTGACTCCATGGGCTAGATTCTGATTTTAATTACATTCTTTCAAATGAGGGGTGACTCCACTGACTTTAATTACTTCTGGTTTATTCTAGTGCAATTGAGCTCAGAATTTGACTTTCACAGAAACATAGTAAGTGTTGTAATTAGAATATGCCAGTGTTTTGACAACTGTTCATGGAACAGCTCTGTTTCGTCAGCCTCTGCCGAAAGGGAAATGCAATGTGATAATGGGCTTTGGGAATAGTACGGGGCACCTCTCACAGTGATGACAATAAAGATCTCTACAAGAGGCCACACCACAAATAGGTGAGAAATGCTGTAAACCAGCATCTCCCATGGTTTTCCTCAAGCTCTTAGAAAAGCTCTGAGTAGACTGTGGGCAGGTGTGGGTTTTTTTACGTTTTTGTTCTTTTTTTTTTTTTTTTTTTTGAGAAAGAGGTGGAACAAGACAAAAAATATCTTCATAGATCTTTCTTCTGAATCATTGTGAAAATTAGTGTTGGAAACCAAGGAGATAAAATAAACCTAGTTGTTTAAAAGAATTCTCTTGCTTAGTAATTTCTCTGGGTCAGGATTCTCAGGTAGTCTGAGTATGTAAAGCTCTCTTGATTTCGGTGGAGATAGGATGATCTGCAAACTCTGAGGATCAGACCCTTAATTTTTATAATCCATTCCTGAATGTGAGAAATAAAAATTAGCAACATCTGTCCACGGGAAACAATAAGTTTCTGGTATAGCCCGTAGCATTTTCATAGATACCTGAGAAATTTTCTCTCAGCTTTGCAATGAATTACTGATGTCCATTTTATACTCATCTATCTCATATTTAGTCAATTAGAAAGCAGAGTGGTCATATATTGAAAATGATTCACAAATTTGTTCATGAATAATGGCAACAAGCTCATTCCACTATGATTTCTGAGGTCATTTAGTGCAAGCCAGTGACCAATGATTTATTCATGAAAATATTCATACATCTCAAAAGTTTCATGAACTTTAGCATGAATAATTAACGGAAATTGTGTTATTTGTTATCATTACTCATTATTTCCCCATTCAAAAAGGCATCAGTCATCCAGTTACAGAACATTATAACATAATGATTGCAACATTGGATCAGGCAGGTGTTTTATCTTGTCCAGTGTAGTGTCTCTATCCGTGTCCCTTACCACGTGCTTCAGAGGCAGGTGCAGGGAATGCTGCCCTAGATAAATGCGCTGCCCTCAAGTAAAATGTTTTAATACCCACCAGCTTGTGTTTGCTTGCTGCCTGGAGACCATTTCCAAACGAAAACAGATACCTGCCTTCCTCACCAAATGGAAACCTCTAGCGATTCTAGACAAACTGCAGATATACTCACTGGCCAGATAAGCAGCTAATCCGTTTTTGCCTCCCAGTAAGTTCACTACCTTAGTGATAGCATGTAGCAGTGAGTTCAGTAGGTTAATTACATATTTTCTTGGGAAAACCACACTCCAAGCAACCTCTGATCTATTTAAATTAGTTGTTTTTCAATGTTATTGCTACCTCTCTGTTATATGACATGAAAAGGCCAACAGGAGCACGCAGTTCATTGTATAGGTGCCATTCATTTACTCAAGCATGAACCCTCTTGTTCTTTTCTTCTCTCAGTTAGACAGTCCCAGGGATCCCAGTCACTTTGCATGTCTTAAAACCTACTAATTCTTCTATCTCCTTTTTTGGTGATGGATTGACCAATGCGGACACTGTTTTCCACGTGAGGACTATTGGTTTATACAATAAAACGTTTTTCATTTTAATACCTTTTACTCCTTCTATGCACTAATGGAAATTCTGTCTTGTTTCTTGGGGTTGGGATTTTTTTTTGACCACTGCTGTAATTGAGCAGAATTTGCAACTGGGTTGTTCACAGTGATGCCGATATCCTTCCCTGAGTGGTCACAGCTGGCTTAGATTCCAGGAAGGTTTCTAAGTATTTCACTCTACCTGCGATTGTTCTGCATCGGCCAACACTTATTTCCATTTGCGATCCCAATGCTGGGTTCACCCAACTTAATTAGCATACTCTGAAATACTTCAGTCCTTATTCCCTTTTTCTAACAGCAAAAATTTCAGTAAAGAAGTTATACATGGTATAGAATCTTGGACCGCTCAACTGTTAATCTTTCACAGTGAAAAATGATCATTCATGTGTAGTTCCTGCTTTCTCTCTCTCAGTTTCCAACTTGTAATAATAAGCTACTTATTCTACAATGACTTAAATTCTTCAAAGAATATTTGTCAAAGAATTTAAGAAGATATATAAATACCTATATATACACACTTATCAGGTTGTTTTTGTTGGTCTATTAGCTCGATGCTTCAAAGAATATATAGATGAGACAGCATTTCTTTGAAAGAAACTGTGATTTTTTTTTCCTCTCCTCTATGCAATTCTAGTTTTTGTTAGTTTCAACCAATTTACTTGGAAGTAAAATAAGATTTTTCAGTATATAGTACCTAAGACCAATCCAGTGCCTGTCCTAAAGACGGGTATTCTAGCCGCTACCCTCCAGTCCTTCTGTAGCGTACCTGACTTCAGCGACAGCTTGCATATTTTTGTTATCAGTGCAGCCACTTCATTTTCAAATGCTTTCCAAACCCTTGCATATATAACCATGAGGTCCTTGTGACATGCTGCTATTTAGTTTATCAGTTTGTTCCAGTGTTTCCCCTTTCAACGTTTCACATTCTGACAGCTCATGTCCTTTCTTGTCTTGAAAAAAAATAGGTCTAGTGTGGACATTGGCACAGCATCGTTTGCGGGGAAGATTTACCCAAATGAATCATTCAGAACCTCTGCAAAGTCCTTTTACTCATTAATTATTTCCATTACCCCCTGGATGTGCAGCAGATCCCATTGATTCCCTCCTAAACTGGGCAAATTTAAGACCTTTCAGAAATGTCCTGCAGTTCCCTGTTTTTTCCCCCCCCTTTCCCAGCTCTTGTCAGTTAACACATCCTTGGCCCTTTTCATTTACAGCTGACATTTTGTTTGTGTTTTATTATAATTTTCCTCCCTTAGCCAGGGGCTTCACCAGAGCTGAAGTGTCATTTCCTGAAAGCTGGTCGCTTGGCTCAAACAACCTCTTAGACCTTAACATTTCACAATACCTTTTTTTTTTTTTTCCCTATCTCACCTTTCAGTTTGCTTTCTGCATGACTTCACTGAATCAGAAACTGTCTGTTAATATACCTGTTGTTTTGAATCTATGGATTTTACATTCTTTTTCTTCCATTCTTTGCTTTTCTTTTTTTTTTTCTTTCCTATTTTCTTTCAACCTCCAGTACTTTTTAAACAGTTCACTAATTATTATCGATGCTAACTTCACACTCTTAACGTAGTAATAAGTTCATTACTATTCAGTGGCTTGACTGTATCATTTCTTCAGCTACTTAAGACTAAGTTAAGAACACATACTGTTATGTTCTCCAGTTATTCTAGAAATCACTCAGAAATTGGGTTGTTTTTTTTTTTTAATCCGTTTGTACCAGTTGACCTACCAATGTACAGGTGGGTGAAGTCACCCATGATCACCATTTTATTAGACTTAGCTGCCTCTTTGATCTCTCTCCATATAATCCATTGAATATCCTAGACATTTCCTGGACTAAATATGCTAATGCTTTGTGCAAGCATCAGGATTCAATTAAAGAAGGATATTTTTATGCTTAGCACACTGGACCCAGACCGAGGAGATCATGGATAAGCTCCTGACCATGCCACCAGCCTCCTGCCTGCCTTTTGGCAAGTTCCTATGCCCTGACACAAAGCCTGCTGAGGTCAGAGACAAACTCTTGTTACCTTTGGGTAGGCTTCGGCTCGGCTTCCCGAGGTGGGGAGAGTAACTCTTCCTGGTCTCATGACAGTGTTGTGAGGATTCAGTCACTGCAGTTTGTCAGTCGTGCTGCCACATGGAAACAGGTGCAGACAGACTCCATACACAGGGGCTTTTTTTGCACTGGAGTATTGGAAAGTTGAGCCTTTCAGAGCTGATTATCAGGAAACTTTTTGTTTGGAACAGAGGACAAACTAAAATGTTCAGCATCCTTCCATCAAAAAGGTACCGAAGCTTCTAACTGCTCCAGATCGTGGTGAGGAGTAAAAGGATAAAATGACTAACATGGTCAGTTTTACATGGAAGAAGATAGATCTCATAATCTGGTCTTACTTAAAAAAAAAAGAAAGAAGAGAGAAATAAATTGAAGGTCATGTTTAAGGACTAGATCTAGGTCTGAGGTTTACTCAGTTCCGTGTGTTTTCAGCTTACTCAGTGTTCAGTAGGGGGAAAATTGCCAAAGTAGGGTTTACAATGCCATGACCTCGCTCAGATCATGCACTGCATCAGAGTTGTTCACCAAAATTGTAAGGACTTGCTGGTCCTCCTGCTCCTCCCTACCCCAACATTCATTTCTGATGTAAAACAGAGTTAGTGGACTCTGAGAGCAGGGCACATGGATGGAGCAATGTCCATGTGTGGACAGAGAGGGTACACTTTTCTGCTTCACCATTACCAAGGGTCCTTGAGGATCTGCATTATCATTACTATGGTAGACTAACTGTAGTGCTTCACACTTCATTTGATACCAAGGCCAGATGATGTATTAAAAATGGTTGCCCTCAAGACTTACTTTCCTATGTGTCCAGTAGCATTCTGCCATGGTGGGCAATTCAGTTTACTCCATTTTATACATAATATTGCATGACAGTAAATTAATATATGGGTGGAAAATGAAGGCAGATGAGGACTGGTGGTGGGAACCTTGGGGAGGAGCTTGGTATGGAATAAGCATATGGCCAATTTGCTCCTCACTGGACTGTAGAACTGTTGCTCAACATGGATGTTGGAAGAAGACTGGCTTTTAGGGGAAGGGGACTATCCAGGGAGATGTCTTCTCTACTGTTGCTTTTCCATGCTTAGGCTAAGCTGCAAACTTATCTCCTGATCTGTTACTGGCATCTTTCACCCACACTAATTTCACTTTTCTAGGAGTGTATTCTCAGCTGATGAAAGCTATCAGAACATGAGTGACATGAAAGGAGAGGCCATCACCAAACAAAGTGCTATATTTAACCTGGCAGTGTCATGCCTTCTCAGGTCTGACCTTGAGCCCTGGCAGTCAGGATATAAATGGGGCATCTTGGTTGTAAAGTTTCTGCCTTTAGCCAAACATGGAAGGCTCTTAAATATAAGGAAAAGCAGGGAAGAAGGAAGGTAATACAAGTAACCCTTCTGCTTTTGACATTTGTGATAGCCAGCACACTTAATTGGTACTAGAAGGAAAGAATACATGAAGGGCTTGCTGCTAAATTCTCATTAAAAATGTCTGTTTGATGTCTGCAAGTCATTTTCACAATCTTATCCACTGGGAGTAAATGTAGGGATCTTTACTGAAAGGTTTTCACATCAGAAGTAGTTCCCTGAAAGGAATATCCTACTGTTACTCATTTTGCAATGTGATTCAGTAAAGGGAAAAAACCATAGAAGTATACAATTGGAAAGAAATAAGGAAGGAAAAAAAAAAAGAAGATGAAGAAAACCATTTGGTCTGTTTCATTTGTAGAAAGCTTGTAACTATCTCTCCTCCTTTCTGTAGCAAAGAGTGAGGCTGTATCTCTCTTGCTTTGAAGCACAGGGGAACGCAAAATATCTGGCTTCAAAAATCCCAGATAACTTAAGTATTGCCATTCTTTCAAATGACAAATTTGACAATTAATATTCCACATTATTGTCTTTAATGCCTCTTAAAAATCAAAGTGGGGTGTGGAAATGACACATAACTAAAAAAGACGAGGAACAATTTTCTTGTTACTTTTTTTGGACAATAGTGACAAGGGCTGAATTCCTAGTTTCACCACAGATTGCTGATGTGACCTCAGACAAACCCAGCAACCTCTTGTACCTCTGCTTCTAACATGGAAATTGTACAAAATAGCATTTGCATTCTCACATGCTTTGTCTGCCCTTCCTCTTTAGATTTTAAAGTGTTGGGCAGAACTTCTGCAACAGTGTGCACAGAGGAACGTTACCTAAATTTGGGCATCCATAGAAAGAAATGAATGATACAGTATCTTTCAAACATTCGGTTGCTTTTTATTCCATATGAAAATTAGCGTATAATGTGGACCTGATCTTTCTCTTCTTTAGAGAGTGAGATCCTTTCCATTCACCCCTGGGGGTTGCTGGTACAGGTAGCTGTACATGGGATACCTCTCAGCAGCCTCTAGCTGGAGCGGGTCCGTGATAGATCTCCTTAAACCCCAAGAGCGGTTCTGCCCACATGAGTGCTGCAAGGGTACAGAGGAACTGGGAAAGGTACACAGGAAGGCGACAAAGATGGTGAGAATTACTTGCCTTCCAGAGAGGACGTGTTCAATAGACTAGGACTTATCATCTCAGAAATGATATGACTTATGAGGAATACATGTAGGTCTAAGCAACCTTGAAGAGAGGAAGAAGGTGAACAGGGGACCATTTCATTATTTTCACAACATCAGACCCAGAGCTCTCAGGTGGATATTAACAGGCATAAATTTAAAAAAAATTGCTGTGTGATTGAGCTGTGGCACTTGCTGCCCTATGGTGTTTCGTTGATTCCAAAGGTATAAATGAGTAAAAAATGATCAAACTAGACAGATTACTGCAAGAAAAACACTACCAAAAGCTTTGTGATTCAAATAAAGTCACAGGGTGAGGGACCCCCCCACACCACCAACTGCTTCAACCTAAGAAAGGTATGCTGGGGTGGTATCACTGCATGCCCATTCCCTTTGCTTGCTTTTTGCTACCGGCCACTTTTGAGAGAGGAGAGTGAGCGAGCTGGCTTAGGGAGAGCTGCTCCTGCACTCAGAGCCTCACTTGGACTCATCAGGGCAGCCGTCTTCTTTGGACAATGCTCAACCTGTTTTACTTTTGCTGCTCACCAGAAATTTGTTGTCCTTCTTGGCTAGGTGCTTATCAAAACAACCACAAGACACTTTGGGAAGTTGTTTAATTAACCTCTGACTCACCAGAAAGACTTCCTACAAATAAATTCAAAGATTCTTTGTTTTATTTGTTCATTGTAACAGTTGGAGAATTTTAATATACACGTGGTTTCCAGGCAGATCTTGATGCCAGCCACACAGTGTGTTTTCCTGCCCCACTGTTTGTAACTCTGATATAACAGTCTGAGATAACCTCCTTGCAGGCACACTTCTCTTTCAGCTCAATGCGTTGGTGTTCCCTTTATAGGTGTTCCCTTCACAGGGGAACAGTGAGTTGAGAAAGGGAAAATGTGGTCACAGCTCTGCCTTTAGTCTCTCTTCTCATTCAGTCTTCTACTTCCAACAAGTAAACTGGAACAAACAGCCTATACATGCCAAAAATGAGGAAGGATGTGACAGGCGTTAAGAGAGACCTTTGCATCCCTGTAATGTGACAGGAGAAAGCCTCCCTCGGCAGTTGCATGTATACAATTTCTTACCTTATTAGAGCAGACCTGCCCCTCTCAAATGCAAAAAAAAAGAGAGACGATTTCTTCTTCTTGCTTTTCACTTGAAAGCTCCAAACCCACAGCCTTCTCAAAGCTCTGTGTCATTTTGTGTGCTGTATCAGGATTTAGACCATAGCCTTTTAACTAGTGAGTCCTAGGAAAAGAAAATGAACTTTACAGAATAGAAAACTAAAGCTGAACTTACGATGAAGGAGATACTTCCTGAGGATGATCTCTGCTCTGCTGATGTCTTTTATGTCTGGAAGTGGTGGGACATGTGTTAATTGGAAAGCTCTCTAGGTCAGAGTTTTCCCGTTAAGACCATGGTTCTGTGGGAGTCACAGCATCATTCTTTCACCTATGCAGGACTGTGCTGTACTGCAACTACATGCCAATTTAAAGGCAGGAATTTAAAGGTGAGTGGAAAAGCTTTGAAACGAGCAGAAGCCAAGTTTTCTGTTTGTTAAGAAACCCACACAACAGCAGTGTTAAAATTACATTTCCAAGCTCATAATAGCTGAGGCCCCCACATTTTCTACTGAATAACTGTAAAAATGATTTCTGGGTGCTTTGCTTGTTTAAAAATCAAGCTGTTGGTGTGTGTTCTTCATTATGGCTTTAGAAATCCAAGTTTAGGTACAATATTTTTAACTCTAAGCCAAAATCTTTAACAAGCAAAGCAAAATAAATCTCAAAGAAAACGTGGGCTTGGTTCCATTCTATCTGGAACCTGATTTCTTTCCTTGCTACCCACCAGGCTGTACAAAGCTGCAGCTCTGCTTCAGCTACACTTCAAAGCTATTTTATATACATATAGATGACTGCAAAATACTGAAGGCAAAGGAGAGCCAGGCCTATACCACACAAATTAGCAATGCATTTTGTTATGGAGGCAGTGTTTGTGGGTTTTAGAAACCAGGGACCAGCTTTGCAGGTAGATGATATATAACATTATCGCAGGCCTCGGTGAGCTGGCGTTTTTCTCCTGACAAACATTTCAACGGCATTCTCCAAGTTATTCTGAAAAGAGGACAAGGGAAAGAAGCTGAGTTTGGGGACACACATCCTTGCCTTGCCAGAGATGGCTAGGGAAGACACTGTTCCCAGCTGTTTAACAGTTTAGCACTGCCTTTCACCTGTAAGTTATCAGTTCCCATGATCTATCACCAGATCTGATTTTTTTTTACTTTTCCCAATCCATTTCAGTCATTTGGTGATTTCCTCAACATATTTGGTGATACATACGTAAACCAAATAAACAATGCAAACCAATATATGATACACGTTAGTGTAATAGAAATTCCCTCCCACTATGGCTGGTTTGCACAAGCGATGTTAGGACAGGTTCACATGCATGAAGATTTGTTAGTGCAGTCCATAGCTGATGGCCTACATTGTCTCTAACTGTGAAAAACTGAGGAAAAAATAAGCCAGGGAAAAATAAGACAAAGAGGACAGACAGAAGGGAAAGCTCTCCTTGTGGCACTCGGCTGGGAAGAGAAGCAACCAGGGTTTCCAGACCTCTCCGGGACATCCCCTGCCGTGCAGCAGCTGGTTCCCCCCATAGCACTCTTCCCACGGCAACTCTATAGTTTCCACCAGGACGTGCTCAAACCCCCAGCTGGTTGTCACTGCTTACCATTAGTGGTGATTGGAGCGTGCATTGATCAGGGCAGGGGCTGCACGGCCAGTTGCTCGAGTGCATATGAACATTACTGTGTCCCTTGCATAAACCAAAAGCTATAACCAAAATGTAGCAGAAGTGGGGAAAAAAAAAGCTGATTCTCTTGCTGGTGGCAATCACTGCCCAAAAGAACCCACCACAGCAAGACTATTGGGGTGTGCAGGTGCAAGGCTGTAGGGATAGCAGCATGAGAATAACAGCACAGGAACAGTGAGGGGAAAATGCTGCCCCAGGGGCTCTGAAAACATTGCCCTAGCAGCCTGGATGGGAGGGTGCAGAGCTGTGAGGGAAAGGCAGGCTGCAAAGCTGCAGAGAGAAGGCCCTTAGCCACACAAACCAGCAACAGCAGTATCTTCCTAGTATGGGAAGATATGACAAGGTGACATAGTGGAAATGAAATGTGCTGCTGTTCAGGGAGAGGCATCGGCTCTGGCTGCTTGGACAAAGGGTGCAATTTCTGAAGATTCACTCTCGCTGGAGGCTGTTTGAACCACCTTTCCTTGTGTGAGCTGAGGCACTGGCTGGCTGGCTGAAAGATCTCTCAAAGCGGTCTTCCTGATGGTGACTTGAATGAGAACCAACCTCTTCCTCTCCACATCCCCCCCAGTTGAAACATCAAGTTTCCCCACCGCAGGTCAGCAGACAAGACCAGCTGAGGACGTGCTGATTCTGTGCTAAGGATGATAGGACAACAAATACCTCCAGCACAACCGCAAAGGAGAAATGCATCCTCTGTATTTCATTTTCTGATACACTTTAGGTGCTATGTTCAGTTTGACTCAACTGGGAGGAGCAGAGACTCCTGATTGCACACCTTAGCAGGTGAAAAACTCTCAGTTTAACTTTTATTCCAGCTTGGGTAGATAGAAAAAAGAAAAAGGTCTTCAGCCCTTCCCTTCAAGGCATGAGGAGGCTGTGGTTGAGCTTCTTTCCTAACCCTCTGGCAGTGTTGTTAATGCAACACAACAACGAGAACAAGGAGGAAAACCCAGGAGTGCTCTCCTATTTAGTTTTGGTTGGGTTGTTTTGTTGTTTGTGTTTTTATTTTTTTAATCATTATTTATGTATTTATTTATTTATTTGTTTATTTCACAAGAAGAGCTCCGTACCACAGTTTCAATTGTTGCACCTTATTGCTTCATAAACCAAGGAAGAAAACAAGGAAGTACAACAACCAGGAAGGAAGAAATTTTTTGCAGCTGAGCACATAGACAGAGAAGAGATAATAACTAAATAAAGAGGAATCATTTACTTATTTTGAAGGTCTATTATGACCTCTTTGATAGGGATCACACCAATTTATTTATTTGTGTTGCATTGACAAGCACCCCATCTCTTCAGCCTACTGTGCTCTGCCATGAAGCCAATTCCTGCACTGCAGCATCAAGACGTAATTATTACCCTTTACTGTGTAATGATTAGTTATTGCACAGGCCACATAGAAGACTTCTGCAGTCGTCATGCCAACTCTCTCCTCTACCCTGATTTAACCCACTCTACTCTGCTGCAACGATCAGCCACGGGTGTGCGTGGGGGCATTCATGCTATGCACATCCCATTCGGATTTCACTGCATCCCGGACGCTAAAAGAGCACACAGTCTCACCTAGTGTGTACAGGCACAGATTTTAAAGACTGTTATCTCTTGGTCAGCCTGAGCTTCCCTGTCATGATCTGAGAGGATTAACATGTATCCTGAGTGTCAGACCTCTTGCTGCTCTACACTGAACCCCTCTGAGTGCTTAAAGTGCAGCCTCAGAAGGAGCCTAATGCGGTCCTTGTCAGCTGGCAGCACGTTTCCTCTGATACCAGGGCCTGGCAAGCTGGGTCTTGATGGGTGTTTAGGAGAGATGTACGAAAGGAGGGGGAGAGGTGCTAAAACGAGGCAGCATCTCACAGAGAACCCAGATGCACTTATTTGCTCCGGTAGCAGCCAAGGTGTTTTTCCAGTTACCTCTCAGTGTTGTTGCTGCTAGGATCTTAACTTGGCTGTTAGTCCTTTTTGGGGAGGAGAATTGCTTAGCTAGAAAGTGAGAACATCACTGCCTTTGCTTTAAAGTGATGGGTACATCCCAGTGGGGAGAAGGGCTGCATGTTGTCTGCTCTCCCACTGTTCCTTGAACTCCGATTTGAATTGCACAGTGAGGAAAATGAGAGCTGGTCTTTGCTTAGATAAGCATTCTCCAAGCAAATTTACAAAATAATGGCATAGCTGTTTGCGTTCTTATGGGAAATTACGTACATGTCATCCCAGCTTTAGGCTCAGTCCTGCAGTCCTGCATGCTGAAAGGTGCGGGACCAAACCCTTTGTAGCTAGCTCAGTTCACGAATAGCTGGGATTTGATATAATACCCCTATTTAATACCTTTTTTTTTTTTTTTTACTTCTGCTGCTTGCTGCAATTAGTACCTACAGCCTCTGAAGGGAAAAAGAAAAAAAAATCTGCAAAAAAATTCCACTTTGTCCACAACAGAGCAGATTATGTCATGCAGTTGCTCTTACTGTTATTTATACATAGATGATTATGCTGTCTGCCACACAGTGAGGAACGAAGGGCTTAACTGGAGAAATAATGTGAAAATCAAATCATTCTTTTCTTGGTGTTTCTTCAAAGAATAGATTTTGCCAATGTTGCTCCACATTTACTTTTTTTAAAAAATAATCTATCATTTCTGTAATTAAACACCTAACTGAAGGGAGCAACATTTTTCTGCAAACAAGTAAAAAAATTTATTATGTTATGGAAAGCAGCACTCTGGTAACCAGAGCTGATGCAAGACAGTGAGCAAAGGATAGGGAGAGGAGAGAGGAAAGTTTCTCTCTTCGATCTATATCCAATAGACTGAAAACTCTCCCATTCAGTTTCTTTCTTTCTTACTACTCTCTCTTCCATATACCTCTTCCTGCCACGGTGCACTTCTCATCATTCTTCAAAAAGAGACAGCACAGACAGTCATAAAATGACATCATCTGCTGTTTAAGTCTTTGAGTCAATGGGTTACATGATCACCTAAAAAGCTCCGGTCACACGTAGAGGTACCGTTGTGTTTGGTATCGCACATCCATTGCAGGACAGCATCGCCGTTCTGAACAGTTTGCAACCTGTCTCTTTTGGGGGGGTTGTCTGGTTGTTATCTCTGACCTCTCAGCCTCAGGAAGAGAGGGCAGGACGCGAAAAGTTGTCAAGCTATAGGTAAAGAACAGATGTGGGACAAAACCACACAATTCTCTTACATTCTAGCCAGCTGCCCTCCGCGCTCAGCCTTGCTTATGTGGTCGTTACAAGCTCGCGCCATTCTCCGGGGTAATGGTGAAGAAATTTGTTTGCAAGCAAGTCATCTGATAAGGCTGGTGTGCTGGAGCATAATGCCAGCAGAAATGGTTATTATGGGGACATAATTAGTAGGCTTCTATGCAGGAAAATGGCTGTAAATGATTGATTGTCATTAACCTGAAAGATGTGAGAAAATTTTTTGCCTTTCCAATAGCCTCAAAGACAGTTGTGTGAAGATGGGCTTTTCTGAGAACTGATGTTCCCTCAGTCCTGAGTGACTGGACACTGGTGTCATCAGGCAGCTGATGCTCTTTTTTGCTTTCAGATCACCGAAAATAAAATGACCTATGCTGAACAATCTGTTAATTGTCATTAATTTGTCCACTGGATATTTTCCCCCTATATTTTGAATTGTCCATCTGCAAGTGTGCTGGCTAAGCTTAGAAGTCTGATTAATAGTTTCAATGATCATGTCAAGGCCAAGAGATTCTTCTAAGTTTTTCATGTTCAGCATTGAGAATTTGGTATTTTTTGCATGTGACTGTTCGCTTAACTCATGTGACATAGCTTCCTACCTTAATTTAATGACCTGACATTTATAAGCAGAAGCTGAAGGTGCTTTAGATGGTGGGACAGGCAGATAAACTGGCCAACAGCTGTTCCCTTTTGCTCTAAGAAGGGCTCAAGAGCAGCAAAGCTGAGGGAACAGATACCAAACCAGAAAGATCTTGGAGAAAAGACAAAACCAGAGGGGTGGGCTGTTCAGCGGGGGCTGTATTTATTGACCCATTTCCCACATCAGACAATTATTGTGAGTCTCTGGTGGCTGACTCCATACCTCAGGTTCTTCTTGATGACGGCTTGCAGCAGGATCTTTTGGTTTAATACCTCTGAACATAACGCTGATATGTTACAGTTTAAGGCTAGAGGGGGCATTATTTTGCATCATCCACTTGTCTTTCTAAAGGGGAAGGTAAGTGCCTTTAAAGAGGCATTAAGGCCAAGTACAGGTCCATGCTGTGGCTACCTTTGGGACAACGGTGGATAGTACTAGAAACTACCTTTGGAGATGTTTTCATTGCTTACACCAGGACTGCCACCACACAGGATAGAAACTGTGCTGCATCTCCTCCACCCTGGCAGCAGCACAGAATTCAGTGCACTCCAAAAGTACAAATCTGGCTGCCTGTGTGTGTCCCAAGGGAAAGTGTGTGATCCCAAGACGGGCCTGGCTTCCCTGGGAAGTTAACTTCTGTTTCATGGTTTCCTTCACTTCAGCATTGGGCTGTTCCATCATCCCCTTTCTTGAATGCTTTGGACCTGCAAAGCAAGCAAAGGGATTCCAGTCTCACGACATTTCTGCTGGTTTAGCACTGCCTTTTTTTATACCACCTGCTGTCTCTTCTGCTCACTGTAGGGCAGGTGCTACTGCTCTTTTATTCACTTTGAGCGGTCCATCACTGTTGAAGAAATGCCCCAGAAACGTTTGCCATATCAACTGCTACATACTGTGAGTGACGGTCCCCAGGTCTGGCACAAAACACTAACGGAATGAAAAGGTATGCGGTCTGAGCAAAGACTGCTATATCTTTCATCATCTCTCTCACCCACATTTCTTAGCATCTCTTCTCCCACACATACAACCTGTTCACACATGCTGAAAATACAGGGCAGCACAGCTGAAAATGTTTGCAAGGGATATTTTACTCAGTGACTTTTGTGCTGTTAGGTGGCAGGCTACGGGCAGTTATTGAATGCGTTTCTAAGAAGTATTGGTCGGTCACATGGAAATAAGCATCACCTCCAGGTATACTAATTGTTATGCATTCTGTGATTTAAATTACTAGTGGTATCAGTTCTTATGTGCCCGGTTTTACATTGATTACCAAGTCAGAGTTCAAAGAGGTATTCTTCCACTTAAAGAAAAGACTGCTGATTGATGAGCAAAGTGCATGATTTTCCCTTGAAGCATGAAATATAAATACTATATGTCAGCATGTATAATTCCTGTACTCTTGGGTAGGGGCATCAGTGATCTCTGCCTACATGGAGATTCTTATGTTTCAAAAATGTCTCGGATTCCTAAAAGAATGACCATAAAGAGCATGGGATACACACAGGGCACCAGGGACCTGTAAAGAGACAGAGCTAGCACTGTTAGAGAAATTCTATTTGAGACGTCACTTCTAAAGAGTCTGTTCTTCATTTGGTGCACTTTGTTAGCAAAGCAGAGCTTATAAAAATCCATTTCTCTGCATCAGAGTAAACAAAGGCAGAAGGAACAATAAATGGCTTCTGTCTAGTCTCATGTTGATGCCAAAGGGACCAGAACCCAGATGTCCCAACTCTGAATTCAGCACCACGCTCTTATTATTGGACCATCATTTTACATGGAGCTTTTCTTTTCTTTTTTCTTTTCTTTTCTTTTCTTTTCTCTTCTCTTCTCTTCTCTTCTCTTCTCTTCTCTTCTTTTCTTGTCTCTTCTCTTCTCTTCTCTTCTCTTCTCTTCTCTTCTCTTCTGTTCTTCTCTTTTCTTCTCTTCTGTTCTTCTCTTTTCTTCTCTTTTCTTCTCTTTTCTCTTTTTTCTCTTTTCTCTTCTCTTCTCTTCTCTTCTCTTCTCTTCTCTTCTCTTTTGGGGAGGCGGAATATGGTATTTGTTCACATCAGACAGAACTGAAGGAAAAATATTATGTATAATTACAGAGCAAGACAGGCTAAAACATCACCCACCAGAATCATTTAATCTCTGGTATTATTCTCTGTTCGTACTCACCCTCATGTCAGCTCTGCCTCTCCCTCCACCTCGAATCCTTAACTCCTCCTTCCTCTGACAGGATGTACAATGGCCAGAGCAGTATAAATCAAAGCCTAGAATCAGGAAAAATAGAATAGATTGGAAGTGCCAGTTTCTCAAGGAGGAAAAGAAAGAAAAAAGACTACAGGAGATCAGAAGAGTGATTGCAGCTTCATTACGAGGGCCGTTGTACCATTGGAACAGGTTATTGCCTGTCACAAGCTGTTTTTATTTTCCAGCTCCTGACTGATGCAGAGCTTGATCTGAAATAAATGCTATCTATCCACTTACTTTATAAATCTCCTCGCAGTACTTACATTTAATGTTTACGGGTCTTCACATTTTTCAAGTAGAATATAATTTTATACTCGTGGTATCTTTATTGTAAAGCAGCAGGAGAGAGGTTGAGAGCTACATAGGAGCTCTTTACTGGTCCGTGCTGAGGTGGGACTGAGAGGGGATGAACTCAGCCACATCAAAAGGCAGGATAAACTGTGGTGGGACTTCCATGCAGTGCACTCTCCATGCAAACTGCTTCCTTAATCTGTGTCAGGTTCAGACATTAACGACAAATTGTACGAGTGGTCAAAATACTCGAGTAATGAATTTTTAAAGATGTCTTTCATGAATTTACTTAGCAGTTAAAAAACCCCTGAACTTCTTCCCAGCAATTCCATAACATCAAGTTTTTGATAACACAAGGGTTTCAACAGCATATTGTTGGGAGTTTCAGATTTCAAGAGAGCACTAAAAAAATACCTAAATACCTGGAGCAGAAAGAGGTAAAGATGGTCGCTGCCTGAATGCCGGCTCTTTCTCTGCTGAGAACCTTCATTGGGAGCAGATATCCATAAAGACTTTTGCTCTGGGGGAAAAAAAAAAGAAAAAATACCTCTTTAGGATAAAGATTTTTTTAATTTTTAAATCGATGTGTAAAACAATAACTGATCTTTATATTAGCAACAGCTATAATTGTTAGCCCTGCAACTTACACAGCCCGCACTGTGTACCTGGACATGTTATTTAGAAGTTGCATTTGGTGGTAACTGTAGCAACATTTGCAATATAGCTCACGAATTAGTGGGAAGGCTTATTCTCCCTGCGCTCTGTAAATAGTAAAGTGCTTCGGGTTATACCTTTTGAGTAGGTGCAGTCTTTAAAGCAGCCTCAGTGTCCTTAGCCTGAGGTAGAGTGGGTGTTTTTCTCCTGTTGGCAGAGTTTTGAAACTGTCACTCTCACAAGCAGTCCCTCGGACGTAGGTAGGAGATTTGCATGAGTAACGGTGGGTTGCTTAAGCGAGGACTGCGGAATTGGACCCCTTAACTGGGGATGAGGAGCTCTCTTTGCATGAACAGCGACTGTCTCCAAACAGTGAGGGAGCGATCCAGCTCTGACTTCCCGCCCGTGTGCTGTAACTCTGCGGAGGAAGGCTGCTAATGACACGGCACAGGAATTATTATTGTTAGAAAATGCAGAGTGTAAGTGTACGTGTACAAGCACGAGAAAATCTGCTACTACTCAGCATCGACTCACTGTGAAAGCTGGTAATGAACAAACTGGTTGGGTTAGTTACGTGTTGGGCTCACTGCACTTCACCACTGTTGAATTTTTTGTCCGCTGGTCCCATTAATCATAATGGTTTTAGTACATAGCTAGTCTTGGAAGACAAAATGTTCACTCCGTGTCTTACAGTAGCTTGTTTGAGACCAAAATGATCTTATTTTGCTACTTTAATGAAGTGTCACAGGGTTGCTTTAGGTTAACCTGTCATTGACTGGGTAATTGTCGTGAATGGACCAGTCTAAGTTGAAAGCTCATGGCAACAACGAGGGTCAAAAAAATTCATCAGGTTTGTTTCATGTACCTGTTTCTCACCTGAGAAGTGTTTTCGCTCTCGACGTGGAACTGAACAGTAAGATTTCAGCTATGCTTACCTCTATTGCTGTCCAGATTTAGGACTAAATATTACCATTTTAATTCATTTTTTGACCCTTTCTCTTTATACTCCCTAATTAATTTTTCAGACTCTCAGCTGACACGACAGTTGCAAGGAGCTTCCCATTTCAGACTCAGGCTTTTTTTAAACAGTCTGCCTCTTTCATTTTCAGTCATTATAGTGTTTCTTTATGCATTAAGCTTCTTTATTAGTGTATGTATTACAGAATTACTGCTGTCTCTAATGAAAGAAAGTATTTTAGAGTGGAGGGGCTTTATTTCTTTTCAGATATAGTAATATGGTAATTTCCTATGTATAAACAGTAGAAAACACTTAATAGGAGAGGAAGATAATAAATAAGCAGCTCACACTGACAATAACTGCCATTTATTTGTATTAAAAACAATGAATGCCAAAAAATACAGAAACTCAAGAAAGTTATTACTTTAGCATACTTATTAAAGACTTCTTCTCAGTAAAATATTTGATTTTCTATTAGCTAAAAATTCTAGCAGAATATATCTGCCTGGATTTAAAAAAAACAAAAAAAGGGGAAAAAAAATAAAAGACGAATCATTGTTTCATCAGAAATACAAAACAGTGCATTTTCGCAGCTTTAGGCCAGCTCATTGAAACTGTTTGCTTTTAATTTCTTTCATTTTTAAACAAAATTTTAAAAACTTTGCTGATATTTTTGCTCAGTGTTGTTTTGAGAGATAACAGTGCCAGCTCAGCAGTGTGCAAGGTATATGTGGAGAAACCAAATATAATGTCAGATCAAATTAGTGGAGGCACAGAAGAAGAGAATAAGGACATATATGCCTTAGGAGATAATGGTAATTTTATAAAAATATATTTGTTACTATTGTGATATAGCCCATTAAATGATAAGATTGTGACCCAAAATCTTGGTATTTTTCTTGAGTAAAACAGAGTACATATTTAATTTGACTGGATCCATTTATATTTGGAATGCCTTGCAATTTCCTACACAATAGGTAATTTTACCTATTTTTTTTTTGTGAATAGGCTACTGTAAGAATTTCTTAGAACAGACTGCATTGATTTGCTACAAATAACACTTTCTGAACCTGAAAACACTTTTGCATGTTTAACTTTGAACAGAAATACTTTTGTGTGCCTTCTGTGGGACTGTTCACGTGTTTGGGCAAAGTGGATACATACGAGTTTGAAAGCAACCCTTGTTCCATCTTTTCCTGTTGAAGGTCCTGCAGGGTGATCGCCTTTCTATCAGTATCACCATAAAACATAAGTACTTGTGTAGGGTGAAGTACGGTCACAGTTGTTTGTGATTGCCCAACTGTGCCAGGGCTTTGACTACCAGGCAATTGCATTGCAGGTTCATTTTCTTCCAATTGTCACCTGGTTCAGTTTCTTTCACCACATGGAGACTTGGAGGAGGGGGCCAGTGTTTTGGGGTTGTGCTTTTCTTCCGGTAAGTTTTCCCTTTCTGCGTGAGCACTAGTATGTACAGACAACTGCTTATATCCTACTAAATTTAAACAACATGCTCAACTGACATTCTGCAATGGGATTCCTGCGGGTGATGCATTTTGGACAGAGAGACTAGTGAATACGGGAGAAAACAGAGCGGTCTGACAAACCACCACTTGCACCGAAGCTGGTAGGAGCGTGTGAGCGGGTGGGTGTTTGGCCGGCTGTGGGACATGCCCATCTTTGTGCAGGCGTGAACGTATGAGGTGTGGAGGGATCAAACAGTGCTGGAAAGTGGGATTTTGACCAACGGTCAGGGAGAAATGGGAGAAAATGAAACAAATTGCTGGCTTATACCAATACCAGCAGGAGCACACGTCTTTGCAAAAGGTGGACAGGACAGACCATGGAGCTGGAGAGAATAATGCTGAGGCAACACTTTTTTGGCTAGACAAAAGCCAAAGCCAACCCCATAGGGTGGGGAGGATAAAATCCTGTTAATGACATTGCTGTTTTATGGTTTCTACTATCTCACTGGCTCTGGAATAGTAGGTAGGAGCAAGATGGAAGGGAGAGAAGGGAGAGAGCCTGAAACAGTCATCAACTGTGCGTCTTCAGGAAGTAACTCAGTCTTGAAATCTATTTTCTATTTGCAGCTGAAAGAAGATAATTATAGGACCTGGAAGAGGTCACCTGTACATCTATATAAAAAATTATACCTCCGCAAAAGATATATAGCTTACACATTTTTTTAAAAATGATTCCAAACCAATTAATTATGTCTCTCCAGTCTGAGCTAAAATGAGTAACTGACGCCCTTCTTACTTCTATTGAATGCAAAAATATACGGGAAAATAAATAAAAACATCAAAATGCTTCCCAATATCTGTCCATAGAGAATGTAATTTAAAGATGAAAGAATGGGTTAAGAAGACAGTTTGACATAACCACTGTATCCTTCCAACAAAACACTTGAGTGAGAAATGAATGATGTTAGCGAATTATGCTCATTTTTTTAGATAAATAGATTAGGGATGGAACCATCCCAGTGCTTTGGGTCAAACTCTGATTTGCCTCTTAAACTCTGTTTAGCTGTCAGTCATTCCTTCTTCAGCTGTCTTCCTCTCTAACCTATTTTTCTTTAAACTAGCCTACATTTTTGGCTGGGGTTCACAAGGAGGTTGTATATGTTACCTAACTTACTAGAGTTTGCCTTCTTTTTTTTTTTTCTTTCTTTTTAATTTTTTTCTTCTGTTACATTCCTCTTTTATGTTTCTTTTTGATCCTTCTTTTTTGTTTTTTCAGGAGCTCTTTTTTTTTACGTTCACACAAAGGGATTTTTCCACCGTTTTCCTGCCTCTGCTTTCTCTTCTCCACTTTCCTACCTCATATCTTATTCCCTATAGATGTACATTCATCTGTAGTGATTTTGCAGAGTGAATGAGATGGCACAATTCTGTCCTCCGATCTTTTGCAAGCTGTGAGTGTCTCTGAGGGAATCCTAAACCCAAGTGAAGGAGCTAGGATTCCGTTCACAAATCTAGGACCTGGTTTTTATTTTACTTTTAGTGTATACTCTTCAAAGTACAATACAAATTTCTTTTTCATTTTCTGGCTCTCCTTTTTTTCTACCAGCATTGAGGGTTTCAGTATTTCAGCTCCTGTCACACAGGGTAGCCGAAACAGACCTATCCCAGGATTATTTATATCTTGGTTTCCAGCAAAGTTGCACCAGCTTTGTACATTATACCATGCCCTTCCATCATACCCACAGGTAGATGCTGTCAAAGAGAGTCCAGCCTCAAACCCACTGACATTACTAACCTCCACAGCGCTTGGAGCAGGCTCGCCCCGGCATTTGTACAGCAGAAGTCGTGCTGCTGTGGCAGTTTCTGTCAGAGCACTTGCATTTGTATTTCTTTTAGAAATACCTGGATACGAGAAGAGGGTAAAAGCAATCTGTCTCCATCACGCGGTCAGCTAACAGTAACAGCAATCATTTCAGGGGCATCAGATGCCAGATGAGCAGCCCTCTCCTGCCTGCTCCCGCTGCCCTTACACCTGCAGAGAACAACCTGCCAGCAGTGGCCACAATTGCAATAATACAATGCACACTAAATTAGACAGACTGGCAATTGCAGGCCAGAGGGACTTCAAAGGTCTTCTACATTAAGCAGTTCATAATGAGCCCTGAAGAGCACCGGTGTCTGGAACAGAAGTGGGAGCATACATGTGTCTGCTCCACTCATGTCTTATTACCTTAGCAGAGCTTTTGAGCCTAGGGTATTTCCAAGCTCTCCGGACTGCCCATATGTATCATACCCACCTGATGCTGCTTCTGCGAGTGTGACTATGTTAGTCTGCTTAGATCAATGACCTGGCTGCTCAGAATGTGCTGCAGCAGAGCTGTTGGAGGGTGATTTCTCCCCCGTCACGGTCCCCTGGGGTGAAAAGAAGTGTCTTTCAGCTGTAGAGATGGGAGAGAAATTCTTCTCAAAGCTCAAGCTGCTCTGGAAATAAAAGGAAACAGAGTTCTATTCTTTATGTTTTTATTGATTGTAATCTTCATGTTTTCTACAGCAAAAGATAAATTTTCTGTGTATTTATAAGCAGATTTAAAAAGAAAACAAAACAAAAAAAACATGCACAAAGAAACCCTAGCTCCTTTTTCTTTCTTTCTCCTTTTCTCTTCTCATTTTTATTCCGCATTTGTGTGTGGATTTTCTTCAAATTTTACTTAAGAAGCTCCTGGAAAGCTTAGGAGAAGTAAAAAGATTAATCTTAAAGCCCTGCTTGTTGTTTACTCACTAATGTTCTTCAGAAGACTTTTCCTTGTTAAAGCTAATGTTTGAATAAAAATCTTTTTGTCATCCATGGCTGCTTGCGACTAACATCCTTTTATCCAAGAACAGTGGGATCAAGTCTTCCAGTTTACCCTGAAATTATTTAGGAGGTAGTTTGTTTTTTTGATTGGAGAAGGAAAATATTTCACAAGATGATAACTGGAGTCCGTGGGTGATATAGACACCTACACAGATCTACAGAGAGCCCTCTACTGAGGAGAATAGCTTTATGGCATGTTGGGAAATTACCTGACAGCTGGTAAATGGCGCTTCTGTGTGACACGTTATCCTGCTGTTTATTAAAGCAAAAAGTCCAGAAAATGACTTAAAGCCTGGGATAGCAAAAAGCCTCACAAGAGCAAGAATAATCAAAATACCTTTAAAGAGTCTCTTATTCCAGGATATTACCATGAGGTTACTTGCTGTTCGTTACCTACTTTCTGACAAGATGCAAAATATTTCATAGTACTGCTTAACTAACTCTATGCAAGGCAGTTCTTCTAGGAATTAACATGACAGTGGCAGAAGCAATGAACATCTGCTCTGGTGTTTATGTTGGTGCACACTGAGCTGAGTTGCATTCTGAATTTCTCAGTGATATCCTGTACTCTGCCAGGCTGTTCTACCCAGTTATCTCTGATATGCACAGCAGTCTGTTCCAAAAATACCATATTTCTTGGGAGTTTCAGTGGTCAGAGAGGAAATCAGGTTTCCATCCATTTAACTGGTAGGAAGAATAATCATCATTTTCTGAAAGCAAAAAGTAATAAATGGCTCATCTTCCAGGGTTTTGTTCTGTTGGTGGTGGTTTTTTTCTTTTTGTCCTGCAACACATCACAGCCCTTTAATGTAATTTTGTTTCCTCCATTTTAATCAGTTTATCTTTTAACTATGACATTTCTCTGCCTGCCTGTCTTTTCCTTTTAGCTTTTAGACAAAATTATTACAAACTAGGAAAACCAAAAGAAAAACATGCCAAACCAAAGTTGGATTTCCAAATAAGCCTCCAAACAAGACCATCTCTAAATAAGAACATCCTGCTGGAGATATTTCTGTTTTGAAAGAGCAACTTTCCCTTTAGAAGAATGTCTAATTTTCTGTTTAGTTTGGTCAGCATCATCAACGAGAAAAAAGACCATCCTACTCTACATATCCATTTTTAATTTAATGCATTCTGTAGTAAGCAGCATATGATTTTTACTGGGTAGGACTGCTGCCCTTGGATTGTTCTTTCTGCTTTAGCAAGTGTTCTTTCTCTTTGCGACCTGTCATGAATGATGCGTAGCAGACTTATAGAAATTAGGAGCTTTCAGACACTGGCAAAGCAGCACGCCTCCCTGAAAATTAACCTAATTTCCTGAGCTTGGCATTACAGCAGAGTCACAAGGCTGTGAAACAAGAGGGTGAGATGTGCTCTCTTACCTTCCTCTCACTCAACAATTTCTTTCTGGCATCATGACTGTTTGCCCAGTTAAACAAACAAGCAAGCAAGCAAGCAAACATCAAAAGTAGCATAAGAAACAAAACTCCAAAGCCATTAATCAAAATCCTACTGTTAAAGCCACTTGCTCTTCAGGCAAGATTGCGTCTTTCTATAAAAGGTAGTGTTGAATTCTTAATAGGTCAGGACCCTTGTGAAAACCCTGGTTGCTCTGAGACCACTGTTATGTTCCTGTGAAAAAAGTGTCCTCCAGATGTGAGGATAGACGTCCTACCCAAAACACAGTCATGAAACTCACTATTTCTATAACGGCACTATGAAAAAGGAGTACTTCTGCCAGGCTAAAGTTTTTGATAGTGTAATGGATAGAGCGCAGTTTGTTAAAATAGCATGTGTCTATCTCGAATCTGAAGTTCAGCCTTTCAGCGCACAAAATGGCTTGTGATGTGCTTGAGGTTTTTCCATACATAGATGGCTCGTTCTCTGGCATTAAGTAAATGACTAGCACATTGAGGAGTGAGCTGGCAAGGAGTTAAAAATCTTAATGTGAATGATAATCTCTCTTGAAAATGACAGGGACACCAGGGTGTTCCTTGTCCCACTTGATCTAGATTAAACATCCCATGTTTCTCACAGCAGAAGCTAAACTCATCAAAGAGGCAAGTTTTTGTAGCCGATCCCCAGCAGGCTATTTGTTTTCAATATATAATGATACAGCTGGTAGGAGTTTTTTTCAAAGAGTTGTCTGATTTAAGTCCCTAAAGGAAATGATCACCCATGGGCTGGGGTAGGATTGTCTCTTAGGTGCAAACAGGTAGCGTGTTATTTTGCAAATAAATTCCTCTAGTGGCTGAAGCCTCTGATTTTCCTGGGGGTGACTATCAGGCTGGTAATATTTTAGAATACTGCCCTATGTAAAACTCTTCAGGACCCAAATTCTCTTCTCTCGTTTTATGGATACATCTGATGAGCAGTTGTTTCACAATGATGATGTCTTTAATTACACCTCCTAGTGTGGATGAAATTATTTCAGACCTCTCTTTTCTCTTGGTGTCTGCCACAGTGTTGCCGGATAGCTGCTTGGTTTTATAAGACAATTAAAGCAATTGTAGTAAACCGTTCATCATTTCAGTATTGGTTATAACTGTTTGATGGAAGGGGGCATGTGGCAGTATTTGGGGACAGGCAGTTTGCACGGTCAGTTGCTAAGATATTGGATAATGTCAAAATCATGTCTGAAATGATGGATTGTGCTGTCCCTTAAAAAGATTTTAGCTGCATGTTGGTCTTTATTTGTCTTCAGAAAAATGCTGGCCCTTAGAAGAATCATTTCATTTTTGACATGCTGCAGAAACTATATGACTCAGCAGAGTGAAATACCCTCTAGATATACAATATCCATCAGCAACTATTCATTAGTTCAATAGCACTCAGTATACAGTTCGCATCAAATAAATTCTGCCTGGCTTTTCCCGTTAGGTAGAAACCTCAGGTCACAAGCAGCTGTCATGGGTGAAATCTTGTTTCCACAGAGGTCAAAGTAGATCTCCTTTCACTTCTGGTTGTCACAAAACTTCATCTTATGCCTTTGTGGACAGGTAGTATTAGACAACATCTTACTCCAAATTAAAATGAACCATCAGAGACACACCCCCAGAGCTCCTAAGAGATAAGGGATTTTTTTAATCTTGTGAGAAGGTTGTATCTTTATAAAAGAAGTATCTGTCTTGATCAAGTTCTCCACAGAAATTAGTGGAAATTTTTTAATCAAGTTCACTCAGCCAAGATTCCACCCTGGTAAAAATTTTAAACAAATAATAATCAATTTCTCTGATAGGTCCCTTTGACTAGTAACATACTAGTCAGGAAACATAGGCAGGAAAAGCCTTGACTTGGCAGGACTTTCATCTTATACGCATAACTTCCACCCAGTAACTTTCACTTCTGCGATGATTATAAAAACGAACATCTAACCAGAGCTTTCATCTTGTCTGTGCTGCATTCCCTCATATCACTAGCAATAATTACAAGAGAGTCTTCAGTAGCATTTTAAGGAAGCCTATGAGGTTTGGGAATCTCTTGCTTTCAAAGCCTTCATTTGGAGCCGTTAGAGCTCAACACTTCCAAAAATCGTGTTAGGTTCTCCATTATGTTTAGTTGGATGCTACTGGAAATGGTTTACATTTTTATGTTATCTATCACCTTGAGGGAGTAACAAAATATATTACCAATTGACTGGACTTCAGTACACTGAAAACTCCCCCCTGCATTGTATTCAGTACACTTTTGGGCTGAAACATGCCAGCTGGTTCAGAGTATTTAGCAGAATTACATGTTATCAAAGGATAGGAAATAGAGTACGGTATCCCATTGCGATGCCAGGTAGAATTTTAAATATTGGAATTTAATTACCCAAGTCATATTAGGGTAGCAGTTTTCTATCTCCTTTAATCCAGCTCATTATCATTTGAGAGAAGAGACTTCCAAGTCAAGCACAATTGCTGGTAATTAACTGCTGGTGATACCGGTGGTCTCTGGAGCCTGTTTTATCCAGCCCTTGTAATGTTAAAATAGAAAGACCCAAAATCAGAACCATTTAAAGGAACAAGTGAGCAATAAAAGAAAATCTACTTTGAGGAATGTCTTTCACATAACTTCAAATCAATCACTGAAAGACTTTGCAATAACATACAGCTGAGGCCTAGTATTTTGCAGACAATAATATTTTGCAGCATTATAACAGTAAATCTGAACTCTACTTCAAACCAAAAACCACTAACAGAATTCATGGCATTTGGAAGGAATAAACTCTCTTAAAACTCCTCTTTGCCTTCTGAGGAGAGAGGAAATCACAGAGACTGGGTTATCTTTTGAGATCTGCAAAAGAGCTTTGTCCCCTCTCCATAGTAGCAAATTCTGCTTGATATTGGAGGTGGACAGGGATCAGTCAGCCGGCAGTTACAATGTATAATTAGGCATGTTAAAGAAATCTTGGAGCAGATCCCCAGCCAGGATGTTTGACACAAGCAGAAACAAAATCTGCATCCAATAAAGAACATTTCAAGCTTTTTATTGGCACATTTATCAGTTTGCTCTGTTGTTGGCAGTCAGGAAGTTCTTAAGAAACTTTCTCTGGTGGTGCACTGGAATTTACTGTTATAGCGATAATATCATAAGGGAGAGTAACTGAATGCAACATCAATTACCTTTCCACAGTACTATGGTATCTTGCTGTCAGCATATTTGAAGTATAGGTTTACAGTCCTACAAGAGCAGTGAAGGAAGCAGGAGAGGTAAGCGAAAATGAAAAGAACATTGGAGGGTAGGACTACAAATTTAATCTTCATCTGTCTTTCACCTTCCCTAGTACCTTATGGCAGCTCCCTATCCCCATTCTTTAAGGATTTTCTCATGCCAATTGCTTTAGTAAAACTTTGTTCAGATTCATGCTTGTTAGAAATGAAACAGAGAACAATAAATCTACAGTGCCATTACACAGTAAAGTGATCAAAGGGCTGCTGATGCCTTGTAGGAAACTTTCAGAAACACACAGCCTTGTAATTTAGTTGATCTATCAGATGCTGTGTCTTATTTTCTTTTTCCTTGCAGTTAGATTCTGCCACAGTTTTTTCATTCTGAGAAGAGCTATTCTCCCCATCAGACTCACACGTTTCTGTGGGTTTACTCAGCAGCAGTCCATTTATTCCAATTGGGCTACTTGAAGAATAATGTCTTAGTAAGCAGGAATCCCATACATTTCCGTACAGCAACTCAGGAAGTAATGTACTATTCGCTATATAAACTAAGTATATGTCATCAACATAATTTGAATTACTGTGCATATGTTTGCTTGAAATGACTATTGGCAAGCGCTTGAAAGCAAGGAATAAGAGTTCATTTCTTCTTTCTGCTTATATTCATTATTTGCCTCTGCCTTGACGCCATAAGCATCTCTGCTGCAACTAAAGTTAATGGCACAAGCAGTCTTGTAATTTCAAATGAAGAGTAAGCAGCAAGAACAGATACACATCCCTAAAAATCCTCAGCTTTAACTCATGTATTTTGTCACTGGGCAAATATTCATTGCAATACATTGCAGAAGAAAATAAGTATCAAACACATCCATTGTAGAAATCAGAAATTTCTTCAAATCAAATACTTTAAAGACATCCATGTGAGGCATCTTTATAGGGATGCACTGCAAGATGCGGCAATAATTTCTTTGCCTTAAGTAGTATTTTCTTGATACAGTGTAGTTTTCAAAACTGAGTTACCCCTGGCATCTCTATATATTTTTAGAAATATGTGTTATATATATCAATACTAAGTGTTAGATCCTGCTTTCTTGTAATGATAATGTAATATCCTTTTCTACAGTTCTAGAAAAAGAGAGAATTAGAGAGTAACTTTTACTACGCTGTTGAACAGGAGCCTAAATGGGTGCAAGGTTTCCTCTTAAGCTTTTCCTGAGTTATCCAGGCTTTTACAGAGAGAGCTGGCTGTGTGTGCTTCTTCCCTGTGACAGGTTGGTGGGGCACGCGTGAGGAGTCTTGTCTCTGTGTCTTCTCTACCCACCAGGAAATGCTGTCATGTGTTGTCATTATATATCAGTAGCGAATAATTACTGCCTTCTTCCCCCAAAAAAGAAAAAAAAGGTGATTCGAGTCACAGAGAAATGAATGGCCAACCTACCTGCCAACTTACAGGTATCAGTGCTTTCTAGTGCCTGCTTTTCTATGTTTAGTTGACTTGTTTGTGTACAGCTGCACAATTTACCCTAAGTCTACCTCTCAAAGTTTGCCTCTCCACTCATGTCTTCATAACCTCAGAAGATATCTGTAAGGCATGAAGTCTCCAGCAATTATCCCTTGGGTTGGTTTTGGGTTTTTTTTTTGCCTTTTTTTTTGCATTATCTTTCAGTCATTAAAAAAAAAAAGAAAAAAAAAGACAAGTGCAGCTTAAACAGATTGCCTTTGCACAGGCACTGAAAAATTAAGAAACTTTTGGGCTGCAAATCAGTAGGGGAGATGAGTTCCAAAACAGGTACCTATTTGTTTAAAATGTCCTGCTATCACTCCCCAGTGGAGCAAGCTAAAGACTCTTGCCAAGAGTGTATCACCACATAATTTAATCAACACATTGGTCAGCTGTTTGCATAAAATAGTAATGTGGCATTTAGTCTTTCTGTGGACCTCAGCATACGCATCTGTAAAATGCATAGCATGTTCTAAAATTCATATAATACCTTGCAGGGGTTTTGTAAAGCTAAGCTAATTAATGTCAAGCAGTCAGCTGAAATTTGCTCTTTAAGCGAAATTAATTTATCTAAACCTTCACAGGAAGAAGATTTCTTAATACTTTTTCATAAAGCTTCTATAGCCATCATGCTGGCCATTTATTACTTATACATCAAAACCAAACCGTAGGAGAGAAATGGGCAAGCCAGAAAGCTTGAAAATAATAGCCATAGTTTGTGAGAGAGGTCTCATTAGGGACACAAAAGTGAAGTACAGAGTCAGTGGAACCAAAGAGCAGTTTATGACATCGTACTTGCATCTTTCGCAATGGCAGGAAACGATATTAGAATATCAGTATCACTCTGCCGTAGCATCTAATCTTCCTTGGACATACGCATGTGATTTGGGTTTGGAAAGATTCTTGTTTAGGCAATCCAGAATCTGACCATCTTTGAGACATACCATGAAAATCTCCTTCTTTTATAAAACTTTCTTGCCAACCAAGAATACCTTTCATAATCATTTCTCACTTCCTTCACCATCCCTGCAAAACAGAGCGGTCACCCAACAAACTTATTTACAGATAGTTAGATGTGAAAAGAATCAGAGATTTTGTAATTCCTGCTGGGGGTCTCCGCCTTGATACTCTAATTGATGCAGAAGGTACTGAGTATGGAAGGTGTGACCACCACTTATCAAATGCCAAAATGCAAAGTGTGAGTCACCTCTTGTCCATGTGTATTAAACTGTACAATGGTGGAAAAGGGGTAGTAAAAGAAACAAAGGAACTTGTCTGTCATAGAAGAAATGGTAAAGGATTCAGCAATTCCTGGACTGTTCGATGCACTGAAGATGAAGAGGAACTACCCCACCCACTGGAGGCAATGCTGTCTTCATAAGTTCATGGTTCAACACCATGGATCTCCAGGTGGGTCAAGATTATAGAGGTACACCAACCTGGAGGACTCCATGCTGTTGAGCTGTTCACAAGCAGCGGAAGCCAATAAACTCTTCTCAGCTACCAGGTTATTTTCCCTGTCTGCCTCTGGAGCTCTTCTGACTGCAGTGCTTGTGCTCACTTTGGAGGAAGTTTGGAGAAAATCAAAAGCCTTCCACAACTGAGGAGAAGGAGCAAACCATCTCTCTGCTGAGGACTAAAGCACAGTGCTGATGATACACAGCTAAGGAGATTCCCAGGTTGTTATCAAGTGTGTGCATGTGTGTGCACATGTGCGTACTTGCTTCTGCAGTGGACTTTCTTACTCCTTTCTGTGAATGCTGTAAATTTCCATTCATTGTCAAAGGGAGAGGCTGAATGGGCAAATGATGTTCTTTGCGAAACACTGAGTGGATAGCTACCTAAAGCAAAGAAATCAGGCATGTTCTGAAAGAGTATGCCTACACTATCAAAAATTTATGCGTATGAGCCCATTTGCAAACCCATACCTGCCTTCCATCCACAGTGATTATCTGTAGGGGTGTTAGCAGCTCTAGATTTATGTTAATCTACGATTTTTCTGAGAGAGGAGAGCCCTAGCTCGTTCCCAGCCTCTACATGAACCCAAACTCTTGTTTAAGGAATATAAATGATCAGGCTGTGGTGAAGCAGAGCATGTTATGCTCCCACAGCATCAGCAGATATGTGAAGTACAGATTTTTCCATGTATAGTGTGGATATTTGAGCTATAAATACCAGTGTGGATGGAAAGGTCTGAGGTCATGGGGAATGGTATCCTTACATCCACTTTTGAGCCCTCTTTTCAGCCCTCTGGTCTGGAAGTGGATATACCTATAGAGGATCATGTCTTCTGCATGACAGTAACTATTTATATGCATTGGTATGATTCAATATTGATTCCTCTGTTGTTCACTCGAGTAAAGGCAGATCTTGTCATACTGGAAGAGGGGAATTACCTCGGAGCAGAAGACAGCTGCCCAGGTCAAAGACCTTGGTGCTGTTGGGTCACTCACTTGTTTCACCTGAGAGCACTAAGGCTCTTCAAGGAGGTTGGCAACGAACCATTGCAAATCAGTATTGCTCTCAGGAATCATCAGTGGTAAAGCTTAGGCCATTGCTTACGGGACTTATTTACATTTTGCATTTACTACACGGGATTCGTATTTGAGGGTTGAGTAGGAGGTTGGACGAGAATAATCTGAGCAAGAATTCTATAAAGCAGGATGTATCCTTACGCATGCTGCACTGAACTGTAATTTAAATATATCTGGGCTGCCACTGATGAGCAATTTAAAAGTGATAGAATTTTCACAGATCTCTTTTGCTTTCCATAAGACTTCTCTCTTTTCTTTAGGGAAAAAAAATGAAAAGAGAGAAAGAGAGAGAAAGAATTCTTTGGGGGATAAAATTACTCTCAGAGACGGAACAATGCATCTGTATTATACAGTATTGATTGTGACGTGGCTGTGAATTACGTGGAATTACAAGCTCCCTTGCTCTCTGTTTCGCTGGGGCCATTCCATGTGTTATGAATTGATATGGGACCCACAGCTGAGTGGCCATTTGTTTTATTCTTTTACCCAGGCCCTTAAAGCTGTTGGTAATGATTGGGAAGAGGGGGGAGCTGATAACCAGGGGAGTGGAGGCAGTGTATTACTCACTTTCAAGAGCCCTATTAGCATACTGCTGAGCTGACGCGGGGGTAACAGCCCTCTCCAAAGCAATCAGCAGTAGTGCCACTTGCCAGCGGCAGACGGAGAGCAAGAAAGCACACGAGATGTCATTTTCTTCCTGGTTACCTAATGTCACAAAAGAAACTTTTTGGATTCCAAAGTGGCCAGGAGTCACTAGATCATTGGTATTAAGCAAAACCTTCTTATTGGGAACATACAACTGCTTCTCCTTATTCAAAAGAACTTTGTGGTGTAGCGTGTTAAATTCTGGCTGTGTGAGTGGGTTGTGCTCAAGCAGATCCCTGATGTTTTTGAAAAGAATGTTCGCCCAGTAATGTATCTTTCATTGTCCTCAAACAGCTCCTGGAGCAGAGCGGGACCTTGCTGAGGCAGAGGGGCTCAGATCTGTCTATACCCATCTGTCTAGACATGCCCGGGAGAGTAGGGTGTAATCATTGTCCCTGTTTTTCCCTTGCCTTCTGAAGAAGAAAATATATTCCTACTCCCTCAGGTTCCTTTAAGAAACTCTGCGCTAACTTTTATGGATTTAGGGCTTTTTTCCCTTATTTATGGCTTTTATTTTTAGACTGTGATTGGTGATGAATTACAATACACCATGACAGCTGCTTATTCACATGTTATAGCTGTAACTTTAACTCCAGTTGCTCTCTATCTCATTGCAACAGTCTCTTAAAAATGCAAACGTACTTTAAAAGTAGATTGCATTTTGAACCAAAGGGAAAAAAATGACCATTTTGATTGTTCATGAAATTTCATGGCTTACGGATATTTGTTAGCAGGCTAAGTAGTTTCAGCTGGTGTGTTTAGTTTGCGAAGTGTAAGGTGTACCGCAAACTGGCTAATCAAGTGGCCCTTTTCAACCTGCTGATTTTGTAAGGGTAATAAATCTATTCTTCCATTTTGATATGGCTGGATAAACAATGTAGCAACTGTTTGAAACTGGTCTGTATGAAACTGGGTACAACAAACTGCAAAACTGACCCATCAGACTAATCCAGTTTAAAATGGCAAGGGGGCTGCTTCTAAATCTGTTCAGTGTCGTGCACCTTAGTACAGGTTAGAATTCACTTTTTCCCTTTCCTCCTTTCATCATACACATATGGAAAAGAAAAAAGAGTAGAGACAAGTGAAGGAAATCTCATCTTTTAGCGTGTAAGCTAATAGAATATAGGTTTTAAGTTATACCACCATCACCACAGTAAGGGTTGCTTGTCTTTCCTCACTAGAAGCACAAGCCACTTCATATATAGGACACTAGACAGCAACACAGAAACCTTTACACAATGTTAAGGTTTCATCTAGCATTAGATGGCTCCTTTGTGATTCCTTTCTATGAACATTAGATACGGACTCAGCCTCACCTCAGCCTCGGGAATGTCCCCAGATCAGTCTTGCTGGAGATTGTCGCTCACCAAGCATCTTTTAAAATAAAACATTTCAGTTGTTCCCAATTCCTTCCAGATGTTGGAATGTTTTGATAGAGAAGAATGAGGACTGGAAACTTACTTTCTTTCAAAATATTAGATGCTATCATTACCTGATTCACCGAACTGGGATTTTAAGGGAGAAAGAACCAAAAAGAACAAACATATGACTCATGTTAAAATTACAGGATCTGCTAGTGCTAGATTTTGCATCTGATTTATAGACTTTTTTTTTTCCTTACTGGATTATTATTCTCACTTTCAGAAAAAAAAAAACCAACCCCCCCCCACCCCCCCCCCAAATCCCCACCACCACTAAACAACCAAAACCATAAATAAAGATGAGTTCTCAGTAATGGCTTCTTCCCCCAGCTGGAGCTGCTGAGAAGATTAAAATTCTGTTTGTTGTTCAATATTACTTTATTGGATAAGGAAATTAACACTCTTTTGAAGGACTTCAGTAAGATGAAAGCCAGTTTTAAATAGGAACAGAACCTATTCACAAGTTGAATTATTGCTTTCCCTTTCTTTCTATAGTTGCATGAAGGATGCAGCATCTCATTGCTGTATTTTCTACTCAGAGTAGAAACCGTGACCATCATGCACGTTCCTTCCTACTCCTTATTACAGCACCTGTGACGCAGGTTGCTTCTTTGATGGCTAGGTGACAGGGGAGATCCTGCACTAAATTCCCAGCCTGAGCTAATATCAGGCCACTCGTGCTTATACTGCTTGCTGCCTTCTTGAAGATGTACAGGAGGAGCTTTCTTGCTCCTCTGCATCAAAGACCTTCATTATAGGCACCCCTCAGCAGGTGCTTTTGAGGGGCTGTGGTGGAGCAATACCGTTACCAGTGCCATGAAGGAACAGCAGAGCACGAGTCAGTTAATGTAGTCTCAGTCTAAAGTGTGAAAAAGGCATTTCTTGATCCACATTATGTATGTGTCCCTGAAGATTTCTGCTTCATTTACTGACCAAACCAAGATTTTCTATTGTTAGCAATGCAGAGCTATTACAATCTGAAAGAATGAGCTGTATTCTGTTCTGATGTATGCGCCATCAGCAAAATTGTCAGCTATGTCTTAGTCACTGCACTTTTATTATAGGAGGTTTTAGACATGAGGCTGGGTTTGCAGGGCTTGTAGACACGCAAATTGTCTTTCTACTTGTGCACTGAGCAAATATGGCATAGAAATCTACATAAGCCAGCAAACATGGACTAGAACCCTACTTGGTACTTTTACAGTGTGGCTTTTGTGGTTACTACTGATCGTTGGAGTGAGGGTAAAAACTCCCATTAATATTCTGTTTTGTTTCCAGAACTCCCTTCCATCTCATTTCCACCAGCTGTGAGTTCTGTCTCACACACATAATGGAGAGAAGGAAATAATACCTTTAGCTTGAAAGCTTTCTAATCATAGGCTAGAGGATTGACATTTTACCTAACAATAGCCAAAGAAATCTATGTGCTTTAAGAGCCCTTGCCGATGTCAAAGAAAATAAATAATAGCTTTATTATTTAGTAAGCACCAAGACTTTCATAACACAGGTGTGATGGTGTCTCCTGTTTGTAGTGGAAAGCTCCAAAAATGAAATCTACTCAGTCCAGTGAGGTACTTCAGTTTAGTACTGGAGGTGGGATGCCTCCCAGTTAGGTTTCAAAGTCTACTTACAAGTTGGACTTCTAGTCTACAAGGTCTGGCTAGGGTTTCTCTATAGTAAAGAAACATCCCCTGGTGGCAATTAATGCCATCCTACGGTGAAGCTAAGGAAGAGGGGATGAATTCCCATCTAGAGGCATCTCTGTGTTGTCCTTCACTGTAGAGGGACCCTAGATAAGTAGCTTTGATAAGGTATATAACTTTCAGAACATTAAAATCAGGCAAACAGAATCCCACCGAAGGAGAAGGAAAATCACTTCTGAAGTCTGCTTTGCATGTTGTCTTCTCTTTCCAGCCCCAAACTTCAATGAACATTTGTTTCAACTGGAAAGGGGTACCTTCCCACAGCCCTTGATATAAGGCTTACGATGAAGTACGAAGAGCAAGGAATGATAGGCAGAATATCCTAGTGACAGAGACCTATTGGTGATTGTAGCCCAACAGACAGTGGGTAATAATGGCAGCTTAGCTGCCAACAGACCAGAATGTCCATCACGGTATTTTGCACGGCAATTTTGAGGGTGAGATAAGAGACCTGAGCTCTGAACTGTGATCCGTATGTTCCCATTTGTCCTGTACACCCTCAAAAGGCCTTGGATTGGGTCAGGGTGCAGATGATAGCATGACTGGAGATACATAGAGTGAGGACATGACAGGGCATGCTTCCCTGTAACCTGGTGAGGCTGTTGTTTCTAATGGACTGTCCCTGCTGGCATCTGAAGGTCTCCTTACTTCAGAAGGCAATGAATTTTGATAGGAGTGGAGAGGATAACTGGTCTACCTCCAACAAACTCTTCTGCCTTAAAGATCTCTGTGCTTGCCTACTCAAGGGACATGCAAATTTTTTTCTTAGGACTGAAATACGGAAAAGGGTGGTCTCCCAAGCAACTGTGAAGAGTTACTTCAGTCTGGATATTAACATGAATGGGTACCCTTTTAGGTGACAAATACGGTTCCTAAGGAAGGCTTGTCCTACCTAACTGCTTAGAGGCTGAGCAGGAACTGGCTTCTAGGCAGAAAATGAGGATGGTCAGCTGAAGCTACTCTATCTTCAGACAGGTTTGAGCGCTCCCATAGGATATTGTCAAGGAGGCAGATGTTTTGGTGGTGTGCAGGATGTGCATCTTTCCCTTGGTTCTTGAAACAAGAGATTGTGCTTGTTCTTCTCCCTTGCCACCTTGTTTTTTGAGACTTTAGATTGTTCTGTGGCGTTATTGGGAGCTGATTCATTGATTTCAGCAGGAGTTTTATAAACAGGGCAAAGTGTGTCTGTGAAGACCTTGTTATGCATTTGTACTGTGCAACCATTTTAGCAGCTTCTGCTTTTGAAAAAGAAAATGTCTATGATCTGGGACCCTGAGCCTGGAACACATCCTAACCTCCAGCACAGTATTTGCTAATACTCTGTCTTAGTTTTAAGATATAGAGCAAGGTACTTCTGTGTATTAGGTTTTTTCTAACAAATAAAGGTATGCCCCAAACTGTCATACCTAATTCCTATTTAATTAATGGTACCACTAGAGGACCATTCAAAGTTCCCGAGAAAATTTCCCTTGTACTAGATGCTGAGCCAACAGTCAGTTCCAGCTCAGCTCCAGACAGCTTAATTCCCTGGATATCAAAGCTCCACAAATAAATTATTTTCAGAAATAAGGAGATAACAAATGTCCCCCTGAGATACTGCTATCAATGATCTTAGTCCCCCTTTCTAACTTAGTGTTCTCTGTGCCTCTGAGATGGTCAGCGTGAAAACTGATCTTCTGAAGAGGGAAAAGTATTTTGTTTGTTTGGGTTTTTAAAATTATTTTTCTAACTCATTTTATAAAATTAAGACATGCTGCAGTTGCATTTGCACTGTTTATCAACCACAATTATATTTACCTATGTATAAAACTTTTCTGTTGTGTCAAAGGATTTTATTTCCCAGCAGAGAAACTAGATTTCAGATTACTAAATGTCATATGAAGATTTTATTTTGGTCACATATTAATTTTAAAACAAATACATCCAAGCAAGATTTCTGGCAAGGAAGTTTAGATTTCTAACTTTTTTTTTTTTTCCTGATGGCAGGCAAAAAAAACAGTGAATGAGTCATTTTCTCACTTTTGAAATGTACAGATTTCAAAAAATGTCATTGAATTGGGCCAGCAGTTTGTACAGTTCCATTTTTATCTATACCTTCTCTTGAATCAGCTGAAGCTTGCCTCAGTGGTAAGATTTCAGATTGCCCTTTCTCCATGTAGTTTTAGGTTATCCCAAAATGAAATTGCTGTAATATAAAATATTGAAGAATTACTAACGCCTACAAATGCCTTCTTCTGCATACTCCACAATAGGCGAGTTCCATGTTACAAAGCCAGACAGGTTTAAATTTATAGTGTAATTAAGTTCCATGCACTGTCTTAATGTATGTATACTGACAATTTCTGGAGTTTACAGTTTTTCTCTTGCTGTGAAGGATTGCTTTGAACTCCTAATTCTCCTGATAGCCTTTCCAAAATGGACATATGTTTGAATGTAATGCTCAGCTGAATATGTTTTTAGATGTTCTGTCAGCAAAGAACTAAATCTTAAAAAATAAAAGTACTGGGGGGGTTTGCTTTACTCTGAGGTCACTCACCTTTGTTGCCATGCCCTGTGGCATTTTACAAGTATTGGAAATGGCATTTCAAAGATTTATGCAGGAAGTTTTACATTATTTCCTTTTACTCTTTGACCCATTTAATTCTTTATTTGATCTTGGCAAAAGTATTAAGGGAGCCCAGTAAAAGTACAAAGTGACTTGATTTAGAAAACATAAATAGATAAATGCTTGTATTTTTAGATTGTATGTAAAGATAAATGACTGTAAGTACAAATCACATTAATTCAAAAGGCATTATATCTTTAGCCAGTCCTAATGCCAGAGTCTCAGCTACTGTTACGTGTCACAGCTCCATTACAGTCAATAGAAGGACAATTTGCTGTAGCCAAGAAACTACGGCATAATATTTCCAGCAGCTCAGAAGCTACAGAGAGCCCTGTGCAAAGAGTTCTTCCAATGGCTGCAAGTCATTTAAGTTACCTTTTAGAAGATCAAAATGATGCAACAAGTAACTTCCTCAAATTATGTCAATATGGATAACAAACTCCATCATACCCACGCTAGAAATATTTTTCTGTTCTGTTCTCCTCACTTTTACAGCCACCACCGCCACCACCACCATCTATAGGTCTTCTACCACTAATTGCTCCAATTTATCCTTCCTGAGCTCATTCCAGGATTTTCTAGGAAGAGAGGTGCGTGCAGACAGTGTTACAGAGCTACACTGAAATTGTGAACAAGACCTCTTTGATTTTTCCTGTATGTTCACCTGGAATATGAGAGAAACCCCTTCTTCTTATGGAAGAGTTACTGGTTTTTATTTAATTTAGTCCACTCTGATATAGAATAGTATTGTTGTTCTATCCACTCACAGACGTTCACTGTACTAAAATCATGTATGAATTTGCTAGTCATCCTTAAGAATGCCAAACAAGCTCAACAAGGTAAAGTTGAAAATCACAGTGAAGAAAAATGTAAAAGAGCTATTAAACCACCCACTGGTGTATGCCTCTTCTTGTTCAGGGTTTTCCTACAAGCATTTTCATGGTGTCATGATTAAATCTTTTGGAGATTGTACCAGTAGAGCCTAGAAGGGGAATCATGATGTTTTTACTATTCCTCCCCGAAAGCAGCATCAAGGATATCTTGTTTATCCTTGATATATGTTTGTATAACATGATCTTAAAGACCTCCATGGATGAAAATGCTACAAAACTCTTTTGGTACACTGATCCAGTGTTTGACTCTCCTTTTAGTTAGAACCTTTTCCTAATTAGGAACTAAAATCACTGTTGCTGCAGGTCAAAGTAATTGTTCCTTGTGCTATTGCTTATGAGTGTAGAGAAGTTTCTCGCCCTTTGGAACAGCCTTCTGAAATTCAAGCTTCTCTAGAATAAAAAAATCCAGTTCTCCCAACTTTCCCTCTATTGCGTGATTTCTCAGCCTCTGATCAGTTTGCTTCTACTGTCCTGGACCCCTGATACTACATCTGTGCATTTCTGAAAGTGATGTGCTAAATAGGATGTAGTATTCCGGATGAGTACTCATTATTGTAAGGTACTGGCATAATTATCTTCCACAGCTTCCAGAATTACACATGCCAGAATTAAATTTATCTTTTCATAGCAACACTGCATATTGACTCTTACTAATATCCAGATCTTCTCCTCCACAAGCGTTTTATCTCCATTTTGTGTTTGTCCATCTAATTTTCACTTCCTTTATCTATCACTTCATTCTTGTCTTCATTAAATTTTATTTTATTGATTTCATATTATTTTTTTCCAGTGTATTGGATCATTTTAAATTCTGATTCTTACGCTATGTGCTTATCGTTCTTACCCACTTACTAACATTGGCAAATTTTGTGAGTGATCAGTTCTCCTTAACACACCTAGGGTTTTTTGGGGAGAGATTGTTGTCTTTGTGGAGCCCTCTGCAGTTTATCTCCAGCTGATCCACTGAAAGAAATACACTAGTCCATGTTGTGCTTTCATTGCAGTGGTGTGGGAGGGCTACTGCTGCTTTTTGCTTGGTAAATGACCTTTCTAAGGAAAGTGCTAAATCACACTGTTCCCTGGTATCTATATTGCAGTGCAATATACTATCTCATTAATGTTCCCTATTGCTCAGGCCTCTCTTAATATGTTCTTTTTCTCATTTCCATTGCATATTTGTATTCTGACTATTTTTCTTCAAGCTTGACAATTGATATATCTTTTCTCCTGCTCTGGTTCCAAATCTCCTGAGAACCCGATTCATGAAAACACCCCCTTGAAGAGTGTTCAAAAAGACGTTTAATGGTAATACTGAGTTTTAAGTCAAAACTACGTCATCAGATTTCACAGCTAAGGGGAAAATAACTCCTCCTCTCCCCTCATTCCTGTGTTAAAGTGTGCTCATGAGGACATACGACAAAAAGAGTTCTCATTGTGCAATTTCTTCCATCAATATCCTGGCCACCGCCAGCTCTAGAGATAAATTCCTAAAATTTGACATGTAATTTTAAGCATTTCCTTCAATAAGTGACTGCTTAAGTGTTTTCCCAAATCAGAGCTCAAGACAATTTGTATTATTTTCCCATTTACTCTATCATTTCCTATAATATATTCACATTGTTTCATTTCTAAGCTGGTTATGTGCTTGTATTAATGAATACATTAAATAAAATTAAGTCAAACAGCTCTCCCAGTAGCCACATTAGAGGATATCTCTCCCCAGATCAGACATATCACAGAGCTGTTATCTTTATTTGCAGTCTTTTGTTTTTCCTTAGTTCATGGACAGTAGTGTTCCTGTTTAAGTCAGATGGGGTTTCTGGGGAGAGCAACATTTCATGGAAATCTACATTAGATACTTTAATATAATATGCCTTCATTTTGGAAAACAATTTGATATTCTGTCTCCTAGAGCGTTATGTGCAAAATTAATATGCAGATAGGGCATATAATATAAATGCAAATGAAAAAATATATCTATTACTCATTTACCTTTTAGTACCTATAGATATTGAACTAGGGGTTCTGGTACTCATTAAACACCCTGTGATCTTTCAGTGAAACTACATGGTGTCGATGCACATAATTCAGAGCTGGGTTATAGCTTCTCAATTAAGACCAACACTTGCTACTTCTAGCACAGGGGCCAGGATGGGGTAGAGAAAAAAAGGCATAACTAGGAGAGGGAGCCAGAGAGTGAGAACGTTGGGGAAGCAGGCAGCAGCTACTGCTTCTGCCAGGAGCCATCACTGCAGTAGCATTTGTGGCATTGGCAACGCAGGCAGCAAGACCTTGAGCTGTGTGACTGCTCTGGTTACCTGACAGGGCACACAGTGAGCGGTTCTGCCCATCACAAGACCTGTTCCTAAGAGTACTGCGGCCAAACATTTGTTAGATCCTTACTGAGCTGGTTAAAACAATGCGACTCTGTAGCATAGACAGGATCCAGCCCAGATTCCAGCCCATGAAACATCCAGCTTCTCACACAGCTGGCAAAACACAGGGCCCCTGTGGCACTGCTGTGATGTGATCTAGCAGGCTGGGAATATGCAGTCAATCTCGTTTCATTGCGAGCACCAGATGCTACCCCCTCAGCTCAGGCTATGGAGGTGATAAGGCAGCGTACCAGGTCTATTTATAATTGTAACCTTTAGAGAGTTTATTTTCAGGACTAAGCTCAACAACATGATAACATCATGGGGCTGCAGCTCGGTGTGGTGGTGGTATAACACAGTGTCACCGTGGCATGGTATAAAGCGGTGTTCTCATGTCGTATACTGGCTCATATCACTTACAGATAGAAAGCACAATACTGCTAAGTGCTCTAGGGGCAGGATGCAGTCTCCTCTTAGAGTTACTATCTGATATTAAAATGCTACTACACTCAATTGTACTTAAAAGCATTAGAATGAGCGGGAGCATCCTGAAGCACAGTAAGAAAGCAAGTTTTTAATGGTATTTCATTCTTCCATCAATATCCTCTACCGAGATCTACCGTATACCGTTCCTAAAGCAGAATTTATGGTGATCTGATGAAAGCAGAGATAGGTGACAGAGCTCTGTTAGTGAATGCTGTGCCTGCAACAGCAATTTTTGTCTGTAATTTTTGTTAGCTTGAAAAAAAGGCAAGGGAAAAAAAAATCATCAGTCTATCAACAGGTTTAAGCCTTTCTTTCTACACGTGAAAAAAACAAGGATCTTCAGTAATCTTAGGCTGCTTCCAGCTATTGTGTGGCCAGAAACCAACTGAAACTTCTGAAGCTTTAAACACGAGGTAATTCACCAACTACAAGCTCTGGACAAATCCTCCAGGGAAAACCTGTGCTATGTCTGTAAAAGCTTCAGAACATCTCATTTTCCTTTTTTCCTGGTTTTCATTTTTTTCTCTCCCCATTTTCATGACTTTCATCCTCCCCTTTTTTCTCCCGTTTTCCCTGGTCTTCCTTCCTATCTCCCTCTTTTCAGTCCTCTGTTATCATACATTTCCCATTGCCTTCATTCTTTCATGTGAAGGTTTCAGTCCTGTGATAGGGATGGAGCAAATGCTTTCACAGAAGGTCCTCCAAACAGCTTAGAGACATCCAGCATGCTACAAGGGAAAATCTCTCAGATGCCAGTATTCAGCCAGGCCTGGGGAGCTACTCATTGCAACCCAGTTCTTGAGACCTCAGAGACCCCCAGTGACTTCACCCTCTGTATCCCTGGTGGGGACCCAGCAAGGTACAACCAGTGACCTCAGGAGATTGCTGTGAGGTTTTGTTAATCAATATAAACAGAAACATAATTGCAGAATAAAGTTCCACTTACTGCAGGAGAGCCTGTGTTTAAACCCTCCAGGGGCTGCAGAAGGCTTTCAACAGGAATGTTTTTACGTTGCAAGAAGATTTGTATTCATTAGGTAGCCTCTAAGACCACTGGTCCACTCTAACAAGTGTTTTGATAAAAGAGGTCATGTCCCCAAAGGATGTCTAATTGGGACATGTCGTTTCTCCTGTAAAAGATGGTTACAATAGCCAGACACTGATTATCTTCTAACATTCTTAAGGTGACAATCTTTTTTTTTAAAAAAACCTAAACAAATGACACTTCTCCTTCAAGGTTGTTCAGTGCTGATGAAAGTTATTAGACTGATGACTCTGAGAAACAAAGTCCTCTGCCTCATAGCATAGGTACTGTCTGTGTAACAAGATTTTGCATTTTTAACAGCACTGCATGACCAACAGCGTTCAAACCCTCATCCGGGGACAATCCTCAAAGTCAAGGATTTTCCTCAAAGGACTTTCAGTTCTTCTATTCCAGCTAATACAAGGAATCACTGCCATGGCGCTGCATATGCTTTCATTTCATGATCTCCATATAGCCTTTCAGCTGATCATCACACTGCTCCTTTTTCTGTCTTTCTCTTTTGAATCTCTTTGCTATAAAGGATACAAGCGTGTTTATTAGGTATGCTGAATGTATCTGTTAGTAACCAGACAACCTATCTTTGAGCACAGCCTGAAGGACGGCCTTTCTTAGGAGTTTTAACATAAACATTTTTGAAGGAAAAAGGCTTTTAATTGACTTGCCTGTCTAGATGAGAAACATCCTTTCAAGTTTGAGAGAGTAACACTGATAAGTTAGCGCAAGAGTTGTAGAGCTGATTCAGAGTGATACACTTGGCACGCTTGGTGGGTCTCAGGCTAGACAGATGAAAAGAGAGCCCCTTTAAAAACATAGGCCTGATGCTGTCGATGGGAAAGGAGAGGTGGAGATGGAAGAGAACACTGTATACAGGAGACATAGTAAATATGTTTGCAGGTTTTTTAGACAAAAACATAATAGTAATTTTTTTCTAAAGATGCTAAAACAAAACAATCTGAGAGAAATTGCTCCAGAAAGTGTTTCTCAGTAGCTCAAACACTGCACAGAGGAAACCTCACCTTAGGCAGGGCATGACTGCTAGAGCAGATAACCCAGTCTGCAATTTAGTCATAAGAGATTTCCGAGATGGGCGTGGAGTGAGGTGTGAGATAGCTAAATTATTTCTGGGAGCCTCCTCTTTGCTGCACTCTCTCCCCATATCACCTGACTAGAAGTGGACTCTCTTGTCTTCTGCCTGGATGTTGTGCATGTCATGCAACCAAGATATCATAGGATCAGGCAGGAGCCTGGCATGTGAGGAGGGTCCCAGCGCTGTGGGTCTGAGGAGGAAAGGCCAGGGCATCCAGTCCTCACATGCTTCCGTTAGAGGCAGTGGTGCCTCCACATTGCCTTCACAAGATGAAAGGTTTTTCATCCATGCCCTCAGAACTGACGAGACCAAATGTGGAATCTGAGTGTTATTAAGTGGCAGAGAGCTGGAAAAAAAATCTTGAAAGCAGAGGAGACAAATTCTTTATTGATTCTTCCACAGAAGACTGAATTCAGCAGAACACAGCCCAATAGAAAATATCTACCGTAAATAAAACAAAATTTGCTCCAAATACTTCCCCCTCATCCAACTGTTTATTCAGGACATACGCTGTAATTCAACATTTAACTACATAAAGCCAAAAAAGGCAATGAATAGTTCACGACACTCTCTTTTCTAGCTTTTTCATTTCCACTGTCCAGTTAAGTTTTCATCACTCAGTTTTCAGGAGTGTGGTAGGATGAACTAATTCATTTTACAGTGAGGTGTAAGTAAGTGTTCAGGTAACAGCGACACAGAGACTACACAAAACATAGATGCCCATCTTTCTTCTGCTTCTTCCTTCTCATTTACAACTTCCTCACATTCCTAATTAATGACTTTTTCAGTGCCGGAATCCTAATTTCTCATTTACCCTCACTGGTCAATCCCTGGGGTTTAGTATCTCAGTACTCCTTTCCAAATCTACCTGCTTTTTACTACACCATACTACTAGTGCAAATAAAAGGGACAAATCAGAATCTGATGGCCTATAGAAACATTTTGCTTTCATTCTTCTTCTGTGTTGTTTTTATTTCTTTCCTAATACTGTATCATTTTGAAACTTATATCTGGTTGCTAACCTGTAAGATGAATGGTGATAAAGCTGTTTACACCAGTCAAACCTTTAAACTAAATGACAGTAAAAAGAAAAAAGGAGAAAAGACACCTTTTTAGACTAACACAATTGTTTAAATAAAATAACTGCAGCAAAATAGCTAAACACTAGCATGAGTAACATTTCCAAATGAGCCCTGTTCCATATGTGATGGAGAAATGTAGGAGCTCACAGGTCTTTTGGAACTCAATGAGAATTGCAGATACTTTGCTGCTCTTTTAAACTTGCAGCCTCGTGAAACAGATAGGCATGCTTCAATTTTTTGTCTTTTCCTGCTGCTGATATGATTCACCTAATCTTCAGCTGGAGGCGAAAAGATTGTACTCACTCCAGGTACTCTCTTACCGGGAGTCACTGGGCTGGGGCGAGATGCTGTGCCATTTAGTGACACTAGGAGGGGTTCATCGTAGTCCTGCTGTCAGAGCTTTTAAAGTACTTTTACACAGAACAAGTCCAAATTTCCCTACAACAAAACTTAGTTCCACATTTGCAAACAGCTGAAATACAATGCTGATTCCCATCACTCTCCTTTCAGACATTACAGAATAAAAGGACAGGAGAAGAAGAACCTGGAACATAATTTGCTTTCAATTGTCTCTTCAGACTTACAGATCCCAAACATATTGTTTATTGAATTATAATACTGAAAGCAGTTACACAGCTAAATGAGACATTTGCTTGTTGGTGGAGTGGAAATAATTGCTGGCATTTCAGTTTAAGTTAACACCAAATTCTTTACTTCAGCATGTGTGAATCTTCTGGAAGGACTTCTTTTTCTCAGACATGCCACGTTTCTGTTCTTAAGAGTAATTCCCAGTTCTATGAACAATAGTTAACATTTCCCTCCCTCTCCCTCCAGAAAGGTCTCCTTGTCCTGTGAAATTTCATGCAATTAAAAGGATCGCCCCTTTTTTTCTCCTGACTTTCATATATTTACTTATTTATCCACTCCTACTAGGTTTGAATAGACAAAAGATACTAAAACTCCCATCTAAAATAGCGGCATTACTCCTAGTCCCGCACTTTGATAACCCGTCTCATCTTGGGCACACCTCAGAAGTTGCAATTACATCTATTTATGACTGGGGATTATGAGCCAAGTTTTCTGCTCATATAACCAATAAATTTATCCAGTTGCATAGTGGAATTTTGCCAACAGAAGATTTGGCAGAGAGTCAGGCTGCCACGACTAGAGAGAAATCATAATGGAATTTAACAGAATTTCCTTGTATTTATTGTTAGAGAAGAGGAAGGAAGAAAAATAGCCAACTATAAGATCTGATTTCATTTCACTCACAGTCTCTCAGATAGAAACCTAAACTTTTTTAATGAGATTCAATTTCTCAGAAAAGGGCCATTTAAATTTCACAATCAACTCTTCCTAGTCACCTTTCCCCTTGAATTTCATGTAACCTTGAAACTCTGGCATTGGTGGCGCAGAGAGTTTGCAACACGCTTGTTGGTGCTAAGACATTTTACCCCCTGTGCTTCCGTAGTAGGGTCTCAGCCTCACCCACCTCATTCTTAACCCAGAACCAGCAGTCAGGTTGTCACTCACATCATGTTTACCTGTCTCTGACGAGAAGAGAGGAGAAGCGACGTTTTCTTTGAAAAATTTCTACAGCAGTGTTGCCAAATACAAATTAGCTGGGACAGACATCTTTCATTTGCTTAAACAAATTAGACTTCTAAAGTCGGGACAGGGCATATAGACTAAATATCAGGAAAACAATGTAATTAGATCTTTAATCACACAGCTTTCCTGAGAAAGGGGTCTGTGGCCACAACACTAAGCTCAGTGACGATGCGGTACAACACACTCTCTTAGGGCACGGCTAAGAGCTGCCTCTTCCAGGCGTCGCTGCTCATTGGAAAGAAATTTCTTTGCCCTCCTTAGAGCTGGTGTTGGTTGCAGCCACACTTTCTTTAACAACTTTTGGGGACACGTAAAGGGACAAAGGAATCGACTGTTTGCTTATAGTGAAGCCTTATCTTTATAAGGCCATTTCCTTAGCTTTATGTAAAGTACGACCCCTGTTGTACAAATACTGTTGTCTCACCTGAGGCCTAGAGTGCAGGGCTTTGCACAGAGATGGCCTTCAGCCTCACGCGTGCAGGTGGGAAGGTTTCACTCTCGGGATGAAGCCCCTCTGAATAATTCACCTGGAATGAAAAAGTCAAAATTATGCTGGAAATTGCAAGCAGAAACCTGCTTTGAAGTATGCCAACCCTGTCACTCACCATGATTTTAGGGACAAACTGGTAACTGAGAGGATTGCACAAAAATAAAGTGTTTGGGACCAGCCATCCATGGCTAGAAGTATGTTAAAAGGGGTTCAGATGTGGCTCAATCTGTATATTATATAGTCAAGGATCCTTGACTGTTAAACTTCTCCAGGTTCATCCATCCTTTATCACCCTCTGTAGCAAAAGGCTGAAAGAACAAATAATTCCTAAGTGCTTCCTTGCTTTTAGTATGTAGCTTCTCCCTGGCTGACCACCGCATGTGTATTTAAGACTTGACAGCTGAGAATTATTTCTATGAGAAAAACAGCCTCCACAGGAACATTGTTTTCCACAGGGAGCATGGTGTTTTCTCACAGTTCTCTATTACCCATATATTGCCTGGAAGGGGACTTCAAATACTCAGACCTAACATGATAAACAAACACCATCATTTGCATTATCAAAATCCTAAATTCTGCATCTTGGTGAAGTTTAAAGTAACAGAAACAGAGGAGTTTTCAGTTTACATCAAATTCGGTAGGGGATTTTCCTCTGAAGTTTTGCTTTGTATGGTCAAAATTTTTTTCCAAATATTGTTTAGAACAAAAATGTATTTTTTCCCCTTTTAAACAGGGAATTTACACTATAATCCTATAAATTCTTATATACACCTAAACCATTAAAATAAACCCTTCAATAACTCCTAACTGAAAATGATTTCAAAATACATTCTGAATGTTTAAGACAATTCTGTCTTAGCAATATCCAAGGTCTTTGTCCCTTCTTACATTCTTGTGTTCCTTGGTTCCTCATGTCCAATGAATATTTTGAAGGCAGCCAGATATTGCAAGATAACAGTTTTTCTAATATGAGTATCAGTTATGCAGAAATGTGAATAATAGAATTAATTTTTCTCAAGACAAGATAACCTGCAAAATACATCTTTACTAGCTAGAGACACTTAATTAATTCCAAATGCTTAGGCCTTTGTAAACCAGAATTGCATTGAAAATTGCTGTAAACAATGGAATTAACATGGATACCTCCGTGAAATGGGCTGTGTGAAACTTCTGTGTCTCTAACACTGTCATGAATCCAAATAATGTATTTGCCCTTTTTGACCAGATGCAGTGTCTGGCATTGTACTGAATTTTATAATTCAAGGAACTTTTGCCAGTATCGATCGTATTTTCCCTGACAAATACGAAACCAGCCATAAATAATGACGTCAAATTGGCTTCAAGAAATCCAATAGTCTGGAAGAGTAGCTCAGTCTTTTCCATCTTTAATGATCAGTGTAATAGTACAGAAACACTTTTGACTTATAAAAACACCTTTTAGTTAGGTTTTACAAAGTCTCTTACATGTAAAGATATGCCCTAGGGTGCTTTAAAATGCAAACTTCATGTAGGAGATGATGTGCTGTTCTCCTTACACTCTATTAGTTTCATAGGTTCATTAGTACTATGTAGCAATTTAAAATACTACTTTCGGTATTGAATATATGATGCAAAGAGTCTGATCTTTCATTCTTCCCCCCGACTACACTCTACAGTTTCTCTATTTTTAAAGAGTAGATAGATGTCTATGCACGGAATGTTTGCTATGGACAAGCCATGCAGATGATTGACCTTGGCATTGGCCTGTGTCTCTCAGTGTAAAATTTTCACTGAGCGGATTTCAGGTAAATCATCCAGCCCACTTCACTTAATCATACCTCTTTAACATGCTCTGCAATTATATCATTTGTGCTGTTGAGCTTGGCCATTTTCCTTCTTTGTTATTCATTTCTCCTGAAGGAATGGCAGTTTAACAGACATTTCCAGTGCTGTAGGTAGTTAAATGAGGCCATGAGTTATCTCACTGACCACAGAGTTTCTCTTTCATGACAACCACTGCAGTCTGGTGTCATGTTCTTTTCAGGAAGAATTCATCTTCCAACCTAGGCCACCTGGGAAGACTGGTAGAGCTGGTCCCTTCTCTGCAAATATGATGCAGAAGGTTGGACAGAGAGGTCCATGGTTTGTGCCCCGTACTGTGGTTCTTCTGGTGTACCCATCCAGCCTCCTGAGACCCCAGCAGCAACACTACTCTACAGGTGGCAGAAGGCACCAGAGGGATGCTCTGGCTTATGCAGGCCATCAGTCATCTGTGGCTGCCCCATTGGGCTTTGGTTTTGCAATTTCCAAAGCCCTGCCAACAGGTTGAAGAGAATGCCACAAGCCCAAACCTCAGTTTTTACATGAGGTGCCTGCACATTTTGATGAGCACATTCTTTCCCCCTTCCTGGAATGGGAACTGTCACCATGAGGCAGAACACAAAACTATACTTACCTCACCCCATTTAAGCGCAGATCCAGTACCTGGCAACTGGGGGTCACTGACAGGGCCATGGTAGCTTTTACCCTTGTGCTCAACTGGTCTTATTTTTCTGTGGGAAAGAGGCTTTCCTTCCCATTCTCTTCTTCTCCTTCCTCTCCTTTGCTCTTTTAAATGGTGTGGTCATTTAAGATTGGATTTCTTACACAGCATGGGCTCAGGCAGCTGTGACACTCTCAAACCACTGCCACCTGACTCTAGGTTACCCCTTAATTGCTGTCTCATTTTTGCAATAAGCAGATCCAAAATCTTTTGAAATCTACTGGTAGGCAAAGACTGCCTCCTGTTCATAGCAAGAAGAGAAACTTTCTTCTTGGACAAGAAGGAGCGCTGACAGGGGTGTTGTTACCATCATTTCCTACGCGAACTGCGTGAGGCGTTCTGGTAGGATGGTGAAATAGTGTTAGGGTTCTCATACTTGTCCACATTTGAAAAGGAGTGTTACCTTGTGGTTCACTATGTGTTTTATCTGTGACTCCACAGAGTCACATTACTATGTCCCCCATAATGTCAGCAGCTAGGATTATAAAGGGAAAAGAGTTAATATACTTAGCAGGCTTCCTGAATCAAAGGCATCCTGGCCTGATAATAGCTATTTTGACACAGTTTCACTTCTGTAGGAACATTTGAAGAGTCCTAGTTCTGTTTCAGCGCAGCATAAAAACCAGTATTAAGGCCATCAAAGCTGCCCTCAAACAGAAGGTTTCCTTCTGACAAGTGGGAAATAGCATTCCAGACACAGGTCCTTGTACAATAAATTGATGTAAGTGAACTGAAATTCAGAAAGTGTCATCCCGTTTAGGGTAGGTTTCCATATGTTTAAGCACATGATACTACGGCAGGTTCAAGTGCATATGGAAGTGGAATAGTCAAAATATAACTCGATTTTAGTGAGGTATTTCAGATATCTATAAAGAATGCATTTATCAGTGCATAAAGTGACTTTGATAACAGGGTCAATGACTGGAAGTAGAGTGAAAAGGAGAATTCAAGAGGAAATTTCAAAGAGTTTACATGGAGAAGAGACAAAGTCTTTTAAATATAAGCAGATATAAACAACCCAAAAGATTAATAGGAAGAGTATGTAGCGGAGATTAAAATCTGTGTTCCTGTGATCTAAACTGAAGGGAAGTTGCATTGAAGAATATCAGGACACAAATACAGTAGTGGCTAAGAAATCTCCAAATGTGTCATAGAATTATTCTCATAACAGCTGGTTCCTTTGTAACTGTATTTGATTGAAAAAATGTTGTCATGCATTTTTTTATTTTGCACAAAAATGTTTTGGAGAACGACAAGGTACTCCCATAACCCGGAACAAAGATACAAGAAATAAAATAAGGAGGAAGGGCAATTTCATGAACAGGAGAGTTAGAATTATGCTCAAAAATGGGCTCCAAACCATACTCTGTCACTGACTTCCTAGGCTTTCTTTTGGAAAGAAGTTCAGAGCAAGGTTTTCTTATTTTTATTTTACTTCATCTGTGAAAAAGGTTAGTGTCCTTGCTTCTCATACCCAAAGGGAGTTCCTCAGTGCAAATTAACTGCAACAGGAGTTCACATCTGTCACCTTCCTTCTCAACTTCAAGGAGGAAACACAGACAACAAATTTCTTATACCAGCCTTCCAGCCATGGAAAGTCCTTTTAGGGGACACCAAGCATAAGACCTATTCTAAGATATTACTTGTCTGTGACTGACCATGTAAATTATTGTGTTGTAACCGTGTCCCTGATGTTTTTCCCAACTCTGCTGCAGAGATTTCTTGGTGAAGAAGAAAATCTAGCTCTCTATGACTTTATCCCTTAATTACTTGCCTGTAACAAGTAAGTTTTATTACAGACAGTAATACTTCCTGTCTTCCATCCCTATCTATCTAGTTGATAAACTCTTTGGCAGGGAAGAGTTTCCTTCTTCAAATATTCAAGGGCAAGATGCTCAGGCACTGTTATAATTGAATTAAAGCCACAATGGAGTTGTACTGATTTATGTGAGCTGGTGATTTTGCCTTGAAAATTTTAAAGGAACACATCCTTTTCCTGCTACATCTATGACCCCAAAGTGAGGAAGAAATCTGTTCTGCCCTGAAATAGATTTAAGAAGTACTGCCATCAGTTCAGACAAGCAGCATGTTGAAAACTCTACCCTCTCCAGGCCTTTGATGTGTTTAATGTCATCTTCTGCAGTCACCCTGCACCTCCTCACCTTGTTGCTTTCCATTAGATTCTGAAAAGTTAATAACACTGTCAAGACAATCGTGCAGTTACTAGACAGTGTAAGTTCCTATGCCTTTCCCCTACTCTGTTTCACTTTCAGAGCAAGTGTACTGTCTATATACATCGGAGATTTAGATTAAACTCTCTATTAGAATCATTGTTTGGCCATGAACTGTGTTACCTGAAGGTAACTGAAACTTGGAGAAAGTTGTGGTTGAGAACACAGGAGAACACTAATGAACTGTAGCTCCTTCTCAATCCGTAAGGTCCCAGAAAAGTTATTCTTGTTGAGGGAAAAGCTCACATTCAGATTAGGTTTTGGCTGAAGCTAAGATTGGTGTTTGATTAATGGAAATAAACTGTTTATCTAAAATGAGAAATGACCTTAATATTAACCCAAAGCTCAAACTAAACCCATTTTCAATTATGAAAAGATTTGGTTCATGTGTGCATTTGTCCTTTTGTTATTTAACCATACATCAAAATATCAACAGAGCAAAACAAAGATTGTTCTCATCAATTTAGTTCAAAGAACAGAAGAAATAGGAACTCTCAGAAATATCAAGGAAAGAAGTGATCAAAATTTCAAGGAATGAGGCCAGCAACATTTCAAATTCTGGTAAACAAAGTGGAGAGCTATTCAGTAAATGAATTTCTATTGCATTTTGGTTCATTGTAACAAAATAAGTGATTTTCATGAGATTTTCAGTAGGATTTGTTTACCGAGTTTTCAGAGAAAGTCAATTTCTCTTCAATTTCTCTTCAGGCAGAATTATGAACTCTTGGATGTTTACCTAAATTCAGTTAAGCACTCAGAGGCTCATCTACTGCAAATTCAACCCAAAACCTTCAAAAAAAAGAAGTTGATTAAATGTTCAAACAAATCACCTGCTCTACATGACCCTACTTGAGCAGGAGGGTAGACAAGATGACCTCCAGAGGTCCCTTCCAACCTCAACCATTCTGTGATTCTGTAATTATTTTTTTTAATGTTAATATCCTAAGCTCACCCCGGTCTTTTAAAAAAGTACAATATTTTCTCTTTTTTATTCAGATATTGACACTGAAAATTAAAGAGACTGTAATCCAGCTATCTGGCACCTTCACTGATGGTGCATTAACGTGTCTCATGATTTTGAAGGTTAAGCTGGTATGTGCATTTGTGTGCTTCTAATTTTGTGTGCAAAGCCTCAAATTTTCATTGTCAAAACACTTATGGAGTGTCGAGGTACCTACTCAATGTTGAGGCTGCAGGACAGCAGGACTGTAGAGCAGCCTTGGAGTTGCTGAAGCTGCTTGTTGCATCTCTGCTTTGAATGGAACTCCATGAAGGACAGTAGCAGCTCTAGGGCCACCCTTCTCCCAACAGCCTTTGCAGGTGGTGTAGCTATGGAAGGAGTGTGTGGGCTGGCACCCCAGCCTCTGGTAGTATTCGGCAGTCATTTGTAATTCAGAAGGAATTCAGAGACCAAAGCCTCGGTGGCAGAGGGATATGGGTCTTAACAAATAGCAAAACACACTTCTATCTCCTCTTTTTTTAGCAGGTTTCAATCATTTTAGGCTACAGCCCTAGTATTTCTGTGTCCGCAAACCTCTTATCCTGGCTACACATCAAAATTGCCTTTCTAGCATGGGCAAAACCCAACTACTCCTTTAGGCTCACTGTGTGTTCATAGCTTGAGCCCAGCTACATTCACCAGTAGAACTGAGGAAATGTCCAAGGCACAGCAGCGATGAATGCCTGAAGACTTGAACTCATGATCCCTCAGCATAGGCCTAAATATGCCACGCCTGCATTGTGAGTGGGGAGATGCAGCCACAGATTAACCTCTTCAACTGATTCTTAACATATCTTAGATGGGTCTAAGTAGGCACGAAACAAGGTGCAGTGGGTGTTATTGACAAGTGCAATATAAAAATTGTCACTGTTGTGATATAGGCAAATGGAGCACAGAATGTGGATATTAAGTGGATATTCTAATGGATATTCTAATATCCATTAGAGTAATGTGACCTACCCCACTCTCGCGCCTGCTCCTAGGGATAGCATAGAGATAGCCCCTGCAGGCATTGATGGGTGTACTTACTTATGTCCCATTTTCATGCAAAAGTGTCTGAATTCCCTTGTGTGATGGTACCAGTTGCAACTGTGCACCTTTCCACTGTTAGAGAGCTGTCGACACTGGCTAATTGAAACAAAGGCAAATAAGCAGGAAGATTTCAGCAGTCAAAATATTAGCAGGAAGTGTGCAAGAACCCAGCATCGCAATGCATTTGCAGAGAAACAGTGACTTCCACAGGGTAATTTAAACAACACCTACCTGAACTGTGCTGCTAAACATTTTCTGGCGTTTGCGTCTATGGATTGTATTATAACTGACAGCCTCTACTGCTCCTACTAAGTTCTTGTTTTAAGAGTTCCTTGAAACCGTCATATATGAACAAAATATCTCTCATCCTAAGACAGAGGAAAAGGGAGGGAAAGGATTATGGGCTCAGCCCAAACAAGGCACTTAGGGTCATGGTTTAGTGATGGACTGGGTAGTGATAGGTTAACGGTTGGACTCAGTGATCTTAAAGGTCTCTTCCAACCAAAATGATTCTATGATTCTAAGTGGACACACAGAAGAATCACAAATATTTGTGTTTGGTAATGAGACTGTCCTAACTTTAACTTCAGTATATTTTTTCCTGATAAAGTATTCAAACTAGAAAAGCATATAAATATTTATGTGCAGAGTCAAATACACAGACATGCACACTATATATGTGTATAGATGCATATATATGTACACACAGACATACGTGAAGGGCAGGTGTGAGTGAAATGAGTTATGAGGTATGAAGCCTGGCTCACCACTGCTTTATTTCAGTGTTATGCTGCTGTAATATAATTTATTTTCATGTTGGCATACTAATATAAAAGTGGATTAACATAGGAAGCATCCGTATGCTGCATGTTGCAGATATAACGGAAGGCCACAGTAGTAGTAGTAGTGTTCACTTCTGGAGTCTGAATATCTTTATATCAGTCCTAGGTTTTCTCTAGGAATCCGGCACCATGATTCCCGTGAGAGCACTCATGGCACTGACAGGCACTCACAACACGTAGCAGAGCAGCAGTCAGTGCTCGGAGGTAGGAGTCACTGCACTTAACGCTGTGATACCGTAGTCATAGACTGTAGACCATAGGAGCAGCAGACATTTACTTCCAGTATGGTCTCTTACAAAAGGCGGTTCAGTGTGTTGGTCAGAAAAAGGGATCTGCATTGCTCTCTGTAAGAGCAGGTTGAGGCAGGAAGCATTTCTTTGGGGGCTACAGGAGTTTCCCCTTCTCTCGTTATCCCCTAACATTTATACGGCTGAAAACTCTGGCACTCATCTGCAAAGAATTTTAATCAAACTGCTTAATCCAAATAACCACTGAAGAGAAACTGCAGTAATAGAGAATAGAATTGCTGCCAGGAAAATGAAAACAAGTTTGAAACACTAGGAGTAGAAAAACAGCTTTGGAGGAAACTATGCTGCGTTGACCAGCCCTGCCTTGCGGGATTTTAGCAACTCAATTAGAAGTCTTTACAGGTCTAGCAGCTCATTGTTGAAAATACACCCCCATCCTACAAAGCCTGCTGTTGACACATAATACCTGGTTCTCTATAATCAGGATGTCTCTGTGGCTCAGAGGGCAAGTGAGCCTGAGGCTCTCACATCTGCTGAAGAGCACTCGAGATTTTAAAAGTGGAGCAAGGATAACCCGTGGAGAGAAACGATGAACACCAGCATCTAGACCTGGTATGGGAGAAGAGAAGGAAAACAAGCATGCATGGGAATTAGAACTAAAGGGACTCCCCCAAAGGAGAAGCTGTCTTCTCAGGGAGTACTGTTGAGTTTCTGGGGTAAAGAAGTTTCGGTGTTGCTTTTTTAGCCTTTGAAATGTGCTGCATGGAACTGCAGGGAGGTGGGCAAGAAGGAGGCAATGGGGGAGGCTGGGGTTTGGGAATGAACTGGTGGTCTAATCCAACAGATGGCCAACTTACAATGCTTTTCCTCAAGCAAATTTCCATAGAGGAGAATTCAGCTTGATTTTGAACCATAATAAAAAATGTTATGAATTCAACTCTGATGGGCAGGGGGGCATTACTCGTCTCTTAAGTGTCTGGAGCTTTTACCTATGCTGATAAAACTGACATTTCTCAAGTGGCAAAGCATTCAGAGATATGTTTGTTTTTCACATAGAGACAGCAAGAAGTGAGGCAGCAGGAAGTGAACTGTGAGAGTATATGCATTTTTCACTTGTAAGCTGTGGCAGATCTCTCCATTTCTATTTAATATTACTTTAATTTTGAATGTAACAGTTAAATGTCCCAGAAAATCAAAATGAAACCTTGTATTTCATAGAATCATAGAATAGTTTGGGTTGGAAGGAACCTTTAAAGGTCATCTAGTCCAACCCCCCTGCAATGAGCAGGGACATCCTCAACTAGATCAGGTTGCCCAGAGCCCCATCCAGCCTGACCTTGAATGTTTCCAGGGATGGGGCATCTACCACCTCTCTGGGCAACCTGTTCCAGTGCTTCACAACCCTCATTGTGAAAAACTTCTTTCTGATTTCCAGCCTATATCTCTTCTCCTTTAGTTTAAAACCATTACCCCTTGTCCTATCACAGCAGGCCCTGCTAAAAAGTTTTTCCCCATCTTTCTTATAAGCTTCCTTTAAGTACTGAAAGGCTGCAATAAAGTCTCCTCGGAGCCTTCTCTTCTCCAGGCTGAACAACCCCAACTCTCTCAGCCTTTCCATCCCTCTAATGATTTTTGTGGCCCTCCTCTGGACCTGCTCCAACAGGTCCATGTCTTTCTTGTGTTGGGGGCCCCAGAGCTGGACGCAGTACTCCAGGTGGGGTCTCACCAGAGTGGACTAGAGGAGCAGAATCACCTCCCTCGACCTGCTGGCCACGCTTCTTTTGATGCAGCCCAGGATACGGTTGGCCTTCGGGGCTGTGAGTGCACATCATGGGCTCATGTACAGTTTTTCATCCACCAGCACCCCCAAGTCCTTCTTGGCAGGGCTGCTCTCCATCCCTGCATCCCCCAGCCTGTATTGATACTGGGGGGTACCGTGACCCAGGTGCAGGACCTTGCACTTGTCCTTGTTGAACCTCATGAGGTTCACCCAGGCCTACTTCTCAAGCTTGTCCAGGTCCCTCTGGATGACATCTTCTCCCTCAGGCATGTCCACCGCACCACTCAGCTTGGTGTCGTCCACAAACTTGCTGAGGGTGCACTTGATCCCACTGTCTATGATGTCATTGATGAAGATATTAAAGAGCACTAGTCCAAATACAGACCCCTGAGCGACACCACTTGTCACCAGTCTCCATCTGGATGTTGAGCCATTGACCACTACCTTCTGGATGTGACCATCCAACCAATTCCTCATCCACCGACTAGTCCACCCATCAAATCCATCTTTCTCCAATTTAGAGATAAGGATGTTGTGGGGGATTGTGTCAAAGGCCTTACAGAAGTCCAGATAGATGACATCCACAGATCATCCACTGATGTAGTCACTCCATCGTAGAAGGCCATTAGGTTGGTCAGGCAGGACTTGCCCTTGGTGAAGCTATGCTGGCTGTCTCCAATCACCTCCCTGTCCTCCATGTGCCTCAGCAGAGCTTCTAGGAGGATCTGTTCCATGATCTTCCCAGGCACAGAGGTGAGACTGACAGGTCGGTAGTTCCCAGGGTCCACCTTCCTACCCTTTTAAAAAATGGGTACAATGTTTCCCTTTTTCCAGTCCCCAGGGACTTCACCCATCTGCCATGACTTTTCAAATATCATGGAGAGTGGCTTGGCAACTACATCAGCCAATTCATTTGGGAGTCTGGGATGCATCTCATCAGGTCCCATAGACTTATGTATGTTCAGGTTCCTCAGGTGGTCACGAACCTGATCTTCTCTTACAGTGGGAGGGACTTTGCTCCCCCAATCCTCACCTTGTTGTCCATCCACTCGAGAGGTGTGGGAAGAAAGGCTGCCGGTAAAGACTGAGGCAAAAAAAGTCATTGAGTACCTCAGCCTTCTCCTCATCCATTGACACAAGTTTGCTACTCCTGCTCATCACGGGGGGTACACTTTCTTTGACCTTCCTTTTCTGGCTGACCTGCCTGTAGAAGCCCTTCTTGTTATTCTTTGCATCCCTTGCCAGGTTCAGCTCCATCCGCGCCTTGGCCTTCCCAACCCCATCCCTGTACAACTGGGCAGCGTCCTTATACTCTTCCCAGGATACCTGTCCCTGCTTCCCCTGCCTGCGTGTTTCCTTCTTGCCCTTTAATTTGACCAGCAGGTCTCGACTCAGCCATGCTGGTCTCTTGCCTTCTTTGCCCGATTTCTTGCATGTGGGGATCAAGAGCTCTTGTGCTCTGTGGAAAGTGTCCTTAAAGATCTGCCAGCTCTGTTCTGTTCCCTTGTCCCTGAGGGCAGTTTCCCAGGGGGTCCTATTGACTAACTCCTTGAAGAGCTGAAAGTTTGCTTTCCTAAAATTCAGGGTCCTGACCTTACTCTTCGCCTGACACATATCCCTCAGGACTGTGAACTCCACCAGCGCGTGATCACTGCAGCCCAGGCTGCCTCCAATCTTGACGTCACCAATGATTAGCTCACTTGCGTTGGTGACCATCAGGTCCAGTATAGCATCCCCTCTGGTAGGGCTCTCTGTTACCTGGCTTAAGAAGTTCTCCTCCATGCACTCCAGGAGTCTCCTGGATTGCCTACAGCTCGCCGTGAAAACCTATATTTCACTCAGTGTTCACTAGGAAATCTTGTTTGAAACAGGCTCCATATTTGCAAAAACAGGATATGAGAGATGATAAATAGGAATCAAGCTTTGAATATTTTGTTAAACATAAAGTCAGAGGCAAGTTACATGGGTAGAGCTTTGCAGAGAACTGCTTACACTGCTGTTGGTAAAATTCCTCTAACCCATCCTGGGTTACTATAACCTTCACCAGTTCCCTTAACTTGGCTGCAAAATGTGCAAATTTAAACCCATCTACCCCATGCAGTTACAGAAGAGCTTTCAGAATTGGTATTTGCGAAAGGCCTTTGTATACAAGTGATTTTCTAAACTGTAATATATAGCAGTATTCTACATAGTCGGCAGTAAGAGCAACTAAAACCAAATGTCAAACGCGCAGTTGTACTGACTCTTTCCAATTACACAAACAACGAAGGGGGATAGAAGCAAGGCAGATGAACGCTTCTACTATGGAGTTGGGTAACCTAAGAGGATGGAAAGGTGAATGAAAAGCCAATGCTAATTTAGAAAATGAAATAGCTTCTTGATGTTATTTCACTGTGCAGTTTGGTAACATCTGAAAGTACAGTAGCTGCAGCTTGCAGCTGGAAGAAAAAAAAAACCAACAAAATCCTAATTATAGTTTACTCTGTGGCCAAATTCTTCAGTCACATCTGATCTGGTTTCCCTGATCTGACGTCCTCATATTTCATCACTAAAAATGAAAAATACCTTTCCACTGTCTCAGATGGCTCTGCTGGAGGGCAGCACTGTGGGGTATCCTTGTGCCTTACCCGGTGCCATTCATTCCCACTATTAACAATCAGCATAAACCTGGCACTTCCAGGACACGTGGGAAGTTGCCTGTCAGCAAGAAACACTTCAGAGTTTCATACAGGCCAAATTTTGTGGTAGGAGGTAAAAAAAGTTTAACAAAAATATTAAATTTCTGTTGTATGCAAAAGGTCAGTGTAATTAAATCAAAACCTGTGAATACATACGTATGTAGCCTCTGCTGGCATCAGACACCAACTTATGGGGGAAACATCTATTGTTTGTTGGCACAGAAGACACATATGTCAATGTCTTCCAAAACCCCATTTTCCATTTCGTGTAGGCACAATACCCAAAAGAAACATTTGTGCCTAAATTAGCTGGCTATTCTTCCTAATGACTTCTCTGATTGATGCAGAGAGGTAAGCTCCTCCAGAGAGAGACTCTGAGGAAGCACCTAATTTGTGTGCTCAAAGCCGCCTCGCAGAGGCTTCTTTTTCTTTTGGCTCTAGAGAAGACCGCAGAGACATGCCAGCTAATTCACATGACTGAAAGTGGGAGCAATGAATCTCCCACCTCCCCATTCATGTCTCTCTGCTCATATATTACTGTGGTTTCTCAGGGAACATCACTAGTGCAGGGTTAACTCAGGTTACCAAAGATGGAGACATGCAATTAAAAGCAATAAAATCTCTGTGTCTTATTGAGTTACAGCTCATCAACTGATTAGAGGTAACTTGTTAAGCCTCAGTAACTCAATTGCTTCCAGTCATGTGCATGTACCCTTAGAGGCAGCTTGATTCCTCTGGAGCTGGCCTCCCTTGGGCAAACATGGTCACGCTGCAAACGTTAAAGCTGCGGGGCGAGACTGGCTAGTGACACTCTCCATGCAGGGATTAGCAGCGAGCGGCTGAATTCCCCCTTGCTGGTTTGAAAATAAGCATTACTCAACCTTTAGCCCGGGCCTGTGACAAACCGGCTAATTCAGCTCTGTTACTGTATGGCAAACTGCACGCCAGCTGTTAGCAAGCCTCCACGCCTAGATAAGCAAGGCACCAGGCACGTCAGCTCATCCACCAGCACGGATGCAAAACACAGCAAAGGCGTCTCAATCATTGCTTAATTCAAGTTAGAGACTGCTCCGTGTGTGCAGGAGTTCAGCCAGGAACAATGCTGGAGTTATACCTTATGCTAACACTTCACTGAGGACAAGCCCTCCTCAGAGAAAGATTAAACTGCAGTGACATACAGCCTCTTAACACTTGAAAGAGAACACCCACAGGATTTTTAATGCACTTTAATTCACACCGTTAACTGATTCGGTTTGCCTTTGCTGCACGTTCCCAGGTAGCCAAGCCTGCAGTGAGGGTTAGTGTACCGTGAGGTACCTGCCTGCGGTGGCAAAGATGAAATGAAGCCCCCTTGAAATCTGAAGGGTGACATGTATTTTGCCACAGAACTCTCTCATCCAAATAAGCCAAGGTAATTCCAACAAGCCAAGGTAATTGGAACATTTAATTTCATCACCTTTCTCTTTTTGTTGTTGTTGTTAAAAAAGACGTTCCAGTTCTGGAGGTAAGCAGGTTCAACAGATGCTTACCTGCACTCAAAATGAAGATTTTTTGTTCCTGTTACCAGGGTATTAGGTTCCATTTCCACATCAAAACAAGATTTTCTCCTCCGTTATTTCCCCCAGTATTAAATTAACAACAAAGCAAATAAAGACAGAACTATCATAATCTATCAAAAGTATTTGAATGAAAATGAAAACTAGACACAGTTAAGAAAATGTGCTAAGCAGTGTGTTAGCAATAATCCTTGGCCCAAGATTATTAAATGAAATAAGTAAATTTCTGAGTTCATGCAGAAAGACATGGTGTCTTTCTAAAATGCACATCGCTTCAAAACGCTCCTTCCCTGGCACACTGTAGGAAGAGTGCTTGTGTGGATGTTCTCTATACCTTCAGCAAACCACATGAGAGTCCTCTCTGAGATGCTCCTTCATTTTTTTTCTGCTAGCAAATAAATAGAGTGTAGGTGAGAAGCGAGAAATCTAAAAACTTTTGACTGAGTCTTTTCCATAACAATTTAGAATATCAAAGAAGCAAAAAGCAAAAAATAGCACACACACACTGTTTTTCCTATGACAACAGTTATAGGATATTTCAAGTAGAACATTTCAAACAAAACCTTTTTTTTTAATCTAAAAAAACCCCTAACTGATATTTCCAGTTGTCAGAAGTATTGTAGATATTTTTGAATATCAAACACATCAGCCTTTTGAGATTAATAAACTTCTCTTTGATCAAGACAGTAAACATTTTGCAGTCCAATATTTCCAAATTGAGATTGTTTTCCACTTTCTTTTATGTGAAAATAGTTGAGATGTCGAAATTTCATCAGTGTGGGTTGAAAACATTATTAGTATTTCCTACAGGAAGATAATTTAATTTTCCACATTTCTCTGACTGAGAAGCTATTCCGACCAATGTGTAGTTTTATAGCGCGCAAGCTTTGAAGTACCTGAACACCCTCGTGTCCTATTAAGACCTGGTTTGTGTCCTCTGTAAGCAAAGATTCTTCACCTCCATCCTTCAGCTTTCCTCAGAGTCCACACTCGCAAGGAAACAAACTTTCTCAAAGAGACAGTAAGCCAACAGATATAATGTAACATCAACCCTCAGTATAAGGTCGGACAGATAAACGGACTACTACCTGGATTAGTTGCTCTTAATTAGTTACAATTATTAACAACCTAAAGAAGTCAATAGGCTAAAGGGAAATGTTGAGTTGGTGGAATTAACTGATGGCAGTGATTAGGTTAGCCGAGATAGAATAGGTAGGGTTGCAAGGTACTCCTAAAGAATTATATTATATACCAAGATGGTAAATATGGACACACCTGAGACTGCCCATGTACGTTGACAGGCTTTGAAATCAAAGTAACCTTTCTAGGGAAAGAAAATAACAATTAAGGACCTCTAGTTAATCAGAAATAAAACACTGAAGAGGAAGGAAGTTAATAAAATGGAATGCAAAGTGTCTCATCCACACTGGATTCAACCCTCTCGTCTTTGGTTTCAGTTGCCCTGTCTTTAAGAAAGAAAAGACAGAAATGGGAAAATCTAAAGGTACTGAGGGAACAGAACAGTATAAGAAGGAATTGAAGAGGGTAGAAGAGTTTACTCTGAAAAGAAGACAGTTATATTAATCATGATAGAGTTATAAAAACAAATTACTTGCATAGAGAAAGCCAAATAGAGATGTCTGTTTACCTTGAGTTCAATAACACAGGATGCATTAACAGGCAGCAAATGTACAACAGGGGAAAAGAAATACAGTTTCATGCAAAATTTAATTAAACTGGAGCTTCTCACTGCAGGGTAATTTTACTGACACTAAAAGCTGGGCAAGATTTAAAAAAAGATTGTGTTTGCATGAATTACATGGAGTATCCATTCCTATGCTTTGGAAATTGGTTGATTACAGAAGACTTATTATTGCTGAATGAGGTACATGGCTGGAAACCTGGGGCTTGATCCCATTATCAGTAAAGTATGATGTGTAGAGCTTTTAGGATGGGAAGAAATTCAAGCCCCTGACCTGCTGTGACCCCACTGCTATAAATGTCAAGAGTACTTTGTTATTGACTTTAAATGGTAACAGAATAAAGCAAATTCTAGGCACTTTTTAGAAATCACATCTTTAATTCTCACTCTGAGACATTCAATGGCAACCAAGGTGGCAGACAAGCTATTGACATTTTCCAGCATGCACCAAAGGCCAGCTAAATACTTTACTTCTCATCTTTACTCCTCATCTTTACTCCTTCAATACAATCCACCTCAGCAGTATGAGGACTCTGTGGTCTGTAGCACTAACTGACAAGAAAGAAAATAGAATTGTTTAGATGGTTTACCCCAGTTTGTTATTGCTGATTCTCTGAAACATCTCCTACCCAGACATACTGTTAGAAGATAAGCCACCAGTAACAAATCATCACTTGCACATAAAAGCAATACTAGGTTTGTACTGGAGACAAAATAATTTTGACAACCCTTATCAAGTGCTGTTTTATACAACATAAAAATAATAATACCTGCAGAAGAAGAAGTTGAGCAGTCTAATGATCAACCACCCTATTTTGCAATATGCCCTATTTTCTCTTACACAGTTTCAGAAGGCTCCAATCCCAAAACTATTGTAACCTTTTTCTTTGATCAGAAAGCCAGTTTTCTATGTTGCTTATCAATCCCAGATGCCATTCTTTTGCATCTCTAGATAGTTATAGTTTATAAATATAGTTTGGGGAAGCTAGGAAGAAATGCCTGGAGAACATACAGTAGTCTGGAGAACATCTACCAATGGAAAGTTTTGCTGCAGTGAGTTAACCCCGCTGATATGTGTCCAGTGGTACTGCATAGTATTGTCCCACATTAAATTTGTGTAAAGCAAAGAGTTAATGAAACATGAGATTTGTCCTATCCTCTTTTCCATAATACTTACTGTTTTCTAGGAAGTTGTTTCTTTTCCAAGCCTGGCCTCAAGCTCTCCTAATGGTCTGTGGTGTTCTGCCACTCTTCATTCTTATACTTGTGTCTATCTTGTTTCTCTTTCTTCTTAGCTTCTGGAAGTACAGTCCCAAGTGCAATTTCTAATAGTAAACAAATTCGGACTTGGATAAATTCCCCAAATGAAAGTGGTGAAGGAAGAGCGCTTTTATCTCCTATGATATACTTCTGACAAAGTATAATTAAAATATTTTCATGCTGGCTTGCCTGCTCTGTCTGCCTTTCATGAATGATGAAGTCTATCAAGTCATTATTTGTCTCCACATTGTGTGAGGAAGGATTAAGCCACTGAAGTGTTCAATATCAGTAAATGATCTGGAACTCCATAAAAACATCAATTATTATGCAGTTAAAAATGTCTTAGTGCTCTCTCAGGAAGCTGGAGTTTTGTCTTCATTCCTCTGGTGATGGAGTGTGGGGATGACTGTCTCCAGAGACAGAAAGAGCATGTACAACTAAAATGTAAGCTACGGGACTGTGCAGAAGAGAGGGGATTTTCTCAGTTATTTATTCAGATATACTGGAAGAAAAATGGAAACTGAGTCAGTGCAGAAAAAGGTGCCCTACTCCAGTGTCTGAAAAGATGGGCTCCTCTGCCTGAGCCCCTCCACTTTGGGCTGACACAACATCATGGGACCATGTCCTGGGGCCACATAATCTTTGAGATTTTTTGATGGAGCAACCAAAAAGAATTATAATTAATTTGAACATAGCGGTGTCTGGCTGAGTGGTAGACAGCCTGGAAACCTACTGACTGGGGAATGGAGCCCTGCTCAAATCCATATTGTCAATTTTTTTTTAGCTGGTAGGACTCTACTAGCTTCAATGCAGCTCTGCCTACTTACAGCCAAAGAGGATCTGAAACATTGAACAGGCAGGTATAGAATCATAGAATCGCTTTGGTTGGAAGAGACCTCCAAGATCATCGAGTCCAACCATTAACCTATCACTACCAAGTCCACTAACTTCTCTTTACAGCCTCTGAGTCTCAGCATCATGGTTCTCAGACCTGGTAGCACAGGAATAGCACTTCATATACAACTACGGAGATACCACAGGCTTCAAATTTAAGATTCTCCACCATTCCCAAAGTCTTTTCCCTAAGTAGAAAAAAGTAGAAATAAAATATTTGTATTTGGTGGGAATTGCATGTAAGCCTCAATGTCATTATAACATATAAAAAATAATGCTGGTGACCTTAAGTTACACAACAAAATAACAGAGGACATCTTAAAATCAATTCTAACTAATTAAAAGCATTACTCAGGTAATGAATGAGTCATGATTCGTATTGCTCAGGTTGCCAAACATTACCTCAAATTATAGATTGGGCACATCCTTTCACCACTATAAATAATTGCAATTATGTCAGTGTAAGTACTTTCGGGTACAAAAGCCAATATGTATCCTCTCCAAGCCTTCCTGCCTCATCCTCAGAGTAACACTAAGCTAAGGTCCCTAGAGCGCACAAGGGTGCAGAGAGGGAGTACATTTTTTCAAGAAAACAGCATGTTTGGGAGATCTAATGGTCTAATGAAGGCTGAAAGATGTGCATGGTCTCAACACACCCTGTGCTAGCCAAACAGTGTAGAACCATAGGAACATAGGACTTGCCCAGTGAGTTTTCAATCCTCCCTCTGCTACTGTCTGATAGTGCTTCAAATAATCTTATCAGAGAAATCAGAAGCTCCTAAACAAATACCAGGATGAACAGCTGTTACTGGGGGGGGGGGGGGACGGGGACCCAACCAAAAATCTGTATAAGTCAGACTGCTTAGAAATTGTCCTGACCTGAAATCCAGACACGGGTGAGTTAGAAGACCAGCATACCACTTCCCGCTGCATCTTGCAACCTTGCATTATGAACATTTTACATATCCTCATTATGAGCACATATATTCAGTCCTTTTTAAATGCTGATGAGTCCTTGATCATAAACCTCTGTTGTGGCAGTGAGCTCAGCTGTATGTGCAGTACATGAAAATCCATCTCCTTGTACCAGATTCATATCTGTGGAGTTTCAAATTTCTCTAAAGTCCCCCTATTTGAGAGGAATGGGGCAAAATAAGCGTCCAGTTTAACCTCTGTCTGACACTGAGTGCCTTTCATGTGATCATTGCATCCCCTTCTTTTTTTCTCCAAGGTAGACATTGGCAGTCTCTGATCTATCAGTAGGTAAACTAAATAAATGTTGGCGGAGGCAGAAGAGGTTAAAGACATTTTGATGTGAAATGTTCAGAATCTTAACTTGGTGTAGCCATTATACAGCTTGGAAACAGATGCTTAGAGTACTTTGCGGTAAATGCTGGAATGAAGCTTTTCTTTCCCTTGTAGTTAAATTGCTTATTTGTTTATTTACTCACTTACTTTTTGGAGAACAGGGAGCATTTAAGCTAACTTCTGAGGTAATGAAAACCATAATTGAACTAGGTATGAAAAAAGGAATGTAAGTTGTGCTTGGATCTTTTCTAGCAGGGAATTTTTCATGGCTCAACAGAAAAACAAAGAGCAGGAAAGCTTCTTCTATAGTAAAGAGCAAAAAGTCTCTGTCTGCTGTAGTGCCAGGACTACAAGATGCAGATATTGTGGAGTTGTAGAAGTATCTGCTTTAGGATTTGAGATTAGCTAGATGGTTGGTTTGGGTTTCTGAAATATATTAACCAGAAAGCTTTATTGACCTTTCCAGAGCTGGGCATGGTTTAGTTTCATTAAGTGCTAAAAATCAAGGCACTCTTTCTTCATGTCAAAAGATTGAAGAGGCCAAAGTCACTTTGCTGCTGATTGAAATAGATGCTGAACTGCCATCACGGCTGCCAACACTGCATTCACTGGCCTTTTCCCTCAGTTTGACTCAGGGTGAGAAATTGAGCAACTGCTTTCATAGAAATTTCCACTATTATCTTCTACAGCAAAGTACTTGAATTTTTCTCATTTCTTTGTTCCCCCTTCCCTTACAAAACACACAAATATACCCTTTTCCCTCCCAGGTGAATGTTACCACACTAGTGGAGTACTGGCAAATTTACACTCCTCACTTTAGTAGTAGGTATACTTCGTTTTCCTCTACCTGCCCTCAACTACGTTACCACTGCACACTGCTTAGACTATACCATAGCTTTTATTCCCCACCCTGAATCCCTCTGCTATTTCTCTGGCATCTCAAAGAAACGATGTATAGCTGCCTGACATGCCAAGGCAATACATTTGAGGAATGTCCATTTGCAGTCCTCTACTCCATAGCAACAAAACGAAAAGTCAGGGGAATAAATTATGGGGGAACCCTTGCGGTTATATGATACAGTTTATTTGCCGTGAGCTGGCCACTGCTGGGTCTCTCCACCCCCAAGAGAGCTCGAGTGCATGCAGATTTGACTTGTAACCCAGCACAAGACGAATGGGCAGTGTTAGGGAAATGACACTTGCAGCTGAACATAATAAAAAGTATCTCACAAGGGAGGCTGGCTGGTCAGCTTTATTGCCATGCCATTTACTCCACTCATTTCAAGATATTTATAACATACTTGATTGACTGTCATTTTTTTCCAGATGAGGTTCCACAATAAGTTGTGGAGGGGAGATGAGACAAAGACGAGAGACTAAAACATTCCCTAGGATTAAACTGGATAACAGAGACTAAGTGGCATAGTTCACTCTTTGGCATGGTGGGATTCGTGCTCCACATCCCCAAGCACTCAGCTGAGGTGCTTGGGTTACAAGCCTAGGAGAGAGCAGAGAGAAAGACTTCAGAAGGCTAATTCAGAGCTCTGAAGAGCCAAATCATTGTGAAAAAACCTCTCCGTCTTCATTCATTGCAGAGCGGAAGATGAGGCTGCTAACTTAGGTACTACAATTAAACATCAACTGCTATAGGTATGAAAACTCTCTCCTCCATCCTTCTTTCATTCTGCAGTAATTAAGCAGTAAACCAATAACCATCACTAGCAGCCAGGTATTGAACTGCACGCTGGCACAGCAAGGCCCTTATACATTTGCCATGATACCATCCCATCTGCATGGCTTTTATTTCTATCCATGGACAAGGACTTTTTACTATTTTATCCCCTCTTTGACTTTCATGTTTTCTCACTCTCTATTTCTTTACTTCCTACAACTTAGTTGCATAATCCTGGAGTGGAGAATCCCGAGTAGACTCATGAAATTTCAGAGAAGGGAACTACTCCTTTCTCACCCTTCACAAGGCTGAAAATGTCAGTAGCGGTTGTTATCACCACTGTTACAGTCAATGCAGAAGTGACTTTAAAGCATGAAGGCAGCAGGCTCAGTTCTGCTTGCCAACAGAGATGAAATCTCTTCTAAACTGACACACATTACACATCTCACTTGCAAAGTCCTGCCCTGTATGTTCCTCTCTATTTCCAGATAGATTTGAAAGTAATTTTAACTGCAATTTGTAAAGCTTTGTATATAGTTCTGACAAACAAGAAAAGCAAGTCAACAGAACCAGGTGAGCTGACCAGATCAGGCCAGAGTTCAGAAGTCTTAGATGTTTGTCAGCTGCTCTTCAAAGGTCAACCCACCTACTAGACATTATTCCATTATCTATCTGTTTCCAGTTTTATCCTGGAAATGTCTCATAAGCCAAGACATGCCATTGACAGTAACAGTGAACATGGATTACCACTACTTGGATTTTTCTGAAGACAGGCATTACCACATTGCTAAAAAACATGACTCCTGTTTGTAGGCATGTAAACACAGCATATCACAATTTTCTGGGACAATCCAGAATGAATTCTTTCCTGTTGACCCTGAAGTCCACCACACTGAAAAAATTTGGACTGGAATGACTGAAAATCTCTGTGTGGTGGCTTGTGTCCCATGGAAATGCACTAAACCCTGTCTATTATTGTGCATAGTATATCGTCATCAGTATTGCCATGAAAACAGAAACTGTTGTCCCTGGGGACCCAGCCTTGCATCTTTTTCCTTTTCCAGATGCAGCTTCTGTTCTTTCTAATGTTGCTGCTACACTGGGTCCCAGTAACCAAAACAGGGCAAGCTGTGTAACAGGAGGCTGCCAAAGAAGTACCTGGACTAAGGCAGTTCAGCTGCTTCTTTTCAGGCAAACCTTTGTTCACATTCTTGGGTGCTCTGTTGTCAAGAAGGAATATGAACACTAAATAACAGCTATTCAGTACACAACTTTGGCCACTCAAACACAATGGGGTTCACAAAACCAGAGAAGTATTTATTTGTGCGGTCAAAGAACCAGTGCAACTATTAACTGGAATATTCTTTGCAGAAAGCTGCTCAGGTTCCTATTGAATATTATCAGATATGACAAGAAATTAAAAAAAACCAAACAACATTATGCTGCTCTAGGCACCCATACTTTGACTTCTTTACAGGATTCAATTACCAAAATGTACAATTTCTTGCAAGGAATGTGAAGACTGGTGGAAGAGGTAGAAGGAGGAAATAACCAAGTAGTCTTCTTCTAGGCATCTATCAATTGGCATGACAAAGGTCTAAGGGAGTGGGTCAGTGATGAGAGGACACCTCTTGCACTGCTGAATGCTGCTGCCATGTGCTTGCAGATAACTGAGGGGTTACAGGCGATAGAGTCCCTCAGATATCTGGTGCCTCTGTTTACTTGTTTCAGTAACAGGTGGAAAGAGTGTTTGAATAGGGCTGGCATGATCTGACAGCTCAACAAATTGGGGACACAAGTATCATTTTGCAAAAAGCTACCTTAGCTCACTGAGACACCACTAATGATGGAGGACTGGAACTGGAAACACAGCACTGGGCAGTTTCAAGTGACAGACTGGAGCACTTGGTGATAGAATCTCTTTCTGGACTCGGGGAGCTCTTCAGAAAGTTTGTACAAATGTTTGCAGAAGGAACAGCCAAATGTAGGGGACTTACTCTGAAACCAAACAACACTAACCATTTGACAAGACATTTCTTAAATATCTTCTAAGCACCAAAACCCTTCAGGCCTCAGAACTGGCACTTTAATTTCCTGAATGTCTACAAAATTGCATGCAAACATTAACAGAAAAAGCAAATATCAAGCAGAATGTGCTTCAGAATTTTGTTCCAGAAGGAAAGATATTTTCTCTGAGTAGAAAAAATGACCATGAAAAAAAAATGCCACTTTGAAAGCAGCCCTGTGGAGTCATCAAAATCTAAATAACTTACCTTTGCTAATCTCCAGGGAGGATGGCAAACGACAGAACAGAGAGACGGTGCACAGCTTAGTGGATACAAACGATGGAACACACTGTGGTGTGCATCAAACAATCTTTACAGAAGCAAGTGTGTTTGGAGTATTTTCAGCAGTTTTATTTCAAATGGCATCAGAGGACCAGTTTTGGAAAGGGATGAATTAATGAGTCAGAATGTACAGACATTTGTGGGAGTTTTTCTGTAACTGGATTCACTGATAGATCTGTTAAAGCAAAAGAGAGGTGGTTATGATGACACAGTCTAGCTGGTATCCATGCTAAAAACTACAAAACCGGTGCTGTCGAAACATATTATAATTGATCAAGAAAAGTATAAATTCCTTGATATATTCCTGATTTTCTCCTTCTGTGTTGTGCATTATGCTTTCCAATATCTTTTCTAAAGGACAACAAATGTGAATAAGTAATGAGGAAAGTTTAGGTTTTGCAAGTATCATACTAGGTATAGAGCTAGGGTTTTGCTGCATGAATACCAGATGCTCTCCCAACACCAATTCCTACACACTTAAGTTTTGATCTCCTAGGGTTACTCTGGTCCTTAGCATAAACATATAGGAATCCTGCATAAAACAATAGCCCTGTGTCTGTCTACTTATGGCCTAACTAAAAGATGTCAGGCCATAGGTAGACAATACAATCTTGATTATAATAACACAAGGTAAGGTTTGGGATTTTTTTTTTAATTTATTTTTTGAAGGGAAGGAGTTAAGAATTTGTTCATCTGTGCAACTATCATCTACTACCCTTCCTATAATGAGAAATAACAGCATACCCTGCCTGCTATACAAACTAGCTATAAACCAATACCATTGTTTAAAAATGTAGTTTATAGCTGTGTCTCACTCTGAATTTTCTTTCCTACTTCCTTTTCTCTGGGTATCATGAAGTCCTCTTCTACCTTTCAGCTCTGGTTTACCGTACCTTTCCTTGGCCTCCTGTCTTTTTCTTCTTTTATTTCTTTGTCTTCTACTAGATTCCTACTTTTGTTCTTCTACTGTCTAGCATATCCCTTATCATTTCTTTACCTCTTTACTATACCTGTGCTGCCCTCCTGTGAACAGGTCAAGCTCCTTTCTGCTGTCTCACATCTGACAATGAATCATCCCAAATTCTCTCTGCCCTATGGAGACACAATCATTCCTCACATTCCTTCCATCATGTTACTGGCTCCGTCTTTCACGCCACCCTTTGATCATCAACTGCTGTTTGACACATGCATTATCCATAGCAGCAGAAGACTTAATTTTGTCAGGAAGGCAATACAGGAATACTTCACAAAAATATGGGTAAGAAATAGATTCCAGTATACACCAGACCACAACCAAATACAATTTATGAGCAAATAATTCAGTGACAAAAGTACATAGGCAAAACAGGAAAGATGAGCACGTGATGCTGTAGGAAAGAGTCACCAGTGCAAATTGTAGGGAGTCACTTTTTCCACAGTAGCTGCCCTGTGAGAGAGAGAATTTTCTCAAAATGAATGAGATCTGGCAAATCTGAGACCCTGTAGCAAATAGCAACAGTGATTTTTAGAGGTGCTAAGCCTGTAAGTCCCCTCTGGCACAGGGGACTGTATAACATGATTAGCTCACATTGTGGGTGATGAGAGAGACGGCCTTTCAGGGTTGTTTTTCACCTTTGGAAGGGTGCAGATCTTCTGGAAACAATGATCTTTACCTTTCTTTAGGACTGGAATAGTGACAAGTTATAATGTCTTAACTGTAACATTCAAATTGGCAACATTTGTACAATATCCACCCATTGCCTCAGTACTTTTCTTTTTTCCTCTTCATGTGAGTATCTCAGGCAATTTCAAAGCTCTTTAGCGAAATATAAGATTAAGCTAAAAGCACGTTAGCATTTTTGACAAGGGCAGAAAGTGCAATGGAAAGGCTGTAAGAAGAAACTGTGTTTTAAAACACCTGTATACCATACAGAATTACTTGTGAAAACACAATGACAGAAAAAATTATTTAAATCCTTATTTTCATTACAGCTGTCTTATGGAACACTCATGAAAACTGTGTTGGAAAGGCCTGCATAAAGTAATGAGGTAAAGTGTCTTCTGGATGAGTCATGAGCTGACCTCATAAAACACTGCCTGAGATGTGCTGTCATCAGGGAGAAAAGTCTTCTCTGGGTTTGTGAGCCTTTGCCATTACAATAATATTGAAATGGCTCCTCAAAATGAAACCTTGATAATTAGCTACCCTACTTCTGCAAATACACAGAAGTAATCTTTTTGCAGTATTCAGAAAAAGCTGAATGCTAACATTGGATGCTAGGTCCACAGTTTAAAGATGAATTAAAACACTAAAAAGAAACTTAGACTAACACAGTTATGTGATAAAAGTCCTCACTTATAACCCGATTAGAGAAAGGAGGATATTTTTTAGTCTGTTTTTTTCCCCAATAGAATCTTCCTTCTGATACTCCCCAATACTTTTTGACTGGACGAAAATGTCCAAGAATACTTCCATCTTGTGCTTTTACAGATACTATACTTTATACAGATCCTGTGGGGCAGTCTAAAATGAGACTCTGCTCACAAGCAGTCCTGTTGACAGCACTCGGATTATTTTCAGGCTTAGGATCAAGTATTATTGCGTTATTCATGTACCTAAAGGTGTACACAGTCATTTAATGGGGCTTACAAAAATGCCTAAGTAGGCTAGACATCTAACACATAGGAAAGCTAAGAGATGTTAGAATCTGGCTCTGGGACATGATGGAAGTTCATCTTTAAAACTAGGATTTACTAGGGCCCCATCTTCCAGTATATTGATCTAACGCTTTGCGACGCTGGCCTAATTTTGCCCTGACAAGGGAGGAAAGAGACACCACCCCGAAATGTCCCACTCTGCAGGAGGCTGAATTCCCCTTGCAGTGATTCACTGGGAATTAAATTGCCGCAGAAGTTACAAAGCTGCATATTGGCTGAGGATACAGGAGTGTTAAAGAAGCTACAGTGAATATTAGCAACTCTACACCCCATTTATCAAAGTGCCAATGGCTCCCATTTCAAGGCAGGTGAGGCAATAATATACAAGGATTGAAGAGATTATCTGTTTCCAGAGTAGTTTAAAATATAAAGAACGTGATGGCAGTTAGAAGTGGTAGGGTTCTTGTTTTTTCTTGCTGTTTTTAGGGAAAATACTGCAAACCTGTCAGGCTCTTGCTAGTTCTTGTTATTACAACTGGAGCTCAACACTTGCTTGTTTACTGTTTTGCTGAACATAGCAATACAGAATAAGGGCTTGCTTACCTTCAGCACATAAAGATGAAAGAAGGGGAATGACAAGCACAAACCACTTATTATTTAGCAGTCTTACTGGGGCCAGTTTTGCCAGGCTCACACCAACTTCATGGTATCTTTTCAAGGCTTTGATCCAGGTTTTAGCGCAGCTCCACGGCATTAAATGAATCCTCTTATCTTCTTTTACTCCTTTCTCAGACCCTGCTTTCTCCTTTATCTTTGAGCATTGTTCTAGCCCTCCCTTAGCAAAAGCTCTGTGTGTGTACATGGAAATGCCTGCCATCAGCGATGTGCCCAAAAATCCCACCAGTCCCCAGCAAGCGCAGGCTCTGTGTAACAACGGGGAAGCACAGAGCTAAAAATAAACTCAGTCTTTGCCCATTTCACTGGCTGTCCTGCCTGAAAACAAACAAGCTAGTGAAAAGGTGAACAAACCTCCAGCTCCCTCCCGTACCTTGAACTGTGGCATGCCGTGTAGTTATATACTAGCTCCAGCGCCTTGAAGACCTGTTGTGCCTGGCATTGCACAAATGTGAGTGAGAGATCACCCATGGCCTGTAGGTCTTTCAGGTCTGAGTTGCAAGATAAACTCGGAGCGGGAGAAAGATAAAGCACACAGACAGAAGACTGAAATGGAGAAACAGATTGCCATAACAAACAGTATTTGGGTGCCTGAGGTGCCTTTGATGTCAGGGGTGATGGGCTATGCCCACATTTTTCAGGGACAGAGACTGATTCCAGACAAGTTCAATCTAAGTCATTGCTTTTACTGCAAACCCCTTGTTCCTTCAAAGCTATGTGTCACTGTGTGCCATATCATCACTTTTAGTGTAATGGTTCTGCCCTGACACATCCTCCCGGTTCTTTTGTACTGAAGTATTTTGCTAAGTATATTTCTGATACTATTAGGACAGCCAAAAAATGAGGATGCTGATCTGGCCGGATTGTAATCAGAGCTAATTATGAAGGTAATTATGAGGTAACTATCTATATATTACTCTGTAATATATAACTATCTATATATTACTTCTGTAATTATGGAGGTAACTAACCACTGAACATTGGTATAATTTTTGGACTATTCTTCAAATGGAGTGAATTTGAAGAATCATCCTTTTCACTGATGGATGAAAATCAGGACCAGCACATTAACAGCTGAAATGATAATACAATGAGCCTGGCTACCTTCCTGCAAGCCCTTGTGGTTGAACTGTACGTGGTTAATCTTCTTGATGTTTCTGAGCTGAGCCTTTACACTGGAAAATGAATCTAAGCCGAATCATCATTGCAGACTACATTTATGTCAAGGCTATTATACTGAGAGAGGAAACAGTGGGTCCTCCAAGGCCTGCATGCTTGGGACCAGTGATGGACAGCTGTCATTATTGCTGGTAAAAGAAATTTGGAGGGGAGGGAAAAGATACACAGCATGTAATAGAGATGGAAAGGCTTACTTCTATGTGATCCTGTTCACTAGTATTCTGTGGGTCTGTTAGGGCCTGCTAAAACAGTCATTTTTCTAGCTTGTGCATAAGTTAGCACTTGTTTGGAAGACAGTACAGAGCTTGGGATCTTCTCAATTGCTTCATTACAACAGGTATGTGAACGTGTGGTAGGGCAAGGAAAGAAATAAGCATTAAGGGCAAACATGAGGCCTGATTCATCTGTGCGGAAAGGCTTTTTACTTTGATATGAGCTGAGGTATGTACCCGAATAGTCACTCTCGTGGTTGAGTTTCACCAGCATACAGCTCTGCTCCCATCATAGATGGCCTGCTCACGCTGTTCCTTGCACCAGGAAAACTTTGGAAGTGGGGCAGAACTGGAAGAGTCTGATCTGTACTCCTTAAGCTGCTCTCTATGGGCCCTCCCATCCACCCTTGGGGTCCTTTTCTTTCAGACTGGTTGCAAAGGGTAACTGGTGGTCAACAACAGGTCAGAGCTGTGGAAATCAGGGCAGGTGCGATCTCCCTGATTCTCTGGGAGCTTCAGCTCCTGGGAAGCAGCAGACATCCCACACTGCAGGCTACAGGCTGATGACTCCCCCTGGGCAAACCCTGGGGCAGTTAATTCTAGTGCAGACCAGATGCTGCGGGAGCCTCGACTTGTGTGTGTCATCTCTGAGTAAGAAGGCAAGGATCTGCATTATGATGATTCCTTTTTTTCTCTGGTGTGCTTTTGTCAGATTCCTAGACTGCTTTCTGCACAGTGGTGTGGGTTGCTTTCGTAATATCTGACTCCATATTAAACAAAGGGATGCGTGTTCCTGCTTCCCTGGTCCATAGTACCTGCAAACTTCATGGCATATGCTAGAATCACATCACCACAGCACAGAATAGTTCAGGTGGAAGGAGCCTCCGGAGGTCTGTACTCCAACTTCCCATTCAAAGCAGGGTCACTGTCGAGCTCAGACCAGGTTGCTCAGGGTTTTATCTGTTGTGTCTTGAAAAACTCCAAGGATGGAGCCTGTACAAGAACTCTGGGCAACCTCGTCCACTGCTTTGCTGTACTCATGGTGAAAGAATTTTTCCTTAAATCCCATCAAAGCCTTATATCTGTTTTCACTCATCCTCCCACCACACACCTCTATAAAAAGACTGGCTCCATCTTCTAAGTAGCTTCCCTGAAGGTATTGGCAGGCTGCTATCAGGTAACCCCAAAGCTGTCTCTCCTTCAGGCTAAACAAGCCCATTTCCCTCAACCTTCCCTCACAGGCCATGTACTTCAGGTTATCAAATAGTATATCCTCTATCGCTGATATTAGACCTATGGTTTGCTCTCAAACTACTTTCCAATATGCATCAATCACCAGATAAAAGCATTTTTTATCAGAAATCTTTGCTAGATTACAGATATTTCTGGTCCGCTGGACACAGCCCTCCCTGGACGTACCTTTTGTCTCATGGCTGATGTGAAATGAGGAGGTATTCAAAGCCACTGCCCGTTGGATGACATCCACCACCACCACAGCAGTAACACTTGGCAGAACCAAGGCAGAAAGCAATGTGAGTTGAAGGGGGAAACACCACATTTCTCCCAGCGGTGATTCTAACCCCCATTCTCGCAGGCAGAGGCCAGTTGTCCCTGGGAATACTGCATCGCTTCTGCCACGCTGTATGGGTTCAGTAACTGAACTGAAAGAACCAGTCTTCCATCCAACAGTTCTCTTAGAAATTTCCTGTAGTCTCCATTGATTTTTTTGGAGAGGGAAACATATATATAGCATTGCTTTTTGCCTTTCGTTTTACATGGAGAGGACTTTAATTAGTGCCCTTTGTGTTAAACCATTAGATGTGGCCACCTGTGGTATCTTGAAGTTATTCACAGTTTTAAGTGTTTTTAAATGTTGGGACTAAGCCACCCAGAGATTTTCCAGCAGGGAGAAAATATTCAGTTGGCTGGCAGATTTTCCATTACCTTACACAACAGGAGTGGCATAAAGGAGCTAAAGAAAAGTCTAATGTTTCTACTACGGAAAACATTGTTTTTCTTTTTTTGGGGGATGAGAGGGCAAATGTGGGGGATTTCAATTTGTTTTGCTGATATTTATTTATTCTTTTGTCCTATTCACTCAATAACAAGAGCTGAGCAAGAATGGTGATGATTTAGATCTATTTTGTTTTAGTCAGAGAAACACTTGTCCATGGCTGTCATAACATTTCTTTCCCCTCCTCTGTTTGCAGTATGATGACCCTGTCTTTGCCAGGACCTCCTCCATCCCATCCCATCCCATCCCATCCCATCCCATCCCATCCCATCCCATCCCATCCCATCCCATCCCATCCCAGTAGCTTTTCTCCCTGCAGCTATTTCCTCAGTTTTAATTTCCAGTTTATAAAGGGGTGTCTGTTATCCACATCTCCTCCATAGACTAGGTGAATGACAAAGATGAGATTTTATTCCTTAGTTGTTCTGCTGCTTATCGTGTCTGTTCATAATATTATTACTACGCTCTTTGTTACGATGCTTTTGCTAGCCTCTGTCTTTTACAAAGGGCTTTTGTCAGTTAAGGATTCTATGTAACTTTATGAACTTAAAATGGTTATATACATAGGGATCCATTTGGCCATAAATAGAATGCGTTGTGTGAACTGCAGCGGGTGCTTAAAAGTGGGGAAGCACTGTCCAGTAAACACACCTGGAAAAAAGTCTACAAAGCAGACTGCATCTACAGTCTGGGATACTCGGAAGCCCATTAGGCCCCAACCCTCAACCCAATGTTATACTTTGCAGATTTGTTTTGCAATACTTTGTGTGTGCCAACTGCCTGGCAACAGTCACAGCCCCAGGCAGTTTTGCCTGACCCTGTGCTAAGGGGAGAAAAGGGAGGTGGTGTCCTTCAGAAGGAGGAAACGCTTGGTTGAGCACCCTGGATGTTTCAAAGGGGTACTGGAGATGGACTTTTCTCCTAAGTGATGGATAGCAAGCATGATCCCAGAACAGTTTACAGCAGGGAACAGAAGAATATAATTCTGGATCCAATAAAACAATGAACTGGGACTAGTCCCCAGATACCAATCCTGTTTTTTTCCTTTTTTGCGGAAAAGTCCTGAACCTACCAAAAGCAACAGAAGTTTTGCCATTGGCATACACAGGGCTTTTGACCTATTGATTTATTTCAGAGCAATTTACCATGGGATTTCAGACTCTGAAATTGGAGTTTGGATGAGTAACGTAGCCTATTCATAGACCCCTGCTCTCAGCACTCTCCGAGTCAGGCTTCCACTGCCAGTGCTGATGTGTGGAAATTCACAACTCACTTCATGGAAATTCTGTGATATCCTCCCAGTGCTTGCTGTTTTCATGAGCAGCTTGATATTTAATTCATTCTTAAGAATATAAACCTGCACAAAAGTAGCATGTTTGCAGAGCAGATGAAGGGAATGTAACACAAGCAAATATTATCTGTGCATTTTTGTCATGAATAGATAGCTCTGTTAGTTACAGAGGGAGCTCAGATTAATTCTGTGAATCTCAAAACCAAACAATATAGAGGAAGAGACAATGGAGACACTGCACATTCAATGAGTGTACACTTTCTGACAGAAACACCGGTTATTGTTGATTAGCCGGTATAATTTGGATTATATTGGATTTACTGTCCTTTGTCTAATATTCACAGTTCTGTCCAAAACCCTTGTGTTTTGACAAGAAGACAGATAAACAAGAAAAAATGCAATACAGATCAACTATATCAAGAAATATATCAGTAAAGAACAAAAAGGATAGGAAATAACAAAACTACAATAGAATATAAATATGTGTTTCATACATATGCACGCGGAGAAAGAGAGATTATACTTTGCAGGCATTATGGGATTTTGATTTTCTATCTGTTGCAGAACAGGTTCCTTTTAAGGAAGCAGGAAAAATATTTGCTTGAATAGCGATTAGCCCTAACCACCTTTTGTATTTCTGGAGTAGCTGCTGTCGTTGTAGGTGATATAACGGCTCCTTGAATAAAAATAGGAGGACAAAAGGAGATAACCAAGACAATACAATAGGAATAAAGCATCAGGGTCCAGGTTGTAAGAGGAAGGAAGGAAGGATGGACAGAAAGAAGGAAGGAAGGAAGGAAGGAAGGAAAACACTCAACTCCCTTCCTTAAAATGAAGGAAACACTCAATACTGAATTAGGATAGTGTCAGCCGAGCTTGGGAAATCTTGGAGAGTAACTGTTGCCCAATATTAGTAATAATCTAAGTGAAACTGTACAAATAACAAAGTCTAATCTGCCAAAAGTACTCAGTAGACAAGTAATGGATGCTTTTAAGCACAACTAAACTTGCTATGAGAGAAGTACATTTGCAGCTCTTTTGGAGACCAGAAGATCTCTCCACCCACCTTTGCTACAATTTTATGATTTGCCTGTTATGAACACAATTATTCCCTAATCGATACCTTGGTTATGGCAAGAGGCTTCAGACAGGTTAAGGAACCTTCTGTGCTGGGCACTGCCCAGCTGCTCCAGAAACAACCCCAGCTGAAACTCACTCATAAATTCAGTGAAACCGTACGGTGGCTCACCATACTATGCTTAGTTCAAGTTAAGGTATCAAGAGCTAACAGGTACTAAAGAAAGCCATCGGCCAGCAGATGCCCACTGTCCCCAAAGATAACAACAACCATGTTAATGTCAAGAGGGATGACACACAATCTTTTAAGCTCAATGGATGGGGTATAGCAGCCTATTTGGTTAGTGAGATCCTTCCCCAAGGCTCCCAGCTGCAGAATATACAGGGGGGAAAATACATGGTGTGAGACACTTCCCCAGCTGCAGTCTCAAGGGCTGAGCTGGTGATGAGAGACTGTACCTGGGCTGGAGGTGGGGGAGATGGATGTCATTTCAACAAGATTTTTGTGGAAATCAAGGAGAGGGCTTCTGGGTCAGAGAGGCCCCTGCAGGGTGCCTGCCAGTGACGGACTTTGTTAGCGCTCCTGTCAGCCCTGGTGAGGAAAACAGAAAGGACTTCTGTAAATAAGGAAATTTCACTAGTAAGTAGTTGCCTTGTGTCACCAGTTTCTCACTCTGAAGGAAACAGTCCCATCAGAGTCAGAACAGTGTTAACCACTCAGGCTGGCAAGGCAAAATCATGTGGGCTGATTCTCTCATAGCTGACAAAAGCATTTAGAAAAAAAACTCACAAGAATTCAAAACATTTCTTAAACCTCAACACTGGTCTTAACCTGCCTGGGTAGGGAGAGACAAACATACCTTATTCATGGCAAGCTCTTATTCAAGATGTTCTTTTGAGGTTGGAGAGAGCTTTCATTTAGCTTTTCTCCCAGGAGACTTTCCACGGTGCCTTTCCTGGGCTCCAAGGCGATGAAAGAGAGGAAACTCCAAACTGTGTGGCTTGGCTGTGCTGGAACAAGAAATGCCACAGAGCAGTCTTGAATTCATAGGCTTAAGAAAGTCATATATGAGCATCCTAACAATCAATTGTTTATCTAAAGTGAAGCACTAAACTTCTTGGCATTCCCCATCGTTAATACTACTACCTTCATCAGTTTGTTTGTAAGTCTGTAAACAACTTCATGAACTTACTTTTCAGAAAGAGAAAAATCTCAAGCACCTTTTTTCACTTCCTGTAGAGAGCCTCGCAAAACCAAAACTTTTGGCTCACTCATCCAAATTTACTATATAAGCTTTATTTTTATACTGACCATAACAAACACAGGTAGATTGAACCACTTTCTGGACACAGAAGCACAAAGTGTATCACAAGATTGAAAAAGAGAAACTACGAAACCTATGAGCTTTTCCTCTTTTTACTACATTGTCTTTATTCTCAGTCAAATACGAGTACACTCCTTGCATCAGAATAGACTGGATCACTATTTACTTGTTCTCAAACATCACTCTGTTTCCCAGTATTGAAAGAGCAGAAGGTATCGCAAGCTACGTGCAGCAGGCTCATGACAAATTCGCTAGAATGCCTGAAACTCAAATTTCTATTTGTGTTTGAAGTCCATGTGTATTTACATGGGAGTTTAAGGCACATTGACTCCACTTAGTTCAAGGTAAATTGCATCAGTTTCTCGCTATCTGGAGCACTAAAGCACAAGGTTTACATATTGATGTAAGGCGACAAACGCCCTTCACCTGTGAAGACTACAAGGCAGCAAGAAGACATTCTCCCAGAAGCAGTGTAAGAGTTCAGTTCTCTTAACCTCTCTGCCAAACCTGTAGTTGAAAATAACTATGAACTGTGTTACTATGTTCAGTTGTAAACAGATTGTGCAGAAGTATGGGATATGAATTAAGTAAATCACAAGACCCAGCAGGAGTAGCTAGAAAAGACATTTGTATTATTACCAGATATAATTGTGTTATTTTGGGAATGCCATCTTGATCTTCTTTGCAAAGGTGATGCAATTCAAATGTGCTATCTTTGATCTAAATGGATTATGCATTTGCAATACCTACCTTGGAGACAGTGAAAGAAAGAATTAATACACTTATGTGTAAGATGTAAGTGAGGAATTGTCCTGCATTTTTCCACATGCCTTACATTTTTTTGTCCCTTGCCTGTTTCCAGCTTGTGTGGATGACTGAGACTTCCCTTGTGTCAGGTCTTAGAAGCATAAGCAAGATTGTTGATGGCAATGAAGCAGTGATGGTACCACTCTTCACTTTCCTGTCTGTCTCAGCAGAGACTTCCCAGGCCCCCATGGAGCCTCGTGTTCCTGTATGCTGGAGTATGAGAAGTGGGAAGATATCCAGTTATTTTTTGACCTACTTGTTCTGTCATTCTCCATTGACCACCTAGCTGACAATAGTGGTTCACCTAGATCGTGTTAGCCAATATTACGAGGCAGGGTGTTGGATACCATTGGACGCTGGTTGGTAAATGTTTCCTTACCATCTATTCCTAAATGGCCCATCCTTGTCGCGTAGTTACACCAATACCGTTTCCAACTTTCTGTTGCACCTGACAGTCAGAATGGCAACTGTTTCAGAAACAGCAGACCCCCATAATCTCCTCCATGAAAAAAACCACCAAAAATTGTTGCCTGCTCTTCCAAACATTTAAGAAATTGATATAAAAGTATAGATAATGTACTGACATAGTTTGTATCTTATGTAGACTCCATACTAATTTACTTCCTGAGATTTATTTTCTATTTGTCTAAACATTAATAATTTAGACCTTTTTCTGGAATAATCCTTTTCTCAGGACAATGCCACCCATCCCCAATTAGTTACTGAGATTTTTTTACTACCTGAGTTACCAAAAGGCTCTTTATTTAGATGCAAAACCATAATCTATTAAATTTGAAATGCTTCTAATACACGGTGGGGTAAAGGGGAAAACACACTATCCCTTGAATTACATGATCCGAGATATGCAAATCTCAGACAATTAAGAAGAGAATAAATGATTCTGTCAGTGGCATGGTGGGTTGAGTGGCATTTGCTTAGGATGACCAGCATCATTATGAGTGGATACAAAATTATTACAGATCTCTGTAAAGAGACATGACTGACATTTTTAAATACTCATTTGCAAAGTAGTAAATGTAAAGAAGCAGATAATTAAATTTAAAGGGCATTTTCCAACCATAACATTAAAAAGATTAAGAGGTTAAATATTAAACTGACTGTAAATCCCTCCATTACACCTTTCTATAAACAAGAGTGTCTGCATTTTAACCATTCAGTGCCATTCAGTGCATCAGCCATTCAATGTGATTGCATTGCATATCACAGACTAAAACAAAAAGATCCCAAATTAACTCATTAAAAATGTAGAAAAGAATTTAATCCTACTTTATATATATATATTTTTTTTTAATTTTATAGTTTTATACCCCTCCACTCCCACATCCCCTCACCCCCCAAAGAGATACACTTCAGACACTTTATGAAAGCCACTCAAGCCTTCATTTATATGGAGGACATTGATGTTATGGATAATATGTTTAAAGACTTGAAATGGACTGAATTTAGGACTGAGCCTCATTTTCACTCAGAAACAAGAGAAAACATCATTTTAGCAATGTTGCCTATAGCCTGGAAGGGGACCATCGACCCTCAGAGACTTTTCTTACTTTATGGCTGGATATGCAGCAGGGAGCAGTATATGCTTTTGCATATGCTGCTGCTGAAAGTTCCGATATGAAAAAGTCTGAGAGTTACTATCTTGGACATCATTCCAGCTCGACCCAAGGAGCCTGCTTAGAGATGGAAAGTCGCTTGCCTGCACTTTGACAAGCCCACTGTAAGATGACAACATCTGGATTGGGATCACACAGCTGTTTTCTTCCTCACTGCAAATTTCTTTTTGTGGTCTTTGTAAAGTAAGAAGGAAAAAATAACCCACTGAGAAGCAGTTATACCAAAGTATCTTAAGCCTGTTATATCATGAGCAGAAAAAAAAAAGGGGACAAGCAGACAATCTTTCTCTCTTCTTTTTTTTTCCTTCTCCAAACATTTCCTTTCAGATGTCCCTTTGAAGTCACAGGCTTATAGTGTGAGTGACTGAGAGCGAGGAGCTGTGAAATGCGCCTTTGAGCCATAGACTTCTCAAAGAGCATCACAAGGCATATGTGACTGGAGTACACGACATCTGCAAATCAGCGTGGCATTATTGAGGCTTTGTTCAGCCTCAAACTCTGGGAGCTGCAGAGAAACAAAAACTTCAGCAATGGAAAATCATTTCTCCCATCCTGATTCTGCCTTCCTATTTGGGGGGTCTCAGTGCTGTTGTGTGCAGTGACCGTGTTGGTGTAACTTGCTTATGAAGAAATACTTGAACATACACATACGTTCTACATATAATATGATTATGTATTATATGTGCGTAAATTAAGCATAGTTACCATTTTCTGTTCCCCTCAGCTCTGTTATTGCTCTGCTATTACTGGATACTTTCACGCTGTTAAAAATATACTGCTGCTTTTCTGCTGTTATAAGGTTGTCCCTTCAAACTACCCTCACAATACACCACTCCTTATACTTACCAAAAATGATTCCTGCTTGGATGGATCTGATTCACTTCATAATCAAACACACAGATCTGCAGAACACCTCAGTCCTGACTGGTTACATCTCCTGATTGTCCACTCACGGGTCTCCTGCATTTCTCACCCAAAACAATTTTCATTACTTTTCTTACATAAAGTATGTTACATAAAGGATACTGCGCCCCACTGATAATTCTCAAGCAGGGAGCAAAACTGGCTGTCATGATTTTGGAACAGTCAGTACTGACATATGAGCTTCTTACAAACTTCAGAGAAAAGCTGATGAAGGTTAGGACTGTTTCTCTAAGTTGCCCAGTAGAGCCACTGGTCAGCCTTGCCCAATATTCCTCTCGAGTGGGAGGGCAGCACCGTAGTGTGTCATTACAGCATCGCTTCTGTCTAGACCCACTAGGAGGTTTATATGCGACTACATGAACCTCTTTGCCTTTCTGCATCTGGAAGTGCTCAGAGAAATGGGAGCTGAGCACTGCCAGCAAACTGGTAGACCAGAAGATGAGGAAAACAACACAGTGCAACCTAAGGAAAAGTGATAGCCAGAAGACTGATCTCAACAGCAGAGAGGTGGACAACAAGGTGAGAAAGACCAGAGAGGCTGAAGGGTATCCAGGTAGGACACCCGACTAAGCAGCAAGGAAAAATGAAAAGGGCGTGAACAAGAAGAGCAATGTGGGTCCGTTCCAGACCCACAGTTTACACATCAGATCCTGCTTCCCCCTAAAGCAAAGCCACTGCAAAGATCCGAGGGAGGAGTGTTGCTCTTAAGGAGAGAAGATGCGCAGGCAGCACTTAGTAATACAACCAGGAACGGGGGAAAAATGATACAAAGACAACTCAGATCCCTGGGACGTGCCTTCACGGAGAGCTATGGCTGTTCCACAACGCCAGGCTGTGCCTCTGCCAGTTCAGCTGAGACAGCAAGGACATGGTGTGCTGGACACCAGGCTCCAGGGGTCCCTGGACTTCGGTCACAGTTTCCCTTCGTTGCTTACTTTCTATAATTTCTTTCCATTGTATTTTTGTACATGACTTGCTTTCCCCAGGGATCACAGGCAGAAATACAGAAACCCTGTAAGAAATGCCAGCTTTACAGGGCGATAAATGCCTGAATCCTGCTTGATTAGTTGAATCTCATGCCTTTTGGAGGCACACCCATGATGGAATTGACTGCTAATGGTCCCAGACCCAAGGTCATGGCTTTGGTGGAAAACAGAGCAAGAAAAGAATGATAGGGCAAAGGGAAAAAAAGTTCATGTCCACACCATAAATAATAACACAGGAAACAACAAAAGAAATCTACAGTGGGAAAAATAATCCCTACAGGAAAATTGAATACACCGCAATTCCTACTTAGGGAAAGAAGGGTAACTTTTTGAAAAAATCATTTCTACCCTCTTCTCCAAAGAAGTTATTGAGGCCAAGTCTCAGTGAATGGCAGCAGGATTTAAGAAATTAAATGTTTGAATGACTATGGGAGGTGAGATTTCGGATCTTCAAGTCACTTCAATGCTTCAACAATACTGCTCAATAAGCAAGATGTAAAGGAATGCTAGCCTATCTCTCCAGGGGCTGCAATGGGATAATACAGACAGATACTGAAACCAGAGTCAGGAAAGAATTTCTACTGAAAACAGGCGATAAGGGATAGCAATTAAAGCAAAGGCTTTTTTGAGCTGCACAAAAATGTAAATAATTTTCCTATTGTTTTAAATGTTCCACCGTTTCAAAGAAGCAGTTCAAAACAAAATGAAAATTGGCCTGGTTCAATAGATAGACTTGAAGGGATTTTGTTTAGGAGGTTTTGCTCACATGTTTGTTTATTTTGTTTCTTTTCTGCTGGGGAGAAGGGAGGTGAAGAGTAAAAGAGGACACTCGTGTTCAAATAACTTTTAAAAAATATTCATTTTGTTGTTACTCAGTTCTAACAGAAAAGAAAAAAAATATTTCATTGAAAAATAGGAAGTGTCAGGAGAACTGCAAACCATTCAAATTATTGTTTCATCCAGGGGTCATAGAAATAAATTTACATTTTTCAAAAAGCCCAGGTGAATGCTCTCGCAGAACTCTTCATTTCTCTTGCAGTCACTTGCATTCTCCTCATTAACTTCCTCTCTTTTTCATTCACACCACAGTCTTGTCCCCATTTCCTTCCTCTTGCTTTCACCTCATTTATTTTCTCTTTTCTCTTGCCCCACACCTCCTGACATGTCTTTCTTTACGCGTGTACTGGTGCCCGTCAAATAGGTTTGTGCTGCGTGGAGGCACGTTGCAATGCAGCAATCGCTGCTGAGTGATTCTGCTGCTGTTGCATGACACAGTGGGAGGGCTTTAATCCCAGACGTGACACCCCAGGGACTCAGCAGTTTGATGGAGGAGATATTGTTTCCTAAGTGCATGACTAGATAGTATTCCTCTCTAGATAGTATTTCACTTGCCGTAAGTTTTCTTCACCATCAAGTCCCAATTTAAAGAATTGTTAAGTAAAGACGGAATTAGTTCAAGAAAACTGGATTATGTGGGTGACACTGCAGAAAATGAGGATAAAGTAAAACCTCAGGAAACAAAACATATTAGTTAGCAGTTTTTTCCTCCTTGGACATGTTTGCTGTGGAAAGGTGGTCTGAGATGAAAGCAGAAACGACAAACTTGCAGACAGTAACAGATAAGCCTGACAAGGGAAGGGAGAGAGTAATCAACAGTATAATTAAGGAATTTCAGGATATTAATACAGTTTGAGATCCTTAATACCAGAAATGGGAGAGCAACTGACTTCATGCAAGTCAAGTCATTCTAGCAACAGTCTTGTGGAAGGTGACATGGTGTTTCTGCCGTGACGTGAAAGAGGTTCCCATGCAGTAAAATATAATGGCACAGTCTCTAGAAGCCTGGATTTCAAAATCAACCTATTTGTCTCAAAAGTCCTTCTTCTTCTTCTTCTTTTTTTTTTTTTTTTAACTCATCTTTGAACTAGAATGAAATGTGCAAGGAACATCAAGTATATTCCTCACCATCACCCTGTGGAAGCTCTGTATCTCATAGATTTCATTGCTGAAAGTGACAAGATCAGTTTGCAAAACCCCATGTGGCATAACAGTATTTTCTCTACACACTTGTGTCCAAGCAGTTCCTGTGACAGGGTTTTGTGTTTAGTAATCATAGTAAACTGTCTCCCATGAGGGAGAAGCTGAGCTGAAGCCTTTGCACCTAGGGACAGTATTCTGTGTAGCCTTTTCATGCCTCGCAGTGCAGATCTATGCATACAATAATCGCCTGCTCTTCTCTATCCTGTGTTAGTTAATGCCCCCCCGGCTTTTAATAGTTTTGGTTTCAAATAATCCCGTTCAGCACTTCTGAAGCCTTGTATTTCAAATGTTCCCATTATTTTCTTTTTGCAAACATGCAAGAGAGGTCAAAGTTTGATGTGAACAACCTTTGCAATGTCTCTTTAAAAATCAAAATGAGCAGAGAGCTTGAGAATATTTGCTTATGCATTTTAGTCTTCCTGGCCCAGTGATGCTGAATATATTTTTAACAGAAGGTGCATGGTCAGAGACAAGTTCCCTAGTTTCCTGTTATTAAGTTAACCTTGTTAAACATTACATTATTGTTTAACATAGCATAGGGGCTTCTCTTAATGCCCTGGTGAATTATTCATATGCAAAGCTAAGGTATTTTGCCTTGTTAAGTGTAACTGCAGCGTGTTGAGAGCAATATCTGGATTCATGCATCAGAGCCAGAATTAGACACGGATTTCTTAAACCTGTAGTGGAGTAAAAATGCAATTAGTCTACAACTACAGCCTATGTAATTAAAGTAGGTAGCAGTCATTTAGTGAAATGCAACACAGTCAGAGTCTTAGAGAGCCTATAATAATGTAGTAACTGTGAACATAAATGCTGCAGAAAAACTGCTAAATAAGTATTTCTTTCCCTTGGCAAGGAATATGTAATCTTTGTCCACAAAAGGGAAGACGATCATGCAGGCTCACAGTAAACATTCATAGCTGTGATCAACATGTTTATAATTAGCTATAGTAAACACTTCATTTGAGATTTTCAAACATTTTACAAATATTTTGTTAAATATTGTTAGCATCTTTCCATCTTTCACAAGCTTCTCTCAGGCTGCAGAATGGGTTTAGAAATCTGGATTATGATTTGGGGATGTAGGTACCACTCCATTCTGGTAAGGTAAAGAACTAATTAGGTTCTTTCACTATTTCACTATCACTGCATTAAATGCAGTCTGCAGAAATACAGGCATTAAAAAAGATTTAGTTGCCCTCTCAGAAACAAGTTTGAACTTGAGTTCAATATATGCCTAAATTCTTGCAAAGAATTTGAGCCAGCTCCTTTTATATCTGAGTCAGCTTCTTCTCTATGCTTCTAATCTACATCTTAGGTAAGCTCTTAAGTGAAATGGAAGATAGGTAAAAATCCCCAAGATTAATGGACACAGAAGCAGAACGGACTAGATTTTCAAGCTCCTGAGAACTTCACGTAAGATGGACAATGATGGACTTACAAGAATTTTAAAAGCATTTGCTGAGTAAAGAAACTGGGTACTTTCCAAAGCAGGTTCCAGGATCATCCAGAGGTATCACAAGTGAGTCTGCTAGATCATAAGTGACTGAATAAGGAAAACACTGATAAAAGCAATGTACTAACACCATTTCCAACCAAGGGAAAGATTTTCTTTAACTTCGGTAAGAGTCCCTTTGGGCCCTCAGTATGTTAATATTCCTGTCAGGGACACTACTGAAGGCTGCGAAGTATCTGAGGAACAGTAAGAGTCTCCATGGGTTTATTCAGGGTCCCCAAAGGACCTCCATGATGTGGAGGGCTTTGCAGAGATTCACTGAAATATCACAGCATCTTTGCTGGACTCACTAGCAGGTTGAGGGAGTTAATCAGTGGTTCTTTGAGAGACCTCTCTGTACTGTATTATAGTTCTCTGTTATTATTTCATCACCTACATTCCTTCAGGTTTTGGCAGAAAAAAATCATTTAAACCAGGAAAAAACAGAAAGAGTGTTGTCTGTTTTTTTGTTTGTTTGATTGTTTTGTTTTGTTTTGTTTTGTTTTGTTTTGTTTTGTTTTTTAGACCTACCTGTACATGTTTTAAATAAGAGATGCATTTCTGTTACGCATTAGCTCCAGGTATTCAGAACAAGTTGTGAGCTGGTTTCAGTCAGCCTTCTGAACCCTCTCCTCTTTCCCTAGCTTTGCCACTTGTCACCCAGGGACTTTGAGTAGCTCTCATAAAGTTTTTCTATTTAATAGCACTGGTATGATAGCCGATAGGAGGATAATGAAGTACTGTGCCTCCAATTTGTGCTGGGCTGCAGCGGGAGTACTTACCTATCACGACACTGTTCCTTCAGAGAATATATCCTGGAATCGAACCATCTTCAATCTTAACAGAAGCTTAAATAACTCTTCTACTGAGGGAACCTTTCTCAGAGCTGAGGATAGGTATAATTTTAATCTGAGTTCTGGTATGAGTATTTTGTCTGAAGTGCTTGAAGAAGATAGTTATAGGCAGATAAAACTTGTCTTGTTGGGGTTGACTGGTATGAGGAACTTCAGCCAACTTCCAGCAACAGCGGAGCAGTGCAAAGAGGGAAAAGTGAAATCTGTCACTTTGATCCCCCTTTTCTAGCTAGCCTATAACCTCTGCAAGTGGAAATCGGTATAGGTCTGCTGATGAAATGTGCGTGTGACATGAGCTTTTCCCTAGTTTGTCACCTTTTGATGACACCAGCTGCTCTTCTGACCCATTTACAACCTACTCTGAAACAACATGTTGAGTTGGATTGTGCCCAAATTGATTACTAAATAATACCAGTTGCAGCGGGTAAGCTCAGGCCTGAGCATGTGTGTTTGTGCAGTGGCTACCCCAGTCTAATTATACCTCAGTATTCAGGCTGTTTGCTACAAGAATATCTAATTCTAATGGTTTCAGAATTTCGTCAAATTATATATCTGCTCCTTTATTGTAATAAAATGTAAATTGTAATAAAATGTGGAGCACCAGCACCTGAAAGGTATATAAGTATCTAAATTTTCAGCACATATTGAAGGCATCCTACTCCTGGAAATGACTTTCTGTGGTAGCTGCCTTTTTGTGCCTCTAGATGGGGATCCTATCCATTTAACTCAACCCTCTAGAGAGAACTGTGGGATGCTTCAGTAAGAGCTCCATTTTGCCTTTCATACTCCATAGACCAAAAATTACTTTGTTCTCTGATTTCTGAGTTATAAAATCTTAGTAACTGGATTTCCAGACACACCCTACACACACGCTTCACAGCTTACCTGAAAAAGGAAAACAATTGCTATTCTGTTCTAGCTTTCCACGGTGAAAGTGTCCTGAACTATTTACTTTGCTTGAAATGTAGTGGTGAAACACTCGGTCTTTTCAATTGCCATTCTGCGAATTCCCTCCAGCGTGTAAGTACCTCTGACAAGCTGAGGTGCACAGTAGTGCAGGCAGGACTCAGAAGGAATGATATGAACCATTGTATTCAGTCACTTTTACTGTATGGGCAACGATATCATATGGTTCCACCAGACTGCAGAGAAAAGCCTTGCCATAACTTCACCAAGAGACTTGGCTATTTGCTCACTAGTTTGGGACCAAGGGTTATTTACATACAACCCTAGCAAGAATAAGGACACGCATGAGTGAAGGCATCATCTCCTCTAGTCCAGGAGGTAAAAATCCTTTTTGTGGATCAAAACCAGTTAGATAACCATGCCTATTAAGCACATTTTTTCAGGTTTGCCCCATGCATTAAGATGCAGAATTTAACTTGGAACGACGTCAGCTGTTCAAAGACAGAATGCAAATTCTCTCTTGATTACACAGGTCCGGAAAAACAAAGACGTATCTGCAGGCAAAACTATACTTACAGAAAGTTAATAGATTAAGTGCCCTGGTACCAGTGAGTGACTATCAGCATAACAATAGTAATAGTAACAACAACAGTACCAATATAGTAGAAATACATAATTATCCAGACCTTTGAGGAAAAACTGCTTCTTTTCTGGTTGTTTCCTGAAAAAAAAAAAAAAAGCCAACCTATTTTTTTGTCTATACTGCCTATACTTTTCCTTATGTGATTTTGAATACCAATGCTTTGGGCTCAAGACACTGGATTTACCAGTTTTAGACTATCAGAACAGCAGTGAGCAAGACGTAGTTAATAGCTGTACAAATCCTCAGACCCTAACAATAGCACTGAGGCAGCAATGTTGATGCCAGCACTGCCACCTACTCATGTACAGTTCCCTGCTGCTTTTGGGGGAGTACTTTTATTTTTGCTTTATTTCAGTTGTTGTTAGTGGCACAGTGTTATTTTGCTTTTGTTAATGCTCTACAACCCTAATCTACTTATTGTTTCAAGATATGTGCAGAAATTGTTTATTTTGCCCTCAGGTACCCTTCATGGTGAGACTGGGAAAAGTAGATCCAGGTAGGCCCAGGGAATATCTTTTTTTGTAGGACATGTGTTGATTGAGAAAAACAGAAGTGCAAAGAAGAATGGACCACACCGAGGCAGGAACACTTTGGAAAGATATTTCTAGTTTCAAATGGATTGCAGAAGGTAGCCCATGTGGTGAAGATATTAGTCATCTGATATTTGGGAATTTTCTGAAACGCATTTTTTACCAAAAGCCCAGACTAGATCTACAATGTCTCTTAAAGTCTGTAATAAATTCTGACTAAGGTGTCTAGTATATTTGTCACGGCCTTAGGGGTTTTGTTTCTTTCTCTTTTTTTCACACTATGGCACTAAATGGTGCCAAGAAGGAATTTAGAATCAAAACCAGCGCAGTTCAGGATCAAAATCAGTTCAGGAAAAATAATTAAAAAAATCTATTCTTGCTACAGCAAAAATCAAATCCATTTTACATAGGTTTGGATTGGAAATAAACTAGATTGAAGAGGGAGAGCAGAAGCTAGAAAAGTGTATTTTACTTTTGTTTGAGAATTGAATGCTGAAAAATGCTCACAGTAGCGATGCACATAGGTTCCTGGCTAATCCCATTTAAATCACAAATATAACTTTCTGGTATAGATCCTTTACTTCCTCTTTCATCTCTTGACCTTTGTATGGTTTCAGAGGATTCAAAGAAGCCATTAAATCCTTACCATATTTAACTTGGCAATATGCACAATGCAGAGGAAGGATTTGTCTAATAAACCTTGACAGGCATGGCATATCAGCCAATTTTTTTCAATATACACAACATTTCCATAGTCTGTTTTGTGACAGATGTTGGAGATATGTTCTAAACTAAAAATTACAATGATTGCTACAAGATTCATCTGCACCAAAGGGAAGGGGTCCTGTCAAGGCAAGCGGAAAGCACAGTCGGCAGGATGTAATACATAAGTACCTCCTCTTTGAGGATCATGATGCTACGGATGACATCCAGTCCTTGTCCCTCTCCTTGCCCTCCCGTTTCTGCAGGCCTCCTCCTCAGGGTCTGCAATGGAATAGGATGAATACCCTCAATGGCATCATTTTGCTTCCTCACACCCGCCAAAGTTCCCATTTACAATGAACCAGCTTATGGAATTCACCCATCAGACCTTGGTTTTGCTGTTCCCAGCGACTGCTAGGGAGGTAAATGAAGGAAAACGAAGCAGGCTGTGGCTGCCAGCATGCTCTGTGAAGGTTTACTCCAGCCTGCGCCAGCCTGGACTGCATTTCACATTGTGAGTGGTAATGGGGGTCCAGGTCAACCCACCCATGTCCTGCTTCTGCCTGTCCCGGCTACTGCTTACTGCAAAAAGACCTGGCTTCGCACCAGGCCAAAAGTGCACATACCACATAACCCACCAAATCCCCCAGTTCTGCCCCCAACCCTTGCCTAGTCAAGAAAAGAGAAGGGAATGATTTTCAGCACTATGAAGTAATTCTTTAGAGGGGAGAAACTACTGCACTGGAAATGTTTCCCAACCACATATCACATATCAAACAATGAATTATTTTATATGTGGGTTCCTTGGCTTTGGACACTTTCCATGCAGTGATTATGGTGCTTGCATTCCACAAAGTCATATATACTTTAAAATACTTTTCAGAAAATGAACCTGGTTGGTTTTCAGGTCACAAGAGAAATTTCTTGCCTTTTCTGGGTATTCTCTGTTTAGCAAGAATGCACTTAGTATACAAGGATAAATTATGGTAGCCCACAGGAGTCAGTGCCATATTGTGGAACTCACACAAATACCCATGGGCTTGCGGAGGAGAGCTCTGTTTGTTTGTTCAAGAATAAGATCTGGTACTTCTCATAACGGGAGGTCATATTACCTTAAAATGCCTCTGCCCAGTAGGTCTGCCTGATGAATAACATGTGTTCCTGTAACAACTGCCTCTCCAGCAGGAGAGATGGGCTCCGTGGCATGACAAAAACAAAAGTAGTCCACAGGCAGTCCTGTACCAAGGGAGCAAGCGGCCACAATAAGAAACAGAAACCTCACTACGAGCCGATTCAAACCCTACTGGAGCCAACACGAAAGAGTCCAGCAGATTTCAGGGGGTCTTGGATCAGGAAGCATGCATACCCCTGTCTCTGCTCATTTAACTGTAGTACTATCAGCAGCGATGATATATGTTGGTTGAAATCAAATACTTCTCCAGCCCTATACCTTCTTGTCAACACACACAGCAAAACATGGTTCACTTTGCAATTATATTGATGCAAGCAAAGGAAGATTTTACTGGAGTAAATGACAGCAGGTATGTTTCTCCATACCTAAAAAAGCTGTAACTGTCAATGTAATTTGCAGTCTAGAACTATCAGCCTTCTCATGGCAGGAAAGTTTTGTGCAAAGAGAGATCACTGGGAAAGGGACTCCTCTGCTTTGCTTCTGTTCAAAAGAACACAGTGAAATCCTATTCCTAACAAGTAAAAAATTAGCTTTTAGCTTTCATCCAGCTCCTTGAATCTCAGATAATAAAATCGGGGGAATTTATACTAAATTACCAATATTTGCACTAGAAGTGGGTAAAAAATTCAGCTGAAAAGACTTAGGAGTAAAGTTAGCTGAGAGATGGTAATTTGGTTTCACAAGAAGTTTCGAGGTTTTAAAATGAATTTTAGTTTCAGTGGAATGAAAATAAAACCTCTGAACACTTTGTCAAAATTGTAGAGAAACATTTGTTTTCTTATCATAAAGCACAATTTTTTGAGCTTTGACCCTCTCTCACTCTCCTCCCTTCTTGCTCCCCCTCACTCCCTGTCACCAGAGGTAGCTGCAGAGCCCTGGATCACAAGCTCTTTTCAGCTGAAATTTTTTTGAAATCAATACATCTCTGTGAGTTATTTTGTCTTTTCATCAAAAATGCGTTCTGTCAAGAATGTTCATAAACAACTCTGCTTGGCAGAAGTTCTTAGCTTGTCCCAAAAAATTGATATCTTTCTTAACACATCTAACTGGATAGCCAGCTGCTCAGCTGTGAGGCTTTGGGTGAAAAGCACACAGTGAATTGCTGAAATGACAGTTCTATATATTAAAGATGTCTGGGCTATTCTCCTGTCTATTTTTTGCACGGAGTATAAATTCTTTTATATTCCCCTCAGCCTATTCTTACTGTACAAAGCACATATTTAATTAAAGCATTCATCCTCACAGTTTTGTTCTCTTGAACCCGATCGCAAGGATTTTAAGGATGTACCTGTGAACAGATAGTAGGAAAAAATACCTGTCTAGCCTTATGTTCCTCTATCCATGTGCACCCTTCAACATGGAATTGGCAAACAAATCTTAGCTGTTTTTAAAAGTAAAGGCAAATGCATGAGCCCCACCTTCTGCCAGTTGTATTTCTTTAAGTATAAATGACAGGATTACAAAGTTGCCTTAGACAGAAAACCTTTACCCTGGCATAGCATTCTGCCTTTTCCACAGAGACAGACTTGCTTGTTTTTCTCAGAGGTCAGAAGGGTTTTTGCTGTTGCGCTGACATTTTGCATCATCTTCTTCCTTTGCATCTGAAAGAAAATATGCAGTGATGAAATGGCAGTGAAAATGCATTGCTCTGTTTAAGTGACAGGGATTGTATATAGCCGTGCATCAGCAGGTTAGTCACGGGGGCCAGAGAAGGATTCCTTAATCCCTGATGCATGGACCAGCCAAGAGTAACTGAATTTTTTGTCTTTCTTTGATTGCACCCCCATTTTAGAAGCTCTGCCTTAAAGAAGTGATGCCTTATGGGTGGGGGGAAAAAAGGAGAAGAATATTCCAATTAGAAACAACCTAACTTCTCTGTCACATCTGGCCTTCATGCCTCAATAGTCCCTTGAGCACAGCTCATAAATAATGAGCACTCGGAGACTGGCTGTGCAATTCCAGTGCATTCTATTGACTTCCAGGGGATGCACAAAAGGATAGTATATATCCTTAAGGCAAAAGCATGTGCTGTTTTCTTGGTCTTCTATCAAATGTATATTGCTAGTAGTTTAATTACTAGTTATTGAGTACTGCCGGTAGACTATACAGGGCATAAAAAGATTTGCTGGGTATAAACAGAACTGATTTTTATCTCTTTCTTTCTTTATCATTACCCTGCTATCCATTTCCTACCTATTGTCATAGCTTTATGCGATAAAGATTAAAAATATTGTGATTTGAAAAAACTGAGGAAAGTACAAGCAAGCAAGCATCAAGAGAAGATAACCTCATCATGTTAAAAAAACCCACCCACCCACCCTTTTTCCAGGTACAAATAGTCAAGAGGATGTAAAAAATCACTTTAATCTCACTGAAATGGGAAAAAAAAAAAAATGTGCACATCAAACTAGATAGCCAGATGCTCAACTGAGGTGAGTTTACTAATTCTATTGACTTCAACACACCTACCTGTTTTTGTTTATTGGCAGACTAATAACTTTAGTTTGATACACTTTGCAAGTGTTGACAAAAAAAGTAACTGCATTGTAAGAAAATTAGAGGGAGACACGACACAAACTTGTTCCATAAACCTCACAGAAGCATACCCAGGTGCAACATGAAAGAAAGATAGAAACATAAGTCACCTTCATGTGATCTGGCTCCTGGTAAATCACATCTTCACCTCGGGTTGTAAGAATGGCATACCCTTAGGACTGGATCTTTTTATTTAGAATGGGATTTGAAATGAGCAAAGTGAACTATTTTTTTGGTAGGAAAGAAATTAATATGCACATCTGGTTCCAAAATTTTTGAGTCAATATTAATTTTATAACAGGACAAAGAGAAAAATGTATCTGAGAACTTAAAAATCTAGATCTGGATGCAAATGTTGTGTCTTTGTCACGTATTTAGAGATATCCTATTGCTATGTTATTCCTAAGGGGATATTATATGTTGTAAGTTATCTTCATTAGCCAAAGCTGACTGGTCCTTCTGCATACATCTTCTACCTTTACACTCTTTCCAAGTAGTTTTTCTGGGATCCATTTCCTAAAGGCAAAGGGACTAATTTCATGACGGTATCTGTTTTGTTTTCTTTCTTCTGCAGGCTTAAGTGATAATTGGGTACCTTGTTAGCAGAACAGATATGAATAACTCAACGTACATAAACTCTTCCACTGAAAATGTGATGGCTTTGGGGAGCCCCTATAAAACTGTTGAGGTGGTCTTCATCGTCCTGGTAGCAGGGTCTCTCAGTCTAGTCACCATAATTGGGAACATCCTGGTCATGGTGTCAATCAAAGTCAACAGGCACCTACAGACTGTCAACAACTATTTCCTGTTCAGCTTGGCCTGCGCTGACTTGATCATTGGCATCTTTTCAATGAACCTATACACCCTCTACACTGTGATAGGCTACTGGCCCTTAGGGCCTGTGGTGTGCGACCTCTGGCTGGCTCTTGACTACGTGGTCAGCAACGCCTCTGTAATGAACCTCCTCATTATAAGCTTTGACAGATACTTTTGTGTCACCAAGCCTCTGACGTATCCTGTAAAGCGGACCACTAAGATGGCAGGCATGATGATCGCAGCTGCGTGGGTGCTGTCCTTCATCCTGTGGGCCCCTGCAATTCTCTTCTGGCAGTTCATTGTGGGAGGAAGGACTGTCCCAGACGGGAATTGCTACATCCAGTTTTTTTCCAATGCTGCCGTCACTTTTGGCACTGCCATTGCAGCCTTCTATTTGCCTGTTATCATCATGACTGTCCTTTACTGGCAAATCTCTCGAGCCAGTAAGAGCCGGATAAAGAAAGGGAAAAAGGAAGTTACCCAAAACCAAGATACAGTTTCTCCCAGCCTTGTCCAAGGTAAAATAGTGAAACCAAACAATAACAACATCCCAACCAGTGCGGATGGGTTGGAGCACAGAAAAATTCAGAATGGAAAAACCACCGGAGAGACTGTGACGGAGAACTGTGTTCAAGGGGAGGAAAAGGAGAGCTCCAACGACTCCACCTCTGTCAGTGTGGTCGCTTCCAACATGAAAGAGGACGAAGCTGCCAAAGATGCCAGCCAGGCTTCTGCCTCCCAAGACCATCTCAAAGTGGAGAACTCCAAGCTGACATGCATCAGGATAGTCACCAAATCCCAAAAGGGTGACTGCTGTGCCCCCACCAACACTACTGTGGAGATTGTAGGCACCAACGGGGAGGAGAAGCAGAATAACGTAGCCCGGAAAATCGTCAAGATGACAAAGCAGCCAGCCAAAAAGAAACCACCTCCTTCTAGAGAGAAAAAAGTAACAAGGACTATTTTGGCCATCCTCCTGGCCTTCATCATCACCTGGACCCCATATAACGTGATGGTGCTCATCAACAGCTTCTGCACATCCTGCATCCCTGGCACTGTATGGACCATAGGTTATTGGCTCTGTTATATCAACAGCACCATCAACCCTGCTTGTTATGCGCTCTGCAATGCTACTTTCAAGAAGACCTTTAAGCACCTCCTTATGTGTCATTACAAGAATATAGGAGCTACAAGGTAAAAATAACAATAAAAATAATAATGGAAAGGGTGAAGAAGTTCCAAACTAAATTAAAAAAAAAATAATGCCATAGCACTTTATGCTCTTCTATGGAATGTGCAATCCAGGATGTTAGTGGAAATACTGACATGGGGCATCAGCTCCACCCCTGAGAACTACACTTATAAACATTTTTTTAATTATTGAAAATAAATCTTGAGGACATGGTGATGTTTGAGGATTTATTCATGTGGACTGGAGGCACAATTCCTTGCTTTCTGAGAGTATTCTGCAGAAGGGCTTTAGAGTCTATGATTTTTGGTCATTCTGTGTAAAATACTTGTTCCTCTTTTTTTTTTTTTCTGTGTGTGTTTAATATGTCTTCATCTCGGGGAAAAAAGAAAGGGAACTTTAACAATAACTGTGTAGAAGAGGCATAGGAGTTTGGAAGATCATTACATAATCCAAATGAATCATGGTAGAAGATTTCTAAAGCTCAAAGTTGTCTAAAGCTTTTTTGTCCCTGTCATGTAAGAACCTTAATGTTAGGTAAATCATGCTGGAAGTTATTTTATGTTGTTTACGACACTACCATTTCCAAAACTGCATCAGTTCTGAAAGTGTACTTATGCTCAACATGTAACCGTTGCCTAACCTGTGTATCATTCAAAGTCTACCACTTGCCCCCTTCTAAGGGCTTTTGTTCCGTGATTTCTTCATCATGTCAAGATAAAAGTGAAAAAAGGCGGTCTTTTCCAGATTGCTACATCCCAAGACTACTTCAGCATCCATGTAAACCAAAGCTTTTCAGACAATTTTGTTCACTTTGTTTGTCATATAACATCCACCCGTGGATTTGTCTTTTACCTCCATCAGCCTTTTCTTCCTTTTTGTACCTTACTTGTCCAGGGCAGAAAGACTGAGTATCAAAAGAAGGTGTAAATTCAAAGGTCTCATCCAGTCAGCCACCATGGTGGCCAAAGGGCCTCAGCTGAAGAATCGAAACAAGGTTATTGCTAGGAAAATGGAGGTTACATCCTTTTAAAGTCGGATGTACCGATGAAGAGGTATGCTGAGGCTCCACAGAATGAATAGTTAATATTAGATGACCATGCTCTTGACCAGTCAAAAGATGATTCACACTCATTTATTGAGGAAAAGAATAAGATGGACTGATCTGACCACATGGATCAAGCTCTACCTAAGCCCTTAGTGTGAAACCAGGGTCCTTCCTGGGTGTATACTGGACAAGATGTTTACTTTGTGGAAAAGATATTGGCTACATTGCCTTTTGTACCAGCTGGGAGCAATATTTTGACTGCAAGCCAAGCGATAATGCTAACAAAAAGGCAGAGAGGAAAACAGTGGTTACACAAAACCAGATAGTGAAATAGTCTGGATGGGGGGCTGGTAGGGGTCAAGTTCAAATATTATCTGCTACTCCACACCAGCTCAAATCCAGATTCTTTCTGCCTGGCAAAGAATTTCCTATTTCAATATTTGATATTTACTGTAGCACAACTGAGCACTGTGTGGACAGGACAAAGTGTATCAGATTACTGAAAACAGCAATTGTCTGTGAGTTATGCATATTCTAGTTACCTCCTTCTTAGTAACTCTAACTTCCGGGCACTAGTGAAGGTGCACCTGCAGATTTTGTTACCCAGAAAAGTAGCTTGCTGCGTAGACAGTGTCCTGAGAGACTGTATTCTGGAGTGAAAGCCACCTACCAAATAGGACACCGAATCATTCTGTTATTTCATGCTATCACATTAGAGTCTTCCAAAACGCACTTCAAAATCACAGCCTTCAAGATTACAGGGAAATTAATCATGCAGACTTAAGTTTTACATTTGACAAGCTTATTGGAACACAGTGTCAAAGCACTTTGGCAATATGACAATTTTCGTGTTTCGAAGTACAAATTCCTAGCAGAAAGTGAAAATGAGGAGGATTAAACTGCAGTAAATTAAGGCCACATTAAACTCAGGATTAATGTGTCTTAATATGCATTCACTGATGTTATACCCCTAGTGATTTCTTCCTAATATGTCTAAGTGTCGCCATGCAGCCCAGGATCTAATTTTGCAACCCTCACTTGCCTTGAGTCATATTTACTATCCCTATTTTCATCTTCCTGCTTGTAAGGAAGAATTACTCAATGATAAGGCTTGCAAAACTGAGTGCTGCTTGTCTTTCAAAACTACATTCACTAGGTTTACCTTGACAGGTCAAGGGAAAAACTTACATGACCATTTCTAGATCATTCATTCTCTCACAGTGTTAAAAAATCCAGATAAAAACCAAAGATAAAATGAAATCTGTTCATTTTCTAAATCTTACTTCTTTAGAAAGGTTTCTTAAAAGAAACACACCTGCTTCTTTCTTTCAGCAAGTGCTGTGGATATCAGTAGTACAGGTACTCAAACTGGGAAATAATGGTTTGTATAGTCTTATTTAATCTTTTAACTCCAGTTTTCCAGCAGGTGTGTAGACCCTTTATTCTGACCTTTGAAGCTGTCACTTGCTCATAAATTATGAATTCCTCTAGCAACTAAGGACACTTCTACAAGTTAAGAAGTGCAAGATATAGATTACAATTATACTTTTTCATTATGTGATGTGATGACACTCAAAATGCCATGTAGAAAAAAATATTTTTGGGCCAGCATTCATGAAATAAACAAGCAAGAAAAAAGAAAAACCTTCAGTTTGAAGCTTTCTAGCACTTTTCCCTAGCACCACCCCCACTTTTGATCCTAAAGGACCAGGTGCTTTTGTTTGTGTTATATTTACAAGGCTTGCAGAACGCACAATCCTGTGTGTTTCCACCTTGTACCAGTTCAATGAAAAAATATTTCCATGGTACATCCACATTTGCAGCCAATTAAACAACATAAAAATAGATGACATAATGCACCTACGCATGTACACACAGGCGTGCAAACACACACCCCAACGTGGTTTATATACATGGAAAATAATCATCTAACATCCAAGATATTGCATGGGATTGTGTCTGTGTTACGCTCGTTGGCAGCTGGTGGGAGGTGCAGAGCCAACACTTAAGTCATGACATTTTCTACCCCCTCCTGGAGGCAGAGAGGAGGCAGAGCCTGCCCTGAGATGCAGGGGACCCCTTGGGTCTTCAGCTGGTTGTGGCTCAGTAAGACAAAAAGTGGGATAATCTTTCAGAGCCACAAAATGTTTTGTTCTTTTGAACATCTTTTGAGTTCTCATGTCTTTCCTTTGTGTCCCAAACCACGTTCACCAGGTTTCACTTCCCTTCTGAGTGATAGTCCTGCGAGATCTAGATGTCGATCTTGAAGAGCAGCGCTCCCTGGGTACCTCCTCCGGCTTCCCCGGCTCTCACCTGTGCCCCGTCGCCCCCAAGGCCCCAGGTGGCCCTGCTGCTGGTACTGCCACGTCTCCACCCTGGGCTTGGCCAGAGGATCCCAGTGGCACGTCCACACCATGTGCTGCGCTGGCCACTTTCATTTCACGTAGAAATTGAGCAAACTGTGCAGGTGACTCATGAGAAAAAAAAAAACAACACCACAAAACAACAAAAAACTGCAGCTAGCACTTCTCGTCCTCTCCTTTTCTTCCTCTTAATTATTTCCAGAAACAGGCTAAAACTGAAAAGGCCCAACCAACCCTTGACAGTAGTCCTGCTGCAGCAGGATCTGTCACGTCGGCAGCCCATGGGGAGTGACCTGTACTGTCACAGGCCAGCCCTACCTTCACTCTCCAGGGAGAGAACAACAGCCTGAAGATATGTCAATCCAACTGGCACCTTTTCTGAGTATTAAAGACATCTGTGGTTAAAAAAAAAAAAAAAAGAAAAAAAAGAAAGAATGAAAGAAAGAATGAAAGAAAGAAAAAAGCTGATGTTGAGAAATCTGTTTTCCACTGAGCACAAAACCTAAGAAAAATTTCAGTCAGCCTTCTTTCTTTTGGGGATTTTTATTTGATTTACTAGGAACCATGAGGATCCGTTCAGAGATAGCAAAGTGTTTGAACGTTGCCTGATGAAAAATAGTCCAAAGGCAATAAACACAACTATATAGGTCAGATTGCTTTTTCTTTCTTTCTTTCTTTCTTTTTTGCCTCACAAATGTTCATGGGGACGAGAGTGCTCAAATGGACCCCAGGGATCAGTTGTTTGGCATCCACAAAGCATGCAGGGGACAAAAGCAAGTGCTAAATCTAACAGCCCTCTGGTTTGTATTTTTCTGGTGGAGGAAAATGTATTGACAAAAGGAGGCCTCTTTAGTGAGAGTGGCTGTGGTGAGAACAGCCCACGCACCAGTGAGGAAACCCTCGGGGTGTCCCAGCTGCTTCTGGCCATCCCAGCTGGGACAGGAGCAGGAGGGGATGGTCATTTTTTTGTTTGTTTCATCTCCTGATGGATTTGAACCTGTCCATGTGTCTGCTTTGCAGAGAGACTTACTAGTAAGCTCACTGGTCCCTTCCCTGTTTTTGATTAATTTTGATCCCTGTTCTTCATTCCTATGGATACAACGGCTGCACCAGCGCTGCCTGTGGATACGGCTCCTGGTTTCTCCTGTGGTGCCAGGGTGGTACACTTTGAATTTTTCACCTCAACTGGCAGCACCGCTCCTTGCCACTTCTGTCACCCAAAACTGTTCCTGATACCAGCCTTGCAGGACCAAACAGATAAAGCATCCTCACAGCCACCTTACACTGCAAAGCTGGTGTGATGCAGCTGGGGGGGCAGAAAGGGTACTGTTGATATTTGTTTTCCCTCCCTCCCCTTACAATAATCCCTATAGATCTTTATTTTTTGAACCAGGTTGCTTCTCATGAGAAGCCAAACTCTGAGGAAAGAAACAGATAGCAAGAAAACATACTCTGGTGCTGTGGGTGGGGGGTGTTTGCTGGCAGGTAGTAGGTTTGGCATCTAATAGTCTTTGATATTTTTAAAGATCTCCTCCTAGATGGCTCTGTAGTCTCAGCTGACAGCAGTACAAGTGGTAGAAATTGAGAAGCTAAAGAGGCAAGGTTTTTTTCACCCCTGAGTCTACAGATGTTTTATATAACATGTCTAGAGACACTTGCTAGGGAGGTGATTTCTATACAGTACTGCTTTTGTTGTTCCTGTACATCATGAAAAGCTCTAGACTTCTAAGAAACCTTTTTTTTTTTAATTTATAGAAAATCTTTCCCTGAAGGAAGGTGATAGATGGTCCTTAATTTGCTGTGGCTTCTTTTCTCGTTTCTCTGCCTGTCTTTCCTCTTCTGTGACAGTCTTGACAAAAAGCTTTCCTCCTTCCTCACTTTAAGAAGTATCTGTCGCTGTTGCCTGTGTTTCAGATACAGGTGTACAGTTTCTCTTGCCTTTCAGGCACTGTGAATGCTGGTATTCAAACTCTTTAATCCCACCAAAAATACTGCCTTTCCTAGCATGCAAATCCCCTCCACTGAAATCCAAACTACTGTGTGGAATGAGAAGTAGTTCCATAAATCCTTTCTGCATGGGTTTTAAATTAGAATTTTAAAAAGCCCTGACGTGAAACAAAGCCAAATCAATTCTCTTCTTCCCCAGTTTTGTCATCTCCATATTAGAAACAATGATGGGTAATGGCAAAGAGTGAATGTTCTTGTAGTGGAATATCGCGCAGCAACATGCATGGATTAATTTTATGCCCTGTGCAATGGCAAGGCAGCCCTCCCTTCCCTTGAATCCCCTTTCGTTCCCGTGCTTACTAGCAGAGTATTCACTGAGAAACCAAGCCTAAGAATGTAATTATAGCAAGGCTGAGTTGGACATGAATCATTTACCACAAACAATGCAATTATTTCTTCTATATTTTTACTTCTCTCCTTTTGCTATGGCCTCTTCTGCTGCATTGTGGAACTAGTGGGTTACACGAGCATATCAGTGCTCCCAGGCCTCATATTTCAGGATACTGAGTAGATTTTTTACACACATTTCATTCTAGTATTAACCGAATAAAGGGAAACAAATTCTGGTGTCTTTTCGCCTTCCAAGGCTCTGCATAACCTGAAAAGTGCCATTAGGTAGCTACTCTTTTTCATCTTTTTATAGTGAGTTCCTTTTTTCTTTTTTTTTTTTTTTTTTGACCGTACTTGCCAAGAAGCACACAGAAACTGTTTTCTCTGAGATGCCCCAAAGTGCTCTGGCTCTCTGGGAGAAGCGGCTGTGGGTGGTGCGTGAGGCGATATGATCACAGTCCGTGTTACAGTGGCCTTTGGAAGGAAGGGTTTTGCTGAGTGTTTAACGTTTGGACTCTCTCACCTGACCGCGCTGAAGAAAGCACAGGGGGACAAGCTTGGCATGCCCTAACTTGCGAAGGGACAGACAGGTCGTGGCTGGATTGCTTTTCTGCTCCCCCCAGCTCATGTAGGCTGTGGGGAGGGGGGGGGGGAGACTTCTGCCCCCACTGGGGGTCCATCTCTACACCTCTACCCCAAAGACAGCCCTTCTCCGAAGCACATCATGGTAGTAGTGGTAGTAATAATAATAAAGACACTGGTGAGAATGCCATGGTTGATAATAAACAGACATTCTTATATCTTATCCCTTAATTCTGGTGCCACTTTGCAGAGGTGATTGGTAAGTTAGAGACTAGCAGTTTGTAAATACCTTTAGACAGTGTGTTTTAACATGACCAACACCATAGCTTGACTGTGTAAAAAAAATACATTATGTGTAATATTATCCTGATAAGGTTATAATGTAAATATATCTACAATGAATGTCCAATTATTCTTCAAGCTCTATGTACGAGGAAGAACCTCATCTCTTCTTGAGACTTTTTTTAACTTAAGGGTATGGAAAACCTGTTATTCATTTATATAAAAAAAACAACTGCATTGTTTTCTTCAAAAGAAAATATTACTGCAAGGAAGAAAGGAATGCGTTACATGTATGTGATATCCAAAATCATATGGCAAGACTGGGAACTGAGGATCTTACAAGTCGGGGACTGGTCAAATTCTTGATGCCGTACATTTGATCTCATTTAAATAAGATAAGCACAAGTTTATGGTTAGCTGTGTAAAGCTGACCCACTTGATTATATATACATTATAGATATATATTTATATATGCTGTATAGATATATACATATTATACACAACATTCATACAGTGGAAGGAAAGTTTGACAAAGTCATATTAACTGGGAATTTGGATGTAATGTTGTGCTCCATTTGGAAGAAAAACATCTGTGTTATTCAGCAACATTCAAATACGTTGTGCAGGATGAAGGAAGAAGGTGCTTCAAAACAACTCATGAAGGACTGAGATGATAAGGGTTTGAAATATCTTGAAGACACAACTAAAATTACATGCAATATACGTGTATGTACTTCTGCTAAGTTGTATTCCTAGTTAAAGCATTGCGTTATACAGCGAATTATAACAATAATAAAAATGGTTTTGTATGTGGTATCTCAGTTTATTTTTTTCTTTTTACTGAGTGAGCTACCCTGTGAAATGTGAAACTGGGATAATAAGTGAAGAAAAATCGTTTCCCTACAGTAACATGAAGCTGTGAGACTATCTGTAGCAATTAAGAGAAAAATTCTAACTTTCTTTTCCCCAGCCTTCTTGGCAAGCGTGAAGTTCAAGAGAGGTCTGGAGTACCACTTCACTCATCCCTGTCTTGTCCGCGTCTCTGTTCCTCCCTCAGTTCACCTCCTCCGGTGACTCTGCTTCCTTCAGAAGGTGTCACTTTTAACTGCGAGGTCCCTTCAGCAGTCTGATGAGGGCCTCCAATACGACATTCCTCCATATATTTCTGTCATCCAAGTGTTAAAAGGGAATAGGTAAGACTCTTTTGCAGCCATCCTGTTATATCAAAGCAAACAAAATTTTTAGTTAATTATGGGGGGACATGGCACCACTAACAACCAAATGTATTTTGAGCTCCTTTTGCCTTATGAATGCAAACCTAGCTGCATAGCATACCTAGAAAGCATCTAGGAGCAGGAATAAAGAACATCATAGGTTGCATATCTTTAGCTCCTCAGGGTCTCAGGATACTGTCTCACCCCCACTGGAGGAGCAGACATGGCTCAGATGCAGCAGAGGAAGCCAGTGGTAGCGACTGGGGACCATCCCTGCTCAGGCAAATCTGGCTTTGGGTGCGCAGTCAGTCTAGCAGTTTGACAAGTGGTTGAAGAGTGAGTCTCTTGGGCATAGTGGGTGCATCAGCTCTGTCAGGATCAGGATACTCCAGAACACAAAGAAGTAATTTTAATAAGGTGCTCTGTATTGACGTCTTCTTTCTAAATTTTTCCTTTGTTAATATCTGAGGATTTTTACTGTTTCCACCTTTACAGGACTTTACACCTACCTTTGTCCTCTCTATCTAAGCCTTCCCACCACTGCCATTTGCTCTATTGTTTCTTCAGCCCAAGCTCACCTTCAGCCATTTCACCACATTGTTGTCCATAAGCTTTCCACAATGAAAACCAGCAAAGTCACTTTTCACCTGCCTTTTTCTCAAAACAATCAGATAAATTTATGTTTGAAACTATTCCTTTGCTTGCCCTGTATTTAAGTCCTGTGCGCTCCGCAAAGCATATACTTTACTGATAGTGGGAAAGGTGGGAAAATACTATTACGTCTCTTTTACAGGTACATCCTGACAGTCAAAAGACACTTGTCAAGATCACAATAGAGACACAAGTAGGTACCTGAACTCTGTTTTCCCAAGCCACAGTCTACTTATTTCTGACTCATCTCTTCCCTTCATAGAACAGATTACCAGTTTCAGACCCCGCTATGCTAACATCACATCACAGATCACATGCATAACTCAAACTGTCAGTATACCACTACAGTCCAAATAATTCTCTCGCGCACACACTATACCATCCTATAATTGCCAACATATGGCTTTAGGGGGGCCTCAAGATGCCAGTGGTGAGAGTTTTAACAGATGGAAGAGGTTTCTGCAAATACGAGTGTTAAGTTCCAAATGGGTGTAGTTGCCAATCCTATTTGAAACACAGCACAGCAGGCCAAGACTTAATCCTCTGCTCTATATGTTTTGGAAAGTAGAGTCCAAAAAACCCTTTATCTGGCATGCACATTTTTTTATTTGTATGCTTATTTAAGTTCACTGAACTTTACGGAAAGCCTACAACTAAGGGTACCTGTAAATTCAGGGCACTGAAGCTAAACATTTGTTTGTCTTCCCAGAGGAGGTTTAGGCACATTTCACTGACCACACATATTTTGAAAACTTTGTTGCCAGAGTTGATCACGCACAGGGCAAAAGGGACACGGCTAGTGCCAAACTACTCATCTCCCTGCCTAAGCCATTCGCTCGGACTCATAGTTTCGCCACTGGACTGTGAACAAGGTTAACTTTTTCTTTAGAAGAGTAGACTCACACTCAAGCACAATAAAAATTGCCACCTCAACCTCCACATACAGCCAGTAATATTTAAAGTTAATGTAATATCTAATAATACTCATCCTCTCCCCTCTGGAGAGACATCTTTAGACAACGTCCCCCAGACCAGAAGTGTTTTTATTAAGTGCTTCCCTCTGAGGGCTTTTATTTGCAGAAAAAATTGTAAAGTGTAACTACCTACTTTTCCCTGAGTTCTGGAAACACCCTGAGAAAATCAATACAGAGAAATGCTGCTATTTTGTAAATCCATTAACTCTGTTTCTGGCCTTTTGCCAACCATTGTATGCACTGTCTAGACATAGGAACCTACTTGGCAGTGCTTGGAAATTGACTTTGCTGCCTTCTTCTCAATGGAGCTTGCCAACTTCATTTCTACCGACACACAGAACCAGAGAGAATAATAAAACCAGCAAGAATGATATCAAAGAAATGGAGAGACAAGAATACCCCTTTTCTTCTGCCCTCAGTCATTGCTCTGTCTTTCCCCCCCTCCCTCCTTCCCTCCCTTGCTCCTTCCTCCCTGTCCCTGTCCCTTTCTTCCTCTCCTGCCTCTGAAGTGTCCGAGCTAGCTCTCCAGGCTTCACTCTCTCATTAACAGCTCGCTAAAGGTGCTGAATAAATCACTATGAAAGCAAAGCCTTTGGCTTAAAAATGTGAAGCAGTGTAGGAGGGAAGGAGGCAAGGAGGAATGCCTCAAAAAGCTCTTGAGTTAATTCATTTAAGTTTAGAGACCAAAGGCTTTCCTTGACTCCCACCATGATCGCTACTATGATTTTGCCTGCAGTTGAAAAACACTCAGGAGCAGGGCTGAGCCGGGGGGACTGGTTCCATACGGCACAGGAACTATTCCCAAATGGAAGCGTTACTGGTGGCAGCTTCATCAAATCATTTTCTGGGACCATGGGCACAATGGATCTGTGGCATCCTAAATTCTTTCTGCTAAAACTCCTGCCTAAAAAATAATAGGGACCAAGGTCAAAGCAGTTAAATCCCTCCAGCATGGAAGATACAGCTCATCTCCCCTTCCAGATGGGACGACTAACAAGTGCCAGTAGCCCAAAGGAGCAAGAACTTCCCTCTGTAAAAGTCACATTCTTTGGCACAAATTAAGATAATCCCGTGTCATCTGGCCAGGCTGTCATTTTGGGTAACGAGGGCTAAGCTACTGTCAATGATTGCGTGTGTTACAATAGGAGGGTTAGGCTTCAACTTTCCTGCTAGGAGCCAACAGATAAGAATGAGAGCAGAATACAGCGTATACAGACTTAGCTATTAAAATAGTGGATGTTCTATAGAAAATATAAATGAGACATTTCAAATATGGACATCAAATCCCAGATTTTGTAACGCTGTCTTCCTAAAATGAAAAATAAAGAAACCAAAAGTTTTCAATGGTTGTAATTGGCATATTTTCCATTACACATATGGGAAAAAAAAATCATAATTTTATACAAGGGAGGGGGAATGTCTTCTGCTTGGTGGATTTCACATCATGCTGAGAAGACATGAGCTAGACAATTACAAAAGAATGGAGTTGGCTGGGAACTTTCCAGTTAAACTTTTTTCCACTATAAAATGTTGATTTTTTTTTTTTTTTTTTTTTTTTTTTTGTGGGAAGGGGTCAATTTCAATGGATTGTCTGGTTTTGAAATGTTCTAGGAAAAAAATCAAAGTTGTCTTAAGAGACTATCATAACACTTTTTTAAAAAGTTCATTTTTTAGCTCAAATACCTTTCATTCAGAAAGCTTAAATACCAAAAATAATCATTAGGAAAAATGAAAAAGCTTTTTAAAAAATGTATATTGGTTTATCCAGTCTTACCTGGGCAGAAGGAAAGAGGGCATAAAACTCTTTAGAGATTGACTGTCTGTCAAGATTTTGGAGGGAAACAGGAAAAATTCTCTCTCATTCAACTGCCCATTCCCAGTTTCACTTGCGCAGTGGACACAAGAGCCCCGATCTGCCACCACTGGGCACGCAACAGTGCCCGTGCGCAGCGGTCTGGGAGCCATTTACTAGTGAAAATACCCCTCGGGCATGTGCTTGCAACAGATCTGTCTCCACATTGATCTGAAGTCCTCTCCAAACCCCGTTTCCCACACTGCTGGCTTGTCTGAGGGGCTGTTTCGGATGGCCAAGCACAGGGTGTCGGGGAGGGCTACGCGTCAGGGCGGTGCGCTGGAATCGGTCCTGCTTAGGCAACCCCTGGAGAAACTGCATATAACAGAGCTACGAATAGATATTGGTGACAAAGCCCGGTGACAAAGCTGGGCGCTGCTACTCAAACACCTCACTGTAACTTTGCAGGGAGAGGCTGTATGACCTATGCACAGTCTTGAGCAGAGGACATCCAAGAGGTGCACCATACTAAACCAAGCACAAACAGATTTCCATAGCACTTCACAGAGGACAGAAACAACTGGGGTTTTTGTCCTGGGCATGATTGTGTCATACTCCAAAGCAGACAATCAGCATGATTATGTTTTTATGAACATTTAGGTAAGTGCTACTCCAATACTTTGGACCCTGCAAATGGGAACTATTTATAAAAGGGAGGAATATATATTTTAAAAGATAAATGCTAAAATACGTGTTAACTGCTGGGCAGACACAGTTCAGAGTCGAAAGGGTTGAAAAGTGAAAGTCAACGGTGTTTGCAAAGAACTATGAAGCCACAGCAAGAACTGAAGATGAGGCATGTCACGCTTCATCTGTCAAAAGTAGGGCACCCTCCTAGGGGCAATGTAGAAACATAATTTTCTCTAGAACAGGATCCTTATTTAAATGGGTTGAAGGCCTCTTTGGATAGAGTTGTTTCTGCCTATACTGGTGATAGGGAGAGCCAGGGGGACTAGCTCAAAAGATCTTCTTTTGAACGGCTACAGTTAAATGAGATTATTCCCAGCCCAGGTGTGCGCAGCCCCGGGGTTTCAGTCTTTGTTAGATTTTATAGATGCAGCTGTAACAATAATTATAGTAACTGGTATTATGCTGGGAGAAAAAAATTACTGCTTAATGATTAATTAGTTGCCTGTGCTCACAGTCACAATCTCAGATGTACTCCTTCTAACATGGGTTGTGCAAGAGATGAGATAAAAGGTAGAGATGGGAGGAAAGGAGAGAAATCCATTATGCAAAGTTGCAAACTGCATGGAGGATGAAAACAAAATTAATTGGTTCTTATGCCTTTGCTCTGCGTCCAGGAGTGTCTTTAGTTTACATCCCTCTGAGAGAACATTTGGTTCTTATAACAGCTACTGCTGATGCTGTGATGTCCAGTTTTGTGTGTCCTTGAACGTAGCAGAGCCACCTCTGAGCTAAGTTTCCCAAGAATGTAGGAGAACAGGGAACAGTCTTCTTTCCCTGCTCTGATTGCAGTGGTCACGGCTGGCATGGAGCTGTCCTTCTCATCCCCCACAAAGGCTCTTCATGTGAAGTGCACAAAGAAATATGCTCCGGTCCTTGGTGCTCCGGCTTGGTGCAACGCAAGCTGGAAAGGGCAGAGCAGCACTGCTCTGCTAACACTGTCTGACATCCCCATCACGTTAGCTCCTCTCCATCACTCCCTATTAGCATGCATCTTACCGAACGTCCTAGGAAAGTCACTTTGTGATAACGTTACCGCATTTGAACACTAACCTGAAATGAGAGGAAACTGCTAATCTGATTGCAGAGACCTAATGTGACAAAGCCCCAAAGGACAAGGATGGGACAGGCAGTAGTTTCCATGCCCTTTTTCCATTTCCATCCTCCCTTCCCTCTCCTACTTTGCATTTTGTGCAGAAGGGACAAAAAAATAACAGATTTGGGTTCAATTCCATACAAGCCACTGCTCTTCCTGTTTTACTGGACGCTTAGGTTGTGACTGTGACGGATAAGCAATGAACATACTGAATAAAAAAAAATCCACCCTTTGTTGTTCATTTGCCAGGAGAAGCCCTGAGATTCTGGTTTAAAGTAATTTCAGTTGCACAGCCTATCTCCCGCTGTATTACTTTTTACATACTGTTCAAAGTTACCTCCTCCGAGGGGCTTATTTTCCATTAGGTTATGGGCCTAATCATGAAACAGTAATTCCTCAGGGGCCGAGATAGTGCTGATTACCTTCTAATGAGATAAAGTACCTCTCATCTCTAGGTCACTGCCTTGAAATCATCTCTAGCTCCTCAGTGGCTAAAAGTGATCACAATCTGTTGATGACAAAATATGTTAATGGTGGTGGCTACTGCTGCCCCAAAGCAAAGCACTTTTAAAGGAAGAACCTAGATGAAAACTCAGAACTTTTAGGTAGGGAGAGCTATAATTTTTATCTTTAATTTCTGCTGGTTTTCATCAGGTCAGCAGCTCATCTGAAACAAATTCAAAACTAACCTTCAACTCAGAGCAAATATGAGCCCAGTAACAATTTATGAATATATCTCGCCCATATATTTGTCAGGAAATTGTATTAGAGTGAAACTGATTTTTTTGCAGTATCATACCTGCAGTGACATAAGCATCAGAAAAGCAATTCAAAACCAGAAATGAAAAATTCAGTAAAAATGAAAATTTCATTTAACACAATTCCATAATTTATTCATTACTTTTTTTATATATTTCTATATAGTGTTATGACAAATCAGTGGAAGCCATGCACCATATAACATGCAATTTTGAAAACAGGTTTTTTTCAGGATTTCTCATTTCATAGGAAGCTGTAGAAACAGGGTTTTGTTCCAAGCCTAAACAAAACAAAACAAAATAATAATTTTCTAGTTTTCCATGAATTGGAAAACTATATTTCAATGTGTCTATATTTGCATGTCTTCTTTGTATGCATATACACAGACATATGTACAAATGAAAATATTTTTCAGTCTCATTGAAAAAGCTGAAGACCAGGATGTTGACATGCTGGACGTTATACAAAAGCAGGCACAGATCCTGAAGTATAAATAACTACCATCTCCTTAGCACAAATATTTATTTCAAGATTTATATCATAATTTGTATTCAACATAATTGTGCAGTGAGTATGATTTCAGCAGACCAAAAAAGAAATCTGCTATTTTAAACCTTAGGAAAACACTGAAAAGCAACACTTTTTTCCCAGTCTAGAGCACGGATGTTTGCTGTCCCATTTTTGTTCTGTTCCTCAACTGGGAGGAGGTGGCTCAGCACCGACACACAGCCTGTCCTTTATGCCTGGTGCAGACGTGCCTCTCCAGACAGCTGGGAGCGATGGACCCCTGTAAGGGTTTATACCAGCCGAGCAAGGGCAGGAAGGGCCCTTGTAAGGCAAGAAGGGAGCTCTTCTCTCGCTGTGCAGCCCGGGTGCCAAATCCCCGCACTCCCCCGTTTCAGGAGCACAGGTCTGTGTATTGATCAGCACAATACAACTGTCCACCCACGTGGTTATTAATGGATAATAAACAGCTCGAGCACCCACAAACAGCATTTTTCTTAGCAAGCACCAGCCTGGAATCAATTAAATAACAAGAAGGGCTCTAAGAAGTGCCATCAATTGCAAAATTTATTACACTCTCAGGATGTTTCACTGAAAACTCCCACACAAAGCAATTAGATGTCAGCTGCTGCTGTGTCTTAATCAGGAGGTTTCAGCAGGGTCGCAGAGCCCCTCGCGGGCACTGGTGCGGAGCGACAGTCCTGCACGGAGCCACCGGCTCCCCAGGTCCCTCCTTGTTTAGCAACCTGGGTTGACTACTGTATGGTCTTCAAGAGCAAGACAGAAAATTAGAACAGCCTGAAAGGAGCATGGAGAACAAAACACAGAAAAAAATGATCTACAGCTGCCTTCCAGTAAGGACTGAACCCTGTTTGCTGGTCAAAAAGCCCCAAAATGTTGTGCAACTTCCAAGAGAGGTATGAGGAAACATACAATATCCCATTTTCAGCGCTTCACTTAACAGCTTACCATTGGTGTATGTGAAAAAGGCAAGGGTACTGAAACACAGAGCAAATTCACCTGATTTTAAGGCCAGTACAAAAAAGAGCTAGATAGATATAACATTTATGTCCAGGAAAAAGCAAGACAAGGTTTCTTTTCCTGGTTGTTTTTCTTAGTAATATACAAGTTATTTTAAGTAGTCCCAGCTATGTTCTGTAGTGTAAAGAAACTTCCATCCTGGCTTTATCACATTTCTCATACGGAGGCTGTAATGGGCAAAGCAGAAAGCAAACATGATTGACTTCAGGTCATTAGTCCACAGCAAGTGGAAAAAGTGAGCAAGCATCTTCAGCAGAAGTCAGCAACACCAAACAGTTGTCATTTCCCCATGCCCACACTTCTGACGTAAGAAACAAATAGTCCAGAATTTTCAGCAAGAATTATAATACAGGAAGACAACAAAACATAGCCAACATACCCATACTTTTTGCCATAAGGACAGAGAAGCAGCCATACAAAATGACAGAGAAAAATAATCTACTTAAAGGAGCGAAGAAGAACTTACATGGTAGCTGAGCAAGGACTTCCAGAATGCAAGTATTAGGCACAGGCTCCCTGTCCAGTAACAGGACCGCAGGTAGAGGACTGGTAAAACATCCCTAGTGCCTAAATACTTGCAGCTGTATTGCTAGAGCTGCCTCTGCCTGCTGAGTGCTGACCAGGGAGGCTCTTAGTTCATCCCCAAGCTCTGCTGGGATTCAAAAACTCACAAATAAGTATTCCTCTGCCTGTCTGGCCTGAGGCAATACCCGCTCTCGGAGCGAACCTGCCAGCTGGGCTCTGCTGCCCACGCTGCCAACAAGGCAGCACAACCCACCTTCAGCAGTCCTCCCCCACGGCCACGGCACTTGGGCAGAGCGTGCCAACCGGGGCTCCCGTGCCCCTGGGGTGGTGCAGGACGGTGTCTCCCAGCCACACGCCACACTGGCAGTGAGACCGGGCTGTCAGCAGTATCTCCTCATGTCTCCTGGCTGAACTTTTCCTACTTTTCCAGAACTACTTAGATATTAGTCTGGAGCAAAAGAATGACTCCTTACCCACTGGATACCTGGTGTTAGGATACTCAGCTGGGGAAGCAGATACCTGTGGGTGCCTAGATATTAGCTGGGCCAACTACCAGCACTGACTTTTCCCCTTTTTTGTCAGTGCTCCAACCACAAGGTTAGGTGGTCACTCTGTTTAGCCCGATAACAGAAGAGTTTTAGATGAATCAGTTGCTCTTACAGGTTCAAATGGAAGATGGATGGCTTCAATCTTCTTGGACATGACAGACAGGGATGTGAACCAAGGTCTTCTAGAGCTAGGCAAGCATTCCTGGGCCACTAAAGTATTGCTTCAAGTCTGAGAAACAGGCAGCAAGCTGGGGCAAAGTTGCATCTAGGAATACAAAGTAGAAGAAAGTGTTCAATTTTATTAAGCTCTCTTTTATTCCTCACTGCCTCCAGTTAATCAAAAAAAAGCAGCTCCTTCCCAGCAAGCCAGGTTTCAGGCCCTCCTCTCCAAGGCACCCAGCTCCTTACAAAGGGAGCTTGTCAGAGCCCTGTCATTGAAGGGAAGCGTACCAAAAGGTCTGGCATTGCAGTGCCCAGCTCCTTATGTGCCTCTGAGTTTATTAATGAGGTAGATGGATCTTTTGAAGGTCTGCATCTGAACACATCCCAGAAGGTCCATTCCTATTCATGACATATATTGGGAGCAATTCAAACCCAACAGAATAACTACAGCAGTAGCCTAGAAAAAAGTTAACACTTTCTTTAATGTTCTGAGAAGGCAGCATATTCCTCATGACACTTTCATCATTACAAATGTGTCTGCAGCTGAAGATGATTGTTGCCTGCTGTTTAATCAGAGGGAAATGCATTGCAATCATAAATCATTCCCATGGAGGAGTTTCACAGGCGGCTCTCCCAGCTGCGGACCCCAGGCTGCCACCCATGATGCTCCGCCACCTGTCCAATGCTTCAGGCTCTTCAAATCAGGATCCAAAGGGGTTTCTTCTCTCCAGCCCTAGAAGAGGATGTTTCATATGCAGCTCTGTAACCCGATTTGCCAGCCAACCATAGATACAAAGTAAGCTAATAAGAATTTCACACAGAAACAGGCCTGGTAGCCGAGATGAAGAATTAACTCAGGTTTCATCGCTCAGCGCTAGTTTTTGAATTAAAATTAAGCTCTTGATTTCACCCAACCCTCCCAGCCCTTCCACCCTTCCTCTTTCCTCTCCTCCCATCCCTCAGCTTTCACCTCAGGGAAAGACCTAGTGGCAACCCTTCACCTTGTGGTGAGGGGCACAGGCTTCTGGAGTCCTGGAGAGGCCAGTGGTGATGCTCTTACTGTGCAAGAGGCTGCATTTGAACATGAACTCGCATACTTGTAGGCAGCAACCTTCCTCAAAAAAGGATTACGAGACCCCTGTTCATCTTTAGGACTGTCTGAAATGGGATGCCAAAACAAATGGAGATGGATTCTGAACTTTTTTCTCTTCTGAAGTCACAGCATGCAAAGTTTTGAAAATAATGAGATTAGGTGATTACTACAGTCTTCCAGCAGATTCATTTTTTAGATGGCACTATTTATTTTAGAAATAAAACAGCAGTTCAGACAGAGACTCAGATAATCCAAAGCATGTACTGAACCTTCTTTGAAACTTAATCCATTTGCAAGCTTCTCATTTTACACTAAATGAGGGAATGTTCAAAAGAAACATATTTTTAACAGTGCATTAGATTTACCACATAGTAAGAAAGCATGAGGGATACCATTACAGAATGCCATCTCTGTGTTTTTAGGTACACCACCTCTCCATATTCCTGGGAGCTTTCCTCATCTATGGTGTGCTTAGTAGAAAATGAAGAAGAGGATGTTTTTTGAAAACAAATCATCATGCATTTATGATTAAAATCTTCTCATAATGCTTCTCTTTCATCTCTGGGGAAGGCTGCATGAGTACATCTCTGCGTACCCTTTGGAACCGTCCTATAAAATCTCAGTGAAAAAAGAGTGAAATCGGGCAGAATAATCTATTTCCTGTGCAGAAATTATCACTGATATTGGTGAGATTCAGCATTAGCGTTCTCTTTTGGCCAGCTATAACCCTATTCAGCAGTGAGATGGTCTGATACTAATTTGCCCCCGTAAACTATTTATCTGCCTTTATCATGGCAATTTGCTACACTTTATTAAGCATAATTAGTGAACATCCATATAAACAAGAATCTACAAATTTTTATGTATCGTCTCTCTAGAACTAAGACTGCTACTTAGCAAATATTCAAGGGAGAAAGCTGGCACATAAGCCCAGGGCCTGTGTGCCCTTCAGTATGGGGAAAAGTACCAGAGAGTGAGTTTAGATTCTTTTCTCAAAATCCTGTCATTTGAGTTCAGATGACAAGGTACAGACTCTGTCAGTGCTGGCATGAAAAAAACGTATTTGAGTCAAGCAAAGCTATTTGTCTAAAGCTTCCCAACAATTATATCTGGGAAAGAAAGAAGCCAAAGTTTTAGAATGAATAATTGAAATATTTTCATGAAAATGTCAAAAGAAAGCAGTATTTTTGAAAAATTGCCTAAATTACATTTTAGTAAGTGCAAAATTTAAGGAAAGGAATAGCAAAAAAGCTCTGTTTCCTTTAAATAGATTTTGACAGGATGTCTAGTGAGAAATCATTTTGTTGAACCTAATATTTTTTGTAAAATAGACCATGGGATACCATCAAGTGATTCCTACAGCAAGTTCAGAAATTCCAGTTGAATTAAAACTTATTTTATAGAAAAACTTTTTGCTGAATCTTGAGATAGTTTTAAAATAATCCTGGTTTAATGACAGTAGTTGCTGGCAGATATAACCCATTTCTCTAAAAGGTGCTTCAGTGATTGATTATTCTTATCTTAAACATTTGCCATTGATTTCTGTTCTGAATCTGAGTAGCTTCAGCTCCCAGCCATAAGAGCCTTTTTGCAGTTTTTTATGCCTTCAGAAGGTTAAAATGTTGTCTCCTAATAAATCTGCTCCTCTTATAAGCACTTATCTACTGTGAACAGGCACCATTTACCTTTAAAGATAAACTAAAAAGACTGAATGTCATGAGTTTTTGTAGTAAAGAAGATTTTCCAGGACTCCAGTATTTCTTGTAGCTCTTTTCTAGACATTTCAGTTTGCCAGTATGCTTTTTAAAATATGAAATAGAGCTGATTGCGAATACTGTTTTATTTGAAACACCTTTTCTCGATGAAAGCCAAAGCTTTCCATGGAAACATACTGATTTACAGGAGATTTCTGAACTGCCTCAGAGTTAGACCAACAATGAAAATATTTTCCAGGGATGTGGCTGACATATGTTCAAGTCATCCCAGTTCAAAGCAGGGATCTTGAATCTTTAACTCCCATAATCCGAGGGATTGAACTAATCACTCAGGCAGTATTGCTCTACCGTTGATTGTCTCCAACAATTGGAGTTGGAATTATTGCGGTTTTTGTAGCTCACTGAAGCTCAGCGGACCCAAACTGAGAAAACAGTTGTTCATAATGTGCTGTGAAAGGCAACTCCTGGCACGAAAATCTCAGGTTCAAATCCCTGATCCAAACTCAGCAAAGCAGACACTTGCAAAGCTTGAGGCATGACCTGGTAGGACCCACCACCATCCTGGGTGTCCTTTTGAGGGGTTGTCCAAAAGGGCAAACAGGTGCAGGCCCTGCTGCAGCACTCCCGTGGGATATGAGCTCTGTGGTGGCAGGGAAAGGAGATGGCTGCAGCTTGGGACCGTCAAGGAGGCTCAAATGTACCAGGTGCGAAGATGTACCTGGGCTCCAAGGCACCCTGTGGGGGACTCAGTCCAGCCACTTGAATTTAAGTCCATGATGTCCCAGGGGAATGGTGCCACTACTTATCACAGGCGAGCTTGACTTCCTTTCTGACAACAAAAGTCAAACAATTTCGGTTTGCAGGGCTAAAAATAATGACTATGCCTTGAAACACCCTACAAAACAGAATTCCTGCTTTCCAGATAATTTTGCTTTAAATACAAAAGCTGTATACAGTCTCACTACATGTGGTGGTACAGCAGCTCTGCTTCTGATTGATCTTTATTTACACAATCAAGGACTGCGTAGACTCTTGTCTTGCTACTACATCAACCTTAGAGCTCATGTTGCAATGATTATCCACCCTGATCCTTCAGTCCTTTATCTCAATCATGGTTTTTAAAAAACAATCTTCATCTTATATAAATATGGCCTACAATTTTCATTCCTAGATGAATAACCTTGCATTTAGCGGTATTAAAAAAAGATGTTTGTTGTTCAGCTGAGCCCCCTGTGCTGTCATCAACATACAGCTTTGGAAAGTTTCCATACATCTTGTCCTTCCAGCTGGAGACAAGATTTCCACAGCAGATGTGACCGAGGGAACTGAGCAAAGGGAAAGGGATCAGGACAAAGAGAATGAAAACAGGAAATTTGGGGAGATTTGCTTTTACTTGCATATAGAAAGGCAACTCCGAAAACTGCAGTGAAAAGGTTTCAATTCCTTAATGACCTACCAGCTATCTTTCCCATCCAGGAAAATCACACCACTGAGAAATGTGGAGCATCCCACACCTTCTAGAGTCCTCTCTGACACTGCAAATTGGCATTAATAACGTTCATCCCTCCTGCTGCCTCATACAGGCAATCAGTTTTGAAAGTTAGTCTTGCCCTTCTCCCTCTCTCTGTGACAAGAAATAAAAAGCAGTCCAGATGGGAGATTTTGTATGTCTGGGGTGGGGGGGGTCTGTCTGTGTTTTCTCAACATACAGATATAATTACTGGGCCTCAGGCAAAGAGAAAGACAGACAGAGAAAGAATGCGTGCCTAAAGGCACCCAGCTTCACAAGTCAACTAGGCTCTGCACAACTCTTCCAGGTAAAGGCACCATTTGGTTCCAAATTGTTGCATGCCCAAGAACATATGGGAGCCAGGCTCTTATTTTTCTGAAGCACAGGGTGGCATTTAATGTTTTGCATGGTTTGTTTTTGGTTTTTTTTAAATGACTATCCAACTTGTGCTGTGTATTTTAGTGCTTGTTTCAGCTTCCTAATACAAAGCAACTTTCCCAGAAGCAGGGTAGGAACTAGTGAAGTGTCTGTCCCAGGCAAAACAGGCGCGTAAAGGAGTTTTTTCTGTTTGGCCTGTGCTTTATGAAACTCTGTTCCCAACTCGCTCTACGGAAAGTGTAGCTTATCAAAGATGCGCACAAGCACTCTTGTAGGACTATGCCTTATATGTGCGATTTTGCCTGTGGAGTTTGCCTTTTCAATATACTCACATATAGTAGATTATTTGTAATTCCTCAACTCGAACGGATTACTCTCATCAGTGTCTGTTTTTCCTATTTATCTCAGGATGAACACAAGGGATTTATTCACCCCAGCTTTTTTTCCAAGACAACTAACTCCATCTTCTCGAGAAAGCAATCCCTGAAGCCTTTAACGTCCTGTTGAGGCTCCCGAATTACCCTTCTATTTCAGAAGACAATAACTTTCTGTCTTTTTTTGATTTGTAGGCACCCAAAAAGTTTTTCTTGGAAATGCAGCCTCCCTACAAAGCTAATTTTTGCCAGCTAGCAATAAGCTTTCTTTTCTCCTCTACCTTTCATTCATCTCCCCAAAGCCAATGGAATTCCAGGGCCCACAGAGCACAGCCTGAAGGAGAGGGGTATATCCCTGCATGGAAAAGAATAGTGTGGGTAAACAAGATAACGTGTTCATTATATACAAGTGTTGTGACTACAAGTTAATCTAGGCTCTCCCAGCCTCTACTGGTAAAATAGTTCCACTTCTCATTGAAATACGTTCCTGGTTAGTTATACAGTCCAAATTTCAAAGTGATGATCTTTGGGAAAAATTTTTAAAATCCCACAATTAAAAAACTTCTATCCCAAACTGCCCAACACTCTCACCTTTTAACTATAATGAAAGCCCAATCTGTTGGTTTTTAAGGTTTCTAAACGCAAGCCAGTAAAATTTCCAGGGAAAACAGCTTTCATGAAAGTAAAGTTTGAGGGAGAGAGCTAACATATGCATAAAATTATGTTTCAACAGGAAGATTGTCATTAACTGTAATTGCATTTTTTAAAAAGTGTAATATGTTCTTGATCTCACAAACCACTGTATGTGTAAAAGGAAAACAGAGAGCTGTACCTTCCCTGAGGCGGTGGTCAAAGGGAGGGCCTTTAATACAATGCCTGTAAAAGACACCTAGACAGCTCGTGTGAAACAAGAGTAGCTCCCTGTCACCCATTTCCCAAACCCGCCTCCGAGCCTCCAGGCCCGGCAGCGAGGTGGCACGGGCTGCGGCTGCTGTCGCACAGCTACACAGGCGCAACATCATTTCACACTAGGAAAACAATCAGTGTCGCAGCAGATTAACAAAAACCCCTTTTCTTTTCCAGAGTGGGGAATTTCTTGATTACCATAAGCTGCAACCTCATTAAAATATCACAAGGAAAAGCATATTTCTGACATTTCCAGTGCTTTTGGTTTTTTAATTCGCTCATCCTCACCAGGAGCAGTTATCAAGAGTGTGGGAGGACAACTCCTGTTAACCAGAAGCAGCCTTCAAGGGCAAACCGCTCTGATCCAGGCTCTTGAGGAAGCGGGGGAGACAATCCCCAAATGAAGTAAATCTTCAAAGGGCCGCATGAACACTATTCCGGCAAAATCAAAGTGTGTCCCCCCTCCAAGTTTAACATCCCCTTTTCCCTCGGTTTTCAGCTTCTAAACCACATAAGAATACAAACTGAGATTTTTTTTTTTCTTTTTTACTGAGATATTGAGTTTGGATTCCATTGGGTAACACTTTACAAACAAACCCCAAAACTGGTATTGATGATGCTGCAGAAAACGAACAGTGTATGAGTTAGGGTGAATACAAAATACGGGTAGAATACTGGTAACCCTGTGAAAGGTGAGATAGCAATGGAACAGTGAAAACTGTCACATCGTCACATAGAGCTACTGGCTTACCAGTTTGCAGTTGTTGTGATTTCTGAGGAGAACGGCACCGGAAGAGCATTTGGTTCATCTCCAACTGAGGTGAACCAAAGAACTCCCATTTACCTCAAACAGCTTTTTTCAAGCTTTCATAGAAAACAGGGGGCAGCTTAGGGAGAAATGTGATGGATTTTTAGTAGGAATATGAGTAGAGGTCTCCCTCTATTTAAAGCAGCTCTTGGATGCTGTTTCTAAGCGTGATATAAATTATTGGGAAGACTCAGCTAAGGAGAGGGGTGGAATCTAGCCTGGCAGTAGTTCATTTCCTCCAGCAATGCTCTTCAGATCACTAGAATATGTGGAACTAGATTAATATCAAACAGGAATTGCATTTTGAGAAAATTCCTGAAACTTTACCACTATTTTCCTTCTGCACTGGATTAAAAGCCAGACCTCTTTGAGATACTCAGTAAAATCAGACAGATTGTGCTCAAAGATTGGAGCAGGATGGAGAATGCCCAAGTTCAGGTCCCTGCTGCTTTGGAATTTTCTTCGTCCCGAGAACAAGCCCCCCACAGCAAGCTATAAGATCGGACCCCATGGGGTTATCCATTTGGCAATGCTGCACATTCCTTGTACATGCAACAAATAAGTTTTGATTAAAAGAGAACAAGAACCAGACAGGTTCTGTTGCTCTCACATGTTGACATTAGCTGAGAATCAAGAGAGTTCAAGCAACCCACCCCAAGCAACAGTAGGGATAAAAAGAATTTTTTGTTTGAAATTGCAATGCAATGACTAAATAAGTAAATAGTATTTCATACATATCCTGTCACACAGAGTTATAAAGGATATGCAGCCAACAATTACACTTGTAAAGGAAAACGAAAAGTGCATATGATATGAAGGACTATACAAATCAAATGTAAAGGTTATTTCAAAAGAAATTAACTTACTAAGGCAGGAAATTTTACCCAAGTTACCTAAATTCGTTAGCTAAACTCACAGAGGTATTTTTAAAGTATCAATAGACGCAAACCTCTACATGAGCACAAGCTCAATAGAAGGAGAGCACCTTCTCCTTGATGGTCTTTCTTTCATTTTAGATATTGACATAACATTATCTCATTATATACCTTATATATGGTGGTCATATATTATGATACTGCTTTATCTTAATCTAAGTAAGTTATAAAATAAGTTTATCAGATGCTTTGTGATCAGACCAAGCTCTTCTGACCTGTATCTTTAAAGTTTCCCAGTTTTCTAACTTCCTAATATATTAACTTATGTTAAACTGGCATGAGCTGCCTCTATTGTTAATGATTTATGCAAAATTACTGTCCTTATGTTTATCTTGTTCCATCCCTAATGGTTTCTATGTACTATTTCCTACACTGTCTTATGCAAAATATTACACTTAGACCTACTAAAACATTTAGGATTGAATGATAGCTCTACAAATGCACATGTGCACTTTGACCAGAAGTCCATTCAGTCTGATGCGTCATTTTGGCAAATCTGCAGTATCCTAACAAAAAAAAAAAAAAGAAAAAAGAAAAAAAAAAAAAAGAAAGTTTACCTCTGTTATGGAAGGAATATCTTGAATAACATCTATTCCTAGAAATTTGCAAATGATTAAAATAATGTTCTCTATTCTGCTCTAATTCTAATGAGGCTTTGAATTTTTAAGCAAAAGAAAAACACAGAAAGAAACAGCACAAACTTTTTAAAACAAATTACTAACTTAATGAATGCTTCTAATCCAGCAGCTAGGACATTTCACTTTGAATTAGTTAGCACAAAGGATCCAAGACATGTCCCCTCTAGGATCCCTCTGGGCTTTTATTGTCCTAAGTACACAATCAAAGAACAAAACCGGGTGCCTCCAAGTCATCTAAAAATCATTTCAGGGACAATCTGTGATTTTGCTCTTCATGCAGAGTGAACCACTGCATTAATTGTGAATGGAAATTTATGCATATTCAAATCCCAAATAGCCGACAGGCTTTGGCTGGCTTTTCTTTGGTCCCTTCCATTAAGCAATCATGAAAATTTTAGAAGCTCAGTTTTGCATAAGAAGTCAGCTCTTTATTGATTAATGAACTGATAGTGAATCGCAAAGGTAGATATGTTACCCCTCTGAAGACAACGTGCCCTTACATCACCACGGGCTAGATCCCCACTTAATTCAGTGCAAGGGCAGAGAAGGATCCAACTTCCAGTTTCCTCCAGCACACAGAACAAGGACTCATTTCCCTGAAAAAAAGGAGTTGCTCACCTTTCTTTTACACTCAACTTGCACTTAAGTCTATATTAGGCAGATGTAATTACTGCCATGTATAGACAGGGTCCTTTTTTTCATCCCTTTTGAACTGCTGTAAACAAATTATGCTTACCAGATGTCTGCTGGAAATACAATACAGGAGATGATAGGAAACAGTCTAGGAGGTTCTGGAGTGTGTGGAAGAGAACTTCCTGACGCAGCTGGTGAGGGAGCCCACGAGGGGAGGTGCCCCGCTGGACCTGCTGTTTGCGAAGAGAGAAGGACTTGCGGGTGATGTGATGGTTGGAGGCCGTCTTGGGCATAGCGATCACAAAATGATAGAGTTTTCGGTGCTTGGAGAAGTAAGAAGGGGGGTCAGCAGAGCTGCTGCCTTAGACTTCTGGAGGGCAGACTTTGGCCTGTTTAGGAGACTGGTTGACAGAGTCCCTTGGGAAGGAGTCCTGAAGAGCAAAAGAGTCCAGGAAGGCTGGACATTTCTCAAAAAGGAAATCTTAAAGGAGTAGGCCATCCCCATGTGCCGAAAGACGAGCCAGCAGGGAAGAAGACCGGCCTGGCTGAACAAAGAGCTTTGGCTGGAACTCAGGGAAAAAAAGAGAGCTTATGACCTTTGGAGGAAGGGGCAGGCAACTCAGGAGGACTACAAAGACGTTGTGAGGTTATGCAGGGAGAAAATTAGAAGGGCCAAAGCCCAACTAGAACTTAATCTGGTTACTGCCATAAAAGACAATAAAAAGTGTTTCTATAAATATATTAGCAACAAAAGGAGGGCTAAAGAGAATCTCCATCCTTTATTGGATGGGGGGGGAAATATAGTGACAAAGGATGAGGAAAAAAGGCTGAGGTACTTAATGCCCTCTTTGCATCAGTCTTTCATAGTAAGACCAGTTGTTCTCCGACTACCCAGCCCCCTGAGCCAGAAGACAGGCACGGGGACCAGGATGAAGCCCCCATAATCCAAGGGAAATGGTTAGAGACCTGCTACACCACTTAGACATACACAGGTCTATGGGGCTGGATGGGATCCACCCAAGGGTACTGAGTGGCTGAAAACCTGCCTGGCAGAAAAGGACTTGAGGGTGTTGGTCGACAGCCAGCTGAATATGAGCCAGCAGTGTGCCCAGGTGGCCAAGAAGGCCAGCAGCATCCTGGCTTGTATCAGAAATAGTGTGGCCAGCAGGAGTAAGGAAGGGATCGTCCCCCTGTACTTGGCCCTGGTGAGGCCGCACCTCGAGTACTGTGTTCAGTTTTGGGCCCCTCACTACAACAAAGACATTGAGCTGCTTGAGTTTATCAAAAGAAGAGCAATGAAGCTGGTGAGGGGTCTAGAGCACAAGTCCTGTGAGGAGCAGCTGAGGGAACTGGGGTTGTTTAGCCTGGAGAAAAGGAGGCTGAGGGGAGACCTTATTGCTCTCTACAACTACCTGGAAGAAGGTTGTAATGAGATGAGTGTCGGTCTCTTTTCCCAAGTAGCAAGTGATATGATGAGAATAAAAGGCCTCAAGTTGCGCCAGGGAGGTTTAGATTGAATATTAGGAAAAATTTCTTCCCTGAAAGGGTTGTCAAGCGCTGGAACGGGCTGCCCAGGGAAGTGGTGGGGTCACCATCCCTGAAGGTATTTAAAAGACGTGTAGACGTGGTGCTTAGGGACATGATTTAGTGGTGGACTTGGCAGTGTTAGCTTAACGGTTGGACTTGATTATCTTAAAGGTCTTTTCCAACCTAAACAATTCTATGATTCAAGACAAAATCATTAAGCCCAAAGAGACAGATTTTACTGGCATGGGAACATGGGACTATTAATCCCAGGGTCATGGGTCCTGCCCCACGGTGGGCACCAAAAAGGACTGTTGTGTGTTAACCCCAGTTGGCAGCTCAGCCCTACACAGCTGCTCGCTCCCCGCCGGTGGGATGGGGGAGAAAATCAGAAGGGTAGAAGTGAGAAAATTTGTGGGTTGAGATAAAGACAGTTTAATAAGTAAAGCAAAAGTTGCACACGCAAGCAGAGCTAAACAAGGAATTCATTCACTACTTCCTGTTGGCAGGCAGATGTTTAGCCATTTCCAGGAAAGCAGGGCTCCATCACGCATACTATTTATTTGGGAAGACAAAGACCACAGCTCCGAATGTCCCCCTTCCTTCTTCTTCCCCCAGCTTTTATTGCTGAGCACAACATCCCATGATATGGCATATCCCTTTGGTCCATTGGGGTCACCTGTCCCAGCTGTGTCCCCTCCCAACTTCTTGTGCACCACCACTCTGCTTACTGGTGGGGCAGCATGAGAAGCAGAAAAGGCCTTGATGCTGTCCTTATGTTCTCAACACTGTTCTCATCACAAATCAAAAACTTAGCATGGTACAAGCTACTATGAAGAAAATTAACTCTCTCTATATCTTTTCAAGCCTACTAACTTAATTGGAACATAGAGGAATAGAAACTTGGATTCAAAGGTTTGATTTTATGTTCTGGATCCCAGGCATGGTACCCGATTCTGCCTGGCCTTGCGTCTTCTCTGTACACCTGTGAGAGGGAGATTGAGAAACTGAGATAATGAACTATTTTCCATTGGAAATGCAGGCATGCCTTAGGAAAGCATTCTGAGCAGACTAATTTCTGAAGCCAAGCACCATGCAGGTGTGAGCTCCTCAAGCTGTCCTCCAAAATTCCTTCATCTCAACCTTCTCCATTTTCAGCTGCCCCAGTACAAGCCAGAGACCGCTGGAGGGCTGGACTGGCTGCTTATGCTTCATCTCATCTGCTCTGTCCACAGTGAGGCTGATGTAATTGATAATTCCTTTGCAGATTTTAACAAGGAAGGTTGAAACCACCACCACCACCTCCTCCCTATATTTCTTTTTTCCTTTACCGGTGATATCAGGGAGAAATTGAATATTGTTCTTTACACGTGGAGAGTCACTAATTAAATGCAGTCACCTCCCTCTATGTATGCCCACAGTCTTCCAATACTTTTACAAGGTGTCACACAAAACAAATATTAGCCCTAGGCAACAAAGGAGAGCAAAATAAAGTTTAGCAAAATAAATGCACTTGTACTCATGAGTCTCAAAGAATTAGTCATAGCTCATTACAGGATCCAGCAAAATCTGATGAAACTTCAAGAGGATTTTAGAAAACAATCACCATGCTGTTCCTCTGTGAATAGTCTCAAAAGTATGGGGCTAACAGAGAAGGCACTTGAAAAGAAAATAAAAGATCTCTTTTAAATTGAGTACACTACCTGTCATGAAGCTAGTAGGAATATTTTATCCCTACCAAATACAGGAAGGATAGGAAACAGGCTTTTCCTGATAAACAACCCTGGTCCTCAAGCCAGTGAGATAATTACAGCTACACCTGTCTTGGGGATGGCATGTGCCACAGGGGAAAAGAAAGAGATCAAAAAGTCATTCCCACCTCTCTTCTATATTCCTGGAGATCATAAATTACAGGAACCTACTGGGAAAGGGCTTGCTAAGCCCTTCCTCACTTTCCCACTCTCTTTAGGGAATTACCAAGTCCATATAATGCAATAACTCCCTTTTTAATCCTCTGTCAAGGTTAATAAGTTGCCCCTAATACTGACATGATAAATGTATGAGGCTAACACTTGGCTAATTGTTCTGCCCTGTGTGGATATTAAGTTCTGAAGGTGAGAAAGTAAGCTTTTGTACATTTATGGTTACATTGGAACAGAAAAACCTTTGCTTCACCTTTCATGCGCTTGGGGGTATGTGCACATGTGCCAATATATATTGTGCATGTATGCATGTATGTGGACAGAGGCTGATGCCTGTGTAAGTGTGTGAGTGTGCATCTCTCTTTGTGGCTTACTTTTCCAGCAGAATATCTGGTGGCATCTGATAGTTTATGTATGTTTATTTGTTGTGCACTAAAACTTTAGTCATGCACAGTCCTGCAAAGGCTCCCATGGCCCTGTCTGTGTTTTGTTTTCCAGGCAAACAGTGGCTGCCCATAGGAATGCTGCAAGGGAAAGCGAGAGCTTGTTTCCAGTGTCAGTTTATCTGCAATAAAACCACATTCACTGCCTCACCAGAGAAATAAATCAGGAACTTGTTGCTACTCTACAGGTTATTCTGAAATAGGTCAGTGACATGTTGACAAATGAACTGTATTCATTCTTGCCTACTGCTAGAGTTGCAGGGAACCTCAAACTCTTTGACAGATGCAGGAGATAATAAGGTGGAATTATTTGACTATTATCAGGTAAAAACATACAATGTGCCCGAAATTGATCTTCACCTTCACGATCTCCTTGCATCACCTCTGAATTATGCCAATTCCTCCTCATTTCAGAGAAGAATTTTCTCAGTGCAGAAACTAGAGATCAGCGGGTATCACTCCATCGGGATACAATGAGGATGACATTTGAGAAGCATCTTTGACTTGTTATGGTCTTTTCTCATCAGTATAGCTGTCTCAGGAAGTAGATTTTCAAAGACAGAGACAGACAGACGTCTTTTAAGATGTTGTGACACATTCCTCAGTAACTCTAAGTGCACTTTCAGTGTGATGATATGCCATGATGCCTTGTAAAAGATCACGATCGATGAGTACAACAATTGTGCCAAGACTAACTAAGAGAATTCATGAAACCAGAAATTTGAAGTCAATGCAGAGATTAATTTAAACTAGAAGAGTTCTTAAAAAAGCTAGACTGATATAGTTGATAGCTAGTTTTTGCTCTCTCTCTCTCTTACATTTTCTTGCTCTTTCTTTCTCTTTCTGTGCCTTAGTTAAAGTCTAGTCCAAATCACTGAAAAATATATTTGTTCAACAGAAACCTCAAAATATTCTCTTGAATTTCTTGGCAATTCAAATTCTTCACCTTTTAGTGGGGAGGAAAAAGTTGTAGGCAGGTGAGAATGAAGAATGAATATATGTGGCCACTAATTTACTGATGCAGCACATCAGAGATGGAAATAGTCACAGTGAATTTTTGCTTTTCTCCACAATATTGAAAATTTGAAAAACAAACAAAACACAAACCCAGCAATAATTCCTACCAAATGTAAATTTTCCAGCTCCCTGAGAAAGGCCATCTGGGGAGGCAAAAATAGTGTAATGTGAATATGTGTCCTGCTTTCTTTTCACTAAAGGAGACATTACATGAAATAGCATCATCATTGGTTTAGTCATAGCATTTTTCACTTTGAGATTTCAGAACATTGCCAGTATTTATTTTTCCACTGGGCTCATCCTCAAGCTCTTTCTGAATATGCATGAATAAATTCCTGCCATATATATTCACTTCTAACAGCAACAGCTTAATTGCTCTGGTCATAAGAGCCTATAAATTAATATTAACAAAGAAGTTATGCTTTCATTGTGATCATTCCTCAAACAAAAATACTCCAAGTGTTCAAGAGAACTGGCCCAGGCAAAACTTTGGGGTATAGGAAAGAACAGAGGGATTTCACGGATCCATCTGAGATCTCAAACATGAAAAGCCAAGTTTTAGACCATCCTGGATGCACTTTGCAGTAATTTAAAAGCAAGAAACTTCTCTGTAGTCTACATAAGCATTAATATATCAGCAAAGGGGTCGTGTCCCTCTTTGCTCACAGCCAGAGCAGGGAAGGGCTGGTTGCAGGGTAATGGATCTTCTCCTCAGACTGCAGCAGGTGAGGGGGCAGGACCAGCACTATCGATTTTGTACCATTTCAGTTTGTTGCTGGTGTCAGGAAGAGAATTTGAAGCTACTTAACACCGCACTTTCCTTCCTAGCCCTTGCTCTGCTTGCAGCCTAGCCCTCGCTTCCCTCAACACTTGCTTTCTTTGGAGAACAGAGGAACGAAGCACTTCCCCAAAGCTGAAACAGTAGCAAGAGTATTCCCTCATCCTTTAAATGTGTGTGCTGCTGTTGTCTGTGCCTGTGATTTGCTTAGATGGGAGCTGCCAAAGCTTCCAGCACGGCGAGCGTCAAGAGGCATCCATCACCCAATATACCTAATAGGCTGGGATAGCCCTTGCCTACAGTTTTCTGGCCCTCTCATCTACTCTTCTGGCTTGCAGCTAAACAGCTGCATGAGGAAATGAAGACAAATGTTTTCCCACTTTTCCCCCACAAATTGGTAATTATCATTTCTTTTTAGTGCACAGTTACTGAGAAAAAAAAAGAGTTAAAACACAGCCAGTAATCAATGAAAAATTCTTGAACAAAAATAAGTGACTGATTCTTCAGTAAGCAGTGCCTCACAGATACACCCATAAATAATCCCCGGGTACCACTGTGACAGGGTAGTCTGGCCAACAGCACAACACAGGTCATGCAAGTTTCAGGAGTGAATTATTTCTGTTTGGACAAGTGTGTCCTCTATGGAAGAATGACCATTTTTAATGTCACAGTTTTCAAGAATGGAGAATCCATCACAATTCAAGTAGAAGTTATTCCAGGCTTAACTACATCCATGGTTTGAAGTGCGCTTCACGTTTTAAGGTATTGTCTCTCGGGAATGTCATTTGAAATGTTCAGGTTATTAGATGGCTTCAAGTTCAGAAAAAATCCACATAAGCTTTCTACAGGACAGAACATATTGCTTTCCTAGAGTATTTTTTTTTTTTTTAATGTTTAAAAAAATATAACTCTCAAACTAACAGATCTGCCTGACCTTCAGTCTATCTATTTGAGGTGTCTTGTAGAAGTATATAGGGCCTTTGCTTCTCCTTTAGTCTTTGCACCACTTGGAACTGATAACGACATTCGTATGCTGGCTAACCCTCCCCTGAAGGAACCCGGAGCGATGGGAATGTTTACCTCACTGGACAGGCTTCCTGAAAAAGCTTATTCTTCTTGCAATAAGGCATCTACCCTTGTTTGACCCTGCATTTGAAGTCAAGATAATATGTTGCTATGGATGTCACAAGCTCAGCATAATTTTCCTTCACTAGAAGCTCAAATGCAGTCAAAGGAGGAGATGGGTTCAGAGAAGGCAAGATCCAATTTAATTGCAAATAACTATAAAATTAGTGAGAGATAAATTGGTTTATGGCTTACAAATAAAAAAGAGCTAAGATTTCAATTTCTAGTGTGGCCCTTGATCCTACTGTCTGGCACAGACGTACACTTTTGCACTCCTTATGTATGTGCTAAGTTAATGTAACGACACAACACCAGCCCTATCCATCTATTTTAGAAGGAACTAGCATATTTACATTATCTTACATTCACATACCCTGTAACAAGTGCCCTAAATTGAATCAATGGCAATACTTCTGTTGAATTTTCTATTCGCTGAAAAATGCGAATCAACAACTACTACATTTTTTATGTATTTCAGATAAAATGCAAAGGAAAAAAAGACAACTATAATCTTCATATTTTACTTTCCAAACTAAGGAGAAAATCCCACACTTTCTCCCTTGTAAGTTGTTTTTCTTCCAGTTTAAGCCTTATGCCTTCAAAAGTCCCTTTAATGGGAAGTTTTGGCATATTTCTTCACCAACTACAAAAAACCTTTTTTTTTTCAAATTGCAAAAAATGTGGAAAATAAAGGTTTTGTAAATATTTTAAATACACAAGAAACAGCTTCAGGTGTGGCAATGCCAAATAGCTTCAGCTTTTGCAAGACAATTGCACTAAATAGACTTATCATCTTTCCCAACACCTTCTAATACTAAAAAATGTACCTATGCCAGTGACCCAAGCCCCAGGGTATTGACATCATATAACGTCAAAGAGAGAAGAGAACTAACTGGTGGTTGCTGAGCTCTGGTTCAGCAGAGGATCCTGTGAGAAAGTGTCTCCAACTCAAGTGTAACTGAGTGCTGAGGTTTTTGCCTGGGGAGGGCAGGAGGTCAGTGTCATGCAGGATCCAGAGCAATTCACTTCCTTTGAGCATAATGACAGCTGATGTTTCTCTAAAATTTTGCCCCTGTCAGCACAAGGCCCAGAGACAAGGTGCAGTCACTGCGCTCTTCTTTACAGAAGAGGAAAAATGGTTATCTATCTCCAATACAAAGTACTAGTAATTGTTTGGAAACTCCTCAGACGGGAAATAGGAATTTTTTGCAAGTAGAGCAAATTCAGTGTAAAACAAACTGATGCTTTTCCTCTGCCACCTCCCACTGTCATTGACAGTTGTTATTAATGACAATTAAATCATCCGTCACAGATGCTGTATTGCTTTAAACTCTCAGCGCTAAAATGCTACACCATGTACTTACAACGTTTTTACATCACTGACATCATTTACATCACTCTTAATGGCACAGCACAGGGCATTTCTCCGCATGTCCACAAGTCAGACTGGTAGCTCACAGGTGTATTTGCCCACAGTCATCCTTTACGTAAAATGAGTGTAAAATGTTAGCAAATGGTAGAATGGTGACTACAAATGACTACAAACAGCCTCAGATCAGACCAAAACTTATGCACTAGAAGGCTTCACCAGGGATAATGTTAAAGGCATGATTCTAAGAGAAAATACCCTATACTCTCGAGATAGTTTCCAAATGGACCTAATTAACAACTTAAGATGTTAATTGTGCTGAAGCCCAATGTTGCCCAAATCATGCCTCATTTTCTGAACCATCCTCTTATACTCTTCAATAGTCTTTAGGTAAACTGTCAAAGCTCCTTGTACAGTTGAATGTCATCGGAAGATTACCCTTACATAAAGGAATCCTCCAAAGGATAAAATAGTCACAGTAGAACTCAAGACTGGACTGAAGTTTTATTTCACCTCCTAAGAGACTGCTTCTTTCATTGTTTTTTCTCAGTAAATATAATTGGCGCTTTTTATTCCCTAAATGAGACATTTTCATTGCATCATGTCTCTTGCTACTGTGAAAGTTAATCTCTGTCCTTCTTTCCTACCTTCCTTCCTTCATTTCTCCAAATCATAGGCCACCTTTAGTGTTGATTAAGTCTAGAGGATTTTAGGACAATACAGAACAAGGACATGACTTTAAAGGTATGAAAGGTTTATCATTATACTGTGTGTGCCATAAGATGCTAGCTAAAAGGGCACAAACGCCTAAGACTGCAATAGTTTACACGGCACACAAGACAATTCATAATAAATTATAGCCTGTTTCTAAGGATGAACACATTTAGCTCAGTTGGCTATGAGTTTAAAAACAATTATAAATTAAAAAAAAAAATTGACATACTGCACAGCCAAAACATAAAACAAGTAGGGAACAAAATAGGACCGCATCACCTGCAATTCCAGCAACTTTCTGAATTGCCTTGAGGTTGCATTTTTCTAACAGACACTAATTCACTTTTTTTTTCCTTTTGGAAGGGAAATCAGTTCTCTTTGACTGTAGTTTCTTTTACGCCCTCTTTACTTTTCCCTAGTCTTGCAACAGCCTGGCAATGCATTGCTACTAGACAGCCGTGCAAAACCTGTGCTGAAGAGTGTGTGCGGAGAGGCAGATGAGGTATTTCCCTGCATTGGGAGTGCTGCGCTGGAGCCAGGTACACAGGCAGGAGGAGTCAGCACTGCCCACCGACGAGGTGAACGGGCAGAGCTGGGACACACAGACCGCACTTTTGGCAGCATGGGAATGTAGCTGGAAGATCTCCGACTCTCTGGCAAAAGAAGCGGACCAGCCTATGGGCCTGCACCAGCTCTGGCTCCAGCTCTGGTTTTCCCATGTCATATTCTTTTTCATTGCAAAGGATTTATCCCCCCTTCTAAATAGACTAAATCAAACCCTGAAACAGAAATGATCTTAAAGTAAGCGAACCCTGCTCTGTTCCCTAAAAGCAAGACTTAGTAAAAATAACAAGACTTATAAAACCAAACCAAGCCACTACACAAAATTCTGTAAGGTTGTATTAATAAATAATATTTATATTGATTTAGCCAAAGTCTACATTAGTAGCCATAAATTGTCAAAAGCAGCTTCATAAATTTTCTGTTGACCTGCGTTTCGCAAGTTTGCCTATCAGTTCTGATGCGTTTGCTTTTTGGAAGTATAAGCATAAAGCATCTGTTATCTATAGGGGAAAGTAACAGGCACCTTTACTGCACTGGTGCTCTAATCAGCCCATGCAAGCCAGGTAGAAGAGTATGCAGTTATTATTTGACCGGTGATGGACAGCAAAGTACTTCTTAGAATATTCTAGTATACCAGAGGGTTTTTCAGGGTCACCCCACCTCTAGGAATGAAATGACCAGTGACAAATCAAATTACTCAGACTCTGTTTTGTCACTTCACTTGAATAACAAGAAGATACTTCTCTTAAAGCATGGCTGTAATAAAATGGAAATGTTAACAAATATAAAACAAAGTAATCTATTGTAATGCTACTTTGCAATATATGTGCTTCTTCAGCGTCTCAGTTAGCTTTCACCTCAGTTTCTCCCATTCTCCTGTGCTAAACTAGAATATCTCCGTCTGGTAAAATGCAGTCTCTCTTGTTTTTGTGGTCTTTGCTGCCTCCTTCTCTCTTGCCCTCAGAAGAGGGGAGAGCACAGAGCTCCTTCTTCATTAATACCAAGTCCACAGTATTCCTGCTAGAGTCATTCCTCCTTTTCTTTCTGTAACTATCACATAAAGGCTAACATCAAAAAGGTAAAATTGGGAAAGAAAACTCCAATCCACATCTACACTGTTAATTTCTGAGTGGTTACTCTCCCAGGCACGTTCATTTCCTAACATATAGTTCTTATATTTTTCCTAAGCTTCCATTAATTGGACTTTCTTATTCTGGTGCACATGTAAAAATAGATTCTGACATCTTTACTGCACAAGTAACTCCATCACTGACACTGGCTCCTCTCAGAGTGAGTTATCCATTAGTGTGACCTGTGAGTACACCTGAATACCACAGGTGTAATTTGTTGCTGGTAGAAATGGTAAAATATAGATCTTTGGATAAGAATTTTTTGGAATGAAGGTGGAGTGATAGAGAGACCACACTGTTGGATAAGACACCACAGTCATCAAACCAGCAATTCAGATTTCAGAGATTTCAGGTCACCATGAAGAAGAACATATAACAAACCTCATTAAAGCCTTAGTGTCTCCTAAAATGATGATACCTCGGGGATCAAGGACCCCGCCAGGATATGGCCTCATGGTTTCAAAACAATAGGATTCCAGTTTGGAAAGCCCCTATTTGTCCACACAGTACCTCAATGGATCGCTGCATGTATTTATTCTGCCCCAGAGGTGACGCAAGCCTTTCTGTGTTTGCCAAGCCTCTAATGTCAACGTTGGCTTCCATTAGCTATGGAAAGGTTGCTATCACTAATCCTACTAATAACAGCAACTTGCCAGGCCTCAGTTGCTTAATGGACTCACAAAATGCATACAGCTAGTGATTTCCTTCATTCACTGTCAAAACTGAGGTCAAAAATAATCTCAAGAGACCCCAAACTTGGCCTTTTCAAAATTTTATGCTTGTCAAATTTTAGTGCAGAAGATGAATAACCAATGTAAGCACTGGGAGAGCAACAGTTTGACATGTGCAATGCCTCAGACTGATTCAGATATACAGACGTTTGTGTGTCAGCAGAATCAGAAACAGGATGATCCGTCAGTGGTGCTCACAATGGACGCGTCTAGCTCCCGTCCAAAACGGACCCATTACCGTTAGCATATCCCTGAATTCATTCTTTACTTTCTATGTGCGAGAGCAATCAGGCAAACACTAAAGTATTGCCTCCCACTCCTCTACAATTAGCTTTCCTTTTAAAAGCTTGCTACAGGCTATATTCACGCTGAGAAAGAATTGCGAATTGTGCAGGAAACCTATTTCCCCTCAGGGAAAGAGTGGGCCGTAATTTTATTCCTTAACATTACAAATTATGCTTTTCTTTGCTTTAAAGGTTAGAAAATGCAGCGAAGATTAATAACATCACTGTTATTAATTATGACCCACCAAAATACAAATTTCCACAATAAGGAGGGAGTATTCTCAGTGGGAGACTATCCTGCTGGTGAAGAGAAATGACTTCGGAAACAGCCATGCCCGAGTCCACTGACAGAAAGCAATTAGAGCTTCTCTCCAGCACTTAGAAAACAGGCAATAGTATAATTGACTCATTGTACTTTTTTGAAACAAACCAGCCAGACAATGAACAGAAAACATAACCATGATACCTTGTGTCAAACTGGAGTCACAAATCCTGTGGAACGAAATGGTAGCAAAGAAATATACGACGACTGCGGGCAGTAAGAAGACCCCGACATCAGTAGCAGATTAGATAACTAGACTGACAGACCACTTGTAAATAATGATGCAACTGTACTTAACATAGCATAGGAAAATACTTCACTTTATGAACCTACCCTCAGATGTTAAACATTGTTTTTACTCTGTGCATGTACATGCATGAGGGAAGGGACAAAGACAATTTATGAACAGGCTACACACAGTTCATGTGATACAAGCAACACACCTGCAGTGGAGATGGAATGTAACTTCCAAAGAGAGTTACACGCTGGATCTAAAAAGAAGCTTAGGTCCTAGAGCACTGAGCACTGAGCATCATAGATACCTATAGGGAGAGGCCGTCAGCTGCTGCGGATCTTTGTATGGTTCACAGACAGTCTGGAACCCACAAGACATATTTTGAGCGTATATTCATAGAGCTAGCCAAATAGGGAATGCAAAAGTAAGGGGTTATGCCGTCAGTTTTCGTTGGCAGGCCAGTGGTATCTGCCCTGGAAATCAGAAGGTGAGTACAGGCTTTAATCTGGAAAAGGTGGTGGTCAAACCAGAATCCCTTTCATTACTACAACCATTTTCTGCCCATGTTCAACCGGAAAGAAAAAGAAAAAAAAAAAGTAAAGGGGAAAAACCCCCTATGACTCAGTTTACAGCCACTACAGAATCATCTCAGTGTATCCTTTGTGGTTTGTAGCATTTAATTATGTTTCTAGGGCTTTGATGGTCATTTTTTTCAACAATAATACAATTAAATTAAATTTTATAGTTCTAGTGACTGATATGTGCTTCCTGTATTTTAGGTTTCCTGCAAAGTTTTCGGGTCAAACTAAAAATGGATTTTTTGTCACTAGTTGAAATAAGTGACATTAAACACTATCTGGAACTGGATACCAGTGATTTTCAATTAACATTAAATAGGAAACTGTTTAATATTAATTGTTATTAAATGGGCACATTAGTATTAAATTAATGCTAAATACATAGACAAACTTTCCCATTAAGCAAGACAATATTAAGCGTATTCAATCTTTTAAAGTATGCACTATTCAGTCCCAGGTTTCCTCAGCTGAAAGATGCTTCTTGATAAACGGGCATTTATCCCATTTATGCCCCTTTAGCTACCAGCTCCATTTGATCTCCATTATAAATATTCACTGGATAAGACATTCTGGTAAATTTTGCTGTGCATTAATTCTATGGCTCCCGCCAACTAATTGTCCTTTTCTTTGAACATTTTCATTGAGCTTCATCTCACACATACCGTTAACTATTTTTTGCTGTTCCACAGGATAAATTCATAGTGTTTGGTGTTTCTCCAATTTAAATGAAGGCCAAATGCTGATATCAATAAAACGGTACTGCATAGGGAAGAAACAAATGCAGAAAAAGGCTTGATATCGTTAAAAAGACAACCAGTCCCATAACTTACTCCTCACTTATAGCAGCTGGCAGCTTCTAAGATTTGGGAATCATTTTTAACAATGAGCACTGTGTGAATCAAAAAATGGTCATATCACGATATTTGTTCACTGGAAAACCTTGCTACTGGCTGAATCATAAATAGATGTTGAGTTGCACGGTGGGGAGGGTACGTACCATGAGTTTTACCCAAATGGAAAACCTAAGAGGACTATATGTGTTGGACCATATCTGAAACCTACATGTTCAGATAGTCTTGATGAGAAAGAACCGGATTCCTCTGTATCTCTGAGATTCTGAAACTCCTTTGAAATCTTGTTTGTTGGGTATGTTAGGACACAGCTTGAAATCTGAATTATTCATAATCAAGGAAGCCTTGGGTTTTTTAGTCACCAGATGGACCTTAAGCCATAGAGTGGACAAGACCTCTTGGATCACTGAGTCCCATCTCCTGTTCTCACAGCGATCATGTTCTTAAACTCCTTGAACAAATTTATCAAACTAACATAAAAGTTAACATGCGAGTCTCTCAAAAGAGGCAGCTATGTCTGGCATCTTAAGCTTGGAATTGAAATATCTTCCCAGAAGGGAACAAAGACATAGGCAGTGTATTAATGAAATCACAGTATAAATATATTTCAAAAGGAACTTTTCATTTTTCTCATCTAAAGACAGGAGTTCAGTAGCTTAAAATGTATTTTTCAGTGAGTTTGTGAAAGCCTCAGCCTGCGTATTCTTACACAGATGAGCTGTTTTAGATAGAATAAGAAGCAATTCTTGCAGTCTGCAAACATTTAGTCTTACTGAATTGTCTTCAGAGAGAAAGCAATACAGCATTATACAGGAATTTCGTGCAAAACAGCTTGTCCTGTGTTTGTGAAGTAGCAGCACATTAAAAAACTGGTGCGACAGTTTGATGGGTTTCCATGGAAACTGCTAGACTTGACTGCATGGGTGCACAAGCAAGCTTGCCAGGTGCCCGTTACTGGTTTGGAGGAAGGAAAAATTATATTTCCATGACAGCTATAGATTAGCTGAGCAAGTCGCTTCCCAAAGTGATGTACTTGCAAAAATAGATAAGCGCCAACCAGACTAAAATTTGTTTGCACTTTCTACAGCAAGATGCATAGTTTGATGTCCCCTTGAAAATGTCCAGATTGCAGTTTCTGCCCGTTGACTGTTTCACCCAAGATACTACGGTCTTCTGCTGCAAGGTAATTTTCTGGAAAAACCTCATAACATAACAGGTAGGATGAAGAAACCAAAATTGAAATGGGAGAGTTATTCCTTCAAAGAGAACCACACAAGCATTTTGGACACTAGTGAAACAAATGTGTGATAGAATGAACCACAAATAGGGCTTATTTGATAATCCTTTACATTCACTACACTTGTCTGCTGGGCTATTTTTGAGAATCCAAACATAACCAGGCCCTCAGCTAGTGTGAATCACCAGTGCTTTGATGAAATCAGTGTAATACCGAAAGCTTCTCTAAACTAGAGATTTAACGCAGTATTCTTCAATGGGCAGATATAGATTAGGAACAAGGGACAGGCTCAATTATACCAGGTGCCTCATGTACGCTTTCTCAGTGCGAGTCTGTTGTCTTCTTCATTAACTCTTTGAGCACAACTGACATTTAAGCAATGCAAATGCCAGAATGTCACGGTCACACCAAGTGAGAAAGAGAGTGAACAGTTCAGGAGAGTTTTAAACCTCTGAAAAACGGCATAGGAATATGATTAGGGTAACTGCCCCTGATTGCAGACTGATTTACTTTTGCGATCCAACTGATAAGAAGTCTCTTCAGAGGCCACTTTAAAAATGCTAGGGGTATGTGAACAAAATCTCACAGAAGTAAATTCACCAGTTTCAGCTGACAAGGAATTTGGTTTTATATGCTGGGGAATACTCAGGGAGGAGAAAAATGGGCTGTACAGAAGACGTGCATAGAAGGAATTATAGAGATCCTGAAGCAGCTGGCCTAAGTCCAAAGAACATGGTGCAAGGGTAGAAACTCAGATGTTTCATTATTTTGTCTAGGTCCATGAGTCTCTCGCACAGTTGGAAGTGAAAGCTTTGTCAGTATGTAAGAATCTTCTAATGCTCAGAATTTCCAGGAAAATCAACTTTTGAACAGACTGCCTACAGGTATTGTGCTCTGGGAAACAACAAACAACTGGTGAACCTTGCGTGTCCACATCCGTGCAGGACATAATTGCATCCCAGGAGCTTGCTTCTCTGAAGGGAGTCTACACCCAGGGCGTTTACAAGACACATCAAAGAAGAGAACACTGTAACTTACCCAGACCAAAGACAGTGCTTATAAGTACTTAGGCTTATTCCTTTACATGCCAGAACAGCCTGCTAAGCCACTGAAAATGAGAGGTCCATTAAGGAGTCACTGAAGAAAAGCTGAGGACTTTCATGAATGGATCCTCTGAGCTCTGTCATTGCCCAGGGCTACTCTTGCACAGCTGTTAGCCCAGATGGTGATCTCAGATTTTGAATCACTATAACTGTTAATTAAAGCCTCACCTATAACAAGTCCAACAATTCAGGAACTTTTTTTTTATGGATCTTTAGGCATACATTTAAAATGGCTTTGTACCCACCCTCGACTTCAGTGAAGACTATTTGCTTAGATTATTCATTCTATTTAAACTCACAAATCTGGAGGACTACCTGTATTTATTTACCTGTGGTTTGGATGTCTGAATTCCTAATATAGTCACTGGACATCTAGGGCTCATTCATTTGTCTACATATAGGTCCATAGTGCTGTTTCAGTTATCCTATGGTATCTTTTCTGGCTTTCATTTGTGTGCAGAAAAGCACAGGATTCCCTTGTGCCCTGCATCATATTTGCCAGTGCAAAGATGATACTTCAGGTACCTTAATGGAATTTCTCTTGGTTAGATATTTACATACAGGCAGCTAAATAAAACACTGATTCTCATTTGAGTAGAAAGGATACTTATGCACCCAACTCGCATGGAGATACTGCTTTCAGATTCCTAATGTAGGTGTCTACAGTCTGAATCTCATCCTCACTTCCAGCCTCTCTTTCTAAACCACGGATACTTGCTTATGTGTCTTTATGCTTAGTCACACCCCAAATGGTATCTCTAGCATCAAGCAGTCACGTCAGTAACAAGTGATTGTTTAAAAAAAGTTGTATTTCACATAGCAGTCTCCTAATTATATAATCATGTGACTTTATATTAATTCAATGATACCCTTTTAAAAAGACCAGCAGCTCCACAGAGATTAACAGCAATATTCAATGGAAGCCTAGGCCTAAATATTTTTTTTAAATACTTGCTTGCTCTTTCACAAATGATTCCTTTTCAAAACGCACCTTATGTCTCTCGTAAAGAAGTGGGTTACTGCACCTACTTTAAATGTTGATCTAAACCTTTCTGAAGGGTCCAGCCATGAGTCCTTCTGAGGGGCAGCTACTGAGACACACAACTGTTGCAGATGTTCTTTCTTTTCATATGGCTTCTGGCACAGATGGGCGCTTGTGTTGTAACAGTAGAGGAGGCAGGAGTGAGCGCTATCACTGCCCAGAGGGCAGCTGGCAGAGGTACAAAACAGTCGCTGAACCCCATACGTTGCCCAGTGGGCTGAGAACAGGACAATGTAACAGCTTCGGAAAAGGCACAAATGAGTGTTTTGAACACGCGTCCATTATAGCATGTGGTACTTTTCCATTCTTTCGTTTGACTAAATCACAGCTTCAGGATAAAACGATGAGACAAAGAGAACCTTGTACAAATGTATTTAGTATAATGGCTGAATGAGCTGACTCTGGAGAATCTTGCATGTTCGAGCCATTTTTTCTTTCTGGTTTTTCTTGACACTAATTCTGTCTCTTGTTTCCTATAATACATAATTGATATGGAAATTAAAGCATGAGTGAAGATCAAACAAAAAGTCACAGTACTTGAACTTTGTTATTCTTCCTTTCCTGGACGAAGTAATTTGTATTACAGTAATGCAAACTCAGTTACACTAAGCAAATATCAATGTCTGAAACCAAAGACACAATACTGGACAGTAAGATGCTGGCTGAAGGATTTGCAGAAGATTTTGGGGTTAATAAAACATATAACTTTACGTATTTCTGAAGCCAAAGTTTGAACCAGGAACCCTTTTAACCTCAAAGTACTGTATTTTTGAAAGGAGACAAAAGACAAGAGCTGTCAGCAGGATCCCGTAACTTCCCTTTCTGTTACATGCATGCAATGTTTATTATAGTTTTTAGCTCTCTACTGATAAGAAGCCTTTGTCAAATGGCAGATTCACTAACTTACCTGTACTTAGCTGCAAATGACATCTTGCAACCCTTTCAAGCCTATCAGATAAAGAAAGTATTGGTCACATAATGGGGCTTGAATATAGCAGAGGGTTGTTCTACACTAAATATAATCACCATCTCCATGGCATAAGAGTATCAGAAAAGCACATGAAAAAGAATTATGAAAACAAGAAGAGAAACACAAAACAATTCCGAAAAAGTACATTGAACTTCCCAGTGGGCATCCAGAGTTTTAAGAGGTTTAAACTCACATATCCATACACTCTTACAGATATGCGTATCATCCAAGTGCTGCAGTCAAATGAGAATGTCTCAACATATTATGTCCTCCCCTTGAGCTTTGTACAGGGTTACTCAAAAAGAAGTCCTAGCAAAGGTTTCCACAGGCTTGAAACACACTTTGAATTCAGGATCTAGAGTTTTCACTCATACTGACACTAGATACTGTGAAAAAATATCTTTGGCTGTGTGACAGCAAATTAATCAGTCCTATGAATAATGAGTCGACCAGAGTGATAACATTCTTGTCTGTAGTGTGACAAGGCAAGAATCTGATGAAGCACTAAAGAATATCATGGTCTTCTTGCAAGTTCTACTTTATTTTTAAAAATGACCCTCAGCTGGTTTGGGTGGATTTTGCAAGGGACAGCAAACACTCTTGCTGATATAGGTATTGCTTCTGCAGATGTTGAGGGGGCTTCCTTCTGGGAAGGACTGCACTCATAAGGACATGGAAGCAGCTTATGTTTTCATGGAAGTTTCACTTAGAAGACAGATATGCTATTTTGTGAACCGATAACCTGAATATGGGGCACAGATGTGCACAATGTAAAATGTACATTCGGTTTGTCTGACTTAATTCTTTAGACTTAGCCACAGCTGAGGTACCTCAGGAATAGAACAAACACCAGGAGCCAGCTAAGGACTTGCAAATGCTTTGATTCATCAAAGATTATGCACACACTTTTGGACTTTAGCCAAACGACAGATAGATGCAAAGGCTTAAAACAAAATCCATACTTAAACGTTGGCATGTACTACAAGTCTTCCAGAACTGGGGCACAAGCCAGCAGGAAGAGTTGCCCTATGTTAAACTCATCTGGGAGACATGTACTCTGTTGCAGCTTTATAACACGTGAAGCGCGATTTGGGAGAATAGTTTCCCCATTGTACATGAAGATACAGTTCACTTCTCAGTAACACTTCATAACTGTAGGCTGTTCAATTAAATTTGACTGCAACAGGATTCTTCTAGATTGGCTTGCTGCATCCCTCAAATTCATACAATCATTGGAGTGCTGGCTGGAAGGGATCTCTTGATGCCTCTAGTTCTGCCTCCCATAAGAAACAGGGCTGTTGCCAACACTAGATTCAATCAGCTGTTGCTTTGCCTAGCTGAGTCCTGAGAACCTCCAAGGACAGAGAGTCCCTGACCTCTCTGGGTAACCTGCTCCACCCTCCCAGTGAAGAATTTTTTCCTAATGTCTAACCTGAACCTCCAAAGCTGCAACATGTGACTGTTGCTGCTTGTTACATGATCTGCCACTGTTGAGAAGAGTTTGTCTCAGGCATGTCTGTAGCTCCCGACTAAGTAGCTGTATGCTGCTGTTAGTTTGACCCACGGTCTCTTCACCAGGCTAGGCTAGCCCAGCTCCCCAACCTCTCCTTGTAGGTCCGTGGTCCAGGCCTCTGATCATCCTATTAGTCCTCTACTCGACCCTCTCTAGTCTCTCCCCTTCTCTCTTGGGCTGTGGAGTCCGCAAACTTGAAACTAGTGTTTTGTTGTTGACTTCATCAGTGTCAAATTATGACCTCCCCTTGGACTGCTGACCATGCTGCCCCTGACATTGCCCACTATGCAGTTTGTGTTGTTTACAACAAGAGCACACTGCTAGCTCTCAGTTCAGCCATCTGCTGTAACCCCCAGGTCCTTTTCAGCCAGCCTGTTCCCAGCCTGCGCTGATGCCTGGTGTTATTCCTCCCCAGGTGCAGAGCTTTGCACTCCCCTTCCCGCACTTCATGAAGTTCCTGTTGGCCCAATACTCAAGTTTCTTTGGATTTTAACTCTGCTGTTCAGCATGTTAAGCATCCCCCCAATTTAGCATCATCTGCAAATTTGCTAAGGGTATGTTCTGTCCCCAAAGTTGAGTAATTAATGTTAATACAAGCTACAGGAATTAGTACTGATTAGATGTTATTCTATGGTGCTCCCAAAGCTCATGTGAGAAAAATGAAACATCCCAGTCAGGATTTCTAGTTGTCAAGAAGCAACCACGTATGGAATGCCAGAGTCCGCAAAGCAGAAACATCTGCTGAATAGTTCTTGCTTGTTGCAGCACAGTGTACTCAGGATGAGCGCAAAATGAAGAGAGAAAAAGACATGCTCAAAAAGAATTAATGAGAGCAGAACAGATAAAGTGGTTAATAAAATGTGGATGAGAACTGGCAGAGTGGGAAGTATTTGCCATTTTTATTTTGTCTATAGCATTTGTATTCTAGCTGAGTTCTTCACTGTGAATTTATCCCCCCCAATGTACAACATACCTTTGAGGTGCTTCAGAAGTAGAAACTGCAAACAAAACTTTACAGTCTCTAGTGTTTTAGTCATAGGTTCCTCCATACATGTAAGGAATCAGTTTTTCTCTACCAGGAGAATATTTCCCAGGTAAGTGAGGGCTGATGATGTCATATGGGATAAAGTGTAGTCTTCTAGGAGCCAGGCTCAGTCTGCACACAGAAGAAAAAGAAATCAAACCACCTTTTGTGCTGTGCACTGACTAAGGATTTCTTAAAGCAACTTTCCTGATTCACTCTTCTATTCTTCTCCAGAAAAGGTATCAATCAGGTTATTTGCACTTAGCACAAGGCATTGCATTTCATTAGGTTAGAAGAGTTCTCCATTTTGCTTGACCCTACCTTTCACATATCATCTTTCCTCAGGACAAAAAAAGCTTCAGTGTTCAGTATCACTTCATATAATTATTGCAGATTGGTCATGGCAAGGGAAAGGAACATTTGAGATCCACAGGAGGGTGATTTCTTTTGATGGAATTGAGGACTTACATGTCTCCAAAACCAAAACTTACACAGTTTTTCTCCTGAAACAGGGAAGAAAACCCTACGAAACAAGTACCTCAAGCCTGAATAAGGACTAGGCGAGTGACCACTTTTTTCAGGGAATGTGTTGATCCTGACTCCATTTCAGACACAGTAAGCCTGTTCTGTGCCACGGTAACTCCACCAGAAGATACACGGTTTTACCACTAAGAGGCTCCCATGCATCCCATAACAGCTCCTACGACTTGAAAATCAGTTTGCTTCATGCTACGTTAGTCCGTATCTCTGAAGGACCGCTGAGGAAGGGCTGTCTGTTCCTCTGGTGACGTGACACTGCACGTTTTCCCACGTTTTACTGTTTGCATGGGGCCATCAACGTAGGCCATCCACGCTTTATTTGCATGCTCAAAGCAGTGGCATAGTCCTCCTTGCACTAATAAACAGTTAATCCACAAAAGTGGAACAGCTACCACCAGTTTTCTTGAGACTGTTTCTCTATTCAAGTGATCTGATACATGCAGTAAAACAGTTCAATCTCTGCTCTCAATCAAGCTGAATTAGGCTCACACATACTAGTGTTATAAACCACCTGGCAATGATTTGCAGGGAAAAGCACTTTTTTTCCTTAGAACTGTTTTTAGTTGATTGCCAGAGACAAACCTGAGACACCTTTTGTGAAGCATCTCCACTCAGACTATGCTAAAAGGCTCAGGGAGCACCTGGAGAGACAAGAAGCATGAAGTGATCAAGGCTGCTTTTCATTTGAAGCTTAATGCAGTCTGAGGCATGATAGTAACTTAACCTTTAACGGTTTTTAACCTTTAATTTCGGCCTTCAATACAAAGCATTGACTAGCCTAGAGCCTCACACATCCTCCATCAGAACTGCAAAACCATTTTACCACAAAGAGTAGCCCCAGCAAGAAGTAGCTCTCCTCAAGGTGATGATTTGCCCTGAAATACTGAGTCAAGGAGAATCTGAGAAACTCTCCTTTGGCCCCAGGAATACACGTCCATGCGCTTTCCCCATATATGGTATTGTCACTCATTTTTCTTCATCTTCTCCCTCAACCTGGCACTAAGCTATTCAAGTCTTCCTCACAGTGAAGAACATTTACTCAGATGGGAATTACACATGCAAGGGAGAACTCGCTACCAAAAGCAGCTGTTGCAACGGGTTGGTTTACGTTTGGTTTGGGTCTAGGTTCAGCTGGAAGAGCAGGGCACCTTGTGGGCTCTGTCTGAAGTGCATGGGGCAGTCACCCACCTCCTCTAGGCCTGTCCCTCCCTAGCTGCTGTCATAGCAGGCTTCTTTCGTTTGATTTGGCTTTTATCATCGGTTTGTACAAATTCTTCCTGAGCTAAGTCTGTGCAATACATTAACTCACAGGTTCATTTCCTTGCAGGTGTGTGCTCAGCAGAGGTTGGTCTATAAAAGCTGCCATCAGCTATTGTCAAATCAGACATGAGAAATGCTATTAGCGAGAATTGTGATTCTTTTTTCCACTGGCTATGAATCAGAGCTCTACTGCTTGTTTATTGAGTTACAGAATATTGGCAAAATGATGTCATTATGCCCAAGGAATGTTCTTTCAAATTTTTTATAATGATACTGTATCCACTCTAATTGTGTAACTGCACTTCGTCTGGATTGAGACAACCTGCACTGTGGGACATCTCACAATTTAAGCACTAAAGTGATGAGAGTGTCTCAATCAAAGACAATGGCCAGGCAGAAGGGAGCAAGAAGACATAAATTGCCTAGAGCTATTTGTCCTAGAGCTCTTCCTTGGTGTTCCTATCCTCTTGGTACCGCGTGCCTGGCGCCAAATGTCTCCTCCTCCCTGCAGTTGCTCCCGGCAGGCTCCTTTTAGACCCTGCTGCCACTGAGCCCCGGCCCCTTCCCTGAAGAGCAGCAGCCCTGGTCAGCCAGGCTCAGGTCCCTCTGCCTTTGCTCAGCGCTCCTCAGGTAGGTACCAGAAGCAGGGAGCCACTTCGCTGCAGCTCCGCTTGAGGCAGTTGGTTAGGGCAATCTTCCCTGGACATAGGGTTACATTTCTCCAGACCTATGAGGTTAACACAGGAGGTTATGGTTATAATCTTGAATAAAGATTAACGAGGACTGTAGGAAATGCAGGGCTAGCCCTGAAGAATATACTATAGACTTAATATATGCGATTGCTTGAAAGACAAACCAGTGTCTAGACTAGAAGAGAGACTGACTTTCTCTCACCATGTCTACAACACGGAGATCTGGAGATGAGCTACATACATCAAGCTCACTCTGCAGCCAATAGAGAAAGCGTAGGCACTTCCAGAGTACCAGACCTCTGAACCTTTTTAGTGCCTCCTTTTGGATGAGGTACAGTGTACTCAAAGCCTCCCACTGCTCCTCACAGTCTGCAAAGGGGTCACAGGATGCTGCTGCTGCAGATCCCCATAAGACAAGTCATTCTTTCAGCTCAGAGCTCTGTTATTCAAAGGTGAATGGTTCAAATGGAAAGAGAGGAAAGGCTTTCTGAAGAGCCTGAAACTGTGACCTTTCTGGTATATTCAGCTTGCAGGAGTTGGATGGCTGCCAGGAGAAACGTACCTTGCTCTGGGAAGCTGATGGAAGAAGGGTTTCTTCCACAAGTCCTGCCCTGCCACCAGCAGCTCCAGAAGCTCTGGGCTCCTGGTGAACAGCAAAACCAGAGCTCAGGACCTGGGGACGAACATACTGAATGTAAAAGAAAGGGAAGGTGGTGTCCATCTGGGAAGCCAAACCTGCAGGAGAAGAAACTGCACCTGATGAAGAGTTATAACCAATGTCCCTGATGGCTGCTCATACAGGGACATAAATGTTGGGTACGTGTTTGTCAGAAAACTGCCAAGGATCTCTAGACCAAGATGGTTTCTGAGTGAATTCCTGCCTCCTGAAAGACAGTGAGTCCGGTATAACTTAGGAGAAAGAGGAGCTCCTACAGCAGCTTCTGATTAAGAAATAGGGCTTGATGATTACTGAAGAGAAACTTGGTTCCTATCTGCCTTCTGGAAAGGTAACAATTGAGAAAAAAAAAAAAACAAGGAGAGAGATATTTTTCCAGCTATAAACTCAATTGCTGTTCCAGGCGGTGGCAGAAGAAAGTCACAATATAATCACAGAGTATTTGCATCCCTATGTATTCTGGTGCATAAATGCTACTTACAACTTGCTTCCTTCTGCAAAAACAAAAGCTGTCACAATCAAAGAGGCAAATAAGGTGAAACTTTGCTGTTACAAAAGCAGGTTGCTTTCTGCTGATCTCGCTTTTTCATCTTGTCTCTGCTCCCCACCCTGCTCATGTAACCCATAAAATATTATCTTTCTTCCTAAATATGCCAACAGTATTAACTGCACCTGGCAGGGAACTAGAGACCTGCACAAGAAAGCAACAAATCAGGAATGCCTCTCCAAATCTCTCCACTAAGAATCATCTAAATGATATGAAAGGGTAAAGCAAGAAGGCGGCAGTGTCCTGGTCTAGTGCCATAGTCATGCAGTGAATGTCAGAATGACACCACCAGTGTAGAGAGGTCCAAGTCTGCCGCTGAACGCTGACCTGCCAAACTTTCCAGCTATCAAGGTTTTGCATATTGCACGGTAGAAGAGAGAAGCTCCCTTCACTTCACTAACTGCAGTGAAAGTTTTTAGACTCAAAACAATATTTTTGTCTTAGGAATATAGCAGTCTCTTCCACTGCCTGTTTACCAGGCAGATCCAGGCAGACGATGCAGAGGAGCAGGTCAACTGGAGCTGTGTGTCGTGGTTTACCCCCAGCCGGCAGCTAAGCACCACACAGCCTCTCACTCAGCACCACCCCTCCCACCCCCGTGGGATGGGGGAGAGAATTGGAAGAGTAAAAGCGGGAAAACTTGTGGGCTGAGATAAGAACAGTTTAATAATTGAAATAAAATAATAATAACAGTGATGATGATGATGATGATGATGATTAAGAAAAGCAAAATAACAAAAAGAGAAATAAAACCCAAGAAAGACAAGTGATGCAAATGAAAAACAATTGCTCACCACCAACCAACCGATGCCCAGCCTGTCCCTGAGCAGTGGCTGCCCCCTGGCCGACTCCCCCCAGTTTATATGCTGGGCATGACATCATATGGTATGGAATATCCCTTTGGCCAGTTTGGGTCAGTTGTCCCGGCTGTGCCCCCTCCCACTTTCTTGTGCATCCCCAGCCTTCTCGGTGGCAGGGCAGTATGAGAAGCTGAAAAGTCCCTGATTGCTCAGCAACAACTAAAACATCAGTGTGTTATCAACATTATTCTCACCCTAAATCCAAAACACAGCACTATACCAGCTACTAGAAAGAAAATTAACTCTATCCCAGCTGAAACCAGGACACCATGGTATTAATAGCTGTGAAGAAAAGAACATTATCATGTCTAATACAGTTATGGACAGATAGCCTGCTTGTAGCACAGTAATCCTTCAATCCAGTTTCAGTCTGTAAAATAAGCCCTCTGCCTCAAAATAAAACATACCAAATAATGATTCAGGACCCTCTGCTTCCTTTCCAGGGGCAACTCCCATTACAGAAATAAGTTTCCACTTTTCCTGGCTGTTTAAACCAGCAACTTTTCTTGTGTTGAAACAGAAGATTTATCATCATATTTTTCTATTCCTACATCCATTGCTTTCCTGTGGAATGGGACTCCCTCTGCTACATTTTAGCTGCCCTCCTTCTATCCCAAGCTGTCTGTGAGTGCCCCTGCAGAACGCAGTAGCTTCCAGCAAAGCCCTTAAAGGAACAATTCCCCTATTCCCTCCCACCACCATTCCCCCAGCATCTGTGAAATCTCAGCAGTTAGGACTTGTCAGGCTGCACTAGAGCTTTGCATAGCTCAGTTTAAAAGAAGCCAGACAAGGTGAAAAGGAGAGGAATTTTTTCCAGCTCCTCTCATTTTTGACAAGTTGACAGTTTTATATGGGAAAAGATGAGAACATGATGATTTTTTTGAAAAAAAAAAAATAGAAGTAATAATTAGAATGAATGAGAGAGGGGTTAATCACATGGTAGCTGAGAGGCAGTGAATCACTGCTGGCATGTGTCATGATAGCATCTTTGGACTGTGCTAAAATGTCTTGTATTAAAAAGCCCTGTGTACCCCCCTCCCCCCCCCCCCGAGTTGCTTGGTGATGTGCTGGGCACACTGGCCATTCTGAGGCAGGGCTCAGGGCAGCTTGAATGTTTTTAGACTGTGTTTAAATCTCATTGGCTTCCCAGCAAGTGCCTGCATCCACCAGGGTTTTAAATATGACCTTGGAAGGGCAAAGTGTAAGGCACACTGTGGCAGGGTGCCCTCCTAGACTGTCACGGCTCCAAGTTCCTCTATGCGCTCAAATCTAACGAGCCAGATCCTGAATTCCCTGTCTTCCCTGCTCCATCTCGACGATGATTAATAATAGCACAAGCTTCTATGCTGTCTTCTCTTTCCTCACTCCTACAGTCTTTTATTTAGATTGTTGCTAATAGCTGTGGCTGCTGTTTCTCCAGCTTCTTAGAAATCTTTGCAGTATCCAACACTCAGGTTGTCCTTTCTATTCCCACTGCCAAATCCCTTTATTACTGCTTTTGTTGGCTGATTCTGTCATCTGTGATTCGGTCATCTACCATTTAGTGCACGCCTACACTGGTATGGACTATAACATATCTCAGATGACCTCTAAACCATCTAGCCCAGGTACTGGCAGCAGTCTAGCTATTATAAACTGAGACACACAGTAAATTAATCCATGCAGGAGTGCAGCTGAAAAACTGCATGATTCTGTGGCCAGTCCATGAGATACCATCATTAAAAGTGCCTCAGATATCCATATGATATTTGCAAAGTGCAAAGTGAATATAACCATAGTTTATTGAGGAGCAGCATACACACACATATTCGCTCTTTCCTATGCAGCTTACGTATAAAACAAAAATTCAGTACAATGTTGAAGATGAAGAGTTAAAAGTATTAAAACAGAAACAGAAGATACTCATTCCTCAGCAAATTGTGTTCGTCTATAAAGCAAAACATAGATTTTGTGTCATGAAAAATATATGGGACTAAACTCTGTGCTGAAGTGACCCTCATTTTCCTCTTCCTACCACTTCCTGCCATATTTTGAATTTGTGGCTGACTTCACACTGGTGTGGGGATTGCAATTTCAATGTCTTAACTTTGTGACTTCCACTCATTTAAATCTTCATCTGTGAAGCTGTGTGCGCCTTCACTGCAAAAAGGTCCTCAAGTCGGAAACGCGGCCCTTGCACACTGCCACTCAAAGCAGCCAAACAGCAGAATGATGGCAGCTTGAATCAAAAGCAATAGCAAAACAATAAGGACCAGCCTAGCCCTGTCAAACTGCCGTGCTCAGCCAGGCTGCTGCTAACAGGGCTCTGAAAGGGCTAGCTGGAGCTGTGACTAGAAGGCAGTTCTGTCTCCTGATAAAGCAAGCAGACGTGCTGTATTTCCTTGTAATCTGTGATGCTGGTTTTCCCATCTTTCATGATTCAATCAATTTTTTGTTGTAGAGAATAGGGGGTGGAGAACAGGAGGGAACAGCCTGGATAAAAAAACTCTCTCATTCTTCCCTTCTTTGGTCAGTCTGGTTTGGTTTATTTTATCGTGACTGTAGGAAAGGATAAAATAGCCTGCCTTGGCACTCATGTAAACATTATTAGGAGAATTAGTTTTGTTTGCTCTTCCCGTCATGATCGAAAGCTACAAGCTATTAACATCAGCTGTTATTTTTAAAAAGGCAGAGTATCAACTAATCTCTCGGCTGGGCATTTTAAATACAGCTGTACCTAACAGTTGTCACTGTTCAAAAAGCCAGGCACCAATATCAGCCTGGCAAAAGAACTGTTTAAGAGTAACACTAAGCAGCAAATAAAACCTATTGCTGAGGTAACAGCACCCGCACCACCCTCTGTGTTCCCTCCTCTCAGTCCGTGGAATTCATAGCATTGCCGTCAAAACACAGATTTCCTAATTTTGTTACTTTTAAAGTATTTTCAAAATTCACTTCTTAATGACACACAGCTTGATAATAGAAAAGTCCTACAGTATTTGCTGAGCCAAATATGCTCAGCTCCTGCAAGCCTGCTCAGTTCTCTTGACTCTCATGAAGTAATGCCAGCATGAACCACCACCAAACTGGCCCACGCTGCAGCTTTCCACAGCTCTGCTATCGTCCTGGCCCTTAACACAGCTCAGCAAGCGAGCTCTGACGGTGTTGGAGCTGCACGCTCTGCTAGCCTTGCACACAGAGGTCCTCTCCAGAGCAAGTTCATTCACGTACCTGAGGCACCGGGCGGCCTTCAGAGCTCATCTGCTGTGATGGGAACTGACACCTCTTCTGCTCTGTTTGTCCCAGCTGGTCCCAGGCTCATTTCTGCTCTCTCCGTGATAGCACTGAGTATCCTTTCCTCCCTAACAGATTCCCAGTTCATCTCCTTGCTGGGACCTCTGAGCTTCACTTTTAACCACCACTATTGGAATATGTGCTCTTTTGCAGCAAGTGGGACACAGATCTGCTTGGTGCCACTCATCACTGCTTGGCTGTGAGTGCTGCAAGCTCTGCTTCTGCTCCCATGTAAAAATTACATGAAAAGAGCCAGAAACAGAGATCTAGCATTAGAATTATTCCAGAATAATTCCACTGATGATAGAGTATTTCTGGAGCATCACTTTTATCCCAGACTATTTACTGTTTGATCAAAGCGGATTTTTCTGGAGTCAGTTTGTGAAGATGTAAATCTCTCCTCTATTCTGGAATAGTTATTGCACAAATGCTTTTTGCTCAATCACTGTTCCTTCAATCACCCCACACCACCCTGAGATAGAAGAAAGAAAAGAAAATTCACAGCATGAGGGAACTGTGGTCAGACCGTTCCTAAGGGAAGGTGGATTAATGAAGTGGACCCGCTCCAGGTTATTTTTTCTTTCCTACCCTTCAGAGAAAACTTCCAAATCAGAAAGTGTTTGCTGGATGACTTTCATATTGCCTTGCTGCCAGGCTAGTAACTGATTCTACCACCTCATTAGCTAATCCACTCCCAAATTAAATATGGACTGGATTCAACAGGCACACACGCAGGAAGGGGTAAAGTAGACAAGTATAATGGAAGTGTAATTGGTTTTGATGTGATGTAATGTCAGTAAATGCTCTGCATTAATTAGTGTTCCAGGGCAATCTGTCTGGTCTCCTACCTAACTGCCCATAGAGGATGTTAGCTTATGGAGGAACATATACAGAGAAAGCTTTTTGGTTATTCCCCTGGTGTAAATGTCAGAATCAAATGACGTTGGGATGGGAAAAGGACATTGAATGAAAAAAAAATGCCTAGGATAGTAGTGTGCTTTCTTTACTTAGACCATAAGGTAGATTTGCCCTCACTTACCTAAGGTTTTATAAGCACAATAGTATGACTTGCAGTCGTGTTTTTCCCCCAGCACTTTCTCAATCCTCACTTGATTTTCCAGTAAAGATGGCAAGGGATAAGACTGTGCCAGATGCAAAAATGGGATGGGAGGGACCACATTACCTGATGGCAGGTGCAATGGGGAATTCCTGGAGGTGGCCAAGCAGCAAGAGCTCAGCCACAAGTGCTGCTGGATCAGGGAGGACTGGAAGGCACAAAAGCAAGCATGAAGGAGTCCCAGCCAGAGGTTGCCCTGGGCAGTGACCCTGCAAAGCACTGCACCATGTGCCAAAGCCCCTTTGGAAAATAAAAATGAAGGTCTTGTGCCTGCACAACAGGCACAGCCTGGCTGGTACCAAAACATCGTCTCTAGTCTACCTAGAAAATGATGTTTTTCTAGTCTATTCCTTGTAGGGAGGAGACAACAGTTTCGCTGGGAGAGCCAGTCAGCCCTTGAGAAATCACAGCAGACTGACTTGGTGTCAGCGTGTTTGCAGAAGGAGGCCATCTCAAACGGCAGAGACGGCTAAATGCTGAAAATGTGTTTTCACAGCTATGATAGTGAGAGGGGATAAATTCATGGAGTGCACTCTGCCTTGAAAATTACATGACAATGTAAAGAATAGGAGTAATGAAAAAAAATCAGTAATGATGTATTCAAGGCAGAAATAGGTGGAGATGAAATCATTTCACTGTAAGCTAACGATGTGTCTTTTGATCAAATTCACTTGCATGATACACCAGCTATATTTTTTTAGCAATGACTGAAGAGAAATTCTTCAAGTTATTACTAGTCCCACTGAACTGCCTGGATTTTTCCACTTTCCCGGAAAGTTCACATTCTCTTCAGTAATGTACAGACAAACCAGTAAAATTTTATTGTTTGCTCATGGGGTCACAGTATATGCCAGCCCCTGTCAGCAATGGCTGGTTTGTATTCAGAGTACACGCCACCACTTTATAAATTCAGCACAAGCTCAAATCGTAACTACAGGAAAAAAAAAGAGAAAAGCAATTTCCCTAGGCAGGAAGACAACCTTCCCGTTTATATTTCAGCGAAGACAAAATAATTAACTATACAGGGGTGTTCATCTGTTGTTGAAACTTCCCAGCTTACTAGAACTGAAATAAAGCATTTCATAACTGATGAAAATGAGGGCATGATGGTTCAATTCTTCTGATTGTCAGGCTCCCATGTAGCTCAGTGGAAATTTAGCCAAAAGCAAAAAGTCAGGGAGCCCCAGATAAACCCAAAAACTCTCAGTAAATCAAGTGTAAAATGTCTTCCACTAATACTAATTCAGATTATAAATGGGTTCACTCTGAATGCACAGATGCCCTTTTTCTGTTTGCTTTCTTGAAAAAATCCAGCGGTGTGGTTTGCTGGCAAAAATGTCAGAATAAATAGCTCATTGATGTCAATTTTTGAATCTGAAAATGTTATAATTCCTGCAAGTGAGGCAATTCTAATAGTTTCACAGACTTAGTTAGGGACAGAGACACAGCCCATGCCATACTGCGCGTGTCCAACTGAAAAACAACCAACACAGCACAAGATTTCACATAGCAAATCCCTGCAGGAAGATGCGTGCAATTAACTTCCAATAATGAATCCCTCCTATGTAGAACAGCATGTAGGACCTGTTCAAGAACAACAGAGGTATAGAACAGTGAAACCACAAGAAAAAATTAAGTGAGAATTATTTGCTGATTTAAAAAATATTAGTGAATGTGGGATAAATATGACAGCTTAAGAACACTGACCCAGGGCTGATATGTGACATCTCAGGCTTTACCCGAGCCTGTGGCAAGGCTCTCCCTCACGCCCAGAGGAGAGGAGGGCAGAAGACGTGAAAGGGTGGCAGCAGCCCTCACCTTTGTGCTCTGCGGCAGCAGGACACACTGCCAGGCTCCCCGGGCACGTCTCTGGGCACAGGTCCCTCTGGGCTGTCTGCTCTCTTTGCTCTCCTCGAGCTCTGTTTTACTGTGCTCGCTGACGCCAGATTGCTGTTGCAGGGAAATAGAAGGAAAGTGTGTTTAATAACGGTTGCAATGAGGGACTCAATGGCTTACAGATAAACATTGGAAACATTACAGAAAACATGAGGACAGACAACCAGGTAAGAGCCGAAGTCCAGCTAGCTCTGTGTGCTGCTTCCACACATCCAAAATGCTTTGTGCTCTCTTCCCTTTCTCTTTTCTTGGTTATTGCCCCTCAACACCTTTGGTTTAGCTGCTGGTTTTTGCCTTTTTTTTTCCCAGTGGGCATAGTACTGTGAAATATTTTTAGAGGTTAAGGACCAGCCCAGCCCTAAGAGCTGTCAATACAGACAGGGGCCAGTGGAACCAGGGGAAAGAATAAGGTCAGGGCAAGTAAGACTATCTCTCAACTCCTGATTCACGTCTACTGTCAACTCATCAGTTGCATCTTGGAGACTTCCTAAATCACAGGTGGTAACTTTGCATTTAGCAGTCCTCAATGGATTATTTTTTTCCCATGAATTTGCCCAGTCGCTCTTTGAACATGTTTAAATTTTTAGCTATCATAACAACCCACCAGAAACAGTTCCACAACTTAAGCACACACTAAGTTTTCAAGAAAGAACGCACAAAATGCACATATAGGCTATGTAAAAATATATTTAGAGATAGGCTATATATCTAAATCTATATATGTACATATGCCTTCTATATATACATATTTATTTTTTATACATATGCACACATAATCAAGTTGGTCTTAGATCATTTCAGTATGTCTTATATAATGCAAGTCTTAGCATGTTGGCTAGCTTGTAGGACATAAGACTCAGCTATCCTGTGGCGCGCCGACTACTCAGACATTAACCTCTGTCCTGGGTAAATTCACTTCTCGCTGTTCCCCTTCTCACCTAGGTTTTTGTCTCCTGCTTCTATGTACACAAAAGCAGCGCAGATGATTCATGTTCCACTCCCCCACTGTGTTTTAGGTTTTTCCCCTACATGTACCTTGCAGCTTCCTTGGCTGGAACTATGTTTCCAGCTGGCCTCCTGGTCTAGGTGGCAGCTGCATGTACTGGGCATTTTTGGAAACTAATAATAGTATTCTACATTTTGTACTTTATGAAAAAAATATGGCCTGCATAAACATTACATAAAACAGTTGTCTCCAGTGCATTCTCCACCTGTGCCAGATAGCAAACGGGCTCTGCAGGACATCATTAACATAAACAGTTCATAAAGAAATAAAGCAGGCTGAAAACATCAGCTGTATTTCTCTTCACCGTGCCACTTCATTTCTTTACAGTCCACTCTTGGAGAGAAATAGAGAGAAAAGCTGTGCCAAATGATGCTTGTAAACACAATGCCCCTTGCAGAGTGTCCTGCCTCTGGAATGCTGCAGCTGAGTAAAATGATATCCAGGATTAGGCCAAACTCCGACATTTCCTAGATGGCCAAGAATAGTTATGAGGGAAGTTATCTGAAGTAGGGCTCAGAGATCTTCCAGACCAGCTTTTTGGAAAAGCATCTAGTGTTAGCTCTTCATTCAGGGTCCATATTTTCTTTCCATTGCATGGAAAAAAATCCAGATTTCCTTCTAAAACTTTTCAACATGCAAGCAGTTAAAAGGAAGTATGGAAAGTTTAATTTAAAGAAGTCACAGAGAGAAAGTCACTGAGTAGAGAAAAGCCTTTAGCTCCATCCCATGGCTGTTGAATGTGTTTCATGGAGCAGCCTCTTCTGATGAGGTGAAGACGAGAAAGCAAGTAGCTTGAAGAGGCATAATGAGCTACAACAGAGAGCAGAGTATCTGCATAGCAGTATCTCACCAAAGAACGGCAAGTTAAACTCCCCAAGTTCTTGGTATGGTATGAGCCTGGCATGCTCAAGTCTTGCTGGATATTTACAGGGACAAATGATGTTAAGGAAGCAGAGTTTATTTCAGCTTTTTGTACCAAGCCAAAAGGTACCTGTAATCCCTTCTCTTCCTCATTAAAATCTCTTGATGCAGAGCTGTTAACTGTTTTGAGCAGTAGTCTAATTTTATGAGTGCTGTTTTGCAAGCCTACCTGGCAGACTATGAAAACAAACTTCTCAGGAAAAGATGCTTTCTCTGGCAGGAGGACAGGGTGTGCACTGCAAGCACTAGATACACGTAGGAAGAAAACTTATCCTGTTATCTCTGCAACTTGCCAGGCAAAACCTCCTCAAAACTGCAGACCAAGCTTGAAAGTTTAGTTTTCTTTTGGCTTATTTTCTTTGTGCACTTCACTGTGAACCTGTCACCTTTCTCATCCAGTGTTTATTTAGAATTTCTCATTTTGTCCTTTCCTCACATAATTCAAGCTGACTTTCTGGCATAGTTAGTGGTTATCCCTTTTGTCACTGGGGTAGAAAGACTGCAAATGACCAACCACATCTACAGTTTGCCCAGCTCTGTTACTACAGTATGGCTGAGGTTCAATGCCTTTTTTTGCAAATAGAAAGCTGTGGCTTCTAGGAATGTCAGCTTAGTACTTCCAAAATTACATGCTGGTTGGCAATCTAAAAATTCAGATTCTTACACAATTGTTTCTTTTTCCATGGATACATATATAGTGTCTCTTCAGGTCTAAAGGCAGCTTTGTCTTCCACTGTACCCATTTCTGGTGGGAATTTGTATCTGTTGTCTTTTTCCTATCCCTTTTTCCATCTCCCATCTCCCTGAAAATCTGGACTGTCTAGTCCTGTCAAGAGATCCACAGGACCTATTGATCTCATAGGTCAGAGACCAGGGCAGTTTTGCACAGCTGAGAAGAAGGTGGCTCAGTTTCAGATATCTCACAGGAACGTGTCCTGGTTTCGGCTGGGATAGAGTTAATTTTCTTCCTAGTAGCTGGTATAGTGCTGTGTTTTGGATTTAGGATGAGAATAATGTTGATAACACACTGATGTTTTAGTTGTTGCTGAGCAGTGCTTGTACCAAGTCAAGGACTTTTCAGTTTTTCATACTGCCCTGCCAGAGAGGAGGCTGGGGGTGCACGAGAAGCTGGGAGGGGGCATAGCCAGGACAGCTGACCCAAACTGGCCAAAGGGATATTCCATACCATATGATGTCATGTGAACAATAAAACTGGGGGGGAGTTGGCCAGGGGGCGGCAGCCACTGCTCGGAGACTGGTTGGGCATCGGTCAGCGGGTTGTGAGGAATTGTATTATGCATCACTTGTTTTGTATATTCTTTTATCGTTATTATTATTTTCCCTTCCTTTTCTTTCCTATTAAACTCAATCCATGAGTTTTACCTTTTTTCCGATTCTCTCCCCCATCCCACTTGTGGTGTTTAGCTGCCTGCTAGGTTAAACCACAACAGAATGTAAGCTAAAACGGATGACATTTTTCTTGCACTGTGTACAAAAATATTAGCACCAAGGCTAGTGTGGCAGGAATACAGGAGACTGCAAGAATGTTATATAGGGTATAAAGTATAGGAAGCTTATTAACCTTGGTTTGTTGTTGTTGCTTTCCAGATGGAAGTCCTTCACTGAGGGAACAGTTACCTTATAGAGGTACCTTTATTTAGTGTGCCAGTCATCAGGTATGTAACCTCTGAGGAAAGCAGCTCTGAAAGCCAGTGACCATGTTACTATGGTGCTCCAGGTGCATTCTCTACGCTTTGGATTGTGATGACAAAATTGCTTGAATAAATCTGTGTATATAATTTGGTTTCCACTTTCCTGCTCACGCGTGCACAAAGTAATCTCTATGCCTACCAATCCTGCTAGTGCCTTTAAGGATACAGCATGTTCCTCTTGTTTTTCTCAGTTCTCTCCCATCACAGTTTGAAGGTTTCAGCTATGCTCACTAACAAACTTCTTCCATCACTGATTGAGTCAGACCAACTTACATATGCTGAAAGTCAGGTACTTTTTCCAGAACACATTACTGTGATGGAAGTCTGGAAAGCAAACTGGATGTTTGCTTTATGATTTCCCATTTCCTTTTGTCTTAACCTCTCATGTCTCACCTCTCACCTCAAGCAAGTGAATGTCCATTTCACAGTTTCTGGAAGGTCTCATCTGATTTCACTCAGAAAATTTCTCCACAGGTGGAAGTGCTGTATTGGAAAAGCAAAAGCTGCACCAGCAGGGATAATAGGAGTGTATGAGAATTAGTAATAGTAGGACCAGTAATTCACACGGGAGAAGTGAAACCTTTATACCATAGCCCATTCCAAAGCGAGCTGCCTTTAAAGGCATGAGGGAAGAAAAATGAAGGCCAAATGCACAGACCTCCCCACTTCTCTCAACAGCTCACATCCTTTGGAAACTACTGCTTGAGGTGGGCTGCTCTTGTCCCAGTCAGCCCTGATCTCCACATGAAATACCATCTCATGCTCAATCAACTGACTACAGAGCTTTAAATGTGTACTATTGAAAAGGTTATCTCTGTTCGGATTCTTGGCCGCCACATCTCAGAAGTTTCAAGCACTTTTGGTACTAGTTGACAATGATCCTGGCAGCCAAAATGCCTGCTTCTCTCTAGCTCAGTTCTCAGATATCTGCAAAGCAAAAGGTTGGAGAAGTTTGTGATGGAAGGGGGAGTTTGGTAACATCAGTTGCATCTGATCCATAAAAAACACGAGTCTGTTCTGATTTCCAGGTTTTGACTTAGATCTTCAAAGGTATTTTTAGGCACCTAATTAAAGTCTTGCAATGTTTCAGCAGGTGATTCAGAAAAAAATAAATATGGTGACTACAAGCCTCACATCATCATCAGAAGCTAGATCTAGGAAATCATAAACCCAGAAGTTTATTTGAGCTCCTTCCCACTCTGAAGCTGCTGGCTGCTCAAGACTTTGTATTAAGGGTCCAGCTCACCTGGACTAGCTCCTTCTTAAGGTCCTGGACCTCGTATTTGCTGTCAGTTTGCTCTACACCTCCAGAAGAGCCCAGCCCACAGGGAATACTGTTCTCGGGGACCCAGGGAGAGTTAAGACTTTCTGGACATAGTCCTGGGTGCCTCAACACACCTGGGGGAAGGGCCCCTTAATTCAGCACATGCTTTAGCTCCAACAGCTGGAGGTTCAGTCCCTAGAGGCAGTAATTATCACAACCCAGCCTACTGCGTCTGCTACAGAAAATAATAGAAGATTGTTTTTTCATTTGCCTAGATTGCTAAAACCATACTCAAACCCTAAAATTTAAAAGCAAGTTCAGCCTTTCTTTTCAGACGTAACATGATTTGGCTTGGAGGCAAAAACAGCACCAACCTGAAACCTGTCGGGAAGCATGTGGCAAGTCCAGTGCCCCAACCCATCAGCTCTAACTCATGTGCTTAATTCTGTTTTTCTGAAGCTCCCTGACAGTGGCTGGCCCCCTGGAACAACAGCACAGCCTGCCAGCCGCAGCCTCAGGCCTCCTTTGACGTTCTCACCTCCCACCTGGCACCGAAAGCACAGATCTAAATATGTGGCTTTGTCCTGGCAGAGGCTCCCGCGTGCCAGGCATTTGGCTTAGAGCACTTGTCCTTGCAGCCACTGATATGGATGCAGGGGAAGAGCGTCAGGCTGGCGAGAGCTTGCCTATGCCAAACAGAGAGCAAGCGAGGAACTGGGATGTGAATAAGAGGGGCCTGTGGGTACGATGATAAGTAATTTTTTTAAGTTTATGTAGCCCCTTTCAACTGAAGAATTTGGAGAGATTTTTTTTTTACAAGATCAACTTTTCACAGAGAAAAGTAGTTAAGATACCAGTTTTAGGTCTCTCAGGAGATGCCTAATGCCTTGTGGGATGAAGCCCTAAATCTGTCAATGGGCAATGCTAGATAAGGAGTGGTCCTGCAGAGCTATTCCCAAACCACCCCCATTCTCACTCCGTGGCCCCTTCCTGCGCTCGCTTGTTTCCAGGAATTACTGGCCTGCTGTTGAGAAATGCGGCTTCGCTCTGGTTCCCAGCACGGCCCTGAAAGAAGCAGGGGCATCCGCATCCACATGCGCATTCATCCGGGGAGAGGAGCTTCCCCTCACACCTGCTGCGCCGCACAAAGGACCCGGAGCCCGGCGGGGGGCACGGCCCCTCGCCCGGCCTCCCTCCCTCCCTCCCTCCATCGGCTGAGGCAAAAAAGCAAACAAAAGCAGGGACTTTCTCTCCCCTCTGCTTCAATACCGATGTCAGGGCCAAGAAATAGGCAGCAGGCTCTCCTCTTTCACATCTCTCCCACTCTCCAGTCCCGCTCGGAGCTGTGCTACGTGGGCAATCCTCCTTCCCTTCTGACAGGGAAGATTTGCGCTGGGACTTCAGATCCAGTCGTTCGCTGCCATAATCCACGGCCTTAGCCCACTTTTTTTGGCCCCTGTCATCAAAGCTGTTAAGACCCCTTACTCTTAAAATTCCTAAATATCTTTGAAGTGCTGGATTTTATTGTTGCAGCTTGCGATCTTAATGGGAGGGCAAACTACCAGGCAAAACTCAGGTCAGCCTAATGCACTTCATTTCCCTAAGCTCCCTCCAGAGCTAGGGAGGAGAGAGGCCCTTCATGACATCTTTCAGATTTGCCAAATTAGCCCTCTACTCTGAATCACCTTCTGAATAGACTTGTCATGCTCCATTGACTACAGAGCGAGCCTAAGGACAACCCCTGAGATTAACCTTCCACCTCACGCACAGGGATGGTGGGTGCTTAGCATTGACAAACTGCAGAGAAGTTTTTGACTCAAAGGTGTTAATGGAGAGTGTACTACTGAACCACAGTACAAACTACAATAATGGCTGTTAAATTGTTGTCATTGCTCTTAATAACAACAGCAAATAATGTATATTTCTGGCTTTAAGATCAAAGTGTTTTTCATCTCCCCTGATGAAATCCATCTACTTCAGGGACTCGTAGCATAAATGCTGCAAAGTAGGAAGATGGCTGCCTTTTCCATTATTTTTTCTTCCTCTAAGAGCTTGTCATTCTGCCTTTATTGTACCACTTTATTGTGACCCTTACGTTAAGGTTGCAGAGCACTTACTGTTTTGGGTACATACTGCACTGAAAGAAAATTTACCGGTCTTTTTCTTCCCATGCTGGTAGATAGAGCAGTGGCTTATTTAGGGAGCTTTCCTGATAAGACAGCAAGTAGCAGTGATGATACACAGGCCCAGTTCAAACTCAACTACTTACAAAAGAGTCTTTATCACAGGGAGCGTATGCTTTGTCTTTGCGACACTCAGTTGTGCAGGCGGCTTGGTGGACCCCTGTCATCAAAGGAGGACACCAGCAAAGAGAACAAATGTTGTACTTCACTCCCAGCTAAGGATAAATGGAGACCTGGTCCTGCCAGTCCTCGGGTTTTTGCACTGGGAAGTGTCCTGTTGAATCCGTAGGACTATCTGCAGCACCTAAAGCACAGCACTCGGAAATTGTTACAGGACTGAGATATTATATACTTCAGGATCTTTATGCATTATATCGGGAGTCTCAAGACATTTCTCCACGATGCAAATGGGCCACTTCACATTCAGAATATATCCAAAATCAGGTCCTGAATTCAACATAAATCTTTTTTAGTGTATCTTGCCAGAAGACAAGAGGAGAAATCTCTGGCTTTCCTTGCAGCCAGTTCGATCAACTGCCCAGGTAATCCTATTTTTGGGATGGGACTCTTCAGCACCTCAGTCCGGGCCCTTTTTTGTCTCTTTTTCTGACAGGTGTACCTAGTTTTTTGTTGTGTTGATCTTTACATCAGAGATTCTATTCCCACCTTCCAAAATCACTTCTCCTCCTCAACATTTCTTCCCAAAGCTCCCAGCCCCACAGAAGTTTGGAGGCTATTATTTACAACAGTGACTCCATGCAATTGCAAACATCACGGACATGTCCCTTCCCAGGTAATCACTTACTTACTCCCCGAGTTCTGGGTCAGCGGTATGTGGCCTAAGCCCAAGCAGAGAGTGGAAGAAAGGAGGAAAGCAAGCAAGCAAGGAAGAAAGAAAAAGAAAGAGAGGGAGAAAGGCCGATAGGGATAATACTGCCCTGTGATACATCTCTTTGGCCACTACCTCCACCAGAAATGCTTTGAGGAGAAAGTGGAAGACGGTCCATTCTTGCAGCTGGAGATTCCCCTTGCATCAAGCACATCCCCAGGCAGCCACTTCATCAGACTGAGGCCCACTGTGCGCCCTGCAGTGACACCAACTGCACTTGACTGAGGTTGAGTATCTCGGTCCCGTGAGCATTTGTAGGGCTACGTAATGAATAATAGAAATACAAGAACTAATGTAATAAAAAAGCTAAAGTTTTTCAGACAGAAAAAAACCCCCATAATTGCTTGAGTGCAGAAATTTATTATGAGCAGTGGGTTTTTGAAGTTGTATAACAGGGTAAAAAACAAAAACAAAACAAAACAACAGCCCATATTTCAAAATGCAATAGCATGCAAGTTAATTATCGTTGTTATGGAAAGCTCTTTTTCTTTCCTCCGTCCCCAGCATATACATTTTTTTTACTCTGCCTCCAGAACCTCCAGTAACAAACACTTAGCAACTACTAAATAGCTATCAATTAACTGAAAACATTTATCATTATATATTATTTTATTATTTTTTATTTTTTTTAAAAGAAGGATTCTTTCTTGTATTCTGGTCTTGAGAGGCTTTATCTACTGAACAGGACAAAAAATAGTAACTGGCCTTTTCAGATCCAAGCTCTCATCTTTTGCTTCTGGGGCAGAAATGGAGGGAAGCAGCAAATTAAAAGGACTAGTGTAACTAAGAAAGCAGAGACGGAATAAATACAAATAAAAAATATTCTTTGCCAATGGAGACAATAGTTTCAACGGTGATTGTGTAGCAGTGGAGCCTTCTATAACTCAGGTAGCTAGAAGGAATGGAGATATTTTCCTGTAAAAGACACTCTGTGTGTGTGCGCACACACAGTTGTGTGTGTGTGCATGTGTACTTATATTTAATGTCAAATCTCATTTGACCACAAGCCAAGCGTAATGGTCATCCTTAAGAAACGCTCTCAGTAAACTGTGAAGATTTTGTAAGATTTGTGTTTTATTATAAGATTACAGGTTTTTTTCTTTCATTTGTGTTTCTCTAGAGATGATTAGTATAGGCTAAGTAAGATAAACCGAGAGAGGATCTCTGTGTAGGTGACTTCCTACATCACTGTAAAAGATGAGAATGGACAAAGAGTTGTATTATTACTTTGTGGGAATGCTTCGTCTTGAACATGACCAGTTGATTGCACAAATTCTCTGTTCTCAGTGAAAATCAGGTGTTGCTCTGTCACTTACAAGGCAAGGGATGAAGTGAGTGTGTCTCTCTATGTGTGCATGTGCGACTGTCGTGCATTTGAGTATTAATTACAATTCTACCCTGTGCAAGGCCAGAGGGATGACAAAGTACAAACAGATGTTTAACTTCAGCTGTAGCAGTGCATAGGTTGAGCTCTGGGGTCTTACAGTTCTCAAAGTGGCCTTCTGACTGCTAGTGGTTGCTTTTGCGTGGACATTTTGTCCCACTCACCACTGGGGGTCCTCCTTGCATCCATAGACCCACTTAACGAACCACCACTCCGAGAAGGTCGGAGCACAGAGCGGTAGCAGAACTTGGGTCTCTTCTGCACGAAGTCCTATCCGTTCATACTTCATATATAACAAAAAGAGGCTACATAAAGACCGAGATGGCCTTCTAAGACCTTATTCCATGAAGGCAACCCACCAGAAAAGAGCTGATCTAAAAGCTCTTTGCCAGGCCTGTTCACAGCTCAGTCAGCATTTGAGGACAGAGTTGGGAAGGACAGGAGAAATCAGAGACCTGTGTGCCCTGCACGATGGAGCTTTGGGAAGCTAAGCATGACTTGAGACTATCCTCAAGCAGCTCAGGGTTACTGACGAGATCAGCTATCTCCCATGGAAGAACAAGAGCATCTTAAAACTCTCTCATTACTCAGTAACCTAAAAATGTAACTAACTGCTAAGTATCGTATTAAAAAGGAATTAAAGTTTTTCTTTTGTGATTAAACAATAGTGAGTACTTGGTCTCCTTTCCAATGATAGGATTTAGGTTGCTGAGTCCATTAGTGGTTTGAAGAATGCACTGTCAGTTTTCATACCTTATAATACTTCACTTTCTTCCAAACAATTTCAGAAGCCTGTATAAATCTCCTAGTCTTGTAAACAGTGTGAAGCATCTCCCTCTTTTAGCAGTGAGTGATGGAATGACTTGTATGGAGTAATTAATTATTCTAACATTTTAACTAATAGTTGGACACAGAAACAAACCCAGAAAAAGTATTTGGAAAAGAAAGTAGATTTAGGAAAAAAGGACAATGAAAGAACAAAAAGAAAGGAGAAGAAATTAATATACAATGAGCATTACCTGAATTTCTGCATAATTCTATTTAGTCCATTAATGTAATTTAACTTCTTTGCTCTACTCTTGAGGCTTAATCATCTCTCATCGAACACACACACTCATTAAAGTCACCATTAAAGTAAAACAGCTGAGCATGACAGGACTGGGAATAAGGTTTTCCCACTGCTTAGCTAATAGAGTCATTTAAAAAAAAAACACCAAAATTCTCATCTGTAACCCATCATTGTGTCAATATTATACAGCTTGAAATAACTGTATACTGAAACAAGCTGCTTTACAGAACTGGTAAGTGTCAGGAGTTTGCGGCAGACAGACTTCAGTATGCACAAACCGAAGAGCTGTTTTCTGCTAGAATCATTTTCTGGCAGATCTCTTTCTACAGACTAGAACCTTTCCTGAATTTGCAAAGAAAAGTGTTTCTGTGACAAGCAACACCTATAGCTGATGGGAAATTAGTACAATAAAGAAAGACCACTAAGAATACTTGGAATTAATTTAAGAAACTTCAGAAATCCCCTACAGTTTCCACAACCAAATGAGAACACCACGCTTCTGTGTATTAGTTTATTTAATTCTTTATCGCCACTAAGAGCAAGTAAATTATGTTGATACAATTGGTAAACATATACATTCGCTAGAGCCTCCCACAATCCCACAGAGCTAAGGGAAACATTAAGGGATGTTACAGGATTAATGCTTTCATTCTACAATACGGATATATGGCTTTCATACAAGTTTAAAAAAACTGAAAAGGTAACACACTGCTAGCTTACAAAATCAATATACAAACTGAAAAAAAAAAAAAAGGAAAAGGAACAGGAAAAAGAGAGTAACCCATAAGAAGATATCATATAGCACTGGTTTAATATATATATACAGAATTAGAAATCCATTGAACAAGATATTCAGGCTTTAATTTGTTATTTTGACTTTCATTCCTTCTTTCTGTTTAACACCAAAACTACGAGTATCGAGACGATTTCTGTTTTACTTGGGTTTTTTCCATCTTTTTTTCACATTTTCCTCACTTTTTATTGGCAGAGAAAGAGCCTTTTTCTGCCTGGGTTTCTATGTTCACACCTAACTGAAGCAGTTCGTCCCCTTTGAAGCTTTGAACAAAGCCCTGCCATGTACTTGGTGCGACAGAAGAGAAATGACTCTGATACCGAGTCCTATCAGCCATTTCATTGGCATGTGTTTTGCATTTTCCTCGGACACAGCTATCTTTGAACTGACATGCTGGGGAGTGGAAAGAAACCTAGCTGTTCATCCTACATGCTACTCTTATATCCTCGTGTAAATACCAACACAGGACAAAAAGCTCTTTCACTTCTACTTTAGCTTGAAAACATGGCAGCAGTAGTTGTGAGACACGTTTTGAGTTACAGATGCACTTTTTAATAGAGTTTTCCTTCCCCATATATGGATATATACATGCAGTAGGTATGCATGCATATTTAGAGAGCTGCTGTGTCTGATGCTGACATCCTCATTAGGTGGTTTCTAGCTCCAAGCTGCAGCCTGCCTCTGCTTCAGATCCCCTAAGCAACCACAACACATTCTGGATTATCAGAGCCATTTCCTTCAGCTGTAAAAATCTAGATGAACTACATAATTACAATATGGGAAGTGTAATGAATGACCTAATAAGAAAAGTTAAATAATGTCTTGTTGCCAGGTAGATTAGGGCGAGGGAATTGAAACAGTGTAATTAATTGAATGAAATTGGGTACAGGTAAGACAGCCCTGCAGAGGCTATCCATTTTCCTAGCTTTACATCACAGAATTCAGGGCTAAAGCTTTTGTACAGTCTTTAACTTTGAATGACCTTCTGAAATGGGAATACTTGGGAGCCTCTGTTTTATCTCATCAGTAAATTCATACATCGGACACATGCTTTCAGTTTGTTGTGGGTTTTGTTTGTCATTGTGTTTTTTTAAGAAAGGAATAAGAACTCTAGGTACAGTTTTTTCATAGACAACTCACTCAAAGCCAAGCAATTTAAAGACTAGGAGATACCTACTGAGTTTTTAGCCATCTGGGACCCCAAGGCACTCCTCATTTAAATGGCAAATGGATTGCACAGCCCCACCAATGAGATGATAGTTGAATACAGTTGAATTCCCGTGTTTTCCTTGAAATACCTCATTTCTGCTCAGGTCAGAGTGATAAGGCCACAAGGCCAATGGCAAAATGCCATTTTTGAGGAGTAGCAGAAAGGGAACATTAGGAGAATGATTAGACTTCAGCATCGTTTAGTTTTGGTCCAAAAGCACACTGCCATGAACAAGACTACCTAGGCCTTCTCCAAACGCAAACACTCATGGGGTGGAAGAGACTCTCTCTGTGCTCTCCGTTGCTCAGGCACGTCTTCCCCTATCCGTGAAGCTCTATGCGCCATGTCTCTTCCCTGTAATTTGATGGTAAAAGAGGACACAGTGGGAAAGGATGCAGCTTCTTGCCACTGTTTATTTAGCTAAGGTGTTTTTCTGTTTGAGGGCAGACACTCTTTCATCATTGTCTCTAATTTTCGACCAAATGTGACGCATTTCTGTCCCCTAAGAAGTCTCATCCAAGTTGAGCTGTGACAAAGGTTTTACCAGCAAGCCACCCTCCCAATGCATCCAGGGAATCCCTTTGCTCATTCCCGTACCTCCTTGTTCATTGTCATCTTCTGATTAACAAGTTGCTATTGTGTCTTTTAATCTTAGGAGGACACAATGAGAGGTACCTGATGGCAGGAGCTTGCTGGGGCTGTTTTGCAACAATCCAGCAAGAAATGGAGAATACAGCCTCAAGCATGAGGAAGGATCAAAAATATCTGCAGAAGTTTGGCTGAGAGGTAGTGCGCCTTAGCAGAATTGACAGAAAACCTACCAATACTATCAAAATTAGGGATGAGTGGGGGAAGGCAGACAACAGGTATAATCTGTTCCCGCAAAGGAGAGAACACAGTCAGAAGTTCCCAGAAGATGCTGTCCTAGAGAGTTTAAAAAGACTGAATATGAGATACCTAGCCCCATTGACATACTGCTTCCCCTTCCTGTAAGAATTTGGGAGATGTGAAAAACTATTGTGTTGTGTCAAAACGGTGCACCTCACCAATATTTTGCTTTAGAAAAGTGGCAGGTTTACATTGTTAATGTTGCTGCAGTTCCTAGACTGAGGGAAAGTAGGGTTGGCTTTTGTCCCACCCTCATCATTGACATTAGACTAAGGAAACTCAGATAAAGTTCATCATATGTTAAGGGATTCCATTAAACAAATGCGAATGCTGTACAATGTTTATCTTCAGACACTCCCTGCTAGCAGCATGGTTAGTTTCAGGGGTCTTATAGACCTGTTTCCATAAACAGTCTCCATAAATATTCACTTCCCCTTAGTTCATCCTAACGCTCTGTTGTTTTACTTGAATTGTCCGTTGCCACATGCCAAGTGGTGAAGGATACACACCAAAGTTAAAGAAATACGTTATGTTTTCTATCAACAGCATCATAACTTGCACTCCTAAACCAGAAAAGACAGACATACTAATGTCTCCTTTTAACATTGCCTCCTGTTGGACACGTTCTTTTGAGGCTGGAGTGGGACTTGACTTCTCTGTATTTTTAGTAACATTCTACATTTGATTAGTTTTCATTAAGGCACAAATTAAGCAAAGCATAAAACCAAATGTGCCAGCCAGTAATCCTGCCTTCCCTACTCAAGGAACATGCAAAAGAAGTTTGTATAAAATGCTCCTGACTTCATATCTGTCTCTTCTTGACAAAGTCTCCAACACTGTCTGTTGATATGTTTTATAATTATTATTATTCTTTCATTTCCCCCAATTTTTCTCCTTTGAAAAACAGTACAGTCCAGAACGTCATTATGGAATCAGAAGATGAGAATCAGTAAGTTACAACTCAGTATCTACCTGCATGTACAACAAATGTTTTCCCTTCCTGGAGTCTTGCCCTATAGCTTTGCTGCACTTAATAGTCTGTTAAATACGCCAGGCTGACAAGCAATGATTCTCTTTCAATATGGGCGGCACTTCCGTCAGAAGACACATCTAAAGTCAGAAAATGCCCCAATCCTCAAATACTCTTTTGAATGAAGATGTAGACAGGCCTAATTGCTTAGAAGTATGGCTCAGGACACTTAGAAGAACAGAAGGGAGCTATACCCTAATTCCCCTAAGTTTAAACTTGCTAGAATCCAGAGTCTGGATGCAGATTCATGCTTAGCTGATGTTCAGCAACTCACCCCTCTCTTTTCTAAGAGATTTGAGTGCTCAGAAAAAGGCTGTCATTTGGGGGATTTCTATCACCTCCCTATACCATATTAGAGCTGTAGCAAATGAAGATGGAAACCACTTCTCGAGAGGGACATTCATGAAACAAGCTTCAGTCGGTTAAACTAGCTAAGCAACACATCTATGCTAAGTCATTTTCCATTGTAGCGGGATAGCACCAAGAGGGCAAAACACATATTTCATCTGAAGTAGCCGCCCCCACAGCACTGTCAGACAAGCTTGCCCTCCCAAAGGAGGGAGAGTAGAAGATCAGAAAGCAAATAAGGAGAAATTTCAGAATGACTCAAATGAGCAAGACGAGGCGGGAAGAGGTTTTGTTCAGATACTCGCCTCTTGCTTTCTTGAGAATGCCATTAGTGAAGCAACTGCTCCTTTTAGGTACCAGGTACCTCCTTTCAGAGCTGACCTGACTGACCTATTTTATTTAACCTTCCTCTGTGTTCTGCCACGAATTACTTTTATCATCTTCATAGCCAGAGTTTCCACAGAATGTTTTCTGCTGGTTTCTTGGAAATTTTCTTCATTGTTTATAAACTATGACAGATACAGCTCCAATTACTGTGAAAAGTAAGATGCCAATATAGATCCAAACATATGCGGCTGAGTAGTACAGAGGAAGTGTTCTCCTATTTCACACCCTTTGCTATCAGGACCGCTGCGCTTTCTTCTGGTCCGAACATGGTATTTTTTTGTTTGTTTCTTTGTTTGCTGTAAACTCTCTCCACGGAGGCCCTACACCACCATCACAACAGTGGGAACTTGACTGGCCTCCTTCAAAAACTATTAGGAATGTTCCTTTAACAAGCCAGATGGGCAGTTAATCCTAGGGGCCAGAAGGTGTCAGAGGAAACACAGGGGAATTTATTTTCTTCTTACTCACAGAGGTGGAAATCAGAAGTCACATCTAAGGTTTGCTAAAGGATAGTCAAACTGTTGGTCTCAGCATCATTCCCAACTCCTGCCAGCTCCCTGTGAAACATGGACTACATTAACCAGTGTAAGACAATGGTGCAACAGCGTTTGCACTCAAAGCTGAACCACTTTAAGTGAACTGATGCAGCATTTAGACAGACAAACCTTTGGTGAGTGAAAAAGCTTCTTTCTCCCTTTGCTTTCAATCAGACCTACCAATCCATTAGTTTAAGCTGAGGCACAAGCACTGGTAGACCTGATTAGACCATGAACAAACCAAATAGCACCCAGAACCACCCAAATATGAGCCTTTATGACATATTTTGGATTTGGTCATTGCACGTCCACCACATTGGGGACATATTAACTATACCACTGGCTCAGGTATGTGTAACAGTGTAGTCAAAATAACAAGGACATCAATACAGACTGCAAAACACACCCAAGGCGTCTGGGAAACACTTGTGTGGCTAATCTACCTTGAGCTATGTGCAGCCTTGGCTAGCTGGCTTCAAAAGGGTTTGGGAATGTCTACAGAAGGACTTGCCTCACTGTGAGTTCAGATTAGCCATACCCTCCATGTGAGAAAAAAGAGGGCAAGCTCTGCAACTTTAATTTTAATTTTTTTTTTTTTTTTTTTTTTTTTTTTTTGCATAGAAAAGGGGAGTGATAAGTTAGTCTGGAAAAAGACTCTCTACTTGTCTACAAGCTAATCCCAAAAGAGCAATGATGTGATTTACTCAGACGAACACACCCTGCTGCAGCTTTGCTGGAGTCAGTGGGTATCTGCAGGAGTACGAGGGAGATGATTCCTCCTGACCAGCAGGCAAGCCTGCAGCCTACGCAAATGGTAAAGCTTATTTCTTGCTGTTGAATTTTAAGATTTAGAATTGAAAAGCAATGATTTTGAAATAAATTTGGGCACTAAAATCCCTTATGTTTCCTCTAAAAAGTCTGGTCTGCTGGCTGTTTAGTTTGTTAAACGACCCTCTACCTGGGGACAGACCAGTCCTTTGTCAGATCTTTTTTCTACTTTGTGACTTTTCTCAGGATTTATTATAATTTAAAACAGTTAAAATTGAACAAACTGAAAACCAGCTGGTTATGATTTTTCTTTTTTTTTCTTCCCTGCAGACCACTTAAAAAAAGAAAAAAAATCACAGAAATATTTTTCTTTTTTTTTCTTCCCTGCAGACCACTTAAAAAAAGAAAAAAAATCACAGAACTATTTTTCTTTTGACTGAGCTTTTCTAAGGTCTTTTTGCTTATGTAAAATGGAAGAAAGCAAAAGGTAGTGGGGTTTTATATTTCCCTTCTGCTTTACTAACAGAGAAACAAAAATTAATTTAATTCCTATTGGTTTCGATTCCCACAAATTGTCCCTTTTTTGGTCAAAAATATGAACTATCTCAGGCAGTTTCCAAACAGATTTATTCTGTTACTTCCCACCAGACACACTATTTTTCAACCAGCTAACTTTAAAATCAACAGGAAGATTCCCACTGATACAAAAGGGAGTTGGGTCAGGCAGAATCGCAACAATTTCAAATAGATTTTTGTGAAAAGGATATTCTCCCTTCTGGCAAAATAAACAAATACAAGAAAGCATTTTTCAGCTTTTACTACCATCCACCAGTGTTGATGTGCTAAAAAATGTAAAGTTTTGCTATCATTCCACTTGGAAAAATCATTGCTAGCAAAATTGTGAAAAACTAGGACTCTTCTATATCCAACTGGTGAAAGATTTCAGAATTTTTACTGCCAACATCCAAAATATGGCCAAGGATAGGAGTGCTACTGGTTTTTAACTGGAGATGGTGGCATTTTGGAATGAACATTCACCACACATCCAAACAAATTCTATGCCTATAAATACTCAAAGTGCCCCCATCCTTTCCTTAAACAAAAATTTCATACAGTTATTCGGATGTAATAAGAACTTAAGAAACAAGTCTGGTTTTTTTCAGATATAAGGTCCCAATCTTAAATATAATTGCATCCAGCTAGACTCCTGTGTTCACACAGGGCACCACTGGCTTCAGCGGAGCTCCACACAGGTTGAGGTTCTGCTTGCATGGAGTAATTACCAGATTGAGACCTATGGCAAGACTTGAGAAAAAAATATTTAAAAAACCTCTACATTGTTCAATATACAATAGACATAATTTTCTAAATGAGTTTGGAGTCCTTTATTACAGGCCTCTAAAAATTGTTGTTAGGGTTATACATTTAAAATACTAAAGTAATAAAAAAAGGATTTTTTTTTTTCTGTGTTTGTTTGTTTCCTTCTATGGTACCATTAAGCTATAAATAATTTTAGGATAAAATGCCTAGGTATAAATGAAACTGTTAACTGATCGTGTTTGCTGATGTCCCTTTCTCACATTGCCCAAGTAGGCTCCATTAATCCAACATCTTCTCTTGTTTCTTGCCTTCCTTTTTCTTCTTCTTGGATTCTGTCAAGATAACAATAATCATAAAAAATTAGCATCCAGCAGTCACTGCAATAAATTTCATTCAATACCCCTGAAAGTTCCCCTTGTTTTCTCTATGCACGTAAGAAGTAATTTTCGTTCCTCATTCTGAACAAGGAAAGGGAAAACAGGAGGAAAAGAAGGAAAAAAAAGGATCCCTCAAGGCACTAGAGAAGATGGAAAGGGGGGTGCGCGTCCAGTTCAGCACCCTTGCTATCTGAGCGGCTGACCCTGTTTGGCATGCAAAGCATTGTCTCAGGAACTTGCTTCGAAAAAAAGAAAACAGCAGGCAGCTCCTGGAGAAACCGGGTCACGGCTCAGCGGAGAGCTGGAAGAGCTTTGCACACACTACCCACACGCATACCCCTCCCTTGCTTCCTTTCTATTTCATTGTCAGTCTTTGGCTTTCCCTGAATATGAGAGCAACTCCAGAGCGTGGTGAGAAAGCTCACTTGTTTCTTCGGCTTCTCCATTGCCAACCCTTCCCCCTTTGTCTGGGACAAACATCTACGTACACTTGAGAGGCAACTGAAGTTTGGCCTGGAGTCGTTAGAGCACGGTCTGTCCGGCCAGCTGGTACTGATAGGACAGGGAAGGGACCAGGGAACCTCCAGCAGAAGGAAGAGTCAGGTTATCAAATTTCTCTGAGGGTTGTTTTTCCTGTTTGTTAGTGTTTCAAAACAACATTTTTTTTCTTCATCTTTTTCAACAAGACAAAATCATTTCCAATAATCCTTTAGTCAAACCAAAATAAAATACCTATTTTATGTTTAGTCACATAATCCGCTCTAAAATCTCTTTCCCTTAACAACTTTGCTTAACATTTAAAGGGATAATAATTCAAAATAAGAGGTTTTAGTCTGAAAATGCGAACATGATTTTTTAAAAATTATTTTACTTTTATTTCCCCACCTTTGTATGTGTGTCTGTGCGTGTGTGTACATGCGTGTGTGTGTGTATGCACGCCTGTGGTCCAGAGCCATTCACAGAATCTGACACTATTTTACAAACTGTCATTCCAAAATGTCATTTTTCGTTAAGTTAACAACAAATTTGCTTTCAGCTAAAGCTTTTTTCCCCCTACAGATTTGCTGTCTCCCTTCCTATCCTCTTTACCCATGTCCCCCTCTTCCTCTAATTTTCCCTCTGTATCACTGACCCTCCTGGATTCTATATTGATTGCGCTCTCTCTCTCACTCTCTCTTCCCCCCCAACACCGCTTTCCCTGGAAGAAACAGTGGCATTTTATCAATCAGACCAGCACTGGAATCTGTGAAATCTATTTAGACCCAGCACAAGCAGAAAGGCATTCTGCAGACTTCAACTAAATTTACTGAAAGCAAAGGAGACACATGAATGTGGGCACACCACCAACAGGACTCTACTGAAGAGGATGTGCAGTTCACGGTAGTGGTGAAGTCACCACCAAGAGAAGGTTTTGGTCTGGAGTCATGATCGTATCAGGTCCCCATCCTCACTTGACTTGAGGTACCAGACAACCCACTGTTTATTCATTTGCACTTGGCCCCTGTGGCTCCACATAAGCTCCTGTTAGCAAGCTCAGTCCTCTCTGTTGTCCCTGGTAATCTGCGTATCACCCAAACTGCCAAACCTGTCTGCCTACAAAGACAAGTGATTCTGCTTCATGCCTCAGCAGAGTAAAACCCTCATGTGTGGGATGTAATTCCTCTCACATTAAAGGTACTCACATCACCACAGCTTAATCTTTCAGACAGGTAAGCTGTATTGATGCAAAGCACATTTATTCCATGAAATGACATGCACCCCCCAAGTTGTGGCAATATAAAAAAGAAAAAAAAGAAAACTGTTCCAATATTTCCCGGTCCTTAGGCTCTTTTAAAAATCCTACCACAGACACCAATACCCAGGTACTGACCCATGAAAATGTTGCTGTTCATACTCTCATGCACAAGTCTGTGCACAGCTAACCTCCATCTGTTTTGACTATGGTCAGGCTACAGACGACAGTATATCCATGGCTAACAAAGTGTAAAGTTGCTTTAAGATGTACTTTGTTCATGTTTATTCATTGCTCAGACCTACTCTTTGCATCTTTGTCATTCAGGCTTTCATTTTCCTCATCTCTGTTCACCCTACACTACAATTTCAACTTTTATGACACGCTGCCTAGTCAGCTCACACAGTCATGCTGGGATCCATGTCACCCTGATCAGCTGGTCTGCCAATGCTTCCCTTCCCAGAGTAGCTGGGCTTGACTGAAAGGGTCACCATGGCAGCAGAGCCAGTGATGACACCATGCTTGAAAGCCCTGACCAGTTGAGAGCACAATGCCAGTTACCTGAAAGCTCAGCAGTCCCATGCCCCAGCATCAGCTGTAGGCATCTACCAGTTAAGTGAGGGAAAGGTCTCCTAGATACACTGTCTCCAATAATCCCATTCAGACTCCTATTCCATCCAGGAAAATTATCAAAATTCAATTCATCTTAGCACAGATTGGATGCAAGACCTTCAGTTCAGCCATTTTCTAGCAGGCCTCTTAATGTGGTCCCAACCTGCCATCAGAAATTATAGTAACCCATCAAGCAGTGCCCACTGAAACAGCCTTTATGATGAGGAAGCCACTATGCTGCTCTCCACATCTCACTGGCGCTGCGAAGTGCCTTGATCTCAATGACACTCACCACTGAGCCAGAAGGAAGCAAGAAAAGCAACACGGTGAACAGGGACTGCCCTGAGCAGAACACTTGCCATCTGCAAACACCCTGGGTCAACAGCAGCCTCCTTCACTTCACCTACCTGATTAATGCAATATTTGCAAAGATAGAGCCATGGATCTGTGCATCACCCGCGCAACGGCTACAGGGAATGTTTGTTGCAGACAAGTGCTACCAATAGTATCGAGACCCACTATGAGGAGATGACCTGATCAGATAAAATCCAGGTTCACGCCAGCCCCCACAGAATTTTAATCTGAATCTACTCACTGCACCATTTAGAATAGAATCATAGAATCGTTTAGGTTGGAAAAGATCTTTAAGATCACCAAGATCAACCGTTAACCTGCCACTGCCAAGTCCACCAATAAACCATGTCCCTAAGTGCCCCATCTACACATCTTTTAAATACCTCGAGATATGGTGACCCCACCACTTCCCTGGGCAGCCTGTTCCAATGCTTGACAACCCTTTCAGGGAAGAAATTTTTCCTAATATCCAATCTAAACCTCCCCTGGTGCAACTTGAGGCCGTTTTCTCTCTTATTGCTTGTTACTTGGGAGGAGAGACCAACACCCACTTCACTACAACCTCCTTTCAGGTAGTTGTAGAGAGCAGTAAGGTCTCCCCTCAGCCTCCTTTTCTCCAGGCTGAACATCCCCAGTTCCCTCAGCCGCTCCTCATAGGACTTGTGCTCTAGACCCTTCACCAGCTTTTTTGCCTGTCTCTGGACACGCTCCAGCACCTCAATGTCTTTCTTGTAGTGAGGGGCCCAAAACTGAACACAGTACTCGAGGTGCGGCCTCACCAGTGCCAAGTACAGGGGGACAATCACTTCCCTGCTCCTGCTGGCCACACTATTTCTGATACAGGCCAGGATGCTGTTGGCCTTCTTGGCCACCTGGGCACACTGCTGGCTCATATTCAGCCGGCCACCAACCAACACCCCCAGGTCCTTTTCCGCCGGGCAGCTTTCCAGCCACTCCCCCCCAAGCCTGTAGCATTGCCTGGGGTTGTTGTGACCCAAGTGCAGGACCCGGCACTTGGCCTTGTTGAACCTCATACAATTGGCCTCGGCCCATCGATCCAGCCTGTCCAGGTCCCGCTGTAGCGCCTGCCTGCCCTCCAGCAGATCAACCCTCCCTCCCAATTTGGTGTCATCTGCAAACTTACTGAGGGTGCACTCGATCCCCTCATCCAGATCATTGATAAAGATATTGAACAGGACTGGCCCCAATACCGAGCCCTGCGGAACAGCACTTGTGACCAGCCGCCAACCAGATTTAACTCCATTTACCACAACTCTTTGGGCCCGGCCATCCAGCCAGTTTCCTACCCAGCGCAGAGTACGCCCATCCAAGCCATGGGTAGCCAGTTTCTCCAGGAGAATGCTGTGGGAGACGGTGTCAAAGGCTTTACTAAAGTCCAGGTACACAACGTCCACAGCCTTTCCTTCATCCACTAAGCCAGTCACCTTGTCATAGAAGGAGATCAGGTTAGTCAAGCAGGACCTGCCTTTCATAAACCCATGCCGACTAGGCCTGATCACCCGGTTGTCCTGTCCAGCCTTCCTGGACTCCTTTGCCCTTCGGGACTGCCTCCCAAGGGACTCTGTCAACCAGTCTCCTAAATAGGCCAAAGTCTGCCCTCCAGGAGTCCAAGGTAGCAGTTCTGCTGACCCCCCTCCTTACTTCTCCAAGAATCAAAAATTCTATCATTTCGTGATCGCTAGCTCACTCACCAGCTGCGTGAGGAAGTTCTCTTCCACACACTCCAGGAACAACCTAGACTTTTTCCTCTCTGCTGCACTGTATTTCCAACAGACATCTGGCAAGTTGAAGTCCTCCACGAGAACAAGGGCTAGCAATTGTGAATTGTCCCACTGGTTTCTAGAATATTTCGTCTCCCTCTTCATCCTGGTTGGGTGGTCTATAACAGACTCCCACCATGGTATCTGCCTTGCTGGCCTTCCCCCTGATTCTTACCCATAAACACTCAATGCTGTCATCACCATCATTAAGCTCTAGACAATCAAAACACTCCCTAGCACACAGGGCTACCCCATCGCCTCTCCTTCCTTGCCTATCCCTTCTGAAGAGTTTATAGCCACCCATTGCAGCACTCCAGTTGTGTGAGTCATCCTACCATGTTTCCATGATGGCAACTATATCATCGTTTTCCTGCTGCACAATGGCTTCCAGCTCCTGCTGTTTGTTGCCCCTGCTGCGTGCGTTGGCGTAGATGCACTTCAGTTGGGGTATTGATCCTGCTATTGATTTGTTTTAAAGCAACGTACTCCAGTCTTTTCAGTGCTGAGCCAGACTCCTGTTGGAGGTATCTTTATGAGCTACCTATAGTGGCGTTCAGCATCCGGACAGGAAGGAGAAAAGTAAAAAGCAGCATGAGAGCCCTGGATTTCAGGAGAGCAGAATTCAGCCTGTTCAGGGACCTGCTCAGCAGGGCTAAGTGCCAAACTGCAACAGAATTATCCCACAGGTCACATCTGGCTCGTGTGCCACAAACTGGAACATCTCAATATAGAACTTTATGAAATGTATGTAAATACATTAGATATTTACAGTTAAACACATCATTCATTTAAACACATTAAATGCCTTATCAAAGATATTTCTCCTACGGACACCAATAGCAGGGCCAGCACTGAAGTGGGAGCGGGTGCTACCGCTCACTGTCTCGCAAGCAGACTGTGCAGTGGAGGGAAAGGATGAGGGGAGCTGTTTGCTCCAAGTGCACTGTGTGTCAGTGCCCCAGCCAGCGTCCTTCTGCCTCCGGCGTGGCTCAGCACGCAGCCACACTGAGGAAAGCAGCAGGAGGAGCTATGCTTTCTCCACTCTGGACCAGGCTTCCTTTACCTCAAGGAAATACTTGGCTTTACCATCCCTGTGCATCCTTGCAGCAAAACAAAAGTACCAGAAGAGTGAGCTACGTATGCTCCAGAATATTAATGAGGATGACAAAATAGTCCTCAATTTTTATGTCTGTTTTACAGCATACACTTTCCTCCTTCCCTCTTATCCCACAGCGAGAGGCTGCCTAGCAGTGCTCTTGCTCAGATGGAGGCCGGGATCCTGGACCAGGGAATATGCAAAGAGCAAATTCAGAATACCTGGCACTCCCTGCAGGGCACAGCAACCAAGCACTGCACAGCCATCCTGCTCCCCTCTGGAACCCAGAGCACTTCCAGTGAGATAAAAACACTCACGTAGCATTGTACAAATAGCCCTGCAAGGGCAAACTGCGTCAATGCACACACGCTGGATTTATCTAATCATTCAGCACCTGAATAACCCCATGAATAGTTGTATGCCTAGGAATTATTCGCAGGATGAAAAGGTGTGTGGTCATGGATTAGCACTGGACCTACTTCTGTGGGTCCATGATGACCGGTAACAAAAATTCCAGTGAGGATCTTATTGAGTAAACAAATTAGTTTGATAAGCAGAACTTTCTCTAGGCAATTTGGAATGGCAGCAGCCCTCTTTAAATAGTCATCTTTATTCTGGAGCCTCATTCTTACTATGCAAGCAGCAAAAGAAAGTAATTATGTTGAACAGGAGCCACATACCATTTGAAGCCACTCTTAATGTATAAGGCACAAAAGGGAGGTAATTACATTTTAATGGAATCCAAGCTTTGTAAGCCAAGATTTGCAGGTATTTATTTTCATTTGTTGAGAAGAAGGTAACAATTCATTCACGGCACTGCTGAACTCCTATATATAAAAGTCAAGCAGTGTCCCCAAAAGCAATATTAATAATTCGAAATAGCAAAAACTGTGCTGATGGAAGGTTAGAGTGAAGAATTTCAACATCAGGTGGTCAGGACACAGTTTTCCCAGGAACTAGCACTCAGTCCCACTGAATACAGAGGAACGTAGGTTTTCTAAAGGGCTCTCTATGTCTCATTGGGGCAAATTTTCCAAAGCACCTTCTTGCTATGGTGGTGCAGGGCAATGGTGCCATTGGGTGCAGGGCACTTCTGAATTTTGGGGATGAAATGCCAACCCATAGCAGCCTTGACTTTAATGAAACCAAGGATTGTATCCCTTGGTGAAAAAAGTCTCATGCTAAAGAGCTTCATCCTGCTCTCTAGGAACAGAAACTGTACTATCTTGTGATTTCCATGATTGTAGAAAGAAATCCCTTGATTTCTGAAATACCCTTTAAATACGGTATTTCTTCTGCTTCTAGTGAAAGAGAACCTTTCATGGCCATCTAATTCCTTTTCCTCCTATTTTCCTGCCTTATATAAAGCATTTATGTGTTCCAAATGAGTTTAAGAAAGAAAAACTACATTACGATAGCAATTTTGTTCCAAAATGAATTCTTCTGAAAAGCCTCTTTGAGCAACACACAGTTCTACTGGATGGAAAAAAAAGCAATACTCCACTAGCTAAACAGCAGTAGAAGGCAACTCTCCAGTGAATCAATGACCTTGATGTGACTTTTACTTCATTAATATATTACAATTGATTATATCCCCTATACCTTAGCTTTGTGCTGTTTAATGACTTTCTCTAGTTGCCTGTAAATGTTTCTCAATTTCTCCACGCTTCCAGTCACTCTCTCCAGCAGGTTTTGTTCTGCTTCTCACTTTGCTAAATTTCCATTTCAGATAGACTTGGATTTGTTCCTAGTGGAACACAAGATGGACCCAATTCAAACCTAAAGGGTGGAGCTTCACCGTTACAAGCCAGCAAGGCACGTTGCAATATGTGTTATGAATGGGGGACAGCTAGATTTATGCCTGTAACAAACACTAATGTATCTGACAAAGAAATGGACCAAAGAGCCACTCATGGAAAGTTTCACTCATTTTCTGTCTCATTGGAATTGCAAGAAGAAATACATATAGGGAAAAGTTAATCCAATTTATGCTAAAACCATCCACAAAGCTCTGAAACGATCTTAGACATTCAGAAGCCATCGCTTGAACCTGACATTTAGATGTAAGACCTAAAAAACGTTCACTTTTAACATCCTTACATAAAACTCATCAGGAATTACAGGAAGCTTTTTTTTTTAAGAGGTATTTTGTTGAAGCCAAGGATTTTCATCAGAAAAGTCTAATTTTGGTGATTTCCTTCATTCAAAAATTTAGGAGAAAAAGTTTCAAAATTGCCTACACAAAGACACACGCATTTTCTGATTTTGCTAGATGGCCTAATTGCCCAAAGATCAGGAAAGCGTCATCTCATTTTCTTTAAGTCTGGGTCACAAGTATCTAAGATGCTAGAGCCTTAAGAGTAAGTATTGAGAAGATTGCAACGGCTAAACTTTTCAAGTGAAGCTTGTTTTGCAATTGGAGACTGCTGAAGGGATCTGGCTAACTGGAACGTGATTTCCAGAAGTAACTCACTTTGCTCTTCTGTTTGCTGCTTCTTCTCATCTGCCTCTGGCACATTTGTACAGCTGCTTCGGTAGGGTGTGGGCTTTCTGACTGTTCTTTGTCATGTTCTACGCTCAGCACAAGAGGGATCCAGTCTCAGCTGGCTCTTCAGCCCTCTGTGCTGTACACAAGATCCCTCTTAATGCCAGCGGGACAGGTGCAGGCACAGACTGATGTACTCAGAGTTTATGCCCTGCATTCACATGTCTGCAGGAGACTGCTGAAAACAAAAGTATTAATAATGCCTTTGGAGTTTGGATATACCTATATAGCAAAAAGATCGCACATTGAGGCAGTTTATAAACTGTCTCACTGTTATAAGTCAAACTGAGATCTATATTATATATAAATATATATACGATATATAAATAGTTATTTAGCAGAAAGTTATTTGTGATATACTGTGAATAGAGGCCTCATTTTGTTTAATTAGTTTTTGAAAACCAGGCACACGCACTTCTCTGCACTTCTCGGTTGTGCTTTCTGCATCTGCCCCAGAGGGGATCTACCCCCAGGGCAAGGGACGAGGGCTTGGCTTTGATCAGTGCTCCACACTCTGAAAAGTTGCCTGCAAAACTTTCACAGTAAGCACAGATAGAAGAAAAGACAGAGGGATGGTGACATGGAAAATGAGATGGAGGGATAAAGAAGGGGGGAAAAAGCTTGAAAGGAAAGGAAGTGAAGAAGTAGAAAAGGAAAGGAAAGGACAGAAGGGAAGGAACAGAGCTTTCTCTCTGTTTCACTGCTGGGAACAGTAATGAGTGTAAACATTTGCTGATGGCATATCTTTTATCACAGCAAGTCCCACAGCTTCAGGCATTTTCACGGCTCAAGGGCACTGACTAATGCCAAGGAGGCTGGACTGCTCTTGTAAGCCAGGAAAGTGAGACAATGAGCATGTAACAGAATTGGCACGCACGGGGCTATTTAAACTTTCACGCACAAAGGTCTGTATTAAACCCTAAAAGAAACTCCTGCAGGCACAAGAGGGTTACACGAGAACATTTGTCACATCCAGTTTTTCATCTTCTGGGGCAGCACAAAAAAAAAAATCTGAAATACAGACCAGAGGGTGAGACAAAATGGAGGTGCAGGTTTCCCATGAAAATTCCCAACCTTTTCATTTCAAAAACACCTGTAAAAGCTGCAGAACAACTAAAAAATTAGAAATAATTCTTTAAAAAAAAAATATTTCCCTTTCTCCTTCTCCTACAAGTATTTCCTGCTCCCTGGAATCAGATTGGTATTATGTTACGATCTGACAATGCATTCAAATTATTTATCAAAACAGTAAAATTTTTCAAAGGTACAAAAGCAGTCCTAAGGGATACTACAGTGCAAAGCCTCCAAGAAACATAAGGAAATAGAAGCAGAAAAAACATCGTTAAAAGACGACATCCAAACTTTATTAGTTATGGGCTGCACTGGCAGCTTTCTAGCAGCTTGAGGCTGGTCCACGCTGTAACAATTATTGTGTTTATTTTTCTTATATGGCTTATTCTTGTTCCCACTTAAATTGAGAAAAATCTTATTTCCTCATGTTATGGCACCAGGAGCCAAATCACAGAGATATGTCTCAGAGCCTAAAGTTTCCAGTGAGTTTTATTTCATCTTGAAATAACAAGCCTTGTCCTCAGACCAGCAAGTGGCACAGGGAAACACAACCAAGCGTTTAGTACCCAGTCTCACCCCTCTGGACCACTGTTTCTTCTCTTGGTTTTCACATTTCTCAGCTCCATAAGGCATAAATTATTCATGGCAAAACGGCCTCTCACAATGTTTATGCAGTGCTTAGTACAATGGCACTCTTTTTCAGCTGCGGCCTCTGGGCACTCATGCAATACAAATAATCATGATGATAGCAACAATAATAACAGCCAGCTACGCTGTTCCCACCGGGCATCCACTGCCAGTGTCTGCCCCGCAGAGCTCAGATCGCTGTATTTCACTGCAGGCTCCTGGGCAGTGCCAGAGGCCATTCTTCAATAAACCTGCCTCATCCTTCAGAGCAAGAGAACAACCTCCCACTTTTGCCTTTCAGGTTTTTGTTTAACTATCACAGCTGTTTCCTAATACGAGAAAATCCCTCATTTTTATATCTAATTAGTTTGAGCAGATCCTATTATTCTGCCTCCTGTAATACTAATTATTACGCTAGCTGCATGCCTGCACGACTAATGAGTTACATTAAAGATGGGGAATTCTGAAACCTACAGAGGGAGATACAGCATGAGTGTGATGCCAAAACAGGAGACACCAGCATCGTTCAAACAAAAGAAAATCACAGTCCTAACAAGTCATTTCTTCTCCTGCCGTGCCCCCTCCAGCTACTCTTTAGAAGCAGACGTTTTGTTGCTGCACAAAGGGAAAGTTGAGGGAGGGCACCCCAGAAAAAGCAGGTTGCCCAACACGCAAAACGGAGTGGGCCACAGGTGATCCTTTTCGCCAGCGCAGCACCCGGTGTGTCTGAGCAATGAATAGCTGCTGATCAGGTGAGCAACGCATTCAGACATCACTGTCAGCTCCTTGCAGCAGCCAGCAGCCAAGTCACCCTGCCAAAGCGCCGTCAGTCTGTCCTGGCAGTGCACTGTGAGTAAGATGTCCTCTCCGCAGGTAGAAATCAAGACTGCCACTGTAGTGCTCGAAATCCACATGTTGTTTTCTGCTCCTGGCATCAAAGTAAGGATGAGGATGTACCTGCTCATTAACAGAAGTCTAGCTCTGTGTTTTGACACCAAGCTCCCTCAGAAAACACAAGGTAAATCAGTGTCGAACACTGTCTTAAGTCCGCTGAGATCACTAATGTCAAAACCAAAGACCCTAGTTAAAGACTGTAGTTCAGACACTCACCTTGAGTAAATCGTCACATTCTGATAATTGTAATTGCAGACTAGGAAAAAGGGGAGCAGCAGCTACTAGTCAGAGCGTGGAGCCAAGAGTCAACGGCTCCTAGCTGAGTGCCTGGACCTGCCACTGATAAAAAAACCTGGAAAATCACTTAGCCTTTCTGACTTTCAATTATTACTTTTCTTTAAATTGTACTTCCTCAGCTCCAAGGAGCGATAGGAGGATTAGCTAATTACTATCTGTAAAGGTTGCTAGATATAAGAAACAATATACTGCAGATTATTTATATTGCACCAAACTCTTAAGTAAAGCTCTTCCAACGATATGAAATTATTCAAAACACACAGAGTGTAGGTTTCCTCTGTTGCAGTAGCACGCACACCGTGCCAAACACAGGGAACTGCACTCACACCTTGCTAGACTCTCAAATGCTACACCTGATCTGCATTACAGGAAAGAGATTACAGCCATTAACAACTCAGGTAGGTCTTGCCTTCACGTGAGAAACCTTTCCAAACACTGCGTGTGGGATGATGTGATCTTTGGATGCCACCCCAATTATTAAAGACAACAGTGGTGTAAGCAGTGTTAATGTTTGCCAACCTCAGTTGGAATTGTTTTCCTGCGTGGCAAGGACTGAGCCAGGATAAAGTAACTCATAGATCAGATATACTGTAAATTGATAAAAAGTTGGGAAGGGAGATTTATTAAAAAGAACGAAATACAGCTGGGTGAAAAATTTATCAGAGAAAAAAGGAGCATAATTCAAAAAATGAAGGGTACATTGCAGAAAGAGCAGGCAGACTGCTTATTCTATTTAATTTTATCTTAATGAGGATAATAAATAGCTAAAAGTACAAGAGATATGGGGAGAGAGAGGAAGAATGAGAGTGACAGAAAGAGTGAAAAAAGAAATAAAGACTATAAGGCAACCCAGCTCAATAAAAATAAATTCCTTCTCTCTCAGCGGTTAAAACAAAATGTTTCCTGAATCCTGACAATACCCCATTCTTTTACTTTCTGGCTGGCTGGAACCCGAACGACCATCAATCAAGTTTGGGTGGCCGTGAAGTAGGCCAGATGGAGTATGTCGGAAGCGTTTTCTGCTCTTCAGTGCAAGTTGGCCATTAGAGCACCCACTCGACAGAAGTGCCTGAGTCTTTCACATCTGTCAAGATAGTTTAAGGAGACCTTGCACATCCCCAGCCCTGCAGACACTGATTAGAATATGCAATTGTGTGTGCTAGAGAAGAGGTGCCTGCCTCCGCTAGGATTTCATGATAAAAATTATCCTTTCATCCTTTCCAGCCTTTGTGACAGGCTTTCTCGTGACCTCATTTGTGTACTAAATGCACAAACCATGGTGTCTGGGATATCACTGTCACGTTGCTGACAATCTCTCCGTACAAATGCACAATATTCAAGAACGAACGACAGTTTTCATCTTATGTTAACTACACTTTAGCACAGCAGCCCAGGACTGAGCTATTGTCTTCCAATCTGAAAACACCTCAGCAAAGCTATGGAGAAAAGAGCTCATCAGAAATCCAGATAAAGTTCAAATTCCTGATTCATCACCTGCACTCCCCCTTAAATCTGATATACAGCAGAGTTTCTCTAATAATTCTCCTCTTGCAAGCAGTGAGCTCCAAAATGTCCAGGTGTCACAGACTACAATCCATACTTGGAGTCAGCTGCTCGGAAGAAAAAATACTGAAACGGAGCAGTTGCTAATAAGGAAAAAATACAATTTTTTTTTTTTTAGTTTGCAAAATAATGAGAGTGCTTCAAAAAGATTTTAAGGCTTTTCCATGAATGCTGACTAATGATAAAACAGATTCATAAGAACACTTAGATCATCAGTTTATGAGGCAGGCATTGATTCTCAAGGTTAATGAGTACCTCCTGGTTTAATTTAGCAGGAGTTTTGCCACAGCTCATAGAATTTCCTGGAAAACCAAAATACACTTTTATCAGCAAATCTGCAAAATGATAACCTTTGGGATTTTTCTGCAGGTATAATCTTCCTTTCTGTTAAGCATAGAGCAAACTTCTATGAAACAGCAGTCATCTTCAAAATAGTTAGGTGAGAGGAGAGACACACAGGATTCATCCTACCAGCAAAGTTGCTGCATGTTCATGAGCCAGAAAGGTGAATAAGCAACAGGAGAGCAGCAGTTACAGATACCATCAATTTATTTGCATCTTTCTCAAAGAATAGAGAAGGTGAGGAGGAAGGTCAGACACCAAGCCACACTAAGGAAATGTGGCGGGTGAAATCTGAGACACCATACTTCATTGGGCAAGCCTAGATGAAATAATCTGCCTTACCCACGCACCTTCTTGGGTTCTTAACTAACCACATTAATTAACTTTTTTTAAAAAATGTAAGAGTTAGGGAGAATTGTGAAGGTCTCAGATAAAGACATCTGCTCCGCATGCAAGCAGTGATCAAAAGAAGAACATATTTAGGTTATTTAGTGAGTGTAATGAACAATAAAGGAAGTATTACAATGATATTTTCTTTTTCAACACAGAGGACATGCTTGTGTGTGTACAGTCCAGTCTCTTCATCTCAAAAATGATTTTGCAATAATAGAAGGAATTTAGGTAAGTCCAGTAGAGAGCATTCTTATTGTGGAGAAATTGTTATACAACAAAATATTTAAGTCAGAGGTTTTAGCTTTAAAAGATGGCAAGTGACAAAAAAGTAACAGGAGATACATAAAACTACAATTGATTGAAGAAGCTAAATAGGGGCTTTTACTCACCCCATTTACAATATGAAATCAAAAAGAAAAGTGATATAATGGAGAGGTTACAAATACGACCTAATAGAAGGAAAATTTCAGGGCACAGGAAAGGGGGTTAGTCAGGAAAATCATGAAAACAACCCTTTTTCTGAATATACTGGTATTTTTCAGTGCAATATTCCCAGTCAGTTGACATCTGCTTTTGGTACTCCCAACCTATTGCTGTCAGAGGTGTATTCAGCAATGCAGCTCCTGAAGCACACACCAGTCAGAAAGGTAACCGTTCAGCGGTAGAACAGATTCCTGTAATCAATAAGCCCTTCACTTACTATTCTCCTGCCAGAGCTCCCAAATGCCAGAGAGCCGCTGCCCCGCTACTCCAGGCAATCACAGTAGGAACGTATGGCACTTGATCAGCATTTACAGGTCTAGCTGCCTATCAATACAGACCTTATGCAACACTGTGACTCAGAAGAAAACTGCTGCTTCCAAATAACGTATTATATGCTTTTTCTCATGTAGTCTTGAGCCACTGATGTGAAGCTGTGGGTGAAAAGGGAGGCTAATACGTACCTACAGTCCATCCCACGTGCTCAGACAATAATCTAGATCTTACTTCTTGTCTCCCAAGAATTAAATTGGGTCCTATTCTAACTATAGATTGAATACAGTTTAATTTTTCGTTATCTAGATGCGGGTGGGGGCTTTCCTCCAACCTGTAATTTCCTTCACCTCAGGAAGAAAACAAATACTCTCATTCCAGCCAACATGTCAGCACTCAGATTTTTAACTCAGAAATAGAGTTCAGTAGGGCACAACATTTCACACAGTACTAATCCGCTTGACCTAATTTCTTACTCTAGTTCCTCCTACTGCTGCCACCGTACTGTCCAGTGTGGCTCCTATGTAGTTATACCCACAGATCTGCAATATGGATTTCTTATCGTTAGCTCAGGGCCCAGGCAGGCTGCGAGTGCGTGACTTGAAGGCACGCTGCTCCTACTCGTGCCAACAGCAGATGAACGAGCAGGTGGCATTCAGGAAGATGCCGTGAGATTCCTAACGCAAATCAGGAGAGTAGAATTTCTGCCCACAGTTATTACGATCACAAACCTACATTTGTACCTATTTCTTCTTTTGCATTCCTACAAATCAAAAGAAGTCGGGTTTTCCAATTAAGTCAAACCACATGTTTGCTGCAGTCCGTCCCAATCCGAGTTTCAGTCTCAGCTATAACTCACTCATATCTAGAATCCTTTCAAGTTACCTCCAATCCAGCAATTTCACAACCTCTGCCTTTAAAACTATAACCTGAAAACGACACTGTACCACCTAACAGCATTGCTCTTGCAACACAATGCTGCATCAACGCTCTGCTTTGTCTCCCTCTCCCCTTTTCTGACAGCCACTGATAGAATACACTGACTCAGCGGGAGCAGAACAAGGCAGAGGGCTACCAGTGGCTCGAGCGGCAGCGGCCTTCTGGCAGCACAATAGGAAGCTTCATTCAATAAACTCCCAAATGCCACTTAGGCATGGAAACTTACTCAAAAAAACCCCAAAAAAGTCCTTCTCCCCAAACTAATAAACAATAAAATCACACAGCTCAAAGCCCGTCCTGAATTCCCGCCTAGTCACTTCCAGCCCCAAATGAAGATGTTTATTGCCGCCAACTCAACCAAGTCAGCTGGTCTCTGAAAATCTAGTTGTATCCTTTCTGCTTCACAGCTTGTCATTATCTACTCCGGTTCTAGACTCAGCGCGTATCTGATAACTCCACGGATGGTGTGCGAGGAAGACCAGCTACAGCTGTACTGACTGCGGAGGAGATGGATGCACGCACGCACACAGAAAGCCTCTGCAGCCTCATCAGACATGTCTCTGGTTGCACAAGCAGAGCAGGCCACCTGCAGGTACTCCTCAGATCAATGGTGCGCCACCATCCACAATTTGAAAATTGCTCGTCCCAGTTGCACCTGTCACTCCTAATCACATTTATTTTTATAATTATCCAAGTATTCAGAGCCTGGAATGTGTTAAACCTAGCTGGTTTTAAGCAAACAAATGCCAGGGTAGCATAGCTTGTATAATCCACTTAAAACACATTACTTCTGTATCTCAAACAAGATCTCACAGTTTTAGCTCCCACTATAAATCATCCTACACACATAACACCTGCTACTCCAACAAAAGAGTACATTAAAAGGCTTTAATGATTAGAAAGAAATAAGTTTGTCTAAGGGACACCTGGAAACACAAATGCAGGGCATATGCCATTCTGTGTACTAGGAATTACACTGTCACTCGCATTTAAATAAGACATATACATTCTGTACTCTCCTTCCTGCTATCTTTGGATAAAGAATATGCAACCCCAAGGGTGCAGAAAAAACACATATTTCAGCATCCAGTGAGCAGAATATCCCTTCAATATTACCTGTCCAGAAGGAAAGCAGTCCTTTTTTCAACCAGAAATTATTCGATACCAAACAAAACCTACATAAAAGGTGTCTTTATCAAGAGGCATTTTTGCATGCTATTATTGGGCTGTTCCCATCAACAAGTGAGTTATGAAAAGCATTTGTACTGTGGAAGTCTAGTCGCATCAGCAAACTGGTAGCAGTACAGGTGGCCTAAGGTCAAAATTGGAGCTCTAATCTTCAGCTTCTCTCTTGTGTGTGAGACTGCTTTGACTATACAACTCAGGAATACTGTCTGCCTGACTACTCAGAGATAGGAACAGTGCAGAAGTGAGGAAAGGCCATGAAAGTACAGTCTGAGTACTACTGAGTTCCCACTGAAGCACGTGGGACATCACAAATCCAGTGACTTAAACGAACTAGTGCGCAGCCTTCAGCAAATGGAATTTACCTTGAGGTTTGGGTTTGGTAAGCTTCCCACAGGGCTTTGAGATTGTGACAGTCTTCTGGCAGTCAGCATTATGAAGGGCTCTCTTTAGGTTCCCAGTTCGAGTCTTCAAGGCAGTATTCAAGTCACATTCTCCCCAGGCCTGGAATTGGTATTTGCACTCCGCTGCAACGAGTAAATAAATGGCAATTTTTATAACAGAATGACTGAGTGTGAAAACAAAAATGTTATGAATCTAATAGGATATTACAGACAGTTAGTACTTGTCATTCACATTCTATATGGCTGTTCCTCCATTTCTGTGATGCCAAAGGTTACCAAATAAGGCTTGAAAAGTTTCAAGAATGTATGTGCAACTATGAACTTGTCAAGCCTGAAACTGCAGCACTGATTGCCTTGGTAAGGTCACAATGATGTCAAAGCCGTACAAGCTGTTTACTAGAAAAAAGCCAAATTTGCAAGAGTAATCAGATCTGAGTCCTGGACAGACATCTTGTCCAGGACAGATGTGACATATCTTTCTTAGCTGTTACATATGAACCTTCTGAACTGAATAATATAGGTGAAATACATTTGTCTTCATTCACTGCACACACTGGTAGCCACCCATGCTCCATGCTGCAAATCACACATCGCAAGGTCATGTAAAGCCTGTGGTAACCATCGCAGAGATTCACAGCTGTGAGTGAACACACGACACTTACATTGCTGCCTTAAATAGGGTTGTAAACCACAGGAGTGCAGACTGAGTTTACAATAAGTAGGTTATATGGACTCTCTGCAGAGGAGCTGCTTTGCTCTGAAGAAGCTGCCTTCTGATGCCTTATGTGTTCTAGCTCCAATGACTCGAAACACAGGAATAGCCCCTTCACCGAGACATTTGCAGAGCTAAGCAGAACATAAAGGCTTCCTGCTCCATACCTCAAGCAAATCCCTTGAGAGAGTGATGCTTACCTCCAAATTGCTTCTTCCAGTTGCAGGGAATCTTACACTTCTGAGTCTTGGTGGTTTGTTTGCACTCAGCTCCAGTGCGAGTGCCCTCACGTGTCCCCAGGCCACAGTCACCACTGGTGGGGACACAGACGCTCCACTGCCATTCCCCACAGTCAGACTTCTTCGCCTTTTTCTCTGGATGAAGACAAGAAACCAAACCCAAGCAAGAGAAGTGGTCAGTACCCAAAGCCTATGGAGAAGTTCCCTAAACTTCACTAAGGAGTCACAGCACCTGAAAGGGTGAATAAGGCAGACATTCATAAAACAATCGCTTCAACAGCAAAAGGTCTGGCATCCTCTTCACAGTTCTGCAGAGACAGGTCAGCCTCTTTGACTGCAAAGCAGGGTGGATCATTCAAATTCAGTCCCACTACTATGTCTACTAGTCCACTTAGATATTCTCAAGTGGATTCTCAGCTTCAGAATGGGGAATCATCTAGATTCTCAGGGATCACTGACCAAAACACGCAGGAGGGCTCACTCAGAAAGGACACTCCTCTGTCTCCAGTAGCTGATGGCATGTGAATATTTTCACTTCCAACTGAAGCACTACATACTATACAGATTAGAAACATACGTGTTGACATTGCATATCAGAGCATTTGGGCACCTCCAGGGAACAGCTGTGTCATACAAACTTTTCACTTGGTATACCATGTCACATTTTATGTCAGAATACGACCAAAACTCCACAGGTGAAGAAAACACTACATGGAGAAGTATACTCGAAATGTTGTTAATGCAGGTAGGTTTGTTGCTCAGGGACAAGTAAGGATCATGATTTCATTTAAATTCTTAAACCCAAGTCTAATGAGAAAAGAGAGCAATGTTATCAAACCCAAGGGTTCACAAAAATAATTAGTTAGGCCTCCAAAACATCACAGGTAACTTTAAATAACCTTATATAAAATTATTTTCCTTCTAGCTCTTCTATATTTAGGTGCACATTTTCTCATATTTCCATACAGCCACAATGGTTAGAAACACTTTTTTTTTTTTTTTTTTTTTTTAATGGGAACGCTAATTCTGACAGACTCACAGGTCATATTAACTTGTGTGTAAGTAGCCTGCAAATAACAAGATCTTAAGAAAAACACCAAAAGATGTGCTCCTTAAAAAATGTCGAAACTGGGTTTGATAGATATGAATTTTCCACCCCAGGCCTGTCTCTCCTGTAACGAGGTCTGAGTTCATCACTGACAGAAAGCAATTACCGCTGGGTGTCTGGCTGTCTATATGCAGGAGCGAGTTAGTTCAATTCTTTGTCAGAGGTTTTCCACATCACACAGCATTGGCGTAGCATTGTCATATACAACACCGAGCGACCTGATAACTGCTCTTTCATCACTCCTGCTTGGTTCTCCCTAAGTAAAGCATGAACCTATTCCCAGAGCAAATTTTAAGCTGCCTTGCAATACCCACTCTGTGATAAACTAACAACTCCAGGGGCTGTCAAGCTGCCAGCTTTCATGGAAACTACTTTCTGTTTTCCTATTTAACACAGAACAACATGTCACAGCCACAAATCCCTACCCTGTATGTCAAAAGGTTAATGAATGACCTGAATTTCATAACAAAAACAGAAGCATTTGACATTCTCCCACACACACAATCTATCTCGGGGATTAACTCTGAATTGCACTGGACCTTACCTGGTTTCTCTTTTTTGCCGGCCTCGGTGGTACTCACAGCTGCCAGAATGAAAACAAGTGCCAGGAGGGCAGCTGTGAACATTCGACGTGGCTGTTGTTGCTGTGGCATTCTGGGGAATGACAAGAGAGAGGAAAAAAAAGGTTGGTCAGACTGTAAAAAGTGGGAACCCATCTGAAGTGTTGCTACAGCATTTTTGGGAAGCTCCACTTCAGGGCCACAAGACACACGCGGGTCAAACGTAATGAGCCATTGGCAGAACGGGCAATTATCTTCATTCCAGAGAGAATACAAAGATTTTTAACAATTATTTTCCGGCCTGTGTACCAAACCCCTGATCTACATCACTGATGTTACGGATGAGTTTTGCCACAGGAAGTTCAGTAATTATTGCTCCCCTTCTAGAAACCTGCCAGGGAATCAGGGTTCCTGATGGGCCTGGAACTTCTCTCTTCTTTCCTGGCCTGTGGCTGTGATTTATTGCGTAAGACTAAACATAACATATACTTTGTGTTTCAGCTTATCCATTCATATGAAGTAGGGAATACTACACAGTCCACCTTGCAAGGGCTGAGGTTCTTATCAGGCTTACTTGACATCTGAAAAGAGCTTCTTTCGTGAAAACTTATATAGGTAATATGTGATGATGTATTATCTTAATTGTCATTGGCATGTTCTACCTACCTTTTCCTTCCCCTCCAATTAGCGTCTCTTCCTAATATAAATTAAGCTAATTGCCTGAAATGCAAAATGGGCACAGAGATAGGACTTGCACACACGGCTAGAGGCTATCCATAGCATGTTAATGAACCCAAAATCTGAATTTGGGAAGCAAATATTCAAATATAAAAAAGTATTAAAAACATTTGCTTGGTGGTGAAGCATCAGTTATTAGACAATCACCAAAAGTCATTCAGAGCTGGCTGACTTCAATGGCTTACACACATATTTCCCTTTCACTTTGATATAATTTGCATTGTCTCATTTTGGCATTGTTTATCAGAAAGCAGGGCCATAACAAATACATATGTTAAAAATAAGCAACCTCCCCATTTCCCAGAGATACCTCTCTAGTAGGGGGCCAGGTACCAAGACAGTGGAGTAGAGATTGCTTGGATGGAAGGTTTCTCCAGCCTTTTTTTTTTTTTTTTTTTTAAAACCAGGGTCCATGACATTCATGCTACACCAGCCCTCCGAGGAGGTGTCAACAGTGCTAGCCACTAAGATGGCCTTAAAAACTCAACTAGACTGACATTACAGAGAGTTTAGAGGCACCCTGATCTCATTTTGCTGAGCACAGCAACCTTAGGGGAGAAATAATTCTCATCATGAGAATTTGAACTCACCACCACAATTTGAAATTTAATTTTGCACTCCTCAGTATTCCCCATTGGCAACCTCTTGCTCAAAAGCAACATAATTGTAATTGACATGGAAAACAGGAGAGGAATCCCAAACACAGAGACTTTTAAGCATCCAGCTCTAATATCATGCTAGAATCCAGATGAGAAAACTTAATAGTTTTGTTGAAATAAAGTTCATGTGCAGACCGCAAGAGATCTGACATTCAAATGTCTGAAAGAGCTGTCATTAGCACCAGTTTGGTTTACTTCAAAAGAAAGTACCGTTTCCCATCATGAAGAAAGGACCACCAGGTCTCCAGTGAACTCAAACAGAACCTGTAGCTAGAGCGTACCTGAGTCCTGCGTGAGCTTGGGTTTGTTTTTTCCTTTCTTCTGCTACATGTTTCCACTTAGACCCTCTCACGTTTTACAGAAAATGAAATAAATAAAATAAGCAATAAAAAAAATAAATATGCACCCTGTCTTTTTATTCAGCTTACTTCAGACTGGTTCTCCATAATCAAACACAGTTGCAATACTGTTAAGACCCCAACCCTTGGGACGGGAAGCCCCTTTCCCTTGGAGAAACTTCACCACCAGTAGCACTGCACCTCACCTCACATCCCATTTTCACTACAATTGATCTTCTCACTTCCTCTCTTCCAAACGACTCACCAGAATCCCTCGTTGAAGGAGGGAGTTAAGTGCTTGTGCGGAAAGAGAGACAAATACTCCGTAATCTCAAGACGCCGTTCCAGGGTGCTGTCAGGGGGTGTCAGAAGCTGAAGCAAGGCAGCACCAGTGGGTTTGCTGCACAGGATGTCACCCCACACAAGAGACGCCCACAGTGGGCTTCGGGCTCCCTCCTACATCCCTGCTGCCCACCCCAGGGACCTGGGATGTGGTCACACGTACCCCACGGGCTGCTGGCAGTCACCAGGAGCCGTGGATAACTGTCTGTAGGGAAGCTGCCTTATAGTACGTTGACAGAGATTCAAATTCAAATCTGATCGACATTAATTTCAGCAAAACAGGCAGGGAAAATAGTTGAGTTTGAGTCTGAAATGTTCCAGAAGCCCTATAAACAAAACCCCACGGAGCCTTAATATAGCATGTTTTCCTAAGACTCCAAGTCTCCCTACAGCCAAAACACTTGCCAAGTTGTCTAAGGCAAACACTAAACCTGCGGAGAGAGAGAGAGAGAGAGAGAGAGAGAGAGAGAGAGACCCATCCCTCTGGCAGAGCGCGCCATGCTGCTTCTCCAAGTGCCTTTGCTATGAATTACCCACAAGTGAAAAGCCACGTTGTACAGATGGAGGCCTTGCCTCACACCACACCGACACCTCGACTTTGATGTAACCAGTATGACCACAGAAAATCGCGTAATTGTTTTGCCCATGATAGATCAGCAAGGGTAGGTGCTCCCACAAAATTACTAACGGCCTATATTTAGTACCCATTAAATATTAGATACTTTTTCCGAAGGCCGGAAAGTCCCACCTATCAGTAATCATTTGAGCTCAATCTTCAGTTTTCCTTGCAAATATTTCAGCTGGCCATTTAAAAGATGGATGAAGAGAAAAACTTGTCAGACCGGACTTGTTTTTGAAAACAATATATTCCACTGAAAATAACTTTGTCTTTTTTGGTTTATTTTTCAGAATTCAAAGGTGACAATTTTTCCTTTTCCTTAGATTCTGTGATAACATTTCCAGTTCAACCTTTGATTTAAAGAACTGCCAAAACTGCTAATAGCAATGAAAAAACAAGTGTTTCACGATGTGCAAAACAGACTCCTCCTCAACATTTTGATTTTTGTAATGAGCCTTCTATCTACACCAATGGTAACAAGTAATGAAGGGAAAGTATTTCTAAAATCCTCTATGACAGCCCCTAAACAGAGCAAACAGCATTTAAACAAATGGCAGTGGCATTTACAACTAACAGGAAGAGACAAAAATAAGAGCGAAGGAAAGAAGAGAGACATTTGGGGTGGGGGGAGCTCCAGGAAACTTCAGAAGAGAGAAAAGGGAAAGAGAGAGAATGAGAGTTTAGAACAGTTTAAATGGTAAGCTGGAACAAGATCAGAAAAAGAGAGTGAGTAATCATGAAAAGAGCACCAACACAGGAATGAGAGAAGAGAGTAGCTGTTAATGATGGTTAAACACTAAAACAGAGAGTGTTAGGAAAACATGAAGTGTGTAACGAGGTGAGAAGTGAAGCCCAGCTGAGATGCACCATAGCAAGTGGCTTCTCCAACAAAAATGAGGCACAGGAATTACTTCAGTCTTACAGTTGATTTCACAGTCAATCTCTGCTTGGGAGTAAAAAAGGAAAGGAAAATTAAAAAATGGCAGGCAATCAGAAAAGTAATGAGTTCATCAACCATCCATTCGTGGGTTCAATTGCATGTTGAGCACCAGAGTCAGGCAGAAGTCACACTACAGCTGCAGTTTAAAGGACCTTCTGAGTGGAGCTTGCTTGAGCCTCCCACTCCAAATTCCTCGCTGGCCCCAACCTGATTTTACAATCACACTCATCTCTCCTGAACCCGATTCATTAAATCATTCGTTTGCTGTGATGATTACAGTCCACCTGACTAAGTGTACCAGCTCCTTCAGGAAATACCTATCCTATGAACTGCAGCACACAAATCCCAGATCTACCAGAGACCCAACCCAGTATCTACATAGTGTAGCACCGTGGCATGCAGACACTTCCATTTGGGCCCAGAAACGCTACAGACACTTTCATGCAGTGCCAGGCTTTGTCCAACAGCTCAAGAGAAATTACTCCTTCCAACCCAAGACCCTGCAAATGCAGCTTGCTTCCTTCGTGCCCAAGTTGGCAGCCCAAGGCAGCCAAGGTGGTTTCATGCCGCGCTCCTTAGACCTTTGGATCTCAGCTAGCGCAAGTCAAGCTCACTGGAGCGACTCTGTCTGCACTGATGCAATAAACTCATACACAGGTTCTCCATTTCTCACAAGTCTTGCCTGAACACAAGAATCCAGAACAAACTAGACAATTTCAGATGAAGCTCTATCAGTGAGCAAGTGTTTATTTTCCCTAGCCTTACTGAAGCTAGCATATGCACCACATCCTAGGGTCACATATGCCTTTTGCAGGTGTCATTTTTTCTGTTAATAACTATTACTCACAAGCCCTTCCCTTCTGTTCTTTCCAAAGCAAGTGGCAAGGTCTCAGATTATAGAAGCAAGTATTTTATTATTAGTCCATGTGAGTGTAACCTCCCACACTGAACTATCAGGTTTTCTCACATGATTTAGCCTGTCCATATCCTCCAGCTCTTCCAGTATAATATGCCAAACATCAGCTGTGTTGATAATGCTGTTACCCTGCACGTATTGCCATACTGTATGCAGTGCCATCGCTAATGACAGGCTATGGGCTTCATAGTGAGTTTGCAAGGCCTCAGGACTGAGGCTTATTGAGGCTTGCTCGCTCTGAGCTTTCCTTGGCCTCTTCGCAGCTTTGTCACATTTGGTTTAGCCGCAACAGGAATTTTTCTAATTGACCAGCCAGCTATGGCTAATTTGATTTACTTTTCTTTGCCATTGTATGGAGCCACCCAGGTTTTAGGACTTTATTATAATAATGTACTACAGAGAAATACAGGACTGGTATCTTAGCAAAGGCCTTGAGACGTGTAGACGAGTACAGGTATGGAAGATACGAGATGGGGCACAGGCTTGACAATGGAGACCCTTCAGCTATAAACAGCTCACCCATGGTCAGATAAAGAAATGCAGACCTGGAGCTGGACAAAACTGGATATAGGAGTAAGAGAGAGAACACAGAAATAGCCTCCAACATACCTAAAAGGTGCCATATACAGTAAGTCTGGATACAACATGGAGCTGCAGACCAATGAAGAAAGAGAAAGGCATAAAAGCATGTTAGCAAACATAAAAAAACAAACCCAAGTTGATCCTAAAGTGAGGAAGAAGAAACCATCAACATGAGCATCCTCCTGGCCGAGGACCCCAGGTGATGACAAGTCACCATAACCAACCCCACCACCAACATCATAATGAAACCACCAACCTTAGGTCTGAGAGGAGCTGGGGAAGGAGCAGCATAACATTAGGAAAAACAGTTGAATTTAAGTGTATGTATAACAAATTTCACTGTGGTGGTGGGATTGTTATTAACATCTGCATAGACATATTCTTTTTCTGTAATAATTACATCTACACTAATAATGATTCTTGGATTAGACTGTTAAGATTTCAATTACACTAACAATAAATTTTTGACCTTATATAAATATATATAAAAGGCATGGTTCATGGTTCCTCTTTGCCCATAAACAATATTTTGAGCATAACTATGACTCCCAGCTTTGTCTTTTAGTACACTATCATTTTCATCCCATGATCATGAATAAATAAAATGCATCCCAAAAGCAGACTTGAGAAATTCCTACAGCCCCTTATTTCTCTTCCCAACATTGCTCATTTTGAGTCCTCTTTAAGCTCCTTACCTATGTTAGAACTACTTTTCGCATTAATACTTCTTTTTTTCCTGCTTGAATGAATAATTTCTCATCAAGTCCCACAACAAATACTCTAATAAATTACAGTTTGATTAGTCCCAGATTAGTCACATCTACAAAATCAGTTTTTAAATGAGCTAGTTTGGGAGATCAGACTCCTTTCAGTAAACACATGCTGTGTTTAATGAAACTTAACATTTACCTCCACTTCTTAAATTATTCTCTTATTCAAAATGTGTTCTATTTTGCAGTCCATCGAGAGCAGATGAACATGTCTGCAGTTACCTGGATCTGTTTCTTTCCCCCGTCTTAAATATAAATATTATATTTGCTATGCTCCAGTTGTACAACAGCAGGAAGTATTTGATGCATGTTTTAACAGTCTTAATGAATCTGAAACGTCAAGTGACATTTTTACGGTACTCTGAGATGGAAACACAGTTTTCTCTGTAAAAGAGAAGTTAAGAGCATTTGGGTCTTAGGAGTTCGACCTCTGGAACAGTTGCAGAAACTTCGGCTTCTCCAGGTCTCTTTCTCATTCACCACCTGGCGCACGCCCCTACGTCCTACCCGATCTCCCATATTGAAAACTGAGGCAAATGCTCACGCACTTTTGGAGCCAAACCATTGTGAACCGTAATCTTCCAACTGTAAAATGTTCCCTCTTCCCTCGCACCCATATACATTTCCTTTGTTGTCTTTATTTGCACGACTAGGGAAAAAAAACCATCTAGATTTGCTTTTCATTTCCTTTGCAAGATTTAAGTCAGCTTAGTTTTTGGTGAGTCTCAGCAATCTGCCACTTCTGGACTTCCAAGACACTGTTTTCTTGGATGATCAGTACCATTTTCTTAAATTCCTGCAAGCTCCTGATAGCACTTTAGTGGGTTGATCTCCAGTTAGATTTGGCATTCCTCTCTACAGGCTTTTTTCCCCTCTTTTTTCTTGAGGAAACAAATGTCTTTTTTTTTTTTTTTTTACTTTGATACAAAGAGATTTGAAACAATCTTGTATTAAAAATCTTGCATTGCTCCAACACCCATCAACAGTTTACTTAATTTCTTATAAATCAACTTTTAAAATTGAAAACCTTAATTAGGTTTATGTTCATGGTCCTATGTATTATAAATTGAATCAGCTTGTTAACACTTGATACAAGCGGTTATTTTTAAGGATGAGCTTTAAGGATGAGCTGTAAGGTCATACTGAATTAAATTCTAAAATAGCATCAACTTTTTATAGTCCTATGGTAGGTGGGGAAGAAATCACATCCACAAATAATTAGCCCCTATTATTATTAGCACCCTTTACCTTCTAATCTAAATTTGGAAAGATAAACCTTTCTATAATGACAGATCTCCTTATTATATTTTCCTCATGCATAACACCACAAGGACTTCTAATGAAATTCAAAACCAGTAGATATTTTTCCATACTCCTCCAAAGTAGTTTTGAGTCATATGAATCCTATCTTATGCATACCAGTAGCTCTTATTTATTTACAGTGTATCATTAATTTCCATTACAGCTATATGACTTTTACTGTGGGTTCTGTCTTTTCCGGACCTTTTCTGGACCTTCAAGTCCTGTCTACCAGTCATGATTACCATTACAGAGTGTGTGTGGACTAACCCAAGAATATCCATTTGCACGTACTAGACCTCTTTCCAGCTTCTCCAATTCATTGCCCAGGCCACCTGCACCTGATATTTCTCTCTGATCTCACCCAAATGTCTTCCAGGTACCACCTTTTCATTAACTGCTTTCCACCCTGACTGCTGCAGTTTTCAACAGCAGTAATTTATTTCTTTGTCTTGGCTACCCTGCCAAAGGCTAGTTGTTTCTTTATCTAATGCTAAATCTTTATTCACCTTATTTATCCTTCCTGAGTACTAAAAGTAGACCTAGACTTCACATACCTTTCTCTGAATGCTTCCTCATGGGTACAGATCCCCAAACCCTCCTCACAGAACAAAGCCTTGGGCCAGCTTGCTGATCTTCATCGTTTAGTTCCACTTTCATGGACCAAAGAAATGCTGTGTTCATTTCAAACAGAACGACTGCTATAGCCTTAGTGGTCTAAGCCTAAAAGTGAGCCAAGGTTTAAGGAAAGAAAGAACCCTTAATTATAACAACGGATTGCTCAATCAAATGATGCTATCTCTGACTGAAAAACCATGCCTTAATCTCATTTCTAACAATGGTCATGCTTATGACGGAACACCAAGTTTTCTTCTTTGGTCAAATTAAGTAATGAAATGATATTTTACTCTTGGGGTGGGGGGGTAGGAGGGTTGGTCAGTGTACCAAAAAAAACACCCCATATTAATTCAGAGACCTGCAGCAACTGCAATCCTGTCCAAAGCAAAATCTGTGTGCTCATTCCCCTTACTCCTTTGACTGTCCTGTGAGGGATCAGTATTCTCTTGTGATACATAGTCATGAAATTTTGGGAGCTGCATCAGCAACACCAAACAGTGGACGCCAGTGGTCTGTGTCTGTGTGTTAACAAGTTAGTTCAAAGCGGTGTAGGAAACCCCAAACCCTACTGAAAAAAAGCTTCCCGCATTTCAGCCACAGGAGGACAGCTGTGTAGTGGGGCCGGCATCTCGGCACCGGCCTCCAGGTCCCCGTTCCAACACGCATGACGCAGTGCGGCTGGCAGGTTGCTCTGTCTGGCGAAATGATAGAGAATCAGGGAGTTTCAACTAACAGGCGCTTCTCAGCTTTTCTTTTTTCCATCCTTTCCTTTGCTTCCATGTTGGGGGGAGAGTGGCCGCCCCACACGGAAGCAGCTCCAGCGATGCTCTCCCTCCATGCAGGAGAGGGGAAGCTGGCAAGCAGCGGCTGGCAGGGAAGAGGCAATTGCTTCCCAGGTGAGCTGGTACTGGCAGGAGCTGGGTAAGCAGCCATTTATTCAGCACTACAGTGGCAAATTTAAAAAAAAATACAATTGAGCATACCTATCTGTTTGTTGCTGCAGATCAGCCAGGGAGAAGTGAGAAAACTCTAGAAGGCTGAAATTATATTTGGCAAACTTACTACTTTATTTTTTTTCAAACCAGCATTTATGCTCAGCTACAGCACAGGGTACCCGTAATAACAAGCCAGACTCAAACAGTTCGCTAAAAAGGAAAAAAATCACAGCATGACCCTTCTGATAAGCCCAAGTCAAACACTTTGCTTCAAAAATTGCAGTGTGCAGCTTGGGGACTACATTTTTCAATATGTAATCAACTTCATGTTCTCTTTTCGCCACGGACATCATTAAGGGCCAGAAAAATGAGCATTGAGGCCAGCGAGTTATGCCAATGCCATGAAAATAAGCAGGGAACCAAGAGCTGCATGACTGAAGAAAATTATTAAAATGTGAACAACAAAAGTCAAAACCAATGATCAATTAACATGCCCCATCTAGCTTTGTTCAAGTAAATAAGCTAAAGTAATTAGTAAAGTTGTGGATAACAGTTCCCCTAGCTTTTCATATTTGCATAGTTGATTGCATGTTTGTCTCTCACATCAGGCTAAGGCAAACACACACGCTGTGGATATTTTATATTTCTAGCTCCCCGGAAATAAATTAATAGTTCAAGTTGATAGCAGATACCCCTGGGTACATGAATTCTGCCTTTTAGTGCTGAACATAATTTAGACTGATTCGAGACTCAAGAAAAGAGCTGGTCCAAACAAATACAGACAGAACATTTCTTCCATTTTTCCAAAATGTTTTGCCAAAATTAAAATGCTTCATGGGAGAACATCAATTTCAACAAGACAGGAAGTTTTTGAAAGCATTCTTTATGAATTAAAATAATTTTCTTTTTGTTCTTTTATCACCAATATTAAACTGTATCCCCTTCCATTAAAAATATAATTTTACACAAGCTATACAAAGCATCCTACTGTTTCTCACAGGCAGAATCTCCAGATACTTCTGCAATATAACATCAGACCTAGAAATCTGAACCTCCATTCGGACTTCTTATTAGCCAGTTCTGTCTCCCAGGGAGCACCAACAGCCGTGCAATTCCTTCATTTCAAGTTTTAAGTAAAATTTTGCCAACCCAGGACACTATAAGCCTTTATCTGATCACAGAAGAAGGAACCAATTATAAAAGGTGTCATTTTTTGGGGTGAAAGTTTAGCATTCACGCAGTAGTGTTGTGAAAAATATATAACAGTAACAAATAGTTTCCTCCTGAGAGGAAAGGTGTAGTAAGTGGAAACACAGTGCTAAACAAACACAATGGGCAGTACGGATGGTTAAAAGGCCAGGGAAGGAAAAATCTAATAGAGATGGCCAAAACCCTCCAAAGAGGGTTAAAAATTTTACGCTTCTCTCTTTCCAAATTTCCAACACGAGATTTTACAGAAGTAATTTTATTTTCAGAAAGCCTAGGGAACACACCTAATTTTTTTTAAAAAGTCATAATTGCAAAAAAACCCCACATTTTCAGTATCATAAGCTGATGTCAATAAAAGGGTGAAAAAAACATGCTGTCCTTTCCAGAGAAGCATTACATTTATTAAATGTAAAAGGGGTAGTTGATATTTTCTCTGTTGGTCCCCAGCCAGTGTATAGAGATCACTTTCCTAGGCTTGGCCTTCAAAATTTCTCTTAGAAACTACATCGTTGAAATGAACATCACTGTTGAAATCAGTTTTTTCTCCTTCTTCCCCGAGGTCTTATTTCACTCTCATCCACAATACACACATTTTCTTCCTCTCTTTTGCTCATGGTGGGTCTGAGCAAGTCAGGACTCTCGAGCAATAACTTAATACTGACTTCTGCAACTGCCTCTTCTATTAACCTTCAGCTCTAGCTGAGAGGCTGAAGAAAACAAAACAAAAAACCCAAGCCAAGGCTGATATTGCAGTTCATTCTGCTGTATTTCCAGATCCTAACTGAAAAAGACATCTTAAGCCACTTCCATTACTGTGATTTTCTTCCCCTCCCTGCTCTTCCCGCAACGATCGCAGCTGCCGTGTCACTATCTACGAAGGCACCCTGCGGTTCTTTGCACTTTCATTTCTCCAAGACCAAAGATGAGATTAAACAGTCCTGGATTTGACCAGCCAACAGCCCACCAGGAAGACCACAGGAGACTCGCCTCCATTCTCTCCAATTACTTTCCTTCCAGTGAGAGCGAGGCCAAGCTGCTGACTCAAGTCTCCTGTGCATCGTCTGCAACAAGGGGTCTCTCCTGGAGAATCCACGTGTTGTGGTCATGAGTTTCCCCAGCCACAACTGCTGGGAAATCCTCTCTCTCTATTCTCTTTTGACTCCATCTTCACCACTCCCGCAATGTGCAAAAGATATAATTACTTGATAATGGCAGAGAGACAAAGCACGCCTATCTAGGGGAAAACAAGCTCTTATTACAGTTATTCTTTCTGCCTCCTTTCCCACCCCAAACTGGCTAGTGTCTTTGCTCTACCTGATGTTCTTCTGGTTGCCTGAGATTGTTAAGACACAAAGTATTTTTTCATGGTTTCGCAGCGCCTCTGACAAGTGTCCAGATCCCTACTACTCAGATACCATGACACTACAGGACCAGAAAAGGGCAAATAAACACTGTAACACAGAGTATTCTAGTATAAGGAATACAGCTGGCATCTATTTGGCTACCTAATGTGTTTTCATCTACCAGAGATTAACTCGGGTACCTTTTGAAAGTGTTAGAGTAAGGAGTGGCATATTCCCATCCACTTGCTAAACAGAGGGCAGAACAGAGCTCTCATTGTCCCTGCCTGGCCAAGAGAAAGTTTTCTTCCCTATTATAAATTCATCTATTGAAACAGAATAAATTTATGAAGCCTCATTTTCTTGACTGCAGCAGTTGTAACAATGTCCTATGGGTATCACAGTTAGAAAAATCAGGAGCGATCAATGAATATAACTATTTTTGTAATTAGCTCCACAGCCAAAGATTATTATTATTATTATTACTACTATGAGGAAAAAAACCTGTGTGCAGATATACACTGATGTCACCGCAGCCCCAGTGGTCACACCATTATTGTGAATGCATCATGATTTGAGAGCTGTTTAAGCTGTGACATGATTTTCATAATGAACAGCTGTACTGTACAAGCCAGGCAGATGCCTCCACTATATTCTCGTTTTGTTTTTCTCCCTCTGCCCCAATGCGGACATTTTCAGCTCAATGGCAATAGGCAAATCACAGCATCTGTCACTGTCCTCACTTCTCCATCTATGAAATAGGGATAATAGCACTTGCCTCCTTCAAAAAACACTGAGAAACCCATAGTAAAAATGATTACGTGAAGGGGGGATAATTTAATTATCCAGCATCAGCTGCAGCTTGCTCTGCTTTCCAGGATCTTGTGCCTCCATGCTTCCAGGCTTTGGGCAAGGTGGCCAGACTCCCCCAAGCAGAGGAGAGCAGCAGCAACACTGTGCAGCTCCCAATGGCTCAGCACATTGTTGAGGGAAAGCTGCAAGACACAGCAGAACCCCTTTATCCTTGATAACTACCTTTCCTTGAAAGTAATCAAATTTTATCAAATACTTAAGTTTTGATTCGCCTGAGCTGACTGTCAGGTTGAAGACTTTTTTTACCCTCCAATAAGACCCTGAGAAATACTCTATACTGCTAAAGAAAATGGCTCATTTTATTTCCTTTACTCATTATGACTCCCTGCCTCCTTTGCTGTCTGTCTGTTCAGATGGCACTCCAAAATATGCAATGCAGTCAGAAACCTATCTAAGCTGAAAGCACATGGCCTCTCACCTACGCCCTCTATTAATCTTTTCGAGGGACTACATTTATTATTTTTTTCAGAGACACTGTCTCCTTGATTCAAGTGACAAATCTCAGGGCATTGGGACATCTATGCAAAAATGAATGAGGAAAATATTAAATCAACCAAAACAAATGCAACGTGCAAATGAAATTTGTGTTTCAGCCATGTTGTAACACAGGGCTAGAATGTGTTTTTAAATCATCCTCCTCCAAAAGCAGTTAGTGAGCAGAGAGCAGCAGTTGTATAGCATGTTACCTCTTCTTTGCCAGTCAGAAAGCAAATGGCATCTCCAAGACACATATGCCCTCCAGTATGACACCAGTCAGCAGAGAAAGAGAAGAGCCCGGACCTCATCTTCTGCAATTGATATTCGTAGAATCATTTAGGTTGAAAAAGACCTTTAAGATCATCAAGTCCAACCGTTAACCTATCACTACCAAGTCCACCACTAAACCACGTCCTTAAGTGCCACGTCTACACGTCTTTTAAATACCTCCAGGGATGGTGACTCAACCACTTCCCCGGGCAGCCTGTTCCAATGCTTGACAACCCTTTCAGTGAAGAAATTTTTCTTAACATCCAATCTAAACCTTCCCTGGTGCAACTTGAGGCCCTTTCCTCTCATCCTATCACTTGTTACTTGGGAGAAGAGACTGACACCCACCTTGCTACAACCTCCTTTCAGGTACTTCACAGCCCTACTTAGCTAGGGCTTTAAGAACTGCCTCTCTTATTCCAGTGCAGTTTAACAACTGGTCAGGATGGACCCAAAGGACATTCACTGGGGCATTTAATGGTAGCAAAAAATGAGTTGGGATGCAGTGCCACTCCGTTTTCAGGTATGGGAGCCTGGCCAATGTTCACCACGACCCTATTAGTGCTAGTAACGAGCAACACCGCTCGATGCCTGCAGTGAAGCACTGTTGGGCACTGATGGTGGACAGCTGCATTCTGTGACAGCACCTGAGTGGTGCCTCCATCCATAGAAGAACGTCCTAGGAACAAGCAAGCCAAGGTAAGAGAGGAAAGTGCCATCACTTTCACTTGGCAGTACAGAAACTGAGGTTTAGAGACATATATCAACTTGCTTGTAATTATCCAAAAACGCATGTGACAGAGAGAGAACTTTTTTCAGAGAATTTTAGTCTTGCACCTTAACCAGAAAAACATCCTAGACAGAAAATCCCACTTTCAAATATGGCCCGGAAGACAGAGTTGCCCCTGCTCCAGTTACTTATCTTATCTGCAATAAGTTTCATATTTCTATCCAAGGTAAAAAAGGTCAAAGGATAGTGTAGCTATCATTTGATGCAGATGGCAGAGGATGAAGTTGTGCAGTGTGCAATACATGAGGTAAGACTTCAGAGCAGCCTTTTTGGTTTTAGATTGTTGAGCTCTTTTGCTATATTCCATAAAATCTTTCCATTTTGGAAGTCAATACAGAGCTGCATACTTGCAGCAAAATTTTGGTAGCTACAGAAAAAGCCTGCATGCTGCTGTAGGAGTACTAGTCAAAGGACACCGTGCTGCAGCGACCTTCCAGCCATGCAACAGGTCAAAATACATTCAATTCTTTAAATGCCTGTTTTCAATTACCCAGGAAGGGCGGGAATGTGTTTTCATGACTGATTAGCCTTCTCTGTTATCATCCTCTTCCGCTGGAAGGTATTGGAAAAAATGAAGAAACTCCATTCAAATTAAAAATTATTGTTAGCTGACATCCCGTCTGTAATTTGATGGTCACCATTTCACCCTGTTCTTTCAACTACCCTTCCAAGTCTCATCATCTCTGATCCCAGATGATGTCTCGCCTCCATTTCGTTCCTTTATCCTTGTACACACATGTTATAAGGAGATTCTCTTTAGAGTCATTTTGCACCTTATGGCTGCTTCAGGTCACAAAGTTCTCTTAAGACCACTAAAACAACTCTTTTTAAACAAAAAATAAGCAAAGTCCTGTCTCCAAAGTGGAAGATAGCATTCACCAAACCATTGGAAGGTGAGAGTTCCTAAGGGAAGCCACGTCCTTCCAAAACCAGACACATATCCCATTCCATCTATGTTTCTGAAACAAAGAATAACTTCTAGTGTTGGAAGAACATTAAGCAAGAACACAAGGAAAAAAAGTAAAAGGGAGGATTTATTTATACCGTTAAATATTTAACAGACTCATGGGATGGGAAGATCAATACACACCAATAATGAGAGAACTGAAAATTCATTGAATAACAGTAATGCAAAATTTGCAATGCAAAACTGAAACTCTTATTAAAATGTGGGCAGGCAAACACGTATTTCACACTGTTCCCATAGTTTTCATTTTGCATCTGCCAGAGATCTCTGTATTCACTGTGCAAGTAGGAGACAGAAATTCTCAGGGAGACAACTGGAGATTTTGGCAGCTAACTGGGGGAGAATCAGACCTGTCCTGGGGGTCCAAGCAGGAGAACTGGATACTCAAAGAGAAAAAAAAAAAAAAAAGTACTAAACATGTTGGAATTAAAGACCATCATCCCTGGTGTAGAGAGTTAATAGCCAGCTGAGAATAACAAAATGATCCAAGGACTACTTTTCAGTTTACTCAAGATTCAGATAAATAAAAATGCAACAGGTCACACATGAAAAGCTTTCCTCTGAGTTGTCTTTCCAAACCACAAAGGCTAAAGAGTGCCTTTTTTCCTCTTTTTATTTCTTTTTTTAAATAAAGTCCAGATTCTGCACAGACTTGTGTGACAAGAGTCATACTTATGTCATTACTGTATCATCACAGTATCACAGAATAAGCCAGTAGATGCCAAAAGATAAGATTGCATTTAGAAAGAAAGAAGTTAGCATTTTTAACCTCCAAAGGGAGGCTACAGCCCTGGAGGAGGCTGAACTACTGCTGGAAGGCAAGTTTTATTCAAACTGTGTTCTTATTAACATATAAATAGGGTAATTTTTAAAAGCTATATCTATGCCACATATCCAAATGTAATAATAACTAGAAGTACAAAGAAAAAATTGCAGGCTGAGAACAGCTCAGATTTGTTGTTGATCTACCAGCTGATTGTTTCCAGACAATATCCTTTCCCACTTCTCTCCAAACTAGACTGGTTTTCAGCTTTGGACCTTATACCACAGCAACCAGGCTCTTGCTGAAGCTCTTTGAGAACCACCCTTTTGGGACTTTGAACAGTCACACAAACTTAGTGTTAATTCACCAGCAGAAATTAAAAGAAAGAGAAAAATCATTTATGGTTATACTTTTTTTTGTTGAATTTTGTATTGATTTCAAAACAAAAATTTAACGCTTGGAAGATCTGTCTTCAGATCCTGTCTGTGATTGATAGTTGAGGTTTTGATTACTGTTTCTTACTCCTCAAGAGAGCCCTAGCTACATCTCAAAGATTTCTCAGGCAGGTATCTCAATCACCCATATAGAGCATTTGTCTCATACTACAGATATTTCTAATGGCCTCAAAGGCATTTTCCTGGAAGGTAGGATTATTATGCCCTAGTGAATATTTAAGTATTTTATACCACATGATTAGCTTCCACGGGAGATGTGGAGAGACTACCACTCTAAAGTGCCTTGTAGGACAGTATTTAGAGCATTCAGATACATGAGGTTTTGGCTGAAAAAGAAAAATGTTTCCAACCCAACAGAGAGAGGATGTGAATCGGGACTCCCTCACTAAATATCCTATCCAAAAGACTGCTAGATAAGGGCAAGGCAGCACAATATAGAGTAGCTTCACTGCTCTCTTCTGCCTTGCACGAGCAGCAGTTACTCTATAAACTTCTGAACTTAACATGCAGTTATGTATAGCTGCATCTCGTAACTGCATTTCTGAGTGAATAAAACATTTGCCAAGTGTGATTCAACAGAATTTTCTTGAGGAAACGTGCCTCTCAGTAGAGTTGTAAGACAGCCTTCTTTTTTCGTGTGTGAAACAAACTTCTCGTAAGCACTTCAACCATCATAAAGGCAGGATTTTTAGAACAAAGTTCCAATTTTTTCTCTTCCCTGCATGTTGCACTCAGGGATACTTAGAGATTCAAGTGAGAGAACTCCATAGCCTAAAACCTGTTTTTCAGACCATATTCCTAAAGTTGAAACCTAGGTGGTCTCCTTAGAGCCTGCTGATGAGCAGAGCTCTAGGGATCACCTTGTTTGCACCATTTGGGATGTACAATTTTTTCCCTTCCTCATGCAAACTGCCACTTCTCGTCCTCCCATTCTTCTGCAATGCTATTACGTGCAGAAATTCAGTACTGTATTTCCCCATATGAAGTAATTGGCAAGGAAAGACCGTGTGCTCTTGGCAGAAGTTTATCCTGGGATTATGCCAATAAACAATCATTTTCTGGTTGCCACAAGCGTTCCATTATTTCAGTTTAGCCATTCAGTCCACTCCAGTTCAGCTCCGTTAGTGCTTCCTTAATAAACCCTTATTATCAGGGGCTTAGGCCTCAGTCATTTGAATTCATGCTCAGCTGGGACTTGGTATTCAGGGACCCAGTCCGAATGTCCTTAAAAAAAAAAAATCATTAAAACACTTACTTTGCCACAGAGCAGAGACAACGGAATTTCGTTGGCTGCAAGTTATATTTGCACTCTTAAAGACTTAAGAAAAGCTGGATTTTGAGGCTTGTTTTATAAACAACACTTGGAGGCTTTCGTTCTCACTAGAAATGCGACAGCAGTCTTTTGCCTTCGTGCTTCTTTGCGTGCATATGCCTGTTGTTTACAGCACAACCAGATTTCATTTGCTCATCCATTTTTAATCACCTATTTTGGGGGGAAGGAAAAACCCCCAACCCAAAAGCACCTTGCAGCCCCCGCTCGAGCGGTGCCAGCACCTGAGACAGCTCCTCCTCCCGGGGGCGGCTCCACTGACTCGGTGCCCACCGAGGAGGCAGCTCAAGGGGCTCATCTGCACGGCGGGGGCTTTACGGCTTTCATCCAGGGACCTCAGCTCTCCTAGAAAACAGCAGGCAGTCTGTACTGCTAAGGGCATCACATGCACACGCTGAATTAGCGAGGTGACCGGCTCCAGGCTTTGAATTTTAAGCAACCGAAGTCAACTTCATTGCTGCACAGAACAATTGAGAAAAAGTTTGCCCACGGATTAGTTCTAAATCCCAGACTGTTGTGTTTGCCATGGAAAAAGCCCACAGCCACCTCCCTCATGTACCCCACTGTCATAAACCCCTTAATATTTAACTTGTTCTTGATTTTCTATTCTTTACAATAAAGGTATAAAAGTCATTAACCATAGCAATTTACTGGCCCCACGCTGGATGTCTTTATGCTGCATAGTGAGAGCTGTGCCTGTGCAGGGCAGGAATAGTGGCATGTATACCTCAGACACAGCAAGGATTGCATTTGTCCGCTCTTCTGTGGCAAGTTGTCTTCGTACAGGTTGGATTCTACTGTACTTAGAGTGGTAGCCTCTGGAATCCAACATTTAAATGCAAATGGTGTATCAGCCATGGATCAAATTAGTCAGGCTTTACACTATATTTATGTTCCTTCCCTTCCAATATATAATCCATCAACATCATGCCATCCTTACTGTCCTAGACACAAGCACCAATGAAACACATTCTCATCCACTCCACCCTCTCCTCTCCTTTGCTCTCTGCAATTATAATCAGATATGCAAACTACAGAAAATGGAATATCTTCCCTGCATTCTAATAAGGGCGGCTGGTCCCCTAGAACAAACTGGCTTGCACAATGTGGAAGTCTGACTTGTTTTGGAAGTAGGAACGGGAGAAAACCAAAAAAGTGTGATAAAAACACGTATGTATTCTGGACTTCTAAAGTGAAGTCCTTCTCCATTTGCTACTGCTAGTCACTCTGCAGGTTGCTACAGAGAGTAGTCCAACCTGGGAGGACAGGGAAAGTACAGAAGGTTTCTCAAAGAGGTGCTTCTACTCGACACAGAATCCCTTGGGAACATTTTTTGCCTCTGTTCCCATAAATCCAACTGAAACCCTTTACTGTTACTGCTGGCTGAGGAATTTGGAGAGCAGCATGGTAAAAACAGCTTTCCAGGGACTGCACTACTACTGTGAGCTGCCATAGAGGTAACAAAGGGGAGCTGGTGTGTGGCTGAAAGACCAGTTTCACAGGCTCCTCTCTGGGCCCAGGGGCCCTTGTCAGAGCAAAGAGCTACTGAAGGCTCTGGATTCTTCAGTTACACCAGAATTACACACAGATGAGTCCTGAGACAACAACAGTGCAATTGACCTCAAATTAAATCAGAGTCACATAAACCTGTGAGATTGCAGCTGCCTAAAAATCAAACTAAACTAGAGCACCAGACCTTGTAAGATCTCCACTGCTTTTTATACTCTTCATGAGGGAATAGAGAGCTGAATATACTTGTAACTCTAAATGGTACTTCCCCTTGGTCCTTTGTTTCGAATTTCTTCCCAGATGTTTAATGGACAGAAAAGTATTGTGGTATGCATGGTTGTTACAATTTCTGTAAAACAGGAATTCACTTTCAATGAGTCTCCCAAGAACATGGTCAATTTTAACTACTGAGTTTTGTTATTTCTTATTTTTGTAAATTTGCAAGAAACAATGATGGGGGGAGAAAAAAGCCTTAATAAAACCGCAATAGCTGAAGAAGATAATAGGCAAGTACTGGGGAGGGGTGGGGGAAGGAAAGAAGGAAAGGCGGGGGAATACTAAGTCTCGATAGTTTTGGTGGAAAGTTATGACAAGTCGTGATTGCATTACGTGTTTGAGCTGCACAGAAATAAAAGAATCAGTCCATTCCTGTATCGGCAACACACCTACCACCAATGGGAGCGATTTCCCCAGAAACACTCCAGGACTTTATTGCAAAACCCCAACCACAAGGTTAGTATAATCTATCTTGAATTAAATGCATGATTTCTCATTAGGGAAGATAATTCAAAGGTCCTCGAGGTAGACTCATTTGCACTATCTGTGTAGGTGCAATACAGCATTGCCCTCTGCTGGATTTTAAGCTGCCTACTCATGCAAAAGTTGCCTCTGGCTTAGCTATAAAGGATGATTTTTAAACAAGCACTGTACTAATTATCATAAGGGAATACCTTGCCACGAAATAAGGAATGAAATAGTGAATTAATGCTTATTCCTAAACCCTTCTTTTTTCACGGGACTAGCGCTGCTTCAGACAGGGCCAGTGTTGACTCATTCAGCCCTTGCCTGGTCCGGCAACAGTCACAGACGATTATGCATTCCCCGGAGCCCAAACACCGAACAGAATCAGTGCACAATCAGATCCACAACATCTAAACAGACAGAGGCTGAATTTTAGGTGAACTCTGGCTAAACCCATACCATGGTTCTGGTGCCTACAAGAGTGGTCCATCTTATGTGACTGTCACATCCAACTGGGTGTTTCCCAGCACACAGCATTCCTGCTAGACAAAAGCCTGCTGCCACCCACTCCTTTCTGGGTGTCTCCTGAGGAAAAGTCAAGCGCTATTTCCAGTCTCTCCATAGGTATGAATATGGAAACTACCTCAGTGCGGACTGATGTATGATGAGTATGACAAGAACGAGGAAGGACAAACTGGATGCAGCACTACGATGTAAGGCAAATCTTTTTGTCTGTTCTTGCTGTCCAGCATCCATCATTTGCTGACTCTTCCCTGGCTTACCGACATTTGGTATAACTAACCAAATGCACACACATATACAGGTATATAGGTATACCTATATGTGTAAACACATATTTGAACACAGCTGCCTGTGATGGGTTAATTATAATCATATGATCTAGATAAAGACAACAAATCCCATTTCTGTACTTCTTCGGCTATTATTCTTGCTGATCATGTAAAAGACACAGCAGGGTATTTTGCATCCTGTAGCTTGATGCTGTGCAAAATGGGACCACATCCAGAGAACAGAGGACATCTGCTAATTCAGACTAATATATGGGAAACAGAGTTAGCAAAATACTCTTTCAGAAAAAAAGAAGTGCAAAAAGAAAGCTCTTTTCCATTTATACTAATTTCTAACCCATAGTCTACCCTCACACTTCTTAAACGGTCTTTCATTGGTTTTCTTTTAACTTTGCTTTTCCCACCATACTTTCTCTCTTTCAGTCTGTACCTTATTCTTCCATTCCAGTCTCATTTTAACATTTCACTCATTTTACTTATTTCCCTATTCCACTAAAAATACATGCTATATATTTTCTTCAGAATAGCTAGTCTGCAAAAGCAGCTGCTTATATCCCTAGTTTTCTTAGGATTCCAACTCTGTTATGTATCTGTTCTGCACTAGTTGCTGTGGGAGCAACTCGCTTTTCTCCACGGGTGGTGGTGGTAATAATAACAACAACAACAATAATAATAAACAACTCTGTTTCTAAAGATACTTTCTTTGCTTTGTTGCCTGATGAGAATATCTAAAAAGCTCTCTCTAGTCTGCTTCTCCCTGCAAGGTATTCTGCAGTTCTCTGTGGGAGGCTTCTTCCTAAAAATAAATGTCATGATTTGTTTTCTCTTACGTTACAGCTAATTAAATTTTGCCACCGTAACATTTCACCATTTCATTATGCTGCATTTCCAAAGTATCAAACAGCATTTTGCCTTTTTCCTGCTTTTTTTTCCTCCCTGTACTGTCAAGCCGAGAGCAATAGCTGGGTTTTAATATGAAAATTATCAACCCCAGCCACGTGCAATGAAAATAAAAAACAAACCCCACATTGTTCGATCTCTTGAAAGACATTAGCACCAGGAGTCAAGAAGATTTGATCATCTAGCAACTTCAGCTTACAAACTGTGGAAAGTAGGAAACTTAAATGCAATAAAAGGTCTGTGGCACTACATATGAAAGCACTCAGACATTAAAATGTGAAGAATGTACTAAAAGGCTGAGAGATAGAAGATAAGAATTATACACTTAGTAAAAAAAAAGATGGTGATAAGGTTTATATTACCCAGAACTCAAGTCTTAAATACAAAGTTTACCTAGATGCCAAAACAGAGTTTTATGGACCAGACAGGCATTAAAGAACACAATTTACAGCAGCAGCCTAATTTTTCACTGCCTTGTGCTTTATTTAATTATGTATCCTTGTGCAAATGAGCAGGCAAAATGATCCATTAACATTTTATACTCACCTTGAACCAGTGACTGAACACCATGCAAAGCCATAAAATGGATCTTGTAATGATGGCAGAAACCTAAACATGCAGTAATTCCAAAATAGTACCAATTATCAATTGGTTTGGAATTATCAGCAGTCACTATGGCCAGTGATGCAGATCATCTCTCCAGTTTAAAACTGAGGGAATGAGTCATAACGCAAACGGTTCAGCAAAGCAGTCAGAGATTAAGGGAATATATAAAATTCTCAACATGTCACACTCAGGTGCATTCCCTGCTTTACATTTTAAAGCACAACCATGCTTTTTATAAGAAAACATTACTAAGTTGCAAAGTTGCAGAGACAAACTTTACTTAAGACTATGTTCTTGAACTTCGGACACACTGTACATCATGACCGATTATATTAGAGCGCATTATTTTCTACAACGTTAGCTATTTGTGGTTTAAATCAGAAAATGCTTGGTGACAATGATATATCAGAATGTGAAAAATCTCCATGTGACCACTGTCCTGTCTTAAACCTATCTGCAGGTAAAATTCCACAGGGGGGAAAAAAAAAGAAAGAAAAAAAAGACTTTTCAAGGGTATAGATGGCCACAAATAGAATAGTGACAATATATCCCTGATACTTCTTAATAGCAATGTCAGAAAGCCAATGCAAGAAAGCTACCAAACTGCTGATCCTTCTTTTCTCTCCCAGGGCGTGGGTGTCCCAAAGGTCTTGGCACATTCCAAAGTGGTTTGCAGAGTCCCTGGAGGCCAGGACTGGAGTGGGAGGACTCTGGCAACACGCAGCCTCCTTTCAAGTTAAATGTTGCCAATAGGGAAGGGGGAAAAAAATAGTTTGTTCTCTTTAGAGCTATACCATATAACTGAATTTGGAAATTATTGCCAACAAGCAGGTAGAAAAAGTCTAATGTGGATTTCGAAATATCTTGCCTGAAAGAAATAGTGGTATTTAAGCTTTCCTGAGGCTGTCTTTTAGTCCCTATCAGAGAAAATACCTATGAGGATTGAGTTCATGTTTCAGCTGCAATAAGGCATGAGTAAGGTAGTACAGCCCAAGCTCAAAAAGCAAATCCCTTTGACTAACTTACATCCACTCAGATCTCTTGGCACCACGACTCTTAAGGAAATTGGAAAAATGGAAGAGCAATGCTGATAGAAGGGCAAGTAACAACTTTCCACTGTTGAAACTTTCTGAAAATTATGCTACTTGTTACAGCTCATTACATGCCAAGAGAAAGTAGAGCCGAAAGGTGTTTTGTTTACAAACAAAGCCTAAAGTACTGGACAATTTCATGCACGCATATTCCCTTCCCACCTCAACTTCGGCAAAAAAAAAAAAATAATAACAACAAAAAAAACCACACCAAAAGACTCAATGGACCCGACATTGGATCTTCTCTCCCATACACAACTACAGGTTCACATGTTCATTTCTGTGAGGCTGCATGCTTTAGAAGGTAAAAACTCACATTAAGTGAACTTGCTGCCTTTAATGGATGAGTGTGGAGATCCCACAGACTCCATGATTTTTTTCTGGTAAGTTGCTGTGCTGATAGGGTTAACCAGGCAAGTGCTTGGATATTCAGTCCCAAGGGACTTCGCACCTTACTGGCATGTGAGATACCTAGATTCACAAAACATGGATCTTTTGTACCTCTCTCAGTGCCCAGCTAGTGCTGATAATGTCTCAGATGGCAGTGCGGTTTAAATATAGCTAAATATAAACGTAGCTCAGCTTTATCCTGAATGCTAGACTATTGGAAATCGCTGGCTTCATAGGGTTCATTATAAGCTAACTTACCTCATTACCTTTTTGTATTACTGTAGCCACACAATCTTCAGCACCCAAGCTACCACTCAGTCAGCAAGCCTTTATGGATTTCAGTCATACCCTCTTAATTCTCCCTGTACATCAATCTTAACGATTCTTGATTCCACTCCTGAACAATTAGCTCAACAAGGCTGAATGCACCTTCTGCAATGTGTGCCGGCACGGGAGACAAGGGATCAAACCCCAAATCCAGCCTAGCCATGTTAGTTTTTTTCCTTCTGGATAGTTTGTGATACACAGGGTGTACTGAAACCTGTTGGCTCTTTTCTATTTTTACTTTTTGCTAAGAGAAGTTCAGCTTCTGGGTAAGACTGCCTCCCTCTCCGATAAAGAGCAGCTGGCACGCATGACTGCAGGAGGGCAGGCTTAAATTCAGACTTGCTTGAAGTTCCAGACCATTTCAATTAACTTCCTTCTCTACCACCCCCTCCTTAGGTCACTGCATCGCATTTACTTACAAGGAAATAAACGCACTGTGTATCTGTTTGCCTGTTACTTCCACTCTTCACCAACAGTAAAAAGTGCTGGCACAGAGCATACCTGTATCTGTTCACATAATGGGTGTGTATGTACGAGACTGCTTCTGAGAATATTTTTGCCATTCCTTGTGCTAGCAATAGCAGAAACAAAACGCCACACAAAGCAGAACACAGAAAGAAGAAAAGTTGAGGACAGAGGATATTTGACGCTGAAGCATTCCCCTGTCTCCATTTCATTAATATTCGTATCTTCTATCACGGAAAGAAGGAAGAACAGGTTACATTGCCAAGGATCATAACACCAGCTTTCTCATGCGTGGATTCAGGGAGGCAAGAGGGAGCATTCCTGCAGGTAATTAGCCTTGACTGCTAATCACATCAGCCAGAAGTGATGAGCAAATTAGAGCTTCAGTAGAGCAGCTAGTCTGATGCTCTTCCTAGATCCCTAGAGCAGCATTGCTGGTTACTGTGATGCTCTGATGCACAGAGACCTGCAATATCTCCTCACGACTCCCCACCAGGACTGGCCTTCACAGCCATCTGCCCTTGGAACGGATGGGAATAAAGACAGCGTGTATCAGCATCTCACTCCACCCCAAGGACCATGTTTCCTTACGGGTCAGGGCAGATATTTGACTTCTGATTCACTCCATTGATTCGCCCTCACGCTGCAACGGTACAAACCCAAGAACAGAAATAATTTGCTTGATCTTCTCAGAGTCAACATTTGCCTGGTTTGCAGTTTTCCAGAAAAAGAGAAAAGTCATGATCCAGCCACAGCGAACACAGTGAGAAGTGGACAGGGACTTAGATTTAAATTTGTCTGTATCCCTTGTCTACTAATCTTTTTAAATTAAAAAAAAAAAGGCAAATATACTATAGCACTGCATTTCTACATGACCTGTCACTTGAGGTCTTACTCATTCTTGAAGATACAAGGTAAAGTCTCGGCACACACACTTCACCTGTAAAAAAGGCACTTCAATTGCAAAGTTATAAATAGGAAAAAAACAAGCATGTAGGCAGCACGACAGAGTTTACATCTACACCATCTATACCTGGGACCTGAAAGAAGTGAGCATGCAAGCAGCCCCGGCAGCCTGTTTTTACAGACCTCTCCCAAGTGTCATACACAAAGCATGAGACTCAAGAGTTGATTCCTTCCAAAAGCCCCCCAAGAGCCAGGGCTGGATCTGACACAGGTCGGCTGAGATGCTTCATAACCTTCCTCCCACTCCTTGAGCCCCCAGACCTGGACCCATTCCCCAGGGAATGCTGCCCTGCTGACTGACTGCACCTGGCCATAGAGAAAGGCTCAGTTCAGCTGGGCATTGGATCAATCCTTCTCTCCCAGGGATACAACTCCAAGATGCAGCCTAGTGCCATGTCCCTTTCTTCATCTTTTACCCCATATTTTCATTGTTGCAGACATTTGCAGCAGAGGAAGAGCAATAGGGCCCTTGCTTTGGTGGCATGCAGGGTCTATGCTACAGCCACCCAAGGGAGTGAGCCAGCCCAAAGGGTGCAGAGAACATAGACCGGTGACTCTCTACTACAGCTAAGAGATTCCCAAGGGGAAAAAAAAAATTAAAATAAGGGCCTACTTTTACAGATGTTACATATACATGTTACATAGATATGTTATGAGAAACAGTCTCCAAAAGCTGACAGGGATGGGACAAAAGCTGTATGTTAGACACACTGAACAGAGGAACAATCAGTCCCAACTCTGTGACTCAAGGAAAAGACTCTGAAACCTTTCAGGGTAGAGGACTGTGTCACAGATGGCAAAGGCCTAAGACAGATGGGATGAAAAAGGACTTGGAAGAAGATGACGATCAGAAATGGAACGGGCCAGGAGACGCAGCGACAAGTGGGCTGTGCATTGAGGAGAAAGGCCGACACAGAAAGTACCTGAATATGAAGCTGAGCCCAGCCAACTGTGCTGAAGACACAGGGGCTGAGGCAGTTGCTCAAACACCCCGAGAGCAGGTGAGTAGTTTCTGTGTCCTGACATTTTTAGGAACTCAGCAAAGGAAATGGAGAAAAATAAATCCTTCCGAAGATTCTCTTCTCAATCCAAGATGACGACAGCTTAATTATGCTGGAACTTATTAAGGGCTAGACTTTAAAGAAAAGCACCCCATAAGATTTCAAAGGATGGAAACATAGAATTTAATAGATATTACCACTAAATCCTACAGAATTTAACTGAAAACAGTTACGGGTATATGTCAGAAGTGCTAGAAGATCAGAATAATTTGATTCCCCTTCGTATAAACATTTACATAAGTCAGAGGCTGCCAAGGGATTTAACGATGGGAGTTCTACATTAGAAGAGTGGGATTTCCAGCACCTATTTCCAGATCTGTGATCCAGGCTACCCCACCCCATTCCCCCCACCCCCACCCCCCCCCCGCCACAGGATAGGCTTGTTGTAAGCAGCTTTCTGCCAGAAGAAGGTTGGATGATTAAGGTAACTACCTCACAAGGCTCAAGGATTATATCTTCCTCTTTACTGACCCAGAAATAACCTTAGAAAGAAAAAGCAGGGCTCTTGGTGACAAGGGCTGGAGACCGGGGGCAGGAAGGAGCGAAACCATACAAAGAGTTCAAGCCATTCCAGTGCCCAGCTGACAGCAACCCATTCCCAGGACACTCCTACCAGTTTTTCTACCAGAAATTCATCCTCTTGGGTTTCAGGAAAGCTGTGTTTAAACACTTCATGCGATCAGGACCTCTGCACACCACCCAGACTGCACAAAACATCCAACCGTTCCTCTGCATATATTGGAGGCTTGGCCCTTCCTCCAAAGCAAAGGCAATTCTGATTTAGACAGCTTCCCACCAAAGCCAGTCCCTGGCTACTTTGGCTTCCCTGCTCCGTGACCAAAGAAGACACACAGGATGCCTGGAAAGCATTGCAGTCTTAAGGGCTACATCAGTATAAACCACAACATAGGACTAATTTCCCTGCAGCTACAGGCTGTCTTACACTGCAGTTAAGTCTCTTTGAACAAGTAAGAACGTTGTCCCTTCAGACAGGGCATCAGTCTGTGCGCATGACTGGAACAGTAGCTGAAATGGCAATGTTTCTACTCTTAGGTCCTCCAAGTAAAAAGCTAGGTTAGTATCATTTGTCCCCTTCTCTTTTAACGTAACACACAGTGCATGCCCTTCTCTTCACCTCTACTGGCATACACTGCTATTCTGCAACGCAGAAGGACAGAGATGGGGTACAAGCCTGAACAAGACAATGGCTCAAGAGTCACAGAATTAGTCCGTACAGGAATCACAGAATGGTTGAGGTTGGAAGGGACCTCTGGGGGTCATCTTGTCCAACCCCCCTGCTCAAGCAGGGCCACCTAGAGCCAGTTGGCCAGGACCATGTCCAGATGGCTTTCAAATATCTCCAAGGATGGAACCTCCAACACCTCTCTGGGCAACCTGTGCAAGCCCTCAGTCACCAGTGCTGTGCTCAGCCAGAAAGAGCCCCACAGTCTCACTTATGCCTGACACCACAAGCAGGCCTGGTTTTGTACAAGGCTGGACACTCACAAACCTGGTCGAGTTCCCTTAGTGTGGTGGGGGGGTTTTGTTTCTCCCAACCCTGCAGCATTCACATCGCTGCATGGCATCCACGTTAACGTGTGCAAGTTTTACAGTCAAGATCCAACCAGCTAGGGAGGCAAAAGTCCTGTGATTTAATGTTTTGTCATGTCCGCTCTTCAGCAAGGTAAGTCTCTAAAAGGAAGGCATAATTATTACAGCTTACGCAATGCTGTATTTCTGCGTTTTAACTCTCAAAATGGCTTGAGAGAAGAAGAGAAACTGCTTGTGCTTTACCCAGTCAATCCTATTACAGCCTCTGCAAGGCAGTGTACTCCTGCTCCTCAGATAACACACAGGTTAACAACAAGGTCAGCTTCGTGATTACTCCTGGTACTGGCTTTTTTAAGCAGAGTCAACATTAACAGGTGGGTTTGCTACAGAGAGGGGAATAATGTATTACAAGCAGTGATGAAAATACAAAGAAATGTAGGAAGAGTAAGCAAGGCAACACCCCTGAGGGTGAAACAACAGGACTGTCTTACGAAGGAAAGCGTATGTGGAAAAGTAGGATCAAGCACAGCAGAACAGGTAAATCAAGTCTCCACATTAAATCAAATCTCTATGCTTCCTCCCCATTGTCTTCATTTCTTGTTTATGCTGTTTCAGGTGAAAGGAACAGAGGACTAACAGAACTGAAAGTCCTTCTGGAGCAGATTTGTTTCAAATAAGCATCTCACCAGCAAAAGCAGATTAAAAAAGGAGCCAAATCTCTTAAGGGGGAAAAGAGAATGGCCCTGTTCACCAGCCAGTACACTTGGTGCAAGTGCTGCTCTTGGAGCAGTTCACAGCACCCTTGCATCGAGAATATGCTGCAATGAATGTCACCATTCTGCAGACGCGGGGAGATTGCCGATCAAATGCCATAATTACAAATATGACAGCGGCTCCCCTCCTATTCGGGCGCCAGCAGACCGAGAGTCTGAGTCTACTAAAGTAGGCCAATATCTTCCTTATTAACAAAGAAACTCTCCACCCTCAGTCCCTGCACTGCTTCCTTCTATCTCTCACGTAAAAAGACCTACGATGCTTTTATTCTCCGTTCACTTTGTCTCTGCCCTATTTCTGAGGTCCCTTCGGCCCGGGTTTGCATACCTCTGAACCAGCCGTTGCCGTTACAGTTTTGATCCTTTCCCTGGCTGGTTCAGTTGCCTTTATTAGCTGCAGTGTGTCTCCAAAGTTCGAGCTGTTTCTTCTCAGCACTCTCTCTTTTAGCATGGAACAATACACGTTACAGCTGATTCTCTCCCTAATTAGAGGACTTTTAACATCTCTAGAGTTACGTATGACTGATAGAGCTCTCATTCATTCAGTAAGGTAAGCATCCATTCCCCCTTTGCTTCTCAGTTTAGGGTATTTCTGGCACCTCAAACTATTCCTTCCCTATCTTCTCTACCCCTAAAAACCAAAACAAATAAACAAACAAAACAAACATGCACATGAATGTCAAACTTCTCTAATAACTATCCTAATTCCTCATTTTTATCTCCTGTGGTCACTATATGCAGCCCCAGTTCTTACTGTTACTGCATCACAAAGATGCAGGATTTGTGCAAGTTGGTCTGAAAACTCCAGTGTTCCTTTTGCTTTGAGTCTCTCCTTGTTGCTTTTTAAACAACTGAAGAAATGCCAAAGAGAAAAAAAATAATACATTATCTTACTAGACCAATTACTGGCTACTACTGTCTTATATACCATGGGGTGGGGGGGGGGGGTGTGGGGGAAACACCATGAAAATATGGACTTGGAAAATAAAAAAGAATCTTTAAGACTTATTTTAAAAGATTCTGGAAATATTTTTTTATAGGAAGGAATAAATAATAATAATAAACATAACAGCAAAACACAGGAGAGAGTCTGTCACAGTTTACTTTCGGCAAAGAACCCTAACAGCCTCCAGCAATAAAAGCCACAATTTTCTAGCCAAAGAAAAAAACCTAGAATCCTCTTCCACCTCGAACATGTTAAGCCATTTGTTACAGGGCCACAAGGGAGCTCAGGGATGGTAGTGAATGGTAAAACAGGCAGATGAACGATAATGATGAGAAAGACCTTGCTAAGAAGTGTCAAGTACCCTGAGAAAGGAGGAACTGAGTCTTTCCAGACATCTCAACTTGACCTGGATGCTGAAGGCTTCATATCAAGTGTGATTCAGAGTACAGAGAGATTTTTATAAATCTTAGTTGCTGAGCTCACAGCACATCAAAACACTATCAAAAACTAGCAGCATACCCAACACTGGCAGGAACAGTATTGTCCAGTTTGGGATCTAGACAGATTTAGCAAGCTGAGAAATATAATGCTGGGGGGAGGTTTCAAAGCGAGTTCCACAAGAAGTTTAGCACCAAACTTTTGCATTTTCATTTAATGCAGAAAACATGTGAGACCAAGGCCGAAAAATTTTATACATTATAAAATTAGCAGGCTTTCCTGCTAGTACACATCAGGTCATCATAAGAGAAGAACTGGATAACCTTGGGGATTGAGGGATAACAAGTTCTGAAACTCAGCAGTACCAGAAGCAAGATCACACACTTGGGAACTAACAGAAAATTGTGCCTTGGACCACTGGCTCATCGGGTCGCACAAGTGAGAAAGGGGAGTTTTAACATAGACCCTGATTACCACCATGATGAGACCATTCAAAGAGGGGATGTGAATTCAGAATATATCATGCACACAGGGCATGAGGCCCAGGTGCCTCCTTTCAATTCCTCCCCCCTGTAATCAACGTTCAGAGAAGGAACATCGGCAAATGACAAAATTCAGCAGGTTTTCTTTTGGTTTTGTGTGTGTTTGTTTGTTTTTTTAATATAAGATTGGTAAGTTTCCAAATTTAATGTTTTTAAAACACCTAAATTTTGGATGTTTGGAAACAGCTTGATACACTTTGCTCTATTTCACATGCTGTCTTCTGGGACACAGACTTTCTCTCAGTGACTATTTGTACGATGCCAAGAAAACATCCCTCATCTTTGTTGGCTGAGTCCTCCTGGCACCCCTGTGAAAGAAATGAAACAAATAATCTAATGAAATCCCAAAGCGGCCAGGATACTTCTCTATGCTCAATTCCCCCCCTCCCATTTCTCGGAGGGGAAGGGTTGTTTACTTAATCAGAAGATTACATTTGTTGATCAAAGGATGAGGGGAATCCTCTCTACTTCGCACGCCCCATCTGCATGCAGATTTGGGATCACGGCCTCGCTGAAGCACAGTGTATGGCAACACAAATGAACTACCCCTATATTAAGTCACCAGATGTAATCCTGACAGCATCTCCAGGCTCTTGGGTTCCTCCTCCTCTGATCTCTCTCTTTCTCCTGCCTCCCTCTCCCTTTGCTTTGATGACTTTGACAGCCAAGTTCTTGGAGAGTTACTCCAGGTTACAACATGTCACCTTTAATGGAATTCAAAGCTTTAATTCAGAAAGTGGCCACTCTTGACCTCTGGCCCCGCTGCCACCCACTCTGCCACCCCCCTCCTTTCTCCATCGCCATGGAAATGAATAGCCGAGCGAAAAAATGGGAGCAGGCAAAGTCTAAAGCTTTTCACAGAGCCCCCAAAAGAAAGATGAATGAAACTCATTCATCACCGAGCAAGGGACCCAGAGAGCAGCGCTGACTGAAAAGCAAGCCAGAGGGAGAGCAAGCAAGGGAGAGAGACAGACCGAGATAGAAAAGGTTACCTCATGCAGGAAGTTATGTGATTTGAAAAAGAAAAGCACAGGAGGTGTGAGGGAACATAGTTCACTTGCGAAAACTGCAGATTCTGCCAAGAAAGATGCTGTTATTTGAGGAGGAGAGGTTATTTCCTCAGCCCCTTCCCCCAGATAAGAATTTCTTGTCAGATTACCAGGAAAGGATGGAAATTTGAGGGCAGAAAGGAGAAATACCTGAAAAGAAATTGCAGTGAAAGCCTGAAGGATGGGCAAGTCATTGCAAGGAAAAAATATAATTAGAAACAAAGCTGTGTTTGCAGTGTTTAAATTCCCTTCATCAAATCTCCTACTTTAGAGGTATTCTGCCCCCAGTGCATACACCTCCCTTGCCTCCCCGTCACCTCTGCATCACATAGCTTGATTTATCTTGATATTTGATGTCAATCAAATGTCAAGGCAATTTTTAGCACCAGGAAGAAAATGCACTTAAAAGGCAATAGCGTATTCTGGTATATTCCTCTAATTTCCCCATTTCTCACAACCTCACTACAACTGCATTGGCAAAGAGCTCCTTCTTTCAGGGCATCTGAAACAGATGCACAGTAAAAGAAAAAGGAAAAAAAAAAGTTAAATGCCATCATGTATCCTAAAGTCAGACGAAGGAAAACGTGCTACTCCATGGTGTCCTACAGAGCTGAGGCAGCTTGCTGCTGCCAGTGACAGAAAAAAAGGGGAGAGGGAGAGAAAGGAAAGTCAGATGTGGCAACTCCAAAGAGCTTATTTGCCTGCACCACTTGAAAAAGAGATAAGCAGGACAGAAGGGGGGCAAGAAGTGGTGGCAAGTGATTCCCTAAACCCAGAATCTTTTGCAAAGTTATTAGATAAGAGTGCCATCACTTATACTGGGATATTTATATCATTCATGAATTTCCAGAATAACCAGTTAAAGTTCATCTCAAGCATACCAAAAATTAGGCAGAAGCCAGCAGGGCACTTTGGGATGCTTATGGGAGAAAAGAAGAAAAGGGCAGATCACAGTAAGAGGCAAATTCTGACACCTAAGAGTGCCTTCCTGCCTTATCCTGACAGGGAAATGATAATGCCGTTCTCCTTTTCACTGAAGGCCAGTCCAAAGCTTACCCGTTAAGTACAACTCAGAAGAGACCCTACCTAGAGATTAAGCGATAACTCCAGGAGATAGTTGCCCCTTGCAGAGTGATTACCATTCTGAACCATGAGATTTTTTTCCTCCTTCCGAAAGCTAGTCAGGCGTGATTCTCTTTCACTCCCTCAATGCCTTTGCCACAATTTAATTCCTTTTTTAGCATTCTAGTGAAAAGGTATCACCCGAGAGACAAGAATCATTAAACTTTATTCATTGTTAACTCAGTGAACAAGACGCCAAGCCAAGCTTCCTAGGAGTGGCACAAGCGCCTCTGCTGGCCAGCGAGCTCAGACCCAGAGCTCATACTTAAAACTTCAGCTTTTTTGATAATCTGTATTACCCTCCATGGTGGCTCATGCTGTAGCTCTGGCCTGAGCCACCCTGGGCAGTCCCCAGGGCCGGGAGCTCAGGCACACAAGGAGAAAGGCTTGCTTCAGCTGTGCCTCCGCCGACAGCACAGGCACGACCTCCTGCAGCCGCTTGGCTCGATGGACAGATCCCTGCTACTGGAGGTACTATATACAGCCTGGGAGTCACAGCGAGAGGGACCCAGTATATTCACAGAGCCTTTTGGAAAAAAAAAAAAAAAAAGAAAAATAGAAGTGACAACTTGTATACAAATGAACTGAAACTAAAGCTGGCATTCTCCATTGCTCCCAAGTCTCTCTTCCACAGCTATCAGAACGTGTCTATCAAAAATGGAAGCAGGCACAGATAATGCTCCTTTTTACCGGCGGAATGCCTGCTACCGAGGTGGGGTTTTCACCTTGTTGCTTGTTTCCCATTATTGGGGAATCATTCCCTCCAAATACCCAAAGGCTTGCTAAGACCACAGGTATCACCTGTTAAAGCTAGGGAAGCATATTTCACTACAGAAGGATGCCAGCACTGAAGGCACAATGCAGAATCACTGCTATCTCTCTACACCTTGTCATTCATGAGAAGCCGCTCTGCAGATGTAGAAGAGCCAGAAGTAATGCTACAGGCTCACAGACCGAGGACAGAAGGGAGCACTGTAACACAGCAGAGGGGGAGAAGAAAGAGCCTAAGCAACCTTACAGAGCTGCTCCTCCAACTTTGCCTCGTCCTCCCCACTCCTCTGGCCTGCAGACCTCCTTCTCTCTCCCTACTCCTATGGACCTGTAGCTTTGTCGCTACAAAAGCTGGCTTGCAAACAGAAAGAAAAAGAGACCACTTAGGAAAGGTTTTGCTAGTTATCAAAAATTACTATTTATTCAGGGCGTGGCAATAGTTAATGGGATGATGCTGTTCCACACAGGCAGAACAACCACAGAGCTCTGGTCTAAAACAACTTGGTTTAGTGCTAAGAACAGGTAACAGTAATATCTTAGTGAGGAATTACCCTCTAAATGTTTCTTCTCTCTGGCGGCCTCAGGCTAAGGCTTTGAATTGTCCTGAATGAAGATGTCTCTGGTTGATCCCTGCTTAATTCCCACTGTAGGGAAGTTCAGGTCAGCTCTGTGCTGCACATATGTTTATGTTAAATGGATAGATTTTGGTAGCGGTAAATCATGCCACAGATGGCTCCACAGAGGTGGGAAGCCTCATTTGGTCTTCAAAGTAACCAACTTCCTACAGTAAATTAAAAACTTCAGTGCTCCAAACCATGAAGGACACCTGCATGTCATTAAGTAATGACATAAAGCATTAAGGCTGAGCATACAGCTTTCTGGGTCACCATCTGTTCAGCAAGAGCACCAGGCTGCTCTTCCCCAATTCAGTGTGCTCCAGGGTTTGAACTCTCAGCCTTGGCAGCTCACAACTACCCAAAAGGTCGCATGGATGGATCTTCTGTGTCAGCAATACAAATAGAAAAACAGTATCCCAAGAGAGAACAATTCAACCAGGCAGAGTTCAGAAAAGTCTGCTTAAGGATTAGGAGCTAATCAGAATAGCTCACAGTGTATATGCCTCTGTTTGTTGTATCTACTGTTGCCCTTCTAATCTCATCAAGACGCCTGCTTACCTGCAATTATCTGGCTCTGGTAATACTTATTGTCTGTGTTGTTTAAACAAAGTTCTCTCTTGTGCTAGAAGGTTTGCTACCTAGGCAACTACTCACAGAAGGAAGTTCAAAATTAACGTGCCCTCACCTAAACAACAAAACACGTTGAAAACACTTTTTGTAGCAACAGGAGGAGCTACCTGCATAAAGCTACAGAAGAAATATCTCATCAGCTCTAGACATCCAGAATGACTTTCCCTCTGCTCCACAGGAGCCAAGTTGACCAAACACCGGCAGTTCTATCAAAGTTTTCAGCCTAGAGCTTCAGCCTTTTGAAGTTGAATCACCAGATGTTTCCACTACATCAACATCATCATTAAATTAGGCAACAGTAATCACAGAGATAAAACAAAAGGTAATGGGTCCTAAAGGCCACTGGGGAAGCATGACCTTTGCATAAAACAAAGCAGGAGAAAGAGAGGACAGAGGCTGCTTTAAGGTCTAGGGAACTGATGTAGGCTACAACCACTTTACACATCACAAGCTTACAACTTCTGCTTTTTGCCCCCTGGCCTCCCCACCCACACATGAAAACCCAATTTAAGGACATGTACTTTGTGGAACAGTTCCATATTCTCAGAGAGAGGAACAAACAAGTTTTTCCCATTTGGGAAAATCCTATTTTGGATTTCATCTTTCAGAATCTTCTTAAATAAAGCTAGCAATTTATTATAACTATAGCCAGTGTTCAAACTGAACTAGAGTTCAAAGCTGCTAAGCTCCTTCATTCTTCTCAATGAGAGAAAAATCAGCACTTTTCTTGATTCTGGAAACAGAATTAGCTTATCCACATGACTAGAAAAGTATAAAGGTCCCTCAATCCCATGAGCAAAGGAAGCCAATAAAGCTGACACCCTCCTCCTCTGTTTCCTCAGTCTTGCAAAATCCAGAAGACCTCCTTATCCCTGCATAGCTTGCACATTCCCTAACTAAAAGCGGGCAAGAAATAGCACACAATGGTGTTGATGCTCTTCTTTAAACTAGCAACACCTTGGTTTGATCCAGTTTATTTCACTCTAAAGACAATTGCTTACATTAAAAAATTGACACAATCTACCTATCTCACAAATGCATGTTTTTCTTCATTCAGATTCACTTTTCCAAGAGGCTTTACATAGGCAAGACCTAAAGACAGTAACACAATGCTTGGATGGAGACCTTTTGTGCTAAAGGAGCAGGGTTTCAGGAATAAGGGCTGTGGCCTCCCTGTCTGCTATCAAGAAAATCACTCTTGATTGGAAAGGAAAGCACACACTTAACTACCATTCCACTAAGGCAAGGTAAGCAGCGGAAAACAAACACACACACAAATAAAAAAAAAACCCAACACACTTAGAAAGGAAGGAGTAAGCAACTCTACACTTTGATGGTAAATGCTCTCCTAGCACGGCCCTTTTAGTTTCTATAATGCATGTTTCCCTGTTCACTCTGTTTTTCACATGATGCTTGGCTCTGTTCTACTAGGTTTACAGCAGTTGAGTTACAATTTGATATGATAAAGGGCAACACAAGACGTGTGACTTGCAACATGTTGCAGCCTTAGTAGGAAGCAAATTGGCACCTAAATTACAGTATTTGTGTATTACAGTTACAAAGAGAACTCCATTACTTGTTAAAGCAGGACACATTTGCTATCTTTTAAAACACAGACTTCTGCTTCGCTGACCTGCGCATATTTCACCTCTGAGCAGCTGAGAAAAACTCTTCTATCAAGACAAAATGGATGTCCTTATGCAAAAGGCCCAAGTTAGTTCCTTGTACCAATCTTCTGGAATCCACGACTCCACATTTGCCATTTACACTTCGTAAGATGAGGGATCCGCTGCCTTCGTTGAAAGCTTTTGTGAAATTATCATCCTGCCTCCCACCATCGACACTGTAAAATAGTAAATTAGTTTGTAATTGAATTTTTCTTATCGTGGCTTTCCCCAGTAAGTTATAGAGGCCTTCAGTACTTGTTATTTTTCTTCCCTAAAAGATATTTATAATGTGGTTATCTGTTCTTCTTGAGTCTGTCAGGCAGACTAAGCTCTTTAAGCTGCAGAGCAAACTTTCTCCAGCCATCAGTTTGTTGAGAGTTTTTCCTTTCCTTTCTTTTTTCTTTTCTGCACCTTTTGACATGTTGACACCAACACAGAATGCCTTATCCTGGTATCTCTGTCATCACCACCATCACCCTAGTCTGGCCCTCGCATGTATATGCCTAAGAATTGGTTTTAGACGTTTCTCTACAGCACTGCATTCAGAGCTCACGTGCCAATGCCTACCTCCTACGACCCCTAAAATCCTTTTCAGTCACTGCTTTCCAGATATTTCCTACTATATAAGTTTCGTTTATACATATGGAGCTAGAAAGGACTAAAACATGCTGTGCTGAGACAGCTGCACCTTTATTTTCAGCCCTGAAAACACAACAAGGAAAATGTCACCCGTCCCTAAGACACAGACATAGGCATGGAATGAACAGGTGGGAAGAGGCTCCCTGCCTTTTCCTGGCACCTTTCCCCATTTCCAAAAAGGTAGAAAGAGGTCCTCAGCAGCCTCAGGCTGTTAATAATGATGCCAATGCTCAGTTAGTAATGCTTTTTGCAATATTTAGCATTTTCCTTAAAGACTGAAGTCTAATTCTTCATTAACTTTTAAAAGAAAAAAAAAATGTGTTTTCAGTCCTCAGCTTTAAAGAAAATACTTGAAAGTGTGACCAATGGGTTACACTAAAATAATAAAAACCTATGTAGGCAGCCAGAACAAAGAATCCCATCGTTGTTTTGGATTTTCTTCATCTAGTGATTTTTAGGCCAATATCCTGACAGGAAAGGGGGAGGAGTGGGGCTGTCAGTACTGTATTCAATGAGTATAATTACACTGAATTAGCACTAAGGGGTTTAGAGAGAGGGAAAAAAAATACTATTCCATGGAGTTAATATAAAGTGGGCTTTCATGTACATACAAACCCACAAGCAGCAAGCTACTGCCTGCTGAGACCTATTTGAGAGCCAAGGGATTGATCGGACTCGGCCAGCCCTTGCTTAAGAAAAAAGCTGCAGTTGTGAATTACTGTAAAGCAGTATTCACATGATTGATGGGTTTACCCCCACCACCACATTTGTTTCAAAGATCCATTTTGTCTTCTGTGGCGACGGTGTGAATTAACCCCTCTCACAACGGCTGGCTCCATTTTGCAAGACCGTTCCAAGGCCTAGGAGCTCGATGAAGCTTTTATCTTATGCAGCCGTGTGACTGGAAAAATGGGAAAGAGATGCTATTTAACACTCAGGCTTCTGAGGAGCACCATAACACCAACCTCTTCAAATAGTCGGCAAACCTTCTGCCATCAGACCAGCCAGCTCCTCACCTGCCTGGAGAATCGTCTTTGAAGGAGCTCTGCCTCTGATCTCCCTTGCAGTCTGACACTCCACCCGCTTATCCTTACATCCAAGGGAGCATAAGGCATATTTATTTAATCTCTTGCCTTTTTAACCCAATTTGCTGTCGGCAACAGATTTTTCTTCTTTTTTTCCCATGGAGAGCAAAAGAAAGCCTGAACTCTGTACGCAGTAAAGAATCCGGAGACCTCAGGTAGATTTGTGATGGGATTTCTCCTCAAACCTCAGGCACCATAAATTACAAGTAGTAGTTAGAATGGTCAAGGGAATGAGGAATAACCACAAGAAATGGGCCCAGATCACGACCAGCTTTTAAAAAGCTCCTGAAATCTTTTGAATTGACAGTATGACATAGAAAGCCAGATTTCGATGGAAGCCTGATCACATGCCTACTTAGGAACAGGCCCACAGCATCTCAGGAACAGCTTATTCGGCCAGGAATAAATCTGTTTGTGGCAACTGCAAACTGCCCTGTGCTCTTTCTACTTCCCAGGAAAGTACTGAGTACATGAAGAGTTCTTTTCCTTTATGAGGTTAAATATTGCTTAAAAGGGCGGGGGGGGGGGGGGGTGGGGGGGGGGGTGGGGGGGGGGGGGGGGGGGGGGGGGGGGGGGGGGGGGGGGGGGGGGGGGGGGGGGAGGGAGGGGGGGGGGGGGGGGGGGGGGGGGGGGGGGGGGGGGGGGGGGGGGGGGGGCGGGGGAACCCGACACAACACACACGACCCAAACACAACAACAACAGAACATTTATACTATTAGCTACACAAGCTGCTGCAGGCAGCGGAGAGTACCATTGCCACCCACTCCTGCAAATGCTTTTCACGCTGTGTCTGCACCATTTCATTTCTCTTGCCTGGCTTCCAGAAAACTGTAATGTCTTGTCCTACAGCACCTCCTATGTATTCACAGTCCTGTTCTAGCCACAAGGAGAAAAAAAAAAATGACGCATTGCCACCCCAGTCATGTGTGTCACCGTACTCCCCCCCACCATGCCGCCAGCATTTCTTAATTGCTACCTGCGGCACCCACTGCCCCCCGCTGTGTCAGAGCCCTTTATCCCAGCCGCTCCACCCGCCATCCCAGGCCTGTCCCTGGGAAAAGGGCGTAAGAGCATGGCAGCTCAGCTGGTTTTACCACAAACGTTAGACGGGGGACATTCTCGGCATGCCCTCCCTTGGTTTGTCATGGCACATCGTAGAAGTTCTGTGTCCTCAGGTTTAGAGCACCTTGTAATCCTCTTCGGTCCTTTCTCGGCCACCATCTTCATCTGCCTTGATGGTTATGGCAGATGTTGCAGGAGTCACAAATGTCAAACTCAAATGCTGTGAGAAGTCTGTGCCTAAAAAAAACAGCCTCCAAAGGGGCAGATGCTGAAGTAGCACCAAATGGGGTCAAACACATTCCAGCCGCTACGCTCAGTTCTCACTTGGAGATACAAATTCTCAGGCCAACATGTGTCATGACTGAAAGCACAGGGACTAAGCTAGCTACTGGTTGCATCAAAGTTATTAGTGACCCATACAAACCACGACTAGAGCTTGGCTGTCCCAGAGTGACCGGGTTAGCAGATGAACACTCAGCATCCTCTGCGGTGTACAGAAGCTGCTGCCAGACCCTCTCCTGCTATCCTACAACCATGTTTCCAAGTTTTATGTGTGTGTATTTTATTAACCCCAAAGGACAGCATGTTTCATTTCTCTGTGAAAAACTCTCTCAATTGCAGAGGAAATCGTCCAATTTGTGAGGATCGTTTTGACTTTTACTGTGCTTGTGACCTCTGTCGCTGGGATTTGCAAGTTCTACAAGCATGCTTTCAGCTCCATTGTGCAAACAGGGAAAGAGGAGAATGGGAGCAATGGCAGGCTACTCACCGGGACCTCGCAGAGCTGCTGGCAGCCTGCAAACCACACGTACGGAAAAGCAGGCCATAGGACAACGTCAAGAATCCTGCGTGAGCCGGGGAGGAAGACCAGAGCAGTAGAGTACACCAGCATTATTGGTGTGCTAATATGATACTGCTGTGTTAACAGAGCCATCAAATCCCATAGACCCACCGCACAAAGCTGAAGGCTCACTCCAGTCCCAGGAGGCCGTCAGTCTTTGTTTCTACCTGTCATATGACAAAAAGGTTTCCACTGAGCTCTGGTCAGTACACTAACTGTGCGGGTTAGTCCGGCAGCAATAGCAGCTGGATGCGAAACACAGATGTGCTATTAAGAAAGGTCAAATTATTTAATTTCCAAAGCTTTTGTGAAGCGGAGCACCATTAAAACCAGACACGTTTTTCTTCTCATTCCACCTAAACAATGATTTGCTTTAAACAAAAGCTACTTGTTGCCACCCCTTCATTTGCCACGCTCAGAGGCGCCGTAGGCAAATGATCTAAAAGCACCATCGTTAGAAGCAGGAGGTTAACTGCAACCTCAGCTGGCTTCCGTTACTGCTGGGGCTGCGCGTGTCATGTGGTGACAAGGAGCACTCAGCCCTTGTGCCCATTCACAGTACCCTACATAAAAGCCACTTGAGCTCATCGAGAATAGGACCAAGCTTTTTCTGAAGTCCAACCAATCCAGTTAACAGGCTTATACTGAAATGCTGGGAGACAGGGCTTACAAGTGGTAATGCACCTACCTTTCATGCACTAGTTTGCTAAAAATTAAGGAAGAACATGTACGCCCCGCCTAGCTGAGGTTCGTAACTGCCTCTTTCCTCTCCATACATTCCTTTACAGATGCTTTTCTCTAAAGATATGAATTTAAGAAAGGGCTCAAGTGACCTTTGCAATTAGTAATCATTATTATAAATCTTGTTCCACTAGCACAAAAAAAAATAAAATCCTGTTAAATACAGAAGCCCATTTCTGTCTTCCTGATCAATTAGCCTTCCCTTCCTGCTTGTGGCATATGTTTGTGTAAGTTGATTTGCTTCTGCTAAAGAGATGCCAGCTTGCATCAAAACAGAAAAAAAGATGCACAGAGGCTTTGAGATTGTTTGTTGCGACATCGGTTGGTGATAACAGATTACTGTCCCCTGTATCCCTCACTCCATCTGTGCACAGAGATGCAACCTCAGGAAGGGGTTGCTCCTGACCTGCTGAGGAGCAAGCACATAACCGGGTGCTTAAACCCTGTCCTTCCCACCACCACAGAGCATGCGGGAGAGCTCCGAAATGAAGGATGCAACGAAAGATTCCTCCCATTCAAAGAACAAAGATTTGCTTTGGGTTTCATTACTTAAAAGGCAACAACCTTAAAGTACCTGTAACCTCAACTTGCTAAATCTTGATTTTCCATAATAGAGATTGGGGGAGGGGGCATCAATTTTGCCCAGAATATGAATAATTCTAGCAGTTTAACCGAAAGACATTTAGAAGTATAAGTGTCACTACAAGAAGTTAATATTAAAAACATTCTCTGCGAGATGCAGGGAGACCAAGTCAGCGTCAGATTAATTGAACACAGCCAGACTTTAGGGAAAATGGGTAGTTTTCACAGGATATTCCAACTCTGACAACATACTTGTTTTCAAATAGTTGTCCATTTACCACAGCTGGAAAGCATCAGGGCATCAAATTAGATGTACATGAGTGCAATCAGCTTGCATTTCTGATATCACAAACAGCTTCCTGGAGCACAGTCTGCTCAAGTGTTAATCAAAAAAACCCAGACAGTAACACAAAAAGCGTTAATGACAAATTATACAATCAATGTAAATCACCATGAGCCTACATACATATATACCTTTATTTTTACATATATATTTAGCTACTTTGGTGGACTTTAGGTCAGGCCTTTAGCTAAAATGCTTAGAGGGGATTCTTCTAGAGGAGAAAACGTACACTCTTGAGCTATACTTGCACACATACCAAGTAAGAGAGAAGAAGCAGTCAGAAGTACAAATCTGACTTTTCAGGAGGTACGTTAAGGGAGCGTTTCCAACCACAAATTCTGAGCTACAGTCTTGAGGATGATAGAATACAAGCCTCCAATTCAGACCAGAGATTATCAATGTAAAATACTTGGTGATCAAATGATGGCATTACCATTTTCTAGAAATGTGAAAATGCAATAATTTTTATAAATTATTTCTTGTCAGCGTAACCAACTCATATGGTGGCAGCTGGTTTGAAGCTTGCAGAAGGAAAAGCTACAATGAGTTAGTCCCAAAGAATGGAAAAGAACTGAATCAGGAATTAGACAGGGCTATGTTTCTAGACTAACTTCCAACGGGAGAATTGCTGCAGTTTGGGTATGTTTCCACAGGACATAAACACAGAATTCTCACAATCCTTTGAAATCTTCACCCCAAAGTTACTACATGATTATGGTGGATGTTACGATTGGGAGGTCGTAACCAGTCCTAAGAGAACCAGGCTTCAAGAAGCACAGTATTTGGGCATCACTTCTTTCTGTTCCCTGCGAGCCTTCCTTTAACAAAGCATGCAAGGAATGAGCACAGATACTCTGAAAGGATGCCAAAGTGCAATCACTAATGACACTCCTGGCCACTCAGAAAAAAAGAAGGGGGGGGGGGGGGGAACACAAAGCCCAAAAACCCACAACTTCTCAAATGTAGTTTAAGAATTTATTCACTCACAGAATATCCTTAAAAGAAAGAAAATAGAAATCCAGCCCAAGTGAAACTAATAGGAGAGAATAACTTTGGCAAGTGACATGCAAAACGGAGATTAAGAGGTCCAAGAGCAAGGTTGAGGAACAAGGAGGCAAATACATAGTGACAAGTAATAAGGCATTCCTTAAGCCCATGGGAGAACGGAACTCCAGAAGAGCCGGTGGGTCCTGCAGACTCTACTGCAGGCTACCCCGACGCAAAGCAGTCAACGAGGGCAGAAAGGGAGCTTGCACAGAAGTCAAATGGCTCCTCTGCTTCTGTTTGCACTTCAAAGTAGGGAAGAGAGATGCGTGCCCTAGGGTTATACAAGAACTTGAAGCAGAACTGCCAGAGTTAGGGGAAATAAAATAAAGTAAATAATAAAAAAAAAAAAAGAAACAACTTGAGAAATTCGATCGCACTAAACCGCATTTCCAGAGCTGAGAAAAATCAGTTAAAGGCAGGTGTAAACCAGCTAGCCTGAAACAGAAGCCCCACAAACTAGAAAGTCTAAAAAGCACATTTTTCACAATGATAAATCATGCCTTGCTAATCTACAGGAAGCCTTTAAAAACTTATGCTGGCTATTTTTCACTAGATGTAAATTGTTTAGGTTTTCAAAGACTTTGAAAAAAGCTATTAGGAGAGCTTGGTAATCTTGGGATAAGAGGTAAGGTCCTGTCACTCTTTAAATATTAGTCAGGGAACTGAGAACCTTGGGGTAAGAACAATAATCAGTTCTTTGTACAGAAGGGGGGGGTTGAGGCACCCAAAGTTCAGCCTAGGATCAGTGTTGTCAAGTGCATTTATGAAGTATCTGAAAGAAAGAATGAAAAAACAAAGTAACAAAATGTGCTGCCCATATAAAATGGTATTGGTCAACAGTATGGAGGCCCTTGTCCTCACAGCTACCCACGCAGCTGGACAACACAAGTATCAGATGAAATTCACCACAGACACATTGAAGGCTAATGGAACAAAAATATATACACACTTACATACTACTATATACCAATGATTACTGAATTCACTTCTAGACATCAAAAAAGCCCTGGAGACAAAAGATGTCGTAGCCCTGTGCTTAGTGGAAGAGCCGTTTCAGACGAGACAAAACTTTAGAACAGCACTTCTAAAATTTTGAACTGTAATATGAAAAAAAGGTTGACTATGGAAATTATAATGCAATTATAGAATACCAGGTTAAATTTCAGCTAAATGTGCTCGTTAAAATAAGGGCATGAATTGTGAGCACACTTAGAAATAAACAAGCTGAAACATTTTGCCGATTTAGAACTAGGCATGGGGCTGTAAAAGGCCACTGAAAACAAGAAACATGAGAGAATGTGTAATATTTATGAAGGGTGACCTACTACAGTATTTAAATAGAAGAGAAGTTAAAGCAAAGAGAAGTTGGGGTTATGAAAATAAGGACATTAGAGACCCAGGATGCAGAATTAAGATTAAGGAACCTCAGCTATTCAGAGTTATGGAAATACAACTTCAAAACCAACCAGCTTGGGTGCGTTTATCTGCTTGGGGAAAAATCCATTTCAGATGTACACACATTTAAAGCTAAGGAAGATGAACGCTACTTGCAAAGAGTTTTAAGCAGTCCACATAACCCTGGTTTTACAGAATTCAACCCATGCTCTTCCATCCACTTTTGTATCTTGTACCATTGGACTGCTACTCACGGGGCGTGATCATGCCTTCGAAAAATCCAGACCTATTTCACAACCTGATACAGCTTCTGCTATGGAAGCAGCAGCAGCGTCCAATGGTTTAGCTTTGCAAGGCAGCAAAACTGGGACCGGACAGGAACCGGAGCAAGGAAACTAGAGAAGGAGCCAAGGCTGCGCAAGGCGGGCAGCTCACCTGGGCTCAGCTGCTGCAGCTTGCAAGTTCTGCTACTCCAAGAGGTTTTTAGGCCTAGAATACTTTTTTAAACCTGGAGGAACACAAGACAGATATAAATGAGATGATTAAAAAAAATATCCCTTTCATTTCAGACAAATTACACGCTGCATCAGGCTGTGAAAACTACACTTATTCTAGGCTAAGGGTCTACTTAACGCTGAACAAAGGCTAAAATGTCTTTTGCAACAGAAGCTATGATTGGGGGGGGGGGAGAAAAAAATCCCAAACACTATGTCCTGTGGAGCAATTGAAAAGAACATGCACAAGTCGGGGGGGGGGAATCAAAATGCAATAAAAATTCCATTTTTATTAAATTCTATAATTATAGTAGTAATAATTATAAACAACAATGCTAAATTATTACAATTGTTTACAATTATTTTGTAAAAAAATAATTTTGTAATACAAATAATTTTGTAATAATCTACAATTATTACAATTGTTTACAAATGTTTACAATTATACGTACAATTAGAATTGTACATATAAATTACATTCTAACTTTCAAAGGTATACTTTGAAAACAAATTTAAACTGATCAGGAAAGGATAAATTTGAGAAAATGCTCCTCATTCCCCATTGCTGGATACTATGCCACTCTTTTTGTGAGACATCATGACCATCAAAATTCCATAATGAACAGCATCAGCTGGACTTCATAAGGCATCATGAAGAGCTTACTGTAGCCAATGTAACTATCTCACATGTAGGCTCAAGTTCTTGTTTCCATTCCCTCAATACCTATTAAGTGCTGCAAGCGTTCAGATACACACTAGAATTTCACTGACCTGGAACAGAAATCTTGGATTCAGTAACTCAGGAATTTCCATTTCGATAGGCCTGATGTAAAATATTTCAGGCTCATTTTTCTTGACTTAGACACATAATTTACACATCACAGACTTCTCCTGCTTTGGGGTTTTTGTTTGTTTCAGAATTTTCTATTTAAATGAGACAAGCAATTCCCACCTACAATTACTTGAGAAATCTCAGTTGGTAAAATCCCAACTAGAATTAGAGCCTTATTGCACATGCTGAAAGTGTCAATACAGAAAGATGTCAACTTGTCATTTACAGTACGTGTGGCGCAATTGGGAAGTCTAAAGTTAGATAACACATTTTTGCTTTTTGCTACACGTTCCTACAGTTTGGAAAGTTTCTCCAAACAGAGACTCGCTTTCGACGTGTGTGTGTAAAGCACAATGTTGCGGCAGAGTGTCTACACATTTCGGGTTTTTTTCCTGTATCAGAATGCACAGTCTCTACATCCACTCAACCTACAGTTGTGGTTAGCCAAAGAAAGAGGGGTTCTTACTGAAAGGACTACTTCCTTGTAGGTATAGTCATAAATAATTCAAACTAAACTATCGTACATAGCAATTAAATGAAGAAAGTACATGCTGTAATATACTACCCTTGGTTTTCAGTCCTTTCCTTGTACAGCAGTAGTCAAACTCCAGCCATTCTGAAGAGCTCTCACCCTTTGTGAAAATTAGCCCAGATTCGCTGCACTTGGGCACAGAGAAGCAGCCAGAGAAAGGCCGGGACCATGGCTCACATCATGCTACTGAATAAGAAGAGGTGTTTGCAAATATTATCTCCGTTGCAAAATACTAAAAGGATCTATAAATGTTTTTGAAAGTAGCCTCAAAATAACTTTTCTAGATCAAAATTCCTATCCCTTGTTGAACTTCAGATTTTTTCATCGTGAAGACATGACCAATTTTGCAGCAAGTTAGGGACAGGGAGAGAAAACGTTCCCCACTTCCCTACATTTTTGATTCCAGACAGCTTTACAAAACCATTTCAGATGTTAAGCCCAGAGGTAAAACGGAGGGCAGATCCCAGCGGGAAGATGGCAGCCTCCATCTCTCATCAGGACGAAGGCAGAACCTTCACAGCACCAGACAGTCGTACAAGGACAGGTTTTGGCAAGAGGTTCCGCCCAGCCAACACCATGCCTTGGAAAGGTACAGTTATTTACATGGACGGACAGAAGTTTACATCAGAAAGTGAAGGAGAAAACCAGCTCGCCAATAGTTTGAATTTTACCAAAAAAATACAGGAGCAGCTCATGCTTAAATAGGTGTCCAGAAAAATACCAAGTGAAGCTGCCACAGGCCCCATGGTAAATGTATTGCTATAAAACTTAACACAAGAGATTTCATCCCCACCCGCTGATAAAGGGCACGCACCTGAACACATACTGTATCATCAGAGATTTTTTATTTCCACTAACTATGTTAAACTTATAAATCAAGGCACTGATCAAGCAAAGGTTTCACACGCACTTTTATATTTACATTGTCTAAGTAAATCCCACTGTTCTCACTGAGGTAACTCATAGCCCATAAAGCTGTTCCAACGCACGAGACGTGCAAAGGCTACAGCTCAACTTACAAGCAACTGAGAGAAGAGACTGACACCTCTTAAAACACATACACATATAATCCCAACGGCCACTCAACATCAGTGAGTCCAAACCACAAACTAAACACCATGTCCCATTTAAAGACAGGTTCCTGGGCTAACAAACACAAAGGGAGTGGAGCTTGCCTTTTCTTCTTTATCACCCCATAAACACAGTTCCCACGTTATTTTGCAAGTGCGGGGAAATTCCCGAAAACTAGATTCACTGGAGATACCCGTATTTAGGCAGCCCATAATCCCTGCAGCTCTTTACAAACCCTCTGCTGGTGGATGCTCTATTTACGATTAGTAAAAGAAGGAAAACGAGAGCAGCCTTTAGGCTCCTCTGAACTCTGTCGGTCTTTTGTCAAACCGGCCAGAGGATCACCATACTGCAACTGGCTCCCCCGTGGCTTTCTGTTGGGTTTTTTTTTTTCCCCTGCTGCATAAGTATGCCTAGAAGAGAAGGAGGCCTGTAGCACGGAGCAAGAATGCTAATGCCATATCATACTAACTGCCATGCCAGCGGCAATCACACACACGCCCGCTCACACGCTTCTGCCAAATAATCACTTAAGCAAACATCAACTACAGAGATTAGCAAAAGCATCTGACAATGCGCAAATCAGACAAGAAACATGGGCTGAAGGGACAGCTTAGGAAAGTGAGGATTTAATAAGTGAAATAACATGAAGTTCCTGAATCAAAGCTTGCAGTGGTTTTGGAAGAATGCTGAAAATCCTATCTGTTGGCCTTAGAGGGAAAGCTAGTAGATTTTTTCCATCCCTCGGTCCCTACTGCATATCAGCTGCACCCAGGCAGGCTTCTAATAAAAGCAAGTGACTCTTGTGCAAACAAAAACATCTTTGTGACCTCTGGGAAGGCAGCAATCCAAACAACCAACCAGGCAGTCAGGTGGCACAAGCTATCGGGAAGCAATCATTGCATCTCAGGGGCCTTTCGGCAGCACCAGAAGGAAAACTAAGCTACTACCACAGAAGACTGGGTTTCCAGGAGAAACAACCCTAGGCAGACATAACAAGAAGTTCAAACTATTTCTCTTTAATATACTGGGAAGGCTACTTTTGAACATGTAATTTTTATTGTTCAAACTAAAGGAACAAAGCATTTTCCTAACAGAATTAAGGCAGAGTACCAGAAAAATCTCTTGATTTATCTTTAATTTACTAAAAGGTGCTTCACTCCAAAGGCACTTTCAGTGAAAGTAATGAGATTGTGCTGCAAGAAGTGCAAGAAGAGTCAGAGCCATTTACCAGCATTATAACCCGTTTGTGTCTCATTTTGAAGAATTTGTCACCAAAACAAAGGGGTGGGCACCCTTTCTAACTCTTAGGCTGAATTCTGTAGTCCTTATTTTGATGAAGGTCTTGCTGAAGCATCAACTTTGTCTGAATAATGGTTGGAGGAGGCGTGCCTGGTTTAGTATTAATCTCTGTTTGACAGGAAGAATATGATTCCTAGTGAGCTGAAAAATACCTCAATACGGAAATGGAAGAAGTTCAGTTGTCCAAAAGCAAACTGTGACCTTGTAGTGCCCTAACACTGCAGAAACGGCACCAAGGTGCCATCTTTCTACCCAGGCTATTTCTAAGTTCATTCCTATATCACTTTCAAAGACAGTAGACCTTTCTTAAAAGATCTATCCATTACCGTCTAACAAAGCGCCTAGAAGAGCATCACAGAAATGTTAAAATGGGCATTTTGAGCCAAAGTCACTCTTCCCACTGTTGCTTGCATGCTGTAAACCTGTAAAAAAAAGATAAAACACCTGTAAAATAGTTACTTTTAAATACAGAGTTTCTGATATGAGAACTACCTACACACAGTATTAAGCACATTTTGGATGCTCCTGTCACGGAGGCAAAGATGGTCCAGACTGTGAGCCTTCTGTTGCTGGCTACAGATGGGCGCATACATTTGCACTACACTACTAAGGCTCTTTTGCACTTTCAGATCCATGATGTGTGAGAAGTATAGCTAAAAAAATAAATACATAAATAAATCTGTTGTACTAGTGATCCAGTCGAAACAAGGAAGCCTTAAATGCAATAGTCAGATCATCTTTAGTTGGTTATGAAACTAATGCCATTGTTCGCGTGGCTCTGAGAAACAAAACACAAGAACAAAACAGGTTTTGTGCCTGATATCCAATGGAACTGAATTTGAGAAGCCAGTTCAGTCATTTTCATTTCTTGCAATCAGACAGGGACATTCTGACCTCCTCAGATATCTACATATTTACTGCTTGTGTCAATACACAGGGAATTCCTCCTGGTTTTTATACCCGTAGAGCACAATTATCTGGTTTTTACCTTTCTAATCCTTAAGGACAGCCTAAGGCAACAGGCGGATGCAGGTAGCAAAGTCAGATGGTGAAGACAGCGGCAGAGTGGTCTATCTTCCTTAATGAGCTCAGAAGATCATGACCAACTTTGCACTCAAGCTTGAGAAATAAGCTACCTCAACCTCGTTGCCGGGATCCCTAGTGCTGCGCCCATCTCTGCTGCCAGCTGGACCAGCCCCATTAAGAGCATCAGCCCAGGTGCGTATAGAGAGTCTTGCTGAAGGTAAGATGAGCCCATCCAACCTCCTCTTCCCTTTCAGTTTTTCTGTCTTGTTTGTACTCCGGGAAGGAGAACTCGTACAGACAGTGAGTTGCTCCAAAAATATTGTTTGAAGACAGCAAATATTCAATTTCATTTACACTGTTTGCTAGCTGTGGACCAGTGTCAAAACAAGCATTTGGACTGAGGTATTAGAGAATTTCTCCTCTCTCTCTTCCCTTCCCACAGGCACTTGACAATGGTATCATCTACAAGTAAATAGGGGATATTTACAAGGTCCAAGCTACACTGGAACTCTGTAGAAACTAATGAGGAAGGAAGATTTTTATAACACTCTCGTGAAACATTTAATGAGCTCTGAAATAGTGCTGGCAGGCCTCAGAGGAGAAAGGTCCAGTTTAAAATTGAACTTTGCAGTTTACTAAATGGCAGTGGACTGAAGCCCCAAGTACTATTTTTTTTTCAGAGACTATTTTTGTCAGAAAATCCCCAACTCCTGTAACACTCTTCTGCTCTAGAAGTCTTTACCCCTCTGTTGCAGCTGCCATGCAATCAACTGCGCTTGCCAAGCAACATGCTCCTAGGGCCCAAATTAACATATTAATACATTTTTCTTAATGTAACGAAACTGGATTTTGCCTCAGACATCGTCAGCTCTACTCCTCGCCTCCAGAGGTTATCCACATTGAAACCAGAATCTGCTATTCTGGGAAGGCAAGGAAGGGCAGAGGCTTTTTGGAGCAGAGGGATGGAGGGGGTGGAAATCACCTGGCTGCATCAGTAACATATCTAGCTCTTTATTATATTCACATTCCCCCTTCTCATCTCCCATGAAACTGCCTACAGCTGTGTTCTCTCAACCTTCGGTCTGAAAGACATTAAAAAGCAGTCTGCAAGACAACTACAGTTTTTAAAAAGTCGCTCCCACACATGTAAGCAAGCAAGGAAATGAGAAAAGTTTTAAAAAAAAAAATCATCATGGTGCCACTGCAGGAGGTAAAGCCAGATATTTTAAATGGTTCAGTGATTCTATTCCTTGGAATAAAATAAGATGAGACATATTGGCCAAGAGAGTGTCTAGTTTGGTGAAGTCCCACCGACCCTTTCTACCATGATAAGGTAAGCCATTGCTGAAAAACTTAAGAAACTGAACTACTTTAATACCACTATGTCAAACACAACCTGCAACAGGGCCTTTCAAGTCTTAAAGGTCCTTACTTTTCACTAGTGAAAAGACTGTAGGAGCCTGAAGAGGGTCTGAAAAGTATTAATGAACTTGGCATCACAAAATCAGTTCTTCTGGCAACTCGGAGCAAACAAAATTTTAAGCAGCAAATTCCATACTGACTGCCAGCTCTTATTTCATGCGCTGGATCAAGCTCATGTGGAAGCTAGTGGGATTAAAATGTTTCTCCAGCTGATGACCACCTCTGATAGAAGATCAACAGTTTGCAAAGTATATTTAAATAAAAAAAAAAATCTGCTGGTCTTTATTTAGTGTCTGTTACTGTTGGCACAAATAATAGGTATCAGTCCCTTGGAAGTTAATGACACACAGAAGACAGGCCTTTTCTCATCCTGTTTAGTCGCTGCCATGTCAATCCACAGGGACCCCGCCATACCGTTCCTTACACAACTACAGTGCTCTGTGGGTTATTGTAGTAAAGCACGAACATCCACATTACAGAAGACATTGCCTGCTCCTTTAATTTCATTTTTCCATGGTGCTTCTGCTGAAGAAACTGATCCGAGACAACCGACTCAGATTTCCCCCAACTCTCTTCTCAAACGCACGCTGAACACTTGACAATGCACACTTTTCTATTTCCCTCTCCGCGGCTCCATCGGAGAGGACCCTCTATGCATTCAGAGCAGCACAATGGAGAATGATTTCCAAAGCATTAACTTGGAGCCATTGAGACTTGGATGTTTTCAAAATGACTCTATTGTGCTCAAAGGATTCTAGACTACCCCAGCTATTCTAGAAGAGAGTCATTTTCCCTTTCTCAAAACGTCCATCCCTTGAGCCATCCCTGGAGTGCATTGTTGGGGCTGATTCCTTAGTGCAGCGAGTTCCATCAGTCAAAGCTCAACAGATACAAATAATATCAGGATATGGATATAAATTAGTGCGACAGACCCTAAATAGTTTTGACAGGTTTAGTAAGTATATATAGCGACACAGAATGCTATTCCTGCTGTCAGACATCAATATGTAGACAGAAGATTGGGGGCACCATGGAAACTCAGCGACATAAGAGTGGTATTGATTGGATAGAAAATGAGGCTGCAATTTAAGCTTAAGGCTGCCAGAGATGCCAAGAATGGAGAATGACCTCCAGCAGTGAATTTTCAGCATAAGCTCCCTGTGAACAAGCCAGTCCAAGAAGGATAAATCAGGGACAAGCTCACCAGGGATATGGGTCGGCCGAATGCAGGCTACCCTAAGCAGATGAGAATCAGTCTGCGTGCGCGCGCGTTACAGTGACCTAGTTCGTTCAAAGACAGCATTTTGAATGGTTTATTATAGAGGCTTGAAACAAAGAGATTTCCTCAATTAAAGTCCTGAAATGAATCCTCTAAATGAAAATGCTTTTGATACACTGATCAGCAAGAGGTTGTAAATATCGAAGCAAAGCGTACATTGTTAAAGAGCAGTTCCCACAGAAAAACACCCCGTTTGGGAGTGCAGGAAACGAGGGGGCCCGAACAGAGCAGGAGGTTTCGCGAGCAATGCCAGCTCCATCCCCAACGCCCGAGCGTTACACCAAAACACTTGTTACACTGTAGCACTCGATAAATCATATTTTCCCCTGCTGCAAAAACACACTAAAATAAAATAGAGTATGAGTTAAATGAGTGCATTTTCAGAGCTCCTGTAAAAGATTATTTTTAACTGTTGTCTGAGGACTCGGGAACAACCATTCCCAGAATGATTGAGAAGAAACATAGAACGTGTCAGGGAAGTACCTTGCTGGAGCCGTGACTGCTGGAAGTCAGAGAAGCAATAATATTCACATCAGCGGCAGAAAGATGAATCTACAACACACCCATCAGTCCAGCTCTGTCAGGAATAAGATAAGCCTCCAAAGTGTCCTCAGGGTCAGTATGGGCGTGGAGGAATACAGGCATATGGTACTGGGAGAGCGGCACTATGTTTTGTAATACTATAGTAGGACCAACCTTCTGCTGGCAAGGAGGTATCAGCCACAGAATGCATCTCAAGTAACTGGTGATAGACATCTGGATAATTGCAAAAAATCTGTTTTTCTTAGGCCACTTCTACACTATAAAGAAAGACTTGCTGTTTATAAAAGAAAGTTGTTGCTGACTTCTCTTTTTTCCACCTAAGAGCTCGCTCTGGAGCATGCTGAAGTCAGTGAGTTTCTGTCCTTCAGTTTCATCCAAAGCTTCACAAGTAATAAGTCACCAAAGAGCTTAGCTTACCCTGGAGACAGGGGTATATTAAACCCCTGCTTTCCTTCTCTTTAGGGAGAGTCAGTAAACCGTGCAGCAGGCTTTTGTTGCTGGGGTTTTTTTGGTTTGTCTTCTCCAATGAAGTACCCTCTCCATTCACTTCCAAATTTTCATTACTACAGCAAGTTAACAGATTTTGTCACAAATGGGCAGGTTCCTTTTTCCCTTCGGACCATTTCTCTTGATCAAAAGTTCAGACTTTCTTTCTTTTTTTTTTAATTCTTATTTCTTTGCAGGCAGGAAACATAAATACACAGGAAAAAAAAAAAAAGCCACACATAAATTTTGCTTTGTAGATCAGCTCAAGCATACTGTCCAGAAAACGTAAGAGACAAGTATTTCCTTATAACAACTTTTCCCACATCCTCCCCTTCTCTCTCTTTCTCTCCATCCCTTCCCTCCTCCCTAATACAAGCAGTACACACTCAGCCTATTTCTTTTCCAAAAAGTTGAACTTTGCTAAAAGCCCAGCACAATCAAGCCCCCAAGGGAAAACAAGGAACAGGCAGAGAGTTCAAGAGTTGATGAGCCACAGGTAAAGTGTTCTTCCACTGTAATACAAGTCATGTAGAGCAAACAGGATCTAGTTAAAACACCTACCACTACCCACAGCTGCAGGGTTATCTCACAGAGAAAGATTTAATGCACATCACAGACATTTCCACGACGGTCCCAAGAACAAACTAGTCTCTAGGGTTTACGTCCTAGAATCCAGCTTCAGCGCGTACCACTAAGCTAATGCCCAGTAGACATTCACCGCCAAGGCAAACTGCTCACAGCGTGGAAGAGAGAGGTGTGTGACAGCCAACTGGAACATGTAAAAGGAGTAGATGAGCTCCCGAAGACTGAAGACTACCTTTCCCGTATAAAAAGTTTTACTTTTAAAAAGGAGAGGATTAAAGGGGATAAGGAGTTAGAAGCATCGATGTTAGCAACTATAACACATTTGCGGAATAATGTGTATGCTCAACAGGAGGAAACTACGTTTTCACTGTCGTTAACTCAGATTTTCTCCCAACCCATCCCTCCAGAGGAAATGGAAGACACAAACTAACGACAGCAGTTTTAAATAGATCTATCAGCACTTGCTAGATTCAGTTGTTCCACCAAAAGTAAACTAGGGATAAGAAGGCTAAGTCCCAAGAAAAACATCAGTTGAACTGCTCTGTTTGAGGGCACAGTTTAACCTCATTATCCCGAGTCTCAGCCGGGACATTCCTGGCACAGGGAAACTGGGACCTGCAGGGGGTTTGCCGCTCTGGGGTCACTCCGCTGCCCTTTTGTCCTCTCGAAACGGACCAGCCCGAGGACTCCTGCCTCCCTTCCCCGCTGGGTCACGTCCCCCACCGCTACCTCTCTCCTTCTCGCCCTTCCTTGGCTTTTTAACGCTCCCACTTACCGGCCCACCGCCGGCACCCCGAGCGGGGCGGCCGGGCGCGGCAGCGCTCCCCACCACGGCAAAGCACGGCGGGGACCGCGGCGCCCCCGCCACCCCGTTCCTGCTCCCGGGCACCCCCAGACCTTGCCCCCCGCCTGCCCCTCGGGCAGGCGTCTCCGGGGCCGCAGGTGCTCCCCACCACCTCGCTGGGTCCGGGCTCCCACCCAACCCCACAGCCCCTCTCCCCGGCACCCGCCGGGCGGCGAGAGGAGGTGAGGTGGGGCCGGGGCTGCGGAGCCCCGCTGGGGCAAGTCCCCTGGAGCCGGGGCAGGGCGAGGGGAAGCGCTTCGCTCCCACCCCCTGGGGGAGCGAGCACGGGGGGCACCATCCCTCGGGCGGACCCCAGGAGCCCCCGCCGCCCGCTCGGACTTACTTCGGGCCGCGAAAGGCTCTTCTCCCGCAGCTGAGAGGGGCGAGCCGCGGGCGTCCCCGGTGAGCAGCGGCTGCGGCTGCTGCTGCTGCTACCGCCGCAGCGCGTCCCTTCGCTTCCCCACGGACGGGCTCGCCGGCCGCCGCCTCACGCCCCGCTCCTCCCGCGCCCCGTCTCTCTCTCCCGCCGGAGACTCCTCGCCGAGATTTTTATACTGGAGGCAGGGAACCTGATCCGCGCTTTGACTCGGCAGAGCCCGGGCTGCAGCGAGGCGGCGAGAGGAGGGAGGCAGGCGGGCGCCGGGGCAGAGCGAGCGGCCGCGCTGCCCCCTCATGTGATGCGGTGGGGGCGCGCCCGCCGGGCGGGTCACCCGCGGGGCAGCCTCGCCCACGCCGCCAGGGGGGGCCGAGGGGTGGGGAGGGGGCGGGACGGGGGCTCTCCGCCGGCGGACCGGCCTCGGCGGCAGCTGCCCGTGCGCCCGCCGCCGCGGGAGAGCCCGGCGGGGCGGCGCGGCCCCCGCGGGCCGGTAACGGGCTTGTAAGCCCCGGCAACTTCCCCTCTTCTTCTTCACGGCAGCCCCGGCCGCCGAGAGGGGGAGAGCCGAGGGCGAGGGGGCACTTCACGGTACCCCCCGGCCGGTGCGGGGGCTCGCCGGGGCTTCAGCTGCCTTTCCGGGCACAAACATCCACAGCTTTTGCCCGAGTAGTCTTTGGCCGTCGGGGATCTGGGGAGCTTCAACTTTGGCCTCGCTGACTTTCAGCTCGCCACTTAGACCGTGGCAATGTTGGACTGGAAATACTGCTGGGGAGGGGGGAAAAAAAAGGCAAAAAAAAAAAAAGGGAAAAAACAGCTTTTAATTTCAACTTAGGCTGAAAGTGCCATGAGAACAACTTTTGTCATGGAGTTTCAACACGTCTAGTTGTGGTGGAGTTATATCAAGGCTTTCATTTAGGAGCAGGCTTTTCCAACTTTTGGGTTCATTACATCCATTTAATAAGAGTGTTCCCCAATCCACAGCTTAATTTAAAACTAAGTGGACGCATGCCAGACTCCAGGCAATTTCTGTGTAATTCCTGATCCCCGGAGAAAGTCTCTGCCTTGATTTGAAAGACTGAGCCCATTGACTGCTTGGGTCTCTGCTGAGGTTGCAGCTTGCAGCTCCTGCTCCGGGTTTGCACAAAAATCCAGTTCAGATTCTTCTCCTGTTTCCCGAGGAATGAGCTAAAAAAGTAATTTGTCTGGCACCGTACACATTGCATCATCTAACACCTACCATCTGTGACAATGAAAAGCACTGTGCGGCTAGTCCCAGCGCGGGCAATTGCACCCACCTGGAGTCTTTCTTAGTAAAGTAAACTACTCCCTTCCATCCACACCTTGGCATCTTCTTTTCATCACACCGTTATGCGTTTAGTCCTGGCATGGCTGCTCAGGATTTGCACCGCCGGCAGATTTAATGACAGTGATGTAATTTAAAACAACAACTTTGATTTGCAGTGTAAAGTGGTGGCTTGAGATGGAGAGAATATTCTTTCTAGCAGCTGGACGAGTGGAAATGAGCACTCAATAGTAAACTTCATCTTTGCGTTTCAGCCTGTGCAAAGTTGAACGGATCCTTGATAGCTAGCTTGCACCTTCCTGAGGGCTTCTCAATGTAAGTCCTCCCACAAGCACCACGAACCTCTAGAGAAAGACACTTTCCATCAGAAAACACCTGGTAGTGGTCAACACTTTAAGCCCTCAGAGTTTCTCTGTACGACCACAATAGCGCAGTTCAGATGGTCAATCATGTCTGAGTAACAAGGAGAAAGTAGGAAAGAGGACAAAGGCTGATCTGTAAGTTCACCTTGATTGAAACCAAAACAGATTGCATCGAAGTGGATCAAGAGATCTCTTCCTTTCCTTACAGAAATCTGAGTCTTAAGCTAAACCACCGAAAACTTAACATCTGCAGCTTTTCAGAAAACAATGGAAACTTTCTGCAGAAAGCAACTGCTTTTCACAAAGATGTGCAAGACGTTAGAAGCCTCATTTGTCCACTGAATTTTAGAAGCAATGCCAATAGACAAGCTTTGACCAAATTTGCTCACGGCTTTTCTCTATACCTAGTTTTCCATAGCTCAGAAATTAATTTCCTGAAAGTAAGTTTACATGCACAGAAACTAGTTTTGTGTGATACGGCCTGGGTTTTGATTCAGAAAGGCCAAAATAAAACTGCAGCCGAGGTTAACACAGCTGCTCAGAGGGCAGATTATGGTCTGAAGCACCTATGACTGAAAAAGAAAGTATCTCAGTTTTCGATTGACAAACAGTAAATGTGTTTTAATGTTAATAATATTTCTGTCTCAATGGCACCTTGAGGCTTAACTGAGGTTTCCATTGCGATGAGCACTGTACAAATACAGAAAGATCTTCTTTGCCCCAAATTGCCCACTGTGTTTGATGCCTTTGATATTAATGGAGTGTAACACTTGAATTTCTTGACTGAACCTTTGCTATTGAGATAGAACTCGTAAAGACATAGAAGGAGATGAGTCCATTGGTGAATACAGCAGTCTTGGGAGAACCGATGTAACTTCTTTTGCCAAGAAAAAGTCATCAACTGTATGTTAATCACAGCCTCAAAGGTGCCTGTTGTGCTGGTTCCCAGTGGGAAAGAACAGGACAGCACGGAGAAAAGGGATTGATGAAGATAAGCTATGACCATTTACTTGCCACAGGGATATTTTCATTATTAAAAGAACTGTGAAGTTGGAGAGGCTTATTTCAAGAACTACTTTGCTGTTTTGCCTCTCCTGACTTTGTTTTCCAGCCAATGCTTTATTTCCTACATGGTGTCTGGAACTACAGCGTCGTGTACATTTCTTATGGCATATAGACAAATCCGTACTGAAAAAATAGGTTTTGACTATTACTTTTCTAGTCTGGACACACAACTAAACTAGAAAGGAGAATTTGCTTGCTGATTACCAGTGATACTTATCTTTAAAACCCTCAACATTTGTTTACAGCTGCTGGTTTCACTCCAATCAAAAAACAGAGGTGAGGAATGGACTGGCAGCTGTAGAAGTCCAATTCCTACTTTCGTGTATCCTCTTTGCTACCCAAACAAAAATTGGCAACCTAGTGAAAGAGAGAGAGGGGGCTGAATTTTCTTTTAAAATGGAAAAGTGAGGGTTACGGCTATAGGAAGTTATAAAGGACTTCTGATTGATGCCACATGCAAATGCTCTCATAAACAATCCAAAAGTATTAGATCCCAATTAGAATCTTAATTCAATCAGTAGATGTTCAAGGCAATTTTTGGGAAAGAAGCTCCCAGCATTAGGTGTGGCTTGTGCCAAAATGTAGAAAGCTGCCCGTAATAAATTTCCTCTCACTCAGTTTTTTTCCTTTGAAAAGAACCAAATTTTCCCCTTGAAGCTGGGTTTTTCAGTACTTTTAGGTAGTCTTTTCACAAGCCACTTGAAGGAGATGATAGTTACTTGGATCTCATCGGCTTCTAACAGGAGTTTGCCCTTTTTTCCAAAGACGTCCTTGAAAAATTCTGACTCTAAAGCTCAGACTACAAAGTCCAAGGACAAGCCTTTATGCAGTTTGCTCCCAAGAAGCGCCTCACCGTTTTCGGTCCCACTGCTGAGTAGAATGAGTTTGTACTTTTCAAAAAGCAACCAGCACCCCTTACGCACCAGTTAAAAGGTCAGCTGGGGCTGAGCTTGCCATGTTTGTTTCAGATAGATACACTGTAAATATCAATTTCTTTCTCTCGCCCTCCCTAGCCATCAGCAACAGCAGCTCCAGGAAGACGCAACGTGATTCCAGGAAAGCAAAGAAGAGAACGCGACAATAGTTTAAAGATTTTTTCACCTTTTGCTCCATTGTTGTTCCTGAGCTATTGAGCTGCCAAGCCCTGGCAACTGAGTGCCCCGCATCCCTACTCCTGCGCTAAGATCAGATTTCCATTAATGATACTGAATTATTTAGTGAATGCATCGAAGATGATTGAAATCAGCTACTTCTGAGCTGTGTACCTTCTAACTCTATCTTTCATTTCAAGTCCGCACAACGGCAGGCGTATTGTCACGGAGACTATCAATCCTATAATTAGAGTAGAAAAATCCATGGAGTTCAAAAATATTAGTTCATACCTTACTCTCTAGTATTAAAGTAATCCAGTATATAAAAAATCAGATTTCCCAGATGTACGCAGAAGAAGGCAAACAGAGAGCATGAACCCAGAAGAGTTATTCTTTCATGCACATATGCTAAAAACTTAAGATATTTGAAAACAAAGTCAGTGTCCCAGAACTTGGTCTTAAGCTTGAGTCACCAAACCGTGAATACATGTTGTAACTTTACACATTTGACTGATTCTATTTTCTACAGGGGGATTAAAGCTCTTATGCTCAAAATTATTCATGTGCATACATCTGCATGTTGCAGGTTGAAATCCACAAATATAATGCGACACAGCAGGCCTTTCCAGATCCCCACCATTTAAAAGAGTGCCTTTCGTATGTTGGCTTCTCTCACTATTTTCTTCTTTTGTGCTGGCAATCCTGGGAATGGAAGTCCTACATATCCAGGATTTGAAGTCTATTATATATAAAAAGTATCTTAGCTATGGTAAAAAAATTGCTGCTTTGAGTACATTATCACTTTTTTTTTTCCTATTTAAATAAACATGTTCATTTCACTCCAGTTTTACAATCTGAGGTGAAGTATAAACCAAAACAAAATGCCATTTTATTTTGAAGGGCTGAGTAAAAGCTATCATTTTTGTTCTATTTTCTGGGGGGGTTTTGTCACTATGTATTTCTGGGTAAAAATCAAAGCAAAATGCAGAAACAAAATGTTCTTCCATTGAAACAGAACCAATAAAATTGACATTTTTGATTTGGTTTCAAACTTCTGGCAGAAAATTACTGAACAAATAGAATGCAAATTTCCTTTTCAGTTTCTCTTAGGAAGAACTTGATTTGCTAATACCTATTTTTTCTCAAGGCACCGTACCCACATGCCTAACTACTCTATGAAAGGACTGGCTTCAGAAGTAGAGAAGGTAGTATTTATAATCCCGCCGAATCAGTCCTTGCTACTTCGTTAAGACAGTCAGCTCGTATCAGTTGTAGTACTAAATAGCTTTTCCCTAGGCACTGAACTGAAATAGTAAATTTTATTCTCGGTGACACGCCAGCAATAACAAATTTGAGGCGCTACCTACACAGCGGGCAAACGATTGGAAAATGAAAAGCATTATGATCAGTTGCCTATGAGCTGAATCATAACACACAACCACTTTCCAGTTAAAAGTAAAACTACGGTAACCACATTTTGAAGTACATAATCAGTACCTTTCATTCTAATGATGCTTATATAATTAAAGAAATATTTCTTAATATATTCCCTTAAGAATGAATTACTACTATCATGGGGAGCGGCCATTAGGACGCTCTCTGCATCCACAGTATGATTCAACCAGCACAACTCTGAGCTGAACGTATGAACAAAGAAGAAATTTCACTTATCAAAATGTTCTCTTACCTTTTAAAATGATTCGTGTGTCAATTTTAAAGGGTTCACCTGTGTAATTATAATGATGCTAAACTTCACATTTAAAGACAAATATAAGTGGTTTTGACAAGTTTTCCTTATGCGCAATCAAATGATGAGATGTTCTCCTTCAGTGCAAGTGCAGAACAGAGAGCCAAATCCTTGGTTATGAATTTTAGTGAAATCACAGCAATAAAAGGAACACTGAGAATATAATATTGACAAGTAATTATCAAACATGTTCAGAAATACCATTACCGAGACTTCTTTATAGGTGGCTCTTCCAAGATTTCAATGGCTTAGCCTCAGTCCACAGTTCAGCTCATCAGCTCACTATTTCAATGGTTACAGTACAAGCTTACATATACTAATGGAGGGTTTTTTCCTTCACTTTAGCTAGTAACACTTGCAGTAGTAAAGTCAAGCCTGCACTGAGACTGACAGTTGTTGAAGTAACAGCAACTCATCCGTAGAGTAGGACATAATAAAATTCAGGCCCTAAAAATGGTCACTCCTGAGGATGATAGGGTTGCAAAGCACTTCAGGTGGTAGCTTGCTAGCTAGATATTTTCACAAGAGAGTAAAACAAAAAGTGAAATTGTATTAAGGTTAAGTAGTATCCTTTCCTTGCTTCCATTTTTAGAAATAAGTATGGCAAACGGGAAATTTAGGAGATATATAAGGTATGGATATAGACACACAAACACACACACACACATACACACACATAACGAGAAACCAACATAAAGGCCTGTTGTTAGAAAGATAGGAACTGGAAGACAAACAGCTATAACCTGCGCATGTGCAATGCCTCATTAGTTAATGTAATGGCCATGATTTCCCCCCCATAAGAACAAAATTAGGTACATCTGTTCTTAACTTACTAGCAATTTCTTGCTTGAGATTTGAGCCAGTTGCACGGCCCTCATAAAGCACAATACATCTTTGATGGAAACTCCTGCGGGATGCTGTTGGCTTCAGCGTCAGCTTGATCTAGGTTTTCACGCTGAGGAGTTTAACAAAACATGGCATCATCATTCACAGACCTAGACCTGGACTGGTTGTTGTTAAAAAAAAAAAAAAAAGAACACATTAAAACCCTTTAACAGCCACATTAAAGATTTCATACTAATGTAGCAGTATCAGGACTACTGTGGGCAATGCTAGCACTTCTTGCGAAATGACACGAGTTTTTCCCCAAAGACCTACTTCCCAGCATTATGTGATTGCATTAGACACACAGTTTTTAATAGCAAAAAAGTGAACAAGCAAACAATGGAGAGAAAGTTCCGATTCTTCCACTCCCACTTTTACGGGAAAAGTTCAGAATATGAATGTTAAAAGGGTGTTAAAAAAATCCAAAGTTTATCAAAACATTCCAAATATGTGTTAAAATCTATAACATCAACTTATAATATACATAAATGTTAAAAATTTAGAGCCTGTCTCATGAAGTCTTTTTTTGACATTTTTAACTCTTGGAACTGTCAATATATTGAGAAAGACTTAAGAAAATAGCCATACTTGCATTACATGTTGTTTTCTTCTGTTTTCTCTTCCAGGACATTCTTCACTTCAGTGGTTCTTTCTTTACATCAGGAACTTGAAGGGCGTAGAACACAGGGGAAGGTACCTTCCCCTGCAGAATAAATTCTGACATCACTTGAACAAGCCTAATTTTAGGCTCATTTTGACAAAACCACTATAGCTATTGCTGGTAATCATTTTGTCTATACCATTCACTTTTAGAGTGAAGTTATGGAGATTTTAAAAGGAGATGGGTCTGATTGATTGAACATATTTGGTTCTACTTTGAGGAGCAGGAACAATCAGGGTAACTAACTGTACAATCTACAGCCCTTTTGGTCTTTGGGCTTATTATTTCTACTGAGAAATGGATAGGAAGTGGGGTCTCATCTTCAGCTTTCTGAGATCTAGCAGGAACTTTATGCCTTTTGAAAACCTCACCATCTTTTAGTATTATGTATCCAATGTTTAAAACAAAGGAACACAATAGGATAAGGTCTGTCATCCCTTTTGTCCTAATTTCAGTATTAATGATAATTAGTGTACACCGTTATTGATGAAATTATATTAACGGACTTGCAGAACCTAAGAGGACAGATGAACTTGTACTTCAGTAGCAATATTCTTGTTTTTTCAATTTGCTTTTCAACACTACAAGAGATTGCATATACTTCGACTTAAAGCTCTTCAGAATTGTTTTTGCCTCCCCAGGCTATTCCTTTTCCAATTATTCAGGCTAAACACTAAGATATTGCAAAGTAGACCTTTCCAAACAGTTTTAGACTGAGCTCCGTCTCCCTCTCTGCACTCCTCTCCCCCTCCACCCTCTTCAGGATTCTTCCCACCCTCTTTAAATAACCTGCATCCTTCTCTTTGTCTAAATGATGCTAATATAGGATCCTATTAGGACAGTGTAAATAATGCATATTTAGAAATTTTACCATCGTCAAGGAGTTGAAAGCAGCAACACAAGATTTGTGTTAGGAACCACTGTTAACTGCCTAAAGGCAGTATGATATTTAATGAAATGTTCACAATGTTTAACAAAATGCTCGTGCTCTCACTATAATTTGCCTATTTGTTTCCTCCATCGTATTTTTTCAAGAGGTAGAAAACATGAGTCTTCAACAAGGAGTTTGTTGTCTATGACCCTGCCTCACTGTTGTTGTCTGAACTCTTTCTTTAGTGACATGTTTTAGATTTTGATTAACTCTCCCCCCCCCCCCCCCTTTTTTTTTTTGTGACATCTGTTTTGTTTCAGCTGTCTGGGATAGGAAATGAGGAGCACTTTCCTTGTTGGATTGCCTGTCTTTACTTTAGCATCTACAGGTACCATTCATTTTTCAACTGAAATATTGTTTTGGAATGTTGGAAAACGATACTCCCTTTATGTCTCAAATTATTCCTACAGTGTTGGTCAAAAAACTGAGAAACACCTAATTTTGAAGCATAGTCATAGGACCAGGTCACAAGTGTAATTCAATGCTCTTTATATTGCATTTTTCCCCTGGTTGTTCTGATGATGAAAGAAGTGCTGGGAATTTATGAACTTGTTTAGCGAGTGTGTTTTTCGTGGGTTTTTTTATTCATAAAATTGAAAAGTGAAGATGGGAGAAGTCCCTGCAAACTGATACACTACCTGATCTGGCCAGGAAAACGTCATCCTTCATGGAGTCCTGGCTTATTAACAGGGATAACAATTTTATTCCATCCTATATGAACCCTCAACAGCTGGAGTTTTCCCCACAGCCTGTCTAATGCTCAGATTCATTCTGTAAGGAATGCCCAGATCAGACTGTAGGCAGACGCGCATTTAAACTCTCCTCACTGTGGCACCTATTCTCACCTATGATTTTCCCCAGTAACGTAATAAGCCAGCCGCATGAGCGAGTCAGAAAAATTACCCGGCACTTTGCTAGAAGAATTGATCTGGGAAGGGGGTTTAAGGCAAATTTTGCTGGGTTTACTGTTATTAAAGAAAAAGCCCTGCAACAGGTAAATCCATTGGAATTTACGCCTTCTCAGGCTGCAATAACAATGTGTTCAGAAAACGTCAAGATCGGAGGTACTCAGATTCATGGAACATCAAGCTATCGCTCAAGATGTCACAAAACCGTTATTGATTCAAACTCTCCTCCGCTTACAACTTTTCAAAATTCAAATCTCACCCACTAAGATTATTGAACAGAATTTGAGAAAGGCCAACAATACCATTTTAAAATTCAGGTGCTTTGTTATTTGGGACAGCTGAGAAGAGGAAGAGCATTGAATCTGGAACCACTTCAGAATACAGACCACTGTTGAGCTCAGGCTGTCTAAAAAATGAAGACAAATTAAAGAAAATGGAAAGTGATTTCCTGTTCCCTGTGTGCAGAATTACTTGACCAACGTTGTGAAAATTCTAACATTCATAACTGTAAAAGTCATTAACCAAATGTCCTCCAGCTTGAAGAGGTCTTGTTTCCTACATCTCATCAATACTTAAGACATCGGACAAGACTGAACTGCTATTTTTAACCACCATTCTTATGCCAAATTTTGCATTATGACCTCTGAAAAGCATTTGCTTAATTAACATATGAAGCAGATTAAATTAGTCCCTTCTGCTCAAGGTTTGTTTCTTTGTGGTGGAGAGCAGTTTTTTGTGTTGTTTTTTTTTTTTTTTTAATTAATACTTTAGAGTGACAGCTAAGAATAGGCATATTTATTTCAAGAAGATGAGTTTGAAGGGTTGAGGCAAATGAAAAAAAGAAGGTTTAGAACAGTAGCTCTACCTTAAGTATAATTAGCTTTATTCAATTGTTATTAATAACTGTAGCACATTTCATCTGAGAACCGAAAGCTTCATCAATATTATTGCCTGCTGTATACTGGTGGTAAAACTGATGGTTAAGAAAAGTTAAATCTAACATTTACTTTTTTTTTTTTTTAATTAGTTAGTTAAATACATGCTGAGTCTAAGTTCAAGCCTCTGGACACTAGCTTGCCTCTGTGTGTGTATGTAGGACACGAACTGGACCCTCTGCCACCAGAGTTTCAGCCCACGCATTATGCCCGCTGCCATCCCATGACAAACAGCGGTGGCACAGCTTGCTGTTTTGTCTTGTGGCTGCACCAGACCTCATTAGACTCCTTTATTTCATAGTTATGCAAGAAAACGATGACAAGAAAATGACTGAAAGACAGTGGGGGTAGAGACCCGAGTCAGATTGCTGAACTGTATCTACAGCATGACACCTGCGTAGGAACCTACACCTAATACCCTTGTGGCGGGAAGATGAGGAACGACTTACCTGCTTGCCTGGAAATTGCATTTGCTTCTTCCAGTCAAGCACACTGCTTCTCCATCGCCACATTTAGGTAAGCATGAACACAGCTGTACCCTGAAGCAGATCATTTTTTAACTGTTGTGCTTAGTTCACACTGAGATAAAACCATTTTGTTGTTGTTGTTGGCCAGTACGCTGGTATTTGAACTTGTTGGGTAAGCAACTCCGTCTTATTCTATGGACTAACAGAGGATGTGAGCCCTAGACCAGGCTCTGTAGTGCTTTTCAACACTATGCTCGCTTTAAAAGGGACAGAAGAAAAACAAAACAAAAGAGAAAACATTTCCATATCTATTGTTTTAGGGGCTCAGAATCAGATTTTTGCCTGTTGTCATGTGTATCAATGGAAAGTATGTGGCAGGGCTGCAGGCTGTCCCCTCCTTCTCCTCCAAGTTTCCATTTAAAGGCCCAACACATTTGAGAACAACAAATCTGTTTCCTATTTTCTGCACAATAGGGATGCAACTTTTAGCTTCAGGGGACAAAAGAACCCAACAACTCAAACCAGAGTGCCTAAGTTCATGAAACAACCCTCAGCACAAGAGAGACTGCAGAAACTAGAAAATTCAATAGGAGACACATCGTGCAATGAAATTTGCCAGATGTGAAGTTAACGTAGTGGGAGCCAGGGGACTTGCAGGTCTGTTCTTTTTTCTAGCAGTTATTTCCTGGGTGCCTTTAAGTAAGTGAAAGAAACCTCTCTTTAGCTGGCAGTGGTGTCTTCAGTCCCTGACTCTACAAGTCACACACATTTCGTGTTGCCTCAGATTACCAAAGCGGCAGCAATAACAGTCTATTTGTCTATTCATGCTCCCAGTTCCTTACAGGAAGTACTTTCTTCTGTCTTGCTGTTTTTATATAAACTCAAGGAAGGCCTTGATAAAACCTAAATAATGGTCCTAACCACAAGGATCTGACCCTGAGCACCCTGACCTAACTTTGAAGTTGACCCTGGTTTGAGAATGGGGTTGGACCAGATGTCCCCACCAGCCTAAATGAGCCTATATTTATATTTCACAGCAATAGAAATTCAGTGTGTGTTTTAATAAGCAGATAGGTTTGTCGTGAAAGTCTGCACGTTGCCAAACTACAGCTTTGGGATCCAGACAGCTTTCTACAGTTCCTAAAGCCTTCTTGTGGGAGGTTACTCATGGCGACTCCCACATCCATCTTGGGTTCAGCAGGCTCACAGATCTGTGTACAGTTGGTGAGCCATAACCCATCTCTCACACTAAACAGGAGGTGCAGCTAAGCCTATTTCTGATGTGAGATATCTAGGAACGGCAAAGACAATTTGTGAAGGCAATCAGTCACTCAGTGAGAACTAGACCCGTCCTTCCCTCCCCAGATAATTGTGGGTAGAGTAATTAGAGATTCTCTGACTTGGAAAGGCTTTAAGCAAGTCTCCCAGTGGTGGCAGACCTGGAAACCTTGAGCAAAAAACTTAACCCCTGCAATTAAGGAGCTTTGCTGTGCTTAGCAGAAGAGGATGTTGCGTGAATTGCCAGTGAGCAAACAGCCACTAGAGAATATACTGAATTTGTAGCATCCATCTCCCCTCCCCTGAAACAATCCATCAATATCTCTTGCTGTGCGTCCGAAGGAAGCCCATAGTTACCTGCTTTTCTTTGCTTGTGTTGTTTCTGTAACCTAGTGAGGACACATGGCAAAGAGCTGCAAAAAACCTAATATCTCATACTGGTTAGGAAAGAGATGAAGCAGCAATAGGGAGCTTCAATATGTCTGGGTAAGACCATCATAACTAAGTATCTCAGTCTGGAAGCAGAAAGTCCATTTTCAAAAAGCTTCATCTCCTTGAGAGACAGGTAGCAAGAAAGAATCTAAAGCAGAAAAATTACTTTTGGTGAATCGCAATCATGTTTCTGAATTATCCACCTTCCCAAATCCTTGGATCCAAGGCCTTCACATACATATAGTAATTTTTACAGATGTCTTTTTTTTGGATGACTGAGTTGAGACACTGAAAAATACTGAAATTTAGAAGGATCTGTGAATTTATATTCTGGAAAGATTAATATCAGTGTTTGCTAATTTAAAAATAAAATAATCCAGATAGTGTGTTGCTGGCTTTTCAAAATCAAAATATAGAAAATTATAGAAGTTTTTTTTAAAAAAAAAATCTTAAACACGAGAAGGTTGGAGGGTACTAATATTCCAAATCAAACAGTGCCCAGTAATCCTAATTAGCCCTTATTCTCTTTCCCCCACGTATGCACACAGATGCTTAACTTCTGGCTACAGATCTGACCTCCTTCATTATTAAAGGGGGAAAAAACTCCCAAATGATCTGCAGAGCACTGCAATAATGAACTAGGTCTCCCAGGAGGAGGTCACTTTTTAGACATGGGCACTACAGGTACAATTCAGCTTGACTGGAACTCCAGTGTAAGAATTTCAGGGTGACTTGCGGATTCATGCAGTCATGCAGCTACAGACACACTTCTCACATGGTTTTATATTAGGGGAAACTTCAAACTACAAGCTTCAATCTACAAGCTGTCCATTGGTTTACCATAACATTCATTGTGGTCATATCTGTGAATATGTAGCAAATTTCAAGGCCCTCACTGTAACATTAGGTGGCACATAACTGAAAATTAAAGTGGAAAAGCTTAAGTGACTGAAAAGACTAAGGAGAACTTTTCACAGGATCACAGAATCACAGGATGGTAGGGGTTGGAAGGGACCTCTGGAGATCATCTAGTCCAACCCCCCTGCCAGAGCAGGGTCACCTTGAGCAGGCTGCACAGGGCTGCGTCCAGGTCGGTTCTGAATATCTCCAGAGAAGGAGACTCCACACCCTCCCTGGGCAGCCTGTGCCAGGGCTCTGTCACCCTCACAGTGAAGAAGTTTTTCCGCATATTTAGACAGAACTTCCCGTGTTTCAGTTTGTGACTGTTCCCCCTTGTCATGTCGTTGGGCACCACTGAAAAGAGTCTGGCCCCATCCACTTGACACCCACTCTTGAGATATTTCTAAGCATTGATGAGGTCCCCTCTCAGTCTTCTCTTCCTCAGGCTGAACAGCCCCAGCTCCCCCAGCCTTTCCCCACAGGAGAGATGCTCCTGTCCCTTAATCATCTTTGTAGCCCTCCGCTGGACTCTCTCCAGTAGTTCCTCATCTGTCTTGAACTGGGGAGCCCAGAACTGGACACAGGACTCCAGATGGGGCCTCACGAGGACAGAGTAGAGGGGGAGGAGAACCTCCCTCGACCTGCTGACCACACTCTTCTTAATGCACCCCAGGATGCCATTGGCCTTCCTGGCCGCAAGGGCACATTGCTGGCTCATGGTGAATTTGTCATCCACCAGGACTCCCAGGTCCTTCTCTACAGAGCTGCTTTCCAGGAGGTCGGCCCCTAACCTGTACCAGTGCATGGGGTTGTTCCTCCCCAGGTGTAGGACCCTACACTTGCCTTTGTTGAACCTCATGAGGTTCCAGTACCGACCCCTGGGGAACACCACTCGCTACAGGCATCGAACTAGACTCTGCGCCGCTGATCACAACCCTTTTGATAGCTGTGTTGCACTGAGAAATGGTTAGTTAGCGAGTGACCTCTTATTCTGCAATCATCTCATTCAACTGGACACAACTGATTATATCTGCCCTTCCATCTTACATTTGGTAAAAGGCAGAAGGGAGAAACAAGGAAAAAGAGTGAACAGCCAGAATAATGACCCCTTAAATTTATGTGGTGCCTTGCATCCCAATATTACCTACTTCAGGGATGATACTGAGACCCATTAGCAAAACGCTTATACTCCTGGAGCTAAATATATATTCATAAATGGAATGAGAAAGACCAGAGCTTGTTAGAATACCATCAGTTCTGTCAGCAAAGAAATTTATATGTGATACATACGTGCATTAATAGAAGCAGGCAGGTAATCACACCCTATTTCTAGCAAACACAATCCTCAGCCTGCTGGCTAATTATGTCAGCAACAAACCCCCAAATACTAGACACCAAACACTACTGTGAATCACATAACAGCATTATTTGACTCATGGTGGTTCAGGCTGGATGGGGCTTCAGGATCCAAAATACCATTCAGAGCTACCTTTTTAATCTATTTCCTTTTAAAATCTCTTCTTCATTCTCCTATCACCCTTAAAAAAAATAACCAAACAACAAGAACAATAACAACAAGAAACCCTCCAACTGCGATGTGCCCTCTAGCTTTTCTCCAGCATAACGGAACATCCACCTGAGCTGACCTACACCCACCCTTTGGTGAGAAGCCTCCTGCTTTCCTCTCACTTCTGCAGAACACTGCATCCCGAAGCCGAAATCTCTCAAACGAGAGTGAATTACCCTGTGCAGCTTCTTGCCAAGCCATTCGGTGCCTTGGTGGTAAACGTAGAACAGACGAGGCTGCAGCCAAAAGTTCTTCTGACACTCAGCGCTACTGATTTTTGTTAGCTCCCCGATTAGATAGCAAATTGATTACAGATACTAACCAGGCAGTGCTTCACCTGGCTTCCTATCAAGCTACAGATTGTCCATCTGAGTTTAAGTCCCAGCGGGTAGCTCCTGTTTCACATCCATGGGACACAAAATCTTTATTTTTCTGAGTCTTGGGATTCACAGCGCGCCTTCCCGCCTGTGGGATTGCTTGCCTTACTGAATGGGAGCAGCAGGATTCACGCAGTTGGCACACTCATACTTTAACTCCACGTTCACATAAAAACAGTTCCTGACAAATACACACACTGACATACACACTCACACATCCCTAGTGCCACTTGAGATTATGGACAGGTGGGGCAGAAGAAGAGAGGGAGCAGCTCTGAAGGTTTCCTTGTCCTGTGGTATGCCTGCTGTGAACTAATATGGCTGCAAATATAGTACTCACATATCAATATCAACCCTTGAACGTGAAAATATGAGACCCAACACCTTGAAATTATGGGACCACTTCCAATATTTACCTATTTTTAAACTTAACAACCTTGGCAACATCTCTTACAAGCATCGCTACCTAGTTTAAAAGATCCCTTGTGAGAGAGAACCACATTTTAACTGCAGGGAAATACTGAAGTCACTTGGCTGCAGTGAAACTGCAGGGGTTTTGTAGGGTTTTTTTCAAAGCGAATGATTCCTGTCAGGATTCTTTTTTTTTCTCCCGAGAATGAATTTTTTTTTTCATTGTAGTTACATTCCTACTATGAAAGGCTTAGCTTTTTAAAGAAACAGTTAAAAATTATTGCATTTCATATGTAAAGAAAGGTTGCATGAAAAAGGGAATTCCCCACTTAAGTGCATTAGCCTATGAGAAAGATACTTATATATATGTATGTGTGTGTATATATAGATATATGAATTTCACCAGCTTTATGAAAGATTTTTGTAGGGTAAGTTGGCTAGAAATCAGCCCTGAAGCAACTAACATAGCTGAAATGGGGCGAAACACAGGCAAATTACAACAAATGAGTGAAGCAACAGTTGGACTCTCTTCAGAACTACACACACATGCAAGGCCACACGCATTCGAGAATTTGGGGTGCAAACCCAGTAGGATGTAAAGCTGTACTCTCATTTTTTTTAAACTCACCACCGAGCAGCTCTGCCTGCAGGTGGTGGAACACCTCCAGATGTTGCTGTGACGGCAGCTCTGAGCACATCAAAAAGCATCTCTTCTCCACGGACGTTCCCAGAGAGCAGCTGGCAGCCATTTGGTGCAGCTTGTTACTGCGAAGGACCCCGGAGGAGTTAGTGCTTTGTACCACAGAGCTTATGAACGTCAAAGCTGTGCTTGGTGGTGCTTTCTCGCTGTGCAGAAAGGCCCAGGGTAACTCATGACTAGGTTACATCCTCATCCAGCTCCAGGCAGTCCTGCACAGGCAGAACAGTTAGCCTTTTTAGCACTATTATTATTATTAATAATAATATTCCTAGGCTGTCGGAGATAGCAGGAAAAGGGGGCTTAAAATATCCTTTAGAAGACACAAGCACACAGCTGGCTGCTGGCAGCAGCGGTGAGCATCAAAGGGCTTGGAGTGGAGGAGGGAGCCAGAACCATGTGCGAGGGAGGTGTTTTTGTGGCAGGCGCTGTCCCAGAGAGACAGGGCAAAGGAAATATCACAAGATGATTCAGAAATACGATTTCAGGATGGGGCAAGGGAACTGTTAGGAAATACCAACTTGCATGGGAGAGAGGCCACGAAAACTTGGTGTTAGAAATGGTGCAGAAGCTCCTGAGTGGGGCAGAGAGAGCAGCTGCTGAAGACAAGAAAGCAAGCAATGGCCATGACAGAAATGTCTTCAATCACACGCAGCTGGGCAGAAACAAACAGACCCATTATATGCTCATGGGTTAGTCTAAAACAGTGCTAAACTGAGAACCTAAGATAATTGGGGGGGGGGGGGTGAATCAGAGAGCACGCTGGAGAAACGCTCCTGAGATGCATAGTGAAGACCCTGAAGTGACCTATATGCCTGCGTTACAGTCCTGCTAATCTCTGCTGGATCTCTCCCGCACGCACTGAATGCTGTGCTGACAGTCTGAGCTTGCTGAGGGACTGAGAACATTTCCCTGGAAATATTAAGGGTATCATTAACCTTTTTCGTTACCATGAGCTTGAGGCTGGCGTATCCAGAGGCTTAACACCCCCTTCCCATCCCTCCCCTGCAGTGCCACACATACACACACACAGAGAATTCTGACCCTCGCATCCCTTTCCTCTGTTCCCCTTAACTCTTCACAGCTTTTGAGTCACACCAGTCTTCGCTCTGCCAGAAGCAGCAACACAGCTCCACTGGCAAATAACACAAGGAAACTCAGCCCAGCCAAGGCATGCGCTTCTTCACTTTTATTCTGTACATTTCCACACAAGTCACAATACAGGAAAAGTGTCCGAAAGGAACAGTAACCAGCTCTTTCACTGTATACAGATTTCCTCCTTCCCCCAGTTTAAAATCTCCCTGTTTAGCAACACAGTGATCAAGATACTTTATATAAATAGGAAATGCAAGAAAATCAGGGAAGAAAATACTTTCTCACTTTGTTACAAAAAAACCCTCCCCCTTCCCGTATCCCCCTTCGCTGCTGATTACCTGGACCCTGATTCTCTGTTAAACATATAGCTTCATTTCATGGGTGCTGCTGCATGCCTTTTGCCAGCTGGCAGCCTCATGATGCACAGCTCCGGGGCATTATGCATGGGGTCAGGCAGCATAAAAGAGCCCTTTGTGATGTTATTACAACTCCTGGAACAGATGTGGGTTCAGATAATAGGATATGTACAAATACTGGAACTCTGGATGCCCGTGAAATGTTGGCTGAATATGCGCATTTGTTATTTGGCTTTACTGCTCTATTCAGGGGACTAAACACATTATGGAGTGGTCCAGATTCTGACCTCTGTCACATCTTGGTTCACCTGGAGTGAATTCAGTGCAGAGGAGATCAGGATCTGTCCTTTATCCTTCCTCCATCATCTCCAGAAAAAAGCAAGTGAATATCCACTGTACAGCCCGATGGAAACTCAGCCTTTCCATCATGAGCCTGTTCATCACCATCCCACGTGATGACGACTCCTTCTTAGCCTTGTTCCTTTTTGCAGGAGACACCTCCAGTTCCCTAACTCTTCACTAACTGTTGTCCTCATTCTTTATCAATTTTCATCTCTTATTTGCCAAGTGGCCAGAGGAGATGCTAGTGTGAAGGCCAGAGAGTCTTTTCCCTCTGGCTTCGTTCCCCAGAAACCTTTTGCATCAACAAAACTCAAGTGGCGATTTCTGGACTGTTGGAAAGGATACTGTGATACCTCAATAATAGGATAGAGATGATAGAAAGAGGTGTTTCTGAGACAGGCACTCCCAAATGAAACACTCTGTGCTCAATGAACTCAATATGATGGAATACAACTGCTCTAAAATTCAGCAAAATATTCTCTGGAGGGAGGGCAACCACCTGAATGCTTTCATTGATGGGAAATATCACCTGAGTTAAAATTTTTAATACAAGACAGCTCAAACATGGAAATCAAGCATGAGAAGGGCAAACTAGCTCATTAGAAACTTGTCATCCTCCAGCAGTCTTTACTATCTCAATTTAAGCCAGCTAAACTAAAAAGCATGGAACAGCGCTACTCCCACTGTCCTTCAAAATTGGTTCCAAAAGAAGCAGGATACTATATGGGAGCAACATTACAAGGCACGACAAAAAAATCATAAATAGTTAATATACAGCAGGTTTTGGCCTCACAACAGAAAGCTCCTTACCTGTGTGTGTATGGGGAGGTGATATTATCCCCATTTTACAGAGAAGGAAACTGAGGCACAGGAAGTTTGACTTGCTCAAACTGACTCAATGACAGTGGCAGGAATAAAACCTCAACCCCTTGATTTACTACCTTCTGCTCTATCCCTTTGACCACAGTACCTACAGAGAGACGTCCTGATGAATTATAACACACAGCAAGTGCTTTCCCTATTCTGTGACACAAGCACGTGACACACAGACTTGTAAACTATCATAAGACAGAAGCATATCATTAAACAGAGTGATCATTTTTTGCATAACCTTTATGTTTTGCAATAAAACAACAGGTCAGTTCTTGCTCAGAATAAATCCCCACTGAGCTAGCGGCGACAGTCTCATAAACCAGGTTCAGTCCTTACGTACGTTGCATTTTCATTAGCACACACTTGCAGCTCGATGAGTATTTGTGTCCAAAGGAGAATCGCGTTTCCCCACAATGCATCCTGGTTCTTCCCCGTGAAAGGCTGCAAAGCCATAGCTGTTCTAAAAGCTGTGCAGAAGCAGAGTAGCAATAACAGTGGCACAAAGGAAGACCTGTAGTTTGTAGCAAAATGTTCTGCTCACTGACTCAGAGAGGACACTGAAACCGCCATGGACTGCCAGAAGGTTTGTGTGGGAGACGCAGAACATGAGTTCTCAGCTATATCATTGGCTAGACTTTCCAAAAATCTTTCAAAAGCCTCCTGCTTCCAAAAAGCCAGCTGCATCCAAAATGACTGGCACAGGGTTTACAGCACAAAATAATACAGGCAGAAGAAAAATAACCTTCATTTCCCACTCTGAAAGCACGTTTCACCTTGCGGAGATTTCTACAGAGAAATGCTGGCAGTCATATTCCACATTCCCCTCCCCAACACGCTGCACCCTGACGGGCCAGCGGCCAAGGCTGGCAGCTCCCAAGTCCATTTTCAAAGGGATTTTAACCCTTGATTATTTCATTTTCCAATCGAGTTGCAGGACACGGAGCATATGCAACCCATAGTGTGAGGGCAGCTAGACAGCACCCTTTACAAAGGGCAGTCCCACGCCGGCCGCTGTGAGAGGAAAGAGGCAGGAGTCCCCACCGCCGCCGGGGCCGCCTCTGCCCCGGCACCAGGAAGAGAAACACATTTGATAAAAAGAGCTTGGAAGAGCCCTTAAGAAAGGAAGGCAGCTCCTACAGGCTTACTGATGCCCATAGGTATTTTATACTCCGCCTGGCACATGTTGGGGTGTCTGGAATAGGTAGCCTCCAAAGAGAGGTTACTTTTGCCAGCAAGGCGATAGGTGGGTCTTTCTGCACATAAGGCACCCCCCCCTTTCCCTTTCCCCAGATCTGTGAGGTGCAGCAGCAAGCGAGAGAGAGACAAAGCTCCCAAGAGCTGCTTAGTGCTTTGAAGGCTCAGCCACTCATTTTCTTTTCTCCCAAAGCTGTTGCGTGATCAAAGGAGGCAGATGGAGGAGAATCACTCTGCAGTGACATGTAAATGGAACAAAAAACCTGATAAGCCTCTGCCATCTCCCAGTGATTTTTCCGAGATACGCGCTGAGCAGAAAACCTAATGGTAGCAGGGCCAGCCATTTCGCACGAGAGACCAGCGCGCTCGCTCACCAGTTGGAAGCAGCTGCCACTTCTCGCAAGCACGTCACGGAGTAACACAATCACATTTGCCCAGGCAAATATTATTTAACGGGAAAATTGCAAAGAGAAGAAACATGAGAGTAGACCAAAAAAAATTTCTTTTTTCTTATTGATATTAAAACTAAGTTTGAAAACGTCAACATCAACCCCTCAGGTGTGAAATACGCAAGTCCATCATCCTTTCCATCTGCTTAATCCTGAGATATTATAGCTACCCTCAGAGGTGCCTTTAGTGCTGCAAGTCCAAGTCACCCCTACTACAGCAGAATTTCAACATTCCCTACCCATGGCTGGGCATAGTCACAGGAGATCCAACCGTCTGAGACTCTGGTCAAGCAGAAGAGTCCCAAAGGCAAGTACATGAGTAGGATTTTGACCTTTCCAGTCAAAAATGAAGGTAGCATGAGCTAGGGAAAAAAGAGGTGATTGAAGGGTAAAGACTTTAGTAAGGAAGGTCTGAAAAGGACAGAGAAAAAAAAAAGGGGAAGGAAAAGCAAAGAGCATTGAAGATTATTTAAAATCAAATTTAAATACAATTATTTTCCATTTCCTTCCTGCCATTAGCTGCCAGCAAGCTCACTTTTTTCTTAGCTTTGACATGAATGTACTGCTCCCACATGCCATGGAGATAAGGACACTATTACAATAGTGGCAAGACCACAGGAGAAAACAACTCACAACTGCACTCATCTCCTATTAAAACAGGCACACCAACAACACTTTTCCCATTCTGATCAAGAAAAAACCCTGGTCCTGGGACAATGGCTGAAGCGGAGGACAGAAAAGGGGAAGACAGCCATTCGGTTTGTGGCCTGTAGCAATAATTTCACTTGATATGGCATTGTTTCCATTCATTTGGAAGCAAAACCTCCAGTATGGCTATGGAGCAGGGAGAAGTGTCATTGCACAACTTTGGGCTCTTGTCTCACTTCGCAGAGACTCTCAATTTGCAAATAGAAGGGTGTGCCCCGCCAGCCTGTGTGGTGATCCCTGCGGGGGCAGGAACGGGATGCCCCTGCGGATGGATGGCATAAATATTGGGAACAGCGAGCTTGGAGAAGAAATGCACCTATCTCACTTTATTAAAAGTGGATACATCTAATTATGGTACCTAATTACTCATTAGAGTGATATTCAATAGCTAGCATTGCAACTCCCTACCCAGAAAATAGCCACACTTATGGAAACCATTTTGTAGGGTCTCCATTCCCAGGGGCCAGCTTAGCTTTGCTTTTCTAATTTTGCCTTCTTTCACTTTTTGTGTGAATGCCATACAGGAAAAAAAAAGTCCTAGAAAAGTGGGACTATGCATTAGACCCTAATTAGCCAAGCAGAAATCACTCATGTCTGCTGCATCAAGCTCAAGAGCTTCTTGAGCTTCTTCTCCATACCTACAAACCTAACTGGTTCCTACAGTTCTTAGACAGGAGCTGGATTCCCGAATACGTGTAGGAACAGGGACTGCCTTCTCCCTCTGCTTGGCCACAGGCTGAGGAAAAAGTGGTAATTGAGGGTCGTTAAGGCCATTTGTCTCATTAAAACAAAGTGTAACACTAAGAAATGAATTGCTACTGTGGTTCATGCACTAGTGGTTAGATAATTGCTGCCGCACTTGTCGTAAGGCAGCGCTGGGTTGCCACCGCGCACACTTCGCTGAGCGGTAGGTTACACGCCAAGCAGCCTCCTAGACGGACTAATTGAAGAGCCAGGTGTTACACTTTGCCAGCAAAAGGAGGCTGGCTCTAGATGAAGCAATTACATATGTAGTACTGTATTGCTAAAAGAAGTAGTGCTTATTTCTTGCATGTCAAAATGCTACAGCTTCTACATACTTTGTATATGAGTGCTGGAGCTGTTAACACATTGGTGAACTCTGAAATAGCATTCCCAAATCAGGGTTGTGTTTCTAGTGGATAAGGGCAAAATAATAGAAAAAAAAAATTCTGAAGAAAGTATGTCTTCCGCTTTCTCGAATATTCACCTTCTTGTACGTGTGTCAAGAGAATCACTGCCACCTTAGATTCACAAAATCTCCTCCATGTGGGGGATCCAGGAGAATAAGTTGACTGCTTTTGAAGGGCAAAGCATAAAATTGTTTCCTGAATTATAGATGTGTTTGTGCTGAAACAAATGCTTTTGTTGCAAGGCATGCCCCTGCTTAGACTTTAGAAGTCATCGCGTGCTACATCAGAATGAGTAGTTTTTAAAACGAGCTGCCTGTCTTCCCCACTCGCTGGGTAACTAGATACATGTGTACTGCATAGGATAGATTGTCTTTTTTTTAAAAAAAAAAAGGAAAAAAGGCAGTCTGAGAAACAAGAAACTGCAGCTGAGAGTGGAATGTGGCACCTTATAAATAAGGCAGGAGACAAGATGCACTCTGATGGCTGAATACAGTAAGGTTATTCAGCTCTAAGCCTGCCTAATCACTGAAGTCAAATGTAATGAATTTACTGGCGTGATCAAGGCCCGAGGGAGGGAATTTTCCCCTTTTGCAGGAACGGCACCATACGTGGGCCAGGAAATCCCTCGGCCAAGGCGGGGGGTGTTGCTCCAGTGCACATGTACAGGGGACGAGAGAATGCCACTCTCTGTGGGCACCACCACGGGCAGCGGTGCTGGAAACACGCTGAGGAGGGAAAGGGAGGCCCCAAGATCTCAGGTAGGCAGTCTGGAGAAGCATGGTGCCATGGCACAACTTGGAGTACGCTTAGCCATGGTCACTGGTTTGACTGCTGGGCAGTCCATCCCTCCCAAGCCAGTTTTTAAATAGAATTAGAAGCGAGAAACTGCCCAAGTACTTGGCCTACTTTTGGGCAGCCCAAGCCAAGCGCCAATCTGCTGCAGTCTGTCTGTACTGGTAACTCCTCAGCAAAGGCTGAGACATCCTGACTCCTCTATATATTCCGCTCACCCCAAGAGCTGGATGCAGGGCTGGGTTATAGCTCCTCTTGAGGCATTTCCACAGTGCAGCCATGAGCTGCATCCTGCCCTTCCAAAGGGAGTTAAAGCACTGAAGCTCGAGACATATCCTCCACATGAAATTCTGGTCTTCATCAATATGCTAGCAAGTCACTTTTAGCATATTACTGAGTCGCCGTTGCAATCAACGGATTTTGGCAGGCAGCTCATGGGATTTTAAAGCTGTAGCTATCCATTAGTAAGAAAAATAGTTGCCTACATTATTGTTAAGAAAGCAAAATAAGAAGATGAGTACCACAGTGAACCCTGTAATACCGCATCCTAAAGCTTCACAGGTATCCAGAAAAGCACAGGTATATGATAAGCTGTTTCCAGGACTGCTGAAATGACTGAAGATACTCACATTTGATGCTTTAGATTAATTAGGAAGCTAATAACCCAGTGTCACTTTGGCTCAGATTCAGTGAGGAAAATAAAGAGAGGAAATAATGACTGATGAATGGAAAAGAATAGGTATAACAGAGACAGAAATGTTACTTTCAACAAGCTTAAACACCATTCTTATAAAACACTTCTCCATGGATGTTAGTCTGGTGCAAAAGCAGCAAAAAGTGGGGGGAAAGAAAATGACAGACCTCAAATGGATCAGCATGAGGAACTGCTTGCTTCTTGGAGTACACGGAGTGCAAGGACAGAATTGTCCTTGGAGTGTTTTCAAGGCATCCAAATTCCCAGCATGTCCATAGGCTTCTTGAGTACCATTAAACTCCCAGCAAGCTTAAGGCTACCAATGTACCTTTCCCATTTCATAGCTTTTACCCAGAGTCAGATCATCTCAACACGCTTTTGATATCCTGGAAGGGTCAACACATCAGCGCACCCCACAGGAGGCACCTGGGGTGGCTGAAAGGAAAATAGCCACCTTCCAGGTGAGGTTGTGTGTTAGTGACTTCCACTACCATGCGCGTCACTGTCACAGCAAAGACAAAGACAAAAATGAGCAAAAGAGGCCATTAAATACTACTCAACCAAACCTCCTACGGCCATGCCACCAGAAAAAACATGTGCCCACAACAGCACCAGCTCTGCAAATACAACTGGGAAGATCAATGGCAACAAAACACCAATTTTGTTCTATTTTCTTTATGTCTGTGGTGCTTCTGTACGACAGTCCTCATGTAGCAGGGATCATCTCATGTAATCCAAATCCAGGCTACAGCACCATGAGTTGAGACTGAGCAATTCTACTGCTGCTGGGGAAAACCAAGGGTGACAGGTGTCAGTAAAAACATCTACAGACATCTTAAAGTGCTAAAACACAGGCAAGCCATCACGTCAAACGGTGAAAGAGCCACAAGAGTCTGAGGCCTGTTTTGTAACAGGCAAAATTTGCCTTGAACTCCTGTCTGATGTGAGTCACTCAGCCTCACACCTTACAATATTGAGGGATGCTATAATTAGTGAGAAATGTATGACATCATCATGTCCTGGATAACACATAAAGATACCTCTAGCATCGAAACATGAAATAATAAGAGTAACTGATGCTATTAAATAACAAAAGTAAGTTTATTTTATCAACATTATAAATATTTGCTTTCCCTCCATTTAACTCCAAAATGAGATAGTAAAACCAGTACAATGGAACAATTCAGGAGCTCCTCAGTTCTACTGAAAAGGGTCCCCTTTAATAACAAATTAAAATGGAAAATGACATTTTGACAGTCCAGCAACCTCAGTAGCTGAGCGTCCCTAGGTACGTTGTCATTCAAATGGCACAATTCTAAGCGTGTGCACATATATGTGTGTGCATCTATATATATGCATACGGTATTTATAAATATACATATATATAGTAATATACACACATAAACAGACACAGCCACTGAACAGACATTTAGTAAATCAAAATGTTTTACATGTCATTTAAGTGGGTTCCCAGCTGCAGACTGAAATTTGGGCCCTGCAGAGTGCAGGCACAATGGTACCGTACTAAGCTAGACCCCAAGTGCTCAAGAGCTTGAATACGTACGTGTCACCTTTAACTGCTGCAGAGTCTGCCTGCTGCTGGTGGCTGTCCAAAAATCGAGAATCCCATCGCACTTGAAAAGGGGTAAGGAATAATCCTGCAGCATCCTGGCCCCAAACTCCTTCCCCCGGTGAACCAGCTTCTGATATCCCTGGCCGTGCGTGAGCCATTGCAGAAAACAATACACGTGCTCTGTTATCTACAAATACAATACATTGCCAGGATCTAATGCATTATGTGTGCAGTGCTTTGGGACACCTTGAATATTAAAGGCACTACATACAGCCAGCTCCTGTCCTACCTCCAGTGCTGGGGTTTATTTTCATCATACAGTAACCGCCTCCTACTAAGCACGCAGCGCGGGCAGCTTTCCAGAGGCACCGCAGGCTCGCTCTGATCGTAGCATCGTACTCCAGCTGCCAAGGAAAAAGGCAAGCCAGACTCTCATGGGTGCCCTAAGCTCCTTTGAGCAGACCAAATGGTGCAAAGGAGCTCAAGAAATCTGCCCGTCCTGCCAAGCTGCTCCAGAGCCAGCCCCTGCTGCAGCCACCCCCTGGGCACGAGGGATGTCTCACCGAGGGGAGGACCGCTGGGGACAGAGAGGGACCAGACCCAGCTCCCTTATGATTCACATGTGGCCTCTGGAAGCTGCCTGTGATGAGAGCAAGCCTTTACTGCTCCCACCTGCTTCATGGGACTAAAGGACCAGGGAGCTGCAACAGGCTCACGGACTCTCCTCTGCTCAGGCACCCGTCTGGCCTCAGCACAGGACAGAACCAAGCCCCTGGTGTCATTGAAGCTTCCTCCGTTTCTCACATCAGTAAAACAAAGCAAAAAGATAAAAATGATATTAATATAATTCTTATTTTCGTCAAGTATATAGAAATATTACAGTAATGTCTTTCCTCACAGTTGGGAAAAGATGCAAGGCCTACCATGAAACCGCAACGTGACGATCTTCCCTGTGGCAATTTCACATACACCAAAATTATACTCTGATTTTTTTTATTTTAATAGTTGCCAAATTCTGTTCTAATATATATACATACTGACCTTCGCCACAAGCCCCTGGATGATTATCAAGGGAAGGAATTTGGCTTTCATATTTTATTTTTTAAACAAGAAAGGTAAAGACAGAAAATAAGACAAAATACATTTCATGTCGCCATTGATCTATAGATTACAAATATATATAGTTTCCTTCCAGAGGAAGAAATACTAAAGAAATATTTTGCTCATATCAAATGAACTTTTGAAAACAGAAAAAAATAAAAAATATATTTTTCAGCTCCTCCATCTCTGCCACAACAATCACTCTTGTTTAAAAAAAAAAAAAAAGAAAAAGAAAAGAATCACATTTATTTCATTTCCACAACTTCTACCAAGGAAGAAAAACTTATCTGAATAATGACCTGAGTTATTTTCATGGTTTCCAAACTGCATGTAATCCCAATGATAACCATCTACCGGAGACCTACACCTAGCAAGGTGTGTGAAAACAAACACTAGTGGATCTTTCAAAACAAACAGCAAAGCAAAATTCAAAAAATCTATTGCAAAAATTATGCCAAAAGTGGGCCATGAACATCTTCATGAGAACTGGTCAGACAAAGTCGAAGTGGAAGCTCTGCTATTTCTGGCAGCTGAGTTGTCTGCAGTGATTGAAAACCTGAAGGTGAACATTTGTGTCTACCTCTGTGTGCATGTGCGTTTGCTTTCTCTTCTTTTGTGGTTATAACCTTTGAGGTAAGACAGAGAACAGGCGAGTATAGAAGACACGGCTGGCCTTTACAGTGGCTAAGCAACTTTACGTTTCCGAGCCTACAGTGGGTAATGAGGCAAAGAGCTGCCGCTTGTCCTTCTCCAGTGGGACAGCCTCTCTGAAGCTTTGCTCCCTTGGGGAATGAGATAGTTTACAGGTTCAGCCAGAGAAGGTCTTCCTATTCCCAATGCGACCGAGGTGGTGCTCGTTCGCTTATTGACGGCAGTGAGTCTAGGCTGACCACTGACATTAAGTCTCCTTCCTACCTCTGGCCATAACGCAAAGGGGACTGGGTCCGTAAGTCAGTCCGTCAGAACCCCCTCCGTCTTGCATTGATCTCTCCCCAGAGTAAACCCCATCTTTTCAGAAGTGAAAAATAGCTATCAACTTTTAGACAGGCCTGAAACCTGAGTGGAACCAGTTGGTCATTATATGCGCAATGGTGGCGTGAGAAACCTCACTGGTAACTTTCTGCTCTGCCATACAACGTGGTGTATCCCACATAACTCCTCTCCATTCAAATGACTGTCTCATGAGGATGCCGTGACCGTATACCCAGCAACAATGAGGAGGTTAGTTTTTGTTACTGCTGTAGATCTAACTGTGCCCCACAACCTGGGAAACAAGGAAACAGGCAGAGTCCTCTCCAAAAGCAAGAAAACTCCCCACTGTTCCACTGAGGACACAGCTTCTGAGAGGACGGCAAGGGAGGGAACGCAGCCAGTAAAAACGTTGGGTTTTTCCTAAGGGCATCCAGAGCTCCTCAAATTTTTTGCTACTGCCTGACCATTTGTGAAGACTTACACAGAGATAACAGGTACTATTTAACTGATGACAAGTGAGGGGAATGGGAGAATAAAAGGAATGCAGGAACCTGTAGGGATGGAGGAGGGCCTGGTTGGGTGTTTTAATGTCCCAGTTAGTTAGTTTGGTTCCCCCACACCCCTTTTTCTCTTTCCTTTTTTTTTTTTTTTTTAAATAAATTGTACAGATGAACATGGGAGAAGTTCATGCTACTTGCTGGAAGCAATAAAGGTAAATTTCCGTGGCCCATGGATTCCACAGACCTTTGAGTGTCCCGCCTCATCCATCATGGGCTAACTTATGGAACCTAACCGTTCCGTGGCAAGACTCAGTAGCCCTTAGAAACTGGTGGCATGTCCTCAGGTATTTTCCACGAGAGAGAGAGACACGTTGATTCCATCAGCTTCTTCCTCACACGATGCCCGAGTGCCTCAGGTGCAGCCTTGTGATTTCCAAGGATCCTCTTCAACCTTTTCAGACATCAGACTGCTGTCTCCAGATCCTCGTGGGAAACCATTTGGTAGTTTTGTCGACTCTCCAGATAGGAGGCCAGATCTGGGTCACCAGCTTGCTGAGCCCTGTCACGAGGGGTCTTACCCTATAACAAAGAAAGACGAAGAGAAAGTCTTTTACTAACATACTCAGAAGAACAGATGAAAGCACGACCCAGAGAAATTACTACAGGAAGGATAGAAGCAAATTTGGAGAATTTACTTATTTATCGTACAAGTTGGTGTTAAGTCAAGTTTTTCTATCAGAGTCATGAGGTTCTGAAGATTTTCAAAGTCCTTGTGTGGTTTAGGACAAATCATGCGGTTCTGCAAGGACATGCTATTTGATACATCGCACAAAAGGGCTCACATGCTGGAAGGAACTGATTTTTCATTCTAGGGCTACAATGCCTACATGAATGAATATGATGCACAGTACTGTAGCTAACGCTTGAAAAGTGCACTTCACAGACTACACATTTTGCTATATGTGCAGAGAGAGATGCCCAACATTTGAGATCAGTTCAACATGTCTCATTCTATCTCAAGTACAAATAATTTTTCAGTGCTACTCTGTTATCTGAGCTACCTTAAGAGCACTGTTAAATTGGACCACAAGTCGTGATCCTAAACTATGAAAAAATATTGGTAACACATTAATGTATCTCCACAAAACCTCTCTTGCTCCTTGGATTTCTGGTCAGATGAAGATTAGCAAGCCAGAAGCCACTTGCCTGGTTTTCAGCTGTTGCAGAAATTATCTTTTGCAATGTACAGTACTCTCATCTGAAAGAGATGATCTCTCTCCCCCTTATAGGCTACCTCATATAGCATAATACGGTAGGAATTGTTTTTCATTGTCTTGCTGCAGCAAAGGTGCTTCCGACTCTGGAACCCAGAGATTCAACCACCTCTCAGCTGCTGACCACGGGATGCTTATGTTCAGAAATGCCAGAGGGGCAGCTTCTGGACCATGTTCCCAAGTGATCAGATTGTTGTATTGACAGAGTGTTCCTGGGGCTTAATTTTGCCCAGACATCTTTCTCAGCCAAGCATACACCAAGAGAGGGTTGTGGTTAGTGTCACATCAGTGAGCATAGGGGCAAGCGAGGGCAAAAGAAAATGGTTAGCCATCCTCATAAAGCAAGTCGGCCACAATAATCAAGCCTCACAGACGCTATGCGACCACAAACCAAGGCTCCCACAGGTGGTCCTTGCCCACAGGCCTCTCTTTTGACCACACAGGAGGAGGACGCTGCTGTGCCATGGAGATGCCTCATTCACACCCAACGCACCAAATAGTTTGAGGCCAGGCTCTCACTATGATGAAGATGACCCACGTTGGGGACTGAAGTGAAGTCTCTTGTAGTTGTTTAAATCAATACACTTTTCTAAATAAAAATAGCTTGTTTAAAAAGAGCTGCTCTCGGCACACATGAGGAAGCCTCAATCATGCAAACAACAGGGACGGATGCTGATTGGTCTCGCTTGGCTGCAGTATTTTATAACTAGTTGACAGGGCTAGGTTACCTTGGAGTCCGTCTTTCTCAGAGAGGCTCCCGCATCCACGAGGAGCTGGCAGACGGCACGATGGCGCTGGCAGGCTGCCTTATGTAATGCTGTCTCACCCCTAGACCAAAGTACAGAAACCAGCAGTGAGACACATCGCACCAAAGTACGTTTATGAAGTATGAGGTGCAGAGGACAGAGAGAAGGATGCTCTGTTTCTGAGAGGTTCCCTCTTGCTGGCAGAGGTGGACTTGTGCACTCTCTCCCTTAGCATCTATGTCCTTTGACTCAGTAGGAAAGCCTGCAACGCACAAATAGCAGACGAAGAACTTCTGAGGGGTGGGAAAGAAACACGCACAGGTTTTATGTATTCAAAGGACCGAATATCACATTCCCATCCAACCACCAGTTCTGCTAACTGCTGCAAAGGCAAACTAGCCACCTTCTTATTTCACAGCAGGCAAAACAGCAACAGTGGTTTTTTCCTTCCTGCAATTTCTTTCCTCAACCTCGTTCTTGTATGCATGCTAGAAAAATCCCGCCCATCAAAGCCATGACGGGTGCACTTGCTGCCCTGGTTCTAATACCCTGCTCTCTTGGATGTATGAGAGCAAGAGCTGTGGTTTTGTTCTCCACTGGTGAGCTACTGGGCAGGCTTGAACACATGATTTTCAAAAGAGAAGGCTGCATAGTGAGTGCAGATTTATTGCAAAGCTCCTGCTCAGACTGGGGCTAGGTGCAACAGGATTCTGAGACTGACCGTAGTACTGAGGTTAAAGAAATCTATCTAGATGTTCCTAGGAAGAGGAGGAAGGTATGCTTTGAGTGGGTTGAAAAGGTGTCCTTAATACTAGTGTCCAAAATGTAGGGCCATTACGTAACCTCCAAAATAACAAATGACAAGAAATGCATGTAGTAGGACAAATCTTGCACCTACCTACCCAAAAAGTGAGAGTGCATAAAGGAATTTCAGCCTCAGTCCATGACAGGGCAAGTTGAAATATTAAGAGGCAACCTTGTCATGAATGTGCCTCTGCTGCATGAGAGAGAGATTCAGAATGGGATACTCTCCAATTTTCCCCTAAGGATCAAGAGACAAATTCATGCTGCCAGTTACAGCTCAAACCTCCCATTTTCAAGACTTAGTGGTAGAGGGACCTTTGTAAATGGAAGCCCTCATAGCCATGTTCACTTGCATTTTATTTCAGTGGCTGTGCCATGCTACTGCATGAAGAGAAACAGGCAGTCCATCCATACTCCATCGCCCCTGGCCTGCATACATGCACCTCGTGCAGAACTTTTCTGGCGTTCTCAGTTAGCAGAGGAGGGCCCTGTGGTATGAGCAATGGTAGGTTTAACCCCTATGAGAAAGGTTGCTTTTGCTTCCCATATATTCTGTATACTTCCCAGGATTATTCATGCTTCCCTTATATGCTATTTGTGACACCTTGATTATACAACAAGATGTAGAGCAGTTGGGAATTGGAAAGTAAAGTCTTTTTTTTCATAACAACAGAGGTGATCGAGGTTCTAACTACTCGAGATAAATCTTCGACTGCACAGGTTGTGGTCACTTGGGACAGCTAAGGCAGAGCACTCGAAGGATGAATCAAGAAGGGACTGAAGAAACGGTGTAGAGAAAAAAAAGTAATTTTCTCATTTCTGGAATTTACCCTTCGGGTTGCTTCCTCAGTAACTGGATTCTGGAAACATCAAAGCACAATGCAGGACTTGCATTCCTCTAGAAAGATTAAGGAGGCATAGGAAGCAATAGAGAGGAATTCCTTTTGGAGTTCAAGAAACATTTGGTTTAGGTCAGAAAACCACATATGAAGCAGTTGTTTGGGTTTGGGGGGGACTTTTGTTTGCTTGCTTGTTTTTTAAAAGATGTGCCATTTTACAAGCTTTTTTATTTGAAAGTTTGCACTTGAAAAACAAGAGAAGTCTGCTAGGTTAATGCACGTAATGTGAAGGACAAGGTAGCTTGTACTTACGTTTCACTGTCTGTCATGTCCAGTAATTCAGATGGACCTGCAAAAGACAGTCAGAATGTCATATAGCACTTGTCTGCATGACTAGAAGAACACGGCTACCAGGAGAAGATTCCCTGTGCAAATATGTAAAAGCAGCCAACTGAAAGCTCAGTTTGCATAAATATGCCAACCTTAAAGGTAATGTTTACTTGTGTAAGCCCTTGCACTAGCAAAATTCTGAACGCAGAGTCACTGCTGGAGTGTCAGCATTGGGGAGTAGCAGCCTCTAAATTATACTGGGAATGAATATTCATGGAGTTTATTTTCTCACTCTTCACCTTGCTCAATTAAGTGGTTCACATAAGTACAGTGCATTGAAAATGCTGATATACTGGAAACCCTGATATATTGCAAGTTAAAATCTATTGTTAGTACTAGAGTGAAAATGTCATTAGGAAGTTGAAATTAGCCAAATTCCGTCCTGAATGACATCCCTGTGCTACTCCATTTAATAGCATTATACAGAATGTAGATCAGGGTGGAATATTCCCAGCGGTCTTTATATTGATATGCAAATCCTGTGCTCTACCGGTTAGCAATGATCAGGAAAGTAAGATTAAGAAAAACAGAAAAGATTTTTGTTAAGTGGGACAAAATAATGCATTTATGCTAATGTTCTTTTGTCCTTGATATCCACTACAGGCAGATGTTTATAGCAGCAAATTCCATCACTGAATTACAGTGATAAGGAAAGGCTAGGATCTGGATAGCGTTTGAAACGAGAAAAACTTTTCCCTTTGCAGTCTGGCTTATTCTTCTCTCCACTGCTCTGGAGCATAGTGCCAGATGGTATGGGGCAGTAAGCAAGCGGAACAGTGAAACTTTACAGGAATTTGCCTTCCTGTGCATGAATATTTCTCTTCAGCACGCTTTGACTTTGAAATTCAAGGGTCCTCAAGAGCTTACAGCAAATCTCACCTGAAACTGAGGAATTTCACACTACTTGCTTACAAAGGCCTACACACAACCTCTCTACACTTCTTTCACTCTGTGTGTCAAAACGGATCAGAGCAGCCTGTCTCTCCCTCACTCCTTTTACAACATGCACATGCAGCATCATCGGGGCAGCCGGCTGCCTCAGCTCCTGGAGCTGCAGGTAGCTCCTTCGCTTCGTTTTCTGTCATCATGAAAAAGGGGTGGTCAAAAAAGCAGCTTGCTTAGTGCCCAGCACACAGGGCGTTGCATACCTATCGTGGCAGTTCTCCAAACTCATAAGCCACTGTCAATTCTTAATGCACAGCACCCTGACTCTACCGCCACACATCCTCATCTCCGCACTTGGCAGTTGTGTTCACTCCTCCCTATCAAAAAGAAGAATCACTTACAACCCCTGAGCTCCCATAAGCATGAAGAAGGATACAGAGGGCTAACCAGGGCTCCTTCTTGAGAGAAAAGAAAAATAATGCCCGAGAAACTAAAAAGGAAAAACCACAGATGAAGAAAAAGACTCCTTTACATCTCCCAGGAGAAAATCATGTTCTCTCAAAAATAGAGGCAATTCCCCATGGCTTGCTGCAATGCTACATCCCAGGGCTAGGTAACCAGGAATGGCCTGCAGTGTGTTAGAAAAGACATTGTCAAGTAAACTACTATTTCTGTTCATGGATGGGACAAGGAAGGTTGTGATGCAAAGGAGGAACAGAGTGACTGGGCTGGCTGCATTGGGCATAGAGGTACTTGCCCTGCTAAGTGGGGGAGAATGGAAAAAGACATTCAAACATTAGGAGGAAAGACGGAGACAAGTTAGAAGAATATGACCTGAGAGGGAGGAGAAGCTGGGGCAGAGCGGGTCTGGAGAGATGGGAAGCCAAGGGTGAAGGAAAATTGGTCTGGAACAGGATGAAACAGCAAGGCTAGGACAGAGGAGCTGAGCACCGAGGACTGAGCGGGCAGCCTGTACAGACCTGAGGAGGTGCCAGGAACATCCCCACCGTGTGCGAAGGGTGCTCTCCTGGATACTGTCCCAAATAAAGCATTTCATGGGAGTGCCCCGACTCCATCCCAGTCATACGTAAGGGCCAGGTATTGGGGTTAATCGATTAGCAGCACAACGTGGTACCAGGATTCATTCGTTTCATTCTCTCTGGCCTATCTCTGAAGCTGGAATGTCCCAACTCGCACACAGCCTGAGCTGTGCCCTTTACTTCTTTATTTTATTTTCACTTGTGCTTCTCTTAAACCATCTCACGCCCTCCTCCTAATTCCCTTTCCCCTCTTTTTTGGACCTCATTTTTACATCAGTCTCCCTGGCGCTGCCAACCGACCATTCCAAATCCCCCTCTGCCCTGGGACAAAAGCTGCACAGATGTGGGAAGGGCTGGCACTGGGAAAGCTAACGGCACTGTCATCCTGACCCAGCGGGGAGGCGGCTGTTTTACTCCGGGACAAGAGGCAGAGAAAGAAAAGGGGACCAAGGCGCAGAGAGAGAGAGGACAAAATAACCCAATAGAAATCCGGAAGGGAAATGCATGAGTGAGATTTCTATCAAGGAAAACAGCAGGGGGGGAAATAAAAACAAAAGATAGAAATGTGTGGAGAGGTGGAGGGAGGGAAAAAAAAAGAGAGAGAGAAAGAGAGAGACAGACTTGGGGGCTAAAGAATTGCAGGATGGGGACGGGGGACGAAGTGGGGGGGAGAAGTTCGCATGAAAGGAGCTGAAAAGCATGTCGCACTGAGGGGAAGCCCAGCTGAGATCACTTTCTTTCCTTAACATCTTCGATAGACTGTCTGTGTAGAATTATTAACTTTTTTTCCTTCTCTGCTTCTGCCCCCTTTCACTCCACCAAAGCCCCTCTCCAGTTTCTCAGGAGGTAAAGCAGCCTGAGCTGGGGATGGGAGGAGGGAAGGGAAGGAGATGCTCAAAAGCAGCTGCCCTTTAGCTGAGCTCACTACAACATAAAAGAGAGACTAAATGACCATATTTTAGAGAGATTTCCAAAATATACAGCGCCATGCGGTCCAAAAGGCCTCCAGGCCCACAGTACACCCTGCCCTCTCCAATGGATGTGGTTACAGCTACCCACAGGAGACACACAGCTATTAACCCCTGCCAGTCCCGTGTTCTGTCGGTCCTTCACAGAACTGGAGAAGAAGGGTATTGCTTTAAGCAGTAATGTCAGACATTATCAGCATTTCTAGGTATTTATCTGTCAAAATCCTCTTTGTTTAACAACTTGATTGAGGTTGTTATCTGGGGGATAAAACTGGATTTGGTTCCTTACCTTCAAAGAGGGAATATTTTAAAAATAATAGTAATCTGCAAAGTCAGAACTATTTCAAGCCTTCCTCCAACTCCACGCTCCTCATTTTTACCCAATGTGAAGATTAACAGTGTCTGTTTTTTACTGCTAGTCTCTTTTTAGCTCAGAATTTCCACTGTAACATAGAGGGTAGTCAGGTTACGGGAACATGCCTTCCATCGTAACTGTTTCTCAGCCATGTTGACCTAAAATTTCGTAAACTTGCAAATTCAAATAGACTATTTTATACCTTGTGCCTTCTAGGAAAACTAAGCTGTTTTCTCCTTAGGTCCCTCACAAATATCCACTACCCTAAAACATTCTGCAAATCTAGACATACTAGCATATGTCAGGCAAACTCACGCTCCTTCAGCATTGCTTTCTGATGGCTATTCAAACTTTGTCCCTGACATACACCTCTGTCATGGCAAAATCTGCTTTCCAAAAGCCTTCTTTGAAACTCTGAAATCTGGTCAGGATGCAAATCCAAACTCACTGATGGCTATTCACTGTTGGCTTCACAGTGCTAAGAGTAATGAAAGCATCATCTTTTTTATCAGAGGATGCTATATAATGGAGCAAGGACATTGACGTTTGAGGTCACAGAAATGTTCAGGATGGGATGCGCTACTGACTGACTGTTCCATCAGAAGTTCCCACCACAAACTCTTAAGGCAACTGTAAACATCTTTCCTCTCTTCTGTTTAAAGTACCCTAGATGAACTACAGAATTCTTGTTTGTCTTTTGAGCCTCTAGAGAAGAGAAGACAAGGAGAAGGCAAACCTTGGAATGTCTTGTATAGTGGTTATAAATTATAAATAGTTCAGAACTGCCAGATAAAGAGGCCAAGCTAAGTTTGATTCCAAATACAGATGATGATCTAGGAAGTCCTTTTTCTAACGGAGCTTCTTAAGCCTTCCCTAATTCTGTTTGTGTTAAGCAAGTAAACAGTTAACTCTTCTCTAATGTGTATGCTTTACAGTGTGAGACAGTTGCTGACTGCAGCAATAAACAGATGTGGTTCTGATACCTACTGAGTTTGGCCCTCAGTTTCAAGCTAAGTGTTCCTTAGTCCAGCTCCAGACAGATCTTAAAAGGTGACCCTCCTACTACAAGCAAAAGACCCCTGATTTAGGAAGGCAGTCTTGAACAACACACAGGTCTGTGTATCTGCCCTTCCTGCACAGGGGAGAGAGAGAAACTGTTTTGCAGGAACAGCAGCCAACACAACTGTTCCTGCAGCAGTAAGCAGCTGTCGTCCTGACACCAACTACATTGGTGCTTCAGCTGCTATTCCAGGCTTGTGCTAGTCCACTGCTAAGTATCTGGCAATACTGCACAGCAGTCTCCTCGTGTGACTCATCTCTGCTTTTTCTAATTTAAGAAGGGTTATTTTCCTCCCCTTAACATCTGAAATCATTCTGATCAAGATCACAGAATAACCTCTCGTGTTAATGTCCCTTGCATGTTTGCAGAAAGCATAAAGCCGTCTCCACAAAGGACAGCCTCAGCATCACTACACCATTTTCCCTCCTTCATAATCCCAGTGCTACAGGCCCCACTCCCATATCGCATTTGATTCACCCCACTATTTTCACACTGGGCAGTTAAAATTCCTGGTATGGTATTTTTTCTCTTGTCTTGTTGTTGTTGTTTTTAAAGATATTCAGAAGATTTTCCCTGTGTGATTAATAATAGGTTTTCTGTGCTCTGTGCTGGAGGATATTTTGCAGTGGAACTCCTATTAATATTAACTATCTCCAGCCATGTATGAGAAGCAGACAAACTAGAGAGGAAGTATGGCTGGGCAGAGGTAATTGCCAGAACAGGAGTAAGACCCATTTTTGTCAAGGGTGGATATCAGTAGAAATGAGAAGCTAGGTACGGGAAAGGCTCAGATATTAGTAGCATTGGATTGGGTCTTATACATTAATTAGTGTTGAGAAGATGCCAGAGAAAGCAACAGAAAAACAAAGACATTATGATGACGAAGATGATTCAGCAAGAGAGCTCATTTGTGACCGAGAAGTGCCCAGGGTAGAAATGAGTTTCATCAATTGCTTGGTGGGAGAAGAGAGGAGACCTCTATTAGAGCATTGTCCCATGCACTCTCTGATCCCCAGAGAATGTTAAACAAACAATGCATTTGGAGAAGCCTAGAGGACATATGTCTGGAAAGCTGCAAAAGCTTCCTGCCATCCTTAGGGATAAAGCGGGGAGAGAGGAACTGAGTTGACATTTGCTCAACCTTCTGGTTTGTCTTTGTCTAAATGTAATCCCTCACATGTCTCTATTCACTTCAAAAATTCCCATGGATTCCCTGCTCACATCCTTACCGGCTTAAATGATCTCATTTTAAATCTTCACCAAAGGAACGGTAACTGGGTCAGGCTGTGACTAAGTTAAGGTATGTGTCGAAGAAAAATCCTGGAGACGCAGCCGTGACAGTGAGTTGGCACAGGTCATGTGCACTGTGAGAAGAGACCAGAGGCGGTAGGAAAATTAAGTGAAATTATGTCTGTCTACAGAATTCAGAGGCACGTATATGCACTGTGACTAATGAGATAAGCCAGAGAAGTTAAATAGGAGGTAGAGTTAGCACTGGTAAGACTTGTTACAACTGGGGACAAAACTAGCCAACATTTGGATATAAGGCCAACTACACTTAGCTACTCATGGTGTAGGTATCTATACATGAAAGAGTGAAGTAGCAGTTCAGACCCACTCAGTCAGGTGTCTGGGGCACAGTTCAGTTGCCCACACACAGATATTTTGTGCCATTTATGCCTACGAGCAGGTCTTGGGATGCATTTGGAATGACAAGGATGCTTGCCTGGGCTCCAGCTGCCAGCCTTGTATGGGTCTCCTACAGGCCTTGTATGTTATCTTGTAGACCCATGCAGATGTCTTGGATATCCAAGGGCAAATGACATTAGATAGTTATGTTTAGCTAAATGAATGAAGCATGCAGGTAACCGTCAGCCGAATCACTTGCTGGACCCCAATGACTACTTTGACTAGGGTCTCCCTTGAGCTAGTCATGCTGGAAGTCTGCTGCTATTAAAGATGCCCTCCTCACTTCCATCTGCCACTGAAAGAGGACAGGTCTCCTCTAGTACCTCTGTCATGCATGATCTCTGTTGACAGTACAGAAACTTAGACCCATAGATTACCTGTCACCTTTATGTAAACACCTAAACTTAGGAGTCAAGCTCGAGCTAAATCCCATCCCAATTAACACAAATGTTAACAGATGGGTTACTGCTTCTCCTTTTCCTATGAGTTGTGCTTTTTTCTTCTCCCTGTACAATTTCTGCAGTAACTTTCGAGCATTAGCTAATGTTTATTTCAATTGCCAGAGGCAGTCTCTGTGTTTAGTGCTAACACTGCTGCTGAAATAATACAGCTGATTTTGACATCCATAAGTCAAAACAGACATTGATATTTTTAAGAGGGATCCGAGAAGAGTTACAAGAACGTTTAAAGGACTAGAAAACATTTTGTACAGTGGAGGAGGCTGATGACTGGGACTTTAACTCTGCGTGCAGAGCGGTGACAATATTACTGTGCCACTCTCCAGCATCTAGTGAACAAGATCGCGGTAGTTCAAAAGGCAGAAACTCCTAAACGTGACTGCCTCGAATGTATGTACACACACAGATTACTGCATCGCCTGTGTAAGCATGCCTGCAATCCTCTTACTGACAAAGATAAAAAGAGTCAAAAGGAAAAAAGGGAAACGGCATGATCACAGCCTATAAATATAAATATAGAATGGAGATCATGGATTTTTGTTATTGAGCAGTCTTGAATCCAACAGAGATATAATATTGCAAAGCTGGAAGGGAAGCTAGGCAAAGCCAGTCTAGAAAGAAATGCACAGATTCCTAACCAGTGTGTTACTAAATACTGAAATAATACCAATGATTGGATGAGCTCTCTATCACTGTAAATGTTTTAATGGGGATTAGATGCTTTCTATAACATATGTTCTAATTGAAAAACAAATTAGTTCAGAGGATTCCTATGCCAGAGGTTCTAACTAGAGCATCACACTGCTTCTTCACAGCCCTCCAACTGGTGCAACTGTGAAAACACCCATCCTCCTCAAAAGCCATCTTTATTTTTTTGTTTTCACACTTTCCCTTTATCTGGAGCCATCGCTGTCATTGCTGCTACATTCCTAGCCTCCTGTTCACACATGCTGCAGGTGGACATTTTGCTGAGGGTGACCACAGAAGAGCGAGGGCACTTCCAGCCGCGCCGTCTGGTTTTACCTGACTGACACCTGGCTGAAGTACAGCTCTCTGTGGATTTGCCCCCTGTGACTCACCATGCTCCAGGATGTATTTCACAATCTCGCCATGCCCAGTCTTGGCAGCATGGTGCAACAAGGAGCAGTGATCAGGTCCTTGGATTAACAAATTGGCTCCTTTTTTACAGCATTCTATGAACTGGAAAAAAAACCACACAGAAAGATAAGATGGGAGGAGCAGAGAAACAAATATACAGGCAAATTATTTATTAATTTTCATAGGAGGTCAGTACAGAAATAGAATAAAATGAAATAAAATATTACTTTAAAGCCGTCTTTTAGGCACCAATGAAAAAATATCTGAAACTAGAAGTATTTACAATTATACGGGTTAAGAAGGGCAGTTTGTATTTCCTAAACAATGAGACATTGCTACTCTACTGGCGATGAATTATTGCTTGCTAGCAATGCTTGCAAAATACTTCTGGTGAAGCTGTTGGGATATTTAAAGATATATGTATTTGATGATAGAAAATTCTGGCTTCTCTACTCAAAATTCCGATTTTTCCTCAGCACAGGAGACAAACAGTTTCTGACTAAACCAGAAAACTCCAACTCAAAAATGCACAGGGAGGTGGGGTTCAGCTGCCCCAGACCTCCCTTCTCAGACTCTGCCCCCTGCCCAGGGCTGGCGGAGGGGGAAGCGCTACGCGGGGTTAGAACGGAGAGGAAACAGCAACTGGCCAGGTCTCAGAACAGCCGCAGACTCGGGGTGGGGTTCAGTGCAGATCACCGCAGAAAAGAGGGAGCGGATTGCGACAGTGCGGCATCATTTATGATGCAGTACATCTGAAGAAGGGCAAGAAGTTTCCCTGTCAAAGCAAACTCAGGCACAAAGTTTTCAAGAAGCGGAAAGGGGACAATATTTTCATGGCTGTTGGTTGAAGGACTGCTCCCTAGATGCTGCAGCCGCAAGCGCAGGGGCGGAGGGATAGAAGGGGCACCTGCAGGCAAAGCGTTGGCCTAACAGTACTGTCATTGTTACAAATGGCTCCAAGCTGGCTTCTCACAGATAAAATTGCGATCATTAATCACAGTCCTCATCCAAATTCGAGGGCGTGTTTTCAAATCCTGATTTGGCTACTGAAAAACGCAGCCTGGATAACTGTCAGACGTGGAACTTCAGACTTTGGGCACAAAACAGTTTTGCATGGGTGTCTTTTCCTCCCAATAGCTGACAATACCAAGACACTACGTGTTTTGAGACATCCATCAGATGGTAAGACACCAAGCTGAGATTTGCTCTACCTGGTCTGGTGGTTGCCTAGGTAGAAGTTAACAGGTCTCTAGCAACTCTAGAGGTTTGGCCACCAACCTCACTGCCGTAAAATATCCTTTACTGTGTAAGGCTGTGGCAGAACTACTCTGCTGTTCAGTGTTGCATTTGCCAGTATAGTAATTACCCTGTTAGTAACTGACACGTTGCTCTGTACAGTGCGCTATGAATCCTGGGCTGAGAGGTGCTAACACCAGATCCTATTCACTCGAATTTCACACCTCACCTGACTGATGTGTTCCCCTAATATTCAGGGTTTCCTGGAAAGGCTGTAAAATGGCACTTGCCAGCAGTCCCTACAGCAGTCTATTTATGTTTTGAGCAGAGGTGTGATGAAATTTACAGTATATCAGACCTGCAAAAAGCTATGAAAAAGCGGACACTCAGTGCTCTGTACTTACCTTCAGCAGATCACCAGCTATGACTGCCTGTAAAAGTGCTGCAAAAGACAAAGAGAAAACTAATGTTAGGCAGAAAGCATTATGCATATAACCTCACAGCTGAGAGCATAGCTCACAGTATGTGCAAGGAAAGACCAATGCCTCAATCCACTTGCATGCTCATATACTACTAAAACCAATGTGAACCCTGCACTGACACGTATTGGAAAGGCAGAAGGCTGCCCATGTTGCGTGAAAGCTGTATGAGCATCAAGCCGGCATTTCCAGTGCTGCCCTGGAACTGCACGCTTCTATCTGAATTTTTGCCTTGAGACACTTCAGGGACCTTTCAACAATGTCCACAGGGTGGGCCCGAAGCTCTGTCACCTGAGCCATCACTGAAGACATCCATGTCATAAACACAGAGAACCTGAAAGCATCCTCGGACCTCTCAGACTTTATTCAAACTGATGGTGGAATGGTCAGTCAGTCTTGAATACATTGGGAGTCCCAAGCTGCAGATGATTAGGTGGCAAAATAGAGATTTCATAATAATTATTTCTATTACAAAACCACTTTGACACGCTAGTGGGCAGCAAGTCCCCCCAGTTTGGCAGGCAGGGTCAAACACAGAGCAGGAGCCAGTCCCCACCTTTTTAGCCTTTGTAATTTAAACAGACACAGAAGGAAAGAGAGACAAAGAGAGGCAAAGTGAACAAAGGCTCACAGGAAGGCAGGACAGAGCTATGCACGGAGCCGGGACCTGCTCGCCACTCGCTGCCGTCTGCCCCGCATCCATTAAAAAGAAGGAAGGCAAAAGCCTGGGACTTTCTATTGCCCTATGTATAGGCTGCATTCAGCTAAAAATACCGTGGTGGCAAGTAACCACAAACACAAGAAGTTGTTACAAATCTACTGCTACGCAGCTATTTCCTCCTTTTTTCCTCCTTCTCCCTATCATGACATACATAGTAAAAAACAATTATGAATAATCTTTCTGAGAAAGCACTTACTGGGTTTGCATCTTAGAAAACATTCAACATCTGCCTCAGTTCACAGTTTTTCAAGAGTGCCTAAGCCCATTTCTATCCTTGAGTCTAGGCAGCGCAATCAAGTTAAGCATTTGCTCAAGTGCCATCCTTGATAAAGATGCCAGAAGCTCACGTAGGGAGGAACAAGGGGGAAAGAAAACCGTAGTATAGAGTTGCCTCTGAAAAATAACGCACAGGAAACCGCGCAGTGTGAATTCCATGAGGAGCTTGTTACGGCTTCAGAAATGACAACACATCCAAGCTAAACACTGCAGAAGAGGAAGGGCATGCGAAGACGACTCATAAATGTCCCTTTCTTTGAAAACACCTGGGGTTGTGTGCGGCTTTCTGGTCTTGGCAATGCCTCATACTGTGGCCATGGAGCAGCGGGAAAAGCAAAAACCCAGTCCAGCTAAGTTCTGACTTGGGAAAGCAGTAGCAGAAATTCTTGTACCATTGGATTTAGGGCAGTTTTACAGTGACCATGAGTTAAATTAAATCCTGCAAATCCCCCTGGCGTCTGTGGGAGCGAGGGCACACAGATTTGAGTGATGGAAAAAGATAAACACCAGCAGGTAAGAGCTAGAACTGGAAAAATACATGTACATCTTTCCTTCAAATTTCATTTTCAGCAGTTTACATCCTCTTTTTTTTCCCAATAGTTCTAATAGTGGCTCAGCCCAAATAAATAGCAGAGCAGAATTTAGCCCTTGTGTCATTCATTTTATCTTTTTCCTCCTTTTTCACTGATCTGGTCTCACTGACACATTTATTCTGTGGGCTACTGCAGTCTGGACTTGTATAAATATTTTGCTCTCCTCACACGCAAAAATCAAATGAACTGGTGACACCAGCTTTTCGTTGCCTTCTACATCCAGTATTTTAAGACATGGCTTCCCTGAAGTTACTTCCTAAGAGGCAGAGATACATTTTCTTATGCAAACCATGCTTAAGATTATAGTTCAGAAAAGCCAGGAGAGAGATCTAGAAAACTATGAAGTGAAAAGCAAAGCCTGGCAAGCCATGAGAAATCTTCTACGTAGAGTATCCATAACCAGAGGCTGGTCTGGTGATAAGGCTATTAGGATAAAGCAGCTCTAACACACATTCAACATAATTAGACCAATCTTTTCCTCTCTTTCCTAAGCCTCCAATCCAGCTAAGCATTTAGGCAGGTGCTTGGCTTTGAGCCAATCACATTCTTTTCACCAAGTCTACCTGCACACTTAAAATTAAGTGCTTTGCTAGAGTAGAACTTATTGCATAAATGAATACCTTGCAGATCAACAAAACCAGCTGGCATAACAAGCAGATTGGACCACAGTAAAATAATTCAGTGCTGTAAGCCAGGATGCTGGAAGACTTAGAAGCTATTTGAACTAGAAATGGAGAAAAGTTCTTCAGAATAGGGAACACATTTACATAAACATATGAATATTGCTTAGCACACTAACCCCATAAACCCAAATGGGACTGCTGGGCATATCGAGGAGGAGGGTGAAGATGGCAAAAATCACCTGGTTGTTAAAGAGGTGGTAAAACAAGCAAGCAGATGGCATTGACAAGAGAGAGCAGACTGAGAAATTGGGCAAAAATGCTGTTAACATGCAATGCCAGGCTAGCTTAAAATTAAAGACATTAAAGTGAGAATGGTTTTATTTCTCCTGAGCAACACCGCACCACTGGTGTAATATATAACATGAATTATGCAATTGTTTTATCATATCATAAAATACCTTCAGGTCTTAAAAGATGCCTCAAAAATTACTTGATTTAATGAATATTTAAATCAAGTCATTATTTTCTCAACTTCTCCTAAGACAAGCATTTGTCATGACTAATAAAAATGTTTTATTACCTTTTTCATTTATTTAAGCAAGCAGATTTATATTGCTGATGAAAGGTGACAGCTTGACAAGACCGGAGACTGAAGTGCTCTGTCTGTGTAACGAGGACGCACTCAGTCTGTCGTGGTGGTAGACTCCTCAGGTTGCCTTCTCAGCGAAGCTCAACCCTCTCTACTGGTACACCCCTGCGGACAGCCCCTGCTCCATCCCTCACCTCTCTGCTGAAACTGCCAGCAAATGTGTCAATCACTGCCCAGGGTGATGGATCTCGACAGAAACCATTACCTGCTAGGATATGGGCAGCCAGAAATGTAGACTATGTACGTAACAGCTGCTAGGGACGAGCAACTTTTAGTTTCCACCAGGTGAATTTTGCGATGAGGTTCTAACCACCCCTGTGGGCCAACTTACAAAAGAAACCTCATTTAAAAAACACACACACACAAACAAACAAACAAAAAAACCCACCTCCAAACAAAAAAACCACCACCCCCACTTGACTTATAAATTAAATATTGAACAGCTACAAGTGGATAAAGCACTAACAGAAAAAAAGCCGTGTTAAAAAGGCTGCTAATTGAATTCTGGTAATGCTGCAAGCTAGTGCAGCTTGAGACACAGGAGAAACACCTACTAATACATCCACATATGCTGAAAACAATACCTTTCCTGCGGCATGTGTCACTCATTATTTCTATGTTAGTGCCCACTGTTTCTATTGGAAACAGCTATTTTTATTTCCTGTTCTAAAAATATACTTTAATGTCACTGAGTTACAATAAATATTTTTGTTTCCCGGTCATAAAATTAACCTAAATCACAATTACTCTCTCGTTCTGCACGTGAAGTCAGCAGCGTTAAAACGTAGTGCTGCAAAATCAGTCGTTAAACACTGGGAAGTAAGTAACGAAGGAGTGAGGTATTTGTACCCAGTAACTTCAGAGGCTGTGAGAGGCCTAGGAGGCTGGTCTCACAGGGCTGCCTGGATGGTCAGAAGAGAAAATAAACCCTCCATAGAAAGCAACCTGGAGTCCCTGCAATAGTTCCTGTTGTGCATCTCCCTCCATGCACTACAGAAGTTCTAGGGAAAATGACCTCCAACTTGCAGTACCTAAATTAAGAGCCAAAGTAAGACAGAGAGGGGATCCTTCAGAATGGCATGATGCCAGGAGATACATCTGATCACCTGCAAGAAGGACAACCAAACAAGGACAAAATAAGGGGTCCTCTTTTTAAGGGTTTTCCAAGGTACGGTACTCCTGGGACCGGGCAATGCTCACGGTATCAGAAATTTTGGGGGCTCTTTGAATAACATACAGATGCAGCATGAGAATGCCTTATAAATGTAAGAGATAACAAAGACAGACCCACAACTGCAACACATCCAAAGAAAACAGCAGGAGAGGGACAGAAGTCATCACCACCATCTCGCTCACTTCAAAAGCAAGGAAAATTGTCAGAAGCATCGTGAGTAAGGAAAACCTCCACCAAAAGCTACCCCTTCCCATCTGCCCTGCAGGAAAATTCCCTCCTGATCCCAAAGCTGCTGATCAGCTTAACACCAAGGACATAAGCAGGGCTCAGCACCAGGCCAGAATTTTGCTGCTAAAACACTTTCAGAAAGAACCTGGGGAAAAGATTTCTTAGAAAATCTTGCAGGTAATATCTCGGAATCACAAAGTCCTTTGTTTGAAGTAGGTTGACATGGAGGATATTTGGTAAGTTAGTTAAATAATCATTAGTGAGACAGTGAAAGGAGTTGGCTTTCACTGGAAAGAGTCTCAAAGAATAGTACAGTTATTCAGTCTGCTGCTGTCAGCGGTGCAGGAGTAATGTGTCGCTTTAAGTGAGTAAAAGTTATTCATAAACATCTTCCAGATTTTACCGCTCAGATTGCACCCCTAATCTGACCCTTTCTACGCCATATTTGCACCCACTACTGCTATACAAACTAAGCCACAGAGCATGCTGATAAAAATGTGTAGTTATCTTGAAGCTTTCACCATGTCCAGGCAATTCTTTAGGGAGGGTCTAAGAATTGTCACTGGAAGAAGTAGAATTATTTAAAACTACGTTTTAAAGTATAAGTACCACACAAAGGAGTTGTCACATCCATGATTAAAATGCAGCCGATTTGAGATCTATGAATGAAATGTAGTGCGAGAGCAAAGTATTATTTGCAACAATACATCTTACCATGGGTTAAAAAATACCAGGCTAACAATGCATCCGATCAGTGTATGACAATGTTTAAGTACATGGGAATTTATGGCAGGATTCAACTACCATAACTCCAACAGAATTAGGGCTCATAAAATCTTTAGCTCTTACAAAAGACAGAGTAAGACAGCTGATGATCTGAAATGATCAGGACCTCGTAGAAACGTCATTTATCAGGCAGTGTTTGCAACTATCTAGCCCTTTCTAAGACATAGCTAACACACTGATTCAGCACTTGGAATTGATCTGCCATCCACCTTTCAGTGCTGCATATTTCTTAGTGGTTAGAGGCAGCTAGTAAAAAACATTAGACATAAGAGCTTTGGTGTGAGTCCCCCAGAATTTGAGCCTCAGTGTCCACCACCATCTCCTGCTAGATTTGCTCAGGGGAACTCTTAAGGAACACCTCATCAAATACTGCCTCGCTCAAACCTTGCTGAGCTGATAACAAAGAAGGAACTGCAGCAGAAGGTGACATCATCGAATTTCTCGAGAGTTATTAAACTTAACTTGGCCTGTCATTAGCTTCCAGAACGTTTCCAGCACTTTATTGCTGTTGTAGACTTTGTGAAATTCATAGAGCCAGAAATTTAAAGTAATTACTGTTTGACATGTTGAGAAGTTAAAAGCTGACCCTGACTAGAAGAGTGCTTTTACACAGCTGGAGATTTCTGAGCTGTTAAAGATCAGCATTACAGAAATGATAAGAAAACAAGCCCTCGTTCTTAATTTCCCACTAGTTTTATAGAAATCAATAATAACTTCTATTTCAATCACTCAAAAAGCTAAGCTCTCAAGTGAGTATGAAGTCCATATAGATTATCATTCAGAAATACATTCTTTCCTCTGTAAACAACAATTTGCTTGTAATAGCTTTGTACAATCTAGTAAAGATCAAATCTAATATGAAAAACTGACAGTAACATAACTTACCCAGAAACGTACAGCACTGACTTTTTTCTACTCTAGCCATGATCTTCAACCTTGGCCTGCAGATGAAAGGGGTGGAGGGCACCACGGGAAATTGGTTTGTGGACTACTTCCCTTCTGAGATGACTATGAAAAACAAGCATCTAAGATATAGAGCAGCGCATACACCTGACATTTCTGAAGAGTCTGCTAGTCCCACAGAAAAGTTTTAGGGATCCATGGTGAAGAAAGGTTGCAAATCTCTGCATTCGAGCTTTTATGAACCCTTTACCTCATCCCAATATTGAATCTATTTTCAAAGTTAAAGAAAAAAAAACCCAAACTTTAAAATACGTATGCCAAACTGTCTACATAACTGAGACATTAAATTACAAAATGAAAAACGCTTTGTTGGAATGACTGTGAGCTCGCAGGCCTTTGATCTACAGACAATCTTAAGTCTCACCAAAGCTGATGATGCTTAAACATTTCTCTTTGAAGCTAAGCTGAGTGGAAGGAGCAATTAAATGTTTCTTCATATATTTTATGCACCTGCAAGTACTGGAAGCAACTACTGAAGACAGTGGAAAAAAAGTAAATGGAAGTTAAGCCTTGAGGTTGAGGGGTTTTCTAGATTTTGGCAAAAAGTCCCAGAAATGAATGGTTAAAGCTTTGTGTGGGTATAAGAGAGGCAAAAGGCTAGCAAAAATAAAAGCAGCAAAAGCATAACATCCACTATGGAGACTTGCTTGAACTTAGGCACAAGAAAATCACTTCTTCTGTGTTTACTGAAAAAGGACTTTACATCAAATAGCTGTCTGACTCTTACAACCAGATTTTCCTCCTGACAGAATGGGGCAAATGTCTCTGACTTTAGGCTAACTGGTTGGGTCCAAAAAGCTGCACTAAGCCCCTGTAAGGGACACACACCCCCTTTGGAGCCTGTTGTCATAATGGTGCACAACTTATGCCAAGATAAGGACACAAACATTTGATCCTATCATAACCATCAGGACTGAATTTTTCCTCACAGCCCTGCACAGGAAAAGCTGTGTTCAGGCAAAAAGTGTCAGTTTTCATGAGAATACCCTGTAAAAACAGCCCATGTACTGCTGGGGAATCTGCCTGAACATAAAGCTTAGTAGTGCTGTTTGATAGCAAGACTCTTGGGCATATCTATGTCAGGTGTTGACCTCTGTCTTGTTTTCTTTTTATGCTGATTTTACCTCCACATTGAACTAAAGCTGACATATCGTAAAAGAAAAAAATTCTTGCACGAAACTGAAGAATATTTTTTGCACAATTTTTAAACTGTGGTGTTGAGCAATCAAAATGGAACATCTTCAGGAAAAAGATGGCTAACAGACCAGGAGAACCAGTCTCACATTTCAATGCTCGAGAAAGAGGCTGCATTGTAACTAAATAAGGGACATTTTGATGGAGAACTTGATTGCCTGTAAGCCTGAAGAGACATCAATTTATAAATGCAATTATAGCTTAAAAAGAAAAAAAGTCTCTCACTAGGCATTTTAGCCCTATATGTCAGCAACTCCTCTTTCTAATCTAACATCAGCCATGAGAAAGAAGATGCTGGCGGCCGACATCTGAAGGAGCTGTCTGGCGTGGGAATGGGGAAAGGTTCCTGGACTTGCTAGGGGACTTCTGCCTCAACCTAAAGACTGCATAAGAACCATGATGGAAATATGACAGCAAAAATACATGCAGTTTAGAGGTTTCCTGCCTAGAATATAGCATCTCTTGTGCTGGCTAAAGGAAGGATTCATTGAGGTTTTAAAACTTTTCCAAAATGTATTTGTTTGCTGCCTCTACCCTCTGTCCTAAAGAAACAGGTGGTAAACAAGATTTCCGCACAGGTGGTAAACAAGATTTCAGCTTTGGGAAAGGCTTAGGCTTCTTAGGGAATGTGAGAGCAATGGCACTAGCCTAGGTAGCTCACGACAGCAGCGTTGTGAGGCACTGCTTCCATGAAAGAAAGCCAAATAAAGAGCCCGAGAGCTCAAAATGCTCCCAAAAGACCAAGCAAACCAACAGCGCGGCAACCTGCTGCAACCAAAAGCTCAAAAGCACATCAGCTGAACAGCAGCCAGCCACAGACCTCTGATGGCTATTCAGCAAGGGGAATATTATGAAGGCCTTCACGCAGCATCTCGAGCTAACCCATCTGTCCAGGGAAACGTGTGCATAAGCACACGTTCTCCTGTGGTTTGAGAGACCTTTTGAAGCGTGCTGGCCCTCTGAATAAGTCATGCCTCAATAACATCTATTTCTAGGATTGCACAAAGAGGTAGAAAATCCTTCTAAACGTTTGTGGGTTGTCCTTTAGCTACAAAAGCGCCGCAACCTGTGCAGATTCAAAGGAGAGAACTGACACAGTTTTGACTGCATCTGTTTGCCTAACTTGGGAATAAGACCAAAATTTTAACATGCAAAAAATCATCCATTACTCAGGTGGTTATAAATATGCATTACAAAGCTTTTCCTTTTAAGAATTTTCGATTCAAACAACATACAGCATCAAACCACTGTTTAGAGAGAAAGGAAAAAATAACCACACAGGCTTGCTGGAGGGAAAGAAAGGCCAAATTCTCTAACACAGAAGTCCCTTCAATACAACTCTGGGAGGATAAAGAGGCTTTCAAGCAGATGTAAATTACACTCAAGTTGCCTTTAAGGCCTCATTTGCACTGTCAGACTAGTTTAAAGGTACTTTGATGCCAATTAGAGTCCACCCTGAATTGTTTATGTGGCACTGGTGCTGAGCTGAGAGTGCAATTGATAGTTAGGAGTGGAAGTATTCAGACCCTCATGCTGAACTTTTCCTGCAAGACCGTTTAACTCAGATTTACCAAAGGAAGGGATGACCGTAAAGAAAAAGGTCTTCCTTTGTAAATCGTCCAAAACCCCAAAGAACAGTTGCAGATAAACTAAGTACCATCTGGCAGACATCATCACTTTTTTTTCTTTCCTTTTCCCTTCCACCATTTTTATTTTTAAGCCAAGACAGGAACAATTAATGTCATTTTCAGGAGCGATGTGGTGGAGGAAAATGTCTCTGATCAAGTGAGAACACAAGGCAGGGAAGACTTTGGCTGACTAATGCAGCCACTTTATCAATAGAGTGGCATTACTGTGGCAGGAAGAGAATTCTAGGTAAAAAAATTAAGCAATGATTTATTTTTTATTTAAAAATAAAAAGGGTAGCAAAAAAAAAAAAAAAAATAACATTGTGGGCCACACTATTCCTCCCCCTTCCCTGACTTGATGGACCATTATCATCACAGGCACTCCTTCTGCACTCCCTTCAGGTTCCTGCCACTGCAAGGCTGGCTTCAGTGCCTTTGCCTGGCAATATCTAAGTAACTCTTCCTCAACAAGCTAGGGCTTCACAGCAGGACTAAATAATCTAAAAGGCAGTTCAAGCATTTATTTGCTGGCCAGAGTCTTCGGTGGGTGGAGCAAATTGTTTTCTTGTTTTATTTTAAAAAGTCGCTACTCTTACCTGACCGTAAGCAGCCTCCATCAGAAACAAAAAACAGGAGCGAAGTAGGTTGCAAGGTTGCCCAGGGTTTCTGCTTGAAAATAGGTGCCCTGATTCAGACAACACATTCCTTACTCCTACTCCCTCCTGAGGGGAAAGGAATAATGGCAGTGGCCATCTGGAAAGAAACATTTCCCAGTTTTCCTCTATTACTCATTCAGATGCCCACATCTGCCAGACCTCTCCCTTGCAGCTGCCTGCTGACCCCTCAGCCTGCTTAGATATGATGCGAGGTGGGGCGTACGCACCTTTTAAAGGTTTTGGGCAGAGAGGACCTCCCTTGGCCCTAGAGAAGTGCTTTGACAGAATGCTTTCTCTTGCTACAGGTAGCACAACTCTGCATCAGTATCAGCCTCTGCTGAGCTGAGAAGTAGATGAACAAACTCAGAGCAGATCCCCAAGCAACTGTTGGCTCAGCTGGCCACAGACGTACTTTCAAAACACTACCCAGGAGGGCTTTCTTCCCAAAGTGGCTAATTAATCAAAATAAATACCTGCAGTCATGAGCCCCCCCAATGTACTGTCTTTGATTTGTTCAGAGAAAGCATTCCAAGACATCTCAATTTGTTGCTAGGTAAATGGCTGCAACATCACTCTGAAGAATACAGCTTCTCATCTGGAGTTGCGCGAAACCATCACTCACTCTCTCTTTTGAAGGAATCTGGTGTACAAAACAGAGGTGCCTTTTTTATTTTTTCTTTCTTTTTTTTTCTTTTTTTTTAATTCTACCATCCCTGAGATGTTTGGGTTCATCTGTAGTACCCTGCTCATCCTTTTATTCAGGGTGGTAGGATGCTTAAAAAACTCGAGGAGAGCGTCCCTTTGCAGACTAGGACTAGCAAGACTAGTGGGCAGTGGCTCCAGAAAGAAGAAAGGAGGTTGAGAGAGTGAAGTCCACATTCCCACAGGCTGCCAGGGACAACAGGAAATCCCATGTATTGGAGGTCCCAGGAAGTGTTCCCAGCTCTTGTGCTCTTTTCTGGGGCTCCTACAACCATCTTCCTTTTCGCATGGGTTCAGACCTCCTCTCTTTAATAGAGCAGACAGCACTGGAGCAAATACCATAACGCACAGGACATTCTGCCTCCAAGGCAGGAGCAGATACTGCATAGCAAAACATTCTGCTGTATGGGATGGGGCTGCCACTGCCTTCCATGCACACACTTGACCACTCCCTTCCTTATAATTCATACAGCAGCTCTCTCCATCCAGAGGGATATCTAGAGACAGAATTACACCTCCCGCCCCAAGCTTCCAGTTTGAACCTGGGCTAAGCAATCCCTGTGGAAAACTCTTCAAATAGAGGCTAATTTGAAGGTCACCATTTAAACCCACTTCACTTCTAATGCACTCCTGGCTCTGCACAAATCCCTCCTAAGGATGGGATATCCAGACTGGATGACTCTAAGTATCATCATGGAACCACCATCTGCCAGAATCTGAAAGATCTTTGAGTGTTGCCATTCATCTTTCCAAGCAGAAATATCGTCCTTCATCTTCACCCTCTGTATCATATTAAGACATTGTAATAACCAACTGTCTCCAAAATTTCTCCTTTGAATAGACTTGCCTCTTGTCTTAATTTCTCAGTTGTCCCCTATTCCCTCATGAATTTGGAATCTATTGCAGGAAAAAAAAAGAAAACAAACAACAACAGAGTTTAATCACAGCAAAGCTTGCTAGAAATTATGCTGATGCATAAAAAAAAGCACGTCTGCTAGAAGCAAACAAGGCAAAAAGCCCAGTTTCATGGGTTTATAGAGAAAGAAGAAGAGCAAGAGACCAGAGACATAAGTATTTGGCAGATCCTGTCTCCAGATCAGAATGCAACTCAGATGCATAAGGACTAAGCACTGGGGTTGACTGCTGCTACTTGAGGTGCATTAGTATAGCCACTTATAACTTTGAGTAGTTCCATCAAAGGCAAGGTTCCTCTGTTTGAAGTTAGGCAAACAAATATTGAGCTGTATCAGCTCCAAGTTGCCATTAGATAAACAACATGCCAATGTTCTTACACCAGCTACAGGAGGCATCGTGCTCACAGGCTCTCGTGCGGCTGGGGGACTTCAACCACCCCGACATCTGCTGGAATAGCAGCATGGCAAGCTGTAGGCAATCCAGGAGACTCCTGAAGTGCATAGAGGAGAACTTCTTAAGCCAGGTAACAGAGAGCCCTACCAGAGGAGATGCTACACTGGATGTGATGGTCACCAATGCAAGTGAGCTAATTGGTGACGTCAAGATTGGAGGCAGCCTGGGCTGCAGTGATCACGCGCTGGTGGAGTTCACAGTCCCGAGGGATATGGGTCAGGCGAAGAGTAAGGTCAGGACCCTGAATTTTAGGAAAGCAAACTTCCAGCTCTTCAAGGAGTTGGTCAATAGGACCCCGTGGGAAACTGCCCTCAGGGACAAGGGAACAGAACAGAGCTGGCAGATCTTTAAGGAGGCTTTCCATAGAGCACAAGAGCTCTTGATCCCCACATGCAAAAAATCGGGCAAAGAAGGCAAGAGACCAGCATGGCTGAGTCGAGACCTGCTGGTCAAATTAAAGGGCAAGAAGGAAACGCGCAGGCAGGGGAAGCAGGGACAGGTATCCTGGGAAGAGTATAGGGACACTGCCCGGTTGTGCAGGGATGGGGTCGGGAAGGCCAAGGCGCAGCTGGAGCTGAACTTGGCAAGGGATGCAAAGAATAACAAGAAGGGCTTCTACAGGCAGGTCAGCCAGAAAAGGAAGGTCAAAGAAAGTGTACTCCCGCTGATGAGCAGGAGTGGCAAATTGGTGTCAATGGATGAGGAGAAGGCTGAGGTACTCAATGATTTTTTTGCCTCAGTCTTCACCGGCAACCTCTCTTCCCACACCTCTCGAGTGGATGGACTGCAAGACGGGGACTGGGGGAACAAAGTCCCTCCCACTGTAAGAGAAGATCAGATTCGTGACCACCTGAGGAACCTGAATGTACGATAAGTCTGTGGGACCTGACGAGACGCATCCCAGAGTCTTGAGGGAATTGGCTGATGTAGTTGCTGAGCCACTCTCCATGATATTTGAAAAGTCATGGCAGATGGGTGAAGTCCCTGGGGACTGGAAAAAGGGAAACATTGTACCCATTTTAAAAAGGGTAGAAAGGAGGACCCTGGGAACTACTGACCTGTCAGCCTCACCTCTGTGCCTGGGAAGATCATGGAACAGATCCTCCTACAAGCTCTGCTGAGGCACATGGAGGACAGGGAGGTGATTGGAGACAGCCAGCATGGCTTCACCAAGGGCAAGTCCTGCCTGACCAACCTAGTGGCCTTCTATGAGGGAGTGACTACACCAGTGGACAAGGGAAGAGCTACGGATGTCGTCTATCTGGACTTCTGTAAGGCCTTTGACATGGTCCCCCACAACATCCTTCTCTCTAAATTGGAGAAATATGGATTTGATGGGTAGACTAGTTGGTGGATGAGGAATTGGTTGGATGGTCGCATCCAGAGGGTAGTGGTCAGTGGCTCAATGTCCAGATGGAGATCAGTGACAAGTGGTGTCCCTCAGGGGTTCATACTGGGACCAGTACTGTTTAATAGCTTCATCAATGACATAGTGGGATCAAGTGCACCCTCAGCAAGTTTGTGGACAACACCAAGCTGATCAGTGCAGTGGACATGCCTGAGGGACGGGATATCATCCAGAGGGACCTGGACAAGCTCAAGAGGTGGACCCAGGTGAACGTCATGAGGTTCAACAAGGACAAATGCAAGGTCCTGCACCTGGGTAGGAGCAACCCCCAGTATCAATACAGGCTGGTGGATGAAGGGATTGAGAGCAGCCCTGCTGAGGAGGACTTGGGGGATGAAAAGCTGGATGTGAGCCAGCAACGTGCGCTCGCAGCCCAGAAAGCCAATCATATCCTGGGCTGCATCAAAAGAAGCGTGGCCAGCAGGCTGAGGGAGGTGATTCTGCCCTTCTACCCCGCTCTGGTGAAACCCCACCTGGAGTACTGCATCCAGCTCTGGAGCCCTCAGCACAGGAAAGACATGGACCTGTTGGAGCAGGTCCAGAGGAGGGACACAAAAATGATCAGAGGGCTGGAGCACCTCTCCTATGAAGACAGGCTGAGACAGTTGGGCTTGTTCAGCCTGGAGAAGAGAAGGCTCCAGGGAGACCTTATTGCAGCCTTTCAATACTCAAAGCCGACTTATAAGAAAGATGGGGAAAAACTTTTTAGCAGGGCCTGTTGTGACAGGACAAGGGGTAAAGGTTTTAAACTAAAGGAGGGGAGATATAGGCTAGACATAAGGAAGAAGTTTTTTACAATAAGGGTGGTGAAGCACTGGCACAGGTTGCCCAGAGAGGTGGTAGAAGCCCCATCCCTGGAAACATTCAAGGTCAGGCTGGACGGGGCTCTGGGCAACCTGATCTAGTTGAGGATGTCCCTGCTCATTGCAGGGGGGTTGGACTAGAAGACCTTTAAAGGTCCCTTCCAACCCAAACTATTCTATGATTCTATGTCCACACACCACTCGAGTTTGCTGGTATTTTTTTTCAGAAGACTAAAATGGAAATGGAACTCATTGTACTCTTTTTAAGAGCATTTCCCTCAGTTGCTCCGGTGATGATGAAGAACAGCCTACTCAGTTACACAGGGTAACCAAAGAATGGTAAAGATAACCCAGATGAAGCTAGACCAAAGGTAATGTAAAATATAAGAATATTATTCAATGCATTAGCATTGGAAAATTTGTAGACAGATTTCTGCAGGCCGGCTGTGAATAAGAGTGGGCAGGACGTGATCTAGCATACATACAGTGTACAGTGCAGTACTGAAAGGTGCTGGATGAAGGAAGGGTTTGGTAAACCTCAACCATTCACCCAACAATAATCAGGGAATGACCATGTACTGGCCAAGCAACGCATTAGAAGTCTGCATTCCCATCACAGATCTAGAAACAATGGATATCGTTTCTTTCAATAACCTCCAACAGCTTCAGACCTCCTGAGCGTAAGACCAGGATTTTTAGAGAGTGAAAATACAGCAGGTGATACCCTTCACTAACAGGGGAGCTGCCTGTCCCCTCCCTCATGACAGCCACCAGGTCTTCTGTGGCCCTGCCACTTGCCCATTGTTGACTCTGAGTTAGTCCCAGCATCCAAAGAAAGATCATTGTCCTCAAAGGCCGCAGGGCATCTAACCGCACCAGGGCCCACCTGACTGAACAGGTAGCCCTTCCATTTCATTCTTCAAAGCCATCACCCTATTCCCCCATCTAAACTACTATGCTTTGGTATTTACTTAGCTTGTTCCATTTTGTCAGTCAGTTAGGGAATTTGGGGGTTAGGGGTTTTGTCTGCTCTTTTTGTGGTTTGTTTTGTTTCTTAATTTAAAAAAAAAAAAAAAAAGAAAGAAAAAGCTGGATTTCACTCTTTAGTTATGTATTTCCTAACTACTTGTACCAAGAACAAAGACACAAACCTTATAAAATCTCTAAGAGGTTTGGGTTTTTTGTTTTGAAGTTTGGGATTTTCTAGCAGCACTGTTTCCTTTTCTGTGCCAATTAAAACAGCTCTGTTTTGTAACTGATAAAGGTGCCTTTAACACGTGTCCACAACAAGGAGCATTGTGCGCTGTTACAATTGTTCAGTAGATGCCCAGTCTCAGACAGATGGTGCTTTATCCTCACCCTCTCTTCAAGACAGCATAATGCATTGTCCTCTCAGGGATTAATGGAAGTGCCACTCACATTAGATGCTGATTCTGGTAGCAACTCTGTTGCTACACTACAGATGCTACAGCTACTGCTTGCAACTAATGCTTGCAGCAGGCAGTCCACACTGAGGAGAAGCAGGACATTTGGAAACTAAAGTGAGGAGCACAATGCAAGAACCTGTGCAGAATGCAACCTCATGGTCAAGGGGATAGAGATGTTTGAAAAGGAAGACAAGGGTGATGGAAAGAAAGAAACACAGAGAAACAGTAGAAGAAAAAATGAGGACTGAAGATTAAAGAAGAGAAAAAAAAGATCAGGAATCAAATGGGAAGTTAAAGCAAAACATCCAACACAAATGAGAAAAGCACCTTTTCTCAGTAATGGCCAATACATCACGTCATCAGAAAATCGGCCCTAGAAAGGTGCCCCCTAATCGGGAAGAGGAGCTGAAACACAGGACAGAGCGATGCCAGTGAGGGTAGGTTATTCTACAGTTGGATCTTGCCCCATTGTGTACCCCAAAGCATTATTGCCTTAAAAAACTACATATGAATGTTTAACATCTTGAATAGGCACACAGTGGAGTACTGATTATTAATGAAAATAAGTGTCTCAGAACTGACTCCTGGTTACCTACTCCAAGAAAAATATAGCAGAAGAGGTCTGCCTAACCACCATAAAAGACAGGCAATTCAGTGATGAGTTTTCAGCTCTGTCCTGGACCCTCCCTTTTTTGTTTAGATAAGAGATTTCAGATCCAAGACTAATTTTAGATGCTTCCACACATGCACAAAGTGGGCTCAGAAGCACCTATGCTCAAAACAGCTTGTGCTACAGCACTTTTGTCATGTTTTCCTTCTAGTACGGTGGTTGTTTACCATGGTCTGTATGTGGCATAGTGGGAGAGAGGAAATCCAAGTATTGGACCTCTCTTTCTGAAAAGTCACTGGGGCATGGGAAATCTTTTGTGATTGAGAGAAGCTCCTATCTGTTTACATGGATGACAAATCCCATCATCATGAAACACAAACCTTCTAATAACTAGCACTATTATGTCACTAATTGGTCAAGGGGACATAGGCCTTTCACCCTGCATTTCAGAGGAGGTTTCTTATGGGAGAAAGGGAAGAGAAGGAAGGAAGAGGCTATTCAGAGATGTTTATCAAACCTAAAAAGCCAGACCCTGGCAACAGATGGTAGATGGCAAACAGGAAGATTTTGTGAAAAACTAGAACAGTATAAAAATAGTGGAAAGAAGGAAAGCATTATGACAGCAGGAAATACTAAAGTTTAAAGATATAAAAGGAAATACATTTACACTGTCTGTTGCTCCATTAATAGGTAAAAATGGAGCAACAGAACAAATGCAAGGGAAATGAAAAAGCAACAGCAGTCTATCACTAACAAGTTTATGCACTGACAAGCAGCTTGAGTCCAGGTCTTGAAACAGTATATTATACCATAATGTTTTCAAATTTCTTCTGAAGGCTGGAGAAATGGGGCATACTGTTAACTTCTCACAAGTCTCCAGTACTTTACATTAAGAAGTTTTGGTCATGGTAATAAGCAGATGAACTATTAAACAAGAGAACTACCTCCGGTTCACAAAGCCAATAAACTGTAAATCACGGGAAGTTGATAGGGTACCCTAGGAAATTCAAACTGCATACTTCTACCATTCTCATGCTCTTATTTCCACTGCTATTGGACACTAGGAAAGGACTAGATGGGCTAGGTATATATTTGGTCTGACATGTTTGTCCATTTTTATGGCTTTCTTTATAACTTCCTTTACTAAGAAATGACACATCAAGGAGATGGAAGAGAATTTATTAATGACGATATGTTTCACAGACACTATGCTGGACTAAAAAGATCTTGGCTGGAGCCAAGGACAATGTAGGTTGATACCTAACTAGTCACTCCACACTCCAAGCGAACATACTTGAGTGACACACTTCCAGGCTCAGACCTCCTGACATCTCCATTTGCAATAGTCCTTACTATTCCCCATCTGGACATTTCTTGAATAATACTTATTGTATTGTCCAGAAATGTTGCTGATTTTGTAACTGCATACAAATTGAATGCCAGAAGGAAATAGATATTTATTTCTTTTGTGGTCCAAAATAATATTCCAGATTCAGAGCTACATGATGAACTTTCCTCTCTTAGTTACAACTGTCTCCTTTTTTTTTTTCCCTCCATTCCTCGTGCAACTCTGCCAGTGCAATTACTGCCTCACTTGCAGTATGCCTCTGGATTTCAGTATCAATGCAACCATACTTTAATGTACTCTAGAGGGATATTTATACCACCTAGCTCGAAGCACCTAAGTTGGTCATAGTTATTAACCAGCTAGTTACTGCAAACTCCCTCTTTAGTCCATAGGGAAAGATCAGATCCTTCAGTCTCCTTCAGAGCAAGTATATTACCATAACCTGCAACTCTTGCTACTCAAGCCATGAGATTTTTACATGTAGAAGCTCCTAGCTGCACTAAATCCCATATCGTTCTACCAAACTGATTTTAGTGGTAACCCAAGATACCATGGATTCAAGCTTTTAAAGCATAATACACTCCTCTGCTACAAAGGTACTGTCCTATAAGAGTCATAAGATATCAGCTCATCTTCATGAAAACCACGTACCATCCTTTAAGCCCACACATAATTTTCCATAGGTGAAGGCCTATGCAGTTGTGTGAATAAATTTCAAACACTTGCAATCGTTCAGTTTGCTCGAGCAAGATTCATTTTACAAATAACTCAACACAGCCTTCACTTCTGCCAGCCCCAACTAAATGAACAAGCACTTGATGTCTAGGGGCGAACAACATTTGAGCAACATCAAAGTTTCATTTTTAGAAAGTAATTTTTCTCCACCACAACTGTGTTAAAACGCAGTTTACTAGCTAGTCTTTAGTCTCATTTTTAATATGAGATTAGTATCTATAAAACAGATCTTACCTTGATCTTCTGAAGAGACTGGTGACCTGGAATAAAACAACAAAGTCCAGTCAATCTTTGGTATGAAAAGACCACAAATAAGGTTCAATGTCACTGTGAGGAATGGGATATGGAGGAATTTGAAGGTTTTATTCTTTATTCCTTAGAAGAGAGGTCTGGAAGGCATTTGACAGGACAAGAGCAGAAAAGGGCAGAGACCCACTCTAGCAGCAGGTTCTGCAGACCAGAGTGGCCCTATGGAGTCACGTCCATAAGGCAGCTGGCAGCTGCACTGTTAAGCGCTCATGCCAAGAGTTTCTGTAGGTACTTGGCAAAAAACTTATTTACTACTGTTACTGTTGGAAATAGCTGACATTACTGTTCAGAAAGTCCTGATCCTCCAGAGATTATTGAACGGACCATAATTAAGTGGGCCAGGAGGAAACCTCACAACTAGGGACGGTTGAGGAAATTACAGCTTCACAGGAACTCACAGTCATTAAGGTGGCCATTTTTCTTACTACGAGTCAACGTGGTGGCTAGCATAAAACACTAGTCACAATTAATAACAGTTCATGCCATCTTCACAAAAGCAACATAAACAGACCAAACAAAATATCTGGACAGATGTAAGTACAGTATAAAGCAACATAACAGCAGCAACACAAGAGTTACAGGATACCCTAACCAGTGGCTTAAGCCTCTGATAATACTCCAAGAGAGTGAGGGGTTATAAAACATAAGGGACCTCTCAGTGCCCCTGCTGATGAACAGAAGGGCCTCACTGAATTCCAGGGATTTGTGTCACATCTCCCATCACTAAGGATCACACTCCTCATCATTTTGGTCAGCACCCACAACAAAGGAACATAAAGAGGTGTAAAGTATTGGCCCTCCAGTTTTCCCTTTGCTGCAGTAGCTTGGCTTAGCAAAACTGAGGCTAACTGTACAGCCAAATCTGGGATGTGCCTTCATTATTTGGACCAGATTGACAGCACACGGTGGATCGGACCATTGCCTCAGCACTTCCCCAGCAAAGATTTTCAACGGCGTATATAGCCTTCCCACCCAGGTAACAAGGAGTTTGTTCCTGCAGTGAATGGGAAAACCCACGCTTCCTTTCCAAGATACATTTAATTTTGCATCAATGTACAAAAACAATAAAGATTTTAAAATATTAGTGTTGCCAGCAAACAGATCAAAGCCGACATAAGAAAAGCAGCCACAGAGAGGTGATGGGAAAAGAAGGAACAAAGGGAAAAAGAGCACATGTATATTTAACTGAATCAGCAGGGGCTGGGGGCTGGAGAGGGGCAAAGAAGGGGTAGAAACCCTGGATTTAGAGTAATAAAGGAACTGAGGAAGGAGTCATGATCTCATTCCATAACAGGGGTCTGAAAATGAAGGTTGAGGGATTATAGGACATCAGAAGCAGATATGCAAATACATAGATGCAAACAGGAAAGATGGAAAGAAAAGAAGGAAACTTTCCTAATGAGGTATGCAAATTTTTAGTTTTAAAAAGAGAGAGATTTGCAAAGAAAGAGAGGAAAGAGTTACAGCACAGCTGGAGCAATGGTCACTGTGAAAGGAAAAAAATGTGATTGCCTAATTAAGATTCTGACTGTGCAAGAAGCCAATGTGTCTGTATGGATCAGAATTAATTAATCCTCTACTCCCATTAAATCCTGTGATTGCTACTGAACATCCTAGGCATGTATCCTGCTCTGCTGCCAACCAGGCCAGCTCTGCCCTTGCACTTCAGCCATGTCTGTGGAAATACAGCAGGAATGCAGGTAACCCAGAGAATGAGCAGGCATCACGAGGACTCTGTCCCACTGCTTTGACCAGTTAGTTACAGGCCTTCCTCCCCAGCCCCCAGCAGAAGCCCTTCTGAAGGTCAAAACTCAACACACAGTGTTTCCTACAAGGTTAAACAGTGCTGAAGGGGCCATATTAAGAGGTGCAAATTTTTAGGTACTTAAAAATATTTTTACATGAAGGAGTCATGCCAGGTTCCTTAGCTCACATATCCTGATTCTCCAGTCATTGCTAATACAGTATCCCATAGCATCGGTATAATTTATTCCTTCGTTTTGTTTCTCAATTGCACAATTTCATCACCTTTCAGATCTTTATTTGAAACAATAAAATAAACAGTACAGATTATCCTATAATTTGGCTCTTCTTTATGCCTGGTAAAGCAGATGTCATTTGTTCCTTAAAGCATCAACAACAGGAGAGACACTATTACAATGCCACTGCCTTCTCGATTGAAACATCGAACGGAGAGATGAAAAATATGTTTGTGCATATTTAGCGTGCCCAAAATTAGTATGTATTTTTCAAAACACTACTGCCATGTACCTTTGTTGCTTTGCTGCATGCCTTGAACACAGCGGCTGAACAGTAAGAAATCTAACAGGTACGACTGTTGCTACTAGCCGTGTTTTCATTTGAAAGGCTTCATCAAGCATCTTTCGGAACTGTGTAGCCTAGTATCCTGAGAAAATAAGGTTTATATAATCACGGTATCTTGATGTGTACGTATGCACCTCTCTGCCTCACCCTAACAAAGTCTGAGCCTGTTGGTCATTCCATCCATCGTTAACAGCAGGGTTGGACAGCCGATTCCTGCTCTCACAAGGAAACGCAATAGCTTAAGCTCAAACTTTCTGACATAGCTGCGAAGCCACAAAGAGAGGTTTTGACTACCTATCTCAGCCACAGGAAAGCCTCAACAAGAGCTTCCACCACTGGAGATACCAAAGGCTCAACCACAATAAACTAGGCTTCCTTTGTTCCACTACTGACATGAAGTATTTTGGCAAAGAGTGGAGAGGACTTTCAACATTCTCCTACAATTTCAGGCCATATGTTTTAGCAGGGGGAAGGATTCTTCCAAACCATTCAAGTACTGGTCTAACTACACCGAGGGGAGTCTTGCTTGTAACTATAATGTAAGGAAGTGAGGCTGCTGAAAAGTCCACACTAATAGTGTTGGGCATTTTATGCATTGTCTGGTCTACCCCATGCTTATGACAGGCTCTAAGGGAGGAAAGAAAGAAAGGCTAATGACCTGCTCTAAACCACATACACTCACTCCACAGCCACAGGGGGCTTTCCTGACAGAAAAAAAACCCCAGTGGATGCTCATATTTCCGGTCACACATCTTTCTCTCAGGTCTGTAAGAAGTGTGAGGGATATACTGTGGCAGCACTGGTCACCAGACGGGTGTCCTGAGAAGGGAGGATTCTCAGCCGCTGACATCCACACAGTAACCATCTATGTAGCACCTGTCAGCTGTCCTCTGAGTGTGATTCTAGCTGTGTGTTTGACTGTCATAAAGCAGCAAGTTATCATTCTCACAATCTCTATGCCTTAAAAAAAAAGTAGAGACAAGTCAGAGATACTTCAGAAGAACTAATATGCTGTCAAGATCTGTGGTCCCACCTGGGTCAAAATACTTTGCCAAATTTTAATTTGAAGAGATTTTAATTTGGTTAAACAAAACAAAACAAATCAAGCCCCCAAAACCTCCAGGAAAAGGTTCAGGCACTGCAATATCCTGTTCTTGGCTGTTTCAGAATGGAATCACTTATTTTTTATACCAACTGTTACGTTTTTCTGGTTTTATCTTGGTGTAAAATTAACTTGTAGAAAGAAAGACTCATCAACCCCCCCATCTCCCCAGAGAGTAAAGATAGGCCAGAGATTGTCTATGACTGGCTACATTTCCAGAATCATAAGATTAAATTACCTCTTCCACCAACAGTGCTCTTTTCCCATGCATAAGTGTGAAAGTGATGCCCAATTTCAAATATTTTCACTAAAGGCATTAATCTGACTTTTCCCCTGCCCTGATTTGACAGATGCTTTATGAAGAGCTATTGCTGTAGTGACTAGTTAAAGCAAAGACAAATATTACTATGACGATAGGGAAGGGGATCAGAAGGGAGGAGGAGGGAAAGTATATCGCCTCTGTTTGCTTTCCGTGTTGTTTGTACCCCTCCTTTCGCTGTAGGTCCTGCAGTAGTGTTCTCCTCCTGTTGCAGAGTGGCAAGTTTTACTCAGAAGAGATAACAGCACTTGCAATCCTCAGTCTGCAAGGAGAAGCTGCGCTTTGCCTGTTCCACCAGTCCCTACGCAAGCAAAACAGTACCTTTTGTGCTTAACACAAAATGCACAAGGATCTCCCAGGAAATGAGGTCCACATATTTAGAAGTGCATAAAAAAAGCCTGAATAATAATGTAAAAATCCCCTAATCATACATTCACTAGATGCATCCAGCAAATTGGAAGACTTATGATACTGGAAGCATGATTATGAGACATGCCCACCTAAAACAGCACTGTGCCTCAGAGTTAATGGTCTGATCCAAAGCTCACTGGAATTTTTCCACTCACTCTTACAGGCTTTGGATCAATTGCTGGCAAAAATCTAATCCCCAGTATAGCCAAGACAGCCTTCAGTATCATACAAGCCTTCCCCAAACAGCCGAACACTCACAGCTGTTTCCAAGTGCACGCACTAGATTTATTCAGCACTGGAAGGGTGGAAGAGGGAATATTCATTTCTAAGGAGGGAAGAGCAGGGACTGTCACAATTTCAAGCCTAGTCAACTGAGGCTTAGGAACCTAGAGAAATACAGCCAGCCTCCAGCAGATGAATTCTAACAAAATTTCGGCAAATGGGTACATTATTCATGAAGACAAAAGCCCCTGGAGAAACAAACCCGCAGCTGATGTAAAGCAGCTATTTTAATCAATAAACCTGTAGCAGAAACCATCTGCACCAGGCCTATTTAAAACCAGCCATTTACAATTTAAAGGCCAAATAACAATCTGCGTGCAGCAATTCTGCAGGGTTTTATGACCATTCCCCTCTTTCTCTGCTTAAGCAATGTATTTCTGCAAACTTTCTAATTCAGCCTGACAATAGCTGCCTGTGACCAGGGGAGGGGAAGAGCTTTCAGATTAAACCCATTCCTCCTCATTTTGCCTGTACATCTCTTCAGAATCGAAAGCGGCATCCCTTTTGGGAATTTATTCATATATTCCCAGATTGTAATCGAAGAAAATTTTTAGCACATCAAGTATTTTTAAAATAAAGGTGAGGAAACTCCCTCATTCGGCAATCTGTATCAAGGCCTCTGGGACTGCAAGTCCCCTGCAGCCCCAGTTGCAGAGAGTGCCTCGTATCTTACTGGCAGAAAAGCAGAACCGCTGGCTTTCCTGGTCCCTCAGCATCTCCTACTTGGAGGCGACCAATAAGAGTTAAAGACAATGCTCAGCCTGGGCTTCACCATTTTCTGCCGTGGCACTTGATGAAAAATAAAAGCCTAAGAAGTGCTGAGAGCTTCCCCACACTTCCACTTTAACCCTATACACGCCCAATTCAGAGTGACCTTGACAGGCTGAAGAAGTGGGCTAGCAGCAACCTAGCAAGTTCAACAAAGGCAAATGCAAAGTCCTGCACCTCAGGAGGAATAAACCCACACAACAAGACAGGCTGGGAGCCTAACAGCTGGAAAACAGCTTCGCAGAAAAGGATGCAGGGTGTTAGCGGAGTACAAGTTGAGCGTCAGTCAGCAGAGTTCCCTGCGACAGCGAAGGCCAATGGCATACTGGGCTGTATTTGCAAGACCACAGCCATAAGGTAGATGGAAGTGATATTTACCCTCTACTCAGTATTTGTGAGACTTGAGAACAAGACAGGCATTGACAAACTGGACTGAGTTCCACGAAGGGCCACAGAGGTGGTGAGGGCGTATCAGGAGAGACATACGAGGAGAGGCTGAGGGAGCTTAGTAAGAAATGGTTCATTCAGTAAGAAAAGGCTCAGGGAAAATCTTATTGCTGCCTTGAGCCACCTAATGGGAAGGTATAAAGAAGGTAGAGCCAGAGTCTGCCTGAAGAAAGAGGAGGAGGAGAAGCAACAGTCACAAGTTGGGACGTGAGAAATTCAGACTGGATATTAGGAAAAACTTTTTCACCATGTGGATGACTGAACAGGGGAACAGGTTGTACAGAGATTGTTGAATCTCCAGCTTTGCAGATATTCAAAACTCATCTGGACAAGACTCTGAATAACTTCATCTAACTGGACCTATTCTGAGCGAGGGTTTGGATTAGATGATCTTCAGAGGTCCTTCCCAACCTAAATTTTTCTGTAATTCTGTGAGTCTCTCAACAAAGCTTTCTGCTTTTACTATCCCAGCTTTCCTGTCATTCTTTCCTCTCAAATATTTCTCACAGACAATGGCCATACTGTCTCACACATGTGGGAAAATGCTGACCAGCAATGCTCCCTGAATCTAAAAAATTCCATTGAAGTTATTTATTATTTTGCAGAAATCCATTCGGACATGTCCTGTTAATCTGTAACAACAATCTGGAGAGCCTAATTTTTTCTAATTCTGCTAAAGGCAAAGATCAGTACTTTTTCTAGCACCTCTAACTTCCTTCTGCAGCCTCAGTCCCTACCTGCACGTAAACCATTGCCTCAGGCTGTTCACAAGCAGTTCAACAGACAGGAACTTAGTTTGGTGCTACAAGGCACCAAGGGCAGGTCAGATCTATTCCTTGCTGTGTCTCGGGCATCTCTGTGTCCCTTATATTGTTCCATATCTTTTCTCATTGCTGTCTAACTTTTTCTCTCTTACCATTTCTCTGTCCACTGTAGAACGCTTTGAAAGAAGGCTTGGAACGCTACAATGCAGCTATACCTGAAGTTGTACTGACACCCAGAGGAGTTCCCTGGGAATTGCTGCTTAACAAGGGAATAAAAGATTTTATTGCAAAATCAGGTGTAAACCCAAACATGCTTAGCCTTGATTGAAAAAAAGAAGAAGAGGAGGAGAGAGAGATGTTCTAACACGTTCATCTTGAAAAAGATAGTTCTACCTTGGAATCATGGTCAAAACATGACCCAAGAAAGCTGGTTTGTAATTTCCTTAAGAAGGTATTTCCAAATGACCAGCAGGATCACTGTATGGTGATCATGGGTTGTTTGTTGGGTTGTTTGTTTTCTTTTTTAATACTTGGCCTCTCTTATCACCGTATGACACCAAAGTATCTCAGGGGAATGTAAGACATTCATTTTGCAGAGGACCTGGTCCAAGCTTCTTTGAAATGCTGTTCTTCCATTTCCAGATTTGAATTAAATCTTCAAAATCCTCGCTGACCTACTTGTCAATTGCTTGATGAATTCGGGGGGCAAAAGGCAAAGGAAAGGCAGTAGCTGATGTGGCCCTAACCCTAAAAGAAATAAAGGGAGATCGAGCCACACCATGTAATACTTCGGCAAAACAACAGGCTGGATGTCAAGGGACTGGATGCTGTTTGAAACTGCTCTTTATTAAAAAGACCTGGGACAGGAGCTAAAGGAGCTGGGTATATGCACTGCTTTAACATCCTACATGAAAAGCAAAAAAAGATGTTGGGCGCAATCAGATAATAAATCATCTGACCTCTTTTCTCTGCAACAGATCTGTGTACTTTTACTTTTTCCAGAAAAAGATTAACTCGGAGATCATTTTGCCATGACTTTAACTTTTTATTTAACCCAGAGAAAGGAATTAGTTTGGTAACCGCAAAGCCATGACAGCCACGCTGCTAGCACGTCAGGCATACTCTGATTCAGAACTCACATCCCCCCTTGGCCCTCAGGCTAGATGGAGATGAAGCACATCAACTGCTTAGCATCTCAAGACACCACCCAAATAATCTTAGGCCAGTTTGGGTTTCTAGACAATCTAGAAGCTACCTTAACTGGTGTGTTTGTTACCACAAAGCAAACCAGTCATTCCTGATAAATAGCCTTTAGTGGTTTTGGGAGAAGGGAGATGGAAACACAGGAATCCCTCAGAAACAGATTCTTGCAATTACGTTCATAAATAAGTGGCCTGATTTTCACAAGTGCTAAGCACTAAGCAACCCTCACTTGGTTGCCATCTTTCAAAAAAAAAAAATCACCTCAGTTAATGTGCATAACACACAGGTCCTTCTATAATCCTAGGCAGAGCAAAATTGCTGAGCCCTTTACACCTCTGCTATAGAGTAAGTAATGGAGAATAAAACTTGTAAGGGGAGTTTCAGATATGGTTTTCTGCTGCACTTTTAGACACCTGGCACAGAAACAAGGATCTAGAAGTCAGGGTTACACTGGCTCCAAGCCATCTCTTGCTCTCTGATTTCAGCTCTTGGCATAATTTAGCCAGGTCCATCTGTCCTTGCTTGCCCATGGGCATCAACACTGCCAGGAACCTCAGCAAGGCTATGTGTTACGGCCCCAGTCCTCATGTATTTCCCTCCCATGCACACACCTCTGTGCCAGCACTGCTAAACGCTTGCTCAGTCTCAGCTACCGAACCAAAGCCGTGGGTTTTAGTGCTCCTTTCCCAGCGCAGAGGAGCAGCAGGCAAGCAGGGACAACTTCTCTCCCTCCCCATCTGAATGCTTTTAAGCTTTCAGAAGTTTCTCCTCTCACCCGAGAAATCCTTTGGCAGGCATTTTAAGAAGAGACAGTACCTTCTACATGCTGACATATAAGCCTGCAGCCAGGGGACTAGGACAGGCACCCTTAGACACGGAAGGGCAAGGGCAGCTCCCTGCAGAGCAGCCATGCCAAGATGCACAGCCTGGGGAACGTGCTCCCGGTCCCTCAGCAGTTCCCAGATGAACCGGAGAATCTCTCCCCAGCTCAAGCACACTAAGCCCAGCCCACGTTCACAGGTACTTTCTGTTTCAAGCAACATTTTTCAGAAGAAATAAACCTCTTTCACGCACACCTCCACCAACTAGAAACAGCTCGCCAAAATATTTCTCAAGCAGCCCTAGTGAAAAACCTCACTTTTCATTCAAGGAGTCAAGTGAAGGCTCATGTCAAAATATTGCTCCCAGCCTTATCCAAACACTCTGAACTTTGTGGGTCTAAAACACTAAATTGCAAACCTCAAAAGATGACCTATTTTCACATGACTATGCTTTGCCTCTAGCTCTTTGTTGCACGGTATTTTGACACTTTCCAGTTTCCAGCCACAGCGGAAATCTAAACATCCAGACATCTGAAGAATTAGAGAAAGTTAGCAAAGGTTTGACTTTTTGGAGTTTAACACTGTTAACTCAGGCAAAGTAGTACTTCTATGTAATAGTCTAGAGCAGTTATTTTACCAAACTGCATTTCTATTCTCTTTGCAAGCCTGTTAAACCAGAACTTAAGAATATGAACGGGGTATCAATAAATACAGTCTGAATGCATATTATGAGATGTCCTAGTGTGAAAGCTTGGACACGCTATGTATTTCAATGTGCGTGTTACATATGTGTAGAACTGTGTTTCGTACCCGTGCCCTGAAGCTTATTAGTTTTGGCTTTGATGAGACAGCTTGGTACGGAGTGAGAGCACATTAAGAACTGGTCTCCTCTCCAAGCAGATGGCAGCTCCTTATGGCAGGGACAGAGCACATGGACACAGGCTTGCTATTCCTGTGCAATGCTCAGGAAACTAGGACTGGGATGGTTTGGGTTTTTTTCTTACTTCAACTCTTACAAATAAGTAAGAAGTACACACAAATACAGACATACATATTACCTAGAACTATAAGGTTCACTGCTTTTACAACTTTTATTCGACTGGAAGCCTGTCATCCTGGAGGATATTCACCCTATATTTATAACAGTGCTTAAAGAGAGCCCAGAAGAATACAGGCTTTCTTTCTGTCAGTCATCCTCTATCAACCCAGTAAACCCCAGCCAGCCCCTCTTCCAGTGCCTTTGATGTCACTGGGGGCCATAGACCTGCTGTTTCCACTCCACAAAGCTGAAGAGAAGAATATTCACATTCTACAGTGGCATCATCGGCTCCACTCTCTCCTCTACCCTTCTCTTGCCAGTTGCAGTTACCACATGCCTGATGCTTGCAGGAAAGCAGTAGGCCCTAAAGATCAAATTATCAAATGTCATTTTCTTTTACCCAGCCAAACGGAAAACAAGGGTATAAGAAGTTACTATCTTGATATGTTCCCCTGCCTTTTTGCTGCAGAGCTGCTTTACTTCTCAGCACAGATTCTGCTTCTTAATCCAAGGGCTAAAGTAAGCAAGCGAGGATGGAAGCAAAGGGAAAAAAGGATAAAGAAAGAGTTATAACAAGAAAAGAGAAAAAAGGAGGAACTCTACTGCTTCAGCCTTGGCTATCAGCCAGAGAGTGGAAAGCAGATGTATAGCTGTTATTGTAAAGAACTTAAAGAAAACCAAGGCACCCAGCTATCTGTACTCTGTCAACATCAATTTCATCCTTTAAACACACTCCAACAAAACAACCTTACATTCCACTTGGAAAACTCTTTTTCATCCCCTTCTCTATTGTAACTATTCAGAAAGCATTTTCAAGCTAGGTAGTAGTTGAGTCTTTCAACATCCGAGGAGGAAGGTCCCTTTGTCAAGCACATGCGTATTCTGTTGCTTGAAATCACCCCAAGGAGAAGAGGAGAGCTGGACTGCCTGCCTTTCCCTTTTGGAAAGTGGGATGCCAGTCAAGAAGCAAGATCTCTCTGAAGAAGCCAATTTGTAGTCTCATGGTGTGTGGGAGTGTTTTGCATGTCACTGTCTGCCAAAATAATTTGTCAGCAGGGTGAATTTCCTCAGCTGCGCATCAGGTGTTGAGATGCTACAAAAAATCATTAAGAGCCCTCATTCTGAGGGCTCAGGGGCAGGTGGGTGGGAAAAGAGGAGGGTAAAATCCCGCCCAATCCACTCCAGGGAGCTACATTCTGAATAATAAAATTATTTGGTAATAAGTACTGATGAGAAAAAAAGCATCCTACAGGATGCAGTACAGGATGTACTCCATTTCCGCCACATATTGAAGGGGCAGAAACAAAACCCCACCTCATCAGATTTGCCTACTGTTGTTAAAACCCCTTAGCAATTCAGCACCTCAACAGCACAGGCTGGAGACTTAATTCTGGAAGAAAACAAACACTATTTGTATTGCACTCACATACACAAATAAGGCCATACACATGCAAATCTAAATCAAATTCTGATTTCTTCGTTTTCCACTTACAGTTAACAAGAGCAGAAGCAAAAGACGATGTCTTAAAGCTCAGTATTACCGGGAAAGAGGTTGCCAGGATGATGTGTAAGTACCAAATACTAATGACTGTTGCAGAAATTTTAATAAGTAAAACCCATGATTTTTCTACACCCCAGTTCTCTGTAAATAAGGCCAGACTTTGGCAGCAGTGACATAAAAATTCTACTAATTAACAGGGGAAGAGGTGATTAAATAAGGTTTTCCATGTATTCAATCACTTAAAGGTGACACCAGAAGTTGCCGAACATTCATGTTAAACAGTTTCCAGAACCATCTGATTCTCGCGGTTTGTGAAGGTCCCTCAGGCCTGGCGGGTGCAATCACCACAGAGCCACGGCTCATCCCCTGACATCGCAGGGACTGTATGTGGTAACACTTTCCCTAGTTCTGCTTCCGTATCTTCAGACATCAGAGCAAAATGCCAGGATCTTCCCATGCCCGGAGCCATCCCTGAGATGGTACCAACATGGCTGAAATAATGCAAAGCCTCTTGAATCCTGAGTTGAGAGCGGCTGTTCTCGTGTTTACTTCACATACACAGGCTGTACGTCACACACTCAGGTTATACCAAAAACATATCTCATGTGGGCCAGTCTTTGAAAAGATAGTCTGCTGCCAGCATTCCTCTCCATCCCCTGTGCTTTTAGCATTGTGTTCCTCTCTAAACTGTGTTCCTTTTTTCTGCAGTTGAGTCAAGGTGTGTCTACTAATCAGACATGTCCAGGAGTCCCTTCTCCTGGCTATGACAGGGATGAACATCACTAGAACTAGAGACATTGCTTGGGGAAAGTGGACATGGATTAAGTGATAATGCGGGAGAGGGTCAAAACTAACTTGTGAATTAATGTTTGTCCAGGTAAAAGTCTTATTTCCAGTTTCATGACAAATCATTTGACAAATGTGCACATATGCTGTATCTACATCTGGACTTGAGGTTGCTGTATAAGCAGCTCCAGAAGGAAAAAGAAAACATCTAGAAAAATTGTAAGTGCTGGGCACTCAAATTAGCTTCCAGATAGTAACAGATACCAGCAGCAGCAGCTGTCCTTAAATAAAATTTTGAAATCCCACAGGCTGTAAAGCAGCACAGGGCACTAAAGATTTTTCTTTGCTGTCAATCTGGAAAGTGTATGAATTTCACTGGGAAGTATGTCTGTCTGCAGTGATACAGTCTCCAGATTGTTCTTATATTCAATGATTGCACCACAAAATAAAAATAACTATCCTGGGTTTGAGTAGCTCTGTACTGAACTGACTATACAGAGAAAATAAGAGATTCAAACTATTTCTGGAAGGGTTTGATTTTAAAAACATAGGGATCTCACAGAGAAAACACACTATTTTTTTGTCAGCCAAATTCCACCATTTTTAAGAGCCTTGCTATTGTTTGTCAGGCTGAATTTTTTTTCTGGATGGCAAGAAATGAAGCTTCAAGACAAATTATTCAAGCAATGCCAAAGTTCTGCTAGATTTTCATTGTTACTTTGTAAGTTTTTATGGGAATAAGAAAGGGCAGAAATACTTATTTTCCAAACCTCAGGCACATATCTTCAAGGTAGAATTCCAAAGGAAACCAGTAATGATTCCTTTTTTCCATTGAAAATCTCCAAAAACAATGAAGGCATCTAAAACCTTGAAGTATATGGAAAGAACCAATATTCACATCAGGAGCATAAAGTACACAAAATTCACTATTTACCACGCCCGGGCACTAGAACGTAAGAAAAATTAACAGGTGCTGCCTTTGTCAAGAAAGTCTCCAGAAATGGCGGTAGGGAAAGATTTACAGCAGCAACTGAAGAAAAGATTTCCTAACAGTGGATAAATTGTAGTTTCCATCTGGAATGTGCACAAGATTTTAAGTAGTGTGGCTGCATCCCACTGACAATAGCGAGAGCTTTCAAAACGCAGCACCAGGCCCCACAGTGAGATGCATCACTTTTTCCCCACTCGGTCTCACTCAGGGAACTTGCTTTCGCTCAAAACAATTCTTATCCGTTTGCTATATTCTTTTTTTTTCTTTCTTTCTTTCTTCAAAGTACTTTCCCTACCTAACTCATGTTTATCTTTCCCTGAACCATTCTCAGGTCTCTTTACATCACTTTACACCCTCTTCTTTGAGTCCTCATCTTTCCTTTCACTAACGCCCCCTCCTTTTTAATATCACTTTCCTAGTGAGAGGTGGAAAACTGCTTTAGGCAAACCTTTCTCATGCTCCACTTTAAGGTAGTAAAAGTGGCACCTTACAAGCTTTTTGTAAAAGCATCTAAGACAACAAAAGACAAAGAAAAGGGGGAGTCAAGCATAAACAGACGCTGCGTTTTGTTATGCTTTAATTCTATTATAAGGACTACACAGGAGTGTACAGTGAAGGTGAGGTGGTGATTTATGCCTTCACTCAAATAAGATTTGTTTGAAAGCAATCAGTACTCATGGAGCCTCATCTGGGATTTTAAACAACGGGAAGTAATTTGTACATGTGTACAGGTAGCTGGTTAAAACATACACACGTCAGTCTTGTGGCTTAATCTTATAAATGCAGCTTGAACTAAAACTGAACCAGAGAACTAATTCAGATTTTGCTGTCAGAATACACCAGGGCAGACTACTCTGCCCATTTAAGAGCTGATGCTGAGTTTTCCAATGCAAGAGTTTTGGGGAACCACTTGAATTTTTCAAGTCTTCACCAACCTTTGAAATTTTAAGGGTTCACTATCACTAAGGAGCTCCTGCCTAGCATGTTCAAATCCTAAAAGTGACCTCTTTGCATTTTCTTAGCTTTCACTAGATGAGCATTCCTTCTCCTTTCTACATGCAAACTTGCATCCCTGATGTTCTTCTCACCTTGTACCACACAAAGATTTCTCTTAAAAAAAAAAAAACAACAAAAAACACCAACCCCCCCCCCAAGTTGTAACATCTGTAGTGCGACTCTGATTTCCTGGGCAGTGATCTGATTCTTGTGGCAGAGTTAAAACACTTGGCATTTAGCCTTTTTCTTCTTCCCTCTCAGGAACTAGGTTATTATTGCCTCATAAAGTAGCGCCTGGGTGGTATTACTAGCTAATTAATGTCTACTTAGTGTAAAGGGCTGCAGCCACCTTCCAGCCGCTACAGGCATTTTTTTCTTCCTCTCCTGACAGGACCAGATGGCCTCCTGGCCAACCTTCGCCCACCCTTCACGAGCCATGCACTTGATTCAGACAGTGGACCTAGCAGCGTTACCATCACAGCTGGACAGATGCTAGAAGAGTGGTTGCTGCTGCCCCAAACAATGGGAAAATTAATGACTTCAATTAAAAGATGTAGATTAAACCTCTACCAAGGTATAGTCACCTTTTCATTTTTGTATGCTGTTGTGGTTTTTATATTTAATTTTCCAGCTCTCATCGCATAACAGGGTGACAAACACTTAAGTAGGAAGAGAAATACACGGCCATGTATTACAGCATGCTATGAGGAGATGGTCATCCCCATCTCGCTGCACCATTTGATCATAGGATAAATCAGGATGATGAACCTACTGATGTTCAAAGGAAGAGTCCAATCACCTGTTTCAGTGGAGTCAGCCCAGAATACTTAGCTTTTTTTCAAGATCAAGCACCAGTAGTCTAAGTAATTGTGTTCCTGTTGTTTTTTGTATGCACCGTTCACAATAATTTGATGTTCCTATTAAGCTGTGATCTGCCCCAGCTCCTGGTTACTGCATCAAGATGGTTTCATGTCCTGCCCACTCCACACATCGGTCACACATCAGAGAGCCATGAGAAAGGGAGTAAAATATGAAATACCATCGATCAAAAGCCACCTGAAAATTAACTAACATGAAGCTCACTTAATTAAAAACAAAGCATAAATAATTTTTCTCTCGGAAAGACCCCTGCTTCAAAACCATTACATTCAAATTACTCTTTACCCCAACAGCTTGTGATCAAAAGCAACACCAAACATCATAATTATTTTTTAGATCACATATTCTCTTCTCTTACTTTCATTGACTGAAGTAATTTAAGGGATCTCTCTATTTGCACACTTTGTCTTTTTAGCTACACTCTTCACTGCTCAGAAATAATTACTTCATTTTAAAGAGGTGTTATACATATACATATATACACACACACACATATATGTATATATAGCGATGCCAGAGACACTCTAAGCAGCCTGCAGCCATACTATGACCAGCTGTGGTCTAATCTGCCCCTAACATCTGAGGAGGGTCACTCCCAACCCTTGTTCGGGAGAAAAATGACCACTGAGAAAACAGCCCCAGTGGGTCAACGGATGACTCTCTCTCACGGCAAGTCCCCTGTCGCTTGCCCTGGGGACAGGTGTCCCGGTTCCGGCTGGGATAGGGTTAATTTTCCAGGGGGGTATTCTATACCATGTGACGGTCACGCTCACTCTATAGAGGGGGAGGGCGCCAAGGGCGGGATCGCTGCTGGGGAGGGGGCTGGGCCTCGGGCTGCGGCGGGGAGCGACCTGCGCGGGGAAGCGCCGCTAAGTACGCGCTGTTGTTGGTATTGTTTGGGGTTTTTTTGTTTGTTTTCTCCTCCTTTGCTGTCCTGTTAAACGGTTTTTATCCCAACCCGCGAGTTTTGCCTTTCTTTTCCCGATTCTCCTCCCCATCCCGCTGGGGGGGAGGAGGGAGCAGGCGGCGGCGTGGTGCTCAGCTGCCGGCTGGGGCTGAAGCACGACACAGCCTATAGGATATCGCACTGGAAGCTGGAAGTGCTGTACAGTATTTCGGACTAGGTGTGAAACACTGGACACTGATGACTCTTAAAAGATCCACGAGAACTCCACATACAGGAGGAATTGTCCCCTCTCTGCTCTGCCATATTCCTTTTTGGGAATTTTGTTAAAATCCTTTCTGTAAGTTTTATTTGACAAATAATTTCTGAAGGGATAAACCTCTGTAAAGAACCTGTGAGCTACTTCAGCTGCCAAAATATAATAGTGCTTTTTCTTTAAAGTGCCAGGTTAGAAAGATTTTTTTAGGTTGCAAAGTCAAGCATCCAGAAGCTTGGAAATGCCAGAGCTCACGTTATCTGAGCATCATACTCCAGCCCTGTTGCACTCAAGCATTTTGACAACCTTTAATCACATTGCCATCTGCTGCTTTCTTCTACTGGACTCTTGCCTCGGTGTTTAAGTAGAGACCTGCTTGATATCCTTTTGTATTTTGTATATGCAGTGCACAGCCTCAAGATTTATTTATTCCACACTACCAAAACTGTGTACAGAATGTAAAATGATTAATTTTCTCCTAAGCATCTCTAACAGAGTCTCCCCATAGTATCCAAGTTTCTTATGACCATGAAATTTACCTTCACTGTGCTCCTCTAGGGTGAGGTTGCAATATTATCTGTATTCTGCAGCTGGGCAAAAGAGAGTCAGAAAGAAGGAAGGCACAAACTTTCCATTAATTTTAGTAATACAACCTGAGGCACACAGAAAGCCTATTTCTCAGTTTCCAGCCCTTCCCTCTCTTTCAAAATCTCCTTGTAATGGCCTCCCAGGAACCCATGCTACTTCACAGTGGACATGCACAGAATGAGAAGCCTGTTGTTACTGGCCATTTGTGAAAAGTTTGTTGTAAATCTGCATCATCCAGAAATTCTGTCAGGGAAATTGAGGGGAGAAACCAGTCCCCCAGAGCAGCATTCAACTGCCTTAACTGTAATAATATCTTGCTTTCTCCACTGCAATCCCCTGCCTCATTTACTATAGACCTTCCACAGCTTGGCAGCAAATGAGGCAGTGTCTAAACATACTTCAGAGCTTGCCCACCAGTATAATGAATAATCTGCATCAGCTCAGAGCTCCAGATTCTGGAGAGAAACAGCCACAGACCCTTTCCCCCATGTCCCTAACCTGTCTTACTCACCTCTTACCTATCTGCACCCCATGTCCTCCTCCTTTTCATTACTCCCATTCTGATTTCCCAGACATCTGTATGTCCCCTGTGCTCCTAATTGCCAGCTCCCATCCCCTAACCCTGCTCCCCAGGTTCCTGCACACACTCCCTTTTTGTTTCTACTCCTTCGGTCCTTGCAACCTCTTTCCCCTGTTCCTCCGTGCACCTTTCCTGGCCCATCTCCATGTGACCATGACTGCTGCTTCCCTTTTCTCCTTGCTACTGGACATCAGCTGGTGAGCAGCGCAGCCCCCCTTCCTTCAGCCCAGAGGACGTACCTGCAACTAGGATTAAGTAAAGAGGGGCGTAACTCCTCTGTGAGCGGGTGCCGACAGACACTTTTGAAAGCGAAGCTCTTGAATCTGAGGTGTCTCCGACGTGCACGAACAACCTCATTGCTAGGGCAAACTCAGGGGTGCTTTCCTCAAGACAGCAAAAGGCATCTTCCCCATACTATGGTGACATTTTATTGAATGTCAAGCCTCTAAACTTCATTCCAATGAAGTTCATTCCACTACCATCACTAAAACGTCTCAGGAAACAACTGCTGGATTTATTTATTTTAAAGAAGGTAATTTAAAGCAACCCATTTCTCACAAATCTTGTCTTCAGAAACAACTGACTTTTTTGTTGAAGTTTTAACTAAAAGAAAAAGAGAAAGAATCAGTCAAATACTGAGTCTTACCATGAAAAAATTCAGCCAAAACAATTAAAATTTAGAGAAGCTATAAAGGAAACAGTTCTTTATAATAAGCAGTGACAGGTACACTTTACTCAGGGCAGTGCTACTGACTTTGCTTGTAATTAATAAATCTACCAGACAAACATAGTTGTTCCAGCTAAGTAAACATTTCCAGTCATGATGATATAAGCAAAATCATTCCTCTTATCAATTAGAAGTTAGTCCACATGTCACCATCTCTCCACACTGCCTAAAAGTGTCTAAGCACCATTTTTCTCCCAGCTTCGCAAGGTCCAAATTTCAGGCCCTGCCATTCCAGTCTGTGGACAACTGCACCGCAATCCACCATCCTTTGCATTGCAAAGAGCACAAAACCCAGAGATGATCCAGAAAACCTCAGGGTAATGGGAGAAAACCAGGTGAATGTTTCCTGGCACTGCTACCCAGAGGACGCTTTCTTACCATGACATCTCCTTCTCATGCCAGCAGTTTCCAGTCTGCTGGAAAGTTTCCAGTTTGTAGCCACACGGCTACGCAGCCTCCTGTCCACACTGCATCTGCCCTGGAGCAGCACCTGGCAGGCACTTTGCAGCCTCCTTCCACACACATCCGAGATAGAAAGACAAAGTGAAACAAGGACCACGTGGTCGCTATTTCTAATTTTTCTATACTAAGTTTTAAAACCCATCCATAGGGATCCAGATACAGTAGAACTAGAAACAAAAAGGAGAAGTGATGTACACAATTATACATTATGTACTTGTGGTAAAAAACAACCCCAAAACACTAATTTTTCAAAGTCAGTAACAGAGTTCAGAGAGGTGCCTCCCATCTAACCTTCGATTATGCGATTATGGCTCTACTGCTGGCTTTGAAAATCTAAAGTGAAAGGACCAAAAAGCTGAGAACTACTTCTAAAATAGGCAAGAAGAATAAGAGATGCTCTTACACAAATCTGAATATAGCAAACAGGATTGCAGTGTTAGAAATCTCTTACACGAAGAAATTATCAGCAACAAAACCACTGTTTATTCATCCTGCTGTCTCTGGTTCAGGATTATAAGAAAACTATTGCCTACATCTTTGAAAGTAAGCAGCACTTGTAGAGGTTTCTGCTTTGTCACATTGCATCAGAGCTACCTTGAGGGGCAGTGCTTCGGTCTTTCTCATGACCAGTTGCCATGAAGGTTCCCTTAGCTGGAACTTCAGTGTCCAAAATAAAGTATTTACTTTTGGAAACTCAGATCTAGGTTTATTAAGAGTGCAGGGTGCCACAGAGAAAAAAAAACAAAGGCGAGAACATATAATAATGGAGAAAGGAAGAAACAGAAGAGAGAAACAAAAGAGAAGAAGCAAAAGGACTTCTGTAATTTCAGCACATCAGCACAATTCATTAAGCGTAAAGGAGGCACTAGGAGTCGCCTGTGGTGGCGGTGACAGTGCGTCATCAAGCAGAGGAATGCAGAGGGCTCTTACTGCAGCATGTGTGTCTGGCTGGCGTCCTTTTGTTTGTCAGGTACCTCGTAGTGCGGGGAAATCTTGCCGAGGCCGCTGTCGCTCAGCATCCTCTTTCGAACCGCAGGGTTCCACCGATCTGATATTCTAGGGAGGGAAGAAGGAAGAGAAAGTCATTCACTCCTCAGAAATTACCTCGCGTGCTCCACTTTGAAGCTGTCTTATGCTTACTGGTTCCCAGCATTTTTCAGCCCATAGCAAGTTAAATTAGCTTAATTCACTACAAGTATGAGACTGTTCCTAAAGATGAATAGGAGCATTTCTAGTCTGCCCAGAGGATGAGAAGAAACAGAGACACTTCACCATCATTCTTAGGCACAAAGGGCTTCAGGGCCTTATACAGCAGTATCAGAGCCCTGACCATGCAGAGAAGGGGTTTGTAACTTGGTCGATACAGACTTATGGTGGGGCAGATACAGTCAGAGGGTACGAGAAGGTTGAAAGGTGCCAAAGTCCACTAGTCCTGCTGTGTGCTCCAGGATGTGTAATGGAGTAGATGTTATTCCACTGTCCTTCTGTCATTCCCATGGCTGCATCTGATCCTGTCCCCGGCTCCCCACCTAAGATCTGCCCTCCCACATCTCCCAGCCCTTCAGAAGAGGGGACCAGAAAAGAGATGCCCAACTCTAACAGAGCTGCTGAAGGCCAGATTCCAGCACCACTCACCCAGAGGCCTGCTCCACTACCAGATCAGGCATTCCTGGTGGCGTCCCCACCTGCTGTGACATTACCAGCTCTGGGTCCAGAATAAAAATCTCGTCCTGCGAAATTTCCGTCACAAAGTGCAAATGTTCCTGTTGGAGTGATACAAGGAACAAATAATGAACCTGCAGCATCACTGGTCTCTCGGAGCACTCAGTTGGCTACAGGAAAGCTGGGTGCACGTCAGGGTCTCGGAAGCGCATTCATGGGACTCTGTTTGTGTATTTAAGTGCACACACATACACACACACTAAAACCAATGCCACTGAAGTCACCAATAAATACTTTATCAATTTCAAGCCAAACAAGATTCCCAACCAGCAAGCTTCACACTCACAGCAACACTTAAGTGACTCTGCGTCATTCAGCGGAAAACTGGAGACCTACCCAAAAAGCTGAGGTTTGCATTTCGAAATGAGGACCAACACCTAAGGTCTACCCTCCACTGATGGCTGACAGAAATTTCCATTGTTTGGGGGTACTCTCCCAGACCTCCATGGCTTGTACATTCTGGTTTCGCATCTCCGTTACCAAAGCTCTCTTTCTCACTCTTTCCTTTTTGTTATTGACACAGAAGCCTCATTGTCCTTAAAAAAACACCGAGTGTGAGTAGGCCTGTCTGCGTCGGTGAATGGGCAGGAAACCGCCCACCGTTTGTGCAGTGGGACCATCGCACGGTATTGATCTTTTCCTCACAGAAACACAGGGCAAAGGAGTAGGAGGGAAAGATGACAATTTGTACAGAGTCAGTATTAAAGAAACGCAGAATAAGCCAGAGTCATGCTGCCCAGTTTAACCTGTAGCAGCATCTTCTTCACCCTCGCTTTCCAAATGTTCAAGTACGACTTCATCAAAGCATTTATATGACTGTGTGCAAAGAAGCCCCGTGGTGGCTACACGCAGACACTGAACCGGGGACCTCTGAACTAAAGCCACAGCTCCTTCTGCTTGAACTAAACCGCCAGCTGCTTTCACTAGGAAACGGTCATATGTTCCTGTGATTCAGAAACAGCTCACACAGTTCTCAGGGGGAGCAGATACAAACGACCACTGTGTGAAATCAACAGTTTGCACTTAATGCTGAGCCACTAATTGGCCCGTTCTGGCTACAAATCAGAAATACCAAAAGCTCTGTAAAATTTTCAAAGTGTCTTTCAGAAAATATATTCAGATTGTCAAATCTATACCACAGGTTTGAATCCAATGGAGCTACATGCTGTTTTGGGGTTCCTCGGGAATATTTGATACAGCTCTGTTCAGAATTCTCAACTCGTAACATCACCTTGGTTTCCGTAGCTATTCCATGTCACACACACAGGATCAGGACCTCTGGTGACTAAAAGCATCAGTGAAAAGATAAGCTCAAATACTCTAGTGTCACACAGACGCCCTTAGTAAGCCTTGATAAGGATGACAAATGCAGAAAATTCTGATCTGTACATCAGATTGGTAGTAAACACAAGGGTGGAGGGTCAGCAGATACAAAACTTCAGTGAAAACATGTGCATTACATCAACTAAAAAACGGCCCAGAATTTTTGCTCTACTTTTCATGAGATATCAGTAGCATTTTAGAACACACAGGAGGAATGGCAGATAATTAATTTTAAGCTGCATTTGACAAAGCTTTACCAAAAAATCTATAGAAACGGTAACTGAATAAAGATTTACCTGAGATCTGTCAATGCGGTAAAAACGATCAGCAGAAGTTGCTGCAAGACAGAGAAACAACAGAGCCACAATGAAGAAAATGGTCTCAGCAGAACTGCATGGACAAGATGGGCTGAGCTAACATCACCACCATGTAAGACCACCTCTGTGTCAGTGAAGTCACAGCGGTGTCACAAGAACATAATCCGATTCATTCATTATGTCCATATTCCTATCCCATTCAATGGTGAATTTAAAGGTGAGGCTTAATGAAACAACATTCACTGAAATTATTCACTTGAAATAAATATCTAAAAAATGTATAAAATGGATTTCAGGCTTATAAGAAGAATTGATTACATTAAAATATGTGACAGAAAAGGCTGCATTGTTCCGATGAGAGTATAGCAAGCATATCATGAAATTGACGGGTCTAATAGGATTAATTCAAATTTTGAATCTAAAGAACAATAACATGCTTGGGGGGCTTCTTGTAAATCAAATGCGTGGCCACAGATATTCACCCTGAATTACCAATATGCTCAAGGAAAATATATGCTACTCATGAAAAACACATAAAAATAGGGGAGATTCACTAAATAAAGCACCTAATATGAATCTTGTCACTGCCAAATAATTTATATTACTAAATCCAGAAGTATTTGATCACCTACAATGTGCTTCATTAGATGCAATTTTTTTGTTTCTGATTTGCATTTGGTTTGGCCAGGGAAATCAGATTCGTTCATTGTGGAGCTTTGACACAAGAGCACAGTGATGTAGCATTGTAGGTTTTGGCACTGCAAGGGAATATCAAATCCCTGAAGACAAAAACTGAATGTATCTACCCACCCAGCTTTCTCCAAAACCCAAACAGATTCTCAATACGTTTTTTATCCATTTCCCTCATGAGAGACAAGGAAGAGTGATTAGAAATTGTCAAGGAGAAATTGTTTTTGTTCAGAACAATAAAATATTCAGTCCCCACATGCTGAAGCTTTTGCAAAAGCAGATGCCATCCATTTTAGCTGCTAATTCCAGTGCTCTGGAGCCTGATGTAAAGCCCAGATAAGCTGTCTGCTTTGACAAAGTCTGGGTCAAATACAAGTGCAGCTCTCCAGGGAATTACATGAAGTGCAGTCGTACAGGGAAAGGGAAGTACATTTCCATCACCTAAACACTATAGTACCTAAACACTACAGTACTTAAAGAGAAACCAGAGTGAAGGACGCAGCCTTTCCAGCAGCAGCGTGTTGTCGCAACCAGCTGCGCTCTGCATCCAGGCGCTGCCATGCAGTAAGTGCTGCTCATCGCAGCAGAGACACTAATAAGCCAAACCTCTAACCACCCTTAGAAGAACATGGCTCCTCGGGGTGACAAAGCTACGGCAGACATTTTGGTTGCTAGAAGAAGGGCCTGATTCATTTTTTTCAGAGGGGAAAGGGGGGAATCCAGCTCCTTTTTTACCTGCTCAGTGTAACAAGAAGGAACGGTTACCCCTCCATGGTAATACTTTCAGCTGCACTATCCTCCACATGCCCTCCAGAAGCAAGCAGCGTGCTAGGCACAAGAAAAGGGAGATGCACTTACCGTCGAGGAAGCACCATCTGGGAGAGAGCCTCTGAACAGAAAGTACTCTGGGGAAAGAGCTTTCTTGGTCCTGGGTAGGGCAGGGAAATGACATAAAAAATAAAAACCAAACTTTTTTCTCTAAAAAGGACCATTTTCTATTCTCTGCTTTTTTCATCTTGTTCTACTGACATTGCACAACGTGCAAAACCTACGTAGCACAAACCTACTGGATTTGTTCCTTACTGACATCAGGGTTTGACTGTAATATAGAAGAGGGTAAACAGACACAGTTAGCTTCAGCCACATCCTCGGCAATCCTCTTCCCTTCAGCTCAGCAGTACCAAAAAGCTCTGCATCAAGAACAGCTTTCTCAGCTGTCTACAGCCCCCCTTATTTGTGGGGACGCAGGAACAGAGAAAGGTGAAAGAGGTCAAAAAGATACACATCACTATCAAACAGCAGCAGTGAACTCTAATTACTATGTGTATGTTTCTTGTGTGCCTGTCACCTTCCTTTATTTTAGCTCAGTGTTTTTACACTCTTTCCCACCTGTACTGATCTGCCACTCAAAGCAATTGCCCACTTTGCCTGTTCCTGGCATGTCTCTAATGCACATCAGGGTAAAAAAAAAAGTGTTATTCAGAGAGCGTAGACCTGGGAACCACCGCTGGCCAAGCAAACAGACATCCTACATCAACATCTTCCCATTCCAGCTAAAAAGACAGGGTCCTTGGGAGCCAATGGACATTATTTCAGGAACCAAACCAAATGACTGGGGAGGAATGAAGGCCTCCTTCCTGACCTGTGCTCACCAAGGAGACAAACAGGCTGCCCCTTGCTTTATCAGCTCTCACTGAGCTGGAGAGGCAAAAGGGATCTCAGAAAGCAGAGGGTGGTCATGGCTCTGCTCCATGCTGCCAGTGAATGGCCAGCATCCTTCCTAAAGCCACTGGAACACAATGTTTAAATACAAATAGATTTGCACAGGGCAAAACACAACAGCATGGATCTCGAGCACTCATCCAAAATTTGTACAGAGCCAGATTCTATCCTTATTTACATCTTAAGCAGTAAAATCAGCACATCTGCAAATGATGTAAATTCAGGCACCTACTGGCTCAAGATTGAACTTTACTCCTCTTTCAGACAACAGACTACAGAGTGGTATACCAAATCACAAGGCAAGAAAAGAAAAAGTAGAAGCAATGGGGAAGAAAGTCTTGCTGTGCACAGAAAGCACAGAATGCGAATAATGTATATGTACATATATGCATAACATGGGCATAGGTTGGTGAAAACAGACCAGGATACAGTGATATCTCACTAGGACTTCTCAGAATATCACACGGGAGCCCAGCACCTTTCCTGACAGCAGGATGCAGGACAAACGATTTTCATATTGGGAATTGTACAGCTGTGTCAGGTGAGGAGTTGTTTGAAGGTCCAGCACCAGAAAGTAAAGGCTGGCTGAAAGAGTGAGTTCCAAAAAGAGATTTCAAACAATCACGGGGTTTCAGCCAGAAGAGACAACAGGGCTATGAACACTTAACCGCTAGCATAACGCAGATATCCACCACTCCAGCCTGAGCTACAGCAGACCTTTGAGAAAGGCACCCAGCCTCATGAGAGACTCCAAGTGACACAAACCCCACCATTCCCTCGGGCAGCTGGCACCATGTGCATAGTTTGAAGGGAGAAAGTGAGGCTGCTTTGTATACAAGAGGAAAAGTGCAGAAACACCAACAAAGAGTTAAAATGAAAGTTTACGGTGTATCAAACACGTCCAACACATCTGGAACATTCATGCGGATTCTCAAAGGTTCAGTTTCCTATCTATTTTCCTCTGCTTTTACTGCCTAGTATTTATATCATTAAGAAAACCTAGAAGTAATAGTTGTTTCTCAGCAATTTATCTTACCGTTTTGCAAATCTGACATATTTCTATAATACTTCTTATCTGAGTAGCCATGTGTGAGAAAAAATTAAGAAAAAAATAAAGAATATATTGATAGAAAAAGGGGAGTTTCATCAGTTCAATTCCCCAGGCTGCCCGGACATGTGTCAGTAAGACCATGGGGAAGAAGCCGTTTGCTTTGTTCAACCCGGGGAAAATCTTGAAGAATGCTGAAGAAAGTTGTCATTTCAGTCTGACTGGGTAAAACAATTTCCAAATTGATTACAGAGCAAATAATGCCCTCATATGTTAAGAGGCAGACATTGCGCTTCGATTTACATAAAGGTATCTGACACTTTTTCAGCCACCTGAGAAAAAATGAGGTCACGCTGATGTTGTACAGATAGGCACAAGTTCTTGGCTTCCCCAGTCTCTTGGTCAGCAGGGTGCCTGCATGCGCTGTGTTGTTTTCAAGCAGCTCTGGTGATGATTAGCATTTTGATGGACACTCATTTCTCAGCCAGTTGAATGCATATCAGTGTCTGGCATGATACTGCCACAAAATGTTATTAATTTCATTTGGTATCATGACAGCTTTTGCAAGATTCATCGTACTAGCTTCTGCCTCTGGGCTTGACTGGAAACATCTATTATTGCCTTTCCTTTCTGGTTATCCAGGACAGAAAAGCAAAGACGATCCAGACAACGCATCTGTTGTCTCCTCAGTGCCCTAGAGTTTGGCTATAGTCCTGGCAACAGATCTTGTCTCAAATGTTACTGCAGAAACTTACGGATTTTTCTTGACTAAAAAAAAAAATATATCTATCTATCTAACTATCTTCTGATGCACGATACCTGCATCTATAGCCACCCTGACAAAAATAAAACAGCCTCAATTCTCTCCCATATTTAGACTCAAGGATTTTACTGGATCCCATAAACCTTGCTCTCATATACAGGTTTTTGTTTCCAACCTCTGTGCGTTACAGGAGAGATGAAGACAATGACAGCATAACTTTCCATAAAGTGAACTATTTCTGCACATGGGGACCCAATGACACATCTCAGTGTTTTAAGCGTCAGATTTAATACGCACCTATGTCTTTCTCTAATATGGGCTTATGGAGTTGTGGGATGCTTAGGTTTGCTTGTATCACAACTGAGGTGTTTGTGGGAGAGTCAAGAGTCTTCTGAAATGCACTAGGTTTGCTAATGTCTATGTATCTACATGCACAAAGCTTTACGTATCTTAATGTTTAGCCCACTATTTGTGGAAAGGTGAGGACTGGGATACAAAGGACAAAAGGAAGAAAACATCCAAAGATAATAGTGCATACTAAAAAGGTAGATGATACAAAGAGGAGACACGAGTAAAAATTCATAGGCCTAGCAGAGTACATAATGCTGGGAAAATGAAGGTAGGATAATGCTGGTAAATGTAAATTCAAGTCACAAATTGCATATTGTGATATGCTCTTTCCAAGACTTCATTACAGTTCAACTGCAGAACCAGCTTGAGAAGTGTCAGGTGCATGAGAATGATAGTTCATGAGCATTAACCTCATTAGAGAAACAAAACAGAATAAGAAACAACTCTAGCTTCATTTCTCTTATTTGCACCTGGGCTTGCTGATGTTGTTTCTGCTGACTCCCCGTGTTTTGAGCTGCAGAGGAATCATGCAAGAGAACTGCATTTATGAGACCTAAAAGTACTCGTGACACCTTATTAGTGAGGTAAGACGACAGTTCCATCAACTAAAGTACCTTATTCATGCCTTTTATCCCCTGCTTTTTCCACTTTCTGTAATATGTAGAGGGATACCAACAAACATGGAACAAACCTCAAATTAACCTAACAAGACAGTTTGTAGAAATGACCCACTGAGAATAAACCAATGTTTGAAGAATCTAGGATAAACAAGTACTGAAGACAAAACACAGAGGGGAGTGCATTCAAAATGTATAAAAAATTGATAGTATGTTAGGGATTTCACACTGATGTGTACTAGAGGAGATAGCTAGGCAATTAATTTATATACTGCTGTGACTGCAGAGGTTAGAGCCAAATATGGGGCTGATTTCCGACATTTCGTACTCTCTTTTGGCCCTCCCCATACATGCAGATTTAGTTCTTCATTTTACCTCAGGCAGTCTCCCATGCATGGAGCAGTCAGCAGCCACTTAGGTTAATTTATAGTGAGTGGAACAGAATAATACATGCTGTTTTATTAGTCAATTCACTAGACACTAGCACTGATCTAAAACTCAGTTCAAGGAAAATGATTGATACAAATGTCAAAACTATGAGGTTAAAATTGGACAGGGAAACACAGAAACCAACCATGAACTGGTATGAAGAAGGTAACTCCAGGAAAACATGCCAAATTGCATTTTCTCGTAGTGTCTTTCTGCATTCGGCGCATTTACAGGCCTCCTGGCCAAACTGGAATTCTGTATCACCCAGGTAATCATTAAGCCCCAAGAAATTATCTGCTATTTCACCACAATGGGTTCCCATCAGCTGGATCTCTGCAGGCTTTCTCAGTGAACTCACTCCTGCCGATCCCAACAAGACTTGCGTTGTTAAATCCAGGAAAAGGCTATCAACACTGTGCAAACTTGTCCTGTGATCCTAGGTGCTGTGTCAACTGACCATTGTTTGTGTCCAGTCTCTGCGCTAATGTCAGATCAGCTCGGGAGTCGTTAGGGTTAGTCTGAGTTATTTGCTCCCAATTTAAGCACTGTGCAGCGCAATGTTTTACTGAGAGACATATGCATTCTTGAACAATACTTCCAACTGTAAAGCCAAGTTCTGTATAGCATAAATTGTACAATGAAGTTGTAAAATGCACAAAGAGACCAATTTTAAAAACTAGCCACCTAAAACTAGAACCTGTTTGTCACATGCTGTTCTAATTTTAAAGATGATTCCATAAGGTTTGCAAGGAAAAGGATTGCCCCAGGGAAAGCAGAATGAACCTCCAACATTTGAGGGTAAATGATAGTCAGAAATTCATCTAACATACGGGTGTCTAACAAAAAGAAAACCTGGGTTCAAATGCAAAGAGTGCAGTCCACGTTTTTAAGCTTGTCTTTGTTCTGATACTAAAAGAAAAGGTTATCTTACCTGGTAATGAACTCTTTGTGTAGTAGAAGTTACCAACTGTAGGTCCTAGTAGGAGGATGAAAGACACAACAATGATGAAAAAAAATAAAGCAACAAGAGTTGTTTGCAGTTCTACTGTCTGAAGTGGTTGGGCAAACAAATAATTTTGCAAGTATTTCTCATTGGTTTTAAGTCTATGAAACAAACACCACTGAAGAGTCATGGAAAGCTCACTTAAAGTTTAGATTTGCATGCATTTGGCCAAAAAAAACAGTTTTAAAACTATAGAGATTATGTTAATGGATCTTTACCATATCACAGACCTACTTGTTCCATGAAAACTACCTAAATTTAGAATATCAGCAACAAAATGAAAGAAAAGATGCTAAAATCCATAAATCTTTTTTGCAAATATTTCTGAGTAATTAATGCACTAGAGAAAACCACCAGCAGTTCTCCCTGTTTTAAGACAACCTCAGGGAGGCCATATCAGAATGATCCTGGTATTTAGCAGGGTTCAGAAATCTAATTTATTTTAGTAGAGATTTTGTCAAATAGTTTTAGCTCATGACATAGCCTACCAAAAAGCCTGGCCTACAGACCATAGCTCCCCAGTTGGCATGCAAGTTGGCAGAGTGCAGAAAAGCCTTGGCACCTCCATTCCCAGCAAATGGGTCTGAGCCAAATCAAGCACACAAAAAAAAAAAGTAGTACAAACCCTTCAAAAGGATGGAGAAACACGGTTCCTCCATAACCACTATGGGTAATTCAACCAGAACTTCTAGCTGTGCTTTCTCCAGGGCTGTACAACTACTCGACACTCAATACTGGCCATATTAAGTTGCCTGAGCTCAGTACGAGATCGCATTTATAATCTGCTGAGAACATCATCACAATTATTTCATTGTAGTTTTCCATCACCGGATACCTCAAATATGCATCACCCTACAATGTGGTTTTATGTCTGATAATATGACCCAACACCTCAGACCTGAATGTTCAGAAATACATTTGATGAAGGGAATCCTGGCTGAAATGCAAAAAGGTGAAAGCCTGTAGTGAGATAGTAAGGCCCATATTCAGGCTGCAAGTGCAGAGTGTTAAAACCACAGGGAAATCAGTGGCTCCCAGAGAGTTCAGTGGGAGGGATGAGGTTCATAGCTCCTGCGTAAATTGGACCACCTATTCAGAAACCTGCATAATGTCCTCACGCTTGTAAATGTTGTTGAAAGATATCAGTAAAAGATTAAAACCAGTCAGAGACAGTACATTAATGAAAATCCATTAGTTTTATCGCTAAATGCGTACACACATAAAATTATTCAGGTAATGGGGCATTTGGAGTCTCCATTTCCCAGACTGTATTGTAGAACGAACTCTTGCGAGGCAAGGTGTTCAAGACAATAAGAAGAGCAACATTATTATTAGCTGCATAAGCATATATTTCTGTGTATTTGGAAATATCTAGTTGATATTTGTAGTGTTTATTGGCGTCGCAGATTACTCCATGACAGGATTAAAGAATGACATTTGCATAATTAGACCCACTCGAATATCATGACATTTATCCTCACATAACACACTTTCTAATCACTGATTTGTGTAATTTCAGCAAGGTATGTGGAGAGTCCTGGTATTCCATTCCAATTCAAGGAGAAGTAAACACACCCATCCTTGTCAATTCTGTTATCATTTAAAAGGATTCAGTATGACTTTTCATTTCCTGTTTAGAAAATATTTTTCAGTGCTACTCCTGCTTTTATTATCATATAATAACTCTAAAGTTTTGGTTTCAGTGGTAGGCAATCTGCAATACTCTTAATATATGGTTGTGGCAACTATTAGACCTCTGCACTCAGAACTGAAAGCAGCATACTATAGATTAATAAATGATATGTGAATTCACAGAAATCTCACCTCTTGTAGACGGTCAATGTACATACGACAGGTCTCCAAGTCACAGTCTCCTCGTACAACAATAATTCCTAGAGGAATAGCTGGAAATTCAAAAACAAAGAAAAACTTCTTTAACTGAACTCTCTTGAATGTTAAAAGATTTGCAATATGCTTTTTTTTTTTAATCTCCTCACAGAAGCTTTCTGCTATCTAAATCTTAAGTCATTTAAAAGCAGAAACATATTATTCATCATTAGTTTCACCCACCTATAACTATCAAAGATTTCAGTTTTCAACTGTCTTTCATACTGAAGCAGCTAAAACAGATTCAGTTAAATTGTGTACTTCATTGTCTGATGTCAACATCAATTATTAACTGCAAAGAAAAGAATATGCTCCAGAACAAGAGTTTAGGGAGGTGCTTTTATGCATTGAAATAAGAAAGTGATATTTTATTTTCAGAACTCTTAAGAGTCTACAAGAACGATTTAATGTAACGAAAGTCACAGTCTGAAGTCACAGCCTGAAGTCACAGCCTGATTTCAGAGAAAGCTGTCCACCACCATGTTGTTTTGATGTAAGGCTGCTTTCAAATCAAAACAGACATTATTCCACCTACACACAAAGTTGACACAATATATCCATGTTTTCTCAGAGGAAAAAAAAATAACCCCCACACTTGTAAAAATAGAGCAAATAATTCCTCTCAGATGAGGGCTGCATTTTTAATAACAGAGGATTTAGGTTTCCACAGCCATTCTGTTCTTGCAGCCAAAAAAATTTAAAAAACCCAAACAACAACAAAAAAAAAACCAACACGAAAAGAACAAAAGAGGAAAAAGGTATATATGAGTCCACAAGGAAGGTACCAAGAGAGCTACCTATGAGCATCTCATTAAGTAAAAAGAAACAAGTGAAAACTCTTGAGTACCTGATTTTCTAAAACTGAATCACTGAGTGAAGTTCTTTTTTTCTCCCTGGAGGGTCTTTAATCAAACAATGGCCCAAAAAAGTAGGGGAGCAGCAGGAAAGATATTTAAATCCTCATCTGAAGTATTCCAGAAGGAGAGCAGAATATCAACTCATAAACAATTTTGGTAATTGGATAACAAGAAGCAACATAAAGTCACTGACAGTTCTGAGATAAACAGAAAAAACAACTATGCAGCAGCCCCTCCTGCCATTCAAATGAAGTTGATTAAGAGGGAGAGATATTTATCTACCATGAAGCTCTTCATTCTGATAAGAGAACAAGACAGAGCTAAAAGATAACGGGGAACGTGGCTTATATTTTCGTGGCCCACCAAGGCTAGCAGCACAAAGAGAAGCTCAGTGGTCTCAGGGAGGAGAGCAGGGGAGCATCTACGGCAGTCAAGGTCATTACGGGCCTCAGAGGCCAGCACAGGGCTCTGGGGACACATCAACAACGCTGCCAGCATCGTGTTTGGAAAGCAATTTGAATAGCAGGACAGCTACGAACCCAGGAAAACCAGAAGCAGGGAAAAAAAGCTGGAGGGAGAAAGAAGAAAATAGAGAAGGGATAGGCAGGAAGACTGGGGGAGAAGGGAAGAGCTCGCACTTCTCCTGAAGCGACACTGACATCCGATAGTGATGCCAATCCACCTGCTCTTTTTCAGAAGAGCCGGGAGGGAACAGTGCTCATTGCGACCTCTCAGGTTTTTTCATTACAGAACAGAGACTGAGAGACAAGCGAGCGGAAAGGAGGGTCAAACGCAAGGTTTGCTTTACACGCTCCAGTGCTCTGGGTTACAGACTGATTCTCTTTGCTTAGTGTTTATTACTGCTTAACCTGCTCTGACAGGAGACCCTTAAGCTCTTTGTAGAGAGCACTTAATGGCTATCTAGTTTCAATTCAGCACATCCCTCTGCAGCCCTTACTGAGAGACACGTTTGTTAAATTCATTTATAGCACTAAAAAGTGAATTGCAGCAGACATGACTACACCTCCAGTAGCTACAGAGCACTGGGGAGCTACGCCACTGGCTCATAAACTGCCACCACTGATTTTGTCTCTTTTCTATTGAATTCTTTCACTCATGGAGGGGTATATGCACTTAATGGGGACCAGAGCTTTGACCTGCCAAAACAAAGCAGCTAACACAGAACTGAAATCCTTAACCATCACCATTCCTGGCAGCCCAAAGGAGAAGGACCTTATGAATGTTTGGAATTCTGAAGAAATCCACCAAAAGAAAACACTAATATGCAATAGATAGCTTAGCAGTGACATTTATGGGCCTCATCTACATGAGTGAAGAAGGTAGTCATGATTAACAGGTTTAATTAAATTATGTCCCATCTATTCTTGGTGGTCATAGAACAATTCTGGAATTCTGGGCTGGGTGACTTTGTTCTTAAAAAGAAACGTGCAGCTTTTGCTGCCTGGAAATCCTGAATTAGCATGACCTATGGCTTTTGGGGTCAATGGCTAGCTAAGGGATAAGGTGCATGAGGTGGGTCTCAAAGGGTTCCCTTCCGTATGGTTCATGCTCATTTGAAAAACCCTTTAAGTCATTACTGGATAACACTACAGTACATGCTAAAATGTTGCTTGCCAAAGTTTTTTTTTGTTTGGGCTTTTTTTGTGTTGGGTTTTTTTGGTTCGTTTGGGTTTTTGCAGGACCCATTTGGCTTTCAGCAAGGAAAATGTTCCCAGCCCTCATTTTTATCATAAACCACAGTAAGTATGCACAATGCACCACACAGCCAAGATTTTCAAAGTGCTTCACAATAGCCGCTGTTTGAAGATAAAAGCAAATCCTTAATGATTGATAATGAGATTGCAACTATGGGACTGTTGCTCATTCTAAATATAGGACAATGCTGTGCAACAGGGGCAAAATGAGGTAAGTTATGATGAATCAGTTAATGGCATAAAGTTATAATGCGTGGCATTCAATGTCATTGTGGACACTTTCATCCAGGCATAAAGGAGCATCTGCCTTTCCTGAATAGCCCCGTGTGGATGAGGATGTGGACAGTACAGAACAGTGCTGTGGGACACAGTGATTACTAGGTATGCCAGGCGAGACATGGGGGGACAAAGTCTTACACTAAGAGCACAGGTACTGCAGAGCAACTTTCCCGTATACTCACACACTGTCCGCTCCTGTGAATATATGGATATATCCACACATGGGAATATGCCAAAAGAAAGGGATAGTCTCAAATAGTGAGCCAAGCCACAGCATTGAAGTGCCAGACATTTTTCTCCTGAGACGCCTGCTCTTCTGGCCCCTTGCATCCAACTCCCAGTTTCTTTGTGCTCCCTGAATGGTGAAAAGGACTTTGTCTGCGGAGCTGTGGATACAGACTCTAACGCTGCAGTGATGAGCAACAGCTCAAGAACCCCAGGAGATGAGACAGGCAGACAGTTGCTTCATATTCTGAACTAGTACCGTGGAAAGCTTTTTGTTCCTAGCAACACTAATCAAAATCAAGTGTCAGCAGGCGGAGGGTGGGGTAGGTGCAGCAGTATGGCTAGCATGATGCTCTAATTAACTGCAAGGTTAGTAGTGATTTTGTAAGTCCTCATGAAATTAGCTATGGAATTTATAAGCAAAGAAGAAATCTTCCACCTATTAACTGCCCATTATGCTGAATACCTAAAGCTAGTGAACTCTTTAATAGTACTGAGGACACAAATGGAAGAAGCCTGAATATACTGCATACGACACCATGAAGAAAAAATAAAATTCAATTAACTTCCCCGTTTATTGTTATGAAAGGATTCAATTTGTGATCTAAACCCAGTGATTAACCCACTCAAATCCCAAACAAAACAGCCTCAAGACAGATCATTAAGGTAGATGTGAATGCCAGGAAAACTCATTTTGAGTCTGACATACCTCAGGGGACTAGGGAGATTAGACATTGGGCTGTAAATGTTTAATGTAGCAAATAAAGGATCCTCACTATTGAAGATGTTATAAGAATGTCATTTTCCTGAGGGGATTCCACTGATATTAGAAATGTGAAGGACCAAGTGAATTCTTGGGAGAGAATTCTAAAATATTCAGACATTTATATTAAGAAGGTTGGCTTTCCCAGTATGGTTTTAATACGACTGAGTTTGAACAAAAGGATTTTCTTACCACACAAATCTAAGCCATGTGTCTCTTCAGATCCCTTTTGTTCATTATGCTGACAAAAACTAAGCCTCCTTAGGTTCATTGGTTGCTAGTTTTCTTGGCACCAGTGGTCCAATTTTAAAATCTTCACATGTCAGGAGGTAAAACACAATGGAGGTTATCAGACTAAACTAGACCACATTTGAGAAGGCGGTCATCCCCTCCAGGCTCCCAGTGACTTCTCCAACACCCTGCCACAAAAGCAAGAGGCTGCCCAAGTCAAATGAAGAGAGAACTTGTCCCAAATACCACACAAAAGGGAACAGGTTACAGAAAAAAAACTATGAAGAGCTGGGAATTGAAACTGGCAGGGAATGGATATCAGGACTAAGAGCTGAAAGAGGAGGTCTGGTTGAAAAATAAGTAAGGCTTTAGGATTAAGGAACAGGAACTGGAGCTGTGAGATCTACAGAAACAGATTAAGACAGGTAGGAAGGATGTGCGTGGGATGGGATGGGATAGCCAAAGGGGGCAACCAGGATGGAAAAGGTAAGAGGAAATCAAATGAGAAAAGCAATAGGAAAGGAAACGGGAGAAGTACAATATGCACAGAAAAATCTCACAGAAAAGTCTACCAGAAAGACAAACTATAGCATGATTTCCTGGAAAGTCTGAAATGGAACTTAATATTCTTGTGTCTCCCCCCTCCTCTAGGGTAAATATATATTTATGTCTATTTGGAATACTGTCTATCTCTTCTAGTTGAAAGGAGACAGCAAACTTACAGGTGACAGTTTCCCCACTAGCTCAAAAGACAGAGGACTGTGTTGAATGTAGATATGCCCCATGTAGAGTCACGCGAGGGTAGATTTAGATTAGACATAAGGATGAAATTCTTTACAATGCGCGTGGTGAAACACTGCAACAGGTTGCCCAGAAAAGTTGTGGATGCCACATCCCTGAAAGTGTTCAAGGTCAGGGGCTTTGAGCAACCTGGTCTAGTGGAAGATGTCCTTGCCCATGGCAGGGCGGTTGGAACTAGATGATATTTAAAGGTCTCTTCCAACCCAAACCATTCTATGATTCTATAACTCAATGATAAGAGATTTCAATGGTTTGGGTTTACTCCTTCATGCCAACCCAGGCAATGACATACTATGTTAAATAAATATTACTATGACTACAAGATCAAGAGCTTGAAGTTAGAAAAAGCTGAGATTGAAGTTGCCTATTTCAGCACCTGTGTGTATATTCATTGTGCTACTCCCTTTAATTATCTGATCACATCCTACTTTTTCTTCTGTTGTACTCCTGTGTCTTTCTAATCTTTGAATGTGTGTGTATATGCCAGTCAGTCAAAGCGAGAAATGTCATTCACTGTGCTGTCTGGACAAAGCCCACAAGGTCTCATCCATCAAAAGGCAAAAAGGTATATTTCCTTTGCCACAAGCAATGCCTTCGGCAATTTCCTCTTTGTTTTTGTCATGTCTGTTTCAGTTACAAGCATTTATCACTGGTTTGCATCCATATACACCAGCATGAGAATCTGGGAGCTCAGTGGCAGCAGAGTTTCCAATATTTAACTCTGCTGACTTCTAACCCTCTTGGTTTCATCTTGCTGGGTCACTTTAAGCAACCTATCCAGCCCTCTCAGTTTCAGATCTTATTAAATCACTGTGACAGAGAAATGCATGAATTAGCTAACGTCTACACCACACATGTTGACAAAACAAAGCTGTTAGAGCAAGGTGGTGACTTTCAAGCGGAGTGAAATTTAGTACACAGTCTGTAGGTAATGCTGCCTACACAGAGCTTCTACAGATAAGTACCCTGAGATCTCCTGACAAATAAGTGACCATTGGTCCTTCCTTTACAGGATGGAAGAGCTTTATAGCTACACAACGCATCTCACCTAAATCCATCCAGATCAAAGTTGCTTCCCAACATGAGCACATTTCCTTCAGTGGCTAATCTCCCCTGTCCTGACTCCACCTGCTAATTCAGGTTGCCCTCATCATAGCAGTCGTCTAGCAGGAGGTCCTCTGCTCCCCTCTGCCCTTTACATTATGGATATTCAGGATGTAAATACTAAGCCCTCAGTGTTGACCTTTTCTTATCTAGCTAGTTGCTCAAAATCACGTGGAACAGTCTCCAAATTAACTTTACCTGCCATATCCCTGAGCTTTAAAGTATCAGAATACATTTCATAGATTAGTGATTCTCAAGCTGTGGTAAGTACATTGCTGATATGAGGAAGCTACAGTATCTCTGTACACGTACACATCCCAAATGACTTACAAGCTTGTCACTCCATGTACCTACGATAAGAACTGCTAGGATGACCCCAAAACCCTCAGAAATAAAAGGCAGGGGCATATGCAATATAGACATCTGGCTAGACATAATCAGAGAGACAAGAATTCGAGGTTAATACGACATCATGTTACTCCCACACACACACAAAGCCAGGAGACTGCAGAGAAAAGGATTGTTAGATTGCAGATAGTTCAATTGTCATACACAGGGAACTAAATTTTCTTCAAAAATTGCTTTTTAATCTAGTGTGCCATTGTATTCAAGAGGAAATAAGGAACAGCTGCCTCTGTGTAAAAGACAGTGTGGGAGACCTGGAGCTGTTACAAAGCCGAGAGTTATTTCTGATACTGCCTCCACTGCAGTAGAGTATGATTCCTCCTTAATCTTAGTGGTATCGAGCAAACTAAGATTGGTTCTCCGTGGCTAGAGCATACAAAACAACAAGTTAAGGGCAGTAAGAACTGATATATTCTATTAAAAAAACAAAACCAAAACCAACAAAAAACCACTCAACTGTGCAGCTGCTGCTGATGGTGAGCTATTTCACCACTCCATCTTCATGGTGCAAATCTACAATTGTGTTGGCAGGAAGGACTAAAGAAGGGTTGAAGACCACTTGGTCACTAACTAGTTTTTGATTGGTTTGTTTGTTGTTATTTTTTTTTTTTTTTAACATAATTAATTTCTGCCTATATTTCCATTGTCAGGAATTTCTTAGTAACATTGGAAAGGGGAAAACAGGGTGTCATAAACAGAAAGATTTTGCTATTTTAAAAATAACTCAATTGTTCCCCCACAATGCTGCTTTGGATCACACTTCCCTGCAATAACAGGAAATCGGAGAGAGAGTGCCCAGAAGATACGCAGGCAAGAGAGACAGAATTAAGTTCTGTCCACCTAGGAACATGAATTCAACTCACTTTTTGAACATGATAGTCTTGATTATGGTCATGTAATGTAAAACTATCATATTGGGCAGAAGGCAGTGAAGCTGGTGACAAGGATGACAAGTGCTTGGAGCATGTATAGGGAGGTGCTCGAGAAGACAACAACTACATTTGCAGCGAAGAACATTACAACGTAACTAAAATGCCAACATATATCCCTTTCTTAAACGGGTCTATGGAAGCATTCACCCCTCCTTGCTGAAGGATCAATAAGCCTCCTCTGTACCATCATCAATCATCCCACAGACAATACTGAGATGTTGACAGAAGAAAGAATGAAGGAGAACAGAAAGAGCATGGGTAAGGAAGAAAGGGACAATTCAGAAACGGCATCTTGGTTAAATGCCAGCTGCAGTGACAAGAAAAGTGGAAAGCAACAGAAGGAGAATGGGCTAAGAACAGTCGTGCCCTTCAGAGGACAAAATGACATTCTTTAATTGCTCAGGAGGTTTTCAAAATGAGGTGTCTACCTCCAGCAGAGCGAAGATTAATCTTCATGGAACAGATGTATCTTGGAACTCGTCTTTGTATGACGAGCTGTTATATGTTGGGAAGTGCAATGTTAGGTGAAGTAGTTGATAGAATCAAATCGGTATTTCAAGCAAACAAGGGGAGCAAACTGTATTTACCGTGAGTTAAAATGATCCAGATTATTACACTGATGTCAGAGTTTTCAAAACTCTATTATGGAGACATGTAACAGGCAAAAACCATAATAGCTTCTTTGCTATTTTTCCTTCAGGGATAACAGCATGACTCGTTATTAACTGCCTTCCTTTTCCTGTTCAGATTGCTGTGAGCTTCTGGTTTGGTTTTCAAATGATTTAGGGAGGTAAAAGTGCTTTTAATCCTTGTGGGCAGGGAATGGATAGTAAGTATAGTATTCTGGAATTAAGTTGTAGGTATTCTGCCAACGCCTGGACAGATATGTAAATTGAGTCTCTTGTAAGTGAGACTTACTTACCTGCACCTGAGAACTACAGTCGTGCTAAAGGAAGCCAACCCCACTGACAGCAGCAGGCCTTGGAGAAACACTATGGTAAAACAAGGCCCAATGCAAGTGCTCTTGTATTTTGCTAGTGCACAAGTATTATCTGCATTTAAATTTTTGATTCAGACTGGCAAAATTTCAGTTATTCACCTACCATGGAAATTGATTTATTTCCACTCCCCCCTCACCCTCCTCCCCATAATCACTTTCTTTGGTAAAGAAAGGAGAGTTACTTCTCTTCCCTCAGCACCCCCCTCCTCCCCCTTTAGCCAAGCAACTTTTAGTGACTATGCTCCATGAAATGATTTGCTGATGAGGATGTAGACAGCACATTTATTTCATATAAGTATTTAGCATATGATAGAGCCAGGCAGGCAGCAATCCATAGACCTGCCACTAGAAAACCATTTAAAATGTATCCAGTTAGCTATGTCAGAAATGCAATTAAAATAGCTCTCTGCTCTTCTTAAAAGGAAGATTTACGTGATTTTCCAGCTTCCTTCCTTATAAAAATTTAAGTTATGTAGTCTTCTAGTGTAACCATGTAGTTTGATGACTGGCTATGCCTCAGTTTCCAGAAGAAATGCAAGCATCTTACAGTAAGTCACAGGAAAACTGGGCGTTAGGTCTGTGCTCTGTGAACCACAGCGATTTTCCATTTTTTACTTCATGGAATTCAAGGAGCTGGCTAGAATATTTAAACCAGTTTGATTTCTGACTGTTTAGAGAGCACTTCTCTTCCCACACACAATTTTCTTCAGTTGTAATTAGCATCACCCAGAAGTCCTCAAATCAAGATCGGCCTCCTGAAAACTAAAGGTTGGACAATTCTGATAGGAGACACTTAGGTTTTATGTCCAGAGAAGTAGGCTGATGACCATTAGTGTATGCTGTAAGTTACGTGTCCTTACACAGGACATTCCTAATAACTGCAAAGGGCAAGGTGAGGTATCTTTTCTGATTTATTTTAGGTCGATGGGGATATTATTTGCTTTCTCACATTTTAATGTAAAAATAGTAACGCCCAGGCATTACGGCGACAGCTAAAGGAGGACAGATAGGAAAACCAACTCCATTAACAGAGTCTGTGGGGAATACTCCAGTCCAGCTATGTTACATTATTAAGCTGGCCGTGCAGCAACTTGAAAGAGACACAAAAGGGTCTTACTGCCAATGGCCTGCCAATGCCTGACAGCAATCATTTTAACTTTTGATGGACAAACATCTACTTTTTTGAATGAAAACCTCCTAAGCGCCCATCCAGCAAGTGATCAAATGCGTGTGTAATCTAAAACTAAATCTCCAAGGTGCTAGATCATTCTCTGGCCATTTTTCATAATGTTATCATTTATGGTTTTTTGCAGGTGACAAATAACATAAATACCCATTTACAATTGCAGTGACATCAGCGTAAAATGTTGTCTATCTTATGTCAGAACACGTAAGTGCCTCTTAAGGACTACATAATATATACTAAATACACACCCACAAAATTTACATCCATAGTGAGGATGGATGAGGATAGTTCTCCTCAGATAGGAAACCATAGAAAGAACCATCAGACGAACCAGATGATTGTTTCTGACGGAGTTGGATAGATGTGTGTTCAATATGGCCCAAAGTCTACTCAAGGTCAAACTCTCAATTTAAACTTGAAGCAAATTCCTCTCCAGTGAGCCATAATCCCCATCCAGTTAAAATTCTTCTCAGCCCAGTGACGAAGACTGATTGTTTTAACTATGACCAAAATCCACTAACAGAAATTTCAGAAAAGGCTGTCACGACCTATATTAAAATTCAAGCCATTTCAGTTCTTTTGTTGGAAGGAGAGCTGGTGAACTGGGAGAATAAGGAGGGGTGGGACTAGAGGAGTGAAACAGTTTAACTATCTTCCAACAGTAAGATAAGCAAACCAATTAAAAGGATTGTCATCCTGTAATTAGCAGAGAGCTCTATTACAGAGGGAGCTGAAGCTTTGTTGCACAACAAACAGTCATGCTTGCAATTTAATATGAATAATGAGCCAGATGCATGAACAAGACTATTAAATTGTTATCACAGGCAGCCGTCTCCCTCATTGATTAATGACTGAGTGTCACCAAGGAAAGGAACTCCATTTTTAAGTGTGGATCGTCATCATCAGTGTCGCCAAAGCAACCGGCTGTCTGCTTTTGACTTACCCCTGAATGTGGCAATTAAACCATTACATGAGGAAACAAAACAGTGATTGTTCTCTCATGTGGAAAACTGAAGGCTATTAAAGAAGAAGGGACTGGGGAAGCCAGATTTGTTTCTCAAGATAAACGCACCTGTGCAAGAACCACATTCAAGGTCAGAGCACATTCTCAATATGAAATTAATCATGGTCTCCCCCACTCAGTTTCAAATTTGATGCTAATCATAAAATTTTGAATAGTTTCATACACTAGTAAAAACCCAGCAGAACTAACAGAAAAACATGAATTAAAAAAAAAGGTGTGAAAAAGTTATTTTACAGTAAACAAAATCAACTTGCAGAAGGCATTAAGTAAGAAAATAGGTGAATTCTCTATATATGCTCTTTATAAAGAAAGTATTTATATAGAGAGAATATGTATATGCATATGCAGAGATAGAAGAACATACACTCCACAACTCATCCAAAATGTATGCTTCACTCTGTGTTTGGGGTTGTTTTTTTGTTGTTAGTTTTGTTTTTGGGTTTTTGTTAATGTAAGATTTATACAGAATGTTCTACCAAAAGCAGCTACAACCTGGCTTGTTCCAACTTACAAGCTTCCCGAAGTTTTTCCTTGTCGTAATGTAGCCCCTCATATTCTTGTAAATTAATCCTGTTCACTCTGATCCGCAGGCGATCTGGGATGGAATGAGGACTGCAAGAAAAGAAGAAAGCTTCTTAGACAAAGTGTTTCATGGAAGAGCAAAATGAAAATAGGATATGAAGTGATTTTACTCTTCTCTGAAAGAAGAAAAAGAGCAAGCCTCTTCAAAACTGGGCCAACTCCTCACAGGTCCATCACTGCGTTTAAAATTATGACTACCCACCACACAACAATATAGACGTTACACCTTAAATGACAAGCAAGATCAAGAAGCCCGTTCGCTGGCTGTGTGGTCTGGAACTGCAAAGGTTTTTCCGAGTTCCCTAATGTCTATTTAGCTACCCCTGCCCTCTGCAGTTTGCCTTTTTGTACATCCCTAGGGCCCTACCACAGCCAGTAAATCTGCCAAGCTGTGTTTCAGGACATGGATGCTTTCTTGGGAAGTCTCTCAGGACAACCATTCCTCTGCCTGTGAGAACATCAATCCTCATATCCCTGGAGGATCCTCATTCAGCATCTCTGTTCTGGGAAACAGGCACCAGAAATGTGGCTAAGAAATGGGTTTCCACAGTAGTGAGTCCAATACACAGAACCCAGGAGGACTTTCAAAAGCAAGTAGCAACACAGGAACCTCATTTCTACAGATTTCATCCAGATTTAGATGCCTCAACTGTCTATATAATTTTGAAACACTCAGTGGGTCCCTATCTATAAATTTAAGTGTCCATATATTGATAGAAAGTTGTCCTGAAAAGCTTTGTTTTGATTTCATGCTGGCTTCCACCTCACTGTAACCTATTATTTGATTTTGTAAGTTTAGCTGAATGCTGTGTAAATTAACTTGGCCACGTTTGCATTTTCCACTTTTAAAGAAAGACAGATAACCTGTGTATTACAATGCACATATCAAATGTCTGTCCTGTAAGAACTGGCCCCTGGCTCAGTTAAAAGTAGATTCTTCATCCTGTGCTTCCACCGGAAGACCATTTATTTTCTCTGTTTTAATCTAGTTATTAACAGAACTCTGCTAGTGGTATGACCACCGAATACACGCACTGCCTCGTAAAAGTTGAAATACTGTGGACTGTCATAAATATACAGGCTTACTTTTTTCTATGTCTCAGTTTTAAGATATTTGACCCACAGCATTTGCACTGCTAGTTTAAATGCCAATAAGAACAAGCTACATCTCAAAAATGTAAAGTTTTTTTTTTCTTTTTAAACAAGAAAGCAATTTTCTTTTTGACCTGAAAATAGGGCAGACCTGACAAAACACATGGTTTGTGGCCATCTCTTGGTAGAGCCACTGGGATGGCAATTAGCAATTATTTCAATGTTAGCTTATTGCATGCTTTCTCTCTGTTGGTATAAACAGCTCAGTCACATCTGGACAGATGAAAATAAAGATTGAAAATCAAGTCCCAGTTAAAAAAGCTCTACTGGCACAAGTAGTCTTTGCTTAAAAAGTGACACAGGATAATGAATCGAGGGTGCCTCCAAAACTGGAGTGTAAGACAACACGCTAGAAGGAGCTGCACTGAAGAAATTCACATTCTGACCAGGAGTTTCTATATTAATGATGAAAATAAACCTAAGATACATGAAGAATAGCTTAGAAGAAATCATAAATGCTTAACAGCAACAGCAAGACTGACACACTCAGAAACACATAGGCTGCCCAATATTTTTCCTGTGCTGATTGACAGGGACTGTTGCATCAAAGTGCCCCAAGATATCCACAAACTGCCCATGTTTAAGATAAGCTTTTGCAGTTTGATAACAGACACCTGGTATGGTAACTTCCCACACAGCTTCAGGGGGCAGCTAACTCAGTTGTCCTTATGTCATCCTACAGAGCAGCACTCTCCACCTGCAGACTCTACAGCTGGCTCAGCCACCCGGAGAAGATGAGAGCATGCAAACGGAGGGGAAAGGTGCATAGATGGAACAAGAACATAATTACACTGTCTTACACTCTTTCTTTTCTTTTTAAGACAAGCTTAAATGTCACCTCGCTGGCTGAGAAATGAACATAGTTTGAGGAACTATGTTCCTTTCCAAATTCTATAAAATGCAAGTTCAAAACCAAAAATCGTAGGAGACTTTATTTTTAGCCAAGAAAACATAAGAAAATGTTTAAGTCAGAAAACATAGGAATTTAACTGCATAGTCTTTGTCGGAGGGGAGAAAAATAATTCACTGCAAGTAGCACGGTTCATGAAAATGACAGATTGACAGCTCTGAAAAGTGAAGTCTTCTATGCACCGGTACAATACGGGAAGAAGCTATGCTGCTTTTCCCGTAATGTTGTGCCACCGCACATTACGATGAAGGTAGCTCAGTCTTCCAGCCGATCGGTTCACCACCTGGGGGTTGTCGGTAGGTGTGGGGAAGGGACTGCTTGTGAATTACCTCTACTTCTTTGAACTCAGCTGGGAGGAAAAGGGGTGGGGAGACAAGAGAACTCAGCAACTTCTTATTTCTGTTGTAACACTTGACCACACTACAAAGACAGCCATCCTTGCTATGTGCTGAATTAAGCCAAGTGTAAACCCAACCCAAAAAACTGTCTCAAACTGTTCTTTCTCCTGAAACCAGAACCAAATCTGTACTGTTGTGTTGAAATCTTTGAGCAACTCAAGCTGGAACTCTAGGAAAAATATGCTTTCCTATCCTCAGTTTAAAATAACCACTTGACCAAAAGCTGATACTCCTGCGCAGGAATTACTCAGCCCAGCCCAAGGGATGTTTGCCCTCCAAATCAGAACCACACCATAGCCACCCTCTAACTTGCTCTTTTCCATTTCTTCCTTGCTTCAGAGCTCATCTGTGTATGATGCTCAGACCCTCCCTTCTGCTCTGTGACCCTGTGCTGCGGTGCCCAGTGCTGCTCTCCATACCACAGGAAAAACAGTTTAGTACGGGAACTTTGTATCTTCCCAAGGTAAACTGTAAGTTTAACTCCTAATACAAGATCACCAACTCCTTTTTCTCTTTGATTTGTCCTTTTAGATCTTCCATAGCAGATATCTGAGTGATACTTGTCTTTCAACCATCCATTGCATCCCATCAGTCTGGCTTCCCCAGCAACCTACTGCTGTCCTTCACTGTTAAGAGATGAATTTGTTTATGTATTTTTTTACCTCTGCACTGTCTGTGCCAAATTTACTACAGCTACAAGATCTTTAATACTTCCCACTCACAATGTCACTTCCTCTCCTTCCACGCGCTGGCCTTTCTTATGTTCCTTAGTGTACAGCAGGACAGGAGTGTGCACGATACAGGCAACTGGAGACAAGCTATGCTCTAGTGTGCGAAATACTGGGGGCAGGGCAGGTGATCTCCCCAGCTTCCATGTCTCCCTGTGAGCTTGTCTCAGTCATTCAATTGTTTCCTTTTCCAGATGTTGAGGTGAAACAACTCAAGCAAGGCTTGGGTCACTAAAACAAACCAAAACCGTTAATGAATAATTTTTTGCCTGATCCAGAACAATCATCATTGAATCAGAAGTGATTTTAAAAGTTGCTGTTTCAGTATTTCTGTTTGGTACTTATATGTAACTATCATGTTTGAGTTTTCAGAAATGATAATTATTTCTATGGTCCCTGGTTTAGATAAGAAAGAGGAAGGGAAAAAAAAAAAAAGAGGAGTGATGTAGCCCAGTTCACACACCTGATCTTTGACAGAGGCAAGAATTCAACAGAACTCTTCAGCCCAAAATTAAATCCCTTATTCCCAAGGCCATCTACTTATTCTTCCCCAAGGCTACCGTCATTCAGGTAAAAGTTGGATTTTCAATAACAGTAGAGTGATTTTTTTGTGTTGCTTTTTTTCCCCACAGAGTGCCAGCAAGATATTTTACTTGTAGCTGAAAATGCAATATCTGAAAACATTTGGATGATTGTCTGCATAGTTATTATTACAAATAATTCTAATAACTGTCTATATTCTCCACTAAGATTTTTTTTAAATTATCATCAAGACCCAGGACTTTTTAGTTCTCTGGGAAGATAATGTAAGAAAAATCAGCAGAACAATCATCTTTGTACAGTGCTTTGCTTGTAACAACTCATTTGACAAAAATACTAGGAAAGCTGTGTAAAAGCAGTTATGGTAGTGCTTTTTGCTTCTCAGTGTCTAAGCACTGGTTCAAACGTGAACTTTCTTGGCAACCATTATCAATGAATTAATGGTAGACTTATGTCCTACCACACAACTGGCCTCATTTCAACATATCATCAAATGGATAATCTGGATATCACATGGAAGGGGGAGAAGAAAGGAAGACAGGGAAACAGAACAGCTTCTCGCTCTCTACAACTTATCTACAGACATTACCGCTCTCTACAACTACCTGAAAGGAGGTTGTAGAGAGGTGGGGGTCGGTCTCTTCTCCCAAGTAACAGGCGATAGGACAAGGGGAAATGGCCTCAAGTTGTGCCAGGGGAGGTTTACATTGGATCTTCGGAAAAATTTCTTCACTGAAAGGGTTGTCAGGCATTGGAGCAGGCTGCCCAGGGAGGTGGTGGAGTCCCCATCCCTGGAGGTATTTAAAAGATATGTAGATGTGGCACTTAGGGACATGGTTTAGTGGTGGACTTGGTAGTGATAGGCTAACAGTTGGACTCTCTGATCTTAAAGGTCTTTTCCAACCTAAACGATTCTATGATTCTCCAAGTGTATGTTTGGAGCCTTTATGTCAAGGTGAAGGGATGGTCATGTTGACCCTATATCCAGTGCTCAAGAAGACTTGCAAAAAAGGGAGGGGGGGAATGCTAAGCCTCATGCCAACATCTGCCAATCCTCAGTTAATTACCATCTGTCTCCCTGCAACCTCCCTGTGAGGGCAGGATAGTGTTTGGAGGCCAAGAGGAGAGAAAGACAAGACTGACTTCTGTAGCTATGCTGTCTCACTACCTAATGCCACATAAGAAAAGAAAACATACACTTTCTCTTTGCAAATGTTATTTCCTAGCTTGAAGCTAGTGGCAACCTATTGCATCTCCAGCATCACCTTTTTGAGTGAAATTAGTCCTTTCATTTGAAAAGAAGCAAGCCCTTTTTATTTACTTGGAACTGGACAAGGAAAAAGATCTAAAATCAACAGCAAATCTAAAATATTTTTGTTGCTCCAGGAGCCACACACACTCTCCAAAACCACCTTTTAACTAGAAAATATCAAAGAGGATACTTCCCATGCTTTTGTAAAAAGTATAATTTTTTGGTACATCAGTGCACTGTATATCTCTGAATTTGCTTCTATGGAAAAACCAAGCACACCATCTTAAATGTAATGTATTACCTACGGAGAAATAGTTCCTTTCCAGGTCAAGTGCGGGAGGGTAATCAGCTGGCAAGTGTCAGAGTTTCCCATTCTCCTGTTTCTCCTCCTGTTCACCCCCTTTTTATAAAGACATGGAACTACTACTATGTAAGCAACTGTGTGTGCTAAAACATACAACTGGAGAGAAACAGAACTTGCCATTTTGCCCATTTGAAAAGTTTAGCTATCTTAGTCGTAAAAAAGGTAACCTTGGAAACAGCAGCTTGCTATAGAAAATAAACTATTATCAGAAATATGAATGCCAAGAGGTCCTTTCTACAGGGTAGAGATTTTATATACTTAGCTAAGTCCAGTCACATACATACACACCTATGAATATGTATATATACACACATACACAAAAAAACCATTTATCCAGTGACTGAAATCTGATGGTTTTGTTCATGATTTATTTGCAAATACTCTTCGCTCTGTCAGAATATGGTTGTTGGCTGACATTATATTAACGTTTCACTACATTATTTTACCTACACAATATAGCATTGGCTCTAAAATTCACTACGTGAATATTCATTCTTTGTGCTATCAGACTGGCAATTGACACTAGGGAATATTGTCCTCATCATCCAGCTAATTAACTCATTCACTTACAGAACTCATGAGCTCCATACAGAGCTCTATTTAATGCAGCTGAGGAAAACACTTCCACCATCAATACTTCTGTAGTCTTCACAGATCCTGATAATAATCCATATTATTATACCAATTGCACAGTTTGTCTTGTTCAGACAAACTCAGTGTATTCAGAAACCACAAAGCTTAAGTACATAAGCATGTCCATGTAAAAGCTAATAACAGGGTGATGAATGTCACTGAAAGCAAACATTAGTACAGTATTTATAGAAATGGATTTTCTAAACACTGTATAAAACAACTTGCTCAAATGTAAGGAGAGGAAGAAAAGCTTTCCAGATGCAGCAGTAGATAATTTATAAATAAATTTGGGGGGATTGCTGCACTGCAATTCGACCTAAAATATTTAAATTTCTTACACCTATTATTCTTCAAAATGTTGTATTACATAGTCAATGAAAAGTAATTTAAAGTATGAATGAAGTAAAGAATGAATTCCATTACCTCCTAAAAAAAACTAATTAAGAACCTCATTCACCAAACACACCAATCCACAGAATTACATCCTAAAGGTCATATGCCCCATGGGACCATAAATACAGATTCAGGTCAACTGAAACATTCTGTTCATTCATGTTGATTAGCTATAATAGTTTCACTTAAACACAAACCAAAATATCAATCTTCTCAAATTGGGAGCATAGATAAGCTAGTTTACTATACTGAATTTTATCTGATGGACTTTTGATTAGCATGGACCAGAAGTGCACATTCAGGGCATTATTAAATAACAATCCAAATGAGCCTTGTAGAAAAGCTATACACATTATTTAGTTGGAACAAACTATGAAAGATTCTACAGAGATGCTCTGAGCTCCTCTCAAAATTATTCCACTCGCATAAAAAGAAATATGTAATTTCAGTAATAGAGAATTATTTTCTTTCCTTTTTTAGCTGTAAAATGGCTGAACAGTACAAGGAAATTGTATTACTTTCTATCAGACAAACAACATTTGAATTTTCCACAAGAATACAGACGATCACCTAGATACTGAATAATTCCTATTATAAGAAAAAGGGCATGCTTTCTGGAAATTCTTAAAACTTGTAGACATTCATTAACATAATAGTTAACTTAATGTTTTTTAAGTCTACTCCTCTGGCACTGGAACAGGCTGCCCAGGGAAGTGGTGGAGCCACCATTCCTGGAGGTATTTAAAAGATGTGTAGATGTGGCATTTAGGGACATGGTTTAGTGGTGGACTTGGCGTGATAGGTTAATGGTTGGACTTGATGATCTTAAAAGTCTCTTCCAACCTAAACAATTCCATGATTCTGTGCGAAGATATCCATCCTATGGTACACCAGGTTACACATCAGGATCAGAACCACTCTTTTTACAGGGATGGGTCTTAGAAAGTCAACATCGTGCTAGATAAACTGTTTATAAGGTGAAGCCATTTTTAACACCACCCACCCCTCTGCTTGGAATTGGTTACCAAAGAAAAGGTATGCATTTGTTTCCCTCCTATGCCTGAGCTATAGCATTTTGGGGATTCTAGAAATGTTACCATCACCACCACCACTACCTCCCCCCTCACCAAAAAAAACAACCCCAAAACCTAAAACTACAGAGCTTTGACAGGAAAGAATGAGAAGGACTTATGTTTTTTAAATCCCCTTCATTCCACCACTTGTTCAAAGCTGCAGAAGCAAAGCCACACGTACCTATTCTGAGACTACCAGCAGAACCTGATCTACTTCCATTGACCAAGAAAACACACTCAGCTTTTGATGAAGCTGTGACTTCCTCCCCTCACCCTTATTAATCGTCCAGCAACAGGCAAGAGGATGCCAGCCAACTCGCTTGGAGCACAGCTGGTTTTCCCAAGAACCGTGCTCCTGCCTCCAGTCACCCAGGAAAGAAAACAGGCAAGGCGCGCTTGGTCCTGCCCTTGGCACTCCTGCACGGCCACCTGATAACACTTCTGCCATGCCACTAGGTTGATTCAACTGGGAAGACAGACTTTTAAATTATATATGCCCTAATCCCTATATCAATTATTTATGAACCCTGTGAACCATTTCTTATGCTTTGTGTCTGCATAGAGAAAGGAAATAATAACAATAAAAAAAAACAGTGCAACAACTCTACAGAATCAGCAACAAATTTCTGGTAGCTCTTCCAGAATACAGCCCACACCAGCCTACACACATACAGATTTTAATATGATTCAGTCACCGGAAAAGGAAAATAAAATCTTCTACTGCCCCTCCCTTGCGAAAAGTAAACTTTAGAAAACATCAGTCTCCTCTGGGGCATGTTTGCAGTGACAGATTAATGAATTACCTATCTCCTAGAGAAGAAATAAACATGCAAAATTAATTAAATGTTCCAGTGTTTAGAACAATTGGAAAAAAGAAAGCAGCAACCAGAGGAGAAAAAGAAATTAACCTTACTTTTGAGATCTCAGTGGCAGAGCTTGGAAATGATACATTAAGAATAAGTGTGGTTTTGACAGCATTTATCTACTTAAAACATAAGAACTGTCCCAACAGAGCAGAATCATCCAGCCTCTTCTGATGGAGAAATTTCAGTGCTTCACGACAGTCCACTGCTATTTTAAGGCAAAGCTCTTGCTAAGCTCTGTACCTAAAAAAAAATACTCCTAAAATACTCCTAAGTTCCTCCACATATTTTTTTTTTCTTCCATTTGATGTTATCCCAGATAAGCCAGGTTAACTCAACTGCACTAAACCCTTTTGCACTTTCTTACCTCACACTTGCCTCAGCAAGTACTCGAGCATTTTGCTGTATAAAGGCTAGACCTACATATACACTTAAACATGTGCCGAAGTGCCAGGTAGAATCCTGGTCTTCGTCTTCCTTCCCCTCTCCATGCTAGCTGTAGTTCTCTCGTGCTTTACACGTCCAAGCACGGTGGATTCTCCGGTAGCAATGATCCCACTAAACAGAAGTCCACACGCTAAACAGGAAAAACTGACAAAGAAAAGATGAAACTCGATTTCCTATAATTCACGTAATGGAGAAAAGGGAGAAGATATAAGCATTTTCATCCTTACCTATGCATTTGGAGAATAGCTTACTCTCTAACACTTTCTCCCTTATGCCTCATCTCCTACTGTTCTTTATTAGACTCTCCTCCTATAGACAATACCCATATTCAACCTAACCCACAAAGCTGATTCTGTTTGGCATTTGGATCTCTAAAAGCAAAAAATTATTTGCTATTACCCCTTTGCTATTCACCCAGGTTTTATATGCCTACCTTGCTGCAATCATTACTCTGTAAACTCTATAAAAGAATATAAACTACTTACAAATAAGGTGATACTTATATTTTCATTTATAAAGATTTTGTAATAATAATAATTAAAAAAAAAAAATCACAGCGCATTCACAGTGCTTATTTCACTTGTAAAAGGACGGTAAGAGCTATGTAAGTCAATTATGTTTTATTTTTCAAATGGTAATTTTTTTCAGAACTACTTTGCATCAACCATACAACACAGATGTACTATCACACATGCATCCTTCTCATCTCAACTGAACATCCACCTGGAAAATGCAAGTCTTCACCTTCCTTTTAAAAGAGGCTCAATTAAGAATACAACGCTTGCATTTACTTATGCACCCTGTATAAACATTTGAAATGGATCACACTATAGTTCTACTGTCTCTGCAAAGACTATATGTGCCTAATAATTTTGGCTGTCCCAAATTCCCATGCATATCCTGCTGCAGAAAACCTGAAATTTATCTAAGACAGGCTGTATCTATCACCAGGTCTCCACAGAATCTGCCCTGCTGTTCAATACTAACTGGAACTCAGGCTCTTTCCATGTTGTTCAACAAAAAAAGGAACATTTGAATCTCAAAGCCCTCACAATCCAAATCAAATTTCCTTAATACCTCATGGGTTCTTATTTTAATTTGCCAGACACATTAATTGGCAGCCACAGTGCAACAGCACGTTTAATCTGTTTTTACAGATTTTAAGATACAGAACATCTTTGACTTACAAATTAGTTTGGGGCTCACGAGTCTCCCTCTCCCTGCTTTATCCTGACAGCTGATATCAAATGGGACATTCAAATGAACTGTATCAAAACTTGGAGGTCATTTTCCAAGGGATATCCCTCAACCTGAAAACAATACCCATTGTCCCAGACCCATGGCTTACTTAATGTTCTGTGTAAGCAATAAGGCTTATCTCAACTTTTTTTCTAGAGGCTTGCTTAGATACTGAATCAGTGAGAGAAGTTGTATTACTTTCTGCTCCTCAGCAGAGTACAGCAAACATGATCCAGGGGTAACACACACTGAATTGGAAATCTTTCCTTGTTTGCAAAATAACAATGAGGAACTTGCAGCTTTCTGAAAGTTTGCAGAACCACAGAATGGTTGAGGTTGGAAGAGACCTCTGAAGGTCATCTGGTGCAACTCCCTGCTCAAGCAGGGCCACCTACAGCAGGCTGCCCAGGACCATGTCCAGGCAGCTTTTGAGTACGTCCAAGTAGAAAACTCCACAACGTCTCTGGGCGACCTGTGCCAGTGCTCAGTCATCCTTACAGTAAAAACATTTTTCCTGATCTTCAGAGAGAACCTCCTATGTTTCAGTTTGTGAGTTTGTACCCATTGCCTCTTGTCCTGTCACTGGGCACTGCTGAAAAGAGCCTGGCTCTGTCTTCTTAGAATCATAGAATCATTTTGGTTGGAAGAGACCTCCAAGATCATCGAGTCCAACCGTTAACCTATCACTACCAAGTCCACCACTAAACCATGTCCCTTAGTGCCACATCTACATGTCTTAAATACCTCCAGGGATGGTGACTCCACCACTTCCCTGGGCAGCCTGTTCCAGTGCCTGACAACCCTTTCGGTGAAGAAATTTTTCCTAATATCCAATCTAAACCTCCCCTGGTGCAACTTGAGGCCATTTCCTCTCATCCTGTCATCTGTTACTTGGGAGAAGAGACCGACACCCATCTCTCTACAACCTCCTTTCAGGTAGTTGTAGAGAGCGATAAGGTCTCCCCTCAGCCTCCTTTTCTCCAGACTAAACAACCCCAGTTCCCTCAGCCTCTCCTCACAGGACTTTATACCCTTTCTTGAGATACCTATAGACATTGATGAAATCCAACCTGAGCCTTCTCCAGGCTAAACAGTCCCAGGTCTCTCAGCCTTTCCTCATAGGGGGGATACACCTTAGTCATCTTCATCACCCTTCACTGAACTCTCTCCAATAGCTCTACGTCTCTTTCGTACTGGGGAGCCCAGAACTGGACCCAGTACTCCAGGTGTAGCCTTACCAGTGCTTTGTAGAGGGTAATGTTGTCTGCAGGCAACACTCATAATGCAGCCCAGGATACCATACCATTAGCCTTCTGTGGCTGGAAAGCTGTCTGGTGGAAAAGGACCTGGGGGTGCTGGTCAACAGCCAGCTGAATATGAGCCAGCAGCGTGCCCAGGTGGCCAAGAAGGCCAACAGCATCCTGGCCTGTATCAGAAATAGTGCGGCCAGCAGGACTAGGGAGGTGATTGTCCCCCTGCACTCGGCCCTGGTGAGGCTGCACCTCGAGTACTGTGTTCAGTTTTGGGCCCCTCACTACAAGAAACACATTGAGATGCTGGAGCGTGACGAGAGAAGGGCAATGAAGCTGGTGAAGGGTCTAGAGCACAAGTCCTATGAGAAGCAACTGAGGGAACTGGGGATGTTTAGTCTGGAGAAAAGGCGGCTGAGGGGAGACCTTATCGTGCTCTACAACTACCTGGAAGGAGGTTGTAGAGAGGTGGGGGTCGGTCTCTTCTCCCAAGTAACAAGTGATAGGACAAGAGGAAATGGCTTCAAGTTGCACCAGGGTAGATTTAGATTGGATATTAGGAAAAAATTCTTCACTGAAAGGGTTGTCAAGCATTGGAACAGGCTGCCCAGGGAAGTGGTTGAGTCACCATCCCTGAAGCTATTTAAAAGACATGTAGATGTGGCACTTAGGGACATGGTTTAGTGGTGGACTTGGTAGTGATAGGTTAACATTTGGACTCGATGATCTCGGAGGTCTCTTCCAACCAAAACGATTCTATGATTCTTTGCCACAAGTGCACATTGCTGGCTCATGGTCAACAGGGTGTCCACCAGGACCCCCAAGTCTTTTTCTACAAAGCTGAAATTTGCTCTTAAAATTATTTAGTCCGTTTTCCCAAATAACTCTTGGTTTGTTGAACATTTATGTGCCATCTATTGCATGGGCTCAGTCTTTAGAACAGAGAAGTGTTGGTGGACTTTCTTTTAGCATATACCATTGACTTTCTTCTATGATAGAATAAGAATCATTCCTGGAATCAAGTTTCTGCTCTGAATACCTGGATTTATAGCTCTGAAATTTCTTATTTTCAATATGTATTTCAAATTGTTTCTTTGATAGTCCTAACCTGTTTGAAGAGCTGTCCATCATAAGAGTTGCAAAGACAACAAAAGAGATGCCAACACAAAGCATGTCTTTTTTGACTGAACAGTACAAAAGCATTTCTGAAGCCAAACTACACTGCCTGAGTTGACATATATTAAGCTGGATTTTGGTTTTTTGTTGTTTCAGTTTTGTGGGAGGTATTTTTGGTTGGGGTGTTTTGAGGGTGGGTTTTTGGGTTGGTTCGTTTTTGGGTTTGGGGGGTTTTTGTTGTTAAATTGTGGACACACACAGATTTTCATAATACTCCATGTTTCCATAGACATGATGAATTAGATGATACCAATATACGAAGATACAATGGTACAGGTGTATTTAAGTGCCAATTCACTACATTTTAAAAAAGACATTAGGCTTTTGAATAATTTAGCTACTATCTAGCAAGTTAGTACAGTGGAGTGGCTGACAATCAAGATATTACCAAGAGGGGTGGAGAGGGGTGTCTTCATCTTCAATGCAGCTGCAGCCAATATTATGCCACTCCTCTGAGGGACTAGTTTCCTGTTTTGATCAGCTCTATCTGGAGGTATGGCTTATGGCTGAGTTTGTTTACAATATATCTTTTGTTAAAGCCAAAAGACAAGCTCTCATCTCAACTGTTTCCAGGGATGGTGCCTGGTGCTTAACTTCAGATCTGCTTGTCACTATGGATTTGTTTGGCGAGCTGGACTCTTGGCTGAACCTGGTCACCATCACCAGACATGCCCTGCTCACCTTACTTGGGTCCTGTGGAGCTGTCCCTTTGCCGGTGAGGCCACTGCCCTGTGCCTGCCATGCTGTCACCTGAGCTCCCGCTTCCCATTTGTCACAGGATTTTACTGCCCTGACTCCTAATTGAATGACACACAGGGTAACGGCAAAAAACTATGGAACTTTGAAACTAGAAAAAAGCCAGATACTCACACACTGAAGGAATCGGGGGGAGCTGAGACTCTCCTCAGGTCAGCAGACTGCACTTTATGGATACTATAGCCAGCAGGAAATGAGTGGCCAGGAAAAAGGCAGCACACAGTGTGGACAGACAAGGAAAAAGGCAGAGAGAGAGAGAGAGAGTGGAAGAGAAGAAAGACAGAAAAAGACATACAACATTTAAACAGAAACAAAAGGAATGTGTCACATAAAAGTTGAATGAAGACACATGCAGAGCTCCAAGTTCACACTAGGAAGCCAAGAGCAACAGAAGACATGCAAAAGGAGAAAAATCACTGCTACATGGCACACAGGAGCTTTCTAAAGACACAAGTGAGGAGGACCAATGGCAAGCTAGGCAGATGGTTATACAAGGAAGACGACAAGCCTCAGGATTTGTTCCACAGGCACTGAAAAATTTCAAGGCAGCAGATTTCGGAAGCAGGTCCAGAAATGCAAACAAACACCAAAGCCAAGATCTGAATGGATGGAATTGTCTCCAGAGGTTGGCCAAGTTTAGTTAACGTTTAAGAAAAAAAAAATAGTAATAATAATACCCTTACTGGAGATTTTGTATCCACAATGACAAATTGCTGTCTCCATTCTTCTTTCATGTACCTTAGGGAAACATGCATTTTATATACAGTGACTCCGAAGACTGACTCTCTTTTAATGTTTATACTCAAATGGTACCTTTGTTTCTCTCAAGTGTATGGAATATGTTTTATGTATAAGCTCTTCTTTCTTCTTTCTCTTCCATTACGCAAGACATTCTTCCTCAACCCAAACTAAAAGCCAGTGAAAGCAAAATACCATCTTTTGAGGTTCAGAAAGTGATCATTAACTGAAACTGAGCAGCACACTAAACTGTAGTTTCTAATCAGAACATGACTCCTGGAAAATTAAACCACAACTTCTCTTCTTATTCCACAGATATTTTGCTTACAGCTCACAAGAACCACATTCTTGGCTTGATCACAGAAAATCAAGCTATATGTTGTCTCTTTCACATGTTACCATGATCAACAGTGGAGAACAGGAATGAGAACTTAGCCAGCAAGTCTTTCAAAGAGGGAGAATAAGAACATAAATCACTCTTTTGCAGAAAACCTGAGTCTGCTGATCTGGCTGTAGCAAAAATTTGCTTTTGCTGGTACAAACAGAAAAGACACATGAGAAGAAAAGAAACTCACCTTTTTTTCCCCCACAACCCCACTATCTGCCTTGTTTCAATCCATAACCAAGTGTGAACAGCATCAACTTATCCTGTATATACCTTGCACCTAAAAAGTTCCTTCTGGATTGAAACACTTAATTGGATTGTTACTTATCTCCCTTGTAGAGCAATGCATTGCACGATGAGGAAGAGATTATACCTTCCTTTTATGTTTGGACAGCCTCCATTAGAAATTAGAAGCAGCACTGTAACTGTATTCACCAAGTAACGACTTTCCTCCACTATGCTTCAACTCAATATTTTAAAGTTATCAGAAGAGTGCAAACCATAAACAGGTCATCTTCACTCAAGAGTACTCATATAATCTGTAGGTCACATCAAAACAGCTTAACTTTCCAAAAGGAAATATTAAAAAAATGAATACTTGATGAACAGCAAGAAGAGAGATCACTAGTTGCAGTAACTAGTCCATATATAATTTGGGACAATTCATATACTGAGAAAGTTGTTTGTAGGCAATTCAGCAGTGAAAGATGAAATAACTGAATAAAACATTACTTGCCAGTAATTCGCCCAGCTAGGACAAAATGCAGCACATTATATTTACTTGTTCCCTAATAGCTTGGACGAAGCTTTTCATGCTGCTGCTGTCAACAGGGAAGGGAGGCTCCTTCAGTTCAAGTAGCCCCACAGAAACACTAGAATTTTGTTCCTTAATTTGATTCCATGGCCTACCTTTTCTTTTTTTTTTTTTTTTTTTAATTAGAAGACTAGAAAAGACTAGGAACTTTTACACTGTCAAAAGTGCTGCTGAATTTTCCCCACACCTTGAAAAAGGCAAACTATTCAGTAACAGATAAAACAAGGACTTTCAACATATAGGAATTTTTACTTTTTCTACCTTGAAGGTCCTTGTAGAACCACATGAGGCAGGTTATGTGCAATTAGAAGGTGCTGAAAGCACAATAGTGGGAAAATGGAGGGGAAAAAAAACAGGTCAAAAAAGGTCAGATCCCTTTTTCTCATATACAAATGTCCTCTCAGAACGTCTACAGGTTTTGAAGAACAGTTGCAATCAGGAAGATGGGCAACTCTTACAGTCATAAGAGAACCATGTTTCTAAGCCCACCCGCTCTCAAGTGAAAGAAGCATGAAATGTCTTTTCTTCTCACTAAGCTATATGTTGCATATGAGCTCTTCAATTTTAAAATACTATTATTCCCCAGAAACTCAAGCGCACCCACAAGGCAAACAACAAACTTGCCGTCCTTTCTAAACCCCCTCTCCTTAAAACCTCCAGAACAAAGGAGAACAGGGTAAGAAAACAGAAACACAGTGTAAGACTTGTTCAAATTAAGTCTTTTTCTATTTATGACACTGGGCAAGCTAAAACTCCAGAGAGCATTCCTACTGCTCTCCTTATCTAGCAATAATATCAAAGCCAACAATAACAGCAACTCTGCATTACTGTGATGCAAGATAATTTTTTAATCACTTTCCTCGCAAGGAGTTCAAGAACAGATGTCTAACAATTAGTGGGATAGCTCTAGACCCGCTTACTTATCTCACACATCTAACATTCATTTGACAGTCATAAGAGAACAATCTATCATGTTCAATCAAATATAAGGCTTTCTGGGAGATTTCAATGGAACAGGGAGATATATTACAGATATCAAGTTAAGAAATGTAGATAAACATATTTAATTGAAAATTTTCTCTCTTGTGAAATACTGCAAATCAACATCACAGTGAATGAACTTCTTACAATGCTAAATGCTTCCTAGAGTTTAACCTTTAACACGCCATTTACTTTTTATCATGCCAGGGGACTCAACTCTTCTCTCTTATTCCCCTTCAACACTTGAGAGCAAAGCACATACACAGAGAGATATATATAGATATAGAAGCAGATATAAGTATATACACACACCACTTCTGATACATGAGGCGGAGACTAGAGTCCCTGACAGATCATTTGTATTTTCCCAAAACACAGGTCCGCAGACAAATACCTCAGCCAAATCAAAATGGCTCCGACAGCAACGTAGTCTACCATAGCACATTGAAATCAAGCTAAACCACAAAGAAGATCCTCTTGACAACAGGCATATACTATGAATCCGTATTTTCCTACCACAGTTTAAACTCAGATCTCAAAATCCAAGCCTGACCATGCTAATTACCAAATTGAAATACCAGGAATTTTAAGTTTACATTTGCATTAGCCTCCCTCAGTGTAGAAAAAGATGCCCCGGGATTGCTCCCTGCGGAATTCTAGCTTTCACAAATGATTGAGCTGTTGTGGTTGGATGATATCAGGCATCGCTGCCCACAGGCAAGAGTCTGCTGTTCTTCACTGCTCAAGAGAGATGAGAATACTTTCTGTATTTTCCAGGCAAATAGGAATTGCACATTACAGATATGGGCTTCTCCTGAAGCTTAAAGCATTAGTCTTGGTAAGAGAACACAGAGTGCTAAATTGAACAGGAAGATGTTGAAAGTAGCCAGGGAGGCTTTGATTACATGAACAGATTGACAACCAGCGGCTGACAAGAAGATCTAAAGGGCTGGAGTCAAAGTTTGAAGTGAAGCAATATCTTCCACTAGTTGACACAGTTGAAAGACACAGACAACCTTTAAGATACCTGAAGAGAAAAGGTGTGCCTGAGACCTTGACTGTTTTTTCCAGTTATATGAGTTAGTCTAATGAAAGATATTACATTTCTTCATAAAACTTGCCTCACCACTACAGCTGCAACATTAAAATCCCCCACCCACCTCCCTAGAAACATTAAAACCTCAGTGCATGGCTGTTTGAATGAAATGTGGATCCTTGATAACCTTAGGCCTTCAGCTCGGTAGCTTTGTACAAGGGACTGACTGTTTTGCTTCACTTTAAAATACTTGATGAAAAACAGCAAAGGCACTTAATATGTCACTTGTTTTAGCAGCATTAAAGACCTGCATAACTACAATAATCAGTTCTACAAAATAATCAAAATTATTTTATTGGATGGCCATTTTCATAGGTCAAAATTTCAATATTTAGGGTTTTTTTTATTAAAAATATCTCTGCAGTGCTTACAAATAAGGTTTAATTATGAAAAGGAATGTTAGTCCTGTCTGTTTTCTTCTTCACATGTTCCTGGTTTCCAGTTACCTTAGCTTTTCTCTATTAATCTTTACAATACTTATTTCTCATTTGGGTTTTTATACTGAGGAAGGATTCCCTACAAAGTGTAAACAGCCCTTTCTGGACCTTCAGGTCCTTCTCCATAAACAGTGCCAGGCAGCATGCTCCCACAGCAGAGACTACAAGATGTCCTGAGTAATTCTTGACTGTGGCAATTTGTTACAGGGTCTCCAATGGAGCTTAAAAAGCAGACCAATAAAGTTGAGAAAATGAATCAAAAAGAACTTCAAGGACAAATGGCATACATATGCAGAACTGCCAGAAGCCAAGAGGCACACTGCTGAGCCTGCACAAACCTCTCTAAATAAATAACTGAAAGATACAACACCTTTTTAAAAGCAAGACAGAGAGTAACCCAGAAGATAAAAGAATAAAAGAAAATCAGGTAAGTATTTACAATATGGTGGAAAGGGAGTTCAGAAGGTGTGAATATTTTTTTTTTTAAGTGCGCTGCAAGTCCAGTACATGCAAAATCTGTGACTGAATATGCTGCCCCAAACAGGCCTCCTGCCATTAGGACATGCACATATCCAACTCACTCATTCAGCAAAGGCATGGATGTTCTCCTCTTGCTCTTCTGCACCATGTTGGCTTGGTTCCTTAAGGAGATCCGAATGAGTGAGGGAGCCAACCGACATGGTTCGCCATCCACTTGCATGGGGATAGACTTGTATGTTAAAAGTGTCACCTCACGGCACTGATGCAACCTCTCTCCATGACCACCCACCTGGAGAGCAGCCTGCAAAGAAACAAAAACCAACCAAACAAAAAAGACCAAACAGAAAAGAGAAAGAAAAGACACCTCAGAACAGATAGTTGAGGCAGTTAACAAATCCAAAATGGAGTTTTGCTGACAGCATCCATTACACAGTGTTCCATGTGTAAGGCATTCTAACAAGTACAATGAATGTATTTTCACTCAAAAATTGCAAAGCAGTACTTGAAATTTCACAAAGAAAAGCGATGGACCACAGGGAAATGTCTAACCATATGCATTGCGCATCTCATCACCTTGGTATATGTCAAGCATATTACACACACACATGTAAATACATATACACACACATGTGCATGCACAAATGAATACTTGTGTTCATTCTTAAATGTTTCAATTTGTTTTGGTTGGTTTGTTTGTTTTTACACTAACAGTAATGCCACGAATTATTTCCTCTTTAAAACAACAACCCTAATCAAGTACATCTGTGAGACAGAAAAATTATTTCCCCTTCCTGAACAGAATACAGTCCTTAATGTGAATTAGATAAATTTAAAATCCTTATTATGAAAGCTTAGACAGCAACTCAACCTCAAGACTAGACAGGCTGAAAAGAGCAAGCAGAAGGACCTTGTTAAAACAATTAAATATCATGTTCAAGAATTCATTTCAAAGAAATGAAACAAGGAGGGCAATGAGCAGAACCTTCAAGTTCTAGGCAGATACATTTGGGCAGAAATGTATTTTTTTAATTAGTATAATTATGTGACTATCAACTCTCATCTATCAGATGCAGGAAAAAAATTCCTATATTAATGCACTACTAACAGAAAACAGCCTAAACACAAGTCAAGACCTTAATCCTGCTCTATGTGCTTAATGTTATGGAACAACTGATAACATGATCAATAATATTCATAAAAACACTTCTTCTACAGTACTTCTCTCTCTTGGTCTCGCAGACCACCTTGGGTATGACCAAGCACATCTGGGAGGCATACAGAGCAAGTTAAGATTATATCAATACAGTCTAGGGTTACAACGGTCCCTCAGCATCACAACCGATGTAGACTTGTAGACCCTCAATTCTGAACTAGGCTTCCCTTAAAGAGAAACAGCAGCTTAAAGGGCCCTAACTACTAAAATTCAGTCCCAACTAAAATTGTCAGTAGCTTTTGAGATCTCTCTAGCCACTGCGAGTGGCTAGAGCCACATTAGTGGCAAACCCAAAAAAGCTTCCAACTGAAAACTGCCAGTTGGTACACGCTAAATGGGCTTTTGACAGCATTTCCAAAAACATACCGTAAAATCTTCAGGGCTGAAGGAATGAAGGTTCATTCCACAAGATCTACTATGCTAGCACACAAAATTTTTCTTACTTGTGTATTATTTCCCTAAGCCACTAGAGCCATCAAAAAAGAGGCCAAAAAAGAATCCTTAACCCAGACAGACTTCTAAAGCAATGATTGCTGATCAAGGCGACCTTTTACTTTTGCTTACTTTGAAGATTAGATTTGTTGGAATTTCTCTTGGAGGAAACAAACACCGTTATCATGAGTATTCACTGAAAGTGATATGCACTGAGGGCAGGTCACACAACAAAGAAGCGTGTGAGTTTAGTGAAAACAGGCTTATCCATGTTAGCTTTAACCTAGTCCACACAAGACATAGCGGCAACAAAGGCCTAAGAGTATGGACTTAAGCATGATCTACACAAACCTGCCGGGAAGCCCTGATATGTGCCTTCTGTTGGCCACGCTAAGTTCAAGCTGCAGTGCCGTAGGTAGATTAATGCCAGCACGGGGATAACTACCAACTCTGACTGCATTTAATCATCCTTTGAGGAGATTGTCACTGTGTTTGACCACTGTGATAGTAGGACACTAGGGTATCTACAGTGAGATTGCTTTTATGGTAACTCAGCTTGAGTTCACTTTAAGGACAGCATTGACAGAAAGTGCACTGATAAATCAAAATTGCTGCTTGAATTTTCTTTTCCTAGCAGAACAAAAGGAGAGATAACATTTGTGCCAGAAATATTACTAAATTCTCCACAGCTACTACTAAATTTTCACAACATTTTTAGTGGGCACATGGAAACTGTATGGGCATATAATTTTATATAATATTTCATATTTATTTCCAGTAGCAAGTTTTACAAAAAAATTTTGAACTTTTATGCCATAGATTGAAACATACAAAAGAGAAAAAGAAACAGCAGTAATTATTTGGCCATAGAACATTCCCACAGTAAAAACATGCCTGCATGCTGTTCTTACTGTAATAATCTTGCCATTTAACTTGGAAGCACTGCACATGCAAATTAGCCATATTTTGCAAAGAAGGGTTTCTTATTATTAAATAACACTTTCATTAGAAAACTACAATCTGTCCCCCTCATGTAAAACCTAACAGCAAGAGCATGCTTTGGCCTTAGCTGAATATGTGAAATCATGGTGGTTCTTCAGGAATGAGGACAGCTTTGCACTCCGTAGTGCTGCCCACAGAATTCACCAAGTCTGGTAGCACCTGCAGGAAGGGTGGCACCCGCAATATACTCACCAGCGAGGCCATGGTGAACCCAATGACTTCAATGTAGCCATCATCATGGCGCTGAGGCTCAAAGTCTCTGTGATCTCCAGGGTTTCCCCAGGGCATTGTGCCAGCACAGTACCTACAGAAAGAGGTTTGGAAAGCAAGCTTTGAGAAAGCAGCTTGCCCTGACGGGTCCTGACTAGTAGCCTGACTATTAGCCTGTTCTGCTGTCCTCTAGAAGTGTTCAGATATCCATTCCAGGATTCAGTTCAGAGACAATTAAAAGTTATGCTGGCAAGGACTGGACAAAAGGGAAAACCTGTCTTTTGTTTCCAAGCTGGTACACCGTCCTAAGTGTATCCATCATAATCTTTAGCAGGTTCCTCTGTGAGAGGAAAATGGGGAAATACCAGGAAATAGATAACAGAGCAGCAGCACTTTGTTCTCCCCCCTTGCTTTGCTTTCTGCAGATGAGCCATTGAGCCAGAAAGCTGCTTAGCCCCCCTGCTAGGCAGGCACGGGGCTGCAGCAGCAACTCCAGCCTCGGAGTTCCGTTTCCTCTCTCCCTGCTGGCTCAGAAGCTGTAACAGCACAAGGAATGCAAAATGTTGCATAGCTTGAGGAGACAGGGAGAAATAAGAAGCAGGAACAGATGCAGCTGTGGCGTCTGTCTTTCCTACCATTAAAGAATGGATGTAAAAGTGATCTAAGGGTGATAGAAGGGGAAACTTTGGAGAGGAGACACCAAGTAGAAGCTTGCAGTGAGGGAGGTGCAGGACTCAAAAGATCAAGTGCTTGGGACCGCATGTGGAGCAAAGTGGTCTAAAGCATGTCTAAAGCAGTGGCCTCCAAAGTGGGGTGCACACACCACAGGGAGCATGCAAGAAAAATCTGCAATTGACAAGACAATTGGGGTGTGTGAAGAAAATATTGTTTATACTTTTAATAAATAAGAAAAAAAACATTAAAATAACGTTTGTTTCATCTTTACCACATCCTTTCCTCATGTCTATCTTTGTGTATGTTTTATAATGTATGTAATATATAAATTAGTGCATGTATATAATTTATAAATAAATATACATATATTGGGGGAGTGCTCAAAAATTTTTTTACTGATAGAGATGCACAATCAAAAAAAGTTTGGAGACCACTGCTCTAGAAAGCAGGAGATAGAAAACTTTTAAGAATACAGCTATATTTCTGTTTGGGACACCTTCTAACACATTAAAAACCAGCACTTCTTTCAACAGTTTGGTGTTCCTTTACAAGAAAAAATTATTGATCCTTTTTCCCCCCTCTGCTTTTTTCCCCGCCTTTTTTCCCATTCTGCCTCCAATTAAGGAAAAGACCAGGCATCTGTGTCTTTACTAGCTTGCATGCAGGTTAGGTGCACAACTTTTGAAAGCGTGTTTGTTAATCAATCATTTCTACTATCTCTGTATCAGGATATTCAACTTTTTAAAGGATGGTTTAGCTGCACCCTGAACTCTGATCCCATTCTGTATTGCTACCTAACAGGATTATAAGCACCTAGCTCTCAAGGAGGCAGCACAGTGGCAATACTCTTCCTTCACAACCACCCAGTCTAGGACAACTTGTAGGGTTTGTTTGGTTTTTTTTTTTTCTTTTATAACTCCAAGCATCTGTCTTGGTCTTACCTGGGTATGTTTAAAAACACTATACACTGGAACTTCAGCTCCTGGATCTTTGGAGTCAGGTCTGTACCATCACACTACAAAGCCAAAGTGACAGAGCACAGAGAAATTGCTGAATGGAGCCACAGACAAGAGAAGTGTTGCTGCTTTGTAACAACTTTCCCAAGAATTTCCTTGGAATGTGTTGCAAATGTCATGCTCAAAACTGAAAAGTAACAGAGCCATTAAACTCTCACCTCGCTCTCTCTCCGTTCCCCCCTCTTCTCACAATACTACGACACAATTTCTTATACTTACCACAACTTTAACATGCTTGGATAAATCTCTCGAGCTTCTTTGCAGAAAGTCAGTAAAGGCTGCCTGCAACAGAAATAAGTGCAGGAATTGTCATCAGTGCCTCCTCTCTTCTCTTCCCTCATTTCTTATCACACCACAGAGCTAATTACCAAATGCCATCCTTTTGTCAAATCTATTCTTTCTTGCTCTTGGGAGATATGATTTTTTTTTTTTTTAATTATGATACTTCTCCTTTTGAGAGGATAACCAAAGAAGGTCCTTGGGCACCCAAGGATTTAAATGCAAATTCTTGCTCACATGTTTGTTTCCATGTTTAAGGCACATGGGTACAGTGGGAGTCATCATCCAGAAAGACATTATATGTCATGCATTATCAAATTAGTGTTTCTCTCAATAACTGCATTTTAAAATAAGGTGTTGTCCCTGTACCTCCTGAATGCAGAAGTAGGTAATTTTATTTGCACATTCACACATGAAAATTAATTGCTCCAAATAGCTGATCTCTGCCCTCCACTCCACGACCCTACATCCAAGACTACTCCTCAAAGCCACAAAGATACAGGGCAACCCTTGGGGAATTTCTCTAGGAAAGTCAACATCAACGTGCTGCCCAAAGCCTGAAAGAAGTAGAGCAGTTTGTTGAGAAGCTTACGAGACAGAAGCAGGGGGACCAAGACATGACTAGTACTACGTCTAGTACTATATCCAAAGGAGTAGCATTTCTCTCACCTGCTAAGCACTGTAAAACAACAGCGCTTCAGGCACCTTCCAAAAGACACGTGTGTGGCATTGCCAGAAACAATACATGTGCACTTTAAGTTGCAACAGGCAAAATGAACTGGCATGAGCTCCTGATGTGAGAAAGTGAGGGGGAAGGTACTTAAGAAAACATTCAAACAACTCAGCTAGCATCATTCTGTAAGACGAATCACAACTCACCCCTGCATAAAACATTTTATTTCTAAATCGGCTGTTGAATTTCTCTGGATTTGCTTCTGTGAAAGGATAAAAAGGAAAAATATGAACACCCTAATAAAACAAGTAGACTCCATTATACCTTCACGTTCCCTGCTAGCACTATAGTGCTTTTAGCATGCATCACTCAGTGAAAATATTAACATAAATACATTTTTCCTGTGTGAAAGTCCCCTATCTGTGCCATTATCTGCTATTAAATTTCAAACATTGATATTGAATTCTTCCCCTTTCCTGTAGGGTGAAAATAGACAGAAACATGGGCAAAGAGGTAACAAGAATACAATCAGTTAATTTATCACCTCTCAGACTATTCATTTCAGGATCCCTCAGTACCATTTGTGAGACTTCTGTATCTACCAATGCAGAACAGACCCCTAAGAATTATTAGAAATCCATGAAACACTAACCTATGCTTTGAAGCAGGAGTAGAGCATTAGTAAATTACAAGATGAAACAGACACTCTAAATTCTGATGTGTTACAAAGAGGGTATCGAGAAGGTACTGAGGAATAGACATCTCCACCCAAATATTTCTGCAGCAAAACAAGTGGTTAATCTAAAACCTATTTAGAGAGTTGTTTCATTTTGATTAGACTCCAAAAGATGGAAAAATTTAATAGTTCAGTAGTAATGCACATCTAATGGTTAATTATTCTCACTGTTAAAATAAATCTGGGTTTTTTTCCTATCTTGAACTTTTCAGACTTCAACTGCCAACTGCTAAATCTTATTATATTTCTGTCAGATTAAAGAGCCGCCAACTATCAGATATCTGCTCCTTGAGTAAATACTTATAGGTGGTGATTAAATCACCTCTTAACCTTCTTTCCGACAAGCTAAGTGGAGCTCCTTTAATCTCCCAGTATAAGGCATGCTTCCTAGAATACAGGTCATTCTCCTGCCTCCCTGGGAACTGCTTTCCTAGCCCGTGGCGTTCAGAGATTCAGGAGCAGCCCTTCTGACCCTGTATTCAGTGACAGTACCAACCCCCTATCCTTGCTCAGTCATTCTCTGGTGAAAACATCCAAGTATCAACATAGTCCCGGCTAAAGCATCACACTGGTGTGAACACTTCAAAATTACTTCTTCTCAAATGACCACTTGAAACAATGTTTCTAGTTCTCCTTGAGGTAATTACATCTCACAATATAAGGCCCCATTTTGTAAGAATGAGCTACTTATCATTTCTTTGATTGTTTGCCCAGCTACTGTATCATCCATTTGTTGTGTTCCGGGTGAGCCTGGAACGCAGTCAGGGCCACCTCTTCTTCAAACGATTGATTTAACTGCGTAAGTAAATCTCATCTCACTTACTGAGCTGGCAGCTCTTTACAGCAAGTCTCAACATCCCGTGCTAAGAAGCAGGAGGTTCCTGAGGGCTCAGTGCCTGTGCTGCACGTTCCCTGATGTGGCTATCCTCGATGGCTCTGGGCAGCAGCCACCAGAGCACTGGCTCTTACATGGATCTTACGACAAATACTGACCGGAACCAAAGCCCCAGTTTAGAACAGAAAAGGAGCCTTTCTGAGGTCAGGGAGTCAGTAGTCCTTCGATATACTGAACTGCTCCTACTTCTGACACAGCAGATGAGCATGGATAGGGAGGAGGGACTCTCTGCGATGTGGAATGGAGCCTAAAGTTGATTAGAGTACAACTTTGAGTGTAGAAGTAAATCACTGACTGCATATCCAAGGCTCACTCCATCCTCACCATTCTCAAGCCATCAAGGGTGTAGGAAATGGAACGTGTCAGGCTCTGCGTGTGTGTGTGTAGTGGGAGGGTTGTCCTGCAAATGAACAGTCCTGTAGAGCTGAGGGATCAAACAGCATGTCAACAGGGATAAAGTAAATTGCATCTCCTCTGCTCCACCAAAGCATAAGGATAACAAGGGAGGAAACTGGAAAGAGTTGCTACCCAGGACACTTCCTAAAGAAGCAGAGCTAAATATGTTAGGCTTGGAGCCAACCCTCAAGGCTCAATCTGATTAGTCACAAGAAAAGTGTAGAGGTTGCCATGGAAAAGGCCACATTCATGTACAGGCTCCTCTGAGACATCGCAATCACTGCTTATTCTAAACATAACAATTGACCAATCTCCACTGCATAAAGTGCCCTGGTGGGCTGAGAGTTCAAATCAATTTAATTTATTTTGGTTTGGTGAAGAGGGGCATGGTGTTTCTTTGGTTTAATACTATATGTGATTACAATAGCTCCACATAAGTAACTGCATAGAATCACTTATCTTGATGGACCAAGTGCTACAGTCATGAAAGTGCTTTAAGTTTTGCTAAAGTTTTGCTAAGAGTTTCTCTGGATTGTCATCAATTGTAAATGAGATCAGAATCTGTTTTGCGCTGCTTAATTCATGAAATCATAGAATAGTTTGGGTTGGAAGGGACCTTTAAAGGTCATCTAGTCCAAACACCCTGCAATGAGCAGGGACATCTTCAACTGGAATAGGTTGCTCAGAGCCCCGTTCAACCTGATCTTGAATGTTTCCAAGGATGGGGCATCTACCACCTCTCTGGGCAATCTGTTCTAGTGTTTAACCGTCCTCATTGTAAAAAATTTCTTCCTAATATCTAGTCTAAATCTCCTCTCTTTTAGCTTAAAACCATTACCCCTTGTCCTATCACAACAGACACTGCTAAAAAGTTTGTCCCCATCTTTCTTATAAGCCCCCTTTAAGTATTGAAAGGCTGCAATAAGGTCTCCCCAGAGCCTTCTCTTCTCCAGGCTGAACAACCCCAATTCCACATGAAAAACAATAAAACCCACACACCAGCCACACCGCCAAGGCTATAAGCTTTTCTCTCCTAAAATAGATAGGACACACTTTGTATATTTTAGCATTGGAGAGGGTAAGGAAGACACCAGCAGCAATGACTTGTAAGAGCAGACATTTGTGCTATGAAAAGCTCTCCTGGCCACACATACCCACTCGCAGACACACAGCTTGCTCTGCCAAGTATTTTTTCACCCATGTAAATTTTTAAAACACTGGCATCTCTCGAATAACATCCATTCTTTATAGGGCTCCATAACTTCATTATTAAATAATGCCTCCATTAAGTGAGAAAGTAGCCATGCATTTCATCTATACAGTATATTCACAGTCACATTAGCAATGTGTACTGATATGCATTCATAGAAAAATGCATACAGCTGTCATCATTTCATTCTTGTGCCCTTTTGTGGCCCCTCATTATTATTCCTAAAGCTTGAAGCAGTCTTAAGCATCATAAAATATGCATTAGCTCATTCCATCATGTATCCTGCTCTTTATTTAGCATGACATTAGAGTGCTATCTTTTCATCTTGAAATGACACTCGGATAGTATGAAAATGAATATAAGGGAGGCTGTGATGCAGAAAAAAAACCCCTTCATATGAAGCCGAAATGGCCAAAAGCTGAACACAGACAATTGAACAAGGTTTGCTCATACAAGCATGCTTGCCTAAACCATGTAAATAGAGCATTTCACATCAGTCCAAAGCCCACCTGTTAAGCCACATTTGGATCTGTATGGGGTGGTATAACTGCCATCAGCAAAGGGACAAACAAGATGCTACAACAGCTCAAATTCCTGACAGTTTTGTGGACGTTAAAGCCGTTCACTTGCATAGAGACACTCTGGGTCTGTACCAAGTCCAATGATACGATGCTCTACTTATCCATAGGTAACAGCTGTTCAGTTTGAGAACACAATTATCCTCCTACTACCCTGCTGCTTCCACAGTCTTGCAGCTTTTCTCCTTCCTCTACCTCCACACTTGCACCTGACTTACATTTGTTTATGCATCAGCATAAACTTCCTTTATATCTGTACTTGGTGTCTCCTTTAGAAGATGAAAAACTTTGAAAAGCTCCCCTTTTAGCCATTTTCCTCCAGTGAATGCCATTTTTCCTTGTACTTTTTTCATTTTTAAATCATGACGTCTCTTGGAAACTCATGATACAATCGCTTCCTTCCTACTTGTATGTATCTGGGGTTTTTATGTTCCAGATTTCCTTCTGAATTACAAGAACAGGATGTTAAATCCAACTCCATTTGTAATTCATAAAATAATTGCCCATTCCCAAGGTTAAGGAAATAAAAACTTCCTATTACCTCTAGATTCATGGAACTCCAGTGTAACATGTGCATCAAATCCAAGGCTGAAGTAATTATTGAAGACACTGAGAGGAAGCTGTAATTGGATAATAAAAAGACACGTAAAAATAACACAAATGAAACATTCCATGACACACCAGGAACAAACTACTTCAAACCTGGCATCTCACGAAAACCTACAAAGAAGAAAGTGGAACATATCAGGGAAATGTATGCAGAAAGTTGCTCTGAAGGTTAGTAATGGCTTGTGGGAGATGATCGGATACAAAAGCCCAAAGAACTCAAACACATCTACAGTGCTTTATGATCACATATGTATCTTTGTAAACACACCAAAGGGTTCCTTGTGCTGTCATTGGGATTTCCCATAATGCTGCTCCACTTAAAATGTCAATACAAAGGTTTTCCTAATTGCTGGCGCTTCAAGCTCAGCATGGTGAACGAAACTCAAGCTGTGTTCTTCCTGCTTCATATATAACCAGGAGCAATGCAAGTCCCAGACAAGAAGCCCTAATTCTATTGAGGATGCATGAGGCAGGGAAGCACACATCTGGCCTCTTCATCATCACACGTGCCCAGCAGGGCTGTAGAGAGAGAACAGTAGCATCCAACAGATAAGGTGGAAGTCATAACTGAGAAGAGGAAAATGGTTCACAGAATCATTTTTTTTTATGATTGTAACACTTTCAACATCTCTAGTCCAAGGGACATATTACTATAAACGTGATCCCCTCATAAAAATTTTCCCATTCTTCAGCTATCAAGATACACTAATGAAGATTATATGGAGACCCACACACAAAGAAGTTAAATACAAAAATACACTACACCTTGCTGTAAAGCAGGAAACAGTTGGTGTCCATCAGCAAAATCCTAAGGAATAAAATTCTGCATCCTGTTTTAGTTTTGTCTAATTTAGGAGTGGATGGTAGTCACAGGATTGCTTCTCCTGCCACCCCAGATTAACTAGAGAAAAAAACCAATGACCTTTCAGATAAAATGTTAGGAATTTATTCCAGGATTTAGTTCTTGAGATAAATGCTCAATGCCTGGGAGTTACAAACAACAAATAAATGGCTGGTATGCATTACATTTCACACACCTCTGGAAGCACTGACACATGAAAAGAGCAAAAGGAAGAGATGCAACTAGAGAATTAAAAAGTTTTAGAGCTTCCCCACCCATGCAGCTTATGGTGTAACCCAAAGATGCTCTTAAGCATCCTATAGTCTCCCCGGGAAAAAGAAGGTTCTAACCTTACGTGCCCCATCCTCCAGCTCATCCTGTGGCAAATCAGGGTTGCGCTCAACCTGGAGATTCCAGCGGTCCAGCTGGACAATGGTCCCATCTTCTACATGGCACAGGATCTTGGACACTGGCTCATCTGTGTAACCCTGACAGCAGAGTGTCACCAGAGTATCAGCCGTGGATAGTGAAACCAAAGCAAGTGACTCACCAATTACCCAACAGACCTCCCTCCTTTCACACAGGCCTAAAATGCCAGATCAAATGTTCCTAAGAACACCTCAAAATATTGCTAAATTTTGATATATCAAGCATTTTAACAACCTATTGCTGAGGTACACAAGTCTTGGGCAGGCAAAGTACGGCCATAAGGAGAGGAATTCAAAGTGTATTTGCCTTGCCTGGAATAACTCCAGTGGTGTAGTCAAGAATAAATACAGAGAAATAAAGTTTAAACTATGCTTAAATTAGAAGCCTGCATATCCTCCTCATTACTTGGCCTGAAATACCAGACAGATACATCTATGTACGCTTTTATTACAACAACTACATCGTTAGTAATTCAAGATCCCAGACTGGAAATTGAACCAAACCGTTGTGTCTAACTGAAGTAGACCTTCGACACAGCCCTACCTGCTATTTTAGCCATAATGAAGTTCCACCCTACACAACTAAATCAGAGCAGCAAGTTGAGAGCCCAACACGTAAGGGTACCCCAGTCAGTGCTTACCCCACCCCAGTTGAGGGTGCGGGCAAGGTCATTCCCAGTGCCAAGCGGAAGGACAGCCACAGGAGGCGGGGGGCTGAGTTGCAGCTCATCTAGGATGGAGAGGATCCAGCCCACCTATAAAACGGGAAATGCACAGAACTGTTAGTCAGGAAGATTAAAAGGGATGGAAAAAAGGAAAAAGACAAAATTTTGATCGTATCCCCTTTACAGGGAATATCAAGTGAAACAAAAGGGAGAAGGAAAAATGAGGTTATCTGAAATTTAACTCTACAACGGCCCCATCTGAGGTTTCACCTTTTGGAGAACAGGTACAGCAGTTTCCATGAAGCTCCTGTGCAAGCAGAAGCAATGGGATGTAAACACTGGCTATCTTTAACAGCACACAGAGTTACTGAGGAAAGGGAGCACCTAAGTTGCTGTTCTTTAAGCGGGAAATGAACACAAATAGAATTACATGTAGTACTATAAAGCTGCCTAAATATTGCTCTGAAAAATACTGTATGTAAAAATGAGTGAAGGATAATATGGACAATTCAAGATAAATTTTTTTTAAGTGCCCTTACGCTAAAAGAAATTAAGCCTTTGACAACTGTGTCGAAAGAAGATGCAAGAGAGGTATCTCAGAGCATGTCCTGGAACAGGAACAGAGGGTCCAGATCAAGTCAAGCATGGACTTGCCCACAGGTGTCCCATTCCCCAGACAAGAGACCTTAGTGCTGAATTATTTCACCCCATGCAAAGCATAAAATATATATATTTTAGTCATACACACACACACACATATATATATATAAATAGCAGACTAAAAGACTAGAATAAAAGAAACTCTAATGCTCAGGGTTGAAGACTTTGGGTTAGAACAATGAATCTGGCTCCTTTGTATCATGAACTATTGGTTATTTAGAGAGCTGTTTCTCTCTCCTGTCCCTAATTCTGGACTACATAAAACTTTTAAATAGAAATCTAGCCAGAAGGAACACATTACTGTAAAATATTTTGTTTTCATTAAATGGTCATTTCCAAGGGAAGAGTTGCTGAAAATGTTCTGAAACTTTTTATGACTAAAATTCTTGCTACAAGAAAATAGGACTATTTCTTAAACTATTTCTCACCTTTACCAAAAAAAAAAAAAAAGTGAAAGAACCTGTGCTGCATTTTTAAATAAAGAATTAAGAAAAAATAAACATAAGATAAAATTTGACATAAAACTCAAATCCTGACTGCAGCTGGACAGGATTTTTCCTCTCCCAACTATAAGGGGAGGAAAAATCCCCAACTCCCCATTACTATGATTTCAAATAGATTCTTACCCCAAACTGGGATGAAACTGGAGCTTCACGAAAGGTACGCGGCATAAAGTGGGCATTGGGAACCACAGCTGGAATTTGAAGGACTAGAGAGGGGGTGGCCTGATAGACAACAGTAACCACTACGCTATTCGGTATTCTAGAGTATGTCTTTCTCCATGTCTCTTGAAGAAATTTAACTAAGTATAAATAGCATTTATCAGACAGTTATTTATCATAACCAATTGTACAATTATTAAAGCATTCATCTGGGATGTGAACCCACATTAGGGCTTATTGTCTGACAACAGTCATCTGAATCACTTACAACTCTCATGAACTTGGATGTCACCTAAGGTACTTAGGTCTATCATAGGCACCACGGTAGGACTAAGTACAGTCCTTAAGAGATTTTCAGACATAAGTAATCCTATATATTTCAAAAAAATCTATCCTTCAGTATTGATAACAAGAGACAGAATAAAGAGTCTCGATAACTTCACTGGGGCCAGGAATTCTTTAAAAGTATTTTGTCATTAGCCCTTTGTCATTGCCACTGACTTAATCCATACATCTGTGCCTCAGCCTCCCGCCGGTGCAGGTAGCATTACAACACCTACCGCTTTTGTAAACACTTTTAACTGATAAACAGAAACTTCAAATTACTAGTTTGTAAGTACAACATTGCTATTTAACTTGAGGTCATTTCTAAACCTTGCACATTAGTTTTACAATCAAGGATGACAAAGACTATGATTTTCCTGTAAACAGAAAGCTCCTGACTGCTTTGAAAGCAAAGCTTTCTACTTATGTCCTGGAAAGGAACAGCAAGCAAGCGATGATGGAAAAGTTACAATAAGTTCTGATTCACCTCAATAATGCAAGGTAACATCTGGCCTCGTTGAATATTCATTAAGTCCATTTGAGCTAGATTTTTCATTTCTAGATGTAATGGCTTTGGGAATAACTAGATATTAATTTGCTTCAAACTGAGCAGCAGCAAAGGTAATAGCGGAGTGCTGCTCATACTAATGAGAAGGTGCTGCCACCTGTCGCTTGCGCTGCTCGGCAAAGGGCAAACAAAGGATGGTCAGACTCAATGTATTTGCATTCATTTCTATTTCAATATTTTTGAGATGATTTTTTTTTTCCCCTTTTAAAATATTGGCTTCCTCAGATGGAAGAAAGACTTTCAGAAGCAGATTGAAACACTTTTTTGCAGCTTATGCCTCCTGCTAAAGCAATGCCTTGCACGTTTCTCAAGGAAAGTTCACAATGCAGTACCAGTAATATCTTATTGTCCCAGTAACAGCAAGACAGTAGTCTGATCACGGGGGATTTTTTCTTCACTCTTGCAGAGGAAGCACTGGTATTAATAACCCCTACAGCTAGGGTTTTAAAGGAACCCACAGAAGCTGAACAGAAAGTTCCCCCAGAAATTCAAGCAGAGATAGGTTAAGGGTGGGGGTTCAGCTCACTACAAAAAAAAAAAAAATATATCCTCCCCCCATGCCCTAAACATCTACATATACTATGTATATCTGTCCTGGCCAGCCATTGCACCTTGCAAGCAGTAATGCATTTTCCTTACCATACTTAGTGTTACAACTATTATCAAATGCATGTTTGGGGCACTGAGCTTCACAGAGATTAAAGGTCAGTTTTTCAACTGTAAGCGCTCTGTGACGCAGACTGAGATTTACAATATTCCTAAGTAGTGGAAAGAGTAATGCAGTCACAATACCTCCATTACCACCCATGGCCTCCGGACCCTGAACTGCAGAGCCTGCCTCCAACTGAAGGTGCCTAAGTCCTTTAAAGATCTGACCCTATTTGCTTATCCAAGAACACACAGTAATTCAGCAGCAAAGAAAAATACTGAACCTGGATCTGCCAGATCCCAGGCTAGTAGTATGACCAATGCAATATCCTTCCTTACAGACACTTTGTAAAGAAAGAGGGGAAACTCACTTTCTTTATGCACAGAAGAGACCTTATTTGACTGTACTCAGACATCATGGAGACAACAGCAGGAAGAAGCAGAAATTAAGATTTAATGGCCCCCAGACACGGACTTAATCTGCTAGACCTTCAGATCTGTGTAAATAGTGAGAGGAGGCCAGCAAAGTTAGTCTTTATGTTTTTAAGCTGTACCAAATCTTCATGCATAAAGAAGACAGGACCTTGGATATTAGGACATGGCCACATCACTACACAGGCCAGGACACACAGAACATTTTTAAAAAAAGTAGATTTCACAAGCATAAGGTACGTTCTCTGGCTCTGCAGGCATCACAAGGTGGGAAACCCACAACTGCAAGGAATTTACTGTCTTGGTGATGACCACAGGGCTGCCAGGTGCCGGTCACCTACCGTCCCATCCCCGCCGCAGGCCAGGATCCGCAGGTTTGGCACTTTTCTGTACAGCTCCAGCCTGGCCAGGGGAGAGAAAGGAAGAAAAAAAAAAAAGGAAAAAAGTCAGAACAATAATGCAGGCACTTTTTATGCATTTTGCTGAGTGACAGTTTAACCACCACTTATTGCATTTTTGAATATTCATTACTAAGGGTGTGGGTGGAGGCGAAAAAATGGGAAAAAAAAAAAGTCTCAGTGTTACCGAAAGCCTCGGCAGTGAGGAGGCATCAGCCCTGGCCGCTGCAGGTGGCATCAGCCCCAACCCACCCTGAGCCCTGTGGCTCAATTCACATACACACACAAAAAACCCCTAGGATGTGAAATGTGGCTTCCTCCATGGTTAGGCAGCACCTCCTGAGAAGTATTTGATCAGTTTTGCATGTTCCCATGCTAAATCTGAAAGGCCAGATTCTCATGTTCCCTCCATAGATGACAAAACCTTCCATTTTTCTCTTATCCTAAAGCAAACAAATATAAACATTAAGGTTTTTAAACAAAATTGAATGTTCCTCATCAGGATTTGCTGAGCCAACATTTCTGAGGCATGTAAAACACGACAGCTCCTTCAGCTGGTAACTGTATTTCTTTAACACCACAGAAGGCAATGACATCTAACAGAGCTTTCTCTGGATATCTAAGATACCAATAGGGAAGCCAAAAAAAGCACCCGTCAAAGACTTTCAGTTGCATGAAGGCATAATGAAGTATCTCCCAATGGAGAGGATACATTCACACGTAAAGAGCTGAGTGACCAGAGGACCTAATCCTCCTTTAACTCCCTTACACAGCTCTGAAAACTGTACATATACTTTAAAGCTTCTATACGTCATGAGAGGAGCAGCAGTGGAGGTGTTTCAGCAGGAAAAAAGGCTTGGGTGCTTTAGAAGCATGAATAGCAATACTTGGACCTGTCTTATACAGGTACATATTTGATTTTATATCATTACTATATTTTTGTGCTGCCTAACTTGTGAAGTATTGCTGAACAGATGGTTGACTAAAGCAAGTATCCCTGTCTGAAATACCATAGAAGGACAGTCTCTTAACCCTTAGCAGTGAGAATCATCCCTTTAAAGACAAGTCCTTCATCCCCTGGAAGAGGCTCACCACTATTGCCCAGAGAAGCCAAAAGTTAGTTACTCAGCAAGCAGAGGTACTTGCATGCTGCTGTCATGTATGGAAATCTGGAGGCAGCCTCACCCCATTGCAATGCGCAGCCACTAGGGAATGGTCAGACACTGGGGGATTTGCAGCAGATCCATCTTGGAACCATCTGGAACTGGCTGTCTGACTTGGGGCAGCTCCTGATCTCACAGAAGCCGCCACTGCAGCCCACCTCCCCACCACTGCCAAAACCTGGACACGTAAACTCAATACACAGTCTACCAATCTATCCAAGCTAGACCTTTGACGGCTTTCCTGATAAGAAAAGAATTATGTTCTGCAGCACTGAAGGCTCGAGAACTTACGCATCTCTTGGCCCTTCCTGAGAGAGATCAAAGACCTGGCGTGGATTCAAATACCACATAAACATTTGGAGAACTTTGGTGCCCTGGGAAAAGAGAAAAATCAAAGGAAGGGAAATTATTAATAGCTTTACGATTATTAGAAATAATAGTGTTCAATATTCACTATATTTGGACTGTTCTTTCTTCTGTGCTTTACAAAGCAAACATAAACCAAGAAAAAGACAAACTAGAAAGTGGCATAGCAGATGACTGCTCTATAGAATAGCGACCCACCAATCTGGGCACGGTGCATATGTATACGTACAGACTAAATTTAATAACACATCATTAATGGTTCATGAGAACAGGCATTGATCAGGGTCAGATCAAAGGTTCAGCTCCCACAGCAACCTGTTCTACCTCTCACCACCTGCAACAAGAAATTTCTGTTATTCCACACCACCCTTGGCCATCCATGACAGTAAGAAGTTGAACAACCTTGTGGGCAAAGTCACCATCACATTGAACAGTGTCCTGCACAACATCCAAGCAATGACACTGCTTTGACCTCCACCATCACCACCATGAACACTCATAACTGTAGCCCTCTACCATCTAACGAAGCAGGAGCCAAGGACCCTGGGCTATAGCTACCCCAATGCTCCCTCACTCAGTGCATCATGGCCAGCCCATCACCTAAAGATATAATTTCTGCCTTCTCAAATTTTTGGGTTCATATTCCAGACACTCAATTCCCTTCCTTCATGTTCTGCCCAGACACAAAGTGGCAGGATCTCTTACTAGCAGAAGAGGGCTAAGAACCCATGGGGCCAGCTTATATTTCAAAGTAACTCAAGAATACATTTCAGACATAGCCTAGCGGGTGGAAGTCAGGAATTTTGGATAGCTCCCCCTCCTGAGGGATGGCTCTTCTGTCTGACACCTTTCCCTAAATGGAGAATCAAGAATAGTAGTCAAAGTGTCTAGGAAAAAGTATAAGAACAGAGAAAATAAATGTGATGTTTGCTGTGGGTATTCTCCCAGCCTCAGCTATTTGCAGTTCATAGAATGCTTGAGCCAGAGGGGGGTCCAGGACTTTACTAACCTTCAGGGTTTCCACTTCCAAATCTCTCCTTCAGCCCATGTAAATTTTTAGCATCCACAACATCCTATGGCAAGGAGTTTTGCAGCTGAACTACACACCGTGAGAAGGACTTTTTTCTTTGTTTTGAATCCAAGCCTTAGCAGTTTTATTTGATATCCACCCTAATTCTTCTAACAGAGGAGAAAGTGAGCAGCAGCTATGCTATTCTCTATGCTCTATAGGCCTCTGTTATATCTTATATCAATCTTTTCTTTTCAACTAGAAGGCCTTGCTTGTCAAAAGACACTCAGATTATTTGGTATTCAAAAAGTGGCAGAACTAATCTGCAAAACTTTCACTGGGATAAGTTTTAGTTCCAAGAACCCTAAGAAAGAAGTCTGCTGCATGATCATGTTAGTCACTGAAACTTGGTTCTCTATGGTGCAGTATAAGACCAGCAATGATTTTTTTAAATGCCATAGGAATGTGTCATTTCACATTCACTAATTTCACTAGGCTTTCCTAGTAAAATTAAATCACTTCTTGGATAAATAAAAGGTCTCAGACTTCATTGGCAATCTAAATTTTCTGTGGAAAGAAAGTCTTCTGAAAACCTCCAAACTACCATTTTAGATTCCTTTCAAGAATCTGAAGACAGGAATACAACTGCTTAGATACTCAAGTATCCATTCCACCCATCCAGTTCCATTGAAGTGGGAAGGGCATTCAACAGCAAGGACCTCTTCTAAGGACGGCATTTCAGTTGCATAGAGTTCTTCCGATCTAACTCACCAGAAAATATTCTCATTTGCAGAAACACTTTTGTTAAACTTTGTGACCTGGATCCAGATTATGTTCTTACCTGATTCCCTCCACTTTTTGGATTGACAAAAACCAGCAGCGGCTTCATGAGTGGAGAGGAGATAGGCTTTATCACAAATGGCCGACCTTTGTTATCCTGAGAAACAGAAGCAAGAAACAGCTTTAGTACAAGCTATGTATGTTTCCCTCGCACAACATGTGCGGGAGACCAACCTAGCTCTGACAAAACTACCTCAGGTACTGGAAACAGTACAGCCATGTTAATGTGGTGCTCAGCTGGGACTAATTTATCCAGCTGAGACAATTGAGTAAGAAGATAAGAGGGGGGGGGGGAAATCACTTCAGGCCAGCACAAGACTATTTTAAAATAATTTTACTCAATGTTATTTCCCCCAAAACCCCAATTATTCACACAGTGCTAATAATGTGTCAGCTAAAGTGCTATTTCTAATACAAACAATTTTCCAATGGAAAATAGAATGAGATAAACTACTTATTTCATGAATTCCATCTAACAAACAAGTTGTATCAGCACTTAGTTGCAGATGATCTCTCTTGAATTCTTGGCCTTGTGGGCTCTCCCACCTTTGAACAAATGTCACGGGTCCAACACGACATGTCAATGAGGAAGCCATTTGCCTCACTACTCCCTACACCTGCAGGACACCAGAGAGCCCAGTAGTTTGGGCACTCTCCTGGGCTGTGGCAGGCACCAATTCAAGTTTCTTGTCTGCAGGCCTACCAACACCCAAGTGAAGACCTTAACCAGAGAGCTCTGGCTATGCAGAGGTGAGTCGCCCCCCACCTCTCCCCATGAGGCTGTTGTTCATCTATATAACTAATCCAGTAGGCAGGGTCTGGAAACAAGGTCTTCTATAAGCTATGTGATAAACCAAACTATGAGATCGTTCATCTTTTTCCTCTCTCTCTGTGGCCCGATGTCAATTTTCACACAAGCAGAATATTTCCAATATGAGACCTCCTGAGGGAGATACACCCACAAATCAGATCAGACCCTTGCGTCAGTGCACTCACCATGGATTTCACAACCCCAGTTTCACATCCCTGCTCTGCCTAGTGGAAACCAAGTGTCTGAGCTGAGCCTTTTACATCCCAAGGGAATGCAGTTTCATTAGGTTGCTGGTCTTTCTGGAGTCTGGTATGTTGTTTCTTGAAAAATCAACTCAGCAAATAAAACTTCTCATACAAGTTTTATTGAAACTGATTTCTACCCACAACAAATTCAATAGCATGGAATTTTCCAGTGGGAAAAAAATATTAAACGCTGCAGTAAAAAAACAATAAAGTCTACATTTAGCCATTTTATCAAAAGGAGCCTGACTTCCAAAGCACTTGAAGACCTACTTCATTGCCTCTTTTGCTGGCTTTTCTTTTAAAAGACGTTCTCTTCTTTCGCCGCGTTGAAGTCTTTAATGAGTTCTACATGAAAAGAAAAAAGAATACATGAAAAGCAAAACAAAATTTAGAAGACAGGCCCAGACAGAGCCCCTTTACGAAGCTCTTCCATGCATGTCCACTTGGAGAATGATAAGAGTATCTGGCACATGCTCGAGATTTAAATTACATGCGCTGCATGCTTTACACTTCCACACCACCGTTTATGGAGAAAGCCACACACGGAGACCAGACTGGTGCTTTGGAACTGGAAACTTTCCCACGCTGTGAGGGGGGAAAAAGATCAGATGCTCCCATAGACTCACATAACACCACATGTTGTACCTGCCAACCCTCCCAATAGGGGTAGGAGACGCCCGTTTCCCCTTCGGGGCTCCAGTCTCCTGCCCAATCAGGCTCGTCTCCTGGTATGGAGACCACCTGCATAAAGATGTAATAAAAAACATGATAAATGAGATATTTTTCATGTTTTTTTTAGGAAATAAAACAACAAGTTTTAGCTCTGGCAACCATTATGACTCAACATAACGTAGGCCACCATGGCGTATGATGCTGGCACTGTGAGGTCAGTTCCAGCCTATCAAGAAACTTGTGTAATCATCTGCTAAGGAACAAACTGAATTGTTAACATTTAGGAATTTGAGTGAGGGGGGGTTTTGTGGGGGTTTTTGTTTGCTTTTTTTAAAATAACAATATCACTTAACTACACAGAAAAAACCCCATAAAACTGCTTGTATTTTTGCAGAACCTATTAAAACAGAACTTGCATCAAAGCTGTTCTCCAGGCTAACGATAGCCTGCTCAGTGATACTGAACCACGAAGGTGTTCTGGAGTGATAAGAACAGTCTAAAAAGGGGATGGATTTTTTTTTTTTTTTTAATTATTTTAATTCTGTAACTGAAGTCGTACCTGCAGGAAACTCTATCCCTTTCCATATGATTGAAATTTTGTATTATAGGAAATACTGTAAATGTTTTCTTCAGTATTTCAACTCTTAGTCTAGCCGTCACCAGGAAATAAAGTAGCACAGGGAATTAGAAGAAAGTTTCTTGATTTTTTTTTTTCTGGCTGCAAGAGGGGAGCAAGATCCACTCAGCTCACCCAAAAGTTCGTTTCTGTCCTGACCTTATTCAAAAGTGTACCACTAATGAAAAAAAGTCAATGACCAGCGATCATCAAATCTATAAGCAGTGACGTCTGTCCTTAATCCTGCTTGCCAACCAACATTAACAAGAACAGCTACTAGACTCTGTTTAATACCTAACAACCACTTCCAGAATTTCAAGACTTCAGTACGACACACCAGATATGGCAGTTAATGTTTCCACATCTCTGAGAAGTTAAAAAAACCTAACAGCTATCTAACTCAAATACCTAAAGACATTGTCCTTTCTCACCCAGACCAAGAGAAGCCTGCTGTAGAGCACAAGCTCCCAAGCTTTTTGTCACCTCTCAACATTCCTTGTGGACCAGAATATAGTCATGCCTTGTTGCTTACTGAAAATATTGAAGACAGGACGGCTCTGCAGAGCAATTACAGGACGTTTGCCCTTTTAGACCACATTTTGAGATACCACTTAAAGAAGTGTTCGTACTTTTCCCTACTCTGATACAAAGTGATGTTGAAAGCATGATAAACCACACAGACTGCACTGACTACGGAAGTGCATCGGCAATATCATCTGCATGGTCTTTAATTGCCCTACCTCAGTAGTCAGACTGATTGTAGACAAAAGTCTTTATGTCAATATAAAGGTATGGGACGTTAGTCTCAAAGCTGCGTCCTGTGGGGGCCTCAGCCTAGTTCCTCAGCCGTTCTCTGCTGAAGGATTCTCCCTGGAGTGGGGCAAAACACAGGACAGAGAGAAGGGATCTAGTCTATCCGCAGTCTTGCCAGTGGTCTGCTGAAAGTTCACGGGCATATCAAGCCTTTTTCCAGTGCTTCAATCTCTCCAGGTGTAAAATTTAAAATACTTATCCTATTGGTAAAGTGCAGTGAATGCTGCTGGCAAATCATAGTCTTAGGCAAGTACTTAACTGTACCTCTGGAAGAAGAGCTGTACTTTTTATTCTGCCTCCACAATGGATGGACCTAAGCCCAGTGGCTTTCTTCTGGAAAGGGCAAAGGCAATTCAGTAAAATCTTAACTAATTTTAAAAGAATAATTTAAAGAATGTTTAAATGCAATTGTTATTAAATCCTAGTATATCTCTTTTCTTGCCTATGGGTGGGGTGGGAAGAGGCATACAACTATATTAGAGAAACAGTTTTAGTCTAAGCCTCCATTCATGATTATAACAATTTTCATTTTCACACTCAAAAAGGCACTAAAATATGCTACATCACAACTATGATATTTCACCTTTTTTGTAAACATACCTACACCTATAGCGTTAAGAGAACTTAAAGCTTTGCTACGATGAGTGCAACTGCGTGTCCATAGCAGATGAAAGCCAAAAAGCTGCTTAAACATATGCAGGTTCTCTTTGCAAACATGCAGAAGAATAACAGCCAAGAGTAATCATCAGTCTTTGCACATTGAACTGAAGAAATGGATGCATACTACCTTGTCCACACAACAAGGTGATGAGTATTTTATAAACATATAATGTTATTCAGCAAAGTACCTGATAGCAAAGCATACCTTTAAATGGGCACCATATGTCAATCCTAACTTGCCTCTAGAGAGGAAACCTCTCCTTTGTGGATGTCAGTTTGGCCATCTTCAAAAAGAGATTTTTGGTATTATTGCATGGTCACTATAGTTCTCAGCAAGCTTAGCCAGATGAACAGAAGAATTGGAGTCCTTCTTGTATGGTGTTGGGTGGTGTGAGGGCCACAGACCATCTCAAGCAAATCCAATGGACCCTTTCAACCTTTTCCTTTACAACATTTCAGCCTTCATTTTTCAAAGGCTTTCAGCATGCTGGGCTTCAAATGACTTAAATAACAAACAGCCTCTGGGAAGGTCAATCTTGACCATCTTCTGGTTGTTCACAAACCACCATCAGACAAGCCAGCTGCACTCAGCCATTGAGGAAACAGAGAAATAAACCCAGAAATATAAATATCCACTAGCACTTTTTCAAGGTCCTCAAAAGAGGAGGAGAAGAAAACACCATGTTTACTCACCTTGAAGAGAAAAAAACTTGGAATTTTACAGTTACTGCCTTTACCTTCCCAAACAGAAGACAGACTGAATCAGTAAGTGCATCAGCCAGATCCTCCTTATTATCTACTTTTCTGCCACAACGTAAGCATATAGCAAGTCCATTCCTAGAGCTAACACCACTTGGGCTACCAAACCTCACCTGTAACAAGATACCACCAGTCAAAAGGGGTGACTTGCTTTCACAAACTAGGAGATGGAATTGATTTGAACCCCAGGAGATCAGAGCTGGTATCAAAGTGTTGCTAACACAGTACAGAAACACTGGAAATCAGTAAAGAAGTTATAGAAGTGGCTCACGTTATGAATAACATGGAATAGGTATTGGGAGTTTTCCATTCATATAAATGGGTCATTACATACAGGGCTACCACCGATCCCAAAGCTATTTGAACCATTCTGAATATTATTCATCTTGCAATCAATTGCTTGCAAGAAGCAAAAGCTCCCCATTTAGAATGTAGGTTGTCAGCAGAGATTTGTCCTTAACCAATTACACCATAATGCTTCACTACCACAACGTTGCTGGTAATCAGAGGGGGAGTATGCTCTTTTTTCAAGCCCAGTATTTGAAAGGTGGTGACCCACGTTGTACAAAATAAGCATGGAAAACCATTTTTGTAGCAATAAAAAGAAAAATAAAAATTAAAAGTCAGGGCAAGGTTTTGCTACAAAAAGCCATCTTATTTGCTTAAAAGAAACAACCAACAAACAGGATGAATGCACCACTAAAATCAATTTCATATGAGTAGGGAATTCAGTTCAGGAGTTGCCTGTGACCAATGTAAGTAGTTAATTAGAGCTGAGGAAATATTTTATAACGAAAAGGCTTCTAGCTAAATTTATTCTGATTGTGGAATATGTGAAAAACAGATTGCTGGTTACACATTTATTTACTATCTGAATTTACAAAAATTTGTGAATATTGTGTTTGTATTCTGTGGATTGAATGCAGTGAATATTTCAGTGTTTACCAAACGTGCATATAGGGTGAAGAGGGTCATAATACACAGAAGCAGAGCTGGCCAGAAACAGCAGGAGAGTAGAAAATATTTCCTACAAAAATAATAAATAAGAAAATAAGAGTTCTGCCAAAAATCTGAAAACACAGCTGAAAGATGCGTCAGTATTTTCTACAGCAATAAGGATGCATTCCCCAGAACTAATACTGCAATGGGTGCTGTTAAGAAGTTTCATGGAAATATGCCCGTTGTCTGTGCTAAATATCATTTTGATCTATCTAATGCTTCAGTTACTCAAGATAAGGTTTTTGCACACTGCTGACCATGAATTTCAAGGACTCAAGATGTGATGGAGAGGGAATATCGGATTGAAGTACTTCCTCTCCACTCATGACTCAGGCACGCAAAGCTAACAGATACTTTCTTTTAGTGTAGTATTTTAAACCTTTATTTAAAACCATTTTCCCCATGAATTATAACTAACTAGATCAGATTTATCTTTTTATTTGAACTTTTCTGAAAAAATAACGGACAAGAAAGAAAATTCTCTAAAAATATTATAAGGAAGGTACCCTGCTTTGGCCAAATGCCAAATCAAAAGAAAATTACAAGTGTCTTTTTTTTTTTTTTAACTAAAAATCAAATAAAAATTAAAAAGATCAAAGAAAGGCTTCTTTAAGTAAAGTCAGACATAGATATGTCTATCAAATACCATACAGGTGCTGAAAATTAGCCAAAGAGATTAAGTCCCTGCCAAGGACTCAGATTCTTCAACAAGAGAGGGGAAAAAAGATTTCTCTGGGAGGAGGCTGAAGTAAAACTAACAGAGAAAGAAGAGTGTGGGGACAAATACAAATGCCAAAAGAAACCTTTTTTCTCAGAGTGGAGGTGACTAGGAATCTTGCCTACTCTCTCTGGACCTAAAGGAGAAATAGCAGCCTCTTCGGTCAACTCTGATTATATATATATTTCCCCTTCTCCCCTCTCCTCCTTGCCTTTAATTATCCAGCTTGTTAGAAATGCTACTCATGCACAAATCTGACAGTCATATCCCTAGACTGGACCTAAAAACTGAGCAGTGTCAACAACTTAGACCTTTTTCCACTTTCATGGGACTAATTTTGTCTTAGTGCCTTGCCTACAGCCTGAACTTCTCGGTTTCTTGATGACAACCAGGAGACAGTCAGAAAGCCCTGGGTCACTTCCCAAGGGTGGACACACTAACGTCAAGAACCACACATCACTCTGTAAAACCAGCATTCCTGTCAATGGAGGAAAATTACAAGAAAACGTGAGTGGGAAAAAATATCCCAGACATTATTCATGTCAGAAAAAAACCCTTGTTGCAGTGCTTCTGAAATAAAACTTTCACCAGTATTTCTGGCTCCCTGACACATTCAGTGTTTGTTTGTCTATTTCTTTCAGTTCAACCTGGAGTGAAAATAGACTTTCAAAGAAAAAAATACTTCTTGCATGATGGGAATCCCCTTTTAATTTTTGGCCAGCTCTCTTTTGGATACCTTTTCTCCCTATTGTGTTCACCAGTGAATTATCCTCTCCAAGACATATTGCATTCATTACAAAAGCTTTGAAGTCTAATGCTCATTGCCTGCAACTACATGAACACATGGGCTTACTGCTGACATTTAGCAAGCACTGATGTAAATAAGACATGATTGTTTAAATGTCCATTGATGGCAAATTCTGAGGGATGCCAGTCCAGCCACAGCCAATTCTTACTGCACTTCAAGTGAATGTTTGTGAATAGTTTTGCCCTGTATTTGCTCAGCTCTATTTAATGAAACATGCTTGACTGCCTACAACACAAGGGATTTCTTGCAGTATGCTCGCTGAACTCAGAGGAACAAACTTGAGCTGGATTTGCTCAGAACAAAAGTCATGTTTGTTGCTAATCGTCCCAAGCAACGAAACCTACTGAAGGGCTGGATGGAGGGGCGAGAGGATATAGGTTCATAATCACCATGGATGTATGCCGGGTTTCAGGGGTAGAGACAGGGCTGAACAAGCATGCCTTAGTGAAGGAGTACCGAGCGGCGAAGGCAGGCTGGCCCTACGCAGCCATACAGCTTCAGAAACAGACATCAGCATGCAGTTACCTGAGGTTTCTTCACCTTAATGATCCAGGTGGGAGGCACAATGACAGCCGCGTGAGCCCCCAGGGAACATGGCTCCTCAATGTGATGTAGCATGAAACAGGTGACTTTGTTATGAAACTGGAAGAAAGGAAGAGTAGAGCAAATAAGGAGGCCAAGAAAGACAAAGGGGAAGCACGGAGAGGAAGAAGAGAGTGATAACACAAAAACTGGAGCAATGCTCCAACTCCACCATCTTCAAGTCCTTCAAACCATGGACTTTTAGGAACATACAACTAAAGATCATCTGCCCTAGCCATGCCTTCTTACCAAAAAAAAAAACCCAAGCCCCCCAAAAACAATCACTCCTACTTAAACACAGATTGAAGACCACAACCTAGTTTGATGCAGCTGTATGTATTAAGAGCCCTTTGGCTGTCTGAGCTAGCAGTGGGAGGCCATGGATGGGAGGTAGCCAGCGACTACATTGTGCAGCAAGACTCTTCTCCTAGAGGACTCGTGTCAGCCAGGTGAAGTAATGGTGTCTTTGAGCAAAAGGAACAGAAATGGCAAAACGGGGGGTGATTCACAGAGAGGGAACCCTGAAAGCCAGGAAAAACGAAATTGCTTGCAGTGCAGCCACTCAGTGAAGCTGCTACCGGTCTCCTTGAGTATTGTTCACTTACCGCCAGCTTGCACCAGGAACAACTGATGGCCACGATCTCTTTGCTATGGAAGGAGAATTTCTGCTGAAAGCCCTAGAACAAGCAGAAAAAAAAGGATTCAATTCCATCTGACCACAAGAAAATTTACATCTTTAACCCCTGCCAGGTGACTGTGCTAGGCTAAATCAGTTCATTGCAGTCACATACATTGGTTCAGCCTCAAAGCTCTTAAACATCAAACAGATTTTTGGAAGATAAAACAATGACAGGATGCATAGAGAAGGTTCTTTAACTGCAGCATTTTCACACACACTTTTAAAAACACTTCTCCAAACTTTTATGCTTTTTCTTAGATTTTCCAGTTAAAAACAAAAGAAGAAGAAATAGAGAAGGAATACCTATTTTAATGGATTTCTACAGACCTGACATTCAGATATTCTGTTGAACAAAACATTCTATCACTGCAGTCTTGTTTAGTCTAAATATAAACAAGAGTTTCAATTTTCCTGTTTCTTTTTTCCTTTTTTTTTTTTTAATACAGTGTAGAATCAACTACAATGTCTGTGTGGAAATGTTCTGATTGGGAAATTATGCTTATTGTTTTATTGAGCTGACTCAGATCAAAATCTTTTTAGTAAGTTCCAAAAAAACCAAAATGGTCTTATTCAGATCAAACAGGAAAAAAAGTATTTCTTTATAGTTTTAAAGAGGGAAAAACACACCATTACCAGCAAATATGAAATTTTATTCTCCCACAGAAGAGTTTCATTTTGTAGAATGCAATTTCAGCAGACATATCACTTTGCTCTAAATTCTAAGGCTGGAAAAGACCATTGGGTCATCTACACCCTTCTTGTATATAATACAGGCAACAAATCATAGAATTGTTTAGGCTGGAAAAGACCTTTAAGATCACCAAGTCCAACCATTAACCTAGCACTGCCAAGTCCACCACTAAACCATGTCCCTAAGCACCACTTCTACACATATTTTAAACACCTCCAGGGATGGTGCCTCAAGCACTTCCCTGGGCAGCCTGTTCCAATGCCTGACAACCCTTTCAGGGAAGAAATTTTTACAAATATCCAATCTAAACCTCCCCTGGCGCAACTTGAGGCCATTTCCTCTTGTCCTATTGCTTGTTACTTGGGAGAAGAGACCGACCCCCACCTCTCTACAACCTCCTTCCAGGTAGTTGTAGAGAGCAATAAGGTCTCCCCTCAGCCTCCTTTTCTCCAGGCTGAACAACCCCAGTTCCCTCAGCCGCTCCTCATAGGACTTGTGCTCTAGACCCTTCACCAGCTTTGTTGCTCTTCTTTGGACACACTCCAGCACCTCAATGTCTTTCTTGTAGTGAGGGGCCCAAAACTGAACACAGTACTCGAGGTGCGGCCTCACCAGGGCCGAGTACAGGGGGACGATCACCTCCCTACTCCTGCTGGCCACACTGTTTCTGATACAGGCCAGGATGCCATTGGCCTTCTTGGCCACCTGGGCACACTGCTGGCTCATATTCAGCCGGTTGTTGACCAACACCCCCAGGTCCTTTTCTGCCGGGCAGCTTTCCAGCCACTCTTCCCCAAGCCTGTAGTGTGGCATGGGGTTGTTGTGACTCAAGTGCAGGACCTGGCACTTGGCCTTGTTGAACCTCATACAATTGGCCTTGGCCCATCGATCCAGCCTGTCCAGGTCCCGCTATAGCGCCTGCCTGCCCTCCAGCAGATCAACACTCCATCCCAGCTTGGTGTCATCTGCAAACTTACTGAGGGTGCACTCGATCCCCTCGTCCAGATCATTGATAAAAATGTTAAACAGAACTGGCCCTAGTTCTGGGGAACACCAATTGTCACCAGCTGCCAACTGGATTTAACGCCATTCACCATAACTCTTAGGGCCTGGCCATCCAGCCAGTTTTTTACCCAGCAAAGAAATGGTAAGTTACAGCCTAAAAATTTGTGTTCAGTTACAGCTTATTTTAGCCAGAGAAAGAATTGATGTGGGTTGATGGCTGGAGAGATGGAAAATCCAGAACTTCATTGAACAGTTTGTTATAGTCACCTTTACTGCTTAGATTTCAGATTTGCAGTCGTCTGGATCCTTTATTCATCAGCTTCTATCAAGCCTCTCTACTACATTAAGTAGCCCATCACCACCCAAAATTTTCTAATTCAGTCTCTCTACCAAGTCATGAATTCGTGAGCCAGTTTTCTTTTCAACAAGTTGAGTTTTACCTAAATCTCTGACATGCTAGGCAATGCCCAAGACCAAACTCAAAGAGTTATAATCTGATTTAGTAACATCTAACAGGACATTGCCTCACTGCTTCTATAATTAAGGTCCTTCTTATCCTAGGTGCTGTGGAAAGGAAGATGGACACCTGCAGGAAAAATGAGCCTATTAGGGCTCAGGTTAATGACAATGTCAAGCACACCAAGAAGGAGAATTAAATGAACAACCAAAAACCCATCCAGAGATGCACTGGTCTTGTTTAAGTGAGGGATTGAGCTACAATCTGTCCATACGTGGTAACTGAGGACAGCCCTATCGATACTCTGAAGAGGAGGAGGCTCTCCCTGTCTGCCCACTATGCAGAAGTGCACATTGCAGCTACTTCTTCAGATGTCCCCAGCTTGTATTCAAACCAGCTTGCCAGATGGACCACACCACCAACTAAGGCCTACTCTTAAAGAGGCTTGCGTCACCTTTACCTAGATTCTTTTTTTTTTTTTTTAATCCTTCCCCCAATACCTCAGGTTTTACATCCAGAGAAATTCAAAGAGTAGATTCTTCATAACGATGGCGATTTGGCATATTCAGGTTTAGTAATGGAACGTGGTCAAGTGGCTTCGCAAAGACAAGCTGACCAGCTGCTTCTGGCTGGGCAGATCTAGTCTGCCATTTGGTATGGACACAAGAACAACCAGAGCAACAGTACATACGATATGAGTGCTGGAACAGAGGTCTGACACTGGACAAAATGCTCTATTCTCATTCACTTAGACTAGTGCTTCTTAATGTTTCTCACAAATCTTCCTCTTTCTTGTCCTAAAGTATATTAAAAAAATTATTTTAGCCCCTCATGGGCATGAAATGTTTTGTTTTGTTCTGCTTTCTAACAAGTAGGGGAGAAATTTTTTCTCTCCCAAAACCTCCACTAATAAAACCTAAAATTCAGTACATTAATTCCACAGCCCATCAGTGGTGTATTTTAAACATATGGAGCGAGCAGCTTGTCTGGTTCTGGATGGACCGTTTTTCATTTATTCAGTAAGCCATTTGGCTTTTAGAGAGTCGTTAGAGAAAATGATACAGCAATAAAAACATATTAATGATAAGTAGCAATAAAACACCACTTTTCTTCCTCAAATTGCTTTAGAAATGTGAGCTAATTCTTCCTAAGAATACACGTTTGAGGTAAGATAGCAATTATTTGAAAGCTTGCTTTACAAGTAAAGGAGCTGATGAAATAAAGTGATGTACTGCAGGTCACAGTGAGATTTCATGGGGACTGTCAGGGTGAAACACTGGACCCCCCATATTCCACCAGAAATCATCTCTTCTGCCTTGTCTCAATGAGAAGGAAAACTAAAATTCAGCTATCTTGTTCCTGGGTCATGTAAGGTCGTCTTCTGCACAAATTTAGAAACTTTAGGACAGAAAATTAATTTCGCCTTTGTGAGAATATGGGCCTAACAGTACCTGGTTAGCCCTGATTCACTGGCACCCAATCCCTGTACGACACATGAAATCCCATGCTGTGAGCTGCTCCCGTGGAAATCAACAGTTGTGCATGCCACAGGAAATATATTTGGAAACAAAGAGCACCTGAATCCCCAGCTTGCATTGGTGATTACAACCTGCCTAAATAATTGGGATCCAAGTCCACATTCATATGGACACCCATGCAGACAAACAGAGCACATAGGCATTACTAGCTCCAATATGTTTCGGTTATACTCTCAAATGTATTTATCATTAAAGAGTATTTTCACATCAGTGTTAGGGCTACTAATAATTCTTTTTCATGCATTGTCCTATGATATTTATTCCCTTTTTAATGTTCTCAGAGATATTCCAATGCAACGTTACTGTAGGAGAGCCAGGTAGTATTACAACTCGAATACAGACAGCAACAGAAGCACTTGGATGGTGATTTCTGCTACAACAAAGAACTAGAATTGCCTTTCAACTACTAGAAATTTCCATCCTACCATTATATGCAGGGCAAACATACAGCTCTGCATCAGTCCACGGGCCTTTAAAGGGACCAGTAACAGAAAGAGACTGGCACTGTAGCTGCACACTGTGTGTTTAGTGGACACACTGCTTTGGACACCACAGAAAATAAAAAGAAATAAAGTGTCTGTTTAGCATAATGGTCCAAGATGCATTCTCCGTCTCAGAAAATCCCTAAGCTACTGGTAACTAGAAGCATGTGAAGAAAGGATCACATTGTATTCATCCTCAAGTTTCTATTACTGCACACAGTCATGAACTAGATGCTGGCCCACGTGGTCTGAACATTCTTATGTTGTATTACATAGAGGAAGAAAAAAAAAAAATCCTGATTTCTCTGGTGATCCCAGGTAACAAACAGCTAATAACAGCTAGAAGCTACAAAACTGTCTTTTTTTCCACCTGCAAGAGAAAGAAATGAGTTCTTAAACATCAGGAATGGTGTAGAGGATGTGGGTTGGGAGCATTTATTTACCATCTCTTCCAACACAAGAGCTATGGAGTATTAGAAAAAAAACTAGTACATGAAACAACCAAAATGTGGTTCTTCTCACAGCATGTAGTTAAGTTTGGGAATTCCTTGCTAAAGGATGTTGTAAATGCTACAACTTTATAGGAACTCAAGGAGAGACTAGACAAGATCACAGGAGAGAAAGTTATCATAGGCTGTTAAGTTTAAAGGCACCATTCCCAGAAATTCATGAGACAGAAATTGTTAGAGGCCAGGATGCTGTTTTGGAGATGTGTCACTAAACACCTGTTCCATCGTATACATTTCCATAATAAGCCACTGTTGAATACTGGACTCAATGGTACTTCATCTTAAGAGATACGGCCATTCTTCTATTACAGTCTCCAGCTCCAAAAAAAGGGGAATCATCACAGCAAGTAGACAGAAATAGATGGTTTGGTTCCACTGCACTCAGTACGGTTTTGAACAAGACTTTCCAGGCTCACTTCCCTGGCACCGATTTCTGCATACAGTACTTTTGCAGTACATCAGTGAAATCAACCCTGGGAGGGAAAAGAGAAGAAAACTGAAGCCTAGGTGAGGCCGTATAAGCTGTATCTGTGCTAGCAAGTAATGTGTAACAGTGGGAGCACAGGCTCTGTTGGTACTGAGGACACTATCCACAAGGATTTTCAGAGAATTTTACTTTTGACTAGCTGTAGTCTGATCCGGTGGACTGAGTGTCCACTAGTAGCTGCAGAGTTAACTTTCAATTAAGTTTAATCTAGAAGGAATTCGGTTCATTTGCTGCAAGACTGCTCCATGCGCGAACCGCGGTAAGTGCTGACAAGCAGGAAAATTCCTTCCAAACCGCACTTGTGATCTAAGGGGAAACACTGACATAGGCACCTCCGCTCTCCAGCTCTCAGGAAGCGGCAACTGTGGCACAGAAGGCACACAAAATAGAAAGCCACAAAGCCACGCTAAGGATGTTGGGGAGCATTAATTCCTTTCCACTGGCTTATGACTTGAAGCATGAGATGGGGATATCCTAAATGTTCATTTCTACTTTCTTTACTCGAACTATTATTAATGATCATTGACATATTTAACCATCCAGTTCCAGCCATGGGATAGGACTAATATTATACAATGAGATCTACCAGAATCATTAGGTATTCCATGAATAACACTTTCTTTTATTGCTTTAAATTTACTGTCATTCCATTCCAATGACAGTTCCCTTTTTCTTGCATGACAACAGAATATAAAAGATGGTTCTCACCCGGAGGTATAAGAAATGTAACAGCAGAGCACAAGACAGACAAGTATTTTGCTGTAATAGGAGACTGCTTGGCCAATAAATATAATGGGATTTTTTTTTCCCTCATTGTTTTCTCTAATCCGTTCTTTTTCTTTAGAAAAAGGAACTCTACTACAATATGCCCATGTTAGTCTTAACTGAATATTTCTTATTTGAGGGGAAAACTGATTTCCTCTGAACTTCTCCATACTAGTCGGGGCTGATAGGAATTTTAGGATGGACTGGTCACATTGCCCATGTGAACGTACCCAGCACAGGTTTTGATATGGTAGGCAGTAAGTACTTCCATTGCCAAATCAACTCCTGATGCCTCTAGGGGAGATGCAGGCCAAAACGGCAGAGGAAGAAGGCAATACCACTGCAAAGTCATACCGTAAGAATGCTGCAAAGTGCCTTGCTGCACTGTTCGCATGCTACTTGCTATAAAAGGGCATCACATTTTTATTCCATACTTTGTTGCAGCTGGTAGCTGGTGATCTACATCAGTATCCAGATACAAATCTGATTTTCCTCTGACTAAAGTGCTGTGCCATGGAGACGAGACACAGTCTTTCTTACCAGTTGATGTTAAGAGGGAGGCAAAAGTATAATATAGTGCTGGAGAAAGGAAATTGAACCCCTGTGGTAATTTAATTTTTAAATATCTCTCAACAGATTTCAGGGGTTCATGGTATTTCAGAAGAAAGGTCTTCAGTAGCTAAGGTACTTAGAATAGAATAGAATCATAGAATAGTTTGGGTTGGAAGGGACCTTTAAAGGTCATCTAGTCCAACCCCCCTGCAATGAGCAGGGACATCCTCAACTAGATCAGGTTGCCCAGAGCCCCGTCCAGCCTGACCTTGAATGTTTCCAGGGATGGGGCATCTACCACCTCTCTGGGCAACCTGTGCCAGTGCTTCACCACCCTCACTGTGAAAAACTTCTTCCTTATATCTAGCCTGTATCTCCCCTCTTTTAGTTTAAAACCATTACCCCTTGTCCTGTCACAACTGGCCCTGCTAAAAAGTTTTTCCCCATCTTTCTCATAGGCCCCCTTTAAGTACTGAAAGGCTGCTAGAAAGTCTCCCCGGAGCCTTCTCTTCTCCAGGCTGAACAACCCCAACTCTCTCAGCCTGTCTTCACAGGAGAGGCGCTCCAGCCCTCTGATCATTTTTGTGGCTCTGTAGAATCATAGAATCATACTTCTTACCCCTTTTTGTAGTGTTTTAGAAGTAAACTTTTACAACCTATGCAGCAGAGGAAATGTGAAACAGTCTTACAAATCTTAGAGTCTGCCAGGGCAGAAAGCAAGCAACAGCCTTTCTTTTTCCAGAAGCCTGAAAAAATAGGCCATCACAATTTTGGCACAGAGGATGGCACTACAAGAACACCATCTTGGCACAGGGTTAGCTTAACGAAGAAAGAAGCTCAAGGAGCCACAGTCTTCCTCCTCCTCATTTCCATCAGCCAGTGCAGTGCAACATCCCAGGGCACATGATGTGCTCATTCCTGCAGATGCAGCTGCCTTTTCTCTTCCCACGTGTGAATCATGGCTGCTACCACTCAAATATCAGGCTTGTCATCAGCCCTTAAGAAAGGCCAAGTGTTTAGGACAGAAAAATTTCAGTGACTAGAAGGACCTACCGGCTACCTTGAATTCATAAGTGCCCAGTGCTGTGCTTGTGCTGCACTGGGAATCTTACCTTTCCACACTGCTTACATTTCCCCTCCTGCCTCCGCCTGTGCACCCAGTGATGTCGGACAAAGTTCTGCAAAAGAAGGACAAAAAGATACGTTATAGGAAGCAACGGCACCTTGCGCTCCAAGGTACCATCTGTGTGAGACTGGTTTACAGACACCAAAGGAAAGGTCCTTCCAGCCAATGCAATCATTTCTGGAGCAAAATGCAGCAGTCCCTGGAGGAAACCCCAGACACAATCAAAACCGGAGAAGGAATAAGAACGAGATGGTGTTCTTCATCCATGTTGAAATGTGGCCAGAACTACTCTCTCGGTACTCTTCTACAAAAAGAAGGAGGTTCATTACATGATGCAGAGATAATCGTCACCTAAATAGAGAGCACAGAAGTGCCCAAACACTGCTGTGTTCAGCCACAATGCAGGGCCTCTCTCTGTTCCGCTTGGACATACAGCCTTATAACCCCCAAAATCACAAGTCAAGGCAGGAGAGGGGAAGGAGGGAAGGAAGGAGCAGTCATTGAAGCAGTCTTTTCCTCCTGTTTGGACTCCTGACGTCCTGGACGGCAGCAAGAGGTGGGCAAGAGACGGGAGGATGAGCAGGACTGCTGCCCCTCTTTCCCTGCAGGCAAGGGGGTTAGAAGGGGTCTGCCTGCGCCATGCTGTCGTGCCAGCCAGCACTGAACCATCGATGTGGCAGGGAATTGAGCTACCTCTGCTAAGAGCAAGCTGGCCACCAAACCAACTATAAAAGTTAAGAGGTGCGGTTTTTCCTCTTTTTTTCATTAAAAACAAAGAAAACCCCTAACGTGAAAAGTAAGTTTCAACAACTGTTTTGGCCAGGATGCCTTTTTTTTTCCTAAATACTGGCTTCTCACCATGTAAGACAGATATAAATATAGCAATGATGAACAATAAATGTCCAGCACCTTCAAAGGAGCTGAACTCATACAGTAGCTGGTCACAAACCATAATGGTTTTGAATGTTTGGTTTATTTTTTTTTTTACTGACAAAAATCTTAGGACACTAGAGATACTTCTAGAGAAAAAAAATAAGGGAGAGGCAAGTGGAAGGAGAAGGAATTAGAGAAAAGAAAAAAGACTAGTTCAAAGGTCAGGAAGAAAAAAGTGCTGTCCAAAACAAAGAAAAAAGACAGAGCAGCTGAATGAATGGGAAAAGAGAGCAGAAAGATGAAATTGTTTCTGTCAGTGTAAGTAATGGAGTGTTTCAGCTGGAATTCATTTTACATTTATTCTGGGAGGAGAACATGTCCCACAGGGAACCAATACACTAAGACTCCTCTGAATCTAAAAGCATTTCTTCGACTCCACACCAGGTGGATCAGCGCACAAATCAAATGAAAAGCAATCGTCATTTGTCCATTACTTACTTCTCTTGGAGATCTGGAGCCTCCTTCTCGGAAAGTCGGTTTGCAGCGAAAATTAATCTGGCATTAAAACAAAGCTGTTAGAACTGAAGGTGAGCTGAGAGAGAATTTATTCCAATATGTTGATCTAGGCCAGACTTCCAAAATATTTATTATCTATTAAAAGATTAGCTTCACTAGCTGAACAAAGTAACTTACCTGGATGCCAAAAATATCTCTTTTCACGTGCCATAATAATTCTCCTTGCTAGATCTCTACACAGCCTTCATCTTCACCAATGCTATTGCTGCCTGCTCAGTTCAACTATCTAAACTGTCTCCCCCTTGCCTAGAAGAAAAACGCTTCATCTGTTTTCTTTCTGAAGAAGATCAGTTGCAACCAAAGTGGACTTAAGCTGAGGTCTCAAAAGTTAACGGGAGCTGGAAATCTAACTCTGTAAGACCTTTTTGCACATGCCAGCTTTATGTCTTCATAAAGAAAATCTGTGGAGAATTCTTCATTCACATGAAGAACTGTGCAAATTACCCTACATTTCTACATTTTGCTTAGATCAGGCTGCTTTTATCCACCTCCCCAACCACAAACCATTTGGGGAGCATTGTACTGCTCATGCAGTGGTGTTGCCTCCTTCAGATGGGAGAGGAAAGACAGAAAGAGGGCAACAGGAGCTTCCATGATTGGAAAACATTTTTAGGAAGGCAAAGAGAAAAAGCATTTAACAAACAACAAGGGAGTCCTATGAGAAAAAACCCAAAATCTTTTGAGAAAAGAAAATCAATAGAAATAAGAGCAGGGAGGATGTAGAGAGAAAAAAAATATGCTGAAGAAGAGAGAGGCATGGGAAAAGGCCAAAGGATATGTGAGGTAAGGCTGCACTAAATGAAATGGATTCAAACTTAAGTTGACTAGCCGTCAAAGAATAAAACGCTTAAGGATACTACAGAGCTATGCTTTTGTTACGAAGGTAGAAGGATCACGTTTCCCCAAATTTAAATACAACCCTTCCCATACAAATAACGTCTTCCCTCATTTAATAATGGCCTTCAAAATAATAGCCCAGGGGAGGTGGAGAGAGAAAAAAAAAAAAAAAAGAGAATAAAGTAAATTAAATACTTATTACTTAAGAAGAAATGAAAGACATAGCAATATTAGCTTTCCTCCATTGCTCTTCACCTGGAATTGCAATTCGTTGTTTCACTGCTGAGTCGTGGCAGGCTGGGACGACCCCCAGTTTACATTTATTTTACTTACACCTTTGCAGAGAGGGCCAAGAAAAAGTCTTATGTACCAGTTTTAAACCTCACAGGGTTTAAGAGGGATGCAGACTTTATAACAAACCTCTGCCAAGAGGTGAATTTCATGGTCTCCAGAACAGCATAAAGCTCAAGAGAATGGATTTTATCTAAGTGCTCATTTGCTCCGGCTGGCAATGCCACCAGCTCGCTGGGCTATGGAGAGTCAGCACCGCTGCTGATGAAGGAAGTCATGAAAAATTCACTGGTAACATTTTGTGCTGAAAGCATGTGCTAATGCTAATTTCACTGTGGGTAAAAGCATCGGGGGTGGAAATGGTACCTCTCCAACTTGGTATTATGGCAATCACTGTGACATTTGTCAACACAAGTCCAAATACTTGGAAAGGAAAAATTCTTTCCAAAGGGTTGCTGCTACAAATTTATTATGCGTCAACTTCTTTTATGGAGAACAACATTGCAAAACATACAGGAGTGAAAATGAAGCTTTAATGAAATCAATGGGGAAATTCCCACTATATTTCTTTACACACATCCCACCAAGAAAGAAGAACAGTGGGGGGAAATTTCTTTAACACATTAACAGTTAGGCATAATGAAGAAGAATCATTGATGGGAAGAGAGCTCAGTGACAGATGTTCTATAGGCACTTGCAGGTAAAGAGGGCTCCTTGAAAAAACTGAGAAGCAGGACAGATGCTCACAGAAATAATGGTACTATAAAGGACAGGTTTGATGTTTTCCATTTTAAAAACAAGAACTTAATTTCTGAGGTTTTGAGGACAAAACAGTATAGTCTAGTAAACACAGTGAAAAATGTTCATAGTAGCATCTTATGCTGCATTGCTCATAATAAATATAGCTGCCATAAGATGAATTGTGCTGTGTTTAGTTGAGGAATTTTGAAAGGCCAATTTAGTGCATAAAAGGATACTGCATTTTCTAGCTTCAATTTTCAATCTAGAAGTAGAGGGAAATTATTTTTTAATCATAAAAATTGTGAAAGCATTCCATGTTTTTTTAATTGTTGGGGGGTTTTTTTAAGGGTTCACAGGGTTTGAAGAAATCTCTTTTAAAAAATAAGCTGGAATTTTAAGTCAACTTTTTAACAAATGCATTGTCAAAACAGCAAGGAAAACCTACTTTGGCATATGGTGTTTTCCAGACAGAAACCTCAGTAAAAGAATTAAATGAGTGTTGTCCGTGTCAGGCTCCAGAAGATGGCAATGTCTTACCTTCTCTAGCTGCTCCATGCACGCATTGTGGACCACAATCTTGCAGGCAGCACACTTCCTCCGCAGAGCAGATTTCTGCAAGAGGAAAGGGAGACGCGTGTGCATGGAGGTGCGCTATTCCCAGGAGGAAAAAAAGTTAACTGTGAAACAGGAGATGTTTCGCTCCTTATGGGACATACAATTTTTTTCTTCTCTTGGTGCTCTCAACTGTTCTGTATATCAAAAAAAGGTCTGAAGCTTTTCCAGTTAAGAATTGGACTTTGTGAAAAAGACAGCCCCAATACTCCAGCTTGTGACCCAGAAGTGAAAGGCTCGCTTTAGGTAGCGGATAAGGCTGTTAACAACGCAGATCATCGCTCTAAAAGGGAGCGGCCTATGAAGATGATAAGCAGAGCCAGTGAAAAGAGGAGAAAAACCATACACGCAAATCAGAGAACTCAGACCTGTTCAGAAGAGTATGTCATTTCATGCTTATCATATAATATTTAATTTGATGGGCCTGACCATTGCCTTGCAGAAAAATACTTGGGTACTTGGGTCATTTAGCAGAGAATTATAACCTCCTCACAGAAGGTTGTTAAGTGCTTATGAAATGTTACAGCAGGGACAAAATTCTCAACCTAATTATGCTGGTTAGTTTTACTAATTTCAGCAGGGCTTTTAAAATAATTTCCATTGAATCCCATGGGCCAAAGCATATCAAAGGGAAGAGAATGCATCCAGGAGAGAGAGAATCTATTTACTTTTTTTTTCTTGCATATACTCAATTTAATACACCAGATGGAATTCATTTTCATAGAAGTTTAACTTATAGACTTGTGCTTAAGGGACAGAAAATTTATAAACACACAGTAAGTTGAGATTTATTTGCTTCAGATTTTTACATTCCATTTATTAATGTTCATTTAAAACTCCAATAAATTATTTCTGTAGAATTTTCAATATATTGTAAATAAATTCAAGAAGAAACAGGGAACACAGCTTCGGCTCACATTATGGAATAATTATTATGATTTTACTGAGTCTCATAATTATGAGTCTCAATTACCTAGATACACCCTAACTGTGCGTGTTTACATGTATGTGGAGTGTTGTTCTAATGTTTCACCTGAAGAATCATGACACTGTATAACAAACTAAGCTTTCATGTGTTTTGTGACTTGTTAACTTTAAGTATGTTTTTAGTCTCTGTGTTTCCCAAGGAGAATGAGACAATGTAAAGGAATGAATCTCTAAGATGAAAAACTGTAAAAAGCAAACAAAGGTAATGCCTTAGGAGCAGCTAATTTTTTAATATCTTGCTTTTTAAGCTGTTCTCGTGATTTTTGAATGCTGGTAGCATTGCAAGTAGTTACAACCATTTATAGTGAGAGGCTAGTAAAAATTCAGACTCTCTTTTCCATTACTTCTAACTTCTTTAATTTGTCATGAAATGTCAACTCCATATTCCAGAGATTATGAGTTAATGTTCTGTATAGGCTAACATTTTATGCAAAGTCTGCGCAGCTACAGCTTAATTATTTCTCACCACTTCTCCACTGAAAACATTTGATCTTAAATAGTCTACATGTAAAAGAGCTAAGTCAAAGGAAGACCAGGACAAGCATAGAAAGATGCAGTGTCTTCAAAAGATTCAAACTGGAAAAGCATTAGCCTTTTGACAGATCAGGTTAAACTAAAAGTGAACTGAATTTTCATTTCCATCACTAGTTCTTGAGCTATTGAAAGCCCCATACACTGTAACATGTTATAAACACAGATGTTGCTTTCCCCAAAGGGAACCAATATGCTAGTACCTAAAAGTGAAAAGAATCTCGGTCAGGTCAAGCAAAGGCCAGGCAACTAAGCATTGAGCAACTTTAAACTCTGCTGCTTCCTAAATATGACTCAACATCTCCAGGCCTATTGGTCGGAAAAGCTTGTCACCACGTAAGACGTCTCCCAACATTCCCAGGTAAAAGTGGAAGCCAGTGGGTCTAATTCACCAGCTACTGCAAACAGTCCTTCCAGCTCCTAGCGAGATACACCTCTAAAGCTAAGACACAGCCTTGCAAATCCTGTGCAACATATTATTAAATTTCCATGCTACTTTCAATGAGCTAAATCACGAGGAAGTATTTACTCAGTTTTAGAGAGGCAAACTTCTATTAAGAACATAAGGACAGTCGCACTGGCTCAGACCAAGGCCCACTCAGCCAAACAAACCCTGTCTCCAGCTTTTGCCAAAGCCTCAGGACCAATATAAGCGCAGGGCAAACACGCAATGACACTTTCCTTGAATATTACCCCACAATCAGCATCCCAGGCTTGGCCTTAATGTTATATCCCATTAAGTAACCAATTTGCTTGAGAAGTTACGGGGGATAAATATTAAGTTGGAGCTATGGAAAGCATTAGTATTTTGGATCAAACTGTCCCAAAAACTGGGGTCATTAGTGAAACAAAATGCTTTGATTTGGATCAAATGATCTGAGTTTTTTTTAAATAAAAGCAAAAAGATGGTATCACAAAGAGTCACAGGCAGTAGCCACACTTTGCAGTCCAAGGGCCAGGATGCTCCCTTGAGCATTAATTCAAAGCAAGGGCTTGAACACAGGATCCCCATTCTCTTACCAGGTTTCCTAAATACCAAGATAAGAGGATTTGGTTTTTTTTTTTTCTTCTCTTCTGCTGAAGCAGTTTAACTGAAATACTAGGTGAAGAGTGGCTGAAGCAGACTGGAAGTATAAACAGTGACTCCTCAGTCAAAGCAGAGACGCACACGGGTTAGAGATCAATCTGATGAAACTGTTTCATACACAGCAGAAAAGCTTCAACAGGAGAAGGCAAACCTCGAATATTCTCGAATAGGAGAAGGCAAACACTCGAATACGAGTGCACTCATTGCTGGTGAGTGCATTCAAGAGTTTGGAAAATTCAGTTCAAATCCTTGCAGTGATTAAAATCACAAAAATTTGATCAGATCCTACTCTCAGAGACCTCCTATTTGTGTATATAAATAAAATAGGCTACTTTCTTGGAACATTTCTGAAATATCTCAATATTCTAACCTTTTTTCCATGTTAATAAAGCTACTCATTACATTCATTCTCACTGTGTAAATAATCTGGGTCCCTCAAAATTGTTTGGGGCTTTTTTCCTGAGCAATAAAGTATTCAATGAGCAGCCTTTTGCCCCTTTTGCATTCCTTCTCCTGGAACACAAGCATCAACAACAACAGCAAACAATTCAAGCTCCCAAGCGCCTGAGCACTATATCAGTCTGAAGTCAGGCTTGTTACCTCAGAAAGGGAGAAGAAAAACTGAAAATAACTCACTGAGAATTTGACTTGGCAGCTTTCCTCCCCTAGGTAGCAGAGGTCCCCAGAAACATTTGTCTCCAGCCACAGATGCTCTCCGTTCACAGCATTTTCCTGAGAAAAGATGGTTGTTAATCTGGTTTGTGAAATTCAGCTACATGAGTATAGAGAAAAAAAGGCGATTTGATTTTCATCACAAATTTAGAAAGAGGAAAAAAAAAAACAACAACAAACCACCACACCACAAATCAAACCCAACCCCTTTGTGTTGTTTTTCTACAACACAAAGTCATAACAGTATTACCCTGGCTGACCACCCCTGCTCAAAGGGCGCTGATGATACAACGCACGATACGTCACCAGTCAGAACCAAAGTATTTTTGTGTACGGTTCAGTGAAACTTTGCCCATGGTCTTCCCACATGCTGCCTAGTTTAACTGGGATTCTAGATTTCATAAGCATGAGATGTACACAGAATTTTAAAGAAACAGAAAATCAAGAGAGATGAAACAAAAACATGACTACTGAACTTTCAATTGGAGAAGCCCAAAAATTTGAGAACCAGGCCCAGAAGTGCAAAATAACATACTGACTATAGCTTTAGGATGACAGGATAGTTTAGACAAGGAAAAATGCTTTCTTTAAAATAGCTGTATCAACATTGTATGTTTATGAAAACATCAACAAAATATTAAGTGGCCAGGAGAGACCAGACTTTAATTTTATACCTGAAAGAATGATACATTCAACTGAGAACACTCAAAAAAAAAAAAAAATCTACCTAGCACACTGACAATTAGTAGTGATTAACAGGGTAACATCTGATTTTTCTTTGACAGCCTCATTTGGCCAAATCTGTACCTTAATTCTACAAAAATTCTTGTTCTGAGGAAGTTTGATTGCAGAAAGACTAAAGTTTTCACTTGACTGTAATCCTGGCTCAACTAAAAAGCCTAAGTAGTCTACTGTACACTACTTGAGCAAAGCGATAAACAGGATTTCTGTTCAGTCAGAATCAGAGCATGATGGAAAACGCTTTGACAGGCTCTGACATTTGGTTCCCACACTGCAGAAGTCACAAATGATGACGCTCACCAAACAGATGGCGTCCGACAGCAGGATGCTCTGAAATAGCCATTTTGGTTAAAATAATTTATTTAAAATACCACTGACAGTTTCAAAGTGATGAAATGAGAAAGATTCTCTTGCCATGCAGATTTCTTGGGTAACGCAGAGAAGCAGAAGTGGCAAAATCCTTTGCCTTCAGGAGTACGCGTGCATCCACAATAGCCAAGACCTATGTGAGTCTGCACGTGGTGCCGACCACAGCTACAGTGTTCATGTCAAATAAACCAAAAGGAAAAGAACCACAGGATGTTTTTTTCTGGTGAGACGTCTACCTGTCCACAGATGATCTAACTTCGTCAGAAATGTTCCCATTGATGTCAGACTCACTATTATCCCTCAGCACAAGGAGCTGGATGAGAGTGAAACTTGGATTCTGGGCTACTGCCGTTGCACCCTTTTTAATCTTCATTTAGTGGCACACTGTTCTGTACCTCCATTTCTTCTCATCCTTTTGTCTGCCTGTCCACCTGAACTGTAGACTCCCTGGGACAGAAATTTTCCTCAATTGTACAGTTCAGTGCACAATAATTTAGGTATGGCTTCTCAGTGCTTTCATAATGTAAAATAGCTTTTAAGGACAGACTAGCTTAAGAAATTCTTCAAGCCTTACTCAGATGGTAAATTATTCAGATTGTAAATTCTTTCCCTTCAGGTTTATCCTTATATTAAAGCAATTTTCTCTAGCAAGAACTGTATCAGTTTTACAGCACTTCACGGAAGCCTAGTCACATCATACTAATAAAATGACTGTGCCCACAGTATAGCCCAACATACCAACTTCCTACCTACTTTATGAGGAGCCCGACAAGAGAACCGAAGCAGGAGGATATGAGATCATCAAACAGTGTTTGACCTGAGCATATTGTCTGCTGACAAAACAATGCAAACTCAGCATTATAACCCTGAGCTAAATTTCATAGATTATAAAACATCCTTAGGAAGGATCAACTATGAAAGCTAAATAAGAAAGCACACAGCTCCTGGGACATAATTTTTAATGAGAAATCAAAATTCCATTAAAAAAATAGATTAAACTCTCCTTCATTCAGACCATGTCCACATAACTTGCCATCCAGGATTTCTAAAGATAAAGTGGCCTATTTCCATAACCTAGTTTAGACTCATCGAGTTTGTTCTTTATTGTTCCAGACTGTATCATAGATTCTCATGTCTGACTTTACATTACAGTGTAAATAAAATCAGTAAGTAGTCTACAAGGATGACCTTTGTAGCTGATGCTATGATAAAGTTCTGACAAGACTTGATAATAAAAATGTAAATAACCTGATCTGATATAAGTGGCACACCTCCAGGTACCTACTGCCACAAACAATTTCACAGCACTGTGTGTGAGAATTCACAATTTCAGTTCCAGCAAACTGACGTTTGGAAAAATCTTCTTTCATCCTGAATCAGAGCAAAGAGCTGAGATTTCCCAAGATGAAAATGCCCTCCCTCAAAAAGCTTTGCCTGTCGATTACGTTGTCTCAATAAGATCAAGGGGAATTGTTTGAACTTCACTGTTTTCAATTTTACAGGGCACTGTCATTTATACGATGAGACATTCTGTTGCCACTTATGAAAATCAAGATGATATAGTCAAAGGAAAATACGTTGACCTTTTCCAAGCCAAATTTTTCATTCAATTCTAATAGCAAATTTTGACAAAAATCAATACATTTCTATGAAGAATTTTGGAGTGGAAAATACTGATTTGCTGAAGTCAAAATTTACAGGCAGTACTCCACAACGCGCTGGACAAAAGGGTACTCCATCTACCAACACGTAAGCTGACAGAGGTCACTGGGACCACCTCTGGTACGAGCTCCTGTTTAACCCAGAACTAAAGCACAGGAAAGACTGCATCATCACTTGTGTATTTTGACACAGATTTTTCCACAGGAGTTTGAGTTCAGCAGCTTTTTCATAAATAATTTGCCAGTTTGGTTTATTTTGCACTTGATGTCTTTATGTTGGGTTTAGGAGTAAATGGCTACTAAAGAGGCTGTCGTCCTCTCTCTGACTCTGACCCTTTAGACCCCAGTCTCACGCTCTTGCCATTTTCCTCATGCTGGATCTAGTGGCTATGAAGCTACACATGAATCAGTTCAACTGCTGGAAAAAAAATAGATGATTTTTCTACCAAATCAGCTAGACAAAATGACTCACCCCGTGCCCACATAACTGCTGGATCTGACACAAGGACCGGTGGGTTAAAAGCGGGTTCAGCAGGACCAATGCTTTTGGTACCAACTCAGTGTTAGAACAGCTTAGCTGACCTGTCAAATCATGCTTTTAGGCTGATGTGCTTTGCTTTGGCTTGCTATGTAGAAAAGGGATACTGTCCATCATTGCGGATAAAACAGGAATGACTGTGGCCTAACATTCATAGAATCATAGAATAGCTTGGGCTGGAAGGGACCTTTAAAGGTCATCTAGAATATTCTGCAGTTAAAAAGAGAACCGGGAACTCCGTTTCCTTGCCTGGCTTCCCAGCCCTTGCAAGCGTGCATACTCGGTGTCCTGTGAAGAGAAAGAGCCCCTGCTCACTGGAGCGGAGGCAGCAGTGCTTTCCTGGCAGATGCAGCCTGCCTCACAGGGGACACACGAACTCAATATGCTCTCCCAGATGGAGACCTCCCATTTGATTGCTCCTGATCCGTTACCACCTTAATAGCAAACAAAAATAATTTCAGTATAGCAAACATTCATTGCATATGAAACAAAAACCACATGCAATCCCCCCTGAAGTGAAAGAGAAACAGGAATTCAAGGACTAGGAGTTTGGGGAAAATGTAATTACATGTGCGTGATCATAACTTGCTGTGCACATTTCACTAATTCAGCTAGGTTTCTTCTCTTAAGTGCCCCAGCATGGTTAAATGACAGAGCAAGTGTTACCATTTTTCTAAAGCCCGTAAGTACCTCCATACCTCACTGTTCTTCAAGCAGCAGTCAGCATGGTTTCAAAAGCAATGCAGATAAACCTAAGTAATTTAATTTGCCATGTCAAGCAGCCATAGATATTCAGCCAAACACACACTCCAGTCAGCCCAACTTTCTAGTTCAAAGAAGTTGCAACTCCAATTGTGACGGGAGGAATGCAGCTCGCCTCCACTCTTGCTATGACTGGTCTTCTGCAGAAAATTCTGTAAGATAGATTTCTAGAATAAGACACTAAGAAATTTTTCCCTTTGTTAACACTCCAGCGAGAGAGATGAGTCTTCTTACAAATATACACTTGGGTGATAAACTTATGATTAGTGTAAAATTAGTGTTCATCAATCTAAATTTAATTAAGCATATTTGTAAGCAAAAATTATTAGCCTTAGCCCTTTTCTTTATGAGATCACTATCGAGCAGAAACAAGTTTGTTTGGATGTCTTTTTCCCATATGTGTCTCTCTCATGTTTGGCTTGTGTTTCACCCTTAACTCTGAAATTCCGGAGTTTGTAATGCTCATGTTGCAAATGATAGCAATGTCCCAATTTTTTTTCTGTTGATATATATTCTCAATTTTCACTCCACCTTAGCACATTTTAATTTGGAAATATTCTTCATGTAGAAGTCACCTTTTCTTTAATTAACACAAATATAATATGTGGACATAAAACAAAACAAAACATCATGGAGATATGGTACAACATATCATTACTTAAAAAACTTGAAGATATGTAGGCTCCAACTTTCAGAACTATTTTTGACTGTTCAACTGTTAGGTCTAGGTTCACCACATTCTCTAGTTTTTTCTGCCATTGTCCTTTCCCCCACCGTGCTTTCCAACATCCCTGCATCCGTTGCCCACTCCTGTATTCTCTGCTGAGCTTTTGAGATTGTTGTTACCCACCATCATCTGAAAGATGACCCGTATGCAGAAGCCGAATAACAATGTTTGTCTTCATGGAGCAGCAATGTCCAGATGCTATCAACTGAGATGATGATTCCCTATGTTCTTATCAGCCACAATAATGGTTCACAACAGCTTAACTTCAGTCCTTTTGGGCAGCAATGGGAAAAAATACCTATTTTCAAGAAGTGCACCTTCTGTAATATCACTGCATCCTCTATACCACTAAAAAAAAAAATAGAGATGGCCATCATTTGAAATATGACAGACCTCTTTTTTTTGTTTAGATCTCTCTGGAAAGAACATTAGTTCTCAAACCTTGATGAAAAAGAAACAGCAAAGTAGGACTGCTGATCCTGAACACATTGCTTCACGTGTCAGCTGCACACAAAATTTCAGCAGTTTTTAAGTACGCATGGAGCTTGCACTCATCACTACTTATTTAAGTGAAACTAAAGTTCCCAGTACCTCTACATGTTTTTATGTGACTAATGGGATACCCCAGGTTTCTCCTTTCTCATGTGAGCATCTGATGATAATGCATATCTCTTTTCAACTGAATACTCAGTTCCCAATTACAAAACTTAGTCTTGCAGACACTCTAATGGAAGGGGAATATCCTTCAATGTGAAAATTAGTGTAGCTTTTAGGAAATGATGATACAGAAGCCAAACTGTTCACATGGAAAAGAAATACATTTATCTAGATTAATGAGGCAACTATTTCATCATATGTAGAACATATATTAGTGTATTAACGTGCATGTTAATTATCTAAAGTGTAGTTTATCACTAGGCACTTACAAACACTTACTGTCCATGAAAGTCAGTGGACAGCACTACTGACTAATGCCAAAAAGACGCAGAATGTAATGCAACAGACTCATTGCAAAGTCACATTCACTGATTATAAACACCTCTCATAGGCCACCTCACTGTCTATTTATCTAGCCCATACTCCATCAGTTTGTCTACAAGGATGTTATGGGAGATAATGTCGAAAGCCTTGCAAAAGTCAACATAACAGCCATTGCTCCCCCTTCACCTACCAAGCCAGTCATTTAATTATAGAAGGCTGTCAGGTTGGTCAGGCATGGTCTCCTCTTCATAAATCCATGCTGACTACTCTCAATCACTTTCTTATCCTTAATATTTTTGGAAATGGCTTCCAGAAGGATTTGCTCCATCACCTTCCCAGGAATCAAGGTGAGGCCAATCAGTCGGTAGTTCCCTGGATCCTCCTCCTTGTCCTTCTTGAAGACAGAATTGACATTTGTTTTGTTGCAGTCCTCAGGAACCTCGTCTGATCATCATGACCTCTCAAAGACAACAGACTCTTCTTGCAATGATACCAGCCAGCTCGCTCAGCACTTTCGTGTGCATCTCATCAGGTCCCACAGACTTCTGTATGATGTTCAGTCTAAGCGCTCCCCAACCTGATCATCCTCTACAAAAGTAAGTCTTCCTCGTTTCAGCCAGTGGTGTGAGGGGCCTGGGGTTCCTGAAGGCAGGTCTTACCAGTAAAAATGGAGGTAAAAAAAGCATTGAGCACACTGGTTTTTCCATGTCCTTTGCCACCACGTCCCCTGCCCCATTCAGTAGTGGCCCAATGTTTTTCCTAGTGTTCCTACTGCTGCTGATATGCCTACAGAAACCATTTTTGTTGCCCTTCATGTTCCTGTTAGATTCAACTCCAGATGGGGTCTGACTTCCCTTACCCCATCCATGTGCAATTGGGTAGTGTCTTCTACAATCCTCCTGGCTGGCCTGACCCTGCTTCCACATATTGCCTAATGCCAGTTTTCAACTTCTACTCAAACGCATAGTTTTCTATTCATGTTAAGATCTATAAGATTTTTTTTTCTCTAATATATATCGTTTATGGTATAAGGTTATAATATTTATCCCCTGAAAAACATTCAGCATGCACCCAGAGAACTCTGACTGTGCATTCACAGAACACAAAGCACAGATCAGTCTCAAGTTTTTTCCTTGAACTCCAAGAATGGAATCTGTGTGTCTTCAAATGCCTCTTAAGGGGCATAACTAGGGTTTTAAGCCTTGTGGTCATGGGCCATAAATGCCTGCTAAGGACCAATGCATTACAGACAAACAAAATGAGACAATTTTGGCCAGTAGGAAGCTCAACACGCTAATATCCTAGTGGCTGTCAAGATTTTTGTAGGCACCAAGGAAAACAAGAGCTAGAAGGCAGTACTTTAAAGGAAATTACAGGATGACTTTGCACAAAAGCTTATGCTTATTTTCATTTGGAGCAAATGGCAGTATGAAAATATACAAAGACCCAGATCCCCAATGGTACACAGGCACTGTGTGAGGTGGCTCAGTCCGTACTTACTTGAAAATCTGGGCTAGAATTACTTTAACACAGGGGAGAGATGCCTAAAATGGGGGAGGGTGGGAGAAGGGGCTACGCATAAACATATCACAGGAACAGGCATTTAAGGTGGTTCCTTTTTGGTAAGGCATATTCTGCATTGCCCTCCGGCTATAACATCACCTACTCCAGAGAATATATTCTGTATGGCCCTGCTGTGAAAAGATAGCATTAAATTAGACAGCAAAGCTACAAGCTAACTTGATATAGTTGTAGCAAATTTGATGAAGCTGGGCATTCATAAGTATGTGAGTGAAAGGAAACTTCAGGGATGATAGATAGTAACAACAACAGTAAGAAAGGAATACTGTTTCTCATGTAAAGGGTCTTAAGAGACATCAGAATCATCACTTCCATTTTACAGCTAGAGAGGCTAATGTATTGAGTGGCAAAACAATTCATCTGAGCTCCCTCACAAGGTAAAGTGGCAGGGCAGGGAATGGAAATCCCACTCCCTGAATCAGTGTCTTGTTCACAGGACCGTCTGACAAGGGCCGATCACCTGCAAAGAATTATCAAAAATGGAGACTACAGCCAGGGAATTCTTTCTACTTATTACTGTGAAGATAACAAGGAGGAAACATTTTCTACTGCAAAGTCAAGTGACAACTTATGTTCATGTCACTTAGACTTTGGAAAGATTTCCCATCTTGAGTCCTTGGAGAATCATCCTCAGAAATACTAAAGAGCAGGATGATATAGATGGGGATGCAACATGCACTGATTAATGCTGCCTTCCAGTCATTAAATACAAAGACTTCCTGGCTCCAATACATCTTAAACCAAATATCTTTTCACTCTACTAAATGCACCTCTGGAATTAAACATCAGTATTTAACGTAACTTTTTTTCATTGACATTCCCTACCCATTATAAACTTTGGTCCATTTCAGCTTCTTCACACCTCCAAATCACCTCCCTATTATCTCTTTTACTTGCACTGTGCCTCAGATTTGAGAAACGCCTTTCTCCCCCACATTCACCAGTTACTACAGCTGATCAGTTCAGGCTCCTCCCTGCCGCAGACGTCTTCCACTCACTATCCTGCCCCTTTCCCCACATGCCACGGGGTTCCCTCCCTTCTCTAATCAAAGTGTGAAGTAAAGCAGCAACACCAATCCGAGAGGCTGGAACAGCTGAGAAATTGAACTGATCAAAAATCTAAACCGTAAGCCAGGAAGTAAGGTGCAAACCCACACAGAATTAAAACCCACAATATGTAATCAATATTCACCAACCTATATCAAGTTCTGCAGTATTTATGTATTGGGATCACATGAGGAACCACCTGGTAAAATGAGTAGCAGACAATCAACTTTGAAGAAGGGTAAGTCGTGGTTGTTGGGTTTGGGGTTTAGGTTTTTTGTTTTGGGGTTTTGTTGCTGTCGTTTTCTAAGTACAATTTTGAAAGATAGTCAATTTAGCCTGTGCCTAACCCTTCACATATGTGACTGGTCCTTCAGATTTCTACTAAACACCATTGATAACTCAAAGGAGGCATGTGTTTTAATACCTTGCTGAATCAGGACCTGAGTTTTCCTGGAGGGAAAGATCAAGGTATTCTCCAAAGCTCTTCCAAGAGGCTTCTATGTAAGCTTTCAAACTCATTTTAACACTCTGTGTTAAAGTACAGTACTGTAGAAGATCATAGTGAATCTAATCCAGCTACCTGCAGCACAGCCTGTAAAATTTCATCCCCTTAAACTTTAAAGGCAACAGCTGGGGTTGAAGCAGAGCACGCCATCTAGAAAGCCATTCAGTCTTGGTATAGAGAACAGAGATAAACATAAGCCATATTCATCAAAACATAAGTTATCTTTACCTAAAAGCCACTGGGGTGGCTGGTGCCTTGATACTGCAATGTACTGAGTTCTTTACCAATAGCCACGTGTAAGTTCTACTGTATGCTTTGCTTTAAAGGGGACATTTGTGTGACCCACTGGCTTAAGGCTCAACTTCTTAGCATGTACCAGTGCATAACCACATGGCAAGTGCATGGGAATGGTTCAAAGCTGTGTCAGGGGAGGTTCAGACTTGCCATTAGGAAACATTTTTATACAGAGAGGGTGATCAAGCACTGGAACAGGCTTGCTAAAGAGGTGGTCGATGCCCCATGCCTGTCAGTGTTGAAGAGGTATTTGGACAATGCCCTTAATAGCATGCTTTAACTTTTGGTCAGCCCTGAAGCGGTCAGGCAGTTGGACTAGATGATTGTTGTAGGTCCCGTCCAAATGAAATATTCTATTCTAGACAGTCCTAAACTGGCCTCTTCCGAACTAGCCCAAGAAACATAAGTAAGAGAAGCAAGATGGGAGGGATGGAAACATGCTCTGTGTGTCTACAGCCCAGCTTAGGCCCAGAGGAAATCTAGCCATACCTACAAAGCATTGGGACCAAAGATTTCTACTACCTACTCTACAGACCCAGCCAACTCAACACGTGTCTTCAGCCTTAAATTTTGGCCTATCAAGCAGAGATACAAAACCTTGCTGAGCTAAAATCGGATCAGCTTTGGATGGCAGACCTTGTCAAGAAGGCAGTGGGCAAATGTAGCCAGACAGTTCCCAAGCTGGAAAATCTGAACAGCTCTGTCCTGTGCTGCTCAAGTCTCCACAAGTTTCCGTGTCTCTGCCTTGTGCTTCATTTCATAATAGAAGCATGTTCCTAATGACCAGCCCTAATTCTAATAATAGCATCACAATGCCTTATGTTGTTTTAAAGATGGAGTGAACGCTAGCCAGACATACTGCTCAAATTAACTGCCAAAAAAACCCAAACACCTACAGTCCACTCTAAGGCTGCCCTTGGTTCCTTCACAGGTCCATTGGAGACTGCAATGTTGAGGGAATGCACAGGAGCCAAGTGCTGGAGGCCTGACCTGGAGATTGCTTTCCTGCAAATTGAAAAGAAAAAAACAAATAAATGGAATGTATATCCAGTATGATTACCCAATATAATTATCCACCCCACCCTTCTCCAGAAATCAGAAGAGGCAGTACAGCATCTAATTTCAGCTTGGGTGAAATGGTGCTTGAATGCCATCTCCTGCTAAAGCAGTTTAGGAAAAGAATAAAGTAATCTGATCACTGAAAATTACTGTTTAATGAAGATCAGTTACTCATCTGGCACTAAGCTGAAATATTAAATCCAGTGGACTACATATGGTTCTGTTTGCCAGTTTCAGTGGAGTCCTCATTCGTTAAACCTATTCCTTGCATACCAGTGGAACCTGCTGAATCAATTTATGCATCATTCCAAATAGCCTTTATTGAAGGAATGAAATATGAGTTTATACAAAGAGCGCGGCATCTGTTGCTTTTATTTAGTTTATAGGCTGGGAAAAGGCATCCATTCAGCATTAGACTACGTAAAACAAGATACGGGGACACCACTTAGTCAGGAAGGGGAGTCATACACTACTGCCTTTTTTGATCATATTAGCATCCCTCAAGGTATTACAGCTTCTTTCCACTTATATTTCAAATTCTATCTTTTTGGTCCAAAGTCATTCTTACACATCTTGAGGCATAGATATGGTCTCCTTCAAAAGTCACAGATGGTGACCAGAATCACTCCTGGAGCTCCATAAGCGCCGACAGCATATCCACGGCGTGTTTCCCCAGCAGCACCCAGCCCTGCCGGATCAGCCTCCGGTAGTGAGCCATCAGGTGGAAGCACAGTACGCTGCTGATACAAAGCTCAGCTGCACTTGGAAAGTAGGTTTCATAAAGCTTCATAACGTTATTGCATTGTATATTTTAGCACCTGATGGTAGCGACCAAAACAATCTTACGGCTTCAGCTGCAATGATTCAGAAGAGGACAAAAACGTCTCAAGGGGAGATCTCCTTTTGTAAGCCAAATACACTCATCCCCCACAAAGTGAAATGACAGTCTGTTTGTGTAAAGTGCATTTTTGTGATACCACCCCCACAGTGCAACAGCTATTTATAGCACCTCCTAATCTTACCACTGTCCAAGGCAAAAAAGGTCAATTGAGCCAGTGATGACAATCCAGGTCAGCCATATGCTAAATAACTCTTTTCGTTGTCCTGAAAATATACAGTGCAATATATATCCACAGTAAAGGAGCTTGGAAGCCTCACTGCTCACAGTGCACGTCCAGAAAAAATGAGTGGGCTGAATCAGTATCTCCTAAATTCCCTTTCCTGTGGGTAGCATGAACAGCTCAGCACATTGACATCAGCCCCTCATCATCCAGTGCCCTCTTTCCACTTAACAACGTGGGCAAGACATTGGCATTAAGGGTTTTTCCAAAATATTTTGCATTTGACTAAAACCCGTTAGAGGGAAGGAGCACAAAGAAAAGACTTACACTACCCGGCAGTCTATCAGGAGAGAACAATTTAGCTAGAAAGATTTTACGCCATATATGACAGTACAACATAAGCTACGTGCCTCCTCAATGACAAGATTAAGGCCTTAAAGAAATAAACCACAAGAAACTACAAAATAAATTTAAAAAAAAAAAATTTCCAGAAAAGTGTCCGATATTTGGCATTCTCCTTCCATGCTGTTTTGGGTACTGATTCAGTTACTAGTGCTTCCTAAACACAAGAGTACATTCTTGTGTCTATTCATGGTTTATAACATGGTAATTTGTCTTGGTGGAAACGGAGTAGTATCACATTTTCCACCCTTGCATCACTGACAGTCATAAAGCAAACCTACTTAGTCCTGCCCTCATAACAGAGGAGGGTAGCATCCACTTTGTGCAAAGTAGTACTTAAGCAAAGGTGGCTGAATAATAAAGCGCTAACAATTAATTGTTATTTGATGAAGAATGCCAACATTTTCAGCCAACACGGCTTACAGCCTACTACTTGTCAAGCAGTACAGCCTGTGAAGTTGCATGCATCCACTATGCAAATTTACTAAAGCAAAGTCTGCGATGAATATTCCTAGGAACAAATTTATCTGACCAGCCTGAAGACAAGGCCTCCAGCCGGAAGGCAAATTCAGCAGAGACTTAAAAGGTAAATATGCCTAATGAACGGCTACAGACTTCTCAGCATCAAGCCTTGGATACTGTTTCAAGTCAGAATGAGAGATGTGCAAGCCTCCTGCAGCAGAACCTGAGACTTGGCCCACGTTCCTTTAAAAGCGAGCCGGGGCTGATGAGCCTTTTGGGGGAGACTTGGCACAGTTTTGTGCCAACAGCCTGCCCTTCCCTCTGCATGCCAAGCTGGATCTATGGCTTTGTCTGAAAAGCACACAAAACACAGGCATGACAATAATGGCTTTTTTTTCAGGTTTGTTTTAACATAAAAGTCTTAAAATGATCTTGGGGACTGCAAATTTGCATGAACCAGACAGAAGTGACCCTTAGGCCCAGGGGCAAGCTAAAAATGCCTACTTTTACACAGCTTCTTATCAGAACTTTGTCTCAGAAGAGACACACAGAGTGTCAAAACACACTGCATGCACCACAGAAGCCTCTCGCATTAAAAAAAAGGGACATCAGGCTAAAGAGCAAACACGTGGCCTTCTAATAAGTGTACGGCAGACAAGAGGGGGAAAACGGGGGGAAAGGGAAGGTAGCACAAATCTGATAACAGAACAGATGCTGAGTATCCAGGTGATCATATCTCATACTACTTTAACTAGCAGATTACACCACCTGGCACTTTTCCAATAGCAAGGTAACACGAGTGGCTTTTAGTTATCTTTCCCAGCAATTTCATCTCCACTGTGCTAAGTGTATGAATGAAAACACAGGCTCGACAGGCAGCCTTTCCCATAGAAGCAAAAGTAATCACTGTTCCCCTGATAAGAGACAGCCAGAAAAAATGAATCTGTGCTTTCATGGTATATTCCATTCTTCAGACTATGAAGTCCACAACTTTGTTAAAATGGGCACACCAGCCAGCTTGCTGATGTAGCAACCAGCAAGGGAACATCACATGGTAAGTAATGAGCTGTATTTTTATAATTACCCTTTCATATCCAGTAATCAGTAATTTGCAGTAGACGTTATTATCAACTTAGCTAACACACCACCATTGTGAACAAGCATGGGTGCACATACATGTGTATGTCATTAAACATAGAACAAACAAAAATATCTGATACTTATTCCATAGTTGATACTATTAAGGAAATTCTTTAACAGAGCAGTCGACTGTCTTGGAAACCAAAAGCAACCAGACATTCAAGCTATTCAAGTATAATAACTGATTTTTTTTAAAAAAAGCATTACATTTTCATCTTGCTGAAAAGTCAGGCGAGATTCAACCTACTTATTAGATCAAAGGATACATATTTGATTAGGGGGTATTTGAGTTTATATCCCAGGCTTTGGCTTTACTGAGCCTTTTCCTTCACCTAAGGCATATAAAAATCCTCCAATGAGTTGTTTAGACTGAATAGTTATGCCTGAATCCTCAAAGACCACAGAAGACAATTAGTCAATAGTATGCAGCTCATTTAAGTGTTAGAAAAATCTATTTGGAAAAGAAAGAGTATGTTAGTGCTGCACATGGTTAATAGATTTGAGTGTCATTTTAGTTGTCGCTGGTGTTAGAGTTGCTGCCTTTCCAGGCTGGGGTTATTACCCTCCTTTTCATAGGGCCGTAAGTTACCATTGGGATAGTCTCTCAGCTGAAAGGTTGAGAGATCATAAAAACTCAGAGACTGGCTTCCACAGATCCTATGGCTAGGACATCTGCCAGGAGAGACATTTCTGGGAGTCTTTCCTCAAAGTTAATCTAGATATTTACCGAGAAAAGGACAGTCATTTGTATAACAACGTTTAAGTTACAATAGCTCTGCTTTTCTTTGAATATTCAATATAGATAAACCCTACGCCTGCCAGCTCTCAGCTTTGCCAACCACAATTTGAAAATCCCTGTACAAGGCCAGACAGTACCTGCACGCTGTATGAACAATTTATACGCGCCCGAGTTTGTTTGGAGCTGGTTTGCACTCCTGCAATTTGGTGCTTATGAAAGTCATGAACAAAATGTACTGGCTAAACTCTGGCATTATTTAAGTTTTCCCCAGGCGTCCCTGCTGACTGCACAGCGCTTCTGCAACCTGCTGTTCCCCACTTGCCTTCCAGACATATAATCTTCTCCTTTCCTGCCGACGACGGGGCAACGGCTATTTCACTGCAACATCAAGATTCCCAAATTTTTTGCATTCAATATAAAAGGAGCCAACTGCAATCAAATCAAATAATCTGTCTGGTCCAGTATCCCGTTTCTGACAACAGCCAGTAGCAGGTGTTTAGAGAAGCACTGGCACAAATTGGGTAATCCTTCCCTTGACATACTCCAGTCCCAGCTTCCAGTAATCAGTGGTTTAAGGACTTCCTGAGCTGGAGGCTGCTTCCAGACCTTTGCGCTTAATAGCCTGTAATGGCTCTTTACTCTAGGAATGTGTTGGTCCTTCCCTGAACCCATTTATACTCTTGGTCTCCACAGCAGCCTATGTAATGAGCTCCACAATTTAATTATGGGCAGTGTAAAGTACTTCCTTCTGTCTGTTTTAAAAATTCTGCCTGATAATTCAATTGGTGTATCATATTGTGAGGAACAGCGAGTAATCACTTGCCTCTCTACACCTTCTGTGATTTTATGAATCTATTCATATACCCCTTCATTCACCCTCCCTCCCTCCCAAGTGGAAGCACCCTAGACGGTTTAGGCTTTTGCTGATACTGAAGCTGTTCTATCTTTATCAGTATTTTCTAGCTCAATTATGTCTTTTTTTGAGGTAGGATTGCCAGAACTAGAACAAATATTCAAGATCTGGCTGCACCAGAGGTTTATCAGAGCTGTCATCATACTTTCTGCATTGTTCTCTTTTTCCCCTCCCTCATTCTGAGCCCTTTACTTGCCTTTTTATCACTGTGAGCACTGAATTAATCATTTCATAGGAGTACTTGTAATTATCCAAAGAGCCCTTTCCTGAGTGCTAAATGGTAATATAAAGTCCAAACTTTTAAGCTTTTTTCCCCCCTATGTGCATTATTTTGCCTTCATCAATCTCACATTTCAACTGCAATTTGCTGCAGAGTCATACAGCATCGCAAGATCCTTCTGCAAGTTTTCCGCAATCAGCCTGTGCCCACCCCGACTGGTCGTGCAGAGCAGCAGCAAGCTTTACCCCCTCACACTTCGCTCCTGTGAGCAGCGCTGCTCCCATCGCAGATCCACAGGGGCCCCCGTCAGTAAACTCCAAGGTAAACTCTGAAAACCACCCTCAGATTGCTAACCACCCCATTGCTTGCTACATTTTAACTGTTGTTTAACCATGTGGGCATCATCCCTTTCAGCCCTGGTTTCTGTACCAAAAGCTTTTTTCCTGCCTCATTGGAAGCTTTCTGGAAGCCCACGTGCGGTCCCACGGCCAGCCCACCCAGTTCATGGGCCTCGTGCCTCTGTCAGCAATTTCTGCAAGGCTCACGAGTCCTGGCTTCTCTAGGAAAAGCTGTGCTGGCTCTCCTCCAGCACATCACGTTCAGCTGTGCATTTACTAATCCTGCATCTTAGCAGCAGCTCTACCAGTTTCTCCGATTAAAATTTGCTGCTGGGTTACCCCATCAACACTCTGCGAGTCCCTGTGGGACCACCCTAACTCTTTAGGACTGGGGCTGGTTTAAGCTATTGTAAAACCCTCTCAGCAATTTCTTATTTGAATTCCATCAGAATACTTAGCAAAATCAAATCCTAGTAATTAGTTATTGGCCCTTTTGTCAATGTGGTCTTTAGCCTCTTACATTAACCTTCCCATTTTCCCTGGGTTCATCCACGCAAATAACAGCTCAGCCTATGAGACTCTCAGGCACCCTCAGCAGCGAACACTGATGCAAGAAATTCAATTAGCACTAAAAGAAATAGACCTTTCAAAACTCCTCGTGAAATACTTGTTTATGCATCTGTCATTGCCTGCTGCCCAGGGAACCAGGGTATGGAAAAGCAAAGATTTGGGTAGCTTCCCAGCCACCCAACATCAACATCTTCTAGACCCCAACAGAACTTTCCTCCCTCTCTCTCAACGCCTCACCACACAGACAAGTTTGATAAAAGCTGCGTGGAAACTGGTACATCCCCATGAAACACTGCAGCTCTACGCAGCTCTGAGAAGCTTTGCTTTCAGCCTCACGCCCAGCCCTCCTGTTACCTAATATGCAGCTCATATCCACTAGAGACCGACCTGAAGACAACGAAACAAATTTCCACTAACAATCTTACCAAGCACTTCAAACAGCAACCCCAGAGCTGAGAGGTAACTGCAGTACATCAACTCCCTGAGTAAATTCTGGTAGGAGCATTTGGATCTATCACATCAAATATCATATTCAGCTTGTATTGATCAGGTGCAAGACCAAACAGAGCCACCTAGCCTTTCTGCGACCATCTCCTTGAGTAAAGTAACAAATCCTGTAGACACAAGTAACACACAGGGATCCTGTGAAAGGAAATAAGAGGCAAAGCAAAAGGAGCATAAGACCTGCAGAAAGTTTCATCAGGATAACAGAGGAAGAACCTCTACCACATGATGTTGTCTCTTCTGAGTCAACACGGCAGTTCACAGACATTTCTGTGTTCTGCACATGAAGGGATATTCTTTAAAAGGAAGTCCTTTGGTATTCTTGCCCCTCAAACTCTGGGTACAAGAGTGGCAGGTTACTTTTTCTATCCCAAAAGGACAAAATAGATGGATGAAACAGGTTGTGTGTTAAAAGAGGCACTCACAAGTTGTATCATGAATATCTGTTTGCAGTTTCTTAAATGCAGACATGCGAATCATCGCTGCCCTGCAGTTATACTTGGAGCTCGCATTAGTGTCAAAACAGCGCAAGTCATAGTAGTCCAAATGCCAAAGATCTCTAGTATATTAATTTTTCTATTCTCTGTTTGGCTTCACCAGTAGGCATATATTAAGCACCAGATTTTACCTTCTAGAAAGTAAATTATGGATTCAATTAGATCCAGAGTTGTGCTAAATTACTCAATACCTTGGATCTTATCTTACATCAGGAGTTCATCTTCTCTGAAGTTAGAGAAAGCATACACCTTTGTGCCAATTCCTATCAAGGGGATCAATATCTTGGCCTAGATCTATAAATCACTTCAGAGTCTATATCACATCAAAATCGGTGTGATTTTGTACCTGCATGCCGACATTGGCCAGGCCCGGGGTCCAGCAAATTCCCCTGGAAAGTCTGTAACGATCCTCAGCTACAGTGTGGAAACTGAAAATGCCTTAGATCCAAGAGTTGGATAATTAATCAGACACTTAATTATAAGAAGTCAAAATCATGTGGAGTTCTCTCTGAGCTCCTGTCAGAGCTCACGTTTATACACAACACTGGGTATCACCCATTTCTTGGTCTTCCTTCTGCTCACTTAAGTTTTTTTCCTTTACTCTTAATTTATTCTCTAGATTTCTTTCCAAATAGGGTAAAACATCAAGCGTACTTCTTATGGTAGAATGCAACTAAATTTTAGGACCAACAGGGTCCCTTCCCAATCTTTTGTTTAAATATGCTATTTCTGAAAAGATATGTACAGATGTGGTGATTACTCTTACCACAAAAAGTGACAGACCTTGGAGGACTCCTTGCAGTAACAGAAACGTCAGCATTCATTTGTGTGAGGAGGAAAGGAAAAAACAAAGCGATACAGTTGGTGATGCAATAAAGATGAAGAGTATCCTTTATCCCTGTAATTCACCAAGAGAGAGACTGACAAAGGAGCCTAGGAAAGCAGGAAAAAAAAAATACAAATGCTTTCTTGAACTGAATTATTTTGCTTTATTTTTGCTGCAGTCAAAACCAATTTGTTTTAGGAGAGTTTTGGGTTTGGTTTTTTTTTTTTGTTGTTGGGTTTTTTTTTTTTGGTTTGGTTTGGGTTTTTTAAGTCTTTAGCTTTCAAAGCTATGAATGCCAGGTCTGGAAAAGACCTTCTAGGTCATGAAATCTAGTCTTCTCTGTTTCAGGCAAACTTATCATATGTTTGAATTCATAAAGTTATCAAGACCCATTTCAAATCTAGCCCAGTTGTTCCCTCTCTCTTATTCCTACTGAGAAGCTACACCAGACCTCTACTCTTCTCATCATCATTAAAATCCTTTTTTTGTGATTTCCACCCAATATGCATCCCCCTGCGCAATCTTCCTTAAATTCCTATTATTAGGATTTTCACATTTCATCCAAAGAGTTAAAGTTGAACCAACAATCCATGATTTTTATATGATCCTTCTACAGAATAGAAGGCACCTGGAAACCTTGATCTAGAAATCTTTAAACCCTTGGGTCAAACCCCTTTGAGTGAGGTTATGTAGGACAGAGATGTGCGTAGGGAGTTGGAAGCCCACATTTCAAAGATTCTGGAATCAATTGAGTAACTGAGATGATAAAATTTAATCATTGTCTTTCGAAGTAAACAATGAGAAATGCTCTAGGGAACTCTGAGCATAAATGATTTCCAGCTGCATCACAGACTGGACACCAGCATTACAGAAGATTGATATGTTTTTACTATTTCAGAAAGCAAAGGAAGTCTGAATGGAAAATATTTTCATGACAATACATTTGATCCAGACAAAATCATAGGATATGCAGAACCTGTGTTCTGTAGTTCAAGTGTAGACAAAAAATGATGACAGCAAATTGGATGGACATGACTACGGTATGATTGTGCTATTTTTTTTATTATTATTATATGCTAAAATAATATCTACTGATTTTCAAAAGGGGTGCAGATATTCTATGTTATCACTCTGCCAATCGGAGGAAAATAAGAAGATTAAGGTCTTTTTTCAGGGTACTTCTTGGTGGCATCAAATAATCTTCATTTGATCTGGAAGATAAAGAAAGGGAAAACAAAGCAGTACAAGACAGGGAGGGGGGGAGGACTAAATCCTCAGCAGTTTAGAACAGCAAAGAAGAGAGTTATTTTTATTTTTTAACATTAGTGTTGGAAATGTTTTCTTGCCTCTCAGATGCTAGCACATTGCTTTCAAAAATAACCTAATGTAAGGTAATTTCTCTATCAGACCAGGATCCTCCGTTGGCATAAGCTATTTACACAAGCTAAAATGTCATTATGACTCAAGAACTATATGGTCTCCCACAAACTATATAATGAAGCATTCTGATTTTCTTCTTTTCTACAAATCAAACGTGTGCCTTGCAGTTTTGCACCGTACGCTTCAGAGAGTTGTTTTAAACGTGGATTTTTTTGGAACCTATTTCCATGCCCCTGAATTGTTAAGTGTCCTTTTCTTTGTTTGTGTAGTCTCTCTTCCTTGAAAATGGAAAAAACACAGAAATTCTCACTGTCCATCTCCACATTTTTTCCCCGTTATAAGCTTTCATTTAGCAAACAAGGGTCTCACAGGGGTTAAAAATAAAAGTCTTCCATTTCTGAGTGTGCAAACAAAAACTGAAAAGGTAATGAATATCCATGCGCACTACTCAAGTGAAAAATACTTCAAGAGTTTTTAGACTGTGCATTAAAGAAAAAAAGGAATATTGTATTTGATACCAGAATAATTTTGTTACCAAGTCTTGATACAAGAACGAAATTCTCTTCCTCTCAGATACACAAATATCTAGGTCTCAAGGAATTACCCAGAACAAAAGCAAGCACTAAAACAATCCAAAATAACAGTTTTTTCTAACAAAGGATTTTGAAAGCACACAGGACAGAAAAATACTCTCTCTTCTGAAAAGCAAGTTAGACTTTTGAATTCCAAACACAATTTTTAGAGAAAGAAGAGAGTCTCAATAACAGAGCAGGGAAGGGAGTTCAGGCTTTGCCTGCATAGTTCGGGGGGGGAGCCTACATTTATTTTTCATTAGAGTGGCACTTGAGAAAGGCAGATAAAAGTTAAAACTACCATTCACTAACCAAATAAATTCTATTTTCTCTCTAAGGAAGCCCAGCAACTAAGACAAAGCTTTTGTCCCCCACCTTCCCTCCCCAGGACTGCATGAGATACAAAAACAGACACAAAAAAATTCAACAAGTGCCTTTTTCCTCTTGTTCCTCACCACAAAGACTATACAGGACAAGAGAAAACGGCCTCAAGTTGTGCCAGGGGAGGTTTAGACTGGATATTCAGAAAAATTTCTTCACTGAAAGGGTTGTTGGACATTGGAAACGGCTGCCCAGGGAGGTGGTGGAGTCCCCATCCCTGGAGGTATTCAAAAGACGTTTAGATGAGGTGCTAAGGGACATGGTTTGGTGGGGGACTTGGTAGTGATAGGTTAATGGTTGGACTCGGTGATCTTTGAGGTCGCTTCCAACCAAAACGATTCTATGATTCTACCGTTCGATGGCGTATACTGCTGTGCTTAGAAATCCTTGGTTTGAGCACCTGGGACAGCAGGCCCCTAATTCCTCGCAGGGCCGGCGGCTGCTGGGCTGGCCGAGTACTACCGTGCTCCAGCCACCTGCGCCTTTGTCCCCTCCATACCATTGCTGACTTTCCTCCGTGTCCTCCGGCATGGCTTGTGTGCACCAGAACAAGTCCCAAGGGAGCCGGCGCGTGTCCACCACTTCCAATTCCTCTGTTTGAAACAAACCGAAAGGGTACAGCAGAGGGTGGAGAAAGAGGATGTAGGGCAGTGAGTGAGTAACCGATGAAGAAAACAGAAAGCAAGTGATGATTCCCCAGCAAGTCTGTGTAGCAACCTGTTCCTGCAGGACCCTCACATCCAAAGCTCGAATTCAATCACCAGGTTTTGATTACTTTTGACAAGTTTCAGGATCAGCGACTGGAGGCTTAGGGATAGATCTTCAATTCTTTACACCAGCCAAAAAAACTGAACAAGGAATGAGGGATCTGAGTAGGAAATATAAATCACAATAAATCACCACCTTCCCCTCTCCCTGTCACCAACTGTCTGGCAATTCAGAAATGAGGAAAAAAAAAAAGTACACCTGATGTGACAATATTCCCCTCTTCCTTCAATGCACAGAAAGCAGAAAACTTAAGAAACAGCTTAAAATAAGCTTCCAGAACTGGAGGAGAAACAGAGCAGGGCTTGAGTCAGAGGCATTAACCTCAGAATACCCATGTGTTTATAAAACATGAATTCATACTCATTTAGCCCTGAATAAAACATGAGTTGTCTACCAAAAATACTTATGTTCGAAGCTTATTCTTGATAATCAACTTTGGAGTTACACGTAACCATTCAAAAAAATCAGTCTCTCTGTAATGAACCTTAATGTTTCTGCCTGGAGGAATGTCTCACATCAGATTAAGACGACAACATCGTCTGTGTCATGCAACGTTACAAATCTCACTGGAATCACGTTGAGGGCTTGCTGCCTTCAGCGCGCGGCGGCCACTAAAATGGGGCTGCAGGGAGGGTCCAAGGCAATCGCAGTCAGGAGGGAGATGACTGCACACCCTCCCGGCCCCCAGGGATGGCAATCACAGGCTCGTGCCTAAACCTCAGTCTTGGAATAGGAAAGCTTTCAGGGGGACACGGAGGCAGAAAAGTGCAGGCAGTACATCAGCTAGAGCAGTGATCTTCACGGCTGAGAAGAAAGTGGAGATCTTTGGCACTCATTAGCAGCTCTGCTGGATCTAATTAAAGAGATGCTGTAACTGGAGTCTTTTTTTTTTCTCCCCCTTTTGGAACTAATTTCAAAAATGCTCATTTTTCTCATGATCTACCCTTTAAACAGTTTCTCTTTTTTTAATCTAAATTCTGTTAAAATCTACATATGGGGTTTTTCTTCCTCCCTGTTGACTCACCAGTTGTATATAAGCAGGCTGAAAAAACCAAACACAATACAAAGCACTGTCAAATGCACATAACAAGAAAACAGCAGGGAAGAGAAGATTTATTTTTCCTCTAATTTCTTTTTGGCTGCAATAATACTGGGTGCTGTTTCTGTAGTGCCTATACAGCTTCGGGAAAAGACATGGTAAATTGCTGGTGCTCCTTCAGGGTCAGAGAAATCCTCAGACACCGTGACCTGACAGCAGCCTTCCCACTTCAGCCCACCTGGAGCTGGAAGAGATCTGGCCATTAACCTCACGACTGGACACGTCACACTACTTGGACATTATTGTAATCTGAAAGAGGTTTTGAGAGTACAAAAGGGACTCGTAATGCCACGCTCTTAGCTCTTGAGTTGGTGTATTATTTATTTGCTGGAGTCATTTGGAGAGAAATACTAATTTGAAATGAAGTCACTGAACAAGACCACCATGGGATCGAAGGAAAATATTATCTGTTCATGCAGTCTTTTTATTATGAAAGAGTAAGACCAGCTTCTGAGGCTTCCTTCTACCAGTGAGCATTAAGATGTGAAGATAACTGACAGCACAGGAGATTAAAATCCTTTACCACAAAATTACCAGAGCAAAAGGTATCAACTGTACAAACATCCTGCCCACTTTTACCCTGGAGCACCTCACCCTCTGCCCAGAAGTAGCGCTTGTAGCGGTGAGAAAGTAAGTCAATCGCCACATTCAATCCAACTTTGACCTCATCTTTTCCTGGGGCTTTCAACAAGGGAGCCAAGTGTCTTTTTCCTCCTGCACACTATAAAAATACATGTCCCCTAAGATTTGACCTGTGTGGGAATGCTGCCTCACTGTACGGTGACACACGACTAAATAGTCATTAAATCATGGTTTTTTTCAGCTAGAACTAACCCTTGCTGGATTAAAATCAGCGAGATAAAGCAGACTGCTAATCATGCCTTGAACTGTCACTCTCTCCAGATACAGCATTATCAAAAGAAAAAAAAAATCCAACTCCTCTGAATTAAAACTAAGTAGCACTTTTCTTGAAAACTTGTTTCATTATATCAGCCATGCCAAAAGCACAGTAAGGTACAGAAATAAACTTAATGTATTTTTCTCTCCACTTATTTTAATGTTGCATCACCTATTCAAAAAGACACACATGCACAAAGAAACCATTTCTTTAGATAGTAACCATCTGATGGATGAAATCACACCTTGACAACAAAATGACCATTACCATATCAAATATCCCAAGTGCTTTTTGGTGCTGACAAACACAGAAGATGACAGGCCAGGCTACCCTCTGCGAGCTCATCGCACGTGTATAACTCAGGAGAGATAAAACCTGACCTTTTCTTAGCATGGAAATCCAAACTGCTTTAGAACATCTGATCTGATGAGATCGTAATATGTATGCGAAGAACATCCAAGCGCAGGACAACTGGGTTGGTTACACTTACTTCTTATGTCACTTTCCCAGCACTCAAAAACGCATTGAATCACCAGGTGTTATGCTGATTTTGGTAAGAGAAAGAAATTCTGCCGCTAAACGCCATCCTGTATATCCCTTGAATAAATAAAGTCTTCACAAAATACTAATGGACAGTGAAGAGAGGTGGGAGAAGTAGTATTTTGAATAGGGTGCTACCGAAACAGTATCATTGCCCTCCTTCTAGCGATATTCCTCAGCAGAGGTAACAGCACGGCTCGACCAAACCGACCTGCGTGCCTGAGGACCTGACCCACAGCGTCTGAGCCACCGAGGAGGACATGAACGAGGCTACACGCACACACCCCCAGCGTGCTACCGCATCGCGCCGTTCCAGCTTCGTTCTCCTGGCTGCCTTACCCAGAAGGACAGAGCAAACACAGCGAAGAAGGGAGAACATGAACAAATGCCACATAAAAGATAGATAAGTCATGAAATTAAGGGGAGTATGCCCAATTTCTGCTCTACCTAGGATTAAAATGTACTTTTTAGTATTGATTTTTGCTGTTCTTAAGGTGAACGTAATCGGTCACTGCTGGCGATGGGGGAGGTACCCACAGAGGAACCGGACTGCTGGTACGGACGGGCGAACTGCAGACCAGCACTGCCACCAGCAGAAGCGCGGTGCTGCGTGTACAGCTGGCAAAGCGCTCACGTACCGACACATCTACGTCAGCGACAGGGAAGAGAGGGGTGATCCACTGCTTCCAAATTTTGCAAAAAGTACCTAACTGGCAAAGTTAATAGGACCGCAAGACCCATCCTTGCCAGCTGCCCTCACAGCAGGTTGTCATGACAACTTCGGAGGCGATGCTGCTTCCCAACGGCCGCGTTCAGGCTTTCGAGCCACGAAGCGATACTGAAAGGTTAAGAAAAGTTCCTACAGAGAAAAATCCACCGGGGAGGCAACTGCAACTACCCAGTAGGATCCTCGCAATTACAGGTGGGCAACTTCTGTAAAGCAAATACCACACTAAAGCTCTTGCGCAGGTGAAGTGCTGGGCAGCAAGAGAGGGAAAAAAAATCTTTTCTGTGGAAAAGCAAAACAGACAGAAATAAAAAAATAAAATTACATACTCTTGCCATCCTTTCACCTCGGATTTTCTTCAGTACCTTCTCTGTTCCCTGAAATGAATCGGGACGCTCGCTCTTCCCTAACACGTGGAGACCAGCAGCATCCTTGCTGGGAAGAAGAGACCAGATCCTCATCTGGCAAATACGGTGTAACGCTGGACTTCAGTGAAGCAATACCACTTTGTATCACTTGAGGCATTATCCACAAATTAGTTGTTCTTGACTAAGGGTAACATACTAAATCAATTATTTAAAGGTAATACTAAGCAAGGACTGAGTTAAAAAAAAAAAAAAAAAAAAAAAGTACTTTCAAGGAAAACTAAAAAGAACAAGAAAAACTCTCCAATCCCCATTGCTGTTGGGAAACACAGAAACAGATAACTTGTATATACGGTGGGAGCTAATAAAATATTATGACCCACACCAAAAAAAGCACAGAACACAAACACTTTGTTTACCTGAGAAAATCGCAGTGCTTCAACTTAAATGAATTTTTAAACTACTTTAGTCTTACTAGTGCAAATCAGAATGTGGAAATTACTTCCTCTTAATAATGCCTTATTGCGATTGAGGTCAAATCTGTGCCCCTTGGACTTCAGGTAGCCTAAAAAAAACTGCTAAGGGAGTACCTACAGAAGAAGCTGTAGGTGCTCTGAAGCCATTCAGTTCACACTGGTACACAAATCAAGCGTAAACTTCCCACTTTCTAAAGCTCTAAGAAAAACGTTACAGTAAATTGTGTACAATAATAAAAATCGCACAATCTACCGTGCAATGAATATTAACTCAGATTCTCACAGGTCCTCCTGAACCTCCACCTATTTTGTTATTCTGAGTGCTTTGGTTTTTAAGGCATCTGGTTGCAAAGAGCAATCGTGAAACCGCAGCCCATCCATAATGCAGCAACACCCGCCTGAATTTGCAGAGAAACTGATGCAGTAATTTTGGTTATAAAAGGATCATGATTCAAACGCCAATGACATTACTTCAACACTGTTGACAATGCACCGCTAATCAAAGCATACAAGAGAGATGAGAACGAATACCTACGCAGCCTATTTGAGTGACTGCTCATTTTGGGTAGGCTTTTAAAACAACATTGCTGGTGGCAGCAATACTGTAAGCTTCATTTTCTTGACAAGTCAGGATTCAACTTTCCAAAGTTGAGAAATGCTGCATTAACTGATGAAGACTGTAATTCCATCTGGGGGAACACGATAAATTTGAGCTTTGTTCTCGTGGTCTAGCATGTCACCAGAAACCTTTGCTGGAGTTACAGAAGTACTACATGCAGATAAAAGTGCATTACCTCATAAATAAAATGTTTCAGGAGCTTTTCCAGAAGCAGCAGCAGCAAAACAAAGAGCAATTGAAACTTGAGAGAACCTATTTGTTCTACCTTATGAGTTCATTTATAATGCCAAAATATACCATTAACTAAAGTAGCAGTTTATTTGTAACTTCATTTTAAGCTCATCAGTAACAAAAACATCTTTACAGCATTATAAATTGCAAAATTTCATTTCTATAGAGTTGTTCATATTGTAGATTTTAAAACGCATTATAAAGCAGGCAGTAAGCCAGCATTATGTAGATATGAACCAAAAGAGATATCTTCCTCCGCCATAATTTGTTTCCACAGAGCTCTGGATCTCAATCAGCTTTGGTCAGAGCAGCTAATATTTTCAACAGATGCCGAGGATTAGGATTTTCTTCTTTTAAAACAAATAAAAGGAATTTGCTATCATATCTCATCCAAATGACTGCATCCTAAATTTAGAGCAGTATCTTAACCTTCTAATCTGTACAAGACCTTGTTCTGGGATCACGTTCACTTTAGTGTGTCCATCTTCACTGGCTTGAAACTCAAATGTGAAGGGAAAGCACTAACAATTGTTTTCTGAGAAATACTTCTAGGGAATATCTATGGGGAGAAGGGAGGAAGTTTTTATTCAACACTCGTGCATGATCTGTCTCACTGACATTACCTTCTTCCAAAAGCCACCTGAAAATGGACTTCTTATTGGGCTAATCACCCCTGATTGTACAGCTCACCAACCCTCATCTCTCTCCATAATTTCATCTGACAGGGAGACACTCTCAAGAAAATGAGGCCAGAATCTATACAGAAGGAACCAGACTAACTAGAAACTTGCAGAAAAAGTAGGTTGCCCAGAAGTAAGAGGTCTCTTGCAGGTGCCCTGAGCCTCTCCCTGCAATCCCCACATTTAGGAATTTCCTCTGTTGCACTGAAGACCAAGCGGCAAGTCTGGTGCTAGTCCCCCCAGATGGAATATTGCCCCCCAGACACCTACACATCTCTATCTTCTCATAATTTTTATGAGCTGCCTGACACTGAAGCAAATGCAAATATGCTTGCCATCTTTGGTTCAGCTCCATATGTGATGTCCTACATTCAGGGAGCTCAAAGCGAAATTACATCACCTCCCTTCACCGGCAAGGTTCAGAGAGGCAAAACGTGACTTTGGCAAGGTTGCAGTATAAGAGGAGGAATCAGATGGAAACAAAATTAAAGCCACCACTGAATCCAAAGCCACCTCTGTGTTCTCATTTTGCTATTTATAAGTGATATATCATGCAAGTATCTCGTCACATTTTAGGTTTAATTATCCGCACCGCTCCTTTGACACTCTGGCAAGGGACATTTATATATGTAGTTCTCATTATTCCAAACAGGTTTTATTATTTGCAATTGGAGAGTTTTCTGAAGGTTGTGACATAAATAACAAAGTTCAGATGCAGAATAAACAGGAACAGCTTCTATTCAAGTGGAGAGAGAAAGAGAGGATGTTTTTTAAATCAGAACAGGGATTTGACTCAGATGTGGAAACGATTTGGTGATTTGCAAGGAGAAGTAAGGGGATATGTAATGTTAAAAATCTTTGGTTGAACCAGGTTTCCCCTAAGACAATAAGAACATTGGAAATAGGGACATTGACTGGATCAGCATTTTATCCCTCAACTTCAGTAACTGTGTTAAAAACTGTAGTTTCCTGTGCCACTAGTTAAGCCTTTTGAACCACATTCTTTACTTTGCCTCTTGTGCATTCCATCTTTCCATGCACTGTTCATGGCACCAAGTATGTTATAAAGTATTTTAATAGTCTTTTCCAGTAAATATACTGTAAATACTTAAAATATAAAATATATATCAAGCCTGAGCATACACAGTATTAGAATTATATTTAAATATTCATTTATAATATCATGTCTCATACTAAATGGCCACCAATACTGACCTACAGAAAAAAAAAAGTCTGCACAGTTACTGGCTTCCCTTGACACTAAACAATGCAAAAAAAAATTCAGTCATTCAGACATAAATAAATCTTGCATCAGGAAATCCATGAGCATAATAATGAATTAGAAAAATGTTTTAGATGACCTTGTTCATCTAGCAGCTGAAGTAGAACTACTACTTTCAATACCTCTTCAGGGATTTATCTTGTCTAGCTATGACTTTCAAGTGATGAGAGTCCCATCGCTTCCCTTGGGAATCTAACCCACAGACTGCCAGATGTCTGGGACGAGCTCCTGGCTGTTGTAAACTGGTCTAGTTCCATCGGCTTCAGGGTAGCCAGACTGATTGTCACCAGCCGATATGTTGTTACAGGATTACAGAGCAAAGCAAAGTTAAATGTCATCCATTTTTATAATTGTCCACCTCATTTAACACAATATCTCTTAAAAGATTTCAGCACCGTAGGCTTCTTTGTTTTAAATGCTTAAACAGGAGAGAAAATGCTACCCAATAAACAAAGGACTTTTAAGATTCCAAAGCCATTTCCCCATGTTTCCATGGAAATGGGGACCTCGCGCCTTAACCAAGATGACATTAATGATCAGGTGCCTGGAGTCACACAAAGGAGAGAAAGAGGACAGAAATTACCAGCTACTCAACAGTATGTCAATCCTGAGCAGGACCTCCCCAGTTAGGGGTAGGACTTGATATCCCTTTTACAATTGCAAACCTTCAGCAGAAACAGCTCTCACAGTGTCAGAACAGAGGAGGGCTGCTGCTTTATTTTTAATCTGGCTTGCTAACAAAGTTTGCTAACTATAGAAGTAAAACAAATAAAACAATGTCATCATCATCTGAGGGAGGAAGAGGAGGAGGAGGAGAAAGAAAGGGCAGCTTTAATAAAAGCAACACTATAAATGTGTTGCCACGCTCCAGCCCCCTCGCAATGTGTCTGCATCTCGGTTTTATCTAGCCCTGCCGCCCATGACTAAATGCTGGGGACTGGAAAGGATCACTCTAGATTGCTGTGTTTGCGGTTATCACCATTACAGCACCAGCTGAAACCAGACATCAAGGCTTTACTGAGCTAGGAAAGTATACTGTAAAGGAAAGATCCTGCTGTTAAGAGCTATTGGTCTAACAGCGAGTGGAAAGGAAGCAGAGGTGTGAAATGAGCGGTCCAGGTTCTGTCTTTGCCATGGACAAGACAAGAGAAGCCAGGTTTCCCCTGAGACCCCCCATCGCATCCCCCAGCCACCGGATAACCCTGCCTCTGTGCTGTGCAAAGACGTTCAACCTGGCCAATCTGAACCGCAGATGACTTAAGTCATATTCCTTTCTTTGTTCATTTGTGTCAACGTGTCCTGACTCTCCATTTGCCCTAACTACAATATCAGCATTTTTCACCGAGCAGAGCTAGAGCTTTTAAAAGGATTCAAATGAAGAACGTGCAAGATCAGTTTGCACAGCGCCCATCCAAAGGGGAGGACCTGGGCAAAGAAACGTCACCCACCACACAGGCACTGAAGTGTCAAGGAAACAATCCCCCATACTTCGACCAGAGAAATCCTTCTGCGTGCCTTGAGATCCAAGGGAGGAAAAAAGCACTACATAGGACAAAAACCCCTACACGCCACACGCACAGGTTTACATTGGGCAGAGAAAGTATCTGCCAAGTTACTATTTCTCAGGACATCAAAAAAAGGATACCAAAACTCAGTATTTTCTGATTATTCCTACATAAGTATTTCTACTTTGGATCCTCCTGTTCAATGCTGCTCAAAACATGGATCTCCTGAGGTGTCACCGGGACCAGCCTCTTGGGAACTGCTGCTGAACTTCGTGATTTTTAACACAGAATTAATACCAATAAAGTGAAATTAAGATTGGGTCTGTAAGCAGGCTTGCCAAACAGAAGTCACATGGTGGAAATGAAAAATCAGACCTAATTTATTAGTATGCTCTTCTAATTTATTAGTACGCTAGAGGGGCTGCATAAAGAAAAAATCCATATGTTCCCTTTCTCCTCCCAAATTTAGATCCATAGAAGAGTGGCTCCAAGTTAGCCCACAAAGCGGACCAGCCTGGGGTCCTTCTCACCATGACAACCCATGAAGTCAAACACTGAAGGTCTGGGGCAATAGATCTAGAAGTTTGGAATTTTTTTTATGAATTCCATACAAAAGTGTGGGCCCCACCTCAGATGAGCTCAGAGCACCAGAGGGTAGAAGGAATGCCAAAGGTTATTCTTTCACATAGATTAGAATAAAAGACTAGCAAACATTCAAGAGTTTTTAGGTTTATTTGAACATGAAACTCTCAACGGACTTCACTGTGAGCCAGAAACAGAAAATACACGCAAAAAAAAATCTTACATACAGAATTTCCCAAATGTTACAGTGATTCTACACATTAATCTGGAAACAACTATACAATGTGCCATTAATATATATATTCTGAAAAATTATAAAGCGCTGGAAGTTAGAGAACGAGAATAATTTTCAGAGTAATATGCATTATATATGCATACTGTACTACCTGCAACAAAATTGTTCTGGCAAAAAAGTAAATTTGGGTGACACGTTTTGCAGTTGCGGCATTTTCCTTCTTTTTATTTGAAATATGGTCAAGTCAAAAACCTCCATAGAGGTCTAACCACTAATCCAATTCTGGATCGACCATCACTCAAGCGATCAGCCTGTAGCCTAGGCACAGTGACAGTAAACTAACTATATGACATTGAAATAAGACTCTCAAGACACTTTGCTGAAATGGAGCTCTTAATGCAGAGGAAAAGAGCAGTTGATTTGTTTTGGTTTAGACCATACTAATCAAAAGCAGCAGTGCTTTGCCAACTCGGACTCCTAAACACAGCTTTATGTAAAGACCAGGACTAGAAATAACTTCGTGTTTTGGGTAAACTCAATGAAGATACAAAATGTAAACATTAAACACAATCTGTGATATTGATTACAGTAAATGTATGACTCATGGTGCTGTATCTACATGTCAATATATTTTATACTGGCATTGCCTCTGAAGCTAATATACCTGTAAATCAATTAAAATGTAACCAGCTGAGTATAACAACAATCAACTTACTTGGCTTTTGCCGCATTTAGTATTTCAGCATCCTCTAGCATTTATCGATTTTTCTAATAGTGCCACCATGATAGAGAAACGATAATGTTTTGACTTTTAGAAATTAAAATGGAAACAAGACTATACTGGTGGCTTGTTCAGCTCCCCACAAAAACTCAAGAGCACTGAAGGAAATCAAAGCTAGATGCTCAGACCGTTACCTGAAGCCAGAAGATACACACATTCTTTTCCACATCTATTACTGCTTATTGGTAACAGAGTGCTGTGCTAACCTACCAACTTAAAGCAAGCTGATGGATGGTGTTTGCATCTTCCCTAAGCAGTAGGTAAATGGAACAAATGGAGAAATTTCACTGAAGCAGGCAAGACCAAGCATAATGTGAAAAGAGATGGAGAGTGGGTGTAAAAACAACTTTGCCTTTCCTGTTCTCCAATTTTTCTCTCCCTTGTGGTTCTCTAAGCATTCATTTCAGTAGAGGCTTGGGATTCTATTCCGGTACAGGGTATCTCCAGAGAGGATTTTAAAACCACATATAGGTAACGAAACAAAAAAATTACCATATCAATTTACTTTAAAAAACAAGTAAAAGCAAAATGAACATTAGTCTAGAATAGTGTGCAGTCTTTGGGGTAAAAATTAGAAACACGCAGTCCATTATGGAAATCAGATAGCACAGTTATGAATGTTGAGGGGTAAAGCAATAAAAAAGGCCAAGCTGCTAATGGTATTCTTGTCAATTGTGTCTGGAAGACAGGATTTGAGCTACCAAAGCAAGAGACCGAATAGCAAAGCAGTAAAGACATTTTTCAAAATAAGCTACTCTTCTTTGCATCCATACTCAGTTTAGCTCACTGTTTTTGAAAGCCACTGGACGAACACCTCTCAAGAATTCAAGCTTAAGCCTACACGGCAGCATGCTGTTCCCTACGAAGATGCCAGAGCTTGCTCTGGCAGTGGAGGACATACAGATGTGTTAGCACGATGCTCTGGCTGGCATCACCCACCCTGCCAAGAAGCCCGGAGTTGCTCTGTGGTAACACAGGTGTGCTGCACCTTGTACCAGCTGCTCGCGTCTCTGCACCGCACCGTGCCACGTGGCATCCGCGCATCACCTGTGTCGCAACCAGCCGCTGAGTAATCTCGGCACCGCCAGCAGAAATGGGCACTCCATTTACTGCCCTATTCCCCAAAGAGGCAAATCCTTGCTGTGAAGGCAGCTCTCTTGAAAGGGGGCAGAAAGCACCTCCCTCCCCTGCCCAAGCTCGCTTAAGTGCATCTAGTGGGAGAGCAGGGGTGGTAACGAGGAACAGAAAGAGGATGCTACAGCGTTGGGCAGACCCAAAATTGACCTCTTCTGGTTGCTGCTACCCACCATTATAAAATGGCTGAAAAAAAAAAATTCAAGATATTTAATTTCAATGACACTACTGTAATGTAGAAAAGATAAAATAAAACCAGGACCCATCAAACAAGACATACTAAGAAAAACGACAGCATTTGCTATATCAAACTCAATTATTCATAAGGCCAGACAAAACTTCCCAGTTTAAGGCCCTGTGTACTTGTTTGTGTATTTAATCGTGTATGGGCTGCACTATCCTTTAAACACACAGGCTGAATTTTTCTGTGATGGGTTGCTGCCTCAGGATGATGAGTTTTTTTCAGTTTTACCAAAAAATACTGTAGCTGTAACCAAAAACAAAACCAGAAGAAAATATAGTTTATTCAGTGTTTAAAACATTCAGGAACCTTTTCTTTGATCTACTTTTTGCAGTAGTAACTTAAATTTGGCAGAGGATAGGGGACGCTGACAGACAAGCACCTTGTGTTGTCCTTATGAAAATCCACTTGAACTTGCCCAAGGGGTAAACCTTTGAAATTTCTTGTGTCTCACATGCTGTCTAGCATTTGCTCCGAGTTAAATAGCTGAACTGCCCAAAGACCTGCACTGAGGTTGAACAGGTCTTTCCTTACAGCTGCCAGTCTAGTCTGCTAAAACCAGGCCCAAATGAAGTGAAATTAAGGAGCTTGTCTCTGTTTTGCTGCCCATAATCCTAGTCGCATCCAAACAGCACGAAAGACAATGACCTTTTATGAAGACATGATGAGAAACCAGCTCACATGTGAGAACAACTTGGGCATACCAAGAACTAATGCCAGGCAGGATGGGAAGAAAAACCTAGGACTGGAATTTGAAGTGGGACGCTGGGAATGAGGATTATAGCTAATGGAGATAAGGAAATCGGAAATACTTAGTAAGGCTGCTTGTCCAAGGCAGACACTCAATGTTCTCGTATTCCCAGTTCATGAATGGGGCCAGCACAGCATCCAGGATCAGACAGGGCCACTGCAAAGAGTGTTTATGAAACACCAGCCACTTGTGCTGTGGTGAAGACCAGAAAGAAAAAAAAAAAACCTCAAAACAAGAAGTCCATCAGTAATTCCTCCCTCATTGCACGGCCTGAGTAATGTCATGAGAAAAAATAACGAGAAAACAAAATATTGAATAGCTCCTCATTCAAACAGCAGTGGACGTCCTGTGCACAGAGGGAAGCAGGAATTCTGTGGAAACACAGTGCAACTGTGTAATTAAAGACTGAATCATAATGCATATGCGCAAGCGGATGGGAAAATTAACATCCTGGCATTTCCTAACTTTTGCAATTTTGATTTTGCAGTCCCGATAGCACTCTTTTTCCATAGGGCATGAATGTGTGTCCAGTATGTAAACAAACACTCGAGGCTGTAATTCAGCATTGCGCTCCCCAAATCGAACAGTTGCAGCCTGCCGAACCACTTTCTTGCAGGTGCAGCCGTCAGCCGGTGCACTTGCATCGCGGCAAGGACGGCAGCCACCTGCAGTGCTGCTTCTGGGGAGAGTGCCCAAACCCAAACCGGTTTTATCCTCGCCCCGTAGAAATACCCCGAAACAGAATTACAAGAATAGGTTCATTTCTACAAGTGGAGGATTGACAAGAAAGGTAATAAATACAAGGTGAACAATAGGTGTGGTGAAAATAGCCTTTAAAAGAAGATTGTAGCTGGCGCACAAAGACTAGCGCTCACAAGCAACTTGGAGTAACTCAGAAGAAGGGAACCCAGAGGAGGAGAAGTCAGTCGCTATGGGAAATAGGTTCCAACATTAAGCTGTCAAAGGGTTGTTGCAGCATCAGTGAGGGCGTGGAGGAAGAAAAAAGGAAAAATCTCAACAGTGTCTCCTTTTAAGGGACTTAAATTGGCTGCAGTCACCTAACCCAGCTCACAGGCCACACTCCAGTTCAGGCAAGTTCTCCATCTTCCTCCCATAACTTCTGCCTGCCGATAAAACATGTGATAATGAATAACTGGATTCCGATAGTCTGGGTTTTGCCACTTGAACCACTACACAGGCAGTTCAGAGGCTGTTGATATGCATTGTTTCTTCCTCTTGCAGAGATATGCTTTTCGTTTAAATTATTCCACCTCAAAGCCAACGCAGTGACTCGGGGACTCCGGGGGCTGACTGTACTGTATGCACTTCCAGAAGAAAGAAAGGAGGAAGGTCACATTTTACATTTGGATTACCTATAGAAAAGCTTGCAATTCTTCCAGTTGTTATTAAATAACGCTTAATATCAAACAAGTGAACAATGATTTTATTATATAGCAAGTTTTGTAATTTTCACCTCCTCTGCCTGTGCACTGAAGGCGTGCGGAGGAGCAGGGGGAACAGAAAATAGATATCAAGAAATGGAACACCAGCACGTCCTAGGAATAGCTGCATTTCTGCTCCCACTCCCAGCTTCTCATCTCTCTGACCAATCTTCCTCAGGTAGCATGTCTTATCCCCATCTCTCAATGGCACTCCATCCTCAAACCAAGTCTTGGCATATAGCACGTCACTCAACCACCCTCGTCTTGCCGATTCAACTGGGATTAGCTAGCAGTCTCTCCTTTGGGGAAACTGAGCTGTGGACCACATCAAAACAGCATCAGTTAAGATCAGTCCTAGGAACAAGGCAGAGCAGAGCAAAAAGTACTGGGAGAGGGAAACGGAAATGACACACAGCACAAAATGTCTTGCTAGCATAATCTCTTTGCGTTGTTATAGGTGGATGTGCTTTAGTATCTGGATAATATGGGTGTCTGTTCTCCCTCCTCCCTGTGCTTTAAAGACTGTCTCAAATCCACCCATAACGCTGCCAAAACCACCCTGCGAAATTCAGCAGAAGGTCAAACCAGATCACCGAAACAGATGCACCTCTAAGGCTTTAGGTGTACCATGGATCCGTTTCCTCCTTCCAACACGCACTTCATGACAATCATTTTACTACCTTAACACATACACACAGCAGTATGTGCAATAGCCCAGCAAAGACTCCATTTTAATAGATCATCACAGTCTGTTCTAAATCAATTAATTACATATATTTTGCTCAGAACATTCCCAACTAGTTTTTCCATATCTCATAGCATGCAGTATGAAGCTAAGAGTTTGCAGCTTTGTCGCTAAAGCTAAGCCACCCTCTATACGATAATAACAAATACAATGAGCAACAGACTAAGGAATGACAAAATACATTCAGCAAGAATAAAAGTGTCTCTGTGCTGCTAGTCAATTTTGTCTGAGATTATCTTAAGAAAAATATATTTTTCCTTTGCTGCAGGAGCTATCAATTCACATTGGGGCATCAATTCTGACAGAGCAGTTTGGCTGGGTCTCCCCAGAAACGTGCCTCCATTGCCGGTCCATGTAGACTGCTTCAGAGGAAACACAAAACAGCAGCAATAGTGGGTCTGATTCTTTGGGGCAGCTCTGTTAAAGATAGAAAAATCCCAGCACAAATAGAAAATCCCCATCCCAGTTCCGTCCATGAACCAACTTACGTCCTCACTGCTGAGGTTTCCTTTCCTTCAGCATTAATTCAACCTGCTGCAGTTAACTGCTTTTGGGCTAATGCCCTCAGTTATATTATACAACCACTGCCTACCACTAACAATTCATCCTAACCATTGAACTCAATATACAAATGAATCTGGCAGTCAACGTTAAAAAATACTTTCCAGCAATACTTAATCTACAACCAGTTGGTTTCAGCGAGGGAAGTGTGGTTCTACCAGAGTAGAGCCCTGGTTAACAATTTGGTTCATTTTAAAATAAAAGGCACACTTTTGGAAGAGGTGTACAGTACAGTTTTCAAAAATCCCTAATGACTTGGAAACCTAAAAATAGCCTTAGGAATTTAGTGCAATCACAATTTGGCAGTCAAGCCTGGAGTTAGACCTTCAGATTGAGGACAGAGGCAAGAGTCAAAGAGGGCACAAGTCAAGACAAAGGGAGTCAACAGGGACACGCAGGGTGGGAGAGGAGGACAGGCGATGCCACGGGCTCAAGCCCAGCAGTGCCCAGACAGCAGTCTGATCTCACAGCCACCACATGTCCATGCCCTGGAGATCCTGCTGTGGGGACAACCCAGAACAGCTCCTAACAGCTCCCAGCACCTCCACGAACTGCTGCAGAGTGTGCTAGGGAGATGCCAGCTCCTCGCCCACGTCGAGATAGTGCATGGGCAGATCAGGTTTTAACAAAGAAAGTGAGACATCTTAAGTCACTTAGTTGGGGTTTGGTTTTTTGGGTTTTTGTTTTTTGGTTTTTTAAGCTGTTACCTGTGTCCACCCAGGAAAGCTCCATTCATCTAAAAGTCACAGGAGAACACACCTCCTGTGTGAAGCCCTCGCTGTGGATTTAAAGTGTTTCATTTAAGCCTGACCCCGATCAGCTAAAGCTACACTAAGAAAAGTAATGTCAGGAGAAATGTTAGCATCCAGATTAATACTGTGAGTTTAAATTTAGCTCAGAAGTTAAAGAGCTACAACCTCCACTCTCAGCACGACCTTACTTTGCCAAACAATTTGTCTCCTTAATCATCTGTACTTCCTCTTATCTTTGGAGCTTCCAGAAAAAAAATAATAAAAAACCTCAAAAACTCCCTAATATAAAGCATCTCCTACTGCATTTAGAAAAGGCGAAGAGCAAAGAACACAAGTATTTGCAATGGTAATGTTAATGAGAGAGAAAACATGAGAGCGCTACTTTGACATGTAAGATCTGTTGGAGTCCTAGCTGCTCCCCTCGGGCTGTTTCAGAAAAACGAAGTTAATTCCATACAGGCTTGGTAGGAGAAGGGGGAGGAAATTCTTACTGAAGAGACCTGGGATGAAATGAAAGACTTGATTTTCCACTTAAGCACTTTGAGCTCTAATGATATTTTCACACAATAAAGAGTACCAAATACAGATATCACGTAAGAGGTATGAAGCACCTTTTCCCAAAAAAAAGGTTTCTCATCTTTAGAGACACATGCGGAATATCCAGCCTGTCAAGTTGATTCAAACTGAAAGTAAATGCATTGTTGACAATAGGATCTTTCTTGTATGTGATGTGTTCTTCCATATCAAAAGTGCTTTATAAAGCATGGTTTAGTTTCCTTATACGCCTATTTAGAAGTGCTGCCTCCAAAAACACGGGCGACTTAAATATTGTCCTTATTTTCATTACTTTGCTCTCCTTGTTATCCACCACAGATATCAGATTCTGTATCCCCTTAGTTTACTTCGTGCAAGAGTTCAAGTCATTATCCTCTTCCCTTTTAAATCCCCTCTGAAGGGCGGCTACTCCTGCGTTACTTATAGAAAAGTAGGTAAGCATAGCTTTTGTTCTCTTAACCTAATTATCATGTGGGCCAAGAGTCAAAGCAGGGGAAACAGGGAGCTGAAGTATAAACAATGTTGGGGAAAAAGGAACCAAGCACTTTTTAACAAAAAAAAAAAAAAAAAAAAAGAAATCAAACAAGGCAATAGCTACTGAACCACATGCCTATCACTTACAGCCATCGCTGATAAACCACACTGCTTGTACCACTTTTCATCCCTACCAGACCTTTCAAATTCAAACAATGATTACATTTCCCACTTTTGCTGGTATAGTTAGCAATAAATTGCTTTTGTGGGAAAATATTTTTTAAAAATACCTAACCAAAAAGATTGGAAGCAAGGAGGTATGTTGCTTTTTTAAGTGCAGAACTTTCTGTCAAAGTATCTATTTTCTCTCAGTTTGACGCATTACCTTATGATACATAATGTGCTGGGAGGCTGCTTTATGCACTGGGTACACCTCAGAAGGGCTCTGAAAATGAGCCGCCAGAGGGGCAGGTCCTTGTGTGAACTTACAGACCTTAAACAGAAAAGAGGGAACCCCACGTAATCAATCTTTCATGTGATTTTTCCAGGTTGTTCAGGCAAATCAGAATATCCTTATTACTTGTATTACACTAATGACTAACAAATCCCATTCAACTGGCACCCCCACTGTGAAGAAAAGAATTAACCTCCCTCAAAACTTTATTTTCCTATGTCTTAGATGAGAGTGATATTTAACAAGACCTACAGCTTTTCTTTTTCTCGGCTGAGGTAGCTGGGAGGAAAACGTCTCTCCAGCCAGCTAAAGCAATAAGCCACTCATTCTCCAAGCCCTTGCTGCTAGAGAGAGAGGCGAGAGGTGCCAAGCAGATGTACGAGGTACATGAGAGCAGGCAAAGGACACTGGCGGCTCCTTTGGCTGGCAGTTGCATCCACGAATGCGTCAAGATCTGTTACACTAAGCAGGTGCCACCCACACCACTCCTCAGCTGCTCTCAGAACAGGACGGAGACAGATCATGTAGCACCAGCCTTCGCTGACCCAGTGCTCCTGTTTCCGTACCACGCGTTACTGGCACCTCTAAAGGCTCGTACTGAGCAAGAGTCAGTAAGCTAAGGGGGAACGTTCCAAGCTTGACAATCCCGGTCTGCGCAGAGGGTGAGAAACCGCTTGTTCCACGTTAGAAAGGTCAGCCCTGGACCCCACGGGGAGTGAGGATGGCCGTCTTCCCCCAACATCCCAGTGACAGGAAAGGTTGTTTTCCGTGGCCAAGATAACCCTCAGAAGATCAGCACAAGGGCACAGAAGATGTCCTTGAAACGAACAATGAATCAGAGACAATACAATCTGATCCCATGCACCTTAGTTTTGGTTCTTTATACACAGCTAAGAATTAATTCTGTTCTTCAGATATCTTGTTTTCTTCTCTCCCACATTTCTTCTCGTAAGGTCCGTTTCCTCTACGTTTAGGTTTTGGGGTTGGTTTAGGTGGGTTTTTTTTACATTTTGGATACATTGGAGGATGGGGTGTTTAGGTTTTTCCTCTCCCCACAAATTGCTTTGCATGGGCAAAGTAAAACCTTTTTTCTTTCTTTGCAAGATGATGAGATCCTCGAGATCAGAAGCAGACAGACTAAGGTACTTGAAAAATCACTTGACCCTCTCAAAACTTTTGTTTTCCTCATGGGAGCTGTATACATCTTCTCATAGGACTGAGGGGACCACCTTGACTTCTCCTTCAACCCCAGCTACAACCACTCAGGAGAGAGGCTCAAAAAAAAAGGAAGAAAAAAATCAAAAAAAAAGACTTCTGAACTGGAAACTGTAGCAAAGAGATGAGGTTTACAACAAGCCAATGTTTTCTTTCTTTAAACCACATTAGTCTTCCTTAATGTAACAGCCAAACCTCAGAGGACTGGTGGAGGGCACTGTGTACGCATATGCAGGAACTGGAAAGTATTTTTCACTGTTTTTCCTGGAAACTATGTGCCAGCTTCTGTAGAGAATCTTTTTGGCATGGAACTCTAGGATGCCACATGCTGAAGGACAAGTGGATATAAACTGAGCTCACTGAAGTCAATGATACCGCTTTGCAAAAAACCTTCACTACAACTTTGACCAAAAAAAGCAACTGCTGAACTTCTCACAAATCAGGTTTTCAGCTGGTATAAACTGCAACAGCACAACAGAGCAACATCAGCGTGCAGTGGCCTGCATCGTTCTGTACAGCTCCGCAATGAAGACTAGAGCATCAGGAAAGTGGGGAAAAACACAGCTTCCATTCCTGTTCTCTTGCTTTGCAAACACAACAGAGATCTGACAGATGTAACCATTTCCCTGCCTGGCAACTCGGCAAAATTCCTTCTTTCAGGCTGATCTTTATGAAGTTTAAGGGATTTTCTGAGCATGGGCTACATGCCTTCAACAGCAAAACTAGAAGCATGTGGGTAACATGGATGATTTCAATCTTAGGAACTGCAGAGAAAGTTCACTAACTGGTTTTAGACGATTAAACCACACACAAGCACAACTAAAATTTCAGCTTTCAGCCCAAATTGAAACACTGAAACATAGCAGGAATCATCTGTAAAAAAACAGGCTCTGGAACAATAGCTCAAGGCAGAAGCAGATTCATGTGTTTTGATGAAGAGTTTTGTAATGTGTATATGTTTTTAGATAACTGGCCCCACATTAAGAAATATGGGCTCCCTACATAATATTTTATGAAGAGGAAAGGAATTATGTTCTTCCAAGTAACATATCAACTAAGCTGGCTACTAGGGAAATGCTAGGAGAGTGCAGCAAGGATGGTCTCCGTCTCAGCTCAAAATTCACACACAGTCCTGATGCCTCTGTGACAGCAAGCACCTCCATGTCTGCACCACCTCGTGTGCATGGATGTCGGCTTGCTCAGCATGCTGAGCCACTCTGAGCCAGCAGGATCCAGTAATCAGTAGGGTTTTTTGGATCAATCTCAGTATCATGGCAACATGGTGAGCTGGTTTTCAGGCTCAAGCTCCCTGCCTGTGCTAGCTCAGGGCAAAGGGTGCAATAGTCTCACCTCTGTCTACTGTAGAGAGACCCTAAAAAGAACAATCTTACTGAGACAGACCAAATATTTACCCAAGCCAGCAGCTTTTGCCCGCAGACCATTGGTAATGGATGCTTACAGAGAGAGCACAAGAACATGGCAAGCACAAAGGTATATTGCCTTCCACATCTCCATCTTGCCTTCAGCAAAGGAAAGCTTCGGTCTCCTTGAGATGGCCTGCGTCAAATCCTCCCACTTCATGCTCACCAATGGATTTTTACAGTGTTCATTTATTTGGTGTTTAATACAGTTAGGTTTGTCTCTATGACATTGTGTGGCAATGAGATCCATCACACAATATTGAATTGTGAGCAAAAATAATTCCCATTCTTTTAAACTTGTTTGACAAGTTTATTTGATGCTCTCTGGCTCTTACGTCACAGGAAAGAATAAATTAGCATTCCCTACCTGCCTTCTGCTTGCTCCTCATGCCATTCAAGCTGGTAAAACTTTTTCTGTCGAGTCTTTTCTCATCCATAAACTGTTCCGTTTCACTGATTAAATTACTATTGCTCTATTTGCCTTCTCTGACTTCTATTTGCTTCTCTGAGCAGTAAGCAGAAATATTCATAGAATTATCTACAGTGACTATTAAATCTCTCCCCAAATGGGTAATAACTAACGCACAGTCCATCCTTGCCTGAGTTAAGCGCAAAGTAATGCAGATGGAGAAAACCAGCCCTATCAACACAGAATTGCAACCCCCATTTTATAGTCCATTCATTCACTACATGTGATCCTTTTGCAGCTCTGCAATGAATTCTCATTTTAAATAGCCTAGAGACAAGTTTCAGCACCCCATAGTTTATTTCCTGTTCCCAAACAATTCCCAAGCGCGCATTTAGCAACAACCATTCTAGCTCCACATGAACCCCCTGATAACATCCCTTTGGACCAAAAACTGATCACTTGCCTCTAGTCTTACTCTTTAATCAGTTATTAGACCAAGAATCTTCACCCACAGACCAATGCAATTTAGTTTCTTTTAAGAAGAATATTGTTCAGGAAAAAAAAAAAAAGGCAAATGCAGATACAGTATGTCAATAAGATCATAAAATAAACAAACAGCTTTGGCAGAGGAACCAGAAGTAGTGTGACTAAATACTGCCACTTCAGCCCATCTCCAGCCTTGAGCAGTTTTACAGTCAGGCTTAGGGATTTGTCTGCATATCAATAGTAAATCCAAATCCCTAGAGGATTCACAGTTATCTCAAAGCCCACATGTATGGGAAATAAAGCACTAGCAACTCACCCCTAAAGCTGTAACATACCACAGCTCTTGCTCACGGGTTATTGGTGGTCCAAAGGCAGCAGCTGTAAAAGGGCAGCAGTTTTGATAAGTCCTGGAGCATTTCTGGAGGTTGAGGTGCGAGGGAAAGGCATGCCTTAGCTACATGCAAAATAAATATCCCCCTTTCCTACAGATACAACTCAAATACTGTATAAAACACAGAGGCAGCAGGCATTGCTCAACGTTTTCTCCATGTATATTTAGATTAAATAGATTTAAATATTTTTAGATTAAATGAATCAAAGTGTGCCTCAATAGCTGCTTCCACCAGACTGCTCAGACACTTATGCTGCCTTTCAGCTGCCAGTTAACTCTGACAGAGCGACTGCCCCGCACCGCTTCACCAGCGAGGCCAGTGTGTCCCAGGTGTCTGCAGGAAACTGGGAATGGCTGCACAAATGAGAAAAGAAGTGAAGGTGCTCCCAGCCTTTACGGCATGAAACTGGGTTGCTAAGGAGGATCCACCAAAGAGACTTAAATTATTTTAGCCCGCTAGTAAAGCTTCATGAGAAGCACTCACAATGAAGAAAACACTCTGGGAACTCAGCTGCATATATTTTTTTATTCCTGCAATTCCCCTCAGTTCACTGGGCTGTGCAGACAATCATCTTCTATACAGCCCAATAGCTCCATTTGTTGTCTCAGACCTCTTCCAATTTCAAGCCCTGAAGACTTCAGTTCTGCATTGTTTTAAGAGAAGCATCATAAATCTATTCAAATTCACACGCATCTCTAAATTAAAGTGCACTTCTGAAACCTTTCTCACCTTCTCCCCTTAAAAACATCAGCATCTCTGATCTGAGAGGAAGAGTACAACTACAGTTCTTCTGTGTCAACGATTTTTATCATAGAAAGAACAATACAGACTGAAATTTCTTGTCCACAGAAATATATTTAAACAGCAATGCAAAATAGTTACAAAACAAAGACAGACCTCCCTCTCCTATAGATGAAAGGCAACAATTGTTGCTAGCACAGCTTTTCTAGTGCAAGCAGCACAGACATGAAACTTTTCCTGGAAATTGTAAATAGGACATGACTGCAACAGAAAAGGCCACTGTACTAAATAAAACAGCTATAACCTGGGTACACTTTGTGGAACAGAAAGTACCATGGTTAACTATGTTTTAATCCTACCCCTTTGCAGAGCTTAGGTAAAATTGAGAAAGAGGACCAAATGCATGCCAGATAATTTGTAAGAGAACTGAGCCTCATATTGACCAGGACCAGAAGCCCAGAACATTTGGGTTTGTTCTGTATTTAGGAACACCAAAGTTGATATCAGTAGAAACATCTTCAGAAAACCATCTCCTTCCCACATAGGGAATGGCAGAAGAGGATACAACCTGCAAAAATGTCAGTATACGTCAAGTCAAGGGTTTATTGACTCTATAATGACAACAGTTTTGTATTTTCCCACAGAATGTAATCCTAAACTGCTCAAGGTCCCACTTTGTTTGGATAAGACCCTTTCTGCACTACATAGGACATAACCACCTATTTACAAGTGCACCACAATATGAACTGATCCCTAAAGTCGGTGACCTTTTAAGCAGCAAATAGCTGAGAATAAGTTTTGTTCTGTAACTAACTTTAGGCACATCTTTCATGAAAGTCACATCCCAATGCAAGGTCTGCTGGCACAGGGTGATTTATATGAAGACTCAAGGAGAAGAAACCCCAATTCTTAAATAATACCAGTATGCCAACAATTTCAGGTGCTAATTTTCTCACCTAAAACACCCTGCAGAATGCATGGTACATATGAGGTAAAGCAGCTATACAGAAAGGTCATCTGTCTACTTTCCTTCGAAGCAGATGAGATTTACCTCAAAACGTATACAGGAGTGTATAGGAAAGTGAACTGAAATATGTCAGGCAGCACAGAAATACTGCACTGAGATGGCCTCCTTGTCTGTCAAGAGAAGAGAATCCCCAGGGGCTGCAGTTACATGCCTAGACCCAACAGCCTTCCCGAGACAGACCAGTGAATTGCCAGTATTGCTAGTGAGACATCACACCCATCCGTTTCAATAACAAGAGCTTCCACAGCTTCTCGCGTCGCTCACCTCCCTGCCTTAACTCACCGGAGTTAGTTCCCAGCCTCATCTCTGGGGAAGCGAGGTGGACGCTGCTCCTACGTAGCATTTTTTTCCCTTTGGGTAGAGTTTTTTTGCCATCAGGAACTGCTCAGTGCTTTTAGTACTAATTTGTTTTAGTCGCACTCATTTTGACACCACCTGCTGAATACAACACCAGGAGACATATTCCTGTTGTAAGCAAAATCTCAGACCGTACACCCATGGGGAGAAACTAAGTCGTGCATCATCTGCTCTGCCTCTGTATCACAGTCTTTCCAAAATATCCAGATGCCTGGCTATTTCTCTCCTGTGAAGGGGCGTATATCCCAACCTAGAGCTCAGTAAAGGGTTAAATATACCAATCCCTATACTTTCTCCATGCCTCCACACCTCCAATGCTTTTGCTAAGGGCACAATCTTCAGTTTTAAAATAATCTTTTCAAACCTGATTTAAAATAGCAGTTTCCCACTCAAACACAGTGCCACGTGAGCTGCTCTCAGTGCCTCACAACTGCATACATATTCACCAGAAAAGAGAGCAGAGAAGTGACAAAATAAAGCATTTCAGATGCTTTCTTTAAATCAAGATAACATATAAAGACCTCTGGCAGTAGAGCACTGCATTCCTTGTTGGACCTCCACTCCAGCCAAAGGACTCCAGTGATTCATACACAATTCAGAATGATTAGGCCAACATTTTCTACCCTGAAGCTGAGGGAAAACCTTGAGTTAAGGGAATTTCAGCAAATATGGAAACACCTGGCGAGTTTCATTCAAGATCTGTGCAGGCGAGGCAAGAGTAGGAGTTAGGCAAAGGTTTCCTACCTCGGTGCTGCTTTTGATTAATTACAGTGGAACTACACTCTTTCATTGACTATTTTAAAGTAGAATAAGATTATTATAGGAGCGACCGATCCCTGAGAAATTACAGGAGACGTGGATGAACCCAGATACCCACTTAAACACAAATTTCTAGTTTACCTTCTCTGTGTTCCTCACAAATCCCCTCTTCTCTTTTCTTTCTTCCCCTTTTTTTCAACTGCAGTAACGCTCTGTTTAGATATCTTCACTGAAACATCCACAGTGACTTTTATTCCTTGGAGAACCCCACAGCTTCAGAGCACATCACTATATGTGAATTTAGACCATTTTCACCAGCACGCATTACTTGACATTTAGAGAACGTCACCATGATACATAGTCCCTGGTGCATTGAAATCTACTTGGAAATTTTTGTCGTCCTTTACAGTGCCTACCAAATACTTTCTCCTCTCCCTTTTCTCAAATACGAATTTACTGCAGATGAAAACTGCCCTGCTGACAGGCCTATGAAACGCTCTGCTTCTCCAAAGAACAACACAGGCTGGCAAAACAGGTGGAAATCTCTACATTCAGCTTTATCTCTCTACGTTGATACTATCATGCAAAGGGATCAACCCCCTAAAGGAAGAGGGTGCTCAGGGTCTAAAGCCCATGGAGCTCTTCATCTGCCCTGTTCAACTGGATTGCCATTTAACATCGGTGCTGAGAGCAGGGGGCTGCGGTGGCACCCAAGAGTTGCGAACTACGTAGCTGCTCCCAGACTCCCTTAAATGAAGCCACGCTCCGCGTACATATGCTTACATGTGCTTGCAGCATTCTGCATGGGCACAAATACTCATCTGGAGCTTTAAGAGAATATGTCCTGACTGCTCATCTTTGAGGATTTGGTTGCACTGAGGTTTTTTGAGACTATTCAAGTGTTAGGAACATTTGATGAAGCAGCCCACTGCATGCAGATCTCCCAGAAATCAAAGAATAAGGATACCCTGACGAGCTATGTTCATCCACCTCCAGGGTGAGATATAAAATGTATGTACTGCTTCAGACCAAAATAAACAGGAATTTAAGAACCTACTATCTAAAATGAGCATTTCATTGGCGGGATAGAGATGAGAGCTGGCAGAAATTATACTCACTTTCTAATTGTTATTGTCACCATCTCATGATACGTATTCCAAGTCCTGACGCGTAACTTACTCAAAGAAAAAGTCTTCTGAAAAACCTAGTAACTCGAGACTGCTACACTACACAGTCCTTATTCTATGTTCATGTGTAATCACACGTCTGTGCAACTTCACTCTCTCAAAGTCTAACAGGTGTAAGATTCCTCCTTTCAAATGAAACGGTAACTTGACCCTAGACTTACGCCCAGTCAGCCATCACACCATGCTGTCCCGACATTCTCGGTCAGTCCCCCCACAGCGACAAGGCAGCTTGCCCATCTCCCGATTTCCAGGACCTCGCTGCTCCATTTTGGAGGTAGATCCCACACTGGTGCTTTGTCAGTTGTCATGAACAGCTGATGGTTTTTCAGGATATATCACATGTCCTCATCAGTACCTCTGCTATTTCACACTTTATTCCCTGCAGTAACCCGAGATGAGTATCATCCGGTCTAGGTGATCTGCCACCCCTCGGGTTCTCAAGTTGCTTTATATAAACCAGGCACATGCAGATCAAAACCCAGAGTATTAAGAGAAAGTAATACAGAGTAATGTGCTGCTCCTGACAAATCTCAAGTTTGCTTGCAACATATATTTCCATATGAGGTTAACAATTTGATTTTAAAATTTAATCGTACTGGAAAACTGAAGTTTGCCTTGAGATCACCGCAAATGCACACAAGTCGGAGCTTGCCATCCTGAATCTGACTGCAAATCACTGCTGTCTGAAAATTTTCAAATATGAAAATAGAATTAAGCTGTACTTCTCATAGATTAAAGATTCCCATCAGACTTCCAGCTTCCTCACTGGTATTTCTGATCACTTCTTCCCCTCATTTCAAAAAAAACCATCACCACCACCACTACTCCCCCCACACCAAACAAACAAAACACCCACACCCAAATGAAAAACAAAACAAAAAACATCCCCAAAAAAACCCAGTAGCACGAATGTAGGTTTTGGGCAACCAAGGACTGACACGAGAGTTTCCAGTGTAGGGCAATTACTACCATCGTCTTTAAGGAGCTATGGCAAATTAGACTTTCAGTTACAGACCAAGTGGAAACAAAGTTCTTCCAATTGCCTATACAGTTGCAGTTAATAATTTGACCAGTGATATTACCTTTGTTCAGCAGAGACTAAATTTGTTAAAAATATTCAGCCTAAAACCAATTTATGAAACGTTGATCATAATTAACACATATATGCATTCTACACTGCAATAAGCTGACTAGAGAGTCTTCTGAAAGCATGCATTCCGACACCATTGCTCTGCTTACATGCATGAAATCTTTCTTGAAATTGAACCCCAAAACGCCTGGATTTGGTTCAAACATTCATGTTTTTCCAGGAGTTTATTTGGAATTTTCCAGGCTTTCAACTGTAAGATTGGTCTGCACCTCCCACGAGGACCAACTTTCCTCCCGGGCTCCTTGCTGCTTGGCTAGAGGCACAAAGGGAATACCTATGCCCAAGGGAATTCCTCATCCCTCCCTGCGCAGGTCTGTCAAAACCTCAAGGGAAGGTTGGCAAAAGTCTACGCTCGTAAGACACAGTCCCCATGCTGAGACAGAACAGTAGAGACACGGAAGCAGAGAGATAAAAGTGGAAAACAACAAATCACTGAACTTTCTAGTACTAAAGAGAGTGCTTTCTAATTCCCTAAAGATGTTTCAGCAGTGAAAGAAGTTTTGTTTTTATCTTAGATGACAGATATATCGGTATTAATTAGTAGTCATTAGAAGATATTTTCTACTGGAAAACAAATGCACTAGGAAAGGGAGGACTTTCTAAATATTATGAATTCAAAATGAGGCACAATTCTCACACACATAACACTTATTACCATATTTTCCACTGCCTTGGAGATACATATGTCACTGAAAAATGACTGAATGTTCAAACAAAAAAAATGGGACTTCGGAAGTCCGGTTCCTCCATGTGCACACTGCTGTTTTCCCTACGCAGACAAGTGCAAAATGTGAAGGACGACATCCTCTAAACGAAAACACAGCATCGCACAGTTCTGCCAGTTCAACTATTACTTTGTTCCAAAGAACCCATTTTCAAAAATAACCTGAAGCTTGTAAGCGTCTTGTTGCGAACAGGATGAGATCCTACACAAGAGGTGAAACTAGGGTTGAAGATGAGTTCTTTAATGGATTGTCTGAAATATTCTGTCTTCATCAGATCAATCTTAAATTGCTAGCTGAGGGTGGAGAATTACTCCCCTGCCTCCTTTAGAAGTGACAAATGAAAGCAGCTTTCAGCAGTGGGAAAGGGAAAGAAGTTTTCAGGTTTCATCAATACATGTCAATATGGTATTAATATAAACCTCTCTTTGAATACCTCCACAAGTAATCTCAGAGTCAAAAAGTCATTTTTCTGTTACAAGAAGAATAAAATGCACGTAAAGATTGTTGATTAACTAGTTTTTGTAACAGAAATCTATCTCCAATTAACATGATGAAGTTCCTTTACTTTCCTAATTAATGAGCATTTTTCAGTATGAAACTTTATTTTTTTTTATTTTAAGTGTGATTGATGAAACCGAGTGCAACCGAACAGCAGGATTCCTCTGGCCCATGCTCGGTATGATGCAGAGATTGTTGTGAAGGTCACACGGGCAAATAACTTCCTGCCATTAGTGCGTGCCTGGAAAATGAGGGAGAGGGTCTACAAAGGCAGATGGAGGAGGGAAAAAATCCAACCACAAAGCAAAGCAGAACGTCACAGGAACCGATGAGAGCTACAACTGAGCCTGATCTAAACCCCCCTGCAGATGATGGCAGTCTTTCCAGATCCATCAGGAAGCCCTGGATCAAACCCTCTGTGTTCCATGGCAGAACTCTGCTCGGCTTTAGAGCCTGCAACAAGCACACGACTCGAATTCCTCGTCCCTTGTTTGGCAGGGGCAGCGATGTCTTTCCAAAGATTGTGTTAACTTTTGAAGGGAGTCCTATTCCTTCCTTCTCAGCCAGGAAAGACCCCCCAATTTTTGCGATGGAGACCCTTTCAAATGGGGAGGAAAGGGTTATCCATGGGCACCCAGGAGGAAGAAATCACAGCGCTCAGGTGAAAGCACCGAGCACCGCACGGCAGTAGACAGAGCTACAGTTTTCCAGAAGTTAATTCAAACGTTCATTACCGTAGCCCAGAATAATGGTGTAACTGATGACTAATGGCATAACTGATGACTACAAGCAAAATGACTGGCATTTCTGAATGCATACTGCGCCATCCCTCCATCCTCCCCAAAGCCCCTCTTCGCTCCCCGTCTCAGTGCTCACCCCATTTTCCACAGCACTGCGTGCACGGTATGAACGCTGTGAGCAAATGTGATCCAGCACAATCAGTGAATTGTGTTGAATACGGTGCATCTAAACATCAGCAGATACAGCATCACGCATGATAACTGTCATTCTTCATGTATGATTAGAGGAAGGAGATATAGAAAGCTTGAAACACATTCAGTGCTTGCAGATGGCAGTCAAACAAGACTGGCCGTTATGTCACTGAAAAGCTTAAAATTCAACAGTTCCTGCAAGAGCCCACTTACCAGCTATCCAAGGAGCCTGGCACGGACAATTTACACCTGTTCTGTTTCCTGCTGCTTTTGCAAAAGAAATCCATGCATCCCACACTCATAACTTCCAGGAAAAGTCAAAAAAAAAAAAAAATCTGAAAGTCCAGCACCTCAGAGAGCCAGGCTAAGTAGGAAAATAGAGAGGTGTTCAATTTTTGAGGAAAATCTTCTCCAGTTTCAACTCATAAGCCCCTTCCCTTGCCGCCCACCACAATATGTCAAACTGAATCAGGGAAATCTAAAGCAGGAGGAAGAAAAGAAGAAATAGCAAAGGCCAATTCTTGCAAGAGAAATGGCGCTTGCGAGCTGGTCAGTACGAGTCTGCTGAAATGATGTAGGGCTAGGTGGGGAGCGTGTATGTGCACACACATGCACACAGACGTCAGACCCTTCCTTGGAAGTGGATTAGGTGGCAGATGGTGTCAGAACCTGAGCTGCTGTCAAGAGCAGAGTTCACGCTGCCCTGCTCCCCTGCGCTCAGAGAAAAAAGCAGCAAAGACAAGCCATCAAAAAAAAAAAAAAAAAAAAGGCTGATAAATAGTTGACAATCAGTTTTGTCATTGGCAACGAGTGGAACAACAGCACTTTGTTTGCTTGCTTCTCTCTCCAGAGTCCTTACAGGCAAAATCCTCTCTGAAATGGAGACAAAAGAGGAAGCAAATGTAGACGTGCAATCTCCAAGCGTGAGAAATACCAGAGGCTCAGTTTTTCACAGGGAAACTAGAACCTGCTATTACCAACCCAAATATCAGAACCCGGGACAGAGATGGGGGAGGAGAACACCCAGCTTAAGGTCTATTAAAAGCAAAGGGGGGGGGGGGGGGGAGAAAACCCCACTGCCTTTGATTGCCAACACAATGAAAATAAATGAGGGAAATAACATTTGGGAGGGATGTACCAGCTGAAAGCAGTCACAATGACTTTGTGCAGGCACCCCTGTTATTAATAATTATTACAGATAATAAGGGTTTTCAGGCTGAGCAAAAGGATCTTTTCCAGTTCCTAAAACCTCATCTCTCCCTGTCCTGTCACCTACCTCTCCCCCCCCGCCTCCTTTCCTCTCCCCTCCGAGCACCTGCTTTACATAGCTTTCCTTGTATTATCATTAGCTTCATGGATAATTGATAGCTGAGCTCGTCCAGCTGATGCTAAGAAAAGAACAACAAGGTGGTTAGGCACACACCTACTATAAATAGACACACAACATGGCCAGCGTTTGCCAACATCTGATGACGCCTTCCCTCCTGGGTCCTAAAGTTAGCTAGTTTCTCAAAGTCAGGGAAGCAAAGGAGAGCAAGGTAAAATGCTTTCAATTAATTTTGCAGAGATTGAACGGACAAAAATAAGAGTGGGGCTTTATATTTTTATGACATGCTAAAAATACTTTACGAAACCTTTGGCATAGTTTGCAAAGCACAGTTTAAAAGCCTTTTCTTTTTTTATTAGCAGCAACCATGAAGCTCAAAACATTTAGCTGGCTCTGGGGTCTTTGCCGGTAGGGCTGAGAAGGGTCACGAGAAGATCTCTTTGCTGAGCACAGCGTGTGGGAGCTAGACAGAGAAAAAAGCAAAACTCACAATTGCGCTAAGCCCCAAGGTATCTCTGCAAAGCGTAAGTGCTCATGCTCGGGAGCTCAGAGGGCGAAGGCTGTCAGTCAGCGAGTGCAGGGGCATCACAGCTGCCTCTGCACGGCTGGCAGGAGGCACAGGCTGCCTCGGGCACTGAATCAGCAGCAAAACCTCCAGCCTCGTCACCGGTTGGTTCTGGACACTTCTGGGGCAACCTCCTGACCTGTCCTTGATCAGGTATGCCAGAGGTAGGCTTCCAGCTGGAAAATCCTTAGTCTTGCTCGGCTCGTACACCAAAGGCTGGGGGAGGCATGCTGTTCCACCACGCAGTTGCCTTTTCCTGCACCTCCTCGCTGACGACCCTCCCCACCGCCCTTTCCAGTCCGGCAGGATAGAAGCTACCTTTGCCAGACTCACCCAGACTCTCCAGCACGCTCACCCCACCGCACAGCTCGCCTCGGCTCCAGGCTGAGCCTGCAGAGCACGAAGAACCACCTGCCTTTCAGAGCAACCTGCCTTTCAGGAGCCAGGTGCTACAGAAGTGCTGTTAGGAAGGATCCCTGGAGCGTTTCTACCTCTGGCTGTGGAAGTCGGGCACAAGCACATGCTGCTTTCAGCGCATTTTGCCTTCCTTTTACAAAAAGCTAATCCAACACAGCGTAGGCTCCAGAATCATTTGCTCCTGGATTGGGGCAACTGTTTCTCTCTTTTGGTCTTAGTCATTGTGTCCAGTTGCACTTCGCAGATCATATCGATCCACCCTCCCCCCACAGTGTAAAACGCTTATTTCTGGAAATTCTTCGTGCCTTCCCTCTACAAACACTAACAGAGGCTGTTTCTATTTGCCAGGTCTCACTCACCGACAGCCAACTAAGCTTCATCAGCACAAATAAGGCAGGCAGCAGTTTAAAATTCATCGTGCCTAAGGAAAGCAGCTGCAGCCAAGTATCTGCCCCAGCACACGCTGAGGTATCAGTGCTGGTTTTGTCCTCGCGGTGGGTACCTCGCTTTTCAGAACTGATGAACTCGCACATGCGCTCAGGTCTTTCTCATTTTCTTTCTTGGTGGTAATCTCAGTAGGAAAGCCATTTTGGACTGCAGGAGTACAGCTATGTGAAAATAAACCATTTGTCCTAATTCTCGATCGAATATTGAGGTGTAGAAAATCTGGCACTTCCAATAGGAGAAACCATTTGTCGCTCACAATCCACCACGGCAGAGCTGTCATCACACACAGACAGCGCCTAGTCATGACACAAGAGCCGTATCTCAGGCCACCGGGAAAGGGAAAAAGAAGAGAACCTAAGCCAAGCCTCCGTGGAGCTCTGTGCCAGGCAGTAGGCGCGCAGCAGGAACGGCGGTACAAAGCCACGCAAGTTTGAGGAGTGGGAGGAGGACTTTTCCTTAAAAAAAGCTCCAGAGATCTGCGTAAGGTGGAGGTTTCATCTTGAGAAACTTGTGGCTCGAAGCTAGCAAGAAAAGCTGCGTCAGGAGCAGAAGAAAAAAACCTCCCTTTTATAAAATTGCTTACCTAGCCAGTGCTGGAGGGCAAGCACACTACGGGGGAAACAGAGAAAAAGCATTCAAACAGTTTTTCCTCTCACCAGCCAAAAAATACACACCAAAATGGAAGCTTTAAATATTTAAGATCCTAAACAAACACAAGAATTTCCCAAAAAGAGACTGTGGTTCAACACAAACCAGCAGCACTCACAATTAAGGCAATAGAGGTTTTACACGCAGCTGCACTAATACCAATCGGGGACAGGTAAAACCCATTTAGAGATAAAAAAATGCAGGTTCACTTTACAGTAGCAGAGAGCCAGGGATCAGGCGGAGAATGACTGACCTTCCCTGTGTTTGTTAACGCTTGCACGAAGCGGTTAACGCCACCAAAAGAGTGGGAGGCAGTTAGCAGGGATCAGTGCTAGGAGTCTCAATAGATTATGGTATTATTTTGAGATTCTGTAAGAGAACAAATTAACCTTCTTTATAACTCTTGGCTTACTTTAATAGATTTAATGGATGTCATAGGCTGGAAATACTGTCTTACATTCCTTTAATTTCCGCACTGATTGTCCTCCTTACAATGAAAATCCACTATTTGAGACCTTGGTGGGGGAGCGCTGGTGCTGTTATCCACACAATCAAACCCTCAGCTGCTTGACTGCTGTCTTGCTCATACACCCATGACTGAGGCAATCACCACCCCAGGATCAGGAACGCCTTTCCCACAAGCTCAGACCAGCAGAAGCCATTGGGATTTTTCCACCTTTCCTTAAAGCGGATGGCATTGCGCATTTCCCCAAGATCATCTGGGGTTTTTCACCTCCAGATTCCCACTCCTGCAGGGACCCAGGAGGCTGGCAATGTCTGACATCTCTCTTGATGGCTCCTTGTGGCACAGAAGAGTTTTTCAAACGTTGTGCTAAAGAGCTTAATCTTGCTACAGGGATATAAGAGCTCCGTACAATTTGTGATACAAGAAAATTTGGAATTTTTTCCCCTACAAACCTCGACTGTGCAATGGTTATATGGTTACCTGCGATTACAGGGACAGGACCAAATGGCCAGCAACAGTCCCATCCAAGCTTTTATTCCCCGCCCCCCCCCCCGCCTTTTTTTTGTTTTTAGATCCCTACTGTTTTTCTCACCATCCTTTCAAAAAATTTAAAAAGGGTTTTTTGACAGGCACGCAAGCCTGCACACCTCACACAAGCAGAAAGGCATTTTCTTCTGTAGATTAGCCGAAGGTGCAGTTATTTCCACTCACATTCAGCCCACTACTGAAATTCTGCATTTCCAATGCAGCTCTAATATAACACTTTATTTTACTTCAAATAGGGCTGAACACCCAGAAGTTACTACTAATGCAGAATCCCAGTGCAGAGTACACAGAGGAAACAGGAGTGGAAATGAAGGGAAAAAGTAATTTCCCAATGAAAGGGTAAATAAGTTGGAGGAGCGATGCACCAAAACCTGCTCCTGACGGTGACGACTGCAGAAGGAAATCTTCTGACTGGAGATCAGAAGGGGCAAGGTGAGAGATCAGGTAGGCTGACACTAAGTCTGGGAAAGGGAAGCCTTGCTTAGCCACATAGTCATGCCAGTATTAAACTCCACACAAACAGCTCAGTCTGCCAGACTGTCTGGCTGAAGACCCCTGAGGCCTCACCCCGTTCACCACTTACTCTGTTGACTCAATCTTTGACTATAAATGCTATAAATGGGAAATTCACAAAAGGTCTGGTAAGCAGAGGAGTTGAATGGCTGCAACCCCCTCTAGAAGAATTCTTTCACAGTGCTTACAAACCAGAGCATGTATTTGGCGCTTCCCTCTCTCTGACAGTGTTTAGCCACAAGCGAGCGCCCAGGGTAGGTATCACAGCTTTCCTTAATACGCTGTGTTGCAGGCAGACCAGAACAAGGGAGAAATAATATGCCGCAGGCTGTACTCACGAATTCATTCCGAGCACAAGACGCATTGAGGTCTGGCGTGGAAGTGGTAGCATTGCTAGGCACATCACTGTTGCTGCAAGAACAAATCTTACGGATTTGCAGGAGAATCCCATGCACTCTCCTGGGTTTTGCCATTACTGGCTGGGCAGCTCGAGCTAACAGGCATTTCCCTATAGCTCTGCCTGCCACAACTTGGCATGGCTGCCCTGGGGCAGCCAAGACAAGCAAAAGAGAATGACGACAGGCTCCCTCCCGAGATAGTTTGGGCATTGGTCACAGGACAAATTTTGAGCATTATAGGGCCACGTACTGTATGGTTCGGTCTGTCAGCCACTCAAGATAACACAGATCACATCTGCTTCTTGAGGACAGTACTACCTACTCCTACCACCAAATTCAAGTCTTTAAAGTCAGGCCTTTGTACAAATTACTGAAAAACATGTATGCTACCCAGTCCTATGTACACTAAGAGTATTCTCTGAACAGCAGGAAGGCATTGGAAACCAAAATTAAAGTGTGCCCTGACCCTAAATTTATGTAGCAAATGTATGGGCAGAGGCAGTGTGGAGGGCATTTTTCTTGGCTTGTCAAGGCAGACATACCCTGTAGCTGCGGAGGTTTCATTTCCTTTGGGAAAAGCACTCGTGCCCTGGCTGCCTACTTCCGTGGAGGTGGGGGGGAATACAAAGATAAGCTGATATGGGAGCTCACAGGAACATATCTATCTGAGGAGCTCCTGATGGCACAGTGTCTGCAACGTAACACACTGTCACCGTTGGCTTTTGTTTCTTTTTCCCTTTCTCCTTTTATTTTCCCACTTTTTTTTTTATAGGTCTATTCTTTTTTTCTGAGGATTTTGATGTCCACAGCTCTCTCCAATTAACCTTGGCTCCCACACGCACACTTTAAAATGAATGCTATGTATTTCTAAAAAAACTTTTCTTTCCCAAGGTAAAAGGGCATTTTCTCCTCCTTTCCCTGCACCCACCTTTTTGTATCCTCCCCCCACGCCCCTCTAATTCAGTACTCTCATTACACTTATTTTCTTTCCCTACCTTCCTTCTTCCACCTTCTCCATTAAACCTCCTCCCTCCCATTGCCTTACAAATCTCTCCCTTTCTTACCCAGTTCATTTTCTCCACTAACCATTCCTCCCTTCCCCTTTTATCCTGTTCGGTTCCTACTCCCCCATTTAATTCCTACCTACACAGCACGCATTGTGCCTTCTCCCCCCCCCCGCCCCAGTTTCAAACCTCCTCATTATATTTCATTTTCCTGAATTCTATTCAGGTTCTTTATGAGCCTTCTCTAGGCTTGAATGTTCCCTTCATCATGTTACTGCATATTTCCCGTCTCCTACCCTTTTCCCTTCCCTGTTCATTCCCCATCCACCCTCTCCACTTCTAGTTATGCTAGGATAGGTCCTCTTATTGACAGCTATGATCCATCAAAATTTTGGACATAAGTTTTTCTGATCAGGAGTAAAGCCCCTGCATGCCCTCTGCTATTTACGTGTCTATAAGCTCCACGCATGCCTCAGTCCTGCTGCATGCAGTTTTCTCCTGTCACTCATCCTCCACATGCTTTGCTAACCTGGGATGAACCATATCGTTTAACTGTGCATAGGCAATGCTCATGAAAGCAGGCACACATTGTATCACACAACTCAAACAGCAGCTCCTTCTGGTGGGACAAGCTCACAACTTGCTCTTTACTCCATGAATACCAAAATCAGCCCAATTTTGGATTTCACTAGCAGACTGATTGACAGACTCTCTCTCACACCCTTGCCGGCACGAGCTGGTGCATCTCTGTGTGTGCATACCCCAGGATGAGCAAGGAACGCTGCCCTGTGCCCATTGCTCAGCGGTAACGTGAGCTCTGATGGAAGCTACGCCAACCACCAGAAGCCAAAGGACAAATACAATTCTTTCTCAGCATGAGGTGTGGTTTTTTTCCAGTAGACAGAAGGGCATGATTATAATGAGTTATTAAAAAAAAAAAATACCAAGAAAGTGAGATCAACAAACAAAATCCAATTAAGGAAATCACTCAATCAACCTCCCAGGGCTGGGGTTGATCAGGGAGCCATTCAGTAGGACCTCCAATACAGAGCCTTGAGGCTGTACAAAGATGGTTATTTTTCCATGCTGTGCCGATCTAAACAAAAGCTATACTTAACCTCCTTCAGCCTCCTCTCACTCCCAGAATCAAATGACTACATGCTTTGGCATTTTAACTCCAAATGGAAAAACCACAATACCTGGTGAGAGATGTTGTTCTCAGCAGGAGGGCTGGCATCAAGCACAGAACAAACACAAGCACCAAGCACCCAGACTCTTGGAGCTACTACAGCACTATAGCCAAAAAAAACCCTAACCAAACAAAACTGACGTTTTAAGTTTTCTGCTGAAAGAGCAAGCTTGTACATACAGTTATGTCCTCTGATTTTGAGATGGGATGGTCTGAAGGCCAGAGAAGAAAGTTGCTCTCCAGGCTTCCTCAGATCTGGATAAGGAGCGTGGCTCCTAGGACCTCCCAGAGTAGGGGTGACAACTAGACATCATATCTACAAGCCTTAACTAATGCCTCTTCTGCACTTGCCACTCAGCTTCTAGGGTCTCTCCATCTCCCCCTCATCATCTGCCATGTCCCACTCCTCTCCTTCAAACCACACGGAGAGGAAACATAACTCAGGACCACCTGTAAAATATTCTGCCTCGTGACTTTAAGGTCTAGCTAAACTAACATGGAGAATTCACCTTCTGCCTTTGGTGCTAGTTACACAGAAATGTCGTCGTTCAGCAAATGAGCTGATGCTGCAGCTGGGAAAAGGTCTTTTTAATCCAAAATGTTGGGGCCTTGTGCTAAACCATTTCATCATCCCCCCCTCCTCCCCAAATCCTTGAGGTGCTTCTGCTGGTAGCCAGTTGCCATAGGAACCCTAATCTTTATCTGTTTTGCTTGTTAAATAAACTGGCATCAGTAGTTTCCTTTATGGGCTGCTCAGTCCCTCTCTTCCCTTTAACCCCCCTCCCCGAAAAAGAGATCAAAATACGTTTGACAACCCTGCTTTCCTCCTCTCTCCCCTTCTCCACAGCTCCTATGAGCTTCTCAAGTCCAAAATCCAGGATTTGGCAGAAGCAGCCACCGTGATGCAGAGGGGTGCGTTAGGCCTGTGTGTTCTCTGGATTCGGCAGATAGAGGAGAGGAAGCAGAGCCAAGACAGAGAGCAACAGGTAGGATAACGCAGCTTGAGAGCCAAACGCTACGGACACCCCTATCCCAATTATTTTAGATGAAAGCTTTCCAACGCTTCCCATGACACCTCCCACCTCCTGCAGTCCCCAACGTCAGCCTTGTCCTACCTCACTACGCTGAAGCAGTGCAATTTTAACGCCATTAGTGAGGGGACAGCCCTGAAAAGATGTTTCAGAGCTGAAAACGGAAAGCAAAGCAAGCTAAACATACAAGAAGCACCAAGAAGACAAGGTGTCTGCAGCAGCCTAGAGCTTTTTAACATGAAGCAGGCTTTTTCCCTTCTATGGACCAGAGATCTAGGCCAGAATTATGTAGGTCACAAGCAAACCTTGTTTCAGCTGGTCTTAAGTCAATCCTTAGAAGGTCATAAGTCCCACTCAGCAACACCTTCTCCCCACCCCCCGCCATGTATTTGCTTGAAAGAGAGACAAAGAACTGAAGTGGCAAGGGGTAAAGCCGTCTGGCTTTGTGTGCACATGCAACGGTCTAACCATGCTTTCCATCTCAGCAGGCATATACATATGCTAAATGTAGAGATTCTGAAGCTGTTCTTCCCCTCACAATGCTTTTAGTGCAACAAATATCATCCAGAGAAAGAGTGATCCTATCTCGGTCATTCGCATGGAAGAAAAGACCTAGAAAAATGAATAGTGTCAACGTGGGAAAGAACAGGCAGAGGGGAATCTGAAGAAGCTGAATCCCCACTGCATGCAAGACTGAAGCAGGCTAATAAACCAGGATCCTATTTACCTGAAACCGAAATAACTAGGTAATCCTTCTTTCACACCACAACAAAAAAAAAAAAAAACCCACACTCGCACCATAGCAGAGGCATCAGTTTCAGGATCATTTGTGTGTACCCAGGGATCTTCAGCAGCTGTTCACTGGCATATGAATCATGGTCCTCATGGAAGATTTGGCAATGCTTGGCCTGCCTCCAGAGGGTAAGGGCACAACTCTGAAAGCAGCTAGACTGCTGATTTCTAGCTAAATCAAGACTTGGGCTGGCCCGCGTTTAGCTGAAAGATCCAGCAGCTCCGGCAAGTCAGCACCACAGAAGCAGCTGCTCTTACAGCGTGTTTTACCATTAGTTGCCCTATTGCTGCGCTTTGCACGTAGGTCCCCTGCTTGTCCAGCCCTCATGGATGCTCTTACATCTCTATTTACCGGGACTGCAGCTAGGCTTCCCCCTGCTCTTTTAGAAATACACCTTCTTAAATTAGCAGCCCTTTAAGTTCAGAGTTCAGGCATAATTCAGGTGAAGACTAATGTCCAACTCTACTAATGCAAAGTTTACGCACACTAGTCCGTACTCTGCCAAACTGTAATCTCTTGGGATCTGGACCTCTTTGACATTCCTGCTACTTCTCACTCCCAGGAGGGTGGGAGGCAGCACTCAAGCAGCCCTCTCTGGGGATATTTATGCATGTGTGGTCAGGCCCACAAATAGAAAGAAGAGACAAGTAAAATAACATTAAGTAAAAGCTCAGCTAAGGTTCATTCATATTCTGAATGAAGATGTTGCAAATTCCTACTTTAAATGAATCTATCCTCTGTCAGAAGTCTCTTTTCTTTGATAAACATGGTCCCTGTTCTTCAGGAAAGCAATTTTTAAATTCAACTTAAGCTTCCTCTCCCCCTCTACTTTGCTTTTTACATTTCTCCATAAGGGCTGCTTTTTTGAAGAGGTGCACACAGGAATCCCAAGTGGCTTTGCTAGCCCCTTGTTATAATGTGTATTCCAGGCTGACAGAGTGCACAAATCAGCAGTAAAACACTGTGGGGGTTATTTCTTCTGCTTCAATCCCCATGAGCCTCCCACCTCCAGTTTTGCTCAGAAATTCATAGCTGAACAACCTTAAAAAGAAACTCTGTTAAAACAATCGAGCTTCCTCTGAGTTTGTATCTGAACTAGAAAGAAGTGGCCAGGGGGTGAGGGGAAAATTGTGCAAGATTTATTCAGTAAGCATTAATCATTTGCTGTTTATTTGAAATTAGACTTCCAGTCACTCGGAAGGTTTGCATGCTCTATTTTCACAAACTTCACGAGGCAAGCACCGTAATGAAATAAGTGGGCATTGCAAAGAGCTCGAGGGCTTCTTCGCAAGAGCTTGGCACAGCAGTTTTCATTGCTTTCCCCCCCAGCAGCTCAGCCCATGCAAAATTTTCACAGGGTCCTCCTCAGTTTATGAATCCCTGCTGTGCTAAGACTTCTCTGCCACCACCCCCACTCCCTCAGTGACTCAGACTTATTAAGATAACTTCTCTTTTTGTAGTTCCTCACCTCCAACACACTCAATGCATTAAGCCACACACTCCTGCACATATGCAAAATCCTCCCCCAACCACCCTCTCTCATCCAACTTTCCTCCTACAGTTCTTGCACTCCCCCATCCTGGGATGACAGAGCCAGTCAAAACCCACCCAAATGAGCTCAACCCTTACTCGCGCTCCTGTCTTCTCTCAGGCATCTCGTTGTGAGCTGGTGCTTGTAGACACCAGGACAAATAGGTCTGGGGTAGGAGTATAGATCTCTTCTTCCCCCGGCACCTCTTTTGGCAAAGTCAAGGCTTGTCACATACAGAAGACCAGCCACGACCGGGTACGTGGTGGGGACAGGCCAGAGCACTGTGCTGCAGCGAGGTGTATGTGCTACATAGGAGGTCTGGGTCCAACCTGTAGGCTGTGTGCAGACCGCAGTCATGGTGTGCCATGGACTGCTTTTGGAACCTACTGGCTCCTTAGCAGGGGAAAGCTTTGTCCCATGCAAGAAGAGGGATTTGTGTATTGCTATTTACCCCTGCTTTAAGAGGGTTCAGGCAACAAAAGCTTCCCTTCAGGTTTTAGGACCCGCAGGTACCCCAATTTCCCACCAGAATATGGATGCTGTGTGTGCCGTGGTGCTTGGGCAGTCACCATAAGTGTAATGGGAGGCTGAAGCAAGACCAGAAGAGTCTTTCCAGCCTGTGGGTCCCATAGCCTGTGGTGGCAGTCAAAGGACCACGAGCTGCAAAGAAACGCTGGCACTGAAGGGGAAAACAGGCTCGTGCCAAAGCTGAGGATTTGCTCAGATTAACATCTCTGCCGCTGTACAGGGCTCTGCGCACACACTTGCACTTGCTTTTGTTCCTGCTTTTCCATGACCAGCAAGAGGTGGGGAGGAGTGGGATGTGCGTGCAGAAGGAGGACAGGGCGGGAGCGGAGAACGCATTCCTGACATTCAGGGATACATGTAGGGAGAGCTGTCTGCCTGGATCAGAAAGGGACTGAGGAGGCAAGGGGCCTGCTGAGTTGTGGGTTGCTTAGTTAGGAATGGGGACAGACTTCTAATTTTGGCAGCATCAGGTGGGAGTAGGGAAAATGGCTGAGGAGAAGGTTGAAGCAGGAGTGCACAGATCAGATTTAAAGAGGGAATCTGCATCCTTTGTACCAAATGTAGCTGCTCTTAAAATCATCTTCAGTCACACTTTTGTACCGATTAAGAGACAGTGTTCACTGCTAAAGCATACTTGTGTGCACCTTCATTTCATAACCACTGGCAAACTGCTAGGAACACCTGGAGTAAGGCAAATGGCTTCACTTTCTGTGCAAACAGTTTTGCCGTTTCCCCGATCTGTACAGGTGTATTTGACACGCACCACTTCTACTCCAACATTAAGGTCTTTCTTGAGCAAAGACTTCCAGGTCTCACCTATTTGTGATGTGCGTAAGCCAGTGACCCTGCTGGAGACCTAGGAGAGAATTTGAACTGTGGCCATCTTGGGTGAAAGATCCTTCATCAATTGCGCTGCAGCCCTTCCAACCACCTTCTCCGGTTGAACGGGTTTCTGATTTGCCCTGCACTAGTCTGCTTTCTGGAAAACAGCAGTTGAATTCACTTTGTTCCTCACTCAGAGGCAAACACGCAGCATATAGCTTCTTCTTAATGTCCAAATGTGCAGCATAAGCCTTGCACATAAAACACCATCCGAGGGAAACTGAGCTAGGGAGTAGAGACATAGGAGAAAGGTCTCCCTCTTCACTTCATTTTTTTTTTGTTGGGTTGCATGTTACACACTCTGGAAAGCTGCTGGATTACTTTGCTCAAAGGGATGTTTAATCACTATAATTATGGGTCCCGATAACTGGGCATTCCCTGGACATTCAGAAGAAGGGCACATTCACTATTCAGAGAGCAGTTAAGACATCAGCAGTAACAGAGAGGCAGCAGCTAAGCCGAGACACCTCATCTTTGAGCCTGAAGATATCATTCCTGCAAGAGAAGGAGATACCAACATCTGGACACATACTAACCTAGGCCTCTGTCTGTGATGAGCTGCCAATAAGCGCTTCAACTCCCGTTAATTATGGTGGTGTTTCTACAACGATGAGATGACTTCTCTGTGGAGAAGAGCTCTCATCAGGAAATTGGTTCTATTGCAATCAACATCTTTGAATATCCAAATTTAACACCCTCCTTGAGCCTTCTCCCTTATTTCAGGAAGTTTGTGATCAATCAAGTCCTGAAATAGAGCTGGAGATCTGGGATTCGGAGAGGGAGGAGGAGTTGTATGTTTGGGGGCAGGAGGGTTAAGTACACAACAGCTTCAAAATCAGCTAGTTGATGTCTCTAGCAGCATTTCAACCTCCCATCCCCGCATGCATTATTTCCAAGAAAGCTATCATCAACATCACCACTATTTAAAGTCAGAATAGGTGACACATCCATTCCCTCGCCTTGGTGCTCTCTCCAGGTTCAGCTATAGAGCAGGATCCAAGACACAGACAGCCCAAACCACAGAAAATATTCTTGTGCTCAGGGGGTTCAAATATCGCCTCCCAGAACAATTAATACAGCGTGCCACACAACACATCTTTCCTCTTCCCTCCCCCAAAAGCCACACACATCAATTTTTGCTTTCTACGGCTCTCTGTCACTCTGTCGGTGCCCACCTACTGCAGCTCCTCATAGAGCTGAGGGAAGCACAACCAGATGTCAGAGGAGAAAAACAAAACCAGCAACACACCTTGCTGATCTGTCTCCGGACCACATTGCATCTGAAACATCCAGTGCTTCCAGCAGCAGCCCTGCCATAACCTAATTCACAGGAAGAGGACTAATATTTATTTCCAATATACATACTTTCTGGGATGAAGGAAAATAGGTTTTCTGTCCCAGGCACACTTGAAGAAAAACCTCTAGACCTAGCCAACAAGATTTTCCTCATCTTGTACAACAAGAAGAAATCCGAACAGTAAATGCACTTACTTTATAATCACTATCAACAACTGAGGGAAAAGCAGCCATAAACAGAAAGGATCTAGCAAAAACTTCACTGCTGGCTAGCTATTAGGTTTCAAAAATAAAATTCACAGCCAATGCCATCAGAAGGTTAAATGTTTATGGCTCTTAGGTCATATCCATGAAATGGGATTTTTTTAATAGTATGAGAAAAATCCAAAAGAACTTTTGCTGTATTATATTCAGTTATATAAAATTTGATTTCCTGCTAGATGGTATTAGACGTTTCCCAACTTTAAAAACCCCAACACTGGGTGCTTATATACAAATCAATTTAACGTAGAGAAATGCCACATTCAGTGAAATTCACATAAAACATAATACCACTTTAGGTTCTGCACTGCCGTCTCTTGTCATAAATGTCCAAAAAAAAGCAAAAAACTTTCAGTGAAACTTGAAAAATAAGTTTAACAGGCACATGAGTAAGGTGCAGAGTCTTGGACCACAGCTACAGCTGCTCATACAGTCATCTACACCTATTCAAAAATCAAGAAAATATGCATCAAAAATCACAGTTGGGCAGTAGAGCCCAGTGCAGTGATAGCAGGAATGACTGGGAGTCTGTCTGTTCTAACGGATACCAAATCAGGCATGACACGAGCACAAAACTGAATAAATTAGTCCTATAGGCTTTAATACAGAGTCAGTCCTTGTTTTCAGTGAGGGATGCTGCTGAGAGAGACAGGAAAAGACTTGGATAAAGGTCTGTTCAAAGAAATCTAAGAGGTAGAATAAGAGAAGTGGGAAGCAGTGAGCTGATGGGTTAAAAAAAACCACTGCACAGCATGAGGGCTTAATAGCTGAGAACACAGGGCAGAGGGGGCTTGTGATGTTCAGCGCCTGCCTGTGAGTGGGCCCTCAGGCAACAGGAGCAGCATCAAACCTTCTGCAGGGCTCTTTCAACTGAGCAGGTGAGAAAAGACAATGAAGTTATCAACTAAATAACATTTATGAAGAGCTATGCCCAATATTATGACTTGTTAGTAAAGGTTAGGAACTAATAATTGGGGTTCCCTCGTCCAAAATTATTCTGTATTTAATACCCTCTGTGCCGTGGCTGCTGCAAAGTCATCATCCTGTCTTCCAAACCGCTGTGACGTGACTACATTCACAGTGAAAAACATCCTGACTGTGAGGAGTTACAAATAAAATTGAGGGGTTCCAAAACTACTAAGTTTGGGGCTCTCAAAACCAGATTTATTTCAGTAAAAGGAGGAGGGAAAGCAGGAAAGCCAGCTCTAGGGAATCCCATAAGAGTTCCACCCACTGATGGAAACCAAACGGGGAATAACCATGAAACATGAGCGCTCGATCTATCCACTCGGGTAACCAAAGGGGCAGGCAGAGAGGAGAGGTGGCTTCAGTGCACCGGCACGCTGAGGGCAGCCCAGCTTTCCGTGCCCGCTGCCGGCGGGTCGGCAGCGGAGAGCGCCTGCCACGTTCAGAACGTCACACCCTGACTGCAAGGGGAATGAGAACTGCAGGGATCACAAGCATTAAGCACACTTCATTCTCAGGGCAGGTCAAATTTGGGTCCTCTCACCCTTGAGAAAACCCCTCTAAAATTTTTGCACTTCAAGACATAAATTCACAAGAGGTTATTAAAAGCGTAACATTATTCAGAGTCTGTGAAGTCCTCTGTCACACCCCAGCACTTCTAGCATTCCACACCATCCATCTAAAGCCACTTAGTCCTTGGTGACATTTAAAGAGAAAATTCCCCTTCAGCTCCTCACTCAAATTGCCATGACAGAATCCAACAGGATGAACCCTCCAACCTTAAACAACATCTTTGTTTCTCTACTGCGTAAGGTCTGTTATTGTACACATATGGACAACATGCTAACACACACATTACAACAACTTGGACTATGTAGATATATACACATGACAACTTGGACCACAGATATGTACACACAAGCGTATATAAAAGTTTCCAACCTCCGTGTATTCCAAGGATGTTTGTCTTTCCACCGGTCCCACATCCCTGAGAAGTTCTGCAAGCTCTCGTACCTCCTGCCCGCAGCACACGGTGCCCGTCTTTCTTGCCAACTGCATGAGCTGCCCGGCACGATGGTAGGAAAGCAGTAGACCCGGGGAGGCTAGAGGAGTGCCCCGTGACTGCCCCAGGGTACTTGAGTGGGAAAAAGATTGGGGGGGGGTGGGGGGAGGTGGCTCCCGAGATGTCACTGGAACTGCTGTCATATCCATAGGCTCCACTTCCCTTCCCATTTTTTATATTTAGGTCAAAACATGAGTAGTTACTTCTAAAAGGGAAAAAAAAAAAGAACACCACCAACCTCCTTGGCTTATTTTTTCCATGGAGGACCTGACAATGTTTGAACGTCAGGACAGCAAGTAAAAACAGAGCAAGCAAAACCCATACAATTTCCAGATCCTCCTGAAATCTTACTTTAAATCCAGGGACCATGATCTTCAAGAGTTAGAGTAGGAAATCAAAACTCTCTTGCCTTTGCCTCAAACAGATAACACCACTGTGGCTTTGCTAAAAGCTCTAGGTGTTGTAGCCTTTCATAATGAGTAAAAATGTCAGGCAAAGCACATAACAGCACTTACTTTTGTAATACAGTATAATAATAATACACTGCCACAGTTTGCTGGTACATCTTTACACGAGTAGGAAGAAGCTACTATATTCATCTTAGAAACATTAGGAGCTTTGCTTACAGACACACAAAAAGTCCGAGTGAATTCAGGAATAAATTTACTTAATTTACAGTGCACAGCAATAGTTCATCCCATGCTAATGGAAACTCTTCTGCTTTTTGTCAATACGTTCTTTCTCTTGGGAATTTGGCTGGCTGTTTAGCTGGTTCATTTGCTATTGTGTGTCACACATCATCAGCTCTTCTCTGCTGGTGTTTTCCAGCTTTACAACTGAGAATTATCCCTTTGCGCTGATCGTCCTTTTTCCAAAGAGGTAATACTGAAATACGGGAAGCAGGTATAACAAATCTGGAGAGGAAAAACCTTTCATAGATGTCTGCCAACTCTTTAATCTTTCCATTCCCTAAATGTGCGCTTCCCCTTAACACCTACTAACCTTCTACCAAAATGGCTGAGCTTCAGTGCACGCAGAAAGAAGTCTCCTCGCCACGAGGTGGTCACAACATCCCACCTTCTGCAGCTCGCCCGGGCTTTGCTGCCCAAGGGGCAATACCAAGCCCCCACGGTCTCAACTCTCAAGTCCAGCTCCAAAGGCCGCTAAGGCAGCTCAGCCATGTAGCAGTTTAGTCTCTCTCCTTCCTAGGACATGCCATCCGCCACATTTTTCTGGCACCTCTACCTAGTAAATCAAGGGACTCACTGACCTGGGCTTGCATCGCTAACCTTCACCTTGAGTAACTTCACCTTGAATCACTGCTGCTTCTGCTATAAGTGATCAACCCAGGACACTGGGCACGATACTCCCAAAGAAGCACCTTCAATTTAGAGTGATCTCATCATTACTACTACTTTTAACACTTGCTATCATTTCTGCATGGCGATAAATAAATCCCCATCTTCTCTCTGAGACCGAGAGACTCTTCTGAAATATTTCCATTCAGCATTTTTTCCAAACAGCTTCTTTAAAATGTCTTTTTTTAAAACCAAAGCTGACTCACCCTCTAATGCAAGATAGTCTGACTCACATTTAACGCTTTGATCTCCACGGCTCATTTTGGTCAGCAAATGGCTCAGCCATATCCTTGTACTACATGTAAGGGGAAAGAAAGGAGAAAGCAAAATGTACTTCAAACATCCATTCAGTTCCAGACCATTGAGAAATGCTCAGGATAAATCTGCAGAGAAAGGAAAATTGTTTCAGCACCCAGAGACCTATTACAAATTAGAACAGAAATGAAATTTTTCAGCAAGAGACAGATTTGCACTTTCATGTTCCCAGATTCAGATGAAAAGGGGGCTCCGTACAAGAGATATTTTGCTAGAGGGGTTTCTTTTTCTCATTTAGCTTCATCAAAATCCTCATGATAAAACTGAACAGTACCACTTCAGAAATGAAATAACAATCCAGAAATAATTTCCCCTTTACACATAACTTGCGGTGGAATTACTTACTTAATACTGCTAAAGTATCTAAAAAGGGGAGCCCTAAAAATTGAGGCCCAAATTTAGGTCCGATATAAACTGCTACTGCTTCACCCATGGGAAGTCCCAAGTTCAAGCAGCAAGGGCAGCATCAACATCCCTGTTAGAGCCACACAGCCCTGACCCAGGGAAGGCTCCTGTGAGGCGGATCCAGTTCAACCAGCTGCAGCAATTGTCCAGAGGAATCCAAGAAGCTGGGGAGCAGAACTCATCGACATTAATGGGATCCAGGAGATTGCTTGCCTTTAGCTTTCTTTGAAAGACCTCCAGGTTAGTCTCGGAGTGTGGCCTTCTCCTTGCTGTGGAGACGACTAATAAAACCAAAACAAGGTCTTTGCCCGCTTGGCAACAAGCTAATATCTCCTACACAGGGGCTTCTCGGTAACTCACAAGCAGTAACAGGCTTCAGTCCCAACTGAAGTGAAACAAATATAAACTCACAATCTAGAATTTAAGAAGATGTTTACTAGGTTTGGGTGGGGTTTTTTTAAACCTCTTCTGATTAAATAGGATGAAAATGAGAAGAGAGACTGAGGGAGAAGAGATTTTGACATGGTGACTGGAAACTGAAGTGACAGAAGGTGAAACAGGCTTGGCTTATGGCCATGTTTTGGAAAGCAGGGTGCAGGGACCTCGAGACACCCATATAAGCACATACAGCAGAGCATTCTCGCTCACGATTCTTACCTAGGTATCAACAGGCAGAAAAATTCCCCTTGCTTCATGTACTTCCTCTCTGCTCTGGCAGATGTTAGCACCCAGACCCGCTGCACCCACACGTTTTTGAGCTCAGTCTGTGTTTAACATCTCATGAGATCACAAAGACTGGCACTTTCAGCGGACACTTCTGCGGGCCAAGCAGGCAGGACCGGTCTCTGGAAAACCCTCTGCCTGGAAGCAGAAAGCACCACTGGCGCCCATCCCTGCAGCGTCTGACCTCTGCACAGGCAAGGTGCCTTTGAGAGAAGTTGTGCTAACCTTCAAACGTATTTCACACCCTGATGTAAAGGAGCAACAGCCTTATCCTGTTCCTCACCCACAGTGAGGGCACATCATAAGCTCTCCTGTCACGAGGGGCACCTTCATCACCAGCCCCAGCAGCACAGCAAGCGCTCGGTGGAGAGCCAGGCTCAGTTTTTCTCTTGTATGAGGTAGTCAAAGGTGCAGTTTATCATATGCCTCCACAGTTTGTCAGCTGCGTGTGATCACTCATGAATAATGTTCTCCTGCCCAGCTCAGAGGCACATACCCGTGCCCTCTCACTGACCGTGTGTCACACGCAGACAGGCACACGTCTCCAAGCTGCAACCGAGATACGCTTATCCAGTGCTTTACACACGCACAGCAGTTACAGTTAATGTATACAAAGCAATACATATCGGACCAGTCAACCCTCTTTTTATCTCAGGAATACTAACACACTGCCTCCTTAACCCACAACATTAGCAAGAGTCTGCGTAACACGTCTGCCAGGAGACAAAGGAGCAAACCCAGGCGAGATTCCTGCCACCAGGATAGCGTACTGTCCATCTCCTCCTGCTCTCACCGGGACGCTTTTCCTTCCTGCCACACACCTTGCCTGTGCTGTAGGTGAAAAGGGAGGAACGTAGCGCAGCCACAAACAAAATACCTCTGATTTCACAAGGGCAAGGTCTCTAAACCACATAGGATTTAAGTGGAAAAACTGCATCTGAGGAGAAGCCTGGGCAGAGTTTGGTCCCAGAGGCACCCCCAAGCTCCCAGCAGGTCCCCACGAACCAAAATCGCTGCACAGGCAGCACCAGGTCCTTGGCACAAACCTGAGGGAAGCCTGGCACTGAGCTGAGGTATTCCCGGGGCAGCCACAGCCCCACACCTCCATACAAGTAGGGAGGAGCTTGCGGACTGCTGGACAAGCATAGATGGAAAAAATAACAAAGTAGTTCCTTGGGCATCACAGTCTCCGATTAACTGAAGTTGCATACCCAATGGTGGGCACATCTCCTCGATCTGGAGGAGCTGATAAGATTGCTAGTGCCCTCCTAGCTATTCCCCAAGGAATTACTATTGTGATTTAGTAGGAAACTCAACTAGATCAGCTGTTTTTGAAGAGAACTACCCAGGTCTAAGCAGCAGAGGGTTTTAGCTCCCTGCTGAAGCCTAAGTTGTAGCAGCTTGTGCTGACACCAGCCATCCACGCTGCCCTCCACTTACTGCTCCGGGACTTGGGAGCACAGAGCTCCCCGACCTGCATGCACAGCTCAGAGCAACAGTGTTCCTACTTTGTAAAATACCTGCCTGAGTGGGTCGGACTAGCTGGAGCACTGCTCATGGCATTTATAAGCTGCTCTTCCCAAAGCACTGCACAACAGCAGGGTAGGATCCTTGGCAAGCAGATCCTTTGCCTGGGGGCACAAGGGCAGATTGAGGCAAAACGCTGTACATCAGGCTGCTTCAACCAGGAGGAATGAAGGTCAAGGGCTCTGCGAGAGAAAAGACAGCTGAAAAACCATACTAGGAAGACAGCAGTCAGTGAAAGAGCATCCAAACCTACCTGCACTACACCCACTGAAATCCTCTATAACGCTGGGAAGATACTCAGCCTGGCTAAAAATCAGAGAAAGTCTTAGGTGCCCCAAGCTCATGTGTCCCCACGCAGGTACCCAAAAGATCTATTCACACCTCTAGCAAACTTTTGGAAAATTCATAGTTTAACCTCTATCCCTGAATTTCATCTCCTGCAGTAAGAGGAGAACAGCTTGCCCTCTGCCATCCCAACAGTGCTGCAGGGATTAATTTATTTCTGTACAGGGCTTTGAAAACCACTTTAGAAGTCCCCAGAATTTGTCATTTTTCCCAGAAAACACTTTGGAGGGAGTTTGTGCTCAGCATGCTGGGGCCAAGAGCAGGGCTGGGGCCGCAAAGACCCAGTCCCAGGGGCCGCCAGCGCCCCAAGGCAGAGGTGACCCCGGCACAGCATCACAGGGATACCTGGCGTACAAGGTCACTGCCTGCAAGCCAGCACGCTCTGGTAAGGATTCCCATGCGCTGTGACAGCGAGTGCAAGAGTAGCTATGCTCGAACGCTCAGCGGCAATAACCAGACGGTGCTATTCTCTCTCCTCTTCGAAAGTCACAGCAAGGACCAACATCATAGCGATGAGCGAGACAGCTGGATATCCAAAAAACATCAGGAGCCCTGTGTTTATGCTCCCATGTGTGCAGAAACACACGTTCCTCTCCAGTTCATAAAAGAGGCATCAAGAAGAGGGAGAAGGAAGGAGACAAAAAGAGTTAAGCAAATGTCACAAGAGCAAGAGACAAAACAAAAGCACCGACACCCACACACAAGCCTTCAGGCAGTTTCTTGCCAGCGAGTCCATCCCCAGCGCTACCCGCAGCTATTCACGCTACTTTCCGTCCCTCGTTCTGTATTAATAATTCTTGTCGATGGCCCTTCTGCTCATACATTACTGCTGGAGTGGTTGGGGTCAGAGCAGTAAACAGCAGCCAGAAGAGTCAGGTCGAGCAGAGCCTGCCTGGCTCTGAGGGAACACGCAGGAGTGCCTGCGAGGGCAAAGCAGCCAGCACGGATATTAATGCTGCAGAAGTAATTCAGCATTTTTCAAAACTTTGCTTTACAAACTGCATACAGTCAGCAGCATGGAAAAAACGTTTGAACTGACCATTTAATACAGTAGTTCAGATTCATCTGCTTGGGCACAAGAACCCTGTTTGCCTGATTTAGTTTGCTCCCTGCTAAGTAGCCCTCCTAGCCTTTATAGCACAGGCAAAAGCTAAAGCATCAGATGACCTATCCTGAAATAGTCTAGCTCCAGGAACCTCAATTTTCCTGACACAACCAATTCCAAACAGGCAAGCCGCTAAAATTTGAAGCGCCCTCAAAAAGGAATCAGTTAAGTTCCTCCAAAATTCATTTATCTTTTACATATTACTACCATCACGTTTCCCACATTTTATTTTTTTAAAGCCAGCTAGAGCGGAACGTTAACTCTATTTGCACATAGTTCTCCACCTTTAAAAACACAACAAAAAAGATTCATGGAAGGAAAAAAGTGTGGTTTCACACCTGGAAATATCCACGCAAGACAGGAGATCTATTGCTCATTCTAGCATCTCTCTAAATGAGATTTCCTTTACACCACAGCATCCTGATAGACCCCAGAAGCTTAGAGCAATATCCTTTTGGATGCACAACTGTTCCTTCAGTGCGTATTTACAGGATTTCTTCTAGCCCAGTCTTTATTTGGAGCTATATTTTTATGCACAAAACAGTAGCTTTCAGAGGAGGCAGGAGTTATTAAAAAGTTCATCTGTTCCAGCTGCTTATTCCTCACTTAAACTCATCATTAATCCTCTTTTTATGACACCGTAATTGTCCCTATGGCAACCAATTATGATGTCACAAACAAGATTAGAATTTTAGATAGGGGAACAGAATTAGCTGCTTCATTATTTGTTTAGGTCCCTAGCGGCTGTCACGCCTGATCAAATCACTGGCCCGTGAGTTCAAGAACTCTTTTCAACATCCCACCAATACTTGGTATTTTAAGGGAACACAAGCAGGGGCGTGTGCCCAGCGAAGGATGGGAAGTTGTATTGCATGGAGAGAATCCCTTCCCAGGCCCTGCAGGTCATTCTCTCGCCCCCTGAAGCAAGAAAACATTGGCAACTCTGGTGACATTGTGGGTACTCAGTAATCAGACTTGCTACGAATACGATTCATTTTCATATAAAAGCCTAATCCTTCTCTAGATCCTACTAAATATTTCCCTTCGAAGATTTGCTGCAGCAGTGAATTCCCTATTAAATACACACAAAACAATCATGTATGGCAAGTAAAGGAAAAGCCCCTGAGCTCACTTATTTAATCATATTTTCTTCTACTCATAAACTAAATAACTGCAGTCTATCATCTCTCTTACTGCAGAATAATCACAAATACACTTGAATGCCTGAAGTGATTTACATTACCTTTCCCTAGACTTCTTTCATCTGTACTTTTTCAAGCTCCCAACAAATCAAAGAAAGAAAAAAAATGAAAAAGAACAAAGAGGTCAAATATCAGCCACCCAGGTACCATTCAGCACATCGACAATTGGAGGCGTCGCAGATTCAAGATAAAGGTGCCTTGTATCCATTCCTCCTCCCGCAGGTTTGGTTTGTGTCATTCTGGCGAGGTGAATGAGTTAGGGCAGCAGCAAGAGTTAAGCTAAGAGCAAAGCTGATCAAAAAAGGGGGCTGCCCCACGGAATAACACCGGGAACAGTACAGAGGCACCAGTCCCCCCACCTCTAATGCAGCCAGGTCTGGCTTTGAACCATTAAGGACTGATCCTCAGAGACCAGCGTAGTCATGGGCAGTCCATGCATTTTACTTTTCGGGTAATCTATTGTAGTTCATGGAAACCATGACAGATGTGCCCAGATTCCGTAGCAAGAGAGATGGAGAGGGCAAGAGGTTTACTTTCATGTCCTGCGTTGGGACTGAATCACAAAACAACTGCCCCCCAGCTGCCCTTGCAGCTGGCAAAGCAGTTCCTTTTAAAGATGCAGTTCACAGAAGGCAAAATGGCAACATCGCTATTTGGCTGCAGAGCTACTGCAGCACTTTCAAAAATTGACATACTTGCCAGTATCCACTAAAAGAAGTCACTACCTCCACTTCAAATCAGATTTCTCTCTTGCCAAAGAAAAAAAAATATCCCCAAAAGCCTCCCCCTGGAAAAAAATATGCTTTTTACAGAAAAAGTTCCCCTGTTTTGGTTTTTGGGGTTTTGTGGGTTTTTTATTTGGAAACATTTGTCAAACGCTAATAAGCGCATACATCTATTCATCCTATTCGTAGGAGGGGTCCACATAAAAACTAATTTTAGCTTTGTAAGACTGCTTTCCACAGACTGTCTGCAGTCAATAGAGATGGGCTCTTCCAGAGGACAATTTGGAGCCAGAGCCTGAATTAGGCTGGCAAAATGGTCCTCTGGAGAAGACTCTCTCACTTGCTAATGGCTGTTGAGGACATCAAGGGAAGGTAGCCTCCCCAGCCCGAAATTATCCTTCAAGACTAATTCCTCCCCTTCTTATATTGACTTCTTCACACATATCAGTACTCGCAGTTTTTCCAGAGCCAGTAAGAAGTGACACGCACCATCAAGGCGTGCACGTGGGGACTGATTCATCACAGCAGAGCCATTAGAAGGAAATGCATTAGTCTTAATGGCAAGAACTGCACACTCACATGGTCTCTTCCCAAGAAAGTTCTTAAATCCTGTGGGAGTCAGATGTCGGGAACAGCAAAACCAGTACCAGCAGACACTGTTCTTTGACTGACAAGTCAGCAACCCATTGCCCAGGCAATTTATTATAACAAACACCATCTCACTATTTTGCCCATCATTTATACTCCTTTTTGGGTTGTAGTTACCAACACCCTTCAGCCTTGAACAGAAGATGGTAATCAACCCTCCACATGTAGCCATTAAAAATACGCTGGCTCCCTCTTTCTCCACTGCCCAGATTAGTTGGATGGGAGCTCCTCAGTCCCGAGAGCCAAATCTCACGGAAATTTGACTTCTACGAAACTCTTGCCCTGCTGACCCGAGCACACTGTGGCACAAACCCAGTGACCAGAACATGGTTGAGAAAGACCACCACCCAGCTGAGATCCACCACGTTGGTACTCTTCCCTGAGAGAGAGTAAATGCTGATCTGACTGCTCCATGGCTGGAAGGAGAAAGGAGCATCAGAAAAGGCTAAAGAACAGGTCAACGCTTCCTGAGGGCAGAAGCTTTTTCAACCCTAACCTCAGAGATCACTTTCATTCTCCGTGTAAGACAAGAGTTAGTGCCCAATAAGTGACTACTTGGGGTTTTATTAACCGGGCACATTCTGCCAGTAGCTCCAGAGGCAGACTCCCAGGCACCGAATACTCTCAGGAAGAGAAGGAAAGGAAAAAACCAAACAACAACAACAACAAACATTAAACATACATCTGACATACATTCAGCTTTCAGACATCCCTGCAATGATCTGCCTGTTTAGCTATGAAAATGTGGATGGCCATCCACTACCCAGTATTAGCCTGATAATATACTTTAATCATGACATCAAGCGGCTCCTGCTAGCAGTCAGAGGACAATTCATCTTCCACGTTCATTCAATCTCTGGTCCTTCAGAAGAGGCTAAGTATCACAGGGCTGATTAACACTAAATGTGGTTATTGCAACACATCATGGAAAATTAATTATGACCAAGTTAGTTTCACAGATGCTACTAGATAACAAGTTCGGCTTGCCAGAACTCAGCATTTCCATTCTTTGGGAAATTCTGATATTTCAAATCAAAACAAAAATAACTTTTCTATTCTGAATCAGAGTGGAAAAAAAAACACAACTCCACATAAAGAAATTCCAATTATATATTGATATTATAATACCAACTATATTTCCATTAATAGGATTACAAGTTATGATGAATATTTAAATGTGTTGCTCATCTATTTTTTGAAAACAAAATCAGCACCTTCCCCAGAAGATTTCAGTTGGAAAATATTATGTCAAAATTCTTAAAAAAATATTCCACTAGAAGTTTTTCAGCCACCCTTCTCCATTATGGGAGAAGTGAATTGCGAGCAAATATTTATGTTGTGGTACCTTTACATGCATTACCTCACGCCCAATTTTCTCTTAATCTAGAATGAGTGAGAGGTCACTTTATTTTAAGGAACAATCATGTGTTTTCCCATTGCTGCCCTGTTTGAGCAGACCCTTCGCGGAACATCTTTGAAGTCTTCCTCGTGTCTTTGCGTGCGCCCACGGCTCAGCCTCTTCAGGCACGAGTCCTCCAGCCGTACCTGCTTGTTCCCACCACCGCCTTGTTCGCACACCTCTATCGTTCCCGTCAGGCGCTTACGTGCGCTGTTGTGCCTGCGACCGCCTAACGCTAAGACGTTCTCGCTGTTTTGCATTTATCCTCCTATTATTTGTGTTTTCACACATAATAGAAGCCGCTTTGTCTGCCTGCGTAGTAAATTTGCCTCATTGTCTTACAACCTTGCTGTGAAAAGCTGTTCAGATTGATTCACAATAGGGCCAACATTTCCATCAAGCAAATATCACTCTCGGCACCTGACAAATCGTGACACCGTTTGCAGAGTGATTGAATCAGAAACAAAAAGCTCCTGCTGGATGCTTGGGCAGGGCTGGCTGGGGAAGGGGCTACCACAGAGCAGGAGCAGCTGCCTGGGCAGGGCTCGGATGCAGCAAGACCCGGGAGAGCCCCACATCTTCTGGCGGCAATCCCCACGTTGCCAGGCAAGTGGGTGGGAGAGCTGACGTGCCAGGGAACAGCCTTTTGAGACAGCAGGCTGCTTCTCCGACAGAAGGGAAATTCACATCTTTCTCAGCCTTTGGATCAAATCGGAGGAAAGTTGGGCTACGATTTTCCACCCCAGATTATTTCCCCCTCCTTTTTCTTTCTCTGTTTCACATCCCTAACGGCCTCTTTCAAGCTTGGAAAAATTACTGTTATAAAGCATTACCTAGTGCACCCTACGTATGACTTCCCACCCTTCCTTCCCTCATCTCATCTTATAATTGCTTGTGACCCACTGAAAATGCCTGGTCAGCTGAAGGGCCCAAAAGCCTGACTGGGGCTGAAATGATCAAAATTTCTTTTAATGACCTACAGCTCCATCAAACACAAGCAGATGGGAGAAGCAGGCACACGCCAGCGCTTCCAGACCCAGCTGTGGGCCCACATCCGCGTCCTCCAGGAGACAGTCAGCTGCAGCTTTCATTTAGTGAGATGCACAGCTGCAAAGGGTAGCAAAATAAGGTCATTGGTGGCAGAAAGGCAAGGCCATCTGGTGTCTTGGCACTTCACGTGTGAAAGAGGATGATCTCTGATTTTCAGGAAGCAAAAAGACATGAGTAATCTCAGGATAAAGGCCAAAGACGGAGGAGAAAGTGAATTACCTTCTTTTTCTGCTAAGTCAGGAGAGAGGCGTAACGAGCATGTGATGAAAGCTTTCCCTGCCGCTGCCTGCGCTGCAACTCGCCCTGAATAAACAACGGCCCTTAACAATTAGGAAGCGAGGAGGAACGAGCCCAGCACTTTCACAGCCGCAGGTCAGCTCCCCTCTTCCTTCCACCTCCCTCCCCAAATTAGTCACCGTATCTCCTGTTCCTGCAGGGAGACAGCAGGAGCTGGGAGCAGAGAGGAGCCCCCACACCGGGGTTCAGCAGCTGTGGCTTACTCTTCTTCTGCATTCGCTTTGTACGCTTGTTTTATCTGAATTCAGAACAAACCAGGTACTAATACAAACACCAAACTCGGTCTTCCTTCAAAAAAAGGGAATTGGAAATGTAAGCAGCTATTGTATGGACAGGTTGAGGATATTTTCACAGTCCCATCAGAGCTGATGGCAGAATTACATTTGGTTACTTTCCTTTTGGCGCTAAGGAGGTGGGGGTAAGGAGAGAAGAGTGTATTGCGCAATCCAGGGATTAGGGAAAAAAAAACATATTGCCCAACCAAGGGATTAGAGGAGGCTTTTCTTTTAAATTCCCTGTTACCTGATCTCTCCCTTTTTCACCAGACATGAGGGGAAAATTGGGAAGAATGCATTACTTGATCTTGAATAGGTGACTCAGGGTGACTACATTAGAGGAAATTAAAAATATTTGTGTATCATACTAAAGATCTCTTCCAGTTACCAGTAATAGCCATCAGAGATAGCTCAGCTTTGTGTCTTTCATTTAAAAAAAAAAAGAAAAAGGAGCAGAATTTACTCCATTTAAGAAAAAAAAAGAGAGAGATCATCACATATGAGGTTTTTCTGAAACACTTTCATTAAGGGGAGAGCTCTCACACAAGCTCCCTGGGTCCATCCTGCCCTGGGGAGCATTTCTCAGAGCGCTTCCAGCTTGAGACTGCCCACAGGCTTGAATGAACATACATAATGCTTGCCTTATGTTGTTGGTGGCCGTCACATCCCCAAGAGGAGCCTGGACAGAAGCTTGCTGTGGGCCGGGAGAGCCCAGGCTGTTCCCAGAGGAAAGGACATGCAGGATCCCCTCTGGAAAGCAGAAAAGCTGTGTTCCAGCCAGCTCCCCCCTTTGGAGGGCACCAAAGTCTTCCAGGCCAAACTGTCCACAGCCATCCCTGCTAAAGGTTAATGGTTTTTATCCCTCTCAAGTGGATTAAGCTTCGATAGGTAAGGGGATGTTTTGGGCAAGAACTGCCACTCCTAGGTCACTTGTCCGAAGGCCATCAGGTTAGCAGTTTCTAAACACCACATATAAGCTTTGTGAGGGGGCACCTTAATTGCTATATTGGTCTTGGTCCAGCTCGTAACTGCCCCAGCGTCACAGCCAACATTAGTCATCCCTCCCACTATCTGCTGAAAGAAGAGAAACTAAGAGCTGACAAGACAGAGACCAAATAACCCAGCACTCAGTAATTTTGCTATTCACTCTGGATCCTAGTGCATTTACCAAACGATGATAGGGCCCACATCACACTCAAGGAAGTGAAAAACATTGTTTTGCTCTTTGCCGTCCAGGCTGAATCAAGATTCACAAGGCCAAAAGAGTCCACACGAGCATGACAACGCTACTCTGTATCCGAGCCACTGTGAGTCTACTCCAGCACTGTTTGTCATGCACCAGCAGGGCTTCTCAAGCACCTTTCAGCATTCCTGCAACCCTGGAAAAAGCTGGAAAAAAAAAAAGAAAAGCTGAAAAGCTGGAGAAAGCAACTGGTGCCTCCTCCTCTTTGCCATAGTTTTGCATTACATTGGCAGGGAGAAGTCCAAAAATAGTCTCTATCTTTATATCCAATTGCACATAAAACATGTACATAACCGCTTTGCAGCCTCTACAACATAGTCTACCACCGTAGGGCTTGAAAACTTCCAGTACTGCAAATCTAAAGGGGAAAGGAAGCAGCTTATCGTGAGCATCTCAATAGTAAAGAATCGGAGATGCAGCACTGGACTGTAAAGCTCACACTAGCCTCGGAGGCAGGAAAAAACCTGTTGGAGCAAGCTCAATAATTTAAAATCTAACCTTGTAGAATGTGAAGCCCAGTGTTCACGTACTTGTGTGTTCTTCGCTCGTTGTACCGTGCACCGCACAGCCCCAGGTGCGTAAACACACACAGAACACCGCTGTCTTGGCGGGCGACAAAGGCAAATTACAGAATGAAAAGGGGGAGGGAGCAACTCAGAAAAAGAAATCCAGAAATTCTATCACAATAAAAACTGGCCATGGACAAAACAATTAAACTACCTGCTCCAAAGCCAAATATACTGCCCTGCAAGAGAAGTGACAGTTGCAGCTGTCAGCTACCTGCAGAGGCAAATGAAAAATAAAAAACAGCTTAAATTCTTCTCAGCTAATGGAAGGCCACACACAACCAACCATGCCAGCTGCATCGCTACTGCTGCTAATTCCTTCTTCAATGTCATTTTACATCGGGCTAAAACCTAGAGGTGACTATAGTGCCAGCAAGCAACGGGTCCTACGAGCACAAGCAGCTGGCAAGAAGCTTGTACTGGATATCCCTTAAGGCAATAGCATCAAAGGCACTTTACTTTTGTTTCTTATCTCCACGGGTTTTTAGCATGTGCATTCTCTCAGTGTCTCAACTTACAACTAACCTCAAAACTCATAATGAAACTTTATTCACATCTTTGGCATTTCACTTACTTTCACAGGAGAGTCCATTGCCCTCCAGGGCATCATCTCGAAACCATAAATCAGGCTAACATCAGCAATTAATAACCAAGGACCTGGCCTAGCATGCACCTACATATGGCATTTCATTGCCTTTAGAGAACCTACAGGATGCAGTGCTCAAGTTGGAATGAAACTCAATGTGTTTTCACAACAAAAGGATATACTCCTGGGATCATTCACTAATTGGATAAAAGCGTAAGAACTACCCTATTACCATCCCTAGAGGAAACTCATTAGCAACCTAATGAAATAAAGTGATGACAGGAAGGTATTTTCTCATCATCTTTTAATGCTAACAGGCTTCAAAGCCATTTTGCTTCCTCACCCTCTCCTATGGTGCCCAGAAACCCCATGGCACCTCTCAGAGCATCACAGGCAGTCCCCTCTCCTGCATATTACACAGCATCAGGGAGCAGTTTCACAGCAGAAAGGGATTCTAAGATGTTCAACTCATCATCTTTGATGAATCTGTGCAATTGAAGCTTAATCCCTGCCCCACTTGGAAAATGTTCCCCAGTGGGTCAAGCTTCCCGATGAGTCATACAATTTAGAAAGCATATAATCCAGCTATTAGGGCCTTTGCTGTTTGTGTTTATGAAAAGCCAAACTTGGAAATATTTGAAAGAAGTGAGAACTATTGAAGCAAATTCTAAAATTTTGAAATATTTTGAAGTTAGTGAAGTTACAAATACTGAAGTGAGTACTACATAAGCATAGTGGTGCTTATGTCTATATTAAATATGAGAATTTCTTTTTCTCCTCCTGTAAAGTGTCAGGTCATACCCCCAAACACTCATGTATCATATAGCGCTAATCAGACATACTTTAGACGCACATATTAAACACACGTTCCTTAGTAACAGTGAGGGAGGAATGGAGAATTTTGAATCCATCTGAAGAGGATAATACCTTGTCTTGCTTCGTATTCACCCACCATATTCCCACTATCTGCATCTACACCTCTCACCACTAAACACTTTCCTCCAAGTCCCTGGACATTCAGAAAGAGCCCACATCTCTCCACCAAGGACTATTACGTACAGTCAGACAGCCAAAGCCATCAATATTATTTATCTCTGCAATGCATCTATAGCCTAGCTGAGGCTCTAGGGCAGCCAGCAGCACCATTCCCCAATGCCAATAAATAAAAACTCATTGCTGATGGCATATACCTTATCAGCAGCCTGAGAGAGTAGCATCCTACATCTTCTCATAACTCACGTTTAGCCACAAAGGTACACAGGAGGAGCAATGATGCGTTAAGTTAGTATGCCTCAAACCTAAGCGCAATTAGACACCTCCATTCTCTCTGACTCCACCGCCATTTGTCTACGACAACAGGGGTTAGCGGTAGGTAGTCTGTAGTGCCAGCGAGCTGGAAGACTTTCTAGGCAGAATTTGAAGTCATAACCCTTCAAAAATGGGTAGACGGGCCAGATGATAAAATAGCAGTTTCCCATTATGAACTCTAAATTTTGAAGTTAGCTAAGCTTTCAAACAGCTGTTAAACGGAAGGGGATTCTGGCAGTGCCATTCAGAGCTGCATTTGAAGGGAAATCCAGGACTGAAAGGTTCAGGACCTCATTACCAAGCCTTTTTCTAGCATAAGTGTTTCAAACCACCAAGCTTCCTCAAAAATGCAGTATAGAAACTATCGGGGGAATACCAGGCTCAGTCCCAGAGTACAGACAGGCTCAAAAGTGCAGAAGTTAGTGACCATCAGTTCCTCAGAACCAGCTAATAAGTCTTTCCCTTCCTCCCCAACCCCTGACGTACCTTTATGCCGACCCATTTCAGTGAGTCAGTTGGAGGTGCCGAGACATTCAGAAGAACCACTCGGTGCCCTGTGGCAGCCTCAGGCCACCGTAGCTCTTTAAAAATGAACCCTCCCATTTGCTCAATGCACAAATAATTCAGAGGCAAAACTTGGGTATATTGTACTCAAAAAAAAAAAAAAATCAAATTATAGTATTCATACATAGCTGCCCTCTCTCTCTCCCCTAACTTTCAGGTTTTCTCTGAAAGTTGCAGTTTCAACTCTCTTCTGTTCCCCTCTCCCTTTAACCTGGATGAGAGGCCTCACTCTTAAAGGTAGGGTTGAGGATCTGTTCCCACTCTGCAACACAGACTCCATCTGCCATCTTAAACAAGTCACTTTATCTTCCTTTGTCTCTGTTTCTCAAAGAGGATTTACAAAGAATCAGGTCCTACAGTGCCTGCGTTAGGTGGGCACTATCACCTACAGATTGCAGCCTTACAGGTGGAAAAAGCCGAGACAAAGTATAATGGACAAGTATTGGGCTTTTTTTGTTTAAGGTAAGACTCTGACCAGCACACCAGATTTTTTGGTGTTAAAATACAAAACAACCCCTTCCTTGACACTACACTGTCTCCTAATCCATTTTGTGGGTCTCCTCTGCAGACCAAGATAGGGGGCTGAGGTCTTTGGTAACTGAGAAACAACTCTAGTGAAAATTAAGGTGAACCCACACACACACACACACACTTTCCTTCCTAACCACAGTCACCTCAAGCCCAGTGTTATCTTCAGAGAAGGATTCAGGCACAGTCTGGACAGGGAAGGCTGTGCAGGAGCATGACCAACCCGTGGCACGTGGCAGCCAGCACACGTTAGACAAGGTGGTGCTGGTGTGAGGGCCACACGCGTCTTAATCTTCACCAACAAAATCCTCCCTGAATTCATTTATAGGCAAAATGCAAAAGACAAGTTTCCAGAGAGGCAAAAAAAAGCCTTTACGAGCTGGCTGAGATGCTATCAGCTTCCCTGTTGGCAGCATGAAGTGGGATGCACGTGCATCAGCGATGGCCTTACCAGAAGCTCAGCACCCCGAGAGACAGGGTTATGGGAGAATCCAGGGGCTGGCACAACGTGGGCACCAGGGAAGCAGTTATACCCACAGGCTAGCACATCCACACCAAGGGAAGCAGGAAAAGAGAAATAAAAAGTGCAGTATAGACAGAAATGAGAAGTGAAACCAGAGAGACCTGGTGGCTTCAGATGGGCCTGCAAAGCTTGGACTCAGCTCTTGGCACAGCACTTTCCGTCAGACCTAAGGCCATCACCATGAGCAAACACATTAATATTTTATGTGCATAAATATGTATTACCTCAGAAGAAAGGACAGTTAAATAAAGGGAGAAAACCCACACATCATACACTGGAATTAGCAACGTAATGTCATCACTTCATCTTACATTCCTGGGCGTTTATACAGAGCACGCACCGAGGCTCCCAAGCGCACAGCCCACCCCGGTACACTTTCTTCAGCCCACACAAGGTCCAGCAATTTAGTAGAAAGTACAGATGGTTTTTCCCACATAGCCGCAATCTGCAAAACACACAGCAGAGTCCTTCGTGCCCGTGTCCTATCATACACCTTCCTTCACCCTGAAGTTATTCACTGTGATGTCACCTTCCCCATACACAGCCATCAAATACCCAGCACTAACCCCCATGGAGGCTCCTATAGATTCTGTACATATACACGGTCTTGTCTTAATGCATTCGTACACTTTTTTTTTCCATATACACCCAGTCCCACACAGCTTTTCTCTGTTAAGAGCAACAAATGGTCAAATCATTCAAAAACCACAAGAGGGGAAAACAACAACATTGGGACATGCAGGTGAACAGTACAATTGAGTTAATGGATCACTCCCACATGCAAAGAGTTTAAAGAAACAAAGCAACTTTGTAGAGGGAGACACAAAAAGGAGGTCCAACTTTCCACATCCATTTTATTCCAAGGCAAAGATCCTCGTCGTCAGTTCTGTAACTAGAAGAGGTTGCCACAAAGCTGCAAGCCTCCCATGCCTGATTATTTTCTTATTCCTCTTTCCCTTTCCCTCTTTTCCTTAATATCTGGGACATCGTTTGGCTGACTGCCAGCGTCTCATGCCCAGGTTGTGCTGGATTGACCGATAAAGAAGCAGGAAGAGCATAGAAGACTGTTGCACATTCACATCACCTTCCCAACATCTTGGCCAAGTTGCCAGATCAAAAAAAAAAACAAAACAAAAAAACAAAAGCAAAACAACAACAAAACAAACCAACTACGAAACCAAAAACTGTCAAAAGCTTGGTAAGGCTTCAGGCAAAGCATTTCATCAGCCCCGCAACTGACCTGGGTGAGAAGAACCAACTACCTGCTCATTTATTCCAAAGGACTAGCCAGAACAAAAGTCTTTTTCCACCCCATCAAAATTACGTGGCATCTGATTCAGCGTTTAGTACGCTATGACGTTTTCCACCTGCGACAGTCCCAGGCCAATCTGAGTCTACAGGTCTGTGCCTGTGCTACACAACAGCTTTATTAAGTGCTCAAAGAGGCTCCCGCTTTCAAATCACTGCTGCATTTGTCTCCTTCTGAGTATGTACGCAATTCCATTGCGGCTCACGTGTAGCTTCACCCAGAGTTATCATTCACAACATGTCTTTTTGTAAAGCGCTGCTAACCTCACACACAGAAGGGAGAACATAAGACACGCTCTAAATTCAAAGACAGTCCTTTTACTTTGCATGACCTAGAGACATTGACGGCCAGACTTGCAGTCACACCTCAAAGCCAGGAGGGAACTTCAAATGTCAACCTGGTTTTCCCATGGTATTATTCTTGTTTCTGAACTGTCCTAGCCTTTTTCTGCATTTTAGTCCAACGCAGAACTTCTACCTTAAAGCTTTATAAATGAAAGAGCTTCATGAAGGCCCCTTCATGTACCTAAAAGTGTCCAGTGATGTGCTTTGGGAGAAAATGATAAAACAGTGATGGATGTTTTGGGCGACAAAGTAAGTTGAGTCACTGTTATATGAGTGGGTGGTACCAACCCTGTACAGTACATACCCGAAACTCTTAACAATGACAGTTGTAAGCAGATCTTACCAGATTAGGCCAGAGAGAAAGAATTATTTTCTTGACATTTGGTAGAAGATAAAAATTCATCCATCGTTTTCATGCAGAACAACCTCACTCATTTATAGAAACAGGATGTATTAAGATTCAGAGAAACTTAAGTAGGAGAAATCAACAAAATCAAAAGATCAAAGGCTTGTGTTGGGTGTTTTCATTTTTACAAATGTCATTCAGCTTTAATTATTTATAACGCTTCGCAGTACACTAGTAAATGCTGTCATATTTCATAAAATAATTAAGTCTTAGTAATAGGAGACACCTCTACCATCCTGTCTCTGTTTAATATTTACTGAAAAGTGATGTGCGTTTTATGATCATTATCATGTCTGTAAATAAATGAAGCAAAAAATGAGGATGTTTCCTATCCTTTAATTTCTATTTTGGTCTAAGGCCCCATCTGTAGTCCCAGGTACTTATGTGCTCATCAACAACGATGAGGCTTGCGTAATCAGGGATTTCCCAGGATTTCTCTGCCATAACTTTTTCCCTTCAAATGCACTAACAAAACCCACTCTAATTAAAACTCCAGCTACTTTTTGCCACGACAGACCAGCAGTTATTGCTGACGGTGCAGGAGGAGAGGCCAGCCTGATTCTTGGCTTCTGTTTGCAGAGACAGGGGTCAGGAAAACACACGAGGCGCGTCCCAAACAGATTCATCTGGCAAGTCGGAGACAAGCATCGCCTGTGGAAACTCGAACCGCCCGTTTTAGACAGCGACGTTTCCGAGTGGAACTGGACGGCCGACGGACAGCACGGTAACCAAGCCGCCAACCCGCTGCCTATCAGCGGCGCGGGACTCCGAGACGGTTCGTTATGGCCTCGCATTTGGAAATCCCTGAGCCATATGCAAGCGAGAATCCTAAAGCCTGCCCCACGCTGCGTCAGTCAGGAATTCTCTGCTCGGTCAAAATTAAATTACATTTCTCTAGATAAACTATTCCCTAGTGACAAGTGTTTGCCAAACGCCACTTGCGCTCCCACGAGAGGGCCATTAAAACTTACAACTTCATTTTTATTTCCAATGCCACTAATCAAGATTCCTTGGATTTCTAAATAATAATTAATAAGAAATTAAAAACCATTTGCATTATTGATGGGTTTGGTTGGTTTGCTTCTTGGCATGTGTTGGTTGTTTTGGGTTTTGGGGGTTTGGGTTTTTTTGGGGGGGTAGGGGGGTGGTTTGGTTTGGTTTGTTTTACCTGTTACTATCCCTCTAAGCTTAAACAATTAAATGACAAGACTGCATTTCAGATAAGTTTTTAGAGCTGCAAACACCTGCAGGAAACCTGCCAGATAGAGCTTTATTTCCAAGGTTTCTTGGTGGTTCTTCTCTAGCCATAGCTTTTTATTGTGGAAATATTCTTATTGAACGTCTCTTTGGTATAATCTGAATTTCTCTTTATTTCAAGAATTACTTTGGGAAAGCTACTTTAATCTCTACTTTAGCTAAAAGAGACCGTGTGGTTTCTCACAGAACTTTGCAGTGACAAAATAATAAAAATTAAAAGGAAAGAAAAATTTACCCACTAGCTTTGTGTCACAATGTTTTGTAAATATTCTGCTGGGTCTAGAAATATAGGGGATAAACACTACTCCTAGAACCAATCTGTAGAGAGCATTTCTCTCTGGCAGGGGTACGTATTTAATTCACTTTTTTTTTTTCATTTGCCAATTTCTTCACAGTAGGGTGGGAAGCTGAACTTTTGGTTCTATCAGTTTATGAAAAAAAAAAAATATTCATTTTGTGAGCCCATAGTTCAGATTTTAAGCAGAAAAAGCCAAAACATCTTTAAGATACTTAATTCCATATTTGTAGGGTAAAAAATTAGCCCTAAAAATTACTGCTTAGCTGTTGGCATTCTGATGTTAGCATCCAACCATTAGGTCGGTTGGCCTCATTTAGGTGCATGAGGCTGAAACGGGAGAGCATTTCTCCGAGCTTTCACTCAGCCTGCGCAGGGACCAGCTCTGCAAGACACCCCTCGCCAAGGGACCGACACTTCTCCCTCCCCAGCCCTGCTCCGCCGGTGGGACCAGCGGCACCCACCGCACCGGCACCCACCGCACCCCCTGTTACATCAGGCAGGGCAGGCGCCCCGTTTGCAAATTAAGATCCACTTAAGGGATGCGTGTTGGCAGCACACACACACGCACAGAAGCAGACACGCTTTAAACCCATTAGCTCACGCACAAGCACAGATTAAGTGGCGTATCCCCACTGCGTATGTATACATAATTACAGCATATTACTGGAGAGAAAACAGCAAGCAAACATCTACTCTTAACGGAATGACGAGCTTTTGGTGCAGACAATGAGCTTGGCGAACATCAGGTGCAAGGTGGGTATGGCTGCGAACACGGCAAGGTCAAGGGGGTTGTGGAGCTCCCTACGAGGCACATCTGTGCTATTTAAAGCAAGTTTTTCCTCCTGATGGTTCGATATGGGGGACAAACATGCCTACATTGGTATTTACTACACATATCCATTACGTATTTAATACAGCAGTTTCTGCTTTGTAAGCCACTGGCCGCAGCAGTACAAACCGTTGTTTTCTGAATTGTGTTACTCAGGGTTTTGATACAATTCTAGAGAAACTAACAAGTTATTTGTATGTAATAACTATGTTATTACCTAAATAGATCTGTATTACAACGAAAGTAGTTGCTGTTTAGCAACAAAAAAAAAGGGGGGGGGATAATACTTTAAGCCAGACTCAGGTAAACCATAGTTTCATAATAGGGAGTGATTAACATAAAATTGGTACAGGAAATATTTTTCTTCTTCCTTTTTCCTCTTGTGACAATACCTTGACCTCTTTTTCAGCCACTCATTTCATTCCTTCAGTTGCCACCAACAGAATTTTTTACATGCATTTTCATGAATCTTTTATTTTAAGCAAGTTCCAACTGTTGTTTTTTTCTCCAGGTATAAATACAGATATACGGGTGTATCTCAATGTAACACACTTGCATAGAGAATCCTAAATGAGCTGTTTGAAAGCCCATATGAAGCCTTGAATAACTTCTATTGTACTAGTGGATAAGGGAGTCCAAGTGCCAACATAAATAGATTTTCCTGTATATGATATAGTCATTTACATTTACAAATGTATTTCAGCACCATAATTTACTGAGAGAAATGGTAGCAATTTAAGGAGCCTGGGGGGTACAGAGAGCTCAGTGGAGGTCCTTTGTGGAAGTTTTCTACTCTTCTATCAGCTCAGGCTGTTCTTGTTACAGACAAATGTGGGAGTGCACATTATTTGTGGGAAACCAGCTCCAAAAGAAGAAAAGGTGTGGAAATTCAAGGATGCAAAGAAAATGTACTTTCTTGCACATGTCCTAAGTCAAGTAGAATGAGTAACATGCAGCAAGAGATGCTTAGGAAAAGGCTTTTATAAATAAAGGTTCAGGACTTGTTGTACGCTTGCCTAGATGGAGGACAGGCAGGAGGAAGAAGAGAAAAACCCCAAGATTTCCTCCTATGCGTGTTTATTATGAAACCCTTACAAATATCCACCATGCAGAAAACTTCAAGAATACCCATGTCTTTAACACACTTCTAGATAATCTAGAGAATAGGACATTATGAACAGATTTTACTTTCCTTCCCCAAAAGGACAAGATGCCAAAACTAATGCAATAAAAATGAAAATGCATAGCCTGAGTAGAAGCACCTCCAAGATTTATTGCAAGCCCGGTGCTTTCTGTACCAAGAGCAGACCCGTTAGCAAACCTGTCTCATTAGCAGGTAGTTCAACAGCCCACCTACAGAATCGGCCTTTACCTGCAATAAACAACATGCCCCAAATGACATGTGCTAGGAAAACTGTCAGGGTAGAGATGCAAAAGTAGCCAGCGATGACTGATGTAATGCTCTTTAAGTGTCCAGTAAGTTTTGCTTTTCGCATCACTCACCTTATTAAGCCTAGTATGACCCATCCCAAACTTCACACTCACCAGTGAGACCATCAGCCCTTATGGGAAAGCCTCTCTGCATACATGAAGTCTTATATAAAACTTCAGCTATGAAGAGTGTTTAGTTACATCAGTTTTAAGCCCTACCACATGCAGGGGCTCAAACCATTACTAAGCTGTATCTCAGATGTAAATTGACAGCACATTAAAAAGTGTCTCCATGTTAGAGGAGATTCTTCAGCTAGTTTACCTAGCAGAGACAAAGTAAGTAGCAGCTCTGCGTTTTCTATCCTCCCAGTTAAGAGGGCTCATCCCTAAGCACACCAGAATACTAGTTACTGATGGCGTGCTGCCTCTGCTGGGGCTTTGCAGCCAGAAAGCAGCCAGAATTAGGTAAGACTCGAGAACTTTTTGGCATGAAGCTTCTCAGACAGCAATGGCTTTCAGCAGCTGCTGACCATTAACAGATCCTAGGTGGTTACAGAAAAGCAGACAAACCCCACCAACAGCCCCTTCACACAGGTGTATTTACAGAACGAAGGAACCCATTCATTTGTCACCAGAGATGCGAGATAAATGCACGGCCATAAAAACCCAAGACCCCGGTTATGAAAGTAACGCCCTGCTTTGGCTGTAGCATGTCCTACGACACCCCAGTGGCTGCCCGGTCTCGGCCCTCAGCCCGCAGCCACTCGTGGGGGTGCTGGGCAGAGCAGCCCACCTATCTTGTCAACTGCTGGGGCTTACGCAACGGCTGCCGGCACGGGTGGGGAGACCTGCCCTCTGTGAGACGTCCCACAGAGAAACCCCTCTCGGGAGCAGCGATACCACCAGAAAGGTTTTTCCGATCCCTTTTGCAAGCGTTTGGAGGCGCCGGGAACACGGGCGGCCGTTTTTATTGCAAACAGCAAAGCATTAAGACGGACCTATTCCCCTGGCAGCCGGGCGAGATCCCCGACTCTCCGAGTAACTCCGAAGTTCACCCACGTACACCGTCCCCCTCCCCATCTCCCCTGGCGCCGCCGCGCCGGAGGAGCACCGCAAACCTGACGGCAGCGGCGGAGCTGGGGGCAGGTCGCTGGTATAACGGAATGCCGACACGGGGGGGCTCTTTTGGGTTTCAGGATGAAGGAAAAGCCCCCTCAGGCTCCAGGGTGCTGCCCTCACGCCGCTACCCAGCCGCACCGCCGCCGGACCCCGCCTGCCGCCTCCCCACCCGCGGGGCATCCCGTGTCGGAGAGATGCCCCCGAGTTGGGCACTGAGGGCGGCCGGAGTCAGCCCCGCCCGCCCGGCACCCACCTGTAGGACACCTGCTTCCTGAAGGTGAGGCTCCGCAGCTTCTCCTCCAGCGACTCCTCCGCCGCGGACAGCCCCGGCTCCTCCGGGACCCCGGCGGCACCCGCCGCCTCCCCACCACCCTCGGCCCCCCGGCAGCCTCCGCCACCCGCCGCCCCCGTCTCCTCCCCGCCGGCTGCGGCGGGGGGGTTCATTGCGGCGGGGCAGAGGAGCCGAGAAGGAAGAGGTGGGGGGGGCGGAGGGAGGAGGCGGGGGGCGGCCGGCGGCTGCAGGCGCTGGGGGGCGGCGGTGGCCGGGGGAGCGCTGCTCCCGGGGCCGCGGGGCGCGCTGCGAGCCGCGGCGGCTGCAAATGGCAGCGCGGCCGCGCAGCATCCATCGGCGGCCGCACTGCAGCGGGGCATTGTGGGAAACTCCCGGCCGCCCCCGCCCCCCGCCACGCCCCGCCGCCCGCCCGCCAATCGCCGCGCCGCGCCCGCCGCCACGCCCCCCCCGCCGCCACGCCCGGCCGCGCCACGCCCCCGCCCCCACGTCAGGGGACCCTCGGGCCGCGCAGGGCGGGGCGGGGAGGGCGGTGGGGCGGTGGCCCGGGGCTGCCGGGTCTGGTTCTGGCCTCAGCCGTGCCCGGTTCCCTCGTAGCGTCACGTTAAAAATGCCGCTGAAAGCGAGCTCAGGTGGCCCAGGGCGCCCGGCGGTGCCCGGAGCGGCTTCTGCCCCGCGCTCGCGTCCCCGCCGAGCTCCGCCGAGGTTTTTCCCAGGCAATCTCAATATTTCGTACGCTCAGAATCAAAGCGCCCGACTCCAAAGAGATGTCTTTTGATGCAGACACCACCACGCCTCCTAGTAAAATAAACTGTCTTCCCATCTCGTTTCTCGCTTTTCCCTTTGGTTCGTTGGGGGAGCCTAAGGAAAACTTTCCAGGGAGGCATCAGTGTGGGGCTGTTTAAGCACGTGAGCTGACAGCGACAATAAGATTAAAAAGTACAGAACAGGTCAAGGTCTGGGACTATGCAGAAATTATATCAGAAATTATGTGCAGCCAGTGCTTTATTTTCTGCATCCAAAACTTCTCCAAGGCAGTACAATCCAAAATAGAAAGACATAAGAAAAAAAGACGAGAAACACGGACGATGACACCCTACAGAGAAGGCAAACCCTACAGCAACAGATTTCAGAACCACCCCTTCTCCGCGGACAACTTTCCTGAGTGGCCTTGCATCATGGTTTAACCCTGACCGGTAATCCAATACCATGCGGCTGCTCGCTCACTGCCCCCCTCCCCAGTGAGGTGGGGAGGAGAATCGGAGAGAAAGGAAAACTCGGCGGGTTGAGACAAAGACAGTTTAACAGGTAAAGCAAAAGCCGCACGCACAAGGAGACCAAAACAAGGAATTCTCTCACTGCTTCCCATGGGCAGGCAGGTGTTCAGCCACCTCCAGGACAGCAGGGCTCCATCACACATAACGGTTACTTGGGAAGACAAACGCCATCACTCCAAATGTCCCCCCCTTCCTCCTTCTTCCCCCAGCTTCATATGCTGAGCATGACGTCATATGGTGTGGAATATCCCTTGGGTCAGTTGGGGTCAGCTGTCCCAGCTGTGTCCCCTCCCAAATCCTTGTGCACCCCCAGCCTCCTTGCTGGTGGGGTGGGGTGAGAAGCAGAAAAGGCCTTGACTCTGTGTAAGCTCTGCTCAGCAATAACAAAAACATCCCCGTATTATCCACACTGTTTCCAGCACAGATCCAAAACATACCCCCCTCCTAGCTACTGTGAAGAAAATGAACTCTTCCCCAGCCAAAACCAGCTCACCTCACCCCTTCCTCGTGATCCCTGTGCCACCGGACAGCCAGCGGCATGATCAAAAGTCAAACAGGTACCAGCATCTACCTGCTGCCCATGTGCACCGGAGCGCAAACGTTGCAAAATCTTGGGCGTGAATCAGACTGACGACAGTCAACAGGCTCTTTACACCTGATTCTCGTGCCTTCTCCAACCCTATTTAAAGATTCGGCTTCTCCATACTTAGCACATATGGTGTATACATCTTTTGACTTCAGCAGTGACAGGTTCCCCAAGACAGTCAATGAACGTTTTCCTGTCCCTTGTCAGCAGTAGAGAAGAGTGATGAAAAGTGGATCTTTTTACTACAGTTCAAGCATTGAAGAGTTTAACCAATTTGCAAAATTATACTATATCCATATGCATAAATGATGCACATATTATCTATATGCACATATGCTTCCCCCAATATGTATATAAATTTTCTCCCCAAAACCTCAGAGTATTTTTAGTTACTAATGAAGCCCGTAGAAGAAAGCATAATTAACCAATGTACTACATGGCTTATTAGAAGCAAAACTAAGTGAAAAGAAGGTCTGGATCCTGCTCTGAGCTGCATGCAGAGAGACCTGCAAACCAGCATGGAGCTCTGCTGAAACCACCAATGCCTTTTCCATGCAGAGCTGGGACCTCAGGAACTTCCAGGGAAATTAGCAGCCAATATTGCTAGTGACAGCATCCGATTTAAGAGCACGTGACAACTCATTTTGCAGAAAGAAACTAAGACATTTTGAGGTGGAACTGTCACAGACCAATTCAGACCTCGCCCAACAGCCAGCTTCAAGGACGAGGAGCCATAAGCCCCTCTCTCATCAACGGTATCTTCAAGGTTTTGCCGTTAGCAAAAACCGCATGTTCTGTTGCTATGAGAAGATGCCAATGGCACGTGCAAAAAATACTCTAATTGCAAATTAATTTTGCACTTGGAGAGCAGAAGAGTATGCATCATCTCACAGCTTTATTCTTTTAGCCTTCGGTCCCTCTGAGAACAGCTCTGCGGCCTGTGCCCCAGCTAATCGCTCCACCTCCCCCAGAGCATCTGGAGCAAAGCCTAACAACTGATCAGCATTTCCTAACCCCCTCCTCCGGCGAACATCCCCGCCACCGAGCCGCGTCCTCCTCCCCCAGCATAAACCCTATTGTAGCTCCCGCCCGTCAATAACCGTTTTTGCCCACATGACCACATTTACACTGTGCTCCGGGATTACCTGTTTGTCCTCTGGCTGCTGCAATTTGCATGACTCATTTGCAACACGAAGTGCTAAATCGGCTTCCTATGCCTTTTTTTCTGAACATGAGCAACAATGAGAGATTCCGAGGCTCGCGAAGGAAAGCCCCGCTTGCACAGCTACACCTGTGGCATAGCTGTCAGTTCCTGGGGTTTGAGAAAGGCAGCAACAGCGGAAGCTTTGTCAGAGCATCACGCTTGCTCCAAGACGTGGCTGCAGACATGCTGCTGGACCAGGAGGGAAAGGATGAGCACAAAAATAGATTTTTAGCAGGTTTTGCCAGTGTCTGGGATCATCGTGCTGGCAAAAGTCTGAATTCCCACGGCCGGGATCTCATTTCCCAAGCTGGCAACTCTGCCAAGGGCTCAGTGGTCGGGTTAAGAGGAGCACCTCGCGTCACCCCGCGGTGACTCCCCTGCTCATCCGGGAGAGCTGACGAGCTTCAGCAGGTGGGAAGCTCTTTTTCCTGGGGGGAAACCTCCCGCCATACCGCATGCCTTGAATAGCAGGGTGGAATGTGGGAATGAAAGAGGAAATGCAGAGAAAGGAGGGAATTCAGCCTTTGGAGTAAAGCCAAGGGAAGGAGGCTCCTACCAAGGAGAAGTAATTCCATTACTCGCATGCCTGTTAAATCCCATTCTGAACACTCCAGTGTGCACAGGCTGTGCGCGCTACGGTAGGTTTTATTCAGAGTGGGAGGGACTGAAAATCATATGCCTAATGGAAAAGAGGTGGATATATGAAAAAAGGGGAGTGGGGAAGAAAGGGGTGAAGCAACCCTACTTGTTTGGTGTGCCAGGCTAGCCAGTGAGACGTCAGACAACTTTAAATGGTCCATATTCCTTAGGGTCAGACAAAATTCATCCTCAAGATAACCCTCCAAATTCACCCTCCAGGAAAACATACAAAAATACATATATTTACACACACACACATATGTATGTATTTGCATCCCTCCAGATTTGTTTTTTTTTTTTTTATCATGACTGAACCAGCAGCCAGCTTCCCTTCCCAGATCCAATGCCGATAGATATGCCCACAAAAACATTCACTGTTGGTCAGCATTTGAATTTGAAGTAGAGCACCGCTTATCCATCAGGTAACTGAGGGATGCTGAGGCTTAACACGGAGCAACCTGCCCTCACCTCAGCAGATCACTCTGTCGGGCAGAGCAGCTTCACCTTGCAGCTCGGCCAGTGCTGGCTCCGATTAGCTCCCCTGGCAAGTTACTGCTTTCTGCTGCATTCTATTTTTTTTTTTTTTACCATTTTTCAGCTATTTCGCAGCACTGCTCCTGTTTCTGCGCGTAGGCTGCCATCGCTAGATATATGCCCCGATTCCTGTTGCTAAGGTGTTCAGTGGAGGTGACAACAAGGGCCTGATGCTGGCCTGGAAGTGCCTGGGTGCTGCCCCTTCACAAATGCCACAGCTCAAACCCAGGTTTTTACCAAATAGGTTTAAAAAAAAATGGGCTAACCAGAACCTAAGCATTTCTTTAGACAGTGGAAGCAAGACAACCCAACACACACGGACTTCTCTACACTGGTTATCTCTCCTCAGCTGTATCACAGCGAAGATAAGGGCCAGAACTTGTAATTTCCTCCTTACTGGAGATACACAAAAAAGTAATTTTATAGCAACGTATAAAACCTGTGTAAATACAACTTCAGATTAATTCAAATATAAAAAGTTAAACAAGTCATTCGTGGCTTCTCTGGGGACCATTTGAAGCCCATAGGAGACAGCACCAAGAAAGTGAGAAATCAAATCAATCATTTTTTGAAGCACAAACAGGAGGGAGACAAGGCACACAAGCGTTATTCATTCAAGATGAAGTGAAATGTGCTTTTGTTTCTCATTACTACCTCCTCTGGATCACCTCGCTTTGGTTAATCTCAGTGTGCTTCATGGAAAGGAGGAAGCCACCACTGGCCCCATTTCGCAGACCAGGAATCTGAAGCATAGTGTAGGGTCAGCCAAATTCTCCAGCATGCCATGAGCAGGACTAGACCCAGAAGGCGATTTCCTCTGTCCCTATCCAGTGCTCTCGCTCTACAGGACGCGGCTCCTGCAGAATAATGTTATTTATGGCAAAAGTATAAGGTTTTGCTCACTGTTTCTAAACTCCAAGCTAACGAGGTTCATATTTCTGAAAAACTCAAGCCAAACGAACCAGGAAAGGGAGCACCAGTCATGAATCTGCCAAGAAATACCTGCAGGGGTGGTAAAGTCTGTGCTGTTGTAAAATAGGTACAAACAATAGCTAACAGCAAAGGGTGAAGACTTACAACCCAAACCATGCCGTGAGGGGCATTGCCAGCTGCACTCGGACATCCTTCCTCCTGCCCTGCCACGGGAATCAGCCTGAGAAACCAGTATCAAAATTTAGCCTTGAATTCACACAGTAACATGCTTTTCAAAGAACAGCATGTACCGGAGGGTGATAGGTAGCGAGGCCGACAGCTCATCACCCAGAGTTTCTCCATTGTATGTGGGTTTCTTTTTTAATCACAGAGTCCCTGCAGCGTCGCCTGCTGTACGACGCTTTAAGGGTAATACTGAGACCCGAGGAGGTTCTTAACCAATTGTTAATCACCAGCCGGTGCTTTGTATGCTCGGAGAAACTGAGCTCAGCTAAAACTAAGCTGAGGCTAAGCCCCAATCAGGCATGGTCTAATGATTTTCCTCTAAAAATGTTGTGTACGGCTTGATGCTGCTGACAAGTGCCCTGGATCAATAGTTCTGGCAAGTGGAATTGCCCATCGGGAAAGCAAAGGGCACCCAGCAGCCGCAGGAGAAAGACGGCAGCTGCAATAACCTCTGAAATGATGAGAGCGAAGGAGCGGGATGCAGAACTTCAAGGACAAAGGCCCTTCTCCCTCCACCCTCCAAGAGGAAGCACCACAGACCTCCTTCATTCAGGCACAGAAACGGCATTTTGTGAGAAAGAGCTGCTTCATCGTCTGCTGTGACCGAGGAGGGTTCGGTAGCACGTTCTGGTGCTGGAACTGGGCTCTGCCTGGGACAGCTGCTCTGTTACAGCACTGCACGGAGGCTACGTGCACGATGGGACACACCAAAAAGACTGGATAGGCGAAAAATAAACCTCTCGTTCCAATTTCCTTTTCTTGTGATAGTGAATGGTGGTGGGCACCAAAGGCAAGCCTGGGGTTAAAAGCACCAGGGTAGAGCTTAGGAGAAAAGAGGGGGGGTTTTTTGGTTGGTTGGTTGGTTGTTTTTTTCCCCTTCACTGCCAATTTCTTTTGCTTCTTTAACCTCTATAGCTGCAAACCAAGGCATTTCTGAAAATCCGCATCAGCCACAAATTTAGTGCAGAGCAGGGTGTTCCGATTTTCATGGTACGCTGCCTTCCACAACCTGTAAAGCAGCCTTCTTTAAGAGGCCTGGAAAAGGAGGCACCAAAGCCATCTGTCATGCTCCCATTTTCAGTTCAGTAAAGCTGGAACTACTACTTCCATTGGTAGTATTTCCTGCAGAGGATAAGCTCTTGGTTGCTGTTATACGGATGCATGGTACTCATTTACGAGGTCCCTTTCCTGGTAGAAAACCGGTGTAATACAATGACTGCCATATGCGAAGCCCGCTCTGCACAGCGTAATTTTCACATCTGTACTAGGCCATCCATCGCCAAGTTCCCTGGAGGGCCAGCAAAGCCACAGAGTCCCCAAACTGGAAGAAATGAGGTATTTTCTTTTCCATGTCTCCTCAAAGCAGCAAAGGTCAACTCTGTCCCCTGGCTGGATGCTACTTCTGGGTGCAGGGCATAATCTCGACCGTTCGCACAGGCAAAATAGCAGCTTCTGAATTGCTGGAGAAAGCTCCTGAGCTATCTCAGGGGTGAGTCAGGGTAAGGGAAGGAGCTGAGGCTAGTAGAGGACTCAACCCCTAAAAGCCAAAGCAGAAAGAGCTCTTAAAAGGAGTTCAGTTTAAGCAATTAGTTGCCCAGTATGAAGTCAGCACAGGGAAAGGCTTTACCTTCCTAGGTTAGCCTTCCCAGGCTAGGAGGGCTACTTGGCCCACGCGAATCAGGCTCCAGCATGCTCTAGCAGACCGGTATCACTGGCTGAAGCTAGTGCCCTCTTCAGCATCAGCCTTTCTGGACCCCACTTTTACAGAGAGAGATTTTAATATTAATGGGGCTGTATCGCATAGTTGCACTCAAATGCCGTTATCATTATTAAATGCCATCAGCGTTCGCCTAATTTCCACCCATTGTTGACAGATATAATTCTCTGCTAATCTCAAAAAAAAAAGGGGGGGCAGCCAGCTTCAGTAAAAACCCACACCATTGCTTTTAACCTTCTCCGTCCAGCAACGTGCTACATTACCAGGGTTCTGCCATGTTGAAGACGGATACATTGTGCACAGCGCCGCACTTGGGAAAGCCAAGGGACCAGATCTTTTCCAGCCATCAGGAAAGAAAACAAGTTGTACTTGCTTTTTCTACAGAAAATATTTATTTGCAAGAAATGAAAAGCATAACATACTTAGCTACATACATGTTTAGGCTACAAAAGCAGGTAGTCTGTTCTCTCATAGAATCAAGCAGACGATTTAAAAAGGAAAAACAGCAATTTCTTTCCACTCCATGGACATGTTTGCAGTGTGAACAATGAGGTGGGACCGTATCCAGATGACAGTGCTTGTGCAAAAATAGAGAGGCCACTGAACACACATACACAGAGCTAAATAGACTTATGGCAAAAGAACAGAGAGATCTGCAGTCAGAAGAGGCTCCAATGCAGTTTACCAAGGAGTTTAGGGGGTGTATGTTTTTGCACTAGTATCGCTGTCCTTTTCGTCTTAGATAGTTTTAAATGCTTGCACAAACCCATACTGTATCCATATGAACAGAGGGAAAGGGAAAGATCAGCTGAAGTGCCGTAGGGGTGTCACACGCAGAGCGACTCAGAGTCACAAGGTATTGTTTTGCACAGCCCAAGGCAACGGCTTTGGCCCTGGATATGTACTTCTCTTCAAGAGGGTGACACCAAGTAATTTGCCCTCTGGAAGGCCCAGCGAATCTCAGGGAAACTGTGATGTACGTGGCCCTCTGAGAGCAAACTGCTTCCCCTCGCTGGCATCACACTGCGCCCCTGGGGCGGCAGCGCTCCCAGGGAAAGGGGGATCTTTAGGTCCTCTCCCACAAGACCAGGTCAACAAGTTGTGTTTCTAGAGCTGCCAGCTCCCAGGGGCCACTTTTTAAGGCTAACTTACATCATTTAAAAAAAAAAAAAAAGCATTCAAAGCCATAATTCTGCAGAACAAAAATAACACCCGAAGATACAATAAAGCCTAAAGTCATTACTCTTTTGTACCAAGCCAGAGCTGTCTTACAGAAAGGCCAGACAAGTCTATGCATACACACAAAATGATACAGTGCAACAGCTTTCAGTCAAAAATTGCTAATAGGACAGACTTCAGACAGCAAGTCACAGGGCAGTTTTACAAGTGCTTGGTGATGCGGAATGTGAAGAAGTTTCAGAAAGAAATGCCTGGACTTTGTGTTGCACCAAGTGGAATGTGCCCTGTGTGTTCAGGCAGATGCCTTTATTTAGTGACGCTTACTACATTAAAAAAAACAACTTTGTGTTTTTGTTTTTTTGGTTTTTTTTAATTGCTTATCACGCACACATGCACAGATACACACACGCTCGCACTCATTCTTGCTAACTGTACAAATGAAGAAAGCAACACGCCATTACATCAGCACCATTGAATTAAAATCCGATATGGCAGAGTCAGATACGAGCAGAGTTCTGTTAAAAGAAATTGATTACTTGCCTCTGCTTCCCCCTCTCTCCCTTCCACTCCCTTAATTATGGGCTGCTAAAGTTCAAAAAGATGTTCACCTGCTGGTTGGAAGGAAAAATGGCATATACCATAAAGGTCGGATATGCATAAACAGCACTGCATAGTATTAAAGAGAAAGGGGGAGAGTAAAGCTAAAATGAAGGGGGAACTGACGAAAAAGACTATCATTGCTGATTTATGGAATCAAGAACTAGGAAGTTTCCCTGTGATGTGAGGAGTCCCCTCATCGGCCATTTCTTTCATCTTTTCCGTAAGACTGATCTACAAATCCAGCTTTCCCATGTTTTGTTCTCACCTATTCAGTTCCAGCTCTTAGAGGAAGAGTATGGAGATGGGCTTTAGAGCAGAGAAGAGACCACTGGTAATAAGGAATATCGAAACTCCATTTCAGCATCACAAATGAGAGTTTCCTGTGAGATGCACTCTTTTCTACATAGGAAGTCAGTTCGGGTATATACCTTGGTAATGCAGAAAAAGGCCTGACAGGAAAACCACAAAAACAAATGGCAATGTCCCTCTCAATCCTGGAGCCTCCAATGGATGCTGAGCACCTAAGCAATGCAGTAGTAACTGAGATCACACCCTCAACATATCCCTGAATGCCCACTGTCATTTTATTGGCCACGAGAAAGCTACAACTTCCTGGCCCATTGATTGAATCCTTATATCTTTATGTAAAGACCTTAACACATAAGCCAGTTCATTCATCTTTGCAATCCCCAAAGTTGTTTATCCTTAACACTATAGTGCAAAGCAGCAACACATCATAGCACTACACTACTTATACAGGCGAGCATAACTTTTGTAGTTACAAAGTACTGACCTACCATTTCACCTTCAGAATACAAAATGTTCCCTTTCTAATTAGCGACTTGAGAAAGAAATATTTTAGTCACCAAGAGTATAAAAATACTCCGTATACTTCTTAGCTGCGTGGGTTTTGTACAATGGCCTCTTGGCATTAGCTAGAATCTAGAGCCTAAATACTCAGTGGAAATCCCTCCCAACGTAGCAATTAGTATCATTCATTTACTTGACCTACATTCTAAATGCGTCTAGACAGAATTCACCCCTGATAGCTTGGGGGGATGGGAGTGGAGAGGTGGGTTGGTTTTTTTTAGCAGGAGAAAAAAAAAAAAACAAAGAAAAGTTTTTATATTCATTTTCAGCTCTACATTAGAAAAATCAAGAATACATTGAGACACATTGTTACGCAGTGAGATAGGGAAGAGGTCCCCTGCCAGTATAAATCAGACCTGCAGCCTCCAAAAGCGGTAAGTGAGAAGCGTGCTGCGTTCTATCAGCTGGGATCTGGCCTAAGAACCTCAGCCTAATCCATTATTAGTCTGTGCTGCTGAAAAACATTGAATGGTACGGATGAAATAAGAGAAATGCAGCAAAGAACTATAAATAGCCTGAGGGGAAAAAAAACCCCACCAACATTATCTACACACTGGTAACAAGGTTAGAACTGTCACATGCCCTGTGCTTGATAATTTTTAAATATATATATATAAAAAAATAATGCCCTACATTCCTTCGTAGCTTATCTCCCTAGAAGCAAAGACCCGACAGATCTAGACATGCTTTAAAGCTATGGGCCAAAAGGTAAGTTTACTACTGTGCATAAAATGGTGCTGACAAGCAGCATAATGTTACAGCTGAAGACTCTAAGGATCACTTAAGTCCTCTAGTGGAAATGGAAATTAAGTAGCACATAAGGCCTTTGCCTACCCTGTCCACTCACGCACATTATTCTACAGCACCAAGTCACTGAGGACTAGAAAAAGTACACTGGTAGAAGGCTAAAACCTCAGTAATATAGCTGAGCTAATTAAAAGCACTTATGCTGGCATCCTCCCTGAACAGGCCTTACCACTCCTTCCCCGTGCCCTTAACGCAGAGCACATACAGCTGCCTCTCCACGCGGTCTGCAGCGCATCAACAGTCACACCTGGGTCACCCCTGGACTCCCGAGGCTGGCAGCGCGACTGCGCGTCTCCTGCCTCCTCCGTCCCCCTGCTAGGTACGTAACGCGGGCGTGAACTACCTCTGGAGACAGTGAGGTCCTTGTCGCGTAACAGCGATGACAGGACATTCTTTGGCCCCTAATATCTAGCAGAGAAACCTCTTCTATTAAGGCCCCTGCAGAAAAATGATCAGAAACATACCAAAGTAAAGCAAAGGTTTTCCTCATTATAAAGAAGTAATATTTAATATAATAAATCTCCAAGAAATGTGTGTGCTTGGTCAAGAGATTCCCCAAAAGAGTACCTAAAAATAATTTAAAGGATTACACAAATTAAGATTATAGGAATAGATTATCAAACAGTTACAAGAAAATAGACATTGCCATACTGGCTTGGATGAATTAGTTCAGAGGCCTGACCCAGACCGTGGCCAGTTTAAAATGCTCCAGAGGAAAACATGACTATCTCCCAATCAGATTTGAACTGACACGCCCAAATTGAGCATACAAAATGGCAAAGCTTTAACGGTGACTAGTGCAGTGGGTTTCGGAGAGGGGGGGGTTGTTGAGTTTTGCGAAATTTTCTGTCCTTTAAGTATTGAGAAATAATTCAATTTTGGTTTTATACAGTGAAGTCAGCTGTATCTGCAATGGGAGGTGATCCATTTAACTGGTAACGGGCATGAGCTCAGGCAGAGCGGCCTCCTGCTTATGCACAGCGCAAACTGCAAGACTAGCAAGAGCAGTGTTGTGCTCTACAGCTTGGGGCCTCTTTTGCAGAAGACTTAACCACTGAGTTGCCCTCAGAGTTGGCAAAACATGGGTGCTCTGAAAAAAAAGACCATTTAAGCCAATTTCTAAGCTATGCCCTTGCCCACTTACACTGACCAGCCATACGGGAGTGGAAGGGTCAGTGCCAGCTTTCTCCTGTCACTTTGCTGACCTCATGTGGCTAAGCAATGCAGCCATCCCTCGTGGCACCCACCCGTGTTCATTACTTACATGAAGCCTTAAATCATTGTTCAAAAAAACAAACCATACAAAAGTTGTTGGTGGATACTGGAATGATTCAGAGGACCCAGAAGGATCACTGTGAAGGGAAAGAGACTTTAGGGAGGAGAATGAGCCACGCCAAGAAGAAGGGAACACTTGCAAAATAGACTGCAATGGCATTTCTCCTCTCATTGCCACCAAAGGTAAAATAATAAAAAGGCACTTGCATAGAAGAATAGGGCATTACCTAGAAAGCAGGTCTGTACACCAAAACTCATTACAATTTCATGGAGTCAGGTCCATGTTTCACTGTCACTTAATGTGACACGCTTCTTAAAACGGCACAGTGGGGACTGATCCACAGCCCACTGCAACCCACCAGATTCTTTCCATTAATTTCACTGAGTTTTGAGTCAGGCTTGAGGGTGGCAAAATAGGATACCGAAGGAAGAAAGTCTAAGGAGAATGAAGAACAAGAAAAGAGCTGGTGTGGCAGCTGTTGTAATAAAATACAAATCCAATATTTTACAAAATAGAATACTTGCAGGAAATATCTACTGTACATGGTAAAAAATTACTTGTAAGGCTAGGTTAGTTTTTCCCTTATTTATCATTAAGAAAAAAAAAAGAAGAAAAAAGAGCTTCAAAATTCTTTATTCTTTTTTAAAAAATTGACTTCTTCTGGTAAACTGTAAAGTAGCTATGCTAGCCTGCTGAATTAGGATTTTCACATTAAATCCATCCTCAATGGAGTCTGAGTGCCCTTCTGTAGTGACCAGATAAAACTCTGCTCAAATCCTGGGGTAGGTTTGACTGTGCCACTGCACGGACAAATTGCGAGCAGCACAGCTTGGGCAAAGGCATGACCAGGGTACCAAGAGAGGGAGAACCCTTAAAGGCAACAGCTACATGGGACAAGGAGGAAACAAAGCAAGGAGAAGAGTACTGGACCAGGATCAGACCTGAATACTGCTCGTGGCCTTTCCACTGAACTTGGGCCAGTTACTTCACTTCCCTATGTGCCCATCTGATCCCTCTTTTGCCTTGTCTGCTGCCTCCATACTTAACTCCTCAGGTCAGGCGCTGTCTTGCCATACAGTTAATACAGTATCTACCACCTCCAGGCCTGAACTGTGCCTGGCTGGGGCTACCTATACCCCTATCTTTTTGGCTAAGCAGTTGGCCTAAGATCCTATCTCTGGAAAAGGAGGTAAGAGGAAGATAAGACACATGGCTTTATTTTAGGGCAATTCAAGTTTAGGGGGAGGGAACGGTGTTCAGTGACATTTGTGTGTCCGATTTCAGAGTTTGCCCAGATCACTTGCAGGGTTAGGGAAGCTCAGTTCTCTTCATCGCGACTGCTTGAACAAAATTTTTGCAAAGCTAATAAATACTATTTACAACAGTAACAGGAAGATGGCAAGGAAAACACAGGACAATCAGAGACCGGGTCTACATAAGAAATTCCATGAACACATCTAGAAGCCAATAAATTAAATCCATATGGTCCTCTCAGGAGGCACTTCTGGTTTAAGCCTTACATTGATTTAGTTTGTTGGGAAGGAACCGATTTAAGCTAAACAGATTAGCCTTAAGCAGACTAAAGGACATCCATCCAAAACATTGCGTAAATTTAACAAAACCTGCTTTCTAAACAGATTTAGTTAAACTAGTGTAATTCTCCCATACAGACAAAGTGTGACAAGACAGCGACTGATCTTTGCTTGAATTCCACACGGGTGGAAGCAGTAGGGAAGCCTACCAGGACTGCTTTCAACCCAGAGAAAAACCTACCCCACTAAATGATAAAGAAGCTGGAGGAGAGAAGAGAAAGAGCTAGGGGAGGACAATTCAGCAGCATCATTGCCCACCCCTCTCCTGCCTGTGCTGTTAACTCAGCAGTATCAGGGCCCTTTCTTGTCCCTTCAGAAGCAGGCTACGCACATGCTTCTCAATCCCCGCAAAAGGCTCAAGTGCTGTAGGCCAGTAGGCACAGAGCTGTGGCTAGATTCCGAGCAGCATCATGCTGCATCTCCTCTTTCTCTCAATTACCTTCTCCTAAGAAACCTATCACCCACATGCTCCCATTGGTTTTGCGTATTTCGATCTTCTACAGAATGTCTTTGTGCTCAGATTAGGATGTGTGCACGCACGCACGCACACACCCACCCACCAGTCACCGGCACACTGCTAGCATCATCTGCCATCATAATTCAATCCTGCCCTTGCAGTATCAGACAGGAAAGGAATAAAAGCAAAGACAAGGACTGTGTGTGAAGTGAGGGAGGGAGTTACAAAGACAAGAGATCTCATCTGCAGTCACAGCCTCACCAGTCAATGCAGAAGTTGAACTCTCTCTCTTTTGTGCTTTGGTTCACCGAGGATGACAAGTCAGGGGGACTTTGGTTGAAAATATGTGGGAAAGAGGGAAGTCAAGAAAAAAAGGCCTTTTTTATTTTTAAGAGGTGGCATTGACTCTTCTATCTATTTCAATTATCTTCAGTGTTTCATTTCCTTCTAGTTCGGAGTTGACTCTGTAGGGAACAAAAAAAACAAAACAACAAACGTTAACGCTAATAGTTGGTTGTTTTTAAAAGCGCATATCCTGCTTGAATTGGCTAATGCTAAAAAGGCACTCAGTATTTACCAGGTACTTGTCAGCTGGAGTATGGTAACACACTGAATTAGTCATCTCTTTGGCTCTAGGCATAACTTTGACACAAGTGCTCAGAAGGCATGCTTGGGGTGATACGGCTCATCCTAGCCCTCAGAATAGCATGCTTCCAAACAAAATCCCTCTCTCCACTGTTTGGTGTGCTTGCTGCTGCTTGTTAGCAGAGACCAAGACCTGGGCCAACAGGACAGTGGCAGGACAAGAAAAGGGAGAGTGGAAAGAAAACTGCACTCACATATTTAGACCAGTGAATCTCTCTCTTTGCAGAGGCCCCAAAAACTTACATTTATGCTAAAAAAAACCAAAAAAAATTATGAAGGAGCTTGGTGTTAAGTAGTGCAGATAACTTTACAGGTCTCTCTCTTAAGACTGAGTCCTGCAAACTTTCCACAGTAATGCTTTAGTAAGATCACTGCTGCGAGAAGGTCCAGCTCTTCACACCCTAACGTCATACAAAGCCCAGTGAGTCACAGCCTCACACTTCCACCCAACTGGCAAAAGCTTATTCCTTTAGGAGACACAGAAGTAAGTGCTTAAAGAAGTGGGTATGCACAACTAACAGGCTTACAGGGGTTAGGTTTCTGGCAGAAGCACTGAGTTCAGTAGCTGTACTTCCACAATATTGTTGCAACCGCTTCTCCAGAGTAACAATAACTTTGCCTATAAGCTCTCCAGATACAGACCAGACTCTTACTTCATTTTTCACAGTGCCCAGCATAGCTGAGCCCCTAGGCTTACTGCTGGCCTCCAGGCACAAATGACAGTGATGCCAAACACCCGTATGACAAGCAGTCCACCCTGCACTCACCTGTGCTGCTGCAGGCCCAGCAGCACCGACTTCTCTAGCCTTGTCTCGTTGGCTATTGTGAACTGCATGATATCATCCTGCTGTGTCCCCGGCATTGCTTCCAGGGACAGCGCTGTGTACTTGGAGGTGTCTGCTTGCCTGTCATTGCGATCTGCAAAGGAGATCGGGCTTGACGACTCCTCCAGCTGGTGAGGCTCTTCATAAATTAGTAGACTCCTTGACCTCACTGCGTACAAAGACAGAAGGCAAAAAAGAGATGAGAAACAGGCAGCTCAGAGAGAACAGCCCTGGTCATTTCAGGAAATGGCAACCATCAGAGCAGAACTAAAGCTGCAAAGGTCATTTCTTTTCATAGTGATTAACCGGTAATTTGATTGCTGAGGAAAGATACCACAGCAGTAATCCAGGTAGGGATCAAAAAGCTCTGAACTATTCACAAAAGGAGTAAAATGAAACAATCACTTTGATAATATAAGTTTAAAGCAACTGGTTCATTACAGGTACACAATACTAACAGCTTCCCACTTGGTCCTTGGACCTTTTGTTGACACTAGCAAAGGAAACACCAGCTGACATCAGTGGTGAATTTTAACAGTATGAACATTTGCTACTGAATAGAAATCCTGCTACCTTTTACAGACCACTAGCTTTAGTTCCACAAACAGAAACAAAAAGGCTTTAAACAGAAGTACCAAGTAGGCTAGCGGGGAAAGGCTTTGCCCGTGTCTATGAAGTCTTCTGCCATCAGAACAGCTTGCCAAGCTATCCTTTGAAAGACACGGGTATGTCAAGGAATGGCCTGCTAAGGAGCAGAATAGCAAGAGGTGCTTGAGGAGGGGGTTAGGGATGGGGGTGGAAAACAAGTGCCAAAGCACAACCAAGCAGGGAGCAAGACTGGGACAGTTGTCACTTACCAATGGAGTCTGTGTAGGACTCTGGCGAGGAATGCTGCCTGGGCAACACCATCTTTGTAGCAGAAGGATATGGCCCATAGCTCTGAGAGAAGCTGCCAAAAACTACTGCAAAGCACAGCACCACCATCTGGCAAAGGGAGGATGCAGAAGAGGTAAGTGCACTAGCTCTTGGCCCACACACGTGCATCAAAACTAAGAATCAACACAAAGCAGATCTGATGATACTTTTTCAAAACAAATTATTTGAGGCTATTTTCATCACTACATACAGTGTCTCTTAGCAAAGGCACAGATATAATAACAATACACTGTTTTAAAGGGCAGATTTCAACTGGAGTTTGTTTTCAACGTCTGCCACCATTTTGGCCTGTAGCCTTATTTACTCCCAAAGTTGAAAAGCAGACACAACCATCATGTGTGTTTTACAGATGCTGTTGGGAATTTCCAAGGTTATTTCTGCTGCTGGCCCCAGTCTTGCTTCAAAGTGACAGAGAGCCTAGCAGACTAGGAAAACAGCTTAGACCTTGAAAATCATTTCCATCAATTTATAGCACTAGTATAAAGGGAACATGCTGGCTAAGTGTAAGGAGGGAAAAGGGGAAAAAAAATCATTCTAATCCTTTTCTTATCCTGACTACTATTACTGAAATAGGCCAGAGGTAGATTTACAGCCTTAGTCATATTTTTATTTGGATGAGCAAGTTTATTTTTATTGGTATCAAAAGAACTGGGCATCAAAGGTCACCCTTGTTTCCATTTTACAACTCTAGACACTGTTTCTCACATACAAAATTGTAGGAAATAATAAAACAGGTCACTCAGAGGAGCAGTGCTCCTTCTTTCATCACTGCAGCACCCAATCAAAAGCACAGGCCCAGTCTCCTCCAGAATTTAATGCCTTCCCACAATGATTAATCTTCATCAGCCAGGAGTCTCACCTACCTCAAAATTAATTGTCAAATTTTGAAGACAACTTTCCCAAGCTGAGAATTTGCAAGCGAGGGGCTTCACAGAACAAGGGATGTGCCTTTGAACAGTGGAAAGAGATTCTCATTCCCCTAGAATTCCCAGCTTTAGGGACACTCACCATAAGACAGGTCCCTGTCTGTGTGCTAGCTGCCTTACATGAACGGGACACTTTCCCAGCAACCATGGCTTGGAGTCTCTGCAACTGCTGCAGAAGTGTTCTGGAAAGCAAAGACAACAGAGAAGCATCAAATGCATTGATCTACTTGCTGGTTAAACAGCTTTTTGCTTCAAATTCCACATCTGGCAATAATACAGCACTTATGGCAAGGTACAGATCATTAAATTCCTCCCCTTGAAGTTAGTAGCAAGGGAATTTTTTAGTTTAACAAGGTTTTTACATGTCTGAGCACTGGACCTTTCAAAAAGATCTTTTGCCTTTCCCTCAACTGATGTCCCCGAACAATTACTTCTCCAGTACTTTCAGAAGGCTCTTATTTATAAGAACTGTATTTTCAGTGTTTCTACAAGAAATGAATCTGGTAAGCATATGAACAACTCAAATTGCTCTATATGCAAGTGACTAGATGCATATACAACCTGGTTCTATGTCACGAATTCAGCAGGAGTTTTGCCAATATTTGAAAAGGTGCAGTAGCAAGTTTATAACTGCTCTAACTGGTGACAGAGGTATACAGCTACCCCCTTTTTGTGAAAACCTGCTGTACAGTGGTTTGGACCACATGCTGGACCACTTTCGAAAGGAAGGTCCTAAAGACAGACATGGGCACAGACTCCATTTCTCAAATTCATTTATTAAATAAAGCAGTTTATTGCTATTCACTAAATCCTCCAGGAGCTGACAAAAATCACAGATGCTTGAAGTGGCTACTCTGACTGTGTCTTTCAGAGGTCCCAACCACAATGGCAGTTCTTTTGTGGTTGGCTGGAGTCAACAGTCCCAGACCAGGAAAATATTCTTCTGTCTTTCTGGCCATTTTTCTTCTGCTGTATCATCATCAATTACTACAGTCAGGATACTAGTCATTTAAATGGGAAATGATCTCAAAGAATGATTGACACAGGGTTTTCACAACAGTTTTCATTTTGTTTTCATTAAAGCTTTTCAACAGACAAGGAGTAACACAAATGCCTGTCCTCGACACAGTCAAATATAGTACAATTTTGCATCAAGATTTTAACTTTGCTGTTTGTTTCCCATTTTACTTTTTATTTCTACTGTAAGTCTCGCAACCTACTGCAGAGGGTAACCCCCACAAAACTCCAGGCAACAGCTTTGGAAGCTGTGACGTCAAATAGTAAAGCAAGAGGCAAGGTCAGGATGTCAGAGAAAATAGAAGGATTATTTTAAGACCAAACTGGCTAAAAGCTAATTGTAGGACAGACCCAGAGGTGCCTTCACAGCTCAATATACACTTGTCTGCCTATTATTATAGGGTTTTTTTAATCATCAATGCTCATTGCTAATTAGAGTTTAATGAATTCAAGGACTTCAGGAATGCATTCTGAAATGAGCACAAGGCATGCTCACAGCACAGATTTATCTGGGCCAGCAGATCCTTCTCAACTTATTAAGGAAGGGTGTCTTGCATGCTCTTGAGAGCATGGTTTATTCTGCAACTCAATATTTAAAAAAAGAAAGCGATTTGTCTAATTCAGTCCTTTATTCACTATTAGAGAGACCACAGGCAAATTAAGAGATGAAAACACTGTCCGTCACGTAAATGAGACCATCCTAATTCCCTGCTCCCTTCTGCATCTCTCCCCAGTTCTTCCTCACATCCACCACATGGCATAGGGTTCACAAAGACTTGCGTACATGGTATATATCATTTTATGGCACTGAACATGCTGCATACAGTATTCCCACCGTGTGTCGCCAGCTATGTTATACAGCAATGCCTTTTTAACCCTGCAATTTCTGTGCTATTATAGAAGACTAAATCCTTCCCCCATTTCAGGCCTGAGTCACTGGGCTCGACACAGAACAGCTTTGCAGAGTGAGGAGGAAGAAGCTCTCCTCCTCCCCAGCTCAGGGGCTGGCAGCAGCAGCAGCCTTGAAATGCTGATCATTCTTACCTCTTTTTGTGGAGGCGTCAGTGAGAAAACAGCTAATGGCTGGTGAGGAAATCAACAGAGAAGAGGCAATTCTCCTCGTTTTGCTCATCTCTGCCTTTTTGTGTCCAATTTAAAAAACCTGCTGGGCAGAGTGGGCCCAGAGAGCTGATTCCAAAACACTCTCTTATTGGAAAATATAATTAGGCAGGTATTCTGAGGTCTCCTATACACAGAGGAGGATTCATCCCCCACCTTATTTACCAACTACCTTCATATAAAATGTCTTTCTCCCCCAAGTCATTTATCTGTTTGAGCAGAGCTACTGCCTTCTTCTCAGCAGACAAGGACTCAGTGTGGGGAGCTGACACGGTAGAGGTGCATTTTCAAACTAAGAGCAAGAGCCAAGGCAAGAGCAAGGAACAAGTTGGTTTGTTCAGAGATGATACCAGTTTACCCTGCTACTGCCAAAATGGGGCATTCCTTGGTGCTTTTATTCTCTATTTGCATCTAGAATGGTGGAAGACTAGATTCCAAGGTCAAAAGATCTCCTTTCCCATGCAAAAGCTGCCTTTATTGTTACTGGATGGCTGCAGGGATGATCTGGACTAAGAGAGGGAAAAAGAGCAGCTCTCTGCTCTGCAGAACAGGGACTTATGTTAAACTAAGATGCTCCCTCTAAATGGCAGTGGGAAGGCCATGAATGCTTTTAGTGAAACACACTGCCTATGGCTAAGTCCTAACAGGAGAAAATGCAATCCCAAGGCAGTGTGCATAAGGGGCTTTGCACCCACAGGGATTATTTTCACTGTGTCTGTCACATTTCCCAGTGATATTCAATTAGAGGGTCACCTCCGTAGGAGGTGTGAACGTGCTTTCACGCTTTTCTCTGCCAATGGAAGCACCTCATAGGAAAGCTGTAAAGTAACTGAAGACTCTTGCTCTCCCTTCCACACGCTGCCAGAAAATTCACTCTGCCTGTGATGTCTTGTTTTCATGTGCACATTCACGTATTCATCTTCAGAAGAGCCCCTTTCACTAACAAAGTAAGGAACAAGTCAAGGCTTCCCCTCTGCTTCCAGTGACACTTTGATTAAGGAGAGGAAATTTGTCACTCCAGGACCTAGGCACCTGGGAGGCTTCCTCAATTCAGTGTTTATGTTTAAATTCCAACATTGATTTAAACAAAAAAAAAAAAAAAAGCTTCTAGGGGACACCAAATACTGTTTATTTTGATCAAGATTTTTCAGAGAATATCTGCTTTGTGAAGAACAAAACCTAATTTTGATAAGGACAGCAAAAAATTATTCTGTCTTCCAACTCTACACACAGATTCCTTCTCTGCCTGTCCCACTTGTATGAAAGAGAGCAAATCCCAAAGTAAGTTTTCACTGAAAGACCAGAACACCTCAAAGCAGAAAAAAATCCACAATTTTTCCTCATTTGAGTTACAAAGAAAAAAATCCAGCAATTTTTCATCAAAGATGTTTCAGCATAAAGAACACTGTCCTGCTGCTTTGAAAACAAGGAGTTGCTCCAGGGCTGCCACGCTTTGTCAACTATAATAAGGGTGGTCTGAAATGAAATGCAAGAGATCTCATTGCAACTTAAATCCAGATCCTTCACTCCCTGAAAATTACTTGGTAAAATTACTTTACCAGCCTGAAATAAAGGAACAGCCAAGCAAATCAGTGAAGTCTGGCAGCTTTGGTGCTGATAAACACTTGGTGGATCAGACTGATATGCAACTTGATCTTTAGATAACCGGGAGTTGTAACAATAGCTTGAGCAGGAGCATAAGAAATGGAAGAACACCCCAATTGTATTTATAAAGCCATTGCCTTTAAGGTGTCTGTCAGAGTGGAGATCTACACAACTTGCTAGTCATTACTCCATGGGAGCAACTCTAGCAGCTACTTGGATGCATTGTCCATGTGTGACACTCTCAACCATATGCTAATTGGATCCTATGTCTATCATTTCTCCAGGAAAAGTGATCATCAATATATTTATAAATACAGATTCAACAGATGTGAAAAGCAAAAGTACTTCTCCTATGTCATACACAGTACCAGGTGTTTCAATATTGTCCTTTAAGCTCAAATAGCCACGGCTCCCAGCTAGACAACGCTGGTGTCAGAGATCATATTCAACCTGGATCATATTCAGTTCATCACTGGCAGTTTCTGTCTTTGGTCCCAGCACCAAAACATGAGCGGATCAAGCCTTCCTGGTAACTGGGACAAGTCAGTTCAACTCGTGGTGCCAGCTTCTTCTCACACCCTTTCTTTCTAAGACAGCAGTGCCCCACATGTTCAGATGCCACTCAAACCAATGAGAGCCTGGCTCACTTGTGGCTACAAGACATAACAGATATGCATGTAATAATGTGCTTCCTTAGTTTTGAGAAAATTGCCTAGAAAGGAACTTGGAAGGGTTTCTGTTAAGGGACTGAGTCACATATACTAGGAGAGGAAACATATGCTAGTGTTCTAATACTAAAGATGCCAAAAATGTTCCAGTCACCCACTCAGAGTAATGAGAATTAAAAACTCCCCTGCATCTTGATCCCCAGCCTCCCTGCCTTGCCTTTTAAGATGCATGAATGTCAAGGGAGATGCTTCTGGATGCTAATTTTTTGACTACACTTGTACCTTTTACATTACACCTTTTCAGATCCAGAATTTTAGGCTAAGCCAGGCTCTCAGGGAAGATTCTTCTACATTTTTTCATGTTACTGAGAATAATGTAGGAACATTTTTACCAGAAGAAATTCTAGTGTTTCCATGGTTTGAAGCCAGATTTTGAAATGCAAGCAGGGTTCCCCTGAAGCCTTAGGTATGTATCTGTGTAAATGTGTTCTATATATAGAATAACATGCTCTAAAAAACTGACTGCACATACTGAAAGGAAACTCTGCTGTTCAATAGTTGTATGGTTTGGAAATTGCCCTTCAGTTCCTCTCAATTCCAGACAGACTATAAAATCATGATACTGACTGACAGCACATACATGTGCATGAACCTTCAGGTAAGCAGCTATAGCCTAATTTTCCAACAAGGTAAAAAAACAACTTTGTCTTCATCTACACTTGAATGCATGAACATTTTTACATGTAATCACAGCTCTTATTTTCCCGTTTTTTTTTCCACTCTTACAATTTTTCACAACAAAAGAACAGCTCTAATGTTTGTAGATCTACTTTTAGATAATACCTTCAACGACATCTTCATTTTTTACCGCATTGAACACTCAAAGTTGCAACTAAAGTCAACCGGGGCTCTGCTTTGGGCATATTAAATAAGATACATGTGTGTATGATTGTGTGCTAGGTCCTTGGAGAAATAAAGTTCTAAACATATAAATTTGGGCATCCAAGAATAAACTGACAGTGCATAATTTTGACCGTCACTGGTTTGAACTTTGATTCCTGACTGTACAAAGGAGATGGAAGTACCAGCTTATAGGATGCTGTGAAGACAAGTTCTGAAACATTTGAACAGTTTCTGGATGGCACATCAAGGCTCTGTGCAAATACCAATGAGGAAACCAGACATTTTGAATTCACTGTAGGAAGTGGATAATGTACATTAAACAAGGGCCTGGAACCATTCTCTGAATGAGACAGTTCCACAATTATACACTAAATAAGAAAAATGGCTCTTTGGGGTTAAGGTGAAAAAACCCATCATGTTGTATGTTACATAATTCAGGCTTGATGAAAGCAGGCACTTTTACAAATTTCTCAGTACTTCAATTTGAAGCCTTAACAGATTTTAGGTACAGTTTGTATCTAAATAGCCAAAACAGCATCGCCATGAATTACAGGAATTTCTGTGCAGAGGGTCAGGAACATCTGCTTCTCTGCAGGAGATTACAAATCAATATCAATGCTATTGCAGAAGGAAGAAAACAATGCAACTCATCCCACATGCCCACAGTATCAAGGATTTGGAGATAATATCACTTTGCTAAATATTTTTAGAGCATTTAGCATGAGAGAATTAAGATCATCAAAAAATAGAGAAGATGCTAAAGATCTTGTCTAAAAGGACAGACAATACCAACAAAGCTGTTCTCATGACTGCATCCACAACAACTCCAAGATGAAAACAGCTGCCCAAATTTGGCTGAACTGGGGAGAACAACTTTATGCTTGACAACATGTTGTCCCTGAGTGGTTCACCCACAGCTGCACCTTTCCTTAGAGCAGCTGGCTTCAGCACCTCCTGGGACAGATCCTGGGAGAGAAAACCCTACTCCACACCTACAGAACAATTCCTGGTTCTTTTATGTAAAACCCTGGAGGAAGACACAGGAGGCACAGAAATGGCTTGGCTCTCTTCAAACAAGCAGCAGATGTCTTTATGCATGAGCAGTGTGTGGGAGACTCTCCAGCAAATTACAGTGCTACAGGGTCTGGCTCCATGAAATTGGAGATTGGATCCGGAGATTAGAAACAACACATGCCACTCAATTAGCAATACATTGGCTGCCAGACAAGCTCTAGGGCCATTTTCCATGATCGTGGGTCTTATCTTCAAAACCCAGCCTCCTCCCACACTTCAGTGCTACCATCGTGTTCGATGGTAATATTCAACCATCACTACAAATGCCTCTAACTACAAAGTGTGAGCAGTGGGCTTATCTAGTACCTACTCATTGGAATTTGTCATCATTAAAGAACACACCAAGCATAAGCCATGACTGAAACTCCACTCTCAGCTAACACCCCATTAAAAGTTCAGCTATTTAACATTTTCTGCCACATGTCCTTTGAGAAAGCCACCATTGAGTCACTCATTTCTTCAGAAATTAAGAAACAAGAAGTTGATTTTCCCCCTCCAAATGAAGGAAATTCTGGGGTGTGAGATGGTTAGAAGGGTGCACAGTAATTGCAATGACATCTAGTAGTCCAGAAGGAACTAATAATGACTCTTGAGTTTCAGCACTGTAATTTGTGGAAGTGTCATGCTCCAGGTCAAGGTCTCCTGTCAAAACAGTCTTTCACTAAATAAAGACAATTTGGACAATTGGGCTGTAGTTTTTTGTTTGTTACGTATCACTAATCATGTTTCCTCGGGCAGTGGAAGAACTCGAAGAGTGCTAAAAGGTTTCTCAAGCACACCACAGGCTAGGGAGACAGTTTAAGACCTGACATCAAAGCCTCTATGCTTTACATCACACTGCACTCACGATAACTGGCCTTCCTCATCTTTCTTTGACATTAATCAGATCAGATACAGCTATTCTTCACATTTCAATTGATCTCAACTTCCAGATTTTCACTTTTCACTGCAATATCACGCTACAGTTTTATTCCCTTCATACCTACCTGTTAGTATTCTCCAGGACTTCAACCTTCTTACGCAGCTCGCTATTTTCATTTGAACAAGTCTCAACTCTGGAGACAGCACAAGGAAAGAGAGGAATGTAAAAAAATCAGTCATTTATTAAACTTGCTTTCACAGAGAGCTCTATGATCTTGCCTGCATTTAATGAAAAGTTGCACCAATGAACTTTAGTCATAACCTTTAATCATACTTCATGGTGTAAGCAAAAGATACTACTAGCTGTGGAGCACCTGCTTACAGTGCTCAACTACATCCCAGCTCATTCAGTATGGGCTGTAAGTACTTTTTGCCCCTTGAAATAGCAACAGCAAAGACCCTGCTCAGACTTTCTCTGTGCATCAGGCCATGGGACAGACACTTTAAAAGTCACAGAGCACGCTATATTTCTGTTGTTAGCAAGTATTTTGCGCAAAGGTGTTCAATGTGTGCATTTCATTGCTAGCATGAGGGACCAAGCAATTTGGCAAATGCCACGCTTCTGAAATCAGATCCTCGAATTTCAAGTTTAGGGAGGTTAATAAGCCAGGAGGATTCATTTGCAATAGAGTGCTCATTTCCACACTGCCCCTGGAAACCCCCTAAACTAAAGTCGGTTATCATATGACATGCCACATAAGAGGTCCAAGTAAAAATATGAGACTCCTAAAAAGACAAACATGATCAGCCGGAATATCTTCAAGAAGGAAAAAGGTAAAGGGAAATAGCTTTGGTATCTGTATGTATACGGTGGAATTTCACAAGAGTACCTCTGAGAAAGCAAGACTCATCCATAAAAAGGTAAGAAGAAGAAAAGGAAATTACATCAAGGATATCACCAAAGATGGTACAAGGGGTTTAACAAATCCATCTGGTGAAGTGCATAAGAGAAATACTAGAACACTTGTCTGTTGGAAGAAAGATTAACTTGGGATATAAATCACTAACTGGGGGGGGCTGGCTCCTTCTCACTAGGCGATGGGTCACATGCTGAGTCCTGCTTATATTCCCAGGCAGTCTTGACTCACCCACTTCCTATTTCTGTCTCCATCTGCACTAGAAGACAGAATATATTCACTCTGAATCCACCTTTCCCTGGACACTGCCTGCTCACTAGGCCAACAGAGTTGCATGAGGGGGAAGCTCATAGCAGATGGGTCTTGCCTTATTTAAGGTTTAAAGTCTTTGTCAGCACGTTAGCAACGTGCTAGAGGTAGACACAGTTAGGAATGCAGCACCCCAGCACATGTACAAGCAGAAGCCAGAAGGGCCTTTTCTCAGTCACAACCACGAGATGGCAGCTGGCACTCTGTGCACGAAACAGTCCCAGCATCAACAGCTGGATCCCTTCCCAGTCCAGCAACTAGTGCTATTAGCCCATTTGAAACAGGAAGGAGGCTGGCTTACTTTTTTTCCAGACTGTCCATGTATTCTTTCTTTTTTCTTCTACTTTCCTGGGCAGAGATCTAAGGAAAAAGGAAAAAAACCCACTAAATATTTGCATAGAAAAAAAAGCAGCAGAGATGAATTAATAAACTGGTAAAAAGCCCTGACGTTATTAGATTCAAGCCTCCGTGCAGTTCTCATTTCTATTCCTGGCAAGCAAAGCACTGACTTGGTCTGCTTCCACATCCTGAAGCAAGATTGCTCCTCTCAGTAGTAGGAAAAAGATCATTCCCTGCTCTTACAGAACTAACCTTAAAAAGTACATCAGATTCATCTCGAGAGAATATTCTAGGACAAACACTAAAAGACGATCCCAGGACAACGCCCTGCATCTGGGAGAGAAAAAGCCCATGCATGCACTAGAAAGCAGCTTTGTAGAAAAAGACCTGTGGGTCCTGATGAACAGTAAGTCAAACATAAGTCAGCAATGTGCCCCCGTAGCAAAGGTGGCCAACCAGATCCGGATCTAGATTAACAAGATTGCAGCTAGCAAGTTGAGAGAAGTGGTTCTTCCCCTCTAGTCAGCGCCTCCAAGACCACAGTTGAGTACAGTGTACAGTTTGTGGCTCTGAAATACATAGTTTGGACATACAGAAGCAAGTCCAGAGGAGGGCCACTGCTATAATAAGCATGCTGGAGCACATGACATCAGGAAAAGCAGAGAAAGCTGGGTTTGTTTAGATTTAAGAAGACAAGGCTAAGGAGGGAATCCTATTGCTGTCTTCAACTACCTTGTGTAGCAAAGATGATGTCAGAGTCTTCTTAGAGACGTACAGCAAAATGGCAAGAGGCATCAAATACAAGTTGCAATAAGGGAAATTCCAATTAGACGTTAAGAATTCTATTTATTTGTTTTTACCACAAGAGTGGCCTAATATGGGAACAGGGTGCCCAGAAATGCTGGGGACTCTTCACCCTTTGAGATAGTAAAATGTGACTGGACAAGTCCCTGAGCAACTTCATCTAAGCTGACCCTGCTTTCAAAGTAAGGAGTTGGACCAAAGGACCTCCAGAGATCCCCTCCAATATAAATGACTCTGATTATATGAAAGTGGTACATAAAATGCACAAGGCCACTTTCAAAAATTTTGAAAAAATACATTACAAGACCAAATTCCAATTCAGTGTGGGCAAATGTACACCTCTATCTGCAAAACCAATAATGGAACACATTAACCTTCAAAGATGTGCTAATATCCTCTAGAACAAGTGAGCTGGCTAGGTCTGAAAAAAAATGCTTTCCTCCTTATCACTAGCTATTCCCCATGTTGGAAGAAAGAAAAGACTTGTAGGGCATTTCACAGCCTTGCTATCAACCACTCTTTTAAAGGTCATGAAATTCAGTGATCAAAAGACTAGGGCACTGAAATACACAGTGAGGCTTTAAAACACCAAACAGTGGAAAAGAACACCTTCATCACCATGGAAAGAACACAGAGGTCTTTGCCTACCATAAGGGTAGGATTATGCTCTTTTTAAAATGAAGCCAAGCAATAGCAACTTGATACTCTGCTTGCTAAATACTCTATTGTTCATGTGTTCAGGTAAATACCTAGATAAAGGCACACTGTCAGAGTGACAGACAATTTGATGGATGTGTTTAGGAACAAAGAAAAACACTTTGTTAGAAGACATCTTACAGCATTCAACAGTACCACAGACCATTACTGCAGAATTGTTGCAGCATTGTTTTAAATGAAGGATGAGTAGGAATTACCCAGCAAAGGTAACTAAGATTCACCTTGTTCTTTATTTTCCGGCGGATTTTCTTCAGCACCTTCTCCTCTGCTTTTGTCAGGGGCAGTTTAGTAGGGATTGGGTATCCCTCTGCTATCAGCGTCCTCTTCTCCTCCTCTGTCAGGATGAGGGGGCCGGTCCCCTGTAATTTCTGCAAGTGTCACAGAAATGAAATAATATAACAGTAAGTGCACACAGCCCTAGAGAAAAGGGTGTTAAGGGAAGAGAGGCAGCAGGTCTCCCACTTCAGAGAGGACTCTGCCTACTAACACGGCAACCTCTTGCAATTGGGAATGCGTAGAAGGGGACGACCTTTTAGATAGCTTCTATTCAGAGACTGAATCTTTGGGACAGGATTCCCTCAAAACAGTTGTTCTTGGCCCAGCTCTGCACACACTGAGGCCAACAGTAAAACTTCCTTTGGCTCAAACAGGGAAAGAGACAAATGACAAGTGCTACTGAAAATCCCTCCCTGAAGATCACCACTTGCTTTCGACAAGGCAAGAGGACAGATGCAGATCTACCAGACACAAGTTAACCCAGCAGGGCTGGGCCCTAATGCAGAACACAATCCATGGTGGGAGAAACCTAATAACCCTGTTGAACCCTGTCTCAACTTAGAGGAGAGGCACACGCTGTTCTCTGTGGGAACAGAACAGACCAGTGAGCAAGAATTACTGGATCTGCAGTTTTGACCAGAGAAGGGTTCACCTAAAGAACAACAGAAAGTTAGCAAATCCATGGCAAAAACAGTAATTAAAAAAAAAAAAAAAAAAAAGAAACAAACAAAAAAGACACAGATAGATAGATGCTGGAAAAAGCCAGCCCAACTTACATGTGGTGCAGTCAGGAGAGGGGAATTGGAGAGCGCTGAAGCTGCGCGTGATGTCACTTTAGCCGTCGCTTGTAGCTGGATTGGGCTTGAAGGAGGGAGCGATCTAGCCGGGCTCTGCCCTCCTTCAGAGTCACTGCCATGGCTGCTGGGAGGAGTTGGAGGCAAATGCAGGGGATCCACTGCTAAATGGCAAGAGAGACATATAACACAAGATTTGGAGGTGCTAATTTAAATTCCCACTAGAGCTGCCACCACCACCACCACCACCACCCAGTTTCCAAGACTAGGACTGTCTGCTAAAAAATGGATCAAGCAAAAGTGGCAACTTGGAAGATTTTCAGAGCATGCAGGTCTCCAAAGGAGGAATGAAATGCAGCAGCTATCTTTAGGTTCAACAGACAAAACAGGGCTCTGTGCATATGCTCCAGTCATTTCTACCTACACTTCAGCTTCTTCTCCAAATGCTTTGAGGTTTAAGTATAACCCTCCAGTACAAGTCCCCTGTCCCTGGGAAACCAGGCTCTGAGCCAGCACGCTTTCTCTCCAAAAACAATAGTCTTTCCTAAATTTGCTGTGGATTAAACAAATTGCCGGTATTTTCCAAGAGAGGGTATTACATCCAAGGTGTTATATGAACAGGGAGGAGAGAAATAATCCTAAGGACCTGGTTTCTGGGAGGAAGTGACAACCTAGTGACAGCAAAGGCTGTACTGAAGGAGCAGAAGCAGCATAGGCAACCACTACAGGAACCTGTCTCAGACTGTGCTATCCAGGGCCATAAGCTAACTTCTACTGCACTTGCAGCCAAAGGAATCTGTGCGCTAGAATTGGCAAGCAAAGTGCTGCATATGACCAAATGGGTCTGGACCAAGAGAAACAGGGCAATGTCTCACCTACTCATATTACATGGACAATTTAGCAGATGTCCAAACCAGTCATAACTAAGCCATTTTTTTCTCTGAGATAAATTTACAGCAATGAAAATTGGGAGTAGGAAAATACAGGGCTGAATTTGCCACCTTCCGCTTCTGTTATACTTTGCAGATTTGAGTTGAAAAGATCAAATGGGTGGTGGGGGAGGAAGGAAGAAAAATAGTAACAAAAAAAAGCTATTATACACGAGCTCTTTTTGTCTAGCATCTTAACTCTACTAGTTGCCAGATGATACACACTTGAAAAACAGCAAGGCTCTTAATCCCACAAATGGAGCAATCGAATCTACGCCCTGGGTTGAGATATAGCCTCCCTTTTTCCACCTGCTACATCACTTGCTTCTCTCCCCAGAGCAGTTCTACTTACCTACACAAGTGAATTTACTAACAGAATATCAAGTGTTCCTAACTGAGATGCAGTTCAAATTTCAGCCCAAATATTTGGCTCTTTCAGACTTTCGTTGGGTTGACAGATTACGTGCCACAAAACTGTGTTTAACTTTCAGGCCAGGGATCATTGCTCCTCCTTCCTCATTTATAGATTAGTGCAAAGGGATCCTGGTGGTTCTTAAAAACTCTACTAAAACTAATATGCTACAAACATGCACCGAAACTTTTAATTTCATATAAACTCACATCCTTGCTTTTGTATCAGAGGTTAAAACAGTCAAGTTTCCACTTATGCTCTTCATGTTTTCTATGCCTTAGTTAAGTCCCCTCAAATTGATTTCCCTTCTAGCCTAAATAAATCTGTACTTGAAGGATTCAAGCTCCCTCCAGCAACTGTACAATTGTTAATACGCTACAGACAAAAAAAGGGATCATTTTCTTCGTGGTGAGCAAGGAAAAATAATAAAAAAACAACACATAAATGGGTCAGAGAGAGGCTGGCTCTTCAGCAGCCTGAATTGAATCCCTAGAAGGCAACAGCTTCAGCCTAAAGATTAACATTGCAAACGAGGAAGCCAAATATTTAATCAGGGTAAAGTACATTCATTGTGCATTCTGGTCATCTCTCCCTGCATTTTGGGTTGGTAATTAACAGACCTTCCTTAGAAGAGAGGTTCAGGAACTGATCCACTTCATGGGGTTCCAATTTAATCTCTGGAAGAACTTTCTGGCTCAGTGGTTTCATCTAGAAAAAGGAAATTAACAGCATGAAAACCCAAAGCACACATCTTAAAAATCTTAATACAAGGATGACTTCTCCATAAATGGAGAGGTTTCCCTCTCCTCCTGCTCTGCTACATGCAAAGCTTTAACTGCTTCACACAGTTTGCTAAACCAAGCTACAGAGAATACTGCCCTGACTACTCCCACTGTGGCTTTTCTTACTACTATATTTAGCTAAATAAAAGATTATGCCTCAGAGATGACATTTCAGACTGAAAGCTAGCATGCAACCCACTCAAATTACTTCTCTTAGCAACAGAGCTGCCGCTAGGATTTGCTGGACTGCACAGTCTTTGAGCAGACACTGAAAGACTCCTGGCAGTGGGGGAGAGCCTGTTCAAGACTGTTGTCATCTGGGAGCAAGAGCAAGGTGCCAGTCACCAGATTATTGGACCCAAGTTCATTTCATGGTGTGGAAGAGCCGGAAAAGAGACAGTCACAGCTGACCACAGAAGACATCTGGCTTGCCCTGTTGACAGGGCTGGGGCACCAGGCTGCCAAGCTGTTGCCCAGAGTCTGCCTGAATGCTACAGTCCCAGGCTTGAGGAAGTGAGTCTGGAACATCAACATGCTCACTGCAGCCAAAATCTCTCTCAATAATCTGTGTAACTAATCTGTGCAATGGTAATAAGCCACCAGCTAGTCTCAATATACTCTTTGCAAATCATGGATGGCATCCCAAGCCACAACAGGACTACCTACCAGGGACAGCACATTCAGACTAGAAGAGGATTATGGGAAACTTGTGTTTAATTTTTTTAGTTTCTCATAAAATAATTTCTGTTGCACATATTTCTGATCCACATCCAAGTGGAAACATTTATTTCCAGCATATACTAACTCCACCCAGCCTGGACTGACATTGCACCCTTGGGACGGAGAACAGTCATGCTTCTTCCTTCGCTGATAGGGGACTCTGGTGAGCCATCAGCTGCTGCAGTTCATTCTCCTTAACTCAACCACAGCCAAACTAAGCCCTTGTGAATGCCCACTAGATGCTCCAGCTGTGGTCAGAAAGGCATCACAAATGCTCCTTACGAGGCAGGTTGGTGTGAAAGCAGCAGCTCGAAATGTCAAATCTTCATAGATCTGGCAAAAGTGATTTAGCAGGCAAAAAGGGAAACCCTCCGGTCGTTTCAAACAGGGAGTCTTGTTCTGATTAGGGGAAGGCACAGCAGCACTAAAGCAAGTTATTATGGAAGACACTGAGCTTGTCACAGGCTCGATAGGGCAAATAGGTTAGTCAGTTCAGGTGAGACTGGTTCATTACAGACTGTTTAAATATTTTTAAAAATACATGAGCGCCAGGCTTGGAGCTAGCATAGAAGAGAAAGTTGTGCATCCAACCATTAAGACCTGAAGATGCAGATAAGTGTTTTGAAACACAAGCTCTTACAGCTAATTGCACAGAGAGAACAGAAAGTCTGCATGTACCAGGGCATCTGTCTGTAGCTCAGGTTGTTCCCCCTCCAGCGAGGTGGCCGTGACAGTGAGACTGACTGAGGGAGCAAGGCCTGACGTCTCGCACAACGCTGGCTCAGTCTTTATTGCTGCTGAAGTCAGCTCTGTACCCAGACACCATTCCTCATTTTCCAGGTCACCTGCCAGGGAAGGAAATTGGACACCACATGTTTAGATCAGAGACAGAAAGACTACAAATGAAAATAATGTCATCCCTCCTCCAGAGAAGGGAAACAAACAGAGAAGGCATTTCAGTCTATCAACAAAACTCTGCCCTTACTATTCAGCTCTCAGTCAATGCAGACAACAGTGCCATTTCAGGGCTGTAACCTAATCCTAGCCCCAGGATACAGAGAGGAGCAGTGAGGAAAGACACAGAGCACTAATCCCCACACATTGCCGGAAGCTGCTAACAAATAGCAGAACAAGACTAAACAAGCCATTGGGCAAAGCAGCCAGGGAGCCATGTCCTACACATGCTAACGCCTGCTTGACTCAGTTTATTCCTCCTTGTAGACATAGCGTTTAGCCAGACTTCCGCTCCTTCTACTGCGTGCAATCATCAAATAGCCGGAGCGGTGATATTATACTTTTAAGAACAAAGGATTTTTCACACTCTCAACTTCAAAATTTTTTCCCCAAGGATTCATTTAGTAAGTATAAAAGAGGATAAAGGCTTTGATGATTTCACAGGAGCACCAGCACCATGGTGATCATGCTAATTTCCTCCCCAGAGCATCTGGAAGTCACAGCACAGGATGCATATTTTGACTGGCAGCAATGAAATGTGCATCATGTGTTGGCAGAAGCTCACTAATCAGAAGAAAGCCATGCAACTTGTCACTGGACAAAGCTGAAAGGTTTGCCTTGCACTGTCAAGAACTGGAAGGAGGTTGGCATGATAAGTTGGTAGCTCCCCATTTCCATTCATGGGGCAGCCACTGGGGGGAGAGATGTTTGGTTTGCTGAAAAGGGACTTATTCTCCTGGGTCTAAAGTATGACACAAGATCAAGAACTCGGAAGGACTCAACCTTTAAAACAATTCCACAAGGCTATTAACATCCTCATTTAAAAAAAAAAAAAAAACCAGGCAAAACGAAAAAGCAGCAGATGCATTTTAGCAGTTGCAATTCTGCCTTAAAAAAATTCCCATCTCTACTGCTAGAGTTCAGTCATGTAGGTTCTTTGCTCTTGCAGGAGAGTACCCTACAGCAGCTGTACTGCATCCCAACAGCGTACAGCACAGACCTCTGCCACAACTCATCAGCAGTTGTGAGAAGCACGTCCATAAATCAAGCGGCTGGAATCTGAGGCCAAATACACATAAGAGAAAAGAGTGTTGATCTTTCTTTCAAAGCTTTCTCCTGCCTTCATACAGAGTATTTACTGCATATACGGAATTGAAGCAGAGAGCAAGCACGTACACCATACGGCTAGTAAACAGCAACAGAGCTTTGAATTAACTGCATGCTGCATCAGCACCGTGGGAGGCACCAGGGTGCTGTGGCTACGCCACCAGCAGTCTGCAAGGCTGACACAAGACTTCTACACATCTGAGCGTATCAAGTTGGTGAGATGTCAACAGAGTTCAGCTGCAAACAGGTAACAAAAATAAGAACAGGCTTACAGCCCTGTCTGCCCTTGCTATTAAGACCACACACGCATACGGCATACAGGCGCTGGGCAGAGGCTGGGTGACTGGAAGAAGGGAGAAGCATGTATATATCCACTGCTAGTAATTACTTTGTGGTGGGACCTAACCTCCACCGCTGGCAAGGAAGGAGGTAATTTGAGTAAAGACACATCAAGGAATTAAAAATGAAAAATACATATCCTGTAATCAGAAGCATAAGAACAGCGAGCCCAGCTCTGCCAAGAGAAGTAACTGTACAGCAAGGGCTAAACACTGTATTTAGGTTTCTGGAGAGCTTACTCCCAAAGCTTTCTGGGAAACACAGAAATACAAAAATAGAAGTATTTATGAAAAAAAGAAGTAGCATTGTCTGAATATTAACTCAGGAGAGAGGACATTGCTCTCTTTCAACCCTACCTGCACCTCTCTACTCACAAATACGAGAGCGCAACTCCGTCCCTGCTGACTGCAATGAAATATTCAGTGGATCCGTGGACTCCCTTCTAGCTTGCTGTGTGTGGATCATTCAGATAAGAGCTTTAAAGTGGTATCTTTGCCCAGAAATCCAGAATCCCTTGGCAAAGGCAACTTTCAAATGCTTGTTTGGATAACTTCTGCCAAAACCTCCCCCACATCATGTTGTGCAGAGCCTCCGCTTGCTGCCTCTTGCACCTCTGGGTCGAGCTACATGGTGGCAGTGCTATCGTCTGTAATCTACTTTAGACTCCCTTTGGGAGGGAAGGCTACATACAAATGAGAGCTATCAGTGAAGCAAGTAATTAGCCCTGAACTTTCCGAGATTTGTATCACCATGCAAGCAGAAGAGAAATCTAGCCGTGGGTGCCCAGCGAAAACAGGGCATGTCCTCTAAGGCTGCACTTTGTGATGTTTATCACCTCTAATCCCCAGACTCATCACGAGGATTCAGCTGCTGTAAGGCAGCAAGATATGCTGGTCTTCAGCTGATCATTTTACTCCTCTGGAACCTGACTTTGCTGATTAACCTGACATCCCTGCCATCACCACTTAGATCCGCACAAACTGCTCGGAGTTATTCTAGGCTTTAAATCCAGTCCAACCAGTTTGTAGGGTTACAGATGCTTTTCAGCGACAGCAACACACTGCATTTAACACTTGAGATAACTTTGAAGAACTGCATCTAACACTTTTTTGACATTGCCTCTTATGATGCGTGGTGACAGCTGTCATTCCAGATGAACAACCCTGTGAAAGGAAGGGATGGAGCAACACACTGGTCAAATCCCACCTTGATACTCCCTTCTCCCCACTTTTTCCATGTCCCTGTTATGCATTCACTATCGTGCTCAGTGTTGTGCAACAAGTAACTTCCTTTTGACACATTCCAGCTTTTGAAGTCACCCACGATCTCTCCTGTGCTCCAAGAGAGCTACAAGGACGTTTCCCACTCTCCTTTCTCCTCTTCCTGAACACAGTGGGTTGACATTATCTGAAAATCATTCTTAGCTTATTCTTATAATAGCACCTTAGTCTACTCTGTCAAGCACTGTACTAGCAGAACAAAGTGGCAGCCCTTCTCCTAAAGCCCTTGAGAATGTTGCACAAAACCAGAAAAAATTGGGCGAACGGGAAAAACTGAGCAGGCTACAGAATGCTGGTCATACTGAGAGGCATGGCACACCCTCCAAGACGAATATTTCTGATGGAGGGGTACAGAGAACCATGAAGGAGGTTTCATGGAATAATGAGAACAAGCAAGAAGGTGCACATGAAATACTGAAATGAAAGGCCAATGGAGGCTGGCTCAAGGGACCCACTGGAGGAAAAGGGAGGTGTCTTCTCCAAACCAAGCAAGACATGCTGTAGGAAGAGTAGATGACTGGTGTCAAGAAATTGAAGGCGAGTGTTTGTATTTGTATTTGACATGATCCAGGAGGTACAGGTGAACTATTGAGACAGATTCCAAAACAAAAGGCTCAGAAAATGATCTTGGTGACAGTATTCTAGATGGGTATAAACAGGGCAACACTGCATTGCTAAGGTGAGACAGAATACACTGCAAATCGTTCAGATATAAAGAGAAGAAAGCCTGAACAAGAGATTTAGCTATTCAAATGGCTAAAATCCATATCCTGAAGATGGTCACATTGGCTGTTAGAAATCTCTTCCCAGGCTTCAAAATCTTGACTCCAAAGTACCCTGTTGAACAAATGACACAAGCTGCTTTACCCCCGCTGAAACTTCCTATGAACTTCAGAGCTCTGTCGTGCAATGACTCTTTAGATGAGAAACACTCCCCTTCACCTACCCTTTCCTAAGTCCATGAATGCTAGGCATTTTGGCACACGAAACAGGTCATTTAAGGAGCCTACACAGTACTTAGTACAAAATCCCAGCTAACACTTCTATGTGCGATGCACTACCACTGTTAAATTCCTCATACGGACTATGTTAACTGAACATTAACGTTGCAAAGCACCTAGGTATTAAGCAATACCTATGAAGATTTAATTCAATGTACTTTTGCACATTATATACACCTAAAAATAGGACTGTTTTCATAATGTGATCAAACAATTTCTCTGCAGAATCTGTGCCTTACCCAACAAGCAGAATGCATGGTCCTCTCCTAACTGAGGAGCTATACCATGGTTTGTTATTCTCATTGTTTCATGCACAGCCTCATCTCTGCTTTACCAAATACAATTCAAACTCTGTTCCCACAGAGCTCTTTAATTCCCTCCTGGGGCACAATCAAAACGCTTCACCAACCTGAATTAATTTCCACAGCGGTCCTGAAAATGCAAGTGAGCCATGGAGAGATTAGGGCCAAAAAGTACCTAGTAATTTAAAATGGCCAACTGCAGACAACTGGAATTGCATTTTTCAGATGATTTAGCACTGTTATTATAGTTTATCAAAACACAGTACGCACTGAGTTTTCAGGTGCGGCCACTTCTGCAAGTCAAACATCAGAGTTTCAAATCAAGCATCCAAAAAACCCATTCATCACAGCAACCCAGGGTTTGTGACACATGCATCTAGGATTTTACCTTCTGTGTCCAAGACTAAAATTACATTTCTTCAGAAAGCTTTTCTGTGCTGCTTTTGTCATCAGGCTTGTCCTACTTTTCCTGTTTAGCATGCATCTTCCATCTTCTTTAAAAAAAAAAAAAAAAAAAGGCAGGAGCCTTACAAAGCACCAAACTAAGTTCAATCAGTGTAGTGAGCAAACTTCTCACTGACAGGAAAAACTCTAAACATGTCCTCTTCTTTCCCAGCTGCACTCATCCCGAGTCCAGCTTGGTCCCAGATACAACATGCAATGTGTTGTAGGATGCTGTGGATGCAATAACGCAGGAGAGGAAGCTCAAAATGGGACATAATTCCTTCAGTAATGTAAGTGTAAGCACTGCATGTCATGAATATCTACAGCAAGGCATCCAAGTAGCAAACAAACTCTTCCTGTCCTCTGTCTTTATTTCGGAGGCCCGAATCCTGCCCCAGGTTCCATCATCTGCAGTTAAGACGGACAATGCTAGTAGGATCGACCCAATATACCACAACTGGACTTTCCCTTTTCACTTTCTTCAGAACACTACACCCAAAAGGGAAAAGACTATTTTTTTGCACAGTGAAAGCTTAAGATCTTTAAAGTCCATTATGAAGACTGAGTTACGCACAAGTGCTTGGCTTTGGGTGCACAACACACCCAAGTCAACTTCTCTCTATGCTGCACATAACATACATTATGATGATAGTTTTCAATAGAAATGGATTTCAGTGCTCCTCTAAGCATCACAGCTGTAGCAATAATCAGTACGTGTAATTTAGGCATACATGGAAAACACACAAGGGCTGTGTTTGTACATGGCAGAATTAATATATACTACTGCTGTGTTTGTTAAAAAACATTTTTTATATATCATAGAATCACAGAATCATAGAATCGTTCTGGTTGGAAGTGACCTCCAACATCATCGAGTCCAACCATTAACCTATCACTACCAAGTCCACCACTAAATCATGTCCCTTAGGGCCACATCTAAACGTCCCTTGAATACCTCCAGGGATGGTGATGCCACCACTTCCCTGGGCAGCCGGTTCCAATGCCTGACAACCCTTTCAGGGAAGAAATTTTTACAAATATCCAAACTAAACCTCCCCTGGCACAACTTGAGGCCGTTTCCTCTTGTCCTGTCATCTGTTACTAGGGAGAAGAGACAGACCCCCACCTCTCTACAACCTCCTTTCAGGTAGTTGTAGAGAGCAATAAGGTCTCCCCTCAGCCTCCTTTTCTCCAGGCTAAACAACCCCAGTTCCCTCAGACGCTCCTCATAGGACTTGTGTTCTAGACCCTTCACCAGCTTCGTTGCCTGTCTCTGGACATGCTCCAGCACTTCTATGTCTTTCTTGTAGTGAGGGGACCAAAACTGAACACAGTACTCGAGGTGCGGCCTCACCAGGGCTGAGTACAGGGGGACAATCACTTCCCTACTCCTGCTGGCCACACTATTTCTGATACAGGCCAGGATGCCGTTGGCCTTCTTGGCCACCTGGGCACACTGCTGGCTCATATTCAGCCGGCTGTCGACCAACTCCCCCAGGTCCTTTTCCGCCAGGCAGCTTTCCAGCTGCTCCTCCCCAAGCCTGTAGCGTTGCCTGGGGTTGTTGTGACCCAAGTGCAGGACCCAGCACTTGGCCTTGTTGAACCTCATACAGTTGGCCTTGGCCCATCGATCCAGCCTGTCCAGATCCCGCTGTAGTGCCTGCCTGCCCTCAAGCAGATCAACACTCCTGCCCAACTTGGTGTCATCTGCAAACTTACTGAGGGTGCACTCGATCCCCTCGTCCAGATCATTAATAAAGATATTAAACAGGACTGGCCCCAATACCGAGCCCTGGGGAACAGCACTTGTGACCAGCCACCAACTGGATTTAACTCCATTCACCACAACTCTTTGGGCCCGGCCATCCAGCCAGTTTCCTACCCAGCGCAGAGTATGCCCATCCAAGCCATGGGTAGCCAGTTTCTCCAGGAGGATGCTGTGGGAGATGGTGTCAAAGGCTTTACTTTACTGTATTCTACATATAGATATATAAAAATTAAACATAGTTTCTTAACAATACCACATGCAGCTTTCTAGGATACTCATATTTCTCTGAAGAACTGCAACATTTTGCAATATTATGGGAAGGCAGGGTAGGAAAAGTGGAAAATAAGGTCAAAAATGCTTACTTCAACTGTATAGGTTTTTAAATATCAGAGTTCCCAGTGAGTTTTGCTTTCCTTTTTTTAATTATTTCTATCCGACTAATTCTTCAATTTTGTCCAACATGCCACCTCCATTGCTGAGAAAAAGTAAATCTTCTCCAATATGGACTAAATTTCACCCTCTGTGATAGATGTACAGAGAAACAGAGCTTATGAAATAACTAAAAAGATGTCCCTTGCTCGCCACGCTCATTTCAGCACTATTCATTAGAGTTTAACAGAGATACTTTTTGCATGGGTAACCAAGTTGCATCAGTGAGTTGATGTGTATTTTTAAATAAATTAATTAGAGATGCACTTTCTCTCTCTCTCATCCCTCCCAAGTAGAGAGAATGCAAGAACTCAGAGAAACAACATGATTTTCACCTTTTTTTACCCTGCAATAAAAAAGATGACAGCACCGCTAGGTAAACAAACCCACATGAGGGATGTACCACTGAACCTAATCTTGAAGGGAAAAAAATCCCCCCATACCACCATCGCCGCCATGACAGATTGTAATCGCACAGAAAACAGATGCATGTGCTGCATGTAATTTGAAACAAGCTTGCAAATAAGACCTCTAGAAGCATCAAGGGATATCCTTATATGTATAAGCAGAATGAAGAGGCAGTTCTCTCCTCCTTGAAGTTCACTATCCACGCAACAGATTAAACAGCTGGAGAAAGACAAAACTGGAAACTTAAGGAGACCACAGCAGACTACTAGTCAAAGTGCTTTGCACAGGCATCAGAAGAGACATCTCTGGACAGGGCAATGCAAGAAGATCCCTAATGAGTCAAACTGTTCTCCAGCCAAGCATATTTAAATAATCTCCCTCTTCAGCTGTGGTATGGATTTGAGCAAAAGGGCTTCAACTAATTCTTTTTGGTCCATGACAGACCTCATACTGCCATCGGAACGACATAGCTTGGATGCACAGCCCACATGGCTTCTGCACAGCCGTGCCATATACAACAGTATGCAGTCTCAGACTCGGCTCACCACATGTTAATAAGACACTTTGACTCAGACGGCACTTAGATCTGCACCAAGGGTCCACGTTTGCAAAGCTGTACTTTGGCCAAGCATTCTGTCCTAGCCTGGATCCTACCTCTGAGGTCGCCGCCCCTACACAGCTAGCAGCAGGATCCAAGGGTGCTCACTAGCTCTACACCACAGAAACACAGCTGCAAACTGGGAGCCAGCTAACTGCAAGGGGAAAACACCTCCTGGAAGAGGCTCACAACTTTTTTGTGGGGGAAACGGCCGCTCACTCTCTGTCAGCAGAAACACCCCAACGCAAACCCAAAAGGGCCTCTGCTGATGCACGGATTCTGGGTGTGCTGCTGGACGTGCCGCTCGCAGGGAAGTTCAGCGTCCCCAGCTTTGCAGCCTGAGCCCTACACACCCTCCCAAAGGCAAGTTGGACCCTTCTGGAGAAATAATTGCTTCCTTGTTTTCCCCCTCGGCTTGCACCATCCCTGGTGCCCAGCTCTGGGCTCACATAACACCCCCTGGCAGACACAAGCCCCATTTATCATGCCTGAAACGCTGAACTCCAACGCCACTGCCGCTACCCCCCCTCTCCTCCGTGAGGTGAGAGCCCACATTCATCGACAAACAGTTTCTCTTACAGATTTTCCAGATGGCATTTCCCCCTCCCAGCGTGCACACACACTCCCACCGCAAATAATGAAACCGAAGCCCTCGAAACGGCCTCGACAAAGGGGATACTGTTTGACTATCAAACATTGGGGTCCTTTTTAAAGTGCCAGGAAGAGAAAATTAAGTAAATGGGCAAAGATGAGCATCAGCGATACATAGTCATCGAGACACACAGCAGAAGTAGCTTTTCTTCTAACAAAGGATCACCAGTCACACCTGCATCCCCCCTTTGAGCGGCACACAGTCCATCCAAAACCCACAGATTATTTGTATCACTATCGAAGTTATTAAGAGAGAAACAAGGACACATTGTTCCTCTGACACCTAAATGAACCAGGGTCAATATCCTCTTTCCTGCAGAGAATTTGACAGTTTTCAATCAGAATCATCTTGTCACGTAAAACCAGCCAGGACATGTCTCGGAGTTACAGGTTCTGCTTTAACTTCTCTTCAGCCTAAGACTTTACACAAGCATAACTGTCAGCTGGGATACAGTCCTTGATGTTTTTAATTATTTTGCTTAGGGGGAGAAAAATGTTATTTTTATAGCGCCCTTTATGTATACGGGAGTGAGGCACAGACTGAGGCAGTAGCTTGGATTTACAGCCTTAACGCTTGATACTATTAAATGTCCTATAAAAGATTATGATTTTTTTTTTTAAGATATGTGAAAATTATCCACAGAAGCACTGTGTTCAAATAAAACAGTTCTCTCTCACCTTTCTTAGTTTTTCTCCCTACACCCCATGTGGATGTTGTGAAGACATATCTGTATTATGGCAGCTATAAGGCTTTGACGCATATTAAAAGGACTTGATGCTCACAGCACATAACTAAGTGAGCATGAACTCCCAGTGCAACACCACAGCTAAAAGAGAATGAGATCACAGGTTTCAGAAACAGCAGGACTGGAAGTGGGAGGAGTATTCCCCTAACATTCATCATTAGGGAAACTATTCCTGGGAAATAAGCTCCTGTGGTCACTTTACACAGTTTTGAAAAGGAACTGCAAATGTTCCTTTGTTTAGGAAGGAACTGTAAGAATAGCTTACAGAATAGCTTGTCCAGAAGATACCCCATATAGGGAAACACGGAAGAAGTGCAGTTCACTTAAACTGTATCCAAGCAGAAATCAAGAGGGAATTTAATCACAGCCTACAAACACCCGGGGAAAGAAGTTTCCGAGAGCAGATGGTTCTTTACTCCAGCAGGGAGAAAGGCCATAAAGAGATCTCGTATGTGGAACTGGAAGCTAAAGGAGGTCTGACTGCAAATAAAGTTGTCAATTATTAACAGTAAGCATAAGTGATCACCAAAATGTCCACCTCTAAATCAAATCTCACGTTTTTCAGACACCCTGCCGCCCAAGGAGAAGTTACAGGCTTGATTCAGAGTGACCTACTGATATTTTGGACCTTGGACATATAAAAGTTCAAAAGTCTTCTCATCCTTTAAAACTGCAGATGCTGACAAGGATCGACTGCTACCCATCCACATAAAATCACTCAAATCCAGGCTATTACCACCAAAGGGCTTCCTTCCCATTTCTTAAATAAACACACAAAAATAAAAAACCCACACAGGAAAAAAGTTGCATTGGAATGTACTTGCAAAAATTATCAATCAGCATGGCTTTGACAGCATCTTTTCAAAACACAAGTGAATTGCTTTGTCCAGTTCCATTTTCTTTAAAGTCAGGGCAGAGGAGGTTCCATTTTCATTGTTCACATCTCACTGATTCAGCATTTCGAGAAAAATAGAAGCAGGACAATGTGTGTACATATATATAGCCTATATAAAAAAAGAATATATAACCTCTTCTGTATAATAATTATATATATGATTTTTATATACACATACATATTATTCATATATGTATACGTATACATATAAAATGTATGAAGACCACTCTGAGTCTCAAGCCCATGGGTGCCTCTATGCAAAGAGACAGCACATGACACTGATTACTGTTTGCAGACTCCATACGTAAGTAAGCATTTTCCTGTGCAAAGCACTGCTTGAGATGAGGGCTGGATTTATCGTTGAAGGCTATTTGCACTGGAGAATTGGGAGCCATATACAATGATTTTGGGGGTTTTGTTTGTTTGAGTTTTTTGTTGGGTTGTATTTTTCTTTTTCAAACCATGTAGGGAGGTGGAGTTGAAGATTAAAAGGAAAATCTAGGTTTTAAAAGCACATTACAGGAAAATGTAACCTCAGTAGTAACAAACCCAACAACAATACAGGTTATATTCTGGGGCCAGCCCCGGTTTTGGCACAGCTAAGCGTAAAATAGAAACATACCATTTCTGCAATCACTCTGTCAAACCTTCAGCTGCTTCAAATCCAAGAGTAACTTCAAAGCATTCCTCAGCAGGAAAGCACGAACAGGAGGGGCAGGTTGGGACCAAGACTAGTCTCAAAAGCAGGGCCCTTGGGGGACAGGGAAAGGAACGCACCCAGCCACCTGGCCACCATTTGAGGAGAGAAACCATACAAATGACTAGTCAACTGTCCACTGTCTCTGCCCTGCCAGGCTCGCAAAGTGAAAAACATACACAAAAACCAAACACACACCCACTGTGAACCACCCCCATCACTTGAGCTGATCCCAGAGGATGAAGAGCCCCACACAGATGCTGCAGCCTCTGCCTCCGCGTTCCTGCTGCACACCAGCCCCTTGGCATTACTTGTACTCGGTTCTCGCCTATGGATCTCACACGTCCAAAACAAGGGGCAGCTACTGTCCTAAAGTTTGTGCCTGCATCTGACAAGATGAAGCATCGGAGGGCAGGGAAGGACCCTACACTTGCATCTCATGTCACAGAGGAGGCTAACCATTGTCCCCACTGAAACTCGGGTCTTGCCTTGCTCCTGACTGTGTGACCCACAGCCCTCCCTTTCCAAAAGGCTGCAGAGACTGGAAAACTGAAGACAGACATGCACCAACTGTAATAGAAAATAAAGCTTTTTTCCCTAACCATTTACAACTGTCAGAAGCGAACCTGTGTCCCAAAAGGCCCTGATGCACAGCAAGAAGTCTCCCTTATCCACTAGCCCTATTCTCAGCCTCCCCTCCCAGCTTCTTCATTTCCTTCCAAGGAGCATTTTCCACTTCACAACTACCCACTGTGCTTCTCCACAGCTACTCTGCAGCTGTCTCAAAAACCCCAGGGCTCACAACTAGAAAGCAAAAACCTGCTGCAAGAGAGACGGCAGCGCAACCGGTGCGGCTCATCGTACCTGGGACACAGCCTCCTTTTTCATGTTACAGCCTGGAGCCCTCCCCAGGCCAGATGCTTTATTCACCAGTTCAGGCAAGAAAAAGCTCATGGTCAGCCAGCTGCAAGCAAGCAGGTCAGGCCCATAAATCTTTCTCCCAAGTATCTTTAAAGTTTATGCAAAATCTAATGTAAGAATAGGTTCTCAGAGGGGGGAAAAACCAAACAACTAAATGCCAGACGTCTTGCACACATCTGCTTTAAAATAGTTACTCTTGCCAATGCTTTCATAAGCTGGAGATTTAGGGACTGACACCTTCACAGACCCCACACTAGCAACAGCCTGTGAGTATTCAGAAGAGTTCTTCTGCACAAAGCTGGGGAAATACCCTCAGTACAGTGAAGTCAGAAGAATGAATAACTGGGGAAAACCAGTGTTAGGACCTTGATCTTATGGATGCTTAAATGCATTCTCACCTTGAGGTCAACAGGACTCTTTGAAAGAGTTAAACCCAGGCTTAAGAGTTTGCCAGGTTTTACACTTCCAGCACTTTTTAAAAAAACTTTATATAAAATTGACAATTACATGAATAGGTCAATTTAGCAATCGTAGAAATCACAGTAATGGCTGGGTAGTGGCCAACAAGAATGGCTCATGGCAGAAGCTAACTGTTCCTGCAACAGTTGGTAAGAAGGCACTTACGGAGTCAGAGCGATCATTCACTCCATCCTAATGGCTGAAATAAAACATTAAGTAACATTTTCAGTAAGGTTGTCAGCGATTTGGCTGGGAAAAAAAAAAGATGGAAATAGACACTGAGTGGCTTAAAGCTATTTGAAGATCATTTGCCAAACAAGACGGGCCTTTTTCTCAGCTTCCCTGTAACCTGGGGCTCTGGGACCCTGCACTTGTGACTACGTAGATGAAAATCGCTGCAGATGTTGAGTGCCACTGAACCAGACAGAAGCACTCCCGAAATCCAATTCCTTCCTCCAACAGGCAGGCACGGCCTGAAGGAGAAGAGCAGAAAGGCAGGTAGTGGAGTAACACAAAGTGGGGCCAGTCTGGTGGCAGCACGCTGGCCCCAATGCTGCGGGGCTGGGACCGACAGCTGGGGCCACCCTGGTCCCACACGGCCGGCAGGACCCTGCCGCAGGATGGGCCACGCACCCCAAACTGTCACTCCTCCCCACCATCTCCAAGGGGCCTGTCACCATGGAAACAAACTTCAGTTTGTAAGGCTATTTTTAAAGGCAGGCAGGCAACGTTACTGTTTAGGACACCAGACCTGGTGCGAGCCACCCCCAGCCCCTCGGTGCAGGCAGCCTCCCTCCAACGGCGCACGACTCACCGGCACGCGGGGCCGGCACAGGGCTCCCGGCACAGAAACGGCCTGCTGCTGACCGCAGGCACGCAGGTCCATACCATGTGTGTCCACGCCACGTGTGCACACATACATGCAAGTGTCATAGATGAGGCTCCTCACTAGCCTGTTTCTACTCCCAGTCCTGCAGAGCTGGGTCCTGCGTCAGCAGGATCGTGAAGCCTCGCCATGGAAAAACCATGAAAACACAACAGCTGAAAGAGCTCACCAATCCGCCCAGTGGGGTGGTTATTTGGAGAATATAAATTTTTTTGCTCATTCTTTATATAGGCTCCTCAGCCAACCTCATTTCACAGTGCCTGCCACTCCACAAATCCAATCCCCGCTCTGCAGCAGCAGGAGATCATGCTGGAGCACATGGACCTCCCCCTCCACACCCTGTACCTCCTGCTCCCCAAAAGGACTCTGGTGCTCCCAATAGCTGGCCCCTTACTCCACCAAAGGGACTGGTATTCACCAGAGTTGTCTGGAGCACTGCATACCTCCATCGCCTAACAACGGAGATGCTTTCAACCTTCAGTGCCAAACTCTGCGGTACTGCCACCCACAAAATCCCCCTTTTCCTGCTCTCACGGACTCAAGGACTGAAAAATCACAAGGGTGATGCCTTTGGATATCTATCAGACAGCCACATTAACTGTAATTCTGCAATTTCCTCAAGTATTTCTCTGAGCTTCACTGTTTTGAAGTCGATATGTATTGAAAGGTCGTGAGCGTGATTCCAGGGTTAAGATTAAATAAAATCCCAAACACCAGGAACAACTCCTCCTCCTCCTCCTCCTCTCTTATGAAACACTCTGCAGAGTGAACAGAAGATGAAATGCTTTCCATTCATTTTCTATTTTTAAACCCACTTGTTAATGTTTCTTGGCTTTTTAAAACATCCTTTGACTAGAGCTCTATTAATTACCCAGTGGTCTCAGCAGTATGAATTTCTTCAGGATTTTTCCCCAAAGGAAACTCCCCTCACTTTTAGCCTAGTTTGAAGTTTCTCCCTATTAACTTCCAGAGAAGCTTACTTTCTGAAGTTTCTTGTGCTTGTTTCTCCTGCCACAACTAAAGTTTCTATCTCCTGTATGTATTAATTTAAAGATATTCACATAAAACAGTTAGGAAATATAAAATGGGAAGGCTTTATGTAGATGATGTTTCCAGATCATCTCACCTTGAAAAGCCTTCTCACAGGTTTTATTAGTTGTCCTCTTGTGAAATCTCTAACAGACCGCATCTTGTTTTAAGAGAGTGCTTTGGACTACAAAACTGTCAGCCTTTGAAAACTCATGTCCTGGTGGATTTTCATAAACAGCTTAGCTTGTTAATGCTTAGACATAAGCACTAATCTCTCTCTCTCCCTTTTATTGTGATGCAGCTTAGTACTCTACTGCTTTTCACTGTAAAGCTAATGTTGAAGAATAAACCAATTATTAGGAGTGAAAGTCTGCCACGGTGATTATTCCTAATAGTTACCAGATACTCATGGCCTTGCTCCTCCGCCAACCACTAGCTTTTACCTTGAACTCCTCTTCCTGCCAGCAGGCATCTTCACACCAGAACAAGCAGGTTGGATCCTTCCTCCCACCATTCCTGCATTTCCCTTTTTTCCCCTCCAGATGTTTGTAACTGCTGAATTAAGGTAACTGCTAAAAAATGCTGTTGGTTTTCATCATTTTCTATGCATTGCCATTTCCCACAACCACAGAATCTATAAAATTGCAGTAGTTATGTCCTTACAAGATCACCAGTGACTTCTTGGTGGGCATTATTTTTTCTTTGCTTTCTTTTTATTTTCTAAAAAAGAAAAAAACCTTAGGACTTCAGCAAGACAGGTTTTAAGACTGGGGCAGCACCTGAAGTTACATTCCTACACATGTATTTAGAAACATAAATAAGATGATCTGATTTTAATTTGGGGATACCAGAAAGCTCCAGATACTCACTACTGAAAAGTAAGTGTAGTTTAAAAGGTTGGTTGGTTTGTTTTCAATAAACATGAAATTATGCAGCTTTGAAGTGATCTCTGGAGACCATGTTGCCCAAGTCCTCATTCAGAGTACGGCCAATTTGGATCACAATGCTCAGGGCCCTTCCTCGCTCAGCTTTGAATATCTCCATGGATTAAGACTTCACAGCCTCTCTGGACACCTGTTCAGATGTCTGACCCACTCTCACAGCAAAAAAGATTTTCCTAACACTCAACTGGAATTTCCCCTCTTGCAACTCTCAACCATTACCTCCTGTGCTATCACTGAGTATCTCAGAGGAGTCCAGCTTCGTCTTCTCTGCACCCTTTCATCAGATAGCCACAGACAGCAATAAGATCTTCCTTCTGCCTTTTCTCCTGAACACCAAACAAAACCCATCTCACCCTTTCCTTCCATGTCATGTTCTACAGTATCCAAACTTCATGGTGGTCCTCATTTGACTCATTTGGTTTATCAGTCTCCATTTACCTTTAACAACCACTGATTCAGATACATGGAAACAAGTGTATTTCTGGCACTTCTCCCATTTCTTTCTGATGGGCACTTTACTTCCAATTCAAAATGTTAACAGTGCAAAGTTATAACTTCTGCTGAGCACAATTTCCCTATCTATGGACCAGTTTCTTTACTCACAATGCCTGCAGACTTAAAACAAACAAATCCCCTCTGTGATTTCATTGTAGGTATTTCAATGAACACAGAGCATTCACATGCACCCTTAGTGCATCATCACCTCACCAGGAACATTTCACTCCTGCATCATCGCGACAAACAAACAAGGGTTCAGTGCATCAATGTCAGCAGATTTTGCACACATCAGTACTACCTTCATTGAAGTTGTCATCGGTTGAGATGTGGGTCAAGGGAGACTGGGGCCGAGAGTCCCCGCAGAGGGAGTAGCTGTGTTCTGCCTGGATGAGGGGTGCTGGGGATGCTGGAGACAGTTCCACCTCCATTATTTCATTCTTCTCAGACAAGAAGGGATCATTCAGGAGCTGGCCTAGGACATCTGGTGAAAACTCATCCAGGAACTCTGTGAAGTGCTGTGGAGATAAAAAGGGGGGGAAAAGTTTATCTCCTTGCCTGTCTGTCATGCCAACAACAGGAAAACATTGATCAGAACAGTTCCAGTATCCGCACCGGGCATCCGTGCCAGTCAGCAGCAGGATCTACCAGTCCTGCCTAACAACCTCCTCCTCCAATCACTACTTCAAGATGAAGAGCTACAGCTAGAACAAAAGTCCTCGCAGAGGCATACATTACAACAGAAGAGCCTATGATTAACTTGCAATGAAAAGAGAAAATAGAAGCATGGTAGTCATGTCCTGAAGCGGACTCCTTCCCCCCCCGTGCTCCCCCAACGTACTCACTAGAGCATGTCAGCAAAAATGGGAAAGCACATTTCACCCAGCCAGTGTGAAAGATCCTGCAGGATTTATCAACATTTTGTGTGTTGAATAGAACATATTGGGTTAATGTTCACTGAGGCAGAGAAGAAAAAGGAAACACTCAGACACAGATTCCGACACCACATATGACTATTTTAGCTGTAGAGAACATACAGCGCACTCCAGGAAAACAAGTCCATGCACGTCCCCAGCAAAGTAATTAACGCGTTTGCTATAAAACAGGTTTCCTGGCTGATTTATGTATCTATTTTAGAAGTCGCATTCCACCTAGGACTAGAGCCCATATCCAGCTTCTAGGCCCCACAGCTAAAGCTCCTGACAGCCCATACTAATTACCACTTTATCTGTTACACTGAATTCATTACACTGACAGCGCACGTTATGGCTGTATGTAGTAGGATAACTTTGTGTTTGTTTCTTAATCAAAATAAGCACAAACCAAATCTCCCGATCTACTTCCTTGAGACTCCAATGCAGTTCCCATCAATAGTCAAAAACTCTGCAGCTCTTCATGGTTTTGTTTCCAATGTCAGAAGACTACATCTTTGACAGACCAAGAAACTGTACTGCAAGAAATCATTCCTGCTCATGTCATTCACACAAAGAATTCCATTTTTGTACAAAAATATTTGTACAATGAATTGTAACGAGCTTTTCCAAACAATCAGGCATTATCTACCATCCTATATAGCAGTCTTTGTCAACTGGGGCACGATCCTACAAAAGCCTAAGTCTGTTTGATTTGCTCTGGTTTTGCAAGCAGTATTGATTTTGGCTTGTCGTCTTGCTCTCTCCTGCAGAAACAAACACTGAAATTCAAGCTTCAGCTTCCTGTAGGCTAAATTAAGAATTGAACAAGTCAATATTGTATAAATCCATGAGGGAAGCGGTGTGCTCACACCCCCATGCACGCACATTTCACAGCTCCAGCAGCACCTGTGGCCTTGAAGCCTGATGCTGGAAAACACTGAGCACAGCCGGCTCTCACAGAGTCCCCTGGAAGTTCGAGCGCCTCTTCCAAGAATGCTAACTGTGCCTTCTTTCAAAATTAATAAGGCTTCAGTCAATTCTGACTGACACTGAGGAAAAGAAAATATTTACTAAACATAAGGCAATAAACAGAGGACCACAGTTGCTATGCTGGAATAGCAAGCTAGCTAAAGTAAAACCTTTACAAATGGCAAAACAGATTTGTAGCCTTATATTTACTTGCCGTAAATGATAACACTACTAAACAAACTCTCAGATGACTCAGCAAGAGGATCATGACCACCTTAGAAATCCTTGTTTATTTCAATTTTGATATCCAAGGACTCACTAGCACTTCACATGCCGGGCTGCCTCCTAACATTTGCAAGGATAAAAGTATAAACTACAATTCCCCATGGTGCAAAGAAGAAAAAAAAAGGATGCTCAAGACTAGTTGAACACCCTGGTGCATCAATAGACACTGAGTAAAACAGGGTAGGCAGCCACTAAAGTGTAAACAAGGGACAGAAATGCTTCCCAACCACGACAGAAGTCAAGGATGAACCTATAAAAAGCAGTGCCTTTCTTAGGGAGAATATTTTCCCCACAGTCTACACACTTCTTTTCATTTGGGCTAATGGCGAGAGTCAAATATATTTGTTTGCATATTTTCCTAAAGCTGGCTACAACATTTCCCTCTTTCTAATTCTTGCATGCATTATTCTGAGTGATGACTAGCAGATGCTGAAATAGGGATGCTACACTATTTGTACCCTGGTTTCAACGCACAGGTACTTTATCACCAGCGTCATCCAATCTGAGGATGTCATCCTTGAAAATATCATACCTAAGAAGTGTTGACTTAGTCTGACACTATTTGGATGTTCTAATTTAACAGACTCAATTGAAAGACAAAATGACCACTGGCTACTCAGCTATTTTTGACAAATTCACAAATAAAGACCTCTATTAGCCTTCTGTGTACTACTGCTTTGATATGGAAGAAATTCATATCAAATACTCCTTTCCTTCTTCCATTTGATTAAAGTTAGTTACGTTAGACTTCCCCCCCCCCCCCCCGCCTTTTTCAATGGGCAATTTTCCTAAAACCGCTTCAGGAAAAGCAAAGAAGGAAACAAACATTCAACTTCCCAAAACCAGAGAGAAAGAGGACCTTGGGGTGGGGAAGGATGTTTAACATGTTCATCAACACTTGTGCTTTCTCCTTTTCACATGCAGCTGCACATACAGCAAAGCCGAAAAGCAGCAAGCTGTGAGGAAGAAAAGAATTTGCATTTACAACAGAAGTGTCTGACAGCAAATAAATGGTCAATCAGGTTTTAAAATTGTTCTCTAGTTTCATTATCATTTTTTATCTTATCTTTAATAGTCTGATATAACTTTGCAGACTGGTCAATAGAGAAGCCTCAAACAGCCACAGGTCAGACTGCACGGCTACTGAACAAGGGGAACAGATAATTTTTGGAATGTGGACTTCTCCTCACTCAGTGATTATAAAAAAACACCACCTCATGAGTTACAGGAATCTTTCATATGTTATACATGTCTCTACTATATCGAATGCTTAAAGCTAGCTCACTTTGCTTTAATTTTTTTTTTTCCCCTTAAGCAAACAATTGTCTCATTGAAAGCGGCTCCATTTGCCTAGAGAATTAAAAAAGAAAAGGCACCTGATCAGCAGCTACAGTAGAAACCATCCGGGAGCAGTTAGGCCTCCAGCTCCTCAAAACTTCCCCCTATACCTAAGCTGCTCCCTCTGTCTTTCCCAAGCACGTCCTCCCATTGCCAACCCTCCTCTTCCTCCTCTCCACTTCCTCACGCACCTTAGCGGTCATCAGCCCCTTCCAGAGCTGGAAAGCCACAGAATAACCCTCAATTCTGATACGGCAGCAACCACCTCTGCACTCAGGAACAGGAAAAGGCAATTTAGGGAGGAAACTGAGAATTTTATGCCTACAACCTGAATATATATTTGCTTGGAAAAGAAAGACTTTGTCTGTGGCTTTCAACTTGGCATGTTTCACCCAGAGAGTTCACCTTAAAAAAAAAAAAAAAAAAAGCACTTGCATTGAAAACGTGCCTTTTTTTTCTTCTTTTCTTTTTTTGTTTTTAATACCTCTGTAGACAGCTCTGTTGCCAGCTTCCTGCTATCCTCACACCCCACTGGCAGCCACAGCACTAATTGCTGACATGTGTTGGTACAAGGAGTCTGCCTGAATTATTAAACTATTCTCTCTACATAGCAAAGAGGTGTGTTCAGCTGGGATTTTAACCTCTGTAAAAAGTCACGGATTTAGGACAGACGTAACCTTATCTTCCGCTTCCCCTTCCCCCAGAACACTGAAAAGATAAACAAAACAGCAGTGCTCCTGTTTACAGAGAGAAAGTAAGTTGCAGCCCCACAGAGTTTCACCACCAATCTGCTTGGACATTTGCTCCCCGCTACAACCCAGGTGCTTTTGGGGAACACAAAACACCTACAGACATCACCCCATGGTAAGCAAACAGAGGAGAGCTCTTATATCAGAGCGCACGGCGGATTTTGGATAGCTCTTCGAAAGTAGTATTTGGCTGCAGACCAGCTGGGCCGCGGGCTGCAGCTCTCCACAGCATCTGCCTGTTCCTGCCAGACAAAGGCCCTTTTCTCCAGCTCTGCCTAAGGGACAAGGGGTTTTTTTTCTTTCTTGTCTGATCAAATGAACATCTCCAAAGTAAAACAGAGACTCAGGTTTTGCTAGGTGCATGGCAGTGCTGCCTTCTCCACCAGATGACCTGAAGCCAGACAAGAGCAGCCCTAGCCCCTGTTCTCTAAAGATGTGACATTATCATGACTAAAAATGAAATAGTCGTGTTCAGAAAATTAACTAAGAACTCACTAAAAAAGGAATGAAGAGAAGTCAAGAGCCCCAAATGACACTTCATAACTATATTTAAATTATTAAACAAGTGACAGGCTTTGCTGAGCCTGGAAAACGCACTGCGTCGGCTGCAAGTCCCACACACCAACTGTAGCAGCACAACCCACCCTTTCCAGCAGAGCCACCCCGGAGGGGAGCTGCAGCGGCAGTGCCCTGGCACGCTTGCAAAGCAAGCCCTGCTCTCCAAGCAGCCTGGGGCAAGCCAGCCTGCAGGCAACGTGCTGGGGTGAGAACCACCTGAAAATTCGATATTCCCCTCCTGGGAGTTAATGGTTCCTTCCTGGCTCGCCCTGAGGTCTCCCCATCCTGGCAGGATCAATCTCCCCTCCACAAAAGGAACTGCCCATGTGGGAGCATCCCATCTATCCAGCAGGTACTCGTGCAACAAAAATGAAGCCCACCATCTGTATGTACAAAATTGCCTGATTTCTCTCTTGTAAGGCTTGAGCAGCAATAATGGGGGGTGGAGGGCAAGAATTGCACCCTTACTTCTGTATCAAAGGAATCAGAGTGCATGTAACGTACAAGGTGGTGCTCCTGGAGAAGAAGAGGGAGAAAGGGGAGACCACAGATCAACCCCCATCTGTGGGGAAGTAAACGTGCACCACAGGCATGAATGTGCCCCCTCCTTCTCCCACCCCAATTTCCTCTCACATTAAGATAACAGGGAGAAAAGGGAATAATTTCTTCAGCAGCTCTTTTGTGGTTTGCATAAACAAAGGTGCGTAGGAGATAAAACAAAATCTCATAAAAGACAGCAGCATTTCTAGTTAATAGCATCAAACAGACCAAGAAGCGTGGCTACACGGAGATACCATCTCCTCTTCAAGGAACCAAGCACACATTTCACAGACATCTGGCAGCTGCTCATATGGTAGCTGAGGAGGTCTCAGTAGGAGTTACAGCTGCTAACAAAAGGCTTCAAGCTCTGGGGCATCCAGGCAAGGCACCAGTTGTTAAAGATGGCACATACATGCTGGTCAGCCTTCACGGGTTCAGCTTTAGACTTGACTGCATGGCAAGAGCTGTAAAAGGCATCATGCACCTCGCTATCAGCTCTGCCTGGGTTTGCAAGTGCAGCATCTACCCATAAGGGCTTGGAGCAGATACCCGCCCTTTTTAGCTAATGAAGAACCATGCCTAGAGATGCTGCTCATGGAGGACGGCACACACAAGCCTACCAATGATGACAATGCAGCAGAGAATTCTGTGGCTTTTTGCATGCCCAATCCCAAGGTTAAACCCCAAGGCACAGGTCAAAAAGCTTCCTCAACATAGTTGTTTTCTTCCCAGACACATTGCTGGTGGTGCTTTTGACTTTTTGTTGCAAGTTTATCAGCAATGGACTGGAGATATCAGCATGCACCAGCTTCCGACAACCAAGACAACTATTCTCAGTACTCACTGGCACTTGGGCATCAGTTAATTTTCACAGAGATCGAAACACAAATTCTGCAGATTTTCAGATACATCACTTCTCTCAACTTCTTCCCTTTCTAGAAATCCTTTATGTTTGCAGCAGGGAAGCTGGCCACCACTCACTCTTCTCCAAACTCAACCACAGCTTGTATCACACAGTACTATTCCTTGCCAGCTTTGAGAAGAGCTAACAATGGAGCCCCTGTAGCCTCACCTCCACGATTCACCCACGTAGGCCCTGCAGGAAACAAAAGAGCTCATCTACTGGCATAGGATGCATTGATACATCACTGTTAGAAGGCACAGATCCAAGCTTCTGCTGCATTGCTCTTACAAGGATGAGAAACGGAGGACAGTCTGGCAGCAATACAGTATTTTTCCATAAGATTGATTCCAAAGATGAGGGCTGAAAGAGAGACAAGACCAACCCCACAGAGTCATTCACCAACATCCCCGCAGGGAGAAAGAGTGGAAGAGTAGAAGGCTGCACCCTATACAGTTTGGTATACCAGGGTGCTTACCTTTGGTATGCATTAATTTGGGTGAGGGGGAACCAACTATATTTGGCAGCAAATATATGAAAAAAATAATGCAACTACTCCTGAAATGGCTGAAATCTGATTTGCCAACAGACCCCTTGGACAGACCACAGTATTGAGCATGCGACTGCAGGCACATCGAAGTGCTTACTCTTAAACAGGTCACAGAGATCCTCCCTCTCAGCCTGATGAAGGACCAAAAGAGCTGGAAGAGCTTTCTGATGGCAGGAAAAAGTCTTAGATGCAGCCATAGCAGAGAACAGAGAGACTGAGGAGTGTAAACAGTCCCCCAAGTCACACCTAAAACATGCTGATAACACAGCAGAGAGGTTTACACTACCCCGGCCTATGTACCTGTCAAGGGCAAACAGAGGGAACCTCAGATTCCTAGGTGTTTATCTTCTACAGTGTAAAAATCAAGACCAAGACGCAGACTAATAGTTGCTCAATCATTTTACTCTACTATAAAATTCTTTACTGTCTAGTCATTAATTACACTAAAATTACCTCATTTGCGGGAGGATACGAAGAGTAACATGAAATTGGTATTTGAAAACAGCAAAGAGATCCACCATAACAGCAGATATGTTCGTTTGGAGTCTCACACCAGCAATTACTCATTTTAAGCAGAAAAAAAAAAATTTGGACTGATTAAAAAAACCCACTAAGTGAATAACATTCAGGTTGTGTCATCAGCAAAACAAATGCCAGGAAATTCAGAGCTAATAGATTTACACGGTAACAAAATCTGCACATCTTCCCAACTTGCTCAGGTTACACAGTTGGAAATGCTGAAGTTCATGCTGAGCAAATCTTATAATCCATCCCATTATGCACACATGCATGCACACACTTCCATTGCAAACACTCAAGTATTTCCAACCCACAACATTATTTATTTTTAACTAATCAGGGCGATTTTTCAAGAACCATGTTTACTCCTTTGCCTTTCCTTGTCCCAAAATATTCTTTCACTTTCCTTAACACCCCCCCCCTCCCCAAAAAAGAGTATTTTGGATTTAAAAAGAATGAAAACCAAAATTAAACTCTATAATAACTAGGACTAAATATGGGTTGAAAGAAAAAAAAAAAAAAAAAAAGCTGCCCTTGTGCAGTTGAGGCAAGGGTGAGAAACAACCCTGAAGTTCAGTGTCTCTTAGGCCCACTGCAAGCAGAGAAAAGGATGCTATTGCTCATTCCTAGCCCAAGCCTCTTGGGAGTCTTATAAAATAGGAAAATCCTTCTCACATTCCCCTGCCCTTCCCCTCGTGCACAGTTTTTGGATCTAGTCTAACTTTTCAATAGGCTGGGCGCATGTTTTGCTATTTCCCACCCTCTCCCCAAAAGAGCCAAAGCCAGAGAGGAGTGAGTCACGGGGGACAGAGCTCCAGAGCGGTGAGTCAGTGAGCTGGAAGCGCTTCAACAAGGCTCCCCCCATCTGGGTTCCTGGCTGAGACCTCAAAATATATTATTAATTCTGTGTTGCAAGCAAGCGTCTGGATTATGCTCTCAGGTCAGATGCATTCATTCTTTTGTGTCGGCTACTTTTTTTTCCCCTCCCTTATTTTTTTTGCCTCTTACACCAGCCTCACTGGTATGCACTTCATTTGTCTCCTAAGTCAGCTCTTGGGCTGCCAGCTTGAGCAGCACAACTACAGAAAACTGAAACTCTCCACCACTTCTCCCCATGCCCCTCTTTCCACCCAGTGAGCAGCAGGGTCACAATTCCTTACCACCCGTGACTGCAGAGGCTGCAAGACAAGCCTGACTGACAGGTCAGCCTTTCACAAGCCTCCAAACCACCAAGAGTAGGGGCAAGGCTCTCCCCGCCACCTCCAGCTAGCATGACTCACCCTAGAGAAAGGGTAGCTCAACTTCCAAAACTTAAGTCATTGGTGTCGCTGATGATTTCTGGCACCCAGCCAAGATATTTAAAGAGACCAGTTATGTTACTAAAAACTATCTCGTGAAGACAGACATAGATGCAGTTGTTTGAGGTTTTTTTGCCCCGGCTATGCTCCAGGCATGCAATACCAGTCATAAATATTTGTTGTGAGATAATACTAATTTGCTGGGTAACGCCCCAGGTACACCTACAGGCTCTTTGGAAGGAACTTGCATTTACCGCAAGTTTTACAACTAACTAGTGTCTTCTGGGTAACTACCCAGTGTTTAGCCAAAAAATAAGCAGTGAAAGAAAGTTTTCAGACAAGTTGAAACCTTTGTGTACAAATTTTACAGTTCACCAGTGGGCATTTACGGTCTTGTTTCCTGCCCAAGAGCTCGGCAGCAGGGATAACACATTTTGTTGTTGCACAGCTGGTTTAACTTATTGCCACTTTTAAAGAAAACAGTTACTTGTGTTTCTTCATCAATGCATGCAGATAGGTCTTAACATTATAGCAGCATTTCACAACATTTGAGCACACTGCACTTGGTTTCATTTATCATCTTCCCTTATCATGGAAATGGGAGGGCAGGAAAGCAAGGAAAATTCATCTCAGTCCTCATGTAACAGCATCCCTTGTCAAAGGGCACAGATAAGCTCTTTGTAAAGGGCACAGCCAGCACAATTCCTGTTTTTTAAACAGAATCCACTAGTCTTGCACCCATTTTAGAGATCATAGAATATCTCAAGCTGGAAGGGACCCATAAGGATCATCAAGTCCAACTCCCAGATAACTTTACAGACATAACAGGAAGGAGGAAAGGATAACCACAGAGAGAAGTCAGAAGTCACGGGGATTGTCCACCTGGCCTACAGGAGACAAAACCCTCTCCTTAAGGACGACTAGCACCACACAATTTGGGGACTGTTACTTAAAACGGAGATGCTGTAACCTGCCCTGCAGGCCAGCGGCAGTTCACTCATCTGCTCGCCCTGCAAGGTCTCATCACAGTTTCCACATTAGGCAACACTTGAAGCTGCCAGCCTCTGCCCATGGGCACAACCTCCCAGAAACACAACCATCCCAGCGGGCACACTGTACCAGGGCATTGTTAAGAGAGCCCAGCAAAATTGTAATTTCTTGTCTAGGTTCCCACTAGTGCAGGGGGCCTCCTGCAAAATGCAGATGCTCTCCAGCTCAGCTGTTTCATGTTTAAAGCGTTCGCAACAGCCTCCTCCCTAAGGACCAAACCAGTATCTTTCACAGGAGGATCTTAAATTAGTCTGAGCAGTGTAGGTAGGAAATAACAACTTCTGCTCCATCAGCAGTGCTCACTGCACACTCTGGCTTGCCACTCCTGACTGACAGGACACTTGACATTTAAAGTAAAAATCGCTATTTTCTTCTTCAACAACATTACTTCTGTAATGGCTACAAAGTTTAAATGGCAGGTTTCCAGCTTGCAGGAGCAATCGTTCCTTCTTTTTTCTAACACTGGATGCAAACCTACACACCACTCATCAAAATTCAACTCTTTAATTAAAGCTGTCTGGTTATTGTAAAATAAGTAAGGCTTTACTATCAGCATTGTCAGCTTAAGGAGAGATTGGGCATTTTATTTCGCTAAAGAGTTAGTAGGTTTTGTTTTACAGATTTATTTTTAGTACTGCGGGGGTTCTGCTGAGTTTTTTGTTTGTTTGTTTGTAAGAGTAGAAGCATGGAAGCTGAGGCTTGGAAAGAAGGGACACAAACTTAAGCTCCTAAATGTTTATTTAAACACTCTTAATTTTTGAAGAGTCAGACTACAGAATCATAGAACAGTGTGGGTTGGAAGGGACCTTTTAAAGGTCATCTAGTCCAACCCCCCTGCAATGAGCAGGGACATCCCCAACTAGATCAGGTTGCCCAGATCTATTCTATACCTAGTATTAGGTACTATCTCTTCAAGTACCTAAATGCAGACTCCCTGAGTTGATTACAGAAAATATGAATCAGCTTTTATAAATGCTGCCTGATATTCATAGACATAATGGTTAAAATTGCAGATGCGTGTAAAGTTTTAAAAAGAAAAAACACACCATACACATATAACCCTTTCTTGAACTCAAGAGACAGGTGCTTGAGCACAGGGGAGGGAGAAAAAAAAAAAGGAGTCGTTTTGCAAAACAAACGTGAAGAAATCCATAGGTTGTATCACCTTACCCGGGAGATGAATTCCCATCTGATTCAGAGCTCAAGGATCAGCAGCCTTTGGCTAGCAATGACCTTAGCTGCCATGGGTTTTAGACCCTGCCCGGCAGAAACTGCTGCCCCCTGTATCATACAGATATCTACTATCAGGGCAGAAAGAGAAACAACACTGGCAGGACTTTGCGTTCAGCGCTGCTCTTGCTGAGCGTTACACATTAAGCACTGCGCACTAAAAAAGTCAGTTTGATGTCAAATCCTGTTTCAGCATGTGATCTCACCAGATAGTGGAACAAACAACTACATTAAAGAACCTCTTTCCAGTAAATAAGTCCTACACCTTGCTTTCAGTAGAAACATCCTGGGGTTTTGATCTGACATATTTCTCGTCCTTCCTATAAACTTGCACTAAGCCCAAACACTGTGGATGCATACAGAGCTGATATAGTTTGCCAAAAGCAGGTATAATCAAGGACTTCCCATCCCAAACTGTCAAAACGTTTCCAGCTTGCAACTTTGCAGGATGCTTCATGTCAAACCAGCTACTGCCCCAGGAAGCTAGGGAAGAGCAGAGCAATAGTACTTGATGACGACAACACTGGGGAAGAATGTCCCTACCTTGTACCTGAAGCCATGACACTACAGCTGCTTTGGATCAGCCAGCCCTGCCCAGACCCATCCCACAGCAAAAAGCCTTGCATTTTGAAGCTGCCTCCAGTGGTCCTCCATACCACGAAATGGATACTTCAAGATGCCCACGTTGCACTTGTACAGCCTTATCTCTGCAGAAATTCACACAGGAACCCACAGAAATCATTTTGGCACCTCATTTTGTACGGACCAGTACCTCCATCAGCACTGGTACTTTGGCACCCTCCCTCTGAGGAAAGATGCATTTCATTTTATGTCACCACAAGAGTGGTGGGGGTCACTTTGTTTTCACTCATGTCAAAGGCAGTCCAGTTTGTTTTGAAGCTCTACTGAAAGCTGTAGAGAGAAAGGAAACAGAGACAGGATGTGAACAAGATCAAATAAATATATACTCAAAAGTATGCATAGCATTCGTCTAGACAAATTATTTTAAGATACCCCATACTTGAGAGACGGTATTCCAACTTCCTATGACAAGTCCTTTGTCACAGTGCCAGAAAACATTACTTCAGTCAACTTTATAAAACAAAAAAAAAGGAGCAGTACTGGATTAAGGTTCAGGACACAAAATAGCAGTAGATGGAAACATCTGTATCCTAAGACCAGCTCTTAAACAAAAACTAAAAATGAAGTTGTGTGCTTAGTTCTCCTCTATGCTTCTTTCCAGAAATGCAAGGACTAGTGGAACAGCTTACTTAGTAACATGTGTGCTGGCTCTCTCCCCTCATGAGTCCTCGTAATACAGGAGAAACTTTCAAACAGGCATTGCCTTCCTTTGCCTGTGAACAGGCATTTCAGCTTCTTTTGCTAGCCCTCCCCCATTCAGAGCACCCCCCTCCTTCACCTGTACCTCCCTCTGTACATTCCATTTCCAGACCTTTGCTCCCAAGCAGGTGAGAGAGAGGCCTACGCTACTCATCACCTTGCAGGACGTAAAGATGATCAGCAGAACTGGGAAGGAAGCCTCAAGCTGTAGGTGAAGACCCTGGAGGAGCAGAGCCGGAAGAGCAAGGGTGCAGAAGGAAAGCAACGGGAGGGGGAGAGAAAGTCACAGTGCTTGGGAAGGGATAAAATAAACCTACGACAGATAAGCAGCATATTAAGGTTGTGCAAGAACTTCCTCCATCCCCAGCTGCGTATTTTTGCCAAGCGTCGCTGACTTCTGTGCCTTGCCATTTAAAACTTCCCATTCTAAGGTGGTCATTCTCACGACTGCTATGGACTTACTCTCATTTATTCTTCCCCACCCAAAAGACAGGTTCAAGAAGGAAAGGAGACTCAGTAGGGGCCAGCACTCGATTCCTGCGTCCCCAAGTCAGCGAGACGGAGGCACACAGCTGCAGGAGCGGTGCCAGCGTGCCATCAGGCAGCGCAGCCCTACCTTTCTCCCACAACAAACACTTCCTCCAGCCCATGCTCTGCAGTCCTAAAGAGATAGTCAAGCTCTTCAAGCTGCCCCCATAAAACAGAGGATCAAGACAACCTGAGAGAAGGTCTTTAACCAAGAAAGCAACAATGTTGATTGTAAATCATTTGTGAACATTTCAGCACATGCCTAAAAACCAAAAACAAAACCCCTGCTGTCTCAGCACGACAGGTGAAGAGAAAGCCACACTGGGCAAACAACCCTGCTTACCATGGAAACTTAAAAGTATTACATATTTGGGCTACTGGAAGAAAGGAAAAATTAATGAGAATTAACATAAATCAGAACCTAGAAAACAAGAAAGAGTTAATAGAAAACACAATTCAGAGGGAAAAAAGATTGCTTCTGAGTTTGTCAGCACCCAGAAGAATGTTAATTATAGATCAGGCCATCGCTTGGCTGCAGTTATTGGGGGGGAGGGAGGAAGATCAAAATGTTTAATTGAATATTCCTGGGAGGGGGTGGTTCTGAATTACTGCTCTTTATATGAGAACAGATGATACAGCCATCCCACAGGATGGTAATGAAATGATTTTCATCCCAACAATAATGGAAGAGAATATAAAAACAACAGCTACTCAAAGTTGGCCATTTTAATTAGCAGATCTAGAAAACCTCCATCTGAAAAGTCTAAACAGAGCTTCTAAGGAGCTCTTGAAACTATTTTCAGTATGAGACAATACTGATGGACTGGAAAAAATAATATGAAAATATTTAAGTGCAAACAAGACAACCAAAGTAACAGCAAGTTAACCTACCTACTGTTCATTCCTGACTAAGGGAAGAGATGGAGAAGGGAAGAGAGTAGTTAGAGTCCAAGAATAAAAGGGAGAGAAATCTAATTTATGCTTATAATTCCACAATAAATGATCATCCAGCTTCTCAAATTTTATCTCTTTTTGTAATAATATTACAAGCTTAATACACCTTGTCTCTCATATGGCAACTGACTTGGTGCTATATAAAATGAAGTCACAGGGATATGAAGTCAACAGGCCGCATTCACTGGGATAAAGAAATAAGAAATCTCCAGATGCAAAACACAAATCAGCTGATTGCACCACATGTTTTCAGTGGGTTCCCACAGGGATCGGTTCTTGGCCCCAGACTCTAATATTTTATCAATGACCTGAGAGGAAAAGTCATCACCACTGAAGTTTGGAGGTAACGCGGCATCAGCAGGAGCAGCAAGTAATAAAAAGGTCAGGTCACAAAACCAAAACACAGAGTACTTGGTAAGCAGCCATAAACAAGTGACATGTTTTAAATAAAGCTGAAGGTTTAAAAAAAAAAAATCTTACTGCTGCAAACAAAAGGCTCCAAGTCATGCTCAGGTGACTGACAATCAGAAGCAGAGATCTCAAAAAGGACTTGGGACCCTGGGAGAGACGTGGCTGAAGAAGCGTCTGCGGGACAGGTACCGTAAGCGCTGGGCACACGAAGGAGGGCCTGGGGAGGATCTACTGCAGACGCGTGCTCGCACTCCAAGCGCAAGAGACCCCTCGCTGCACCCCAGCTTGAGCCCCTCGGCCAGAGCATCAGGGTCTCACGCAGTCCCAGAAGCAGCCCAGTGCTGGGGACCCTTGCACGGCCGTCCCATGCTGCAGGGCCAGTGCCAGGCTCACACAACCAAAGAACAGCAGGGAGGTAATGGTACTGCCGAAATCTTGGCTTTTTTCTTTATTTAGGAGGGTTTTTTGTTGGTTTTGGTTTTGTTGTTTTTTTTTTTTCTTAAATGAGGCTTCACATTTAAAACAAGTCACCTTGTAAGGCTCAGTCCCCAGCTACAGCTTTGCACTACAGCCTCATGGCAATCGTGCAACCTGCTGCACAAGTCTGTGTCCCCTGCATAACCCAGAGTACACGGGTTTGAAGACTTCGGAAGATAGAGGGGTGCGAAGCATTTTCTCCATGCTCACGGCAGAGGCAGCTGCTACTGGCCACAGCCAAGCTCTACTCCTATACTGCCAAATTCCAAAAAAAGGATGTTGAACAACTGGAGAAAGTTCAGAGAATCACTGCGGAGCTGGAAATCCTGCCTCAAAATAAAAGCAAGTAACAAAAGAAGAAACCAATGTATTCAGCTTGTCAAAGAGGAAACGAATGCAGAACATGAACTTTCTTTAAGTACTGAAATAAGGAATAAGAGAACGGCTCTACCAGCTTGCAGCTAAGATTACAAGTTGAAGCCAGATCCATTCATCGTGGTTGTAAAGGAACACAATATTAAAAAAAGGGAGAACAATCAATCATGAAGGAACAGTGTGAATTCTTCAACCCAAGCCATTCTTAATTGAAGACTGGAGGTTTCCCTACAAAGATATGCAGGAATTCCAATAGGAAACAATCTGAGGAAGTTTTATAGCCCGTGATTTACATAAGGCTAAACTAATTAATCATAATTGTTTCCTTTGGCCTGCTTGCAGCAAAACAAGGCTGTTAACTAGAGCAGGAGCATGTTCTGGAGAACCCGATACAAACCCAGAGTTGGGAAACCTGCTGATGGTGCTTTGCATTCCTATATTCCAGATAACTCGACATCCTTATCAGGAAGGCAGCCAGGGAACACAGTTCAAGAGCCTAGGTTTAAGACCAAAGGTTGTTCGCGTTAGACACAACCCACTCACTCACAAGCAAGCTCCAAACACAGCACTCAATAAACTCTAAGCGGCTGGCATATCCTGCAGCACTAGTCCGTTGAAAGCCTTTTCCCTTCGTTTATTTTTAAGGGTGGGTTCTTGAGCCCTACTGCATGAGTGAGTCAGCTTTCCTCCCCGCGCCTGAGCTGGGCTGGTGAGGGCTGCGGACACCCCAGCAGCGGCTGGGAGAGGGAGCGCCTACCACTTGCCGTCACCCCAAGAGCTGCACCTCAGTAGAGAGCCGAGAGATGGTCACAGAGGAAAAATTTGGCAGGCTTGCATTGGACTTCAGGGTTTCTCAGTCAAAGAGATTGAAAACACAAACACCCACCAAAACACCCACACATGCAAACTATTCCCTATCCTTTTGATACGGATCTGTTCCTCAGGAGCAGAGAGGCAGCTGCAGTCGTGCCAAAGCACAAGCAAATGCCTGCAACAAACTGTGAGGACTCACAAGCACGCAGCATCGTGATCATTTTCAGAGTCCATGTTTACTTTCCAAACAAACCACATCCGATAGATGGCTGATTTCAGTGGTGATGGGAGATTCTCCATGAGCCCAGGCAAGAGGAACGCCAGGGTGTGTGAGGAAATTAAAAGGGAGCTTCCACATGGAGGGATTGACTTCAAAAGAAGTCATTTAGCAGTTGTTCATTTCCAAGTCTCTTTTACAATGTCTCCCAGTTAGTAAAGCTGCACATGTCTGGGCATCTCCTCCACGGCCTATCCTTTCCAAATGCCAAGTTTGCAGCAGCAGAAGGCTGCCCATAGCAGAGATATCACAGGCAAGTTACTTTACTCTTGCTTTAAACCTGAGAAAGAGCACAAACACAAGCATGTAATATGCAATCCCATTCAAAACACACAGAGAGAACAAGATAATGTGAGCTCTTATTTTATGTTAGAAAAAAGCTTCCTTATTTTTTTTAGTTTGATAAAGAAAAACATTAAAAGTAACAGCTGACAGGAAGGAGAGGGAGCATTTAAAGGAAAGGAGGAGTTTCATCCTGTTTTAAAGATTAATTACAAGATTAATCGCACCAGGCAACACGAATTTCTGGCACTACAAGCAGAAGGGCGCTCCAGCCAACGCCTCCAGCCAACACATACACACGCACCGCTACGCAGCATCTTCCCAGTCCGCATCCCTCAGACACTAACGCACAAACAAAGCCGCTTTCATTTGCAGCACTGCAATTTAATTAATTGGATATATTGAGCGAGTGCGCTGCGCGGTGCGGAAGACGACTCTCCTGAGACTGCCAAAAAAGCCTGCCAGCATCCCGGGGACAGAGACGGGCGGAGGGAAGTTTCAGACATTGCATAAGCACAGGCACACATAATCACTCATTCGCACTATCCCAGCCAACGCTAACCCAGACCCCTGCAAGCCGCAGCCAAGATCTACTCGAGCTATTCAGAGGTGACTTGGTGCCCAGCGAGCAGGCGGAGAAGGGAAGGAGAGGCCCAGCCTGGGGGTGCGTGTGGGGAAGGACACGGGGCCGCTCATGGACGCCCGTCCCAGCACCTTGCTAGCGTGAGCCCCGAGCCTCCAGAGGCCCCTCGGCCCCTGCTTGTGTAACCGTTACCCCAGAGCTTAAAAGAAGAGGGGGAAAAAAAAAAAGTGTTTTTTCCAGGCTGTGTCAACATTGCTGTAAGGAAAGAAATACAGCCTTGTGGTTAGAGGGCCAGCGAGAAGCCGAACACACCGCGTGCTGTCCCACACCGCCTCAGCGAGCCCGGGCCTCTCGTCCCCTGGCACAAAGGCGCCCTTCGCCTCTTGGTTCCGCATAGCTAAGGGCAACAACGAAGCGATACTTTCCTATCACCAGGGATTTCAAGGATAACGGCATAGAATATTGCATCACATTCAACGTCAAGATTATCGGGATCATAAAAATGCCAGAGAGCTGGGACATAGAGGGAGCTCCTTGTCACAGGGCACAGTGCCGGACGCCACGCCAAGGCCTGCAGGGAGGGACCCACACAGCCACTTCAGGCTTTGAGGGCTACCAAGAGGTAAAGAGCAAGCTTTTGGTGCACAGCCACAAAAAACCCCGGCTGCCGAGCACCAAGCCAGCACAGCCCCCTGCATTACGCAGCTCAAGCAGAGCGCACCTGAGGGGGGGAAACACTTTCCTGGAGCTAAATGAGTCCGTTTGGCTCTGGGGAAACACAGGTACGTAGCCAGAAAAATAATCAGGGGAACCTTGTTCTGCTTATCAGCAATGCGTAAGTCCAGAGCCAGTTAAGGCTATATATACACACAGAGATATATACGTGTGTGTGCATGTATCTGTGTGTATTAAATATAGCTCAGTTTTTTAATACGGCGCCGTTGGCTGCGGAACAGTTCAGATGAGCATCTGTTACAGACCATCTGGACTGGGAGGGAGGGAGAACAAAACACTACGGGACTCTTGAGGAATTTGAAACTTGAAGAGGATTTTACACAGAAAACTGTTGCGTAAGGTACACCAACAAATGTGTGATATCAGGAAGGTTCTTTAACTAAAAGAAGAAAAAAAAGAAAGAGAAGCGATCCTGAAACTGCTGCTTCCTGTGGGGGCTAGAGTTGGCTGCAGGCGATGGTACTGACCTCATGCCACTGAAATTCAGCATCATTCAAAGAAACAAAACTCATCAGTATGGGGAATGATCTAGCCTTGGACTGATGTTGTCCCAATGAACTGAAAGTGGTACCTGATGTTCAGGAGGTTACCATGGAGTATCTCGAGCTTCCATCAAAAAATAAAAGCTCATAAAAACCACAGCCTCACCTCTGTGCCTGGGAAGATCATGGAGCAGATACTCCTCAAAGCTCTGCTAAGGCACATGGAGGACAGGGAGGTGACTGGAGACAGCCAGCATGGTTTCACCAACAGCAAGTCCTGCCTGACCAACCTAGTGGCCTTCTATGACGGAGTGGCTACACCAGTGGACAAGGGAAGAGCTACAGATGTCATCTATCTGGACTTCTGTAAGGCCTTTGACACAGTCCCCCCACAACATCCTTCTCTCTAAATTGGAGAGAGATGGATTTGATGGGTGGACTGTTGGATGGATGAGGAATTGGTTGGATGGTCACATCCAGAGGGTAGTGGTCAATGGCTCAACATCCAGATGGAGATCCATGACAAGTGGTGTCCCTCTGGGGTCTGTATTGGGACCAGCACTCTTCAATATCTTCATCAATGACATAAACAGTGGGATCGAGTGTACCCTCAGCAAGTTTGCGGACGACACCAAGCTGAGTGGTGTGGTGGACATGCCTGAGGGACAGGATGTCATCCAGAGGGACCTGGACAAGCTTGAGAAGTGGGCCCAGGTGAACCTCATGAGGTTCAACAAGGACAAGTGCAGGGTCCTCCACCTGGGTCGGAGCAACCCCGGGTATCAATACAGGCTGGGGGATGAAGGGATTGAGAGCAGCCCTGCCAAGGAGGACTTGGGGGCACTGGTGGATGAAAAGCTGGACGTGAGCCAGCAATGTGCACTCGCAGCCCAGAAGGCCAACCGTATCCTGGGCTGCATCAAAAGAAGCGTGGCCAGCAGGTCGAGGGAGGTGATTCTGCCCCTCTACTCCGCTCTGTTGAGACCCCACCTGGAGTACTGCATCCAGCTCTGGAGTCCTCAGCACAAGACAGACATGGACCTGTTGGAGCAAGTTCAGAGGAGGGACACAAAAATGACCAGAGGGATGGAGCACCTCTCCTATGAAGAAAGCTGGGGAGAGAGTTGGGGTTGTTCAGCCTGGAGAAGAGAAGGCTCTGGGGAGATCTTATTGCAGCTTTTCAATACTTAAAGGGGGCCTATATGAATCACAGAATGGTAGGGGTTGGAAGGGACCTCTGGAGATCATCTAGTCCAACCCCCCTGCCAGAGCAGGGTCACCTAGAGCAGGTTGCACATGACTGCGTCCAGGCGGGTTTTGAATATCACCAGAGAAGGAGACTCCACAACCTCCCTGGGCAGCCTGTGCCAGGGCTCTGTCACCCTCACAGTGAAGAAGTTTTTCCTCATATTTAGACGGAACTTCCCGTGTTCCAGTTTGTGCCCGTTGCCCCTTGTCCTGTTGCTGGGCACCACTGAAAAGGGTCTGGCCCCATCCTCTTGACACCTGCCCTTGAGATATTTATAAGCATTGAAGAAAGATGGGGACAAACTTTTTAGCAGGGCCTGTTGTGATAGGACAAGGGGTAATGGTTTTAAACTAAAAGAGGGGAGATACAGGCTAGATATAAGGAAGAAGTTTTTCGCAATGAGGGTGGTGAAGCACTGGAACAGGTTACCCAGATTGGTGGTAGATGCCCCATGCCTGGAAACATTCAAGGTCAGGTTGGACGGGGCTCTGAGCAACCTGATCTAGTTGAAGATGTCCCTGCTCATTGCAGGGGGGTTGGACTAGATGACCTTTAAAGGTTCCTTCCAACCCAAACTATTCTATGATTCATTAAATTAACATGTAAGAACAAATGGTTCCTGCGTGAAGCACTCTGACATTCTTTTGACTAAGATGGCTTCATATTCATAATGTATATGCATACACAGAGATATTATCAGTATACTTCTCTAAACTCTACAGCAAAATTCTATGAACTAGAAGATTTTATAAATCAAGGCTCACAATGACCATGTCTTATGCAGAACCAATACAAAGACTCAGACATACCAAAACTAAAATCGTCAGTTTTTCAGAATTGCTGAGCACCTGCTCCTCTATTTTTTTACCCAGTTGCAAGATCTGCAAAGGGAAACAAAGGAAACTAAAGAACATGAAGCAAGCTCAAGTTTTCAGAGTCCGCAAACTTCCCCAGAAAATTGTTAGGTGTGCAAAAACAACAAGGCATTGAAAATCACTGCTCTGATTCTACTGACAAATTGTGGTTCCAGATGGCTCAGGAAGATCTCGTCTTCAGCAAGAGTCAAAACGAGCATGGTTGGCACTAACGCCAAATGGGAACTCAGCATTTTGGGGATTTCCATATTGTACCTGTCCTGTAACAGGAGCAAGTTTGTGTGCATGCACACAGTGGCAACTCAAGCATAGGACAATATGGCGAAATAACAACTCTTCTTTTGGAAAGAGCAGCTGTCCATCTTTTCCCCACTACCAGTCATCTTTATTTTTCCAACGTTGCAATAAAAAATATCTAATAACACTTCAACAGGTCCAGTAGGGTAGCATTTTGTAAAAGGAGCCCACAAGACCATTTTACAGAAGGACTTAATAGCTCTGCTCCACGAAAGGGTCCAGTTACACAAGACTCCAGTTTGAGCTTTACGGGGACAGCCAGCCACACTCAGAAAAGCCTGCAAACAGATGGAGATAACAGAAATTTAAATGGACCATCCAGCTTTCAGTATAGCCACCGTATGTGGTATTTTATCAGTTGGCAGGAGCGGGGGGAAGGAGTAGAAGAGATCAATCTCCGCACCCTGTCCACATTGCTCCAATCTCTGGCTCACGTAGCAGCAGTTAAAACTATTCCCCTTTGACAGGATTTGTTAAGCCAGTCAGGAAAGGTCAGGACAGAACATGAAAATAGATTTAGACCAGATGCCCATGCTAATAGTAATTTAAACCGCATATTCCCCACCTAAAATGAAAATATTAAATAAAAGCAGTGACAATCTGATATGCTTTTAAAGGCTTAGTGCTCTAGCCATTTTTATTCAAGCAGATGATTTATTTGTCTGATCCTGATGCAAACCCATTTTTAAAAGTTCAAGGAGGGAACAGAGATACACGTTGAGAAGCAGCCTTTTTTGATATGTAGAAATTTGTATTCATGGCTTTTTTGTTGGCAAGATAGATGCCATAGACAGAGCTGTAACTGCAGGACTAAAAGCTTGATAGGACCTTTCATACCACATCATCATAAATAAAGCTTCCTGTTATTAGACAACACTGCTACCATACACCTCCAAGAGGGGCAACCAGCAATAATAAGCAAATTGGCTATAGACCCAGCCAGAGTGTGAAATCTCTCATTGCTAAGGGATGCCCACGCGCATATTCAGATGCTCTCCTGGCACACTCGGAAATTGGTGTTTTGTTTAGAGAAGAAATCAAGCAGCTAAGGAGGACTACAGAGAGGGTCCCTCCCGGGACTACGAGAACCACAGCACTGACCTGCTAAAGCCTTCAGTGATGAGACAGGCAGAAAGGAGGCACAAAGACACAACTGGGGAGCAGGAGAGGAATGCACACAGCTCCTTATCTTGCTTTTCAACACTTAAATTCCCATGGCAATGACTCTTTCCTTATCCCGAAAACAAGAGGACACTTGTGTAACCAGTGCGGGAACTGCCATGGGCAAGCCTCCTCTGCTGATATGCCCAAGCTTTGTCCGTGGCAAGATAACCTGTAGCAGCAAAAAGGTCGTGTGGTCATTCACCTCGTTCAGTGTCTGCTGATGGTGGCACAAAGGCACGCTGCTTGCGATGGGAAGAGCCCTGGGGACGTTGGGGAAAGGGACAACATTTTGTTAAGAGCCACCCAGAGGCACTCCAGGTGCTTTTTGCACAAGATACCCACCTAGCCCCAGGATACCCACACCCTTCAGTCACTGCCCAAAAACTCAGACAAACAAGTTCTGGAAAAAATCCAGAAAAACGGTCCTGGTTTAAGACAAGATTGCCCTCCGGCTCCCTGAAGCACTATCACACTCCCACGATGGGAGAAGCAGGCCTTCACCCCAGCCATTTCTGTTCACAGGAGGGGACAAGGTGCCCAACTCGCCTTCCTCAGCAGCGTGAGCTAAAACACCGGTGCGTAAGGCCCAGGCACCTCTTCCCGCAGCAGCCTCCAGCAGAGACGCAAGACAGACAACTGGAGGCGGCAGCACGGGAAAGCGATGCTGTGCCGCCGCTCCCCTGTCACAGCTGTCACTGCACATGCTTTGAAACATGTATTTTAAATTAAAAAATTCTCAATGCCCAAATGATACAGCTGCCTCAGCCATTAGAGGAACACCAAGAGCTGTGCTGCTAAGCCACTTATTTTAATAAATTAAGTAAATACAGCTTCTCTCATACCCACCACCACCTTTGGAAGAACCTGCATTTTGGAAACCAGCAAAGAGAGACCAAGCATGTGCCCAGACCGGTTTCAGGGCTACTTCGGCCCAAAGCACAGACACACAGCTGTTGTCCTCCAAAAGAGGCAAGAGCATCCCCACAAGTCACCCCACCAAAGCCCCAGCCCTGCTCTCACACTTTATGTTTAACTGCTGCTAACCGATGTGTTAAACCCCCCCTGGATTTATATCATCCCTTTGGTAGAATAAAACCATACGGTGCAACGGGTTTTGGTTAAAAGTTACGCAGGCATGCAAGGCTCAACGGTCCCAGGGTCTCAAAAGCCTGACTGTTGGCACTGACCCCTGCTCCTTCCCCACCAACTCAAAATGAAACACAGGGACATTTGTTGTAAAATCGCTTCACCGCAGGCGCACAGAGCGGGGACTGTGCAGACAGGGTGTAAAGCAGAGGTGGGCTCCCCACTGGAGGGGAGCTGCGCTCGGTTTCCCTTTCAGACAAATTTCTGAGGCTCTTTCTTCCTTCAGCACAGCCTGTCCAAGGCATATAAACAGAGAAAGTGAGACATTTCTGAGCAGAGGCAGGACCTCGGAAACCCCATTTCATCGCCCTGCAGAGAAAGGGCAATAACCCCAGCCTCCCCCCTTCGCCAGCAGCTCCCCAGCAGAGCCCCTGCCTGGGGTGGGAGCTGGCGGGGGTCCAGCCCACTCAGATACCACACCAGGAGCCTGCAGCTGCAGGAATGTCTGGAACCGGGCGCACACAGCTTTTTTTAATTGCATGCTTCTGCTTCCACCGTCTCAGTCTGTCCTGGCTGGGTATTTTTGGGGGTTGGTTTCTTTTTTTGTCTTTTTTTTCTTTCCTGCATTCTGCTTTTAAGTGGATGGGGGAGAGGAGGGGCAAGGGGAGCAGTTATAAGACAGGCTATTGCAATGGCATGCTCCCCTGCCTATTCTTAGGCTTCGAAGGGACACCCTCCAGGCTGGATGACCACAGTCTTATCTTACTCTTATTTTTGTGTAACAGTCGGGTTTTTTCAAACTCTGAGAAGTCAGTTTTCTCTGTTGATAGCGGTGAAGAAAGTAGGGCTCTCAGATAACACAAACCAGCGTGAACAAAACTGAAGGAACACATTTCAGAAAACCCTGACGTGCCTGAAAACCCAGCATGCAGGGAGGAGTGTTATAACAATATCAAGCTATGAAACATATTTTGGCAACGTGTCTTTTACAGCTCAAGAGGCTAAATGCTGCCCATATGCAATGGATGAGAGCACATCTTGAAAACTGAGCAAGTCCTGGCAAAGTCACATGCAAACTACTCAGATACGCCAGCTCTATCATTAAAACTCAGACTGAGCACAACAAAGAGGCACGTTCCAAGTGTAATACTGAGTTTGAAGCCATCACACCAGATTTCAAATGCAAAAGGAGTTCATAAACATGCACCCTGACCTTACATCCGATCTGTTCCACCAAAAGGTGCGGTTCAGCTGTCTCAGGCTCTTTTCAGCATCCCGCAGCATCAGTACTCCACATGAAAGAGCATCACCAAGAAAATCCTAGTGCTGCTGTGTCACTGGGAATTTTGAGATAAAAATGTTTAACAGGCATAACCTGCAGAGATGTGTGCCTTTCTACCAGAAACTGTGTTGGATTATTATTCATGTTCAATAGAAGTCACCATCCTTCCCACAGGTCACTGTTCCCTCAGAGAAGACAGCTTAACTCCACATCTGCTGCTCCAACCCAGTTCCATCAAGATGGATTTGCGGTCCACTATTCAAGCTAACATGGACCACTTTGGCAGAGCAGTACGAAGGAGCTATTCCAGGTTCAGTTATGCTAGCAGATCTAAAGGGGCCAGCCAGGGGTCTAGCATTCCCAGCAGAGCACACCTAACCAGAGCCAAAGTCACTTGTTAATTTCTTGCTTTCTCTCCCAACAGCGATTCCTGCCTTATTTCTTACCTGTCTGGCTGATCAGGACAAACCTCATTTAAGAGGTGAACTAGGTTCCACAACTTTGTAACAGTTGTTCTTCAGCAGCCCAAGCATCAAGCCCTGCACAATTCAAACTCTCCCAGGAAAGATGGGATTTTTTCTACCTGCCTCTCAAAACTGCATTGCTTACAGCAGCAGCCTGCCTCACAGAGAATTTCTTCTTGGACTGTCTGCATCCAAGGTCTGCCTTTTAGCTGTAGCACTCCCCCAAAGCTTGATCCCTCCAGCAATCCTTCATTACAAAGTCACCAAATCCAGAAGACAACAGAGAAGTTCTGCTTCATGGGAAATGATGCAAACACTGACAACGGGGTAAAATCTAGTCAAATCCTGCATGGCTTGTTCTCCTTGAGAGCAGATGCTCAGCCACATCTGCTGATAAACCTGCCACCTGCACGAGCACTGCCTCTGCACCAATGTTGCTACCAGATGAGACCAGCTTCCACGCCCAGGACTGCCTCTACTTAAGCTTTGGCTCCCACCAAGGCAAAGCAATTAGCGGACCCTCTTAACAGGAGTATCATTTGATCAAGAGGAGTTTTCCTCCAAGAGCAAAAGTTGGATCAGTGGATGTGAAGAACTTCACAGGAGATGTCCTTGTAGCTGTTGTCCCCTACAAATAGCACTACCTTGCACAGAGCACTGCTCCCTTTACAGGTATTATGAATGACAATTTGTGATTTAATTGCAACAATTAGCCCATTCTGGCTGAGGTCAGGTCCACAGAACTTCACTGAAGTGAAAAATGCACGTCTATTAAGAAAATAAAAAATAAGACTCATTCTTGCAGCAGATCTTTTTCAACAATACGGGCAACTTCATTTTCTGTAATTATTCCATAAACCACACCATTGAGGTATGTTAGTATTTATTTTCCAGACAAGGCAATGCAAGAAGTCACCTCCTCAAACTAGAGCACCATTTGACACTGGAAATGCAACAAAAACTTGAGTATTCCTATATTGGGATATGTAAATCTACCTATCTGTATGTATAAGGCTGGAATACAGATGCTCTGTCTTCAGCCCCAGGAAGAACCGAAACTAGTATAGAAAGCAGATGTCTTTAAAGGTTCCCTACAATGAATAAATTCTTCTTATATTCACAGGATGAGCAATTTGAGCTCTTGCAAAGACTTTACAATATTTCTTTGTGTGAAGATGCACTTTAAAGACCAATTTCACTGAATTGTCATCCCATGATCATACGAGCTAAAAACACAGATTGACTTGGACATCTTATCCGAGTTTGTGTGGCGTACTTGCAACATCTCCAGGGTGAACTGCTCTTCCTTAGAGAAGACTGTGTGGTTCCCTGTCCTTATGAGCTCATGGATCAGCCTGAAATGTCTCAGGCTACAGTGCATCCTGATCAGGACGTACTGTCTTACAATGTTGCAACAACAAAATTTAACTGCCTAGTGGGATTTTGCAGGCTACTTACCATAACCCTGAAATCCCTGACGGGTGGAGCTGTAAGAACTACCATAAATCAGCAGACTCAATCCTGCAGGCTGTATTCACAAGACTGCCACTGCGAGCCCTGGGAGGACACTAGCAATGCTGCTTCCTCCAAAGTGTGTGCACGTCTGTGTGTTGGGACACACACACGACTATTCAAGCCTTCCTACTGAAGGGAACATCTGCTTCTGGCATATGATGTTCCTAAATGACATAAAAAAAGACTACACTAGGTGGCAAAGTACTTTATGATCGTTTATGATCACCACAGGCAGCCTCAAACTGAAGTATCTACTCATCTCTGGACTATTTGCCATCCATCAGACACAAAGTACCCGACTTGTTTCTTACTACCGAAACAATCCAGACACGCTGAAGCAATTGGAAAAGAAAATTCAGCTAAGGTTCTTTTGGTAAGCAGCCTGACCACTGCAGTGCTTTTTTTCTGGTCTTCTATATATAGTTGTGACAACTGCAGTAAAATATTCGCTCAGGCGCCCTCCCATAGCCAGTCGAGTCTGTAACCATCCACCCACACCACAGATGTACTCCGAAGTTACAGATCCCTCCCTCCCCATTTACACAGCATGACAAGCTAGGATGCCACCACTGCAGCAGCGTTAGTGCTCCAGCCCTCCGACAAGATACCGAATCTATGTCTCCTGAGTAAGGGGGTGCCTATGCAACGCCTAACAAATAGGACGAGCCACTTGGATGGCATCTTAGGTTCAACAGCAGTGTACTACCCATGGTGTTCAAGCTCACTGTAGGATCAGAGCTGGCTGGCAACCACGAAAAACTCACAACAGGAATGATTTTAGTAAACAGTTATCTAAGTCACATTAAGCACTGCATATACAGGGGTAGATTGCAAAATATTTCATGATCCTATATTTTCTTCTTCACGTATGCTTCCATCTAGCAAAATCCCACAATATTAGTGAGCAAGATCTTCACTTTCCCTTATTGCTACGCATAATGACAACTAAGCAAAAGATGCACCTTACACTTACAGCTTCCAAAATTTCTTAAAGTTATCTAAACTACAGTATTTAAACATTATTTTGCTAACACACAAGTGCCACATTCTGGTATATTCTGCTTTGGACTGTACACTCCCACCCTTTCCCCAAATTACAGAAATTGTCTCCAAAATACCGCACACCTCCAACAAAAACAACACACCAGTGGACAGATCAAGGTTTCTTGCCAAGGCTGAGTGCACTCCTTTCCCTGGTGAAGAGGGAATCAAATTTGGATCTTCTGAGGTTTGCATCACTTTCTGGTAAAGGCACATTTTATCTTCTTTTTTTCTTCCTTTAATCCTCCTTCCCCTATAAGCCCAGCCAGAATCTCAATCAAAGTAAGCGGCTGAGCCAGCTTGCACTACACTTTATCAGTCAGCCTTCAACCAAAGCAAGCAACACAGACCACCTAGAGGTGCCTCCGACCAGCAGGCCCAGCTTTCCAAAGAGGCGTTGATACACAACTGCATGATGTCTGCCAGAGAAATAAAAAAGAAAGCACAATCTGTAGATAAAGATTCTGCTACTAAGTCACAGGTTCATCATACATATACTAGAAATAAGGAATAAGAGGAATCCAGCTTCATTTACTGATAACTCCTGTTTTAAGTAAGGTTACAGCCAGTTTCTACTTTCTTAAACCTCTTCCTGGTCAGTCCAACTAGTCTTTATTAAAGTTTTAAGCTATGAGTCCTCCTTGCTACTTTTTCCCCCCAAATTCAGTCAAACTGACTGTTGTCCAGTCCTTGCCCTTGCCTTGTCCCTCAGTCTGAACCCCCTAAAAAGCCCTCCAAACCTTAATTTGTAAAGGGAGGAGGTTCTCCTATTTAAACTTACCCAGCAGCAGCTGGCAGGCCTGGGTCAGATACATGAAAATTTAACAACGTAAGCTCCACAAGACAACCAGTGTCCACCAGCAAGGTAGGGAGCAGAAGTGACACCCCTCTGCGGTAGTCTTGGGCATCCTCCTGCACTGTATGGTTTCTAGGGCAGGAGCTGGCTGAAACTGCACACATTCCCCAGTTGCTCTTCTACTTCCCTCTGCCCTTCCCTGGACCCCCTCAACAAATCCTATGGCTATATCCTTTCCCAATAAAATACTAGAAGCCCTTTTTACTCCCCACAGTTGTTGCACTTGTGCCCTTTCATATGAGCCTGTTCACCAGTTTGAGAGACTGCGCACTAGACAATAGCGAAGAAGAGACCTACATGGGGCAAAGCTGCTCCTCACATATAATTATAAAGAATAACATTTTATAACCTTGTTTTCCCTCACTGTCAGAGAGGGATGGAAAAACTCTCTCCTTCCTCCCCACCTTTTGTTTGTTTTTTAAATGAACACCACCAGGACAGAAAGATTATTTGCTAAAAAGAAGTAGTTAACGCTGATCTTGAGCATTTAAATTTACTGCCTGTCAGCACACTGCCCATGAGGTCCTAATACAGAGGCCCCCCCGTTCACTCCCTAAGCGAGGAACATCCCTGTTTGGCTTGGCTCAGCCTCCTGAAGCGCTGCGTCACTAACTGGAAACGGGCGGGTTTGCACGGAGCTTCCAAGAAGAGGCTTGGAGGAGCGATGCAACACGGGCACCCCCCCTCAAATCAAGCCACGGAGGAACAGAAGACACTCAAGGAATCGGGTCTTTGCTGGGTCCAAGGCTAAACTAACTTGAAGCATGTTCTGGGAAAAGTGATAGTTTTGTCTGTATGTTTACTGACAGCTGGGGCTTAGGTGTCTCCATGGATTGCAAACGGGACTGCTGAGAGCCTCAGTTAGGAGCCTGAAGGCACTGGTTATGTTAATTGTGCCCTTGTACTTTACAGAAATCCTTGACAACCTGTTTAGAGACAAGAAGAAAACCATGACGGCTACCTCCTCCCTGCTGCTACAAGACACTGTACCAAGCTATATGTAACCTCAGGACTATTTCTACACCAGGCCTCTCTCCTCTCCAAAGTCCTGAGGAAGAGATCAGCACCTGTACGGGTACAACTTGTCATGTGGAAAAAACACTCCAGTCTGAGATGTTTCAAATATGTCTGCTTAATGCAAGAGCTCTGAAGCAAAGCATCACACAGACACATTTTAGATAGCCACAGCGCTACCTTAAAGCTCACAGACATTGCAGCATCTGCTAGCAACGTAGCTTTTGAAAGAGCCGTTTCCCAGCACCAGTCCTGCAGAGCCATTTCTCTTTGGTACGTATTGCAGACCACTGAAGTCACAGCCTGGTCTGTGCACAACCCGTTACACTTCCTTGCCCCATTTGCCTCCAGGTTTCTCCACACCCCTACTTGGTCCAGATTTTCTCTGGCATCTGCTCACTCACTTCAGATCATCTCCCCTGGCCTTTGACTCACATTCCTTCCCTGCTGCTAGACTAAACTGACAGAGCGCAGCCTGCCTGGCTCAAACACCAGACCTCTTGTCAGAGATCCACACAGAAACGTGAATTGAGATTTTTGGGACACTGGCCTGAAAGTGCATTAAGAGGGCTCACTTAAGAGAGGACACATAACTGAAGAAAGCCCCCTCCAAGACATTCTAGCAGTACTCTGAAAAGTCAGGGTCTTTTAAAAATCACTCCCTGTTCTTAGGAAGGGGCGGGGAGGAGGGGGGAAGCTTTACACCTCACTTGTGCTTTTATTTCCATATATTCTATTCTGTGTCTTGGCCATAACCCAAGTGTCCAACTCCCCAGAGGCTGCTGCAGGGGTGAGGGAAGCAGCCTGAAACAGCAGAACTGCCCCTCCACATGGTTTCCGTGTGGGCACACCTGGTCCAAGCGGAGATCTGTTCCTAATCTGCCAACCGCATGCTGCAGTGCCTACTGTTGTGAGGAACTCGGCTCCACTACATATGCCAAGCAGAAATGAGATAAGGCAGCTTTGCAAAGATAAACCTGATGTGCGTCAATCACAGGAGTGGCCTAAGCACACATCCAGGCTACAGGCACCTAGAGCGGTTTAAGGCGTTGCATGTCTTGTACTACTGCTACGCTGCTGCAGGTTCTTTCCGCAGCAGAATGGCAAAGGCAGTCACGGGAGCACTCCTCTGCTCCGCAAATTAACTAGGGCTGAAGAACCAGGGTTGCTCATCTATTCCATCCTCAGACAGATGTGAGTGGTGACTCCCACCTCCCAGCAGCACACGTAGCCTCAGCCTCTCCTGGTAGACCTAGCAGAGCCCGACCAGCCTGACAGGACCATCAAGCTGAGGAGCTGCATTCCCAGCCAGACCTGTTGCCAGTGCTTCTCCAGGAGGCACCCAGTGCTGAGCAGCAGGTCAGGAAGGGGCCACTTCATGAGCACAGCAGCTCCCCCCTGCACCATCACCACAGGCACACTGGAAGCTTTATGCCAAAAGGAGAAGCAACACTGCTTTAGAGAAACTGGGCGTTTCCAATACAGCTTTTAGACATTTTCAAGCCACATCTGCTGTCCACACTATACTTGAATAAAATATTTTTCAGGCTAGCACATTCCAAAGAAAAACCAAAACAGCACTACCACCAGAGAAGGTTATGCCACACCATGGAAGCACTTCAAGGCAGTGTCTTCTGTCTGCCAGCTACCTAAATACAGACCATGTCAAGGAAGAAAAATTACTCACCCTTCCCAAATGACCTGGGCACTCTCCTCCTCCTGTCTCAACCTGCACGCCAAAATTAAACACAAGTCCCTTATAAACTACGGGGAGACTGACCCTGCATCACATACAAACTACCAGGCTCGTTAAAATGCTGCAAAAGTTTTGGCTAGACATTAATAAGGTAAGGCCTGCCACAGGCAATGGATTTTAAGCTTCCTCCAGCTGGTGGTGTAGAAAAGCACAGGCTTGTAGTACTGTGGCAAAAGAGGCAGAGGGACAACAACAATCTTCCACTGTTAAAAACTGAGGTAAAAGTTGGTACCATTGGTACAGCTGGGATCATATCAGCCATCACGTTCCACTAGCTCTACCTTTAAAATGAAAGCTACAAACTTTCCTTTTTCGTCTGGGCATTCATCCCACCTTCTCATATGTTCAGTCTATTGGTTTTTCCTCATACCTCATCCTAAGTGCTTTGCTTTCCTCCTTTCCTCTGCCTTCTTTCGCCTGCCAGGGCCGAAGACGCTGGACAAACTGACACCAATCAGGTGTGTTTTAGCCAGTCTGTCCCAGACAGAGGTACAGGGAATACAAGGCCATCTTTGGTACTTGACTCCAAGAGGGAACATACATAAAAGTGGCCTTGTATTTTGGGACAAATGCCTTTTTCTACCAGAAATCTTACCCTTTCCTACATGCCTTGTGCGCTGTCCCCTTTTATACGTGCCAAGAGGTGTCATGATAAACAAGCAGTTCAAAATAGCTTGAAGAGATTAAAGCATTTACCTAAACTTCACCGAAATCAGTGCAGTTTAGGAGAATGACCAAATGCTATGATGCATTTGAACAGATTAAAGGAGTCACATAGGGTGCTGCTGTATGTTCTGCCTTGCAGTATCGAGAGAGTCAACAGGCCCAGCAATAAAGTTTTACAGCATTTAAAGCTAGAAAGGACTACGAAACCTTCCTAATCTGACCCTTCCACATGTTCCAATCCACTATGTTTCCCTGAGGTACCCTTTTATAGGGTCTGATAATTTGTCCTTTGTTGAAATATAACTTCCAGGAAAGAACATGGGTGTGCTGCAAAGACTGAGAAATGAGCATTTTTCCCCAACTCCAGTATATTTTAGCCCCCTTCTTTTGTTATGCTTTCCAGTTCTTCCATATCCTTTTTTAAGAGTTGAACTTCAGGAACTGGACACTGTGTAGTAGCACTGGTTTCACCAACACTGTATATTGAAGTTAAAGAGAGAAATTATTTTGAAAAACATAGATTTTTTTTTTTTTTTTTTTTTTTAAATCTTTTTCCTTCAGAATCACCCTAGCAGAGCACACGGAGTTGCTTGTCTACTCTGAACTCCAGACCGTTTTCCAAGTCCTGATTTCCAATATGCATTCACCTGTCCTGAGGTAAAGACACGTTTTTTGTTTATGGACACATAACTTGCTTCTGGATCATGGATGAAAATCTTGAGAAGCCTCCTGTCTGGTACCTTTTTGCAAAGAAAAAAGAAACCCGTCCTCTCACACCAATTGTCCCTTATTGACTTTGACTCAACCCTTTAATTTCACACATTTTGTAGTACAATTTTTTAATTAATACAATGAAATAAATAGCCAGTTACTTGCAAAATGTCTCTATTTACTTTCAATTTTTTTTTTTCCATCTCAAAGAATGAAATCAGGTTTGTTTGACTATATCTGCTTTTCACAAAATCCTACCTACTAGGTATCATATCTGTATCCTTCCACTCTGTAACTATGGAATCCTACAAGAGCTTTTCTGTATTTTTAAATATGTTTGGTATCAAGATCTCCGGTGCATTGTTTTTATTTCCTCCCCTTAACTCTTTCTTAATCAATTCAATGTTTTCAGACATTTCCTCATGATGTCACGACCCAACAAAAAATCAGTGCCAACAAGCCAAACTTCTCCTCTGGGACCTTTCAGCCTATATGGATTTCCAGTTATCCAGGTTTGTTGGTTCCAAGAAGTTTTGTAACCTGATTGCTGACAATCATTAATTTTCATACTACATCATAAAAAAGTCCCCTTTCTATTCTTACACACGCCAACATTGTCTTTTCCCCTTGGATATTCTTAGCTGATCATCATCAGCGACTCTCTACTTCACACTGATTCTTTTTTACTCTTCTCTAACCTGTAAGTATTACTTGGGGCAAAAAGAGAAAAGGTATTTTCAAAGAACATCAGTAGTTTAAAAAAGGAATAGCATAACAATAGCTTAAGATTCATAATCCCCGTCATGATAATGTAATTTTATTCCAAGCACAATGCTCTGAAGGGATCTTACTGCGAGTACAATGATATTCATTATCCGTGTGTTACGAGAACCACAGCTGAAACCAAAGTTTTCGTAGACTCTCTATTCTGGTACTGATACTGAAAATTACATTATATACAACATATGAAACTGAGAAAGAAGCCTCAGTAATATTAGTGTGAGCTTAACATAAACTGTTCTGATCATATCACTTCCACATCCTCTTCCAAACACCTGTCAAAGCAATACGCATTTAATGTTTTTAATCTTTCCTCATAAACCACCTACTTCAACCCCATACTTTTGCTGCTGTTCTTTGAATTCTCCCAAATTAGCCTCTCTTTCAGATATCCAGGTGTCAAGAATTGAAAAGCCTACAGCCAAACTGCAGCATACGGACACCTACAAGCCCCAGGTTTCCATGCATCTCCCCAAATAGTACTTTTCAACACCTTAATCACCACTATGGCAGTGGCACAATTAATTGGCCATGCACAAGTGGCCAGTCGTAACCCTGGCTCTTTTGATATATGGACTTTACGGCTTTCTGCACTAAGTAACTGCTTCAGTTGTCTCTTCCCTTGGCCTACAGCAACGCAAGTTTCTGCAGATTCTCATTTCTTGTCTATATTTCCAACCTCCTTTTTTCCCCCCAAATACCTGCAAATTTGAAACAAAATCAAATGAGTCCAGATGTTCCTTGTAGCTCCATCCCAGCTACCCTATCACTCTTAAACACTGAAGCCACATCTTAAAACCAAATAGGTTCTTTCATCCCCAACTAATCTTGCCAGAAAGCTGTTCCAAGCAATGTACCAAGGAGAGGGTTGTCCGTATGCCTCTCTTCCAGCTTTTTCATTAAAGCTAAAAAAGATGTTTTGGACATGAAATGCCTTTAATTTTTTAGAAAAGAAATCAAGACATTTACTGCACAGTTTTCAAGGTCAGTGCCACTTTTTTGTTGGTTTTGATCTTGCAGGCATGTTTGTAGTTGAGAAAAAACAGCAACATAAATTAAGTCCATCTTTCCCCTGTGGTTTTGCAACATATTTCTAACAAGCCAACAAACAAGCAACAGCAATAGGGAAACATTCTCAAGTCCCAGAGCAGACTCCCTGCTGCGCTTTTTCAGTGGAGAAAGATAATAGTCAACAGGAATTCAGTTGAAATTTTGCTCTGAATTAGCACAGCCAAATGAGAAGCCACAAGTCACCCTGGGCAAGTACAAAAGTAAGACTTTTCTTTCTCTTTTAGTCCTTTTCATAAGCGACAGCATCCACTGAAAGCCATCAGGAGCAAATCAGCCAAATAGAAACAGAACTGCAAAAGCACCGCGGCACAAGGAGAAGACAAGTTTCATATTCAGAAAGCTCGCGCCTTAAAAATAGTGCCAAAGCTCATTTCTGCTAGGCCTGTTTCTTCAGGGAGTCACGCCTGAGCGGCGCCTTCCAGCTGTTGGCGGGGCGAGCTGGCTGGGCACCCCGAGGGCAGGGCTGCGGTGCAGCGCCCTCGCACATCTGGAGCCCTCCCGCGGCCGCCAGCTCCCACCCTCCCCGGCTCGCTGGAGAGCTGTTGTCATTGAGGTGATAACCATGGGCCGGAGCCTCCCAGGGAGCCTCGGCTTCGGCTGCTTCAGGGGTGCTGGGAGGGAAGGGAGCAGGCAGACATGCAGGCATCGGTCTGGAGAGGCAAGGGTGGAAATGCTTTCCGATGAGAGAAAGGGCAGATGGCCCACAGCCAGCCAAAAAGGACATCCCTAGCACAGCCCTCAGCCCCCACAGCATTTCACCAGGGAGCGCAGGAAGCATCAGAGCCGTATGTAGGCAGGGTCAGTTTGGTTTTCTTTTCTTCTTTTGAAAAAAAAACCCAAACAACTGTATGCTTTATGCCTGTTCTCTGAAAAACACAGCTTACCAGCCTGCCCCAAACACCACACCAGTCCCAGCCCTGAATCACGCGCAAGCTATGCAGGGGGGACGGCGGAGAGGAGGAGGGGAAGGGAGCTGCGGCACTGAGGAGCTCAAGCAAGACATACCGTCAGTGCTGATGACTAGGCCAGTTACACCCGTGATGAGAAAGACAGATGTTTTGCAGAGAGTCAGCGGCTGCCTCATATTAGGAGGTATGAAAGCAGACAGTTTAGACGTCATGTTTTCCTCAATCTTCACCCTTTGCTAGCCAGGACAGATCCAAGAAAGCCAGGTATCTGGCTGCAAGAAATGATGACCTTATTCTTGGTTCTTCCTGAAGATCTCATCCCGTCTGTAATATCACAAGCCTTCCCCAAAGGCAACAGTCACATCGCTGCTTTTGCTGTGAGAAAAGCTGGAGGAGCAGATCAGCTCTTTACTGCTCTTAAGTTTTGGTTCTACACATATTCACGCAAATCTTTTCTGTGGGTACCATAAGCTCCGTAAATGAGAATACACATTTTCAGATAACCCACACAAAATCAAAACTTTGCAAGCAGATTATTGAAGCCAATAGAAGAAACTATAGGAGACTGGGAAAAAAAGCAGCCTTGGGATAAACTTCCCCTTGTGCACAAAATTTGCTGCAGGACTGCAGGGGTGAAGGAACAGAGACCTGCTTGGTATTCAGGGCTTGGGGTTTGTTTTTTTAATTTTGTTGGCTGTTTTTCAGGTTTTAGGTCTACAAAACCTCCTCCAAGGTAGTCACACAAGCTACTATGCAGGGTGGTCTCTTCCCACACCTACAGTTTCAGGGTTAGCCACAAAAAGGAAATAACACAGGTAGTAGCCAATCCTTATAGGTATGAGGTTCCATAAAGACAAACAGCCTTGAAACAAATGGTGTAGGGTCTTACATGGTCCTATCGCATGATAGAAGAGCAAGTAGGTAAGGCGCACAGAATTTTATCAGGAAAACCCTGAACAAAATTATGGGTGCATAAACAAACCGCAACTCCAACACACGACTCTGCACATCATGTGTGCTGCACAGAAGGAAAACGTACACACAGAAACAAGCATTTGATCAGGATGGCTGGAACTCAGTTCAGTTTTCTTTTCCCCATTTCAGTAAATCCAAACCAGAACTGCAAAAAAAAACCAAACCCAAAAGCATTGCTCCTGTGAAACTGTGGTCATCAGAAAGAATAGTTTCTTAATAAAAATCAGCAAAACCAAGTGGCCTCAATCACTCAGTAGTTTAATGTGGACATGAAAAACTCAAGGATCAGACTACTGCCTAGCAATGCCGTGTCTAAATCTGAGCAGGGCAGTGCCTTGAGTCCAGGACTGCTGTGGAAGGAACCACAGCACAGCTCCAGCTGAAAGGGGGCTCAGGTGGTGTCTAGTCCAGCCTCCTGCCCAAGCAGGGTCAACGCTAGGCTCAGACCAGGTTACTCAGGGCCTTATCCAGTCAGGTCTTAAAAACTTCCAAGGAAGGAGATGGTGCAGTCTCTCTGGGCAGCCTGCTCCAGTGCTCAGCTATCCTCACAGCAAAGCCATTTTTCCTTACCAGTCTGAACCTGTCTCACTTCAGCTGATGTCCATTTTCTCTCATCCTCCTGTCACGTGGTGGTATAAAGAGCCTGGCTCTTTTTTCACTCTTTTCTACAGACCTTCACATCACAGCATCCAAACTTTGGAAAAGGAAAATTAAACAGGATACTTCAAATCTCAGCAATTTAAAGATGCTTTCCTTGCTTCACAAGCCACCACACGCTTAAAAGCATTTTGCCACAGCTGAAGACCCAGCTTACATCCAAAATCAGAGGCAGCACTCAACATCTTTGGTGCAGAACAAGGGCAAGTGACCTTCCCCCTCTCTATTGGAGATTAGCCCATCTCACACAAGGGAGCACACATCTTATCTCTGCAGGCAACCTCAACTCCAGCAAGAGCTGGGAGATGGGTGCTCCAGGGTGTCACCAAACAGCCAGGGCTTGTCCTGGCAGAGCTGCAGGAGAGGAGCGAGCCCAGCGTGTCCAGCTCCAGGTGAGCCACCAAAGCTTATCAGCAATATTGCTCTTTGCCCCTACACTACAGGGGAGACGCCTCCACCAACACCAACTCACTTTCCTCCTGCATCTCTGCTCAGGACACATCAGACTTCGCAAGGAAGGAGGCCTGAAGCTCCCTAAGGCACCTGCCCAAAGCTCCCTAAGAGGTTACCAGAGCAGCCTGGTCTCTGTTTCTCACCCCATATGACTAACAGATTGCGTGAAAGGACAAAGTCAGCTCCAGCACGGCTGCAGGGGAATGTTTTTCCTTGGCAGAGAGGAAAGAGATGAAGTGGGTGTCACATTTTTCCATTAGATTTTTGCTTGTCACCACAGCAGAGCCATATCACATACAGAAGATTGAAAGCCAGTTAGCAGCAGATGGCAAAAAAAAAAAGTGAGTCGTTTCCAAGACATAGGGAAGGCACAGAGAGGTCACTGGCACTATTAAGCTACACATTTGGATGGATGGCAGCTATGGGGACAGATCTAGTAATTCAGGTCTATCCCATTTAACCAGCCTTTCCTTATTTTCTCACATTGCCTTCTCCGCTTCCCAACTCACCCTCATGAGAGGGAGCACTGCTTATTTGATAAAGCATTTATATCCTCCCTGCACACATTTAGCACTGATATATCTCAATTCAGTGACTCTGTTTTCTGCGGTTCCAAGCTACGTTTGACAGCTCACAGACAGAGAGAATGACAGTCCCTGCTATGAAGAGCTCAGTGTCTCAGACTAGAGACAGCGGACGTGATGCCCACCTCTGCTATGCCTCATTAAACCTCACCATTTTTGACCTGTATTCTTTACTGCCTATTACTCGCTTAAGTGAGGTGAAAGGGTAACATATTTGCCAGTAAAAATGTGGCCCTAAGCCAAGCTTATTTTTCACACACTGTTTCTGTCACTTTCATACAAGACAAACAATTTAGCATCCAAGACAGCTTGCACTTTTCACCAATACTCGGCATCATGGAGGGGTGGCAGTACCATCAATCAGATCCAACATCAGTGCTTCTTTGACCCTCAGGTCTGTCCGTTTCTCTGCTACATATCCACACTCTTCTCAAACAACCCTTTTTCCTATTGATCCTTGAACACCTGCCTCCTCCAGGTAATCCTCTTTCTTTCCAGTGACATCCAAATAATAGTCCACTGGTATCAAACACACACATGCACACATCAGGATTACATCTGAGCACAACCCATAAAGCTACCCAGATTATTCCCACTGCACATTCCTTTAGCCCCAAATGCAGTTCCACCACCCCTTCCCCAGCCAAATATTTCTACCTGCCCGCTCACGACAGCACCAGTACCTGGGCTGCTACAAGGTAAGCTGCGTCAGGTAACTGATACCCCAGAAAGCTAATTTCTTGCAAGAAAGTCATTTTACAACTGGATGAGCTCCCAGGCAGCTGCCACAACAGCCTGTGGTTACATCCAGGTGCAGAACCGCACTGTCAGGTCTTGTTACCCAGAAAAAATATAGCCAAAGGGCATCCAGATCATACTGATTTCTCATCTCCATGATTCAGAGAGAGATGACTAGAGAGCAACAGCAGAAATGAATATGCCCTCCCTGAAAAAACAGATGCAGAGCTCTACTGTGAGAGCCCCCTCAGGGACCCACCCGAACCCATCTCCCTTGGAAAAAGGAAAGCTGCTCTAGGGAATTGGAGGAGTTAAAGGGAAAACCTCGTAAGCTCAGGGTAGGCAGCCAATACAGCCTGTGAAAAATATCACTGAGCTAGGTTAGTCACCCTGTCTGACTGGCTATCAATAATTAGTGAAGTCTCACCCACAAAGTGATCCTTCTCCAAAAGGGAGAGAAGACAGAGGAAACAGATGATGGATGTTTAAACCAGGTATTACAAAGTGACTGGAAAACAGCTTTTGGGAACACAGGGAGGAAGGAGTACAGACAGCACTGAAGGACAGCAGGGCCTGATAACTGATACTTGGATACAGCACAAAAAAGCAGCATCTATCTGCAAGCACAACGCCAGCAAGATAACTTGCCCGGTCAGAGACAGAGGGCTACTTTCAAAGGACCATCTCTTCACTTTCAAAGCAACAACCAAGTATCTCAGAGGTGCCTTGGTAGCTGAGGCACCAAGAGAAAACAAGCCTACAGCGACACAGACGGCACAGCTCTTCGGAGGGATGAGTAGCTAGCAAGACGCAGCAGGAGCGAGGTGCCTCAGTCCTTACTCAGAGCCCTGGGTCTTCAGCCCCTGCACGAGCAGGGCCATGGGGGCCGCGCTGCCGACAAGGTGCTAGCTCACAAGGCAGACATCCCCCTGCTCCTGCTGTAGCGAAGCTGAGCACATCCACTCTAGCTTAGCTCTGCTAAGGAGCCTATTAAGGGAAGCTTGCAAGCCCCTCAGCCCAGGGGCACCGCCTTGTCTCACCGCTGCGCCGTACTGCTGCGCACAGTGGCTCCTAAGGCGCTGAAGCAATTCTATTCTGCAGCAGTTACTGCCCTCCCACATCTGTCAGACAGCTGGGACATAAAGTGGCTTTGCCAGGTGGTGGTATAGGTGACAGCCACGCAGCAAGAAGCAGAGACAAGGTAAGAGATGGCCAGAACTGGTCACACATTCGTCAAAGGCCTATTTGCTTTATTTTTTTATTTATTTTACAGTTATCTTTATTTTATTTGTCACAGCTGGCATGGAAATGATCTGATCTCATAGCACACAAGCAAAAGTATGAAGGCAGACTTGTGGGGGAGGAGAAATACAGCATATATCCACTGCTGCAGCTGAAGTCAGTGCACCAGAAAGCAAGAGGGACACAAAAAAAAAATCAAATCAAACTGCACATCCACAGCTGGAAACTGCAGCTAGTCAGATCGGCCTCCTCCACAGACATAGATGATCCTAAAAAGTGAGACTGCTTTAATAAAAAACTGGGCATCTCCCGCTCAGGACAGTGGAAACTCACTTAACCCCCAGCTATGAAAGACCCCAAAGAAGGGACTCTTTACAGTGCGAACAAAGACCTGCAAAGACCACAAGTTCCCCCCGTCCCTGTAGATAAGTTCGACAACTCCAGACACAGGAAAACCCTGTCTGGTAACACCGTGAATGAAATTCCTTCACTCCAGCTATCGCACATGACCCGCTCCATGCTTAACAACAACTGGCCTTCCAAAGTAAGGAAACATTTACAGAGGACAGTGCGGATCAGTCACGTCCATCAAGAAAAAAAAAAAAAGTATTTTTGTACATTAAACGCTGGCTTTTTCTTATCTACCATGCTCCAAAGTCAGTCCCAGGACAGAGTAATATTTTTTCCAGCTCCCGTCCTCACTGCAGATCAAGCATTTCACTATACAGTTACAGCCAGTCCAAATGAAACCAGCCAGCAACTCAATACTCTTCTTTTTCTAATTTTAAGTGTCAGAAAATATGAAAGTAAAGTTTCAAAGTATCACACTTGTGTTTATCTCAGCTTTTAGAAGAACTGTATATCATTTAAACCCATTACAAGTACCTGACATGTTCCTTGGCAAACAGGAGTGGTTTTCTTATTTAAATTCAGGAAGAAAACAGGGGAGGAGAAATGGCTTTCAGTGCAAAGCACTGAACACAACTAGTTCTGCTGTTCAGCAGTTGTGACAGTGATTTTTTTTTTTTTTTTTTTTTAATATGGAAACGCATTCTCAAAATTTAACACTACTGCTTTGTATGAAGTTTGTATACAACTATTTAAAAATCTCACTTTCACATTTCCCCTCTTTACTGGAGGATTTTGGCAAAAATTCTTGGAAGTACTGACTTTACAAATATTTCACCTAAAGTTAGCTGTCTGGTCCTCCATATGCAGGTGTATAGAGAAGAACGAACGAGAGATTTTCAGCTTGCTTGTTAATAGGCGACAGGCCAAATCCCACTTTCAAATAAATGAACTACCTTCCTCTCTACCAAAATTAAAAAAAAAAAAAAAAAACCAGATCAAACTATATTGACACCAGATTTTACAGAGATCTACATGCAGCCACCACAAAATAAGATACAGCCAGCTCCACATCCAGACATGCTGCGGTAACCACAACTTTTAATTAAATACACACAGATTGTAAAAAATCAAGAACTGTCATCCATTCAAATTAACTAGTGCCACTGCCGTACTCTGAAAACTAGAGACAGTCCCTAGCAGCTCGTTCAGAGGCAGCATTTCTGCCGGAGTCGTCAGAAGATGAAATAACAGCGACCATCGCTTTTGTGGCAGAGGAAATGAGTCAGAGCAAGGTCCTGGCGAGGTTCAGAGGCTTGTTATGGGCAATTTTTATCTGAGGGAAAAAGGCCAGCTCAAAGTTTCCCCAGCTCATCTTAGATGACAGTCACGACCCTGAACTCCAGCATCGCTGAACGCTAACCTTCAGGGGCAGATTGCTTTGGTTTTGCTCTCGCAGGGAGATGGCAATTTGGTAGCCAAGGCCTGGGACACCACCTCCACTCACGCCAACCTACGCTGCACCCGTAATTCCAGGGCTGAGCTGCCCGTAGCATCAGCAGTGACATGGCAACAGGCTTGCTGAGCTCAAACACCGCTCAGAAAATGGCATCAGGGATGTGTTAGTTGAGGCATTTCAAGTTTTTCATACAAGCTCCAAGTCCAATAGTCAGCCTCCTCAAAGAGTAAGCAGTTTGGGCTACTTAGCATTTGAAGTAACTTTCCGTTAACTACTCATCATCAAGACACTCAGGACATGACATCCGGGGATTTAAACCTAAATGTTTAAGCCAGTCGCTGCCCCCAGGTACCTGTAGGGTAGGTGTAGTTCTACGCCTGCAGTGCCAAGATCACAGTCGTACTTACATTCAGCTGCATTTTGCTATCATCTGGAAGAAGCAGCAGCCAGCAGCTAATGTGTTAAAATAACCATGAAGATGGGGGGAAAAAAAAGACTGCCTCCTCAGTACTAAATAAGGGGGTTTTAAATGTCAAAGGCTCCTAAGAACCATCTGCCTTTCAGCTCCCATCCAGCAATGGGACAGGTAGTTGGCATTTCACAGCGTGTTTGTCAACAGACTTATCCATCTGCATCAGATCTGGCATTTGTCACAGAAGATGCCACCCCAGCCGGGCCGCACACAACCGCGGATCAACTCCAACGGAGACCCACGACCGCAAGCAGAGCTCTGCCACTTCAAGCCTGCCCGCGCCTTACGGGACGTAACAGCAGCGGCAAGAAGGTGAAGAGTTTGCAACCTGGCCATGCTTCTGCTCCCTTCAGGTAGGGGCAGGCTTTGTGCTTCCTTTCTGCTTCACTGCCAAGATAAAGAAAAAGTATACAATAATAATACCTTGCACAATACCGGCGTATGGTATTACCAATGCACAATCGTAACAAGCTACAGGGCATATGGAGATTATATATGCAGACACGTCACATATGCCATGAATGCACCTCTGGGAAACCCTTCAGCCTTTTCTTAGATGGGAAACTAAGCCACTCTGGAAAAATAACTGCTACAAAGCTATCTGGCATCCAGGTGATTACTAAAAACCATGAGGACTTCAGTGAGCCACCTCAAGGCCTGCTGCCTGCCAACACCAGAGCTGAGCTCCTCGAGGTCCCGCTTTCTCCCAGCACAGCCGATGACATCACCGACAGCACCAGCAGAGCGAGGGAACGGCTCCTCATGCTGCTTCAGGCACTGGTGAAATCATCAGCTGTTAAAGAGAAATGTAAATCCCCGGGAGGCTGGATTTCAGCCCTGGTAATTACGGCAGGCTGGAACAGTTTAAAATAGAGGTCGAGTTTTTAAGTGCCTGCATACTTTCACACTTGCCTACTAGCTTCAAATCAACCAGACTCACAAACAACCTTTGTGGTCGTAAAAAGGTTAAATTTTAACTTAAAATAGACAAAAGGCAGCTGGCACAGAATTCTCGCCCTCGCCCAGCTGTGCACATGGGTCCGACTGCCGAAGGACACGGGCCCTTCTTCCTGCTCGTGAGCTCTCGCCTTCGTCATCGTCTCCCTCCTCCCCCTCACCAGTCCAGCTCGCTCTCCTAGGGCTTTGTGACTATCCCAAGCACCTTTCCTAAGCCCACTCAGAAGTTTTCCCAAATGCAGACTCGCACACCCAGCTATGGGACACCGCAGGAGTGCGCAAAGACCAGAAGATGCCCCAGGGCACGTGTTCCTCAGCCGTGAAGATGACAGCACAGGTGGTGGGCACTCGTGCAGACGGAGCGTAGGAGGGCCTCCTCATCACCTTGATCTTTTCGCAAAACACCCTGCACTAAGTTTACAAACACAGCAGAACCAGTTGGGTCAAACCAGTCCTCCCAAAGGGGAAGTATAAGCCAGGAGAAGAACACGTTTCATCCAGAGGGGTTTGTTTTGTTTTTTAAAATGATTCTATGAAGTTTTGGCCAGAGCTAAATTGAGAACTTGTGTTTCATGATATCAAGCACAGTATTTTCCTCCACACAGCAGAACGCACTGTGCAAAAGAAAGTTCAACAGGCAGAAATGCATGCTTTTCTTCCCCCCTACAGAATGATAATTTCAGAAAACTTCCCTTTTTTCATTTAAAGATCTTAATACCCCACTACACCTACTTTATCTACAGCATTTTGTTGCTTTTATTTTTTTACTGATAGCTTCTTTCAGAGGAATTCCAAAAACAACAAAAAAGATAACTGATTTCATACTTTTTATTTGATTTTAAGGTAGTCTAAAGAAATCTTAAACTCCTAAAAAAACCCCAAACAAACAAAAAAACCACACAAACAAATCAATGGTAGAATGTTACTCCCAAAGGGGGGGGTGGGGTGGTGGTGGTGTCAGAGCCCAAGGTTTTACAGATCCAGCTATGCCCTGCCTCTTGCAAAACACATATCATCGTAGCGTTTGAAGCTTAAAATCCCCAATAAAACTTGAAAACAGCAGAGGGAGAAGCACCCCATTTCCATCTACCAAACAGCCAGGATGTTTTGTTTGTCAAGCTACACTTCAAACCAAGTCCCAGGTTCCTTGAAATAGGGCAGAAAACACACATATCCGTGTCACTGCAGCCACAAGTTCTAGCCCAAGCACAAGATCTCCTTCAGGGCACTAATTAAAGGAATATGAGAATACTAAATGAGAAAACAAAAGTTAAGAGTGGCAGCTTGATTCTCATCACAAGGATCCAAACAGAGCCGGAGGAAGTATCCCAGCACAACTGTAAACTCTTAACGGGAGCACTCTCCAAAGGGCCTCTCATTTCATTCACAATGTTGTTCTTAGTCTTGTTAAAGGAAAAAAAAAACACAAGAAAACAGCTGTTTGAAGGAAGAGCTTTCCATTGTTAAGTGTTCCTGCTGGCTCTTTAAAAAAAATAACCCACCATAACATACGATTGCTTTTTCCCACATCCACCGAAAGATACACATTGCGCAAGCAGGCCCAAGAGTTTTCACAGATAAAGAAGCCAAACAATGTTTAAAGACAGTCACGCGTGCAGCGGGCTTGCTTCCTGCTGAAACGAGGTTTGGAGCTTGTGACGGACATGATCCCGGATCAGTAAGGCCACCGCGTACCGCACACAACAAATAAGGTTTTCCTTGTTTGCCTTTCAAGACTAACACCGAGATCTCCACACAGTGCCAGCACGCTGCCTGCCTGCACACCGCGCTGTGGGATCACCACTGCTCCCACAAGAAGCAATTGGTTCCTCTCTGTGGGGTGACCGTATTTGCACCTCACCCTCTTAGGTGCAAGAAAGAAACGCAGAGCGCCCGCCAGCACCTTTGCTCAGGCACTCTGCCACACGCTGGGCACCGCCACCGCGTTACGCTGGCTCTCCATTCGAGCACGTGCTCGACAACTACACCGTGCTTTGCACAAACAGTGGGCCAGAAGAGTCTTCCGTGCGTGCTGTCCCGAAGTGGTCCAGCTCACTTCCACTTCGGATTTACCTCTACACAGCTTTATAAAGTTATCTCTCTGTGCTTGCAAAAAGCCTCCAGATTAATAGAGAAGCAACAGCGCAGAGCTAACAGCATGCGTTTCCTTGGGATTGTCCTAACTATGCATTTTACACAAGCAAACATATGACGAGTCCAGCCAAAAAATAAAAAATCATCAAAACTTGACGTGCCGTCCCGCACAGCCAAGGATTTCATGAGCACCTTTAGAAGCCCCCTCACAGCACGCCTACGGCACAGCTAACGCTCCTGACACCGGCACGATGGCCAGCGGCCAGGCTCCAAGCGCCGGGGGAGGAGAGCGAGCCCCTCAGTTCACGACGCCCGTCCCGGCTGCCGGGACAAACCGGGCCCTTCTGGCGCTTCCTTCCTGCGCTGCGGGAGCCCGGGGAGGGGGACGGTCCCGGGAAAGACGTTTTGGAGGAGGAGACGCGGCCGGCGAGTCTGGAGCGGACCCCCGGGAGGAGCAGGCAGCGCTGAGGGGGGAGCGGGAGCCCCGGCCGGGCGGAAGGCTGCCCGCACCGGGGAGGCGGCGAGGCCTGGGCCGGGCTCCCGGCCTGCGCAGGGGGCGAGGGGCGCGAGACCCCGACTGCCGGGGCCGCCAACGGCTGCCCCGGCCGCGGAGCGGGGGAAGTTGTGACACCCCGGCGCGGACGGGGCGAGCCACGGCCCCAACGCCTGCCCGGGGGCGCCTCGCTCCCCCGGCGGCACCGGACCCGGCGAGGCGGGCGTCCCGGGGAGAGGCGGCGAGTGAGCACCTGTTGGCCGAAAGCCTACGGCCGCGGCGCGTCTACCCGCCTGGCACCGACCCCCGCGCCCGCTGGGACACCCCGCCCCAAGGGGAGGCCGAGGCTGCCCGGCACAAACCCTGCCACGGCCCCCCGAAACGCGGCTGCCCACGGGGGGCGTCTCAGCCACACCCTCCCCCCGCCCTCCCGGCGGCTCCAAGCGGGCAGGCGCCCCCGGGAGCCCCCCCCCCACGGCTGCGCCCCCGCCGCTCCTCACCGTGTGGCACAGCAAGGTGTCGGGGTCGGCGGGCTCGCACAGCTCGCTCAGCTTGCGGTCCCAGTGCAGCAGCGGCGGCTGCTCCCCGCCGCTCTCACACACCTCCATGGCGGCCGCAAGCAACGGGGCACCCCTGCCGGCTGATCCACCGCCCCCCTGCCTGCCCCCTGCCCACCCGCGGCGGCCGGCTCACGCCGCGCCGCCCGCTCCCATGGGCCGCGGAGCCGCTCGCTCTCCGCTCCCCGCCCCGCTGCTGGGCCCTGCGTCGCGCTGAGGCCGCGTCCCCGCGGCCGCCCGGACTGTGCGGGTACTGGGGCGGGCGGGTCACCCCCGCCAGCTGCGCGCCGCGCCCCCACCGCCCCGCGGCCGCGCCCCGCCCACGCCCCCGCCTGGCCACGCCTCCGCCGCCGAGGCCGCCAATCGGGGGTGAGGAGCGCGGCCGACCGGCGGGCCACGCCCCAATCGGCGCTCGGCGCTCGGCCCCCGCATGGCTCCAACTGTGGAATGTGGGCGGGGGCTCCCCCTCCGCGTCACGGCAGGGGGGAGACCCCCGTGCCCCGCGCGGCCAATGGAGCGCGGGGGTCGCCGGGAGCGACGGGCGCGCCAGCCAACGCGGCAGCGACAAGACTGCAGCCGCCGCGCGCCGCCCCGCCCCCGTCGGGTGGGTGAGGGCGGGGGGCGCTGCGAGCCGGGGCGGGCGGCCGGGGCTCGGCCGGGCGCGCAGCGGCGCCTGCAGGCCCGGGCAGCTGCCCGCCGCCGGGCGGCCCGGCCGGAGGGCGCCGCGGGGCCTGCTGGGGGCGGTGCGAGCCCCGCCGGGCCCTCCCCCGCTGCCTCTTCTCCAGCGGTTTGTCCGGGTCCCCCAGCGTCCCCCCCGCCACGGTCACCGCATCGGGCTGAGGCAGACCGAGGGGTTCCCTGCCCGCGGGAGCGCCGGTGGGAGGCGGGCAAGGCTGGCCACGCTTCAGTCACAAGGGGAGCGTTCAGGGGGACCCGGCCGGGGCAGCCCCGGCAGCTCCCAGCCCCCCCTCACTGCCGCTGCCGCGTTCACACAAACTTCAGCGGGTTTATGGGGCTTGAGGTGTGAAGTTACCGGCCACTTGGTCTTCTGATTTAATTAAAAAGGAAGCATGAAAATGGGAAAACACCCACGATTTGCTACGACTGGACACAGCTTACCTGTTTATTACAGACACATCAGAACGTACCTTGTAAAAAACAGAAGTTTTACGATGAACTGCACTTCCAAACGCTGCGCAGCCCCGGCATTCGCAGCAACGAGTCCTCTGCTGACAGCCCGGTACCTTCCCAGAGCACTAATCAGCCAGCAGTAAAAATAATCCCAGGCAATGGGAAATTCTGGTATTTTAAGACTTGCTTTCATGCCAACCCGGGACAATGCTGACATTTCATCATTCTTTTTAAAAATGAAAGATGCCAAATCTGTATGATTCAAGATGCTGGGCATTCCTCAGTGCTTCATTTCAGCTCCCGGAACTCAATCAAGGCATTGCGCGGTGGGTCAGTTCAATGCTAACTGGCATTTCCAGGCTGCCTTGTGCGTGAATCGTAACTGGATTTCCTGACACATTCTCTCTCCTCTAAACCTCCCATTTAGAGTTCATCTCTTGGGGCACACCACTTCCATTCCCTCGCAGAGCAAACGCTTGTGCGGCGTAAGGGATACAGTCCTCGCTGAGGAGGGCCTAGACTAGCCCTCCGAGGAAAACAAAGGCGTAAGGACTTCCCAGCACCCACCAGGCACAACAGCAGCGAAAAGAGGAAAAATAATGGTGACTTTGTCGGGGTTGACCCTTTAAGATTTATTAATCTTTTTTTGATTTGATAAAAAAAAAATTTAAAAAGTGTAACAAAAGCTACATTGTTTGGTGCAGAATATGAAGGGGAAATCCCTAACTGCCCCAACCAAAGATCTCCTGCAACAATGAGTTATTTTAAGCCCTTGTGAAACAAGTCAGTCCAGTATATGCCCTCATCAGCACGGAAAACATCTAAAGCCAAATTACTAGCGCCCGAATTGCTCCCTGCCACCTTGGCAAGCCTGACCGGAGGTACAAAATTCTTGTGTCGTGGCACTGTCAGGCACTGTTGTCAAAGCAATTACATCGTGCCAGTCCTGAGATGCAGATTGTGAAACTAGTAAAGGTCAGTTCCTTATCCAGAAACAACCGTGTTTTCATTGGATGTGTTCTTACTTTCAAAGCTTTGGCAGCCTTGTGATAATCCATTGAACAAAAGGCTCTCCATCACTCTGTTGGCTGACATTAGATCCTTCTAAAATTACTGCTGTGACTAGAGAATTTCTTTGGGCTGGGGCACCAAAATTAATGTTTTGCCAGCGTGAGAAGCCTAAAGGGAGAGCCATGTTTGCCTTATAAGCCAACAAAATAAAAGCCACCTTAAAAGAAGAAAGAAGGTGCTGACTGGGTGACTGCAACTTCGTTTGTTGAACATGCTGAGGATGAGGGTCTCCTAAGGACTGGTATTTGACCAAGAGTACTGGGCTGAACTTTCTCGTCCTAACACGTTTCTCAGGAAGAAATACTTTTTTAGGAAACAAGTTGCACAGCGCGTGCTTCTGTCATTCCCCCTTGGGTAAAGTGCTGACGGGAAATTAGGCACACTGGGTAAACAGCACACTGCTTTTCCCAATGGCTTCCGCTCTTCCTGCATCACGTAAAATTGCGTCCCTCTCCCCTCTGCACTTCCCCAGGGTTCTCTTGTAACATTGGTACTGAGGCACAGCTGCTGCTGTGGTACACGGTGCTGCTGAGTATTCGTAAGCATCTTGGAAAGTTTCTTTGGCCACCGAAATATTTTGATACACAGAGACTATCCATTTCTGGGGCTATTCACTAATACAAAACATGATATATATATAAACTGGGCATCCTGTTCCTGCCATATTATTCAAATTAGCGTTCAGGGCTACACCTCATTTTTGAGCTTCAAAGTTCCTAAAACTATTCCCCGAAACTCAGTAAGGAAATACGACCAATCAGCCCTCTATGGGGGCAACTAACAGCACATAGACCGCACCAAAGTTTTTGTGCTGTAGCACTAGTTATTCTTGGGAAAAGAAATCTGTATTAGACGTTTCTGCTAAAAATTAGCAGCACATACGGGGCACCAAGAAGAAGGAGACAAAAGTGGAGGAAATTAATCCTTTCCAGAGAATATTAATTATTCAGTGTCCTGATACAACACATGGGATAGCAGTTTAACATGTCATGTGTTGCTGCTCAGACTGACACTGCACCAGAAATCAGGCACTGTGGAAAGCACCCCAAAACCAGCAGGAACATTATACAGGCACAACTGTCCTCCTAACTTTTTCCTGTATTGCTTGGAGGATTTTAAATTGCAGATTTCAATAGTTACTAGCACGCTGAAAATCAAGGCTGTTTTTCCGTGTTTCATAACTTCCCTCTTAGAGCAGCTTTAGTAGTATTTTTAAGTTCCAACTCATCTCAGTCAGAGCATTTTAGTTTCTCCTTTTGTGTATTTCCTCACCACAGACTTCTGAACTGGGTTTGAACTCACTCTCCAGCACAGGGGAACAGTACAAAAATTGACTGACAATCTACACGATAAAAAGGTGAGGGTTTATTCTCTGCAGAGATAGGGCTGAGGGGAGAGGAGAGCTCAGCTTTCTTTCACTGAGCATTCTGTCAGCAGAAAGCCCATGCAGAAAAAACATATAAAACCCACACAGAAAACCAAACTAGCTAAGAAGGAGAAGGCTGTTAAGGTAGAACTCCAAACAAACACCACTTCAAATATCAAAGAAAAAAGCTAGCAATAATACAAGCTTAATAAGTCACAGAAAGCCTGGCAAAGGAAAGGTGCTCTCTTTTCCTTGCAGATCCGTGTTACAGAAGCCACAACTCCTGCGACCGCATCATTACTCAGTTCTCGATCAGGTCAGTTGCACAAAGGCTCATTAAATATTTACAGGTGACATTTTTCCGACTTGTGACAACCAGGATCAAGATAACCATCCGTTTTCTACAGCCATTCTGTTCAAATAAGTTTGAAAAGTCAACCAGCAAGAAAAGAACAAATAGCAACAGAGCCTACAGGATAACAATTGCTAGGGTTTTGACCAGCTACAAATGAAAAATCTTAGCCCTTGAAAGCCATAGAAAATGGTCACAGTTAAGAGAAGGTTTCTTCAACAAACTTAGCACCTCTTAAAGAGTACAGGGCACAAACTTCAGGACCAAAAACACAAAGAATGACCAAGCGATCAATTTCTAATCACAGTAGTTGCTGGAGATTGTTCTGAAAGGGCAAAGTATGGTAATGAGCGGATTTTTTTTATCTGGGACATAAAGCAACAAGCAGAAGAAAGAAATCTCACACACACTAACACACACTTCCCACAAAAGGATGTCTCTGCAGAAACCCTGTGAAAGTTGATTTCTTTGTGTGTCATGTGCAAAACACATTACTTGTACTATCCAGTACCTGGTAATGCACTAACAAAGCCAATTTCTTGTGTAAATGAGATCTACATCACACTGCTGAGTGGAGCAGCTCACCATCACCAAGATAAAACAGCCACCAAGTCTTAGTTTGTACATACAGGCACGCTCAACGACTTGGCAAAAAGGCTTCCACCACAGAAATTTCAGAGTTAAAAATAGGTGTGTTTGCGAATAGTGAAGTTTTCTTCCCACAATTCTGGCCTTATATTCCTTTCCTGACATGAATACTCGCAAAAGAAGTGGGATCACCAGTACTGGAGACAGCCTACTACTAAAACCACATAACTGGTACACTGACAGAAACACAAGTTCCCTTTACCAGAATATTCCTACCTCCCGTACCCAGGGACTTCTCAAAGCACTAATTCAGCTTTCGTGTCTTTGCAATTCACGGCCTCTCTGCATGGGCTTTCACCAGGCTCCCACAGGCACTGCTGGTCCCCGCAGCAGAGCTGGGACAGGGCTCAAAGACCTGCCCCCTTCATGCAGGGCACCGTGCAGTCACCAGGATGCAAGTCTTTTGGGTAGGTTAGAACCCAAGCCAGGTACCTGCTGGTAAAAAGCTCTAGTTCCACTTCACCGAAATAGCCCTCTCGTTACCCTCCATGTTAGGTGGGGTTGGGGGAATTGTGTCTGTGCTCCCAAATACAGGTCACACGTGAATTAAAGTTGAAAAAGTTCCTTGCTCTGTGACATAGGCACAATGCCCGTGGCGTCTTCCTCAAACCAGAGCACTACAGCCCCAGAAACAAGCACAGAAGAGGGTTTCCTTACACCTTACACCAGACTGACAGAAGTAACTGAGTGGCATTGAGCTGCGCTGCAGACCGGAACAGCTCTGTCTCAGGGCTGTTAATAAATGCTCCAAATACTTGGTTAAAATGCTCTGTCATTTTAAAAAGAAAGCATCTCTATTTTTTATCTCTTCCAATCTATCTCCATAAATACATAAAATAAATTCCTTGTTAAGGTCAAACACTTCTAAATGTCCCAGTTGATGCAAGCAATCAGGGTTTGCCTAATCCAGTTTACACAAGAGGTTAACATGGACAAGCAAAAGCTGAATGCCATTTACCAAGGGACAGCGTGGAAAAATACTCATTGACGAGTTATAAACAAGGTATCACTGTATTTTAACTCAGTAGATACCACTTCCATTCTTTAACATTTCCTCACAGAGCAAGTACCTAGCCATAAAAAACCCAACCCAGATGCTATAGGAATGTTGATTTCACACCTGATTTTCTCATAACCAAAACTACTTAGTTATAGATTAACTTTACCCCATAGCAGCAAAGCAGACATATGAGGTGAACGCACAACAAACCTTTACCACTGGTTATTTTTTGCTTTAACTACGTCTATTGCTAACGCAGAATCATTTGTGAAAAATCTACTCTAATGCAAAATCATGATGAATACTCAAGATACTGCACCACTTTTCAAACAGTGTGTTCTCAAAGTAGGACTGTGTTGTCTTTGTAGCAGGCCAATCTGTAAAAGTGTACTAGCAACTTTACATAGAACAACCAGAAAAGCAAGCAAGTTAAGTTCTTGAGCAAATATTTTTCTCTGTTGGCACCTAATCCTGTACCTTGTGCTAGCTCAGCTCTGTCCCCATCCGGAGCTGGGGCAGAGACTGGCATGAGCCATTCAGCAGTCGCTGAGAGGAGTTCTGGCAGTTCTGGCCACTCCATGTGCAGCAGCAAAGGGAACCATCGCTGCTGCCTCTACTCTGAGTTCGGAGTAGAAAGCCCGTTCCCAAGCTCCAAAGCAGACGCTGTCATAAGCTGTGTTGAGCTCCACCACCACAGCAGAGTGCAAAAAAGGAGGTGACCACTCAACAAACAGAGGCTTAGTGCATTCACTCGAGGCCTCCTAGATAGGAAGAAAGCTCAAGACAAATCCCAGCTTTCAGCTAACAGGAAAAATTTATGTGGACCAAACACAAACAGTACTGGCATCGCTACTACAGAAGTGCACCATCACAACTTCTCCCAGCGGTACAACAGGCTCAGATTGAACAAGAAGTAGTTACAGGAATTAAAAGTCAGAACTTCCTATTTAAAAAGATACCACAATCTCCTGTGGGTAATGACCCATTTAAGTAGCTAAGCATTTCCAGTACATCTAACATCTCGGTATGCCAGTGACAGGGGCTAGGATACTAGTTAAAGCATTAACTTCAACCAGAAATAAATACTGAACTGAAAGAACTGAAGGTTTTGGTAGTACTGACAATGCTCATAGAGAGAAGCATAAACAAGATCATTCTGTAGGGGGGAAGAGCTGCAAAAACTATAAATAAGCATGCTTTGTACTGGGCTCAGAGACAGACAAGATACAAAATCCCACCAGCTTTGAAGGCAGAAAAGTGTCACCTCTAACATTTCTTTCGCTGTTCACATTGCACTGTATTACAGTGGGAATTTCACCACTTCTCCATGTAATAGAATGAAACATCTTTTAGTTGTGCAATTTTTTACTAACAGTATTAAAAATTTTCAGTCTTCCTGACAATAAAACAAAGTTAAAGCAAAATAAACGCCCCCTCCCACGTTAACTGAGAAACCTGGACCAGGAATGTTTTTTACACAGTATTGCAGGCCTTTTGAAAGGAGCAGACAAGACAGTCATTCCTCCAGCTCCTCCTGATGGCAAACAATAGGCATAGCACCCTAACAAGGTCCTGTGACAGGAATGTTGATGTCATCATAGAGTCATATGTCAAATGCCATAATAATGAAGACCTAAGCACATGACCAAAACAGGGTTTAGTGAAAGACACCACCTGATTTCATCAAATGCTGTGATCATTGGAGGGGCAGGCGCAAATGCACAGGCAGCCTTCTCCGGGTCTGTGACAGAGAAACTCCAAGCTGAGCACTAGTTGAGGCCAGTGGCTCTGGTTTAAACTTATTGTCTAATTGACTTAATTAAGGAAAAATGGAGAATGACACCTATAGAACAGAGTGGGGATGGTAACAGTGAGAGGTGATTAGGCTGTCAGGCCCCACAAGACAGAAGAGAGACTGTTAAGGCAGCCAAGGATATAAGGTTTGAAAATGGCTGAAGATGCAAAGGGTGACTGCCATACATATTCATCAGCTCCTGAATTAATACAGCTGCCTGGGTTACCTTTTCTCTTCAGAAAGAACAAAAAAAAGAGATAAATCCAACCAATGATGAACATAGAGAAAGCACACAGGAAAACAAAACACACAGAGATACCCTATAGGTATCAAACATTTTATTTATTTTTTAAAGACACTACAGCAATACACATGATTACAGAATTATGAAGCACTATAAAACAAAAGGAATGAAATAGCCTGGGTCCAAGCATTAACGACCTCACACCTTTTCTTTCGTACCACCATCACTCAGAAAAATTACATTATCTGAAAAGAAATAAAGAAAATTTAATCTTCAGGATTGTTTTGTGCTGTTGCGAGCCTGCACACCCACAAAGACAACCTATTTGTGTTAAAATAAGCTGCAAAGACATGCATTTCAGAACAGAATAGTTCATAAAATAAAACAGTGTCCAATACAGGGTTCTTGCTCTATCTCCCCAGAAAGCTGACAATTCAAGGCAGCCATATATACTATGAAACAAGAGTGCTAAACCTGATGATCGCAGTCAAAGATACCAGAAACATTTTAAAATAATGGTTTAATTCTTTGACTATAATCTCTATCAGTTACAGCTAATTTCCTTTTCATTTTATCATTTTCAGTATGCACTACCATGTCATCAGCCTATGGGACTATAGGAAGCTTGTGTTTCATCAAGCCTCAGTAATTTCTAAAGCATCTCGAGACTAAGGATATTGAACATGAAGAAGAAATGATTAGGATAAATACTAATTTAAAAAAGAGACTTGCTTCTCCCTCCACTCCAGCTATTTATAAGCAGCAACATACAGCACTGCTAGCTGAACTGCTCATGTGAAAGTTTGATTACTATTGCTTTAAAGAGGCTGCATGGCAGAAACATCCAGAATTGTGGTTGTTGGGTTGGGTTTTTTTTCCTTCTCCTCTGGCCCAGTTTTTTTAGATCTAATTGTGTAGCAGAAATGTTTGCTCTACTACGCAATTATTTTAGCCCTCCCTCAAAAGCCACAAGATAGTGGCTCTACCCACAGTAAAGATGTAGGATGCTCACGCTATTTAAAGGCTCAAGGAAAAAGTTGAGTTTCCCAGTTCTCTTCTTCCTTGTGTCTACCCAAGGGACACGTCTACTCCCTATCCATTCTGTGCTCTTCTTTCCGCTACTGGCTACCAGACTGAGGTCTTTCTAAATCCTCCATCAGGTTATCCCCACATAAAACATCTTTCACAAACAGAGGTCCTTAAAGGTGGTGAAGCCTCCAAACAGGAAGAAAGAATTCCCTGCCAAACCGAGACAAAGCTACTAAATGAACTCTATTTTGCTGAGAAAAGGAATCTGCCTGACCTGCAGTACTACATACCAGTGTTCTTAAAACGCACAGTATCTCCCCGCTGCACCAACTGGTTTGTGAGATCAAACTATGCAACAGTTTGCAACTATATGCTCTCGTTTTCTGTCTCTTCACAAGCAGTGCCAGAGGACATCTAGTGGCACAGCCTATTCGTTCCCTCAAAATCCCCAAGTTTGGATGCTGAGGATGAAGACTTACCAAGCTCTATTTCAAAGGTCTTCTACCCCCTCTCCATTTTGAAAAGGCAAGATAGGCCTTGGTATGTTGTTCCTTACCTGCTATAATTGTTGTGGCCTGCCGCCTCACATTGTTTTTATCTGTATATTCACCATAATCTAGCTTCCCTTCAACATACAGTCGAGCACTGGGGAAAAAAAAAAAAAAAAACAAGAATTTGGTTCTGGTCAGAGAACCATATGGCTGTTTTCTCCTCTATATCTGATTCTGAACACACAGGCTCTTGCCTCACTTGTTTGTAGCGTATCTGATTTCAGCACTTATTTTAAGGCACTTCTATCTTAGTATAGCTCCTAGTCAGCATAATTATTATATCAATTGATTATTAAGACATTAAATCCTCAATGACATTTGTTATTCACTTACCCCTTCTTCACATACTGATATGTAACATCCCTGAGGCCCGGTCTGAAAACAGAGATCCTGTGCCATGTCGTCTTCTGACTGATATCACCTAAGTTACATAAAAATAACAAAGTTGGATGCCAAATCGTCTTTTTGATGCAAGCCTCAGAAATTAGTTTCAACATGGTGGTGTTCTCAAATTATGAAAAGCAATGTGAAAATGGAAGTATACTAGCCGTCACTCTCCCACACCATACTAGAACTCAATGTTCCACTCAGCTGTGTCCAAATGAAAGTATCATGCAGAAGCACAGTTCAAACCAAGGGATCAGATTTCCTGGAAGCCAGTGCTCGTACTAGAAGAATGTTTTTTCCCCTGACACACTCCACATTGAACAAAAGTTAGAGAAAAGGAGACATCTGTAGCTGCAGACTGATGGAAGAATCAAAGAGAAAATGTATCCTTCTTTTTTTCCCCTCTTGGAATACAAATAAGGGTATGGAACCTGCTATACACCTCTGGCAACCCCCACAGTGGAAAACTGCCAACTCAACGCTCTTTCCTCTCCTCCAGAGGAAGGTCGACATGCAGTTCTCTATTCAGTACGTGCTGCTAGGGATCAGTAAGAGACACACAAATGCACCAGCATCTCTACTGACCTCAAAGGAACTTCCCTGCACCCGAGAGATTTACACAGCAGCCTGAAGACAAAGCATACTGCTACCAAATATGCAAACGTGACCTCAGAACGTGGCAGAAGCACGTTGCTCATTGCAGACTCACCTCCCTGGGTTACCTCACTTTCTGCTGTTCGCCACATCTCATTGGTTGCAAGAGAAAATATGGTCACAGGATTTTTTCCATCCACTTGCCTCATGATAGGGTCCTGTCCAACCCGACCAAGTAACTGAACACGATTCATGGCTGAAATGTGAGAGAGTAAATACATATACAGGTGAATTATGATGCTTCTAATCATAGCAAGTCATAAGTCAGCAGCTTTCGTCAAGGGCCAGAACAGTAACTTTCTGCACCTCCTAACCATTTTTCAAGCTCTTGTGACTTTTGGCTTATTCAGGCTCTGCAGGTGGTTGACTGTGCCTGTACTATCGTTATCACTGCTGAATAAGCTAATTTAGAAAGCTAAAGGTTCTTTATTCTTTCTGTTCCTTTGTCATCTTTTTCACAGACACATCCATATGTCACTTGAGACTATTTTGCATTTACTTATCTTGACTTTTATTTTTTTCATCATAATAAAATCATAGCGTTGCATTGTTTTGTCCTTAAAACAATACCTTTAAAACAAGAAAGTTGCATTATTACACCCTGTCCTCCAAATTAGAGGGTCACTAGTTTTTATACAGGTACCAGGACCACGGGGACACAATTTACTCCTTCTCCTTGTTGAAGGACAACTGGAGGAGGTCAGGGGAGCATCACTCTTGCACAATGAGCATGTGAACTGAATGGTAAAGTCTGAAGTGTATGCCTGGAGCAAATCATGCTGGGGCAGCAGCACCCAAACAAGCCCCCCAGGCACATGGGAGTCTGAGAAACAAGCACACAAGACATCTAAAGGCAAGTATTAGAAAACATGACAACAGCATACTCAATTCACTGCCATCGATAAAGCACAACTATCTGCCTTTTACAGGTTGTACTCCATGTCAGGGCTTTTTTCTTTTCCCCCTTACAGGCTGTTTGACTTCACAAAGACCAGACAGGAAGCTACTTAAGAGTCTGTTTGTTAGTTACTGCATTCAGGAGCTACCATTCCTACCTGTTTCTCTCCTGGCATATTTCAGCCATTCTAAAACTGAGATAAAAACCAGGAAGAGTAACAGCTAAGTTTCACCTCAGGAGCTACTCACATCTTTCAAGTACCAATGAGCCAACGGTATCAGACTCATGTCTTACGAACTGGCGGAGCACCTGAAGGAACAGACAGATGTTAGTTTCCAAGACACAAAGCACAAACAGTGTTCCCATGTTTTTACACCTCATTTTTGGAACACTTAGAGGTTTTGCAAGTACGTTCTTTTCTGGTGACTTATGGGGGGAACTGAAGAAATCTGTTCAGCTAAATGAAGCCAATAGGATTATTTAAAGACTATTTGATTAAATTTGGGTTAAAAAGCTGCCTAGGAAAAAGAATGGCCCAAAGGTACATCTCCAGCAATTATTTTTGAGACATGCAGTAACTACTGTTTTTCTGTAATACATAAGGGGGAGAGGCGGGCGGGTTTGAAGCGGAGGGGTTGTTTAGTTGGTTGGGCTTCAGTTTTTGGAAACAAACAGTTTTGATAGTTGCATCAACTTTCTGCTCCACTTCAGAGATTAACAAGATGTGCCCAAAATGTACATCTATCCACCGCCATAAGCAGTATGATGCACTGATAACCCCTCATTCCCAAGCAAACAGCAAAGCAAGGCCACAAAAAAAAAAGTGTGCTGCAGCTAAACACAAGTGAGAAAAAAAAAGGAACTGACTTGATGCTGGCAAATATCATGTCCTAGAAGAAAGGAGAAAAGAAAAGCCCAGGAACACCTCTGCAAGAGGCCCATGCGCAGGAACTGGAAGAAAAGCTCATCTCCTACAAAAAGTGGTTGCAAAACTTAAAGGAAGGCAAGACCACCAGTCCAGTGTGGAACTAAGGAGCTAGACCAGAGGAAATGCAACTTGCAAGAGTTCTTTGGTATGTCTGCAGGGTTCATTGATGCACATGCAAATCATCTAAGAGTCATTCCACGCATAAGCCAGATCTTTTAGCACATCATGCTTTCAGTGCTGCGGTAAATGCAGCAGCAGCAGCTACAGCTGGTTCGTGCGGGAAAAGCCGCTCGCAGGTAGCACAGCCCAGGCCCTGCGAGCGCCCGGTCCGGCAGCAGAGCGCTCCCCCGGCCCTTGCAGCCCGCGCTGCGGAGGCCAGCGGCTTCCAGACCCTCGGTTACCCCCGCACGTCGCGCGTTATAACGCGGCAACGGGGGACGGCAGTGAAAACCGGCCTCCGTGACGAGAAAGTTCTTACAAGCCCCGCGGCGGGCCGAGAAGGGGCAGGAGCTGCTTCTCCTCCTCGCCGCCGCCACCCCCTCCCCGCGGCGGGAGGGCTTTTAGCAACACCCCCCACCCCCACGTCACACACTAGCGACCCCCAGCGCGCTGCGGGGACCCCGGGGACAAAGTCAGGGCCAAACTCCCGCTGGGGCCGCAGCCTGGCCCCGGGGGCGGGGTGGGGGGGGCGCGCCGAGCGCCGCTCCCTCAGGGAACCGTTAAACCGTCACCCACGGCCCCGGCCCTCCTCCCCACCCCCCGCATGGCCCTACCTGCCACGCCGGTCGCCGCAACATGCCGCCGCCGCGCCTGCGGAGGGAAAAGCACGGCTGAAGCAGCGCCGGAGGGAGCCCCGTGCCGCCGCCAACACCCGCCGCCCCACCGCCCGCTCCGCCCGACCCCCTCGCCCTCTGCCACCTCTCCCGCCGCAGCCCCGCAGCACCCGCAGACGACGGAAGCGGAAGGGACGCGATGGGTCCTGCGCAAAGAGGGTCCGGGCAGAAACGCGACCCTCTCCGCCGCCGGCGGCTCTGCGGGGCGGGAGAGGGCAGCGCACCGCGGGCGGGCCGGCTCCTCGGCCCGTGTGGCGGCGGGGCCTGCTGCGGGGCTGGAGCGGGGTTCTCCCGCCGCCAGCAGGGGCCGGCGCCTGCCCCCAGCCACCCGCGGTCACGCTTTCGCCCACGGGTGATCGAGGTCTCCCGGCTGGCGGGGAAGGAGGCCCAAAGGAAAAAAGAAGTCACTCCATCGTAGGTAAAAGGATTAAAATCTTTATTTGCACGTTTCGCTTCTCAAAGGATAGGATCTAACAGTTTAAAAGCCAGCACTGTCCAACATTTGAAAACAAGCTTCAGTAAAACCTGAAAATAACCGAGTTACCAACCTAACACTCTCCCTCGTAACAGTACGACGTTCATGACCAACAACCACAGCCAGACATACACCCGACACGGATTCAGAAAGTTACATTAAGCAGGGGGGTGAGATATAACAAGTATTAAATATACACACTTTACATGGGCAACTCCAAAAAACTGACAAGGCCTAAGCAGCCCTTTCTGATTTCCCTCACCTGAACTGATGTTTGCAGGCAAGCCGTTGCACCACGTGTAAGACATGGGAAACAGGTTCACTGACCCACCTACCAGCACACGACAGGCATTTCGCCCAGTTTAAGCAAGAAGTCCATGCCGACCAACATCAAACAAGCCAGGCATCAGGGACTCGTTTGTGAAAGCTTAACCACATCAATTACTTATACTGTGCTTGTTGCTGAAAGTTAAGGGAGGGAAGTTTTCCTTCAACTTCCACAAATAAGGCCCTCTTAACTCAGGGTTTCCTTTTACTCTTTGTCCCCTTCAGTGAAATGCCACTCAAATTGCATCCAAAGTCCACCAAGACCGCTGTGCAACCAGTCTGTCTCCTGACATGTAATTAAAACTGTCTACCATAGTCTCCACCTCCTCACTTCTAGGAGGACCCAGCTGTAGATGCTGCCTCCATGTACAGCCACTATCTCCCCTCTAAAGATACACAGATGGCCAGAGTGTTAAGACCACAAAAACATCATCAATAACAGGGCCCAACTAAATAAAGAGGGAAGCGAGTAGAGGAAATGCCATCCTTTCCCTTCTATGAAAAAGCTATTCTTAGTCAGGAACAAGACCAATTACGCAAGAAATTAAAACAGGTAAAAGACTGAGGACAAAATTCTTAAATCCCATGATCTGACACTTTTAAGATAGCCATTCTTCCCTCAGCCAACATCTCATCATAACAACAAGGGAACCAAAAACCACAACAGGGAGAGCTAATATGGGGCACTGGTCTGTGCAGACCCTCTGCTTTTACAAGGCCATTCAGCAGCCAGAGCTTTTTGGACAACACAGAAGTTCAGTAACCCAAAGTAAAGCTAAATGAGCGACAGCTCTTCCCTCCCACCAGGCGCTTGCTCTTCTGCTTAGAAGAGGTTTCAGACTCTTGCAACTTGGCACTTCCTAGGGGCTGGTCCTTCATGAGGGTCTGGGCAAGGCGGGCTGCTTTAAGTTCCCTGCAGGGGGGAGACGGAAGGAAGAGGAGAGGAAGAAAACCACATCATGCATGAATCCCCGTCAGCTACAGAAGCAAGCTATGAACAATTGCACAAGAGGGTTACTGCGGTACTCCAGCATTGCTGGAGAGTGGTGACTTTTGACCCCAGAGGGCGACATGAAGATTACTGTCGGTTTCTCTAGAGTTTCTACTTCAGAACAGATCAGCTTTGAAGGTTTACCAAAGAAAACTATGCATCAGGTTAGCAACACACACCTAGACTGGCATGAGTATGAAGAGTCCCTAGCTCAGTTTTTCTCCTATTGTTTCAGATATTTGTGATGGGGGAACTTAGATCAGTGCCATCTCATGCAGCACAAATACCTAATAAAGGCACATGCTTCTTTTCCATTGCCTTTTCCCCTGATGCTTGCTGCTCTCCCAGCACTTAATGCTCTCCTGTCCACATGGAAAACCTATTCCCCAGCTGACTATTGCACTAAGAGGGGTGGTGGGGCAGTTCCTAGATCCCAGCACCTGAAAATGTTACTGCCAATGGCAGTGAGAGGGAGCACGGGGAAGAGGATGTCTGCCATCACCTGATATTTCTCTTCCTTCTGTGCTAGACCACTATCTCAGTGCAGTATCAATTCCTCATCTGCCCACTGGCTGCATAGTCTATCAATATTTTTCATCACCAGTGGTTGCAGTAAGCATGCAAGTTCACTGCTCTGATTTAGCCAGCTCCTCAAAGCCAGAAGCGAACTACAGCTGCTTGGGCACTACAAGTCCCCGCTACAGCCCCATCACCCTCCCAGCTCCAGGCACCGGAGCTGACTGGGTATTTCTGCACATTGGGTCTCCCAGCGCTACCACCCCCAAAGCCTGGTGACCAGCACTCATTGCACCCATGTCTTCTCCCCTTTGTGCCCAAGCCAACCCTACCTTTCCAGCATGGCAGTCTTGCACTTCTCCACATTTAGCTGCTTCTGGAGCTGCACAGCTTTTCCATGTGAAGGACGGAGAACTGGATGTTTAGTAAGAGCTGTAGCAGAAGGTCTTTCCACTGGGTCAGGATGGATCATGAGCTAGAAGGCAAAGGAGTTCAGAGTTTAACACTCCCTCTTGTCACATGCCTACTGGAAAAACCTCTGTCCTGTCAAGACTACTTCCTCACCTTGAGGAGTTCAAGAAAGCGATGAGGAAGCTTCTGGGGGATCGGTGGGATATTGCCTTTGCGGATGTGGTGCCACATGGCCCCATTGTGAGGCAGCGGTGCTGCGCCAGCCGCGAGAGCTACTGTGAGTGCCAGGGCAAATACGTCTGCCTTTGGCAAATAGCAGTATTGCTGCGGAGAGAAGATCAACAGTTATAGAAAGGGAACGTCTTGCTGTAGTGAACAAAGGTGAGTTGGGATACCAGCTCAAAAAGAAACAGCCAAGCAAGTATACATATGACACTGCCTTCACCATCCCAGTTAGCTGTTTTCTCCTCTTTAGGATAAACATCATGGATACAAGTAGTATTGGTAACTAATAGCACGTTAGCTTTCACCCAGTCAGGAGGAGCTTGCAGCCCACATTAGGATCACCGCAGCAAATCCAGAGGACAGCCTAACAAATGTGTGCCTCCAGCCTTCACCACAAGGCAATAAGCTAGCCATGCCCAGCTAAAACTAAAGACTGCATGTGATATATTGACCTGACAGTTCCTAAATCCACTTGCAGCACAAAAAGATACTGTCACTTACATACCCAAGTTGATGAACACGTCCAAGCTTGTTGTTACATACTGACTCCCTTTTTGTTCGCTGGCCAGAGTGACAAAACTGCAGCCAGTTTGAGAGGTGCATTGTGCCTCCCACCTCTCCAGACTACCTGATCAGTGCTTGTTGTACAAGGCATTTGTCTGGGTGCGTATATATTCCTTAGTAGACACAGCCAGCAGTTTAATCTCAGCTGGCTGCGTAACATGAAATATCTCCAAACTGATAAAGGTTTTGTCCCATTCATCCCTTGCAGGTAGAATAGTTGCAATAATCTAATGATAAAGTTACTTATGAAGTACATTAAATATTCACATGACAAGACTCATGCCTAACACTCTTAGATTGTTAATTTTGCCGATTTCACAACGAGACAAGAAAGAGGAGATAAGGCAAGGAATATGCCAGACTAATGATTTCACTATAGCAGATCTCTCCCCACTTGCTCACCACCCTGTTCTCCCCACCACCCCAGTAGCAGCTGTACCTCTTGCAAAACCTCATTGGCCAAAAACCGTCTGTCTCCTTCCTCCACCTGGGGGTTTGTTATTGATGTTACATGGCCAAGGTCACCTGGACAAAGAACAAGCAACTAATGGAGCAAACTGATGTAGATCTCATCCATCAATAAAAGCCTGCATTTTATAGGCACTAACAGAGCAATCGGGAAATACTGAGTAAGAGAGCAAGCCTGCTCCTACTTGGGAATTTGGGCTTGGAAACAAGCACATGAGTTTTCTAGGACTTGTCTCCTTAGAGGAATTAATTCCGGTAAGTAGCAGAGGCATTCAGGACTATGCTATCCGTTTTGTATGCAAGTCTCTTCAGCCAGCAGGACAGAGCAGTATCAAGCAGTAATGAGCAGCCCTAATCTTAAGCCAGTTGTAAAGTAGACTAAAACCTACCAATCTTATACACCACACCAGAAGAGAATTCATCTTCACTGTCACTCTCTTCCTGCCCAGCAGGGCCCACAACTGCCAGCTTGTGACAGATGAAGATATTACCTGCAAGACAGTGAAGTTTAGCAATAGTGTGGTAGCAGTAGCCAGACTGCAGCAACCTGACAAATTTGTAAAAATCCCACCTGTCAAGCTAGTTAAGCTTTGCAGCCAGAGAAATTCTGCACACTGCTTCCCACCCGTCAGTCTGCTTTCTGCCCAGCTCACGTATTCAGCAATACAGCTGACAGAAGGCAGTGGTACCTTGTGCATAAGATGTCTTAGTGTAATCAACTTTTCTGCCCCTCCCTCTGCCCCCCAAGCTAGAAGCACGATTTCAGCAGGAAAAAGGAGCTCTGCCATAGGGATGTAACTATGTGGCTGGAGGGGGAGCATCGCTCTGGAGGTGCCCATCCCTCAGCTGCAGAGAGGAAAGCTTGTTACTATTTTTCCACAGGAACTTAATCCCTCAGGGTAGGTACAATAAATACACACTTCTCACTCCAGCTCTCACACACAAAGGTCAAGCGCTGTGCAACATGACAGAAGCAAATAAGGAAGTCCTGTCTTCATTAGCAGCCCTACTTGCTCCACCAGTATGAAAGTGATTCCCATGAGCCAACATTATGAAGATCATGAGACAGAAGTAAAATGCTGCCAGCTATCAGAGAAGGCTCAGTTTTAGAGCAGCAGTAGCGGCAAGATTAAAAAAACCCACAAGACATTCACCTTTTAGGGCAGGATCCCTTTTCCTTTGAAATACTGTAATAGGTCCAGTCAGAAGGACCTATTATAGGTCCTATCCCCAAAGGGTCACTTGGAGGACCCTTCACAAAGGAGGAGAGCACTATACTTACTGGGTTTGATATCCAGGTGCACAAGGCCAGAGTTGTGGATGTATTTTAGCCCCATGGAGACTTGTAACAATATTTCTTTCAGCTCTGCTTCTAGGAAATACTGGCCAAGCTTTGCATTTTCCAGCAGCATGTCTTGGAGACTCCCACCTAAGTGAAAACAGTCAGTCTGAGACCTGACAAAGACTTTATGGAGCAGCATGTTTGAAATAGCTCAGTAGAAACCATTGCCCAGAGCACTTGCAGGCTTGCTAGTGACAAACCCTGACCAGACCAGCTAGATATACTCTAGTGATCAAACTTGGACATCACCATTTGGCTTCAGCCTCTCCATTGCCTCGGAGCACCCTGCCTCCTGCTTGCCAAGGACTGAGCAACTGCAGTTCTACCTACAGCACCAGAAGGGCTGCCTGGTAGTGATGCTGCTGCTGCTGCAAGTGAACAGTGGAAAAGTTAATTACTTTTGCCATGCTTACAGGCAGAAAACAGGTATATGAATGGTGGAGCAAGGAAATTAAGCTCCCACTAGCAGATTTTTGATTGAAGAATGTAACATTTGACACAGAAACAGAGTTTTGTTGATCTCCATTAAGGCACTCTGGCTATTTCAGGACTAGCAAATACCATGGCTTCTCTCCCATCAGCCTGCCTTTCACCACTTCTTTAGTCTCAGATGTTCATCCACTGGAATGCAAGACATGCATCAATGCTGCAGCAATAATCACCACGTTTCATGGCTACCTCCGCCAGATTTGAAGTCATTACTCCAAACAGCTATTGCCACTCATCATTGAGCCCCAAGACTGCCACGAGCAGTTGAAAAATGAGAGCTATATATTTGCCTTCAGCAACTCTGACAGCCACAGGTGTCTTTTCCTATTTCTCCCAAACAGTGGTACGGGCGAGGGCAAACCTAAGAAAGTGTACCACCCCGCTTGCAGTACCTCATTTACTGTTTACCTCATTATTTAGCTCTGTTCCTTTGCAGCTGTTGGGCCCTTTCTTCTAGCCAAGATGCAAGGTGCCTTCATCTAAACCAGGTAGCCACTCTTCAAATCAGTACTCCCCTTCATTAAGGGTTTGTTTCCAAGATACATGGCACTTAAGTTAGCTGCTCTTGAGTCACTCGTATCAGGCTTTACCTGGGCAGTCCCAGATGCAGCTCTAAGCATTGGCACAGGGAATACTTTTCCAGGCCAGCCAACACAGAGGAACAGTTTTAAAATCCCACAAATTAGAGGGTGTTCACTCCTTGTAAGACATTGGCACCATTCAGAGCTTTGTCTAAATTTTATGAGCCCTTACTGGATTCACCATGAAACTGTAGCCCCAGTGCAGTTTGCTTTGTTGTAAGCCAAAACATCCCATATTTAAGTACAAAAGAAGGTAACTGCACCCATCCCGAGATCTCTGCCTTTAACAATGTCACAGCTCTTACCATTGCAGTGTTCATTTTGGATAATCATGTGATCGTCCTCTGCCCACGCCGAGTAGTAGCGCACAACATGAGGGTGGTGTCCAAGGACAGCGTGAGCGTAAACCTCACGCAGCGCCAGTTGCCTAGAGAAGCGTGCACAGAAAAAGCAGTGGTGACGGGGTGCCAGGGTCCTGCTTGGGACCATGAGAGGAGCTCTGGTTTGTAGCCTAGCTTGAGAAAGGGAAAGCAGAGGTGTTTAGGACTTTCTCTTGAGTTTTGGCAGACAGACTGGCTCTCACAGGTGCTGAGGAAAAACCTGCCCTTGCTCAAATGTGCTGAGCAGCTGTCAAAAAAAAAAATCACTGAGCCAGTCTTTTGTCAAAGAGGCAAAGGCAGCTTCAAAGACTTTGCTTCAGCATACAGGACAACACTAGCTGGCCAGTACAGATCTGAGCAGTGCTGGCTGTACAGCAGGGCAGGGACATACCACAAAAGAACTATTTGACAGTTATTATTTTAAAGAGACTGGCTCCATGGACCCAAGGAGTTCAGGTAAGCTGCCATCTCACTTTGCCATGCATGTGGCTTCTTCCCTTTCTCAGACATTTATATTCAATAGTCCTAAAGTGGTAACTTCCCCCACCCTCCCAACTGTTACTTGGGAGTGCAACAGCAGCCAGTTTTTGCTCATGCCACCCCTCAGATACCTTTAGATCCACACTCCCTCCTTCCCCATCACACCTCCCAAGAACATGCCCATCATTTCAACTGGCAGTTTCTAGCTAGCACACTCACTCATCCGAGGATCCTGCCAGAGGCCTTTTGGAGCGTTTGATGGCATAAACACATCCATCAAGGCGTTTGATGCACTTGTAGACAGAGCCAAATTCCCCCACACCAATTTTTTCTAGTTCCAGGAACTCCTTCTTGTAGCGGGAAACCATATTGCTCTCTTTCAGAGGATAGCTCTACAAGGTCACAAAAACAGCAAAGACACAAGTATGAGTTGAAAGGCTCAGATAATAACATCTGTCATGTTTTTAGAGCTGTGTAGCACCTGCTCTCACAGAGCACCCATGTTGCTCCCTCTCCCATTCTGGATGTTCATCCAGGCATGTGTGCAGGTACGCTGCCAGTTCTTGAAATGCTACCTTCCACTTAGAGATGTGTTTTTTCTGATCACCTAACAAAGGTCATCTTGGCCTGATTTGGCCAAGATTTTTTTTTTCTTTAAATCATGACTCGCTAGCCATAGAGGTAGAAGTTGCAGCTAAGGAGAATTGTAGTCTAGTTGGCTGTATGGGCCAAAGCCTCCTTGTGTTACTACCGTCACCTCTCTTCTCTTGGCAGCCCTGCCCAGTTCCTAGACCCGTGGCTGATGGAGTCAGTCAGGGATCAACAGCAGGCAAGAACAAAATACTTTTCTTTTGCCCAGCCACCGCAAACTCGAGAAGACCTGTTACCAGCCTTGGCAGGTGGAAGTTCAGCACCTCTGGATTAGCCAGACTCATGTACTAAACTTGTGTTCAAATGAGAGTTATTGCCTATTTTGAGCTTGGGAGAGAAGCTCGGTGCATTGGCTTAATGTGGCCCCAGCTACATAAGAACTGCTTTACTCTGGCAGCTAAAGTTGCCTGCAGCAAGGACATTCTGCATCAGTTCAGGCTCTCATCAGGTTTGAAGCACCAGCTGTTGACTAATAGCAGATTAGCAGGTCTCAGCATATCTGTTTGTATTCCCAGTGATTTCTGACCAGGAGCCACTTTTCCAAAGGGCTGAAAGGCTGGAGAACAGCTGCAACATTATTACTACAGTAATGGTCACTAGGGAAATAGGAGCTGCTGGTACTGCTTATAGAGTGATGTCTACTGACAGGGGAGATAAGTAAAGAACAGATAAGCAGCAGAGCGTGAAGCGAACAACAAGAGAATGGACTAAGTGATTTTTCTTCATTCTCCTGCATCCCTTACAGGGACAGTGGCTCATGTTGCACAGTGGTTTCCACATAAACCACTGCTGGGATTGCTGCTAGTATATGGTATATGACCTTAAAGGGTGGGGCCAAGGAGCTGGCCCTCACAGCCAGCAAGATGTGCCCCATATGAAATATCAGCCCTTCACAACAGGTTGTATTTCATAAGGCAGCTATGTTTTACAGTATCTTAAAAGCTCAGGGAATAAAGATACCTCCTAGTACACAATTTTAGACCTGTATTGTATGTTCATTCTAATCCGTACTGGAGCAGAATAATATTTCAGTGAGTCACGAGTTATTTGAGGCTTTCTTCTAAGAAAAACAATAATTGTGGTAGCCCCGGATGTTACCTGGGAGCAGATTTACTCTGCAGCTGCAGTTTTTCCATGGAGACTACTTTGTCTGCAATACCAGTCTCCTCGGCTAGAGGGTACCATTATTCTTCCAGTAAGCCTGATTATTTCACAATTACAATGAACAAACAATTCTACCTATGTGCACAAGACAGGTACTTCCTTCAAGGAGCTGCTCAGGAAAACAGATTTCTACCTCATCTGAACACAGATATTTATTCAGGCTTGGCTTGCTTTCCAGAAGCCAGCCAGGTGAGCCGCTGCCCAACAGATAAAACTGGGAAGGCGGCTGCAGGACACAGGTTCCCAACACCAGCCACCCAGTTCTGCCAGTGCAGCTGTGGGTACATGAGACCTCACACCCTGCCCCACGCAGCCAGGCCAACACACCTCAACACTGAGGTTTGCCAGCAAAGCACAAACGTCAGCAACAGCAAGAGAGCTTGGTTTTGTGTCATAAGGCAGCGTTTGCTGTCCTGTAGCTGCATAAGCTGTGGTGGGGTCTTCCCTTGGACCCCAAGGCACACAGACACCCCAGATGGACATTTTCCTACTGAAGGAGAGTGTAGAATTTGCTGCCTCGCTTCAGAAGTTTGCCATCGTGACTATTGCAACTGAAACTCAGCCCTCAGTACTTATCCACACCAGAACTGTTCAGCTCAGTCTTTCTGTTTTTGCAGTGCAGGTCTGTATATTATTTGCAATATAGAAACCACGTTCCATTCACACCCAAAGATTCTCAGTACACCAATTCATAGAAACAGCAATACACCTGCTGCTTTTCAAACCACAAAGGTACAGTCACTTATTTACACTAATTCAGTATAGTAACACAGTAATTGCTTTCCCCCAAGGAACCCATATTATATTATATTTCCTAGAAAGACCTCCTGACCAAATTTGATGAGTTTTCAGATTAGTTGTCAAAGTTTTTGATCTGCTTTAGTACAAGTTTCCTTTAGAGCTAGGAATCATTTACAAGTTCATGATCTCAAACAAATGTTAACATAAAAGGTTCAGCTCGGAACTATTCTATCATAGGTATTCATCCTCTGTCATGATGCCATGATTTAAATTCCAGTAGCAGAATAAATTTCATCAAGCACCAAGTATTTATAAGCATCTTTTTCTCTCTGTGGGTGAATACACAGAGACACTCACCTTGGTATGTAGCTCCTGTTTTATCTGGCTTCTTGGATCAAGATCCCTCCTATAACAGAAGTTTAGGAAACTCTGGATGTATTATTTCAGTACAGCAATCCAACTGAGATTTGAAATGAAAGCATTTTTCAAAAGAATCTCCAAACCTCACTTCACAGTTTAAAGATGTATTTCGTAGAGGAATAATACACAATGAGTTTCTAGTTGAGGCCTTAAAGACTGTAGTCCCAGGTTAGGAAGGCTTTGTTTCCATTTAGAAAGCCTCCACATACCAACTTTTGTAGTGCCCACTGGACACAGGAGCATCATTCTCCTGGCCACATTATAACTGGTGAAGCTACACAGGAGATGACCTTGCACAACAAGCTCCGAGCAAAAGAGAGAACTGCCCCACAGTGCTTTCAAGGGGGATACCCAGCTGAGCATCTGTTGCAGTTGGGGCTATGAAAGAAGCTGAACGTCATTGTAGCGCACAGGTATTTGACCAAGTTTGTGTCTAGGTTAAGCCAGACCAGATTCAGAACTTTTGCAGGTCAGCAGTAGCCTGTGCCCATCTTAAAAGCTGTATTACATACAAACATGCACGTCATTTCTTCCAAGTTGTGGGTGTGTGCATAACTGAATCAAGCTCCACTCTACCCATGATCGAGAACGAAAGAGGTACAATTTTCTCCTACAGCCATAGCACTGAGGTTAGCTTTTGATCCCTCACTTACATTGCTGAACAATGGCCTTCATATGTCTGCTAATGTTTGCTCTGCACCAATTAATGCTACGGAAGTGAATGATTCATTGTTAGCAAATAAGTCCAGGTACTAAACATCTCCATCATTACTTATCTCCTTCAAACAGCCTCCTTCCCATCTGTTGTTTAAGAGTAGTTCACTTACAGCTCTCCTCTAGTCTTCCGCTTGCCATTAGGAAGAAAGAGCATTTGTCGATACGACTCTGGTGTAAAGGGATTAATGTTGACATGAGAAGCTTGGTTAGAGTCATCCAAGTCAGCACCAGGAGTAAATCTCAGGTGTCGAAAGCCTTTGTGTGGGACCTTTGTCCCAGATGAAGGAAAAGCTGTCTTCGATAACAGGCTCTGTATTGAGGAGAAAAAAAAAAGGTGGCAAATAAGCCAGCAAAATGGTTTTGTTGCTGCTGTCAGAATAAAAACTCTGCTCTCCTGCAAATCAAGGAGAACTCAGCTCCTGTCCTCAGGACAGCTGAATCATTAAAACCCTGCATCCCCAATTTAGTCCTGACAGTTTTCTTCTCCCTCCACAAAGTATTACATTCTTCGCTAAGCCCTTTCAGATTCTACTCCCTGCTCACTTGGATGAGACCTGAGAGCCATTTTGGCAAGCACAGTCCTCAAGAGGAGCCAGCTGCCTGTCTTTCCCACCTACAGAGAGACAGAAATTGCGTCATATGTTGCATTAACATAAAAGACCCAGTTTTGTCAAGCCTGGACTGTTGCATCAGTGTGGTCAGGACAGGTTTGTCAGGAGATGAGATAGAACATCACCCAAGTTTCCTTTCGGTTCCCCAGCAATAAGCAGCATTAGTATAGGGGAAGTTGGTAGAAATATTTTTATATGGCTACTGTCAAAGTGACCAGAAAACATTTCTCCTTGAGAAGAAAAACTAGAGTTTCAGAAATTTAAGTTCAGAAGGAACCTCTGGATCTTCTATAATTCAGCTTCCCACAGAAGACAGGCCATTGGGTTTTACCTACTAGTCCAAAACCTTGGGCTGAGTAGAGCATAATTTGGAGAAGCACCCAGTCTTGATCTGAAAACGGAAAGATCTACTTACTTTCCATGATTTGACCCCTTCAGTAACCATCAGCTTCCTGAAATATAAGTTTGGGTTTGACTTGTTTCAGCTTCAAGAGAGCTTCAAGTGCTAAAGGTGTTTTTAACATCTCTCTCTCTTCTAGTTAAAAGCCCTTCAAGAACCCAGAACTCACTCTGTCATGAAGATCAAGATACTTCTATATCTTTCTGATCCAACAGTGGTCTTACTCTTGTGAGTGGAGATGTGGCTTCAGGATCATACCTAGACTTCCTCCCTTCTCTCATTGAAAGTTTTTGAAGATAAAAAACCTAGAGCCGCATGCAGTATCCTGCATCCACCTAACTGATAATGCAGTCATGGATATAGCTACTTCTGGGACATCCCTCTATTTCTGTACTATACTTGGAAGTTCAGCTACTGGTTTACTATGACCCTGAAAGTGCTTCTTGATCACTTTCTCAAGCTCTGGTCTGCATCTGCTTACTCTTGTATGGAAGAGTTCTGCATATGGATGTATTAAAAGCAGTATATGTCCAAGCCCAATTTACCCAGCAGCCTAGCAGCTCTGTAGAATTGCGGCTATGTTCTAGTCTAGCCACAAGTCAAGGAAGGGATCTAAAATACCATTGCAGCCTGCTGTTGTATGCACGCAACTCCCACATGCTCTACGAGGGCTCTATTTCATAATCAAGCAGACTCGTCTCCTGTAACATCATCTGAGATTAGCTGCTGCCATGCGGTGTAAGTAAGGCAGTTACCATAACTAGCTCTAGCAATCTGTCCCAGGATTGAGTAAGTCTCCAAAATACAATCATCTGCCTCCTCTGCCATGCATCCTAGCTGGGGCTCCAGTGCTCACCTGTCTGCAGTTAGATGTGGCTCTGCTCTCTTACCCTTTCTCTCACCTTCAAGTGTTTCAAGATCAATGCTCCCAGCCACAGATTTAAATCTGCTTATAAATAAGCAGATATAGGCCCTTTAGAGCTCACCTTTTACAGCATGCTTGGAAACCCAGACCTTCCTCCCAGAAGACAGCAAAGGAAAAGAAATGGTTGATTTAGTGCAATTGCTGCTCATGGACTACAAGGTGACAAACCACAGGCAGCATGTCTTGAGGCATCCAGCCAACATGTTATCTACACAAGAGCACACAGTGAAGCACCCTGCACTACCAGTAGCCCATCTGATCTGGAAGAGATTCTAGACCTCTCACCTGTTTTCAGATGAGATTCAGGGAGATTTCTTATAAAGGGTCATTGCAGGAAATTCTTGGAGTCGTGCCATTTAGAGCCACTTTCCCCTAGAGAGCAACAGGCCATTCCTCAGTAACTATGGCCACACAGTTGGTCATATATGGCCATAGGATCATCCTTCTCTCCACATAATCAGGTTTCTGGAGGAGGACAGAAGTCAAATCCTAGCTCAGAAGTATTAAGAGGACTGATCTTCCGTGTACCGCTTAAGCAAAGGAGCAATCAGTCTATCAGTAGAGCAGGAATATTGAGAGAGGACTGAAAGAGCTACATTTCATTGCAAGTCTTGAATGCTAGAAGCCAGTGCACACAACACAAGTTATCTAGGAACAGAGAACCTGGTGCCAAGTCTCCACTTGTGCTTGCAGAAGACAAAAAGCAGTTGTATTATATTCTATACAAGAAGTTTCACAGAAAGTAGGGGCTGGGATCATTCTCCCAAGAAACTAGCTCAGGAGATAAGCTACATTTTAAGACAGTGACTTAGAGGAAGACAGGCTAACCTTCCTCCACAAGCACGCATTGATTTGTTACCCCTCCCACAAGGGATTTGCTACCCTGAGAACAAAGTCCTGCTTTCCCCCAAATTCACTGAGCAGCTCAATTTCACACAAAAAGAAAATCAGCATCACTGGACAACACGCTGGTTGGAGGTGATCCAGACTTGCCAAAGTATACCTCAGCCACAACACCATTTCCACCTTTCTCTTTCAAGAGAAAACCCACTTGCATTCAAAAATGTGCTGAACAGAGCAGTGAGGGCAGCTGCCTGTCTCCAAGCTTCCTCTGGAATGACGAGCTCCTTGGAGAGATGCATTTATCCCTCTGGGAGCACAGTGCACACTTCCTACAGAGATGCTACAGATGTCTACTCCCCTAAGCAGAGGGTGAGGGGCACATGGGCAGCCAAGGCACATGGTTGCTTGTTTGTTTTTGTTTTGTTTGTTTAGGGTTTTTTTGTTTTGGCATTTTTTTTGTGGTTTTGTTTTTTTAAGTCAGACTGACCCAATGCCAACTAATTGGTTTTAACAATAGCTTGGAAAGAGTCAGCACACTTGCTCCCTCACACAGGTTTCTATTCACACCCACAGAATAACCCTTCCATAGCTAAGTAGCTCACAGTCCAGGTTTCTAGGGAAGAGTAGAGGCTAACAACAGTAAGACTGAAAAATTTCTTCCCAGAGGGCTAGCAACAGATCCCCTCACCACCCACGCAGTGATGCCCCAGCGACGCTGCAGACCCTGCCTGCTCAGACACCCAGTTGGTACATGCCCTTACCTTGGGAGTGTGCGGGGTGTCACACAGCTGCAGGTTTTTCCAGGTGATGTGCAGTGGTGTCTCATCATTACCCTGGCTCTCACTCACGGCTGGGGAGGACTTCAGGGTAGGACTCACCCAGGCTTTTGTCCTGCTCAGGAAAATCTCACTAAGCTTTCTCTGAGGGGTTGCTGGCAGAGGGCTGCTCCCTTGCCACTTCTGGGACTCGCAGCTCCTGGGGGGGCTCGAGCTCAGGGCATCCTCCTCATTTACACTTCTGTCTTCACTCTCTTCACCACAACTGGAAAAATCCAGTTGCTGAATGAAATCATCACTGTTGTCCCAGTCATCCATTTCACCATATGAAACAGAACAGGTGCAGCTGATACTGGCCTGCTTTGTTAGGCAGAGAGAGGAAGATAGTGTTATTTACACAGGCAGACTAACCACCCTCATCCTTACCTTATCAAAGGCAGTAGTTCTGCTCACCACATGCACTCCCCCACCCTGATCCCACATACACAGAAGCCTTGATCACTCATAGATGTCATTTGATGGCAAGGAAGAGTACCCCAGAATTAGCAAATACAAATCCCTTCAGTTACTGTTCACATAACAACAACAGATTCTGCTTTTCACCTTGTTGGTCCAAGTCAGACACAACTCAGAAGCCACTGCCTTTCTCAGTAAGCCTCCAAGGCAACTTCTCCACCCACCGACACGTCATCCACTACTCTCTTCACACATAGAAACAGAGCTATCAAATCCTAAAAAACAACACACGCCAGCCCTCCTCTCATCCTTTTCTCTCTTAAATTTCTCAACCAGAAAAAAAAGAACCCATGCTACCTACAGCTGTAAAAGCAGAGGGTGCCCCAAGCAGTTACCAGATAGCCCACAAACAACCCTCCTGCCCTGGCACATTTATAACCACCCCACGCTCCTGGGCCATTGCTAATGGGAAACATCTGGAGCTTGGCAGCACCTGTGCACAGTTGCCTGTGCCTAGGAAAGCTGGTGGCTGAGGGGTTTTGCTGTGGATGTGGATTCGATGTGCCTGCAACCAGCTCTGCAGGGAGCCAGGGCTCCCTCTGAGTCATCTCCTTGCCTCTGCACGCTCTTCCCTCCTCCGGCTCCCCAGGGCCTACAGGGAGGCGATGTTTGCTGACAGCCAGTCTGCTCCCTGTTAATCCCATCAGAGATGCAGTCTCTGTGGGCTTTACTTGTATAAGTGATCAGTCTTCTGGTGATGGGGCCCTGCTCTTCCCTCTTTTAAATCTAAATTTCGCTTCCTGCATTTAGATGCGTGTTAGTTTGGACAAGCGTTGCAGCCTGCATGGAGAGGTTAGTAGCCTGATTTATAAGGTGCTAGACTTCAGGAGAGAGTTAGGGACCGTGCACAGGTCTTTGCATGGGTTCCCATCTTGCGGTTTCAAGCATGTGCCCCAGAGAGGAGGGAGGAGCTGGCTGCATCGGTGCAGGCAGGGTCGCTCTGCCGCTCACCGGGAGCGGGTCGATGTCTCCTCTTGCTGTGCCTCTCTGTAAAAACCAGGGATCTTTCTGTGCCTTTGTGAGCCTGCGTTTCAAAGAGAGACCAGAGTGAGCTTTAACTAACTGGGAACAAGATTACAGCAGCCTTTTTTCTTAGCATCGAGGAGAGCTGCTAGAAGGACATGCAGAAATTGGAAGTGGCCGCAGCCCAGAGGAGATGGGGGTTTGTCAGAACAGACATGTGCTTTCCCGTGCACACATCGAGGGGAATTCCCACCAGAAAATAAAGGGACATGTCGATCTGAGGTCACTCAGCCCTCCTAACCTGGTCTTTGAATGAAAAGTATGGCCATACGGGTGTCTGAGGTTGCCTGTTAAGACTGTGCCTAGCAATTCCTTTGATGCAGGCCACCAAAGCTGTAGTAAGAGGGCATGCCAGGAACTCAGTATTGGTTTTACTGCTGCATCTGGCCCACAGGTTGTAGCTTTTCTTCCAGGCACAGACCCTGCTGCTGCCACGCGGACTCCCTGCTGCAACGCGGCTGCTGCGTCTCCCCGTGCCTTACCTTGAGCGAGGTCCAAAAGCCTGGGAGTGCCGGCACTGGCCGCTTTTTGCTATGAAAAGCTGTCTCTGCAGCATCTGGCCAGCTGAGATCCTATGACAGGACCGCTTTAGTACTGCTGTGATCTGCCTGTATTAATCAGATGTTCGGTACTTGGAGCCTTGGATAGGAATATTTTATTTTAAATCTGAAGAAATAATGCTTTTAGTCCCCGTAACTACATTTTGATTAATAACCCAGCAATGAAACTCCTTGTCCTGGTTTAGGCCAGGACAGAGCTAGTTTTGTCTTCAGCAGCTCCTGTGTTTTGGATTTAGTGTGTGAAGAACGGTGATAGTGCACTGATGTTGCTGGTTGCTGCTGAATGACCAAGGACATTTTGCAGTTTCCCAGGTTTTGCTAATGTGCAGGTGCAAAAGCTGGGGAGGGGTAGAGCCAGAATAGTTGATCCAAACTGGCCAAAGAGAGTATTCCATACCATAGACGTCATGCCTGGTATAAGTGAGGGTCGGTCGGTGGGCCACTTCCCTTAACTTGCCTTAATCGTTAAGCTTCCCTTTGGGTTGCTTTTTATTTCCCTATTTTTCCTTTTTTGTTTTTCATTTGTTCGGCTGTTGGTTCCCTCGCCTGCTCTCTCTGGAACTTGCTGTTCTGGGATAGCTGGAGGGGGGATACCCCTGCTCCCTGACTGCTGCTCGGGACGGGCTGTATCGGTCATTGGGTGGTGAGAAATTGTGCATTGTTTGTTTTACATATTCTATTATCTTTATATATATTATTATTCTTAATATCATTATTAATATATTTTTATATTTTTCCTTTGCTGTCCTGGTGAGCTGTTTTTATCTCAACCCGCGAGTTTTCCCTTCTCTCCGATTCTCCTCCCCACCCCAGCAGGGAGTGGGGGGAGTGAGCGAGCGGCTGCGTGGTATTGGGTTACAATTTGGGGTTAAACCAGGACACTCCTTCAGACCACAGTTTTCAATCCCATCTGAAACATTTTTTTCTTTTTTTCTTTTTTTTTGTTTTGCTCAGGGTTTCTAGGCCGTATCCATTTTTCTAAGGGGGAATGTGATATGTAAAGGAGCAAAGTTGGACTTGCTGTGCAAAGAAGGCCCAACTTGTTCATCTTGCATCTTCTAACTAAAAGCCACCACATTTTCTTTTCATATTTTTTCTGGAGGACTACTCAGAGATCTGACGACAATTTTCTTAGCCCTCAGTTGGAGGGAAAATGTGTTCACCTTCTTTTGAGGAGAGTTTTTTCTCCTAAAAGGGTCATATTCTCTCCTGGCCTAGGTCTTTTCGATTTTGGTGAAATAATAAAGTAGAAAATGCGGCCTTTGGTTTTTGCACGTATCCAACAAACGGTGTGCCCTCAGCAGGCCCAGATTGCTGGCCAAAGCAATGTAAATAGCTCTGGTGCCACCAGGTCTCTTGTCCCACGAGGGCTTTTCCAACAAAAGCCAAGAGGTCGGAGGGTGATGACATTTCACATGTCTCAGGGCCAGCGCTGGCAGCCTCTGCTCCCTGTCGCTGGCTGCTCTCCCCCCTGCGTCCCCTCCCTCCTGCTGGGGCGGCGCTGGTGCCACCGCACAGCACAGGGGACCAGGAACGGCTCTGCACCCCAAATAGCCATGCGGGTCGCAGAGGAATTTTTATTTGGGATTTGTTTCCCCTGCCTGGATTGCTGGGGGACAGACTGACGTTCGTGCCAGCACCACTGTGGGGATGAAGGAGAGGAGAGGAGAGGAACGAGCTGTCACTTTAGCATCACTGACACACAAAAAATATTCATCAAAATGAAGCTTGGCACTGTCTATATGGTTAAAGTGAAGCATGTGGCCAAGTATTTGCAGAATCTGGCTTTCCTTTATACAGTAACAAAATATTGTGCAGGGTTTGGGTTTTTTTTTCCGTTACCAGTCACCTTCCGTGAAAAACTCCATCTGCTAAACACCACCTACTGCGGTTTACAGCTCTGCAAAGTAAACTTGTGCATGGGCTTTGTGAAACAAAATGCCCACTCGGTGTTGGAGCTGTCTGAAATGAAGCTCACAGCAAATGGACGCTAATGTTACAAAAAACAGAGAAAAAACTCCAAACCCACTGTTGAGGAAACTGGGTGATGAGTTTCTTAATGGCGTATTGAACACTCAGAGCTGCTCAACAGGAAAAAAGTTAGACAATTAAGGCTTTTATGACAATATCTTCCCTTTAATTGTGGCCTGCTTAATTGGGTAATCCAATTAATCAGAAAGTCCTCGGGAACCGAGTTAAACCTAATGACACTTAATGACATTGGTGGTAGCGTACTGAGGATGGTAATTACACAAAAGTTGGCTGCCTGCGGATGCCGTGGTCATGCTTGTGTCTCTATCCTTCAATCTCAAGCTGATTCTGCCTGTTCCTCTGAAAACTGTTTCACATCCTTCTACAGCACATATATGTATGTGTGTATATATATACACACACACGTATATACTGGATTGGTATCACTGGCTCTTTCAGTTTGGTGGCTTGTGGCTTCCACCACAGCAATTTGGGGGTGCGGGAGACCGCCCCGTTCCTGGCCCTGAGGCTGCTCTGCTCAACTCCCTGGGCTCACCCACTAGGACGGGCTCGACAGGTGTCCCTGCTCAAAAAGGCAGCTGGTCTGCATTGGGGTGGCAGGCTGGGGGGCACGGGGGGGCAGGCAGCCGGCTCTGCCCTCCGGGAGGAGGTGAAGCACAGGGGGGTGGGTGCCTTGTCCTAGGCACCCCCCAGTCCTCCCGTGCTCCTCCGGGAGCTGGCGCAGGAGAGCACAGAAGCCAAGAGCCCCCCGCCCCAGCCAGGCGACCCCTCCGCGCCCTCGCCGCTGCCCCCCAGCCCGGCGCGGGCACCGCCAGCAGCGCCGCGCCCCGCCCCCGGCGCCCCGCCCCGCCTCCTCGGCGCGAAGCCACGCCCATTCCCAGCGGTACGCCCCGCCCCCCGGCACCACGCCCCTCCCCTCCCTGTTCGATCCCGCCCCTCCGCGGCGGGGGCGTGGCCCTCGGCGTCCCCGCCCCGGAGCCGCCCCCCGCCGGCGGCCGGTGCGGCGCGGGGGGTGCGGCGCGGCGCGGCTCGGCGCGGTTCGGCTCGGCTCGGCGCCGTGCGGGCGGGGGGCCGCGGCCATGGTGGAGCGCGCAGACGAGGCGCCGCTGCTCTTTTGGGCCGAGGGCCCCGCCGTGTCAGCGCCGCCGCCCGCGGCCGAGGCGGGCAGCGGCGCGCGGCGGCTCGGCGGCGGCTGGAGCGCGGCTCCGTGGGGCGGCGCGGAGCCGGCGGAGGCGGCGGGGCCGCCGCGGGCGGAGGCGGAGGAGGACCAGATCGTGGCAGTCTTCGTGGTCACCTTCGACCCTCGCACGGGTGAGAGGCGCCGGGGGCGGGCGGGCCGGGGCGCGGGGGGCCGGGCCGGGGCCTGCAGTGGCCGGGCCTGGGGCTCCCGGTGCCGCTGCCGTGAGATGGATGCGGGCCGGGGCCGGGGCCGGGCTGCGGGTCCCGCGCGGCGCCCGTGGCTTGTATCGCTCCGCCGCGTTTGGGGGCAGCGTCGCCGGACCCCGGTGGAGGGCGGCCTGCGGGAGCCGGGCTGCTCTCTGCCCCCACGGGAGACCGCTGCTTCACGGCACGGCTGCCGGTCCCCCGTGCCCCGGCCGGCCTCCCGAGGAGCGCCGGGGGCCGCGGGGGTTTGCCGAAAGCGGAGTATAAGGGCGATTGCATTTGATCTCCATCCCGCCGAGAAGAACTTGTGACGGGAGGAAGGTGCTGCTCCCGGTGCCGCTCCGAGGAGAGCCGGTGACCCGGGCAGGGACGGGCATAACTCTGCCTCGCAGCGGGACACGGGATGGGAATTCTGGGGACAGTGCTGGGGCACCCCCTGCACCCCATGTGGCATCCACGCCTCGGGCCGAGCCTCTGCCCGGTGCTGCCCCGCTGCCTGGGAGGCACCAACCTGTTAGCAGCATCTCGAGAGCATCCCTCTGTCTCCGTGGCCTGCAGCGGTCGGCGATGGATGGCGGTTACGGCAGGCATAAACCTGGCAGGCATGCAGGGCACGATCCCCAGCAGCAGCGGCTCGGCTGTGTATTTCTTGGTGACCTGTGTGTTTAGAGGCTGGCCTCTGGTGCGATCTCTGGGACTCTTGGTGCTTTGAAGGGGAGTGCTGCAATCCAGGAGGGCAGAGGAGAGGGGCAAGGGAACGTATTTTCCACCTTTCGCTGCCATATCCATCTCTCTCAGCACTGTCGGTGTTGTATCACTTCTTTTACTGACACAGGTTATTAATTTCAAGTCTGTGAATCTGCGTTTCAGGAAATATTTTGTTTTCTTAGTCTCGCTGCTCTGGCGGTATCCATGAAATAGGATGTTATGACATGGATAGAAAGTTAGCACCTGCCTCGCATCTGTTAACGCAGGTGCTGTGCTTACGGGTCTGATGTCCCGAGACAGATCATTGTGTCTTTTGGCTGCCTGGCACCAACCTGGGGTGCAAAGGCAAGAGTGGGGCATAGCTGAAAGTCTTGGTACGATCAGAAAGTTTAGGAAGTAGCTTGGGAGATGCAGGAGCCCATTTGCATCTAGGTCTGGGAGCGAGCGCCTCTTTCCTCTGTAAGCAGATACTGTCTTAGCAAATCCATAGCAAAAGTACTGGAGGCAGGAAAGAGCTCTGTAAAGCACGGTGGGGTTCTTCAGTGGAAGGGGGAGGTAACTGGCATCATGCTCACAAGAGGGCCCTGATAGTGAAGACTGAATCCCGGTCTTGAACTGAAAATCCCAAGGAAGTGGCGAAGAGAATGGAGCCCCAAGTGTGATGCGCTGTCAGAAGTGCACGCTGCCAAACGGCATGGCCGCTATGAAACACCAAAGGGCTTTTGAGAAGTTACCCATTTCATTCTGCACCAGAGAGAGGTGTCTTCAGTCTAGAGGTCTGAGGCTCTTGACTCATCAAAATCCAAAATGAGATTGGATGTCACCTTTCCAACGGGAGATGGAAAGGGGAGGTGTTTCTCATAAGTATCCAAAACACGGAAGAGTCCAGATGACTGTTGCAACAGCAGGTTGTCTTTCAATCTGAGAGCATATGCCTTCTACGAAATGGTGAGATTTTCTTGGTTGGCAGAAAGCTGAGCTTTCTCAGGAGTTTGTCTGAACCAGCTGTTGCTTTGAATGAAGTCCAGGGAAAGTTGGGAAACAGCTCTTCTCACATCTGATGTGCAGTTAATGCTGGGTGTCATCAGCCTCGGAGTAGTCTGTCAAGTCCAGGAAGATTCAGCCTCCAACAGCTACTCAGCACTGATGCTGAATGTAAGGAGCACGACAGGACTGTGAGGAACACATCAACAACTGTCAGCTTCGCAGGTGGAGGGCAAAGTGCCCTGTGGAGGATGTGGACTCGGAAGAAAGATCTTGAAGCTGTACAGTGGTATGAACTTGCTAGGGTCAGGAAGAGGATATGGGAATTCCTGGGTCAACCTCATCAGATGGCGTGAAGGACTTCTGTAATGTTCATAAGGGTATCTGGTCCTTGTGTGTGACTTACTTAAAGGAGATCACCCACTCGGTGTCTGAGCTGGAAACCTGCTTGATCCTGCCCAGGAAAAGCACAGCAGACCTCCTTTGGTAGCTTGCTCGGGCATGTGAAAGGCAGAATTTCTGGTGGTGGCTGGGAGGGTAGTGATGCCAGGTAATGTCTACTCAAATACAGGCCAGCAGTTGGGTGAGAGATGTTTTACTGTGGAAGGATGAAGTGGTTACTATGCTAATAAAGAGCAGAACAGCTTTCCTCCTGAATTTAGAAGGGCTTGAAGCAGACAAGCTCACTGTGTCTAGCAGTTGCATGTGACGAGTTCACGAAGGTCGGTTATGGGGTTGCCAGGCCACTGTTACGGTTCTGGTGTCCCTGGGACTCTGTCAATGCTCGTGTGAGTGGCTGAACATAAGAGCCAGAGGCAGCTTCTAAATCAGTGGTGCTGTCCCCGCTTCCAGCATGGTGAACCTTGTGGTACTTGAGAAGGAGCTCTTCCCACCGCTATTGCAAAGACGGCTCTTGCACTAACACAGAAAGTGAACTGCAAATTACATCTAGAATGGTGGCAGCCCAGGAGCCAACCATGCCATCTTCTCGTTGCTCCCTGCCCTTTGGCAGTCTCCTCCTTCAGGGGGTGACCAGTTGGGAATGTCTGACACTTCAAAAAGTGTGAGCATGGGGTCTGTGCAAACACTGCCGCTTAAAGAGCACAGTCACAAGGGGCTTTAATGAGGAGGCTGAATTTCCTAGTGTGGGTCTTCCCTTGGGCAGGTAGGAACAGAAGACCCAAGACTGTCTTGGGCAGCGATGGGGATACATCTGGTAGGTGTGACCTACCTGGCATTAGGCTCGAGCACATGTGCTTTCTGAGAATCTCGGTTGTTTGGGTAAAGCAAGTGGAAAAAAAAAATAGAACAATAAAATTTGCTTTCGGAGGGAGATAAAGAAAGATGAAGCAAAGTCACATCAACTCTGTCAGATCAGAATAGTTGAAAACACGCTGAACCTTCTTAGCCCTTTTTCTGTGATGGAGATGATAGTCAACCTTGTGGAGGTCCCACACAGTCTGTTGGCGTAAAGGGTGATGCGAGTAATGGAGGAAAACGAGGAGGAAAGAAACCCGTTTTGTGCCAGCGAACATGCAAATATTCTGGTTTTCTGTCCCGCGTTTCTTCCATGCAGGAAATGGAGCCAGTGTGACGGCTAGGTCACGCTTTGTGCTTCTGGTGTCCTGGCGCAACATGGTAGCAGTGCACGGCTGGGGACCGTAAAGATCTTGGGAAACATCCAGGGCCAGGTGACGACCACCAAATGCTAGTGCCATCATAATTTCTGTAAGGATGTGAAAAATCCAGGGGAGAGAAAATACAAGAGAAAGAGGAAGAACATCCTTAACTTTGCACACCAGAAACTGAGAGTGACATTTCTGACCTGGCCTGGAGCTGGGAGATAGCTCCCAAGAGATCTCCAAATCTGCAGATTTGACCCTCGTCAAAACCTCTCGCCCGCTCACTAATGCTGGGTGACTCTCGCTTGGCAAGTTTCCCGTGTGCGCGAGAGCTGCTTTCTGCATGGGGAAGGGCGATGCTTCCTGTTTTTCTACAACATTGCTCCCTCCTCCCTCCTCTGGTTTCTCGGGCAGGCTGGCTGTCGCTATTGCGTCTGGGTGAAGTCTCTCCTTTGTTTGCTCTACTGTTTCACCAGACCGACTTTCTTATTATTTTTTTTTTTTAATCTCCACGTTTGTTCTCCGACTGCCACGTCGCCTGTACGTTCATAGGGCAAGGTGGCGTGAGGAGCGGCCGGGAGCGCAGGTGTGGGTTGCTTGTGTCAGCTCTCAGTGACAGATCCCAGAAAAAAAATAGCTGCGTGATACATGAGTTGGTTTTGTGGTTACGCAGAGGGTAAGGATCTGATTCAAGGTGTCTTTTCCTTACTTACTGCCGCAGAATAGACATTGTTTGGGCCATGTCCACTTCAACACCTCTATAGTGGGTATTATACCTGATGTAGTGTTTGTGACTAAACTGAACAAAGTCAAACAGTTTCCTTTGCTCGATGGTGCTCTTGTATATTGATCCATTAACCTATAGGTAATGACCAGTAAGTGATTCTCTGCGATGCAAGACTTAAAAGCAGATCTGGCCTTAACCACAATTTTGTGGTTAAGATGCAACAGTCTTAAGAGTTGACTTCCTCACTCTTTCAGGGAGCGGTCTTGTGCCTTTAAAAAGAAAGCCAAACACACACACAAAAAACCCCAAACAACAAAAGCCAACATCTATATATAATATGCAAAACCTACAGGGGACCGCGCAGGCTGACATGATGTCACTGGCTTTCTCTGCCAGCCTTTCACACGCCTCAGAGGCGAGGATGCTTTACAGCAGAGCTCTGTGGTTCCGCGTGTGATCGCACAGAGCTCTGCTCGGGGTCACGAGGCTGCCTCTGCTGCCCAGCCAGCCCAGCTCTGCGGGAGAGGTCTACTCGTGGACTAGAAGTGGGTAGTTGGATGCAAAACCTCTCCTGTTGCCATGCTTAATGCTGTTGTTTTTTTGAAGTCCTTGCCAGGCAGGGTTGGGGGAGGCCTGCTGAATATGGTATCTATGTGAGAAGAAAAATAGCCTATTTAAATGTCAGTAGCTAAGCCCAATTCCTGTGCGAGAGTGCATGCATATACTTGTGCAGTATGAGTAATAACACAACAGACAGGCTTCAGAAATGAGGCCTCATATTTAAATCTCTCTAAAAGTCTCGGCTGAGTTAAGGCCTTTCCAAATGTACGCTGTCCATGCGAGCACAGCTGGGATGCTTACCCCTAAGGGTGGGGAAGGACTGTACCAGTAGAAAGCGTCTTTGCACTGTATCTGCCATTGCATTATACTGAGGAATGTTTGTTTGCTTTGTTTTTAAAACGAAGTTGCATTACTTCAAATGCTGTTGCTATGGGCAGGCTGACAGAACAGGAGCTCAGTGGGTAAACCTGGAGCACATCTCGGTGCAGTGGGAGTGGCCAGATGAGCGGGTTAGGCTCTGAAGTGCTGGCATGGGAAAGCATGAGAAATCCCCCTTATTTGTCTGTGGTAAACTTAGCAGCGGCAGAGCCCGACTTCATTGGCTTTAGGGACTTTTTGTGACTTCTCTGATATCACCTGTTCCAGGATCAGGCTCCTCAGGTGGCCTTTTCCCCTGAACAACAGCGTGCTTTCTGGCTGAGTTGGCAGGCGACAAAGTTTGCTAATCTTGATCTAGCTTGTAATTTATGTGCTTTTTTGTTTGGTTGTTCTTGCACACACAAAAATATTGCAGTACGTGGATCACCTCAGCCTCCAGATAAAGCTTCAGCTAACTCCTCCTATCCTAAACAAAATAGGAGAGATTCCAGGGAGAAGTAGTGATGACTGGGATGCTGGCTTAGGGGTTCCTGTCTGACTAGCCCTGCCAAGCACAACCAAAGGACAATATTGATGGTGCTATGAGCTATCACAGAAACTCATCCTAAAGAGCAGCAGTCTATACTTCGGGTTCTTTCTATATCGGATACTCGTGTAGACAGCCTGAGTGGAGCAGCGTTAATACTGTAGCTTATCCACTGTCAGCTACAATTGTAGCTGCTCTGTGATGAAGCTTATAAAGGATAAACCCACAAAATAGCACTAGCTTCAGAAACGGCTCCAGAAGTCTTGCAATATCTGGGTGTTGTGCTGCAACAAGTAATGTTTGCAAGAGATGTGTGGAGTACAGCGTGTCAGCTACTGTCTGTGACAATTCAGGCGTTCAGGAGTTGTGTTAGTGTGCTGTTACTGGCATCCCATGATGTAAAAGCAACAACTTGCTGTTGCTGGTGTTTCCCCTTTAGAAATGAGTACTGTGTCCAAGTTTACCCAAATAGATTTGCTTCTCTGCAGGCAACATGGTGGAGTGGTGTTTACCCCAAGATATCGATTTGGAAGGCGTGGAATTCAAATCCATGGCAAGCGGGTCCCACAAAATCCAGTCGGATTTCATGTGAGTATGTCTGAGCTGTCTTACTTCTTTCTCTTAGCTAGTACATCTACACCACCATCCCTTAATTCACAACACGCAAGAAAAATACCATCTATGAAGTTAGGTTCCTGCATAAACATGCTGCTAAACTGTATCTAGCTGAGCCAAAGACACTCTTCAGATACTCTTAACATCATACTGAGTACCAGCTGGCTATGTGGGATCTGCTGTACGACAGCTTTGGCTGCGGAGGTCAGCTGGTGAATGGGGCAGGCCAGCTTCTCGGTGGTGTGCCAATTTTAACGCATATTGGGCAAATCATACTGCACTTGAACTTTTGAGACTGTCAGCAGAGGCCTAGGGTGAAGGGGGGAGAATGGCAGAACTGAAATGGGAAGGATTTTGCAGGAACAGAACTTGGAAACAAGTTTTTTAATTCTGCCACTGCTTTTGACTCCTTTAAATGGTGTGATAAAAGGTCCTCACTCACTTTCTTCTTTGCTAGTTTCTTCCTTCAGTGGAAAGACATAAGCTAGGAATTTTCTGCATTCCCATCATTTTCCTTTCCAACAACTTTACTTTCCTTTCCAACAACTTTACTTTCCTTTCCAACAACTTTACTTTCCTTTCCAACAACTTTACTTTCCTTTCCAACAACTTTACTTTCCTTTCCAACAACTTTACTTTCCTTTCCAACAACTTTACTTTCCTTTACAACAACTTTACTTTCCTTTACAACAACTTTACAGTGTTGCAATGCAGCAATGTTTTGCAATCAATTGCAGTGTCACAATTCCTTTTGGTCAGGAATAATAGTTACTTTCTCAAAGGCATGTGAACTTACCCTGGCACTCAGCTAGAGCATACTTCCACATGCTGGCACCCAAAATACGACTAGGTAGCTGGACTATACTCACAGCTTCATGCACTGCAGGACCTTCTTCCTTGGAAGAAGGGCACTGCATTGACAGGGTCCTGCATCCTCCGTTAGTCTTCCTTCCAATTCTTTCCCTACCTGTGTTCCTTACCAGCCTGTGATGTGGCTGGTCCGGGCTTTAGTGGTAGAGGCACTGAGAACTCTTCCCTTCAATGTCCTGTCTTGTTCCTGAGAAGGCAAGGACACCCAAGGCCTGCCCTTAGCCCTTCAGATTGCAGGGTGAGATTTCAAGGAGCTCCCTACAGAAGGAACTGTGTTCCCAAATCAGTATTTTTAGTGGTCAGTTACCTTTATTTCTTCCCCTTCCCTCTTTTCAACATTAACCTTTCTGTCAAATGTTTGTCCCCAGTTATTTCCGGAAAGGGCTCTGTTTTGGCCTGGCCTGCTTTGCCAACATGCCCGTGGAGAGTGAGTTAGAGCGTGGTGCCCGCATGAAGTCCGTGGGGATTCTCTCTCCTTCCTACACCCTGCTGTATAGGTACATGCACTTCCTGGAGAACCAGGTCAGGTAAGTTCCCTTGGGAATGGGACTGGCCACTCCCCACCTGGGAGAGGTGACACTGCCTCGATAGAGAGTGGTTTTAGGCATGAGTAAGAATTTGGCTACAATGCTGAGCTATGATTTCCTTGAATGACTACTTCTCCAGAAAGAGTTACAGGTTCACAACGAGAAGGAAACAAGGAACTGATTAGCAGCAGTCTGTTCATTGCTAACAGGCTAGTCAGATGCTATCCAAACCCTTCTTATTTTGTGGGGACATAAGTGTCAAGGGGAGAGTTGAGAGGACAAGAAGTTCCCCTTTTCTCCTTCTGAAAATCATTTTACTAAGGGCTCACAAAAGGCTTCTAAACCTATGACGGTGATCCTAGCTAGGTGTGTGCCTCAGCTGTGTTGAGTGGGCCTGGCAGGGAAAATGGTGATGGTAGAAGGGAACGCTGTTCCTACCTGAGCGTATTTTAAAACAGGATCAGTCCTATGCATACATCAGCTCACTGTCTGCTTCAGTCCTGCCCGTGTTCTCTGGCTGCACTGAAAGCTGGTGTTACTCCTGACGCTTCGGCTGCCCTCCTGGATAAGTCTGTGCAACTGAGGCACCCAGGGCTCCTTTGCTAGCTCGGAAAGCAGATGCTGGCTGGGGGCAAGGCACTAAATAATTCTGGAGACACTACAGATCTCCTCTTTTTTCCTTTCTTTTCCAGACACCAGCTGGAGATGCCAGGGCACTACTCCCATCTAGAGGCGTTCTATGATGACAAGAAAGGAGTTCTCCCTGATAGCAAGAGCACCCCCACCTCTCAGCAACCTGTCCACTGGCTGCCATCCATCCACAGATACATGTACCCAGAGATGAAGGTGAGGCAGGTGCTCTGAGGCTTGCAGGAATGGGCAGCGTGCTGCTGCTCCTTGCAGGTGTCTCATACTTCTTTATATAAGCAGTTGCTCCAGTGCTTTGTAGGCTGCTTTAGATGAGATTTTGTTACTTGGGCTGTTACAAACTGCAGTTCTCTGTCACTGCTGTGTGCTGGTCTTGCTCCCACATTTAGACTTAGCATCTGTGCATGTGTCCCCGTTTCACCTCTGAGCTGTTTTCTTCCCTTTCCCTCCACCTGCAGATCACGCACCCTGCTGGCTGCATGTCTCAGTTCATCAAATTCTTCGGTGAGCAGATCCTTGTCCTCTGGAAGTTTGCCCTGCTGCGCAAGCGCATATTGATATTTTCACCGCCCCCAGTTGGAGTTGTCTGCTATAGAGGTATGTTTCCAGGGACACCACAGAGCTCTGATCTAGTAGGCTGAAGCAGTGCAGAAATGCCTGTGGGTACTGAGAGGATAGATATCATGCAGGTCTTCAAAATCCATCGCAACCATTCCTCGTGAAGATACCACTCAGCCTGCATTTACCCATTTCCTACAAAATGCTTTTCTTCAGGACTTTTGGGTAAGGACATACCTGGCCCTGTGAAATACAGTTCCTGTCAACACAGGAAGATAAGAGTGCTGAATGAATTTGTGGAATCTGGAACATGGGATTCCTATGGGAGAACTGATTATTTCCTATCCAAAATGGGATATCCCCACTCAAGAAGTTCTGGTGTTCAGGGTCATTTCAAAGCTCTAACCATTGTTATCATAGAAGCGTGCGGGAGAACTGGGTACGTGGGGTTCAGAATGCCCTTGGAGGGAATACGGAAAGCATCTCAGGATGTACTTCTCGTGTCCGCAGTGTATTGCTGCTGTTGCCTGGCGAATGTTTCTCTACCTGGTCTTGGAGGAACTGTCCCAGAGTCCAAACCATTCTTCTATGTGAACGTGGCAGACATAGAAATGCTGGAGACAGAAGTATCATATGTGGCCTGTAAGTATGATGGATTAGGCGTGACGTTTTTAACTTCAGGCTGTCTTGAGACACCAGACTGTGGGATAAAACTGATGAGAAATAGGATGTGCATGGAATTACTAACTACGAAAGCAGGAGAGAACAGTTGGTCTGCTGGGAAAGCAACATGCTGCTCTGAAAATCTTCTCTGATTTTGGCAGGTACAACAGAAAAGATCTTTGAGGAGAAACGGGATCTCTATGATGTCTATGTGGACAACCAGAATGTGAAGACGCATCATGAGCATCTGCAGCCACTCCTGAAAATTAACAGCGCTGACAAGGAGAAGTACCGACGGCTCAATGACCAGAGGTAATAACAGACATCTCAGTGGTCCTGGTCTTGATAGGAGACCAGTGTCATGTGGGATAAAGACGACACTGCTCCTTTGTACTTGCCTTCTTGTCTTAGTGTTTTCAAAGTTTCCCACTGCTTCAGCTCATCTCTCTGAGATTCTGGTTCCACTGTAGCTGACTGGTATGAGAGCCCCTCGGCACTCTGCAGACATACAATCACTCCGCCAGTGAGCTGACGGAGCAGATAGACGGCAGGAAGAGAAGCAGAGGTTGTGACTCGCCATTGGTTCACCATTGATCAGCCGCAGAACTGAAAACGGCCTGCTTTCCAGTCCAGTGCCTTATAAACGCTACCCTGTTGCCTCAGGTATCAGGGCAAGGCTGTTAATCTGATTTGTCTCCAAGAAATGGATGTGAAGTTTTGAGTTGTAATCCTTGCCTTCTCATAATGCTTTGAGGTTCACTGTAGGTATGTGCGTTTAATCTGTCTCCATTCTCTCAGGCAGATGTTAATGTATTCTCAAGAAGTGGGTGAGGATTGTAGCTCCTGTGAAGAGGACCTTTTCATCTTGTGAGTGGCTACCTCTAATACTTATTTGGTCACTGTTAGGTTTAGGGAGCCTCTTTCACTGATTTCATGTTGTACTGGTTTGGCATATTATGAAACGTCACGGTTAACATAATTCCATAGTCAGCTCTCTTCCTCTAGGGATCCAAGAATCAAACTGGCTTCAGATGATCTTCCTTTCAATTTCAGAAGCCAAATGTAGCCATATTAGTCTCCACTGGGGTCTCTTAAATGCTGGGAGGGAGAAGGGAATTTTAAAAACACAATTAGAAATGCAAGAACCCCCTCCCATTTTTGAAAACATAAGGACTATAGGACTTTTCATGCCAGAATATTTGGCTCAGGAAAGGACAATGTCTGTGGGAAGCAGGCACTGTACCATGCTGGGGGAGGTACAGTGTGGAGATAAGACCTGCATGTGAAGCACTGGCCCATTGATGTGGCTGCCTTTGTACTTGGCAAAGAGAAGAACCAGAACTGGGTGTAGAGTGTGAGGTACAGAATTACATGAAAACCACACCTCTGCCACCTTCACTGCCTGTTGCTCTTGTTCAGTCTGCAGCAGGTGAGAAGTAATGCGGTGAAACTGTGTGAAGGGCTGTCGAGGCAGAGCTCTGATGGTTGAGCTGCACCGTTGTAGTCAGAGCTCTTTTCAACAGCCTTGCATGTTCCTAGGAAAGCACTAGGTAAGCAGTAGCTCTCTCTGCTGTGTTGTGCGCCAGTAATGGAGAATTTATTTATTTACCCGGTGGCTTACTAGATGAATGACAACACTTTTTTCCCCCTTGCATTATGAGAGCTATAGGTCTGTTGTACCCACTTGGTTACCACAAAGTACACATTAGCCAATAACGTGGCTTGCTTCTGAAGTGTGAAGTGCCTACCATAAATCAGCCAGACAGAAGCACCACTGTAAATTACAAGTTACTGCTTTATCTTTCTTTATTCTGGCTCATCCACAGGGTAGGTGGAAAACTACTAGTGTCGCCTAAGAAGGTGGGATCAATGATTAAAGGGGGTTAAGTGCAGTTCTGGGGCTCTGCTGCCTGTTTGGTAAATATGCTATCTTTTCGGGAGTCCAATGCCATCATCTCAGCTGACTTTATCCTATAGGTTTTTCATGGAGCAGAACAACCGCATATTTCAGACGCTGATGGAGGTGTCGGCCAGCCAGGACAAGACACTGACAGCTGACCACGCTCGAGGCATGGGCCTGGATCCCCAAGGGGACCGAAGTTTCCTTATGGACCTGCTGGAAGTGTATGGCATTGATGTTATGCTAGTCATTGACAACCCCTGCTGCACTTAAACCAAGCGCAAGAGAGATGGGGAGCAAAGATCACTTTTTAAAGACTACCAGACATTGCTTAGGAGGATCACTGGAACTCACCACAGCCACTGGACGGATCTCATTTTATTTAATAACTTTATGTGGAGAGTATTTATAATTTTAAAACAAAATGTGATTTTATTTTCTCCCCTTGAACTTCCCAATGAGTACCTCCTCCAGGTTTTCTTTGTTTGTTTTTGTCTCTCTTTCTCTTTCATTTGTGTTTTCTTGTTTTGTTTAGATAGGACCAGTGGCACCTTTGCACCAATCCTCACTGTTGCCAGTGATAGCTAGGTTTTGGCCTAGCCTGGATACCTGAGGGCTGAAGACTTCAGGAAAGCACTTTGTCTGATAGAGACCAATGTGAAATGCTGTAGCTGAGCTCTCAAGACATGACTGGAAAACCCTTCTATCATCCCCTCTTCCACTTGGGAACTGAAGAGAGCTTCAGCAGAGGCTGTCAGTGGCCCAGTCTCATAAAACAGCTCCTGTCCTACCATGTTTATTGGTGGGGACAGTTAAACCAATGATAAAGAACAGGACTCCTTTGAACACCCCTCACCCAACTTTTAGCAGCTGAGTTGGAATAAAGCCACCCTTCCTCGTCAATGGCAGAAGCAAGTTTGGGATAAGGGGTTGCTACAGGATCTTACGACTTCACTTACCGGAGCAGCACGGTTTCACTTCCAGCATTTGAGGTGGTATAAACTGGCCAAGACTGTACCTACCTATCTCATAGCTGGAGAAGAGCACCATCTCTACTTAATCCCTCCTTCCACTTCCTCTGGTTTTCAGTTGCCTCCCACCTGCTGCTTTGGTTCAAACTCTTCAAACCAGCAAGACAGTCTCCCATTTAACAGGGACCAACATTACTGAGCCACCTTGCAGTCACTATGCTCTCCAGCCTCAGCTCAGATGGTGCTGGGCAGGACTGGGTTGAATAAGTATGCTTTAACTAATGTCACTAGCCCTTCCTTTGTGGCAGATGGTACTTGTCACTCCTTTGCTTTAACATTGTCTGCTGATCCTCCTTTTGTCGAGCAGCCTTCAGCACTGCCTTCCGCTGTCCTTGGCTTTATGTGAGACAGAGAGCAGTATGTGACCTTTCAGCTGGAATGGTTTCACAGTTTGCAGGAGGTTCCCTTGGAGTTTGGTGTTCTTAACTGGCACAGCTACTAGAAGCAATGTCTAACAGCAAGCCTTTTTTTTTCCTGAGCAGAGAAGCTGTAGAACCAGATGAACAGTGTTTTTCATTCTTGTGCTGTGGAAAGAATAGGATTCAGTTCATGCAGGGCCAGTGGGTCCCTCCAGGAAGGCTATCCCTGTAAGGGTAATCCTTTCACCATGCTAAATCCAAGAATGGTACTGTGGGTTCTAGGTGCGACATGCTACTTTGCCCAAAATCCTTCAGCCAGTAGCAGCATCAGCTTTAAGCTGTTTTCCTGAACTGTGGCTACAGCTAATTAGCTGCTGCTTCTACCATAATAGACTTCAGCGCCCTTGGAGCCTTTCTGCAGTTTGTAGAAACGCAAACTGTAGCTGATGCATCCGTTTATCCTTGCATTTTATAGGATGACACAGAGCCTGAACCACCAGTCTCACCCACTAATTCTTTTTAAAACAGGCAAAGCAAATGTTCTCCATAGCCCCTCTGTGAATTGTCTCCTTCCAGAAGGAAGGAGGCTGGCATGTCCTGTTTTTCCTTGAAGGCTATCTGCAGCAAAGGGGTAGTTTTGCTTGCTGTGGATTCAGAGGTTTTTAGCGAGGTGTGGGATCAGGGACCTCACAAGGCTTATTGTGCAGTTCACTGGTATGAGCTTCAGCATATTATGTTCCTGTGATCTGCCTGTCTCTAAGCAGTTGCTCCCTTGCCTGCTTTTTCAGGGCTTTGGATGTTTTTGTACAGGAGAAAACATGCTGCTGGTTATATTGCCAGTTGCTCACAAATGTAATGTAATCTTCCTTAGAAGGTTGGGGGAAACAGAGAAAGAGTTAAAACCAGAGCTGAACATCATGTAATGGAAAGACCAGTCTCTTTTCCTTAAGAAAAGGTTTTGTTTTTAAATTGACACCTCTAGTACAAAAGTGACCCACAATCTCCATGCTTTTTTTTTCCTAACTTCCACTTTAGTTTTAGCATGCTGTCTGCAGTGAAGATCCCTGAGGAAGTACAGCTGGCACTATATTGCTGTCACTTACTTAACTTCCTTCAGATATAAAAAGAGGAACTGAAACTAGTTGCTAGCAATTTTTCCTCTCACTTTCTTAAAGGTTTGCTACATAGTTTAGCTGCGGTCAGCTGTTAATGACTTTCTGTTGTGTTTGATGTCAGTAGTTCTTTTGCTGAACTAAGTAATAGGAACAAACTTTTAATTTGTTGTTCAAATTTTACAGCCTTTGCAGTCAGGGGCTTTCTAACAAACTGCATTAGAGCGCTATGCTCACAAGCTGTCAGAACATCAGGTCTACAAGACAGTGCTTTCCTCTTGAAATTACTATTTGACATTTATTAAACCTCTGCTTTCCAGAAACTAGGTCTTCACTTGCTAGCTGTAGTGTGGGTGCAGAAGCATCAAAGCAAGCAGATTACTGTAAAAGTAGCATCCATGCTGCATCCCAGCTGGATGGCTACAGCCTATTTTGCTCTTCCTTGTAATTTTGCTTCTCTACAGCCTCTCTTGGCAGGTGACTGCTACAGAAGTCAGGAATTTGCCAGACAGAAAACCGAACAAAAAGACTTCTCTGTCCTACCCCTTCCTTATTTGATTCGCTGCAAAAGAACTTTCCACCTGCACTGTCCATTTCTAATAGACATTGCTTTTATTGTTGTCACACGTGGAAAATCCTTGATAAATGGGTATATAATACAAACAAATGGTTACAGCTTGGGCCATGAAGGCTTGGTCAGCAGGTAGTTTTTGTTTGGAACCAACTTCACTGAATCTTATCTTTCCAGGAGATAACATAATTCAAGGTAAAACAGTTAAGTGCAGACATTTAAAATCCCCTCCTTGGCACTTAATAGTTGCTTTTTTGAGTATGAGCAGCTGGAAGGGAGACAGTTACTTGGTGTATTTTGAATTAAAGAAAGGAGGAAAGTGTGGCATAAGGTAGGACATGGCTGATTATTGCAAAAATCCTCTTCTCCATTTGAAGTACTTTGCCTTTACAGTGGTGCCTTTAATTTCTTTGGTGTGATGTCTCTGGTCAGTTGCTTGTGATCAGAAGCCAGGTTGAATGGTGGTTACAGTAACCATGCATATCCTGTGCCCTGGTAGACACAGTCTGCTATCTTTCTCTCTAACAAACACCCAAGTCATAGTACAGCCATTGCAGGTTCTCAGTTGGTACTTGCTTGAGTTTAAACAGGAGAGCAAGAGCTTCATAGTTGCATCTTAACACAAGTTGCACTGGAAGTGTATAATCAAGTAATGAAGTATTACTACTTGTACTATCTGGATTGGAAGGTAGAGCTTGGGAAAGAAATAAAAGCTAGGTTTTCAATCTGAACAAGGGATACCATGCCAGACACTTAAATCATGCAAAAGTCTTCTCACGGCAAGGTAGGCAAGCCACATAGAGCCAAGTACAACTAAGAACTGTAGTGGATACTAGGAGAAAGGCATTTTACTGAAGTAGAGTTCAGATTTTTCTTAAAGACATGCTAATACCTTCTTTTCTAGCATATATGAAGTAGTTACTCCAATGTATGTCAGAGCTAATGGTCATGTCTGTCACAGGAGGTGAGCTTGCCTATCCAGCATTCTTAAGGGCAAAGAAAGTTCTATATCACCTTTTCAAAAGAAAGTAGCTTACTGTACAGCTTATTTTGTAAAGCAGTGTTACCGTGATACTTCTTCCATTTTAAGAACTGCCAAAGTTAATGGACAAAAAGCTAGGAGTAGCTGTGGCCCTCTTGGTGATGGGGGGGCCAGGCATGCTTTGCTCTGGGAGGTGGAAAGGCAGTGGTTTCTGGAATAGCAGGGCAAGAGCACTCTGTCCTAATGCAAAAGTCTAGGCACAAAGAATGCATACTAACCCAAACTCTCTCATCATAGCTATTACTTCTAAGTTAGTTGCTGTCTCCTTTCCACCACCTGACACCCCCCTAAAGCTAGTGGTCTAGGGATTATGGGAGAAGAGAACATAGATTTCTTATGTGAGGGACTGGAATGTACTGACTTAACAGAATGATATGTCTATTTGAAACAGAGGGTACTAAATGCCTGTGAACCAGGATTTCAGGTCCTGGTTACTGCAAATTGCCATTCGAGTGGGAATGTTTAATTGTGGTTAAAACAAACCAGGTGCCTTGGGCTGGTCCATCATTAGGTTGTTATCCTTCCTTTTTATTTATGTTACAGTATTTTAAGCCCTTCTAGAACGGACTGTAAGTTGAAGCCAGGATAAGTATTTTCATGAGTGGGACCTACTCCTCCTTCCCATCTTGGAGTTTATACAAAGTTGTTTGTCTTGCTGTCAGACAGAAACATGAGAACTGAGTCCTTTCCTCAACACTGTAGATAGTGGGTTCAGCCCCTGCTTATTTTATGTAATGTTTTCCTCACACCACCCCTCTGAATGTTGCAATTCAGAGATCTAGAACCACTCTGTACTGGAAGACCTCTGAACTGTAGAGGAAAGGGAAAAATTACTTGAATGGTATTTATACAAGCTACTCAACTTATGCTGGGATGAATATTTAAATATCAGCCTGTCTCTCAGATGATCCTTGGTACTTTAACAGCAGAACAGCATTAACAATACCAATTCTGAAGGGAGCTCTTGGTTACCCTCAAGCAAGGAATCACATTGCAATGGGAGCTGTGCATCTGATACTATGGAAGAGAGTTAGTCGTTTTCCCTGTAAAATGGTACAGATGAACCAGAAGCTAGTTCTTATCATCTCGCCCCTTGCAGCAGGCTGGTTGTAGTTCTAACAGCTCTGATGTTGTTTGCATCTTGCAGATGTGTTGTTGCTCCCATAGGCCTGTGGCTGTGTAGAGAAACTGCTTACTAAAACATGGGTATTTTTTAATACAATTAAAGCTTACCTTTTTGAAATGGCTGCTGCCTTGTCTTTCCTGCCACTTGAGAAAAAAAACATTGCTGATTTTATTACAGAAGCATCAGCTTGAGGAAAAACTCAGTTGGTGAGAACTGCCCCTGACTCTGAATGAGCCAGTGGCTGTAGAGCAGCGTTCCAGGTGTCTCTGTGGCAAGCAAAAAGAGCAGAGCACAGCCAACATGTTCCTTGGAGAGTGACTCAGGGGTCCCCGGGGCACTCTTAATTGCTGCAGATCAAAAGACAGACAGCACAACACAGGCCCTATCACCAGCATAACTATTAAAAAGAACTTCTACTTCCCTAGATCTTAGTCAAGAAAAGGATGAGTGGTTGCCCCAATAGCTTAGGTAATTAGTTTCTCCACAGTATAGTAAAGGGAAGGACAGCATTCGGTTTGGTTCCAGCATCATGCAGAAAACCATCCCTACTTCCCCTTTCAAAGCATTTTTCCTTTAGCAAGTCTCCAGCAGAGGATGCTGTTGCAGCGGCATGCAGCCAGGACGTAGTCTTTAACAAAGCTGCTGGAAGTCAATTCACTAATGTCCTTATTTTGATTACAGCAAAGAATCAACAGATGAACTTGGACCAGATCACAGTGTAACACAGGGACTACGTACAAATAACAATCACATCAGAAAAATAAGGATTTTTTTTTTTTTTCTTCCAGTAAGCAAGGCAGAATCACATGAACTTGTAAGTTATAATAAGGGCAACAGATAACCTTGCCTAAGTCAGTAATATTTCCTTTCCGCAATTAAAGCCAAGCTATAAACAAAAGCTCAGAAAAGCAACAAAACTAATTATGGTTCTGAGGCTCAAGGGGATGTAGGTTGCGTAAAGAGTGGTGAGCACTGTTTACATTAGAGAAGAGCAACCAGACACAATGAATAATAAAAGTTACTTGGATGCCCTTATTTGTGTTATACTACTACAGGAATAAAAGGAATACTTACAAAAAAAAGACTCATTTGGCCTGTTAAAGAGTCTTTCCACATGTGCTTCATACAGCTTCAGGTCAATGATGGCAGTTTCCAATTTGCTTCTGCGTAATATACCTAAACTTGATCAAAGGAATATATTTCTACTAGATATTAACTGGAACTCTGTGCTGTTGAATCTGGCAAGGTGAAAAAAAAATAACATAAATATCTTATCCAGATACATAAGGGGAATTTTTAAACTTCCTCTGAAGCTTTGTATTGCTGATCTCCAATTTATTTTGTGACAGAGTAGATAACCAACCACCTGTTTTAATGTGGTAATTCCAACATTTCATAGGCTCCCTTAGCATTACTCCCCCAAAATAATTTTCTTCCAAGATCCCAGGTTTTGCGAGATTTATATATAGGTAAAGTAGAACTAAACTCTTAAAACACAAGGACAAGTGTGCTTTCATTTTACTTTAATATACATTGCATTAAAGCAGTAGCATCTGGCACACAGTACTCAGTCTGCAATGCTGTAAATGGAACACTGATGACTTCTCGGGGGAAAAAAAAGATGCCATCAAGTTAACATGCATTTCTCAGAATTTTCATTTGCATTTTTAACCCCTTTGAGATGAGCCAAATCAGCCACTTCCAATGGAAGTACCTTGCACATAAAAATAGCCAAATGGCTTACTAGTCTGGTGGGGTTAATCAAGTTAGTGAGGTCTCTTGTGCCTTGAAGAGACCCTGGTAAGACTGGCAAACACTGGCCCCTTTGACATGAATTCTCATTGTACTGCTGCATGGAGCATCTGCTCTCTCATTCCGGGATCACAGAAGAACCGGAGTTTCCGGGGTAATAGCTTCACCTCCACAGGCATAGCTTCGTACTCCTCATTATCAATGCCAAAGGATCCCTCAGTGCCCTGTGTACAGATAACAGTGCTGATTAGGGTTAAACATCAAACAGATTTCAGCAATGCTGTAATACTGATACCTGATTTTACTAATAGACTACAGTTGAATACTCAGCTGAGTCTTAACCAAGATGACCTCCTCCCTCTGCGTTCCAGCCCCTTTGGTCTCAACAACACAGTGAGAGCTATCCTTCACTGCACATAATATATTACGAGTCTGTTGCATAAGATGTTACTTCACTTAGTTGCTAATTGGTGATAATTAAATGCTAGGGAGCTTTAATGACCCGCATTGTTTATACTGAAGGATTCTTTGCTATTGGAACTACAATTATATGCACTTAGATCTTGGTCTGCCAGCAGTGACACAAGCTAATCTGCAGAAGTGCCTGTTAAATAACTCCTATTAAATCCATGTTACAAACACCTTTTGGTATTGTTTTACTATATTGATCTGAAACGTGAGACGCAAAGCAATTCAGGGGTCAGGAATTACTCAGCAGTAGAATGTACTTAAGTGTTTTCTTCAATGCTGATAAAGTCACTAATGATTAAAACCATTCATCAAAATGGCAGGTTGACTCTACCTAAACAAATTTGGTGACTGCTTTGCATGCACTTGACTCAAGGTAGGGGGCTATGTTACACGGATACTCAAACTAGCTCCAAGTGAACTTGTACACCAGAATGGCACAGATTAGAGAAGGTAAATTCTGGAAGTCAGAGGTACAGCAGTCCACCTGGATCAACATATCCTGCTTCTCTGCGAAGCTGGTGAGACTCATCTGAGCTGCCTCCAGTTCCTTCATCAGAGCTAGGTCACGGAGTCGAACAGCACTGCTTTGTGCCATGCACACGTACTCTGAAGATCTTAGCAGCAGCTGCAGTATGAACAGCTCATTTTATACCACAACCCTTACTTATGGCTCAGCTGTACTTAGCCCAGCACTCCAGAGTATTCTTTCAGAATCACAAAATTGCCATGATATGAGTTTGATGCAAGTATTAGGATGCTGGCTAATCATGACATCGTAATTCATGATTTTCACTTGGTAGCGACAGATTTTTTCACCTTCTGGCATGTTCTGTTCTCCCTTAATATGGAATCATTTTGCTGAATGATAGATAATTTCTATCTTCAAATGATCTATGAGATTGATTTCATGTCCTTGTAAAAATAAGAAACTGTCCTCCCCAAGGCCTCAAAACAGCCTCTTCTTTCTAAGGGGCAACAAAAGACTAATCTAAATTACGTAGGCAGACACAGTTTTGGCTTCATTTTCAGCCTCATCTATTCAGTTTTGAGACACTTCCCTATAGTGATCTGAGCCCCACTGCCTTGTCTCACCCTCCTTGGTCTCCATAAAGCTTTTAATATTTATCTTCTTCTCTACAGCACAATCCCTTCTAGGGTAAAATGTACACACATCTTCAATACTAAGGAGAAGAAGGTGTGCATATGCAATACATCTGAGTAAGAGTCCCTTTACAACTACCACCACTGTCTACATAAAAGGTCTGCCACTATTTACTGGCAGAATGAAGCTCCTCCTCTGGTTTACAGACCACTTGGGAAATTGCAGTATGTGTCTCCTGGCCAGGGACTCAGTTGCTGCTCTGGGGAACCGAGTGTCTCACTGTCAGTGTAATCAACCTCCCAGATTTGGAGTAGGGATTTCTTAATGTGCAGCATCAACTGGTACAAGGAAATAAAGTGACAGAGTTTTCCAGCTCCCTCAGCTTCTCACCTCTGGAAGTTGCAAGATGCATCTGCTGGCTTGGATGCACTGACTCCCTTCAGGGCACGTATGTGGATCATTCATCTTTTGACTTCTGTTCAAACCAAAAGAGAGGTAAGGTAAGCAGATGTTTCTCTCTGAAACAGCCATCTTTAGGGATGACATGTCATTGTAGGTTGGTAATTCCTTACGCATTTGGTAAACTTAGAGGTTATGTATATATACAAATATTTGTGGGTTTAAATGTGAGAAAGTAAAATAGACATTCTCTCTTCTGTTGCAGTCAATACATATCAGTGTGCACTGACAGCCTCTAACCAGCTTCTGCTCTGAGGCTCACTGAATATATTTGAACATACAGTTTTGTATATTTGAACATATAGCACAGTTTTGTGCTCCTCACTTACATGCTGAACTGTACAATTCCTGCAATGACTACCACCTCCAATGCATATCCCATGCACCCACATAATTTAACAGCAACCTGAACAACCGTAAGCCAGAAAACCTGATAGAATTATGGTTGTATTGAACCACTAAATTACCATCTAAAAAACAAAAACCACAAACACACACCTGTCTTCTCACATCAACACCAGTCAGCATGACATTTCTTACCAGCTACTTTTATAGCATTCTTGTGAAGAAACCCTCAGAACAACATCATTTTATCCATTCCAAATAATATATCCATTTTTGTCAGTTTCTCCCTCTCTTCTGAGATCTAGATTCTCTCTAGAATCTAGGAGATTCCTATTTATGTACTGTACTTAGAGAAGTGCAACCTTCCTACTTCTGTGGATCTCAAATGGGACCACATAGGAGGCAGTTGCCTGTCTTAGAAAGCTAGTGGTGCAAGTGCCATGTGGTCTTTTTCAAGACAGGTTGCTGTCCTGTCACTGGATGAACTGTTGAAGAATAGCGCATTGCGACTCCTTTTCCCAACGTGTGCAGCTGCAGAGTTAAGCACAACCTCTTGGGTACGCTGACCTACCTCTGGCCTCCTGACTGAACACACACATAACCTCTTCGCTGACCTTTGACAAAGGGTACACCACACCCCAGGCAGTAACCCCTCAGTTTGGGCCCCTCTCCAGACAGACAGCACCACACAAATAGCAAAGAGGACAGGAGAGAGTTACAGCGTTAATATATCACAGATCTCAAGCACGGCAGAATTATTACAGATAGTCCTCTGACAGGCAATGCCAGCTGTCCCCAGCTTTTCTGTCTGTTCTGTAGACCGATATGAAAGAATAGTGTATTTAAATATTGCCCAGGAAAAGAAGTCACAGAAACATGTCAGAAACTCCCTATATACCAAGCCTTCTATGCCCTGAGGAATGCAAGTGCCTCTTAAAATCACAGAAAATCCCAGAGAAAGAACATGAGAAGAGAGGTTTGAGACAGGAGATGATAATCAAAGACAAAGGAAGAAAAGCTAAGATACCAAAGGAAAGGGCAGGGAAGGACGGAAGCAATATTAACTGTGGAAAGTTTGGTTTTAATCAAATATGTATATACTAAAAAATTAATGAGTGAATGTGAGGGAATTAAACATCCTCTCGGCAATATAAATTATAAATCATTGATGGCATGCAATACTGTCAGTTTATACAGTGCTGTACAAACAAGCAGCAAGATTCCCCGCTTGAAGTTTAACATACAAGGTCCTAGATATTGCACTGTGGTGAGCAAGTAGATTTTTTCGGTCCACCAAGGTAAATGAGGCTCTATATAGATGCAATTATGGGGTCAAGGTAAGCTCAAAAGAGACAAGACATGGATCTAAAGATCAGTCAAAGGAGAATGCTGGTAGAAGCAAATAGACAGAACTCCACCTGCAGCAACTGCCTCTCTAGCGACTCAGTACAAAAGGATGAGAAATCATTTCCATTTGATTACTCTCCTTACTCAAGACAAGACAGCAAAGTGAAACAGGAGCAAGACCAAAGCCTAACAGCAACAGTTTCCATTGATTGTTTTATCCCGCTCCATATGCTGAATTACAAAAATACAGGCAGAGAGAGAACCACAATACCTACTGCAGGTAACACACACAATTTTAACCTAGTTTTCGTCTCCAGAAGTGGCCTATGTGAAATGATTCAGAGTAAGATTCTAACCAAAAAAACCCAGTCTTCTGCACCGCAGCTGGTAACTGTATCCACGCTCTGGAGTAACAGCTCTCTGTACTTTCACATACAAAATCTAAGCTGGCTATCAGGATGTGGATTACTGGTGCTACGCTTTCCATCCCTGCTCTCCTTCCCTCCAGCACTTCTTAGTAAGCACTACAGTGTAACCACCTGTTCTTCCCCCACCTTATCTTAAACAGCAGCTCTACCCCTGCTGCAGATGCTCTCGTTCACACAAGTCTGATCCACAGGCGGAGGGCACTTTTACACACCTGGGATGACCTACTCCTTTCTTTGAAATCCAACAGCAGTTACCCTCCAGCACTCTGATGCATCCCACCCCCCCCACACTGCCTGAGCCTGCATGGTGGTTTCCTGCTGGATGTGTGCTTTCCTCTGTGTGATCCATCAGTTCTGATCAGCTCGTGTCAGTGCCCTCTTCAATAGGAAAAAAACCTTGATATCTGCACTGGTAAGGTATTTTCCCTAAAAACCTTTTCAAACCCCCAAATTCTGGTGGAGTTTAAAACTATGCATTAAAAAAGAAGAAAAAAGAATGGGCTTCTTCACACATTTCCAAAGACAAACCCTGTTGGTGCTAGGCGACGGGGAGCCTCTAATAACGGGCTTGATTCAAACCTAGCTGCCAAAGGGCATTGTGCAGTGGAGAGCTTCTCTGAACACCCTGATTTTGCCTTGCAAAAACAGGGCACATTTTTTCTGTTCTGACTCCTCTCTGTAGGACTAACCAGTCCCTCCCGCTGCTCCCCCACCCCATACACCCCTCTTTCTTCTTCTTTGTTACCTACAGACTTTTGGGCACTATTTAATCAAAAGAGCTTCTTTCTTTGAACTTTGCTTGAACAGTAGCTCAAAGCTTTTGGTACTGCCTCTAATTAGCTCTAGCCAGCAGGGCATGGTTAACTCTCATCAGAGGCTTTTTCTCTATGACAGTGTAATTGCAGTCAGAAAATGTGACATACTACTGCGTGAAGCATGTCCAGTCCGCATGGGAGACATTCTTTACAGTGGGTGTACACTCTAATATCCCTCCCTTAAATCACACAAATTCATCCACGTTTTTTCTGCCAGCAAAGTGTCCAAGAACCCAGCACAGCATCTCCTTTGTCTCCCTCCTTTAAGAGGCTAGATTCCTCTTGCTGCTAATGGGAAAATCTCCTCCTCTTTCCTTCTGTAGCCTTCAAAGCAAATATTTTAGTCCCAAGCAGCCTATGGTCCACATGGCTCATGCAATTTAAAAGCAGTTGCAGGTGGTAACCTGACCTACCACGTATGCATAAGTCAGAAGATCCTATACCCAGTGAGGCTTGTGGGATGCTCAAATAAGGGGCCTGCTGCTGCTATTAGTATCATAAACAAGACATACATGCAGGAATTATTAGGGTGATGACAAGCAGGTAAAAATGTGTTGAAATCATTCCACTGATTTCACTAGAGGGAGCTCTAAGACTAGAAAACAGTACTAGCAAATAAGAAGGTAACATACAGAAGAGCATTCTTGGATTTAGTAGGAAAATCTTTCGCTGGTAAAAACTGCACTGAAGATGCAGTGTATTTGCATATGGTGAGAGGACGCGAAACAAGCGCACTACAAGACAACATTCCAAGCACAAAGGAAGCAATACACGTTCACTTTTTCCCTACACACTGCTGCTTCATACCTGCAGCCTTCTTACTCCACATACAAGCAGCACCAATACGTTTGCTTAAAGTCCCTGTTTAAATTCACATCTTCCAAAAGTTCTTCCAGCTCAGACCTAATTTCTCACAAGAGTTATTGAGTCAAAGGAGCTCTTCACTTAGAAGCAGGGCCTGTCTAATCAGAGTTCAAAAACGCCAGGTACCACGAATACAAACCTATCAGCTCTGTGACCTGCCTCTCAATCCACTGAGCAGCTAGGGCTAAAGATTCTGGGGTAAGTCTTTATGGCTTTCTATAAAACTCAGTTATGACAGTATTATCCAAGTAGCACCAATCAAATAGCAATGGGGAAAAAGATGAAAGGTATAGCCAACTCAGAAGATAAGAACTCCAGGTAGACTGCTCTGCCTTGCTTCCAGAAAGAGAAAATTAGTAACAATTTTAAAGAACAAAATCAGTAATCCCCATGAAGCGTTACTGACTGGTGTCCTTTGCAGTCCTCTGCTTCTGAATTTTGCAGCACAAGATCAGAGAAAATCAGTACACTTGTCAGAATTAGCGTTCTGACCCCTACAGATTGTCATCTTTTTGCAGCCTTGCCATACTCACCCTCTGTTTATAAACTGTCCTTTGCTGACATTATCTGCTTCAATGCAAACATCCATGAAGTCTTCAGTGCGCTATGCAAAAAAAGATTCAGAAATCAAGCAGTTAACATTTCAAAATGCCACACCCATGATACTGCAACATGTTCACAAAATGCCCAGTCCTTTGTCCAGCAAAAGGAGGCAGAAGATGCATTTCTGCATTTCATGCTTTTTTCCACTCTTGACTTGAGATTCAGATTATAAATTAGAGATAGTAATTTCTCACTGATGACTATTCAACAATAAATACCACAAGAAGTGAAATAACAATTCACACGTTTGGCTTCTTGTTACATTTCACACTTATTAAAGACAGTAACAGCAGATCACTTGGGTTTACTTCTGTTCACAAAGTTTTCTAATCAATGGGTCTTTCATGACTTTAAGCAATAGTACAATGATGCAACATTTGGCCACTAAACACTACAGTAAAAGAATTTTAAACAATACAAATTGGAAGTTAAAGTGTTCTTGGCATCATTCCTTTAAACTCCTTACTTAGCTTCTTTTCTATTTACAGCCTGCCCTTAAACCAAGTATACAGTGAAGCTTCTGCTGGGAAACCAACTTTGATTAAGATGCAATTAATTTTTATTTATTTATTTATTTGTTTTATTTAACATTTCTGTCCTGGCAAAAGCCCTAGTGCAGATGCAATCAAAATGATGGAAGTAAAAAAATGCATCTATTAGTATAACTTGGTTTATTCCTTTGCTGTATCTGCAGAAGTAGGCTTGGCACTGTCTGAGCTGCACCTGCATGGCTTTATCAGCTTCTCTTCAATGGGGCAGCCTAGACATGAATCTGAGGTGAGGCAGAAAGACAGGAGTGGCTGACAATACTCAGCAGATATGCCCTGGTATCGATTTGAGAGAGCTGTTGTTCAGCTTTGACGGCTACGGGGAGAATGGCTTCAAGAGCAGGAGTTAAAAGCAGTTATAAGGGGTCATATCTGTAGAAAAAAAGATGCAGTATCAAGCTACTTCCAGCTCTAGAAACAGAAAAGTACAACTGCCCTAACAAACTTGTCCATTTCTCTAGGCTATGCAAGAGACTTGAGAACCCTACATCACTTCTTTGTTCAATACCAGTATTAAAGTGCATCTTGAAGGCATGAAGGGGACACACACACACACATAAGGCAATGTGGCAATGAGATAGTTTTTCAGTTCTTGGTAGGTCTGTTTTTACTTTACATCACTGACTCTAATCCAGTTCATCGACCAAAACTGTTCTGTTCAAGGGCCATCTAGAAACCACTAAAAAACCAAATGCCCTGGTAGTCTCCGTGTAGCTTCTACCATTACTAGGACACTGGTGGTCCAAATCATAAGCCACTGATGAAGAAGAAACTAAAATTTATGTGGTATATTCTAAGGAGAAAACAGGAGGAAATTTCAAGACTAGATTTGCCTGTTTGTTTTTTTCCTCTGATCCTACAAAGATTACATATCAATATAACACAAATTTTCAGCTTCTTAAAGACCCTGAATTCTGAGCAAGAAACACGCTGCAGTAAGTTCAACACCTCCTGTTAATCTGGGTGTAGGGGCAGCAGTTTCCTGCAGCCATGAGAAAGACATGAAGAGCAGCTCACCAGCACGAAATCACTGTGTTAGCATTTTCCAGTAAAATTAAAGACTGACATCTATCCAAATAGCTTTCACAGCAGTAAAACTGCACCAAAACACAGAAATAAGCCAAAGTCAGGTTTTAAAACAGTGAACGAACAGCATGAGCATGTTGAGAGGGTTATGACAGGAACAGTTCCCTTGCTCCCTTGGTTCTACTCTTTCACAACCACCTGTGTTTACTGTCCTTCAACGCAATGTTAGTCCCTCTCCTTCCTCTAGTCCCACTTTTTTTTAACTCTTAGCCCTGCAAGCCAAAAGAGAGAGAAAAAGCCACCATTTCAGGCAGACATTCAGGCTCAGCTTCCTTCCAGCACCAGTTGATAAAACAGAATCACTCTCCCATAGGTCAAGGAAAGGAGTGACTATTTTGATGCCCTTTTTTCTCCTGGGCAATCCTAAAGTTTCTGTTTGACTAGTGAAATCTTCTCATCATATAAATTCTTCCTGATCCCACTGCATCCCAGTTTTACATGGGTCTCCAGTGCTTTTACACTGGCTCTGAAACTTGTCCATTCCTGGATTCAGTCATGGGCCCCTCCTTGCATGGAGTAGTAAATTTTATTTATACAGACACAAGAATGGGAGTTTAGCGAGAAAGGAAAACTGTGTGGGCAGGCAGCATTTGGAATCCAGTTATACTATGGTCTTACTGTCAGATCAAGCTGCCTGTTCCGAGTTGCAATGGAAAGCTCAATGGCGGATAGCTTCAGTTCTTCCCAGTCCTCCGGGGTTACCTCTTGGGGGATTTCTGTGAATCCATAAAAGAAGATATCATTAAGAGGAGTTTAATTACACGGATCATCATTTCACTGCTATGAAGCATGAAACATCAATGCCAGCCACAAAAATCACTCTGACCCATTGTGACCACTAGCTTTGTTTCTTTCAGACATCAAAATGTTAAAAAAGGAAAAGGGAGCTTCGGAGTACTGAAGGAAAGAAAAAAATACCACCAGCATTCACACAGTAGCAGGAAAGAGTATCAAGCACATTACATGGCAGCCCTGTGAGTCCTTACACCGAGGGATTAACAGATCTCCTGGGCTAGTATTACAGGAACACATTTAGAAAACACATGAATCACTGCTACAAAAAAAAACCAAACCAGGAATCCAATGTTCAGGATGCTGTGGCAACATGGGGTTTTTTTATAGGAAGAAACCTCACAGTTCAGTTCTCATATACAGGTCACTTAGTTCACGCTTCTGTCTAAATCACCTCTGCTAGCCAAGAAGGAATGAGGAGGACTTTGCATCACACCAGATTGCGCAAAATACACGCTCCCCTTCCTTCTGCAGTCTGCCACATGCACTACCTAGCTAACGACCCAACCCAAGAGAGGCTCACAGAGCACACAGAAGAAAATTTATGGTACAGAAAGAAATGGAATGTGCTAAGAGAAACTTAAGGCTTCTGCATGGCCCAAGTTTTATTGTTCTATTTTAAGTAACATTTGTTGCTCTGTGTCAGCAACTCCCCCCACCCAGGAAAACAAGGGCTGCTCCTCTCTCGCCAGCTCACTAAGCCATTCTACAGGAGGCAGATTTCAAGAAGCTCATCCGTAAGTGCCAGGTATCACCTATGGAGGCTTCCATAGCAATGGCAAGCAACTATGAGCCCAGAGAATGCCCTGGGTTCTTTACAAATGCACTTTTGTTTATGAGACCACAAGCTCTGACAGGACTACTCTCTTCCATTTCTGGCAGCTATCACTGTAACTGTCTTGACAAAGTCACAGTTTTAAATAATAATATAAAAATGAGAGAGTAGAAAAGTAAAGCAGCAAAAAACCCTCCTCTGATCTATTAGAGAAGTAAAGCCTGCCTGTGAATTTATGCCAAAATACACACACCTCACCTTTTGGAGGAGATGACCAGTACAACCGAAGTCGTCTGTAAAGCCTCACATACAAAGGAGGTCTGGATGGTTTCTCCTCTGGCTCTTCTGGAGGTCTCTCCGTTGGACCCAGATACATGAGAGCACCTTGATGTTTCTGAGGCCATTCCTTGGATTTACATGGAAAGGAAAAACAGAAGATAAAGGGCCTTTTGTTGAGCACCTACCTGTTTATTCTGTTTAGTCCTTCAGCCTATCGATTCTCTGCTCCCAAGTACTCCTGTAGAGCTACCCAGATCCCACCACTGCCTCAGCCTACTTTATGGCTCGCCAGCCTCCAGATTCATATGCGAGATGACATTTTTGCAGCTTGACAAAGATTACCCACAGTTCCCAAGTCTACTAATCTGCTCCTTCCTCACACAGAAGTGAGGTATTTTCACCTCTATAAGCACAGGGTAAAGGGATGTTTTCTTTGCTGCTGATGTGTGGCAGGGTGACACAGCTGCTTCTGGCTGGAGGGAACAACCAAAACTGGCAAGGTCAACATTAACGTTTGAAAGCACAATTGGTTTCTGCATGGCACAAAGGCAACCTCAAAGAGCAACTTCACAGCGGGGTCTAGTGCAAACAGGCAAAGACTGCAGTGCTGTGTGCAGCCAAGGGGCGCTAAAACCTGGCAGGCCTTTGTTCTCCAACAACTCAAACAATCAAGATCTGACTTTATAGTCAGGTGCTTATAGACAGCAATACAACAGGTCTTAAGGCAAGTCAAGTGAGCTTTATAAAGCATGGGGGGGGGGGGGAGGAGTAACACATTATTCTTGGTGATATTTCAGATTCCAGTGCCAGAAACTGATGGGCTACAGAAGAAGCTTAGCTCCTGAAATACTTCCAGATGCTGACAAAGTTTATTTCCTCTCATTTTGTTTTAAAACTGATTTCTGAAATGCTCAAAACATAGGACTTACAGAGGGAATAATATGATTGTTTTTTAAATGCATATACTAAAACAACCCAGCCAAGAGCCCACATGTACTCAATACAATTATTTTTCCATGCACAAAACTTTAGAAGTAGTTTTGGATCACACAGCACAGGTTGTTAAGCTAATTCACCTCACACCTCTGAGAGCAAGGAAAGACTCCACTATCATACTTAAATAATAAACAGGACAAACAGAGGTTGTATCAGTAGTGCAATGCACGAACAATAAGTATTAATGATTAAAGGGAAAACCAGCAATGCTGTGATAATTTAAGCCTGTATATTTTAGAAGGGATAACAACACTCATAACAATGCCCCTACCAATACCAGAGGTGAGCTCTTTCCCCTTACACTGTTTTCAGCTACAGCTCATCCTGTTTCAAAGCACAGCTACAGCAAAACCAGAAAAGATGAAGCGCACAGCAGCAAAGACAAGCTAGGAAGAGATTAAGCTCAACAGGCGGGAGCCATTTCTTATAAAAATTAACAAAATGATAACATAAGAGGCACATAAAACAATGAATACCACAATTAGGGGAGATCAGGTAGAAACTTTTCTATCTTAATAGCAGAAAAAGTGAGCACTTCTCTGTAACCTTCAGCATGTTAAACAGCTCTTTTTAATGTACAATGAAGAGCTCACCAGTGAAATCCACTATCACTGCTACTAACTGAGGCTAAGGACTCAACAAAAGTCAGAAAGGGGCTGGAGAGAAGTGAAGAACAGGTTTCTGCCTAGAATGCCAGCACACAGAATCATCATCTCAAATTTCGTGGGGGAGGTGGGGTGGGAATCTTTCATGGATGCACTACAATTTAACTCCCCTTTACAGGAGCTTCCTATAAAGGAAGCATTGGCACTATCACAGACAGCATGGCTGGATTCCACAATCTGATCTACCGTACCAGCTCCTGGGTATTTCCACAGCCTTTCATGAGGCTCCTTATATGTTCAGAGAACAGGAAAAGCATGTGAATGAAAATGCCTCACCTTTCACACAGGTCACATTTTAATCTTTCCAGGATCAATTTTAAGCAACAGAGAAGTTTAAGGTGAGATATAAGCTATTAATCTTCATGTTCATTTTACTACACATGGAAGCCTGATTATCAACGTGCATGAGCAGTCTAATTATAGACATTTCTGCCAGATGAATAAATCAGAATGAAATGTTACCATAAGAAAGACTGTGAGAAAAGGTGACAGAGCACTTTAATGGTTATCTTAAGCACCACTACTGCTCTCTGTTTTCAGAGGTGGTTACTGGCTCCTCCTGGTGATCTTGCGGCAACAGATCCTTAATAAAGAATTTTTTTTTTTTAAGTATTCTTCCTCCCCTTCATCTCTTCAGAAGTTAAGTCAATCAGTTGGTAGGTTTTTTAACAAGTCAATTTTCGCTCCCATTTTATATTGTTACTAGAACCCTTCACAAAAACTTGCAGATAAATTATACAAATCATACTCAGCCTTTTCATTTCCCAACTACAAAAACACTTTCCTCACAACTACTCTTTACCTTAAAGGTACTGAAAAAGTGAGCTGCTTTGGTTTTCAGAGGCCCAAGGTACCAGTATCTGGAAAAAAGAACACAGAACTTCTAAGATATCCAGGGGTCAATACTGGGAAAGGGAGAAATCTTGCATGAAGTCAAAGCACACAGACTTGTTTGCCGCTGAAGTTAGCACACCCCTACAACCTTTAGCTTTGTGATACTGTAAGAATAGTTTCTGCACATCACCAGCAGCTTACCAGTGACATCCCTTTCAAAATTCAGTATACAATCTTCACTACAGGCAGCGTGACATCTCAGTAGCAGAATTTTACCTAGTTATGTGACACAACTGGGAATGATTTAAAGGTCTGTGGTCTAACAGCTGGTGGGATGCATCTCCGCAATATGCAATAAAGAATGAGGTTGGAGGAAACAAACAAACAAGCAAAAATCAATAGCTTCAGTGACAAAAGAACAGAGCCAGCAAACATCAATTTGCCCCAAAGGATTCTCAGATCAAAATAAATGTTTTACAAAATAAAAATCCTGCCAGCCATAAAGTATTGCATAGAATCTAAAGATGTGACTATATTTAGGCACGCTTGGCACACATTTTGATCACTGTCTTCCACCAAAGAAGGTCAACAAAGCACATTAAACACCATCAGCTCGAGAGTACTGCAGATTTAAGTGTATCATTAACTACTAAGGCGTGCAACTGTCACACCACTCCCATCAAGTCATGAAATTGTCTGTAAAATAATAAAACCTCAAAAACATAAAACAGCACCACGTCTCCACCGGGACAGTGCTTAGCAGAGGGATAGCCAGACAAATTTCTGGAACTGTGGCTTATGGCTTCATTGCTTTCATAGTAGGTGCCTTCTTTTAAGTATAAGATCAGTTTTACTGGAATACACCAAACATTCATTTAGCCCAATAACCCATCTCTGATAGGGACCAAAAGTGGATACTTAGGGAGAAGTATAAAAACAGGACAAGCACACATGGTCCTTGTCCCAAGCACATTTTGAGCACCCATTCATTTGTGGCTTTCCAAACTGGGCACATTTTCTGTGTGTTTGAAAACATTCAGGGAAGAGAATGAGGTTTGAAAATGTTCACGCTGCCCCAAGTATAAAAGGTGGTGTCATGCCTCCAGCACTGCATCCAAAAGACTCTGACGAAAGAGAACTGCTGCAGGAAAAGATGTGAAGGCTGACACTAGACAAAAAACAGGGCATGTGCAGGAAGCCCCGTGAGAGTGCAGAGGGGAGAGAAGTGCACTTCCTTAATCGCGGGGCTGCAATTAACAGGAGAGCCTGCAGCATAGCCAAATCAGCACCTACACAAGCTACTGAGCACGCCCCTTGCTTCCCAGGGACAAACACCCTGGCCATTTACTGCATCTCCCCCATTCCATATTACCTCTCAATCCTACTCAAATATCTGCCAGTCAGACTCCAGAGGTCTGCTACCTCTTGTTTCCTGACAAAGATAGCTCATTCCCAAAACACATGGTATTTCCTTATAGCTGTGTAGCAGAGGCACGTGCTGCAATTCCTCCCTAACAGTCTGAGAAGTGAACCGCTTTGGCCCTGCTGCTCCTCCACCAGATAATGCTAGTCATTTGATACACAGACAGTGGCATATTAAATGTCCATTTGGAGAAAGCCCAACGATTATTAGTTTAACATTCAGAGAACAGTCATCAGACAGCACAGTCCATGCCATTTCTGGCAGGAACTGAAGGGCATTTCTACTGCATCTGATGTCCCTTGTTGGAATTGAGTTAGAGAGTCTGCGTGCGTCTTTTCATTGGCAACTGATGAAAAACAATGGCCAATTATTTTACTTGGAGACTTTACTCAAGGGAGAGCTTTTCCCACTGATACAATCTGAATAAAGTTCCAGAAGTGGGCACCACAAGGCAAGCAGAAAGTAAATACTGAAAAGAACAGGTCAGCACCAAATAAGTGTTTATTTCAAATGACAAAAATGCTGAAATGTCTTACACTCCCATGTGTGTAACGCGAGACCTAACAAGAGTGGGTGCCTCTGCCTGTCAAGTGCGTACACGCAAAAAAGACTTATTTACAAGAGGGGAGTATGTCTTTTTAGGGAATAGGTGCTAAAAAAGGTACAATATCAAAATACAGTATTTTCTTACTTGCTAACTTTAACTCCTGCATCTCTGTAAGATCCCCATCTTAAACCAGTCACTGCAAACACAGGCTGTTCCTTTTCTCCCTGTAAAGAAAAATAAACATTGCAAAATTGCTTTCTCTTATCTTGTTTTCAACTTTGTTTTTTGCAGCTAGAAAAATATCGTTTCTATATAAAAACTGATTTCTGATTAATCCCAAAAGTGAAATTTCACAGAAGAGGTATGATAAATAGCTAACAGCAATAAAGCTAAGTAGAATTTAAGTGTTATACATTCCATGCGCTCCCAGAGAGGAATATAAGAGGTGAAGTTTTGAAGAGGTTGATTGAGTTTGACTGTACACCCGGCAATAGCCACTTCATTTTGTGGATACTGTCAGCCAAAAGCAAGGAGCTCTGCACAGTGGCACTAAGTTCTCGCTGCAGAAATGTCCATTCTACAACATAACAGAAAAATAATATTCAAAAACCATATGGGGCATAGTCAAAAGTTTTCCCATTTCACATTGTTCAGTTTGTAAAAGAAAGCTATTAACTCCTCAATACATATGAATGCATTAAATCAGCTCAGACAGCTATTGTTATCTCTCACCATTTCTACAGAGATGTCAGTGTTAGTAAGTTTTGTATTCATCAATACTCTCTGAGCCTCGAAAAAAGATGTTCAGGCATTCTAGTGTTTTCTCCAGTTTAGACTATCTGACGTCATAGCATACAGTGGAGAAATGACTGCCGCCAGAACTGCTGATATCATAAACCAAAATTCATGACAGCATTACACAGAGGAAAAGCAGTCCATGTAAACAGAAAACATGAGAACAGGGAAGTTTTAGGAACGTTGGGTGTCAAATAAGCAGATGCTTTTACCTTGATCTGCAAGACATCAAGTGGAACCGTCTCTCCCTTCAAAATGGCCAATGTAGCATTAGTAATATGCCTGCAAAACAAACAGGAAAGAAGTAAAGGAAAACAAACAGGAAGGGAGGAAAAAATTAAGTTTTAAAATTACACTTTTTTTCAGCAAACTCCACAACAAGTCCAGGTGGGGCTTTTTTGCAGCAAACAGAATGACTCCAGGGAAAGAACTCTGACAAAATGCTGCACTTCCTTGAAATGAGAAAGCAAATAAGGTGGCTGCAACACATAACAAAACCTGCATCCTAAAAAACAGCAAGAGACCTGAAAAGCAAAAGGCAGTTCTCAGCCTAAGATTTTCAGAGATTCCTCCTTCTTCAGCTAATCTGGCAGATCACATGCCAACTCTGTTACTTGCTGTTTCGGATACTTAACACATTAAGGACCCAAATCATGGTCTTATTTTATCGGTGGCAAGTATAACAACCTGGGAGAGAAGGGGATGGTCATGAGACTGGTCTCAATTCATGTGTCTGGGATTGAATTGCCTTAGTCTGTTAATTTGTTTTGAAGTTTTTAATCAACATAAATCTACTTATCAGCAGTGCTCATGTGGTTTTGGTCTCCATTAAGTTGTGGACAGTAGCTAAGGCACTTTCTCATTTCAAGTCGTAATGCGTGGCACTAAAGATGTTGTAACCAAAGTGTTCACGTTCATAAAGAAGTCTCTATGTTCAGAGCTTGAAGCATATATTTCATTAAAACCCCTTCCTTGTTTTCAAAGTTGGGTAAAATTTAACTTCCACCTTGCACACATTTCCAGTGTCTCAGCTGGACAGGGAAAACAAAAAAATCAAACCAAATGCATTTTTCAGATTCAGCCCAATATTCATGTGATTCAGAAGGAGAAATTGTCCTTGGCTTCGTCAGGCTTAGAATACTGAGACGGAGAAGGAACTGTTCTTCCCTCAGCCCTTCTTTTCTCCTAAGCCTTATCTTTCTGCAAGACCTCTACAGTTCCTGCACTCCAAAGGTAAGATCTAATAGTGCTGAAGGAACCAAAGCCCAAATATTTCTTTTTAGAGTATCACTTCTGCACTTCTTAAGTCAGGTTCTGTTACTGGTGCGGGTTGTTAAGCAGCCCATTGACCAAATTCCTTTCAACTTCACCAATATGCTGCAGTCTCACCTGCACAGTTCATTACCTTGGGACAAGAAGATCATTCATTTCAAACAGCTTCTTTAGAACCCAAACATAAATTATTATTTTAATCTTAGCTGCTGATTACAGCCTTGTCCATCTTGCTGAGCTTCAAAGCGCTCTGGTAGTTTTAATGAAGGATGTTATGCCAGTTGGCTCGTGGGTTTTATGTATGATGGATACCAGCAAGAGTTCCGCAAAGAAGAATGTTAATGAGCTACTGGGAGAACCAGGGTGAACAGATTTCAGGAGCAAGGAGAAATACATTCATTAGTATGGGAGGAGAGGAAGGAAAAAATTGAAAAGAAATTAAGTATGGGGAAAAGAAAGCTTAGTTGACTAGCCTTTTTACTTTAGAAGCGGACAAAACACACTTACAACAAACTGAAATGCAGGTTGAGATACTGCCAGACTGGATCATATCCAGGACGCTGATAGATAAGATTCAGGTTGTTGGAGAGTTGCCAGCATCAATCCCATCACAGGGATGGGCGAGAAACCCTGCAGAAGTCAGTAATGGGATCCAACCTTTCCCATAAAGATATTCTTGTATGCCTTACTTTGCAGGTGGTAACCAGGTTATATGTGGACTGGTTTCTAGAATTCTTAACTGGAGAAGGGACAGAAAGAGGACTTTTTTTTGTTGTTTTATTTTGTATTATCCTTGCTATATCCTTGTCATACCCCTTCTGACTATTCCTAAGAGCCTTGATCCTTTTAATCCTTGGTGGTTTTTTTTTTAAATTCTGAGCATCACACAATCACAGAGAAATTAGCCACAGCAAATTATTACATGTTCTAATAATACATACATTTCCTTCTTTTAATTTTAGTCAGTTTTTGGAAATCATTAACTCAGGCAAGTCCAGAGAATCATCAGGCTCTGCCCAGAGACTGCCAACTTCTATGTAACATAGAAGAAAAAGAAAAGTATCAAGCTACCAAGAAGCACTGCTCCTTGAAAACAAAAAAAAGCCCCCTTTCAGAAACATGTAATACTTACTGGACTTGGTTCGTGCTCTCAGGGTAGAGCGTGTGGCTCAGAGTGCAGGTCTTCCCAAGAGGTATGAATCCTATAGGAATCTTACTGAAGACAGCCTGGACACATGAAGAGAGTAAATTAACATTTGCATCAGCTGAACGAAGCTTCCTGTGTGGAGATCACAGCTGTGTCTGAGATCACCCCTTTGGCACTAAGCAGCCAGGCACTTCCTTAAATGAGGCAGTAATACATAATGACTCAGAACATGGCATCTGAATCTGTGAACTCACCACTGCCAACTGGGTACAAAGGAGCTCTCTGTAATCATTAAGATCATTGTTACATGCAGGTTGGCAGCCACGTCCTCACTAATGCATGGATTCTGTCAGCAATCTGCCATCTTTCTTAATACTGATGGTGGCATCACAAGCTCTGAATCTCATTTACCATTGCAGAAATCCCCCTCTGATAGAGAAACCTTGCATGGCAAAGAGATTGTCTCAGTTAAGGAAAGGAAATTAATTGATTCCTCTGGCATCCAAATCATGAAGCAGCAGAAGGTCTAATTTTGGAAGTCATTGACCGTGTTATTTTTCTGTACCACAGTTCAGCAAAAGGGCTTGTTGAAGGAGCAAGTTATTACACTATACCTCATAATAAACTGTGCTTCTTGAAGCGTGTCAGCAAATCAATGTAAACTACCATATATCACAATGTACCATCTCCCTCCTGGGCGCTGCTACTAGCAGTGCCATGACACTGCAAATCCGCACCGACTAAATAATACCCCTCTCACTTCATGCCCACCCGCTCTCCCCTGCTATCTCTGTGTCACCTGCAAGTCTTAACACATCTCAAACACCCTTCTCTCATTTTCTTCAGAATTGTTTTACAGCGTGCAGACGACAGGCTGTTTGCAGCTCATGCAGTCATGCTCTGCTCCCCTGGCTGCTAGGAACAGCGTTTCTGAAATACCTTGCACAGGCTCTTCTTATCCAGGCAACAGCGGTATGACATACCCAAGTAAAAAGGGAAGCAGAGCAGAGAGTGAGGGGGCTGAACTGCAGATCTCTACTCCTAGGACAGAGTGATGTGAAGGACAAGAACTCCCTGGCTAAAGACATAAAATGACACAGTGGCAATACTACAATGCAGTATTCCATCCAAAATAGTGCCAGATGCAGAATTTTCTACGCTACTGCAAATCAACCCAAGCTACATCAAGATAATAAGTCAAAAAACAGAGAAGAAAAACCAGCCAGTAAAGCCTCCAAAACTTTTCTTCCAATATCTTTAGATTATAGAGGTCTCAGGGGCCGATTATAATAATATTAAATTTAAAAAACTGATGTCTCAGAATGGCTACAGCCAGCACCCCTTTAAAAATACTGGCTTGGTTGCAGTCTCTCTTGTCACATTCAGACAAAGCAACTGCCTAAACAGATACAATTCTAGCTGCCAAGGATATCATCATAATCTTGTCTGGATCATTTAGTTGAGTTTTTGCCAGCTCCTGCCAGAAGGTTTTGGGAACAATGATTCCCTCCTTTCTTCAATAACATTGTCCTCCCTCTTTAAAAAGAAAAATCTCTCTCATTTCCATTCAGAGCAATCCACCTTGAGAGGTTAAAATATGCTTTCTGCAGCCATCTGCACAGGTAGGTATTCACTGCTTGAAAAAATGGCAAAGCAATCATAAAGCAATAGGAGCACGGCCATAACTGAATTCGGTTTCAAGCCTGTACAAATACAAGAAAACCCATGTACTTTTGCCTGATGCTTCTGCCAAACAAAGCAGCATACACAGCTGGTCCATGGGTCTTTGAAAGTTGTGCATTTGGCTTCTCCACAATCCCTGCTCTGATGCTGGAAACTTCCCAAAGCCGTGGCTTGGGAGCCATTGCACTCCCTGAGAAAGGGAATGAAGAACAAGGGGCAGAATTGCAGGACACTAGCATGGCTGACTTATTACGCAGCAAGCTGGCTCCAGATTAGTAAGCATCATATCTGTAGAAGACAGATGAGGCCAAGAGATCACAGTGGATGCACAAGACACTTCCTCTAAGAAATAAACAAAATTTTTAAAATGACACTTTCTCACCTCATCTGCTCTGCGGAGAAGTCCAGTTATGACCTGAAAAACATGGGAAATGCTCAGCTCTGAGAATTTGCTTTTTCAGTTACAGTAGAAAGCTACAAAATTCATACCCACAGTTACTCTTTGGAAAAGATTTAAGGAGCAGCTACTCTTTTATGGAAGGTACTACGGTTACTTACATGGGAAAGGAGGCATGTTCAGTGTGCAAACATGGTGGAAACAGCAGGGTTAGGAGTGTGCACGAGTATATGCTGGCACCACAACCAATGCCAGTATAAACGTTTTAACATTGAACAATGCTCTGCATAATGCAAAAATAGCACTGGTCAGTGTGCAATTAACAATAATCAATTCTAAGGCCAGGAGAAACTTGCAGATGTATTCTGACCACTTTCTCTTAAGATCATTGCATTTCATTTAGCCATTGCCTTATGAGGCCAGTAGTTAGCATGCCAGGAAATGCTTTAATAAAATACAGCCTTCCTTGAAAAATAGAGTATTCTCCAATTCTGCTGGTAGTTTGCTCCTGTCATTAATCATCTTGACAACAGGCATTTATTAAATATATACCATGCTTTGTTACCACTCCCACATAATTTTTAAATTGTTTGGTTCCCACTTAGCAAAACACGCATTCCTCTTGGGGAGTACAGACAGGAAAGAACTTTGAAAATTAAACCACTACAGCTACATTACACAGAAACAAAAAGTTAGAATCGTGTCTCCCCAAATAATTTTCTCATTCTAGAACAGAATTCTGGAAGATAGTTACGTCACACACTCTTTCTGCTCCCACTCCTATCATCACTTTGAGACTAATAACAACGAGCAGAGTTTTCTTATCCCCAGAAGATTATAACATTGACTGAAAACACAGATACTAAAATGGACAAATCTCTAGTAACAGCTGTTACGATGTTGCTGCATTACACAGACTCAACCTTCTCACCCTCAGCCTGACTACGATTCTCAACAAACCAGGACAAAGCTCCTGCAGTACCTCTTGCACTGTGCCATCTCCTCCTGCAATAATGATCAGGTCTGTGTTTTCCATCAATTCCAGCAGCTTTTTTGCTTGTCCCTCATAATCAGTCTGAAGAAACAGAAATCCAAACATGAGAACTCAAGTGACTATTTCTAGGATTTCTCTTCTATAGAAAAAAAAGGAATCACCTATCCATTTGCTTAATAGTTATTCTCACAGAGGCACACAGTACTGTATATTACTTACATTCACTGAAATTTCTTCAACTTATAAAACAAGTCTGCTGCCTAATACAATATGTGCAAATACACACAAAAGGCTAAACAAAATATCAGAGTAAATCTTATTCAACAGATCTAGAATATGGCAGCAATAATCGTATTTCCAGGTAGGTTTATATTGAAACAAAACCACAAGCAAACCATGCTCTTGCAGAAAAAGTCCCAACATCTTTAGCAGCCAAAGTGCTCAAGTGTGTCTCCTGAAACACAGAATCAGCTACATAAAAGGCTACTGCCCAACAGCAAGCTGTTGACAACAGGTTTAGCAGTAAAGAGTACACTGACTTCCTACACCATCAAAACCGTTTTCTGCAAAATGAAGGTCTTTTACAGGGACATCTCAGCCTCAGTTAGTGGCCCAGCCCTGTTTTGCTAACTTGTCAGGTGTGAAGCTACAAAGTGTTAGTTTTAAGTCTTGCAAAATAATTTTTTCTCTGGGGTGGGACTATGTATTTTCAACGATCAGAGAGAGGCATTAATAAAAATAGCATTTTAACACTAAACCTTGTGAAAAAGATTCCAAGACAGAAAGATACATATTAGAGTTCTTCACTGCTAGGACACAGTGACTATTAAACAATCCACATATCACAGCCTCAAAAACCTGCAAAAAGATCAGAATCCCTTCATGTTTACTTTTCCTTCTCTTTCCGAAGAAAACCTCTCTGCTAATTCACACCATTTAGAGCTCAGTGTTCTGCTTTCGTGATGGGAATGTTGAATTATTTGAGGATACACCGAGATATTTTCAGTGTGAAAATAAAAGGTTATTTTTAATTTATCTGAACAGTTCCATTGCACGTCAAATTCCTCACTTTTGAATTCTGCAAGTTCAGGCAGAATTGACAATTTCAACAGCGATGAGCACGCACCACTAGCCAGCACTCAAATATTTCGAGAGTTTTCTCTCAAACATGAATCATAGAAGGGCTGCTTTAAACAGACAGACAAGCACATGTACTGCTTCAGCTGAAAATTACAAACTCAGTACACAGTTTGTAAATTAACTGTGAATTAAAAAGAAAAAGATTAAGTATCAGCTTAATATCTCAGTATTCATTTCTTCTCACAAGATGTCTACAGGATAACTGAGAATTTCAAATGCATCCAGAATTGAATTTCAGTTCTTCAAGAGGACAAAGCAGAGCAGACAACATATCTATATTAATGGAACAGTTCTTACCTTAACCACAGTTACATCCAAGCCAGATAAGTGCAAAATTGGAGCAGCATTCTTTTCAAAAAGGTTCCTAGCTTTGCTAGAAAAAACAGAGTAAAAACCATTTCATTAGTCTGGTGGCTAAAAAAAAAAATAAAAAGGAAAGAAACAAATGAATAACAAGAAGAAATCTACTTAAAAACAGAGCATACAATCTACACAATCAGTCACTCAACCTGCCAGCCAGGAAAGACGAGATTTCATTTGGTTCAAATGTATTACATTTCTAGACTTGTATCTCAGATGTCAGCTTTTTGTTGCAGTTTTAATAAAAGCAGAAGAGGTTATCTAGCTTTCTCCAAAAACAATTAATAAAAAACCAAAACAAAACAAGATCTCCAGAAAGAAATTTGTTAGAAAATTAATCACTTACAGAGCACCAGGGTTTAAGAACACAAAGAAGGACCATTTAGGTTTTCAGAAACGTTTTTTTAAAAAAAATATTTACTGTTACATATTATTTAATAAGTTTAGAAGCAAAATTTTATCTTTCTTTTGTTATAGGACTTATGCATTTTCTGCCTGTAACTGCATAATAAAATAATTATGCCATTAACTATAAATTGCTTACAACAAGTAGAAACATGAGACTGGAAGTCAGAGACTTAATTTATTAACACTTTGCATTTTCCAGTCACGGGTGTTTTGAACAAAAGCACGTCAGTCCAAGCACTTCCATGTCAGATACATAATTCCTTTCATATGGCTACTGAAAACTCTCCGCCCCTCCCCAAGATGCAACTGATACAAAGCTTAGTTAATCAGCAGAAACAGACACACATCATATCCAACATAACTGTTTTTCTGCTAATGAGTATGCAAAAATAGCAGCCGACCTCTTCCAGGAGTCTTGCTCTGAGCCCATATTTAGCCTCTCAGTTTGTGGGCACATCCCTTTCAAGGACAGGTTCCCACAGAAGTAAGATCACTGCTGGCTAACTTCAAGTCTTGAAGCAATCAAGGTCATCTCTTTAGTTTTTGAGGATGGAAATGCATCACATACAAAAGTGTGGAAGGAATACGAAGGAATTCCACATACAAAGGAATGACAAAGGCCAAAACACAAGATAAAAGAAAAATTAAAAAAATATATATATGTTTAGAAATCAGTCTTTCAACTCAAGCATCTAGTTCTATTTCTCATCCCAATTTTTTTGGTGAAATAAAGTTTGGCATAGTTACATAGCACCAGCTTGGCATCAGAGGGAGGCAAAAATGAGCTCGAAAATCTGGCTGGCTTTTATAGTGGATGGCAGAGCAAAAACACAGAAAGAGTGCCTCACATATGAGTGTAGGGAAGGGGCAATTTTACCCTTTGCAAGCTGCTGGGTTGAGGAATACTGTTGCTTTCTTCAGTGGCATACTGGAAGGGATCAGCTGGTTGCCAAAAGCCTAAGTGAGATAAAAAGAGCAGAGTTCAGTTTATCTTTTAAGCACATTGGTAAAACAGTTCAAAATAATGCATCTCTGCAAAGGCCAAAGGGCTTTCAAGCCTCATGACATTCAAATGACTTCCATCTTCAGTCATTGTACAGGTCTCCTATTCAAAGACCTGCACTCTTAGCAACAGCTCACACCACTGTCACAAGTACTTTTTAGCTCATTTTTACAATTCCACCACCATTTCGTTTTTGTCAACCTCTGGTTTTCTGCCATGGGCAGAGATCCAGGGAACTATCCTTGACTCCAAGGTTACTTGATTTTCCTTCCTTATGTAATTCTCATGCACCTGCCTGCCACCTTCTTTCTGCATCTTTTTCCACTTCTGTACTTCATCTCTTATATCTCTTCTGCTCATTTTTGTATTTTCCATGCTTAAGTTTTTGAAGATATGAAAGATAATCACCAGAGAATTTGCCCTGACCTACAAGCAAGCTCACTGTTTCTCAGACATTTTTTCTTTGTAATTTCTCCATATAAAAATCACTGAATTCTTCTTCAACTTTTAATCCAGTTCTGAAGAGGTGCCTCAATTTTAAATTCTTTGGGAGTTACTCCATACAGCCTCTTGTACCTTTTAGCCATTTGTACCTATTTCCATAGCTTTTCAGCACAGGAGAGGCAAGAAAAGGCAAAGCTTCCACACGTTACTTCCCACTCTGTAATCCTCTTTTAGGTCACCTAAAGGCACCCTCACTACCACACCAAATCAAACTGGTTTTGAATACAAGGATGAGAACGTATTCAGCAGTACCACCCAGAAGCCCCAGAAATAAAGTAGGAACGAAAGACTACTGCACTGAACACAAGACACAGCCAACTGTCCCTCTTTTTTTTCCCCTTTATCTTGAAAGTTAATTCCCCTAGCAGTAATTTTTATACTGAAGAAAGTGGACACTGTACACAAAGCACCGTAGATTTTAGTGATCGTTAGCTGGTTAAATTTATAATTAATTCCACTTGCCAACTTTGCTCAGGAAACCTCAATTAAAAGAAGTGTGCAGCTGGCTACGTTGCTTAAAACATTCAAATTTCTTCTTCAAGAAAGGAAAAGAATGAAGGAAGTTGGTGAGAGTAAAGGAATCTTCAAAGAAAGGAAAACAAATCAATAGCTCTTAAGCTTTACACAAAAATCAGCAGGAAAACAGACCAACTTATTTTATTGCAATTGTTGGGCGGGAATTAGGAAATATAAGGGACCTCTAGCATGTTAAAGCTGTTAGAAACAGTTAATTATTTGCTTGGGGGGCATAATGTAATGTATTTGCTTGCCCTAAACAACCTAACAAGGCTCATAAAGAATTTATGAGTAATGACATAATCACTTCTTCTAGACATTTGTGTTATATACAGGGGCATTTCTAAAGCAAATGCTGATTTTTAAGACAGGAAATAAAAAAATAATAACGCAACATTATAGAAGTCTTTTTTTCAGAGCACAACATAAGGCAAGACAACTGAAAGCCAGACATTAAAAATGGTTATTAAATGTATATATGAAGGTGTATAATTTAGGAAAGTCAATGCCTTTTTCACTTCCTTGTCAAATGCGCACTTCCAGGTATTGCATTTCTGAACTTCTAAGATGACGATCACTATTTTGCAACTATGAAAAACCCTTCATACAAAGGCTTTATAATGCTTTATGAATACTAACAGAGACACTACATTCCTTTACGGAAAACTATCCCTGCTTCACAGAGTGAACTGTTTGCCAGCTAAACAGGACCTCTTTAACACATGCCCACAGTTACAAACAACAAGGTCAATCAGCAAGACCACATCTGCAAAGGAAGTTCACAGTCAGCTAACACTGGCTTATTCCAGAGAAGGAGGTGTAAAAGGTTTTAAATTTGACAAATGGGTTCTTTATTCAAGAATCTTTCTATGATCATTTGCCACCCCAAGGCTGCCATCATAAACTGATATTTAAAGTCAGACATGCATGGTAGAGTCTTTGCGTGAAGTATTGCTGTAGCAGATACTTTGGCAGGAAGGTGGGCGCCTCATCAATTTGGTACTGTAAGAGGCTTAAAAACCTGACGTAAAAGTAATAGGGAAAACTCCCCACTTCACTCAGACTAAACTTCTTCTGGGGTGAGTCTGCCTCTGTTTTTTCCCCAATACTTACACAGCACTATAAACTCAAGTACCATTTTTCAAACAATTGCAGATCATTGTTATTCTGAAGAATATATCAGACATTTAATGCCTTACTGCTGTATAACTGTGTGTTTTCAAGCAGTATTTGGCACTGACACATCAGTGAGAGTGGAAATTGCAGCAAGAATTGATTACCAGGCTTTCTGGTTCACTCCCTTCTAATGCGAGAGTCTTCTGCAGGATATTTTCCCAGGCTTTAACGACTGAAATTGTAGGAAGCTCTACTGACAGTGCTTTTGCACTTTCATTTAGAAGAATAAGTCATAATGGAATAGATCTCATCACTTAATGACTGGAATTAACAAACAGAAAAGTCAGAATTTCCGCGACAGAACTATCTTCTTCTACCAGTCTTTCCCTAGCAGTTACACCTTTTTGACAGCATACACACTGAGGTTTTTAACTTCTCCTTATATACCATTTCATCAGTGCCTTTTAAAAAAAATTTTTAATTTGGTCAGCATGCTTCAAATACTGAGGTATTAACTGCTATTTTTGGTGATACAAAAAACTTCCATCACTTTGATATTATGCAGTAAAAATGAATATTGAAAACACAAAAATCAAGAACAACTGATACTATAAGTTGGAAACGCATTTGACTCTGAAGCTGTAAGTATGATTTATGAAAGCAGTATTTTCATGGAAAGATTTTTCTTGTTCTTTCATGAGACTTGAGCTCCCTTATATCTATTCTGGCATGAATTTCCATTGCCCAAATCAAGTTGCTGTGACTATCTTTCCCTCAACAACAGGCAGGCTAAAAGTGGGATTATTCAGGTGCACCACAGAAGCCGGGTAATCTCAAGGAAAGTTCTTTACTGAGAAAAATAATTTTCACCATTCTTCTCAGGCCCCAGTACGTAGCAATGATGGGAGCAGTGTTACACCCTGGAAAATCTCTAAGATCTGGCATGAAGAAGCAGGTTTAGAATAAACTTTATTTGTGGGAGGTGGAAAGACTCTTAAAAACCTACAGCACACCACCGAGGTGTCACTCAGGATCAAATAGACAAGGGCAAGGTCTCTCCAGCTGAGCACTAAATACGAAGCGGTTTGCACCGCTTCTGCCCAGACTACAGCCATCATGGTGGATCTGAGATTTCAGTCTCCCATCTTATCAACAAATCATCTTCCTACCAGAACTTTACAGGCACAGAGCAATTACACCTGCAGAGATGGAGGTCTGGGTAGCTACAGCAGTAACTAAGATTGCCCCAACGATAACACTGCACCATCCATCGCAACAGCAGTCCGGGCACAAAAAGTACAGTAGTACCCCGGCTGCAGGCTGGAGGTCTCGTCCACCCTTTGGCACTTTAGCAAAAGAACACAGATGGCATCATTATAAGGCTTGTCACGTAGAGACGGCCCGCTGGGAAAATCTCAGGAGCCCTGCGCAACCAAGATAAGAGGAAGATTTTAATCTAATTTTATCACTTCAAACAGTATTACCTGGGCTTCTTGGCATGCATCTCTTCGTAGCAGGTTATCGCTATTAGGTAAGACAGAAAAGAGAGTGGACATTAGGTTGTGTAAGTTTAAAACAATTTGCTCATTTTTAAGATGTAGGTACATACCCTTTTTACACACACTTTGACAGCACTAAAATAAAAAAAAATACTGGTTCTTTAAGACCTATTTAACACATTCTAAGGATGAAACACACCCATTTAAGCACACATGCATAATTTTTTTCTGCATGTGCACACAAACACCCTTCTATAGTAAAGAAAAGAAGAAAACAAAGACCAGGATGCCAAGTGTGCTGAGATTACATAAGCTATGAGACACTGTATAACGGTGATTTATTTTTAAATTGCTACATAACTGTACTCCAGATCTAAGGTGTGTTTTTTTCCAATGTTAATACCACCTGTTATTTACACTGAAGGTACTTACCATTCTGGCAGTATAGAAGAGATTTAGAGTAGACTTAAGTGTAACTTCCATGGACTTAAATCTTTGTGCATTACAATTGTGAACTCCCCTCTCCATCAGTTTGTAAGCCGAACACATGTTAATGCAGCACCTACCACCCACCTAGGTCTGAGCATGGCCTAAAGCAGTAACTCAGAGAGGTGAAAAATCACTCAACTCACCTACGTGAAGTTTAAAAACAAAGGAGAAAATATTAGTATTAGATATGCCACTGACGGTCATTTCAGAAAGAAACTCCAGACTAATCCTTGTGCTTGTCATTGGTGACAGGCAGCATTAGCAAGGTGGCAAGCAGGGCATAGTTGGCAAGCAAACTGGAGACAGCTACTGAGTGAGGAACAAAATTCAGTTCTTCCCCAGACCAAAAAATGCCCTATTGGCCCTTGCAGACAAAAAAGGGAGTCCTATTCTGCAGTGCCCAAAGTCTCACCTATCCTCTAGATACCAGATACTCCCCCTCCTTGCTGAAACCAAAAGAAGCCTTCAGCTTTCCCTTGGCAATACCTGGCAAGACAGTGCGTTATTGTCTCAAAAATATCAAGTACAAAACCCCCCTATTATAGTCAGCATACCAAAATGAATACACTACACCAATTAAAAGGATTCAAGGCCAACCATGAAAAACAAGTGACTAGGAAAGCCACACACTCCTGCCACAAACTGTGGCTCATTAGGCCAAATCCCGCAATGGAAATGGCAGAAGAGAAGGCAAGGCCTTAGTCAGACCTCTGGACCCACACATAAGTGTCATCTATTCAATTCCATGAGCTTACGCTATTTATCTGTCACTGGAGCTATATAAGCTGCTCTTTTTGACATCACCAAAAGATGCTGCAATGTCCTAAAAGGAGAAGTAGGTAACTTCAAGTGAAATATAAAGTTGGGTTCTGAGAAAATACAGCAAAAGAGCCACAGGTTTATTCTCAGTAATAATGAAAAGATAAAGAAAGAATTATTCATATATATATGAATAATACCTTGCCAGGGTAACAAGTAACTGGAATGTCTAAAAAAAATTTCCTCAGAGGCTTAAGCATGCTTTCAGCTGCCATGTTTCCTCCCTAAAACCAAAGGAATAAGTCATTTGTATTAAACACCTGAAATATTACTTAGAGGAGCGACAGACTTGTTTTTGATTGAAGTAATATAATGAAAGTGCACTAGTTAAAATAACCGTCTCTGGAAAGGTTTGTGTTCCAAGCTAAACAACACTGCCACAGCTCATTCCAGTTCAACCAAGACAGCACAACAGGCTAAGTCCACACTGCGCCGCTGAGGGCACAAGCCCTCATATAGGGACTTTTTCCCCCCCTCTGTGACTATGTGTGGCCAGAACAAACACAGAGAAATTGCAATTTCAATACATAATGTTGAAATACTATGGGATATCAAGAAAACCCCACTATCAAATGATGGCTGCACAGCTGATGTATTTGAGAATTGCTGTCCTAACCTTATTAACAAATTCTAGTCAAATCCATGTTATCTGCTTACTTCACATTGATGCTGTTTTGTTCAGAAGTCAAGCTGTGTCACATCGTCAGCCAGTATGTTTTCCTGGTGCCCGCAACCTCATGCTGCAGTGTTAATCGCCTTTAAAATCGAGTCCAGCACAACTTCTCAAATGCAAGCAAAAGATACTGTGCGCTCTGCCTCAACCTGCAAAGGCCCCCAAAACAACTGTCAAGGATCAAGCTTGATTCAGCTCAACAGAGTCTTAAACATAAAAATTAGGCTCGACACTTTAGATGTCAACATTTAAGCTTATTTTCTCCTGCATTGAAGCACTTAGAGAAACAGAAAAAGTCTACTCTGACACATATCATTTTAGTGTCAAAGGAAAGGTTTAGCTTCTGAGACCAGAAGAACCATTTACTGTCCAGTAATTTATAGGTGATCTGTCTTACCTCTCCAGTAGCACAGCACATCCAGAATCCCATGCCATCCTAAGCCACACATAGGATTCCCACTGATTCAATTAGAACATCTATTTCAAAGTCATCCGAGTTTGGCTTAAAGATGCCAGATAACAGGAAAACATTGTTTTCCTTAAAATGTTATGTCAACACTTAACTATCTTCACACTTAAGAAAAAAAAAAAAGCACAAGTGCACTCACAGGGGTGTATCTTTGAGAACAGCAGTCCTCCTCCTGTATCACAGCTCTTGCTTTTACTCATCTCATATGGCTCACCTAGAGTACCACAAGTGGGTCTGGAAGTCCTCTGCGGGTCATGCCAATTAATAAATACAGCTAGAAAAATGTTAAAAATAGCAAAAAGGTAACTTCTTAAAGTCTTCTGTCTCGGTACATATTAGATTATCAAAATATGGCTGTGTACCAGCTCCCAGAGAAGAAGAGACTTCAATAATAAATGTTAAGATTTTGTTGGTTTTTTTGTACTTTATTGACTAGTATTACGTAGTAACAAAGCCTTTTGAACATTCCAACATGAGCAGGTGGAGGCTGAGGGAAATTGCTGCACTGCCTTAAAGAACACACAGAGATTTCTTCTGACTTGCACCATATCCACAGCAAACTAAAAATCCATTTCTACGTTTCCCCTAAGGGCTTATAGACCCAACTTCAGCCTTAAAGCAAAACAGATGCATGGTATCGCATCTGCTGGCCAACCCAGGGCTGCTTTCCCGCTGTGAGAATTAAGCATCACACAGCTTACAATTGGGCCAACTTGCTTAAGCAGTAAAAAATTGGGAGACAGAGAAGAAAGAGCAGTGGGGTATGGAAGAAAGAGGATGTCCTAAGCTGAACCCATGGACAGAACTTTGACTGGTTCGACAAAGATATCAGTCAATCCTGCAAGGCCGGCAGCCACCGCAGCACAGACTCTGAAGAGAACAGAGCAGGAACCAACGCAGAAAGAAAGGAAGAGCAACTGTCCAGAGCTCACCACCCACCAGCCGTGTCAGGCTGCCAGAATGCACCGGGCTGTGAGAGCACAACATCCGTACCACCCGCTTGAACAGGGGCTGTTCTGATTTCTCGACAATGTCCCTGGTGCAGGACTGGTGGCCACTGCTCCTGTCCTAAGCGTTTTCAGCTAGAATAGGGAATTAACACTGTTACATATAAGCACACAGATCCACGCTATTTAGTATGTATACTCCTCCAGCTGGGACTGCATCCTCTGCCCAGGTGCCAGCAGAGGCCAGGGCTGAAAAGCCAGTTCCCACGATGAAAGGTCAGCCAGGGTGGCAACAAGCTCAACAAGGAGAAGACAGCAAACTCAAACCAAACAAGCTGTTTGAGGCCCACAGCGACAGCACGGGTAAGCCAAAATCTGGGAGCCAACCAAAGCAACTCCCTTAGAAGTGACCATACTACAAACGTACAAAGAAGCTGGGGTATGAGATCCCCTTTCAAAAAGGATTATCAGCATTCAATCTAAGACTATTAAGTACATTCAAGCAACAAAGAGCCTAAAAACTCTCGAGTTCAGTGTCTACATCAAAACAGTTCTGTGAGGAGAAACTTGACCAAAGCTGTGCCCATAGGATCAGTCCTCAAGAGCTGTAACAGAACTCCTAAATGAGACTTTATCTTAGTAGAGAGCTTTTTGGCTGCTTCCAGTACAGCAAGAGCACAGCATCCTCTTTGCTGGATATTAGCATTTACTTCCAGCTTGACTTTGGAAGGGCATGAAAGACAAATCTTGGTTTGCGTCAGCTTTACCCAAGACTCAGAATTTATACTCAGTTTTTTTGACAAAGTTTTGATGAAACAAAGTCAGCTACTCAGGAAGTATATGCAGAAAGGTGACAAAGTGAGTTATCAGTTGGCAAACATGCAGAGACTAACATTCAAATTATAGATAACAATAACACTCAGATTACTGGCAAGCAGTCAAAGGCCCAGATGCCTTGCCAGCATTTTCTACAAAGGAAGTCAATACTTTAACATATAGAGAGTAAAACTGAGTATCTGAGGAGTCCACTGCCTCAGTACAACACAGAGGGTCCCCATCCTGACAAAGTGATGATCACTTACCTTCTGACACCACTGTAACAGCCTGGCCAAATCTGACAATCAGTTAAGATGATGTCCATCATACTAGAGATTAAATTTCTGCTGATTTGACATAGCTAGTGACTCACTGCACCACCTGGATATATAAAGAACAGCAGCAGCTCAGTTCAGGAGAGGTGACCCAGGACATAAAGGTGAAAGGGGCTTCCAAACTTGGTGGAAATTTTAAAACAATCATATGGTATCTTTACTTTATCTGTAATCAACCTCATGTGTATATGTTACACAGAAGTATGCTACTGTGTAAGAGCACGTATCTGACAATCTGCATACCCTCTAAGCTTTGATCTAGTACATTAAATTCAGTGTCCCTCATACCTGTAGTATGATATGCTATAGATTTAAATTATGCGAATACATAAATTCATGCAATCCAGAGAAATTAAAGGGAGACAACCTCACATGTGACAACACTGAGTGCTCCTCTTACTTCTCCAATACTATAAGGGTATTTGCTATCCCAAATGCAAGACAACGGATTTTGAAAACGTATTCTTTTATGAGAAACAAAAGAATTTTAAGGGTCACTAAAGTTTTGTAAGAACAGCAATAGGGGTTTAGTTAACGGTAGTTCAACCAGACATAATGCCTACCATTTTACACATGAAAAACCATTGCCACCTCCTGATCTATGTCTCTTTTGAAGAGACGCCTTCTGTTATACTACATACCTGGAAGGGCTGAATCACAAATGGGGGATGGGAAATCAGCACAAGGTTTCCTCTTTACTCTTCCTGTTCATCCAAACCCCCCTTACTTTTAAATCAGCCAGTATTTGAACAAACATCTCCAAAGATGAAAGGCTAACATGCTAGAACATCCAGAAACTAAATGCTGCGTGGAGAAAGTATCATACAAGACTGGACTAAGCAGCTCCTCAGCCTTTACAGTTATCATCATCCACAACCTTTAGACTAACTCGCTGATAAACCGTTACACTCCAGTGCCCCATTTTCCTCTACAGCCTATGGAGCATAAAAGCATCCATCCACATCAGACCCCACAGCACAGCCTGTAGGGTGCAAGAGGGGGACACCTGGGTCCATTTCCAGGCAGGGAAGAGGCACAGGGGACAACTCTGGAAAAGGTGACATTCTTCTTGTCCATATTTGTCCATACAGCATCCTCCAAAGCCTTAAGGAAGTACTCCACAGCTCTTCTGTCCCTATGGGCACGTAGAGACTGACTACAGAAGAGCTCCCATTTATTTGCAGAACGATTGTTATTTACAATAGCTCTACTTAATGCAGGCATCATAGCCTCTGCATCCAAAAGAATAATAAACCTTGAGAAGTCAAAAAGGCAAATGATCTTCTCCTTGCAAGAGAAGTATCTTAGAAAATCCATGAGAAGGGAAAAGCCAAGAGGAGGGATGCAGGATGGGAGGAAAAAAAAAAAAACAACTTTATTCAGCTGCAAGTAAACGAGAAACATCTCAGACAGCTAATTCCAAGAAGTCAGAGGCTAATCTGAACTGATGCTGTGCTAAAGCAAGCCTCTTCATCAGAAACTCCAGTGATGCCAGAAACCGAAGCACAAGACTTCACTAAACCTTTAATCTGTTCTAAAAGGGCAAATGTAAGTCTAGTCAAGTATGCCTCATGCATAGTAATTTAGCCCCTGATGTTGATAACAGCAAGTCTCACAGCCAGCATAGCCCACACGTGCTTCCCTCATTAACCTCTTCAAGTGTTGCCTGCAGCAGTTTGTGCATGGGGCAAAAGGCACCTCTGATGCTCCCCAGCATAACCGGTACATAAACAAAGAAACTGGGGAGAGAGAATGTACAAAAAAAACCCACCAAAAGCTATTACCACATTTGTAGGCAAAACAGCAGCTGCAGAGAGGGATCCTGGCCTATTCCCTGCTGTCCAGCAGCCACAAGGTAAGGCCTTCACTATGCACAGAGTACCACAAAAGGGCTGCTGCAACCACCTTTGAATTTTTACATTCTTGCCATCAGATTCTTCCGTCATTTCTCATTTTTCTATTCCCTGGCTAAAACAATCCTCCACAGAGATCAAGAAATGGCTAAACGGTTGCCACTTTTTCCAAACTGCATTTGCATCTCTGAAAGCAGTACTTACAGCTGTGCTGTAAGTCTACATCAAAGTCACATCGAGCTGTTTGTCATCACAGGATTTCCAATCATCACTTGTATTTCCAATGTCTGGTAAGGAAATGCTGTATTCTCCCTTACGGATAAAAGGGGAGATTGAAGAATGGGATGTGTAAACATTCCCCCCCCGCCCCCCGTTATCTGGGTTAAAACACCATGCCTACACTCAGTGCAAATAACCTCTGAGCACTGAAATTTAGATACCAAAAGTTCCCTTTTTGTTTGTTTGTCTTTCATAGTTTCCTCCTTATTCATGGTATGCTTCACATTCTCCATGATCATAACCTGTTTTCACAGTTACTGCACAGGAAATCAATACAGGTGAAACCAACAGTACACAGGCACGTGAATTCCCAGAAACCACAGACACAAAGGGGAGACTAGTTGTGTCTGACGCTGCTCCTAGGCCTCCTCAAGTGCCCACTCTTCGTATGCACAAGGAGCAGATTTAGTCTTTTTCTTAATGCTCTATTTCAGTAGCTCTCTACAGTACCCAGGCCTGACATGCACTCTGCTGTCATTAGTATCTGTGGCAACAGAAGGCCAGTAAAGAGGCCACTTACGTAAGCAGGGTACCTGGGAAGGTCAGAAGCTGCTCTGCCCCGCCAGCCAGCCCCTCACACGAATGCCACCGAGCAATTTCTTCCTCTCTTCCTCCTCGTTTTGTACATTAAGTTTATTCTTTTGGTTAAGAGGTATCTAGAATGATAGAACTTCAAATAATTACTCATTTACATTTTGTTATTTTATCTGAATTCAAAGTTCAAGTTATCAGAGGGAAAAGTGGAATGCAAGCTCAAGGATCCACTGACATTACACGAAGGCATCAAAAAAACTCAACCTGTTTAGCACAAATACTTCTGCTTACAACATGGAAGTACACTATGTGCTTCTTTTCTGTCTGTTGGTCCATGGAGGCATACACGTAAAACCATGACCTTGTTACCACCACTTTCACACAGTTATTCTCCATCTTACCATAAACTGCCCTACAATCAGCAATTACAAGGAAAAAAAGTATGGAGGGAGAGGTTTTTTGCTGCTTGCCCTGCAGTCAACAGAGCCTTAGTGCTTCAGGTAAGAAGTAAGCAGCCAAAGCAGATGTACCATTCAAAACAAAGACTGATTTAATGCAATAGCCCCTAGGCAAAAAGAAATAAAGAATGGAAGTATAACAAACAACATAAACAGATTTATTTTCCTAAGTTTTCCACCAAGGCTTTGGCAGCATTTTAATGCAAGCAGAAAGGAACACTGCTAAAATCATCACTTAACAATTAAAAAGATATTAAGACAGTGACAGGACAAACAGCAGCACCAAAAGTAAAAATTTTTAAAAATAATTTGGCTATACTTGCATTTTAGTCAAGTGTATTAGCCATAATCTTAAAGGACAGGGATTAAAATATAAGCCTAGCTATTTAAAAATTGTGAAGGAGGATTTTGCTTACTATAAGGTACATACGCTCCACAGATAAACAGTGGAAATGACACCCTGCTAGGTAGGACTTACGTTAGCAGTACTGCTGCTGCAGCAGTTGACGGGCTCCTTCCAGCTAGGTGGGCGACAACAGCAAAGCGCGCGCACCAGGGAGGCACAGCGCAGGGCTGCTGCCGCGCCTCAAGACGCACACAAGTGCTCACGATAAAGAAATGTGGCATCTTTCAGGAGGTGTATGGCACCGATAAAAGAAAAAAAGGAGGTGGGAAAACCCACGACCACCACACTGTGATGGCCGCCTTCTGCACATGAAGGTGGCTGCCCGTCAGCCCGGCACCAGTGGCACCATTTCCAGGTGTAGGGCCTCCGTTTTCATTCATCGTTACAGCCCTGGCTGAAAGCGAGCAAACTGATGACACACACCTGGCTGACGGCATTTTTGCTTTTTAAGTTAGAAGAGAGAAATCTTTCTCCTCTCTAACCGGCCCCAGAACGACTCAAGCCACCCTGACAACACCTCTGGTTAAAACTACCGCCTGAACTAGCCCCCAACTTACAACAAGGCCGAGGCGGGAAGTCACCAGAAGGCTCGGAGCCTCCCTCAGCGCACGGCTGTGGAGGGGGAGGGAGAGCCAGCCCCCCAAGGCGCCGGAGCCCCTCCGAGGGGAGACCCCCATCTTAACAGCCGCGAGAGCAGGCCGCCTTAGGCAGAGAGCCGGCAGCCCGGGCACCCGAGGCGAACGCGGCGGCGATGCCCCCCCCCGTGGGGGACCGGTCGCTTGCGAAGGCAGACGGGCACAGGGCCGGGGCGGCGGCCCCGCTCTCCCGCCCCCAGCGGCAGTTACCAGTGCTTCCCGTAGAGCCAGTTCCCGCCCCAGCTCAGCAGGCAGACGCCGAACGTGGTTTTCTTCCAGTGATTCCTCAGGGTCGTCAGCACCTTCACCGCCCCGGCCATGCCGCCCCCGCCCCCGGCCGCCCGCGGCAAACCGGCCGCCCCTCAGGATGGGCTGGCGGGAACCAACGCGCCGCCGCTCCCGTGCCCGGCCCGGCCTGGCTCGGCTGGAAACGGCTCCCCCAGCTCCGCCGTTCCGCGCAGCGACGCCCTGCCGGCCCGGCGGGGTGGCCGGGCGGTGCCCGCCGGGCTCCGGCCCCCGGCTTGGGGCGGGCCGCTCCGGGACCCCGCCGCGCTGGTTTTGGCCAACCTGCCCCCCGCGCATGGAGCGCGGGGCTGAGGAGATCGCATCCCCCGGCCGTGGTACTGTGCCCCTGCCCCGGGCCTTGTGTGTGCCCCCAGATGCGCTCCAGGCGCCCTGCCTCCATTCAAAAACAACAATCCCGAGGAAAGGGGTTTTACAGCCACCTGTGTCCCGGCCCTCGCAGCCTCGCTGCGTGGCCGTCCTCCAGCCCACGAGGTGACCCGCAGCCACGGGCTCCTGGCAGCAAGCCCTAGCCACCGCAGGAGCAAGGGGAGCAGGAGGCTTTCTGTGGAGCAGAGGACAAAAGTGAACCGGTGCTTTTTCATGCTGAGAGAAATATCCACGGTGCCTCCCCCCAAAAAACCCAGAAAATATTTCAGAAGATTCAGCTAGAAGAAATGCTGGCTAGGAAGTACCTGGGGTTTGCTGTCCAAGCCCCACCAACGGGATGCACATGAGCACCAGGAGAAATGTCTCCAACCATGCATGGAAAACAGACCATCCTCGCAAGGACGCCATGCAGCCGTGAACAGCATGAACATCCTGCCAGGGAAAGGTGGAAACACAACCGAGGGGCAAGACCTGACCTCACGATGGGAAAAGCGTTGGGACGATGTAATGGTGGTGGCCTCTTCTAGCATTAACTCAGGCCATGGCTTCCCACGATGCCTGAAAGGTGGTGAACAGCCTCAGAGATTTCACAAAAGTGCTGAGTGGAGGCATGTGTGGCTAAGGCTCAGAGGGGTCCCGTGCTATGAGAAAGGAACAGAGATGGCAGGCTGTTCAGAATGAACCGTTGGCTAAATAAGTGGCGTGAGGAAGCAACGCTGCTTTTGTAGACCACTGCCCTCCTCTTGACAGGGACCCAGGCTTGAGGACTCAGGACAAGGATGCAGTCTGACAGGGACCAGCAGGTCAGGGTAATGAACATAACGTTGGACAGACTTTTTTTTGCAGAATGGTTTTTCCTTCTTGCAAAATGACGTTTTCAGCAAAATGTGAACATTTACAAAAACATCCAAGTCAATAAAATGGCTTTTCTGTAAAAAGCTTCCCCAAATCCTTCTGCTTAATGATGTCCGGATGGGATGTGAGTATCATAAGGGGGCTGCTTGAGGCCAGATTTGGGACTCTGGGTATGCAAAAGTCTGTTCTGCAAAAATCAAGTTGATGCAGAATATGGTCCAGAAGACACTCTGCTGTTAGTGATAAGGAAAGCAAATTAAACCCTATGGATTAGTTTCCCTACTATGTTTTGGGGTTTTTTTTCCCTTAATTTTGTAGAGTAGAAGGTTTGGGATTTGTTTTTCTACGAAAAACATTAAATGATCAGCTCTTGATAAATATTTCAGGCACACCCTCATCCAGTAGCCATCGCTTCCCACTTAAATATTCCAGGTTCATCTGTCCAGTGCATCTCAGTGTGCTCAGTACATGCACTTGATGCACTGCTGAATGTTCCAGGTGGTGTGGAGTGATTAAATGTCCTACTTTTTTTTTTGGTGTTGTCCTACTTTTTGTGAGGATTCAGGTGATGTGGCCAACTGCTAACAGCAACGATAGCAACAGATACTGGTACTCTCATCCTGCTTTCCTTAGCTTATGAAAAGATCGTGTGCTGATAAATACTTTTCAAATTCATAATTCTCATGAGGTGCCACAAATAATTTACAAGCATCTGTAACTTCCTATTTTGCAACCAAGTCTACTGAGTACAGTTGTGTTTATTAATGATGCTTCCAAAAGAAGCTTGAATTTTTAAAATAAAGCCTCTTTAGTATGCCAATACATGTTCAGAGCAGTCAGAAAAATGCTTAAATGTATGAAAGATCTGAATATCTCTAAGATGGCTGAATGGAAATTTTCCTGAGTTCAAATGCATGAAAACACATCAGAGTTAGTGTGATTAAGACATTTTAGCTCAAATACTAGTGGCCTTTCAACATCCCTAGCAGAGGGATTTGACCCTGCTCTGAGCAGGGTGGCTGGTCTGGATGAGCTCCAGAGGTCCCGTCCCACCTCCACCATTCTGGGATTGTGTGACGTTATCTGAGAATTTGGGCTGGTGATTTTGAGATGAGGCTTTTCGAAGAGAGCTGCCCGTAGAAGAAAGAAACACTGCAGACAACGACGACAGATTGTGCACTTGTCTCATTACTTGGCTTTACTTAGGATGCAGCATCCATTCCGAAATCCCTCCTGGCAAACACATACATCCTAGTTTTTGTCTGTGGCTGTCTGATCACCCTCAAGGTAGATCACACCTGCCATGCTGCTGCATGTACCAGGTACTTCCCTTTTAGCTCTCCTAGTTTTCTGCATGACAGATCAATAGAAGTAGGTATTAGAGTATCTGCAATGGAAAATGAGAGGATAAAGTGTTGATCTCAAACATCCTCTAGATTATATACTGTAGTCATTTATTTGGCCAAGTAAAATGACTGCTACCTTTTTCAGAAAACTGCTCAGAGGAGGCTGGAGTGTGTGTTTTGTTTTCTTATGATTGCTAGATGGTTTGTGTAAAAAAGAGTCATTAGAAAAACTGCTCTGCAACTCTCACACTTGACTGGGGATGTGTCACCTAAAATTATGACACAAGTTATGTGTGAAGACAGGTGAATGCCTCATCCTGGTTACTCATGTCTGAGCCATTTTTGAAGAGCAATTTTTTTATCATCCTGTCTCTACCATCAGTGCCAAGCCTGCTAGCAGAAGAAGCTTCAGATACAGGACCATGCTTCGGGAACATATTTGTTTGTAACTTTAGGAAAGTCACATGCTCAACCATCTCAGTTCTCTTCTTAGCCAGAGAATATGGGTGAAAAAGTAGAGATTTTTCTCTACTACTTGGCAATGCCCTACAATTGACAAGAACAGAGAATGATTTAGTCTCCTTTTCTGTCCAGCACAATCTGTCCTCAGGTCCTCACCTCAGCTAACTCATCTGGCTTGCTGTTTTTCTCTCGTGGTCATTTCTCCGGGAATGGGATTGAACATATGTAATCATTTTACTGAAGTCACTGGTTTCATCACTTGGTACATGGTTTTGAGTGGAACCTTCAAAATCAGGAACATAAGTCCTGTTCACAGCCACCACTTAGTACCAGTGGCTTTCATGGTCTGAAAGCTAATTCTAGCCAGGTGGTCTATATGTAATCATCATATGGCTGAACTGGATGGCCCCATCCTATATCTCCAGTAAGTTCTGTATCAGCACTGTACAAGGGCAGAGGAGAGTTTTCACATGATGGTAACATGAGGGATATGTTACACACAGGCACATACGAAAGGGACATCCCCAGTCCAATGTAGTCATTCTGTCATCCTTACAGCAACGGAGAATTGAGACCCCTCTGCCTGCTGGTTATTCCGGCATTCGTGACTCGGCTAAGGATGGGCTGAGGGTATCAAATAGCAGTGCTGTCAACCGCATCTCCTGCCATCATCAGAACAAGAGGAAATGGCCTCAAGTTGCGCCAGGGGAGGTTTCGATTGGACATTCGTAAAAATTTCTTCACCGAAAGGGTTGTCAGGCATTGGAACAGGCTGCCCAGGGAGGTGGTGGAGTCCCCATCCTTGGAGGTATTCAAAAGACGTTTAGACGAGGCCCTAAGGGATACAATTTAGTGGGGGACTTGGTAATGCTAGGTTAATGGTTGGACCCGATGATCTCGGAGGTCTCTTCCAACCAGAACAATTCTATGATTCTATGATTCTATGATCATGGCGATCATATGTATTCAGGTGCTTCCTTACAAGTAAAATGCAAATAGCCACTTGAGCTGCAAAGAGACCAAATTTGTTGCTCCGTAGGAGCTGTGTGTTTGCCACACCAATGTCAGTCTGTGTTCCTGCCAGACCAAGGCAGCGTTGTTTCTGGTTGTAGTCTGTGTCCCTTGCCCCCGCTTTTTACACATGATTAATATCACTGTGGCCAGAGCTACAGGGGAGAGCATCTTCTTTTGACACACAACCTTCAAGGTTTTGTGCAGCTGATGAGAAAAATCCCAGACTCTAAATCTCTCCATGCTTCTGGCCCAACAAGGGAGGTTATAATTTGCTCTGCTTTAATACCACAACATCTGAACAGCAAGCACGATTTAAGGTGGGGAAGAGCCCTTTTCCTTGGTGGATGGGAGCAGGACTGACTGAGTGTCTCTCCAGATCAGGCTGCAGGATGGGAGCTCCAGACTTGCAGGTACATCCGCCTCCAGCTTTTCTCTCCCCACAAGGCATGGGCATAGGCTGGGCTGCAGAGACAGTTCTTATTCTCCCTGTCCAAGAGAGTTGCTGTGCTACCCGAAGTCTCTGGTGGGCTTCCCAGTCCATGTTTCTCTGCTTCTGTTCTCCAGGTATTGTGTCCAGGGCCTGAAGCTGTTCTTGCACCGTGTGTCCCAGGTCCTTCTCCATTCCACCCCTGGCCACCGGCCTGTGTAAGAGAGGTGAGTGCTGCAGCCGCTGAAGCTAATCAGAGAAAGTTCCTGCCTGTGAGAGCAGAGAAAGTTCATGATGGATTCTCTTGCCCTCATTTCCAGCTCTGCCTGGAGGTGTGAGTCCCCAGGGTAGTCATGTCTGCAGTCAGTGCCTGCTCCACTGGCTTGGAGAAGGATCTGAATCACAGTGGCAGGGTTTTTGGTTGCGTAGCTCAGAGAAACTCTGCATGAGAATAATCTTCCCCTCCACACTCTTCCTTGGCTTGTCTGTAAGCAGAACACGACATGAGCTTTGTGCTCCCTAGAAGGAAATTCAGGAGCGTGCCTAGCATATTTCTACATCAAAAACCACCACCTTTGCACCCTGCCCCCTCTTCCCACGACCAAGCTATTACACAGACATATTCCCCGATTCTCAGAGTTTATTAACCTCTTTTCCAAGGGAATGAATAGAGATATTCACAGCTTTTGAACAGCAGCAGAAACCCATTAAATTGCTCGGTGGCAATCTTGTTGGGAACTTGTTCCTTTAGCAGAGACACATTTCAGAAGGCTCTGCACTCACTCCCAACCTATTTGGATTCAGTAAATGCAGGTGCCACTGAGGCATTAGGGTGGTCGGCAATGCACCCTTGCAGGTGCCACTGAGGCATTAGGGTGGTCGGCAATGCACCCTAAGCTTTACATGTAGCAGGGCGCCAGACAAAAATTTCTCTAAGCTTGTGGTCTCAGAGCTGGCCAGAGACATTAAGTCGTTCCCAGCACCGGGTAGATCTCCTCTGGGTCTGCTCTGAATGAGGGAACAAGGACAGTCCTCTGGGACTGGGATTTATGCATTCACCCAGCAGCACAAACCTCTGCACAGAAAAATCTGTAGCGGCTCCTGTGCTAATACTACCCACTCTACACTCTGCTTTTCAGTGGAGGTCTTGGTGAGAGCTACATTGAGGACGTCAGTTCTGTTACTGGTACAGGTTCCTACCCTTAAGAAAGTCCTGCTGACCCAGGCTAAGGTCCCTCATCTCTGAGCTGATGCTGTTACTATGGTGCTGCTGCATATTAAGGGACTCTGCATAGAAAATAGTATGATACAGGGAGGGAGAGAGAAGGAGAGAGACCAAATGTATAGTGCAGACGTGCTCACGGGATGTGCGTGCCTCTCTAAGCAACATCTGTTTGGGAGGGAGGTAGCTGCCATCCAGCATGCTGGTAACACCTAGCCTGTCCTGGGCTTACATCTGCAAGCAGGTATTTTCACTTCTGCAGACAGAACCTGAGTGGGTGATTTAAACCCTGAGAATCTCCACTCAGGCGCTTTGCTTCTGGCAGAGATTAATGCTCATTGTTTAATAAAAAAAAATAGGTCAATTCATATTCTCTCCATTTATCCCTGTTGTATGGCTGGATGAGAGAGAGGGTAGGAAATTGAGGTTTTTATACTGTTTCTTGATTTTAGTGCGTCCAGAAATGAGATGTTACATACTACTTACCTATGTTTACATTAAGATATCACCTACCTGACAATCCAGCTGCTGCCATATACCATCCTGGTTGCATCCTATAGTCAGATGATCTTATATTCAGAAGAGCTCCTGAAAACTACTCATACATTTGTAGCAATGATTCATTTTTCACTGAGGCAGTGACATCCTAATCTATGGACCAGATGGAGTGGGGCCTTGGGCAATTGTAATCAAAGAGCAACAGCCACAGTTTGGAGAAAAGAGAGATTCCCAGTTGGTTTCCCATTAAATGCTTCTATTTTCATTTTGTTTTGACTAAATTGTGTGCATCGCCATGGCCCACTGAACACATCTGGCTGACATCTTAGATCGCATACCCAGCACATTACTGTGTTTGCTCAAAGTTTCACTTCTTCCAAAGTCAGTGGCAGTGCTCTGTGACGACAAGTTGTTTTATCCTTGTCCTTAGGTGGAGTTGGGGGAACAACAGCATCAGGCGCAGGCAAAGGCGGGCTGAGGAAATCCATCACTGTAATGACGAACCACTCCCATTCCTCTTCACCAGCAAAATATCTTTGCCTCTGTAGAAGCTAGAAGATTAATTGACTTGGATTCTGGAGCACAAAATATGGCCACTTAGGAAAAGTACAATCCCACTGAGTTACTATAAATTGGTCTGGTTCAGTCCCTGACAAAAGCTATATCCCGCATCTAATACCTTTAGACCAGACAGGGACCTTTGCTTATGAATTGTTACTGGCCATTTCATCGGCCTGTGAAAGAAAGGACTTAATGTTCTCAGGTGTTGGTGAATGCATATCTGTACTTTGATTATTTTTTAAAGTTAGTTAAATTAGAATAAAACTTGATATTCTCCTTTTTCATTGTCTCCCAGCTTTCAGCTATTTCAAAGGTCATCTTTTTACTCTTCCCATGAGAAAAACTTGCTGGAATTACAGATCCTGTCATATATGCCGTTTCCTTCATTTTTGGAAGACATTTGAGAGTTCCTCCAAACATGTTTTCTGTATAAACTTTGTAGCATTTTCAGCAAATGTATTTCAACAGGCTCTGTGACTAGTTTGGGTTTTGTACAGTTTTACATTGCATTTATCTTCCAGAAAGTTACTAAGTCATATGGTTTTAAAAATCGTTGTTTTTATTCTCGTGTTATTAATTCGTGTGCTCATTATGACACAGGCTTTGTTTTTGAATTCCATGTAGTTTCTTTCACTGCATACAGTGTAGTTTCTTTGAATTTGTATCACATTGTGATCTGGTGTCAGTTCAAAGGCTGGCTTTGCTTTTCGTGCTGTTTAGACATTCTTTTCACTTAATATGCTGCTTCAAGGATCTATGATAAGATGATGCTGAGGGCAGTGTGGGACTCTGGCACTTGACTAGGCTAGATTAGAACAGCCTTGTATTTTACATTAAATGAAAGCGGTTTGAGCCACAGTTACAAGCCACTACTTGTTATCTGTGCTCTCCAAACGCACAGGCGTTACTGACTCCGTTTATATGACATCTTTGCTTGCTTTGTTTTCTTGCTTTCCCTTTCTAAGAACAGATGGAAAGAGTCATTTAAGTACTGAATACCATAAGGTACCTGGAGTAAAGTAGATTAAGGAAATACCATAAGTGAAAGAATGAAGCAGTTAAACCACTAACAGGAGATTTACAATTAAGAATTAACAGAGAAGATGAGTTTTGCCAAGAGACAGAACTCACTTGTCCAGAGTGAATCTTGCAGAGGATGGACAGGGCTCTGATGTTACAGGTACGTGGAGAATCCCAAGTCATAGAAAAGAGGAGACTCGAGACATCGAACATGTAAAACCGTTTATGGATTTATGCACACCGTAGCAGGTAACGTAAGTTGGGATCATGTTCACTATGTGATGAAAGACACAAGGAGTACAAGGGATTACATCGCTTTACAAAAATGTGTGAATACCAACAGAAGGAATATACAGGATGGGTAAAGAAAACAAGGACAGCACCACTTGCTTAGATGAAAATTATGTAGCAAAAATGCACAACGCAGCAGCCAAAGATGAAATGGTCTAACTGGAAGTAATTAGGACATTTATTTTTTAACTGTTATACAGAAGCAAATGTATTGCCAGAAATACTTTTAGAAGATGCTCATAGGAGAGCCATGCTTAGCAGAAAGTAAATATGGAAAACAGAATGGACAGTGATAAGCTTATTAAGCACAAAGAAGTATGTGAACAAAACTGGACAATAAATGGGAAATATATTGGAAAAGGCATAATTTGTAATAGTGACCCAGGAAAGATCTCAACTGGATACAGAGCAGACCTGGAAGAGTCCCCCTCCCTTAGCCTCATGCCACCACCTCCTCCCTGCAATTCTTGTCTTTAGGAAAGTTACCCTTAAATCGGAGGCAAAGAGGGGATCTTAACAGGGTCATTGGCTGGGGGATGTTAGAACAGGTACCGTCACATTCCTTTTTGTAGGGACAAAGCATAATTTCTTCTAGTGCCAGAACTGCCAGGACAAAGCTAAGCAAACAAAATTGAAAGTTCTAGATCATGCAAATAATGTATGAATAAATGGCATTAACATAAAAAGTCGAATGAGTAGATCATGGGTGAGATGACAAAGGAGGGTTTGTCCACATAGACAAGGAAAATGTGTAAAGATACATTGGGAATGTTGGTAACATAGAGACATTTGCCCCTAATCTAGCTGCTTGCAGCAACCAGCTGGAGCACTGCTACGTGGTGATGTTTAATGGATGTGCAATGTCAATATTAATACAGAGTCTGAGAAACTGAAGGGGGTTGATTAGGGGACTCTGTTCCCGTGGTTCACAGCACAAGAGTTATGCACTTACTTCTCCAAGGACGCTATTAGTGGTGCTGCAAAGCTACGCTCAAAGCTGCGAAACAATGACTTCTGTGCCACAGAGGCCAATGAAACGTGATGTCGGCGTGTTCTAGTAAATAAAGGGATTTGGGCTTTAATTCACAAAAAACGGTGTTTGCTGAAACTGATCATGTCACACTCACTGAGATGGTCAAGCCAGTTCCTCCTCACTGCTTGCAGTGAAATGCACAACTGGCAGGCATTTTGGGGGCCCAGACCCACTCCCAGCTACCTGTGTGTACATGCAGTAGGTGCAGCTTAGAATTAGATTTTGTGTTTAATGATCTGATTTAGAAAAACAACTGACCAAATATCTCTGCCTACTTTGGACAAAAGACAGACTGTGATTGCCAGAGATACAGCTGAGGGTGAGACTATGGAGAAAATAAATGATGTTATTAGCAGAATTACTATTAAAAATTATGTAGAACTCTCATTAGTTAGGATCAAAATGGATGTGTGGAAGTCCTTCGGGGACTGAAAAATCTAAGCAAAGAGCCAGGAAAATATTCCACAGACCATTAGAGACACTGAAGAAGCTGGTAAAACTCACGATAGATACTGAATATGCAGGCAGTTTAGACGGTTCATTTGGATGACGGAGGGCAAGCTGGAGAGCTGTCTATCTGCTTGTGTGTGTGGATGCTAGTTGCCATCGCTTTAAGAAAATGGTGGGAAAGGACCAGCTGTGCATTCACTGGAGATTGTCACCTCCAGCACACGATTAGTTACATGATCATCTCCAAATCCAAGAAAGGAGGGAGGAAGGGCGCAATGGGTCTGTTTTGTCCAGGTGAGATGGGCAGCTGCAGGATCTGCAGGTTCATGGCTAGACTACTGTTTTGTCCCAAGCCAGCGTCGCAGATACAAGCAGCAGCAGCAGATTCCCTGCACTAATGCTGATCCTGAAATGACGCTAAGCATCGATTTAGAAAGAAAAACGTGGTCTTAAGACTACAGCTTTGATGGCTGAGCACCCTTGTCACTGCTGTGCTGTCAGGCTTTTGTTGCCGCTACTCACGGGCAATGGGAGCTGGGACAAGATGTAAGGCAGAGCTCTTGAAAGCCAGGCACGGTGTGATGACTTAGACTTGTCAAAACCTCACAGTTCACGACCCAATGTATTTATGGGAGTCCCGCTGCCAGTTCTACTGGCGGGACTCCCGTAAATACGTTGGGTCATCTCAGGTGCAGGTGCCGAGTCCCACCTCCACCACCGGATCCTGGGCTGTGGGGAACCACAGCTGCTTGCCCGCTCACACCCTGGGCAAGGCTTTGTCCCACAGCCTCACAAGTGGATGGGAGAGCCTGGACCAAGCATCAGTCACCAGGTATTTCACCGTAATGAAATGTGTATCCTGGTAATTTGGGAATAATTGTATCTTAGGTTAATAGCCATTGGTATCTTCCGCCACCAAGTTTATTTACTCCATGACATAGTTACTGTGTCTTAAACAGAAATCACCCTCAAGGTATCATCTAATTATCTTCTCATCATTCTGCAAATCTGTTTCATATTACCAATAATCTTATTACTACAACTGCAACATTCATTAAGCAAACAGAGGACAATAAAAATACATACAATAATAGCAAGCAAATTAAGTTTGAATCTCACAGTGAGTGATGGATGATTCTGGAGCAGATTGTTCTCATAGATTTTTGCCCATTATTTTCTGAGAAAGGTTTAAATAGGTCAAGAAAATCCTATTTCAACTAAAGCTTTCTTTTCTAGAGTCTGGCCATTTTATGTGACCCCGTTACCACAAAATGGCACAGTCAGGACCAGAAGCGGTCGCGGAGCCCTGCCCTTGTGAGCGGGGAGAGCTCTCAGCAGAGACAACATTGCTGGATTCCCGTGGCAAACACCAGTCCCTGCACAGGCCAGCCCGGGGGGCTGCTGCAGTCACGGGGAAGCCGAACTGTGTGACAGTGATCCAGCATCTCTTGGGTACGTCAGATGCTTCCAGGTGACATACTGGATGGTCTTGCATGGCACTAGGAAACCATCACTTTCTTCTTGACGTATAGCGGCTCCTGACATTGCACTGAGCGAAGCAAAACCACAGAGGAGTTCTGAGCCGTCCATATTTAAAAGATTTGGGGCCTGATCCTCAGCTCATGGAATTAAATGGAAATGCGTTCATGAAGAGCAGACGGCTGGATTTTCAAGCTGTTGTTGCCTCTCAGCCGCGCCACGTTATATTTAGCTCTGTTACACCTGCACAGAGCCACTTGAACATGTATCAAAACAATTCCCGTCCTTAGCTTTGATCCACACTGTCTAGTCCAACAACAGATCATCATTTGTCTCACTGGTAAAATAACTGCTGACAAATGTAAGGGGTTTTTTTTTTTTTCAGCTGCAAATGCATGAAAATATATTTGGAACATTTTATGGGTACATTGCACACCTGATGGAAACATTTATGAATGCTTCCTCTCTGGGTACATCAAAAATATCCTCATCCAACTTCACTATTTTTATCAACTCTACTCTTATACGTAATGTTCATTCTGGCCTGGAATTTTTTTTTCTGGGTATCACAGATGAGTTTGTGACCTCTTTAGTATGCTCAGCCAAATAGCTAAAAAAAGAAATCCAGCCCCTGAAGTAATGTAGGTCCCATTAAATCAATGAAGGGGTGGTATGTTATATGCATGTGTGTATGTGCAAATTACTGTGTGAGAGAGGGCCAAGGCAGAGTGAGGTGGCTGGATTTAGTTTGGACTTGGGAGCGGTTACTGGTCATTGCCTTTTTGTGCTGGCCCAGCCCCTTTCTACTCTGTATTCCTCCAAATAATTGAAATCTATTTTTGTTTTAATATGCAAGTTTGCATTTACCTCAATAATTCAGTATTACTACTGCAAATAAAATAGAAATATAGAGGTACTCAGTTACATTTTTCAGTAAAGCGGGCAAAGGGATAACAAATAAGGGTTTTTAAAAATACACAACTCTCCTGGATCCATAAAGAAAGAACAAAATGGGAAGTCAGAGGATAATATCCCACCCCTGCTGGTATAACTGCCTGTAAATCTCTTGTCCTTTTCCCATTCATGTTGTGTCACCCTCCTGTCTGGGCTACGCTTGCCTATGACTGTGTTCCTGTGGAGAAATACATCACAGATGATGTATGCAGCCAGTTTTAGGAGAAACGAGGGGGGATCCTAGGCCACAGGGCCTCCCACTACGCTGTTAGAAGCGAGGCAAGTCTTCCAGTGTAGGAGGAGGAACAAGAGGTCGAAGCTTCCTCCTCTGCCCGGCTCCCCCGTAACTCACGTCCTGCATCGCACGCTGCCACCATTTGTTCTGCTGCGATGCTGTCTGGGCTCAGTCAGGAGATGCAAAAATGCAATCAACAAAAAAGAAAAACCAAATGAGTGCCCCTGGTTTAGCGTTTGCTATGTGGTTAGGAGTGATCTGTCAGCCCAGCGCTCTGCCTGGCTGCAGGTCCCACACAGGACCCCGTTTCATCCTCCTCCTGCCTGGTGACGGGGTACCCTTACTCTGTCCGGGGCTGCTGAGGAGGAGAGATGTTTTTTTTGCTGAGAGAGGAGTTTCTGATCTCCAGCACCCTCACACTGCTTAATGGAGGCGCCCCCAGGAAGCAGAATTTGAGGAGATCCATTTCCAGGCAGCCCTGCTCGCGGCTGCAGGAGGAAGCAGGGACAGAGCGATACCTCGCCAGCTCTCAGTGCGGTTCGCAAGTTTGGAAATGAACCATGAGAAACTGGAAATCAGCGACGTGGTTCCTCCTGGCCATTCTCTCGGTGGGGTGGAAGTTAAACAGTAGACTCTCGGGAATAGGGTTTGCCCTCAACCTCCTCTGACCTCTGCAAGCAAAAGGCAAGCGTTTTCCAAGCTGGCAGGAGTGAATGTGACAGCAAAGGAGAAATGAGAGAGGAAGGAGAGCGAAGGGCTCCGCGCAGAGGTGACACCCTTGAGGGCAGAGCTGGCTAGCTGAGACCTTGGCTTGTCTGCAGCAGCGTGCAGTTTGTGACTGGATGCAGGCAGCCGTGAGGCAGTAAAAGGCTTTTTATTTAAGGTGCTGACACTTCAGGAGAAAATGAGAAAAAGAGAGGTGCTAAAAGAAGAATACATTGCTTTTCATTCTTCTGTCCTCTCGCTTCTTCCTTAGATTTTATGGGCTGAACTCGCTCAATTTAAGTACTTGTCAGCAAAGGTCTGACGGGACAATCAAGAGCCATCCACAGTGCCGGCTGGGAAAACCGTCCGGAGGCCAAGCGCTGGCAGCCACCTCGGCACTGCCTGGGGGTAGAGCACTGCTCCCCTCCGCCTCCGCCCCTCTCCCCATGCACGCCGGGCAGTGAACCCGGTGCACGACCTCCTGCACCCCTATTATCAGGTCCTGAGAGCCCCTGGACCACAGGAGCATGCTCTGTCTTCAAGAATAGATGAGCATATTACTAATAAATACGCGACTCAGATCTAGCTCTGCGGAGAAGTTGCAAGGCTGGTGGAAATTAATTTGTTGCTACTAGCGAAAAGGTGGCTCTGGGACTATTTTATACAGGCTGGGCCTATGCCACCTGGCCACATTTGTGTCAGCACTACCTTAGTAGCCTTCACGATAAGCTTTTGCGGATGTTAGCCTCCGTCCCTGCTTACTGGTGGGCAAAGCAAGGCAGGCAGGTGGGTTGCGAGGTTTCCTGCAAGGCCGTTCAGGATGGTGCTGTTACAGCTAGAGGAGGGAGGGAAGCCTGGCTGGCTGCCCATCCTGGGCACAGCTTCCCTCAGGGCACCTTCCCGTCTCTGCGGATCTGTTTTAAGTTGCCAGGTTTAGCTTGGGCGCGTTCAGATCCTACCTCAGACGATGCAGATCTCTGCTCTGACAGTGAATGTTTGCGTATCATCCTCCCTGGCAGGCTCCTCTTCAAGGCTCAGACCCAGAGCAAAGATCTCAACAACCGCAGAGCCTCCCAGCTGAAAGGAAGAGCCGACGCGACGCACCTTTGGCAGGAACGGCAATGACAGCTGCGATGGGCAAAGGTGTCGCCCAGGACACAGAGCTGCTGCTGCCACCTGTGTCCACTGGCTTGGCTGGGCCTCCCGGGAAACTGTGCATCTTCATGGAAAAAGCTGAACTCTGAACATATTATTTTTAGCCTGGTTTCCTAAGGAAATGAAGATTCTGTCGCTTCATGTCTGCCCATCTGTCCCCATCAACCCTTGAATCCGCTGGCTACTTGCAAATGAGTTTGATGGAGCATTAGAAGTCTAAAAAATATTTAGATTAATTGTGAAAATCGGTAGCTGGGGAGAGAGAAGTGCAAGGTAATGCATGAATCTCCATCTGACAGAAGGGAAGGAAGGGAGGACTCAGCAGTCACCCATTCTGTTTGAAAGCTCCTTATAAACCTCAGCACATGGTATTTCTTGCCACGAACACGGTGGGTAGAGAATTCCCAAAGGGAACGAGCTAGGTTAAATGAAGCAGAAATTGCAGCCTGCCAGAGACACCCCGAACGTGAAACTGAAAAATTGAGGCTTTGTTCAATTCACAGAGCAACTTGTTTCACTCTCAGCCTCCTTTTCTCTGACAGGTTTGCAGGAAGCTTGTAAGAAAACACAACAGAAAAGGAGGAGATCTGCCTCGCTTTACAGCAAGGATGGGTATTCAGTTTTGTTTCACGTTTTACCTACCAGTTGAGGGTGCGCGTGTGTCTGCATGTGTACATGCCTGTGTACATACGTGCTCACTTAAAGTTTATTGAGCCATCAGAAGGCATTGAAGTACTTAGCAGCTTTCTGTGCATAGTGGTTTCAAACATACATGGCCAACTCCAAGTCTGAACTGTTGCTATGCAGGCTTCGCCTGTGCATTTTATTCCCTTCCCTCACCCAGACTGCTGCTGCTTTTCCAAATCGTGTGCTCCTTCTGGCAGGGTTTATTTCTCCATTTAGGTTCCTGGCATGCATTTTGAGTATTGCTGTGTACAGTTAGCAAAAGCCAAAGCAAGATCCCTAGTGCCTCTAGTTCTCCTGTTTAAAACTTCCCGAAATACCCACCACCACCTTTGAGTGAAAGAGTTGTCTCCGGGGAGTTGAGCGGAGGGAGATGATGGCCCAAAGCTTAGACTGACCTCTCTCTGACTGTACCTGCTGGCAGCGCAGCTCTCATGCCGCTGGGCATGCCCTTGGGCCGCCAGCTTGTTTCCTGGTAAAGAGCCGAGCTCTGTCAGAGGGCTTTGCTGTCATGGCCAACGCAGGCTTCACTCTGAGCAGCCAGCTCCAGGTGAGGTCCTCACTGCCGGTGATGGCCACTTTGAATTTCAGAACTGAGAAAACCAAGGGGTTATCTGAGGTTGGGAAGAAGTCGCAGGGAATTAAGCAATCAAAGGGAAACTGTAGTTTCTTACCAAGAAGTGGTCGGTGGTCAACCTTTGCAAGTCAACAGCTGATGCAGAGAGAGGGTGGCTGAGGCGTGCTGGGGGCCCCGGGGCAGCATGGGCCCTGCAGGTGAGCTGTGGGGTGGCAGCAGCTTCGGCCGCTTGTGGCTGGGGACGGGCTGACTGCTTGCTTTGGTGTGGGTTAGCAGGCTGATAAAATCATAGCTGAGCTGGCGTGGTTCTTCCACTTCTGTCTGATGCAAATGAACAAGATCACACCCCCCCTGAGCAGGGAGGGAGCGAAAATTTTAGTAAATGTAGCTTGTTAGGTGGTCTGGTTTTGGTCTCTGCAGGAAAGGAGCTCAGCCGTGACTCTTTAGAGGGCCCCTGGGGAAGAGCCTGATAATGTAATGGAATAATGAGTGTCAAGCTATGAAAGCATTTCATTACCAGCATCCTCACCCCATGCAGCCCCAGTCTGCTGCAGTTATCATGTGCTTCTGACAAGTAAGGTCACCATGAGATTATCCTGCCTCTGAAACAGAGCAGTTGCATTTCAGTGAGAGGGTCCTTGCTCCTGTGTGGGCACAAAGCATTAGCAGATACCCCAAAGCGAAGGGAAAGCTGCGCTTTAGGGTGCTGCTCAGGGGCAGAGCAAGGGATTTCACTGCCCTGAAGAACTGGACTTGTTGCCCCCTGTCCCTCTGTTCGACCTGCCAAGGCCCCACTGTATTGCAGAGGAAGCCAACGGGTAGATTTCTCTGTCCTAAACCTAATTCTCAAAATATTCACTATTTTCCTTCCTAAGTCAGTAGTTACTTCCCTTCACGACCAGGTGGAGTCTTGGACAGATGGAGGTATCTCTGAAGGCAATGGTGCTAACTGGAAGCGGGAGTTGGACCATGAGAGATGAGCGCTGCTGCTACACTTCCCAAGCTGTGAGCTGCGGAGTGCGGGTGCCCGGCGCGGCGGGGAGGCAGTGTCCGTGTCAGGCAGTCCCAGCCCTTGCCTTCCCGACTGAGACAGCCTAACAAGGGCACAGCAAGCCCCTGCTCTGCCACGGGCGGCTTGTGTGATGGTGAGTTATTCACATCCCTCTGTTCTCCGTTTCCTCTGTGGTGAACTACAGTTAATGAGTCTTCCCTTCTCATGCTCACTGTCTGCTTTGTCTAGCAGGATTGCAGGCTCCTGCGTGGTGCTATCGCGCTGCCTGGCATCTCCCCTCGTGCCAGAGAGCTGGACCCCAAGACGTGAGCAGCAGCCTGCAAAGCACCATGGAGCCTGCAGCAGCAGGGCTGGGCGGCCCGGGGGGGGTAAATTCAGCCCTCACATGGCTAACACAAACCTGGTGTTTTACACACAAATCTTTCCTGAAGTCAGGCCACTCTTTCTGCAGCTCAGGCCCTTCCACAATGGCGTCTCTAGCTCAACCTTCAAGGACCAACCAGCTCCTTCGGTTCATGTTCTTCTTCCCCCTTCCCCGTACAAGCGCTGAGCAGCTGAGCCCCCTGCCCCAGCGGCCACACTCCTGAGGCTTTCCCTGCTGTTGCTGCCACGAGAGAGGGCACCTGCTTTCTCCCCTGCCACAAAGCGAGCTCTGTACACTTCCATTTTTAGCACCGGTGAATCACGTTGGCTCTGCTGATGGCAGAGAGTACAGACCCGAGCAGCCCCTACCACCGGCATTTGCTGCTAAACCAGACAGGTTTCACTAAGCAGATGCAGACAGCTGGGTGGGCGGCTATGCCTGGCGGCACGGGCAGGAGTAGGCAAGCAGAAGAGACTTTTAATCGAAAGGGTTTTAATCCCTCATGGTGCTGAAGATGCCACTGTACAGCCTTCGCTCCCTTCATCTGCCTTGGAGGGGTTGCCAGCTTCTGCACCCCCCGGCCAGCTCTTTCCCCCTCCCACTCTCTGCTTCACGCTGCAGACTTTATTCGCAGGAGCAGGAGGTCATAAGCACTAGTAATGCAAGCGATTTCACTCGAAATGTGGCAAAAATAAGCACATCCTCCGAGTTCTGAATTCAGTATATCACCAAGATTTCTCACTTCCTCAGCCATTAGTGACAGGGAAGAGGTCAAGGAATTTATGCTTAGTATTGATCAGGTTTTTGACAGAGAATTCCCTTTTGTGCTCCTCCATTCAGACCCTTCATTTGGTTCCTTACTGCAGTTGATATTTTAGACAGCACTTCTTTGCGGGCAGGAAGGACTCCATCCTGAGAACTGCAGGAGATTGATTGTTGGTGCTACAACCCAAAGTCTGTTGCTAAAAACCAGTCAGCTTGGGCAGAATCATCAGCTAGAAAAATGGGCCACCTGGCAGGATGTTTCAGGTGCTTCCTTATATTTGACTGTCAGGTCTTGATAGGTACAACTGCTAAATCAGGTAAAAACAGCCAACACAGACAATTTCAATATTGAACACCATACCCAACAAAATAGTCACATTTTAAAAATACCTTGCCTGCATTTTTTGTAATAGTTTTGTTCTAGGTTAATTCATTTAAAACTCATTGATTAAAAAATTAAAAAGTTGTTGTGGTTTTCTCTTTGATCTACTCTTTTGCTTCTCCTCTGCTAGGACAGTTGAAAGCACTTTTGTCCATTCCTCTTAATTTCTTTTTATACCTCTGGGGTAGTTTTTATACCCTAACATTTGTTATGAACACCCTGATCTTTGGCTGTTCAACCTGGGGCACCTGCAGCCCGACTAGTTGCACACTCAAAGCTGTATAGAAACTGTATGTCTGATTCGTTGTTGTCGGCCTGAGGATACACGCGCAATGAGGAAGCACTAATATCAGCGCAGCCTTGTGCCTGCCGGGTTTCCCGAAGCCTTTACAGCTGAGCACTGAAAACCCGAAAGGTCGTATTTCATATTCGCTTTTGTTTGTTTATTTACTGGGGGAAGGTGGGGGCTAAACTACTGCGATGTCTCTACACGTTTCAATCAAGTCAGAGACTTCTACACATTAAGTGGCTCCAAAAAAGGGATGAATGGTGTTAGAGTGCATGTAGTTCCCAAGGCTCCAGCAGGAATCAATCCCTTCTATGACAGGCAGAAAAACCTCCTCATAAATAGTCAGGCTGAGATACTGGTTGTGTTTGTAATGTTTCGTACAGTGTTTCTGATCAGAAGCCATCTAACCGTTATTATTAGTGGTTTTAAAGAGCATTTGTCCTTCGTCCTTCAGCTGGGGATGGGGATGGTGAGAGGTGTCCAGTCCCGATCCTGACACAAGCAGACACAGCCGCTTAAAACACACAACATGATTTTTTTTATTTGTTTAATCAGTTTACATTCCACAATTGACAGTTTACTTATTTATTTTTTAATTTTCCATGAACAAGTTGTTTAGTTAGTTACCAGACAAGATTTTAATCGATGGAAATACAGTATTCTGTGCCAATCTGGATAAAACCAAAACCAAAACAAAACAAAAGGAAAATTGTAAGATGTAGCCAGTTTTTCGGCAAAGTCCTGTGATGCTTTCTGTGACTTTTTTCTTTCAAAGTTACAGGGGTTTGTTCATTCCCCCTGTTAGTTCCCTGATCTCAACCTTGCCACTAAAATGATCCTTCAGGGCCATGGTCCTGCAAACACCGATGCACGTACACAAACGCCCGTGTGTCTGCAGATTAGCACCTTGGATTAACGGAACAAGAAGTTTGGGTTTGTTTCATGTTTAAACAACTTCTGTTCACCTCTTCTGCAACAGATTACAGGAAGAAATGGAAAAGTACAATACACTTGATAAGATGTCGCATTACTTGTGAAATTAGCCACCACACTCACATCTCACCAGAAGGACCTAACGCGAGAGTCAGTCGTTGATGTGTTGTTAGCACCGATGGCCACAGGAGCCACTTTGCCTCTTGCAGCAGCACAGAATTCCGAACCTTGCAGGACGTGCCACCCTCGATTACTTCTGACAACTGGATGTTACTACCCAAAACTCATTAGACTCTGCGCAGATTGGCTAAAAAGCGCTCCGCTTGGTTGAGCGGCTGCATATACAATTCAAATATCCTTTGCAATGCCCGAAACATAATCAGAAATGGACGCATTTTTGGATTTTCAGAATATGCTAAAGTTTAATATATTTTAATGTAATTCCCAATCTAGCAAAGCAATTAGGCATGTGCCTAGCTTTAAGCATGGCAGTAACATCATTAATGGGACATTCATGCTTGAAATTAGGCAAGTGCTTATGATGTGCTTTGTGGGATCAAAGCTCTGTAGCAGTGCTCTGATGCAATCAGGATCCTGAGTGAGTATCCTAATCCTGGCTTCACATTTACAGCCACTGCAGATTTGGATAAACCAGCTACAGTCTGGATTTTCGAAAGTGCTGAAAACAGAAGGCTCCACTTGCAGCTAGTAGAAGTTGTGAGGGGGCATCAAACCACTGAACATCAGGTCTTTTCCCAGGCGTTTGACTTCCCGTCTCTAAAATGGCTGTAATACCTAGCTGCCTCAGACAGGTCTGATGTGACTCATACTTGTAAAATTTTCTGAAGAGAAAATACGCCAGATAAATGCAACACATCAATGCATTTCTCTGAATGTGCCTGAGTATTGTGGTATTCTACATCTTTTCTAATCCAGCTTTGATATGTGTGTGCTGCACTTAGAGGAAGCATAAACATCTGGGCAAGATGCATCCGCATAACAAATGTCTTGTACCAGGCATATTATTTTACTTGGGAATGTCCTAGAAAAGTGCTGACATACTTCAATTTGCAGGCGTTTAAGTGAATGACTACCCTAAGCCTCCCAAACTGTCAATTAGAGACAGTGGTGATTGCAACTTTTGTCATCACCAAAGGATGGTTATGGGAGTTGTTTCATTTCTTCTGAGCAAAAAGATGGTTTTCCTTAACGAAAAAAGAACATATGAGGGAGTCAAGGAAGGGGAACCCTCCAAAAATTTTGGCCAGTGTGGTAGCTCATGGCTAGGGCGAATATTACTTGTGGTAGAAGAAATCCTAAAGAGGAAATCTCGGCATGAGATGCACCTACTGTGGTCGGAGGAGAGTCCAGTGATTCTGATTTCTCACCGACCTTGCGCAAAACGCTGGTGCCTTCACACAGGCGTGTTTTGCCACGCCTGCGCGTATTTGCCGTAGGAGCCTGTGACGGCACAAGTGGGAGACAGCGAGGAGTCCGACCCACACTCTGAACTGGCCGAGTGGTTCTCGAGCAGCACGGCGGGAGCTTGCAAGGCAAGGTGAGGCTTGAGCTCTCTGATGTGAGGTGGCCACGTGAGGTCCACCCGTCCTCCTGCCTACCCCCTAGGATCGCCCCGGTGCCAGGCATTGCTGCTGTCCCACGGGAGGTTGTGCATTCACTCCCTGCTGCGGGGCCACGGGAGTGGTTATGGCTTTCATTAGGAGCTGAGACAGTTTTTTTAAGAGAAAGTGGAAAATTATCCAAGAAGATAATCCAAGCGCAGCATGGGGATGAGGGGCCAGGCAGGCCTCTCTTGGCAAGCTACACCCTTGGCAAAGTCAGCCCAGCAGGGAGGAGAGTGTGCATGGCCGGACACGCAGGGCTGTCGTAAAGAACAGGAAAGAAAGATAAACTGGGACAGAGTCACCCTTTAGAGCCTCCTTCCACACGATGTTGCACGTTGACTTTATCACCTTTTAAAAGGAGGTTTCCTTTGACAGTAAAACTCCGAAAAGTCTGCAAAACCCTCATGGGACACAGTGAGTCAACAGCTAAAAGGGCAACCTTTGAGAGTCCCACATCCCAGGACCCTCCCCATCCCTCTCCCAGAGAGGGAGGGCAGGAAGGCAATGATGAGAATTTAGGAACATTCTGAGAAGCCTTGCAGAAAATGGTGCTGCATCCTTAAATTTGATTTATTCTCAAGCTCCTCCTCATTTCCAGAGTTCACTCTTAAAGCCTTTATTTCTTTTTCACAGACATCTCAAATAACAAAACAGTCACATATGCAAGAGCTGGTATGGAAGGGGATTTAGAGAAAAACATCTTTACAGGAAGCATCTCCATATTCTCACGCACAGAGAGGGAGAGAGAGATACATATCTGACTCCTCAAAAAAGGGAAAGGGATAACAGGAGAGGAATGTCAGGATGAAACAACACAGCTTGGGCAAGGTGGTACCGTGCTGAAAAATAACTTTTGATCCCTGGAACTCAGCTTTCTCTTCCAGTTTCTAGCTAAAGTCTTTCCCTAAGTACTGGCACACTGTATTGAATCTTTACTTTACAGGTCCCTGCAGGCCAGCTGAAGTCCCTCTTGTCATAACCTTAACAGGGTTTTTAAAACATAAAGTTGTTCTGAGAGATGGGTGAAGATTGTCAAGTCACTGACTTAAATTTAGCTGTAGAAATAAATAGTAGTGACCATATGTTGGCACAACATCCAAAGTTCACTTAGCCCTGGAGTTTTCAGAAATCAGTTTAATTCTCCCACTCCTCTGACTGTGTTTGTTTTATTCAGGTAAAATACAGGAATATACAAGAGCTTCAAAGTTCTTATACTGGATTAAATTGCCAGTCCTTCCAGACAGACTCACTATCAATATGTGATTCCAAATTTTGGCTCTGAGAGACTCTCACCATGAGATGGGGACATATGTTCAGCCTTGTCAGAGCAGCTTTCTGAATAATACAGTCACAGTTCATTTTCTTGTTGAGTCCTCAGTTTAGTTTTTCTGAGGACAACTATAATCCCAACAATAAGGGATGAAATTGCAATCTCTTTAATCTCCATGTAAGCTGTTTGTAAAGCAGTTATTAACATCGAAAAAAAAATATGAAACTACCCAAACTGTACCCTGGAGGAGAATTTTTTGATTATCACAACCAGCTAGATGACTTTTTTCAGGCCAGTTTGGGAATGGAGCAAGAAAGTAACCTTTAAACAGCTCAGCCATTCAAACTTTTAGGATGTAAATTCACTCTTTGAACTGCTTCAGCAATGCCCAGGACTGGCAGAGAAAGGTGAAGAGTTCAGACCAAAGATCTCTGACCTCCAGCGCTGGGACCACCCAGTTGTCTGTGCCTGGAGACCACCACGAGGAACTCACCTCAAATGCAATTTCCAGGGGTTGGGGCAAGCCCTATCCTCTCGCCAGGATTTACGACCTTTTAAGATCTTGGGACCACCCAAGATAGGTGAGTGGTCACTCTATAGAGCGAGAGGGAGCTCCTAAAGCTGACTTAGATGTCAGTTTTACTGGTTCACATCTAGAAGCGACTGTCTCTCTTCATTAACTATACAAGAAGCCAAGGGAGATGAGCCCATTAACATAAAGAGCTTGGTTAAGAGCCTAACGATAACGGGGATGAATGCAGGTCAGAAAATCCAGGCCTTTGTGTAGCTTGACTTCATCCACAAAGGTACTCCTCACAAACATACACCTAGTGCAGAAGAACAGCATCTGTACAAAGGGCCTCTTAATAAAGGATAAGTGAGTCTATTGAGAGAGCTAATGTGGAGCAGAAATTCTGCCGTGGCTTTTTCAGTCCATTTCTTTTCCTTAAAAAAGCCCTTGAGAGCCAGTCCTATGACTGGATATACGTGTGTGGATGTGCGTGCTGCTGACTTTAGTGTGGTACCCCTCCTCGACTGGCACAATGGCAGGATGAGGATTTTCCTGGGAAATAGTACTTTTTAATTTGTTCTGATTTAAATCTGAGATACATGAGGATTGTGAAAAAGAAACAGTCCTTTGCCTGAAATTCTGTACATCAACCTCAGGTTATTTCAGGCAATCATGAAGCTATGGACATTTTTCATAAATTTACAAATATATATACATATATATACATATATACATGTATCTGTGTGTCAGCCTATGGGCTAGATTTACCACTGCGTTATTGCAGCCACACGCAAGGATAATGGTTGTTTTTTACAAAAAGAGATTGTTGTAAAGTTGGAGCGAGTTAGCAGTGACTGTTCCTGTGTCTATGCAAAAGATCCTTAAGTGGGCTGACATGTCAGTACAGCCCCCTTACCTAAGTCCCCTCATCACATATACATAAATAGGACCCAGTCTTACAGTTGTTAATGAAGCAAATTTCCCATTGATTCCAATGACCTGCAATCAAAGGGAATTTTACTTGAGAAAGAACTGAAGGTTCAAGCCCATTTTAGGTACAGTTTACAGCTTTGAAAGTTGTAACGTCTGTCATACTAGGCCTCAAAATGCTTTAAAATAATTTAAGTTACTGCAGAAAAATACCTTCAAAAGTCCCCAAATATGCTTTTCTGTGTAAGTAGGGGAAATTTTGTCCTGCAAAAGATCAAACAACAAATACATGAATATAAACACTCTAAGTGATGGAAATTGCCAAGTAAAAATAGTAACAGTTTAAATTAGATGTCTGTGATTGTTGTTGGTGCCCAGGAGTTATAAATAATTCAGTACACTCTAACTGAATAGTTTAAGGCTGCACTTTTATTTTACTGTTCTGATTACTCGAACCTTTTTCTTATGATCTATATTGTTAATGAATAACCCTTCATAAAAAAATACAGCCTTATGCTCTACAGTCAGATGAAAACTATTCTTGAGATAAAATGTCACAAGAGCTTAAGCAAATTAGGAGCGTATATGTTTTTTTAAAAAATATGTAGGCACCAAAGGCATTTAGTGTTTTACTCCTATTCACTGTCTAAGGAGGAATTGGATGCTGAGGCTCTTTTGTGTAGCTGGCCCCAGGAGACTGACCCGTATCTGATTCATGCTCCTTGGTGTCTACATCACTTTGAAACGGGCAAAACCCGCAGGTCATGCAGCTTTTTGAAGACTTGACTCTTTATCATCTCATCTACTGCAGAATCGCTGTTACTGTTTGGGTCTTTCTGATCAGCTGGCAAAATAACAAGGCCACTTGAAGGAATTGCCTTTGCAGAGGTATTCCTGTGCCCCACTGCCGCAGGTGGGGCTCAGAGCCGCAGGGGCGTGAAGCTCCCTGCTGTGCCGAGCGGCGTTAACCACGGTCTTTGTGCTGCCGACAGCCTGCACCAGCCCTCTGCAGAGGACAGAAATAAGACTCAGGCAGTGTCCTACCGTGGCGCTGCCTCTCGACACAGCGGGATTTTTACACTAGGGGATCATAAACTTTTCTGATTTGGAGGTGATACGGTGCAATTTTTTCTCTTGTGACCGAGGCCGTCTGCGTTAGAGAAGCACCTTGCAACAGCGGGTTGCAAGAACCAATCCTGTGAATACCAAGGCTGTCCTTCTGATGGGACTTGAGGTTTTTCCCCTTAGCCTTATGCACTCGGAAAGTGGCACCTGTACGTAATGCACACGAGTGGTTAGTACCGGGGTCTGCGGCACTAGAAGGTAGTAAGGACTTGTGGACACAACTGCGTTTTCGGAGGTAGGATGGCTAGCTCAGGGCTGACTGGATCAGAAGTAGCTCTGTAGAAACCCTGTATTGCAGAGCGCTGATGGTCAGCTCTGGAGAGTCTTGCTGCAGTGTTTCAGGATGTGTCTGCCCTGAGCTGTTCGCTGCCTCCCTTTCTGCTGGATGCGTCTGCCCAAAGGCAAAACAGGCAGAAAGAAACACCTATTTGTGTCTCAGCTGCTTCCTTTCCCTGCATCTCTGGGATCAGAACAACTTTGGCAACTCTTTCTTAAATATCCAAATACATTTTGATGGCAAATACCCAACTTGTCCCAGTTGTATTGTGCTTCCCCACATCTCTTCGGCAGATAGTTTCCATGCGATCTGCACGCACAACCTAACACGGACGCAGATGGCATCTGAATTGCATTGCAACTCCTGAGTTAAGTATAAAAGAATAGAAAACAAACTATTATGCTGCATTTTGCCATGTATTTTCTCTCTATATAGTACACATATTTACAGGTTACTAGCACCCACATCATGTGGGATGTGCATGTGTGTGTGTCTAAGGAAGGAGGGGAGTGAGGGTGTCCATGTGTCTACACCCTATGCAAGAAAACTTTTGAAGTCGCTTTCTGCCACTCTGCAGGAGTGTTAATCAGTGAAGGCAAAATATAAAAATGCAGTCCTAGAAGGGACTGACAATTCCTGCTGCTGATGCTGTGGGCGACATTGGATCGTCCTCACGTAATTCTACGAATGCCCATCAATTTTGACCTATAGCAACTGCTGTTAGGTTTTCTTTTTTTCACTCCCCCACCTTCCCCTGGAGATAACCTATCTGAGCCTCTGTTATTTTCATTGCAAGTCTTCCCTGACCAAGGAAGGACAATTGATCTGTGATTTCTGGAGTGCTTTACCAGAGGTGACCAGCATTTCATTTCCCTCTTGTGGCCTATATTGAGGCAGTCATCTAGGCTCTTTCTCTGAGTTAAATCCTAAACACGTGCAAGGCATACTGCAATTAAATTGACAGCATTGTATAAGGCTCCAGTTCTCCCACTGATGTCAACAGGGAGCTTGTCAGAGCCCCCTGACACCAGCAGTAGGTCGTTTGATTTAAAAAATGTTGCAACCTCTAACCATGGCTCTGAAGAAGGCTGTAGGATTGGGGTATTAGTGGGGCAGACAGGATGGAAACCCTAAATCAGGAGTGGAAAAAAAGGTAACATCTGATGACTGTTTCTTTCTAAAGCCAAAGATTAGATATTGTGTGTAAGCACGCACTTCATTTTCAATGACGTTAACCAAGACAGCGCTAAAATATTTTCCAAGGCACCTGATCCAACGCTCACTGGAGTCAAGGGGAAGCTTTCTATGGACTTCAACAGACTATGGAACAGATGCATTATATTCCTGGCTATAACTGGAAATACTGGGGCTATAAGTTTTGAGCTAAGCCCTGTTTTTATGAGTTTTCAGCTTAGACTGGCAGAATCAAGATCTTATGGATCTGGCCTGGGGTTTGCAATCAAACTTTAGGCTTTTGTGAAACTCAGTTCCTGACCTTGGAAATTCATCCATCACTAATCTTTACATGCCGTTTGTGCTTCATGCACAGTTTTTACTCTTTGTCTCTCAGTGGTGCCTGGCAATCGTTCAGAGCTGTCTCAGTTTTTCACCTTGAGTCTTCCCTTGCTGGCTGGATGAGCACAGCAGTATGGGCCATGAAGGAGTGCAAAACCTGGGGGCAAGGAAATGCGGCGTTGGTTTGTGCGAATGTGCCTGAGCACTCCTATAGCCCTTCTAGGCCTATGTGGAGACACACAGAAGAAAGAGCCCGAATAATGTATGTCTTTATTTAAGCTATACTTGGTAACATATTATTTCCTCTCCATTTCACCGCTGGCAGTTAGCTTGGCACTCAAGAATTAAGGACAGATTACAGTGATTTTCTTCTGAGCTCTGCTTATCAGTGGGACTCCATGGATGAGCCTGATTCGGAGGCGCTGCATGGCAGGTAAATGGACAGCCATGGAGACACAGTCTTCCAGGAGCGCTTGGGAATCTGAGATACCCCCTGCGTGTCAATCCTCTCCCTCACCAACATTGTTTTATTCACAGTCCAATGACCTGCACAGCTAACATGCCATAGCTAGAAGTGGTCCCAAATGAATCGCATCTAGAGGAAAACAGAATACCTGCACTCTCACAGTTCTCTCCTGGGAGGATGAGGATCCTCTGATTAGAGGGCTCTGAGTGGTTTTATTTTTCCTTTCATTTGTTACTGCAGCTGGAATAACATTTAAAAAAGTAATGGCAATTTTTCAAAAGCAATATTTCAAAGAAATTGCTCTGGCCACTGGTGGTTTGTGATCCACTTGTGACTGTCCCTGGGGTAGAATGAAAGGAAAAAAAAAGCCCAACTGGAAATATAACTGGAGGGACCGTACTGTTTAGATCAGGGAAGATCAGTTGTGTGTTTGCAGAGAGGGAAAATGGAGAGATGATATATACAGGTGGCCAATATGAGTCGGGAATTTTAACTCGCAAACAGTTTTAGCTTGAAGAAGAAGGTGTCCTATACAGTACATAAGATACAGAGCACATGAACTCCTACCATGTAGCCCCCTCACCTACACAGTGCCCCCGGCAGGGCTGAACAGCAGAACCCCCTGCAGCTAACTCGCTGCAGTCACGGGACAACTTCACTGCACAATAACCAAGAGTCACTATACACAAAACCTCAGCCTGCAGATCGCAGTGGGTTGAGCCAATTCATCCTGCGTCCCTGGGACTGGCATTTTATGACATCCACGTTCAGTGCAGTCAAGTTCCTCTGTGGTCTCTGGAGCACAGAGACATGTTGTCCCAGCAGTGCTACATGAAAGGCCACATGCAGGAAAGAGCCTGCCAGCTACGGACCCCGCGCCACCACCTCACGGAAAGGGAGACCAAACACCAGCTGGTACATCAGGCGAGGACAAGAGTGTCACTTTATCTACAAGCGGGGGACAGGAAAAGAAGAGTGGGGGCTGGACTCTGCAGGAAGCTGAACATCATCCAGGAAAGCACATTCTTAACTTTAAGCATATGAATAGTCTACCAAAGTTAAGGGGATTAGTCACATGCTTCAAGTAAAGCACATGCTTAGGCACATCGCTAGGAACAGGGTCAAGCCCCTTAATGCTGGGATCACAGCTAACAGATTTCTAATTATCTACTCCTCCAACTAGAAAAACACACACTAGTCAAAAAGCTTGAATCTCTGTTCAGAAAGATATTTCAAAGCCTCCTCAAAATGCGGAAACTCAGACTAGACGTGAGTGTGCTTTGGCTCAGGATAGATGGAGACACTAACCATCGCAAATTTGGATCTGGATGGATTTTGAGTCAACCCTCCTCTGAAGATGAATCTGAGCCAACAGAAAGCGTGGTGGGGCTGTGAGCCCCGTTCAAGGGTATCGAAGCAAAGGGGGCTCCTCCCAGCTCTGCAGGCAGCACGCAGGGAAAGTCACAATATCCCAAGGGGGGTTTGCCCTTACTTGAGGCAAAGATGAGAGAACTGGTGTTTGGACAAATGGTCCCTTTGGGGATCCAGTTTGAGATTAAGGTAATATGATCATCTGCTGCTTCAGACACTCCCATAGTTTTTAAGATGCTTCATAACCACAAAGGCCTTACAGAGCTTATGCTGTAGCAAGTGGAAAATCACAGAATTGGCCCAAAGATCCAGGATTAACACTTTTCTGTTGTAAATAAAAATAATCATAACCCTCTTCCACCATTGCCACACAGATAAACACACAGGATCATATACAGCTTGCAAACCAACACCGTCAGAGAATACTTCATCAAGGCAGAACTATTTTGATGCCAGCTGCAGAAAGAAAGGAAAGCTTTGAGTATCCACGAAACAGCAAAATTATTTCCATTTGTTTAAATCTTACTGCTATACCTCTTTCAAAACTGTATCTGTAAAAGAACACACCCTGCGAGCAGTCACAAGGGTCTATCTGTCGTACTGCTTTCCATGCCACAGGGCCTGGTGGTGGACTCCAGCTAGATACCTCCGTGCCCTTTAGTTTACCTGGGTCACTCCAGGTATCTGTAGTCACATGGAACACCTTCTCTATCGCACTCAGCACTGCAGAGGAAGAATAAAGTTTGCGTTCAAAGCTGTTTTAATGAAACAGTTATCATTTTCCTAAAGCATTAATATCTTAATGAGAAGCTGTTTTTTCTCAAAAATTTTCATATTTTGAAAAAATTCACAAAATTTTTTATAGGTCTCTTTTGGTTTCCAGTTATTAGTTTTCTGCTTTCAGTTTTCATTTAGCTTTCCAAAAGCTGTTTTTATTTGTAATTTCCTTCTTCTGTCCAATGGCAATTCATCAGCCGCCTTACCTAGTAGGCACTTGCACAGTCAAACGGTTTCAAAGCTTTTCAAAACCACTCTATTTGAAAACCTTGCCAGAAAAAAGAAATAAACCAATCCACTTTGAAAGGAAGTTTCCTGAAAAGGCTTGTATTTTCAACATGAATAAATAAATACTTTCTCTGGTCACGTCTAATGGAGAATGAAATGATGCAACTTCAGTTGCCAGGGATGGCACTTCAGTGGCAGTACACTGACTTGGCAGCTGGCGTTGGAATTTGTGGACTAGAGAAAGCAAAAGCTAGGTAGTTGAGCAAGAATGAAAGAAACCCAAATCTACCCTACACCAAAATGCCCTCCAGAAACTTCATTTCTTTGGGCACTGTTAATAAAACAACATCATCACGCAAGGTGTAACGGGGAGGGGAGGCAGGGCCGGAAGGGGCATGGCTGGCTATGCAATTGTATTGCGTAAGAATTATTTGTTGGTTGGATTTTTTTAACAGAGCAAAATACTGTTTCTTGCCAGCTGTGTAAATGGCATGACCTGGAAATTAATGCCTTCATTTCTGTGCAGCAGGCACAGTCTCAACAGGTTGCCTCCTTCTCCTGGTGAGATTTTTTAGATGCAGAGGATGACTTTTTATTGACTAATGAGGACTGATGGCATGCAGCTATCATGTGTAAGAAAGGATTGCTGGTACTATCCCTGAATTAAGAGCGTGTTGGGTTGGGTTGGTTTTGGGGAGGCCTTTTTTCTTTGCCCTGTCTCCCTTTGCCTGTACGTTAGTCAGTGGTACCCTCACTCCTGCATATGGCCAGTCAGTCATCGCCTCTTCAGACTCCCTTTGGTTACACTCTTGGCCCTTCCTCCCCACGTTCCCCTCAGCCACCGGTCCCCTACAAGGACCCACTGCCCTCACAGCCAAAATGCTTTGCCTCCCCTAATGGCATTCACCCACCTCTCCGGACTTAGCTGTTCATTTAGCTCTTCTGGGACCTATGACCTGAACGATGGGAAGAGCAGAGTGAAGGAAAAAGGAGACAATGGGAAGAGGAGTAGCAGGAAAAAGCGAAAGACAAAAAAAGAGAGAGTCCCATTTGCAGCTTCACAATTATATCATACAACGCTTGAGCACACGGGAAATGGATCTCTGTTCTCTGCATCTGACCCTTTCGCTTCCATCTGTACACAGTTCTCCCAGATGGAAAGTGGAGATGTCCAGTGAACCAGGGCAGTTTCCAAAGACAAGATGTGGGAAGGTCTTATTTGGCATACATGAACACAACAAGAGGCATCTCTTACTTCTCCCTTACAAAAATTAATTCCCCTTTCCTCCTCGGCAATGGCTTTTGCCCAGTTGTCTTAAACATCCAAAAAGGAAACTTGATGAAATCCCACTCCAGTAAATGCCTGGGAAGAACAACTGCCAGGGCTCCCCCCACCTCCCTTCTCCATGGTCGGTCTTCCCTTGGATCCACCATCCTGAACTCTCAGATGCTCCGTGAAAACAAAAAACCATCCTGAAATCCACCAGAGGAGACATGCTGTCTCAGACCTGACGGCTTTCCTCACGCTTCTGCAGTTGCGGTGCCTCAGTCTTGGGCCACAAACACAGCATGGATGGTTTAGTGGACAATCACATTGCAATGTTTTACATTTTTCTTTTTCTTAAAAAAAAATAAATAAAAGAAGAGGGAAGAAAAAGTTATACACACATGTATCACAGCATTTTCAAAAGGCCTCCTGCTGCATTTACGTTAGCAGTTCAGCCTCAGTTGTAAGCCTGGATGTAAGGCAGCTGGAAGATTAAAACCGCATTGTTGGGAAGTCCGCTGAGATGTCCTCATGGAGTTTTGTTTGTTGTTTTCTGTTTTTATTTTGTTAGATTTCTTTATTATTATTATTATTTTAACTTGTTTGCATCTCTCTAAAGTTTGACAGGCAAAGAGAAAATGCTTTTCTGCTTTTCCCCACGTGTTCTGTCCATTTTGTTTTCTGTGTTTTAAGCAAAAAAAAACCAAAATCAATGACAAGGCAGGCTTCTGTCATTTTGTTTTAAGAAAGAAAAAGAAAGTGGGTAGGTTTCTGATAATGGCCTTGAGGAGGTATGTTGTAGAGGTGGCTCAAATGCTTGATTTGTTCCTTTGCTTGCTGTTTGCATTTTCCCTTCTGGCTGCAACGGACAGGCTCTTTGTCCCCCCCTACCCCACCCTCCATGTCCTGTACAGATTCTGGTTCCAGATCCCCCACACGGACCCCCCCTGTTCCCCTTCCCAAATGGCAGTAGGTAGGTGCAACTGTATGTTCATTCGACCTATAAGGTATGATGCTGAAGTTAAGAGTTGGATGGAAGAGCCATGTGAGAGAAAAGCTTTCCCATCGCTGTGAGAAAGAACGAAGCAACAGAGAGTCCGGTGGAGATGTGAGTGACGTGTTGGACTCAGCTCTACCTTGGCACTGGCATTAATTTGAGATTAGAGATATATATGTAATTATATATACATATATATGCATGTATAGGTATACATGGACATATGTATATATATGTATGTGATTGTGTATTTGTTCGCTATTTGTTTTAGCACACTGTCCCATTCTCAGGTCTAGATTTGGGGCAGTTGGTCCTGGGGACAGGTTGGACAGAAGGGGCCAGAGTGCAGAAGAAGCCAGAGATAAGAGTGAGGCCCAGGCCCCCCCACGCACAGAACATGGACCAGCCATAGCCATGGCTGATGTCGTCGGGAAGTCCGTACAGGTAGCGGGGGTAGCGGGAGAGCTCAAAGTTGATTCCAGCCACGCACGTGCACAGTGAAATGATGCAGAAGGTTCCTGGAGGAGAGCGGGAAGGGGAGGAGGAGGGAGGAGAAAAACAAAGAGAAGTTAGAAGAGTGATAGACATACCACTTTCCGAGCCACCTGAGAAGAGCTGGTGCAAGCGGTAAGGAAATACCTAAGGGAAGATGTTCGTATAGAAAGTGCCTTAGTCTAGCGGCTCCACGGGGAAAGAACTGAGTGCCGCCAGAGCCTTGAATATTGATCTGCTGCTGAACAGAGCTGTATGGAGACACTGCAACAGGAACAGTTTTTTCATTACGAGCACTCCCTTGGGAAGCAGAATGCTTCATGAAACCATTGATTTTTCTGGAATTTTGCTTTAGACAAATACAGAGTGAATCATCATGTTTCAATATTTGGGGGGTGGAGCTTGAATTTTTTGTTTAATTTCTATTTATCAGTGATGGACTTTATAGAAGAAAGTGTTACAAAATAGTTGACATATTCTGGCTCTGTTGAAACGTACATTTGAAATGATTTGGGAGATTTTTTTCAGACTTTTCTTATACCAAAATCTAAAATCTTTCATTATACACCCCCCTTTTAAATACCACTGTCAAAATCTTAAAATCCCTCACGAAATTTGGATTCTACCCTCTACATGACTCCAGTCCCAATCTAGATGCCCTCTGCAGTGTTGGGGAAATCTTCAAAATATCCTGTTCTTGTTTTACATCTCTGCAGCAATATTTCATTTCTTCCTGAGAACACTGCAAGGACAGGCTTCATAACTCTGTCAGGTGGTAAGTGCTATGGAAAGACACACATGTCAGATGAGGCTGAACCTCAGCCCACCCAGATGAGTCTAATTTTGATCTTTGGCCTCCAGCTTCATCAAAGCTAAACTCCGAGCTCCTGAAATGTCACAGTTGCCACCCACGCACGAAATAATGGATAGCTACAGACGCTACACGCTTGTCTCAAGAGATAACAACTAAAGTCAACATAAAGTTGGTAATTTATTTTTCCTCTCTAATTCCTCCCTATGTGGGCCTCTCTGAATTGCCTGGAGAGCCCTGGGCACAGAAGGCAACCTACTGGACGCGTGCTGTAGTAACACGCGTGGTCAGTCCCCTGTGTTGTCCCGCTGTTCATGCACGGGTCAGTAGCGTGCTACGTGTGCTACCTGCGCAGCACGTCCTGCATCTGTTCTCTAGCAGCTGCTGGCGAGGAATCTCCTACTCTTCCCGGTCCCATCCCTAAGATAGCACGATCCTCCAAAGCAGCCGCAGCCAGCCTGGTTTTAGTGTCAAGCTCCTTTTCTCTGGTGCCCTTGCCTCCTTCTGCTCCTTCCTGTCCCTGCTCCTGCTTCTCTTCTGCAACACTTTTCCTGTTGTTTCTCTGCTGCTTTGGTTTTTTTTTTCATTGCAGTTGCATTGAAGAAATGGATTTTACACTCCTCGCTCTGAAGACACAGGTAAGATTATGTGGTGAATTTGCCTGGAATTAGGCTCAGAAACTGGGGGCATTTGTAGGAACATATATACACCACCAAAATGTGTGGACTTTCCACCGTACCCACCTCCTTTACGTAGTAGGAACATGACACACGTCTAGAATCTGCAGGGAACCCTCTATCATGGATCTGCTGTGAGACCACCATCACGGCCCGCTCTCTGTTCCTCTTCTGATCACTGCTTTGTCTATTTGGACTGTCTTTTCTCCAATGTCTTTTGGAGTGCCACTTGTAGATACTCTCTGTTGTAAAGGCAGGGAATATGGGAACTCTGGGTGCCTCCCCTAATGCTATATATAGCTGCCAGATGGCCCAGGATATTCATAAGTACTCATATTATGATAGTGCCACAGGGTACCAGTCAGGACCAGCGAGCTGCTAGGGTAGGTACTACACCTATTTAAACAGAAACGGCCTTCTTGCCTCTCACCAGCACCCAATTAGTCTACAGTCAGAGCTCTGGACTTTTGCAAAAGCCTCGTGAGACCCCAGGCTCTGGAGCTGTCTTCAGAGATGTCCTACACTACCTCAAAGCACAGAGCAGGATCAATGGGGAGGTCTCCCTCCCAGAATCCCTTACTCAAAAATCAGGCTGTTTGATTAGAAACCACACACCCCTTTCCGTGTTTTACCATGTCACTTAGGTTATCTGGTAACATGAAGGTATCTGGCAAGAACGCAGTTGTTCCCTGTGTGACATGGCAACATGACTAGTACTTTGTGGGATTGGGGAAAAAAGGATCCATCAGAGCCACTGTGCTCTGAACCAAGCTCTGTGGCTCATTTCAAATGGCTGTGGTTAGAAAATTACATGAAAGGCCTCTCTTTGCTAGCAAGAACATGATAATTTCGTCTCTCTTGAAATACAAGATTGTTAAGAGAAGTGGGTGGGAAAATCTGTGCGGCCAGACTGAAGCTGTATTTGCTAAGTACAAAAGGGAAGGAAATAACTTTGGATTTCAAATACTCCCTGTGCTTTCACACTTTGTCTTGCCTATTTTGATTACAAGCTCTTCAATGTAAGGAGCGTTGCTGACTCTTTTTATTCAAACAGTGCCCACTATATTGGCACTCCACCTTGCTGGGGGTATTCTGCCCCATAACAAATGAACAATAAAGAAGAATGAATAACAACAATAGAGAATAAAGGAAATCATGAGCATGTGACTTATTTAAAAAAAGGCTGCCCCCGTCCTCCCCCTTCACTGCAGAATGTGCTAATCCCACGACGATAAATAATGACTGCCGTGCACAGCATTAGAGGATGCGTAGCACAGTCCTCAGCCAGTCACCCCCCAGTGCTTCTGCAGGATGTCTTGTACGGCACAGGTTTATCAGCCTCCCTAGTGCTATTCATAACAGACACAAAAAATGCCATTTTATACCGCCTAGAGGAATCTTTATGGCCATTATACGAGTCCTATGTGTTGTTTGTATTCAGTCGAGCAAGGAAGTTCCCACTTGCAGTTAATCTGGCCTCTCACCAGGAGGGTTGCTGATGAAAACTGGGTACAGTTACTACCTTAGGACTGTTCGCTAGCTTTTCCTCATGAATTGGCAATCATAACACAAAGAATCATCCTTGCAAATTGCACAATTGTTGGCCATCATAGTGAAAGAGTCATGGTTGGAAGGAATGCAGAGACTGAGCTTACCCTTGGAAATGCAGCCTCTGCTAGTCCAGGTAAGACACAGAGCTGGGATGGCAGGGGGAGGGAGGCTGTCACTCCTGCCCATGGACACGGCACTACGGACACTGCACTTCAGAGGCAGAAGGATTGCAGCATGTCATGAGTATCCCCAACCCTGAGATTCTTTCTTTCCCCAGAAAATAAACTGAACCCTTGTTCGCTTTCCCGGTGGGTTCTCGCCGTCACTGAGGTGCCCCCCTACATGTGCACTCATGCCCCAGATCCCTGGGCAGCTGTAGCAATACAAACTTTTATTTCTTTGTGAAAAACACTTTCCGTAACTCTGGCCCAAGCAGACGACCAGACCTGAAGGCTGGTGGTCCAAGGTTCAGCACTTGTGCTGTGACACTGGCACACAGAATGTGAATGACAGTCAGTAGTAAGAGCTCACCGGGGATGTACTGGTATGTGAGCTGGACGGGGGAGATAAAGACCATCTCCTTCAGCAGCTGGGGAGAGCAGAACGCGTGAAGTTCTTTGTGCTGGGAGTTACACGCTATCGTCCTAAGCGAAACATTAGTGAATGAGACAAGGCAACAGCAGCGTTTTTGACAAAGGAAATTCACGTGTCACTGCAAAATGCTTCAGTCAGGTGAGAGATGAAATTTCATGTAAAGCTGTGTCTGTGCCACAGAAACTGCTGTTTGACATGTAGTCAAACCTCCATCCTGACTCCTCATCAGACAGCCACCCTTCCTCTCAGGCTGGTTTTGACAGTGCCTGTCCTGCTAACAGACTGATGATCAGCAGTGGTTTGAGCACCTGAGCTATTAAATACATCATGGCTACCTTGTGCTTTTCCTTCTTATATATTATGGAAGAAGGATATTAAACAGTGTACTGAATGTCTCCTCCATTTAGTCTGGAAGTTTGTTTAGGACAGAGATAAACTTATTTGCTATATATGTGTATAAGATTCGGGTCCTGCCGTCTTTGCTGCAGGGGCAGACACGGTCAGGAGAGGGATGGCTGGGAAAGGTAATATCCTTGTTGGTCAAAGCCTAATTCTGTGTGGATTATAAGTCAGAGCCCTTTGCTGTAGCTGTTTTTAATCATGATTATATCAAGCAGACCCATGGGCCTCTGCTGCTAGGAATTTTTTTTTCCAGTAACCGTCCCTTTTCTTTCCCATCAGCCCGGCTGTGCGAGGGGCTGCAATGCCTCCATTTGCAGTTTGCAAACCTCACCTCCAGGGGAGAGCAGAACTGTTTGTGAGTGAACCGATTTAAACACAAGCAGGCTCAAACCATCCATACCAAATAGGTTTGAATTTTGCCTCATGCTAGTGCCCCCCTGAACCATGTCAGAAGCCACGTCCTTTGCCTACAGAGCCTGCAGGCTCGGCTTCCAAAGCGATAGAGCTTGAGGGATTTCACAGGGTCTGTGGTGTTTTGTGAGACAGGAACTGCTGCTTTTCTTAGATATACTTCAAACAAAGGTGAGCCTTCATGGTGCTGGTGCGCAAACAGACCCCGCTATCAGGGCCTTCATCTAAACATCCCTGTCCCGGGTATTAGGGATGAGGAGTCTGACTGTAGCCGTGCCCACCCCTTCAGCCAGCCGGTGCCGTCCCCTGCCCCGGAGCCGGCCATATGGGCACTCCTGTCCTTTAAACCACCATTGGAGGCAATTTCAGGTAAAGACGTCTCTTGGCTTGGAAAGTTACTGGGTCATTTGTGTGGTCCTTCACTCTGCCATGTCTGGAGGGATAAAAACTTTTTATCTCACCAGAACACAATTTATAGGAGCCCACCTCATTACACCTTCAGGGAAAGAAGGAAAGAAAAGAAAAAATACTCTTTGGTGGATGTCCTCACCTGAAGAAGACATGGTCAATTTGTATCCAAAGCCAAAAAGCCAGTAATTAAAATGATCTGGGCACCAAGCCCACCTCTGAGACCCCCTCTCTACAAATCATTTTTGTTACTGTTTGGAAAACATTTCTTCCACGTCTGACAGAACGATGCTCGTCCTCTCCCTTCCCCCAACAACAGGCAGAACTGACTCACGGACTAACTGTGCTGTCAGATGTACGAGTAAACAAACCAAAAAACCCTAATTCTTTTCCCCTTCTGTTTTTTGCAGAGATAGAAATGTCCAGTATTACTTATAAACACCAGTAGATAAAAAAGAGAAACACAAAGGTATGGATTTTAAGATGTCCTCTGAAACAAAGCAGTTCTCAAATAAATGTGAATCTCTGCCTTTTAAAGTATTTTTAGTAGCTGCCATTGATGGCAATTTGTGGCCACTAATGTCTTTGGAAGGAGTGCTGTTTATTTAATTATCATCACTTTTTTATTATAGGGGAAAAAAATCTCACAACTGAAACAACATTATCTTTACTTTCTCTCTACCCTACTAGCTTTTACTATTTTCAAGGTACATAAAACAAACAAATAAAATGAGGTCTGATCCTAAAGTGGAGTGTGTACCATTAGCTATTTAAATTATATCACAATCAAATGAAATTATTAAAGAATAAACTGAATTCCCTCCCAACACAGTGGTGACAAAAGCCTTTTGGAGGGAGCAGCTTTGCTGTAAACTCCTTCTGTGCACGGATTAAACGCCTCAGCAGCACGCAGCTCTTGAGAACACTTTATTGCTCTGTGCATACACGCATAGAATATAAATTATTGCTTAATTATGTACTGTTCCAGCAGAAGCAGCTTGCAGCATCACCGATAGGTTGCAGAATAGCAAGGGGTTTACTGGAAAATTGCCCTTATAAAAAAAGCCGAGATGGAAGGAGAAGTCTGACTGGGTGATGGAGATTCAGTGCGGTGTCCTTGTGAGACCATAAACCCACTTGGGTTGGAACTTAATACATTTTTATTTTATACTAAGAACCAGAGTGAACAGCGAGGTCTATAGCGGTGCGAGGATATTGCATTATAGCCACTGTCAGAACGCGGTTTGCATCTGGCCTTTGGCCTCCTGCCTCAAAATGCACCAGCGGCACCCGTGCCCCACCAGAGCCGCGCGCCTGCTGCGCGTTACGTCGGCGGCGGTGTCTGTCTATGGAATTGCCGCTGCACAAGCCATAATATGTTATGGCATCAGAGGACTATGTATCCTCTGTCACAACTGCAAATACTTAATGGGTACCAACCTTGGGCTCCTGTAAACCGGTGCGGTATGTGGAATAGTGTAATAGGAGTTGAGGGCTGATCTCCAGTTTGCTATGCTGATACAACTGACAGTCAGTCTATATTGCACATTATAGCACCCTGCAGGTTTGCACGTGGTGACATTTCTGCTACCATATCCTACAGTGCATGGGACTGCACCAAGAGCAGATCCCCATGCTGTGTCCTAGCACAGCCGGTGAGCTCCAGCTAGGAGCAACCACCCTCTGAAGTTATGAGTTGGTACGTAAGGCAAAAGCGACACGACTTAGCTAAAGGCACGTTGTTTTGATGAAATGGGATAGGGAGAAATAGGGGAGTTGATCAAAGCCTGAGTTGAATAACCCTCTGATTACTTCAGCAATGGTGATTCCTATGACCCACCCAAAATAACGTAGCAATAATAAAGTGACTTGACTACAGCCATTAAGCAAACATAACGGCTCATGAACTTGCAGCCACAACAGAGAAGGCAGCAAAAATTGTGCCAGTTGTAGTAGTGGGATATGATTCAGTATTTTACTGGGAGCAGAAGGGAGAGAAAGGAAGAGGCTCTCTTAATGTCAAAATGAAGAAACACCCTAACCAAAGGTTAGTGAAGTTATCCCTCCCCTGTGCTGGCAAACAGCATGCTTGGCAACAGGCAGAGGCTGTTGGCAAGTCTGTTTCATCCCCTGCAGTATGGACCTCCCAGGATGGCCCAGGCAGAGGCTAGAAGATTAAATGGAAAGGGGCGCTGGAGGTCTGAGCAAACTCGAGTGGCTCCGTCACGTCTCAGATTTGCCAGATGACAAGACACGTAAGTTTAGTATCAAACTGTACCTCAGGCAGGTGCTTCCCAGCCTACGTTTGCCAGAGCTGAAGAGAAACTTGTGGGGTCAGGTTGGGTTTGCCTTGTCACGTGACATCTCCCATAGCATGGGGAACCCACGCACCACATCATTGCATTTGGTCTTTTAGCAACCAGCTCATTCTGCCTCTCTCCACGTAAGGTCTTTTTCTTCCAGTCAAAAAATTGAACCTCTCTCAGAAGGAACCTCAGAAGGAGCCTCAGAGAGTTTGTGGAATCTTTCTTTTGTAGGAAACCTTAGATTGCTGAAAAGTCTTCAGGCAGACGTTCTTCAAGACAAACGAGACTGGAGAACAGACACAGCACAAACAACTTCAGTGCAGCCTTCTTCCACGTTGCCTGGTGCGTGCCACTAAAAATACTCTTAGAGGGAATACTTTCAGGGCTGAAAGGGCAGAGTTACTCACATGCCTTTTTACTCCTTTTCTTTGCTGAAGGCACTACTAAAGAAGCCATTGGGAGCTCTGGGTGATGGTGGTGGCTACATGATTTGGATATTTTCCCCTTCAGGTGCTGGAGAGAAGCCTATCCATTCACTTTTTCAAGTGACCAAAGGACTCTTTGGTTGTACAACTTTCAGTTGTTTGTACTGAATGTGAACTGAGGATCTTTGCTGCAAAAGGCTCTGGGCTCTATTAGTGTTGCCCTGAGCTGACCTGTCAGGAACAGAAAAATCCCTTCTGTATGTGCTAAGTGATACAGTTATTGAGATATAATAGCCAGCCAGAAATCAAAATAAGATAGATAGAATTGTTTTGTCAACAAGGACCACTGGACGCAGGCCACTTCTACGAAGTTTACATCATTCATGTGAATGCTTGCAAGCAACAAACTACCCTGACCCCTTTGGTACGGCCTTAAAGGGTCACGTACTGAAATATTCTTGCAGAGGAAATACCTCTGAAGCCTCTGCAGCCCACACAAGTACGTAGGCATGACTCGTCTCTAACCCTCGGAAGAGCCAGGTTGGGCAGAAACGAGGAAGGCCCCACTCATCTAGTTTCTGCCAGGTCCAGCTGCTTTTTCTGTGGAATTTCCAGTGGCCAGTTGGACTCTGTCCAGGCAGATTAGACCAAGCAAGCGTAGCAGTGGTTTGTCCAAGGGGAATGTTGTTTTTCTAAGTTGACAACCTGAGGAGCCGAGAAGGTGAATCAAAACCTTGCTTCAGCCTCTGCGTTTAACAAGATCTGCCACACACAGAAATTTGTTCCACTTTCTCTCTGTAAAGAATTCTTCCTGTCTAGCAAATCATGACAGTATTACTCTTCCTTCTGTTGCATGTGCAATCTTTCCTCCTTGATGCCAGGCATGCAAACAACTCAGCAAACATTTTTTTTATGAAAACCGGCCCAATAATAAATACCAGTTCTGTTTTCATTGTCTTCCTTTGGCCTTGATGCCTCTTGCCATTGAAATTCAGAAGCCAACAACAGATCAAAACCTGGTGACATTACTAAGGGATAAGGAACAACCACAGAATTTCAAAATACACATATCTTGTTTTCCAGGACTGTGGGTGGGAAAGTCTTTTGTATTTCTATCAGATCTGTCTCCCCTACTTTGCTCCTACTTTAATTCACCGCTGTCAGCCCCCCAAAGGCCTACTGACATCCCTGAGAAGCAAACTAGATTGCACACCCTTCATAGACTACGCTAGGTTTTCTGTTCTCGCAACTCTAGAAGGCACTGATACTTCTGTCAGTACCTCCCGTCCTGGTGAGGGAGAAATTACAAGTCAGTATAGCTGACTTAAAATGAACACACACAGGAATACGAATAGTTCTTTTTGCTGAAAAGCCAGAGTGAGCTGACTCCTTAATTTACTGTATGCCAAGTTCAGGGAGACCGATTTGAGTTAAAACTGAAAACCAATGAGTTTATAGGTGCACATACTCTACTTGCCCTGTCTTTTGCTCCAGACTGTGAGATCTGTGCATCTCATTACGAAGCTTTTCCTCTCCTTCTCCTCAATGCCAGTGTTCTTCTGTGATCAAGTACAAGGTTGCTGGAATTGCTTGTGCTGGTATTTCTCCCCCAGCGTGCAAGTGCACATCTAGGAGGTTTTTGAAGGTTGACTTTGAAGTCAGCTGATAATGTTTCCATGGAGATCAAATGCTATGGAGTTGACAATGAATTCCCTCATTGTGCTGTTCCTTCCAGGAAAAAAAAACCACACACCTCTAAATGACTGCACCCTGCAGTACAGATGTGTTATTGATTTGAAAAAAACATTTCTATATGCCACCTCACCTCTATTTTTTTATGGAGGTGTTAACTCGTAGGTCCCTGCTTTTCAGGGCTAGGTTTGTTGGTATTGACCTAGAGAATCAGCTAAATTCCCGAGGTATTGCAAAAAATGGCATCTAATGAAAATAGTATTCTGTGAGAAGAAGGACGTAACTCTGTTTTTGAACTTATGCTGTAGGGGATGCAAAGATGGGTGTTATGATTCCCCTTGAGGAGTATTACAACATGAAATTACAAAAGAGCATTTCAGGGGCAGGTACACAGTGACGCACAGAAGCCCATACAGTGAAAGTAGGTGATCTTTCATATTTCTAGAGAGTCTCCTATTTTGTTTTCAAAATGGGTGCCAGCATTAATAAATAAATGCAAAATATGTTCTCAGTGCACCAGTAAGCACAGAGAAGTACTAGAAGTAAAGATGTAACGCTCTGCTCCAGCTCTGCCTTTTAACCATAATGTATAGTGAGCCTTGTCATGCCGTCAGCTGAGCAACTGTTTCCTAGCTTGGAAACGCTAAACAGGCCACCCTGACATCACATTAAAACCCCAAAAGATGGCGAAGGGGTTGTATGTTGATGTGGATGATTTCCTAAATGTTTGGGTTTGGCGTGAAAATAGGAAATTAGGTAACATTCGAAAGGAAAGTGATACTAATTTCTAAAGGGTGATTACTAATGGTTAGTCGGTCAGGACAAAGAAGAACCTCCAGCCCTATCCACGTATGTGGACTGGACATGTATCTGTCCAGTTGACCTATACCCATATATATATATATATCTGGACATGTATCCATCAGTGTCCAGGTTTTGAAATACATGAGAAAAGAAGGGTCATTCTTTAGGCCCCAGAAGCATAGCCTGAAAATGGGACCAGAGATCATGACTTGCAACCCCATCTACAAGGAATACTACAAACTGTGTAGAAGAGAGGTGTTTGAAAAGAGGGGCTGCCAAATCCTGAAATTGAGGAAAAAAGGATTTTTAAAAACAAGCTAACTCTTATTACCTTAGTATGTGGCGCTCGGCTTTGTTACATTACTGCCTGATGGACACTGAGGCACGAAGTCTGCACAGCTGCTCCGAGCTCTGGATCTCATCACAGGTCCATAAAGACCTTCATCAGCTCCTTTTCTGCCTTCCCCAACACCCTTGTAATGTGTTTGATGGTTTTAAACAATCAAGAGCCTTAGAGGGGTTTAAACATTTAAAACCTATTAACTCTGTACATTAACTCAAGTTCATTCCAATTCAAGATCTTAAATCACTTCAGAGCATAATGCAAAATTTAACCAAAAGCACAAGTAGGAAGAAGAGCGTACGTGTGTGGTGCGGGAGGCATGGCAGAGGGGGGACTGACCTTGTCCCTCTGAGGCTTGTTTCAAAGACTTTCATAACCAATTATGGCATCTCTTGATACAAATCAGCCTCTGTCTCCATCTGGAGGTCAATTCACATAAATAAGTTCTTACAGTGGTCTGCAAGGAGTTTTGCTGAATTCTGAAGTTCCTCTGCAGTTATCCAGCAGGTCGAGGGAGGTGATTCTGCCCCTCTACTCTGCTCTGGTGAGACCCCACCTGGAGTACTGCGTCCAGCTCTGGGGCCCTCAGCACAGGAAAGACATGGGCCTGTTGGAGCAGGTCTAGAGGAGGGACACAAAAATGATCAGAGGGCTGGAGCACCTCTCCTATGAAGACAGGCTGAGAGCGTTGGGGTTGTTCAGCCTGGAGAAGAGAAGGCTCCGGGGAGACCTTGTTGCAGCCTTTCAGTACTTGAAGGGGGCCTGTAAGAAAGATGGGGAAAAACTTTTTAGCAGGGCCTGTTGTGATAGGACAAGGGGTAATGGTATTAAAGTAAAAGAGGGGAGATTCAGACTAGATATAAGGAAGAATTTTTTTACAGTGAGGGTGGTGAAGCACTGGCACAGGTTGCCCAGAGAGGTGGGAGATGCCCCATCCCTGGAAACATTCAAGGTCAGGCTGGACGGGGCTCTGGGCAACCTGATCTCATTGAAGATGTCCCTGCTTATTGCAGAGGGGTTGGACTAGATGACCTTTAAAGGTCCCTTCCAACCCAAACTATTCTATGATTCTATGATCATTAATTTAGTATCTCCTGCAGGATTAAAACATGATTGGCATCTCATTTTTTTCCAGTGATCCAACTATTTTTGAATTATAAATACTTTTCAAACTGGCAAAAGGTATTATGCCTGTGGAAAAATAACGGAAGACTGGCAAGGAGGATTGTAAACACGCTCAAGTGATTTGCAGCTGGGGGTGTCGAAAAACACATATATCATACTAAGTGTTGCTTAGCCTTGTGTGTTGGACAAGTAGAACATCTGTGTTCAGATAACATAGGCCTGCGATAGACTTAGAGGCTCTCTATCGAACATGCTTGAGATTCTTGCCCTGCTGTGGGAAAGATCAAAGCACAGGGGTAAACTACGCCTGCGTGAACCCTTGATAAACAAGTGAAAGCAGCAGGGTCAGTGATCCTCAGCAAGGACAGAGCTCCGTGGTGCCTGCGTCCCCACTTGTGTGCCTCTGCCTGGGCGCTGCTTTGGGGATCCCCCAGTTGGTGAGGTAACGAAAATAAATTTACTCTCTGCATTTCATCCATGGTTTTGTGGTTGTTCCTGCGTCCTGCCTGTGCCGGCTGACATAATGCCTTTGCAAAAACTGTATTTATCCCAAGCTTCACTGCTTAGATTGCAGCCACTTATTGTATACCTCTGTTTTAGTAATGATCACTTGATGTTGCTTAAGTTCTGCGTGCATACAACTGTGCACGTATGTGTGCATTTGCACTTTCCTTTCCATATGGAAAAAAAGATTTTATGTAAACTTTCTAAAGCTATTCCTTTTGGGAAAGAAGCACATGAAACTGGATTTTTCAAAGAATCACAACATTGTGGAAAAGAAAAACATAAATATAGTCACAGAAAATATCTTCAGTCTTCAGTGTCATGATTGATCATGTCACCACAAGTGAATGTCCTGAAGAATGGGCAGAGACCTTCATCATTAGTGAGAAATAGAAATCCTAGGTGCCCTGTGAGACCCACTGTATTTCCAGATGAACACCAAAGAATGTCTTTTACTTTCTCTTTTTTGTTTATCTTTCTCTTTGCCTCCTCTTGGCAGCTGCTATGAAGGTACTACATAACTGCCTAGGAGATGTCAATCACAGAGCTTTGCCTTACACTTGCTGTATTAAATTGCTCCATTTTTGTTTCTTAAATTATTCAGCAGCGGAATGATTATTTTGAGATGGCAGGACCACAGTTGTGTAGGATAAACACTCTTATTTTCTACCGCTATGTGCTATTTTCAAAGTACAGTGAGTTAAATTTGGGACGCAAATGACTCAACAGCTGGTAACGATCCACGGCTGCAAATACACAGATGCCTCAGTTGTCATCTACTAACATATGCACAGCGCAGGCGAAGGAAGCACAGCACACAGGCTTGGGGATTTTGAAGACAAGACTCTCCGTGGAGGCGGGGAGCGAAAGAGGATACAGAAGTGCGCAGCGCATCTGTACCGACAACTGTGCTGTACGGGCTCCCAAGCCCAGTTTTGAAGTTTCCCTTTCTGATGGGGTGCGCATCCCTCAGCATCAGCCTGGTCGTCAGCTCCTGGACACAGCGAGCAGCGCTCTGGCAGCTGCTGGGCTCTAGCACACACGTTGGCACAAACCCCTGAGTGCGTCCTTGTCCCCCCGGCACCTTGCGACAGACCCACGTGAAGCGTGGCATGGCTGGGGCAAGAGAAGGTGACCCGGTGTAAATGGTCAGTCCATCCTCTGGCTGCGGGGCTAATAAAGCAGCTTGTTGACTTACCTGTGGATTAAGGGAAGGAATATTTTGGAAATATCTCTGAGAAGGGAGTGGGATGGAAATGATTTATAAAAGGTTGTTTCTCCCTGGATTAGAATACAAAAGTAGAATGCACTCATACATTCGTAAGCGGGATGTTCTTTATTTCTTTAATAAACATCCTTTCTTGTGTATCTGAAAGAAAGCGTTAAATTGTGCCAGCACACCTGCATAACTTTATTTTCTCTTTCCTCTCACACATCTTTCTTGCCTGCTTATCTCTGCTGCAGCAGCCAGCACTGGAAAGAATAGGTGTTCCCCTCTGCTGTAGGAAAAGGCTTGAAGCTTTTGTAACCCTGACCTAAGTCCTGTGAGTATGGACGGGCTGCAAAGAGCAACGTCTCCGCAGCACTCTTAGGTGAGTCAGAAGAAACCCAAATCAGCGGCAGAAGTGGAGCTGGCAAACAGCGCTCGAATCCTCCAGGTTGGCAGATCATCATTGGAGAGGAGGGAGGAGGAGAGGATGAAAGAAATTCCCGATGTTTCTGAAAGCAAATGCTGGACAGAAAATCAGAGAGGAAAAACTCTATAACACTGCTGTATGTGTACAGCAAGTCTTTCAGGCCTTTCAGTGCCAGTAAAAAAGGGGATTTCAGACTCCTAAGCAAAGCCCCAAGCCCAGTATTTAATGCAAAAATGTCACTAGGCAAAGACAAGAAATGAGCTGCTATGTGAGACTACAGATCATTTTATTCCAGATCTGCATGGTGAAGCTAAATCACATGAATAAGGGCATTTAACAGCTGGAATAATTTCCAAATAGAGTAATTAGAGATTGAATTATTAATGGTAAAATTTATAATTGGCTCAAAGCAAGGTTACAGCAAGAAACACACTTGACTTTGCAAAGAATAATGAATATTTGCAAGGCTAGTACAATTATATGCTTCTCTAAGGAAACTGTTAGCAAATGGGGAAAACCCCTAAAGTGATCCTAAAGTGCATGTCACAAGGCAAAACTGGCAGAGACCAGATAAGAGTGAAGAGAACGGGTAAAACAGTAAGCAAGTGCAGAAATGATTTATTGCGTTTATTTGCAGTAAATTTGGAACAAAATAAGACAACGCAGAAGTCTCTCCCTGAAGGGCTGCCTTGTTAAGCATGCAGTAAAATCCCTAACTATTTCACTGAAATGTGTTCTCAATACAAATTACAGACTTACAAAAGGAAAATACATGAATGTGCAGCTGAAGGACAGAGCTCTGATAAGGATGATAAAACGTCATTCTTTGTGGGTCTTTTAATACATTTACAAAGGCAAGTGATGTAGCTTTGGCCAGGGATGTAATTTGGCCAAGGATAATTTTGGGCTGAAGCAAGTACCAGAACAAGATATTGGAAGTGCCATTTTGTATCTCCAGCTAGGACAAGGGACAGCAGTTCAGCAGGGAAAAGCACCAGGTAGGGAAGGGGAGGACGCAACCACTGCCAAAACACTGGACCGTGCCACCATGGGGCAGCCCTGCCACCCCACTTTCGCCATGGGAGGCACTGATGAGGAGGAAAAGGGGTTTGGAGCATTTAGGTACAAAGACAGCCCTGCCCTCAAAACTAGAAATAAAGCAAGCCACGTGATGTTTCAAAACAGCTGACTGAAATGAAATCAGAGGTGAACTGAGAAAACAACAGGCTATCAGAGGTTCTCTTTAAAAGCTGATTTTATAAAGCAAGTATGATAACAGAAGGTGCGGTGAGGTTGGGTTTGCATGGCTGTGGAAGGACAATCAACCTAGCAGAATCTGAGATGCTGAAACAAGAAAATCCTATGAATAAATGCGCTGGAGAGCAGGTGGAAAAAACAACAATTAGATGGATATATAGCTTGTCTGCTTATCATGATACAGGAAATATTCTTAAACAACTTGATGAAGAACTGAAAGGAAGGATTCCTGAAGATACAGGAATTTGCCTTGGTAGAGCTGCCAGTGTGCCAATTCATAGCATCCCAACTTTTTGGAGCTGGAAGTAAAACTGAGATTTGACCTTGACCTGGCAATACTATTAGCTACTGTTGAGGGAATAAAGACACCAACCAAATGAATTGACAGATTTGCCATGATAATAAAACCAAGCAAGTCAAGGATTTGAATACGTTCAAAAGAACTTCTCAAAGCCAGAAAATGTGAGCGCTGCTTCCTGGGAACTGGTGAGGAGGTCACGTCTAGACTTCAAAAAGCAAAGACATGGTTTTGGTGCAAGTAAATATACTTTGGTCAAAACACAACATATAGAATGCCCCACATGCATTTCCTCAGGTAGATGTTTAACTGAATTCCTTTTAGACTACTACTAGGTACTTGATGAGCATGAAAGCATCGAGTTTGCCACAGGACTCTGACATTTGGAAGCAGTGTTACAGCTGCTTCTAACATTCCAGAAATGATTACAAAATTACAAAATTACTGGACGACATGCCCAGTATGGAACTTCTACTGGTGCACAGATTTTCAGTAATTTGCATGTAGAGAAAACGCAAGAAGCTGCAAGAGGATGTGCTTGGAGTCATGTATAATTTGAGTATGACCCCCTTCTGTAATAGAATTAAACAGTCTCAAATAAGATGCACAAAATGAACTAGTCTTAGTGAAACTTAAAAGCACAATTCCAAATGGAGAAGATCTCAAAAAGAGAAACTCTCCCACCTTGCAGGATAAAATCATACTGACAATACTGAAATGAAACTACAACAGATAGTGCGACTCTGGGTACAGGAGGCTATGCAATAGTACCATCATGCAAAATGAGGTCAAAAATACTAAACATAATTTGCAGTATCCACCTGGCTCTGTACAAGATGAGGGACTGAAAAAAAATCCTACTGTGGTCAGGCAAATGCTGTCATTCAAGATAAGGAATCCAAGTACAAATTCTACAATAAATACAGAAAATTATGCAAAAGAACTTCGGAAGCCATAAGAGACCTGTGATTGCTGTTGAAACAGATACATTTCGACTAAACAGGAAAGATGAATTATTAATAGTTTTTAACTTGTTACAAAACATGCTGAATAACAGTGTAAAACACACTCTAAATCACAGTTTACATGTCCTGGATTCCAGATGAGCTAATACCAGATAACGGCCTGCATTTCACAAATGACTTATTTCAGCAATTTGCTTGAGAAATTAGATCAAGCACATTAAAGCAAGTCCTTATTAGGCACTGCCACATGGACTAGCAAGAAGACTGTTCAGTAAACATAATAAAGAACCAGAGGTCCAAGGAAACCACGTCTGGTCTTGTTAGATTATCACAGCACACGTCTCAGTGCTCCATTGAGATTTCCTGTTCAAAGAATTATGGGCAATAAGGGACACAACCCATAGATATGGTAAGCCAGGAATGTTTAAGCATTACAGAAGAGCTACTTGTCTAGAAATTAAAACAGAGCAAATGCTACAAACATAGCCAAGACAAGCAGCATTGCAAATGGAAGAGAAAGTTAGATTTCAGGCTGATTATATAGCTACCAATTTAACACAGTCTCCTCTCATCTGCAATGAGGTCAGACGTCATAAGCCTCCCAAAGCATTTTTCCCATTATTGGACCCGAGAAAAAGTTAGGCAAAACTAAGAGGCACTCTGGCTCTGTGCCTCTTGAGGACCAATAGGATGACATGTTGACACCGTTTATGTCAAGACAGAAGTAATAGCTTTGTACTCAAATACCATCCAGCAACAAAAAGGTTCAAATTAAAAGATTCATTGGCTGTAGAAGGAATGACTATGTAACATATGACACAGTCTGAAAACATTGATAGCTACTGACTTTTAGATTAGATGGCTCTAGTTATGCATTTTATTAACTGACTGCTTCAGTTTGTAGACGTTACTTTATGCACGTTTGCTGTTAAAAGAAATCAGGAAAGGTATAGCAGTTGCCACTGATTTGTGCAAAACAAGAAAGAGAGTAACCTTTTGTAACGTGTCTACGCTGGAGCAGAAAATAAGTTTGATCTCCTCCCAACACATCTTTATTAAAAATATCACACATCTTGACAGAATTTGGCAGATAAGATAACCTGGTGCCTCTCATTTCAATTAGTTTCAGATTCCAACTGCTGGATCTTGTTATTATTTTGTCTATGCAGTCAAAGAGCATGCTCCTATCATCAGATGGCTTCTCCTTGCATAGGTACTTCCACACTGTGTTCAAGTCAATTATAAACCTTCTGTTAAACAGTTTCAAGCAATTGGCTTTTTGTGGCATGCTGTGTTTTTCTTGTTTTTCAGACCTTGAGTCATTCTTATAGCTCTTCTGCAAACCTCTCCCAATCTTTCCACGTCCTTCTTTAGTACGGACACCAGATTAGGATGCCCAGAAATAGTTTTGCTTTACCCAGAGATAAGCCCACCTCATGCTTTTATTGCATATTCCCATCAAAACTGGCACATTTAGCAGCTGCATTGCACTGAGAGCTCCCGTGCAGCCGGATGATCCCAGCAACCATGATCCCAGAGACCTTTTCAGAGCCACTGCTTTCTGAGAGGTAGCCTCTCGTTCTGCGAGGATGACGCTTTTTGTTCCCAGTTGCATGACCTTGGATCTGTCTCCACTGAAACACATATGATTTGAGCATACCAAAAGATGGCTTTGTAAGCTATGAGTGACCCATCCCACTATGCATGGTTACACTGAGTCTTGTTAAACTTTTATCAGCCATCTTTCAAATCACTGACAAACAAATAACATTAAGCCAGTAAGTAATCTCTGCAGCTGCACTAGAAACTCTCCCGTATATAGCGATAATTTCCAATTAGTAACCAAGACTTAGCTAGTTTCTAACAAATTGAAGTTTTCTGTATTTATTTAGTACAGTCCTAATGTTTTAATCTGAATGTCATGCTGTAGTAAATTGAATACCACACAGATATCTGAGCATATTAGAGCAAAATAGCCCCCCATGCAAACTAAGCTTTTAGTTACATAAGAAATACCAGGCTAATGTGGCAGACCCATTGCCCATAAAGTATTGACACCCACAACAAACCATTTACAGACATCCACACATAGACCAGTGTGTGCTTGCACAAGGTACTAGCAGACTTCAAATGTGTTTGTCGGCACCGAGAGCGCTAATGCCTATGTCACCAGCACCGACAGCACTGGAACATAAATATTTGTTACTCGAGCACTTAACTCCTCTTCTGGGACTACAGAAGCTTTCCTGTATTTCACACCCTTAGCTGTGTCACACCACAGTACACATGAACAGGCGACCAAATGCATTGAAGTGATGATCTGCGTGGGGGGCAAAACCCCAGCCAAAAAAAAACACCAGCAGAGAAAAGAAGAGACAACAGAAGTGGTGCTGTTCACTTGGAGACATTCACCCAGCGCTGTGTTTGGGACTTGACCTTCATTTCAAGTAACTGTGTGCCGTGAAACCTGCTGATGACAGAAAGTTGGATGCCACCTGTAGTAAGAAAGGCTGGAACATTACATGGGGAATGTTGGATGACCTTGAGGGCTGGTGTAGTAGAAACGGGAAGAAGCTCAAAAGCACAGAGTGCTAAGGTGTGTACCTGGGGAGTAAGAAGCAGAACCTCTGCTGTAAATTGGGAGATCATCAGTAGGAAATTACAAAGGAGGAGAAAGGCCTGGATGTATTATCCAAAGGAAGGATGACTGTGGGTCTCCAGTGTGATGCAGAATGAAAAAGGCAAATACAACCACAAAATACTTTGGGCAAGGGATTTCTAGCAGATAAAGGGAACTGTCACATCCCTTATACAAGGCATCGATCAGACCTTGTTTGGGAATGGTCCTTCTCATCCGTATTTGAGTAAGGCAAGTACAAACAAGAACAGGTGGCAGAAAGGGCTGCTGGATTGATAACTGGTCTTACAGAGAAAAGTCTACAAGAAATAGCATATGTGGAGTGGGAAAAGAAAAACAGAGGATACCATTGCTCTTCATAGGTACATCAGAGAAAGAAAAGAGATATAGATAAACTAAAGGTTGCATTTGACTTAAGAACAACTGATGAGGCATAAATATAGGTTAAAACTTTGAGCACAGTTTCTAGTTATCAAAGTGTCCCACTATGAAAGAGGATGGTGGTGGGAATAACATCTGCATAATCTTCAGATTGTTATTACTAAGTTTATTAAGCTTATTAAGTTTAAGGGTGACAGTGTTACTTGCAACAATAGAGCACTGGACTAAACAACTCAGAAGGCCGTTTCCAGTCTTGTGGCTTATGGACACTGTTTTGTGAGAGAAGTAACAGGTAACTACAGTTGGGTTATCCTTGATGTACCTGAGAAGGAGCTCGGAATGAAACCAAGTCCAGATCACCTAAACCAACTCTGAAAACATGTTTTCAGTGAGAAAAGGAGGGACATGTGGAAAGAGGGAACATGAAAACAACAAGGAAAACACATTTCTTCAAACACCAACATCCTTACCTCCCATGAGGAAGAGAAGCCCCGCCACATACTGCATAAGGCCTCGATCCCAACAGCACCCCAGCACCCCGATAATCCATCCAAAGAGGATGATGGCCACAGCCATGCCCATGAAGCCAGCTGTCATCCTGCGCAGATCTGCAGTGGGGAAGACAGAAAAACAACATGCATGTGAACAGCGATAAATTAGCATCATCAGAGGTTCATAACAGTCTTAATCCAAAATGCTACCGATGGGCTGGGGAGAGAGAGCAGGTGAGCATTTCACCACACAATGAAGCTCAGTGCAGATGCACCTAAGTGACTTGTGACAATTTGCTCAAGGATTAGAAGTTGTAAAATGGCCTCAGTGCAACGCTGTGCCTAATAGCTCTAGTCTCTGGATACTAGCACAACGTCTGTATAAATCCTGCCTTCCCATCTCCATCCATTGCTCCACTGCATCCAATGGATGTACCTGCTCAAACTGATATGCAAAGCAGCCTCTATGCTTTGCTCCAGCGCAGACGTGACAGGGGATTCACCTCGGTTCTGACCCGCTGTGTGATCCTGGGCAAGTCACTGAGCCGCTCTGGGCGGTGGCTTCCCATGTGTACGTTGGGCCATAGTGCCTTGCTGTCCAGCAGTGGTGCGTGTGTAACTCGGTACCTCCGGGACGGTGAGGCACACAGATATTCTGGTGTCAGAGATAATAAATGCACTGCAGATACACGGCTGGGCATAGGACACTTTATTGCCCTCTCTTGTATCTAGATGGTGACCTTGTCGGATGATTTTTGGTGAGGACGTTTTTGAGTGCTCCAGGAGCACTGAGAGTAGGAGCAGGGTGGGGGGGCTAGAGCGAAGCATTTTGTGCTCTGCAAGTGGGGACTGAGTACTACATCTGATATGGGTGCGTGGGGTTGACCTGTATTTATTTCATAAATAAAGGAAAAAGATCCCCAAGACTTAATGTAAGGAACCCTTAAATTAAGACCTCGCTATACCACATATTTGCCTTCTGCAAAAGGATGGGACTACTGGGATCCCTCCTCCTGCATGTGCTGGGAAAAAAAGTCTTCACAGCTGTTTTTGATGTGAAATCTGGGCAGGGAGAGCACCTGGCAACTGAAATAACAAGGACTATGAGAGCTAAAGAGCATCTTTACACCCTCAAATAATGGAACAGATGGGGGCATCTTCACTAACATTTGATTGTTCCCTGTCCCCCCTCATGCACGCATGGAAAGTTTAAGCACTGATATGTCAAGAGTATATGTGCAGGGAAAATTCCAGCCAAATCAGCTCTCCAAACATTTGTTTCCTTCTTGAAACTTTTTTTTTTTTTTTTTTGCATAGCAATGATTTCACTTTCTTTCAAGAAACAGAATGCTTATGACAGAGGGAGGAAGATTTGAAAACTGTGAATCATCCACCAGTCTCTGTGGCAGCTTTTCTCCTTGGCTGGCCTTTGACTGTTTCTCAATTTCTATTATTTTTTACCCTTTTCCCACAGAGGATCAAAAGGACCACCAATACCAGCAGTGCAGATTCAGTGAAATTTGTGAACAGTGATAAATTAGCATCATCAGAGATTTATAAAACTCCATATCCAAAAGGCAAAGTGTCCACAAGGTCTATAGGTCTGTTGGGACAGAATGATTTGATTCAGTGGAAGGCAGTTTACTCAGGGCTGTGTTCATTATAGCAATTCTTATGCAAGATCGAGTTGCAGAACACAACTCCTCCCTTGAAACTATAACCGGTTCCTGTAGATTGTTACTGGTTTTTGCAATGAGTCCCTCTGACAACATAAAGATTTCCAGGCCTTCAGCCCACCGGTGACCAGGGACCTTTTAACAAGATACACATCTTAAAATTCCTATTTTTATCTTAGGTTTTGTGACTGTCCCACCAAAAAAAACCAAACAAAAACTCCCCACAAAGCATTTGAATATGTTCAAGGAGGTCTGGTGCAGAACAAAAATGCATTTGCTGTAGAAACTCCTACTTCCCACAGGCAACGCTAGCCTCTGTTCCTTGGGAATTTCTCAGAATGCTTTCTGAAACAAGCAGTAAATGTTAGTAAGCATCTTTGATGGCAGAGTGTCTTCCTACTTTTCAGTCCGTGAAGGCCTGGGCTCAATTTGAAAGACAGATAAAACCAGAAAATGTTTACTGTTTCCTCTGTCATCTTCAATAACAGCACAACACGTCTCTCGGAAGCGCTGCACAGCTGTCTGTGTCAGCTCTACAAAACCCTTCCATTTTCACTTGTGACTGCTGACTCTGGGTAACAGCACTTGCTCGTCCTAATGGAAACATACCCGAACAACCTGCTTTTAATGAGCTGAATTTAAATAGCTTTATTCAGCTGCAAGATGTCAGTAACTCCTCAGACCTACCCCAATGACTAGCTGATGGAGCCAGTTTTCATAGGTCCCAGAGGGGATCACAAGCATCCCCACATCCTATATACTAAAATAAGGAATGGGTTTTACCCCACTAAAATCAGTGTGAGTTTTGCCATTGAGCAGAAGAGTCAAAGTAGCAGGACTAAAATTTCTAGGCCCAATTTTGAGGTTTGTTTCACTTGACCTCTCTTCCTGATGAAACCTGAAATTCCCTTTCTAACAACACAGCAAAATCCCTCAGCATCTTAACCCTGGGCTTACATTATCACTTGAAAAAAACAAAAAGCTAACCTCTGACAGACACCTAATACCACATATAAAAAAATTCAAAATTGAAATTCTGTATGAAATCTTAGTTCTCACAAGTTCAGTGGGCTTAGTTTAAGATTGCCACTGCTTAGGCCAGTTGCAAATCTGCTCCTCACAAGCCCATCCATTAGGGCTTATCTGAAATAAATAAAATATAAACTTTCTTTTCTATTCAAAACCATTTTGGCTTTTGTCTTGCCATAAACTTCCTCGAGGGCAGCCCTTGCAAATGGCAGTGCTGGGAAAGGGGGTCACAAAGTTGGTTTCATAAACAGCCTGCGCTTGTCCAACAGCATCTTCCCGGTGCTCCTCACCTGTCAGAGCCCACATGAAGCTGAGATCAGTGCTGGGAACAAGTCTATTCAAAGTGATTCTTTTGTGGGAAAGTACTTAGTATGTGTAACCGAATCATTACCCTCAGGCTATTTAGTGAGGAGAAGGCCAGGGAACAGGAGTTTATGTTCTCTGGACACAAATCCCTATTAATGGTACTTTTTATGATTACTGTTCTGTTGGTGTGGTGCTCGACATGGAAAGGACAGCAGAAAAGCAAAGATTTGCATTGTGTACTCAAGGCAATATATAAATCCCTTCTGTTAATTTAGGAGCAAGGGATGCCATATAAATAAACAGTAGCTCATTGATGGGGTTTTGTCTGAGTTTGATTGGCACTGATAAGACCTTCCCTGAATACACCCTGCGAAGGTAAAAAGGGTCATGCTTTGTCACGAAATACTACTTATGACATTTGAACACATCCTGGGTTTGGGTTTTTTTTATTTTTCTGAAATTGCTTTTATTTATTTTTAGACTATGAAATGAATGGTTCTCTACACTCTTTCTTTCTTCAAAAACCTCTCTGAGTAACTACAGCATCTCAGGATCATGGCATGACAATCCCGACCAACTGAAGGAGTGACTACGCCAGCAAAAGGCATTGTTGAATCTTATGCAGCCAAATGGGAGCTGCAACAGCAAACATACCTTATCTTAGCTCACTCGCGTGCACTGCTTAGCTGGTTCTACAGCCGATCCTCTCCTGGAGACCCATCCCAAGTCCTCACACTGTAGCAAAGTGCACAGATTGCAGGGGTACTATGAATCCCCCTTCTCTACCATCTAGTAACCCAAACCTTTAGAAATGTAGCTACAAGGTGCAAGTAAGGAAGGTATTACATTGCTTGTTCTGTAAGACCTATCACACAGAACTTGATTTTCAATGCCTTGCCTGTACGACCAGTAGTTTCAATAATTTACTACATGGACTTAGAAACCACCATCACTTGTGGGTGAAAGTGCAATATTATCTTTCCACTCATGTTTTAGAGACACCGTCTTCGTCCCGTTTTCTTTTTTATATTAACAGACTAAAAGCTATATGTGAATATCTTCCCCTTGGGAGGACTTTCCATGCCTAGCACTGCTACAGGTGCTGCTGCATGTAATAGGCAGGGAGCTCAATCCTGACTCAAAACCAATGTGGATCATCAGGCAAGGAATACAGGCGTCATGTTCATGTAGGCTGGAAACAACAAATTTCTTGATTGATAACATTGGAGAAGGGACAGGGAATGAAGTAATCCAATTCCCATGACTGAAACTGAAATGGTAAATTTGAAAGCCACAAGCTTTGTGAATCATGATGAAAAGAGAAACATTAGCATTTTAGACAACCTCCTTAAAATAGAGACAGATTCTCATAAACCAACATGCGTTTCCTAAAAACATTTTACTCTTCCACTGGAGAACATTAGCTGTAAAGGTTTTCTGAAGATAAAGAAAGGCAGAAGAGCTGATTAAGATCCTTTTGTTTCCAAGCAGCATGTGGTGGAAGGTTCTCTCTGTCAGTTTGCAAATGCCCCTGCCCTTCATTTCACCCTGATATCTGTCCATCTGTATTTGTTATGAGCAATAAAGTAATTCATGCTGGTTGTCACATCGTGGAAGAAGTTTCACACGCCAGCAGCTGCAAACATAACATGTTCTGAATCAGCGTTGCTTCTTGAAAATTTCAATATGCCTTTTTGACTTCTGATGTTCTGTCCTCTTACTTGAAATTGCAAGTCATCTTTCTAAAGCAAGGGCTCGGTCTTCCTGTTGATATCTCTCTATCTTCCTTTCCACAGAGGAGTTTAATAATACTTCCAAAATATTAGAGATTTCTTTCCTCACAACACGTACAGGAAGGAAAATATGAGCCTCTCGCAAAAGATGGGGAAACCAAGACAAGATGAGAATAGTCAACCTGCCTATGGCTATGTGAAAAGTCTGTGGAGGAGCGTATAATTGAATCTATGTTATCAGGCTTTCTAGCCAGCCCTTTAACCACACAGCACTGCTTTTGCTTTCAGAACTGCTTGTTCTCAAGCATTTGTTACCAGATCAAACTACAGTGCTTGTTATCAGACCATCAGAAAGTGCAATACTGCAGCAAATAATAGTGTCTCAGATAGTGCTTCCTACATCTCCTCCTTTCTTCTCCCAATAGAGAAAGGTCCACAGGGACTAAAAGGACCCTGAAGTCTGTATCCAGAATATCTAGAACAGCTTAGAAGACATTCTGGGTATAGCATCGTTCTTTCCTGAGATGTCCCAACAGAAGGGGAAACCGAAAAGGAAATCACAAATGTATTTCTGTGCCCCTCTAGGGCCAAATGTCAGAATATAGTATCGCCACAAGCACAAATAGACTGGGATGGCATAATTCTTTAGCATAAGCCGTCATTGCAGGTCACTTTGATCTATACCCTCCTGTACTAGATACATTCTCATTTGCCTTTACCAGTGTTGGATTAAAAACATTTGTACTTGAAAAGAGCCTAAATCACTCCTTTTTAATCTTTTTTCCAAACAAATATATGTGTTGGAAATTGTTCAAGAACAGCACACAGCCCAAGAGCACAATTTACCAGATTTCACTAAGCTTTGTTTAAATGACTTCTCTTACAAAAAAATCAGCAGCACAGGGGTACCTTTCTCTGACATCATCCCTTCTCTTACCTCACCCCAAAACTACAGGGGGGGCAAGATGTAAAATTGGACAGATATGTCTTTTACTGAATGCCCTAGCAGCTCCCAGCTGCAATGAACAAATAAGTATTAATGCAGGTGATTCTGAGCGGCATCTTCTGGCTCTCACGAGTCTCTCCGCACAGCTTAAGACTGTATTTTGGATGAGGTTGGCAAGTAGAGGGTGAGGTTTTAATCTTTTCTTTCCGCTTCAGGTATGGAGAGATAAGAAAAGAAATATGTATTAGTCTACCTGAGACTCAGTTAAAATCTCTGAGTGCCTTTTACTGAATCATGTGGCAACCCAGTCTTCAGTTTAAAGATTACTCTAACGCAATCACAATGAGTACAACCCACTTCAACAAAAGTAACAGTGGATTATATTTATACGTAAGTACTCTGCACCAGAGGGTGACTCGGAAATACGCACGTCACAAACACATACACTAGAACACAACCCTCTCAAAGCTGAGAAAGAGCAGCAGAAGGCCCTCATAAAAGTTAAAACTGGCACTCTGAAGGATTTAGGTGAGCCTTCACATCAAATAAGGTGCAATGGTGTTTATAAGATACATGCATAACTTCTCCTAAACCAGAAAATCCCATCACCTTCTCTTGACTAGGGTTTGTTGGTTGTGTGATGAAGTGTTAAGTGTTTGGTTGCCAGCATGTATGAACTCGCCTATATGGAAATGCTGATAGGAACCTTCACAAACTTGCTGTGGTCTGTGCTAGTCAACATGTCCCTCAGGACGGGGTGCAGAATGGACATCCTGACACATGATTTATTCTTCTCAGGACAGACCGTCTGTCTGGATTTCCTCCATCAGAGTTCTTAAGCGTTCTTACAGTTATTTGAAACAGAAATAATCACAAAAGGAAGGTGCCAGCTGGGCACTGCTGGCACTTCAGCCTGCCTTCCTTCATAAGAAATCCCACAACTTCAGAGTCAGATAAGCAGTTCATCAGAGGAGGAATGAACTCCTGTCTTCTGCAAAGGCTGACACCTTCAGAGGTTCATGCTGACAGACAGCAAACTCCACACAACACGGCAATTTCTTGTCTCTGGTGAACCTTCTCATAAAGCACCAGAGGGGGAGGGGGTGTCCCGGACCCAGACCAGGTCACACACTGGTGTGCTACTGTCTGAAAGCGATTCCTCCAGTATTTGGGAAAATTACAGGGGTCTAAGAAATTCTGCAGTGGCTGAAAGCACCATCTGGAGCTTGAATATCAAGTCCTGATTTTACTCTTACCTTTTGCTTGTGTAGAGCAGAGAGGAGACAAAAGAGAATCCCTAGATATTAAGGGAGAGATTTAAGGAGGCAGTAGAGAAGGAAGGAAACAAAGCTTGTTTAAGTGCAGGGGGAAAAAGGAGAGAAAAAGTGTCTCGTGAGGCTGAAACGATGGATTTGTCTTCAAGAAATTTATGATATGGATATTAGAGAGGTCAATGCATAAAGGAGGCATTTACACAGCAGAAATTTAACACATCAGATGCAGTTCTACTGTAGAAGGCAGAAGACTTATGTTAGGTCTTGGGAGAAAGACGGCTGTGAATATCATCCCATAGAAGGGTTCAGCCTTTTGCTCCAATCCTACTTCCCCTTCTACTGAAAAAAGAAACTTTGGCCAGAGAAGAAAAAAGGTTTTTTATTATCTGCTGTGTTGCTACTCAGCTCTGAGTGACAGCAGGCTAGGAAGGAAACAAAAGTTTTGCTCTTACAACCCCTGATGTAGTGGGCCAGAGTAGCTGAGTCTGTGCCAAAGCATTATTCCACTCTACTCTACTCTACTCTACTCTACTCTACTCTACTCCAAGCCATTCCCTCCCCTTCTCTGATTCTGGAGAAGAGATGGTTTTTTTTCTCAGAAAGTACCTGAAGTTGATCATTTCTACTTATTCAGTGATGTTCAAGAACTGATCTCGAAGAGTCTTTCTCTCACCAGATTTACTATCCGGGCTTTTGGCACTGCAATATATGATCATCTAGGAACATTTCCAAGTTTCAGTCCCAGCAGAGTACACTTGTAATTTACCCAGTCAACCCTTTCATCCCTCCTCTCCCTCTCTCATTCCCTAGAAACAGCAAAGAAAGTCTGAGGCACCTGCATTTTTGGCCATCCTTCTTCATATTCATAACTTTAATCCTTCCTGCTCCTGCTAGGTGAGGCCACACAAAGCAAACATTTTGCAGTTGTAGCCATGCCAAGAGGCTTTTTGTTACACAGCTTTCGCGGATTATGCAGGTGTTGAAGAATTTGAGGCACATGTAATAAAATGGCTTCTGCTCAATTTCAATGGGAACGTTGGGACTTTATCAGATCAGAGCTGTGCTTTTTTCATTTTTCTCCCTTCCTGTTCCCTTGAAGAACTCAGGGAGTACACGCTTCTTTATGCTGGTCGCCTCTTACTTTACGTGACCTCTCCTTTGAGCCACCACACCACAAGTACGATCTTGCTGGGGAGGAAGAACAACACAGTCCCTCAGCGCCTCGTCAGCCTGGCCAGAGGGATCATTCCTGGAGGACGTGAGGCACCATCTCCCTGTGCCCAGCACCGCCAGCCCTGGCGGCAGTGGGAGAGGCCAGGTGGAAAGCCCGGCTTTCTAAATGGAAGTTTTCCTGCATTCTCCAATGGTCTGGAAGAAAGCTGCGATGGGCTCTGGGTTTCAGGGTAAAGGTGACACCCTTCATTGGAAAGTGCTTCCAGTGCTGGTGAGAAGCACTGCTCTGAAACCACCGAAGACTGAACGACTCCATTTATCCCCCCCGCTAGGTACAGTGCACAGGAGGAAATGCAGAGCAGGGCATCGGGGCAAGCTTCACCACGCAGCCCTGCCAGGGTGTCACAGGCACCTAGAGATGCCTTGGGGACAAGCGGTCCCTCCAGCACCCCTACCTGCAAGGGACTGAGCGTCTAGAGTGAAGAGCCCGGTGAGCTCTGCTTTCCCTGAAATCACTGGGGGGGCTGGGTGCTCCCAAGCTAACCCCTGAAAATCAGACTTTCTCCCGTCTCCCAGGCGTGCCGTGGAAGCCAGTTCACCACTTTTTCTTCACAGGCATTCAGATAACAATGATGTACAGAGTACAGTAACAGTTGTGTGAAAATAATCTGGATACAGAAAGCCCTATATCCCATTATATATAGTAATGGCTTTATTGTCTAGTTTACAAAAGTCTCCTTCCCCAGTGAGCAGACTCTGCCCTGTTACTCTCTGCTTTTCATAGGTCAGCCAGCATCGCAGTATCTACGTGTCCACTAAATACATGGAAGTTTATTAAAATTTAATCTTCAGTTATTATCTCTTGAACCACTTCTTGCAAAGGTGGCCAGGGCTCATCGGGGCCAGAAAGAAGCAGAAGAAAAAAAAAGAAACACTTTTCTTCTTCCTCCCTTTTTCTTTCAGTGAGGAGAGAAGAGAGGACAAAAACAGATGGAGAATGGAAGAGAGTGATGACGAAAATTAAAGAAAAGTTTGTATTAAAGATGACAAATGGAGTGTGACAGGAAGCAAGAAACATAATTACATGTAAAACCCCAGCATCAGGCAGTGTTAAGGGTCTTTTGTAAAATGCAGATTTACCCTAAGCTCCTCCTGAAGATAAATGAAGTTGGAGGTATGCAGGAATGGACCACGGGAGGAGCAGGAGGGGTAATACAGAGGGAGAGTCGGTAATGCCTCCCCTGTTTTACCTTCTTCCCTCTGCATTTGACTTCCCTCCCCTGCTGCCCAGCCCAGCCCAGCACCAGAGCCTTGCTCACATTCAGGAGCGACTAAAACGTTATCCTAAAGGTTTTTCTTCCCTTTCAGCTCCTGCCCCAACCACTGGTGCAATATTATGCGGCACAAGCCTGAGAATAATCCCATCATAAAGCATTCAGAGCAGCAGGTTTGATAAATGGCTGGGATGAAAAAGGCTAGAGGTGGAGGGATGGTATCTCTGCTTTATCAGTGCCCCAGCACTCTGCTCAAACATACTCATTCCACAGACCCCAGCATTAAACATTTTAATTCAGGAACTCTGAAAGGTGTATTCTTGTTTTTAAAAAAGACTGTTTAATCCAAGTGAGGCTGGGCTGGGGGCTGGGAAGAGAAAAAGGAGGATGGGGAGAAGGAGGGAGGAAGTATAGAAAGACATTTAAAGCTGTGAGAAAACACTCTCCCTTATGGAGAAATTTTGATTTTGAAGTTTACTCTTCTATTAACATTTAAATTGAAAGGCGTTTCTTCCAAGCTCCACATAGGAAACCAGAAAATCTGCATTTAAATAGATACCATTTAAAAGTGAGGAAAAATATATATCAGCATTGAATGCTTCTCCATTTGTCTGAAAAGAACTTCACTTATAGATGATTATTAATTTTTTTTTCTTTCTTCTTTGTGTGTGCTAAAAAGAGAAATTGGAAGTACATTAAAATTCTGCTTGGCACAAGAAGGAGGCGGGGGGATGGCTGCTTAATTGCCCAAAACCCAGGTTTTGAGCTCGGATATTCTGCGGGAGGGCCTCTGGAGCCTGCAGGAGGCAGTCCAGCCTGCTGCCGGGGACGGGGCCAAGCGGGTCCTCTCCCACCTGGTCCTGGTGCCACGGCGCCCATGCCCGAGGGGCTGCGCACTCCCACTGAAATGCCCACCTTGCTGGGGTCATCGCCAGGGCCCCCAGTCCCAGCTAGAGAATCAGAGCTTCTGCAGTTTTGTTAGACACCTCTGTACCTTCAGGGCACCATCTAGAAAACAGGGCCATGCACCTCCCCGAAAGGCACCTAAGCACTGCTGTTAGGTGTGGTGTTAACTGGGGTGTCATAGGAGGAGAGCTCACAGACGAGGAGCCAGTGGGGCTCGGGGAGGCTGTGCTCAGAGGGTTTGGAGAGAACTCCTGGGGCAAGAAGAGATGTCCACATGTTGATCCACATTTCGCATCATGCTCTCGTTTTGTGCGTTGGCGCCTGGGGCTCTGCACAGCCCGTCACAAACCCAGAAACCTTGTATGAGATTTGGATCTGGTGTTTTGCAGAGTGCTACCTCCTCTCCTGCAGCAAAAGCAGCAAGGACAAGAAAGAGCAAGAGCAGCCTCCTGAGCAGGGGAGAGCTGAAGTCCCCAATGCACACACAGCGAGGCGGAAAGCTGGAAATTAATAAAGGCAATATCCTCACGTTGCATGCAAGTTCTCCCTACCTCCTGCCCTCACCTGCTTGTCCCTGCCTCCCCTCTGCCTGAAGTGACCCCTCTGAGGCTCAGCCTTGCCATGTGCCAGTGCCCCCCATGCCCTGTGTTGGCCATCGGCTCGCTTACAGGGGGACAGCAGGAGCACGAGGGGGAGCAGGAAGGTCCTGCCTTGTGAGAGAGGGGCCTCTCACTGCCCGTGTCTGCCGCAGAATCCCCATTTCTTGGTTTTTGTCGCGAGTGGTGAAATTTAATTTCATTACCAGCAGCATTCAGGGAGCAACAAAGAGCCAGCTGTGCGTGGTGCTCGCTGTAATTTCAGGGCACAATGGGCTTCCTCGCCAGTGAAGAATCCCCGGGACAATCCGATTATTAATATTCACTCCCCTTTTTTCCACCTCATTTTCAAGCTCATTCCTACAGAAAAGGTCAGACACATGCTACCCCCCAGCAGTACATTACTGGCCACCTCGGGGGCCTTTTCTGCCATGTCAAAAAGGGAATAATCAGGAGCGAAGGAGGGTTGGTGCCCCAGAGGCTCAGCTACGGACTCTGGTGGCTTTCACCTTTAGGTCGCTGGTCTGAATCTAGGTCAGGCTGGCGCTGGCTGTGAGCTACAGTCCAAAAGCCGGGCAGTGGTTCCTGTGAAATAGCAGCTCCATACAATCCCAAAGGACAAGCACCTTCACCGTGCTTTGGCTCTTTTTAGAGCGTAACAACGCAACACAGATTTAACTTCTTGGCAAGGTCTGGGCACTTCTCCTCCTGCCTCTCTAATAGATGGCTCCAGTGCTTCCAGCTGGACATTAGGTTGACTTTAAAAAAACAAGGTGGAAAAGCCAAAGGAAAAAATGAGGCATGAGAAGGATGGTTTAGCGATCCAGGTACTAGCGGAGAATCTATAAAGATGCAGATACTACTCTCTGCTGTCTCACAGACTTGCATGGCAAAAAAGTCAGGCTTTCTGTGCTTCAGTTCTCATAAACTGGGATAATCTCATCTCACTGGGTCGTTTTGAGGATTAATACGTTAAAGATTGGGAGCTAGGTTCCCTGAAATGATGGTACCAGAAGCCCTAAAAATGCCTTGGACAGATAAAAACTTTGCCGTAGGATATGGGAATTTTTTTCAGTGATGACTTTGAATGCAATCTGATTAAATCTGAAAAAGCACAGAGATTAAAATAAGCAAAACAGTAGCTCTCATCTGTATACAGGCACCTGTAAACTTGGGGAGAGCAAATAAACCTTGGGACTATTTCTTGGGCCAAGCTGAAATCATGGAACCAAGACGCACAATCTCCCAGTTTGACACTACGCCCCCATCAGACCCAATTTTTGCAGCATGATCCTGTCTCTAGTCACTGGGTCGGTGAAGATGAACATCTCCTATCACTCAACACCTGAACAAATTCGGCCAACTTGCTCTTATTGCCTCCCCGTCTCCCCCTCCCAACTTGCTGGGATCTCAGGAGGAACAGCCTCATTCTTCCTGGGGTCTCTAGCTAATTTTTTTCCTATGCAGATGGCAACAACTTTCTGAAAATATATACATGACAAGAAGAAACATTTAGTAGAAGAAGCAGGTGCCTGGAAAATGAATTCCCATTTGTCCTTCCCTCCCTCTGTGCAAAACCCAATCATTTCCCTTTTAATAAGCTCACTGACTATAATGTGGCACTAACCTTTCACAACTGATGCCAGTGACATTTTGACAGTTCCACATATGGGCTTGCCGAAAGCAGAAGGAATATAAATTTGCAATTTGGTAAAAAGCTGGGTGAGCAGCCAAAGCAGCTTGGGGGAAGGAGGAGAAAACCGCCAACCAGCCAAACAAAAGCCCACTGCACAGATGTTACACACAGCAAAAAAGAAAAGCTCATCCACAGCTGGATGTACCCCAGCAAATATGTGCTCGCAAATAAAGCCTTAGGCACCCATTAAGCCCAGTCTAGATGCCTCCCAACAGATTCTCCTCATGTGGCAAATTTAGGGAAAGTCTTTCCTAGCAGAAGGGAAATGGGACACGGCATTCAATCAGTGCAAACTATCTGGTTAACATCAGATGTCACAGGACTCGGCAGTTGCTCTAACAAGGAATCCTCAATATTTCCGCCAATGTGATCAGCCGTAGGGAAACAACTATTTTCTAACACTGTTGCGTGGAGTGTCTTTGAATTTTCTTTTCAAGGTATCTCTGCACAAAACGTCACTGACACTTCACAGATTGGCTACTCAGAGCGCATATCACACACCATACACCTTCCCCAAATTACATGTATAGTGAATCCCATAATATTTGGCTAAAAGCTCTCTTCCAGAAAGTGGTTCAATTATCATGTGACAAGATAGAATCATAGAATCATTTAGGTTGGAAAGGACCTTTAAGATCATCAAGTCCTACCGTCTGGAGATGAAGACAAGCAAAATGTTGCACTTAGCAGTTTGTTCAGGTGCTTAATTAACCCCCACTGTTGGAAAGGCAATCCTATTCTTTCATTCGGGTACGTCTGGTTTCTGCTTCCAGGCACGGTTATTGCTATGTGCTGAGGTAAATGGTGCTGTGATCACTCCCTTTCTTTCTGATCCCCGTTTCAGCAACACTGAGATAACTCTTTTTGCTGAAATCAGAGGACTGTGGCTTTTACCATGGTTTACTGATGCCTTGGTGGAAATGTGGAGGTGGAGTCACTTTATATGCATATGTAAATAGTTATGTGTAGTAATGGTATAGCTGTTGTACATGGCTAACCAGCAATGCAAAATTACTATTTAAATATAATGGTTTGTTTGAATTTTCTTTATGACGATGTGGGTCCTCTGGGCAGACCAGGCAGGGAGGCAGTGGAAGGGTCTAGATAAGCATACCTCAGCTTGCAACTGAGAGGCAATGAGGCACGTTCTGCCCGTCTCCAGAAACACAGAGCCAAATATGGAGCCCAGAAGAGCTCTCACAAACCCCAAAACACTCCCTAAGCAAGGGTAGCGGGAGCCACTGGTCAGCAGCTGCTGACGGAGGTGGGCTGACGCTGAAAGCACAACCTGAGAAAGCTGGGTCTTTGCACAGGCTGGGAACAGTAAGCCTGATGAAAAAGTCAGATTTACTATTTTTGAGACATTTTCCCTGAAGTGTTTTTTGTGCTGAAGAAATAATAGTGGGGTAGCTGCTGGATCACTGTATTAACCACGCTCGTGGGGAGTGTGAAGCCTAAGACCTTTCTGAAGTAACGTCACTTGATAGACAGGGGACTGTGGCCAAGGCCGGACCATGCGTGGGTGTTTCATGCGATTGCAGGATACGGATGACTGCTACCAGCATGACATTTGTAAGGGATTATGCTTAATGGGACTGGGAGGATGATGGGGGTCAGAAGTGCAGGGTGTCCAGCAGTCATGACAGAAAGCACGTCGGATTTCACCACGGCATGCTCGATCTGAAGTCATTCACCTGCCAGACCTCAGGAAACAGCATGAAGTTGCTTCCAAAGCCAGTATACCATATTTAGCTCTGACCGCTTCTGGCAACATATTGCCTCATCTAAAATAATCGGTAGGATCCAACTTGGCATGTGAGACTACCTGGTCTCATCAGATGAAAAGAGTGGAACTTAGTCATTATTTGGCCACAGCTCTGCAAGCAGGTGGGGTTTCCACACACGGCATGGAACAGAGCGAGCCCCTGCCTTGTTCTAGCAATGCTGGTGACATAGAGTAGCCCATAGATGTTCATCTAAAGCTTTCTCGTCAAGTCAGCTCATTCCCAGTTTTGTAGAGGGCCTCCCTGGCCCAGCACCCAGTTCCCACCCCCCAGAAGGCCTCATTTGCTTCTCTGAGTTCCTGGGCTGCTAATGAGCTGTGCTGCTATTAGCGCTTTTGCAGGAAAGACCTGTCCTTGCACAGGCTCCCCTGATGGCAGCCGCAGTGGAAGCACCCGTTAGTGGCAGATTTTTCTATGGCACGCGTTAGCGCTCCTGCTGCTGATATCATTACAAAAGCCTACGCCAAACCGGTGCAACTGTGGGAGATTTTCTGAGAAATGACCGCACATTAGTGGAAGTTGGCCAGTTTAAACAGCCTCCGCGCGCTGACTGGCAGGGTAGAAGGATGAAAAATCTCGCAGCTGTGCGTGGTTGCGTAGGACCTGTTACCTTTTCACGGAACGCATCCCTTGATCTTTGCTAAGGAAAACAGTGAGTGCTGCTAATGCAGCAGAGTCCGGCCGTCAGCTCTCTGCCTATAGCTCCAGCGTCTGACAGAGTGGTGTGAGGCCACGAGAGGTGGCTTGAGTTCTCTGAAGCGACTGATGCTTGCATAGTAAACAGGATAAAAGGGCCCAATTCCTGACAATACCACTGTACATTCTACAAGATTATCCAAGATCACCTAAAACCAACAACCACCCACCCACCCTCAACACCACCGACAGACCCTGGCGGTGTTCCTTCATACCATGTATTTTTCAACTGCCATCCCAAACAGTGGATTGTTGTCGCGGCCATATACCCACCAACCCAGAAACTGAAGTCCCTGTGCACAGAGTCTCTGAAGTCTGCAGGCTGCACAGCAAAATGAGGATGAAGGGTGCTATCTGACTTTACCCTACCTACCTCATCAATCAGCCAGGAGCAGGGCTGATTATGTGTCTGGAGACGTGCAAAAAGAGAGACAGGGAAAGAGGTGACAGTTATAAATGTTTTGCAACCTGAATGTGACATTAATATATGTATGCAGTGTGTTCACAACATTAGGTATTTGTGCACAACCCTAATAAATACCATGTTTGACAGCAGTTTCACAAAAGCACTCAATGATCTAGAAGAACTTGCCATGAAACAGACTCTCTAGTTTTACTGAGAGAAAAGAAATATCCCTGTACTTAGTCAGATCCCTGACTTAGTGGAAATCTAGAGCAACTCCAATGAACTTCATATAAAGTTTAATTACTCACAAGCACATTGAAATGACCAGATAGCTAAAAGTGATCAAAACCTGCTCCATAAAACATATGTTTGGTTTCTGTGCCCCAGAAGAGAGTTTTAGTAAGCTTCCAAGTCTAGAAATACTGATATAGGACGCATGGCATTGTAACATCTCCACCCAAGGGACTTTTCTTTGTGGAAGGTGCAGCTATCCTGTTTCTTTCACTGGTGATGGTCCGGTGGCTGCACTCGGAAGTCAGAAAGTTCGCCATACTACATGGCTTTCTTTATGCATTCACCTTAAAGGCTGAGTCTGTGATACTGATGCAGATCAGAGGTGTTTTTAACACAAGTTGGAAGCTGACTGCCAAACTACCTTCACATTTTTCTCACACTACCCAGGTGCTGTGGTGCTGCATGTGGAGACATGCACATACGTTCTGTAGGTGGTCCATTCCCCCTTGCATGGGGAGTGTACCCTTGTACCATCTCCTGCCCCTCACAACAAAAACTTCTTTAACAACTAGAGGAAGACAAGTGTGGCTATCGATGGCTACAGGCTGGGACAGGCAAGGAAGGAGGGGCAGAGACGTTGCCCTCTACATCAAGAAATGGATAGAGTGTGAGGAGCTGTCTCTGAAGAATAGCCACGAGCAGGTTGAAAGTTTATGGGTAAGAATCAGAGACCGAGGCAACAAAGGGAACCTCGTGCTTGGAGTCTACTACAGGCCACCCAATCAAGGGGAGCCTATTGATGAAGCCTTCTTACTCCAGCTACAGGAGGCATCGCGCTCACAGGCTCTCGTGCTGCTGGGGGATTTCAACCACCCCGACATCTGCTGGAAAAGGAGCACGGCGAGCTGTAGGCAATCCAGGAGACTCCTGGAGTGCACTGAGGATAACTTCTTAAGCCAGGTAACAGAGAGCCCTACCAGAGGAGATGCTATACTGGACCTGATGGTCACCAACGCAAGTGAGCTAATTGGTGACGTCAAGATTGGAGGCAGCCTGGGCTGCAGTGATCACGCGCTGGTGGAGTTCACAGTCCTGAGGGATACAGGTCAGGTGAAGAGTAAGGTCAGGACCCTGAATTTTAGGAAAGCAAACTTCCAGCTCTTCAAGGAGTTAGTCAATAGGACCCCCTGGGAAACTGCCCTCGGGGACAAGGGTGCAGAACAGAGCTGGCAGATCTTTAAGGAGGCTTTCCATAGAGCACAAGAGCTCTCGGTCCCCAGGTGCAAAAAATCAGGAAAGGAAGGCAAGAGACCAGCATGGCTGAGTCAAGACCTGCTGGTCAAATTAAAGGGCAAGAAGGAAACGCGCAGGCAGGGGAAGCAGGGATAGGTATCCTGGGAAGAGTATAGGGTCGCTGCCTGGTTGTGTAGGGATGGGATCAGGAAGGCCAAGGCACGGCTGGAGCTGAACTTGGCAAGGGATGCAAAGAATAACAAGAAGGGCTTCTACAGGCAGGTCAGCCAGAAAAGGAAGGCCAAAGAAAGTATACCCTGCCAATAAGCAGCACTGGCAAATTGGTATCAATGGATGACGAGAAGACTGAGGTACTCAACGACTTTTTTGCCTCAGTCTTCACTGGCAACCTCTCTTCCCACACCTCTCAAGTGGATGGACAGCAAGGTGAGGACTGGGGGACCAAATCCTTCCCACTGTAAGAGAAGATCAGGTTTGTGACCACCTGAGGAACCTGAACATACATAAGTCTATGGGACCTGACAAGATGCATCCCAGAGTCTTGAGGGAATTGGCTGAGGTAGTTGCCAAGCCACTCTCCATGACATTTGAAAAGTCATGGCAGCCAGGTGAAGTCCCTGGGGACTGGAAAAAGGGAAACATTGTACCCATTTTTAAAACGGGTAGAAAGGAGGACCCTGGGAACTACTGACCTGTCAGTCTCACCTCCATGCCTGGGAAGATCATGGAGCAGATCCTCCTAGAAGCTATGCTAAGGCACATGGAGGACAGGCAGGTGATTGCAGACAGCCAGCATGGCTTCACCAAGGGCAAGTCCTGCCTGACCAACCTAGTGGCCTTCTATGAGGGAGTGACCACATCAGTGGACAAGGGAAGAGCTATGGATGTCATCTATCTAGACTTCTGTAAAGCCTTTGACACAGACCCCCACAACATCCTTCTCTCTAAATTGGAGAGAGATGGTTTTGATGGGTGGACTGTTTGGTGGATGAGGAATTGGTTGGATGGTCACGTCCAGAGGGTAGTGGTCAATGGCTCAATGTCCAGATGGAGATCCGTGACAAGTGGTGTCCCTCAGGGATCCATATTGGGACCAGTACTCTTTAGTATCTTCATCAGTGACATTGACAGTGGGATTGAGTGCACCCTCAGCAAGTTTGCAGGTGACACCAAGCTGAGTGGTGCAGTCGACATGCCTGAGGCATGGCATGCCATCCAGAGGGACCTGGACAAGCTCAAGAGGTGGGCCCAGGTGAACCTCATGAGGTTCAACAAGGGCAAGTGCAAGGTCCTGCACCTGGGTCGGAGCAATCCCGGGTATCAATACAGGCTGGGGGGATGAAGGGATCAAGAGCAGCCCTGCTGAGAAGGACTTGGGAGTACTGGTGGATGAAAAACTGGACATGAGCCGACAATGTGCGCTCACAGCCCAGAAAGCCAACCGTATCCTGATCTGCATCAAAAGACGCATGTGTCAGAGGGATGGGGCACCTCTCCTACGAAGACAGGCTGGGAGAGTTGGGCTTGTTCAGCCTGGAGAAGAGAAGGCTCCAGGGAGACTTTATTGCAGCCTTTCAGTACTTAAAGGGGGCTTATAAGAAAGGTGGGGAAAAACTTTTTAGCAGGGCCTGTTGCAATAGGACAAGGGATAATGGTATTAAAGTAAAAGTGGGGAGATATAGGCTAGACATAAGGAAGAAACTTTTTACAATGAGGGTGGTGAAGCGCTGGAACAGGTTGCCCAGAGAGGTGGTAGATGCCCCATCCCTGGAAACATTCAAGGTCAGGCTGGATGGGGCTCTGGGCAACCTGATCTAGTTGAAGATGTCCCTGCTCATTGCAGGGGGTTTGGACTAGATGATCTTTAATGGTCCCTTCCAGCCCAAACTGTTCTATGATTCTATGATTCTATGACAAGGTCCTATGTTAAATCTACATGATAAGCTCAGAAACAGTCTGCTTGGTGGTCGTGGGGAGCAGGGAGATGCCCACCAGGGCTGACCCCTTGCCCTTGGGAGCTACTTTCAGCCAGGGTGACAGCCCCAGCCCCATGAGTGCTATGGCCTCACCACATCACAGCCAGGCCTGGGTCTGGCCAGGGACACCCCAAATCTCAATCCAGACCCTGCCCCTGAGCTGACTTCCCGGTTTGCCATCAGACCTGCCTGGATGCTGTCCTCCCCAGGGGGCAGCCGGCCCCCATGGCTCCCCGGCAGCAGATCACCCCAAAAGCAGTGCAACAAAGTGTCTGTGTAGTTATCTGCTCGATTCTGGTTTTGTACTGGTTTTGAGATGTTACAAAAGAGGGAAATTTAAGTATCACTTAAAAAATGTTGATATGCTCCACATAAAAAACCCCAAATGTCTCATATGGGCATTTTCTTATAATAAAACTCCTGACTTTTCATTTCAAACAGGATTTTTTAAAATTGCACTTACATTAAAAAGAAAAAGAGAAAGGATTTGAAAGGGTTAAGTAAGACAATCAAAGCATCTCAATTCAGCCAAAATTCTCTTGGCTGCTCCAAAATAAATTGTTGTTCATTTTGCTGAAAAACTTCTAAAAGCCACCTGCAGCCCTTCCACCGTGCTGTTTTATTCACTTTGCCTTTCCAGCCAGAAAGCCCTTTATTTCAACAGCTCTGTCCATCAGCGTGGCACCTGAGCAGTGGCAGAGGGCTAATAATATCACTGGCAAGAATAAGAAGGCTAAACCTGGAAGCCAAGCTTTGACAGGCGAGTAAAACCGCAGTTAATTCTCAAATATTTTGTTTCAGAGATGACATATGGTTTCATTTTTGTGCCTACTCACGAGTGATTCAATTGATTTGGGATCTGAAATCCTTGTAGCACATTTTCTCACTTTTAGGAAGCTTTTCGGTTCGCCTGTATTGGCTGGTTTGCTCACTTCCTAATGGGTCTCTCCAGATCTGATACAGCGTTTGAAGCTGTGATGGGTACATATGTGGAGGAGGGGGAACAAATGGAGGGAAAGGCCCACTGTGCATTGCTAACAGTCGCACGTTTCCGAAAAGCTGTGGTTAGGAGATTCCTAATTCAGTTAACCTCTTTGATCTCATCAGGCAGTATGAAATACCGAAAGGTAATGAGAAGGTTGTAGGCAGGTCTGCCACGTTTGCATATCAAAACACATGCCTCAGTCGGGTACAGAGCAGGAGACAGATACCGTAAATATGCTTGTGATAGATGGAAAAAGCATCTTTTGATTGGGAAAGAACAGCTTTCTTCCCAGTCGTGTAGTGCTCATGTATGTGCAATGAGAAAAAAAATCCAGAAAACTCTCACTGTATCGGGAAGAAGTGATACACGCTGGGGCCAGGATTCGCTTCTGCTGCACTCCGCGAGGCTACAGGCATGATTTATCTTCCTTTTTCCCTTAGTTATTAGCAGTAGAGCAGAAGGCAGACAGCTATGCCTCAGACGACAAGGATATGGCCCTTAAAGGAGCTTATCCTGCCAAACGCTGAGTCGCCAAAAGATGGCGTGCATTTTGTCAGGGTTCAGGATCCCATTCTCCTTTTCTTTAACTGAGGCCTGTCCACCTAGAGAACTGAGATGCATGTCCAATGCATGCAAATATCTGTATTTTAAGAAAATGTACCACCCTTCCGCTTACAGCTGCCAACCTGCCCCCTCCAGCTATCTCCCTGCTTTTCCTCCTATCTGTCCCTCTATCCCCATCTCTGGTGCAAATCCCCTCCTTGTCTCTACCTGCTCTTCTCTGCCTCATAGCGCTCTGGTTTTTCATCATCTTTCACTCCTCCTTTCTTAAAGCACACCTCCCTTCCCTTTCTAATGTTCCCCTATAATTTCCTCCCATCTCCTTTCTCTCTCTCTCTGTAGGTTGACACATCTTAACACCCTCCCAGTGACTTTGAAGACATCTGAAAGCTGTAGTCAGGTATCAGGTTCCTCAGCAGGTCAAAAGAAAATATTAGGGAAGTCAGTGGCCCGATGCAATGATTACAGTTCAGTGTGGACAAGAATGACATCAGTCTTTATGGTCCCACAGGAGGTTTAAATTGTCGGTAAAATGCAACATCATTGATTTTCCACTTTCTCCCTTTCTGGTATCTCTCCAGGGCTGAGGTAAGAGAGCTTGGGTGCCTTATCTCTGCATTTCTTACCTTAATGTAGTTGCTTTCTCTTATGCATAAACTCAGCTATGAATATCCTGCATTTCTGCTGTTTGATATTGTCCTCTGCTGTTTTCTCCCATAACCTACCGATACTCGTAACTGTAACACCACTTGATGTTTTGCATAGCAATTTTATTACTGTGCTTGTTTTAATTATTCTTTTTAAAATCACACATAACAAGCTGTATAGGAAAGCCAAAGAGAATCCTACCTTCTGGTATTTCTAATGGCTTGATGACCTGAAGTACCAGCCTTACATCGCTCCTCCTAATTTAACCTTTTTTAGGATGTGTTCACTGTATTGCTGTGGTGCCACACACCCAAAGCACGCTAGTGACTTTGGCTTTTCACCTTCGATCAATGTTTTCATCTAGGGGCTCTATAAATGAGGCTACCACTACAGCGAGGGGTGCAGAGGGTGCTCAGCCGAGTCTCAGTGTCTCTGTGCTCCAAGCTCCATTCTCCCAGCGGCCGTGCCCAACCATGGGGCTGCCATCCCCAAGCCACGGTGGATTTCTGGGTCCTGGCATACCCTTGCCAACCGAGACCTCTGCCATCAGAGGAGGGACATCCCCAGTGCCACCGAGTCCCTGCAGCCCACCGTCCCGCTGTGTTCTATAAGCCACAGAGGAAACACGGCAACTGCTTGGGCTCCTTTGTCTGCACCTCCAAGTCACTTGAGTCTGGCACAGACCCTGATAACCACAGCATCTAGACACAGCGATCATTAACAACTTAGCTTAATTATATTCTAATTTCTTTACATAGAGCCTATGAGCAAGATTTCAATTAACTTTAACTATATATAAGTTTAATGCATCTCTATCATTCCATTAAGATGATTTGGGACAAGACAAAGATAAACATAGATGTTAACATTCTGTAAAGTATGAGATTTTTAATTAATTTTAACAAAAAAAATAATTATCAAGTTATTTATAAAGGCTCATAAAATTCATGTACTTTCTGTGCATTTGGGATAGGTTTGTTCTGTCTCTCAGACAAAACAGAGATCCTGAACCCCTTTTGATCTAATCTGGTCTTACCATGGAGTCATAATCAGCAATTCTTATTAAAAAGAGCTTTGGAATCCTCAAATCAAAGACCCATCTAAGTGCAAAGTCCTATTAGGGTTTTCAGTGAACATTTTTATTAGCATTTGAAGAGCTAAATAAGGTTTAGCTCAGGCTGTAGCCTGTTTGACTGAACCAAAAATCTTCTTGCTGAGAGTAACGGCTGGAAATACGACAAACCCTTAAAATGAAGCCCCTTTAAAGTCAAGCTCTGCTATGGCCCATTACAAAGTCACCACATCCCCGAGACAGGGTTTGAAGCTCTGCTGGCACATAATTAAGTAGGCATTTTCAAGCAAAGAATTCCATATGATAAATCTAAAGATGAATCCATCTGTAGAAGAGGATGTGTCCTGAGTCGAGACTTTGGATTCACTTATTAAGTGGGCAGCTCGGCTTCAGGAAATGCCGGGTCAGGGTTTGCTAGCCATTAAAGCTGCCCTGTTTGCTGGCTATTTCTTAATTTTAAGCATGACTGCATAAGCAGCCGACAGCCTCCCACGTGCTGTAGCACTATCCGCCGCTGTTCAGCCAGCAGCCAGGTTTCCTGGCCGCAGAGCTGTCACTTGCAGGGATGATCAGAGCCCGGGGGTGGCATCTCGTGGGCCCCACACAGGGACAGTCGTTGCCCAAGAGTAGGGCAGAGCCTGATTGCACCCACCTGCAATTACATTTACAGGGACGTTTCTCAAACCGTGGGCATGTTTGTTAGTCCCTGCCCATCTCCCCACAGACGGTTTTGAAAATGCCTAAAGGATTTGCTCCAAAGGACGCTCCAGAGAAGCCAGACTTCTCTCTCTGGCGCATGGCAAACGCACTCATACCACTGGGGTTGGTGCACTGAGAAGCCCCATCCCTGAATCTCCTTCGCCCCCCCCGACAGGCATCGTGATGGAGGAGAACGGCTGGGCTCCCGGGTCAGAGGCTGGGTGCTGCCTCGCGGCAGCCATGCTACCTGCCATCCCTGTAATTAGTGCCGTTAGCGGGTTGCTATGGAAGTTTCCTCTCCCTGGAGAAGGTGTCAGGGGCACCGCTCAGAGGAGATGAGGAAATTAAGGAGGAGAAAGGCAAAATGCAGGTGACTAAAGGAAAAACAACATCGCATGCCGAAACTCCCCCCAAAGCGTTATCTCCTCGGCCAGAGCAGACCGCACACTTTAAAGTCAGGACTCGCTGACTGTGTATTGTGTCTCCAGAGAAATGTTCGTCTTGGCATGACTAATGCAACAAGCAAACCCAGCACAGCAGAAATGTCACCAAAGTCCCTCCCACACAGGACCTGTGATTACCATAAGCGAGCACTCTTAACCTGCTTCATCTTTAATTGATAGCTAAAGAAAGCTGGGAAGGAGGAGAAAACTCTGTGCTGAATTTTGGCATCTTCTTGACTCTCAGTAAAAACACGGCTTCTGAAAAGAAAAGAAAAAAACACCAGGCAAGTTCAATTCCCTTCGTACTACTGATTCCCAACTTCGAAGCGCTGGAGAGAAACAGAGCAAATCCCTCGCACGACCATACCTCCCAATTTGGAGGAGAGTGCAAACAAGACTGAGGGAGAGATTTAGTTCCCAGCCCACACCAACTGCTGCACTGGTGGGGAGAAGCAGCTGGGGAGAGAAGCTGGGAACGAAAGTCTTTAAATGGTTTTGTTCCTCCGGAGTCACAGGGGGTGAGAATCCATAGTCTAGGTAAATCTGGATGTAAAATGAGCAGGGACCCAGCTGGAATCAGTTTAGTGATATAAAGACACATAGTCTTAATTAAGGGAATTGTGATTTGCCAATGAAATCCCAGCAGGGCGTCTGTCTGCCTGATCAAAGACTCGACTTTCTGATGGAATCTTAAGTGCATGAGCCATGAAATTACTTTTTGAAAAGGGAACATGCGGCACAAAGAGGCAGAGCGAGCGGGGAGGAGGTGGAGGGGAGGAGGGAGGGAGGGAGGGATGGGGACCAGAGCTGAGCTCGAAGGGATGCTACTGGGAGCCTCCATTCCCTCCCTCCAAACAAAGCTAGAGCGGGGCAGGCTGGAGGAAAAATGATGCCAAACTGCCAGCAGAGTCAGCATCTAAAATCATTACCCAGCCCGCTGAATAAAGACACATCTCCAATTTGCTCTTCAATATTATTTTTAAAAGTGCTTAGCAGAATTTGGGGGGAAACGGTTACTTTTCTTTCTAAGTAAATTCCTCTTTCCCACCCCCATGTCACTCCTTATTTGCCACAGACTAGACAATGGCACCTGCTATTTCTGCTCTGAGCCTGATTTTCTAACAACCCCAGAGATCCAAAAAACAAGGCTTTCTCCAAACATTTCCTTATTTTTCTTTTTTTTTTTTAAACAGCAACACAACAGATTTCCCTCCATTTTGTTGCAAGGGAATCAATTAATAAGAAATACTTCAAACTATCTGCTCTAGAAGATATCAAGCTTTTCAGTGTACATAGGAAGAGTTTTGGATTGGATCCCAAAGTAGGCAAATTTTGCACGATCTGGAATTATAATGCTGTGGGGCCCTAAACCACTGAAAGCTTTGTAAATCACGATACAAAGTTGACAGAAGAGACACAATCTACCAGCTTCATTTATCATGTCTGTACTGCATGAGCATTCCCACAGCACTCAATAAATTTCCCAAATCCCATCTCGTCATGTAGCAGACTCAGCACAAAGCTACGCGGGATTAACCCAGGACAGCCTCAGCTCTGTTTCTGAAGGTCTGGCGAGGCATCCAGAGGACATCATGTTTTCCAAATCTTACACAGGTCTTCTCTCCTCTGACACTTAAATGTGTATTTTTTAAAAAAGCTCTCTCATTGCCAGACTAAAACCCAATGTAGTGATTATGGAAACTATTATATCAGAAAAAGCCAACTGTCACGTTGCCATGCCATCTTCCTCAAAAGTGACTAGAGCAAGTGCTTCAAAGGAAGAAATAAAACACCCATATGCACCTGCTGTGCAGGGCAGGACTCCATTTCATGGAGGAATAGTCCCAAGCAGACACGCTGGGCTGTTATACTGGTCAGGCAACAGCATGGACCTAATAAATCACAATTGGTGTACTGATGCCATGCCAGGATCTAAAGTAAAAGAGAAAATAAGCAATTAAGCCCTATGAATTTCTAGCTGTGTTCAAAATATCTGGAGGAAAGCAAGGGATGTGGTAAAATAAAAATAATAAAATAAAAAGAAAGATGAAGCCAGTCCATTTTCAAGCATCTCCAACAGTTTGTGTAGCAAAAAGCCTAAGGGTTTCTACAAGTGGCTGCACAGCACAGAGCGCAGCTCTGATCCCAGCCAGTGGTGTAAGCAGCCCAGTGCCTCCATCGCTCCCCAGTTTGCTTGGTTCTTACTAATGTTGCTAGCTCTGAAAGGAAAACAAATCTCAGCATCATTCACTGAGTCAGCTTTAAAGCTCTGGTTTGGGACTGTGTAGCTCTTGAGAAAGGCTGAAGGTTGAACAAATAACTGGGTCAGAGAACTCAAACGTTTACCTTAATTACCCTATTTTGACATGTGGGTGTCTCCCTTCATGCCCCACTCAGTAAGTGTCAGTCACCCAATTTATTTAGTAAGGTATGGTTAGCTATGCAGTGGCTGCACACTGCCCAGTTCTTGAGCCTAGTGAAGGCTTCCCCAAATCAGAAGTGGGCCTCCTGGGCACAGGTGCTTTGCTTGCAATGGTGGAAGAACTTGTGAAGCTTGCATTGGTGAAAGAAATATTTTCCTCACTGCTTCCCCCCCCCCCCCCCCCCAACATCAGCTATCACCAGGCCCCTCTCTGCACAGCTTCACTGCCGTGCGATGAAAGAGCCTCCTTCACCGCAGCTGCAGCCACCAGCTCCCTTTCACTCAACCACCTTCTCACCTCTTGATCTTTTCAGATCTCGGGGAAATGGATTTTCTCTCCTGCCTCTTTTTTCTCTCCCCTCCCACTTTCACTGCATGCCGGCTGTTCCTGTACTCTAAAATTTTGAAGAGCAACTTTTTATAAAAAATACAGCTCAAAGTACAAAAGAAGGTGTTTTCCAGGAGACTATAACAAAAAATGTGGGGGTTTTAAGAGGATTAACAGCCATTTTGCGTATGTGCCTTCTTCAAAACACTTTTCTTCTCACTATCAGAACAGGCTTCACAGCGAAGCAGCAATTCACAAGCTCAGGTTTTCCAAGCAGGTTCTGTGCTGTGCTTGAGGGCCTAATTAGAAACACCAAAATACACTATTAATTTGTCTATCTTGAGTCATAAATTGCTGGCTCTGCTGTTCACCCCTAAGCATGCTTGCAATCTAGAGGAAAGTATCCCAACGTAACAACTCCACCAAGTTCTCATCTCGGTTGCTCACACTTTATTTTCCAAGCCAAAGAGCAGTGGGTTGTCGCTTACTGTCAGGAGGAAATCTGAGTTTCAGGTTACCTTGACAGACAGAATTCCCCATGCCTGGGACTTCATGTTTTCTCAAGGTTTCTGGCTCGGGAGCGCCCAGCACTAGCTGTTGAGCCATCACACAAGCTAGGATGCTGCACGTGGCTGGTTACTAACACCAGGAGCAGTTAGACCCTGAGTAAGGGCAGATCAGCACGGCTCCACTGACTCAGCGGAGCTAGAGTGCTTTGCAACAGCCGAGCATCAGACTCATGACACACAGCGAGGTCTGCATGCATGTGTATGTGTATACGGCAACTGTGCGCATATAGCTATTAATGCTGAAATATGAGACCGCAGACTACGCAGTCTTTCAGAGTTTCTTTGAAAGGTTTCCTTTGGGATACTCTTCTGTATTTCCCTGCAAACCTAAGTGGCCAGAGTCTTGTAACGCCTTGCCAAGTGCCCTCCATCACTATAGGACCAGATCAGCAGGAGGATGGTTTTCTAGTTAAGGCAAGGAATGAATACTTGGGAGGGGTGAGCCCTGCTCCTGGACTTCAGTTCTCCACCCAGGAAAGTGCACTTCCCTCCTTCCCTCCATCCCATAGCATGACGCTTGTCTCCTTTTCAGATGCTACAGTTAAACCAGACCAAAAAAACACGCAGGAATGAGGTGCTCCTGCCCTTCACAGACCATGGGGTTTTTCTACTCTCCTGGCTATGTATTTCTGAGTGCTTCTCCTTTCTCAGAAGAACTCTGTCAGTTCAGACAGCAATTTCTCCTCTAAAGAAAAGGGGCTGCTTGTAGAGGAGATATGATCAGCAGTCGCTCCCTGCTTGCAGCTTCTGGCTCTGCTGGAGTTCATACCTATTTTGCTCATTCGCAGGGACCTCCTCTACAGCAGATTCCCCTTCCCCTTCCTTATATGATGAAAAAGTCCTAATCCATTCCTCCCCACAAACACTCTGCTTAAAATCAGTGCTCATTGTAGTTAGTCCCCAGTTCTCAAAGGGCATTAATTGCTTTGGGCTTCACCTCAGAGCTGTTGAATACTGATAATAACTGGTTTGCCTGGGCTTACTGCCTAAATAGCTGATAATTACAGCCCAAGAACAGCAAGGAGCATGCTGTCTTTCTGCCACAGCCGTCTGTCTATCTGGTTTGCTAGGCATCTGTCCACCTGTCTCTAGGCAATTGTTCCTATTTCTACTTGACTTTCTTCTTCTCCATGTCTGTCTGTCTGTCTCTCTCTCTCTTAAAATATATTTTGCTTTTCAATCTCCCCTTTTTTGTCTTTTCCAGAGCTCTGACATCTTTGATCTCTTGTCGACAGGGAACACAGCGTACAGGCTACACATTCAGAGATCCAAACATTTTATCACCCCCCAGAAGTAGCTCAGGATGTGACAGGTGAAACGTCAGAAACAATTACAGAAAGAGAGAGGCTTTCCAGCCCCACAGGGGAACCATCCGGTCTGCATTCTGCGCTTCACCTCCCGACTCTGTGGGAATCGGAGAGCCGAGCTGCCACAACACCCATCCAGAGAGACAAGTGGAAAGAGATACAAACACATAGGCAAGATGTTGAAGGTTTGAGGGGCTAAAGGGAGGCTGTCCTGCAAGGGAGACCAGTTGGATCCTCATCTAGCTTCCTCTTTAGCTGTGACAAGATGCAGTCATCTCTGTGCATCCGAGACAAATGTGCCCCCGTCAGAGGCAGTTTTCACATAACCTCATTGTGCTATTGTGACCATCTGCTCCCCCACCCTTGCCAGGCTCCCGTGGACCATGAGGATCACTGTATGCTGACCAGGGAGCCAGGCGCTGAAATAGAAGCACAACATTACAAGCCAGAAGGGCAATGTGGGAATTCAGTCTCTGCTGTAGCCCACTGCACTGGAAACCCAGAAGGATAAAAAGAGCACAGAAGCCTATTGGGAAAGTGGGCCAAAACCCGGGGTTGACATATTGGTTTGCAGACCATGGTATGAAGCCCACAAAAGAGCAGAGGCGTGTGTAGTGGCACCTATCAACAGTGCCTGAGGCCCCTATAGCTCACAAGAATGGAGGTGAAGAAACCCATGAGAATAAAGGCACACACAGGAATCAGTGGAGCCTCTGATGTCTCCAGAGTCTGCTGGGTACAGTTGAGAGAAGAAAGAATTGCCTTGACACAGCTCTGTCACAGCATCTGAAGAGTCACGGGCCACCTGGGACTGCCGGGATGCGTTGTTCATACAACTAGGACTGCCACATGCTGAGGGCTTTCCTAGCGAAGAAGCTTACAGACCTTTCCACCCCCTCCTGGTTGCCCGAACAGTGCAGATAAGCAGCAGAAGGAGCCCTGGACACTGCTGCTGCCAGAGAAGAACTGCAATGTGTTTAGACACACTGTGGTGGGTTGACCCTGGCTGGATGCCAGGTGCCTACCAAAGCCGCTCTATCACTCCCCTCCTCAGCTGGACAGGGGAGAGAAAATATAATGAAAGGCTCGTGGGTCAAGATGAGGACAGGGAGAGATCACTCAGCAATTACTGTCACAGGCAAAACAGACCTGACTTGGGGAAATCAGTTTAATTTATTGCCAATCAAATCAGAGTAGAATAATGAGAAAATAAAACAAAATCTTAAAAACACTTTCCCCCCACCCCTCCCTTCTTCCTGGGCTCAACTTCACTCCCGATTTTCTCTACCTCCTCCCCCCAAGTGGTGCAGGGGGACGGGAATGGGGGTTGCAGTCAGCTCATCACACGTTGTCTCTGCCGCTCCTTCCTCCTTGTGGGGCAGACTCCTTACACTCTTCCCCTGCTCCAGCCTGGGGTCCTTCCCACGGGAGACAGTCCTCCACAGACTTCTCCAATGTCAGTCCCTCCCAAGGGCTGCAGTTCTTCATGAACTGCTCCAGCGTGGGTCCTTTCCATGGGATACAGTCCTTCAGGAACAGACTGCTCCAGCGTGGGTCCCCTGCGGGGCCACAAGTCCTGCCAGAAAATCTGCTCCAGTGTGGGCTCCTCTCTCTCTATGAGTCCACAGGTCCTGCCAGGAGCCTGCTCCAGCGTGGGCTTCCCACAGGGTCACAGCCTCCTTCGGGCATTCACCTGCTGCAGCGTGAGTTCCTCCATAGGCTGCAGGTGGATACCTCCTCCACCATGGACCTCCATGGGCTGCAGGGGGACAGCCTGCCTCACCATGGTCTTTGCCACAAGCTGCAGAATCTCTGCTCTGGCGCCTGGAGCACCTACTCCCCCTCCTTTTTCACTGACCTTGGTGTCTGCAGAGTTGTTGCTCTCATATATTCTCACTTCTCTCTCCATCTGCAATTGCCCTTGCGCAGTTTTTCCCCCCTTCTTAAATACTTTATCACAGAGGCGCTACCACTGCCGCTGTTTGGCTCGGCCTGGGCCAGTGGTGGATCCATCTTGGAGTCAGCTGGCATTGACATAGGGGAAACTTCTAGCAGCTTCTCACAGAAGCCACCCCTGTAGCCTCCCCACTACCAAAATCTTGCCACACAAACCCAATATGCATACTTAGGTATTTTGGATGAGGAGCTGGATGGATTTTGAGGAGCTAGGTGGAGATCTCTCTCCCTTCCATTATTAACTCCCTGTTTGCAGGCCAAGAGGCCAGAGCCTACCCCTGAGAGACCTTGCTGTTCTGCACTGCCTCCTACCCTGCAAGAAAACCACTGCCTCCTCCACTGCCCTCCTGGACACAGAGACCTCAGGCACACGGCAGCACTGCTTTTTTGCTGAGGCAGTAGAAGGAAGACCCACCACCAGCCCTTCCTAATGGCTGGTGTCGAGCAGCTGCCTCAGCTCTGGGAGGATGGGCAGAGACCCATCCAGGTCACTCTACACCAAGTAGGATGGAGCTATGCCCCAAAGGGTGGCACAGAGCAGGGTGCAAGATTAGCACTGACCATAGGGCAGAGGTGCAGTTGTACTGGTGTTTCGTGACGGGGTACTGTGGGATACCGCGTGCCTCTGGAAGCGTGATGCCGCTGCGATGTCACCTTGTCAGTCTTCACTAGTGCAAACAGAAAGGCTCCAGGCTGGCAACCCACAGGCACTTCAGGGGAAGTGATATACCCACAGGGAGTCAGCCACCCACGTGCGTTGCATACGTATTAGCCACCAAAGACCAGGAAACACAAGTGTTCATTAAATGGGCAAACAGTGAAAGGAAAAACTAGCCCAAATGTTCCCAAAACTCTAAAAAAGTTGTCATTTAAATTCTTTGTGAAAATTCAGGTCCTAACTCCCCTCCTGCCTTCACCTCTCCCTCCCATGCACGCCTTCTAAGCAGCCAGCCACTGGGTCCTGGAAGGAGCAGCTCACCTCTACCCTAAGAAATGATCTCACCCGGCTCCTGTTCCTGCCAATTGTACAAAATGGTTTTCCTGCACCCTCTTCTTCCCTCACTTTTCCTCCATAAAACTGATCCGGCAAATAATCCTTTTGCTTCCTGACAAATAACACCATTTGCCTCCCATGTGCGTGCACCCTGCCAGATGGCAGGGTGAAACAACTATCTGCACGAGGAAGCGTTCTGGCTCTCTACGCATGAGAAACAAGCCAAAAGGAAAAGGAAAAACACTTTCAGATGATGTGCCTCCTGACATAGACTGATGAAAATCCAGGAGACCGATAGTTCAGCCTCTTCGCACTTGTCCCTCATTTAATTTTTTCCTGTGCTTTGATCTGTGGGGGTAGAGGACTGCCAATAAACGGAGGCTGGAGGAGAAGCAAAGGTAAAGGTCTAAGCTCTTCTGGACGCTGAACTAGTGCTAGAGCTCCACATCTTTGCTGCTGTTTTCCAGCCCATAGCTGTTTTAAAAAATGGATGGAGAAAAAGAGAGCCCTTTCCACTCTGGTTTGACAGGCCTTCTCTGTAAGTCATGCACCAATGTCCAGAGGCGGGATGGAGGCTGTGTTTGCCTAAATATTTGTTGCAATATGTCATGGACGGCAATTCCTTGTTCCCTAACGTCACTCAGGATACCTGGAACATGAGAGATGTTTAATCACGTTCTTGTCACAACACCGTGGTCCTTTGCTGCAGCTAACTGTGATGACTTGGATAGTGTCTTCTAGGTCTTCTGGTGAAAACAGCCCCAGCAGAGCCTGTATCTTCATCCAACCTGACCTTAAAGACTTTACCCCAGATTCAGACCTGGATCCACAGCTTGTGGGAACAGGGATTTAAGCTGATGCTGCTCAGTGTGTACACAGCAACATCATCAGTGTGGCCCAAGGGAAGGCACCTCAGTCATACCCTCCACTGTCCTGATTTAACCAGCTCTCAGTCAGCCTGCAGAAAACATTCCATATTTGAGACCCACCTTTAAAAAGAAAGTTATGGTCTGCGTGTGTGTTCAGATATGACTTTTCCCTGTTGTTACTGAAAGAAATTCAGCTTGAAAGTCTCCTTCAGTTCACACTGTACCTGGGCAGACAAGGGTGGGATGCTTGGGAAGTGCAGATCTCTGTATTCCTAGGCTGTCTGGAGAAGAAAACAGCCTGGTGTCTTAAAACTTTGAATGATTCAACCTTTAACAGCAGTGAATGCAAAACAAAATGAGCCTGACGCCATTTTCTCCCGTGATGTGCCATGGCTTATTAGGAAGGGGTTATAAGCTGCTTTCCAGTGAACTTGTTCTCGGAGAGATAAGCTGACTAGTGGGAAATCAATCACTATGAATTTTGATAGCAACGCCTGCTGAAGTAATTACTTCAAACATCAGTAATTCTGCTCACCTGCCTGTGCAGTTTTCAGTCATGCTGAAGGTTAGATTAACGCCACGGAGCTCCTGGGGAATTTTATTTGTTTTGGTTTTGTTTTCCCTATCCTTTTCCATCTACTTCCTTAAATATTTTTTTCTAAACACTGATGTAATTGAAATGTCATGTTGTCCATTCCCCTCTTTCTCTGTTTTCTTACCCGAGTCATCAACATGAGTTTGCTCATATCAGTGAAATTGTCTCCGCAATTCTGTGTGCGCAGGAGCTGCCGCTGATCCTTCCTGTCAGACTTACCAAGCGTTGAATGCTCATGTCACATCTCTCCTCAGCTGTTTATGCCCGTGTTTAAGTTAATACATATTTAGAGAGAAGGTCAAAACAATTTCAGTGCCAAATGCTCTTGAATTGAAGACCCTCACAATAGCCTCTCTACGATGTGATTTTAGTTCCCATGCAGATAAGCATGTTGGTTCAGGTTTTGCCACCCTGTACACAGAGTGGGTGCACAGACAATTCATAATTTAAAGCACATCTTACAAAAATTTTAAGGTGATACAACATCACCTAAAACATCCCTGACTCAAAATTAATTCCCCTTGAAAGCAAAAAGAGAACGGTTGGTAGAACACGTGTGTACATGCTTGCATGTTCAGCAGATGGTAAATTAAGGAGGGTATTACTCCACAGAGAGGCCAAATATTTCATCCAGTTACTAAACACCATGAAAAAATTATAACATTATCCAAAACATGTATCATTTTCATTTTAAGTATAATGTATGATCTGAGTTTTGGACTACTGTGCTTCACAGACTGCAACCTCCTCCATTTGCCACATCTCCTAAGCTCCTGGATATCTCCTGCTGCCTTATGCTAAATATCCTCCAGGTCTCCCACTGCTGCCCCTTTTATACCCAAATTTCATGCAGCCTCAGTAGTTCTGCTCTCTCTGCTGGAGCAGCAACATATTTATTACTATATTATTATTGTATTTCAGCTCCCAGCTATAGTAAATTCCATCCTGCTGTAACCCCTACCTCCATCTACCATTAGACAGCCTGGGATTCCTACAGACTTGGCAAATTTGATAGATTTGTTTATCAGCTCATCAGAACTGATGCATGCACGGACTTACTGCCTGACTGCAATTGAAAGCTGCCAGAGATGTGCCAGGGGGTACTTTTCGCACTTTCCTTTCCTTATCTTTCTCCATCCTGTGTGTGGGGAGCAAACAACGGTGATACTCTACAGACTGTTTATTGCATGCAGGCTTCATTCCCATAAACAGCCCACTCCTCTCAAATTAAACATTTTTAAAGTTCCTTTTAATGTCAGTTATACTGAGCTGTGAGGCCGAGCTTATACAGATGTCCTTTGTTTATAACAGTGATTGACTGAATACATGTCACGGCTTTCAGCAGAGAAAGCCCTCTGCAGACCCGATTTCAGATCCAAAAAGTGTCCTGCTGACAACTGCCCGCATAAATCCAAGCAAGGAAAGAATGAAGACGAAAAGCAAGTGCTTTCTCGTCTGAATGACAATTCACACTCCTCACAAAGGATGACATCCATCACTCTAGCACCACTTAGCCGGTCGCTGCAGCCATGGTGGGAAGGGGAGGGCAGGGCAGGGAAGGGAAGAGCGCTCGACACCGTGGATAATCAGGACTTTTTCACCCAGGCTCTTTACTCATCGCTTAGCTGAAGGCAGCCACATGTGAAAATAAAAACTGCACCTTTAGCTAAATTCTACTCCCATTATCTTAATACAGCTTTGCTGAAGTCAGGTAACCGAGAGCTGAATTTGGTCCATATTGTCCATAATGACAAATCGATATTTGATGACCTCCTGTGAGAATGTCTATTCAGTTTATTAACAGGAAAGTGCTCTTGGTTGATCTGACACTGTTTATCTTGTTGTTATCAAAACTCCTCTGAAATTAACTGTTAGGAGAAAGGAGGACATCTCTTCAAAGGGAAAATGAAGTGAAGAGAGACGCTTTTAGTGGCTGAGGAGAAGGGGGTTTCAGCACTACTCAGCCAGCGAACAACAGGTCAGCAGAATGGTTCCTAACTCCTTATTTTAAAAGAGAGTTTACACTGCTCCAAAGTACATTTTGGAATCTCAAAAATTCTCTTTTCTGTCTTTGAGGTAGCGGGAACATTGCACAGCAAAAGATCTGAGATTTGTGATATTTGTTTAGTACTTTACATAAATATGTTTAGTAGGGATCTATGAAAAGGAGTGAAGAGGAAGGTGATTAAACCTCCAAACAATGCCATTTAATTCATTTAATCAAGAGTGAAGCAGATGATAAAGACTTTCAGCTGAACCTGGTGAAGATATGTGAATGAGCACAAAGATGAGAAATGAAGCCCTGCTGAAAAATGCAAGGTACCAGAAGGAATCATTTGAACTCATTGCACACATTACTGGCTTCTAAATTATCTATGAGCTCCATGGACAGTTCAGTGTGCAACAAAGGCAATCTTCAGGACAAATTAAATATCAAGAGGTATGAAGGAAAGAGCAAAGAAGAACACTTGAAATATTATAATTTCATTATAGTAATCCATTACATCCATACATGGGGAAGAATTTAGTAAAAAAAAAAAAATTGAAGGGTATGACTGCAAGAAAAATATCAGGGGGGTCAGTTCCAGAAAGAGCAATTGTTAGAAGATTGGAAATACTGAGGGGAAAAAAGTGATTTTAGAGACTGAGCCTATGTTCAGAAGAACAAACCCCATCCTGGAGAGGAGAATAGCATGAAAAAAAGAAATGGTGAAGAAAAGTTAAATTAAGAGATTATATTTCTCTCTCTTCTTCCTATGAGAAGAAGAGAAATTAATCACTGGATTGAAAAATGACAGTTGCCTGGACACCCACTATCATGACCAGATTACAATCAATAAGGGCAACAAAAGGTCAGCACTTACTAGTAATACTTATGTATACATACCCACACGCATACAAAGTACACAGATACCTACAAATACTCTTAAGGCTTCAAGAGAAGGTATTTGAAGAAAATTTGAGTGAAACTGAGACGGACCAAAAATTTGGTAACGTGACTGAAAAGTGGAAGCACTTTATACAAGAAGAGTTAATTAACTACTCAAAATGCTAGTCTCACAATCAAGAAAGCTTACAATGAATAAGAAAACAATGCTTGGTTTGATGGCAAATAAAGCAGTAATTAGAAATAAAAGCAACATATGGCAAAATGTAAGGCAGCAGTTACAGGTAGCAGTCAACATAAATGAAAGTTATGAGGCGTAAGTAACTGATAAGGGAAGCTGAAGACATTAGGGGAAAATGCCTGGCTGACAGAGTTAAGGATGACAAAATGTAGGTGTCTGAAAATACTCTGGGAACAAAAGAAATCTGAAGAAAAGTAAACGTGTGATACTAGTTAAAAGTGGTAAAATTGTTAATGCCAAGGTAGCAAAATGTCTTATAACCATTACTGTAGCTATTTAATATACCCGTTCTGAGTTGGCAATAATTAATTCAATGAGTAAATAATGAACATATTGGGGACCAGGGACAAGTTCTGCAGGCCAGACAGCCTATACCCACAATTCTTAAAAAGCTGGCTTACAGACATCCCTGGCCTCCTGATGTTATTTTTTTATACATTGTAGAATATCGAGGAGCTCGATATGACCAGGAGACTCCTAATGTTGAGTCAGTCATCAAAAAGGGCAGGGGAAGAAGGGTTCTCAGCCTGACAATACTCCCAGGAAAGATCACAGAAATGCTGAGTCAGTATTAAATGCTTAAAGAATTAATCAGAATCAATAAAATTCATGCCAAGAAATATAGGACAAAGTATTTTTAAACCAATATGGTTTCATACTCTAATTAAATTACAAACTCGGTTGACAAAGGTAAATGAATACCTACAAAAATTTTGGCTTTTGTAGAGCTTGTGACTCATTATCTCATATCATTGTGATTTAAATTGCACTATACATTAACAATAAAGTACCCATTCAACAGATTGAGGACTGTCTGAGGAATCTCAAAAAGGAACACTGAACAGGGAATCATCATTCAGTAGGAGGATTTGGTGTGAGGTTCTGCATAGATCGTGAGTAAACAGAGCATGATTTTACATCTCATCACTGATGTGGAAATAAATGCAAAATCCTTGAGCTGAAGTTTGCAGAGATTGGTAGAGGAGCAGACATATAACATAAAGTGGATCACTTCTAAATTATACCTGTTCAAACTGAATATATTTTAATTCAGCCAAATACCTTGTCAAGGACCAAGGAACAGAGACGACATCTACAAAGCAAGAGATGGCAACTGAGAAAGCAGAGGCCTTGAAGAAGATTAAGGTTCACTGTGGATAAGCACAACTATGGAAAAATGGGTGTATGAAAGCCTGGAAAGTGAAGCAAGACACCTTCGAACTAGAAATGAGGCACAAATTACACTGCAAGTGTTTAACTACTGGAACAAACTACCAAGAGAAGCAGTAACTTCTCCATCTCTCAGTCTCCTCACGTCAAGAGTTGGTGCCTTTTCGGAAGGTGTGCTTTCACCAAACACAAATTATCAGCCTCCGTACAAGTGGAAGTCAATGAAACAAAATAGCCTGTGTTCTACAGAAGGTCCCTCCATACAATGTCTGGACTCTTCTGGCCTTGAGCTCTTTGACTTTGTGAAAGGAGGCTTTTCAATGAACCAAAAGGGCAGCAAACTAAAAAATGCAAGTAGAAGAGCTTTTCAAACTCAGAATGTGGAAACCTTTTTCCACACACTGTTGGCTGACTATGCTATAAGCTGCTGGGTTCTTGGTCTCAGCAAGGACGCTACCTGCAAAGTCAGTGCTCCCCACAGTGCTGGTCTCTTTGTGGGCTTCCAGAACTGCTGGCTCTGTGCAAACCCTGACCTTCTGTGACCTGCCATGACTCAGGTCTTAGGGCTGAGGTAAACTGAGCCTTCTTGCCGTATCATAACAGAACTCGGGTTTGGTTGGTTTTCGTTTTGGGCAAGAAAGAAGTGTAGTGGGAAGGCAGAGGAGAAGCACTGCTGCTCTCATGACTGAGTCTGTACCCTCACAGCAGTGTGGCCTTTGGAAAGGCGCTGAGAGCGTGGGCCACCTGAGGCAGATGAGTGGGAAACAGGAGCCATGGGGCAGCTGGGAGAGCACACCTGCCCCACAGCAGAGAGCTCACCAGGATGTCAGTGCGTAGTCCCATAACCAGAGGAACTGATGGACCCTGGATGGCAGCGGATGTATGTCTCAGGGCAACTTTCCCAAACACATTTTCTGATGTTCAAGAAGGTGTGGCCCCTGCAGCACCCTTCTCCACAGGGGGTTCTCTAACCAATTTGGCCAAAGAGGTTCAAACTTAATTAAGAGGAAGAAGAGGCACTAAGTCTCTCTCTCTCAGTGTTAGTATGTAAACCCTGTTTCCTTAGAAAGACACAGCAGAAAAGATTCAGTATTTATAGTCTTGCTTCACACCTATACTAAGCCGCCAACAAAGTAAAGTGGCCAAGGAGTGAGCATAGATGTAATTTACTGTAAATGCCTAGAAACAACCAGTGTCTACATACAGTAAATATAATCACCTCAAATACAAATTAAGCTATCTATACGCAGTTTTGACAAGTATAATTCAAGGTATAAAGCATCAAGACACACATGCCTTCAGCACATATGCTAAAAGGACGTCTTAATTGCAGTATAGAGAAGAGTTCTCTCTGTTGTCGGGTGTGAGGGCAAAGGAGAGGTTACTACGAAGAGGGGTGGGCAAGAGGGAGGAGTGGGGCTGCAATGAGTGTCTGAAGCTGGTATGGTTCATCATGACAACTCGCACTGCCCTATCCTATTCTGCTAGATCCACTTGACAACCTTTATGCTGGTGTTGCACTCATCAGCATGGGGCAGCTGGGTTTCAAGAGTCCTATCTCATGATGTTAATGCTGAAGTAAAGCAAGCCATTCCCATAACTCCATCCTGCCAAGTCATGGACAGTTTCTGGGCATGAAAGGCGTATTGTAAGAAGGCACTGGAGAAATGCAGTCATGTCTTTTGAGCCTGAATCCTCACATCGAAACAGGCAGCTCATCAGTTACAGTAAGAACAGCACCCAGGCTTCATCTTATGCCCAAAGACAGATTAACTAGTTCTGGTTCAGAATAATTTTTTTAATATATATATAAAAATAAATATATCTATTACATTATTATGATATACATATTTATATACATTATATCTATCTGTGTGTACATATAAATAAATATGTGTATAACAGTGGGACCCTGGTTATGGAGAACACCAGAGCAAGAACCTCTAACAGCTGGACAATGAAGACAGGTCCAGGAAAAGAGGACAAATGGGTAAGAAAGAGATGTGTGAGAGAAAGAGAAAAAGGGAGTAAGGGAGACACAGGTTACATGCAGAGAGCCTGTGAAAAGGCAGGAAGAATATCTAAGAGGAAAGGGTTTGGAAAAGGGCTTTTGGCTGTAGCAGAACATGGGGAAACAGAGGCAAAAGGAAAGTACAGGAGCTGAACATAAAGAAATGCCAGGAAATCCAGAGAAGTAAAACAACAAACATCAGAAGGGAATTCATTGATGAAAAGATAGAAAGGGAAGAGGACATCTTCCCCTCCCTGCTCACTGGTTATACTTCTCCATTACGTCTCATATCTTTTATTCTCTCTTATACACTTCCTTCTATTCTTACCAGTCCCTTATAGATGTTTCTCTTTAGAAGGATTAATCTGCACAGATTGCCTCACTATGCCCCTGCCCCTCCGCTTCCCTCCCACCCCAGCACACAAGCAAGACAAGAGGAAAGACCTCTCACCTCTGCCTCTCCCCAGCGTGAGCTTTTGTCAGCTTATGAATCACTGCCAGGTACACGACACAAAGACAGAACAATTTACCTTCAAAGAGAAAGCCTCATTCTGACAAACCCAAAGTTTGTTTCCACCAGAAGATGTCCCCCAGGGGATGGAATTTAGCAAATCATACGCAGTGTAATATTAATTTTTGTGTGTTATTTCAAGCTGACATGCTGTCTGTTAGATGACTGTTTTTTCCTAACAGGACTATTCCAGTGGGAAGAAAATTAACTCTTAATAAGCATTTCTCCTGTACCCTGTCAGGTTCCCATTTTCTCTCTTCTTCAGTTGCCCTCACAGACTCTCTCCATCTGCTTTCCTCATCCTCTTCCCTGATCTCTGTATCCCACTTCCACCTTTCTTATTCCTACCTTCATTCTTTTTCTTCACTTCTTTTCTTCCTCCATCCTGCCTATACTTTCCTTCTTTTGCTTTTTCCTTATTCTTCTATTTTGCCATTTTTGCCTGGTACCTCTCCTGTCCCACTCAATCCATTCCCCACAACCTGCACCCAGAGAAGCGCGTGAGAATAACATTCAAGGTATTTCTATAGCCACAGAGCAATAAGGGGAGCCAGTCAGCCTATTTAGAAACCCAGCCAGCCAGCCCTATAGAGCCTCCAGTGTGGCATGTTATTCTGCAGATCAGTAATTTCAGCCCCCACAGCCATAAGGGAACCCAAATAAAAACCAGCACCCTCTGGCACCAGGCGTTCAGCATCTTTGGGGACCTAATGCAAGAATCTGGCTGGGGCTACACAGTGCTCCAGGCTTTGAAATGGGTGTGCAGAGAAGAGATTGGGCAGGATTCATTGCCCCTAACTTCAGATGACTTCAGGGTAGGTGTCTTGTCTAACCCTGCTACATGTTTCTGCTATAGTCAATGGGAAGGGGGGGGAGGGGGGCACTTACAAAGAATGAATTATTCCATAATAAATAGTTGTCTCAGATGGGGTGGCTGTCAAGATAGCCTCAAAACCAGCTTAAATTAATAGCCTAACTTTCGGACAGTAAAAGCTAGGTAACATGAAACGCCTGAGATATAGAGGAGAAAATAGAAGGGGAAGTCTGCATGGGAGCATAAAAATGGCAGAAACTGGAGGAAAAGCAAGAAAGATGGGAAAGCTACCTCGTTTACTAGTGGACAGACCAAAAAAAAAAAATCTTTGCTAAATCAGCAGTACATTGAGGGCCAGATTTGCAGACAAGCTGAAGCCCCACAGCTCCCATTGATTTCTCCCACGTTTCGGACTGCTCAGCATTTCTAGAAGCCACAACCCTAGCACCTCTCCTGAGCTGGGGACTAATCTAAGAGACTTGCCTTTCACGGCTAATGCTCTGGACATGTCACCCCCAAAATGCTGACTTCATTACATTTTGCACCTAACTGCTACTGAGGAAAACACTGGAGTGAAAGAACAGAGAATTAACACTAACGGGTCTCGCAGAAAACCGGTCAATATCTGAGAAATCTGTCTCAGGCTATTTCCCTCGCACCATTTTCCACTAGTATAATTTAATCTCCTGACAGCACGGACTGTCAAGTCCCGGAAGGGATTGCATGTGCGCACACACATGCTTGTGCGTCTGGCTGCTGAAGCGTCAGCGACTTAGCTCTACAGAGATGTATACAGCAAATTGCCTCTTGCCAAAACTGGGAAGCGCAGCGTCCTTTTCTGGGGGGGATCAGTGCTGCCTTCTGCAGCTGACGGGATTTGGCGTCTCCATGTGTTTATCCACTGCGTACGAAGACATAGGATTTAAATCATCAAACATGGAGCAAAGTTGAGCACAGTGCTGCTTAGCCAGTGGTACAGTCTGCTCAGGTTATATTCAAAGCTTCTTTACCAGTCAGGGTACACGAGAAGCACGTAGGAGATAGGGTGACAGGCAGGAGATGGAAATTTCAATGAAATTAAGGAAGGAGGAGGCAAACATAAACCTACAGTATACGCTACCAACAGTTCTCTGAATAATCAAGGCTTTCTACGTGCAGCACATCCCAAACCATTGCAAAATTAGTGGGGTTTATAAATGGCTTAGACTGAAACTAGTGCATAGGAATGATTTTCACTTGGGTTTTAGAAATGAGGGACCAAAGGCAGTGAGAGTAACATGGTGTTAAAAATGTTGACTCTGACTTAGAAACAGCATGCCTACATGCTGACTGTTTCAAGCCTTTTGGATATGCACAAAAGGTTTGGGGTCTAAAAACTCCAGATCCTGGCTTGAGGATGGCTGGGAGGAGAGCTCAACAGAGATACCCTCTTCAGCCCTTTTGGTCTATAGAGTATTTGCTGCACAGTACCTGGGGTGTTAAGAATAAAACCTCTTGTGAAGTACAAAATGTATCTACAGAAAGAAAAGACAAGCAATTTCCAGACTGAACGTTTTCATGAAGAAAAGGGATGTAAAATGCCAAAGAGAATCAGTATAGTGTGGTTTTTGGCTTTTTCTTTGTTTTACTTCACTTGTGTAAAGCAGATTCAAAATAGCCTGTGGGCTAGTAAATCAATACAGCCCTTTGCCCAGGAGTGCTTTTGGTTTGGTTCCTGTGCCTAGCCTCTAAGCTACACTGCCTTTTCTTTGGTCTCTGACAAGCGAGAACATCAGGACTGTTGAGCTGATTTCTTTAGGACATAATTGGGGATGCTGGGAGAGGGCATCCCAAGAACAGACCCTCAGCCCTGGAGCTCATCTTCTTCCTTGGCCCTGCCCAACTAGAATTTGATCAGCATTCATTTACATGACTTATAAGGAATTCTGGAAATCTGATTTTAGCATAATGAGAAGGTCGTTTCCATTTTCTAATACTAGCTGGTGCGTATAACTGTGCGCTATTCCTACCATAGCCTTATTGATCAAAACCGAGTGACTTTTCTGTAATTGTATATTAATCCCTGCTTGTGACTTTATTATGTTCTCATGGTTTTCCTGCCATAAAAGAGATTGCATTGGAGATACTTTAAAAAACAAAACAATAAAATGAAACTATTTGAGAGTTACGGGTGCCTCTAACTGCTCTGTGGTCACATGTAATCTATTAAGTTAACATGCAACTAATTTGGAACATTAATACAACATTTCTTTCTTTTAATTCAGTGTTAATAAGTTTGTATAGAAAATGTTAGTCTGACAACTCTTTCAGTGAAGAAATTTTTCCTAATATCTAATCTAAACCTCCCCTGGCGCAACTTGAGGCCGTTTCCTCTTGTCCTATCACTTGCTACTTGGGAAAAGAGACTGCCACCCACCTTGCTACAACCTCCTTCCAGGTAGTTGTAGAGAGCAATAAGGTCTCCCCTGAACCTCCTTTTCTCCAGATTAAACAACCCCAGTTCCCTCAGCCGCTCCTCGTAAGACTTGCAAGACATCCATTCCAAGTTTAATTTGTATTTCAGAGGAAGTGGTGAATACAATCAATAGCAGTGATTTCTCTATTAAATGCGCCTTTCTGAAAAAATCTGGCACCAATGATAAGCAAGTGTGAGAGGGAAGAGGAAAAAAGAGTCAGTGTCGGGGCTGAATCGCTGTGCTGAGTGAAAGGAACCAAACCAATGTATATGTGTAGATAATGTAGTGGTTTCTGGCAGGTTTTTTCCCATTTTACCTTTTCTCTCTCCATTTTAAGGCGAGGGGTGATGCACGCTCCAGCAGCTATGATGACAGCAAAAGGTGTTGTCAGCACCCAGAGAGACAGGCGAGCACCCACGCAGCCAGCGACTGCCTTCACCCTGTGTCATCAGCCCTGTGCTCACCAGCCAGTTCCAGTAGACGGGGACAGCTTACTTCTACCATGTCAAGGTGCACGTTAATTAATTAATAATGCATAATCTGTACTGATCTGCTGATTAAAACACACCTCCGCCACAACCTTTAAGAGCAACATGACTCAGCTCAGAACTTGCCAAGTCTTGTCCTCCAATTCATCCTAGTCACCTCCAATGAAGAGGCAATGAAGATCTACCATTCCAAGCGATGTGATCTTTTTCCAGATGTATAGCTTCAGAGAGGTGTTTCAGCAGCAGAAGAGACCATTAACATAATTTTTCTTTCTTCCTCACCCATGCTGTATATGCATATCCTACTATAAATATAGGTAATGGAGTAAGATTCTCTCCCCTTAAATTTCCCTGCATTATATCCAATTATATTTTTCCTGGAGCAAATGGAAAATGAAATTGTTACAGAACAAAGAACCCAGAAGGGCAGGTACTTTTTGAAGCCTGACAGAAAGGAAAAAGGTGGTGGTGTGGGGGAAAGTAGGGGTGGAGTAGGAGCAGGTAGGAGAGAAGGAAGCTGAGCAGGTGACCCCAAGGAGAAGGAAGCAAGAATAGAGGTGAGATGAAAAGAATGAAAAGCAGGGGGAAAAGCGCTGTTAATGGAGACAAAACTGATGGAAAAGGGAATGTCAATAGAGAGAAACCACAGAAAGCAACACTTGCAGGTGGCATTCAGGGAAAACACAGTGGAAGGCGGGCATGGATTTACCTGGAGAGGCTGAGGGGACTGAAACCTCTTTGACTCTACTTCCCCCTGTGCCTTTCCTTCCAGTTTCTTCCTACTGGTTGTGGGCCGAGCTCTCAAGTCTCTTGTCATGGATGTACTGACACGGCTGAACAAGACCTCTTCCCACCCCTCATTCAGATCAGGGGGTGGAATGTGAGGAGACAGAAGAGGTGACACAGAAAATGGAGCAGAGACGGGAAAAAGGCAAAGATGAAAACCAGGATGATAGAGTGACAAAGCTATTATACTCAGGTATAGAGCACTTCACTCTCAGGAAAGTAGGTAATTTGGTGGCGTTCAATAGAATGATTAAGGAAAGATAAGGACTATCACCTAATCTAATTTATTTAATAGGGAAAACTGAAAAAGCTAAATAGGATGGCTGAATAAGGAAAATAAAAAAAAAGTATGTGCATTAGGTATCCTTTGTACAGCATGATCACAGAGGATGCTAGTCAGGTACCTGAAGCCCACTGTACCATATCGTGAGACACAGACCTCAAAATGCTCTAGACATAAGGTGACCACCTAAAATGCACATAGGGAGGGCAAAAGGCAAGCAACGGGTGGCAGAGGATAAGAGGAATTCCCCAGATGGAGACAAGTGGGTGCACATCTATCTGGATGATTTTTTTCTACCATGTGCACTTAAGCAAATATTTAGGAACAATGGGATGAAAATGAGCATAATAAAAAAGAGAGTGATTTCCTTGGAAGCTGTTCTGACTCTGAAGGCTGCCTCTGACCCAGGCAGAAGCTCCCTTGCTTCCATATGAACATTTAAACTAGAGTGAAGATTGTATTTGAGGAAACAATCGTGAAACATGTATTACCTAGGGAAAGGACATGCAGTGATCGCTGGCCCTTAGAGAGGAACCTCCTAGGTCTTGCTAGTTCAGCTCTGATTGGCACCGTCTCCCTCTCCTCCTCCTTTCACACACAGGCGCGTGAATGATGTTGAGGCTATTAATCAGCATCAAGTCCCCAGAGCACCTCCTGCTCTGGAATGCCACTGATGAGCAGATGGGATTTTTGGCACGAAGTGACCTGGCATGAAAATGAGCAGAGGAGAATAGTAGAGGGGAGGGGGAACTGCCTGAAGCTCTCCATTTAAAAGACTGGAGGAAAAGAGATTTTTCTTCTCTGCTGATACCATATTCCAATTTACAGTCATATAAGGAATTATCAGAAGCCACCTGTGCACATCAACACAAGCCAATTTCCTTCCTTAAGAGCCTGGTATATCTAACATTTGCATAGACAAATCTAAATTAACTTGGGTAATGCCAGCACCTACCTACAGTAGCTCAATATGGGTTAACTAAAAAATGTTTACTCAGCCTCTTGGTTAGGCTTTGCAGCTCACACTGATGTCCAGGCAGATGCCATGCTAGGAAGATCCTATCTGGCTATTTTAAGCTAGTGTGGCCACATCTGTATGAACTGCAGCAGTGGCAGCCTAGAAAAAATGCCTGACCCAAAGTCTTTTGAAGCTTATTGCTCATTGCCCTTCCACATATCCTTTTGCTCAGAAGATAACAGATAGGCTTCCCCCTGACACTCCCAAAATTCACATACAGGAGGTGTGGGCTCACAAATCCTTCAGTCATGAAATGGGCAAAACACCTCAAGAAGGTTTTCCACATTAGGAATTACAGGAATTAGTGTCACTGTGAGTGCCAAGAAGATTCAGTTCTTATGGGTCAATGGACATTCAGTTTTAACTCTCTAAATCTCACTGGTGGTAGCAGAAGCTGGGGAGACACACCCCAAGTTACAATCCGCACCTTTAGAGTGCTACAATGCTGAAAATCACTGTTACTCATCTTGGATTCAAATGTGAATATAATACTTGAAACAGCAACAAAGACTATTAATCTTAGTCATATTTCTTCTTTTTTTGAGAAATCTTACATCTTGTTGCAGTTACTAAATTGAAAACACAAAGGCAGAACACAGAGTTAGTCTGGCAACAAAGCAGTCTGTGCGCGGGCAGCCTGGGAGATGAGCACCTGCTCAGGGATCATTAGTGAATGGAGATGGAAATACTTCACTGCCCCACGCTCTCACTTCACACGCACTTTGAAGAGACATGTGGTGCATCGTTTGGTGATGCACATGGCATGGTAACGCTTCTTTCTATAGCTCATGCCATACAAGGCTCGCAAAACAGTTTACAAATACTAACAAATGAAGCCCTGTCTCTACGACATCAGTGTTATCATCTCTCTTGATTTTATCGTAAGTCTCACAACTTTACTTGTTCTACTCTGTTTTATGTGAAGCCCTAATTCTCAGAAGTCAACTGATACGCAAGATCCGTAGCTATATAATTGGGCAGGGGTTGGTGAAAATCAAGTCTTATGATTCAAAAATCTGAAGGTAATTGAAAAACAGTTTCCACTTAAGAAAATAAAAAAGTCTTGCTTCTTAAGTCAATTCTCTTATTGCATGGCTGGCTTCTGATTTCTAATTCTTGGGCTGGTAAATTGGAACATTTCTCCATTAATGGGCAAGTACTCTTATCCCTAGCTGGCAGATCAGAAAATTACAAGGCAGCACTAAACCTGGCGACAGTATAAGTGAGTTTTCAACACAGCTAAATTCCTGTTACATGCTGCAGGGTTGAATTGTGCCTGTAAAAAGGGCAAACGATGCATTTAAGAACAAAGCGTGGGCAAAGTCTGAAGTAAAATCCAACTATCTTACTCTCAGTCCAGTGTCTCAACCAACAAACATGCTCTTGTCTAAACACAGAATTCAGCAAAAATCCTCCTATTTTTAAAGAAAAATCTGCAAGCCCACCTGCAGAGCTATTTGAGGAAAGAAAAAATTAGTAAAACACATTGGAGTGTCTCATATCTAATTAGGGAGCTGAAGAAGAAAATAATTACATTTTTAGAGCACTTTGAAGATATTGCCTCCTATTTAGATTGCAATAAAGTAGGAAAGGTTTCCTAGCCCGAGCAGCAGCAAGAACAACAGCAACAGTTAGAGACCTTCATGCTGCGAGCCAGTTCAAAAGACAGGAGCAGACAACAGCAGGAGTAGGGAGCTGCCCAGGAGCTAAGGAGTTAAGCAGATTTCATTCCCATTCATTGCACATCCTTAAAAAGTCATTATAGATACATCTCTAGCATAGCTGGGACCCGGAGGCCTTTTGTTTAGCTTGCAGCGTACGACACGAGATGGAGCCCACACCGTGTTGTTTAGCGCCTGCTGAACAGGATGATATGAGTTGTTTCATGCAGTGAGAAGGTTGCACATCATTCCCAGTGAGTAGATGGCTACTGACTTTTCACGGACGATACCTTGCTGTACAAACAAAGCAAGAATCATACACTCTCCCCTGCCTCATCCTGCTGTCCGCCTCCATCCCATTTCCCCCTGCATGGGACTGAAAGCTAGAAATCTGGAGGATCAGAGCAATTGGTTTACACCATCTGAACATGAAGGAAAAGAAACAGCAAAACAAAAATTAAGCAAATGCAAAGAATAAACAAGCTCTCCCTAAAAAAGCTTCAAAAATAAAGAAGCCTTTGCAGGCAATTTAATTTCAACACCTATCTTAAGGGAATAAGAGGACTGGATGGCGTTAAGGTCCATAAAGCAGATTATAAACTGTTACACAAGAGCAACACCATATATTGTAACGTGCAATTTTATAGAGGCCTTCAAATGAAAATAAAACACTGGGTAGCTGGGGCTCTCTTACGTGCCTGCAAAAAGTCAGGAAAGAAGAAATTGTATCAGGAGTTTATAAACTGCAGAGGAGAAAGAAGGCACAAGAGAGAAAGAGCTAGTAAACATTTTATTTTAAAATACCACTTTATTTGTTTCAAAAATAATTTATTTCCCGGTTAAACAAATGAGTAAGGCTTCTGTGAGCTCTCTTCAAGGCGTAACTGTTAAGTAATGGAAAACACCCCCTTGAGTAATATGTAATTAAGGCAGGAAATAGGGAGGGATTTTAAAACCAAAATACCCTACACAAATTAGTTACTAGCCATCTCTCAGATGTCTTCTTTTCTCTTTTTAACCCTGGGGAGGAGAAGGGGTGAAAGAGATAAAGAAAGTAGGAACAAAATTAGAGAGAACAATGTTTTGCCCTTCCTTGCATCTGTCAGGACAGGAGTGAAAGTTTTTCTTGGGAAGTGAAGGTCAGGGGAGACAGCTACAACATCCGGGTGTGCAGATCCAGAAAACCAGAGGTCCTCAGACTTCCCATGATGGAGGAGCTTGACCTCACGTACCCTGCATTGATCCGCTGGCTTTTCCACACATAAAAGATGATCAGATTGAAGCTAGGCAAGCTTGCCCAGGGGATTCTGCCTCTAAGCCTCTTCTGTTTGCCCCCAAATCGGCAGACAAGGAAAGCAAATTTGTCAGAGCCACAACATGGACACCACGGCCGAGCTTGCTGCACGTGACTCTTGCGCTTGCTGCTGCAGTGCCTTGTGAACTGGCATATTCACAGATCCCACCTCCCCGTAAACCAGAGCTGAACTCACGAGAATGAGCACTGAGTTTATGCCAGATAAGGAGGACCTTTACGGACTGTAAAAAACTCTGTGTGAGCACAGAGTACCCCTCCCAAACAACCTATAGCTTCCGGGGATGTCACTGTTATCACCAACACCACACATATCGACCACACAAAACTAAGCAAAGTCACCGAGGACAGAGCCCAGGCCCTTCTGATTCCAGAAGCGCAGCCCCTCGCAAACTGAGCCAAAGAAGCTTTCCCTGAGTGAGACCTACAAAAACACAGATAAGCAGTTTAGCCTCTCTACAGTAGTTAGTGGCACCTACTGGCACTTCATTACAAATGCATTACTGGCTGTAAAACGGTGAGAGACTGAGACAAGCGCGCGGCTTTATTACCCTGGGCTGCGTGACCTCCCCGTCACCAGAAGCACTGGAGGGAATTGCAATGGGCGAGCCAAAGGCTGCTGAGGACACGACAGGATGGAGAGGACTCCTACAACAAACAGCGCTGTCCCTCATTCCTTCTTGGAGTCCTCCTCCTCCCCCAGTTAGACCAGCGGTGCTCACAGCGATGTGACACCAGGAGGGGCCCCATCCCCACAGCGCTCCGGGACGTGCCCTGTTTCACCTGATGGCTTTGTCTCCTCCGTGCAATCCCCAACAGGCCACTGCCATGGGGCTCAGGCTGCACACCCCTCAGAGTGGGGGCCTTTTCTGGTACCTCTGTGAAGAGACATGTATGGCTATAGTATAGTACCAGCATGACGGTGGCGCTGACACTAGATGACTGGGGCAAGACCAGAACCATCCAAGTACTTTAACGTGACTGCTGTTTGTCGTGGTGCTTTCTCTCTGATGCAGTTTCATTACCTGCAAATCCCAGTACTGCTGAGCTCTCCGCTGGCATGGGAGCACTCTGCAAAACTTGTCTTTCAGAACCTTTTGAGAGACATGGAACAGATGTAGGAAAAGGGCATTATTTTCTGGAGGAAATTGTTAACCCTCAACTGCCTCTGAATGTAGTGAAGGAACCGAAATACAGGGCGCTGACTATGGCCATCTGGAACATGTGGACGGGGTTAATGAGAGGACAGAAACCATCCATGCACGTAAGGAATAAAATCTGTCCTGCAACTGAACAGTTTCATAGATCAAATCCATTTTTAAGAAAGTAAGTTTATTGTTCTCCCTTTCCGCAATGGGAAACAATAGTCTGTCTTCTTTTCTCTCTTCATTTCAGCTTCTCTTTTTCTCCCCATCAGTGGCTATTTTGTGCCTGCGTGGACCACATTCCCGTGTAGTGTAAAATCCTCTGACTGCAAAACAGAAGGTCGCAGCAGAAATACCACTGGCACCGAGTGCCAATTCCCTCATTTCCTCCTCTGTTTCTTTCTCTCCATGAGTCAAGCTCTCTCTCCCTGCTTCCACACATGCACACAGCACGGCACAGCACACTTTTGCATAAAAGTAACATTTTGTTAAAGCAGCCCGAATTCTAAGTGAATTCCTTCTCCAGCTTTTACCCTAACGCTACTCTCTTGTCCTAAGACATGTAGCTTTCATGTAGCTTTTCTCTAGGTAGTTCCAAAATAACACCACTTCCTAACTGTACCATATGGCTGACAAGGGACTGCCAGCCATAGGTCACACTCAGACGAATTCCAGCAAAGGCTTAGTCTCTGCAAAGAAACATTTGAGAACCTTTTATTAACACTGCTGTTTGCATTAAGCTATGGGGTCACAAGCTCAAATAACAGGAAACATTTGCCAAGGAGGCAAAAGACAAGACCGGCAGCCCAGCTGAGGTCTAAATCCCCACTGTTTTACTCTGGGTTATGGTTTCGAAGCCTTCATGCCCCTTTTTTAACTAACTAGCTTTATACACCTCGTAGTCCTACTACTAAGATTAATTTCCTTTCTTTAATTCTAACCACCCAGCTCAGTATTCCCAAATGCACTCACATAGGAAGAGGTAACTATGCAATGACAAATCTGTCTTTTTGTTGTTCATGTCATTTCATCTTTCACAGATGCCAGTCCTCAATATCATATGGAAGATAAATCATCGTCTCCCAGGAGTCCATAAGAACAGAGCCAAGAAGCTTATTCACTTGAGACCTTGTTTATCTCCAGTTCTGATGATTAACACGGTGAGCAATGCATAGCAAGGAGGGACTGATGCAATCTGGGTTAAAACCAATATTCATTAGGTGACAGTAATGACCCTCACTCTTTCAACAGAAGCGTACAGATGCTGCAGGTCAGAGTGTTGCTTTACTCGTGTCTTTTATTTCAAATGAGATAATGCTGGTGAAAAGCGCTATACTGACAGCCTTAGAGATAGAAGTCCACCATCTGCATATCACAGGTAACACAGGAAAGCAACAGCGGTGATCAAACGTCTGGAAAACATGACCAATGGGTCAGAGTTTGAAGGGAATTCAGGGTATTTAGTCTCCAGAAAGCTGAAAGGAGATACAGCAGTCTTCAGACATGTGAAAGGTGACTGCAGAAAGGCAGGCAATAAGCAGTTCTCCTTCTTCAAAGGGAACAGGACAAGAAACAAGTTTGAATTGATTGTGGTGAGCAAGATGCGGGTTAGACCTTAGGAAACTGTCTCCAGTGGGGGCTCACCATGGGAACAGACTGTCTAGGCTGACCGCAGGGCTTCCAGGGCAGAACAAGTCATGCAAACATCTGGCAGAACGGGTGTGAGTGTGGCTGGTCCTGCCTCCGTGCAGGGCGATGGCCTGCCTGGCCAGTGGTGATCTGATCTAGGCCTTCTTCTTGTGACTCTCAGATGCCATCATTATAACCTTTGCCTTGCCAATGTGCTTGTACCCTCAACTGAAGACACCAACACCAAAGTTGACGGGCTGTCTCCCTGTCCGTACCATTCAGCCTGTGGTCATACTGCTCAAAGTGTCGCCAGAAATGCTAGCCAGTGCAATTTGCACTTCAGTGTTGTTGGCGTCTTTCTGTTTGCAAAAGAACTGAGATCAACTAATGCACAATATGGCAGATGATCATTACAAAAAGCCTGAAACAAACCAGAAGGGAAAGGAATCACTTCCAAAAAAATGGCTCATGATGCAACAAGGGGGTGTTAAAGGACACCTGGACTCCAGGGACATTCAATCCACAGTTTGGCCCAACAAAATTGCTGTGCACAGCTGAGAGAGAGACTTGCCAAGAACTTCTCTGAATCTGTTTATAGCCTTACCATAATCCTGGCAACTCCAGACATCTCTGAACTACACTTGGTGGCTATGGACCACAGTCCTTCCCTTTTGGTTATGTCCCTTGTGCTTAAAACATGAGGTGTAAGGACTTACAAGCCAGCAATTCAACTTTGTTCCGGTCACTTGGTTACAAAGACTTGGTGGCCCCTTTCCTCTACAGAAGTAGTCGTAGAGACTTTAGCGACCACTTGCAGCTCGAGGAACAGTGGTCAGCAGTGGAAAAATTGGTACACCTACCCATGCATTGTGGAGTGCGTAATGGCAAAAAACTGATGAGAACACACAAAAAAGCAATTTGTTAGAGCTCGCATTTGATTCCAGAAATGTTACCATGAGCCTCAACAAAGTAAAAAAGGCCTTTATTTTCACCAGTGCCACCATCATCCCTGCTGTGATTGCCACTGGGACTCGGTGATCCTGGAAGCAGAGTGGTAGGAATAGTCTCTGTGATCTCTGGCCTAAATGTCTCTGGCTCCCAGACACCACCTTCTGCCTTCTGACCACAATGTGTTGGGAGAAGCAGGAGGAAAACAGAAAGATGTTGGTATCAGTGACAATGGTCTCTCTGCTGAGAATGATGAAAAATAAAGAAGATGGTATTGACACATCATGACTACAGTGATGATTATATTGCCTGGAGTTAAACAGAGAAGGGAATAAATCAGTCTTCTGTCACTGACAGGCATCACAAAAGGAGTCTGTAAAGCACATGTAAGTAGCACTCAATTTTCCATTTTGACTATTTCTCCTCTTCCAAGTTCCCCCACCTCTGAAGTTGTCTGTGAGTGCAAAGAGAAGTGGTACTCTCCACTCAAGGATAAGTTGACAAAGTTAATTTCCTTTATCTGCTCCCAAATCCCTGATTCATCCACTGCATCTTAAAAGGCAGTTACTAAGCCACTGGTCTAACTAAGACATTATTGTTATTAAAGCAGAGTCTTTGGCATTGTGGTGCAAATTAGCATAACGGCATCACACCCTGTGGGGGCATTAAAACAACTGCTTTTATCGTTCCAGTTTAGGTCTTCAGAGATGGAAGCCTCTGATTGTGAAACTGCTCTCAAAAGTCTCATTGAAGTTACCCTGCTGTGTCCTATTAGGATGAACCAAACTCCAAAGACCAAATTTGTGATTTTCTTTAGATAATACTGAAAAGATCCAGCATGTCCTACCTCTCTTAAAACATTAACTCATTTACAACAACCTTGGTCTTCCAGTTCTATAGATACATTCTATCACAAAATGATGATCTGGTTAGTTACAGTGACTTGCAGCAGGCAAAAAGCCAGTATATAAGTGGTTGGTCCTGCACTTTGTAAACTGCCTAAAATGCAAACTGAAATTATTCTCATACGCAACTGCAAGAGAGTAAGTTCCAAATCAGCAATTTTTCAGTTGCTAAATAGCTATATATTATGCACACACATGCCATCATTATTTTTTTTTTGCAAAGAATAGGAATTTCCTCCGAGTTCATGAATGTGAAGATCCCTGCTACACAGTCAGACTGAGAGTTCCCTGCTTACAGGAGGGACCAGCCCTATGGAAATGCCCTAACTAGACCATACAACTGGGGAAGAAGTTCCAGCTCCAGTTCTTTCTAATGACAAGGTCATTAGAAAGGCATAGTCCACTTTAATTACCTGCAAGTAGACTACTTGGTTTGTGAACATACTGGACAATGTTGCAGAGACACGAGTTGGCTCTGTCTAGCTCTATATAGATCCAACCAGCTTACCAGCAGGGGTAACCATCATATAACACACACTGTCCTTCTTCCAGACCAAGGCTGAATCTGTGTGCGTGCTCAAGCACCCATTTTTTACGTACATAGCTCAAAACAAGGTTTTCTCTGCCCTGTCAGTTGCATAGAGGATCCTTCATTTCTGTGCAGAACATGTCTCTGCTGATGGAGCAGTCAAGAAACCTTTAAGCACAGAAGTTCACCCTGCAGGACAAGGCCAGTCCTAACTTCTTTCCCAAGACTCACTATGCTCTTTTTAGGCAACTCTTCCAGCCCGGCTGCTCCGGGAAGTCCTGCCCAGGGGTGGGATATCCACCAACAAGCTTCCTGTTTCACTGGGTCTGTGCATTTCTAAGCACCGGCTTGTCCCTGGCTAGCAGGCACGGAGCAGGACAGACCAATAAGCTTGGTCAAAAACACCCAAGCTAGGACTGGAGCTGGTTCGCTTTTGAGAGTGGAAACTGTCGTATGGTCTGTGGTTTTCCATACCTGGAATTCACGTTAAACGAGATATTGGGGAGATTTCAGTGTACAGTTAGTATTGACACATTGGTGCAATTAGTAGAGTGAGCTTTCAGTACTGTTCCCCTGACTATTTTAGCTGTATCCACTTCAAAACAGGTAGCTCTTTTTCAGGCCAGACCAATTCAAAAGAGAATTGGGCCCTTCGATGTAGGATTTCTCTTGAAGCCTGGCGCTTGGATCTTGCTAAGTTTAAGTGGTTAAGAATAGCAGCTGTAGCATTTCTAACTCTGGCCTGGGGACTCCCTTTCCACCAGAGTGCTCTGCTTCTCAGTGCTAGAGTGAATATCGCTTCTATTCCTGGCTTTTGAGTGAGTCTCCCAAAACCACTGAATTCCAGCTGTGACACTACTGCACAGGGTGGCAAACTCCAGTGCACAGGTTCCCCAGAGATGTATCACAAACCATGTGTGTCTTGCTGAGCATCAGCTCTTTGTTTGCAGGGAGCTGCCTGTTCACAGAGTGCACATACCCCCTACCTAAAAATACATTGCATGCCCTCTTAAAATTACCTTTTTTCTTGGTAGGCAGTTGCTGCTGCTGTCACAAGGAAATAATGCGTTCTTCAGCAATTGAGGGAGCTTGAGCAGGATGGCAAATTGGAAGGAGGAGTCCACAAGCTACTCTCTTTACATTAAAATATGGTCTACAGTTGTGAAGGAGACTGAGAAGACGTGCAGTTCAGTAGCTGAGACGTGGTCGATGTTATGAATTACACCTAGTCCAAGATGAATAACAAGTCTTGCTGTAGTCTGGCTCAAGTGGACCACAACAGAACACGTTATCACAAGAGGCTAAATTCCATTTCCACTCAAATTAGAGTGTTTGGATGAGAACATCATACTGTGTGTTTTCTAAGCTGGTAGGTAGGTGATACAAAGTCACTTTTACACTGTTTGCCTCTGCTTTCCTCCTGCCTTGCATTTATGTAGCTGAAATATACTGTTTTCCTGTTTCGACTTTGCCAGAGAAACTATGAGCAGCTCCAGTTTGCGTGTGCATCTTGCAGCCCTAACAATTAGCCCCTAAAAGAGCTGAGGAGGCAAAGAGGCAGTATGTCCTGCCCCTTTCTTCAGCTGTCCTGAAGACAGCCTGAGCACACCTGAGAAGCTTCCTTAAGAAAGTACATCTCTCAGACTAGCAGCAGACCTACCGCCCAATACTGCTAACGTACCTCCGTAACCTAAAATCCATGATCAAAACAACAAATACTGGCCTGTGGTGTCAGCTCTCCAGCTACTGTGATGACAGCTCAGAATGAGCTGGCACCACACACAGCCTTGATATGAAGGTAGAATAAAATATGAGGCGGGAAGTGAGAATATCAAAAGGAAACATGAGAGGATGCTATGCAAGGCAAGGCTCTTTGAAAATATGCTGAAGGACTGCTTGTGAAATAAGAAAAGTTTTCAGCTTCCCACTGTGAAACCTCTCTCTCTTGCCCTGCGATGGGGGCTCAGTAGGGACTGACCCACGCTGGGTAATTTCCATCCTGTTGCCTGCACAGCTCTCTCCTACAGCCTGACAAATGATCTTTATGATAGCCTTGCAAAAATAATGACAAATGAAAACCAACTGCAACCCAGATGAAGCAGTGAAATGCTGAATTCCTGCAAAGTGCGGTAGGCAGCACTAGCAGGGAAAAGGCCTTTGCAAAAGGAAGCCGAACAGAGAAGACCACTGGCAGACAGCAGAATGGGGCAGGTGAGTTGGGTGGAAAGAGTGAAGGAAGGCACGTGGCATCTGCAAATGAAGAAAAAAGAGCTGGGTAGGAGGCAGGAGAACAAGGGCAGGGCTGATGCAGCCACGCAGCCCAATTCACTTAAATGGTAGCTACAGTGGCATAAACCTGAGCAGTAATGGAGTGGTGAGTCAGTCCCTCGTAATTAGCCCTAGCTAAAGCAGGTACGGGATAGAAATAGCAGAGCAAATTCTGTCCTGTTTGCACTGACGCAAATCCATAACGCGTAGTTTTAAAATTCGTATTATCAGTGTTTTGTTCAGAAAGGCTAAATAAACCCTATACTGTATAGGCAACGGGCTTTTGTAACCACATGGAGAATCCTACAAGCTTGCCATTTTCCTTTTACAGTACAGCCATTTTCAGATCTTCAAGATTAATGTCATGGGGGTTTCCATATTTCTAGTAGTATTGCAGGAGGCGTCACAACTAGAAAGGAAGTTATTTCTCACGGCACAACACAACCACTAAAAACCAGCATCAGACTACTTTCCATTCAATACAACCTATTTACTTGACAAGTAAAATGTTTCAATACAAGTTGAGAACTATATTTCTTTGATGACAGATAGATTTTAGTGGGGAATTTTCGTCAACAGCTATTTTTACAGAAAAGAGATAGCCCTGTGAGTCAGGACACTGACCTCTGGGAACCTGAGTTCACACAAACTGAGCACAATGAGTTTGATAATTTCATTCTCAGCCCAAAAGAACATCAATAGATCTCATAAACACACATCCTTATCCAATGTGAATGGTAACTTCTTCTCAAGGCCTAGGAGTGGAGCACAGAAGCAGTTACTGCAAGTGAAATTGCCTAGCAGATTTATTATATTTGCAATGGGGTCTTTCATCTGTCTACCACATGGTAGCATACCAGTGATATCACCTCTGTTCCCTAGCTAATTTAATGAGAACTAAATACAGTCATGATGTACTTGCCAAAGAAGAGACACCTTTCATCCTTAATTGGTGATTAGGCCATTCAACCTCTATGATCTCTCATGGAAACTGAACTACAGTCAATGTTCTGCTATCAGGAGTAATGGGGGAGAGGTTGGGTTATCCCAGATAACACAAAATTAGTCTTGCTAAATCAGTCAGGAATGTGATACAGAAACATCCTGGGGTCTCTGTATGGAGCCAGCTTAAGTCCAAATAGGCTTATTAACTCCAGATGAACCTTATCCCTCCTGGACTAGATTACTTGCCACACAACCTCTGGGGTGGGCTGTACCTCCATCATGTTTCATAGTGTTCCTGGTGCCAGGAATCCTTGTGCCAGGCAGAGGACAGAGCCTCTCCATGCCTCCAGCGTTGGCTACGTGTGGAGCCTGGATGGAGCTTCTAAAACCAGCTGAATCCACAACTGCTCCATGCAGAATCACTCTCCTGCCACTGCTCCCTTCCCCACTACCCCCGAGTCCAAGAACACCGCAGAGACACCAAAGCGATTGCACTCTTGGTTGAGGTGATATGGCCCTGGATGTAATGCAGCTTCATGCACACAGTGCCGTGCCTCACTTCTTAATAACCTTTCTGGGTTCAGGCTGCTTCTAGATCCAAACCATAGATAATCAGGAAACACCTTCCTACGTGTTCACCCTGCATCTTGCGGCAACAGAGGCAAGACTGGGCTCTCCCAGCCACTGAACTCACAAGGAGAAATGCGAGCCTTCCCAAACCACTCCATCCATGCTGACAGACCCCAAACAACACCCGCCGACATGCAAAGCTGAGCCCAAACTTCTCTCAACAGTGGAATAGAGAAGCAGAAATGACACCGAGGTAAAGGTGGAATTTATCTCTTGGAAAGTGGAAAAATCAACACAGCGCATTCCTTGCTGTCAAGCTCATCAGCTCTGGGAAGGTATCTGTTCCAAAGATGCTACCCAAAGGCATTTATCTCACAGTTATGAGTACAAGCCAGTAGCTTATCTTTGGATGACAGTTTTTTACAAAAAATACACCCCATTCTAGCAGAAGGTCAGAGCAGAGATGTGAGGGGAAATAAAGGAATGGGAGCAACAGAGAAAGGGAGGCAAGTGAAGGGGCAAGGACAAGGAGCAGGGGCTCATCGTTTCACTCTCACACTTCCCATTTGGAAGGACAAAAAGGTGGGGAGGAACTTTTTTTTTTTTAAGTCTTCTATCAGTTATTCTTCCTGACTTAAAGCCTTCAAAAATCAAAAATCAAATGGGCTCAATGGTGCAGGCCACCTGCTGAGCCAGAGAACATTATGCCAAACTGACCTCCAAATGTACAGGTTATTTACAAACTAATGGAGGCAGCAAGCAATTCCACTGCTACAAAGGCTCTTTCCAGCAAGAGGCAGATCAGAAGACATCACAGGCTGATTTAATAGATCATCAAAGGCCAGCAATTGAATTATCACGTCAGACATCAATCTCACTCCTCGGTCAGTCTTTATTACAGAGAAACAGTTATAGAAGGACCTCTGTGAAGAAGCCAGAGAAAGACCTGCATTTCAAAGCAGTGGGGGAGTCAAGGTGGAGAAATTATAGCTGTGATTCACCAGAAAAGAAAACTGCTCGTTTCACTCAGGAGGAATTACTGACCAACCTAGTCAGAAGAGGAGGCAGGAGAGCGGGGTGGCAAGGGGAGCAGTGCTTAACTGCTCTTTGGATTTTTATCGGTGTGTAAATGTCTTCCTTGTCCTTTACTAAAGACTCGGCAGTATCTTTGGAAGGACTTGCAATGGAGTCTCCTCCTGGAGAAAAGGGAAACTTAATTCCATCTGAAACTCATCCTCCTTCTTTCTAATTCTCCTCATTAAAACAAGAACAGATGTCAATAACAAATGCATCTCCGTCTCTTAAAGATACTTATTTCCTGCTCGGGCCCCAAGCCTGGAAGATAACAAATGTTCTCAACTGCTACTGGACAGTGAATCTCAGAGGAAGCCCTTGGGAAGGATTAGACACCAAATGTCACCAGTCCTGATTAACTCCCCACCACTGACTGCCACAGAGAGCTTGCAGAGAGAAGGTTGGGATTGGGATTCCTAGGGGTGGGTAGGAAAAGGCAGACTAGGGAATGCAAAAACAAAGACCTCAAACAGATTAAGGAAATCTTTCCTCAACCCAAATATGGTATTTTGATAGGACTGGAGCTAGTCCCATCAGAAATGGTGAAAGAGGAAAATTAGACCCATATGGGGGCCTGGGAAAACAGGGGAAAACTTTGAAGACTTCCATTTCTGACCTTCTATGTTTCACCTTCCTGTACAACAATTTTCTTGTCTTCTTGGTCTTTTAGAGCCAGAGCCTACAGGGTGATTTAAACGGTGTGTATTAATGCAGCATTTACACTGTATGCTACCAATCAGCTACCTGAAATACCCACTCAGAAATGTGTAGGTGTGGGGATCAAAACAGGAGAAGCAGAGTTTGGAGGAGTGCATTTGGCTGAAGTTGTGGGTGGGAAGTCTAGGCCTGACTCTCGGCAGAGTACAGCTTCAGGGAGGCTGAAGACTGAGACTAAAAATCCTTTTCTACAGGATGTTGCATGCTAATGAAATGATGGCAAAGCGTGGTATTCAGGGGGAGCCTGGTCACAAGTCAGTAACTGAGTCTCACCACCCAGCCCTGGCCTTCAACCACCAAGGACCAACCTGGGATATTCTGTGACAAAAAAGTAAATATAGAAAGGTCTAACAGTATAGAAGCCTAAATGGAAAAAGAAAGCATCGTTTTTACAGAACACTGAAAGGTCACTTTGCCCTTTCATGTGTTGTTTTTGCAACTCCTAGTTCCTCCTAACCCTGACAGCACAAGATGGAAGAGGCATACGTGTAAAATACACGTGGTTTAAAAAAAACCAAACAAACATACCAAACATCAAGAACTTCCCTGGAATAATTGGAAATCTAGGATAAAGTTGAAGAAGAGATAAAGGATAAACACACCCTGTTCCGCCTCCCTCCCTCCTCTTCCCCCAAACACACCCGGCAGGAAGAGGCAGGTAACAGACTTTGTCAGCTCCTGATCCACACGCTCGTTTTTGATGGCAGAGAGAGAAATTAGAAATTCAGCTCTCACCCACCTTCACCCACCCACTGGAGCTGAAAGCGATAGTTCAAATTGAAGCAATGATACTTCCTTTTAGTCTCCAGGGGGGTGGAGAGTTTTGGGGGTGGGAGGCACAATTTCACACTGTCTTTTTTTCTTTTTTTTTCTCTTTTTTTTTTTTTTAGACCAAGTGTGAGACAAAAAAAGCTGTATTTGTTTTGTTGGTTTATGAAAGGTGTGGAAATAACCGTTCCATGGGATAAGTAAAGAGCTGCCTCCCCCTTTCCACCAAAGCTACTACACCTACAGCCCGTGAAGAGCAGAAACCAGCAGGAATTGGGTTATGGGAGTGCGAAGGGCAGGAATATCCTGTTTTTAATTCAGAAGTCGTCGTCTCTGGCAGTCTTTTGCCTCTCTTGTCTCTGCTGGTCTCCATGGCAACAGCAGCCCGGCAGAAGCATCCTTCTCTCCCAAGCTCCAACACAGACGAATTCAAGCAGGGGTCAAAATCAGCCCCTGCTTTCAGGAAAGCAAGAAAACGTGCTGTCTTCCTTCCTCTTCCTTTCCACTGCCGTCTTCCGATTTTTTTTTTCTTTTTGGTGCATTTGGGTGGGGGCTAACCTATCACACTTATTTTTCCTCAGAAAACAGCAGAGAGAAATCTGTTTTATTTTCAGGCGTCTCTCTAGACAGCCCGATCAGCCATATTGCGTGGAAGTCAGGATGCTTGTGAGAGAGACACGCCAAGAGAAACCCAGGCTGGGACAGCGGGCTCCAGCCTGGCTGCCAGGACACACGTGCCACGCGACACGCTGTGGGAGGGCTGCCCAAGCAGTACCCGCACTGGATTTATGAATAAGAGCAGAGGGTGCACCACTGAGCCATTAATAAGTGCTGCATTGTTATTTGTTGCCTTGTTATTTAAATATCTAGTTTGAAAATCCAGGAAAGTCAACTGACATTGTCCAAATTCACAACAGAGATTTGTTATTCTCCCTTTGCATTTCTTCTGCTGCAAATGTTTCAGATATCTGGTCAAAGAGCAAAAGCACTACTGGAAAACCTATTCCAGGGACAAGTCAGCCGTGCAGCAGATAGCAGCAACCTTCATTGAGCGAAAAGTCCCACACTACTTGGACAATACTCAGAAAGAATGCATTAGCCATAATCAGAATCAGTTTGCAAACAGAAATGAACCATATTCACTGAATATTTTATCTGGAGATAAAAATTCTCCCAGTTCTTTTTCTGATTTCTTTGGATTTGACAATAAGCTTTGCTTAAGACTGCAGAGACATAAAGATAAATGGCTAAATGGCTCAGTGTTTTCTGAACACCTCTGTCACCACAGGGCACTCATGAATATAAATATAAGGGAACAACATTAGTTCTACATCCAAAACACATTACCCTGTGCTGTGTGCTGTTCAACATCTTGCTTTATCTGAAAGAGTCCCGGGAGAGACGGGGATGGCTAAATTGCACCCTTGCTCCTCTGCTGCTCCCCTCTCATTTCCACTTTGCCTTTTATAAATTCACCAGCCCTCTTAATCCCTACCAAAGCCTCTTGCCAATTTTGAGTTGGTACTACGGAGAAGGCTGGAGTCAGAAGATATGCCCAGGTCTGCCCTGGCTCCAAGGTCGAGCTATTTTCTGTCCCACCTTCGATCCTTCCTTCTGTTGCAGGGGTGGGCAGGAGGAGCTGGTGCTGCTGCTGGGAGTCGGGAGAGCCTCAGGCCAACTAACTGTCACTCGTCCGCATGATGGGGAACCACCCCCGGGCAGCGGGAGACTAAAAACTGTGAAACAAACATTTTTAACGCTGTCACCACGCATGATGCTGTGAGGCTCTGCTGCCAAGAAGCGTGGTACCTGATGGCATCCCCGTGTATGGTTCCTTGCTGGAGAGCAAAGTATTTAAATGCTTCTGAAATGTCTCCTGCCTTCTCCCCTTTCTGAGCTGGGAGATGCCGCCAGCTGCCTCTCCCCATCCTCTCATCACCTCCAGATGTGCTCCAGAGAGGGCACTGCTCTCCCACACCAATAAGAGAGGAAAGCTGTCAGAAATACGAATGTGGTCTTTAAGTGTCTGTGGGCCCTACCCACTCTTGCTCCATTCCCACTCGTTCCACCCGCTCCAAAACTTGTTTTCACATGTCAAAACCACTCCTACTCTGCTTCCACAGGTCCCACGTAGTCTTCCTTAGCTTCCACCTGCCTCCCCCTTCCTTCCTCTCCGTCTCCACTTGCCCGACCCACTCCTGTTCCACTTGCGTGCGTCATCCCACTTCTGGTGTGGGGAAGGGTTGACAACCTTAATTCTGAGCTATTGCAGACTCTCCCCGCTCCCCTCCCTTCTCCCTTTCCAACCTTGCACATATCTATTTATATTGATGATGTACTTTAATCTCCCCTTAAGTACTGTCTTGATGGCCTGTTTCTCTAACAAGCGTGCATAACTACTGATTTTGATTACCCGTCTGGTCTCTGCTTCACAAGCAACCATCACGGCAAAGACTGCGAGAACATTTTGGAAAAGCTTTAAAAAAGCCAGTATTTCCTTAGCCCAGAGATCACTGCATGAAGCCCCAGGGGTACCTTTACAGCATTAAAGACAAGATGACCCCAGAGCTTGCATGAGTTTTCAGGTTTTGGGTAAGGGCAGAGATGCCACCAGAGAAAACAAAACATAGCTTTGTTTCCCCCAGATAACCCATATCAAATGAAACCAAGGTGGTTTGGTTTGGGGACACGAAGGATAAGAAGGATTGTGACAAGCTGACAGGATCTTATTCCCTCGCTATACAGCTACGTGTGTGCATGCTACACTGAGGTACGCCTTTTCATGTGTGTGGATTTTGACTGACATCTAGCATGCCAGTTAATAACCTCAAGAATAGGAAAGCCTTGGATGTTTGGTCAGTAAAGCTTTCACTCATAGGCATCCTCAAGCTGCAATGGCAACAAACGTCAATTTATCTCAGAAGGTTTTATTGTAAGAGACACTTGGGATGTCCTGAGAGTGTGTATTGAAAGACAGGAACACACACAAACACACACAGTGTCACCTTTTGCTTTTAAATAATCACAGTGGTATGGTGGAGGTTTTAAATCGTCCTGCTGTTGAAGGGAGAGGTGAGCTGACTGGAAGGAGGTTGACCCAGGAGACGAATTTAGAATTAGAAGCCAAGATTAATACGTCTGTTCTTCTGATTTCCAAAGTAGAAAACAAGGTGGAGAATGAAGAAAGAGGGAGGCTGGAAGAGAAGTGGAGTATATAATTGCCTAATTAACAGGATTTTCTCCACTGATTATAATCACTTTCAAATTAAAGAGGGTTTAACTGCATCATAACCAAAATTTTTCTTATGCTTTTTTGCATTAGAGAAGTGCCAGCAGTGTCAATAAGACCGCCGCAAGGTTGGAGCTCCAGCGACAGAGCTCTCATTAGTGACCTGGGGCCAAATTTTCACAGCTGGCCTAACCTGGCACGACTCCAGCGAAGTCAGCAGATTCAATATGACCTCGAGACTCACTCGCCTACTGTGCTGTGGAAGAGGGAGAGTGGAAATGCAAATCTTACCTGGGTTGTTTGGTAGTGTCCAAGAATGTTCAATCAAACTGCAGAAAGTATTTCAGCAATTATTTTGGAAAAACATACTCAGTAAACCATACGTTATTATGCTATGAGATGGGAGAAAGGGACATGCTTTTCAAGGCAACAGCTCAAACTCCATGAGATGAAAATTTCGTGTTATGCTCCAAACTGCAGCATTTTCATGCATGTTCCTTTGCTGCTGCAAACTGGCATCTGGGCATCTAAACTTTGGATTAATTGCATATTCAGCCAGCATATACTTATATAAGTGAAAACACGCTCCAAATTTGCATACATTACCTTTCAAGCCTATTTTTTTCAAACACAAGCAGGTAATACTGACAAATCTCTTCGAAAGTGTGTCTTTGTGAAACTTCACCTTAGTTCCGGAAAAATTAAAAAATGTTCCAAAACCAGTCAGACATTTCTTTGCACCAAATCTCTGAATATTTCAAAGTGGAGAAAAGCCCCCTTGGATACACGATATCCGCAAAAGGGGCAGTATAGAAGGCTCTCTGCTTGCCCTGATTCGTTTTTTTCTTACAATAGCCACAGAAAGATCCAATGATCGCTCTTTTGCAGCTGAGAGGCACTGGGCACTTTAAATTAAAATCTTTGCGGGTGAAATGGACTTTCATCATTTAGATGTGAAATAACCTTACACTGCAAAATGAAGAGCCATCTTTAAATAACAAACTGATGGCTCCCTGCAGAGAACATAATGCCATACACTGTATTACACCGGATCTTTCTCTTCCTTTGAGAAACTATCACAAACATTATTAACTTCCCAGCAGAAAAGAAAATGAAAATGACCTTAGGAAAATATACTCATATGTCTCTATATTTTACAATAAAAATGCATCTGTGTGCATAATAATATTTTTTACAACTCCACAATATATGGCAGATTGCCCCACCTAAGCACTTATCTTTGAAAAATACAAGAACACGTGAAGACAACACATGTATGCAATGCATAGTGTACATATGTATATCGTACAAGCTAAATTTTTACTTATAACTCAAACACCTACAAGCACAGGCTTGAACATATCTACACACGCACGACTAACATCCATATACCTTACCCTAACAACCAGTAAATATGACAGTAAATGTTCCACGTGCTTACACAATGCCTCTGCACTCCTGCCTAACCCCCCCCCCACACGTGTAGTACACTGTGTTGTGATCGCACAGCTGTAAGGTGAGTTAACATCATTATGCTGTGCGCACCACGGCCACATGCAGACATATGCAGCGTTAAATTCCTATAATGCCATGCAAGGATTCTGTGCCCTTTGTTAAAACATGCACGTGCAAACAATCCCCAGGGAGTAAAAGAAAGATATTACAAATAAGAAATCTCTTTGGGTTACCTAACCCATTCTCAGCTAGTGTAGCATGACTTCTTCTAGATTGCTTCCTACTTATATTGCAGATGACCAACAGGCTCATCTGACCATACACGGAGATGTGAAGCACCTCCGAGGAGCACTGAGAGCCCACAAACATCAAAAAGCCAAGCGCACCTATCAGCCCTGACAGAAGGCAGTATACAGAAGTACATCACCTATGTCTCACATACAGCATTTCCCCCCAGAATAAAGAGATATGATGAATGCCTGACCCCGGTCTCCCTGGGGAGCTGAAATGACGTCTCCAGCTGCCCGTTTATCGCCTCCAGCCCCTGACAGCATTGGCAAGGCCATCCATATTGCTGACATTTTTCTCCACCCTCCCCTCACTGCCACCCTTGCTTGCTATGGCCGGGTAGTCCTGCTAATGTTGCCATTTACAAGAACAGCTGAGACAGTAGTGCTGATCAAGCATTTCTACAATGCCGTTATCGATTCAACAGGCGTACGAAAAGCTGAGGGGTGCTCACAGTTTTTCTGTGCACTTGCAAGAAAGGAGGGAGAGTCGCAGAGCCCAGAGCAGCCTGCCCCTGTGCTGATACACCCGGCTCGCTGCGTCTCCCCAGCACGCACCGTACCCAGGCTCGCCCTGGATGCTGAACACGTCTGCCAACCCCATCAGCAGCTTGGCCCTTTGCCATAAATCAATAAGTTCTCTTTAGAATTCCACCTTCCAAAAATATTTACTGTACATAATTTAATATAATACTCTCCTGGATAAAGAGCTGACATGTTTAATTACCTAGCTCAAGTGCTTTCCTTCTACAGAATACTGTACGCCCAGCCAGGAACACGGACATCACACAGCAGATTTTGAATCTGTTGGGACCTTGGGGTGGGAGAAATTTCAGTCTAGAGACTCTCCTCTGACAGTGTCCTCCCACTCCTACGGTGAGTTTGGGTTTGACCCTAGGAGGGAGCAGCCTCCTGCCCACACAGCTTGAATAGGCTCTGTCTTTGCCTTACCAACACCTGAAGGGTTTTCGGGAAAGCAAGAGGTGCTGAAAAGAAAGCCCATATCTTAATCAGCTCAGCAGATTGCTGTTGCCATTGATTTGATGGTAGGACCACTTATCCTGGAGGGAGTTCTTGACCAAACACCTCTGGCAGAGTTGTATCACCCACTACTGCTTCGTAGATATGAGTGTCCAGGACCTCTGTTCATAGGGCAGCCTAATTACACAGAAGCAATCCACCATTTTTTCCTCACAACTTTTAGACTGTAGTTGTGTTTGAAAACAATTTTTTGGTATCTAAACCCTCATTTGCTCTTCATTTTCATCTTCCATCTCAGCATGTACATACTACCATTTGTCAAATGTGGCATCCTTGCCAAATGCAATGCATGCCCTCCTGTGCTTAGGATGTCATCCTGGAGACCACCACCACTAACGGGGGCTTTGGTTTAGCCTTTCTGCAGTCTCCTTATGAATACACAGCCCAGCCAGGGAGTTTTTATCTCAAGGTCAAGTTCTTTGATCAGTTATTCCATGCTGCCTGCTCCAAGTTGTATTAATCTCAGTGAAAGGTGGGCTAGGAACCAGGTATGGACTGCTGAATACAGGTACATGAAGTGAAGGTGGCATGTGACTGTGAATTCTGCACCAAAAGCCAGAACCAAAGTCACCTGAAGCTTAGTCTAGGTATGTTGAAAGAAGTTGTCCTTTCTTCCCTGCATGATACACATCAGCAAAGTTTTCTTGAGAAATATGTATATCCCAGTTCTACTAGGTTTGTCTCACATTTTCATGAGGAGGTCCCCCAGTGATCAAGGAAGATCACTGCCCTAGCTTTCATTTACATAAGCTGAAATATTTGTGGCTTTTTTAATGACAAAGTATTTCTCCGAGGCTTATTGCTATAGTGAGTAAAATTTTCTCTACACTTGCCAGGAACAAGCAATCCAGGGGTAAAAGTGTTTGAAGCGAAAAGTTGAGTGTAGATATTATCAAAGCCATTCTTTTGTATGTTAATGATACTTGTTCAGCAATTCAGAATGGCAAAATATCCTGGATTGTTTGGGGTTTTTTGAAAACAAAGTCAACTTATTCCTTCAGCGAACCTGATGTACATCCCCTATTTGAAACAGAACTCAAATTCCACCTAATTCTCATAAGAAGCCTTTTACCTTACCCTCAGTGACTTCTGATCTCACTCAGTTAAAGCTTGATGATCACTTCCAAATGCAAATCAAAACCTACTGCTAAAGAGGCGGATGTGTACTTTGAGCAGAAAGGTATAAATTTAGACCCCAAATGTTTTCACAGTAGGGGTTTTGTCATGTTTTCAGACCTGACAAATTTACTCCCTCTCTTGGTAATTCAGGTAGGTTCTCAGCAACGCTTGATTTTTTTGGTTGGCTGCTGTAGGGTTTTTTGCAGCAAGGCAGGTCTTGGTTGATCAGATTGGTCCCTAGCTTGAACACGGTCTAAATCAAAACTTTAGTAAAAGTCTCCCTACCTCCCTTGTCTCTGAGGAAAGTAGAGTGTCTCGCACAGTACTGTGGTGGATCTGACACCTCGTGTGCAGCGCTGCTGTGATGCTGCATTGGGTGCAATGTTGTCACGCATGACATCCCATGGTGACAGCAACACGCATGCCCACAGCTCACAAAGCTGTGAACAGGAGCCGCTATGTAGCTCTTGAAATGCAAGGAATGTGGAAGAATTTGGAACCCCTTCTGCTAAAAGCAGAAGTCTGAAACCTTCAGAATGGCATATCTCCAAAAAGGATACAGAAGCTTATGTTACATGCTCTATCCAGTCATGCACTGTGCAATTTTTCTACACGTAATAATAGATCACTGTCAATGTACCTCAGTCTTCATCTGCAGCGTTTTCTGCTATTCTTGTCCCCAGACTGTCTTACGCAGAGGCTGCCCATCACGCCAAATTTTCTGCTAGTGACAAACATCTCGCATGTAAAAATAGCCCTGAACTAAATATCCTTTTTCTGGCCAGTTCCACGGGGCTGAGAGAATACAGATTGAGAACAAACATTTGGATTTCACAGCTGAAGTTAAAAAAATCCTCCTATCTGAGCACTGTAAAAATCAAGTACTCTTGTAATCTAGATTCAGATCTATTGTCTCCAGATCATCTCTGATGACCAGGTCTACAGAGAAACCACAGATTTGGTTTGCTTGTGACCTAACAACAGCCACTGAAAGCAAAGAGTGGTTTTCTGCTGTCTTCAGAGGTCTGAATCAGGCACTATATCAGATTATAAAACAGATCTAAGACGTAGCCAGTGTATTCACCACTCTATATTCACGTATCCTTGTCTCTAGTCCCTCTTTAAGAGAAGAGAGCTTTGCTCCTCTGTGACATGCTGCGTACCAGCTCCCTGCTTTTCGCACAGGCTAACTCCTACTCTCCCCAGGAATAGCTTATCAGAGTCTCCGGCATTGTTTAGCTGGCTATAAACCAGCAAGCAACTTCTGTCTCCATGGTGAATGATTCTTTGTCATCTTTTCCTCAAAGCTTTCTAATTAGACATCCTGTAATTTGCAGCTTTTCTATAACATATTTGCAGTGGTGTGTATGTGCGTGTGCGCGCATGGAGAATAAAAATTAAAATGTGGCTGTGAATCAGCAGTCTGTAAATAATTGCAATAAATAAACAAACAATTTTTTTTTTTTAATGAGGCATGGACTGGATCTTCCTTTCAGGCAAGCAGCTGGTCATTTTATTGCTTCATCCTTAAATCCCCAAAGCCAATCTGCTGTAACAAAGAATATTATCAGTTTCCACCTATGCTCAACATTATGGGATGACACGTCTGGTTTTGGTGGTCTGTCCCACAGTTTGTGGGTGAAGCAAAGAAAGGATGCAGAGAAAGAGAGAGCACAATAAGATAACATGCCATTTAAGAAAACATTCACCTCCAGTTTAGCATTTCTTCTCTAGTCGAGAGCTGATCAAAATCTCTTAGCATTTACTAGACATCTAGCATCCTTTGTGAAATGAGCTGCTGATTTCATCTGGTTCCTGCTGGACAGGTATTTACCTCACAAAAGCAATCTTTACAGCAGGTATTACTTATCAGGCTGTGGAGACATGCCAAAATAAAAAAGGAGCTAAAAAAATCCACTGAAGGAGGGAGGGGGTAGTGGGACAAAGGAGAAAAGGGAAAAAACAGAACTAGTGATTCAAACGACTGCTTTTCCCACTAAAGATCCAAACAGCTAAACTGTTTATGGCTGTGTCACTGTCCTCCTCGCAACTACTTGGCCACCCAAAACATGGAGACCTGAACACTGGTGCAGTCTCCTCTGACAGATCTCCTGGGCTGCACCAAGGGAGTGAAGAGTGCATTGCCTGGCATACCTCCTTGGGAGTCTCCAAGCATGAAGCTACTTCAAAACCTAGACCTTCCCCATGGCATACTCACGCCTGACAGAGGAATACTTTCTATGACCCAAATGAATGATTGAGGGGTATTCATCCCTTATCCAAAGCAATGAATAAGCTCTCTACTACTGCCTTCTGACCTCCTCAGTAAAACAGTCACATAAAGAAATAATGCTTTTTATACATTACATAGGCTCGTACATACATCATATATGCTCTCTCAAACTTATTTGACATTGCTAGGAATACTGCAAAGAAATACTGAAATTTCATCAGTGTCTCACTCATTCCCTGGCTGAAGTTGTAAACTCCTGCTTCTAATAACGCAATCAACTCCACAGAAATATACTGCATTGTCACAAAGAGGGGCTTACGATTTCAATTTGGGAATAATTAGATGGAACAGATGTGAATGTCAAGAGTATCTGTGTCTGCAAATTCCTCCAATAATGCATCTGATGACCACAAAATGTTTTATGAGGTTCAAGCCTCATCCACAGCTAATGGCTCCCAGTTAATAGAACCAGTCAAAGGGCAAAGAAAGGAGAGGGGGGTGTTCATGAATATTTATGAAGCAAAACAAGCAGCAGAGATATTCCCTTTTAACAGGCTTCATTACTTCTTCCACTCTCCTGATGAAGTAACTGCATTAAAATCCAGGCATTTGAGTGTTTCTCAGCTGCTACTCACAATCAGACTCATAAAATCATTTGAACATATATGTATTTATATCTACAAATGGAAACAGGAAGAATCAGACACACTCTATTCTTTTTAAACAATTTTGTTGCTTGGGGACAGGACCAGATTGACAGACAGCCCTCTTCTGTGCCTAATTCTGCAAGCTGCTGAGTGCCTCCTGAAAACACTTGAGCCTTCTCAGAGCCATGAATGGAAGATAAGGGTGCTGAGCCTCTCTTCAGAGACGTTCAGCACAAGATTGCTCCCTTCATCTTCAAACCAGAGATAGTCTGGGAAGGTTTTACCAACATGGCTTGTGTCCATGCCCTTGGTCAGCATGGCCAGCTTCTAATAGAAGGGTAATTCCTCGTCAGCCTTGGTTTCTCCTTAATGGTTCTGGTGAGAGAACTAATGGGAATGGACCTAAATGTCTATAGGTACGTAAAAACTTAGTAAGATCAAGGCCTACCCACCCTTATTACATCTGGCTATCAATAGCAATGACTTACTACTCTCAGCAGGTTGGAGTTGCCTGTAACCATATCAACCTACTTGGTTTAAGAAGTAGGCTAACACCAGCAAGCAAGTCTATAGCTGAATTTCTAAACTTGGTATGGTCCCTGAATGTCACAGGTTACAGGAGGACTCCCTTTACCTAGGTAGGATGCCAGGCAGCCAACAGCATGCTGGAAGACAGAAAGTGATGGGTATAGGAGTGGGCAGGCCCATTGTGCGATAGAGTTTCTGCTCAGCAATGTCATAGTTCACCACAGACTGCTGGCAGAAACTGGAAATGCATCAAATCAGGCATGAAGCTCTGAGTTCCTTCCCAGGTCTGCAAGACTCACATTGCATCTCTCGCGGGCATGCCACAGACTGTCAGACAAGTGTACATGCAGAAAACTTACTCCATGCACCCCTACAAGACACAGAAATGTACCTAAATTCGAACAGTAGCACACAGAAATTTGTCAGGATTGTAACTGCAATGTGCACCTTGTCCTCCCTGCTGGTCTTGACTGCACGCTCAACAGAGGAATGGCTCAGCAAAAACAGATTTTTGCAAGAACTCAAAGGATAATATTCATAACCAGTAATCAAAACAATCTAACTGATACAGAGAACATTCCCTTGGCTGAAGTTCAACCCCAAGACCTTGGGAAATGAAGCCTGGTCTTCCAACCAGCCCTTCTCTGCCTCCCAAGCAGTCCTTTCACAGTCTTGATCCTGAAAACCTGTGGGAGGAAGAGGGTAACATGAGCTCTGTATACCCAGCCGTGTCCTTGCAGACCCTAAGGACCAAACACAGGACATTCAACAGTACCAACAGCCTCCCTATCTTGAGCTTTGAAAATAAGTCTTAGTTGGATCTAATTCCAGACTTTTAACCTTGTGGATGAGCTGAGACAGGAGGACCTCAAACTAAGCCCCTTGATAGCGAGATGGTTGTAGCGACCATATAAAATCCCCACATTCTGACCTGGCACTGTTAGTTAGTCCTACCAACTCTATTCTATGAAGAAAAGTAAGAAGGAAGATAGAAAAGGAGACAAAGACCATAGCATCTTGTCTCTTGGTTATTTCAGTGTCTTGGTTACCATGCTGAAATCCAGGTGGGAATCAACACATTTATATTCATTTCCCCGGAGAGCACTGCCTAGACTAGAGCATCAGCGAAGCAGAAGGTTTGAAACGGCATCCTGAGAAGATGCTGATTTCTTCATAGCTCAGCAGCATATGCACACACAGTCTACTGACACAGCCTGGCAGTTCCCCCATACACCAAGCCTTCAAAAGCTCCCAAAACCATAGTGTCCCACAGACACATTGCTCAGATCAAGGCAAAGCTCCCCACTGAGTTTTTAGCTTCCAAGCTCTACACCATTGCAGGAGGCTGAAACATGGTTTGCTTGGGGTTTTTCCTATGGACACTTTTAATTACAAAAAAAATATATATATTCTTCTCATCAGAAACTTCTACTAGTAATGCAAACTTTCACAAGAAAATAAAACTTTAAAAAAATCAGTTTTGGATTAAATGCTTGTCTACATGTTCTTGGTTTTGGCTAATGATTTGTAAACATAGATATATTCTTGTAAGGAAGTGTATATTTTCTGGAACCAAAACCAAAAACATAGTTTAGGCCAAAATCAAATTTGACATCAAAGAAAGCCCTTGATAGAAGTTTTTTTACTCAGCTCTACCCAAAATTTTGTGCAACAGATACGCATTTTTGACACCTCTTCCACACGGGGATAAATTGGTACATCTTTCTAGCACTTTTCCAGGGCAGCTTCTCAAGCAGATTTCAGCATCCACGGCCATGTACCTGACTGTTCACACCTTCTGTTTGTAAATCTTTCAGTCTTGATTGCTCCCAAATTATCAATGCCTGTGCTTTTTCACAAATGTGTCCAGTCCTTTTAACAGCTTCTGGGCCTCTAGTCTTTACCTGCACATGTAAAACACATTAATTCTGGAGATTTCTGGCAAAGAGTAGACAGTTAATGGATATTTTAAAATTGAGCATGGATCAGCAAGTCTGTGTCATTTTAGCTCCCTGCCATTAAATCTGCAATGTCTCAGCAGGATGTATACCCTCAAAAATCCCATAGGATCATGTATGGTAGAACCAAAATTGTCCTTCTTGCAGTAGGAAAATGGTCCTTCTTTCTTTTAAACTCCCTTTAATACATCATATTTGCTAAATGTAAATGTTTTTGTTCAAAACAATGAATTTTATCTTCATCTTGCATTAACATAATAAGTGTGAGACTCCTGTGATTTCCATGCAGCTATTTTTAATTTATTCGAATAGAAGAGAAAAGGCAACTAGGTTTTCATCGTGCACTTATTTCCCTACACAAGAGATATTTTTTCCATGTATTCATCACTCGTGAAAGCCAGTTCAATCCTGATAATCAGATTATATCACTTATTTGTCTAACATGCAACTTTTTGCCAAGATAGAGGAATAAGCAAGAACCTTTGCTTCAGTATGAATTGGGATAGATTTGGCATTAGCAATACACATCTGTTACACTACACTCAATACTGCAATATTGCAAAATGTACGCCAGTCATTAATGAATTCTGAAATATATACACATAATCTAAACTACAGTTCATCCATAAAGTTTTGCTCCCAATGGCTAGAAATATTTGGGGTCAAGTAAAGGTGAAGGTTGTTAGTCACTTCTAAGCTCTCAAACCGGACAGTTAATTCCAGTCTGCTCCCAGTGATGCCTGGTTGCAAGCAGCGGTGGCTTCTCAAGTATTTGTGCAATTGTCTGTACTGATCTCAAAACTGCCCAGAACCATTTTAATGCATTTAATAAAAGTAAAATATTTTGTTAGGTAAATTCAAATGGATGCTTTGTAAATTTTCAATGTACAAAGAAAACCTTAAGATTTCCTTTTGACTTGTGGTGTCACAACTGTTGGGTTTTATCTACTGACCGTACTGGAGCTTATTAGGAAACAAACAGTTTCCTAAATTAATAGAATACTGGAGGTCACACTTCTACAATTTCATTTCTGAAGGACTTTTACAATGCTCAAGCCTAACAGAATTGTTTCCACGGGGTTATATGTTAATTAAAAAAAGAAACATAACAGAGGAGACATTTTAAATATAAACTAACAATCTGCTCTGGTGATTGCATCTCTGTGATGCTGCATAAAATCTAAAATTGAAACTGAGCAGAAAATGACTATATAGGCAAAAATGAAAATCACTAGCACCTCATTAACGGAGGAAACTACATCATGGTCAAACAATATGAATACTGACAAATGAAAACTATCATTTTAATCTTCAGTTTTAATCTTCTAAGGTTATTTTAAGTAACAAAGTAAGTACATTTGTTTTATTATTACTTTTAAATATAGAGACAAATTATTTGGTGGAACAGCTCTGTGGTGCACTAGCAGCCCTGTGATTTTTACCCTGACCAGATTGTTTTAACTTCCCTGTTTGTAGGGCAATTCTGCCCTCATTTTGACAGCACCCAGCCCCTCTTTAGCATGAAACTGTATGGGGTTTGGCAGGATTCAGTCTAGAACATAGTTCAAGAAATAAACTATTTGGAGATCCAGAAAGTGACTGTAAGAAATCTAAGGTCAAAATTTTCTATCAGAGTTTACTAGATGATGTATCAAAGGCACTCCCCAAACAGATGTCTGAATTTCCTCTGAGAACTTCTTTAGTTTATCAGAGACTGTTCCTATTAGCTCCTTTAGAAGTCTATGGCATCTAGACAAAAGTGCAGGAGAAGCATTTCCCTACTTAACTTTTTATTCATAAACCCTTTTATAAACCTGGGCTGCCACCTTTCAGCTCCAGAAGCTGGAAAGTGCCATTGCAAGTTGTTGTCATACTTCATGAAGAGGGTCACAGCACACAGAAGGGCTTCGTGGACTAGTCCAGCGGAGAATGGCTAACCACAGTCACTGTCTGTGACTTGTCCTCCTAGCTGGATGGGAATGAAGAATGTATTAGAGGTCTCTCCCAACAGAGATGACGGATACCTGGTTTAGCAGCTGAAGAATCTCGTATTAACCATTAGGCAACCGGGTACTACAGAAACCATACTCCACGCTAGCGACCTCTCAAGCCACCAGGCTCCCTTTTCAAAGCAAGTCAGTTGAGAACCTGGCCCAAACCCAGACTCGTGTCAGGGCGCTGGACGCTGTTTGGTCACCTTTGGACCAATGCACAGTCCGAAGACAGGACCTGCTGCACTGTAGGGTGAAAGTGCACCTCTGTTCATCTGCTACCTCTTCTGGGTTACGTTGTCCTTTGAGAGGTTGCAGGAGCGTACAGGGCCATCCTTGAAGCAAGGTTTATAGAGAGAGATAATATCTTTTATTAGACCAACTGATATAGCTGGAAGAAACAGAGAAACAAGCTTTCAGCCTGAAAAACCTGTTTGTTTTTTTTCCAGCAATAACAGTTGATCTAATAAAAGATATTCTCTCCCTATAAAACTTGCCTAACTTATGTATTTTAGACAATCATGACTACAAAAATCCTACCACTGCTTATTTTAACGACTCCGAAATGGCCCAGGGTCCTTCCTCTCAGATCAAAGACAGATGGTCACTATGGTTAATTTTTTCTTCCACCTCCACAGCCCCTTTGGGTCCATTCCTCCTACCCAGGCTGCTGGTATTAGTGATAAAACCATACAGCATGAAATGCAGATGTCTCCAAGGTGTATTATCTTCCTTACAACTAAAATAAATAGCATTGTTCCCAGCTTTTTCAACATAGGGTTGCAGAAGGAAAGAAACTCATCAAAGAAAGACCTTTCTTCCGCTAACACTGCAAGTCTTCTACCAACACGTTAAACCCACATGAGCTCGCAATCCACCTCCACATCCTGCAGCCTTGCCTTTCTGTCCCCCAGCCATTCATCCCCTTCACTGTCCTCTCCCTGCTGGCAGGGGACAAGATTGAGAACCAATCTGGATTTTAAAATATGCATTTTGTATATCTTAGAGTCACTGAATATCAAAATAATGAAGTCAGGAAAAATGGAACCTATATCCTTTTGCCACTATAAGGATTCCATCCCATCTCATCAGACATATCTGGCTGTTATAGTTCAGGTATCCAAGATATCAATATTTGACTGTGACAACTAGTTGTGCCGAGTTGTCCAGCCACATAACTAGAAGATGCTTCAGTGCATGTAAAATGAACCTGCTTACTTATCATTACCTACATCAGGTCATTGTATACATCAAAGACTCCTCATTAAGTTTGAGACCAATTCAATTTTTCTGTTGTCTGATCATTTTTTTTTTTTCATAGTATTGGCAGTAGCTACTCAAGGGTAGCTCACCGTACTCAAAGGTAGCTACCTCACTGTAACCTCCAAGATAAGTGTACTGCACCTAAGCAATTACACCACTGACTAGCAGTGGAAGGCTCACAGGATGCAACTTTTACACACTATAGCCATCACTCACCTATTTGTTAAAAGTGCAGGTCTACCTGCATTCAGAGCTCAACATAAAGCACATCTCTGTAACTGCCTTTCTCTCTACGGAATTGCAAGTTGTGCCTTTACCTGCTGCAATATACTCAGATACATATGCATGCGCATGCACGGTCTGTGGAATGGGAAAAAAAATTATTAAAATTATTTCACTTTTAAAACCTTAGCCAAAGTTCACACACTTTATTTATGTGGTCATATAAGCATTCATGTGACAGCTTGATCAATCAACAGATCAATAGCTCAACTGATCATCTGACACCTCTAATTCTTTCAGGATTATATCTCTTAAGACAAAAGAAAAACATATCTTTCAAATACCTTACAAAAAAAAGCAGATGTATCAGCTCTCTCTGTGGACTAAATGAGTATTAATGATCACAGGATCCTTATAAGCCTATACTTGTCTTCTGCATCTTCGTCATTTCTAGCAGCATATTCAGTTACCATATGGAAATAGACACATTCACATCGTTCACTACAAACACCAAGGATTTGAATGAAGCTACACTTAAGGCCTGTGAAAGATGTACAACTCATGTCTCATTGCTTTTTATTGTAGTTCATGTGGTAAACTGAGTTCTTTAGCTAGGTTACTTGACCAGAAAGCAATCATCAAACATTGATGCTTCCTAAACTACCTCACATCTCTCCCACCATAAGTCAGTCCAGCAATTACAGGAACAGAGTCTGGAATGCCAGGTCCTCCTCTTGTTTCTGCAATTGATTGCCATACATCTTTGGAAAAACCATCCAGCCTTACTCTGTCCCAGTTCCTCAGCCTGCAGAATGGGCGTGCTAAAGCACACTATGCACAGCATCAACGAAATGCAGGATGCAGCCATCTGCATGTGAAAACCTCATGTCTGGCTTACAGCAGGAACTGAATGAAGTTCTTGCAAGCACTGAAGGCATTAATCCTTCTCATTTCAGGAAGACGAGAGGTTTCCTATACTGCCATCTCACCCAAAGCAGGCTCAGAGAGAGGACACACCCCACATATGCTGCCCATGGATTACCCTGGCACGGAAAAGCCAAAGCTCCTAGTCTTCTGTGGCTAGAAAGGGTCCTGGCCGTGAAGAACAGCAACATAGTGATGCAGAAGCAGAGGCACAATTTGAAGACGCCTTTCCAAAGGCAAGTCAAGCTCTGGGGAAGCTCACAGAGTCAGCTAACAGGAGGACCTGCAAAGGGCAGGTGTGCAGAGCAGCAGGAGCTGCAACACAACCGGTGATATAAGACCCTTAATTCACAGTGAAAGAAGAGCACTTGGGGCAGAGGCTGGCACTTCTCCAATGCCAGAAGAAAATTGAAACATGGAGAAGTGATGGCAGGTCCATCCATCATCTTTGGATTTCCAACCACCCCATTCAGAGCGGAGGGACCATGGTGGAAGACGCTTACCACATTTCAAGTGGAAACATTCAATGACAACATTCCTTACAACAGAAACTGCTGCTTCTTTCAGTAGGGATCACATCTTGACATGAAGATCAGTGAGGTGAGGCACCACAGGAAAGAGTTAAAGTAGTGCGGTTCATTTCTAGGAAAGTTGTGTAATGAACAGAGCGAGCAGTAAGGATAGCAAGGGAATCCTCTCCAATAAAACTTGCCCGCTCCTGCCAAAACAGCTATAGGTTGTGTTTTTCAGGAATTCATTTAGTCTGAATAAACTTAATGCAGAATTGGCCAGGTGCTCTGCTCAGCATAAATTGGTGCAGCTCCCCTGACTTCTGGGTAGCCAAAGCTCAGCACAGGGTACACCCAAAGTGCCAGACATTCATCATTACTAACATAACACGTCACTGCTTACTGAAGTAAAGGTTTTAGTGCTGCTTCAAGACCCACCCAACTACAGTACATTTATCTTTCCTGCTGTTCAGTTGTTCCCTGCCTCCTTGAAATTACTGTGCAGATTTGTTAAACTATTGTTGTAGTAATGTGCCTTACTTTACTTACTTCTGGAAAGTTACATTTTTTTCATTTATCTCTCAACACACACAGACACTCAGAGTATATACAATCAGTTTGCAAAATGTCGTGTGACCTAGCTGGCTGAAAGGTGCTCTATGAGTATCATAAATCATTCTTTATCTGCCTTGGCTCTTTTTATAAATAGTACATCTTGGCTTTGTATGTCTTAAATGCTTTGGACCATTTCTTTTGTTTAGGGGGAAAAACAGCGATAAGGATTTGTTTATTAACAGAGAGAGAAAGACAGGTATTAATATTTTTGTGCTGTTGCTGAAAGCACAGTCCCAACAGGGGCTGAATTTCCAATCTTTTGTACAAAAGCCGTCAACAACCTTTTTCACTAGGCTACCCAGGATGTTGTTTAAAGCTCAACGCACACAAGAAATTTCATGTAAATTAGCCACCTGAGGGTACCAACATGGACCCATGATTGTAATAGAAACATATTGACATCGGCATAAAAAAGGCTAATTAACTGCTTCCTTTCTGCCAATTGCACACTAGTCTCACGCCGCCGCTCAGCATCTCCTGGGCTGCTGCAGATATGCCGGCAAATACTCTCATTCCATGGAGCTCAGCACAACGGCTGCTTAAAAGGTCTGCACAGAAGCGTACAGGAACAGCAGTATGAGGGGATGAGTGCTCCGCAAGCAAAGGGAAAGAGTACAAAGTCTATTCCCTTCCTTCATATGGAGCAAAGCTCTCTTCATGCATGCACCATTTCTGGAAAATCAGACTTGACTTCATATGTTTTTCTTCCTCAGTACAAAGAGCCATTGAAATGCGGTAGTCCTATGCAGCATGTTTTGGGCTGATAAGAATAACAGCGTGTGGGGAATTTAGTCCTTCATTTCACACAGAGGAAAACAGACTTTGTGGCATATTCTGACTGAAGGACAACCCCAAAGAAGGATGTGAACTCACAGCTTCTAGAGGTTAAAGTCAGACAATTCATCCAGGGAGTTGCACACTCTGATTAGAGGATCTTAAGGTGTTAAGTAAAAACCTGTACACTTCCATGAATGCAACTGAAATAAACTGTGAATTACTGAAGTAATTCTCAAGCAGTACAGGGCTTGATTGCCCTGTATAGTGATTTGCACCCACACATTGTGAGTATCAATCAGGTGTAAAATGCCTGCAGTGGAGGAATAGGGAATGCTGATTTAAAAGCATTTTATACACACATTGCCCTAAACTTAATAGGTATGAAAGTGTCCTACAAGGTAAAGTGGAAAAAATTCAGGCCCCAGAACTCAAAATACATGTCTTTTGTAGCTATTAAGCCCTTTATATTTGCAGATGTCCTGATATTAATGCTCATTCTCACAATACACTAGAGAGAAGTCCATACCAAAACCCAGTTCTAAGTCCCACAAGGATCTGGAATACCTGAAACCCATTGCGAGGCTTTCCTGTGTACCCCCATTTTTTCAGTTTATAATATTTTCATTCTTTTGACTTGCTTTTTTTCTCTGTTATACGCAGCAGAAGATGAGTTCACCCTCAGTGTTTTCCCTGTAACCGTTCTGAATCCACAGCATCACCTCACACAAAGAAAACCTTTGTTTTCTAGCCACTAAGATGACGTAAGAATGAGCGACTGCACAGGTCAGGTGAGTGGTAATGGGACAGTAAGCCTTTCATCTGAGGTCACCGGAAAGAATCCAAATCGTCTCAACACAAAATGAAAGCAAAATGAAAGTTGTTCCACTTTGATGACTTTTTGGTCAACTGTGAGAAAGGACTTAGCAGTTTCACAACAGACTGAGCTCCATGTCACAGAAAATAAATAAGTAAAATACATAAATAGAAAACAGTGCAGTCATCTGACGCCAATGCTACCACCCAATAATGAAATCAGGTCTGAAAACCAAACTAGCTTCTCACCTTTTATCTTCTAGTTAAGGATGAAGGTGCTCTGGTGGGAGGCAGAATCGTGCATTTCTATTGCCTGTGCTGTCCTCAGTCTGAAGAAAAGCACAGGACTCAGTGTCTGGGGATGTAAAACCCACGCTAAAGCACCACAAAACAGGGGAGAAGATGAAGGGAATGTAGGGTACCAGAAAGAGAGATTATCTGTTTGCTCCTCACACGGTTGCAGCCCAAGGAGGAGCAGAGGAAGCTTCCCTGTAACTTCAGCTCCTGCCCACTTAGTATTTTCTTGCTACCAGATGGACGTGCACACTTCTAGGGTAAAGCTCTTTACCTGTCAGAGAGCATCAGAAGCAAAAAGAGTAATTTATAAGCAGCCAACATCCCTACAAAGCTAGCTCATTTCACATTTTCACATTCTCCGAACTCATCTTAGAGATAACACTTTCCCCTCTGGCTAGAAATTAAAACATCTTTTTTTCTCTCGCTTTCATTTCACTGGCTTCGAAAAAAAGCATTGCAAGGAAGATGGATGCTGTGGCAAATGCACACTGAAAACGTTAAGAGTTAACAAAAAGACTGGCTAGGAATAGGAGATAAGGTTAAGGGCAGTGACCTCCTTTTTGCTCCTGAAAATGTAGAACAAAGATTAGCTGTTCTACTAACCCTACTCGCCGTTATTTTTTGACTCCTCACGGCCCAAAGAAGGCCTTGAAGCAAAAATATTGCCTCAAATCTCATGGCCTGTTTGAGGTGTGCATTCTTTGAGAACCTCTTCCTTTCATCAGATACAAAGCAGCCGATGAATGAAGCCAGCTATGCCCGCAGAAAGAGAGCGCACGTGCACACGCTGGGCTTGGGGTGCTTGGAGCACTCTGGCAGCCATCAGCAACAATTAGGCAATTTATTTGTCCTGTTACATCCCTTCACGTTAACCACTGCATGCCCAGTTGGACTGGTCCGAAGAAAAGGGCCAGTGCTTAATTCCATTAGCCATCAACTAAAATTCTGATAAAACAGGACAGGAGAATAATGCTGGAAGGCATACTGATATGTCACTATCCTAAAAAAAACCCTGCAGTTGACTGTAAAATAGAAAAGGAAGCAAATCTCTCACATACCACCTCCCCTAGGCCTCCAGACTCATTCAGACTGGTGTGGCCTCTCTGAATTGTTTTCTTATTTTATTAACAGCAGCAGTGACGATCTGCTTCCTCTGTCTCAGAGCTCTGCTTGATATTGGAGACTCGCTTTCAAACTGCAAACAGCTTTTGTGCGAGAGGCTTGCTTGCCTCTTTTCTTCTTAGATCTCTCTCTTTAAATGAAATTGTAAGGCTGGCAGGACTGGACTGAAAAAGAACCATTAAACCTTGATAATTTTCTGCTAGAAGAAACACTTTAAGCCAAAACGACAGTCAGATCAGGAAAAAAACATTCACTTTGATAAGCTGGTAATTAAACAGCAAGCAAGCTGGTGAGGCAATGTGATCAGTCAACCATGCTGGCCAAGATGTTACTGTCAAGTGGGACAGCAAGTTTTAAAGGCAAAGTTTGCTCATCACCTACTTAAAAGAAAGACAGAAGATACCAGAGATAATCCGCTGCAGAGAAGAGGTCACGTACAGAAAAACAGGAAGGATCCTGGTCTACAAGAAAATTCAAAACACAAGGAACATGCCAAAGGAATGAGAAAACTGAAGCAGAGAAATGTTTTTAGTATTTTATTGATTTTGCCACGTCTTGCGATGTGTGAGCTGAAGGGTAACTGACTTGGAATCCTTCAGGCAGCGTATTAAGTATTTCAAATGTCCCAGGGCAATAAGCCATCAGCTGGAGCACTCATAAAGCTGAAGATTTGGGAAAAGATGGGTTTACATGGTGTATTTCGTGAGGACCAGAACTGGCCCTGGAGGCCTAGGAGGCTTGGAAGTGGTATGTGTCAGAGGAATCAAAGAAAGGGAGAGTACAGAAATCTATGCAGAGGAAAGGGTTTAAAATCACATCAGCTCAGCCTGTGGAAACTGAGCAAAGGCAGATGGGAGAGTCTGTAAGATTCAGGCCTGTAAAAACAACCAACTCACATTAATTTAGCCATTAAGCTTTGCAGAGCTCTCCCACCCCACTACATTTCTTAATGCTGCTGAAGCTGTTGCTACCGGTCCCTCCATCTCTTTCCTCAACACCAATCCCTGACGTGAACAACAGAGGACATCTAGGGACCCTTTAGTTCAGGGCTGAAACCCCTGCCTGGGAAGTGGTGGTCTGCTGGCCACCACACAACCTCACGTCTGCCAGGCAGGAGTGCGGGGTCCAGAGATGCCACGCACTGGTGGTGTTTCAGCACCCCACATGTTCAACCAGAAAGAGACCACTGCAAAGCCCTAGTGGTACAATTGAGGAAGAATGCTAAAATCCAATCTTTCTCCAAGTTTTCCTCTTTCTCTGCATGTCCAGCCCCTCCCTGCCCAACAGAGACTTGGCATGCGAGTCACCCATCAGCGCGTGTGCCAAAGATTCCCCATTCCTGGCAGGTTTGAGTGAAAACCAGATGTGTGGCAATTGCAACCTCCATGACATTACAAGTTCAGTACGTGGCTACCCAGATATCTGTTATCACCTATCAGACAGACGGAGAGATCAGCACCTTTATCAAAAAAAGACAAATTTTTATGGCACAAGCTAAAAATATAAAGTTCTATTCCTTGTAACAACTAACAAAATTCTATTCCTTTGTAACAATTACGAAGTCTATGTATGCAACAAAGACCACCACAACTGGTCTATTCCCTATTTAATACAAGGCACAGAGGGTACAGAACAGGTTTTTCAGAAAGCCCAAATGATGGAAAAATCAAAAAACCCCACTGAAATCACTAACAACATTAAGCAATGACCTCTGACATCACTGGAAATTTGTATTACCTCCAATGGATGCTGAATTAGACTCGTGTAGCATTATGTGAATTATTGCAAGTAAATAATTTATTTAAAGGTTGATACTCTGGGATTTTTTTTTTATTTTGTTGTGAACAGACTAACTCCTAAAAATATGTTTCCTAGTCAATACTGATGAGCAAAGGTTTAGTGCCAACAAATCTGACCCATGAATTACTTATTACATGCTTTTCCTGGACAATTGTTACACTTATATGATTGATCACTTTATTCCCATGGAGCTGCCTCAGTTCTCTGAAAAAGATGAACGTAAGTGCTAAGAAGAAACAAGAGTGTGTTAAAGATAGAGATTGAAGAGACCAGGAAGTCTGTCATTCCAGAAGTCTGTCTACTGACAGATTGCATTGTCTTTCAACATAAAACAAATTTTGTCAACAGGTACCAAAATCATACTTACAAGGAAAAAAACCTGTGTAAAGCATGGAAGAGAAATAAATATGAACCAAAAAAAAATTTGCCAAATTGTTTCTGAATACTTTTTACTACCACTCAACTACTTCTGCTCATAAATTAGTAGCAGTACAATTCCCAAACCAATTCAGAAAAAGAACAAAATATTTTGAAGAGTATCCTTAAAAGGTACCATAGTCATATGCAGTATGTATTTAGGGAAAGAGTATTTTAGAGTCTTTGAATATTAACATAGTATGTTTTGATTCCTGTCATTTTAAGTTATAACAGATTTCCATAATAGTCAGCCAGAGCAGCCGTTGCAATAGCAGGGCATTAAAGGGCATCCTCCCAGGTGTAGTGGTCTTTCAACCAGGGTTCAAGACTGTAGAGAGAATGACAGAACAGAGATAATGTCTGAAAAGAAAATTACTGACAGAAGTAGGGATGATCAGGAAAATGAAGACCTGTGATAACTAAAACCAAGCTGTCACTGTTCTCAGTTATTAGCACAGGAATGAATGACATTCAGTTCCTCCTCCTTTATGAATTGCCATCTCTGGTCAGGTCACTGGTTCTTTGAGCCTTGAACTCCACTGCTTACCAACGCTTCAGAAGAAGGTAATAGGGTACATGGCCAACCAAATAATAAGCTGTGGTGTGGAACGGGGGTAAAAGGACATCCATACTGGTTTCTGCACATGATCAAAGTTCTTATGTTGAACAAATTTGTCTCGGAGCCTTCTAACATGCTTAGGTCAGATTCACATATTGAAAAAGATCTCAGTGGAGAACGAGGATGGACCTATACACCTGTTCCCATCACCAGTGTCAGTGCTCCTTTACCTTTAATTCGCACACACACCCCATCACTAGTATATTTTGCTACAATATTTCATTGGGGCTGTAATAATAGTAATTCTGACTAAGCATTGGAGCTAGCCAGGACCAATCTCTATTGCCTTCATAACTTCTGTTTTCCCACTGTAGCTACACAGTGGGGAAACAGTCTCATGAGCTCCCTCTTAACATACCGTTAAAAAGTCAAGTGCTTTTCCAGAGCTCTTCTCAAACCTATCACAGTCCAGGATATTGTTCTGACACCAAATACAGGGCAAAGCATGTGGCAGGGCCTGCTGCGGAACCATAGGAAAGAAAAGGAGCTACAGATGGATCGGGGGGGGGGGGGGGGGGGGGGGGGCAGGGCGTGGGAACAGGAAAAAAACTTTGCAAATGTGTAATGAAGCTTCAAAGCTACAAGGTTCAGTCCGAGTTTCAAACCCTTCCAAATGCACAGGGATTTGAATCTGTGAAATGTACCTTCAAATTCATAATCTAAACTTCTCCAAAACCTCAAGGATTTTGAGATTTAAGGTTTGTATTCAGGCATATGGACTTCAAAACTGGCAGAAGTTTCCTTGTCGCTCTGAATAGTCTGAAATATTAACAACCAATAACATTTTCATTATCACTACTACAGTTTCTCCCAGAGCAGGGAGTAGTTTCTCACTCTCCGCTCTTAGATAAGCCACAGAGCTTCTTGAGTGTTGGCTGCTAAACACTTGATTATTATCCTGTGGGCTTCTCCCCACCTTTTCTTTTATGTACGCTCACTGTGTATCTGCACAGAAGATAGAATGTATATTTTGCAGCGTGGTGTTTTAGCACATGGCTCAGCATGCTCTCTAGTCTGACTGTCAGTGTTCCCAGCATCAGGACATAGCGAAATAGCTCTCAGGATAGGGCTTACAAGGCTCCACTGAATAGCCAAGAGGAGCAATAGATTTCATAAGTGAAAACATTCACCAGGTGGAAAATACTCATCACTGGATTTGAGCAAGGACACATATTGCTCTTAAAATACTTCCTAGTAGCTATTTAAAAAAAAAAAAAAAAGGTAGAAAACCACATCTGAACTAGTTCTCTCTGGCTTCATCTTCAATGCAGGGAAGGTGCGTTCTGCAGCGCACCCCGAAGTCATAGGGTCCACCTAAGTGGGGAAACCACTGCAGTCCTGTCATTCCCATCTGCCCAGGTTTACTCCCCAAGAAAACAGGAACGAGTTGGGAAATGACATCTGCTCAGGTCCTACCATGACAGACAGTTTTAACACTGACAAAGCACCCACTGGAAACAGCTATGAAGGGTTCCCAATCTCACTGTTTAGATATACGGGACCAAATCTTATCCCTTTTATACTGAGCTTTTCGTCTGCACTCCAGAGGCCTGAGAGCATCCATTCCAAACCGCCAGCTGCACATCTTGACTCCTAAGATGCACAACTAAACACTTGAATCCACTGAGTACGTTGGAAAGCATAGGTGGAAAACAAAAGTGATGACCACGCATTAGGATACACTGTGGCTGCACAACTCAGAGCTGCCTCCTGATGTAAAGCTACTTCGATGTCTTTATTCATAAAGAGGACTTTTCTGGTACTTACACTAAATTTGAGAATCTTTCATGCCCCACTGAGTAAATTAGCATGACACTGACACAGAACTAACTTAGTAAAGGCAGAATGGTCCAACAGGATATTTTTTCTTTGTTTTTTGTTTTGTTTTGTTTTTTGTTTTAAACCTTCTCAGGACTGCTTTAGCACAGAAATACATAATTTTCTAGACCATGAGGCTGTTGAACTGAATTTCCATTTATTGCCAGGGTGAGCACTTGGACAAACACAAACAGACAGCAGGAGGAAAGCTGTAGGGATCTTCTCAGGGCATCTGAGACGGCCCATGTTTGCCAGGTGAGTGGGAGACTAAGAAGTTCACGCTGGAAGTGCCTGCACCAGCGGGACCCGCAGCTGCAGCAGCAGGGACTCGAGGAATTTGCCTTCAGACAGAGCTCTACCCAAACAGAGCCGGAGCAGAGAGCTGGCTCCTGACAGTGAGGGATAAATAACAGCTTGGAAACAGTCTGAAGGAACCACCAAGAGTGTCAGGTCAAGAAATGAAATCTGTGAGGAGACTGTGAAGTGACAAAAACCACCGTGCCAGAGGCCATGTCATTGGTGCCTTCTACCACACCCCTGCATAGGAGGCACCGCCGGTGCCCCAGCAGAGACATCACCATACATCCACAGGGAGAGGGACTGAGGGAGAGGGATCCATCGCTGCCTGGTCCTCCTCGCTGCCGTAGTCAAGGGGGTGGCGTCAGGGCTGTAGCCAGCCCTCTGACACCAGAGCTCAGCGCAGCACTGCATTCCCAGAGGAGCCTTTGCCCTGCTGCTGCCAGTGCGGAGACAAGCCCGCAACACGTTTACCGAGCCAGGGAACAACATTTTTTATACTGACACTATCCCTACTTTAGGCTGTTTATTTTTTTACTGCTGTTGCCTGGCCTTGCTGAGACTACAAGTCCCATGTTCATATGACAGTGGTTTCATTTCAGGATTTATTAAGCATGTTTAAATATTAAATAGTCAATAAATGCCAAATCAAGACAAATATTCATTTAAAATGTAAAAAAGAGGTTTCAAGTCAGCAAAAGCCAATGATACATGAGCTACCACTCAGGGGAATGCACTGGCCTGATAGCACCAGAACAGATGTCCCATCCCAGCAGCATTGTTTCAGCTTCTTTGGGCACTTTAGGATTTCTTTATGGTATTTTTTTGATTGCAGGCTCGAGTTTATCCTTCTTTTAGAAAAACAAAACAAAACAACACAACAACAGAATCACACACATACAAACTGCATTTCACCCCCCTAGGTCCCGAGGGGATTCAGAAATAGCATATAAGTCATCCCAAGCCAAAATCTTTGAATGACTGGTATTTTGTGGATGCACAGGATGTGGCAGAGCAGCACTGAAAAGGCCAGGTTTTGCCCTATCACTACCAGCTCCAGACGTGACTGTAGCATGGCAGGAGAGTTCAGGATCTGCAGCTTGCCTGCAGGCTCTGCTCAGCCTCTGCCACCTCACAATGGATGCGATCGATAGCAGGCATCGCTGAAAACCCCACAGCTGATGTGAAAAGGTTGCTGCGCACAACGTTAACTGCTGAAAGAAAAATCAACACTTTCCATATTGCTCTGCCTGTAGTGTTCAAGGTACCATGGTGCCCGCTCTTCACTGTTGCACTCTTATTGATACGGCAAAGCTACAAGACCTTTTAAATTGCAACGACGATTACTCATGCCATACCTAGCACTTGCCTGCAGTTAGGTTTCCTTGAGAACGTATAGGAGGCCTAAAAAGGAAAGACACTGTGTAGAAAAGTGTCATACCAGAGAGAAGCCCTTCTATGAAGGCTGTCTTCTCAGCAGAGGACTATAGTTAGCACATAACATGAACAAATCGCTGGAGATCCACGGTGAGACTCTAGTCACAGCTGCAGTCAGAACCCAACGCCAGGGTGAGGAGAGGGAAAACACATGCAGGGTCTGATTGAAACCCCAGAGGATTGACTTCAGAGGACTTTGGCTCAGCCTCTTGCTTTACAAATCCTCCCAAGCTTGACTTCCACACCAGCCAGGTCTGCATGATTTTACATTGTTATGTAGCATAGTGTATGAGCCAGAACGTGTGCAGAAGCTTCCTAGAGGTTTTCTCTTAGGTGTCTGTAAAGCACCATGTATTTAAACTGCATTTCCTAAATCATAAACAAATAAATATGTAAGACTTCCTGATATACATTCAAGGTGGTTTTTTTAATGTGAAGGTCACCTTGAAAGCTGCAGTGTAAAGAGCTAACTCATTTTATCTCCAGCATCACAGTCCTGCCTCTGCCTACAGTAGCAAAAGATGCTCACCACATGAAAAACTCATTTTTAACTCTCATGCAAAATTGACCTGTCACAGATTTTGAATACGCAACCATGATCAAAGAACACCTGCCTGACCACATCAAAGAGCTGGCTGGTTAGAAAAGTGCAAGATCCCTTGGCACTTTGCATACTTCTGAAATAACTTTGGAGAGGTAATATGGTTTTGGAGATATGGTGGTGGCCCCAGCATTCAGGAGACCTGGATTCTATTTCTGGCTCTGCCACTGGCCTGCCGAATGACTCAAGACAAATAACTTCAACACATCTGCCAAGTTTCACAGAGCAAGTGTGAGACTCGCACCCTCCCATTCCCCCCCCTAAGCTGTCCCTTCACAGCACCTGCATCCCACACATTTGCAGCATAGTCATGGCCTCTCTTCTGCCTCTTGATCACTTATAGAAGGTACAGCTTACCAGCCCCCTCCTGACGTGCCGGCCTGCTGTGTCTGGGGTACAGGGTCCCAAAGCAGGAGGGAGGGTTCAGTGCTACAAGGCACGTTTGCCAAAAGCACCTACCTCAGCTCTCTCTCCATGTCTCAAGGCCTGATGTGTCCAGGAAGGCTTCCTTCATGGGACATAACTCATGACTATCCATCAGCTGTGCACACTCAGTATTCACCTGTATATATCTCGCAGAGATGTGGGAAAAGAAGTCCACTTCCATTTGTGGCCCTCCATTTTTCCTTCTACCACTTCTACTGACATGAAAAATCTCTTGGCACAAGGATAACATTTCCCACAGTCTGCACAGCACAAAGAGGCTCCAGGTCTCCTGAGGATCCCAAGTCCTTCTGTGCCTTCATGACCACAGATTCATTTTCCCATGCAGTAGACCCTTCCTCCACAAAACCATCTCTGTAACCACTGAAGTACATCACTAATGATCCTGTTTCCCAGGGTTGGCACTGATTATTTGCTGGGAAACTTTTGAAAAGTATTTTACTGTCCTGGGCTTGTGTATCTTCAAAATGCAAATACATCAGTAAGAAGGGAGCGCTGTAATCTTTGACCGAAAAAAAATACATGTGAACCAGCTATTATTATCATTATTGTTAAATATTATGATTGTTTCATTAGTTATTCCAACAGAGGAAAATATGCACTATGAATAGGAGTCACTAGAGAATTCTCTGCCCAGCCTGCTATCAGCCTCTTCTCTATAAACATGGACTGGCTGCAGCATGTTGATTTTTGTTTACCTTTCACAATGGAGAGGTAGAACTCCAACGCATCAGCTTCTTGATTTTTCCACAAAAAGGTGTTATAAGGAAACATAGCTACCTGTACAATTTAAATTAAGCTTCTCTGCATAAATTCATTAATGTTGCTCTGCATTTGATATCACTTGAAATTAGCAGAATTCTTGGTGGGAGAGAGGGGATGGAGATTCTCGCTTGTTTTGAGGGGAGAAAGAGCCCACAGTAAGTAGCAGCATGACCAGCTCTTTCTGAAAGCAATTTCAGCCACTGCTTGCATGATATAGTAACAAGAGTCACATGTCTGCTTCTTAAAGATACCCTTCAGTTGAAGTTACTTTATGCAAAATGTCTCCCCACAGCCCCTGAATAGTAACAAAAGAAAGGAAAAGGTGTTGCACCAGGCCATCAGCACTATAAATGGCAAATACACAGAGGGAGAGAAGGGATAAGAGAACACACCTTGGCAGGGGCAGGGGAGAAAATCTCAAAGGGAACCTCAGCCATCAGTGAAGAAACCCTCACAGACTTCTCCCAGCAGTACTTTTGCTCTACATGTAATAACTGAAATGCCAGCAAAGGAAAGGATATCACTGAATGGGCACTGTACTTACACACAGAGAGCGAGGAGAGTGAGCCTGAAAAGTCTGAAAACTGCATGATGAAGAGACAGAAAAAGGGAAACGGAAGGAAGGAGTCATCTGACAGAAGAAAAACTGGGGCCAAGAGATAACAAGTTCAACATCACAGAGGAAGCCTGTTTCAGAGGTAGGCGTTTGAGACCCAGGACAGTGCCCTCACATAGGAAACGCAGGTTGTCTCCGAGTGTCCTCCTGCAGGGAGGAAGAAGTGGGAAGCTGGGACAGGCTGAGGAAAAAAGTTCACTTGGCTCTGTCCAAGAATGTCTGCATCCAGGAAACAAAGAAAGTGAGAATTTTCTTTCCTTTTAATGAAGAACAACTCCAAGCAAAAGCTCAAAGGCAAATAGCTTGACGGAAAAGAGCCAAAGCCCTATAATTGAGAGGTTGGATCAACCACTCACACAGGCTTCTCTTAAATCCTTGTTGTGCGATTCTTATCTCTGAGAGGAGAGTAGCTTTTTACCACAGTTTTTACCAACCTAAATAATCTTTGGTATTTGAAAACTGTGAAACATGTAGTTCCTCCACCCTAGCTTTAAAATAGGGTCCACAAGAGTATTGAATAGAAACCATTCCTCCCACTGATCTTCATTCACAGGGAAGCCAGAAGCAAGAAAACACTCGTTCCAGCCCAAGCTTTCTTCCTCAAGCTTGCATGCGCATTCCTTTGGGAGGACTGTTCAGCCCATGCTCATGCCGGCCCAAGGAGCCAGGAGTTCCTCAAGCTTACTCTGCACAGGAGGAGTTTATGCCTCTGTCTGCAAAGCGTGTGTCAGCAAGGATCCAGCAGCCCTTCTCAGCAAGCTCCCACCACTTACCAACAGAGCGGATCAACAGGAAAATCCCATTCCCTGCTTCACCCCAGTCCAACAACTCGCAGCTGAGTGCCAGCGCAGTGGTGCTCTCCCCAGCATTCATTTAGGCATTCATACTAAGCATTTCACTACTTCCTATTTTATGATCTTCTATTTCTGTAATGCTGCCAATCCACACTCACTGCAGACTATCCTCAGTGGACTCAGAGATTTATCAGGGGAAGCTTCTGGCTGCTCAGTGCACGAATCTTAAACTCTGACCTTGGGAAGGTAAAGAAGTGCAATGTTAACGCTGTCAATATCCCAGGTCACTAACATAACAGAGGTTGCGGTCTTCCTTTGGGGAGCACAGCCATGGGAGCGGGGAGTAAAGGCTCCTGTGGTTGGTTTATTTTGGAGGGTCAGGATATGGTTATCTGTTTATAGATAAAGACCTGTAACCAGGTTAGCCGTGCATGCCTATGAGAAGAACGAAGCACAGGCTCCAAGGTCCCCTGAGAAGCAAAAGTGCTGTGGGTCTTCCCTGGGCAAGGCAGTGTTACCCCCAACAAGCTCAAGGCTTCAGATTCCTTACTCAAAGGTGAGCGAGTAAAACACAAACACTGAAGAGATTGGCATGACAGAAAGGAGAACGGAGGATTATCTGGCTCTAGCAAAGCCACAGGGAACCCATCTGCTTGAAATGTGAAATGAACAATTCACGAAAAAAATATGCTGTGGATATAGGGTCTTGTTGTCAGCCCCTTCACTGCTAGCTATTGATTTTACAGTATTTGTAAGATTTATTCCCTTTTATTTTCACCAGAGGAAATTAGGCTGTCAGGATCTATTAACCCGAAACAAGCCATTATCCCTCTCATGATTATCGCCTTCCAGGGCTGGCTGCAAAGTGCCCCCAGGCTCCGTCTGCAGGGGAAGGAGGCTGCTGGCTTTTATGTGCCTCTCCAGCCGCCCTGCCTGTCCGGCTCAGGGTGCCGGTGGATCCAGCTGACTGACCTGCAGAGGACAAAGCCAGACACGCGTGCCTGTCCCCCTTCCCCACTGCTCGCCCAAGACCCAGTGACGGCATGCCAAACAACTCGTGCAATCCCATTGAAAAGCATCTCCCTCTCATCTCCTCGTAAAAAACCATGACACCGCCGGGGCGGTGTGTGCCCACTGCCAAGCGGCAGCACTCGGACTGGAGGTACGAGCGTGCGCATGACTCAAGATGACTTACGCATTCAAATTCAAATGCAATACATGCTTTTCCATTTACTTTCTTACAGTATTTTTATCTGCTTGCTTTATGAGAAAGAAGCAGAATATCAAAAGAGATAATCTTAAATCCACAGGGATATAAAGCTCCCAAAAATAAAGAAACTCATTTGCTAAACAACATCAGAATGGTGCTCTCTCTCACCAAATTTTGTTTGAAAAGTGTGTGCAGGCTTGTTAGTGGCACTTCCAAGGAGATCAGGGACTTCGGTCTGCACCTGACCTCAGTTGAGCCACTTTCATGGAGCACAGCCATCCTCAGGGGCTGTGTTAATGTGCCTACTAAAACCTCTGCTCCACACATTCAGCGTGGGATTTTCAAAACCCCTTAAACTGGTCAAATAAAAATCAGTCGCTGCTGGATCAGAGCCATACGCTGTTCCCCAGTGGCAACTATTTCCATAACGAACCACAGCTCTCAAATTCCAGCCGGCTCAGCACCAGCCAAACGCACTAAATAGCAGTTGTGAAGCACAGAAAATTATGAAGCACAGACCTGGAAATAGGATTCATGCCCTCTCGACTTCTAGAGCTGAGTGCATTTCCCCAGGCAACAGAGGTGATTTGACTGGTAGAGCGGCAGGCACTATGGGACACACTTTTCTTACCTTAAGTTTTTCAAGCCATGTGAAAAGCAGCCCGTGCTTTTAAAGCCCTTTTGAGGCCTACCCAGTTGGCTGCAGAGTGAAGTTATTCACTCACAAACAGCGCCTCGTTCCTGAGATGCACACTTAAGCCCAGCAAAAACATCCTACAGTGCAAGCTCAGTATGTGATTTTCAGTGCTAGTAGTGTGGTCAAATCAAACCCAATTTCCTCTGGAAAAAGGTCACACATCACTCTTCAGTGAGGAGCATTTCCACCCTAAATCACAACTTTCAAACATCTACCATTACTGCTGAAAAACAGCTGAAGAAAACCACCATGACCTAAAAGACATTCCCCCCCTCCTTTTATTTTTCTCAGGAATAACTAAATTAACTTTGTTCTTATTTGAAAAGATGAGAAAGAAAAGAAAAAAAAAAGAAAAAATGAAAAGAAAAAGCTTCATTTTAGACCAGAAACCAAGTATGACAAATCTTTGCCAAATGCAGAATGCCTCCCAGGTTCAGTTTGAAAACAGGACTTTAAAATTTAAAGCACCTTGATAATCTTAAGTGCAATTGTAACTGCACCAGCCCCTGCTAAAAAAATGTTCATTCTGTAGCATTTCTATCACATAAAACTGGCACTGCAGGCAAGAGCAGATCCAACTGGGGACTTGACCACTGCAGCCAGGCCATAACTCCTTGGGAAAGGCTGAGCCACACCATCTGGGGTTGGCTCACATCTTGCCATGGGGCCATCTGCATTCCTCTGATGTTCAGCCTCGCTCTGCGGAGACACATGCAAGAAGCGAAAATAGAGACTGCATGTCCTGTGGATGTGGTTTGGGTTTTCCCTCCTGACAGCGAACGGGGATCAGCCCTGTAGGTTCTGTCCGGGTGCAGGTATATTGCCAAGCAAGCCACCAAGACAGTGTTTTTTCATGCATGTGCCAGCGAGCAGCAGGGGGACTGGATTAACAACAAAACTCGTAAAGCAAGCTCTCATCATACATTTGAGGCTCTACGAGCTGTGAGCATTATAGCCATGCTCATGATCAGAATCTAACTGTTTCTGCAAAGAAAACGGCATCCTGGAGTCACTTGTAACGAGGCACTCCCAGTGCAGCCCTGATGGCACATGGAGTGTGTAAAAGCCCGGCTAGGAACCTCAAGGGTAGCCATCACCCCAAAGCCACTTTGTCTTGGGGATGTTTGAGCTAGGCCTAATGTGTTGTGGAGCTTGTACCACTGAAGTGCTCTGGGGAGATTGGAAAGAAACAGTCTCTGACACACCATTCCTCATTTAATTCCCTCTAGAGCAGGATGGTGCCAGAGCTGGTCAGAGTAATTAAGCACACCATCTGGGCCTCAGTGTCTCATGTATGCACAGACTAAGCCCACATCTTGTTAACCCTTCTGCATCCATAGTCATTCACTCAGATAAGTTACGCACTAGGATGAACAAAAATTTGGACCAGGCATAAAGGGTGCAGCTGCAGAGCCTTACGCAGGCACACTCAGCCCTATTGGGCTGAATTAGACACTCTCCAGTTCAACCATGGGAAGGAGCAAATGATCCAAGGGTGGACCGAGTGCAATCTGAAAATGATCAGCCACAATGCTAAAAACAATGGCTGTGATCTTTCAGACTTGTCAGCAGGGCAGTCAAGTCTTTTTATAGAGTGACATTAAACCAAAAAACAACAGAAGAGACTGCATCAGCAAGAGCAGGAGACTGGCCAGATCACAGCTGTCTCTATTGAAGGGTTTCTCAGGTTCAAGTGTTGCAAGTCAGAAGATGAGCCAGTGACCAGATGGTGTACTGGAGACAGAAAGCAGCAGAAGTCCTCACAAGAGAAACCCTGAGTGGAGGCAGTGGATGGGCCTCCTTGGGCACAGAGCTCATCAGAAGGAAAAACTTTGGGGACTTCTGATGAAGAAGCTTTGAAAACTCCCACTGTAATTTGTTTCACTCTAGTCAGAGAAACAGAATTTGGTTTAATTATCTTAAATAGAAATTAGGTTATACCAAGACTCCTCTTAATCTATCCTACTGACTTCCCATCCTACTAGGAATAGAGTCCTAAAGGGCCAAACTTCAGGTAGCCACAGAAGGAGCAGGCTACCATCACCCAGATAATGCAGGTGGGCTTCAGGAAAACCTCAGCTAGAGAGAAGATCAGAGGTGCTGAAAGATTTATTTATTAAAACATATGCATTTGATCGCACAGAAATGTTTGTGAGATTTTCAGAATGACTGGCTGGATTCAAGAAAGCGAAGAAGGCAGTCAGAGAGATATTGTGCTTACAAGATTATGCAGAGAGATTCAGGATTGAGGAGAGGAAGATTCAGTTCTGGCAGAAAACCCTACAGAGTCCAATTTGTGATGTGAACTGTTCTTAAATGTGCAAATACACAGTTCATTCCAGCAGTAACAGGCCAACCCATGACAGTCTCACGTAAGAAAAATACCTCTTAAGCCCTGCCTGAGTCAGAACAGTGTTAAGGCTTAAGGAATAGCCCTTTGCTTCACCCTCAAAAATGTTTCGCTGAAAAGTATGTAGAAGCATCTTGGCACTGCGCAAAAAGACAAGTATCCCTGGGGAAAATGAGACAGCACATGATAAGCACACAGAGCTCTTAACAAGCTGAGAAACCCCGCTGTCCTTTCTGCCTACCTTCAGACACGCAGCAACGGGCAGGCAGAAAAAAGGCAACCAATGAGTTTATGAGTGCACCCAAGACATCTCCAGGCCACATCATACAACTTTCTGACTAATCAAATATTCCTCAGTGATTCTGGAAAAGGAATTATAATAAAATACTGGGGCTTATGTTCTGTTACCACACGCTGCATCTGAGCATCTTAGGAAGTCAGGCAGCAACTTCTTCCAAGGGTCTCGAGGAACACAGCCTACAGATGCAAAGGAGGGAGAGCAGTATCTTGTTTTCGTCTTCTACTGCCAGGGCACGTATTAAATGCATTCCTTTATTTTAGTGAGCAAAGAAGCTCTGTCTTATCCCCTTACAGTCTTGTTCCTTAATATGTGCTCTTGCAGTCTTTGACATGCTTGGGTGCCTTGATGAAAGGGAAGAGCAAAGGAGGAAAACATGGAGCTTTGAGCAAGGGAACCAATAAATGATGTGCAGTCGCAGATACTGCTGAGGTTGCAAGGAAAAAGTACAGCCTAGTGGATAAAGCAAGCAAGGTCAGAAGTGTGCATTCTTCCCAGCTTTGCTATTGGCTTACGACGTGGTTATGGAGCATCCCACCTTCTTCGCCTATTAAAGGAGAACAATAATGCTAACTTACCACAGGGCAGCATAAAGATGAGCGATTAGTCTTTGGAGAGTGCTTTGAGATCTTGAAATGGAAGTTATTATGAAACACAACATCATTATTTTCCACAGAGGATTGTACAGATGAATTTTAATGGGAACAGGTATGTATATTGCCTTTGTGTAGTACATCTATAGCATGCCAGGATCTGTTTAGATCTGTATGTTGTTCCAGTAAGATGAGAAGGGAGATCTAACAGTGGTAGCACAATAGGAACAAATGAAATCCCAGGACCTTTCTTCATTGCCAGATCTTCCTCTGAAATTCCTATTTATTGCATTTTCCCTGCAGCAACAAAACCACAGCAGCACTAACTATTACTGTTCCCATATACAAACCACATTAGACAGCATTTACAATATTAGCTGTCAAATAATGTCCTTCCCCCTACCACCCACTCCTTAACATACACCCACTGATGTGAGAAAATGAAGATTTGGGTACTGGGAAGGGGGGCATCCCTCCAGGCAAGTGTGGCTGCAGACTACAGTGTCATAGGAACACTATCTGCAGGGCATGTGGGGAAGAAATTCAGAATTGAAAAGGAAAGATTAAAGGGCAAAACCTGAGGTATTTTCTGTGGAGATGACTGTGCTTGAATTTTCTAAGGTATTTTGCTGTCATGCTGCTACCAACTGCCTCTTTCAAATGATGTGGAAAGCTGTGATCTTTCTTTGTATTCCTGCAAGAACCCAATTGCTCACACAATGGACAATTAAAAACTTTTTGTTGTTGTTGTTTTGCAACAAAATATAATAATATATGTTATATTTAAATAATAGCTTTCAGCCTGGGATCTCAAAATCATTTGCAAATAGTAAGAAGAATTTGGCCTCTTAGTATCAGCACGATACAGCAAAAAGCTGCAGTACTTTTTTATCAACAGAACAACTGAGGCACAAAGATGATGTGCTCCCGGGTTATGCTCGCAGAGGATGGTGCCAGGATTAGGAATGGAATCCAAGTCCCTTGACTCTCAGAGCCGTGAGCAAAACAGGACCGCATCCCTCGTCTTCCATGTGTTCAGCCACGATCAATCATACGCCCCAGCCCTGTCTGCTGCCACAAATATGCCAACTCCAGTGCAAGAACAGCTTGCCCAGACACTCACGCACCTCAAAACAGGCCTGCAGTTCCCCATATGCCCTACGTATCGTGCAAGCAGACATCTGCTTTCCCTTGTGCACAATCACTTGCTGAGAAGTTCCCTATGACAAGTGAATGCACGAAACAGCTACAACATCATCTACAGCAACGAGAGGGGGAAAGGACCACCTCTGGCCTCTCAGACCACACAACAAAGAAGTCCTGTACCACTGCAAGGACCACGCGACAAAAGGGAGACCAAGCTGAACCGATGGCCCCAGCCCGCAGTGGCTCTTACTGACTATTAAAGGGGGGAAAAAAAATGATCCGCGTTACTGAGCAGCTCTGTAGGCTGCAGAGCAATGCTTACCACTGGAGCCACGTCCGAACTCTATTTTTCATGTCTGATTTCTCATGGAGTCTTGTGGAGCTCTTTCTTGTACAACAAAACGCTGAAGCAGTTTGTTTATAAAGAAAAACAGACTCTCCCAGCACCATGCAGAGCCGTTTGCATGGGCACGTGGTGACTGCAGCAGGCCACCAGATCAAAATGGCGGCACTTTGAAGTCCCTTTTGCAGTGATGCAGATGACCACACATGGCACAAGGCAGCAAGGGATCTGAATTATCCCCCAGCCATTTTCCCTGAAGAAGATAAATCTGCTGTCAGTCACTGAGAAACCTCTCACATCTAGAACTACCAAAAAAAGGGGGTCTGGCTAGTGACTTGCAGGCACTCCTGCAGTCCTGTACATGCCCATCCTGTCACATACACCAGACCACATGGACATACATGTTCAGGAAAAAGCTGATACCTTCAAAAGACAAAGTTTCTGCATGTGAACACGCACGCTGAAAGACACCTCTAGTTGTGCTGACAGCTTTTACGCTCTCCCAAATTGCTTCTGCAAATGCAATTGTTCATCTTCTGTCAAAACACAAGGAAATAAGTTTGCTCTTTGGTGGCAGTTTCTTAATGGGGAAGAGGGTTTAGCATCAGCCTTTAATACAAAATGAGGGTCCACTTCATCATCGCAGTCAATTCCACCCAGGACCATGGGGCCTAAGCAGCCTCCTGCCCTCAGTACATTGATCTGCTTCCTACATCTTAATGAAAAACTGGAGCGAGGAGGAGGAGGGGGCGGAAGGAGGGGAAGCAAAGGCATAAGGTCAGAAACCATGTCAAGTAGACATTATTTCAGGGGAACCTTCCACTGTACTGGGATTATTTTTTTTTTTCCTTAACTGTTTCACTGCTGGTACTTCTACAGCATGCTGGGCTACTGTTCTATGGTGGAAGTAAAACAGGATAGTGTGATCTAAAAAGGACAATCTAATATTTAGGATCTTAACCACCCATTCAGATAACATCAGTGTCATCATTATTTTCATCTCAGGAATATTACACTGGAAGGACCTTCAAGCACTAGATTCAACTCCATTAAGGGTAAACATGTGATACCGCCTGTGTTACAAAGTTGCAAATATACACAGAAATCAGTATTCTTGTTAAAACTACATGAAATTAACATTTTAATTTTACTGGTAACTATAACATCAACATTTGAAAATATTCCAAAAATAGATGTAAAGAAGTAGTTTTAAAATGAAATTTTCATTTAGAAATTAAGTTTTCTTCAAAATTTCTTGGGATAAAAAACCCCTTTCAATTTATAAAGCAATGCTTGCAGAAATTTCCATCCATATATGAAGCTGTTAAAATTGTTTATTTTGCTCACCTGACCGTGTTTTGATAGATTTTTTTTTTTCCCCCCACCAAAAAAAGCTAACAGTTAAATGCCCAGAAAAGACTGCAGGGTGCTGTGGCTGTGGCATGGGTAGAAGCAGGAGTTTCGGTGCCTGGAAAGCCAGAGCCCGTCCATAAAGCCTTTGCATGAGCCAGCCAGCAGAGGGGAGTACCTTGCTTTGGGTTCAAAAGCTGAAGCTGTGCCTTGGGCTGCTGACCCTGTGCTCTAGTCCTGGCGTGGGCTGCAGACCTTCCACTCACTACTGGTGCGACCACTGTCTTATCAAAAACCGTGCTTGAACTTGCTTGTTAAAAAAAAAGGTGTTTTCCACTTCCTGTAGCTAAAAGTCACCGACAAGAACAAGTTAAAAAAAATGCTTTGTGAAGCTCTATTTAAAAATGGCAGGAGTTTTTATTACGCCTAAGTTAAAGCACAGCTCTGCACCATGTCCCAGCACTAGGACTTCATCTCAGTGAAGGGGCCACCGGGGGAGATGACCACCCGTGTAAGCACTGCCCATCTATACCCCAGGAAATCCTCTCCTGATGGTATGATTGCAGGAGAAGGTACACTTCTGCTTGTAAGAAACAGAAAATACTAAAGCCTCCAAACTTGTGAAGAAACTACTGAAACCCTACCCTGAGTTGAGGCAAGTGATAGCCACCCACATCTGCAGACAGCCTGATGGGCACCAGCTCGAAGGTGTGTGACTACCGCTGCTCTCAGCTCTGGGGATCCCACAACAGCATCCAGCCGGTGTACAGGAGGAGGAACGTGGCACAGCCTGGGTCAACCAGGCGGTTACTCCCCCAAGCCATAAAATAAACCCTTTTTCTCCATGTTGCAGATGATACTGGTACTTTCTTCGCTCGAAGGAGAAGTGTCGCAGCAGGGAAGAGGATCCAGCATTGCTGTGCTCACCTCTGCAAAACAGATGGGGATACCCACCAGGGACATCTGAGGCAGAGGCGGATGGAATTAAGTCATGAGGGTACAGCTACGAGTCACAGCACGGATATTGCCCCAGCTCTGGTGTGGTTACAGTCCTAGGTTGCTCATTTAAGTAGCTATATTTTACAACTTCCTCCAAATAATTTTTTGGATTACCTGTGTCCATTCCCCATCCCAGTTATACAGCGCTTTACCTTGTAACATGCCCGGCATAACAAGTCACACCAACTCCTCCAAGGCAGCTTCCTTGCTGTTTTATAATCCATGTACAGTGCCTGAATATCACAGTCATAAGCACTTTATAAAGAGTAATAAATAGTATCTATGGATTTTGACACTTGCTAGTGTAACAGGCACTTTTCAAGGATGAGGAACAGCAAAACGTTCAGCAAATTGCCAGTATCTGAAAACCTAACATAATTCTCTAAAACAGAACCTGATGTAAGAAAGACAAGGCATATATTTTTGAGCGCCATTATCACCCGCAAATCCTTTCTTTTGACCAAGAGAAAGATACTGGGCTAATGGATCTTTTATAAAATACGCTTTCACTAACAGATTTTTTTTCTTGTGACAATTTCAAAGCCATTACAGATACATAAAAGTCGCTTCCAGAAATTACTAGTTTAGACTGAAAGACTTGATTTTTACACTGAATTACTATTTAATAATATTTTAAAGCACCACTGTCTATTTATTTATGTACCTACAAAAAAGAAATTAAATTATAAAATATTTAACATCTTGGAAAATCATACAAAAAAGACATTTTGACTTTTAAGCAACAGTTAACGTTGCTAAGTGACAACAAAGTATTTATTAATCCATAAAACATGGATATCAAGGGCTGAACTTGGGACAAACAAGCAGTGATATTTTCTAAAGCATCACTCACAAAGTACAATACTAATCTAACTTGGAACTAAGTACTAACATACTTGAGACAACAAAGCAAACCAGCAGCCACAAATCCTGCAGCTGTTAAAACTGCCTGTTCTGCCAGGCATCTCTTGGGAGAGTTTCAGAGACAGGACCAAAATTAAGGAATATTTAAAAGTGGCCTGTGTGTAGGAAAATTCCTCCCTGGGGTGTCAGGTTATCCTGGTACACCAGTTGAAATAAACAACTTCTTCTCCTCATTGCAGAGGAAAAAAATAACAATGATAAAAAAGCATCAGTTTGTAATATGTTCACCCCTTTACCGCACCACACGCTGACCAGCAGTGCAGCAATTGGTGATGTTACCACTGAAATTATAGCAAGCAGGCACCAGACTTGCATGCTACCCATACAGCTCCCGACACGTCCCCAGGCTATGGTTTCAGGCTGCCTGCCGACTCAGGTGGACACTGCTGGCTCATTCTCAAAATTTTCTTCACGGATAGGAAGGTCAGTGACTTCCTTTAAAAAAAAAAACAAAACAACAAGGATGTGAAACTGGAGAACAAAATGCTAGCCAGGCCACTGGTCTCCTATGATCCAGCTCAATTCAAGCCCTGGGAAATACATAGCTAGGGAGCTCATAAATTGCATTCTGCCCATGAAATAAACACATTATTCTTATCAAGTAGGAAGAAATATCTTTCATCACAGCTCAGCAACCCTGAAGGTGGCCTGTAAAGGGACAACCAGCTTGGTTTGGAGCTCTTTTTTTTATTGCTCTATGAACTATGAGAAGATTTTTTTTTTTTACGCATTTGTATTTTACAAGGTATTTTCCTACTAGTATCTTATACGTGAAGTCTGGATATTTTCTGGAAGATGTTATAATGACTTGAGAAACTGTGAAATGTTATTTATTACAAGCCTAAAGCCAGGGAAATTGGAAGAGTGATTAGTGGAAAGGAATTTAATCAGGCTATTTAAAAGTTTGGGGATTTGGAGGTTTGTGGTTATGATATCTGGGTTTGGATGTGCGAAGGAGTTTGCTTGCTTATTATCATACTTTCTAATATCAGAGTTATACAGCATTTGAAGGAAAGTAAGCCATTTTTAAAGATTCTGCATCCTTCTCCATCAGTTGTATAAAGCAGTTAATATGCTGCTGGTCCACCGGATCATGTACTTGGTCCTGACACAGGCTGAACTCTGGCACAAGCACCAGTGTCCTTAAAGGAGATCAGAACTTACACTCCTCATATTTTCACAACTGCTCCAGACTTTCACAGGTAAGCTTGAACACTCCTCTAATTTATGTGAATTGCCAGTGGCCACAAGAGATTAGTATGACAGTCAAAAAGCAACACTGCACAGGACAGAGATGGTAACATCCATCAAACCTTCACCTCAACATTGCCGGCATCAGGAGAGATCAGACAGAGAGAAGCCAAAAGGGTACTATCACCCAAGATGACATATTACATTTTCCGCTGCAAAACTCAACCAGGTGGCAACAAGAAGCGTCTATGCTAAACCAAGGGATTTAGGCCATTGCTACTTTTCAAATTCTTAATGTTTGTTTCCTTCCAAATGCCTGTATTTTGTCTGCAATGCAGGAAACACACTTTCTCAGACCTTAACCAATTGAAGGAAGCTTTTTGGTTTCGATCTGTTTTGCATACCCAGCATTACAACCTCAGGCATTTGCAAGGCAGAGGTTTAAATACACTTTATCTTTTCTAAACAGCAGTTTGCTAATGACCTTGCTTTTCCCACCAAAGACCTTACACGTCTCAGAAGTTCGAAGAGGAAGTAAGTCCACAAGTACAACTTTCTAAAAACCATAGCTCTATGATATGAACCATGGACACACAACACAACAGAAAGAACAATGTTTGGATATACATCAGGCCAGAACTTGTTCAAAGGTTCTTGGCTTGGTAGGTAAAATTTAAATTTTGAGTGGCAACAGAGCAGGTTCTGGGTTGGGGAGTGAGAAGCATTAGATACCAGAAAGCTGAAGAGGGCTGGGAGTGAGCTGAAGGCTCTCAGGAGATGGTGGATCTAGGCAGGGGCCAAGAAAGAAAAGTGCTTTAGGGAACCTCTTTATTCATACACAGTCTGCTCTTCCTCCTTGGCCCTCTCCTCCTATCCCCATCCCCTGGGATACAGCACGTCCCTTAGTCTAACCTGAGACCCCTAATCTGTCACTTCCAACCAACTTCTGCAATAAAGTGTCCTCCTCCAACCTTTTTCCCCACACAAACCTCTTTTTACTCTCCCATGCTTCCCCAGCTGCTAGAAAGGGGTTAAAGAGGAGGAAAGGGCAGGACTGGCCATTAACTCCGCTCTTACATGATACAGGGCAGAGAAAGGGCAGGATCAGGAGGGGCAGGGTCCCCACAAAGCAGGGATTTCTGCTCCCCTTATGCCAGGAGAGAGGCAGGAGCCAAGGTGGGGGCTGTGATTTTTTGCAATTAGGAGATGTGACATCTCAAAGCGGTTGTCATCCCCTCCCGACTCCCCTGGTCCCTTCCCCGGCAGCCCCAACAGCCTAGGTCCTGCTTGGGGGGTGGCTTCTCAGAGCAAAGGGGCTGCTCTGCTTTGGAGCAGACTGTCAGGAGGGGGACCAGCCTGGTGACAGAGAAGGCTAGGAGCTGTTGCTGGAATAATGTATGGCAAGGCAGGGGCTGGAAGTGCAGGGGCAGGAGGAGCTCCTGAAAGGCATTGCAAAGCAGAGGCAGGGGCAGGATGGAAGAGCTCCTCACCATTTCTCCAGGAAACCACGCCGGTTGCCATCTCAGCCAGCTGCCTACTTGTCCTCTGCCCTGGGTCAGCTCTGGAGAGCCTGACGCTGGACAGCCTGGTTCAACATAGATTTCATAACACTCCAGCTTTGAGGGAAGTGCTGCTTCTGCAAGGTACCCCATGGTGCCGGGTGAGACTGATGCCAAGCGCAAATCATCATGTACCCTCCAACTACCAGGGCTCAAGAAATAACAAATCACGAAAGAGTGCCAAACAGGAGGCGTCTCCACAACAGGGACTACACAGTGCAGGAGATAGATGGGCAACATACTAAAACAGAATAAATCCAATAAACTGCAGCTGGACTACAAGGAACCTGTTAGAAAACAGCTATTAGCTGCTCTGATCGAGCTTGGCCAAATAGTGCTGTGAAGCAATCCCTCCTTGAGAAACAGATATGTAGGCAGACAGAGCTTGCTGCGAGAAATGAAAAAACAAGAAAAGGTAGAAAGAAGATAGCCAACTTTTCCAGAAGCTCCTCCAAGTTTTTGGCGTAGTGAGAGAGAAAATATCAAGTGCCATATTCCAGAGCTGGGAGCTAGGGATCAACTGTCATCTTGTCATGATCACAGAGGAGCTGGCACCAGCCCTGCAGTGACATCAGCTTTTAACTGCTTCTTCTTCTAGCTCTACAATTGATCTGTTTTATGAGATTCTGCAAAATGTCTAAACTATATGTGACTCAGTTTCCCTAGCTCCAAAATACAGTTTTTCCTTCTCTTCTTCATTGGGACTTTTTAATTTATGTTTGCAAACTGCCTTGGCAACATAAGTGCTAACTATCGGTACTCTCTGCAAATATACCCAAGAGAAAAACTTTCCCACTGATGGTGAAATTGCATCTAAAGAATCAGGCAAAGAGAACCATGTAGTATGTTCATCACAAATTTTTCTTTGCTGTTTGGCAGGCCATTCTCTCCCTAGCTAAAGCCACTAATCTTAGGAAGGTTGCACTTTATTTTTTGTCCAGCACAATGAGCTGTTAAAAGGGCTTCTTTGCCACACGTTCTTTTGCTAAGGGATGCAAAGACCAACTTGAGGGTGCAAAGGCACAGTGGTCGAAAAATCCAAGAGGAAGGCTACAAGGTCAGTTACACTGTGCACTACTCTTCAAAATCCACAGTCCCTGGATGCTTGTAAAAAAATGCCTGGAAAACAAATAAAAAATACCCAGTTTAATCGTAGGAGTTCTTATTAACTGGGAGAGGTTCCTACCTTCCCCTGCCTTTATTTAAAACAGAGAAGGAAGTTGAGTGCAAAAGCAGTGGGAAGTGGAGTGCAATGGGTTTGGAAAGTTCTCAGCAGGTCTGGAAGGTGCATGCTTGGGAGGACCCACAACTCATTTCTAAGCCAGCAAAACCCCATCCCAGTCCCTTCCCACTTGGTTCATCTGCCTTTCTGTTTTCTGCAGTTGACTTCTTTGAGAAGGAGAAAGGCCTCCTATAGCCTTTAAATCTCAGGTCACAAAGTGCGACAGAAACACTCTGTTGGTCCCCAAAGGGAAGCAGAATGCAGTGGCTTAAAAATCACAGTACAAGACACAGGAAACAAAAGCACAGGCTGGGAGGGCAGCCTGTGGACACGGTGACTATTGACAATGTACCAGCTCGGCTACCTGGAACCAACCTGCCCAAAGTTGGGTGAGTAGAGAGAGGCTAAGTGAAGAAGAAGGGATTTTACACTTTTCCTTCCTTCCCTCCCTCAGAGCAAAAGATCAGTGGTGAAAAATGACATCTGTCCCTTCCCTTTCACTGCAGCCCGTTCTCCCTGGCTTTCCTCTAGTGCATACATGCGGCAGCTTGAGCCCTGTCTGCTACCCCCTGCTCAAGGTTCAGACTTCTGTCCATGCTGCTATGCCCAAAATGGGAAAAGGGGGTGGAAAAATGAGAGAAAGTAGCTGCTCGCAAAGGAAGCCAGTCTGGGAGATGCTCCCACTGCTCATGGCCCAGGGGTGACCATCTCCGGGCAGGGAGGAAAAAAGTAGCAGAAGAGGAGAAGGAAACCAAAGAAGAGCAGGGAAGATGACTTAAGACAGGTGTGGAAAGACAAAGGAACTACAAAGAAATGGAGAGATGGAACATAGGGCAGGAAAGAAACAATAGAGAAGGGGAGTTATCTACTGAATTGAGAGTATAAGTGTGGCAGTCCTACTCCTTGTGTCAGTGCATTTACCAGTGAGCATCTGTGGTGCGTGTACAGGTCATTTTTTTAGTATGGGTAGTATACCCCTTAAAGGGATACATCTCTTAAAGGACTGCGCACAAGACCGAAAAGGATTCATTGTTTCAGTACTAGCTCTCGATGTCCCTGAGGAAATCACCCAACTTTTGTACCTCAACCTTTGCATCCTTTGCAGGAAATGGAGAAAATCCCGTTAACCTCGCAAGGGGGTATAGTGAGCCCAAATTCAGCTTTTTGTTCCCTAGGAACCTGGAGGTCAGTTCTTCGCTTTAAACTTGTTTCAGAAGAGCAAAAGTTCAGTTGACCTGTACTAAAAATCAAGGGACCTACATTTCCCAGAACTAATACAGTCATACCATTAGATGGCCTGAAAATTTAACAGATTAGCCCTGGGTAATGCTAACAGATGGAATGGCAGGGCACACACATGGCAGGGCGGGCAGGCACCACTTGGTCATCCCTCTGCTCTGCTGTTACACTTGTGGTGCTTCAAAGTTGTATTCAGCAATGGGCATTGTCCCCAGTTTGCTCCACTGGCAAAGTCAGGTTTGCCTGGGAATAGGACAAAGACTGAAGCCCTGTGCTGTCAAGCAAAAGAACATAGCTCAAAAGCCACTCTGGGACTCCTTGTTATGGTTCCTGCTAAGGGAACTGTAAAGTGAAATCAATTAATACCTGAAGCAGCAAAGAAACTGGAAAAGACAGGGAGCAATTAAAGATGCCAGTCAGAAAGGGGCAGGGGAGGAGGGAACAACCCAAGTCATCGTTAAAGGGTCACAAACACACAAAGAAAAGAGCACAAAGACCCTTCAGAAGAGGACTGCAGACAATTTTCCAAGACAAAACATCTGTTGAAAAGACACTGCCTATATGTTGCTGGGGCGGCCTTGGAAGAAACAGGGGAAGGGAGCACCTTCTCTCTAGCCAGTACAGTGTGGTAGCCTGGCAATACAACAAGCTGATATTCAAAGCAACCTTTGCCACCTCTCAATTCCTTTCTGCAAACTCTCTCCTCCCCTCCAGCTATACCCCAGCAGAACAACCTAGCACAACAAGCCCTGCTAGGGGGCAGATTCATTACCAGCTTCCAGGGGAAGCAAGAGAATGGTCTTTCACTTGGCTCTGAAGCGGTAATACTGTGGGCATGGGGTGGGAAGGTCTATCAGCCCCACTACCTTGTGAGTGAAGTGCACTGATTTTCCCTTCAGAAGAGGTTTTTTTGTCGTTGCCTGCAGCAGAGCTAGTGCAGTGCCATCTCGTGGTACTTTTGAATGACTCATGCTAGGTAAAAAGCCAGTCTGAAGCTTGATAAACAGGTGTCAAAATGGAGCTCATCACACTGCATTTGTGCCGGGGCCTGAGCAGTAACACCAAGGACCACGAGCAAAATGCCAACGTGGGTGAACAGTAAGATAACTCTAACCTTTGTCATTAGCAGTGGTACCAGGCTGTAGAGATGGCTTCAAAAAGATTTCATTCCCCGCTCTGCACCCCGTTCAGACAGCTCACCAGGCACGCACACAAGCAACGTAGCCTTCCATTTCACACAGAGATCCCACACGGACCAGGACCAACAAGAAGAATTCGGGCAGCAACATGAGGTGGAAATACCTGACAGCATTGCGCAGGCTGTATTTATCTCAAACAGTAAGTGACGCTCTGGTCGCTGCCCACCTACTGTAAAACTGACTTTGTACTGCAATGTGGTACTGCATTAAAGCCACCTCTAATCACCTGCAATTACAGCCCAGAGGCACATGCAAAATCCAAAGCCCTAGAACTGCACCTGCACTGTAGAGAAATTTTATTTTATTTTATTTATTTAAGACCAGCATCTTCCTTATTTGAGATTCTGAAGATCCAGACAGTTAATATAAATCAGCAGCAAACAAGGAACGAAGACTTCATATATAAATATCTCATCAGTACATAGGACGACAGCTATGCAAAAGCATAAGGAAGCAGCCTTATACATCTTATTAAATTTCATTCAACAACAAGTATTTTTAGGATACAGTGATGATCCCAAAAGATTTTCTAGAACTACTTTTCCCCCTCAAGATCAATGTTGGATAAATGGGTGCAAAAGAACCAGGCTTGCACATATACTTTGGTTATGCTTTGTTGTTCTAAGCTACCGGAATGGTACTAAATCCCAAATTAACATGGCCCTAGAGACTTCATTTCACGTTCATACAGAAACCTGAATTCTGGATCTCGCAACTAGCAAATGGAGCTCATTGCTGCACCTGAGGTGGGAGACTCACAGACCTTTACTGCCTGCACGATGTTCAGTTCTGCTTCTGGGAAACTACACCTGCCCACCCAGCACTAACCCTTCTAGCTTCACCCCTTTTGTGGGTCAGCAGACCTCACTACGAAGGAGTGAAGGTAACATTAACTGAAGTTCTGTGATCAGTGAGGGTAAATGGTAAAGCCTGAAACACAGGAAAAGTTTTCTTCAGTTACCTGGGACTAGGCTATTAATTCTCCAGGTAACGACAAAGAACACAAACTGGGTCCCCACATTTCCTGCTCTTCTTGCATATGCCTACATAACCTTGCCTAGGTAGATGCTAAATTTTTTTTTGTCCATGCTCAGCATAAACATGGCTCTGACAAGCTTTAGGGATGGGAGAGTGAGCCCACGTGACTCTACAAAAGGCTATATAGACGCACTGCTTGTCTCTTCATCGCCTCACACACGTTCCTCACTCCTAACTCTCTTGTTAATATATTCATACACCTATTGTTTCAATGTATCATAAAAATCCACATGCTGGTAAAACAATGATCAGTCAAGATCTATGTAAGTGAATCATTTTTGAAAGAGCTTGAAGAGACAATAAACATGAAATACAAAATAATGGCAGTGCTGGCGAACGGTTGAAAAGGAAAATCCTAAACTAACATTTTAAAGGACCTTCTAAAGAAAATTTCAAACAGTTCACAAGCTGTAAATTTTTTGTCCCTTTTATAACAGGGGCAGAGACAAGAAAGAGCAAGAGTCTCAAAACTGGTGGAGGAATGGGATTGACAGAATGGCCACAATGCATACAGGAACATGCCTGCATCCCCATACACACAGTGTGAGGGGTCTCCCCACAATCTTGAGCTTACCAGATAGAAAACTCTACATCACGTCTCATGTACAATAGGCTTCAAGTGTAAGGATTCCCTGGATTTTGTGTTGGGAGAGATACAAGGCCTCACATACGTCAAGGGTGCAAGCAATCAGCAACAAGTTAGAAAAGAAATCCATACAGCCTCTGAGCCTCATCAGGTTTGCAACCAGAGGAGGGAGAACAGAAAGCTATAATGACTTTCATTGCAGTTATTCTCTTCCTTCTTGAAAGCTGTATATATATATACATAAAAAAAAAATAACAATCACCGAAGGGAGAATGAGGATGGTGGCAAAGGTTGCCAAAATTTACAGTAGTCTTCAAAGGTGGCTAAAATCAGGCTCAGGGCTCTTTCCACCTTCAGCAATAGCCTAAAATCTATAAAGTGCAACAGTAAACAAAACCCTCTTCCAGATGGACAGCACAGAATCTGATCTTTTATTACATATTGTCCCTTAATTTATATTAGTATATATGTATGCTACATTAACAAATATATATATGTACACAAATGCATATATACACACATATATTTGTACTTATTAAATTATTTCAGAGCTTTATGGTGAGAAAAACACCATGTAGTTAAGTCAGGTGAAGCTTATTTCAGTGTCTCTCACCAGAGAAAAACAGTTCAGATGACTCCATACAGAAATCAGCTAGTATGGAATATCTACAGGTTCTGTCAGAAGTTTGTCCTAAGCACGGCTCAAGCTTACAGACCAAGCCTCCTGGTGACCCACAAGGCGCAGATTAGCCACCAAGGACCTGGACGTGTGTGAGACCTACAGGATGGTGTTCCTCTTCTGCAACCTTAATCAGCCTTTTGCCCATGTCACAGAGAAAGTACATGGTGCTGGAGTGGGGGCAGTGCCTTGCCCTAGTGGGCTTTGTAGCTTTGCCCCTTGTGAAGGTTGGAGGATATGGACCGGAAAACACCTCAAGTAAATATGTCGCTTCATATGTAATAGGCACAAAGGAAAGCATGGAACAGACATAGCCTCAAGAAGAAGGTTAAATGAATTTGTCTGCCTGGCAGAGGGTACACAGAAGGCTAAACTGAATTTTGTGTGTCCTACTGGCTGGTAGGGATAAAAGTAAATATATTGGTTTACAGGGAATAAGGGGTTGTAATCCTTTACCAAAAGTGTTTGCCTTATGTGGGCTCAAAATTTCATTTAATTTAAAACTGTCACATTCTGGTACGGGTCTTTATGTGTTCTCCCTTGTTCAGCTGATCATACAGTCCAGTGAAAAAGTGTGCAGATATGGCAGAGCAATACCAATTCAGAGGCCAGCATGAATGAGCAGCCCCGCTCTGACGCCTCAAAGCCACTTCCCCCTGCTCTCACACCACTGCCCCATTGCACATCCCATGGGCTGTGGGTCTCTAATAATCCGGGCTGGGAAACTGATTCAGAAGAAAAAATAAGCATTTTCCACCTCTCTGGGTCCTTATGAAGGAGGATCAGCTCCCTGATCTAGTTCACTGTACAGACACCCACAGTTTTGCTCTGGCACCACTAAGGAGATGGTAGAGGTAGGAACAAGTAGACGACAGGAGACAGCACACTACTAGTAGAAATATGCACATCATAGCACTTCTCAAGTGACAAAACCATGAACTGCAGAGTGTCTCTATTCTGTATCAAGTAGACTTCATAGCCTACTTCCAAAACTTTACACTGTCATATATTCTCTATATGTTACATGTTAAGAAGGTCTTTTTGGAACAATACAAAGAGCTTTTTAAAGTGCTGCTAGGACTGTGTTACTCATTTTTTCAGCTTAAGCACCAGGTGCCTTAGTTACGACAACCCCAGCCACAGAGGCCTCTGAGGGAGCCATTAAAACTGAAAAAAAAACAAAACCCCTTAAAAATAGCTTTCCTATATCTAAAAATATCTTAACTCTTCTCTCAGACCTTCTGAAAGCTGTAGGAGAGAGTTTGTGCCACTGGGAAAAGAGGGTGACTTCCCTTCCCAGTGGCACAAAACTCTTAACTTGCAGCTGTGCAGAGCTTGAGACATCTGACTTGCACCAGGTCGTATCATTATGTCCAAAGGATCAAAGACAAAACCTTGACCATTTTAGGCCATGTTAGTAACCCTGAAGGGAAAAAAATGTATATAAGCTCACTGTAAGAGAAGAAACACTGCTCTGCCAGGCTGATTGGGTTTTTTATTTCTTATTTATTATCAGATTTATTTTTTTAAAGATGCTGGAATACACTCGGAAAATAAATTACTGAACAGAAGCCAGTTGACATACATGTTTAATTGATATCACATGACTTCTCAGTTTAATATCACCTCTACATCTGTGAGGGGACGTCCATGTGTATCTAATCCACAACTGCTGCCAAGAAACATTGAAAGAGTAATTTTCTCTGTTTATGTAGGTCCTACCTTGTGTTATTTTTTCCAGATTCAAAACAAGCAGAGGGAGCATCTGTTAACTGAAAAAAACAATTCCCATGGCAGAGAAGACGTTATCCAACACTGTGCAGGTGTTTCAATAATGCACTAAAGCCAGGTTAATTTTACACCTATTGGAAACAAAGGGCTATGGAAAAGATTTTAAATGACACTCGTATACTGTGTCTCTATCCCACTCATACCCTGCAGCATAATAGCAAAGGATGGAAACATTACTTATGTCCCTTGAGAAAGTTCACAAATATGAGAAAATATACAAATCCAAAAATAAAAAGCAAAGCGAAATCTCAACTTTCATGCCAAAAATCTGACTCCACTTCATGTTAGCTATTTCACAGTCAGTGATACAGGTGTTTCAAAGCTTCCTTTACAGTCAAGAGCCAGAATTTCACTAGTGCCCATAAAGCCGCTATTTAGAGCTTTTCTCTCCGGCTGTCCAGCCATAATCTGAAATTCAGTCTAAAGTGCTGGTTTTTACCATCACTGCATATTATATTAATGTAGGTAGAAATCTCAGTGAAGAATAGGCTACCAATTTACCACTGGGATTAAACTAACTCTTTTACTTTTGTTCTTTCAAGATTGCGTTGCTTGCAGGGAAAAAAAGCAGTGCTCCCTACCTCTATTGTTTTTTTCCCTTTGAACTGTTGGCAAACACAGCTCTATTTCCGTGTTCTTCCAAAGCCTTAGATGACAATGTAATTCCAGTTTGGTTTCTGCTATATCCATACATAAGTATTACTGATCTAACTACCTGTTCCTTAGGCTTTCTGAAGCGCCTGGGACAGTAAAAGAGCAATGAAAATTTTAATGGAAAAGGCAGTTCTTTTTGTTAGAGCAATTGATAGAAATGGAAAAAACAAGATGCAGTCAGGCACACAACCCCTTCTCCAAGGGGGAGACATTACCTCTTCTTACAAGACTTGATGCAATTATATCCTGAAAGCATCATACCCAAAACAACATTGTCAAGAGTATTTGGGTGCTGTTCATAGATTATACTCAGATCACATTCACATAGGACTGCCTATGGTCAAGCACTTGCTTCTGCCTTTATACTCGTAGCCAGGTTTTTCCAGCTTCCCTTTAGGGAAGTTTTCAATGAAATGGCAAGTCCTGCAGTGAAACAGGAAAGCAGCAAAGCTTGGATCTCTTCTTGGTGTACCACTGGAAGCTTTCACAGAGGATGCTCCCCACTATCACACTTCATGCACTGCCTCTACATGATAGACTGCGGCAGATACACTCGCCCTGGTCAGGGCCAGAGGCTTTCAGGGCAGCCGCCGATGGTTCCTTTTCGTGCCTCCAGTGCCCTGCCGTGGCAGCTGCCACGTACACACCTCAGATCAGGTGTCAACCACCCCCCTCCCTGTGGTGGGAGTGGGAGAGGCAGGACCCCTCGGCCAGTCGGTAGGGCTCCCAGCCCATGGCGGGCCTCAGCTGAGAGAAACTTGCAGACCTCTGACCATACTGGGACCCCTCAGTGGGGAGACAGGGCCCTCAGCCAATGGCATGCGTTGGTTGAGAGAAGCTTCTGGAACACTGACCATAAATGACCACAGCTCAGATCCGACCAGGCTATAAAAGGAGCCCCCGCCACAGAGCCCCCTTTGAGGGGCTTTCCTTGGAGCAGCGGGCCTGTGATTGGAAACTCTCCCCTTGGGCTGAGACATCACCCAAGGAAACTTCCCGGGATTGAGTGCCCTCGCCATCTTCTGGTGAGTGATTTCTTCTGGATATATCCTTGAGTGAACCTGAACACCCCCCCCTACCCCCACCCCCTTCGGTGAGCGCTCTTATTCTTCTGGGTACCCTTGAGTGAGAGTTTCCCTTTTGTGAGTGAGTGCGTGCACACCCTGGACCATCATTCTCGTGTTTTGCCGTGCAGTAATAACATCCCCGACCAGTATATCGAACCTGTAACTTGTTAAATGTTCTCGGAGTGTCATTTGGTTACCTTGTTGCTTTGTTAGTTTTGGTTGTTTGGTTTCAGTTGTGGATTAAAGGTTTGTTTGAGTTTAGCTGTGTGGAGTTGTTCTGGTGTACCTCCGTGACATAGACCATGTTTATCTCTCGGCAGGTTTATAACCGGGCTCTGTCTGCTGCAATACATTGAACAACTGCAGCTTTTTTGCCAAGTCCTGACAGGCTTTGAGATCATACAGCTCCCCCTTCAACACAGGACAAGGCTTGCCACACCACCCATCCACTTCATAAGCAGAGCTGTAGCTTCAAACTTGAAGTTGGTGCCGTCCTGGAAACTGAAGTATTTAAGTTCTTCAGTCTGAGTTCATTCAGCAGAAATGAGTGCATTATCACCAAATGCTGTTTCTATTCAACAAAAAAAGAACAGACTTTTTAAACGTTATTTTAAAATAAGTATATTTTTCATAGTGGCAGACTAAGTAGCAAATTTAGCTCTGCAGCTCCAGTTCTCACTAACATCCCAGAGAGCTGACAGTAGAATTTAGTTCCTACAATTTAGAAGCAGGCCTAGATCAAAATATAGGGTTTGAACCTATGGCATACTCTTAGAGACATATTTCTTAAATAATAACTCAAATGTCAGAAAATTAAACTGAACCAACTAGATAAATATTTAAAATGATTTAGCACTAGAGATTTATGTCTAACGGACTAGCTCTACTCAGAAAATAAGTACAGTTTATGGACTCCCCATATATATCCACTCAGCACACTGGAATTCTGCTTCAGGTTAAACTTCTTTTCATTCTACCCATCTTTCCCCACTTATGCTCATCTACACTTCTGCATTATTTACAGGACCTTCATTTACATAGTATTTAAGTACCTTATAATTTATAACATCAATCAGGGAAGCAATATTTATCCTAATTTTACAGATAACAGCTGAGGTGCTGCAGTTACATGGCTTGCATGCAGCCACCTCAGCAGGCATCAGTGATGAAATCCGGAACTCGAGACTAAAATCAAGCCTGCACACTGCCTCTCCTTCCAGCTCGTTTCAATGAAGGTTGTTCTTTTTTATGCTCCCGGTTCCCAGTCTCTATCCTGATTGTCAGCAAGGTATGTTATCAGTATTGTTTAAAATGCAGTGGATCTGATAGCAAGGATATCTGTCCAGATTATCAAGTGGTAGTGATTGACACCCATTACCTCTGGGCTGGATGTAAGCTAAAGACTTAGAGATGAAAGTTCTTCATCCTTGAAAATGAAATAAAAAGATGGAATCAGCAGCTGACCGTATATTTCTACTACACCACTATCTCCATTCAAAGGTCAAAACCTATCCCACTGAAAAATAAGGAATAGAGACCCTCTTCCAGAATGCCCAGGTTGCTGCACTGGTTAGCTGGAGCCATGGAAGAGAAACAAAGGAGCCGGAGGCCGACTCCCCCGTGCCAGACCAGTGGGTTGGCAGAGGAACCAACCCTTTCTAGTCCCATTGTAAGGAACATGCCAGGGACACAAGCAGCTACAGTGGAAGTGGCTTCTGGAGTGAAAGAGATTCAATAGCCCCGGAGCAGCTTCTCCCCTAAATCCTGCCAGGCTACAAAGTTATCTTCTCTGCTTTTTCCTGGTTGAAGCTTGTGAGCTGCACCCTTCCAATTCACAAGTGGCTTTGGTAGGAGTGGAGTGGGTCCCTGGCACAGCATTGCCTACGTACAGCAGCAGCAAACACAAGGACCACAGATGACTGCAATACCTCCAGCAGGGACATGGAAGTGCATGTTACCTCTTGCAGAGAGTGTTAATGAGCGTGACAGGGAGTGGGACTGCAGCACAGCATCAGAGTAAAATGAGATTCTGTCCAGAGAAATCCCCTAAGCCTCCACAGGTGCCAGTGTTGAAGGAAGTAGCTTAGAGACATGAATCAAACCCCTTACGCCTCCCAGATGTTGTGTAACAAAGATGTGATGTGCAGCATGTAGGTTTTGGGGGTTTGTTAACAAATAAAACCAATTAATCAAGCAACCCACTCCCAGGTGCTTCTTACAAGTGTTTCCAGTGCTACATTGCCCCTTTTGGCATGGATGAGAACCTCTCTAGGCATTGTATATTGCTAGCATCTAGATGATGGGCATGTAACAGCCCAGCTTGGACAGTGAAGAACCAGCAGAGAAGCAGGAACTGCTCCAGCACACAAGTGATGGCAGAGCAGAGGGCTGTCTCTCTTTGATCAGAAATCAGATTCATTTCCTTACCACTTTTTAAGCAGAGGCTTGCACGGAGCAGAGTAATTGCTGGCTCTCCATCAGGCACGTTTTACATCACTTTCAATACTGTCAGATAAAAGAGATAATAAACTCATTTTCTTCCTCTCCTCTTTATTCCCTGACTCACTTCCCCTTGCCTTCTCCTGCACTTTGACATTCCATCCTTTGCAACCAATTTTCACTCCCTTCACTGATTATTTTTAGCTTGTGCTACTGAATCTGTCTTTCCTTCTCTCTTTTTCGCACTCTCCTTTCCCCTCTATCTCACTCCACATACTCATTGGCTTCTTCTCTGTCCTTTGCTGTCCTTCCCTCCTCTTATCTCTGCTCACCCCTATATTGACAGAGAGAGACAAGCCTTTTCCTCTCACGCTTCCACTAGCTCTTCTAGGACAGACTGTTAAAAATGAAGGATATAAGTAATTATCTGAGAAAAACCTTGACATGCTAAATTAAGAAAACAACCTGGGAAGCTTTTGGCAGGTGTATCTCATAGGCAGGAGTCATCTTCTCTTATTCACTGATGTTCTGAACAGTGCAGAGTGACCCAGACGTGGGAGACACTTCAAGGCCTGCCACTCTCCCACTATTTCATGTACTTCTGTAACACCATAAGACATCAGCTAATCCACCTGACTGGAAAGCAGGGTCTTTACGGTGTTCTGGTAAATCTCTCCTTTGAAGCAAAAAAGTAAGAATTTTGTTTCCATTTCACAACGTTTCTTGCTTTGCATTATTAATAACATTTGGCACGCTATAGGCCTTAGGTAACTAATCCTTACAACCACTTCTCGCCTCCAGCCTGTCAGGTAGGGAAGTGTTGTCATTTCAATTTTAACATTACAGACACTCAGTCAGAGATAGCAACTGAGCTGGTAAGAGCCACTGGAAGAGCAGTGTCAGTGCCGGGGGCGAAGCCAGCCATCCCTGCTTCCCAAAACCATTATTCCATCCAGCTCTCTGGGGAAGAAGGTGGCACTAATAGAATCTTATCAGCATATGTGTAGGAAAGCTCAGTGGGAGGTATGGCTTGCTATACTCCCTTGGGGAAAGGCAAGGAGGTGACCCAGAAGAGGGATCTAAGGGCTATGACAGGCCTGATATGTGGCAATCTAGAAGTAGCCTAACTGGAGAAGACTTAAAGGTAAATGCATCCCAGGGATAGAGAGATCCAAGCTGAATCTCCACATTAAACCCAGAAACAGAAACGCTGCGGAGCATCACGCAGAGATATTGAAGACAGCGGGACACAGACTAGCTCAGGTCTGGGTGTTCACGCGCTCTTTGGCACGGGCACGGTGCCGCGGGGAGGCAGTTCTGCTACCTCCAGGTTCAAGATGATGCATCCACTGGGTTTTTCACTGTGCTCTACCACATGGAATAAATAGCATTGGTATTGCTTGGGGGATCCTGCACCATACCCCATCACACAATATACATGTCACCTTGGATTCAAGCTGGTGCTGTATTACCTTGATCATCTTAAAACCAAATCCCAGGAAAAGGTGAAAAAATTAGTCCTAAACAAAATCCAGGCAGCCTCTGTTAGCTCTGTAGAGCATCTGGTTGTTTATACATGCCATTACAGCTTGCTGGAAAGTACTGTCAAAAAGAATTATTATGTTTTAAAATGGGAGCCTTTTAACTCAACATTACTCCTCAGAGATTGTCAAAAATTTTCTGTTGAAACATCTTTTTAAATAGATAATTAGATTTTTGACAAAGCGTGATGTGGAAAGCATTCACTTTCCTTGAAAAAAACAGTTTTTGTTGGAGAAATAAACGCTAAAGACTTTTCAGCATTTGTCTGTAGTTTGGGAGGTTTTAGCAGTTTGTAGTTATAAAAGATCAAGACCCAAAAAGGTTTTGCCTGAACACTATGAAAGAATTGCCGGGAAAGGCCAACATTCTCCGCTCAAAACGAGCATTAATTTTTTTTGCCAGGACTTAATAAAAAAACATTCAATCACTAATTAATCATACTTGGAGCAGTTATAGCTTGATTTATTTAAACAAGCAGCTCCAGTTCGTGTTCTCTCTTGTGCATGATGTTATACTACCCACTTGTTTTATTCATACAAACAAGTTTTGTTCTACTACAGTAACACAAAAATGAATAAACTGTAGTCTGTCTTGCACATCAAAGTAACTATTATCTAACCTCTTTCTGGTAACTTCTCTTCGTGTCTTTCTGCAAAAAGCCAAAACCACCCACCTTGTATTTCAGAACAAAGGTTTGTTTTAAATATTTTTGCAATTGGATTATATCTTAAGTAAATTCAATAGGAAAACCAGAGCAGGTAGGGAACACTGATGCTCTTTCCACAGATACTTTTCTGTCTACTCATTCCCCCTTTACAGCTCTTTCATCCCCCTATCTCATTGCCAACAACCTGTGTGGAACTGAGGAACAAAAACCTGGTATCAGATTTTTATGATTAATAAGGGTTTATTTTAAAAAAAGGTAATCTTACAGGTGCATTTCACACAAAATCAGCTTAAATATGGAATTTTGAAAGCTGTGACAGGAGAATTTTTCTATTCAAGTGTATTTATTAATAATTGTTTTCTTCTCTTTGTTAATGTAGTGCTACTGAAAGTTGCCAGATTGCAAGCTCTAGAGACATAAGTCCTATTTATTCACAAAATAGGTCAAAAATAGTCATTGAAGCAAACACTTTCCCACACACACATCTCAGCCAAGAAGGCACCGTAATTTGTGCAGATTCAGTGATGCCAGTTTTCTGTGCTCAGCTGCTAGCAAAGGTATTTGCTCTGTTTAACTGTGCTATGGACATCTCACTCCTGTGAACTATATTTGCATACCAAATCTTTAAAGAGGCATCACATTGTACAGGCTTTTCATTAGTTTATGACCTGATGATGTACCTTGAGGCTCAAACCACCCCAGTAAGATGAGAGATGTACCAGTCTTCCACCCCTCACATTTAATTCCAAACCTGTCTGCAGTTTCCGAGTTGTTGGGGTTTTTGTACAAAACAGGTGTACATGCAAAACAAGATGACATCCTACTGCTCTTTCTGGTGTACACACCTTAAAAAAAAAATCAGAAGAAATAGTATGGTGATCTAGGATTCAGGTTCCTCCATAAGAATTCCCAAGCATTAGTAGCATCCTCAGTCTGCAGCTGACAACGAACACAAGCCTTCATTAGAAGATGTTCACTTCCATCGGTTCTCATAACATATCTGGTTCAACATGGAAATACCACCCTGCTCATCTAGCCTTTCCACACTCACCCATTCTTTCTCTGTGTATCTTTTATAAATACATACTGACATTCAACAACTGTAAATAAGGTTTGGCTGTGAAATCACAGCAGGAAGCATTGAAGTCACAGTAGGAAAGAATTCAGTTCTGTGTTTAAAAGAGCCTATCTGACAAAAAAAAGAAAATAAAATCTACTGGCAATAAAGAAATTAAAAGGGAAGTGATAGCATACCAGAAACTGGTATCCTCCATCAAAGAGTATGTATGTCAAAAATAGAGGCATCTTCTCTACAAAGATCATGTCAGTAACAAACATCCTCACCTGTACAATGACAAAAATGCAAGGCAACTTTCTGCCTCCTGTGAGACAACCTGGACCCCAGCAAGCTTGCAGGGAGCAAGGCAGGCATTACGGAGTGGCACGAGACCGCACAGTGCTGCTGCTCTCCTCCTCCTCCACATTTGGTGAGCTGTGTCAGTTTTCAGAGACTGGTGAAAAGCTGGAAGGATCTCATGTTATTTTAAGGCCTAGAAGCAGTTTACAATGCACAGGCTTGAATGAGGCACATAATTTTTTTTTTTTAACGTAATTCCTTGCGCGTGCCTTTTACTAGCACTAACTGAAACGCCTGCCAAAAACGCTCAGACAGATGAGATGCTTTCTAGTTGCAGAGAAGTGAAACGATGGATGATGCTTTCATGCCATGACACTTTTACCTCTTAAGTAGTTCCTTCAGTACTGCTGACTCCTCATAATTTAAAAGCCTCAAAAACTGCAGCCATTCCAGGCTCCTGCATATAAGTACTCATGGGCCAAATCCAATATGCGTGGCATACACATGCCCAAACCTGTTTTAACCAGTCAAAGTGTATTTTAAGAGGATTAAAAACAAGGTATGTGGAAAAAAAACCCAAACAATAACTGATTTTCACAAGACATCTTTCATACATTGATGTACGAGGGGTGTCTCATATATGCCACTCAGGTGGCACAGTTTTCTTACCAGTTCTATTTCCCATCTTTCTCAAAAACACTGTATAATGAAAAGTCACTCTTCCCTCCGGCAGCCTGCTGGGGCAGGGGGCAGGGGTCAGGGAGAGGGGCAAAACCTCAAAATTAAATCCAAGTTCAGCTCAAGTCTGCTCTCTGCATTTCAGGAGAAGGCTCAAGAATACTCTTCAGAACCCAGTTTCTGAGGTTCACATCAAGCAAAGTTATCCCAAGCCCAGGCCCTCTCTTTCCCTATATTAGGAGTCTCTTCCTTCCACGAGCCAGCAGAATGAAGATAACCTCTCCTAGCATAGTAAATACCTGAAAAAAGTACAGGACAATGCTGAAGAACATTGTTGAGTAACTGCTGTTTGTGAAGTTTAGTGTGGGTGAAAACTTGCCATACTGAAGTCCCCAGTTTATTCACACAGCAGAAACAGCTCAGAGTAGCAGCTTGCAAGCACAGTTAAAAAGAACAAGAATTCATCTCAGCTATGACCAGGAGGGAGCTTACCTGCCAGACTGATACCAGCACAGTCTCTTGATTGATTCAGCTCTTGGCCTCTCTTCTGAAACTGCTACAAGGTGCCAGCTGCATTGGTAGTTGTGTGAAATGGTTGGGGAGCTCATGGAAAGAAAAGGGAGAGCACCTGTCTCTCCAGAGTCTCTTGCTCTTCCTGTCTGAGCACAGACTAACTCAGGGATGTTGTATTCTCACTGACAGTATTTGTACATCAATGTTAAGACACTCATTTACGGGCACTAAATATTGAGAAGGCATAGAGAAAACATGCAAGATGTCAACATACATGTGACAAAAGTTGCAGATACCATCAAGCTCACAGACTATCCAGTTGCATTGGCTTCCACAGTTTTTCAGTGCAGACAACCGTATCCACAGTTAGCATTAGTAACTGCATAACAACCAAGTGTTTATTTATATTCACCTCTTGCACGTGCAGGACATCTAGGCAACACGAGTTTGCCCTCAGTCCCATATATATGCACATGTATGTGTGCTACAGATATAAGGGAGACAGTAAGCAAGGATAACTGGAAAGAGACATTCTATCAGGAGTGAAAACTGAAGACTGTAGTCCTCGGGGCGGGGGGGAATTATCAGCTACACTTCAACTCAGGCGATCACATCGCATGGAATGAAAAGTTGACGCATTTTAAGTTCTTGCTTGAAACAACAAAATACCAGCAACACAGTCCTGTGATGAGCAGAGCACTGGGGACCAAACATCAGGAATCCTCTTGGTATGATGGTCATCCCTCAAACTGGAGGATGTTTAGGACTCAAGAGGACCTGATACAGCAGAAATGCAGGAGGAAAGGCAGCCTCATTCTGCATGGACTAGTTTAGGTAAGTTCAATGGGAAAGACAAACCCCTCCTCTGGAGATGAAATGTGAACTGTGAAGAGAAAAACCCAAGTGAGTATCTTTAGATGTCAGTACGGTTCTGCTCTCACTGTCCTGTGAGAAATTGTATTTAAATACTTGTAGGATGCAAAGGGAGTATTGAAGAACAAAAAGAGAGAGGGAAGTTCTGTAGAATATTTATGGTGTAGGGAAAGCTAGACAATTGCAACATGAGGAGATCACTAGAAACTGAAGAAGAGTTTATTCAGACACTATAAGGTTCCTGTCACTGGGAGAGGGGCAACATCAGTCTGTGCCCAGAACCACTCAGATTGTAGCTAAAAAACTCTGCCTGAATAGACTCGAAATGCCTCAGCCAGACTGTTTTAAGAACACTCAACCCACACACACACTTCTAAACTTGAACTGAAGTCTGTGGATAAGGAGCTATATTTCTAAATTTATCTCTAGCCACTTAACTAATTCCAAATAAAACACCTTTGATATTTTGTGCAAGCAGACTGTTTAAATCAAGTGTCCTGAAAAAAACCCTGACTGCAGATTAATCCCTCAGGCACTCCCTGGCTAAGAGTTGTTGTTTCTTATGCTTATGCATTCTTCATGGATTTTTAATGTAAAACAAGACCTGTCTTCATTTACCAAAGGGTTAACAAAAATTCCAATAATTAAATTAACAGCAATCAGCTAAGGAGCTCCCCAGTGCAAAGTCTAGTAAATATCAATTCCTTTTCTCCTCCAGGATAATGGACCAGCCAAGAAAACTTCCACCTGTCCCCTGCAGGGCTGTAGCTAACAGGCACAAATGTGTACATGCACTGCCCCATCTCTCTCCTTCCATCCACAGCACGACTCCAGCTCCCTGTGGCTCATGTGACATTATGGAAAATGGGCCAACTCACTTCTGGTTTTCCTGCTTTCTCCAAGGCTGAATCTGGTCTAATATGACAACTGCAGCAAGTGATTAGAAAGTGAGACTTAACATGTTTTAGAAGATCCAAAATACATGCTGGTTCCAGAAAATTAGAACTTACATATGAGCTCAGCAGAGCACCAAGAACAGTTCTCAGAATCCTCCTGACTCCCTGACATGTGCTTTCTTTTCACCATCCCCTACAAGCGAAATCTCTGGGACAGACGGTCTCTCTCAACTGGTCAACGTTCTTTCTAACCAAGCATAGAGCATCCCTCCCCTCTCCAGACATTAAAAAGCCAGTTAAGACTCTAGAGTTGGTAACAACCACCATCAGGTTAGATCAGCCACAGAAACTTCTCTTACACCCTTTGGTTGATGCACGATGTGTCTTGTTCTGATTCCCCTCAAAGGAGGGCCATAAGTTGGGAAACAGAGCCTTCAAGAGAGTCACATCTGTGCTGGGGAAGCATCCATGACAAGAGCTCAGTGCAGCATTTATTAAACAATGCCACCAAGATGTTCTTGATCAATGATTAAGGGAATCGTGCTGCATCCTGAGCAACCACAACGCCAGTCAAACCTATCAGACTATTTAGGACAGAGCAGGATGCAGTCCCAGAGGAGGAGGGCAGCTGCTTCTTTCCCTGGAGGGAAACACGTGGGGTTTTTTCCCAACCAGAGATCCTCGGCTGGCTGCTGTTGAGGGCTTCCCAAAGACATACTGCATCAGCACGTTCACCCATCAGTTTGGTTCTGCTACTGCCCGAAATAGTCTTGTTTATTTATGAGCAGTCACAGCTGGAAGCAGGGGTATTTGTGTGGCTTGTGCCATTATGTCTTAATCCTGGCAGTGAATAAAATCCACAGCGATTATGAAAATAATTTTCTCTTGTGATGTAAATTTATAAAGCGCAGCGGATGCTATTTGTTTTGCACTGGGGATTGTATGTTTGTTACTGAAAATATGAAGGTGAAAAATTATTTGGTGATTTCAGCATTTACAAGTTGATTTAAATTTTACATCAAATGTTTACTGTAGCGATTTTGAAGTTTGCAAGAATCAACAGCAATAATCAATACTAGCTGGGAACATCCACCTTGCCATGTACTTAAATAATATTAAGAAAGTGAAACCTTAATTTTGTCCCTAAGGGAGTGTGAGGTGACACACGACACACAGTAACAGTAAACTAACTCAATCTTTATCATCAATATTTTTAACATAAACTGAAAAATACAAGGTTTTTCAATATTAACTACATCAAAACGGAAGTGCAAGCACATAAAGAATGAATTATCTGTGCATTACTGTTAACAAAAATTCTGTGCACCATTAATAATAAATATGCTAATAACATTCAGTTCATAATGCTGATATTCCTCAGATACTAGAACTGTGTGACAGCTGTGTCTGAATTTTATTCTGTAAGTGATTCAACTAGAATAACAACTAACTAGTTATTTTCTTCTCTTTTGTAAGTAGAATGTAACAAAAGGTATCCCTGTGATAAAACTAGCACAAGGTTAAGGAAATGACATCAAAAGATTACAAAAAGTAATCCCATCATGCAGATAACCTCCTCGTTGTCAGACTTTGCAGCAAGCATGTGTCAAAAGCTCTCTACAGTTAATGCGCCTCTAAAACCGAGGTTCACGAACTCAGACAAATTTTCCTACTCCAGAAATAATTTGCAAGAAATTCAAATTCAAATCACGGCTTGCTCTACCACCCGCTCCGTAGGATGTTGCGACACTGCGGTACTGGACTTTCTGCAGCTCTAAAGATAGAGCCATGCGGTCAGAGCCCGGGAGCTGCCAAAGCAGCGCGTGAAGGACCTGAGCAGCCCCGGGCAGGAATGCGTACAGAGTAACTGCTGCCCGCAGGATCCTGAGGCTGAAACCACAGGGACAGGGGCAGGATGCTGACGTTACATTGTGTGCAACGTTAGATCTTGCTCAAAAACTTCTCTTGTAATCAAACTGTTGAAGAACCAACCTGTCATAGGTGTGCTCTGGAGCTTGGCTGGTAAGAAAGCAGAAGCCCAAGTCACCTCTCAACTCGGGCACAGGCAAGCCCCTGCCTGCCCAGTCATGGCCACCACTACATAGCTCCTGCTGCCTCCCAGAGACACCACAGGGCTCAAGCCGGGAAAATGCATTGACAGCATCTCCTGGAAAATGCCCCAGCCTATGTGCTGCAAGTCTTATTAGAAAGGTGCTAGTCCGGCCTTCTACAGAGGGTAGAGACATGGAGAGAGAACAGAAGGGAAACAGAGCAAAGACAAGGTGTACAGACACGTTTCATCCACATAAGTTCACAAGAACTTCCTTCTTTCTAGTGGAAAATTGTCTCCCTTAGGAAAACATGTTCAGTAAAAACATACCCATATCTGATGGATAAATATCCAATATCCAAATGTCAGAGAGATGACGAAGTTAATGAAAGCACAGGAACAGGGCTGACGGGAAGCCGTATGAGAATTTAATAACCATATTGACTATTATAGGAAGGATTCACAATGACTTTTTAGAGGAAGGATTTTAGAGTTTGGCTGCTGCAACTTTTGCATGGTAACTTCTAAATCCTATTAGGGAGTTATAGAGGAATTTGTTTCTTTAATTGCTATGGATTAGAAGCCAATAATGGAAAAAAACCAACTCTGAGTACTAGTTCATGCTATAGTTTGGAGAACAGACAACAGATGAGTATGGTTTCTTTTTAAACATATAAATTTGAAAATTCAACTCATTGCAAGTGTATGCTATTTTGTGTAATTAGAGTCCTCAATCTTCTCCTGAAAGACAAGTTGTTTTTCCTATGTTTAGTCTACAGGGAGTTCTGAAAATAAGCAGTCATCTTTTTCTAAAAATTCTGGATTATCCCAGATTTCTCTAACATGGTCTCATAAAAGTGAAATTCAAGAACTAAGTTTTTATACAATAATGGTGTGACTTGATGACACTATCAAACATCTTGCTAGGGCACATAAAACATCCATGTGAACTCAACAAGACAGTAAAGCCTATGTTGCCTGAATAAACAAGACTTTACCTGTAATATAATCATGTTCCATTTGGAGCTAAACCAGAGTTTTGCATTACTAACCCACTCCAAAATCGGAAACAGGCCTGTGCCAGTAATCATGGTGGTCTGAAAGAGGCTGTTTCAGAATTGCAAACAGGGAAAGGGGACAAAAGTATAGTGCACAGCCCAATAGGAAACATTAAGGTCTGATAGTCCTCCTACACTTGCCAAGAGCTGATACCAGGCAGGCTGCTACCTGGAGTAGCAGCCACACACTCCAACAGCAACTACTGCCACCAAACGTTGCTCCCAAGCCCTCTGCCAGCCCCACTAAGGGCCACCACTATACTCCAGGCTGTCCCCCATATCCCTCTGAGATATGCCAGCAAGCAAATGAAGGGACAACGTGCTTTTAGTTGAATGTTGCCTGCCCAGCTCCAGTTGGTAGCAAATTGGTTCATACTGAGGATTATCCAGAGCTCTTTGCCCATTCATCCTGCTGAGAAGTCAGCTTGCCACTACTCAACTCTCCCAGATCAAAGGAAACTCAATCTCTTCTCTATTCTTTGACTGTCACCACAGGCAGAGGCAGAGAAATGAATCCAAGTATCTGAGATACCATTGTTCAAATAACTAAAAACTCTCATCAAGAGGTACCTGGCAGCAGCCTCATTGCTACAAAAAAAAAAAACAGGCAAAGAGAAATCAGCTGAGAAACCATCCCATAGTTACATACAGAAACAACAGGGATATGCATATGGATACTAGATAATTTGAAGTGAGAAAGAATATAATTGATGCATTTGGGAAGGAAGGAAAAAAGCAGGAAAAGTAAAGAAACATAATTCAAAACATTTATTGGAAGGGGGGAGGGAAAGGGAATTCTAACTAACAAATGACCCACTCTGCCAGACTGATACTCAAGCTCATGTTGCAAGCATTTCTGAAGGAATCCTAAGTTTTGGAATGAAAGCTACAGATGTAGCTGTAATTATGACTACATATCTCAAGAAAGACACTTAGTATTCAGGAGATCCTTTGACTTCAGCTGCCATTTGCCACATGTCTCCCAAAGCCAATTCACACCAGTATCACCAAAAGAGTTTGCATCCATCAGTTTTTGTGCTGGTTCACCCCTACTCTGGGAACAAAATACGGGATTTTCAAGATTTGCCTGTGACTTTCAGGGTCATTTGGGATCCCAAGTAGTCCAAGTGCTTTTAGAAGTCAACACAGTATGGTAATTTATCCCAGAATTACAGTTCTGGGAATACCAACATCCACTGTATGTGTGGAGGAAATTTTTCACGCATAGCAAAAAATATCCAGTACTATGGTACAGTTTTGCACACAGCCTTTTCTCCATGAGTTATCTCCTCCAGTGAGAAAGCAGCATCTTCACTGGAAATATCAGGTCTAATTAACACAGAAATAACAAATACAGTCAATTCTGCCAAATGGACACCTTTTTTGGGCAACTGCCTATACTAGGAGGTATTGCTGCACATAACCACAGCCAGATGCTGACAATCCTACTCAGGCTGCTGAGGAATGCTGAGCCCTTTCCCACTGACCATCAGGCCCTTTCAAGCATAATTCATGTCATATCTCAAAATCAGGTACCCCACTTCATTTCCTTTTGAAAAAGCACATGCTTTTATAAGTAAATACCTCATTGATGTCAAAACCATACTCCAGATACAGGACTGCTTTCTGTCAAAGCTAACAGGGCAGCTTTCTCCATGTGCTTTCCAATGGCTGCCTAAAGGTCACATTTTTCTCTACAGCCACTAATTCTGCATATGCAACAGAGGGTGTAAAATATCTTAGAGGTTTTTGTCTCTACTTTGTAAATATAGCCTGGAATTCTAGTATACACACCTGCTGTTGGCACCGAACAGTTCAAAGACATGGAAAAAAGATCATCCTGCCTTCCCATTTCAAGGCCCAGGGGTCACCAGAGTGTCATGACTTAGAAAAGGATAGAAAGCAATGCCAGCATCATAGACAAAAGGATTCACAAAAGAATTAATAAATGACTATCACTTCTCTTGCCTTAGGACTTTTCTGGGTAAATTATTACTCTTTAAAGCAGTGCACTGGGAGTAAGCTGCCTGACTCCCATTAGCATTAGTAGCAGTGGCATAGCATAAGCTTTATGTTCTGAGGATTAATCAGAGTCGTATCTGTAGGGCACTCACTTTGAACTCAGCAAATCTGCAACAGAACAACTCTTCTTTGTCAGACCCTTCTTTGAAGAAAAATCACAAGGAAGTGGGTGGGCTGCTGGCTAAGCCTCCTCTTAACCCACGAGCACTTTTCCCGTAACTCTAACAGAACAGTAAAGCAACAAGTGAAAACATTAAATAGCTCTCTCTTGCTGCATCTCCAGTAATATTAGCCAAGGCAGGGGAGCAAGAGGGGACATTTTTTTTGGAGCAGGAAGAAAGGATAAAAGAAATCACACAAAAATAATGCAATAAATGTGCTATCAAGATGAGATTGGTTTTGTTTGGTTTTTTTTATTCAGGATGAAAGCTGGAACACTTGAGAATAATTTCCATGTATGGATTTGGAAATCTAAAAATAACAACTCATTTACTACAAAAAAATGACAACAACTGACCCTAGAATAGATGGTGATGAATACATTCAACATGAATTTTTCTCTATTCTCTCTTCCCTTCAGTGCTTGCTGGCACCTTTCCCCTAGCCCATCCCTTGTCATTTCCCTAAAGAGGGAGGAGAGGTAATAATTTCTGAGCAGCCTCAGAGCAGCTTTGGCAGAGCAGGACAGCCACGATGGCTAAGGCTTCGCAGGAGGGCAGCTCTGTCAACTCAGGGCTGGTTATTGTTTGCCTAAGGTGCTGGGATTTTGTCTCACTTGATGCTACAATGAAAAATTTCCACCTCCTGTGGCTTCCACATGATGTTGCTTCATAAGCTATTAGACCTCCCTTTTCACAGCTCTTTCATTCTCCTCCACTCAGCAGCAGTACATCTCCCTGGCACAGGCTTTCGGTTTGGTAAAATCCCCCAAAGGACCCATACAGTGGCACCACCAGGGAAGGGGGAGTGCAGGGATGTAGCCAGCTTTTGAGCCTCAGCCTTCCCCTCCCAGGGGCTGGAGACAGGCCCATGGTCCCCCGGCACCACTCCGGCTGTGCCACAGCAGCACCTTCAGCCCACTTCTCAGGCGGCTTGCACACCTTCGGCTTACAGAAAGCCAAAATCACCAACTCTACGCTTAACGCTGTTTCTCCCACTTCACAACTGAATAAGAGCTGAAAGGTCCCTCCAGAGTGCTCTTGCTCTCCGATAAAATCTACTGGTGCAACAAGTCTATCAGGCCCAGTTACAACACACTTGCATCGAGGGCCAAAGTGCTTCCTAGATAGCTATATGATGAGAAGCAAATAAATGCATCACACAGACACTCTTTGTCCCAAAACTAGCATCTGGATAAAGCCAAGGACCTAAAGACTGGGGCCATGAGTTGAGCTCATGCCCTACAAATGGGTGCTAGTCTACAGAATCTGACCTCCTCGAGGAGAGCATGACTGTGAAGCAAGACACATTCTGCCACAACTGGCAGCCCTGGGAGCAGAGCTGCACAGCTGACAGCTGCAATAGTGCTACGTTTTGGGAAAAGCACAGCAATACTGCAGAGGAAGGCTCAAGACACAGCAGCAAAGCTCTCTGAAGAGAAGAGATTGCACCACACCAACAGGGGATCAACTCTTGCTAGAACAACAGTTTGTACATGGTGATTAAGCACACTGGCATGGCTGTAACTGGGAAAAGCGCCCAGTACTTGCCTGCAGTATGCCTGGTTTTAACCGGTGCTGTCAAGTCTCTTGCTTTCACAAGCAATACATTATTTCTGCCTTCCCACACACACACCCCTCCCCAAATAAAGAGAAAACTCATCTTACTGCAGAAGCCAATGTGCTGTTCCTACTGTCTGTTCATTCACACCAGAGGCCCACCAGAACAGTCACATCCAACCGCATCTCATTTACTTTTATTGATGATGCCAGCATTGTAGCAAGAGAAACAAAACACCACATTGAATTCAGGACAACTGCAAAAAATCAGTTTTCCACTCCTTCATAAAAGGAAGAGAGTCAAGCATCAGCTATTGATGTTTTCTAGTGGTAATATTCCACTTACACTGCTTACTCTCCTGTGGCACCTGTTGTATATCCATCTCGGACATTCATGTACAGGTGGGTATAAGATGGGTATATACAGCAGTGCCTACAATAATGTTTTTATAATTTGGTGCTCTAAGTAGTCAGTTATCCTACCAGGACAACTATTGTTTTGACAATACTGGATACTGACACACCTTTTAAAGCTACTTCACCAAGACCTAAGTTTTGATACTTGAATGCAACAGTGAGCAAGCCTTTCAGTACGCAGCACTCAGTCAGGAAACTGGAGTCCAGTGAACCTCACACACTGTCTAGTCATGCTGCCTTCGCGCTATACCTGTAAGGTTTGTTGGAGTACAGTGCATTGGCGTGGCTATGTCCCACATGGTTGATTGAATGATCTAACAACACCTAAATGAACTAATCATCCCACTCCTAGACTTTTACGTAAGTCTGTGCAGCAGATGTGCTGTATTACTGGACAACTGCACGTGATACGGTAGCAATTGACATTACAGATGTTGACTAACACCAAAATATAGTCCCCTCCTTATGTCACCTGCAGCTCTGCCCTGGCTGCTGTGGTCTAGGATACACATATGACCAAAGCTATATGGCACTGCAGCCAGTGTCATCGACCACTGGTAAATAACAAAATAACAAACCTAGCTCTACTCAAACAGTTTGGCCAGGATCCTCCACGCACATGCCCCAAGGCACATCTACCTGTTGTGTGATCCGTATGTCTGTGCTAACATGATAGTTCTGATGGGGTCAGTATAAATAACGTGCAGGCAAGAGCTCTCCTATGTGTCCCTTGGTACTTTGGTTTTGGGAGCTGCCTGCTAGCTATCAGCAAACATACTTTTAATTGCTGTTTTTGTTTTGTCATTCAGTCGAAATGAAGAGATTGATCTCTATCGATCTGTGGAAAGGCTCGCTTTGTTTACTCAACCTCTGTTGCTTATCAGGGTTGTGCCAAGAGCTTGACACACACAGACTGAGAAGTAAATTTACAAAAATAATGAGTGAGTGATGGCAAACTCACACCAGTCTCATTCACTATCAGACTTTGCTGCAAAAGGAAAGTGACAGAGGCAACAGCTTCTGGTTATCATCTCAGCAGTGCCAGCAATGTCAGGAATTTGTTTGATTTTCACATGAATCTAATGCATCCACATTGATGCATAATAAACAGAGGAGAGAGGTTCTCTCTATATGCAGAAGAGCATCTAGGCATCACATTTTTATTTCCTCCAGCAGCTTTCCCATTATTCTCTGTTCTTTCTTTTAGCTTCTCCCCAGGTGTTTACACACATCACCTTGGCTTCCTTATTCATATTCTTAAAGGCACCACTAAAAGCTCATCCAATTGCATCCTTAGAAGAAAAAAAAAAACCACACACACAAACACAACGCAAAACACCAAACAGTGTCCCAGTCATACAAAGAGTTCCTCTCTTCACTCAGCACTCTCCAAGGCTGTAAGAGTCCTGCTTCTACACCTGGGAGTGTTTTCTCTGCCCATACCTACAATACAGGAATAAAAGACTTGGAAAGCAGCAATGTTCCTCCAGCTGCCAACCATGCCACTAAACAGCCACCCACCAGATGTCTTTCCCTTTCTATCAACATCAAAATCAAGGCAGCTGTCAAAGCAGGTAGATTTCTGCCCCAAACTAGTTCCCCCCAACCCCACCAAGATGAGATTGCTGTGTGGGTCAGAGCCCTCTGCAGACAACTTGGGGCCACACCAGCATCCTACCCATATCCTCTTTGACTGAAGCTCCTTCTGCCAACTTCATAGCCAAGTTTGCAATTCTTATAGGCCATCGCTGCCTGGGGATTAGCTCTCCCTGGTCCCCCACTCAGGTGGAACCCTTTCAGCTAATACATCTCTTCTGGGGACTACACCACTAGGTTTAGGGGCCTCCCAGACCTTACTACAGGGTCTTAGCCCCTACAACAGTATCTACTATGCCTTCTCTAAGCATTGCTTTTGTACAGCAACAGATCAACTCTTCTGCTCTGTGAGAAAAAGGACAGCAAAACACTCATCATGAATCAAATAAGCTGCTGACAAATGGCCTCGCTTTTCTGGCTACTAAAATACTGAGTCTCCCCCAATAGTGATAAAAAAAGAAAATCCTTAAATTGCACTTGGTGTCATCTGACTGCCATAAAATGGAACTCTGCTCTTACTTGCGTAGGGGATGCCTTCCTGTGGAAAGCCAAGGCCAGAACTGTTAATCAGAGAATCCTACAAACTAACAGCCAGAGAGATACATCAAGTGATCTAATCCATCTATGCATCACATAGATTTTCAAAGTGCTCCTGCCTGTGCTACCCTTGGTCCCTCAAAAAATTTCACCTAGCAGAGCTGTCAGTTCAGCCCTTCAGAGAATCACTGACTCCTCCTGGAAAACTTTGGGAAGACTAGTCTGAAAAGCTAATCCTATTGCCATACCAAGTCGTTCTTGCATTTCTCTGCCCTGTTCCGTGTTACAAAAGGCTTTTGCATGAATTGTCTGCTTCTTCAAAAAATTCTCAACTCCTTCCACATGGAAAATCTGGTTGTCCCTGGAAGTAATGTCACCACAGACTTTTCCACTTCATCAACTGAAGTCAGTACAGAGGGTTAGTACTCCAGTGAAGGGTTTAGTGTCAGAGTCAAGGTTTATTTACTGAATAAAATTCCCACTTTCATGCAAAGACCTAAACAGCAATAAAATGCATCCGAAATAGTCAACACGTAGGTCCTGATAAGCTAAGTTCCATAAGTGATGAAGATACTCCTGAAATGAGCCGAAAAACAGTTCAACCTAGGTTTATGTTGGAATAAGTCATAGGTAGCTCTAATATACCCTGGCAGCAGATGGTTCACAGCTAGTAATCATGGTGCAGGACTATACCTGTCAATTAATCAGTTCCTCACCCATGCCATTTTGGGATGAGGTGCAGACCTGGCTGTGGCCACTCTGCTGGCCAAGAAGGATTCACCATACAGGACAGGTTCTCCCCAGGCCATATCAGGAAGGCCATTTTGAAGTTATTTGCCTACAGTTTTTCCATTCAGTGTGCATTTCTTCTCCCAGATTATTTTATGGCTCTGTAATAGGACTGATAATTATTGTTTAAAAGGTACTCATTTGATTACTTTTCACATAAAGTGACAGTTAAGATTACTTGCAGGTAAAACTGAGTACCAGTATGTTATTCTTGCTGTGCGTATCAGTTGTCATGACAATCAGTGAGGACACTGGTTTAGAGTCCAATTCATATGTGGCAGAAAATCCACAGCACCTACACATATTCTAATGGAGATAATTTTTGAAGTGATTATTGATTCTAGTTGCTCACCCTCAGATGCCTCTGAGGGCCTGGTTTTAAGCAGGTCCTGAGGAATCCCCACTTTGTATACCTTAATTCACCACCAGCCTTTGAAGGTTCTTTTACCATTATTTCTAAGAAAAAATCACCACTAATATATATGTAATGGATTCTGGTTTTGGCCAATAAGCTTTCACTTGAAAATTTTTTTTTTTAATATCTTTAGAAAAAACATTACCCTTGATATAGGGTTTTAGCAATGGCCTTTTCTAGGAGATATGCTGCATAATCTCTGGCACTACAGGAGGCAGCATTGTCTAGCACTTACAGCAGTGGGAATCCAAAGACCTGAGTTCTGTTTCTGGCTCTCCCACTCACTCTCTGCATGACATTTAGCAGGTCAATTAACTTCTCTGTAACTCTTTTTCTGCATGTGAAATGGGTGTACTTGGGTTGTATTCCTCCTTCAGCACCCTGTTCAAGTCAGGAATACCAAATGAAAACCATTGCCCAAGCATTTCAAGATACTAGGATGGAAGGTGCACTACACACTGTCAGCAGCAGCATTAACAGAAAAGGGTAATTGTGGAATCTGCTCATTTTCACTGAAATATCAAAGGAGTGCTCTCAAGGAGTGCTTTTCTTTTTTCTGAAATCTATTGAGTATTTTGCATCCAGATGCTATTTCACATTATTTTTATCTCAGAATAGCTATTCTTGTTTCAGTAGAATTATTATTCTGGTATAAATATAAGCAGAACCAAACTCTTAGTCCCTAGCCTATCGCTCCCTTCTCATTAGGGTCTTTGTGTATGTGGATTCGTGCCACTACTGATACTAGGAAAAAAGATTAAGCCTTGCCTCAGCAGTTTAACACTTTTCTTCTTACAGCAACACAATCAGACATGAGAGTGAGTTATAAGGAATGGCATTACATCATGCCCAAATATGTGATTATAACATGCTGCAGAATAGATTCTACAAGGAAGACTGATTTAGTATGTGCCTGTGATGATGAGTGAAGAGCAGCTAGTACTGAGCTAATGCATTGCACTAAGTATTCTATCAGATAAAACCAGTAATTCAGCCACCTCCATGTCCCCTCCCATAAAATTTTAATAAACCAAATCTTATGGGAGGAAAGAAAAGACAGGGACCCTGCTGAATTATTTACAGCCTTAGTTGTGTATGGCAAAGAAGCCCGTCTTAGGTCAGTAAGTGATATTCTTCCATTGATTTCCTTGTCTCAGAATATCTAGGTGAGAATCAAGCTTGGGGGGAAAAAAATCCAAAAGAAACAGAGATGCAAAGGGCAAGCCAGAAAAGACAAAGCTGATGGAGGCAGAGATGAGAGAGTTTGTATTTATGAAAGAGATATTGATCAATTGCACACACCAGCAGCAGATAGACTCAAATTAGCTGTCATAATTTCAGTGACGCAGAGGGACAGGCAGGCTCAAGCTCCATTAAATATAACCTACATCCAGAGCAGCCAGATGAGATTTGCAAGACTGAACTCTGAAGTCCCACAGGAGATACCTGCAGTTGATTTATATTCCTGATTTCCTATTCCCTCACCAACTGTGCAATCAGTTCCTGGAGGTGGGCAGGGAATAATTGAACAGCTAAACTGTGATTCACCCAGCCAATTAAGGAGTCTTGGGGTGGGCCCTAAGACAAATTCTTCAGCTTCATCCAGTCTTCCTGGGCCAGAACTACATTCAGCTCTGACAACGTGGCTGAAACCATCATGGCCCAGTTAATGTAAGAATCTGAGGACGTAAAGCTGCATTATAGTTTTCAGACATTAATATTCATACATTTTAGACCTTTTCAAAGTAGCAAGTAAGAGGATGTCCTGGTTCTACATGAGGATCTGGCTTATTCTGTAATTCAATGTACAAAGAGCATCACTGCAAAACAGTAATTAAAATGGCAACCACTGCCTAGTAGCTATCAACATATAAAAATCACCTACATGTTTCAGCCTGCAGCTTCTGTCAGGGTCAAAGCCAGGTTGTTTGATTCAAAGTTTGTTGGCATCTATCTCATGCTGGCTGCTGTGATGTTCAGTTGTGGATGGTGCATGGCTTTCTGAACAAATCACAATAATGTCATTTCCAAAATGTTCCACTTAAGTCTTTCTTCTTGCACCGAAGCAAGGAAGCACTTCTCATTACTAACCCTGTGTGTGGCATGTGGCATGTAATCACCTTGAAATATTTAACTGGCTGGCTTTCATCTCACTAACAGTGCGGGGTGGGGCATCAGACTGGGGTATAAATAAACTGGGATATAAATCATCATAAACCAGGCATTAAATTGGTATATAAATCAAAAAATTATAGAAGTCAGAGATGGAAGAGACCCATTAGATCATCCTGTTTGTTCTTCCCTGTGTTCTCACCCTAAGAATGCACAAGGCATCATTCTTGATTAGCCAAGAGACATAGAAAAACGCCCATCTCTCCCCCTCTGTGTCTCTCAAGAGGAAGAGAAGGGAAACAGAGCGCTCTGTATGCATATTAATAAAGCTATATTTTGACTGGCTGAATGACTAGAAATGATTAGCGATGGTATGTTTTACCTGTCAACATCTCCACACTGCAACAGGCAAAATGTCTCTAGTACTCCTTTTCAAAAAATCACCAGTAAGGCTGGAGGGGGTTTGCTCCCAATTTTCCTGCACTCAGAACAGCTCCATGAATACCTTAAGACTCTTCAACGATGAAGATAAAAACAGGTCTTTTTTTCCAATATAACAGTGGGAGACAACATAAAGCATCACCTAAGCCAAGGTGAATCCAATTGCCTGCACTTACAAATATAACAAAAACAAAAGCAAACAAAAAATATCAAAACATTATGAAGGCTGGAGAGTCAAGCATACCAAAGTTAGGAAATGCAAGAGTGTGACCCTTTGAAAGGGTCAATGTGAAAGGTGAGAACACATGCAACCCTCTAGCTAAGAGCAGTAGGAGCCGAGACCCATCAGCTGACATACAGCTCCTCCTCCCTCTCACACAAGCACTTTCCTCTACATTTACACCAAAAGTCCTTGGTGATAAGTCAATTACACTAAAAAAAAAAAAATCTCTTTAGAGGTGGTTCCTAGCCATGTTTTCCTCATTTACTCTGACCCATTGTGAGTTGGGTGATCATTTGAAGGCTGATTTACAGGGTGTGGAGCACTTACAGTTGCTCTGAAAGTCAATGGGAGCTGTGCTCTGAACATACAAAAGGCTATTTAATGCTAAGTACTATAAAACCCAAGTCTTCATCATCTCCAACTGGACACCACCAAAAAACACAAACCAGTTAACTTTGATTTCCAGGCCTAAAATGGAAATTATAGCCCACCTCAAAAGGTTATTAGATATTAATATATTTATCTTTACATGCCATGCTTCAGTACAATAATTAGAAATGCGACAAAGCTCATGAAGTGGTTAACTCTGTCTTTGGATCAGGAGTTGTGTATTCTGCAATAAAAAGGCCAGCAACCATATATTAAGCAATGAAAAAGACACCAAACATTGAAGACATCATTGAATGGAAACAGAATATCCCAAATGTATGGAACAAGGCAGAGGTCTTGTGGAAAACACAGTATGCGATTACAGTAATTAAAGACTTGGTAATGAGTGTGCTCAGAGGAGATAAATTAAGGCCAAGTATGCAGCCTGAACTGTGTCATCTCCTAACTTTACATGCTTGTATTTGCAACCTTAAAAAGGCTCATCTGATTTTACGTTCTTAACTTTAAAAGGAAAACTGCAAAAGCAGGAATTTAGTGTGGAGTTTCTTACTGGTTCAGAATAGTGGCAAGTGGTTTGTCAGCAGAATAAGACTCTTCTCATTCACCTCTAAGCCCCCTGGTATATGAGCTGGTGGAAGAACCTGCTGGCTGAGGGAGCAGTATGAGATCTCCCCTCTGCCAGTGTTTCACAGGTGTGTTAGCAGTAGATGTACAGTAAGACACCCAACTTGCACACTTTGAACAGGACTTCAGAGGGGATCCTTCCCTGTTCATTCTCTGCCCCTCTCCAGCACACAGAGTTTGGCCATTTTTGCACCTTCCCTTCCAAATTGTTCCAGCCCAACACTCCAGCCCTTATCCCAGCCTTAATGTTCAGTAATACCTTGTCTCATTTCTCCCAACTCACCAGCACAAAGTTTCACCCCTTTCCCTGTCCTCATTTCTTCCCTTCCCAAATCTTGGCCATGTTTCCTACTCAGACATGCCTGTCAACTCAGGACTGGGAGGGTCTACTGACCTCCTCCCTTACTCCTGCCCTGCTCTTCTGTCTAAGAAGCAAAGGTAGTATGGGAAATAAAAAGTAGTATGCAGTTGGGAAAGCTATTCACTAGTGTAGGTATTAAGGTCACAGCCATATTAGTAGATCCTAAGATGAAGCCCAGCAGAAGGCCATAAAATCCCTTACAGATTTCAATATAGGTCTTAGATTTTGATGCCAAAAAAACATTTTTATATCTTAGCTTGAAATAGCAGGATATGAAGAAAACCCTACAGCAGAAAGAGAGAAGGGGAAATGAGAAGGTCTGTCACTACCACCTGGTCATTAGCTATGGGAATGATGAATATGATGGAGATCCAACAACACTAGACCTCCAGGCATGTGAGCACCTGCTGCCTGACTAACCTCCAGAATGGCTGTCCCGTCTGCTTTAATAACCAATGCATTAAAGGAATGACATCATATTGTCAGCCAAATGGCACTGACCAGCAGGACAGTGTCATGTTTCAGGGTGTATCTCCATCTGGGGGTCAAGGTAGCTAATTAAAAATGAAACAACATTTCCTTGTAGAGGAAGATAGGAATGGAAGGAGACCCGAGGGAGTATAGGAAAGGGTGGAAGAAAGGAGCGAGAAAAGTGGGATGCTGTGTATTTATTTCAAACAGTGCTTTCAGTAGTACCCAGGAAAAAAAACAAAAGCAAAAATTCTCTGGGGTCAGCACTTAATACAGATACAACAATGAAATATTTATTGTTGCTTATAAAAGCAGACAGGGTCAAGCCCATGAGCCTACTGCTGTTACTAATGCATTGCCAAGCTATCAACTGAGCTTCTGTGCAAATCTCAACATCTTGTTCCATGAAGTGAGAAGGCTTGGGAAGCCTGCAGAAATTAGAAGTATAGACATTCCAGTCTTTTCCAGAGTGCTAATTGTTCCCACTGCCATCAGTACCCACAACTGACTTCCACAAAAGGAGATTTTTCCAGGCTCCCCTGCCCCCAGTAGTTTTACTGGTTATAAGGAGGTATTTGAGTGCTTTGTAGGCCTAAGTGAGGAAGCCTTAATCTCCTGCAAAGTTCAGACCATTAAGGCTGATAAAATCCATTCAGCTTTCAGCGTAGATGCTATATGAATTAAAATATTACCACTCTCTACATCCTGTAGAAATCCTTCATTTCCTCCAATACTTGCTCCTCTCAGAATGTGCCAGGCTATTACTTTTGACTTTACAATTCATTTTTTATGCAAATGGCTTTCATACCACCACAAACGCACGATTATTGCAGTTTTCAACAGTGCAGATGAACATTATCATTCCAATTAACACAAGGCATTATGGCTCCTCTTCTCCTGACAGTACAGCTCCCCATGCCAATGCTCTAAATTCAGAGCCCATATCCTGTGGTCCCACAGTGGAAGTGGCAGGGGAAGGAGACAGGCAAAGGAGATCCCACAGTGCCAGACAAGGAGCATTTCCAAAAAACTAGGAAATTCTAAACAGTTCTCAGGAAGCATCAGCTACCTGTGTGTGAACTAGTTCTCTCTAAAGCAGTCTGGTGACACAGTTTCTAAGCTGTGCAGGAAGAGATCAGTTTCCATAGCAATTCCAGCCGCTTTCTGCCCAGATGCAGCACTCTCCATGTTCTTGGACACAAAACACAGCTGCTGCGGAAGACAGGCCTAGGTGGCAGTGACAAGCTGGAGAAGAGCAGACAAACAAAAATTCTCTTTTATGGCCACGTTTAATCCAAAGTACAAATTCAGGTTTGTGATATATAGGGAGGAAGAAAAAATAGACTTAAAGACCCAGCTACCTACCTTGCGTGATAGGCTCTGTGAGTCAGCAAAATAAAAGCTTTTGGAGAGAAGGAAGAATTTTTCATCTCTCTTCTGATCTGGAGACTTTCATGTGACATAGCACAAGCCACTGGGAGCTCTGCCATACAAAGGCCCTGAGTGCCATGCAGCATTTGTCCCATTTCAGCTACCAAGGCAGCAGAAAGGGAATAGGTAGTGGTTTGACTCGTTCTTGGAGAAGAAAAAAATCTCACGCTTCAAGAACACACATCGGCAACTTGCTTGTTTGCAGAGCTTTAAAGCCACAATATTTTCTTCACCTGCCCTGGAGAAAAGGTGTCCCTGGAAAAGCCCCCTTTTACCCTTCCCTTGCCAAGACCACAGTGAGGAAAACTGCAGAGTGACCCACAAGCATCAGCCCTGTGAGTCTCCAGGCAGGTCTGAGCCCACAGCAGGCGAACCCACAGTCCTGTAGCACCTACAGAGTTGTTCTTGTTGAAATCATTCAAGGAATGGATGCACAAGTCCCACAACAAATACAAGCATATTCAAAGGTAAAAATGAGCGAGGAAGCATAAGGTCTAAACAAAAGCAGCTAGAGGCAAAAATAAAACATCATCATGCTAGACTGGCTCTAAGTAAGACAATCCCTCGCCTCTTATCTGTATCTTCCTCCCTTCTCTGCACTATTTGGCTTCCTCAAGATAAATTTCTAATCCTAATTCTCCCAGCAAGACAATGAAATGTAGATAGCTGGCTTAAGCATGCTTAGAAATTCCTCTCTGCACCTATCTTCTATGCTGTGGTTACCCTTTTTCACAAAACAGTTGTTTCTTAAAGACTGCAGCAGAAGATCAATTTAGAGCCTTGGTTGTCTATAGTGGAACGACCTTCCTACAGTCCTTCTGATGGTATAAAATAGCATCAACCCAACAGGTGTCTGTTTTGCTCCAAGGAGTAAGTCAGTAGACTTAATCCCTGGGCTTTGAGTGCCTTGCCCCTCACAGTGGCTTTAGAAAACAGCGGTGTTTGTTCCTGGAAGATGCCAAAATGAATATAGCACATCCCCTTGTTGCCTTTGTGGTACTACCATTTTCAAAGCAAACACAGCCTTTCACCTTCTTTGCCATAATGTACCAGATAATAGTCTCCTGAAGTTTTGGGGACAAGAGTAAAGAAAATTAGCATCAACATAGCCTCCTTTTTATGGTCAACTTTCTTAAAAGTACAAGCATCCAGTTAAAGTGCTTATTCCATCACCCAAAAATGCCCCTCCCCCCTCCCAATGCCTGTACTATATGCTACAGTTCAAACCCCTGCCATGATCACTTTCCCTATGTTTTGTGAACACAAATCTGTAGCATACTGAAAGTGAACCTACAAGAACAGGACGAGACACATGGAACTAAATATGCAAATAAATACAGAACTGTTCAGATTTTCTTGGATTTTCATTCTAATAATATATACCTCCATTTCTAAAAACATCAGTGATGCTGCTGGAGTTTTTCAGAAGACAAAACTACAGACCAAGTTACTATGCACAAGACTGGGGCCAAAATAGGACAGGGTAAATGCCTAATAGTGACTCAATCATATCATTACACTGGCATTTTCCATAAAGAGAGAGTTACTCATGCTCAAAGTTGTTGGACACAGCTTTCTTTCCCTTCTCCCTTCCCCTCCCAGCTCATATAGACACTCGTTTTGTCTAATTAGATAAACATTTATCTCCTGACAGGCAAGAGCTGGCAATACTACAATCATCCTTCCCTCCATCCCTGTTTAACCAGAGATAGTTGAGAGGAAGTGATTGCAGGGAAGTGAAGTCCTATTTCCCCAGCTCGTGCTGCCATAGGCAATCAATTTGGAGCAAAGGTTGCATCTTGAAAATGTCAAACAGAATGGAAAAAGATAAAATCAAAAATTATAAAATCAGCTCCAACCATTCCTCCAGGTCCAGCTGCTCCCCTGGGTTCTTCCAGCACAGCTGACAGCACAGCTAGAGGAATATCTGCTTTCTGTGCTGACTGGTGCCATGGGGTCCTCAGCCTCAAATTAATTGTCTCTCACCCACTTCTGCAATTCAAGAGAAACTGCTGGAGCATCAGCCCTGCCTGCCAGTCTGAAAAAAGCAGTCTGCTGGTCATGGCTGGAGCCCTCTCTCCTCTGATCCCCCACCCAGTAAACAGGCAAAACAACAAATTTCCTTCCCAGGCATAAAGGTTTGCTGCCCATACACCACAGAAGGAAAATAATCACTACTGAAATACAAATATGGCAAAGGACAGTAGTGGCTTCAGCCTAGAAGAGGCATTTTTCTTTAGTAGGGTGACCAGGCACTCTAGTTTCACCTTTCTAGTTCCTCTGAAACACTGGGGCAAAATGGCATCCTGGAGAATTTCATCAGGAGATACTTTTTTTCCATCTCATGCTACAGATCTGAGAAGTTACCCATGACAAGAGCAGGAAGAACAACAGGCCTGGACCCTGCTCCTTTTGCTGTTTGTCACACCACTCAGCAAAAAGGAAATTCTCAATAGGAAATTGTCCAGAGGAAAATAATGGCCAGGTTGACTTGGAAACACTATTCTACCTCAGGATGAGCAGTGGTGACCTGAAATAGCTGTGGCCTGGATGAAGCTAGTCCAGAGGTACAGAACTGGGTCGGCTACTAAAGCAGGGACTAAAATCACAGGGACTTTTTGAAGGGACTTAGAGTCCTACCCCACTTTACGTCTACTCCACTGCAAAGGGAGAACGTCTCCCTCAAACAAAACACAAAAGATTGGTATTGCCCTTGTCTTAAAACAGATGTTTTAGAGAAAAACAGCAAGGTCACTGTTCCTACACATGAAATAGTCATATAAGTTCAGTTCATTCTTAAATGCAGTGACCTCTAGAACCTCCAGTGGCAAACCCCATATATCAAGCACTCACCACTGCACCTAACTGCTCTGGAGAAGAGAGCACTTCAGCAAAGTATTTCTTTCCTTCCCTGTCTTTAGATAAGGAGATTCAAACTTCAGTTCCATCTACATCTACCTACACTTACCTGACTCATGAACTAGCAAGAAAATCTCAGTCAGAAATATGCATGCACACCCACACGCTCGGTGTACCCTCCCCAGGGAGGGAGCAAGCAGCCTCACCCTGAAAGGGCCTCGAACCAAATCAGATATGTAAATGTGTGAGCACAGTGTCTAGACTGCCACTTTGGAGACTGCCCAATGCCCTACCGAAAGCTCCCGTCAGCTGCCAACACACCAGGCTCAGGAACTTGCTGATCCCACCAAGGGATACACAAGCCAAGTGTCTTACATGGCCAGGTATATTAGTGACAATATTTAAGTTGGGAGGGGAAAAAAAAAATACAAACACAGCTTCAGAATAACCCTTTACTTGAGCCATTGCTGACATAAAGATGAACTTCTTTAAGACAATAATTCCTACATTAAATAGTGAGATTCCCAGTGGATAGTTCCAGAAAAGTCATTGTTGCTCATAGCAGTGACAAAAGCACACACACACACAAAAGCATAAACCAAAGACCCTTCCTACTGCCCTATGAACCCTAACAGAAGGTGAGTGGGGGGTGCATTTCTTTTTGCCCAGCAATGTTAACATAAAATTGACACCAGCAGAGATAACAGGTGGTAGCAGAAAACCTGAAGGGAACCAAAGTGCCTGATCTTCCAATTGCAGGGACAAACAAGCACAGCACAGTATTTTGCAAGACCAGCCTCTTAGAAGGTTGTAAGAGGCATGAATTCAACACTCCTTTTCTTTGTCATGTCACAATAAAAATATGTATTTATCCACACACAGATACATTTAAAAAAAAAAAAAAAATAGGAGTTTAGCAAAACCATCTAGAACTTTCTTAATGCTTTACCAGATGTGACCAGGCAAGCCTACAAGCACCAATGAGTCTCAGACTAGGCCCGACTTTACCAATGCAGGAAATCAACTGTATCATTACACCTTCTCCTCCCCAGATCTTAAAAGGATCCTCCCAAAACAACAGCCACATAAAGCAGGAGTGAAACAGGGACTGAAAGCCCTGGGAACGCCAGAGGTCTTACACATCTCTCAAACTGACACAGTCTGGATAGTAGCTGCTCACTACCACCTTTCAAGGTTTTCAATCAGAATCAGCATCCCTCAATCCCTGCCATCTTCAAGGAGCTGTTAACTGCTTCCTTCCACTGAGACAGAAGAGCTCAGGACATTCATCAGTCCCCATGACTATGTAGTAACAAAAGCCAGTTGCAGTGGCATCCTTCCTTGCAAAATCCTACCTCTTCCATTTTATTAGTGAAAACCCTTCTCCATCTCCAAGATGAGAAGGAGAAAAGCTTTAAGGCTAGCCAATACATCTCAAGGCAATTCCACCCCTGTCAGATCTTGTTATTTCAGCAAATGTTACAAGTTGGTGACCACTGGCTACAATTATCACTAAGGGCTAAGCTCCTTCCCTGTGCCTTAAAGTGTGTAGCATTTCTCTTTCTAGATCTTCAAAGGAGAGTGATGCCACACTCACCCAGGAGCTGCAGGCAGCAGGACATATTCTACAATAAAAGCCAGGAACTACTTCTGCTGGAAGCAGGAGACTCAGCAGCAGCATGAACTGCATGAGAATACACTCACGTACAGAGCATTCTACTGAATTAAAAAATAGGGCATTGATTTTGTTATTCATTTTTGTATTTAACTCAATATTAATCTCTGCATATGAATGCCTCTTCCCCACCGCCACTTTTTCACGCCTCAGCAGAATTTCTAGTCAGCAGCAGAAACAGAGATGTAGGTCCTAAGAACAAATCGATCAGTCTGCTACAAAGACAAACTGTATGTGAGAAGAGGGCTCTGAGCAGGCTGTCAGTCAAAGCCTCTGTTCTTGTTTATCAGCAAGTACCTCCCTCAGTCTGCACGTGAGGAAAACGGAGAAGAAAGCCAGGAACACTTACGCAAGGCATGCCACTCATCCTGGCGGATTGTCTTGGTGATGTTGTAGGTGAGGTTCTTGGGAATGGTCGCTGAGGAGTAGTGGTACTTGATGTATGTGCACCGCTCAATTGCTCCTGGGAAAGGCAAAATGCAGAAGAGAAAGTGCTGTTAAATGAATGCAACATGTCCTGCCAGCTGTAGACCAGATGGGCTTGACAAGCAAAAGCAAAAGCTAGGAGCAAAGCAATCCCTACCATCAGTCCACTGTGACAAGCAATGTTATCCTTGGCCCATGACAGGCACGAGCTACCTGTAGGGTAAGGTCACATCCAAACTTATGATACACTAAAGGCCCTGCAGTAGCTGCCAGAGTGTCTGATTTCACCATCAGATATCTATGTGGCAAATCACCCCTTCTTTCATTTCTTTTCTCTGAACCATGAGCTAGCAGCAGGCATACCAGCATTTAGTGTATAGAAACTGTAAACTCACGTCTTAGCTTATCATGCAGTAATGTGTCTCAATGCCCATCCTCCGGGAGATACACAGAGCAAACATCTTTGATTTTTCCTTTAGTAATAAAAAACAGCACAGGAAAAATAATATATAGAGATAGTGAACAATTTTCCCGATCCCCTTCCACCCCGCAGACAAGCAGCAAGACAAGCAGGAGGATACATGACAGGCTATGGTATGTCTCTTGAAGATACTCAGACACTTTCATAGCAGGCTCAGAAACAGAATTTATTGGCACCCCTGAATAATGAGCCTCAGATGGCAACACAAATGGCTGAAATGGGCCATTTTTTTCCCCTGTAGTCAGGATTTCATCTACGTTCCATGGAAAAAAAACCCACTATGTGCTGCTTCTGTTTGTCTTCTGGTCACATGATTACATTCTCCTTTTACAGCCACTTTCTTTCCTCTACAATAACCACACCTCCAGGCCCTGATCTCCTGCCATCTCTCTGCCTAGTTAGTGTCCTTAGAGGAACAGGTCTGGCATAGCCTGATGCTTTCAGTGATTATAGCCTAGCCAGATTTCGCATCTGATCAGAAACCTACAATATTGCAACCATTCTTGCACTGATGAAAACCAGTAAGGTTCCCTATATGCATTTTGCCAGCATCCTCAACTAACACTAGCTTTATTAGACCTTCTCACTAAGCAGTCAGATTCAAAGCTCATGAAAGTAATTTTCCCATTAATATTATAGTATTTTGGATCAAGCCTTTAATAACTAAATAGGCATCCTTAATGTGGTTGGCCACACTGTGTGCTACTAGCTACCACTGGTCAGAGAAGCAACTATGCTGGAAATGCTTTTATGTATTAAAAATACATTAAGACAGGCACTCAATAGAATAAATTAAATGAAGCAATGAATTATATAATAAGAGTGCTATACACCAAGAGGCAGGTAGAGAACACTTACTGTCAGCCTGAACTGAAAAGGCAGAGCCATTAGCCTTATATCGACAGCTCCAAGGGGTTAAATATGCTTTTATGCCACTAGAAATACAGGTTTCTACCTCAGGTTGTAAAATACTACTGGCATGAACTTAGATTATACACCATGAATTCACAGCATGAATAAGAAAACCCATGAAACAAATTATTAGTTACACTGCAGTCTACTAGCATCTTCCAAAGTTAGTGCAATACAAACATTTGAGGTCCTCATTGTTTGCTCCTCTTAAGCATTCTTCACATTCTGCCTTTGACAGCAATTAGATTAGACAAAGCCAAATATTATAGGGGGAAAAGGCAAAATATTTACATATGTATCCGCCTGCCCTGACAGCGTGATGGGCTTCTGTGTGAGTCTGCACCATCTGGGCACCAAATGTACGCCCAGAATTAAAGTTTCAAACCAAGAATAGTATTTAAAAAAAGACAGCTAGTGTGCAAAGAGCTTTAAAAAAAGCCCCAAATCACAACCTTGCCTTCTTACAGGTTTTCCTATCCCCTTTTGTTCAGCTGCTTTTATGGATCAGAAGCATTGGCAAGAAAATGGAAAAATGCTTATTTGTCTGAAAATAATCTTTAAGTTATCAGGTACCTGCCCAGAGAAAAGATTTATATAGAACAGCAGACAAGGACACAGAGCCAAGATTCCAAAAAAAAAAGCATGCAGAAGGAAGGAAGAAAAAAAAAATCCTGTTCCATTTGCTATAATTTCTTAAAGTAATCAGCAGAAAGCACCTCCTCTTACACCAAAGAGGCTAATTTCTAGCAAGGTCCATCAAACTTAATTCTTACTGCAAATACTGTTAGTAGTAATGCAGTGAGCTGTTCGCTATCTTATATCACCAAAGCCTAAAGCAGAAAGAGATTGTGGTTTGAATTCAGGTCATCACTTCACCATATATATATAATTGTGGGCTTATACTTACATCCCAATGGCTTTAATGAGACTTAAGTACATGTTTAAAGACTGTCCAGAACTAAGAGTACAACTGCAGTGGCAATGGATCAATGGTAGCTGAAGTACAGGCAGATTTGAATGGTAAATTCCATGATGCTCTCCTTTCCAGCCACACAATGTATTTCAACACTGTTCCCACCTCTAAATAACATCCTATTAGCCAGTAAACATCATGACTCCAACCAAGAGTTTGTAGGGACCAGAAGGTAAAGCATTCTTCAGTGTACATGGTGAGATACATGCTCCTTTTCCCCCCCTACTCGCCTCTGAATTATCAGGGCTGGCCACTGCATGCACTCAACAGGGCTGAGCAGAGTACAGAGAATTCACTTGTACCTGGGAATTGTCCCCACTACTTGTCTTACATGGGAAAACAGACCCCCAGGTCAGACAGACAAGGATGCTGCTCCAGGATTTTCACCCTTCTCTGAAGCATTAAGCATAGGTTCACTGCTAGAGTGGGTAAGCCTAATTAATTTTTTGTTACAGGTCTCAAAATACTTCAATCTAATCCACGTTACTGAGCTCAATAAAGGGATAAACGGGTGAAAGCTAATGGTCCATGATATACTAGAGGTCAACCCACATGAGCTAATGGGCCCTTTTGGCTTTAGGCTATTAAACTCTCCTGTGAATGCCAAGTTTAACACACTCAGGAGAATGTAGTTCAGAGTGGCTCAGAGCTGTCTTCTATTAACTTCCAGCACTTCAATTACTTTACTCTAGAACAGCAGCAACTGCTGGGGAGAGCATGCAGCCATCTTCATCCCCCCAGCCACTGCTGATAGGACAGGCAGGATCTTACTGGGAACCTCAAGCTTTTCATGGCCCAAACTGACAAGGTTTGTGATTGCTTGGCTTTTAAACATGAGCTATTTATCTAAACTTGCTCTCTCAGGTGTAGAAGAGTGACCCTGCTGAGTTAATGCAACTGCATCAGCATATATTTAGCTAGAGGTAAGAATTAGCTTTTGAAACTTAGAAAAAGGCTTGCATTTGCCTGGACCTGCCAATAAAAATTAGGAAAAGGATAAGTTTATAGCAGTGAATTTCATACTTCATGATGTTTCCCTACTTGTCCCACACAGAAGAGAACCCCCAAACATCCAGTTCCTGGAGGCCCCTGGGAGAGAAGAGGCAGTGACTGCAGCAAGAATCAGAACTACTGCTTTCCTGGAAAGACCTCTCAGAAAAGCCCTAAGAAATCCTTACTTTCAGGTGAATTAATAGCTATGCTCACTCCAGTCTTTGAGGTGGGAGGGGAAGCAAGAAAAAAAAGACACACCACTTTCCCTTCCATACCCTCAATAGGGTAATTGCAATTTATGGAGCATCTCCAGCCTTCAGCACTAACTTAGAAAGACCAAATGCAATTGCAGCTGAGCTCTGCACTTTGCTCAAATAACTGGGAACAGTATTTATAGAACAAACCAGGGAGTGGGTTTTTTCACCTATGCAGCTGCCATAGCAAGTTATAGCTGGCCACAAGAAACACAAAACAACCACAAAGCTGCTCCACTGACAGATGCAGTATATTCCATATTCCTCTGATCAAAGGGAAATGTTTGCTGAAAATCTGAAAGAAAAGTGGATGACATCTTCAAATAGAGTGCTAGGAAAGGGATCAGCAGGAACATGCAACTAGGACCATGCAGGGGAAAACTTTGCCATACCATCCTCAAAGGCACAGATGCTCACAGGGGATTCGGCAGATTTAACTGTGGTTGGCATCCCCCTGTTCCAGCAAAGTTCAGATGCTAAGTAAAATTGAGATAGGGAAACTAGAGATAGCTTCATCCAGAGCAGCTAAGTATTTACAGCATCAAACATGCCACTCCTCTTACTGATCCCGTTACCTGCTCAGTTCCCCTCCCACCTCTGTTGAGCATTGCTCCATACTATCTATCACCTTATTCTTATTATATAACATTCCCTCTTCTCTCCCTTACAAGGAAAATCCTTAAACTGTGCTATAGCAGGAATGTAATCTGAAAACATTGTGTGATTCTTTTCTGTTCAATTTTCAAAACTACCCCAATATACTGATACTAGTTCTGTTGCTAGTGAAACTCGGCTCTCACTAGGGCTGTAAACACTACCCTGGTAGAGGCCCCAAACTGTTTGGTAATGCAGAGGGTGACTGAACCATCCTCCCACTCTAGGCTGAACAGGGTTGAGATCAATTAAAAGGAAGGTCATACTGCTGGTATCCATACTGTATTTGCCTGGTGGGTAAACAGACAACTTTCCAGAACTTTTGGGCCAGTGTCTGTCTTCATCATCAAGGCCCTCTCCCCCCCCCCTTTAAATATAATATTATTAACACTTTCAAACTACTCCAAGAAACAGTCTTTACCCATTGTTAATTTAAGAAATAGAATAAAAATTCAAAATGCCACCAGGGTATTGGTCACATCAGTCCTAAAATTTGGATCTCAGAAGTGCCCAGAGGCATTTGCCCTGTGAGGTCAGCTTGACTTTTGCAAAGGTGGTTGTCAAGTTTCAGGAATTCACACTAAACTATATGATCACAGTGACAGTCTTCTGCATAATACAGACCAACTCATCTGACAGCTGGCAATAGAAAGTAGTCCTTCAGACGGTCTTTCATGAAACTGGTAATCTGTGAGAGCAGTTGGGTAAGCGTCAGTAATGTCACTTCAGATTGGGCCCAAGACAGCACACAGAAGAGTTACTTACACAGGTTATCCAACTACTCCCCTACTGCCAATGAGGGCTACAAGGTTTCGCATTTCCCCATCCCCAGCTTCCAGGGCTGCAGATTGTGGAACCATCCATAAGGTTCAGGTACAGATTACCTCAATGCCTGTGAACAAGTTACCTTCGGTAGCCGGAGGGCTCACAACTACACATAAAAATTTCTCCCACTCTAAGACTCTTTCCAGCAATCCTTGGGTAAGAGCAATTGGGAATCTCAGACAGATGCAGGGAGCCAGCAGCTCACTTGCTCTGGATGAACTGGCCTGGCCATTCCAGACTTCACAATAAGACAGCACTGACATGACAGTCACCTTGCTTTCTGTAACATGCAGAGATCTGAAACCAGGTGGTACCCATTCTTCTCTTGTAGTATGCATGTTGATTTCTAAGAAGAATCCAGCTGTACAGCTACTATTTGTATTATTACACTTCCTGCCAAGGCTTTTGATATGATGAGCTTCCCTGAAAAGACTGACATGTTCTGAGCCTTTGCTACCTCCAGGCAGCTCTTCCTTCTTCTGTGTTGTAGATACCTCTGGATGAACTGTTCGTAGCAAGCAATTTATTCCACAAAATTCACCCTTTGTGCTAGCTCTAATTTTTACAAATCTGTCTGAGAATTACCACACAAACATTTCCTAGTAAAAGGAATCTTAGCCTCTGGCTTGCAAACTGCACTCACAACATATATTTGCTATTCATTATGAGAAACTGCCTTCTGTATGAGAGACTGCCTTAATCCCATGGTTTGGTTGCTGTTTCCTCATTGGGTGACTGTATCCATACCAAGCTGACAGAAGATATAGATCGGTCATTTAGCCTCTAATAGTTTCACATTATCTTCAGAAAATCTGTAGAGCAGAGAAAGTTTGTAGTCTTTTCTTAGCATAACATTTCAGTAAGGTTTCCAGGGGCTATAATCATACTTAGGGCTAGGATCAGGTTACACAACGCAATTGCATGTGGCATATATACCTGTTAATGTTCAGTCTTAAAATTGTCTTGTCTCCCTTGAAAAAGTTCATTGTTAAATTGTGCTAGCATTTTATGCAGCATCCAAACCAGCCCTGTCCATTCAGGCAGATGCAACTTAAGAATTATTGCCCTCAGCTGTATGTGCTGCCCTCAGTCTCTTAAATCATATAATATGAATCATCAGAACTCATCTAGAGGTAACTTAATATAGGCAAGGTGGTTGTTGCAGCTTCAGCATGCATTAACTGGTCAAACTAAACCCTGGAGGAAGGTAGGAGGAGAAATTAGGCTCTACTTTGACCAGCTGCTATGACAGAATTGCAATCAGATATGCTGACTAGTTAATGAACTCATGATGAGTAACTATCTTCTTAATGAAGGCAGAGACTTCATTAGAAAGTATTGCAACACACTTAACAGGATTATTTCATTACCTCTGGAGTAATACTAACCATGAAAGTACTGGTTACATATTTGTGCCCATCTATAAATTTATTAATGCCAAAAAGGTAGGAACATTATTCTTCTGCATTAATTGTAAAATCATTTATGTTAGAAGGGTCCTCTAGATGTCAGCCAGCCCAATCTCCTGCTCAGAGGAGGAACAACTTCGAAGTTAAAATCAAATTCAAAAATAGTTCACATTGCTCAGGGCCTTGTCCAGTGAAGTTTTAAATACCTCCAAGAATGGAGGTTCATAACGTCTTTGAGCACCTGTTCCAACATCTGACCACCTTCATTATGAATTTTTTTTCCCCTAATACCTAATCAGAATTTCCCTTGGCACCACATGAATATCTTGAATACTAGAATACCTAAGGGTAAAGGTCTAAAAATCTAGGAAGAATATGCAAATAACATCACCTTAATCAACATGTCTGATGAATATTCATTAACTTATATGCATAAATAGAAGCCAATGTTCTAATTAATGGAGCTCAAGATAGATTTTCAGCTGCAGCATGGGCCAAATTTTTAGAACAGGAAATCATATTTGTTCCTGGCTGGCTCTGGCATCATCCTGAACGGAAGTTCAGCTTAGTCTGCCAGTAGGACTTGTTGCTACTTGTCCTAGACAAAGTGGAACAACTTCTGGTACTGATTGTTGCTTGCTGTGGGCTGCAAGGAAATTGGGCCAATGCCTCTGTTCAGTTGCCGGGTTGGGGTTTGTGTCTTTTGGGTTTAAGACTAAGTTGCTAGCGCCTAGCTGCTACCTCTACAAATGGGAGAGGTGCACTATTAGCTTCTACTCACCATTTACAGGTTCATGTAAGAGTCAGAGAGGGATGTGATACAGTCCCCTTCCCCATTCACAGGCAGACCCAAGGGTCACATATTGGGAGAGACAATGAATGTGTCTATGTTAACACTTGGCACGTATCAGGAGTGCACTTTTGAAAATGAGCTCCTGATCATCTCTAGTTACCATGCTTTGGTTCATAACACGATGTGCTGTAAGACCATGCCATCTAGATTCTTCACAAATAAAGCTAAATTGGAAGATGAGCTAATGGGAATTCAACTAATGGTATAAGAGCAGAGCCAGTCTGAAGTATCATCCCCTCCCTGAAAACACAAAGTGAACATTAGGTCCTAAGCACCAATTGTTTGTTACAAATCCACCTCTGTTGTACCACACTATTTACAAATGTAGATCTATAGCCTATGCTGTGTGCATCTCCACAGTTAGAATCATCCTAGTAAGGACTGCCAAAGGAAGTTCAGCCCTGAGTGACCATACCTCTAGAAAAGCCACCTTATCTACCTAGATGGTTGATCTCCAAGGCTGGAGAAGTATATGGAGCAGCCACCATGGCATGAACAGTACCACAGCAAGAGGCACGGGTCTGCAGTCAAGTCCTGTAGAGCTGCAATTCCTCCCCTCCTAACATAGTGGAAGAAGTGTTGCAGTCATCACCAATATGCTCACACCAGCCATGCTCACAAACATAGGTGGGCAAACAGTCTGTGTTTTGAGATCAAAGGCCAACTTGAAAAACTGGGGGGGGGAACAACACTGATACAACCAGGAAAAAAATAAACAAACCAGAATTTCAGATCAACTGAAAAGCTTTGTACATCCACAAAACTGAACTCATCTGTAACTTATTTTGACACTTTTAAAGAATAATTTTAAAAATTTACTTCAATTGCAAGTCTTAAAAGCGTATTTTGAAAATTCTAACACACTGACATTTTTCTTAATTTTTCATAGTGTTTTTTCCAGCTCAAACCATCAGCCATATTATATCAAGTTTCACAAGTGGTTCTGCTCCCTTGCAAGCTCTTTGCTTCAGAGCCAATTTTCTGCATGAAAATAAATAACAGTTTGCTAACTGTAATTACTATAAATGTATTTACAAGCACACTAGGCACCTATATCTTCCCTATTGGGTAAAATGCAGAAAGTCTGCCAGGCTGCCAGTGGCAAAAGGATATGTCAATAGACAGAACTCTACAATATCACCTAAATCTGCTTTTTACATGTAGATGTCTTTACTGACCACCAGGAAATGTAATGAACATAGAACTTCAGAAAAACATACTCAGAAGATAACAGCATCCTCTGTTTTACCTGAAGAAAAAGCATGCTTGGATTCACTAAGTTGGCAGCCACTGAAAGGATGAGACATTCATAAGAGAAATAATGCTTCGTCCCTGAAGTGGCATATACCCAGCAAATACATTAACAGAATGCATGGCTTAAAGATTTTCATTAGGAAAGTGAGCAAAGGTTTTTTCAGAGTAACCAGCAGAACATTCTTGCTCTTTTTTCCTCCCATTTTTCTCTTATAGTTCATCTCACTTGATTTCCAAATAAAGGTTCTCAGAGTCTTTAGCTTAGTAAAACTTGTTAGACAATGCTCAGCTGGTAAAAAAAGTCTTGTAAAAACCTAGTGAAAACATAGCAGGGGGGAACGGTTGAAAGGATCCAACATACTGTACTATAGTGTACTATCCATACAGAAACAGGGTAATAGATGACAGCGTGCCATTCCCATTCTTCCCAGGTCATCTGAGATGAAAACCTGCCAGCTCACTTTCAGTACTGATCTATTAGATCTCTAGATATATGGGAAAAAATCAGATACAAAGTGCATGTGAAGTGGAAGCAATTCATGAAGCTTATGGATCTCCAGATGCACACAACAGCTTTGTCATGCGTGGGCTGTATGGTGACCAGATTCCACACAGGGACTTCCAAGTATTTCAGACTGAAACACCCACATTTCTGTTTCAACTTCTGTTTCTACACCGAAATATCTAAATTTCCTTTTCAACCACTGTGTGAGTAAAGATAAAGGTGCAGATGTGTGTGCATGCACTGAGCAGACAGCAACATTTTCAGAGTAGAGGAAAAAGAAAGTGCCTGAACAGCTTCTGCCAGGCCTGTTCCCCACCTGCTCTATGGATATCCCAGCAAATAGCAGCTTGCTTGAAGCAACCAGCTGGCAGAAGATAAATATTCCACCCATGATAAGAAAAGAATCCAAGTATGAGACCAAAAGCTGAATTTGCATTGGAAAGTGATGAGCTCACGCTTTCTCTCCAGGGACCAAGGAAAGGGGGCTGGCAAGGAAGCCGGAGCAAGAGGATGGTTACGAAACACTTTTTTACTTCAGCTATTAATAACAGTCTCCAAGCCACAGGGCACTTGAGAGGAGGAAGGCATCTCCTTGCTTCTATTAATCTTTTTGTCCACCTATTTGCATTGGGCTGGCCACAGGGGAGAGGGAAGCAGAGCACAAATGAAAAGTTAAGGAGGTTAAAAGGGCTGAAAAATATTTGCTCCTACTTGTTTGGAGGCAGAAATTAAATGATCAATAAAAAGTCACTGAGACAGCAATTACCAGTAAAAACTCACTGATGACCCAATAGCTCATGGAACAAAGCATTATCTCAGCACTGCTGTCAAGCCAAAGAAAAAGCACAGCAGAGGCTATGCCATGGACAGGTTTCTTTTCTATGAATGTACATCTTCCGATTCTCATTGTAAGATACTCACATGAAGCTTGTTATTTATTGAACCAACTTTGAAACCTATTTCAAAGAGATGTCTGGGAAGCAGGGTCCCAGATTGCCAAGAAGAAATTAAGGATGGCTCCAATGATACCACTAATTCTGCTGAGGATCTGTGATCACATGCAGCAAAGTCTAAGGATGCCTCTCTCTGTACCTTGGAAAGCTATTTTATAAGCAGCTTTACAAAGTAAATGTGTCTGTCTATACACATTGACTCCTCTTTACCTCTTAAAGTGAGAGGAACATAAGCTCTTCTCTGTCTCCATACTGTTAGTTTACAGTTAGCTCCACAAATTGAGCTGGAGAAAGCGCTTCGCTTTCTTGTAGCACTTCAAGTTCTTGTAGCATTTCAACCTCGTGTTTAAATAGCAGAAATCACAACATGACACAATCATTCAGATGCTTTGCATCCCACATTAGGAAACTTAAGCTGAGACTAAATGCAGACTAATTTCCCAGAAGGTCCCACTCACAGGCTCAGCCTCATGCAGCACCTACAGCAGTCTCTTAAGAACATCACTTAAATGGATTTATGTGGGCTATGCAACATATCTATATGACACTATTTTCAGGTATGTTTTGTCCCTCAACTGAGCTGAGGGGCAGAGGGATGTGTGGAAAGGAGGCAAGGGTGAAGTTTCACAACTTTCACTTGAACATAAATTGCAGTAAGGAAAAAGAAGAAAGAATAAAGTTCTTGGCAGGGGGCGTATATTAGGGATTCACAGGAATCAAACTAAGGAGACCAATTTTTAGAAGTATATTTTTCCCCTATGGGGAAATAGGCACATAGTCAAAAAGCATTTTCCTTATACGCTGAAGGTAAGATACGGTTTCCTAACTCACATGGTTACATGTAAGAGGTGAATTGACATGCCTTAAATTTTGGCAAGTACAACACCATAAACATGGACCCTGTTTTGTACATTTTCAACAAAAGGTAACTATGAGAAACCACAGGATTCAAAAGGATTGCAGTTCAAAAAAAACCCCTAGAAGCAAGCAACTAACCTATCTAAGAAACAAGTGAGGAAGGAATCCAGCATCAGCTTTTCAGCAAGGCTGGGGTTTTTTCCCCATGAGAAGACTACAGCATGGATAGACTAGAAAGGGTGCACCCTGCTATGCCCATAAACTGTTCTCTCAATCTACTGTGCATTGAGCTTGTAACCTCCTTTGCTAATAAGACAGACTACCTTATCAATCAAGGATTCTATTGAGACTTTAAAACTAAGCAAACAGAAGACTGTGGACATATTCTCTTTGGTGGAAAGATTCCTTGAAAATTACATCCCTATCTTCTGAGTTCCCTAAGATTCACTAGCCTTTTTTTATGCTGTCCCCATTCCAGTTATTTCAAATAACTGTTAAGATAGTGTGGTTGGAAGAAAGGCATTTTCATGACATCAATTCACACACAAAGAGTATTTCCCAGACAAAGGTACCCTGCAGTTATTCAATGTATGTGCAGTGTAAAGCTAACAGACAAGATCATCCCTAAGTGAGCAGAGTTTCCCCTGCGAGTTCATAATGTCTCTTGCCCTATAAACTCTACCAACTGAATATCTGCTCAGGTCATGCAGCCTAATGGACAAAAGCTACTAAAACTACCTTGAAATAAACCTTGGGACTGTTTACTGGCAAGTAGAGACCACTAAATTATGAAGATAGTATGTATAATGGCTCTCCAAAGCATGGAGTAGTTTCATGTTTGACCATGTTCTTTCCCTGTAAAGTCGTTCCCTGGATTGTCCTTGTTCAAATTATTCATTAACCAAACCAGTGAGTCGCCATCACTAAGTTACAAAGGAAGATGGAGCATCCTTGTAAGGGAGTATGCATTGAGGGAGAAAAGATTTCACAGCTGGCTGCCCTTTCCTTGCAAGGCTGTTTGCTGCACTATTGTGACTGGACTTACTATTGTACATGAGGGCTTGAATCAAATAAAGGCCTCAAGAAATTAAATATTGTGTAGATATTTAAAGAGTGGTCCTTGTATAGTCAAACAAACGGAAAGATACAACAAGAAAGGGAGAAGATAAAGATGGTGGTGAGAAGATGAGACAACTGTACTGTGAAATCTAAGATGGGCTAAAGCACAATTTGGTCATTCTAAAACCTATGAACCACAGATATTGTTAGTTTCTCTGCAGCTGTCTGAAATCATAAGTCATTTCTCCGTTACAGAAGGAAATGGTTCTTGAAGTATTTGAAATAGGAAAGGTTCGTGGATGTGATCAAAAAATATTTTTCAAATTGACTGGACTGTGCCCTTATTTATCCAGTGATGAGTTTTGCAATACCATCATACACCCTTGTGTCCAGAAGGCTTAGACATTGAGTGCCTCGTCACAAATGCTATAGTAATTCATTTTTGGTGCTAGCATCAAGTTCTGGCTGCACTCAAATGTACTTAAGTCAACAACTTAGGGCTAGAATCTCAACATCACTGCAGACACTCCGCACCAAACGAGCAACATGTTTCAGAGTGGCTGAAAATATTGAAAGGATAAATGTCCTTGCATAGGGGTAGAAGGGGCCAGAAACTGAGAAGGGACCAACTTATCTCCAGCCCCAACCTTCCCTTTGCTTATTCCCAGTACAAAACTGGCAGGACCAGGGTACGCCTATAGCTGCCAGCTACAGTAAAGTTAGTAGTGAGAAGACCTGCCCCCAGCATGGTCTTCAACTGGGAATTAAGTTGCTCTAGCCAAATCTCAAAGGCATCTAGTCTCCAAGTATGTTAGCTAAGATTCATGGCATTTCTTTTCTTTCAAGACATGTGTAAGATGTGCCATTTAATGCAGAAAAATATAGCAGAAGCCAGCCCAGCTTATGTAACAGGGCAGCAAAACAGAGTAGAGAACTCAAGTAGCTCTCATAGCATCTATTACTTTTTTTTTACATGCCAAAGAAAGTTACAGGTTGCTGTAAAACCATGTGACTCTAGCTTAGACCCAGAGCTGGTGTATATTTAAATGGAGAAAGACTATTGTGGGATGAGAATTTCTCATCCAGTTTGCACATGCCTACTGCTGGCTCAGTGCAGACTGGGGAGCAGACTGGGCTTTTGTTGCCACTGTTGGGTTTGGGGGGTTTTTGCAGGGAGAGGTAGATGCTGCTTTGCCTTTGGAGGATGTTGTGGCATGGTGTTCCCTTGTCTATAACATCCTCTTGTCATTCGGTAAAAGTAATCTAACACTTCTTGCGTATTCCTGTCTGAAATGTCAAATCCCATTAGAGGGTCACAGTATGAAAATCTCCCACTCGCTGCAATATAAGATGTTCTGGCCAGGGCAAGCTGGACTAAATATTTCTGCTACCTGTCAAGAAGGATTCATAGCTTGAAAGAGATACTTCAAAATGCACATAGAGCCAATAGTTAATATATATCTATTGATGGCAGCAATAAGCATTATCTGAAAGGTAAGCATCACACCTCTGAAGACATTTGTCACTGTCCATCTTGTCCCACCACACCTATGCCTGAAAGACCAGCAGAATCCCACTGGGGCTTGTAGCCCTAAATGTTATTGTCCTTTACAATTCAAGAACCTGCTTTATGATCCTCATTCTGACAGCGGAGGGGTCAACCATATCCCAAAAGACCCATCCCCATACATGGGACCAAAGAAAGCACTTCCTAGCACCACTTGCAAGGTACAGAATAGCCCTTTAACTCCACATTGAAACGTCATCAGTTTTGATCATTGCTTCACATTTGGAGGGAAGGGGCTATGGAAACAGACATTTACTCAGACACTCTTAGCTCAGGATTTATTTTCTTTTAATCTTTACTCCTAGTCAGGGCTGTAATAAATGCCTGTGTCTCAGTAGCATCTGGTAACACGCAACGGGACAGAGGTGCTCTTGAGGCAGAACGCTGTACAAATACAGTGAACAGAATCCGTGCCCTGGAAGACTTTTGCTGTTCCTCTTTTGTACCTTCCCTCCCCACCTAGTTTCTCATTTTGTTTAACATGTAAAGTCAAGTCTTGAACTGTAATGGTTGGTTTTCAGAAATTATTAACTCTATGATTCAGCATCCTATGTCCTTCTGGACTCCTATTTTTATCTGTACAATTAATTCTAAATCCAAGTGTTATTATAGACCATTGCATTCTATTAATGTTTTACTTTCTATTCTAATTACTACTCTAACAATGCCTTGCACAGTATATTTCATAATATCTCATAGCATTTAATAAAGACAGTATTGCTGCCCAGCATTAAGCAAAAAACTCAGGCCTTCTGTTTCCTACCTTTGTACACTAACTTGTGGACACAAATTTGTGGACAGTACAATCAATCCCCTTTGCAATAAGTCTAAATGCAGACCTTAATCCATCATTCTAGTAACTACAAAGTTATTTAAGAGACAGCAGATCTCTATTCCCTCCTTCTGAGCATCCCAATTAAAAATTAAGGCAACAAAAACATGGATAGCAAGTAGTCACTGCTTGTCCCAAGTTAGGGACCGACATCTTATTACAATATGGAATTCTTCCTACACCTAACTACAACATGGCTTAGGAGAAGGACTGAATAGATGCTAACCTACTCCCTAATTTTCTTTCCTCTTATTTTGTCAAGAGCTGTGTTCAGCCTCTCAGACTCCAAAAGCATGAGGCTTCAGTTCACTGACTGCAGGATCAGGTGAAAAAGATCCAGGATGATTCTTAACATGCCTCCACTGGACCATCAGCCACTGACGAAGGGTATGAAGACAGCATGTCAACTTAATGGAAAACACATTCTTTGGAAAACATCCAAACCTTTAAGAAAATATGCCGTTAGCTTTATTCATATCCCCTAGGGTTCTGCAGTATCAGGTTTAATTACAACAATTGTGACAAAAATCATAGTAAAGAGATATAGCTGGAAGCTGATCTTGCCCAGAGATTCCACCCACCAGGGTAAGAGCCAAATGCAGCACTAGGAAGAGACTGCAGTACAAGCTCAGTGAGCAAGCCACATTCAAATCACTTTCAGTAAAAATATTTCTAAGCACAGCCTAACTCAAAGGGAACAAGAGATTAAGGTGGCAGGTACATGGCTGAGATTCAGGGAAGCACTCCCAGGACAAGGAGACTTAGGAAGGAGAAGCAAAAAGCTAGTCCCATACTGCAGTAGAAATGCAGTGAGGGTAGACAAGTGCCAGGCTCAACTGGCAGAAGAGTCCATGTCCCAAGTTGTCATACAATAGACTTTTTCATTGCTGGAATCAGCTAAAGAAACAAACACTAACATGGCCTCTTCTGGCAACTGATCAGCATGCTCATGCCTAGAGAAAAGAGCACCCAGGCTTACGTGGTTAACAGGATGAGTTACAGCACTTATGCTCGTAGCAACACAACTATGCAACAGGCAAGAAAAGGGAGCTAGCAGCACAGAGCTCTGAAAGAAAAGGGGATAGGAATAAAAGACAAAATAGCCCAATTTCTGAAATAGATAACATCATCCTACATCTTTGTAGAACTCATTTGCAAATGCGGTAGATTTTACACCTTAAGAATTAAACAGCTTTTGTAAAGATATCCACAGCAGCTGCAGGATACAGGGATAACCATTCTCAGTACAGGGACACAGTTTTGGTAAAAAACTCCAATCCTGGAACACCAGAAAGTGAACGGTTTGAACTTGCATGAATGTGACTTCATCCGCACAAAAGAGAAGCCTGTGCCAGGAGCACGTACAGGGGTGAGACTGGATGTCAGCACTTCGTAATGGATTACATTAAAGAAAAGAGACCTCAGCAATACAGAATCCTGAAGGCTTAATAATTATCTTTCCAAAATGAGCGAGCAAGTGGCCCAGAACTGGAGAGTCCCTCAGCAGGTAGAAAACAGAAATTTCTAGGTAGCATCACCTACCTTTCAGCAAATATCTTTCCTACAGGAAAGTAACCAAGTTACCTTAAGGGATGAGAAATAACAGTATTCGTCCATTCCTCTACAGACTTCTAGCTATGGAACAAAGATTTGGCTACCAAATTGCATGACAATAAGTTACTTTAAAGAAAAATATGCAGCACTCCATGCCATATAGACTATATTTAAGAACACATAGGTTATCATCAAAAGGAGGGAGCAAGAGAAAATACCTTTGTTCTCTATTTAGATTTCCTACAGACTTGGTGACATTTACTGCTTTTCAGCAGTGCTGTGGCAATGCCTAGGAGCCTCAGTCTTGCATCCATGAGGCCAGGCACTGTGCAATCATAAATTTTAAACTGTCCCAGGCCCTATTTCTTTACCATTTTGTAAAAATTTCAAGTGCTTCTGAATGTTTCCAATACCACATCTAATAAGCTGATTTCATACTGGGGTGGGGAGATGTACTTAAAAATCAGTGAAAGAAAATAGCTGCATATATTACTAATATTCTAAGTCCAAGAAAAGACATAACCAGGTGGAACAGTCTCATTGTGCTCAACTATACATCTCACCTACCCACAAGAGTTGTTCTTTGAGGACAAGCCTGTAATTTTATTATTCATATTATAGCAGGGCAGAAAACAGTTTGAAATAGTCCCAGTTGTTTAGAAGATTCAGCATCCTGTACCCCACCAGGAAGTAAGAATACGTAGACTCTTGAGGTCCCATGGGGAAGTAGTATATGGTCATGTAAGCTGCAGATTGCCTCTGCAGCCTTCTTTGAGCCCCAACATGCTGCTCTGATTTAATCACAAATCTGACATCAGATGCCTTTGTCTGATTAGGATAAATTAAGTTTGAGGTTTTGATCATTCTGGAGCCCTGATTCCATGCCACAAAGCACAAAATCAGTAAGGGGGTTTACTGCAAATGACTGCACATGACCCATGGCAGTAGCATAACACTTGAAGCATTTCAGCACTAGACGGCTCTGCAATTTCTCACTACTGACACTGCAGAACCAGAGACCCAAATATGCTGCCCTGGGCATCAAGCTGAGCATGATTTCTTCTCAGCTGTTACTCCTAATACCGTAAAGTGAATTTGAGTAATGCCACGTGGCCTTTGTGCATGATAGCTGAAGGATACCAGTCTCACTTCTAACAGAAGAGCAGACTCCTGTCACCACACATACTCTTAATAGGAGACTTTTAAGAGGAGATTTTTTTTTTGGAAGCTATGCTAGTATATTCAGTTATTTACCTCTACCTGGAAAATGTTGATGCCTGCTGGATCCTCAGCCTACTGTTAGAAAAGACAGGGATAATCACTAGAGTGCCTTGTCAAAAATGGGTACCCTCATACTTGCAGGAATGGCGAGATTCCTGCAAGACAGCTGTGCTGCTTCAGGGATTCAGTCCAATAGTCCTAGGCAGGCAGATGAGATATTCAGACACGAGCTGTACTGCTCTGTCACATCACGTAAAAGACAGCATGATGGAAGGTTTTGAGAGTATCTTTCATTAGGGTTAGGGCTATGCTGCTCCCATCAGTCAGAAGGAAAAAAACAGCAAAAGTCTGAGTACTGTCCTGCCAGAGACTCCATAGTGTGTCTTGGCAGGCAGACCCAGTCTCCTGTGTCATGAATTACCTGATCAGAGGAAGTGCAGCTTGTTGCAAGATTAAAAACAAATATCACCTTCATTAGTTTAACCTTTGGTTCCTTAGCCCTGCAGTTCCCCTCTCTGATCTACAAACAATCACAAGCCATGAGCATTTAGGAGAGGGCAATAGCTTCCTCCTATTCCAGAAAAGGAAGTTTAGTGTGAACTGCACTATTTAGCATGAACCCACAGCAGATGATTATGAAATGAATTAGCAATAAAAATTTATTTCACATATAAAAGCCTTTTAAAAGAGAAATAAGCTCAGCTCCAAACTACCATTAAAATTAACTTCCATCAATGCTCTGCCAGTGCTGCTGAACTAATGTTCTTTGCAGAAGCTGAGTGGATTGTTTGATGATTGAGTGATATCAATCAACACGAATTATTGTGCTAGTTGCTTCAGCTGGAGATCAAAGGGTTTTGTTTTTAGAGGAGCAGAAAAATGCAGCGCCACTAAGGGTTCCCCCCTCCGCATCTCTCTCCATTTCCAATACATAGTCTCTGGCATGACTAGCATTCTTTCCCAAGCAGAACTCTCTGTATTTAAGTAATCACCGACCATAAAGGCAAAACAAAAATCCCATCCTGTGAGAATTAAAGCTCTAAACAGGACAGCTCACAGACCACGGGCAACTAGTGTTCTATTACAAAGCTATCACACAACTAACCATGGCTGAGTGATGTTCAGGTGAGTGGACACAGCTTGTCCTGGTTTCTTTTCCTGTGGCTCGCCAGCAAAAAGTCAAATCTCTTTTCAAGGTGGCTGCATGTTTCTTTCATACATTTATAAGCAGTGCTATGGGTCTTTTTCAGCCCTCTTCCTTGTCAAATATCAATTTGAGATAGCGTGATGCTTATATTTTCCTCAGCTTATAAGCCACCCAATTTTCTGTTCCATGCCAGTGAGCTGCAGCTGGGGGCAGTTAAGCAGCAAGCTAGTTGTGGCAATGGTGAAGAAGCATCAAGAAGGGCAAAATTACAAATGAGAGAATTCTGAGTGCCCCAGAAACTCACACAAATCTCTCAGGTCACACAAAACACTCCCATTAGCACTCTAAACTGAAGCTGGTGTCTGGGTAAACAGTTCAGGAATTATTCTAGCAGTTTCTCTGCACTGATTGCAAGTCCCACTGTAGTGACCAAATTCAAATAAGTGGTTTACCTTAATTCCAAAGTAGTCAAAGTCACTACAACACAATCCAAATGTGGGATGAAAACGCAGCTACTACAGCCACAGGAAACAGGTTCATGGGATTTGTTAATATTAGCATCTTAATTAGCACAAAATTTATGCCTGAAAGGACTGGACCACTTAATACCTAAAGTGCATCCATTGCTTCTCTTTGCTCTTTAAGGGCAAAGAAGGATCTACTCCAGCAGCTGTAGCAAAACCTGACTTCACTTGGCTATAGCATGCTCTCCATGCTAAATTCCAAAAAACCCTGTAGAGGCAAGTAAGTAACAGCAGGTACAGAAAGGCGTTAAGGGACAGACAAAGGATACATTCTCTGCTGTGTTTTGAGATAAGGTGGAAAGTCAATGAGGCAGAAAAAGCTCATTCTGATGGCAAGCGCTGTAAAGGAGAAGACACATCAATGGGGAAAGACTATCAACTATGAAAAGATAGAAGGTTAAGAATGAGGCCAAACCCCCAAAAAACCCATAGGTGCAGTCCTACATTTTGGTGGGAGCCAAGAAGAAAGGGCAAAAATTCTGCTTTTCCACATGTAGCTTAAGACATCTATGGCTGAGATTATACAGAGCAGTTGCTTGCAATAGCAGATGACTACACTGATTCAGCAACTCTCCCCAGTCCTACACAGGATGTCAGGAGAAGACAGTAGGAATGATCTGGATTTCTTGGAAGTGAAGAGGGAAAACAACACACGAGTCACTAAGCATTTTAATTCTCCTCTGTATATTCTGCCACTATGACCACATTACATTATTTGAAGAACTCTCTACTCAGCTAACATTTTTAAGAAGGATCAAGCACCTCTAGCCTCCATTCCACTAAGCCACCCTTCCCCACCCATAAGACTAGCTCAGTACAGTCATTCAAAGCCTTCTGTACAGCACCAGAGCTATGCTGCCTTGTACAAAAGAGCAGCAGGGAATACTTTAATTAGATTTTCTCCTGAAGGGTAAAAAATTATTCTGAAAATGCTTCGCCTGGTAATGAACTGATACTTCTTTCACTCTATTGTAGACCTGGAACAACGATTCCTGCTTCATGTATTTGCCTTAGTTGGATTTTTTTTGTTGTTGTTTTATTTGTTTTGTTTTACAGATTTGTTTCTATCATGATCAAAGCTAGATAAAATACTATAAAAGCATTGGAGAGGGGAATGCCAATATTAAGGAAAATTGAGTTTTCTCTTACTTTGCTAAAATAAGTTAGCCAAGATGGATGGGAACAATCTCAGTGGAAACAGAAAACCTGCAAGTTATTTTATTTTGGGGGGAACTGAATTCATTGGTATGAATTGGTAAAAAAATCAATATATTTCACTAGTTGAATGTTCTCTGCACCCTTATATTTAACAGAGGTACTGCTAGTAAGGTAACACAAGTGAGGACTGACTTTTGGAGTGGAAACAGTTGTGTTTAAAATCTTTCTTGTGCAACAAGTGGATAGTGCAGGTGAAATCTGGGCAACACTGAGGACCTGACTCAGACTATGTCCTCTCCATGCCCAACTCACCCCAGGTAACAGTTGAGATCTGAGTTCTGTGCTGACCTGCTTTATTTCCCTGACAAGCAACAGGTATATAGCAGGATGGGAGCTGCTCAGGTTTATCTTAATCTCTGAATGACTCCATAACATCTTAGAAGGCAGGATTCATGCACCTTCATCATTAAAGCCAACCTCTTCTCTTTCTTGTTTTTCCCCATACTCCTTTATCCCACGTAGATCTTTCAATATTTCCATTGCCTCATTCATCAGGTGGCTTGGTTCATTGACTCTGAACTCGGCGTGAAGCAGAGGCCACTTCCACCTTTCAAAGCAGGTATGGCTCACACACACACACCCCAACACCAGAAGTTTTCACATGGGTCAGGTTCTGAAGACATTCCCCTGCCAGGCTGGGCAGCCATTCACCAGCCATCTCGGTTAAAAAAACATGAAGATCAGTTATAACCTTAGATGTTCTGTGTGCGGTGCACGTGCAACTCACATTCCTGAAAAGATGCCCAGCAATTACAGAAGCAATTAAATACATCTTTTCCTGCTATGCAGTGAAGTGCATTTCAATAACACTCCTGTGTACTTATTAAATGTTTCCCCCGGAAGATCTCCAAAATGATAAACATTCATTAATCACCATGAGGTACCTGTAAGGTACCAAACTACTTGAAAGCTACATCAAACAGGTGATCAGAGACAGAGCTAGAGGCCATTTTATACTAGGACAACTTCATGCTGCTCTGCTGACACACAGCCAGCTTGCTGTGAGCCATTCCAGCCCCAGAAGAGTTACTTTTCTTGTAAGAAAACACACTTTGGCCAACAGCACCCCTGCATTTGTCAATCATCTCAAAAGCTTCAGCCAAGGGAAGAGAGGGGAGATCCAGGCATCCATGAACTGATAATCCTTAACTAACCCAGCAGCTGAGTCAGACCACAGGCTGTCAGCACAAGTGACCTTCAGCCACCTCTAACGAGTTCTCATGGGCTGGGATGGAGAAAAGCAGGGTGGAGGGGAAGGAAGGACACAGCCAGACCCCACACCTTCCCACAGGCCATGGGATCACAGAATTACAGTTCAGCTAGCCGAGTCATCCACATCTCAGCAAAAGAGGACAGAGACCCTTGCCGCTGTAGCAGGTGGCTCCCACTACCCACATCTGACACACAAGCTTCTTATGCCCATAGCATAAGACTTCACTGGAATTAACAAAATCCCTGAGAACATAGACTCAAGGGGTAGTCTGTATTTAAACAAGGTGTTCACATTATCACGGCAGTAAAGGCAGGATTTCTCCTGAAAAATCATACTAGTAGAAAATCCAGTACACTGTGTTGGAGGCAAACCGCCCAGTACTAATATAACTTATCTTTGTTCCAGAACTGGAACAAGCTAGTCTATTGGAAAAGTTGGAGGTTAACTAAGAAAATTCAGACACCAACATTTCTTGCTTATTTCTCAGCACAATTGCTAATACATCACCAGGCTGTTTGAAACTCTGTACCAATGTAGAAAAAAGACTTTAAACAAAGTTTATGGAGAATTTACACTGCAGAGTACTACTGTCTCTGATGCTCAATCAGGAGAGCATAGAAGTTTCAGTACTTCCATTTGTATACAAGAGTTTGTGTGCATATACATGTTTTAATTAAGCCTTATTAATGTACTTGCGCTATTTTCTTGCTATAATTATACAGTTATACAGAAAAACATTCAGAAGCCTAGATGACTCAGTTCAACAAGACGACACGAACTGCCAGATTTAGTCAATAGTACAAACCCAGCTAGCCAGCTTAAGTCAGTAATCTGGAGCAGACTGAATAATTTAAATACAACTTTGACAAGTTTTGTCCTTTTTTCTTTGTTAATTGTCTGCTAAGAAGCTGTAAAAAAATCTGAAATTTATTCATTATTCAAAATGATTCATAAATGTCTTCACTGCCTAACTCTTTGCCTACAAATATCTTAAGCTATGACTGTCACAACTAAGTAAACAATTTGCAATTCATGGTGTAACTTATGTAATGAATTTCTTCACCTTATGTAACTAGCTTGAGCAGTTTAAACAGCTGACAAACACAGCATACATTTTTAATCGCACGCTCGCAGTTAACAGTTGGGTGGTTACAGGAATCACCCTTCCAGGAAACAATGCCATGTGATTTAGGTTGCAAATACCAAATCTTTCATTTGAGGACATGCTGTGAAACTCACTTTCTTTGCCCACACGCAATGAAGTATGCAAACCTTAAAGCTATAAATGAGTTTTCCACATAGCCTTATGCTGTAGTAGTAATATTAAAAAACTTCCAATTAAACATAATTTTCTCAAATTCATAAAATAACGCTTTTCTTTATTCCATCTTCCCAATAGTACTCCAAGATTTGGAAAATGCACATTTACCAAGAAGCTGTTGCCTTTTTCCTAGCACCACAAAGCATGCACAATAAACTCTGCATCAAGTGTTGGGGTTACACTAACATGCTCTCTTCCTGATGCTGCACTTCACTTTGAGAGTTTAAGATAAATACATGAAACTACATTACAGAAGATAGCTTTAAGCAGTTTCTCAAACAAATTAAGAGCTTCAGGCAACCAAGGTTTACCATTTATCTCAGAATCCAATTCCACAGCTTATCACCACAGTCAATTCTGTCTTGTATTGAACTAAAAATTTTACATTTCAGTTCATTATTAATCACTTCCTCTATGTGTTTCTCTAAACTTTCCTCTCACTAAAGGCATGGAGACCTTGATGATCTCCTGTCTTTCCCTCCATTTTTTGTGTCAAGGTACAAGCTGGATTTTGATACCATTAATCTGGCTCTCAAAAGTAACCCTTTTAATTGTGCATAAAGTCAGGAGAAGGAAGGTGACTTTAATGGGGCTACTACTGAACATGAATAGAAGCTCTGATATCTGGCCCTACTGATTTAGCTTTGAAAAAAATATAAGTCGTAAGGTGCCCCAGTTTTTACTGTTCTTTGATTTTCCCCCCAGTATTATTCTGATAGTAGAGTAAAATATTTCTGTGCAGTCAGACAATAGCTATCAACAGCTCTGGGGTACTCTGATGCTTTGCCCTCTTCTACACTTATAATACATTTTAAAATCCTGACAGTTTAATATCTATTCTCACACAGGTTACAACTGTGTATTTTTCACTAAACAGAACTATTCCCAGACAGCCCACCAGCAACAAGAGCCTTACAGAGCCCAGGCTTGAAACAGCAAGGGCCACCGGGAGGGCTCTGGCACTACATCTGTGAAGCACCTCTTGCCAACAACTGTAGGACAGTGGTGAATCAGATCCCAGGATCATTGCTTTCAAGAAAAAAACACCTTTCTTCCCTAAATTACCTAAGCCTTCAATGTTTTTTATTTCTGCTACTTTCCATGACTATATACTTTTATGGAAACATTACTGAAAATTTCAATTTAACAATTAGAAAACTAGGATTTCATTATAATAATTTTAAAGATTATATGAAGATGTCACTGAAATTTAATGGAGGAAAGACAAAAGAAAATGAGCCTATCTTGAACTACCTAAAAAAAACCCTACCTGAAAAGACTGGGACTATCTTTCCGCAACTATCTTCTCATTTTTCAGACAGCTCTCACCCCTGGGACTCCATCTGTCCTTAAGACTTTCCTTTACCAGTGGTAACACGTTCCTGATGACTTGCTCTGAATGTATAAGCAGCCATGCGTACTCCCCCTCACCCCAACACACACATACATACACTCGTCTTTTGTTCCTTCCTGCCCATGTTCCACTGTGTTATTTTAGCCTCTCTTCTTCTGTCTAGACAAATTTTACAGCTATTTGTATTACTGTGTTTTCCTAATAAAAATACCCCCATGCAATCTGCCATCACAGGGCCTAGATGCCATTTAAGATAAATTTAAACAACCAAAATAAAGCTGTAAAAGCACACGAGCCTCATATCTTTTGGATACGCAAGATTCACACAAGTATGAAATCCAAAAGCAGGTTATTCCAATTCTTCAGAGTATGCTTTATTAGATTCTTCTCTTAAGAAAGCTCCCACGGTATAGGCGATGGCCCCACCAACCCCCACTTTAACAGTATATCCCAGGCAAAATGATCTTTTTTGACGAGACTATAGTACTCACAAAGAGTAACATCAAATTCCATATTATGCTCCAACTGCAAAGCACTAGCCAACCTTTCAGATTTTACTACTACTTCCCACAATATTTTGACTTGTAAAGGCTCAGCTCCAGGAATCTAGCAGTTATACTCATGGAGGACAGCTGAAAACGTACCCTGAATATCTGGTTATTGATCAATAACCAGAAGAAAATAAAAATTAAGCCAATATTTGTCCGCCAGGTACTGCTGTTATATCTTTTTTTTTAGAGCTAGATTGACTTTTTAGCACATTTGAAGTGGATGTCGTGAAGTACAGTATATAATAAAATTCAGATATAAACAAAAGTATTAAAACCTAGACCTTAGACATAAATCTCTTTCTGCATGAAAGAGACAGTCTTTCTAATACTTTTGCCATTTATAACATACCTCTCAGCAACATTTGGCACAAAGTAGCAGTTATCCCCCAAAATCTCACACAATGCGATACGTATTATAATAGGGTTCATTTAATATTTTCCACTTACAATACATAAAATGTCAATTCAATTAGGCTGCTACCATTATAGCTTCCTGGTGATAGTTTGCTCTACAGATGTGTGACCTAGTCCTCTTGCTAATTGTTACTCTGGGAAAAAAAGTGTTGCTATTGCATTATGTAAGGGACCGTCAGAAGGTAAGAAAGCTGTTAGAGCCGTGGGTTTCAACCTATTTAAACTCATGGACCTATAAAGCATCTCAAATAGCGGTATGGATCCCTGGATAATGAATTTAAGCATAATGACAATAGCCTCGCTTTTCTCATTACATTTCACAACCCCTTAAAAATAGTCCCTGGACCATTGGTCGAAGACTATTACTTTAGGGCAGCGAAGAATTACATGCTGACACATACAGTACTGCTGACCGAGTCATAAGCTGAATAATTACACATATTGCAGCAAAGCAAAAACTGCTGTGACTGTCCAGTCCTAAGCTCTGTGCCAGCATACAGGTACCTGTGTGAGCAATCGCCCCCATAAGCAGTGTCAGTGCAGTAAAGGAAACCACACAAAGGTGTTAAATTGCATGCAGCAGTATTTGCTGGGTTAAAGACCTAAACAAGGATGCAGAGTGAGAACTTCTAACTCCCACCCCGCCTTGGCAAGTCACCAACCCCACATTCAAAACCCCCAAACTGGAAAAAACACCACATACCTAAAGAACGTGATCAGCCCTGTTAATTCAATTGAACCCATTTTTCCTGGTCCATTTTACCCCTGAAGTAAGACCTTTCTGACTAAAGCATTGATAAAGTCCTTGCTTGTTTAAATCTATTTCTACTTACTCACAGGTAAACATAGACCAGCCGTACACGAAGCACTGTCCCTCACTGCTCATTCAGCAGCTCCACCGGCCCAGTCACACTGGGCCCTGGTCCCCTCAGGCCACAAGCTCAGAGCCATTGTGGCCTGCCAGCGCTGGGCCAGCTCCACTGGGGGCTCTCGGGCAGATGGAGACCCCACGCTACGGCCTCCCCAGACAGAGGATAAAACCTGTTGCCAGCCAGCCTGCATGAGGACAACCCTCTGCCACCCCTGCCCAGCCTCAGCACCCACCAGGCAGGGGGTCAGTGCGGTGCCTCCCTCACAGGCAGCCAGTTGCGTTACCAGGATCGCATACAACTGCTTTGCGAGCCCAGTCTGCGCTAGCACGTCACCCAGCCCAAGCACGAGCACTCTTCAGGCGGGCATCACCACATTAGGTGGCTCATGCAAGAAGCCCCCACAGCTTCTCCTAGGAGGTGATGCCACAAACCAATGGCAAAGTCTCTCCAGGCCAAGAGAAGAGCAAGGAGCAAAAAAACCACTGCATCACCAGCAAGCTAATGTGAGGTTTTGTCTTCTCAGGCTGCACAGCTGAGAGCTGCACAAGCCATGTGGATATGGGGGAGGCCCCTGCAGCACTAGCAGGTCCCATGCCACCTCCTAGACCAGGGGAGCTCCCCATGTGAGGGACATGCCACATTTGCACCTGCAGAGCCATACTCCAGGGCACACGAGCAGCACTGGCTCTTGTGCTCCTCCCTCACTGACCCCTCACCACTGTGGGGTCCCACAGCCAGCTGCTTCTTGCCTTCACACCACCTGCCTGCAAGGAGAACTGTGTCCAGTCCAGGAGCCCACCAAAGCCTGCACTGCTGGCTTGGCCTGCAGAGGCCAACCCACAGCAACACCCCAGCACCAGTTCCCACCAGCCACAGGAGACTCCAGCTGCACAAAAACAGGTCCTACACACACCACAGGACCCAGCCAAGCACATACCTTGCTCAAATGGTGGGCAAAGCCTCACAAGGGGTGCAACCCTACAAGATAAAACAGGGGGTGCTGGTAATAGGGTCCATCAGCACAGCAAGGAGTGAGCCAGGACAAGGGAACACCACAGAGATGGGGCTGGAGACCACCACCCCACAGCAGAGCTCAGGAAGGGGCTAACAGCCCCAGGGCTGAGCTGAAATGGCCCCAAGGTGTGGGTGTGGGGAGGCCCCAGGTGGGGCCAATTAGGGCCATTAAGGCCTGTTAGTGCCCTAGGCCAGCACCACCTCTGCTGAGGGGAAGCTGCACCTGTCATGTTGCCACCAGCCCCATGTGGTGCCTGTTTTTCCCACGGAGACGTGGAGGAGCCGAACCCAGAGCGGTGCTTCCCCCGCTGCCTCAGCAGCTGCCCACAACAGGTGTCACTGGGCTGAGGGGTCGCAGCCACTGCAAATGGTACTGCTGGTGTCTGGTCAGGATCTGGCCCTGCGATGGCAGGCCTTGAGTGAAATGTGCTGTTTCCTTTTCCCTCAAGAAAACTTCAAACTGATAAAAATCAAACAAATCCCTTCATAAATTTTCTCAGGATTATTTACAATGTACACTTGGCAGAAGCAATTAACATCTAGGGGCCTTATGTATCTCCCCCTCCAGTAGTAAACAGCCACTGAAGCAAATGAACTGTCAAGCAAAGAGCAAGAGGAAAGCGCCCAAAATTTCCACCCCTGCAGCAGTGCTCAGAGGACACGTGCTTCTGTCTCTCGCTCGCCTCGCACCTCCAGATACCGCCGGCACCCTCAGCCATCCGAGGCAGCCTCCTGCTCATCTCCTCCGCTTCTCGTCCTCACCCCCACCCGCAGCCTTGCGGCAGCACCCAGGCACATTTCACGCCCGCTGAAAATGCCCTCCAGAAATATTTAGCAAGCCTTGTGTCAGGGATCAAAGATCTGATCCGGAGCCACTGTCTTCGGATGTAAAGAGTCTGCCATGCTGCTTCAGATGAACTAAATGAAAGCAATCTGAATTTTACTGCGGGAAGAAATCAAAATTAAAAGCAACTTTTTTAAGACATCAGTGTGTGGTACCAAGGCAGATGTATCAGCCCTTCTCCATCAAGAAACACAAGCACACGGGCTGTGGGGTTTAGGCAGCAGAGCTGCAAGGGGGTGCAATGGTGGGCGCGCTTGGGTGCTGTGCGGCGTTCCGTGGCCCCTGCGGCCGGTCCCGGCCCGAGCGCGCAGCCCTCGCCCCTGAGCACGGTGGGGCTCCTGCTAGAGGCTATGCTGCAGGTAGAGAGGGGCCGGGCCTCAGGCAATGAAGAGATTTGTGAAGTGGCACAATGGAAGAGTTTCACCTTTAAGGAAGAAGACGACCTTTGTTCTTCTTAATTGTGCGGCAAGGCACATGATGGGTTAACTCACCGGGTTGTAATGTGTTTGGACTAGATATTTAGATAAAACATTTGCAAGACTGGGCTACGTTAACAAGATTCCTGAAATGTGTACACTCACTGGGAACATAATATGGAAGTCATAACCATGTAGCAATAAATTAATATGCAAATTAGATGTGTTGGGTTAGAAGAGGACAGGTTGAATGAATGGTGCATTCGCAAAGATGATACTTTTAATATTTCTTGATCACCTTGTTCTGTCAGGCCAGAAGTTCACAAGTGTGAAAGGGAAAACAAGCCCCTACAAGGTTTGTGGCATTAGAGGGCTTCTTTGGTGGCACTAATGGAGCAGATGAGTGTTACCTCCATGACTTTCCATAGTCTTCATTCTCTTAAAAGTAACTAGTATTGATCAGTCTCTATAATCTCATATCTGACAGTCAACACTTTACTTTGGCCTCTTTTTGTTTGTCAGAATATATGGAAAAGAAACTGATAGTGTGGAAGAAAGAAAATGTGTGGTAGATGAAAGTTGTCTCAGACAAGTTAACAGGTAATCTCCAGTTCACCACTCTTCTGGTGCAGGCTGACTCCACACAGTATAGCCTCCAGTTTTGCCTCCAGGGCCTGTTACCTACCTCTGTAGATACTTTACTGACAACAAAACCCAAAGAGAAAGTTAGTACTGTGTATTTCGACAGCAGAAAGTTCTGTGTAGTTTTCAGACTATTTGTCACTTCCTTGTGTGTCATTTCTTATGACATACCCCTTTGAATCATACAAAGTAATTCTTCTACTCTTAGCATTAACACCCGCCAAATATTTGTAGTCTCTTAGCGCATCCGTGCCTTCATCATCTCTTACCCACATTTAGCACTTCTAATCTTTCCACCTAAATCAGTCCTGAAGCCAGCCTGATAATTTTTGTTGCTCTTTGAACTCTTTTCAGTTTGTCGAGACACTGCTAGTAAAGTTTTGTGCAAGGCTGGATGTGATGGTTTTAGGTGTGAATGCATCAGAACTGTATAGAGCAAAGCTATTACCACCTTGAGCTGCCATAGGGTGCTTCCATATATGCAGCTCAAAACTGTATTGTCACTTTTCTGCAAACACACTGCTTTACAAATTAACAGGTACTGTCCCATCCCGAGTCTCAGAGCTGATTTCCAGGCTTTTGCTTCTTTCTGAGTGGCATGAGTTCCAGATTATTTTCATATCTTGCTTTTTTCATTAGTAGACAGATACAGAGCTCACGGGCTCAGAAAATCTCAATAGGAGGAGCATCAGAATACACTATAATAATCAGGAAAGAAGGCTTCAACATATTTTCTAAAGTCTCCATGGCATTTTGCCGCCGAAGAAAAAATTGGTTTGGCTAAATCCTTGTTTAGTTTCTGTATGCACAGAGATTACTCCTGAGGCAGCAAAGGACCACCAAATCCCACAATCACACAGTCCTGAGACCACTGTAGAGCAGCATCCGTCGCTATATACAACCTATATAGCCTCGGATTACGTATAGCTGCATTCCCACAGTGAAGGAACCTGCTGAGCCTCCAGTCACAGGATCACGGGGAGATACATGGTACAAAGTCTTGCTGACGGATGGACAGGAGATTCAGAAGACAGTGAGGAAACAGTACTGGAGTGGGGGACTCAAAGTCACCCAACTCACCCGTGGGACAAATTAAAGAGTACACAGAGGAGGATCCCCCCCAGCCCTCTTTATAAGCCTCCCAACCTTGCCTTGATGGTAAGGTGTAAGTCTCCTCTCTTACCCTGGACTGACTGCTGCCTGCTCACTGTCTTGACGCTCCCTGAGAAACCAGTTACCTGTGTGTTCCTGCTGCGGGAGGCCAGGACTGCCACGTGCTGGCCGTCTCTGGCCCTTCAAAGATAGGGAACCTTATGACTTACACTGTACAATTTGCATGGGAAGGCACAGGGTCAGTGCAAAATGGGTAAGGGATGAAGGCTGGGTTAAATAACAAGCTAACTTAAAAGGACAAGTGTAATAATACCAAAATGGGACTAGGGAAAGGGACAGAAAGCAAGGGAGCCGAGAAAAGCAGGATCAAAGGAGCAGGAAGAATAGCAGTATGGAGGCAGAGAAGAAAGGCTGCTCAGCCCCAGACTGTCACGCCACAGGGCGGCAGAATGCATCAGGCCATTAGGAGCACGATCTCATATCACTCACGAATGCAATCCAAAAGAAGCCCTGGCAGCTTCCGAAGGGACACCCTCTGCATTTCAAACACTATTGACGCAACACGGAGGAGCCCCAGACTGAGCTGCTAGTAGGTGAGTAGGTGTTTGAAGGCAATAGCCAACAGACATTTCTACTGAGATAAAACCTGGCCACACATCTGTTCGAGAAGACAACAAAATCTCATCTTTCTCCAGACAGAAGCTGAGTAACTAATAGCATCGTGACAGTAATACTCCTTCCTTTAATAGCGCACTCTTTACTAACGGATTTCAAAGCGCTCTACAAAGGAGGTATCATCTCCATCACCAATAACAGGTGAGTAGGCTGAGGCTCAGGGGCGTGAATTTGCTTCCTAAGGTGGTCTAGCAGCAGATCAGGAAATAGAGATTGGCCACCACTGTCCTGCTCTAGTGCACTAGTTGCAAAGCAATGCTTCCTACAAGCATGACCTGCTCCCTTCTCTACTTAACGGGCATCACTTCCCCTTCACACCCTCCAGTTTCTTACAGTCACCCTGGTGACTAGATAAAAGCCAGATGACATCCACTCTTCCCTTTAACATTCATCATCAGTGAGGAAGGCAGGTGTGGTTAAGGGGAAGGACGAGAGCCGTCCCAGGCAGAGAGATGTCCTGCCTACCCTGCTCCAGCCCGGCTCCCTCCTCCTCACCTAACTGCTCAGCATATTAAGTGTATGACAAGTGGATTAAAATAACATTTAAGACAAGATTTAACACTCATTAAAAAGAGGTGAGATCTCAAAGCAAGCTCAAACTGCGTCCTTACCTCACCCTGAAGAGATGGAAGATGGCAGCTTGCCGCACAGATCGCTGGCGGTTTCTGTCACAGCCTGTGTCAGGCTGCCACACATGTACATTAAATACAAAAATGCACATGCCAAGGAGCTCAGGAGGGTGTTCGGTGGCATGTGCTGAACCTCATGCGGTACTCGTGCTCAACAAGGAGAGCTCCGGGGCTGGAAACCCCAAAATCTGACTGCATCTTCCATTGGCCAGCTGATCACTTTGCAGAGCAGAGTCCCACATATTTCTCTCTTGCCCTGCCACTTTTGATCCCACAAACCCATTTTACTTTGGAAGCTAGCAGATGGGCACAAAGGTGGGGGGAAGGAAGGCAAAAGGGATTTCTCCCAGGCTTAGTATCGCAGGGGCCCACCAGTGGGTTTGTCTGGGAAATATTTTGCTAAAATGAAATGCATTTGTGATGGGGGAAAGCACTACATCAAAACAACTCCATCTTAGGAGATGTGCTCTTCAGATCATCCTGTTCTGGCTTGCTTTACAGATAGCATGCATTTAACCAATTAATGATGAAGAGTCAGCCTAGCTATGGATGAATGGCTTGGATTAATCTTTTTTTGTCTTGTGTATGATAAACACCAACTTGTCAGCTAAATCCTGTCTGTAGAAACTTTATTAAGGATGATTATGCATGAGTCAGAAAGGACACAGCTTGACTTTCAGATCCCAATTTGAGTTTAAGAGCTGGCTGGTTAGAAACATCACCTTGAAAACCAAGTAAATTTGATCTGGATGCCACTGAAGAGAATAAATGCAGAGCCTGGTGATGTCATTTTTCTCCAAAGTCACTTTTCTGTCTGCAGCAGGATTTTACCTTTATTTGAATGAAGACCTTCCTTTTGACTTTTCTTGTCTTTGCACTTTATGAACTACATAGAGAAGAAAAAGAAAGCAAAAGAAAAAAAAGGCAAAGATAATTGTCAGTTTTGTGCAATGACATTCTTAGCTGTGACACTACGTATAGCTGCAGAGGACATAAACCAATAAAAGTTATTTATAGGGTTTTTAAGTTGAGTAGATAGAGGTCAAGATGTTTACCTGACCCATTGCTAGAGTCAATGGGCTGGAGGCTGGTTTAGAGGAAGCAAAGTAGGATGAAATATTTACAGATGCATAATAAAAAGTTACACATTATGAAAATTTAATACATTTATTTTTCGAATTATTTTTGCCTTTTCTCACATTCAAAAATATAAACTAGCAACTGTCAACCAAAAAGATATTTAATGTCAAACTAAGTGTACAAGATCAAGCTAGCAAAAGTACAGATGCTGTTTTACTAAAGAATGATCCATCAGATACAGTTGGCTAAATGAAAAAATCAGGAAAAATTAAATTTGAATCAAACTGAATAAAATTTTGAAAGCTTTTCAGTGAAACGTTGAGACAAAAAAATTCATTTTAGGTCAACCCAGAATGTTTCGGTCAAACCATAATGAAATGCTCTGATTTTTAATATTTTTAACTGGATCAATTTTTCCTTGAGAAATATTCCTTAAAAAATGAAAGTCTGTTTTAAGAATACTAAAAATTATCATCATTTCCACAATGATATTTTTTGTGCTGAAAAAAAATTACTCTTTTCACCCCTTTGTTTCCCTCGACCCTTCCTTACCTTCTAACACTACAGTAACTATTTTGTCACTGTACTTGACAAAAATTCACAAGAGCCTTTGATTCTCCCCCAAACTGATAAGCTTACCTTTTATGAAAAAGATATTTGACCAGCTCTGCAATGCCAGTAATTCAACCACATCATAGAGACGTCATCCTCCTTTTTTCCATGTCTGATTACATTGGCCTGAGGCTTTATTCATTTTTATATACTGGAGACAAGAGTCTACACTTCACATCATTCCCTGGGTAGACCATTACTTGAGCTATTTAGGAAGGAAGGATGTTTTTACAGCTAAGGCATAAGACTAGGAGTCAAGATATTTGGACGCATTTCCAGCTCTAACTCAGATTTTTGTGTGATTGAGGACAAGGCATCCTGAGTTTCTTGGCAAAATAAGGAAAACAGAATATCTCAATAATTCTTTCACTGTTTAGATTTTATGCTTTGAGGCAGTCTTTTTCCTTACCACATTAGTCAGCCCAGAAGTAGATACACAGTCCTTAATTGGGGACTAGGCCTTCTGCTGGGCCCCTTAGTAGAAATCCCATGCTGAAGCTCAATTTTAATGCTTTTGAGGTAGATTTGTTTTATTTTCAATTCTGCTTTTTGGAAGGTGGAAGCTGCATATTTTTTCCCATCAGCAGAGCTTACCATAAGCTGGCAGCACCGTCCACAGAAACCTGTACTCCTCTGGTTTGGTGATGCCGTTCTTATTTACCAAAAGCACTGTTTGCTTCAGCTCTCCCAAGCCCCGGCTGCCCGGATGAGCTGCGCCTCGAGGGTTCCCACCCAGCACCACACGCCAGCGCCATGCGGGCCACGTGCTGCATCAGCAGCTGCTAATGGAGGGCTGAGGCTCCTGCAGGCTCCCCCAGTATATCTATGTCATGCTGCAGCTCTGCTGAGGTCCATCAAGATCCTCCTGCCCACGTTTTCTGCTCCTTTTGAAGAATCCCTTTCAGTAAGACTCACTGCCACCATACCATCTCCCTTCCTGCACTACCATGATGCTGACGGTCGGGGGACACAAACACCTCCTTGCAACCCATATTCAGCTACGACAAAGATGGCCTTACTCTGAAAACCCAATTAGCAAGAGCAGCAGAGCTGTTGGCCTCTGTTCGGCGTTCCTGCACGAAGAGCCGCACGAGGCATTTTGCACCCCAGATCACCCCAATGAAGAGCATGCAGGGTGCTGGGCAGGGGCGTATCTACAGGGATGACCAGACGGCAGGATCCGATCTGTACCCACGCCTGCAGGACTACACACGGCTGCAGAAGTAGCCAGGGTGCAGGCATGGAGCAAAGGCTTTCCCCCACTGTAAGGAGAGCTATAAAGACATGATTAAGAAATGGCAAAGGGTTGGCCTTCAAGAAGGCACTTTCCACTGCTGTTTTCCTATAACTGTGCACAGAGACATTTCAAGCACGGTACAACTGTCAGGGCTTGGGGAGAGGAGAGCGGTGGCAGAGGGGGGCCTCTGGGGATTTAGCGGCAGACAGTACACAACACGTGCTTACCGAGATAAATGAATAAATAAAGCAAAATCAAAATGAAATATCTCAGTTAATAAAACAGGGGCTTTCAGCTGATTCAAACTGAATGTCTACTTTTGATGTTTTGGTTCTGAGAAAAATGCGCTATTTTGACTTTCCAGATCAGTTCTTGCAAGCCTTCCCCAGCTTGGAAATCTGCTGCCTGTGGCTTCAAGCAAAACGGCCCAACTGCTCTCCCTCCTCCTGGGCCATGGCTCTGGCTCTGCATCTCACCCCATCTGTACCCCAACGAAGCCAAGTACCTCTGGGTAGTCATATCACGTCTGATGGTGCTCTATGGCTCGGAAAGACCTGGCAAACAGTGCCCTTATTCATCCACAGTGTGATATCCTGCGTAGACCAAGGCTGAGCATGCTGTCACATCGGCACACTAGGTAAAAAACGATGTGTTGAGCACAGCCTGGGCTGCCGGTCTCTGCCCTGCCTCAGCAGACACAGGGGCAGAGGCTGCCAGAAAGGCTTTATGCCACCTCTGTACCTTCTGAAGATGGAGGCTGTCTGGGGAGTGGGACCGTCCCATGCATAAGTCAGAGCAGCCCCAGAGACTGTTCCGATTTATGCAGGCCTGAAATAGCTTTTACAGCTATTTTACAGCTTGTGTTATTTTCATTCTCTTGAAAGTGAATAAGCACAAAACTTAAAGACTGTTCTCCTTGTACTTTTGCTGAGGTTTCAGTCCAACCATACTGACCCTGGCTCTGCTTAAGACTTCCCAAAAAAGCACCATTTGTGATGGTGGTTTGGTAATGCAGACAACTGTCTGCTAATAATTGACTGAGACCAATACATTTCACGTAAGCCACTTATGGTAATAACTTTTGGTCACTAGTGATGCGAGCAAGGTCAAATTAAAACCCATGGGTGAGAGACTGCATAGTCCATTCTGAGTCCCTTAGGACATCTGTTCTCCAGTGGTGATAACTGAAGTAGCAGGGTGGCTTGCCGAGAAAACTTAATTTGCAAGCAAGGAAATATCTTGGAGCTTGTGCGGGGCTGTCAGCAATGTGACTCTGCTGGGCTGGAAATATTCTGAGCAAATATGATAAGGTGAAATTGGCCATCACCAAGGACTCAGCGCCATGTCACTCCCAGAGCTCTGTTTTAAGGTTTTAAGAGAGATTTAAGTGGTGTAGAAAAGTGAATTTCTCCCCAGAAACAGAAACTGCCTATCCCAAAAGCAAAACAAACACCAAAGAATTTTAACCTCTTTTTCCCTTTTACCAGCCTCCCCTCCTTTTAACTGTTTACATACCTTGCTCACTCTTCCAAAATGAAACGAGGTCTGAACCGCATGTCCCATAATGTCAGTATACTAAGAAACAAAAACTGACCATCCATGACCTGAACTATAACTGAATGCCCCCAATCATAAAGCAAAGAGTTCAGCTCATCTGTGTTTTAAAATGAAGGGACTCTTCCCTCCCTTTCACTTCTTGCAAAGCACAACCACGACACTTTCTTCTCCAGAGGCCACCGGCTCCTCCGGCAATAGCCCAGAACCTGCTTCTGCAAAGGAGGTGCCAAGGGCGGGAGATGTAGGAGCTCAGGAACTAAACACGGAGCCCAAAAGGGCTTGTCCTGAAAATGCAGTTATATGGGTTACTTGAGAGGGGCTGGGCAGTGAACACTTCTGCAGTTTTGGCTAGTAAGCGCTGATTCCCTGAAAATTGCATCCTGTGACTATCTGCAGGCTAGGGAAAAACATAAATGAAGTTCTTGCTTTTTAATTGAAATACGGCATCGATCTCTGTCTTTTCAATAGTCTTCTTCCTCATACGGTATAACATCTACATAGGAATTTTCAAGCGACATGATGCAGCATGTCTGTGTTTAAAATAATAATAATAATAACAATCTTATCTCAAGCCCGCAGGATGCTGAGGGGTTCAGTGTTGGGTGAAATGTCACCCTTGCAGAGGATAGGCTGAGGAATTTGTGTGCAGCGGGAGCTTGTGATCTGAGCACAGGGGTTTAGAAGAGGGCTGCACTTCATGACCTACAAAAGAGAAAAAAATGAGATTTACATTCCAAATGTGCTGAGCAGCCCTTTCCCTTTAGTTATTAGAAGCACTCGGCATATAATTCATAATCACCTAATGGCAGGGTGGTGGGGGGAGGTGCACCGTTGCCGTTCAACATCAAAATCCCTCCAGAAACAGCAGTAACGGAGTTCTGCTCTTATTTATATCGTGACACTAAATGGCTGGCAGGAAGACACCGGCAAATATCAGAATAAATAATTCAGTAAGTGTAACGGAAGGTCACGAAGACTAACAAACATGTTTCTTTTCTTCTCCTTTTCTCTCTCTCCACCCTTTAGTTACATGCTCTTTCTCTTCTAGTTTCCTCCTCCCTAATCTCCCCAGTTTGTGCAATACTTCTCCTCCTTTTTTTTCTTATGTACACAAAAATATGGCTTAAAATGCAGTTTTCCCATTTTTCTGCTTTCTAGCCTCCGTCACGCTTCTGATGGTTTTTCTCCATCTGTCCTTCCTCGCTATCTTTCCCATATATTCTTTTCTCCTTTTATTGCCTGGTCCTGTCATCACCCACCGCATCCCTTCTTGTGGGACAACGGGCAGTGCTGACTTGCCAGGGTAAACCCAGCTCTGAGTTACGCTACAGTAAAATGCTGCTGAAGTTAATAAAATCCTCTCGGCTTGATCTCAGAGCAGCAGCAGAATCTGGCCCTGCGTTAAGAGCGCGCCTAGGTTATTGCATTGCTACACCACCAGATCCCCCCGGTTACCCCAAGTGTGGCAAGGATGTGTCCTTTGAAGTGGATGCGTTTATGGCTCTACGTACTGACACACATAAAATACTACAAGTTTTGATCTATGTTCAGGAAAGCCAGAAAACGCCTTGGCTGACACATAAAATCTGAACTCTTGGTGTCAGGCACTCATTTTTCAGCACCACAACTTCCATGTAATGTTAAATCACAAATTATGAGCCCAGACGGCAGCTCTGCGATTATTCGCTCAGATACCCAGTAGAGTCCAGGCCACGCGACTGTCCTGAATTCATTTCTGTTCAAAAGATACAATCTAAGAAGTTTTCAAAGTGTTTTCAATGGAGAATTTGGCACCTCTGAGAGCAAGCTGTTCCCGGGGTTAATGCCTTCCTCGCTAAAGTAGTTGGCCTTGTATCTTGTTTGAATTAAGCTGGTTTAACCCCAGCCTTCCACTCGTGATGAACCCAGTATCTGCCTGCTAGATAGAGAGTCCTCCCTGAGTAGGTTGTCTTTCCATAGGCAGTTTTATAGCCTGTGATAAAGCCACCCCTCAATCTTCTCTTTGTTAAACTTGGCTGGCTGAGCTCCTTAAGCCTTGCGTTACAGAGCGTGCCCTCCTCGACGGCACCATCGCTTCTGCCCTGAACCCTCTCCGCTGTCTCAACCCTTCCTGAGTGCGTGAGTGCCAAAACCGCTACAAAACGTACATCATTGCAAAACAAATACTATCATCGGCCTTACGAAGCCTTTGTAGCCCAGCGGAGTGCTATGCAGGGATGATGTCTAACAGGCCAACTGTACCCCGAGACGTGGCATCTGACGCACAGCTAAGGTACATAATCTGCTTCCAGTACAGACACTAGGATAGATCAACTATATCTCTACGCCATCTCACTGTCCCAAACACATGCACCTAAAGCACACATTGTTTCTGTCCACTTTACAAAGAGATCCAAACCATTGCCACGGAGTTGCCTGGGTTTCATTATTATCTATCACTTCCCAAACTATTAGTATACTTTATGGATGACTTTGTCAGGGTTTTTTTCTAGTTCTTTATAAAAATGATAACTAGCCTAATGCAAAAAGCTGCTACCTGTAACACCCTGTGAAATCTCTTTTATGTCTACAGAAAATTTCATTTTAAACTCTATAATTTAGCCAGCTTTTTAATCCATTTAATGTGCATCATGATGGTTTCTGTAGCTTATTAATCAAAATGTCATCTGGTACCAAGTCAAGCGCCTAAAAGAAGAGAAGGAATATTCAACCAACACTAGCGCCTTTATCAACAAAAATTAGTTTAATGAAATCTATTGTTATAAATCTGTGTTGATTAGCATTAGTTACCATATCTGCATTTAATTCTTTATTAATTTATTAATTAATTACATTAGCTGTTACATTACTTTTCCCAGTATTGCTATATTTACACTTTTCAAGAGTTTGAATAATACCAGCTTTCTCCTACTTCTTGGATATTTCACCAGTATCCTGACAAATTCTGAAAATCACCATTTATATGAATTAAGTCTGGAAATTTCCTTAGCTAGCTCTTTTTAAAATGCTTGGTGTCAAATTATTCAGATCTATTAAATTAAAATGACTGGCTTTATTAACTGTGCTCTGCCAGTCTAAATTGCTGCTGGAGAAGAAAGCATCTTGTTGTCATCAAATGGCAAGAATAACTCATCTAGCTTTTTTCCAAAAGAAGAATAAAAATAATTATTAAACATATCCTTGATTTCCATTTCTTTTTTTAATCATTTCCATTTGGCAGAAGACAAATACTATTGTTAGCATTTCTATCATTAATATGCTTTGCTATTGCAGAGTCTATCATAATAATTTACTTGAAGTGTCTGCTTTTTAATAGCTTTTGGTGCTTTGTTTCCTGTGTTAACTCCGCTAGACCTAGCTTTCCTTTCTCTTACTTCTTTTCCTATCTAGTTTTTGCCATTCCTTGTGTCTCATTTCCAGATATTTCAGTATGTTGCCCTTTCTTCTTCCAGCATGTGAGAACAGGCACATTCACAATTTTTATTTCCTGCTACTTTTACTTCCCCTCATAGTGAAGCTATTGTAGTTTTTAACAATATGGTCTTCTTTCTTATATATAGCACCATGGATTTTTGCAGACATAGTAAAATGTTGTCAATAAGTTCTCAATTACCTGTTAAGATTGTTTAGATTTTATCTCCAAATTAATTTGGTCCTTCATCATTTTTAGCTTTGTCAGATGTTATGCGGTTCTTTCTCCTTTTCCCTTCAACTTTCAGGGCTTTATTTTCTTCAGTATGCTTGCACAGTTCCGTGGGATCCATTTCTCAACAGGCAACTATCTGGAACTATTTGATATTTGCCTGTCTCTGTATATGCAGTTGCAGACATGCAGGGCAGGGAGATGCTCCTGCAGAAGGGATAGGAACCGTCCAAACCTACTCTTCCAATGCCAGACCAACAAGAAAAAACTTCAGAGACCTAAACCTGCCGCTGTGTCACCGTACGGTCTGACATCCCCCCCCACGCTCTTAGCACCGCGCTGACCCCGACAGTCAGCAGACCGGCTTTAACTTAAATCCCCTGTACCCAACTATAGAGTCATCAAAGCGTACTGAGAGCCATGAATCTGTGCTGAAAGGAAGAATTTACGTGAGTTAAGCAGAATGATTTAAGTCACCCCTAGCTATGCAGTGCTCTGCCACCCATGGGTAAAGCAGGCAAGTTTTGTAAGCAAATCCTTTCCCAGCACACGGGCTTAGTCATCAGTGAAAGCTGCTGGCTCGCTCCCATCCCAACTGTGGTTCGGCTGCTGCTCGGAGGTCAGCTCTGCAGGCACTTGATAAAGCTTCAATTAAGTGCTCTTCTTGCAGCGCTCGCCGATTTACACATCTTCTGCCCGCATCGGCCATTTTGCTGAATAAGCCCGCATAACGGCAAGGACCGCACGCACAGAAGCGTCGAACTTTCCCTGCCTACAGCAGGAATTAAGCCCCTCAAGCCTGGGCGTCACCAGGCAGCTTAAAATAAATAAGAATATTCAAATGGAGTTTTTAAAAGGGTGGGAGGAATGGAGCTGCAGAGGGCATAGTACAAATATTACTGTAGATACTTCAACTGGGTAATTAATGATACATGGCCTATCTATTCCAGACAGTCTCTGAGCTGTATTTCCTTGTGGAGAGGTGCATGTCTGCGTTTAGATGCTACTGTGATGGGATGGTATAAAAATTTCAGTGACATGAACATCATGGTACGCTTCTCCAGCCTGTGTAACAGCCTGGCGGATCAGCCCCCCAAAGAGTTTAGAATCAAAAGGCCTGACCTTACCTGCTCATTAACGGGGGTCGCACTTAACTGCAGTGAGCAGTTCTCACACCGAAGCCTTGCACTCGTGTTCAATTGCTTAGGCTACAAGTCAAAATGGAAAGCGACTCGTAATGATTGCAAATCCCTCTGGGAAAAATGAAAAAGTAACAAGCGTAAGACGATGGAAATGATTTGGTCGACACAACGTGCACCAAGGAAGATCTGCGTTATTTATTTGTGAGTGACGCTGTTTGAAAGGGAACGTTTATATTTGCAGCTTTTGCAGAAGAAGTGAGTTCTGCAGAGACAGCGATGTTAGAGGCATATTGGACTATTCAAGGAAAGACCCAATATTTTCATTTGTAAAGGTAGTTATATGAATTGATATAAAGTCTCAGATTATTTTTTCTTGGACTTTTTTGGGTAGTGGTTCAGAATAACAACTTTAAAAAATTCACTTCAAAATTTATCAGCCCAGGCACAAAATCTTCTTCCTTGCCAGGAGCGTAGTAAAGAAACAAATGAACACCATTTTACTCCCTCCTCAGGAAAAAATACATATCCCAGCCAAACAAGCAAGTGGAATTTGGCAAGACTGAATTGTTGACATGCTTTTATTATACCAACAAATAAAACGTTAACTGCCAGTGTTACATAGCACTTGCCTTGTATGTAGGTCATTTTCTCTAGGCAAACTTCCTGCTCAACTCAAGGAAATATTTCAAGGAACTCACATGGCAGTGAACCTGTGCAAGAAGGAGTGATTAGTAAGCGCCTGGGAGGTTTGGTCTAGAAGGCCTTTCTCCATTTTTTCCTCAAGTCTTTTCACAAGCAAAAATTAATGCTGGGCAATGACTTCCCACTGAAGTCAAAGGCATGCTTGCTTCCAGCTTCAGTAAGACTGACTTTGCTCCCCTGGACTTAAAAGCAGTTTTGCTTGAGCAAGAACAGAGTAAAACCTATGTGTGATCTTCAGCACATTGCCCTGGGCTAACTCCAGGGAACATGATCCTCTCAAAGCCCAGCTGCAGACACAAGAGCTTATTTAAGACTACTTTAAGATGCAAATTACACTGGCATGCTCATCATATGCCTATGGATCCACTAACATGGAAATACGGACAGTCCACAAATACCCGTGATCTGAGGAAGCTCACCAGAGCCAGGACGCTGAGAGTTAAGAGTGAAAATCCCGGATAAGGGTCCATCCTGAACTTACACAATGAAGAACAGACTATCGGCATGGATTTACTCTGACTTTTCATGCTTTTCTCAGTTTAAGTCAGAACCCCTAACCTTTTTTTAATATGAATTTTCTACAGGCTCACCAGCAGAACAACTGACAGGCAGCCATGAATTGCAAGGATATAAATACGTCCGAGGGCTGTGGTGGTCAGAGCTGATACAGTAAATGATTACTCTAACAGATTACTTCTCAGCGCTGCGTTTTGTAGAAGCAATCTGATCGCTGATTATTCCAAGTAGCAAGGAAAAAAAAAAGGCACCGTGATTACTCACACTTCGTGATTTTGGCAACCTGAGCCTGTCCTGTCGTGTCGATGCCACCCACAGTGCCAGACCCATGGTGACTCCCCAGGGCTTACACGCAGGGCAGAGTTACACAGGTCCTATGGAAACAGCTGTCAGCAAAGCAGGAGCAGCTCTCCCGTGGGCAGCAAGAGCCCACGCAGGCAGAGTGCTGCGGGGGGTCACGGCGCGTGCAAGGAAAGGGTGTGCGGCTGCTTCCCCACCACGTGCCACAGAGCACAGGAGCAGCGCAAAGGGGAGCCGTCAAGCCAGTCTTCTTCCATAAACCATCCCACAGCGATGGCTGTGGAAGACTTGCATTGCCAGATGTGAGGCTTCCAAGGGTGAAGGAGAGAAGGCGACTTTGGCAGGCATCGGTGCTGCCTGGAGGCTGTGACCTGTGTGCATTGCTGAGAGCGCGGGTAACCCTGGCCCTGCCTCCTCTCCCCCTTCCCTTGCTTCTTGGTGCAAGGCAAAGCTGTGGGGACCACAGTCTCCTGGAGGTCGTGCCCCCGGCCTGAGCTCATTTGAAGGGGTTAATTCCAACAGGCTCTTGCATCCTCTCACTTGCTCCTCTGTACACACACCCCGTACTAGTCACAACTTCCTAGCAAAGCTCTATGCTTTGATACCGGCTATACTCTGCCCATGACAGCAGAAGGGACACATTCAGTTATCTGTCCTCACCCCTGATGGAAACAGGCTGATCCTTGCTGTATTTTCACAAGAGCTGTGTCCCATCTGATTTTAAATGTCACTTGTAATAGCTGTTTTTTCTTCCCCAAACAACTTTTGCAGCCTTGCAGTTGAAGTCATCTGAAACCACAAGATTGGAGTTTGAATGGCCCTTGATACTATCAGTGAGCCGAGCCATTGCTCTGTGCCTCAGCCACGGTTTTCCCTTTCCATCGCTCACTGAGATGTACGCACAAATCCAACGGAACCAGTCAGTCAAATGTGGTGAAGCCATCAAACATACCGCTCCTCTTCCTCGGCGGAAGAAGCCTCACTAAAGCCGGGGGGATATCTAGGTAAGTGCAGCCAGTAGAGGGATTTAGGGCCTCCACAATGCGTGACAAAGCTGTCATTAAAGCAATAGAGCAGTACTGGGATCTTGAAAAATGCAAAGATAGTAGCGTAACCAATGAGGAGGTCTTGTTTTATTATAAATTATTCCCAGCATACCCCAGTACGCTCTTGAGCCTCCTGAATTCACTGTCATCTGCAACACTCGTATCCCCTTGGAGAAATGGCTGCATTATCCAAAAGCTCAATTACACAAACTTATTCAGGGTCCCTTACGGTGTTTGGGCTATAAGGCTCGTGCTGTATATTGATTTGTCTTCTCCTCCTCCCTGCCCGCCTCGGGGCCTCCTCTCCCATTTCATGTGCATGGGCTTCCTGGATTGCAGAGGGAATTGTCTCAAGGTCATACCAAGATGCTTCAGTATGGCTCAGCTATGAAAAATGTATGTAGCCCAAAATATTGTTTAAAAGCAATAGACTGAAAATAATGCCTGTGACCTGAAGGAGCCCTGATTTATTTAAAATACAGGGGTATATATGCACACTTTTAAAAACTGCCTGTACTTCACCAGTTAAACCAATGAGAACAAATGAGGCTGTGATCTGTCAAGTGATCCTTCGTCACTCCCAGCACAGGCCCATAATCCTTCAGTTGTGATTATGCAAAGGAATATTACATTGATCCTGTAAAATATCTCTGATTGGATCAACATTATTTTCTCTCGCATTGACAAGGTCTTACCAGAGAATGACTATAATTCCACTGCTAACACTGTCTTAGTGAAATCCCCCAATAAATCCTCCAAGCAGCACTGTTAGTAATACCTTTATTAGACTAACTAAACAAGATATTTATATGCAGGGCTTTCCAAAGGACTCTGGCTCCTGCTTCAGTTTCTGGAGGAAAACTTGATCAAAAGTGCTCTGCTGGAAGACTTGCCCGCAAGGAGGCTCTGCACGGATGTAAGTGGCAGGTGAAATTACCCTTTCCAGATTCACAAAGTTGGTTACAGATTTGCCCTTGTCCTGCCCACACTACAGTGAGGACCCAAATGCATCTTTGGCAGAAAAACCTCACAGCGAGTCTGGTTCACAGGCAGGATTGGAGTTCAGGGTCGCCCCACACCTTCCACAAACACGCTGTCTGTACAACAGTTTGCTTACAGTCAAAGGGGAACCATGGTCTTTATGCACCTGCTATCATTTCCATATTTGTTCAAGGCCAAATCCTGGTCTTCATAACAAAAGACCTGCTCCCCTTCCAGGCACTGCTGTCTCTGCTCACCAGTGCTTCCATTCTTCTCCTCTCTTCCCCTTCACTTTTTGTGTAAGTAAGTATCCTATAATTTTGTCTCCATTTTCTTTTCTCCACAGCTCCAAGCTTTCAGTCCCAGTGGTTTCATTCCCACACTGACCTCCCCTTCATCACTGAAGTTCAATTGTCACCTTCTGGCTTGAAACGCGATGCTCCAGCGAGATGAACGGCAGACTCCAGTGATCACCTTGCCGAGTTATTTTTTTCAGGCTGCCTGAGAGCTTAAGTACTCACTGCGTCTCTGCTTTCCCTTGGTTCATTTCAATGAAGTTATCTCTAAAGCCATGAGAGCTACAAACGTACCTCTGTCTTACCTTCCTAAACCTTTAAATAGCAATAAGATGATAACAATCATGAACAAACAAAGTACTGTGTCTAACATAAAACTCGAGCACAACTGAAAGACCAGTGTATACAGCCATACATCAATTAGCAGATGAAAAAGCTACAAAGACAATATATCAATAGAAGACAAACAAACAGCATAGCAGACAATATGCCTTCTTGAATCCTTTGAAACTAGGTTGGCATCTATGATGGGTAAACTCTGGCTCTTATATATTGCATGTGAAAACTTTCTCCATATTCTTTACAGCAATACACCGAAATGTCAGAGGAGTCACTTCTCAGCTCCCAGGCCCTTAGAAACAAAGGAAAAATAATTGATATTAGCCTTTGAAAAGGAACAGCCTGACGATAAAAGAAACTGTTAATGACTATAGAGAGGACTCCTGAACTATTTCCTCCATCCACATCCAGTTTTTTACATGTGCCCTCTACCTTCTGATTCAAATATCTGTGCAGCAGATGCCTAAACTGTGGTGTCAACTTTGAAGGTCATTGTCATAGATGTGATGGATAGCAAAACTTTCTCAAATGAAAGTTTAAACTCAGGAGCACTGACCTGCCTTAAGGGGTAGATTCTGTGATAAATGCTACGGCTGTGAAATTGCACCATATAGGCAGCCCGGTCTGAAGACCGTGATGGCCTCGGTTAATAGATTGTCACATTGATGAGGTCCAAGATGCATGAGACAAGCTCAAGGACTCCCACTTGTTCACCAACTAGGCTCCACCAAATCTACCAGAAAGCTTCTGTGGCCCCTTCCAACGCCATGCAGAATGATATGCTCCTGCTCTGGAGGAGGGGTGCAGGTCAAACTGGCATTTTAGCAAAGACCAAAACCCTGGCAAGAAAGTCTTGAAATGAATGGAGAAGTGCTTGTATCTGATCCTTCAATGTTAGGACAAAGTCCTACCCTAGTATAAATTGCCACTAGGATGGATAGAAATGGGGCAATTTGTGCCCCCTGAGAGCTGGACAGTTAGATCTCATTTCAAAACACGGACACTAAAGACAAGCACTGAAACATTATCACAAGCAGCCTGAAAAGTCTTAGTCCCCAGAGGAGGTATTTGAGTGCCTAACTCATGTGCCCAAGCTGAACATTCAAACAACTTAATTTTCTAGGTGACAGATGCAATTGTACCATCCCACCACAGTGATCAAGTGCAGGTCACCTCAAAATGCAGGTCCAAGAACTCCCCAAATGCCATGAACCACACTCAAAGGGAGGAGAATCTTTAAAGACGACATGTCCTTCCAGTCAGCCTAATGTCGCCAGCCAAAAACTACACCCTGGCTGAAGTACAGCAACACTACCAAATGGACACCACGACCCCTTGGCTTGAGACAAGGCTGGCAGCAGGCGAAGCAGAGCTTGGGCCTGAAGACTTGCCCATGTCTCAGCACTGCGGGCAACTTTCCGCCAAGAGAAATCCTGCTTCTTTTGCCTTCCTCTCCTTGTACGCTTAGAGACAATCACAGGAAAAAACGACTTTGGTGATGAAGAGTTCATCTGCTCCTGCTGCTGCTTCTTCATTTGAAGACATTGACAATGCAATTAGTGGCTGTGTGACAGGCGGGATGCTAACGGTAACTGATGAACAAGAGGGGGAAAGTGTGCCACCAGTTCTGGTGTGGCACAGAGCGTGGGGGACACTGGCAAGGACAGGACAGGGTTCCTCACTGCAGGGATAAGAGGGAAAGGCTGGGGGGAAGGCAGAAGTCATCCCTGTAGTGCCATCGCTGTCGGTGTGAGGCAAGACCTTACGCTGACATACACCTTTCCTCCCTCCAACCATTCAAGTAGTCTCTCCCTCCTTCCCTCGAAGGCACTTAAACAAGTTGACCCACTTTTTCCCATGAAACCTCCTGTTTAAAAGGCTCTTTCCCACATTTGAAACAAGTCCCCACGCTTTCCCCAAACAGAAGTTTCCACGTCCTGAGGCCAAGATGCTGCACAAGCCCATTCTGCAGCCACTTCATCACTGGGAAGCAGGGACTTTATGGAGTGGTCAGTGTAAGACAGTGTTGTCACTCTCCTGTCCCCACAAAGCTGATGCCACCTCTGGGAGCCTGTGGCTACCTCTCCCAGTTTCCCACTAGGATCAGTGAATCACAAGGAACAGCATTTGAAAACTGGAGGCTCCTCAGGACGCCAGGTGGAAAAGATTCCTCTTTCCTCTTCGATATGAAAGATTATTTCATAGAAAAAGGACAGGTGGCTCAAGTCTACATAAATGAGCAGAGACAACCATGTATCTCTGCCCTTGTTCCAAACCCTCAGCAGCGTATAGTGCCTTAGCAGAGCATCCCTCTGCCACAGATACACGGCTCCTGAAAAGCAGCCGTCTCGCATTCACACAGCTCAGCGCACAGGCAGAGGACCTCGCATCCAGCTGCTCCCACGTACGTGACATGCCCACAGAGGCAACACCAACAACCTCCAGTCTCCCTCCCTCAGCCTCTGCCACTACCCAGCACAGAACGGGGGCTGCTCTTCATAAGGTCGTGGTCATTCCTCAGCAGAAGCAGAAAACAAAAATGCCTTCTCTGATCCACCTTAGATACAACCCTCCTTCTCCAGGTGCTCCGGCCCAGAGCCAGGTAACAGTTTCTTCCAGTAACGCAGCAGGCAGCTTTGCTACTTGGAGTCTCAGGCAAGGTTCTCCAGACAGACAGGGCATCCCAGCTTGTCTTGCTCCATACTGATTGATGGAATCCTACTTCCACCTTTTCTGGGAGCTGAATTGTAGCCCAAAAGGCTATCCCAGAGGATGCTTTCCTACCTTTACTGCTGTGGAGCTTTTCTGTTCCCTGTAAGACCTTTCCCACAAACTCTTGAGAGAATTGTGGTCTGCTGCTGCGCACACAAGTGAACAAATCCCAGGAGTGGGTGCCTTTAGCCCTCACAAGCCGGTGGATCCCGTGGCAAAATCCTTCCCGCTATAAGGAAATTCACCCAGCATCACCAGCCAAATGGCTGAACATTTTGTGAACTGAAATACACATCTCATAGTAATTTAAATATGTGCAAATAAGAATTTAATTCCACTGCTGCCAGCCATCCCGAATGTTTAAATATAGTATGGAAATTCTCTTTTATTTTATATAAACTATTTTAATGAAGAAGTTGAAGGCTCAGCATTCTCCTGGCTTATGAATACAAATAGCTGAGAATCTATTAGGCCTTTGCTGTTGTTGAGCTAAGGCAATATGAAATGAAAGCAGATGAGGGAGCCAGGAAACAAAGACCCCATTAACAGCATAATCTAAAGGAAAGATATGTAAAAAGTGCAATAGGTGCACACAGCCCTCATCCCCAGTCCTCCCTGGATGTATGGGGTGTCACTGGAAGGAAACAAAGTGGAGCTCAGATCCAGGTGAAAGAGACAAAGCAGCTGGGATGGTGCAGCTGGATTTGTCTTAGGCCCCTTCCCTCTCACCAGACACCCGCGGCTGGTATCAGACAGCCCGGTGACAAACACTCCTTCCATCAGGTCCTGCTTGATACAGAGCTGAATATGCTCTTCCTTGGGGGGGCGAAAAAAAGAGGAATTAATAGTAATAATAAATTAATCCTTCACAGTCCTATGGCATGTTTCACAAGGACACAGCACGAGAAAGGACCGTGTTCATTTTTCTTGCATAGCAGGCAAGTATATCATATAATCCCTCTTCCTAAATATAACCATCTTCATCCTTAAAACCTGTTAGAAGTGCTGTGCTCTCATCGCTCCTTCCAGAGCCCCGCTTCAGCACAGCTTCCTGCCTCCATATATTCATGGCCCTCACACAGTTTTCCCTGTTAATGTTGGCCTTAGCTTAAACACATCTTGCTCCTCTCCTGTGTTTAACACCATTTCTTCTGGATAACAATTATATTTGTAAAATAGATTTTCCATTACTCTCCTCACACTAGTAACCCCGTGCTGGACCTGCTTCAGTTTGAGTTCATCTTTCTCAGAGATGGTTGACAAGAATAGCAAAGGTTGTAACAGAGAAGGCTTCATTAACACCTTGCCCACAACTTTAACATTTCCATAGCTGAAATATCTAGCCCCCTCTGTTCTTCAATCACATCCAACTTTCTCCTGGCCGTGGCTCTGCCACTCTCTGTCTGCCCTTGAAGACAGGTGCACCCTCATGAACCCCTTTGTCCCCACTGAGGTCTGCTCTGCGGTCACATCCCACCTGCACGTTGGGTGAGATTCAGGTATGCACCTTTCCCACCTTGAAAGAAAACCCGCTGCAGTACCCGGACACGGAGGAAGCCGTCTGAGCCCCAACATTCCCATAGCCTGGATGTCTGGGGGACCACAATTCCAGTGTGCAACACGGAGGGTATTTGCCTAACAACATAAATACATCCTCCAAGACCAAAAGTTCACATTGAAAACAAATTTCACATCTTTCCTATCACCCAGTCCTCAACATTACCCAGTTCTTTGTATGTAATACTCCAGACCTCCTTTCTCTTGGCAATGTCTCATTCTTGTGGCAGCAGCAAACGTCTTAAGTTCACTCCTTTGTGCCCAGCTCAATGAGAGCTACCACCTCCCCTTCCAGACCCTGCTCCAATATCATTAATGACATTATTAGATAAAGTTGGTCCCCTACTTCAGGAACTCTGCTGTTGACATTCATCTTGATACTCCCTCTCTCAGCACTTGTTGCCTTCCTTTGGTCAGTTCCTTAAACACACTGTAAATTGTGTACTAATTACCTTAATATTGTAACAAACCATTTCCTTAAGGGTAGAATATAAAATCCTTTACCAAAATCCCAATAACTTAGGTCTAAGGGATTTCCTCGTCTCAAAACCCAGTTGTCTTCCCAGCAAAATATATCAGGGTAGTTTGGCACACCTCAAACAAAAAACCATACATTGCAGGTTTATTTCATTTCCCCCTGGCATTTAATTAATCTTTCCTTTAGAACTTACTTTAAATTCTGCTTGGTATTATTATGATGAAACTAAAAGGTCCACTCTGGCCCAGACAAATTTTTCCCCTTTCTTTAAGTATAGATTTGCTACTTTTCATTCCTAATGTACCATCCTAATTAGACAGATTTATTGAAAATCCTTTTTACTGGACTTGCAATGTCACATACCACATCTTTCAGAAGTCTGAGATGGAAATTATCCAACTTCCCAGTTCGAGCCCATTAAGCTATTTGAGTTTTTCCATTTCCCCTGTTCCTGTTAGCTGGCTCCTTTGTCTCTCCGATCAGCGTAACATTCCTCCCTCTCTCTTTAGCCGTTACAGAATGTCATATGAGCAGAATTGGGTAATCTTGAGGATTGGTGAATAGAAAAGGGATGAAATTTAACACAAAACACCAGCTCATGCAGTTAGAGAGTAACAATGAGAAATTTCTTTCCAATGATGTGAACTTTTGTCCTGCAGGATGTTTGCATTGTTGGGCAACTGTCCTCTATGCAGAACAGGGATAATTCCACTCTTCAGAAGTCCTTTATAGTTAAATAGCAAGAAGTACAGTATTCAGATACTGTCACAATGGGAACCACCTAAGTACCTAAGACAGAGCAATGCGATTGGATCATCAGCTACCATAAATCAGCATCATCCCTTCAAAGTCAGTGTACTGATCTTAATTTACACCTTTAACATCTGATATAAAAATATTTTCGTTACTTTTGTTTGTTTGTTTCTGTTACTTTTTTTTATGCCATTAAATAACCACTGGGCAGAAAGCAAAAGTGTCTACATTATAAAGGCTCTTTTGCATATTCAAGGATCTGTACTGATTAATGGAGACACAGAGACAATCATCGTACATTCATATTTAAGCAGCAAGATCTTTTCAAATAACTCCTGTTACGCAATAAAATTAACATAACTGTTTCATCCTATTAGAAAGTCTTGAAATACATTTAGGAAGATTTTTCTGAAATGTCCACTGTTAAAACTCAAAATCAATAAAAGGTCTCAGAAATAAATAAGGGCTGCAACAAGAGATTCTCAGAGGGATATCTTAATGGGACATATATATATATATATTTTGCCATATACAGGGGACATCTTGGAACCCCCGTTCCTTTACGGTGTTTCAGCTTATATGCTTACGGTAAGAAACCGAGGAACCACAGGGCACTTTTGAGCAGGCAGGTCAGACACTTACTTACACTGAGCAGAGGTGGCACAGGGGGACGAAGGGGTTTCAGAGCCTGAGTGCAGTCCCTGTCATCTGACAAGAGATGCCGATAATCACCCAGCTCAGGACATGTAGTTTCCTTCTCAACACTGAGCGCAGAGTCCCTCTGGGAACGACTGAGGTCGAGCTGCTGGAAAAAGCAGGTGGGGATACTGGGAAGATCCTCCCAGCGCTGCTTTAAGGGGGTGTGAGTGCTGGTTTTCCTGCTTCTCTGGCACCCCCAAAGCACATTAGGCTACTGCAGCTTGTTCCAAGGTTACATCTTCACCAGAGTCAGAAACAGAAGTGGGCACAGACAACAGCAGGCCACTCAGCAAGGAGAAATCTGAGCGTGAGCCCAGCAGAGCAGTACCTGGCATGTTCCAGATTGCCACGGGGTCTGAGCAGTTACTTCTGACCCAGGACTCCCTGGCTGGCCTGACATTTATTTGAGAGAGTGCAGTGCTTCAAGCGCAGAAGCACTGGGATGGGGGTACAACAGGCTGAAAAGACCTTTTCCATAAAAGCCCTTCAAGCTCTGGAAATACCTCCCTCCACGCCCCCTGCTTTGTGGAAAATATCCTGAATTTATAGTTAGTATCTGTTTATCTGCACTGGAGGTTCAACCTGAGACTGGAGCGCGATTGCTCCAAGCGCTGGACAACTCGCTGACTTCTGCTGGGGAGAACCACGCTGACACCTCTGTAAGGCTACACAGGGTGAACTCTCAGCACAAAGGCAGGGCAAATTATAGAAGAGAGTCTGTGGTAGTGACCTCTCTACCCCGTAAGCTTTATGTTTCAGTGTCTCCTCCGTTCAGTCTACAACCCTGATTGAGCCTGTCAGTCATCAAAAAGACAGGGCTTCATACTGGGCCCTGTGCTCTCCCCTCATCCTCCTGCTCCACTGCTTGGACCATCCCCTTGACTCTTTCTGTAACAACCATCGGCCACCACCTTCACGCTAAGCTTGCTTGGCCTTTCTGTCGCCTCAGATCATCAGTATTAAGGACTTCTTGCCTGCTCTCAGTCCTTTATCATCCTCTTTATCGTTTCTTTCTTTTCTCCACATGCTGATGTTATCCATGCTGCACTCTTTCATTCATAGACCTTTTCCCCTGCATTCCCCTACCTGCTCCTGCCCTGCCATCCCAAATCCCAACTGACCCATACCAGTTGCTCTCTGCTATGTCTAACACAGCAGAGCATCTCTAACAGGAATCCCACTGCCTGGCTAACTTTCTCCACTATAAATGCATGGTTCCCCCATTCAGTCCTGCTCGTTTCCTAGACTTGCTACTCCAGCTCAGCTCAGTTAAATCTCAGACTCACAGCCATAGTCACCTCTTTGCTACCTTTGGCTCATTCTTCAGACCCTCCCGCCTCCTCCAGCCCCGACTTCAGTTGTTACACAGGATTTCACCCAGTTCTTCCATGAGAAAAATGACAAACTATGATCTTGCTCTTCCAGTAGCTTTGCCTTCTGTTTCCTCTTCCCCTCCTACAACTCCTTCCTCATTCTTCTCTCCCACAGATGAAAAACCTCCTATGCAGCTCTCTTCCTTCATTTCTTTCGTTTGTCACTGAGCCAGTCTTATCCTATATCCCGACCTTCCTTACGGCTGTTCTTGTCCTCTCGTCCTCTCTTCTCCTTGACCTCTCACGCCCCTCTCTCTCTTTACTCTCATAACACAAGCACCATTCAATCTCTTTCCTCTCAAAATATTCTCATCTTAAAACATTCTTTCATCTTAAAACATTTATTTTCCTCTCTAAATACCGTGTCTTTTTCTCTCCTCCCTTTCATCACCAACGTCTCTGAATACGCCAGGTACAAACGCCGCCTGGAGTCCTCACCAGCAGTTCAGTGCAGCTTCCTCTCCCTTGCAACTGCAGCTGCAAAATTCTTTACTTAACGTACTAGGCAAATTTCATCACAGTCTGACTACTCTGTTCTCACCTGCTGCAGCACGTCTGCTACCTTCAGTAGTCTCCTGTGCTGTTTTAACCTGAAATGGTGTCTTTCTTCAGCTGCCATGACATTACTCACTTCTCTTGCACTTCTCTTGCACTGCGTTTGAATCTGCTCCTTTTGCATGTCCTCCAGAAGACACTTTTCTTCTCCCAGCTCTGCCAGAAATTCATGGGGAATTTCTCCTTCTGTATTTTACTCCTTGGTAATTTCCATCACAAACATAGATTGCACTACCATGTTCATGCAGCAATCTGCAGACTCCTCTAACACAAACTTGTCACCCTAGGTCCATACCCACAGTCTCTCTGATACTCCTTCGTAGACATACAGATGCCAAACTGAGCTTATCGTAACTAAAATAGAGTTAACTAAAATATCGTAACTAAAATAGAGTTCCTTATGTTCTTCTCCCTTCTTTACTATATGCTCTCTTCAGTAATTCCCCTCTTGATCATCACAACCAACACTATTACTTTCCTTGTTCAGGTTGACAACTGGAGCAACATCTTCATCTCATGTCTCTCACTACGTCCATAGATCCAGGGGATGTCTAAGGTTTGCATATTCTTTCTCCATCCAGGCTCTCATTATGTCATACCTTTATTACTACAATATTTCTTTTTCTGACCTTTACAAATGTGATCTTGCCCTCCGTGTATCCATTCAGGATGCTGCTAGAAATATAATTTTCCTAACACATCACTCTGACCACGTCATTTCTCTTAGCAGCTGTAGACTGCTGTCCCAATATCTATCTCATTAGTGTAATCTACTTGTCTTCATTAAGGAAATGTCAACTTCTTCCTACAGGTCAATCCCCATCACCTACTTATTAACTTTTCAAGCAGACATGACCCATGATTTTTCTGGTGCCATCCCTCAATCTTTGGAAGACCATCTTGTAAACATCTGCACCTCTTACTCATTATCCTTCTTTACAACTCTTCTAGGAAGCCTGCATTTCGTGGTGCTTACAGAAATGCGGTTAGCCTGCTAGTGTTTTAAAACCACTACCGGTCACGCTGAACATCATAATTACCTTGTCGTCTCCTTGTACTCTCTCATAAGGTTGCGTTACTCTCCAATACTTAAAGTGCAGCAACATGTCAAAAGGACGGGGACATTTTTCAGATCCATGATTTCTGATCCACGCTTAAGGCTCATAAATCCTACGGCAGAACTCTAACTGATATTAATAATAATGAACAAAATCCCTATTATGCTGCTACCGAGCTGAGGTATGAGAGATTAAGTCACTTGCCTCAGGTCATGGAGAAAGACTATGGCAGAGCTTGGACTGAATTCTGGCTTTGTAAGCCCTGCCCTAACGGCAGTACTACCTTTCTTCCATCTATTTTGGTAATTATCTACAAAGGATTATGATTTCAGCAGGCTCAGCTGGGCAGTTCTGAATATTTATTTGTGGAAGAATTAGGCTTTATGAGAAAGAAAATGGGGAAATTTCTATTTTATAGTCTGATTTCTCTCCTGCAGAGAAAATAGGTTAGTTTATATTCTTTTCTTTTAAGTGGATTCTATTCTGAATGGTCTGTTAAGGGCAGTTGGGTTCCAGAATCCACATTCTTTATTTATTTATACCTTAAAAACTAAGAAACACCATCTCATTTCTTTCTTTTGCTCTTAAAGAGGTGAATATGTACTCAGGGGTTCCAGCAACACTTTGTTCACAATGAGCCATTAAGTAACTTACATTATAAATGATTGTCATTGTTTTTGCAGAAGCTACAAAACATAAATTCTTCTTACTCATTTACTGGCTCTGCAATAGTTAATGAACTCATTCTACTCTTGAAGTTATTCTGAGTGCACAGAAAGACGTTTTCAATGAGAAAAAGCAATATTAATGTGGATTTTTATTGCTGGAGATGACAAAATAGTTCAGATGATTCTTTCATCTGTATTTAAGTGAAATGATCTTTGGTATTTTTATTTTTACAGTAAACAGAACACATCTGCACTCATATTAAAACTTTCCTCCACACTTCTAAAAAAATTTTAAGCAACAGGCAGAAAGGATAAAAATGCTGAGATTTCTCAAAAGGATCTGGATGCTCAATTAAATGAACAGGAATTAAGCATGCAGTCCTGCAGGCAGCTCTGCAAATATCAGTTTCTCTTGAGAAGGGCATGATCCCGTCATTTTTACTCAGGCAAAATTTCCATTTCTCTTCACCGGCAATTTTGCTTGAAAGCCAACAGCTTGATTGAAATTTGCCCTTTAAAACAGCATGATTAGAAACAGTTGCAGCTCTGTTAAATTACATATATGTTCTTAGTATTTTTAGCAGATATATATTATCAAACTAATTATCTCAGATGTGTCAGAGGAACGTGTCAGGTTCTCATTACTTGTGGCAAAGATACTTTTTAATGAATTGCTATTTAAGTTTGATGCAATTAAAATATTAAAATTGCATATTTAAAATATGATGGGCCAAACCCTCCTGGAACTCACATGCATGAAGCACCACTGATTTCATCCATTAAATGATTTTAGAAAATCTCTGAACAAGAGGATGTCTTTGCCCTATCTTAGAAACATGCAGTTATTTGACTTCCAATCTACATCGATAGACTACAAATAATTACGGCACCGAAAACGGTGAGGGCTAAATACCTGGTTAGCCCAAGATTCAACTCAAAGCCTGTCTACTGCTCTAAATTTCACTGGATCCCTCCAGCAGAACTCTGCTGTGACAGACGGGAGCACAGACCTTGCGTTGGCCTTTCTATCCAGGGACAATTTTAACCTCAAAGGAAACACTGAAGGCCTGAACTTGCTGCATCACCACGTTCAATAAGACATTACTATTGACTTCACTAGGATCGGAATCAACGCTTCAATAAAGTCCTTTTTCTAATGAGCGCGTCTGAAGAACAGCTGGGATTTCAAACACACATTTTAAACAACGCATTTGGATTCTTTAATGTATGAAGGATACGGGGAAAAAATGGCTGTCCTAATTTACCTGGCAACACCATTGCATTGTAAAAGTCAAATCTACAGCATCGCAAGGTATTGCAAGTAGTTTTACGGAAATAAATCTTTTTACTCCTAGAGATAGCTGCAAGTAGCCTCTCTTCAGGCTTTTCCAATTGTGTATAAATAATCCCTAGTGGCGGTCGGAGTAGTCCTGTTAAGCCTTTTTTCCTCAGTTGTGCCGTGCATCTGACAAATCAAAACAGAGAATGCTTTCATCCCAGAAATCTTGCATATTATTTGGGGTGGAGGGAGGCCGCACGGGAATTACTTGCTTTTTTTTTTCAATGGGCTAAGTATACTCGCAATAAAATGTTTTAAAAATAGGATTTACTATGACTTCCACGGATCTTGGGAGAAAAGGGAAGGTAAAAGGGGGATTGAAATAATAAGGTCATTGCGATTTTTTTTTTTTAATAGAATTGGATTCCAATGACAGGCAGCAGAGCCCCATCCAGACAGGTTTAACTGGCAGCCTTCCAAAAGCGAGATGAAAGGTCCTCTGAGTAGTAATTGTCTAAATGGAACAGTCTCTGGTTATTGTGCAACTTCTTCATCTACTTTATTGTACCTTTATAATTAAATGATGTAATTCCTTTTTTTCCTTTCTTGTTTTCCTCCCGACTAGTGCAGGAAAGCATCTGAGCAACATTGCCGTAGGATGCAGACAGACTCTGTGCCTTCCAGTTTTTTTTATGGGTCACTACAAGTTGTATACAAGGAGTTGTGACCGGATGGTTGCCGAAGCGGGACACAAACGCTGCCTTCTCCCGGCCACGGATGGGCACTTACTTACCTGCATTTCACATCTCTGACTGCTTAGCGGTGCCGGTGGTCAGTTCACTGGGATTTTTTTGGTAGGGTGAGGGAATGCTGCTTTTGCTAGAAACTCAGCGGTAAGCAGGCAAACAGTGGATCTAACAGGATACAGGGAACACTATATTTAAAAGGGCATTGAGCAGCAGGGCTGTTTAATTCACTGAGGAGACTGGACAGACACCTGAGAATCAGAAGCAGCTTAGAGTATTGTGCTGACCAAACCTGGAGCCAGCATTCCCTGACTGTGCAAGGCTTTAGGGATCGGGAGTGAAACTCCGGTCTCGAGTTGTGAAAAGACTTGATCAGATGCGAAAGCAGAATCAGAGGACCAGCTTTGTAAGCTCTTTCTTTTTGGCTGGTCCATCTTTACAAGAGTGTTTTCCCTCAGTCCAAGTAGTCCGTTCACAGGAATAAAGATTATTCAGGTGAGTAAAGGTTAGGAAGACTGGGCCCTGGGTTTGCATGTTCAACTCCAATAATTCCTTTATTGACTGTACTTTCTGTTGTTTCTGGTTTGATTTTTTTTCATTCATGATGACAAAGAGAACAAACTGCTTGCCTAATTTTGATGCAGTTTTAGAATATTCTTCAGGCCTTTGGTCTCTTACGTCTGCCCGCCTCTCCCTGAGTATGCTTACTTGTGACAATCTGTTTTAATTCAGTGCCTATTTATCTGATTGTATGATTTTGAAATATGGAAATATATTTATGGGAATATGAAAAAAAGGATAGGATAAATATAAATAGGTCCAATTATTTTACACATGTGTTAGTGTCTATTATATCTATCCATAAGAAATCTGAAGTAACAGATCTCCATTTTTTCTAGCAAAATCCAACGTAAAGGTTTTGATTTATTTGCCAAAAAGTACAACTAATATAAATACAGAATAGAATCAGAGAAGTGACCCAGCCTCTTCAGAAACAGAACTGTTTTTTAAAACCACTGGCATCAGAATACTGCCAAGTACCATAGGGCCTGATCCTGCCACAACCCGTTGCCTACAGCTTGCATTAATTTCAGTAGAGTTCATAATCAGAATAACTGCAGGCTATTTGCAAAGCTAGTTAGGCTCTTGGTGACTTATTTTTTGTTATCCTTTGATAGACAAACCTACCATTCTCAATACTGGAAGTTTTGCCTAGGGAAAAATGTAGGATCTGTCTCAAAATAAATGGATCACTTAGATGCCGTCCAGCTGAAAAAAAACCCAAAAAACCACACCAAACCAAAAAAACAAACACCAATCCTTAATAGCATTTACATTCAATTACATATAGCATTACACGCAATATTTGGGGCCAGAACCTGCATTAGTTTATCCAGCTCCGGAAGAGGTGTGCTAGATTAAATTAACAGCTGGCAGAGGAGGGAGAGTAAAAGGCCTATGTACCAGTAACATCCTCTTTTATATGGTATTTGCCCTGGAGCTCTCGTTTTACACAGAGAGCGATTTCGTCTGTGCAGGAATATGATGTACCCCAGTCAGGGTATGTGATTACTACAGGTAGAGAACACCTGCAGCTCTTCACATCTGCACAGGGCATGCTTTGCCCAGGCACCCACCCCTGCAACCTCTAACTCCAGGTCAGCGTCTGCCACGGGAGAAAAACTAGAAAAGCAAGGTGGTGCTGTCGGGATGAACCTGGAACACCTGCCTTGGTTTGAACTCAGAGCTGTTCTCGACGTCCGACAGCAGCGGCAAACGTACTTACTCCACTTTCATCGTACAGCTGAGGACTGTAAAGAAACAGCCTAGTGGCTGGCCTTAGGCGGGAACAGGGACACTAGCTGACTACCCATGTAAAGCTGGCTCCTTCTAATTCAGTGATTCCAGCATACAAGGATTCTTAACGGACGATTATTTTACATTATTTTTTGGTAAGGGGAGAGCAAAATCCATTTGTTCTGTTTGATCTAACAAAACATAAAGCAGACAAGCAATCCCATAATATCTCCAGTTTTATTTCTGAGCAAGTCAAACACTTTATTTTATCAAATTGCTGTTATACTTGCTTTTCTATGTTTTAATCTGGAGGTGCCAGAGGAACACACCTCTATAGCACTAGGGCTAACGTGTGTGACGCTTCATCATGGCTGAGAGTTATAGTATATGTAGATCCTCACTCCAGAAAGACCATCAAACGAACTATAATGTTGGTATTCAGTGTTACGAGTCTCCCTCCTTTAACATTTCTCTCAACGTACAATGAAGTTTGTTAAATGCGCATCAAAAAGCCTTTAAAGGCGGCAAGGAGTGGCAGGCACCGATATTTGCACGTACCTCCCTAATGTGCACAATTTGCACTTCTGACCTTGGGGCAGCGACTCCGCGAAGTGGCTCTCCGGCCATCTGCACACACATATGCCCGGGAATATGTGTGCCGGAACGCACGCTCTACCTGCGCCCAGGAATCCCTCGCTACCAGCTGAAGGCTGTGTATTTAGAGTTAGTTCACTACACACACACACACTCTCACTCACACACTCATACACACACACACACGACACACACAAATTACAGCAGGATCCTTCGAAGACTATCTTCTCCTGCTTTTATAACCACCTCAGCTTGAGTTGCCACGTTTTCCCGATGGCTAACGCTTAGCAGAGCTGCCCTCGCACACAACCCAGTGCCAGGCAGTTTCAGCAGTTTCTGGCGGGAGAAGCGGACGTTCCCGAGCCCAGGACACTGGTCTCGCTTCTTTCAAGATCAAAAACCTCTCTAATAACTGAAACTCCATGTGCCCAAGGTGAGCTCTGGTGACACGTTCGCTCGCTGCCAAGGTTGAATTTCTTTGTTTATGCCCCGAGCACAGCGAGCACACGCGGCAGAGCGATCCAGCCCTCCACGGCCAGCCCAGCACGTCCGCACCCTCACCTAGACGGAGAAGAGGAATCCCTCCTCAGCACTGAAACCAGCAGCAGGGTGCCAGGATGCTGACAGCCTTCGGACACGTTCACTTGTCCATTACAAATGGAACTGAAGCCACCAGTTCATTTCATAGGGGTCGTTAAAGAGCAACTAGACATGAAGGGTCACTAGCAACACAGCCAGGATCCCAGCTAGTGATCTAGGTTCCCCGCTACACCACCTGTTTGTACTGTCTCAGTGCAAGTCTATACTGTGCTACTCACCTCTGCTGCTCACTTTGAAAACTCACAGAACAAAATGTATACATTGGCAAACACATGTGAGAGTGTATCCCTCATGAATAATTAGCTTTAAGCAATAATTCCGCTTGCAATGCCTGAAGAGGGAATTAACGCAGGCTATCAAGGGAGTTTGGGACAGACAACACACTTAGAAAACAAGTACTTTTAAAGATTGCATGGTGTAAGAAGCAACGATTTCACTGCGATGGAAATAAACCGCTGGGGAATCATCTGAATGCAACAGAAGAACCATGGGAGGGAAATGTTATTTTGTTGTATGGAGTAACCATGCCGTGGGTAGCAAAGATGCTGTCATCCTTTACTGAAATCCTCATCATCCTGCAAAAACATACATCTTTTGCAGACAGGATGTTTAGGCTGGCTTTTATGCATATGTCCCCTTCCTATAGTTCGGATCAAAGAAACATTTGAGGCACACTGACCATCACCTTGAACTGGTACCTTCGGGGAAAAAAGAAGGACCAAAAGACAAGAAAAAACATACAGCACAAAAATGCTACAGGCAAACAGATGCATCTCCACCCCAAGAGAAAATTATTCCTTTCTAACACTCCTAATAAATTCATGTAATGTTTTGTAGACATTGAAAATATTCCAAAACATAGCTCAGCGTAAACAGCAAGCTGGGTTTCCTCCTGCTCTTTAGCATTTCTCTTTGTTTACTCTCAATTTGAGGATAGAAAAAAGCCTACATGTGAGCACTGCAAATGGTGTAATTTGGGACTGATGGGGCATTCGGTAAGAGAATGATGAAATACAGACATATGTAGCCTCCAATAAAATAATATGTGCTTTGCCTGAGTCACCAGGGTCAAACAAAATTTTAAAAAAATCCAGTGTCTGCTTTATTAATACTTTTTATTTGTGTGTGGAAAATAATCTGATACCATGGTGATGGGCAGACTATATTAAGCTTAGAGAGAGAGAGAGATGAAAGAGACATTCTGGGGTGTGTCTGCTTTCACCCCACTGCCTTCTTGCTCCCAAACCCCACACCTCAGCAGCAGAGACCCCGTGGGAAACTGCCCTGGCAATGCTTTGGGAAGCAATGCCCAGGCAGGCCAGTTCACCCATCGCAAGGAGAGGTACTTGGCTAGAGATACCAGCTCCCATCTGCGAGCCCAAATGGCTCTGCTCAGCCTCTGCTCAGCTCAGGAGGGCCTGGCACGTTCATCTGGTAAAAAAACAGCCCTTACCTTTGGCAATCAGCTCCTCCAGCTCTTGGTCGAATCCTTGTCGGTGGCATTTCCTCCAGAGCCCCATGTTGGTCGAGTTGTACTGTCTGTTGCACTCGTCGACTGCGCTCATAGCGAAGATCTGCCTCCTGTTTCTTGCCAAGAGGAGTTTCCCTTCCCAGCGGTCCAACCTAGACCTGCTGGCCCTGAGAGGCAGGTTGTTGTTGGAGTTATAAATGAAGCCAGGATCATTTCTCTTAGTGGTGATGCTCTTGCACCTCTCTCTGTGCTTCCTGGCATCAGTTTCGTACCAATGGTCGGAGCAGATTGCCACCGCCAGCATGCCCAGGGCACACAGAGCTAAAGAGAGGCCGGCATACAGCAGTAACCTTCCAGCAGCCATACCTCAGCTTCACAGAAACACCATGGACATCTTCACAACAGGCAAAGCCCTTGAGCGTGAGACCACGCAAAAAACGCCGGAGCAGCTGCTAGGTGTCACTTGGCAGAGACCGTCTCAAACATCCCCAACTCCCGTGGCTCACATCCACGCTGCGGAGGGGTGCTGAGAGCGCTACAAAGTTCTGCCCTGGAGGCAGTCCTGGAGTCTCATCTGCCTCTTCTCCTCTGCGGAGGAGACCCGGCGAGCAGAAACACAGCCTTCCACCTCGAACGGGAGCAAGCCAGTGACCCACCTATACAAAGATGTCCTGCTCCCCTCACCAAGGAGCGACGGGGGCTGAAGGGATATTTTCCCCCTGAAGAGACCTGAAAGCTACGGCTGTTTGATCAGTCCATTAATCTCTTTCAATCTCGCCAGCTCAGAAACCCAGAAGAGATGGCTTTCAGATCAGCAGGCTCACCACAGCACCATCACAGGACAGAAAAGTTCAACAGCCAGAGATCTCCCGCTTGCAAGCAGCCGGTTATCCCGGTTTCAGGAACGGGTGACTTGCCTTTTCTTTGTCACTGGCTCAGAAAGAGCATCATCGTCTGGATGGTCGGTCGCTTGCTCGGGTTTAAAGCGGGGTCGAAGGGGAGGGAGCAAGAGGGGGGAGCAATCTGTTGTTGTTGCTGCTGCTGCTGCTGCTGTTTTAAATCGTGGCTGAAATATAACCTCCCCGGCTGGAACTGGAAAGGCAGGCGTGCACAGGTCTCTCCCTTAGCAGACTTCACTGACAGTCACTGACATCTTGGCTCTGGAAACACCTCGGCTTCTCTCTGCTAGCCTTGCCATTCACTCGCCTGCTTTTGTCGTCTGCGCTGTCATCCAGGCAGCGTAACGCCACGATCCCCTTCCCCCGGAGCGCCCCAGCAGCGCTTCGGCTCTCCCGGCTTCCCGGGCCGGGGAGAGGCGGCGGGGGCAGCCGCAGCCCCGGCAAGACCCGCCGCCGACCGCGCACCTCCCGCTAGGCTGCACTGGAAGCGCTCCTCGGCCCCAGCATCGTTTTTCCCCGCGTGCACACACACACGCACCCCCCGCTCCTTCCGCCGGTATCTGAAAAGCTTCCTTCGTCCCCGGCGCCGGGATGTGTTGTGCACAGTTTTCCTAACACGGCGGCACGTTAGCCATCTGCAAGATGAAGGCAGGCGGGCAGGGCTACGGCTGGCTGAAAGGATGCTAAGGAATGGGGAGGGGAGGGAGGTCGGGGGAAATCAAACCAAAACAAACCAGGGGGGGGGGGGAAAGAAGCTACACACCTTACACGGGGAGAGGACAGCAGCCCCTAACTGTTGTCAACAGCTTTCGGTCTGCACCATTTCTCTGCCATATGGCCTGATCTCCACGTCGGAGCCGAGATTTTTAGCTCAGCAGCTTCATACGAATCGTGTCCCCAGCATCAGCAGTTATATATTCAGACATGTTTTTTTTCTCCTTAAATTTCCACTCCCTTTCTCTCTAATGGGAATAACTCACCCATCTTGTAGAGATCAAGTGCAACAGAAGGCGAGGTGGAGTCCCCAAGCTTTAGAAATCTCATTTCACCGTTTTTAACCCAAATAAGAGCGAATCCAATCTTCTGTACACCTGGGAATCCTTCCTTGTTCAAACACCGAGCCCTGCAGCCTTGGCTAAAGCCTACAGACAGAGAATACAGAGCGCTGAGCCAAAAGCCAGTGATGTCACCCATGCAACGTGAGACTCATTTCTTATTTCTCTAGCCTCCTTAAAGATAAACTGCACCACTTCCCAGGCAGGAAATGTTGAAGCCTTACTTTCTTAAGAAGGGAAAATATAAAACCTGGATTTAACTGGATCCTGCTCATTCTTGGTCACAAGCCCTTACATTATGTCAACCAAATCCAAGACAACCGGAGCTGTTTCTTACTGCACCAAAAAATCCCAACCCAGTACATATGACAAAGCATGAGCTTGAAAAAAACCCTGGATTCAAGACCTGGATTCTGTGTGATCCAGAAAACTGAGGCCTCCAGACTCTGAATTGTACAGTTTAAGAAGGAAATAATCACGGTCATTTCCCTCGCATCAAAAAGCTCTGGATCCTGGCACATCTTGGTCTGTGAGCACCACAGCATCCTGGAGCTGGCAGAGGGACCTCGTTAGCCCCATCCAATATTTGGCTCCCACACCCCAGCGACTCCACAGCATGAATAGCAAACAACGCGGTCACTCCTACTGCACCAAAAAGTCCACAGCCCGATGCCTCTTCAGGGACGAGTGCGGCAAAGATCTACATCCACGCTGGATCCTACCAGCTTTTGGCCCCTGAAGCCCAAGCTGTATCATCTGGATAGAAAATAAGCGCAGTCTTTATTGGAAGCCCTGGCTTGGTGATGGCCCTGGGCCCCAAGAGGGGAGCACTGGGATTTGCTAGCTTTTAACCCTAGCCGCACAGATCGTACTTGCTCCAGTGGGGAGAGCAGAGGGGGCACATAGTAGCTCTTCGTGCATCAGAAATACATACCTGGATTTTCTTGTGGAATACAGCTGCATCAGAAAAAACCACACAGCTGGATCCTACCAGGTTTTGGCCCCAAACTAAATTGTATCGTCAAAAAAAAGGCAAGATGTCTCCTTCCACTCTACCTGGCAAAACCAGGTCCCAAGTCAGCCGGGTTTTTCAGCTGTGGAAGGGCATCTCTCCCATTAAACTATTTTTGGTTTGAAAAGTACTGTATTGTCTACCCGCCCTGCATGATTCCAAAACTCGTAAAGGAAAGTTGTTTATCCCAACCATAGACATTGCGATCATCCGCATCTGCTGAAACAGCTCTATTGCAAAATTTCAGCCTTATGTTATGAATATTAACTGTATCTGGAAAGCTCTAGATAAAGTTAATTATTTTACTGAAACAAGGCGCTGGTTTAAAATTTTTTAGCAGTAACTTCCCTTTGTTGTTCATAATAAAGGCAAATTTTTAAGGATCTAAGTTTTTTTAAAAACAGTTAAGCACAGGTGGATCCACTTCTATAACTGGATTTTTCAAGCTACTAAATGTCAGTACATAAAAAGAACTAAATTTTATAGTAGGCTTGGAGCAGCCATATTTGTCATCTGCTTGAGGATAAAATTGAGAGGTTTGTGGTCAAAAAGATGCTGACTCCTATAAGAAGATGGCAAACAGGTTTCTTGTATTGCACCCACACGGAGATGAGAGGGCACCTGGATTTCTTTGCCAATTTTTAGCATCAAGTCCCAAGCTGGAGGATGAGAACAGGGAACAAGCCTAATTTTACCAAACGTGGGTTTTGGCTGATAGGATTGTTGGATTTTAGATTTAAGCGTGAGGATCTGCTACATTTATTCTCTATTTAAACTGACCTGGAAAACAGAACTGGAAGACTGAGTGTAAGGGCAAAATGGAAGATCCAGCTACAAGAGCTGTTTTTCTCATGATATTGGCCAAAGAGACATTAGGGGACAGGGACATCATATAATGTAATAATACCGACATTTCTTTTCTAGTTAAACATGAGGATTACAGACTTGGTTGTACCGAGACAGGTCCAGGTGCCAGGTTTTTCCGTCACACTCCAAGGCAGTAGGAGAGTTTGGGCAGGGGGACTTTTGTACCTGGAGAAGCCAGACTTTTTCCCTCTTCTCATTCTTAAACATGGGTTTGAAAGCCAAAAATTGGCAGTTCCAGGTTTTATCGTTTTCTCTGAAAGGCATTTCAGTGGCAGTTTCTATGCATTTTTTTTTTTTTTTGCGTGCATTTGTAGCTTTATCAGATGGCAATCTATATCCTCCTGCAAGTCACCTTAAATATATAAATGTAGGAGAAAGTGTTGGATTTCAGATGAGCTCCACTTTAACTCTTAGAATTAAACATTTCTCTCCCTTATCATCATTATCCTCTTCTTTTCAGGAGGGGCAGAATATTGCTTGCTGCAGGGATTAGGCACCTTTCCTCTGTCTCTTCCCAGGACTATTACAGACAGCCCCTTCTCAGCGCAAACAGATCATTATTAAATTCTCTTCCTCCCACCCCACCCCCGCCTCGCCACAGGGGGAAAAAAACAATCCTTGTCGATCTTCAGATGAATGTAAGCTGGGAGAAAGGCATTGAAAAAAAAAAACCTCCACGCACACTTGGGCACGCTACATGGAAACGGCTCCCTGCAGTGAATTAAGGGCATCTTGGCAAAGGGAGGTAATTCGTGGGTCTTAAATGAATCGGGGAGTGAAAATGCAGTTTTATTAAAGGACAGAAAGCTGAGGCTTTGCTCTCTGCAGGTTATGATTTCAGTGATACAGAGGGACAGCTGAAGCGCATGGGTGCACAGAAAAAATGTCTGAAGGCATGGGACAGAGAAACGGAGCCCGGTGGGTCTGTTCAGAGCAAATTCCTTGTAACGAGCCGTGTGCTGCCTGCTAGACCTCACCACGGATGTTGTCTTACAGATAGGGCCAGTGTCCTCTCCGTTCCCTCCCAGGATTGTTTCCGCTTTCCTTAGCATCCTCCAGCTACCAGCGCCCACCCCCTTCCAAGAAAGCTTCTGACACCAAAGCAAAGAGAGCGCTTGTACCGAGGTACACGCAGGCAGGGTGCTGGGTTAGAAGGGGGGAAGGGCAGACTTAATGGACAACCAATTGCAATTTGCTTTTCGTCGGGGTTTTTTACATCAAAATGACCTCCACCATATTTTTCTTCTTCCTCCTCCTTTTTTTTTTTTCTTTTAAAGAAAAAGAGTTCAGTGCCATCTAGTGGGGGAGGGGATTGAGCAAGTCAACGCGCTTCCCGTTTCTACGGATCTGTGCCGCTGCCTCGGTTTATTCAAGGGAGAGATGATCCCCACTGTTTCCTTTCTTTGTGCTCTTCTTTTCCCAAGAGGTGACATTTAAATACATGGGCTCCAGCCTTCATTTCTTGTAATGAAGCACCTACTGAAGCTGAAGGAACTTGTACTAGTGCTGTATTACTTGGAGTAGCACTGGCCCTGGAGGCAGTTCGCTGCTCTAATTACAGGTTTTCAAATACAAGACAGTAATCAAACCAAACACAGATATAACAAATTATATCTAGTAATATTTTTTATCATTCTGATGCACCTTGGATACTGGTGTGGGCGAATCCTCAGCATGCCAGCCCTTCAACTAACACAGACGTAAAAGATGCTGCCTGTCCCGTAGAAGCATCTTACGATAACTCCCACAAACACTTGGCCCAGCAGCCAAACAGATTTTAGGGTATTCGGGTGACTCGGAACCAAGCAGAGGCTCTATAAAGGAAGATCTGGACCACAAAACACCATATAAAAGTCTGTCATCTAACACTCAGGCATCTAAACCAGTTTTAATGTTCCTTCTATAATTTCTTTTAATAGAGAAAGGCATTTTCAGCGGGAAACACCAGCCAGCTGCATAAACACGAGCTAGCCATACACACACTCACACACACAGAGATTAGGCAGACAGCTCTGTACACGTCTAGCTGTGCACACACTAGTATCTAGCCGCACACGCCAGCACCTAGCTGGACGTCTTCTGCCCTCCCCCCTGCCAACTCCCAAAAGGGATTTGTTTTGCTCTCTCTAAAAAAAACCATTTGGATTGCAAAATTAAGCAAGTTAGTGAATGCCAGATTTAAGATCACCCATGCAACATTAATCCACCCCTTATGCAAACACATTATGATACAATCTTTAATTACATGATTTTTGTTTCCATGGGTCTCCTGCCTTTTTCAGCGCAAAGGATGGATGTTGCTCACTTAATGAACGCTATTCAAATTTTCTCCTATCCTTATCACCCAATGTGTGGTGCATGTACTATTTACTGCAGAGCATCCAGATCTCGCATTGAATACAGAATGATTAATTTCCTCATGGGCTTTTCTATAGTGGTGTTCTCATTGTCGTGTTTGAGTGGGGTTTTTTTTAACAAACATCAATGAATTTATCTTCGCGGGTCCCTGCTGAGGAACAGAGATAAAAGCCAGTATTTTCAAACATGTCAGTGTATTTTGGGTGCTCAATGAAAGAACCTTAGAACCAAACCTTTCAGAGTGCTTAGCACTTCCCTTCCTCAGAGAATAGCTCCCAGTCACCTTGGCTCTAGACACAGTAGGTAGTATTTCTGCAAGTTAGTTCATGGGTGACTGAAAGTGGATACACAGAAAATGGGGACCACATGGACAGTAATTGGGAAGAATGACGTTTATTTGACTCACTCAGCTTCATAACAGCAACTCTTGCAAAGGATGAAATAAAATCCATTTTCAATTCATTTGCCCTAACTGTGTGACCGTGATTTTTCCTACTTGTATTTCTCTGCTAGGCTCGCTACACAGCCTTCAAACTCTTCACCAAACAGCCGCCATCTCAGGACTGCAGAGTCCTAGTTCATCCGTCATCTACCATGAATGGAAACAGAGTTTGTGTCGAAAGCAGCATCTGATCATGCATCTTACTTCATAAACACGAGACACAATTCATGGACAATTTTTATTCCGGTGTTTTTCTTAAGAGTCTTGATTTAGTGACCTGAAGTTGTGACGAACAGGAGAAGCACGCATGAGCTGAGACAGAATTAATCAGGGGGTCAGGAGCTGAAGGGAGTATAGCATCAAAAGAACAGATTTGTTTGGAGAGGAAGCAAAATGAATTGCTGGGCAGAAAGCGGGAAGACATCTAGGTGAGCAGTCCTATATCATCTTTTTCAATAAAGCTGAGGGAACGGCCAACACTAAATCGCCTCACACAGAGACAGGTAAAAGACAGTACCCAACTGAAAAGAACCACAGTATAATGTTGTTTTTCCAAAGACAAAACAAAACAAAACAAAATCACTGGGGCCTTTCCACTAAGATTGCTTCCTCCTGTGAAAACTTACTCATTATTTAGCTGTCAACTGTCAAAACCACATCACTGTTAACAACCTAAGGCTACACTGTGGACCCAGCTAACAATGTATGATAACCACTGCTTCTCATCAGAACATCTCCAAGAATATTTTTAAGCTCAGGCAAAACAGGGATGAACTTTTTAAAAGTAAATTATAGTCAAACTTTCCCCCAAACTGTCCAATACAGACATTGTGCTTGGAAAATGTCAGCCCAAACAGTTAAAGCTTAGCAAAGATATAAGCTACTGAAAACAAGGCCTAGTAGGCAAACTTAGCCAACTAAAGACATTATTCCTGGACCACCTCCATGCAGGCTGAATGTGTACGGGCACTGTGATAAACTGCAGGATAACTTGGAACCTATCGCTCCACCTTTAAAGGTGTTGCCGTGAGTTTTAACTTTTTCAACCAGGTGGTAGGATCTAAATGTGTACCACACTCACAGGTGAGCACCAAAGTGACTCAGGAAAGCCAGCCTTGCCCTGTCTCTCTTGAGTCCTGAGTAAACACTCAAGCTCTTCCAATGTCAGAGGAGCATCAAGAAAAGATTTAAGAAAAAGAAAATGTCTAAGTTGCACATGTGCAAGCCTCTGTTGAAAGAGGGAGTTCTGCTGGGCTAGGAGACAACTCAGCCAAAGCACACAGGCAATCTTTAGCCCTTGAGGCTCTTTCAAATTCATTTCCCTACAATAGAAAACACATCTTAGCCCTTGCTTTCGCAAGTTGAGATTCAGCTTCACTCTGGTGCACTCTGTGATCACAGCAGCCACTCTGTTATGCCTCCTGCTTATTGTCTTGCCAGCTTGGCAGTCAACATCTTATTCTACAGCTTCTTCTCCTCTGAGTTGGACATAAGCTCCCTCCCGCAGACCTGTTTCCCCAAATGCTTTGCTAAGAGGACTACTGTGTTATAGAAGCCGCCCCGTGCTTCCCCCAGTTTACCTTCTGGATACATCAAGCCCAGCCTCCTACCCTAAATCCTGCCGCAGGAAAAACCCATTGCATGCTGCAGTGATGAAGGTGACATTGCTCTGAATGCAGGAGTTAGACAGCAAGGTTACTTGCTGCCTAAAGCCAGCTAACAAAAGGAAGATGGCTCTCCGACATCACCATCATTGGGCTCAGCTGAAAACAGGAGATATTACTTCTCATTAAAATTCATAGATCTTGCGACTTTTATAGAAATAGAGAGAAGAATCCAGGATGACAGAGATGAGATATTAGGGCCAAAGAGTACTGACTCAGAGCAAAAACTCAGACTTCTTGGCTGCCAATAATAAGCATATTTTGTAAGAAGTGACTTTTATTCTTAAAGCTACATCTAACACATTGATCTTCAATATATTAAAGCCTGTATAATTCTGATTTTGCTCTAGTGCATCAATATTTAGTTCATATGGGCAGTCTAATACAAAGGTGCATCTGTAGTACTGTTAGGTTGCTTGACGTGGCAAGTCACACTGCACAACCTTCCCTAAGCTTCTGACAGATTTCAGAACCTCTTGTTCATTCCCAGAGAGATTTCTGGACATGGATTTTATCAATCAGCAGTGTTTTGTCAATTAATCCACTGAAAGACAGAGCCGCAGTCTTTGTAGACCGACAACATGGTCTTTTTGGTAATGAATGTATCACCTCTGTGTTTGGCTCCCAGCTGCCAATTCAATTTGTTGCTTCTTTTAGTCACAAAAGAAGAACAAGCATTATTTAAAAATCAGAATTCATGGATCATAAGAAATGATCACAGAAGGGACTGGAAAGAAAACCAGTAAGCAAAACCAAAAATAGCACCTGCTTAGAAAAACTACATTCTCTAAAAGCACTCCTCCATTTTGGAACATGACTCAGAAGTAAGACCTCAATCTTCATGTATTTCATTTGGCTGTGAAGTCCTAGCAGAGTAGATTCATTTAAAATCAAAAAAGAAAAAAAAATATATATACATATACACATATACATTGTGTCTCTCTAAAAGCAGCTGACATCTAGGATGATAAACTCTCTATTTAGACATAAATATGCTGCTATCTTCATCAGTTTTGCATTTACCTCTCCTCATTTATTATCACCAAGAATATTTGCATGAAAATAAAGTATTTGGTTCTTCAGAGTTCATCCATTTGTGCAGTTCATTTCCCCACCTGAAACTTCAGCACTGTGATATCGCAATTGGTTGTTGAGGAATTGATTAGATCACAAAGAGAGGATTAGAGCTGCAGGTGGGAAACACGCAGCAGGAAGAGATGAATGCCTAAGCAAGAAGACCTAGTTTCCATGCAATTGCCATTGGTTTGTTAGTCTTAACAAAGAATAAAGGAAGGAGGAGGAAAGAAAATCTATACATTTCAGCAGAATTGCTACCAGTGCTCATTTTCTAAGAGATGGCAGCAGCTCCTTAAGGACTATTCTTCTTCTGTCAACACTGAGTTGAAATCACAACAGCAGTTGGTTTCACATGCCATTGTTATTTTTCATTGAAAATTGCAATCCAATATATTATATCACTAAATCTAATACACAAAATGAAGCATTTACAGAAACCTACAGCTTGATGTCTCTCTTCCAGAGCACCTTTCAGAAGCTGGGCGTCTCAAAGTGCTTTACAGCAACAATGTAGATGCTTACAGTGCAGTGAATGGATGCAAACCCTGTAGGTACAACGTGTTTGAGGGAAATGCCTCTTTGGAGTGTTCAGCCAGGACAGTGGGTCGCTTTCCTCGCCACGTATCTGACTTAGGGCCAGAGTGATCTCTGCAGTCCTGTATTCAAGAGGATTTACGGTTGGAGACCCCACGCAGCAGCTGACCGTTTGCCAGTGACTTGCATGCTGGCGGCAGCAGCCACGATTGTGAAGACCTCGTGGAAAGCTCAGTGCTGCAGGCACAGCTCCTTGCTGCCATTTTCGTAAATCCTGTTCAGAGCAGAACTGACCCATTACTAGAGCAGACTGGGGCCGCTGCAGCCAGGCTGGACACAGCTGGATTTCGAAGCTCAGTAGTAGTTAGCTGCTTGTCTGCTTAACTGGTGGAAGAAGAGCATCTCCAGCACTTCCAGGAAGCTCAGTGTAACAACAGCTCAGCAGGAGGACGTCTCTAAGACCATGGCAACAAACTCAGCCCTGCTTTGAATGCTGTGTTAGCACTGAATACAACAGAGCCGCTCACAGAGCAGGATTGAGCCTCAACCACTTAGGGCAAGCAACTGACAACAAAAGGTCTTAACGCCTCCAGAGAGCAGTTTGTGCAGACTGCTCACCACAGCAGGGCAAAATGAGGAGTCTGATATGCTTTTGACAATTATTTGGGGTATTCAGTCATCTGCAACATAGTCATTATGGCTCATGCTCTGAAGTTGTTCCAGTGAGAACTGCTGTGCCATGAAAGACAGGCATTTATTCACCTTTGCTGCAAAGGCCCCAAGTAAGTACCCACCAAGCAAGAAAGAATGGAGAGTACTAAGCCTCAATGACCACACTCTGATTGCCCAACAGGTATATGAAAGAGATTGGCCTGCAAGAAGCTAATTCTCTTGATTGTTTCCAGAGAAATGGACTAAGGGACAAAGTTTCCCAAGGACAAAACTGGAAAAAAGGAAATTTGAGACTCACAGCCATAAAATCTGAAGAAGGATTTTTTTCACAGGAAAAAGGGAACAGATGCCCAGAGAGCACATGTAGGAGCAGGGCTCGTTCAGCCTGAGTACCAGCAAGGTCAGAGAGAATGAGCTGAATCAAAAAACACGTCTGCAGGTAAAAAGACAAGCACAAGCTGCAAGAAGAAAGATCCTGAATACTCCCCCAAACCTGCCTCCCAGACAGAGGAATGCTCCCACAGGCTGAAGAAACTGAGGCTGGGAAGTGCATGCAAGACTGGTTACGTTTCTCTAGACAGGCAAATTCTGAAGCAAAGAGCAATACTGGTTACTAGTGCTGTGCAAGGTCTTTGCTTGTATCCTGGGGCTACCCTGACATAATAAACAGCAGCTTCATGTCACCCACCAGGACTGGAGTGAAGAACTCCAAACCAAAACAAAAAAATAATCTGTTTCCATGGCTTTGCCTCCAAAAGACTACGGAAGGGGGAAAGGCTAATCAATGATGTTTAGGTCTACAAAGAGTGCTACTGAGATGCCTGGGTACCTGGGAATCCAGCCAGACCTTGGAAAACCTGCTGACTTGCAAACAGAGGCATTCAGAGAGTGGGTATCTAGAGTGCTCCCAAAGACCTAATGATGTATCCTGTGGTCAGCATTGGTCGAGATATCCTAAGATAAGAAGGGACCTAAACCAGGAAAACATGGAGAGAAACCTCCATTGGAATGCACCAAAGAGGTCAACAGGGATATGAAATATCAAAGTCTGACGAAACTCAGGGGAGCCAACAGCTCACAAACCCCAGATGTGTAGATCCAAGACAGCATTTTGACAAGAGTTCAGCATGCAGAAACAGAAATGTGAACTCAAACAGACCCAATCAATCTCCTTGGATTTTCTGTTTAAGAGATTGATGTCTTCCTGAAAATTTTATTGCTGGAACATTTTTATTCACTCTTTGTTTTTACACTTGGTCAAACAGAGCTAGAGATGGACAGCTGTTTTGACCCCATTTGAAAACCTTGGTGGATGTCCTTTCAGATGAGTTCTGCAAGGAATGATGAAAGAGAAACTACAAGAGCTTTTATCAGCAGTGAGCCAGATGTCTCCATTATTTCTTCTCTTTTCAGCCAATTCTGTAATTTTAATATTTTTCCTTTTTTTCCTCCCCCCTGCAATACTTTGTTCCAGGCAAGAAAGATGCATCTTTGTTACTGTTGCCTTTAAAAGTTTTATGTGCATGTTGTTGGTAAAGTAACAATAATACTTTACTTCTGAAGTATGTTTTTCACTAGGGGAAGCTGAAGCATTTTCTAAGAAGCAATTATTCTTCACAACCCATTTCTGAAGCAGGCATGATTATCCCCAGTTTACAGAGGGATGAAATGGCAGATAGGTTAATTAACTTGCTTAAGGTCATCCAGTGAGTTAGTAATGGAGCTACAAAAAACCAAGATTCAACAATTCTCATTCCCAGTCCCTTGATCTAACCACTAAGAAATATTCCTTCTCTTCAGTCTTAAGTATTTCATTTAAATCACTGATCATTTATTCTGACATATTGTTGAGCCACAAATTAGTCAGTCTAAATGACAAGCATGTAGATATGTGGAGATCTACAGCATCCTCCCCTCATTCACCTGTTCAGCTTCATGCACCCCCTGCTATGCGGAACAGCTCGTCTGCCATTAAAAATGGACGTGCTACAGTTCTGGAGAACTGTCAATACCATTTCAGGCATCAGTCCGAGGGCATCGCACGAGAGAAGAGCACTTTCTTTCTTTCCCCAGGAGGGGAGAAGGCTGCCTCAGCAGCCCAGCTCTCTGGGAAAGCAATAAACTCAGGATGCCAACTGGCTTTGAAAAAGAATTTCTATTTTTCCCTTATGCTGCATCTTCCTCCCAAGTGTTTCCAGTGTTAGATAGCTGGAGTGGCAGTACTTAATAGCTGCATCTTTGTAGATTTCACTCTGTGGCATTAGTTTGATGAGTTATTTTAAAGTCCAAATATCCTTCAAATGCCCACCCCAAGTCTGTCAGTCTCTTAATACAACACATTCTCTCCAGAGGGATTTGCACTGCTAGATGTCTCCATGGCTCAGCGTGAATCGCTGCACAACAAAACACAATTGAAGTTCGCCAATTAATCATGATCACATAAAAAATGAATAACAAATGTATTCTAAACACAGATGTAGCCAATGCAGTTTTACCAAATGCTCAGAGGGTCCTTCTACTTGACTCAGATGAAGACAATTTTGTTCCCTCATATCAATATTTATAACAAGAAAATGTTTGAGATCGTCTTACAGCATGAGATGATAGTTCTAAGCATAAGACTTAGGAGTGAAGTTGATTACCGTGTCATACAAGAACTACTCAAATGCCTTATTTCCGAGATCAAATGAAAGAAGTTCAGACTCTTCTTTCCTCCTAAGTGTCAATAAATAAGTGCCAATGAGCAAACTGGCATCCTGATCTTTTTTCTTTCTGGGTATATCTTTTTCTGGGTGTATCAGGACAAACTCACAGTGGTTCAAGCATTGCATTTTGTCAAAATCCTACCCTAAGGCTATTCAACATTCAGTTACAACTAAAATACATACGCAAGAGGAATTAACCAGATAAGTAATTCCAGATCACTGTTGATCAAATTAAATAATCCCAGATGAAATTAATGCCAACTTTTTGTAAAAGGGTCTTCCCTGTACTTTATCATGAGGTCTCTTCCTCTTTTTTTGCTGCTCTGCATGTGCTCCATGCATGTTTCTTCACTCCTTTGATTTCTTTCCCTCACAACAGTCCCCATGCAGAGAACGCCCTTGTTGTCTCCAAGCCCCACGTCAACTCAGTCTCCTTTAACTCCTTTCTAGGGTTTCACCTTTTTCACTCACCCATCTGCCACTGATCTTCTTCTAAATAATTGCTGACAAGTCCAAACACTTTGCTGTATTTACAACAAAAAGCTCAGGAGGATCTAACAACATGTCCATAGAATTCAGCTCATCACAAGCCCGTTCCTGTCGTGAGCCTCTGCTGCTTCCTTCCATTCCCTGTTATTATCATCCCTTAGCGTGTCAAGTCTAATTTGGGCTGCGAAAACCTCAGAGTGGGGATGTTCACTTTAGATGTCCAAAAGACTCCACACGCACTTACAGTGCTACATAAATAGCATTACATTGATCTGCTTAGACAGGTGGCTTTGCATATCTGTCTAGATACCACCAGCTTCAGGAACTGGAGGTCTAGCTCTTGTGCACCCCATCTCCTAACTACCCCATCATTCCGCACTAGCATCACAGTGGATGAGCTTCACAGGGATGAAGGAGTGGGACATAAATGTCTTCCGCTCCTGCCGCCTCCCCACAGTGATAACTACAAAATTAAGGAAAGAAATAGCTTCTGTGGCTAGAGGTACAATACTGAGAAGCTTGGGCAGCAGTTCAGCCATCATCCTGAATGTTAAGCACTAGCAACTAAAACAGGAGCGCAGCCACCCGTATACCGCTGATGGTAATTACTCCCGGAGATGCATGCTACAGCACTGCTAGGCAGCCAGAAAGGTGACTGGCCTGTCCAACCTGTTCTCATGATGGGCATCGCCTCAGGGAGAGTGATTTGGACAGTGTCCTCCACAGTGAAGCACATCACCCAGTGAGCTTAAACTCCCCAGCAGAATCTAGGGAGACACACAGTCCTTCACATGAGGTGTGCAAGACCCTTTATGGCTACATGGGTTGCAAAACAGACCATGCTCCACCTCTGCAAATATGCAGATGTTTTGATTTTTTGCTTTGTTGACTGTTGTGACCTTGATATTTCCTCCTGAGTGTCTGTAGGCTGCCTTACTGGCTAACATGCTATCCCTGGCCGGGTGCTTTGCAAGCAATTCTCCTCATAACCACGGTAATAACAGTGATGTTTCCCCCTGTACTCAGCACTGGTGAGGCTGCACCTCGAGTACTGTGTTCAGTTTTGGGCCCCTCACTACAAGAAAGACATAGAAGTGCTGGAGCGTGTCCAAAGAAGGGCAACGAAGCTGGTGAAGGGTCTAGAACACAAATCCTATGAGGAGCGGCTGAGGGAACTGGGGATGTTTAGCCTGGAGAAAAGGAGGCTGAGGGGAGACCTTATTGCTCTCTGCAACTGCCTGAAAGGAGGTTGTAGAGAGATGGGGGTCGGACTCTTCTCCCTAGTAACAGACAACAGAACAAGAGGAAATGGCCTCAAGTTGCGCCAGGGAAGGTTTAGATTGGATATTCGGAAAAATTGCTTCACTGAAAGGGTTGTTGGACATTGGAACAGGCTGCCCAGGGAGGTGGTGGAGTCACCATCCCTGGAGGTATTCAAAAGACATTTAGATGTGGCGCTAAGGGATATGATTTAGTGGTGGACTTGGCAGTGATAGGTTAATGGTCGGACCCGATGATCTTGGAGGTCTCTTCCAACCAGAACAATTCTATGATTCTATATAACAAAAATATGCTTTTGTGAGTGCACATTTTTACTTCATTCCTGGCCTCGGATTTAATATTTGGATGTTATTGCATGGCTGACAGGAGAAACAACTGTTTTTAAAGGAAAAGCTGCAGAAGAAATGAACTAAGAGGGCTGGAGCACCTCTCCTATAAAGACAGGCTGAGAGAGTTGGGGTTGTTCAGCCTGGAGAAGAGAAAGCTCCAAGGAGACCTTCTAGCAGCCTTCCAGTACCTAAAGGGGGCCTACAAGCAAGCTGGAGAGGGACTTTTGACGAGGGCATGTAGTGATCAGACAAGGGGTAATGGCTTTAAATGGAAAGAGGGTAGATTTAGATTAGATAGAAGGAAGACATTTTCACTCTGAGGGTGGTGAGGCACTGGATCAGTTTGCCCAGAGAAGCTGTGGATGCCCCATCCCTGGAAGTGTTCAAGGCCAGGTTGGATGGGGCTTTGAGCAACCTGGTCTAGCGGAAGTTGTCCCTGCCCATGGCAGGGGGGTTGGAACCAGATGATCTTTCAGTTCGCTTCCAACCCAACCCATTCTGTGACTCTACGATAATGCAGACCTGTTCATATACGTGTGCTTCCACTGCACCAAAAAAGCCATGCTGGAGCTCCTCACGTGCACCGAGTCAGACATTTGTATGCCTGCAAAATGTAGGCAACACCACTGGGTCTCTGAAGAGAAAATCTCTGTATTGTGACTCCTTCCTAGTGCTCCAGAGCTGTGATGTGTAACTAGGAAAAAGAAAGTCAGTTTGCCTGCTGTTCTGATCGGGAACAGCTGTAATTCTCACATCAGCCTAATCCACTAAATGTCTCTGGTCTGAAACTCAGCAGAGTAACTTCAGACCATCAGACACCAGGCTGATAATGTTGGTGGAAAACAGAAATGGAACCAGAACCATGCTATTGGGTCAATTTTTAGGTAAATCAATAGTTTGAGGGAAATAGGAAGATGTTTTTTGGTGGTCTAATTTGGTGGCCAAATTTCTGAGTTTGGGTAACATGCGAGAAGGATTGGGTATTTACATTGATGAGGAGAAACGAGATCAAACTGACGTAATTACTGAAACAGGCAGGATGATTTACCAAATTGGAATATTAAAATATTTTGCCACAGTCCTTTTAAACAAATAAAGAAATTTGAAGATGTGAGAAGGAAAGAGTACATATTAAAACATCATCATTGTTTTCGAGATGCAGAGACGGTAATTTGTCCCAATTAATCCTATTGAGGAGGGGTGGAATGGAGTGGAGATGGCTACAGAGAATCAGACTTATTCCTCCGACGTGCAAAACGTGTGCTCAATTTGGAGCTGTATGAGGAAAAAGCCCTGAAGAGCCACCAGACGTGTCTCATTAGAGTTTCTAAAACTTATTTTCTATGACAGAAGTTATACCAATCTATATGGAATAAGTATTTTGGAACTCATACCGTTGAAACAATTTAATCATGGGACAAGAAAGTGGTGGCTGCTTAGGAGCCAGCAATCACAATTTGATTATAATAAGTGAAAAAGGACAGTCCCAGCCAGGGAAATACTCTCCTACACACACACACAGAGGCTTCAGAAAGACTATCATCTCCAGCAAGATGAGAGGAATGATGAGAAAAATACAATTTGAAAATAGAGATAGAAATGTAAATGAGAATTCTTATGATCTTACTCCATAGTCTAAAAGACATGATTGCATAATTAACAAAACAGCCAGTTTTGGCTGAAGGACAATTTTGGCTCAGCAGCAGGGTGAAGGAAACACTCAGAAGTTAAAAGCATAGTATAGAGCAATGTGGAAAGGCAAAAATATAGGAAAAAATGTTCTGGAGTATACAAAAAATGAAGACTACAGAAAATGCATGAGTGATGTGACTACAGACAGTAAAATGGGAGTGCAACAACGTCGAGGTGTATGACTAGATAGAGATGGTAAAATAGCATAGAAGTGGCAGAAATGGTAAAAACTTCTGTTCCCTCCTTAGAAAGATTAAGGAAGAGGCACTTTATTATCTAGTAAAAAAAAAAAAAAAAAAAAAGCAGCACTTTTCAGTCCATTAGTAAGTAACGAAGATGGTAAACAACATCTACTAGAACAAAACCATCTTAAAATTAGGATATCTAAGGAACTTTTGCATAACAATCCTTGAAGAACCGGCAAAAGAAATGCCAGGAATGTTAATTTTAATAAATCTTGGAATATGAAGGAAATTACAGAAGATCATGCCAATGTTCAAAAAGGACAAGAGAGGTGACCGGGGTGCCGAGGTTACCAGGCTGATCAGCCCAGGGAAGCACGGAAAAGGCGGCAGAAAATTCATCAAGGACGTACTAAGGAATAACAATGTATTTAATGCTAGTTAACACACACCCTTCCAGGATACAGACCCAGCCAGCCAAGCCCCGTTGCATTCTTTGATGGCATTACACGTTCGGCTTATAAATGTAATCACGTAATTGTCATTTACTCGGATGTTTGCGTGGAGTCTGATTTAGCACCTCCTGGCACTGATTAAAAATTAGCATAAGCCGAGCACCGGGGACGCTCAGGCGAAGCGGGCGTGGGAGGGGCTGGCGGCCTGCCACGAGCGGCGGGGAGGCGTTCCGAAGCCCGGTGGCCGGCCTCACGCCCCGGGGGGTTTCCCGCAGCGCCCCGCTGCTCCCCCGGCCCAGGTTTGGGGGCATGAGGGTGAGTGACCTCCGCGCAGGGGACCCGCGCCGCCTCCGAGCACCCCGACAAAATGCCGCTTAGTGCGGGGAAACAGCAGACGGGCCCGCAGGGGCGGGCGGGGCCTGGCGGCACCGGGGGGCGAGCCGGCGGCGGCGACAACCGCTCCCCAGCACCCGCCCCGCCCCGCGCCGCGCGGAGCCTGACGTCAACCGCTCCCCAACACCCGCCCCGCCCCGCGCCGCGCGGAGCCTGACGTCACCCCCGCGACGCCTCGGCGGGGAAGCCGCCGCGCATGCGCCGTCGCCCTCCCGCCCTGCTCCGCTGCGTCGCGTCGCGCCGCTCCGCCCGCGGGTCAGCCCGGAGCGCTGCTGGGGGGCGGGGGGCGGGCCGGGGGAGTGAGCGAGCGAGCGGCGGCCGGGGGCACGGCTGCGCGCTGTCGCCGCCGTGGCGGGGGGAGCGGGGCCTGGGGCTGCACGCAGAAAGGGGGGAAATGGGCTCCGGGCGCTCGGCCTGTGGGGTTGGGCCGAGCCCGCGCCGCGTCCCGCGCCGTGGGGTGGGATGCCGGCCCCCGCTGGGGCTGCCGGGCGGGTAGCGCGGGCCTCTGGCACCGGGGAGCTGCTGGCGGCCGTTCCCCCGAGGTGCGGTTGTGGCCCGCAGGTGGGTTTCGGCGCTTGCCCTCCTGGAGGGAGGCAGGGCCGCGGGGCTGCAGGGGACGGGGCTTGCAGGAGGGCTGCGCTGCGCCGTGCCTGGCGCGGGTGATCCTCTTGGCCGGGCGGTGGCCCCGGGCAGCCTTCTCTTCCCCGTGTGGTCATGGAAAAATCAAAAGTAATTCTGGAAACAGAAAGTTTTCCTGGCATATGCTAAGTGAAAAGGAAGCAGTCCGGGACAAGCTAGTGGATCGGGAAGAAAAAAACCCAGCCTAGGATGGGAAAGCAAAGCTTTGAGTAGCGATAAGGAGTGGGGAGCAGATGAAGAAGCAGCACTGCATGGTGGTTTTGCTTCTGGTTTAGGTGTGTCAGTTACCAGTATGTTCTCCTGAAAATACCATCGCTGTAAGTGACAAGAACAAAACTGTTGTGGTAGCATCTCACAGAACCAGAGGTTGCCCTAAAATAGACTTTGGATAGCTCTGGCGCTTGGGAGTCTGTAGCCTTCGCCCTTCTCATGTCTCAAATGTTCTTAGACTGGCAAGGATTAACAGAGGTCTCCAGCCTTGGCTTGAACTATTTAGATTCCTTCAGCGATTCTGAAGTGAAAAGCAGGTCCCTCAGACCACTGGTTTGCACCGTGTAGGAGCTAAAGGTGTTTTCATTTTAAGGCTGCCGTCGGAAGAGATTAAGCAAGCTTTGTGTTTGAGTTGAGTCGAGTCTGGTGGTATTTTCAGAGTGATGATGTGATGAAGAGTTTTGGGGACAATTTGTTGCTTTATATTTGAATGTAGGAATTGGGACTGGCTGTTCTGAAATGGATGATTTAGCAAGACTTAGTGATCATTCCCCCATGTAATAGATGCTCAAGTTGAAGTGCTGCCCTGCAATCATTTAAAAGCTTCTATCTTCTCATACCAGGCCCACTGCCTTAACTTGAGGTCTCTGACACTTTGCCTTCCCTTTTGTTACTCTTTCCATTGTTCTTTTCGACTCAGCTTACTTGTATTATCTTCATGCTTGATTTTTTTTTTCCTGTTTCCTCTCTAGTGCTTTGCTAACAGGAGTAAATCAAAGTAGGTGGTTGTACATCAGGTCTTCCAGTGGGCAGACGTATGTAAGTGAGGTTACGAATACTTGAGATGTGTGTTATTAAACAACAGATTTCCTGTTGTCATACTAAAATGGACTCAGCCCTGTCCTGCTGATTTCTCTTGTCCCTGCTCCATGCTCTTTCATTTTTATGCTCATCTTCTGGAATCAGCTGGGCAATACTTCTTAAAACAAGAAGTTTTGTTTAAAACAAATTTTAAACTTCAATGTAAGTGTAGTGCACTTGAATGAAGCCCGCTTAATTTTTCTGAAGACTTACATGATCACTTATTCGAAAAGGCACAGTACAGGCAACATACAGCTTCAAATAAAGGATTATGAGACTCTTATTCTTGTCTATTACATCCCGTTCTGCAAAGAAAGAGTAAAGATGCAAAGAAGAGAAAAAATGGGGAGGGGTAGGTAAGCTGAGAGAAAACCCTTCTCCACACTCCTTTGAGAGTGTGGTGGTTGTCTCTGGTGGCCTGATAACAATGGTTTTGTCTTCAGAGCATTTTTGTTGCAGAGGTGCCTTTAGGTGGGAGACGGCTGAGAGAGAATGGGAAGGTGCTGATGTGGGATTTTCTTGGAAAAAAGAATCTAGCATGGGGAAATGATTTCTTTCCTCTCTTACAAAGAACAGATTATCAGGAGAGACTGAAAAGAGAATGGAGGAAAAAGCTGATGGAAATGGTCAAGGGAAGGGAGTTGAGATGGGAAAGATCTGTGTGATTCGTATAGAGAAACATGATTTATTTTATTTTTACAGTTAATCAGCCATTTTTGCTAGATGGACTGTAACAATGTTCACGCAATGTTTTAAATAGGGTGAGAAATTTTCATGAGAAAAACTTCCAGGTTGCTTCCTCAATATGTTTAAGTGGTGTCTTACCTCGTGCTTGTGTAAGTCAGAGGCGTTGCAGTGGGCACTGTTTTTGGCAGAGTTCACACTGTAATTGTTCCTGTGACTGGAGTTTAAAGGTAGCCTTAAGCAAGCTGAGTGGGATCTGCTAACAAACTAGCTGTGGTAAATTGTGGTTCAGTGTAAGTACTTTTATAGTCTGTATTGCTGTCTGTAGTGTCCTAGCTAGGCTGCTAATCGTACCTGAATTAGCACAGACATTCTTTATATGCAGGACTAAGTGCTAAGAATTAGACTGATTTCATGCAAGGAATGCATGACCTCAAACGTGTGATCAGTGTACGATGAGTTGTTTTGTTTGCCTTATTTCTGGGATAGCTTGCAAGACTCAATCGACTTAGAGTTATGGCCCTTTTGTGCTCCCTTTTGCAGGAGGGTCTGTCTGTCTATGCGTGCGCACTCTTCCTTGGGAGATGTCCAACGTTTCCAGTTATGCCCTTCGAATGGCCCGGCTGAGTGCTCAGATATTCGGAGAAGTTGTCAGGCCGACTGACTCAAAATCTATGAAGGTAGTGAAGTTATTCAGTGAGCAGCCTTTGGCCAAGCGGAAGGAGGTCTACAACTGGTATCCTCCTCACAATACCTACTACGCCCTCATGAAGAAACTCCGTTACTTCGGTCTCTACAGGTAACCTCTGTGCTTATAGGGTGGGAGCGGGACTGGAGATGGGAAAAGGGTGGGTGTGAGTTTTGTTACAGTTTTTTTTCCTCAAGGAGGAGAGGAACATAGAAAAAGGTGTGGTTCAGATTATGGTGCATATGGAAATATGCACTTGATTGTTGCACTGAGGGCAAGGAGAGTAAAATAAGTGACTACTGTCTAAGTAACTTGTACCATAATTAGAGCCTTTTGTGAGAAAGACTTTAGGTGTAGTTATGGGCAACCAGTTGTTTAAGAAATAGTTCTTGCTTTGGGTTTGTGGGGAAGGGAAAAGAGCTTTTTCATAGACAAGAGATGGGTCTGTAGTTCTGAACATGGCAAATGAATGTGCTACAAAAAGGTGATGTTACCTTAACACAAAAATTGCACTAAGTCAGTCTTGCCATATATTCCTCAATCATTCAACAGCTAATAAGTGAAATTTAGAAGAGAAGGAAAGTCGGTGTTAGGCTGGGGGGCTTTTTATCCTTTAAAATAAATTAAGTTAAATTAAATTGAAATGTGGTTTAAATAGCCTTGTTAATTCCAGCTTCATCCAAAGCATTTGTCTAATTTCTAAATGAATTTCCACAGTCTTGAGTAGGAAAAACTGCACTGCTAAAGAACATCAGCAGGAGTCAAATGCAATCCCCTTTGACTTCAGTCAAAACAGATGAATTTCTATTGCTTGTATCACAATACTAGCCATCAAGGATTGCATCCAGGATGCTCTTGATTTAGGTGGACATGCAAACACTTTCTAGAATAGCTCTTTGTTGACACAGAAAGCCTCAATGATGCGATAATGTTCTTTACTCTTCTTCCCCTCCTAATCTCAAGTTCCTTCTCTAGCTGCTCTGTATGCAGAGAGCTTGTAGAGGATCAGGTTTGCTGGTCAGAAATATGTACTGAAGAGTTGTAGAGTAAAAGGGCCTGATAATAACTCACAAGCTTTTTGTTCCTTTTTTAGAAAAGTTGTGTTTAAAAATAGCAGTGTAGCAATCTTCAGCCATTTAGGATGCAGTTGTGACTTTTGAAAAATACCTGCACACTGAAAATACAGGGACAGAGATTAAATAGAATTTATTAGAACATTATTGAAGACTCATTATCTCTGCCAGCCCCTTTATCCTCCTTCCTGTTTCATTCTCCTATTAAGATTCTACCAGTAGCAGATGCTTTCTTCATAACTCATTCTTGAAGTCACCTGAGAGCAGTGTCATGTACTGTAATTACTGCTCAGCATGCCCCTGTTTTCTTAGAAACTAATGACCTGAACTTAGTATCTAGCACAGAAACACAATGTGCTATTGCTAGACTGCCGAGCTAGATGAGAAGGGGGAAATTCTCATTCTTGTGTCTTGCTGGTTTTTATATTTACTGCTCATTTAAACACAGTGGATCGATAAGTGCAGTGGAAATAGTATATATATGCACACACCGTTTGTTGCTGAAAAGGGCAACCTTGTTAGTTCTGAAAGTACCAGAGGAAATATTTCATGTTATTCCATGCAAAATTACTGCTAGCAGTAACACTGAATACATTGCAGTGAGTTTCAGTATGGACTTCAACCGTTAAAGTTTGAGGGTTTTTTTCATTATCATACAGTTCAAAGAACCTTTCACATTTAGGTATTCCAAGAAATAGAGTAAACTTTTTTTCTTTCCTCCCCAATCTAGGGATGAGCATCAGGACTTTAAGGAGGAGATGAGGCGATTGAAAAAGCTCCGTGGGAAGGAAAAACCAAAGAAGGGGGAAGGAAAGAGAGCTCTCAAGAAGAAATAGTGCCGCTTGGACAATATAAGGAACTACTCTGGAAATGCTGGAGAACAGCTGTAACCCAGGCTTTCTGTTCCCAGCCGGAGAGGGCTTGGCACATGAGCTGTGTATGGGGCACAAGAAACACACTGAGATACTGGAGTCCACCTTGGGAGTGCACTTGGGTCTTTGTGGTTTTATTGGGTTTGAATTTGTGTAGTTCAAATATACTGTATATTGGAGCATGTTTGTCAGAGCCCTCTCCTACCCAAGTAGTAAAAACAATAGTAAAAAATAAGTGCTCAGTGTTTTTCTTGCAAATACCTGTGGCTGTTTCAGTTTTTCTGGATCTGGAAGATTGTTTGCTTTTCATTGTCTGTTTTATTTTCTTGGATTAATATCAACATGGTTTTGCACATGGGCACAAAAAAATAAGGTTTCCTGCTTCTACTGCTGCTTGTCATCTTGCCTATTATAATGAGTTTCACTTCAGGTAGCTTTAGTGTTTTGTGGGGTTTTTTAAGTTGCTGTTAGAATCTATTGTTTTGCATTTTGCACTGGACAATACTTCATGGTCCATTGCCTGCCCACAGCACTCTCACTGTACCCTGAATATTTAGATACTGCAACAGAAGAGGCTGAAATACGAAGGATCAAACTGTTTTCCGGTTTGAGACCCCCTACTAATTAAAATACAATGTTTAAGTTTACTCTAATAAAAGGATTTTCAATTTATTTTGATTGCCTGGAGGACACGTATGAAGTACTTCATAAGATGATGAACAGTTTTACTGATATTCAGTATGTGTTTTTATTGCTGGGCTCCTTCAGTGTTGCTAATGTTCATGATTGCACACATCTACCATTCTTACCTGTCAGTCCCTGTCAGGGAACAGAAAGTAGAGAATGCAGGTGTGCTGCTCTGCCGGGCCACGTGTGCATCTTGCTTGTGTGTGCCCTGAAATGGCATCTTTTAATTTCCAGACCATGTAAGCTTAGAGGAACATCCTTGAGGTAGTAAAGGAGAGCTATTAAAAGTGTAGAGTGACTGGAGCAGAAAGTATTTGCACAGTTAGCTTGGGGTATGCTTGATTTTGCGTACAGAGGCATTCTGAAGTAGGGAGCAGTACTAACCTACTGACATTGCTAAACCAAGCTTGTTCAAATTTAAGTGTATTTGAAGGGATCTGTCTGATCATTGAAATCAATGGATCTACATAAACTTGTAACATCTCAACAACTGTACTTCACCAAGGTTATTAATTGAAGAGGTGCTGATTGTATTAAAGGTGTTTCTGTTGAGCTGTGAGTTTTTGTTCAGCATCCTTATTTAGTGTTGCCTAGTTTTCTAAGCTCTAAGAGAGGCTGATTTTAGGAGATCTGCAGTGTTGCAGGAGAAGCACCTGATTTCTTACCACAGTCAGCAAAATGCTATAGAAGTTAGTAAAATATGTATCTGCTCTGTACTGTAGTGGTAAGTTTTCTCTCTTATTCTGATTTAAAATCCTTTTAGTAACTTACAACTTTTGCTCAACTCTAATGTGCCTTTGGCATTTTAGTGTTCTATGTGTTCTCTATGGGTTGTGACTTGTTTGGTACTGAAGTATACAGAGCCTGTGATGGGCCCTCTGAGAAGTGCTTGGTTCCTGGGACACGTGCGTGCAGCTGAGGGGAAGCAGTCTCGTTCCCGTGAATTCCTCTTTAGGAAGAAGAGCGGCATGGAGCCATGTACTAGGTAGGAGAGGGAATTGCTCAAGCGGGAGGGTTGCTGCTGCCTCACCCTGTGTTTCTTGCTGTAGCTGTGAGGGGTGAAGTTGCTCAGTTGCTTGCTTTGGTGGAGAGAAAGACCAGTTCTGAACCTCTTCAGCAGAATTATTGTGGCAGTGTTGGACAGCTGGTGACTGTACTTACAACAGCTTTGTCGGCAAGATCTTGATGTCTTCTAAAATTAAACCAAAGATCAATAAAAATGTTTTTCCTGCAATCTGCGATGAAAAATCAACAGCATCTTTTTTGTTCCTGTGAAACACTTAAAGCTTTGACAGTATAAACATGCAAGAGAGAGAAAGTGTGCATGCATCAAAAAGTGAATTATCGTCCTGCTCCACTAAAGTAAGTATGCACAGCCTTAAACTTTGTATGTGTGGGCAGACCTGGTTATAAGCATACATATAATGATATATAAAATATTTATACAGCATGATTGGCCATGGTTATGCTTCTGAATCCACATTTAGCCTACTTAAGGACTGAGGATCTCCAGCGCCTGTTGAGGGCAGTGAATGCTACAGGTATTCTGTGTCTTAGCGTCCCACCTTGCTAGGCACAGATACAGACTCGGCGGTGTAATATTAGATAATTAGGCTTGGAGATCAGATCTGTTCTTCCTTGTCTACTCCAAGCCACCTAGCTATTTGTGGATTTTGAGAAGTTCCTGTCATGAACAGGAAAGCGAAGGGCTTGTTTGGCTAGTCAGCTATAATGATCCCCTTTGTCTGCAACCTGCCAGAGCAAACCTGCTCTAGAATCAAAGCCATCGCCCTGGGAACACACTTTGGGAAGATACAGCAGCATATCCAGCGAGGGAGAGAAACTGATAGAAGTGCCTGTGAAGTAAGCAGATGTGAAACAAATGGACAGTGAAATATTGGTTTTTCATCTTTTCTTTGCAGTGTTTACAAAAGCAAAGTGGATGGAGTGAAAAAATGATGACTTTTAAAAGAGCAGTATAAGTACAAGAAAGGTTCCCCTGCCTAATATTTCATAACCTTTCTTCTGTAGTACTCATTCGCTAGAACTAGATCTTCTCAAAAATGACTGTTTCCCCTCCCCTGAGATGACTTCACCATAAAATAACGATGATTCAGCCATTATTGGAGTATATCCTAGTATTAGGATAATCCATTGCTTGCTGGGAGTGTTAGCTAACTGTTTTGTTCCAGAAAATACAGCCTTCTCCTCTCCATAGCTGGGATAGAAATAGGCACTTCCCTACCTCCCTTCTAACCTGTGCTCTGTCATTTAGGAACAGGCATTGGCTGAAGACGACCGTGTTTTGTAAATCACAGGGTCTAGACAAATTGAAAGTCAATCCTGAAACATCGTTCCAGGTATTAATGCAGTATGTGTATTTAGGAGGGGAAGGAGAGTTTCAGCCATATTCTCAGAGCTAAGGATGGGAACGTCTACGCTTTATACAGCTATTGGTATGTGGTGTATCCATTTTATGTACAAATGATCAATTAGATTTTTATTTTTGGCTTTCCCCTTACAACGATTCTTTTCACCGTTCAGACTCTCCTGTGTTTTGTTACAAAATTGTCTCTTTTTTTTCCTGAGGGTGCAAGCTGACTGTCCTTGGCAGATGTTTAGATGGATGTGTTAATACTTGATCGGAATAAACCTGGTTAGCTAATCTCCAAGGGACTGAGAGTCAAAACCTTAACCTCTTCCCAATCCCGAACAGCTTTATAGTCATAGCTGCTGAGTACTGCCTTGATAATCACAAGTTATTTTGTAAACAGGATGACCCAGTTGCTGTATATACCTATAGGGAGTGGAGCTTTTGCTAGAATCTCTTACTATTGAAAGTCCTGCAGACAGGCAGAAGTTCACTTGCATATGACTGTACTTTGTAACAGTGGAAGGAAAAAAAAAAAGCAGCATTGCTTTCTGGCAAAGGTACCACTGTGTTAAAGTATAGATATATGTGCTCTGCTCAAGAAAGTATTAACTTGAAAAAAAGTTTCTCCTAACGTGGAAAGAGTTTATTCTACTTATTAAAGCAATGCGCCGAATTTACACAGGTCAGCAAAACGCACCTGAGTTACTCTATGGTTTTAGACAAATGCTTTGTCTTACTTGTCTGCATTTCCTCACGAGGTAAATTAGAATAATGATCACCTAGTGAATAGTGTCACGAGGGTAAGTGGCTTTTAGGATGGGAATTTACCCCAGGAGAACCTTGTGTAAAGGACAGCTTAGTCTGGCTACGGTAGGACTTGTACCTCTGTGTATTTCAGAGAGCTGCTTTCATGCAACAGTTGATGACGTTTTTAACTTAATGTGGTGAATTACTGTGTTCACTGTTCTGCTTTAGATGTGAGAGACTTCAAATGCTGAAAAAAATCTTGGTCAGAAAGTAATTTTTTTTTAAAAAAATCATAGATTTTAAAGCATCTGTGTACATATTCCTCTACCACTTTGAGTTTGAAGGCCATTTTAGGATCGTTTTAAAAAGCAACAATCAACAAAGTCTGTATGTTTTGGAAAAGCTTCACGAATCTGAAAGGCTGCTTTGATGAGGGAAAGACTGTGTTTTGCATGTTTTTTCTTTCTTTTAAAGCACAAAGGATAATATGCAGAGAAAACATGTGCTATGGGGATCTCAGATTGATTCCTTTAAACTCAGTTCTCCTCTGTAACTGTTTGTTTGATTGTGACACTTCTTGTACGATTCCTTGGGAGTAGATCCTGGAAACAAAATCCTTCAAGGGGACATTCTCTGTTTGTCATTTTGATATTGAGACGTGTGAGAGCAGAAACTCTTCCTGTTTAACCTCTTCTAGGGGCAGCATCATCTCTCTAAACTGTCCAAACAATAATTAAAGAAAAAAAAGGATTTATTAGGCATATAAGAGGAAGCGAAAATGAAAACAATACCCTTATCATAAATCCTAGAGGTAAAACTTAAACAATGTGTGTGGGCCAGATATTTAGAATGGATCTTTCTGTGCCTGCACAGCTGGGGTAGTGTGAAGAAAGGCATTTTCATCTTTTCACTTCTTTCTCCTCCTCACTTTTCCTTGTCCTTTTCCTCAAGTGTAATAATAATATGTCTTGAGCACAGAGAGGAAGGAACAGACATGAAAACATCTGAAAGAATTTGCTTGTGAGGGCTCAGTCACAGCAGAGCAGAGCTATAGCGTGTCCAAAGGGTGAGGAGCACGACTGTAGACAGGTATTAGAGAGACATCACCACCACACTGGCTGAGAAATTATTTAGGGTTGTCTAAGGGGATAAACATGAAATCAACAGGATAATGATCATGACATCGAAGTGTCTTTTATACATACTGCATTGAATTGTTCTGGGTGGAATACTGGGGAAAATTCCACCAAGTGAGATATTTAGCAAAATTGAGAAGATTCCAAAAAGTGGGTTGGCTTCTGTGTTGTCTGAGTCAGGCAGAGTTAGGCTGAGCCAAGTGTTATAAAACACAGCACTGGGACCACTTCTCTCCTGGAAGAGGAGGAGGCAGACTGGATGACCTCATACATTTTTCTCATATCATAGCTAGGTCTGTGAAACAAATCTCACCAAGAGCTAAAAAAGGATTTTTATATCCATTAGGTTTTCTGTCTATGCTTGAAAGTACTTTACTTCATCCCAGGGCTCCTAAAGCTGTCTGTAAATATTTCATGGAGTTCAGAGGGGTCCTCCCACTTCAGTTGTTGTTTCTGCAGGTCTCATGTTTGCCTTATGGGTTGTTTATCAGTAATAGGCTTTTAATGGTATTAGGAGAAAAAACCACTGAGGTCCAGAAAGTCTAAAACCCTTTTACTGCCACACGCAATGGTGTGTCACTGCAAATATGTAATTGCAAATGCACCACATTCCTCAATTTCACTGGATAAAAATGAATGCTGTCATGTGGCCCCTACCTTTCAAAAGTGGATGTCTAAAATGTGGATTCCACATTCAAGCACCTACAGAAGTGGTCTAACTTGAGAAGTTGTGTGAATATGAGTATCTCCAACTGGTATCAATGGGACTTACCTCTGAGTAACAGCTAGTAAATCCTATGCCAGCATACAGGGCTGTAGTTCCCTTTAGCCTTTGACTGATAGTGGTCTCTTCAGAACAGGACTGATGAAACACATCTCTCCAGAGACTCTCTCATGCCTATGCATGCCAAACAGCTGCTTCCCCAGTGATATTCAGTGTTGATCAGAATAATATGAGGCTGTCTGGGTAGCATGCACTGGTTGCTGCAGAGAAGAGAGCTGCAGGTGGCTTATGGAAAGCCTCATCTGCTGAGAGACTGGAGTGGTACAGCTGAAGTGAGCTGTGCATGACATCTGGGTGATGCTGTCTTATTTACAACCAGCAACTATTGCGGACAAAGGTGCAACATTTCCAATTTCTATACTTGCATGCGAAGGGAGCCTGTGTGTGACAGGTAGCATCAAGCTGCTGTTTGGAATGTTTTGGGGGAGGCAATGACCGAGATGATCTGAAAGATGTGAGAGTATTGCATGCATTCCGTAGTGAGCTGGCTAGTTACCAGAGAAGTTTATTCCATATTTTTTGATTTTTTAAAAATTATTTCTAAGATGTCAGAGTTTATGCTGGCTTTTTATTTAAGTAAAAGAGATATGACTGATGTTTTCAGCTGATGTTACTTAATATTACATTCAGTTTTGTAGGCATAGAGCATTTACATGAAAGGCTCCAACCTGAAGCATATTCAGCTGGCTTATCCAACTGGCACATCTATATCGGAGATGAGCCCGTGAATGAGGCAGTGCAGATGCCACCTAGACAGACTACATTCTTGCATGAGCGGATGGGAGGCGATTGATACGCGGCTGCGTGTGAGGCAGCATGTGTATTTCTGGGCTGCCTGTCCTGGGTCTGTTTGGTGCAACTGATGTGCAGGTAAGCGTTGTTCACAAGCTCTAAACTTCACAAATGCTTTTTTGAATGAACAGCATAAACCGAAAAGTATTAATCAGGCTAGGGAATGTCAGAGGTTGTTACTGACAACTAGAAGTAACACTGCAGCCTCTTTATTTTTCTGCCTTTGCACTTAGTCATTCTGCTTATATGCTGTGATGTTTGCCAAAATACTGCTCCGTTGCCTGACACCAATACAGCCACCAGTGTGATGTGTCTCTGTATTTTCAAACTCAAGTTGTTTGATAGCATCGTCAAGTTTATTAATAAACATTAATGCCCTCTGAGGACAGATAGTAGGTATTGACTAGGCATGCAAACCGCTTAAAAATAAGATAAAACAAAGATCTAAGCTGGAGCCTTGCAGAATTCCCCCCAGAGGGGGGCAACAGAAATTGTATTCATTTACCAAAACAAATGTGCCTTCTGGACAGAGAAGTCATATTATATTAAAAAGGAATAACCACGTCTGAGGGCCTTTAGCATACCACAAGCTTCAAGCAATCCACAACATCAAAACCGTTGAGAGGCCATTGACCACTGCACCAGAAATTTTGCCTTTGGCCAAGTGCATACTCACAGGAACGATGAGAATATAGCAAGGTGGTTCGGAGACTCTCCTAATTCCCACATGCTTGGCAGGCAGCTTGCCTTTACAGGAGAGACTAAATGTCTGTGAGGCTTGTGTTGTCTTGGTGGTAGTGAGGCTTAAAAGGCAAGGATGGATTACGAACTGTGATACTGACTCTGTCAGCAAAAGACACATGTTTAAATAAATAAGATTGTATATGTATATTACAATATAAACGTTCATTTAAAAAGGTTATCCATCCTACTTGACCTATCACTGAAGAACAATAACTTAAAACTCCGACAACGTGGGGTATTGCCCTGAAAAAACATGATCAGTCACCATCTTCTCTCTGTCCCACATCAAAGCTGCGGCTTCTGTATTTGGTTCGTATTATTGATTTAGCCTTTATGGACTCTTAAAGTTTCCTTACTCCAAGCTCATACCAACCCTAATGGACTTTTTCTGCTCAGTGAAGAGGCTAGAAACCAAAAGGTGCAGTTACTATCTAAACTGTTATTAGATCAGAGATGCAAAGTTACCAACCCGTCTGTAAAGTGCTGGAGAATCAAATTACAGCAGGTATTCAGGCCAGGGGAAGCTCAGCTAGCCTGGATATTATGAAGGAAAATCCTAAGACTGGAACATAATTGAACAGTCATTTTCTGAACAGCAAAATAACTTATTTGAGGTAGTATCCTTTCCTGCCCTTTCTCGGAACTCACTCAATCGCATTAGCAGTTTTTTGTGCCTAAATGGGATGGTCTTGAGTTATGAAATGTGACTGTTCACATTGGAATAATAATGTGAGGAATCTAAAACTATTTAGTCCTTAAAGCTGATGAGCTTATCACTGTCCAACACAAAGGACTCAGAAATCAGATACCAGAACAAGCTGTCTGCGTTAAAGCAATGAGGAGGGATGCTAAGGTAACAGGAGGGTCTTGACTAATCTTCTCAACGTGAGATTTGGTCCCGGTTTCAGTAAAGTACATCAGGCAGGAAATTCAGTGCTCCTTACTCCTTTGTTTCCCTATTTTCATCTGCTTCTCATTTCCTAGGAGAGCCGCATCTTCTCCTCCAGTGTCTCCTTCTACTATGTTCTCTCTCCAGCTAATCTTTTGCCCCATCCCTCCCCCTCCTTTTCCACTGGCTGCTACTTCTGTGCTCTTAATCATGGTTTCAGGGCTCATGCTCTCTCTTGATGGCCCCTTATATGCCAGATCTGTGAGTATTTACACTACTGTTCAACAAAACGTGTCGTTTCCTCAGCTTCTCGTGCTAGTGCGCGAGTGAAGGCAGGAAGCCAGCGGAGAGAGAGGCAGAGCGCTGCGATGCAGCACGTACATTGCTGGACCCTGAAGTCACTACTCGGATAAGGAAGGAAACAGGTTAGCATTTTGTTCTTGTGATGCTGAACAACATGCAGGGTACGGAAGGGACCTATAGGCAAAGTCACTCCCTTGCCCCAGTCCCACCACCTTTCCCGCTCCCTGCCTCCCACACACGGCCTCCAAAGGAAAATGTTTTGCTTTTTACTTTCTGAAGGTTTGGGCTGTGGTTTAGGGAGAAAGGGCAACAGTTTTATAAATAATGACTCTAAAATAAGTTGTGCTTGAATCAAATGAAAACTATGTAAATATTTCCAGGATCATTACAAGAAAATCCAGAATATGTTATTATTTATATAAAAAAAGCTTGTTAGATCAACATTGCTTTTAATGGTCAAATGAAAAGTGAGTTAAGAACCTGGTGGATTCACATTTTCTTCTTTTTTCCCTACCTCCTTTTTTCTCCTAGTCTACACCCATCCTCATCGCTTCTATTCATGTATTTAATTCAAAGGCAAAGAGCTATGAAGCCTCCATCAAGTGAAAAAAAATACGGATGAGATTGTTCAGCTGCCAAGTTCCAATCACCACCTGAATATTACCTAATTTCTCACGGAAGGTATGAATGTTTCAGGTTCAGTAGTGTCACAGAATGGCAAATCTCCTGAACTAGAAGTTCTCAAGAAGCTACCAAAGGAAAAAAATACATGTGATCTGTACAGGGATAGTCTAAATTAAAAAAAAAGGCAAACAAAAAAAAAAAAGAGCAGCCTTGCTTTCTCTATTGCCTCACATTGGAGCAATCAGACAGTGTTCCCTAGAAATATGAAAAGATGTATAGTGTATCTTAAAGTGAGTGAGATAATAAACCTATATAGGTGCTAAAGAGAAGTGAAAAAAATTCTGGGTTCTTTCCTCAAAAATATCTTCAACATTCTTTTCCTGGAGAGCACAGTAATTTTCTTAAGTATGTATTATTCTGACTGGTAATCAAAAAATAACTGAACTCTGGACAACAGCCTAATTTTTGTTCTGCTTCACATTTTCTGGCCCAGATAACGGGGAACATGACTGTTGTCATTAGTATCTGTGTTCCATCAACATCTGTATTTCCGCTGCTAAGATTGAGGATTCATCTGATATATCAACAGTACCATTGCCTTGGATACATGAAGCTGTGCACTTTTACTTTATACTATAGCATTTAAAAGTGATGTGTATATTTTAACATACTTCAGAGGATCTGTAATTATTTTCTCATGGTGCAGAATTTAATCCAGCTTTTTCAAATGTACATGGGCCAAGAACAAATGCTACGATGTACGGGACAAATACCGTCCTTTTAGTGTGTGAAAAGGCTAAGCAGTTTTTGGAAATTTGAACAAATTTTAAGGGCACTTTAGACATCCAGAGCTTAAAAAATCAGTTTCTATTACCATACCAATATGCAAATTATGTAAATTTTTGATTAAGAAAGTGGAAGGCTGGGGGTTTTTTGAGATGCTGTCTTCTATTGAAAGAATATCATAAATGAGACCAAGCAGATATCCACCTGCAGCCTAGGGAGTACCCCACGCCGGGGCAAGTGGATGCCCGAAGGAGGCTGTGACCCTGTGGGAAGCCCGCGCTGGAGCAGGCTCCTGGCAGGATGTGTGGCCCCGTGGGGAGAGGAGCCCACGCTGGAGCAGGTTTGCTGGCAGGACTTGTGACCCCGTGGGGGACCCACACTGGAGCAGTCTGTTCCTGAGGGACTGCACCCCGTGGAAAGGACCCACGCTGGAGCAGTTCGTGAAGAGCTGCAGCTCATGGGAGGGACTCACATTGGAGAAGTCCATGGAGGACTGTCTCCCGTGGGAGGGACCCCACGCTGGAGCAGAGGAAGAGTGTGAGGAGTCCTCCCCCCGAGGAGGAAGGAGCAGCAGAAATGACATGGTATGAGCCGACCGCAACCCCCATTCCCCATCCCCCTGCGCTGCTGGGAGGGAGGAAGGGAGAGAAATCGGGAGTGAAGTTGAGCCCAGGAAGAAGGGAGGGGTGGGGGAAGGTGTTTTTAAGATTTTGGTTTATTTCTCATTATCCTACTCTGATTTGATTGTTAATAAATTAAATTAATTTTTTCCCTAAGTCGAGTCTGTTTTGCCCATGACAGTAATTGCTGAGTGATCTCTCCCTGTCTTTATCTCGACCCAGGAGCCTTTCGTTCTATTTTCTCTCCCCTGTCCAGCTGAGGAGGAGGAGTGACAGAGCGGCTTTGGTGGGCACCTCGCGTCCAGCCAGGGTCAAACCACAACAGGTAGCCATATAATTTTTTTTACTGACTCATTAAAACATTGTTCTCTGGAAGTTCAGGTGTTGATTAGATCAGACAAATGTTCTGGTGGTGGGCAATCTGGCTGAAGAGCCTTTGTCTTTTAACAGCTGGCCTTGTTTTCTCATCTGAATTAAAATAAAAAAAATCTGAGGAGGTTCAAACCCCAGAGCATAACTAAGAGTTTGATGGGAGGTGGCAGGTTTTGTATTTACAAGTATGCATTACTTGCTGCAATACCAGCTAAACTGGCTGTGCTGCATTGTAGGAAGCAACCAGCCAGTGCCCTGAGTGGCCTATGGATTTGATAGCAGAAAAGCAGCCTTTCCCATCTAGGTTATAAGTTTGGGTTTGACCTATGTTGATAATGAAAGCTAGTCTCCCTAAAAGATGTTGATTATGTCAGTAGATAGGATTTCATATCACCAAGAAATAGTTACAGTTGTTAATGATTTATCTTCCATTGTGATGGATTAAGCAGAGAGACCAAAGATGCCACCATGTGAAGGAGTAGGAAATTCCATTTATCACTAGGTGTGGATTCCCCCAAACAAAAGGAAAGTGTAGCATAAATAGTGGATTTCTGTCTCCTTCCTACACAACTATCTTTAAAAATAGTTTTCTGTTCTTTATTTTAAGTGGAACACTTTTTTTATCTCATGTATTTCGAGTGGTAACTCTACTGTGTTCCCAGTTTTGGTCATCACTTGTCAATATTAGGGTTTTAGAATTGCAACTCTTCAGGTGGTACATCAAACGTGGTAAGAAAGTCTAGCAAATATATTTTATGTGAATGCAAATCTTCTGAAAAAAATCAGCAGCTCAGGAACAAAGGCATGCAAGATTACTAAAAGCATTGGAAAGGTATTACAAGTTACAGATTGATAGTAGTCTGCTAATTCCACTGCTAGAGTTATGGCCTGGACATAAATTGCTTGGGGAATAAAACAAAGGCTATGACTACTTTCTGTACATTGAGACTAAATTATCTCTTGGTATAAATTTCATTGAAACGAATGGACTTACTCTGTTAGTTAACCTGTATTACTCTGTCGGCTTTTCTACAACAGGCCGTGTGCTGGGAGAGCCATCTCGTATTACCTCTGCCGCCGTTTCCTGCAAAGAACAGAGAAATTTGTCTCAGCATTTAGTCCTCAGCATGTGTGTTATTTTCCAGAGTCTGTGTGCATTTTTCACTACCATTACACGTTCCCATCGCATAGCAGGAACTGCTGATAATTATCCTCTTCATTAATGTGGCTATTAGAGAAATTTCTAAACATGGCAAGCTGCTTAGTTTGTACATTTGATTCTTATATGTTTGTGCAGCCTTTTTGTTGACTGCACTGCAGGCCACCAGTTGTAGGAAAACCTAGGCTCCTATCTCAGGAAAGCATAGCCTGTCAGGTAATAAATTAGAAACTATTTAAATATTAACTAGATTATTTCTCATTTGCGTTCAGGAGGTGTTTAATACTGCGTAGCTCTCTACAGGAAAGGCCCTCAGCTAAATTCACGCCCAAAGTTCCTTCCCTCCATACCACAGGGTCTGGTATTCCTGACTGCATCATGGTTTTGCTGTGTCCATACAGTAAATTGATGTTGCATTTATTTACCGGTTACGGTACTGCCAGTATGGAACTGAATTTGGAACGCTTTTACACACCAATGGCTCCAGTGTGAAAGGTGAAATATAAACCTCAAATCTATCGTCAGGATTATTACATTAGGAGGTTGTATGGTTACAACTGAAGGAAACAAAGATAAGGATGTTTGCACTTGCATGTTTCAACTTAGTATTTTAATTGACTACCAAAATATATCAGGTTGTAATAGAACAGCCTTTACCTTCTCTGAAATCCTGCTGCTGTTCTGACAGGTTAGCTTTTCTTTGCAATGCATTAAAATACTGTTACCAATTTGGTAGTTATCATAAAAGACCTTTTCATCAAGAAAGCAACTTAAAACACCTGATTTAGTGAATGCTTTATGTGTGTAAGCGGCATTTCAATGGCTGTGGCATACAGGGATATGACACAGGTCAATTTTTACTTTAAATGTGAGCACTCTGCCACTTTGGGGGAAGATGGCCATAAGCACTGGGGACACAGGGGGAGCAGGCTTTGGGGGGCAGCAGCTGCTGGCTCCAGCTCCTCCTCGTTTCTGAGCTGGAGGGAGCGGCATTTCCCAATGCACCCTACCTACCACCTTGGTTCCTCTGTCATTGGCACCAGAGGACCAAAGCCCACGGCAGGTCCCGCCGTGTGAGCCCACCTTTTTTTCCCTGGTAAGCCAGACCATTGGGGAAGGCAGTGCATGTCCCGTCATGCCAACAAGGTGCAAACAGGATGGACACTCGTATTCTGAAATTAGGGTCTGCTCTCAGACCTACAGACTGGACAAAGCTGGCCAGAGGAGAAGAGAGAGGTGTTACTGAGGAGAAGGAAGAGATCCTTAATCTCTGTCGGGCTTGCGACCAGACCCTTCCCTTGCTTGAAACACTCCATGTAAAGCAAGCACCAGCTTGCTGTGGCTCAAGGCCTAAATGCCCTCAATGGAAAAAATAAGGATGTTTTATCAATTCTAGCAATCAATTATTTTAGTTATAACTAGAGGAGGCACAACATTTTCAGATGGTAATGTGACTTTTGGAAGTACCTCTGTCATTTTGGCACAGTACATGTTTATAAACATTTACCTCAAAGCCGCAAGACTATTTTTGTCAAATGATGTCAGACCAGTCGAGGGCCTGGCAGTCCCTTTCCTCCCTGGCTATTCACCATTTTCTCACACAGTATCTAAGATCCCATTTGTTTCTCATTTTAATCCTGCCGGCACCTTAGTCCATTTTTATTCCACCCGCAGCTCGCGGGTTCCCCGGGCCGTCACTCAGGCCGCTGCTGGAAAGGGCCCGCAGGCAGGGGCAGCGGTGGGACCCCGCCGCAGGCTCCCTGACACTTGGCGTCCACCTCCACCTCGCCCCCAGCCGCGTCTACGCGGAGCCCCGCCTGCCTTGCGCGCGGAAGCTGCCTCCGCCGGCTCCCGCCCCGCCCGCCGGTCGGGCCGCCTGCGCACAGCTCCCAGCGCCAGGGGCCCGGCCCGTGGAGGAGCGCTGCGCCGCCGACTGCGCGTCCGCCGCCAGGGGGCCGCGATGGCAGCGGGGGGGGGCCGCGGTGGGGGGGGGGGCGGAACCCAAGTGCGAGTTCCCAGGGCGACGGGTGGTCGCGCCGTGACATCAGGGTGTTTCCCGGTGACGTCAGGAGGCTCATGCGCAGTGTCGCGGCGGCGATTCTGGGTGACGTCACGGGCCGGGCGTGACGTGCCGGTGGCGCGGGCCGCTGGGAGCTGGGGGATCTGCGCTCGCCCCCCTCCCCCCTCCCACTACGGGTCGCGGCTGGGGGCGTCCCGGCGGCGGGGACGCGGCTCCCCCCTCCCCCTCCCTCGCCCCAGCGCTTCGATCCAAGATGGCGGCGCTGAGCAGCGGCAGCAGCGCGGAGGGGGCCTCGCTCTTCAACGGGGACATGGAACCCGAGCCGCCGCCGCCCGCGCTCGGGCCTGCTACGCGGGGGGCAGCGGCGGCAGCGGCGACCCGGCCATCCCGGAGGAGGTGAGGCCACACGGCGGCTGCGGCGGCCACCCGCCCCCCGCCGCCGATCGCGCCCCCGCCCCCTCCGCCCGGCCCTCACCCGGGGGCCGCCGCGGGCCCGGCCGGGGCGGCGGCGCGGGCTCACCGGGCCCCACGGGGTAGGGTGAGGCGCGGGCCGCCGCCGGCGGGGATCCCCGCTCTGGGGAGGCCCCGGCCTCCTCCCCCCTCCAGCGGCGGGGGCGCCGCTCGCTTCAGCCGCCGCCGGTGATGCGGTGTCGGGCGGGAGGCTCCGTGCCTCGCCGCGGCCTCGCTCCTGCAGCACACCCCCCGGCGCCCGCAGGTAGACGGGGCCCGTGCCCGCTGTCCCGGGGGCGGCCCGTGCTGCCGGGAGGAGGCGGCGCGCCCGGACCTGCGGGGGCTGGGGGCCGGGGCTTCCCCCGCCCCGCGGTGCACCGGGGGAGGGGTGGCGGTCGCGGTCTGGTTTCAAAAAACCACCTCCGTGCCCCTGCTGTCACGCTTGCTGTTACCTGGCGGCTGTGGCCGGCAAAGCTTTTGCGTGGGGGTGTTGTAATCGGTTCCCCCCGGTGGTTTTGAAACACTCGAAATATATGTTAAAAACAGGGTTGGGTACGGTTCCTGTTGTGGATGTTGGCCTGGCTCGCCGTTTCTGCACGAGGAGTCTGAGGAAATGAACGGCCAGGGCACTGTGCAGGCGTTGAGGGTGTCAGGCCTCTGGTTTGTGTCTCTCTTACATACTTCCTGTGTTTTGGGGCATATTACTTAACTTCCCAATCCCACCGAGAGCGAGTGGTACTACCTGTTTTGCTAGAGGTAAAGTGTGAGTTGTTAACGCTTCTGAAATGTGTTCAGAAGGTGGAATAAGATGTGCCGTAACAGCGCAAGGTATTTTGTAGATTTGATACTGTAGGCATCGAAGTCAGAACAAATTGCCAAATGCCATGCATCACGTCTGTTCTGGAAGTAAATACAGATGCCAGAAGCTCTGCCGCCTTGTTCTGAGCGTTAGTTGCTGAAGATTATTTCAGCTCAGCTTTCCCGAGCGTGTCTGTGTAATCAGTACAGGACCTCTCATCTGTGAGCAGAGTCTTGCTGCCCTGTGAGGTGCTGAGCCCACCAGGTAACGGCTCCTGGCTGCTTCAGGAGGAGAGCCTCCAGCAGGGAAAATGAGCTGGCTTCGATCATCAGCTCACAGAGGGTCCAGTTTGGCTTCCAACTCACGAGAAAAAGACTCTTTTTATCCATTTTATTTATTAATAGCATAGTGGATTATAGTGAAATTAATGAGTTGAGAAGTTTGAGAAATATTAGAGCTCATGCTGGGTAGACGGCCAGAAAGGAGAAATAGGGAAGGAGTCTGCCCCTATTGATGCTAGTGAGAGGTGAGATTGATTCTCTCATCTTAAGGAGCTACTGCCTTACTTACTGAAGGCAGGCAAAACTCAGCAGTATACATGTATTTTACACCTAACCGGCAGGGTGATTAAGTGCTTTGAGTAATGCAAGTCCAGCCTTAACTTTCCTGAGTAAGGAGAGACTGTCAACTGGTTGAGAAACCTAAATACTTAAAGAGTGGTGGGCTTTAACAAATGCTTTCTTTCAGCGCCAAAACGAGGTTAAAAAGCTTCTTGCTGACTTTTGTCACTCAGTTTGTGCTGGTGCAGCTGTGCATGGAACTGAATTTCTCAGTTATTTCTGTCATAAAAAACCCAAATCTCTGTGGAATTATTTCAATAACTGGTTTATATTGTGGCCCTAGAAACAGAAATATCAATACAGCCGAGTTGGGTAAATAAACTGCAGTGCAAGAGAGAGGAGAGGGAAAGCAGTGGCAGGAGGCAAGAATTTTTTAAAAAAACAATTTTCATACCAAGGGGGATGTTTGTAAAACTGCCGTAAGTCACTTGAACTTCAAAAGTGGTTTAGCCTGTGTCAGTCATTAGATTTGACTCCAAATGCTAAATTACATAGTAGTTGCTTCTCCTCCTGCCCTGAATATCTTACATCTCTATATGAGAGGAGAGAGAGAGAAGTAGTCTGGTATCTAGAACATCTGCCAACCAGAGAGGTTGGTACGTTGCAATTATGAGTGCATATATTCAAGGTTAGAAAGTGTGGGGGGGTATTCGTGTGTTATTTAAAAACAAACTTCTTATACATTGGAAATACTGAAACACACAGGTCTAAGGCAGAACTGATGCTAGAATTTTGATTTTCTGATGTGGTTTTGTTTTTTAGTTAGCTAGTTCTTCCTCAAGTCGTAAGTAATTAAACTTTGTTTACTGTATAAGTGCAGCTATTACTTCGTCTAAACGTGTGCTTTTAGTAAAGTTCAAGACCAAAAAATTGCTGATACAGTTAAAATGGAAACTATCCTTAATACTAAAACAAGCCAACCTAAAGTGTAGTGCAAATTCGAAGTGACATAAGTCAGAAAAACACTGAAGTACTTCTAACTGATTCATGGCTCGAATGCAAGTACATTCTACAACACTCTAGTGTTTTGTTTCATTCCTTCAAGACAAGGTAAATTTAAGCTTTAAAAGTAACCTTGCTGTGGAAGCCTGTCAAGGAGCATAACTTCACTTACTTTGAGGAGATACCTGGAAAGGTTTTAGTTCCCTATAATCTTTGGGAACTGCCGTCCTGATTTCCAGAAGGAAAACCTTCAGTTCTATACTCAGTTTCTAGTTTTAAAAGTGGGGTGGACAAGAATCTCTGACAGACCTTGAAGTAGTCTTACACAACCTTGTAAGTTGGAGCCCTCTGGTAAAGGAGGTATTCTGTATCAAGATCGTAGTCGAGTGCTTCTGTGTTGGTTAAAACTACATCAATGTCACTTACGAATTCAAGGGTTGGGGTTTTGAAAAACAAGTTTAAGCCGTATCGTTCAACTCACAGCCAGTTTTTAATCAAATAGTGAATTTAGTTCTTTGGGAGTTGCGTCGGTAGCTTAACTGCTGATGCTAAAAATCTGCTAATAATGAAGTCATTACATAAGAGTATAATAATTGCTAAAGCATTTTTTTCTGTATTACAATTCAAGATTAGTAGGAGTAGCTGCACATGCACTGATATAGTACATTTAGGAAATAGGTGCTTCTTGGAGGCATAAAGATTTGAAAAGGGTAGGGGCAAGTGAATTTAGCAGAAATTTTCCTCTTCTGCTCACCGTTCAGTTGCTGGTATTGGGAGGCCTAGGAAGAGTGCTGGCGTCCGGAGGCACGTAGGTTGGCTTCTTCCCAGGATGAATTCTCGGGACAAGAGATTGTTTGGATGAAAGGTTTTCAGAGTATTACAGGGTTTTGATACAGGGAGGAGTGTGTGACAGCTGGGAGGAAAGGCTGTTCTTGTTGCTAGAGATTATTTACACCAATATTAAATAATTCAAATGGGATTTTCTGTACTCAGAGCTTTGTGCCCTGAACTGCTCTTTGGAAGACAAAAATTACTTTGAAGGTTGTGAAGTGAGGGCCTGAGCTGTTGGACGGTCGATCGTTTTCTAGGTGGCAATGCTGGAATTTATCCTGCGTGAATGTTAGTTATATATTTAGAAACCTTAATCTTATAAAACAGATTTAAGAAGAATAATAAAAATGCATGGAATGAAAAGGCGCCTCTAACCTTATAATGTGAAGTAAGTGGTGGGTTCTGGTAAAGTAACATATGTACACCAAGAAAAACTGAGATTGTATTGTTGCATAACATTTAGGGAACCTATTGTGCTGGGAATTAGAATAACTTTCTGTTTAAGTTTCTCTTTCTTGAAGAGTTTACAATTAAACGTGCTACTTATTTGGAGAGTTGAAACGATATAAGCATTTTTTACTTCATTGCTTTTGTAGTTTGGGGAATACGTTTTATGTTGAATCTCAATTATGTTTCATTGCATTTGCATTCAGTGATTGAGCTAACTTTATGGTCTGTGAATGACATCCTATTTAATTGTGAGGAGAAGTTAAACTTTAGCTACAAGATGCTTCGTATCCAGCTAATACTCTGCAGGAGATATCTCAAAAGATAAGTGAAATAATTCTTTGTTTTGCACAGCAGAGGAAAGGCTTCAGCCGAATACTATGTCTGACTTCGGGTCACAGCTTCAAAAAAATACATGGTCTCGCAGGGGAGAGTCTAGAGAAGAAGAAGAAGAGTGATCTGAAGTCTAGAAGATCAGAGCTTTGAGGAAAGACTGCAAAAAAATGAGGTTATTTAAAAACAAAACAGAAGTTGTCAAATCTGTTGCAAAGAAGAATGCAAATAACTTGTTCTCGAGGCTTGTGGCAATTACTACCAGAAGTAGCGAGTTTAAATGGTAGCAGAGGAGATGGTTTCACATTACTATTAGACCTTTTCTTCCTGGCTAAGGATAGTGAAGCATGAAAATAGCCTTTATTAACTTATTTATAAAATGTCCATAATTCCATCACCTCCACAGGCAAACGTATGTCAGGAGTGATGGGGGAAGGTTGATCCAGGTGTAGAAAAGACAATGACTTTGAAACCTCTCGTCTTTTTTCCTTGGGCTTTTTATGATTTATTTGTGGCAAGGTAGATCGAACATTAGAACACAACCTTGAAATACTTGAGTTTAGTGGGGATATTAAAGAGATTTCTGCTTATGATGTTTTTCCCAAAAGGCAATAGCATTAACAGCTCTGTCCTGTGGTAGCTTGTTTGATTACACAAAACTTGCTTAATAGAGTAGTAGCTGCTTCTGAAAAGTTTTGATGTCTCGGAAGGCTTGTTTCTTGTCTCTGTGGATATTGGCAAACTGGCTGGATACAAAGTGTTTGGTACTGAGTTTTTTAATTTATGTTGTTACTTAAGCCACTAATGCTATTGCCATTTGTATTTTGTTGTAGCTGTTAAACTCAAAGACCTCTTATTTTTAAAGCTGTTCTATAATATCCTTCTTGACACTTGTTTAGGCAGGAAAGGCAATTTTTGTTGCATGCAGTTAAAAATACTGTAGACCAAATGAGATGGTTTTTTTATGGACATATCTTTTGATGGTAGCTATTTTTTAAAACAAACTGGGAAAAAAACATATGTCCTTAAAGCTCCAATATTTCCCTGTTTTTTGTTATTTTGTAACAAATCTGTGGTTCAGTTTTATTAATTGTTGTATCTATAGAAAATGTGACTTCTTGAAATATTTTGGAGGGAATTTCAATTAGAAGGAAATATATTTTATTTGTACTTCCAAGGGAAACAAAAGAAGGTTTCAAATAATCATGAAACCGCTAATTCTCTTCCAATCCAGCCTTACAGAGAAGCCACTTCAAGTTTAAGAGTTTTTTAGCGACGCTTTTTGGCCGAGCGTAAGTTTTATTTTCAGTTTGAACGAGTCACTTTTGAAGGGCGGTGTGATGTAGGGTGTAGCAGAAATGCTCTGTCATAACCGTAGTCCCTAACGGTTGATGCTGCTCCTCTCACTGCAGTTACACTGAGATCACTCGAATGGTGCTCTCCCACCAGGGGGGAAGGTTTGGCTGTTTGCTCTGCCTGCGCCCGGCCGCTCAGACAGGTCTGTTCCCTTCTGCCAGCTTAGTACGACGTAGGTCCTTTCCTGAGTTGATTCGACTCAGTAGCGCTGAAGAAAATTGTCATCGCTTTGGCTGGGTTAGTTTTCTGTAAACGGAAATCTCCTCAACACGGCACCCAGTGAGCTCCAAACTCTTGCGAGGTAGGAGACAAAAGAAATGTGGGTAAGGGGAGTAGTGGAATATAGTAAGGTTCCCCACCCTCCTTTTTTTTTTTTTTTTTTAAAAGATTATCTTTGTCCCATGAAACTCACTGGCCTTCATTTTTTTATATTTGAATGAGAAGTCTTGTTCAGCTGAGGCTTCCTTAGCTGGACTTGTCCGGTTTAGATCCTGACACGTTAGATCTTTATGGTCTTGAGCTTCCCGTGCTAGGTTGTAACAATCTTAATTGGTCTCTCTGGATTGCTTCTGAGCGTACCTTCACAGAAATTGATAATGCTGTAGTTTTGCCAGTGTGCAGGGATGTGAAGGTCCTCTGTGAGCTTCTTGTATAGTAAGTATACGTTTCCAACAGCTTTGACCACGTGAGAGTTCTAGGCCCACTATTTAGGTTTTTGAGGTGTGAGATGGTTTTTGTAATTTTCAACTGTTCACACATTTGTGAAAACAGCTACTTTCTCATAGCTGGTGCAGGATACAGAAGTCGGTACGCATGTACATGTTTCTTTGCTTCAGCTTTTTTTATTCCAGTTGCTCTTGAGCTTTTGGGTGTACAATGGAATCCTCCTAATCTTCCCTCCTGTGCACAGCTTCTTTCCAAAACCATGAAATACGTATTTATGCAACTGATTTCCTCTTCTGTGGTCAGTGCTAAAGTTAAACAAGGCTGCTTGATGCAAAATTACATGCCTTTTCTTCTTTTTTTTTCCTGTTTAAACCCCTTGCTGCAAGTGTTGGCTTGTACTCCACCTTTTTAGCACTTGTGTGTTTTGAAGGAGCAGCAACAGTGCCTTTCTTTATTCTGTTTCTGATGACATTTTATGAATGTGGACCCTAGCAAAAAAGGGTGAAACAGGCAAAGGTCTAGTTTTTAACTATTCCCACTGTCCAAAGGTGCTGTCAGTTCAGGCAGGAGTTTTCAGGGAACGGTGCTGCCAGCTATCATCCCACCATGACATCCCCAACCAACATGAACGTTAAAGATCAGAAAACAGAACCTGTGCTCTTTTCAAAATGGAGCTTGTTGTGCAGTGCAGGTATAGTGCTCGGTATCAAATGAATTCTCCACACTATTGATATTGAATTCAGGAGATCATAGGACTGTGTTTGGGCACTGAAGGAAGCTTTTATTTTTCTAGGGTTCTGATCAAGTGAAATACTTCTGTGGGTTCTCACGGTATACCGCATAAAATTTAGTATGAAGAGGCAATTCAATTTCTACATGAAGGGTACCAACTTTCTTTAAAATCTTCTTCTAGGAGGCAAGCAAGTAAGGTTGTTAATGAACAAAATGTACTTATGTTTAAAAATGTGTGCATAACTAAGCGGCTAGGAATTTTTTACCGAAAAAAGGGGGATACTAGCTCTAGTATCTTCATCTGTTATGTAGTGAGGCTCCTTAAACAGTACAGTTATTAGTAAGGCTGTTGTTAAATGCACTGATAAGTAGTAAATACTTTTCAAATGCAGTTACATTGTGTTCAGTCAGCATTTTCTGACACTTGGAGCACAGACGTGGTAACTCTTAATTTCTTTTTTTTTTTTACTTCAGATAAAGGGATTGTTTTGAGAGTAGGCATTTCTGAAGTCTGATTAGTGTGTCTTGGTTTTTTATCTCTCTAGCACTAGTTATTCACTAATGGTGTTTGAAAAGCACTATAAAATCAACATGAAATAAAATACATCGTTATGACTTTAAGAAGCTGGTGGTATCTAGGTGTTTGAAACTGGATGCTTGTATATTGGTGCCTCAGTCTTTGAACTGGTTTTGTAAATTTATTCATTAAATTTAATAGGTCAAACATTCTCTTTAATTAGTTGTAAGTAATGTAGGTTTAAATGTAAGTCTTTAGCATCATCTGAGGGTAGCTTTCAGAAAGGATTTCTTTAAGTATTCTCATAATTTTGCTAGAATACAATTTGTAAGTGCTAATAAAGTCTCTTGTGATGTTTTTAAGCTTATGTACATCGTTGAAAATTGATGTAACTTTTCCAGTCTCTCAATTCAGTAGTTATACGTTATAAGTCTTGCAGCAGGTTTTATGTACTAAATAGTTCTCCAATTTGATCAGCTGAAGTTTGACTGAGTCAAATGAAAGTATCTTTTTCAGCGGGGGGTCAGTTTTCTAAACTAGGTGATTGTTTTCAACATCCTTCTATGGTAGCTGTTGTATCTAGGTTTGGATGATTTTTTTTTTTAAAAACTCTCCTACCTCTACAGTGAGTGGCAAGGAGCCAATTCTGCCTTTAAATTATTTCATTTTTCATGTTGGTACTAGGGTTACTAAGGCAGCGTGGTCTGCTGAATAGAACATAGAATGTGGTTTCTGTGGCAGTTTCTATTTGTGACTGTTTTCTCTGATTTGGAGCAAATTACTTGTGTTTTAAAAAAAAAAAAAATCAAAAGGAAGTACATTTGCTCTGTTTCAGGTTTGAGACCTGTTTGTGATAAAAATGGGATACCTTAGTTACTTTATTGGATCACAGATATTTCTGAACAAACAGAATATATTTTATACTTGACTAACAATTCTAGCTGTCTCTTACATTTTCAAACCAGTTGGTAGAAAACACATGCACAGTGTAGCAATAGTTTAGTTGTGGAATATTGCAAAGTGTACAACAAATTATTTTATGGATTCATAACATGAACTTTTAAATAGGTGCTGATTATCTTTTCTGGATAGTCTAATTAATTGTGTACTCTGGCAAGGAGAGAGCAGAATAAGTTCTGTAGTTCAGCTGAGACTGAGTTTATTTGTTTTGTCATTTTAATTAATGTGACCCAAGCTGTGTAAGAGCTCTGCTTGACTAGCATTTGCTTCTTATAGGCAATTATTGTAATTAGCTGGTTGGCTGCTTGCTTTCCATCACAAATATGACTTGTCTTCAGCTTAAGGTGTGGAGAAATAGTCTGGTGTATGCATGATAGTATTTTTTTTAAATTTTGCTGTTGTATGGATTTAACACATTGAAAGTCTGTGGTAGTTACCTCTCTAAAGCAAATTGCATTCTTAAATAAGCTAGGAAATCTGGATAGGTTTTTTTCTCCTGTTTGTTTTTTTTTTTCTTTCAAAACCTGTTACAGTCTAGGGAAGTTGTTAAATTCAGAAATGTTACAGTGGATTGTACGAGAACTTGATCTGTGCATGATCCTCATGACTACTGAATTAGTACCAAAGTGAATAAAAGAGACTAGTAGTAATGCAACACAAAAGCCTTGAGGAATGTGGAATTAAAGATTTGGTTAGATCAAAGAAAGCCATGCAACTGGTGGTTAACGATTTAAATGAAGGATACAGACACCTCTTATTTTTCACGCTCTTCTGTTCTACTGTGGTAGAAAACATTTGTTAACTTTCCTTTTTATAGTGCTTGGAGGCAAATTCTACTTAGCAGCCAAGATGGCAGGTGATGGAAAAAGTGGGGAATGAAAGAATTGAAACTTAAACAGGAAGGCTGCTGCTTTATGGTAGCCTGAATCCATCCAACTGCGGGCTATAGAGAGGAAATGTGACTTCTTGCACCGGCTCAGGTGGTCACTGGGTCCTTTGCCAAGCTGTTTCAGCACACTAGATCGGCAGAAAGCTAACCTTGACAAAGAGAACCATTTTCTGCTTGTTTAGCATACTGAAATGGTTCAGCCAAAGGTTTAAGTTCTGGAGAAAGAGTAAGGAAGGGAGCAGGGGTAAATAGCCAAGGACAAGACGATAATTGCACCCACCTTCTAGGTTGGTATAAGCTGCAAAGCAGCCACTGCCTAAGGCTCTTGGTGACTTTGTTCTTACAGAGAAACTGCTTGGTTATGTTACAAGGGTAGATTTTATTGAGCTTTATCCTTTATCATTTATCATTGTATTTAAAAAAGTACTTTTAAACACTTGTAAGAAGTAAGGAACATTTGAAATCTCAATTCCTTTTGTTAAAGAGGAGGCAACTTAAGAGGCAAAGGTCTGACAGACTGAAAGGCTATTTATTCTGCTTTAAGAGTAGAGCTGAATGATGAGCAATTCGATTTGTGTTTAGAATTAAACAAAGGAAAAGACATAGATTACTCTCAGTTGCAACTGATGGTTTGCAAATAAATGAGAGATGCAAGAATATTAAGTAAAACTAAGTGTTAGTAATACCAGGATTTTGTGTGGTGGAAGTCCTCTGGTAAAGAAAGTCTTTATGAATGTGATTGTCTTAGAGTCACAGAATTAGTCTTCCACTTACTTTTCCAGTAGAGTTTCTGCTGCTAACTCCTCAACGATGATACTCTGATACTTGAGTGTTATGTTAACTTGGTCAGATGTTTCCTAGTTTTTTGGAGTAGGGAGCGAGTTGTTGGGTGTTTGGTTTTGGTGAGGGTTTTTTGCTTAACCAGAACAGTGTCACAACAGACAGTTGAAAACCTGCATTACTGGTTACAGGGGGTTAAGGATTGGCCTTTCCTTCCTAAAAAATGTTACCTGTTAAATGGAAAATAGTTTTCATCTTGAAGTCTTTTTAGTATTTTAGTAACTGCTGTGCTTACAGCAGATGCCTGCTGATCACATTACTGTATTAGCTGACCTAGTTATGATCCCAGTCATCAGACAGGATGGTACAAAAAATGTTGTACCTCTTCTTGAGGATTTTCCTTCTTGAACGTACTATTATACATCTTCACCAAGGCCATTCTTCATCAGTCTAGAAAGATAGGTTCATAGATTTTTGTGGAAAAAGAGATACCGGATCCTTTTTCTCTTGGCTACAGTAACTTCTGTAGATATTGTTGTCCATAACTTATTTACTATTCTGTGGTTGTAATTTTACCGGACTCATTCTGAACTGTCTAGCTAGCCAACAATGAAAATACACTGTCCAAGTTCATATCTCAGACATTGTAAAGGAGCTGCGATAAAAATGATTCACCAACTTTAATAAAAAGTGGGGGACGATAAACTAGGAAAGGCAGCCTCAATGCTGATGTTCATGTCACTTGTGTAAACTCTTATATGAAACCCATTGCAAGCTGGTTTTCAATTCAGTAAAGTTTTTCAGCTGTTAGGGTTTTTCATACTTGTTTAATAAAAAGTTTAACTACACTGTTGAAAATGTGGTAAGCATGAAGAGCCACCAGAGAGTAGGAAAATGCAAAAATTAACACGGTAGATGTACAAGTTGAGAGAAGCTTCCACTGAGAGATGGAGAAGAGCTAGAGCCTGAAGTATAGGAAGAAAGAAAGGACTGTCCTTCCCACCACATGTGCACGTTCCAGCAGATGACTGCAGAAAATGAGAAGCAAGCTTTGTCAAAGGCAAGAAGACTAGCACCGTTCAAGGTTGATGAGGGGGGGAAAGTAGCTCAAGAAAAGGTATCAAAATGTGAGGAAGAGGTAACAGTGATTTTCAGCAAAGAAACTGGAAAAGGCAAACTCTACGTCTTGACATGTGAATGCTGAGGTGGGGTGCCGAGTTATTAACCCCATTCATACGTCCTCTTGCCTCTCTTACACTCTAACACTGCACTTTCAGGTTAGTTAAGACATTAGTCCAGCTAAGAACGATCTCATACATAAGAGCTTTCTAAAGCATTTTCTGACAAAGTGAATACTAGCTCAGTGGACCAAACAATTGAATTGATTGTGTAAGAAAGAAGCCTGAAGGGACTGGTTAGAATAGTATTGGATAGGTATTGATGATTTTGTCCTCCTTATAAACAGTTTCCAAATCAAATGCTTAATTATTTTTTTTTAAATTACCTAGTTGGTTCTATCAAAGTATTCTCCATCATCACCAAGTGTGATAATCCAAATGCAGGACATGCTCTGCCTGGACAAATAATGACTTTTTTTTTCTTTACAGAATAGATTTGAATTCTCAGGTGTCTTCTACCAAATGTGAATCCTACGGCTTAGAGTTGGGATGTGCTGCAAGATTTGAGTACTGATGCCAGGTGCAAAAAGTATAAAAGATAGTTTGCTTTGTGCTGTCTCAGGCACTGCGTATATTAACAAGCAGCAAAGGATGCGAAAATAACTTTGTGGCTTATAGCTTCACATTTGTGGAGCCGTAGTCTTCCCCGAATAGAATGGTTTTAGGCTTCTACTGTATCTGGCTTGCCTCTGGCTTGAAATAGGTCATCATCTTTATTACATTGCAAGGGAGTGCTTATTTGCAAAATTAATGCACAATTACCCACAATAGGCAGATACAAGTTGATATATTCCAGTATATCTGGAATATTTCCAGTCTTCTGGCTGCCTGTGTCCATGTTAGCCTGCGTCAGCTTCCTTGTGTCAGCAGCACTAAAAGGAGAATCAAATTTAATCTCTTGTGATAGAGAATAACCTTAACCTAATGCTACCAGATAGGACAGAAAAATTTATTTGAGGCTTTTTTTGGAAAAATGATAAGGTTATCCAAGCTGTAAAGGATTCATTACTTTTTCATGGAACTACGATGAAACAGTGTGTCTCAAATAACCATGCTGCTTCTTGTGGGAAGGGACTGGACTTGCATGCGGACAGTACTAGGTGTATTGCAGATTTCCTTCAGAATACCTTAAGATATCTAGCAACTGTCTCGTAGGCTGTCATCGATTTTTGTATTTCTGCAAGATACTTGGCAGTTGTGGTTTTATGGTTTCCTACAGGTGTGGCGTTTCATAAGTGTAGTGGAGTGCTCATAAGAGTAACAAAAAATAGGTCTGTTCTTTCTTAATAACCAGCAGGCTTCTGCAGTTTTCTTTTACTTCTAGAGAAAACGTGAATAAAGTGTGGATAAAGGGATTACTCTGAGATCTTGAGGAAGGAATGGTATGTGTGTACGCCTTTAACTTGAAAAACTTGGGTTTATTCTGTTGTCTAGGAACAAGCTCTTTTATCCAGAACTGATTGCTAAAAGGATTCTATATTTCATGTTTTTGCTGTCTCTGTTGTAAGGTAGTTCTTTGCTGCTGTTCTGGAATGTATGTGCTTATGGGGAACGAGACACTTGCTAAAATCTTAGGCAATTTTTGTACACTTAGGTTTTTATTGGACAGTTGAAAGAAACCCATACGTCTGTGAGTGCTGCTGAACTCGAGATTTAATTCTTAAGAACCTAGTGTTTCAGGTTTTTTCCACAGAGATGATGGGGATATGTCTTGGCTCAAAGCCTGCAAGGCTGGGCTGCTGCACATGATGTAAACTTAGCTGAGCTGAGTTAGCTGAACAAGCAAGTCTGTGAGGAGAAAAGACAGGCTGAAGTTGCTGGTTCTGCTGGCTGTGTAAGTGCAACAGGTATGGTGTATTTTTTGTGAGGCGGAAGCTGTGGGTACTGCGGTGTGCAGAAGCAGACATCCTCGAGTCACATGAGGTCACTTGCACAGAGCAGTAGTTCTGAATTCCAGTTAGGAAAAGGCTTGAGTTCCTTCAATTGAATTGAAGTAGTCATAGATCCTGCATAGTAGGATGCAATATACTTGCACAGGGGTTGATTCTCAAGGAGCTAGCTAGTTAAGGGTTGCTCTGGACCACAAGAAACTGTATATAAGCATATTCACTGATGTGGGAAGCCAGAAGGTAAGTTTTCTGTTAGTAAAAATAAGTAGAAGTTGCCACTTAAAGGGAAATTGTGAAGCTTGGAAATTTGCCATGGCATATGTGTTCTGTGCGTACTTGGTTCGGGATAGAACATGCTAGTCAATACTAGATTTGTGAAAGTTTTTTCAGCTTGTCGGAAGAGTTTTGATGAATATGGCGCACACAAAATAGGTTTTCCATTTCTGTGAGCAACAAGTATGATTTCTTGCTATGGTTGACTTTGATAAATTTCCTTCTGCCTTCAGCATACTTTTAACTGTGTGAATAGCCTTTCTAAGATGATAGAAATCCATATTAAGTTTGCCTGTAAGATTCACTTGTGGAAAGGCTCCTGGTTTAATGCACAGATCTATAGTAGGTAATTCAGGGCACCATTTTCAGCTCCTCTGAGCAATGTTGTCTTCCATTAGACTTTAATTTCCGCTTCTTCAGGTGAAGACATTTTTACCATAGCCTGGCAGTTGGCAGTAAGTTTGTGTGTGTGTTAATTTTATTCATTAGTCACTCAATTTTGCTCTTGTCATGATACTAACTTAGAAGATTTCTGCCCTCGTTAGAGGCTGTTTGATTCTCTTGCCAACATCTCCTAAATAACATGCTTCCATTGTGCATATTGCTATTGCTCAGTTATATTTGTTATTCTGTATCTTTACTGTGAGAGAAGAGAGAAGCAAGGTTGTGGTTATGGACACAAAATAGAAAATAACATATGAGCAAGGAAGTTATTCATGATCAATCTTCAAAATGTGTTTGGAAACTCATCTGACAGGGGTTCATTCTGCTCAGCACTGCTGAGGCCACACCTGGAGTGCTGTGTCCAGTTCTGGCCTCCTTAGTATAAGAGAGACATGGACATGCTGGAGGGTCAGAGTGAAGGTCTACAAAGATGATTAAGGGTCACCTTCTCTATTGCCAGGCATTTAAGTATAGTAAATTGTTGATACTGGTTTGTGGTACAGTACGTGTTGAGGAAGACTTTTTGGTGGGTAAAATTGCCAGAATGACCAAATAATAGAAGTTGCATTAAGTACTAATGAAACCTGTTTCTGAAGGTAATCCTGAGATGATTCCTTAGTTTGCCAGGAATTTCCTGTATACACACCCAGGTTAACAGCATGTTAACCAGTTACACAGTAACTGAACATCCTAAACTCTTATATTGAACAGGTTAATTGAAATAGTGTTGATTCAAGCTTGTTCTTTTCACCAAGCATCCAACTAGCTCTTGCCATCTTAGGAAAAATTAGCAAAATACAGAAACCCTTCTCTTTGCTGCTGGTTGACAGTCCTAGCTTCAATGTGATAAATTGATTGCAAGTTGCGAAGCACGTTGACTTCCACTGTTGCCTCAAAGGAATTTACATACAGAATACTTGAATAACACACTCTGTGGTGTCCCCCTGCTCGCCTCACTCTTTGTAGTTTGGGTTGCTTGTTCGTGAGCAAACTATTTTTGCTTGACTGTAGTTCTTGATGAAATTTTGTTCTGGTATCTGTTCTAAAACTTGGGCTAGAAGTGAATCAATTATTAGTTTACTTAGGAAATTGCTGACAAATAACTGATGTCTAGAATTAAAAGGGGTAAATAAGGTGGTGTGCAAAATGTGAGTTCTGTATTTTAGAGTTTGTTTCTTTGTGAACATCTCAAGTTACGTAGTAAAACTTGTTTTGATCCAGCTCGGATTGGATCCTATTGTTGGTGCCTACTTTACAATATGAAGTTATTTGCACCTTCTTTTAAATGAGGTAGGTTGTCACAATTTGTAAATCCAGACCTGTTCTTGAGGCTGTGTATATTACAATCAGTGAAACAGAAAAGAGTTAAACTGAAAAAGGTAACAGGAACTTCAAAATCCCTTTGGAAGAAGCACTGTTTTATTATCTTCATTCTTCCATCCTAGGTCTAATAACTTTGACGCAATAATTTTTCCTGATAAATAGTCTGAGTAACAGTGCCTATGAAGAAGAGATTCTTCTCTCTTCCTCCCTCTTCCCCCACTATAAATTTCTGACTTTGGTTGGACTGAGGTAGCTTCTTAAATCACTGTAGCATTATTGTTTTAAATGTTTGGGTTTGTACTTCGCTGCCTTTTTAGATATAATTAGGATTCATAATACTGTTTACCTACAATAGTCTCAAAGTCCTAAAATTACTCTTTCAGGATGTTGTGAAGAATGAGTAACAACCTGAGTTGTTTCATAGTACAGTGCCATAAGTCATCTCTGTGCTCTAGAGGTAAATGTCTTTTTCAGATCATGTCCAAGGTCTGTAAGAAAACTTGCAGGGTAGACCAAGTATTGAAGTCAGGGTTAGAAGTGCTCTTTAAGATCAAGACATCCTCTTCCCAGCCATGCAAAAATCCACTAGGTCTAGGTTTTGTGAATGTTGTTTACGCAGATTGCTTAAGGTTTGATAGAAGAACTCCTTCACTAAACTTTATACTACGTAAACTGGGTTGCAGAGTCTTGCAAGGAAAATACTTAATATGGTTTTGATAAATGTGAAAAATAAACTGTTCTTTAAACTTGTTTATTCAATGATTCCTGAATTTTAAACCCAAATTTAATTTTTCTCTGTTTATCTCAGAAGCAAGCTGTGTATTAATGAGAGTGGATGAACAGGATAGCTTTGTGCACTCTTTACTGATAATTAAAGTACATTTATTATGGACTTCTGTTATTAAATATCAAGAAAATGTGGGGGGGGGGTTTTGACAGATTCTCTAGCTCCTTTTGATTATAAATTTTTTTAATTTTCTGTTTTAGGTGTGGAATATCAAACAGATGATTAAATTAACACAAGAACATATAGAGGCACTGCTAGACAAATTTGGAGGAGAGCATAACCCACCATCGATATATTTAGAGGTAAGTTTACATTCAAATGAATGTGGTTAGATTAATGTGTGTTATCTTAATCTTGTATGAAGCATCTTACGTTAAAACTGGGAATACCTGTAGTAAAAGAGTATTCTCCTTGTGTATTAGAAACTTAACGCTTTCCCTGGAGATAGAAAGGAACTGTACGGGATTCCTGATGTGCATCAATAGGGGAAGATCAGTGGCATGGTCTAATAGTTATGTTGGTGCAATTGCAGTGTAAAGCATCCTTTTTAGATGGGGGGGAGGGGGGAAGATTGTGTGTGTATATAGAAAAAGGCATGCTCTGTTGTTAAAAGCAAATATACACACCTACACATGAAAACATCTTATAAGACTAACATTGCCTTTAAAGCAGTTGATTTAACTTTTTTTCTCTTTGAAAAAATAATCATGTCGAATCCAAAAAATGTTATTAGTAGAAGGGAACTTCTTAAAGAAATACATAAAATTGTAGGGTGGAGTAATATTTTTAAGCTGTGTTTAATTTGTAAGCTAACTACAAATTAAATTTCTGTATTCTTTCATCACTCCATTCATAAAGTTGCATTGATGTAGGACCATTAAGAGCATAAAAAAGGACTGCATGCATAACTTACCCATTCAGTTCCTAATAGATGTATCACTTGTTCCAAATCCTGCTCTTTTCTTGGTTCTCTCAAGTATTGAAATAACTGGAGGTCAACCAGATTTCTTCTGTAGTCTTTTTAATTGTAATTGCTGCCTAAAGGCACTGCGTAATTAAAAATAAAGATCTCATTATTTGAGGTACTTCTAGCTTTTATCTTAATATGTCAGAGCAGGGCACTAGCTTGATTATACAAATGTTGACATAATGTCCTTAACAGTTAAGGTCAAATGAGGCCCTCTATGGTTGCTTTACTTACTGCTAATGTGAAATGGGAGTATTGAATGAGTGCTAATCGCTATTTTAACCACTCCGTAGTATATAAACACACCTCTGTTTTCACATGAACCGGTTCATTCCGCTTCATCCATGTCTGGATTTAATATTGCCACATGTATGTTGGTTTCGTTAGATTGTGTATCAAATTGCAATAATAATGATCTTAATCTGTACTAAATCTGGATTTCAGGTAGTGAAATAGTTAGTTCATTACAGCCATTTGTCAATTGCTTGATTCTAAATTGAAACTGAGATCCCTGCACTGGAAGCTTTTTGATTATTCTGTAGTTCATGGATAGGGAAGAGGGCATTTGCAGTCATAAATGTGTACTAGGAAATTATTACAATAGTGTAAACAGTATGGTAAGTCTGAAATGGTGACTACAAACCACGAAGCTTAAAGTAGATTTGCAAGTTCAATGGTTCCGTGTGCCACGAGATGAAACTGCAGCTCCGGCTCATCAGCATGGTGGGGAAGCCCCGCAAGATGGAGCAGGGTGTTACTCTGCTGCCGTGAGTTGTGCTGGATCATGAAGCGGGTCTTGTGGCAGGTAGTGCTGGTACTGGCTAGGGAGCAGCAAGCCATTGGGAGGAAGATGGAAGTGACTGGGATTCTGCTTTTTCAGTGAATTATCCTATGAGACAGCATGTCCTGTGGAAAGAGCCCACTGTCATTGAAATGAAAAGCCTTGCTTTTCCCAGCTCTTTGCTATGTCATTCCTCTGCTTCCTTTGTTCAGGTACTTGCAGTACCAGTAGTGGCTAAGCCACTTCCAGTCACTAACCTGGAAGGAAAATATTCTGGGTTTGCTGGATTAGTTTGCCATCCAGTTAGTAGATTGAACTTGTTCCTGATGAAGTCCAGGGAGCCCCAAAGCTGTGGTTAAGGTTAGGGAAGGGGAATAGCTTGCAACTTTGAAGCAAGAACCTAGAAAATGGGGTGAGAGAGGAGAGGAACTTTCTATTTGCATGGTCATTAGCTTAGATTAGATCATCCTCAGATGGATTGATTGAAGTGAATAGGATTAAATGTTGCAAACTTGTCATTTGTTTAGTGTGTAGGCGGAGAGGAACCTTGTGAGGTTCAACACGGCCAAGTGCAGGGTCCTGCACCTGGGGAGGAATAACCCATGCACCAGTACAGGTTGGGGGTTGACTTCCTGGAAAGCAGCTCTGCAGAGAAGGACCTGGGAGTCCTGGTAGGTGACAAATTCACCATGAGCCAGCAATGTGCCCTTGCGGCCAGGAAGGCCAACGGCATCCTGGGGTGCATTAAGAAGAGTGTGGTCAGCAGGTCGAGGGAGGTTGTTCTCCCCCTCTACACTGCCCTCGTGAGGCCCATCTGGAGTCCTGTGTCCAGTTCTGGGCTCCCCAGTTCAAGAAAGAGAGGAACTACTGGAGAGAGTCCAGCAGAGGGCTACAAAGATGATTAAGGGACTGGAGCATCTCTCCTATGGGGAAAGGCTGGGGGAGCTGGGGCTGTTCAGCCTGAGGAAGAGAAGACTGAGAGGGGACTTCATCAATGCTTAGAAATATCTCAAGGGGGCTGTCAAGAGGATGGGACCAGACTCTTTTCAGTGGTGCCCAGCGACAGGACAAGGGGCAACGGGCACAAACTGGAATACAGAAAGTTCTGTCTGAACATGAGGAAAAACTTCTTTACTTTGAGGGTGACAGAGCACTGGAACAGGCTGCCCAGGGAGGTTGTGGAGTCTCCTTCTCTGGAGATATTCAAAACCCGCCTGGACACAGTCCTGTGCAGCCTGCTCTAGGTGACCCTGCTCTGGCAGGGGGGTTGGACTAGATGATCTCCAGAGGTCCCTTCCAACCTCCTACCATTCTGTGACTCTGTGTGTAGATTTCCTATGGTAGAACTAAAGTGTGAAGGAAAGAAAAAGTAGTAGTATATTACAGAGTATCTGATACAGTCAGAAGCAAGATTATTGCCTAGCCTTGACTGTTCATTTCAGCCTAGCAGCTGTTGTCCAGTGCATCCTTTCTGTGCCTTTCCCACCTTTTTGTTTGCTTTTGGCTTGGTCAAGAACAGGGGTTGCTTTCTGTCGTCAGAATTTACCTTGCAGCAATTTACCTGAATCTAGTCTGTCACTGCTAGAGCTAACGTTTTCACTTTCCATATTCCTCCAACTGTCAGAAAAAGGGCCAAAACAACCCTGGTTGCAACATGAAAGGACAAAGCTATATGTAGAAAGTTCTAAATGTAGTGTGACAAAGTGTGAAGGACACGTTTGCTTCTAAGAAATGCGGAACTAAGAAAAGAATAGTTTTGATATGAATAAAAAGAACAGGAGAGTGTGTAGAATACATGTGGGTAGCTTAAGTGGTTCAATAGGTAACTTGTCTGTCTGACATTTGTTAGAAATAGCAGACTCCCTATGTACAGAGCTGCTGTGCGATATCGGGCCTGTTGCTCAAGTTCCGTACCTGAGCATCGTCACTGACTTCTATACATGACCCCTCTTTCCTCCCAAGCTTTCACATCTAGGCTATATCTAGGTCTTGATGCTATGGTCTGTGTACTATCTCCAGAGTGCTTGAACAGGAAGAGGTAATGTAACTTACACTCTGTCCATCCTCTTCTGACTTTTACATTTTGATTGTTTTGCTGAAATCTCATTTCTGGCTGTAAAGTGCAATATTGCCCTGCTTTTACCCAGAATCTGTATGGGTACCTTTGCTCGTCCCTTACTTGGACTGCATCACCCTTCCCTTTGTTTCCTTAGAGTCATAGAATGGTTTGGGTTGGAAGGGACCTTCAAAGGTCATCTAGTCCACGCCCCCTGCAATGAGCAGGGACATGTTCAACTACAATAGGTTGCTCAGAGCCCCATCCAGCCTGCCCTTGAACGTTTCCAGGGATGGGGCATCTACCACCTCTCTGGGCAACCTGTTCCAGTGCTTCACCACCCTCATTGTAAAAAATTTCTTCCTTGTATCTAGTATGAATCTACCCTCTTTTAGTTTAAAACCATTACCCCTTGTCCTGTCACAGCAGGCCCTGCTAAAAAGTCTGTCCCCATCTTTCTTATAGGCCCCCTTTAAGTACTGAAAGGCTGCAATAGGGTCTCCCTGGAGCCTTCTCTTCTCCAGGCTGAACAAGCCCAGCTCTTTCCCAGCTTTCTTCATAGGAGAGGTGCTCCAGCCCTCTGACCGTCTTTGTGGCCCTTCTCTGGACCCACTCCAACAGGTCCATGTCTGTCTTGTGTTGGGGGCCCCAGAGCTGGATGCAGTACTCCAGGTGAGGTCTCACCAGAGCAGAGTAGAGGGGCAGAATCACCTCCCTCGACCTGCTGGCCACGCTTCTTTTGATGCAGCCCAGGATATGGTTGGCCTTCTGGGTTGCAAGTACACATTGTCAACTCATGTCCAGCTTTTCATGCACCAGTACCCCTGAGTCCTTCTCGGCAGGGCTGCTCTCAATCCCTTCATCCCCCAGCCTGTATTGATACCAGTTTTAAAATCCTTCCACTGCTCCGATCTCTTTGCATCTTCCATAAAATGTGAGCGACTCTTAAGGACTTGTGTAGATTGTACCTGTTGATCATCTCTTGAGTGCTGTCAGCAAGCACGTTGTCTGCTTCTCTTAGCAGAAGTTGGAATTAGCCAAAGCTAATTGCTAGGTAAGTACCTGCAAATGAACACTTCAGCTTTCACTCATATTGCCTTTCACTGTTGTAAACATCTAGTTTATTGTAATGATTTCTGTAAAACCATGGCTTTTTGTATACCTATGAAAAGCTTGACAGCTATCCATCCATCTTCTGGTGTGTAGAGTTTCAGTACAATGGGATTTGTTCGATTCTTTTGTACTCCTGTCTGGCTTTATATCTTTCACTTCTTACACTTCTTACTAACTGCTCATGTTCAGGGAACTTACAGCACCCTGACGCTGGCTCCTGGCCTGAGTTGGAGCTGCCTCTGTAGGCCAGTCAAGTAAAGTTGTGGTTGAACCTGGCAACAAAATTGCCTTTCAAAGTGGAAAGGAAGGGGTGGGGGAAACGGAAGCGCGCATGGGAAAGCTGAAGAATTGAACAAGAAAATTAATTCTGAAAATTGAGCATTCAAAAGATATAGTAAAATTATTTGTGCATAGAATAGAAAACGTACACCTCATTTAAAAATAAAAAGGAATTTATGCTTAGTTGCTCAAGAAAATAGAAGCTTTTGTTTATGTGCTCATCTGAGACTGAAAAGACAAATTTTTTTGCAGTGTGTTTTGTTTTTTTTTTAATTCTGGGGAGAGTGTCACTGCGTTTTACATCAAAAGAACTTTAAAACTGACAGCTGTTGTTGCAGCCATCATTTCAGGTTTCATCAATTGACTATGAAAGAGGAATGGATTTCTTGAAGTATCAAAAGTGATTGATGTGTGGTATGTTGAGTTCAGCATATATTTAATTATTCCTGCAAGAGCAGGTACTCGGATTCAGGGCTATCTGCCTGCCTTGATCCATCACTCCTCAGTGACAGTCTTAAAAAAGTGAGTGCAGAGCACGGGGAGTAGGGCCTGCAAGCCTGGGCGGGCTACTTTGTTGGCAGCTGCCTAGGAGTGGAAAATGTAGTGTGGAGCTGGAGGGCAGCGGGTAGCTTGTCTCTCTCCTCTCAGGGCAGGAAAGTAGGGGCTGATGAAAGAGACCAAAGCTGCAGAGAGACTTCTGAGTGTGTGTATAAGGTACAGGGGTAGGAAACAAAATGAACAGAAGAAAGAAAAGAACATTTGTCATTAACCACACAATTTTATTCTAATTGTTATAATTAGTAATAGCTTCAGGAATCTTATCAATGTTCTCTAATATGATTACAAAAAAACCTTTTCTGTTTGTTCCTGCTGGAAGAAATAATAAATGTAATAAGCAATGGCTGTATTAGAATCTAAAAATGGCTTGTAGGTAAAATTTTTTCTTAGGTAATCCTCGTTCTTGACTTCTTCCATCCCCTGTGTGTAAGCATGTATCTCAGATCTAACAGACCCCTGGAAATCCCTGTCAAATATTTGAAATAACTGCTTGACTCAGTAGATGTAGAAATATCACTAATAGCATTTTTCTTTTCTTCTGGAAAAGAGGCTGCAGGAGCTCCTCGATAGGTTTTACCACACTTTTTGGAAGCACTCTGTATCACAGCAGCTGGAAACAGCAATGATTTTGTCTTCCCACATAATTTCTTAGTGCGTTATATCTGTCCTTGAAGTGCTGTTTCCCAAAATACAGTTTGTGATTCACTGTGGAAAAACCCTTCTCTTAAGGGTTTGTCTAAGCATTGTAAATATTGGAAATCTTTGAAATCTGATATGGTGGTATTGGAAAAAGCTGGGTTTCAGTTAGCAAAAATGGTTAAAATACGCAGTTGTGTATTGTTCTATAATGGCCATCAAAATTAATTTTCTTTTTTTGTCTTTACCAACAAAGCACTGATGAAAAGGATAACTTAAGTTAGGGAAAGGAGAATAAAGATCTGTGCATTTCAACTTAGCATTGGCAACAAATGCTGTTTACGAACTGAAATGGGTTGTACGGATCCAGACTGGCCAAAAGCAGTCAGCTCGAACTTGGAAAGGAGAGATCGTGCTTAAATGACTTAATCAGATTTATTAACCTTTGTAGACTCTTAATGACCGTTCAGGGAGGCCTTAAACTTCCAAAATGCTTGTGTGTCCTTGCCTCGTAGTTGTGTACAATATTATCTACGAACATTTCATCTGTGAGAACTTCATTGAACAGTATTAGCCCATTTGCATGTAAATAGTTCATCGTGTGGTGTGAAGTTGCATCCTGGACCTGTAGGTTACTTCAGTTAACAGCACAAGTGTAAGCTGCCTGCTTTTTTTATGCAGACTCCACACAAGATAAAACAGTGTACAAATGCATAGATAGAATGATAGTAGTATCAAAATAAGTTTTAACACTCAGCTTTCTAGTATTATCTTGAAGGAATCATCCTCTTTCCTACTCCTACTCTTGGAAGCAATTTAAAATGAGAAACATGGGGGTAGAGGTATGTTTGTCCCCAACTACTCTGAGGATCGGTTGGTTTTTTTCTAGCTTTCTCTTTTCCTGGGCTATTAGATGTATTTTATTCAGAGGTCTTGCTGTTGCCATTTTTGAGAGTTTGGCTGTTGAATTTCAGGAGAGTATTTAATTCCTTATTCCTGTGTATCTTGAATCCACGCAGGAGGTAAAATTAATTCATTAAAGAAGATTACCTCTTTGCTGATCTAAAGTATGCTTATTGCAACAGCAGGCAGATACAGTCTGAAATGGATCTTAGTGCTGAATCTCGGGTTGTTTCAGATTTTTTGTAGGATTCCAGGAAAATGCTAACTTTGGGTGCAGGCATTGGGAAACGTGGCGGTTCTCTGGGGAAATTCAGATTAATTTTTACCAGGGTCCTAACAGATGCTGATCAAATATGTTGGACCAAAACGGGAGTGTCTAAAGTTAGACTAAGTACAGACTTAGGAGTCTTACTAAATGAAGAAATCATGACGTATGTTACTGTCTATCTTCATCTCCCATTTAACTTAGTGGGATTTGCATTTGATCAACAGCCTAAAAGGTCAGACATCTTTTAAATAGAAACACAATCTCAGTTTCGAAGACCAGTAAACTGCATTTTAGGCTTTTAAGAGTCTTGCAATGTGTGGCTATATCTAAAATTGATTGAGGAAGGGAGAGAGAATGATAAAACCAATTGGTCTGCTTGAGTTTAGACTGGGTTTCTAAGCAGATGTGGTAGGGGGCAAGGAGAAGGAGAAACCGTATTTTGCTACTTGGTTTTGTCCCAGATTAATTTTTTAAAAAATATTTCACTTGTTGCTTTTTGTTTCCTTAGATGTTGCTACTAAAATGTGTAGCCCCGTTATGGCCCAAGAAACCAAATTTCAAATATAAATAATATGTAATACAAAAATACGCATATTTTTAGAAAATCACTTGTCATCATCTTGTCAACAGAACTCTGTTGGCACATCTGTGTAACGTCATGCAAATTCTGTTGACTTCTGAGGTCAGTTTTTATATTGTAAATAGGTTGCAACAGTTATGAAGTAACTTTAATTCTGCTGCTCCCGAGTGAGCAGCAGTTGTATTATGGCACATATGTATATTGTATATAAACATGCCAACTTTTAATGCTTTAGATGGGTTTGGCAGCTTGCCAGGGCTTATACATTTTATTTAGTTGAAGCCTCAGGAGTATTTTCACACGTATGAGACTATGTTATATGATACGCAATATAATTAAAATCAGCTTTTTGTTCTATTTTAGATAGCCATAGAATTACATGTAGATTGACAAGATGTGCCAATTGGAATCTAGTAGTCAGCTTTTTAAGTACACTTTTTTCCTTTAACTTTGTGAAATACCATAAATTCACACTAAATTGGGAGCCCTGTAGTGATACCACAAACAGATAAATTCTTTGAGGATATATGTTATTTGGCAACTAATAAACAAGTGGGAGGAGTTGAACAGAAGCCTCATGACAAGAAGCAGCACAACAACGAAGACGAATGCAGCATCTTGCACCTGGGACAGGGCGGCCGCCCATCCGTGCGGGTGGGCGGCTGGGTCACGGCTCTGCAGGAAGAGTACCGGGCAGTGCTGGTGAGCAACACGCGGAGCTGTCGGTAACCCACCCTCGCCGTAACAGCGGCAAACTGTAGACTGGGCTGCGTTAGCCAGCGCGTAGCCAGCATGAAGAGGGACCCATCCATTCACTACTTGTGTGGCTGCAGTAGGGTGGTGTTTAGCGTGGAGAAGAGAAGGCTAAGGAGGAATCGGCAGGCTCTTGCAACCTAAAGAGAGGGCCAAACTCTCTTCAGACATGCACAGCAAAGGAAGAAGCAGCAGTGTCACAGATAGCATCAAAGTGAATTTCATAAGAGAAAATTCTTCATCATGAGAGTGGTTTTTGAGCACTGGAACTGGTTGCCCAGAGGTTGTAGAGTCTCCATCTTTCAAGACTTTCAAAACTTGCTTTGGCAAGGCCCTGAGCAACCTGATTGAACTTAAAAATTAGCTCTGTGTTAAAAAAGTGTTCGGACTAGATGACTTCCAGGGATACCTTCCAACCTTTTTTTTTTTCCTTTTCTTTCCTCCTTTGATTCTATATCAAGCTGAAAGCAAGATTTAAGTTTTCTTGTAGAACATTACTCATTCTTAATGGGAATATGTAAACTGAATGGAATTCATTGTAGATTTCATAAACTTTTCCTTACGAAATGCCTTTAAAATCCTTAATTTAATGAATTGCTTGAATGTTCAGCTTTATCTTCTTCATGCTGTAGGTGCTGTGCAAACTTAATTTTAAATTTTTTTGTTGTTTTTGGAAAACAATGTTAGAAATCAACTGTTTGTAGTTGACCCAGGGGGCCTTGACTGACTTGAAGGTTTGTGTAGCTGTTGATGGCTGTCTGCTAATATGGCCATGCTGCTGCAGGTCTCCATTGTAGATAGGCCAACTCTGTGGCATAATATTTCTTTTAGCTAGAAATACTTGCCATAGGTCAGCCTTGCTGTTGTAATACTCTTTCAGTTTAATGCCATGGGATGGATGATTCTATGTTTTGCCTGGTGCTGTTGGCTGTGTAAGGTCTATGGGTGCTAGTCCTCAGCTGAAACCAATGTCTCACCAAAGTACTTAATCTTTGTGAAAATGAGATTTTGTTGGAGCTGTTCTGTTTCTGCTGCATGTACTGTTGCTCCTTCTGTATAAAAAATTTTATTTTTAAAAAGAGAAAATGTTTTTAAAGTCTACTGATGCATTTCTAGTTCCATTATGTTTTATTACAGGGTCTTCTGCTATGACATTGAGTAACAGTATAATACTTGAGAGCTTGTGTCTCCATAAAAAATAGAGAGCTTTTCATGCAGAACTTAATGGTATAGAACCCAAAGCCAGCAACAGCTCCCAGCTTTCCATGCGTGTTGTTTATTTTCTTAAGATAAATCATTTGACTTTGAGTTTGCATTAGTGACAGATTAAGCTGACAGTGTAAACATTGTAGGATTGAGTATTTTGAAAGAGTGTGTAATTTTGTGAAGGAGCTAAGCCTGCAAGTATCCGGAAGCAATGTCATGTTGCATGTGTTCAAATAGTATTTTGCAATGTTCATGAGAAAAGGAAGTAAGTATTTAGAAGAGTATTGGTGAAATGGTAACAGTTTATGATTCTTAATTTTTGTTTACTGAAAATAGTTCTTGACACATGGAGCTTTTACTGGAATTTACATGAAAAGTTGATCCTGGAAGTAGGAGAGAGACACTGGTGTTACTGTACAGCCAAAAAATGCCATTATTTATAATTGGGTAACCTTTCAGTTTACTTTTGACAGTAGAATTGGGCTAGAGTGAAAATGTTTGTGGGTTTAAGTCTCCAAGTTTGGGTCTATTCATGAAACACTAGGCATCTTCTTTTTAAAAGAAATAGTAAGTAGTTTTTGATTTCCTGCAACTTATGTCCATTTATTAAAAATGGAACCCATAAAATTTAAGAGTTTGAAATTGTGATGTTCACCACCATTCTTTAAAATGTTTTTGCTTTCTTAGTCCTCACTGTTAAATTATCATTCTCTTTGTTAACACTGTAGGGATGATGAAGCAAATTTTGAACATAGGTCCATCCTGGCGGATGTTAAACCTTCATAAAAGGGAGGGGCCAATCACTGTTTACTCGACAAAACCAGTCTGGGTTAGGTGAACCTTGCACATACAACCCAAGAAATAAATTCCTAGTAAAATGTAGTGTTTGTGGCAGCACTACTGAATGCTAGTTATTTTTTCTCTTAACTTTAATATTTTTTCCACATTTAGACCCTGCAGACTTTTTGGTCAGTTCAATTCCCTATAACTTTAATTAGCAACAAGTTATGCACAGAAAACTTGAGGAAAGCAAATTAAAAAAAAAAAAAAGTATCTTTCCCTAACTTAAATATCCATATACTTTGTGGCATTGAAAATTTATGCAGCTTGGCATAGATCTTGGTCTTGATGGAGAGCAAGAGAGTAGCAAATTCTCTTCCCTACTGCTTAGATGTTAGATTTGTAAGATCTTTGTTTCTTATTGTCTGTGAGGTCTAACACATCCTTGGTTAATACTGACATGCTTACGTAGCATGAAACACATGTCCTTTAACTGATTCAGATTTTTGAAGATTCTCTGTACTAATTTATATGCTGAAGAAATAATTCTGATACTTGGATACAGATCAAAATTTTCTTGTTACAAAGACAAACAAAGTTGATGGAAACAAACTTTAAACCAAAATATATACCGATTACGTATTTGTATTACAGAGCTTGGCAATAATGTTTAAGCTTTTATTCATGCAGCCAAGTTAATGGGCGGATTTAATGTTACCAAATCTTTTTTTGTTTAAGAAACTTGGTCAGTGTGTAATCATGTTTTACATAAACTTTGTGGAAAATCAAAATTAATCTCATACAGATGTTAAAAATTCTTTCAAAGGATCACTTTTACATGTTTATGGATGACTTTGTAACAGGGCAAACTTAGTACAAAAAACTTTCAGTTAGAACACAACTATCTTGTATGAAAGGATAGTGCTAGAGGTGAAGGATGGTGAACAATGAGCTAGATGAGTTGTCAGATACAGATGGTAAAAAGCAGATTTCAGCTTCCTCTTAATTATTGCATTAGATGTATTTAGCTGTCATTCCAACAATGATAAATTTAGCCGTAGCACAGTAATTCAGCAATGCAACTGACAACGTTTGTTAAAGATTGGTGTCGTCTTTAAAGTAGTTTTGAATCAGACTATTTAGTGGAGGTTGTTTGAAATTGCGACTTGTGATTTCTTTTATCCACTTATCCATTTAATCTATTAAAAATTAGTTACTGGTTCAGAAGGTTTAACATAATGAATTGAAAGCCATTTCTTCTTTGTGTCCTACTGAAAAATTTGACTAGACCATTTGTTCATATTCCTGGGAAATTTGAATTAGTTTAAAATGCATTTTGTTTCATGTTCATTCTGAATTTAGATTTCTGTTTTTTTACTGAGGCTACTACATCGTTAAAACAGCTGCTCTTCCTTCACAGGCCATGAATACACCAGCAAACTAGATGCTCTACAGCAGAGAGAACAGCAGTTTATTGGAATCCATGGGAATGGAAATGATTTCTCTGTCTCCAGTTCAGCTTCGACAGACACAGTTGCATCATCTTCCTCCTCTAGCCTCTCTGTAGCAACTTCATCCTCTCAGTTTATCAAACCCTGCTGATATGTCACGGAAAACCCTAAGTCTCCACAGAAGCCTATTGTTAGAGTCTTCCTGCCCAACAAGCAAAGGACTGTGGTGAGTCAGTTTCTATTCACATACTTGTAACCTCAATATTTCCTGTATCTCTCCCTCTGTATGCAAATGTTAATTTAGGAGCTGAAAAAATACCTGTGTGGAGGTCAAAGAGGTGGCACAATCACTATTTGTGCTCTGCCGCACTCAGTTGTTTTGATATGTTGAATGTTTTCTACAGGATTAACACAAAGATGTCCATTATAGCAATAATACAGAATACAAAACTTTCAGGAGTTTTATAACAATGAAGATACCTCAAGAAATATTTTCTCAAATTAGCTGTCTTGGATAAATAGATAGATAATAGATAACAATGGTTAGGAGAGGACAGGAAGCTCTGTTTCTTGTGTCATACAAAATTATTGATTGCTTTAACAGGGCAAGATTGGGGAAAGTAGTGTCTTCCATGTTGTTACTAGCAGCAATGAATGCTTTAAAGCAAGTACCAGCCTCCTGCAGCTAAGGAGGGCTGCACAGAATTGCTTGATGGTTGGGGTTTTTTTTTGGCTTTTCCTCCCTGCTCACTGTGGTGAGTGTTTTGTATTGGGACCCTGATGCTATCAGGCCCTGTGTAGAGAACTGGCTAGGGAAGGGACATAGCTGCTATTAGGAGGGTCAAGAAGCGTTGCCTGCAAACTGCTCAAAACCTGATGTTTATCAGTTTTGACAATGTTATAGTGATTCCTGGATCATGGAAGAAGAGTTGACTTTTTGCAGGCTATTTAATTGTCCATTATAGGCAGGATTTTTTTATCGGTTAAGAGCTGCCTACTGAAAAGCCTTGATATGTACTTTAGAATAATGCACTGCAAACTGTGATACATGAAACTACTGACAAGCCATAGTCTAGGCTCTGTTTTGCAAGGTGGTGCATACTCCTTACTTATGAGGGGAGCTGTGGTTCCAGTGAGAGTGGGATGAATGGATAGCACAGCCAGTGTCCCTGTGAACCAGTGCTTTTCGTAGCAGTTGGTCAGATATTGGCTGTCACTGGTCTGTGACTGCCTGTGGAAATTGAGTTGCTGGCAAAGAGAGAAAACATAAACTGAGTAGTACTGGACTTTGGGAACATGTCCTCTCTCTTCTGCTGCCACTTTCCTTCCTTCCATCCTCCCTCCCGCCACCCCACCAAACAAAAGAGATCGTAAGACTTATAGTGGGAACAACAGATCAAAGGACAGTTATTTTCACCAGATTTTTTTTTTAATATTGCGCAGTTGTTAATGATAGCGCTAAAATTGAAAAGTATTTTGGTTTTCACCTAGAGAACAGAGTTTTAATGTAAACTACAGTCACTGTGCAGATGTACGTGTTAAGGTGATTTTGTTGTCTGCCTCTGAGGTATGGCTAGGTGCATAGTGCTACCCACGTTGTGAAATTTGGAGAGAAGGTACTGGATTTTGGAAAGACTCTAATTTTTTCTTCATGTGTTGTGTCCCACCCTGTCTGGCTATTGTAGCTTCAGCCCCTGTGATGGGGCTGTCCCCCAGATTGTTGTTTTTGATTTCCTACAATGGGTCACAGTATATCGCTTCCTGCATTGTTCTGTGCATTTCCTTTTCTCTCTCTCCTGTGTGCTATCTTGTCCTCTTCTCTAAGCCATATAGTGTATTTCTACTCCTACTCTTTTCTCCTCATCTGCAATATTCCTCTTCTGCTCCTTTCCCTCTCCTCTTTTTCACCTCCTCCTGAATCCTTTTATCAGGGGTGTGGTATGGCTTTTCTCAAGTTTGAGCTCTGCTTTGCTTTTAAAGAAATCACTGTATATAAAGATAGTTTATAATTATGAAATATACGACATCAAACTTGTATGCAAGTGTGAGTGTTTTTGATGTTCAGATGTGTGTGTTTCACCAAGTTTAAGTTATTTTGAATAAGCAAATCTGATTACACGTTAGGAATAAGAGGCAACTGAATTTCAAGGTGAACCAGGTGATAGAATTTTGGGCCAGTACAAAACTATCGTGTCTCATCCGAGATGTGTCTTTGTGCATGTTTCTGGTTCATTCTAATCAAAGTAAAACAGATTGTCTTCAACCAATGCATCTTTAAGTTCTTAAGTAACAGTAACAGATCAGCTTGGTATGCTTAAAAACATGTGTGAGACTGTGCTTTCCTGCACTAGTATTTCTTCTCACTTTTATCCCTAAGCTTTGGGGGTTTTGGTGAATGCTGTGATGCTGTGGTATCAGTCATGCTCATTAGGAACTTGCAGATTTGACCAGAGAGGTTGAGTTCAAGAATGCCAGCTTGTTTGTTGCCATATCTTGACTAAGACTTAACTTTCTGGCTGTCATTTGATGAGGGAATTGCAGCACTCAGCAGTAGTACTCAGTGATCAGCAGCAGGGTGATAGGAGTTTTTTCCAGCACTGAATCTAGATGCTCTTCCTGGCTATGGGAGGTAAATGTGGTTTAACTTGGGTGTAGTCAGGGAGTGGCTGTTGCTCCTGTCTCCTACTCTCTACTGGAGTCTAAACAGCATTTGCTTTACCAGTCTAGCCCTGCAGTTTGTTTCCAGCTTGCTAAATGTGGGACACTAAGCATAGAGCTTCAGGAAAATTTGTGGTCTTGTGCTGTTTAAAAAAAAAAAAAGGGGGTACCGGCAAAAGAGTAGGAGATAGGCTAGTGGTGGAAGAAAGGTGCACGTCCCTTTAGTCTCAAATCTGCTATAAGTGTGTCTGTAGATGCACTTACATAAAGGAACAGACAGATGCCTGCAGATGCAGGGAAGCGTGGGCTACACGTATGGGATCGCTGGCTGGAAGCTCAGGTTGACAGGATTCGGCTTCATATGCTGTATGGCAAGGTGGAAGTTGCCTCCAGTTCTGATAGGAGAGACCCATTTTTGGTTGAAATTGTTATTCTAAATAAGCAATTGGAAATATATACTCGGGTCTGATCAGCAGATACTGCAAATTAATGGTTCAGCTTTGGCTCAGGGAGAGACCTGACTTCTTTTTACTTCAGTTTGCTTGGATCTAGTTATGTTACTAAGTTGGTTGTTTTGTTTTTTTTTTTTAATAGACCTAGTACATGATATCTATTTTAGAGCTGGGAAATGGTGCTTATAGGAACTCCAACTGTTGGGATTATTGGCCTTGGAGCTCAAGTTCATTTCTCAGAAACGTGAAGCAGTGTCATGTTATTGAGAACGTCAGGAATTTCTTGTATGGCGGCTCTTAATGTAGTTACTCTGTTTTCAGTATTTATTGATCCTACACATAGTTTGTTGAAAACTAAGGAAATTCCAGAAGCAAACCCGATTCAGAAGGAACTGCAGCTTACAGTGCAGTTTTAACGGCAAGTAGTCAGACGATAGACTAGTAGCCTAAAAACCACCCAGCAGTTTTCAGTGAACACTGAGATTACTTGCAGTAGTACACTTCCTTTGTTCTCTCCATGGATAGAGAAGTGTTGCACATCTTAGTCTTCCTTCATAACCTCTGGGTTTAAAAACAGACCTCTCGTGTTTCACTTGTGCTCATTAACTGACCATTTGCTTATGTAGCCATGATGGTAGTTTATGGTTTTCAAGTATATAGGATAGCTTCTGATGTGATAGGTTGAAGTAGGAAGGAGATTCCTTGTGAAAATACATGGTACCTGCCATTAGGACCTCCCCCAGCCCCCAAGTCCCTGTTCCACATGGCTGTTAAAGTAAGGATAAAATGTGTCCTACAACCAAGAACATAGCTAGGAGAGGAGAGATGCTGTTAAAGTTGCCGTGTTGCAGCAAGCTTCCCCCACCCCAACCTTAACTGCTTTCAGTTAATACCTACTTCTGAAAAATCTTTTTTAATACCACGATAATATTTTCAGTCTCTACCTCCAACCACAGACCCACTTGAGGAGGTGAGAAATCTTGTCAGGTACTAGGGAGTCTTTTGTTTATTTTTATCTGGCAATACAATGACAGTTCTTAAACTGACTTAATTTAAAGCAACTGGAATTAAGTTGGTAATGGAGAGCCAACCTTCTTATTTATCTTTGATCATAATCTGAAGCAGTCCCAAGTACTACAGCAGCCTTCTGCTATTTGTTTAGAGCTGTTAAAAATGCAGGAAATGGGGGGGATATACTTACATTTTTGACTAGCAACTGCCTTGTTACTAGAGTTGTCTACATTTTTTGTTTATTAGTAATATTGTTTGTATGTGGGATCAGGCAAATACATCTGTTTGAGTTGGCTCCAATTAGAAATATAATGTGAGGAAACTGATGGAGTACAAAGAAATAAGACCACATTGAACAGTGTAAGTGATTTCGGTGCATAGGTAGTGTAGCTGATGTCAGGTTTCTTTGTATGTGTCGTGATAAAGCAGAGCGGACAGAAAGTTTCCCTAATAGTGGGAAAAGGTGTGAAGGTGCTTCCTTGAAAGCCTAGCCAGTAAGTGATGGAGCCTACTGCTGCTGATTGGCAGTTGAAGTCAGCATCCTGATTCAGATGGTGACACAGCAGGGTTAGAATGTAACTTTTTTTTGAAAGCAAAACCAAGTAGCTGGCTTTGTTAGTTGGAGGGGAATCAATGAATAAGTAGTGTCAGGAATAGAAGATTGTTCTCCTCTGTAGTTGGCCTGGGAAGGGGATGAAAAGAAGTTTCCTTCTCTGAACAACCTCCTAGAAAAACAACAGATTGTTTGTTGTTCTCTAGGGGGGAAGATGTTTATCCCCTATAATGCGAGAGATAAATGTCTGAAATGTGTATACTTCCTCTTTCCTTAGCGGCGTGGTTCACTGGCAAGTTAAATGTCCTTTGGAGAAGCATTCTGCATAGATATGACCAGGATAAGTCTGTGTGGGTTGGGTTGGGTTTGGTTTGTTCTAGGCCAGAGAGAAGGATGTTGAAATAATAAATGTGCAAGATGGTAAAAGTCTACCCGAGATCATCAGTAGTTTTGCAGAACAATTGATGAGGCTTATCCAAATTATGGGTGGGAGAATTTAGGGAAAAATTAATATAAGGCTTGTTTGGGTTAGGGATCTAAATGGCTGTGGGGTGGATAGTAACCAAACTGCTAATTACAGGAGAGCTTTTGGTGGGAGAGGGAGCGTAAGAACTCTGACCTTGAGCTGGCTGCTAGAAATCTGAGAGATCATGTTAGATGCTGAGACTTGGTTTGGTGGAGGAGGAGAGAGTCTTGAACGGGAAGTGGATGGTAGTGTGTCCAGCATAAAAGCATAGGTTACGTTACTGGTGAGATGTCTGAGAGAATGCGTGGAGCCAGAAGAGAACACCACCTTGTGGGATCATTAGATAATTGTGGTGTGGATTAGGATTTCTTTTTCCAAATTATATGATGAAGGCACAAACAGAGAGAGAAGCAGAAGATGACACTCATACAAATGAATGGAAGGAGACACGCAACTGGTAGTTGGGGAGGCGTAGTAATTCAGGGAGAATGAGGGTTAACAACTGATCCAGAGGTATGGGAAGAAGTCATTAAAGATCTCAGTAGGATAACTACAGTTTCATGTAAGAGGCAGAAGACAGTGAAAAAGTTTAAAATGAATTGGAGTTCCAGACAATGAGCATAAACAGCTTTCTATGAGGGTAAAGATTACAGGAATATGGTATTGGCATATAGGACAAGATTTAAACATTTTTGGGAATTACTTCTAGTTGTGTGTTTCTGGTTTGTTTTTTTTTTCTTTGAGGGTTTGGTAGGGGGTTTTGGTTTTTGAGTGCCTGGGTAAAGTATCTTTTGCATATCTTTGGGACTGCCAATTTTGAACTGGTAGACTTGGGATAGGAAAAAATCCCCATTCCCAGTTGCAAGGACTGTTGCAATTTTGGCCTTCCTTTGTAAAAGTTGACAACACAGTTAAAATTACTTAGGAGTTTCACCTATGGATTGCTTGGTTACGGTAGGCCTTAAGACATTAGTAAGACTTTTTAGACAGGTTTCCTTGTGGCACATCAGTTGTGGCTGGTCCCATTGCAGGAAAGTGTTCTGAGACCTTGGACGGAATAAACATTTGTGGACTATCTGGAGCATCTCTCTGTTGCAGTGAAAGAGTACAAGAAGAGGGCAGGCATGTATGAGTTGTCTTCCAAATTTGAGCTGTTTGTCACTCAGGAATTGTATGAGTTAAGTGTTTTCTATTTGGTACGCATCTGTCAAGTCTCCATTAAACCCATGCTATGGATACTAGAAGTTTGTGTCTTGTGGTAGGAATTCCATGGGCATGATTATATGTGGTGTGAGTAATCATATTCTGTGTTGGTCTTTAAATCTACCACATGCTAGCTCTCTATACTTTATACTGAAGGAATAAAGGCTGCCGAGAAAAGCCATTTAATACAAGGCCTGGAACAACAATAAATTGCTAAAATTAGTCATAATTTAGGACAACATTAGGAGGTTTCTGATGTTGTAGTGAAGTCTAGTAGGAGGGAACTGGGGATGTTTAGTCTGGAGAAAAGGAGGCTGAGGGGAGACCTTATAGCTCTCTACAACTACCTGGAAGGAGGTTGTAGAGAGATGGGGGTCGGACTCTTCTCCCTAGTAACAGACGACAGAACAAGAGGAAATGGCCTCAAGTTGCGCCAGGGGAGGTTTAGATTGGACATTCGTAAACATTTCTTCACCGAAGGGTTGTCGGGCACTGGAACAGGCTGCCAGGGAGGTGGTGGAGTCCCCATCCCTGGAGGTATTCAAAAGACGTTAGATGAGGCCTAAGGGATATGATTTAGTGGGGGATTTGGTAGTGATACGTTAATGGTTGGACCCGATGATCTCGGAGGTCTCTTCCAACCAGAACAATTCTATGATTCTATGAAAGAAGAGAGAATGGGCTGGAGGGGCTTCTAACTCAGGTACTTCATGAACAAGATCATGTAACTTACTTATATTAGCAGCCTTAAATGGTTTTGATTACCCAAGAAATCTCTTCCAGGCAAGTACATATAGTGTGGGAAGAAACAGTCTGAAAGCAAATGAGCAGTCCTGAATGCTGGTATGCTGGAGCACGGAAAGTTAGAAAAAATTGATGTTTAGGTGTAAGAAATGATGAGCAGTTGAAAGGCATCAGGTGGTGATGGTTCTTGTTCTTAATCTGTATGTAACGTGTTGCTGTCTGCCGCACACCACTAGCTTCCAGAGGAAATGTTTGCTTCATGTCCTCTGACCATCTTGGTGAAGTTGTCGTAAGGGTGGTAAGGAGTCTCTGCTGCTCTGCTCACTGAGTTTACAGGGGGTCCTTTCTCGCAGCTCCAGTGCCTGCTCTCTTTCTGTGAGCATGAATAAGGAGTGCATTTGGTAGTTTTGAATTTCATTTCTGTCCATAGTGGTCTGAGTAGTGACAGTCAAATTAAGAGAGGGGAAAAAAAAACCAACCCACAAAAAACCACAAAACACAAAAAAAAACCCAAAGAGTAGCAGATGCTGTTCCTGCTTTGGGAAAGCTTAGCGGCCTCCAAGGACTTCAGCTGTCTGTACATTCTGGATAGAATCAATCATTGTGTGTTTCACCCACCATGAGGTCTGAAAACTTGCTGTGGCAGCTTCTAAACCAAAAGTAATACTTTAGTAAAAACGTTTCCCTTTCTTCTATGTTCAGCTGTAGAAGATTGTATGGTTTTTGTTCTTTGTTTTGCAGGTTTTTTTAGGTTTAAGAGTTATTAGAGGTGATTTGTGTAAAAACTTGGCATAAATTTAGGCCAGTAAAGTTCTTTTCCACTTTATTACGTGTTGGTATGCTTCATGTAAGTGTCCTAGGTATATATGTATTAGAAAGTTAATGAAAGTTCTCAAAATGCAAATGTGAGACTGAGTTTTTAAAAGGGACAATTTGTATTTTTAAGACTTACAGAAACTAAACAGGATTGTGAATGCTGTGCATTGGGACAACTCTTATTTCAGGTTTCTCACTTATGTCACACTTAGTTAATTAGTACATCTGCCTTTTAATTAGACAAGCAATCATGTGGTCTTCTCTACAGCCATGAAGACTGGAAGAATCAGATATTTTTACCCTACCTAAATTCTTAGCATAAATTAATTCATCATGCAGGCACAACTGGGATCTTTCAAATGTTCTCGTTTTAAATCTGGTACTCGATGCATTTCTTTTGACTTAAGATTTGCGTCTTGCTTTCTGCAGTTTATGCTGTGAGGTTTGTGCTTCAAGCTTACTGAGTAGTAAGCACTGAATTTCTATAGGCATTCAAGCTGTCCTACCAGTTTCACCTGTCAGGTATAAGGAAAATTCAGAGAAGGGCTGTTCACGCAGCTGAATAACTAGTTTCTTGCTTTTCATTACACACCTGGTTTTACATGATGAGATTTTTCTAATCAAAAACAATTAAATTCTCATGTCGTATCAAACATGTAGCAGAAATGAAGTTTATTTGTAGCCTATGCCAATGGATGCTTACTGAATGTATCCAAATGTTTTGGAATTTTATGCATCATATGAACAGACTTACTTTCAAGTAAACTTTCGTTGATACTTTTAAAAAAAAAAAACAAACTTGGATCCTCAGGGAGAACTGTTGGCCTACCTATCCTATTGCTGAAAGGCAAAATCAAATTAGAGACTAAATTACCAGTTTTCATTGGGAAGAAATTTAACCATGGCAGACCTCTTTTAGGCTGTCAATAAGCAAACAAAATTGTATTACATCACAGGAGTTGTACAATGAAATAAACTTTACAGCTACCATGAGTAAGTCCTCCATGTCTAGGAAAGCCTGAAGAACGTGTCTTTGGGAGGTGTTTAGTGAAACAAGGTGAGCAGAAGTGCTACAGCAGACTGTACCGGGGTCTGGCTTGAGTGGAGTTAATTTTCTTCACAGCATCTCATATAGTGCTGTGTTTTAGACTGGTGATCAAGAGAGTGCTGATAGCACAGCAGTGTGTTAGCTACTGCTGAGCAGTGCTTGCACAGGGTCAAGACCGCCTCTGTTTCCCTGGCAAGTAGGCTGAGGAGGGGGCACAGCAGGAACAGCTGACCCCAACTGACCGAAGGGATATTCCATGCCATATAACATATCCTCTGCAGTAAAACGGAGGGCAGTTTTTCCAAAGTTTCTACTGCTCAGGGACTGGCTGGGCATCAGTCTGCTGGTGGTGAGTGATTTCTTCTGCATCACTAGGAAAATTTTGTGCCCTTCTTTTTTGCTTCACTTATTAAACTGTCTTTATCTCGACCCATGAGTTTTCTTGCTTTTGTCCTTCCAATTTCCTTACTCCATCCCACTGAGGGGAGAGTGAGCAAGCAGCTGGGTGGTGCTTAGCTACCTGCTGTGGTTAACCTACCATACAGGCTAAACTCAATGTTGAGTAAATTCGAAGTAGTATGTGTTGAAAGGAGGATAATTTAATCTACTTCAGTTTTATTGACACACAGTCTTAGATTGCAAAGTTGAACAAATACTGAAAATTTGCTTTATGAAATTGATGCCTCGTAATTTGGAATGCCTCGTGCAACATTGATCACTGCTTTTTAAGAGTATTCCTCAAGTAAGGAGAGCTTAGTGATTTCTTAAGAAATGGAAAATCTGTCTGTAGAAAGTAATGAATGATAGAGGAAAATATTGTTTGGAGTGTGTTTCCTTTACGTCATCATGTGCTAGGCAGGCACTTGATGAAATGGAATGCAAGTCACAAATCTGAAAATAATGAGAAAAAATGTTTTAATTCCATGTCTAGTAAGTCATTCTTAAATTCATAGCTTCTTGTGTTGTTTACGTAAACTAACCAACCAAAGCTTTAATATTTGTAGGGAATGTGTATACTACCTGGAGATGAAAGTATCTGTTTGCTTTTAGGATCAGTTGCAACAGTTTAGAGAGGGATGTGAATTCCAGCCCTTCTGCGGTACAGATTCTTGCCCCCCCCCACCTTTAAAGCGTTCGGAGTGTGGTCATCTGAGACAGGATACTACGCAGGTGGACTCTGGATCTGACCTATTAGCAAGATTTATTTAAACTATTTTGTAACTTAAATTTCCAGTGCGTTTGGGTTTTGGTTTGGAGAGCAGCCAGCTGACTTTTTCGTCACTTGAACAGAAACCTCAAGGGCTTGCATTTTGATTCCTATATAGTGGCTATGGATATTTTTCTAGTTGAGCATTTCTCCAAGTCTGAAGCCTAAAGCCGTATTTTCCAAACCTTTTTTATTACTGGGTCACTGTCAGCCTTCACAACTTCTGGCACTGGTATTCACCCTAACTAAAATTTTAAGATGGTGATTGCACTGTCTGCTATAACCTTACAAATGACCAGTGCTCTTCTGAACACAGTTTGGGAGCTGTCCCTCAAAAGCTTGAAAATGATAGTGGGGAGGCTGCTGTTGACTAGGCACAGCAGGTTTGATCCAACGTGGTTTAGCAATAATTTGCTGAGCAATAATTTGTGTATTGACATAAATCAGTCCATTGCGTTCTACAAATGAGTACCCCTTAATTGCATTGGCGGTGCAAGTGGCTGCTGGTAACTGATGTCTTTGCAAGTTAAATGGGATGCATTTGACGGAATGGTAACAGCTTTGTAAAATGGGTAAATTCTGTTCAACTTCCCTTGGAAACAAGATTTAGCGCGATGCAATTGTCTCCCATTTGTCTTACTAGTGTGCTCCATTAAGAATGTATATTCTTAAATGCCGCGCTCTCGTGGAAATTGGTCAGAGCTTCCTGCCCTGAAATCCAGAACAGCTGTGTCTGAAAGCCATGTTCTTCATGTTATAGAGGATGTGATGTTCAGTATTATCTTATGTCCTCTTTGCCACAGAGGGGAATAATTTTATCTGTTAGTGCTGTAAAAAGTGACTGACTGATTTGGTTAAATATTTGTCCTTCATACCTAAGATGAGAAACTAAATGTGGATCTCACGTCTGGATTTTTACCAGAAAACCTAACATGTTGGAAGGCAGCTAGTTATTTGGCAAAAAGCTAGCTTAGCTTTCTCTCCCAACACATTGAATTCTGTGAGCATGTTGCTGGCATTTTTTAGTCATATAGGTACAGGGGCAAAAAAAGTGTGATCTTTCAAGGTGTATGTGTTAAGATAAGTAAATCAGTACTTTGAAGTGATATTTCAAAATCCATACTACTTGGAATATTCTCGCTATTGTACACAGTACTCTGTTTAACTGTTCAGAATTTTTCTGAAGCTCTAAGGTATGTTACACATACTTTGCATACACACATACATAACACTTGGCTAAAGGGAGCTGAACTACAGTGCTAGGCTGAGGAAAAAAAATGGACCCAGCTAACTAGTTTTGAGAAGTATAATGCTAGATATTCAGAGCTGTCCAACCTCTCTGCTTTCAGAGAACACCTTTACATTGATTTTGAAGTGCTTGTCAGTCTCTTCAGTCTCTCTATTGCTGTAAAATACTGGAAACTGCACTGGTGTAAGGAAGCATTTTTAAGTTACTGACACTATGCCAGTTTCTGCTCTGATGTTAGAAAAATGATGTAAGAGTTATTTAGGGATGTAGCCCTGAATTTCTTACTGAATTGGGAATGACCTGATTTACAGAAATAAATGATTTATTATGCATTGCTTAAATGCTTGTGGCTGCCGTACTAAATATATATAAACAATGTTGTTATGAATACTTACTGTACATAGAAATAGTTTACGTGAATAAAAGAATGAGGAAATTAAGTGCTATAGTTCTGTTTAACCTGTTTAGGTAGTAAGACTCTGCTTTGAGAATTTTTGGAGTCTGGAATAACTTTTATTCGTTTCCTTGGAACTTCACATTTGCAAAGTTGAGCATGTGTTTGGTGTCTTCCTGAATCACTACTTGCTCGATTCAAGATGCACAAGTAAATTACTTTCTCTGGTATATTAGTAAGCTACACATCTTGCAGCCTGTATTAGTAGCTTCTGTACTATTCTGTAGTTTTGTATAGCCCATACTCTTTCATGCTCTTTGCTTTTGAAAATTGTTTGCTGAATCAACTTTCAAATTGTTACAAAAATCTAAACCTTTTCTCATCTACACATCTTAGGTATATAAGTAACTTAAAAAGAAACCCTTAGCAATTAGAATTGGAAACAGATCCCTAATTCAGTAGCATGAATTTCTAGGTGGTAACTGTTGTGAAACATATTAGATTCTCTTAGTTACAAAACAGAGATCAATAGATAATGGATGGACATGGACAAAATGGTTTTGAAATAATATTAAACATCCTTTTTTTTTTCCAATTAAATGCAAACTTTGTTCAATTTACGGGATTACAGTCATAAGGGTGTGTATTTTGGAGTAGATCAGTTTTCTCATGGAGAACTGATTTTGTCAAAAAATGCTGGTGATTCAGTTAAAGTGCTCTGTGGAGTCCTGTCAAAACTCTTGATGGAATTGATAAACCCACTTTGGTGCTTGCCTGCCAGGCTGGAGCTGCCGGGTCCTGGCAGACGCCCAGGGGCTCGGCAGGTCAGGGGGCTGCGCCAAGCTGGGGGTCCTGCTCCTTGCGCTCCCAGGCTGCGGGGCCACACGCCCTCCCTCCGGCTGGGGGTGAGGAGGAAGCCGGTTCAAAACTCCTGCTTCGGGGAGCCTGTCTGTTAGCTGGAAAAAAATTAATTGTTTTTTTTTGTGGTTTTGGGGTTTTTTTCTTAAGATTGAGGTCGCTCTCCAAATCACTGTCTTGGAGCTGGATTTTTCTTTAAGTTTACCATGATTTGGGTGTGAGAAGAGGATGGGGGAAAAAGATGTTTAGAGGGGAATGCTTTGCAGGGTGAGATTTTCTGCTTTACAGCAGGCACTGGTAGGGACTGAAGGAGGGGGCTGAAGGGCTACATGCACAGATGGTGATAGACCGTACTGTACCAGTCTGGGAGAATGATTAATCAATACTACAGGGATTTATTCTAGTATTTAGTTCTTTAATTTAGCCTTCTGTTTCTCTGCTCAGAGTTCTGTAAGAGAATGTTCTGAATGTGATGCTGATTCAGGATCCTGGTGATTTTGAAAGTAATCAAAACAGTTCCCTAACTGTTTTTTAGCTGGATCTTGTTGCAAATGGCAGTGAAGAGAACAAATGTTCTATCCATGTTTTTAATTGCAAGTTGCATAAATATGTCTCAGATTTTAATGAAGGGACTTGGGGAGGTAATACTGAGGAATAGCAAATGATAAGTAAGCAAAATGCTTAATGCACATTTTCATAGTCCTATTGCACTTGCGTTGCTGTAGGCAACTTCATTCTGTTACTTCCCAAGTTTGAGAGCTTGCCTTTCTGACTTTATGATCTCTTAAAAGGAAGCTTGTAACTTCATAAATCTTGGTTTCAGCAAAATTTAAAAGAAAAAATTAAAAATCACCTGAAGTGGCATTATTTACACCAGTATAATTCATTAACAGAGTTGGAACTTTTAGGTTCCTGATGCAGATCTTTGTTTCATGAGGTGCTGGAGGATGTTGTCGCCCGTTATGGAGGATCAGTGCTGGAGGAAGAAAATGTCTTCCAGTAAGCACAAGGCTCCTTCCCTTTTTCTCTTCATCTCTTATTAGTGTTAATCACCTTTCCACTGCTTGGCTTTTCCTCCTTGTCCTGTTCCGTTCCCTCACCCAGGTCTGGATTTTACTACCCTGGTTTCTTTTAATACTTCCTGCCTTGAAGTTTTCTGCCTAAGCTAGAACCTCCCCCCCCCCATGCTCAGTTCTAACACTTCTCGTAGGCACTCCCTTTCCCCTGGTGTTCCTTGTCCAAAATGAGCCATCTTTTCTCCAAATCACAGCATGAAAGCCTCCTATTCAGGGTGTGCTTCCATTACCTCCCCAGCTGTTTCAACCAGTTCTCCCCTACATGGTAGTTCATCATATCCTTGTTTCCTGCCGTCTGCCTCATTTAGCTCTTCAGTCTGTCTTCCCTCCAGCCTGCTTGGCTGTTTCCCAACAACCTGCTGATGGCGATCCCCTCTCCCAGTATACACATGCTTTTCCTGGTCAATTCTGAAGTTTGTCCTGCCGCTCTCCTCCCATTTCTTCTTCATGCCCAACCACTTTCCTGGCTCCTTCCCCCCTTCCGCGCCGCCCCCCTCCCAGTCAGTCTGTCACCTTCTTAGTATTTTTTAATTTCTTCTTCTGCTGTGGATATCAGTGGTGAAGTAACTGAGGTTGCTGGAAAGGTAGACCTGAAGTGTCTGTGGGGGCTATAACTGTCATAATCTAGACTCGAAAATCATATAAAAGACTATGAGTCACTCCCTCAATCCTCGGAGGAAGCAGAGGACGGTGGAGGCATCCCTGGCCACGGCGGGTCGCAGATTTTGCTGCCCAGCAGCAGCTCTGGTCCGTGTTCCCCCCTTAGGACTGGTAACTGCTTGATTTTATAGATGGTGCTCCGGGTGCTGTGATGCTTCCCTGTTCTGTCACCACCACCTCCTGGCCCCGGGTGCCTGGGACCTTCAAGGCCAGCAAGGGAGGGAGTAATCGGCCTGGCACCCAGGGACCTTGAAGCCGATAGGGAGGGGAAGGAGAAATCTGTTTGGTTTGTCTCCTTGGTTGCAGGACCTTCAGGGCCTGATAATGAGGGGAAAGGGGATGAAAATGTGACCCTGTCGATCACAGAGAATGGCTGCTTGCCTCATAAAATGGCGTTGGTTGTGCTAACCACACTGCCAGGGGTCGGGAGCAGGGGGTACCGGTCACGGAACGGCCCTGTGAACAGTTGGTTTCAGTGTGAGCAATTAGTTTGGTAGAGACTTAAGCAACAGAGGGCTGAGTTTTACAATGGAAAGTTGTTGACAATATTAACAATAATAGGTGCTCCCAGGCTCCCTTTTAATACCAGTGTCAGGTGTATTAGTAACAGTTAAGGATGTTTTATACTGGAGGAGTGACCTACAAGTGATTGAAAGCCCTAGTGTTAACTTCTAGGATGGAAGAAGTTACTTAGATTAATAAAAAGATGCATTAAGAAGTAATGGAATGCATAAACAAAGTCACTTATGGCCTGAATATCAAGATTGTAAAGCGTTACGCTATAGGATGTTTTTTCCGAGGAATTAGTAGAAATTCTCTTTTTTAAATGTTTGTGTTGACCAGATGGAATGCACAATATCCTGTAAGATGCACTTTCATATTAATAGGAGAGAGCATATGTTTGAGTTCTAGAAATGCAATATATAGCGTAACCTCAAGTGGTGTTCGCAGAGCTACTTGAAATAGGCTGCTACTTTTCACTGTCATCCTTAAGTAGGACATAGGGCCCCTAAATACCCATGGAAATTTAAGTGCAAGGAGCAAAAACTAGGCTCCGATCCAAAGCCAGTTGAAGCTGATTAAGAGACTGCTTCTGGCTACAGAGGGCTCTGGCTTAGGCCACTAGCAAGCTAGAATTGAGTCCTCAGGTGTTCAGACAGACTTTTTTGGTTAGTTAAGTCCGTGGGTTTTTCTTTTGATTTCTGTTTGAGGTGCTGTCTGTGATTATAGGAGATGTCCCAGTGTGTATACTAACTAAAGTGTTAGATGTTTTCACTATGTAGTTCCAAAAATAGTAAGTGGGTAATACTCCAACACCTTAACTACACTTAATCACCAGATTAGTATTGTTCTGGTTTTATGGCTCGACACTATACACTGTTAAATCACAGGTATACCTAGAGATGATGTACTATTCCTATAAGATATGCCTAAAGCTAGAATAGAGTAGAGGCAAGGAAAATATCTTTACATAGTTTGCAGTTCTTTGTTGACTAGTTTTAGTGTGCTTCTGCATTCTTCCCATCTTGTTAGACATTTAAACTTTTCAAATAGTGAAACAGAAGAGAGGAATATGTTTTTCAAATTCAAAGTGTCTGTAGAGTTGCAAATACAGGTTAAAGTGAGAGGTGATGGTCTGCCTGACTCAGATGATTGTTTTATTTTAGTTGTTTGCATGCTTATCTTCTATTTTAGAAATAGAAAATAAAATGTTTACATTTTATCATCATGTTTTCTGAGTGAAGTCCAAATTAGTTCTTTCATTTTAATTCCACTTGGCATGTTGCCCCACTTAATTGTACAACTTGGCCTGAACTTTTTATAGATATATGTAGTTATTAGCTGTCTGTGTGCTGTGTCTCCACTTTCTTCAAGTTGAGAAGAGTTGGAAAGTCACTTTTAGAGTTGGGTCAAGATTTCATTCCAAACCTTAACAGAAATGTAGAGCTTGTTCTGTCTTCTAGCTGAGCTAGATTGCTTATATAGAATCATATACTATTCACCAATAAAACTTTGCACAGCACAAAAAAGATTTTTAAAAACTCTTACCTAGCATTCTGTAAGCATCATGAAAAGCGAGTTTTAGCACTTGAGGGTCAGGATGTTTCCATCAGTTTGGGGGGATAAGTTGAAACTTGTTTTAATTGATTTCTTTTATATTTGACCTCTAGGTTCCAGCAAGATGTGGGTGACGGTCCGAGACAGCCTAAAGAAAGCTCTGATGATGAGAGGTCTTATTCCAGAATGCTGTGCTGTTACAGAATACAAGACGGGTATGGTTTGGGTGTGATGGGTTTTGCTCTTGGAATCTCTTCTTGGAGTTACTCAGTATGACCGACTCTATGCAACATTGTGGAAGTTGTTTTCAGAGTTCAGAATGATATGATACTTTGCACTAAAACAATTTGTGCCTTGAATATGTGTCTAAAAAGAATGGCAAACTCCTAGAAAAAGATTTAGTCACTTCAAGAACAGACATAATATAGAGTAATATGATCTTATAGACTGCTGGCAAAACTCTCATTAATCAAACTCATGCTAGTCCAACAAGTATTAAATAGGTTTTGTTAACTTTTTGGTTTTATTTGACTTGGTTATAGAGCATTCTTAACTGAATATGGAGTTCCGGGGGGGGGAAGTTTCCAGCCCTAAAAAGTTTGTAGATCATCTTACCGCACAAAATTAGCGATCTCTTTGGAACTCTTATGGAACAGGTACTTTCACAAGCACTTTATATGATCAGAAAGGTATCTGTCACCTTGGAACCAAGGAATCGGCCGCTACTGGAGCTGATTGAAAAAGTGCATTTCTTTCATGCAATTTGTCCAGGGAGGGTGTACTTTCCTTGGTGTATGCTGAGCTTAATGTCTTGCCTTTAAAGTTTCCTGCAGTTAGAGACTGGGTAGCAAACCCCCACAGAGCAACTTTCTACCTGATCTCACATCTCCAGCAGGAGACCTGCAAGGGCTTGTGTGCTGGTGCTAATGAAAGCCTTATTTACCTTTTAGGGAGAAGAAGCCAATTGGCTGGGACACTGACATTTCCTGGCTCACGGGAGAGGAGTTGCATGTGGAAGTCTTGGAGAATGTGCCACTCACGACACACAATTTTGTATGTACTGTTTTTTTATGAAATGTTGAGTAGGGTTAAATCAATGTTGTACCTTCAAATTCAAAATAATGACTTTGAATAATATTTTGTGTCTGTGGGATTCGTTGAGGGTTGCAAAAGAAGTTTTTAATCACAATATCTTAAGTGAATTAGATAGAATTGTAATTGAAATAAGTGGTGTTAGAGTACTTGATCTGCCTTGAAACTTTCACAGTTGGATGGAATACACCCTCTAAAATCTATAAATGTAGGGGGTTTAAATCATCACTGCATTGCAGAGCTGTAATAATAATCTACTATTTTTGTATTGCTGTATCTATAAAATGTATTCTGGGCCTCCCTGCTGGCTCTGCAGCAGCAATTAACTAATGAACTAACTATTCCCAGAGCGGTGCTGACATCATCAATGATGCTAGTGCACAAATATGTTTTGACCTGATAAGGCACCAAGTAAATGGAAGCTGCTAAACAGAATCCATCTAAACAGTTCCAGCTACATACAAAATCCTGGAAATAATGTTTGTCACATTGAGAAGAAAGACCTTTTATTTAAATAAAAAAAACAAAATTCTATTTGCAAGTTGCTTAAACTAATTTACATAGCCAAACAAGCTAGTTTAGCTATGACTAGTTACATGAAAGTCTAGTAGGCTTAACATTTTTTATTATCTTTCTGAAATTTTTATTATTATATGTAGTAATACAATTAGAATGTGGGTTTATGCCAAGTATTGCTAAATTTGAAAATGAAACTAAATCATTCCCCCCTCCCCTCCGCCCCCTTCTAATATGAGGATAATATATGTTCACCCTTTTGCGATTTTAAATGTTTCTGAGTTTCAATAGTCAAAGTTACAACTATATATGTAACCATACATAGAAGCCATATATATCAGCCATATGTGTATTTCTGGTCCTGTGAGTGTTGGATAGAAATGTCATTTGGCTCCTGGAAAAATTAGAAGACAAGATAATCTTTCAGCAACTTTTGTTTTTATAGGTTGTATCCAATTAAATTCTGAATGTTTGTCTCTAGTGTGATAATAATGCGCTGTTTTGCTTCAGATTTGTGGCTGGTTTTCTTACTGCTAATGAAGTGAAGCATTAATTCCAATAAATAGTTGAAAGAAAATTTTAATGCATGAAGACTATTTCAAAAAGGAGACAATCTTTTATGTAAATGTGTTTGATATATAAAACTGTAGCTTCACCATCAAAAAAGAGACTTGTAAGTGTATTTGAGAGAGGTAAAAGCAAATAGCCTATCTTAGGCTTGCAGAAAGACTCTATTTAATTATGATTATTTTTGACAATATAGGTACGAAAAACATTCTTCACATTAGCATTCTGCGACTTTTGTCGAAAGCTGCTTTTCCAGGGATTCCGGTGCCAGACATGTGGCTACAAATTTCACCAGCGATGTAGTACAGAAGTGCCACTGATGTGTGTTAATTATGACCAACTTGAGTAAGTAATCACAATTGGTTTTAAAGTTGAGCCTCTTATTAAGCTTATAGCTGTCAGTGATTTCTTATGTTATATCTGTATGATTCAAGAAGTCAGAGAAGGTGCCTGAAAGAAATATAGGAGTTCAACTGTTCTTGTGAGACTGCATAATTCATATTCTTTCTGTGCTAGCTCAGACAACCAGTTCATATTTTTTTGCTGGACTGTGCAATGTTTTCTTTGAAGCGTGAGTGGGGTGGCTGAGCACTTGACTATATCAGACTGACTTCTCATTGTTCACAGATGTTATTCTTAATCAAAACTAGTTCTTTATTATGTGATGGCTAGGGCCCTGTTTAAATGTTGAGGTGTGGGTTTAGATGCAGGTTTCTTCTCTTCAACCTGAAAAAAATGTTGAGACACTAGTTTAATATGGTGAAATTGCAGTTGGTTTTACAGTGATTGAAAGTAAATCTATTAGTGAGTTTGATGCCTAGGTAAGAAACATAAAAGAGAATGTCCCAAACAGTCATGTGTTCTTGAATTTAATTATTGATCTATTTGTGTAAGTCTTTGATGTAGGTTGAGGATCTGGTCTAAACCGGCTCTATGTTCTATTTGATTGGTTTCAGCAGAGGCTATTAAGTCCTTTAAATAGACTTTCATATAAGGAATCATTTAAAACGCAATTTTTCCCCCAAGAATAAATTTAATTTCTGCATCTGTGGGTATTTGTAACTCTTTCCTTGGGCACCTCTAGAGTTTGTGCTCAGGGCTTATGGATAACATAGTTCTATCCATCTGGCATTTGGTTTTTTGGCATTGCATCAGTGCAAACATTAAAATAAGTTCGCGTACTCAACATACAGGTATAAGTTGTGCGTTCTTGAGGAACCAGATGTTTGCAATTTCAACTAAAAGATTAAAAAATTACTTTCCGCAAAGGTATGTTTAAGGTGTGATCTTTTGATCCTTTGTCAAGTAAATAATATTTTTAACAAATCTTGCAGATTAATGTGTTAGTGTAGTCTTTATTTTAAAATGTAGAATTTGATTAATGAGTGTATGGGGTGGTTTGGTTTTGGGTTTTTGTTTTTGGTTTTTTTTTTAATCTTTGAGTGTTACATTGTGAAGCTTCTGGGTTTTGCACAAGTTAGGTTGTTTTTGTTTTGTTCTTGCCTCACAGTTTGCTGTTTGTCTCCAAGTTCTTTGAACATCACCCCATACCGCAGGAGGAGGCCTCCTTAGGAGAGACCACCCCAGCATCTGGATCGTACCCCTCAGTGCCCCTCTCAGATTCTGTTGGGTATGACCTTATTCCTGCTGTTTAATAACATAACATTTCAGTACTGTATACTTAGAAAAACACTCAAAATACTGCTTTGCGACTCTCTCTACATTTTTGTGATCTGGCTTGTCATGCAAATATATCCACCTATGCTTAACTTCAAAGAAGTGAATGTTTTCATTCGCATGAATGATACAAATTAGTAATGAACCTAAGTTAAGCATGTGCATAAGTGTCTGTAGAATTGGGGCCTTACCTGTTAAACTGGTTTCTTCTGCATGGTAGCTTAGACCTGGTCTAAACTGGAAAGATTTTATGCTTAAAATTAATGCAAACCAAAACTATATCTTCACAAATTCTTTTAGTTTGTGCTATCAAACTACAATTTATTTGCCTTGAAGTGACATACCTCTGTTTCAGAATAAGGCACACCACTATAAGATCGGTGTGAACAGATGCCAATTCCAGGTTCATACTACTACTTCAGTAGCTTTTCCACATACACATTGCTTTAGTATCCTCCAGACCAGCTGTCTGCCTTCTGTTTAGATGTTGGGATATACCAATAGCATCTGTTTGCTGCAGATCCAGGTTTTGTAAAATTAAACTTCTAAAACTGACCACAGCCTCCATCCTCTGTATTTCCAACAAAGATTCTGGACCCTCTCTCTCTGAAGAGATAAGTGATCATATTTAGATTATGTTCCCAGTAGCTAGGAGATCACTGACACCACCCAGCACTAGATAGTTGAACAAATCTCCAGGAAAGAATAACTCAAGGATGTGTACCAAAGTCAAGAAACCTGATGCAGATTTATTTATTGAGAACACCAAATACAAAAGCCTTCAGAAAAACATTCCTTGGACATGTGTGCTGCGTGGAGATGAACTGAATTTGGCAGAGGGGCTCTCTTGGAATAGTGAGCATTGTACCCAGACTAAAGCAGAAACACAGCGGGAAGCTACACAGGCACCTGTGGACTCGTAACTAGAAGAGAAATTCCCTGGACAGCCAAGACTATTTATGAAAGATCAGATATGGTGCCTCCCAGGAAAATAGATTGACAGTCCTGCAGAGGGAACCTCATTTGGTAAGTACAAAGAGAGATGATGTTCTTATTTGTACTATTTTGTGCAGTTTCAAGTAAATTTGGAAGTGCCTCTTCTGGGTAGTGGATGTTGCCTTTATACCCCGTGAATGTTAGTACAGCAGACTGTGGACAAGGCTGCTGCTGTCGTTCTTGAAGCTAAGCAGGCTCTGCCTTTCTCATGGTATAGCTGAAATTATAACCAGGCCAGAACTATTAATCTACGAAGAAGCTTGTTCATACCAAATGTGTTAAATGCCTGCAGGGGCCAAAAGGCACTATATATCCCCAATCCTAATATTGTTATATGCTAAATTTTCCTACTTCTCAGTTGCCTCTGCCTCACATTTGTGCTTTCTTACCAGTTTATTGAGGATACAGCAGGATGGATTATCTTAATTGATACATGCACTACTTCAGGCAGTCTTAGCGTTGTGAAGTAAAAACAAAGGAAAAACTGAGACCAAAGCTGGTTAATGCCTTAAGGTTTTTAACTTCACATATATAAAAATGTTAACATTTAAATATACTTGCCAGTTAAGGTTAAGGAGCTTTTCTTAAGTGTTGCATCTCTAAATGTTTGTGGTTGCAGGAGCTCTAAAAGGTTTCTAGCTTTCTACCTTTTGCGTTTTTGCCTTGCTGTACACTTCATTGTTAAAAAAAGGCATACATGATGCTTTCAAAAGTCTTGTTTATTTTGAAAATGGTTTATGATTATCAGCTGGTGTTAAGAAGTAGTATGCATGTTACAAAGTCATGCAGTTTTCCCCAAGTATATTTTTGTAGTATTTCCTTTCCAGAAGCAGCTCAGATGCTATTGTATGAGCATATAGCACTGTCCATACCTTTCTCCAGTTAGTTATGCTTTTGCCTTTCTTTAATAATACTTCTCTTCTTTTTAAAGACGTAATTGTGGAAATACTCATTTCTCTGAATTTTTTTAAGAGTAAAAAAAAATGCTGACCTTTTCTATAAAAACATACACTTACCCACGGTTTTGTTAAAGGGTACTGCTACAATATGGGACAACAGCTCAACTGGAATAAAAAAAAAAGTCTGACATTTGAGGTTATTTTGGCTGGGAAGAGAGTAAGGGAATGAAATTTGAGAGTTGGGCAATGGGATTGAAAATATGAGGAACTAGCGCTTTATTAACACTGTTATTAGTTTAATAATTGCTCCTTTGATTTCTCTGTTCTCCTAGCATCTTGCATGGCACAGCCTACAGAGGAAGGGATGTTACTAATTGTTTGGTAAACCTGAGGAAAGAGAAGGCAAGCATCCTTCTTCATCTTTAGCCTTGTGAAGGGATTCCAGCGGCAGGCAAAGTGCCCAAAGAAAGGAAGAGTTCGTGTTGCAAGACAAGCTCAAGAGCAAAGGCGTGTGTGACATGCTGAGAAATTGTCAAGGGATCAAATGGAGAAGTTGGAAAGAGAAAGGGACATAAAGGAAAAGACCATTGGACATGATGCAAAAGCTGCTAAACATGCTGGAGAACTTTGTTGCACTTTGCTCATGTGTAACATCCTAAAGCAGTCCAGTCCTGTAGCCTTTCATTCTTCCAACTGTAAGCCATAGGCAGTCCCTCCAGACATTCCTGCCCAAGATAAGGGAGCACATATGGTCCCACTTGCACATTTCTGAGCCCCTTATAAAAATGTGTCCAGCCTCCACATTAGGTCTTTTGCCCCATTTGAGTTCTTTCAGTTTGCACTATCCTGTTGTGCCAAAGCAGTCATTTTAGTTATAATCTGCACTTAACTGGAAAGAATTATTAAAGTGTAGGTCTCCCTAATAATAGCCATTTGTAATAAAATTGAAGTACACAAACTGTATATAATACATCGTATTCATTTCATTTATTGCACTGTCATAAAGTGTCTTCTGTATCATTGCTCGTAAAATATGAGCAAAGAATTTCTGTGAACCCAGTTCCCTGGATCTTACAGATATATGGAAAGGGGAGAGATTAGCTATTCAAAATATTCCAAAGTTGTCTCTTTCAACTTCCATCTAGTCTCTCAGATGTTGTGATGTTGGGCAAAACTCAGGAAACTCATGAGGCAGATGTTATGGCAGGGTAAGTAACCTGTGGAGTGGGTGGTAAAGGGGTACATGGTCAGACTTTGAGTAGCACAGAGGCAGGTTGGACTCGATAGGAACTGAAAGCATCTGCTTTGCTTGAGGCAGAACACTGCTAGTAAGCAGGTTGGCAACATCTTGGCTCTTTGAAAAACAACACTTCCCAACATGCTTAATCTTCTAAATTTGAGGAAGGAAGGGGGACTGTCTGGTGCACCATTCTTGGAAGCTTGCCAGTCCCTGCCTTAGAGCATGCTCCAGCCTGTGATTAAACACCTCTGCTTTCCTTTCTGTCTTCCAAATGTTCACTGATCACTCTGCCTCAGCCAAAGATATTTAAATGTCTAGAAAAGCTTCTGAAAAGCCAAGGAAACAAAGACAGTCTTACAATATTGTATTTAGTACTACAATACCATTTAGATTCCCCATGTGTTTAAATGAGCAAATGCTTTGTGTTTTATTGCATAAAACAATGATGAACTTTCTCCCTAAAAATTCTGGCACCACACCTCTTCCAGACCACTCCATGTAAACGTTAGCAAACTTCCTACAGAATCCAACTTGGTATGCATTCTTGCTGAGCAGAAAAGGCCTGGTATCAGAATCTTTAGAAAAATCATCTGTAGTCTGTACAGCAGGTGGGAGAAACCTCTTGCTCCCCAAAACTTTATTTGCAAAAACATACTAGTGAAGTGAAACCTGGTTTGGAGGACTAATGACAGCTGTGTGGGTTCTCTTGATAGCCCCTGGTATATGAAGCTATCAGAAACTTGAGGAAAGCATTGCTAAGCTTTGATCTGGGCCCAAAGGCCAGTATAAATGCACACCGTTGTGATAATCCTGGCAGTTGTTTTTCACCTACAAGCCAACATGGATGAAAACAAGTTGTCATGGTATAGAAGAATGCACTAATCCATATGAAGTTATGGGTGTTACAGATCTGACCCATGATGCTTTTAGACTGACTTCACCAGATGCTGTAAGAGTGGTGATCTCTAGCCTGTGGTTACGAACTTGTACTGCTATCCTTTTCTCCAAATCAACACTTGATTTGGGGTTATTGACTATTTACAGGCTGCAGAGGTGTGGAAAGAAAAAAATTACTTTGTTTTCTGGCAATGCCTATGGAGTACCACAGTAATTAAATTAGAACGTGTTTGGCCTCCGAAACTTTGTTTACCTGCTTGCTAGTGCAGCTGAAATACTATAGTATCCCAGATCCTTAGCAGTCCTTAGAAACTGCTTGAAAATGGAAGCGCGCTGTGTTCTTCATGAACAGCAGTAAGAAAAAACAAAGCCTGGTGTAAACAAACAAAAAAGCACCTTGGCATGCATTTTAGCTTGCAGTAAGTTTGGCTTAGGTATGAGTATGCAGTCTACCAGGTGAGTAGTGTGTACTCCACAGCCCTGTGGCTAAACTGAGATGCACTTGTTCAGGCTGGGAGGGGGAGAAGAAAAATCTCAGTCCACTAGTGATGCTGTCATTTTAAAAGGGAAGTGGCACACACCCTATAACTGAAGCTAGATGAATGTGAATTCTCAGTTTAAGTATTTGCCTAACTACAGCAAAATAAAAACCCAAGCAAAAATCTTGATGTCCAAACAAACCTCTTTTAAGAAAAATCTTTCCGGAGTAGACCAGCTCTTAAATATATGAAACATCACATTGATGAGTTAAAGGAAATGGAGGAAAATCTGTATTAAAATTTTCTTTCATATTTGTAAAGTGAACTAACTTGTATCATTGCAAGTTCTAAGATCTGGTGGAGGTACTGTATATGATTTCATAAAATTGTTTGTTTATATATAACGTGGCATGTGCAGGCACTTTTCCGAGTTACCTTCCTCTTTCCTGTGGACCCAATTTTGTAGAATAGTAAATCTGTGGGCATGTTGGCACTTGTTGTGATTGACAAAGGGTAAAAATCTATATCTGTCTGCAATTACTCTTGTCTCCTGACAAAACCTCTTTCTGTTTTGTCTTGATAAAAAGGGAGGCAACAATGTGCTTATCCCAAATACATGGTCCAAGGAAAAACCATGTTCTGTCATACTGCCAGGAAAGGTTATAACATATTAAATTGAGATCATAGAATCGTTTAGGCTGGAGAAGACCTTTAAGATCATCAAGTCCAACTGTTAACCTAGCACTGCCAAGTCCACCACTAAACCATGTCCCTAAGCACCACATCTACATGTCTTTTAAATACCTCCAGGGATGGTGACTCCTGTTCCAATACTTGACAATCCTTTCCATGAAGAAATTTTCCCTAATATCCAATCTAAACCTCCCCTGGCGCAACTTGAGGCCGTTTCCTCTTATCCTATCACTTGTTACTTGGGAGAAGAGACTGACCCCCATCTCTCTACAACCTCCTTTCAGGTAGTTGTAGAGAGCAATAAGGTCTCCCCTCAGCCTCCTTTTCTCCAGGCTAAACAATCTCAGTTTCCTCAGCCGCTCCTCATAGGACTTGCCTCCTAGACCCTTCACCCGCTTTGTTGCCCGTCTCTGGACACGCTCCAGCACCTCAATGTCTCTCTTGCAGTGAGGGGCCCAACACTGAACACAGTACTCGAGGTGCGGCCTCACCAGGGCTGAGTGCAGGGGGACGATCACCTCCCTACTCCTGCTGGCCACACTATTTCTGATACAGGCCAGGATGCCATTGGCCTTCTTGGCCACCTGGGCACACTGCTGGCTCATATTCAGCTGGCTGTCGACCAACACCCCCAGGTCCTTTTCTGCCGGGCAGCTTTCCAGCCACTCCCCCCCAAGCCTGTAGCGTTGCCTGGGGTTGTTGTGACCCAAGTGCAGGACCCGGCACTTGGCCTTGTTGAATCTCATACAATTGGCCTCGGCCCATCGATCCAGCCTGTCCAGATCCCGCTGTAGCGCCTGCCTGCCCTCCAGCAGATCAACATTGCTGCCCAACTTGGTGTCGTCTGCAAACTTACTGAGGGTGCACTCAATCCCCTCATCCAGATCATTGATGAAGATATTAAACAGAACCAGCCCCAATACTGAGCCCTGGGGAACAGCACTTGTGACTGGCCGCTAACTGGATTTAACTCCATTCACTGGCCATCCAGCCAGTTTTTTACCCAGCAAAGAGTACGCCCATCCAGACCATGAGCAGCCAGCTTCTTCAGGAGAATGCTGTGGGAAATGGTGTCAAAGGCTTGACTAAAATCTAGACAGACAACATCCACAGCCTTTCCCTCATCCACTAAGTGGGTCCAGTTAGAATTTAATGAATAAAAAAAGCTATTCAAATTGTTTTCAAACATGGTATGACATAGCATGCTATCTGTGCCAGCATCATGATGGGCATGATGACCTGTGACCAGAAATACAGAAGTATTTGCAGATTCCCTTAGCAGATGACCATTTATGACTCAAAGGAGGATGTAATTGAAACAATATTTCTGCAATTTGGTTTTCTCTCCCTTGGCTCACTCATGATCGCAGAAAATCATGTTTCTGTTCTTGTTGTGTGGCAGAGCTCAAATGCTGTCTCACAGTCACTCCTAGTGCAATGATCTGATGTTTGTTGTTACACATTTCCCTTAATTTCATTATTACTGAGAATTCTCAGGAAGCTTGAGCAGGAGTTAGCTATCCCAACGATGACAGTACTGGCCTGGCTGAGACACTTTTTAGGCTTTTCTTCTGAAATCTTTCTGTGCAGCACCTGACATGCTTGCCTTAACATGAAAATACAGTGCCTTAGAATGGCAACCAAGTCCTGCACTTGTATCTGTGCCGTGTCCCATCTCCTGATGTGGGTTCTAGTTGCATGATTTCCTCCCAGAAATGTTCAGGAGTTCAAAACTTCCTCATCTACAATAGAAAAGATTTTACCCGAAGGCACTCATTAGCTATGAATGAAAACTTTAGCTTATGTATATGCACATCAACTACATTTTAAAAATGTTTCTGAAATTCTGAGCCTCTCCTGAAATGCTGGGCTGTTCAAGGCCCTTTCTCAGAGATTTGTCTATTGGCAGTTTCAGTTCATTCCTTCCCAGTATCTTCCCAATATTTATATTCTGTCATGTGACAAGAGGTAACTATTTTTAAAAAAAATTAAGCAGAGTTAACCCCCCACCTATTCTTCCCCTGTCCCACTTCCCAAATATAATCTAAGTATTTTATTACAAGACTTACTAGACTGTTATTTGAATTAATTCGCAAGTGCCCCGTTTTGCCATTCTCAATTGTGAGACTGTTGGCCAGGAAGGAAAAGATGACAGGTACTTAGGGTACAGATAGCACTGAGTTCTGGGATCAGTGCCAAACTGCATAAACTCTTCAATGAAAGGTAGGGTAATAGTCTTTAAAGCAGACCCATTTCTGAAAAAATGTCAAGAGATCCCATTGAAAATGTTAGCTGCCCCTAAAGATCTTTGGGCCAAGGAGCGTTCGCTTGCAGGAGGCGGCACCAGGACCTATTGCTGCTATATGCTGCTGTATGGTTTATTTCTGAAGCTTCTCCCTGCAGGCATTGCCTTTGTGGGCATGGTAACTAACCTATGGGTAATGAATGGCTGGAGGACTCTACTCCTCTCTTAGGAGTTGTGTTTTCTGTAAGTTCTAAAAACCTTGCTGTCAGATATCATGTATATTTTAACATAAAGTTTTCTTTAACAAAGGTGGCAGATGTTTCTCATTGACCTTTTGCCCTACGTCCATTAAACTGAATCATTAGACTTAACAGTGACTGACCTTGACTTGAGTAAGACATAAATGCCAATTTATTGTACTTTAACAAAATAAATGGGTAACCAAAGAAGTGACATTCTGCCTTCTTACAAATGAAAAAGCAAGTGTTTAGATGTTTTGTCTTTTAAATATATGGTTCATGATGCTATAAATTAAAGACTTTATCTACATTTATGACTGGCAGCATTTGCATTTCTTCAGAAAACCTGTCTCTATAGTCTGAATGCTTATCTTTCAAGTCAAATCTATTGCATTGCCTAACTGTAGCACTGTAAATAACATTTGAAATGTTACACTATTCAAAGTTATTTCTTAAAGGTTGAGGTTACGAGGTGATATGTTTATTTTTAATATCAATAATTCATATTACATTGGCCGTAATATTAATCAGTTCTGTTGAGTGACCAGTGTGTAATTTTCAGTCAGTCTTCACTGAACAATAATCCCATCCATACAATTTGTTTTGTGACATCTTCTGACTGTGATGTTGATATGAGATGTTAAGCATTTTTAGTTCTCAATGGGTTGCCATTAAAAAGAGTGTATTGCGTTAACTCTGAAGTGAGGAAATTGCAGAGTATCTTGCTATCTGCAGTGCATGTTGGGCTACATGAATTTTTCATATCAGGATTTATTATTACTAGTTTGGTATGTTAGGGGTTTTTGTTTTGTTTTAACTCGGAACACTTCACAGCCATGTAATTAGGTAGTTTGTGCAGCAGAGAGTTGTTGCAATTGATCATAGGGGACTAGAGATAGTTCATTATAAATTGTTTTTATGCAGGCCTTTAGATCAATTTTTTTAATGTATGTATTATTATAGTTGAAAAGGACTTACCACACCCACTATGCAGTATTTGAAGCCATTTGTAGACCTAAATCCTCTTTTTCCTTGACTTTGTTTCTCAGACCACCAATTCTCCCTAGTCCTTCTCCTTCAAAATCCATTCCAATCCCACAGCCCCTCCGACCAGCAGATGAAGACCATCGGAATCAATTTGGGCAACGCGACCGATCCTCTTCAGCTCCCAATGTTCACATCAATACAATCGAGCCAGTCAATATTGATGTAAGTATTAATAATGTTTGGATCAGGAATAGTAGATTTGATGTTTCCCCTATGAATATCGGTGCGTTAAATTTATCACGTGTACACGTGAGTGCTGTGTTTCTAAGCTAATCCTTGGTGGTCTGTCAGAATCTTCATAGATTCCACGTAAGACATTTTTGCTATTGAGAGCTTTAAGAATGCAAATAACCCATTCTCCAAAAGCAGAAACTGCCTCTTGACAGTCCTGTCCTTTCGTTTTCAAAGAAACATGCTACTACAAACCACTGCTCTTTTTTTTGTCGTTAGTCCCAAGGCTCGTGCTGCTAGCTGTACCACAGCATTAAGAATATGAAAGCCAATAACCACTCTTGCAAACCATTATCTATATTAAGCATATTTCTTTATATGCAAGATAGGGATTTTTACTATTTGTAATTCAAGTAATATTTCTGGCATTGAAGAAAATTAAATTATTGCAGTAAGCTGAGTTCAGATTTACTGAATGTTCCTTAGGATTTCAAGACCCCAGTATATATTGTTCTGAGCATTCTTTTGGAGTGTTCAGAAACTGCTGCACTTAACTTGTTTTCCAGATTTTTGAAATTTCTGGGTGCTGAATCGTAAATAATAATAATGGTTGATAGTAGGTATAAGGCCAGCTAGGACCTTTCAAAACGTTGGTCACAACAACCTCTTTCTAATTTTGCTAACATATACAGCTTGTATTTTACCCGTAAGTCTACTCTCTAGAAATTAGTCATTTGTCAGGTGTGCAGTCTTGAAGTCTGCCTGGACACTGAGGCACAAAATCTGTTTTGCATGTGGGCTGAGTGAAAGGTGAAATGTTAGTTGTGTATTAAGAGCATGGCCGCGTAGACATTTGCATATGGTACATGGCGGTGGTGTAGCTGAGAGGCAGGACCAGTGCTTTTGGCAGCAGTGCAGGTGTATAAAGGAATAAAATAATTGTGTAACCAAAAAAACCACACCAAACTTGATGATGAAAATGGACGTACAGAAGGAAACTGCTAAAATTTTCTAATTTTCTTCTGTTTAGAAAATCCTTAGTGTAGTTTGCTTTTAGTCTGGGTATGTTGTAAAAGATACTCTCAGTTCACAGTGGATTGCAAGTGAAGGAAACCTTTTGCAGTTAGTCGTTTCTGAAGAACAGAGTACGCCTGGCTATGCAAATGAGGTGCTTTGTTACAAGAAAAAACGAAGCAGAACTAATTTGACTGATGTACCTCAGCACAGGAAATTGGTGTCCCAGCTTCTGATATGACAGTTCAAATAACTTGTACCACAAACACTGTAACTAGAACGTTTGGTTCGATATTTCTTCATGCATTTTGGCCAACTGCGTGTTTAAATCAGTATTTTCATGTCAGCATTTATTTTGGGTGGTGTACATTTCACTTTACTACTGAGAGATGCTGTTTTAAAGCAACTAATTTTGAAAAGTGTAGTAGTTGTTATAAATAGTTCTTTGGAGTCGCTGCTATTAGTAAGCCAGGGTAGGAAACAACTTTCATTTCATGGACAACATATGAGGTTATGGATTCTCAATTTGATCAGTCTCAATTGATTCTGGAACATAAAGGATAATACCTAAATTAAACACAATTTTTTTTTATTTATAGGACTTGATTAGAGACCAGGGTTTACGAGGAGAGGGAGGTAAGTAGTGTTTAAACTAGCTACTGTGTTATATTTAATTACACAACCACACTGTCCCTTCCCTTTGTTCTACTTCCTTCTACAAAACACAGGCACAAAGAAAAATATGACTAGAACAAAAAATGAATTTGCATTTGCTTGTCCATGAACTTAATATTTGTCTGACAAAGGTTTGAGTCATTTGCTGGTCATTCTGGGAGTGGGGGAGACGGAAGGAGAAAAAGTTTTGAAGTGCTATCTAGTATTTTAGTTTTAAATTTGTCTTGCACCGTCACACGCACACACTCATTCACTCACATGGCTGCACACAGATATGCTACAACTTCCCAACACTCTCTCAAAGATTTTTATGCCTGTTGTTACCTTTCCACCCATGGAAACAACAGAGGTTTTCATTGAAAACCATCAACATGGTAGATGGACCTTCCATACGAACTGCTGCCTCCTAAAGCAGCATGAAATACTCCAGTTCTTCTCCCCCTCTACCCTGCTGAAGATGCTGCTTTGCTGTACTGCATGCCTGTGCTACTCTTGGAACCAGGTTGTTAGGACCTTAAGCTAAAGCCAGGTCTTTTTATGTTTCCTTCAGTAACACACAGCCCTTATTCACAGTTAAATCAGACCAAGTGCCGGAAGATTTATTTTTCTTCGCACGTTACGCACGAGCCTGTTAAGTCGCTTCTCCCACTGGCTGTCAAGGTCCTGAGAGCACTTCTTATGTGCTGTATTTATTCCTATGAATATAATAATAATATAGAAATAAAGAAATAGTAAGTAGGGCAGGCATACAACAGTTTTTCCAACTCCAAATCATTAACACAGTCATCTCCTACTAATTATAACTTGCTTCAGCCATAAGTAAAGCCTGAATTACCTTAGTGCACTCTGTCCTGATCTCTAAGGTTTTGTACTGTGGGCTATCACTGACTTTGTTTCTCCCATCCAAATCTGGTAGTTGGTAGGATGGTACCTACCTACTGCATTGTGTTTGATGGAGCTGTTTTTTCTTTTGCCAGCAATAGAACACTTTTTAAAAAGAAATTTCCTTTAATCCTGCAAGCCTACTAATTTCAGGTTGCCAGGTTTAGCTATTTTTGTATGTGTTGATAGGTGTGGCTCTCCACAGTTTTGCCCATTTTGTCCAGCATTTAAATGTTGTGCTATCATGTTGGTTTTAACTTTTGATCATAAACTGTCTGCTTGGCATCTGAAAACAATTGGCTATTCCCAGTCCTGAAACAGTGTTATTAGTAATTGACTTTTTTTTTTCCTTCAAAGTACAGAAGCAATCTATGAATAGGAGTCAAAGCATCCTAGTTATTTCCCGTGACTTCTTTCATTTCTTCTATGTGTCTGTCTTTCTGTCTCTGCCTGCCCGTCTCTTTCTCTCTAACAGCCCCTTTGAACCAGCTGATGCGCTGTCTTCGGAAATACCAATCCCGGACTCCCAGTCCCCTCCTTCATTCTGTCCCCAGTGAAATAGTGTTTGATTTTGAGCCTGGCCCAGTGTTCAGAGGTAGTTGGGCTCTTCTTTCTTGTTTTCACCCAAACAAAATAAGTAAAACCACAGATGCTGTTTGTGCCTCACCCTCACACCGTGTGTATGTAAGTGTGTGAGTTTATCAAAACACCTCTGTTTTTTGCTTGGCCTGGCTGGAATGCTTTGAATGTGCTTTTCACACATACTCACTTTCACCTTTACACGCCTGAAAATGACTATAAATAAAGTCTGACTTAAATCTTCAAAAGCAAGGAATTTCATAGTTGAGGTTTTTATATGGACCTTAACATAATTTTTCTAAACAAAGGTCCTTGGATTATGTTGCAGTGATTTTAAAGACAAAGTGACATCCTTAACTTAGAATTTCCTTGACTGTTCAGTTTAAGTCAGTTCAGTGCTTTAACAGTTTTCTATATTTAACATTCTTTGTTTTGAAAAGTAATCTAGGAAATCAAATGTGAATTACAAACATTTCCATTGATATCTTGTTAGGTCTCAAGCTTTTCAAGGAATGTGTCATGTCAACTTTCAACAAATACTTCACTTTGAGAATGTGCTATTGATACCACGTTGGGGCCCTAGATGGTTTAGACCATGTAGTTTTTATTTAGTTAGTAAATTTCCAGTGAAACAGTATTTGTTTGTGTCCTGCACCATGTAAAATAAGACTCTTCCATTTTCACGTCATTGACTCTGGGGGTAATTCAGGCCTAAAGCTGTCAATGGATCTGTTGTATTGCACAAAATCCCCCAAAAATGTGGGATTTCATATGCTGGAGAAACCAACTATTGAGTAATAGCATGAAACGTAAATATTTGTGTCTATACATATACTTGTAGAAATGAATAGTTCAGTGCATGTAGTGGGGTTTTCAAATGCTACCATCTTGGCTGTTTCAAAGACTTTTGTTTCAGAATATATCAAGAGCAGTTCACCTTATGAACTTGTAAAGTTCTTCCAGAAGTTTTTGTAAGAAGACAGGTGTTCCCAACCAGCAAACTGGCTACAGAATGGAATACATTACATTCAGCTTCAGAGTCCAAGCTAATGACTTAAGTCCGACATTATCTGAAGTATTCTACTCTAATAACTTGGAAAACAGGCCATCTGGTATTATTGTGAACAGATTAACTCTAATGTTCTACCATGTGCTGTAAGCGTTTTTGGTGAAGGGTGAATGTTGTGCTACTGTTTCTATATCATGGCACTAAAATTTAAGTAGGAGACTTTAGTTACCTCTAAAGAAACACATTCTAGTAGAGCTTTGCTATTACAGAGAAAGTCTGTAACCCAGTGAAGTTTTGGAAAATTGCTTTTGTTCTGGAAACATCATACATTTAATTCCATATAAGTGTGATTTCAGACAAATAATATAATAAATATATGACAGTATAGTGACCGTAACATGAATATGAACAAAAGTTCATCCTTCAGATCATTGGCTTCTAGCTGCTTGTAAATGTAGTTAGGATGCCAAATATGCATCATTACTGTTGCTTTAGAAGTGGGACAAAGTTTATGGATGCTGCATCCCGTTTTTATGTGTTGGTATGTCATTATTTTGTGCTTCCACTACTAAATGTATGGATTTTAGCTCAGTGAGGACAGGCAGTGATGGATATATATGGTCTGATAAATTAGCACGCACTGAGTGACTGAACTCGAGTAACAGTTTTAAAAGTCACGAAGTCAATTTTTGAACTCAAGTTGGCATTAGGAGACACTTTTTGGTAAGAAGGGGGCTTCTGAAGGAATACAAGGAGGAGTATTGTCTTCTACCACTTCCCAGAGCACTGATGTGAGAGAAAGTGTTGGAATGTTGGAGGTCTTGTACAGTGACATACATTGTTTAGCAGAGCAGCGTTAATTTAATTAACAGTTGACCCTGTTTTATGTCCTTTGCATTGGGAGGAGGGTCAGCATAACCTTGTTACAAATAATTATGGTGTATTTTAAAAAGCAGTGTCTAGGTGAAGTGCTCTATTTGTAAAGAGACGTTGGGGCTCTGAAACACAGCTCTGTTAGTGACATTTTCCTGCATAGATTTGTTTAGGTAACATATAGGCTACAGATGTACTGTTCTCTTTGTATTTAATAGAATATGCTTCAAATAGCTAACTAAAGTACTTGCTCTTTTTTAATCCTTTCTAGAATATAATATTTACTTTTAAATAAGAGCTCTCTACTAACAGATAGCTTTAAAACAGCCAAATGGTTTTCAGGTGGCACTTGGAGACTCAACTAGAAAACATTTCAATTTTTGGCATTTAGTCTATTTTGATTACAAAGTACAGTATTTCAGCTATTTATTGGGTCCCTAAAAGGTTAGCTACAAGAAATCTGAGAGGTAGCTGCTGCTAACTAAAATGCTACTACTTTTCTTCTCCAAGAAACTGGTGGAATTAAAAAATAGATTTTTTTCTATTTAAAGAGACATTGTCCTTCTGATAATTCATGAACAAGAGACTGGGGACTATCTGGTACACAGGGATGTTTGCTATAGACTTGCCTCTTCCTGAAATGTAGGGATTGAGCACTAATGTAATATTAGGACAATATTCCTAGTGTATGTTTGTTCCCTCTTAACATTTACATTGATGTTTGAAGATACTGCATCTTAAAAACAATTCTTGCACCTAATATCAATACAAGCTGGCTTCTTATAGATAAAATTATCCTGTTTCTGAAATTTAGGTTCAACTGCAGGTTTGTCTGCAACACCTCCCGCTTCTTTGCCTGGGTCACTCACCAATGTGAAAGCATTACAGAAATCACCAGGACCCCAACGGGAAAGGAAATCATCCTCATCCTCAGAAGACAGAAATAGAATGGTAAGGGAAAGATCAGCTATTGTCATTCGTGGTATGGTATATTCATAGTATAGAAATACTACACAACCATGTTCCTCTCACTTTTCTTTCATCAAAGCCGCCTGAATTATTTTGAAGATGACTGAATTATTTTCAAGATGAGTATGGTAATGATCAAGGACTTTAAACCAATAAATAATGGAATAGTGAAATTGTGTGACTGATATATAAATAATTTAAATAATTGACCATACTCACTTTTACTCCATTGCACCCAAATGTCTTGGTGTGCTTCATATTATAATGCCAGTTTCCCTTCAAATAACAGCTTAACTTTTCCCACCATGATTCATGAACTTTGAAAGTTCTCTAGTGATTCTCAAATGTAACAATACATAAAAATGTCTGCATGCTTTTTAATACATTTAGCATTATGATTGAGTAAGAATTGAAAAATAAGTAAGACCTTCTTTTTTGGAAGAGTTTCTTAATATTTACTAATTTTAACACTGCCAGAAACCTGTGGCAAATATTTCATGCCAGGAAATAATTTAGTATACCCGCATGCTGAGATTTTGTGTATGGCTGGCTTGAAAAGTCAAATGCAATATCTGAAAAAGAAAGTTCTTTTAGGACTTTAATGATATGAAATGCTGATACGAAATCTTTAACAAATTAGCTTTTTTCACAGACATTAATGCACTTGCTTTCTTCCTTTTTATTGTTTATGTTTTATATAAAGAAAACCCTTGGTCGACGGGATTCAAGTGATGATTGGGAGATACCAGATGGACAGATCACAGTTGGACAAAGGATAGGATCTGGATCATTTGGAACAGTCTACAAAGGAAAGTGGCATGGTATGTGGCCATCATGGCAAACAGTTGTTCTTAAGCAGGTAACATTGCCGGCTGGGGGCCACCCAGCTGGAAAGCAGCTTCGCAGGAAAGCGCCTGGGGATTCTGTTGGACACCAAGTTGAATGTGAGCCAGCAGTGTGCCCGTGCTGCAAAGAAGGCTAATGATATCCTGGGCTGCATTAGGCAAAGCATTGCCAGCAGGTCGAGGGAGGTGGTCCTTCCCCTCAGCACTGGTGAGGCCACACCTGCGGTGCTGGGTCCAGTTCTGGGCTCCTCAGTACAAGAGAGACATGGACATACTGCGGAAAGTCCACTGAAGGGCCATAAAGATGATTTTTGAATGAATAAGTAGTGTGCTAAATAGGTAATGTTCAAACTGTTCAAATGTAATGTTCAAACTCAATTCTTGCATGTTCTTCTGAATTAATTATTAGGGTAAAGATGAAACATAGTTACTAGAAAGGCTGAAGTATCCGTCTTGATGGATGAGGATTTCAAATGTGTATTTGGAAAGCTTTGACTTGGCTAGGACTTCTCAGAGTAAAATGAGAATAGTGTTTATACACTTATATTTGCTTATTTTAATATTGTAGTGGTTTATTTAACGAAAGCTAGAAAACAGAGTATCTCAATATTTCTGATGCTCTATATAGCATTTTCTCAATAGAGGAATATGTATTAATGGCACTTATTAAAAATTGCTATTTTAAAGGTGATGTGGCAGTGAAAATGTTGAATGTTACAGCACCCACACCTCAACAGTTACAGGCTTTCAAAAATGAAGTAGGAGTGCTCAGGTAAGAATATTTTTAATGGCATGAAATACTGTTATGCTTCATTAATCATGGAGTTTTAGATTTCCATTAGAACACATTGGTCTTATTCCTCCATGATGATACTTCGGGCAGAAAATATAGCTTGCCATTTTAAAATACTTCTTTGTATCCACTGCTAGTTCTTCCTTCCCCTGTATGTGTTTGTCTGTATACCTATGTTGTGGACATACATATGTCCAAACCCTCAAGACGGGACGGGGTTTTGCTATTGTACTACCCCCAGGGCACAGTCAAGCCTAAGTGTGAACTGTAGACCTTCCTTTCCTCTCATCCACGTTTGAGATTGAAGGAGAGCATGACTAATTGTTGGTTTTGAGCTACAGCACTGCCCATATTATCTGTTGTTTAATAGTTTCTGTTCAGTAGCATTGACTTCTTTTTGAGGTTTTTTTTAAATGTATTTCTCATAAAGTCACTTCTTGATTTCCTTTTCTCATGTCTGCTGCTTGTACTTTCTCAGAGGAAGTATTTGTCTTGGTACAGTTCTTAAAAGAGGATCCATCAACACAATACAATAGCATATTTATTGTGGAAGACCACTACCATCCAAGTACAATCTCGAGCAGTCTCAAGCATAATTCTGTTTTAAGAAACAAAAATAAAAAGAAGGTTTTTGCCTCTGCAAAACTGATGTGTTGAGCTGGGCGCCTGTGCTGGAGGAGCATCCCCAGTAAGCTACATGGTGAAAAGGGGATGATCATACTTTTTCCTCAGGAAATGTTAGTTCTGAAAACTCTAAGCCCATAGTTGTGGAAGTAGAGGCTTTCTGCGGTATGCTACTTTGGATATCTCTGCATATTTTTGACATACCTGCTCAGGAGAGCTTAATGAAATCAAAAATCCTGTATTTCATACCTAGTCCAGATTTCTGCTGGCAGTCCTTAGCTGGAGTTCAGCCTCTCTCTGTTGTTGATTGTTTCAGCACTTACAGTAAATAGTCAGTTGTCCTATCCTTTGGCCCAGACAAGCCAGATTTACCTGTAGTTGTGCCTTTTCCAATATGCTTCATCATTACTTTCTTAGCTTTGAGGTAGGATTTGCAAGAAACTGGCTGGTTTTTGTTCACTCAGCAGTTGCTCTCAGCATCACTTGACAAATCCTTGTCCGGAAAAAGGCATAGTCACATAGTGTAGAACTGTCCTGGTCTGCATTGCTGACAGGACAAAGGGGTTCACATTCTAGGCTCCCATGTTAGTTTTTTAATATAAGAAAACATAAAGAGCTCTGCCATCTTCAGCAGCAGCATAGATTTAAGAAACTACCACAGGTTTTAAGCTTGGTCTGTCAGGTTTCACCAACAGTGAGCTGACTGCCTTTGGTACCGAGCTGCATTGGAAGAAGATTGCCTTTATTTTTCCTCAGCCCCTGGGAAAGCTAGGAAATACTCCAGAATTCTTAGGCGCCTCATCTTTGTAATATCTCATTGGTATGTTTGGAGGTGTCTAGTTCTTCATGTCTGTTTGATGACAATAAGAATGTGATTGACTTTTCCTGGAGGATGAGGAGAATCTTTCAGATTTCACAGTGTATCGGTAGATTCTTTCAGGCCTTGAATCTACTGGGATGTCTACTGAGATAACCCTCTCTGCATTGTTCATTGTGAAGTTTTTCTGTCTGGAATTGCTCCATCTTTGAAAGAGGTTTGATTTAATCTGGCCAAATCTCTGTGGTGAACTCCAGTCTCTCCCAGTGCTGTTTGAAAACAAGTTCATATCATAACCTTACTGAGGTGCAGTTTTCATGCCTGTTTCCATTCTTTCTTGTATGCTGGCTCCAAAGAGACTACAAAAGTCTTGTCAAACAAAGCACTAAGAAAAACTGAAGCCTCGTCAAGGAAGTGTGTTGATGGTTTCTGAACGAAAGGGTTGTCCTTCCTGGAAGCCTCTGAGACTGGAATTTCATTTTGAATGTCCTCCTTATGGGCAGCAACATCTCATAGCTGGACTGGGGTTACACAAAAGCAGACCTGCCTGCAAACTGTCGCTGCCCCATGGGGACCTAGTGGTAACAGCATCTTCTGAGCTGTCCTGTGCTGGGTTGCTTGCAAAAGCAAGAGGAAGTGGTACTTACCCCAGAATAGCTATTCCCTGTCATTATGATAAGAAGAGCTAACTGCTGGAATAATTCATTAAACTGAATCTAGCAACAGGTTATCGTGTTATCTTAGTAGAAGTTGAGATTGACCCAGACTGATAGATCTGCCGGGGTTTTTCCTGATTTCCCGATCTGCCTGATTTCCTCCTGATTTTTTATTTTCAACAGGAAAACACGACACGTGAATATCCTGCTTTTCATGGGTTATTCAACAAAACCCCAGTTGGCTATTGTTACACAATGGTGTGAGGGGTCCAGCTTATATCACCATCTACACATCATTGAGACCAAATTTGAAATGATCAAACTTATTGATATTGCACGACAGACTGCACAAGGCATGGAGTAAGTATCGTATTACTTGTTTGCAAATGAGCATTGGGGCAATGTTTACTTATCCCCTTCACACTCTGACTGACATTGGCAAATGAGGCCAGCTATCTGCTCGCTTTGCCAAGCCCAGGGTCCTGCCTTGATGATCAAAGCATTTGGTGGTTTATTTTGATTAGTAAAACAGACTTTGTGTTCTTTTTTTGGAACATAGGGAAATACAAATCATCAAGGAAATATAGTCTTAGGTAGCAGAATAAAGATAATTGCAGTGTAGTTAAACTTTCAGTCTTGTGAGCAAAGATTTCTCTTCCAGGCTTTATGATCTTCACAGTGCAGATAGTCTTATGGTAGGAGGTAAACCATAGTTTAAAAAGAAACACCCTGTGAACAAAAGGACAGAATCCTGTAAGATAATGCAGAAGGCAGACAGCCCTGTTAGCAAAAAGAATCGATTTTTTTCTCCTTTTCTTATAAGTATTGTAGCTCTCTAAATAATAGATTTCAGCATTTGAAGAAAACATACCTATTTTGTTCTAAGGACTGTAAGTAATCCTTACTCCCGTAGAGGGCAATTGAGTGAGTTAGAATTTACAAAACTAGCCTAATATTGTGTGTCAAAATCAGAACACTGATGTAAGATCAGCAAAATCGCCCTCCAGCTGGAAAACCACCATGATGCTTGCAGTTAATTGTGCCATTTTTCTACTAAATATTCTATTACATTTTCAGTCAAGAGGTGGGGAGGTGTTTGCAGCAACCAGCCTCAGCCTTCTGTTAGCCTGCTCATCTCCCCAGGCTCCCTCTGTAGGTAGTGGAGATGCAGAAGCTGTTTTATGAGTGTGATTCAAAGCAGAGACATAAATTGGTGCTTTTCCAGCAGGTTTGTGCCAATGTGGTTGACTAAACAAAGAGCCATGGGAGACTGGTTGCCTAATTTAGGCTATATCTATGCTGTGGGGCCAGTACTCTCCCCTGTGTTCCCTGCAATCTATTTATCCAGTCTGCAGTCAGGGGATCTTTTTTCCAGTCCCATACTAAAAAGCAGTCAGCATACTTGAGTACACACTGAGACCTGGAAGCACGTTTAGCTCCCGCAATTTAGAAACACCTTACCTAAAGCTGTGACTAGCTTGCAAAGTGTCTTGACAGTCACCATTAAGGCTGGGAGGCAGAACCTTCAGCACTGAATGGCATGTCAAAAAGTACTGAAGTTCTTTGATTTTTATTCTGAATATTGAGTTAGAACTGAAAAGCAGAAGTTGGTGCATAATTGTTATTTCATTCTTCAGTAGCATCAGGTTTGAGCTGGAAAGCTAAGTTTTATTTTATTTTGGGGTTTTTTTCCTGTGACTGTTGCAGGAACTGTCACGGGTAACTGAAGTTTTACCACCTTGATAAATATGTGCAGTTTGAATATCTACAGAATTTGAGTTTCGGTAATGCAGTGAATTTTGAGTTGTTGGTTAGTGAAATATCACTTAACCCACCTAACCTGTGATGTTCCTTTTCAGTTACTTGCATGCCAAGTCAATCATCCACAGAGACCTCAAGAGTAATAGTATCCTTTCCCAGAGATACAACTGTGGAACGTGACAGCATTCCTGTTTGGTTTGGTTTGGTTTGGTTTGGTTTTTTCTGCCAGAAATGAACTTACTTGTGTGAAAAGCTGTTCACGTGTGAATATTTGCTGAGTTGACGTTTTGTTGAGAAGGGGTAATATCACTAGTAGCAAAGTAAGGAATACTTACTATGTCTATTGATGTGATTGCAATAACGTAGCAAGTTCTGTTGTGGCATCACAAAGATTTTTGCATCATTTGGTTTCTACATGTAATGAAAGATTATGCCAGTTCACTCATGGAATATTTTCAGCTTGTCTTGTACTTGGCATTTCAAGAAAGTATTTGGCATTTCAAGAAAGTCGCTTGGGCCATGGTCTGTTCAGCACTGGCCCGGTCATTGCTTATGTAGCCCTTAAGTACCATAATTCACCATGCTGGCTGCTTAGAACCTGTACTATATGAAAACCTTCTTCAGTGGTGGTGGATGGTTAAAACTGTTATGTCTAATGTTACAAATTTGTAGCTGTTTATTGTTCTTGTAGGACAGGACCAGTACCGCTTTTTTGTTTTTCCTTAACGTTTCCCCCTTAGATATTTTTCTTCATGAAGACCTCACAGTAAAAATAGGTGATTTCGGTCTAGCTACAGTGAAATCACGATGGAGCGGATCCCATCAGTTTGAACAGCTGTCTGGATCTATTCTATGGATGGTAAGCAAGGGGGAAGTGGTGTGTTTGTTTCAACAAATTTAATTGCCTTTGGCCAAAGTTTCTAAGACTGTCCCTCCAGCTGTCTGACATATACAAGCTGTCTTAAGCTGGAAAAGACAAGCAGTAATGTGAAGTACTAAATGAATGCTTTTCAGTTCTTCTTTAAGCATATATTTTCCAGTAGTCAGCAAAAAAACTTTAGTGTCTTCATCCCTTATTCTGAAGTTTAAACTGAAGAGAAAATGGTGGCTAAGGAAAAAGGGTATGATTAATCCAGGGTTGAGGAGAAGGTGAGAAAAGCCATGGTAACATTAAAGGCAAGACTGGGCCTTGCACCTGTTATACTCTGAACAAAGTCCATGTTTTGTTCCTGGCATGTGAGGTGCAGCCTGACGTGGTGAAATGAAAACTAATTCTTTCCTTTTATGGTACAGGCACCAGAAGTTATTAGGATGCAAGATAAAAACCCATATAGCTTTCAGTCGGATGTGTATGCGTTTGGGATTGTTCTTTATGAGTTGATGACTGGACAGTTACCATACTCAAACATCAACAACAGGGACCAGGTAAGGGAAGGGAAGGGATTGACTTCAGTCAACTGTGGCCTGAAACAGAGATTGATTCAGCCTGGCGAAGTGCACATTCTGATGTTTTGTGTGTTTGATTTGTGTTTCTGATTCTGATGTTATGAGATGACGTTTCTACATTTTCTAGATCTGCCTCAGCCATGTAGCACCAATTTACTTACTTCTCTTGAGGTATTTTTTTTGTTCTTTTTTACTTCAAGTATAGATTTTCAGCTTCTGAGCTGGTTGCCAGGATACTTATTAGGGAGAGAGCAGGTTACTTAATAGTAATCTAGTTTAGAATAGTTCTGCAAGGGTGAAATGATCCTCCATATGTTCAGTTATTCCTCCCCCCCCCCTCCTTGCATTGAATAATAGTTCAGCAACAGAATTGACAAAATGGAACAGCAATCATCTCGCTGAATGTTTTATATTCATTTAAATCTTGAGAAATGCATGCACCATCTAATTGAATTTCAGGATATCAGCATTTCTCAAATCCTGCTTGATGGAGTATATGACTTTCCAGAGTGTGTGAATCCTGTAAGAAGATTACTTAATTGTGAACAAATATTCCTTAAGTCTAATGATACCGCACGCCTGTAATATATCTCCACAGGATAGGCACATTTGCGAAGGCATATCTGATTCATTATTTCTCTGTCTAAACTGAAAATAGTATCTATGCATCAAGATCTTTGGTGTAAACTATTCCATGTCTGGGTGGTGATATATTTATGTATCTGTGTCCGCATCCCTTGTTTTTTCACTGTCAGTACTTGAGAATTGCAACCATAGCAACGTTCATCTGTGAATGCCATTTTATAAGGCTGCTTCCATATTTGTCAGAACACTTCATCCCAATTCATCAAATTTGGAGTGACTCTTTTTTTTTCTTTTTTTTTTTTTTTTTTTTTTTTTGAAAGAGGGGAAATGTCCAGATTCCTGGCCAGATAGATATAGCCTTCTAAAAGCAGTATTCAGGCATTGTTTTGTTTTTACCTTTTGAGATTTGAAAGATAAACCCATTGCTGTGGGTGCTCACAGTTGAGTGCTGAAACGAATTTTAAATTGCAAGTGAAGCCAACATATAAAAGGTGATCTAATGTCTTGAGTTTTGTCACTCCCAGTCTATTGTCTGAAACAACGTAAATATTGCTTACTCTGTGTTGGTGCATCTACATCAGCTACTGTGACATAACTAAGAATCTCAGTGGGCAAAACATCACTCTTGTTACACCTCAGAGTGTTTCTCTCAACAGATCTTTCTAGACAGACTAGGATTGTTCTTGTAGCGATACTCTCTTTTTCTCTAGTTAAAATAAGAGTTTAATCCCTGTATTATTTGTAAAGAGAGTATTGGAAACATAAATAATAACGAATTTTGAATAGTTTGAACTTCAGTAGTGTAATTATTTAGAAAAGAGTAACTTCTAGATGATGTCTCATTGCAGCAGAGGTAAGGGACAGGGTAGACAAGTCTTTACTATGAAATGCTGCTCTGGCACATGGGGATTTCTAAAGAAACCATATGGGAGTTTTGTAGTCCTTCTTGATGCCAACACAGATGCGACTGAATCAGAAAGTTGAAAAAGGACCAGGATTTTGTTAGTATAAATAACATGTATAGCTTGCTTGAGATGTGGGTTTTTTCTGTTGGGTTTTTTTTCCAGTGTCAAGATATGAAATAGTTACACTTCATTAAATATAAGGTATGATACACCTGCTGGGTCTGTCTGAGTATTCAGAAAAGGTAGTGATTATCTGCTGCAGGATGAATGGATCTTTGATTAGCTAGTTTGAAAGGCCTTTTTAGTGTCGGCGCAACTGCAGTGCTCAAACCACATTGCATTTGACCTTGGCTTGACATGATGATGTTTGATGGTTTTTTATATATCCAAGAGAACATTAACCATATTTATGCTTTGCTTTCCTGCTTTCTATTATTTTACTTTGGTTTATGCTTAAGCTTTATCCTTAGGTGAAATACAAGCCTTCCATGTTAAAAGAATTACTGTGAAAATACAAAGGCTGTTTGTCTCCTCTTCGACAGAGGAGAAGCAGTTTCTCTTCTTCTTTTCTGTTTTTTTTTTGGGGGGTGGGGAAGGTGGTCAGATGTCAAGAATAAGATTTTGTGGTGGAAAAGTATATGAAGGAATTGATTCTCGAAAGGTAAGGGTTTTTAATATCTGAAGTCCATGTGTTTCTTAAAATAACTTTCAGTGTGAATTTGCTGTTGACTTATAATATAAAACAGAATATTTATTTTTACAGAATATTTATTTTTAGGCATTCTGTTCCTGCCACAGAGTTGCTTATTCTTGTTTTTGTAACAGTTTTTGACACCGAAGAACCATTCCTTAGATGGTTATTGCTATAAATGGTAACCATTTACTAGTGTTTAAGTTTCACAGAAATCTCTCTTGGGAGGGGGAGGAAAAATCTAATTTATTCTCTGTACTGAATAGGTTAGCAAGCATTACTCTAAGAAACTTGGCAATTTCAATACTAGGTAATGTTTCCTGGGAGCAGAAAACTTGCTGCTGGGACTAAAATGGTCTAGCAAAATGTTAATCTTTTGTTACTGTTTGTTTTATGGGCTCATCTTCTTCCCTTTCATCTTTTTTCCCCTTAAATGAAGATAATTTTTATGGTGGGACGAGGATACCTATCTCCAGACCTCAGCAAAGTACGGAGCAACTGTCCAAAAGCTATGAAGAGACTAATGGCAGAATGCTTAAAAAAGAAAAGAGATGAGAGACCCCTTTTTCCACAGGTGAGAAATGTTCCTCTTTAGTTCTCAGTAGACTTTACAATTCAAATATTAAAAATAAAGATTAGTTATGAACTCACTAGCCAGTTCAAAATTTTTTTGATTAGTGCTATAGCGTGACTTCATAAGACTACTGGTTCAGTCCCTGGTTAGTGCTGTTTAATTAGAAATGTTTATTTTCAATTCAAAAAGCAGGTATTAAAATGACTTGTGTAGTTGGAAAAGCATTTATGTATTGGAGAAAGTTTCAACTGGGAGACAGTGGAATTAATAATCGCAATTAGATACACAAATTAGAACTTGCTGTGTATGTTCTCAGAAATTTTTATACCCCCCTCCTTACTCTCCCCCAAGCTTTATGAAGGGAAACCGATAGTTTTGCCACAAAACTTGATTTATCACCTCTGCTGAGGAAGGTTTGGATTCTAAAAGCTTGGGGGGGGACCTTTTTTTTTTTGTTTGAATGTAACCAAAGCATTTTCAAAAAATAAGGAGCTCCCCCTGCTGGCTTTATGGTAAATGATAGGAAGCAAACTGCTGCCAAAGCTGTCTTTATTTGCAGCGATAGTAGGTATAGGTACTAGTGCGTAACCAAGAAGGCAAGTAAAAGGCAACTGTATTCATTATGCTTACAGAGGGGAATCAGTATGCCCTTTTAAAGGGGAAAACGAGGCAGTTTCTTCCCAAAATGTCCTTTTCAGCTTTTTGAGGATATAAACGTCAGAGTGCAATGCAGTAATCTATTTTTAAAAGTTTCTGTTTAAATCTGTGTATAAATATTTTTCTGTAGTTAATTGATGTTCTGCCTTTGGTTTTAAGAGACTGTTACAACTTTGGAACAACAGATTTGATCACTTATTTTCTACTTGTTTTAGATTCTTGCCTCCATTGAGCTTCTGGCCCGGTCATTGCCAAAAATTCACCGCAGTGCATCTGAGCCCTCATTAAACCGGGCTGGCTTCCAGACAGAGGATTTTAGTCTATATGCTTGTGCTTCTCCAAAAACACCCATCCAAGCAGGGGGATACGGTGGGTTTCCAGTACACTGAAAAGAAATGTGAAAGCATGTGCCTGCGTGTCTGTGTGCTGGTGTGTTCCTGTGCGTGCAACATGTGTATATTCTCAGTTCCTACCAGCTGTGTTTTTAAGGTTTACTGAGGGAATGAAGACTCACTTCCTAACCCTGGGCATTTCATGTCCCAAGCACAAAGTCTGTGTTGGTAAGGAATGCCCTGGGAACAGCTGGCACAAGAAGAATTATAAGGTCACATAAGAGAAATGGGAAAAGTCACTTCAAAACAAGCAAAAATCCTCTTAAGGTCATTGGGTGTCATTTTTGCTCGCCTGTGTCTTTTTTCCCTAGTTTATTGATTGGATTTAGTTACTCAGGAGTGTACTTGATTTTAATCTACTCAAGCTGTGGTGGGGATTTTTTTACTTCAGTTGAGGTCATTATATTTGAGCAATAGGCTGTAGATTCCTCAATTAGTAATGCTACTCATATGTGGGAAACAATTGGAAAAATAAACTTAGCTTCAAGGCTGAGCACAGTCAAAACTTCTTGTGGTCAGCAGACATGAGCAGATACAACACAGAATCCAAAGAAAGACCTTAGGGATGTGTGACACTTATTTTGAAAGTTGAAGTTTAAAATAGTGCTGTTTAGAGAACATCTCTTCCTGCAGAGGAGTGGTGGCATGGGGGGTTTTTTGCTTTTTATTTTTGCCTAAATACTCTGACCTGCTATAGTTTAGACCACCTCAAAATGTTCTATTACAATGCAACATAGAAGAAATTCTGAATCTGCTTTTGCTGAACTGCAAGAATATTACTGGTAATGGTGCCTGTATCCTTCAATTAGCACAGATTTCAAAATTTAAAAAAACATTTTAAATCTCGAGCATAACCAAATACTTTAAGAGAAAAAGGCTGCTAACACCCATAATAGGAAAAGAGGATTTGAAAAAGCAGTTGTTTTCATGGAAATCAGTATTATACCATGAATTCTGTTAAGAGGAAATGTTTTAATTACTTTAATATTGTTAAGAATACCACTGAACATGCTTCTGTTCAGTGACGAATTGTTTTTTTTTTTTTTTCACTTCCATATAAAGCTGCTAGTTTGACTAGAAGTGAATCGGTTAGACTAGATATCTACCTGAGAAAGCTAGACACCTTACCAAGATCCTGTCAGCTCACTTTAAAGATTGTATTTTTCTCTGGAGTATTCCTCTGGAACAGGTGAATCAGAGTAGTGCTTCAGGTTATATCAGTCTTTGATGTCAGATAGGAAAACAATAATGTTATTGACTGTGTTCTTGCATATTTTGAAATCAGTTCTGTGGGTTTGTTTGTTTTAAACTGCTAAGCTATTAATTTTCACAGATTCTTCTGCATCAGAAACAAGCTATTGCTGCTCTTGTTAAGACTTCAAGGGCCAAGAGTGTTCTTAATGGCTTCTGATTTGCATACTTGTAGAGAAGTTTGCATGTTGCTAGCAATAGGGTTTTGAAATAGATCAGTGATTCAAAAAAGGTTTTATTTTTTGCTGTCTGGCATCTAAGCCTTTTAAAACAGGAGGCAGAGTTAGAGAACTTGAAGAGATGTAGGCAATGTCTACATTTTCTGGCCGGACTCTGATGGTCTTTTTGGCTTCTGCTGTTGGAACAATTTGGGAACTAACTTTTCTCATTTTGTTACTCAAGAAAATTCAGCTGTTGAAATCTATCTCTATGGAAATAGTTATAGAGGATGAAAGTTGTTATTGTTTTAGAAAATCTGTTTCCCATCTTTCTGGTAGCTTCACCTCATTTTGGCAGGCTTATCTTAAAATGAAAACAGGATTTAAGTGTTTTTTTCCCCTCTTATTCATTAATTTTTTTTTATTCTAGACAGTGAGGAGGAATGCTTCTTAAGCTTTGGGGTATGGTATTCAGTACAGGCTGCAGTGCCCATCTCAGTAAGAGCAAGAGGATGCTGCTGGGCCTCCTGCAGATCCTAGAAATGCTCCATCCCAGGCAGAAAAGGCTTAACCACCCGGGGAGTTAACGGAGAGTGCAGAACCATCGTCACTGCCCTGCCCAGGCTTACTCTTTTTCAGGTCTGCCAGATCAGTTCAGACAAGTTATTCCTTGGAGTAGTGTTGTCCTCCTTATTGTTAAGATTGTTCTTCTGTGCTATAGGAACTACAATTAGGGGGCAAAAAAATGCTGCCATCCTTAGACACATCTGGCCCCATTTCCTGCTGTATGGTCAGTGCATTAGAATTCTTCCTGTGTCACCTCTTCTTACACGTCGAGCACAGTTTGGGATCCATGGCCATAACGTGAGCTTAGCTTCTCACTAAACATTGTATGAAGCCTAAAAGGAGGCTGTTTTTTGTGGATCATTAACTTTATCTGACGTAAAGGCATTTAAGGGTTTAACTTCTGTAGTTTGTAATTGCTGCTTCAACGAGATCTGGGAACATACGTAGGATGAAGATGCTTAAATACACCTGTGCATTTGGCTCAGCGTTCTCAAAGATGCAACTCAGCTATATTGTTTAGAAACAGGTACCTATCAGTCCTGAAAACATGTCTGTAGGATCCAAGGCTTTTCTGGAGGGGTAGTTTATACTGTGTGAGATTCCTTTTTTCTTTACTTCCCTGCATCTCAGTATAGAAACAAAATCTGTCTTGATGCCTTCTAGAAGGACCAGATCCTCATAAACGCTGCTGTATATTCTTCTGAGGATACTAATTATCCACATCAGTGTATGTTCCAGATTTTTATTTAGCCAGTGGATAGTATCCACGCTAGAAGATCAGTGCAAGATCCAACAGAAAAAACTGTCTCCTTGTCATACTTTTTTCTGTGTCTGAATGTAATCCAGGCAAGGTGTTGGAATTTGGTGTTTCCCTTTGATAAGTCTGTTACTCTCTACTTCAGTGGACAAGGCTGGCACAGACCTCGAAGGGAACCATTGTTCTCCTTACGATTCTTCTGAGAAACATGGCATCTACCCCAGGATAAGGAGTACAGTTAACATGTTGTGTATATACCTTAGTAACCTCATGAATCCAGATAATTTATAAATCTGTGAGAGTAGAGATTGGTAACTGCATCTTAAGTCCTTCCAGAAATCAGGGGCAGCAGGTTTGCTCAGAACATGCCCTTATAGTATGTTGTTTGGACGCAACATGAAAGAACTGGATCATCTTTTTAGTACATATTTTTTGAAAGTGTGCATTTAAAATAGTTTCCACTTGCTTTGCATGTGATGAGCTTGGAAAGACTGTAGCAACTAACTTGAAAGGGCTCTGTAAGAAGCGTAGATTTTCAAATGCAGTCCATCCTTTGAAAAGGAATTTCTTTGTTACCAATCAAAGCAAGTATCTGAAGTTCTGCTTGGTAAAAAGCACATCAGATGTCTGGCTCACAATGAATAACAATGTCTGTTGTTTTTTTCACATCCCAAATCGCTAAGTATGTGGTTTCATAGCTTCATGGTAAGCTGATCTCGTTTGGAGCGGCCATGGCCCAGCTCCTTACCCTTGCACTGGCAGATGCTCTCCAATTCCACGAGTCTGTTCCACGCAGTTGAGTGGGTTCCCCCCACCGCCAACAGAGCAGCTCTCCAAAAACTAGTTAGAAAACTCTCCCTGCCCACCAGCCTGAGCTAGCATTTGCTAGGTCAGCTCCTTGAGCCATTTTGCCTCAGGGCCCAGATAGTGCCGGTGTGGCACAACGGGCAGGTCATTGCTCTACAGCTTAGGTCAGGAGGGAGAGTGGGACTGCAGTAGTCCCAGCTTGGATTAGCATTGGCCGTTAAAGAACGGCATCCAAAGGCTTAGCAGAGCAGAATCAGGATGATCCTGTTCCTGCAGGATAGGGCATATTAGAGCAAATTCCTGAAGCTGTCTTCATTTCCTCCATTCGTTGCTCTCAGGCAAGACCTTCCTGTCCTGCTAGAAAATGGTGAATTCACAGTTCAGGTTACTTCATTTATCTGTATGCATCTAAGTCTCGGGAAGAGATTGCCTGTGTTCTCTCTTCCTCTCCTACAGATGGAGTTTCTTTCAGAAAATAAAAGAACCAGCTACAAATAGTTTGTATCTTCAGAATAGAAAGGGTGACAGAAAGCATTTTAGCTACTCCTCAGGAAGTCCGGTTGACACCTAGCAGGATGGAGGACTCCTGTACATGGATAGGTATAGCCATCTACATTCCTCATGTAGGGAAAGCTGTTACTGGTAACTGCATTTTATATATGTTCAATCAACATGATCCCATTATTAGATGAACATGTTCCCTATTTTGGTCTCCTATTGATTTGAGATTAGATTAGCACCTGAATTTTGAAAGGGGAGATTTAGCATTAGCTTGTCAAAGAAAATGTCTTTGCTGAGGTTTTGTTTAAATGGCAGAAAAGTCTGAAAAATCACCTTTTTATAGCTACCATTCTATCTGAAATCATTCTTGACTTCTGATCCTGTTTTTCCATTGCCCTTTCCCAATTAATGGTTCATCTTTTATCTTCTGAAATCCCATACGACTATTAAAAGCTGAATTATTACCAGAAATGGGCAGAAAGACAAGATGAGTAATGAGGGAGCAATCTCTTGTTTATAAATTGATCTTTAATCAGCAGTTTAGGAAAGCAGACTGAAAAATTAATTAAGTAGAGCATGTTTTGAAAGTGTAGCTAAGCATGAATGTCATTCTTAAAAATTAGCCTCGCAGGCAATACTTGATGACTTTTTTGTCCTTCTTCTCTTGAAAGAAAAAAAGTACAAAAATTGAAGTGTTTCTAGAAGATACTGTGAAGAGAGATGGGAGATCGGTGAAATGTGCCAGAGAGAAGCAAGAAAAATTATCAAATATTTAGAGTATTTTAGAGCAAGGGTTTTATCTGTTGGTGGAACTAGAAAAATAGGCAATTAGATCCATCATAAAGTTTTTATTCTTTTGTTGTTATAACTTAAACCTACCACCACAGTCTGTCAAGACTCACAGCTCCCTGTGCCAGCCACTCTTACTTTAGACCTTGAGTGTACTCCCTTCTCATTTCCTACGACGCAGAGAGCCCTCTCCCCTCTCCCTGCTTTCTCCGTGTTCCCTTAGATCAGCTGGATCAGCTGTTCCTACCGGGCCCTGTAGATGCCTTTTCTTCCTCCTCCCCATGCAGACTGCTGATCACTCTTCTTGGTTCTCTTCTTTATAGAGCAAGACACTCCATGGAATTAATAATCCTATCAGCCTAGAATTCTGTTTGCAGGGATATTTCTGGTTTGTTTCCAATATTCAGAATAAGAATCTTAAGAAAAATGAAAGCCAGCAAAACACTTGCTCTTGAAAGGATGGAAGGACACCAAGATGGGGAGCAGTTGTTTGGATGCAATGGCATTCAACACGTTCCTGTTGAACAGAATGAAGGGTCTCTTATGTCTGCGTATCACTCCTTCATTATTAGGAGAGCTCTGAGGAGTGCTGTCAAGAAAGGGGCATAAACTAACCCAAAATTCATGTGAAACCCAACAAGGGGAAGTTACATGTACGTTTCTTTTTCTCTTGCTTCTGAGTCCTTTTGGTTAAGCACAGTTGGACACTCCTCTCTAAAAATCCTATAGAATACAATTTCTTTGTGGGTGGTGGGGAAATTTTTTGGCTAAAGTATAAGATTAGGAGGATGAGTACCTTAGATTCAGCTTCTGTTCAATGTTCTGGCAAACTTCTTAAGTCTTTAGGCAGCCATAGCTTCATCATCTCTGAAATGGGACTACCAGTCTATCTCACGGCATGCTGACACTAAATAAACTATGTAGAATTTCAGGAGATGCCTGCATGTGAAAGTACTGCATAGAATTATTGTAATGCATTCCTTCAGTATTCTTCAGTACAGATTCCTTCAGTAATTCTGAAGGAAGCATGGGGTTGCTTTATTTGTTGTGCTCCTTATTAGCGAGGCCTAATTTCTGGTCTGGGGGTGAGTAGACAATCTCACTATTCTTATTTTTCTCACAGTCGGTTGCTATGTTGGTCTCTAAACCAGATTCTAGCATTCTTTAATACTGGTTTAATATTCAGGCACTTTACTGTATATAGTCTTTAAAGGTTAATGGGTGTGTCAGATAGTTCTTTGTTATTAAACCAGTTTTACACCAGAATAGAAATTAATTTGCAGTCTGACACATTTATTGTAATTGTTGCTTTTCAGGAGGGATATATGTGCAATAAGGAGTTTAAAGTGAAATTAAACTGACACATTTTATTTTCAAATGCATGATGAATTAGACTTTGCTTGAACTTTCAGACCTCTGTCTTGGGAAGAATGGGTACGGCTTGCTTTCGAGAAATTCTTTTTCGGTAAAATAGCTGGGTCTGTATTCAGTGCTCTCTCACTGTGTATTCTTTTGTGCTTTTATTTTAACAGTTTGCATTTTTTAACATCTTTTATATTCAACCTAATGTTCAACTAGTCTGGAGAAAATCTCTGACCACCTGGTAACTGAAATCACCTATTTAAACCAAGCTCTTGTCCTCCCTCTACAGGAGAATTTGCAGCGTTCAAGTAGCCACAGCATCATGGCAGCACCCACTCTGTTATTTAAGTCTTGTGTTCCTACAGTTTCTTAACATCAAAACTCTGTTCTGCTCCGCAAAACCTAAAGTAATTTAGAAAAGATATCCATAAGCTTAAAAGTGGAGCAGAATGGAACTGCCAGTCCAACACAATGGGAAAAAGTACCTTTTTGGGAACCAGAATCCTCTGCTGCCAGTGTTTCTCCTTCAACACAAACCACCACGTGCATTCGGGGACCCGCAGTGGCTGCCTGTGCCGTTGGCATCATTCCCAGGAGAGAGGAGAGGGCGCTCGTGGTTTGACTGTGGTGCTCGGGCATGAGGGGATGGAACTGCTGCTGCAACTTAGGAGACTTGCTTTGGATGGTCTGCCGGTCAGCTTTCTCCCTCTAACAACGTACCATCAGAGGCTGAATATCTGATGAGTGCTAATTTAAAAGAATCATCCTCCGTTCTGATCTTTTTTTTCCTGGTGTACTCACTGATTTATGGACAATGCAGTATCCCCTTTTCACTGTATTGCAATGTCAAACACCTAAATCTGTCTATATCATGGGGGTTTATTCCAGTAAAATTAAGTGTGGGGTGATGGGAGCTGGAGAAGATGTTACTCTAAAAGCCAAGAGGTTAATCTGAAGGAAAAGGGGATGCTGCTGCACCTTGTTTCAGATTTACTTTATCACTTCTTCAAGAAACAAACAACAACCACCAACCTTAACCTTTTTCCTTTTCCAGTATTTTCTTGGTGTGTGCATATACAACATCTTTTAGAAGGATTAGGTAGATCCTTCTTTTGTTGGTCCAGCAACAAACTGAAGTTTAAAAAAAAAAAAAAATGTAGCGAGATTGTCCTCTCTTTTTTTTTTTCTTTTGTATCATATGATACAATGTATTTATCAAAGATGCTACCACAGCATCTGAAGTCTGTAGAATTCCTGATACAGACTGTGAATGGTGTATGTACCTACTTTAAAAGTTTTATTTTAAACGAGGGTGCAGGTTAATGCCAGGTACCTTACCAATATGTAATGTTTTCATAAATAGGGAAAAAAGTTCTCAGGTTGAATTGAATACAAATACAAAACCCCCTAGAATTAGACATTCCGAAAATTATGTTTTGGTACTTTAAAGAGCTTTTTTTAAAGGATTTTTATCCTGTTAACTAAACGTCCTCTGATAAGTGTGTGTGTAAATGTGGAGCATCTTGTCCTAATGGCAAGTTGTTAGATCAAAACAAAACGGTACTTGCTGGATCCACGCTGACTACTTCTCCTCTCATTGCTTTCTTCCCTGTCATCTCTTCCCTTCCGTTTGTCTTTCCCTTTTGTACACTTTGCAAACTAGGATGAAGGTGGCGGTATCTCTGTTAGAGTGCTTTGTTTTCCTGTCCTCCAATCCTGGTTTTCAAATGGTCGGTAGCTTTTTGAGAAGTTACCCAGTCAGGGAAAAAACAACTCGTAAAGTTCTGCACATCGTTTACCTCTAGTAGAATATCTTGTGATGTGATCTGTTTGCAGAGTTCTCTGGTATGTGGTATTACATGTAAATTATTTGTACAGAGGCAAGTCAGACCACATTAGAAAGAAATTCAAGCTCAGACAGAAGTTTTCAGAATTTGATTCCTATCTGCCCTGTACCACTCCAGGTGAGGCAGGAGAACCGACCCCCCTCTAGCGGGGAGGTTCTTGCTGGGGGGTGGGAGGTGGGGGGGTGTTATATGAAATCATGACAAATAAATGAAGGAATTAAATGTGTGTGAATGTGGTGTCCGTGCTAAACATGGGTGTGTTGGGCGAGGACATGGTCCTTCCCTCCCTAGGAGAGTTGGACTGTTTCTCTCTGCAGAAGGTTGCTCCCAGGCGAAGGGAGAAACGCACATCGGTAGTGGAACGCGCTTTTAAAACCCTGGAGTTCTGCGGTGTTGCTGGTAGTCTGTTATGTTTGTCAGTAAATACTTACTGGGGTTATAGGGACCGGACTAATCTGAAGTGGGAATTATAACTGAAATACTGTGTATTCATATTAATTCCACAAACATTAGCAAGACAGCAATAGTGAATGACTTAATAGTCACTACAAGAATGAAGTGATTCATGTTGGTACATGAATAGAATTGATTTTGTGTACAGGATGCATTTTAAAAACAAAAAAAAACAAAAAAAAAAAAGCACAAATTTTTTCTTGTCTGCTGTGGGTCTTCAGATGCTGTAAGGTTTTTTTCCTTATTGAGATTGGCAGGAATTTTAATATTAGCAATAGCCACTTTCCAGTGTGGAGAAGCTAATGAGCGAGCGGTAGCATGCAGACTGGTGAAATCATAGCCTCCCTGCTGATGCAGCGGCAGAACGTGGCCATCATCTGAGGCCAAGACCTGAGAGGTGGAAGGAGCCTGGGGCCACCGGGGTCAGCAGGCAGGTGAGAGCATTTACAGATACAGACTCCCAGAGGGTGAAGTACTCGCTGCTCATTCTCCTTCCGCCCCGCGCATTGCTCCAGCCCCTGTATGGGCTGTGGCCTAACTTGTACGTGTCGGGCATGCTGGAAATTAATATTCTCGCAAAAGAAACCGTTATCGGAGCAAGTACATACAGGTGGTTCAACAGGCATTTGTTTCACAGAGCTTGTTAAAAGCCCTAGTTTCCTTCCACAAGGTCATGCTGGCAGAAGATTGTCTGCTAAAATATAACTGTTAGGGATTTCATTCTGTCTTTGCTTAAAATGAACTTATTTTTGTGAAGATTCATTACCCATTAGTCTACAATATGCTTCTTGAGCCCGTAGGAAAAGCACAAGGAAAATTGCTATCCTTGTCCATGCAAAGCACTTTATAAGTAACATGTGATCTTTGGGGGTTTTTTATTGGGGTTTGTTTGTTTGTAGTTTTGTTTTTCTGTTTTGTTTTTTTCCCTGAGGAATGTGCAAGTTGTTTGGCTGCTGTTTAGAGAAGTCCTTTCAGGATGCATTTCTACTGGTTTTCACATTTGTTTGTTTCCCTCCAGATAGCTGTAGTAACTTGTGTTTGTCTTTAAGAGGTCCCACGTACTACTCATGCAAAACTTTGGAAGAAATTTGGTTTGTAAATAATCGGGATTTTTTTTTTTTTTTTAATCTTTTCTTTCAGTTTTTCTGGATGTCTTGCATGCCATCAGAATCAGTCTTAAAGGTGCCCTGTAGATGTTTAGTGAATGGGGAGGTAAGAGTAGACAAGAACTGAGTGCCCAGCGTAGCAGTGGGGTGAAGGAGGTCAGCTGAAATGACCAATAACATTCATGTCCGTTACACCAAATTTCTTAAGCTTCTCTATGATGTCCTGATCACAAGCACGTGCCATAGTATGGAAATGTTAGTACATGTTCTATATGTGTGTGTGTGTGTGTTGGGACAAACATCTAGACAGTCATACTGCTTTTAGCTCTACAGTATCTAGCATCTAGTATTATTTTCACAACTACGAGTATCCAGTCCCAACTATCCATGTCTTTATTAGCCACACACACGCCTTCCCCTCTGTCTTTCCTTTCCATACAGTTAGACGAGACCTGTTATCTGTTACATCTTCCCTGTCAGTACGTGACTCTTTCCTGCGGCGTATTTGCTGGAACTGGAACATTGTAGTGGAGCTTAAACCAAATGGTATGAGCATAGAGGCCTGGTTATTTTGAAAGTAACTGCTGCGTGAATTAAGTCCTACATGGTCCCGGATACAATTAGCCCAGTCATTTCTTCTTTGCTGAACTCATGCGGGTCATTAAATGAATCCACTTCTGCTTTTTATGCTTATCTAAAATCATCTTTTCTTGTACTTGAATGCTCTAGCAGCTGATGATGATGCAGAATGTTTGAGGCCAAATACTGCCATCTTACCGTGGCCTCTCAACATCACTTGGGCTCGTATGTGCTCATCAGAGGCAGAATTTGGCCTTCGTGACATAAAATGAATGAAATGCTGACTGTTGATAAGTACCACGTCTTTCCACAAATGCCCAAATCAGGGGAAAAAATACACTGAAGGTCACACACAAATAGGTTTGCTTCTGTGTTTGCCTGGTGATGTAAATGCATCCAGCATTTTACAGAACATTTGGGGAAGCCAGATCCCCAGAAACCTCACAAACAAGTACAAGTTGAAGTTTTGATAACTGGAGGAGCTAAATTTAGGGAAGAAGCATGTAGACATTTCACACTTTTGCAGCCTATAGATTTCATTCCCTTCTTGACTGTGAGTGCAGCATGTGTAGCACAAACTATTCATAGTACTGTAGACAACGTGTCTTCTGTCTGTTGAAAACAGTATCACCAGTAGCACAATGCGACAGGCAAAGCTTCTAGGTACAGTCAAGTTCAGTTAAAAAGCAGTTGCATGAGTGGACTGTTACGGCATCACTTTGAAGGTGCTGGGTGTTCTGGTTTCTGTTACGCATTTTACACTGAAGTTTATGAAACAAACTTTCTGTTTACCGCAGCCTTGTTAATATGAGTTTGCACTTCGTATTTGTTTTGGCATGCATTTTAAATATCTTTCTTCACTGCTTCGTTACTTCTTACCTAGTAAATAAAATCATCGAAAGAGCAGAGCCGAGATAAGTTGTTAAAACTTCTTCTTTGCATTTAAGTTCAAGGATGCTAACACAGAAGCTACTAAGTCAGCACCACGACAGCAGCAAATAGCTACGAAACTGTGGAAGGAGGAAACTGTTTAAAAACTGCAGAATATAGAGTACACCAAGAGTGAATTTAAGTGAAAACTAGCATCTCTCTGTTCTGTAAAAAAAGAGAGCTACCAAGACCCTCTGTTACATGGTTTACATAGGGATCCCCCAAAACAGTCTTTGCAGTTTGCCAAATGATCATGTGCCTTCGCAACCTTAAAAAGTACAACAGAATGTAAACCAGGTGCTTTGTAACTAGAGCAGTGGCTTTGGTTTACTTGTGATGCAGTAGTTTTGTATATAGCTATTACTGTAGATAGGTAGTTTGGAGTTGGTAAACTTCTATAAAGGAGGGCAGAGAGCATTCCCCAAAATACCGATGATCATTTCAAAGCGAGGAATTGAAGGATACCTAATTCAGTTACAATAAACCTGCTGCTTGAAATCTGCTCTGTCGAAAGTTAAATGAGGTTCATTTAATTTATAAATAAATAAGCCCTCCTCCCCCTCCAAAGACACAGAGATCTTTTTAAAGAAAGGTAATAGAGAGCTCCGAAGAGGCCCAGAGTTACACTGTCATCTTGGAATGAGACAGTCGATGAAAAATGAGAGCTAGATGAGGAGAAATTGGTGGCTAGTATGCATGTAATCAAAGTCCACATATATCAGACCATACAATTAATTCCCTGGCCCAGAAAGTGCAATTAATTTTGTTTTCTGGAATGTCAGCAGGTTTCCTTAGCGCTTCCTCGGGCCTCTTGCAGTTTCTCAACAATGCAGGCTACTCTTCAGAGGTCGCATACCGTTGTTGCACATTAACCATGGGAGATGGTAGGTGTCTTGTCAGCTGAGGGACAACCCGTATGTTTGAATTTGATTTGTTCAAGTTTCAAACCGGTTACGTAGAATTCTGGCAGTACCTACATAGAAGTGTCATATTTAACCTGCTGGTCCATAAAGGACAAAAGAATGGGCTCGGCTGTTAGTGCTTTTTCAGATCTTTTCCTTTTCTTCTTTGGGGCAAGACTTTGGGCATAGTTGTAAATTATGAAGTTATGTCTAAATGCACAGTTCATACAAAATACCAGACCAATTTTAATTTGGTTTTGTTCCTTTTAGAAAGCAAAGTGTGAAAACGTTTTACTAATGTTCCAGGAACTATCTGGAATCCTTCTGCCTACCCCAAATTCTGCACTAAAAGTACATGTGAGAAGATGGTGTTTTGTCTATTTTTAAACAAAATCACAAAGAAACTATTTCCCTAAGAGAAGGGAGCTGACGGGAGTGTTTAGAAACTTCTAAACTACCTAGGCATTTGCTTCATAGCATCACGGCAGCAGCGCGTTCAGCTCATCCAGCCTCCCCAAGAGCCAACAGTGGCCTGTCCAGTCATTTTGTCTTGGTTTGCCGCGTTCGCAGCAGCTGTGCTTTAGAATAAGCCTTGTGTGACATTTACTTTTGAGCGAGTACAACACAAAAAATAACTATGTTTTCTTTTTTGTTTGGGTTTGGAAAATGGTTGGGTTTTGTTTTGATAAATGTCATTCTGTGTTGCATTTGTGTATTCACCCCAGTTGAAAAGAAAATCTGTCCGTGTGTTTGGGAGTTCAGTGGAACATTAGGAGAAGAAATGAAGCCCACCACCTGGGCACCGATGTTGGGTCTAGGGGGCAAAATGGACCAAACTTGGGTGTTGGGTTATTTTGGGATATGGTAGGGGGTTCCAAGGGCATAATTTAAATTAACTGTCTAAAATAAAATGTAAGTGCAATAAATGTGCTTTTTTTTTATTCAAAGCTGTGAACCTTTAGGGAAAAAAAACACAAAAAAAATCAACAAAAAAAAAATGCACACCATTCCTTCATGAGCCTCGTGTCCTACCCGCCTCCCCTTCCTCCCCCCTCTCCACACTTCTCCTCAACTGACAGAAACCTGGCAGTGGCCAACTTGCATGTGTTGGCAACCCAAATTAACGTTGCTTCTCTTCCGATCCCATTTGTTGGGACTGGGGAAAGCCCTGCCCCCTGCTTCTTGCCACCTTTGAAGTCCCTTTGGGATCCAGTGGGGACCGGTGCCGCTCAAGCAGGGCCTGCCACTATCGGGGAAGCACGAGCCAGCCCGCCTGCGCCGTGGCCGTCCTGACTGCGGGTACAAGGCTCCCCCTGGCCCATCCTCCTCCGGTTGCGACTTCCCTCCCTGCCCCGTTTCCCTTCTAGTGACGGTCTCCCAGGGCTGGGCAGGTGACGTTTTTCTTAAGCAATTGCAAAAGTAATCAGTCACCAGCTGCCTCATTGGATCCCTCTTCCCCTTCGTCAAACACACACGCAGGCTGGCCACTGCTGCCTTCTGTGACTCTGCCTTGTTTTGAAGGAGCGGGTGTACGCGTTTGTGGTCTGTTGTGCATCACTTGCACTGCCTCTCTTTCTTACGTGAGCGCACGCGGCTTTTCCTGCATTAGGAAAGGTGCACTGGTCTCTTGGGGGGTTTCCACCAGGGGTGCAATGCACACATTTCCTTAAAAAGTGATGGAAGGTGTAGCACTCAGTAGTTGGGCCCTAAGGGGGAGTAAGAGAGGACTGGCTTGTTTAAAGTTTATAGATACACAGATCTATATCCTTTAAACTTGATTATTTTTATATATATAGTCAAGACAATGGCATTACCTCATAATACAGAGGCTTGTTTATGAGAGGCAAAGTATCTAGTAAGGAGAGGAAAGGGAAATTTATATACAGATTTGATTTCTTTCTTTTGTTTGTTTGTTCCTTAGTGCAATGAAATGTATGTCCCACCAATTTAAACTCTGTGCTAACACAACATTCCTTTCAGCTGTATTTTTTTTTTTTTGACCACCAGAGGTTTGAGAGGGGCTTATGACTGCAAAGTAGAAGGTCCAGTCCGGTTACTTAAAAAAAAACCAATTGTGTTAGTAGATTTCCATAGCTGCTTTTTAAAAATCTACAATGGAGTAATTGTTTTGAAACTTGTATTTATTTTTTAATTCATAACAAAATGTTTATTTTCAGTTTCCTGTTACATAGGTCATGGCAACTCCCCTTCTTTCCTTCTCAAGTTTCCCCTGTAATTGCCAATACAACTTATTTTTCTTGTTTGTTTTCTCCCCCTTTACTTTTGTCGTCCCTTCATTTGTACTTTGGAGTTTTTCTCATGTAAATTTGTACAATGGGAAATATTGTCCAGTTTGGTTAGAGAGCATGGAGACTTAAAACCTATTAAAATTTGATAGCTGAATTCAGATTGAAGAAAACTATTTCTGTGTAAAGTTATTTAAAGAACTCTGTATTATATAAAAGGCAAAAAGTTCTATGTACTTGATGTGAATATGAGAATACTGCTATAATAAAGATTGACTGCATGGAAAAGTCTGAAGGAGATTGTTTATCGTGTAATTCACAACTCCTCCTCTCCATGACGTTCCAGAGCTGCAACTAAGGTGGTGAAGGGGGGTGAAAAATTTACTTTGATGTTGTTGCTTTACAGTGTAACTGGGGGGGGGGATAAAAACCAAACCAAAAAAACCAACCCAGGGATGCCTGGAGAGTAACCCACCTCCCTTCATCTTCCTGATGCTGGACTGCTGCCTCCGCGACCGCTGTGCTTAGCCCCAAGGCATTTTTACCTCTGCAGAGGGTTTCGCTTCGCAAGGATTATTCTGGGCTTTGATAATACCCACGGGCGATTCCCCCTCAGCCCAGGGAAAGCTTGGCACCTGTTGGTCTGGGTTCTCTTCAGGGAAACCTCCCCTCCTTCTATGGCAACTGTTATTCCAACTGTTATTTGGTGACAAGATTTCAGTAAAATGTCTTTAAGTTGGCTTCTCTGCAGTTCTAACACGGACAGGTTTTATTTCCCCCCACCCTCTTAGTGGTTATTTGGCAGAGCCTTAATGATAGGATTCTTACCTACTATGCATTCATGGAAGTTTTAAATCACTCTCTGAACGTGGATGCATCGCCTTATTTGTTGGGGGCAGCACATTACATATGGAGCAAACATTACAGAAGCGCACGTGGACTCAAGTACCCCACCTCTAAAGCAGTGATGTTCATTCTCCAGAAATCCTACAGCACTCAAAAACAAAGTACAATTTAGCTTAGAGGTTGTTTACTGTTAATTTTTATTGAAATAAGGGCGAAGGAGCCAAAGCTTTAGTTCCAGGGACCTCTTTAGTTCCAGGGACCTGCAAGTAACAGAAGAGGATCCTGAGAACCTTTTCACCCGTCCGGTTCCCACCACTGAGAGCAGGGGGAGACCCCCTCAACGGTGCCCGTGCTGCCTTCAGCAGTAGTTGAAGCTGTTGGTTTTACAGAGCCATAATGCGACACAGCAGCTTATGAGATGATGGGGTATTTAAAGAATTAGAAACAAGCAAAAAGCCCCAAACCTTTAAGGGGTGAATCACAAAGGTCTGTCTCTAGTAAGAGAGAGAGTACATGTCCTCAAGGTTAGGTAACGCTGGGTCTACACAACAGCATGAAGAACATAATTTTGAACTGGTAGCAGTTAAGCTACCACTCATCAAAAAATAAGTTGTTACACTGCAGGCTTACATTGCCCTACCTGGACTCAAGTATTCAGCGACCCAAGAAAAGAGCGCGTGAAGCCAATAAAAACAAACAGTGCAAGTATCTGCATTCTCTACAACAGAGATTTGGCACATTGACCTTTGGAAGTGCATAAATAATTGCTGGAAGTAGAGTACTTCTACCAGCACCAAGAGAAGAGGGCCAGCAAGCAGAGCCAAGCACGGTGCCCTGGCGCCGTAGCACAGCCGGCAGCTTTGAAGCGAAGTTAAAGCTCAATCCAGACCGCGTGTGCACTGGCGACTGGGTTTATCGCTGTGTAAAGCAAAGCCCAGCCTAGCTGCGGTCCCCGGGGCAGCCGTGCCAGGGCCGCCGGGCCCGTGCGAGGCGAGGCGGGGCGGCAGGAGGCGTACCGGTGCGCTGCCGGGAGCGCCGGCACCCGCGGCTGGAAGCGCCTATTCCGCGTCGTCCGGAGGGATCCCGAGCTCCTCGTCCGTCCAGGCCGAAGGGTCGGGGTAGGGGAAGTGGCCCTGGGACAGAAGCACGGTCAGAGCCCGGCCAAGGCCCCGGTCCCGCCGCCCGCCCGCCCCCGCCGCCGCGCCGGCCTCACCAGCACCATGTCCGAGCTGTGCCAGAAGTGCCAGAAGATCCAGAACCACATGAAGCCGCTGAGGAGCTCGCTCCGGATCACCTGCGCCCGCGTCAGCTCCGGGAACTGCCGGTACCGCGGCTGGATGTGCACCCCGCCGCCCGCACTGCAACAAACGCGCCGCCGCCGCCGCCTCACTCCCGGCCCCGCCGGCACCCGGCCGACCGGCCGGCACCCGGCCGACCGGCCGACCCCCCCGCCCCACTCCCCTCGCCCGCCCCACTCACTGCCGCAGCCCGGTCGCGCCGCTCCCGGCCCGCAGCAGCCGCCCCGCCGACCGCCCCAGCGAGGCCAGCATGATGGCAGCTCCGCCGCCCCCCCGCTCCCCCAATGTCACCCCTGACACCTCCCAACAACAGCCGCGGCGATTGGCCCGCCCCGCCGCTCGGCGCCTACCAACTCCGGCTGCGAAGGGGCCGTGGACGGGAGCGAGGTAAAGCGTCCTGCCTCGGGCGGCGGCCTGGCACGGCGGCACGGAGACACCTCCGCACCGCCACGCTGCTGTCACCCCGCGGGTGGGCCTGCTGTGGCTGCGAGGTCACCCCTGCCTTCCCACCTCCCCCCCCCCCGGCACTTGGGAGCGGCGGGACGGCACCAACGCACCGGCGGGGGTTCCTCGTGAGTCCCAAAAGATGGCGTCGCCCACGGAGGGCGCAGAGGAGGGAGCGGAGCGACCTCCCCAACAAAACCGCTCATTTTGGAGTGGGGGAAGAAGGCGACGCCGGCTGCTCGTCTTTAAGAAAGGGACTAAAGAAATAAGCTGCCCCTCTTCCCCCCCCGGCGGCCCAGGTGGTCTAGCCCACGGCGTCCGGTTGCGTAGCAACGGGGCACGCGCGCGGTACCGGCCGTGGCGCGCGGTACCGGCCGGAGCCGCCCGGGCGGTCCCCGGCGGTGCCTCCCCGCCATGGCGAGACCGGCCGGGCGGGCGGCGGGCGGCGAGCCCCGGACGCAGGGCCTCACCTTCGTGGTCGGGATGCGGGCAGGCGCGGCCCCCGCGGCGGGGTTCCTGAAGGAGCGCCTGGTGCGGAGCCTCTTCCTGCTGGCCGGCGGCCCCACCGGCGCCCTCTTCAACGTCGTGGCCTTCTCCAGCAAGGCGAGGCGGGCGGGGAGCACTCGCGGCGGGAGGGCGCCAGCCGCCGGGGGGGAGGCAAGGCTCTCTGTAGGCCGGCTGCCGTAGCGGGAACGCAGGGGCGAGCTACGGGGACGCCTAAGCACAGAAATACCCGATAAAGGATCTCACGCCTGTCCCGTGTCAGCGAAGAGCAAAGACCTGCATGTGTGAGTGGGCTTTCGGTACTTATTTCTTTCTTTCTTTCTTCTTTTTTTTTTAATAGGTGTTAAAATGGCGCAACTGCCTAGTCAGATGTTCACTCAGTAGTGTCACCGAAGCAGCGGCCTGGATTCGAGCCCTGCGGTTGGAGAAGGGCACGAATGCTGCGAGCGGCTTGGCTGTGGCGTTTGAAGACCCGGCCTGCCAGTCGGTGTATCTGTTCACTGACATACTCCCAGAGCAAGAGTCAGAGGAAATCTGCCAGCTGCTTATGGAGAACAAGTGGCATCCAGTGCACATTGTATGCCTTCTGGGAGATTCAGATGATCACGAAAGATGCAAGCAAAAAATAATGGAGAAAGTAGCCAGACAATCAGGGGGGTCCTTTCAAGTGGTGAAGCTCCCCCCTACTGCTTCTGAAAAGGTATACCACTAATATAAGATTAGTGCATACTAATTAGTTCCTCCTGAATCTTTATTGGATGACATTTCACAAAGTAGAACATGGGAAGAGTTTCTGTGACCCTCTGGAAGGGTAACCTTGTTTTGCCTGGCAGCTTATGAACAAAGCAGTCTGTGGACAAAGATTTAAAATAGGTTTGGCGTCTCTGTGACAGGCGATACCTGACATCCTGAGCTGGCATACCCACCCTTCTAATTGTACATTACTTCTGCCTTAAATCTCTGCTTGTGAGGAAAGAGCATTTCACGTAGCCCCTGAGCAAAAGGCATCATCACCAACACTTGGGGTCAAATTTGGGTATATCTTGGTCTAGCTCCATTTACTTTTGCAGGGCAAGACTTGCCCTGTGAAGTGATTTCATTGAACTTTACAGACCAGCACTTGAAAAGATATGTTTCTGACAGGTGAAGGTGAAGATCCCAAAGGAAAGAACAAATGCCTTGCTTTGGTTTTACTTTTTCTTTGCTAAGTGAGTGTACAGCTTTGCCTACAGCCACTGTATTCTGATTCACAGACTTCAGTGTTGTTTTAGTCTTAGGCAGGGGTCGTCGAATACTGTATTTTAAATAAATAACAATATCTTCTAAATCTGTTAACATCTCAAACAGCTGACATCCTCAGCTGAAACAGCATAGGTTTTGCACGTCTACCCTATAGACATCCTTGTAGTTGAGGGATTTTAAGTTCCCTGCTCTTCTGAGTCTCGTGACAGCCCTAATGTGTTTTCAGCAGCAGTTTACAGGGAATAGGGGCAAACTGTTCAGCCATTATTTTTACTTAACACACAATTAATGCAACATGAGTTTATCTTTCTCCATAAAAACTGAATGCTTTAATATAAGGTTCATAGTTTTGTTGTCGACTCCACCTCCCAACTCCCTTGCATTTTGTCCTTCTCCCTTCTCGTAGTCCCTGGCATATTGTTCCCTGTGACATTGTTCTCAAACATTTCACGTTTTCCATCCTGCTCAGGCCAGATGGCTCCACTGCTGGCTTTACCTGCACAGGCAACTTTGTCTTCCTAGACTCAGTCCCCACCTTCTTCATTCTTCCTTGACTTCAGCTCCTTTCATTGACCTTGCAGCCCTTGCTTGCTTGGGGAGTTTGGATAGCTGCGTAAGAAGCAGGGTACAAGAGGAGGCAGCGCACACGTGACCACTGGCTGCCCAAGAGCTGCTCTTTGAGAGCCAAGGGCAGAGGGACCGGGAGGAAGCCAGCAGGGTTGAAATGCCTGCATTGCTCCTGGGATGCAGGAGGCAGCGCCGGAACCCCCACCCTGCCTCCGTTCTGCTGCCTGTCTCCAAGCTGCGCCTTGTCCTGAGAAACTGGTGTATTTTCCAGGTTCAAAGCTCTTTACTAAAATCAGTTAACTAAAAGGCAAGGAAAGTAAGAAAGTAAAACTGTTCTGATTTAAGAATCTCGTGCTTAGTGCTTCCTTCACAGTAGAATAAAATGATGATAGGGTCTGCGATGGGCCAAAATGGATATCTACTATAGCTTTGTGTATACTTGAAAAGACATGTTGCCCTTTGAAGAGCACATCTCATCATGACTGAAGAAACAGTGATACACCTGCTACATATCTAGCAGCTGAATAGAAGGCAGGTGAAACGCAAGGGAGTTTTTATCATATAGTTCTTATATTTTATTTTTTTTATTTTTCTTCCTTCCAAACTTGATTTCTTAAAATAAAAAACATTTGTGATGATCTTACAGATAAATAGCATAGCACCACAAGGTATGATGGAAGAATTAAAGCAAAGAGAGAAGTAATATACTGGAGAGTAAATTTCAATTTTATAAATAATATTCCTGTTTAAGGATTTAAGTGTTCAAAAATCATGCTCATCTTCTGCTTCCATCTCCTCCTTCCCCCCTCCAGGTAAGCTCCATGTCCATCTCACATGTCCAGTGTTGTCACACAGCTAATAAAGATCCCTGTGGCTCTCTGCTGCCAAGATGTCCACTAACATAGTAAGTTCAAAATCTATAGATAGGTCACTGGAAATGCAGAGAAGAAAAAAGCTAGGAAACAAAGACAGTTATTGCGGGGTGGGGTGGGTGTCCCGTGTGGATTTAGTTTCTTTTCATTGCAGCAAGTTGCAGAAGTTCTGTTGCCAAGGGCTTCATTACTTCTTGTATTTTTGTTTTCCACAGCTTTCCTGTTTGTGCGTGGAACCCAGATTCCCTTGGTATGCCCTCGATATCCTCAGCAAAAAGGAATTTCATTGATTCATCCCCAGAGGCTTCCAGTTTCATGAGGGGGGCTCGTGTGTTGGCAAGGAGAGAAGCTGATGGCTATTACTACCTGGGCCGCATTGCCCACGAGGTGAAGGTAGCTGTTTATTGGGAACTACGCTTTAAGAGGATCTGTGTGTCTTTGCCCTGTTCTTCCCACGCCTCACCAGTCCCGTGCCCGTGCTGTGGGGTGGCTCTCCTGGGATACGGTGCACTTCATGACCACCGTTGTCTCCCCACGTCCTATTTTCATCTGCTTCCTGATGATGACTGGCTGTTTACTGTGAGAAGTCCTGCAAGCAAAAGCAGCCTGGAAATCAGTTGATTTTAGTAGTTATAATAAGTTGTTTTTCAGAGACAATCACAAAACAGGTCCCTTATCCCTATTGTCTACTTCCACCCAGTCTAGCAGCAAAGTCAATTAGCTAAACAGCATAATAGTAACCCAGAATGTCTGCCTCCAGGGACCACCTCCTCCTTACCAAGCTGAGAGCTTTCCTCATTCTCTTCCATCTGTGTTTCTGGGATTTGTGAGATGATTTTGGATGCTAGACAGAAAATCCCCCCTGCAGGCTTTCTTTAAAAATCCAGTTCATTTCGCAGTTCGCAGGTTAGTTAAATAAACAGTGGTGCTAGTATAGGTGAAGATGGCTGTAAGCTCCAGTGTGGGGTGGAACAGGTGGGGACAGCTAAAGGCATGTGTGACATCATTAGCCGGAGTAGGAGCTGACAGCATTATTTGTGTAAGTGCACTCAGAGATCTGTAGAGAAGGCTGAGATTTCGGTAATAGATCTTCCCCACACCCACTGCTGAAGGCTTAAATTAAAGCATTTAAATTTATGACAGTTATGACATTTTACTGGTTTGTTATCCTTTTCATTCCTATGTAACGAACTGCATCATACACAGCAGTTTCTTTTGGCTACTCTTTTTCAGATGGGAGGTTTTCCTGGTAAAGTTCTGCCTCAGCGTGCTAATTGTGTTCTGAATAAAATCTAAGTCCAAAGTGAAAGGAAGAGAAAGGCTGTCAGCCCTTTAAGCCCCAGCTTTTTAATTACTTTTAAAGTCCAATATGGACACAGTACAGTGAAAAACCTGGTAGAAGAGGAAAGCTACATTCCCAGATCACGTTCCGCTTCCTGGGATTTCTGCCACTTCCCGCTTAGTACTTATGTTTGGCCATTAATTGGACCCAGATGTCTGTCTTGCAAACCGCATGTTTTACTCTTGTAGGGCTCCAGGGAACGCTTTTTAATTGAGTTTGACAAAAGTCGCGCTCTGAAAGGCAAGGCACAGCTTCGCATGCAGGAAACGCCTCTCTACGACATTCTCCACTACGAAGACGCCAGGCAACAGCCTCTTGCTCCAGGAGACAGGGTCTTGGCACCATGGGAGGCTAGAGCTGAACGTTTTGGCCCGGCCACTGTGCTAAAGGTTATGGAGAACAAGGAGGCACATTTAGGTACGGGGTATTGGCTTTCTTAGTAGTGCTAGACTCACCACAGTTGCTGGTCGCTATACAGAAAAGAGAACAGTCTCAACCATGGAGAATTCACCACCTGCTGCTTGGTTTCTCTTCATCATCTTTTTTGTTGTTGTTGGCACTAAGCAGCCTGTTCTTTTTCAGTGTCAGAATTAATGCAGCTCCCAGAATTAGCCTTTGCTTTGTTCTCTGAGTGGAAACTTCCTAAAAAGTTGGGCGGGGGGGGGGGGGGGGGGGGGCCAACGACATCCTCCCAACACGGGAGAAAAATGTTCCTGGCACTCCTGCGTATTCACCTGATTATCTGTTAGTTTAGTTTTCAGCTTTTGCAGGGTAAAATCCTGGCTCGCTGTGACAAGCAAGAATTTTGCTGTCTGCTGTCTCTTCAGAGGAAGTTCAAAAGAAGGTCAAATTTTAAACTTATACTTAAACTTATAAAGAAAAAATCATGGAGTTTGTTACAAAATTGTCTGAAATGCAAGCTGTTACTTTTATTTCCTGTGTTCTAAGAGATAAATCACACAGGTTGACATGCTTCTAATACAGTCTTTGCCTTGTTTTGTTTTGTTTTGTTTTGTTTTGAATATGCACAGCACACAACGGAAAGGGAGTGCTTGTGAATTTCTGGAATGGGCAGACGAAGGAGGTGACTTCTGACCAAGCTCTGTGGATCCCTCTGCCCTTAAGCGAACGCATCATCCTAGAACTGCAGATGCCTTTAGCAGCCAGGCAGATGGTGGTAGATTCAAGCTTGGATTACCCATACATCGTGACACCGGGTTATAGAGCCTCAGGCCATTACAGACAGGGTCGCTCAGACCTGGACTACTGGCTAAGGGGTCTGTATTCGACTCAGCCATGTGCTAAGTGCAGCTGCAGGTGCACCGCTCTTCCCCATTGCTGCCTTCCAGCCTGGGAACCCACACGGCCTACAGGGTGCAAGGGGCAGCAGGAAGATGCCTTCATCCCAGGAACAAGCTTGACTAAAGAAGAGCTCAGCAAGAAAATAGAAGAGCAGCTGTCTGAAGTGAGGATTTCATCTTCAGAAAGTCTTTCCAGAGAGGAAGAGAAAAAGGAAGATAAGAGATTGAAGGCAGAAAGTGTTCCAAAAGATGTTCAGTCTTGTTTGGAAGAGGACAATGAGGTTATAGAACCTAAAAAGGTAAAAAGTGCTTCACCCTGGCTCTTCTGTTAACATGTGGTCTACTATTTGTATAATGTCTGCTTTGTTACCTCAAGTTTTCTGCTCTTGGTACCAAAAAATTGCTAGAGGTTTTAGGCCTGGCCCTTATGTATGCCTGCTAAAGAATGGAGAGACTTTGTACTGTCTTCCCGATCCTTTGACCGGGGAAAGAGCTAGAAGCTGTCATTCATTGTCACTGGCTGAAGCAGACTCCTAGAACCTCTTCCACAGATGCAGAATATGAGAAGTGTCACGTAGCCCAGTTCTTCTACGTCCTGCCTCTGCGTAAAGGAGGTGAAGGCAGGATTCTGTCAGACAGAAGACTTTCCACTAGGTAAGGATTGCAGTAAGGATGGCTCCATACTAAGGCAGTCCCTGGCAAAATTCTATTAAGATATTTCTCCAACCATGGTAGAGGTGTCACCTCTCCCAATCAAAGACCAAAAGAGGCTTTTGTGATCCTCGGTAGTTGATTTGGTGCTTGTGAACAGGGCACCGGATGAGGATCAGTAAGGAGGAGGTTAATGTGCACCAGCTACTGCCAAGCTTTCCTCCATTGCTCTGCAAGGGTTAGAATCCGGCATGCGCCAGAAACGCAACTGTCTTTCAGCCAGAGCTCCTCTGGCCTGATCTCTTTTGTACCAGTTTGGACTCTTCCAGGCAGAAGTACTTCCAGTTTTTAGGTCATTTGAAGATGTAGAGAAACCCACAAAGTCATCAGAAATTACTCTACTTAAGAGTTCTTTGTTTCTTTAGTAAACAACTCCCACAGGGTTTTTTTTTATTCTTTTTCAAACTTCAGTTTCAACTTAAGATGTTACGCTGTAAGTTGATGAAACTAACCTATTCTTTTCCTTATCAGGTCTGGATTATGATTACATTTCTTGTTATTTCTAGAGTCCTCAGAGGGAGATGGCTCATGCTGTGGTTGATACTGCTGTCAACACAGACAGCTGGTTAATGGAGACAGTCCGCAAGGAAGAAGCAGACAGCAGACAGCAGGATGCTGAAACTGAGGCTAATGTTAAACACGATCACGGTATTGAAATTGTAGCTGTTTTATCCAAACATAAGACTTGCCACGCAATATCAGTGCAGCAGGCCATCATGTCTAAGGTCTGTTGCCATAGTTCTTGATGTTTCAAAAGAAAATGCCATAATGGTATGCTGAATATCACCGCTATAATGTAGTGTCATTATGTGTAGGTATTAATGGTAGTATGGCTCGAGAAGTTGTTAATCTTCTTCTCAAAGTGAAAGTATTTTCAGATGGAAGTTGGGGTTTTTTTGGCTTTTACAGCTACTGCAGTAGTAGCTTTGGGGTTTTCTTAACCTTTTTCATAATGCTCACTATAAATATTATTTATTATAAAATTTCCTTACTTTAAAAATTAATCCATTAATCCATAACATTAACTATGACTGCCTACAGCAAATGATTTCACCAGGACCATTCTGCAGAACACTCCTTTTCTTATTTGTGCTGAAAATGATTGCTTTATAATGTCATTGAGTAAATTTTTGTTCCCTTATCACCCAAAAGGGGCTGGATCATGATTTTAATCAAATTGTTCTCATTCAAGCTAGTTTTGTGAAAATTGCAGGCATTTAAGTGAGGACTCTGAAAGCCTAAAGCTTTCTCGAAGTATTATTGCTTTGCTCTCTGTCACTGCTGGTAGAGGGAGAATGAAAAGTCAAACAGAAGTGCATGTCTCCTCCCAGCTGGTGTTCCAGCATCATTCCATGCAACAACTGTCACTCAGATCCATGCTGTCGTTAGCAGAAAGGTGCAAGCAAGCTCTGCCCATGTTCTGTTACCCAAAAGCTGTGTTAGCACAGTGCTGTGCCCAAGCTAATTCCTCCTGTCTCTCAGCAGGAGGTATAGCTCAGGCTTTGCACTATCAAGAAAGTTGTAATTTGTCTTTGTCTCAGAGCATTGGCAGAAGCAGCTCATGTCTGTCTGCGAAATGCCATGTAAACAACCCCTTAGCCTGAGTAGCTGTAAGTGCAGGCAGTGATCCTGTGTTACCAGGCAAAACTCTTGCTTGACTGCAATGGCAAGCTTGTTTTTTGAAAGCTGAGACCTGTTTTGTGGAGACTAAAAAATGTCCCACTTCCTCAGAGGAAAATGTTGGTACTAAGTTATAGAAGACTTGCTTGAATATATTTTATATGAGAAGACCTTTTTTTTTTTTTTAATTTGCTTTCTTTTTATAGCCGTCTATAACCTCTTATGTCCCTGCCCTAATTTATTTCAAAGGTCTTTTTGAGTCCAAAGTGGCAGAAGCTCCAATCCAGCATTCCCAAAGGAGCCCTTCCCTGGGAACCAGTGCTTTGGTTCCTTTCAGGCGCCACAGCTTCTTTGACCGAGTGAATCAATCACTAGAGAAAGACAGCCTGACCATCAAAGCAGCTCTACGTGTACAGAGACCACACAGCACCTCCAATGTGCAGGCTAGGAGATCCACAAATCTTCTAAGTCTTCTCAAAGACAAAAGCATTACAGTAAGTACTTGGTCCAAACTAGATTTAGCTATTAGGATCAAGTGCTTTGTTTATGCCATGTGAGAATATACTCTCCTTTGATCTCTTTCTCAAAGGTTTTTACTGCAACAAAAATTATGCTTATGTAGAATAATGGCTATGCATAAATAGAAACACAAGGTTTCCACTTGGGAATCAGTGTTGTACAGGAACAGGGCACTTCTGGTATTTTTACTCAGCACTTTTGATTGATAGAGTTTTTTATTTCAGATCTGATTGTTTCTAAATAAACCTCTCAGCCAGCTCTACTAGATAGCAAAAACAATATTCCTCTTTTACAGATACTGAAAGCAAAAAAGAGAAAGTGCAGGTAATCAGCTGAATCCCATAGCAGAGTGCATGTCAGGGCTGGGATGGAACTTCAAGTCACCTAATCCTTAGGCCAGTCCTTTACCTGCTGGAAAACACCATTTGTTCACCTCCCACCTGTAATATACCTTACATTCTTTCTTTCATCTCTCCCTCTGTATGTCATTAAACACAAACCACCCACAAGGTACAGTTTTTGCAAAGAATAGCAATACACTGGAGAACAAAGGTGTTTACCGCCCCTAGGAAGCCATGCAGATCGATGTGTTAAGAGAAATCAGTCAAAATGCTACGTGAGACTGGCAGGGACACTATTTGAAGGCCCTGTAGTGTTTTCCAGCTTGTGGTATTAGAGATGCCCTCAGGAAAGAACTGGAAGGAGACGTTCTGTTTGCAGAGAAGCAGCTAATGACAGGAACATGCTAATTGCAGCTGGGAATAAGAGGAGGGAGAATGCATTTGAGAAAGGAAAGTATTTTGTGGAAACTCTGTTCCAGCCCAAACAGCTCTACCAATGTAAACTGGAATGCATGTCTAAGTTTTGGTGATGTTTCCTTGCTCCTCCCCTCATACAGGGCACCATAAGGAGTACGAAAGAAATAAATATTTCATGATGGCTGTGAAAAGAAGCCTTGTAGGTGCTCCTTCATCTCTTTACACAGCACAGTGCATCTAAAAATGCAAATGAGGAACACTGCCCAGCACTGAAATGCAGCTGCTACTGAAGAAAACAGAAAGACTGCTTGGCCGTGGGTAGGAATCTCAGACAACAGGAAGTGAAGAGTCAGTACACCTGCACAGAACTCCAGGAAGATTTTGTGTTTGGCCAGAAGGAGGCAGATATTTCTCTTTCTAAAAAAATCTAATAAGGAATCTGTAATATGATTTGTGGTCAGAACCTGTATTTTCCATCCAATCCAGAAGCTGACACAAAGATTGGGCAGTTTTAAGCATTGCCTTAACACTGGAAAAAAACAGAACAGCACAGCCTACTGACCTAAGAAGAACTCTTAAAATTGGATTTTCAGGCACCCCTTTGTTGGTTAAGCCTAATCTTTTGTACAGGTTTTAGCACCATACTCAATGTTTTCATGGATGGGAAGTGACACTATAGTATTATGAGCCAATGTGGCTTCCAGAGCTGAGGAGTGATATTAGAAGACTAAGCTGTTCCGGTTTTGTAGGTTTCCAGTTTGCATTAGAAAAATATACTGATGAGATTAAAGGTTCGGTTTGGTTTTTTTTCTCTTAGAAATCAATCCTTAATGGTGCAGCATCTCAGGAGAGATGGACAGAGACAGACTTCAACAGACCCAAGACTGAGCACAAAAGGTGGCAAGAGGAACAGAGGCAGCTGAAGAGGGAGCAGCAGCAAGAGGCAGATGCCATCCGACGCCAGCTGCGCCGGGACAACCAGAGGTGATACCTAGGAGCTAACTGGTTTTTGTAGTAAATGTCAGAAGGTTGGTAGTGTCTACTCCCTGGTGCTCTCATTGAGCCTCTGAAATCACACATTGTGCCTTATGCTAGTCTCTGCAGAGTGGTCGTGGTTTACTAATAGGAATAAATTCGATGCTCGAGGTACGGGCGAGTGGGTACACATGGACCCAAAGCCTTTAGCATTACCTCCAAGGGCAAATTCCATTCAATCTCATCCTCAGACCCAACAACCTTTTGCCTCCCAAATCCCTGTTCCCTGCCCCTGGCCCCACAGTCCATTTAAGCTTAGCAGGTCCTTGCCCCCATGACCCACCTCCTTCCATCTCTTCTGTTGCCCCTGTGGCTCCACCACCAACACACACAGCCACCCAGTTGTCCGGATTAGTCCTACAGCCCTGTCCGCACAACCCAGTTCCTTGGTTCCTGCTCTTCAGGGCCAAGAACACACGGCCACACCAGGTTATGTAGTCAGGTGAACAGAAGACTGCAGTTAGCTGGCATCAGGCACCGGCCCATTTGGGGGTTTTGCCACCTGTTTAGGACACAGGTTTAACCCTCATAACCTAACAAAGAGTCCTGGAATATTAACTGAGCACAGACTGCCAGAATATCTGCTTTGTGTCTTATGCGCTGTCTTTTTCTTTTATTGCTCTTTCTTTCTGAGAAATTTGAGAAATTTTGTTTTGGAAACAGGCAGCGATTGCGTCAGAGAACATTGCAAGGGCTGGAGAAACAGCTGGAGCACAAAGACAGAGCTTTGCAGCACATGGCACTGCTCCAGGCTGCCAGGGCAGAGAGGAGCAGGAAGGAATCCTTCTTGCCAGAGGAGGAGAAGAGGAAGGCAAGTCAGAGGCTGCAGTTCTTAAAGACACAGCGTTTGCAGAGAGAGCAGTTGCAGGCAGAACGCGATGAAAGGAGCTTTGAACAAGAGAAAGAAAGGCTGGTAAGGGCAATTTCAGAAATGTTTCTCCTGTACTACTGTGTTTCCAGCAGTGGCACCATCCAGAGTATCTGTCTTTCACCTCTTTTATATCCAATATAATTATATCATTTAGAGATAAATAAATGAAGGGTAACATTTTTTGACACATGCATAAAGATGAAAGATGGGAAGTAAAATTCTCCATCTCTGTGGTAGAAGGAGTCTTTCTGCATGCAAGGAATGAATATCCATAGATTATACCCATTTCTGACTTCTGCCAGTGATAATTGTGGATGAAATTCAGCATGAAAGCTGGCTGTGCAATTGTAAATATCTTTATGTAGGATTTTCTCAGGAGCAGAATGCAGTCACGGCAGGAAATGTTGGAACAAGAATCACGGCAGCAGGACAGGCAACAAAACCAGCACCAGGCTGCCAGAGGGAGAGTGTTCCAGAGCAGAGACCGTTCACACCAAAAGATGGAAAAAGAAGGCCAAAAACTCTGTGACCTCCAGCAATACCTCAGAGAACAGAATCTTTTGATGCTCCGGGCATCACTGCTAGGGTAAGGAACCTGCAGAGCGGGTAAGCAGGCCCTTGAGCAGTTCACAGACCTGCTCTGTGGCTTGTAGGTGTGAGTCAGTGTGCTGGCGCGTGGATGCTCGAGTGCAGTTGTGACAAGTGGAATTATGATTCCTGGAGAAGTCTCTAATCTCCTTTTCATTGCAGCCAGAGTGCATTTTCACAGCTCCATCCTTTACAAGGCTTTCCTTCTGGAGTTACTGTTGTAGTCCACCTCTGTCAAACTCTTCTGTGACCCTGCTGACAGACCCGACTCTGCACCCAAGAGCTACCTTGGTATCTGATATGAAACACAGCCATAGTGCCCAGTCTCTGCCCCAAAAGGCATCAGAAGGGGGGCAGCTCTTTCCACAGGGCTCCAAGGAGTCAGCACCCATAGTGCTGAGGGTTGTAGTCCGAGGCTGGTGGAAGTGTCGGGGCGAGCCAGGGTGGAGCAAGAGAGGACCTGGGAGTTACAAAAGTGATTGAAAGGGCACAAGATCTAGAGCCTGGCAGAGGGACATCAGGTTGTAGGTGCTTTTAAGATGCAAATGACGGAGAAAGCAGTTAAGTGAGGGCATGGGGCATATGATAGAGTAGGAGGTGAAGAACAACAATGAAGGTCAGGAGAAACGCCCTGGGAAGGAGTCCCTCAAGTGAAGTGGTGGAAGCACAGGCACAGGTTATGTCCTGCTAATACAAGCCTGCAGGGAAATTAAATACAGGCCTGAAAAGGCTTCTGCTGCTGAATTCTGGGAACTTTCTGTGTTCCTTCCAGACCAGTGCCAGAAGAGCACATTTCTTTAAGGTCAAGGACCACAAAAAATAGGAGGTGTAGTTACGCGATGCTGTCACGACTTACCTTGCTATGTTAACGTCACATGAAATATGGGGAAGGAGAGCTGGACACCAGCTGGATGTTAAAAAACCCCAAACCTGCAGCAATGAAAATGTACATGCTAAAATACAATGTAAATTATCCACTGCAGTTTCCATTATTAACAACTGACTCTTCCAAACGTCCCATTGCACATGAGTTGCAGAGATCCATAGGGAAGATGTCCCCATACATAAGACACAGTTGTGTTACTTCCTGCCAAAACTGCTGTAGGGGGCAAGGATCCAGTGACATGAGAGGTGCTTCAGAAAACCTGGTAAGACAACCTGGAACCCTCCAGCTTGGGCTTCAGGTAAGTGTAGATCTTCTGTTGCCAGGGTGTACTTACTGCTTGGAATATGTAGGCCGCTCCTCTAGAGGAGGAATGACTTCTAGAAGCCCAAAATGCAAAAAGGAAGATTTTTTTTGGTGACAAGCCACCCTTTGTAGGCATTGTAATGAGAAAAAACGTCTGTTCTCTGAAATACCTGTCTTTGGAGAATCACCAAACCCAATGGCGGACTTGGGGGTCTGTTTTGCCTACAATCTTGCTTTCAGGCTGGCAGTCTCCAAAAGCAGGTAATCTTATGTCAGAAAGACACTCAGATGTCTTTGCCGGTAGGGTGCCTGGTCAGAATAAACGGACTCGTTGTTCACCATGAATAAATGAGGAGAATGCTACGAAGACGAATGAATTGGTATATTGACAGTTAACAAATTGTGTAAGAATCTGAGGTAGGCCGTAGCTGACTTTCCTTAGTGAAGCATGGGGTGTCAGCCCCTCCCATGGACAAGCTACCAGCTTCTCCCCTCCCCTGAAAGGAAACAGTAAGGCACATCAAGAGACAGTTTTCTGCAACAGGAAAGGAGAGAAGAGGGGTTTTAATGCATTGTACTCTAATTAGCAGAGGTGCCCTCATCCATAAAGGGGAGGAAGAGGTTATGCTTGTCACATCCTCAAGTGCTGTCCCTCTTCCTCATATCATCAGAGGTACAAAATACAGCAGCTGCATCACAGAGAATGCTATTACCAGCTTTCGGTAGCCAGAAAGGTAACTCTTCTTTTCCTGTGGGTATTTAGGAAAGGAGAATGGACATGGCACAATTTACTTGCTGGAGCAGTCAGAGCTATCTCAAAGGATGTTCGTATTTTACACAAAATTATGCTAAAATATATGTAATATTTGCAACACTTTGTTTTAAGTAATACCTAGAACCAAACTAGATACAAAAATTAAATGTTGGTGTCTGACGTTCTGTGTAAACTTAGAAACACGTTACACGTTTTCTGGCACATCACTCAGCAAAAAGTGTAAGTATTATAAAAATTCACCCCTTTTACAGGAACACAGCGCCAGTGATAACAGCAGTTTCTAAAAAACCAAAAAAATAAGAAAACTTGTAAAAGGGAGCTCCTTTGAAATTCTGCCAAATCTTTTGAATGGCCAGCAGTTTCTTAACAATAAGTCTCCAGCTGTGTTCCTCCAGAGATAACTGAGAGGCTATGCCTTCAGCTTTCCCCAAAAAGACAGTTAAAGTTGTCTCTCATCCATCCATAATACGCATGAACCATCCTGAGATTTTTGGTTTAAAAAAAAAAAAAAAAAAAAAAAGGGAAAAGGAAAGAAAGATGAACCTATATATAAGGTGAAGGCTTTGACATTTTGTTTGTTTGTTTAAAGTAAGGTCTGAAAAAATTATAACTTGCTCCATATATGGAAACTACATGTGAAGCACAGTTTTGCACTTTAGACATGGAATTCTGTCATTTGGTTTAAGCTCTGTTTAGCCTCTGGAAAAGTTGGCTGAAATTTGCTCAGCAAGACCACGGGTGGCTGTGCCCCAGACCCGCCTAGCTGATGGACTCGGTGCAGAGCGCTGTGCCTGGCACCTCTACCCCCCCAGCCGAGTGGAAACAGGGGGGGGGCACGCACACCACTGAGGGAAAGTGGGTGCTGGCAGCACATGGAGATTTTCTTCAATGTAAAGTTTGGGAGTTGCTTGCTTTTCTTCTTTTTTGAGTTCTCTTTTATGCAAAATCATGTGCTAGTTAGGACAACAGTGTACCTAGTTATGAGTTTAAGTCTAGTTAGACTTACAGAAACAAGCCTAAACCTTAAAAGATATTAAACTCTACTGCTGCTTTCATCCTTAAGCATTTGGAAATGGAATACATAATGATTAAAGGAAAGTACATGAAATATATTGAGCAGAATCTAAACTTATTTTTCAGACTTCATTTATATATCATTAATCATTATTTTATAATCACCATAAACCAGCAGATTGTCTGCTTATGTACTTTCTCTTCATCGCTTAACCATCTGAAAACAGACCACTGCAGACACCCTGTGCTGCTGCAATTTCACATACAGTATATCTGGGAATATATTTAGTATTACAGTATTTCCAGTCATTCATAGACTGTTTCTCACTATTTAAATACAGCCATAAAATAATTTTAATACTGCTATTAAAATAATGGACTGTAAAAGCCATGTATGATCTAGATCTTTTGCTGGCTTTATTTAAACATTCACAATGTGTTTTCCATCCATTTAGGAAAATGCTTGGACTCCTTGTTTTGCAAACTACTGGAAACAAAACCCAAGCATTTACATATTAGTTAAGGTTTTGAGTTGTGTACCGTGAGACTAGGAGGGCAGGGGGGAGGGTGGTAGGAAGGAAGCGCGGTGGGGGGAAGACAGACTTTTTTTTAAAGTTCAAAAGAAACTAAGACCAGTACAAATATTCCCAAAAGTTGTTTTTATTAAGGAGTTAGCTTTTCTGCCTTGGCAAATATTTTCTTTTGCTGTTTATAATCCAAACTCCTATAGTATTGTGCTAGAGTATGGAAGTTTGAAAAATCAGATTGACTCGTCTGTTTCTATCATCCAAAATAACTAAGAACAGACCACTCCATGCAGGATCTCAAGACACTTCTACAATAAAAGCAGAAGTTAAAAGTACAAAAGATAAAAAGGTTTATCGGGGTTTTTTTCAGCCTGAATTAGTTGCTTAGGTGGTGTTAGAACATCATTTCTCGTACCACAGTGACAGATAAGTCAGTAAATTAACTTTAAATATTTAACCTGATTTATTTCAAAACAGACTTGATCAATGAACATCTTTTTTAAAGACTTTTAGACAAGTAAGACTGCTTTTCTCATCAGGCTGCAGTGATCTTGTGCACCTAAACTACATGATATGGCAGTTTAAAAACTACCAGAGCACATTAGCTCTTAGAACTGTGTAATGAGTCAGAACTCTCCAACCGTGCAAAGTCTTCCTGGTTTCTGGAATAGACCTTCTAATCATCCCATGCCTGGTGCTTGGCTGAAACGACTGAAGGCAACATTAATGGCAAGTAACCACTGCATGGCATTTCCTCAAGATACACGTGACTTCTCACCTTCAGCTTCCTTCTCTGTCAGCTCACAGACGGCACAGGTAGCCCCGCACAGTGAGAGGGCAGCAGCCAAAAGAGTCTATTCGAGGACAGAAGCTGCAGTTTTGATGAGCAGTGGTTTAGCGGCCTCTAGGATGTCCAGTTCAGGGTCCAGTGAACGACCAAGACCTTCCAGAACCATGATGGCAAAGATGATAGAAGCAAAATTGCTCTCAAGCTTCACCTAGAACCACAAGCAACTGAATGAACTCCGGGCACCTTTTGTTTTTCTGAGTCCATTCCACAGAGGTACCAGCTCTAGCTGCGCTGAGAGGGAAAGGAAGAGGCTGGAGAGCGTATACACGCATCTGAAACCATACTGCAACTCCATCACTTGGAGTTTCAGAACACACTGAAATCCAGTAGCAGGCCCAAAAATAAGTCAACAGTTTCAGGGTAAGTGCCCTAAGGGAACCCAAGAGTTTGTTTTTCAGTTCCAAGAAGGGGAATGTTTTTTTTTTTTTTTCTTCCATACTGGAATAGCAGGAGCTTAGGAGTGCTCACCATGGCTAGTGTAGTTACAAGCTGCAGTAGCATCCAGTGTACTTGAACGCGTGCATTTGTGTAAGGGGGAGCTCACCTTCTGAATGGCCATGAAAGACCCCCCCCAGATCACAGAGGAAACAATCCTCTGCTCTGCATGTGAACAAACTACTCCCCAATTCCCAGCCAGGCACCAGGATGGTTTCAGGGCATACCAGGACATTAAGAATTCATGGAGTTGGGAGGGCTTCCTTTGTAAGGGCCTAAATTACATTTCATGTTATGAGAAACCAGCTTAATGACACAAACCTCTAAGGAATGTTTAGGGACACCCTTTGCAGGCTGGGCAGCCCTGTGGCTGACAACCTTCTCATCTCCTCTAGTTCAGGCCACCATAGCTCTGTTGATTTCTAAAGTTGTTTACAACTGTGGAAACTTGTCCCCCAAATACTATCAGTTACAAGAAGGAATCTCTGTTCTGTGAGCAACTCCTCACTTTTGAGCCCTTTAACAAACCAGTAAAATGGCCTGGTGCTGTTACATAACCACATATCAAGAAAGAGGTCCAGGAAAGAAAGCATGCAATGATATACAAGTGGAACATACATTAGATTTCATTTTCTGCTTCTAAAGGACTATTGGAAAAAAAACCCAAACAGGAAAAACTATGTGTTACTAAAAGGAATGTTGCTGTAAATAATATCAACCATTAAACACAGTATTGAGGCAAAACCCAACAAAACAGAAATTGATCTTGGTAGGGTGCGTATCAAGGCCTGAGAAACAGTATGCCTGCAACACCTGGATGCATTCCTGCAGTCCCCCTCCTAGCAGTTCACTTCGGAAGTCACAGCCCCACTCCTTGTCAGCCCTTCACGTTCCCAGTAGTTCTCCCTCCCCAAATGAACCTCCAGCTGTTGAAGGCAGACAGTGACAGGACCTCACCTTATGGGTCATCAGTAGTTTAAAGACATTCGAGAGGAGATTTGCCACCTGAAGCTGGAATACAAAAGAAGTTAACAACTGATCAAAAAACTGTGGTCAAGAAGACTGAGCCGCATGAGTGACAGGCAGGATTCTTCTAAGTGTTTGTTAGCATTTGGTTCTGGTGATGGGACAAGATTGTTGGGCTGACAACAGCCAACATCAAGGTATGATCCCCCCCATCCCACCCAGGATAAGGAGTTCAGCTGTGACCCACAGTTCTGATTACTTGCCAGCCCAGGAAGGCTGAGAACGTCTGACCTCACAGCGGTACACAACATGCACTAATTTGCTCAATACCACCACACTACACTCTGAAGTGGCCAGGCTGGCCTTAGCTAACAGGATGCAAGCTGTAACATCAGGCTCAGCAACTCCTCACAGGGAACGGCAGGTGTTAGACATTTAAAAAACAAACAACCAACCAAACCAAACAACAAAACCCACAACCAAACACACACTTTTTTCAATTAGAAGGAAATAAAAAAGGATTTTATGCACTTTTGCTGCACCTGAGAGATTAAAAGTGCCCAGTACTGATTGGTGGTGCTGATGAGATCAAAACTGGCCTATCCACATGGATCATTCTGAAAGCCAAGTTGCACTGAATTACATGTAAGTGAGGCTGGGACATGGTTTGTGCACTTGCCTTTCCTAGGGCAATGGTGTTCCCCCGGACCTTGGTCACTAGTTCTGCCATCTCAGCTTTGAATCGCTCGATATCCTGGCACTGGTTAGCACGGGCATGATGAAGGATCAGTTCTGCCACTCTCTCCCCCTGTGAAACAAGTTGAAAGGAGAATCAGAACTTGATCACTGGTGCCGGCAGGCCTATGGGGAGCTGCACATCATCGTCCCTGGAAGGCCTCTGCTGCATAGGTCCCTGGAGGAGGCATACTGCAGGGAGAACTCCCAGGGCCCTGCTTTCCCATTCCAGCAACAAAGACCCAACGAATCACCAGAACCAGGTGCAGGAAGAGCAGAACTGGTCCAAAAGTCTTAGCTGGTATCTGGCAAAACCCTGCTTATTTTTCTTGCAGGCCTTGCAGGGTAGAACACAACAAAGTTATCTCTCAGACAGTCAGGACAAGTTTAAGGGGGGGATATAAAACCCACAGGATTAGCATTTTCTTCGTAGCAAAGGAGATAATGGTGTAAAGAAGGACATATATTAACTTCCCTTATGGGCTAAGTCCGATATTCCATTTGCAAACTGCAGAGGAAGAGTGACCTGATTCTACACCAGCAGATGCTTGGTGAGAAAGCAGTGGAGACATATCCAAGCTTCACTTGTGAGAGGCTTTATAGCTCTTCTTGGAAGATGTGTCTGATGATAACAACATACAGAGCCAGAAGCCCCAGGTTTGGCAATGAGACTTGGTGTAGAAGTTTTTCGCCTGTAGATCATGAATTACACCCAGCCTGAGCCATAAAGGACTCACAATCAAATGTTTGCAGTTTTTGCTCAGTACCTGAGAAGTAAGTCTGGCAGCACAGGGGGCCTGAATACACCGTTTAGCACTGACTCCTTGGGATGCTTCAGCAGATTAAATAGACCAAGTCAAAACATGTCCCTCTTGAGATATGCTGGTGAGCCATCCAACCCACAGCTGAGAAAAAGTGACATGCAAGTATGAGCACAGATGCTTGTTCTCAGAATGAACAGGAGATATCAGCACTGGATTCTCTAGTCCATCTGAGAGCATATTTTAATTAAGTGGGAAGGAGGATAAAGTAGTTCCGCTTATACAGAGGAGCTTGGCAGAGGCCAGACTCCCCCACCCCTGTTTTGCTTCCTCTTCTCTACAGACGCTGACACAACAGCAAAATGGAGGATGGCATATGGGCTTTCCAGCAGCAAGTCTGCAGAAAGGAACATGTGCACAAGACCCAAAAGGTTAATCCATTCCTTCCTCTTCTCTAGCAAAACCTGGCAGATTCTGCAACAGTCTCAAACGCAAGTGGCTCCCAGGCAGTCCTAACTTGCATCAGAAGCACTCCTAACCAGGGAGTGGCAGCCACTGCTTCCCATTTAACACCTTCTGTTTCCTGGGCCTCTGAAATCACTCCACTCTGGCAGCCTCCTTGCTGTAGCTGAGCACCTTATCCCCGCGTCTGGTATAGCTTCCACACTAGCAAGTCTCCTCTCCCCTCTTAGGGAGGATTGTAAGGGGAAATAGAGAGAAAACTATCACTTTGGCCATCAGACTCTCCAGCTGTCTCCCTTCCCCAGCCTCAGCTCCCCAGCCCCATGACAGAGGCCTCACCTGGCCCTGGACCACAGCCGTGAAAACCGCCCGGAAGTTCTGCATGTCAGCACTCTGCAGCTCTGCCACGATCCCCGCGTCCAGCAGCACCAGGCAGAGCCGCCTGAGGGGCGGCTGCACTTCCACCACGAGCGTGTCACACAGGTCCACGATGGCTGTCTGCTCCTTGCAGCTGGTGCTGACGTGGGCTGTGCCTTGAACCAGGATGTTCCCAGGGTGCAGGTCAGCATGAACAAAGTTGTCAACAAAGACCTAGAGGACAGGCAAGTCTTAGAGCGGCTCATTCCAACCAAAGCTGCCCACGCCAAAACTCCCAGGCAAAGAGCAGAGGTTTGTTTCTGTTCCGTTCGCTGTCATTACTAATGCGTATCACCCCAGGCAGCAATACCACAAATGGGTTCTGCTGGAGGCCAGCTGTGCTGAAATGGCACGGGTGCTACTCACTTTAGGGGAGTCAGCAGGTGTGTGAAGCAATCCTGTGTGTTTGCTAGAGGTCAGGTAGGACAGCCAGGAGTCCCAGCAGGGAACGGTAGTGCTCTTTGGCAATTAACCCTAAACCAGGGGCACACTGGCGGGCCTTGGCAAAGAGTAATGCCATAAGAATAGGCCATTTGCCACTCAGTGGCATGGGTTATAGTGAATGGTTAAGTTTGTCTAGTCTGGGACATCAACTCACATTACAACTGTATTGAAAAGTAAGGAAAAGAAGTTAGGAGAAGAGGAAACAAATGTACATAGCACTTCTCTGTCTCTGCTAGCAGTTAGCACCGGAAAGGACTAGCAAGAGGGCAAGCACAAGACAGTACTTCCCCACTAACCCCCCTGGCCACCCCACACTGCAGTACTTCCTGCCCCAAGGAGGTTATCTTTGTATTTCATGGATTTCTCCTATGAATTCGTGCTATGTGAAAACGGAGATTTTCTTTAGGTGTTGCCTGAAAAAATGACCTCTGATAATTTTATGTCCTCCTCATTGTTCTGTTTTGAGAAACCATACACAATAGATCCATATTCACTCTCATGCACTCATGACTGCATATCTCTCTGTCATAAGATACTCATTTCTCTGCTTTCCAGAGTTAAGAGTCCAAATTATTTCACAATTCCAGTATGGAAGCCACTCCACACCAGCAATCATCCTGCCTGCCTCCTCTGCACCTCTTCTAGTTCTATTATAGCCCTTGAAATGGAGGGTCCTGGACAACAAGGACTAGAACTGCACAGAGTATTCAAGAAACAGGTATTTGTTTTACTTACAGCCATAATGTTGCTTCTTTGCTTTTCAATTCTTTTCTACTCCTAAAATTTGGGGGTTTTGCTTTGCTCCTAACCATTGAATTCAATGTTAGCATAAAACTATTCTAGTTCCACCATTGCTTTTCTGAGTGGTAAAAGCTATTTCAGAGTCTGCCATACTACACGGAGTCGGAACTGCAGGCCTTGCCATCACCCTAGCATGATTTTGTAGTTACCAACCGAATTTCATCTGACACTTACTGCCCACACACTCAGTACGTGAGGTTCTTTTGCAACTCTTCCCTGCTAGTTCTCATGGTTCCTCACGAGACAACTGTGTCACCCTCTCAACACAGATCATTTGTGATTATCTCAGCCGCAGAACTAGACAGCCAGAAGCTGAATCATAAGCTGAATCTGGCCAGGTTTGGTATTTTTACTCCATATTTAGTTCTTCCTTAAAAAAAGGCAGTTTTGGAGGAGGAGTCAATAAATGAAGAAACTAGCTAGCCGTTTTCCCTGTGAGCCACATCCACAGTCTCTGCAGAGAGCATTATATTTGCTAATTACATTGCACTTTATAGTACTTGGGCAATGTGAATATTCATTAAATGGATTAGTGGGTTTCCTAAGCAATGCACTAATCAAGTTGCATAGGACACCCCTACTGTGTGCAAGCAGATTGCCCTCCTTCAGTGGAAGGAGCTCCGTGTCCCAGCCTACAGTAGTGGTGTACCTAGCCCAGGCGTTACTCAGGTGCTGCGTTGCACGTGAAGTACAGACCCTGCCTCTGTCAGCGCAGGCGCTGCACACTGCCCTAGCAGCACAAGTCCTGGGTTACCACGAGATACCTGGCATCCACGGGCTGGCTCCTAAAGGCACAGCTCTATCTGTGAGTCCATGGGAAGAAGGGTAGGAGACGTGGGAAGCAAACAGGTTCTCTCTTTAGCCATACTGTCTTATTACCCCAACTGAATAGCTTCTGCAGAAAAACAGCCTTCACTTACAGGCTCAGCCAAGTGCATACCATCTTTAGGAGCATGTCCATGCCCATCTTTGCAAGTCTCTGCCTCAGCTCTGTGGCAATCTCCGCATGCAGGTAGTGCGAAATAGGCTCACTCTCCTGAAATAAAGACGGAGCTGGAGTCAAACACACCCTGTGTCCCACCTTCAACCACACCTTTACCTAGGTGCCCAGAATTGAGGGAAGGTGGTAAGAATACCCTAGAAAGGACCTGCTCAGTAGAGGCCGTACCTACTGTGAAGGAGAACATGAGAGAAGCAAGGGTTTGTTCTTTAGAAAGGGAGTGATGTAGCCTGGGGCAGAAACATTCTTGCCAGGATCACATGCACAAAAACTAAGGCTGAGAGTAGCTTTGGTCTGTGACTCAAACGTCCACAAGGGAAGTGAGGCAAGCATCAGAAAGTGTCAGATTGCTGAGCTCCTTGCTTTGACCCACCACAGAGGAGAGTTGAAGCGTGGTGTTGGTTTGCAAAGCACAGGCAAGCACATGGTGGCTGGACACACTGCTGGTCTGCTTGGTTTCAGGCCAAGTGTTCACTTCTACATGGAGTTATCTGCCACCTGTCTTCTGGGAGGCACTGTTTACAAACAGAATGGAAGAGACGCTGAGGAAGGACACCAATCTCTTTAAGCAAATAAGAGAAAAGTATCCTTCTGCCTCTGTTCGCTCCTTCTCAAAAAACACCTCCTTGGCGTGTTCTCCTAAGGGCCTTCTCACTGCTACCACTCTTCCCAGACCCTGCAATTCTTACCTCAAATGTTTCCACTAGAACATCTGTTGTTACCAAAGGCCGAAGGGGAGTCGGAAACTTCACAAAGTCAACACCTAGGAAATTTTGTCGGAAGCGCTCCAGATTTCTGGCTTCGTAGCGTAAGTCAATCTCAAGGGAGAAAAAGAAAAAGCAGGTTGGATATTAGATGCAATTAGAATAAGATCTTCGGGATCCTGTATGAGGATATCACTGTACGGAGCTATACTCAGTACCAACAAAACTAGTCAGAAAGCCAGAATTAAAACAAAATAGAGTGGTGCTTCTTACATGCTTATAGCTTTCCTGATGGAAGAGTAGAGCAACAGGCTGGGTAACGGATGGCCCACAACCCAGCACCTTCGAAATACAGGTGACTCTTACCATAGACATAGTGTCTTGAAAATAATGCAGTCTTGGTCTTTTTTAAGGGTAAGACAGATCCTGAACCAAAGGTTACCATCCAAATAGCAAGGCAGGCAGACAGGGTAGAAGAACTGCAGCCCTAGTCTCACTTTACAGATAGGCAGCCATAGCAGGAAGAAATTTAATATAACATATACAAAATAATCCACTATGCAAAGTCCTGGTCCCAGCTCTTCAGTGATCCAGTGCCTTGACACAAGGCCACCTCTCCTGCCCACTGCTGCTGCTCAAGGAGGCAGGATAACCTTGCCTCACCTCCCTCATCTAGCAATGGGAAATATCCCAGGAATACTTCTTGTTCTTCCAAAGAGAAATGAAAGGAAATTACAAACCTATCAGATGCTCTCCTAATCCTCAGTCTTCAGAGCATACACCAAAAGCTCTGCTGAACTAAACTGGTACTAATGTCCTTGAGTCACATCTGAATACAGTCACAGTTTACAACATGGATTTACTGTGCAGATTTTTTGCAATAGTAGAAAAGGCTTTCAAAAGTAGAATTAAGGCTTTCACAAGCTTATAACAGACTTCAGACTCTGCAATCTAGACACAAAAATGAAATTAGCAGATAATAGTTCATTTTAATAGAAACATAAGCCTAATTAAGCCTGAAGTGAAATCTTTGTAAGTTTGGTAGCAAGGATGTTTCAGGACTGTGTCTTTATAAGACCTTAGTGAATCAGGACGTTTTCAGATCTATTTGCAAAGCTTAACTTTACCAATACTATGAATCTGATGACAATACAATATAGAACATATTATTAACTTACATAAAAGTGTATTAGTTATGCCAATATATATACCTCAGTGCTAACAAACATGACCAGTGAGTACAGATTGCAAACATATGTGTAGGATTGAAGAGTAAAAAAAACATGTCTGAGCACTTGTTTGGAGAGATTCTTTTCGTAAGGAGAGGTCTCTCACCAGTGTTCATCTTTCACAATGGTACAAAAAGGACTGCGACTATAGCTAGCTAGCGTTCAGGCTGTTCACTAGAAAACATACTCAAAGTCTAAAAAAGATTTTTAAATCTAATAAAGATTGTTACATTTTTTCATCGCTTTGCTTATTTACTCTGTGAGCATATAAACTTTCCTACAGTAACATTATGTGACTGATTAGAATAAAAAACATAACTAAAGAACAAGCAAGCCTTCATCTAACCCTTTAAAGAGTAGCAGCATGAACAGAGTTAGAGCCAGCCAGTAGCCAGACAAAAGGCAGTTTTGTTTCAGTACGTGGGGACCATGGCACGGCACACACCTGCTGAATCATAAGCTTCTCAAACTCCTCCACGATCTCTGCCAAACTGAGCCACTTGAATCCAGGGAGAAGTCCAATGATGTGGCTACCCATCTTCATGAGAAACAGATCCATCTGGACTTGGTGGACCAGCCCAGGGTGCAGGACCTGCACAAGAATGAACAGTGGCAAGATCAACTCCCCAAACACTCCATTTCAATCAGCTCAAGTGATACATTCCAAATAGACAAAACCCAGCCTATTAGACTGGGAGCTAACAAGGCTTCCCCAGCTAGTCCTCAGAAGAATTCACATTTTGCCATGGATTAAGTTGTAAAGAAACATTTACTAATTGTCAAATGGCATGTATCTGTGCTGGAGACTACAGTCTCACCCAGTGCCATCTTCCACTGCTTCCAAGCACCTGCCCTCTCCCTACCATGTAGTACCGACTAGTATTTGGAGCAGCTTGAATACAAGATTTCTTTAAATAAACTTTGCTGGAAAGAACTTATCCATTCCAGATTTCTTCACGTGAGCAGAGAAGGGGTTTCATTGTCTGAAAGGTGAAACTAAGCTTAATATTCATTCTTTTAATGTAAACTGGGCCCTGATAGGCATTTCTGGTATCCACATGCCACGTCAAACGGTGCCATAGGAAGTATGCGCACTCGAGCTCTTGGGCTGGGAACAGCCGAGACCACTGCAAGTCTGGATTGCAGCTGGCTGGAACCAAAGCGCCGAGAAAAGACACAAAGGGAGATGAGCATCACTTCTCTCACTCTACCTGGCCCTAGCCAGTTACTCATCTCCATGGGAATTAAAATCTGATCGGCCTTATCCAGCACACTCCATTTCCACACATCTACCGGTCAGATGCACAACTTACTTTAATGGCTACAGGCGTGAGATGTCTGGCTGATGAAGGATTTGCATTCAGGAGTGGTTTGGCCATCTGCTCCATAAGGGACATCCCACTCACAGGACTTCCCCGGGAGCAGTCCGCTGGGCTCAGCTCCTCTCTGCTCCTCTCATCCCGCATCTCCTCGCTCCTCCTCCTCCTCAGCCACCTGAGGAGGCCTCTAAAGCCTGACACTTCCCACGCTTCAAAAGCGGACCTTAAGTCTGAGTGTTGCGCTAGCTCCTTGGCCTGGGAGCCGGTGATAGCCGTGAGGTCAGCATAGGCTTTATACACCTGGGCAACGCAGCCTGAGCCGACCGGCTCCCGGCTTTGGAACTTGAGGATGCTTGTCCAGTCCTCGCCAAAGGCCTTCCTTAGGAGCTCATCGGTGTGGCCCCATGGGTGAGGGCTCACCTCGACATGCAGCTTCGAAAACTCATCGCAGAAGGCCTCCGAGAAGAGGTCCCTCCGGGTGCTGGCCCACTGGCCCAGCTTGACACAGGTGGGGCCAGCAGCCTCGGCTGCCCTCCGCAGCAGCCGCAGCCACAGGGTACCCAGGCCAGGCCACAGGCGGCTCAGCGGGTAGAGCAGCAGCAGGGGGCCAAAGCGCAACAGCAACCCACAAGCCCGCAGACCCAACCGGAGCACCAGACCCAAGCGCCACAGCAGCCCCCGGGGCGGCCGCTCCGGGCCGCGCTCCCCGGCCCACACCGGCCCCCGTTGCCCCGGCCTCTCCTTCCAGCCGGTCGCAGCGGGCACCGCCAAGGCCACCACGACCCAGCGCCCGGCACGCAGCCCGCCGCGCCCCGCGGTCGCCCAACCGGACAGCGCCCCCCTCGCCCCGGCGGCCCGCCCGAGGAGGGGGCGCGGGAGCGGCAGCAGCCGCACAGCGCCGCCCGCCACCATCGCCCTCCCGCCGCCGTTAACGGCTGCTAACGGCCGCCCGGGGCGGGGGGGCGGAGAGGGAGGAGGGGCCAGCCAATCAGCGCCGGCGGGCGGTGGCGGCCCGCCCTTTAAAGGGGCAGGAGCGGGAGCCGCGAAGGACTGTGAGGTGATTCTTCCCGCCTCGGAGATAGCGCTTGAGCGCTGTGAGGGGTAGAGCTTGGCTGAGCTGTAGCCTCCCGAGTAGGAGCGTCCCTTCAGGTTCGGGCTACACCGGAGGAGGACAGGAGGCCCCTTCCCTCTTGTCACCGGCCACGCACAAATGCGTCCCTGCGGGAGCCCGGTGACAAGAGGGAAGGGGCCCACGCTTGGGCCAGGCGCCTTCACTTCTCCATCCATTTTGACAGTTGAGGTGGGCTCTTGCCATCTTGGTTTTGAGCCTACCTTGGTTTGGACCTGTGTGGTGGATGGAGCTACAGGTGAAATGAGGGGGCTGACGTGTGTGGGGGGTACTTCAGCCATTGCAAGGTGGCAGCTGCCTCTCCCTTTTTTCCCATGATGAGAGAAATTGGTGATGACCTTTTTATTTTTAAGCAAAAGTGGAGGCTTTCTTGTGGTAGCCTGACGTTGGCGGGTGAAGTGTTGCGATTATTAGCGATTTCTTTAGCGGGGTATTAACAAAACAGTCAGTGCTTTGAGTAACAGAAGTATCTGAGGGCACATGGCAGTGCATCACTACCAGCAAAAGAAATTAAAAGGAAAAGCCTGCTGAGGTGATGATGGTATTTCAGTAGAGCTACTGAGTTGTTTTATCTTCCAGGCTTGCTCTGAACCGCGGGCTTTTTGCATCACAGAGGGGCTGCCTATGGCAGTGTTGGGTATCCTGCTTGTTCCCAAGTCAGCTGGCGCTGTATTAACCTCATTTGCAATTACACAGCTACAGAGGATTTGCTCATTTCCTTTGCAAAGGATGTGTGCCTTTTATAAATTGAAACTAATCAACCCCCTGCCAAGGATGCAGCTGATGATGGCATCATCTGTCTCTCCCTTTTGGGAGCTTTTGTGTATGCAACCACAACCTGTCAAAGAAGGTGTTTTAGGGGACAGCCACTGCAAAGGTGATGCTGCAACTTGCATTGCCGTCGCAGCTGTTCAGCAAAGCTGCTGCCTTGTGCAGGGAGGCTTTGGGCTGGGAGCTGTGGCCTTTCACACTGGGAGTTTGGCTGGTTCCCAGCTTTGGGTGTTTGTGACTAACTGCTTACTTCTACTCGGAGGAAAAAAAAAACCTCTTCCCACTATTTTTAAGGTACTCTGGGAACTGAAAACCCATAGGAAGAATTAATCCACTTTCCAATCCAGATCCCTCCCTCCCTTTAACGCGTAGCTCAGATCTGACCAAGTAAAATTCTGTGCCAACAGGGAGCTGGATTATGGCCCTGTGCAGGTGAACAGCTCTGCTCATGGAAATTGTCTTGCAGACTCGAGGCTTCCCTGGCCAGCCGCTTCCCCGTGAAGTGTCTGTGAGCCCATCAGACGTTGCGACAGGTTCCTCCAGCGACTGGAAGCTGTTGCAGTAACTGGTGCCGTCTTGGTAGCAAGTAGGGACTTTCTGCTTTCCCTCGGGTGTTTCTGTTTACAGCCAGAAAGGCGCCCTGTGCACCTCGTCTCTTTTTTTAATTTCTGGCCTTGCCACTGGCAGGCCCCCCACCGCCGGGCGCCCCCCGGCCCCGGCAGGCAGCGCAGGACGCGGTGCCGCCCCGAGCGGGGAGGCGGGCGCGGTTGCCATGGCGGCGGGGCGGGGCGGGGCGGCGCTCCCGCCGGAGGGCGGCCGGGGCCGGGGCCGGGGCTGGTGCCGGCGGGGGGCGGCGGCAGCGGCGCGGCGCTGCATGGCGCGGCGGGCGGGGAGCCCCCAGCCGCGCGTCCGCACGCCGCCAGCCCGGCGCCGGGCGCCGCCGCCGCCATGCCGGGGAACGGCCCCCTACCCCCGCCGCCGCCGAGAAAGGTAGGGGGGCGCGGAGGGGCCCGTCGTGGGGCTGAGGCAGCGGCGGGGGTTACCGGGAGAGAGCGGGCAGAAGGGCTGGGAGGCAGCCCCCGCCGCCTGCAGACCGCTCGTCTCCCGTGGCAGCGGGCGGGGCGCGGGGGATCGGTGCCGCTCCAAAAAATCGCTAATTCTTTTTTTCCCTTTAGTCCTCAAATTGGCTTTTCTTCCCCCGGTTATGCGTTTGGCTGCGAGACGGAAACCGGGGGGGCGTGAGCCGAAACCCCCCCACCCTCCCGGTCGCTGAGGGCACCGCCGCTCGCCCCCGCCGCTTTCCCGCCGGGATGGGGAACGCTGCTGCTCCTTCCGTCCCCGCCGGGTGCGGGTGGGCCGGGTCGGCTGCCGGAGCGGCTCTCGGCCGCGGGCGGGTGGGAGAAGAGCCGAGGGGACCCGGGGAGGCGACGGCCCCGCTGCTGAACGGCCGGCCCGAGTGGTTCGGGAGCGACGGGGCGAAGGAGCGGGGGCAGCCCAGCCGCCCAGCGTGCGGCCCCTGGGTGGACTCAGCCCTGCCTCGGTCTCCCGCAACAAAAAAGACGAGGAAACGCTGAGCAAATTCTTTGGGGGAAGCCCGAGCCCTACTAGTGCTAGCAGCAGAGCCCCCCTCAGTTTCAGCAAAGCCCTGATTCTCTCCGTGATTTTAGCTTTTTTTTCTTTTTGCTCCGGATAGCCTGCTTTTCTCTTGCTTTGCCCTTGGCAGGAGGAAACGTCTGCATTTGGGTGCAGCCCATAGCTTAACAGGGTGGCATTTCTGACTCCTGCTTGGGATGCATGAGAGTATTCACCTGTCCCAAGGCAAGAAACACCAACTCACTGTCCTGTTTTGGTACCCAGGGATGATGGGTGCTAACGGATTAGGCACAGAGTCAGGGGAAATGGCAGCTGGGAAGGGAACGAGGAGGAATTTACAGCTGCCTGCTGCCTTGGTCCCAGGGTGTCAAATGCAAACTGGAGGGTAAACTGTGCAAGGTGCATTTAGGACGCTTTCAGAGGGTCTGGTTTTATGAGTCTCCAAGGAGCCTGGCCCTTGATGCTTGCTGCTGGAAAAGGGATGGTCTAGGGGGGATTGAGGCTTTCTGACTACTTGGGGCTGCACTGGAGCCTCGCAGGAGCAGGTAATAAGGGCGAAGCATGGGGTGCTTAATCCTGCTTTTTACAAAAGCGCAGTTTGTTTCCTGGACAGGTCAGCAAGTTGTATGGCAGCTGTTCCTGACCCTGCAGTGTTCCCAGCCACCTTTGCTCTTGCCATTTAAGCAGGGTTGTTGCTTTTGGAGAGGAGTGTCTCTGGCCTGGAACTCAGCTGGGAGGATAAAGAGGGGGGCAGGGGGATTTCCATGGGGCTTTAATTTGCTACTGGGAGGGGAGCTGCTGGTGTTGCTCGTTTTCTGTGTTGGCTGCCACCTTACTGACCGCTCATTCTTGGTGTGTGGTAGCAAAGTCCAATAAAGTGTACTGGCTCCATTTCTGAACCACCAGAAAAGGAGTCATTACTGCATCCTGCCAGAGGAAAGGAATGTGTTTCCTCGACCCTTGTGTTGTATTCTGAACTGTTGTCATGAGGGTAGTGTTTGTGGGGTTTAGTGGTGGTTATTTTGGGTTTGGGGGGGGTTTTTTGTGTGTGGTTGGGTTTTTTAAAATAATCCAAACACTGTTTCAGCGTATGAGAATGGATATCTACCACGTTAGGACAGACTTGGAAGCAACTGAAAACTCTTAAGTATGGAAATGAGAGGAAAGCCGCAGGGTTTCCCGGGGTAATACAGCATTTCTCTTTGAGAAACAGAAGAGAAAGCACTGAAAACAAAGGGCGCTGGAGTGACCTGGGATGTAAAAAGCAAGCAAAAGATTTATGGCTCAGATGGGACCTCTCTGCCTGTGGGTGAGAAGGTTGTGTGCTGAGGCCTGGGTTGTCCTTTGGCACATCCCCATCCTGACAGTCCATGCAGAAGCTGCTCCCTGTTCATCAGCTCAGATCCCCAAGCATGATCCTCCTTGTAGACCACAAGTGCATGTGGAGTGTCCCAAAGTGCTGCTTTCTGTAGTGTCCCCAGCTCACTGCCTTGGGAAATCTTCTAGGACATTTTGTCTGCAGAGACAACCACGTGATGCTCTCTGTTCTCCAAAAACAAGAAGGGCACTTAGGTCCTTTGTCAGCCGCTTACAACATGCTTGTCTTTCTCCCATGCCTGGCGTATTTACGTGTTAGAAATGTTCCTTTTGACAAGGAGATGGTAAATAAAGACCACGTAAGCTGCAAGGCTGTGGTTTTCAAAGGTGATATTAATTCAGTAGGAGCTTTTCCACTGAGTTATTCTGAGTGTCAGTCATAATAACTAATTCATATGGACAAGAATTAGAACCTCTCTTTTGCTGGGCGCTCTGGGGGCACAGAGGCAAATGCAATCCTTGCCTCAAGTTTAATAAATTTGCCAATGAGATCTTCATGCAACAGAGCCAGACTGTTAAACATGGAGATATGCTGAGCATTTCAGAAGTGCCCAATAAGTGTCGTGTTCTTTCGGATCCCCCTGAATGCATCATCCAAGGCCGCTGGTTCTTGCTTCCTTTTGTAGCACCTGACATTTATTTCCTGACTGGAACTGTGCTGAAGCTGCTTTTTTCTAAGTGGAGGCCAGACGAAGGGGAGAACAGGCTCTGTAGTGCACCATTAAGCCCATGAGAGTGGAGAAGAACCTCTCTTAAGCTCTTGTTGAGGCTGGTTAATTTTGATGAGCAGCTCTCTTAGGCATCCAGAACTGGGGTATAAGCTCTTTAGGGAAGCATTTTTTAGCGGAAGGATTTAAGTACTAGTGGCTGATATGTCTGTTGGCAGGATCCCAAGAGCTGGCTGGAAGAGGCCTCTACTATGGAGGAAATGCTGAAATAGGACTTTTAATGAACTCACATAGCAGTTCCTTAAGGACTGGAAGGCTCTCCACAGGGAGGAAGGGAGTGGGATGTAGCTAGAAAGAAATTCCTTGTTGCCTTTGAGTTCTGACAGCAAATGAGTGAGCCTGGTTTTGCCTAGATACAGCTCAAATAACATTGCATCTGAGGGGTACTGATCTGTAAGTACCGTTTTACCCAGACAAAGCTGGAGAAGAGACAATGTTTTCTTGATTGTAGCTCTGAAGTGCAATGGAAAGGACAACAGCGTGCTTATCTTGCTGATGGGATTTGTTTCTGGCTTTCACCTCTAAGCAGCTTTACCAACTACTGGAAATGAAAGCGCAGGCTGAAATGTGTGAATATGCATGCTGTTCGTTGGTGGTTTCAGCCCAGGTTTTAGTGAGGAGCAAATGGGACTGCTTTCATTCTCGGTGTCCATGGTCAGCCTCGTATATACCATACGATTGAACTCCAGAATCCTGGCTTCATGCTGTGATTTTGGAATGTAGGCTTCTGCAGGGGCCTTGGGTGATCTTGAAGTTGGGTGCCTAAGACAAAGAAGCTAGAGTCCCTGGAGCCACTGACCCTCTACAACCTGGGTTTTCAACCAAGGGCTGTGTCCTTGAGTGGAAGCCTGGCACAGAACAGGCCGAGGACCAGTTCAAGGTCTCTGTTGTCAGTATGGCACTAAAAGGCATTATCGCTATCTTAAATAAGTAAATACTTAAGGTCCTATAGGCCAGTCCTGTTCCAAGATCTGTGCCACCTTTATGTGGTTCACCAGCTAAGCGGGTCAAGGTACTCCGTGTCTGTAGACATAGGACTGATGAGGTGAAAGTCGTAACCCAGTCTGGTTCCTGATCAGAGCAACAGATACTCGCCTGACGCTCATGTGAGTCTTCACCAGTTCATGTGTTTTACTTGAGCCAGGAGCCCAGTGTGAACTCATGGCATGGAGCCTGCAGTGACACATCTTTGGGGCTCTGCCATTGTGATGGTTCTGTCCCTCTGAGCAACCTATCGTAGTTGAAGATGTCCTTGCTCATTGCAGGGGGGGTGGACTAGATGACCTTTAAAGGTCCGTTCTAGCCCAAACCATTCTGTGATTCTATGATTCTGTGCCGACACTGCTCTGAGCAGCTCTGAACCATATCGTGTGGCTCCCGCCCCTCACTGTTGTAGTTGCCAACAGGGGTTGTGCTCTTACGATAATCCGTGTATGATGGCCAGGATAATCCTATGCTAAAAACCCCCTGGGTTTGTACTGCTCTGAGGTAAATACGTTGCCTAAACATCTTTGCTGGTCAAATGTGGGGTGCCATGTATGTGCAACAAAGGCCCTAAAAAGGGGCCCACAAGAAATCTTCCTTGCAATAAGTTTGAAACACTAGGACTCCTTTCTTTAGTGCGGGTAACGTGTACCGATAACCTTATTTCTGTCTTTTCTGCAAGTAGTAATGTCCCACGGTAAAGCTGAGGGGAAGTCTAGCCTAGTTGGAAAGACAAGCTTGAAAGAGTAATGTCCTGCTGGAACGAATGCTGTGAGCACTGGTATAATCTTCATCTGTTGTTTCAGCACTTTTTCCTCTCCTCAGATTAGGGAAACCAGCTGCAGCTGGCATACTGTTAGTTCCAGGGCAGATTCAGTAGTTACAGTGGTGATTAAAAGTCAGTTTTTACTAATTAAACTTGTTAGGAGTTTACATCTCTGAAGCCTTCTTGTACACTTGCCAAGTGTCGGGTCCTGCACTTGGGTCACAACAACCCCAGGCAACGCTACAGGCTTGGGGGGGAGTGGCTGGAAAGCTGCCCGGCGGAAAAGGACCTGGGGGTGTTGGTCGACAGCCGGCTGAATATGAGCCAGCAGTGTGCCCAGGTGGCCAAGAAGGCCAACGGCATCCTGGCCTGTATCAGAAATAGTGTGGCCAGCAGGACTAGGGAGGTGATTGTCCCCCTGTACTCGGCCCTGGTGAGGCTGCACCTCGAGTACTGTGTTCAGTTTTGGGTCCCTCACTCCAAGAAAGACATTGAGGTGCTGGAGCGTGTCCAGAGACGGGCAACGAGGCTGGTGAAGGGTCTGGAACACAAGTCCTATGAGGAGCAGCTGAGGGAACTGGGGATGTTTAGCCTGGAGAAAAGGAGGCTGAGGGGAGACCTTATTGCTCTCTACAACTACCTGAAAGGAGGATGTAGAGAGATGGGGGTCAGACTCTTCTCCCTAGTAACAGACAACAGGACAAGAGGAAATGGCCTCAAGTTGCGCCAGGGGAGGTTTAGATTGGACATTCGTAAAAATTTCTTCACCGAAAGGGTTGTCGGGCATTGGAACAGGCTGCCCAGGGAGGTGGTGGAGTCCCCATCTCTGGGGGTATGCAAAAGACGTTTAGATGAGGCCCTAAGGGATATGATTTAGTGGGGGATTTGGTAGTGATAGGTTAATGGTTGGACCCGATGATCTCGGAGGTCTCTTCCAACCAGAACAATTCTATGATTCTATGTTGGGTGAGGCCACTGTCCCACTGCTGGGACACTGCCAAGTTTGCTTAGGGTCTTTGGGTTTTCTTTTTTTAATCGCTCCTGCAGATGAGAATTTGGCTTGAATGTTACCTGTTATCTTTATGTACTGTTACACGTGGTCCTTCGCTGAACATGAGATACGTTTGTGTCGGCCATCTGAGAAGCAACTCATGGGTGGTTGGGGCAAAGCCTTGGGTCGCTCAGGAGCAGGGGGGCTGGGGCTGGGAGAGAAGGCGGTTGCCCTGCCGCCAGGCTGCCGTGTTCAGCCTGGGCAGGAGGCGCTGGTCCTCGGGTCCCCTGCGCTGCAGCCAAAGCTCTTGCTCAGCCCTGTGCTCCTGGGCTGGGAACCGGCAGTGTTTATGTGATGAAAGAGAGCAGAAGATGGCTTTTCCTGAGCGCTGCCTTTGCCCATACATGTGCTGGCCCAGAGCCAGGATGGAAACTCTGTCCTCATGAGCAGAGAGAGGGAGATGGGAGGGGCGAGAGACAGAGAGGGGCCCAGAAGCAGAGGGAGTTAAAATAAAAACACCAACCCACGCAGAGAAAAGCCTCTAACAGATGGGCCTGGCTGTCCCCTGGGTTCTTCACGCAGTTGCCTTCACGTGCAGTGCTGACGAGGTCTCATTTAGGAGTGTGGGTATGGGACATGGATGATTTTGAGGTGCGTGATGGAACATCAGAATAAAAAGCAAAAGGAAGGAAGCTAGACGGGTAAGTTAGCTGTTGTTCGGCTCTGTCTGTGATGCCTGAAGTGGGCTTTGTGAGTTGCTACTGGTGCTGTGCCACTAGTAAGGCAGATGCTGCTGCGTGAGCCGCTGGAGGGGCATTACTTTGTTTTCAACTGTGGCTTTCTTTAACTGCGGCAAGTCTCGTCTCATTTCCTCTGTAAAACAGTATTGCTAATGCTACTGGAGGTTTGTTTCACTGGTCTTGTTCCTTCTAGCACACATACAGCAGAGAGCTATCAATCTGGATTGAGACTAGTGTAAAGATAGGTTCTGCAAGTAGATGCTGACAGCTGTATTTTCCTATGCCCAGCTCCTCATTAGGCATCACAGTAAATAATAAGATTTGCCGAACAGTTCGGTATATGGGGTGCCAGCCTTGCTTGGAAGGGTCTTGTCTTGGTTCGATATCTGTGCAGGAGGCTGTGCCTGGCAGAAAATCTGATCTTGGAGAAGCAGTCAGAAAAGCTTGGCTTTGCGCTCATTTGAAAATCTAGCCCGGACACTTAAAATGTTGAGAGCTGATGATGGTTAGGGGCAGCTCGAGTGGGGAAAGGTGCCACCTCACTTGGAAGTGGACGAAAGAGTTCTGGGTGGGACCCTGCCAGGCGCTGAGACTCCTGATCCTGCAGATCCCTGAGAGCAGATGGCTCCTGACAAAGTTCAGGCATGTAAGTTGTGTTTCCAGAAACTTACTGGGGACTCTGGCAATCCACCAGAGAGACACTGTTTCAGGGGGCAAGGACTTACTGCTCTTTGTAACCAGAATAATTTTAAATGGCTAGATGCACTGTGTTTTAATTAAATTTCCCTTTGGGAATAAAAGTGGTGAAGTGTTTCTGTGATCCTGCTACACTTCAATATTCTGTACAGTGTGCCCAGTTTGGCAAATCGTTTAAGCAGACATGTAGGTCTAAGCGCATGCTTAAATCCACCCAGCAGAGCACTTTGGCTCCCAGTATAGTACCTCATTCCCGCTCAGGGAATTTTGGACTGGACTTCATGCAATCTAATTGAAGATAGTGGGCTTTGAGCATAAGCTTAAAATTAAACACCTGCTTAGGTGTTTTCCTCATCACAAGTGGTCTGTCACACACCCCGTTGTATTCTGTAGAATCATTTTATATTAGCGATGTCCTTGAACGTTGCTTTCCTCTTAATATCCTGCGAGACTTCTTGCCAAGTGCTTGCTGACAAGCCAAGCCGTGTTACTGTGAGCAGTTCAGGTGAGATGCTGTCACAGCCCTGGTATTTTGCTAGCATTGTGAATAGGCATGCATATGTGAATGATTAAATCAACCCATCAGGGTGTCATCTGGAGAGGAACAAATGCTGAGCTTGCTTTGCAGGCGGGGGGAGGATGAGATCCCCCTCTGTATTTTTTGCTGAAAGCTTTTTCCCTTCTGCAGATGTGCAGCTGCTGAAGTTCTTTGCCAAAAGCTGGCCGTGACTTACAGAGCTGGGGAACATGCACACATCTGTTTGCAGAGGAGAGCAGCAAAGGGGCTTGGGTCTCCTGTCCTTGGGGATTATGTTCTTGTGATAGATAGTGCTGACTGTCATGGAGGGAAATGGCAAATTTCACAGGGCACCGTGAGGGCACCTCATAAATACGAGTTCGCTTGCCAATGTCAGCCAAACACCACCTCGCTAAATTAAAAAGGAAAGAGCTCTCAGAGAGTTTTCAGACTATTGGAGCTTTTTCTTTAAAAATGTTAAGCCCCCCCAGAAGATGGATATGTTTTCCACATATAAAAATACAATGTGTTTCAGCTGCAAAGCATGCTGTGAATATAGGCTTCACTTTTTCTTTTAGGTAAGAGTCGAGTCTTGGGTTACCCAGAGCTCAGAATGGCATAGTAGCAAAGGGAAATAAATGCCTCTTACTAAAATCGAGAAGGGTGTCTTCTCTTTAGCACATGCAGTACTTCAGAAATCAACATCTGGCCAAAAACAGACCCTGAGACATCCGCCACAGTCTACGGAAGTCCATGGGAGCTTTTCTATGAATGCAGTGAGCTTGGGATCAGGCTGTAATTGCAAATTTGTTTTTCCCTGCCTTGACATGCTAGGCTGGATGCACAGCAATCTGTAGTTGAATTCTGCAAGCTTGCTGAAAAGAGATGTGTAAGGTATTGAGCTTTTTCCAGATGATGTAAGAAGCCCTGATCTAGCTGGCTGCCATTTTTCAGCTTTGTCAAACTTGGAGAGAGGACTGAGAGGTTTCCTACTGGGAAACCAACATGTGGTGACTGTTTTTTGCATCAGATTTCTGTCTCTGTCCCCCAAGATTACTATGAGTGACTCCAAGTTGAAGTTCTGCTATGGTGTCACCTCTCACATACAACAGTCCTGTACTTGTGTTGGTGAAGGATACTGATGGCTGTTGCCACTTAGTCTGTGCTGAAGCTTACCCCATTCGTATCCTCTTGTTTGCACAGTAGGAAACTTTCCTTGTAGGATGATTTAGTGTACATGAATTCAGGGGGAAATGAAGGTGTTTTCCCTGTTAAATTCCTAAATTCCTCCACTAGTCAGAGAAAGACACTTTTGAGTGTGTTTCAAGGAAAAATGGGATCGCCTCTAAAAGGCATAAATTTCATAAAACGTTGTCAGAATTTGATGAGGTCAGGGATTTTTTTAAACTAACTTATTCTGACATGTAATATATTGCTTCATGTCCCACTTGCTTAATGTTTGCTTACATAGGGTAAAATTATTTTCCTGATCCAAAGGAATCTGGAAACATTATCAGAAACAGAGGACTTGCCCTGTTGGAGCAGTGAAGGACTTCAACTCTGACCAACAATCGCTGCAGGAATAAATACTTCAAACCAAACTAATCACATACACTGATCCCAGTCCCTCTGCGCATTCACACTCAAGGTGCCTTCCATTCAATTTGTAGAAGTAGTAGTAGTGTTAGTATTTTACTCTTACTTCAGGTTCCTGGTAAAGATCTGCTTTTTGAAAAATAAAGCCTGACCTTGGATTACATTGATTTTTCTTTCTTTCTATTTTTAAGTAAAAAGAAAGTTTCAAAAAAGCCTGGAAACAGGTAGTCACCAACCCATTTTTTTTTTTCCTGAAGGACTTAAGAAGTTCAGCCATCTCACTGTCTGTTGCACATGTATTTTTTTCTTTTTTTTTTTTAAACTTGTGAACAGTATTTTGCAATAGAGGAAATTTTGGTATGACTTGCCATGAAATCCTTGAATGCAGAATTAAGCAGAAGATTATATAATGCAACTTTTCTTAAGCAGTTGCTTTGCAGAGTCAGCATAACTTGGTGATACGCTGATGAAGCACAGTGAGATGTATGTGGATGAGATCACCAGAAAAACAAGGTGGTGTCAACTGTCATTGCTTGATTAACTTTAGCTGAGCAATGACCTGGAAGTGAGGTTCGGGGCTTTTTGGTGCTTTGGAGGAAATTTTGTGGTATTTCTTTTTCAGTTTTGTGGTTGAATAAAAAATTACATAAATAACTATTTGGAGAAAGGTGTCAGGATAGCCCCATCTCTTCCCTTCCCTCCTTTTTTTCCCTTGAAGGGAAGGTTTAACACACACACGCTCAATCTAGTTAGATTTTGATAGGTAATGTCATTTCACAATAAAGGACCTTACTCTAATTGAAGCAAATGTTTGGGGAATTTCTCCTAAAAGATCAAGTCTAGGTTTAGTTTGCCAGCAATGTCTGTAGACATTCTCTTTTCAGCAAAGAAAATCTTCTTGTTATCAAAAGATCCATTGTGTTCAGCCATGGATAATTGACGCAACACAGTGCAGCTTCTACCTTTGCATAAAGAAGGTGGTTCTGGTGAGGAAAGTCTGTCTAACTGGCCTGTTAATAGGGTATTTAATCTAGAGAACATGTGCATTTGTTAAAATCACCGTCTTCTGCAGGGAGAAAAACATTTATGGACATACTCTTCTCCTGAGTCGGACCTTTAAAGCTGAGTGTGTAATCCTGATATTTTTGGGGTGAGGGGGATGGGAACTTCACAGAGGAACCTGCATATCATCAGGATGTCATACTGGGAAGGTCACCTGTCTCCTAGTTCTGGTCATCTACTGGGGGAGACCTCATCCCTCGCCCCGTGGGAAACCTTTGTATTTAACACTGCATGAAAACCTGTAAGACTTGTCCTCTCAGGAAAGACTTTATGGACTTGAGCTGAGGGGGCTCTGCTTGGGTTTCTGTGGACTTGTGTTGGTGAGGAGCAGAAATGAGGTGAATGTGGACAGTTGGGTGGGTGAAATGTGAGCCACATCAAAATCACTGGAGTCAAATCAGTAGCTTCAGTAGAGCTAGGATTTCGCCTCGCGTTGGACTGGAACGAGATGTTTATGAGCATTTAAGATGAAAGGCGATGATGTTTATTGAATCTTTCAGGCGACAGGGGCTTCTGAAAAGGGTTTGACTCCAGAAGACTCCTACTTTGATATTTTGTTTCGGGTCCTGTAAAATGCGCCCTTGTGAAATGCATTCAGCGCTGGCTGCTTTGTAGTAATGAGTTTTTCCTGTGCACAATAAACAGTATCGGGGACCAGTCCAGGCCAACATTCAAACATGTTGGGTGGAGTATGCCCTTGTGGTTACCCTGGAATACAAAACTTGGATGATGTTCTCCGGGTTGGAAGCTTCTGTAAGAATAGCTCTGCTTCGGTTGTGAGATAAGGGCTCAGTGGAGGAAATTGTACATGGGTGCTCTGCTTCTGCTCTGTTATCAAACAGTTTGATGTATATGAAAGAAAGTAAACAATGGAAATTAAAGTCCTCTAGAGTATGTATTGCCTTTAGCACATCCCTTGGAAGAGAGTAGTGAACAATATATTCCTGTTGGATAAGTCTCCGGTTTCTAGGTTTTCTGCCATGAGAAACCCAAAGAAATGCTTCAGCAAAGAAAAAAACCAAATCTCCCAAATAAATGCTTTCAGTATTTCTCAGTTTTGTTTGGTTTTTTTTCGTTTAAATTTAGTTATGAAATAAGTTTAACCTTTTCAAAAAATTGTACCCTGATCTCTTTGAGAGTGAAATGAATTTGGGAAGAAAATATTTTCTTTTTTTAATAGTGAGAATTTACAGCACTCGTCAGTATTTGCCAAGGCAGTCTTACTGGTGGATTCATGGCCTCCCTAATAGCTTCCACTGAGCTGTTGCAGTTTCTTAGACGCTACAGAACTACTAGGGACGAACGACTGTGGAAATGTGTTGGGGTAGCATAATTGTGTATCTTGTTTTAGCAGCTATTTTTTACTGCTTACTTGCTGGTCAGTTGGAGAAAGGCAAAAAATACCTCTTGGGGACGAAAAGGCACCTAGTCGCAGTGTTTGAAAGGGAAATTTTTTGCAGTTTGGGGGGGGGGGTTGTTTGTTTGTTTTGTTTTCCACAGAGAAAATGAGAGTGAATTCTCTCTTTGCAGTAATTGATGACAGGTTATCATAGGATAATCTGGGTTGGAAGGGATTGCAGGAGGTCTCTACTCCAGCTTCTTGCTCAAAGAGATTCAGGTCTGAGCTCAGACCAGGTTGCTCAGGACTTTGTCCGGTTGGGTCTTGAAAACCTCCAGCGATGTTTCAGGGCTGTTCCAGAGCTGTATTATCCTCATGGTGAAAAAAAAAAAAAATCCTTATATCAAGTCTCTATGTTGTTTCCCCTTGTTCCCATTGTCTCTCATCCACCCAAGAGAGAAGCATCCAAGGAAGCGGCTTCAGGTCACACACTGTGCTACACCGATGGTTTTGTTTTCACAAGAAGTAAAATGTTCAAAAAGTCATGGCAGAATGTGGAAACCTGAGTCTTGTTTCTGAATGGGACTGGGACGTGTGGGTGGCGGTCCAGATCTGACTTGAACATGCTTCAGTGCAGAGCGTCACTGGGTCAGTCTGTCCATCTTCTGAGCTGCCAGGACATGAGGAAGCTCTTTAAACCATCTCTGAATTAATCAGTTCTTCTGGAAGTACCTTTTTCAGGACTGTGACCTGTTATCTCTGACATCTCCCAAGTTAGCAAGTTCTGCTGGCTCTGTGGAGCTGGATCTGGCACCTGGTGCCAGAGTTTGCAAGGTATGTAGGTACACGAAGATACAGATAGGTGTTTTCTCAATTTTCCCAGCAATAACTAGAAAATGTCTCCTGTGGCAATCAGTGAAAAAGGAATGTGTGCTTACAATTCTTTGCAAACGTTAGCTGCTTTTACAATGTTTGTTTTAAAAAAATCTGATCCTCGGTTTTGAAAATGGGTCTTAAAACTTTGAAGTCGTGTAGTCACTTCTGAAAATTTTACCTTTCTCTATTTATTTTATTTATTTATTTGTTTCCCTGGGGCTTTTCTGCCACAAAGGTGGCAGAAGAATGTGCCACCAAGCCATCGTGGTGTCTTGCCAGCATTTTTACCTGACAGTACCAGGAGAAAATCAGCTCTTTTTTCCCTCCTGTTACATAGTTTTCTTTTATAGTCAGAAGCTGTACCAAAGCCCATGGGGGAGAATGTATGGATGGTTATATGCAATAGACTTAATCCTTATGCTCTGCCCTTGTCCGGTGGGTCAGGGAGCCAAAAAGCAAAGGGTCCTTCCCCGAGCCATTTTGTGCTTGAGTTGCTAAATGCCTGATTACTGAGAGGGGCGCGGGCAGCTGAGCAACGCAGCGATGCGAGGTGATTTTCTGTTTGTTCCGCTTTCTTGTGCGGGGGTGCCAGTGTCAGCACAGGGGGAAACCCTTGTGTTTCCCTGGGCCGTTGCCCTGACACGCTCCTCTGCCGAAACCCTTCAGAGGTTCCTGTGCTCAGGATCACCTCCCAGTGCCTGGGAGGGAGAGTATCGAACCACACGCGAGAGTGAAAGGGTGGAGGAGGAAAAGCGATTTTCCCCAGGATTTGGGGTTTTGGTTAGGGGTTTTTTTCCCACTTTTATTGGCCATGAGTGCAATGACCGCGTAACCACATGGACCAGGCTCACTCCCTCCCCCACGCTTCCTCTCCCTGGCAGAGCACAGGCTCTCAGATTTCCTCCCAGCGCGGGCAGATGGCGGCTCTCAGCTACATTCCTCTTAGTATAAAAGAAAAGGAAAAACTGCTCTCCATGCGGGCAGATGGCCGACTGTTTCCTGGCAGCTCTGCTCCAGTGTCCTTTTTCCTATTGTCCTGACAAACACACGCACGCACGCACACACCCACAGGGAGCAGCTTTCCTCCTGGAAAAATAAATAAATGCAAGCCTTCTTTGAAGAGGTTTTTCTTCTTTGGAGCTGTGCAGGTTTCCTCCTCGTGATGGGTAAATCTTTGGCAGCTCACGTGCCAAGGGATAAGGAATAAGATCTGCAGTAAGCAGATTCTGCATTTGTGATGGATGAGATATATGGGAGAGTGAGGGTGGGAGGAAAGAGAAGGTTGAGCAAGGCAGGGGGAAGCGGGGTCTCCGGAACCAAAAAGCAATCTACAGGTGACTTTTTGCTTGAGCTCAGAAGGTGATGCTTCATAGAGACAGGCTGTAGCAGCAGGTCATGGGCTCAGAGCTGGTACAGGAAGGTCTCCTGGAGCATGCAGCTACCAGGGCTCTGCAGATGGTGCCCTAAGGTTGCGGCGATGGACACCTCAGGAAGCCGTGTGCTAAATCCTCATCAGGAGGGGTGAGAGTCAGCATCCTGCAGGGTGAAGGCCACCGAAGGAGAGATTTGCTGAGGCTCCATTTGTCTTCCCTGGTGATAACTTATTTTGGAAGAAGTTGAGGTTCTTCGTTTTAGTGCTCTCATTTCCTTTCTGAATGAGACAATTTGTCTTCCTGCCAGGAAACTCTTTGCAGAGTTGCTCCTCGAAGGGACCTCTTTGGGTCCCGTTTATGCTAGAATAGCAGAGGTTATCTCACCGCATTGAAAATGAATTCCAGTGGGGTTCATGAGCGGAACACTATACTTTAGTGGCAGGTTGTTTCCTATGCTGTCAAATGTTTGGGTTTCTTATAAGCATAATACTAACCCTGAATTCTTTCCAATTCTTTTTACACTAGAAGTGATGTACTGTTGTAGTAGGACTGGTATATTTGTAACACAGCATTCCTATCAAAGGAGGGAAAGTATCTGCACCAATTGGCTACACTGATAGAAATGCGTATTTGCTGATGTAGTTTCGTCTTTGTTGGGGACTGAAGCCAGTTCCACTGCATCTGCTAGGAATCCTGCCTCTTCGTGTGGCTGGTAGACAGTTCTGCTAGCAAATGTCTGCTTGTGTAAATCTCGTCCGTATTTCTTTTGTTTTATTCCATATTGACTACAGTCATCTTGTATGTGGGTAATTTCAAAGCCAAAGAAAACAGGTATGAAACGCTGGCTCCACTGATGTCATCAGCAAGCTTGTGTTCGCTTCAGTAACACAGGATTCACCACTAACGTCTTCTTCAGCCTTGACTTAAAGTAACTGAATTTTCATTTATTACGCTGCAAAGCATAAGTAAATATTATCCCACTTTGAAAGGGGCTGAGCAACCCCACTGTGTGTGCACATGCACTAATGCAAGACCTAAAACACAAGGAGATGATCTAGTATCGCCAAGAACCGTCACAGAAGAGCTGTCCTCTACTCCTGCCTTCAATTCTGCCTTCACTTCCCAGGGTCTTGGTTTCTCCATCTGGAATTATATTTTTTTTAATCTTTTGTTCATTACTTCCTGTAGAAAGCTTAGCTTGAAACATTGTCATTCCACTGAATGTTGTAACTAGACTTTATTTTAGCAGCCAGATTGGGAAATACTGAATCTTTCTCTTCCTTCCCATGTGAACTTTTTCTTAATATTTGTTAACCTACCTGCAGGAGTAAAGACTCATCATGTCTGTAAGCAGTAATACAAACCGTATTTGCCATCACAAAGAATAACAGTATTTACCTTCTATACATGCAGGATTTAATCTGTGCTTGCAAGCAGTGAATTAGAAAAAGCGCATTGCTGATCTGTTTGATATGGTCATGTAACATCCCACTGCTAACCTTGGAAATGCTGTGTTTCCAGCTGAGGGTGCGGTTGCCTGAAGGAAACTGGAGGGATGTTGAATACCCTTTGAGTTGTTGAGCTTTTTTTTCTTCTGTTTGTTATGTGTTTAGAGGGAGGAACAAAGGGAAAATAAGACAATGGGAAATGTGGGACAGGCTTAATAATACTGGGTGCAGCGAGCCCCACCTTTAACAGAAGACAATTCACATTGTGAGACCCTGTTTTTGATTTCTGTTTTCAGGTCATAGAATCATAGAATAGTTTGGGTTGGAAGGGACCTTCAAAGGTCATCTGGTCCAACCCCCCTGCAATAAGCAGGGACATCTTCAACCAGATCAGGTTGCCCAGAGCCCCATCCAGCCTGACCTGGAATGTTTCCAGGGATGGGGCTTCTACCACCTCTCTGGGCAACCTGTGCCAGCGTTTCACCACTCTCATCGTAAAAAAATTCTTCCTTATATCTAGTCTGAATCTCCCCTCTTTTAGTTTAAAACCATTACCCCTTGTCCTATCGCAACAGGCCCTGCTAAAAAGTTTTTCCCCATCTTTCTTATAGGCCCCCTTTAAGTACTGAAAGGCTGCAATAAGGTCTCCCCGGAGCCTTCTCTTCTCCAGGCTGAACAACCCCAACGCTCTCAGCCTGTCTTCATAGGAGAGATGCTCCAGCCCTCTGATCATTTTTGTGTCCCTCCTCTGGACCCGCTCCAACAGATCCATGTCTTTCCTGTGCTGAGGGCCCCAGAGCTGAATGCAGTACTCCAGGTGAGGTCTCACCAGAGCAGAGTAGAGGGGCAGAATCACCTCCCTCGACCTGCTGGCCACGCTTCTTTTGATGCAGCCGAGGATACGGTTGGCCTTCTGGGCTGTGAGCGCATGTTGTTGACTCATGTCCAGCTTTTCATCCACCAGTACTCCCAAGTCCTTTTCGGCAGGGCTGCTCTCAATCCCTTCATCCCCCAGCCTGTAGTGATACTGGGGATTGCCCCAACCCATGTGGAGGACCTTGCACTTGTCCTTGTTGAACCTCATGAGGTTCACACAGGCCCACTTCTTGAGCTTGTCCAGGTCCCTCTGGATGGCATCCTCTCCCTCAGGCGTGTCCACCATACCACTCAGCTTGGTGTTGTCTGCAAACTTGCTGAGGGTGCACTCGATCCTACTGTCTGTGTTATTGATGAAGATATTAAACAGTATTGGTCCCAAGATGGACCCCTGAGGGACACCACTTGTCACGGATCTCCATCTGGACTTTGAGGCATTGACAACTACCCTCTGGATGTGACCATCCAACCAATTCCTCATCCACCCAACAGTCCACCCATCAAATCCATCTGTCTCCAATTTAGAGAGAAGGATGTTGTGGGGGACCATGTCAAAGGCCTTACAGAAGTCCAGATAGATGACATCTATAGCTCTTCCCTTGTCCACTGATGTGGTCACTCCCTCATAGAAGGCCACTAGGTTGGTCAGGCAGGACTTGCCCTTGGTGAAGCCATGCTGGCTGTCTCCAATCACCTCCCTGTCCTGCATGTGCCTTAGCAGAGCTTCTAGGAGGATCTGTTCCATGATCTTCCCAGGCACAGAGGTGGGGCTGACAGGTCAGTAGTTCCCAGGGTCCTCCTTCTTACCCTTTTTAAAAACGGGTGCAATGTTTCCCTTTTTCCAGTCCCCAGGGACTTCACCTGGCTGCCATGACTTTTCAAACATCATGGAGAGTGGCTTCGCAACTACATCAGCCCATTCCCTCAGGACGCGGGACTGGGATGCATCTCATCAGGCCCCACAGACTTATGTATGTTCAGGTTCCTCAGGTGGTCATGAACCTGATCTTCTCTTACAGTGGGAGGGACTTTGTTCCCTCAGTCCCTGTCTTGTAGTCCATCCACTTGAGAGGTGTGGGAAGAGAGATTGCCCGTGAAGACAGAGGCAAAAATGTTGTTCTGTACGTCGGTCTGTTGATACCAGTTTGCCAATGCTGCTTGTTCGGGGGGTACGCTTTCTTTGACCTTCCTTTTCTGGCTGACCTGCCTGTAGAAGCCCTTCTTGTTATTCTTTGCATCCCTTGCCAAGTTCAGCTCCAGCTGCGCCTTGGCCTTCCTGACCCCATCCCTACACAACCGGGCAGTGTCCCTATACTCTTCCCAGGATACCTGTCCCTGCTTCCCCTGCCTGCGCGTTTCCTTCTTGCCCTTTAATTTGACCAGCAGGTCTCGACTCAGCCATGCTGGTCTCTTGCCTTCCTTTCCTGATTTTTTGCACCTGGGGACCGAGAGCTCTTGTGCTCTATGGAAAGCCTCCTTAAAGATCTGCCAGCTCTGTTCTGCACCCTTGTCCCCGAGGGCAGTTTCCCAGGGGGTCCTATTGACTAACTCCTTGAAGAGCTGGAAGTTTGCTTTCCTAAAATTCAGGGTCCTGACTTTATTCTTTGCCTGACTCATATCCCTCAGGACTGTGAACTCCACCAGCACGTGATCACTGCAGCCCAGGCTGCCTCCAATCTTGACATCACCAATTAGCTCACTTGCGTTGGTGACCATCAGGTCCAGTATAGCATCTCCTCTGGTAGGGCTCTCTGTTACCTGGCTTAAGAAGTTATCCTCCATGCACTCCAGGAGTCTCCTGGATTGCCTACAGCTTGCCATGCTGCTTTTCCAGCAGATGTCGGGGTGGTTGAAGTTCCCCAGCAGCACAAGAGCCTGTGAGTGCGATGCCTCCTGTAGCTGGAGTAAGAAGGCTTCATCAATAGGCTCCCCTTGATTGGGTGGCCTGTAGTAGACTCCAAGCATGAGGTTCCCTTTGTTGCCTCGGTCTCTGATTCTTACCCATAAGCTTTCAACCTGCTCGTGGCTATTCTTCAGAGACAGCTCCTCACATTCTATCCATTTCTTGATGTAGAGGGCAACCCCTCTTCTCCTCCTTCCTTACCCGTCCCTTCTGAACAGCCTGTAGCCATCATCAGCCGCGCTCCAGTCATGGGATTCGTCCCACCAAGTTTCAGTAATGGCAACTAGGTCTTAGCTCTCTAGCAGCATGGTGGCTTCCAACTCCTCCTGTTTGTTGCCCATGCTGCCTGCATTGGTGTAGAGGCACTTCAGATGGGCTGTTGGCCATGTCACCTTCTTAGAGGAACACCCCTTAATTCCTTTGAGGTATTTGACTGATGTTTCCCTATTGGCTCCTATTACCTCAGGAAGCTCTGGTTCATCTCTGTAGGACTTCAAGTGTGCTGCAGTGTAGCCAGCACATCTCAGAGTAACAGGCTGAGGGCCCTCGCTAGCACCCCGTCCCTCTAATCTTGGCATGTCATTCCACAGCTTGTCACGGTCAAGCCTGATATTATCCCTCTCCCCCATCAAGCCTAGTTTAAAGCTCTGTCAATGAGCCCCATAGCTCGTGAGCAGAGACCCTCTTCCCCCTTTGAGAAAGGTGAATCCCATCTGACGCCAGCAAGCCTGGTGCCATGTAGGCCATCTCATTATTGAAAAACCCAAAATTGTGGCGGTAACACCAGCCATGGAGCCATGTATTAATAGAATGGGTCCATCTGTTTCTTCCAATGTTGCTGCCTGCAACTGGAAGGAGAGAGGAAAAAATAACCTGTGCTCCAGATTCCCTTACCAACTGTCCCAAGGCCCTGAAGTCTCTTTTGATCACTCTTGGACTATGTGTTGCAGCTTCATCGTCACCCACATGGAAGAGCAGTAATGGGTAATGGTCTGCGGGCTGTACCAGATCAATTTTTTTTGTTTCAGTCTGCAGTTTTCTATGCTGAGCATTGCCTCTGGCTGAATTACTTTTGAAAGCCTTCACCCAAAATGTTTCAGCTGTTTCAAAGAGTGAAGCTAGGGGAGAAAAGTGTGCTGTTTCCCCTGCATTAGAAAGTACATCAGGCTTTTCTTTTGCTAACACTAATCTTATGCTTTGAAACAGGAGCGTTATATGCTGTTTGGATCAGGAATTCGTCCTTTGCCACTCCTGTGTCATCTCTACCTTAACTTTTCCAAGGCTCCATGGGAAGAAAATTTCAGTTGGCACATGGTCAGCAGAGGTTCTTATTTTTAGTAGCTAAAATCTTCAGTACCTTGTTCCCAAATGTGCTGTCCTTCCAGCTCCCTGTGCCAGGCAGGTGATGCTGGTGCTACCTCTGTGGAGCTTCACCTACAACCTTCAGCAAATGGGTGGTGGAGGGAAGTAATGGACAGGAGGTGAGGGTAGTTTCTCAAGGGTCCAGCTGCTTTACTGCAGAATGGGGATGGCCTAAGGATGCAATTGAGACCCAGGGTGACCCACCAATTGCTCACAGCAGATCCTGCTGGTTTCCCTCTTCTCGTTGCTGAGGGTTAGCTTCTTTCCAAGCAGAGCCTTGTTGCCAACCCAGTCCTAACACTGGTCTTACAATAAAGCCCCAACCTGGGAGTCATCTGTGAATGGATACATGCCATCTGCAGGTCAGAGCCAAAGGCTGGCCTCCTAACCAGTGGTACAGGATACGTTTCCAGGGTTTAGTAGGACCTTCTTGTAAATCTCTGCCCATGAACAGTGGACTAGACTATGAGGAGTTTGCTTCTCCTGTGCCATTGATTATCCTGCTGGCACTGTAGCAGAAAAGAGGTGGAAATGGCTTGATTTACTCATATCCAGAAGAGGCAAAGCCTGGAATAGGAAAGAAGGAAAAGATCCTCGGTCCTAATCGAGGTCAATGATTTGGACATAAAGATGCAGTCATTCTGCTTCTAAAGAAATAATTGCTACACTGTGCATGGGGGTGTGTGCAGTGAGGGAGAGGTGTGGGATCCACTCAAGATATTGACAGTGGAAATGAATGTATGAAGTCCAGTGTCTTCAACATGTAGGTGCAGACCATATGCATAGGGCAAGCGTTGTCTCACATAAGCACTGTGGGCATGCAGAAGCTGTATCCAGGAGTTCGGGATGTTTGGTAGCCAGGAGAGAGCTGTAGTGGATCTAAAATCTGGGGAAATGTGCAAGCTCCTCAAGTTCTGCCCTGTAAGGGCGGGCAGAAAGGACGTGCTCAAGCCAATCTGGTGTCAGGTGGCCTTGTTTTGGTGAGAATAGGCCTGGGGGCAGGTAAAAGAACCTGGAAGCTCTAGGGAGGCAGCTTATAAAATAGTAGATTGAGTGGTGGAGGCTTTCTGTGGCTGGAAGTGTGAACGAGAGACTGTTTCTGCTGGAGCAGGGAGGTAGGACAGGGGTGGGCGAGGAAAACTGAGGCAGGGCTGAGGGACGGGTAGATCTGGGAGAGCCCTTAGTTTGGGCAGGGAGGGGGAAATAAGGGGAGGAAGACAAGTAAGGGGAGCCGCAGACAGCTAGGAGCCATTGCAGAAAGTCCTTAGGATGGAAGGAAGGTATTTGGATGAGCTATGGGTAGAGAAGGGCTGGCTAAGCAATGATTTGCGGGGACAAGTCTGGAAAGAGAGGCATACAGGGAAGTGGTGATGGGGAGGATGGGGAGGGGCAGAGAGGGCTGGGCTGGGACAGCTGATAGTGAGTGTGAGATTAACAGTGAGTGGGGAAATTGGGACTTGAATAGGGACCTCGGAGTGTTAAACCTGGGCTGTCTGGGTGAGAGGAGATCTGGGAAGGAGAGACTGGTATTGAGTAGATGAGGAAGACTGTATGTAACAAGGTTCTGGTGTCAGGAGGTGAGAGGACAAACTTAAAAATAATGGTGTACCCTCCATAACCTGCTTCCTTCCAAAGCCTGTAATGGAGCCCGTGATTCCTGAAGGTCCCTGTGCCCCTGGCAAGTGTGTGCAAAACCCCTGGCAGAGCGTCTGTCCCATTCTCTTCCAAGAGCTGCTGCTGTTGCCAGCTATTCCACTAACTCAGGTACCAGAGGTCCCGGTGGTGGAGCCAAAGCATCCAGCCATCCTGGTAACTCCATGCCATCCCACACTGTGGGACTCCAGTGGGGTTTTTTTCCAGTTTGCCTTTAAACCAAACCAAGCAACTCAAAGCTGAAACTTCATTTGTGTTCTCCAAACGCAGTTTCTGTGTGTGTGAAGCGGAGCACTCGGGAACTGAGAAGGGCCACGTTTACGGTTCTCCATGCTGTTTCAGTTCTGTCTTCCATGCATGTGCACTGCGGCGGTCAGGCTTGGCTGGGCGGTCACAGGCGTCTGTTGGGTGTGTCTGCGGTCTCCTTTAGTGCAACAGAAGGGGCCCGCTCTGGAGGTGAGTCTGGGTAATGTAGCAAGTGAAATGGGTGCCTGCAGGGGTTCCTCGCTTAATTTGGCAAGTAATGAAGGAGAAATGGCTAGAAACCTCCTCACCTGCCCTTCCCAGAGCTCGCCGCAGTGTCTGACAAACTCTGAAAGCAAAGTTTTTGCCAGCTGCAGCCAGCTGTGTGTTCCCTGGCCTGGGTGCTACACGTGGGGTCGTGGGACTGGCCCCACAGCTGCTTGTGAAGGTGGTGGGGTTTGCAGTTGGAACAGTCTGAAAAATCAAGTCTTGCTTGTCCCTGTACTAAGAGCAAGTTGTAATTTTGCCTATAGTCTGTGCAACCCAGTTTGCCATTTATGCGGTGAGCAACAAATGTCTTTGAAGGGAAGCAGTGAGGGGAAAGCAGAATATTCAGTGAATCTGTCCCAGCAATGTGATTTCATCCCTTCACTTCCATGTGCTTCAGTGCTCCTCAGGTTTTCCATGACAGATGACTGATGGCACTATGCGAGCGGAAAACTTGTTGCTTTTCCCCCCTTTTAGTTCTTTGCTGGTTTAGCGAGTTGAACCAGCTAGCTTGCTAGCCCTTGCTAGCTCAGAAAGGGCTTTACAAGCATTGGAGCTGATACTAAGGAAGCAGGAGCAAGAAGGGAAGAAAAAGTGGGCACGCCCTTAGTTAACGGCAACTATTAGATCTGATCAGGCCTGTCCTTTACAAAGGACAGGGATGAGACCACATTGCTTGCAGCCAAGGGAGGAGCAGGGCAGTCCTTTTGACCATAGTAATCCTTTAAATCAGGTTAGTGACACATAAGCGGGCAGAGTTTGTTCTGTGGGCTTAGAGAGGAAGAAGGTCAGTAGAATGAATTATATCCTAAAATTAAAAACATATCATAACACACAACACAGCTTTTCTGCACACAGGCTGAACACCGACACTGCCAGTTCCTGCATTCCTTGCATTGCAGTGTTGTTCCTCTGACACGGGGTGCATGCACAAAGAGAGAGGTTGCAGTATGTCGATTCCACTTGGGTTTTTTGAAAATACGGTTTGTTTTGACATACAGGATTCTCCTGACTCCCTTGTAAGCCCTGTGGTGTAAGATATGGTAGATCAAAGGGAAAAGTTAGGACACAGTGAGGCAAGAGGGGTAGGAGGCTGTGTGGGATCTGGCTCTAACAGATACTGTAGGAGCATATCGCTTCCCAGTCATTGGCCCTTCATGCATATGTTTACATAAGTTCATCCTGCTTTTTTTTCTTTAATAAATGACTTGGGTCTGGCAGTCTACAATTAGGATCCCATTACGAGTGTGATGAACTGAACGATCCTGCTGTTAGTGTCTTTAGTCTCCACGGCCCGCAGGAGACTCACATGGCCAGGATAGTCTGTGCCTGCAAAGAGGTGACAGCTCACCTTGCCCCAAACTAACTGTGCCCAGCACAGGATGGCAGAGTAGCTGAGGTGGGAGGCACCTCTGAAGATGGCCAAGCCCCAACCCCCTGCTCAGAGCAGGGTCACGTAGACCATCTTGCTCAGGACATTGTCCTGTCAGGTTTTGAGTGTCTTCAAGGATGGAGACTCCACAACCTCTGTGCGCAACCTGTGCCAGTGCTCGGTCACCCTCAGTAAAAAACTTTTTTCTCGTGCATAAGCTGAATCGTCCTTTCACTGAATGCCACTGAGAAGCCCTGCTGGTGCAGAGGTGGCCTGTCCTCTCAGACCTTGGGGTACACTCATCTGCAGGGCTGACTGGGAGAGGAAAGAAGTGGAATTCACAGAAGTCCTCTGAGAAGAAACTGTTGCTGCTGTCAGCTGGGGAGGGCTCATGGCACGCGTTGCAGAGCTTTGGGTCAAACACCCTGAGCTCAAGTTTCAGAAAACCCTTGTATCTGCCAGCAAACACCCTTCTCCATACCAGAAACAGCAGGAGGGCAATTAGCTGATGTCCCAAGTTGCTGCACCCTGGTACATGGGACCAGAGCACTTGGCTGTGTGACCAGCGTGGACGCGTGTGGGCCTGGGGTCTCCCACTGGAGGAGGCCACGCGGTGACCACCACTGCCCAAAGGTGCCAGGCCACGGAGAGGTCAGCTCCAGGAAGCGCTTTCCAGCGGCAGGTCCCTGTGCTGCAGCGGGGAGCTACCGCCTCCTGCTCCCGGGAGCCCTCGCGGCAGAGGGAAAGAGGCAGCAGCCCACAGCTGCAGAGGGGTTAGGAGCCACGGCAGGGGAGCACGAGCCGGCGGTTGGGCCTTCGTGTGCGAAGCTGCCAGGTCGGGGCAGGCTGGCCTTGCCTTGCCCCTGAGTTGGTGTTGGGCACCTCAAGTGAGTGACTCCCCCACTGCAAGCATCTTGTTTCGCTGAGGGAGCCTGCTCTTGGGCCCCGTTGTCCTTCTCGGCTCTAGTAGTGTCCCTGCTCCGCTGATGTCCTCCCTGCACAGTGGGGGCTCGCCCCCTGAGGTCACGCTGCTGCTGGGGACCTTGGGAAGGCAGTGTGCTCCTACCCGGGCCCCAGGACGCTGCCTGGTGCTGGGACTGTGCCGGCGGGGCCCACGCAGTGGCCTCTGTGTGTGTGTGTTCGTGCACAAGCACCCGTCCTCATGCCTGCTTCTTCCCCCAAAGGAAAACGGCTCCAAACAGAGCAAGGGCTGGGGGAGGGAGCCTTGAAGGCTTTAACTGTTGGCTTCCCCTTACTCATGATTTTCCTGTTAGTGTTTTGTCTTCTTGGCATCCTTCCTGTTCTTTATATTTTATATATTGTTGTCTCATTGTTGCTGTCTGTATGTTGCGTCCTTTGTTCTGTAAAGCACAGGAGTGGAGAGGTGTTACTTGCAGGCTTTGTCTGGCTGCTCAGGGTTACTCGTTAAAGTAACTAGAGAGACCGTTTCTGTGAGCACCAAGGAGAAGAAAGTGTGCGTGGGCTTTAAACTCAGCGTGTCTTTTTTCTTCTTGGAGGAGAGTTTGACCAGCTGTGGGTCACTCCTTGTGCTGTGAAGCCTTACTGTTTATATGCACGAGCGGTGTGGCTAGTATCCAGTTACGGACTTGGATCCGATTTTTGTGTGAGGTGCAGAGTAAACAGAGCAAAGAAAATCTCGAGACATGGCCTCCAGCACGCGGCAGTGGTAATACCCATCCCCAAACCACAAGTCCCTTTGAGGTATGCATGGTTTATTCCCCACAAATGAAATAGCAAAGAAGGGAGGCCTGGGAGGCTCGCTGCCATCGCTGCCTGACCTTCTCGGAGGCAAGACTCCATGCGTGCGACCTGTGCACTGGCTGCGTATGTTTCTGATGATGGGGACTGCAGGGCATTGGGTGCTCCTCTGGCTTTTGTCATTGTCTGGTGGCTGCAGCAAGTGCAGTGGGCAAAGCTGGTTTCTTCCTCTCCCCGAAGGAGTTTAGCTCGTATTCCTCTGGAAGACTTCTCTGTCCTTTGGGGATGGGAGCGAGCCTACTGTCAGCGCCTCTTTTTTATTCACTGGCTGCTTTGGAAACATCGCGTAGTATCTAGTGCCCTGAACCAGATGTGCATATTCTAACCAGCATTTTGATCGGAAGTGGGGAAGAGGGCATCGGGGAAGGGGGGGCAGGAGGAAAACTTAAATTAGAAGAAAGCCAAACGGCTATTGCTGGAGACAGATGATTACAGCTCATTTCAAGGCTGTTTCCTGCATGCCAATGATAGATCAGTAAACAAACGCCTCTTTGCGAACACAAAGCAGGCAGGAACTCTGTTTGGAAGAGAGAGGTCGGGGTAGGTCTCGCTTTGCTTGGTAGCAGGAAGCCCCTATCACATGGCCCTGGGAATTGTGAGGCCGGGTGCGTGTGGGAGATACGCGGAGAGGCTTCTGCTGGGAGACTTCACATCCTTCCCAGGGTCCGGCCAACAGGTTTGAGAGCTCCCTCCCCTCCCTCTTTCCTCCCGCCTCCTCCCCTGTCCTTCCTTTCCCAGTTTAATTTTGAAACAATATGAGATGACTGCTTTGTTCCCCCAAACAATGGCAGGGATTACTGAATAAATTGCAATGGCAAGGCTCTCCGAATGGGGCTCGGCATCTTCTTTCCCCTTTTATGGCCTTGCTGCTCCAGGATGTACGTGCCAGGAGCGGTGGCCTTGGGCTCGGGTTTCTGCGGGGCTGTGCCTCCTGTTGCCGGTAGAAAGTTCTTGTGTGGTTTTTAGAAAAAGCAGCAATGGGTCAAGAATTACCAGCTTGATGTATGTTATGTCTTTCTTGGGTCACCTGCTAACTGGACTCAGCCCTGCATGTTTCTTCTAGGCAGTTTGTAGGGTCATGTTGCACGTGAGGCAGGAAAGCAAAGCATTTTGGATAACACTTCTGAGCCTCTGGCAGGTTTCTCTTCCCCATCCCTACACACACACTCTCTCATGCTCTCTCTCCCCACTTCCCTCCCTTTTTCCCTGCTGTCCACACAGTCCCATCACCTCCCTTGTACCAGATTGGGTGCATGTTGGACCCCTTCCATGAGCTGCTTTGTCTAAAACTCTCAGCGAGCTGTAGCAGGTCACAGAGGTGCTCCAAAGAGAGCCCGAGCCAGCACACAATCAGGATAGTGTGTGGCTGATCGTAGCAGAGATGTGGGGAGACAGGAGGAACAGGAGCTCCCCTTGTCCTTTGCAGTGAACTGTCATGTTAACTCTGGGTGCCTTGTGGAGCCAAACCTCAGTAGAGAAGATCTACCTTTTGTTTTCCTTCTGGAGGCAATTTTCCATTGCTGCTGTCCCAGCTTCCTCTTGTCAGGTGTTGGGAATGCCTGTGGGTCAGGCCTGCAAGTCATTTCTGGTGAACTTATTAACAGAAGAGATCATCCCATCACCTTTGAAGTTCATTTGGGCTTGGGATTGGCCCCAAGCAAATTATCCAACCGTTGGACTAATTGGGAGGTACCTTATTATTTTCTGATAATGTATTCCAGAGATGACTCTTTTTTTTCCCTCGTGTCTTCCAGTATGTTTGGATAAATATTTACTCTTTTGGGCAGGACCAGCTAACATAGTACAGGAATCCCCTAGGTGATACTGAGGACACTCTGTATACCCTGCTGCTCAAGGGTGAAGGCACAGCAATCTGTATATCTCCTAGGGATGTCTTTACTGCCCTGAGCGGCGTGTGTTCTCAGTGGGTGTGTCGGTAGGTTGTTGTCACGTTGCAGCGTCTGATGCGTTGCTGCTTTGGAAGCTGCTGGCCTGCTCTTTAATCTGCCTAGGGTTAAGTGTGTTGCTTTGGTTACTCCTGCCGCACATGGTGGCTGGGGGGGACAGATGTCCCTCTGGCCTTGTCTCCAAGTTGTGCCGATCTGCTGATCGGTGCTTCTTTCGTGGGAGACTCTTTTGCAGCACTCAGCAACTGCTTTGTGCCTTGCTTCCCCTCACCGAGGGCGACAGGGTCTGTCCCATCCACTACAGATGAAGAAATGAGTGCACCTCTTATTCTGTATTATCTTCTTTTTGGCCTCTCCCACAGCAGGTACATCAGGTACGTGACTGTGCTGAGCACCAGCCACATTTGCTCATACCCAGATGTTTGTTTTGAAGGCAGTGTTTGTTAGGAGGCTTTTGGAAAAGGCTGAGAGATGGAGTTTCCTGATGGGGAAATTGTGTGATCTTAACAAGAGGAGCTCATCCCAAGCGAACATGCGGTGTGGCAGCAGAGCCACAGGGCTTGTGTGTACGCAAACTCCTGTTGTTACGTTTCTTACCGGTAAAGGCAGTGCCGAGGAGCTCCGGCCACCGACCCTGCTGTGCGAGGCACTAAGTGAGCGATGAGTGAAGAGACCGTCCCTGCTCTAGGGACGTTGTAAGCCAAGTGCAGAGCAGCCCCTGTTGCAGCTTTGCAGGAATCTGCTTTGGCTGCCTGGGTGAGTCATTCTTTGGCTGGGGACGGGAGCGATCATTAGGTTTTCATTATTCTCAATCCCTAACAGTTAACGGATGGATGAATAGATTTTGTTCCTCAGGCTGGTAAATTTTCTTGACAGTGTTGCAAGGCTGCTCTGTGTCTAGAAGTGAAGTGGGTGTTTGTTCCAGTTACTAACGAGGAAAAGAAGCCAAGGGGTTTATTGTCTGGGGAAAGAGAGTCTGCTAAATGGTTAGCAATGAGCTGCCCCGAGTGTGTACACATTGAGTTGACCCAGAGTTCACTCCTCGCTTCAGGAACGTTGCCAGCGTGGGATAAAGGGAGGGAGAGAAAACTGGGAACAAACAAGACTGATTTTTTTTTTTTTTTCTTTTTTCCTCTCTGTCCAAAATACTTGAACAGTGGAAACGAGAGATCCTTTTGTTCTTTACGGTTTCTGGTGTAGTGGGTTTTATTTTTTTAATGACAAGAACCTACTAAATTTCCCGAGGCACTCGGTCTTGTTGCCAAATGCTCGGCATGGCGGGGCAGCATCTGGCAGACCAGCCAAGTGGACAGATTTGAGAGACTTCGGATTTTCCAAGTATTGCCTCCGAGATGGTGAGCCCCTTGTCATTACAATGCTGCAGAGCAGGCAGACCACCCTGAGAAGTGAGGAGAGATGGTGCTGCAGAGTAACAGAATAATTCTTTCCTTTTTTATTTAATGAGTAAGAGTATTGTGGGGCAATAAAAAGAGGACAGTCTGTTGCATTAACCAGATAGCAGCAGTACTCGAAAGAAAGAGAGGGACAGTCACTCCATGAATGCTAGAAATCATGAGGCAAACAGAATGCCTCATTTTTGTGACTGATTTATCTTACCCCCACGAGGAGTAGTCCTCTGAAAGCAGATAAGTAGCAGCCTAACATGGCCCACCGGAGAGAAGGAAACCAGTGGCTGCAGTGCAGTGTCTCTTCAGCCTAAAATGTTTTCTGTCCCAAGCTGTGGACGTTGTGACAGTGTTGCATGCTCAAGGACCACTTTGGTCATGTGGCCTTAACACAGGTTGTTATAAAATTGTTTTTGTTTTAGTCTTCTGCAAGGAAAAAAAAAATCTAAATCTGCTGGATTTTGGCAATAATAAAAGCCTTCATAAAACATGCTCCATATTCAAGTCATGGTACGGCAGTTGATGCTGAGTCAGAGATACTTTTTGCCCTGAAAACCCATCAACTCCTCCCTGGGCTTCTGAGGGGTAATGCTATCACCCCTCTTCCCATTTCACAGAGGAGGAAACTGAGGATGTCATGTCTTGCTTCTGCTCTTCTCCTGGATTTCAAGGAGAAACACGCGTGTTCATGTGTGTGTAGAAGGAAGAGAGAAGGATGCTGAGCACAAAGCAACACCTCTTCCTTGTGTCTGTCTGCAGGTGACCTGCTGCCCTGCTGTGTGCTGACATGATGACAGCTAGCGAGGTGGCCGATGTGAGCAGCAAGCCTGAAAGCAGGGTCTGCAAGTCTGTTGAGAGGTGAGAGCTTTCTATGTTTCACTGCCGGGGTACTTTGCTTGTGTTTATTATCCCCAAGAGAAAGAAAACCAAAGGAAGGAAATGTTCTCTCTGCTCTGCACTGCCTGTCTCTCCTCACACATTAGAACACACCCCTGTAGGTCTCAGGTGGTTTCACTGCCATCTCAGGACAGTGACGCTGTGCATTTTAGCATCCAGTCAGACTGATAATGTCCCAGACTCACAGTGCTAGAAGAGGTCCGCCCCAAGGCAAGACCATTTGTGCTGATGACATCCCTGTCAATGTTTGTCCCGCCTGCACTTGAAATCTTCAATGCTGGAGGCTCCGCGGACTCCTCAGACAAGCCATACTGTCCCCACCCATTGCAGGTTTTTCCCAGTGTCCAACCTTGGTTTCTACTGTGCAGTCCAACCACCAGTGGCACTGCGATGCCCTGCTCCTTGGGAAAGGCCATGGTGTTTACAGTGCCAGCTCTTAACCAAAGCATGGTGTTGTCACTGAGACAGCCAGGAGTTAAATCTGTGAGGCTAGGGAAGAACAGTATCTGGCTGAGGTCCCATTTCTGCTCAGAAACCCATCCCAGACTCAGTTTGCACTACAACTGAGCCTGCAATGGCTGCCAGCGTTGCTTAACTCCAGGACAAAGCTCGAGGCCTGCCAGCACACAGGGTATCCACATGGATGCTCTTACAAGAGTGCTAAGTTCTGGAAGAGGCACACGATACATTTAAGTTAACAGACCAATTTCCTGAGTTGAATCTGTGTTGGGATCATGGTTAAATGGGACTAATGATAGGGATTTTTCATTCCAGTAGCTACCTTGTGTTGTCCTGGTGCTCCTTCCCAAGCCCAGGCAAACCTGAAAGACGTGGCTAAGTGCTTTGGTTCAGAAACATTTTGTGTTGAAATAACTATCTGTTCAGCTGGAACTTTACTATATTGATAATATATCACAATATTGATACTGTGATATCACAAACTTGGAAGTCCCCAGACTAAATATATTAGGGATTTTTGGTGCAGCTTGGACTCAAACAGTGAAGACATTTACTCCTTTGCTCTGAGAATGTTGAATCCGGTGTCTGGATGCTACATCACGTGCTCTAGGCCAAGGCAGTGTGCATGGGAGCCCAAGCCCACGTGTGGCCTGCGATGGTAGGGCCATAGAAATGTAATAATAAAAGTGCAGTCTTTGTGCATTAATATGCATTTAGGGAACATTTGGATGGACTGAGAGAGATCCTCTGAGCAGGCACTAGAGGAAAGCCAGCTGTATGATATGTTTTCTCTTCTGTTTAACAGCAGCAATTTTGCTATTGTTTGCAAATGGTCCATTTTGCATTTATTTGCAGTGGACCTGCTTAATGCCCTGACGATGTCCAAAACTCTGCGGCATTTCTGAACACGCGCACACACACACACACACACACAAAAATGCTGGTGAACCTCTCATTGGTATCAGCATGTCTGATGTACGAAAGCTACCTCTCTCACCTGCCACCTACTTCTGCCACAGAGAGACTTCATTTCAAACTCTGTCTTAGTCGTAACAAGAGGAGAGCATTGTGTTCTGGCTGTAAGGACTGTTCTCTGAGCATCCTCCCCCATAAGCCCATCGCTCAAGTGCTTGGTTTGAGCATCCTCTGCTGTTACCAGCTTTACAAGTAGAGCTTGTGGAGCTGATGCACTAAACCAAGGGTGAGCAATGGTGGTGAATGTTTTTTCTCTTTTTGTCTTTGGTGTGTAGGATCAAGCTTGCAGATAAAAACAATACAGCAGCTGTGAAGGAATTAGAAAGTCCTTTGTGTGGATTTTTGAGTGAGAGATGTTCTGAAGGTTCCTCTGTCACCCTGGGCTTAACACCTGAAGCTGAACCAGTTTCTTCTGTGGTGAAGAATCCACTGGCAGCCTTGGAGAACTTGATGCTGGATCCAAGGCTAGACTGCTTTCAGCAGAACATGCTTAGTCCCAAAATGATCATCAGTGACCCATCTGTGGATCTGAATGTTAAAGAAAACAGTAAAATCATCAGGAGACAGATAGGAGGCACTCAGAATGTACGGTCACCTGGAAAAATTGGCTTGAGGAATAAATCCTTTAGCATCAAGGACAAAATTTCAGAATGGGAAGGGAAAAAGGAAACACAGTCTGCTCCTCGCAGGGAGGAGGAACAGGGAGTTAAAGAGGAGCACAAGGTGCCCTGTGTAACTGAGAAGATGAGTGGGGAAGCACTGATGACTCGGAAAGTGGAGACCAAGAGACTTATGAACTGGGAACTGGAGTGCAAATGGGCAGGCAAAGAGAATGAGCGGAAAGCAGGAACTCCGAAAGGCACAGGGCAGGCAGCAGAGCGAAAGGGGGAAACGCAGAAGGATGAGGAAGTGGAGCTCAGCCTTGGGAAATGCAAGGAGGTGAAAGGTGGGAAGTGGGAGGTCCAGAAGGAGAATCTTTCAGTGCTTAGTCAGGTCAAGAAGCTAGAGCAGGCTTTGAAAGACGGCTCAGCAGAGCTGCAGCCGCAGTTGCCTGGTACTTACTACTCCCCACAGTGCTTGCAGGAGAAGGCAGCACAAGGACACACTGCTCCTGAGGGCCATGAGAGCATATGTGGGTCTGAGCTCAACAAAAGGCTTCTTGGCTTGGACTCTGAAATCAGTGAGCCAATTTTTGGGACTCTAGAAGAGGTAAGAACTTCTCATGTGAAATCCAAGGACTGCACGGTGGAGAACGTGTACACAGAGCCAGGGGTGCCAGAGAAGAAACCTTTCATCAACCCGCTGCCAAAGCCCCGGCGGACTTTCAAACACGAGGGGGAAGAGGACTGGGTGCCAGCAGCTAGGAATAAAAGAAACTTACCCCCTCTGCCATCCATTCCTCCGCCTCCTCTCCCCTCCTCTCCTCCCCCGTCAGCTGTCAGCAGGAGGCTCTGGAGCGGGAAGCACAAGAACAACGCCGACCACAGGTATTCGGGCTGTGTTTCACAAAGGTGTTGGGTCTTGATGGCGGAGTCCCGCCTTCCCTGGGAGAGATGGATCTTCCCTGGTCACTCGTAATCCCCAGAGAGCCTTGCTGGCCATAACCAGCACTCAGTCTTCTCTCTGAGGACATATGAGTGGCCAGCACAACTTCACAGGGTAAATGTGAAGGGATAAGTCATGGCAGATTTGTGCCTTAAGGTCACTGTATTATGTGGCTTGATCCTCGAGCCTGAGATTGAGGGGTTTGGGGTTTTGTTTTGGTTTGGTTTTTTAGCTGAAAAACTATTTAATTACAAAATTACTACAGCTGGTCTGGAACCGGGTCTGGAATGATAATCTCTAGACTCTACCACAGCATTTTCACTGTTCATAGTAAACATATTCCTCTAACTGAATCTGATGTGTATATATTCTTCTGGAGTGCTTTCTTGTCTTTTCTCCCCTCCCACATGACTGTCACACATTTTTGGGGTGAGGAGTGCAAAATGCACAGCTGTTTCTAATGCCCTCTGCATAAACTGTCACCTAAAAATTCCTGGCTTGGGTGCAGGAAGGAAATGGAAACTTTCCAGGTTTGTTAGTGGAGGACACTTAATTGTTTTTACCCTTTCTATCATCCTACATGCAAGTATTGCTTTCCTGTACTGCTCAAAGAGACCTGATTGTGGGGGCCACCCCATTCCTGCTGAGGGTGGGATCTGTGCTATAAATGGGACCTCTCATGGCCTAAGGTTCTGTGCCATTGCAGGATGTGCCACTTAACACTTGCATCTTCTCAGTGTGCTGTTGCCATGACAACCCAGATTTTCTACGGCACCCCCGAAATGCCTTTATTTGTGTGGCTGATAAAAATAACTGATCTCAGTGTTACTTTTTCATGCCTTATATGGGATGAGGCTGTGAAACATTTTCTTCTCAGTAATTCATTTTGCCAACTGTGTGGCGTGTTGGAGAAGTGAATTAGCTGTGATTTGGTTACAAATGCTGGTTAACTGTGTCACTCTCCTCTTTGCTCCTTCTCTCCTCCCATCAATGGTGCAGGAAGTCGTATGAGTTTGAAGACTTGCTGCAGTCATCGTCGGAGAACGGACGGGTGGATTGGTACGCGCAGACCAAGCTGGCCCTCACACGCACTTTATCTGAGGAGAACGTCTACGAAGACATCCTGGGTAGGAGCTTTGGAGAGGACGTACTGGGTAGGAGCTTTGGACAAGGGAGGGATTTGACTGCTAATGCTGAGTAACTGAGAAGACTTGTGGTCAACAGGCACTCACCGGAGGTGCTCAATAAAGTATCCTTATCATCCAAATGCAAACCAAGACACATTTTACACAGATTATTGGCAAGTAATAAGAAAAATGGATGGAATATTTCAAAACTCATCATCTTCAAAGATGAACCTGAGGCATGTGGGAACCAGCTTTCATTTTTTGCTGTCATCTCTCCTCTGTCTTCCTTATGTCCTGTGGACTAGTTCTCACAGCTCTAGTCTGTCTGTTGTGGTGAGCTTGTCACCGCTGAGATAATGCGAACAGTCTGAAAACATAGCCCCGAAGTTAATTCCACGGTTCAGAAATAGGATTGTCTATAGCTCCAGGTACCATTGAAATTAAAAAACTAGGTCCCACAATCTTTGAAATTGAGTTTTATTTCATTCTCTAACTTCAATGGCAGATCAATGCCATTTTAAAGATTATTTCCTGTAACACTCTCAATTTATATAGTGTTTTTTAATATTGTGAGTTAGATGGCCTTTTATGGAACATAGAATAGAAGCATCCCTCTTGAAACAGCCTTAGTAAGTTTTAGTAGCTGTAGGCTGGTGCTGTGTAAAACTCTTGGCTGAGTTTAGCAGAATAGGAGGAGAAGAGCTTCATCAGCTCTCACCATGCAGCTGTAATCCTACAAAGGTGGTCTGTGTTGTTCAGCGTGGGAGGAGCTGCGCTTTCTCAGGAGCAGGCAGGACATTATTATTTTGATATGAATAAAATCTGATCATACTTGATGAGAAAGATCTCTCAAAGGAATCATGTTCATTTGGGACTGATGGCAGACAAGGTGATGCCGATCCATCCTTTTTGACGTTTTTTAAGATGTCAGCCTCGTTTGTGGAGCTAGGGGCCCCATGTTTGTCTTTTTCTTCTCTTTACTTGGGGGACCAAAGAAACAGGGAGTGCCTGAGCAGCTGCTGGGTTTTTTCGTGTTGGGGCGTGGTGGGAGGTCTCAGAAACCACGGAGTGAGAGTCACCCCGTCAGCTGGAATAACATGGATAGCATTACAGAGTGGCTGTATAGGCAAATCCATCCATTCAAACACAAGCACACCCCAGTGTCCCAAGCTTGCAGTGAACTCAAATACTAGGCTGAAATTCCTCTCCCCTCCAGCTTTTAGTTGCAAAGATTAAAAGAAAACAAAGTTATGGGTAATTGTGAGCTAATGGGGCATGTTTGTTTTTTTGTTTTCTTGCTGCATGTTTAGAAGTTGCCTGGAGTCAGTGATCTTTAATTGGTTCCTGCAGTCCTGGTGGTGTTACCATGGAAGCTTTGGAAAAGGGGTGGACAGGGATAACTCAAAAAAACCCCTAGTTTTGTTTTTCACAAGACCACGGGCGGATATAGTCCACAAAACATAAACATATGAAAACGGTGCCAATGGAGGGAGAACCAAGACTTCAGCTTCAGGGCACTAGTGCTGACCCACAGATAATCATGTGTGTCCCTCAGGGCATGCAAGCACACACATACATACCATATTCATATGTGTGACTTAGGGAGGATTCAGCTATTGGTGGGAGAACCATTCTCTTTCCCAGCAAGTCACACAGATTCCCTTCATGCACCATCCTTTTAGCCGTTCGCCATTGCTTACCGGGAATATTGGAAATTGTACTGGGCAGATGGATGACAAGGTTTATTTGTCAAAAAGAGGGAAACGGTGTTCGTTATTCTAGACTGGGGCTAATTGGACATGCTGCTGAGCACTTTGAGGACAGGGTAGGCAACAGAACCCAAGCTTGTTCTTTTTCCTCCAATCTACCCAGTTATGTGACAGCTGAAGTATATTTTCAGTACTGAAGTGTGCCATTGGAATTAGAAAGTGGAGCCACTTTCAGGGACAGGAGCATGTTTGCTTTCAAAATGTTCATGCAGACTTGCTTTGCAGGTGTCACACATGCTTACCTTCTCCGTGGTGAATTCAGATCCACTGCTGTAGTGCTGGGTATCACCAAGCTGTGGGTAGAAGACAGTGTTGGAAAAGACTTGGGTTTCTGTCCTTGTCTGAAGACTTCAGTGCACTCCTGCCCCAGCAGGGCAGGCAGGTGGGAGCGTGCCAGTTCAACAGATGCTACAGCCATTACTGGTCCCTGCTCCAGAGGCCTGCAGCATCACTGACCTCCAGTCTTTGCTCTCAGCTAAGCATTACGTGACAATAAGAGAAAGACAGTTGCTTCGAGTCCCAGCTGTCCGCTGGGATGGCATGAAACGATGGCAATGAAGAGAGAAATCTCATAACAAATTGCCTGGCCATGCAGATGCTTGGGCTAAGCCTTTGTCATTGGTTTCTTAGATGCTTGGATGGAGATGTCACAACCTGCTTTTTCAGAGTTGTGTGTTCTTTTTGAACACACTTGTGTTTGCATTTCACAGCACTGCTGAAGAGTGTGATGTAAGAAGTTCATTATATGCAATTTTGCGTGTTTAAAACTTGGATTAGTTCTGTGCCTTATCTCCAGAATCAGTGGAAAGAAAGGGACATGTCTGTGTGGTCATTCAAGCCCTGTGTTTTTGAGGGGATCCTAGGTAAGAATGAGCTGAATGTTACTTTAGAGGTGTCCCTTTTGCACTCCCCACCCTCCAGGGAGAGAGCATCCTGACTTTGGATGGCCTAGGTTAGGTGAGGTGAATCCTTCCGTCTTTCTAAAGTGGGCCATGTGAGATTGAGGCATCTATGATTGGTAGATGTGTTTGAAAACCTATGTTGTGTGACAGACATCCATGTTCAGAGAGTGGATTAAATCTTTCTGCAGGGTCAGCCCAAGAGCAGTGCATTGCTTCAGCCCCGATTAAATGATGACCAGAGATCCCCTTAAACATGGGGTTTAAACAGAGGAGAGAGGACCCTTATGCTAGCCTTCAGCTCAGAGTTTCACTTGGAGACAATTCTAAGCAGAAGACTGGAAAGAAGGAAATATAATTATGGACTGATGTGCATGAGAACCTTACAGCTCCTCTGAAGACAGGGAAATGAACTTGAGGACTCTCTGGGTCCTTTCCATCTGTAGTATCTGTGATACGTTCCTATGGCTGCATATGTCAGTGTCAGGGTTTGGACACTGTCCAGCGAGCAGCTGGACTTCTAGGGCTATGGAGAGAATGAAGCAATTGCAGGAATGCTTGAGAACAGGTCTTTATGCCTCATGTGGGAGGTGGGAGAAGGCCAGCAGATCCCCAAACAGATTTTTATGGCAAACCTCAAGGATTTTCTGCACTTACAATCTCTTGCTTGTGGCTTTTTGCTGCAGATCCACCATCGAAGGAAAACCCTTATGAAGACATTGAGACCAACAGCCGCTGTTTGGGGAAGAAATGTGTACTGACCTTCCCAGCATCCCCCACCTCTTCTGTACCCGGGACTCCCACTAAGGTAGTTTGATTCAAGTGGCCTTGATTCAAAGTTTGATTCTCCTGCTCCAGAAGGTTTTTGGGTGAAATCCAGGTCCTGTGTGGAAAAAGTGGAGTTTTGCCACCGACTTTCTTCATGTCAGGGTTTTTTCCTTTTTGTCTTTTACCACAGAGTACGGGTTGATAAGAGGGGATTTATTGCCCTTTAGCAAGGTCAAACCCCAGCATTCCCTTGTACAAATGGTTTGTTGGCTTTCACTTTTTTCACTCCAGGGCTACCTTCCCCTGGTAGGGGGAAGACTTCTTGCTATTATAGTCCTGCTGTGATAGGACAGGGGGTAATGGTTTTAAACTAAAGGAAGGGAGATACAGGTTAGACATAAGGAAGAAGTTTTTCACAATGAGGGTGGTGAAACACTGGCACAGGTTGTCCAGAGAGGTGGTAGATGCCCCAGCCCTGGAAACATTCAAGGTCAGGCTGGACGGGGCTCTGGGCAACCTGATCTAGTTGAGGATGTCCCTGCTCATTGCAGGGGGGTTGGACTAAATGACCTTTGAAGGTCCCTTCCAACCCAAACTTCTATGAGTCTATGAAGAAAGGTCTTCCTCCCCTCAAAGAGGGCATTTAAGTCCTTGGGAAATCAAGCCCTGCAGTGGTCTTGGCTCAGTGTCAGTGGGCAGTACACAGTCTGCCCATGCTGATGCCAAGATGCCTCTGCAGCCCCCTTCCTTAGGATGCCTCTTTTGCTCCCTCCTTGATGAGGCTGGTTGCTGGTAACTAATGCAATGCCAGCCCCCTGGTTAGGGGGTCAATACTACAAGGGTGTCCCCACCAACAGCACAGCTCACAGCCTGATGCCATTTTCCTCCTTGGCAGTTAGTTAAACCAAAAGAAGAGGTAAAACACTGGTCTGCACCTCTTGCTCAGAGCTCAGGCCTTACCAAGGCCAGCCCTGCTCTCAGCCTCCTGAGCTGTTTTGGTTGGTTCCTGTTGTCTACGTAGGTAGTCCAAGCCTGGAACAGCAGGGGCAATGTGACAGCAGAAGTCATCTTGGCAACAACTGGATTCAGAGCAGATAGCAAGGATCTAAACACGTTTTTTTCTGACTGAAGGGTCCTCCCATGCTCTCCAAGTTGCAGCTATTATTAGAGCTGTTACCCAACGTTTCCAGAAGTTTTACGTGCAGCGTTTCTTGACGTGTTGCTCTTTTCCAACCAGCTTAATCAGCAACTGAGGTTTCTTTGGATAATTTAACACTTAAAAGTGAAAATTATTCTGTGGTTCTCAATCCATTCTCCTTGTTGCTAGTTAGGTCTAGAGCAGCAAGGGGGTCTATATATGAGCGTTGGGATGAAGTTGATTTCCCTCAGAGTGCTTTTCAATCACTACTGCACCCTGATTTCCCACTTGTGCTATCAAAAGGGGGCTGCAGCATTACACAGGAATGCCTTTCACCATAGATATGGTTCCCAGCTGAATGGGAGTAATTAAGTTACACTACAGTGCTTTGACATCTAAAAGCTGTGTTTTGCATCAGTCAGAAAAGAAGTGCTGCAGCTCTCTTGGCAACTAACGAGTTTGCAACTGCAGTGTGAATCATGCTGGAGAGCCTGCCCAGGCTAGAGACTGATGGGGAATGGGTCTGGACAGACTTTCAGTAGTAGCTTATATCACTAGTGCAGGATGAGATTCTTCAGTGTGAAGGCTCTTCCCAGACTCATTTTAACGTGTGACTTCTCTGTGGGTGGTAAGCATTTTTGTGAGTTGAGCGTCTTCTGCCAAACCATGCAGAGACACCTGAGCTAACCTGAATGAATGAATTGGTCTGGCTAATAACTCTGCTGAGTGTGTCTGTTGATGGAGGCAGACTGTTATGCTGCCTCAACTATGGTGCTGCTGTGACGTGTTCAGAATTAGCTTGGATACTTCTCCCCCACAGCGCTTAGTGCCACATAGATACATCCTCTGGGAGTGCAGATACAGTCCCCACAAAAGGTGTGCCTTAACCCTGTCATAACTACTGGGAAATTCTGTAGAAGACAAAGAGTTCTTATTGAGCATCTTTCTGTTGAGAAGTGGTTTGTCTTTCTTTATCTGGAGCTGAGCTTTCTGCTTCTGTGATGCTGTTTTTGGTCAGGGACTTTAAGAACTGTACTCTGGTACTTCAATATCTACTGTTGTGCTCCCACTGAACTTGCTAATGAGTTTAGGAGGAAACCAGTCTCCATAATTGTCTATCATAGCATTTCTTGTACCCTCCTCTGAAATATTTAGTTCTGGCTACTGTCAAAGACAGCCATACTAACAGTGCTTTTTGTCTGCTCTCACTGCTTCTCTGTTCCTCCTGGCTAGCTGCTCCTTATCCCAAATGCTTGTGGTTGCCGGGTTGGTTAGTCTTGTCCTGTTTACAGTCCCAGCCTCTGTGTTACACAAGTCCTCGGAGATTTTTTTTCACGCTTGAGCAAGGCTTCTTGGTCAACCCCTGAGATTGCATTCTGGTCTGGAATGAATATGGGATGGTTAAATTGCTGGTCAAGATAGTCCTGGTCTAGCCCAGCAGCTGGGCGAGTTCCTTGTGTGTGCAGAAATCTGTGAGTGTGCTCGGAATTTGGGCTGTTTTGCCAGCTGAATGCTGTGGCTGCCCCACTGGATTTACCACCCATGACAGTGTTAGCAACAAAGCAAAGGTGCGTAAGGTGCTGTGTTCATTCATTCCTTCTCCTCCATTTCCAGTTGCTTTCCAAGCCCATTTTTTTCCGCCAAAACTCAGAGCGGCGGAGTTTCAAACTGCCAGACATACGGAAACTGAGCCGTGATGGGACTGGGTCACCATCCAAAATCAGCCCTCCTTCAACCCCCAGCAGTCCAGATGACACCTTCTTCTCCTTGGGAGACCCTCAGAATGGCAAGAGGAGAAGGAAGATTCCCAAGGTAAATCTAGGGCTTTCTCTCTTTTACTTGGCTTCTCCCAGGCAGGAATGTGAGTATGAGAGAATGTTCTCTTTAGTTTCCAAAGTGGCATCCCTGCAATATAGCTGTTGTCCTGGCAATTGACTTCAGTTGTGTTTAGCCTGCTTTCTGCCTGAAGGAGAAGGCTCACAAACATCTCTGCAAGTTTTGAAGAAGTTGTTTTTCCATCTGAGATATCATGATTGTCAGGAGAGATAAAGTAAGAAGGAAAAAAAAAAAGCATTTAAATTTTTGGATAAAAGTTGAAGTTTGTCAGAGGGGAAAAAAGCAATTAATATTTTTGCAAAAAAAACTTACCCCATCATATTTTCTTCTTTGCTTGATGGATAGGGCAGTCAGAAATTGTCTGTGTTGTGTTGGTGTTCCCTCCTGGCAATCTGTTGTTCTTTGCTAGGTCTGATTCACACATTAGCTGTTTGTTAATTCAAGGTAGGGTGTGAGTGTAGGTGAACAATGAAAATACTGACACTTGAGTGACAAAAGGAGTTGTCTGTAGTCATAAGCATTTTCTGGAGCAATGTTTCCTACTTCATATTTGGATACAGCATGACTCTGTTTCAATTTTACTTTCTTTCAGATCTAGCAGGAAGTGCATTCAGTCCAAATGAGGTTTGGCAGCAGTCTATCTATTGAATGTTTCAAAAACACAGTTATAAAAACACAGTTGCTTATCCCAGTCTTTGCGGGACAAGCAGAGGCTACCAGGGACTGTCTGTGGTATTTTTTTTCTGAACCCACAGTTTTAATTTGGGGAAAAAGGGATGTGTTTGTCTGTCTTCTTTGTTTCCTGGTTGCCAGATCTGTGTTCATGTTTGCATATCTGATTTTTGAATGCCCTCTCTGTATACTTCAGCTCTTCAGGAATGAGCCAAAGACTACAAATGTCTAGGGTCTTCTTTCCCAGTATGCCTACACATCTGTGCATATGCTTGAGCCCTATCAGTGTGTTCACACATACTTTTATGTCAACTGAAGGGAAGATTACAAGTATATATTTACCAGGCATTGCCCCTGAGCAGTCTTGCAGAGCAAGCTCAGAACTGAGATTTACTGTGTCAGTGGCAAGATCAACCTGAGACTTGAGCTGGGTGGAGGCTGCACTTCCACATCAGAGCATCCTGCCTCTCACTTAAGTATTTGGATTCAGAGTTTTCTGACCAAGTGTGTGGTGGGCCTGTCTTATCTTGAGCTCTCAGAATGTGTGTGCAGGGATCCCAGACTTTCTGGAATAAATCTGAATGCTGTGGCCATGTCCTGCCTGGGACCTTAACAAGGAGGCAGCTCTGCTCAAGGAGGCTTGAGGAAGCCTAGTGTGGTCCTTCTGCAACTCCACTCCCCTTCAGGGACGGATAGGGAGACCAGAGGCACTGAATGAGCCACTAAGCCCAGCTATGCCCAACACTGAAATATCCTCTCTCCTGGTTAGCTGGGAGGCCAGGGATTAAAGGATTTGCAAAGCAAACCACTAGTATAAAGTACGTCAGCATCATTGGCTCCCACCCGTCTCAATTTCTTCAGCATTCCTTGTATGGTATGTTTCCCCCATGCTTGGTATGAAGGCTTTTCCAGCACATCCCACAGCAGATATGAAAGGCATAAAGACATTAAAGTTTGCTGTCTTCCTCCAGCCAGTTTTCTGCTTTCAAACCTGCAGACCAGGGCAGGTTCCCAGGGGACCCTCTGGTGCTCCCTGGAGCGTGGACCACGGTATGGAGAGGCCCAGGTGGGCGCCGTCAAGCTCGTACAGCCACGCAGTGTGGAAGTGCATTAAGGCCTGGCCTTTCATCGGGGCTTGTTACCTTGGGCTCCTGCCATGCCAGCATGACTGTACTGCTTCTGTACCAGAGTGAGTGTGGCTGTTTGCAGCGCGGGTGCCGGTTGCTGTGCAAGGTAGACGCTGGTACTTGCCAGTTCCAGGCCATCAAGTGAAGAGTTTCAGTATAGCCAGGGTTGGGAAACAGAGCACTTTGAATGAAATTCTAACTTTCTTTCTTGCCTGGGGAGGAAAATAACCTTGTTTGTTTGTGTGTTTGCTGAGCAGCTTGTGTTGAAAATCAATGCCATTTATGAGGCACGAAGGGGAAAGAAACGTGTCAAGAGACTATCGCAGTCTACAGAGAGCAATTCAGGGAAAGGTAAGGGAACTTCCAATCATCATACTTCTAAGACTTTTTGAGGACTTGCCTTAGAGCTTAGGCTGGCTTAGTAATTTATGTGACGTTTTCTAGTACTTCTTCCAGTCCAGGGTGAGACTGAGTTGGGGCTTCCACCCTTTCTTTTGGAAAGATAAAGGCTGTTCCTCTACCCAAAAGACTTTCATTAAAACTGAACTTTTTGTTTTTCTTGCTTCGTTTTCATTCCATGTCTTTACATGATAACCTTATAGGTCACACCAAAAATGTCCCCCCTTTTTGATGTTTATTTCTGGAACAGGCTGGAAGCTTTGGAGAGGATGTTCTGTCCAAAGAGTCTGATTTGTTGAGATCAAAATATTTTGCGGGAATGTGTCACTTTAATGAACTGTCCAATGGAAGATAGTAGATTTTGAAACAGTCCTGGTTCCTTCAGCATCTCAGTAAACAAATAGCCTCAGTTGGGAATCGGTGTTTCTAGCCTTGACTGTAGGACCATCTCCATCATAGCAAGATTGAGACTTTTAGCCTCCCACTGTCAATCAACAACTAGCCAGAAGTGTTCAGGTACTTCAGAGCAATTACTTTTAAACATCTCATCTCTGTAAAACTTAAAATTACATCTTTCCAACACAGTATTTTTTTCCAAATTTCCAGCAAAAGGTGACCACCAGCTCTATTTGTTTCCCACAATTACTTGTTACTGTTTATCCTATTTTATATAGGATATACACTCACAGGGTGGATGAGTGGGTTTATATGAACCTTCAGGGGAAACATCCCAGACTTGTCTCAACATCATTTTTTTATACCCCGCTCTGAAGCATCTAAGGCATCATTGACAGAAACAGGCTATTGGACCACATAGACCTTGAGTCTGATTCAGTCTGGCAATTGTTTTTTTTTGTTTGTTTGCTTGGTTTTATCCCTTATCCTGCAAACTACTGCATATTAATCAGTATTTTGCCTTGATGTTGTGCTTATACAGAATTGCATAAAATACTGGCATTTTATTCTTTATGCAACTATTTTGCTGTGCAAAATTGATTTTGTTGTTTGGGTTTTTTAATTATTCGCTGAATGAATGGGTAGATAACAAGGTTGGTAAGCTAAATGTCTGTGGGTATGTGCACCCTTGAAAAGAACAAGGCCCTTGGTATCTGTATTGTCTTCCCCCTGAAGTTGCCAGGCCTGGCTTTCTCATGCCAGTCATAAGAAATGCACGGTTATAAATAGGCTTTCCTTGCTTCATCTTCCCCTTTCTTTTTTCCTAGTTACAGATGAAAACAGTGAATCGGACAGTGATACTGAAGAGAAGCTGAAAGGTAAGGGAAATGTGTGAAGAGAGCAAATGTCTCCTGATAAACTCTGCTCTGAGATCCTGGGTCAAGATCTCTCCTCTGTGTTCTGCCTTTGGAGAAGGAGCTTGTTTCCACTCAGAACACAGTGAGAAAACAAAGATCTCAATACTGCAGAAGAAAATCCATGGGCAGAGGACTATAGGGGTCCAAAACAAACATCTGTTCCAATTCCCATCAAAGCTCTTTGCATTGCCTTTTCTAGGAGACTGTCGAAATACAGTGAGGTTTTTCCAAGTACACAGTCACAAGTGTGGGAGCAGGCTGGCAGAGGCAGTATTGCATGGGACAGGGTGTTCAGAAAACCCACTACATGTTTGCTAAAGGAGAAAACCCACCAGCCAGACTGGCTAGCTAGGAAAACAGAATTGCACTATATGATTTATTGCTAGTTAAACTATTCTGCATTGGCTGAGCTGGGATAAAGCGCTGCATTGCTTGCTTCACTCTGGTAGAGCTATATGATATACTGGTCTCCATAATATTCTTCTAAAACCTTCTTGTACTGGTAACTAGCCCTGTGACATGCTGGTGGCATTACAGTCTTTTGGGAATTTATATGGCAAGTTCAAAGTTCTGGCAGAGTTAGAATGCAAGATGGAAACTCCCTCAAATTCCAAAGTTTCCTGACTCACATACACACCTGATCTGGGTAGCAGGTCAGTTCCCAAGCTGAAAAGCATAAGCAGCAGTTGGGTTCTGTGTCAACCACAGCGTGTTGTGCTTGGGAGTGCTTGTCCTTACCCTCTTTCAGGTTTTTAGAACAGAAACCTCAGGCTGAGTTCCCTCTTGTGAGCACAGCTTCCCACACAAGAACTACTGTATGCTCTTGCTCTCCTCTGCATTGGGAAATCGTTTATCTATACTGCTGTCTTAGTGTCGTGGTTTAACCCCAAATTGTAACCCAATACCACGCAGCCGCTCGCTCACTCCCCCCCTCCCCACTGGGTTGGGGAGGAGAATTGGAGAGAAAGGAAAACTCGTGGGTTGAGATAAAAACAGCTCACCAGGACAGCAAAGTAAAAAATATGAAAATATATTAATAATGATAATAATGATAATATATACAAGGATAATAGAATATATGAAACAAATGATACACAATTTCTCACCACCCGACGACCGATACAGCCCGTCCCGAGCAGCAGGCAGGGAGCAGGGGTATCCCCCCCCCAGCTATCCCAGAACAGCAAGTTCCAGGGAAAACAGGCGAGGGAACAAACAGCTAAACGAGTGAAAAACAAAAAGGTAAAAATAGGGAAACAAAAAGCAACCTGAAGGGAAGCTTAAGGATTAGGGCAAGTTAAAGGTCTCAAAAGCCTCAAAAGCCCAAAAGACCAAAAAAAACCTAGTCAAAACTAGTGGCCCACCGACTGACCCTCGCTTATATCGGGCATGACGTCTATGGCATGGAATACTCTCTTTGGCCAGTTTAGATCAACTATCCTGTCTCTACCCCTCCCAAGTTTTGCATCTGCACGTTAGCAGAACCTGGAAAACAGCAAAATGTCCTTGGTCGTTCAGCAGCAACCAGCAACATCAGTGTGCTATCACTGTTCTTCTCACACCAAAGCCAAAACATAGGAGCTGCTGAAAACAAAACTAACTCCATCCTGGCCTAAACCAGGACAGTATCCACCCCTTATTCCATACCATTTACGTTATGCTCAGGTCTCTCACTTTCCAGTTAATCACTGCCACTTTATGTCTTTAATATATACACAGATACCATCCCCTTAGTCTATGGACCATCCCTCCAAAATGTCTATTGAGTTCATTTAGTCCACGATCCTGGGTTCCATCTGTCTTAACAGTCTCTCAGGGCAGGAGAGATGGTGTGCAGTGTTGGATTGTTGCATGCTGCATCTGGAACTTACAGCTGGTGTATCTGGCACGGCTGGTGTAGCTTGTCCGCAGTCGGCAGGTCGAAGGTGTTGATCTCGACTGTGCGCCAGTTGTTGAAGTCAGTCCATTACTGCCGCACTCTGCTCGGTTTCATCAGAGGTCGCTCTTCATTGAGTCGGGTGATTCTTGCTGTAATACCTTTGATACAGAACACAACTATAGAAATGATTATATACATGATTATATACAATATATACATAATATAAATGATTATATGCAGTATTTTATAGCAATTAACATCACACAGTTCAGACTATTGGCTATTTTCACCTAAAATCAGATCTCCATGAGGTACACATCGGACTTCTCCGTCCTCCTGCATTACCCACCAAGTGCATCCAGGCCCTTGAGCGAAAGCAATCCCACGGATGGGTTTGCCTTTGCCCGAGGCAGGAATAACCCAGACTGTCTTCCCCAGCATGTTTTTTACATGCACTACAGGAACTTTGTCTCCTTCTACAGTACGCAAAGGTTTTGACTGGGCCGGGCCAGCCCGATTGGTGGATCCCCTAGTGTTGACTAACCAAGTGGCTTTTGCTAAATGTGTGTCCCAGTTTTTGTAGGTTCCACCACCCATTGCTCTCAGTGTAGTTTTTAGTAGTCCATTGTATCGTTCGATTTTCCCGGAGGCTGGTGCATGATAGGGAATGTGATACACCCACTCAATGCCATGCTCTTTGGCCCAGGTGTCTATGAGGTTGTTTCGGAAATGAGTCCCGTTGTCTGACTCAATTCTTTCTGGGGTGCCATGTCGCCATAAGACTTGCTTTTCAAGGCCCAGGATGGTGTTCCGGGCGGTGGCATGGGGCACGGAATATTTTTCCAGCCATCCAGTGGTTGCTTCCACCATTGTAAGCACATGGCGCTTGCCTTGGCGGGTTTGTGGGAGTGTGATATAGTCAATTTGCCAGGCCTCCCCATATTTGTATTTCAGCCATCGTCCTCCATACCAGAGAGGCTTTAATCGCTTGGCTTGCTTGATTGCAGCGCATGTTTCACACTCATGAATAACTTGTGCAATAGTGTCCATAGTTAAGTCCACCCCTCGATCACGAGCCCATCTGTATGTTGCATCTCTTCCTTGGTGGCCTGAGGTGTCATGGGCCCACCGAGCTAGGAATAGTTCACCCTTACGTTGCCAGTCCAAGTCCACTTGAGACACTTCAATTTTAGCAGCCTGATCCACTTGCTGGTTGTTTTGATGTTCCTCAGTGGCTCGACTCTTGGGTACATGAGCATCTACATGGCGTACTTTTACAACAAGCTTTTCTACCCGGGCAGCAATATCTTGCCACAGTTCGGCAGCCCAGATAGGTTTGCCTCTGCGCTGCCAGTTGCTCTGCTTCCATTGTTGTAACCACCCCCACAGAGCATTCGCTACCATCCAGGAGTCGGTGTAGAGGTAGAGCTTTGGCCACTTCTCTCGCTCCGCAATATCTAAAGCCAGCTGGATGGCTTTCACCTCTGCAAACTGACTTGATTCACCTTGTCCTTCAGTGGCTTCCGCAACTCTTCGTGTAGGACTCCATACAGCAGCTTTCCATCTTCGATGTTTTCCTACAATACGGCAGGATCCATCAGTGAACAGGGCGTATTGCTTTTCATCTTCTGGCAGTTTATTATATGGTGGGGCTTCCTCAGCACGTGTCACCTCCTCCTCTGGTGACATTCCGAAATCTTTGCCTTCTGGCCAGTCCGTGATCACTTCTAAGATTCCTGGGCGACTGGGATTTCCTATTCGAGCTCGTTGTGTGATCAGTGCAACCCACTTACTCCATGTGGCATCGGTGGCATGATGTGTAGAGGGGACTCTCCCTTTGAACATCCAGCCCAGCACCGGCAGTCGGGGTGCCAGGAGGAGCTGTGCTTCAGTACCAACCACCTCCGAAGCAGCTCGAACCCCTTCATATGCTGCCAAGATCTCTTTCTCAGTTGGAGTGTAGTGGGCCTCGGATCCTCTGTATCCCCGGCTCCAAAACCCTAGGGGTCGACCTCGAGTCTCCCCTGGTGCTCTCTGCCAGAGGCTCCAGGTAGGACCATTCTCCCCGGCTGCGGTGTAGAGCACATTTTTAACATCTTGTCCTGCCCGAACTGGTCCAAGGGCCACTGCATGAACTATCTCCTGTTTAATTTGTTCAAAGGCTTGTCGTTGTTCAGGGCCCCATTTAAAATCGTTCTTCTTTCGGGTCACATGATAGAGAGGGCTTACAATAGAACTGTAGTTTGGAATATGCATTCTCCAGAAACCCACAACGCCTAAGAAAGCTTGGGTTTCCTTCTTGTTAGTTGGTGGAGACATCGCTGTTATCTTGTTGATCACGTCCATTGGGATCTGACGACGTCCATCTTGCCATTTTATTCCTAGGAACTGGATCTCCTGTGCAGGTCCTTTGACCTTACCTCGCTTTATGGCAAAGCCAGCTCTCAGAAGGATTTGGATTATTTTCTCGCCTTTCTCAAAAACTTCTTCTGCTGTGTTGCCCCACACAATGATGTCATCAATGTATTGCAGGTGTTCTGGAGCTCCACCCTTTTCCAGTGCAGTCTGGATCAGTCCATGGCAAATGGTAGGGCTGTGTTTCCACCCCTGGGGCAGTCGATTCCAGGTGTATTGGACGCCTCTCCAGGTGAAAGCAAACTGTGGCCTGCACTCTGCTGCCAAAGGAATTGAGAAAAATGCATTAGCAATGTCAACAGTGGCATACCACTTGGCTGCCTTGGACTCCAGCTCGTACTGAAGTTCTAGCATGTCCGGCACGGCAGCACTCAGTGGTGGCGTGACTTCATTCAGGCCACGATAGTCCACTGTTAATCTCCATTCTCCATTAGATTTCCGCACTGGCCATATAGGACTGTTAAAGGGTGAGCGAGTCTTGCTGATCACTCCCTGGCTTTCCAGTCGACGAATCAGTTTATGGATGGGGGTCAGGGAGTCTCGGTTGGTGCGATATTGCCGTCGGTGCACCGTTGTGGTAGCAATTGGTACCTGTTGTTCTTTGACCCTCAGCAACCCCACAACAGAAGGATCCTCTGAAAGACTGGGCAAGGTGGACAGCTGCTTAACGTCCTCTGTCTCTACAGCAGCTATACCAAAAGCCCACCGGTACCCTTTTGGGTCCTTGAAATACCCTCTCCTGAGGTAGTCTATGCCAAGGATGCACGGAGCATCTGGGCCAGTCACAATGGGGTACCTTTGCCACTTGTTCCCAGTTAGGCTCACTTCGGCCTCCAGTAAAGTTAACTCCTGGGACCCCCCTGTTACTCCAGAAATAGAAATGTGTTCAGCCCCTCTATAGTTCGATGGCATTAGGGTGCACTGTGCACCAGTTGTTGAAGTCAGTCCATTACTGCAGTGTGTGTGTGTTTTAAAACACTAGTCTTCAGTGCAAAAATGTCCCCCTGGCACCTCGTGGGGCACAAGAGGGGCCCGGCTAGCTCAGTCGGTAGAGCATGAGACTCTTAATCTCAGGGTCGTGGGTTCGAGCCCCACGTTGGGCGCCAAAAAGGACTGTCGTGGTTTAACCCCAAATTGTAACCCAATACCACGCAGCCGCTCGCTCACTCCCCCCCTCCCCGCTGGGTTGGGGAGGAGAATTGGAGAGAAAGGAAAACTCGTGGGTTGAGATAAAAACAGCTCACCAGGACAGCAAAGTAAAAAATATGAAAATATATTAATAATGATAATAATGATAATATATACAAGGATAATAGAATATATGAAACAAATGATACACAATTTCTCACCACCCGACGACCGATACAGCCCGTCCCGAGCAGCAGGCAGGGAGCAGGGGTATCCCCCCCCCAGCTATCCCAGAACAGCAAGTTCCAGGGAAAACAGGCGAGGGAACAAACAGCTAAACGAGTGAAAAACAAAAAGGTAAAAATAGGGAAACAAAAAGCAACCTGAAGGGAAGCTTAAGGATTAGGGCAAGTTAAAGGTCTCAAAAGCCTCAAAAGCCCAAAAGACCAAAAAAAACCTAGTCAAAACTAGTGGCCCACCGACTGACCCTCGCTTATATCGGGCATGACGTCTATGGCATGGAATACTCTCTTTGGCCAGTTTAGATCAACTATCCTGTCTCTACCCCTCCCAAGTTTTGCATCTGCACGTTAGCAGAACCTGGAAAACAGCAAAATGTCCTTGGTCGTTCAGCAGCAACCAGCAACATCAGTGTGCTATCACTGTTCTTCTCACACCAAAGCCAAAACATAGGAGCTGCTGAAAACAAAACTAACTCCATCCTGGCCTAAACCAGGACACTTAGCAAGAACAAACTGAAAATTGCTGTCACCACCTATGTTTTGACAGGTTCTCAGTCTAGCTTGGAGGCAGGGAGAGAGGGTTTGCGCCCAGATTGTGCAGAAATTGCATTCACAAGTGTCTTGAAACATGATGTTGTGAAATATAGTCCATGTTTAGATGTAGCTGAGAAAGACAGTGTAGATGTGGCCAGGAAGACTCACACTCTTGTCTGTTACTCGTTGCCTAGTGAATCATGTGCATCATCCTGTGTTTCTCTGTAACATCTGTATAACTGCAGCTAGGAACTGCCTATAGAGGGGATGATGGAGATTGTGTGAAGTCACCTCAAATCCAGCAGCACTGGACTCTGAACAATATCCAGACCCATACCTGGATCTGTGTGACTGTGCAAGTCTACATAACTGTGAACAGGAGCTCTGGCGCTTGCTGTTTGCTCTAGCCACACTCGTATTTTGCTTTATGCCTTGTTGAACTGTCGACTTCCCTATTTTTAAATAGGAAAGTGAGATGATTTAGCAAGTCTCTTTTATCTAGGACTTTTTATTTTGTATGTTTTACTTAACAGACCCAACACACCAGCCAGTTACCTCTGCTTAGCAAGTCACCGTACATCATCTGAGACACAGTAAATCATCAGACTGCATGTCAGAGCCATAAGTGCTGACCCTTGGGAAGGAAAAATGTTCAAAGACAGACTCTGCCATGATGACAGCAGTACAATCCTGGTATCTTTAGTAGGTTGCATGGAATATAAACAATGCAGAGCTTGAGTGAGCTTTTCAGAAGTGCTCAGCATTGCTGTGATACTGCTCCTTTTGAAGTCCCTGGTAAAACAGAAACCACTTCTGAAAGCTTTTGAAGAATTACAGCCTTAGAGCAAATAGCATAATAGGTGATGAGAGAAAGGAGTCTAAGCCATCTTTCCAGGGCTTTAACTGCCCAGGGATTGTTACACTCTCTGATTTAAGAGGCACCTCAAGATTGCTTTAAATTATATTGTCTGGAATAGTCCACAAGTGGCACAACTTTACCAGACAGAAGGTCAAGAGTCTGTCCTAAAGTATATACCATCTTTCAGGAAGCCCTGTCTCCCAAGCAGACATCTTATGTATTTGGAGTTCCCTCAGTATCCCTGTGGTTGTTGTTTCTGTCAAAACGTTGCATTGCCACCCACATTCACAAAAAACACAGTTGTGAGAATGTGCTGTAGTCTCTGCTTGTAGTTAATTCTTTCTTTCTTTTGTAGTATGGGTGAGGGAGGCGACATGGAGATTTAATTTGGGATGCAACTGTAAAACAAAGCAGGGGGGTGGTCTGAGGGGGAATCTCATCTGGTCTCTTCTCAGCAGGCAGCTTTTCATTACTTTCCATGCCGGAATGTTTATTGTCCCACAGCTCATGTGTGTTGCAGTTACAGCTTGCTTGGCAGTTTTTCTTGTTTTCCCATTGTCTTGGGTGAACTTGTAGAAACATGGTCCTCGGAGATTATTTTAGGCACAGGAAGTACTGGCATGAGCCAGCCTTTTTCATTTGCACCTCTTTTTACATTTTTTTGTTGTTGGCCTACAGCCCAGCCTGCGTTACTGAAGCTGGGAGTCCCCAGCATTACTCAGCCAGCGGAGCCCTAGCCTGACCCAAGTGCTGGTCTTGTAAGACTGTGGGGATCGCTACCCACAGCCTCCTCTGAACAAAGGTGATCAATCACCTAACTGTGCTGGCTTTGAAAGATGCATAAATGAATGTTAAGATGAATGCCCAGACATTATCTGTTATGCCATGTCCCATATGGATCTCAGTTTGGGTTGTCTTCAGCTGTAAAAGCTATCCATGAAGTCCTTCTTCTGCCAAAGCTCTTCAGGGTGATGGCACTCACAAGATTATGTCCCGTCTCTGTTGATATTTATAGTGCAGCTTCCACATGGTTCCCACCTCTTGCTCAGTCACTGAGAAAGTAAATGCAGTGAAGTGGTTTTGAGTTTATCTGTATGTCGTGGTTTAACCCCAGCCAGCAACAAAGCACCACACAGCTGCTTGCTCACTCCCCCCCAGCAGGATGGAGGAGAGACTCAGAAGAGTAAAAATGAGAAAACTCATGGGTTGCAATAAAGACAATTTAATAGGTAAAGCAGAAGCCGTGCACGCAAGCAAAGCAAAACAAGGAATTCTCTCACTGCTTCCCATGGGCAGGCAGGTGTTCAGCCACCTCCAGGACAGCAGGGCTCCATCACGCGTAACGGTTACTTGGGAAGACAAACGCCATCGCTCCAAATGTCCCCCCCTTCCTCCTTCTTCCCCCAGCTTTATATGCTGAGCATGACACCATATGGCATGGAATATCCCTTTGGTCAGTTGGGGTCAGCTGTCCCAGCTGTGTCCCCTCCCAGGTTCTTGTGCACCCCCAGCCTCCTCGCTGGTGGGGTGGTGTGAGAAGCAGAAAAAGCCTTGACTCTGTGTAAGCACTGCTCAGCAATAACGAAAACGTCCCTATATTATCCACACTGTTTCCAGCACAAATCCAAAGCATAGCCCCATCTGAGCTACTGTGAAGAAAATTAACCCTATCCCAGCCAAAACTGGCACACCATAAGCCTCTGCAAAGCACTGGTGGTGCTCTGTGCAAAAAGGTAGACAATGTCACAATCTCTAATCTTTTTCTTCGTAGCTCACAGCCAGCGCCTGGTGCATGTGAAATCTCGCCTGAAGCAAACCCCACGGTACCAAACCTTGGAACGGGACTTGATCGAATATCAAGAGAGGCAGCTGTTTGAGTACTTTGTCGTGGTGTCACTGCACAAGAAGCAGGCTGGGGCTGCCTACGTCCCTGAGGTTACCCAACAGTTCCCGTTGAAGGTGCGGTGCCTGTTGGGAAGATCTGGTTGACATGTCTCAGATTGCATGGTGCACTTGCACAGCTGGAGGAGCCACAGCTTCTCTGTTGACCACACATTATATCAGTAACCCCTCTGCTGTGTTAGTGTTCAGTGAGACTGAAGATAGAGGGGCTGCAGTCACCCCCTGAGAATTGTCATAGTATTCGTCACTGTTGAAAGAGCAGCTGAGTTAGATCTTTTGCTGCCCCTGGCTATGACTTTTATGTAGCTATTCCCTTTCTCCCCCTTTTCTCTTTAAAGAAAACTGATGCTTGGGAGAAGACGTGTTCTTAAAGGGAAGGCACAGCTTTCACCAATAGTGTAGCTCAAAACAGGGAACGAGGAATAGAAGAAACACAGAGCCAGTGTGACAGCATGTTTGCAAATGGGATGTAACCAGAGCTCCCCTCAGACTTCAGTTCTCTTGCCCCTTGCTGGAAAATGTGTCCCAGATTTGGAGGCACAATATAGCAGGGGCAGGTGCTGCAGATGCAGGGCTTGGTGGAATTGGGAGCACAGAGTTACTTTAAGATACCTAAAGATTAGGTGAGCCAGAATCACAGAAATTTTAATATCTTCCAGGCAGAAGCTTAGCCTCTGTCATCACCTCTTCATTTGTCACAGGAGAAATATTTGAAGTCATTCCATCCCCACATGACTAATTGGAAACATTCCTTCTCTCTGTTCTGCTAGCTCGAGCGCTCGTTCAAATTCATGCGTGAGGCAGAAGATCAGTTGAAAGCTATTCCCCAGTTTTGCTTCCCTGATGCAAAGGACTGGGCCCCCATCCATCAGTTTGCCAGGTAAGCACTGTACTTTGTATCCTGATTCAGGATACAAGAGTTAAATATCAAGCTAATTAAATATGAGAGCTGTTATGGTAGAAAATTGGGCACAGCCCTGCATGGGCTGTATTGGAAATGCAAAAAGATTGTGGGTTTATTGGGTTTGTATGTCGGAGACTTTTAATGTGGGTGATGGGTATCTTGTCATTCTGGTTTCTCTTTCTGCAGTGAGACGTTCTCATTTGTCCTGACGGGGGAAGATGGAAGCAGGCGATTTGGATACTGTAGGAGGCTGCTGGTAATTATCCCTGGTTTTTTCTTTTCCTAGAGATGCAGCCTTCTGTGTGGTTGGTGTTACTGGCACCCATTGTGGAACGTGGAAAGCTGCTGCTCTTCTCTTCCAGTATGGAAAGAAAGAGCAACTTTGCTCTCTTCTGCTCTGCTCAGTGCCCAAGTCCCTCTCTGAGTACCATCTTCCGCTCCAGGCGTAGCTCTTTTTCTTTACACCAGTGCTTAAGGTTATGACCATGGACTGTTGTTTCACCACTAAGCTGAAGATAGGGTTTGTCTCCCTTAGGTTAGATAGCTACTAAACAGTTGTCTAAACCTGTGCTAGTCCTGTAGGCTGAGTTGTCTCTGCAGAGCAGTATGCCCTGCCTTAGTCATTTGATTTAGGAAGGTTGGGATCATACTGTGGATGTGCCCATTTCTCCCCACTGTTTCTAGCGTACCAGGGTTTGAGCCAGGCTTAAGGTATTGTCATCAGCAGCATGCTGTCAAATGTCTGCCAGTTTCTGAGCCAGCCAGCGAGCTGCGGAACTAAGAACCGGTCACTCTGCCTCTGCAGTAGTTCTGACATTTTCTTGGTGTTTTTTATGTGTGTATTTGCGTTTGTCTTGAAAGCCCAGTGGGAAAGGGAAGCGTCTCCCAGAAGTTTACTGCATTGTGAGTCGCCTTGGATGCTTCAATCTCTTCTCTAAGGTGAGGGGGGAGAGAGAGGGAATTTGTGCTGTACACCAAGAGGGACCTCAAAGTGAAGTCAGCACCAGAAGAATGGGGATAAGGGAAGCTGATGGCTGAAGAAAGGGCCTGAAATGGTGTTGGCAAGGCAACTGCATGCTAATTCCAGAACCTAGCAAAAACACAGTTAAAAGGAAAACTAGATTGTCAGCTGTTGCCTTGTTTCTTCAGCAGAACTACCAGAACACAGGCACTGAGAGATTAAAAGATGGAGTCCTTACTCCAAGGGTGGTGGGGAGTTTACAGATTGTAAGCTTTCCATTGACTTCACTGGAGCTGGGTTTCTCTTGCTGACGGAAATTAAGGGTCTTCGATTGCACCTTTTACCTTCTTCCTTATGATTCAAGGCTCTGTGTCGATGCTGGGTTAAGGAGAGAACATAGATGCTGGTGCACTTTATTCCTGGTGTTACCTCCCTCCTCCTGATTTACATGTTCTTGTGTCTTCATGCTTTTATTTCAGATCTTGGATGAGGTTGAGAAGAGACGGGGCATTTCCCCTGCCTTGGTGCAGCCTCTCATGAGGAGTGTCATGGAGGCACCTTTCCCAGCTTTGGGCCGGACGATTACAGTCAAGAACTTCTTGCCAGGCTCAGGAACAGAGGTAAAGACACCACCCTAGAGAGAGGGAGACTTAGGCCACCAAATGGTGCAGGACTGGTGACTAGAAGTTGGGACTGTGAACATAGGACTGGGGATCTTCAAGGACAGATTGTCTGACAACTGTGTGGGGAAGCTAGGGAGTAAAATAGGGGACCAGAAGGGATGGCATGGAGACTTCATTGACCTCAGAATCAAAAGGGAAATCATATGGTAAAAATGAATGTAAGGACACAGCCGTGCTAATATGGCAAAATGAAACAGGGCATTGGCCTTGAGGCCAAGTGGCACAGACTGGCAGGCCCCATGCTGCACAGCACATGGCCCCCCGCACTTAACTTCCTGAAGACAGGATTCATAGCGTGTGCTCCGGCATCCTTAACACAGAACCACTGTTCATGTGGGACAGGGCACAGGGTTCTGGTCCAGAAATACCTGAAACCACACAAGGGCAATGTTGCAGCCTTTCAGAATGGCATTTTCACAGCATAGAGGTGAGGGTACATGTTGCATCTCCCACAGTGTGATGTGAGGACAATGGGACGGTTTTAAGAGTGCAGAGCTTTTGGGGGTAGCATTGAAGGACTGTGGGAGGGTGGAGGGAGCCAAATTGAATGTAGTCTTGTTGGGCATGGTACGCCTTGAAAGTGAGAGAGAGGAAAGTGAGCGAGTTGATAGAGGTTGTGTCTGAGGACTTTCAGCATAGCACTACATGATTATATTCTCCTCAACCAAACTGAAAACAGTCCAAACTAAATGAAATTACTGCAAAGCACGTGCATAGCTGGTTAAAAATCTGTACTCGAGGAGTAGAGTCCCAATGGTGTGCTGTCAGGCTGTGAGAATGTTTTGGCTGTTTTGTTTCTAAGATCCTTAATGTTCATTAATTATCTGGTTGATGGCATAAACCCCACGTTTACACAATGGGTAGGTGACAGCATTGGGATGGGTTGCAGGCACTTTGGAGAGTATAAGGATCAAAATTCAAAATAACCTTGCTAAATTGAAGGTTTAGTCTGAAATTGAATATGAACAAGAGCAAAATGCTGGGAAGAAAAAATGAGTAGTCTAATACAACATAGAAGTAACTGGGTGAGCAACAGTACTTCAGAAAAAGATCTAGTGGTATAGTGGGTCATAAAGTGAGCAGAAGTAACAGTATGGATTATTTAGACAAACTCCTGCATTGTGAAAGAAAGTAAAGGGATGAATAATAAATAAAAGCATTTTTTTCTGCTCTCCAGCATTGGTGGAAATTTATTTAGAGTATCATTTTCCAAAAAATGCAAACACTAGGAGAAAGCCCCAGAAGACTAGTTCCACTTATTAAGTGGTTTAGAAAATACAGACAAAGCTTGAGAAAATTGTTTGCTTAATATAGAAAACAAAGGAGATCACGTGACAGTAACCTTCCAATATATGAGAAGTTTCCTACAGAGAGGAAGGTGACCAATTGCTCTGCATGTATACTGAGAGTAACACAACAAGTAGTTGAAGTAATTTGCCGCTGAGATGTTTCAGCTGCAGGCTTGGTGTTGGTCAGGGTAGTTCAGAACTAGAGTAATTTTCTTGTGGGATTTATGAACTATCTGGTGTTGGAGGCTTTCAAGAACAATTTAGATAAGTTTCTGTCTAAGATAAGGAGTATGAAGTGCTAAGGTGCTGTGACAGGAATTATTTAAGTAGATATGAACAAAGGAAAATGCCCACAAGCTGCTCTTTTCTGTAACTGATATAAAAAATTTATAGTCAGTAGGTTAGGCATCCAGAGTCTTGCAGTAAAAACAAGTAAATAAATCGTAACTGTAAAAATAAGAGTGCAAATTTGAACGGCTCCGTGCCATTCTGCTGCTTGAATGCCAGAAAGGCTGGAAACCACTCGCAGCTGGACACAGACTAGTTTTCCTCCTTATGAAGAGCTCCCTGTCCTCAGTCCAGAGGGAGGCTTGTGGTTGGTCTCATGCTGTGCCCATTGGAGTGGACTCTGGATCGTCTTCATCTGGAAGAAGGATTTGTGGGAGGTCTTTGGAAAGACTGTTTGAGGGCTTAATGCTGTACGGTGTTTGCCAGCACAGTCAGTACGGCTTGTTAGTTGTTAAAATACTGTTGGGTCCTTGCTTGCCACAGTATGGATGGACAGCGAGAGCTGACCTGTGGTGTTTTTCTCTCCAACAGGTCATCGAGCTGCGGCGGCCTCTTGACTCCAGGCTTGAGCATGTTGATTTCGAGTCCTTGTTCACATCCCTCAGCGTGCGGCACCTGAGCAGAGTCTTCGCCTCCCTGCTTCTGGAAAGGAGGGTGATCTTTATTGCAGACAAGCTCAGGTACCCTCTTGCATTTCCTTAAACAAAATGCTGCCAAGGAAGGGAGGCTGAGAAGACTTCAGTGACTGATCTCTCTGCTTTGTTCTTTTTTCCTCTCTGCTCTGCTCCAACTTTGTATCTGATGTGAGTAGGGCTGTACTACCCAGGAGTGAGGAACTCAGGCCATGCACCGTAATTTTGCTTTGCAGCTTGCAAAAAGCGTGCTGCTTCTCATCCCCAAGGAGAACTAAATTCCCTTTCCTCCAGATGGTTTCAGAGCAGATCCCTGGTGCTAAGGAAGCAAACCCCCTCCTTTTGCTCCATGATGCTGCAGTGTTCCCCACTGAGCTGTGCTGGAGTTTCCAGGGATCAAGTCTTGGGCAGAGATCACCATCCCTTCTGGATTGTTCCCTGATGGCACAAAATCTTCTTAAATCTTCAGCTTGTATTTTTAATATTGGTTCCTAAAGACTTTTTTCTTGTGGGGTATGAAATTAAAGGATGCAGTGAGGAGGAATGAGACAGGGGACTTCCCCCTTCTATTTTGAATCTGCTCAATTTGCTTTTTTAAAATTTTGTTTGCTCTCCTAATTTATGAAAATGGGCCGAGGTTTCTTTAAGATCTTGTGCAGCTGGTGGCTGGCAGCTCTCCAGCCTTTGAAGCACTTGAGGATTCAGGGAGGAGAGTTCGCCAAGGCTGGGGAAAGAAAAGCTGCCTGGATGAGTAATGACACTTAGGAGCATGCTCAGGTTTCAGGAGTGTACAATGCCCCTAAGCTGTCTGTTTTCACAACTTCCAGCCAGCAGGCTGCAGCTCTGGGACCGAGTGCTGGGGCAAAGAATGAGGAGGCCCCTTCTACAGGAAAGTGAAGGGAAAAATTCATCCTGCAGGGATCCGGGGCTCTTTGAGGGCAGAGCTCAGGCAGTCTCATCACAGGAATAGGAAGGCTGGAGAGAGGGAAGCTGTAGCATCCAGGCAGCACTGGCTGCTTGCAGTTTTTGGCATCTGCCTTGGGTCAGAGAGGGGAAGATTTGCCTCTTTATAATCACGGATACATTATATGCGTAGATATTTAGTATTCTGGATACTTCAGCCACACATTTCATGCAGGGCATTCAAACTTGCATTGAAAATGAGAGAATTCATCCAAATGCTGTATTTCTACGTAGCATATATGGTTTATGTGATAATTTATGATGACAGGGTTTGTTTTCAAAGGTTTTTCTCCTCCTCTGTAGGACAGATTTTACATTCTGAGAAAATCTGTTACGGACACAGATGACATTGTAATCTCTACATGAGGGGTGGGTAGTAAGAGTAAATGGTAGGGAACTTTTTTTTTTTTTTTTTTTTTTAAGGCATCACTTTAGAATGAACCTTTACCAGATCTTTTCCTGTCGCATCTTTATGTGACAGCACACCACCATGTATTCTGAGCATGATGTGTGTTACAGAATATCGCTAATTCAAAGCACTTTGATGGGTTTTAGTGGGTTTTTTCCCCTTGTATCATTTGTCAGTAATATCCAGGGTCCTTAGGAATGAGTCCAGCTGCCCGTGCCTGTAAAAGAAAATGGGAGAGAGCTATAGACTCCTAGTTTCTAGAATCTCTAAATATACCATAAACAGCTTTCTTCTGTGAAAAAAAAGAATTGTCATGTTTTAAAGGTCCAGGGTCTGTTAGGCCACAGGGCTCAGATTCAAATATTTACCATAGATTTGCCAGCTCTCTACAAGACTTTTAATATTTGATGTTTCTGAGAAGAGCTTCCTCTGAGCAATTTCAGGATAGTCTTTTTCTTTTCCTGTAACAAAATATGAAGTTTCTCCTGGCTCATTTTTGTGGAGAATAGACTTGAAAATGACCCCAAAGGACTGTAAAGGCTTGAAAAACTGAAAACAAAGAAAATAACCCTCAAAATTAAGTAAACTATTGTATTTTAATCCAGTCCAGTGACTTGAGTGCGCTGGATTGGTGAGCCTTTCATAAGGTCAACAGTCGCTTCTACTTGTTGGTAGAAATTCCATGTTTTGAAAGCTGATGGTATTGTAGATACAGGTTCTTCTGTCCAAATGATACTTTTTCTAGGACAGGAACACAATGAACTCAATGACTGTTAAGTAGTATTTACTTCAGAGGTGAAAATGCCAATTTCAGACAAAAGAAAAGAAACACTTTTGGCAATAGCTTAAGAGAAGAAAAAAAAATGATAAAAGCAGCTGTTGGAAACTGCTCAGAGGTTAGGAATGCTAGAAATAATCCAGCTGAGATGGATTAACAGGGAGAGTGCAGGTGACATGGTGAAAGATGTATAATAAATTACATTTATCATTCATCTTTGCAATTCTTCATGTGGGCACTATCAATAACTATCTGTATGTGTGTGTACAGGTTTGTCTGGGAGAGAGTGACAGAGAAAATGATGTATGCAATTTATTTACATCTTTTAATTGCTATAAAATTGGTCTGTGGGAAAAGAAAGCTGAAAGGTCTCTTGCCAAATACTGTGTGAACTGTGAAATGTGTTCAAGCTGAGCCAAAAAATGCATCTAACAAGTGTACAGCAAGTGAAATACTTTGTCTTTTCCATCTTTAGAATGAACATTGAGTGTTTTTTAAAGACCTGTCAATCCAAGCTGGGCAGCGGAAAAGGAAAGAATTTAGTTTATTAGTTTTGGGGTGGTTTTTGTTTTCTCTCTGTCGCTATGGAAACTGGAGCATACATTGCCTCGCAACCCAGGAAAATGACTTTGTTAAAACTATGTTAGTCTGTGGAGTCTTCCCCAGCTTTTGTTCGCTCCTGCCCTGTAAACTTTGGTCCTGGGGCAGTGGAGGCCGGGCACAGGTTAGGCACTGCGACACGAGAGCTGCTTTTGTTTCAAAGTGATGCTGCCTGGCACATAGCTCAAGGCACTGCAGACCAACCTTTCAGAAGGCGTCTTCCAAATAAAAGTGGCCTGATTTCACAAGGTACCTAGAGCTGGGCAGTTTATACTGGCCTGAGCAGGAAATGTGTTAGAGTCAGAGGGCTTTTTAAATCAGGAAAACTTACACGGGCTTAAAATCAAGGCACTCTTTTTCCAGATCTCCTCAAAAGCCTGTTGTGGATCTGACCAGCTCAAGCAATTGCCTCTGTCCCTGCCAGAAACCACAGCTGTGTCAACAACACAAAGTGGTCATTGTTATCAAAGGCAGATCTGAAAGAATTAGAGTAGACGCTTTAAATGTGGTCATCCCCAGTAAAAGGTAATTAATCATCAAAAAGAAGCCTTTTCCATGTGCTACAAAACCAGTCTGATCTGGGACTGCGAATCCCAGCCTCCCAGATTTCTCCTTTTTGTATTGTGGTTAGGGAGAAGAAGAAACCCAAGGATGAAGTTTGGATGTCAGATAATAGCGTTGTTTCTTCAGAGTGTCTTAACGCTCACTTCTTCACCTGCACTAACCTGCCACGTCGGTGGGAGGCAGTGACGGTCCCCACAGCTGGTGGAACCTGGTATCGTCCTGGCGGGATTTGCAGCAACACTGCGTGAAGTCACGGGGCAAAGTTTGGAAGCTCCTGCGCCTGTTAAATGTTGTAAACCAGATCTGTGATCCATCATAAGTAAATCCAGATGTGACACAGTGTCAGAAATCCAAAGGTGTTTGTAAAATGAACCCTACTGTAGCAGAGCTTATAGAAAAGAAAAGAAAAAAACATGTAATCAAACCATGTTAAATTGCTAAATGCCTTATTTTCAGCAGTTTGGTTCGTGCAGGGAGCAAAGGGCTTCCTGGCATTAAACTCCAAAAGGCTGATTGATTCAATAGTGTTTTTCAGAAATCATAAAGTATCCTAAACCCAAAGAGGGGTTCAGCTTGGGGGGGCTTTTTAGCATAGGTACTTGCCTTTTGGAGCGGAAAGCTGGAAACCCCATAGTCAGTCTGAAGTTTGGGAGGAAAGCAACCAATCTGAGCAGCCAGTATCCCTTCCTTAGAAGCTGTTGCAAGTTGCTAGGGTGTCTTTTTAGAGCAAGTCAAGCTAGTCTTGGAGCAAGTTTTGCCAGGAAAGGAAGAAGAATTTCTATGTAGTTGCAGCTGTTGTGTGCAGATTCTGTGTTGGCCGCCTCTGTTCAAGGTGACTACCAAGAAGCAGCAGCTGGGTAGGGTGCTGTGTGATAGGTTTTTGCATAGGATGCTGTGTGGTGGGAAGGCCTGTTGCTTGAGCAAACAAATGTCACAAATTACTGCAATATCATTGTTCTGACCAAGGAAGTACTCAGCCAGAGAGATCTGTGAGTCAGTCTACATCCAAATCAGCCCTTTAGGAAGGGATCTGGCACGGTTCTTTGTGTGCATCAATACTTTTTAGCCTCTATACTAGCGGTATCTCAGTCTCTCCTGCAAGCTCCTCTGCAAGTGACATCAGACATGCAGCTCAGCCATGTTCCCTGCAGGAGGCTTGATGAAGGCTGCCATGAAAATGCGCTCAGGATCTTGAAAGTGTACTTTAAAGACCTGCAGTATTTTAAGGATTAGCTATTGAAACCAAAAGCCTTAAGAAGCGGTGTCTGCGTCCTGTTTGAACAACTGGCATTGAACTTCTGTGGCCTGAGGGTAGTGCATGGCACTCCCCAGAGCACACTGCAATCACATTGGGTAGATCTCTTCATTCCTGGTGGCATCTGGAGTGCACCAAGCAAAACACAGCACCCTGGGTCAGTATTATTCCAATGGCAGCAGTTGCCATCATGGTTATGGTGCACACGTCCTGGGATGTCAGGATTTCGGTAGGGACACTGGCTGTAGCTACCCAAAGGCATCGGCTGCCTGTTTGGTATGAGAGCCCTCAAAGGGCTGACCGACATTGAAATAGTTAGTGCTTTGAGAGTGCATTAAACTGTTCTGGTTGTGTTGTGCACATCAACTGCGGTTGATTCGGTGCACATCTCACAGAAAGAGGCATCCAGCTTGAGCAGTGCCCAGTCCTTCAGTGGCCGTATTCACCTTCTACACAGAGGGGTACCTGCTGTATTACCACTGCGGTGCAGTTTGGGCAGTCTCCCCTATCGCTGCTGCCTGAAGAGCACACGGTCACACAGATGGCATAAAAGGAATTTATCATACTGGATTCTTTTGCAAGGCTCATTAGTCGTGGTGTGAATCAGCAGTCCTTCAGTGCTTGTTGCAGTGCCGTATGCAAGAGAAGGAGGGAGCTTAGGCTTGAGTCATTCCAAAGGACTGAGGTTCTGCTGGGCTCCTGGCAAGCTGCAGCTCCCTGAGACTATCTGCAGAGCCAGTCTGACTGAATCACATACGGAAGAGAAACCTCAATGTTACCTCCTCTGTGTCCATCTCTGCTCTGCCTTCAAAGGAGGCTCACAGACCTCAACCCTATCAGTATTGTTCCCTGAAAATGTCTTCCACAGTGAGAAATGTTTCAGAGCAGAGATCACTAGGATTTATCCTGGAGGTGATGAGGCATTCACAGATGGAAAGGTGGAAGGGAAAGCTTTCTTTTTTACTTCCCACTGCGTGGTGCATACAATTTCAGACTTACACAGCTCTGTGACTTCCACTAACTGGACCTCAGCCATCTTTCCTCCCACTTAATCTCTCACGTACCATGTGTACTCGCTGGGACTTGAGAGCAGGGTTGAGGGAAGAACAAGCCACCATAAATATAGTAGGAGACAGCATGCCGTAATATCTCACCATGCCATAAATAACCATGTACGTCAGCTGCTCACTGTTCCTTTGTGGAGCCACCTGGAATCGCAGAGATCCTTTCCCTTGGTTTTCAAGTTGGATATGCCTTCAAGATTGAGGATTTGTGACAAAGGTGAAACTTCTAACGCTTCCACCTTCAACCTCTCTTCAAAGAAGAGGAAGTCCAGTGGTGGTGGTCTAGGAGCAATGCCACAGTGCTGTGCACAAGTGATGAAAGGAGCTCTTTCAGCTTTCACCATGATGATGATGTTGTTATTACTGGGGCTATTATCAGTCAGAAATTGAGGAGTAATACACTCGGCAGTAATGGAGGGGAAGAGAAGCCCCTGCTTTTGCATCTGCTAACATAGCCTGAAATGTGTGGGTGTACAAGTAACATCACCTCGAAGGAGACAGTTTTTAAAGGATCTTATTAACTTGGAGTGCACTTCTAAGATGGCACATTCACTTTTGTTGCAGTTCCTTTCAAGATTAGCTTGTATGAAAGATACAAGAGAAATAATCTACTCTGATATCGTTCTCACATTTTTTCTGGGTGGGGTGGTGTGGGGTTTTTTTGGTAAATGTTCCTGTTTCTTACTAGCTCGGTGTTTTCTCATTATTTTCATTTTGTTTCTCTCATTCATTATCTGCCTTGCGTGGGTGGCAGACACAGCAAGACATGGGCTTGCTGATGAGGACAGGCACAGCTTGAGAGCAGTGACAGAGGGACAGCCAGCAGGAATGAGTGCAGAGAAGGGAGGGGGATAGTCTAAGACCTTCCTAAACAAGGATGTGGAACTGAGGGATTTTTTCCATCTAAAGGCTTAAAGCTACCAGTCTGTGACACAGCCTTTGAAGGGTCCTCCTTTTATAGAGTATCCCCTTAAGAAAAGACAAACCTCTGAGAGCACAGGGGGAGGAAACTGTCCCCATCTTACGAAGAGACTTTCTCAGCACACACAACCCAGGCGTCCCTCCCAAGCTGCCTGTTCCCTACCTGTTGCAGTCCTAGATACAATTCTTACGTTAAGCAGATTCCAGCCTCTCCCCTGGGATTTACTTATCTTCAAAAAGCGTCATGTGTTTAACAATGTTTACTGCCTGATTTCTTCATACGGTCACACTGATGTCCCAGCAGCCATAATTGTGTTCTGCTAAACTGAACGTAGCTGAGGAAAGCCAGCCAGCTGTAGCCCAGCCACCACACTCTGCTCAGCGTGCATTAGCGTTACAGCACAGGGATTTGAATCCACCAGACTTAGCTGGAGCAAGGGGCAAGGGGGGGAGGGAAAGCAGGCTTTGCTTTTCAGAGCAAGCTCGAGTCCCCACCCATCAAACCCCTTCCCTCTCAAGTTAGCAATAAACTGCCAGATCCGGGTTGCTGAGTGTAAATTCCCCTGTGGAGTTTAACAAGAGCCAGCTGGGCGCCCTTCCTTGGCGATGTGACTCCTCCTGGCTGCACCAGCCTCCCTCCCCTCCTCCAGCCTTTCGAGACCTGGATGCTAGTAAAACAAAATGACGTTATATACAGGGTTTATAGTGGCGAGCCTTCCCCCTCCCTTAATGCGTACAAATGCTTCCAGACCCCGAATGGATGAGTGCCTGGTGCCCTGCGGCAAGCTTTGCTGGGTCTGACTGCAGACCCTGCCTGTCTCCTGCCAGAGCACTGATGGGGTTTCTGGATGGACCCTCTTGGAAGCTGTCAGCAAAGGCACTTAAAGCCGAGCTGCTGGTGGCATTTGATGGGGGAAGAAGGAAGGATACAGTCCTGTGAGCTGCAGGCAGCATCCCATAGAGGTCAATCATGTGCTCCTCCCCAGGGATTTCACTCTCCCATGATTCTGAGTAGCCTTGGAAGGCTCCACAGGCTGCGAGGTGCCCAGATAGCCTCCAGCTGGAGACCGCTGCCTTTGTCCTTCTCCCATGCTCCAGCCTGGCTAGTGCTCCAGCCTGGCTCCTAGCAGCTACCTGTATGATTGGGACCAATAAAAAAGCATACCATTGGCATGCGATTTCTCCTGTTAAGGGTTGCCCAAAGGCAAAGCATGTATGCTGCACAGGTAGCAAGCCAAGGGGCAGGGGTGGACCGTGGCTGGAACGGCCTGCAGGAACACCTGGGGACCTTGTGGCTGGAGATTGTGCCTAGGGCTTTGCCAGGGGGTCCCAGCAGGCCATCCAGCTGCGCTGACAAGGCCAAGAGTATGGCCAGCAGGTAGGTGGGCCACAGTGCAGCCCAACAGATAGCTGCTGTAGTGGTGGAGCCATCTTCTGCACCCCACGGCTGTGTGCTGTCTGTGCTGGATAGTATAGTCCCTGTGCATTCAGACCTGTGGCTTTCCCATGGGAACATGCTGTGAGAGAATAAACTCATTTCTCTAATGAGAGGCAGTGGCATGGAAGACCTTATGTCTACGTGGTATTTCCCATCGGGGCGCTGGAGGAGCAGATCCTGGATTCAGTGGGACCCATCTCTTGTCACATGTGTGTGGGCCAGGATCGCCTCTCGTAACCTGGGCTCCTATCTTGAGTCACTGCTCCCAAGCCTGAAAAATGAGGTCAGAAGTTTGGGAAAGCCTCTAGTAATTGCTGAGATCAATCGGGGAACAACTGGAAGAGCCCTGATTTCTAGGAAGCACCACTCGTCTCCTGACTGACCAGCCATTGCCCTTGGCTGTGTTTCATCTTCCAGCACTCTCTCCAAGTGTTGCCACGCCACGGTGGCCCTCCTGTACCCCTTCACCTGGCAGCACACCTACATCCCCGTGCTGCCGCCTTCTATGATCGACATCGTGTGCTCGCCCACCCCCTTCCTCATCGGCCTGCTCTCCAGCTCCCTGCCCCGCCTGAAGGAGCTCCCGGTGGAGGAGGTGAGCCATGCACCCACGGCCGTGCTCTCGGTTGCTTCCAGTGGGCTGAGTTGTCTTCTGTCCCAGAAAGGCTGCGCTTGAGAGTCTGCCTTGGCGGCTGGTGGCGTCAAGGAGCCAAGGTCTTCTCCTCTGGCCCCTGCTAGCGTGGGGTGAGGGAGGAGGCGGACATCCCCCCAGGGAGGCAAAGGTCTGCGCTCTGCCTTGTCTACAGCTTGGGAAGGTGGGGGGCTGGGATCTCCCACCGTGGGGCTGCTGCAGATAGGAGATAATTTTATTAAAATTTCTGTTGGTTTCTGCATAGTGTTGTCTAGGGGCTAAGCACATAGTCTGCCAGGCTCAAAGTATGATTGCTACAAATTGGCCAGGATAGCTGCCCCTCTAATTAACACTGGTGCCTAATGAAAGGAATAAATAATTAAGAACCAGATTCATGGTGCACAAGGGTGAACGCAGCAAGGCTGAACATGGATGCGGAGGCATTTCCCTCGCTGCCCAACCAGGGGACAGCAGTGCAGCGCACGGGGAGAAAAGATGGAGCTCTGACCCCCACGTGGTGGTGAGGAGCGGCGGGCTGGGCTTGGAGCAAAGCCTCCTGCAGTCCAAGCTGTTCTGCGGTTTGCGGCAATGTCGTTAGAAAGCCACAACAAGGGCTCCGCTCTTGGCTCGCGCTTGGGTGCGTGCTCCAGCTGCAGTGGTGGGTAGGAGGAGCAGGGGCAGGGCCAAAGTGTTTTCTCCAGAGCAGTTACAGATTAAGATAAACTCTGATGATGGAAATAATGACTTCCCCTTTTTATTCTTGCTCTCTCGTTCTTAGGTCCTCGTTGTTGACCTTGTAAATAACCGGTTTCTGAGACAGGTGAGCAGAGCTATTTCGTGTCCTTCATCTCCTATACCTTTCTTCCACCACACCTTACCTCCATCTGTGTTTGCTGACCTGCCTGGCTGGCTAGATTGCTTACTCCCCACGCAAACTGAGGCAGGATTTGTGGTTGGCAGTGTTATAGGGGTTGCTGTGGATGTACGTAATATCAGAGTCCCAAACCACAGCTGTTGAGGACTGAATCATTGTGCAGTATCTCCCTCTCTGTTTTTATTTTAAAGAGGGGAAATGGTGGCACTTGAGCACGGTGGGTCCTTAAGTGGCATCCTGTAAGGCTGAGGGCAGAGCTGGAAAGCCTTGGCTCAGCACTCTCTGCTGAGGACCAGTGTGGGCTCTTCCAGCCCGTGTCTGTCAGTCCATCTATCGCACACCCGGCCCTGAGTGGGGAAGGGGGCCTTGATGATTTCCTCAAATCCCTTCCTGCCCAATGAGCTTGTGTTTCCTCACTCCTTGTGCTGGATGGGTCACAAGTAGGAAGCCGGTACACGGAAGCCTGCAGGCGAGATCGCCTGCTGGTTTTTACTTCCCTTTGTTGTGGAGAGAAGGAGTGGGATATGGGGAGAGGATAGATCAGTGAATGTGCTCCTGGCCCCGGAAGCTAGTTTTGCTGCTGAGCTCTTTTGCCGATCGCTGAGCAGTGCTGGCTGCGTCGGTCTCTGCTGTGCCTCAGGCCCACGGGTAGGACAGGACGAGCGCACCTCCTGCTGCAGGGAGTAGCGTGTGGGTGAAGGCCACTCCTTTGGTGCAGTTCTCGCTTGCCAGCTGCTTTAGCTGCAGGGAAGTGCTTTACCTTGCACCTCTCTTTTGAAGGTTGAAGCTGAATCACGAGCTCACACGCAGTCACTGGCAGTCCCTTGGCTTCGTTGCTCTACAGGAACTCGTTACGCCTCCGTAACACGATCGGTACCTGAGCAGAGCTGAGCAGGGGGTTGTGCTCACCTGGCTGCACGCCAGCATTGTTCAGATACGTCCTCTTTGTGGTGGTGTGAGTGCTCGCAGGCAATCGGTGGGGCCACGGGTGAGCACTGTCCGGTAGCCTCTTGGGTTGAACATCTGAAACTCTTGCAGGACAGGAGAATGTTTGGGACAAGACACCCCCTTTCATTTTCCTCTTGTGCTTCTTGATAGTTCTGCACTGTGAGGTGCTGGGAAAGTGCCAAGTGTATTATGAGTTCTCCCTCTTCTTCTCCTCACAGTTCATTTTTAGTGCTCCCCCTGCCGTGCTGGGGATGGGATAGGAGCTGGTGAGGAGAAGAGCAGGGTCTGGCCATGTCCTGGCCCCAGGCCCTGAGGAGGTGGTTCTGTTTTGCAGATGGAAGATGAGGACTCCATCCTGCCCCGCAAGCTGCAGGCCGCCCTAGAGCACATTTTGGAGCAGAGGAACGAGCTGGCGAGCGATAAGGAGGAGGGCCCTGTCAATGGCAAGCAGGGTAAAGCACAGTGCCTTTCAGCTTAAAACCACGTCTCTTCCTGCTCCTTTTTCTCCTGTCGCTTCTTAGGGGAGAACTAGGCTTGTATTGAATTTAACAGCACAGAAATTGGAGGTAGGTGAGGATTTTGGTTGAAGCTGTGTTAAATATTCCGTTGCACTGGGGACAATTCTCTTTGTGTGAAGAGAAACAGTACTTACCCCTTCCTGGCTCTGTCTGTCCTTTCCTTTATGTCTTCAGGGAACACCTGTACTCCTTGGGGGGTGAGGGGGGGGTCCCACAGGCTTCTCTCTGCTGCTGACCATGTGAGTGATGCAGGCTGCTCCGGAGGACAGTCCACCTGCAGAGCTGCAGTCTCGGAGGCAGCCGTCTATCTCACAGGCGACGGGGCTGAGACAGCTCTTTGGGGGGCAGTATGGGCATCTCCTTGTTGCAGGGGAGCCAAGACAAAGCTTGGTGGCTTTCCAAGTAGCAGCCCAGTCCTCTTCCTAGGACAGCACTTCCTAGGATGCTCTCTCTCGAGCAGCTTTTTCCACTCAGGCTAGATCTTAAGCCAGGGAGTTTGTGCCCAGGGCTTTTCCTAGCACGTCCTTACAGCCCTGTCCTCACCGCTGCCTCTTTCCTTTCTCCTTAGAGACCAGCCCTTTGAACGAGGTGGTGTCCGAGGCCTTCGTCCGTTTCTTTGTGGAGATCGTGGGCCACTACTCTCTCTTCCTGATCCCCACTGAGCGAGAGGAGCGGACCCTGCAGCGCGAGGCTTTCCGCAAGTCTGTCTCCTCCAAGAGCCTCCGACGCTTCCTGGAGGTCTTCATGGAGACGCAGATGTTTGGGGGCTTCATTCAGGAGCGGGAGCTGCGGAAACAGGGGGTCAGAGGTGAGGGGCTCTGCCTGGGCTCGGCAGTCGTGGAAACTCTGCTGTTGCTCCCACAAGAGCTGGGAGATGCTCACTAGCCACCAGCTCCATCCCCAGCACCGTGGCTGCAGTGTCCGTGCAGGGACACCGGGAGGGAGGTGGTAGGGAAGCGCTAGTTCAGGCTGATGGTTTGTTCTGACACCCCTGTGCGGCCTTCAAGGAGTTACTCGGGGATTCTTTGTCTCTGTTTCCTTATCTTCCCAAAGCGGCACATCGCCTCACAGGAGCATGGTGAGACACAGTGTTTGCTCAGTGCATGGGAACCGGCTGCTGGAGAACAGGGGCTTTTTGTGCGTGATCTGGTAGTTTCTTGTTGAGGTTGGGATTACAGGCACCCTTCACCACTGCAGTAAGGGATATAAGCAGTATCCTCTGTGTGTGTGCCTCTTCATTCCATGTTGAGTTCCCATCAGGACCGTCACAGAAGGGGTGCACTGCTGGAATGACGTTTATTCTTGCAGTCCCTCATGTCCCCTTCCTGTGTCTACAGGAAGAACTGGCTGGATTGGTTATGGCTGTTTTGGCTATGAGAAAATATGGATGCTCATGTCCTTCCCAGAGATGCTCCTGTTGTTTCACTCCTGTTATCCCAGAGTCCTGAGGGCCCTACTGGCAGCTGAAGTTTCTCATCCCTGCTGCTGCTCGGTGCTGGCTTAGCAGTTTCCTCCCAAGCACTAATGAGCAGTGGACACTTGAAGAGGTGGCTGAGTAAAAGAGGTTTTGCAGCGTGGTGATTCCCACGTGACGATTCCCCAGATGATTTCACTTTCTGGACTTAGCCGTGTTCATAGCAGAATGAACAGAGGTTTTGTCTCTCCCTATGTGAGGTACAAAAGCTCAGTCAGCCTTGCAGTGGTGGGGCAGGAGGTGGTAGCACGGCTTCTTTGCTGGGAGCCCTACAGACATGGACCAAAGCTCCTGTCCCAGATACGGGCTCACCTGGTGGAGGAGGTGAGGGGAGTTGTTCTCTCTCATGTGCAACAGTTTATTGGTAAGCCAGGACAGTTTGCTTTCAGATGGGCATTCTTACTTTTATTTATAGGGAAGCAAAATAGAAGTTGTTGATGTGGGGTTTTTTCTGCAGGTCTGTTTGAGGTACGGGCTCAGGAGTACCTGGAAACACTTCCCAGTGGGGAGCAGAGTGGAGTCAATAGGTTCCTGAAAGGCCTAGGTAAGGAACCAGCAAAACCCTTGGCACCTCAGGGGGCTTGGGCTTCTTGTTGCCTTCAGGTTTGGCAGCAGAGAAGCTGCTGAAGGGTGGCAGGACTCTGCTAGTGACTGCATGTGGCTTCCCGCAGAGCGGTGCTCTGAGCCTTGAGTGATCAGCGCCTGGCCGTCTGTCCCTGCTCCGGCACGCTGTTGGCTCTGCCCCCTGGTCTGACACTTGTCTGGAGGCTGGTGGGGAACCAAAGTTTGGGCCATAAGCTATGTCTGTGTCTTCCAAAGGATACGGGTGGGTCTGAGGAGGCAATGGAGCAACCAGTGACTCAGGGGTGGTGGATGCAGTTCCTGATGGGGGGAGTGACACAGTCTCCATGGCCTTCAGGTTTGCCCTTAGGGATCAGCAGTGGGAATCACCCAGGAATATCCTAAGGCTGAATCCATTTTCCACTGTAAGTGGGGCTAGACGAGAGCTCCAGAATCAGGTTAGAAGTCCTTGATAAGTCATTGGACATCGTGGCTAAGAGAATTTGATCTGTTCAGCTTGCATCCCTGGCCCTCTTGTCTTTTCTTGGCCATTTAAGAGCAGCAGTGTCTGTGGGGCTGGTGTGCCCTGCCTCTTACCCACACACACTCTGGCCAGGTGAGCTTAGTCACACGTCACCTTCCAGGACCACTGCGCAAATGGGGTCTGGAACGTGTGCTTGGGGGCTTGCAGGGTCCCAGTCTGCAGCGCTGCTCCCAGGGGGTGGCAGAGCCATGACCTGCTCTGCAGGCACCTACTTGAGCTTCGCAGGGCAGGTGGCTGTGGGTAAGGACCCAGGGCTGGCAGCAGGGGCAATCCTCTGCGTGGGCTTGCTCGGCTGGAGGTGGTGGGGAGAGTGACACTTGTTTTGCCTGTCACTGTGGGGAGTCCATTTTCCTTTCTCTGTCTCTCCAGGTAGCAAAATGAAATTCCTCCACAAAAAGTAAGAGCGAAGCACATCCTCATTCCACAGAAGAGAATGGCTTTACCATTTAACAGCAATAAATCAGACTATTATCAACCGCTCCCATTCAGCCTGCTCCCAGGAGCCAACAGCCTTGGGCGAGCTGACCGCGGCCGGGACGCGCTCGCACAGACGTGTGGTGCCGCAGGAAGATTTGATGGCTGCGGGGCTGCCGGGACAGGTTTCTGGATACCTACAGTACCATGCACTGGACCAAGCACTCTCTGAACTCTGCACTAGCACGTTGCAGGCATCCCAGCGGACTGGATCTCTTAGCTAGTCAATTCTTCGTTTTGTTGTATTTTTCTATTTATATTTGGGTTAGAACAATTATTAACCGATGACTCTTGCCCTGCCTCCTCTCTCCGCCTGGTGCTGCAGGAGGCCAAAGCGGGACTCCCGCGGCGCTGGGCAGGCAAAGCTCGGGCACAGAAGAGGGGAGGAACAGAGATGTATAGAAATAGGTCTCTGCAAAGCGAGGACGCTGAGGGCTGCAGGGATGATGTTGGACTGACCAGGAGGAGCTTCCAAGCGAGGGAGAGGGGTGAGGGGGAACCACTAAACCTACTGAGGACTTGATGGGCGAGCCAGCTCCCCGGGTGGCTGTGCCAGGGGGTCCTGGCACGAGGAGAGGCCTTTCCTTGCGCAGTGTAATTAAAAGCGAGTGGTGTAAAAGGCGTGCGGACCCTTGGTGTTTTGGGGAGGAGGACGAGCTATGTCTGCCCACCGGCCTACCTGGCGCCGAGCGTGAGCTGGAGAGGACATCTAGCAACTGAGCCCTCGGCCTGGCCAAGCCCTCGGCTTCCCCGTGAGCCTCGCAGCCCAGATGGTCTCGTTCCCTTGCCTGGCTGCTTGCAGGGGGAGCCCAAAGTGGAGCTCACCTGCAGGGTCTCGCCTGGGTGACGTGCTTCCCAAAGGTCAGAGGAGCTCTCCTCTCCCGTCTCGGGTGTTGCTGCCAGGGAGCGCAGCAGGAAGCGGGCAAGGGGAGCTGCCTGCTGCTGCCTCCTGAGCTCCTGCTTGGGGCGGAGGTAGGACCTGCCATTGCCCCCCTCCTGCTCGCCGCTACTCTGTCTGTTTTGGTGAGGAGGAAAGGTGGGGTGGTGACAGGGGAGGTGCGTGGAGGTTGGGGGGGGTTGGGGTGAGGGCTCTTTCCAACTGGTGCAAAAGCTGTTTCCCTTGCAGCGCTTGTGAGGGCAGAGTCAAGAGCAGCTGGAGCATCCCGGGGGCTCCTCTGCTCTTCAGAGAGGAAGCCAGAGAGTGGCTCTGCTATGGCCTGAAGGGAAATCATAGAACAGTTTGGGTTGGAAGGGACCTTCAAAGGTCATCTAGTCCAACCCCTCTGCAATGAGCAGGAACATCTTCAACCAGATCAGGTTGCCCAGAGCCCCGTCCAGCCTTGAATGTTTCCAGGGATGGGGCATCTACCACCTCTCTGGGCAACCTGTGCCAGTGCTTCACCACCCTCATTGTGAAAAACTTGTTCCTTATGTCTAGCCTATATCTCCCCTCTTTTAGTTTAAAACCGTTACCCCTTGTCCTGTCACAGCAGGCCCTGCTAAAAAGTTTGTCCCCATCTTTCTTATAGGCCCCCTTTAAGTACTGAAAGGCTGCAATAAGGTCTCCCTGGAGCCTTCTCTTCTCCAGGCTGAACAAGCCCAACTCTCTCAGCCTGTCTTCATAGGAGAGGTGCTCCAGCCCTCTGATCATTTTTGTGGCCCTCCTCCAGACCCAGTCCAACAGATTCATGTCTGTCTTGTGCTGGGGGCTCCAGGGCTGGACGCAGTACTCGGGGGGCTTTGCAGGGTGAGAGCCGCGTGCCGGTACCTTTGCTGCGGGCAGCCGTGCGGTGCTGGGCTACGCAAGGGCTGCCAGAGGTTTTGAAAGTGGTCCGGGTGCCCCTGCAGTCAGTGGGCTTTCCCAGGCGAGGGGGCCTTGTTGACCAGCAGTGGGGCTCAGAGGAGCTCCCTCCACTCGGTAGGAGAGGGGGAGCTGTGGGTCTGGTGCTGCTCTGTGAATCCTCTGAAGCCTGCGTTTCCAAAGTTCCCTACGGCGGCAGCCTCTTCCTTTGCTGTGTTGGAGGGCAGAGGAAACGGGCTGTGACGGGTGGTGGCAGGCGCGGGCAGCTGGGTGGGTGGGGAGGCGGAGGGGCGAGTGCTTGGAGCGATGGTGCTTAGCTGGCCCCCGCTGTAACAGGGCTTGTTAGGTCTGTGACATGTGCCGCTATCTGGGGACCAGAGAAGCTGGGCAAGTGGCTCTAGGTGGCCCTGCTTGAGCAGGGGGGTGGCCCAGGCGACCTCCAGAGGTCCCTTCCCACCTCAACCCCTCCGTGGTTCTGTGGTGAGCACCCTAAATGCAGGACGGCAGTAGTGCCACGCTGGGCAGGGGGCAGGTAGGCAACACCTGCATCTCTGCGCTCCCCAGCTCGCGTCCGGGCGCAGCTGAAGCAGCGATAGAGGGGCTCAGAGAAGCCAGCAGCGCTTCCCTGCCCCTCGAGGGTCAGGCTCCTTGCAGGGGTGGCCAGGCGGGGGGCATGGGGGGCTGCCCCTCGGGTGTGCTGAGCAAAATCGGCACTACTTAAAGCCTAGTCTGTCACGGGAGGCGGTGGTGGCCCACCAAAGGAAACTGCGGTGGAGTTCAAGGTGAATCCAATGCTGTGTTTTGGTTCTCTTTTTAAAAGGTGTTTTTAATGGTAGCAAAATGGGGTTTTGCAAAGCTGGGACGCACCCACGCATGCAAAGGTGGCCGGGATGCCTGCAAAGCTTCGTGCGGTGCTAAATGAAGCTGATCTTGTGGCTCAGCTCAGGCCTCCAGAAGCGAGTGTCCTACGTGGCCCCCTGCCGCCGAGCCTGTGCCCGGGGGCTCTGCATTCCCCTTCTCAAGTGACATTTTCAACAGTGTGGGACTTCGCCTTCCTCAGCAGGAGCCGTGGAAAGGAGCTGGGCGGCTCTCCCAGGATGCCCGATGCCGACAGGCTCCTTAGCTCAGCTTGAGCTTGCGTGCGAGCATGCCGAGGCGCTGGCAGCTTTCACTGCAACATCCTACTCGCTCAAATGAAAATGGGTTGTGAAATAGCCCCCTTTGTCTCGTTTGGGGGCTCCAAGTGGGCTCTGCCAGCACAAGGCTCTGTGGCCACGCAGTGCTTCCGTTGGCAGCTCTCAGGAAAGCGGGAACCAAACCTACGTAGCGTACAAAATCCAGGGGGGAGTTAAAAAACAGCGGCGCGAGAAGGGCAGTGAGAGAAACATTTAAAGCCGGGTCATTAAGGATTTAAAATGAAACTCGGACTGAGCGCCTTGGTCTCCAGCTGCAGGACAGCCCCTCCAGCGTCAGGCCGAGCGCTGCTGCTCCGGGGCGAGCGGGACCCTGCGCCCCTCAGGGCTCTGGATGCTTTGGAGGAATCCACCTGCGAAGAAAAGCCGTAAGACTGGCTGTGCTGCGTCTGACCACGGGTCCGTGTGCCCTCCCGCGGAGGCTGCCAGCGGCAGATGCCCAGAGGAGACACTGTGAACAGAGCACGTATACGGGGTACACCCTATATACTATAAACATACACACACTGTATATGATATATCTACCCAGAGCATTGTATTTGCCTACTGTACATCCCGCAACCAAGGGTTTCCAGCACCAGAGCTGGTGTCTGTGTGTTTAGTAGCCTTGGATGAGTTTCTCCTCCATGACTGTGCGTAGACAGACTTGCTAAGGCAAGAGGCCAGTCTGGGGGCAGTACAGATATACCAAGGGGTACTGGAGAACCGTGACACTCGCTCTGCGCACTTAAACGTTAAAAGCCGCAATCTCTGCTCCCTGATGGTCCCTGGTTAATTAAGCAGCTCGCGCACACTGATGCGAGCAGCTCTGTGGGGCTGGGAGCCCATGATGCCCAGGGGAGCCACGCTTGTCAACTCCCAAGCCACCGGCTAAACCCTGAGCCCTGTTCCCCTTCTTGGCTTCCCTGCACAGGCTGTCGGCATCCTGCGAGGGCTCAGGGGGCCAGGCAAACCCCGGCTCTTACAGATACTTGTTGGAATGTCCCATTCACCATACAGTCGTTCGTTCATCATTGATGGGTGGCAGTGCCGGCAGAACAGACCAGGAGCCCTGTGCAGCCGAGTTTAGGGGACGAGACCCTGCCCTGCACAGGGTAGGTCTGATTTGGGTTTGGAGGGGTGTAGCCAAAGGGCTGTGCTTGCGGGCAGCTGCGTGTGGGGGTCCCCAGTGCCAGCGGCCGGGGGGCTTGCAACCTACCTCTCTGCCTGGAGACGGCTTTCAGGTCGCAGGTGCCGGCGGGCAGCTTGCAGGTGTAGAGCCCCAGGCAGCCGCCGCAGTCGGAGGGCTTCTGGCAGGGCCGGGACTGGATGCTGTGGCAGGAGTGCTGCAGGGGGAGGGAGAGCAGTGGCCGCGGTGCCGGCGTCCAGCCTTGCTCGGCCCTGGCCTGGGACCCCCTCCCCATCACAGCCGTGTCTTCGCTCTGTGCTCATGCTGCTGAGAGGCCCCGCGCCCAGGAGCCGGTGCCATACGCAGGCTCAAAGTGAGACTTTCTGCGCAGACTTGGGCTGCCTGAGAGCAGCCTCTCGTAAAGTTGGAAGGTTTCCTTTTGGGGCATGCATGCCCCACAGGCGGTTAGTCAGTCATTTTGGGGTGATGTGAACTGCTCAGCCCCAGGACTGCGCTTGCCAGGGGCTGTCGGCTCCAGCACACTCAAGATGACAGCGGTGCGATGCCTGGGGGTGAAATGAGCTCAAAAGAGCTGCTTCATCTCCCCCAGACGGGCAGGCTGGAGAGGCTCCCGTTAGAAAGCAAGGCTAAATTGCAGAAGATTATATGATACACTGGGATGAGCATTTGCTGCTGGATGTTTGGTTTCCATTTAAAACGGTAAAATAATGCAGTAAAACCTGCATTAGCGAGACAAGCTGCTCACCAGGCTGTAGAGCAGCAGCTTCATGCGAGGAGCTGGAGAAGTCGGGGCCGGAGGAAGCGGTTTCAGGGGCAGCTCGTTACTGCTTTTGGCAGAAAGCACGTTAAGTGGCGGGCCCCTGTAGTTGAAGGGCTGCCATCTGTGCGGCACGGGGGGGTGCCCCCGGCCCGCTCCTGGGCATGGCGTTTTGGGACACGGACCCAGCCCTGTGCTCACCCCCTGACCTGCTCGTGGCCTGCGTGCACGGCTGTTAGCTCTGTTCTAACCTCACCAGGTACCAGACGCGGTTTTAGGGTTGTCGCCGCCCACCACCCTTGTCTGCACCACAAGCCGAACGGCGCTGTGAGGCCGTGGCGTGGCTGGCGCTTTCACACTCGGCTCACGAGGAATGGCCCGAAAGCGGCTTTTCTACCCAATGTTTGCAGGGACACGGCATGCTCGGCAGCTGCTCCCGCTGCCCTCAGTCCTACCTGCTTTTTGTGTCCCCACGGTGCCACGGGGAGTGCCGGGCAGCGAGGCTCTGCGCGGGGGTGCTGGGGCTCGGGTGTGCGCAGGGGACCCGGTTTTGAAGCTGGAGAGCTGGCTGAGCTGCTCGGGCAGGTACTGCCAACGTGAGGGCAGATAGTAGCAGCCCATGGGTCACAGTGTGAGTGCAGCAACCCTCTGCCTAGCGGGGAGGTGCCACTCCAGTCCTGCTCTCCCAAAACCCCAGCCTAGGCTGCCTGGCCCGGGCGTACAGCCAAACAACCGCAAGCGTTTGGGTGGTAAAACTGCTGGGAGCTCAGGGCATGGGGCTGTGCCGGGAGGATGCTCTTCCCTTCCCTGCATTGCAGCGTGGCAGTGCGTTTTGGGGCTGTCCTGCCTGGTTTCGGTGTCTCCGTGCTGCACAGACCTGCCAGAGCCGCTGCTGGCTCCCTGTTACAACAAGCACCGGGGGTCAGCGATATCCTGCCCACCCGGGAGGAACCCACGGAGCTGGGAAGGCCCTGTTTCTTTGGCCCCATCCTGTACGTTAGGCGCTTGGAACGCCATTACGCACGACCCCTCCATGCCCTGCAGACGGGTCAGCCAAAGGCGCTCACCAAGTTGCCCGACCCTGGGGTCAGGGGTGGGGGGCTGGCACCTCCCCTCCCTCCTGGTCCCCCCACAAACCCTCCGTGCAAACCCTCATCCTTGCTGGCCGAGGGCGGGTTGTGCTTACCGTGTCCCCGTTGAACTTCCCGTAGCCCTTCAGGTGATGGCTCAGCCCCGGGCTCCTGCTGCGGAGGGGCTGCGGCAGGAGCCTCCGGGGCTTGCCAGGGGGGTCCTGCTCGCTGCTGCCCAGTGGGGGCTTGGCCATGGCCTTGCTGGGGGACCCAGAGCCAGGAGGGGCCTCTCCCACCAGCTCCCACACACCGGCCAGGGGGCTGTTGTCCCCTCCATCTCCAAGGGGCCAAGGGTCTTCTCCATGGCCCCCAGCTCCTGGCTGCCTCTCTGGGGCGCTGGCCCAGCCCCCCAGTGCCTCAGATGGGGCCGGGGCCAAGGAGAGCAGCACCAGGAGGAGCACAGTGACCGTCAGCGCTGGGCTCTCCATCCTCGGGGCCTGGCTTCGCTTGGGGTCCTCCTGCCCGCACGATGCTGTTGGAGGCAGGAGCAGAGGTGGAAGCTGCCTCTCCTCACTCCCACTGGATCCAGCACAAGTCATCTTTATAGCGCAGGGACTTGCCCTGGGGGCGCAGCCCTTTTCCCCCGCCCCTGCTGTGTCCCACCTCCCCGCTTGCGAGCAAACCCGGCTGCCCGCGTGGGCCCCCAGCCCCCTCCCTTGCACTCCCAAGCGCCCCAGCACCCTCCCGCCACGGCCACCCCATCCCCTCGTCGTGACGGGTGCGCGCCTGCCTGCGCACGGGCACGCGGCGTCTCCCGCTTGCAAGCACAGAGCCTTTTAGCTAAACACCCCTTGCAAGCAAGGTCTTAGTAAAGGGGGGGCTGCTGGTAAATGTTTGTGCGTGGGAGAGGGAGAGGGGATGTGTGAGATCAAAGCGGGTCCCTTCGGCCTCTGAAAAGGCAGCTGTTCTATTTTCATAAGTTTCCTAAGGAGGTAGCGCTGATGTGGTACAGCTTTGCCAGTTCTCCAGCCCACCCCTCGTGCCTTCTGAGGTCTTGCCCAGTTTTAGCCAAACCTGACGGAAAGGTGGCAGGCTCGGAGGGAAGGAGTTGCTACGACCCTGGTGAAAGTGGTCTGGGTAGAGGGAAGACACCCAATGAATGCCTCCATCCATTGCAGTCGGAGCTCGTTTCTTACTAAAGAGCAGAGCCCACACAGGACAGTTGTGTTTGACCAAGCTTTGGTTGGCTTTTGTGTCACGTTAGATACCAGTGATCTGCTCCTTGGTCAAGGGTCCTCGCCAGTGGGTGACCTCTATATGAAATGAAGGGTGAGTCCGTACTCCAGGCTTACCACCCTCAGGTTCAAAAACCAGCCAGCACCAAGACCCAACTCCACTGGAAATAAGTTTTAATGAGTTTCATAGTTCACCACACTGCTGGCTGATTACCCGTGGCGACCGCAGTTCCATCTTGTGCACGTCATGTGTTGGGAGAGGGGGTCATCCTGCCTCATTGCTTCCATGGGAGATGCCCTTGCTCCCTAATACTTGTCCATATTTGGCATCTCTCTTGGATGGGGAAGGGATGACACCCTCCACCACGTCACGGCCTCCCTGTCGGCACCTTCTTGGACGAAAGGTTGCAGCCACAGTCCTGAGCATCGGGACTCTCTCCTTCCCCTCAGCCCCACTTAGTAGCAGGGAGGGTCACCCCCCAGAGCCTTCTTCCACCGAGTCCTGGCTCCTCAGCCACCAAAAGGCAACGTTTGCCCATGCATGGGGCTGCAGAAAAGATGCTTTTCATTCAGAAACGTTCTGTGTGCCTGCTGGGGAGGGACTGACAGCGCCGGCGTTAGGCGCAGCATTTGGGTAGGATGCAATTACCGCTTCCAGCCAGAAGATAGCTCTGAATTAAAGAGCTGGGCAGGACGGGGCAGCCTCCACCGCCTGCGGCCACTCCGAGGACAGATTTCCAGTGTGCAAAGGTGTCTGTGGTCCTGCCTGCTGCGCTGCGTCCTCCTGGTGGGAGGAAGGACTCTGGAGGGTGTAGTGAGCATTTTTGTGCCCATGTAAAGCTGAGACAGTTCCCCCTGTCCCGCCATGGCTTAAAAGTTAAAAAAGAAAACCATCCACCACAGCAGGCTCTTCTGCAGAGCTTCCAGCCCCTTCCCCTGGGCGTGAGCAAAAGGAAGGCAGGAGACCACGCAGGAGACCATGCAGGAGACCAGAGAGCCGATTTCTACGCATTTGCTGCTATTATTTTCTGCAGAGACAGTAAAGGTGTGCTAGCAAAGCACAGGCATTTTCATGCCCGGGTGTTGTAATGATGAAGTTGGACACTGCAATCGGTGGCAGCTGCTGTCAGGCTGTACAGGAGAGGGAGGCTGTTCTGCAGACGCTGCACCTGAAGCCTGTGTAGGAGCCCCCATCCTGCCCTCCCCCAGACGTCATTTTGGCATTTGCAATTGCATGGTGGGCATTCCCCTGCGGACCAGGGATGAGTTCACGTGATCACCGTCCTTCTTACCTCTGATGTGGGAATGGCTCGGCAGCCTTGAGCCGGGAAGCATCCCCGCGAGACCCACACAGAGCTCTCCTGCCGCTGGCCCACTGCCATCCCCTGTTAGTCCCCTTTCAGCCACCGATGGTCCTGCGTAAGGCTGAAAAAACAGCGGCAGAGCTGGTGTCTTCCCACCCTTGAGTTTAGTCGCTCTGGGGCTAGAAGACATCTAGAGGAGCTATCGCTGGGAGATAAGCTACACAACAGAAGAGTGAGAAGCTGATTTCCATAGCCAGCTTGGCTACGTCAGCTAATTGTCAAAAGGCTGTGGACCAGACTTAGCTTGTATCAAATTGATGTACGTGTAGATGTCCTTGCTAATAAAGATTCTGGAGGGGTTAAAGGCAGAGGGACAACTGTGCAGCTCTAGCCTGGACAGGGTCAAGGAAGCTCTGCTCTGTTCCTGCCTTTGCCGTGGACTCACTCTGTGAACTTGGCAGAGTCATTTGAGCTACACAGCTTGTGTGTCCACCTGTAAACAAGGGCTGTGCTTCCCCTCCTCCCTGGAAGCAATGTCATTCTCCTGAGCTTCTGCGATGGTGCCAGGAGACTTCTTGTTCTGGAGGGAAGGGAAGGTGTGACTGAATGTTTTGGTCCCAGCACACAGTGCTCTGTTAGGATCGCGTGTCTGCCAGTGCTCCTCTCCAGCCAGCCACCAGTGGGAAGGTTTCAGTGCCAAGTACCCAGGGGTTTGCCAAGCGTCAGAAACGGAGGCGTGGAGAGAGGGGCTTGCTGCAGCTCTCCGAGGTGTGTATGTGGGCGAGTGGGGTGCTTGCTCTTGACACTCTGGGCTGAGGAGGAAGGAAGCCCCAAGTTCAGATGAATGTCTGCAGGACAGGGGGCAATCATCTTTTAAAGGCCACCAGCTTGGCCCCTGGTTGCCCCTCTTTAATTAGTCTTAAGTGACTGCTTTCTCCAGGGGCATTGGACTTCAAAGCAAGAAAGTGCAGCATTTGCTGTTTGGCTTGGGAAGACTGATGAAGTTGTCCTAAGGTGTTATGTGCCTGCCAGCTGCACCTTGCCGCACGTTGTGGTCCATGAGACCTCTTAGATATAAATGAGGAGTGAGCAGCAAGAGAGGATGTTGCTGCTGGGCCCCCCTGAAGCAAAATGGTCCTGAAGATCTGGGAGTCAGTGACAGAGAAGCTACCATGATAATGGACAGCAGTGACACAAGATGGAGGAAGGGAAAATCCCCTCAGGAGAAAATCTAGGAAGGACTAGAGGTTCAGGGAAGCAGGAGATCTGAAGGACCAGAAACCAGCTTTTCTTCACAAAGAAATTCCCTGGGTTGGGGCCTCCTTCTCTGAGGGTTTACTCAAGTCCAAAACAGATGAGTCTTCTCCTTAGAGGGGGAGGTGAGATATACTATCAACAGGCAGTAGACAGAAGAACCAAGCTGTGGTTGCTGTAACCCACCAAAAAAAAAAAAAAGAAAGGAGAGGAGACAACAGCAGACAAACACGAGTGTGAGCAGGGCAATACAAGAATAGAAGTTGTCACCAAATGCACTCCATTGACACTTCACCTCCCAGGAGGTAGTGTGCACTGAAAGTCTAAGTCCTCTGGTCAGCAGCCAGCTTTTGAGCTCAAAGCTCAAAACATGGCCCAGGTCCTGGAAACAGCAATGCTGGTAGCGCGAGGAGGTGATGGATGAGAAAGCCATGGTGCTCTAGTCCATCTTCCATACCTTCACCTCTGGCCAGCTCCTGCTCTTGACTTGCTCCTGGCTGACACTGGAAGTGCTGATTTCTGGGGAAATGGGCTCGTAGGAACGGAGAGACAAGCTTGCAGCAAGCAGACCCATCCGGACACAGGTATCTGTGTCATGTTCAGCAAGCATCCCTGCAAGGATTCCCGCCATTAAGCTGCGGAGAGAGAGAGAAGCAGTATTGAGCACTGGGGACCAGCTTTGACCTCGGGGACATGGCCATTCGTTTGTAAGAGAATGCATTTGGACCCACACTTAGAAAAGCAGAATATGTCACACAGGAGGGGTGAGGTTATAATGAAAAGTTTTTGGTTTTTTATAGTTATTTTTAAATTTGGAGTGACAACTAGTGCTATTTATTTGCATTTTATTTGCTTCTCATCTGAAAAGTTGAAGTACTTTCCCATTCCACCACATTTTCTTTTCTCCCCAGTTTTGCAGGTGAGGCAGGAGAAAAGAAAGGAGTCTAAGAAGGGAAGAATCCATTTTTTGCTTGCTCTTTAATTATTTTGTCACTTCTCTGCTCCTTGTTAGTGCCTCATTACATTCCTTCCTGTCCCCAAAGGGGCAGATGGGAAGAGAGGTAAAGTTTCCATATATATATGTGAGCGGGGCAACAGACACAGCTGGAAAAAGAAATCCAAAGCTGAAATGAGATTGTAGATTGAGATTTTTGTAAACTTTAGCTGTGGTTTTCCATTTGAGATTTCCCAGTAAAAATGATGCGAGTGCTTGGAACAACAGCGGTCACCCACAGGTCCTCACAAGGCACCGCGGAGGCCATCAGGAGAAGGGGAGGACTTTGCCATCTGCCTGGTTTGCGGGGGAAGGCTCCGTTGAGGCACGGATACGTGCAGGGCGGTGTTTGTGATCAACTGGGAACAACTACTGTTTAATCATAGCTAAATACAGTCATGATGCTCTGAAGCTAGGAAAGGACAATGGAGAAGTGAAAGAGAAGGGAGAAGATAATGGCATCTGAGAGGAAGAAGCAAGGACAGGAAAATGTGACGGCAGGGAGGATTAATGAGCAAATCTATGGGGAAGGGAAAAAGATCGCTTTTTTTTTCTTGCGCTCTGACTAATTACCTCAGCATCTTTTTATCCATAACAAAGGCACAGAAGATTATGATTTTCATAAACCACTCAATCTCTCAACAGCTCTGGAGGTTCAGAGTAAATATTTGGGGGAGCATCCCCTAGCGATGCCGTGTGCAGGCACGCGGTGTTATGTTGTCACGGCAGCCAGGTGCAAGGAGCACAGAGCCGCTGCTCCCTGCACACACGCACAGCTCCTTGGGCAGCATCTCTGGAGTTGTAGGAGAGACGCAGGGTCGAAACGAGGCGTGAGGTGCCCTGGATCACTGTTTCTGGGTGCACAGCATCCCCTGACCAGTGCTTCAAGAGCGCGGGGGGTTCACGGAGGCTGAGCCGTGAATGTGTTATAGCCCTGGCTTATACCCTGCGGCAGAGTCCCTTGAAAGTGCCAACAGGCTGGCCTTGGGTGAATTTACCAGTTTATATGCTGCGGAGCTGGTATGTACGTCAATGTAGTGTCCCGGCATTTCCAGCCTGTTCTGGCACTCTGTAGAACAGGGATTTCTGCAGCTCATGAAGCAGCCAGGGTTACCAGGAAGGACATCGCTGGATGAACAAGAGGACTGTGAAAATTCCCACATGGACCTGGGGATGCTGGGGAATGGGATTTCCAGACCAATATTACTTCAGCAATGGGAGCAGTAATGGGCCCCCAGCTTTCAGCTAGTTTTAGAAGGAAAAGCAAACTTAAAGTACTCGTGTTGAACTCAGTGGAGGTGTTTGGCAGTGGCACACTTTATCTCACCTTTGCTCTTCCCTTAAATTAAGCTTTTCAAAAGGGAAAGGAAACCCTAAAGAAGATGTTTACATTAGCCTCTAGAAAAAAATGTCCCGTGGTAAGGGGTAGCTGTATACACAGCAGACGGTGCAGAGAGGAGGCTGTGTCCCTGGAGGGGCTGGCAGAGGTTCCACACTGCTGCTCGAAGTAGTGAACAAAGCTGGGTTTTCCTTAGGACAGGCTGACCCTGCGAGGTTCCTCCCAGTCCCCATTCCTCTGCTGTTACTGCTCCGAACAACACCTTGGTCTTCTTTGAACTGCTTGCAGTTGCAGTCAACTCATCTCAGAGGTGATTTGGGGCACAAGGAGCGTGTCCTGGTGTTAAGTGAGTTAACTAGCTTGGCAAGAAGTTACTGATTTACCCTAACTCAAATACTGAGGATGTTCTAAGTTTCAAAAAAAAAGCCTTTTCATTCTGCCCACTCATAAAAGAAAAAAGAAGTCTTGCCATGTTGAGTTATTGGTAGGTGAGAGCAGAAAAATAAAAGGAAACATCTGTCACATACAGCCTTTTGGTCTAGCCCAAGGCAATGAAAGGATAGAATCAATTATTGTTGCATACGAAGCAAGAAGAAAAAAACCCTGACTACTACATATAGTTTGACAAGTTAACAAGGAGCATAATAAAATTTTACTCTGACAGACTGAGAATTGATCAGTGGGGCTACGAATAATACCTGTCATTTCTACTCCTATGTACAGCGTTGTGTGAACAGCTAGGCGAATTATACAGCAGACTCTTTTGGAGCATGAGCTATTGCCAGAGTCAAATGCAGAACCTGCTGAAATGCTTTTATAGGGCGATCTTAGCTACTGAGTGGTAGTCCCACTTCCACTGGAGAAGTGTGGAAGTAAAGTAGTCAGTTAGTAAGACAGCTTTGATGTAAGGTGGTTTACTTTGCTTTTAGCAGTTCAGCCCGGACTAATTCACAACTACTAGATTGCCACGGAAGTCTTGGATCTTAAAGAAAAGCAAAACTAATAATGGCAAGACCGGCTTCCAAGATGCTTAGGGGGACATTTTTAGCAAGCTTTGCAAGCAATCACAGTAACCAGTCCTGTTCTTGTGTCCTTAGCGTCTGTTCCTCAAGCAGCAGAATGTCGTTTGCCTTTGCAGTAGAATTTCAAAGAAATTCGATTATGGCCCTTCCACATTTAGCTGGAGAAGACAAAGTAGTGAGCAATATACCTGTCGCCGGCTCCTGAGACGTTGACTATCTCCTCCCTGCTGATGTGGATGGCGGGGTAGTGGGTGGCACAGAGGCTGGATGCAGCAGTCTGCGGGGGGAGAGGAGGGACGTTAGTGGGAATCGCCCAAGCTGATAAGGCCTGGTGTGGCTGATGCCATCCCGGCCTGCACAGATGCCGAAAAAAAAAGGCAATAATCTTTTTTCACACTTTGAAAGAGATCAGCGATTTAAATGAAGCTTCCTGAAAATGAAGCTTGCACTCATGAATATTCACGGTAAGCACATTTAAAACTAGCTGACTATAAACGCTGCTGCTAGGAGCCAGCAGTATATGGACAGATAACTTGATTTTCTTTCAGAGCTGTGTATTCCACCCCCCAAATACGTACGTTTGCCAGCAGTGATGTCATGTTTCCCAGGACTGCTGCCATGCCACCAGAAATAGCAATGGTGCTATAAGGTCCCAGAAAAAAGCAACAGAGAGCTCAGAGTTTGTTTTCTGGTCCCTTACCTGTTTGTGGGCTCCTGGATGAAGCGAGATGCTCCTTCCTAGGTGCTTGCCACAGAGGAGGACACCGTGAGCGCCGAGGGTCACCACCACACAGCGCAGGTGGGCCAGCAAAGGGCGGGCCAGGGCCATTGCAGTATGGACAACATCCTCCAACCTGGACGGCAGCTCTTCAGACAGCGGGGAGGAAAAACAGGGATATAACTCTAAAGGTCCTCGCCTGGCCTTTTTATTGGCTGGCAGCCTATTTATGAGCATCACTACTACTATTTATGAGCACTACTATTTATGAGCACTTCTGAAATGTGGTTGATATGATTTTTTTTCTTTAAATCACGGGAAACATGGAATTCTCCAACATGAGACTTCCATACCATACCTCTATCCTATGCTGAGGAAACCACCCTGCATGGGACTAACAGTGTGTCTAACAGACTATGGTGTCTGTAGACCATGTCTCTAACAGACATGGTGTCTGTAGAGACCAAAAAACTGTCCTGAAGCATGACTTCCTTGTCTTAATGCTATTGGATTTCCACCCACATGTGGTGGCGTATTTCGTTTCTGCAAAGGGTGGGACAGGTGCCCCCAGAGCATCATGCTTCAGAGACATGCTTACAAACCAGAGATTGTTTCTGTTTAGCTGATGAAGTGAAGCAAATGGGATCTCTGGTTTGGAACAAGGAGCCATCCCAGGCCTACTGTGCCCTCTGATAGATCATCAGTCTGGCCCGGGCCATACAACCCATGCAGAGATGGCTGTAAGGTGGAAAACACCAAGGGTGCTTCTGAATCCCCACTGTGTTATAATCCAATTTGCTTGAAATGGGGGCTGGAGTGGAAAATGCTCTTCTCCAGGATCTAGGTTATCTAAAAGTGTGACTGACCCTTCTGAGTATTCAATACCTGCTGGCAGAGGGTTCCCGAGGGTCCGATTTATTGCTCTTAGCTCTTGCAGGTTGGGGGAAATGTATGTGAGCGCTTTCCAGCTGTCTGAGAGGAATGGCTTAGAGGCCTTGTTCTCATCTGTTGGCTCATAGCACACTTCAAAACAACATTGCAATTGGTTAGTTAATTAATTAATTAGTGGTTTGTCTCTACGTCAGAGCAGGATGCAGTGTAGAAGGCTTAGCGTGATCTGCACAACTGGGGTTATACGTGTAATCTATTAGAAACTTAAATACTGTTTCCCCCGTGCTTGGGACAAGGTCTCCCAAGGTTTCCTTTCTGGTGCTCAGCAATGAGACAGTGGCTTCTGGCTCTGGAGTGATATAATCAGACTTCAGTTTTGTTATTCCTCTTAGCTGGTTTTGGAGCCTCTGCCAGGTTTTGAGAACATTGTCTCCTTCAGGATTTGCTTTTAAAAACGAAGGCATAACTCCAAAGGTTCAGGAAGCCTTGTGAAGGGTCCCCAGCATACCAGGGGAGGTGGTTATGTGTTTTATGGGAAGTGGGAGAGAAATCCTCTCAAAAGATGCTTTAGCATTTATTCTGAGAAGCAAACTACATCACTGCTCAAACTGGCAGAAGCACACACATTTGCGCTTGCCTTGAGATTAAAGGCAAAGACAGCAGCTTTCCCTGGCTTTCTGGCAGTGCCCAAGGGCTATAGCACCTACACTGTGGGAAACGTGATTTAGCTGCAGAATGAGAAAAACTTGGAGAAAGCAGAAATGTTTCACCCCTTTGAAACAGAGTAGCAGAGTACAGAAAGGAGTGCTGAATAACACAGCGCGTCAGACAGTAACTGGGTACCTCCAGCAAGCAGCAGTGGGGAGCGCTCAGGGTGTGCGGAGCGTCTTGGCACACGCGCTGTTGGGAGCTACAGGGCCAGGGCTGGGCGAGTTCTCCTTACCTGCCAGCTGATGCTCTCTAGCTAGTTGGCAGACGTACTGAATCGTGGAAAGAGGCACATTTCCATCAATGCAAACTAGTGGGGCCTGGCACAGGTTCTCCTTGAACTGGGACACCTAGTGAAAATCCAGGACACAGAGCAGAGACAGCTTGAGTCCCTGCAGAGGGACAAAATGATTGCTAGTCAGACTCGGGATGTAGGATTTTTCACTCGTATTGTAGCCCTTAGGTGCAGGCATGAACCTAAAAGAGTGATTCCCTAAGGAAAATGGATTTTTTCCATTTGCCTCATCTCCTCCCCTTCTTCCCCTTCCCCTGCTCCCTGCCATCAAGACCTGGATTCAACTGGCAGGGCCTCTCCAGCAGAGAAAGCGAGTTGCTAGTCCTCACTAGACCACTTTGGTACCCGTGGGTCAGTCAGAGACCTACAGGGAAAGGGAATGCTGCTATTTGATGCCACTGTAGGATTCCCTGTGCTATGCCTGGCTTGACTATGCCTTTGCTTGCTGCGCATGTCATTTACATGTCCCCTGTGCACAATGCCTCCTAAAACAGGTTGTTCATCAGAGTGTTTTACTCCTGGGTCCTACTGAATTGCGTAGGGATGGGGGACAGTGGAGCAGTAGAGTGGGGAGCTGCCATTCCCTCCTTTGGCCCTCTGAGGCTGCACAACCACGGCCCGAACGCCAGGCCAGGGCTACAGGTACTTGTGCAGCATCCCTCCCATGCCTCTGCTAATCCTGGCAGAAAGAAAGGCTGCCAGAATGCACTTTGCAGCAGAAGATTGGTTCAGAGTTTCCACTGGCCACAACCGTTTTCGTAAAGCTCAGGAGAATTAATCTGTCAAGTAATGGTTTTCTGTGCCAAGGCTTGGGAGAGGCAGGGTGGGGATGGAAGTGGGAGCAATGACCATATTTTTCCCTAGGAAGTCTCCACCTCATGGAGATCCCACCGGTAAATAAATTGCACTTAACTTCGATGTCGCTGTCAGTCATGAAGCACAGGCTTTTGTTCTGTCGACAAAAGAAGGAGTAGGGAAGGAGGGTGCAGTGATGGGGCTTTCACTGAATCGGTCCTTAATCACTGCTTCCATTAGCCCTGACGTTTTGAAGGTTTGGATATGCTGAGCAGCAGTGCCTGTTGATACAGCTCAGCATGTAGAAACAACGGGGATGATGGGGAGGGGATGGAACAAGAAAACTTGCTTTAACCAGTGTTCTGTCCACTTTTTTTTTGTTTTTCCCTAAAGGGAGAAATACCATTTCTGCAGGTGGACTGGATTTATTGCTGGCTTTACGGTGCCAAAAATTATAGGTTAGCTGGGACTAGTTAATGAAGAGGATTCTGGGCTGCATGTCATGGATGATGGTAGTGGTGATGATACTGTATGGAGCAGAAACAGCCAGAAGCTCCCTCTGGGTCAGCAGCAACAGAGGGCTCTGGTAGCTTGCCACGCTGCTACTCAGTGGCCGATGTCTGGGGTTAACTTTCGGATTTCCCATATTCCCTCTGCACACCCACTCCCTCCTGGTACAGCTTCACCAGTCGCCTTTTGTCACACGTCCACGCTCCTTCTCGTAAGAAAAAGCTTACAAATCAGATGGTACGCATACGTATTGCTCTGTTATCTGGTGGTGGATGTCCATATCTCCCAAGCCGATGCTGAGCTCCCCGGCACTAGTGATCACAGCACAGTAAGTGGCTGTGCTCTTCCCCTCCAGCTGAAGGACGGCGCTCATGTCCTAAAACAGGGAGGACAGTTATACACGGAGTGTGTTTCTCTCCCCTGCCACACCTGGCTCATTCTTTCTCTGTGCCTACCTGAACGGTAGCCCAGCTTGCTGTTCTCCCTTCAACCTCCCTTCTTCCTTGAGATAAGCAACAATTCAGAGGTATCTCGGTCTAGACAGTGCTGGCAGATGGCTATTTTTTAATACTTGCAACACAACAAATGCCACAGATTAAAGAAATCATTGAGTAAATGAGAGTGACAGGTCTTTGCCGTGCAGTTCTATAGGTTGTGTCTCTGTCATAACGACAGAGCGGTCTGCAGCCCTGCCTGCTCCAGCCATCCATTCCCATAGCTTGTGTGACACTTTGATGGCCTGCTGACATGCTAGCACGTCTCGGTGGCACGCTCCAGCTAGCGGTTACGTTAGCCACCTCACTGACTGCACAGCCCGATTTTGAGGACAGCCTTGAAGCCTTTTTTACAGCAGTGTCGCGGACGTAGCTATGAGGTGTCCTTCCTCTGTGGGTCTTGCGAATGATCTTCCTAGAGATCTCAGGGCATTTCTTGGAATATAGACGTGGATGGAGAAATGCAACCACCCCAGTAGCTCACAGGGAAGTTGGAGGTTTTAAGGAGAGTGTCCTCTCCAACACTGGTGGTAGCATGTTTTGTTACAGGCAAGGATTGCTTGGCGGCAAGTCCATCTTCCCTTGGGAGACTGCTCACTTTGATGGCACAAACTGTGCTGGGTAGAGGAGGGATTATAGACCTGCCGCTACAAAGCCTTTATAAACCAAAAAAAGAGTTCATGTTCTTACTGCTTCATTTACTGAGTTGCCCAGGTAGCCAGAACTAAGGCCCCATGTGCTCTATTTGAATACCAGGGACCTGAGGGCACTAATAGGCCTTAATGGCCCTGACCAGCCTCACCTGGGGGCTTCACCCACACCCCTGGCTTGTCTTCAGCCCTGCCTCTTTGCCATGGAGGTGCCTGATGCCCTAGGTTAGGGCTGCCCTCCTGGGTGATGATGCTCTGCCTCGCTGCCCCCGGTGAGCTCCCGCTGCTCCCGGCTCCCTGACCTCAGTGGGCAAGCTGCTGCTTGGGCCAGGTATTCCTCTGGTGCACAGCCAGGGGTGCGTGCAGCTACGTGCGGGACCCGACTCCTCTGAGCCTGGGAGGTGTCCAGCCTAGGCTCCCAGTTCCAGGTTTTCTCTGTCTTATGCTTTACCCAAACCAGGCTGATTTTGGCATTGCTTTGTCTACCCTCAGGGTCAGGGTTTACGTACTTCTGGCTGTGCACCTCTCCCTGGAGCTGAACTCGGACTCCAAACGGTACATACATCTAGCCTGTGTTTTGCGGGGTGGCTCCTTGCCTTCTAATTGTCTGTAACTAAAGGAGCATTGAATTATTCCTACTCTTAGCCTGATGGAAGGCGGCTTTTATGTCTGCCAGGGTTGAGAAGGCTTTTCCCTCTCTGTAATGTCATCGCTTCCATGCTTCTGAGGTGCCACTGCTGCGCAACGTACCATGTGGTGGCAGTAGTGCAGGATGGACTCTGAATGTTCATCCTTCCCCACAGCTGATAAAAAGAGAGGAGTTTGTCCAAGACGGCTTAAGCAGTCTAAAAAGCAAATGGAAACAAAAGATATTAATAAATCCATCAGAGTACTGTGAACACAATGATAGCCTGTGCAGGACAAGTGTCTGTAGGAAAGCCCTCTCCTGGAGAACTTAATGCCCATCAATCCTTGTCTAGAAGGATGGTCAAGATGAAACTCAGCCATAGCTGCTGCAAATGACTGGCTGGGGTTGAGTGGGGCAATCTATGTTTGCCTGCTGCACCGGCACTCTGAATTCTCTGGATTTTTTGGAACATCTGGGAGCAGAGGAAAAGAGAAGGGGGAAGCAACTTCTGCACTTCCCTGGCATCATCTCCTTTACCATCACAGGCACGTGGGCTTTCCCACATGGCTTTTGTGCGTGGCCTTTCCTGGTGCTGGCCTTCCCACACTGCTGTTCCCACCATGCTATCTTACTAGAACCATTGAATCTGAATGCATTCACGGGAAACCCTTCTCCTCTCCCTTCAAGTTACCACAAACTATACTTCAGTGGGCGGCATGGATGGCAATTTTTTTTTCCCCTCAAGCTTCTCCATTTGTGATCTGAAGTGATAGTAGATTTGTGTTAGGAAGATTTGGGAAAGGTCAAAATCCAGAATAATCCTAAAATCGTTTTGTAATCTGCCCCTGCTAATTTCAATACCCGAACACTGGTCTGCTGCTGCTTGTGGTGCAGCACCAGGTACCGTGTGATCCTTTCCTGTTGCCAAGGATTGTAGCCCTTTCTCTTCTACAGTGATTCCTGTGCCCCAGTTCCTCTTGTCCATGGATGATCATCTTTGCATAAGCTTCTTCCTTTCAAATTCTTGCTCAAAACATATTTCTATTGCGACTATAACCTGGCATTAATTCAACGCTGAGGGCCAGGCTGTTCAGTAGGCATTGGAGATCACTGATGCTTATTTAACTTTGATTTGGGGTCACTGTGCTATATGCTAGTTAACTTTGTATTTGTGGACCTTTCTTTTCCTGATCCCAACTCCCCCCCTTATTTTTTGGAATGGCCCCTGCCTTTTCCAGGCAGTCTGCCCACTGGTATGTTGCCTAACGTGTCCCAGATCTTAACAGTATTCAAGAGCTCCTGCTGTTGAAGGAATACCAAAGGACAAATCACAGCTGGCACGCTCCCACAGGCAAACCCAAGCACTAGGCACCTGCCAAGTTTCTTCCAACGCCGCCAAAGGTTCGTCTCACTCTTCCAGCATTTGTTTGCCCACCACCCTGGAAGAATAAATTGTTAATTGGCGAAACTGGGAGGGCTGCTTGGCATAGATGCTACGTCTCCATTAACACGTGAAGTGAAGATGATGTTGCTGAAACATAGGTCAGCAATTAGAGGGAGCAGAAGGCATCTAGCTACCAGACTGAGGGCAATACAAACTTCTACAGCCATCTACAGACTTCAACCTTGATGACAAAGGCCGCTTTCTAGGAAGGGAGATCTGCTTGATCTCCCCATGCATTGCTATTTTGGTCTTATTTGCTAAGACGTCTTAGAACAATGCTAACAAGTGTTTCAGTCGATACGAGCAGCCCTCTGAACTTACCTGCTCACAACAGCGCTGGGACTCCAGAGCTGCTGACCCAGACTTGATGGGCTCTGCAGCTGCCTTCCAGGCCATTTAGCTCTCCCCTTAAGCAGTTTGGGGTTTGAGGGTGGTTTTATTTATTTATTTTCCTCTTTGAAGGTAAAATGAGATTTGTTACCCTTGCATGTACTGCCTCTGTACTTTACTCATGGAAGGATCTGTTTCAGTGTCTGAATACTTTTTCACTCACAAGTCTCTTCCCAAACATCTCCCTCATCAAAAATACCCTTCTCCTCCACCTGTGTGGTTACTGACTTATCTTTTCTCTTGCCTCTGCCTCCCACTCCTCTGTCCATCTGTCAGTCTGTCACAAACAGCCAAATTGTCAGAACACAGGCAATCCCTCACCCATCTCCGCCTCCTCCTAATTCTTCTGCTAGAATTACATCAGTAAGTGCTCAGATCAATTTGGGTTTCATCTGACTGTGTTCAGTTCTGGGCCCCTCACTCCAAGAAAGACATTGAGGTGCTGGAGCGTGTCCAGAGACGGGCAACGAGGCTGGTGAAGGGTCTAGAACACAAGTCCTATGAGGAGCGGCTGAGGGAACTGGGGATGTTTAGCCTGGAGAAAAGGAGGCTGAGGGGAGACCTTATTGCTCTCTGCAACCGCCTGAAAGGCGGTTGTAGAGAGATGGGGGTCGGTCTCTTCTCCCAAGTAACAAGTGATAGGACAAGCAGAAATGGCCTCAAGTCGCACCAGAGGAGGTTTAGATTGGATATTCGGAAAAATTTCTTCACCAAAAGGGTTGTCGGGCATTGGAACAGGCTGCCCAGGGAAGTGGTTGAGGCACCATCCATGGAGGTATTTAAAAGATGTGTAGATGTGGTGCTTAGGGACATGGTTTAGTGGTGGACCTGGCAGTGCTATGTTAACAGTTGGACTCGATGATCTTAAAGGTCTCTTCCAACCTAAACAATTCTATGATTCTATAAAATCCTGAAACATACTTTCCATTTCTGAAGACAGCTTGCCACTGGTGGTCATAATGATCTTCACAGTTCTGGATAATTCGGAGCTTTCAAGAGTATGTTGAGCATTTGGGTGGCATAGCAGCTCCTGGCCCAGACTCTCTGCCTCATGTTAGCCCAGGTGCACCAGAACACCCCTGCACATACACATTTTTCTTGCTTGTAAACACCACTATCTATCCTAAACAAGTAAATGTATTGCCATCTCACAGTAAGAAATATTCTGCCTCCAACCCATCACTGGTCTTGGGCGTTTTCAAAACTCTTACTGAAGCTCCCCAAGGACGCTGCTGCTCCTTCTTCTTCCCCGGTGCGAAGCTGCGCATCTGTCCTTTGCACACAATGCTTTCTTCTGCATCCAGCCCTACGACTGTAAGAGGCTGCTCTCCCATCTAAATATGCTCTTTTCTTACTCTCTTCGGACCTCCAGGCTGTTTTTGTTTGCCCTAACTCTCCCCAGTTCTGTAGTCTGTAAGACTTGGTGCTAATTCTTGACGCTGTTGCTTTTCTGTCTGGCAGCTCTCCAAGCCCTGAACTGCTCAGACCACCTGAGCAGAACCGCCTGTATGTAAGCAACCTATGGCCTCTGTCCATCTTTCCACTACTTGTCACTCCTCATTAACCCAAATGCCATTCTGTTACGTTTGCTCCTGCTCCCTGGGAATTGCCACTGGTACTGCCAGGAATGAGGATGTTTCCATCTGCAACTGTCTCCTGTCGAGTGTTGCAGATTTTGAAAGCATTGAGCTTGGCTATTTTAACTCTGAAGCTCACTATCCATAATAGAGGCAGCCAAAGAAAAAAAACCCTACTCCAAAGTAAAAAGCAAGGATGGTTGTTTAGGCAAGTCAAAAACATGGCTTTGAACACTGGCCTCTATTTCAATATTAAAAGAGGGTACGAACTGCCATCAGTAATGCACACAAACTCTATTTTATGGAGTTCCACTATCTGTTTTTCAAAACTGATGTCTGCAGGAATGTTGAAAATACTCATGAGCTTCTTTCGTTGTCTGGCATGCTGATCTTCTCCTTTAGTCCCCCGCACATCCCAAAGGCAGAGTTTCAGGTTTTTTATGCCAAGCCTTGCTCTAACGGCAGATGTACCAGCCTCCCACTCAGGGATCCAGCTGTGGGTGACCTCTGCTGTTGTACAACCCCACAGGGCCTAAAAGAAATGAAGATGATAAACCTCTCTTTAAAGTAGCAGGTGGGTGCAGTGAGAGAGAAACTAGCAGCCTGCTTTTGAAGAAAAAGAAATGACTGGCTCTCATCACACCTTGCCAGCTCAGCCGGTAACTCCGAGTGGTACTCGGGTACCTCTTCTACATTGTGTTCAGGCAGGGCTGGCTGAGATGAAAGAACTCAGATGAAAATGGGCTTGCTGAGGGGATTTGAAATAAGGTTGGGCTGATGCTTTCTGGCAATGTTTCTGAGAATTGAGAGAGTCTCTGCAACCTTCTTCCATGTCCTAAGAGGCTTGAATTCCGAATGTAAAAATGAGACTCTGCTCAACTTCTGGGTATCCTAAGAGAGTTATAACCATAATGCTTCTTCCAGCACCTTTCTCTGAGCAAGACTGTGCATCCCTCTCTGCAGGTCAGTTACTTACAATGCACTTGGCTTCTGGATAGCCTTGAAAGCCACGTGGGAGTTACAATCAGGACAGAATAGAGCTGCTTTCTTGCTGAGACAGCATGAGGTGTGCGTGGTACCCCAGTGCTCTGCAACAAATCCAGCATGCATAAGGGTGGGACCTGCTGGGTGCTGAGCCCTTTGAAAAAAATCAGTCTTTAAAAGCCAAAACAAAGCAATGCTGAGAGTGCCTTTTCCTCTGTGCCCAACCACAGCAGCTGTCAGCAGGGACATTCTGGCTGTCAGTTCCTAAATCCCCCGGCAGCTTGGCATTTGCGTAGCTGCCACGATGGCCCATCAGCTCTAGGGCTTGCTGCTGTCCAGTTAATGCCTCACTTTCTCATGCAACATTAAAACTTCCTTTTCCCCCGTCAGCTGTTCCCAGTGGGCCTATAGCTGCCCTTGGCCCCTCACCATGCCATGGGTGATCCAAGGATCCACACTCACATCTGACACGCCGAGGGGTGGCTGCCCACCCTTGGACACAACTTAGCTCCTTGTCCTCAGTGTGGGGTATGTACATTATCAGTTAGATCACAGCTGAAGCAGTCGAACTTCTGGTTTGCAAGCCTTCATAGCTGATGCCACAGCACGTGTCACCCTTGACCATTGTAATACTGTTTGGCCTCTGCCTCTGTGTCATTGTATAGCCAACTTCCTTAAGGACAGCTTCCCCAGCACGTCTTTCCCTATCTGACTGAGAGGTCTTCATGGACTGCCCCATCAGGAAGCAGGAGCTTCCTGCTTTGGCAATCAGCACAGAGTAACTTGAGACACCAAACAACTTCTGAGCAAGCTTCACCACCTCAATTTGTAGTACTTCATATAGCTCAACAAAAATTGTATAGGCCATGCAAATGGCTGTCATTTGCATGGGGAAGTCCCAGGTCTCTTCCACTTTAGCTTCTTGGTTGTTTCTTGGTCAAACCAAATTGAGAGGGAGAGGGTCTCGTAATATTTAAAACGTTCTATTTTTTTAAAGCAATCTTTTTCTTTTTTTTTTTTTTTTTCTTTTTGCATGTGTGTGTGTGACTCAAATCCTTTATGACTGAGGAAGCTGGCTCTCTTGTTTAGCTGTAACTACTTTTCTCAAAGGTTTCTTACCACTGTGGGTACTCTGCACAGAGAGTCTTGCTCCTATTCATGCTGTTTTCCGTAGCTAAGACAGTCCCAGGCAGCCAGAGCTGGATCCTACCTGGGGATTTACCTAGTGTAGATGTGGCACTTAGGGACAGGGTTTGGTGGTGGACTTGGTAGTGATAGGTTAACAGTTGGACTCGATAATCTTAGAGGTCTCTTCCAGCCAAAACAATCCTATGATTCTATGATTCCCTCCCTATAGGGTCTGTCCTTGAATTAGAGGTTGTCATAGCACAGTGAGGGTGTTTACCCATTGCTTCTAGCTCTTTGCATATGTGCTTCGAGTGTACCCTGGGCAGCTCTTCTGCTACAAGAGCTCTTTGGGCTTACAGCATCAGAGAATAGCCCCAAGGCACCTTGACATAGACTGTAGAGGTCAGAGTCATATGTGGAGACTGTAAGGATGATACATTGCTCTGTCCCTGTCAAGAGTGTTAGGGATAGTGACTTTCAGCACGGGAACAGAGTAGGTCAGTACATATCACTCCATTGCCCACCTAGACAACACACCAAATATGCAGCACTACACCTCCCAAGTTTGTGCATGTGTGTGCATACAGACATGTGGATACCATGGACGGATATCACCCCCCCCCACCCTTTGGCTTGCCACTCCTGTAAAAGTAGCTGGAAATAGCAGTGGTGCTAAGAAAACTGCTATAGATACAGTACCAGGATGACAGGGTTCTGCGCCTTGGCTATAAAGTCAACGTTGGTACCTCCAATCACCACCTTTAAGAGGGGAAAAAAGAGGTAAAAAGTGGTTGGAAGGACTTGAGGAAAAAGTTTCCAACTCATCTTTGCTTTTCCTAGTCACTTTTCCCACCCTCTTGAAAGCTATCTAATTTACAGTGCGAAGACCTGTGCTTATTTTGGATGGATAGACACAGGTCTGTACAATCCCAATCAGAAAGAATTGAAATCTCTTCTATATGTTGCTTTCTGAATTATGCCTGCTCATAGCCAGCCCCAGCATGGCAGGTGGGATGTTATTTTGTACACATATGTGTGCTGTGTAGTGACAGAGTAATATAAGAAATTGTATGGGTCTGGTCACGTCAGTGCCCTTGAAGCCATCTCTCTCAGAACAATTTCTGATGTACCAAACCTCAGAAACACTCAAGCACTGCTGTGTAAAAAAGCAAAGAAAATGGGAAAAAGCAGGCAGAAAAATGCAGTCACTTCTTGCAAGCTCCCAGGAGAAATTGCCATACCCAGTGACACTTTACAGATCGCTGTCTTATTGTCCTACAAAGCCAGAAAAAGCAGCACAGCTCCACAAACAGGAAGTTTCCGGATTCTTTGGGGACATACAGCTGTTTTTTCTCATTCCATCAAATGCTGTGTTATTGCCTCTGGAGCCACTGCCCTCTTTTATGTTGACAAATCCTGTTGCAAATGCGTTTTAGAAAATTTTTCAGCTCTCTAAAGACTACCTAAAATAGATTTCCTGTAAATTATGTGGCACACATAAAATCCAAGATAGTGAATAGAGTATTAGGGTTATAATGGATCTTGTTTGGGATATGCTGTACCTCCTGTAATTTTGGCAATCATGAGCACGAGGCCAACAAAAAGAGATATTTATAAAATGTGTATGGCTCAGCAGCTCAAAATATCTCCCTCCACCCTCTTCCAGGTCTACTCCTGTAGTCACGAGTTCCCTGGCACTGAGAGCAATACAGTTGAAGTTGTACATAAGGGCACAGTAAAAGGTGAAAAGGTGATTAAAGTTTTAATGGATTTGATGGTCTAAGAGTTAATGGGATTAGGCCACTGTCAGTGTTTATTCCCTGTAAACGTGGATGGGGGAGGACAAGAGGGTATTTATCTGAGAAGAATAAAAAATACTAAAGAGAGAATGGCTGCTGGTGTGAAGCAGAAAGATTGGTGGCTGGTTAAGTCACCTTTTACTTTTGGGAATAGATATAAATTTATCCTGTGCTGTCAGCAGAGAGGCATTATATGGAGGGCAGCAGGGGACTCACTGGCTGAGGTGGGGTTGTGTCCTCTTGCCGAGGCAGGTTCCCCTTCCTTCTGGCTTTCTGTAGTTTGCTCAGGGCCACTGCAATGCAGCTGCCGACTCTGGCGTTGTTCTGGATAAGAGCAAGGTCTGTGTGTCATTTCTTTGAGGAAAAAAAAAATACCAGCAAGATCGACCTGTCAGAAGCCGATGTAGGAACTGCCTAGAGGGTGAAAGCAGAAAATACATGCTGTGAGACTTTATAGATAGATTTGATCCCTCTATACCATAATCCTTTGAGGGCACATATACTGGGTTACAATACCACATGAACACCCTGAATTTTTAAATTTTTTCACCTTCCTCCCCCTGTGTCCACGGAGAGGAAACCTGTCACCTCCATTTGACAAATGATAGGGAAAAGAAGCAAAGGCTTCACAGAGAAAAGAGAAGGTGAAGTGCTTATATTAGAGCCAAGAGTCTAAAAACCTTGGAGGATCTTGGCCAGCTTTTCCAGAAAGAGATGCCTACTGAGATTTTTCCAAGTCTCTATAAGCAATTTTTTTAGCAATTTCACTGGGAGCAGAGTATCAGAACCTTTGAAAGCCCCACTTTGTGGCTGCATACAGCTCTAATATCCACAAATGCCTTTATCAATTTGCCCTGACTGACCAGGTCTCCTAGAGAGCTGGCAGCAGAGCCTGAATGTGAACCCAACTCTCCCAGATCCTGCACTGACATCCTAGCCAGTAGATCTGCTTTTCTCTTGCCTGTGCAAGAGGATTCCTGCTCACCCAGGGGTGTTTTCCTTCCAAGTTTCTCTTACTCTGCACCCACATGAAGAGTTGGATAAGGCAGTGTGATGTACAGCGCAGTGCTCTGCGAAGCCCACCACAGACAACAGTGTCCTGAGACTCCATCACGGAGCAGGCAAGCTTGGGGATCAGGTGTGAGGGATCTCTTTGGGCTCTGGACCACCTGCTGTCTGTGCTGGCCTCCAATTTTGAATGCAAAAGTGGACGAGGACAGTAAGGATGCTCCTGAAAAAGCAGGATGCAGTCACTAAGGTCTCATCTGTCTGCAGATACTGAAGTGTTTGCCCCTTGCTAGACTGTCAATAAAGTGACAGCGTTTTCCACCAAGTATTATCACAAGAGATATGAAGTACACTGGAGTACTCCCCCCCTCCCCCCCTCCCCCTTCAGTAAAAGGATACTGGAGTCCAGCGATTTCCCACCAGTTAATTCATTGAGCTTCTGTAACATAAAAGGGGTCAGTTCTTTGCCTGTGATCCCTTTGGACCTGCAAATGTAAAGAAAATGCCTGCAGATGAGAAGAACTGAGCTGAAACAGCATCAGAGGAGAAGCACTGCTGCTAGCAGATAATTTATCGCCATAACTACATACCATAAAAAGTCCTGTAAACAAGCTTCAGGCCAGATAAAACTATGGCTGAAAGCATGCTGTGGGCTCACCCATGCCCAAGGTTAAGCTGTGCTACAGCCCCTGCAGCAGTGTCCCTGAAGTCATTTACTTCCCCAAGACCACTGGGCGAGCAAAGGATAGGGCTTAGGGTGCTTCTCACCTGGCTTTGCCGAGAGCTTGCTGGATGGCCTCTTCGATGACCTGGCCTGAGGCAGCTCGCTCCTGGGGACAGGGCACTGCTATCAGCACCCCGCTGCTCAGGCCTAGCCCCAGAGCACTGGCTGGGAGAGGACAGGCAGATCGTTAGTGGTTCTCCTTGGATAAATCAAACGCTGAAGGAAAAGGACAGAGGAGAGTGGGCGCGCGGTGAAGGAACCCACAGAGCTGGAGCTCCTGTTCTTAGCTGACCCAAGGACAGGGTCCTTTCCAGCTACCAATCAATTTACATCTGCCTATTTCTTTTCAGTCTGTCTGTACAAAAAAAAGCTGCAAAGATTTTTTTTTTTTTTAAAGATAACTGATTCCACTTCTGAAGGCCCAGAAACTGTTTTTTGTAAACACATTAACATACATGTTCCCTCCGCTTCACTTGTGTGAACAAAATGTGTATGAGCATGCCAAGGCAGCTACAGCTAGCTAAAAAACTTGCTGGAAAGACTGAACTTCCCTGCTACTTCATTTTCAAAGCACTGAAGCAGGAATGGGGAAGGTGGGATGGCTTGTTTTTCAGGACACACTCTTCTCCAAAGTTAAAAAAGAAAGTGTCTCATCCAAGGTGATTTTTGGTCCCTCTTTTCCAGGGCCCTACATGGGCTTTTTCCTTCTGAAACACACCAATGAGTTCAGCTGCCTCCTCTTCATCCCGGACGTGATACGGTGCCTGGAAGCCACTCTGGCGTGAGAAGAAGGCTGGGAACTCCCTTGACTCTCCAAAGGCAGCCACGCAGACTCCCTGAGTCTCCTGCAGCAGTGGAGGCGAGACAAGCAGGTAATCAGTGGAGGGAAAGGGGACCCACCAAAAGAATGGGTCTTTTTCTTTCTACCCCAGCTAGAAACTGCCTTTCTTTAGCACAGGGTTTGGTTATTTTTATACATCCCACTCTATTCCGTTCTATCACCAACATTTTTCAAAGCAAAGAGCCAGCCATGGTAACTGATTAGACAGAATCTGGCTTACTGAGACACAGGAGACATGCGCGTCCTTTGCTTGTGCTCAGAGCTGATCAAAAGCCATGCAGCTGTCATTAGTGCAACACTGAGTCCAAGGTAACAACCTGTGATCTGAAGATACGTCATAAGCTGACCAGAAAATAAATGAGTTCTGTTTGCAATTGAGAAGTATTGACATTGGCTGTCACCTGAAGTGCTGGCCCTGGTGGTTTCCAACATACCAAACCTGAAAAAGTGACTCTACTGAAAATCATCTTGATTCCTATTTAATTCTGATTTTATTTTAGTGTTTGATGGGTCTAGCTTGCCTGATCCATCAGTTCTGGAGCATTGTCCCAGAAAAGCAAGTCTAAGGCCAGGGGAAGAGGGCATGGCTAGTGCTGCCTTTGGCCTCAGTTGGAACACCTGCTGGAACAGCCCTTTGGGCATGGATAGATTTATGTTAGGGAGCAGCCCAGTGCTTGTATAGCCCCAGGACTAGAGAACTGTAAATATGGCTTCACGTCCTCTCAATAGTAATTTCTAAAAATCTTAGGCTTAATACCTACCCCAACACCACTGGGCATCCTGTACACAAAGTACATTCTCTGCTTTCAGGCTCAGCAGCCCATGCTACCTACCAGATATTCCAGTGTCCTGCCAATATCAAGGATAGACTTGACTCCTGCAGATACAACAGCAACTGGAGTTCGTCCTAGCTCTGTCAAGTCAGCACTCACATCCAGAGCTGTCAAGGGACAAGCAGCCATTGTGTCGGTGATTGTGTTGTACTCCAAGGTGATGTGATCTGCCCTCCTAAAAAGCCATATCTGCCTAGGATGCCACTGCCTGCTTTTGTAACCACTTAGATCCACAAACAAATATTACAGGTTTAGATCATGCCTTTAGCTGTTGAGATTGAAAGAGATACTGACAAAAAGAAGTCACGTGGCTTAGGGCAGAGGTATAGCCTTGCACTGTATCTCTTGGCTCTTTGATCACATCAATAAACAGCATGCAAAAATTCGGTAGAAAAGAAAGAAGGTGGTGTTATACAGCAAGGACAAAGTTCAAGGAGATGGAATATAATTTAAGTAGATTTTGATTTTGGTATTGACATCATTGGCAAAAAAAGTGCCACAGGAGCTTTGCTGACCTCAGGAAACTCCCTGGTCTGGAATTTACATCACATCTGAAAGGGATGGCATCCAGCAGGGCAGTGCACTTATGCTGTGCTAGGAATATATATGGCTAAGAAGACGGAATGTACTTAAAGGTCACAAACTACACTGCCAAGGCTGGGCCGTTTTCCAGAGAGGAGCACGCACCACTAACATGGACCAGGGCCTAAGTCTCTTTTGTGGTGAGACTCTCCTTCTCCTCAGCTGAGAGACAGTCGATAACACCACTGTGCTCAGTAGCCAGTGTCAGGTTATCCAACCATTACAAAGTGGAGAGAGGTACAGTCAGCTCCTGTTGCACCACCAAACAATGTCCATATAACCCCATGTAAGCAAAGGATAAAGAGAAATTCCCACCCTCTTAACAACTGGCCAGTGCTCAAGAGGAATATTTTGAAGCTTCTGAAAAGGAGACACCGGGGAGAAAACAATCATAGTATGGTCAAGAAGAATGATAACTTTACTCTTCTGAACAGACAGTTACTGCAGGACAGACTGGGAAAAAGGGAAAAGGTGAATTCAATAAAACAGTAGCAACACAGAGGAAAGTAGAATGTATTGATTTCCTTACTGTTCTCTCCTCCCCGATGGACGCCTCCTATGCCGCCTGTCACAAACACAGGGATTCCTGCTTTGTGTGCGGCAATCATTGTTCCGGACACGGTAGTGCCACCGGACAAGCCCTGTTGGGGACAACAGGGTGACACAGAGAATACCGCACGCGGGCAGCTATGGTTGTGGTCTGACACACAGCAAAGTCACAACAGCCTGCTGTCACCAGCTGACAAGTGAAATTCTGATACAAATATTCTATTAGGCAAAACCGCAGAGGAATCATCGTCCCTGCTACGTAAGCCGTTCTTGCCCTGATGATAGCAAAGGCCTTTGTTCTCCAGGGCTTTGCAACCAGAAGGCTTCACAGGCAGCTGGTGTCACCTTAAGCTGTCACCTTAAGCTCGGGATGGCCTGTGTGTCACATAGCGTACATGTAACGTGATGATGCCTTATCATGCCAGTAAGAATATTCTTAGCCAAGTGCTCATGGCTTGCCAGCCAATCCAGGATGACTTTTCAGGAGCCCTGTTTCATGGCTGCTATTCCCTTACTCTGTTGTATTTTGACTCTAGGTCGGACAATGTTTGAGCTTACCAATAAGATACCACTTTACACGATATTTTCAAGAGGTTTAAAAGCCACCTGGCTTTAAGCTGGTGAGCACTATACTATTGCTGTACAGAAAACACCACAATAGAAAGTCTGCATGCCATACCTGGCTGAGGACGAAAGGAAGATCTCTCCGAGACACTTTAACTACATTTTTACTGCTCGCCAAGAACTCAAGTTCCTCGTCTGTGAGTCCTACATGGATTCGACCCCTTAAAATACCTACAGTGGCTGGCACTGCTCCATTTGTTGTTACAATTTCTTCCACCTCTCTGGCCATGCTAGAATAAGATAAACAAGACAACGACCATAAAATTAGTGAGGCAAACAATCAAACAAGAAAACTGCCATGTTTGATGGCCATCATTCCCAGTTTCCAGTTTTATACAGTTCCTGTGATTTCAGCAAAGTCCAGTTCCTCTTCTGTATCTTCCTAATGGCAGAAGTCTTTGCACTTGACTTTGCAGAAGTGCAGAGCTCCCATTTTAAGGACAGCAATGTCCAAGCTCTGTGCTTATTTCTTCAGAAAAATCACTGGGTTTACAGGCAAATCTGGTTGTACAATAGACTACTGAAAATAGGGATCTTCTCAAAATAGGACCTTTCTGTATCTATTACCTGTTATTTCTCTGAGATCATAGACCTTCACAGAAACCCCAGGTAATTCAAGCCCTGCTCAAATTACCAGGATATATTTTTCACAATACAGGCAGTTAGATACAGAGTAACAGCACTGCCAAAAGCTGCAGCCTGAGGATACTCTAGGGCTGCAGACTAGGTCTTTCTAAGCTTTGCAGGTTTTACACTTGATCATTCATACACTATCCTTTTTAAGAGCAGCTGCTTCTCCCTTTCTGAGCTATCTGTACATATGCTAGGCAATCTTTAACTACTGAAACTACCTCCTTCCCAAAATGGAAGTTTTAGAGCTTTATTCTAAGACAGAATGTCAGGCAGAATAATGGCCAGGTAAAAAGCAAGATGAAAAATCAATACCGTAACCTTCCTGTGCTTTCTGGAAGCAACGATTGAGGGGAGAGTGCAGTGATTTCTGGCACTGTAACTCAATGAAATACAAGTCTACTGAACATCAATAAATAAAAAGGGTAGAGGTGGGGGGGTTTCTATGCACGATACAGAAGGCAGCAAGAGGGACCAGCAGCTCTCACAGTAGCTGCTCTGAGTGGCGCTAAGGAATAGATTTCACTATTGTGTTCCGATCCTTTTTGCATTACAAAAGATATACCAAAAGAAACTGCAGAGTGTTTTCAATGTCTGTACAAACTATGCAGCCAAAAAGGCTAGTAGCTCTCTCTTAGAGCAAGTGATGACATTATCTGCTGCCACATTTTAAAGGAAGCAAGAAATTTAAGGTGTTGGATGAGGAGATAAATAGGTACCCCATATGCGTCCTTAAAAGTCCAAATACAATTGATTTACACCGGAGCTCATATTCTGCATGCCTAGCAACCTGACATTTCCATTTGCTCTTACAAGGGTTTTGGCTTGACCAAGAATACTGATACCGATCCACCAGTTATATGCCTCGTTCTTACAACTTTGTTGAATGAGGAACATCAAAATCTACCACCTCAGATTCTGAGGATAGGCCATGCCATGTGTAATGATGGTGCTTTCCAAGGCTACGACTGGTCTCCCCTCCATCAGGGCTTCGTGTACGGAGGGCTGAATCCTGACATAAGCACCTGGGGATAAACACAGAAAAGTGAATTATTTGCGTGGGTATTTGCAGTAACTACTGAGCTGTTTTATACAAGGCAAATTGTCATAATCACAATACATTTATCCCCCTCTTCAGCTGTTCTTTAGTGTGAATTCACAGATAACTTCATGAAGACTAAAGCTTTGTTTTATGTAAGTGAAGTATTTGCAAAATATCTCTACTGTTAATATGAATCATAATAATCCTCCTCATCATCACTGAGTGTTCCTCTGCAATCAGTTTTGCAGCTGTGTTGTCACTGGCTCCAGTAACATTACTTTAAATTAACATTACTGTGAATGGACTGAGCCCTGCAACCATGCCCAAAGAGTATGTTTTAAAAGAGTGGAAACACCAAGGATACCATAGTAACTCAATATATTATAAGACTATCGTGCATCAAGACTATTGTTGCTCTTTGTTTTGCTCCCAGAACACTGCCAGCAAGGTCCCTGCTGCATTCAGATGAGGAAAATGTTTTCCATCCAGGAACTGTTTCAGAATACGCTACTTACCATGCAGAAATCTTCTCACCTGGGTGGTCCCACATGCCACAGCAGACACATGTCTTCCCAGGCTATAGGTTATCTTCCCAATCATCTTGAGCATATGGATGGTCCTGAGTTAACAAAAGTCAGGTAAAAATGAAAGAATTAATTTAGCAATGATGTGACCATGCGAAGATAAACATATCATTTCTTGCCTTGATCTTGGAAGGCAAACAACCCTTGCCCAGGAGATTGCCTGGAGACTCCTGGTGTTTCAAGCATGAGCCAGGGTGTCAAAGCAAAATGTTAAGCTCCAGAAATTGAGTTGGAAGAGTTCACCAGGCCCGCTGTCAACACTGGGCTGAAATTGTGGTGGAGCAGAAAAAAGGATGAGGAGTAATGAACTAGAGAGAGTTTAGAAGTAGCCAACCTTTTAATTTCCAAAGCTACTCGGTCATGATAAATTGCAGGCTCAGCCACTGCCACCTCCAACCTGAAAGATCACAAGGAGAAATCTACCCAGCGGATGCAGGCAGAGGAATGGTATGTTTTTTGCCGGCATCTAGGAGGAAATAAGTAGTTCAGTAAAATAAGGAAAGGAGCTGAGAACTGGTAAACCAGACTGTAACTACAAGGAGGAAAGAGCAGCTTTCCCTAGAGCCGGGAATGCTTTATGTAGGCTCACAGTTACATCATCCTTAGGGCAAAGCCTTGGAAGCAAAGTAGCAATTCAGCCCCGGCAACAAACTCCAGAACTCCTCTGGTCTCTTAGCAACTCCTATTCACTTTAATTAAATTCATTTCCAAACAGAGAAAGAGAGGGAGAGAGTTGTAAAGGTTAAGAGACTGGTCTGGTCTGGGCCTCGGGGCAGTTTCACTCAATGCCTGGCTGCTTCACATATTTTCCCTGGGCATTTGGCCATATCCCTCCAGCCTTTCTATTCCTCACCCCTTCACCAGGAGGAAAGGATTCCTTTCTTCAGTCCTTTGTACCTATTGTTAATTTAGATGGTAAATTAATTAGAATACAGTACTGTGTTCATGTTACATTTAGCAGAACATGGCTCTGATCTCTGTACAGTGTGTGACACGACAGCTATACAGAACCATCTTACACCCAGGAAGAGGGTTTTTTTTGCCCAAATCTAAAGACTTCAGCTATACAGGACAGCTTGGGCTGCGTAACACGGGAAAAGAGGGACTGGTTCTCCTAGACATCTCAAGCCATCGAGACAGACATTGTGATAAGAAGCAATACGCACCTGACCAAAACTGTAAGACTTTTTTCCGCTTTCCAAATCCTTTTAAAGACAAAAATCTTAATTAAGTTTATGGAATCATATCATGACACAAAAGTGGCAAAAGCTCTTACTTCATGCTTACAACCTCTGCCTGTGCAGGGCTAAGCTCAGCAGCCCACAGCCTGAGCAGTTCATGCAAATGTTCTGATATCGCTCTGTGTGTGTGTGTGTGTGTACACAACCCTTGCTCTCCGGGGCAAAGTCAGCTTTGGAATAAATTCATTAAGCCAACAAGGTTACGCCAAGGATCAGTTGAGCTGCTCGAGTTGTGCTCAGAATTCTAACAACCCCCCAAACTCTGAAGCACAACAGCCAGGACTGCCCAAGCTGTGCAGGCTGGTGGATAAAAACCAGCTGGTCACCACCTGAAACCCAATACGAATTAGCTGATGTTCGCTGGAAACTCAGCCAACACTCAGCCTGAGCTGGCTGAAAGATTTTTGAAGCTTGGTAAGTTTTGCAGCGAGATCCGTCCAACCTTTCACCTTGTCACAAAACTTTGCAGATTCCTAGTGCAAGTTTCAGGCAGCTCTGGCATACACCAGCTCTCCTCCCGCCTCCAAACCGTCCCTGCTCGCCTCCCCTCGTGATTGATCCGGCGCATCCGACCTCACGGAGCAATGGCCTGGCATGTCTCTTACCTCTGGGCGCCCGTCTCACGTAGGGAGGCTGGGTGGGTACTGGAGCGGTGCCTGGGCAGCCCCGGGAGAGGGCGGGAGGAGGGGGGCCGGCAGCAGCATGGGGGTGCGCAGGCCGGCGCTCCTGGCTGAGAGAGCCCATTTATTATTAACCACAGGCGCGGCTGAGCTCCGCAACTGCTTGCCGCCTGCGGTGCAGGGGGCCATTTCACAACGGGGCGAGGAAAGCTTCTGTGATTATTTTTGTTCACACGGTGCCAGATTTTCCCCTCACTCTTTAAAAGACTTTTCTCATTTTTCAGATTCCTTGGCTGTTAGATTTTTTTTTTTAAATCGGTGAATTCATTGCTCGCTAAAACAATGCCTCTGCAGACTGAGCCCCTTTGTACTTGTTCTTAAAAAGCAGAGGAATTGCATTCACGCCTCCCCCACAACCTCGCCAAATGCAGCTGTTAAGCTCCTTCTTCTCAGGGTAAGAGCTCTACCCAGCTCTCGGCCTCCCCAAGTGAGGAAAGCTGTAGGTTGTGGCCATAACTCTGTACGACACAGATGCCTGGCTACAGAACACAAGCTGGGTTCGCAGAGAAAAACTATCGTAGTCTCCTACTGTAAAGACAATCTATTCCAACAGGTTTAGGGTGGCTTTGAACGAGGACTTTGAAATGAATAAATCTATGTCCCTTCATAAAAAAGCCATGATACTTTGAGATCTAACGCACAGAGATTACGCATGTTTCGATTTTGTAATCTACAGAAAATATCAGAGTTCAGCATTAAATGGCTACCCAGGAAGGAAGTGATTTACAGGATAAAAGACAAGACATGATTCTATGCAACTTCCATGCATAACATAAAACTAGCTAAAGTGATTACTAGTGTATTGCTGAAGTAATCAGTGTCAGGGAACTGATTTTACTGCAATCCATTAATCAGGAAATTGTAAAACATAGGTTGTTAAAGCAGTATTCGCACTTTACACTTGTCCCTTTCAAAAGAAGTCTCCTGCAACTTTTGTTTAACTCGGCAATCATGAATGTCGTCTTATTTTCTACATCCTTCCAATCTTTTCAACTAAACACAATCAAGGAAACTTCAAACAAAGCTTGCTAAAAGACAATCCGCCTCTGACTTATGCTATGTGGTCTGGAGGGAATTTAATTGCAGGAATGATAGATTGCATCCTGAGATACCATAAATGGATGCTGAAGATTTTGTGAATGGTATCTTCTTCCTGGGGGGATGGGTAGCTAGATGTATTGAAAAGAAATGTGTAAGTAAAATTACATTTTTGAAAAATATGCCCAAATTATAATGACATCATTTTACTTTCAATTAGATCTATTTGGAAAGACTGCAGTATGGTCGGAACCTATCTGGGCTATCAAATTTTTGGCATGCTACAGGGCAAGATGATTTAGTAATCAAGCGGGTCACTCAGTTTCCAACTCTAAAGCTCAAGATCACCTCAAGATGATCTTATGCAGTGGGCACCCAGTTCAGTCTGACATATCAGATAGGTTGGGGGTAAGAGTGTGTCGCTTGATTTGCCATTTTTCTCCTCAAACCAAGTGGAAAAACAGCCCGTTGGATTTCTAGCTCAGCTTTCCAATATGAACTCGTAGGTCTTTTAGACAAAACAGGGCTGCTCAAGCAGCTCTCTGAGGGCACGCCTGCAGTCTTGTGCACATCCCAGGTTTTAGATTTGTCTTCTGGGTTTATTACAATGAAAATAAGAGCTTATATGAGCAATTCTCAAGGGCTAACCCCATCTTTTGGGCTACTAGAAAAGCCACTGAGACTTGCTAAACCAGGAAGAGAACGGGCCGGTTTGACACCAGCTGGCCCCTGAGAGGCAGGCTGGCCACGCTGTTCCCGGCATTTTCTGAAATGGGATTTATGACTGATGATGGTATAGGGGCTAGGGTGGCAGGACCACAGTGCGTAGGCAACTGGGAGAAGAGAAACCCCCGGAGAACAGCTGGAGACAGTTTTTTGTAGGAAATGGTGGGGGCTGCGTATAAGTCGCTCCTCTGCTGCCTGCAGTGACCCAGAGAGCTTGCTGCTGGTACTTCCCCCTCCGGGCCTCAGAAGTAAAGGTTAATATTAAACAGGTTGCTGGGTCAAATGGGAGCAGCTGGGAACAAATAAATGGCCACGGCAAATTCCTGCTGCCTGCCGGGAGCTGGGCCCTCGGGCCACTGTTGCATTTTCATCTGTGAGTGATTCCTACCCGAGCGACCATCTCCTCTGAAACCTTTTCTCTCTTGGGGGCGTCACTACCGAGGGCATTAGGGGAATGAGAAGCTTCGCGTTAATTTTGTCACACTGGCATCTCTGCCTTGGGACAGTATCTTCCTTGGGCTTTTATCAGCAGATCTTCATGATTGGTCTAATGGTTCCAAAACAACTTTCCAGATTATCTTAATAGCTTGATGATAAAGTATTTGATTAATTTCTTTTTTTCCTAATATGAAGTATTTTTTTCTCCAGCTGTTTCTAACAGAATGTGAGACTGAACATACAAACCTTATGTGGTTTTTGAACTTACATTTCAGTGTTGAACACTGTATGAAAAACACTCTGTGATGGAATTGGGTGCGGAAAATAAGTTTCTTCTTATTAATATGAACTTTTTAAAAAAGATCTTCCTGATTCTTGCAGCTCAGTTTTCCATTGAGCATCCTGGCTCATAACAGGGATTTGTGGAAGCAAATTTACAAACTATCTGGCATTGATCACTGTGCTGCTGCTCCTGACTATCAATGCTGCATAGAGAACCTGGGTCATGGTCTCACCTGATGCCAGCTCCTTACCTTGGGTGAAGGTTGGTCTTATACAAAGAACCATGTCAATTCCCAAGAACTAAATGTCCTTGTGCCCAGACCTCTGTCCACCGAATCCCATGAAGATCAGTTTTTGGCAATCTTTTTTTTCTGATGCACACCTTTACCTTGGTTTGAAGTCTGTTAAAATCTGTACGTATACTTCACCTCCTTTTAATTTAGAGTTCTGTTTGCCCAGGTCATGGCTCTGCATACTCCAGAAGATGCCAGCAAGTGCATTCACATTACCTCACTCCTCAGGTCATTCAAGGGCCCTTAAGTCATTGTATCAAGGCAACCTGAAAACAGATTTACCTCTTCTGACCTCTCTAGTGCACTTCCTCAAGTTCTGCCATCTTGGGATGGTGTCCTACTGTCTCCTTTTAGAACAAAGGCTCAATTTCAGTATCTTCTGAAGTGACTGATGACTTAGCTATTTTTCATTTTTTAGTGTGTTTTCAAATAGATATGCAAGATATCAGTAACATTGCACTGACAGACTTCTCTCTTCACCTTGCCCGTGTCCCTGGTTGTCACTCCGCCTTTTCAGGCAGTGTCTAGTACTTGGCTGAAGACTCTTGGCAGCAGGAAGACAAAGACATGATGCAGATCAGTCAATTGGCAGACTTTCACAACCAGGATTTATTATGGCAGAAGGATGTAATGTTTCTTGCCCCAAATTAGCAGTGCTCAGCTCTCTGGTGGCCTAGTGCCAATTTTCGATGCGGGCTTTTGAGGCGCCACTGGCTCCTTTTACACGCCCCCTCCCCCCCCCCGCCGCAGCCGGCGCCACGTTGCCGTTACGTGTTCCTCCCTGCAGGGCAAGGCCCGTTTCCCGCCGCTGACTGAGCCAGACCAACCGGCGCAGCGCATGCCGCCAGCCGGGCGTCTCTGAAGGCCCCACCCCGTCAGGCGAGCGCTTCCGCTCCTCACGGCTGACTGGAGCGAGGCGGCCCCTGAAGCCCAGCAGCCGGGCTAGGCCCGGGCCCGGTCCCCAGCCCTGCAGCCGAGGTGACCTTCCCCAGGCCGCGACCGAAAGCTCAAACGAGCCGTTAAATTGCTGAGGCCGCGCGGGGACAACGGCGGCGCCGCGCCGCCCTCCCCCCCGCACGTTCCCGCCTGGACGTTTCCCTCCACCAATCGGAGCCGCCGTTCGGCAGGGGGGGAGGGGGTGGTGCCCGCCCCGCGCGAGGGAGGGAGGGGGCGGAGCTGGTCCCCGCCTCCGCCGCCCGGCTGCCCGTTGCCGCCCGTCCCCCGCTCCGCCCCGCCGCCGCCCGGCTGCGCCCGGTCCGCCCGGCCGGAAGGATGTGCTCCCGGAAGTTCCGGTGCTGCCGCTGTGTGGGATAAACAGTAATGGCGGAGGCGGTGGCTCTGGGAACAACGGCGGGCGCCGCGGCGGCCGCGGCCCTGGGAACATCCGCTGCAGCGGCCGCGGGAGCGACGGCCGCGGCCTTCGACTTCGCAGCCATCCCGCCACCCGTCGCGGGGCCGGGAGGAGGCGGCTGGACCAAGCAGGTCACTTGCAGGTACGCGCTGTCCGCAGCTGGGGGGGGGGTGGGGGGGTGGTCGCCCTCGCCCTTCCCCCAACCCCGCGGCCGTTTCCCTCAGCGCCGCGCCGCTCCCCTCCCCCCACGGTCACGTACGCGCAGCACGCGGCCGCAGCGCCCCCTCCCCCCCGCCCTGCCCCGCCCCGCCCCGCCCGGCGCCCTGGGGGAGGCCTGCGGTAAATTGCGCAGCTGGCCGGGCCGCGCTGCGCCCTGCGGCGGCTCCGGGCGGAAACCGGCCGCGGCGGCGGCGCTTGTGGGGGATGTAGTGCGGCGATGGCGGCGGCGGCCCGTTGCCGGAAGTACCGGCTGGCGTCGAGCGCGCTCCGGGCCTAGCCTGCCGGAGCCGGACCCGCGGGCGGGGGCGGTGCGGGCTGCGGCCTTTCTTCTGCCCCGGCCTTATGGGAGGGTGTGCCCTGCGGCTCCGCCGTGCAAATGGCGTGTGGCTGCCGTCCCCTTGCCGTGCTGGGGGTGGGGGGGGAGTTGGCGGCGTTGCTGGCTCCATGTGAGGTGCCGTGGGCCGCTATTTATTGTGTGAAAATATGCCCGCAGTGATCGGTGTGAAGGAGACTGTAGAATAGGAGTCCTGTAACTGCGTTCCAGAAAATGCGATAAAGCAGGAAATATAAAAACATTTAAGTTCTTGTCCGTTTGAATCAAAATTTAAAAATGGAAATGAATTTGTGATTGATTGATATAGCAAGAATTATTTATTAAACCAGAGAATTGGAATAGGTCATGATAGGCTGAGAAATGTGAGGAATCCTGCTACTTGTGTCACATTAAGACTCTGTATGCTGCGTCATTTTCTATTTGTATTTTCCTTCAAATTGTATAAACCTTTTATATGGGATTATGCAAATCATACTGCATGTTGTAAATCTTGCCAGATGGACTATTTTTAAACTTACACTGCTGTTCTGTTCGCAGACTGAAAGGAATATAAAACAGTTCTTGTGAATACAGAAATATATTAGTTTATATGACAGCAAGTGGTAATCTGAGATTAGCATTAAGGAGCATCTCCTGATTTTTTTATTATTATTAAATTTTTATTTAAATAAAATTGTAAATTACGTTTAATTTGGATATGTTTCTGGGCAAATAACATTCCAAGTCACTTGGAAACAAAAAGGAACACCTCTTGGGCAGAAAGCAAGAGGCTCTAGGCCTTGATGCGAGATCTGTGTCTTTTCTGCATTTTTTTCCATTTGTGCCAATAGAAGATTGAAATAGCAGTATCAAGAACCGTTGCTTGGCTTTCACAGGGAGCTTGCTTGCTGTGTTTCTCCTTTGTGCTGTTAAGTATGCCCTGCAGTATTTAAAGCATTCCTGTTAACTGTTGATCACTGTTTGCTTTGGTTAATGCACTGTTAACGTGTCCATTTGAGAAGCACGGTTTCTCAGCTCTCTCCGAGTGCTTCTGCATACAGAGAGTTTTGCCTGTGAATAACCGGGTTAATATTTGATGCATAGCAGTTAAACGTAGGCCAGTGATGAGGAAATGCCCGGGAATGATGCTTAGCTCAGCTTTTAAGTGAGCTGCAAGGGTATAGGTTAGTGCTCCCTCTACATAGATTGCCTCATTATTTCTGAAGATTGAAAGGCTCAATTAGGTGAAGTGGTTTGGTGAGAGAGAGAGAGAGAGATATATTACACACACATATGTTTTTCTCAGGTAGCAGACACATTCAATCAATTTATTGAAGACAGTGACTGCCGTAGTACAGAAGCAGTCACGTTCAGCAGTGTCATGCAGTGCAGTGAGTCTGTCTAATAAATATATTTATTTAGACACTCAGGACTAGTGGAAAGTTAAAGCTACTCTTTTGTAATGGTTAATGTCATTTAACGTGAGCTTAAACAAAAATGAGGTCTCAGCTTTGGACCTAATGAACCTCCCCGTTCTTTGTTCTTTTTGACTAATCCTCCCAGTTATCCCACTGCTTGCTTGCTTATTTACTTGTTTATTTTTAGTGGGTCATTCAAGTTGTAGACAGACTAGCTTTCCTCAGACTTTAAAGTGAAATTAACAGTTTCGACTTGAACTTCTGGGAATGTGTGGTAAGAATGTTGTCTTTCTAAGTTTGGTTTCAATAGGATGTATTAATAGTCAAGAAAATGTATTTCTTGGTATTAAATCGTGTTTTACCTTTGTAAAAGAGCTTGAGGATTTAACTGTGAGATGAAGGAGTTGAATTTCAAAATGCAGGTTTTTAATATAGTAGGTAGAGCAGTTTCTGTTTTGAGTAACACCGCACAATTCTATTTGTTTATAGGCTTTATTTACTTGAATCATCATATGGGTGACAGTAAATGCTGCCTGAAAAACTTCTGGGAGATAGTGGTCTCTTCACACTCCATGGTTGGTGAAGGAATACTGCTCTTTTATCAGAACTGGAAGTTTTAGAATTGGTAGAGTAAGTTCCTGCTACTCCTTTCAATACCTACCATGATAAATTGGTTGGCTAATCAGTTTTATTATGCCAACGTGACATCCTTGGGATGGATGATTGATATTTCAGAGTGAGAGACACAATGACTAAGATGAAGGACTTTGATTTCTCCTAGACATCTACTTCTGCAGATGCTACCCTTCTGCTTTTCTTGCAACTAAAGTTTAGAAGTCTCAGGGTGAAATGTAGGAATTCATCATGTTCCTTAAGAGATGATGAAAAATAATTTACTTGGGTTGCCTCTATGGTTTAGCAGTTTTCAAGGCTTTTGTGGTGTGTAATAATTTATAATCTTTTAATCTGGAATAAACCACAGGGGAATAAAACTAATTCATAACTACTTTTTATTTAATATTCTGATCCTTTTGTTATTGATATGTTTGAAGTAAGAAAAAGAATGGCGGTCCTTACCAAGCTTCTCAGTCCTTCCAGTTTCAGATGGATACGTGGTTTTATTGAGCAGTGGTATAGCCAACAAAGACTTGACACTGTTAGCTCCAGGTATTTATGTTCTCCAGATGTCATGCAATAAAAGTTAAGGTCATCAAGTTGATGTAAATAGATTACATTTCACTTGTTTGTTTAATAACTGAACATAAATAAAACCCTTAGCAACTAATTGGTGTATTTTGAGAGTTGTCTACATGTTTGTATCTGTGGTGGTTTTTTTGAAAACCTAGATCAGGTATTTATCTATCTTCTAATGTGAAGAATCTGATTGGTAAAGTATGCCTCCTTAATTCAGTGCAGCACTAATGGTAAGGTGTGGAGCGCAAACCTCTTAACAACCTGCTTGTATTGCCTCTTTTTTAGCTGGTCTGTTCTGGATCCCCCAATAGCTTCTTGCTGAAGGAGGTTATGGAGAAGAAGGAAAAAGGAGATAAATGCAATTAAGACCTACTTTTTTTCTTTTCCTTTTTCTTAAGGTTACTAACTCATGTCGAATTTCATCAGCCAGTCACGTGGCTGAACGCCCACGTGCTGTGCTAGATCAGCATGCCTGGCCTCTTCCCCGCTACCTTCTTCCCTGGGAATTCTCAGTCTCTGTATGGCACCTGAAGAAGCTAATGAATGCAGTTGGCTATTATCCTGAGGTTCCCTGTCTGCCAGTCATGGCAACGTCTCTATTTTTGAAGGAGGTCTGTTGCTGGGTGTGACATTGTATTTCAGCAAAACCAGTAGTTTAATAAACAAAATGGGGTTACCTGAAAGCAGAATTAAGTGGACCTGAAGTAAAGAACAAACCACACCTGAAAAAGCAAACTCATTGCAGGCCGCAAAAGCAATGGAAAGACATATTGCACATTGATTTCACTAATAGGATTACAGGGGTAAAGACTTAATATATAGAAGGAAGCATCTGAAAGAAGCTAGTATGTGTTCAGGATTTTAGACTGCAGTTATTTGTGTTTAACACTGCATTGTCTTTTTGATAAAGGCATTGCAAATTCTTTTTCTCTAGCTTATGTCAAGTAATAGAAGTAATATTCTAGCAGTGGAAAACAAAATTTTCAGGAGATTATTCTACTTTAAAGCATCATGGAAATCAAGATCATTGAAACCTGGATAAACTTGAAACTCTTAAGTATTCTAGTAAATTAATTGTAGCACTTGTAATGTCTGACCTGTCTCCAGTGGTTCGAGTTCCAGGGAGTTGGAGACATGATTAGCTTTATGGCCTTGGGCAACTGTTTTCTCTATACCTTTCCAAAAAATGCCCGCTGTATCTTGTCTACAACTTGAGACTTTTGGATGTGCAAAGCCTGATTTCTATGACCTTTTTTTAAGTACCCCATGAAAATTAGGATATGCTATTTTGATCAAGGCATCCATAACTAGACATGAGTTGAAACATTTTTCAGTGATAAAATGCCAGCGCAGGCAGTTACTACTTCTGGGTGGTTGTTCCGTGTGTTGGTATCACTCATGTTTTGTACAGTCATGCAATGAACTGAACTGGGGAGATGATCTGGGTTTGGACCCCGATGAGTTCTCTGGTCTGGTTCCCCATGCAGCCTCACCAAATTGCGCTAGTATATCTGAATAGGAAAGAGAGCATTGCTGCCAGAATAAGTGCTTTTTGGATGACAGCATCATAGACACTTGGAAAAAATCCAGTTATATATTTATCTTAATCCAGTTTGACTTTTTCAGATGAAATTACATGTATTCTCTGGGTACTTGACAAAATGCAAATTTCAGGTATCCTTCTACGTGTCACTGAGTGAGGCAGGTAACTCATGTATTTCTCAGTTTTAAGGATCCTTTTTTCCTGTAACCAGAAACAAGAGGCTGGTGTTGCTGTTGTGTAAAGTTACAGTTAAATTGAATACTCTCTGTATGTAAAGACGCTCTCCGACGGAAGTTTTGTTACCTTTCACCAAAAGCAATGCACTCTGTTTATTTTTTGACATTACCAAACCATATTTTAGCCAAACACACCAATTTCATATATAAAATGTTAAATTCTTTGTGACCTTAAAGTACAAAATCTTAGCTCTTGGTGAGGGGGAAGGGGAAAATTTGGTGTAATCCTTAGAAATACATTTTTCTCTCCTCCCACTCCAGCCTTCTTGTTTGAATGATGCTGAGTTTGCTGCGTAGGATTGCAGGCCTTTAAGTGATGTGTGAATTAAATTGAGTTTGTGAGTGTTTCAGGTTTGGGTTTTTTTCCCTTTATAGCCTACCATCTTGATGTAATGAATTGTGACAACTTTCAGAATTACACAGAATCTGTATTTGCAGAGGATTTTCTAACATAAGCTGGGAAAGAAGGAACGGGACTTGGAGCTCCATTTTCTCTGTCTAACAAGCAGTGGGACAGCCTGATTTTGAGGCTTACATATTTAAGATAAGTTGTGTTGATCAAGTACTTTCTAACAGAAGTCCTCACTTCACGCTGGTGCTTTTCTCTTAGTCACTTATCTCAGCCGTTGTGGTGTCCCAACACTTTGTTGGCTTAAGTAGCAGTGGGGCTGAACAGTGATCCGATCTACGTTAAAAATAACCATGGGGGCAGCAAAAGGAATGTCACGCTACATCTGAAGCCATTTCCTGATCTGAGTCAGCAGGTGGCTATGAAATTGCATGCCCCAGCACATGGGGGAAGCAATGCTGTGTGGAAATAAGCAAAGGGTGGAGATAACAGTTGTTAAAGAACAAACATTTAACAACCTGAATTATTTTTTACCCTATTGCTGTGACTCCCATTTCTTAAAAGCAAGCCAGAAATTCCAGTTACGTTCTGGTTCCACGAGTTCATGGGTTGTTGGGTTTTTTTGGCTTTGAGGTGGGTTAGTTTGTGGGTGGGTTGTGGTGGTGTGTTGATGTGTGTGGGTCATCTCTAGGGAGAATATCCTGCAGAGCTTCATCTTGGTCTTATACCACTTATTTTTATGTAGGACCACATTTCTTATCTGGTTACTATGCAGCTACAGTGTACAGGCAGGTGGTTGTCTTCAGTGTGAATTGCAGCCTGATGGCAAGTGTCAGATGGTGGTTTATAAAACCACTTTAGATTTTTCTGTTCTTTGTACCTTGAATACACCATTAGTTTTGCATGTGGAGGATTACCAGCCCTCTTAAGACTCACCTCAGGTTTTAATATATCCCTAGTACTGGATTACAAATGTAGCTCTGCTTATGTCATTTGGTGAATTGTTCACTTTGATTTGTCTGACTTCTTAAAAATACAGCAGACTAAGTACCTATGCAGAAGTTCATGCAATTCAACAACTTGACACCTTTAAGTTTAGGAATATCAACTTGGATGTGCTGGTTTGTGAAGAGCTGTCCTAATCTTAGTTTGGGCTGCTGAAAGATGATCCTTCTGTCTCCTGTGCTGGCTATGTGGCTGCGCAGTCAGCTGGGTTGAAGGACCTGATTCTGCTGGCTGCCTAAGTGTGGTAGTACCAACGCAAAGCGGTGGAAGTGTGTGCAACAGGAGGAGGGCAGGGCTGCCCCTTTCAGCAGCAAGATGGGCTTAGAAGGGTATAATCTGCTGCTTAATCTTCCCTCAAGTGGTGTTTTGTATGAGACCTAAACCCCAACAAATTTTCTTGTTTACCAGGTCTTAAAATTTTCCAATGAGTTCAAAGTTTGCAACTTGGTATCTGGGGGCCAATGCTTCTTTTTCTAGACTGAAGTGTTGGTAAACGTGTTGATGGATTTAGATCTTGCATAGGTTTGGAGTTTTTTGGTTTTGTTTGTTTGGGGGTGCTTTGGGGTTTTTTGTATGGTGGGTTTTTCCTTTCTTGGCTAATAATTCTACGTGGATTGAGAAAGATGTACTTAAACTTGTATGTTCAGTTGTGGTTTTGATGTGAACATACTGAGTCTGAACAGTTACAGTGAATTTAAAGAAGCTTGTGTCTTCTAGGTTAAAATTTAAAACAGTTTGAAAATGACTGTTCAGTTTTCTTGAATAGCTGAATTTGAGGATGCTCAATTAAACTTGCATTATTTAACATGCTAAATTTTAGTAAACTGTCCTCAAAAGCTTTGAAACTACAATTCTTTCAAGACAGGCGGCACAGTATTGAAGCAGGGTGCTTCTACTGATTATTTGGCTCGTATGGCAAAAACTAATGTGTATGTTTTGTCAGATGTAATTATCCATCACAAACATGTTTTGCATTCTTGGAGAGGAAATTACTTCTGACTGAATTATTTACAAATTCAAAATAGATTTAAGCCCTTGGAAACTTGTTCAGGGTGTGGCTGATGTTGATTTTTGGATTCAGTGGTGGGCTGCTCTGAGGTTTTTGTTGGTCTCGGAACACAGGAGCTACAAGTAAAACTTTGTCCCCATCTACTTTGTCCAAGACTCTTTCCTCTCTGTGTCATAGCCCAGGATAAGGTTTGCTTTGCAGGATTTTTTTCAGGCTTTTGTAAGCATAAGTCCCTAAATGTGCAGTTCACTGAATAGCTAATGCTTCATCTTTTCTCAGGTGTTCTTATTTGTATGTTTATACTAGGACATGGTCCCATGAGTTGTTAGTGGTGTTCTTAATTCAGCATACCTTGATTTATGGAATAACTCATCATCCAAATACTTTGTTTACAGCTTCAGTGCTTCTCCTTAATTTACGATAATCTTCTGTCTTATAGATACTTCATGCATGGAGTTTGCAAGGAAGGAGACAACTGTCGCTACTCCCATGACCTCTCCACTAGTCAGTCTGCCATGGTGTGCAGGTATTATCAGCGAGGATGCTGTGCTTACGGAGATCGTTGCAGGTAAAGAAATGCCGTTGACCATCCTGCCAGGGGAGTAATTTCACTCCAAGTCCCTGAGTAGAGAGCTCACAGAAAGGCAGTAAAGCTTAAAGTGTTTGCCTCTTTCGTTGCAACTTCAGAAATTTAAAAAAAATAGCTTCTTTTCACAAACTGCCTTCTTTTGCTGAATACTATAGTGTTTGCTTTGCTATGGAAATAAATAAGCAAAGGCAAGGAAAGAAGAGAACTGTTTTTCACAAAAGTGCTAGTTCTCAGGGTGTGTGGGTTTTGTTTGTTTGTTAATAACGTGAATAGATGAATTAATTGAAATCTGAGACTACATTCAGACTAGCTGAACTGATGGAACCGCGTTACATTTCGTAAGTGATCATAAAAGCCTGAACGGGTAAGAATTGGTTTTTTTTCCGAATTGTGTGTGTCTCTTCAGGAATTGCTACTCTGACACTTAAAACTGCCATTTTGGAAAACTAACTGGAGTGTAGTCTTGTAGGTTCTAAAATTTTGCATGTACAAAATGGCCCTACGTTATGAAAACATAGTATGACTTAACCTATACCCCTGAAATTTTTAAAAAGAAAAAAAAAAGTGTGAAGAAAGGAAACGGATGCTTTCCTGGTGCAGCAAAGCTTTACACAGGCTTAGGGGTGTTTCCATCATCTTAAGTTCACTTTATTAAAATTTATCCGGAGTTTTAATATTCTGTCTTGTTGCAGCTCTAATGCATGATTAAATATTTGCATCATGACTTCATATGGTAGTTCATAGTTAGCTTTACTTTCACGTTTAATATATGGTTGCTATGTATAAGAACAGTAACAAAAATAAGCCTCTCTGTAGCCTTCTATCTGCCAGTGTTGCTTTCTTGATCATGTAGATCAGTGATCTCCAAACTTTTGATCATGTACCCCATCAGTGAAAAATTTTTGAGTGCCCTTCCAATATAGATATATTTATTTATAGGTTATATGTATCTACTGCTGTACTAATATATAATGGACATTATAAAACCTACACAAAAATCAGAATTTATAAAAGGATGTAATAAAGATGAAATAAACAATATTTTATAAATATTTTAACAATCCAAATCTGCTCTTGCTTTCACTAAAAGCCTTATTAGTAATAATATTTTTTTACTGACAGTAGTGTTGATTGAATATGCTTCATTGTTTTTTAAAATCTTAGTTTAGCATTTTGTAATACGGTGATTTGAAGGTCTCGTTCTAAGTTCAGTTTATTTCAGTACTTAGTTTTAATGGCTGTCATAACTGAAAAAGATGTTTCAAAAAGATACATAGATCCAAAAGGAAGAAGTGTATTGTTGGCCGCACTTACTAATGCGTGATAATAATTTTTCAATCCTATCCACCAATTATGCAAAGATTTTAATTAAAATTTGGCTAGTAAATCTCCATCTTCCCTGATGTCAATAGGCTGTTCTTGCAGACTAATTGGAAGGTGTTGCATTTTTGTATTTTTAACAAATGGGTCCAAAACCCACTGAACCTCTTTGAAAGATTTTTAAACACGGTAGAGAATTCTGTTTCCAATTTTTTTTAAGTGTACAAGCTATGAGAGTTTTTTATAGTTGACACACTTGCATCGTTTTTGGCAACAAAATCACATAATGGTGGAAATGTTTTGGAACAGCCGTTTTCAAAATGTTGTCTCCATATCGCAAGTTTCTTTCAAAAAGCAGTTGCTTGTTCTTAAAATGTTGTATTTACCTTGAAGGGACAGATGGAGTTTGTTTATTTTTTTGAAAATACCTGCTAGGTAGCATACTACTGATGGTGACTTGTCATAACGGAAAAGGTCAGCAAATTTGGAACACTTGTCTTTTTTGTGAAAGAAAAATGCATAACTCATCTTTAACAACTCTTAAGTGCTTTACCATGAGATAACCTGCAAACCTCTGTGTGGTACAGAAGATTTTCATGGTCGCTTTCCATCTCATATCAAAGTGTTGTAAAGATTTGACTATTCAAAGGTCTTGTTTTTATAAAATTAACCATATTGATGACACTGTAGCACTTCATGTGCTTCTGGCTCTGTCTTTGCTACAGTATCTTGCTTATGAACGATGCAGTGAATGAATTTCTGGTGTGGTGTTATCTCTTTATATTCTGTGTGCTATTCCAGCACCCTGGAATCTTTTTTTTTATTCTAATCAAAGCAGCAGCTCCATTGGTGGTTACACTTGCACAGTTTTTCCATAAAACATTGTTTTTATTAAAGTAGTCATTTACTGTTGAGAATACATCTCCTCCAGTACATCTTTTTGTCTTTGTTAAAGAAGTCATTTGTTGAGCCTATATCTCTTCTGGTACATCTTTTCTTTAGTGGCTCACAAAAAGTAGTTCTTCATGTACTTCCTTATTGAAACAGCATCTAGCAAATATCATAAACTGAGACATGTTAGAAACATCTGTACTTTCATCCAGCTGTACAGCAAACTTCCCACACTGCGAAATTTGTTCCAATACTTGTTTCTTCAGATCTTCAGCAGTGTCTCCTATGTGTTTCCCAACAGTATTTGCTGACAAACGAATGTGTTTTACTTTGTCACCATATTGTTTTCCATGCGTTATTTCAGTCATTTTTACCACAGCAGGAAGAATAAGTGCTCCAATGGTATGTGGCTTTTTGTCTTTCGCTGTTATGCAAGAAGCCTCAAAAGAGGCTTCTAAACATCTATTGTGAAGTTTTGTGAAGTACTGGATTGAGTATTGCATGACTTGAAACATCTCTCAAAAAAATTGTAGAGGTTTGTCTTCATGTTCTGGACGTTTAGACTTTAAATGTCTTGCTAACTGTGATGGCTTCATACAATCATTAGCTAGTATCTTAAGGCACAACATACACTGAGGGCAAGGTTTGCCATTAATAATAGTGGATGTACATCCATATTTCAAAGTCGTCTTGGTAGTCTTCATTCCGGCCCCTCCCCTTCACCCCCAAGTTCTTGTCAGATCTGATTAGGTTTGCATTGTCTTTACTTTGTAATGTGGCTGCTGAAGAGCTCATAGTAGGAGTAGAAGAAGTGTTAGCTCTCACATTTTCTTGTTGTTTGCTTTTGCTCACATTATCAGTATTGCCTTCAGTCCGTGGTTTATTTGCAGGAATCTTTTTAAGCCACTTGTTTGCTTTGTCAGGGTTAGTTTAGGTAAAACAAGATAATATAATCTGTCAATCCATTTAATTGGGCACAAGCAACCTGCAATGTGTTGCAATATGCTGAAAGTGAGCGAACAAGTGAGGGTGCCACCGTCAACCCCGCTGTGTGATGGAACACCCGCTCCTCCTTCAGGCCACCTCACGCATACCATACCTTGGACCCTCTGACATATGGACCGAGTGAGGACATTGCCATTAATCTGTATGTTAAATATTAGTGAAACTTAATTTCTCATTTTTTAGGAAAAAAAAACCGATAAGAAGTTCTAGTATTTTCTTCCTGCACTCCAGTGGGTTGTTTTGTGCACCCCCTAGGGTGCATGCATACTACTTTGGAGGCTACTGATGTAGAGGTCTGAAGGCTTGACTTTTAAATTTGTGCTTCATAGCTTCCTCAGGATTTCAAAGCTGACATTTGGTTGGGAGCATCTCTTTAATATGCAAGAACTGTGACACTCTGTTGTTTTTCAATCTGACACAAGGTAAATGAATCACAGTTGCTTAAAAGTTTTGTATGATCTCCAAAAATTCCCTTTCTTTGTCCTTGAAATTAGTCAGCAAATATCTAAGACTTCAAAGGTACAACCTGTAATTTCTTTTCCCATGTAGTCTACTAGTTGCTGAAAGACAGATTTTTGAGGGAAATGGCACTTTCCTGTTGCTTGTGGGTGGTAGGGATAAAAGTGTTCTGAGCATCATTTTCCACAGTAAGTTGAAAGAGGCATTAGAAAAAACTACTAAAATTCAATATAAAATCTGAACGAGGCAAGATGCTCAGATACAGAAAGAATCATTTATGTTGGTGGGATTCTCTGGAGCTGTGCTGAAGGTAAAGCCAGCTTAGGGCAGGTTGCCCAAGGCATTGTCCAGTCACCTTCTGATTTTCTTCAAGGATGAAGATTGTGCAGCCTCTCTGGGCACCTGTTCCAGTATTTGACTACTCTCACAGTGAATTTTTTTTCCTAATACCTAATTGTAACTTGCCATTTTGGACTTTGTCTACTGGCCATCATCCTATTGCTGCACCTCTGAGAAGACTCTGGCTGCACCTTTCCTGTGGCTTCCCATGATGTAGTTGAAGAAGGCAGTATCTGCCCTTAGTCTTGTCTTTTTAAAGCTCAATGAACTAATTTATCTCATTCAGTAATACTAGAGGTGCATAATAGGTACGTGACCGGTTTTGGACATAATTGAAGTTCATTTTATGTACGTTAAGAAAGAACTGTGCGTGCTGCTCCATTTCCTCCAAAATCATGGAGTACTTTCTGTTTCCTTAAGCAGTGCTGACAGATGGCACAAGTGGAAGCACGTCTCTATAAAGGGTCATCAGCGACTTTCTCTTCCAAGCAATTTCTAGGTCCTTCTTCAGAATAGCATGTTTAGATCTTAATCAGTTTATTTCTAATCTCTTGGGCTGCTTTATGGAGGTGTATTTTTTTTTGTGAAAAGTTGACATGATGTGTTTTAACTTTTTAGATATGAACATACCAAGCCACTGAAAGAGGAAGAAGAGCCTGATGTGAATCCAGATGCAAAAATTTATCCCTCAGTATCCTCAGACTTCGCATTGCTCCCTGAAACAGTTGAAGAAATTATTGCTGAGATAGAAGATGAAAATATAGATCTGGCAGCTGCAGGAGTAGGTGCTGAAGACTGGGCGAATGCTGTAGAGTTTGTCCCTGGTCAGCCATACTGTGGACGTGGTAAGCTGATCATGAGATAACAGTAAATTTCTGTCATGAGTCAACAATTTATATGTAGTGCATTTATTTTAATGCTTTTGGTTTTGTTGAGTACAGCTATTTATATTTATTAATCACTTCAAGTCATCTATCCTTAAGTTACGCTTGAATTTTCTGATGTGAATAGTCACACCGTTCCACATCAGTTACCACTGCTGTCCTGATGTTCTGAAACCAGATATACTTAAAGACAGTCTCTGCATAACTGGCTTCCTCTTGTTACGGCTCTGAATGACTTGGTGAATCTCTTTCTTTGAAGTTCAGTTTGCATATGTGATGGGAGAAGAAAATACTGGTGATGCAATTAGTATCACTACTTTGGAAAGATAACTTGCTGCCTTTGGGTTGGGGGGGGGGGGGGGGGTGTTTGAGGGGGGAGGCTGCAATATTTTAAAGGTTTTCCAGTGGAGGTACAGATTCTTGTAGAATGAATTGAAGCCTAATGCTTGCTTTCATGAATCCCATGGCAATTCAGACCAGAGGCTGAAAATCACTTATTCTAGTTACCTTTCTGAGACCTGACTTCCTAATACCGTGACAGCTCATGTTGAGAATGAGATTGAAGAAGCTCATCATATGGGACCAGACCACTTAAGGACCATACTTGGCATCTGCTTTCCCTGCAGAAAGATAGCACAAAGACTTAAGTGAAAAGTAGGCTGAATGTGTTTACTTCAGCATAATTTCTAATTTAGCTCTCTAAAACAAGGCTTATGGCCATGAGTACTCAAACAACTGTTTGAATCCAAAACAGACACCTTGTGTCCAGAAGAGTTTGAAGTTGTCATACAGTGCTCAGATTATACTACTTTGTCTCCACAGCACTACTCAGATTCTCGGATCTGAGAAGAGAATTACCTTCTCAATGTTACAGGGTGCTGCTGGAGCCTGCTCTGATCTGCTTTGAGGAAGGGAATGCTCAAGCAGCATTAACATTTTGCTAGCATTGTTGAGAAGTTTGATTATGGAATTGTTTGGTTTATCTGTGACTTGGGTACGGTCCAAAGGAATGAAAACTTGTCTTCCACCTTTTAATATGTCACCTTATTGCCAGAAAAGATAGAGCTTCTATGCTCATTGAGACAAAGGATCCCTTTTTTTAATCTTTTAATGAAAATAAAATCATGTAGATTGGAAGGGACCTCTAGATTTCATCCAGTTCATTTCCTGCTCAAAGCAGGGTCAGCTATGTCAGGTTGCCAGGGGATTTGTTTAGTTGAATATCTGTCCTCAGAGATGTTCAAAACGCCATAACTTCTGGGCAACCTTTGCAGTGTCTGACTTCTTTCACAAGCAAAAAATCTTTCCTAGTATGTAATTGGATTTTTCGCTGCCTCGGCTTGCCTTCTGTCTCTTGTCCTGTGCACATCTGAGAAGAGCCTGGCTCTGTGGTTTTGGTTTCGTTTGTTTTTTTCTCTTAAGTAGTTGAAGATGGCAGTCGAATTGCTTAAGCTGAACAAGTCCAGCTTCCTCAGTCTCTTTTCATGTGCTTCAGTCCCTTTAATGGCTGGGTGGCCCTCCACTGGAATCAATTCATTGCTAGTTGGAACAGCCAGAGATCTTTTAAATACAGCTATTCCTTATAGGAGAGCTGGTGCTTTCTCCTAAATTCCTGAAGTGTAAGAGCATTTCATTATACTTCTAATTCAGTTTTACTGAGGCAGTTCCTTTTTCTAGGGAGTCAGGCTTATTTTTTATGGAAACTTGTGGGTGCCACAGCGCAAGTTAAATAACATTCTCTTCTCTGAATCTTGTTCCAAATTCTCTGTTTTGTATCCTTTGAAACTTGTTGTATTTTAATGTACAAACATGGTCAGCTGTTTCTGTTCTGAACAGTGCTACGTGATGCTAATTTCCATGATGACTTCTTTAAAGCTGCGTTTTAAAAACTTTTCTGAAGCCACTGTCTTTATTAAGCTATAAAAATGAAGAACCTTGCTGTAGTGATCAGGAAGATGTGTGCAGTGTGTTCCACAGTGCATACTTTAAAGCCTTACAGATTATTCTTGTCAAATTCCAGGAGAAATGTACAGATACTTGGAGACTTTAAAATGGAATCTGTTTCTCAAGATTAGCTAGAAGCCTGTGTGTGTTAAATTGTCTTACAAATGCTGAAGATTCAGGGTTAGAAGTTTAACCATTCATGGTTTGGGCTACAATGCTCATCTTTTACTATGAGACAAGACATGCTGCTAGTGCAGATGATTCTCTGCTTTGGGACTAAACCTGATATCTTGAAGATGACCTCAGGGTCTAGCAAAGACAATAGTGATGGTTCTTCAGATACTCACTTGTTTGATGTACAGATGCACCACATTTCCATATTTGTTCTGCTGCTACTGCTGCTAGGTGTTCTGGAATAACTGAGAGAGAGTAGAAAGGCAGAAGTATAAGAAACACTGAATTGGGTGGCTGTTTCCTGCTGCTACAAGATGAATGTACTTGATGCTACAAAGTGTGTCCTAGAGTGAAAGCAGGTGGTGTGTGAATTGAAGGTAACAAACTATTTTTTTCACTAGTATGAATTTAACCCTGTTGACTGTGAAATGGGCAGTGAGAAGATAGGGATTGGGTCCACCTACTGGAGAGCAGTGGTTTTGAAAACAGCAGACATAATCTTGGAGAGTAAATGTTACTCTGTGAGGGATGTTGGATTCAGAACTACTGAGGCGATGGAGTCTTGAGAGTTTCTTTAATTTTTCTTTCAGAGAGGCGGCAAAACTGTAGTAGATACAGTGGAGTAGATACAGGAGATATGCATGCAAGGCTTTAGGTGATGGAAGCTGAGATATTCAGAAGTGGAAATACTAATTTAATTTTTATTTCATAGAAATACAGCTCTCACTGAAGGGAAGTGCTGGGACAGCACAGAAGACTGGGACTGGAAAAGTAATGTCATTTACAGCATGTTTTCCCATCTCCCACCCTCTCATACTGTAGAAGTCCCCAGAGCCATTATTAAAGATTGACATTCATAGATCTGTATCTTGTTGTCCAGATGTCGAGTCACTAAGAACTGGTTGTACTTCTTTGCGCAAGGATGGTATTGTGGGCTGGAATTTAGTAGCTGTATTGTGCTTGTTGACTTAAGTTGGTGGTGGTGGTTGGTTTGTTTTAAGTAACAACTATACTTTTTCTGTGCCAAGATGTGAAGCTCTGCTCTCTCCTTTTGTGGACCAGCATAGTAAATAAATGGGTTTCTAAGTCAGTCTTTGGAGGGGTAAGACTTCAAAGCCTTTATTCTCAAAGAACCTCAAGTAATAAGTTTTTTAGGTTGGGGGTGGGGTGGGTGGGTGGGTTTGTTGGGGTTTTGTTTGTTTGTTTTTAATGAATAAAACCCTTACTGAATAAAGTTTTGACAAAAGATATCCTTGAGAGGAGTGCAGGTGACTGGAAAATTTTTCTGTTAAGAGAAGCTTCGAATGTGCCACCTCTTTCAAAGTATGCGTTTTCCAGGGATATAGGATTGCCTTAAGCAACGATCATCCTGCCAGCCCCATTGAAAGAAGTACTGTATCACTCAATTCCTTTGAAACTCAGCTGCATTTATCTGTCTAGTAGGCTTCTGCCCATCCATACTATGATCTACTAAACTCTCCTTCCTCAGTAAGGGTCAAACAAGATGTCAGAAGTCATGTGAATCAACTAGGTAAAAAATCTGTAACAGCATTAACTAGACAAAACACTGGCAAAAATGACAGTTGAGGGAATGGAAACTGACTGGTAGTTGTGATTTTTGTTACATCTTTTGGAAGTGGAGACTGTGGTTTTCAAATGAGGGGGGGTGTCGGGGGTGTTTCAATTAATAAGTACAAATTTTCCTATTGTGTTCAGCTACTCAGAAGAGTAGGCAGAGCCTACTGTATGGTTACTTGTTACTTCTCTTGATGTCAGTTCACTAGAACTCATGGGGAATAAGAGGTAAGGAAGATTTTTTGGTTGGGAATCTCTTACTGAAAAATGAGCAGGTTGACAGTTGACTTGTTATTCTGTCAATCACTTCTTTTGAAAAGTGTATTTCTAGCAAACAGACTGATCCAAGATCAGTGCAAGTGACCTCTAAAGTCAGAGATGGTTGAAGAAGCAGACTTGAATTTATTTTGAGAGCTAATATTTTCCTACACTAATCTTCAATATTTGCTTATCCCCCAAAACTGTGAGCTCTGAGAGACCTGCTTTTTCTTTTTCTCTCTATGTCCAAAAAGCTAACAGGCTGATACATGCTTATTGTAGCTCTTCTGTTCCATGGGGATGAAAACTCTGTGAGCGTGCAGCCTCTGATTCTTTTTGAGGAGGAGTCTGTCCTTTACTTTTACTGATCCAAGTAAAGGATAGTTTTTTGCTTACTTCTCCAAATCTAGTGCTCAAACGGCTTATAAAAGTTACGCTTTCTTACAGCATAGATAACCAGTAGCTGTTACAAGTGTAAAAGGTTATGTAAATGAAGTCCAGTTGCTGTTCTTCCTGGTGTTTATTCTGAATATAGTAATGCTTTGTTGTCCTCCTGTGTTTATTATATCTTCAGTTTCAAACTGACTGCTTTTGTCTTGTAACTTAGTTTATCATCCTACTTGTAATGATCTCAAAAGGCTGTTCGGCTTACAGTGACCCAGACAAGCATGTGTTCAATGTACAGGGAGAAGTGTTAAGCAGAAGCTGCCTAAACAGGGAAGAGAAACGATACAGATTTCAGTTCGATTTAGAATTAGGTAAGGGAATTTACTTAGTCAGGCTTTTGCAAAATTGATGGCTAGCTTAGAATGCAATGAAAATACCCTGAATTTCAGTTTCTTCAAGCTAGGTTTGTGTCTGACTGATAGACCAGATACCTGTTTAGGATAGAGTTTTTGGCAAATATCTAGAATAGAGCTAGTTTGGCAAGAGGTGTGGACACAGCTTTTCTATCATTCATAGAGATGCATGGGAGTCTAGAAGTGAAAGTCTATTGTTCAGACTGAACAACATGTTAGTTAACCTGCATATAAGGAACTGCTGGTGTGGTGTTTCCGTACTAGCGTTTTGTTATGCTGGATACACCTTTATTGCTTCAGTTGGGTAATTTCTGGGAAAAAGCCTGTTAACTTTAGCCAATGTAGAATTGATTCTCAAAGCAGTGAGAGATTTGTAACCCTATTTAATTGTTGCTGAACCAGAGTTTGTGTAAAAATGTACTTAAGCTGCTGAGGACTAGTGAGCTTTTTCTAGTGCGGACTTAGCCTGTAGGTGGATCTGAATCTGACTGCTGAAACCTTGATAGCTTTAGTCTTGTCTGGGTTGAAGGATGAAGTTGGTTGTGCTTTCTTGAGTGAGAAAATAACTGTTCGTTCGGGTTGAGGGTGTGTGAAACTTGGACTGAAATGAACCTTGGTTGTTTTTATTACTCTCTTTGGATAACTTGAGCAGGGTTACCCAAAGATTACTTCGCATTAAAACAATGTATTCTCACTCCCAGTGCTCCAAATCTGAATGTATTGCTTACTGTCCTTCATTTTGTTCCCAGCTGCTCCTTCCTGTGCTGAAGTACCCTTGGAGGAAATGGTGATTGAGGAAGAATACGAAAAGCAGCAAGCAGACGTGGAGATAAAGAAGGAGCTGTGCCCCTACGCTGCAGTAGGAGAATGTCGTTATGGAGAAAACTGCGTGTATATCCATGGGGATGTGTGTGATATGTGTGGACTGCAGGTCTTGCATCCAATTGATGCTGCACAGAGATCTCAGCACATAAAGGTAAGCAAACAACTGTCTGGTGTTAAACAGCTTTAAGTTATTGCTTCCTAGCTCCCCACAATCACTTGTCACTAATTCCCTTTCATTTGAAGGTGCATGCAGGTCAGGCAGTGAATGAAATTCCTGTTGTAAACTGAACTGTTTCCTGTCAGGGCCACATTCAGAAGCAGCTGGGTTTCCTTATCTGTGCTGGGAGAGCAGTCTGCTTAAAGATACTAAAGCTTTGTTCTTTGCCTAGTAAAACTGGATGGTCTTTTAGATTGCCTTTCTCATGTTTAAAAGCAGTATCTGAAGAAAGGAATTTGAACTCTGAATTGATTGTTCCCCACTATCTGAGCAATTTTTTTTCTTTTTTTTTTTAGGATAAAGATTTTTCAGCTTAATTGTACTCCATTCATTATGTAAAACAGCAGAGTAAAACTGAGCTTAAAAACCTGCTTAGAGTTCACCAGGTGACCAGTTGTCTCTGTAGTCGTTTTTTTGTCTCTCCTTTTCAGTCTTGCATTGAAGCTCACGAGAAGGACATGGAGCTTTCATTTGCCGTCCAGCGTAGTAAAGACATGGTGTGCGGGATATGCATGGAGGTGGTGTATGAGAAAGCTAATCCTAGTGAGCGCCGCTTTGGGATCCTCTCCAACTGCAGCCACACTTACTGTCTCAAGTGCATCCGCAAGTGGAGGAGTGCTAAACAATTTGAAAGCAAGATTATAAAGTGAGGCACTTTCCCATTTCGATTGTGCTTTGTTACTATGGAAGAACTTAGTAACTTGTGACAACTTGCAACAGACTTCCAGATGCAGAGTGCACAGAGACTGCATTTAATGCACACTAACTTTAGTTTGGAAGTGAAACAATTGTTAGGGATAACATTTACACTCTGATTTGGTTAATATGGATTAAGTTCGCAAAACTCACTTAATGGTAGAAAATAACTTTCATTTATTTAGTAGCATGTTGTCCAATGGTTACTGTTTACGTCTTGGACACCCAGCCAGGAATCTGAAAACAGATTAACCAGTTCAGAATGTATGCTTAATTCATTACCGCCCTAGTTCCTTAATCAGTTGACAAAACATTTCTCCATTTAAAGGCTGTTCTAAAAAAGAAAAAACAAAGTTCCAATCAAATAAATACAGAAATCAAACCAAAATAAATTTATTTAATTGTAAAGAAAAAGGAGTCTGTGTGAAGTGTTTTTTCAAGCCTTTCTGAGACAAGCTGACCAGCTGCCATTGCCATTGAGTTCTTGAAGAAGAGGGTTTAGCTTATCTTCATGTGTAAGAGAGAATCTAGATTGAAAAGCCCATACAGCAAGTGTGTGGGTATAATACATCTTTAAAGATGGATATATGCCATGACTTGTTATATAGGAGAGAGAGCGCCCTGCAATGTGGAATTTTGCAGCACAGTCTGTTCATTCCCCAGGTCCTGCCCAGAATGTCGGATCACATCTAACTTTGTCATTCCAAGTGAGTACTGGGTGGAGGAGAAGGAAGAGAAGCAGAAACTCATTCAGAAATACAAGGAGGCAATGAGGTATGAGCACTGCAGCCTTTTGTCAAGTTGAGACTGCAGAGATAAAGGCACACCTGGAGAAGAAGGGTGTTGATGTAAAGCCCTCTCGCACCTCCTTTCCACCACCACGTGTGAAGTGCGTCCTTACCTATCTGCCCACAGATGCATGCACCCACACAGTCGCAAAGCTATTCTTATGTTCTTTGACCTCAATCTTTCCCTTCCGTACACAAAACGCTGATGGTGTAGCCGTAAGGTAGTATGAGCTTGTGCACTGCAAGCCATCAGTGTTCCTATGCATGCATCGACCCACACACGTTGTGTAATACGCTATTTCTGCGTGTAGGTGTTATACTGACAAAATACCTTCAGCTCCAAATGGTACCTGAGATCCTTTTGGACTACAGGTAAATGCAATTCTGAAGTCTGGTTGGGGTCTGCTGTGAGTAAGGGTTGCGATATTTTCCTTTCCAGCAACAAGCCATGCAGGTATTTTGACGAAGGCCGTGGGAGCTGTCCATTTGGAGGGAACTGTTTTTACAAACATGCATATCCTGATGGCCGCCGAGAGGAGCCACAGAGACCCAAAGTGGGAACATCAAGTAGATACCGGGTCAGTGCTGCTGTTTTTTGTCGTTTCCACACAGAGAGAGCACAAGGGGAGTGTGCATTAAATCAGCTGCCTTGAGAACAGGGAAATGTTCGCTCTTTTTTTACTTCTGATAGAGCTCTGTAATGGTGAATTTGAAGGAGGCGGTGGTCTAAAGTTTGTGAATGCTGGAGGCCAAGATGGAAAGAGTGACTTTTAAAAACTTTCCTAGTACACCAGCATACTGAAGTAGAAATGTTGGGCAGCATTAATAGGGGTGTGTAAGGGTAAATTCTACTGGAGGTCAGTATCTCCCTGAATGAGAAAACGTGGTTTCTTGCATGTCGGAAAGCATGCCGGGGGCTGAACTTTGTCAGCCTCTGGGAAGACTCCTACCTTGTACCGCTTGGTCACCTGGGGAAATACTTGTGTTCCACTTGCAGGCCCAGCGGAGGAATCGGTTCTGGGAGTTCATCGAGGAGCGAGAGAATGGTGATCCGTTCGAGACCGACGAGGATGAGGTGGTGACCTTTGAGCTTGGTGAGATGTTGCTTATGCTGTTGGCAGCAGGAGGTGACGATGAGCTAACAGATTCCGAGGACGAGTGGGACTTGTTTCATGATGAGCTGGAAGATTATTATGATTTGGATCTATAGCACCTGTCAGTGGAGTGTGGACTGTTGTCTTGGCTTCAGGCAGTAGCTATTACCTGTGGTGTTGTGGCAGTGCCTGTGTTTCTCCTAGGCAGGCCGATCAATTCCAGGTGCTGTTGTAATAACTTTTACCCAGGGTCTGTCTCTTCCCATCCCCTCCCACCCCAGGAGTGTTGTTTTTCCTCTGTTTAAACAAATAACAAGAAATAAATCTTTAAAATGTTAGTTTTTGTAAAAATGAATTTAACTGTCAAACAGTTAGCTTAGGTTTGTTGCTTCATCTGTGTACCCAACAGAGTTCACCCAGTTCCAGGGTTAAAGTGTTTACAGGACTTCCACACTCATTTTGAAGAGCCCAGATACAGAAATGAGCAGTGGCCATGCAGTGGGGATGTAAATTGGCTGATGGCCTTTTTTCTGTCTTTGTACCAATATTTCTGACTTCAGGCCAGATACAAATACTCTCTTTCTGGCGTCAGCTCCGTTCCAGCCCCCTCATGTACACGTCTTCATTTGTGATTTTGGTCTCTTGTTTACTTGCACATTACTATTACTACTGTGTAACCAGAACCAGGTGTGAACGTTCTGGGTTTTTACTGTGTTTAGCATGAAAGGAAAATGTCTTTGTGAAAGGAGAACTCTCTATGTGTATATACAGATAAATGTAGAGTTGGACCTCAAGGATGGGGAGACTCTGTGTAAGTTAAAAATAACAAAACCATCTTTCATCCCCTCTTGGTGCATGAAGTCTAGCCTCCAATTGGACATGAAACTGGTTTAGTGGTCTCAGCTCAGTCTGGCAGTGATCTTAACTATCGCTTAACTTAATAGATGGCACTCCCTAACACACCAGCTCTCTTTCATGCGTACGATTAGGGTTGTCCAGGAGCAGAAATCCGGTTAGCCAAGGTGGGGTCGGAGGAACACCAGAGAGGCCCCTTTAGCTTTATTGCTCTGTAAGTTTTAGAACTTGGTGTAACCACTTAAGCCGTGAGCTTCGCTAGGAAATCGCTGTGCCTCTCAGCTGGTTTGAGGTACGCGTGCCTCTCAGCATCTGAGTTGGGCAGGTTGCCTGGTAAAGCTGCTCAGCTTATGTGAGTTACTGCTTACAAAGGCAGTCATGCAGTTTCTGGCCGTAATATGCATTGAGAAATTACTTTGCCACCAAAGCCCCAGCACAGGAATTTTAACCTCGCATTACATTATTGCTGTTTTTTATTGACTTGTGGATGCCCCGTGATCTGTTCTCCTGCTGCTCTTGTCCCCTAGACTGCCTCTCCTTTCACTTTTAAATGGAATGAGAAATTGTTCTGAGGTCTATAACGTATTGTTTTGCAGCTGCCTTTTGTAAGAAGCACTTTTCCCAAATAAAAAAAAACCAAAAAAATGAAACAAGATGTCTGTCTGTTCTTTTAAGTTTGAAGCTTCTGTGTTTCAGCTTGATTATTTTTGTGTGTGTGTTTCTGTAAATATAAAGGCAGTTGTCACTTATTCTTAACTCCTGCAGAATCATGTCACACTAATACGGAATTTTAACCTGGTTATAGCCTTTCCAACAAAGAGCCTGTAACGTAAGGAACGCATTCTGAACAGGCAGCTGAGGCAGTTGAACTGTCGAAGGCATATACGGGGCCGTTAGTGGGAACAGACGTGGCTTGCTTTCTCAGAAGTAAGTTCTGCACTATGGTATTAATTTTGTCCTGAAGAAAGTCAATTGTAGTACATATTCTATTGGTAGTTTCCTGATGTAATGCTGTTGAGACAGCAAGTCCAAGCATTGCTACGGGCCACTTCTTGAGAATCCACGTGCTTCTTTAAGCCTATGTGTGCTCAAAAAGAAGCATTCTTTTGCAGAAATACGTAAAGTTGGAAGTAAGCTATTAGAAAGGTATTCAGATGCTGAGGGATACGACTAAGAAAAGTTTAACTGAACAGTCTGAAACCATCTTTGGTTTGTCTGGGTTTTTTTCCAGAGGCAAGCAGCAGAGGGAGAAAAGGATATGAACGTAATTTGCGCAAATGACATTTAAAACTGAGATAGGGAGAAACAGAAAAAATGGAAGGCTTTTCGGTAGAACTAGCCTTTCCTCCCCTACCTAGTGAACATAAGTTGTTAACATCCTATTGGAAAGCTGCATTCAAATGTAAGTTTAACAAAGACGTGTTCTGGTAAGATGGAAAAAGGTAATAAACTTACCAGCCAGAGCACGTGGATCAGCTTTCCTTCACAAAGGGTCAGAAATGGCATGCTATGCTGCTCATGTGGGTGTACGTGGGGCACAGTGGTGGATGCTGCCGCTGCTTTTATTTCTGTGTGCGTTACAGGGGGAGCTGAGAATACACAAATAAGCGATTTGCTTTGGTGGAGGCTGTTCTGTCTAGCTGCAAGGTGACCGATGTAGTCAAGCGCATCATGACAAGTAGTTTCTGTTGATTGCTCGCTTTGAAGCACGCTGTGGTTCTTGTTCTGTAAGTTAAAGAACTGCCTGTATTTGTCATCAGGCAGTAGTGCTGCGTGTCACTTCCAGTTTGAATCTTGCTGGTGGTAGGCCTGTTTCTAAGCTTCCTGTTCCACTGTGATTTGCACCCCCCCAAACTGGAATGACTGAAGAGAGTAGGACCTTTGAAATGAGTCAAGTGTGTTAGTAGGCTGCTATGTTTTTCCTCTGTAAGAACAGGAATAAATTCAGTAGAATTAAGGCACACTTTTAATGTAAAAATACGGAGGGTGACGACTTAGGCTGTGCTACATTTTCGTGAAGCAAGTAGCTAAGGTACAGAAACTGAAGAGGCCCATGAGAGTAGGGTCAAGATGAAAAAGGTATAAAGATTCCATAAACTTCAACCAGCAAAATCTTGATTTCAACACAAAAATCTTTTTCTAAAGATGTATGCTTTCACTTGAAGTGCCTTGACTTTACTCCCTATACATGAATATATATATGTTTTGATATAAAATTTTGCGAAATTTTAGTAGTAGTAAGTGCAAAATAAGTGTCTGCTGCCCGTTCTAATTGGTCTGAATGTGATCATGCAAGCAAAGAGCACTACTTGCCACCTCTGCTGCTTTAGCTCACATCTTGGTCGCACAGCTCTTTCCCAATTGTAGCCCAAGGTGTACTGTAATCTTGCTGAGGGGCTGCCTGGTTCATTTAACGAAATACCAAGTAACTTGTTCGTGCTACTGCAGGTAGAAAATAGATTTCTGTTTGGAGGATACCGTGAGGTATGGCATGTCTCATGTTTGGAACAAAACTTGTATAGATGGAATTATTAATGCTGCAGCAGCTTAAAACAATAGAGAATCCACATGTAGTCCCTTAGGATTGAGATAAAATATAGGGCTGCGCTGTAGGGATCGAGTTGCTGCAAAGTCAGTTTTAATCTAATGCTGCCACTAGAGAGGCGTTATTAAACTGTAGTTGTGGTGAGCCTCGCTTGTAAACAAAACCAGACAGGCTTGGCAGTGTAATAGGCAGTGATGTTTGTGGGCACAGCTGTAGCAAGGAAATGTGGGATTGCAAATACACTAAATTTCTGCCCCTACTTGCTGCTGTTGCTGTTCTTCATGGGTATGTGATTTGTCACTTGCAGTCAAGCCAGAGTCAACACCTGTTTGGCAACAGGTTGATGCGATTGCATAGACAGAGCCTGTGCAGGCACCTGACCTGAGGTTGATTTTTGGAACAACAGCACTAGAAGAAGTGCTTTAAAAGGCTTTTAAAAGAAGTCCTATGTCTCTCAAACTGCAAGTTCCTATTAAAAGTTGAAGTACTGTTAAGTAAAAGGGGCTCTTGGCCTGTCTAAAACTACTCTCAAAGGGCTCCAGTATCCCAGCATTGCCTGTTGTGGTTCCAGTCCTTCACGCACTCCATTGAGAGAGGTGCTTGAAAAGGGCTTCAGGAGTCAGTACACTGAGCGACGAGCATTAAAGCCACCCTGTCTGGAGCAGGTGGTCTGGGAATGGAGACAGATGAAAACCTGCCTCTTGGCAGCCCACAGCTGGGAAGGGGCACCTCTGAACAGTGCTGTGGTTAGAGCACTCGCCACACTGGGGGAAGATTCAGTTCCCTCTCTGAAAGCACAGGCTTGCATCTCCTTCCTCAAAGAAGGCTCCGGGATACAGCTGTCTGTCTCTGTTCAGGGCCTGAAAATTGCTTTCTCTGTCTCCTTTCCAACTATACTTAAACATTAACTGGAATGATTAGGTAAGAGCCTCAGCTTTTGTTATTACGAGCCCATCTCCTGTGTATGAAGAAAAGCTTGACCACATTGGCAGTGCCGTGTGCCTTCCACCTCACTGGGTTGCAGTTACGTTTGTTTCTGGGAGGTGTCAGAGTTTGCTCCATTTTAAAATACTTTGGTTTTTTGTTACCCTGTTATGTGGAGAGGTGCTGCTTGTCTCACGTGGCATGGGTGTGATATCAGTGCAAGTGATGTGCAACAGCTAAGATTCAAATACTTCTTCCAAGTAGATAAAAATTTGACAAATGAGCTCATCTTCAAGCTGGATGTGCAGCTCTTAAAACTGTGGGACAGTTTTTAGTTTTTAGAACAGCATTGTAAACAACAGTACAATAAGCTACACTTTCTACAAGTGCATTAATGATGCTGTCAAGAAGCACGTTGGATTCGCATATGATGCTGGGGGAACAAACACGTTAATAGAAGGTTCCATAGCAGTTAATGCGTGGTTTTTTGTTAGCTTGCATTGTCATAGCTGCATGCTTCCATCTGCTCTGCGATGGGGAAAGGCACAACTGCAGAAGTTACTCTGTGCCTGTTTTTTAATCTAGTGGTTGCTATCTTAACAGTCTAGAATCACATGCTATAATAAAGGGATTTAAGTTTACAGCTTTCTTCACATATTGCCTCATGAATATTGTCTACTAATACACACTCTGAAGAACCTTCTTGTTAGCAACTGCTGCAGCTCGCTCTTCATTCACATGAGGACAGCTTAAAAAAATGACCCTATGGAAGCCATTCAGTGTAACTGTCCAAAGAGCTGTGGAAGATGCCAGACAGAACCAACCAAGAGAGGTCACACTCCTCCTGTTTTGGTTGCACAATGGGTAGGTATCTAAGACTAGTTTGTGGGAAGAGCAGCAAGGAGCCTGTTACACCTGTTAAAGGGAACAGCGCAGCTGAAAGCACAGTCACAAGCCTCTCCTGCGTGGTCCCGTGTTGCACAGCTTCCTGCCAACGAAGGACTTGCTCTGCAAGTAGCGCCACGTGTGCCCCAAGAGAATGGCAGGAGCCCCGCAACCTGGCAGTGCTGGGCAGGTAAGGGAGCATCAGCCTGCAGAAGCATCCATACTGAGGGTGAGCAAATAACATCATACGGTCATCTCTAATGAAGGCAGTAAGCCCCATCAACCGTACGAAGGTTAATACTCTTCTGGTAAGATCCTTCCTCTAATTCTTGGCTAATGAAAGAGTGTAACTGGAGATGAACACAACACTTTTCTATTAAGGTGTCCTGGAAGATTAGTATTTGCAGCAAATACTCTCTGGTGTATCTGAAATGGAACAAGCTAGCAGTTTGTGTGGATACTGAAAAAAAATAGTAACAACTGCTGCATTACAAACTACTACCAGGAATAGTTTGGATTTTAAACACACAAGAATATTAATCTTATATTTGACTGTTTTCCTAGTGACAAGAGGTATAGAAACTAGTTGTTTGGAAGCTGGATTGCTGCTTGTTCAGCTGCTTTGAAAGGTTGTGGTGTTTACTGTTGCTTAAATATGCAAACTGAAATGCAACCACTAGGCTAGTACCAAAGCAAGACGAAATTAAGACTTAAACAGATCAGAAAGAGGATGCCTGTAAAAGAAGCAGCTTTCCCCACGGCAGCCTATAGCAAAAGGCTTAGAGGCTACCATTGAAGATTTCTCCCTCAGTTTACACATAGCTGAATTAACCCCTGCTCTTTGCATGTGATAGCAAAGAGCCTGGCCAGAGGAAGCATTAATAATACAGAAATATTTGCAAGACTATAAATCAATGATTCATTCTGCTTTATTTTTTTGTGCTTTTCAGACAAGATTTTCCAGAAATACTTGCTACACATTTTTCCCTATTTTTCAAGAACTTGTGAAACAGGGGTAGACTGCCTGTCTGGTAAGCTCACAGCCTACCAGCCTTCCCAGGACTTCTTTGCATGTAACCCAGACTGTATTTTATCATTACAGAGTTTGAGTTCCAGTTCATAGCTTAACAGTAACTACCTAAGTGACGCACTTTGGTACCTGCGGACTGCAGTCAAAAAACGTCCTCTGTATAATAATTCTTTCCTCTCTCTCCTTCCCCGTTTCCATCTACTGGGAAAAAAAATGACCCAAAACAACAACAAACCCTCCCCAATAGCAGAGCTTGCGTGTGGGAGGCGCAATACAAAACCTTCTATTGCTACTGAGATGTTCAGTCTCCATAGCAGTAGTGTATATACTTGCGTAGGGGTAACTTTCTGGTATGCCCCATACCATTCCCTTACTGCTCTAAGGCGAGGTTACATAATGAAGCCATCTTACCCCTTGCTGAGTTTTACAGGAGCTTGAATCCCTTCTTCACACTCCCTTGAAAATCTACAGGCATACTCTCAAGCTGCTTTTGGCCCATCACACAAACTATAGAAGATTTTTGATTAAAATCAGCACATCTAAAGCAAGACAAAGTTGGGGGGGAAGTCCTTTCCCCCCAGCATTGATTTAGGCCATTACTGGTGCCTTGGAAGCTTCACTACTCCTAACAAGTCTGTGTAGCAAGACAGAGATCACTACTGGAAACAATTTTTATAATTAGAGAGCAAAGTGAAAGACAACTTTTCTCACCCCAGGAAGGAGGCTGGGACCCTGGCATATCATATTCTGCCTTCTGTGAAACCCCAGGGGGGTTTCCAGGTTTGTCTGGTGAGGAAATCAGTACAGATGCAAAATCATCTACTCTTTCACAGATGTTACTAAGTTCCTTGGGATGGGTGGCTACAAGCCTGTCATCAGGACCGCCCCTAAATGAAAGTTTAAGCAGCGATGGGTTAGTGCTGTCCAAGCACATGTCAGACTTCTTAAAGCTACTGGCAAAGAGTAAAGTGCTTGCACTAGAACAAACAACATAGCTCAGAAAGGTCAAATCAATGCAGAGCTCTGGTGCAAATTTATCTTCTGACTCAGCCAGAAAGTCACTTAAGGATATAGTTAAAGGCAATCATTTTTACAGTTCTCTTTGGTTAAGGCAAGGGCTGGCAGCTCCCTGAGTCCTCTCAGCTCGGAAGTTCGTGTTAAAGTATCAGCTGCCATGTTCAAAGCAACCTGTGCTACCAACAGCAACAACAATCTCTGAAGATACTTACAAGCCAAACTGCAAGGTAGACATAGCAGAGAGATGGCTTAAGGCCACATCGCGCATTTTCATCAATTGAATAAAATGAAATCAAACAGCCTCAGAAGAATGACGACTTCCAAGTTCTTCCTGAAATCTGTCTTCAACAGAGGCACTGGGTCTTCTCCACACTTGGACTGGCAATCACTGGCCTGGAATCAAGACAGATGCTGTTCGGAGGGTTCTCTCCATGAAGCTGTAAGGTATTTCGGGCTATTAGCTCCTTAGCCATTAACGTGAAGACCTCTTCTATGTTTTGAGCTTCTTTTGCTGATGTCTCCAGTACAGCTAAGAGCCCATGCTTCTCTGCCAGTGTGCAGGCATCTTCAAACAGGACTTGGCGCTTATCCAGCGAATCTGATTTGTTCCCTTAAAAGAAGGCAAGTAGATAATTCAATAATTTAGTCTCACAAAAAATCATCTTTAAATGCAATATATTAATTCAATTTTGTTACAATAGATTTATGTTAGGAAAAAACAAGATGTGAGCACATCAGAGCCACAAACATAGAATGTGGATCAAAACTGTAGCTAATCATATGATGATATCAAATGAGTTAAAATCCAAACAAAAGCTAAAAACCTGTGTTCATCTAATTACTTGCTGTAGGTAGCGGTGCCAGAGGATCATTTGGAAGCAACTGTTGGTCCCTATTCTCTAGTACTTTTAAACATTAAGTAGCATTTAAGTTAAATATTTAAAAAAAAAAAATAGAAATCTTGTAGCTATAGTGATTGAACACAGTAAACCAAAGTGAGGTTGCATAAAGGTTTATTCCTCACTCAACCTTCAGCAGAAACCACCCGTATATGCTTGTCAAGCTACCTTGACACATCTTGAAGTGGATGCTCAGCTCTGAAGATATGGAACGTTGTTAGTCTAAAGCAGATCTCAAAAAAACCCCCACTAAAACCCAGAAAGAACCTGCTCAACTGTTAATCAGATTTTAACATGACCTATTTATACAAGTCAGTCATTTTAAAATGATGTCAAAGAAGACAAGAATTCACTGCAGCTACCTTAAAGCTTCAAGTGTATACTTAAGAAGTTTCTGCACATACAGATTAAACTTTTACTTGAAGCAGTTTAGTCAAAATCTGACAGAAGTCAGAAACACCTCAGATAAAATACCTTTGTATATTTAAGTAGTTGTAGCACATGCGGAATTATCATTGGTTCTGGTACATGCGGTACCTGGCTGAAGTCTACATTCATGGTTTCAAGATAACCCTTCATCAAATTCAGATCTTGAATCGGAAGCATATATAAGCCAACTCCTCCCCCCCCCGCCCCCCAAGTCCCTTCCAGTGTTTCTAAAAGGAAAAAAAAATAAGCCACCCCACAAAAGAAAACCACAACCCTCCAAAACAACACCTTGCTTGAAGGTTATTTGCCTTCTTAAAAAGAGCCCTCCCTCTTTCCTCCTTCAGTTCCAGATGGGAAAGTCAGACTTCTTAACCTTAACCTCATGCTAGAAAGGTGTATAACATGACTAAGTGTAATTAAATGTACAAAGACTTCCTGCCAAAGTAAGTAAAGCAAACAGCACCAGCTTTGGAAGAAAGCACCAAGCTGGATCCTTGACAAAAGCTTTATTTTTACCAATTTCAGAACTTCTTTCTTAAAAAAATCACACCACCAACAACCACCAGGCCCCCCCCCCCCCATAGGTCTTGTTCTTTAGACTCATGAGAAAAGTTAGAAAAACCCTACCAAATTTTAGTGATTTTTTTGCTCCCCCCCTCCTTACTCATTCCAAGCACTGCAGCTACATGCAGGTCAGAATTCGATGTTTCTTTCTTCAGAGGAAGAACAGGAAGCACCACCACAGCAGAAGGTAAGTAATTTGCTAGGAGCACAAGCAGAAGCTTAGGTCCCATGCCCGCTGCGCTGTGGGGCTCAATGCTGCCTATCCTCAAGAGCCAGTTTGGGCTGCTGTGGCCGCATGTGTTGCTCTTGGCACAGTGCCACAGTGGAATGTAAATAAAGGCTCTGTCATTTTCCTACACCAGTTCCCTCTTTTGCAGCTTCTTCCTTGGGGGAGGGAAGAGCAATAATAACCTGAAACACAAAGGGAAAGAACGACGCTGCTTCCTACCAGCTCCATTCTCAGCAATTTCTACCTGTGCCTTTCCTCAAGAGGCAAAGCTTCCTGAATGCTAGTGGAATAAATGAGGAGGAGGAGGAGGAAGGCAAGCAGACTACTTCCTGCTCTGCAAAAGCCATGTCTTACCTGATCGGAGTCCCATTACAGAGCAATGCGCGTGCATATCAAAAGAACAGAGAGGAAAGATGAGAACAAGGAGTTGTGTTGCTCTGTGCATTCCCCTTCGTCTTGAATTATTGAGCTGCTAAATTCCTGCACGTCAGGAGTATAGGGTCAGACTTACTGCAATTCTAACCTCAATAAGGTTGTCCCTGCTTGCTAGACTAGCAGCAAGTTTGTTGCATTATTCCAGCAGGAAAGGAATAAGTAAAGATGTTTTACTGTCTGCAATGGGCTTGGTCCTGTCAGGCCCAGGCTGTGACTTTCCTCATTTTTTAAGCTTAGGTCAAATTGATACAATTTCTGATCTATTTTAATTACAACTGCATTCTTCTTCAATGCATAGTTTATAGATACTTTAAGTAGTGGGGGGGAAGTGAGGAGGATTTTATATATATATATATTTTAAAAAAGCTATACGACATAATATTTAAGTCAGATTCCTACCAATTAACATCATGACCAAGTTTGCAGCACCATACTTTTCAATTTCGTGAATCCAGTGAGGAATGGATTCAAATGTGGACCTCCTAGTAAGGTCATAGGCAAGGATGGCCCCATGGGCACTCCTGTAATAAGACTGGGTTATTGTCCGGAAGCGTTCTTGACCAGCTGTGTCCCACACTTGGATCTGTAAGAGAAAGGATTGAAGTTGTAAAGATCGGCAAATGCTGCTTCCGAGGTTTTTGCCATCAACATCTACGCTTTTAAAACCCCTTGTCTACAAGGCCGCTAGACCTGTCCCAGCTCACTCCACTACACCACAGCATGGCTTTGCCCTCTCTAGATCTGAAAAGACATTTACGCACCTATAAAGACAATCTACACAGGCCAAAGAGAAAGCTGCAAAGGTAAACCCAGCTTTGCAAAGAGGCCAAGAAACCCAGTTTCAACAACTATACTAAAAGATATAGAGCATTAGAGCCTTTTAATAGGAAAGGAAGAGCTGAGAAGCCCTGATGCAGGGCTGGGCAGACCAAAGCTATGTAAAGGGCAGGCATCTGAACTTTCATCTCCACATTAAGTTCTAGCTAGCAATTTCTTCTGGTGTTTGTCTTACAAGTCTTCATCTTCCCTCAGATCAAGCACACATCAAAGCAGAGCCTTTGCAAACTACAGGGTTTTCCCTCCTCAGTCTCCCAGCTCAAACCCCCACATCTCTGAAGGTGGGAAGAGACACCCCCTCCAAACCAGAGCCAGCTTTCAAAGAGCTCCCTGCAGGCAAAGTGTGAGCCCTCTCCACAGGCAGATCCAGAGAAGCCACGACAGCGAGTATGTACCCCAATTAGGGTGACTGCCTCCCCCAGGGTATCCTCCTGAGGGAAAGCTCCCCTGGGCAACACCCTTGCCCAGAAAGGCTGCCGGCTTTTGCCTGCTGCCTTCAGCAGGGCCGAGCAGGAGATGCCGCGCATCCCACCACTCCCCCTGCACCTGCATGGGAATGGCGACATGGCGATGGGGGAGCAGGTGCTGCCCACTGAGCAGCCCGGGCTCGCTCCGGCCACCGACCTTCACTTTCTTGCCGTCGATATCCATCGAGCGCACGGTGAAGTCGACGCCGATGGTGTTCTGCTGCTTCTCGTTGTACTGCCCCGTCTTGAAGCGGTGCACCACGCAGGTCTTTCCCACGTTGGAGTCCCCGATCAGGATGATCTTGAAGAGGTAATCGAAGGCATCGTCCGCGCTGGAGCTGGAGAAAGGCATCGCGGCTCCCGGGCGGGCCTGCGGCGGGGGAGCGCGGCGGTGAGGGGGAGCCGCCGCCGCCCTAGCCCAGCTCGGGGCAGCCGAGGGCCCGGGGAAGGAGCCCCGGTCCCGACCAGCCGCCCGCTCACCTGTTGGCGCTCACCTGCCAGGACAGGTAGTGCCCGCTTTGTACCCGCCCCGGCCCTCTCGGGGCCGGCGGGAAATGTAGTCCTCCGCCTCCGCCTCCTCCTGCCCTGCCCCGCGGGCTCAGCTGGGGGATCGCTGCCGGCGCCGCTCGCTCCCCACCCCCTGCAAGGAGGGAGGCGGGCAGAGGGCGCGGCGCGCCCGGGGGCAGAGCCGGCGGGCCCTCCCCGGCGGCGGCGAGGGGCGGACTACAACTCCCGCCGTGCCCGCGGGCCCCTCCCGCCGGAAGAGCCGCCTCCCGCTGACTTCCTGAGGGCCGTGCTGCCGCCGGGCCTGGTACGCGGCGGCGGGCGGCTTCACCGGGGCGGGGAGGGGGGGAAGGGGCGCGGGGCTGGTGGCGGTTTAATGGCCGTGGTGGGCTAACGGTTGCGGCGGAGCCGGTACGTGCCCTGCCGCTGCCCGCTCGGCTCGGCGCCTCGCCCCGCCCCGCCCGGCGCGCTGAGGACGTGGCCGCTGGGTACCTGCGCCGGGACCCGGGCGGGGGTTCGCTGAGGGGAGAGAGCCGCGTCCTCACCGCCTGCCTCGGCGCTTCAGCGGCAGACCCGGCCCGACCGGCCCAGCCCAGCCGCGCAGCGGGGTGGGGCTGCGCTGCGTGCGGAGCCGGCGCCGCACCGGCCGCAGGTGAGCCGTGCCCGCCGGCGGGAGCGCGGCCTGTGCGCCGGGCCGGGCTGGGCTGCTCGGCCCAGGTCTCTCCCGCTGGAGCTGGGTTACCGGCGGGGCAGCCTGTCAGCCTGTCGCCTCCGCAGCAGGAGTGACCGTGCTCGGATCGACTCGGTGCTCGGAGGAGTCCCTTTTCCCCCCGAACGGCATCCAGCGGGGGCTCTCAGGTGACTGGCGGTCTGCTTGTGGTGGCTGCGAAGGGCCCCACTTGGGTTTGTGCCTCTTTTCTTTCATCTGTTCGGAGAGATGGCATAAAAAAGCGTGTTGTTTTTCTTAAAAAAAAAATCGTTTGTTTGCTTTGTGCTTTGGAAGTCCCAGGAATGTTAATTCTGGTCTTTCCTGCTGGCTTTGGAGGACGGCAGGGTGGCATTAAGGAAGTTTATTTTGACTTAAGGTGTCTTATTTTGACCTTAAGTGAAGGGATAAGAGGGAATGTGGAAAGCTTAACAAAAGCTTATTCAAAATATTGGTTAGCTGAAGATAAATAGCGCTGAACAAGCAGACAGGGCAGTGTAACACCCTAAAAGCAGTCCTCTTCCTTTCTTAAAGGCTTGTGCTTCACTGCCTTGAGTTCTGTGGTTTATCCTGCCTCCTAGTTTTTGCTCCCCCTCCACTACAAATTTAATGTGGCATTCTCGGAATAATTAGAAGGCTAATTTGTAAGGATGAACTCCTAGTTGCATACTCTTCTGGCTTAGGGCGAACGCCAGTTTTGGATATAAAAAGGATAGGATGAAGAAAGGAAAAAAGGGGAAACAAAATCTTTCAGAGTCACCTCTACGCTGTAAATAAGTGAAAAGTGTCATCCTGTGCCAGAAGATCTTCTTCTAGAAAGCTAGCTGAGATTGAAAAGCTCTGAGGAATAGATAATTTCAATAGTAAATGCTATTTAAAAAAAAAAAAAAGTGACTTTAAGGTCAAAACTAGGTCTTGCCTTTAAAAAGTCTCAGTATCTTGGACAAATAAGATCTATATTTGCATATGTTGACATGAAGCAAGTAGTAAATCTTGTGCTTCGGGCTGCAAACTGATTACTCGAGGAAGGAACTTTTCCCACAGCGTTGCACAACTGGCGGTGTTTTGTTCTCCTTTGGAGAACTCTGTTATCTGCTGTTGCCTGGTAGGAGGGGAGGGTGAGGCAGGGAAGGAGAACAAGCTCTTGTGTTTGACCAGCAGACCACATGGTTCACAGGCCTGTAAGGACCGTGGTGCTGGGGAATTGGAGTGCCTTGGATTCCTTTCTCTTGTTCATGTAGCTTGTGTGTGGGACAGCCCTGAGCAGTTTTACTGCTGCCTGAAAGGGAGTAGCACTGTGTGATACTTGTATGGGTGCTGAGTTTTCATTCACTGGTGTTGAGAAATGGTCTGGGACCTTAGGCGGAGGTTGTATCAAGACTACTTGTGAAGTTGCCTCTTCCAGGGCTAGCCTTGCCTTCCCACAGCTCCAACTGCAGGTGAACCCAAGCAGTCCAGAAGCATGTCCCTACGAGAAGGTGCTGGCACGCCTGGGTGGTCTCTGCTAGCTGGAGGAATGGGAGCATGGCTCAGCTGCACCTGGGCTGCGTAGATGCAGATCATCTCAGATCTTGTATAGACTTGCTGCATTTGACCTGGATGAGAATGGAGACGTTCAAATGTGGTGTAGGATAAATGTGACTCCAGTGTCTCAAAGGCGTAATAGCTGGGTCCCTGTTACTCAGAGGATCTCCGTGACGTACTCTGTTTTGGAGGTCAGATGTAGCCTCAGTTTCCATGGTGGTTAATGTATCCAGTAGTAGCTGGCATCTGGTTGTTGGTCATCATTGAGAGAACAGGAAAGGAAGACTGCTTACAGTAAAAGTTGTCTTGATGAAACCTTCAAAAGTTGTTTGAAGGAAGAACAAAAATTCTCAGTGAAATACTGGCTTTTCAGCAGGAGCCAGAAATTTGGATAAGAGGGAGTCTGGGCAATTACTTTTAATTTCTCCAAGGGAGTGGAGGAGTGTGGCGTGAGCTGGCACTAAGAAACTGTGTGTCCATCGTAGCCTTTCCTCAGTACTGATGATACCTGGTATCTAGAAGTTTAGGCAGTATGACTTAGTGAGACATGGAGCTATAATGTAGGGCTTGACAATGAATAGGCAGGCAGTCTAGCTGTTGGATTTCAGCGCTGTCCTCACAGTTACTTTCCTTTTTCCAGCTGTGCAAGTCCACTCTTGGGTATATTCTTTCAATAACATCTTAAAGAGGCAGTTAGATCCAAAACCATTCCCACCAGTGACCAAATGCTGCTGTCTTGAATTATTCACCAGTCTATAGCCAGCCAGGTAGCAGTGGAAAGTTAGTTTATTTATGACCATTCTGTAGTGCACTGTGTATGTAAAAGGTGCAGAATGGCCTTTAACATGGGAACACTGGAAGTTGGTGGATCCTGGGGGAACCCCTTTGATGATGGGCACTGAAGTGGCATCTGCTAGGACGCGAACAAAAATGAGGTGGATTGGAGGATAACCATGGGGGTACTGGAGGACTGGGAGTAAAAAGACATTTCTGGGCATAGCAAGTGTCAAGGAATGTACAGGTGATGAGATGGGTGGAGATGTGAAACAAATTGGGAAGGAATGGCATAGAGTTGTTCCTGATGAATTCCAGTTGTTTGGGGAACACAGCTGTATTTTATACTTGCGTTTTAATTAAAATATGTTTTCTTCTTTCCTCCCTTCCCTTCTTCTTTTGTTTAAGTGAGAAGAAAAATGACCTAAGCACCATCCAGCCTTTGTGGCCAAGGGCAGGAGCAGGACTAGGGCTGCCAGGAGGATGGCGCTTCCTGGAAGCTTACGGAGGCAGCCTGCAAACAGAGGCCTTGTGTCCCATTGCACCCACCATCATATTGTTGTGTTCCTGCTGACCTTCTTCAGGTAGGTTGAGTGTATCTCGGCACAGAGATGTGTTCATCTCGCTGCATTTTGGGAGGTGAGGGCATGTCCGAAGAAGGAGAATGAAGGTAGGGAAATAGTCTTAACCTTTGGCTGTGAGTCTTGAAAACAAACTTAAAAGCTAGTAGTACGAACTGGTCTGGGAGTCGTGTGGTAATGGAGCTACGTGTGCTATACCCTTGGGGAAACCAACCACAAACAGGGCTCGCACCAAAGGTGAGGCTGACTGTGCCAAGCCAGCAGCAGTCTGTTGCAGAAGGGTGAATGTGGGTGGGTGTGGGGAGGAACTAGCTGAAATGAGGAAGGAAGCAAACCCTGATGCTCAGAACTCATTTAATGCCTGTCCTGACTGATGGAACATGCTGTCATTGCTTCTGGGGTCGTCTTTTCTCCTGAAAGTACTATTTGCAGAGGGTGGACAGGCCTCCAGAACAGAGAGGTCACTGCTTCATTTCTGAAGGTCTACTAGATTTGTTTGTCGAAAGCTTGTCTGTTACACCAGCTGACAACAGCTGGAATGCCATACTGCCTCTCCTTACAAACTTTGCTTTGCTGATATCCTTTGATCTTCACAGCAATACTACCACTGATACCTAATCTGTGTCTGGAAGAGCACTTGTAATGGTGGTTAGCCAGATGAGTGCGTCTTCTCTTTATTGTTTGTTTGTTTGTTTGTTTTTTTCCTGAGGTACCTAATTGTTGTTGCACAGCACCTCCTCTTTTGAAAATAAGAGGAGGTCCTTTCCAGTCAAGACCCTGTTTCACAAGTCCCCACTAAAATCAGTGTGTCTACCCATAATTTGGGGGTTCCTGCTGCTGACTTCTATCTCCAAAACTGCCAGTCCTCTGCTGTGCTGCCTGCTTAGACACCATGTATCTGTATTTTGAGTCCCACCCTTTTCCACTTGACCTCCAGAGAAGATTTGGCCAACCTGTGCTTGTGTGTTTTCTGGCAGTTATTCCCTGCTCCATGCTTCCAGAAAGACATTCAGTAATGTCAAAGTCAGCATTTCCAGCCAATGGACTCCCTCCTGCCTAAACAGCACGGCTCCTGAGCTCCGGCCATATGAGGTAAGGACACAAGGGACAGGCAAGTGCAAAGAAAAATGGGTGACTTCTAGTATGCTGAGCTTGTGGTGTGGAAGAGGCCCCTTTAAGTGTCCCTCAGAATGTGAGCGGGATCTTCAGGTGTCTGAATTGTAGTTTTCTGACTCATCAGATGATGGTGAAACCTTTCCTAGTGGTCCCCAGAGAGAAACTTCTCAAGAAGTTAGTGTTCAAATGGAAATGGGACCCCCAGGAGATTCTCCATAGTAGCCAGCAGCATGGAGGTGAGGGAAGAGGGCGAAAGAGGGACCCTACCTCTGAAGTGTTGGAAGCAATAAATGAGAGCAGTTAATGGGCTTACAGACATCTCTGTAAAACCCTGGCTGTGGCTTTCTCTGTGGCGGTGCTGCTGCTGTCACCCTGTTGAAAGGCTAGACAAAGTAGGAGAGAAGAAATCTGTCTGAAGGTGCTAGCTGCTTGTCCTAAATTCATACTGAGGAAGGACATTTTGTCTTGCATCTAAAAGGTGTCGTTTCCAAAAATGCTGAACATCCAGTACCCCTTGTCTGTAAAATCCTAGCTTCAGTGAAAGTGGTGGGAGTTTTGGCAGCATTTTCTTGCAGAAAAAGTTGTATACAGCTTGCGCCTTACAAATGGGAATGCAAGAACTACCTCCTGGCTCCTACCCATAGTCCTTTTAGGGGCATGCTTGATTTTAGCAGTGGCTTGTCCTGATGCTTTTGAGAGGTGGAAGAAATCTTACATTGAGAGCTTGGTCGCAGGCTATGAGATCTATTAGAGCATGGAGTTCCAAGTCAGTAGCTTGGGTGTTGTCTACATTAGAAATCATCAGTTATTTGAATGTTTGACTGAGGGTTGATAAATGGTGACTTTTTGTGATAAGTGAAAACAGTAAGTGGGCCTGTAATGTGTTCAGGATTTTATAGTATGGCAAAAAGGAGCGAGCATCTTGGGGATGCTAAAATGATCTACAAGGTGTTTGTATTTCATTCCTTAATTGACATGTATTTGGTGGATGTTGAGGTGTACATGTCTGATCCAAAAGGACCATTTTGACCATTTTTTTGTATCAATTTAGGCTATGTCAGTTAACAATAAAGTGTGTTTTGGGAAATTGATAGAATAGATTAAGGACATGAACAGAGAAGTCACTTGTGTGCTATCAGTTTTGAACTTTGGTATATCTTTTTAACTACAGTTGTTCTTTAAAAATATTTTTAAGTATAAAAATGAAGTATAACAAAATATTTTACAATTGTTTTGTGAGTAGGCCCTAGTATGATTTTATTAGAAGGACAACTTAGATCGATACTTTTCAACCTCTTTGTGAGTCCTGCGGAGATTGTTTAATGAATTTAAGCCTAATGACAAAAGTTTTGATTCTCTTATCTTTCTAAGACTCTTAATAGCTTGTGGACCTCCAGGGAACTCTGGTTAAAAGTTGAAAGCTACTGGTGTAAGTAGGTATTGGTGGCCTCAAGTGGCAAAAAGGATTTTTCCAGGGATTTGTTTTCTTGGACACATGAGACTTAAGCGGAAGCTGTGTCAATAGGCCTTACCAATGTTACATCTCTTAAACTAAGTGGATGTGTAATTAGTGTTGTCTGTACAGGATGTTGTCCTGGAGAGGTAGCACCAAACTAAAACTGATGATATTTGAGTCAGACGCATCCATAGGTCAGGTTTGGATTGGGTTTATTTGTTTGTTTTTCTAATGGGGGCGTGGTGGGTAGGGAAGAAAACTTTGTCCTGATTAACTTTATTCGTTCTTCAAGTCATCCTCAAAGCTTGCTATTTTCAGCTGATGTCACTAATCTTAGTTTGGGAGTCTTTTTCCCTTTTTTTGATCATGTTGAAAATAAAATGAAACTCGGGGTAAGCACAAACAATAACAACATTAACGACTGGAGTTCATTGGAAATAGTTTCCAACCAGTCTATTTCTTCCCCTTATTCCTTTTGCGTTCTTTCTTTTCTGTTTGTGGTCTGTCATTTCTTATGATGATTGTTGCCACAAATACTTTAAGAGAATTATTCATTTAGTTAAGACAGCAAGATAAGTACAGAAGAGACACTGCACATAAAACAGAATACGCCTTTATTGTATTATTCATTAAGATGCTCATCAGTGTTTCTGTGTAAGAAGCTGTCTAACAGTTGCATGCTTGTTAGAGGTAGGGTTTGTTTTGCCAGTCATTTGTCTTGATCCAGGTGGAACGAGCATTTCTCACTTCTGGTTTGCTAGGTTGCCCTTTAGAAGTGAAATGAAGTGGCAGTGGGCATTTTCTGCAGTAGATAATGCCAGAATTGTTCTTGATTAGATAATTAAAGTGTTGGAGGAACGGGAGGTTGCTGGGGTCAGATGCTGGTCTGCTTTGGAGGTGGGGTTCCCATCGAAAAAGAGTAGAATGAGCTGTGCTTCTCTCTGTTTACCTGTTACCATTTTCTCTCTGTAGCTCTGGAACAGCAGCCATTTATTTCCAAATGCAGAAGAAGCAACTCTCTTCTTGGGGACATTGGACACTATCTTTTTGTTTTCTTATGCTGTGGTGAGTAAAACTAACCCAAAGCTGCTAAGCTTTGCTTGAATCTTATTGGGATGATCACACCCACGTTTGGAGGGGACGAACAGGATCATCTTCTTGGACTTGCTTAGCACTCATGCAGTTAAAAAGCTTAGTTCAGGAGCAGAATTTTTCCCTTCAATTTCTGTTAGTTCTGCCCGTGCCTGTCCCCCATGTAAAGGTGCTTGTTAAAAATATGAGAGAAATAGTATCACTTCGGAATTTCTTACACCCCTGTCACCAATGGGTGGGAGGGCTAGTTCTAGCTCTCCAAGAGTTCTCAGCTGAAATTTTTTAAAATAAGAAATTTAATGAACAACCTAATTTAGTGAGCAGGGTTTATTTGGTGACAGAAGTGGTTAGAATCAAACTGTAAGTTCATGTAACAACAACATTTGGGTCAGCTTGACCCTTCTACATAATTTTAATTCTTGCAGATAACAGATGCAAATCTTGTGGCTTTATTTAATGCTGTGTTTTGTTCTTAGGGTCTCTTTGTCAGTGGCATAGTTGGAGATCGCCTGAATTTACGCTGGGTTTTGTCTTTTGGCATGTGTTCCTCTGCTCTGGTGGTAAGTCAGAACCTACCAGTATGATTTAGAAATCTCTCTCTTAGGATTTCTGGATAGGATTTTACTTTAGGGGAGAAGCAGCTCTGTAGCTGTACCTCGGTGGTCTCAAAGTCTGTGTGTAAAACTTTGTCCTGGATGCAGTTACTGCATTGTCTCAAGCATAGAGCTACGCTAGATGACTCACCTTTTCCTGAAATATCTATTTATGGATACTGTGTCAGAAGGAAATTCCTAAGTTTGAGGCACTGTCTAGAGACTTGATGAACAGCTTTTGTACAAGATTGGTGTATTTGGACTTTTTGGGACTGTTTTGTATTATAACTGTTCTCCCAGCCCACATATGTTGTCATCAAGGCTTTTGCTTCTAAACGCAATCTTTGCTCTCTCCTTAAAGGACGTGCTAACAATACTAAGCACTCATTCACTTATTTTGTAATTGCTGGGAGGGCATATGTCAAAAAAGAATGTCCGCTTAAAACAAAAGCATTCTTCAGGTTCAAGCCACTGCAGATAAGTTTGAATCAGTTTTATCTCATTGTGGTTTTCTGGTTATTAAAGTAGTGGTAAAATGTGTGGAGTGCTTTTGATTACCCAGTGGCTACAAACCCCACTATGGCCTGTTGCTTTCTGCAAACACATGACCACAAACATGCATCAAGCACAGTGTGCCACAAAGTGTGTTTATTTTGGCTAGTTTGGGTTAGGGCTCTTAGTAATTTGAGACCTGGCTGTAGTATTGATGTTAAATTTTGCTAAGATAAATGACTGCTGAGCATTTTGTGTTTGCATAGAGCCTTATGGAATACAATAGCACATCAAGAGGCTGCTGTATTTTTGGCATTATTATTGAAAGTATTTGTCTCTTTCTTCACTTCTCCTGTTATAACTGTGCTGTTTATGAAGATAAAAGTCTTTTGGAGTGGAAGTGCCATGACAGCACGTTTGTCTCCGGAGTTGTTTGAGCTCTGGAGTCAGTGCTGTGGTGGCTCGGCAGAGGGTGCTATTAGCTCTGAGCTGTTTCTCAAACAATGCCAGGCCTGGCTCTGGCTTGGCCCCTGTGGGGGACCTGAAATATTTGTCCTTTTTTTTTTTTTTTTTTTTTTTTTTTTTTTTTTTTTTTTAGAACCCCATTCCCAGCTTTCAGCAGTAGCCTCAGGGTTTCTTTTCTGTGTGGTTCCCCTCCTGTCTAGGTATTCTTCTTTGGCACACTCACAGAATGGTTGCATTTCTACAACAAGTGGTTCTACTGCTGTCTCTGGGTTGTGAATGGCTTGCTGCAGTCCACTGGTTGGCCCTGTGTGGTTGCTGTCATGGGCAATTGGTTTGGAAAAGCTGGGTAAGTTGAGTTTTCTTCAGTGACTCACTTACCTGACCTGCTGAGTAGTAGATTAAGTTGAAAGTCTCAAACCAAAAAAGCCAACTGTTAGGTCAGAATTGAAGTTAAAGTTATGTGGGATGAAATACGCCTTGTTACTATTGTAGCCTTTTGTTGTGTGTGGTTTTTTTCTGAAGCCACTGAACAGTTTGGTGTGAACGCAGTTGTGTGTGTTAAAGGCACAGGTTCAAACTTCAAAAGTCCCACAGTACAGAGTGGCTGAATTTGAATTTTCATGCCACTGGAAAACCTGTTTCTGTCTACTTACCACTGAGGAGACTAAACGGAAACTGGCTCATTGTAGGTTCGACTTTGTCACTTTGGATTATTGCAGATGAGCTCTAGCCATAGCTTGTAACCCTCTTGTTGTCAGCTCACCTCTGCTGTAACACAGGTGTTTCAGGATAGAACATTCCTTGCTTATCTATTTGGTACCCCCCAGTTACTTTGTGTTTTGTTTTAAGTGACCTTTAAGTCTTTTTGAAGTGGACTGGGAGAATGCTGTAACTTATGAATAAAGTTAAAGTTCTCTCAAATGTTATATCTTTGTCTTGCTCCTAATGTCACCTCTTCTTGCACCGCCTTTTTCAAATTTTCTTCTCCTTCTGCAGGAGAGGTTTTGTGTTTGGACTCTGGAGTGCCTGTGCATCTGTGGGAAATATCCTCGGGGCATTCCTTGCCTCCTGCGTTCTCAAATACGGCTATGAGGTAGGTGTTGCTGTCTGGCTTCTAGCTAGGACTGCATGTCTCATTGGGTTATGCGAGACTAGTTTCTTATCCTGTCTCTGAGAGATAACAGACTTGGAGTGTCCAGTTTCATCTTCCTCAATTCTGTGGTAGGAAGCAGGAGGCAGAATAGACAGGGTATTCCTTTCCTGACCCTTCCAAGTTGGGAGAAATGAGCCTGAGACTTCTCTGTAAATGGGACTGATGTTATTGAAGAGACCTAGTGTCATAGTATACCCTCTTCTGATTTGGGTGGCTCAAAGTGCTCTTCGAAGTCATCCATCACAGGTTCTCACCTAACTGAAGTCACTGCTGCTGAACAGTGGTGAGGTTCTGACAGGCATGGAGGCATGGCTTCTATAACTGGGAAGAGGCCAGGCACGCGCTACGTTGCTGTAATGCGGCAGGCAGGCAACTGAATACAGGGAACATAAGTGAAGCAGCGCATCTTGCAGCGTGTGACCTATGAGGGCAGGCTAATGGAGCTGAGCTTGTCACTCTGGGGATGAGGAGGCTTAGAGTACCAAATAGCGGCCTTCCAAAGCTTATGAGAAGACTGCTGAGAAATCAGAGCCAGACTCTTTGCTGGGTTGCATGGTGAGAGAGCTAAAAAGCAGTGGGTATAAAGTGAAGCAGGGATGGTTCCAAATGGATGTTTGGAAAACTATTTCGCTATGAAGTTAGTTAAGCATTGGAACAAGGGGCCAGAGCCTGGAAGATCTGTCTTTGGAGGGTTTCAAGACGTGATTGAACAAAGCCTTGAGCAACCTGGTCTGAATTTGGTGATTGACCCTTCTTTGAGCAGTCCCTTCCAGTATAGCTGGATCTGTGGTTGTGTTGGGTGAGCTCCTTCCTCGCTGCTGTCAGCTCAATATGCTAAAACAGCTGTTTCAATGTGGTCTTTCAGCCTAGATAGAACTAAGTCTGTTCAGGAGATACAAGTGATCTACTTGCTTCCAAGTTTTATGGATGTAGTCTGGGTTATTGTAGCTGTGTTTACTCTCTGACAAGGTTGGAATGTAAAGCAACCCTTGTTAGTCAGGGAAGCCTATGTGACTGAAAGTGTTTTAAAAAATAATCTTTTATTTATTTGTCTTCAGTATGCTTTCTTGGTGACTGCCTCAGTACAGTTTGCTGGAGGAGTCGTTGTCTTCTTTGGGCTCCTGACATCACCGAAGGAAGTGGGTAAGTAGAAGAGGGCTGTAGAATTTTCAGTCCCTTCATGGAAGGCAGATCTGCAGCTTTCCATGTAGTACTAAAAGTACTGCTCGTTCTGACAGCACTTATCCTCAGCACTCCTATGAAATGGTGTTGCACTTTAGTGTATTTAATGGAGCAAATACTTTCCTTGCCAAGATCACGCTAAATGCCATCGTGCATCATGTGTATAGGGTCTGGATATTTTTAAATGCAAAATAAAACAGCCTGGCTCTAACATCTCCATTAGGATGTGCCTAATTATCGGTTTTCCTTCACCTGGAAAATCAGTACTTTTTTAAAGAAACAGTAGGCAAACTGATAACTGGCCATTGTAGGAGAAAACTATGGTAAGCCTTAACTGTGCAGTGGGAAGGGAAAGTGCTTTTTGTCTGCAGGTCTCCAGCAGCCAGTTAAATAGCTCTCAGGTTGGAGATGGTCCTCCGCTGAGAAGATGGTGGGCAAGCCAAAGTGTAACAGGAAAACAAAAGAACTTTTGGGCTTTGTCAGGGGCATGGAGCAGGGTTTCCCAGGTGCCGGCAAAGGCTATAAAGCTGCTAGCACTAAAGCTACCATAAAGAGTGCCCATAAGAGCACTCAGCAGCCCAGAAAGCGCAGTGCAGTTCCTAGGCCTTCCGTTCCAGCTGAGGCATTAACAGGCAGCAGCTGCCTGTTTAGTTGCTGGTACACTCAGCCTCCGTGCTCAAGGGAGGTGGTACCCAGGAGCCAAGTCCAAGGACCCCAGCCACTAAATAAAGGGGGAAATGCACTAATTTGTTGTGTCTTCCAACTAATGGCCAGACACTCAGAACAGACAAAGCCGACGCCAGGATCAGACAGAATACTTTCAAGAGCACTAGAAGACAAAGGGTAGAAACTGGCGACACTGCAGAACACCATCTAGAAGAGTTTCTAAGCCAAAGGAGGATGGAGGTATGGGAGAGCAAGGGAATTGCTAGAAGGGAGAATTGCTTAAAAGAAGCGAGCATAGCTTTAGAGTGGGGAGTGGGTGAACAGGCTGCGGTCCATTGTTCCTGTTGCATATCCCTTGTTTAACTTAGGCCTCCCTGAGCTTGGAGCAGATGAAGATGGCAGTGTGGAGGAGGATGCCAACAGACCTTTAATGGGCAATGATGATGCAGATGAAGATGACCGGAATTACTCTATTCAGGCAACTGACCGGAATTACTCTATTCAAGCAACTGACACTGACGACCAGCCAAAGGCCATTGGCTTTTTCCAGGCTTGTTGCCTTCCGGGTGTAGTACTGGTGAGTACTACTACACACAGATTCTTGAGTAGGATCTGACTGCTTATGTTGTTAAACATAAAGCTGACTACTTGTGTTGTCAGCGTTTGTTGACATCATTGCTAATATGTTGACCATGTGTTGTAGCTGTCAACATTTGACTACTTAATGCTGTTAAAATCTTGGGCTTGGGACTGTTATCCTTGTGCACATGGATTCTAATACTGTCTGGGTATGTGGTTGCGTGTTGTTCTTCCCCTTGGACTCTGCTTCATTTAGTGCATGTAATGAGCCAACTAAGGGCAGCAGAGATCCTGCCCTCCTTGCTGCTGAATTTTGAAGGGAGGCCATGAGCAAAGGTGGCTGTAGGATGCTTTCTTGGTAAGGTAGCTATGCTGCCCTGAGGAATGGGATTCTCATTGCTAGCTGAGCATCACACAGAACTCTGTGGCACTGATATTTGGGGTTGGTTTGTTTAGTTGCTTTAAAGCAGAAATCTGGCCTGAAAAGCCTTAATCAGCATGATGTAACGTCTGGCAAGATAGGTGGGTTTTTTATAAACAACTGGAAACAAGGCCTGGTGATGCAGTTTCCACATATCCTCATCCTGTCCCTTGTGTGAGAATTTGTACTTCTACCTCAGCAGTATTGCCCAATTCATGGATTTGGTTCAGCTGAAAAATTAACCTGTCATTAAAAAACAATGTTAACTTTCTGTGTCGGTGGCTGTGTGCCCCCTGAATACTAGAACCAGTACAAGAAAGGGGGCAGGGTGGCTGGCTCAGTAATACAGTGTGAACTGTCTAGATTTGATCATGAAGCAGAACTACTGAATGGACAGTATTGTCAGGTACCATTAATGGGTAAAGTGGTTGGTGGTTGTGATTAAAACAACACCATCTAGAAGGGATGGGTGGATTGTCAGTGTTTAGAGTGCTGGACAACCACAGTTCTGTTGTTAAAACCTTGGTTGAGGGATAGTAGAAGAAAGCTTACCCATCTTGAGTTCTTTCCTAATGTGGCTAAATGCCATATAAACTCTGGCTCAGTTTTGGTGGTGCTAAGAATAGGTTGATGTATAAAGAACCTTTAGGCAAAATTTCTTAGTGGTGGAGGCTGCCTCGTTGACGTGTGACTTTTTGTCATGGGCCGGAACATAAGGAGGTATTGTACAACTGATGTTACTGTTTCTGTACTTGGGATTTTGAGGACGTGTTCTGTGCGTTAACCCAGCAACATGAACACCTCCGAGTCTGAATTTTATCTGATGTCAGATCAGTGCGCAGCCAAACCAGGACACTATGTCATATCAGTGAGACACCAAATACTGAGAGAACTTCCAAAGCCTTGTCAAGATTCTACAAAGACTTTATTTGACATATTTTTTCCGTAGTTCCTCTCTTTTCCTGCTGAGTGATATGGTGGAAGAGCTTTACTACAGACAGTTTTCCCCTGAGCCTTTAGAAATTCAATGTTTAATCAGTCAGACAATCTGGTAGACAGTTTCTAAGCATGTTGTAATAAATATTGCTTTGTAGAGTGCACTTTTCACACCCAGAGGCAGGAGAACTCTACCAAACATCCCTGTGTCTTACATGTATGGTGGAGATTAGTTTGTGTCCGGTAAGAGTGGAAAAGCACAGCTAAAAAGGATGTATCTATTAAAATAATATCAATTCAGAAGACATGATTTTGTGGAGTTCAATATATTAAAAGATCTGCTTTTTGAAATTCAAAGACAAGTGTGTACATACACATATACATACAGTCTCAAAAGCTGTGATTCTAGTAGGTTGGTTTTTCCACCTTCATCCTTATTTACCTCTTCAAATGCGGGTTCCTTGAGCTGCTGTGTCAGTGTTTACCAGGAGGCCTTACTGAAACAGTGTGCCTCATCCCTCTGCATGCTGGGCCAGCGATTCCAGAGAACAGATCTTTGCCAGACGTGAAAGCTCTAAAGAAGATCTGCTAGCTAAGGAGAACTTGAGCCCAGCAGTCAAAAGCAGAAGGTTGTCTCAGCTGTTGGGTTTGGAGGCACGTGCTTAGCTTTGGCCAAACCTTTCATCTTGTGTCCTGGAGGTTATGAACGAAGCTTTCTCTTCTGGTGCTGTAAGCAGATGAGCCTTTTGAACAGCAAAAGACAGCATAGAGGAACTACTTCACATAACTTTTCTCAGCGTGATTCGCAGATGACGAGATCTCAAGCTTGTTTCATGTCACGTGGTTGGCTCCCTTCTCTTCAGAAGGTGAATTAAATTTCATTCATTTTTTTTGAAGCCTGGTATCACTTCCTCTCAAGAGCCTTCATTTTTTTGAAGCCTGGTGTCATTTCCTCTCAAGATTACACTGAGAGTGTTTTAACCCGTTGCATTCAGTGAAGATAACCTTCTTGACAGTGATTTTTGTATTCCTGGGTTCCCTTTGATGTTCAGCATTAAGCTTTCATAACGCTGCCTTCTTACATGAAATGCAGAAACACTTCCCCCTGAAAGCTTCAGCTGGATACAGAGCTTTATGGGAAGAAGCAGAAACGCTGTTGGCATTTCTCAAGTGCTAACTGCTTGTTGGCCCTCTCTTTGTTCCAGTACTCTCTGGCCTATGCCTGCTTGAAACTGGTGAATTACTCATTCTTCTTCTGGCTGCCCTTCTACCTCAGCAACAACTTTGGATGGAAAGAAGCAGAAGCTGACCAGCTCTCGATCTGGTATGATGTGGGAGGAATCATAGGTGAGTGAGCAAGTGAATGACATCTTCCTGCAGTTGCCCTACTAGTGTTTGAAAATGAAAGACAGCAAATGCAGCTCAGAGCAGTCATGTTCAGTGGGATATAGCTGTTTACTGAATACATGAAAAGGCTAGTTATGTATGCAGCTGCTTGGCTGTTTTTTTTTCAATGTGAGCTCCCTAAAGAGTTTACATAGAATTTAAAGGGCACTATCGTATTCTTGGACATTAGCCCCAGTGGGCATTTTTCTCTACTCACTAAGACTTCTTGAAAAGTGTTGTGTACAAAATGGTGTCCCTGCTGCTTGCTACCTCCTTTCTGACAGGTACCCTTGGGGGGAGAGTTTACATCTGGACTTGCTGGGTTCTGTACTGTCCCTTCAGTCCCGTATAGTTAAGAACAGACTCATCACAAATCTCAGCAGAGCAGGCACAACTGTGTTATGTTCAGAGAAATAAAATGTAATTCCACTTGTTTCTGCTTGGCTGCAAAATCTGACCCTGTTCCTCCAGAATAAAGAACATATTGTATATGTGTTTAGGCTTCCACTCTCCTGTGCTCAGTTTCTTGCTTTATTACCTTGTCCCGTTAGCTTTCCTAGAATAGATATCCTTGTTTTGGTCTGTTCAGGGTCAGTTTTTCTGCCTCTGTGGCCTTTTCTATATTAGGCTTTCTTAAACATTCTAGTCTTTACCACCAGGGCAGTTCTTGCAGAGGTAGCAATGATACATAAGGTGATTTTTATCAGCTGTCGGCATTTGTTGCAATTAGTTGCAGCTACCCTAAGTATGTGAGACATCAGGGAATGTGAGGCCCCTGTGTGGTAATGCTTTCCCTGTGAAAAAGAACTGCCTTCTCCTGCATTTTCTGTTAAAGAAACCAGCCACAACGTTAAGCTTGTTTACATCCAGAGTTTTGGTGATCCTAGAGCTGTGATTATCCTATAGGAGAAGGAAAAGGAATGCAGGAACATTGGCTAGTTGCACGCTAGAAAAAAGAAGTAAAAAATTCCTGGGAAGGCAGTATGAGTATTTTTCCCTGCTCTGTCTGAGCCACTTAAGTTTACTGTTATCTCTGTGTCTGGGGCAGTAAGGGCAGAAGACTTAATTTTCAGGATTTTAGAGAGAATGCATCTTGATGAGAAGGCAAGAGGCCACTGCACTCAGTGAAATGAGTTTTGTTCAAGGTGTTAGCATCCTGACCCTGATGATGACTTATTTTTTTTTGCAGGTGGGACTATACAGGGCTTGATTTCTGATGTGCTACAGAAGAGAGCCCCAGTGCTAGCAATTAGCCTGCTCTTCGCTGTAGGCTCTCTTTTTGGATACAGCCGTGAGTATACTTTTGCTGTGCAGTGATAAGAGGTTCATTTGGTACTTGTTAGAGAGAACCAGAGCACAGCCCGTTCTAATTATGTTTTCTGGTCTTGAAACTGCTTCTGGATCAGGATGGTGCCTTTTGGTCTATTTTGCCTGAAGTGTGACACTGTACAGAAAGATATCTGTTCTCTGGTTAATGAGGTGGAAAAGAATTAGCTGAGTGGTTGGATTTCCCTGTACTGGTGAGTTATGGTACTGATCCTTCTCCAGTGTCAGTGAAATTTTTGGCATTGTCAATGTATCAACACCACAACTGGCAGAGCAGGAAATCTCAGGTGCATCCCTGTAGTAAGAGGAATGAGAATCTGGGGACAGGTCTGTGCTGGAGCATATATATACTACAAAAAGGCAGAAGCTCTTAGGCTTCACCACTTACGCTTCTGTAAGTGGTGAAATTGAAGAGTTTCTCCCTCTTTTATAATAGATATAGTTCTCAGTGATTGGTTATTGAAAGGAGTCTGTCAGGAAAACTGAGTAGGAGGAGACAGGCAGATCTCATTTCTGTGAAACATCTATGAAACTCTAAGGGTAACAGTTTTGTGTCTTCAGACATGGTGTTCTGTGGTACCAGAGTGCTTTAACTCACTGGGATGTCGTTTCACTTCTCTGTGTCTTCCTTCAAAATGGGGTAGTGATACAGACCGGCTTTTGTAGAGCACTTTGAGATCTGTGGACAGAAATTGCTGCCAGAGCTGGACACAAACAGTAAAGTGCACCTTTCAGAAGCGTGCTGGCTTACTCAGACAGTCTCAAAGTAAGGTCAATAAGGTATAATCGTTAAATAGCAAGGATTGGGTTTGGCGGAGTTCCGTGGAGTTTTGTAGGCTCTTGTGCGAACTCATTACTTTCAAAAGTGAATTGGAAGCAAATATGAAATTATTGCTGACGAAGTTTGTTCTAGATAGCAGAGCAGCCAGAGGTCGAAGTGTCTTGTGCTTAGCTCTGTCCAGCCAGATACAGAAGGCTCAGACAGGCGATATGAAGTTACTGCAATGTGATAATTAAATTACGATCAGCCAAACCAGGAAACCTTTTCATGCTCATAGCGTGTTGCACGTAACAGTAGTAGAGGCCTGAGAATATGTGAAGAGGGCTGCACCTTGCCTAATGCATGGTAGCTTGACCATGTGTGGGCCCTAAGTTGAAGCAGTGAGCAAGGAATTCAGGTGATGGCTGGAAGTGAGGTATTGGGGAAAACAGTGTCTGAAAAGCACTGAGAGACTGTAGTGGAAAACCAGCTGCGTGTACACAGTATGATGCTGTTCCTGGAAAGGCAAGCAGAACCTGTAGTAGATAACCAAGCATGGCTTTGTAAGGCGGAGTGAGGTTACGGAGTTTTGCATTTCTTACTTTATTGTGCAGCATTGTTTAGGCAGTTGCTAGATTACTACCTCCAGATCTAATCTCTGTATTTTAAAAAAAGATTTTGGAAAATTCAGAATGAGTGGAAGGGTGATTCAAGTGCTGAATACTTTATGATGAGAGAGATTGAGTTGAGTCTAACTTCCCCAGAGAGACAGAGGGAGGGTTCTCTTACCATTCAAATGGACTTTCAAGGAGTGTAAGTGCAAGCTCTATGTCATAGAAAGAGGCATAACAAGGGCTGGAACCCAGAGCCAGGCAAATCTCATACTGAAACAGGGCACAAACTTCTAATGGCAAAGGTGACTTTTCTGCTGTTAAGTGCTGTCAGGGAACTTCTGGGTCTTTAGTCCCTAAACGCCTTTACAATAAGGCTAATCTCTGTGGAAGTATCTAGTCAAATAGAAGTTACTGTTGTCACTATGTAGGTAACTGAATACTGTTGTCGCTGTGTAGGTAACTGAACAGACAGTTCAAACTGGATGTTTGCATGCTTCTTTCTGATCCTCAATAAAAAAAATGGCTTTCTCAAGTTCATTTGTTTTATTTACACTCATCTAGTCTTTCTCTTGCAGGTTCTCCAAACAGCAAACCTATCAATGCTGTGATCATGGCAATTACAGGTATCTTATTAAATGCCACTGTTATGCTCGTAGACTTTATATATACACTGCAGAAAAATCAGTAACACCAGCCTCAGGTAGTGGTAACGCATTTGTGTGCGCTGCCATCTCTGCTGGTTTTGCAGAATGAGTAAAAGCTGAGGCCCAGTTTCTGTTACTTTTGGAATACAGCTGTAGGAAAACTGCCTTACAGAGGGAGATATAGAATATGAACTGTATAGAATGACTTGGAACTGAAGAGGTCTGCCTTGGCTCAGTATGATGAGGACAGATTTATGCCAAAATACCTAGCAGTGATCTGGTATCTGCGAAAGTAGATATATGGCAAAGTCATGAGCTGCAGCTCCAATTTGAGGGTGTTTGTCTGTCAGAACCCCAAATGCCCTGTATACTGTGAGAGGTCACAAGCTTTGTGTGCTACCAGGCGTGCTGTGCTGTGTTATGGAATTAAGATTAGCCTGCATGAATAGAGCCTTTCTTTTCAAACACTCCTACTTCAGAATTCTCTGTCCTGTCGTGGGGGTTTTTTTGCCTTCCATCTCCTCCATGAACCCCTGGAGACTGAGGCTGTAGCATGGGGGTATACTACTCTAAAGTAGAAATGTGTCTAAATCTGCTCTATGTCGAGGGTTTGTATATGCACGCTTTCTGTATGCAGTTTGGTGTGTCCTGACTTCTTGCAGTGTGTGCCACAGCTAACTACCTCGTTTTTGCTGTTGGATGAAAATGTGCTTGTTGGCATTTTCTGTGTGCATACTCCAGGTACGCAAGGTGTGCCATGGCTGAATGCTTCAGCTGTGAGGGTACACTTCTGCCTACGATTAGTCTGTGATCACTGTCCCTGGACTTAATCCTTTTCCTGAGCTTTGCATGGTAGAAAATCTGTGTTTTGAAGATCATAGAATCATAGAATGGTTTGGGTTGGAAGGGACCTTAAAGATCATCTAGTTCCACCCCCCCCTGCCATCGGCAGAGACACCTTCTGCTAGACCAGGCTGCTCAAAGCCCCATCCAGCCTGGCCTTGAACACTTCCAGGGAGGGGGCATCCTCAGCTTCTCTGGGCAACCCATTCCAGTGCCTCACCACCATCATCATAAAAAATTTCTTCCTTGTATCTAATCTAAACCTACCCTCTTTCAGTTTAAAGCCATTACCCCTTGTCCTATCGCTATGTGGCCTTGTAAATAGTCCCTCTCCAGCTTTTTTATAGGCCCCTTTTAGGGACTGGCAGGCTGCTATAAGGTCTCCCCAGACCCTTCACTTCTCTAGGCTGAACAACCCCAACTCTCTCAGCCTGTCTTCATAGGAGAGGTGCTCCAGCCCTCTGACCATTTTTGTGGCCCTCCTCTGGACCCGCTCCAGCGGGTGCATGTCCTTCTGCTGAGGGCTCCAGAGCTGGACGCAGTACTCCAGGTGGGGTCTCACCAGAGCAGAGTAGAGGGGCAGAATCACCTCCCTCGACCTGCTGGCCACGCTTCTTTTGATGCAGCCCAGGCTACAGTTGGTTTTCTGGGCTGCGAGCGCACAGTGCTGGCTCATGTTGAGCTTAGAACAAGATGTTTTGTTGAGAATCTATCCTCATGCTTGTTTTGCACCAAGGCTGTTTTCTTGCCACTTTCAGGATTTTTCATCGGAGGCCCTTCTAACATGATCAGTTCTGCAATTTCTGCTGACCTGGGGCGCCAGGATCTGGTGAAAGGCAGCAGCGAGGCTCTGGCAACAGTCACGGGAATTGTGGATGGAACTGGCAGTATTGGTGCTGCAGTGGGCCAGGTGAGGCTATCAACAGAAAGTAGAGGTCTGGGGAAGGAGGCAGAGAGTCTCTTGTGGTTAGAGATGTTAGCTCATTCCTCAATCCAAAGTTGCATGGAGAGAGAGAGAAGGAGAAGGTTGGGTTTGGATTTTTAAAAAATTTATCTATTTAAGAAATATCCAAGGGAATATGTATGTTTTAAGCTTCCACTGGAAGCAATTTAATTAAGAACTAAATAAAGTATTCGTAGGGCTAATGTTATGGCACTTTCATAATTTGAACGAATTTTAGAGACTTTTTCATATCCTGAACTCCAAAAAGCAAGTAAAGGTCAGCTTCACAAAAAGTGAAAATAAAATATTTTGAAGTTTGTTTGGGATTTTTTTCTTCAAAGATAATAGCCAAACCTTTGCTTACGGAAAAGTTTACCTGTATAACCAAGTAAAATTAGAGTACCTCTTATGAATGTTACGGTGTTTATAAAGTAATGTGAAATTTGCTCTTATTTGTGGTTCCCCTTTTTATCTATGGATGTCTTTTACACCTTGTAAATCCAGCACCACTTGCTTCGATAGTCCTTACAGTATGCTGCCAGAGGTCTGAAGACTAGACTGTTGCAGAAAAGGAAGCTGACAGTGTGCCCACTGGGGACATTCTTTCTTCTCAAATACAAGCGTTAACTATGTGGAAGAACACAGTGGTGCTTTGGGGAGGGGAGGATTTAGTAGAAAGATCGGAGCCAGTTCTATTCCAGGCATCCTCTAGTGCTGGTAAAATACCAAGGATGTAGACAAGGCATACGAGTTTCTTTTCTAGAAAGGGACTTGCGTTTGTACTGGCCATTGATTGCCTGATAAATACAAATGTTCAGTCTCCGTTTCGTAGGAAGGATGCTGCTTAGCTCCATTAAACATGGAAAATTACAAGTGCTTTGTGGACATCTTAAAGTGCACTGTTACACTCAATGTTCTTCTTACATTGTCTACAGTGTTTCTGTCTTCCCCCACACATACCATTCAAACTTACGTCATCATAAAAATTGGGTCTTTTAGTTCTGAAAAATTCCACCTGCCTCCCATTCTAACATTGCATTTATTTCAACAGAGACAACCATGATGTCATTCTGGGGGTGTGTGAATAACAGCAAATGCACAATGAACGTGTTAGAAATTCAGATCCTGTTTTGTGCTAATATACCCAGTAGTGAAGAAGGGAGGCCCTTGTATAGCATCTGATTATAAATCTGCTAATAGGGAATACATTTTCTTTTGTAGCCTCTATAGTCCTATTGAACTAGGATGCAGTTCAGAACAGACTGTAGTCTCAAGTGTCTTGCCTACGATGAAGGGTTAAGTAGTTAGTGGTTGCACAGCTCTTGAAAATGCGTCCTGTGTAATTTATAAGCCATTCTAGAGCTTTTAGTTCTTCTGAGAGTACTTACATCCACTTATGTCCCAGTGTTCTGTGCAAAAACCTTGTATTCAGCGGAGTCAATTTGTCACCCTTTGAAACTGTAGTTCTGTTCTGTCTTTATGCTGCTATGAGTTACTGTAAAGCTTCAGGATGGCTTCTCCGCTTTGCTGAGACTGTGGGTTTTATACAGAAAGGCTGCTGTCCTGAGTCATCTCTTCTGACAGGAAAAGATCAGCTGGAAGGTTTTGTGATCAGCTCTGTATGGAGTGTTAACAGCCCACAAATTCTAGAAAATGAAAGAGTGATGCCTGAAAGTCATGCTTGTCTTCCCAGTTTGAATAATTTTTTTCCCCTTTCTTTTTAGTATCTAGTATCTTTGATCCAGGACAACCTGGGATGGATGTGGGTTTTCTATTTCTTTATTCTAATGGTAAGAAATCGCCTTTTTTAAAAATTCTTTGTCAAAGTTCAATTTGCAATAGAAAGTTTTTGTGAGAAGCTGAAAATTGTGATTTAGACATGCAATCTATTTCTGCAGCAGCTGCAAACTCTGATGTCATCCTCAAAGTGGTCTATGGTGTGCCATTGCCTCAGGTTGTCTAAATCAACTGGGTTCATTTTGGATCCTTTAAAGCCACGTTGCCCAACAGGAACTGAGATTGTGGCAGAGGCACAAAAATACTTGCCTTAAAACACCTGTATGCGTTTCCTAAAGCTCCTACCACCTGACTAACTTCCAAGGCAGGACTTTTTCCTCCTTCATTTCCATGATACATAGTTCCTAGTATTTTCAGGGAGCTGAAGTTAAGCTGCTTGTTTGTTAGCCCTTGAAGATTAGTGGAAGGGAGTGATGAGGATCTTGAAACTAGAATGAAAATGCCTTGCCCTGGTATACCGCTGGGGGAGAAGACTGTTCAGGCCTTGACCTCCTCAGCATTGTCACAGCGGTGAATGTTGTACAATTTACCCGTTCTTCCCTGCTGGAAGTGCCAGGAATTGTCTTTGCATCTGTGCTGACAAGGGAAAAGGCCACTTTGGTAACCAGCAGAGCTGGTCAGGAGGAAGGCCGCTGAGGAGGTGAAAAGATGATCATGACAGCTGAAATCGTATGAGCTTTCCTGCAAGCTCAGTCCTTCCATCTGCTGTGCCACTTTGGCATCTCTTCTCTTAGCCTATGTCTTTCTGGGGAGACCTTGAATGCACGTTGGAGGGCAGGATGGCTGCAGCTATGGTTGCTCTGTGCTAATTGTCCTGGATATGCTTCTTTTCACAGACGAGTTCAACAATCCTGTTCATTTCACCATTGATAGCAAGGGAGATCAGATTGCTTCTGCACGAGCAGCGCCTGCGAATGCTGGCAGAGTGACTTCTGCTTGCTTCTGGAAGGACTGTTGTACGGACCTCACAGCTGGAACGCTAATCAAAACTCTGAGAGACTTCGTCCTCCAGGTTTGGACTAATTCAAAATGGCTCTGCAAGACTTGATTGACCTGCCTTTGCGAGCTCCGTAGTGAAGTTACCAAATACCCACCCTGAGACCACCTGCATTGTGGAGCTGCTGACCTAAGCTAGACAATCCACGGGCTGGCGGATTGTCCCGGCCTACCAGACTCTTCCACGTCAGCGGTCACACTAGGGTCTTCTCTTGGGTGGTCTCACTGCTATACCCTTTCTTATTTATTTCTGGATGTCCTGACCAAAGGTCGACTGTTTAAAACTGACGGTGGAGAGGCTGTCTTGCAATGAATTTTGATGCTCTGTTGTGCCAGTGAAATCATACAGTGCATTTCATGGGTAGTCTAAATTTACGATCACTTTAGCTTTTAGAAAGGGCAAAAACAATTATTTGGAATTTGCGCTGTCCAGTTGTTTCAAAAATGCTGTTGCTAGATCTCTGCACAGACGGACCTCTGCTATCCCTAGCTATTAACTGTCACATATTCCAGTAGATTCGCATGGAGAAGTTACCTCCATATTTGTTTTTAGCATTTTTTAATAATAATACTATTATTACTAATCTCTGGGAAATGAGATTTCGGTTTTTAAATATTTAAGCAGACAAATAGTGTGCAATACTTTACTGTGATCTCTGAGAATAAGCCTTAATAGATCCTTTGTGCCTAAAGGATCCTTGAATGGCTTTGGGGATCAGTAATGGAACACAAAAACTTTCACTACTGCTTTGTTATTTGAACTCTGATCAATACTGACCAAAATGGGACTGTCAGGTGACCCTCTGAAGGAAGCCGGTGTCACCGATTTCATACTCATTGGGCAATTGCTCATCTCCGGGAAAGGAGAACCAGAAGGGAATTAAAGGAATTTTAAGGGACCTGGCTGCTCTGGGACATGGGCTTCCAGGCAGGGACTGAAGCGTACTCGTGGAATAGCATCAATGAGCAAGTGCTGCTGCCTTCCCCCCTGCTCCGCTGCCTGTGGCTGCGCAGGGGACCTCACGCTCCAGGGTTTTACAGCTTGAGTTGTATCTTGAAGAGAAAGGTAGATGCAAGTCAGCAGTAAAAACGTGACTGCACTGAGTATGGTGGTATTTGAGTATTTTTGGAGTACTGCGGTAAGCAGGGTGAGCAACTGACACCTCTAATGTTTGTTGGTGATGTTAATGGGATCGTCGAGTAACTTCTCAACAAATTGTTTTCTGCTTATGCCTTGGGATGTTTCATTTTGATAGGTATGTGTTAACCAGCAGAACTTCAGATCAAACACTCAATGTAACTAGGCAGTGATGCCTGGATGGGGGTGGGGGGCAGGAAAATTCTTGGAGCTGAAAATTTGAAACTTTTTAAATGGGGAAAAGTTGCCTTTTTAAAATGTACAGTGATTTTTTTTTTTTAATTTATGAATGTCAATTTTTAGTCATGTGTTGATTGTAATGAGTGGAACATCATTAGTGCCTTACGGTTTTACTGTATTGAACGGTTGCTTGGTGATTGCTGCTTCTGCAGTGACGGTTCAGTGCACAGCTTTGCTTACTGCGAAACTCTCTTGCTCCATTTTATACTTTTTTTTGAGACCCTCTCTCTTTCTTGGTGGAGGCGATTCTTGCATTTTTTGCTAACCCTCGAAAAATTTCAGTGCTTGGGAAAACGATGCCGTTAAGCTGATGAGGGACCTGAATCCTGTTCTTGTCTCTTCTCATTCCTATTCAAATTTTTGCCTGTATAATTAGAGCAGGAGACTGAGAATCTATCATCCTGTTCTCAGAATTATGCCCTGGGGTTAGTGTTCACATCCCAAGCTACTCATTAGCCCCTGTACAAATAGAATCAAAACTCCCTGAAATTTAGTTCTAAAATTGATGGCGGCACCGTTTGCCCCAGCCACGGCGTCTGAGAATCTGTGGTTTCAAATTCCAACCTGGATGAGCTTTTTGGCCGCCGTCTGGGTGCTAGATAAGCTTCTGATGAGAGGTGGGTGGGAAAGGGATGTTGGGGGGTCGGGGGCGGGGGGAGGGGAGGGGAGGCAGGGCCCGGTAACAAATGGCTTCCTGTAAACAGTTCCGTCCCCTCTTGAGAAGTGTCAGATGTGTTGTGAGCGCCGCAAACACAAGCCGCCCAGCAGCTCGCATGTAAGTGTGTGGCGGTGCTTTGAGGCCACCCTCAATTAGCTAGGCGTGCCTACGACTTCAGGGGTTTTTTGTTGTTGTCGTCCTGGATTTTTGGTCCTGTGTATTTCCTCAAGGTGCTCAGATGGAGAAAGGTTTTCAGTCTGATCATGTCCAAACCGATCTCACATGAATAAACTTACTTTGACTTGATCTGGGCTAATTCTTCTGTGTGCTTTATTCCACTCTTCTCAATGTGGTTCTGCTGAGCGTCCTTCTCTTCCTCCTCGTTGTAGGCCTAGCTCTAACAGCTGCTTTTCACTCAGCTGCTGTGGAGACCCGAGCCCCGACTAATGCCGAAACCAAACCCTTGTCCCAGCCCAAAAGGGGACCGTGTCCCGCCTGCTGTGGTTTGGCACTCTTCATGATCAGTCTCATGAGAAGCTTTGTGAGAGTCCTCAAACAGAGCTGCCCGTAACGGTGTAATTAATGATCTTAAAGAAGCCAGAACATATACTTGGTTTTATTTATTTATTTGTTGATCTGCATGTAGAAGTCAGGTGTTCTTCCCTTGAAATTAAACGTGCCATGTGGCTGCTGGCCCTGCTGTGCCTTCCCTCCCGTGGCTTGTTTCTTTAAACACAGATCCACGCCTACGCTTAGCTGTGTTTAAATGGACACAGTGGGGAACTTTGTAATTGTGTTTTATAGTTTACCGTAAATTCGGAGTTGAGCACGATACTGGATTGCTGGAGAAACCCCCGTGCCTGCATGTTCTGGTCCCTCAACTCCAAGCAGTTTGGTGGTGCACCAACCTCAGAAGAGCAGCTTTCCCTTCCGCAGGAAAGTGGAAGGAGGAGCAGCAGCATGTTTTAAGGGTTATTGTTTTCTTCCTGAGATAAAAGGTGAACATATCTATTTCAAGAGTCCCACAGATCTCGCCAGTAAAAGCACTAGCTGTTCGGGGATGTCTCGACACACCACTGTTTGGTTACTCTCGTGTAATTTTTGCCCTCTATCCAGCGGTGGCCAAACTGCTCTGCCAAACCTATTTGCAGTTTCTCCCCCTTCTTTTCTAGGTTCTTTTTTGAACTGAAAGTGCCTACAGGGATGTTTGGGGTTCTGTATTTCAAAAGTTTTCTAAGGCACAGCATGCCCACCTTCCTACATCTTTGTCGAGCCTTATCTAATCCTTTTAGTAAACAGCCTACTGCGCTCTGAAGGCTGTAAATACAAGCTCTTAGAGCATTTTGTGGGGTTGGATGGGGGGGGTGGGGGTGGTATGTACAGGCCCATGGAGCCATCTCGGTTCTATTAAAGCCTTTCCTAAATGAGAGTTGCTTAGATGAATATTTAGGTAACGCAAAGGAGGAGAACTTGGGCAATTGCTGTGAATGTTCCCTTTGGTTCTCCTGTGCTGGTGATTATGTCTGTGTACGTGTCTGGATCCCGGGAGGTTCTCCTGGAACGTCTCCTTCGGCCTCCTCCGGAACAGTGTGCAGGTGTCTATGAGAACAAATGCAGCGAGCAAATCAAAACGTACTCCTGGAGCATGGGAGCAGGTAGCAAGCTTTGTGGCTCTCTCGTTAGGTTTACGATTACTGCCAGGAGAAGGAAGACTTCTGTCTGAGAGTACAGAAGCCCAGGTGAACGTGTCTGAGGACAACCTATCTTGTTTCTGAGGAGTTTTTAAAGCAGCAGATGGCGGCTGATGGGCCTCTAGGTGAATTGGTGCGTCTGTGTCCGGTGGTGGTGGTGCTCAGGTGTGAAGGATAGGAAATGCATGCACCACCACCTCCTGTCCTTGTGGACCATATAAGTAACAATATAATCCAGAGTGTACCAGTGGAACGACAGCAGATAAGGATGAGATTACTTAGATGTGCTATTTAAATCTTCTTTCCATACAATGCGGTAAGCAAAGCATTGGGGATTTGGGATGGGTTGATTTCTCTGGGCTCCTGGATTCCAACGCTAGCTCAGAGAACGCCTACACCCGGAGACCTACATCCTCGCTCTTTTTCCCGTTTGTCAGGTGGGACCAGTTTCCAGAAACTCACTCATCTGCTCTGGAGTGCGTGGCAGAGAAAAGCGACGCTGGGCTGACAAAAGCTGGCGCTTGCCTGCGGCGAGTGCCAAAGATGGCAAAGCAATTGGGTAATAGCTGACTGCGCTATTCAGCCGGAAGGATGGGAGTATCCGAGAGGCAGTTTCATCGGGACTGTCTCCACTATCCGCTCACCTCTTCTTCAGCCTCCTTGTCCTCTGCTGTAACCCTTGCATCCTTCTGGGAATATTAATGTTTCATTTCTTCCAGCCAGAAGCAGGACTGCTTATCGAGGCATGCAACGTGTAGGACAGGCGGCAACAGGCGGCTGTGGTTCCTGCTGTTGGACGCGAAGGAGCTGTTATGCGAGGAGAGACGCGAAGGTGGGAGCCCTGCCTGCAATAGCAGGCGTGCGTCAGCATTGCACCAGCACAAGCGATTTCTGAATTGGCGCACACCTCCAAAACGTCAGGTGAGCACGCGTGCGGGGCTGGTAGGGTCTCCGCCGCAGGTGGCTTTTCGCTGCTTAGCTTTGTTTCTGCGTGCATCTGCAATGCTGTTCTGGGCTACTGGAGCTCCCAGGCACTTTTTTAAACACCGTCATGGCCCCGTGTGCTCAGGCAGCGTCAGGGCTGGTTTCCCTGAGGGAAGGAGGAGGGTGTCGGGGGAACATGGAGTCATGGCCCCAGCAGCTGGCTGCCACCCTGGTTCTGAGGGATGCTGGCCTTTGCTCCCAGATGGCGAAATCCAGATTGCTTTATGTGCCTGGTTCTGCTGTACTTTGCCACTTGCTTTGGCTGCTGTTTTGCTGTCGGTTGGATGAGGATCTCTGCCTGTCTTCCGTGACTTCGCTGACTGCGGTTTTCTCAGCTGCCTTCTCTTCTTAGGAAGGGAGCAGGGAGTCGATCATAAGTCAAGGTCTTGGTTTGCCAGACCTGCTCTTTTCTTCCCGCTTCCGCTGTTTCACCTCTGGTTACCCATTCGATCTCAAATGTGCAGCGCCCGGATTCCTCCCTCTTCTGTCCCCGGTCCATTTTCTTTGCTCCAGCCTTTGTGGTAGCTTGTCTCCAGGACTAGAAAAGGAGCCAGTATTTTCTGTGCTAACAAAGTGAGCATTGTAATGCAGTTGCAGAGTGGGTGGATGTGATTGCTGACAGACATATTCCTTCTGCTAGGGTGTGGATTAAAGCTCAAGGTGACTTTGTTCCTGCATAAATTCACTAACTTTCCCCAGGGAACTGAAGGGGCAGGGTTGGGAAGGGAGAAGTATGATAAATGAAAGTGTCGGAAGGAAACGCACTTACATAGCACGCGCTACCAGAGCATAAACGTGTGCTCTTTGAGGAGCTTTCAACATAGCTTAAGGTAGCACTCCATGGATTAAAAAAACCCTCAGGATGATGTTTAGCTGAGAAGTTGAGCGTGGCTCTCGGCAGGCTGCTGTCCCAGCGTAATTGCCTGCGTAAGTGGATTAGCAAGCAGCAGCGTGGCTTGTTCAGGGTTAGGCAGGCTTCGAGGGGAGCGAGGAGGGCACTGTTCCTCGCAAGAGGATGAGGCGGAGGCGGGCAGCCTTTGCTGCTCGCTACCAGTCGGACCTGTTCGATGCTGAAATCTGTGGCAGACGGTTGTGTTGTCATTGCGTGCGCTCGCTGGGAAGGGTCCCATGGAAACAGTTCCTTTCAGAGCTATCACTTGTCCTTATCTGCCACGAGGTGGGTATGGTGACAGCAAATCACATCTTGGGACACTTCTTCTCTGCCTTTGTTGCCATGGGAATCGGTGTCTTCCGCAGCTTTGTCTTCTGTGAAAAAAGAGAAGTATTGTTACCTCCCCTGGCTCACCCACCAAAATGTGCCGAGGATGGAGGGGGGTTGTGGTCAGCCGTGTCGCGCCTGCAGCAAAACGTTGGTGCTGGGGACGGGGCTGCGAGGTCGCTCGTCTTAAAACCTCATCCGGCCACGCACGTCCCTCTGCGGTAGTCACCACGTCTACGTTACAGGGTGGCGATGCAGAGCACAAAGCGGTGAGGCACCGTCCAGCAGGGACTCAGGTGGGGTCCCCTGCCTTTATGGGAGAAGGGGGCTGCAGGGGGGCACAGATGCACCAGACTCGTGGGGAGAGGTGCTGTGTTTTGGCTCACTCCCTGGGTGAGTGAGCAGCCCCTGGTGAGAATGTGGGAGCCCCGTGGCCAGTCCTTCCTAACCAGGAGGCGAAGGCACTGGGGAGCCTCCGAAGGGACCCACGGAGTTCCTGGGGAGCGGGAGCCCAGTTGGGATCCTAGCCCAGGACCTGCATCTCTCCCGTGCTTCAGCTCATGGCCAAGCCCTGTCGAGTGTGGTGGGGAGAGAAGGGAAACTGCATTTACAAAGTGAGCCCTAACTCTTAGAGGAAACCATTCAGTCCCTGGAGTTTTCCATGCTGTACGAGGAGCCAAGGCTCTCGCTCTGAATGTATCCCAAGGTGATACGAGAAATCAGCCCGGTTTGGAGAGCTCCCCGCGTTTGTACCGTATGTCTCGTTCCTTCCTCTCAGCTCTCGCTTGTGTCATTTCTTTAGATCGTAACTGATCTCTATTTTAGTTACACTTCTCAAGCGGATTCAGATACTGAATTAAAAGATATTTATCTGCCCCAAACTCCTACGAAATAAAGAAGTGGTGTTATTTCCATGGTATGAATGAGGAACTGAGTCAGCAGGAGGCTAAATGACACATCCGAGGTTACCCAAGAGTGCCGAGCGCTGCTGGGAACCGAATCTGGTTGTTCCTCTCCTGGCTGCCAGAGCCCTCGCCCTCTGCGGCGCCGGACGTGGGGCATCGCCCCGCTCTGCCCCCAGCCTCTCCTCTCAGCCTGGGCCCTTGGACTCTGAAACGAGCCATAAATGCAATCAGCCTCTTTCAAGGGGAAAGAGTGATTTATTTCGAGCCCTAAACTTTTGGCACTGGAATTAAAAGTAGAACTTAAGCTGGTCTGTGTAAATAACCCCACAATTACCATCCAGCGCCTTTGCTTAGACTTTGGTGTTTGTGGTGCCACCTTCTCCCAGGGAAGTGGCTGTGGTGCCTCCAACTGAGAAAAGGTTCATATTTGTGCTGAAGTTGACGTAGGTTTTGTAGCTAAAAATACAACACGCTTGCAAACTGTGCTGTTTCATGCTCTGCAAAGCGTCTTGATGTTCAGCCATTCAAACTAGAAGTGCTTAAATGGAGAAATACAGATGAGAAATGTGAAACTCTGGAGCAGCATGAAAAAATACTCCATAGCAGTCTAACCTGGGATAGAAATAAAACATACAATTCTCTCTCAAAATGTGTGCAAGTGTTGTATTTTTAAATGTAAAAAACATCTATGTCATAAGCTGCTTTAAATTAGTCATTCAAAAAAGCAGGAAGTTTCACTTTTATCTAATAGATGCGTGTTTCTGTGTTTATCCTTTTGCATATGTATGAGTATACCCACATATATAAATACATGAAATGCTCACACTGTTGTAGCTCAAACAGTTTTTCCATATTTCTGCCTCTTCAAGGGGCGTTGTTTACTCTTCAAGGGTATTCATCACAAAACCTACTTTAACTCATGCACTGCTAATTGAACAGAAAGTGGCCTCAATTACAGCTTGACGCTGTTTTCGTTGCCCTTGACCTCTGTCCGCAAAAGAGCCTTCTTGGAAGTTGCCAAGAATATTGAAATAAAATGACGGGATAAAAACAATGAATAATAGAGGGTGGGCAACTAATGAGTCACCACGAAATACCGTCAATGGAATATGCTGAGCTCCAACTCGGCTCGGTCTGGCTACCTATGCATCATTGCTGAGTTCTTCGAAATGTGCCGCGGCAAACGGCTGATGCAGTCAGCTTAACCACAGTGAAATGGTACAACTTCAAAGCTCTGGGAATAGTAAAAGTCATGTCTGCCGCTGTCTGCTTACTCACCCTTGAAACAAGCCGGTACGAAAGCAGAAGAGAGTGATTTAGGCTCACAAACAAAATGACTCACAGGCTGTGATGTGTTAGAAATGTCATGTTTCGGTCTGTGCTCCTGATTTTGCTCAGCAGCCGTCTGCGGTGCCTCGGCCTCTGCCTGCCGCCCTGGAAGTCGGGCAAGACAGGAGAAGCAGGGAGCGATGGGGGCAGAGGGGCTCCTCCGGAAAGGAAAATTGAGCCGCCCCACGGCGCGTGGGGAGCGCACGGTCCGGCGCTGGCAGGCAGCCCTCGGTGCCGGCACGGCCGCGCCGTTGCCTCTGGTCAGGGATTTGCACGGTGACCTGCTGCTGAGGGCTGAGATTCGCCGGCACTGCCAGCAGGCAGGAGCGGCGAAGGCTGGGAAGCGCCGTCGGACGGGGCGTTTGAAGGCACAAAGGGATGCTTTATTGGCCCGGGGGCTTCTCATTCAGCGGCTTCCCCGGCGTGGACACCTCCGCAGGGAGGTCTTTTACCTTTGCCAGAAGAAAGGAGGGAAAGGTTGCTGCATTGTTCTCGGGCTTCAAAACCGCTTCCCCTCCCCAAAACTGTGGGGCCGGTGGGGGGCTGCTTTGGTGGTGTTTTTCTTTCGTGAGTCTGGGGGTGGGTTAGCCTGATTTTCAAACACCTTCCTCCAGCCTCTCCCTTATTGTGCAGCCATATACTTCTGCTGACAGGCAGTAAACCAGCAGTTAAAACCAAATCCCTTTCTGGCGGGCTCTGTGAGCCCCCCATCCCTCCTCCTCGCTGCCGCGGGGCTCAGCCCTGTCGTGCTGCTTTTGAGGACGAGTATACAGAGGTGCATTAACCGCGGCCGCAGCGTTTGCGGGAGGCGGGAGCTCGGTGGCGGCCGTGCCCAGAGCCCTGCCCGGCGCAGCTTGCTTACCCCAGCGAGCCGCAGACGCCATGGGCCAAAGCCAGGCCCTTTCCTCCGCTCGTTCTGTCCTGGGAGCCCACGAGGCTGCTGGCATTTCCACCCCCTGTCCACAAGAGTGGAGCCCCCGTGTACGGCAGCGTGGGCACCCATCACGTGTGGGATACCTGCGGTGGGAAACAGCTGAGGGAAATGAGCCGGGGCGGGGGGCAACGCCATGCAGAGGTGGCACCTCGCTGTCCTCGCCCTCGGAAACGAGGTGCCCAGCGCACAGGGAGGGAACAACAACGCTGCGGCAGCGCTGGTGCCACTCTGGGAATGTAAAGGGCCTGAGCAGTGAGTGGGTCGATTTGTGGGATGTGCAGCAATAGAATTTCCCTGGCACTGTGAGTGTCCTGGGTTGCAAAGCGTGCTGAGGCTGCCCAGTGCTCTGCCGGAGCCCGGTTCTTATCAATCGCTTTTTCTTTCTGCCCGGTACCCGGTCGCAGGGGACGTGACCCGAGCAGCGGCGTGGCAGAGCGCAGGGGTTGCCCACTTGCCCGGTGCGTCCCCCTGGCATATCTGCCGACAGACACGGCGCTGCACAGACCCCACCTAAAGCTCACAGCCGTGAGGGCAAAAAAAACCTGCGTTGGCTCCTGTCTCTCAAACAAGAGCTGGGCAACGCAACGCTGATAAACCTGAGCAGAAGGGCAATCCCGCTGCAACGGCTGCTCCTAATCAATGAGAGGACATCTCGCAGGGGAGGCCAGCTCCCTGCCGTGGGGGCCTGCAAAGGGACCCCCTCCGAGGGGGTTACCCAGCGCCGCCGGCGCAGCCCCAGAGACCCGTGTGGAGTTTGGAGGGCTTTCATGTTGAGCAGGTGCAGGTGCACCTCCGCAGCGCAGGCGGCGGAGCGGGAGGCTGCCGGTAGTCGAAAGAGAAGGGGTTTTACAGCGCGTGCTGCAGGCGCTTTTTGAAATGTTAATATCACATCATCTTGCTTCTACTTTTCTGAAGGGGTAAAGCCCAACTCGAGCAAAAATCTTCTGTTGGAGCTAATGAGTGTCGTACACATCAGTCTTTTCAGCGGCTAGGAATTAATGCAGAATATTTTATTCTTTAAAATGCTGGGCAAACATTAACTAATCCTCTCAACACCGTTCTGGGGTAGGTAAATACGACTCTCTCCCAGGTGCAGAAACTAAAGAGGAAAAGTTATGTGATTTGCTTAAAGCCACAGAGGGAATCAGGTGGGGGTAGAGCGGGGGGGGGGGTTGGGGTGGGGTGGGGGGGGGGGGTGTATTTTATAGCTTGTGCCTGTGCTCGGGCTCAGCGCAGGTGCTGCCTCCCAGCCAGCGTTGTTTTACAAAGTCATTGTGGCGGCGGGGAAACGTGCTGGTGTTCCTCAGCGCTACGAGGAGCGGAGCAGCCGATGCGGGAGCACGCCTGCCCCTGTACAAGCCAGCGATGCTCCGGGGGCCGCCTGGAGCACGGACAAAAGGAAGGGCTTTTGGGGACAGGGTTTTCAGGGACTGCGCGGTGCTGCAAAAGCCCTCTCGCTTTGAAGTCAATCAAGTTTCGGCCAGTCGCCTTCAAGGCAGAACTTAATGCTGTGAAAAGCTTGTCACTTCTAGGCTGAGCTTGCCATGGGGGGTGCCTGTCAGGGGGCTTAGCCCCAAGCTGCCTGCCTTTAAAGTGGGTGATAAATGTTGTCTGCAGAGCTGGACTTGTTTATCTTTGGGATTTACATTGGAGATACAGTGGCGGGACGGCCCTGTGTTTGCAGACCTGGAGGGAAAGCTGAGCGCCTGCTCCTGCCAGCCCCTGAGAAGGGGGCTGCTGCCCTCGGGCCAGGGGCGAGGGTGGCTTTTGGCCAGCGCCCAGTGTTCCTCGGGACGCTTGCCTCCTCTTCTTCACAGCTGGGGTTTTAAATGCCCTCGTAGCGTGGGGTTTCTCTCGTGCTTAATTGCACCATGCTAACCTCTCCCTGCTCTCATTCCCGCGGCGTGTTGGCTTGTCTCCCTGCTGGTTTTCTCATCTCCGACCTGCCCAGGGCTTCAGTTCACAGGCGATCAGATAAAACTCAATGGAAACGCTTGTGTGCGAAGCCGCTCTCGCCTGCAAAGATAAAGGTCACCTATGTGCCTCCAAGGTAGCGCTGGGGTTTACCACGTGTTTACCCAGCGGGCTGCGACCGTGGCCACCTCAGGGCAGTCCCGTCCATTAGAAAACCCTTGTTTGTCGTCCCCTGATCCCGTTTTGGATCGGGTCCGAGGCAGGGCCACGCAGTCGGGGTCTGTTCCTGTGTGATGGGCTGCTGGGGAAGGCTCCTGTCTCTGCCACATAGTGCCCAGGCTCTTTTAATTAGAGACACATGGTTTATTATTTAAAAGAATACGCTTTCCCAGTCATTTGTTAGGATCTTGTATCTGAGAGTGCTGCAGCTTGTGAGCCTTAAATTAAGCCGTAGGAAGGACATTGAGCACCTCGGGAAGGGGGTGCTGCGGAACCGGAGCCTATTGTTCTCGCCCTGAATTGCGGGGAAGCTCTTTCCCTGCGCCGGCTCTTTTACTTGGTAGCCAACTAATACACACGGCGGTTTGTTTCTGTCTCCATCTGTTCCAACTTCAGTTTATTCACGGCTCTGTAGGTATTGTACACTCTGCTGCCGGTTTTTTTTTGTTTTTTTTTTTTGGATGGGAAAGCCTCCCCTTTTCATGGTTCACTTATTCATTTTGTAGGTCTCTGGTTTCCTTGTCAAGTTTTCTCTTTTGTTGTATTAATTGGTCTTAAATCTATAGTCAGGTGCTGCGCGCGTGCTTCCCGTGTACACCTTAACCATCTGCTGTGCTTCATCTCCATGGCACCCAGGCCAAATTCCAGCTCTGGTAATGACATCCTGCCTCCTCGCATTTTCCCTGCGCTTTTAATTGGCTTTAGTTCACTTTTTTCCTCCTGTCCTAATGTGCCCCTCCGCTCGGTGGCGGGGAGAGGTGGCCCTGGGTGGTGAGGGGCTCCCGGCTGCCGGCACCCGCCTGGGGGCAAGGTGACCGGCAGCTCTCCCGCCCGCCACGAGCAGCCGCGGCAAGACCCGGCGTCTGCAGAGCAACGTGGGGAAAAAAGCATTAGATGGGAAACAAGGTGCACGTTTTCAGCACTGAAAGCAGCGGTAGGATTTTTGGAGGCACGTAGCGAATTTTGTGTTGCCCTGAAGCCTTTTGCAGGAGAGTAGGTGGCTTTCTGAAACGGGTGCCATTGCCTCCTGCCGCTGCCTCCCACCTGTCCTTCTGTCCAAACAGATCAGCTGTAGTTCCGGGAGGAGGGTAGAGCAACTCCTGATAACGTTTACCTCTGGCCTTAATGCTCCTAGATCTTGATACCTTTGGAGTAAAACCCGATGTGTCCCAGCGATCCCAGAGCGTACTGACGCTCCAGGAGTCTCGCTGGCGCTTTCGCCTGGCTTATCTGACACTTTAATAGCACAGCGGTTGTTAGCTTTACAGCCGGGTTTCGGGAGGACGAGACTGGTGTCTGTGTTTGGGAGTTGCTCTGTGTAGCACATGTTTCCTGGGGGAGAGAGCGGGTTCTTGCTGCTCTTTTTTTCCATCTTTTTTTTTTAATTTATTTTTTTTTAAATACTGGATTCTCATTATTGTTGAAGAGATACTCTAATGCTCAAAACTCGCTTAAAAGCATGGCCTGAACTTCTTATGCACTTGGTCTATTCCTTGCCAGCCTGGAAGCTTTCTCTTCTCTCTGCTAATCCTGTTACTTCCAGTGACGGCCCCAGCCGTGGGGGTGAGCCTCTGGCAGGGCTCCGTCTCGCCTGCGCTCTCCGACTGGGAGCCCTTAATGCCACAGCCCGGCTCCAGTTGTCGCGCCGAGTCCTATGCTGATGACTGCGGGCACCCAGGCAGGATGGATGGATGTCCTCCCGCTGCTGCTGCTTGCTGCTTGTCATCTAATCTCAGTTTTATTGGAAAAACCTGTGCGGTTTAATGTCAACGGTCAGACCTCTGCTACCCCGGTGTGGTTAGCTGCTTGTTTGTATTGTTTTATGTGGGGCGACCTGTCCGGGGGTTTCTCCCTGGTTATCACCTTGGTGGGAGTTCAGGGCAGGGACCCGTTCCTGCATCCTTCCCGGTGCCGTCCCGAGGGCCCCACTGCTGCCCACGGAGGGGCCTCTGCACTGGGATTCCCACGGGCGTCTGTACGTCCTGCTTTCAAGCATTGCCAAACAGGGGAAACAGCGACCGTGTCCTTCGTGAGGGCACTGGCCGAGAGCCCCAGGAAGGGGCCGTGCTCTTCGGGATCCCCCCGAGCCTGCCTCCCCTCCTTCCCTTTCCCGTCCGGAAACCCAGCGTGCTCTGCAGATCACACTGTGAATGCTTGGAGGGGACTGCAATCGCCATTGTCCCCATCCTCCCCAGATCCAGGGTGCTCTTTGTGTGTGGATTAGAGGTTCCCGGGCGCTTTCTGAGGCCGCGTGTCCCTCCGTTTCCTCAGAGCGGCTTGTAGGGGCAAACAGTCCCGGTGGCCAAGGTGAGGGACTAAACTGGACGGCAGGGCCAGGCGCCCAACAAGGGGCTGGGGCCGAAGCACGTGCCGCAGTTTCTGGCCAGGGCCACCACCAGACTCTTGCCAGCCCCGCCTCTGTTATTAGGTGAATTTATCCATGCTCAATTAATTTCCTTCCTTCACCTTTCATACAATCTTGTGTGCAGGTTACGGGATGGGTTGGGACTCTCGCATGCTTTTAAATGTTGGTAAAACATGTATAAAATGAAATACCCCCACGCCTTTGTGTTTGTTGGCACTTGGCTGCCCAGTCCGTAGCACTCTTGCAGCTTTCACAGCAGTCTGGGTGCACAGCCCGGTGCTGCCGGCGCCCACCGAGAAGGTGGGTGCCTGCTGAGGATGGCAGCAACACCCGCCTCTTATACGGCCTTTTGTAGCAGGTAAAATCTTCCTGGTCGAGTGCGGGACCCGTGGTGGAGGCTGGGCTGCAGGCAGCCGCTGAAGAGCAGGGCAATGATGGGCATCGTGGCACTTCAAATGCCTGGTGGTGGTCTCAGCTGCTTTGGAAACGCCAAAGGAAGGACTGGGACTGCGGGAGCATTCAAGGGAGTGTTGCCACATGAAGTTATGTCACCTCCTGGGCTTGCGTGAACCAGTGGAAGGAACTCCAGGGCTTGTCCTTCCAGAAGTCCTCTCACCCTGTTCTGCACAGACCTTCCCTTGAAACAGCAGTAAGCCGCCTGTGCTCCCATCCTCCTAGCAGTGGAGGACAAAGTACCGGTACCAATGTCTCCCCTAGCAAACCAGCATCGAACGCGTAGGGAGAAAGACCAGTTCTTATCAATGAACAAAGCAGTACAGCTAGCAATAAAACCACCATCAGTGAATAACCCTGCAAGCCCCAATCCACCAAAGCCCTTGCAATATTATATATTGTTTGTCTTTTGAGCCTTAAGGTCTTTGTGAAGATGGTGGCCCGCTCGGCAAGGTGTTAAGCATGCACACGTGTGCCTGTAGGAAAGGGTCTGCCCTGGAGTATTTGGGGTCCAAGTGCACAAGACAGGTGGCAAGGGGCAGGGGAAAGGAAGGGCTATGGATCCCGTTTCCCTGACCAGGAGTGGGCTGACTACAGGACAGACTTTTTTAATAGTATTTGGAAGTGCAGAGATGTGGGGAAGAGGTTTCCCTGATGAGTGGCTCACCGGGACGCTCCGTAGCATGGCCTTCGGTGCATCTCTGAGTGATTGAATGTCCTTGAAAATTTAGTCTTTGACTTGCAAGACTTGGGAGTTCAGCACCAAGTTTCTGACTCTGAAGTAGCCTTTTAACCATGGCAGCATCCTTCATTTGCTACAAGGTAAGACTTCCAGATCAGCAACACATTGGGTCAGATTTGAGATTGTTTCAAATGCGTGGGTTGGTTTACCAGTGTAGTGGGTCAGTATTTTGCTGGTGTCCGCCCTCCCCCCGTAGCTCTAATTTCTGTACTGATGGAACAGTTTGTGACTGTTAATGGATTTATCACTGCTCTCGCTCCTGTGAGATAGAGAAGTGGTTTCCACATTGTACAAGTAGATGGTGTGGCATACAAGAAATATGTTTCTTTAACTCGGCATCAGAGAAGAAAGCGTTGGCACGGCGTCAGCATTGCCTCCGGTGGGCAGCATCCTGCCTCTCCCGCCGGGATGCTTACAGCAGGGAGCAGAGGTCCCCTGGTTAAGGACTCCGCCGGTGCTCCCTTCTCCTGCCCCTTTCCTCGTTCCCACAGGTCGGATCAGCCCTCTGTGCCACAGCCTGTCACCTGATTTATGGGACCCATAAACTGCAAAGCAGAAAGAAATAAAAATACTAAACACTTAGTTTTTTAAAAGGCCAACAGCGCATTGAAGTCTCGGTGATAATTTGCTCATAAAGAAATATTACGCTTCAGATCATAATCCCGGGCTGCAGATGGAGGCTGAGATCTGGCCTGAGTCTCTCCCACTTAGGCTGTAAAAAGAAGGGAATGGGATGAAAAAAACCACATAGCATGTGAGGATTAGGCTTGGCTATCTTGCTGTCCATCACCTCCTGTGCCTGGGAGGTCATGTAGAGAAGTGCTAATGTTCTCCAGAAAAAAACCTTGTCCTCTGCTGGAGGGACAGCGGGCTCACGGAGAGATGGGAGGTGAGAAGAGAGAGGAGGATAAAAATCCACGAGCAGCAGTCCAATAGCTGAGATTTATAGGCTGTGTGGAAGTGCCCAAATTGCTGAGTTGAGGGCTGTTCCCCTTGGACTAAGCAGAGGGTCTTGCCTACTTTAACTGAGATATTGTCAGCCTGGCCAGGCCAACTGCTTTTTGGTGCTGCTTGTGCATCAGTTGCCTTTAATAATTGTTGCTGAACACTGATTTTTAGTTAATGCAGATGGGTCTCTCTGTTTCCAGCAGTGAAAACCAGCCCCCAGCCAGCACAGCACCTGTAAGAGCGGAGAAGCAGTAGGTGCATGAGCAGGTTAGACCTTAAGAGGTGTCAGTGTTTGATTGCTAGAGAGGTCTCCGGGCTGCCCCGGGCACGGGGCTGCTCTGGGCGGATAAAATTCCTTTCTGGTTAAGCTTCCTGCTGCAAACACTGCCTGTGCCTATTTACCTACTGGGCTTGCACCAGTGACTGGCACCCGGCGGCTAAAAGCAGTGCATTGCTCCAAAGGAGATCAAGGATTTCACGACCAGTTCAGCGCAGCCCTATTTTCTCCTATCTGATCTTCTCTACTTTACCCCGACAAAACCACGTTATTAGTCCACTGTCATCTCAAATTAATCGTGCTGTGATGCTCTAGGGTTGCAGGAGGGCAGGAAGGCTGTCAGCAATTTGGTTTTTTCCTTCTGTCCTTCCCTCACGTCCCGCTGGCAAGGAGGCTGCTGGCAGCACTGCCTTGCACCCTGAACAGCACAGAGCTTGGTTCCCTTTTTCAAGTCTTCTCCCTACAAGAAACTTTAATTTAAAAGAGAACATTGCTTTCTCGGATACACATCCTAAATGTGATGATGTAGGGCCATTTATAGAGACATGGGAATTGGGAGGAAATTATCACTTCTGGGTTTTTTCCTTTTTTTTTTTTTTTTTCCTCTCCCCCCAAAATGATCAGATTTTTCCAGGAAGCCCTGACTCTGCTCTGGAACTTAGAATAGTCATGAAGTCCACTATCCCAGCTCTGTTCCAGGCGCAGCCTCAGCAGTGTTGATTTATCACCTCCCCTTGGCCTGCTGGCCACGCTGCCCCTGACATTGCCCGCTACGCAATCCGTGGTGTTTGCGATGAGAGCACACTGCTAACTCGTACACAGCTTGGCATCCCTGCAAGCCCCAGGTCCTTTTCGGCTGGGCGACTACTCGGCCGGTCAGTTCCCAGCCCGTGCTGATGCCTGGTGTTATTCCTCCCCAGGGCAGAGCTTTGCACTCCCTTTCCTGCGCTTCATGAGGTTGCTATTGGCCCAAAGCTTGAGTTTCTCAGGGTTGTTTTGGATCCTCAGTTTGCTGAGAGGATGATCTTTCTCCCATGCTACATTTAAAGGGGTTTTATCACTCCTCAAGAACTACTGACTTCAGCCTTGCTGCATCTTGACGGGTTGCTGGCGATCTCAGCAGACACGTGTTAATGGTAACCAAAGTGGCAGGGTACTGCGTTTCAACAAGGACTTTCTTAATTAAAATAAGAAGGCTTTAACAAAAACAGATCCCAAGCTTAAGCAGCCTGGTTGAAAAGGAAATCTGAAGTATTTGGCTTCTCCTGCAAAGCCGCCACTTGGGCAATTCCCCAGTTGCCGGGGTGGTCCTGGGCTCGGCAGCACCCGTGCTCCTGGGGCAGGAGACGCTCCTGCCCTCCTTGGGCAAGCAGGAGAGTTTCAAACACTCTTTATCAATCCCAGAGAAGCAAGGGCATGAGTCTAGTTTAACTCCTCCTGGGAAAAAAAAATCACTTTTACCTTGTAAATTAATCCAGCCGAGAGTGTTCCCTGCTCTCCAGCCCTTTACAGTATTGAACGTTGTAGGAGAAACCTCTCTGGGAGAGAGGGCTCACCAGCTATTTCTCCTCTAGTTAGAACAGGCAGTTCATTATCTTGGAGAAATCAAAACTTTCAAAGCTTCTGGTTGCCCCCATCTTTCCCTTAGTGTTTCCTGAAATGTTTAACAGCATCCTCTTCGCCCGTTTCCCAGAGACTGGCTTCCTCTTTGCGGTCAAGGTTTCTCTCTCCCTCCTCCTCAGCCACTGAGAAGCCAGGGCCTTGTTAGTACGTCTTTGCAGTGAAAACAAATGATCGTGATGGCCAAAACACACCATTTCTTCTGGCAAGTGGCTGCAGAAGTGGCACTTTCTTCCTTTCTCCAATTGTATTTGCTTCTGCAAACGTGAGGGAGAAGGGATGCTTTGTCCCACCAGACACGAAGTACACTTGGAAGTGTGGTGAATTTTTAGCGGTCCCTTTTAATAATACACAGAAAGAAGTTAGCTCTGAATTTCATTCCCCCCAGACCCAGCCTTTGACTAAAAGGCCGCAGATGATGCGTCCTTGCGGGTCTGGCAATGGGCACTGGTACCACCCGAATAGCAATGAACATCTCGCTTCTAACAGGGCTAAAACAGTGGCCCTTTGCCGGTCAGGGTAAGTAATAGTTGCGTGTTCACAACTGGTGCCAGAAGTGGTTGATAAATCACTGATCGCTCCAATAAAATGCTCAAAAATGAGGAACACTTCCAGTAACTTTACTTGGATGCTCTTAACTCTGACCTTCAGAGCTCGCAGATACTTAAAAAGAATAATATACAGATATTGTTCATTATAAAGTATGTAAATAAAAACAATTTAAGCAGCAGAACTATATGCTCTCTGGACATCTGCAGCTCTGGATAAGCAAGCAAGCACGCTTGTGCATCGTCCTTTAGGTCGGTGTAGGCTTGTCTCCTGGGTGTCAGGCCCAACGCTGTTACCTGCGCTGGTTTGGGCAGAGGCTGCAAAGTGAATGAAACCTGTTTGGCTCTTTTGCTTGTGAGTCTGCCGGGAAGCTGTGGGTAGCAGAGGACGTTTGGCTGCTCCGCCAGTGGGAGGTAGTTATAATTGCTGTGTAACCCCTTCTCGCTGGGTAACTTGATTGCTGCAACAGGCGTACGCTGGGGTAAGTAGTGCCCATCCCAGGCCAGCCAGGATTCAAAGCATGCCACGTGCTCAGCCGCTCTTTCGCTTTGATTTTCTTTCTGGTGGTGTCCTGCCCGGTGATACCTCTGAAAGACAACATTCGCAACTCCACCCATCACCGCTTCTCTCCCGGGTTTGATCAGCGATGGGCTCTCGCCTTCCTCCCTGCTTTGGCTGTAGGAACCGCAGCCGTCCCTTGCATGCGGCTGTCCCCCGCTCCTGGGAGAAACAGCCCCGCTGCTCTCACGCTGATGCCGAGGTGCAACGCTGACTCTGCTACCCATCCCCGCTTGTCCAGCGGCAAAGCGGTTAATTTTCCAAGTGACATAGTCCATTGAACACTTCTTTAAATTAAGGGCACCAGAGGCGTAATTTAGATTAGGGTTAAGTTCCCACTGCAGCAGAGACGGTTAAAACGTGCAGCGTGTGTGCCAACAAACCCGCTCATCTCACCGGCAAGCGAACAAATCCGCCTTCTCGGCGGAGACTTTCCTCCTAAACCTGGGGACCGTTTCAGGCTTCGCTGGGGCGCAGACCTGTTTTGTTGTGAGAGGAGGAGGGCGACGGGTGCAGCAGCTGAGCAGAGCTGACTCCTTGGGCACCGGGGGGGTGAATAAACACGGTCTCACAACCCGAACACACAGCGGTGCGGTGGAGGCCTCTGGGCAGATGGGACAGGGGATGCTTTCTCTGGACGTCTCTTTTATTCCTAGAAAACCTGTGCGATGTGCTTTTCAAGTCCGCTGTTCCAGAAGAGCAACTAAACACGTGCTGAACTTTGATCGTGCGAGCGTCGGCGTTAATGAGTTACGAGCCGAGCCCAGTGCTCTGCGGGAGCTGACGGCAGCCGGGGGGAACTTCCCTGCTTTCCAGTAAGAGGCACCTCGTTACACCCCGTCCCGTTCCCATCAGCTTTGTTAACTCAGGCAGCCTCTCCGGCTCGGATGCCAAAACGGCTCTTGTAGTCACTTTAGTTCAGCTCTCGGCTGACGCTGCTGAAATGCTGCTGTGCGGGACCACCAGGCCCGGGGGGACGGAGCTGCCGTGCCCCCATTTGCCCGGGGAAGCAGGGAGGTGTCGTGGAAGGGGCACGGGAACGAGAGGCCAGGAGCTCTGCCACCAACCCACCGCCCAACTCTGGTCTTTCCCATTTTTTTTGAATTTTACAGTCCAAGACGAAGGCCTTTTGCTTTATCTAGATTTTTGCTTGACCTAGCCTCGCAAAGTCTCCTCTTAGGTGGTGGCTTTGGGGACGGCGGCCTTGCTTCTGCAACTTAGATGTTACTGGGAATCTCCTATCCACTGAACTCAGTGCAAGTCCTGCTTATAAAGCCTGAGTGTACTTCACAAGAGCTGCTGACGCTTCACTGTGAAGTGCAAAACTCGAGGATGCTGTTTAGATATCATTTCTAGGCCTTTTCTTTTTTAAAGTAGGAGGACAAGTAGGCTTGTTTGGAGACCTCCTTGCTCATGGCCATAGGAACTTTTTTACAACAACTACGTAGAATTTACTTTAAATACACTGAATATAATGGAAAATAGGAAGAGAAACTGAACTTTGGATAGAGCCTTCCTTTTTAACGTGCGCTCCTTAGTACCAGAAAGTGTCAGAAACGGTTTTCCCACCACCAAGCTGAGAAATGGGCTCTTCAGTTGTATGCACACAGCTGCCTCCTTACCTTCCCTGTCCCTTATAGACACCCTTCAGGCTCCCTCAGCAGCCTCCGTACAGTAAGTCTGTGCTCGTTCCCGGACCCTGCTGCTCTCCGTGCCGGAGCGCCCAGCACTGCCGTCCCGCTGGTGGAGCAGTTGCGTGCTGGGGCTCCTTCGTGGTTCCAGGCACCATCTCTCAGGAGTAAGCTTTTCCCTCAGGTTTGGACCTTATCTTTATGTCTTTGCTTACTTCCCGTTGGCCGTATTGTCCGAACAAGACCCACCTTGTGGTTGTTTCCACGTGTGGCTAAGATCGCTTGCGCAAGCCGTGCCGGCGGGGAGGTGTGAGACGGCCGAGGGCAGGCAGGGCAGGGGCTGCACGAGCCAGCGTGCCGTGTCCGGAGGAGAGGTACCTCTCCGTGGGTCACTCGCCGGAGCTGGCCCACATGCCGTGGGCAGGACAGCACTGTGGTCCCTTGGGTGGTGGCACGGGCATCATGGAGTCACCCTGCTCCCCACACTGGAGGGACCTGGCTTTCCCCTTCTTCTCTCCATCCTGGTCCCTGTAACGCCGGCGTGCGGTGGCGGTGGGAGGAGAGCCGAGCGGTGTGCTGCAGCTGGGGACTGACCCCTCGGGAGGGCTTGGCAATTACGGCTCTGCCCTGAGACAAGGGAATCTGGGTCCCTCCACCAGCCCTGCAGGACTTGGGGGGGGTGTAACGCTGCAGCCGCAGATGTGGCTCGCGTGGGGGGGGCACAGCCACCGCTCGACAAAGCGGCGGAGGTTTGGCAGAGGCGTCTGTGCTGCTCCTAAGGCCGGGAGGGATGCGGGGGGCACGGTGGGTGCTCCGTGCACACCGAAGTTCGTGCTGCCAGATCTGCTCCCTAATGCAGCCCAGCAGGGCTTGCCGGCCCTGCATCAGCAGTGCGGGGCGAGGGCAGCCCTCCTGCTCCCCACCTCCCAAAGGCATCGCAGGGACGGATCTCTGGGAGAGCAGGAGGCACTCGGGAAGGGGCTGCCGAGTGCCCCGTGGGCATGGAGAAACAGACCCCAGGTCTGTCTGTCCGTGTTGCTCTGCAGCTCCCGGCTCCCAGCCCTGGGCTGGGCTGATTGGGGCGGCGCGGCGGGGACCCTACCTGCCCTCTGGGGCAGAAGGAGCGCAGGCCAGCGTGCCAGACGGGCACGTACGGCGGGGCGAGGGCAGGAGGCTTTTCGCATGCGAGGGCTTCCTTCAACAAAGCCGTTTCTGTCCTGCTCCCAATATTCCTGCCTGTGCGGTTGGGGACCGGAGGGGTGGAGGAGCACAAAGGACCCCAGACAATAGGGCGAGCGGGAGCATTCCTCACACCCATGGCGGCCGGCGAATGAGCTTTGTCTCCAGCCGCTGCCTCCCTCCGTTTCGGGGGGCAGTCGCTGCCGTCCTCCCCGGCTCCTTTGTTCCCGCGCTGCCTGCCAGGGGTGAGACAGGCAGGTGAGCGGCGCGCGAGGCAGGGGGCTGGCGACGTGCTGCGGCGGGCGCATATTAATAGATTTCTCCAGCCTGTCGCTGGGTGTTTGACTTGATTCATGAGACTCCTCCGTCTTGGGGACGACGGACGCGGCTGGGAGGGAGAGAGAGAGCGGGGAGAGAGCTATTGTCTGCCAGGCCTGGGGCCCTGCCGGTGCCGGCAGCGGCTGCCATCGCTGCCCCGAGCCGCAAAAGCGCTTTGCAAAAGCGCTTTGCACCTTTGCCCCGACGTCCTTCCCGCCCGGGGTGTCCGTCTGTCCAGGGCGATGCGAGGGGGGACCGGCCGATACCCGCGCACCGTGCGTGTCCCTGGGGTGTGAAGCCGCGCAGGGGAGAAGGCAGGCAGGCAGGCAGCTGCCCAAACGCGCTGCCTCGAAGTGCAAAAGCAATCGCGCTCCCGTTGCAACGGGCTGCGTCCAGGCAGGGCTGCTCGTGCAAGTGAAAACGCTCCCAGACGGTGCCTTGGTGGCATCAGAAATCAAACACAGAAAAGCCTTTTGGTGCCTTTTTTTTTTTTAACAGCAGCTGTGGAGTTTACGCTAGATTTTATGGTTGGCTATAATTTTTGAACAAAATAAATACGCAGCTGGTGGACAGATATTAGGCAGGCAGAAATCAGCCTCTGTCTTGAAAAGGCTGATTCAGGTACAGCATTTGATAACGCTCATATGGAAAGGGTGTGTATGGTAATACCAGGCGAGGAAAACAAACAGGATGGAGCGTACTCCATCATGCTGACAAAGACCTGGATTGTACATGCTGGGGTGCAAATAGGATTGTTTGCATATTGAGCAGACTCTGTCTTCCCTTTTCCCCATCCCCGAGCATCGGTGGTGCCTGAGCTCCTTTGGGAGCTGTTTGAGTCAGGGGGACAAATGTGCATGGGGGAGGGGGGCGAAGGAGCACGTGGAGGAGGGATGAGAGCAGAGAGGGCGCTGCTTTCGGGGGCTACAATGGAAAGGGGCTAGCTGGTGGGATAAAGCTCCGGGGGTAGGGTTTATCGGACTGAATGTAGGAAGCTACAGCTGAGCTTGTCTGACAGCTTTCTTTTTATATTCCTAACATGCGGCTCATCCCGTCCTGAACTAGACATTGAACAGCACACCAAAATCACGCTCCAAAGCAAAGTAAAGGTCCTGGGTGGTTTTTTTGTGTCCACCCCCCTTCAGTTTTCAAGGAATGAAGCTGTACTGAGAGGGAAAGGAGCATTTACTCCCAGTGGGTAAAGAGAGGAAGGCTGAAATTAAGGACTTTCCCCAGTGATAGCACTCCCCAGGTGCCAAACCCCACCTCTGTGTTTCCAGTAAACCTACCAGGACTACAAAGCAAACAAATCAGGAAACGTCAGGGTGTATTTACTCTGCCGTTAACCTGCTGGCCCGCTCCCTCTCTGGCGCACATCGGCGGCATGCAGGGGTGCACCCCGACGCTGCGTCCTGGGAAGGGGGCACGGCTGCGAGCCCGGCCAGGGAGAGGTGAGCCAACGAGGACCTGGCTCCCAACTCCTGCTCTCCGTCCGTCGCAGCGTGGAAAGGGGGTGCTGGAGGGGAGCCTGCATTGGGAACAGGGGAGCTCGGGGGCTGTGCCAGCCCTTCGCACTGTCTGCTCTCAGCGAGGCAGAAAATTGGTTGTAAGGGGGAACTCACGCGCACCTGTTTGCAGCTGAAGCTGGAGGAGCTTATGTTAGAGGTCACCCAGACTCGACTGCTGTCAAATATTGGCTGCGAGTGAGACGGGTTTTCTGAACGCCATGTTTTACTTGCATACACATCCAGAACATCTGGGAAGAGCTTTTTCAAATAAGCTCGTCCTCAAGCTTTTTGCACGTGTCTGTCTTTATTTTTCTTTTTTTTTCTTCTTCCTTCTTATAAAGGGAATTAGGCAATCACAGCATTTTGATGAAGTTGCCTCTTAGCCTTTTGCTTCATTGCACGTGGCCTTCCTGAAGAATTAAAGAGATGCTGATAAATTTGGTGTAGGAGTGTTCCCTGCCTTTCCTTTCCCCGTCTCATGTTCCTCCTTGCACTGCCCTCGGAGCACGCTCTGCCCCTAGTTGCTCTGTTAACTCGTCTCTACTCACAACACTGTACATAAACCACAACCGGGTGCTTCTTGCTCTGATTAAAATCATGCTGCGTAAAAGAAAACAGAATTAGGTCTGGCCTTTGGGCTCCTGACAAGTTTCCAGGGCTGCTTTCAGCAGCGCAGAGATTGTGTAACTCCGCGTCCTCCGTGCGGTGACGTCTCCCCCTCCGTCATGAGCTGGGCTGGCTGCCGCACATCCAGGTTCAGCTGGTAACGCTTCAAGCAGCTTCTAGCGCTGACGGAGGAAGAGACATTCCCAGCCGCCGGGTGAAATGCAGGAACTTGATTTTTCTCGCTAAGGGACGATGATGTGGGAAGGGGTAAAAGGACGAGGATTTCCTGGGTAATTCCCCAAATCTCGATGTCTGTGCAAATACCTCCCGGTCTAATGTGTGCCGAGTGGCCGGGGAGCCCGGCGCAGGGAGAGCTAACGCTTCAGTACACATTAACCCTTGAAGGAAGAGTACAGTAGCATCTTATACAAACTACGGCTTAAGTTTGCCAGATCTTTTATGCAATGAAGCACCGGGCGCTTTCCCGCCTCCTCCAGGGTTTCAAGCCGGTTACCCCCTGCTACGCTATTTCGGTGTTGCTAACGGAAGGGCTGAGGCTGCAGCTATTGCGTCATGTTTTCGGCAGAAACCTTTAAGTCTCGGCAACTTCCTCCGAGGACGCTGAACCAAAGGCCGTCCAGACCCGTGAGGGAACGAGTCGCAGATGACATTGCTGGTTCGAAACGGTGCGTGGGCAGGACGTGGGCGAATGTTCCCGGCGCTGGGTGTTTTCTAAAGGTCTCTGAAGCATGAGGCATGACTGAATGACTTGTGTTTTCTTTAAATGACGAGTGGGTGAATCTTGAATCGTTAGGCTGCTTTTATTTTTGTTAGGTGTGTGTGGGCTGACAACATGACTCAGTATTTTCTCTGCAGATGCGAAGATTGTATCGCCAATTCTGGGTATACTTCGGGCAGTTTCATGCAGGGAATTGGAATGCTTTTTTAGTCCAGAGCTTTGCTTTTTGGCAGCCTTAAGCCTCTTGATGTGAAAATAATAAGTAATTTTAAAAATGAGTGCTTTTCCAAAATGTTCAAAAATACTCTGAAGAAATGACCGAACACAGGGAAACTACCTCTACCCCCATGTTTTTCCAACAATTTATCTGATTATTTTCGTGTTATTCTGGAAATGTCCATTAATGTCTGATTTTTTTTTTCTGATTCTCCCTAGTCTCGATTGTGCCTGGGCCCTCTCTTTGTCTGCTGAGTATCATCTCTGGTATTTGTTTAACCAGCTGTGGCCTGCTGGGTGAGAGCCACCGTCCTCTGACTGATGGGCGTTGAGTTCTCCTCCTCCTCCCAAGAGACAAGTAGGCATATTTGTGTGTACATGTATGTGGTTCGGCCAGTACTCAGAAGTGACAAAAGTCACCAAAAATCTCCCTTTCTCCCTTCTGGCAACCTCCCTGCCCTGCTCTCCCTTCTTTGTCCTCCCTGTATGCCACCTACAGTGTATGGCATGTGTTTTGGGAGATGCACGAGGCCAGGCATGGGCTGTGGATGCTTTTATTGCGCAACGATGAGTGCTCTCTTCTCCCATGCCCTCTTCTCTGCTGCTGAGCAAAGTGCTGGTGGTCATGTCCTTGATAAGAACAGGTTGCTTGCCAAGACCTTTACCTGTAATCATAGCCCAGCATCCTAGAGCCACCAATAAACCATTTTTCCCTGCTGATACCAGCCCTCAGCCCACCATGAACCTTGCTGAAGATCTGGGAATGGCTAGACAATAACAGACTTGTGGGTGAAGGATATTGTACGGCGAGCGTTGTCTTTCTTTCTTGGATAACGAGGTCCAAATACTTTTTCAGAAGGGTGAAAATGAAGGGCTTCCTATTCTCAGGTGAGCTGGGCAACTGAGTGCTTCTGCGCCGAAGTGTGTGAAAGAGGATCACTAAAAATGCCTCTAACTTTTCAATTGGACAGAAGAGGCTGAGTAGCTAGGTTTAGGGAGAAAATAATAGGCCTACAGAGATAAGATTAGGGGACAGGAAAATGTTTCCTTTTCAGTTCTGTGGTTGTGATAACGCCCCAGGTAGGGTTCCTGTTTGAGAGATCTGAAGATGGTGTGCCTATAGATGTATTCTATAGAGCGTGCAGGGCGAAATGAATTCCATACACCCTGCTTTTTTGATCTCTAACTTTAACCACAGAAAAATTCCCACACGCAAGCCCTAGTGACGTCCTTGGCTAATGTGACCTCTACTTAGCACCATGACCCAAACCCCACTACTGGCCCGTACAACAGTGAGCCATACTTGACCCATAGCTAATTATAAGCCATATGCACAAGCATGTATTGTAGTGCCAGGGGACTGTATCATCTTCCTATCATTCTAGTTCCTCAGTCCTAAGCTTTGCTCCCTATTCTTGACACTTTCTCTAGCCTCCACTGCCCACCCATGGCAATAATTCACCCCAAACTTTAGGCCAAGCACATCTATCACCCCTCCAGACCTCATGGGAAACCACTTGACTTGGTTAGCTCAAGTGCCTCCGCAGCCCTGTCTGAGAATGACAAGAACTGGGTACCAGATTTTCTGTATCTTTGCAATCCTCGTTATTCAGGAATAATCCTAGACTTTCAGCCCTTTTTACCCCAAAGCCTGATTCCGGCTTTAACCATAAACTATCAGCCAGCACTCCCCCAAACATAACCCAAAGCCTCCTGCCCCGCTGAGTACCAGCAATCGGGCTTGTCCAGAGGAGCAAAGAAAGAGGTGGTGCTCCTCAGTCCTTGGTATCCCAATCTCTAACCCCGACTTTAACGTTTACAAACCTGTTGCTCTTTACATATGGGCCTGAACCTCTGACTGCCAGAGCTGTTCACCCCTGCCAGCCCCAGCCCTCGTCACTCTGTTTCTAAGGTCTTTGCCGGAGTCCAGGCACGGGGCTGGGGGCAGCCAGTGGGGCTTGCTGGGTGAGGAGGCTGGAAGTTGTGTTTGTCAGGGGTTGTGCTCGATGGGGCAGGGCACGTTTTGGGGGAGTTTAGGGTGGAAAGATTTTTTGGGGGCATGGGTTGAAGGATCAACTGGCTTGCTCCAGCTCCTGAAGGGATGCACCTAGATGCTGGGTGCAACCTAGAGCACGGGGCAAGCGGGAGCGTGACAGCGTCTGTGCATCAGCGAGAGAGCAGGGAGGCACGCTGTCACGGAGAAGCAGCAGTTGGTCGGGGATGATGCTTTTGCCTGAGAATGGCTGATGTGTTTCAGTGACCCTGTTCCTTTCTTTAAACAAGCCTCACTGCTCCTGCCTGCTTACTTCTTACTGCCCTTCCACTGGTTCTTCATCACCGTCCCCACCCCTTGTCCTCCTGCCTCTGGGTCTCCAGAGCTACTTGCTCCTCTACAGCTGGTTCTTCAGCCTCCCCGGCCCTGCGGCGCTGCTGCCTCGCCTGCTTTTGGCAGTCACATCTCACCCAGGGGCCAAACATACGAACCCAGAGTTGCTTACTACAAGGCGCTCTGCACCCCATGTTTCACGTTGGCATGTCTTGCTGGTTGGGAGCTGAGGACGGAGAGGGCTCTGGCTCCGGGTGTCTTCAGGTGTCAATGAGTTGCTGTCAATAATGAGCTCGCTTCTGAAGTTTTGGGATTGGGCTCCAAGCTGGCTTCATTTATTTGTTTACATTCAAGGTTGGTATTGCAATTTTTGTTTCTAAACTGCATTTTATAAGACTGTCATATAAAAGCTCTCCAAGTTTCTGGGAAGAATACTCATTAAAAGTGGTTTTGTAATTCTTACAGTGTGTGGTCTTTGGCTTTTCTGAACTTTTGCTGTGTTACATTCAAGTATAGTTTAGTGCAGTTGGAAAGAAAGCTTTTGGGAAGAGAAAAGCTGACAAAGAGCAGATGAGACTGAGAGGGAGATGAAGCTGGTTTATGCTTCTCTTTTTTGCAACAGATGAAGTAGGTAGTCCCTACCTGCTTAAGGAGTGCCCACAGCAGACTGAATCACTAACACACCTTGTTCTGAGCGAAATCACAGCAGCAAAAGGATGTTGTTTGTGGCAGTAGAGAAAGTGCTTATTAAATGGCGAGCTTTGCTTTGCATGCTTAAGGTCGCAACTTCTTTCTTTTCCAAAAACCCAAAGTTTGTTTCAGTAATCGAGGCTGGTGAAGGGAAGGTCCCCACAGAGTGCTGAGCCCAGCCTGCTTCCTCATTCTTTGCACTTTCATCGTTGGGCAACTTTCTTCTATGTCAAGCGAAAACTTCCTCATCCAGTCCAGTAACACTCGACTCGCCCTGAACAACACACGGCCTCCTCCCCACGTAACACACATTAGGCAGCCTCACCCCCATCTCTTACGGGAATACCCAACGGTGTGCTTTACCACGGCGATTAAGGGGTTTGTCATTTGCAGACACCTCCTGAAATACAACATGTGTGTATTTTTATGGCCACGTTGGATAAAGTTACCACTGCAGCTGGGAACTGCCACTTCAAGATAAAACTCGCCACGTGACAAGCTAAGAAACAGCAAACTGAGGAGCAAGGAATTGTTCGTTTTCAGACTCCAGCGTGGCCACATATACTGACGCTTCGTTGCACAAACACAGAGCAACAACTTTAACTTGAACAGTTGTCTCTTAGCAGTTGTTACATTATCTGTAATTGTTTCTGCAAGAGCTTGCAGGCCCTACCATTAATATGCCTCTTCCCGGGTGTGCTTTTCAATCAGATTAATAAAGGAAAACAGTATTTTTCACGAGAAAGCCTCTTGGTATGTATTATTTCCAGAAACCCTGAAATCATCATTTGTTACCTTACTGGTCTTTTTTACCTCTGTTAAGCTTAGCATCAGTTTTTTAGAGGACTGATGCGTCTGTGGCCACATTCTGAGTTGCTGAAATACTGGGATGTGTTGGACAACCAAGAGTACTGAAACAGGTCATAACTGCATGCACTTTCTAAGTAGGTCAGGGTTTGGTCTGAGAATCTGGTATTTCTGAAAGACGTCCTTTAAATTTCCTATATTTCTCTATTTCATTCTCCATTCACATAACCTGCATACTGGATTTATTTGTTTTACATTTCTTTGCTGTCCAATTTGCTGCCAAATCATCATCTCGTGTTGCTGTCTTCTATAAATGTTAACATCAGCCAGCTTTACAATAACAGCCTGGAAAAGAAAGATTTACTTCTAAGGTTCCCCCTGCCAAACGAACGTACAGCGTATGTTTTTGTGTGGCTACTGGTGGTTAAGGGCATGGGACGTAGAATTATAATGCCATATGCACAGTTAGTCTATTACAGTTATGATCACCGTAACATGCACTTCAACATATTTATTGTTTCACTTTTTAATTGGTACATTCAGTGTGGAGGACATGACTCCCCATTCCCTTATACAACATAAACTCCATAGGTCCTTGAGACTCTGCCTGCCGGCAGGAAAAAAAAGTATCTCCATTTTAAACTCTACTTTTTTGTCCTTGATGACATACAATGAATGCATCAGTGTTACTTTTGTGTCCTGAAAGCAAGCGCGATGGCAATGGAACAGTGATGCAAACATATGCATAGAGCTTGACAAGAGATAAACCCATTGCAAACCCCAGCTCAACAGCATGAAAACACCGCCGTGCCTAGACTTCATAAAATTGGATGTGCCTCTGCCCTCAGATCCCTCCAGGAAAAGGTGCCGCTGCATGTCCGCTGTAGCTCCGTGTGGCATTCCGTTTGTGCACTGATGAGCTGGGAAAAACGTTCCTCAAAAAATGCAATAAACTAATGCTATTTCATTGACTTTCTATAACCCTTGGTTGGGTGTTCAGCTACTTTTATTGAATCCACACGAGAAGGAACGTTACCACCAAAGAAGACGAGCCCCTCGAGCAGGCCCGCCCGGGTCCCACGGTCTGACGCGAGCGGGGCCCGGCTGCTCCCGCCAGCCACCACGCTCAGGAGGGAGCTGGCAGCCCAGGCCCGGGGCGCTGGGGGCAGAAGCACCGGCGCTCCGTGACACCTGCTCCGGCCAGACCCCGCCGGTGCCCCAGCGCTGCCAACCGCAGAGGGCTCCCTGGGAGACGTCCGTGCGCAGGCCGAGCCCTCCCAGCGGCGGCCCCGCACCAAGGCTGGCGCTAGCGGCGGGAGGTCCCTGCTCAGGCGGGACCGGGGCGAACCAACCGCCGCCTGACGCGGCCCCGCGGGACAGAAGCCGGGCCAGGCACCTGTCCCACGCCGGGCGGGCGGACACCCCGTCTCCCACCCACGTCCGCCCGTGCCGGGGGCGGGGGCCGCCCCTGCCCCTGCGCGGACGGCCGCGGCCCGACAACAAAGTCCGGCCTTCGGCGCTGCTCGGCCGCTTCCGCCGCCGCCGCGGTTACATAAGGGGGAGCCGGCGCGCGCCGCGGCCCGCCTTCTCGCTGCCCGTGTCCTCGCGGCACCCTGCCCCTCCCCCCCCCGCCCCGCGTGACACGGCCCGGGGGAGGGGGAGGCAGGGCCAGCGCGTGCCTCCCCGCGCCCCGCCTCCCGGGGGGAGGGGCGGGCGGCGGCACGTGCGCTCCCCTCCCCGCGCCCAATGGGAGCCCGCTCCCCCCGCGCACGCTCAGTTCCAGCCGCTCGGCGAAGCGGCCGGGCCGGGCCAGGCGGGGGCGGGGCGCGGGCGTTCGGCGGGGCGCAGGCGCGGCGGGGACGGTCGCCGTGCGGGGAGGACGGGGGGGGGGGCGGGGCGGTCCCCCCCTCCTCCCGCCTCCGCGGGGGCCGGGTGACGCACGTGCGCGCGCCCCCGCGCGCTGTTGTTCGCTCGCTCCCGCGCCGCCTGCCCGTGCCTGCCTGTCGGCGGCGGGGCGCGCGCGGCGTGTGGGGCTGGCACGCGCGCTGTTGTTATTGGTGCCGCCGGCCGCGGCGGAGGGAGGGGGAGGAGGAGCGGGCGGGCGCCTCAGTCAGTGAGTTCTTTAAAGATGGCCGGAGCGGCGGCGGCCGCCGCGACCCCCGTGTACTGCGTGTGCCGGGAGCCCTACGACGTGAGCCGCTTCATGATCGAGTGCGACATCTGCAAGGACTGGTTCCACGGCAGGTAGGCGCCGGGAGCCGCGCGGGGCCGGGCGGCGCGGGGAGGAAGCTGCCGGGTCGGCCGGCCACCGGGCACAGGCGGTGGCAGTGTCCGTCCCCCCCCCTCCCCGCCCGGTAACGGCCGAGGGGACAATGGCTGCGCGGCGACGGCGTGGGGGGGAACGGGCTCCCGTCCGCTCCGGCTCCCCCCTGCGGCGGTGGCAGCGGCCGGTGCCGGCGAGGGCTGCCGTCCGTGGGCACATGGGTCCTCGCGTGCGAGGGGGCGGCCGGGCCGGGTGAGGCGGCCGGGCGGGGGGAGGCCGGTTATGAAAGAGCAACAGATGCGGGGCTGCCGGGCCGGCGGTTTCGTTGGCGGAGCTGGCGCCACCCTAAAGTTGAGCCGGCTTTGGGGAGGCGTCGTGTCCCCCCCTCGCCCCGCTCCCCCGGGCGGTCTCTCCCGGGACAGGGCGGTCTCTTTGCGGAGGAGTGCGGAGGGGGCACTGCGCCGGGTGCCGGGGCTCACCCCCGGCGGGCGCCGGGCTCCTGGCTCGCCCTGCGTTTTGTTTGGGGTGGGCGGCTGGCGGAGGGCTGCGGGGGGCGGAGGAGGGTCGCCCCGCTCCTGTCGCCGCTTTGACGTTTCCAGCCCGGTCCCGAGCGGCCGCCGCCGACTCGCGTGTGTTTGGCGAAACGAGCGTGTGAATAATAAAAGGCCCGGCGGCAGCCTCCGGGCTGCGAGCAGGAGGAGGAGGAGGAGGTGGAGGTGGCGGTGGCGGTGGGGATTCACGGGCAGTTAAACAAAGGAGCAAGTTGGGGGCCCGCGGCTCAAGCGGTTCGGCCGGGCCGGGGCTGCGGGGCTCCGAGTTGCCGCCCCCATTATGTGGGGAGCCCCGGCGCCGGCGTGCGGGCCGGGGAGCTGGCGGCCGTGTAGGAAGTGCCTTGTGATTGACAGCAGGACATTTAAATACCCCCCGTGTAACAAAAACAGGCTCCCGGCGTCGCCGTCGAGACAGCCGCCTCGCCCTCTGCCGGCGCGGGGCGGCAGAGCCGGCCGGGCCGGGCCGAGCGGAGCCGAGCCGGCCGCCGCCAGGGCCCCGGCTCCGGCGGCCCCCGGGCCCCGAAGTTGCCCGGAAAGCCGTGACCGCACCGGGGCTTTACACCTCGCCGGCCGCTGAACAAAGCGGTGCGCCGGGGAGGGCTTCCCGTCGGGGAGAGGTGTCGTGCGGCAGCGCGCTGGCGGTCCGGCCGCGCTCCGGGGCTTGCCTTTCATCTCCTGCGCTCGGCGCTTGCGGCACAGGAACGAGGGGGGGGGGGGGGGGGGGGGGGGGAATATGTTGCTGGTTTTGTTTTCTTTCTTTCTTTCTTTCTTTTTTTCTTCACCTCAATGGCAAAGGAAAAATGCTGGCTAAAAGTAGGTTGCCTATCTAGGTGTTACTTAACGGTAATTATTACACATGGGTGTTTTCTTGCCACATTTTAGGATGAAAGGAACGCTTTCAGTGTTTCAGATGTTGACTTGTACATGCATTGAGTTGATATGCTCTTTGTGTATGGGTTTCCCTTGACTCAAACCACAGTGTAATAGAAACTATGAAAAGGGCTTTGTAAACTGTAGAAACTGGCAAAGCAGAATTGTCATACCTTTAAAAACAACCCCTCGTTAATATTTTTAACTAGACTGCTACTACTCTTGCCGGTACTGTTGTTTGAAGCTAGACGCACAACAGCTTTTTTGGCTTACAGTAGCTTAATAGAAGTTTGTCAAAACTTGGTCACTGCTTTAGTAAAGGTGCAGACATCGTCTGAAGGTCTTTGTGCGGTTACAGGTTTTCTCTCTTGCAAGTGTTTTTCTGCATTTGTGTGTTGCTCTTTCAGTCTGTCTTGGCAATGCAGGCTTAACTTAAATGCCAGCCTTGTGCACTAGTATTACTAGGGTACAATTTCTGAAATTGTTACGAGGAGGAAAGTATTGACTGTCTGATACAAAGGTGGGACAGACCGCTCTGTAGCTTTCTTAAATCTTGGTCTGTGTGAAGATCCACAGTGGTTCCTGTGCTTGAGCTCTGTCATGCAATTGGTAGAACAACTGTGCTTAGCACTGAACTGCTTTGGTAGTCTGAAACCCTAAGTGTGGAAAGTAAGCAAGCCAGCAGGAGCTGGCAAGAGCCGTGTCACTCTGGGATTTAGTTGCATGCTCACCCAGTCTCGTGATTAAGGGACAGGATCGTGGGAGACTGTTGTCCTCTCGCAGCTGTGGTCTGCTCTGGGAGTGCCTTTCTCCTTGGTCTGAGAGTGTCTGAACACTGTTACATGGCTTGTGAAAGAAAATTTGCACACTCAAATCTTGAAGTTTTTGGTCAACTTCTTGGTTTCATGCTTTCTTGACACGCCCCCCCTCCCCCCCCCGGCCTGTGGAATGGGATTGATGTAACTGCATGTTAAGAAACATATAAACCCCATGCTTACTTAAGGCTGTAGTATGCTAGTATGATATGTAGCACGTGTCATTGGCTTATGGACTCTTTGCTGCCTTCCTGTGTATAGTGAAGAGAGTGCCTTAGCATGCTATATGCTGGAGGCAGTACAAAGTCTGTACTGACAGATTGGCACTCGTCCCTTAAAATTTTATGTGATTTTTTTTTTCTGGATGTTCTTGTACTATCTGTCTTCAAATGAGTGTACTTTGGCTTACTATCAATATATTATCAATATATTGAGATTATCAAATGTGCATTTTATTGCTTCTGGCAAATACTTGTGTAAAAGCAAATATTTTGATACGCCTCACAAGGTTGTGAACCTACATTCTGGGTTTTAGTTACTCTACAAGTGGGCCTAACATCCGGCCACAATCTTGTGTAATTACCTCTTGCTGAACAAAAGACCATAACGCGTGTGCGTCTGTGTATGTCTGTGTGGTGTTCTAGGGTTCATCACTTTCTTGAATGGCTTGCAAGAGTGGGGACGCTACAGAGACCGAGATGCTGACAAACTGTCAAATCTTTCAGATGGGCAAATCCATTTATATTTTAGACAATTTCTGTATTTTCCTGGTCTTTTTATCCTCTTTAAATGAAAACATCACAGTCAGCTGCTTCCCCCTTTCTGGCTTGTCTAGAATATACTCCAGCTGGAATGCAGCAGAAAAACTCCTTTATGCTGCTCTTTTGCTGTTGCTGTTCAACTTTTTCTTGAACTTGTTCAGTAGCTCTTGACACCTATTTAAGTTCTTGGCTTCATCTTCAATGGTACATATCATAGTGTGATATGTCTCGTTCTGTCTTGGTCTCCCTTCATTTTTGATGCTCTACCTCGGTTATTAGGTTAACTACATACTGTCATCTTGTTTGTGTTTTTTACTGTGATATATGTAACCTTATGCACAGAATATCTTTTTTTAAACTGATCTTGCAGTCAGCTCTGTTCTTGGAATATGCTTGCAGAGTTGGCAGAAATCTTATTGTCAGCTTTGAAATTTTTGTCCTTTTTTCTGTCCACGATACCTGTACTCAACTAGATTTATGCGCATTGCATAGATGTCACTTATTCTTGTAGACTAGATTTCAGACAGGTTGGAACAAACTTAAAGCGTATAATTCAGTTTTTGTCTGCACAGCATAATGTCGTCTATAATGCTTCAGGAGTAAATGGTTGTAGAGTTAGCTTTTTAAGGCTGTTTGCTTTGTAAAGCTGCACTGGTACTGTACTGGCTGTAAAGGAGCATGGAGAAGTCAGTCAGTCAAACTGAGAATTGCAAATGCAGGTGCCCCTATGAAATTTTCTGTGTAGCACTTTTCCAAGGGATGTTTTGTTTGTCAACAAACATACAGTGAACTTCTAGCATGTTTCAATGACAAGTAGGGTAAGAAGTTATCAGATGTGTCAATGTCAATTACAGTAATGGTCTCTGCTTTTTAAATTGCCTGTAACCTTTTTAATGTGTATTTTTTATGTTAAAAACAGATTTTTTTGAAACAAAGGAAATGTTTTATTTTTCAAAGCCAGAGCAGCGGGGAATAGGAAGGGAAAGCGTCCTTTTTAGTTCAGAATTAGTAATTTTTCCTAAAATTTCATAATTATGTCAACTTTGGTGTTTCCCTCTCAAGAAGAAAGGAAGAAAACAGCCCATCGAGCTTTGCTCAACTTAGATCTTTGGAGTTTTGTGTAAATGAAACATAAGTCCTTTTTCTTTAATATTTTTTATGTTTACAGAACAGCATTTCATTTGAGCAGGTTAGAGGGCAATAAAGGAAATACAGCACTAATCTGTATGTAGTGTACATATGTATGTACTTCAGTTGCAAAGCAAAATCAAATTGATTAAATTTATATGGAATTGTTTTTAAATTGATAGCTCTTGCTCTCAGGATTAGTTCTGTATTCTGTGTAGCCTTCTTGAAAGAATAAACTTTTTTTTCCTTTCCTAGAGCAGTTCATTGATGGTATATAGAACTTGGCCATTAAGCATTTGATGTTTTTTACACCTTTGTCATTATTAAAAAAAAATTAATAACATCATTTGAAAAGAAAGGTGATTCATGTACCTTTTGAGGATGATTATTTGAATTGCAGATGCCTTGAGGCTTTTTTTCTCAAATGGAAAAAAAAAAAAATCAGCGCCAAAATCAAATGTGAGCTAAGTTCATTTAGAACATAGTTTTTCTGATATTGTGAGCATGTCTTCATTTGGTCTCTGAAGAAATAGAAAATTGCTTAACCACTCCTTAATCTGATCTCAATTTCAAAACCAAGGTTCCCTCTTGCATGTGTTGGGTTACATGGTACAGGTCCCTCTTAACGCACTGGTTTGTACTCTGTAGGCAGGCCTTCTCCTTAAGAAAAGAAGGAAATGTACATGCTATAGTGACTACTTTTCCTGAATTGGTTCTTTGTTTTGGAGCTTTATACATGAGGTTCTGCACGATGGGCTTCACCAACTCTTTGCTGCTGAAAGAGGCTGTCCCACTCTTGGCTGCATGCTACTATAATTTCTCTTTTTCTGGTTCAGTGCTTGTCTGATTGTTTGGTAAGTCAACTCTGCTCAGAAAATGGACAAAACCCTTTCTTTTGCTGGGTTAGCTCTTTGTTGGGCTACTGAGCTGAACGGGCTCATCAAGGGCTAGGATGAGTCCCAGACTATTGCAGAACATTGGTGAGGACTCTGTTGCTGGAGGAGATGATAGTCGGTGGGAAAAGACAGAGGAGTTGCCCATTTTTCTTCCTCACTGCCCGCTTTTGGATCAATGGCTCGCCCAGTTTTGTGGAACATTGTTTCTGTGTCTCAGTTGCCATATGTGATTCTGCTTTGAATCTGATGGCCTCAGCCCAGACCCATCTGCTCATCTAATGGGGTCCATAGCAAGCAAGGAATTTCCAGTGCAGCTGCAGCATTGCAACCCCAGAGCATCGTCTGTTTGCAGAGCCGGGCGAAGCTCCTGCATCTATCTAAAGGGACTTAGAGGACAAGGTATGGTGATGCTCATGTCAAGAAACATGGAGGCTGCAAAGAGAGACTGTTACAAATGCCTCCTCATGCAGACCTTCTGTTTATAGAAAATTAAGGCCTTGTAATTAGAAATGTTCAGGGGCCTGAACTGAATCAACAGATCGTTGTCTGGCACCAGAGGCTCTTGAGCTGACTTTCTGGCTTTTATAATGTATAAGCCTTAAATTCTTCCTGTGGTAAGTGGGTGTATGTGAAGGAAGTGTTTTAGATCTCAAGGGGTAGTTAATGTGTTTATTAACCTTACTTTTCTTTGGTTTAGCCTTGTTTCCTCAGAGGTAAGATGGAAGCCTCAACTCAAGTCCAATGAGCTGTGTATCCTCTGCCAAAGAATTAAGTGACTTCAGCTCTTGTAACAATACAAAAGCTGAAACAGTTTTGGTTAAACTGAGAAGAAACTAATAAGGATGCCAGACTAGCACTTGTGTAATTGGATGTCTGTTTCCAGTCCTTTTATATTCTTAATTTGAGCAAGCCATTTTTTTCCCTCTCGGTTCCCATCTGTGAAGTGGGAAGACTTATTAATATATATTAAAGTAGATGTATTCTACCATAATAAGCACTGTAGAGTAGCAAGTATTCAAATTTCTTCAATTTTTGAAACTGTGTAATAACATGTAGAATTATATGCACAAGTTTGTTTTTCTTTACAATTTTCTTGAAAAACTGGCTTTATTTGAAGTATGTGTACTTTGAAAGTTAACACTTCTTTCCTTTAGATCTGTAATTTGGTAAATTTTTTCATTTGATGTTCTGGAATAAAACAGTAGATGTTAAGGAATATGCATTCCGACATAATAACTGGGACAAGGATAAAAAAAAAGTACTGTCCAATAAACACCTGTAAGAGAACTGGGGGTACATAATTCAGCTTTTTAAATCAGAATTGCAACAAGATTCTAGTGAGTTTCTAAACAACTGCTAAATCCTAATAGTTCTAATTTGTAAAGTACAAATTAATTATTGCCTATTCAACGTTACTTAAAAGATCCAAAAGTTCACAATTAGTGATTTAAACACTACTTTTAATTTTCTAATGTTATAGTTGATCTATATCAATATTTTTGGTATCATTGTTTTTTCTTCGGCCATTCTTGGCCATGCAAATGAAAGCGCTGTAAGTCTTTATGTAATTTAAATGACTAATAGTGAATTTTTTATTAGCTAGTTAATTTATGATGATTTTATATTCCAAAATGTCAATTGTTGATGCTTACATAGCACTTTAGTATCTTCCTTTCCTTTTGTTGTATTTAATACATGCTCAATTTGACTAAAGAATTAAATGTTTTCAGAAGGCTCTGTTTTTTGACTTTTATATCTCCAAACTACAGAGGTAAGAGAAGTCTGGGTAGAGGGCTGCTGCTTGGTGCACTTAATTTCTGTATATATCTGCTAGGTGCTACAGTGCAGAGCATGAAATATATTCCTTTTATTTTAAACTTATCTTGATCTGTTTATAATGCTGAGTTCTCTTATGGCAACACAATGGCAATAAAATGGATTAAGCCTTACAGTGGAGTATCACTCTGTTAACTGCCAGTGGGCAAAATCTCATTAATTTTGTTTTCATTCTTCATTTGTGGTTTCTAGCTTTTTTTTTTGTGGACAGTTTTTATATTCATTAGCAGATTTCTTATGCTCAGTGCAGTTTTCCGTGCACTTTCTATATCATCTTTTGAAAGATCATGTGATACAGTGTCTCCATTCTGTTTACATGACGGTTTGCACAAGTTGAAGATGAACTCATACTCTTCATGTAAATATTTGTACTTTCCCTACATCATTTTAAAATAAAATACCATTGTCTCAAAACAACTCTGAGTAATCAGTAAAGACTTTCATAGGTACAATGTGCATACTTAAAAAACAGAAAAATGCTCAAGTTTTACATTTGTCTCATTGCTGAAGTATGAAAATTCAATTAACATTGCTGTTGCTTTGTTAGCAACGTGGGAGAGATTTTAGTGAAATATACAGCTTTTAAAATGGCTAAGCTATTTTTCATTTGTCAGTCCTTTCTAATGTAACATTAGCTCATGAATACACAGAACTAACAATCTATGGAGTATGAATAGTCTTGAGATGTCTGCTATATGGTGGTAATGTGGATTTATGTGGCTAGTTACATCTCCTCAGGTCAATTCTGCTTTTGAATGGAATTAATATTTAATACTGTTTTCTCCATTAATTCAGCATTAACTAAAGTAGACTTTAAAACTGGTCTTTCTTTTTGGAAATACTGAGTTCATTGTTGCTCAGGCAGGCATAAATGCTGATGTTTGCCACAAAAGCAAGAAAGCTTTTTTAAAAACCCTCCCACATCATTCTGTCTTAAAAGCCAACTGGAGTGGGGACGACTGTTCTAAATTTTTAATATATTGTGGTATGAAGTCTATTTATTTTCATTTGAAACTGTCAGCTGACATTGCAGCTAGCCTGGGAAATTCATTTCATAAATTTAATTGTGTTTGTTCCATTTACATTAATGCTTTATTCACTTAAAGGCTCTTAAAGCACTATTCATGAAAATGAGTGCAAGGAAAGCTGAGTTTCTGAGAAATGAAGTCTGATATTGAGGATATAGGATTGATCTGATCTGTCATTCTTACCAGTTATCAGGCAGTATTTTCTGAACAGACTGACATTTTCCTTTTGGAATATTGATATTTGAGGGCCAAATCAGGTAAATGAAGAGCAACCAAAGAAAATGCTATATCTTATTGCCCAATAGTACTTATAAAACTTCTGGTTCAGTTGCCCAAAGTACAGATTTTTAGTTTTGTTTCAATAACAAAAATACGTGGATCTTTTCACTGGAGGACTACATCATGCTGTCGACTTGCAAAACTCGGTGTCAAGAACAAGCGGAAGAGAAATGAGACACTACAGAAGTTAACATACAGCTTTTGGGGGTACTGATGGGCAGATCTGTGAGCTGCACAGTACGGAGCAGTCTAGGAACAGTACCAAAAGCAAGATAGCCATGCTAACATGACATTGTGCCCAGGCAAATGTTGCCAGTCTGCCTCTCAGGCTAGTGTTTTCCCTTTTTATTTCAAGATGGTGTGCTGTGTTGACATGCCACAGCCTCAAGCCCGAACATGTTGTCCTAGGTATTTCTCTGTGCTCTATTGCTTATGTAAGATAGGACCAAAAACATGTTAACAACAACGGTGTACACATATAGTCTGTTAAATCTCGCGTTAGGCTCTGACTACAGTATTTGTCTGCCTGGAGGATACATCAATGTGATGCAAAGGTGGGTAGCAACTTGCTGCCTCTGATGCTGTGCCTTTCTGTGCGAGTTGCTAGGACCTCAGGGGGCATCACTTTGAATCTCTTAACGCTGCAGTAAAATGTGCTGCTCTGATGTAATGAATATAGGAGAAGTAGTTTGGAGTGCTGTTCTTACTCTTGCTAAGAACAAATGGGGCAGCTGTAGTATTGAGTGATTGGACTGGCATCCTTGCTGAAGTGTCTTAGTTAACTGAATGAAAGCAAATGCCTTGGCTGTAGCTTATACTTCCAGCATGGTCAGCTGGCTTGTGCTTTGAAGCATCATGAAACTCCAGTAAGAAGGTTTTAGGTATGAACTAGAGTTAGGAGCATCATTTAGGTAGATCAGAATTTTCTGAAGTGAAGATGTAACTCTTAAGTGCTTCTGAAAATGTTACCTCTTGGGTTTTATATTTTACCAGTAAGGGCAAATTCTAATTTCATTTTGTTTTTTGGAATTGGTGTCTTGGCTAGCATTGCCAAATGAGAACGTACTGTGCATTCTGTTTCCTGGCCTTTATTTGAGTGTGGAAATAACTTTATTGGCTAATGAAAAAACCACAAACCCTCTACTTTATAGAATAATAAAACTTTTTACTCCTACTTAGTTCTAGTACTGGATACTGAATAGACTTATTACTGTAAGAGAGATCAAAATTTTGTATATTGGTGAAAGAAAGGTATCAGTGTTGGTGCTAGTGCTTGACCTGTTAATGTGAGATGTTGTTACCTGCTTCTTACAAAGATGCCTCACATACAAGTGGTCTTTTCCCAAAAGTGATTTCCTTATACTGAGGAATAGATCTGAGATATCTCTACAATCCTGTTTGTTTATTGCACATCAGTGCTCTTGTGGCTTTTTTCTTCCCCCCAAGCATGCGAATGTCAATGCATGTCTCCACCTTAATTGGCTGAATCTTTATCTTTCATAGGGTAGCACTGCATCTAATTCTCTTTTTCCTTTGATGCTACACAGTCTTAAACAGCGATGTTATGTGGGGAGGGGGACAAGGAAATGAGACAAAATCATGAAGAAGTAGTAAAACATGGGAAAATAAAGTCTTAGCCTTTAAGTATGGTCAGATGACCAGTGAAATGATTTTGAGCAAACATCTTGTTTGTCTGGACTAACCTTACATGAAACAGGCACTAGTACATTTACATCACGTAATTAAGAGTGAATTGCAATGTATTCCTTAATGCTCTTGGCGCATGTGTGGTGAGAATGGAAGTGAATGCATCCCTGCGGTATGTGATGTCAGTTCCCAATGCAAGCTACATGGAAAATTCCCAGGGAGTTGCTTGTGGACCATATAGCAGCTTGAAGCAGGAAAGCCTTTATCTGCAGTTTTCCACACCATCCCAGGGTAACACTAGTAAAATATAATATGCTTTTTATAACACATGATATTAGTAAATGTTTTGAATAGTCTATTTTTCTGTTATGTTTTTTTGTATAGCTAATGGGGAATTTGGGGACAGAAGTAGCAGGTAAATGTGTTTTATATACTGGATTGTTGGTTAACACAGTATAGTAAAATTCTGTTTCTTATAATGCCAGCCTGAGGAAGCTGGACGAGTCTCTTTCCAGTGTGAATGTATGCATTGGTCTGAGCCCCTGAGAAATTAATCGGCTTTCTACGAAGTTTGTGCATCATGATACTTTGGAACAAGATTTTTGTTAGGAAATGTTCTCTATCCCTTAATACGCTTGGCAGCGTCGTGTATACCCTCATATGTGTTTGGAAGAAAAACTGTAAATCTCTAAATGATCGTTGTTGGAAACTTACTGACTATATGCTAAGAGGCTGGGAATAAAACAGATGCTTCCTTTTCAAAACTCTGTACCAGACACAAAGAAACTCGTAACTGAATGGGACTTTTGGTTTTCAGGTGTCTGAAAAATCAGAACTGAGATCAGAAGATTTTTGTGTTCTCATGGGGTATCTACAAAGGGAGTAAGCAGCATAGTGAAGAAGAGAGAGTCTTCTAGGTGAAAAGCTGGATGGAGAGAGGACAGGAAAGTGAAGACAATGCAGAAAGAAATGGATATCAGAACAAAGAATACTTGGAGAATATTAACTTGTACTGCAAGAGTCTGGAGTTTTAAACTTGAATGTTAATTTATGAGTGAAAAAAGCCTCTGTGCTAAAATATCCACTGCAATGACCAATCACGCTGAAGTGAAGTGCGGAAGATCCATGCTCTAACGCAGCCAGTAGGCTTGCTGATGCTGATACAGATGCATTGCCGAGTTTTTGATTTGATGGAAACTACTTTATGGTGTGCAGAAAACAACAAGTGATGATCAACATGAATTTAAATTTAAAATGTAGCTTTCTGTATCTTTCTCTGAATGGAATCTAACCTGAATTAGCTGCATCAAGTCCAATCTTTAATTCTTGCATTTTCTGAAGATAAATACACAGTTTAAGGTTGTCTTATGTAACTCTGTGGTTTGAACTGCTACAAGTAAAAACTGTCTATTTAAAGAAAGCTGACTCTGGGTGTATTTAAATTGATATACTACAAATTATATTGTATGGCTGGGGAATTGTCACTCTTCAAATAGCTTGATTTTTTTAAAAATTATTTTTAGTTTTACTTAGTTTCATAGCCAATGCTATGTAATACAGACAAACTGATAAATAAACTTCTGCTGCAACTGAATTGTAAGAAAATGGCTTAATACTTCACATTCAGTGAATTATTGAACTCATTAAAGGCTCTTTTGAGATCATTGACCTCTAAATCTTTATCTAGGAAACAGTTGTGGTAAAGGATTGGGTTTGTTGTCATGTGAAGTATTTACTACTTTTTGGTAATTATTAAAGAAAAATGTTTTTTGGCACTTTCGGTTTGTGTTAGTAGATGTGGTAAAGAAAAGCAAAACATTACTATGGCCTTCAAACCAGAAAAGCAGTAGCTGTTAAGTGTTACTTGTACTCCAAAAAGTCTGGCAGGTATGAGTCAGGTTTTAGGCAAATCTAAAGTCCTCACCATTTTCTGAAGTATTTAGAGAAATGGACAGTTCTGTGTGTTGTTGGTGTTTGTTGTTGGTGTTTTTTTTTTTGTTGTTGTTTTTTTTTTTGTTGTTTTTTTTTTGTTTGTTTGTTTTTTTTAAGAAAAATGGGTGCATTCATAGTCAGGGGATAGACTGTTATGTTCCTGTAGGAAGCACTATTAAATCAGAAGATGAAGAAAAAGTATTAGTATGTCTTAAGACCTGCAAAAGGTTGTTCTGTAATGCGTGCTCGTTGTATGTATTTATTCACTAACGTTAGCAGCCGCGACCAGAATGCAAGATAATCTTCTAACCAGAAGATTATGTTTGGCTCATGTTATATTCTGTTCTGGGCCCATAATTCTTGGATTCTTTTCTGCAGAGTAAGAGGCCATAAGTAGGGGAGATAAAGAGTATCTTTACATAAAAAGTAACCTGGAGGTGAACATTCCCTTGAGATGCGTGGACTTGAACTCCCACAACCTGAATAAGTACTGCTACCATCTCACTTGGAAAAACAAAATGACTTCTCCCTTCCCCAACACTAAGATATAACTATTTTTTAGTGCCTGGTACTTTGAAAGTATGGCAGCTGTGCTTGTCTTCTGGCTTGGATGCCAAGGAACGTGGCGCATGCTGGCTGGCTGTGCAGGGCGAGCAGAATAGATAGTGCTTCTGGAATTCTCAGGTCAGGTGGTGAGGAGCCAGGTGAGTGTAGGTACCTCTGTGGTTAGCTGTCCTTCTGAATTTAGGTAGGCTTTAGGGGCCAGCATCCTTATTTGGATATTGCCCTAATACCCTTACATAGCTGTATCCTTTTGTGTGTGTGGGTGTTCCTGCAATTTCTCCCTCATTCTTCTCTACTCTGGATTTGAAAGTGGTTGTTCCCTACAACTGCTCATTCCAAGGCTGCATCCTGTTGTACTTGCTTTTTTAACTAATCCACTTAGTATCAATTGATGTGGAACAAAAGTTCTCTGGTAGTCTTACTTTTGGTTTAAACTGGATTTATAACAGTGTAATGATAGATCCAAATTAATCTAGAAAATTTTGATTTAATAAATAACTTTTAGAGAATCACAGAACTACTGAGGTTGGAAGGCATCTCTTAAGATCAGCTAGTCCACCCCCCCCTGCTCAAGCAGGGTCAGCTAGAGCAGGCTGCTCAGAACTGTGTCTGGCTGAGTATCTCCACAAATGGAGACTCTGCAACCTCTTCCAATGTTTGACCACTCTAGCAGCTAAAAAATAAATACATCATTTCTTTTTTCCTTGTGTTCAGATAGAATTTTATATGCTTTAATCTGTGGTCATTGCCTTTTGTTCTGTCACTGGACACTACTGAGAAAAGTCTGTCACCTCTCCCCCCTCCCATCAGGGGAATTTATATGCGTTGATAAGATCCCCCTGCACTTTCTCTTCTCCAGGCTGAAGGATCGCAGGTCTCTCAGCCTCTCCTCAACTGAAGGATGCTTTAGTCCCTTAATCATCTCAGCGGTACCTAGCTGAACTTGCTCCAGTATGTCCATGTCTCTTCTACTGGGGGTCTCGGAACTGGACGCAGCACTCCAGGTGTGGCCTCACCAGTGCTGCGTAGAGGGGAAAGATCACCTCCCTCAACCTGCTGGCAACGCTTTTCCTAACGCAGCCCAGGAGGCTGTCGGCTGCCTTTGCCACGAGGTTGCGTTGCTGGGTAATGATCAGCTTGTTGTCCACCAGAGCTACGAGGTCCTTCTCTTGCAGAGCTGCATTCCAGCTGCTTGGCCTCCAGGGTGTAATGGTGCAGATTATCCTTGCAGACAAAGCCTGAGACCTGTAATACTGTGTACTTTCCCTCTTGAACTGCAGAGACATGATTTACTTAGCTTATATCAAAACATTTTCATATAATCACTTCTTGTAGTATTGACACCCAAAATAAAACACTTGGACGTGTTGCTCTTTGGCAGACTTCCTGTCTTCTCTCATAGAAACAATTAAGCAAAATTTGAATCAGAAATTTTCTTCCGAAGAATTAATTTTCTGTTTTTCACAATAAATGAACCATAATGTTTCCTGTAATTTTTACAGGAATAGTGAATGTCTGTACTCATTTCCAGGGGACCTTTTGCGGTAGGTCCTCTGCTTCCCGCTTCATGCGTTTCTTGTGCATTTCTTTGACCATTCTTGTTCAAATGTTATTGGTGTTTTGTCCACTATGAAGAAGAAGGCGTTGTGAGACCTATATATACATACACTAGAGTGATACATAGATAAAATCTTTTTTTCCCCATCTGAAAGCTGTGGAGCTGAGTAGCATAGACTGTGAAGTAAAGATTACCTCTAAAAGTGTCTGTGTGTAAAATCTAGAATAAAAGATGTGAATTTGTGCTTTTGCAAATAATTTAGATGGCTCTAGATAGCTTACGATAGAACAAAACTGGTTTCAGTAACCTGGATCTGAACTTTTTAGAGTTTTAGATTAAAATCAGTGTGTCAAATTATATCCAGAATAAAAATAATTGATGCAGATAAAATTCAGTCTTAGTGCTGATGTAACTCAACCCTCAAACTCTATTTAGCTTTGTTCTGCACTATTTGAAGTTTCCACGTGGTCTGAAAATCACTGTGCTTCATTAATTACATCTGAAGAGGATCGAACAGCTAGATTTCTGTAGATGGAATAATGTGTAAAAGTAACTTATTGATATGTTATGGACTGCATGGATGCAGTTTTGGCCAGTATGCCCCTCTGGACCTCTATACGCAGCTGAGAATCCAATAAAGATCTCTAAATTATGGGCATTATCTAGTTGATTGAAGTAGCTTATTCTACTTACTGCTCTGCCAGCCAGCCAATGTAACATCTGATATTTAAACTCATTATCCGTGTATCTGAAACAGTTTGCTTGTATCATAGCTTAAATAGAAGTTAATGTAATCAGCTATTCCATCTGCGTTTGAAAAGAGGATGGTGAGCTAGAGATGATAAGCCAGTTTGCTTTCAGATTTCTTCAAAAATGAAACGTCTGTCTCTACTTGCTATTGACTGCAAGTCTGTCTTATAAAAGTAAGGTATTTCAAAGCTATAGGAGCCATCGTGTATTGTATTATGTTGTGGTTAGAAGATGCAGAAATTATTCTGCTTACTAAAAAGCTTACCAAAAAGTTCTTAGCAATGTCTGAAAAATATTGTAAACTGGAGGGGGAATTACACAGTTTAGAAGCAGAGGAGTTTAAAAATGTCTTTGAGATTTTTTTTTTTCTTCAAGGTGGAGAACTATTTAATCAGTTGAATTTTGAAGGCAATAAAAGATTCATTTCAGGTACAACTGCAGAGACTCTGAATGCTACTGTGAGTGTTAAGGCTACTTAGTAGGAGGCTCCAGGAGGTCTTTGAAACCAGTCTGGTTCAGAAATCTTTGAACCAGTTAGGTGATACACTGTATTCGGTGTAAGGAGCCAGTTAAAAAGGTATGTAAAGCAGGCTGAAGCCAAGTTTGCTGTTGCTGCAGTCTGTAAAAGCAGCAAATCAGTCATATAGTAACTGAGAAATAAGGGATTGGCAGCAATGGAATCTTAAGGTTGTGCTAATACTGGTTACTGGTGCTAGAACGTGGGAGACAGAAAAGTGTATTGCCTGATGTTGTTAGCAGAAAGTTATATTTTCAAATCATGCCTGACATCATTTTCCAAGGAAGGGGCACAGTTTAAAAACAATCATTAGCTTCCTAATCAATTCCGTCAGGCTAGGAAGCCATTGTGGGTTTGTTACTGTTCACCTGCAAACCTTTTTTTGTCACTGTGCTTGAGAACAAGACAGATCTGATGGTGTCTACTGACAGTATTACTCAGGATGTCGAAAGCTTTGCAGACTGTGCATTGCATAACATAACACAGTACTGATAGTACTTGTCATGCTTCATGATCTTTCCAAACAGCTCATCTTTATTAGGCAACCTGGTCTTTCCAAACTGCTCATCTTTATTAGGCAACCGGAACAACCAGCTAGTACTCTCTCTGTAGGAGGCTGCAGTCCATGCCCTTCGTTGATGAGCAGCAGTCAACACTTCTAGCTGTTGAGAAGGAAATGGAACTGCTGAAGACATACCAACAAATTCCCAAATGAATTAAAACCTGCTTTTAATATGCAATGCAGATTGCCGAAAAGAGGTGGTTGGCCTGATGTCTAATATTGAAGAGATCTGTTTGTTACATAAGAATATTATATTAAATAATATAATTTGTTTGTTCAGCTTGGAGAAGAGGAGGCTGAGGGGTAACCTCATCGCAGTCTACTCCTTCCTCAAGGGGGGCAGTGGAGGGGGAGCTGCTGGTCTCCTCTCTCTGGTGACCAGCGACAGGACACAAGGCAATGGAGTGAAGCTGTGTCAGGGGAAGTTCAGATTGGACGTTAGGAGAAGGTTCTTCACTGAGCGGATGGTCAGTCACTGGAACAGGCTCCCCAGGGCAGTGGTCACGGCACCAAGGCTGTCAGAGTTCAAGGAGCGTCTGGAGGACGCTCTTGGTCACATGGTTTAGTTTTAGGTAGTCCTGTGAGGAGCAGGGGGTTGAACTCGATGATCTTTATGGGTCCCTTCCAACTTGAGATACTCTGTAAATGTATAAATTTTTTTTGTGAGACTTGGGTGTAGGTAATTCTGGAATTCCAAGAACTGCTGTGGGTGAATATGCAAGAGCCATTAGTGAGTTTTTTCTACTCAATCTCTAAAAAATAAACCCCAAACATAAAGTCTTGTTTCCCAACAAGCTCGCATAAAGTGATGTTTCTTTGATTAAGAGCAGGTAAATACCTTCACAATTCAGAATGGTCATTGCATTTCTCTCAAACTAGGAGGTGGGAATCTAGCTGAAAATTCCTCCTTCTGATTTTGTCCTGCTTTATGGAAAGCCATGTTTGATGGGGTTAAGAAATGTGGCTTTCAAACTGTTTGGGTTACTTGTTTGTTTTTCTGATCTGTTATAGTTCCTGCTGTTCTTCACTGAAGTACTGGAAAGCGTGTTTTGTAGGCAAATAACATGTTGGTAGCGGCATAAAGTCATACCTCTGCCTGATACTTGCCTCAGCTACTCTTGTAGCTGGCGCTACAGATAACTGGTCTCAAGGAACTGGTAAAACTAAACTCTCTGCCAAAGAAAAATTGGGGTACCTAAAGGCAGTCAGACTAAGACCACCTTAAATGCTGTGCTATCTGAAAAACCTTGGTTCACTTACAGTGTCTAGTGCCAATATACGCTTCTCTTAGACTTAGTAACATCTTTTTTGATGATGTGCAGGGTATATAATTAATTTCTAGGAAGTTTTTCAGACGCAGGGAGAGATGTTCCCTGCAATTTAATTGGTGAGCTATTGGCAATTTATCTATTAGATCGGAGTAGTTCTGAGTATTAGAGAATAATGAGAGTGAAGTTCAACACTGACTGGGTCTAGTGACTTGCATTGCCAAAAGGGGCCGTCCTACTTCTCATAGACCTCTCTCCAGGTTACCTAGTCACACTCCCTCTCACGAATTGGCTCTAATAGTTGTCCGACTGTGCTGCAAGCTAACTTGATAAACAGGCATAAAACTGGTTAGGTTAGTTTCTGTCAGATAAGTGAGTGAAAACAGGTTGCCTCGTAACCAGGCAAGTACCAGGGCCGTTGCACGGAAGGGGAATGGGAGTGCTTGCTTGGAAGGAAATGAGTAACCTGCCTCTTCCAGTGGTTGCAAACTGTTAGATCAGTGCAAGCTATATCATGCCATTGCTTCCTACGGTTTGTTTGTCATTTTGTATTGAACCTCGGTTTCTCTTCATAGGCTGTTCGTGGTTCAGTTCATTTCTCTCTTCTTTCCTCCCCTTCCAATGCCCCCTCTCTTAGAAACAAGTATCTAATATCTCTACTCTGTGTACAAAAGGTCCTTGCTACCTAATAGGAAACTTGGAACTGGAACTGAAATTAGTGTTGATTGTGGTCAAAGGACTTGGGATGCTAGTAATTCTTAAAACCACACCATATGCAATGTTTCATTAAGATGGCTAGAGGCACAGTGGTAATTAACAGGAGTCTGTATGCAAGTTGGCGCTGAGGAAGATTAGGACAAAAAAATGAGGAATGTAAAAGTTGAGGCAAGCAAATGTGTGTAGACAATATGTAAAAAAAAAAAAAAAAAAGGCATATTTAAACTTAATTTTTTATATCTTTATTCAGGAAAAGGGGTGGCCTTCACTTGCTGTGTTACAGTTGGCATAGTTGCTTTATTCCTCAATGAGGGAAGGTTTAATTAACTTGTCTACTGACTTCCCTTTTCCACCCTCTTGTTATCTCTATAGTAGTGGAGCTTAGCCTATTTCTTCCCCTTTCTGTTAGGGAAAGGATGGTAGCAGTTTTGGGTGGTAGTTTGTTCTCGAGTAGAATACAACCATACACAGGCACTCAGTTAAGATGTCTGTTTCAAGAGAGCTATGGCAGCTGTTTTAAATGGGTTGAAGATTTTGTGGTTTGGTGTATTTTTCTTTTTTTTTCTTTTCATAGAATTGAGACAGAGTGTTGGTTCTGCCTTTAAAACCTCTGGTTTGAAGATATTATTTTTAAAGTACACCCCCCCCACCCCCCGTAAGTTTTGTTTTGTTTTGTTTTATTCTCATTTGTAAGCACAATTATAAAAGAACAACCCTGTCTGGGAATTGAAATAAGGCAAATTATGTAAATAAGATGCAGTTACCTGCCAGGGGCTTTTACTAGGTTCTGGAATATCTTAGTGGGAAAGAGGTGAACTGCCATTGGCTTGGAGTCTTGAGGAGATAAAAATACATCATGGAAAAACTTTCTTAAAGAGCTAGAAGACCTTTGTCATCAGTGTACAGGGAGATAGTTAATTTCTGTCTTCTTTCTTCCCCTTCCAATGCCCTCTCTCTTTGAATGAGATAAGTAATATGTCTGTTCTTTTGTGTATGTAGGGCCTGTGCCACCTAATAGGAAAACAAAGCTGTTATAGACTTTGCATTATAACGAGAACTAAAATTCATGTTGGCTGTGGCGAGATAAATTGGGACTCCAGTATTCCTAGAATTACTTGAAATCCAATGTTAATCCTTTTTCCTGTGTCCTTTGTGGGAAGGACAGGGTAGTGCTCATTTATTTCAACATGCTTCTAGCAGTTGCAACTCCGCTAAGACACAGTGCCTAAAGATTGGGCTATTGTTTCTCCTTTTCTTTGGTGTCAGTCTGACCATGCTGGGAAAATGAATGGAGAAAGATGGGAGTCTGAACTGCTACAGAGAATCTTTCTGAATTCCTGAGCCGAATGCTTTGCTTCATATGTGAAGGGTTGCACTGATTACTGGTTTTGAAGTGCTAAAAAATTTTTCTTCGGGTCAGATTGATATACATTTTTTTTTCTTTCCTGTGAATCTTATGTCTTGATTCACTTGCTGGTGCCACCCTGGTTTATCTCATCTAATCAGTTTCACACTGAAATAAGGCCTTCAGCTGTCACTGCTGCTTTTAAAATGCCTTTTCTCTCTGCTCTTGCTGACACGCTGTTTAGTTTTGAGGTCTGGTGTAGTTTTCTTAAATGTTATTTTTCTGATATTCTTGAGGCAACTTATTTTGCTAAAATCAACACTGAAAGGTCTAGGCTTCTTCAGACCTTCATTTCTGTAAAATGATGATTTTTAAAAGGGCAGGGACAAAAATTAATTGTAAATACTCTTTTAAAGCAGCTTGATGCAATCAGCCTGGTTGGGAAGAATAAGTAGAAATCTCAGTTGGCATAGGAAGGAGGAAGAAATTGGGTATGTGCTTAATAGATGATACTAAACAGAAGGAATATGTCAGAAGTACTTTGGTAATGTTAACTTGGCCTTGTCAGGAAATCATCATGAGGAAAAGTACTGCTCTCATAAAACTGCTACATGAAATCCATGATGGTCGATGCTATTATGAATTAAGCTGGACTGTGTGTCTCTTCCTAACAGTCTTACATTGTAGTGAAAAGGTGGTTTGACTTCACTCTGTATTTTTACGAGTAAAGCTCTTTGGATTTCCTGAACATAAACTTCTGTTGACTGCAGTTTGAACAGTCATTTTATTTTTTTGCTTAAATTCCTAATAGTTACGTGAAGTCATTGTATAGAAAATCAGCTCTCCACACAACCTTTTCATAAACATAGATGATTAGAACTAAGATTATGCCAATTATACCAAATATTCAGTTGTCAAAGTATTTTGTAAAAGTAATGGCCCTTTCTCTCTTAACTTCATTCTAGCAATTTCAGTAAGTTGAACTAATTGTACTTAAAGTCCAGATCTTGGAAAAAAGCATGTGTTCTGTTTCAGAAACTTATCAACTCGTTTTCAGACTGGACTGGAATTACGGAATGGAAGAATCAATGTACAAATAATGTACATCAGTGTTGTATCCCTGAGATTTTAGGTACCATGGTGATTATGTTGAATACACGGCTACATCCCTAAATGTAGGTAGAAGTTTTTGTGTATCTGTAACAGAGCCTGTATCATTATGTAACTCGATAGCTTTGTTCCATTGATCATAATTTTCCTATTAGGTTTCTACTTTTCAGAATCCATTCTGTGGAGTTGAGCTTGCTTTGACAAGATACCACGTACTGATTTTATTTATTTTAGCCTCTGTGCTTTGAAGGAGTGAAAAGCACTGTTACTTGAGAGAGAAATTATGTGTACTGATTTTCTTTCTCAATGGAAGAACATGTGTGAGTATTGCCATTGAAAGTGTCTTCTGCAAGGAAAGCACTAGTATAGCCATTGGACTTTAAATTTTATTTCTGGAAGTTGAGGAAGTCAGAGCCTTTGGAAAGGCCTTTGGAAATCAAAGTAGATTATACACCTATCTGCATGTTTGTGTTACTGCAATACCTCATTTCAGAGAAATATGGTGTAATTTAGAAGCAATAGGGTTCAATTGCATAGTGAAGTATAAGCCTATGTAGTGAACATTGACATTTTTAGTGTGCAATGTGATGGTCAATCTAAAGTAGATGAAGATCTCTTAGGACTTTGGAAGTGTCAGAACAGATGCCTCTCAGCAATCGAAGGTCAGAGTTTTATGTCTATTATGGCATGCAGCATTGTTATTCTTGGGATTTTTTTGTGTGTTGTAGGATCATGGAATATTGAATAAGTTAGTATTTTTTGAAGTATTTTGAGAGTTGGCCTTACGTGTCATTTTTCTGTCCTTAAGAACTTGGTTGGTGGAATGTGTGTGAGTGAATATGTACTAAAACTATGTATGCTGTTGGGCCAACATGCATATATTCTATACAAATCTAAAAAGTGTATTTTTACTTTTTTTTTTTTCCCTTGGAAAAAATTGCTAGCTCTGAGAGAGGGGAATATTTGCTACAGATAACCATTTTTCTATTCTAAAAATTATTTTTAAAAAGTGCATTTATGCGTGCTATTTGAGTTGTGTTTATACCTGTCGTTCCTTTTTAAACGGTATTTTGTTTTGGAAAGTGAATATGGTGAAAACAAAAGCTCAAATATTTCTATGTTGGGTATTTTTTTCTGTAATTTATTTTAAGGCAGTATGGTTCTATATTTAGTGTATAGAAGTTTGTCACTTACTTAAAATTATTTAATTGCCAAAGTAAATCCTTCTAAGCCTAAAATTACTAGTATTGTGATTCCAGAATTATTACCATGCTTGTCATGGTAAGACTAAGAGATAGCTGGTGGTTTCTTGAACTTTCCCATGTTGCTTTGTGTTTTTTGGTCAGTTTTATTACTTTGGTGTAACTGCATGCATTTTGAAGAGGAGGGGCAGGGGAAAATCTAGCTGGCACTTGAGGTTCAGGTTTTTAAAGCTCACTAGATTTATTTTAAGTTTTAGACTTGCCTTCAAATAAACGTCATTTTTAGCTGGTTTTTTTCACTACAGGATGGTATGTAGTCTGTGAACAGTATTGTCACACTATGACTTTGTCTTTCTATTCCTAGTTAAATATTTTAATATTGTCCCTGAATGAGTGACAGATGTGGCTATTTGGTTGTGGCAGTGACATCTTTAGTACTTCCATTGTTTTAACCTGTAAATTGTGCCTACTTGGCATTCTTTTCCCACTTGGAAATAATAGGCTTGAATTAAATGACTAACCAGGATTCCTTAAAATTTGCCAAATTGACTTCCTACCCCATGCTTTTCTTTGCGTTCTTCGGATGGAGTAGGAGAAGCTGTTCTTTGCATAACTTGCAAGCTTGCTAATTAATTTTGAGACTAAATGAAATAGTATTTTGGGTTTTGTTACACTCAAACAGATTAGGACTGAAAGTAGCAACTGCAGACCTTGTTACAGGTAAACTGAAAAGTTTACTATAATACTTGCCTACTCCTTACAGTTATTTGCATACTATATTCATAGAAATATCTCTCATCTGTGATGATTTGAAATTCAGTAATAAGGCCTGATATTAAAAAGACAAGTGTCAGTCTCTTTCTATGTATGTGTATATTTTTGGTATAAGATTGCTAAACAGACATCTCTCTCCTACTGTTTAGCAATCATTTTTAGAAAGACAAAATAGTGTAGAGATGAAATAACAGAATATTTTCAAATATCATGTCTTGAAAATAATGTTAAGTTACATATTTGGTAAATAACTGCATATAACTGTAACATGTAACATTTTATTTATTTTTAAATTATAGGAATCTTATTGTTAGGGTTTCTGAAGCCTATCTGAAAAAGTGAGTTGAGTGGTGATTAATTTTTTTCCTTTGGATCAGGTTGTTGAACTGACTTGTCATGTGGCTGTCTAATGGTTTAGATCTGGTGAGAGAAACAATGGAAGTCCATGGTCAGACAGTTGGAGAAAGGAGGGTGGGACCTTGTATTCAGCAGCAACAACTACACTCAGTTGAATATGATGCGAAACTGTACCCTGTGGTAGTGACTTCAGTTTTCAGACGATTAAGACTCTCCTGTTACTAATGAATCTTTGCTACCTCTAGAATTTGCTTACTCCTTTCTTCACCCCTGTTAAGACACAGTAGGGACTCACTATCTTCTGAGCTGTTCTATGGATAACTGGAAATTGAAAAAGGATTTTGGGGATCTGCTCTGTCAGGTAGTGGGCGGGAGTTAATAGGAAACAGGCCCATACCCCTAGTAATCGTCTGTAGCCCTGTATTCCTAGTAACAGGGAACATACTCTAATACCCCTAGTATTTCTTCACTGTTCCAGGATTTTTGTTAATCTTTTCCTACTGGATGTCAAGATGTGTGCTTCCCCCCCCGCTTTTACTGGATAAAACCTGCAGTGTTCTCTGAGGCATAGCAAGGTGAGGTTGTGGGTGCTGGTGCAAGGGTGGACTTGAAGAAGAGGATGTGCCGAGTTCTGATTCAGAAATAGGATAATAGAGAAAGAAAAAGAACATTACCCATAGTGTTTATTCAGGGAGAATATAGGGGGATCTTGGAAAATGTTCTTTTCAGTAATTTTATAGCTTGGAAAAGATGCAAGGTATTGTGCCTAATTAAACATGCTAGCAAGAGTCCTGAACCTGCATTTTTGCTGCACAATGACAGCGAGAAAGTCAGACTGTTCAGGTCAGACTGTAGAAAACCAAGAGGTCTTTGGGCCTGAACTTTGTGTGTCCCGAGAAGAAAGTAAGAGACTTAAAAGAACTTTGGCTCAATTTTGAGCTGTAAATCAATATCGAACTGTAAAACAATACCTATCTAGCAATATCTGTTGAAGAAGTAGTAGATGTTCCTGTGATGGCCTGTCACATTTCCTCATCTGCTAGGTGAAGCTTGTAGGTACGAAGTGTCATGGTGGTGTTGAGAGAAGTGGAAGCCACTGTGGGAAACTTCATAAGAAGTACAATTGCATCTGGAAAGAAGAGTCTGTTAGATTGTTTTCCACATGCTACTGAAAGAAGTGAAAAAGGAGCTTATGGAATTGAAGTGGTGGGGGAAAGGACAGAACATGGAATCCAGGAGGATAGTGTCCTCTGTACGACCCAGCTTCTCAACAAATTAACTCATTTTTTCCATGTTGAGGGTGACCCATCTGTTTTCTGCAGTCTTTTTATTAGATCATCAAAGATTGCTTACATCCCTCAATTTTCAAGATGTGTATTTTCAGCATGCCTTGTATACAGGAAATCTCAGGAATTTCCTAGTAGGAATATCTTGCTGACAGTTGATAATCTGGCCTGTTAGTCTTTTCAGCTGTGACAATTAAATTGGGAAAATGAGCATCCACACTTTACCCATATCTTGACTTTTGTAGTGCTGTGTGTGTAATCATTTCCTTTTATACTTGGAATTTTATATAATTGTAGAGTATATACACTACTTGTTTTAATAAGATAAAATAGCTTTTCAAGTGGTCATGTCCCTTTAAGGACACTGAAAATAAGGCCTTGAATCAAGAGCGCTTTGGATTTTGTTCTAAACCCGGGATTCTTTCAGTCATACCAACAGAGGCAGTTACGCAGTCTCTAAAATGTTGTGGTCATGATTGGTAACATCAGAAGTAGGGAAGAGAAGAGCCAGACAGGATTGAGAGCAAGCAGGTATTAGATTTGGAAGGTGCAGCAGCCTGTGTGGCGACTGATGTGGATCCAATACTTGTTCACAACATCATGCTGCTGTAGGAGAGAAGAGGTGCCAGGTGCCTTGAGTGACTTACTCTGCACAACCGTGCAGTCTTCAGGGATAATGCTTCCTGTAAAGATTTTGGACTTTTGCAAACTCCTTGTACAAGGCATTCCAGCATAATTGTGAAATAGTTGTTGAATCTGTCATACCAAATTATCTGTACTCATCACTTAAATTCTAAATTAATAGCAGTACTGCAGTAGAGAACAGCCTCTGCAGGATTTCCCCCCCCCCCCCCCTGTGAAAGAAGCCTTATCTTCCCTTTACAGAAAAGCAGAGGTCCATTGGTATCTATCAGATACGTTAGATCGTCCTCTTCTGATTGTTTTTGATTTACACTTGCTCCTTTTACATAGCTACAAATATAATAATCAAATGGAAAGTTGAGACTAAATCAAAACCGTTCACCTTCTAGTGAGACTTAAGTCTGGAGAATTGGTTCCTCGAACTTTGAGTAGCAAGGGATTTCTTCAGTTGCCAGGGATGGGTATGTTCTTGTATGTGAAAAAACTTGGCGCTTCCCCCATTCTTCTGTTACCTCTTGCTGACCTTGCCTTGATACTAGGCACCTTGGGGAAGTTAGGAAAGTCTGACCACTCAGACACTGGTATATGGAGTCTATTTTTAACTAAATTTTTCTACCTTGCTGCTGCTTCTAGAACCATTTCAAGTAAAATTGGGCCTGTTCAGGCCTTCTACCTTCATGAACAGAATTAGAGATGTATTTTTGCATAGTCTCCTACAGTTGGTTTTTTTTATTATTTATTTTTTATTTTGTAATACTGTAAACTTTTCACCATTGCTGAGGATTAGTCTATAGCCTCCCTGCAGGAGATGAGCAATTCAGAAACTAGGTAACATATACTAAAGACATTTCAACCCAAATGGATGGTGAGGTGAAGGATAATAATGATATTTCATTCAGGAAAACATTAGTGGATTGAGAGTGTTACTGCATTTGAGTATGTTAATGCTTTCCAGGCTCTCTGCTACCTCTCGGTGACCTTGCTTTGATACTTGAGGTCTGAAGTTGCACTTACCACAGTAATTGATTGCTTGCTAGTAGCCAGACTGATTAATGTCAGATTCCTCTGCATACGTTGGAGAAGGGGACTCAGGAAAGTGACTTGTAATGGTGCTGCATGTGATGGATACGCTCTGTGGCATCCTTGGCAACGCTTGTTCTTGCAGGTGCTGGCACCTCATTTGCCCTTTGCATCAGTCAAGCATTGGCTACTAGATTCGCTTCCATCTCCCAGGTAGTGTTTTGTCTTTCCAGTTAGTTCTGAGTTTAGAGCATAAATAGTAGACCAAAAATGTTTACTTTCTTTAGTGAATGGCTATTTCAGGTATTCTAACACCATTCCAGTGTGGCCTGCTGCCTCTGTAGGCAAAGCCCCATGTGCCTTCATGAAAGGTTATGGAATTAACCAAGTCAGAGAAAGTGTTTAGTACTTAGCCTGAAAATAAAGCAGAAATTCTGTTATCTGTAACGTTCTGTAAGAGACAATAAACTTAACATTCTTAAACAGAATATGACAAACAGTTGTCAAAACCTGAAGGTATTTTTACTGTACTTTGATGCAAAGTTCTTACTGTTAGTCAGCAAGATAATCTGACTGGGGTGATGATGAGTGTATCAGATAAACACCAAGAAAAAGGAAAGGGAGTAAGTGAAGTTTTTCCATAGAGCACTGTGTTTCATTGAATAATTGTGAAAAAAATATACAAGATACAGTCCAATGTAGATATCTTTTAACTGTTCAAAAATCAGAAATTTAGCTAAAATAATGGGATTCCTAAGGATGTATAAAACCAACCTTCTCATTTGGGGCTTTTAGAGTGTACATTTTAAAACAGTTTTCTTATAATACATAGGATTATGAGTCACTCATCTAGTCTATAAAAAGAGAGAGAACACAAGCAGAAGGAAATGGGACATGCATTTTTAAAGACTGCTTCTGCCTTCCTTTTTGTTTATATGTCAGCTGAATTTTCGTGTAATAACAATTCCTGTAGTTGTGGTCTTAAAACAGATACTAAATACTTCAAGAATTGTGATGAACTGTGGCAGCTGAGTTTTGTATTTAGATTTTAAAATAGTATGTATACAAAAAAGCTCTAATTTTTGAATTTCATGTGGTATGTAGCGCAGGGAGAAACAGAAGAACCAGCTGAATCTGCTTACAGAGAATTCAGAATGGTGTACTTCTCATTGATGATTACATGGGAGATGCTCTTCAGTTTCAGATTTTATTCGCTCATTGGTTCGCTTTGAATGCTAGACTGTGTAGTATATTGTTTTGGCAGCATGTACTGACACTTACTGGAGCATGCCAGCAGTTTTGTCACTAGGCTGCTAGGGAAAGGGCTTCTTGTAGCTTGGTCATTTCAAAGCTTCAGTGTTTAAGCTGTCATTACACTTCTGATATGAGATGTGTTACCTGAATGGAGTAGTGTTCGAGTTCTCATGTTACTAGAATGCATTGAATATAAATACCTAATTTTGGTGTAAATGTTCAATGTTGTAGTCTTGCTTCTGTATTCTAAAGTCAGCGATTTTATAAGTGTCAATGAACTTTTAAGAGAAAGAACTCTGCCGGGATTCAGATTCTACCAGCAAGTAGGGATTACTTTTTTTCTTGAGAACTTTGTGCAAAAGCACATCTTCTCCAGTTAACCTCTAGTGTTTCAACCTGTGAGAAAATGTACTTCATTTTGACTTTAAAATTGTGTTATTTGGATATACAGCAGTGTAGATGCTTTGTCATGACTTTTACAAGGATCTTCAACTTTGATCCCACTTAGACTGTTTTATCTGGGGAAAAAACGTGCACTGGGAAAACATTACATCTCTCAAGTGCTCTTTGAAATACTTGTTGCTATTTTAAAACAAAAACACTTCTACAAAGTGATTTGTGTGGTCACTTGTGTAACTTACATAGCTAGTACTAGTAGTGTAAAGATTTCTAAAAGAATATGAAAGTATTCTTCATTGATGTGTCTTGGGGGGTAGGAGTCAGTTACGTGCTTTTTGCAGAAAAAAAAAATACCCAAGAAAAAAAATCTATGATATCTTCTATAAATTGGCAGTACATAGACTTCAGAATTTTTTTGAAATCATAACTTTTATAAGGAAAATTGCTTGAATGATTTTGCATAAACTGTTACCTGTAATTAGGATCAAAGCTTTTTGGGAGGATGAAGGGTAATGGTGTATATTATGGACTCATTTTTAAAGAAATTTGATTCTTATTTCCTTTTTGTGTTGTGTTTTGGTTTTGTTTTTTGTTTTTTAATGGCATTCTCTGTTCAGTGATAAACAAATTATTACTCAAAATTTACCTCATTATGATTTTGTAGACTAAGCATGTTCTGGTAAAAACTTAAGATTTAATTATTTTTTAGCTTGAAAAATAAATCTTACATTATATTCTCATTAACATTTTAAAAATATTATTCCAGCTGCGTTGGAGTAGAGGAGCACCATGCTGTTGACATTGATCTATACCATTGTCCCAACTGTGCAATTCTCCATGGAACTTCTCTAAGTAAGTATGGGTTATTCAAATTTTATTTTACACTTTCAGTCTATTTTCTCTCCATGTACAATTGAAAAAGACTGTCCAGAAGAACATTAAAGATGAGTTTGATTATTTAGAAGGTACTGGTTCTACCTAACTCTGAGCTGATAAAAAAAAAGCCACAAACCAAACCATCTTGAAAGGTTCCTTGATCTGGACATGCAGATAGAACAAAATATAAACCACTGCTATAGATTAGAGGAATCAAAGTGCACAGAGCCAGAAGAAAACAATCAGGACTTTACAGAGAGTGAGAGAATGAAAATTAGGGAATCATCTTTTTTTTTTTTTTTTTTTAAAGGTTGGGGGGAATCCAAAAGATGGCTTAAGGTTCCTGTGTTTTAGTCATCAAAATTCTAATACCTAGGAAGGCAATGTTGAGAAAACGTAGGAGCTAGCTGTCTTACCTTGCTTGATGATTGTAGGCTATATGCCACAACAGTCCAGTGAAATCTGAGAATATGAACTTCCTGTGTTTGTTTGGGTTGTTTTGTTTTGTTTTTCTATTTATGTCCTTGAGAGTTACACAGCTCCGAATTTCAGGTTTCTGATTTATAAACAAGTTTCCGCTGAGTTCCTCATGCAATTTTATGAGTTGCCAGAAGAGACTGTGAAACAGAGCAGCAAGAGAGACCTCTTCTTTGGTTCTCCTTTCAATAGATAAATTTGCTGTAGACATCTGCAGTGGAAAGATGGAACAGTTTTTGTCTTTCTGTAACTATTGAAAGGATACTGCTTTATCCAACTCCCTAGATTTTTCCCCATGAGTTCTGTTCTCAAACGGAAACAACGTAAAAATGAATTTCACCTTTCCAACAATGAATTAAGTTTCTATGTTCAGACCTGAAAAATGTTTATATGCGCTGTGTGTCTCTAACCACCAAGCACTAAGACATGGTCATTTGCGTTTTCTAATGCGATGGTGTTGTGGTTTGTCTGGGGTTTTTTGTTTGGTTTTGGTGTTTGTTTTTTTTTTTTTTTTTTAAGACCTCATAATGATTTATAATCAGCAGTAACGTAAGATCTAAAATCTTTTCAAAGCTGAATTTACATTACCATTTAGAAATAAGTTTGAAACCACTGCACCCTCACTAGTAGTGTTGTGGAGTATGAACAAAGTGATAAAGCATCACTTATTAATGTAATGAAAGTATGTTGCATGATATGTATCTTGTATAGTATGTGAGTTCAGAGTTAGCTACTTTTAGGTTAGGGGCTAAAAGGTAAGATAAATGCTATTGTACGTGCTTGTAGTTTTTAGTATTTTGGTTGTAATTTTCAGTTAAAAATCTGCATGTTTCTACTGTAAACCAGAATACAAATAATAGCCATTTCTTTCCACACCTTTTTGCCTGTTTTTTCTGTGAAATAGAGGGACTAGGAGGAGGAATACAAGGGGGATCATATCAGACTTTCAAAATAATAAACTAGTAAATTCGAAACTTCTTTTCTTTTCTTGATTTGGGAGGACTAGTATACTTCACGGTGATGCCTATGAAAAACCTTTCTTGTAATGCAGAGGCTGCTAGCTCTAATGTGAGCTCTGTCTCACCTGCAGCAATTTGACAGTGAGATAAGAATGATTTTTATGTTGGAAGTCTTTTCAAAAAGACAAGAATCTGTGGTAAAAATTATCTTTACTTCATATTGCCTCAAGTAAGTAGATCATCTAGATTTAGTAGAAGCTTCAGACATGTCACTTATCAACCCAAGCAGAGGTGATATGTTGAAATATGTCTTCACTTGGAATTTTATTAATTGTTCTCAGTTAAGCTGTCAGAATCAAATCTATGATAGTTTGTGGTTTGGGCTCTACTTACTTCAGTGTTTAGAGAGACTGATAATGTCTCATGACTTTAAGTGTTGCGGCAATGCTCCAGAGTGCTTCAGTCATATGAAATTATGTATATAAGTAAAAAAAAAAGCATTTTTGTTTACAGCTTTGTATTCTAAAATCCTTTTGTCTAAAGGAGTTTTGAAAGAGACGAATTCAGCTGTTTGATTTAAGAAGGCAAGTGTATCTGTTATTTCAGCAGGCACTTGTGTATATAATCCCATCTAAACAAAAGACATAGTGCAAAAAATTTACTAAAAATATACAAGAAACACATACTTCATACTACCAAATGGATGGTTACTTTCAGTATCCTACAAAATCAATTATGTAAAAGTTCCAATAATGAAAAGAAAGCTACTGCATAGTTAGACGTAAAGATCAAATTCACCAATTTCTTCTTGTATTTCAAACAAAAATAAATCCTCTTCTTGATTTGGAAGAGCAACAGTTTTACAAGACCTTTAGTAAGCAGCCATGTGTGTAAAATGCTAAATAATTAATCCTAAAATCCTAAATAATTTTTTTTTAAAAAAGAGCGATTTTAAAAAATAGTAATACACTATGGAGTTTTCTTAGCTTATGTGATTTAGAATCTTCATATTATATTTTGTTACTTTCAAAATTTTCTCAGTGATCCTTAAGTCTGAAAATGCTCTATTTGTATGAATGCTGGGAGTCAGGTCTGTCACCAGACTCTAGAATCCAGAGCTTTAAGAGAGCATTAGGTACAGTAAATGTTAACAGGACTGTGGTTGTCAGTATATTACTTTCTTAATCTGTTGTTACCTTCTCAAATTCTGTAAATATCCCCCCCCCCCCCCCCCATTTTTTTTGACTGTGGTAGTAATGCCAGTGTTTGATCTGAGCTGACAATACGAGACGATGGACCAGGCCTTAGAAGTGGTATTCTATGATTTACTGCATGTCCCTCAAAATTTTTTCAGTATTCCTATGCTAACATTTCTCTTGCCTTTTTGGTCACTGGGAATCACCTAAAGGACCACTTACAAGACTTGGGGCCTCATTGTAGAGATGTATACCTCTTGAGGGTCCCCATTTGAAGCCTAGCATGTGACCTCTGAGGCAAACAGACTAGTAGTGTGAGAAGGCAGAAGTAGTGCTTGCCTAAAGTAGGTACAGTTATTGGCCCATTGTTTTGAGTGTGTAAGGATGTAATTTAAAAATAGCTTTCTGCTTACTTCTCATGAAAACTTCCAGCAAGCTCCTTTCCTTTTCTCAAGCCCCCCGCAACTGTCTAGTGTACTTTTGGTGTGTGTATTTTTAGTATTGTCATAGTGGGTCGTGCCTCAGTTTTCAGGAACAGCAAGGGTGAACACTAGTTCCTTCCACTAGTTCGGAGTGATTGGGAGGGGGAGGTGTTGCATGTGCATTTCAACTTAGGTAGTTGTTTGGTTTTTTGTTTTAATTTGAGCATGAGGATCCATTCAGTTAAATTATTTTTCTTGCAACTGTTATTGTAATGTCTTAAGGGGTTATAAAAGCTCTAGAATTAAGAGATATGTAAGCGGAAAAAGTTTTCATTGCTGTTTTCTGTTCTTCAGTGTTCTGTTACTTATGGAAGGATGATGTACGTTGCCAAGTACTAAGTAAAGCAAAAGAATGACTTTATTTTCTAGTTTTTAAGTGTTGGAAAGACAGATTAAAAGTTGGTTTTGTGCTATAAAAATCTCTTAAGCAGCTGTATCATCTTACAATTTTAATGAGCTGTTATAACAGCAGTGAATTTATGAGAAACTACTCTTGCAGTTTAGTATTAGCCACTAATTTCTTGTATTATTATTTATAACTTGAGAAAATACCTTTGAAAACTTAATAAACCTGGCTTCATTATTTATGAAGTTTTACTGTATTTGGATAGTTGGCTCATTAAGCCGGCTCTTCAGCACTGGTTTTCAGGTTAGCAGATAGCTATGAATGTCAGTTTATTCTCTTAAATGTCTTCTAAAGGGTACATTTTGTCACTTCTGTAGGAAACAGCTTATCAATAGCAATAATTACCTCTTATGTGTAATGACTATAAGCTGTCAGTTATTCCTATCTAACCAACTCTTTTTTTCTGGAGAAGGAGCATTTTTTTTTTTTTTTTTTCTTTTTAGAAGGTACTTTTTTTTTCCTCCTTCTTCTTAAAACCTTAGCTTCCTGTTGCTGTTAGCTGTGTTTTCAGTATTGCTATCACTTTTTTGGGATTTTGAGTGCATCATGACTTTGGTAAACTTAAGGATGAACTCTTCCATAAAGTTCAGATTTGTATTAATACAGTTATTTAGCCGAGTATTGTATTTGCATCGCAGGCTGTTTTGTATACGCCTGTAAAACACCATTTGTGTTGACAAGTAACGGTAACTTTTCCCTCTTCTGTGTTTCCTCAGCAGATGTAACTAAATTTCTGCTTAATATTAGTTGTTAAATTATAGATCTGATCTCAGTAAATCTTCTTGGGGCTGTCTTCCAGTAGCAACTATCTAATGCTGTGGAGTAGCGTTTGGCTTTTTTAGGAAAAACTGAAATGCAACCTAAAAATTAGCGTACCCTTAGTAAGTTTCTTAGTGTGGTAAATGATATGCTGGTAAGTCAGTAGAAAGGCAGCAACTTCAGCACTGTTGGGAGTTTCTTTCCCAGATGATGAGATGGCTGTCCTTTTTGATGAGGCACCTGTTGGGGATTTACTAGGGCTTCTCAGCCTGTTGAATGATGGGGACAAGAGATACAGGTTTGTTTGTGTAGACAGAAAGTGCTCCAAAGTGCATTTTGCTAACAAACAGATAGAAGATGCAACCAAGGGCTTCCGTTCAAAGCAGTAAGCTTGTCGTCTTTATAAATGAAGGTACAAAATGAGTGGTTGATGAAGATAAATTAATGAAATATCCATTATGAAATAATTTGTCATGAAATAATGAAAATTTGAAGACACGCAGTAAGCTCACCATGGTATCATAAGTCACTTTGTCCTCTGCTTCACTTAAGGCCAAAAAATTCAAATGAGGAGGCTGCATACAGCTTACAATGTTCTAAAATACAGCCTTTCAATATATAAAGGGGGCTTATAAGAAAGAAGATGACATTTTACCAAGGCCTGTAGTGACAGGACAAGAGATAATGGTTTTAAACTGAAAGAGGGTAGGTTTAGATTGGATATTAGGAAGAAGTTCTTCATTATGAGGGTGGTGAGGCACAGGAACAGGTTGCCCAGAGAAGTTGTGGATGCCCCATCCCTGGAAGTGTTCAAGGCCAGGCTGGATGGGGCTTTGAGCAACCTGGTCTAGTGGAAGGTGTCCCTGCCCATGGCAGGGGGCTTGGAACTAGATGATCTTTAAGGTCCCTTCCAACCCAAACCAATCTATGAAAATACTTCTTTTTCCTCAGTTGTGTATCTGTTATTTGTCATGGGGAGACCAACACAACAATTTTTATGAGAATGTCTGGTTTTTCATTTTCCTTGGCCCTTTAAGTATAGGGAACTGTTGAAAATGCAATTTAGTTGCTGTTGAACTATGAGTTTCAGATTCCCAAAATTGTAATAGAACATTAATTTATCCTTTATTCTTTATTAGTCTGTTGTAATAGTGAATTAAAGTTTCAAACAACTCAAAGTTGATTGTTTTGGGGCACAATGCTTGTGTTATATGTATTGTGCTTGCATAGTAAAAATCATACCTGCCCAAAATAGTTTACACGCAAAACTGTTGTGGAGACATAAGCAGTGGATAAAGGAAAGGTGATTTGGTTTCAAATAGCATATGGTAGTGAATAGTAATAATATTATCAGACTGGGCATGAGTATGCTCATATGGCGAGATAGCACAATGCGATTAGGTCCTGTTAATTCTGTGTTAATACATAAAATGAAGTCTATGGATCTTGAAGAGGTATGATTCTTATGTTTATTTAAAAAAAAAAAGTCTGAGCTTTAGGAAATTAAAGTTCTGTTTCTAGTTTTGTGGCTGAATTTTTAGATTTGGACAACTTTCAGGCTGCTGCTGTTTAATTGTGCTGCACTGGATATGGAGTCTTAAGTCATTGTGTATAATGTGCACTGGGGTTCTCACATGGAAGGAGCTATAGAAGTATAGAGGACGACTGTCAGGTGTCCTGAAGATTTCGTTTGTTGCAGATAGGTAGAGTGTCACCTGCATAAACAATAAGGTTTGTTCATCCTAGTAGTGTGATTGAGGCGTGTCTGGCTCATTGATGGGATGACTGCTAAGCTGAGCCATCTGATGTAACTAATTCAAAGTTTAATCCTTCTGAAACTTGTAGTGAAGAAGAGGAGGAACTGGCACAGACATGACTACACAGAATTGGATGATGGTTCCAAACCGGTGCAGGCTGGAACACGAACCTTCGTTAAACAGCTGCGGGCTCGCTCTTTCCCAAGGTACCGATGCTTACTTACACGTTTCAGTGAAAAAAGTAGAGACACGTTGTCGGCTGAGTGTGTCTTAGGGGAGGCGACTAACGTTTCTCTGCTTCAGAAAATGAAGGTTGAGGATGACTTCCTTCTCCTTTAGAATCCCATTCTCACCCCGCCCCGCCTCATCCCTGTTTCAGATGGATACATTTGCCTTTTCATGTAGTAGCTTCCCCTGTTCAGTTTTGCACTGGGATATCTAGTCTGTTGGGCCTGCTACAGGGTGATGTGGGGCGTTTGAGTTTTTGGGGGTTTGTTTGTTTTTGTGGGAGAGTGGGGGCAGTAGCCAGAGTGGTTGCTTTTTGTTTTTCCTTTTTGTGCCTGAACTGTCAGAATATTGTCTGTCTATTCCTCTAGTCCAGGCATAGTCCTCAGTTTCATTCCAAATAACATAGAACATTTATAAGAGCTGGTAGTCTATCCATTCTCATGTGCTTTAGAGGAAAGTGGAGAAACATGGTCGTACGTTCATCCTGAGCTGTCCGTGATTGGCTATCTCACTGAAACACAATGACTTACAATTCTTTAAAGGAGTTTGTTGTTGTTGTTACCAAAATGTACTCTTAATGCCTTCTCTGAGAATTCCTTTTCCCCATCCTCTTAAATTACTGTGTTCGGTCACATAGAAAGACTACGAGTTCCCAGGTTATGCATGACAGTAAATGTTTCCTTGCTAGTTCAGGTTGTTTTGTTTGTCTTTTAGTTAAATGCTTAATATAATAGTACTGGGTCCACTTCTTTTGGATTCAAATGTAGCCGTTCCCATCTGTCCTCCCCCAAACTGTGACATAATTATTTTTTCAGTAGTGTTTGGAGGATACTTTTCTGCTAATATTCCATTATTTCTTTCCACTAGTGCTGATGAAGTCATTTTGAAAATGCATGGAAGCCAGTTGACACAAAGATACTTGGAGAAACATGGGTTTGATGTTCCCATTATGGTTCCTAAATTAGATGGTCTGGGGCTCAGACTTCCTCCGCCAACTTTCTCCGTTTTAGATGTGGAACGCTATGTAGGTAAGAGTCGTTCTGGAGTACTTACAAATGATCCTGTCTGCAAATTAAAATAAATATTTGCATGATTATAAGAGCTTCCACGGTGCTAAATATATATTCTAAATTGAATTACTTCTGACCAGAAGACTATCAGAGAGTACTCTTGCTCTTTCTTTGTTTTTTAATGTGGTAGATATAAAGTAGAATGACTTTTAAGATTGTTCTCTTTGTGAGAATTGAATAAATCACTCTTATGATCAATAAAGTTTAATCATTGGTTAGGATATTGCAAAGCTTAATGTTTTGGGCTAAGTAAATGGGCATTTCTGAGTTAAGTCTTTCTTCCTGGAAAATTTCCTACATTGGCTCCCCTTGGTGGGAGAGCTAGAGCTTCCCAAGGACCAGAAAGAAATTCTTATCAGATCTCTTGACAGTCTGTAATTGTTTCAACCTTACGTAAGGGTGCAGTACAGAGAAACAGAGACTGAGACAATTGCAGCATGACGTTTCCTGTAACATATAGTGCAGTTGAGAAGTCTGTATATGGCCTTGTCTGTGTTCTCATGACAACCTAATACAATGATGTGTGCTGAAAGTAGGTTTTTCAGTCCATCAGCATTTTACAATGGCACCAGAATAGAGGAACTATGTAGTATATGAAATGTTGTTACCATTATGATGATTATAAACAGTAATGTGTTCCGCTTTGAAGTGTAATTATCATTTCTGAATCTTTCCTTTGGAATATTGCCTCTTCGGATTCAGAGAGAAACTTGGTCTTCTCATTCTCATACATATATTTTGACCTACCAGGTTCTCCAGTTAGGGAAAAAGTTGGAATGCCACAGATTTACCTTTCTATTATTGAAATTAAAAATAAGAAAACTGAATAAATACTATTCCAACTGGAATTTATCAAGATGATACTAACTTGCAATTTTAAAGTAATTATGTTTATAATGTACACCTAGATACATTCCAGCATTCCAAAATTAATTGTCAAATTTGACCCTTGTGTAACTAAATGAACAGAAACCAATTACTTATGTTGTTAGTCCTTTGTCTTGGCTAAAAGTTGCTTCTTGCTTGTCTAGTTCTAAAGATGTATCACTTTAAAATATGCGATATGTAAACCAATCCTTGTCTTCAGAAATGAAGCACAACTTAATTATTCAGTGAAATTACTGTGTGCTTAAAAGTTATGCTTGTATATAAAGAGGGTGGAGGTGGACTTCTAGAATGTTTGCGAAGGAGTTACCTGCATAGTTTTTAATGTTAAAAACTTGCCAATTATGGCACAAGTTTAGTGCAGTTTGCTAAGAATTACAAGCTGTGAGCAGTAGGATTTATTATTTGTAAAGAATTCTCAGTGGTCCTTGTGTTAAATATTCAAGTGCTGTGGTGATGATTAACAGGAAGAGTGAGGAATAGATCTGCCTTGATGACTTTCTCTATGCTAGTCTTTCCAATTGCAGCCACAAACCTGATTTTTTTAAACCAGTTGCAGTAATTCTATACTGTTCTTTTTCTTCTTGGTTAACCACAGGAAAGAGGATTTATTTTTAGAGTGTTTTCAGTTCTGTCCTGATTATAGCAATTAAAGTTAGACCGAATAAAAAGTTGGTTTGTACTGATCTGTCTCTGTTCCAAGAGAATGCTGGTAGTAGTGGAGTTTTTGTGCAGAAATGTTTTGATAAAGGCTGGGAAAAAGTTATATTTCTCTTAAACGTCTTAACTGGCTGGTTTTTATCAGCAATAGGCTTAAGAAAGTCATCCTATTTTTCACAGGTGGCGACAAAGTGATAGATGTAATAGATGTAGCAAGACAAGCAGACAGTAAAATGAAGCTCCATAATTATATTAAATATTTCACAAATCCTGACCGACCAAAAGTATTGAATGTGATCAGCCTGGAGTTCTCGGACACAAAGTGAGTATTGACTTCAATTCCTTGAACGTAGGAAGTGTTTTTCACTCAGTTGAACAGTGTGTGTAGGAATATAATGTCTGCAGTGGGGAAGTTCGGAGGCTGCGTATTTTATGTAGGCTGCTACCGTGATGTAATGCAAGTATAAAACATTTTTATTAATTCATAAGTAATAACTTTGTAGGAAACAAAAAATTAAAACTGCCATTTAAAAAGAGGTGTGTTTATTCTTGATCATATTTATGGTTCTTGTTTGTATGTCTGTTTGTTTTTAAAAGGATGTCTGAATTAGTGGAAGTACCAGATATTGCCAGAAAGCTTTCATGGGTGGAAAATTATTGGCCAGATGATTCTGTCTTCCCTAAGCCCTTTGTTCAGAAGTATTGCTTGATGGGTGTCCAGGACAGCTATACTGATTTTCATATCGATTTTGGAGGAACATCAGTTTGGTACCATGTTCTCTGGGTATGAAGGCTTCTTGATTTATGACTGTGCAAAACAAAATTTATTCAGTGTGCAGCTTTCTGCCATGGCATTATCACCTGTTTAGAATTATTACCTGTATGAAATTTTGCGCTTAAAAAGCTAGAGGAGGAGCTTGAAAGTGAATTACTGATTGTTGGTGTTGCATTTTTATGCTGTTGGTGACTTCTCAACTGTAATTGGTTGACTGATCATTTTAGTAGACTGACAGGTGATATAGTGAGGTTTTAGTATGAAAAAATGAACGAAAATCATTGACATAATCAACTTTTTATTCTTCTCACAAACTTTGACTATGTATACATCATAGAAGAAGCAAAGTGGTTTCATCTTATGTTTTGTCATGTGGCATGTGTGCACACATGCCAAAAATTGTTTATAAAAGCTGTGATTTCTTATACTCCAATGAAAAGTTTGGGTTGGTTGGTTTGCTGCTTTTACATCACAAGACGCCAACGGGTTAGTGTACTATTGACTAAGCTTTTGGTGGATTACAGTTGTGAAACACTGGGGCTAGGAAGCCCCATAGTGGAAATATGGAATACTTACCATTTTTAGATCAACCTGTTACTTTACTAGGAATGACTCAGAGGTTGTAGTATGCCTCCAGGAGGACATTCAATTATTTATTTGATATTTTTATTTAATAGGGTGAGAAGATATTTTATTTGATCAAGCCCACTGATGAAAATTTGGCTCTCTATGAGTCTTGGAGTTCATCTGTCACCCAGAGTGAAGTATATTTTGGGGACAAGGTTGACAAATGTTACAAATGTGTTGTGAAGCAAGGACACACTTTATTTGTTCCAACAGGTAAGATTTTACGCTTATTACTAGGACTTAGCTTGTTTAATTGCCAGGAATTAGGAGTATCCTACAATGATTGCGTTATCAACGTTTAGTTTCTCCTAAAATTTTGGGTAAGAGAGAATAAAAAAATCAGAAATTTAGATTTTCAAAATGAGTAATTAGCTTTTTAGATTGTCTGACAGTAATAACAGTTATTAGGGAAAGAAAGGGTGTTTGTTACTCAATTATAAGACAACAAATTAAAGTTTAATTTGGGTATCAGGGAAATAGTTCCAATTCATAGAACACACATTGTTCACCATTTGATAGATATCCAGACCGTGAATTCTTATCTTAATTTTATAATACTATTTTGTTTTTGAATATTGTAAGACCTACTAGGCAAAATTCTTACCAAAAACTTCACATAAACTTCTTACGCTGTAGGCTAGAGGACTCAAAAGTTGGGTGGTGAAGCCTATGGAGAGTCTGAATCAAAATGAAAGTGTCCCTAAGTAAAATTGAAGAATATATAACTGAATTCATGTGTTAATTTCTTTTATTAAAAATAAAATTATATTTGTAGATATGATATAGTTTATGAAACTGTAGAGTTCATAACTTCATTTCAGCAGCTTCCTTTAAAAATGATGCAGAGGCGTAGTCTTTTCTGATTTTATTTAACAACATTTCTTGTAGCTGTCATCTAATAGCATCTGATAAATTACAGGACATTTTTAAGAAATGAGAAACACCAAGACAACTAAACTTTTTATCTACTTAAAAAACCACAGAAAAATCCTCCAAACACCACCTCCACCCCCCAAAAAACCCAAAAAACCCCAACCCTTGGAAGTCTTTAATAAGTCAAACCATATTTTGCCAATAAAGTGAGTGCCATTTAATTCCTTGTATTTTCACTTATCCAGCCCATCCGTAGAAATACTTATTTTATTATTAAAGATTTGTACTGGGTACTATCTTTCCTTTTTTGGAGGAGGAAGCTTTAAATACACTGAGAAGGAAAATGGTACACGATTCTACTCCTGGAATAAGCCTTGAAGGTTATGTTCAGTACCTTATTCTGTCATGGACTTTCTAGACAAGACTACTAAATTTTTTTCATAGCTCAGCTCTCTACCTGTGAGGTTTAGTGTTTACTGTTCTAGTTCATGGCTTGTGCAGAATAAATACTACATGGGAAGGAGCTATATATGCACTTAACATTCCTGAACACCCAGAGCTTTTTAAACCCACATGTTTTTGGCAAGAGATGACATTAATTATCCATTTATCTAAGTGTAAGGTCATACATCTATGAACAAAGAATGCAGAATTACAGAATGAAGAACTTTATTGTGACCCACAGATCTTTGAAAATAGTTACTGCTTCCCAAGTAATCAGCTGAATCTGAGCTCTCACTATAGTGTGGCCAAAGAGAAAAGTATCATAAAATGGTAATTGCTAATGTGTATGTGTATTTGTGTGTGTATACACATAAAATGGTAATTCTTAATGTGTGTATACACATATGGGTGAAGGTGTGTATACACATATGTGTGTATGTGTATACATACATACATATTCACATACATATGATGAAGTATAGTGTAAGAACCAATAAATTAAACTCGGTTTCAAGACAGATGTTTAAAAAAATGGGAAATTCTGTAAGACTTATTAAAGGCATTAAAACCCCCGCTGATCTCTACTGAAAACCACTTTTGCTGTTCCTGCTTGCACTGATGCTAGTGGATGTCATAATTATTTTATAATCTCTGAAATATGTTCAGACTAGACTTTTGTTTTAAAATTAATCTTGCATGCAGATGAATAGCACCTACTGGGAGGCTCTTGAGAGTTATTTAAATACTATTCAAGATATTCTGTGTGGTCTACACCAAATTTTTTTGCCTTGTTACATAGACCTTGATCAAAACTACTGCATAAAAATAGCAAGTGGGACTGTAAAAAAAATGAAATCCTTTAGATGATACAGGTATGCCATAAAAATCCTTGGTGTTGATGTAACAGTGAGGAGGCTTTGTTGTCAGTTTTGTCAGTGTCTGGGGAGATGTGTGTTTGAAGGATTGAAATACACATATTCCTTGGAGAGTCAGAGGTATTCATCTACTGTGGTGATGATGGTAAGAGTGAAAAATTGAAACCATATTAACAAATGCAAAATGCAACTGGTAATACAAGGCAATCTTCATTGCACAGCTCTTCTCAAAGAACAGAAGTAAAACTGAACAATGTATAATATTAATTAAAAAAACCCCTTAGGTTGCATGTGCTATTGTATTCTACATTCTGTCATATAGCATTCTGTAACTTCCTTCCTTCCTAGGCTACATAGTAGGCATGTTGCTTAGTCAGCATTGTTGCTAGGTTTCAGGTCTTCTTACATGTGGTAGCGCAACAACTGGAACTGGTTGTTCTTAACTGAATTAGGGCATGGATTTAATTGTCGTTTGCAATACATAGTTGCTTGTGATTTGGTCTGATCTTGCCTCAAGTTGGGGAGCTTCCTGTGTTTGTACATCTTGCCTACACTCAGTCAAACCGTGAAGTAATCTGCAAATGTACGGCCAACTCATCTTTTGTCAAAAGATCACCTGTATGCATGCAAAATCAGAAAAAAAAATCGTAAAAGAAGAAACTCTATTTGTGGTTTATTTACATTAAAGCTGCACTGTATAAATTTTATAGGTAACTATTTTTAATCAGGAAGCTAGTATCATGTGTTCTTTTGTGTAACCTCTTACTTGAAATTATCCAGTAGTAATCAGCTAGATTGACAGCAGTTGGCCATGCTTTGCTATGTTGAATAGTAGAGTTCACAAGGACAATATTTCAATTATGTGACAAATTTATATAGTCAGAGTGCCTTGACTGGGTTTTAAACTGATCATAATTTCACTGGAATTAGGATGACTGTATTTAGAATAATTAATGGAACTACTTCTGAATTCCTATTTGAGAAACTTCAGTATTGCTAAATGACTTTTTTATGTTGTGCAAACAGCTCAGTTACTGTAAGCAACATGCAAATATTGAAAGTAATAGCATTTGTTTTATTTTTATGACTTTATCTTTTGTTCAGTATGGTTTTCCTCTCCTGACTTACTTATTTTTGTTGACCAGAGGGAAAACTTTTGGGAATTTTTACTTGAAAAGTCACTGGCAGTCTTGCATTCTGCCGCCCACCCTGTAAAAAATATCTTAATCTTAACTCCTTCAGAAAACTACGGTTCCACTAGATTTCTGAAACACTGTAATTTACATGTTGTTAAAATTTAGATTACTTGTTCTTAGCACAGAATACAAATTTGTTTGCTTTTTTTGTTTCCAGGTACAGCATTTTTACTTATTGTCCTGGTTTAGGCTGGGACGGAGCTAGTTTTGTCTTCAGCAGCTATTGTGTTTTGGATTTAGTGTGTGAAGAATGGTGATAGTGCACTGACGTTGTTGGTTGCTGCTAAATGATCAAGGACATTTTGCAGTTTCCCAGGTTTTGCTAATGTGCAGATGCAAAAACTTGGGAGGGGTAGAGCCAGAATAGTTGATCCAAACTGGCCAAAGAGAGTATTCCAAACCATAGACATCATGCCCGGTATAAGTGAGGGTTGGCCGGTGGGCCACTTCCCTTAAGCTTCCCTTCTGGTTGCTTTTTGCACCCTGCTTTTCCTTTTTTCGCTCGTTTGGGCCTTTTTGTTCGTTCATTCGTCTGTTCATTCCCTCGCCTGCTCTCTCTGGAACTTGCTGTTCTGGCTGGGATAGCTGGCGGGGGGGATATCTCTGCTCCCTGACTGCTGCTCGGGACGGGCTATATTGGTTGTCGGGTGGTGAGAAATTGTGCATCATTTTATATATTCTATTATCCATATATTTATTATTATTATCAATATATTTTTATATTTTTTCTTCGCTGTCCTGGTGAACTGCTTTCATCTCAACCCGCGAGTTTTTCTTTCTCTCTGTTTCTCCTCCCCACCCCACTGGGGAGCGGGGGAGCGAGTGAGCGGCTGCATGGTATTCGGCAGCCATCTGGGGTTAAACCATGACACTTACATATGTATTTAAAAACAGTCTTAGAATAATTTATATGTATGTATTAAGTTTCAGAATCTGTCATTTCAGGCTGGATTCATGCTGTGCTCACATCTCAGGATTGTATGGCTTTTGGAGGAAACTTTTTGCACAACCTCAATATTGGCATGCAGCTCAGGTTAGTCTCAGCTCTTCCTATACCTTTTCCTCAGTAAGTAGGCTATTCTTTTAATAGATATTTTTCTTCATGCTCTTAACCAGCATCAAATTGGTACAGGCTCTCAAACAGACAATAGTGGCATTGTCAGTTAGAATGTATCAAGCACATACTCTTATTTCACTTCTGCAAAGTTTGTTTCAAAAGCAAAATGAAGGGTATGCAAGAATTTAAGTGAATAAAAGGAAAAAAAAAAAAAAGGAAAGAAAAACTCTTCTTTGGAGATTAGCATAAGTGAGTAAAATGAAACTGAGCAAGCCCAGGTGTGCGACACAGTTGAAATGAGCGTCCTCAAGTCAGCATTGCTCTAAGGGCAGCTGTATTTAGTTTTTGTCCAAGATGTGGAGCTGTCTTCTAAACATATTGTTTTTATTTATTACAGTGGAATCCTGATAAAATTCCATCTGTTAAAAGATCACACATTGGGTTTGTATCCTAGTTTTATGAAGTCCAACTTTATTCTTAGAAGTGCCGCAGTCAAACTTGATAAGGTCAGAGCCTGGATGAGACCAGAGTTCAATCTTGTCTGTGGTCTTGTTGGGATTTAACTATGTGGTACTTGACTTCTTTTATTTATCATGGCCATGGTTATTTTATTTTATTTTGGGCATTGTGTCAATTTGAATGATTACATAGTTGAATAATGAATTTGATAATTAAAACATTCATGTTTTGTAATATTTCTGTTTATTCAGGTGTTACGAAATGGAGAAGAGGCTGAAAACCCCAGATCTTTTCAAATTTCCTTTCTTTGAAGCCATCTGTTGGTTTGTGGCCAAAAACTTACTGGAAACTTTGAAAGGTAATCCTTGTTTTCTTTTAAGAGATATATATGTATCTGCTTTTATTTTTTTTTTCTTCTTCATTCATAATGGAGAAAATTGTACTGCTGTTGTGTGAACAGAGGAAACTTTTAAGCTGGAAAACCGGACTTGAATTCCATTTTTTTTTTTTTCCTTTTTTGAAAAGTCACATTATTTTTTAACCAGATTTTAGTGAATGCTGCACTGTGACAGTTCTAGATCCAGCAGTACTTGGTTTTAGTAAATGATCTTTCTGAAAACTACTTTGGTGATTAAAGGTTTCTGGGGTAACTTGTTCTGTGCAGAAATCTTAGCGCACTTTGTGATGTGTGTAACTAATGCTTATAGCATGCTGCTGGAACCTTTGAACTGTTTTATTAGTGTTTTTCATCCAATGCTGATGATGTATCTCATCAATTAAAATATTCTAGATTATCAAGACAGAGTATCTGAGGTCCTGGAACAGTGCAATTATACTACCAGCTAAATAGGATTAATTTGCCATTGTCTAAAAAGACTTCGTTAAGGAAGATAGAAAACTTACTTCAATGGCATCAGTTTTTCACTCAGGCTTCTTCCATATCATTTAAGATCTTTGAGTACCCTTTGATAGCCTTTCTCTCCTTTCAGCAAATGACTCCCTAGATGATCCCACTAACTTGTATCTGTGGGTTTCTTCTTGGTGGCTTCACAGATGAATGAAGAGATTTTCTTGCATTTCTACAGTTTTCTTTGACCTTTTCAGTCAAACTGCCTGTTTTCTTCTGCTCTTTCTTGTGAAGGGAAAGGTATCTGTGAGGGCTTTTGTAGGAGGGATGCATCAGTTCCTGTGAGCTACGTTAAATCATTTATATCAGTGCTTATCAATAGACATCTCAACAGCCTCTTGTTCTTGACAGCTGCTGGTCCTTTCCAAACTTCCTCATCTAGTCCTGTAATTCCTGTATCTGTACCTATGTATAATTGAGCTTGAGAGAGTGCCTGTCTGACTTCACCTTCTTTTCCTCAAATATCTTGCCCTCTGCCTGCTCTGTTGAATCTTAATAATAAATGTCGTATTTCAAACTGTATTTCAAAGGAGAGAAATCAACCTTCAGAGGAGGCTGCTGAATTCAGCTTCTACTTTAGAAGAGATCAGAATCTTACGTAATCTTTTTGTAATATGAAAACAGTCACGGTTGTTGAAAATTATCTGTTCTCCTTTCAGCAAATGAAGGCATTGAACAACCCTTGTTTCCTAAATGAGTGTTTAAAGTTTCTGGATGAACCTAAAGCGGCTCAGAAATCTTACCAAATAGAACAAACTTGCAGAAAATTTTTCCTTCCAAAAAAAGAGTATTTTCTTCTTGAAAGCTTGCTTTGTTTGGTCTCACTCCTGCGTACTTAAAATTTACAAACTCTTCAAAAGACACAGGAGCTGTATTCCTGCTGGAAAAGCAGTGGGATATATGTTTCTATATCATCTAGCTAACTATGAGTTGTGTCCCATGTCTGTTCCCCCTCTCCTTTTTATCCCATGACTCCTTGAGTACATAGACCAGCATCCTCTTGTGACTTGTGTCTTAGGGGAGGGGTATGAAGCTTATTCTCATGTTATTTTTAATCTACGGCTTAGCAGATATTTTGTTGCAGAACAATGCTATGATCATTAAAACCCATCATAAAAAATAAAAATTGAGGTTTCCATAGCTAAGGTGAAGATTATGTTGGGCTTTGGCATCAAGACTCATGTGAATTAGGTGTTTACAAGTCAGAATCCTTTGTTTTATAAATAAGGGATGATACCAGTTCAGTTGTGAAAGGTAACGATGATGACCAACTTGTAAAATGTTGAGTGCATGGTTGCTAGCAGTACTTTATGTGAAGTTCAGGTCAGTAAGCAAAATCAGCACAATGTATCTTTCTGGTTCTTTTTATAAAACGATAACAGGGTTATAAACATTTTGGTTTTGTCTTTTCATTGGCAAGAATTGTTTTATGATATTCTAAGTGTTGTGGCATTCACCTAAACTGTTTTTCTTCATAGTTCTTGGGGTTTCAGAATAGGTAATTAGTTTATCTATCCAATACTCATTAATTTTGATCACTCTTATGTCATGCAGTCTTTTCTATTGCAGCTAAAAAAATCCAGCCTGTGGTGCTGCGTTGTATTCTCAAAATGTTATCAACTGAGTCACTAGTGGGCAGCTAGTACCCTTTAACAAGTAGGAGGCATCTTGAAGGGAACAATGGCTGTTTAGTAACAGAACTTCCTTTCTTCTGCCAGCGGACTAATACATTATCCATAAGAATAGTGTTTTATTATCGTATTCTTTTGAGGGAATAAAATGAGCCAAATAGTTCTAGTGTTTGTCCATTTGCTATTGACAAGTGGAAATACTTGTCAGGAACATGGGGAGAGGTTGCCATCTACTTTTGACTCTTTACGGAGGATTTGTCTTCTCCCTTCTCCCCCCCCCGCCATGAAGGAAAAGAGAAAATTGAAAAGGAATTGCAATCGCTTGGGAGCACCAGCTTTCTTAAAAGCAGCAGTTTCTGTAGCAGAGTGATTTCCACCCCCTGTCCCCTTCGATTTTTGGGAGGAAAAAGGGTGTAAACTGTGTGAGGGAGAACTGTGATATTTGGAAGGGTGACAGAAAATGTTTGGGGAGTGGAAGTGTGCTAGTGTGAAGCATTTGCTGTATGTATGGGAATAAGCAGTAGGAATTCTAATTTAGAGATACATCCCACATCCTTCTGGTCTGCTTTGACTAAAATATTTCTGAATGAAATAAAAGTGAATTCTTTCTTCAAATATGTTTTCTCTTGTTCTGTATTTTAGATCTGTTTGTTGTAATTGACCTTTAGTATGTTCACCCAAGAATAAGTCAAGAAAAAAAAGGTTTTACGTAGAATCACTTTAGGGTTGGGTTTTTTTGTTGCAGTATGCCCACAAATACAGGATGTCATGTTTCAGTTGCACAATTTTTCCTTTTTTGTACTGTTGCATAATGGCACCTTTATTGGCTGAAGGGTAGATATCGTTCTATTGTTTTCTCTGTTAGTGTGTTTCCAAATTGTGTTCTGTATCTTTTTTAGAACTGAGGGAAGATGGTTTCCAGCCTCCAAGCTATTTAGTGCAAGGAGTGAAGGCTTTACTTACTGCTTTAAAATTATGGATGAAAAAAGAAGTAAGTATAAATGATTTTGTTTGCTATTTTGGTGAGCTCTGTTTTGATTAAGAAGTAACTGAAGGTCTGTGCCCTTTTTAAGTTTGAGATTATTTTTATCTGTTAATGAGTACTGAAAGACTTTATGGAGAGTATGTACTGCTGATCTGGGGAAGAATCATCATGACAATTTTATATTCCGTGATGCTCATAAAGTCTTTTTAGACCAATTAATAAGCTCTTGTATAGTAGCTGATAGAAGCAGAATCTTGCTTCGCCTCAGGATGGGCTAAGAATGCTAGAGGATAAGCTGATAAGGTGGGGCTTTTTTCTAACAAATCTCTTTATATAGTTGATTCATCCTAGTTTGAGGCAATGGAGGGATGGAATGCCCTGATATTTAGCATTGTCCATTAATGTTAGTGCTTTGGCAAATACATTTCAGGTACATCTGTATTGCTGAAGAGTTGGTTTAGCTTCAGATGAGATTATTAACTTCACTTGAATACTGTCCCTGCTGAACATTGGCTGACTCTTGTAAAATCATTAATGTGTTGTCTACACTGGCTTTGCTGGTGCTCTGCTCTCCAGGAAAGCTTATTTGTTTTGGCACAGCACTGGATCTGGCCTAACTCCATGTGTTTTTTCATGTGCCTGAGCTAATAAGCCCTCTTGGAACCTGTGCTTCTGGGAAGTGCTGTTCACTGACAGGCAGTTTGGTTCTGACTGAGCTTATTAATTCTAGTTTGCTGGCCATGCTGACCTGAACTGGCTCTTGGAGATCTGTTTGGTCTTTCTGCCCACAAGTTCTCCTTGAAAGAGAACTTATTCTACAACAGGTATGATATTTGCACAATGCTGCATCCATCGTAATGAGCTTTGTGGAACTGAACACGAGGTGCAAATGCAGAGGTGGTTACTCCGTGTGGAATCAGCTGGGGTCCAGCCTGTCTAGCATTATTGATTCCAGGAGAACCTTTGCTGGCCCTCTGTAACACCTCTGAGTTGGTTCTCCAGTGGCTCTTTGTCTATGCCATTCTGGATCAAAGCTAGCTAGTAAGCAGTGTAGCAGTATTTACAGGATGTTGTGCCTAAGCTGTTAAACCGTGTGTGAATCCAAGCTATCTTTGCATCTGTGGCATGGGTAATAAGCAGGCTTGAGTAATCAGACTGCTGATAATTGAGATCAAACATAGCCTGTATAAATCCTTATTTTAATTTGAAATTGGATTGGAATTCTTCTTTTTTAGGTTGCTGTAGCATAGTATTGTAGCATTTGTGTACTGTCTAGTAGGTCATCAAGTAGTTTGATTAATACTTCATCTAGAATGTGATATGTTTCCTACTTTTCTGTGGAAAAAATTAATTGTACATGCTGCATTCTGAATGTTTATTAATGAGACCTGTGAGTATTCCCAAACCACTGGCTGAACAGACACTTCAATTGTGAGGAAAGTGCACCGCATCAGTGATCTAGTCGGAATGTTGTCTGCGGTCCACCAGCTATCATGTTTTGTACCGTGCGTTCATCTTTTCTAGCTACTGCTTCATAAGTGAGCTGATCTTTTCTTTGCAGCAGGCCACGTGCATGACAGGATTGTAGTTGTATGCAGCTGAAGACAGGAGGAGCTTTGTACATTGCTATATGATCTGCTCATGCTGGGGGTTTCAGACAGATTCTGAAAAAGACATGACAAATGGATACTCCACAAATGAGAAGCCTACTCATGAGGTTTCACATTCGTGTCATGGAGTATGTCTTCAAGACATATGTGAATTATCTTAGTGAATTGCTTTAAACTATTTGCTGGAGAATTTCAAACTCATCTTCAGCAGGGCAGCGGTATCTTCATTTCTGCAATATTTAAGAACTACCAAAAATTACAAGATGTTCCGAACAGAGATTGAGTGCTACTAAAATCATTTAGTTTTCATGTCCTGATTTGAATTCAGTTTGTGTGAGGCTTTTGTCAGTATGTGTATCCTCTGATTACTTTGGTGCAGACCATCAGTCTGCAGGTTAGTTGATAGACACAATAACGATGATGACCTATCCAGTTGTCTCAGCTCTTGGGTTTTAGCTCTGGCTTCCTTCCAGCTTGCATAGGCAACAGGTCTCAGATTCAATTTTTCAGATGTTTGATTCGTGTACCAGTAAGATTACTTTGGGCAACTGTTCTGTGTTTTTAAAATAAGATATTAATAGCTGTTCTAAAAGAAAAAAGAAAATCTATTTTTTTTGTAAGGAGGGAGGGATGTGGGGCTTATTATTTTTATTTTGTCTGTATTATTTTGTGTGTGTTTTAAAGTATTGATATACTTCATTGTGATGCTAGTTTCCAAAGATGCATGGATTCATTTGCCTACCAGGACTTTTTTTAACCTGTATCTCTTGATTTAAGACAAGTTTGTTTTTCTTCTGTATATTTCCAACATTTACAAAACCATTTCTTGAAGCTCTTGAATGAATCATAGCTTTTTTTCATTATTTTCTTTGCCTTCAATTTGCATCTGACATATTTAGGCCATTTTGTTGCTACTGTTCTCCCTAGTACAGGAGAATTCCGCAGTCCCAAAGGCTGCTTGTTCCTTTTCCAAGAGGCAGTATGCAGAGACAACTTAAAAACAAGTTATTTAATAATAATAACTTTTCAGCCATGGCATTTGTAGGCATTCGTATTTCCTGCTCATCCTTTCCTTCTGTCAGACTGTTAGGTTATATATCCATTTGAATTTGTTAGCATATTTAAGTTGCTTGGATGGATTTTTTTTTCCTTTTTTTTTTTTTTTTTTTTTTTTTTTTTTAGCAATTACTCTGCCACAGCTTAATTGAGAAAGCTTTGGTGTAAATAGATACCTTTTATAGTGGCAAATAAGTGAGTTTGCTAGTGGAACTTACTTTGCTCAAAGAGTTACTATACATCATACTGGCAAAATAATGTGCTTCTGGTATAAACTATGTTTGCATTAGGAAGGCTTTTTAGTATTTTTAAACCAGAGAAACTTTGAAGTCAATGTTGTGGAGGATTGCATCAGTCACTTCCTCTTGAAGTCTTCATGAACAGGAAGGCTTTTGGGAGAGTGAAGTCCTTAAGTAGAGAGGACTGAGTGGTCCTAAAATGACCAGTAACTTGCTGGAAAAATTACACAGTTTAGTGACAGAGATGCCGTGTTCCCAAGTGTGAATGTGTAGCGGTGATGCGTTCAAAGAATGAACAATGGTAAATAATAGCAGCTGATTTAATCTTTCCTGTAGAATTGATGTCACTGAAATGAATGATTACACCATGGTTATACATCCATGTTGGTTTTTTGGGGAGGGAGAGAGCATTCGTTTTAATGACTGAGAGGAAGCCAAGTTCAATGAAATGCACATACAGTATCAGATCGCTTCTAGCAATAATTTTGCTGCTGAATCTCATTTTTTGAAATGTGGGTAGCTGAAAGTGTTTGTGGGATATTTTTCCATTTAAATAGTCAATTAAAGGCATAACAGAATTAATCTCAGTCACTCTGGTCTATGTGTGAGTGCTGTTTTGTCTGTTTAGTTCTAACTAAAAGTGTTTTGAGGCACATTTAAACTGTACATACAAAATATTAAACATTTTTTACTAGATCTAGCTGTAGAGTGTTTGGATTTACTCAGGTTGGTTATTTTTTTATAAACATATATATGAAATCTGTCTCTGATACGGTTTCAGAGGATTAAAGGGAACATAAACTGTTACGGCTTTCTTAATTTTTTTTATAGGGAATGATGTTTTGAATCACTTTCTCCAACCTACTAGATTCTAAATAAGCTAAGAATGTAATTTTTAAAAGTGAAATGTGAGGCAGATGTCTAAAAATCTGCATGTTGGTTACTGATTATTATTCTTGATTTGCTCTTTAGATTAAATTTTCACCATAGTGAAACTCCCTTAGTCTTTAGCTGTTTTGAAGGTCATGACTCTAATGAGTTTCTGAACTGTGGCTGTATACTGATCATGCTAAAGGGAAAAAAAGCAGCTGATTGCTGTACTGAGCGGGGGGAAAAATTAAGTGGCTGTCAGTATGGCTTTGTGTTACCACTTCTTTGGATTTTTAGAGATGTTGAGGGATGTCTGCTGCCTTCTAAAGCTTGGACTGGAAGCTTCAGTGTGTGTGTGTATCTGTCCTGGCATTTTGCAGTCATTATTACAGAAATTAATCTATTTTTTTTCTTTTATTTTTTTTCCCTGTAGATTTGTTCATTTCATATTACTTCCGCTTTTATCTGAAAAAATGACTTAAGTATCTTTTCTTCCCCCTTTGCATACAGCTTGTAACAGAACATGCCTTTGAAATTCCAGACAACATTAGGCCTGGGCATCTCATAAAAGAGCTCTCAAAAGTGATTCGTTCTGTAGAGGTAAGAACAGAGGCAACCCTACATAAGCCTGCAGAAAAAAAATCTTAGAATTGGGGAATTCCATAGTAGTTATGCTTTTGATTGACCGTATTCACCTTTTAATTTCTTTAACATTAATTTAATAATAGAAGATCAAGAGGAAAACTCTTGGGAATACTAAGCTATGGGTATTTCAGATAAAACACCCTCACTATATATTTTCTTTATGTATTTTATTTTTTTTTTAATACTTTTAATGGTGAAATTATTTGTAGGTCAGTATTTCCAAAATGTTATCACTTGTAACTACTGACAGTAATTACTGTGAATATGTTGCTAAGGAGTTTAATTTGAAATTCTGTGCATATTCTATTCTCCTACCCTCTTGTTTGTTAGTTCTGGACCAGTTGTCATCTCTTTTGCTCTTTTTCTTATGTTTTGTTGCTATTTGTTACATAGTGTTTTTTTTTCTTTCTTTTTTCCCCTCCTATACCAATGTTTTGCTCCTTTATTCCTTAATGAATATTAATTCTTGAAAAATTCTCACATTTGCATGTGGAGAGAACAGTTCTGAGAACTGAAAGGTGATCTGTTGGGTACAATACATATCTACCTTTTGCTGCCTTTATGCATACAACCTTATGTTTTGGCGGTAATTTTTGGTGTTAAGCACTAGTATTATGGGAGAGTATAAAAGCCCCAAATAGGAAAGAGGTGCAGTAGAACTAAGCTTTGTACATTAAATCCATAGGAAATATGTAGTACTTCTCGAAAAGGTCTAACAATTTTATTTATATAAATTACATTTAATTAGATGAATAAGAAGTAGCACTTAAATAGGTGGATTTATTCCTCTGAAGCAATTCTGAAATATGTGTTTTTAATTAAAGGAGGAAAACAGCAAACTAGTTAAAACTCAGGGAATTCTTGGTGTGTGTCCAACTTCACGGTCTTCGCATGAAACAACTTCCCCTCACCACTCCAGACGAAGGGTGAGGAAACTGCGAGACCATGCTACCAAAACTCCTTCTAATCTGGACATCCTGGAACTCCACACCAGGGAGGTACTGAAAAGGCTGGAGATGTCACCGTGGGAGGAGGCAAGTATTAAGCTATGTGCAAGAAAAACAACCAGAGTAGATTTCTAATCTCTGTTGAAAGGGAAAAGCTTTTAACGTGCATAAGAATACAGACTACTACTCTTTGTCATATGAGAGAGACGTGGATAGATTTGTTTTAGATCTCTTTCTTTTGAGTTTTTCTGATAGGAATTTCTCTCTTCCTTGATAATTTTTTGTGGAGATTCCTTCAACCTTTTGGTTCAGAAGGTGCCCTGAATCCACTACCTACTTCGAGTATAGTTTTTGAATTAGGACTGCTGTAGCTATCAAGTGCTACTTTGAATCAGTTCTGTGACGAAAAGGGAGCTTGCAAAGCCTTGATTTGGTGAGGCTCTGGGCCAGCCTGCTTCTCTGTGTTTTTAGATAGCTGTTTCTTGTAGTTCAGTTACTGTAATTTGATTAGCCTTGTTTTTCGATCATGTTCCTATTTCCTATATGACTGTGCCTCCCTACTAGTAAGCCTAAGGTTGCCTTTGGTCTGCATTGTGGGGCTGTGGACTTTGTGGTTGTATTACAAAGGTATCATGGAGTGAATGAGTGAAATGCAATCTCTTTAAAAGATGCTTTTTTCCAGGTTTGACCTTATTTCAAAAAACAGCAACAGAAATAGGAGTAGGAGTGAGAGAATGGAAATAAATAGCTTTATGAAAGGAAATAAGTAGCTTTCTGAGAATAAGAAATGCTGACATTTAGTTGGGACAGGATGGACTGTCACAGTGGAGAAATACTGATTTGGGTCCTTACATTGATCTTCATAAGACATGAACAAGAGACATTCGTTTAGCCCTCAAAGACAGGAAGCTGAACTTAAAATTTACCACAGATAGGTAACCTGTGCAGTTCATTGCTACAAACAAATGTTTCGGAGTATTAGTCATTGCCCTTTAATGTAGAAATGTATTGTTCACTATCAGTATTGACTTGTAAAAAAAAAAATATTATTTTACATGTTCCTGGTTTGGCACATAAGTGTATCACTGATTGCTTCAGAGTATTATGTCAAATGTAAATTGCTTTGAGCTAAGAAAATTCTGCTTATGGCAGGTTACTTTCCATTATTGATGTTTTACCATCCTATAAATCAGTTCTGGGATACTAATTCCGGGGAACAGATACCCAATCCAGGAGTTGCCTTATCAGTTCCAAGCCTAGCTTTTGGCTTGCCTGTCTCTATTGGTATTTCTTTGTTTTGAATACAGTGATAATTCTCCAAAGGAAACATAAAAGGAGTATTATAGTGAAGTTGTAGTTGTTTCAGATGCTTCAGGAGAGTATAGATGATTCAAGGAAGGAGAAGATGCAGTCTGCTGGTTTTTTTACATCCAAGCATGTTTGGTCTGAGCTTTCTTTAGTTGGTTATCAGGACAGTAACCATCCTGGTGCTGAGTTTAAGCTCTTGTGGAGTGCAGAAAAAACAATTGAATTTATAGAAATAAATAATAAGCAACATTGCTTTTACTTCTTTAGGATACCGCAAGCTCGAAACTGAATGGGAGATTTAACAAGCCCTTTCAGCCATCTTCTACAGTACCTGAATGGCGAACAAAAGACAATGATCTTCGCCTTCTGCTGTCAAATGGAAGAATAATTAGGTACAAAGGGTTGATTGTGGATCACTTGTTCCTAGTCATTATGGTCTGGAGCATGCTAATTATTAATAACATTTCTTTTCTGTTTGTGGAGCTCCAAGTTCACTTTTACCAGTAAGATTCATGTTAGGAATATAGAAGGAACGTGTTGTCTGTTGTGTCTGCTGTCCCCTAGTGGAGCCACGGTTATGGAGTGAAGAGGAGGAGATTCTTTGCATGTTCCTTTGTTACAGCATTTCATTCATTTACTCAGTTGGGTTTGCACTGAAGGGAATGCTTCAAAGTAGAAATGATTGTTGTGTATCCATCTATTAGAGTGATTCTCATTAAAAATATTCTGGTGTAAAATTTTGCATCTTTATGAAAATGACAGTTTTACAGGGAGTAAAATGGGAATACGTACAATTTGGAGTGGAGAGATGAGCATAAGAGAATGTTACTGTTGTATCTTGAGAGTGTGTTGTAAATAATGAAAGGAAAGCAATTGCTTCAGTTTTGTAGGAATAACATGATTTTTTTTTCTTGTGAGACAGAGATGAGAGACGCCCATTTACAGATCGAAGTCTTTACACAGCAGATAGTGAAGATGAAGATGAGAGGACAAGGTCAAAAAAGACGACTGTTAAGGTAGAAGACCAGCCCTCAGGATTTGAAGGAGAAGGGAATGCAGATCCCCAGAAACCACTGAACAGTAAGCTTGTCTCTAAGTCCTATCATTTGAACACTTTGATGATCTTGAAGAGGGTCTGTCTGTTGTGAAGTCTGACTGAAATTTTACCAAAGTATAAAGAGGATAAACTAATAGATCAGAGAAGTAATATCAGAAGTTACAACAAAACATTTGTCAAATATTAGTAGAGTTGAAAAGTAAAACTCACCTTTTTATGTTAGTGCCATCTTGAATACTATGTACAGCATTTTTCAGAGTGGAGGTTTAATTAGTGTTCTAGATGAGTATTTGTTCCCTTTGGTCTGTTTCATAATGTAAGAATGCTGATTTTTCTTGACCAAAATATACTTCAGTGTGAAAAGTTCATCACATCATTCACTGTAGAGGATAAAAGATCATAACATGCAGCTAATTTTAAACCTATCTGATATTTCACTTTTCTGTTCCATTTGGTGATTACATACTTGATCATACAATTTTGTATGTTTTGCTAATGAATAGATTTATTCCATACAAGTGATCAAACATGATTTAGCATTAATAAGATCTTATACTTTCAACCTTTGCAGTAATCTGCAAGGCTGGGGAAGAATTTCAGTTACCTGTAAAACACTTTAACCCCACTTTCCAATACTTTAAACCATCCTTCACTAGGAGTTATTCTTTTTTGGTCTTTCTGTAGCCTCAAGCCTTCCTACCAAGTGTTTCTGCAGTGCTGATCACACAGTTTATTAGTGAAGTATCAATATTGAATGCCTGTTTTCAGTGCCTGTTTTTAGTAGCACTATCTGTTTGCAGTGACAAATTGGTCCTTGACACAGCTGTTCAGCGCTCTGTTTAATTATAAGTCACATCCTTTCACAGTAGAGCTTACAAGGGCTCAGAGGGTATGTATTAGGAAACTGAGGTCAACACTTAAAAGATAACAAGACTCCTCTAGAGACTTACAGTTCCTTTAGTTTCCTGCACAACAATCCATAACAACATTTGAGTCCATTGTCAGCCTGGATATAAAATATTTATCATAGAATCACAGAATAGTTTGGGTTGGAAGGGACCTTAAAGATCATCTAGTTCCAACCCCCCTGCCATGGGCAGAGACACCTTCCGCTAGACCAGGTTGCTCAAAGCCCCATCCAGCCTGGCCTTGAACACTTCCAGGGATGGGGCATCCACAACTTCTCTGGGCAACCTGTTCCTGTACCTCACCAACCTCATGGTGAAAAATTTCTTCCTAATATCTAATGTAAAGCTCCCCTGTTTCAGTTTGAACCCATTGCCCCTTGTTCTATCACTGCATGCCATTGTCAAAAGTCCCTCTCCAGCTTGCTTGTAGGCCCCCTTTAAGTACTGAAAGGCCGCAATAAGGTCTCCCTGGAGCCTTCTCTTCTCCAGGCTGAACAAGCCCAACTCTCTCAGCCTGTCTTCATAGGAGAGGTGCTCCAGCCCTCTGATCATCTTCGTGGCCTTCCTCTGGACCTACTCCAACAGGTTCATGTCCTTCTTGTGTTGGGGGCCCCAGAGCTGGACGCAGTACTCCAGGTGGGGTCTCACCAGAGCGGAGTAGAGGGGCAGAATCACTTCCCTCGACCTGCTGGCCACGCTTCTTTTGATGCAGCCCAGGATACGGTTGGCTTTCTGGGCTGAGAGTGCACATTGCCAGCTCATGTTGAGCTTCTTAACAGCCAACACCCCCAAGTCCTTCTCGGCAGGGCTGCTCTCAATCCATTTTCCACCTGGCCTGTATTTGTGCTTGGGATTGCTCCGACCCCTGTGCAGGACCTTGCACTTGGCCTTGTTGAACTTCATGAGGTTCGCACGGGTGAATGAATTACTTTAACGAATTCATTTTGTTAACTAATTGTTTTGTTAATGAATTATATTTGTTAACAAAGCAATTTGTAATCCCTGTTGACTGTGCTTCCGAAGGTCACAGAGGACAGTATTAAAAAATTTGCACAGGACAGAGGTCCCTCTGGGGTACTCATGAACCAACAAGGCAAACAGCTTGTTGAGTGAAGGGTTAGGCATATGTGGTGTTTTTCCGCTTTCAAAATTAAACTAAATTAAGCTAAGTTTTATACTTGAATCAAAGATTAAATCGTACAGAGAAATGGTAGATTTTCTTCAAAGTTGTTGCTCTTATTTGATACAGGATGTGTCAGCGTGTATCTAAATGTAAGAAATGTTCTTAGAACTAGAAGTGAATGTTGAGGTTGTTCTTCCAGTAATTGATTACTCAGGACTATCGCTAATATTTTTAACTGAATAGTGAGTGTCTTCAAACATCCTTGTTAAAGATCACCTACATTTGATTATTTTGCCTTAACTGAAGATCTACAGAGAGAGAGAGAAGACATTCTTCTGCAGAGAATTCCATTAAAGGAACTACCTGTTTCTGTAACAGCTGCCACCTTCCATTGTTCATAGTGGGATTTAGGCTGAGAGGCAATGTCCACAGAGAGATACCTTTAAAGAGATCAAGCTCTACGTAGCTTTGCGTGTCATGCCAAGATCCTGGTTCTAAATGGTGACCCAGTGTTATCAGAGAGACAAAGATCAAGTGCTGTGCTTAACAGAGCAAGATACTTTGTGTGGATGAGGGGAAGGTGATTTAAGATATTTTTTTGAGTTCACAGTAGTTTAGCCTGATCTTACAGGTAACGACTGCTTTCATTCACCCAGTTTCTGGAGTATTCCTCCCAGTCTCTGGAAGCATGGAGAGCCATAACTTTATTTGAGGGTAGACTGATTCATTTTAAAGTAACCATAGTAATTACCAATGTAATTCACAAAAACAACAAACGAAAAAAAGCAGAACCCAACTTTGTATATTTAGACTGAATTTTTTTAAAGCTCAGTTACAAATCCCATTCATGGATGAAGAGATGAGGAGTCCTAATAATACATGATGTGGTGGTGTGAAGATCAGTAAATGTATCTGAAACCTGTATGTGAGAGAGAAGGGTGAGAAAACTACAGTAATCTTTTGCAGGGGAATGTAGAAAGCAGGGAGGGAGCAATTGGGATTTTTTGTTTTTGAGAGGAGTATAAAGGAATGCAGCTTCTCTGGCTTTCTGAACAATATAAGGCAGAAGGAAAACTGGGCAGGTATTCTCTGACTACTTTGCACAGAGCTTGCAAAATAAAGAAGTGGTGAGAATGGACAATGGTTTGGCTGTGCATAGGAATATTGGCATAGCCAAACTGGATCAGACCTGAGGCTCGTGCAGTGTGTTATGTCATACGTGCTAGTACCCAGCCCCAAATGAACCAGGAATGTCTCTAATAACGTTAGGTGGCTTTAGCTGTTCAGTCTAGATCGTATTACCAGATAGTAGGCAGACAACAAATAATTTGTCCCTCTTAGTAGGGTATCACCAGTTGATGTCTATGAGAAGGCAAGAGGGCTTCTGAAATATGAGACTCTGTATTTAGCATTGCTTTTATAAATCTTAGTATTATCTTTATATAGCTAATTATGTATATGTCCAGTTTCTTTTCTATCTTGCTGAATCATTTGCCTTCTTATAGGAAGACTCACATTTCTTCTTAATAGTTTTGTCATTTTAATAATTAGAATTTTCCAGTTCCTTAAGACAGAAAGAAGAAAAGTTCCTGAGGAGCCTTCATGAAGTTTGTTTGTTTTTAAATTGTGGTTCATTACACATTGATTTTTGCCTAAGATCTGAAGCTCCACATGTGAGCATATTTAGATATCCTTAATTGTTCTTGCCCCTTCCTTTAAATTGTCTCTAAGTTTGGAGCAGTTTTTTGTTCTTTGAAAAAGGCAGTAGTCCAAAGGCAAATTCATTTGAGCTATTATTTTCTGTGTCATGCATGTTGTTGCTTATCCTAGAATCTTGTTCGATTTTTTTGAAATGAGCCAAAGGCTTTGAGTTGTCATCAGAAATCTCTCGGGTTTGTTTGAGCTACAGTAATTTAGAATATTCATTTTATTGTCAGATGTTGAGCATTACTTTATTTAGCTTGACTTCATATACAGTGTTGTAGCTCATTTACTGTGTTTGGATATTCCTCATAGTCCTTTCTAATAGTATCTTAAGTTTAATTAGTCTTCTCTAGATTTTGGTCCCAGCGGTTCATTTTACTCACTTTCTGATAACCTGTCTCATTCTTAGCTTTCTTCTGACTCTAAAAATAATTTCCACTTATGCAGTGTTTAGAAATGCATAATATCCCTTGAAATACATTTGAGGCCTATTTATGAGCTTTGCCACAGTCTACAATAGGAACAAAATCCTACTAGAATTGCAGTGTATATAGGGTTACAGGTACATCTTTTATGCTTGCATAATTAATGAGTTATGAAGAATTGCATTCTGTTTACGTAGTTTCATATAAAACTATGCTGAAAGCAAACCAGTACAGATCAGAAATTAGCTCTGGAATGAAGACAAGTAAAGTTGAAATGTTGGTTTACTTTCAGCCTAGTTTTATATGAAACTATAAGTACTTGCAGACTTGAAAAAGTTATGTTGCTTTCTTTATCCGTTACCTTCTTGACACACATTCGTAAATTTTTTTTTTATTCTTGTCTTTTCTCCAAAAAACTTTTGCTAGTTAAACTGCTTATTGTAGTCTTTCAGAAATTTGTACTTAATCAAGATTTCTGCCAGCAGCCTTGACACAGGTATACAGCCCCCTGGCCTTGAGCCTTGGATTCTGAACACTTACAAATGTGTTTCCTACTTGTGGTTGTTTGGGACATATGCTGTGTTTTAAGAGTACATGCTGCTTAGACCTGCTCAGCTACTTCATGTTTGAGTTCTTTCAGCACTTAAAAAAGTAAACCATGTGGACTAGCTGGCTGATTTGATTGATTGCTTTGTCATATGCCAGTGTTTTTGATGTCTGTTTTGACACCTCATTCTCTGATTAGTACTTTATCTTACTACTAGCACAAAGTATGTCTAAGGTTGGTATTTCCTCTCCTCCTTTTCCCTTTCAGGTCTTTCTGTGATGAAAACCAATGCAAGTATATTGTGTATCATCACAGTAATATTTTAATCTTCTTTAACAGGTCTACATTTTAACCTTGATTGGCAGCTCTGTAGTAGCACGAAACAGGCAGAATTGTGATGTAAAAGTAAAATTGCAAGTAATGCAATGATTTTTTGACCTTTAAATCACTTAATATTCTCTGACTTCCATGTTCAGTGTTTCTGTATAACTGCTTTTATTTTTAAACAAGGAAATTCCAGGTTCAAAGAGTCTAAGACAAAGTAATATTGAAGACTACTCCTAATTAACTTTTTCTCAGAGCCACTTCTCTGACTCTAGCCTATACACAAAAGCAGAAGTTGCCCAAGGTGCCATCTGTGGCGTATGTGCTCTATGGGAGAGAAAAAATATATGCTACTGCTGCACCTGATTTCTCTTCTTCTGGCTTCATCCCGTGAGCCGCTTGAGGAGTCTATTGGTCAACAGTAGGCAACTCACTAGAGTTTTAAGCAAACTTGACTTGTGAACCAGATCAATGTGTGCATGTGCTTTTGTTACAGACTGTTAAAAACTAAATATATTTCTTATTCTTTACTTCCAAAATAATGGTTAAGTATTCCATGTAATAAATGTTGGGTCTTATATTTTAATTTTTCTCTCCTCAGTGTTCTTTGAAAGTGTGAAATCAGAACTCAGGAATGGATCCTCAGAGTACTCTGATATTTCTGATTCAGAAGAATCTGAGCCTGATTGCACTACACAGGTATAGCTAGAAAAAGTCACAAAAGTTAATGAAGCAGTTAAATATAATTTTGCTTGGTCACTTCAAATTTATCTGGTCAAAGTTTATGTTAAAAGAGCAATAACAAAGTATTTAATTCTTGTTCAAATTAATATCTCAAATTTATGATTCTGCCTCATTCTTCGTTTGTCCTAATGTTGAGAAAAATGACAAGATACACTGTCTTGAGCCAAATTTTGTAATCATCTTTGTCATTAAAGTGGGGTTGGCAAAGGATGAGCCCTACTCTGGAATGTGTGAAGCCTGAGAAAAGTTAGATCCTAGTTGCTTTGTTCATTTCTTCCATAACAAGTCTAAATTTCATCATTAGAATTATGAGTATCTACCACAGTTTCATTTTAGAGCATGGTTAAATGGAAACAGTCTTGTAGGCCTTCAGTTTTTTAAATAAGCTGAAGTGGCTAAATTCTATTGAGGTGTTTTAGACTATTTGAAATAAATGGGAATCCTCCATTTGAGGGTCTAGATTGTAGTGATTTCTTTACAACTAAACAAAATATAAATGCACACACACGTGTACATATATATTTACACACATGTATTTTAATACAACTTTTAGTATTTAGAAATGTGCATATGTATATACAAATATTTTTACGATACAATGATACAATTGCAAAATTGTGCTCTGACTTACTAATTTCAGTTTTAATTGGATAACAATAAAATGCTCGTAGGGTGGAGAGATTACCTCAAATTTTTGTTTTGTGCTTCTGGAAAGCTTTGGTCTTTCTTTCAGTCATCAGCATATTATAAGACTTTGCAAGAAGTTGTCAAATTCCTACTTTTTCCATGATGGTCAAGATCTGTTTTTACTATTTGTTGTCTTCCATCATTACCTTATCTAGATATTGGAATAAGTGATAGGAACCTTCATGATGTAGCTTCTTCTGGTTTCCTAAACTGCATTGCCAACAACTTTGGCTCAGCAGGTTTCCTTTTTTAAGACACAGAATCAATAGTTATTCAAAAGTGATATATTTCTCCTTCACAGGAGAATGTAGCCAGTTTTGGATGACTTTGTCATTGAGTGAAATGTTTTATATTAATGCCATTTACTCTCTTAGTTCCTTCTGTATTCTTCTGCTTCTTAATTTCTAATAGTATCTAATGGAATAATTTTTCTGCGTGTTTAAATTTGTCTTTTGTAATGATATATTGGAAATGAACTGTCTCACTAGCTCCTGTAAATCCTTTTTATGTGTTTATATTGCACCAAAGAAGATCTTAACAAAACAAGATAATAGCTTTATTACTAACATTGAGTCATAGTTATAATTTAATTGCCCATTTGTGTCACTTTCCAAGTGTCAAAGATTAACAAGCTGCTCTTGTGAATGAAGCTATTGTATAAAAACATCCCATGGTGATACGATGCACTTCACTCATTCCAGTTCCGTTTTTGATGGTAGGGATAGTGGTGTCAGTCTTGAAGGATTATGATTCCTCCATCTTCTTATCTTCCTCTTTCAACACTTTTACCAAATGTCATGTATATTCCTTGGCTTGAAAAAAAATTGTGGCATTCTCTGTACTTGTTGAAAATAGATTAGTCTGAATTACCAAGATGGAACCTATTTATTGTAGCCCTTGCTTCATGTAAAGGCATATTGAGTCACATATGGTTGCTCCACCTTTGAGAAGCTCCTGCCCATGCAAGCTGTAGTCTCAGCAGGAGCTGAAAAGCCCTTTCATTCATGAAATGAGGCAGTGCCACTGTAAGAGAGGCAACAGCTGCTGTGTCTCTGTTCCTGCTGTGTTCTAAATTTACCTGAGAGCTTCTGTCACTCGTAAGAGAGATGCTGCTGCTGAAAGTTATCTTTTGTGAGAGCAGGAACGAGAAACAGTTACTTGCGGCAGGTTGTGTCCCATTATACGTAATAGGCATCAATTCTGGCTGCTGCTTGGAACCGTACTTCTGTATTTTTTCCCCTACTTTGAATATAGAAGATAAGAATAATCAATGCTCTCTTTAAAGCGAATACAATGATTTGTGCATTGTTTAATGTGTGTGGTGTTTTCTGTAAGAAAATGGATTTTGGAGATGCTTTCTATGTTGCTGGAGCATGTACTCATCAGTGTTACAAAATTTGGATGTATAGCATCTCAGTTGCTATATTCAAGTTAACTGCATTCTGAATACTATATATATAAAAAAGTTGGACTTGCAAGCTTTTGAATTTTTTACTTGGCATAAATTAAGGTAGTATCTCTATTTAGGAGGCATGGTGACCATTCTGCATACTGCTTCCTCTTGTTTCAGCAGAAGGATTCCTCCACAGAGGAGTCGGAAAGCTCAGGTGATGAAGAGAAACAGGAAGTAACATCAAATTTCAAAGAGGAACCTAAGGTCACGAGAGACCTTTGTCAGAATACCCAGAAGCCATCCAGAAATGAAACTCCCAGTAAAAAGTAAGCACATTGTGGACATTTGTTTATAAACTATTAGACCTTTTCACACATATTTATGGTTCTGCTTTATACCAACGTGAAAATCATTCCTTCAGAGAAATTTAGGGTTCTATTTTGAACTGCTTAATACTTCTTTATTTTTTTAGGGAATGTCCTACCTCGACAAGTACAGAAGAAGAAGCTATTCAGGGCATGCTTTCTATGGCAGGATTGCACTATACTACATGTTTACCAGGTCATACTCAAAGCACAGACTGCACAGATAAAAGAACCTCTCTTCAGGAACACAGAAGCTACCCCAGGAGCCGGCATAAAGACAGACAGCCATCTCAGAGCCACAAAACAATAGAATGTGGTAGGTATCTGAACTAATGACACTGCTGCTCTCTGCTCTTAGACAAACTGCTCAGAATAAGCACTTAAAGTTAGATTTTTAGAATTGTAGTCAAGTTTTTAAGTAAATCAGACCGACTTTTAAAAAGATGTGTTCTTTGGTTGGTTTGGTTTGGTTTTGGAGAGGGAGGGGTTGGTTGTTTTTCCTATAAAAAGTAAATGTTACTTCTGAAAGCTGGGACAAACTTAGCTTGAGAGGTCACCAGAATACATCTTCTAAATATTGCCATCTGAAAGTTTTGCGGCGTCCTTACAAGAGTGGCAAAGTTTTATGGCTAGATTGAAAATGTAGTCTCCTTGAAAGTGTAATCTCCCTCAGAAAAGATTGACAGAATCTTCCTGGTTGCAGCTTTCATGGCATGTGTGTTACTTAGATATCCCTAGGAATCTGCTTGGTGATTTTTCATGTGTCTTTGGAAGGCATATTTGGCTTTACTCCTGAAATTCTGCTATGAATCCAGTGCATTAAAGGAGATTCTAATCTTGAAGAGGAGAACTCAGAGGTAGTTTTTTTGATGTCTGTGGAAAACAGACATCTGTTAAATGCATTTTGGGAATGACAGGCAGCAGAACACTAACATTAATCCCCTCAAAGGAATCAAAATCACTTCTTGAAACAGAGAGAGTCATTATGTTTGAAAATTCTTGGCTTGAGAAAGAAATGGAAGAGGATTATAGCTTTGCTGATGTGAAACAAATAGAACCCCACCAATAAATAGGGTGCTAATTCCAAGAACTGATAGTATGTTGATTTTTGTTTACATGAATAACAGGAAAGCCTAATGGGATGTCATGGACTGCGTTCTGGTAATTGAAACTGTATGCCCCTTAAAACCCACCAACCAACCAAATAAATAAATAAATAAAACCAAGAACAAAAAACCCTAACCAGCAAACCACAGAGACACATACAGTGCCTTTCTGTCTTTGTAGCTTTATGAAACTTTATAATATCCAGGTTTCTAAATTGTGGTGGATTGAGTCAAGCCAGCAGCTAAGCACCCACACAGCCACTTGTTCTCTCTCCCTACCCTGTGGGATGGGGGAGAGAATAGAAAGAGCAAAAGTGAGAATCATGGATTGACATAAAGACAGTTTAGTAAGTGAAGGAAAGAGGAAAAGAAACAAGTGGTGCAAAGGCAATCACTCGCCACCTCCTGCAAGCAGACTGATGCCCAGCCAGTCTCTAAGCAATGGCTACCTTGGAAGACTCTGTTTCACCCCAGCCTCTTCCTCTACCCCAGTTTTTGTTGCCAAGCTTGATGTTATACGGTATGGAATATCCCTTGGACCAATTCAGATCAGCTGTCCTGGCTATGTCCCCTCCCAGTCTCTTGCCTACCCCTAGCCTACTTACTGCAGGGGGCAGAGTGGGAAAAGAGAAAGCTGTGACACTGTGCAAGCACTGTTGAGCAACAGCCAAAACTTCGTGTGTTAACAACACCGTTTTAGCTACAGATCTAAAATATAGCACCATACGGACTGTTAGGAAAAAATTCCATTCCGGACAGACCCAGTACATCTCAAACTCCATGCATGAAGAAGACGAAACTGTGCTTATTAACTAGCAGGTTTTGCAAAACCTTTTGGTCCCTCCGAATTTTAATTGAATTGGTATCTTGGGATACCCTTGATTTTACAAGTTAACTGTATTGTAAATGTGTTTTCAATGTGGACACTTCTTCTATAGGCCTATTAGTGTAGATCTTCCATGTGTTGTATCTGAATAGCACATCAGTGCTTAGAAACAATACAATCAGTAATACTTGAAAATTAAAGACAATGTCCATCTTTGTATGAACTCCTCATGATACAAAGCCATGGTAGAAAACTGAAAACTGTAGCATAACAAAGAAAGTAAGCTGTCTTCAACATCAGTACTTTCAAATGTGAACGATTATATTTGACCTTCATACTGTGATATATGGATCTTTAATTAGGTGTATTTATATTGTGAGATTGTTTTCCCAGTTTAGTGTGTAGAACCGAGCAGCTCTGACAACTTTTATTTTGTATCTAGGAAATATTTTCCATTGTCTTTTCCTTTCTTTCTTGTTTTAATTTTAAAGCTATTCAAATGTATAATTAACTTTGTATTCCTAGTTTTTGATTTTAAATTTTAAGCTTGTTGAACTTCTCTTTAGGTAGGTCTGTGAAGGAAGAGGAAAGAGACTTGGGGACTTCAGTGTGGGCTAGACACCTGAACGAAGCTTCGAGGATTACCCCTCAGGTAAAGCAATACTTTAAATGTTTTGAACACAAAAAAGAGATCCTGAAGCTGTAAGTACAGAAAGCATGGTGGACAGGTCTTCCCACACTGCATATCTGATAATAGATACTTCTGATGCTGGTAACTGAATATTATATTTTTGTCATGCTTTTTTTTTTTTTTTTTCATTGTTGCTGTTTTGTGTGTGGGTTTTTTGTTTTGTTTTGTTTTCAAACTCTCTTCTGTCATAGTGGCTGGTATTAAGATGCTCAGGGCAGTATCTAGAAAAATAAAAAATACTTTATAAAAAAAGTGTGCATTTACATTCAGTCTAACTGGGGAAACACTGTAGTGTTTATTTGTTGTTATTCCCAATCAGAGCATCAGAACAAGTGGAACCTGTTGATAGTATTTATAATAAAGATACTTGCGTAGGAAATTAGTACTGCCAAACTGGTACAACCTTTCAACAGCTAGCAGGTAGGAATATTTTTGCTTTCTGATGTCCAGGTGGAATCCAGCAAGGAATATATACATGAAATGTTGTGTGTCTTACACTCTGAACTTTTTTAGTATTTCTAAACTTGTCTATATTAGAAGTATTAGAACAATTAAACAATTAAATAGAACAATAGAACAATTAAAGTTGCAAAACAGTAGTGCTATTTAATAGCTGTATTTTAACTGCATGCTTTTTAGGGTTTTTTTTGTAAGAATATCTAACTACATGATACTCCTTACAGTTTGTAATTCCCAATTTAGCAATTATTCTCTCATCAGCTGGATACTGAAAACAAATTCCCTGTTTATGTGGTCAATGGTTATGGTCTGGCTTGCTGTAGTGGCCAGTTTAATCAAGAGCAGATGCATTTGTTTTGATCACTGGAAACGAAAACCAAAAAGCAGAGAAATTGAATACATTAGTATGTGTAATTAATCTATAGCATTGGCTTAAGTGCGTATGGAAAAGCTTGCACAGAGATACTATATTGTATCTTATTTTTAAGTGGTATCTATACTAAAAGAAATGATGAATTCATAAAGTGGTCAAACACTGGTGGAACTGAAATACCATAGAATCATAGAATAGTTTGGGTTGGAAGGGACCTTTAAAGGTCATCTAGTCCAACCCCCCTGCAATGAGCAGGCACATCTTCAAGTAGATCGGGTTGCTCAGAGCCCCATCCAGCCTGACCTTGAATGTTTCCAGGGATGGGGCTTCTACCACCTCTCTGGGCAACCTGTTCCAGTGTTTCACCACCCTCATCGTGAAAAATTTCTTCCTTGTATCTAGTCTGAATCTCCCCTCTTTTAGTTTAAAACCATTACCCCTTGTCCTATCACAGCAGGCCCTGCTAAAAAGTCTGTCCCCATCTGTCTTATAAGCCCCCTTTAAGTACTGAAAGGCCACAATAAGGTCTTCCTGGAGCCTTCTCTTCTCCAGGCTGAACAAGCCCAGCTCTCTCCCCAGTTTTCTTCATAGGAGAGGTGCTCCATCCCTCTGATCATTTTTGTGTCCCTCCTCTGGACCCACTCCGGGAGGTCCATGTCTTTCCTGTGTTGGGGGCCCCAGAGCTGGATGCAGTACTCCAGGTGGGGTCTCAACAGAGCGGAGTAGAGGGGCAGAATCACTTCCCTCGACCTGCTGGCCACGCTTCTTTTGATGCAGCCCAGGATACAGTTGGCTTTCTGGGCTGCGAGCGCACATTGCTGGCTCATGTCCAGCTTTTCATGCACCAGTACCCCCGAGTCCTTCTCGGCAGGGCTGCTCTCAATCCCTTCATCCCCCAGCCTGTAGTGATACTGGGGGTTGCCCTGACCCAGGTGCAGGACCCTGCACTTGGCGTTGTTGAACCTCATAAGGTTCACACGGGCCCGCTTCTCGAGCTTGTCCAGGTCCCAGTGCATGACATCCTCTCCCTCAGGCATGTCCACCATACCACTCAGCTTGGTGTTGTCTGCAGACTTGCTGAGGGTGCACTCGATCCCACTGTCTATGTCATTGATGAAGATACTAAACAGTACTGGTCCCAGTATGGACCCCTGAGGGACACCACTTGTCACCGATCTCCATCTGGACGTTGAGCCATTGACCACTACCCTCTGGATGCGACCATCCAACCAATTCCTCATCCAGCGAACAGTCCACCCATCAAATCCATCTCTCCAATTCAGAGAGAAGGATGTTGTGGGGGGTCATGTCAAAGGCTTTACAGAAGTCCAGATAGATGACATCTGTAGCTCTTCCCTTGTCCACTGGTGTAGCCACTCCGTCATAGAAGGCCACTAGGCTGATCAGGCAGGACTTGCCCTTGGTGAAGCCATGCTGGCTGTCTCTAATCACCTCCCTGTCCTCCATGTGCCTCAGCATAGCTTCTAGGAGGATCTGTTCCATGATCTTTTTCAAAGATACAGTAGTATAATTAGAAAAACTGGAGTGAACTTGTAGCCAGAAGGTATCAACTTCTACTTTTTTTCTTCTCCTCATTTCTGTACTAGGATACAAGTAAAACTCAAAAATATATCAAGAAAGAGGGCGCATCAGAAGCGAGTCATAAGGTTCAGGAAAACAGAAGTATAGTCCACAACAATGGCTTGAGTTTTCAGCATGGCAAGTATACACGAGACTCCAATCTAATTCAAGGAGAATGTCGGCTGAGTGATGGCAGCCTTAGCCCTGACAGGCCATATGGTGAAACATCCTTGTCTGTACCACTTCATCCAACAAAGAGGCCAGCATCAAATCCACCCCCTATCAGCAACCAGGCGACAAAAGGTAATGTTTATCTCTGTTGTACTCTTGCCAGAGTGAAAAAAAATTAAACAGAAAGAAAAAGACTAGAAAAAGGAGCTTGTAAACATGAGAAAGAGCTGTTTAGATGCAGAAACTGAAAAAAGGACAGACTTAGACCTTGAGGAAAAATATAAAATGGGCATCCTGTGGACACTCAAATTTTGGCACAGAATATGTGGAGGTGGAATTAAGAGAGATTTAACTGAGTGCATGGCCAGATGAAACTTTCATAGGTACCATTGCACCCATGCAGGTGTACTGTTACGCATTTATTCCAGGGAACAGAACCACAACTATACTCTGAAACACTGGCCTGAATCAGATTTGTTTGTCAAAGTGAAGGTTTAAAGGCTGTGACACTTCAAAAAATAGTCTGATCATAATATTTAGTTTTCAGTTTCTAGTTTATTTTCTATCATTTACTCAAGGGAATAACTTGATCAAAATTCAAGAAGCTCAGTTTAGGTTCTCCCCTACCACACCCACTGCCCTTCCCTAGACTGGAAATGTTTGTAAATAATATAATCACTTTATTTATGATAATGCTAGCCAGAGTTTAGGGAAAACAATTCCTGTTCTTTTACATTTCCGATTCCCTGTTTGTTTGCTTCTAAACAACAAACGAAGAACTTTTTTGGGTTTTTGTTTGGTTTTTTTTTTTTTTTTAAACTGATTCAGGTGAAAATTTTGCCTGCTTCAGGTTGAAAGCTGGATTTCATCTTTGTTCTACAATGATAAAAATTTGTTCTGAAATTCCTGATTGAAGTACTTGATTTCATTTTTCAGGCAAACGTCCAAAGAAAGGAATGGCAACGGCTAAACAGCGCCTTGGGAAGATCTTGAAGCTGAACCGGAATGGCCATGCACGCTTCTTTGTTTAATGTAGCTGCTACTTCTACTACTGCTGTCTTTCCTACACAGACCAGTATTGAGGTCAACAGAGCCTGGAGCTGCTGTTATTCCTCTGCTTGAAGCAGACTTGCATGTACCATATAAAACACTGCCTGATGAACAAAAATGAGAAAGAAAAAAAAAAAATCCAACAAAAAAAAAAAAAAACCCAATGCTGCATTTTCACTGTGCCACACCTGCTCAGCAATAACCATATGGGAATGGGGAAATCTTCAGAGAGACATGAACTGTGAGAAATAGTCTCTCATCAGGGCTTGAATATCATTTGTTGCTGGTAGTTTCTGACCTAATTAATGAGGGGAAGATGATGAAGGTGGTTTATCGATAATTTATTTCTGATAGATTTTGACAACTTTTAAATTCATTTTAAAAACCTATTTATTTGGAAGACTTTTTTGTGGGGGTTATTAATTTAGATTTAAGAATGTGAAAGTTTTTAATTGTTTTGATAATGTATGTTTGGTGCAGTGGAGAGCCACATTAATTGTGATTAGTCTGGACTCCTAAATTTGATATTCAGGTTATAGTCTTAAATAGGGGTGAGATAGATTATTAATTATTTTTTAAATTAAGGCATATGGAATCTTATTTTTTTTCCTGCTTTTTGTAAGCTATTGGCTGGGCTTCTTTTGACTTGCAAGTTGCATATTCTCTGCCAGCTTGATTATTTTTTGACCTGTCCTCTTTTATACAGATTTATTTATTTGATGGACTAGAAGAGACTCGTAAAGACAGAAGAATCTTCTTATGTCAGTCCAGTAGCTAACTTGTTTTAAACTGCACCCCTTTCCTCCAATTTGGAGTGCATACTTTTCCTCCTGATGATCTATCTATGATGATTTTCTTCTGTAAAAAGGCTCCTTGAAATTGTATTTGTACAGGTTATTTAAGAGTTGGTACAAAGGAGGAAAACCTAATATATCTTTTTGGAGGAACGGGGATATCAGTTAAGATAAATGTTTCTTCAGAACAATTACTCTGAAATAACTCATAAGATATACATTGCAGTCTTAAGATTTGGCTTATTACTTAATGTAGCATGGAAGAAGCATTAAAATATTATTGTACTTTAAACACATTTTACTGAAGAGTCAGGAAGGCAGGAGAATGTGTGTTGCTTTCAAAGCTGTGTGAGACAGCCAATTAAAAGTCTTAACTGGTGCGTATATAAGCATTAAGTAGCTTACTGGTATCAGAATGGTCATTTGTGTCAGGCTTCATACAGAGCTGATAGCAAATGCTGATTCTGAATTATTGTAAATAATTTTGATTTAAAATTTGTATTTTTGTGTAATATAAATTAAATATTTAACTTTTGGGGGATGGGGATGAAGGCGGAAATGGGAATACTTTTACTTGATTCTGGAAAAAGGGCATTTTGCAGGGTCCAGCCAAAATTGAAAACATTAATATGCTAGCGACAACAATATTGTTGGTTGGTTGGGGTTTTTTTTGGTTGCTAAGAGTAAAAATACTCAGGCATAGCTATCCAAGTCATTGAATTGATTTAACTTTCCATACCAGTTTTTCCTTCCTCCATGTTCTATACTGGAATCGTTTTCTCTTGTTGTGGTTTAAAAACACATTCAGTTGGACTTTCCAGAATATTTGTGCAGAGTTACTTTTACCTAGGCTAGATTATGAATGCCTTTACAAATTTATGGAAATAGTTCTGATGTCAGGTGTTTTTGATTGTTGCAGGGTCAAAACTATTCAGCACTATGTTATCCTGTTTCTAAATTGAGAAACATCAAAACATAATGCAACTGCAAGTAAGTCAGGTAGCTTTCATGGCTTTACTTCCTCTGGAGCTTGAAAATTATAACTTAGGAGTGTTTTTTGCAGCCCTGCTTTTACATTGTATTGACTTGGCAGTGCTAGGTTAATGGTTGGGCTTGATGATCTTAAAGGTCTTTTCCAACCTAAACGATTCTATGATTCTGTGACTTGACTTTATAGTTTTCTATGTGTGTGTATGGGTGATTTTTTTTAACCTTTTTTTGTTTGCTAGTTATGGTTTCACAAAAGCATGTTTTCAGTCTTTTTAATTTTTTTTTTTTTTTAAATTTAATGCAAGCTATCAACCTTGTTTAGACTATTGGAAATGGAGGTAACAAAGGATTTCTAAAAAGCAGAAGATAAGCTAAGAGGTACTCTACATGTGCTGAAAGTGACTATAAGTACTTGCTGTTCTCAGGTGCTATGTTTTCCAGATGGAAATAGCTAAAGGAGAATATTTTAACTGTCTTCTAATATGTTCTCACCAAAGTCAAAGAAATAAACTATGTTGTCAATATTAGTTAAAATTATATACCCATATAAATATTCTCTGTGCTTAAGCTTGAGCAAATGGATTAATGCTTGCCAGGCTTTGGAAACTGTTTTAGCTTTAGCATATTGAACCAAACTGTTTCCTTCTTGCTGGCTGTATAATTTTTAAGAATAGAAAATTCCAGTTTAGGGCAGCAATCAGATTCAGAGCAGAATGAAGTATGAGCTCTCGCTCCTTAAAGGCAGATTTTTGAGAACATTTATCCGAAATAGAAGTATGCCAGAATAGAATCTGGAGTAAGGAATTTTAAAATATGGAGTATGCTTTCTTGTACATGTGACTGGCTTATACAAAGTCTCTTTTCTTACCATCTGCATTATTTATCTGTATCTTACTATTGCAACACAGATGTGGCTGGACCCATATATATTATTTCTTCTTGGTTTTATTCTTTCTTTACTATTTTTCCACCTTTTTCTTTTTTTTTCCCCCAAAGTGGCTCTCCGCTGTCATGAATTTATGTAATAGTGTCTTCACAGGCTGTCAACAGGCAGAGGTTCATTCCCATTTTCTTCAGATATCTATGCTTCCAGCAGAAGTTAATTCTGATGTTCCACCTCAGAACAAGTAATTTAAAAGAAATTGCCATGATGAGCAGTATTTAAAAAAAAAAAAAAAAAAAAAAAAAAAAAAGGAAAGGGAAAAAAAAAAAACCACAAAGGGGAAAAAAAAAAGTCTCCTGGTAGCTCATGAAGAGGATGTGGTGACCTCACTTGTTTTGTGTACTTGTATGTAAGGATATTTTTATTGTGTTCTAGATGAAAACACTACTGCACCAATCTTTCTGTAGATGGACTGAACCTTGTGTTGTTGTAGTGAAGAGAAAAAGCCCTATTTTTTTCCTTGCTGTCTCACTTGGGGTGGAAGAGGGAGGGAGTAGGGAACACTGACTGGACAACAAAGAGAATTAAGCCTGCTCTGGTGACTTGTTTTCAAGGATAACCTTTTTTGAAAAGTCAGAGAACTTGGAATGGGCATAAAACTTCTTTTTTTTTTTTTTTTTAGACAAAACAATAGGAAATGAAATATTTAGGGGCTTTCCCTTTCTCTAAGTTCTCATGTTCCTGCAATTGAAAAAAAAGAAACATGAAAATGGAAAGACCACCTAGAAACTATATCAAAGACTCTTCCAGCAACTTTCCCTTTTCTTCTCCTACTATACTTGCTAATAAACCCTGGCTACAAGGTAGCCTTTTTGACCTCTGAGGTAGATTACCTATGCAACCTGTAATACTCTACATGAATCCATTCTTAAAGACAATTTTGAAAGGGTTAGATGTTGAGAGTTAAAATTGTTGCTTTCTGATCACATGGGGGATTTGGGGGGGGGTGGTTTTTTTTGGTGGTTGAAGTGCTTGTGTTACCTTTAGCAGAGATATAAGAGAGCACAGCATCATGATCTCATTTTAGAAGCTTCAGCTTTCCCTAGGCTTTGCTATATGGCGTAAGCTACCTTAATTCACAAGGCCATGAAGTTGTAAATGTTGAAAATTTTTGCAGTGTTTCGGTGTCAGAGCTGATGTGAATCTTGCTACCTTCTTTTTGGAAATTGTGGAGACTAAGCAGAACTGAAGCTAGAATGACCTGGTACTAGAAGCCTGTCACTAGTGCCCTATTTAGGCTCCACGTGCCCACCTATCCCTTCACACCCCCACCATGACCCCCAAATCTAGTGTCTTTCCAGAGTTTCATTTCACGTAATACTTCCAGACCATTAAAAGCTGTTGTAGCTCTGGGTTTGAGTGAGCCCAGAGCTACTCGTTCACAGAAAAAATATAAATGGAACCAACGGCCTTACTATTTGTGGTTAAAAAAGATTAAAAGCTGCAACATCCATTTTTCCAAAAAAAAGAAAAACAAACAAAAACAACCCAACAAAAAAACACCCTAGTAATCCTCTTTGTGGGAGCGTATGAGTGATAAATCATGCAGTGGATGGGAAATACAAGTAGCACTGATAAGGAAATGCGCGTTCTTCATAGGCTGCATTTCTGTTTGGAAAAAAATACTTTTTCTACTTTTAATATAAATTAAGCCATAAGAGTTTCATGCTGTGGGAAGGGAATGAAAGGGATCACTTTAAGAGATTATATTGATATGTATTGTCACTTCTGCTGGGAAATGTCTATTGCTGCCAATGCTTTGGTGAATCTTTTTTTAAAAAAAAAACCATGGAATTTGGAAAAAAAAAAAAAAAAAGAAAAAAAGGGGCTAGTTCTTGGCTATATTTACTAGTTTTGTAGTAACGTTTTGCTGGCCCGTTTGTCTTTTCCTCTCCTTTTTCTACTCTCATAGTCTAATTTCTATCTTTCCTTCTAATGTCTCTGAAAATATTAGCTTGTCTGCTCAGTAGGGGTCGGTGTATGTGTGTCTTCCTTTTTACAGAAACGCACTACTGTGTTAAGTATTTGGCTGGGAAATGGGATGCTGCAGCTTTAAGAGCATTTTTTTCAATTCATAACAGTATTTCCCATCCTCTTTTGCCTGCAGGCAGGGAAAGTGTATGTACAGTATTTATTTTGTTTCGATTTTACTTTAAATTTGTAAGTTTCTATAAGTAGTTCACATTGATTATTCTAGGGGAGGATAAGTGGCTTTGTTTAAATTTGTATTTGATATTCATAGTTTCCACTTTCTGTACTTTAAAATACTGAAATTAAAAAATTGTATTGCTTATGTTTTGATTTTAGCACTCTAAGGCGTTTAATTTCTTCAGACTTATGCTCATTTGCTTCGGTGTAAATACAGAAAACTGTACAGAATATCGTGAGGAGAAAAATGCTTTTCTAGGTCCAATCTCTGTGCCCTTTACTTGTCGCATTTTTAAGAAGAAATTTTCTGGAGAAATGTGAGAGGGAATATTCTCATACTGTGTTTTTTTATTTTTCAAAGTGCAAATCTCATTTCAATCCAAGTATATTGTATGGCAACTAAATGCATTTTGTGAAGATGTGTATATTCTTTTTGAATCCTAATATAAAAGGGAGGTGGAAGTGTTTGTGATCCTTTGTATTAGCAGATCTAGAACTGTAAGAAGGGTATTTTCATGTTCTTGCTCTTGGTTTTTGTTCAGGTTTGTCTCATGCTACTGATGACTGACTCATCTCTTTATTTCTTTCCCCCCCTTTAAATGTCTGCAGTTTGTGGAAGAAGAGATTTCTCTTTCACACTTCCGTGTACTTTGTCATACTTGATTTTATCCTGGATGACTTCTCTGCAGATTTCTTCCACCACATGTCATCTTCTGGTTTACACTTGTCAGTGCTCCCTATTTTGACTGCATATGGCAGTACAGTGTTTGCATGCGGGTACTCTGCTTGGGGGCGATGGAACCATTACCGTGTTGCACTCCAACTTCGTGTAATGCATTTTCTCCTGCAAACAGTGCTCCGTGCTACTGCACTGCTTCAGTGCTGCGATGGACAGATGCTTAGATTCCAGTGATGGTCATTTTATGAGAGCCTTAGATAAATGATGCAGCAATGGCATTGGAAGAACCAGATGGCAAAAGATGTTTGATTTGAGCATCCTCTGCAGCTGCTCAAGTTTACTTCTTAGCCTGGCTTTTAGTTTACAGAGAATCTATGGCTGACTATAACGAGTAGGAGTTCTGTTCATGGACCAGAACTTCATTGTGCCAGGTGCTTTACAGACAAAGAACAAGAATGCTGACCTCATCAAACCATGTGCTTCTTAAGTATAACATTGAAATAGTTTTAAAAAACCCAACAAACTAGTAAGTTCTGTGGCGTAAATTTTAAAACAAGGTAATGTTGTAGATTTTGGGGGCAGAAATTTCTTTGCTGTTTCAAAAACAAGCTTCATTTGAGTGGGGTAAGAAATAATGAGGAAAAAAAATCATGATTTAAGTACAGGGGATGAAGATTGAATATTTGTATGTCTAGAAATAAGTTCCTGCTGCGTTTTGACATGCCTCTACATATTTTGAATTGATGTGTTAAAACCGATTTTAAATTTGGTTAGCCAAAGATTTGCCAAAGATCTGAAAGAGAGCTGTTTGTCTATCAGAGCAACCACGTATTTTGAAAAAGTCTTGATCACTGTGATTGATGAAGAACAATGCCACAACCTATGCATTTCCATCAGACAGACTTACCTGGATTTATCACACTGAACTTGCTGCTCATACTGATGTTTTCGTCTTAAAGTGAAAGACTTAACAGAGCGCCTCAGTAGGCCACAAATACAAGTTTCATACCCATATAAAAACCTATATAAGCACCTTTACTATTTGTCCTTTTGCTTTTGCCAGCTATGCTCCAGAGCTTTTCTCTGTGACTGCTGTTTGGTGGATAATAGGTAGGATAATACACTGGAAAATATGAGAAATATCTCAAAGTGCTGCTTTAAATGCTACTGGATAGCCTTCAGCACCTGGAGCCATATTTCCATTAAAAGTGACAGTTTCTGGGTTTCTGCCTTTCTGTCTGGGGAGGATGGGGAAATACTTACCTGGATTGTTCTTTCGTAACGGACAGGTGGATTTTAAAGATTTCAAGGCTACCAAATATGGCAAAAGAGTTGAATTTCTAAAGTCAGGGAATGGGCAAGACACCCTTCTTGGTATCTGAAGACTAAAGTTGTTACTGGGGTTGTTTTTTGTTTTGGTTTGTTTTTTTTTAAATCAACAGTATTCTACTGCATTTGAGGTAGAGTACCCCCTTGTGAAGTGCCTACAAATTTGGGTTTGTGTATGTTTAGTGAAGTTCAGCTATTTCTCTAGAGGGTTTGTCATGACCTGCTTAAGTTGTGAAGCTGTTGTGGTGGTGGCTCATTAGTTAACACATGCAACCAAACCTTTTCTTGTTTTGTTTAGATGTAACTTTGGATTCATGATGGAAACCTGAGTAATAGAATGAATATGGTGAAGTCAATCATACTGAGTGTTGGTTTCTATAGAAAATTTTTTTTCTTTGTGTAAAAGTATTTCTCCTGGGAGCCCTTGAAATTATGCTTTTACTGCTGGTAAGTAATGTCAACTGTCTCAAGCCAAAAGTTATTGAGGACTGAAACTGTAAAACCAGAACGGTATTGTTACTCATTCTGATACAAGCAGGAATTTTAAAGGCCTTTGTTTCTACAGCGGTCAATGACCCGATTTTACCTGCAGAAGAAATAGCTGGTGATCAAGACAGTGAATAAAGTCTGTCATTGCCAGAGCTCATAGTACTCCACCTAACAGCCGGCTAATAGGACAGTTTGCTTTGTCTAGACTAAGGTCTGACTTCTCTGAAGCCAAATATATTCAGTCTTTAGAATAAGTACTGCAAATTTTTAAAGAATTGTGTTTGGCTTAATAGATCTATTTATCTGTACTGTTCCTGCTGTATTTGCTTTGGTCTTGGAAAAAATACTCTACTTTGGAACATATAAGTCAACTAAAAGAACAGTATACAAAGAGTCTGCTTGTTTGTGATGCTTTGCCCCAAAGTTTATTTCTCAGAAGAAATGTTTTATTTGTTGCAATGAGTGTGAGTAAAGTTCCCGCTCATACCTGGAGAATGTGATATTTATCTGGAAGAAATATTTGCCCTTGAGTCATACACCTTGGTGGTAAGTCATAAAGATCCAAGTCAACTTTTTGTTCTGGTAAAACTAAAAGCCAACAAAACTCTAGGAACTGCTACTTTGGTCTCCTGAAATAGGATCTGGGCTGTGGAAATGCGGTTTAACTAGGCAGCTTTTTCAGGCTAGTATTAATTTGAAAAATACTAAATAATGTCCTTTGTTCTTACTTAAGTTGTTGTTTTCTAGTTAGAGAGGTTTTGCTTTTTTACAAAAGATGTTTGAATAGATCCATTACAGCTCTGGCCCAGTAAGGATTTTCCTGTGCTCGGCCAGCACTCGTAGAAATTGTTTTGAGTTCCATCGTGTGATGGTTACTGAACAGAGTAGGTTACTGAACGTTCCCGTGTGGTTAAAGTGCTTCTTCTCAAGAGGCAGCTAACCTCTGTGTTCCCACCGAGTTACACCTACTGAAGAAGGAGAGCGTTCAAAGAGTGTATTTACCATGCCAGCTGTCCTAAAAGTGATGTCAGAACTGGGTGGCTCAGGTGAGGTTAGCGTCGAGAGGAACGCGTTTGCTTCCACGTCTGTCCGTATTCAGCCCAGGTCTGCTGGGAGGGGGGAGAAGAAGAATGTGCGAGCTGTGCAGTGCGGTACCGCAAAATGAGCTGATGGTAGGCCAGAGGCTGCTGGACAGCTGTGCCTGTCATAAAACTGAGCACCACAAGCGATGCTGAATTGCCGTAGTCTTAGGAGGGAGACCAAGCATTAAATGGGACGTGGCATCTGAATGATCTCTTTCTCCCCGGGCCTTTCCAGCGGCTCAGAGAAGAGGCGTTAGTGAGATGCTTTGGGAAAATGCAAAAACATGGTGTAACATACCTCTTCTGTGGCTGCACGAAATTATTTTAGGCACTGGTTCTGTTGATCCATTTTCTTCAATATTAAGAGAATTTAACTTAAAGAAGGAGTTCAGTTTGCACAGAAAGAGATTTCATGTTACACATCCCACAGTTACCTGAAGAGTGGGGTTCGTAAGGGGAAGTGACACATATTAGACCAACTGGCATATTTGGAGGGTGGGAAATACGTGTGATGTTCAGTGCTCATGGTTCAGATTTGGGATATTTCCTTTCCCACAAACCTCACCTTGCTTATGTACTCACAACACGGGGCCACTGCTATGAACTGGTAACTTATAGACTGTTTTCAATAATGTTGCCATTAGTAGCTTTCTTATTTTAAAGTACATTTTAAATAGCACTTACTATAGTAATTGAGGAGAAAAATGATATCGTTTGGATGGATTGAATGCATAATATATGTAGTGTCTAGGAGATGTAGGAATAAGGCAGAATTTCCTGAGGTGAATGTGTTCAGTAAATTAAAAAACCCAGCAACTTCAAAAAGAGGACCGTTCATAAGATTACAAAACTCAGAGTCAGAAATGCTTTAGCAAGCTGCAGGATCTATGTATGTATTTTTTTACTATACTCAAACTGACTTCAGCCATGGCAGGTACAATGTGGGGGGGGGGTTGTGTGTGTGTGTGTATACACACAAACACACATATATACAAATATTTTATATTTATTTATTCTGTCCTATGTTTTCTGTTACCTCCAATTTCAAGGAATTTTAAACAATGTAGAATGTCAGCTACCAAACTCCAATAACAGCATTTTTACCATAACTATGGTGAAAGGAATGTCTTTACTAATCCTTCTATTACACATTTTAATTGACAACAAAATAGTGCTGTCAGTACTCTTAAATACTATATTTAAATTCTTTTCCACTTGGTGGGGACATTGAGAGATTTCTAATTTTTTTCTGCACTGATGCTAACTCTCACTGTATTTTACAGTTCATGCCTTGAAGAAAAACCTGAATATCGTTCCGTGCCAGACTGTTGTGGTTCACTGAAAATGACTCAAAAAGATTGGAAACAACACAAAAAGAAATCTCTGATCTGTTAAATGTTCTGTGGAGCCTGTACTTCACTGAAGCACTAAAGCCCAGGTTATAGTATAACTTGAGATCTTGAAGATACTATGTTGATTAATCAGCTCAGAACGTACATGGTGGTAGAAAATAGAAGGGAAACTGTATGTATAAAAATGAGGTAATTTTTTTCTTAATTAGCTGCAGGAATGCTAGATTTTTATCATGGTATACTTTAAGCAGCCAAACACTTTTGCAGCAGCTGTTTCACTTGCATGAAGGAGTTACACTGAATAGGCTTAATACCTGAAGTACTTACGCTGTCAGGTGATAGAAATGGCTGCAAGTAATAGGGCCAAAATAGGGTTGATTTCTGGCAAGAAGCGCCAAGGTTTTCTAGGGAAGAACCTGCTTAGATTTGCACACCATGGCTACAGTCCTATCCTTAATTTCTAACCAGTTCAGCTGCTGAACCCGCGTACGCTGATTTAATGAGGTCTAAATTGGTGCCTCAGCTGATGCAGTGACTTATCTTTAAATATGTACCTGTGCTTCTGAGGGGTTTTGGGTGGTGCTGCAGTTCGCTCTTTGTGGATCCCTGGTCAAGACTTCTGGTGATTCAGAGCTCCCAGTGCTCTCCTGGGAAAAAAACCCAGTTGTCTGGGGTGCTTCCCAGTCCAGCCTGCTGTGGGAAGGAGACAGGGCGATCCTCTCTGCGGCCTGGGCGCCGCTTTCTCCTACGCAGGAACTCATTTAACGGGGAGGCTTTGGGTTGTGCTGCTGTATCTTAACCTTTGTCTTGCAAACGTGGCGAGAGCCTCTGGGGTGTACTGGTGAGGGGAGGGAGCAGCAAGGGTCGGAGTAATCGGCTCCTCAGCAGAGGAACCCGTGCCCTTCAGGAGACTGAAGCAGCAGTCTGCAGACATCACCGACGCGCCTGCAAAAGGCAGAAGGGATTTCTTCCGTTTCGACTGGTTGACGTGCCAGCTCCTGCGGGGCCGTTCTTTTTCACCTCTTTCCTCATGTATTCAATCCCTGCCAGCCCATGTGGTGAAGAGCATGGAAGTGGTGGGACCCCAAAAGATGGACATCACTGCTTTCCCCTGTGTGTTGGGAGCGGTTGGACTAGATGGTCTCCAGAGGTCCCTTCCAGCCCCCACTATTCTGTGATTCTGTGAAGCAGTAGCCAGACTGAGATCTGACCAGTCTCACCAGGGTCTCCTTAGAGGAAGGCTCCCATCCCCAGCCACTTGCCCACTGGGGACTGCTTCCAGACGGGGAAGGGTGGTTCTGTGCGTCCCTGGATCGGTGGCCTCCCTGTCCTTTGTGTGGATGTCGGGTTTGGAGAGGTTAAGCACGTTTCTGTGATAAACAGGACAGAAAACAATATGGAAGTATCCAACTGATACCTGGAATGGTGAACTTTCTTATAAATGCAACCCCTGGGGTCAGCTTGAGTTAGAGTATTTTGAAGCATTATTTAAATCTTACTCTTCCAAATCAGTCTTTCACTCACGCTATTGGCATTGTATGAAGCGAACCTCTCCGTTTTGCAATTTTGGAAAAGCTTTTTCTAAACCATTGTCATTTTGCTGTATTTCATGACTCCATCATTGCTTTGAATGAAATTGAGTGGCATGTAGCTTTGTCCAATGTTTCAGTCACCTCATCATATAGCAGCTTAGCCTGGAAAGCCGTGTTATCACTGCAGCACTGAATCATCAGTGTTTCAGTCAGTGCAGTAACAGGACGGAAGGAGGTTGAACAGGCACATTTCCTGTTCTATAAAACCATCTAAACCACCAAGCATCTAAACCACGTGACCTCTTTGAGAATTGTTGAAGATCTCTGAATCTCTCTGCTTGAATTTCTTTATCAGTTGCCAGGAAGATTGGACTATAATGGACCCAGATTCTGGCTGGGTTTGCAAAGGATCTAAGCTGGAGGATACTTAGTGATTTTTAAATTTTTTTTTTTTTTTTTTTTGGTCCATTTCACTACTTTCTTATATTTAGGCTGTATTCTGTTGCAACCAAGCTTGATGCAAGTTAAAGAGTGCAAGTCTGAAAAATCTTAAATGGATTATTTCTTTAGATCTTTAGTTTTTGTAGCTGAAGCCTACAAAATCTTATTGGGCATTTTAGGGAGCTATGTTGATTTTTATTTTTTTCTCCACTGAATTTTTTGGCTATATGTTGCAACATTTCTGCATTGAAGTATTTAGTCCTTTTCACTGATATAATTCTCATATGTAAGCTAAGATATCGCTGGCCTTCCACTTCTACATTTTTCAAACTCTCCAAATCTTTGAGGGCATTTCTGGGTGCAACTGTTGCTAGCTGATTTTCCCGTCTCCTCAAACAGTATTGATATCTTAAGGTGCTAATTAACAATGCAGTGCGAGCCCAAAGGTTGCCATACCTGTGAACAGCTGATAAAATTCAACAGCCCAAAGGGCTTTCAAATCAACACCATTAAGTTCATCGTCAATAACATCAATAGCTGGGAAATTAAAAAGGCCTAAGAGTAAAATTTGGAAAAAGCAGCTTTTCTCTCTTGGAGACGTTATGGCAAGGGACTTACAGATCACTTTCAAACATAGGACCTGCATCACTATTAGTACGTAAGGTATCTTAGGGGTGTGCAGAAGAAAAGGTGCCTATTTGTGTGCGTGTGTGCAGCTCATTTAATCCGTGCTTTTCCCAGAAGAAGTGGGGATTGGCCGCTGGGGCAAATACTGCCTACACAAGAACGCAGCCTGACACAGGGCCAGGCTGTGCCTCTGCTCTCGGGTGTAATCCATTTCGCTCTCTCTGTGTGACGGTACCTGAGCTGGCTAGGTTTTGGAAGCCCATGATCTGCACTTCTTATGCTGAATAAGAGACTGTGATTATGTAGAAGCAGGAAAGGAAAGAAGGAAGGGATGCTGAAGGTAGTGGGGAAAATGGATCCTCTGATGTTACGTAGATCAGCTATTGTACAATTCCATGCCAAGTCATCAGAAGGATATTCTGGATAAAACGTTTCTAAAATGAGCCTTTCTAATGCAAGATGTTGGGTTTAATAGTTCTGACATGAGGCATTTTGGCTACGTACGGAAAATGGGCAGCATTAACAAAGGCTTCTAGCCCACCCTGAGGAAAGCGTCTGATGCCCTGTTCTGAAAATTTCAGTGTGTCAAGTCAGTTTTTGACAGCAAGGCTCTGAGCAGAGGCAGATCTGACACCACGATTTTGTTTCTGCTGCCTGGCTAGCAGAGTGTGTATAAAGTATTCATATAAATTCATTTATTCATATATTTGCATATTCATAATTTATATAACTTCATTTATAAAGGTGCTACAGAATCACAGATCAGAAGATACTCTGCAATGCTGTAATACCACATACTAACGGCCAGCTAGAAGGGGAGTGGAGACCATTGCTAGTGACAGTCTTCCCAAAAACTCTTGTGTTGTTTTCTTTCCCACCTTTTGTTTCGCTGAGGTGTTACTGCTTGTTCTTTGTAATGTAACCTTTTTGGGACAGCAGCTGTTGGATGGTAGATGCTTGTGCAGTGCCTAACAAACTGATTTGGTAATGCCTTGAGCCAGGATTATTTATAATTTAGCTTTCTGTAATATTTTTACCCACGCTATTTGAGTAGAATAGAATTTCCCATTCTATCCCAGTCTCAGAAAATGATATGGATAACTCTTTCCTTCTTCCTGCCCTGCAGACTCAGCATGGAGAAGGTTGTCTTGAACAGGCGTAAGTAGTTAGGAAGGATGTATTTCTTCCGCTGTGGGTCATACAAAGGAGTCGGATCTGCAGCAAACAAAATTTTCTTCTGCTAGGAAGAAAATGTAAAACTCTTGATTTTTATTGACAAACATCAACGCGAGGGGTAAGAATGTGTTCATTCCCTTTAGCCACATCTGCAAGCAGTGAGGAATGAAAGCCTTTACATCACTCTCAGAATATACGGTTTATTTTCTGTTTCCATTTTAAAATGTCTTTCTTGAGCACAGAAGAAAAGAAGAGAAAAGTGTCCAAAAGCTGCGTTTTTATTTTTGAGCTCTACACGCAGGGGAAGCTAATGCAATATTAATGACCACCAGGAGGAGCTCACGATACAGCCTGCAGCGTTAGCGTCCTCTAAGCTTGCCGGAATTTCACCAAAGAAGGAACTTTAACTCGAAGCACGGTGCGGGCAGCTGTCCCCTTGAAGCTGTCAGGGCTGGCATTTGCCATAGGAATGCACGAAATAAAACTGCATCTGGAAAAGGCAAAGCGACCCAAAACAGAGGGCAGGTGGGACAACTTGCCATGGGCATATGCTGGGAGGTTAGAGAACGTGCTGATCCATCATACTGCGAACGGCCTCGTTTATACAGGGAATCCCGGCCTCAAAAGTTAACTTCTGAAATCTCTGTTTTTCCCTTGGTAAAAAAGTAAGCCGAGGTGGCATAAAGACGAGCTGGCACCCAGAAGGGGGGAGTGTTCACGTGATACAGTGCTTTTTAAAGTTTTAGTAAAGCTCTTTACAGGCGGGTCAGTAACTGCACTCCGCTGGCTGATGTGAATGTTCCCAGCTATCCAAGGGCAGCAGAACAAATTTGTAAGTAAAAGGCTGGTAGTTTTTATTGCGGAAGAAATGCTTGATTTCAGAAAGCACAGGTCTTCACCTTGCAGCTGCTAAGTTTCCTCTGTCCAGGACAAAGCGGGACAGAGCCACCAGCATTGAAATGGCTGAGGAAATGATTTTAACTTTCTGCAAAACTCCGGGGTGAATGAGAAGAACCCACTGTCTGTCACATCTGTTCTGCTCTCTGTCTATTTTTGCACTCATTTTAAAATCCAGTATTTAACATTGCCTCAAGACTAACCAGTTCCCATTTCCCTGAGGCAAGAGACTAACGTCTGTAACCCAGTGACTGTGGGCACCTTTCTTCTTGCTAAAATAAATTAATACTGAACAGAGTCCTTTTATCGTGGCCATGTTCTTATCAGACCATCTCCCTTTATATTCCTTCCTTCCCCAGCCATTGTGGAAACAGACATCCTGCCCAAGGCATTGATATCCACAATCTGCTGCTTCTTCTATGGAGCCTCTGGATTTTTGCCAATGGCCCCTTGAGATGGTCCCAGATGTGATTTGCTTTTTCTGTGCTACCCTGAAAATATCCGGTAAAAACAAAGGGCTGCACTCACCACAGTTACCGCTTCGGAGGCCAGCACTTCCTCTGCTGTCAGAGATGTACAGTGGGAGAAGTTAGTCATGATGCACCCCAGAGAAACCATGACTAAAATGGCAGGGTCACAGTCAAAGGGATATTCCTACAAGAGAATAAAGCCGATCTTTTCATTGCATCTCTCAGCTGGTCCTTGGGTTTACCTCCAGTTCCCATGAACCCAGGAGATGGGTAGGGGATGTCTTTCCCACAGCGTTCTTCTGCAGGGAAACGCAGATTCCTTGCACCTACGTCCTGTGTGAAAAGAGATTAGCTTTTGATACTGCTTTTCTTCAGGGGAAAAAATGCAAAAAATTCTATTTTTATTTCAAAGTAACTTGGACTTGAATGGCAAAACAGTCAATGCCTTAAAATAAAACCAAAATGTTTTTTGACTGACTCAACTTTTTTGGGAGAAGGCTGGGGGAGAGAGAGGGAAGTGGAAATACCAACTCATGGCAGTTTTTGTGGCTTGGGTTTGTGGGGGTTTTGTGCTACTTTGGTAGGCTTGGAAATTTTAAGTAGCCCTGTCTTATCAGAAGTGTTTGTGCATGCAATAAAACATTCAGAAGGGTCTTAGTCCGTTCATTAATTTTTAGGCATTTACTCATTGACAGAGGACAGGTGAGAATCCAGTGTGATTTCTTGTGCTTGTTGGTTAAAGGCTTTACTTCAGTGTCACAGCAAAGAAAATCTTCAAATGTCCCTCTGTTGGGATCCATCTTTCAGCCTGTCTGCCACTAAAATGAAGAGATTGGAGGAAAGTGAAAAGAAGAGAAAAGATGGATCCCAATGAAATCCACACAGATCGTGCCTCAGCTGCTCTAGACAGCCATGTGTTGTTTAGCTGAGCTGAGGAATTGTTACCATTGAAGGCACTTTATTGCTACTTTAAACTAGGAAAAACCTCTGCTCTGCAACTTATTTTCCTAGCAGAAAGTAATTCCAGAAAGTTGATGTTGCACTTGTCCCTTGGAGTCTGCAGTGTCTTTTGGAACAACGTTCATGCGGAACCTGAAATGAATACAGCTTTTCAGGACTGCGGCTGCTTAGGTTATTCTCCGCCACGTCTCCTCACGGGCCTGCAGGTAAATCCAGCCAGCTTTCTGGGATCCAGCTCGTGGCTGTCCTCGGGGCCGTGCAGCAAGTCTGTGTCGTGTCAGGGATGAGCGGGCGTGTTCAATATGGCCTTCAAGTTTGTTTCCAGAAACTAAGGAGTGTAGCTCTGTGGCATCTGTTCTGTTAAATGTTGACTTTCTATCAATCAGCAGGGTTAGAGGTAAGGAACTTCCCTAGAAAAATCAGCTCGTGGGGATTTGCATGGCATTTCTATGTCTGGAGCACATTTGGGTTTTTTAGTCTGGTTTTTGTTTTTAAGTAAATTGGGACAGAGATGCCTTTTGAAGTGTCTCTTCGTACAAGGCAGAAACACCGCTTTGACAAAGCGTGAGGGCTGGTATTTAGTCCGTTGTATGCACGACTGATAAAGCAGAGTACCTTAGTGACTGATGATCTGAGATCCATTTTAAATGGTGTCTGCCTTTTTGTTCTTACTCTTCAGAAATATCCTGACCTTGCAGACTTACAGACAGGCTTTTCTTAACAAAACGTGCAATGTCAGCACCAGCCAGAGACATATCACCCTCTCTCTAAGCAAATGTCCTGAAATAAAAGACCGGAGGTGGCTTGTAAAGAGTCGGTGAACTTGAGTCCAAAGCATGATGAAAACTTTCATAGGAGAGGAAAATACAAGAACTAAATATGATGATCTCTGAAAAACTGGTGATAACGCCTAAATGGGTATGTAACCAAGAAGAATGTAAGTATATTCATACATTTCGAGGAATGGATGTGCATATAAAAAGCAGTGTATTGCAGTGCCATGTCGGAGAATATACATTTTCTAAAGCAGGAGCTGGAGTAAGTGAGGGTCGGTCGGTGGGCCACTAGGCTTTTTAGACCCTTAACTTGCCTTAATCCTTAAGCTTCCCTTCGGGCTGCTTTTTGTTTCCATATTTTGCCTTTTTGTTTTTCGTTCATTTGTTTGGCTGTTTGTTCCCTCGCCTGCTCTCTCTGGAACTTGCTGTTCTGGGATAGCTGGAGGGGGGATACCCCTGCTCCCTGCCTGCTGCTCGGGACGGGCTGTATCGGTCATCGGGTAGTGAGAAATTGTGTATTGTTTGTTTTATATATTCTATTATCCTTATATATATTATTATTATCATTATTAATATATTTTTATATTTTTACTTTGCTGTCCTGGTGAGCTGTTTTTATCTCAACCCGTGAGTTTTCCTTTCTCTCCGATTCTCCTCCCCACCCCAGTGGGGAGTGGGGGGAGTGAGCGAGCGGCCGCGTGGTATTGGGTTACAATTTGGGGTTAGACCACGACAGACAGGTAGAGGAGAGCCCTCATTGCCTGATGGGGTGAGTCTCGAAGGGCTGACCCACCTCTTGACGAATTCCTCCTTAGCCAGGCCCCTCTCATCGGCTTGTCTTCTTGGCGGCGGTTGCGGGTCTGGGATTGCTGCTGGCTGCACGAGGGGTAGCAGTACACGAGTCAGCGCGAAGCAGAGAGATGGCTCAGGGGCCTGGCAGTCCCCAGCTTCTGGGGCGCAAGTGTGTATGTGGCTTAGCCCAAGCAAACCAAGCCTTTGCATCTTGTCGTAACCAAATATTGTGAGGGGCGCTTTGCGACCCTGTGCTCTTCCTCCCTGCAAATGGTAGGAGAGGACATCTAGTGAACATCGGCGATGATTTTGTGTCTTCATAGAGCTGAACTCTGTGTGGGCCACCAGGTGCACTGTGCTCACAGAACTATTGATGATGCTGCATTTCTCTTTGTTCTGTTGTTTTGGAGACTTTAATACTAAAGGCAAGCATCAGTCTGATAACTGAGAACTGTGATCTCTTTATCCCATAGGAAAGAAAACAAATAGAATAGAATTGTTCTGGTTGGAAGAGACCTCCAAGATCATTGGGTCCAACCATTAACCTAGCATTACTAAGTCCCCCACTAAATCATATCCCTCAGGGCCTCATCTAAACATCTTTTGAATACCTCCAGGGATGGGGACTCCACCACCTCCCTGGGCAGCCTGTTCCAATGCCCGACAACCCTTTCGGTGAAGAAATTTTTACGAATATCCAATCTAAACCTCCCCTGGCGCAACTTGAGGCCATTTCCTCTTGTTCTGTCGTCTGTTACTAGGGAGAAGAGACCAACCCCCATCTCTCTACAACCTCCTTTCAGGTAGTTGTAGAGAGCAATAAGGTCTCCCCTCAGCCTCCTTTTCTCCAGGCTAAACATCCCCAGTTCCCTCAGCCGCTCCTCATAGGACTTGTGTTCTAGACCCTTCACCAGCCTTGTTGCCCTTCTTTGGACACGCTCCAGCACCTCAATGTCTTTCTTGTAGTGAGGGGCCCAAAACCGAACACAGTACTTGAGGTGCGGCCTCACCAGTGCCGAGTACAGGGGGACGATCGCTTCCCTACTCCTGCTGGCCGCACTATTTCTGATACAGGCCAGGATGCCGTTGGCCTTCTTGGCCACCTGGGCACACTGCTGGCTCATATTCAGCCGACTGTCAACCAACACCCCCAGGTCCTTTTCCGCCAGGCAGCTTTCCAGCCACTCCCCCGCAAGCCTGTAGCGTTGCCTGGGGTTGCTGTGTCTCAAGTGCAGGACCCGGCACTTGGCCTTGTTGAACCTCATAACCCTCAAATGGGCCCCCTCTGCCCATTTATTCCCGAGTACTTCTGCCAAGGCTTCAATGAGGAAACCAAGCGTGTGGGTGGGAGCTCTTGCCCCATCTTTCATACACTTATGTTTCCCCAAACCACAGCAAAGGAGAGATGTACTATTGCCTAGTGTCATAGAAGTAATGCTGTGCTGAAGACACCAAAAGCAGCTGACTGCAGAGCAGGGACCTCTGCCTGCATCCCCGGGTCCCCAGCTTGGCAACCTGATAGTTAGCTGTGGTTATTTCACTTCTAGGAAAGAGGCTGATGCTATTGACCCTCAGCTATTATTTGCCTAATGAAGTACAGGGAACCGAGGGGTGGGAGCTAGATGTGAGGATCTGTGGCTTGCTGTCTTTCCTCCCTCTCCTTCCCTGGAAGAGCTTTGCAAGAATGCCTCGGCACTGCCGGAACGCTAGTCCTGATGGCTGGTAGCAACATCCCCCCTGCGAGGGTGTCATATCCTGAAATGCTCTGTGTTGCTGTCTGCAGCCCTTGCAGATTGAAACCACACAGCTGGAGCCTTCCTGCCCGACAGAGGAGCTACGGTCTTAATACTCTAAGGACCTCTGCAGCAGGACAGTGTTTTGCCAGAAGCCCTCAGCCATTCGTTAATGGTTCTAGGCAGCCGCTTGCGTCTGGGGCACTGCCTGTGATGCTCAGCCTGGCTGTCACCTCGGCTTTGTGGCCCAAGCAGAGCATCCTGCCCAGTTTGACAGGCCTGTGCAGCTGGGAGCGTTGCACTTTAGCAGGCACCAGGAAGGTATGGCCCTGCCCATGTCCTGCCTGCCTCCTCCCCAGGGTGCCACAAGGGCTCGGCTGCGAGAGCCGGCTGACCTCAGCCTGCGCTGCCGGGCCAGGTGGGCTCTGCCAGAGCCGCCTGCTCCAGCAGCTATTGCCACTGAAGGCAGAGGGAGGCAGGTCATGTATCAAACAGATTTCTGGATAGCATGGGGTCTTTTTCTGTCAGAAAACCCAATTGAATTTGCAGATCGCAAAGAAAATGCCGTCTGCCTCATTAGTGAGCTGCAATCTGTTCCTTCTCTACCCCCCCAGTTATATTCCTCACCAGGGATTTATTGTTCCTTTTCAATCTGATGTCTTAATCTCCCATTCCCCCGTCTTTGCGCCTCTCGTTTCCCTTTCCAGAGCTGCTGCTCTTACTTTTGTCTCTCCTGCCCTCGCCAGCTGGAGCTGAGGCACTTGCATGGTGTTGCACTCAGAAGTGCCTTTAACTGCCCGCCACTGCCAGCAGCCAAAAGAGAGGAGATGCCCTGTAAACACGGCGAATGAAAATACTGCCACAAGGCTGCGCAGGTCCTGCCCTTTCCACGGCGGTCCTGTGGCCAGGCATTAAAAACACAAGCTGGCAGGCCCAGGCTCTGAGGTTTTCAGGGGACATCAAAATCTGGGGGGCCGTTGTAGCTGTGCTTGCCCCGAGATCTGTGTAAGACAACTCTCATCAAAGCAAAACAAGGGAGGACAATGTACATATTTGCATTGCTGTTGCGTGCACAGAGCTTGGCCAAGGTCCGTGCTATCTTCAAGCTCAACAAGTTCTTGCTCTGAAGAGCCTACAGCAAAGCAGGAAGAAAAATGGCCCTGGCTGCTTGCTTTGCAGAGATAAGTAGTTGGTGGCAGCTGAAAACGAAGCCCTTGGTGACAAGGCCATCTTTCCCTGCAGGTAGAAGCAGTCTGGGAGAAAGGACTGAGACATACTGCATTTGAAGAGCTCCCAGAAAAGCCTGACAATTACATATTTCGGGACATGTACCCTTATACCAATAACCTAAATATTTATGCCAAAGAAGGCCAGCGATGTGGTACGGCAGGGACATACTGTTTGCGCTCAAGTGCCAAATCTACACCCCTGCTTTGTGCTCCAATGTCTTCGGCGTGTGCTGTACAACAAGTCCTTTCTCTCCCAGATAGGGACGCGTTTCCTGTGGTTTGTCCTCCGGTGCCTATTTTTCAGCTTTTCCCGCCGAGGGGACACAAGCCTCCAGTGATGCCATCAGCTGGAAGTGAGCGAGCGGCCGCGGCGAGCCCGCCTCGCCCCAAGCTTGTCCGCGTTGGCTCCGCAGCCCCGGCGGCGCGTGCCAGGCGTTGTGCAGCTGCAGGGCTCGGCGCCAGCGGCGAGGTCTCTGCCTGCGCCGCAGAATGCCTGATTCAGCAGCAAAATCCCCGAGCTGCCTCCAAGCCCTCCTGGAAAAACTATCTGCAGGCATCCCGCTTGGGTGGGAACATCCAGTGCCGGACGTGCCTGCCAGCTCGCCTCGTCTGCTGCGCGGCGTGTGGCTCCCCGGGGACGGGGCAGCCCCCAAAGGCTTCACCTCGAGCGTCCCGGGCTCCTGGCTGCTTGAGGGCGTGAACAAAGCACAAGGGTTTGCGCTGTTGCTCTTTCCCTCCTCTCTTGCCCCGAAGGTCTAACCCGAAGCCCACTGAAATGTGTGGACAGACTCGCATTGGCTTTCCCATGTCTTGGGACTGAAATTGCTGCTTGCTTCTCTGTAAGCTGCACATCTGTAGCGTTCTGCTAGTGACTTTTAAAATGAGATTTCCTAGGATAAAACAACAAGAATATAGGGGAGGAGGGGGAAAAGAACACAATAAACCTTTTCCTTCATCTAAAACAGCAGTCGTTGGCTGAGGAGGGATGAGGTAGTTACAGGAATCGCCTGAACACAGCGGCCTGGTATCCTCTGTACCTGGCGCTGAGTGGCGACACGTTAAGTAGAAGCGGTTAAATGCATCTGGGATAATCTCTTAATACTGTTCCTACTGTCTTCTCTCCGTTGATATGCAGGATATGTTGTGTCTTCTTTCTGGAAGCGCTTTATGAAAGTACAATAAGAGGCTAGATGTGTTTTGCGTGGTCGCACAACGTATGGCAGATTGGTCTGGGGCTGAATGAAACACACTGTTTGATCTGGAATGGAAACTTCTTCCTGGCTTTTTGCACCAAACTTGTGTTAGGGTGCCTGGCAGGTGGCAGCCAAAGCGACACCAGGAGAGGAGAGAGCGGCTGTTTCATCACCTTGGCTGTGATGAGCGAGTCCAGCGAGCAACACTGACCGTGACCTCCCTTTCGTTTGTCCCTGTGCCTCTCCAGGGCTCAGCAGCACCGATGGGCCAGGTCAGCTGCAAGCAGGGGCCGTGCCTGGGTGGAAAGCGGCTGGCAGGGACCGGCAGCTCGCGCTGGTTGTGGCAAGGTCTAGGGATGCTCCGCATCACCGCTGGTTGAAAGCAAGCGCTCTTGGTGGCCCAGAGGTCCAATTCTGAACAGGGCTGAGGAGTATTCCTGACACCTAGTTAAATCATCCTGGATGATCGTGCTTCAGTCCCAAGCTTTGACAAGCGCAGAAGCCCAAACTGTGGCCAGAGGCCTTGTGTTCCTGAAAAACCCATCTTTGTGTGGCAGGGGAGGCCCATGGGATTCACTGGCACTGTGACAGGGAACGAGGGCTTGGCCTCGGCTCTGCAGTCACTCCCCTTGGAAATGTTTTTCCGTCTCTGGAAGCAGCGCCTCAGCTGGTGCAGATCGTGCTGGTCCCAGTGACATGTGGAGACTGTTACATGCTTACATCAATCACAGCATGCCAGTTTATTTTCTTTCTCCTTAGCTGTTTTGCAATGCCTTCCCAATTCAATTGCTAATATTTTTTATAATTATTTTTGAGCAGCTGCATCAGTCTGGAATTTGTACAGATGTCCTGAATTTTGCAATGTTCTCACTCGCACGGGGCACCTCTCACAAACCACTCGCTCCACGGAGAGGATCGGGCAAGCCAGACAGCATTGCTGACAGCGCCGCAGCCTCTGCCAGAGCAGTGATCTCCCTCAGGTAAACAGCCTCCTTGTCCCACCTCTGCCGGGTGAGCGGTAGTTGCCCTGCGCACAGTCCCCCTTGTTTTCCTCCCTGACGTGGCAATTCTGCTGGGGACAGAAACGAGCAGAGGTTTGAATTGCTGGTGCCTGCACAGCAAGTACCCCTAAGATGGAGCTGTGTGGAGAGGACGGGGGCTAAGGGTATTCTGGCCAGTATCGTTTTAAGGCACCCAGGAGAGGAACTGAATTCAGGTCTTTCACGTTCAGAGTGGCAGCTCCTTGGTGCTGGCCACAGTGACCCCAAATCCCAGTGCCTCATGCGGCTACGGCCCCATCCTGCAACGGAACGTCCTCCCTTCCTCTCTCCACGTGTCTGCTGTGTCCGTGCTGAGCCACAGTGACAAGGGAAAAAAACCACGTGGTGTTTATTCCTTTGAGCGGCCGGCAGTAGAGCCTTGCTGGGCTGCCCTGGCCTGGTGCTCAGTGCTGTGCGCAAAGGAAAGCTCCTTCTGAGACGCCCCACAGCGCTCGGATTTGTCTCTGGAGCAGGAGACGCAGTGACCTCTATTTCAACATGAATAATCGCAATTGTCGTTCCCGCCCCTCCAGTGATGCAGGTCTTTATTAGACCTGACTGGGGCCTGTAACCTCTGCTGGCCACAGGTTGTCCCGGCTGCCGGCATGCTGTGTGAAGTGCTGTTTGTATTTCCTTCTGTTCATGCTAACCTTACCTGCCACGAATGATGCAATCATGTGGACGAGAAGAGATCATAGGGAGGTTCAAAGTCCAGGATGGAAAAAGGAGAGAGAGGAAGAAAACAAAAAAACAAAAAGGAAAAAGGAAAAAAGGAAAAAAGACAGTGTTTCCAAAGCTAGAGGTCATTTGGGTGTGGGGTTCAGGGGACATCGGAGACATGCTGGAGCCCATGCTGGAGCCTCCAGGTCGGAGGGGAATATCCACTTGGTGCCTTTCACTTGCCTGTAGCAATCTGTGCTTAAGCCATCACAGCGCGCAGCTGTATTGAGTCCACTGACTTCAGGGAAACCTGAAATGAAGTGAGTCTGGGGGCTGGTGGAGCCCTGGTTGCTGGAGAGGGAGGGGTGGCAAGGACCATCACCAAAGGCACGTACAAGCTGACCTGTGCGGGGAGACACGAGGTTGAGCTCCTGCAGGTCTCAGGAGTGGTAGATATGGCTGTGAATGACAGCCATAAGTGGTGGCTTGGGACATTCAGGGTGGACACTGGGAGAAGCTTCTCCCCAGGAGGGTGGTGCAGCACTGGAACAGGTTACCTGGAGATGTCAGAGACTCTCTGACCTTGAGAGGTTTTAAGACTTGGCTAGACAAAGCCATAGCTGGTCTGAGCTAGTGTTGGCAACCCTCCTGCTTCTTATGGGAGGCAGGACCAGAGGCACCCAGAAGCCCTCCCCAGCAGATACTTCTATGACTGTACTTACATTAAAACCAAATAAACATGCCCTTGTGTTGACTTAACCTGCCCAGTGAGCATGTTGATCTGGTTTTGTTGACATGCTCATTCCTAGAATCTGATTCTCACTAAATATGAGTGAAAACAGGAGGCGGCCTGTATGTTACCTGAAAAAACATGCGAGTTGGGTTTTTTATTAGTTTCTGGTGCCATCCTTCAGGGGCTGGGAAAGCTGGCAGGGGCTGCACACCCATCCCTGTGATGACATGGTGCCAAACGTCACCCCGTAGCGAGCTCTATAGATGCAGTTACTGGGGTAAGACTCCTCCTGGTGATCAGGACCCTAATGGCCCTTCAGCGCATATTTCTGCTACATCTTTGCACTTCATCTTCTGCTGCAGGTAAAACGAGCTGCAGCTAGTGAGGGCTTGGGGAGCCCAGTGCCAGATGTTCATTCCCTCACCTCTTCTAAACCGTGAGACGTAATAATGTGTTTGTGCTTCGCTGCAAGCACAAAACAGGACCTTTGAGAGATTTGTGTGCGCAATTGGAGATGCTCCGTTCAGACGAGGGGTGAAAGCTCTGCCCAAGCTGCTCCCAGCAGGGAGCACGCTCCCCTCCCCTCCCATAACTGCCACCCTTAACCAAACCTTCTCCCACTCCCGTGTCCCGCCAAGACCCTTGTCTGGCAGCTGCCAGCACAGCCCGTACCCACGGCCGGGTGAGAGAGGCCCTGCAAGTGCTGGCAGGGATGAGCATAAGTCCCGTTTTCCTTCTGGCCGTGGGGTTTGCTGTCTTTTTACAAGGCACTGCTCCCTGTTACCTGGGACAGGCCACCAGAAACCCTGAACGTGCATTCCTGTGTTGTCTCACGGGGGATGAGGTAGTGGTTCTGGTCAGAGAAAACCCTCCTTGTCCCCCTTCCCTCCATCAGAAGTGTGGGGAATGGTGAGCAATTAATCTGAAACTCTGCGTAGTAAAATATAAATCCCCACAGCCTGAGCAATTTTGGATGAGAGCCAGAAAGGGTTAACAAGGAAACATGTTCCCTCCAGCATAATTGTATATTTGGCTTATATTTTAATAAATGAGTAACAGCTGAGCAGAGAGGCCAAGAGGAGAGAGTCCCCCCGCCCTGAGGTACGTTCAAGGCAGAGTTTGGGCTGCATGCGAGTCAGGTACTGGAGTGGGCATTTAGCACAAAACACTGAGGATTAACCATGAATTAGGCAGCTACGTAGACAGTGAGTAGCAATCAGAGCGAGTGCTAATGCAGGTGTGAAGGGTTGGGGTTTTTTTTTAATGTTTAAATTTTCTTTTGAATTCCCTGAAGGCAGGAAGAGAAGGAACAAAGCCAGGCACTCTGGTCGAGCCTTAGGGGAGCTGGAGGCCTGGGGTGATAAATCAACAGCGCTGCAGCGAGATTAAGGGGGAAACTAGTGTAATATATGAGGCAATATAGAAAGAGGAGTTTTGTTATTACAGTCAGCTCCGAAAGGATTCAGTTCCAGATGGTTAAAGCAGGGGTAGATCAGGAAGCCCCGTTAGATGGGGCCCGCCATCTGACAACATCTGACAATAGCAGAAGCAGAGGAGGGTTTCCTCTGCACCGAGAAAGGGTTTCGCCTGGAGAGAGCTGTTTCCATAGCAGGATAAAATAGTGCATTAGTGGAGAATTTCCTCTTTGTGAGGAAAGCTGGTGATAAGCGTGGCCATTTTGGCGTTTCCCTCCATCCAGGAAACGTGACTTGTTCTTGCAGAACATTTCTGGGAAGGCTTTGGGATTCGTTTGCTGCTCAAAAGCAAAGGCACCAGGTGGCTCTGAATGATGGTGCTGTCGGCCCAACATTGACGGGTATATTGGCCTTGATAAAGCCCCCCACCGTAGCAGCTCCACAGACCGACAGCCCCAGGGATGGGTGGCAGTTTAGCACCCGCTGCACATGATGGGGACCTGTGTTCCCCAGGGAGCGGCTTGAAGCTGTTAAACTTGTCTCTGATAAATCTCCAAGCAGTGGCTAAGAAGCGGTATCTTTAGCTCTCGGCCCAGGGCAAGAGGTAAAACAAAGACCTGGTTCATGGAGGAAATTTCTCCTGCAAGAGCGAGGGCAGGCGGGCGTTGGCACTGCCCAGCTCCATGTCAAAGGCAGGCTAACCCTCAGAACGCAGCGCTGATGCAGCGTGACAAATTGCTGGGAGGAGGGGGGATGTTTCTCTATTATGGGATTATTTTGTTTTAATTTGAAATGGTTAAGAAGAAATCTCATTTGGGGAAATTTTGGCTGTACTTTGCTACAACGTTAGTCTTCTCTGTTGGGTCTCTTCTGCTAGAAATGTTTAGATTTATTTTTGTTTGTGTTCTGTCTTACGCAGCTAAGAAAACAGTTTCAAATAGGACAAATTGTCTTGTTCCAGGGAGGAGGTCTGATCTGGAGAGTGAAAACAGCTTGCTACTTGGAGAGCTATCCACAAAAGAACAAAGCTCTAAGGACAGTTCCCTACACTGTGCCCCACAAGAGAGATTATAGAGCAAAGATGTTGGCCTCGGGAAGCACTACTATGTCAGACAGTCTCCTTGTTAAGTCACTTTTTTTCCTAGGACTTATGTGCCCCGGTGCCTGGTCCTCTGGGTGCTGCTCCTTTGTGTCCTTTGGGTAAGATGGGCAGGGAGGCAAGTGCCTGGGGTATTCCCTTCTCCTGCGTGTAAGAAAGGGGAATCATGTTAGTTCATTTCACAGGGATGCTGGTGCACCTTTCTGATAGTCTTTAATAGCTGGTGCTGTAGAAGAAGAGTTGAGTCTCTCTCAGTCATCAGGTGTGCGTCTCTCCCATATTTGTGTTTTGCATGTCACTGCCAACATGAAAGGAAGAAATGCTCATGAAAGAGCCAATGTTCCTGCACAACATTCGTGGAAAATCAGTTCTGGATGCACAGAAGTGTGAGTTTCTTGTGGCGGTTGGATGGAGAGTTACACTCGGATGCTTAGAAAAGCGAGGTGACCTCATATGATCTGTACATCTTGTGAAAATGAATCAGCGGTGCTATTATTAAAACATCACTTGTAATGGCTGCTTTGGCAGACTCGTCATAATAAAGAATTTTAAACTTGGTGTAGGATATAAATCCTGGTAAGAAGGAACTCTAAAAGCAACAGGAATTTTGCTGCTTGAAAACCAGACTCAGTTTAGTCCAATTTCTAGCCAAAGAGCCAAAGTGTCGATGCAATACTTTTAGGTTCTCAATTAAAAGGTCATCATCACATCATCAAGGGGTCCAGACTCACCACATCATCAGTCTGTTTTCCAGAAAAAGTCACTCTCGTCCAGAGGACGACTGGAAATGCCTAAATGAGATGATAAAAGTGGTGAGTGTGACCTGAGCCAAGAACCATTTTGCTGTCAAGGCTTAAAAAAATATTTTCATTAAGAAAGAAATGCTAGGAAATGGCAGTCTTTTGATAGACAACTCACAAGACTTAATTTGTCAAACTCTGTAGAAAGAGGAGCCAGTGGAAATTATTCTTACATTTACACCTAAGGCAATCACCCTGGATTTATTACTACATCTCAGGCTGCAAGCCTGAGTCTGATTTATTAACTACTGTCCCTTTCAGTTTCTTATCCAGGGTGGTAAACCAGCTGTAGAAAGCTGAAAAGAAGTTGAGCTGCATGTCTTGTCTTTTCAGCCTGTTTCTTGTGTTCATTTTGGTCTATAAACAAACATCTCTCAGGTCTCCTAAATAGATTTTCTGATCGAGTTCCCAGAACAGACCACCACCAGTCTCATTAAAGCTTATTTATGCTACTTTCACGCATGAATAAAAAAAAAAAACCCCATTCACTGCTGATTTTATTTAGTTAGATCCTGTGCCTTGTGGTGGACATTGAATTGGAGTGACATTTTTGGCAACAAAAAAAAAAAAAAAAAGAAAAAAAAAAAGTGGAACTGCGGAGAACAGTTTGATGCCTGCATCTTTTGCAGTATGAAAAGGAAGGGGTTAACCTGTTCTTGGCTGCATGGTATTGATTGAGGCCCAGGGAAAGAAAATACAGCTGTAAATAGTTAGGAGTATTCCCTAGTAGCTGGGGTTTTTTTGGAGGGGTAAGTCGTTGAACTGGGACTCTGGAGGTATGATCTGTTTCCCAGGGATGCCACCCGCTTCCTGCGTGATAGGAGGAGGAAGGTCACTAGTTGCTCTAGGTCTCAGCTCCCCAGCTGAGGATGATGCTCTCTCCCTCCTCTGCCTTTTCCAGCTTGCTTGTTTATACCGCTAGCTTTTCAGCAGAGTAACATCTGCTCTGCCTGTGTGCTGACCACGGTGGGTCCTGCTCTCAGCCGGGGCCTCTAGACACCCCTACGAGTAACAAATATGATTTTCCCTTTACGCTTGTCTCCTTCATCTCCATCCATGCTGCAGTGCCTGTGAGGTAAGATTAACAGTTGAAAATAAAACAAACAAGAAATCAGTAAAGGTGAAGAACAAGGCAGTAAAGATCTAGCAGGTGCGAAAAGTGGTGAAATGGGTTTATTTTTCTCCAGTCCTGCTGGCTGATGATCTCATGCAAAGGTACCTCATTTTGGAGCCTGTCCTTTTAAGTCAAAAGGGTGAACAAAAAGCAGCTTTGTGTGTTTCCTTTGTGCTAAGCACATTGTGAATATTCTTAAGCATTGCCACAAGGATTAACATCTCTGCATTTTAATGTGCCTGGTGCTGGAATGTAGCTGGAAAGCTGAGCAGGCAGGAATGGTCTCTCCAGGCGGTGGGCTCTCCTAGGTGTCTCTTTGAAGTGCTATTCAATAGCTTTCTGTTACTCTTTCTTTTTTTCCTCCCTCTTTCCGCTCCCCCCTCCCCGCCTTCAACAGCTTCTGGAACAGATCCTGATAGATTTCACATTTCTGAAATTTACTGGACTGGGCTGTTTTATCTCCAAATACTTTTGCATGGCCGTATTTTTTTAAAAAAAAAAAAAAAAAAAAAAAAAAAAAAAGCATGTGGACAGAAGTATGGAGTTTGGTATTTACTTTGGATCATTGACCTGGTCTGTAAATTTGATTTGATCTCTCCTTTTTTTGTTCCTCCCCTGTCTTTGTGTAATTTCAGAGACCACGAAGAGACACTGTCGTTTGCTGCTTCGGGATCCCAGCAAGAAATGAGAGTCTGATGGATTGTAAATGCACCTGCTTTGTTTAAACCCCAGCCAAACAGATAAGTGCCCTTTTAATTATCTCACAATAGCATTTTAGACATATCTGTGCACAAAACATCTCTCCAGTTCGGTTTCAATTCGCTGAGCCCTCTGCATTTTACCATTGCAAATGAATGCTCTGCGGTTCCCCTTTCGGCTGAGAAATACCAGATGATATCGGTATTTCACGTGAGCTAATTAATTAGCGTCTGAGGGAACCGCAGCTGACGGCTCGGGAAGATCCCGGGGGTCTTTCCCTGCCCCTCTGGAGCCGCCATCTCCAGCAGCCCCGTGAGGTTTTGGGACTTGGAGGAGCGGCTCTGCGGGACCAGACGAGGCTGATGTGACCCATCTGAGCCTGAGGAGTCCTCCGGGACTCGTTAGAGGTTTAATAACTAAACTTGGCTGTTTTGATTGAGAAGATGCTTGTGCAGGCTTGGCATGATCTCAGAGAAACCAGCGAACGCTGCTGGCAGGAGAGAGGGCTTTCTGCATGTGCTATTCATATGTGTGCGGAGAAAGTGGTAACCCCCGCTTCTTCCTGCTGGTTTCCAGGAGGGAAAATAGCTGGGGATGGGGGAGAGAAGCCCTTAGTTTATACAGGGCATCCAAAGAGGTTTTGTGAGGGAGTGGTAACAATAATTGTCCCCTCAAAGTTATGGGGACACTTATATCTGTGGATGGAAAATACAGATCATCAAGAAAACTTCTGGCTGCTTAGATCTGCTTCTATAGGTGACCGCTGCCTGCTCTTGGACACACCATTGCGATTATTAAATAATTTAAGAAATCCATAAAATATGGTCTCATGTATGGTGTAACTTTGCAATAGTATACAGCCATGAGGCTGGGGCAAATATTCACCACACCTGCAATTTACAGTGCTGGAATAATGAAAAAACCACTGAAGCCGAGTGTGTGAGCATCGGAGGGGGATGTGTGGCAGGAGGAGGGACAGGAGCCAAATTACTCCAGACCTGTCTTGTTGGCTCTCCCAGGGTTAATTAGCATTGTAAAATGTCTGCCTTGCTGTTCGGAAAACTACAAACAGGTTTGCTACAGCAAATCGGACTGTATTAACTGATGTGAATTCGTCTTACCTACCTAAGCAGCAGGTGAGTTTCTTGGTGAAGGTGCCAGCCTAGGACTGAGAGAGAGACTGGAGAGACAAGACGGTGAAGTAGGAGGTTACTGCGGCACGAGAGAACTGGATCTAGATCAACTCGTGTGATCCCTGGAGTGTCTGAAGTTCCCTCTTTTCTAAGAAAATCTCTTCACTCCTGCTGTTGTTACTGAGAAAGTTTCTGTATTAAATAGAAGAAACGACATGTCTGGTACTAATGACTACGCTCTCCCTTACAATTATAAACACTACTTGTTCTTGACTCTTCAATACTCTGACAGCAAAAAGACTTGACAGTATATTAAGAAACACTGATAAAACGAAGCCCTAGCGAGAAAATCAGAGTTTGTTCATTCAGCAAGGATGGATAGGAAGTTAGAAAAGCTTAAATTATCCATGTACCCCAATTAACAGAGCTCTTTGCTGCTTTAAAAAACAAAACAAAACAAAACGTTTTGAACCTCAGAGATCCTCAAAATCTTGATTATTAGGTTTGCAACTTGAAATCTGCTTTCTGCCAGCATGCTCATATCAATGTTCCCCCAAATTATGTCCCATTAAATTAACCCTAACCTGGCTAGTTCCAGTCTGGACATCAAAGTTGCATTTGGAAATCACATCCTGAAGCGTGGCATGCAACTTGTAATGCTCTGAGCTCCTTGGCAGAAGAGGCAGAAAACACTAACAGTCCCTCTCCAGAGCTGTACTGATGTGAGAGATGATGCTGAGTGTGTTATACGCACCTGTGGTTTGGTCGGTGCATCCAGCAGCTGAGGACAGATTCAAATAATCTTGACAAGTTTCTGCAAAAAATCTTGTCCAGAAAAGAACAGCCCCGAATCCCTAACTCCTTGTCTTACAGGTGAGCCTTGAGGACACTTGGGAGGCTGTAGCTCCTGAATGCATGAGCTTCCCCTGGGATTAGAAGAAGAGCCATGGGGAAGGACAAGAAAGAAGAGGAGGCCGTCTTTCTGAGGAAAAAGATAACTTTGCTGAGGGCTTTTTCGCTCCTCATCGGCAGCATGGTTGGCAGCGGCATCTTTATCTCCCCAAAAGGAGTACTGGAAAACTCCGGCAGCGTGGGTTTCTCCCTGGTTGTCTGGTTTGCCTGTGGGATCCTCTCAATGTTTGGTGAGTGGTGGTGAGCTTTGCCAGCCTTTGCTTAAGCACCTGGGAGGTGAGGGGAACCAGCACTTTTTTACGTATCAAAAATTGGGAGCAGAATAGACGAAAATTTCCCTGTTCCTACTTGCAACAGAAACAAACGTTTAACAAGCTGGGGTGGGTCAGCAGGAGTCTTTAGTTCAAATTATTCCCCCGTGGTGACTGAGAAAATCCCAGCGCTTACGGTCTGTGAATATGGAATTATGCGCGAGTCCCGGGCAGAGGAGTGACAATGACTGCCGGTGGAGGTAGCGTCGTCTCTGCCAGGAGAGCTGGGAGAAAATGAGGAGATTGGCTCTGTGAGGTGGAAGAGAGAGGCAGGCATCTAAAAGGCACTTGTGAGTACAAGCGCTACGCAGTGCTGTTCACAGACACTGTGGAAAGGGCAAGAAGTGACAGTCTTAACGTGCTGTAAGGGACCCCCTTTCTGTCTGTGAGGTTAGAGAAGCGCCAGAGCAGATCGCCCGGGAGCTGCAGGGTATCCACCAGCCAGAGGTGGGAGGGTCGGCGTCTGTCGGAAATGGTTTGGATACGTCTGATGCTGCCTTGGAGCAAGGAGACGGAGCAGATCAGTTCTGTGCGTTACCCTTGGCTCAGTTTCTGGCATTTAATGCTAGTCTTTTCTCGCAAAGGGTTGACTTTTTGATGCCAGTTTCATTCTAGCTCTTCTGAAATAATGTAGCTCTTAAAATTACAATGGATAAAATGTATGCCTTTTAGTTTCCTTCATTAACTGTATAAAAGCACCATCTCAGAAATGCTCTGAAGGTGCTGTTAGGAGAACTGCAAGATCTCTCAACTCGGGAGAAATCTGGTGTTTGTTTCAGTGGGTGACTTTAAAGTTGTTCTTCTGTCATAACTTAGAAAAAAAACACAAGAAAGGAGAAATACTCCATGTGGAAAAAACCACCTTGGCACCGTGACATGTACATGCAAGTTTAGAAATTGGGACATTCAATCGTTAATATGGCAACAATTGTGGTTCTTGCTCTTAGCATATGTGTACCAATATTTCACATTGTTGCATATGCTGTTAAGCACAAGTCTCCTTTACTGTACATGTGGGATGCAGCCTGTGTGTGGTTGTTTGGCAAATTATATACTTTTGCTTAAAGAAAATCTTAAAACATAATGTGAGCACGGTGTTTCTTTTAACTGAGCAGAGCAATAAATGATAACGCATGTGCTGGTCACGTAGCCCAAGCTCTGCTCTTGAAAAGGTTTCTCTCTCCGTTGCATCCTTTGATAGCCTCTTCTGGAAGGGCCTTGGGAGCCTCTTTATCAAGTTATTGTATTTTGTAGCCAAATCTGTTGGTTTGTTCTTCCCTTTTATCAGCTTGATGACCTCCCCTGATCATTTCTCTGACACTTTTTTTGCAGTACATTAAAAAGGTCTGCTTTCTTTCATGCTTTTTTTCTTTCAAGTATGGCATTTATATGAGTCCCATAGCATGAGTTCAGCAAAGCACTTAAACACACACTTGAAGCATGTAAAGAGACCCACTGGAATAAATGAGAGGAGGTGTCCGCCTGTGTTCAAGACTTTGAATAGGCATTCTGCACAAATTTGCCAACAGAGAAGCGGGGAAAATTGCAGTCCTCACCATGGGCACGACCTGAATATGGCACGATTGCCACGGGACTTGCAGGCATGGCTGTATCACCAGTGGGTTCCTCTGCTCTCTCCCTCCACAGCCGCCTGAGCTGGGCAAAGAAGTAGACAGCACAGCTAGAGATGGCCTTACCCCACAGGGTCACATCCCATCAGCTCTCAGCCCCATTGCAAGGAGAGTTGTGTTCAAAGCAGCGAAGTGTTTTATGATTTCTTTTGGTGAACAAAGGATGTTTAACCTAGCAAGTGAATCCAGCATAGGCAGGGCTTAAGATTCGTACTTAGACACGTTCAAATGGCACGATGAATTGCTCTATAGTGAAAACACAGATGGGATTTTCTTGGCACAGGCGGAGGCGTAAAGGTTTCTATCCGTTTGCCTGAAAGTTTTAAGCCGTCTTCTCCGGCACACCTCTCCCAGGGTTTCTCGTTGTGCCCCGGTGCAGGGGCAGGGAGGCGCAGAGGCGCTTGTGAAGGCGGGAGCCAGCAGTCCCCAGGTCTGTCGGTGCACGTGTATGGGAACGCTTGTATGAGAAGAGACTGGCCAAGCCTCTCAGGTGGACGTTCCCCTTGCTCTGCACCATCGGGGCCGTGTCTTCCTCTGGTGGCAGGGCTTCCCTCCGAGAGGAGATGCCCTTCCAGGTCCTCTGTCCGATGTCTTTGAATGAAGGAAGGGATTTATGTGAAGATGTAAGATAAGGAACGTGGTCCGTGATCAAAGATGTGATTGAAACGATCTGTTCAGCCACGGCCTGCCGGCTGAGGTGCTGTAACTGCCTTGTAAGCAGTGTTACGCCAGTCTAACTGCGAGGAGAAGTGAGAGAACCCAAACCTCCAGGACATTTTTCAAAGGAAACCTCTTATAGTTTCATGCAACATTTCTTTCACACACCTTTCCGCGTAACTTCCATGGAAAAGTTGTATCATTAACCAGAAAACAGAGAATTTCTTTCATTCTGACAGAAAAGTGAACTTACTTCAAAACTGAAGTACACAAAAATAGGGAAAAGAGTGGTTCTGCTTTTTCTTCCTCTAATTTCTTTCCCTTTTTCTTCCTCTAATTTGCTACTTATTTTAAATGGATTCATTCAATCCCTGAAAAGCTGTACAGAAAAGAGAAAATCCATGGGATGATTTACTCAGTTCATTTCTACCTGAACATTTCCAGGTGCCTTGTGTTATGCAGAGCTTGGAACAAGAATCACCAAGTCTGGAGGACATTATATCTACATTTTGGAGACACTAGGGCCTCTGCCAGGTTTCTTATTCCTGTGGGCAGAGTTTTTTGCTATCAGGTAAGAGATTTTGTTTGTTTGCCTTTCGCTGGATGCTGTGACGATTTAAAAACCCGAAAGTTACAGTGCCAGGTAACAGTCTAGGCAGTTTGTAAAGGAAAGAGTAGAAATAATCTGAACAACTTTTAAAGATTTTCAGTGATAAAAGGAAGAAGGCATAATGAGTAAATAGTTACACATGTTCAATGTGATCTCTACTTGAAGAATATCTCTCTTCTCCCCTGGCAGCTGGTATCCTCCAAGAGCTGTGGTATTTTTCAGAGACTGACAATAGATGTCAGATTTATTTCAGATCTTCTGTTTTCATTGTGAAGCGTCTTCAGATTCTCCTGTGGCGACAACTTTCTGGCTTAGCCCTGAGCTAAATAATGTTTTAGAATACTGTAAATGTCTTCTTTTTTAACTTTAAAAGGAAAGTCCTCCCCTCCCAATAACCTACATCCTTCATGTAAGCCAAGATGAAGCAGGACATATGAACCGCACTGCATTGCTCAGTATGATTAATCTCAACTTTTGCTTTCAAGTTGGGAATAAATCTTCTTGCAGCATGTGATTGTAACCCATTTACTGAGAAAACCTATGAAAAAGACCCTACTGGAACGTGCCGTCGGCATGGGAGAGCAGGATTAAGCTGGGTGGGGAACCTTCCCCACCCCCCTCCCCCGCGAGTATTGTGCAGTTTTTCATCATGTCATTTTTTGGCCGTCTGCAGACTACAGTTTGTGCTCGGTTCCCCCCCCCCCAGGCCTGCCAACAGCGCTGTGGTTTCTCTGGCGTTTGGACGCTACATGCTGGAGCCGTTTTTTGCCCCTTGTGCAGCCCCCGTCCCTGCTGTGAAGCTCGTGTCTCTCCTGGGGTACTGTAAGTACTAACTTTCATGGGACTGTCAATCTTGGAGCCCAGACCTGGGGTGCTTACGGGGTGTTATCTTCTGGGATAACCGTGGGACTGGGGGCCCCTTCGGCCACCCAAAACTTCCTGATCCAAGGCACTGGTTTGGGACCACTGTATTCTCCAAGAAGGGGAACGGGCCTCCCTGTTGACCAGCTGGAGCCCTAGGCTGGGGGATCATGCCAAGTATGAGCATAGAAGCTGTTCGTGTGCAATTGTGCAAATGCCACCTGGTTTGAGGGTGTAAGGGTCAAGGTTTTGGACTCCTTGCCTGGTGCAGCCAGCCCGTGAAGGTGTCCTGTCTGCTCCGGGCTGGTGTGTGCTGGCACAGGGACCGCTGTGAAGGGGGCTGCTGAGACATCCCTGCAAACTCACACCTTCCCCCCAGGCAGGCATGGATCACCCAACAGGAACCAGGCTCCTGGTCGCTCTTAGGAGCAGAGCTCAGCTCCCCCTTCAAAGGTTATACGCTGGCCACATCTGTAATGTTTTCTGACATCTCTCACCCCGAGCATCCTCTCTGTAAAGATGCAGCCTTCTCCCCGGCGTCCCTAGAGCAGGGAGCGCCACTGTATTTTTTTCCTGCGTGCATCGAGCGTGGGCTACAGCTGTAGCAGTGTGGTCTCCTCTCCAGACATGGTCCTCACCCTCAATTCCTGGAGTGTCACCTGGAGTGCCCGGCTGCAGACGGCTCTCTCCATCGTCAAACTCCTGGCGCTCGCGCTCATCATCGTGCCAGGGATGATGCTGCTGGCCCAGGGTAGGTGTGCTGCTGCGTGGCTGAGGGAGGGTGCTCCACATGCCCGCCTGTCATGGCTTTTATTGGTCCCTAGTGACAAGCGTGGCACTCTTTAGCTGGCAGGAGCGTTCTCTGCCTGTGTGCTGGATGTGAACTAGCTGGGAGCTGAGACCAGTGTAATTGGCGTTAAGCTGCATCATTGCACTGGGGCTGATGCACCCGGCTCAGCTGTACTTTCTCCAAAACTGAGTCTCCCCTCAGTGCCCGATGCTTTGTAGGCCTACCCAGGGTCATATAGGTACCTTCCTCTGCGGACAGCCTTTGGTGTCAGGCTTGCCTGTTTTCAGCATGGCTCAAAATCCTTCCAAAGCAGCACAAATTTGACGGACATCAGGGATGTGTGACAGCATCCTGTGGTGACTCAAGCCAGTCGCAGCTGTGTAATGAGTTACCAGCCCTCTGCTGAGCCCTGGTAACTGCATTTCTGACCTTTCTGTGGCTTAAGCTAATGTTTTTTACCTCCTAATTGAGATGGGAAATAACTTAGTAAACTTAAAATGGACTCGTGCAAGATTGCACACTTACATCCACAGTAGGGAAAAACCCCCTACCAGTAGTATCTTCTGGGAATGATAGAAGAGTATTGGCTTTAATCCAAGCCTCAGTTTATAGAAAAGCCCAAGGCATTCCCACTCAAGGGATGAAGCCCGCTCCCTCTTCATGCTCTTACCTTCCTCTGCAGAGAAAACAACACAGGCAGTAGGCTCCACGCTCGTGTTTCTTTCTGATGTCTGGAGCCGGATCCTTTGAACGTGCAAAGATCCCCTCGGGCTGGCAGCACTTCTGAACTGAAGGACTGCCCTGCAGCTAGAAATCCTGAGCCATTATTGTTAGGAATGCCTTCAAATGACAATCTGGAGCCCTGGCACCCGTCCTCCTGCGAGGAGGATAAGTGCCGGTGACATCTGGAGGGAGAATTCACCAAGAGACCCCAATATGACAGGTTGTATTTAATGTGACTCATGGGGGACTGTGAATCACTCATTAATGTATTGCAGACAATAAATCCTTTTTATGCACCATCACTTATCAGCAATCATTTTAGGACATAAAAAGACTACCCTGATAGGCCCACTCCCATATTTTGGTTTAGTTTTCTTCAAATCTGTTTTCTTTTTGATCTGTTTTTCATGCTTAAAAAACAGGTTTGTGTTTTTAAATCATTTTCCCTGATTCCCCTGCCTTGTTCTACTTTTTTTGGCCACACTCCTGTCTTTTCCTCTGCCATTACCTTCCCTTTGGCTCAGGTTTGTTTTAGAGACTTGCTGGGCCAGTGTTTCAAACCCAAATGCCCAAACCTCATCACAGACCTCCTTGCAGAGGCATGTCCGTAGAAGTGGCCTGACTTTCTCCACGTGCTCCATGCCGTTTCATCCCTTTCCTGGCGAAGCCCAACTACGCGAGCTCCGCACCTTTTACTTTTAAAGAGACTTTGATGTGGAGAACTGAATAGAGATGTGGAACCCAAACTTTGGGCTACTTGGATTTGAAACTGTTGGAAATGTAACTCCTTTTGACTGCGTTTTTTATTGGTCTTCCTTTGAATGAGAAGCCATTAGGTGTTTCTCCCTTCCCTAGGGTTTTTTGGAGTTTGATAAAAATATGGTTCATATGCAAAATCCTGACTTTGATTTTTTTTGTTTTGTTTTTGTTTTTTTGTTGTTGTTGTTATTTCAAGCGGAGAACTTTTAGGAAAATTGGGGGAGCTGGTAAAATGGGATCTCCATCTGAGCCACCTTTACTTTTTAAAATTTTTTTTTTTGCTTTGCCCTCTGTGTCCTCCGTTCCTCCTCCTGCGGGCGAGCAGCGGTGGCTGGCAGGGGCGGTGGGCGAGAAGCGTGGCCCGAGCAGGGGGCCAGGCTGGTGGTCCCCGCTCCCACTCCCTCCTCCGCCCCGGTTCCCTCCGGCCAGCGTGGGGCTGGGGTCAGCGCTCTGGCAGCGGGATCGGGAGGGAGCACAGCGAGAGCTGAATTAGCCGCCTCGCTGGCTGCACCACATCAAAGAGGAGTGTGCATCCAGCTGCTTAGGGGGCTGGCGGGGGGGAGGGGGGGTTAACTCAGCAAATTAATTTTGGTCCTAAAGAAAGGACAGGGCAACTTGGGTCCTCTCGTCTCCATGATCTCCCATTCCCACAGCAGGCTCTGTCAGAAACAGAACCCGCTGCCACCATTGCCCTTCCTGAAACGTCTCCTGCAGCTGGATGGGGGACGGATTTCTTCTGTCACTGTTTATGAAGTTATCGTGTCAGGACAGCACTGCAAATTAAAGCAATGAAACAAATCCAAATATCTAGCTCCAAGGAAGTCACAAACACTCTTCCCAGGTCTGGGCAAGAGGTACAGGGGGTGTTAATCCTGTGGGAAGGAAGCCTGTCCCTGACGTTTCCTGGCTCCATGTCCGCTGTTTCTCTCTTCTGCAGGCCACACTGAGAACTTCCAGGACGCTTTCAACAGACAGTCGCTGGTTTTGGCTAAGCTGCCCCTGGCTTTTTACGCAGGCATGTTCGCATATTCAGGCTGGTAGGTGTGACGGGAGGGCGCTTCATGGGCAGCAGGCTGGTGTCTGAGACCTGGGTCAAACTCTCTCCCTGTCTCTTCCCACCGTGCAGGTTTCAGACCAGTTTTGTGCGTGAAGAGTTGGTCAGACCTGAACGGTAAGGCTGGGAAGAAGTAGTCTTGGGTTACCAGCCTCTGGGGTACCACGGCTTTCCCAAATGCAGTATGGGAGGAAATAAGTCTGTGGGTTCACCTAACCAACGCCAGCTGCGATCTGCAGTAATGCGGTGCATAACAAGGGATAACAGCTTGTTCTTTGTGTGCCTCTCTTCCCCTCTCTTGTAGAAATATCCCCCTGGCTGTCATCGTGTCTGTGATCACTGTAATTGTGGGGTACATGCTCACCAACGTCTCCTATTACACGGTCCTGGGAACGCAAGACGTTCTGGCTTCTCCTGCTGTGGCTGTGGTGAGTCGTCACCCCTACCGTTACCTTGCTTCAGTGTGGTCAGCTTATACTGAAGGGGTGGTCATGGCAAGTATTTAGGAGATGATTTTCCTAATATATGCTTTATTGCTTTGTCATTTCTCTGGATTATTGGGCAACAGTAATTTCTTCTAGTCTTGCCTAAAATACAATGGAAAAGAACCTGCAGATGACAGTAGAAAAGGCAAGATTTCTGAGGTATATTTTACTCCTTCGATGGAGGAAGTTTTCTTTTGAATCTGTCATCTAGACATCACCACATGCTCCTAAAGTCATGCTTGCTCTTCCTCCAGAGCTTTGTGCAGAGAGCCGTCAAAAGCCTGATCTCGGTGGTCCCTGTCCTTGTCGCACTGTCCTGCTTTGGAACCATGAATGGAGGAATCTTCACGTTTTCAAGGTCATGTCCCTAAGAATTTATTACTCTTTTGGGTTACTGAATCGGAGGGAAGCACCAGTGACCTGTGCGACTGCCCATCCACATGATGGCATTTTAGCCACACTTGTGGGAAAAATAAGGCCTTTGACTCCTAGGATGCCAACTACAGGACGATTCCTGTTGGCTGAGTCTACCCTTTCTATTTCTGGCCAGGTCTAGACTTTGGTATCTAGGGCTGGTCGTGAGCAAAGTTTTTTATATTCTCCCCCCACCCTTCAGTTTAAACTCTCAGTTTAAAGTGAAATGTCAATCTTTCTGGTGGACTAGAAGCTTTGTTAACATTGGCAGCTGCTCAGTGAGACCGAGTCTTCTTTTGCTGGGTTCACCCGGCTGCTCTGCTGCAGGGCACAGGATCTCTGGCCAAAGGCAAACTCTCCCTCAAGGACTTTGCTTTGGGGACAGTGAAGTGTTATCAGGAACGGGCTATTCCTAAGGCAACAGTTGAGGCTCAGCAAGTCTTGCTGTAGCAATAAGAAAAGCTTTGTTCCATGGAAAAATTATCTTGCCAGCTTCACTGGCTACTACAATGCATGTCCTTATGGGAGCCTTGAAATTGGAGAAGAGGGCAGAGCTCACAGAGAAGCACATCGTGCTGGTCCCAAGGAGCTGAGCGTACTCTCTGGAGCTGGTTCTGTTTCACAGCTTTGCTTGCAAAAGGAAAAATCAGTTGATATAAAAGGGATGTTTCGTAGCACGAAAGCTAATGAGTTATTTGATCCACTACCCTGAAGTCCTGTATTAAATACAGGTGTGGAGAATCCTCCCCGGTAACTCCTCTAGATAGTGGTTTTCTTTAAGGACAATAAGTTCCCGGACAGCACAGAAGTCCTGCGTGTCCCTGTCACCCTTCTCCCCCCCGGTCCTGGCACCGTTAACATAATCACTGCAGAAAGGCCATATAAACAGCGATGGGGCCTCCCTGGCTGCTGGCCAGCCACACCCCTGCAAAACCACAGAGACAGCAATAAAACCAGTTTTACACTCATGCCCCAGCTGCTTTGGGCTCTGCTCCAGCCCAGCTGATGCTCTGGCATGGTTTGTTTGTGGATATTAAATTTATAAAATTGGATGCAATGCCTTCTCCCTAATTGCCCTTTCATGAGTCAAAGGAGGGGTGGGGAGGCAAGGAGCTCTCTGCTGTCATTTTGTAGCTGGTCCTGTGTGTAGCTGGCCTCTCGGCCGTACGCCAAACTATATTTTCCAACAGCTGGCCAGAGGATTGAAAATCCTCTATTATTTGAGGAAATTGCACTTTATTTTTTCTTATATATATATTTTATATGTATATAAAAAACATTTTAAAAAAAAATATGTAAAAAAATATAGGCATCAAGACTGACAATCCCCTTTCATAAACTCACCAGAATTGACGTTTGTGACCCCTCCACTTCCTACTGGAAAGATTAATCCTTTCTCTGATGGCAAGAAACTTTCTTGCTTCTGTTTCCAGCCTGAACTCGTTCATGGTCACTTTGGACTTGCCCAAAGGTCTCTGCTAACAGGCCACCCAAGGGGATGCTGCCAGTGGTCCTGCGGGTGGGCTCTGCACTGCATTGAACTAACTGGTCCTGGGAATTCAACATTGGGTTTTTCTTCCAAATGTCCCCAAAAGTGCAGTTAAAGGCAGAACTGTGGCCTTGAATAGATGATCTGTGCTGGGGCAGGGAGGCTCATGGCCTCAGGTCGGTCCAGCGACTGATTTTCTCACTTCTAGTGTGGATGTGGGATGCTAATGCATAGGGCTCCCTGTCTTTTCCTAGGACTCTGTTTGTGGCTTCCAGGGAAGGACAGTGGCCACCTCTCTTCTCCATGATCCACATTCGAAGGCATACACCCCTTCCCGCTGTCATGTTAATGGTAAGGAGATCCGGCTGTGTGACGTGCCCTGTTCTTGCAGTCTTGGCTTTCTTGCAAAGCCTGGAGAAGCTGAGGAGTTTTACAGGGTATTGAGACACTAAATCAGCATCTGAAAAATAAAGAAGGTGGAATACTAGAAATGACTGCAAAGTATTAAGTCCCCTTGTGCCAGCAATGGTATCCAAACCCCCTACCTCAAAGTCCCTGCTCTATAGTCTTGAATACCTTTTTTAAAAGTACTGTCCCTACCATCTGCCACAGTTGCTGCTTGATATTGTCCTGTGAAAACACTTCTGCCGGGCTTTGGCTGTTCGGAAAACCAAAATTCCCAGGTGTGGTGGAAACGCAGGGAATGAGCATTTGTGGAGGTGCTCTCAGTTTGTTTGTTTGTTTGTTTTTTCTGGAGATGGTTCAGTTCCATCCAAACTATGCTGCAGTTCCTCTTGCAGCTTGACTGACCTGCTAAAAACTTAACGGGTATCTTTGCAGGTAGCCTTTGTACCGGCAGCGCAGGCTTTTGGATCATGCATGTTTTAATTGCCCTGCATAGGACATAGAGCATCAGTGATGCTGTTGATCTTGAAATGATTACTCCTTTCTGTAGCATGTCATAATTGTGTATTTAGGCCTTTTCCCTTCAGTCTGTGACACAGTTTTGTAAAGCACTCGGTGACCTCTGAAATGCTGGGGCTGTGAAGTAGCTGCCTGTGACTGCAGGGGGGCTGGAGGAGGTGATCCGTACTACCCTTTCTAGTCTGAGGACCGTAGTAAGGCTTTAATGACTGTATTTCATCTTCACAATGCTCAGTTCCCTTTGGTTACTGCCATGGTGTGTATTGGAGATATCTACCATCTAATGAACTTCTTCAGCTTTTCCCGATGGCTCTTCATAGGATTAGCCACCCTCGGGCTCATTGTCCATCGCCACCGTCACCCGGAGCTGCACAGCCCGTTCAAGGTAATGCATGCCCTGTACCTAACAGCCAGGAATGCGCAGGCTTGTCGTTTCCTCTCCCTTATTTGCTAAGAATTAGGGCATTACACGGCCACGGTTGCCTTTAGGCTTCCTGGCGCTCGGGGCACCTTTCCCACTGCTGGATAAGGTGCAGAAGGTGCTTGGCCGGGGCGGTGCTTGAGGCGTGCACAGCGTGTTCCTGTCTCTGGTCGCCCCTGCACGGTGCCTCCAGCCAGCTCCTGGGGAGGAGAGGAGACCTCCGAGGCCACAGGCACCGGGCAGCCGATCGGGGAGAAGCTCAGGGGACAGAAACGCTTCCCGTGGCTCCCACCTGATGCGTAGCTTGGGGTAATTTTTCTTCTTGGTCTTTGCTGGAGACAATGTGTTTAGCAGAGACCTTATAGCTTCCCAGTTTGTTGGCTGACTGCACTTGTGTACTCACCCAGAACCAGATTTTAAATAAGTTTTGTCTTTTCCTTTTAAACCAAGCTTTTTAGGGGAAGTTTATTAGTGGATAGCACGGGTGATGTTTTCAGCTGCTGAGATTTTGCCCCATTTTGGTTTAGATAGAGATTTAGGCTTTTAACGGTTCCTAAAGGCAGATTAAGTGAGGGAGGGAAATGCTGGGCTTTTGGTCAGTTTGGCTGATGTTTTTCTCCCCCTCCCTAGTTTTTATAACCACTTCAAACCCGAAGCCCAGTTATCTGCAAGAGGGAAGGACTGCGCGCAGGTGGCGTGGGCATGTGCTGCGCTCTAGTGGCCAGAGAGAGGTGGTCTTCTGCCACTACCTTACGGAGAACAAATCATAAAATACATGCAATTGTGCTGGTACTACTTCTACCCTGTAGCATTTTGAGTTAAAAATGGTAAGAAAACACGGGTAAGAGGAGGAAGCGGTCCGCTCACACATCTCTCGAGCAGATGTGAGGCATGAGTGTGTGCACGTAGGAGAGGCTGGCAGGGGATGCTCCGGCTGGAATGACAGCAAGAGCACTTAAGTTTGGTGGCTGGATGCCTGCCATCGCTAGAGCAACTGATCTCTTCCAGCTTGGCATGGTCAGCATCCAAAATAGGATCTCTGTTACCAGAAAAGAGATTGTCACCCTAGGTGAGACCAGCAGCTCCTTCATTCTATCAGCTATGGCAAGGCATAACTTGGCTGAGGTTGGATCCAAGGACTGAGGGAATGTTTCACGGTTTTATTATTTATTGCAGTCTTCTGATTTAGTCTCCAAATAATCCAGATGAATTGGCTCACCCAACAGGGTAAGGCTGAAGTGCTGACTGCTTCTTTGGTCTTTCATCAGGGTGTCGTTGAAACTCATGTTTTTGATGGAGGTGCTATGGAGATAGGGAGTCTGGTTTATCCTGGTTTGGCCACTGTAAGTCTCGGGCAAGCTGGAGGCAGGTCAAAATGAGTCATGAGTGTTATAACCAAAGAACAGTTTTATTCAAAGCACCGCTTCTACTCTTGGCTTCAGATTTTCCACCAGCGGTTGCCACAGGCAGCAAGTAGGTACGTGTGCATGTGCGTGCACGGGAGCAGTCCATTCGGAGAGCAGTGGGATATAGGTGACTTCTCCCCCTGCTTGGCTTCCAGTTGTGGGCAAGGTGAGGCTTATATTAGGAGGGAGACATGCACCTCACAGGGCACACTGGGCTCCGAGGGTGGTACCAGTCGATTTTTGTTCTATGCATCCTACTTGTTCACAACTGATTGTACAGACACAGTGTGCAGGACAGCTATATGATTTTTCTCATCTTCTTTAAGATGGAGAAGTGAATACAGTGTGCGCTGGCACATATGGAGACTGACTTGCTACAGCCATCAGTTTTACCTGAGAATTGTCTGTGCTTTTTTCCCCAGGTTCCCCTGTTCGTTCCCATCTCTTTTACCATCATCTGCCTCTTCACCGTGGCAATGTCTTTCTACTCAGACCCCGTGAATATTAGCATCGGATGCACCATGGTTTTAAGTGGTTTTCCAGTCTACTACCTCTTAATCCATCGGCAAATGTCAAATCGTTGCCGTAGCCCATTTTGTAAGTATGCATTTGAGTTTCAACCTTCTGGACCTAAACACGCTCAGGGGTGGGGATGTCGGTTTGTTCCCAGGGCTCATCTCTAACGCAAATTGCTCCATGACCAACAGACCTCATGAAACCTAAATCGTGACCCCTGCCGCCCCTTCAATGGCTTTCCCAAGACACAGCCTCCGCAGCCGGAGAGATGAGGGGCAGGCTGTGCTGCGGCTGGCTGGCAGCCACCCATGGGTTGCGTCTGCCTGGCTTGTGAATACACCCATACACCAGCCCGACGCTTTGTCTGGAAAAAGACAGGGCTGAGGTCTACCAACGGGGGAAACAGAGAGGGTCGCTTTTGCACCCCAGCCCCGGTTTCTACTAAACTTGATCGTAACTTTGGGATCACCGCATCTCAGTCAAATTCGGCTGACACTGAGCGAGAAGATCAAGAGTTAGGATGGAGAAAGACCGGCAGGCAGACCCTGTAACCCTGTGCACAAACAGGGGAGAGGACTGGTAGGAGAAGACGGTGCTGCCTGAGTGCTGTCTGTTTGGTGAAGAGGCCAGGATGGTTTGGGGCACAAATGTGGGTGTATAAATGAAATACAACTCCATTCCATCCAATGTCTAGCATAGATTTCCTTTAGGCGTAGCTCTGGTGGCACAATGATTTACTCAGAAACAAGAGCCCAGTTTTGAGCTTAATTTGTAATTTCAGTTATGAATCTTGTTTTGTTTTGATTTGATGTTGGGCTGAGGTGTATCAGTAACCAGTGAAGAGAAGAAAACATACAGCAAGAAAGGGAACAGATACAGTGATCTGCTAACACAAAGTGCTCCAGCCATCAGTGCTGATGCTCTGATTTTCAGCCATATCTCAAGATTTCCTCCGGACTAAACTTTCTTCCTTTTTTCCCCCTTTCAGATTATCTTACACACAAACTACAGTTACTGCTGGAAGTAGTCCAACAAGAAATCAAGACTTACTGAGAAAGCCATCAGAACTCACAGGAGAAGATTAAATCTGCTTACTCCGTTTCTGATACCTTTGATCCTACCAAAAGCAGGCCATGCTCTTATTCTTTTAATCACTGCAAATGAGGATGAGCCTGAGCCAAAACCCTGCTGCAAGTGTTCCTAAGCTTGCCAATCGGGATAAGCGTGTCACATCTGCTTCTGCCCTTTTCTTTTTTTAGCAGAACAATCTAGTTCTCTGAAGTGAGCTTGCTTTGCTTGCAGAGTGTCTTTGAAACCAAGATCCTAATTTTGCAGCCTAGCCCAGTCCTCAGTAAAATTGTGTGTGCGCGTGTGCGTATACACGCTATTTTTTAATTTCCTAACTTGGCAAATAGAGGAAGGGAGCATGTTGCAGAATTGAGAGTCCAATACGTGGAAGCCAAATGCAGGTTTCAAACTGAAGCGTTGTTGTAGTAGCCACACTGTGGACAAGCATTACGAAGGGAAATGGGTGGGAGGAGCAAATTTAGAAATAAGGTAGATGAATTGGAAAGGAGGAGGCAGGGTGATAAAACTTCATTCATCAGAAAGTGCAGATTCAGGTTAATGAGAAGATATTGGAAAACCCTTTGAAATTCAAATATTAACAAAGTAAGGTCAGAATGTTTTGCTTTGTTGTATAAGCAGAATAAGTTTATTTTGCTTTGAAATAATGTTTCAATTTTGAATTCTATTTTTCTGAAATGACATTCCAAAATGTACAAACACATTAAAAAAATCAGCTAAATATCAACAAGAATATGACAAAATAGATCCTGATCCCTCCCCCAACTCCCCAGCCCCGCTCCTCACCTGGTACTACCAGTGAAGTTGAAAACTCAGATTTTGGCCCAACTCCAGTGAAATACAATTCCTCCTTTAGTTAGACAAGAGCAGTGATGAGACCTGGGCAGATTCCTGAATAAGTGCATCTTTTGGTGCTGTAAGAAGACATGAAAAACTTCATGTCAGAGCTTTAACTTTAAATCTGCGGTCAAATGACTTGCTGAGTCAATACATAAATGATCATGTGAACTATTGACATAACAAAGGTTTCTGTTATTAGATAACTTTGGTTTACATTATTAATGTGGCAACTTTATGTCCAGATAAAACAGCAATTAGCTATTTCCAATCAGTTAATGGTTAATCTTTTCCTAAAAGATGGGAAGTAGCATGCTGAGACTCCTCTAATGACCGCTGGAGAGAGGAAGAGCAGAACGTGGAGCGTTTGTAGTCTTTTGTATCAAGCACTTATGTACTTAGAGTAAAACCAAAGTACCATTTACAAACCCAGTGTAATCTACTGAAACTTGTAAAATTCACTATCGAGACCTGGAAATAAATAAGTTGGGTTTTTTTTCCCAAGTAATTGAGAATTATTATTCTTGTTACGGCTGCTTCCCATTCCCGTGCTAAATGAAGCTGGGAGAGCAGCAGCGTGGTTGCAGGGCTCGTTTCCCCCCTCCCCTCCCGCAGTTTAATTTACAAGCCGCTGGATATTGTCCAACAGGAAATCCAGTCTTACTGGGAAAACCATCACAAACTACAGGAGAAGACACCACCTGTAAACGGTAGTGTGGTTTGAAGTGAGATCTGGAAGCATTTCCAGGCTCCCAGGCAGGGGTCGGTGCCCCCTCGCGCTGGGCTTTGCTGAAGCTGGACCCCTCGGCACACCTTCCCGCAGCCCCCCGCGGCTGGGCCCCGGTGGGGGAACCAACCTGTGGAAGATCTTGCAGAACCAGGTGAGCTCCATCACCCCAATGTAGCCCGAGTCCGCCCCCTTAGCTACGGGTTTGGGGGATTTTCCACATGCTGAGGTAGAAGCGCGAGGCGCTGCCAGCCTGGTGCCGTGCTGCAGGACCCCTGTGAGCACAGTCTGCCCGCGCCGTAGCATCGGCACTCGCGCATCCAGCCTTGGAGTGGTCTGAAATCGCAAGCGAGCTGCTGTCTGTCTGCAGACAGACACACAGAAAGCGCGAAACATCGCTTTTTTTGTCTGTTTCCTCCGAAGAGAAAAAGGGAACAAGAATTGAAATTCCTGGGGGAAAAATAAGTAATCGTACCTGCTGGACCATGGGTTCTTTATACATGATAAATCATTTGACATATGTAGGGAAACCACACTTGAGTGCCTCTGCTGACTGTGCAGGAAAATGATCTTGCAGGGCTATATATAGGATGTCTGCTCAAGGACCTGTCAGATAGTGGAAATGCAGACGGATATAGTATCACGGTTATGTTGACGGTAGAAATCAGAGGTTCAACAGCTCCAAAGATGACACTGCAATTAAAAGTGATAAAAATAAAAAAAATACGATGTTCAGAAGGTATCAGTTTACAGTGAGCTCAAGTTTCCAGTTTGTGGAGAGTTGTTTGTTTTTAGAGAGGATGGTATGCTGCTCCCAGCAAAGCTATATAAACATTTTCTACCAAGCCAGAATGTTTTTCCTAGAGCCTGATATGTGGTGCCTACTGAAGCTCTTGGCTTCAGTTCAGAAGAGTATTTTACTAGAGAATTCACATATGCAAAAATGAACCTGCGGGACCCGATCCTATAAATCTCATCGGTCAAAGGGAAGCATAAAAGTTGTGCAGCTGTGGAGCTGAGAGCCAGATACTATATGGGAGGTCAAAAGCCAGTCAAAAAAGGCCAGATGGGGAAGAAACAAAGTTCAACTTTATAATCACATTCGTGGAGTTTTTTTTTTAATACTGTGCCTATAAAATGCACTCAGAGTGCAGCCTTTCCAGAAACTAAAACAGAGATTTATGTGTTTTGGCAACTACTGATCTGGTCCGACTAGATCATCAGGAAATAAAAATGTTCTGGGCAATTCAACTGAACGTAATTTGTGTAACCAAAAAAAAAAAAAAAAAAAAAAAGTCTGCATCTGAACAAGTTTATGCAGTTAGTACTACTTGACCTGTCGTTAAGCTTTATGCTTCAGAGCTCTGCTGGGAAACGCTGTCAGCCTTTTAGACTGAAAGGCTGGAGGTCAGATTGGAAAGCTCCTAACCCTTCTCTGATTTCCGCAGGGAAAAACAGAGTGGAGGCTCAGACTTCAAGGTAAAGGAATACAAATACTCGGGATAGTGCAGAGCTCTGCCCCACAGGGCTCTGTGCTTGGTTTGCACTGGTTTGGGTCGCTCCACGCGGCGCCGCGTACTGCAACCCCCCCCGAACAGTGCGATAACCAACATGGAGAGCGTGTTGAGAGATGCTCCCGCTTTCTGCATTGAGATCCGGGGTTCGCTTTGCAAGCCAACGCCAGCTTTTGGCTTTCAAAGAGCGACGTTCAGCAGACGCTGCCCTCGGCAGGAATCTTGAAAGGAGAAGGTCCTGAATATCCCCGGCCACTGGAAGGATGGGAGGAATCGGGGCAAGGTAAGCGCTGGTGCGCAATGACAGGAACTAAGTAGGAGTGATGAACTATGCCGGTTCGTAGGGATGTTTACTTCACTGATTCACCTGCCAAAAACATCAGCTGTGCCTGGCCGCTGCGCTCACGCCTGGCAGGCGCGCGTGCGTATGGCGCAATAACCAGGAGGAAACGTTACGCAGCTCCGTGTCCGAAGGGCCAGCGGCGAGCGGAAAGGCATCTGTGACGTCTCGCGGAGAGAGACTCCGCGGGAGACAGCAAGGTACAGGTGTGCAGTTGGGAGTTCACGAGGAGCTCAAACAGGCCAGTTGTGTGTTATTTCCAAAAGTCTTATTGCACCTGGGGGACCTTTCCCATGCGGAGCGAGGGTTCGGAGGGCTCGTCCGTCTGGCGAGCATGTGGCTGACGGCCTCAGCTCCCGGGGGTGGTGGCTGGGCAGCCTCACGGCGGGACTTGCGAGTAGGGGAGCCGGGGAGGCGGCGTGTGCCGGGCTCCGACAGCTTTCCCGGGGTACCACTGAGCTGGGAGGGAGGGAGATGGAGGAAGTTGGGAATTTCATCGTTTGTGGGCTTGGCTTTAAGGTCGCCTGGAAGGATACTTGTTTGCAGTTAGTCATACTGCAAACTGTGTTTATGTCTTCGTTAATTCATCCTTTCTTCCACGTGAGGGAGAAGCGTGTAAAAGAAAAGGTGGCATAAGGTGGCTTTTTATGTATAAAATTTCATTTATTCCTGTGAAGATATTAAAAAAAAAAACAAACTTCCGGGTATCTCAGTTGCACAAGACCAGATAGCGAAATCTTCAGCAAAAGGTGAAGGACACTACCTGTCTTGTCAGTGAAATATTTCTGTCTGCTTTATTAAGTGTTTCATCTCTGTTTCTTTCTAGCTGGGGCTAGCTGGTGAGTGGAAAATCCCTGCAGGGAGCGGAAGCGCTGGTAAGTGAAAGTGAAAGTAGGGCACAACTGGACATTTTGGCAAGCTGATGGAGCTAGGGCAGACTGGGAGCCCTGGGTCTTGGCAGGGGTTAGCATCCATCTGTGGAGTGGAAAGAGAGGGATGGGGGAAGCAGTGAAGAAAAGAGCCTGGAAACATCATCCCACCCCGCTTTCCTCTCTGTTTCCCCTCCACGCCCTCAAATCCCACACGTGGTATCCACAAACTTCCAATTCTTCTGCCGCGGCAGCAGCAGCAGCAGCACGCTGCTGTGCAGAGAGGACAGAAGGGACGGCCACATCCAAAAAAGGCTCCCAGGAGTGCTGGATCTCATGAATCTCCTGCAATGGGATTTGAGAGAAAATGAATTGGGACCATTTTTCTAGGAATAGGCCTGGCTGGTGTTACTGTGTACAAAGAGCAACCGTGGTCTGGAGACAGTGGTGGAACAAGCTGAGGCTGCAAGGGAGACTCGGGTCCGTCCTCGCCCTTTGTTCTGGCAGTCCAGGGACTGCCAAGACTTTGTTAGTGGACCTTTGTACTGTAACCAGCTCTACAAGGGAGCTCCTCCTATAATGATTTCCCCTGATGAGTCTGCTCTGAATACCCATGATCCCTGCCAAAGCATGAAAGGCGTCAGAGCCGGGTAAATGATCATTTCCAGTTTCTGTTTGAATACTGCGTTCATATTCTTCGGGCAGCTCTGAGGAGCTCAGCCACAGACCCTTGCAAACTCCATGGCAGGCAGGTGGGCAGGTCTCAGCTGTGTGTATGTCTCTCGCAATAAGGTAACGCTGTAGGAGCAGCGAAGTGATGAGATGCATAGAAAAATGTTGGCGGGGTCCAAAACTGGGACATTCAAAGGAGGTTGAAGCACAGCAGCAAGCAAAGTAAAATCCTCTGAATTTGAATTATTGGTGGCTACCTGTTTAAGCTTCTTCTCTTTGTAGGTGCTGTGTCTCCAGGGTAGAGCACAGAGCAGAGACTTTGCTGGTAAGTCGTTTTTATTTTTCCCCCCACCTCCAAGGAATTTGACCTTGGCTGGCTGCCAGACACCCACCCAGCCGCTCTCTCACTCCTCCTCAACAGGACAGGGGGAGAAAATAAGATGGAAAAGTTCATTGGTTGAGAGAAAGACAGGGAGATCACTTACCAATTACTGTCATGGGTAAAACAGACTTGACGTGAGGAAAGTTAATTTATTGCCAATTAAAATACATGTGGATGGTGAGAAACAAAAATAAAAATTAGAACAACACCTTCCCTCCATCCCCCCCTCCTCTTCCCAGGCTCAACTTCACTCCTTCATTCTTGACTCTTCCACCTCCTCCCTGCCCTCCCCCAAGAGATGCAGGGGGGATGGAGAATGGCTGTTGGTGTCAGTCCATATGAATTGCCCTCTGCTACTCCATTGTCCTCAAAAATTTCCCACAGGCTGTAGTCCTTCAGGATAAGCCTGCCCTGGCATGGGCCCCTGTAAGAGACTGAGGGGCTGAAAGAGTTAATGTCTCAAACACTCAGCAAAGAAGGACCTTGAAGAAACTGAGAAGTTGAAAGAGTTATTGTCTCCAACACTGAAGGACCTGGTGTGACCACACTAACGAGATAAGGTGCAGCTGGAAGGGAGGATCTTGCAGAGGCAGGATAGCGCTTTTCTGGGCCTTATCTTGAGTAATTGCTACAAGCCTGAGACAGCATCGCCCCTGCATTTCTGACAGGACGGGGGGGGGCAGCACTAGCCTCAAACCCCCCGACCCATTTTGAGAAGGTTCAAGAATAACAGACTACGCATGCAAAATAATTAGCATGTGCAGTGGGACTAGTCAATAAATGGCGCAACTCAGAGGGGCTGGGCGCGCGCCCACCATCCGACGGAACCGGACCAGAGACATCGCTGGAACCCAGGCTGGTGATCTTTCCTTTACCTCTATTTTTTCTCTGTCTCTATCTTTTAATTTAGCCCAAGGGTATACATGCGCCAGCGACCCGGAGCGCGGCGAACAGGGCGGGCAAACAGGGCGCGGCGCGTCAGGAAGGGCGCGGCGCGGCAGTTTGCGCGGCATTTCGCGCCGGCAGGGCGTGCAGGGAGGGCGCTGAAGCTCCCCCGGCTCGACGGGGGAAGCGATGGTGTCCACCCGGCAGAAAGCCATGGCCGCTCCAAGCCTTGCACCCGCCACGGCTGACGCAGCTTCCCAGACGGAGCTGCAGTGGGAACACGCTGCCACCCAGGTGTCAGGCTGCAGGGTGTGCCCTACTCTGACGCCAGCACCGGGCGACAGCGGCAGCGAGCATGCCTGTGGGAGGTGTGCCCAGGTAGAGGACCTCCTCCGCCTGGTGACAGAGCTCCGGCAGGAGGTGAGCAGGTTGAGGAGTATCAGGGAGTGCGAGAGGGAGATCGACGACTGGACTCGCACCCTGCCCTCCCTGCGACAGGCGCAACAGGCAGCCAAGGTGCCTGTCACGGGGGACTCCCGATCCTGACCCTCTCCCTGCACGGCTGAATGCAGGGACGTAGGGGACAGGGGACAGTGGCAACTAGTGCCTCCCCGGCGAGGCAGGCGTGTTTCCTCAGCGCCTACCCCACCTCCGCAGGTGCCCTTGCACAATAGGTACGAGGCCCTGCCACTGGAACCAAACAACGACCAGGCTGATGGTTCAGCCAGCCTGGAGGTGCCGCCGAGGACTAGTCAGCCGAGGGCCTGCATCCAAACTGCCCCCACAAAGGAAAACAAGAGACGGGTCATTGTCATAGGAGACTCCCTTCTGAAAGGAACAGAAGGGCCCATATGCAGACCGGACCCACTGCTTAGGGAAGTCTGCTGTCTCCCAGGGGCCCGGGTCAAGGATGTGAGGAGGAAGCTTCCCACCCTAGTAAGGCCCTCGGACTACTATCCCCTGTTGATCTTCCAGGTAGGCAGTGAGGAGGTGGCAAAAAGAAGTCCCAGGGCAATCAAGAGGGACTTCAGGGCCTTGGGGCGACTGGTTAAGGGATCAGGAGCACAGGTAGTGTTCTCCTCTATCCCTCCAGTTCTGGGGAAGGATGAGGGAAGAAACTGGAGGAGCCAGCAGATCAACAACTGGCTCCGAGCCTGGTGTCACCGGCAGGACTTTGGGTTCTTCGACCATGGGTTGGTTTACATGGCACCAGGCCTGCTGGCGGCAGACGGGGCGCACCTGTCCCAAAGGGGGAAAAGGATCCTAGCGCAGGAGTTAGCAGGGCTCATTGAGAGGGCTTTAAACTAGATTTGAAGGGGGAAGGGGATAAAACTAGGCTTGCTAGAGAGAAGCCTGGGGGAGGCATGCCGATGAATGAGGGATGGCGTGCCAGCGAGGCCCTTCGGTCAGCTGTCTCAGATGAGGTAGGACAGAGGGACCTGTGCAGCAGCAGCGACACAGGGGTCATTGACCAGCTAGGAACCACGGAAATACCTGAGATGGGACATGTAGGGAGTAGGGCTTCTCCCACCACAAAGGCAACAGGATCACTAGCCCAGCTGAAGTGCATCTACACGAATGCACAGAGCATGGGCAACAAACAGGAGGAGCTTGAGGCTGTTGTGAAAGGGGAAAACTACGATATAGTTGCCATCACGGAAACATGGTGGGATGACACACATAGCTGGAGGGCCACGATGGACGGCTATAAACTCTTTAGAAGGGATAGGCAAGGAAGGAGAGGCGGTGGGGTAGCCCTCTATGTTAAGGAGAGTCTGGACTGCCTTGAGCTCGAGGATGGTGACGAGAGGGTTGAGTGCCTGTGGGTTAGAATCAGGGGGCAGGTCACCAAGGCAGACATTGTGGTGGGAGTCTGTTATAGACCACCCAATCAGGATGAGGAGGCAGATGAAGTATTCTACAGGCAGCTGGGAGAAGCCTCATGATCGCTGGCCCTTGTTCTCGTGGGGGACTTCAACTTGCCAGATGTCTGCTGGAAATACAATGCAGCAGAGAGGAAACAGTCCAGGAGGTTCCTGGAGTGTGTGGAAGATAACTTCCTCATGCAGCTGGTGAGGGAGCCCATGAGAGAAGGCGCCCCGCTGGACCTGTTGTTTGTGAACAGAGAAGGTCTTGTGGGTGATGTGACGGTCGGAGGCCGTCTTGGGCTCAGTGACCACGAAATGATAGAATTCTCGATTCTCAGAGAAGTAAAGAGGAGGGTCACCAGAACTGCCACCTTGGACTTCCGGAGGGCAGACTTTGGCCTGTTTAGGAGTCTGGTTGGCAGAGTCCCTTGGGAGGCAGTCCTGGAGGGCAAAGGCGTCCAGGAAGGCTGGACATTCTTCAAGAGGGAAATCTTAAAGGCGCAGGAGCAGGCCGTCCCCGTGAGCCGAAAGATGAGCCGGCGGGGAAGAAGACCGGCCTGGCTGAGCAGAGAGCTCCGGCTGGAACTTAGGAAAAAAAAGAGAGTCTACCACCTTTGGAGGAAGGGGCAGGCAACTCAGGAGGACTACAAGGATGTTGTGAGGTCATGCAGGGAGAAAATTAGAAGGGCCAAAGCCCAATTAGAACTTAGTCTGGCTACTGCCGTAAAAGACAACAAAAAGTCCTTCTACAAATACATTAACAATAAAAAGGGGGCTAAGGAGAATCTCCCTCCTCTATTGGATGCGGAGGGAAACTTAGTGTCAAGGGATGAGGAAAAGGCTGAGGTGCTAAATACCTTCTTTGCCTCAGTCTTCAACAGCAAGGGAAGTTGCTCTCTGGGCACCCAGCCCCCTGAGCAGGAAGACAGGGATGGGGAGCAGAATGTAAACCCCGAAGTCCAAGGGGAAATGGTCAGTGACCTGCTACGCCACCTAGACACGCACAAGTCTATGGGGCCGGATGGGATCCACCCAAGGGTGCTGAAAGAGCTGGCAGAAGTGCTCATCAAGCCACTCTCCATCATTTACCAGCAGTCCTGGCTAACTGGGGAGGTCCCAGTTGACTGGAAGCTGGCAAATGTGACGCCCATCTACAAGAAGGGCCGGAAGGAGGATCCGGGCAACTACAGGCCTGTCAGCCTGACCTCGGTGCCCGGGAAGGTTATGGAGCAGATCATCTTGAGTGCCATCACGCGGCACATACGGGACAACCGGGTGATCGGGCCCAGTCAGCACGGGTTTATGAAAGGCAGGTCCTGTCTGACCAACCTGATCTCCTTCTACGACATGGTGACCCGCTTAGTGGATGAGGGAAAGGCTGTGGACGTTGTGTACCTGGACTTTAGTAAAGCCTTTGACACCGTCTCCCACAGCATTCTCTTGGAGAAGCTGGCTACCCATGGCTTGGATGGGCATACTCTGCACTGGGTAGGAAACTGGCTGGATGGCCGGGCCCAAAGAGTTGTGGTGAATGGAGTTAAATCCGGTTGGAGGCTGGTCACAAGTGGTGTTCCCCAGGGCTCAGTACTGGGGCCAGTTCTGTTCAATATCTTTATCAATGATCTGGACGAGGGGATCGAGTGCACCCTCAGGAAGTTTGCAGATGACACCAAATTGGGAGGGAGTGTTGATCTGCTGGAGGGCAGGCAGGCGCTACAGCGGGACCTGGACAGGCTGGATCGATGGGCCGAGGCCAATTGTATGAGGTTCAACAAGGCCAAGTGCCGGGTCCTGCACTTGGGTCACAACAACCCCAGGCAACGCTACAGGCTTGGGGGGGAGTGGCTGGAAAGCTGCCCGGCGGAAAAGGACCTGGGGGTGTTGGTTGACGGCCGGCTGAATATAAGCCAGCAGTGTGCCCAGGTGGCCAAGAAGGCCAACAGCATCCTGGCCTGTATCAGAAATAGTGTGGCCAGCAGGAGTAGGGAGGTGATTGTCCCCCTGTACTCGGCCCTGGTGAGGCCACACCTCGAGTACTGTGTTCAGTTTTGGGCCCCTCACTACAAGAAAGACATTGAGGTGCTGGAGCGTGTCCAGAGACGGGCAACGAGGCTGGTGAAGGGTCTAGAACACAAGTCCTATGAGGAGCGGCTGAGGGAACTGGGGATGTTTAGCCTGGAGAAAAGGAGGCTGAGGGGAGACCTTATTGCTCTCTACAACTACCTGAAAGGAGGTTGTAGAGAGATGGGGGTTGGTCTCTTCTCCCTAGTAACAGACAACAAAACAAGAGGAAATGGCCTCAAGTTGCGCCAGGGGAGGTTTAGATTGGACATTCGTAAAAACTTCTTTACCGAAAGGGTTGTCGGGCATTGGAACAGGCTGCCCAGGGAGGTGGTGGAGTCCCCATCTCTGGGGGTATTCAAAAGGCGTTTAGATGAGGCCCTAAGGGATATGATTTAGTGGGGGACTTGGTAGTGATAGGTTAATGGTTGGACCCGATGATCTTGGAGGTCTCTTCCAACCAGAACAATTCTATGATTCTATGATTCTATGATATACTCCTTTAGACATAAACCAAGTCTGAGACTAGGACTGGACTCAGCCGCACCTAGACTCCTCTCGGAGAAGGAGTTTAGAAAGCAAGGGGGTCCTTTCTGAACCTCATGACTCAACGGGAGGGCCTCCCCAACCACTGACCAGAGACCCCCGTTGGCTGGACCAACGCTGGACCCTGGACTGATGATTGATTTCTCTCTCTCTCTCTCTCCTTCTCTCTTCCTTTTTACTGAAAAGCAGGATTAGCAATTAGTGAATTTACTGTTATTCAATGATAACTTGTATGCCCAGATATTGAATGACAACTTGTACGCCCAGTTACTGAATGAATAAATTGGCACAGTAACCCGAGTCACTCGTCCCTCTTCTCTGTCACTATCTGTTTATGACCCATAGCTGTGGTGCAGCATCGCTGTGGGCAGGGAAAGTTGGGACGTGACATTAAATCTGAATTGTGAACCTTAGCACCGTCTGTGCTCAATTCCAACAAAGCAGATCAGCGAACCTGAGTCACCCCTCCCTCTTCTCTGCCACCAATTGCTTATGACCCATAGCTGGGGTGCAGCATCGCTGCAGGCAGAAAGTTGGGACGTGACAGCTCCTCTCCATGGACTGCAGCTTACTTCAAGGCATGTCCATGTCCTGCAGCACGGGGTCCTCCACAGGCCTGTAGTGTGGATATCTGCTCCACCATGGTCCCCCACAGGTTACAGGGGGACAATCTGCTTCACCATGGTTTTCTCTCTGGGCTGCAGGTGAATCTCTGCTCTGGTGCCCAGAGCACCTTCTCCCCTTCTTCTTCACTGACCTGGGTATCTGCAGGGTTGTTTCTCTCACATTTTTCCTCACTTCTCACTGCTGGGCAGCTTTCTCAGAGGTGCCACCAGCTTGGGGAATGGGCTCAGCTGTGTCCTGCAGTGGGTCTGTTGAGCCGGCTGTGTCCGGCACGGGGCACCCCCTGGTCTCTTCTCACAAGAGGCCACCTCCACAGCCCCTGTTGCCAGCACCTGGGCACCTGCACCCGGTACAGTACCTGTGAGCAGTAGTTTTGCTTTCCTGAGCAGTAAAGGAGGGGTGACGCTATCAGCGCCTTCTGAAGGCACTCTGACTTCTGCAGCTGATCGCGCACTGCCTAGAAGCCAAATCTTAGTCCTGTTAGCCACGTGGCACTGCTGGCCTTCATGTAATAAGCTGAGTTTATTGTGTCAAGTTGTATTTTCTTCCAATGTGTAGTTTAGATATTTTAGAGAAAAACAGTGACCTGGGTCCAAGCCATAGCGGTCAGGTTAATTTCTGTGATGCTTACCATGCCCCATAAACATACAAACATCAGCTCCTCGGTTCTGGGTCAAACCTGCACTTTCCCAGCTGGAGGGATCTCCTTTTCTGAGAAGTGATTAGACTTCTAACCAGACCAGGGATATCGCATAGTTTGACAGCTTTGGAAAAGACCCATACTTTAATCTGGATTTCTCTCCTGATGTTAGGGCTGAGGAAGCAGCCAGGCATCGGTCAGCTCTTCTGCACCTGTGGTGTCTTCTGACTCATCCGTCTGCTCCCGAAATGAAGTACGCCTGGTATTGGCTCGATGATTCTGGGCAGTGGATTGAGTATGGGCAAGAGGTGAGATCCATTCGCTGTTGATGCCAAAAGCTCTTGCTAAGCCATCTTCGGAGAGTTATTTAGGGCACGACGTGCTGCAGCTGGTGTGTTTCACACACGCCACTGGTGCCCTTGCAGTGCTGCTCTGATGCCCTGGTGGATTTATCTTATTAATTGTCCCTCAAAGCAGTACTTCTACTCTCTGAAAGCTTTAAAAGGACTGGCTCTGAAAGCCAGGTGCATTTTCCAGAGATGACGGGTGTCTTTTAGCTGAAGCTGACCACACGGCCTGAAGGCTGCTTTGTTGCTGTTGTTACAAGCCACTGTTCTCTGTGGGGTTACCCCTCTGTCACTGAAGAACAAAATGCTTCAAGCCTTAGAGACTTAGCTCAAAGTGGCATCCCGTGATAGGGGCCTGGTGAAACACGGGTATTTCCTCACAGTGTCACCTAAACCAAAGACTGGTTTCTAACAGGTGTAATTTCCTTGTTCTTGCTATAGCATCCACATCACTGCTCTGCCACGGTAACATCTGCAGATCTCGAGATGATATTTCTAGCTGACCGTAAAGGCACGGTGTTATTCAGGGCTGGTTCTCAGAAGTACAAGTTAAACTTTGAAGGTGAAGTATCTCCTTGTTTTAAGTTCATTTTACAGTCTAGCTGGCTCTACGGTAGCCTCCTTCGTGCAGAGTTGTCACCCTGTGTCTGGGTTTCTTTGAACAGGTCTTTTTCCTCCTGTAAGTTTTGTCCAAGCAGAACTTGAGCAGTATGTACATTTCTCTGCAGTTTTGAGATGCCCCACTCAAGCTTCTAGACTTGTGCATCTATAGTCAAAAAAGCATCTCTGACAATATTGTATATTTAGAAGAAGAGCTGAGAGTAAACACTTCATGGCATTGGGCTTATGCATTTAGATTTATACAACTAAAGAGGAGAAATGAGAAAGGAAAAAAATAAGCACTGAAAAGTCAAATGGTGAAGAAATGTGCCCATAGTAGACATCTTGCAAGCTTGTTATGGGGAGTGAAAGCACACAATGCAGCAAAGGAAAATTTAGGGCTGGTTACACAGACAGAGAATGGGAAAATGAGAAATGCTTTTCTGTTTCTAATTTATTTACCCATCTTAAAATTCCTGTTAGCTTTCCAAACTTTAAATCTGTTTCCTGGCATGAATAGAGAGAGTGGTGTTTAAAGGAGGAAACAATGGATAATTAGCCATGTCACACAGCATGCGCTCTGTGATATTGTTACAGGACCAAGAAGAGAGGACAGACTTTCCTCTTAGCACCACGTAACAATCCCGCGCTGCCGGGAAAGCTAGATTTACGGCCTCCATCGTATGGAAAACTCTTCCTTGCTGTAGGCCTGACATCAGATGTGGTTTTCTCTGGCCGGCAGCCTGGACGTGAATGCAGGTGCAGGTGCAGCTGGTGGTTGGTCGTCTTTGAGCTTCACCACCTATGCTAGCAGGTGGTTGACCTTGCTGATCTCCAGGCAGAAGTAGCACCAGTGGGAATGGTTTCTAAGTACGGAGTGGGGTGAGTGTGGTAGAGAGAGCACCACCACGCAGTATTCAGGGCTACCTCCTTTTTTATTTTTTCTAAACTCATAACAGTGTGTCCCTGGACAATAAATTGTCTAGTTATTGAGTCATTGCGTTTTTCTTTCAAGATATGGTCCAAACAAATTTGGTCTATGAAACTCAAAGAAAAGTTCTCCGACTGCCAAAATCTCCTTCCTCTCAAGGTGGACAAGACGGAAGGTAATATACATTAATAACTTAGTAATGTCTCTACATAGAAAGCACCTTTCTGCTAAGAAGTTCTTCCTGCCTGTCTAGAATTCAATTTTAGATTTCTTAAATTCATCTTTAGATACCTTTTGCTGACTGGTTTAACGGCCGGCACTGGCAAATTTTGTAAATTATGCAATGCTTCTGTGAAGTGTTCTGGAGGGATGTTTGGTGGCAGTCTCTGGCAGCTGTGAGAGACCCCTAGAGTAGATTTGTTCTCTCTGCGAGAGCAAGGCCACATAGGGCTGACGCAACTGTGCCGGGAATTTTTATTCCTTGATTTATGCCCTAACAATACTAAATAAACTGTGCACAGAGTAGGAGCAAGGGACTGCCAGTCCCAAGAACTGTGGAGCAGATAGATGCCATCCCCTGGCAAGCTGAGGATAAAATAAAACACAGAAGCAAATCCCTCTAAATGAAGTGAACTGGATGCACTTATTTGGGATACCCTATCTTACGGCTTTTTTAAAGGAAGTTCAGCTTGACAGAATTTGAGCACGTCTGCTCTAAAAGTTAGTTGTGCTACTGCTCTATTTTAAAAACTGCCTTCTTTGCTTCAGAAACTCACCAGCAGACAGTGCATTTGAAGCCAAGGGTTCAATTTAAGGGTTGGTTCAACCAAAGGTGGGTTGATTCAAAAAGAAAAGGAACCGTAGCTCCTGAGCGGATGCTACTGCTCCTATTGCCTGGGTTAGAACACGCGTGGTAGGAGGGCGTCAGTGCTGGAAGTTGTTAAGCACTGACTGGTGCAGTGGTGCCTGCAGGGCACAACTGTCCACCCACAGCCTCCTGACAGGCTTGGTCCTGGGGACGGGTAGGGGCAGGCCACCCGTCTGGCCAGCGATTTAGAGATGAGTAGCCACGTGGAGGGAGAGGGCTCACGCTCCAGTTTCCTAGAGGTTCAAGCAGCATGCAAGGAGCGCTAGCTGGAGCAGTCGTATAAACCACCCAGCTAGGAGCATGTTACTTCTCATTTGAAACTCTCCTACCAGTGTCTTGACCGGCCAAGAGATGCATTAGTGCCACGAGGATGTGTGTGGAAATCTGAACTGGAGAAAGGGATAACGGTTATGTGGAAAGTAAAGCAAAAATAAAAATCCAGGGATACCCGAAGGCTGCTGTAGAGCCAGCAGCTGGATTCTCCAGAAGGAGGCTTTGGTTAAGAGCATCAGGGACTGACTTGCTCCTTTTTCTTTTCTGCAGCCAAAACATGGCTCTATCGTGTTCTGTCTGTCCTCCACACTGGGACCAATCTGCACTGCCTGATATTGGGTTCAAGGTAGGTCTTTGCAGCTCTCCAATGGGTAGGGCGAACTGTCCTGTGCTGATTTTTCTGAGACCATGACCTAAGACAGTTGATATGTTCCTAGTTTTTAAAGATGTCTTATAAAATAAGCAACTATGAGGTGAAACAAGACCAACAGTTTCACATTCAGAATAGACCTGTGTCTCCTGGGAGGCTCTCTGAGACCCCCTACATATACTGTGCAGGAAAAGAAAGGCCCTTTTGGCCATTACTGGTGTGACCTGGCCTTTGCACTCTCCCAAGGCACCTGATCCTCTGATAAACCAGATGAATTGCATCTTAAGCGGGCGTTGTAGTATTTCCTCCGTCAATTTGAGGCAAAATGTTATTTGCCGTGGTAAAACTAGGGCTCAGCCCTGTACGGAAGGAGCTAGGGTGTCAAATTAAGCTGAAACTGATATTCACTCTTCTCCAGCCTGAATACTGCTGTGCATTTCATCTTTAGGTTACTCTGAAGTAAAAACAATCTAGATGCGGAGGTGTGTCCACCGAAAGAAGCTTGTATGAGATTGCATTCATTTCCCTCAGTCAGAGCCTGTGCTTCCACACGGGGAGTGAGGGTGAAGGTGGGGAGAGGATGGTTAACTGGAAAGACGGGAGAAGTTTGTGATTTTAATGGCAGGGCTTTCCCTCCGATGTGAGGAGGTGGTTGAGTCCTTTGGAAGGACTGGGAGTTTTTACTGTCAGTAATACCTTATTTTTGGTGTTTTTAAAATTTTCAGTTGGTACAGCTCAGCTACGCTTCCCATGAATATGGAAAAATTAAGATGCTGTTTGAGAAGACGATGAAAAATTACTGCATCCACCAACTGAAGAGGATCCAGAACCCAACGCTTTGGCAAGTTTTTCAGTGGTTTGTATCTATTTTATTTCATTGTCCTGATGGTAGCAGAAGACTGATATTTCCTGATCTATTGTCCTCCACAGTCTTCAATAAGAGTTGCCAAATCCAGCAGCCCAGCAGAGGTGAGACTGCCACCTATCTGGGTGCCCGGGTCCGGCTGGTAGCAAGGTTCAGCACGTGTTCCCAGTAGGCACACACGTACAAACACACACATAAAACGTATGAATATGCACGCAGCTGGCCACAAAACCCAGCACAGCACTCATGCAATCATAAACAGCACCAATGGCCTCATCCTGTTCCCTTCCTCTGGCTGATCGGGATGAAAGCCTGTTACTGGAACATATGTACAGGTATGGGTCCCTCCAGGAGCTGGCCTTAGACATGCAGCCTACCCATGTGCTGGCCTTGGGGTCCTCTCGTCTCCAGTTATATTCTGCATAGACACACACACATGCAAATGGGTCTCTATAGACTTCATGGTGTCTTCAGGGGTTGGCCTGGACCTCCTGGTCGCTCCAGTAAGCAAGCTCAGACCTTCTGGTCTCTCCAGCATCTGGCCTAGACTTATGACTGTTCCGAAACCTGGTTCTCAGGCCAGCTACCCCCCTCCCTGGCTGTCCAGCTTGATCTTGGCTAGTGATCACACACTGACACACACCCCGCTGCCTGCTGCAGTTGCTGGTGCTGTGGACGGGCAGCTCCTGTGACCCAAGATCCCACTCTGGTTGCTGCACCCAGACCCCCATACACACGCATGCACACAGACTGGAGAGTCCATCACCCAGGTAAGAGTTAGAAATGGAGTTTAATGAGAAGACAGGGCAGACTGTGCTGATGAGGCACAGGGCATGGCCAGACAAGCCTACTGACCCGACAGTTGCCTGTTTATACACAACCAGCCCTTTTTACCCCCTTATCCATCTGTTTTCCCATGTTTGTTCCTCCTCAGACCGTCTTGATCCCTCCCTTCTCCCACCTACAGTTCCTCTGTTAAACATCTCATTATAAGTCTTGTGCAATCCCCAAATGCTCTTCCCTTCTGTCCCCTAACAAGTCCCATACTCTCATAGGCAGTACCCTCCTTACGTCCGTGAGCTGCTCTGGACCCTTTCTGTTGCTCACGGTGCTGGGTGTCCCCCTGGTCCCTGGGGCTGAGGGTCCCCTGGGGCAGCCCTGGGAAGGGCTGGGACTGGGGCTTCTCTCGCTGTGAGCGAGTTATTGGGGTTGTCTCTGTGCTCTTCTGTGTGCGTAGAAATGAGCCTTTTATCGCATAACCTAATAGGTTGTGGGGGGGGTTCTTGCTAGTGTTCTTCCAAAACAAAGTTCTTTTCCTTCACCCTGACCGAGCTGTGGTATCTCAAATTTATTCTTTTTGTTTTAGTCTCTTCCACATAGGGGTTTAAAAAAAATGAGACTTTTTATGTGATAAAGATAGGGGTAGAGATTCTACAGTCTTCACTGTGGCTTCATACAGCTCAGTTTTATAACCATATTTATGCACTCAGGATTTATATAACCTGGGAACTGACCAATTGCCAGTCAAGAGATGTTTGTCTCCCTACTCTCTAATGTGGTGTGAAGTTGTGGGTGACACAGTCCATAGCGATGCCGAGAACTTTTTGTTTTGCTGGAAGGAGCCAGCTGTGCAGCAGGGTACCAACAGAAGCGCAAAGCAGGCAGTAACCCCACTGAGAGTGGTTTCTGTCACTATTACTTTATGACCCAAAAGTAGGAGGAGTTTATTTGGGAAACTGTCCTTGTTTGAACCAGGGTAATGTACCTTTTTTTTTTTTTTTTTTTTTGTCCCTAGGCAAAAGGAGCAAATGAAGAAGCTCAATAAATCAAAATGGGTGGATGAGCGGTTCCTGTTCCACGGGACGAGTCTGTCCCACATGTCTGCTATCTGTGAGCAGAACTTCGACTGGAGGATCTGTGGGACTCATGGGACAATGTATGGAAAAGGTACAAGTGCACAAGCGTGGGCTCAGGGACCACAGCAGCACGGGCTGCAGACCCTGGCCAGGCTGGTGGGTGGGTGTCTGGTGACTGACTGCCCCTGACCCCCGCACTCCTGCCATTAGGGCACTCTCACCTGTGTCCATCTGCATCACTGCAGGCAGCATCAGCAGCAGTCCCCTTTCAGGAGGGGCTAAAAACACCCTTCTTTGCCTCAGGTACGTGCTGTTCAGCAAAGCTCTTGGACAGGTGGGACTGAGAGGTTGATGGCAAAACATGGCTGGAGTCCGTTGATGCTTTAAAATAAGCTGGTGTGCAGACACCTGGTGAGGAAGTGTGTAGAGCTACCTGGGGCTGCCGAAGTGCTGGTAGCGGATGGTTGTTCCTCGACACCTCGTTGTCTTACCTGTGGCTTTTTCTGGTCCCTAGGAAGCTACTTTGCCAGAGACGCCAGCTATTCTCACGACTACTGTTCCTCTCACGGTGGTCGCTACAGCATGTTTGTAGCTCAAGTTCTTGTTGGAGACTTTGTTCAGGGAGACCCTGGATACCTTCGCCCTCCACCCAGAGCTGGCAATTCAAACAGACTTTATGACAGCTGCGTGGATGACCCGACAGACCCTTCCATCTTTGTCGTCTTTGAGAAGCACCAGATTTACCCTGCCTATATCTTGGAGTACAGCAATCAGGCCCAATGTATGATCCTGTAACGAATGGCAGACTCTCTTCTGAATTTACACTGAATAAATTACACTTTAGTACATCTTTTTTTAATGTTTGTTCAATTTTAGTAGTAGCTCTAGAACATTTTGTAATGCATTGAACCAGTATCAATCCCCTGAAGCATTTTGGGGCACAGTTTTTTGGTAGGGGTTATTCTTTTGCCAGCAGAAAGTGCTAAACCTTAACCTCCACCTTATCTCTAGCCTGGGATGGGGACGTACCTGCCTTGCGTACCCTGATGCAGTGACACCTGCTGCTGCTGAAAGCGGCGCCGCTGAGTATGAAGTTAACTTGATCCACTGATATAGTCACTTAGGGATGATTCCTGCCTGCGATGGTGCTGATGTGCCAAAGGGAGACTGGGTGGGGAGTGCAGAAGGAGGAAAAGTGAAAGTACCTACATCATGACGCACGAGACAGGACACATGGCCTCTCCTTCCAGGAAATGGCAGGGAGCTCCTGCATCCTGCAGGCTGTGTAATTAATGATGGCAATGACCTTTGCTTTGTTTCCTGGTCACATTGCTGACAGCTCTTTTCACCCTGTTCTTCTATGTCAAGTCTGCCTGTCCCCGTGACACCCTGCCCTTGCTCTGACCCCACTGGCTTTAGGTCACAAGAAGCAGGGATATTGCAGCTGCTGAAGTTAGATCCCCACCGCGCCATGACACGAGCAGCGAGGAAGTTCACGGTGAGCTGAATAATGGCACATGGCAGCGTCCCACCGGGGCTGCAGAGCCAGCGCTTGCAGCAGTGAGCGGTGAGGCAAAGGGGCTTTGTGAGGGGCGGCCGCTGGCACGGCCACCCCCCTTCCCACCCTGCAGACCGAAGCTGGTGGTGGCTATTTTGAATTGCCCCGCTGCCGCCTGGCACTTCTCTGGGCGATTGAGAAGTGCCCCGGTGGTGTGTGCTCTGACTGGGGAAAGCTTGGATGATGGACATAGTACTTGAAACTTGGTGGATGGTGGGATAATGTTTAGGATGAAACAAAAATTGATGGTTTATTTTCAGAGTCTTGCTGTATAAGCTGTTGTAATTCAGCAAAGGAGTCACAAGTGGCTCAGCTGTCCATGCCATAAGTGGGAAGACCCAAGAGTATGGATGTGTGTAGGATCTCATCAGCTTTCCTGAAGCCTGCTATCTTCAGCACAATCAGTGTCCTTAGAAAATGTCAGAAATGCAGCTGACTGCAATGAGTCCCTGAGCTGCCATATTTAGTGCACTTCCATGTCCATCTCTTCTTGCAGGAAGCTGGAGCCTAAAGGTGGTTGTTCCGCAAATTAGTGATCTAATCCTGTCAGCCACAGGTGAGCAGACAGCTTTCTGTCCAGTCAGGAAGTAACGGCAAAGTCACTTAAATGGACTTTTCCCTGAATATATAATATTTTTTAATTAAAAAAACCCCAAAGCCAAATGGCAGCAAGTTATCTGCCACACACCTTTCTCAATAAGGAAAGTGGTGTACAACAGTTAATTGCTTTCCTCTGCTATCAATACCACTGCATTGGAAAACTGCAGTGATTTTGGAGAGCTGTTCGCCTAGGATTTGTCAGCTGTCATAGATCTGCATCCTGTGCTTTGCATAAGCATGAGTCTGGGCGTTATTTGTACAAATAACAACAGAAATTCTGTTTTAAGATGATGATGTTATAAATAAATGGAATTATATAGAGATCTTTTTTTGGTTTACAGGCTTGCTGCCTGTCTGTGGCACCCAGTGGGTGCTGTGCACGGGCAGCCTTCGCCCTGCAATCACCCTCCCCTTGCTGCCTCCAAGCTGCGGACTTGTGAGGATGGGAAGGGACTGAATAATGGCCATTTCCAGCTGTCGCCTTGCCTTGGTCCTTGCAACGTTGCGTAAATTTGCTCCAGGGCTTCATCAGCTTATGGGGGGTTTGTGTGTGCAGCCTTTGTGCAGGACAGGGGCTGGGAAGATGGAGGGGTTGGTAAGAGTTTTGCTATTAGAGAAAATGCTCTGTGGAACGATGTGTACAAACCATTTTCCCTTGTTCTTGTCCATCATGACGGTAGAAACCATCCATCGTGTGGGAGAAATCTGCTTCCAGCAAGATGGGCTTTGGGGCGTGATTGCCAGCCTCCTTGGAGGCAGGAGAAGGTAAGTGAGAGCCTGCTGAGGGGCAGGCCAGTCACTGAAAAAGGGGGTTTTGTTGGTCTGAAAAAGAGGAACCCAGGTAGAGAGGAGAGGACAGGTGCAAATATGCAGCGTTTGGAAGAAAAGGAGATTTTCCAGTAAGTAAAAACTATTTCTGGCTGCAGGGAGAGTTCACACAACCTCCAGCAATTAGGTGCTGGGTATTATGTTGAGAAGATCAGGCAGGGGGCTGGTGTGCACAGCTGTAACGGTGTACTGTGGCGGGGGACTGCTGAGGTGTAGCTGCCGTTGGCTTTGTAGGTGTCGGAGTACCAGCGCTGAAGCAGAAGCGCTCCTTGGGGAGCCCGCACTGTTTCAGGGTCCCTCTCTGCAACCCTCAGTTTGTGTCAGTGCCAAAAGGAGCAGTCCCACCTCCAGGTGTGTGCTGCTGCTGTTTTCCCCATGCCACTGCTAGTGACTGTGCTGGGGTGGGGAGGATCAGATGCAGAGCATTCGCCTACTTGAAAACTGACCTAGCCAAAAACCCCACAAAACCCAAACCTAAAATATGGTGTTCAGCAACAACAGTTCCCAGTTCTGCTTGTGCCAGCGCCGATAAAGAAGAGGGAGGGCTGCACCATAGATTTTTGCTAGCATAAGATGATACTGAACCTCTAGCCCAAGCAGAGCTTTGAATGGTAAAAGATTCAGGAATATTTCAGTCAGTGAGGCACTGAGAGCAGAAATCACCAGTAAAAGTGAAAAGCAAATTAATCTGTGAATACTTCTTCATGGGAGTTTTGTTTGGTATTATAAATTTGCTACAACTTCTTCCAGACCTGAACCTCCTGCTACCTCTGGAGTACCTGGGTGCCGGAGGCTGTGAACAGAAAGCATTCCTCAGCACCCTTTTAGAGGAGAAATGCTTGCAAACCGTCAGCAACACGTGCAATTGTTGGCAGGCACTAAGCGTGGATCTGATCTGTGAGCTTTTCATTTATTTTTTTCCCTGAAAAAAAAGTGTTTGAAGATATCCTTACCCTGTTGAGAAAGGGCTAAATGACTTCTGACTTAGATGCACGGGACTGACAGTTTCAGAGTCACCAAGATGGTGGGGGAAAAGGTCTGACCTGAGGAACGCAGTGAGTAGCCAAACTGATTTCTGTGGAGTTTGCCGCTTTCCCTGCCAGCCAGACCGGTGCCAGACGGGCAGGCGTTGGGGTGGGCTTCTCCTGGAGCAGCAGCCTCTCTTCGTGATCTCCTGGAGAGGCTGCTGCGGGCATCGGCAGCTTCTCCTGTCATTTCTTTAGCAGTTGCCTTGCAGGAACCAGCAAAAATTCAAAAGGATCAATTGCATTTTGTACCCATATAAATAATGTATTTCTTCTACATACTTAGATGTACTGTATTTGTCTCTGCCTGCAAAGATGTTAGCTCAAGTGATCTTTTCATCATAATGTATTTCTAATTGATTTTTCTGGTGGTGCTCTTAGGGCTTCACAGCGTCCCTAGCTTCAACACTCTTGGTTACATATTCATGCACCTGTTCTAGGTTTTCTATTAAATCACACCTCAGCAAGTTTTCAGGCTTTCTTTTAATTTACTGGTGCCAAATTTGACTTCTCAGCATTTTTAAGAGTCTTTTTTAACAATTTTGACAGAATTTATTACAGGATGATTAAACTGCAGAAACCTAATGGCTGATTGAAAATGCTGAATGGCATGTTATTTTCCAAAACATTTAAACTCCTAAAAATCAACCTGAGCCCCATAACCTGGCACAACCACTCTATGGGTGCCAGGTGAAGAAAACATAGATGCTGTTCTTGGCATGACATGCTCAACAATTGCATTATTTAACAAGGCTGTTTCTGGATCAAGGGAATAACAATCCTGAATCACTGTGTAGCTGTCATAATGATGGGGGACTGAGGGTTTGGGAGAGGGCTGGGGTCCTCAGTTAGGGGCTGCAGGAGACAGATCGGTAGGAATCAGACTTTTATGGCTCAGGGAACAACTTTTTCTATTTGTTCCTGTTATTTTGCAGTCCTGTTTCTTTTGATGAAGGCTATTGTCTGGCATGTTGAGTCCTAGACACTATCTATCTCTCAGAGCAACTCAAACTGTATTTCCAGGATTACTTTTACATCTAGCTTACAAATAGGAGCAATAGGAAAGGCTGACCTGGTTCTTAACCATCTGTTCTTAATAAGCTTAGATCTTCCTTCCAGATGCTTTACTGCAGTGTCGGAGGACCCATTAATCCGTGCACCAGTGCTCAACCTGTGAATAATAGGGAAGTGTCTACACATGATATCCCCACCACTGGAGGAAGCTGTGTCTTTACCCATTCCCAAAGAGAACCTTTATTTCACTGTGTGTTCTCTGAATCATTTTTCTTGGGCTGTACCTTCAGCTTTGGTCTCCTTAACTATTTTTTTTTTTCAAAATGGTTTTCCCTTTACTAAGTCCAGGGGAGATGTTAGAAGTCACATTGGTCTCTGCTTTCTTTAACACTTTGCGCAGGCTTTCACTCTTGCTCCTTGCAGACTCTTTCTGACTGGGTTTTGCAGATAGCCCCTTGCATCTTCCCGTTTGCTTTCCTTTTGAAAGTTCCCGTAGGTTTATGATTTTTTACCTATACTCTGCAGCACCCATCTCAAGCTGTGATCTATTCTTCTGTCCTGAAGGCCAGCTGACCTTCATTTTGCCTCTCAGCTCAAGTAGACTCTTCTAAGAGTCTTTTCCACATCCTTTTTCCTCTTTGATCCTCATACAATCATCTGACCTGTGGAGACCAGTGACGAGTGGCGTTCCTTGGGGGTCGGTATTGGGACCGGCACTGGGACTGGCACTGTTTAACATATTTGTCGGCGACAGGGACAGTGGGATCAAATGCACCCTCAGCAAGTTTGCTGACGACACCAAGCTGTGTGGTGCAGTCAACGTGCTGGAGGGAAGGGATGCCATCCAGAGGGACCTGGAGAAGCTTGAGAGGTGGGCCGGTGTGAGCCTCATGAGGTTCAACAAGGCCAAGTGCAAGGTCCTCCACATGGGTTGGGGCAATCCCCAGCATAAATACAGGCTGGGGAATGAAGGGATTGAGAGCAGCCCTGCTGAGAAGGACTTAAGGGTACTGGTGGATGAAAAGGTGGACATGAGCCGACAACATGCACTCACAGCCCAGAAGGCCAACCATATCCTGGGCTGCATCAAAAGAAGCATGGCCAGCAGGTCAAGGGAGGTGATTCTGCCCCTCTACTCCACTCTGGTGAGACCCCACCTGGAGTACTGCGTCCAGCTCTGGGGCCCCCAACACAAGAAGGACATGGATCTGTTGGAGTGGGTCCAGAAGAGGGCCACGAAGATGATCAGAGGGCTGGAGCACCTCTCCTGTGAAGACAGGCTCAGAGTTGGGCTTGTTCAGCCTGAAGAAGAGAAGGCTCCGGGGAGACCTTATAGCAGCCTTTCAGTAGCTAAAGGACAGGGGCCTACAAGCAAGCTGGAGAGGGACTTTTGACAAGGGCATGTAGTGATAGGACAAGGGGTAATGGCTTTAAGCTGAAAGAGGGGAGATTAAGACTAGATATAAGGAAGAAATTTTTTACTGTGAGGGTGGTGAGGCACTGGAACAGGTTTCCCAGAGAAGTTGTGGATGCCCCATCCCTGGAAACATTCAAGGTCAGGCTGGATGGGGCTTTAAGCAACCTGGTCTAGCGGAAGGTGTCTCTGCCCATGGCAGGGCGGAACTAGACAATCTTTAAGGTCCCTTCCAACCCAAACCATTCTATGATCTCATATTAGTGATTACACAACCTCTCCCTTCACGTAACTTACTTGACTGAAAGTCCAAACATCTATCATAATGTCTTAAAAAAACACCTCTTTTTTTTTTTTTTCACTGAGCAACTCAAATTCCTGACTAACAGAATGCCCTCTCTACATTTCTTTAGTATAGTCTGAGATGTGATTAGTTTCACCGCATGAAACTGTAGGCTACTAACCAAACCTAAACTTTGTGACAGCACTATCAAAAATACATTTTTCCCATCAGGACCTCCTCCAGCTGCTGCTATTTCTGTATAGTCTGAGTAACTCCATGATGTGTCCCCCTCATCAGCTTTTCTTTTCCTTCCCAAATCAAGCTTTGGATTTGTTTTCTTTTTTCCCCTCAACTTCTAGTTCTACTTGCTCCTGTTAACGTGTGGCATCTAGGCAGTTTCCCGACCTGCAACATAATTAATAAGACTCATAAGTAATGCAAAAGCTTCATTACATAGCAGCTGGAAAGGCCATTTGCAGGATTCCTCTCTATCTAAATGCTGTATCAACCGAGATAAAAATTAGCAGAATCCTCTAACGACTTTGTGAGTTCATGACGATTGTGGAAGCTGCTGCTCCTCATGGGAAGCAGCTCATTGCAGTGGGCAGCATGAGGGACATGGACTTGGTAGCGAGGTGATCTATTCCTACATCTGCTGAGGTTTTGCTGGGGAAGTTGGGAAACTCAGAAGTATTGACTTCTACAGGTGAAACATCAATAACAACCAAATAATACTGTTGCTACTTAACCAGGGTCAGGTGTCTGCTCAGTGCGTATACCATGGGCTGGCACACTCAGAGGGCAGAAAATGGCACGTATGGGTTCAAGCACAGGCAAAAAAGAAAAAAAAAAAACTTTTAGGAGTTGTTCTCTTCCCTGAGGATCTGGAAACCAGACAATTTTCTGGGCTGGGAAATGATGACAACAGTCCAGGAATTCCTGCTGAGTTTGGGTTTCCCTCTCCAGACTACTGTTAAGCATCTTTTCTTTTCCTTTTTTTATTCCTTCATCTTTTCTGAGGCAGTTCTGCACTTTTGCTCATTCTGATGCCCGCTCATTTGGCAGCATGGAAACCCGCTGGTACTGGCTGGACGATTCCCTGCGGTGGATCGAGTATGGGGAGCAGGTAAACTCCACTGCACCCCTGAAACCCAGCTCCAAGTCCCAGCCACTAGTGGGGAAGGCCTGCATTGAATGTTTGTGTTTTTGCGAGGACCGCCTGTCAGGCGGCACACAGGCTTCCTCCATAGTCCCGTGGTGCTGGACAGCCCCTGGAGTGTCACTGATACTCTCAGGGGAGCTTCTGAGGGCCACCCCTAAGCACAGCCGTCTGTCCTAGGAGTAGGTAAAATCTTTGTCAAGGCTGGTTTTTTTTTGCCTGTACCCATGCACACACATATATTACATATACATTATATGTCATGACTTACTGGTGTCGTGGTTTAGCCCCAGCCAGAAACTGAGCCACGCAGTCGCTTGCTCACCGCCCCCCCCCCCCACCCCACTCCTGGCGGGAGGGGAGAGAATCAGGACAAAGAAAGGCAAAACTCATGGGTTAACAACAACAACAGTTTAACCGGACAACAAAGGGAAAACAAAACAAACAAACAAATGAGAAACCCCCACAATATCAACAACAGCGTGTACTTAGCGGTGCTTCCTGTACAGGTCGCTCCCTGCCCGGAGCCCGATGCCCAGCCCGCTCCCAAACAGCGATCCCCCACCCCTCCGGTCCATCCCCCTCTATATAGTGAGTGTGACGGTCACTATATAGAATAGACCCCGGCCAGCTTCTGGCGAAAATTAACCCTCTCCCAGCCGCAACCAGGACATTATCCACCCCTTATTCTATACCATATACGTCATGCTCAGATCCTACATTTTCCAATTAATCACCACCACTTTTCCTGATATATATATACACACACAGAGACATCATTCCCTCAGTCTATGGACAATCCCTTCGAAGTGTCTATTGAGTTCATTTAGTCCATGACTTTGGGCTCCATCTGTCATAATAGTCTCTTGGGGCAGGAGAGATGATGTGGAGTTCGCTCAGTCGGCGAAACAGGGCTGGGTCGCGGTGCGGCCGTTGACGCTGGACGCAGCGGGAGGATGGTGTGTAGTGTTGGACTGCTGCATGTTGCATCTGGAGCTTGCAGTTGTGGTATCTGGCTCGGCTGGTGTATCATGTCCACGGTTTGTGGGCTGAAGATGTCAATCTCTTGAGGAAGCTGATGGGCACCAGTTGCTAAAGCCAGTTCTGCTTCCATTACCGCTGCACTTTGCTCAGTTTTATCAACAGTTCGTTCTTTATTAATTTGGGTAATTCTTGCTATAATATCATTGATTTGCAATATAGCAACTGTGATAGAGATGACATACAGTGACAGGGTTATATAGCAATTAACATCATACAGTTTCATTCATTGGCTATTCTTACCCAAAATCAAATCCCCTTGAGGTACACATTGGACTTCTCCATCCTTTCGCGTCCAAGTGCACCCAGGTCCTGGAGCAAAAACAATCCCACGGATGGGTTTGCCTTTGCCTGAGGCAGGAGTAACCCAGACTGTCTTCCCTAACATATTCTTCATGCGCATTACAGGAACTTTATCCCCTTCTACAGTATGTAAAGGTTTTGATTGGGCAGGGCCAGCTTGATTGGCAGATCCCCTAGTGTTAACTAACCAAGTGGCTTTTGCTAAATGTGTATCCCAATGTTTGAAGGTCCCACCACCCACTGCCCTCAGTGCAGTCTTTAACAGTCCATTGTATCGTTCAATTTTCCCAGAGGCTGGTGCACGATAGGGGATGTGATACACCCACTCAATGCTATGCTCTTTGGCCCAGGTGTCTACGAGGTTGTTTCGGAAATGAGTCCCGTTGCCTGACTCACTCCTTTCTGGGGTGCCATGTCGCCATAAAACTTGCTTCTCAAGGCCCAGGATAGTGTTGCGGGTGGTGGCATGGGGCACAGGATATGTTTCCAGCCATCCAGTGGTTGCTTCCACCATTGTGAGGACATGGTGCTTGCCTTGGCAGGTCCGTGGGAGTGTGATATAGTCAATCTGCCAGGCCTCCCCATATTTATATTTCAGCCATCGTCCTCCATACCAGAGAGGCTTTGACCGCTTGGCTTGCTTGACTGCAGCGCATGTTTCACACTCATGGATAACCTGTGCGATAGTGTCTATGGTCTCTCTCAAAAACTTCTGCTGCTGTGTTGCCCCATATGACGATGTCACCAATGCACTGTAGGTGTTCTGGAGCTTCACCCTTTTCCAGTGCAGTCTGGATCAGTCCATGGCAAAGGCTGGGGCTGTGTTTCCACCCCTGGGGCAGTCGATTCCAGGTGTACTGAATGCCCCCTCAAGTGAAAGCAAACTGCAGCCTGCACTCTGCTGCCAAAGGGATTGAGAAGAATGCATTGGCAATATCAATGGTGGCATACCACTTGGCTGCCTTGGACTCCAGTTCGTACTGAAGTTCTAGCATGTCCGGCACGGCAGCGCTCAGTGGCGGCGTGACTTCATTCAGGCCACGATAGTCCACTGTTAATCTCCATTCTCTGTTAGATTTCCGTACTGGCCATATAGGACTATTAAATGGTGAGTGAGTCTTACTGATGACTCCTTGGCTCTCCAGTTGATGAATCAGCTCATGGATGGGAGCCAGGGAGTCTCAGTTGGTGTGATATTGCTGCCAGTGCACCATCCTGGTAGCAACTGGCACCTTCTGTTCTTCAGCTCGCAGCAATCCCACAATGAAGGGATCTTCCGAGAGGCCAGGCAGGGTAGACAGCTGTTTGGTCTTCTCTGCATTCACAGTGGCTACACCAAAAGCCCATCGGTATCCCTTTGGGTCCTTGAAGTACCCTCTCCTGAGGCAGTCTATGCCAAGGATACAAGGGGCCTCTGGGCTGGTCACAATGGGGTGCTTTTCCCACTTGTCCCCTGTTAAGATCACCTCAGCCTCCAATACTGACAATTCTTGGCATCCCCCTGTCACTCCAGAGATCCAGATGGGTTTCGTGCCCCTATGTTCTGATGGCACCAGAGTGCACTGTGCACCAGTGTCTACCAAAGCCCTATACTTCTGTGGGTCTGATGTGCCAGGCCATCGAACCCACACAGTCCAGTATACACAGTCATCCCTTTCCTCCTCCTGGCCGAAGGCAGGGACCCTCTGTTCGGGTCAACAGGATTCCTGTTCCTCGTCAGAGTATTCTCTGTCTGACCCTTGCTGCGCCAGACCAGAAGGCCCCTCAAGGGAGGTGATTTCAGTTCTTCTCTGTTTGGGAAATCGCTGATTGCCTTTGTGTGTCTTTACAGCAACTCTGCTGACAGACTTCCTGGGTGGCCCCTTCTTAACAGCTGTCTTCCCTCTCAGTTCGCGTACACGGGCTTCCAGCTTAAAGGTGGGTTCACCGTCCCACTTCCTCATGTCCTCCCCTTGGTCATGCAGGCAGAACCAGAATGCTTTGTGCAGCGTGCGCCTAGGGCTCCCTTTCCCTCTGACCAAGGCAGGAGGGGACTGATTTCTTGGGGCACCCCTGATAGCCAAGGCACTGCCCCGTAGGGATGAGGAGGTACAGAGATTTTCTTCAAAGTTTTGGAGCCAAGATGACACTCTCTCCACAGTTGGTGTATCAATATCCAGGCAATACATTGCTGCCAGGCTGTTAGAATATGATGCTGGGGCACTCTGAATCACCTTCCTCCACATAGCCCGTGTGCACAGGCCATCGTCTGGATCTTTGGAGACCTCATCATTGTCTAGATCACCGTAGATGACTTCCAGTACCGCTAATTCTCTCAGGTACTGGATGCCTTCATCTGCAGTAGTCCACTTTCCTGGGGAGTTCAAGAGATCTTCCTTGAAGGGATATCTTGCCCTCACACTTGAGAGGAGCCATCTCCAGAGACTGCAAATTGCTGCCTCTTTTCCAATTCCTCTCTCAATTCCCCAGTTCCTAGCAAGGGATCCCAGCTGTTGGGCTTCCTTGCCTTCCAATTGCTGACTGTTGGCCCCGCTATCCCAGCATCGGAGCAGCCAGGCAGCAATCCGCTCACCTGGCTGGCGGCTGTAATCCTTCTGCATGTCTCGAAGTTCTGCTGAGGTCAGGGACCGGGTAGTTTCCGCTTTCTGTCGGAATTCTCTCACTCCTTCCTCCGATGTCTTTGTCGAAGGACCAGCTTCGTGATCAAACCTTTCTTCTTCTTCCTCTTCCCTTACTAATTGAGGACATGGACCCATTGATCTCCTTGTCCATTGTTTCTTTTTAACTGCTCGGGCAATTACTGTAGTTGTTGTTGTTTGGGTCCCTGTCTCAACCATGGCGTTCTTGGGTGCAGTTTGGGTCCCTGCCTCAACCAGAGTCCTCTGGGAATGCTGAACTGCGGCTCGATAGGCACAAGCCAGGCCGCAGTACAGCGCTAGAAGCTGCTGGTTCTCATTGGGATAGGCAAGGCACCCTTCCATCAGGTGGCGTGTCAGTTTGCCAGGGTTGCTCGCCTGTTCGGGTGTAAAGTCCCAGGCTACGGGAGGTGATAACCGCCCGAGGAACCTGCCCAAGTCCTTCCACACACCCTGCCACCCTGGGACCGGCCGCCTCAGGTCACACTTCAATAACGCCTCACCCAAAAGTTGTCTTCTCTTACACCAGGATGAGACCAGATTCCACAAACCCCGTAATATGCCAACACTATTAATAAGTAGCACTAGGCAGCTCACATAAGGGTGAGCAAGGACCTCAGGAGCCTGCGTAACAAACCTGTCCACATCAATCCTGGGTAGGGAGAGGGAGATGTATGCCCTCACCCTCTCCACCAGATACCCCCCCCCAGCGCAGTGAGGCCATCAACGCCAGGACAAAGCACGTACCCATTATTCGCATGAACATCTTGCCAAAAGCAAAGAGATGACAAACAGTGCAGCCAGCGAACTTTTTGACCCGTACAGGAGCTTGTCGCTTAACAACTACTGCAGCCAGAGCACACTTAATACAAAAGTGCTGTTGTCGTGCCCCACGTTGGGCGCCAAAAAGGACTGTCGCGATTTAGCCCCGGCTGGAGGCTGAGCCACGCGGCCGCTCGCTCGCCCCCTCCCCCCGGCGGTACGGGGAGAGAATCGGGACAAAGAAAGGCAAAACTCGTCGGTTAACAACAACAACAACAGTTTAACCGGACAACAAAGGGAAAGAAAACAAACAAACAAGAAACCCCAACAATACCAACAACAACAACAGCGCGTCCTTAGCGGCGCTTCCCGCGCAGGCCGCTCCCGCCGCGGCCCAGCCCCCGCCCCGGCAGCGATCCCGCCCCTGGCGCCCTCCCCCTCTATAGGGTGAGCCTGACCGTCACATGGTATAGAACGGACCCCGGCCAGCTTCTGGCGAAAATTAACCCTCTCCCAGCCGCAACCAGGACAACTGGAAAGCTCAAAAAGTTGTATTCCGAAAGCTGCTTCTCCGGGGTACAGCGCGGCGCTGCTTTGCCTATTAACTACTTCGGTTTTGGTGTTACGCTAAACCTTTACACAGACCCTGTGAAGAGCATTAAAAGCCAATTGCCTGTAACAGACACCGTCACTACTTTGTGGCTTCTGCCGCCCTCAACCTAGTCTGCAGCCTTGGTGACATCTTCCCCGGGTGGAGAAGATGTTCCAGGCAGATCAGGAAGGCACTCGGAAATTTTGACTTCATTCACAGAAATATGAGATAAACTTTAAAGGTAGAATACTTACTTGTTTATAATTTAATACGCGACGTGCTGCTGACTCTGTAGTGCAGCTTCTCTCCTGAATACACCTCACGTAGCCCCATGACCAGCAGAAGTGTCTGTCCTAGCCAGAGGGAATGCGCATCTTTAAAAGCCCTTCCTTGAAAATTAATTGTGTAAATTGGAGAAGCAGAGGAGATGCTGTTTGTGTGTGACAGAGCATGAAATGTGGGAAATATGTAAAATTTTCCATTCTTTTGTCTAACTTTATGGTTTAGTTGCTGCAGCTATCGGAGACCTGTACAGTTAAAAGATTAGAAAAATAAAGTAATGGTATTCAACACAAAAAAAAAAAAGGAAAAGTATTAGGAGGATAGTTTGAGACTAACACATAGGCCATGGTGCACGTGGCACCATGAGCCATGGAGGAGTTGTGAAAGAGGAAGCACTGAGGAGGAGACCTGGATTTGTTGAGGCTGTGTAGGAGGAGACCTGCGTGAGAGACCCTGTGGTTCTCCATCACCCTGGGGTGGCTGCTCAACCGTGGGGCTGTTTGCTGAGAAGGACATTGGTTGGCTGACTGATACTTGCAAGCAAAAAGGATGGGGTGATGATCAAAGAAGAAAAAGAGAAGACCTAAATCATGTATAGGTACTGTTTTATGTGCCCACATCCATTTTTGAGGAGTGGGATTGCGATAGCTTGAAACTGGCTGTGTGATGGGGTCAAAAGAGGAGCCTTCCAGGTGGACAAGAGGACATGTGTCCGCACTGCTCATGCTGCCCGTTCACGCAGGAGCAGCACTAGACAAGATGACCTCACGCTGTGGGAATAACAGAGAGAAGGCGGCCACAGGTAAGGCATTGCATGGCTGTGTTGGTAATTTTTCATATGTCCTTCTACATAAGACTGGATAAACAGGGGCATGCCAAAGCGTGCTAGCCTGGCTCCTGCCTTCAGCAGCAGTGGGCGCTGGATCCCTGGAAAAGAGGAGGAGCAGCAGGTAGTGATACATCCCTCGCTGGCAGCGACGTGCAACTCGTGGTCTTCCTAAGCCTGAGATAACATATTTGTATTTAATGGCCCTTGTTGGATTTCTCTTCTCCTGTGGATTTGTCCAGTCTTTCTTGAACTGCTGCAGACTTCTAGTGCCTGCGTTGTGTCGCAGCAGTGGGATCTGTGGTAGAGCTATGCATTTCTTGAGTAGCTGCTCTACGCTGCCTGCCTTCATGTTTTTTTTTTCAAGACATGGTCCAGAGAAATCTGAGCATGCAGATGACTAGAAAAATCTGCCATTGGCCAAACGGTGAGTCTGGTGGAGGTGGAAGCCAGCTGGAGGAGAGGTGTGGGGTGCTCAGTTCTCATGTGCCATGTTGCTAGCTGGCAGCACCCATCCAGCTTTCCAGGGCCGATGGGGAGAGGGCTGTGGTGGCTGGAGAAGTCAGGCCCCCAGGTCCACCCTTGCCTGCCCCAGTGTTGAACAGTGTTGGTCTGTGAGGTGGGTGCAGAAGGTCTGGCCTGGCTTCCAGCCCTGTGGGAGAGCTTGATGGCCACCACGGGCCCTGGACACAGCACTGGGATTGCCCCTGGTGTTCTGTGCACTGGCAGCGGGCAGGGTTCGCGGGGTGCCGGGTCGTGTGTTGCACCGTATCTTGGCCACTCCACCTGTCATGAGGTGACGTGACTCAGATGTCCAGCCACACACGTCGTGCTGTTTACCATCTCTCCCCTCCTTCGTCATCAGTACTGTGAAGAATAACTCCGCTTTCTGGGCCTCTTGAGGCGAGGGGCGGCAAAACTGGAGGTGTCCTCTCACACGCGACCTGCCTGGACTGTCGGTGGGAAGGTGCTGCAACAGCTGCACTGGCAGGAGAAGGTGGACGCAGAGGATGGAAGAGGAGAATATAGAGGTTACCGATTTCCGTAGCTAGCAGGCACTGATTTGCTTTTTCCTTCCACCTCCAGATCTTTCCTCTCAGTGAGTCACACGCTGGTGCTCACCCATGGTCAGTACCTAAAACCGCTGGTACTGGCTGGGTGACACTAGCCAGTGGCAGGGATACGGAGAGGCAGTAAGCACCTCTGCCCTCCCTGCCCGCGTGCTGGTCGCCCCTCGGGGGCTGCCATTTCTTTTGCCCCTTGCAAGTGGTACCTTTCACGCACGTCTCGGGTCTTGTCTCAGTGCCTCCCCATGGCGCATGTGCGTTTGGATGTATTCAGCAGCCTCTCATAATTTTACTTCTAACACTCAGGACCCTGTGAGGTCGAGGTCTGAACACTGTTTATTTTCTTGCCAAACTAGAGCCTTTCAAAATTACGTTAATCTAAACAATTTTTATGCTGTGTGTGCATCTGTGAGGAGTGCTCTTTCCTTTTGGAAATCCTAATAACTCACTGAAGAAGAGTGCCAGAAAGCTATCCCACGCACTGACAAGGAACAACAGCAAAACATGACCGTTTCGAGAGTCGTGGTGATGTTCTCCAGTCCTCTGTGGAAGGGCTGAGGAGAAGGCGGTGAGCACCACAGTCTGCAGAGAAGGATGAGGCTCTGGGGATACGCCGCCCCACCAGACCTTGTCTGTGCATGCTGTGATGAGGAGGGAGCAGTGGCTGGGAGCAAGCGGAGGCAGAGTTCAGCAAACAGCTTCTGGTGGGAGGTGGGGTAGGCCTCTGCACCGGAAAACTCCAAGTTGTAGGCAATTACCCCTGGTTAGCAAATGCAATGCTGCTCTGCAGGCCCCTTAAGCCAAAACTTTCTTCTGATGGATAATTCCCCTCTTTTTTTCTAGTCTCCCAACCACTGTGCTGCCACTGTAACCTCTACACAGGTGGAGAAGGCATTTCAGGCTGACCAGAAAGGCATCCTCCAGTTTCAAGCAGGTTCTCAGCAGTATGAGGTCAACTTTAAAGCTGAAACATCCGTTTGCTTGATGTCTAAGGCAGGTGGGATGCGTCTGGCGCTGCAATGCAGCGTGTCCTAGGAGCAGGCTTGCAGACAGGGGGACAAGGGGGGTGAGAAATGCTTTGTGGATTGTAAGCAGGCAGTGCTAGAGCAGCATGAAGGGGAGGAGGGGAAGAAGGGGATCCTCTGGCAGAGCAGGCTCAAAGACACGTGCAGATGTTGGTGCGAGGAAGGGTACAGCCCCAGCCTAAGTAGAGGGAGCGGGAAGGGGTGGGAGCTGAGGGTGGATTTGGGAGCCCCCTGAGCATGACTTCACCGTGTGATGGGGTGCAGGACCCACGCTCTTTCCAGGCCTCTTGATCTTTTAATCAGGATAACTCCAAGAAAAAAAAGTGCTCCTTGAAACAGGGCAAGACCAGGTGACGATCTGTTCTTCAGCTGTCACATAGGTCTTCAGGTATGTGTGCAGAGTCATTGCGATTGACAGTGACAATGAAAATGGCACAGAATAAAGGGGGGGAAAATAATTAGCAGTGCCCCCAAAAAGAAGATTACCCAAACTTAATGCTTTGCTGCCTGTGCCAGGCGGAGGAGGTGTTCAAGGCACGCTGCAAGACCGCTCCTCTTCTCACAGCCACCATACCCCCATGCCCCAACCAGAGCTTCTCGTTCTGCGTGCCTTCACGTTTTCTTCCAAGCCGCTGTCCGAGGAACCCGGGGCGGCAGGCGGGGTGCGGGCTGCGCCGGGGTGCTGCAGCCTTCTGCTGCTGGGTCCCTAGGTGGCGGTGCCCGTCCAGCTCTGGGGGCTTGCCGGGAGCCCCCGCTGGCCGGACAGCCCGGGGAGAGCCGGCCTGGCTCCGGAGCCCCTCTGCGGGGAGGGCTGGCCGGGTGCGGGGAGCTGTAGGCTGCTATAGGGGAGGTCGGTGTAGGAGCATGCAGCATTGGGGTATGGTGAGAGGACGGTGGGAGAGCTGAGGGTGGTCGCAATGAGGTGCGGGGCTGAGGGAGAGCTGGGAGGTATCGCACAGGTCTAGCACTAACCCGTAGGATCTGCTGCGTCCTGTTCGTCATGAGCATCTGCGCCACAACCAGGTTGGTTCCCCCTTCCCCCAAAAGTCACGGTTTAATCGCAGCTGCTGAGCACCAAGCGCAGATTAGTGCAGATTTTAACCCGCAGCGGGAAGAGCTGGAGGAGGATGTAAGAGACAGGGAGTGCTGCAGAGCACACTGAAGGGCTGCAGACTTACTGCAAATGCTTTCAGGACTGCCAGAAACTGATCTGCCTTTTTTGTTGCCCGTGGTCATCTTTCTGCATTATCTGTTGATGACTGACGCCTGCTCTGTGGGCAGGATGGAAAGCTGCTGGTTTTGGTTGGATGGGCACAACTGTTGGGTTGAACGTGGGAAGCAGGTGAGCATCTCCCTCTCGTGCCCAGCACCCGCTGCCAGTCACTGCCTTCCTGCTGTCTCCTTCCCCAAAGTGTAGGAAAGGCTGTAGCATGCCAGGACAAGAGGTACATCTATCCCCAGAGCCCAGCCCCGTTGCCAGATGACAGAAGTACCCAAAGGAAATTGTAAGATCAAGGCAGGTATGTAGCAATACTTTCCCAAAATGCTCGCTCTGCCTTCAGCAATTTTTGACTTGGGGATCTCCTGCATCAGAGTCAGTATCTATATATGTAATAACTCTGATGTGTTGTTCTTTCAGTAACTATTCCATCACTTTTCAAATCTGTATAAACTTCTAACATCCACAACATCTTGTGGCAAGTATTCCCACAGCTGAAATGAATGTTGCTTGAAGGAGGCTCTCCTTTTCCTTGCTTTGAACTTAGCACCTGCTGGCTTTAGTTAATAAAAGCGATGCAGTTATTCTCCCAGTCCTTTCTTGTTCATCTCGCACATTTCTGTCATTTTTGTTGATTTTCCTCAATGCTCCTAGGAACCCCAGCTCTGAAAACAGGCTGCCTTTACAGGTGGCTGGGGAATTTGTTGAAAACTCATTTTAATTTGAAAGTTCTGTGTATGTGAGAAGGGTTCGCTTTCTTCATACTTCTGCTGAAAAATAAGTCCCTGAAAACCACCTGCTTTTCCCATCAAGGCACCTGGGAGCCATCCTCATCTATAAGCTCTCTTGGAAATAACTCTGGAGCCTGGAATCGCAGCTCCTCCTTCCAGGGAGCCTCTATTCCTTCCCCCCAGGGCGGTCAGAGGAGGGTGAAGCGCTGCAGGGAGCGAGATGGATGGCACTGTGCAAGGGTGGTGAAGGGAGGTGACATGCACAGGTAATCAGACTGCACTGCAGCCACCGGCGGTCCAGGGGCCACAGAGAGAAGAGATGGGCAGGAGAGAGCCCCTCCGATCTGCAGTGGTGCAGGGACTGGTAAAGGCAGCAGAGAGACCCTGCTGTAGCTCAGAGGTGAGTCTGTGATCTGACTGGTTTAAATCACTGGCTTTTCCCCGTGACTTGTATAGATGCTAAATCCAGCTCTGCAAGGTGTGCGACACCACTGTGGCCCAAAGCCCACTGCCAACAACTATCCCTCTCCTTTGGCTGAAATAAGGATGCAAGTACGCTGAAGGGAATGATAGTGACTAATTCAGCATGGATATGTTGTCCCTCTTGTGCATGCACAGCATAGGTGGTTGGTGCATGCGTTGTCATTTGACTTTCTGTATTAATCCAGTTTACCATGGTGTACAGTGAGCGTGACAGGCTGGTGACCCTGCTTTTCCTTGTGTGTAAATGTGCCATACAGCTAGGGCCTTTCCAAGCAGGAAAAAACCCAACAAACTGCTGTGGCCATTGCCTTGGGGAGAGGAACAGGGAAGAAGAAAGGTCAGGGGCACCACAGCTTAAGCTAATTGTGAACTGTGTTTGAGTTTCTATGGCATACATACATTCTGTGCAGAGCTTAAAAAGAAATCATGTGCAATGGTGGTTGCTCATGATATATCATTTTAAGGAGGCTGTAAGCTGTGGAAGGCAGCCTTGGTTAAAATGTTAAAAAGTGTGTATGTATGTCTTATGCCTAGAGGAGGTGGTGTGGATCACCATATAGTATCCTCCAAACCAGTCTGAGGGAGCAAGAGGTAGGTAGGATGTCCCCTTCTCCTGTCAGGGGCTGGAGAAAGAGCATGGCTTCTCTGGTGACCTTCTTCAACAGCTGGAAAAAAGAGAGGAGTTTGTCCAAGATCTCTGCAGGGCAAGTGAGCTGTAAGCAGGCCAGTGAATTAGCGCTCAGACAGTGGCCAAGCACCATCTCAATAGCTCCTTCTGGGTTTTATCTTCTCAAAGCTCTGCTCCATTACTGTGCTCTTGTACGTGACTGTGCAGAGTTTTTATCCTCACATCTTCCCTAGAGATAAAGCTGAGTCTGAGTAATCTGACACAATCCGGGCACATCACTGTGTGGGGGCTGGTGAATTCGGCATTCACCGGTGAGGCTGCGAGACTCTTGGGGTGTCTGCACGCAGCAGGTTCTGGGCTTCCCCAGCCTCCGAGGCATTGTCCTTCGCTGAGCTACCAGGGCTTCGTCTGGCGTGGGCAGCGCCAGCTTCCAGGTTGTGGGGAGCAGCAGGAATTACCCTGAGCATCTCTAGCAAACAGCAGAACAGCGAGAGCGCCCAGGATGGGGACCTCAGTGCGAGGCAATGTGTCACACTGGTGGAAAACAGAAAAGAAGTAGTATGAGTAAAGCAGAGTCTGGATCCCCAGAGAAGGACTATGTAGTTCAGAGAGGCCTGTTTTTGTGACAGAGATCATACTACTATAAACGGAACAAAAAGTTCACTGAGTATCAGCACCCTTTGACCACTTGGAGTCAGGCACAATTAAAAAGGTGTCCACAAACCTCCCCAAAACTTTCACAGGCAGCACTTCAAGCGCCTGTGAGTGTTTGCCCTGTGCTATCAACAAGAGGTCAGAGAGGAGAGGATCTCTTCTTTCAACACCACAAGAGGAGTTAGTGTTGGTTGGAAGCCAGGTCAGTAACTCCCTGAGTCTCGGTGGCTTTGAAGACAGAATCTATGTGAAGGGAAGAAAACGGGAAATCGAGTGATGGTGCTAATCAGCTCCTCTATCAGCCGCTACAGCATGAAATGTCTGCACAGATCTCTTCTTACTGACAGCGAAATGCCTGAAGCAGAAACGGTAGGGAGCAGAGGAGGGGCTGGGTGCAGGAGCAGCACGAGCGAGGCTAATCCCACTGTGTTGCACAATGACATCTGCTCTCCTGGGCAGCATTCCCAGATGGCACAAACCTCCTTTCTTATTCGTGGTGCATTTGTCTTCTCTTTCAAGAGTTGTTCCAGAGAAATCTGAATCCTCAGACTGTGATAAAAATCTGCAGAAGTCCCAGCGCTGCAACAAGTGGCAGTAGGAAACAGGACAAGGAAAGGTATGGGATGTTATGCTCATTATTTTCCTGCCAATGGAAAACAACATCTGTTTATTGAGTCCTCTCCTGCTTCAGGATGACTCATTTGTCTGCTGAGGTTGACTTCGTGCAGGTAGGTTGGGCGGTGGGTTTGACAGCGTTGGCAGGCTGTCACCGTGGCAGGCACGCTGCACGGGGAGCGCGCCGAGGAGAAACCCCAGCGGCCTGGAGACTGCCAGGGCAGTTTTCCACTTTCTGCTGATGAGAAGTTACATGGCTGGGAGTGTTCAAATAAATCTGACGGAGATAGAACAACTCCACTGAAATGGAGTTTCTAGGGTGTTGTTTTATAGTCTTCTATCAAGGCTGATACTGGTGACTATGTGAAACAGCACGTCCAACTCAGGTGTACGTAGCCATATAGCCTGGGGAATACATACTTTTGGTTTTCCGCACAGCCTGCTAGTGAGCTGGGAAGCCCAGGGAATAAGGCTGACACCCTGATTTGTGGATGCTGTAGTCTGGAGCAGGAGGAAGAGTGGGACTGGAAGAGTGGAGACATCAATGAGGGGAAATGTGTGCAGTGTTGTCGGAACAGGCGTGGGTAGAGTCTTGTAGCAGTCAGGGGAAATAAGAGAAATGAGAAGAAAGTGACTGTTCTGGTTGGAACAAAAGGCAGCTGTTCATAATCTGGCGTGGTTTGGGTGGGCTTTTCCTTGTCTGATTCCTCTCCCAATGGGTTGAATTACATGGTCCTGCCACGTAATTCAGGAAAAGGATAGTTTTAATGGTTTCTTAGGGTCTCAACAGGTATTGTGTGTACTGTTCATGCCATGGCATTTTTTTTGTAGTTTATTGCCAGAAGAGGCCAATATGGCCTGGTGGTGGTAAGGAGAGGTGATGCAGGGATCATGCTTGAAGAGCTGTTTGTGCTTTCTTCAGGCAGGACTAGATGGGGATATTATTAGGCATGTTTATAAGCATGTAGCCAAGCAAGGAAGGAAAAGGTAACACTTTGCTTGAAAGCATTGCGTGATGCATCTTGCTGCAGAGCATCACTATAACATGCATGGACATTCTCTACTTGTGTGAGTAAGGGGAAAGACTTTATATAGAATATAAAGAGGGAAAGTTTTTCTGAGGCAGTCCCTGAAACATGACCAGGAGACTGTCTCGTGGAAATCCCTTGAGTTTGTTAATCTTTGTCAGACTTGTTTTAAACAGACAATCAGATGCTGTTCACATGTGTCATGTTTCCTTCAGACTGGGACCATTCAGCACTGCCTGAAATAGGATATGAGATATATATCTGTTCACATCTGCTCACTACTTTGGGAAAAGTTATAGTCTGTAATGGCTTCTGTCAAGCAAATCTAAAATACACGCCTGAGTCCAGGGACTGTTTTTTTTAGTTTTCAGCTTGCAAGCACGTCAATTCCAAATGTACAGCTACAAGGGGAGCAAGGATGGCTGTGCAGAAGAGCTTCCCAGGGGACACAGGTTTCACTAAGGCTGTCCAGTCACACCATGGTGTTGTACATCTAAAAGGTCAGTGCACAGAAATGTTGGTTTATCCACTGTGCTTTTCGACTGACCTGGATGACAGCTGATGATCTGGAGGTTGAGCCTCAGTGCTCCCTATTCACAGGACTGGTTCTCCTTTAAAACTCAGTCACGCTCTAGAATTTCAACTCAAAGCATGTGCGTTAGGGGGACCATCAGCTCATTTAGTATTGCTATAATGAGATTTAGGTCCTGTGCGTTTTTGAAACATCAGGCGGCGTGATTATAAATAAAGCTGCTTTGATGACTCGCTACAGTAACATCAGGGCTTGTCTATAAAGATGAGTTAGTGCACAAGAAAGGTAAGTGTGCACTTGATACAGAACAATGATTTCACCTTCTCTTTTCCAGCTGGACATCAATTCTGAACCCCCCGTGTCTTTGCACAGCTTTGCTTCAGCTTGCTTAGGCCTGCAGACACTCTCTGGGCAGAAGAAATGTGCTCCACAGAGAGCAATAGCTCTTTTGTATTACGGACAAGCTCTCAGGGTAGGAGTTTAGAGCACACTGGGACAGGAGTGAGAGTGAGGAAAGGACCATGAATAAGTGAGAGAGGGCTCTGAAAAATCGAGGCCACAATCGCACCCACAGCGGGTGGTGGCTAGGTCCTTTGGGAGGGACCGGGGAGGTGTAACCAAAAGCTCTGTAACACTCTGGTCTGCGTTGCGTTAACTTTTTTCCAGCTAGTAGAAGTCAGCTGTGCTGACAGCAAACGCAGGGAAATCGAGAACCTATTTCAGCAGACAATGAAGGATTACAGCATCCGCAGGCTCCGGAGGACTCGGAGCCCGACGCTTTGGCAGCATTTCCAGTTGTTTGTATCCGCTTTACTTCATTCCCCCGGTGGCAGCGGAGCCGTTCAGATAATCGCTGGGCCCCATCCCGTCCTCCCAGCGTGTGGGTGGTTCCCCCTTGGCAAAAGGCAAACGGCCTCCCTCTCCGCGCAGCCCCGTGTCCCAGCCCTCGTGGGCTCAGGCACATTCCTCGTGAGCGGACCGCTCCGATTCTCTGATTTATGGTGGAAAAATAACCAAATCCAAAAATGGGAGGGAGGATGACAAAAAGGTTGGGGCCCTGTGGAATTAGACCTGGGGTTTATATGAAATTTATGTTTTGATTAGGAAAACCCAGCAACTTAAAAGATTTTTATTATAAAGATGGCTTTTATAAACCTGGGGTTTAGATTTGGGGTGCATACAAATCTTGTTTTGTAAGTAAGTCTGGCTTTAAATAAGCCATTTTTAAAACTATCAGACTCTGTGACCTTTTTCAGGAAAAAACCCAACAAGCCCAGGCATTACAAGTTTGAGTTGTACATAACCACCCTGTTGGTAGAACAACATGATTTGGGGAAATGTTTTCTTTACTGTTTGGCTTCTCACAACTGCAATGTTCTCACTCAAAATGGAGAAGGCTAGAGTTTTATTTTTTCATGAAATCTGAGAGATTGATTAACGACAGCCAAAAGAGGGGGTAGGCTGTTTCCCCAGGATATGGGAGACCTACATTTAATCCTAAACTTGAACTGAACCTAAGGCTCCCTGTTTTGGGTGCCTGCCCCTATCGTTTCACAAATGGAGCATGGGATAGGGTCACTTGGGCTCGAGTATAGTAACCAGAGATGCCAGTCTGGGTCTGAAGTTTTCCAAGGAAAAAACAGCACCAAAACTGAATGTTCCTACAAAAAACCAAGTGGTTCCAGTTGGCATGAGGATTTTCCACAAATTCAGCAAAAATATTCAGTCAAAACTCTGGTGGAGTGGGCTCTGTTTTGTAGGTGTAATGTGGAGTTTTACACATTTCCTTGTGTCAAACTTGGCCGTGACTGAACAGAAGATGAGAAATGAGTAGACAGGTTTGACTTAAAGGCCAGTGAGGGGATGGGTATAACTGGTTAAATGAATTTTACCCCTCTGATAGAGAGGGGAGCTGAAAATGTTTCAGTACATCTAAACAAGTGACTACTTCAGTTCTTCTCTGAGAACAGATATACTGAATTTGTAGAAAATGTGATCTGCTTACTGGCCAGTGGTTTATCAGAAAAAATGAGGTCTGAGACCAACAACTTAAAGTGTTAATTCTATCGAGAATTAGAGTTCAGGGCTGCAGAGGGAGTGCGAGAGAGCACTGTTTGGCCTGTGATCTGTTGTCTTTATCCCTGAATGAGGTGTGAGTAGCAGCTATTTGCTATATAGCAGAAACTCAGTTTTCTTGTTTTGGTTCTCTTCTCCCTCATCAAGTCACTCTTGTATTTCTGAAATAGCTCCTGTTATATTAACAAAGTTTCTTTTAAAAATATCTGAAGCACAGTGGGATTTTTTGCATTTGTGATGACACAGGGATTCCTCTGAGCTCCAGCTCAAAGTTCCCTTGTTTTTTCTGGTTTCGCAGGGAAGGTCTAAGACACTTCCCTTAGGATAGAGGCCAGGGAAGGAAAAAGCATGACTGTGGAAACCACCTGACACACATTAATTATCTTGGCCTTCCTGGTACTGATATGAACAGAGAAGAAGAAAACTCTTTTTGCAGGCCAGCTAAGGATCAAGCCACACCTTCAGCCATGCCATCAATTCCAGCCATCTAGCTCAGTGTTTCAGTGTCAGGCCATAGTCTGCTGAGATCAAATGTAACACCACAAAAAGAGGAGGTTGTTTTTCTTTTTCCCCGCCCTCTTTCCCTGTTAAGGGATTTTTGCAAAGGTAATGCTGAACAGAGAGTAGCTGTGGGCACTGGCATACCTGCCTTCTCGTGGCGTGCAGGAAACCACCACCAGCCAGTTTGGTTTCAGGTGGAAGGCTTTGTCCTGACAAGTGAGAGAGGGGAAGGCTTGTATCAAGGAAAAAGGGTCTTAGCTCAGCTCCTTTACCTCTTCTGATTTCAAACACCACTGCTTCTAGTTTGGTCAGGCACACAGATTTACTGGGGAGACCAAGGCAATGCTCCAATGTGTACAGTGTGCGTGTGTTTCATCACGTGCTGGGATACAGGTTGTATGGCTACACCATTTTTTTTGTTCCATCTTCCATATTATTTTGGACTAGGCTGGAACTTGGGTGGAGAAGGCAGCTGATCCATAAAGACAAGAAGTTCTTGTGCATGGGTGTATATGCATATGCTAAACCACTGATTTATTTTTCTGTAGGCAGAAAGAACACATGGAAAAGAGAATCCCAGGGCACGAGGTGGATGAGTGGCTCCTGTTCCACGGAGTGAGTCCATCTCACGTGCCTGCTATCTGTGAGCAGAATTTCAACTGGAGGATCTGTGGGACGCATGGGACAATGTATGGAAAAGGTACAAGTGCGTGAGCTGGACCTGCATCAAAATGCTTGGGGTATTTTGAGAGTGCAGGGAAGAGCACAGCACAAGCTGTTCTGCCTACTGTGTTGGCCTGATCCTACCTCCTTAGACCTTTCGTAGCCGGTAAAGCAACAAAAAGCAGCAGTGAAAGCCGCCAGATAAGCCCCATCTGTTGATGCCTTAAAATAAACTCGTGTGGAAACACTTGGCAAGGATGTGTTTGGAGCTACCTGGGGTAGGAAAGAGAAGAAGGGCTTGTTGAGGAGTTGGCTGCCAAAGTGCCGATAGCAAATGTTTGTTACTTCGGTTTATGCGTTTTCTTACTCATGACTTTTTCTGGTCCCTAGGAAGCTACCTAGCCAAAGCAGCCAGATACTCGTCAATACTGTCTATCCAGCACAGACCACCACAGCATGTTTGTAGCTCAAGTTCTTGTTGGAGACTTTGTTTGGTGAAACCAAGTCTACCTTCGCCCTCCAACCAGACCTGGGATTTCAAACAGACTTTTAGACAGCTGTGTAGATAATGGAAAAAATCCTTCCATTTTTGTCATCTTTGAGAAGCACAAGATTTACCCAGCCTATATCTTGGAGTATACACGTTCACCCTGATAAGGATGATGTCAGAGGTAACAATATCTTGTCTGAAAATGACACTTTAAGGTTTGACTTTTTTAAACTCTATGTTGCATGTGAGAACCTCATATCTGATGTTCAGCTATACTGAAGCTCTGTTTCAGTTACAGGAGTGAAACTACAAATATGGTAACTTATGGAATGGCTGGGTCCTCTATGAGTGTTGTTTTCCTCCTAAACAGACTGGTGGCAGTTAAATTGTAATAAATAATATAACCATGACAATGTGATAATGATTTAGATGCAAGTGCAATGTAGATTTAAATGTGCATTATGATTAATTTATAAAACTAATTGCTTCCATGTAAAATATGGTACATAAGTAGATGTTGTTTAGGACATACTTGGGGAAATGAATACAGAAAATGGGGAAAACGGAGTATAAAAAGCATGTTTGAGGGGTGACTCTTTGGAGTTGTTTTTCCACGGAGTGAAGATCATCAGCATCTTGTCAGTGTAAGAAAAGTAGACAATGGGCTCTGAGCTGTTTTTGTTCTGTGGTTTTGGCTGCTTTGAGTTTTGTGGCAAGAAAAGGCTTTTAGATCATATCCTAAAGGACTGTTACATCATGTTCCCTAATTTCTCTGCTGGTCCCATTTGGTTATCTTGCAATAAGAGTCAGAAGGGCTCCAATTCAGATGGAAAAAAAATATTCCTGGATAACAAAAAGAGGCAAATGACTCACTGGTCTTCCTCAGCCTGTCTTGACCATTGATCATGTGCTGAAGCCGGGGTAGACAACACAGGGGACAGCTAGTGAAGGGACTCGTCTTCACATAACCCCTCTGAGAGAATGGGTGGATGCCACAGGCTATACTGCAGTCCAGTCATACCACAAATCAAAACAACAGTAATTTCCTGCTCCTCTAGAAAGAGCTAAGTTGTTATTTTGAGCTATCTGCACCCTCCCGGACTGCAGACTGGGCTGGGATCTCGCTTTAAGGGGATTACGCAACCTCCCTCCCAAAACTTGAAGGAAGAGTGTGAAATGTTCCTTGGATTCACACCAGGATCTTGCAGTGGATTTCTACCGGGTGTTGCCACATAGGTGTGCAGCAGCCTGCTGTGCGCCTGGCCCTCGCATGCTGAGGGCAGGTCCGGCACATTTGGATGTTAAACCGGAGCTGGGGGGGGAGCGGAGTGGTGGTGCCATTGTAGGCAGCTGTTGCTCAGTTTCTGCTCTTGGTGAGGGAAGAGCAAGCTCTCCTGCGCTTGCCTGAGGATCGGTCTTGTCCATGGACCAGCAGGAAGCAGCTCCCTTGAGCTCTGCCCTGGTGCCAGGCCTTAGGCTCAGCCACCCTGCGTGAGCAGCCCTGGCCCCTGTGGGTCTAGGAGAACTTCAGCAGGCCCATACGGGGGCTGAGGGTGCAGAGCACCGTGGTGGCTTTGAGTCATCTCCTCTTCACCAGGGATGTTGTCTCCTACCCTTGCGCAGAGCTGAGTTTGGGGTCATAACATTGGAAACACCTGAGTGCTGGTGGCCCCATCCCGGATGGCCACCAGGAAACACCGTGAGGAGGCGTCTTGCAGCCTCTGCTGGCGGGAAGCCCTAGGAGTGTAGGAAAGTGATGCTATCAAACATCCTCGGAGCCCCATAACTAACGCTGGGAATGTGGTTTGCTTCGTTTCCTAATCACATCGCTGTCAGCACTTCTCACCCTATTCTTCTATGTCAGGTCAAAGGGGGTCCTGTAAGAAAAGGGGCCTATAAGAAAGATGGGGAAAAAACTTTTTAACAGGGCCTGCTGTGATAGGACAAGGTTTTAAACTAAAAGAGGGGAGATTTAGACTAGATATAAAGAAGAAATTTTTTACAATGAGTGTGGTGAAGCACTGGCAAAGGTTGCCCAGAGAGGTGGTAGATGCCCCATCCCTGGAAATATTCAAGGTCAGGCTGGATGGGGCTCTGAGCAACCTGATCTCATTGAAGATGTCCCTCCTTGTTGCAGGGGGGGTTGGATTAGATGACCTTTAAAGGTCCCTTCCAACCCAAACTATTCTATGAGTCTGTAAGTCTGCCTGTCCCACTGGTGACACTCTGTCCTTGTCCTGTCCCCACTGGGTGACTCCCTGCCCCAGAGCAGAGCTTTCCAGGGTTTAGGTCAAGAGAATTAGGGATGTTGCAGCTGCTGAAGTTAGATCCCCACCGCGCCATGACACGAGCAGCGAGGAAGTCCATGGTGAGCTGAATAGCATGGCAGTGTCCCGCCGGGGCTGCAGAGCCAGCGCTTGCAGCAGTGAGCGGTGAGGCAAAGGGGCTTTGTGAGGGGCAGCTGCTGGCACGGCCATCCCCCTTCCCACCCTGCAGACCGAAGCTGGTGGTGGCTATTTTGAATTGCCCCGCTGCCGCCTGGCACTTCTCTGGGCGATTGAGAAGTGCCCCGGTGGTGTGTGCTCTGACTGGGATGGATGAGGGATTGTTCTGCCACCTCAACTTTCAGCTCATGTCCGTAGGAAATCCCCTAAGTAAATTAGCCCCTGGACTGAACTGTTGCATTTGGTTTATTTCCACCTTCTTATCCTTCTGTGAGGAGTTGGGGGATTTGGTCAGAAACTGAAAGTTTTTCTTGAGCAAACTAGTGAGCTCATCAGGAGCTTTGTGGACCTAGTGGATGTGGGTCTCATTAACCATGGCTAAGCACAGGGCTTTCGATGAAAGCAGGAGGTAAAGGATGCATTGGAAGGGGTGATATTTACTAGACAACACTTCCATTTGGTGGTAAGACTGTTCTTTTAACTCTCTCTCTCCCCAATAATCAGCATACCAAATCCAAGTCTGTTCCCCCAAACCACCAGTCCTCCTAGGTGTTGTTGAGGTTTGCTGAGATGTAGGTGCTTTTCGTTGCAAGTTTATCAAACCTCATATTGCTATCCCTGAAGTGTTCCTGTCGGTTTGGATAGTGAAACTTGGCTGAACGAATTCCACTAATAAGACTGAGATACACATTTCACCTCTGCATAATAGTCTGAGGACCCCATTTCACTGAATTGCTAGTTTCTGATTCAGGGCTGGAGGTGCACACGTGCGGGTGTCTGAGATGGACTCTTGCCATTACTGGGTACAAATATTTCCTCCGCAATGCAGAATACCTCTAAGGGTTTCAAATGAGCTACTTCCCGTGCCTGACCGCACGCATACACGGGAGTCTGCTGCTATGCTTTTTATGGAAGCCACATTTCAGATTCTCAGTTTAACAAAACCACCCTGCATCGACAGGCTTGTAACAGAGCAAACACTGTTAGTCAAATCACATATAGGCAAACAGCTCGTTTCCTTCCTGCTCTGTTGTTAAACCTTGTAACTCAAAATCCAGCCATCTCAGTTCATATTTTTTTGAAGGTGAGGAGGGAGGTGACTACATTTTAATTCCACAAAATGCTGTTGCTTAGGGCATTTTGTATTTTTGAATGCTCGCAGACTTCTTTGCTAACAAGTACTAATGAACTGAATGTAATATCTTTTTCTTGCTGCTTGCTGTGCATCTTCCTCAGCTGTCCTGCAAGCTTTCACGCCAGGGGTGCCACACCATTAGGGCACGCTGTCCCTTCACGTGGTCAAGTCCCAAAGTGAAAGCACACCAGAGCACTATTAAAAATTTACTCTTATATTTCAATTCCATTCTTGTGTGATAAAGGGAAACGGTGACTTCTGTCCATTGAGGTGTAGCAGGAAAAGAAGGAGATGATGGACTTTGACTAGTACTGGGGAATACCTACTGGCCATAGATGGCACAGCTGGCTGCAGTGTATTTACTGGGAGGGGATTTGGTGTCTGCCAAGTAGATAAGCTATTGTCTAGCCACCCGGAAAGCCCCATGTGGCTTAAACTGATTACTTATTTACCCACCCCACAAATAAACTCACTGTGTCCCTTTATGTAGGGAGACGAGTGTGATAAACGTGGCTATTTTCACTGCATGGGATTTATAACTCTCATGGGAAATAATGGCTTCTGGTTCCTGCAGGTCTAGATAAGGTTGATGATAGAAAATGCTCTAGTTTAGTATTGGTAATGGTAGGGTGCTCTGGAAGTAGGAAGCCATGGCTAATTAGTACTGAATCAGAAGATGGTTGCAGAAGGGCTGCTGGCAGTCATGCCGGTCTCTTGCACGTCAGCGTCTGCTCTCTCTGCTTGTACCAGGCTTTCCCATTTCTGTATGAACTCTTGGGACAAGGCTGTCCAAGGGGTTTCTTTCTTGCACAAAACTCCACCCAGTGAGACTTCTAACATGATCACATAGCAAATAGTAGCTGTAATATATTTTTCCTGATAAATCAGCTTATTCTGGTGGGATAGGAGGATTTTCTCTGTAAGTGAAAAGTGTTTGAAGGAAAAGCTATTGAGAGGCATGTTAAGAGCTGGCTGCTATATCAATGTGGAGGACAGGATGATAACTTTTCCCTGGAAAAGGACCAGATCTCTGTGGGGTAACTCACAGATGTCATATGGAAAGGGTTAGACAGGAGTATTTAAGGAAGGATGAAACCAAGAGTTTGTTTGGGTTTCGAGTTAGAAACCTGAGAAGGATCTGAGCCTGAGGGCAGGTACTCCTCCAGAAAGCCAAACCATAGTAATGCAGACAATATCCCTTGGGGTCGCAGAGTGCTCATGGCAGGAAATGCAGCAGATGTTTTTCCCCTGATCAGTGACTCACAGAATGAACTTCTTGACCATGCTCTTTCCTCTGCCTTACAGAGTTGCATTACTTTTTGCAGAGCGGTGCAGCTCCTGTAGGTGGGATGCCAGTCTGCCTGTCTGCAGGCATTTGATAGCTTGAAAATGAAGGAAAGATTGCTTTGCAACTGAGTATTAAGCACTGCTTCTGGTTTTAAAACTGCTTCTGGGACAGTAGAAAGCTTGATTACAGTTGCATCCCTTTGTTCGTTGCCATTTATTTCCTGTCTTTGGCCTCAGAGCAGCAGAAGTTGGTGCCCACCCAGAGCTGTGGGCACCCGCTGCCTTCCAGTCAGATCCACACCCAGCAGCTCAGATTACCCCTGTCTCCTCAAATACTGCTGGCGATGGCTTAAGCTACAAAACCCAATGCTTTCAGCCTACTTCTGGCCATGGGAAGAATATTCCTAGGTCCACAGACCCTCACAGATCCCTGTAAATCAAAAGAGCTCTAACTGTCTTTTGCAAGCTGCCACACAAAGCATTCACCTCTAATATAGACAACTGCCAGATCATTTAGGACCTTCAAAACCAATGCCCACTTACAACATCACAGCTAGAAAATCTGTTGATGTGATGACCAGGAAAGACCTCTGTTTATACCTAAACACCAGCTCCCAAGTCTACTCAGCCCTGGCAACAGAAATGTGGCACATTCAAATCCTCAAGTGAGAAAAATGTGACTCAGGCACAGTCAGTTGGCAGCCAAAAGTAAAGGCTGCCTGCAGACCATGGCCAAACCTTAGTGAAGAAGCAGCTCTTCACAGGGGGAGCTGGGCTGGATCTCCAAGCTGTGACCATGGATGAACCTCTCCAGTCAGAGAGGCAGCAGTAAACGCCACCACCTTCCTCTGGCTGGTGGCACCAGGACCTGGGCCAGGGTGCCAGAGAGCAAGAAAGCGGGAGCCACAGGTTGCCCAGGAAGGGAGGACTTTGTGGGCAGCTGACTGCTCATCGATGATGTTCCTGTGGTTGGCTCTGCAGCTGCGGCATCGTGAGGAGGGGCCAGGTGACTCCGAGGCTCGAGCTGGGCACGCGCGTGGGGAGAGGGATTAATAATGATGTCCTTGACTGCTCCTCTCTGGGCTCTCTCTGAGAAAAGCAGTAGTGCTTGGAGCTGGCTGTGTGCTCCTTCCAGGGTGAGGGGTAAATTCATGGCTGCTAGAATGGCCAAGGAGAGCTCAGAGGCTGGTGAGCTAGCGTGGCAGACTTCCCGCGGCACGCCGGCTGCCGCCTGGGTAAATAAAGGATGTTGTGAAATGTACGGACAACCCAACCAAAACTGGCTCACGATATTATTAATTAGGCATAAAATGGCAGAAGGCCTGATTCTGAGCATTAAACAAATGTTTCTTTTAGGGAAAAGCCTCTGGGAGAGCACTTGCTGGCATGTACTGACCATAGGCTACCAGCAGAGCCAGAGCTGGGATTGTGCCATGGGTCTCATATCATAGTGTCACTTCTCTGGCACCAAGCATAACTTGGAAGTTCAAAAAATACCTTAAAACAATTAAAATTCCCTTTGAAATCCTTCTGAAAAAAAAAATTAAAAAATAGAAGTACTTAAGGAACTGGAAAGCAAGGCAGAAAGAGAAAGGAAACCAGTGGTCTTCTCATGTATTTCAGATTTCACTTCTCACTCTTCAAATTGTCTTAATTTCTTTTTGTATAACACACCTCAACCCCAAAGCCACACAAGCAACAATTCTCCAGTCATCTGCTACGGCCAGGTGGCAACCAGAGCAAGGTAAAGCTAATTTAATATCATCCCTTTCTAATTTCATTACATTCATTATCAAATACTCTGTTGCTTAAAACAGAATTACAGCTCCAGTCTTTCTTTTTCTCTCACAGGGATTTAACTGTTCAGGGTGGAATTAAGCTCCACCGATTGAGTTTTGTACTTTACATAAAAACACAATTCAAATCCACGAACATTATACAGGAAGGAGCAACACTCAAACCTGTCAACCCTCTGCCCTCTCAAAATTGCCAGCAGGTTAGAAAGCTGACTCAAATGTTGGGTTTGTCACAGAAAGCTGACTCAGGCAAAATTGCTAAAGGTCAAAGCCTTTGTCAGGACGCCGTCTGCCTGAACAGTACCAATTAGATGTGCTATCTTGTGGGCATTACTCAACTTCTCATTTGCCAGTATTAAAATGTAGGTGTTGAGATGGCCATCACTGATACCGCCAGCATGTAACCTTTTTTGAAGGAAAAGGCTGGATCTGCAAAACTGAAATTTACAGCAGCAAATTTTAGATTTTCAACAATCCCTTCACAAGTTTTCAGGAAACCAGAAATCAAGTTTTTAAAGCCTAAATTGAAAAGGAAAAAAAAAAAAAAAAAAGTATTCTTGAATCATCCAGAAGCAGTTATTTGCATTGTGCCTTGAAACTTAGTATTTACATCTGGTCCCCTTCAAAGGGTCTTGGAGACAACGACTACCTGCATGTGAGCTGGACTCTGAGGACCAAGGTACATCAAGCACGTTCATTAGTGTATCATTGTGGCTGTTTTATACAAATTTGCTTTGCCATCAGATGACTGTTTCTCAAGTGGACGTATTGTAACATGAAGACAAACCACCACCTATTTCTCAGGAGGTGCAGGGACTATAAAGACAAGCACCTAAGATAAGTTAAATGTCAATATTTAGACTCTGGAAAACGAAACTCCTTCAAATACACCAGACTACAGCAAATACTCCTTCGAAACATCAAACACACCAAAACAATATAGTTCTCTGAAGTGCACCCCTTGGTCTGTACTGTTGTTCAGATCGGTTCCTTGTACAGAAATCCCTGAATATTCCCTGGAGCAGAGGCTGGGATTCGATTGACCGTTGCGCAGGAAGGACTGCAAGGTCTATATAAATCTCAAATCCCTCTAATATATCTGGGATCTAGTTGTGCTTAGTTTTCTTTAGTATATACATTTAATTTTCTTTCTTCTCCCATTGGTTCCAGTAAGCTTCTCTGTCCTTAGCGTGAATTTCTTCTGTACTTTGTTTCTTTCTTGTACAGGTTAGAAACGTGGCATCTTTACACGAATTTTACTGCATCGTGGTTGTTATCAGAAGGAAAGAGAAGGATATTTAAACACACACTAAAAAAACTCCAACTGTTTTCTTCAAACAACATTGAAACATATTGCAAAAATACTGCAATTTATTAAATTAATTATGAATTAATTCTAAACAAATTTTATTTGACTAAATTCTGAAATTACTTCAGTTTCATAGTAGCATACATAAACATGTGAAATTCTTTAACCCTGACAGAACAAAATACCTTTTATCTGAAGAAATCGATCATTTGGGGTTTTTTTCCCACTCTTGTTACCAAGCGTTTGACAACATGCAGGCCTTAATAGATGACATACGCAAACATCTGTCCTTAAATAGCAGCGATTCCATCTGTCAATAAAATTGTTTCTATTCCCCCACATCGGGCCTTGAGTTCACAACGCGCAGGCTGGGCGAGCAGCTGACAGCCCGCAGAAAGACTCCCATTTACTGAGACTGGGGATTACCATCTGGTTTTCTGCTCCTGCTACAAACTGGTCCCTAATAATAGCGAAGGGGGGTGTGTGTGCTCAAAATGCAGAAACAACACAATGTCCTTTCTCCAGCTGAGCAGGTCTTTGATTTTTTTTTTTTTTTTTTAAATAGTATTTTCAAATACTCAGTTCCTTTTAGGAGGACGTATGTTCTTTGCCTTATTAATTGCTCTTATTTTGCAAAGTTGAGTGAGAACAAGTCCTATGGCTTAGGTCACGCTCAGCTGGATCTTATTTACTAATGCTCCTGGCAAACAAATTAGACAGTGCCCCCTTACTGAATGAATTAGTGAGGATTCCCATTTCACTATACGTTTACTGAGCTAATGCCTATGTTTGCTTTGGGTGTCTTAATGCGGGCAAGGCTCCCAAAAGTGATACTGCTGATCTGAATTCTTCTGTGTGCTATGGAAATGATGCTCTGGCCACTTCACTTACCGTTTGTTTCAGCCGCTTAGCACCAGTGACAATAGTCCATCAGGTAGTCGGTATCTCCGAGGGGTACTGAAAACCCAGTCATTCATGCCTGACGGCCATACCAGACACACTTTAGTATCTGCCGGTGCTTCTAGCCGCAATGTGCTTTAAAAATAAGCCAATGATGATCTTTGTGTTTCAAAAAGTCTAACCTGTAGTGCACCTAGTGTAGCTTCCAGGGGCGTGTTCTGGATTTTAGCATCTCAGCACAGCGCCGTTCCTTTTCTTTTAGCTCCTCTCTGATCACTAAAATCAGACACTTTCTTACCTCTCTCTCTCCCTCCCTGCCTCCCACTCATGATGGGAATAATAGAGAATAATTTCTCTATTTCCTGACCATTAAAAATATTAATTTTACTAGATCGATTCTAAAATTGTGTATCCAATGGGAGGCACTCTTTTTCCTGAACAGCTTTAAGCAAACTTGTATATAGATATGCACACATACGGTGTGAACGTGAATGCATATGAATGCAAACTTTTATTTTATCCAAATGAAACCTGAGCATTTTCGATCAGCAGTTTCATTAGCAAAAAATACATTGACTGATATAGTGTTAGGATTTTACATTTCTGTGTGAATGAACCTGAAGGTACATGAGGACTTAGGATAAATCTTGACATAAGGGGATAAGACAAAACACAGAGGGTAACTTAATTCCTTTAAAATCTAGAAGGGATGAATGAATATCCTAACATGAGTAAGGGGACTGTGACATTTACTTAGCCTGGTTTTGGCAACGGAAAGTTTCTGCTTACAGCTTGGGATCATCAAAGGCATATTTTTCCACCCAAGGTCCTCCCTTTGCTCCTTCATCCTTCCTAGAGAATGGTGGGAGAAGAAGTTTGCATTTGTAACTGTAGAGCAGCTCTCACACCACAGCCACATCACTCCAGCTGATTTTCTTGGTCAGAGGCTGAGCCCGATCCGTTGCTCTCTTTCACAGCAAAGCAGGAGCTCTGTTTGCTGCCAACCCCGTCCGTAGCAGTCTGGTGGGAGCAACAGGTTTCTGGGGAAAACTCAGTGGTGCAAGCAAGGCTGTCCAGGTGAAACCAAGGCTGCCCACCCGTGAGGGTGTGAAGCCACGTGGCAGATGGAACTTGCCTCTCCTGCCCGCCAGGGACAACGAATGCAACGGCCACGTTAAGGGAGTTCTCTGGGCTGGACTTTATTCTGGAAAATAAACAAAAAAAGACTGAGGCACTATCCAACAACCCTCTGCCTTGCTTTAGGCACATTTAAAAGGAAAACCCCTAGCCGCAAGGGTCAGTTGTACATATTAGCCCCTACCCAGATCCCCTCCTAGGAAATGTCCCTCAAGTGCTTTCTGCTGGACCACGGTGCTGTTCACGCTGCCTGCAGGGAAGCAACCCCTCGGGCTCGGCAGCTATTTTAATGAAATAGCTGAGGAGGGCTGGTTGTTCCCATACGTTGTCGTATGGTCCATACCCCTGGTATGCATATCAGCAGACAGCAATTGCTCCCATGGTCCTCCTCCTGTGCAAGTCCCTCGCTGCCTCCCTAGCCTCTCTGCAGCCATGGGTTTGCGTCCTGGAAGCAGGAGAAGAGGGTACACCAAGGGGTTGTCCTGCTGCAGTGTCTCTCACAGAAAAAGAAGAATAAGACAAACCAGACAACAATAATTGCAAAATAACCCTGCTCTGAAATCAGGCAAGCTGCCAGAGAGCTCTTATGCAAAAAAAAAAAAAAAAAAAAAGCTGGAGATTCAGCTGTCCCACATAAACAGCTTCATTTCAAAGTCAGAGTCCAGTGCGTACAGGCACACATGCATTTACATGCTGCTTTTCTTCAGCAGGCTTTAGAAATCAAATGCATGCCACCCATTTGGTGTTAGCATCGGCGTTGCCACAGTCTCTGGCAGCACCACCAAATAGTGCAAGCTTGGAATTTGGCACTGTGGGAGATCTGTTTGGTTTGGCTCATTAATTCATCTTCCCAGGTTCTGTCCTCCCACGCAGGAGGAAAGGAAATGTTATCAGAAGGTGGTGTCTGCTGAGGCCCAGGGTGCCCTCTGGCCAGCAGGACCTCGGCTCCACCAAACATCCCCACTCCCTCAGAACAGAAAACTCAATGTTCTGTATTCTTATGGCTTGGAACAAGCAAATATTTCATCACAAGCTGTACATTTCTAAACTGATCTGTCTTGCACAACATCACTATGCATTCAGGCAGTTCACTCTAATTATCACTTTATAACATTTTGCATCTGCTTCTGATAAGGCACTGAAGTTGCTAGCATGTTTTCTTGAGTTGTTTTATTTTTAAACAAATTGGTTCGGTGTCTGGCTGTCAACAGCTGCACTCTTCATTTTATGCATTTTATATACACTTATTTTCTGCAGTGTGTCCTGATGCTGCAGCTCAGCTTCAAACTTGAATCCACAGAAATCCTTCGACAGGCTGTCGATTAGGCTTGCAGGTCATCCGCAATTTCGGGTTTTTCCCCAGACTCACAGAATTTGTTCTTGAATAACAAATAATAAAATTTAAGCCCTCACAAAAGCATGACAACTATTAGGGGATCTTCCTCAAGGTTTTCTCAGCGTGCCCAAGAGCTCTCCAGCCTCAGCCAGAAGCGGGCTGGTACACGTGGGTGAGATGTTTGACTCCTTGGAGTTAGCTGGTATCACCTGCTCTGTCATTCACCCTGGCAGCAGCAGAGCCTGCCAGCTCTGGGTGGTGCTCCAGATGATAACCTTGTTAACATCTAACCTCAGCCATTGTGAGGCTTGGTGTTATCAGTAGCTCAAAGTAGGGAACATCATACACAAACAATGAGGTGGACTGGGGTTAAAAATCCCCAGGCAGTGTTTGAAGTACAGGGGCTTGGTATTTATCACTTTTTGGTTCTTGATACAGTGTGAAAACCTGAACAACAAGTTTATTGTAGATTCCATCCCATTTGGAGTAAAATAATGTAAGACCAAAGAAGACACAGAATAAAAGTATGGTACTTTAAAAAATGATAGTCTTGTAAGTTTATAATTCCAAATTAGATGCATTTTCTATGAAATGTTTCAATCATTTTTAGAAATAACAGTGTCAGTATCCAATGAACAAACCGTTGTCTAATATATCTCTGTGGCAAGATCTATTGAAAACAATCTAGTGCAAAGTTTCTCTTGTTAATGTTCATAGATAGTTTCCTGGTTTCTTTCTTTCTGTCGTTCATCAGCTCATTTTCTTAGGTGTGAATTTGTTATATCTAGTGGGTTTTTTTTTCTCTCTAAGTTGTACCAATAATAATTTAAGATGTCCCTACACCATGTTGTACATTGCCACAAACCTGGGCTGGCTGGCATCCATTAACAGTGACGTGCGGTGACTCAGGGATTAAATGGATGAGAATGCTTGTATGCTCCATCATTCTTCTGTTGGTGTTTAACAACGTTCAAGACAGTCATTAAGTAATTAGATATATATCAATATTTGCTTGGTTCAATCTTCCTGAAAAAATACATGGGCAGTATCGGTTTGGACAAAACTCAGAGTTCGAAATATCTCAGGTGGAAAAGTTGAAGTTTGTGTGTCTGAAACACTGAAGTTCTCTCATGTTGCTATGTGCGACAGCGTTACTGCTGACAGTAACAGCAGTTGTTCGTCAGCAGCCAGCACCGTTACAATACTCTAAGCAGTAAGGCATAGGCAAACCACCAGTCACGTATACTGTATTCAATAATTTTCAGTCCCAAGCAGGACACAGGCACCTCAATTTTAAGATCTGGACTTGGTAAAGTATGATTTTGAGACTGGAAAACAACAAAGGCATATGTTGGCATATATAGGTGGGATTCCATGTTTTCCATGACTACGCGGGTGACAAAGCGCGCCCTGTCCCCAACGGGCATGGCGTCGTGAAGGCTGCGACCGCGCGTCTCTGGGGCAGCGAGGGTTAAGCCGCGTAGACCGCCACTCTGAACAAAGGCTCGATTCATGTGTTTTCTTCCTTGAAGGGACTGAGAGAAAGAAACATAAGTAAAATACAGCACAAGCTGTTGTGAAACAAGCCCGTTGCTGTTCTCTGAAAAACAAGTATGTGGGGATTCATTTTTAGAGGCGTGCTGAAGCAGCAGGGGAGCCGGAGGGTGGCCGCAGCCGCTCTTCTCCGGGGGCTGTCACTGCCCTGCCAACGCCAAGGACTAAAATCAGCCGGCTTCTTAGAAGAGGACGTGGTGCTGACCGTGTGCCACAAAAAATGTCTGCTGTACAAAACCACAAGCTATTTCCCACTCCAAAGCAAAATCTTTAATAGTAGCTGTTCTTGCAGTAATTGGAAAAGTTATTCTGATTCCCTTTTTTCTGGAAAAAATATCCCCAGTTGCAACTTATGCTCTTGAAGAGCAGTTTGAAAATCAACCCAGCTGATCTAGAAAAACTCAATATCCATTGGAATAAAACTTCTTCGTTGATTGCTCAGCTGGGGTCAGAATAACACGGTCTATTACTGAGTGCAGATTAGTGAAAAATCAAGAATAATTAAATTCATCTATTTATTGCACTCAGAGATGTCGTTGGCGACTTCTATTCCAAAGGTCTCTCCCTCACCAATGAAATGAAACACTCAGTCATGTTAAGGCTGACACAAGGAACATTATAAACTGGTGTGACTAGACAAGAAGCACAGTGAGATATTATATCTGTAGTCACTGTGTGAATTAAACTCTGGGTAACTCTTAGCAGACTTTGCCTACATGCAGCAGCAGACCCACTGTCATCTGAAGTCTTATATAGTCATCCGCAGTGGTGGAAAAATAGGTGTGTCTATTATATAGCTCTGAGAAATTATCAGTATTGCCAGTAAGCTGTGGTAGCACCTCCACAGTCCCCTGGGAAGGTGAGGTCTCTGCTGTGCTCGGACCAAGAGGCGTGCGCAGGAGCATCCCCGTACAAATCTACAGCAGAATTGTGTCACGGCTGCGGTGCAGCATGGTGGATGGTATTTGGCCAAATCATCCAGGCACTCTGCATTCCCGCTTTTGTGCGTGGTACAAATGTGAAGTTGGGCTTTGGCACTTCCTTTGCCAATGTGCATGAGCCGAGGCACCGGGGACTGCGCTGGAGGGTGGGAAGGATGGGGAGCATCGGCCCGCTGTCAGCGCCCACTAGGGTTCAGACACTGCAGAAGAACCTCAAGCTTCAAAGTCTAGGGAGGTGAGTCTCCACAGGCTGCAAAGGTGGCAGGTGAACAAGACAGAAGGTGTTAACATGGCAGCCATGGTGTTTTCCAGCAGTTTCTTCTGTGAACCTGGTAGCGGACACAGTCAAGGCTTGATTTGCGATAGTGCTCAGTCCAGATGTGCGCCCGCCTTGGAGAAGTCGGGTATGTGGGCACAAACAGAAGCTACAGGAGTTACGCTGACTTGGTGGGTGACTGCTGTGCAAAAAGGACTCCCTCCTGTCAGCATACGTTGGCTTGCGGGATCTGGGGGGTGTCTGCGATCTCACACAGGTGGCTGTCCGTGAAAGTGAACCTTCATTTCATGGCCAACTGGAAGGTCAATTTTCAGCCGACAATTAAAAAATGAAAAAACAAATGTATCTATGGAAAACAACTGATAATATGTTTCCATGTTTCATTGCAGCACTGACAAATTTTACCACAGACAGTGAGTTTATTGATTTTGGCAGCACTCCGCCATCAAGAAAGTAGTTACTACAGAAATTTTTGACGTTGATTTATTAAGGGGTGGTTATTTAACATTTTGACATTCAGTAGTTAAAATACTGAGAAAAGCATGGGACCGCACTTCTTGCAACTGGAGGAACAGCATGGGATTGCGGTGTATTGCTCATACCTGCCCACACGATTGTTAATGCATGCATCTTGGCACACAGCGCCGGCGCTTCCTTGCAACTGCACCATAATGTGCTTCTAAATGAAGTCAAGAAGTAATAATTACAAATTTCAAGTAGTCCTAAGTAAGATCACAAAAAATAATTTGAAACATACAGAGCTGTGGACTTTATGTTTCCTTATATATACATATGCATGTGTATATATATATGTATGTATCATTGAAAGCTACTACATGAAATCACACTTAATTAGGCTAAATTCTGTAAGAACACAGAGGAATACATATCTTCATGTGTTGCAACAATGTATTTGTGAGACTGCTACATCACAACTTTTAAAATGACTTTTATTCTGAAAGTGCCAAAACCCATTAACTTTAAATGAGACTTTTCAAAACAGGATTCAACCTTTTTGATCCAATTGCAACATGTTTTATTTGAATACACACACTGAAACATAAAATGATGACAATAATTATTCCTGGAAGGTATTAAAAAGTTGATCCATATGCATAAATTGAATTATGGCTCTGGCAAAGGTGCATTACAAGCAAATAGATGCAGTATAAACACTTCATACTCCTCTAGCATCTACTGCCAGGGTCCTCTAATCATTTTAAATCAGGTCAGATTCTTGCTGTGAGATAGCCTGCCTGTACTCGATTACATATGCACAAAAATCGGAAGATTAAAGGAATTGTCAAGAGTACAAAAGTGATTTCTTGAAAAAGTTAGCAAGGGAAGGCCAGACGTGAAGGTAGTGAAGACCGCATGAGCTGCAGTCCCAAGGACTGACTGTTCAAATGCCTGAGCAACACAGAGAAACCATAGGGGAGCTCAGCTGCCAAGAAGTCTAAAGGCATTTCAACAGCACATTTGTGAAGTGTAATTTTGCAAAGACTTATAAACTGACCAAATTGGGCAGATTTTCCTGGGATTAGCAAAAGCCGTGGCCTTGCCATGAAAACTGCTGCTCTGCCAGGCTTGATGTTCTGCTACAAAGCGTAGTTCTCCTCATGGAATAAATGTTATAATGTTCCTTGGATATTAATGTTGTTAAATAACAACAATAACCACATGGAAGCAGCTCTCCAACATGGAAAATTTCAATATTTACACAGAGCAAAGCTAGCTGCAGTGAAAATCAAGGTGTTAGAATAGGAGGGATGAGGCAACCCAGCAGTAGTCAGTGTTATGTCCTCCACCCACCGCGTGAACATGCACGTGCGTATGTTTCGTTGCTATGCCAGCTGCAAGTCAGCGCTGAAAACTCACTGCCCATCTACAACTGTGTGCTTCAAGTAAATAATGACAATTAAAAAAATGAATGGAAAGGTGTATCAGAGCACGAGTTTCTTGGTTAATATTTCACTGAAAAAACAGTCAGAGACTGCCACTGAAAAAAAAAAAAAAGTCTTTCTTTTTTCTTACCCTCCCCATCGTCTCCTCCTCAGTAACAAGCAATGGGCATTGCTGTTCTGGTCCCACACTGATCTCGGGCTGCTAAACTGTGTGAGCAGGACCTCAGCATGATATGGAGCTCATGTGAATGTTTAGCTGTGGTCATGACAGTGGGAGCTGGGGAAGCCTGGCAGAAATATGGGGAACTATTTGCTCCAGTCTGTATTCTCTCTGGGGTTCAGTTCCCAGCCCATAAAGTGGGGTCACTGCTTTGACCCAGGTGAATGCTGTGGGGGTAAATGCGTTCAAGACTGGGAGATCCATCTTGCAGTAATGAGGAACCACCAAACCCAGGAAGAATCACCTGGACTGTCAAAGCCTCCTTGCCTCTGTAAAAGTGACTGTGGTATGTGAATGAATGCTGACCTTGTTGCAGGACTAAAGGACTTGAACAGAAAAGAGGGACAGCCCCTGACATGTTGAATTTAAATAACATGATGGTCGGTTTGTGAAGAACAAGTTAAATGACTTAATACAACTTTTTACCTTAGTTCTGTATGAGGTTTACCTCGGGTGCGTGCAGCTGCTGGCAGCAAATGTAGGATGAATTGTGAAGCTCCTGAGCTGGGGAAAAGGCTCTATCTACATTTTGTCCAATGTCTTTGGAGTCTTTCTCTCTAGCACATCCTCCACAAACCATGTCCAGAGTTCCAACTGCATGAAGAAGAAGCAAGACCCTTGGAAACCATATGCAGATGGACTGAACCAACAAGGAAAAAGGGGAGAGAAAGCATGGCCAGCCTAGGTCAGTGATGGAGCATGTGCTCTACAAATCCAGACTGCCTTAAGCTAAAGCAAACAAAGCAAGCTGGAGAAAGTAACAATGGTTTAGATTTTCTAAATACAACATTTTTTGTTTTATTTTGAAACAATTTTCCCTTAAGGAATGTCCTTTCATTTTAATTTGCAGAAGGCTGACAACTCATCCTACTAAAATTTTTTCCTTTTGCTGGAAAGAATTTTTTTTTTTGGCTTAGCCAAAACAGTATTTTTCCCTCTCATATTCCTCAACAACCTTTTGAGTATAACTCCCTCACCATTTCAAGGCATGACCCAGCCCAGTACCTGAGAGGAGTTTAGAATAAAATTTCTCCAATGGACTGATTTTCCCATAATTGTTCTCTTATTGTTTTTGCTAGATGACCTGATCTGATGTGGCAGTTTGTGTGCTTTGGGAACATAGCTTTCTCAAGTGCTCAGACAACATGAAATGGAAATGGTGTCTAACTTGAGCCGCTCAGCACCAAAACACCGTACTGGAAGGAGATGGGCAAGTCCTTGAGACCCATCTCCCTTTGCGAGCAAGCTGTAGCTGTTTAGTTCAAAAGTCTTAATAGAACATGTACTCCAAGCAGCGCAAAAAGCTTCCCAAGGCCCTCAAGACAACCTAGAGGTCTGTGGTAAAAGACCCAGCCCTGCAACTGTCGTGTGTTATTTGATGGGAACAGGAGAGAGTGAGGGCACCCCCCGCCCGGAGGGCTGCGTCCCTGTTGGGCAGAGCAAGAGGCAGAGACTGTGAAAGGCAGCAAGGGAAGATCTGGTTTAGACTTAGGTAAAACACTTTCTACCAATAAGGACAATTCAGCCCTGCTACAGATTGCTGGGGAGCGTGAGGATCCCATTCAGGAATGTCTTTAAGAATATCTGTCAAATATCCTTGCATCATCCTGGGGCTGGATGGCCTTCTGTGGTCCTGTCCAGATTCTTTTCCATATTTTATCTATAGATCATAAAACATTTCTTAGCTGTTTCTTCCTCTCCTACCATGATTTATCTACAGAAATCACTTCTGAAACAATTTTCAACCACTTCTTCTGAAACAGCATTCCCTGACTGTTGTACAAAGCACTCTCAGCCTCCAACTGGAGGAAAAAAATAGCAGCTGGAACATCAGCGATCTAAGATCTCATCCACAGGCACAAGAAACCCTCAGAAGTTACAGGGACCCTGGGCATTTCCTGAAACTACGGCTTTCAAAGAATTCAGCTTCACACCTCATCTTTCTAACCACCCCAAACTAGTCTGGGGGCCACCTCACCCATTTCTGGGAGCACATCTGTCCCACCCATGCTCAAACCTATCCCGCTATCCACACACAGATTCTCCAAAAGCTTGCGTTGATTAGCAATTCTCATAAAGGTGGAAGCTCTCTGTGATGTCTGATCCAGGAGTCTCTGCTTGCTAACGGGCACAAGGTCGATGCACAGGGACCCCTGAGTGCCAATGCCACAGAACCGGCTTCAAGAGGAGGCAGACACCCGCGCAGCGGTGGAGGTCGATGCAGGCAGGGCACTGACGTCAGCCGCAGCCCCGAGAGCCTTGCGGGAGCATTACAGTGTTTTGCCCTTCTGACACTGGTAAAGTGAGTTACTCTGGTAAGGTCAGAGATCCATTTGTGCGTACAGCTGGGAGCAGGTAGTGGAGCTAGTAAGTGAGACTGGTTGTGTCATGGCTAGCTGTCTTTCGCTCCGTTTCATCACTTGAACAGGCAGATGACTGCTTACTTCGGGCTACTAGGCACGTTTGTTATACATAAGGATTCATGGACTTTCAGTTATGCTTTTTTTTTTTAACTTGGTAGAATTATGCTGAGTATTAATTAAAATTCCGGGACTCTGCTTGACGGAGAATGAAGATAGTACTAAGTATCAAGGCACTGGGTAAACGCACTGCTCTCTACACTGTGCTAATATAATGCTTCCTTATATTAAAAGACCACACAAACTCACAGAAGAGAAATGTGGATCAATAAAGTGATAAACAGAATGGTAAATCTAAGTATAAGCACATACATGAAGAAATAAAATTTTATAACTTTATTATACATGCATTACCAAAGCTGAAATATTTCCAGAAGAGCAGTTTTCTGTCGGAGGAAAAAATTCTTCTGTGGAGCTGTAACAACATAACAACAACCTCTACACCTTGTTTGGAAGAGGAAAGTTTTATTAAAATGTTGAAGGTCAAGTAATTTTATTCCATGAATTACTAGAAATGCAGAAAACAACTAACTGTGGGCAAGTCCTGAGAACTGGCTCGTCTCAGAGCTTGTTCAGAGAAATGATCTGAACTGATTTATTCACAGAAAGCTCACACTGAACATCACAGTCAGTAACTAGCAAAATAAAATTTTTAATGATGATAACTTAAGGTACGGAAAAAAAAAATTCAGTGAAAGGAAAGAAAAAAATGAGGTCACTTTGCACATAAATCTCTTTTGCATAGCTCTCTGTCAAGAGCTTTCAACAAGGGGCAGCTTGGAGGGGGGACTGATCCCAGCAGGAACGCTCTTTTCGGGAAATTAGACCAAAGTATAGTGTTCCCCAGATGGGTGGAAAGTCCCATCTTAATGCATCAGAGTAGTTACAAATAAGCAAGAGCAATTGCTCGTAGGATCCTGGGAGTGCTCTTTGGGTTTCCCGCTATAAACAGTAGGCAGTTAAAGACAAGCAAATTTTAACCCTCTCGATGAACCGAAGCGCTGAACTCAATTGCTTAGAAAGCCGCGAGAGTTCTCCAGCAGAGACTGTCGTGAATTGTCTAAACTCACCCCATAGCCTGGAAGATCTGTGGACACACAGGTTCAGCAGATCTCCTGAAACCTTGCGCTAGGACACTTCCCTCAAAAATGTCAAGGGGAGGAAATCTTTTAGGGTCAAAAAGGGATGAAAACCAAGGTCTTCTATGGCCTTGCTTAATGCTCTGCTTATTGACTGGAGAAGAAAATTGGTTAAAGGGTGGTGGAAATTCCTTTCATTGTTCTCATTGAGTTTCTGAAAGGCCAAATACTTATTCTCTGGATTTTCAGAAGGAAAACTTTCCTTTTATTCTCCAGGAGAGAGGTAAATTGGAAATGGGAGCCTTCCTACAACCAAAACATTAGTGTTTAATTCACTCTGGAAGTAGACTGGGGCTTACGTCTCCTCTCTGAACTTTCTTCTGACACCTTGCAGACTCTCTGAGGTCCTGCTGCCCACCAGAGCCCCAGATGCAACCTTAGAGTCACAGAAGTTGTGGGACCAAAAGTCGGTGCTGTGGTGGTTGGCACTGCACCGTCCAAGGCTCTTACCCTGCAAATCCAGCCGGATTGTAACAGATCTCCTTCCACCTACTGCTCTCCCACAGTGGGTAGGATGACTCCCAGAATCATATCTGAACAGCCCAGTGCAGAGCATGGATTCACGCCTCCTGGACCCACACGTAGGAGGACTTTGGAGTGTTAAGCGTTATTTATCTCAAGCTTCTCTTTTTGCCTTTTCTTACCTGCCTGCTTCAATTTTCAAGATCTAAGGAAAGTGCAAATACAAAGCAAGAGGCGTGCGTGAGGTGTGCCTATGCTGTGCTATCCTTACAGGCACGGCTTCACCCACTGTCTCCCGGTGCAGCAGGGCACGACCAGTCCCCCGGCCAGGCCGTGGGGCGGACGCAGCCCACGAGCACGAGGTGCCCCCGTGTGCAGGCAGCGGCAGAGCTGTGCACAGGTTGCTTTCCTGCAAAGCCGCCCAGTGAGACCGTCAATGACCAAAGGACGCTCGCTGCAGCTGCTGTAGGCTTTGGCTTCCTCAACTCGGGAAATATAGGAAAGTTGAGGGGGAAGGGAGTAATTTCACAGCAACGCCTGCAAAAAGCGTGATTCACTTATTTATTCTTCTGTGAACAGCCTAGCCAGATGACTAAGACAGACCTGTAGACTGATGACCCAGAAATAGTAGAAATACATTTCGTATGTAGGGGAAAGAAAAAATAAGTTAAACAGCATACACAGACTGTTATTTTCCTAAGTTCAGTGGTTTACCCCACAGCCTTAGCCAGTACTGAGAATATAGCACAGAGACCTGCTCTGGGGCTTTTTTCCTACCTCTTGCCCCTCTCAGGGTGGGGGAACTGAGATTAGCTGCACCTGTGACTTCTTTAATTAGCAGCACATAAGCTCACCACAGGTTCTTCATCTCTTAGATGTGAGGGCAAAGGTGGCCTGTATGTTTTCCTCTCTCTTTCTTTCTTTCCCTGCTTCTAGTTCAAGTTGCTGAGGTGAGGGCTGCTGGTTTCACTGCACCTTTTCCTTCCCTCAGGTAAGACATTTGCACTTGCAGGGGTAGGAGGGTGGAAAGAGAAAGGAAGAAAGCGTCAGGTGAAGTAAGTCTGCTCTGGTGGCTTGGGCTGCTGAGCTTCTGCTGGGGAGGCAGGAGCCTGCTTGCTCGAGGGCGGGTCTGCAAGGTGCTGCAGTGATTTCTGAGGAACTAAAAAAAGACTAGGTGAGTGTAGGGAGAAAAATGCTTTTTGGTTTTGCTTCAGTCCTGTTTATGAGAAACCTTTCTGTGAACAGAAGCTACAAAGCAAAGTGGGTGTGAAACAATTTACTGCAGGCAAACCGGTTAAACTGTGGCTAATATCAACCTGGTGCTAAACTAATGCAAAGACTTAGTTTTTGTTAGTCCCTAGTGATATTCCCTGGGAGGCTGTATCTGCGGTGCAAGTGTTGGGTTTAGGCTGTTGTGCTGCTCTCAGCCTGTGATTCCCAAGTGCCAGCAAAGTGCTGTATGTGTGGCTGTAGCTGGTGAGGTGCTCTGGGTGCCTATGGAAGCTGCTGTGCCTCATCCCAGCACCTCCCCGTGGAAACGCATGGCAGGACTCTGCAGAGGGCAGGATTCCCAGCCCGTGTGTGTGCATGTGCCTATGTGAGCCTGCCATCATAAATATACTCGGCCTCCTGGCTGAAAAGCTCCAAATCCCTCTGTTTTCTGGCCTTCCTCTTGGAGCACTGGAGTTACTTTTTTAAAAAGTGTGCTTTTATTGAACGTGACTTGAAAGTATTAGGCCCCGAGCAGTGTGTGACCCTGGCACTGGGCAAATCCCTTTTGAGTCCTTGGTCATATAATGTGTGCAGTATGCAGGGTGAGGTGGGAAAGTTGTCCTCTTCCCATCATGTTCCTGTCCAGCTAGCTAGGCAGTGACACAGAGGTATTACGCAGTGGCCATCACACAAGCCATTACGTTCAAACTCCAGCACCCTTGTTTGGCCCTTTAATGGCTGTAACCGTGAATTCCAGAGAGTGGCCCTGCATAGTTAAAATCTCATATCTTGACCAATCTTAGGCTCTTTGATTTCTTGGAGTATTTACTCATTCCTGTAAGTGTAGAGGTTAATGCATCTCCCTTATTATGCAGTTTGCAATAGGAGAATCTTGCTCCTCTCTGTGCCCCTCTAGACAGGACAGCCTCTGTAACCTGCCAACTGGCTTCCTCAGCTTCCCCACCACCATTTTTGCCCTTTTCCAGTCTTGACTCTGCCAGAGGCTGTATTCTGTGGGGCACACCAGGCCCTTATTTCATGCAAGGCCCGTAGTCCTTCACAGGGTCAAAATGACTGAGAGGCATACAACGTTATTTCCTCATGCTTTCTCTCTCCTAATTAGTTTTGGTTTGTAATTCACATGGTCTAGCATGGAACATCCACACATCCATCACAAATGCCACAGGAAAGAAATACTTCGCACCCAATGCTCTTCTTAAACGCTGAGTTTTAACCAGAGCTGGGAAATAGCTTAGGTGAGTGCCCTTTCCCTGGAGGTGGGCCACGACAAGGCCCTTCTCCTCAATGGACAGAAGGAAACCAGAAGAATGGGAACAAGTGGCTGACAGCTTTGCAGGGAGTGACAGCGTGCGAGCGGGACACTCGCTGAGCTGACAAGTTGGATTGAATTAGTTGTTCAGGTATGTGGCAAAATGAAAGTTGAGAGAGAGAAGAGAAACTGGATGGATGCGTTTACCTGCAAAGAAGGTCACAGGAATAAGGTTTAGGGGAGGCAAAGATAATCACACAAAGTCAATCACTAATGTCTGTGGGGCGCTGGAGCAATTGCGTGAGAGGTAGGTGCAAACTGATGTCTTAATTCAGTTGGATCTGTAGTATCTCTGTGCAACCTGCTAGGGTAAGTGTTTGGTGCTTAAGTGATGCTCTAGGGTTTGCTCTCACTGTAGTAATAAACCCTAGAAACGCAGGGAAGTGAAATTTGTATTTACATGTATTGTGATTGAAGGGGTATTTACAGCATTCTTTCCAACACACAGAACCCTCTCTGATAATATAACTTGTGTCGTGTCCAAAAGAAACAGCAGAGAGCGAGCAACGCGCATAGCATAGGAATGAGCCATAGTACAAGGAGGGGAAGTTTTGAGCCTTGTTCTGTGGGAGTATTTTCCAGTCAGCAGTGACCTGAGAGCTGGACTGCAAGTGCCCTCCCTCCCAAGAAAGTGCATTATGTTTCTTAACTACCAAGTCCTTCCCCCTTTCACCCTGGTGAATTTCTCATGCAAAGTTGAAAAGTTCAGCGGGGTGGATGGAGCCAGATCCCTTCCAGAAGGCTGTACAGCTTGGTACCTGGATGAGGTGAGACATGTAGGTTCAAACCCCCATAAGAGTTTGAACCTGGCTTGCTGCATCACTTCTCAGTGCTCTGACTTCTGAGGGAACGGAGTTGTAATGCCCCCCTCCCTCCAACCATGCTCTCTGAGCATGAGCCAAGTAACTTGATGGCCTCAGGCCTGGAGATATGTAGATTGCCAAGGGAAGTCATGACCACTGGTGTGCTCTAAATGCCATGCCTAGAAAAAATGAGTAGAAACCCTAAATCACATAGGTGTTTCTAGTATGTTACCTTTTACTTTCCTACTTTGTTGTTTCTTCCACTCAATATTGGGAGGACTGTACCTCACAGGGGACCAAGGAGGTAGTACTGGCTTGTTGAATGAGGGTATGGATTTCTGATCCATGACTTGGAAGAACCTTTCTGAATGTTGGAGGTTCCTCTTTAAAGTTCCTCAAGTACAGATCAATGTAGTCAATGAACTGCAAAGGCAATCACTGCCTCATCCTATAGAAAAGCAATGCAGGACTGCAGTCCCACCACTGGAAAAGCAGGGAGGAGTTGTTTGGGCTATTCTGGACTGTGTGGGACGTCAGTACTCAAAGTGTGGGCTGGTGGGATCACCTTGCTGGGAAATCTCCCTACTTCACGTGCGAGGAGCTCTGGTGTTGCCCTGTAGGTGGAAGCTGAGGCAGGGTGGCATGAGGAGCAAAGCAGGGTCTCTTGCTAGGAGACCACAAAGACAACGTACTCTGCAAGCTTTCCCCAGGGTCTGCCCTGGCCTGGGAGAACAACATTGGTCAGGCTAATTGGGGAAATGGAAATTTTAGGATGAGTTTCCTTGCATTGAGGGCATGGGGCCTCTGGTTTGTGCCTCTATACTGGCCTAAGCCTTGAGTCAGCAGAGTCACTCCTGATTTGTATGTGCTGAAATGTTGGCAGAATCCTATCCAGTGTCCTCAGTACCCTGCGTTGCTTGGTCTTTTTCTTGTTATACACGAGGCTGTTCTGGGATGTGTTCTAGGTCATTGTGAGCTCTTCTATCACTTGTAATTGAGTACACATTTGTCCCAGTGCAGGATTTTGCCTTCACTATGTTCAATGACCTTGGACTGATCCGAGGCCTCCATCCAGGTAGCTCTGCAGTCTACAGAGCAAAAACTGAGCAGCCTCATCAAGTGGTGCCCCTCCGTGTGCATGTGTATGTGTTTACACACACGTGTCTTCTTTCTTTCCAGCTCCTTCTCTCCCTCCTCTTTTTCCATTTGGTTCTGCTTTGCATTTTATTTGCAATGTGTTGTCCTGTTGTGAGTATTGCTCATGCATGTTGAGTTAAGGTTCCCCGAGGAGTCTGTCTGGCATTGAAAAATTAAAATGAACTTATTTTGTTTTTCACACTCTCAAAGCCCTTTATTATAAGCTAGGGTTTTTGCTTCAGGGTAGTAGGATGTTGGGAAGAGCTGAAATATGGCACTGCTGAGAATCAATTAGTATAAAAACTGCACTAGTACCCAACTGTGTGCTGATTACCCCACCCCTAGAGGCAAATGTGTTTGCAGTTTAGGTCACAAGTGAAATAAGCACGTTGAATCTCATTCTAACATGTCACTCTCTTATGGATTTTCTTCTCCATGTCCGTGCTTTTCTCTGAATCTAATTGTGTCCTGTTGAGAATGGGGCAAAATATGTCTGGAAACAGCAGCTCCCTTTGCCTCCCCAGCAAATAAGGGTGTTGTCTTGCAAATACCAAACTGTTTTATTTCAAAGTGTTTCAATTTGGCGGATGGCAACAAGAGACTTTGGTGCCATTCACGGTGAGGAAGGTGGTATCTCATCTTAAATCTGTAAGTTGGACTTACTGTACATGAGGGATCCAAGTTTGTCATCTCTGCTCGCTTCAGAGACCTGAGACATATCTTGCACAACCCAGGCATGTGATTTCTTTTCCTCTAAGGGTCCCTACAACACTGGTTTTGCTTCCACAGTTAAATGATTCACACACTAAATTGAAGAATCAACTCTGATTCTGGTTATGAGGTGATCTTAATTAGTTAAGGAAAATAGTAGCCTCTCTGCTGTTGAATTCCTTTGCAAGTCCCAAGGACATAGTAATGGTTAAATATCCTGCCAGTCTGGAGGTGAGTAGCTTTCAGGGTTTGTTGGATTCAAGAAAGGAATGAAGTGAGGAAGCCTCATCAGGTGAGGACCCTGCTCTATGTAACCAAAGGCTTTGTCTTTCGTGGCCTCTGATCCTCTTCTACTGTTTGCAAAACCTACTTTCTGTCCTCGGTTATCATTACACTTTGGCCAGGAGAAGAGAGATCTCATTTTTACTGCAGAGCACCCAGCTTTAATGGCAGGCAAGGGATGAAAACTATGGAAGGTGCTGCCTTCCCTTCCCCTGTATCCAGTTCTGCTTAACCACAACTGTGTCCTAGTTCTGGCTGACGGCTTGGTATGGTCACTTGCCCTTTCCTCCGCAGGACGCATTATACACCCTTGTAAAACCTCTTGATAGCTTTGTGGTACAAAAATGTGCAATATAAATCCAAAGGGCGTTCTTTAATGTAAGGCTGTAAAATGTACACAGGGCCCATCCCACTTTGCCTCTTACCATTTTCCCTATTCCTCTTGTGGGTACCTGTACAGCATCAGGGAAAATTGGATGCGTGTGCCTTCTGAAACAGAGTCCTGTTCCAGATATTTAGTCTTGGGGAAGATGAAGCTCTGCCTCCCCGTGGGGGAACAAATTCAGCTGACCGTGTAGTGCAGGATGGGGGTAATGTCAGCACGTCGCACGGTAACGGCTCGACGGTGCTTCCTTGTTGCTTCACCTATTAAACATGAGTGTGCACGTGACCAGGGAAGGGCCCAGCTGCAAAGCCTTGTGCTCTGCCCTGACCTTGTAACAACAGGGAATGTCTCTTCCTCCGACAGCCAGGTAAGCCCATGCTCTAATGTACAGCTGTGGCAAATGCTTTGCTGCAGTGGATGTGAGCGTACCACCTGGTTTTCTGCTGGCCAGACCAGAGCAGCTCTTGGGTTGAAAAAAGAATCTAGAACGCCGCATCACTCGTTCTTCTCTTTGCCATAAAGTCACTTGTGCATAGTTGAAGCAAATGTCTTTGGTCTGGATTTCATTTCACTTTGCAGCTACAGAGGAAGAGTCACAAACTACTCAGGTTACTTACGATAAAAGTGAGTAAGTTTTTTCCGGTACACATTTGGGTCTATTTGTGTCACGTGTGATTGCTGTCAGAGCAGGAGGTGGTGGAGCCCCCTCTGTCTGTGCCTGACCCTTCCAGTTGGATCAGGGCTGTATGCAGCACTTCCAAGCGATGTGTTTTGCACCAGGCAGAGTTCAATAAACCTCTGAAATTCACTAGATGCAAGCAGGTAGTACGTGGGGCTGGGGTTTGGGTTTTCTCTGTCTCTTGGCACAGCTGTCGGTGGAATGAATTTCCCAAGCCCCCCTCTGCAGCCCTATTTATTTTCCCTCCTCTAAACCTTTTCTTTGTAGGGCAAGATGGAGAACAATGGGGAGCAATGATCTGAAACTGAGCAAAGCGGGGGAAGAACTAGACTAGACATCAGTAGCAGTTTCATAACCGATGGAAACGAGTATGGGAGCATTTGCCCCTGGGAAGAGGCTGAATCTTTTTCATCAGATTCAAATGAGACAATGCAAGGGAGGAGGAGGAGGATTTGATTCAAATTAGAGGGGAGGGAAAAAAAGGGACTTGCTGGCATGACTTCGGCCAGAGGAACTCTCACAATCTGTTAACTCAGTGCAGATTGAAGACTTGGTTATAGGGTATTTCCTGTTCGAGAGGCTTCAGCACGTCGTCTGCCTTACTCACACGTGCAAGGTCAAACGAAGGGACTCTGATTTATTAGAACCTCGGGCGCTGCCTAACCTCTGGGGGGATGTCTGGAAGAAGCCGATAGCTGCAGAGAGGCTGGTGTGAGCATTTAAGCTGAGCATTAGTTGACATTTGCAGTGTAGAAAACGAGAGCTTTGCCAAACCCGGCCTGAACGTTGGCTGTGGCTGGAGACCTGCACCTGGTCAAGTTACAGTGCGAAAACTCGTACAGTGCTACTGTTAAGCAGTTGAGCCCTGATAGCTCTATTTAAGGCTTGTACTTATGAAGCAACTGGAATAACACGTCGGGTATGGTGGTAACTGTGCTCCTCTCTGGCACTTTTATTTAGACTTGGATTTTGTTCAGGTTTTTGGCCAGGCCCTCAGCTGCTTGCAAAGGGGCAAAGCAGGTCTGTGATAGAGGCTCTGACCAGCTCTGGGAGCAGAGCTCCCCCTGACCTTGGGATTGTCCTTAGTTCTATACCAGCAGACTTCTGTGTCGTCTTCCTCCTCAGCTATACCTCCTCTGCCTTTTATTTATTTCCCCCTCTGGTCTAAGTGGATAATAGAATAAAATGGGAATTGCCCTTGGGTAACCTCCGGCAAGCAGAATGCTCCTTTGTTGACACGGCTTTATAAATGGATTTATAAACATTATGTGAAGGCCAGCCCTCTGTCCCCATTGAAGGGGCTTCTCTAGTGGTGCCCTTTGAGCTCACGCAGGGTTACGTTGGCACTAGACCCCTTTGGAGCCTTGCCTGCTCCTCCCATGAAATGGTCACCCCTGTACCCCTCTGCCTCAGCTCTGAGGAGCACACCCTGACCCAAGAGAAGTGTCTCCATGAACCATACACTCTGGCATTTTCTGTTCCAGTCACTTTGGGGATAATAAATATCAATGGTAATAAATAAAAGCAGATGCTATAAACTGAAGATTACGTATGACCCATTTTCCAATGGCAATATGCACATTTTGGTACATGAAGTACTCTCTCTCTGTATGGTTTAGTTTCTTCTCCAATACATCTCTAGTGTACCCCCTCTGTGGCAGAAAACTGGCGTGCTTGGGCACCAGAGGGAGGGAAAGTAGCCTTCTACGGATATGGGTATAGGCTGATGCACCTATAGGCTGCAAAACTTCTTGAGCAAACAAGCCCTCTGAAAAAGAAATTCATACTGAATGAGTTGGTCTTCCTTACTCTGGTGTCCATGCTTCTGTCCCCATGTTTCAGAGAGCTGAGGACAGGTTGAAGGAAATGTCCAGGTCTCAGCCTGGCTCCTTCTGCCTGATTCCTACCCCTTTCTTGGACCTGCCAGTGTTCTCCAGTCTCAAAGCATGGTAGAAAGTGGTATTTAACAAAATGCAACTTTCTCCTCCTTTAAAACTTAGCTTCCTAATTCAGCATTGTCTTGGTCAGAACTTTATACAAAAGACTGTAAGAATTTTGAAGTAAACAAGTTTTCTTGGGTGAATCAGTCTGCAGAGCAGGAAAGAAGGTTAAGGGATTTTTATTCTCACGAGATGAGGTGCTCACCAGTGCAGGCTCCAGGATGAGTCCAGGTTGCGTATGCAACACTATACGATACCATCCTTGTATAGCAGCTCAAGTACACCTGCAATAGTCGGAGACTCCCCTGTGTTTCACTGAGGGCCTCAGCTGAGGTGTGGGGGATATGAACATGCTTATAACGTTTTAGGGATTGAACTGGTGGTATGTGGAGCCAGCTGGGCTGCACCTATGGAATGCAGCTCATGTATGCAGCTGAAGAATACTCTGGTCAGTGAAACAGGCTTCACTGCATGAAGCAGTGAATATATCTATATATCAATATACATATGTATATCTCAAATCCAATTAGTTCCCCACTCCTAACTTTCTCTCACTTGAGCTGTGAAACAAAATGATACCGCTTCACATCTACTGAAGTAGAACTTCTTGTTTCAGATTCAGTGAAGAATGTGCCATTGAGTGAAAATGATTTGGCTTGAACTAGTGAGCCTGTTTTCAAGAGAAATCTTCAATTTTATCAGCTGTCAGTTTTGAAGCATCAATGCTCAGAGTTAAAGCCTCCTAAGCCAAAACCAGAGATTCAATAGGTTAAATAGATTTGCTCTTCGGTAGCAATAAGAGACTGACAAGACAAGAGGAAGTAAATGTCATGGTTTTAATGCTGATTTGAACAGTCTCCCATGAAGTCAAAGCACCAAACGTTGGGTCTCTTTCCACGAAGCCTAACGGCACCGAATTAGGAACCTGCCTGGACACACCTTGTTTTCAGTATTCATCGCTGAAGGGATACTCTGGATGGTCACGCCACCTGTGGACAGGTCAAATTGAATAAGTGAGCTTCTGGGGTGAAGCAGGGTATCACATCACTTGTCCTGTGCCTGGCAAACCTCTTCTATTCCTTGTGATATATAGGCGGCCTTCATGGAAGGCTCTTCTGCTTATTCAGAAGCTGTCTGCTCTGAATAATCTTCCCTGCAGAGCTGGAAGAAAATTTGTGCATTTAAGGAGAGGACAGTGAAGGACCATTTTTCAGAACTACAGACTGCATACCTTGAGGACAGATGGGAAAAACCAACGAGAGTGTGGATGTCAGCTGTTCTTGCTATATTTGTGAATTTAACTCAGGTTAGTAGAAGTGGTGTAGGGAAGGGGGATGGCTTCACTATGTGTGCATTGTGGAAGGGGAAGACTTCTTTGAGATGTCTAGGAAGACTCTCAGAAATAAGGGCTGTATTTGAAGGAGAGGGGGAGACGCCAGACTGTCCTACTTTGGCTTATACACTTAGAGCTGGCATGAACAGGTCTGAGTTTGGTATGGTGCTTTCTCCAAGTGGCTGCCATATCCAGACTGGGTCTGGGTGTCCTCTAGCTCTGCCAGGTTAATAGCACCAGTGGCAGAGAATTTACAAAGAAGCTTTGGGGTGACCCAGTTCAGGGGAGAAAGGGATGTTCATGGCTTCATACTACCAAAGGCAGAGACGCTTCAGGCTTCGTTTTAAAAACTGTGTTCCCAGGGAAGACGCACAATCCAGGATCATTATAAAAGGCAAGAAGAAAATTCCCAGGGTCAATTGCAGGTGGAAAAAATAAGTGTTTGCCCATTATTGGCAGACTTGAGTGAGAGGTAGTTGGCTTTTGTTGTGGGTTTTCTTGTTTGTTTGTTTGAGAAGATGATGCTAAACCACAAGCCTTGGCTTGACAAACACTTTCCATTAGCAAAAACTAAAATTTCTGAAGAACATTCTCAGGTGCACCATGGCAGCTGGCTGCCTTGCCTTGCAGCAGAGCACAACAAACACTGGCATTTATCCCAGCTGTGAATCCTTCCAGTTTGGGAAGGACACATTTCACAATATTGAAGTTGACTAACTGGAAGGCATCAAACATTTTGAATTGGTTGTGTCAAAACATTTCATTCCAATATTCAGCCAAGCTGAAGTGTTTACACATTAACAGATTGAGTTGGTTCAAAAAAACAAGCCACAACACTCTGGCTTGTTTGGTTTCAGTATAATTTGACAATATCTGAGTTGCCAGTGTCATAATCTCTACTTTCCATCTATGGAGCATACTTGCTAATCAGCACTCGCACGTTCAAAGGTCTGAGTCCTTTGAGTGAAAATGATTCACTTGGAGGAGTCAATGCAGCTTCAAATAACTGGTAAGGAAGAAGGACCATAGCAGAGACTGGGAGCACAAGATAAATCAAGCAGATTAATGTAAAACTTGCCCAGCACAATACTTCTAGATTTCTCCAAGGGCAGAAGAAATCCTTTCAGACTGAGATTTCCTGGAGTACTTATATGTTTACAAAACCTCCATCTTCTGCTCAGATGCTTAACTTGCTAACTCATTCCACTGATTGCAGTATTCTGTTCATATGGGCTTACTCACACCATTAGAACAAATAATTTGCACAGAGTACCCATGGTAGCTGATAACTGGAAGAGCCAGAGGAAAGCTGGATTTTTCCATTCCTGCTGGCATTTGCATCACAGCAGTCGAAGGTTTTGCACAAAGTTGACTAACCAGAAGTCTTTCTGTATGATGGTTTGACTTTTTCAGATACGTATTGCTGGATGAAATAAGAAATCTCTTTAGGCTGGTAACTCATCTGTTGCAGTGTCAATTCCAGACACTTTGGTATGAGAACACATAGTAGGCAGATATATGTTTAGCTGCTCCTTACATAGCAACATCACTTTTCCGAGAAGGCATTTTTCACAGTTGAGGTAAGACTGTATTTAAGCATTTTCCCCAAACATGGCACTTCTGTGAAAAACAGAGCTGGCAATGTCCATCCTACACATCCTGTTTCCCTTGTCCTCAGTGGCCTCCTGTGTCCAAATTTAGTCTAATAAAGCAAAGCATTTAGTTTATTAGGTTTTTGGATTGGTAGCTTAGAAAGTTCTTCTCCTGTGGGCATTTGCATCCTTTAACTTTGTGTCTGGAAAAGGCGCTTGCATTTGCACCAAGGTTACATTTCATGTATATACTCACTGAAAGTTTAAAGGATGTTATAGCTCAACTTAGCTATGAAAAACCAAACAACTTCAAATACCAAAACACATGTAAGACTCTGCTAGGCCATTTGTGAGAAGCCTTCTGGAACAAAGTGCTGCTAATTGATGGAAGGCTAGTTTAAGTTTTAAGAAACTAAAGCTTCAGAGCACCTGGCTGAGTTTAAATGTGAAAGATGAATTCCATTATGATGCTTTTAACTTAGTTCATATTTCCTATCATATTTATGCAGCACAGTAAGTGGTTTTTTTGTTCCTTTGCAACACTCTCCCCATCTTTTGAGCAATAGTCAGCATTTTAGAGTGCTATGAAGCTCCTGCTTTTCATTATTTTTAGTGCTTGAGCACACTACAGTTTAGCAAGACACAGATAATCCAAGATAACAAGAGAAATGTGTGGTAATCGATCTCTAGCATTTGGTTACATGTTGAGTGCCCTGAAAAGGGGAAAGTGTAAAGTTTGGCCATAAACTGTAGATGCTCTTGAGCTGAAGGAAAAACAAATGGCCGCCTTCTCCAGAAGAGGAGATCTTGGGTCAGTCTGAGACTTCTGGGGTAGTGCAGCCTTCAGGTGAAGCAAAAGTACATTGGGTGGTAAGCTTTAGATCACAAGCAGCAAGAGATCAAGCCTTGTTAGTTCTCAGGAGAGTTAATTAGGAAGTGGTCTAGCAGTCAAACAAGCTGCATGGTTTTCTGCTTTCCATATAAGAAGATACAACTCAACACGACAGCAGGAGAGGGAGATTGCTGAAGAAGACAGTGTCAGAGGAAAGGCCAAAACAAAGTTTCTGACCACTTGTGGTCACTAAGATGTATCGTCTTTTATGAGGAAGTTGGGTAGGCAAACTTTGATGTTCTGACTAAAGTATTTAGCGAGAAGGAGTGGAGCTCTCCCTAAATTAGCCCTGTGGTTTTATGTAGCAGTGCTCTTAATTCTCAGCCTTCCACGTGGCAATTTAGGAAAAGTTGCCTCTGGAAACACTAGGTTTACAATCCATAAGCCATTGTACTCGAACAGCAGCATGGCTTGCTGAGCACTGGAAGTGAAGGTGGGAAGGAGGGGAAAGACAAGAAAGTGCTCCTATTTGAGTTTCAGCTCTGATCTCCACACTGCTAGACAGGGGCAATGCTACACCTTGTGAGTGGCTGAGACTGTCATTACAACATATAGCAGAAAGTGTTTAAGGAGATGGGGCAGAGATGGCATAGCCAGGTATAGTCACTTTCTACTAGGTAGGCTTTTGACATCTGAGCTGTAAGCAAGTATTGCACACTTACTTTTGCAACGGGTCCGGAAGCATGTTCAGGCTGCATTAAAGACCTCCCATATTTAAGCCTTACCTTAAAATAAGGTTGTTTATACAAAAATTAATATTAAAAGGAAGTGATTTTTTTTTAAATCCTCTGAAAAGACAGGAATGTTCTGTGAGGATCTAGGATTCCTCCTGGACTTACATTAACAGTTCCACATAACGAACGTTTTTGTTCAGGGCTTCAATTTCTTTCATCTCTTTCTCAGTGAGGGAGAAGTCAAAGATCTAATGGAAGGAGATGTTAGGAATAAGTTAGCATTTCTTGACACAATCAACATTCATATGTTCCAGCTTTCAGAAGTCCAATCTCCCCTCCTCCCCCCTGCTGTCTCCCTGACAAATCCATACTTGCTTGCTTTTATAGGAAAGTCTTGAGGACATGAATAAGTCCGGTCACATTTGCTTACACTCTCTTGCAAGAAGAGAAGGTAGCCTGGCAAGTACTGGGCCACCAGCTTTGGAAGCAATACATTGGCAGGGAAAGCAGGGAATAGTGTGGGTACTGAGTGCTGCGAGGGACATGGGAACAAATGCTTCATCTTATTTGGGTGTGGTGGTCAAGCCAGATGCTTTCTGGTAGTGTGGTTATGAGCCTCTCTGGCACATCTGTGTGCAATAACCCTTCCTTAACAAAGCTGCCCCATACCTGAGGACTGGGCAGAACAAGTCAGTCATTCCCAAACACCTGCAGCCAGCAACCTTGGGTTGCTGACCTACTGAATTGCTTCATGTCACTTGTGCTGCTCACTGCAGCAACTGGTGCTCTGGGATACACCACCAGCTGGAACCTCAGCCACTTCAGAGAGTTACAAGACACTGAAATTTCCTCTCTACTCTGCCCTATTATTGTAATGTCATAGTACCATTAAGTGATGGGGACAAAAAGCATGAAATATGGCAAAGCTTGACATTGGTCAAGCCTTGTGTCTACAGAAAGAAATGGGAAAATCACCTTCTATAGGGGCCAAGCCAATGTAAATGGATTCATCCATCCAGAGTATGAACTTACCTGGAAATTCTCTCTGATGCGTTGTGGATTGAAGCTTTTTGGGATGACCACCACCCCTCGCTGGATGCTGAAACGCAAAGCAACCTGTGCAGCTGTCTTGTTGTACTTTTTGCCAATGGCATTCAGCACAGGATCCTTCAGTAAAGGAGGGGAGGACACATTTACCCTGGAAGAAAATTGGAAAAAAAAGAAAACAAAACCCCCTCCTTATCTTTAATGTCAAAACATAGCAGCATCTACTTGTTTGTGGACAGAATGCCACACCTTTTTGACAAGTAGTGTGAAAGATGGGAGAAAAGCTTTGGTATTTAGGTTGGCGGGCTGTCAAAGGCAACTTCCTATGTGATGTCCTAATGTTGACTTAGTTTCTACTTCTTCACCTAAGCCTCAGCATTCCTGGTTACAGACACTTGCTTTCTGTTAGAGAAGACCTAAGGTGACCTCCTATACAGAAACCTGGCATTTTTTGATGACAGCATGCAGCAGGAGTGTTGCGAGTTTACATTCACAACAGTAATAGTTAGACACTGAAGTTCAAAACTACTTTGAAAAATGGGGACAAAGGTGTTTTGCTCAGAGACCCAGCAGTAGAGAACTATTATTCTTTTCCTGGAAAGTAACATGGGGACTTACCATGTTTCATCCCTTGAGGTTCCCAATGGGCTGTACCCAACAATAACAATGTCGTGTTGTCTGCAAAATTCTAAGAGTTTGGGTTGAGTGAAATAGGGATGGCATTCAACCTACGAGAGTAAGGTAAAAAGAATGATTAATCAACAGGACCAGATACAGAAGCAGATGGTGTCCTAATATTTGTGAGAGCTACAGACCAGGTGGCGCTTTCAGGAAAGGATCTATGTAAGTTAAGGAATAGGGAAACTCAATCTGTGGTTGCTGTTCTAATCGTACATTGCTGGGTGATGGATTTCTTTTTTTTTTTTTTTTTTTTTTTTGGTGGGCAGCAGATCAAGATCTGTGATTATAATTTGGCTGCAGGGAATTTTTATTGGCCCCAGTGGAAAGGTGGCAATAAGTGGGGGGGATGGAGGTGAGGGAAGCTCACTAGAGAAGTAGGCTGAGAAGACAACCCATCTCATGTGGGTCAGATCTTTGTTTCTCTCTTGCATTCAGGATGACTAATGGGATGTTGTTTTTAGGGGAAGTGTTGGCATAAGCTGTCCCAGATAGAAAGGTGAGGGGGGATATGTAGAAGGTGAGACATCTCCATAACGGTTACGACCTTGTTACAAGCTCTGCCCTCCCACGTTGCAAATACTGTGCATCATTCCCTTACAGGCAGGGATTTTCTGGCTGCATTCTCAGTCTCTGCGAAAGGGATGTCTACAAGGTGATAGAGCAACCACTGTTTGCAGGCAGTCTGAACCTAGCTGGCACATCTATGCTTGCTGGCTAGCTGCCTTAAGCTTTGCCCGGTTTTCCTCAACCCCAAGAAGCAGCAGCAATGCTCAGTGCAGTCTTAGGGGCACACCAGAAACAGCAATTGCATTTTGCCGCCGCTGGGAACGTTAATACCAGTGAAGGGTGCTGGAATTCCCTCCTCCCACAGGCTGCCTTTCCCTGCAGGCCAAAGACAGAAATGAAGGCTATGACCAGCCTCCCTGCCCTGCCCCATGTCAATCCCAGCCCTCCAGGCCACACACTAAGAGTGGGAAGTTGGTCCCAGTTGGTCTCTGGCCTCTTCTCTGATACTGCTAATGTGTATATTTGTTTGTGCCTGATGAGTCAGAAGAGCGTCCCAGTGACTTCTAGGAAATGCAGTGAGCTGCCAAATGCCAGAGTCAAAGGTATTGGGCATTCAGACGGGTCACTGCCACTTGCCACCTTCCCTGAGCCTTGCTACTGTAATTTAACTCAGACATGCCTATCATCTTCACGGGCTTGTTCAGCTCAAGTTGGTTGCTTAATGGGGTCTTCTCTTTAGGTTTTTCTCTAGCTCTTACTGACCTCTTATAGGAAAGGCACAAGACAGCAAGTACTGGAAATTTAGGAGTTACTTCTAATGGCTTTTAAACTTGGGAAGCTGAGAGTGACTCAGGATCCCTGATACTTAGGGTTGTTTTGGTTTGGTTTGGTGTCAGCTGAGGTAGACATGGCTTCATTGAGGACTGGTTAGCCCTGAATAGTTTGTCTTGGGAATTTTTTGGACTTGAAGTAAGGTACATGGCAGAGATTTAAGATATGCATTGACTCAGCATTCAACTGTTACAGAGCTTGGCACCGAGGCACCAGTTTTATAGTCCTGGAGCAGGAACTGAGGAGAGCGATCGTTCCAGCATCTTCAAATATTTATCTTTAACCTAGATAGGATGAGTGATACTTTCAAGCTAGAAATGGAAGTGTGACAGTATGGAAGGCAGCATCTGTGGCAAAGCGTATGTCACCCTTCTGTATGTGGTGGCTTGGGCCATGTGTTGCCTCTGTGTTCCCTACAGGGCAGTGGCACCATGGCAGGCACTGCCTTTGGCTTGCAGTCCGTACCTGGTTGCTGACAGGTTTGTACTTAAGTCCTGGCTTGTTCAGGATCATCTCCAGCTGCCTGCGGTTGAAATTGGATACTCCAATTGACTTTGTCAAGCCTGCATCTTTACATGCTTCCATAGCCTGCAAAGAAAGCAAAGACCAGTGGTGTCCCACATGTTGGCATGATTCCTTGGAGCATGCATTTTAGAGATAGGTGGAAGACAGTCCATTCTTGAGACTGCAGAAAAACCTTTGCTGCAGCAGAACTATCAGCTCTACTAGCATGAAGGCTGGTGCCATCCTGTTATTGTAAACTCTGTTCCTGTATAGACTTGCTTTCCAGACCAAACCCTAATGTTTTATGCCTTTTGTGAAGATAGAATTTGTCTGGAGAGCAGAAAGATTAATGTAAGATATAGATAGGTAAGTGCCAGGCGTCTGCTTTCAAAGAGTTTTGCTTACTTTATGCTGCTTTAGGACTGCCTCAAAGCTGGAGAAGGGAGAGTGAACAAAACAGATTACTTCCCTGATAAGTCAATTTATTCCTTTTGATTGTACGAGAGTTTTTCATATGAAGTCTCTATCCAGCGAAATCCCCTAAATATCTGGCAAGGCACATCACAAAACAACCACAGAAAACTTCAGTACAATATAAAGTAGAAAAAAAGGGGGAGAGGGAGGAATTCTAGATATTCTGTGCTTCAGACAAATCCTAATAGCTGAGAAAGCCTGGTGAATACTGGATATGAATACATGCCCTGGTCTTCATTAGCTTCATCTGCTGGCTTGTTAAGGGGAAAGAGGGTCCTTTCCTACAGTCTTCCCCTTTGCTCCCAGAAACCCTGCACACGAATGATTCAGTGACTGTTTGAGGCAGAGCAGACCCCACGGTGGAGCTGGATGCCACTCCTGCCGGTTTTGTTATTCCTTTCTGTCTCACAGGAGCTGAACGCAGGGAGGTAAGAGGCACCATGTATTTGATGACCTCTAGTTGGCCTCATACGCTTTGTATCACTCAGTGACAAGTCAGCAAATACAGTCATCTGGAGCTGTTTTTGCCTGCTAGCACCATACTGAGAGAGTGAAATTAGCTGGATTGAGTTGAGCCAGTTTTATTTAGATTGATGCTATTATTTGCAGGCACTCACCACCACTTATTTTTCTTTTGGCTTATTAGCTGAAGAGAGTGACCTGCTACAATACAACCTTTACAATAAGCACCAGCTTGAAGATAAAAATGCAACAGTGTTCGGATAGCTGTTGCTTTTAACATTTGAGCAACTAGCCTGTGAAAGAGAGGAATGAACTGCATCAACCAAAGACAAGGGTAACATAAACAGCTAACGTGGAAGTCCCCAGTTCCCCCTGAGACCCAGCCTGGACGGCTCAGCTGCCAGGGGAAAGCCCAAGCCAACCCCGGGCTCTCTCCCACTCTGAACTTTCACTCGGAATTTCACCCATTCTCCATCTTTATCTGCTGCGCCTCGAGTAGAGATAAATGGGGACACGACTATCCAGCTCTGGATGGCGCAAGCTGAAGTGGCGCGTGTAGTCGCCCATGTTATCTCTCTTGGTGTGAACTGGGCGGAATTAGTGATGCTTTTGCAGCAGACCTGGTGCAGAAGGAGAGCTGACCAGCTTTGGCCATAAATTAAAGAGTGTCCAAGGCTTCAAAAGGCAAGAACGTGGGAGACTGGTAATCTCGCTTTCTGCCTCGCCTGAGATCCTGAAGCCAGCTGGCAGTAGGCTTAAGGAGACATCTGGCTATAGGACTAAAGCGCTTCACAAATAAATTTAAGATGCAATCTTTCAGGTAAATGCTGCTTCCCTCCATGTTTTCTTAGCAGAAAAACCTTGCATTCTCGTCTGATAATTAAATTTAGAAGTGAGTGAACTTGTTCTGATGGCAAGGGTTTGTTGTTGTTTGTGGGTTTTTTTTTTTATGATGAGCTTTAGGGCAAATTCTGTTTTATCTTGAAAGTGAAAAGCTTCCTCTTTTTGAGGAGCATCCAGTCACTTCTTAGGGCTCCAACTTTCTCCTGCTGTAAAGATCTGATAAAGAGGAGAGATTGGTAAAAACCTACAGATACCTCAACTAGCAAATGTAGAGTGCACTCTCTGAAAGAAGGAATGTGGATATCGGATATTTCAACAATGTTCTATTTTGTTATAAAAATAATTAAGTGATGGCAAGAAGCAATATCCTTAGGGACAGAAGTAAAATTTATCCATGGAGCTAGTAGAATTTGATCTGTTTGCCCAGTCAATGTGCCTCAGCTCTGTTTGTGAAAGACACAAGTAAAACTGAGAATGAGGATCTGTGTTTTTAAAGCATATATGGATGGATATTGTGTTTGCTTACCTCCCAAGTGGCACATAAGTCTGTTTCATGGTAGATAATTTTTCCATTTTCATCTTTTGGGTAGATTGCATCTCCAGGCTGAAAAGTAAAACCACATTTTTGTGCTTTAAAGAAAAATTTTCACTCCTCAGAGCAAAGATTTTTCCACAGACTCTGTTTCTACTAGCAAACAAAAAAAAATTCAAAAGCTTTCTGAAACACTCCAAGTTCAACAGGTCATTCACACTGGGCTTACCACATCCTCCACTGCTAGATCGTCCTTGGATACACTTCTGAACTGTCACGAGTGCACACTCAGGAGTTCCCGGATGGCCTTGTTTTTCAATAAACTTTTGACCTTTACGTTATGACATCCAAAGGGACTAGTCTCCTCCCAAAGGGCTGGGTTAGAGTACCAACCTGTATTCTCTTCCATTCCTTCCCTCCTTTCTTCCCAGTCCTTCCCCTGATCCTGCTTGTGTCCTAGGCACCTAGGAAGAGTCCAGCTCCCAATAGTTGGAGGGACCATTGCCAAGAGCTACTTACTAGTAGTAAAGGGCTATGTGCATAGCTATAGTACAGGCTGTGAACCTCTTAAGTGCATTATCCACCTTTCTTTGGGCGCTAGGAACTCTTTCCTCCTATCTCTGTACCCCATAAACATGGCTTCAGAGATGAGTTATGAGCTGCTATCTCACGAGCACAGCTTTCTCTTATTTGCTGGTCATTTCACTGCTGTTGCAGGCAACGTATTAACACCTCCCTCCCTTTTGTCTGACCACAATTTCACTTTTTTTCATAAAAACGCTTCAGTGATGTTTGATATTTGATCTGACTGCAAACTGCTACATTTCAAAGGCTTAGGTACAAGATGTTGACATGGTAACTCCTTGGAAACATGCAGCTGTGGCTAATATGATCAGTAACTGGTGCCTCCCAACTCAGTCAAGAAGTTCAAATTCAAGGCATTTCATGGGAAAAGCGAGCCTAAGGAAAACACAGCCTCAGATTTCAGAGGCCAAAGTCTAAGTTACAGGCATAAGCCTGTCTCCTCCAAATGTGCTGGTTTTCCTCAGTGAATTCCATAAAGGCCACTTGTTGCTGTTGTCGCTGTGTTTTGCCAAAAAAACCCCATCTCGACTAGAAGGAGGTAGGTGGCTGTTTGGTACATTTTTCTGTTAGAAGGCAAACTGTTTGCCGTCATAACTTGGGGTGGAGAAGCCCTATTTACAAAACCATACCATGGTATTTTGGAACAAACCATTCATCCCCATGATATCCCAGCAGACTCTCCAAGGACTGCAAGCACAACGCATAGCAGTTGGATGTCTTTGAGTTCAGGGGATGACTCTGCATTCAAGACCATTTTACTCTGTTCCACTTCTAATTCATTAACTTCTGTTCAACATTGCTTTTTTATAGTAGTCAATATACAGCAATTACATTAGCTAATTTATCATTCCCCCCCCCCCCCCCCCCCCCCCCCATTTTCCTCCGTTTCTATCACTTGTGTTCTAAAAGCGAACAAAGTCAGGATGAATGGCGCTTGAAGATGATCTTATCTTGACTGAGATAAGTGGTGCCAGGTATTGTGGATTTCCACAAGGGTCAATCCTTCCTCCTGCCTCCAGGGAACTGCACAAGGTGTTGAAGTACAGTTGTGTCTGCTCGATAGTCTCCAGCAGTGCTTTCTCTGCCACACTACCTTTTTATGCAAGGAAGTTCCTGAATGGAAGAACTGTCTGCAGATGGATAAAGAGGGACAAAGTGCTGACAAAGTCAGTGTTTTGATGATGACAGGACGGTGGTTACTGGGTCTTTGAAAAGGTCTTTCAGAAGTTGGTCACATTTCTCAGCTTTGGGTTCTCATGGACTACACCGCACCAATCATTCCCACAAATCCTGTTGTCTTCTCTTGCAGTTCTCTTGGAGATAGCCACGCACCTTACACTGAACGCAAGGTGGCTTCCTACCATGCTGCTGTATGAGCACTGAAACAGGTGGGATAACGCCATATAGTCACTGCCACTATGCAGGGATCACATCGTATCATGTCATGTTCAAAGTCTGGAGGCGCTCGAAAAGCTACCAGACAACTTACTTGCATGTTTAAAACACAGCAGTTGGTAACCACTGAGAGGAAAAGCCCTGCTCTCATTATAATAATTTCCTCACCAACACGGATGCAGGAAGACAGGTCTGCGCATCCCATCGCTTTCACAAAACGGTCTTTGACAAGTGGGCTTTCTCAAGAGAGCAATTTTAACAACTTGTGAATGCCTATTGTATAAACAGAAGGCAATACAAAGTCAAATAGTGAGGCCATTGGTCTGTTTTGTTTTAATCTCTTAAAATGACAAGATACTTGGACGAGACTTGTTCAGTGTAAGGCTAAAATACCTACTTTACTGCTAGATGACAGAATTTGGGAGGGATTTGGAGATCATCTAGTGCACAGGGACCTGCTTACTGATGGATCAGTCATCTGAGCAGAGCCTCCTAGAAAACCTGCCAGTGGGTATGAGCTCCCCAGGCAGAGGGCACGTGGTGGCCAGGAGAGACCTGTTCCTGCTGGTCATCTGCCTTGCTAGGGTAGAGGGGCTGAGCACCACCGCTGGGCTAAAGGGAGGAAGGACAAAAGTTCTGGATGGGGAATCTGCGTGAGGGAAAAATACAGGGAGGTGCGGGCTAGTGTTGGTAGGTCAGTGAATAATGTCACCCCAGATGTCAGCTCTTCTCGATCCATCCAGAAGTGCTGGCGTGGTGGGGCTTTCCTCCTCTGCGTGGCGCTTGCTGAAAACGGATTCCTCTCACTCTGCCTAAAAGCACCGCTGGGCTCTGCAGGGGCATGTTTATTACTGGTTTCAGACTGGGGCTGTAAGTTTTGCCTCAAGTACTTCACTGGTTTCAAGCAGAGAGTGCTTTCGCTAGAAGGCTTTTGGGGAGACAGGAAAGCACCACCGTTTGCAGACTAGGGCAGAGTAGGAGTTTGGCAGCGTTATGCCTGCACACGCCTCACCAAAGGCAAGCATCGCATGCGGGATGGGTGTATTTGTGAGAGACGGAGCAAAGAAAGGAAACCTGTCACCACTGCAAAAGGGTGGGGGTTTTTCTTTTTGTATTTGGCACAGAAAAATGTATATTTTTCAGGCAGAAAGCGACTTCTTTTTTCTCTCCTCTCACGGGGGACATGAATGAATCTCTAGGACTCCTACTCCTTTAACAATTCAAGATTGTTGATACAGGCCTCAGGGAGTCAGATGTACATTACTTTAAAGCCAGCTGTCTATATCTTTATATTGTGAGACAATGACCTTCACTATGTGGGAGAATGAACTACTAGAGAATACAAACACAAGCAAAGGGAAACAGGAAATTGCAAGTGGTGGGAAATTTTTAAAAAATGTACCCAAAAGGATTCCATACGTGGGACCGTATAAATAAAGTTTTAATATCCGAGTCCAGTTACTCCTATACAGGTCTTAATGGGATATGGCTTCCTTGGGGAAAAAGGAACTGCAGGTCTAAGGTGATTGCTTCATTGGTAAATTGCTTCCTATCTGATGCTTCTGGCAGTAGTAAAATATAATTTTAATAATCAGAGAACTACCTTCCTTGCAAAAAGAGGCCAGTTTAGAGCTTAAACATCCCACAGAAACAATTAGCCAGCTAATTACCTGACCCTATTCTCTCTAAGAAAAAGGATTTAATTGGTTCAAAACCACTTAAATATGTTTTGAATCTCATTCTTCTAATTTCAGTATTATTTAATTTGCCTTTATATCATGTACTTACAGAGGAAAATTGTAAAGCAAGGTACAAATGGCTGCGAAACCAGAAAGTTTGGGGACTTACAAGAGCTCGTTGCAAGGGAGGCATGCAACTCTGATGTGAGCTCCTTGCTTTCAAAGGTTTTGGCTACAAGTTGCCCAGAGCCAGCAGTATGAAGGAACATCAGGCTTTAACTTTTGAGAGTGAGAGATGGACAACCCATGTTTGGGACTAACTGTGATCTCCTGACGCTGTCCGAGAGGAGCGGTGGAGTTAAGGGGATTAAGATCATAATCACGATTTGCCCCATGTCTTTAATACTACCGAGGCTATTTGTTTTTTGGGACAGAGTAAGGAAATCAACTTGGTGGTTTTTTCCCCTTTCCCTCTCCCCCTCCAAACTTTGCCTCTAGCCCTTCACTGCTTTGTATACGTATAACCACTTTCCTCCAGTGACTCCCTCCTCATGGCTCAGAGAGGATTAAGACACATGTGCTACTTCAGCTACAGTAATTCTTCAGCACAGGGAAGTGTTCAACCCCAGTTAGGAGACCTGCTCTCCCAGTGGAGACACCCCATGCTACAGCTGTCAGTACCCATTCTCACACCACCTATAAGCCTCTTTTTGTGCGGGTAGTGCACAGAAATGTATGCATGCAGTACATATCAAACATTATCGGGCCAAAGTGCTATTTTCAACATGGACTGGAAGCTGCAAGGGGAGGATGCTAGATGAAGACCTTGATTCAAGCCAACCGTGCACTTTTTAGAGCAATTTTTCTTTTTACCTTGAAAGCCATTGGCAGCTCAATAATGTAGAGGTCAACGTAGTCCAGCTGCAGGATCTTCAGGGTTTTCTCCAGCGTGGGGCGCACCAGCTCTGGGGGGTGGCAGGTATTCCACAGCTGGGGAGGCAAGCATAGGCTCTTTTTTGGGTGCCAGAAGGAATAGTAAGCACCTTCCAGCTGCCCGCCCCCCCCCCCCTTCTTCTTCTGACAGAGCCTATTATGCACAGCGCAAAGACATTGTGGTCTACATTGCCACAAGACAAAGGCGAAGGGCCTTATCTTGTCCTCCACCAGAGGCAGATGTAGAGGTTAAGACAGGAATCCTTGCCCAGACTGTCCCAGTGCTGACCCAGTAAAGCCATTACATATCTGTTTACTACAAGACAGGTTCTTCTGAATTGAGTATACTGCAAACTCTTGCTCAATGAACTTAGGCAGATTCCTTTTGTTTTCCAAGCATATACTTTCACTGGAAAACTATGTTCCCACAAGAAATCTGTGGTCAGTTTTGTGCTTGAAGGCAGAAGCTCAGATCATGTGAGTTAGCTATTGAACAGCCAAGCACCCGGCACAAAGAGAATCTTTTGGTTTTCTCCTGTGGTCATGGAGCCTGAGTGACTGCCTGACCTAGGGAAGTTTTAATTTACCCCCTAGTCCTCACTGAAATATGTATTATTGTTTAGTTACCGTAAGGCAGGTGTGACTAGTTAAAGCACAGCCTTTTCACCCTCTTTAATCACAATTGCTTCCTTGCAGGGTTATGCCCTGAGGTTGCTATGGAGTGTGCTTAGTTGATTAGCTTTCAGTACTATCTCTAACTGAACTCTGCTGTTGCAAATCTCTTGCAAGAATAAAACCATAGCATGGTAATTAGTAACCAAGAGCTCTTTGTAAACTGATTGCTGCAGTTAAAATTGACAAAAACCAGAATTAACACACAATAGAAGGTTTAAAGTGCCATTTACTTGCACACAATAAGCTGGGCTATTTTATCTTCTTTTTTCAATGCACAAAACTGACATGTGGAGTCGTGTTGAGGTTTTTTGGCACCTTTATTGGCTGGAAAAACCTCTGGTTTGTTGGTATGGCCATGGCCTAGCCAGTTCTGCCACCAAAGCTGGCGGTCACCCCATGCCAAGGTATAGGATGAACTCGTTCTTGAGACACAAAACACTTGAATTGCCATTTTCAGGAGAAGATAATGATTGTAGATGTCAAAGGACGTAGCCTAAGTTTGAAACTATTTTAGATGTTTGGGGTTTTTAAACCAGATTATTGTTTTCCCGGGGAATAACTAGCTGCTTAGCTCTACTAGCAGAAGCAAGGACAGGTTATCTTGAAGTTCAGTTGTACTGAGAGCAGCACACCTGACCCTGCCCTAAGCTGACAAACCAAAGCAGGCACTGGCACGTGGAAATTCATACTCGGCCTTCCCCGGCTGTACATTGCAAGGTGTGAAGAGTTTATGATCACTAGGCAGCGGTCGCACAGGCTGAGGTGTACTACAGTAAAGAGACCAAGGTCTTGCTCTCAGAGTTTTAAGCTGTTCCACGGGATTTCCTGAAAGCCTTTGGTCTGGGTGTTTTTTAAGCATTTTACATGTAAAATGAGATGTTGTTCTGGACTTAAATATAGGTAAGGAAATGAGTCTGTATACCCTTCATGTTCAGTTTGTTTCATTAGTGTGTTTTAGAAATTTAGTAATCCGAGGTACGTTGATAGTTTAGAAGCAGTTTTTCCGAGCGCCCTTTCTAGCCCCGTGCTATTGAGCTCAGTACTTGCCAGTGAATATACTTCCCTTTAAAAAAATGCAGAGGTTCTACAGAAACAGCCTTTAGAAATAGCAAACATTTGTACTATGTTAATACATAGATGCCATGGAAACTTCAGAGTTTCATAACTGTTTTCATGATTTGTACAAGTTATTGTATTATCTACCTAAGTAGAACCCATGTAGACGTTTGAGCAGTCAAAGCTGCCAGCTGGCTTTGGCATTTCAGGACACCACATTTCCTGGAAATGTTACTTCTAGTTTAATGAAAGAAATATCCTGGGATGAAAGAGGAGACCAAAAAGGTCTTGCTATATAAGCCAAGTGAGATGTTGGCAGTTGATATAAAACCTCTAAAATTTCTGGATGCTGAGCTGCTCTGCCTGATCAGCCAGCCAGCAGCAAGAGCCAAGTGCAAGTGCTGATGATTTCAACTGGCAGATGCAGCCTGATTGCACCAAGTCACTATTCCAGTAACACTGCCACTCAGCGGGGCTGTTCTTGTTAGTCCCCGCCGATGGACCAGCCTTCCGTCTGCAACGTCTTTGTTTAAGGAAAGATCTGCATGAGGGGCTTGAGTCTGAAGGGTCCTGGGAATTTCCAGTACTTCTGATGTCAGTAAGGCTAAAACCAAAACCAACTTTTGTGCAGACTACTTTCAAGAGTGGTCTATTGTATCTACCATGTTTCCCAGAAGATGCAACGGTTCTTATCAGTCAGTCACCAGTCAATGGCTGACGTATCTCGCAGTGGCTTGATATTTGCTTGTAGTTCACAAGATACATAAGTTCTTAAGGTACATAAAGCTGAGCATATATAAGCTCATAAGGCAAGGGACATCCAGTCCCACTCCTCCTGGGAAGTTCAGAGCTGCTGTGAAAACATTCAGTGAAACCTGTGAAAATCCTGGATTGTGATGGATTGAATTGGTTGCAGATTATTTTCCACTTCTGCCTCTGAACTCTTTAAAGACTACAGAGATGCTCTAATGAACTACCACCCTGAGCACCTGAAGTTTTGTCAAGCACAAACAGGACACAACAGAAAGATAAATCCACGTGTGTCCCATCTCACAGTCGCAAGGCGGGCTGGAACCACAGGCATTGACTATCGTGGTGCTGCGAGTTGCAGCCCTGAGGCTTGCACGATCTGCAGCTTTAAGGAACAACTGAACTTACAATCAAGAAATCAAATGCAGTTTCAGAGGTGGCTCGATGTTTAGGTAGTGATCGTCAACTAGCAAAATCATCTAGTGATTAGATCAGACAACTGGATATAGAAAGGCTTAATAAATAAAGTGAGTTTGGAATCCTGACAAAGTCTTACCAAGAGATGCACTTTCACAGAACCTAAAGGTTTATATGGGAAAATAAACTGCAGGGGAAACAGTTGGGAAACTTAGACTCAAAATTGTTAGGACATCTGGTTCTAACCTTTTGGCACAACTTTGTGGTTTTTATGTGAAATATTACTAGTAATTTGCAGTAATGAACCTAAAAAACAGTTGAAACAAAATATTTTGACTGATACAAGTCAACATATTTGGCACATAAGAGACTGAGAGACTACCCTGATAAAGGTGGAAGATTCGAGGATGTGAAGCTTTTCTCAGGATGGCAGGGTTGTTACCAGTAGAATCGAGCAGGGAACTTGGAAAAGAGTTGCATACTTTACAGATTGGAAATTGCTTTACTTGGAAATTGGTCTATAGCTGCTAAAAATCCACTTGGTCTGCAAACTACCCAATCTGAAGCTTAGTTTCCCAGATCACAGAGCTTAACTAAATTGCTCACAGTAAAACAGGCCTTTTATCCCGTGGGATCTTTCACTCTAGGAACTGTGATATTTATTTCCAAGGCTGTTGAGTAACTTCTGTGGATTACGTCTTATTTGGGAAAAGAGAAAGGGAAAATATTAGGCTAATAAAACCTGCAGGAAGGGGAACTTGAGGCCATAAACTCCGTTAGAAACTGAACAGTCACTGTGAACTTTCTGGAGCCATCTGATCTTTATTCTGCAATGTGCAATGAGCGTGCTCTCTTATACCTAGGATCTAGTCATCGTAGCTGTAACAGCTTTTGACAAACACTTCATCAGACAAGGGATTTCATTCTTCTAGGAGAGAATCAACTCTTACAGCTAAGACTTTAAAGCATTAACTAGCTCATGTGTTACTCCGGCCTTGTTGCTCTAGAGCAGAAGTGTGATGACATCTTCTCTCCAAGTAATTTGATTCATCATCCTAGAACTTTTTAATGACAGGTGATACAGTAACCGAGGGTGTAACTTGATGAGTAATTTTCTGGCAGTAGCACCAATGTAAGCACTTGCTGTTCTCCCGTACACAGACACTTGCATGCACGTGCTTGCTCCCACCCCTTTCATTGTGCAGTCTCACAGCAAATCTGTGCGAGGAATTGCTCTAACAGAAAATAACTCATTTACAGGATCATTGACCTGATTGGGTTCAGTGTGTGACTGTACAAATGTGTGTGCCAGCACAACACATGGGACAGTAACAGCTTAGGCAGCACCGCTGAGTGTAGCGATGGTCTAAACTTGCAGGTACTTACAACACTAGGCAGAATGGACGTTGCATGGTTCCCATTGCTCACTGAGCTTTAAACTGAGAACGACAGCGATTCCTGTGCTTTACAGCAAATCTAGTGCTCGTAAAGCTCTGAGGCATTATGGTAATGCTAGGGAAGAAAAATAAAGGATGTTTGGTCTGGAAGCATGCCAGATGTTGACCACCAGCATTCTTAAGAAAGCCCATTCACAGAAATCTTGGATTTAGTTTAAATACTAAGTGCAGCTTCTCACCTTGCCACAGTAAAAAATGTCTTCTCGCTTGATCCTTCCTTCAGCAATCTTCTCCCGGATGGCTTGTCCCACTTCATGCTCATTGTAGTAGACAAAGGCACCATCGATATGGCGGTAACCAGTATCAATGGCAATCTTCACCGACTCCAAGCAGGAACCTTTGGGAGTCTAATGGGAAAAGAAAAAGAATAAACATAGTTCCAGCCTTCTCCTCACCTCTCTTGCAATGCTATAGAGTCCCTAAGATACGCACAAGGTTCATGCTGGAGTTCATCCAGTCTAACCATCCCTGACCTCCCCAGACACCTGTGTTTCAGCTTCTGAATAAAAATGCGCTGTACGCTTTTCTTCAAAACTTTTGCGAATATGGAATTAGACTGGCAAAAGGAGCAAAGCAAAAACTTCTTTATGTGTCTGGGAAAGAGAGAGTACTAGAGTCCTCAGAAAGTAGAATTGAATGTATTCGATAAGAAAATTATTTCAGAATTTCTTATCTAGAGAGGAAGGGCTTTCCTACAACAGCTGTTTGACAAAATCCCTTACTCAAGTGGAAGAGGGCTTTTTGGCTGAGCAGAGCTGGTCAACCACCTGCCTGATCAGAGGCTGTTTGAATACCTTATGGCCCAGTAGAGCTTTCAGCACAGCAGGAATTTGGATTTGACTTCTTTCTCCTCAAATCAACTTACCATTGGTGGTATCACAATCCAAAGGGTGATAGCTCAGGACTGTCTACTGGTATTCCCAGTTCTGGACAGTGGCTTTGCAGTGTGGCTAAGAACTAGCAGGTGCTTTAGTGTACATTTATATACGTCTTACTGCTTCAGTTTAAGATGAGCTCAAGAAACCTCTTAATAAGTCCAAGTGACATTTTTATACTGTGTGCTGCACTTATGTTTACTCATCTTTGCTGAAATTCAGAGTAAGCTTATTTTTTCAGAACAGTCATGTTTTCCGGTAGCCAATGTGGCAAGCAAAATACATGTAGGCCAAACCAAGCAAAAAAGCATAAGACTGGTCACTGAAATCATTTGACTGATCACTGAAAATGCACTGAAAACATCTTACTGTTGCCACAGTTTGTATAATGAGAGGGCAGCTCTAAGTGGTGGTGGTCAAGGGCTTTCAACGACACGTGGCAACACTATTCTCCCACCCTTTTCGTAGGCATTGCTCTGCGGAGACAGGGACATCTGATTCACTTAAAACTGAAATAGGGGGAGTCAACCTGCTCTGCTGCGCTGCTGTCTGCCAGCAGCAAATGCCAAGAGGTGAATTTTGCTACCTCCAAGTAAAGGGCCAAGACCATGCTGCTTCTCCTATGAAGAAAACAGATGCTAGAGACATCTGGAAATGAGACAGGGTATGAAGAGGGAATGTCAAATTTGTTGGTTTTGCTGATGCCAAGGAAAGACAAGAAGCAGGACTGGCAATAGGTGCTGTTGGGAAGGACCACTTGTCACCACAGTGATCAATCTCCCTCCTCTCCCTCCAAGCTGCTCTGTGACAGCAGCCACTGGCTTGGCTGTCTGGGAGTTTGCCATAAAAAAAGCAGCTGGTCTTTCACCACCTGCTGAACCTAAAAGGTGTGAAACTCATAGCTGCCACAGGATGCTGCAGCAACTAAGGACACTGGTCTGCCCTTCCACGTTCATGGAAGGAAGATCTATGAAGGACTGATGAAGACACATGGGGGTCAACCTCTCTGTCTTTCAGTCCCAGAGCTGTAGGCTGGTGGCAGATTATTCTGGGGTGATGAGACCGTATCCCTGCCTGCTTGCTCTGCTCTTCAGTGTCCTGTCTGGACCGGCCGCTATTAGACATGACTGGACAGACTTCTGTTCAGACTCAGGACTTTCTGCTCCAGGATGCAGTGCCTAAAGGTTACTTAAAATGCAAAGCCGCTCACGCTTGCCCTTATTTATTACAGACGCGAGTGAGGGCTGAGAGGCAAAACGGCACAATTTGGCATGCTAAAGTATTTACAGCAGTGACGACGCAATATTGTCTGCTTAATTGAGAGAGACAACGAAACACTTGTTTGAATGCTTTGCTGCTTTCACTGTGGGAGCCTCCCAAAGGCACGCTCAGCCCCTGCCAGGGCTCTTCCCTAGTTGTTAGTAGGATGTAATGAAGACCACGGCAGCTAAAAGCCTTTCAGGCGCAGTCAATGGCTAGTTTTCACTCGAGGCATGTCGGGCGGCATTACAGAAGCGCGAGGCATGGAGCAGTGACAGCCTCCAACATGTTCGCTGCTTTGTCCCTGCCTGAACCTGCAAGGAAGGATTTGAGGAAGGCAGCAGGCAAAAAGCTCTGACATGAGCACTACAAGCCCGCAGTTACTGATGAGAGTAAGCTCAGACTTCTGTCTCAGCAGTGAGCTGCATGAGGCTGTAGCCGCGGGTGCAAAGCTCAGGTTGACTAGCACGGAGCAATGGGGCTCAGCTTAAAGGTCTTGTGAGCTCAAGTCTAAATGATGACTAGTTATCCAAAAGAGAAATGTATTTTAAAAAGTGCAATCAGTGTTTTCTCTATGAAACCTGATTTTTCAAGCAGTGTGACTTTTAGATTGCTTCAGCCTGTTTGACTGCTACCATCCAAGTGTATGACAGCAGAACATTTAGAGTACAGTGCATTACTTTAATACAGATTTTTTTAAAAAAAGTGTATTTTTTTTTTAACTTTTTCCCTTTTGTTGAAGGGCCTGAAAATGGGGTGTGGGCCTGATCCTAGAATTTCTTCTCTTTGCACTCTTGAGAGACTGCATGAACACAGCTCCTAGTCGTTTCCTGAAGCTGTAAACTAAACTCCACCAAGCAAGGAAATGTTGATTATTGAGTTGCATCTTTTCCCGAACACCAGGGCCAGTTTGGTCAGTAACAAAAGCAGAAGGAATAGGTGAAGAAGGGTAGAGTCTCACATATAGGGGAACGGCATAATTGCAGACTTGGGAGGAGGGTGGAAGAGAGGAAAATGAGAAAGCTTGCAGTTACTGCAGTTGCTTTTGGCTGAATTGGTTAACTTACGTTAGAGCTGAACTTCTTAATCTTTTGCATGGGACTTACACACATCTGTACAAATAATCTTGTGAAAGACTCCTCCATCTCAAGGATTAATCTTATTCTTTAGGGGCTTGAGGAGGCTTTTTTTGGATCAGGCCTTGATTACCAATGGCCGGAGATGGGTTTACATTAAATGTAAATGTTTTCATTGCACTAGTTCATTTCATCTGATGTGGTATATTAGTTCTGACAGATTCTGGTCTAAGGTGCTTCATATAAAAATGCAAGGCAACATAGGGAACAGTTTTTGGAAAATCCTGCCTCTATTGAACCATCCCAGCTGAAGGCCTGGGACATCTGCGAGTCTGGAAACTTTATACCATATGTTTATTTTCATTCTAATGGAGAAACTATCATTTCTAGCATTTCACATATCTAATCCTTCCAAATCCTGCAGTAATAGACTGTGGTAAACTGTGCTGATGAGTTGCACAGGCTAATCATGTTGTGGTTTTGCCACTTTTTAAAAGTGTTGCCTTAAGTGTCATATCTTATTCCATTGTTTCCTGACAGACCGTATTAAAGCTGGATGACTCAGATCACTGCTGCTCATCCATCTTTCCATCAGAGAAGGCACAAACCTGGATCTTTCCCCTCTACCCCGCTGCTCAGCCTGAGGCGTTTTAATCTTTTCTATCTTTCATGGAAATGAAGTCTTTAACTAGTAGTGACCAGATCAGAGATCACCAACTGAAAACCAGCTTTCTTGTGGCGTTGTACAAAGGCCGGCACTTCAATCACAGCAGCTGATGGAGCGGTGCCTCCCAGGCTGCCTGGCCACGGAGCAGCCGCCTTTACTCTACCAGAAAAGCCAGACCTCCTCCTCCTCGCTGCGGGCTCTACTCGCTAGCATACGCTATCTAAAATGTGGTTTCCTATGCTGTGTACTCATTTCAGGTCGGCCTTTATTCTTGCACCGTTCCCATGTAAGCAGGGCTCACGTTTAGAGCAGCACAAATGCCAGATGAGGTACTGAAATGTTTTTGTGCTATAGACCTTTGTGTTTTGTCAGTAGTAATTCAGGACACTTTGGCCTTAAGACAAATCTTTGCTTCTTTATTACTTTTTATTTAAGTGTAGATAAGAGGTGTGCTTGATCCTTAGCTGTAATTAATGTTTCAGCTTCTAATCAGTGTGCCCTGCAACTATGCTACTTTGATCAAGGACTGTTTTTTTAGAACTGGAATTTTATAACTGCTTGTACACTGTAAGTCAGATTTTTATCTTCAGTGCTCTTACAGTCAGTCACTAATTTGTGCCAAAAAAGGTATTAAATTTGTTACGTGTTTTATGATAAAAGAAAAACTACTTGGTTGACTAGAACCACTCGCTCAATCACTAATAACTCCTTCAAGAGCATCTGGATTATTTTTAAGATCAGAGAGTTTCAGGAAACAACATATGCAATTATTCCCTCTATCAATCAATGGCTTGTAAACCTGCTGATTTACCACCACGCATGACAGATTAAACCAGTACCCGTTTCCTTCAGGTTCCATGGTAAATAAATCTGGCAGAAGCACAGGGGGAGCAAACTCGGATTTGCACCTTCACTGAAAGAAGGGAAGAGGCAATTTGGCCCCTTCTCCATAGATGAAGTAGCCAACTGGCCAGTTACCACATTTTACGAGTCTGAAAAAGCAATGTGCTTCATCAGTTCTGCCTGTCTGAAAGGGTCTGCTCTCTTTTTCCTCTGAGACCACGAATTTTTTATTTTTTAATGTTTATTCCAGACACCTTCCATCACATCCCATTTTGTCAAAAACTATTCTCCCTACCGTAGAAAACATACAGCTTCAGTTTTGCTCATGATTGCATGTCATCAAGCCACAGATGAATATTTTTTGTGCAGGCATACCCATGAATTTTACTGTTCCCTCTCAAGTAGAACAGTATTTGCTTAGCAGCGTTAGTGGTTGTCCTACTCAGTACTGTTATTTAGTGTTGCATTTCAGCTGCCCTCCAATTCTTTTGCTTTTTCTATAGCATCCTTTTCTGGTCAGCAATTTCCATCAGCTTTCCAGCTGATCAAGAGGGATTCTGGTTACCTCCAAAGACAAAGCTAACAGGACACATTAGCAGCAGGTCGTAATCTTGCAAAACCATGTGAACAGCTACCATATGCACTGCTTTTACAAATGTCTTAACATCACTATTGTCATTTATTCTTTATATTACATACAGTTATATTACATACAGTAAAGGAAACCAGTCTGGTGTAGGCTCCCAGATTCTGCTCTGCCTTGTTTCACATATGCAGCTTTACAGAGTTGCACCAGCCTCGGCAGCACGGAGAGCTGAGGCAGCAGCCCTTCAGAGGAGGAGCCGTTTGCCGTAGTCCTGAGCACCTCACCTGGGCAGTGCCATGGTATCCAGTCCCTCAGCTGGGAATAACGATCCTGGGAGGAAGAGCTTGAGGTGTTGGGAGAGAGAGGGCCATCTCCTGGAAGAATCTGCATGTAGCTGCAGCTGAATCGCACAAGAGATCCAAACTGTGGGCTAAGCGCTCCAGTCCTAACCTATAATTTAAGATGTGGAGCCGCTGTTTAGGAATCTTAGTCAGCTAAATACAGGAAGGAGAAAGTAGGTACATTCCTGAGCTCAGAGCCTCCTTTGCCAGAGCTCGGCACTCGTACGCAGATTCTTATGCAAGTTTCTAGAAGCCCGATTGCTTATTTCCACTTGCTTGTTTTCCGGACAAACTGGCAAAGAGGGCTGGCTTAAGATGTTAGGAACAGAGCGTAGAAAACGTGTACTGAAGGCATTACAGGAAAGCACAGGTTGAGTTTACAAAGCCACAGGATATGAGCCACACAAGGGTACATTCTTAGAATTGTTTAATCTTGTAAAGGAGAAGCTGTACTGTACACCTCTTTCTTGGAAAATGCAACTGCCAGCACATCCCTCTCTCTCGTACACAGGAAAATCTGGCTTTCGTCCCCCGGAAGCACTGGCAGCCACCATCCAGGAAGCAAAACCCGCGAAGGGATCTCGGCAAAAGCAGGTAGAGCTGAGAAGGGGGGCAGAGAGCACGGCTGAGAGCCACGAGTTGCTATGCTGGCCCGGAGCTTTGCTCTGTGTCGCGCAGTGCGTTGCCTTAGGAAGTGGAGGACAGCAAATGCGCCCAGAGAAGATGGGAGGAACGGTGATGCTTACTGCCTCGTGTCGTGCTGTGAATGAGCGCGGACGAGGGGTGCCTTTCTCCTCTAGCCTGAAGTCCTGTCAGTGGCCTGAAGCGTGAGGTTCAATTGCTCGTACAACAGAAATTAGATTGCATAACTGCAGATTTAGCATTTCTAGAATTCCTGTGACATTGTTATTCTAGGATTTAGCCAAAGCTGTGTTCAGGAAAGCCTTATTATTGTAGCTGGCAGAGGCTGCTGGAGTTATTTTTACTACTTGATTGCAGAATCCTCTGTTTTAGGATCACCGCAACTTTTCACCTGATGCAAAATCACTTAATGCAAGCCTAAGCTAAAGGGCTGCCTTGCCTCTCTGTCGGCAGCTAGAGGATTAAAGCAGACCAAGCAAAGGACATGTGCACCCAGGTTCCATGCTCGCAGTGCCAGCAGGGTGGACTGGGACAGGTTCCTGAAGAGCTGGAGGACACAATAGCCAGCCGGCCAGCCCTAGAAAGCGCGGATCTAACTGGAAAGGTAGATGCTATCAAAATACCCTTCGGACAAGAAATGTGATCCCAGGGATGCGTGAGGTACGAGGGAAAGATAAAGCACCAGCTTGTGCAATAACAGAGGAGAAAGGAAATGTTGCCAGTAGTTCTTCTACTTCATTCCCTAGAGTTAAAGGGGAGAGGTTTCTGGCGCCAGTTCGATGAAGTGTTTGCAAAGGCAGATGTAAAACTTGGGGAATTCCACCACCTAGTTAACTGAACCAACAAAAGTTGGCTTTGATGAAGCCTATAGAGGCATTTTCTGCACAGCGTTTTCAAGTTTTGACAAATGTGGCCTCCTAGGTCAACCGAAGACACAACCCAGATGTTAGCTTCCCACATGATCTGTAAGAACATGCTTACGCTGTTCTTCGGAGAACTGCGGGGAATCAGGGACACATGGGAGTGCAGAGCCATATTTAACGTATGGAGTCAGTCAGGGGCATTTTAGAAAATGGAGGTTTGTCTGGAAAATTGGGCTCTAAGCGTTCTTGCCAAAAAGTGTGTCTCTCAGTTGTGTTAATTCAGATTACTCACTCATAGAGGTTAATTTTTTCCCCTCTTCAACAATGCCCGTGATTCCCTGTCTCTTCTTCTGTAAAACAATCTTCATAACTTTTATTTACTTAGGAGGGGTTTCCCTGTGGCTCTTGAGCAGGGTTAAAAATCCAGCATATTTAGAAAGCCAGAGAAAAAAATAATCTTTTTTTTGTGTGTGTCAATATTTGGACTTGATATTATTGCATTGGTAAGAGCTAGCTTTGTAGGTTTTGGAAGAGGGGTATATTGAAACAGCTAGTACTTGTCACTGCAGTCTGCAGCTATGGAATGGAAAAGGTCTGCTTTCCGTTTGGTTACTTTTCAAACAAGAATCCCTACGACTGTTTTTGGGTAGTGCTACTGTCCTAAAAGCTTATCTGGATTAACTTTCTATTAGTTTTGGATCTGGGCTGATTAAACGCAATTCTACCCTATGCCATAGCCAGACATGTAGCTCGGTGGGTGATGTTGGCATCTGATATCCACCATCCGAAAGCTGTACCGACTCCCAGAAAAAGTTGTCGTCTCTTAAATGTCACCTTCTCTGGGAACGTTTTCCTCTGGAGCGCTCTTGCGGTGTCCAAGTCCGCGTGCGTCGGTGCCGCGTTCGGGAGCCAAGTGACGCGGTGCCAGGCTGGCTGTTATAGCCAGCCCCTCCGCTTGGATTAGGCAGGCATCGCTGCACCAGGGCCAGGCGATTATCTGGCTGTCAACGGTTTCATTAGTAGAAGTCCTCCGCTCTGCGGGGGGATACGTCTCTTGGTCCTGGAGCAGTCTGAAAACGTTTTCAATTGCAGCTGAGATGCCAGTGTCGGTTCGAGGTACTATCTTTCTAAGAAGAGTTTTTTTGAAGGCTTATAGTTCAAGGTATGCTCAGGTTGGGGGCGGGGGGGGGGAGTCATTCTGAACACAATCTGCTCCTTAGAGCAAAGTAAAAATTCCACCATTTTCCAGGACTAGCAATTTTGTGGTCATTTTTCTCAGAAGTCCTCCATAGGTTGATTAACTTTGTAGCTAGAAAGTTAGTCTTTCATTCACCCTCATCTACACGGCTGGGCCCACCCTCATCAGGAATTTTGCACGTTGACCATTTCAGTAAATGCAGCTTTTAATCTGCCACACATGATTAGACACTAATTGTGTTCATAGCTGGAAACACCACAGAAGCCGTTGGCATGAAGTAGAGATTAGTCATACTATCAATTTGTTTTCTATTAAGCTTCAGGATTCATAGAAATGAAGAACCAGAGAGATTTCAGCAGAGAAGATACATGGAGGTAAATGAGCATTTCTGCAAATTCAAGTGTCTTAGAGCCACAGGTTTTGTGCAAATCCAAGTCATAAGAACAAATCTTGTGTCCTCAGGAAAGTTGCATGCAAGAATCTTTCCTCCAGCTTGACAGAGTGATAAGTCATTCTGCCAAATCCAACTTTAAAATCCAACTTTAGTGGTTCGTACACAAAAGCTAGGAGTTTTTGAGCCTGCCACATTTCAGAAAAAAGCAGATACCTTTTCTGATTACCTGTTTTTTCTAATTAGATGATTTAATTTTCCTTTCTTAATGAGATAAAGATGCAATCTTGCATTTACGCAAGCCAAAAATGTTCCATTGTATAACATGAGATTACAGGGAGCTAGCAGGAATTGAGGCATCAAGAGGTGGTTGCAGGCAGGGGAGGAGAGGTCATGGCTGAACACCAAGAAGACAAAGTGTTGAAGGCACAGAAATGTAGAAAGACTGTTCCGGCGGCAAAACAGAAAAGTTGTATGGCAGAGGGGAAAAGGCAAATGTAAGATAAATTAACTCTGCTTTTCGTAGGTGGCAAATATGCCATGAAAGCGTACATGAAAGGGAACTTTAAAATGCATTAAGGTTTTTAGCAAAAGTCATTGATGAAAGCAGAATTTGTCCGAGACCCTTTAGATTTAATGCATTCTTCTACTCTGTATCCTCACCTATTTGCTCCGAGAAGTCTGATCTGTGAAAGCAGTATCTTAAGTGTTCGTCTGTTCATCCCTCGTCCTCTGGCATATTTGCCATCTCTGTAGCAAACAGCGGGGATGGATTAAGACAATAATACATTCCAGAGCCGCTGCAGTTTCTTGAATCCTCACACAGACTCCTTCTCCTGTATCTTCTTACCCGCGGTGCTTTTGACCGTGTTTCCAGCGAGCAGCCGCGCTCCCGCCCGAGAACCAGGGCGTTTCACTGCCTGCTGCAAGGTGATGCCTGCTGCTGTGCCTCCTCGAGGCATCTGGGGGCTGAGTAGGGGACGGAATACCAAGAAATCCTGCCGTTATCTGCTCTTGGCAACTGGGTCTTCCCAGTAACTGTGACTTAGTCAAGGAATAAGGAGTAAAATCTGAGAGATTAAGCAACGAGAGCGCCACTCAACACCAGGATACCAGCCACCGAAGGAAAGGCGTCCCATCTGTGGTCTGTGCAAGCCGAATTGTCTGAGTATGGTTTAGTCCTCTAAGCATGAAACTAACCGAGTCGTGACTTTGTCAGTGAGCGATCTGGCTACAGATAGATGGTTTTGGGATAAACATCGTTCAGTGTGAAGGCTAGGCTAAGAGTTTCCTAACAGGGAGGCAAGGAGCCCTCCAGGACACGTAGCAGATCAGGCACAGTTCTGTTCCTGGGCTGCAGTAACCTATCTCCTTCCCCGCTGCGCTTGCCTCAAGTGTGCAGATCTCAGTTTGGGAGTATGCTTTTAGGATATCCTCAGAGACCAAGGCAACGTAAGGCCACCCTCTGAAACATCTCAGAAATCCCAAGCCTGAAAGACAGCGTGTTGCTATGTGTCGGCCAGCCGTGGCTCGGCTGCTCCAAAGCTCTCCCTGAAGACAAGAAGAATTAGTACCGCATGAGGTAATACTGCTGCTTAAACAGCAAATGGCTTGAGAAAGCCAGTGGCGGTTACTGAAAGGGACTGTAAAGGGGCACAATGTCCTTTGGAAATGCTGGTCAGGGGATATGGCCCAACAACTTTAAAAAAAAATTCGTTTGGGGAACTTTCTTCACTTCTTAAGTTCAGGGCATAAATATGAGGCTCCGTAGCCAAATATGCCAGCTGACTCCCCCCAGCTCTGTTCAAATCAGGTTCCCAATAGCCTTTTTAGGGAAGAAAAAGGGAAAATATCTCCCTGGCCTACGTCTGTGGTGATTTCATGTAGGTTCATAAAGATCACCTCATCACAGAGCTAACTTCAGGCTCAGTACTTGTTGAGTTCAAACACATATTCATGTGTAATTGTTCACGTTAAAAGGACTGTGGTATTTTCTTTATATATTTATTTTAATAGCGTGTCGTGGGAAGTAAGCTAAGGCTGTAAGGACACTTGCATGTTAGGGCAGTTCCTGCTCTTGCCACTGCCTCTCTTATCTCTTTCAAGAAAAAATCTAGAAGCTGAGTGGGAGGTTTACCTCAGGAGGACGGAGGAAGACAGTTGTCTGAGTCAGAGAAGGAGAAATTTCTGGAAAGAGATCAAGAAGTGGAAGTCGTTAAGCTTCAACCCTGTCTCCAGAGATCTCAGGTGTCACCCCTGCCTGGGACTTTCAATACATGACCCATTTCGTAGCTTTGGGTCAGGCCAGGTGACTTTCTCTACAAGTCACCTGAAATCATTGCTGTCTCCAGCCCATCATGTTTCAGAAGCTGGTGATGGCCAGGAGGAAAACAAACAGAGGGAATGAAAATCATGTGTAATCCCCCCTTACTGCAGCTCAGAGATGCAGATCGCATCATGGGGACAAACCGCTTATTACCTCTTTTGACTTCAAGGTAGCCTACGGCAGCTCCAAAGGCAGGCAGCCGCCAGCGGTAAGAGCGATTGGAACAGTTTGTGTGCGCGCGTCCTTGTGCGAGGAACTCTTTGGCATAAAAGGTCCTACGAGAGCACTAGGGGCTGTCGGGCTTGTACAACGAAAAGTTACTCTGTTCAGCTTCTAGCTTGGGTGTAAAAAGTCATTCAGGGTGCCAAAACAGTGTTTTTACTTATCCGAAACAGATTTTTTTACTTGGTCACTCAGATTGGATACGGGAGCCCTGGATGAACTTTTCCTCTCCCTGATTCAAACCAGCAATTTCTTCTTAAACAAAACCCGGACTGTCTGGGCACTCACAAGGGTTACTTTGTGGTAGTTAAGGATTTGGGGAAACGGGTCTCTCTCCCTCCTGGCTGGGTGCCATACCGAGTTCTTCAGCATCCAAAGCTGTGGGGCTGGTGGGCAGCGCGCTTTCCCGTGGGGAGGGTGCTCCTCCCGCTCCAGCCTGTACGTGTTCCTTCCTGCCTCTCTCTAGCTATCACATACCCCCACGATCACGTTATTTCCCTGGGCTGTGTGATACGAATTTAATCCCGGGAGGCAGAGAGGAGGACTGAATCTGGTTTCCCACCGCCCGTGTGGATTCCCTCACCAGCAGGCTATTCAGGGAAAGGCAACTGCTACCTCCAACTGCTTTAATAATCCTTTGATTCCTCAGCTTGTACTGCCAGTGCCCAAAATGAAATGCTTTGCCATTTGTTTTGCCTGAAAATATTCCACAAAACTGCTTCCAATTTATGAATGGATTTGGCTACCTCAGAATCTCTTTTTTAGCAAAGTCGCAACTTGCCAAAAACCCTCACCCAGTGCTATTCTTGAGTGCTTTGCCCAATCTTCTGTTTCAGAAGCAGCGCCTGTGTACAGTGCGGTTGCTACAACCTTCCCTCCAAGCGCTCTCCTCCCTCAGTCAAAACAGGAAGGCAGGAGAGGAGCTGCGGCCAAGGCCCCTTGACCTTCCAGGGAGACAGCGAGTATTTATGTGGAGGCACTGGGCTGATGATCTGAGCTGTGTTGACAGGGATGAGTTATAAAGTGAAGTGGGCATAAGTGCAATTTTAACGAGGCATAGGATTTCCAGGATTTAGGAGTGTTTTTAGCACCTTTCCTCTCTGAGCCTGCTCTTCCCCGCGCCCCATCGGCTTCCAGATGGGTACCGGTACCACTCGCCGGCGGTGCTGGGAACGGAGCGTCGATGCTGGGAGACGGTGGGAGCCCAGGGGGCTGATCCGGCTCTGCTGCGGCACGGGGCCGTGCCACGGGCTCATCAAGGGGGCTGTCCTCCTCCCCCCTCCCCTGTCGGGCTGCCCTCTCCCTCCTCCCCCGCACCCCCCCATCTATTTAATACCCCCGAGAATTGGGTCAACAGCTCGGGGGCCCTCAGGGAGGGAAGGAAAGCTGGACACGGCGCATCTGCTGGAGCCTTGGCAGAGCCACTCCTGCACGCGCGGGGCTTTGCCAGAAGGATCCACAGAGCCAGACAGAGGCAGAATTGGCCTCAGATTTTAAAGCCATCTGGAGGGCCTCGATAGTCCAGATTCACTGCTCCCACTGTGGTTCCCTCCCAAACCCCTGAGGAGAGGGAATACTGCGGGAAGGGAAGAGAGAATAAGGGAAGGAGTCAGTGACTGAGATTTTCAGTGTTTCGCTTGAGTCCGTCCTTACTAGGACAAACAGCCTAATTTATGTGGGCAAGACTCTAATACAACTTACACATTTCCTTCCCTGTGTGAAGGAGAATGCAAAACCAACTTCAATGCACTGAAACGTGCACCAAAAAGCAAACTAAGCTTTTTGGTTATACAGTTATTACCTTCCCTTAAAGATAAGGATAGGAAACACCAATTAAAAGAGCAAAAGTATTTCTAAGTGCTTTTCTTGATAAACAACCCAAATTTATCACTAATTCTATGACCCAGTGAAGACTCCTTTCTCTCTGCTAGCAGATGAGCTGATAGCAAACGGATTCATTGCGCTTTCTTGCTGTGCTAGGGAGAGTAAAGCAAAATGAAACCCCTAACATTGCACTACTAGTGTTTTCAGTCTCACAGAATTAGCTGAATTCTTGTCATCCTGACCTGTATCCAGCAGAAGAAACACTCTCTTACGCTTAGGGGAAAAGAGCATTCAATTAAAATTAATCTGATTATCAAATGGACCTTTTCCACAGTGGTCCAGCTCTGCTCCAGTTGAATGATGTACTTCGTTGAGTCAGTAAACTCGTACACAGGACCAAATTTCGTTCAATAGATTTATTTTTTGTTCGGTGTTTCACAACTGGAATAGCATGACTTATCTCCCAAAGTCGTCTTTGGGAGAACAATTAAGTTATTTAAGACGAGCAAGGCAAGCTGCTGACACATTTCAGTTCTGAAGCCACTGCTGTGCAGTTTATCCAGACAAAGCCCGAAACATGAAAGCTGGCCTCCTGCCTCTGTTTTCTTGTAACCGACGGTCGGAGAAGCAGATTTCCCTGCTCCGCGGCTAACTAGATCTGCCTGGTTTGCTTAACCAGCGAGCACTTTCCTGCACTTCAGGAAGTACACTCCGGGCTCGTTATGAGCTACTGAGCTATAGCGCGAGATTGAGAAAACAGATTTGTTTTGGACAAGCTGCGCTGACATGGAGGTGCCAGGGTGAATAACCTTTGAAGAAAAAAAAAAAAAACAAAAAAAAACTGCCTCCAAGAGCAAGATGAATAATCTGACAAATGAACGGCTCTGTATTTTATATCAAAGCACAGAATGACTAGGAGGCGCGGAGATCTGACTCATGAGCAGAAATAGCGTGCTGGGGACGGCTGGCACCGTTGCTCCCACCAGCTGCCTGCCCCCACCGCTGGAGAATGGGTGGCTCAGATGCTGCTTCTTAAGCAATTCAGCCACAAAAGGCTACAGCTAAGCGTTTTAAGGGAAACATGTCAGTGCTAGTTTATAGCCTCACTCGTTAAGATAAACCTTGAAACGGTCCCGAGTTGCCACAAAGCCCGTCGGCTCTCTAGGCAGGAGGAACGGGACAGAAACCTCGCCAGGCATCCCGGTGGAAGTCGCGCCAGGCACAAGTCAGCGCTCGGCGCAGCAGCTTGTCCCGGCTAAGTGGCACTTCGCTGCCACGGCAAGGCGTTGACAGAAGCCCCCCGTCCTTTTATCAGCAAAGCAGCCTGTTTGAGACGGGCGAGCTCTGAGCCGTGACCTGCCTAAACGTCCTGCCCCATCACCGAGCAGCAGCTGCAAACGGTTCTGCCACAAGTCCCGCAGCACCCTGCTGCCGCGTTCCCCGGCTGCCCTCTGTGACAGGCTCCCCGACTCAAACACGCAGTCCTAACCCTCGCGTAAAGCTTCAGCCCAGCTCCTCCAGGTGAACAGGCAGCGTTTCACCTGGTCTTCTGCGAAAATGAGACTTTTGCAAGTGCCTCATCAGCGCTGCTTTCTCTACCTCTTCTCAGCTCCTCCTCCCACCCATAACTTTCTAATGTGTTTATCATGTAGAAAGAGACAGCTCAGAAAATCAAACTCCTACAAACGCGGGGGGGGGGGGGGGGGGGGGGGGGGAATGGGTGGTTGGGTACGTGCACCCATCCCCACTGAGGGTGCAGTTACACAGCAGCTTCAATTGCTCTAAATTGGGGTTGCCATAGCAATGCCCTGCCTGCATCATCCTGTCGTGTGTGTCTGTCCCCCCCTCCCCGCCCTTCTGTCACCAGGAAACAAAGGAGGTACATGCGAAAAGCAAAAAGCCACTACCTGGGGCTGATTTGGCCGAAAACCAGCCCTACCTAAAAATGATTCCTTCTGGTGGTTGAGCTCCACGCAAAGGCTCGCCGTCCACCTCGACCCGCGGGAGGGCAAAGGAGGCGGCAGGATTTTGCAGGGCTGGGGGGGGAGAAGGAGCGGGACTGTTGCCGCGCTGATTGTGGGACATCTGAATTTCTGCAGAACGAACTCTTAGCAGAGTTACAGCACTCCCGAGAAGCTGCCTCCAAAAGGAGGATCCCGGCTGCCTCCCCGTTCCGCTCCGGCAGGTTCCGTGCCGCTCTGAGCTCCCTGCCTGAGCCTGGCTAAAGCCACAGCGTCGGCCACGGCTCACCTGGGCTGCGGGCGGGGAGCGCAGCAAGGCGGGAGCACCCCTTCTGCTGGCATCCCCGCTCCTCTCAACTTAAAACTACCGTAAATTTGCAACTCGAGGGTGGGGGGCATGATATAAAAGTCTGGAAAGAGACGCTTCAAGTTTGCTCAGAGCTATTTTGTCACTGAATTATGCAACGTTCTGCTTTGCTACATTAAAACTCCTGTTAGAGAGCTTAATTTTGTTTCACTAACCGTTATTCAAAGAACGCACGAGCTGAAAACATCTCCAGAAACCCTAGTGATGTGGGGGACGGTGCCCAGCCTCTGAAACTGCAGATTCCCACTAATTCTTCCCGTGTAAACCAGCATCGTTAACCGGGGAGATCTCCAGCCCTGGGGACTTCTTACACCCTATCTGCATCACTCATGCACTCCCTGCAGCAGTGTTTATTGAAGATCTTCGACACTGTTATTAATATACCATAGTACAATTAGTAGTTGTGAAATGGCTTTAATCAAGAGTTTTCTTTAAAAAGGTATTTTTAAATACCTTGTGGTAGGTGGAGTCACACAGACAACATTGCATCTCGACTCCGATACTATTACACAAGAAGGGTTCTGGCCACGATCCCTCTTTTCCTACTCTTCAAACAACCAAAAAAAGAACTGCTGGAAGATCAGGCAGTGGAGGAGGGCGTGAGGCAGCAGCTAGCGGGCTGCCTTCGCGCTCCCAGGTGCGCGGAGGGGAGAAGCATCAGGTGCGCTTCCACCGCCTCGGTGCAGCCGAAGCGGCGACAGTCGGATGGGATGCCTGCCCGGGACACGCAAAACCGAAGGATGCAGAATATTTGAGAGTGGTTTGGCCGCTGGCAGTCAGCTGTGGGAGCCGCAGGAATCAGGATGCAGGAATTTGGGTCTTTGTTTCAGGAACATTCCTTGGAAAGTGTCGGGGCCAGCTGCAAGACGGTCCGAAATCCCTCATCTTATCTGCGCTCGGCGCAGGGGGGCAGCGGGGCCGGCCCGGGGGACCCGCCGCACCGTTCCCCCGGCTCCGGGCTTCTCGGGACCGAGGGCTCCGGGCCGCCCTGCCCGGGAGCCGGCGCTCGCTGGGGGTCACGTCACATCCCGTCCCGGTGGTCGCGGCGGACCCGGGGTTGCAGCGCCCCGACCCCCAGCCCCCGGGGCAGCGGCAGAGCGGCTCCCCGGCCCCCCGCGCCCCCACGGGCGCGGAGCTGGGCGGCGGTGCGGGGCCGTGGGCACCCCACCGCGAGCTGGGCGGGAGGGTTTTTTTTTCCCCCCACCTTTTCCCCCTCTGCGCGCCGCCCGTACCGCTCACGGGAGGGCTCGGGCTTTAACTTTGCACCGGGAAAGGAGCAAAAAGAGAAATAGCCGGGAAAGGAGGGGGAAATAGGCGGGTAGCCCCGGCTCGGGGGTCTGCAGCGCGGGCGGCCGCCACCTGCCCCCGCCAGCGGAGCGGGGCGTCCCGGCGCCCCCGGACTTACTTTCTGGGGGTCGGCGTAGGTGCCCAGCCCCAGCAGCGGGATGCTGTTGCCGTCGCTCAGGGGGACGCGGTGGCTCTCGGCTGTCAGGTTCATCGTGCCGGCAGGTAGGGCCGTCCTGAGCCCGGGGCTGCCTCCGCAGGGGCGGGAGCCGCCGCTCCGCAGCCGACCGCGGCCCCTGCGCACCGGCACCCACCGACCGACCGGACCGACGGCGCCTCTGCAGGGGCCGAGGTACGAACTGCCCGCTCCCGCCGGCGGGGAGTGCCTTTTTGGGGGGCTGAGCCACGTGTGCCCGTGGCGGCCCTGCACCGCGCCCCGCCGCGCACCGCCCCGCGCGCCGCCCCGCCACGGCCCCGCGGCCACCGGCGGCCCCCGCGCACCGCCCCGCGCCGGCCCCCACGGACCCCCGCGCGCCGCCCCGGGCCGTCCCCCGTGGACCCCCGCGCACCGCCCCGGGCCGGCCCCACCGAGCCCTGCCGCGACCCCCGCGGGGTTACTCCGGCAGAAGCTGCGCGCAGCAAGGCGGGCCGGTGGGCGTCCTGCACCCCCGGGGGCCCCTCGGGGCTGCCCTGCCCGGAGCTGCGGACGAGGGGTCCATCCCCTGCCTGCCGGGGTGCCTGCCGCGCCCTCCCACCTCCCCCCAGCAGCAGGGCACGGGCTTCCCAAGCTTTGGGGTGACAGAACTTGGAGGTTTTCCCACAGAGGTGTAAAGCCCTTTTTAAAACCCCAAACTCAGGGTTACCAAGGACACTTTGTGTCCTCCGGGGAGAGTTTCCACCTCTCCTTTCCAAAGCCTGGAGGCCACAGGTTGAAAACCACTGCTGTAGGGGCAAGGAAGGAATGAAGAAAATCCCAGACAGGAGGCGGGTGAATAGTTCCTCTGCCTCAGCATGAGTCCCAAATTACAGTGAACGGGCTTGAGTTCCTCACAGTCTGGTTCTGCTCCGCTGTGGAAAAAATGTATGTATTTCCTATCATTGATATCCCAGAAAGGGACAATGCCCTCTATGAAATTCAACCCACGGCTCTTACTGTCCTTTCTGACCCTTGTAAAACACTCAGGGCTATACCTTTACACCACTCTGCAGAGGTGTACCCCGTCCTGAGCCAGCTACTTTGTGTCCTGCAACCGTGTCTATACTGAGTTCTCCCCATTTGAAGTGTACGGTCTCAGATGTCCTCCTAGATCAACGTGAAATTAAGCCCTCAGAGAACGTTATTCCTCAGCCATAACAATGTCTTTCGCCTGGCAGATTATTTTATCTCCTCTAATACCCCACTTCGCTTTCTGTGCATGGCGATAGTTCAGCAGGTTATGCAATTCCAAGGGGGGTTAATGGATCCATCGTGATAAGTTATCTTTGCAGGGTTCTTGAAATCGATAGGTGTGCACTAGTTTGCATTTGGGGAAAGGGTTAGTGGCTGTTAAGGCTGGGGACCTACCTGGAGAACAGCCTACCAAGAGACCCTTTTAGCGTTACAGGTTAGATACCTGCAAGGCCTCCAGCAAAGATGGAAAAATTGCCGCTTTTACTGGTAGGAACGTGCCAAGCAGCTCATGACTAAGTGCAAGCCCACTTGATCCCTGCCCAAAAATTCCTAGATAGCCAGGAGATCCTGCAGGACAAAGGTAGCATGCTGCGGTGTAAAATGCTCCCTGGGAGGCGGTGGGGTGAGGGTGGCTGAGGCTTTCCCGACAGCCTGTGCTTTACCTGGACAACGCAATGCAAAGCACTAGCTGTAAGGTGACTGCGTTCTCATCTGAAGGGGGGGAAGCTGGGGCAAACTACAGCCTGGCTGTAGTTACTGTGGGCAGCCTGGACCTGCTACACCCCGTCCGCATGTTATTGTAAGCTGTGGGTACCTGCAGGTGCAGGGAGGGAACCTGGTGACCTCCTCCATGCCTTCCTGTTGTTCCCGTGTAACTGGCTACCACTTTCTTGCTACAGGAGAAGCTCTTGCCTCCTCTCTCCATGCCAACCATGCCTAAGCACACTCTGCGTGTTTGTAGGAGGACAAATTGATGCCAGCGTGTGGAACAGACTGCCGCATCTCTGAGCTATAGCCCTCATTCTGCAGCATTTCCAACAGAGGAGCAAAAGCATGGAGAGAGATGGAAATGGGGTGAGTAGAGAAGAGTCTGATGTGGCCATTCAGAGACCTCCCCATTCCCAGCCCCATACTAGTATCCCATGAAGAGGCCCTGCTGCCAAGTGGCTGATTCCTACCCCTGAGCTCCCACGCTCCAAGTCCACCCCAGAACCCACTTTCCCATAATTCCTCCCAATCCAGCACCTTGCAGGGGGTGATCCAGCAGCTTGAGGGGGGGTTTACGGCACAGCTTCAGACTCGGAGCACATCCAGCTTGCTCATGTGCTCTGGCATCAGAGCAACGTGTGCCCTGAGCTGCGCGTGATCCCAAGCTAAGCAAAGCACGACTGTGTCTGCGATGCCTGTCCTGGGCACGTGAGCAAGTGTAAGGAGCCTCCCTGGCAGGAGTACACCAGGCTGATACACGATAGCCCTCAACAACAACTGGGAAAGAAGGATTGACGGACCTGCCATAATTTAGAGAAAAGGGAGCTTGGGCAGGAGAAAAACTCCTGCTTCTAGGAACAGTTGGGCAAAGCGGTCCATCACCCGGCGAGGCAAGCCAGGCCGCCTCAGGCACCCCTGCCCTGCTACACGCACGAGCCCCTGGCACTTGGCGGGGTCGGGGTGACAGGCAGCCATGGGGTAACAGGCAAAAGTCACCTCTCTTCTAGACTCACTGCTAGACCGGTCCTTATAAAATTCAGCCAATGTGCTTGTCAGAGAAATTGGAGAGAGGCAGGGGGTTTTACAAGTCCTTCCCCTCACCCCTGTGCCTTAACCGACAGCAAATAGCACGAACACTTTTTACACGTGCGACTTTTTAATTCCCATAGCAGCTCTAGCTCTCTACCCTGCTGTTTTAATGCCTTTGCAGATTTTACATTAAACCCCAGAAAACAGATAGGAAAATGCATTTTTTTCTATTTACATCAGAGTTACTAACTCGAAATAGCCTTATTTCATAGAAGCTAGAAATAGCGGGTTTTGAGCTGCCGATGACTACCCTTTAAAGAACAAAGGAAGCCAACTAATGCAGCGCGGAGCCTGTTGCATATAATTCTAGTTAGTAACAATTTCTGCTAGCTGTTCGAGGGAGTACAGTTCTCGGTTTCAGAGCTTAAATGGCTTAACCAGACTTTTTACGAGGACACCGTATCTAGCAAACTCCAACTGCAAAACAATGCAAGTTTCTAGAGGCAAAGCTTTGACTGCTGGTGGTTGTTGATCAGCAACTATTCAGGAGGTTTTTATAAAATGCAGATGTGATCTCATTTCTTTCTCTAGGAAACAAAAACAATGAGGTTTCAGTCTGGCCTTACTAGCAAGTAATGAGAATTACCATCCTATCAACACGAGTTCGCCATCTCTAGCAAAGCTTGTAAAGCACACAAAAACACCTTCAAAAGCAGCTAAGGTAGGTTCACGATTCCTGGATCGATGGCGCAGGGTTTTATAGCTACATTAGTCATCTCAGACAAGTAAAGAGTAGGGTTTTGAAAAGCAGCATCTTATACTTAAATGTGGGTCCCCCCCTCCCCCACACAAACAAAATAGATTTAAAAATATAAAGAAAACTTAGATCTAAGTTTTTACAGGAACAGTAGATCAGACATCTGAGGTTTCTTACTGTTAAAAAAATGTGGAAATCTCAGGTAAAGAAAGTACTTAACGGCCTCCTTACCTGAACAAAACTTGTCAGCAATCTTTTAAAGTAAAGAGGTCACCCTTTTACTCATTTTATCTCAAATTGCTGGGTATCCTGGGAACAAGAGAAAACCGTGTGAGGCCTTTAAGTACAGCGTCCCTGGTTCTTGAGAGATAAAAGCTGGGAATGAGAAGCAGTTGTTGATTGGGAAGGACTGGCCTTGTCATCTTCTACGTTTCATGTTTTCTCTGAGATTTGTGGGTTGACCCTCCCCCCCCCCCCCCCCCCCTTTTTTTTTTTAGCAAACTGTTGATTTGGACAAGGGAAGATGTTAAAAATAGTATTCTCCTGGATCTTGTAAATCTGGGTGTGTTTACACATTGTAGATTAGATTAGTGAGATTCTAGAGGTAGGTGACCTGTAGTGCCTAAAAATTAGCTTTTTTTTTTTTTAAAGGAAAATAGGAAGTACTTTTGTAATACATGTATTTCTCTATTAGATAAAAAGTGCATGTTGCTACACTGTTTCTATTTTCCGTATGATCCGTGCTCCACTCTATGTGTAATTATCTGCTAGAACGCGTACTCTGCATGTGGTTTTAGTTAAAATTTCTTAAAACAGGGTCTTAAAGTCTGCATATTTTCAGCCTAGTCCTTTAATAATGCATATAAACTAGCATGTGTCCGTTGTGCATGTGGAATATCTATTTATAATATATATTTTCAACTCTTTAGCTTAGAGATTTTGGTAGCAGATGTCATGACTACTATTTCTTTTCCCTTTTTACCATTAAATATGATAAACTAATACATATCAAGAAAAACTTCCAGTTTCATTTTTTAACTCTAAGAAATAAGGTCTGTGTAGTGTTTTGTAGGGGGGCTATAAATGAAGTGAGGTTTTTTTTTTTTCTTCTTGCTACCTTTTTCAGTGTGGAAACAAATGATACGTTTGAACTGGAGAACACTTCTTCTCTGGAAAAAAATGCTGTAGCATCTTCTTACTCTTTATTCTCAGATTCCAGTTATCATCACGTATGTCATGGTATAGTTCTCAAGGACACCCACTGAGATGAGTGGTACCTTACACTGCCTGCATGATTCCCTCCCTTAGTGGCCAAGAGGTTTCTCGTATGGAAGCGTTTGTGATCTTTTCCCTTTGATCTTGTTTGTTGCACAGTAAGGCTGATAACAGCCGGGATAACAGCCTGGGCTTTGTTGGGAAGTGCGATATAATAGGCCTTCTTAGCAGTTTCTATGCAAATACTTTTTCTGTAGCTCCCACTGGTGCATGTAAACTACTTTGCGAACAATGAAACGCTTAAGTGACGTGCTCTTGTTTATTTAAGTCATTTTTATGTCTGCTAAGGACTTGTTCTTGGTAAGGCCTTCTTTGAAGGCCCAAAGTTTGCTTTCAAATTGTATCTAACTTACAGCTTGGTAGTAATGGGAGTATGCTATAGGAGCACTTTTAATGAAACTCTTCACTGCAAGACCCACAAAGCGGTACCTGACCTCCAAAGACCTCATCTTGCCCCACTTTTCCGGCACTGGTGCAGCACTTCTGCTGGAAGACAGGGAGAAAATGGGCCTGCGGCTTGTGCCTGCGGAGAGAATTAGGAAAATACTTGACGGCTGGGTCACTTATCCCTTCTGCTTCATATAAATGCACTGTGGCTACAGCTGCGATAAAAGGGAAATTCCTATGTATCCTTGATGCTGTTCCATTGCTCCTAGTAACACTGGAAAAGTCAGCCCACTGCCGGGCTGTGATCACTCCTAGGCTAGAGGAGGAATGCCAGCAGCTGCTCCGGATTATCCTCCCACCGCTTCCAGCGGCCGCGGAGCCGCGCTCGCCCCGCGGCGAGGCGCGGGGGCTTCCCCGCGGGCCGGCCTGGCGATGGCTGTCCCGGTCCGTCCCTGTCCCCGTGCCACCTGGGAGCAGGCGCAGAGCCCAGGGCTGCGGCGTCACCTTGAACGCGCGCTGCCGCGGCCCTCGGCCAGGTGCTGAGCGGGGCCGCAGGGTGCTCTGCCAGGGCGGGTGGTTGTGCAAATAGCGAGCGCCCGCTCAGCAATTTAACCCCCGTCTTGTTTGGATTGTAGTAGCCAAATGCATCTGTGGTGGGTGCTGCACCAGAGGCAGCAGCCACCTGGGAGAGCTTGCTGTCTCCACAGCTGAGGGAGAGGAGGAGAAGCTAAATCTCACGATGAGAGAGCCAAAATTAGTCGGGCCATTTATACACCGCCACTGTGTTTCCTATGGCACAACAGGAGAGCACTAGCAGTACAACCCCTAAAATATGCCCTTTTCCCCTTTGGGGTCCATTTCAGGTGCTGAGCCGCTCTGTGAGCCTCCAGGGAGTGCTACTGAGGGGATGAAAGCCCTGTGGAGGCCCAGGAGGTGCTTTGGAGGCCCAGGAGCTGTCAGGAGAGGGAAAGAGATGGTCTGTTTGAAAAGGTAATCCTCCTAATCCTTTGGAAAGGTAATCCTCTAGTCCTTTACCAGTGTCATTTACATAGGCACTGCCTCATAAGCCTGCCGTCTTTTGGGCACTGTCCTCATGCTCGAGTTCAGCCTTAGCAAGGCTTGCAAAGAATCAAGCCAGAAGCCAGCTTATTTCCCCCCCCACCCCCCCAGTCTGTTTACTGACATTATCACTTTCTTCTAGCAACAGTATCTGCGTTTCTGCTCCAGACCGTCTCTGCTATGGCACATGCATGACTCTGGAGCTGGTGAGCACTGTCTCTCAGATCCCCGGGCAAAGGTCCGTAGCTGCACGGTGGCCTCTGGATTCCTCGGATACCGACCCTTGTCATGTGGGGAGGCGTTAACCTTCGGCCCTGAGTAAGTGTCCTGGTATCTCACCTCAGTTAGTCTGGCCGGCTATTTGATCCTGTCCAGTATAAAGCCCTTTCCTTTGGCATCCTGCAAATCTAAGCCCTGCCTCGATGATTTCCAGTATGCCATCCACCTGATGCTGGTGGAAAATACCCTGTGCGCTGTGCCCGGCTCTGCAGCAGCGGTGGCAGAAGGAGCAGCCCGAGAAAGAGGTGGCCACGCGTTCACAGCCCCTCTCACCTACAGAGGCAAGGGGGCCGGAGGAGCGGTGGTGGCTCCCTCCGTGTCAGCTCTCTTCTTCACGCAAAAGAGGGATGGCCACCACGGGAAGATGTTGGTACTGCCTGTGTCATGCGACTAAGGTGTTTTGGGAGTTTGGGGGTTGACTTTTTTTTTTTTGTCCTCCTGATTTGGTGGGAGTGACTCACGGAGAGGGCCATACCCCCGTGTGAGTCCCTTAGTTCAAATCAGACTCTTGGGAAAGAGTAAGAAGCATCACCAGATCTCAGCATATTCCAAAAAACATGAGATTTCTCTCACCTCCTTTTAATCCAGAGCTTGGCCAGGGGCTTAACTTACTTCACCTCAGTACAACACCGCTCTTCCAGCCATCTCCCATGTTTACGTGATGCGTAACCTCACACGGCTCCCTTGGGTCCACCTCAGGGCTGTACAGGAGGTCTTCTTAGTTCAGCTCTGATGAACGATCATTTTACTTCTTTGCACTGGAAAAACAGTTGTTTTCTGCGTTACCTGCCTTAAGAGCCTCGCCGACTTGTTGTTTCTTTCCTTGCCTCCAGCAACAAGCAGACGCATCTGACTAATTGCAACAGGGCCGCGCGGCACCTTCTTGCAGTCGGGACAGCGTGCAAAACGCACAACGCTTTTCCACAGCACACCACCTGGCAAATGGTCTTGAGATAAAATAGCAGGGAGCAAGCACTTTCCCCTCTCTCGTACTGTTCAAAAGGGTGAAAGCAACACAGGCTTGGAGACGAGGGTCCGGAAGCGGCCAGTCCCTGTTGATCGCAGCACTTCCAGCTTCAAGTGCGTACCAGGGAGGCTCTTCCTTTGAAGTACATCTCACTTGGGCCGGAGCCAACATCAGGAGGAGGAAACTATTAGCTTGTAAAGAGAGAGCCCTGCAGGTAAAGTCTAACAGCCTGATGGTTTCTTTGCTTGCAGGTATTTCCTGTGGATGCTTTGAAAAGAGAAGGTATTGTGGGTTTTGCTGGTGCCGCTTGCTACTGGGTAATGCTCTCCATACGCACGAGCAGGGAATTTAGAAGAGTAGGCTTTAAAGCATCCCATTGATGCATTTTAGTGTATCTGCATGCTTTTTCAAGTGGGCCAGAGTGCTTTAAAAGGCCAGCTTTGCGCGGGTTAGTCCTTTTCCTGGAGCTGGTGTGCCAGAAGAGCTCTCTGTGCTCTGTAGGGGAGCATCTCAGCAGCCGGGGAGGAGGGCAGCATTGGGGAGGGGGCAGAGCGGCACTGCCGAAGGAAGCAAAGTCCCACTTGAATGTCTGGGTTACGAACGGAGGTTTTCTCAGGGCTGGCGGACTTACAGCTGCATTCGACTTTATTCTGTGTTTAGTACCAAGGTGCTGCATGCTGACCATAAGGTGTTTTTTCCTCTCAGTACCCTCTCAGTTTGCAATGGCCGTTCTTTTTCACTGCTTTGCAGTGGAGGTAAAAAATTTATTTTTTCATCAGCTGCTTTTCTTTTCCTACATTGCCACTGAATTTTTGATGTTCACATGTACATTGGCAGATTGGGAAATCTCCTGAAGTATTGTGTAACACGCTTATCATATTCTGCCAAACTCTACCAGCCTATCGCTTGTCTTCCGTACCACCTTGTCCATTTGAACTTCATCGTCAGGTTTATTCAAGCTTGTGCCCAAATAGCTGCCTTTTATGAAAGGCCCGTCCTTCTACGCCACCACTTTTCTGCGCCGTGTGTCACCTTGTGCAATGAGGCATCATGATGCTCTGCATCTCTCCAAGGCGTTGTGTGGCATCTCTGCAAATTAAGCGGTAGCAATACAATTTGGGATTGGGAAATGGAGGCAGATGAACAATTCCTTGTTTGCATAAGACTGGGAAAACAGTCAGGGCAGAGCTGGGGCTAGAACCCACGGGGCTGCCTGTCATAACAAGAAAGGGGAGATTTCAGCAACTTCTTTTTCTGAGATGATTTATTGAATCTTCTGTAATTAGTTTATTAAATAGTAATCGTTGGGAAACAAAGGATGAAACGTTCTCTTCCGGCTTCCATAGGTTACTTGGTATCTCTCATAGCCATAAGGGATTAATGGTGGCCCTAGGGTAGGATTGTACCATAAAACTTTTTAATAAATGTTTTAAAACCAGTTAAGAGACATTGCCAATTTGAGCGTTTTAAAATTTTTCAAAGTAAATTTTTTCCGTTGTTGGCAAAGCACCTTTGAAGTGCTAGATCCTGAGATTTTTAATAATTAAAAAAAAAAATAGTTATGTATGCTCTGCTGATGCTGACCCTATACTGTGACAGCAGTTCAACTAATTCTGCACAGTACTGTTGTTGGCAGACAATAAATAAAATGCTATGAAATGGAAAATCATTTTTCCTGGCTTCCTTCATTTACAGAAGTATTTTAAATCTTACTTGTAGCCTCAGTAAGTGACATTTTAGACAGTGGGCGTTGGGTTCTCCTACCAATTTGATGATGTCTCTTTCAGATAGTCCTTTCTGAAAACTAGCAAGTCTCCAAACTGAGAAACAAGAAAATGCTTTTGTGAGCATAATAATAATTATCAGATAGTCCGTATGTCTGAATTTCATGAAAATTGGCTTTCATGAAAAGCCAAGCTACCATTTCAGGTATATTGTCCTGCTTATCATAGACGCAGGTGTAAAATGTCCTTTTTTTCCATGGAGAGCATTCAGCCTGGATTTTCAAGGAACAAGCAGCCCTGTGAAAGGAAAAGGCTCTGCAGGGCTCAGTGTTTAGGGTAGAAAGGAGACAAGTGGATGTAGATGCAGTCACAGTTGGCTTTCGTAGGTGACGATGTACTTGCAGCAATATGAGAAATATGTAGAGGAACTACAGGGAATCACTGATGCTGGGGCATAGGATTTGCCTTGAGTGTCACGCAGCATGGCCCAAGAGGCAGAGTGGGACTAAAATGTTGGAGGCTGCCAGAGCCCTGTACTGTCCTTATCTTCATGAGGTACAAACCTATTCCTTGGGATATAAACTTGAAAATAAAATAAGCACCCCTGAGGTTACAGTGTCTGCTGAGTGTGGAGTAAGATAAGCTAAAGAACAGCTTTTCAGACTAGATAACTTCATTGTGACAATTTCCTTCATGTTTTGATTTTGAAACAGAAATTACTTTTGTTGGGATCAATCAAAATGAAAAGTGTGCACGCTCTTTTAACTGTCTCCTCTCTCACCGGGAAGCAGCTGATTCCATCCACTCTTTATTCCCTGCTGACGTTTGTTCCTCGTCAGAACCACACGTCTCTTAGAATCATAGAATCGTTTAGGTTGGAAGAGACCTTTAAGATCATCGAGTCCAACCGTTAACCTATCCCTGCCAAGTCCACCACTAACAACTAAAAAGGAATTTAGAAGTAAACCGTGATTAAACCTCCTTGCTCTTTAGAAAGGAGCCCGTCAGGGCACCTCTCGGGCTGCTGTACCATCCTCTGAAGGACAAAAGCATCTCCTTGGTACCTAGAGTCCCTTGGACGCCGTCTGCCTCTGCCTCTGAAAGGACGGCAAAGGCTAGGGCAGCAGTATCTTGCCCCTCCTGCCCAGCCCGTTTACAGGACACTCTCGGTGCCCATCCTCAGCTCTGCGCGTTGCAGAAGGTGGACACATCCCCGCAACGCGCCTGGCGATCTCTTGCACGCTTGCAGGGCTGATGCGTGCCGCGGGGAGCCCAGCAAGGCGGGAGGCGAGCGAGCCTTGGCACGCTGTCACCTCCTGGACTCGCAGCTCATTGTTCGCCTGCAGCTGCGACCCGGCAGACCTTTTTTTGGGCTCTGTTTTGTATAAATCCTTGTCGCCGTAGCACTTCATCTGATGGGAGTAACACGCATGGTTTTTCTCTGCTCTTTCCCCTGAGGAAGGCGGGGGGAGACTAGTGTGGGCAGCGCAGTATTTCTGCTTTGGTCTGGTTACTTTAGAAACGAACTTAAAAACATATGTTCATTTCAGTTCGTTTATGTGACAGAGACAAGGTCAAAGAGATAGGCCTGGAAAGTGGAGCTGAAACCTCCCTCAGAGCTGGGCTGTGTTCAGGGATCCTGTTACACGGAGTATTTAAACGGTATTTAAACGCACTATAGCCTTGCCTCATCATTGTATTTTTAAGTCCCTTTCTTTTAGAAATCTGTTCATTTTGTCTCCTTCTTCTTTGTTCACTTTCTTCATTTGTTGTTCCCTTCAGGGGTATTTCATTTTTGGAAACACCCTTTGTTCTGCAGAAACCATCATATATACTACAGAAACACATCTGTACAAATATTGGTACTCCCAGTTTTCTCCTTATCTAGATCCTTGTTGTGTTGCATGTTGTGTCCTTGCTCCACAATTCCTGTCTAAATTTCCACTACTGTCGAGGCAGCCTGTACCCCTGAAATACGTACATGTCAATAAGGCAACAACTGGGATTGGCAGGAAATGGCGGGGGCGGATTTTCTCATGAAAAAGTCAGGATTGGCACGTCTGGTTTTCATTCTTCATCAAAGCAAAAGGAGAGTTTTATAAATGGCAGTGGGAAGAAACCTGAGGAGGGGAGATTTCGGGAGATAAAGCCCTGTCTGGTGGGGAGGGAGGTGAAGGGGCAACTGGCTTCAAGTCGCAGCTCGAGTGGAGCTGGACGTAGACCTGATGCCCCTGCTTCTGTGAGCTTGCTGGCTGGGGCTGCTCCCCTCTTGGCCGATGTTTAAAGATTTAGAAAGTGAGAAGAAAAATGAGAAAACAAATGGCAATTAACTTAATCATGGGAGGGTAGGACCTGGGTGCAATGTAGGAGACAGAAGTTCAAGCCTTTGCTGAAATCTGTCACAACGAGGAATTAAACTTTCTCCTTCGTGTTCTCCCCCATAATCCCTGTGGCTGCCGGGGCTCATCCTGCTTCTCACCAGCCAGACCTTCCCCCAGGCTGCGAACTTGCAGCAACTCACGTGTTTCTCCTGGGAAAAAGTTGCTGTAAAGTGCTTCCCATCACTTCTAGGAATGCAAATGGGATTTGATGAAGACAGCTGTCATTGGGTTATTTATACCGCTATAGAACATCTTACGGTCTTTTGCGCAAATATAATTAGAAACTTGAATTAAAAAAAAAAAAAAAAGAGGTAAATTGGAGGTTTTCTGAGAGGTTTTGGTAAACTTTTGCACTTCGTTACTGTGGTGATGCTATGGAAATGTGATTAGGGGGGTCAAGGAGACTCTAAGCTGGCCATGTTTGTGAAAAAAGCTGAGATTTTTGATAGGGGCACATGGTTTTGAGCACTCCTTTTCACTCTGCCTCCTAGTGATATTGGTGGGGATTTAGTTGTTAATTTTAATAGGAACAGGATCCAGTGTATAAACCGTGATCAGCCCTCCACTAACTGAAAACTAGGAAACATCTACCCAACCACTTCTGAAATGTCTGGATGTAAGTAAAAGTGATCAAAAGTTTGTTGTTCAGAGAACGTATTTGCCACAGTGGACTAATAAACTTTCCCAGATTTTATTCCTTAAAAAAGTTAATTAAATAAGAGGTCAGTCCCATTTGTAAACAGAGCTGTCTGAATTTAATGTTAACGGAAAGCATCAAGGGCTTTTACAGTTTTTTTTTCCCTGTGGCTGAGTGCCTGTACAGTTGCTTTTTAGAAAACTTAGTGCATGGGATTCTTTTTTATTAGAAAATAAACAGAAAACACATGCCAAGCAGCAGCTTCAAAAGGTCCTTGCTGCAATATCAGTGCTAGAGCTGTGCGAGAGCCTCCTAATGAAATGGGAAAGCAGACAAGTTGTTTTCAGGCACTTTGGTAGAAAGCTGACGCTCTGGCCAGCTTAGTGAAAGGTTTATGAACCTTCTGGGGAGTCTCCGCTATGTTTAATAAACCTACGTTGACTTTTTGCTACTTCTTTGAAACCAAGTGAAACTCAATAGCTTGAGGATTGAAAGCAAACAGAAAAGAAGAGAAAGGAACTCTCCTACGTTGGGAAATCTTGTACAGACACCTGCAAATACCAAAGCAGCTGCTTTTTGCTTTGCGCTGGGCAGGGAGCAGGAGGAGTGATCGTCTCCCAGACTTTTGGGTAATGACATCCCACTCGCTCCCCCCCGACACTGTGGCTGATGTCGGCAGGGCGGCGCGGTGCTGCGCACGTTATCTGCCTGCACTAGAGGTCCACCAGGAACAGGAGCCCCCTGCGACGCAGCGGGAGGTACCGGCTCTGCCTACAGACCCAGGCTGCGTTACCTCTTTTGGCTAATCGTAAGAGTTTTGCCGTGGCAGTGCCGAGTTCAGTGTGGGCTAACATCCTGCTTTTTGGCAGGACCTGTAGCCGGGGTATCATCACTTAAGGCTAGTGTGGCTATCTCCGTGTCTGGAGTGTTTCGTATCCCGCGCCCTGTGCCTCCTTCGCTTTTTATATAGCGTGGCCCGTACGCAATATCATTTTACTAGAACAACGCTTCTTAGATGTTGCTGTAACTAGAGATACCCTGACCTTACAGTCACATGCCGGCTATTTCTCGTGCCAAAACAAAAAGGTAAGGAAATAGAAACTAAAAGGATAGAGCAATCAGTGAGTACGTATTTGCATTTCTTTCTCCTGAGCCTGTAAATAATCTGGTTCGTGGCAATGTTTCTGTTTGGGGTTTCTGCTTTGTTTCTGCTTGGTAACTGGCTTTGAAGAGGCTTGGGTGTTTTATTTACTTTTTCAAGGGAGGGAGAATAAAGATAAGAGGAGGTTGATTGAGGTTGTCCGGAGGCCGGTGAAGCTGCGGCGCACAGAGGACCGGCTGGAAGCATGGCTCGCTCTTCACGTGCGCTTAGGGAGGCAGCAAGGTTCCCAGGCAGGATGGACAGCTAGCAGAGAAGGAAAGGAAAGCAGGAAAAATCCTCTGCAGTCACACGGCCAGGTTTCCCTTGGGCTGGCCTTCAGCACCCTATCCCATCACCTTTCCTAGGCAAGGCTGTCTCTCCAGGCTTGTGTAAAAAAGAGCTACTCCCTTTTAATTAAAGCTGTGTGTTTGAGCAGGTTTCCAGTAAACTAGTGCGAGTGCCTGTACTCTTATTGCAGCATGAAGGGGGATTAATACTTTTTTTTTTTTTTAAATAATTGACTGTTGAGTTATTTTAGCTTAGGTAAATCAATTAAAAGCAGACTGAAATTAATACACCATTTTCACACCTCCTCAAAAAAAGAGTGTGATACGGTGTTTAAACTTGTAGAAAATCATGCCTGGACAAAGCTTGATAAACTGTGGTTCCTTTCCAGAAAAGTGAAGAGGAACAGATTTCCCTCGAACCAGGTTTTCTGGACCTGGTTTTGCAGAGTGATCCTCGGGCAGTCTCTGCTGCGTCTCACTGTACCCAGGCTCCTTCCTATTACATCAGTGTGTGGTCCCTTATAGCAAGATTTTAGCTTGTGACCTCTTAAAGAACAAATGCATGCTTCTCTGCAGAGAAACGCAGGGATGGGAGCATGGAAATTTCTGACATTTGAAATTTTCTTTTCAGCGTTCAAATTTTAGAAATGTATTTCCGTTCAGTAGCTAAGAGACTGTCGAGGCTGAATGAAAATCACTGGAACATTAGCTCGTATGGGAGGGTGGCTTCTTGCACGTCCCACCAGACGAGAAGGCCTCATGGTAGCCCAGAAGCTCTTCTGCGCTCCCGGGCCGAAGGGACACAGGGTTTGTAATGGCCACCTCTTGGCTCTAAGAGAGCTGCTTTCTCCGAGAAGCGGAGCCCTTTTTCTTGCCCATTGTCTCTTTGAACCAAACAACACGAAACTTAAACGATGCCGTATGACTTCCCGAGTTTTGTGATACGTGTGGATGATTTTGCCAGCACTGTTCAGGGGAAGCGGTCAGATAAGTGGAGGGACTTCGCATGCGGCACTTCCCCTCCGGATTGTCCCACGGCGGCCCGTCCCACCAGACCACCCCGACGGGGGAATGAACAGCAGCCGTTCATTAACGCGGAACGGAGATCTGGTGCTGGCCATAGGAAGTAAAAGCCCTAAAGCACACTGCAGTAGCCTTGTTCTCCCTTTACAAAGCTCCTCTCTGTTAAACTGTGGTATTGACCCACTCTGGCGTACAAATGCCTTTCGTTAGGGTCTGCACACTGTGTCGTATGAGGCTGCAGTTAAAAAGCAAACGAACAAAACCTGCTTGTGGTAATTTACTGTTTAATGGTACTGGAAGTGAGTTTACTCAGGAAAAAAACGATGGGTGTGATTGTCCCTAACTGTAGCACTGGAAGGAGCGGGACGCTCGGGCGCTGAGGTGGTGGCTTCACCAGTGACTCCGGAGGAGATGGATTATTTGCAAAATCTCAGCCTGACGTGGCTCTCACAGAACACAGCCCGCTCCTAAGACACAGATGCTTATATGTTTAATAAGGTGTTAAAGCAGAACTTGAAATGTTCATTCACATTCCCCTGCTCTGGATCATTTCATTGACCATCTGGTGCCTTTTTTTTTTTTTTTTTTTAAAAGACGCTTTTGCGTCCTGCACATGACTTTCTACTTATCCTCTGGGCCCCAGTTTGGCAGAGTGCCTGGGAATGTGCTTGGTGTCCTGTCCCTTCCTAACTCAGCAAAACACTGAAGACAGTGCGTAACGATAAGCTGCCGTGTTTCCGCTCCCACCTCACCAGGAGAGCCTGATCCTACCAGCTGCTAGAGCAGCCTTTGGTGGGAAGGTGGGAGAAGGATGCGAGAGTTTATACAAACAGCGCTTTTGTTCCCAGGGAGGTTTTTAACGCTTGTTTTGGTAGCTCGCTCAGATTTGCATACTTGAGGAGCAATAGCAGCCTGCCATCGAGGTGGTAGGAGAGAGAATTGTTAAAAGAAAAAAAATAATTCCTTTCGTGAGTCCAAGCAGAGTTACTCTCTGACACCAAGAGCTGAAAGACTTTCCAGTTGACCCTCTGTTGCCCCTGTGTGTTAGTGCTACAATTACGAATATAGCTGGGTTTTGCTGTGTGAAAATTCAGTTCATTTGCTTAGCTGGAGGAAAAGCAAAAACCCTACCCTTTCTGAACTAACTGGAGTGAAAGGCCATATTTTAACCTGAAGAAGAGCTAGCAGCTGTGGAGAATGTCTGTTGGAAAGTGAAACCCAAGAAATTACACTGAACGAACACTGAATTGCATATATTTTTAGTATGTCTGTGTGTGCATGGATGGGATTGAGAGAGGGAGAAGAAGGACAGATCCCATGCCAACCGTATTCAGTTTAAGAGTGAATGCAGAGGAGACCGTAGTTACAGACCTATTTAGGAGTGAGTTTAAGTCTGGTGAAGGAACCCAGTGTAATTGGCTGCGGGTGCACGTTTTTCATAGAATCACAGAACAGTTTGGGTTGGAAGGGACCTTAAAGATCACCTAGTTCCAACCCCCCTGCCATGGGCAGGGGCACCTTGCGCTAGACCGGGTTGCTCAAAGCCCCGTCTGTCACACGGGGCAGCAGCCCTGCCGCCGGCCCTGCCGCGCTGGGGACCCGCTCGGCCAGAAAAGCTGCGCCACCTCCGAGCGGCACAGGCTGAGGCAGCAGAGCCCATTTCCATCAGCACCAATGCATCTCCCATCCGACTTTTGCCTAGGGAAATGTTTTGGTGAGAGGATTCCCCTGCTCTGAGCGGGCCTTGTGGTGCTGGCACAACACTGGTGTATAAATTAAGTAATAAGCTAAACCAGCTGAACTGTTTCAAGTTCAGTTTGTTTAAGTGGCCTTTTACAGTGGTGTGAGTACTTTGCTTTTACACTGAATCTTTTAATTGTACTTCTCTGGATATCTTTTCTTTGTCATGCTGATGAAGTTCTTATTTGATTTACTTAGCCCACATATTTTGTCTAACAGTATGTTGTCCTCTGCTCCAGGAGGCCTCTTTGGTTCAGGTGCTACCACAGCTTTTCTAGGAAGCAAGCCAGGATTTTTCTGGTCATCAGAGTGCATTTGCATTTGCTCAGTGGTGTTCTTCTTCCCTTATCTCTGTTTGTATTACGTTACCATCCAGGGCGTTCCTCCACTTGTCCCGTGTTCACATGGTGCCCAAAAGATGACACCTCTGTGAGCTTGTGGTCTGTGTGTGGGGCAAAAGCCCCAGAGAGATCGACTAGAGATTGCTATAAAGATCTCAATGTTGTATTTTGTTCTCCTAAACGAAAACTCTTGCTGTAGGTCTTCCTACATGCTGAAGTAAGGAATCCATGTGAAAGTGTCTTCACTCCATGTGTGTTTATTATCAAAGTCCTTCAGGTTTTGTTTGACTGTTTTGATGTGTCCAGTTTCTTATCTGATGCCTTCTGGTTACCCTTCTAATTCGGGGACAAAGTCCAAAGAAAGATTGGCATCTACTTGTGGAGGGTGGAGTTGGCAGAGAAATGGGTTAGCTCTGCCCCCTTTTTGATCGGAAAGTTGTCCTTGTAAAATAACCCCGGCTGAGGTCTGAAAGTGTTCCTGCATCTCCTGCAACTGCTATTGTCACAGTCCCCAGAAAGAAGGTATCTCTCATTTTAAATTAGAGGGGCAAGACTGCTCCCGCTGTGGAGCTGTGGTACCACAGGTGATGGGGCTGGGGGGCATGTTCAGAAGGAGAATCAGCTGCAGGCAAATGTCTCTTGGGGCTGCTTTCATGATCTGTCATCAAGGCCATCCAAGGTTCAAGGTCCTACACCATCCCCAGGTGCTCTGCTCCACTCCTTCATCATCCCTATGGCTGGAAAACAGGCCCTCACGCTTCATCTAAATCTCCCTTCCTGTGATTCAAAGACTATTACTTCTTGTCCTAACCCACCAAAGCCCCTGTGGTGTGTCCTTTATGTATGCTCTGCCCGCTTTAGTGTAGAGCATTTGTATTTCTGAGAGAGCACAGAAGACAAGAAAGTTAATTCACACCTTGGAAGGCGACTTATAAGCCTTTCTGGCTGAGCAGGGGCTTGACTGGAGGACGAACAACTCCCCTCTTACCATACCAGTATAGGTTTAAAGCACCTAAGGGTGTCCTGGCTGCTAGTATTTAATGAGTGGCAATGCTTGGATACTGCGAAAGGAACATAAGAAGATTTATTACAAGGAGCTTGTGTTTTCTTAGTATGCGCTTGTGATCTGCCATCCGGCGGGAGCAAGGAACAGCAGTAATTCTGCACCCTCTTTCAGGTTAGGGTGAGCGAGTGCGGGTGCTTATCAGAGTCAACAGTGAAATATCTGAGCACAGCAAGATGGCAGGCGATCTTCTGGTGATTATTAATGCGATATTTATAATTGTGTCCAGATAATTGGCCTGATAAATTATTCACAATATTCCCTGTTGGTAGAGAGAATGTTGCACTTAGGTTAATGAGGGGGGGAAATAAATAGGGAGGAGGTTAATGGTGGTTGCTTTAACTGGAGACCAGAATGAAAATCCTCTCCAGGGTCATTTGCTCTATTGTCCTGACACTCTACCACAGCAGAATTTACCTTGGCTCTCAACTGCTCCTTCTATTCCAGCTTGAAATGCCTGAAGTGACAGTGATGATGTAATTCTTGTGAACTATGACATAAGGTGCAATTGAGTGTCAATCTCAGAAGATGAACACAGCTCTGAAACAGGCCAAGTTCTCTCAAGTTCTCCTTGAGAACCAGGTTACACCATTTCAAGTACCTAAGTAACCCACTTCAAGTGGCCGTGCAACAGCTGATTTTTCTGTTTCACCAAAGCTGGAGGAAAAGCAGTGCTTTTGCACAGCATTCCACAGCCATTGCTTTGATTTTGGAAAATTCATTAAAAAAAAAAAAATAATTCTAGTGAGCTGAATAAAGCTGAATTAGCAAATCACAGATACCCAGAAGGAACAGTGTCCTGTTTATAAGGAAAGAGTGCGGTTACTGTGGTCAGACAGCCGGGCCACAGGCCAGGTCATGCCTCCTAAACATATTTTATCTAACCTCATGTCACAGGCAGGATGTGGGGAATGTAGGATTTTCTCTTCTGAAAGGTAAGGGCCATTCATAGAGAGCGTAGACTGGCATCACTCCCTTGGCAGCGGCTTTGCCTTACACCACCTGAACCTCGGCTTCTTAATTAGGGTATCAGAGGAAATGCCTAGACCTGCCGGGATCAGGATTGGTGCAGATCCACCTCGGTGGCTTTCCCTGGGCAGCCAGGAAGGTGAATGCTGGCTGTGACCAGGCCTGAATGGACCCATTCTTCTCAGCCAAGTGCTAACGCTTAAGGTACGTCTCTGCTCGGCAAACGCGGGGTGTGACCGTAGCACGTAAATCATGCGTGCAGCTAACGTGGCGTAGAAACGGCCAGGCTGTAGGTAGAGTCCCCGGAGAGCCCTTGCTCCTGCCGCTTGCACTCACACGCCCGTGCTGCTCTGCCCGGGCTGCTGGTGTTGCGTAGGGTGGCTGGAAGAGCTGTGAGGGCTACAGAAGCACCTCTGCTTTTGTTGGCTGGAGCTAAGGGGACGTCTAGCGGTGGTGTTTTAAGATCCAGATTTCCAGCATCTAGTTTTTCCCTCGAAAGTGATGGGCAGCAGCAGCAGTGAGATTAAAGGTGTCGTGTGTCATGTTTCCCTTGCGAAAGAAACTCCCAACTTTAACTACTGGATACAGGCAAAGTCCAGCTCTTAGTCTCCGTGCGGCAATCCCTGTGATGGTAATGGAGCTTCCAAATGCAAAATGGGCATAAGTGGTGCAAAACCGAAGCCGTCTTCCTGACTTGGCCAGATGGGTTTTATATGGCCTCTGTCTCTGCACATGGAGACCCCAGACCATAATCAAAAGCAATTTAAACATTGTAATTTGATTTTTGTATGTGAATACACAGAATATGTAAGACGTTCATGACTTAGTGCAGTGAGACCCCGCTGTATGATACAGACGTGCAGAAATTGGTTGCTGATTTCTCAATACTGTGCATTGTTTTTCTCAGTCATACCTCACCTCCCCTTGGACAATAGTTGGGGCCTTAGCATGGGGTAAGACTAAAAAAGATAACACTGTATGCCCCTTATCCACACGCTTATATACTGCTGTGACTAAAGTGAAGGTATGTAACTACAGCTAGCAACGCAAGGCAATACAGTTAATAAATATTGAAGGGAGATTAACAGAGAATCACTAATATCATCCTATTTTCTTTTAGGATTGACAAAGATTTTCCTTGGTAAATGTTATGCAGTTGGTGGTAGGTTTGCTCTGAGGGAACATGCTTGCAGACAGACAACTCTTTGGCAAAATGATCTTTGAGACTGTGCCGATAACCAGTAGGGAAACTCAGGTGCAGCTCCCAAAGGGATGGTCCTCCCTGATAAGGAGCATTGCAACAGGCAGACGTCGTAATGTACTGCTAAACTGCCTCTTCTTTCTCCCTCGTCTAAGAAATGCATCGTTTCCTCAATGTAAAGGAACTAATTACTTATTTTTCAGGCTATTAAACCAAATGCAATGTATACATGCCCCCCTGATGTGTTCTGGAATTGCTGCTGCTGCAATCACAGCAGGGAAGGATTTTGCTGCTGCTGTTGCCATGTTTTTCTTGTGGCACGTTATTAGACAAAGCTGTCTCTTGTTCTTGGGGTTTTTTTTAATGCACAGGGGAACTTCTGCTCTAGCTCCTTGGCCAGTTTTCTTTTCTGAACCCCAGAATTCATTTCTTTCAATGTCTCTTTGCTATTTCTCGATAATTCTTTTTCCTTTTTTAATTTCTTTCTCCTAACGTGAGGTCTTTTTTCCCTCCTCAAACCAGTGACCAGCAGAAAGACCTTGAGTAAGAATCTCTCACCCTTAACCATCTAATTTATTTAGCCCGGACTTTTCTCTGCCTTTCTGGCTTGTGTGTGCTCAAGGCCGGTCATTACCTTGATCACAGACCGGCCCTCAGTGATGAAATATCTCTGGTGCTGAGCAGGGAGCACAGGCAGGGCTCAGACACGTACCCTTCCTTCAGACAAGCTTTCATGCTCCTGTGCTTGGAGATGGATAAAATTCCCTGTGTGATGTACTGAAGTGGTTTTCTTTTCCATGGATTCACAATGAAATGTGGTTTTGTTGGGTTTTGGTATTTTTTGGTTTGGTGTTTTTTTGGTTTTTTGTTTTTTTGGTTTTTTTTAAATTCCTTCCTTCTCACCTCCTAGATGTTTCCAATTGCTTATCTTTTGATTTTTGAAAATTTAACTTATTCTTATGTAATTGTCACCCATTTTTCCTTACTTAACATTTTTGCCAAGACGTACTAAAATCCATGAAGAGCGGATCTGTGAGTGGGGGCAGTATTTTTTTCCCCAGTGAAACTCTCCCTGCTGCTGCTGCACAAGTGTAAGTTGTTTTATGTTCCTCAATTTCAGGAAAAAAAAAAACCCAACAACCAAAAAAAGGGGAGTTGTAAAGTCTCAGGATTTCACTTTACCTTTTGCTGTGCTGTGACTTTTCCAAGGCTTGCGAGATACTGAAGGGCTCTGCAATGGGAAAAGATAGCAAGCGCTTTTTTCTTTGTATTGGCAAGTTCTGCAAGGCTGCCCTTCTGTTGTGATATCCCCTCTTCCGGCCTTGCCTCACTCATCTACACCAACTATCGCTACTTCGGGCTGTGCTGCAAACAGCAAACCCCTGAAGGAGAGGAGGGTCCCTCTCATTTGGAAGAAAGCTTCCATTTTCTAGACACTCTTGGAGTGAGTTTTGAAGTATCTTGTTGCTTTTGTTAAGCGTTTTGTCATGTGCTACTTTGTGACACTGCAAATCAATTTGAGTTTCCCAACTCTTTTGCAGCACATCACTCTCTTTTCCACCTGCCTCACCGGACAGATTAGATTTGCACTTGTAAGGTCTAAGCGAGGGTGGTACGTGTATGCACGATGGAAATCTTTTCTCCTTTCTCGTGACGTGTCTGCATGGAGTGTGTATTTAGCGTGGGTGTGCTCATGTGCAGGCAACGTGTATCTTCATGACTGTGTTCGCAAGTGATGCTCAGAAGACCTGTCTGTGGGCTTGCACTTTAACTGCCTCCTCCTGCTGCAGCGGCGGCTGCTGCATCCCTGGCTGGTGCCACCGCTGCTGCCGCTGCATCCCTGGCTGGTTGGCGGCGGCTGCAACCCTGGCTGCTGCTGCGGCGGCGGCTGCATCCCTGGCTGGTGCCACCTCTGCTGCCGCTGCATCCCTGGCGGCTGCTGCTGTTGCTGCTGCATCCCTGGCTGGTGCTGCCCATCGCTTCTCCCGTGGAGCAACAGTGCCAACTGCTGGCTGCTGAGCCTGGCCTGCCAGGGGTACCGGCTTTGCGTGGGGCCTTGCTCCCGTAGACTTAATTCTGAGGGCATTGGTACCTAAAACACGGCATCCCTTTGCTGATGGTTTGGGTACTTAGCAGTAATATCTCAGTTTGGTAGTCCTTGTTTCCATACTAAAATACTATTCCGTTGTGGTCAGGTAAGCCTTTCTTTGCAACATTTCGCACATTAATTTCAAAACTAATTGTTAACGTCATGTTAAAGTTCCATGTCTCTTCCGATCTCTCCCAGTCTCGCAGGGCTGGCTGCTGGGAGGGAGGAGAAGGTTTCTGCTCTGAGCAGTGGAAGGGCCATGAAAGGTGTCGTGTGCTCCCTGGGATTTCTTTAAGCATTCAGTTGTGGCAGCAATTTGCCAACTACAAATTTGAGATGCTCATATGCGTTACGGCCACCATGAGCGCTGGGGAAAATCAGATGGTGGTTTACGAATTTCTGCACAGGGCACCACACAATGTTTTTGGTCAGAAAAAAGGGAAAGAAAATAAGGAGGGGAAGAAAAAGAAGAGAAAGTACAGGTGTACATATATGTTTCATTTTGTTAGAATTTCAGTGAAATGCTTTAATAGAAAAAATGGATATTTTTTTTTCCAAGAGAAATATCAAATGGAAAAGACAGGTCTGTTTCTTTAAAAGTTTCCCATGAAAAGGTGTTCTCAATTTTGTTTTGCTCCATAAGGCTCTGTCTTTGCCCTGTCTCTTTCCTTTGTGGCCAGCGGCCTTTTTCTAGGGGGTTACCGTGTTTGCAAGAGCTGGCAGGAGAGGCGACATGGATGGGGAGTAGGAAACTGGGGAAGGAAAAAAGGAGAGGGAAAAAAAAAAAAGGAACAAAAAAAAGATTGAGAGCCTTGCAGAGAAAGGGGAAAGAAGGTGAATGGGTAAAGCAAGAAACCTGGGAGAGATGATCAGGGTAAGTTTGCAGAGGGAAAAAAAGGGAGGGAGGGGAGGAGACAGGCAGCCAAACAAACTGAAAGTGAGTTTGATGAGTCAGGGTTTCTGTGGGTTTCTTGCACCTCCCAAAGGGCCATTTTCTACTTCCTCCCAGCCACAAATGTTCTTCATAATTTTTTTTGGAACAGAACACGAGAGGAAAACAAATAAATCAGCTATTCTTAAACATACGTGACAAGCCCAGGCTGAGGCACAGGTGGACTGCAGCCACGCGAGGTCTCTAAGTCAAGGTCAGAGAACTTTGGCCACCCAGCAGGTTTAGCACCGCTTCCAGCCCTCTGTTACTCTTTCACTCGTGTGGTTTTTTTCCCCAGTGCCTTCACAAGGCAATCTAAACTAGGCAGGGAAAAAAAAAAAAAAAGGCATTTTTATGCTACCTTAAAAGACAGGAACTTTTTTCGAAAGTTTCCAAACTCCTGTGAAACTGAAACCTTGGGGTTTTGGGAGGGGTTTTTTTCAGGTGAAGCTTATAAATCCTATGACAAAAGTAGGTCCCAGGCAGCCTGTTGCTGCAGCCCCACCTGGGATCCCCGAGGTGGCCCTGGGCACCGTTGAGGATGGGAGGGCTGCCCCACTCCGCTCAGCAGAGAAGTAATTGCGCGCAAGTGCAGCGCTGCTTATGTCGTGAGTCCTGAGCCAGTCAGGCGCTTTGCTAAATGTCAGGAGTGGGAAATTTGAGCAATTAGGGGACAATCTCAGTCAGTTTTTCAAGTCTGTGATTTCCAGGGGGTGCTGGGAACAGTTTGAAAGTGAAATTCAGGTATTGCCTAACATCTGAGAAAGCAGAAGGCAAATAAACAGAAAAGGAGTTTTCAATTTAAGAAATTTCATTTTTTCTAAACAAAACTGTATTTTCTGAGGTCCTGACACATGTTTTTGGGGACTCTTCCCTGTGTTTGAGCATAGTACAAACATGACAATATCCCAGCCCTCTGTTGCTACTATAGTTTTCACTTATTCACCCGTATATTCAGCTGCCATGTCCCTCCAGATACATGCACAGGCCTATTTTCTAACAATCTGGAAAAGAAAGAAGAGTGAGGACAGCAGAGGCTACTCTAATTTCTAATTTGGCTCCTGCATGTAAGCACTTACATGGGGTAAAAGCTATACCCAGTAGGAATGAGCCATATGCAGTTCCAGACCTCCCTAACTAAGCACAAAACCACTACTGCCCTGAGCTCAAAAAGTTTAAGGAGACTGGGATTCTTGTTCCTTAGCAAATGCTTTTGAATATTCCAGAAAATTATTGTAATTATTGTAATAGCTGTAGGCGGAGAAAGAAGCGCTCGAAGCAGATCGAAACCGTAACTACATTATAGCAGATGCGTGCTGCAAACACCTGCAAGTGCCACTCGGTCGACTTCTCTCACGACCCATCTTTAACCAGCTTTTGTGGGAGCGGGAGAACGGAGACGTTCTCCAGCAAAACTATTTTGCTGGTGAAGTTGGTTTTCTATCAAGAGAAGTGAGTGCCAGACCTGACACAAGGAAGCGTGCAGGGGAGAGCGAGGTATGACCATCCCCTTCCAGTGACAGCAAGCTGTTGGGCTGACCTAAACCACAAGGTGTGACATCGCCTCGGTGTTTGGGAGACAGATAATCCAGCCTTCCAAACCCCACCTGATCCTCCTGGCCTTTCTCTCTCCCCCATCTCCTCCCACGCAGGACCCGTTCTGGTTTTCCGCTTGCTGTCAGTAAGAGCACATTCATAGATGAAGATAGATTTAAGCTAATGACATTAAAAATGTAACAAGAATAAAGTTCTATAAGAAGAAATGTTATTGTAAAACTCATGTTTACAGTTTGGCTATTACATGGCATTCAGCTGAATTCCTTCTTTGCATGTGCACTGCTCAAATCACCTGGTTGCCATGTTTTACTTTAAATTGCTGAGTACAGAGAAGGTTTTATTTAGTGTTATAACCTTATTTCACAAAGGGTTTGGGTTTTTTATAAGAGTTTTGTCATTTACATTGCTCGTTATGAGTCTTTCAGGGTCTGCCATTTTAACATTTTATTTGTACCAATTATGGCTGAACCTATAAAATAACAGTTAAAATCCGTTCATTAAAAATAAAGAGAAAATCACAGATTTGGTCAACAGCAGGAACTTATTTGAGTCACTAAAGGCATTTCTGGAAGCCTGAGGCTGGGAAGCCAGAAGTGGCTGGAGAGCCACCAAGCAAAGCACAGAAATGATGGGACATGTACAAGAACGGGATGTCCCTTTTTGGGGACCTGCTCCACTTGAAGAACCTCTGTAGCAAACTTTCTAAGGTTATCAAAAATAAAATAACACGCGTGCTCTGAAGGAAAGAGAGGTTAGAACTAGTTCTTCCCTGCTAGCTTGGCAGCAGGACACAGCACTGCTGCCCACCTTCCAGCTGGAGACTTGCAGAAATCGTGCGAAGCTCCGCAATACGCTCTGACCAGCGAGGGATTAAAAGACCACTCCCCGGGCTTTGCGTTTTACCACCTATAGCATTTTCCGTCCCAGTGAAACAACCACCTGACAGGTCTGACTTGGACTCGGATGCCCTTGCGTCTCCCCTCCTTGCCCCGAGCCACCCGTCCTTTCTTCAGGGAAAGTCTCCAGGGCTTGGTCTCTCCCTGCCAGGGGCCTGGACTCGACTCCCTCACTGGGAGCGCACACTGATGTGAGAAAAGCCATGCCACAAGGCACTGCGCATGAAAGAAAGAATTGAAATTCTGTGAAACTGATTTCTTCAGTGTGTACTGGTCTGTTTCTAATGACAGTGTCTTGACTCTTTATTACTGATGTAAATAATTGAGCTGGATGTCATGTCATTTTAAATTTATTTTTTTAATTGAACAAAATGAAAATCTTTCCAGGACATATGGTTGCAATTTTCAAGAGTCCTGTTCTAACCACGTTCTGATTTATTTTGCTTTCACACAGACATGCCTTCCTCCTAAGCCGTATGTTTCTCTGAATAAAGGGAGCAGGCTACATGTTTTCTTACCCATTACAGGCCTTTGCCACTGAGATACCCAGCCTCTTAGTGCGAATATATTATTATATATGAAATATATTATTATATCATTAAGAAAACTTAACGGTGGAGCAGGACCGAAAGAGCTGAGCAGACCCGACCAAGAGAGGAGGCGGCAAAGGCTGGTAGTTCTGCGCGCAGAGGCGAGATGCGAGGCCGGGGAAGGCAGAGAGCTGTTACTCCTTGGACCGGCCGTGGGGTTTCACTGCGGCGGGGTGGGATGCTGTGGGGACAGGCGAGGCGGCTGCGTCTGCTGGGGCATCGGGGCCAGCCGTCCCCACGGCCTGAGCCAGGCGCCGTGTGCGCAGCGGCGGTGCCGCTAGATGTCCCTTGTCACCCGAGCGAGGCGGGCGGCTCGTCCCCGTCCCTGCGCTGCGGGTAGATGTGATGTAGTGTTTTATAAAGAAGCCAGTGTTTAAAGCATTAAATATGGAGAGAAGTTGTATCTGCCTTAAGAAAAAAGTCTTGTATTAGCCTGCGAGGTAATGTCATGGGTAGCAAGGAGAAAGCTGCTTCTTCAGCCTCGTTTCATTTAATTTCCCAGTGAGAGATACTCCGTCATCGCGATGTGTTTGTTCTGAAGGGGCAAGTCCCTGTGGGCTTTCCTTGCACCTTCTTAGTGATTTTGCCACTTTAAGCACGTTTATACTGAAAGAGGCCAGAAAAAGAGATCAATTCTGTGAAGAACTACTAGACCCAAAGCACTGTCTACTAGCTGGGGGCAGGGGGAAGAATACATATTGGGGGAAGGAAATTGGTCTCAATCTGGTTCAGACAGAAGCCAAAGAAATAATAAATAAAAGCTTTCCTTCTCTTTGCAGGATGCTGGGGGGCAGGAGACCACCTGCGTCGTGTGAGCTGGGAGAGCTGGAGCTGGCCATCGGACACCCAGCAGGGACCCAGCCCTGTGGGGACAGCAGAAGCTACGTGCCAGGCTCCTCGGGGTGGTCCCCAGGGACCCCTCTCCTCTTCCCTGTGGATCACCCCAGGCTCAGCCCCTCCACCTCACTGGTGCAGCCGTAGCCCCAAAGGCTCAGTGTGCCCCTACAGAGAGGGGAAAGGGCTGGTGGGAGGGGGAGCAGCCTCTGAGGGAGGTGGGCTGGTGTAGGCATGGGGCATGAGCAGGTAGAGCTAAGGGCAAGGATCTGCAAGCTCTTGGAGGCAGTGCCTAAGGGGGGCACAGGGAAATTCCCCAAACCTGCTTCCACCTGGCCTCCCAAAACCTCTCCTTATGCTACGCAGCCCCTGTGTCACCCAGCACACGCAGCCTCACGTGGAGCCCACGCTGCTCGGCCAGGCAGTTTGTGTTTTCCACGTGGCTTGACCATCCCTCCATCCAGCTGTGCTGGTCCTGCCGTGCCAGGGGTGCTCTTGCCCCTCCAAATCAGTTTGGCAGCTGGGCTAGGAGGGCAGCCTCCAGCAGTGGGAGTGTGCCGGCCTCTCCCGCAGCCCTTTAAGAGTTAATTCCTCCCTGTGCCCTAGACGTGCGGCCATGTTTTCACTGGAGTGGAAGCTGTGTTTCCATATGTCCGTAGCTCCCACGGCTGGCACCTCGGCGTGGACATCTGCGCCGCTCGGCATGCCCGTGCCCTTGCAAAGACTCTCCTGAACTTGTGCTGGGCAACTCCTCCTGCTCCTGGTCCCCTGCGGTGCCCCGTGCGCTTTCCGCACGTAGCACCGCTGCATGCGTAGTGGGGCGTGCGCACCCCTGAACTCCTCTGAAAGCAACCGTGCCCCCTTATCTGCCCAGACGATATCTAGCATGTTACGAACACTTCTCGAATATAAGTAACAACTGACTGACTGTAATCTGTTTCTTAGGATGTGCTGCTGCGGTGCGTGGTTGCACGAACCAAGCTGTTGCGTATTCAGAGTCATATCTGCCCGCCTGAATGGCAGAAATGAAGCGTTTGCTGCTTTCTGCTACGTTTAAACCCGTGGGAGCCTGTAGGGCTCATCCTCCTTGTGCACCAAGGTATCCATGTGTGCCACTTGCCAGTCGGGGACTTCTTCACCAAGTAACGTCTGAGCAAATCTCTTAATAACAGAGGGACTACACACAGATTATTGTGATCGTAATTTGGCCGCCATAGCCTTTATGACTAATGGTGATGCTGGAGATGGCAAACCCAGCTTGATTCCCAGAGCCCTGCTGGAGAGTAATAAAATAAAGAGGAACAAAATCTGTGAGCGTATTTGCTACCAAACCTTTGAAAAACACAAAAGTGGAACCCTGCCAATGCTATTGCTGGCAATTTTTCAGAGCGGAGCCTCGCTCCGAGGTAGGGTTAGAAGTGGAAGTGCATTTTGTGTCTCTGACATTAGTATCATGTTGTTGTGTACAAATGGAGGGTTTACAGCCATTTGGCATTTGTTGGTTTCTATTGTAATTATTGTGTGCTGCTCTTACACCTTCAGAGTATTTTTGAACGTCTTCCGATAACAGAATAAATAGAAAATGTCAGCTATCGTAAAAAAAAAGGTGTCTATTTTGCTAACGCAAAGAACTGACAAAAGAACCGCTTCAGTGGAAGAGCTCTTATAAAAATGGAGTGGTGGTGTTGTTTTTCTTTGTTGAGAACATTGACGAAGGAAGGCTGGCTTTTACGTAGTCTCTTTTGTTCATCCCTGGGCAATGGCAGAACTTGCAGCTAAATTCTGGTGGCAGGAACTTCTCCTCTGGTGGTAGCCAAGAATGATATAATATCATGTATAATCATCATCAAAACCCCCCCCAACAATTCCCTAACCCATAGCTTGGATTTTGAATACCAGAATGAGCCTTCAGTACTAAGAAATGAGCCTGCAGTACTAAGAATACAGAAAAAGCTATTAAATTTTTTAAACATAAAAAGAGCCACTTGATAAAATCAGTAGCAAATAAAAGAGGAACGGAAAAGTAATTTTAAATTATTTATTTCACTCCCTCTCTTTTTTCATGTTAATGGCTCCTAGTTCACAACCACACACTAATTATAAATGTAAGAAAACCTAACTTTTTACCGTGCTAATTAAACTGTATGTCACATAGACATTTGGGGAGAATTTCCCATGCTTTCCAGCGTGAATGGAAGGAAAGAGCAGCGGTGTTCGCTTTAAACTAGATTTTTTTCTAGTACCTTGCAAAAAGGCTTCATTGTATTTTGATTAATCCATGCTTGGTCCACCTCGGATGTTTCCATGGAAACAGAATTTTTTTCCTTGATGGCAACTGTTAGGCTCGGGAAGGCTCCTCGCTGCACAAACCCACTCCAGCTCCTAAAGAACTACTTGTTGGAAATTTAATGTGCATAAACAAAACTCCCAAATTCCTCCTTAGTATTATTGTTGTCAATGCTAATAGAGAACTGTTTTCTTAATAATACACAGTGGTGCCTTTTCACTCCACAAGAAAATAGAATAACAGCAGTATTCTTTCCACTGCAAGAGAACGCTTTTCCTGGTCCAGAAAAAATTAGCCTGCAAACCTTCTAAAATTAAATTTTAAGAGTTCTGATGTGTGAATATTATTTAGTTCTGGATGCAAATAATTTGGCTTAATGGCTGTTAAAATTTAATTAATCTTCTTTTGCAGATTGGCAAGAATTTGAACAAATTATTCTTGTGTGCCACAGTTTGGGTTATGGAGTTTGGGTTTTTTTAGGGGGTTGGTTTTGCTGTTCGTCGTGCCCCCCCCCCAAGAAAAAAAATACTCTCTTAATGCATGCTACTGTGATATTTGGAATAGGTTTTGAAAATCAACCAACAGAGGGAGCATTTGTGTGGTATTATTAATTTAACCAAGTGGTTGGAAACATGACCATCATTTCTCCCGGTATTTTTGGACAGCATATTTGTTGTGTAAAATTATTAGAATTCTTGACCATTCATAAAAATAGAAAATGTTTTGGTTTGGAGTGTTTTAGTTTTCAAAAAATCCAATCTTAAATTTTGCTGACAGTGCAAGTAGCTATTTTAAATTGATTGACAGCTTTATTGTTTGGAAAACTAGAAGTTTTAGACCACAGAGTATTTATTATTTTGGTTAAAAAGTAATTATTGGTTAAAAATACGTTGAGGAAAACAGTTCAAACATCTCTAATTTATATTTGCCTTTTATTACAGTGACATTTAGAGGTGCCACCCAGACTTCAAGATCCCGTCATACAAGAGTCCATAAAAATACAGAATGTAAATATTTTTATTACAATAATGTCCTGACACTAGCGGTTGTATAAGTCAGGACAGAGAGAGAGGAAAAAAAAAATCTATTGATTTGTTCATAATTTTTTTTTGTTTCATCTTTGTTCATCATGGCAGGGAATCTGCCAAATGGAAAGAGGAAAATCACTTTGAGAGCAAAACACAGTTTTCAAACTTCTTCCAAGGACATACCGAAAACAGAAATTATACATCAAGCTACAGAAAAAAGCAGAAGCCTCAGTATTTCTTGGTACCTCTTTTATGTGTTCACTATTAGAATCTGTTCAATAGTAATAAAAATAAATACTTTTTGCAGCCTGTGCTCTACCCTAATCTTTCCTCTTAAGCTTTCGGGGCACTATTACTTTTAGCTACTCTCACTGCACTCTATAATACTTCTCTGCCGTCAGCACGAGGTGTGAAGGGACTGCTGCTCTTCACGACGTCCCTGCAGACCGGAGTCGGGCACCCGATCGAATGACATGGGAGGCCGTGCAACATTTCAGAGCAGGACAGAAAAGAAGTGAAATAACTGGGGACACCAGGGCCTGGCTGCAACTCCTCGAGTGAAACTCGATGAGGGTTCAGGGCCGAACATCCCTTTTGGCTGGGAAATGTGACAATGCCCAAAGTGGTCATGTAGTCAGGATCTGGTGGTGATGTACCACAAGCTTGACTTTGGAGAACTGTGTTGCCCGAAGCCCAGGGTTTCTTTGAAGCCAATATTTCTCCTTTATAGGTGGGGCTGCTTTGATGAGTGCTCATTTTGAACCTCACGAGAATCATGTGGTAGATCCTTGGAGTTAGTATGATCTTCTAGTTAGTAAGATTTTTTTTTTCTTGATATTGCTTTCTCTGCTGATTATATTGGGATGTAACTATTTGTTTTGGTATCTGTCCTACCCCCTAGAATAAGCAACCCCAGGAACCTGCGGCGTCTCAGGCTCTTAGGGACGGGAAGACGCAGAACGATACTAATGGCATAAACACCGTCTTAAAATGAAGCGGGGAGGGGTACAGCCTGCAGCACTGCCACGTGCGGCAGAGGGAGAACCCTATTTACATGCCAGCAGGCTATTCCGGGTGTGCTAACGCTGGGAGTGAGCAGCTGCGAGAAAAACAGAGGATAAGTGATAGTACGCTCTGAAATGGAAACCGTAGCAAAGCGCCATATGTGTTGACTAAGTAGTACCGCCAGCGCCCTCGTTGCAGTGCTCTGAAGAGATGGCTTCCAACTTGCTTGATGAATTTTCACAAAATTGCCATGCCACACAGCGATCTCCAGAAGTCTCTGGAAATGCAGACATTCTGACCCGTACACAGCACGTGGGACAACACTAGTCAGCAAAACTCATGGTCCTCATGCTGGAGGACCAGGCAAGACCCAAAATATTTGCTTTCCTCATTTTAGACCTCATTAACAAACGTACATATCATTCCCTGGGAATGCAGTTTCCTAATCATGAGGTTCTCATGTGAGCACCATGCAGATGGACTCCTGCTTGCAGGACTCATGCATTGCAACGTTTACCTTCACCTCTTAAAGCTTTAAAACAAATATGTAAACAGAATATGTATTCCCTTGACAAGGCTGCTTTTCTACACGGTCTGGTTATTTATTTTCCTACCATGACACTGGTTGTTATCGAAAGTTTCCTTTCAGTTTTGTTCTCGGGCTCTTTAAAGATTTGAGAAGCTCCTGTGAGTCTGTGTCTGTCTGTGCAATGGAGTAACTCCTGTTACTCCATGGCTGGAGTAAATCTGAGCCATGGACACAGCAGTAATGCTGCTGTGGCACATTTATGTAGCCAAGGGCAAGCCAGGACACGCGTTAGTGGGGACCTGGAGTGGACTTCCTAAAATTTTTGGATGAGGCAGGCTCCATTTATGCCTGTAAATAGAAACCAGACTATTAAAAGCAGTTAGGGCTACGTTATGGCCTCATCTTTCAAACCGCTCTGCATTTAACATGGCAAAGCCTTGAAAATCCAGTGGTTCTTGAAGACTCTGGCTCCATCACAGGTGCTAAGCCCTTCTCAGCGTGGCAGCTCCAGGCGCCGGCCCGGGGGCGCTTACCGCAGTCCTGGACGCAGCTGCGGCCGTGCATCCATCCCGGCACGGCCTCCCACGTCGCCTGGCCTGGAGAGCCGGCCGTGCGTGCCGCAGCCCCGTGGCAGCCGTGGCCCCGCTCCTGCTTCCCTCCTCCCTCCTCCCCCTTGCAAATCCTGGTGGAAATCGCTCCTCAGACCAGGCATTGCTCCCAGCACGGCTGAGGGCACCATCCTTTCTGCATGTGCGTTGCTCTGGCAGCGTGGTGGTATCTCAAAAATGCCACCGTGCTTTCTGTTATTTTCCAGGGCGGAAGCAGGCTGTTCCCTGCCCAAAAAGCCTGGGAGCACATGGACATAGCAACTACCTGCATGCTCAGGACCCTGGAGTGACCTAGGCCAGAAGGTATTTGACAGCTTTAGCGTTCCCCACCTGCCATCTTCATTAATTTTCATTTTCTAGCTCAGGTTCATGTACTTGTGCATAACAGCAAATTGTGCACCTAATATCAGAGGTTTTTCCAATAACTATAGTGTTTAATTAACCCTGGCAGTTTTGCTGTTTATTAGCTTCTCAAAAAATTTGTGCATTTTTCTTGTGGTGAACACCAGGTAGATACCAGAAGAACTCATCCTGCAATTTCTTCATCTGGATTATTTGAAAGAAAAATCAAACAATTTTGTGGTTTGGTTGCAGAATAAGGTGTGGGTCAGAAGCAACTAAGTCCTATTTTCAAAACTAAGATGTCTAAAGATGTCTAACCACATGTGTCTCACTGAAAATCCCTGCGAGGCAGGTACATAGTAAAATTTCTAACGAATCTGAGGATCTAACCGTCCTGTGAGCAACCAAAGAGATTTCCAATTCCGTAATCAGTTTAGCATCCAACTCCCACTGATTGTCGAGGTTGTGTGTCTTACCATGGCTGTTTAAAGGTCGTGCTTAAAGGTTAAACACAAGAGGTTTCTCGCTGGCGTTGATGAATAGGAGTAATTGGCCATCATGATGCAGCAGCAGCTGTGCACAGGAAGATCATCGGTGGGAAGGTGCCCTGGATGAAGTTAAGCACAGGGTTTGGAGCCACAATTTTGGAGGACTCTGCAGCCACTGCTTTCATCTTAATTGACTTCTTATTTGGGATTGTCATCTTGCACCTGGTAAACTCACAGATTGTGGAAATCCAAGGTGAAAACCGGGGCACAGAAACTGGCTCCTGAGCAAGATTCCTCTCATGGCTCAGATTCCTCACACCTCGCTGTGGGTGACGAGCACTGATGCAAGAACAGTGGTTCCCATGAAGAAACACAGTTCAGAGAGCAAAATTATAGGCACATGCACATAGTTGTGTGGTTAATCGTGAACGTGCAGAGCGTGTTTTGAAAATGTTGCATAACGTAATTACTAGCTTCTGTGCTGCAAACTCCTCAGGGAAATTACTGTTGTATGAATGTACACGTTAGCCATATGGCCATTGTATATAATGTTCTGTTCAGGAAAAAATAGGCCGGTCGATAATTTGACCTAAGTTCACAGTTTGCTTACGGGTCATCAAATTAGTCAGAACTGTATTTGCTGAACTTTAAAGCATAGTTATTTTAGGGCCCATAATGGGATTTGCAGGTTCTGACTGAAGGAAACAAGCTCCATGACTGTTTTTTTTTGACACTGGTGCAATATTCTATCTTGGCACCTTCTAAAGCAGGTCATGCTTTTGCATGCCTCCAACCCAAGAACCCCAAGGAGTCATTAATTTTTCTAAGCATCCATCCTTTGAAAATTGCTTGCTTGAAAGTACTGTGAGCTGAGTACCTGAAATGGCTTCAGATCAGAATAACTAAGGCCAGAAGCAACCTCTGGAATCATCATTCTTCAAAAGCTGTTGCTATGCCAGGGGAAGGAAAATAGCTTAGAGACCTCTTGGTGATGGTGCTTGAAAACACAGTGCGTATGAAGAAAAGAGAAATTACAACCTTATTTTTTAAAAAAAAAAAAAAAGGAAATTCTAAACACTAAGTACCAAGTGGTCTTTGATCTGCTTCATTTCAAGCTTTCTTAAGAGTTGTCCTATTCCATATTCAGGCTTTTTGACCTTGTTTTGCCCAGGGGATTTATGCATATGTTCAGGCACCTGGGAAGGTTACAAAAATTCATAGGTCCAGACTCTTGTTGCATGTCCCTCAGCCATCTTGGGCTCAGTTCCTTCTGCAGTTTCTCATGCACAGTGAGCCATAGCTCTGTGCTCGAGGTCTTTCGTAGCCTCAAGAACAACCTGAGGAAATGCCTAATGGGCACTAATAGGGCACTAATGAGCCTTAACGACCCTGATCAGCCAGCCCCGCCTGAGGCCTCTAACCACACCTTGGCCTGAGGGCCATTTCAGCTGAGCCTGGGGCTGGTACTCCTTTCCTGAGCTCTGCTGCGGGGTGGTGGTCTCCAGCCCCCTCTCTGAGGTGGTTCATCCCCTGCTGAGCTGCAGACTATCATCAGTAGACACTGTTACCAGCCCTCTGTGTTCAGCGTTGTAGATCTGTGCCCCTTGGTGAGGGCCTGGATGGTGGGGGTTGACCTTTGGCTCCTGCTCAATCCCCTTTGTGGGGCAGCCATGCTGGTGTCTCTCTGGTGGCAAGAGGCTGATTCCCGATCCAGTTTCCTCCAGGATGGCGATGTGGCTGTTATTGCCTGCTATTACTTAGCATGTAGGTCAGTAGCTATTTTTATACTCTGCACCTGAAAAATTTTTAAGGCAATATTTACTGCTCTAACCTCCAACCCATATTGTTCTTGTGCTCATTTTTGTTTATCATAACGTGTCTTTTACTATATTTTGTGTTTCAATGGTTTTTGCTGCTTCCTTTGTTGACAAGAAAATTTTCATCTAGTTGTGCCTAAACAAATTTCCTTGGATGTCAACTAGGCTAGCTCTGTACCATCTAAAAGACCTTAAATATAGGGTCTTAATTCATTTTAAGTAAAGCTTATTTAATCTTTTGCAGCCCTAAAACTTCAAAACCAAATTCTATGTTTAAATTTAGTTTCAAAAATCTTCTGTCATCAGAAGTTTAACTCAAATTCCAGGTTTTATTTTGCTTCTCATTTAGCTGGAAAATGTTATTGGGTGCCTATAATGTGAGTCTTTGATCCCAAGACAGTCACAAGCCACATGAAAGTTAATGGTCTCTCATGCCAAACATTCCTGTTTGCACTTAACAAAAAAAAAAAAAAAAAAAAACAAAACCAAAAAAAAACCCCAACCAAAAAAAAAAAAAACACTTTTTTTATAGAAAGCAGCAACAAATAAAGGAGGGATTGCCGGAGGCTCTTGGCAGGACCAAGCAAAGCTACGTGGCCTACATGACTTCCTTGACTAAAGGCACAATGCTGAGGATGATGGCTTCGCAGGCTCGAGGTATGTCCGCACAGTATTCCGCAAACCTGGGTTTGTTCAGCACTGCTGGCCAGGAGGGAGCCAGCTCTGGTGTGAAATTGCCGTAGCCTGTTGGACGTGGTACGTGCTGGAGATGCTAAGCTGAGTTCGTGTGTGGCCTGGGGGCTGCACCCTGGCGTGGTGCTGGTTTGGAGTCGGCTCGGAGCAGCCCCAGGGCAGCGGCGGCGTGGCTGCCGGCGGTGCCCTCTGCGGGGCTTAACTGCTGAACCTAAATGCTCGTTTTTGCGTGGTGTTTTGTTTCGGTGGGCACGTAAAATAAAGAAAAGCTTTCTGTGGGGAAAAATCAATATCAGCTCTACAGAGATCTGGTGAAAGAGGTCTTCCTGACTAAAGTTGTAAGTCCCCTTCATGGTTGTCCCCCCACGTCTTGTGGGGCCGTTGTGTCCGAGCACTTCCAAGCCACGTCGGGTGCGTGTTTCACAGCGGTCCTGTGAATTAGAGCTGACCTGCAGGTCATCCTTTGCATACGTCTTAGCCTTGGCCCGCAATGTACTTAGCGACCCTCAAGACAATGTGTGTGGTAGGTCTTGTGTTGGTATCGTGAGGGAAGGGGGTGTGCTGAGGGCTGGTGGGGCACTCCCGTGGGTGGTGAGAGAGGAGCACACCCAAAAGGTGGTGTAGGATGGACTCACTGCAGCCTGCTTACAGCCGGGTCTGGGGAGAGACTGGGCTATACTCGAGGACTGTGCAGAAACTTTAGCTGCTAACATTGAAAAAAAGCGCGATTGCATGGGAACTGTGGTGTTTCAAGGGCATATCGTTTTCCCCCTGCCTTTGTGGCTCATCACAGCTTTGGCAAGAGGCAGACTTCCCAGCTGAAGGCTATTTTCCAATCTAACTTTTGGTATCTTCTCCAAGGCCCAGGAGCCCTAGGGCAATTCACATTAAAGGTCACTATAGTTTTGTTCAATATGAATTTATCTTTATGGCCGTGCTCTCTGGAACGGCTGAAATTATAGCTGAAACAGGAAAAAAGCATGGCAAAATCTTTCCAAATCTCTGATCTTTACATCCAGTATTTACCATCCTCGCTCACACGTGACAAGAAGTGGTTTCTTTTCCTGCACAAAGGGAGCTCCTTGTTCTTGAAGCCGTTTCCATAAGAACTGAAAATGCTGGTTTGTTTTTTTTTTTTTCCAAGTAAAAAAAGTTCCTTGCCTTTCTCATATTAGCTATATACTCTTACTGGCATTGAGAGAACATTGCTGAGCTATTAAAACATCCGTGACCAGAGCCTGGGCATTGCCCGGCTGGCATTGAGCTTGGTGGCAGCAGCACCCGCACAAGCAGCCCTGGTGCTCCACCTTGTTCTGCTCCTTGTCCCTTTGGGCACCCTGGCCAGTGCGGGGCATGGGGTGGAAGAAAAGCACCGGTGCTGCTGAGGAATGGTGTGTGCAGGGGGCATGAGCGTGTTGGGAATTGCTGGAGCCGATATTGCCACCGAAAAGGAAATGAATGGTCAAGCTACAGCATGCAAAGGAGACTTAGCTTTGGTGGTGCAGTGATCAGAACCATTTACGTTACAGCATCGAAACAGGGTTAATACTCTTTCTCCTGTTAACATAAAGGGATACGGAAATGCTCCCACTGCTGAAGGCTGGATGAATTATTATGCTGGCTGATGAAGGGGTTTGTACTCAAATTCCAGTGGTAAGTCACTGGAAAATGAGTTTAGTTTTGTCCTAGACCTTTTTATTTCCACCACACTTGGGCTTTTGGGGACACTTAAGAATATTTGTGTTCTATAAAATGGCACAAGTAATAGATTTATGAAGGTATAATACACTGGTTTGAGGCTTTCAGTGACTCACATGCCTGATGACTGTCTTCTACATAAAACATTCATAAGATAAAATCTGTGTAATTCACTTCCCACATCTTACCAATAGTGTGAAACCACAGTCATCCAAAATGCAAAATATTTGTTATGGCATGCAAAATTCCCACGTTGTCCTGTGATTTAGATCTCCGTTCATTCTAACTATAATTATTATCCATCACTCTAAGTTATTGCTTGTTAATGATGTGTTTGTTTCTTTGATTGAAGGGTTTAATGTCAATGTATGTTCCAGTCATAGTTTATCTCAGACTTCTTAATCACCATAACAGCCACCACAATGTCTGGTCAAGTAAATCCCATTTTGAGCTTTTTTCCCCTGAGGGAATGCATTTTCAATTAAATTGTGCTTTTAAAATATTGGAGTTTATTAATGTGGCTTATCATTCTCCCCAGCACAAAACAGCTTCCAGCAGCCCTCAGATAGCTAGTTCAGCATCTCATCTTCCTTCAGCCTAAAGCAGGGTTCTCAATGTCAGTTTGTGCTTGATAATGTCACTGGACACGAGGCTAAAGGCAGGGAAGTTGGGTATTTGTCGGTGTAGTGTGTGAGCCTCCCAAAACAAAGATTCTGCGACTTGAAAGCAGCTCTCTTGTTAATTTTATCATCTCGCTGCACCTCCTGAACTCGGATCTGCACTGGCACTGCAGGGCTGACTCTCTGAAAAATGTCACAGTTATCTGCTTTTACACTCAAGCTTGTCTACAGGCAAAACCAGTGCTGCTTGAAATCTCCTGCTATCCAGCAATGCGTGTACATGATCAGCGTCCTTTATTCTTGCATAACTTTGAAGGGCATCATCTGGAATTTTTTTTTTTTTTTTTTTTTATATTAGGCAGAGGGCTACTGCTCTGCTGGGGAAGGTGCTTGGTGGCACTTCTAGGTTCCTTATTGAGCGCTTGTAGCAATGCAACGCTGGTCTCCGTGCCCAGCATGGCATATAGTCTGGGCAGTCAGCAGCTTCGCAAGTGGGACCAGGACAGAGAGAAGGGGTGGTTTTGTAGACATATCTAAAGCCAAGTTAACTTGAAACTTGCTTAGGTATTTGTAGCAGGGAGTTCAGCACAATTTGTAAAACTTGCCAAAGGAGAGAGGTCAGTATCTGGGATGCTAGTGATGGTGGCCCCAGTTTCTGTGGTTACATTGCTTTCAGTGCCTGAGCTTGCTAGGGTAGAAGTAACTTGGACAGGTCAAAGTGAAGTGCAGGCAGGGCCACTGAGATCTAGTTTCTTATGTAACACGGTCAAAATGATTTTCCACAACTCATTTATGAAATCTGCTTTAAACGTGCTCGTCCTGGGTCAGCTATGTGCTCCAGAGTACAACTGCTTCAGATGATTGAGGGAAAAAGACAGTGTGTGTTAAACTGTTACCAGCCACATTTTGTCTATAGGTCTGCTCAGTCAGGGTATAAGGGTGAAAAGAAAGGTGAAGAAGGCACGTGTTCCTTGCAACAGGGTATCCGGACCTCAAGTTCCTACCAGAACTGGCCAGCATTTGATAATCCATAATTCAGAAATCAAGTTGTTATGTGCATTTAATACATAGCAAAGCACAAGGTAATTTACTTCTTGCTACTTTTTTCTGCTCTATATAGTAATCATCTTTGCAAGAGTGGGTTTACAAGGCTTGTTTCCCACTCCCCTAGTTATCACTGGATGATGTGGCAGGCATGAAGGGGTGCAGCCCCCTGCTTGGAGGCTGCTTTGTGTGGGGCCAGAGCCTTCTGTACTTTGGCAGAGGGGCAAGAACATCTCTAGTTGCTGCTTCCAGGCAGCAAGCTCTTCTCCCTGTGCAGTTTTCCACAATCACGTTCCATTGGGTCAGTTATTCAGTAAGCATTAATCTCTAAATATGAATACAAGAGGCCTCTCTCTACTATTTCCACTCATGTATTTTTTTATATTTTACGTTTTCATGAAGATGTTGTGCAGGAAAGAACATCTGCACATTCCTGTCCTGTCTGCTCAGCACTCTCCACCTCCAATGTCCTGTCCTCTCCAGATCCCATCCTGTCTCTGCAAAGTTATCTGCACTACAGCTCCTCACTCCTTCCCTGCCACGTTCAGTTCTTATTCTTATGACAACCTAAACTTAATTTCAGCAGACCTGGGTAAGGTACCTTTAGTGGGAAGTTAAACTTTAAGAAAAATATAAAATTGTCACTCACTGTTTGACAAAGGCTCAATAAATCATGTCAGTTTTCCTCTACCTCCAATTGAAATAACAGCCTTCGTTTACTGTCCTCACCCAGTAACATACTGTGGGGGCTTGAGTTATCCTGGGTGTCTTCCCCCCCCCAAAATCCACACAGAGGTGAGTCTGTGAAGCACCGAAGTGGTTTGGAGCACCATTCATAAATGTCATCTCCAGCAGCCTGCTTCCCTGGTGTCATTCAGGGGTGTTCTCCCAGCTCTTCCCCAAAATTTTACAATGCACCCTACTTTAGACTAGACTTTGAGGTTGCAGTGATCGTGGTTTATGCCTGCACAGCTACAGGAGAAGCGGTGCTGCAGGGCTTTCCTGCTGTGCCCGTATGTGTCCCCTCTTCCGTCACCTCCCTGGGGGGGGACCCAGCCCACCCACTGAAGAGCTGTCCTACTTCCATTTGTCAGGGTCAGCGTGTCTATGAGACCGTCTTCCAAACAGGCAATTTGTTCTAATCAATGAACCAAGTGCCAGAAACTCTAGCAGATGATACAACCTGAAATGGCAAATTCTAATTAAGCTTTCTAGAGACATCTGAGTCTGTGGACTCAGTTTAGGTGTGAGAACCCTTGCTGAGTACTGCCTTGTGTGTGGTAATCCCAGTCTCGATGATGACATTTCCCAGTTGATAAATGTGGGATTTTTGATTGGGTTTTTTTTGTTTTGATTTTTGTGGGGGTTGTTTTGTTCTTGTTGTTTGGGTTTGAGGTGTTTTTAGGTTTTTTGTTTGTTTATTTTGTGTTGGGTTTGGTTTTGGTGGTTTTTTTGTATTACACCTTAAATATTGCTATTTATTGATCATAAGGAGACGAGTTCTTTAAAATAAGAAGGGTGCTAACAACATTATATTCACTGTTAGAATTGCACAGGGGCAGATCTTATCATATGGATAGTGGCGTCCACGCTCACCAGAGCTGTAGAAGTCTGGGTAAAATCTGTCGGAATATTTTCTTCTTCTTGTACTAAACGTGAACATTGTGTGCACTAGCAGCAACCCTGGTATTACAGTAGAAATGGAAGTACTTTGTGGCTATGCAATGGCAAACTGTGTTTGTCTATGAGGCGGGACACCTGCTAACCAAAAAGCATGAGAGAGACTACTGGAATTTTGTTACAATCAGTAATATTTTCTTGTCTGGTTTTATAGCATGTTGTGCTATAAGGCACATGCAGGACATTAGATGTGTATTTGGAACAGTATCACAGTACTCTCTTTTCTACCTCCAAGTCTTCATTACGTATCATCATTTTTTTTATCACTGATCTGTAGGAAAAGTTTCTACTTTTCCACAGTTCTGTAAAGAGAAGTCAGTTACTAATTTGTATGTATTCATTGATCTGGCAGGAATGGACATGGTTGTATTTCACAATTGTCAGGGCGGCTGTGGTTGGTGATGGCCTGATGGCCAAGTCATCTGTCAGTTGTCCAAGTTCCCTTTGGCATTGCTTTCCAGCTGTGTCCCTAGTACATCGGATTCACATTTCGGGTTCAGCTCTAAATTCTTGCTTGGTATTTTGCAGAAGCTCAGACTGGATTAAAAAGTTTCTATGGCAGCTAATAGCTGAGCTGTTTTGAAGAGCTGATAATAGCATTCATCGCCCTCAATTTTACTTTTAGGGGAATCCAAGATGGAATCTGAATTCCTGAGATTTCTGAAAGATCTGATAAAAGCTTCCTTGTTTGTCCAGCTTGGGAGAGTGTCCTGGTTTAGGCCAGGGATAGCTGGGGGGGGGGAATACCCCTGCTCCCTGACTGCTGCTCGGGACGGGCTGTATCGGTCGTCGGGTGGTGAGAAATTGTGTATCATTTGTTTCATATATTCTATTATCCTTGTATATATTATCATTATTATCATTATTAATATATTTTCATATTTTTTACTTTGCTGTCCTGGTGAGCTGTTTTTATCTCAATCCGCGAGTTTTCCTTTCTCTCCAATTCTCCTCCCCACCCCAACAGGGAGGGGGGGAGTGAGCGAGCGGCTGCGTGGTATTGGGTTACAATTTGGGGTTAAACCACGACAGAGAGATTTGCTGATAATTTCATTCTCTTTGCTGAAGCTTCACAGCTTCCAGCTATCCTTTACCTGTAGAAGTTTTAGTAGCATTGCAGACCAAAACCTTGAACAAACCAATTGCTGTTCTGCACAAATCAATTCCAAGGTATTCAGTTACTTTATCAACATCAGTAAACCTTGTCTGGGTTTACCTTCCAACTTTTTGGATATACTGCAAGATATATTATTGCTGAACCTATTGCTAGGGGTTCCTAAATCCAGTTGTCTGACAGGGAAGAGGCTGCCACAGCTCCATGCCCACAGGCCCAACTAGCTGTGGGGCTGAGTGTGTATTCCCAACAGGCGCGTACACAAACACGCACACACAGTGCACTCATGCACACAGCAAGTCCCACGGATGGACACAGACAGAAACACTCATTGCTCATGCAAATGCAAACAGCACCAACAGCCTCATCCTGTTCCCGTTTCTGGCTGATCAGGATGAAGGTCTGTTAGTGGGAAATACATACAAATGATGCAATCTGGGTCCATCCAGGTGATGGCCTTAGACACTTATTCTGCCCTGTAAATGGCCCCTGGGTCATATCTTCTCCAGCTGCCTCATGCATGGAAACATATATATAATCACACAGGTGCACATATATGCAAATGCGTTACTCAGTTGACCCAATGGTCTCTCCAGCATTTGGCCTGGATCTCCTGGTCCCTCTGGTAGCTGGCTCCTCTGTTTGTGTCTCAGAAGCACACATGTGTGCGCCCTGGTTCCCAGGCCACTTACCTTCCTCACTGGCTGTCCAGGTTGATGCTCACTGGTGATCACACATTGACACGTGCACCCTTGCTTGCTGCAGTTGCTGGTGCAACTGTGGTGAAGACTGTGGTGATCTGACGCTAGACAAGCGTACTGTCCAGCCCTGCTTGCACATGACAGGCCCCCTTTTTCCCTCTTATCCCTCTATTATACCAAGCATGTTTTTCTCCAAACCATCTTGCTCCCTCCCTTCTCCCGCCTACAGTTCCTCTGGTAAATATCCCATTGTAAGTCCCGTGCTATCCCCAAATGTTCTTCCTCTCTGTCCCATAATGAGTCTCATACTCCCGTAGGTGGTACCCTGCCCCTGTCTGGTGCGGGGTGTCCTCCCTTGGGGGCTGAGGCTCCCTTGGAGCAGCCCTGGGAGCGCCCAGGGCTGGGGCTCCTCTCTCTGTCATCAGGTTATTGAGGTTTCCTCTGTGCTCCTTTGTGCTTGTGGAAATGAGCCTTTTATTGCATAGCCCAGCCCAGCTGAAAGGCTTCCTTAATCGTTGTGACTGGTTGGGACGTGTCGTTGGAGGCACCGAGTTGCACAGTAACTTCATAGTGATTAGTACGTTCCTGATGACAACAGTCTCTGAATTCACCCCAACTGTATTTTTCTGTTGTAAACGAATTTTAGATTATTTGAGAAGCTTGGTTTCCTTGACTGGGTATTTGGTTAGCTCAAAGCAGAGGGATTTGCCTGTGGTACTGCAAACTTTGGTACACAATGTAGTCTCAGTCTTGGTTTGCTGTCGTAGGTGGATGTCTGTGGACAATAAAAAACTTGTGGAAAAATAACATACGCGTATGGGTAAATGTTGCTTTTGTCTGTTAAAATTTTTAAATGTTGAATAATGAATCTTTTATTTCTGTTGCTTGGGGTTTGTGGTTGAAATGCTGCACCTTATACTTACTCATATAATTAGCAAACATAACAGAAAAATCCAGTAGTAATTAGGTAAGTAAAGAAGCAGTTGTTCAGTAAGGGTTGCAAATAAAGCCAAACTAGATACTTTGCTTGATTTCACACCCTGATCTCCCTCACCTCTCAACTTCGTGGAGAAACAGCCTGCAGGAAAAGTTTCCCATCATCTGAGAATGGGTCAGCCGTCTGGTAGAGCCACAGTTTCTTTACTGGCAAAACCAGAGGTTTTGCTGTCCGTCTTCTTCACTGCAACATTTTGTACCACCCCTCTCCATGTGGCATCTTTCACTTTTGGATTTTTTTTTCTTTTAGGTACTTGTTTTTCTTCCAGCAAAAGATATATTCTGCCTTGTAATGTAACATCATTAGCACACCTGGAGCCTGGCGACTTCCTAGAAATTTCTCTCTTGTCCTTTGTCAGGGTCGTTGCTGTCCTGTTCTTTCAAAACAGCGGCATGAAAAGTGGGGGGTTTTGCATATGCTGCGGAATTTCTGATGGTATTGATCTGTGAAATTTTGTCCTTATTCAGATTTTGGCAACAACTGGTACTCAACTGAGATTACAGATCTGTGCTTGTAGATGGAGAATATTTCTTCAGTTTATGTCCTTGGGTGACACTAGACTGGCACCAGGATTTTCTGAAGAGATGTGAATCATGCGTCTTCCATTATTGTTTGGAAAGGCGTTGACCTGCTTGTTCCTCCCTCCAGAGCTTCACAGCTATCGCTTATGCTTCAAGTTTGCAATGAGTTTGTACAATATTCTGAAATAATTGGCTTTGCTGAGATCAAAGAAGTGCTAGCAGGTATGCAAGCCAAACTGACATTGTGACATTTGTTTTTTATTTCAGTGGCCATCTGAGAAAAGCAGCTCTACCGAATCATACCAATAAATCTCTCTGCCTTAAGTTTTTCACTTTAAAGGATGCTACTATGGACTAAATGCAAAAATATCCTAGGTGCTGTATGAAGGAGGACATTTTTTCTAATGTTTTCTTTTCTATGGTCTACCTTTCAAAACTTCTAGCGGTAGGCATGAGAAGCACGATTGAGGCTTTTGCCTTCTTGAGAAATAAATAATGTTTAAAATTAGAATACAAAATGACTGGAGTGGGTAATATCTCAGAAAAGATTTCTACAGGATCTATAACTTCCCGTTATTAATTGCTTTAATCTAATAATTATTAGCTATGTTTTGTAGTCTTTTTTAAAAGCCTGAGGAAGCCTCTTCTTTGTGTTATATTTATTAATAATTTCAGTATGAAATTAGGCTTGAAAACCTAGGCTCAGGTTTGAAATGCCTATGAAAATGCTTTCTTAACAGGCTAAATAAGACTTCAGTTGGCCTTCTTAGTAAGTTCAGTACACCTGAAAAATCTCTCTTTTCACTCCAGCTGTTTCCCATACTGCTCAGTTTCTGATAATCCAAGACAAATGGTACAGAATATAAAGGAAATAAATCATGAAAAGTGCTGCAACAGCACTTGAATTTGATACAGAAAAGGCATTTGATGGTGTAGGATGGGTTGCCATATCGCATGCCAGAGACCTTTAACACTTCTAGGTTTGAAAGATGAGTATCTACAATCCGTAGCAATACTGCGGTGGAAACACAGGCTTCCCTTAGGGAATAAAGCAGAAACACTTGTTATATTGATTACCACGATCCTGGACTTTACGTCTAGCTACCAAAAAAAGTAGCTTCTGCAATTACTTCCACTAGAAAAATAAATGAGTGAAGTCTTGATGAAGATATATTTGCCATTTTTTTATTTATGAGAAAATAACGAATAGTGCAGCATATCTTCCTGCCGGAGAATGCGAAGTTGGTAAGACAGCCCTCCTCCCCCATGCTGTTACACTGACGTTCGTCCTGTAATTCTGGTAGGGCAGATGTCTTTGGTAGTGACCAGAAATAACTCTGATACTGCAAAGGCAGAGCTGCTAGTGGAGATGGTGGTTCGCCTGTTTCTCCCTTTCATTGGCACTTTACTCTCCTGCATTCTATCCTGTGTCAAAGTCAGTTCTTTGCCAACTGAGGAGAGAGACAAAGATGCTTGGCATAGAATTAATAAGGGAATTTATTTTCTCTTATTAGCTGTGTGGAAAGTGGTGCCCCAGCCCAATGCGTGAAGGACCCCGATAAGGGGGCGAGATGCATGACCAGTCAAGGGTATGTGATCAGGTGCCAAGGCCGCGGTTACACGCTTGGCCTCCTTAGGCAAATCTCCTATTGTTTTATTGTTGGTATGGGGTGCTCTAAGCCGGTGAGAGCCTGTTTAGGTTGGGTTTTCAGGTCATGTTGACCCTGAGGTTATAAGTTCATAGTCCCAGGTAGTGTTCGTGCTTCTAAGCAAGTCATACTGCAGTTAGCGCCTTGCCTTTCACATGTGACTCCGAAGACCAATGCAGTTCTTGCTCTTTAGCCCCTAAATGGCCATTTCTACTGTTTGTTGCACTGCATTAATTGCTAACATCTGTCTATACTGCAGAGCAACTGCACTGCTGCTCTTGTTTTCCACCATGAATCATGCTCAAAGCATCTGCCTTTGGAGCCAGTCAGTAGAGGGCCTCCTGTCATGCAGAGACATGTTTTAGCAGAGTCAAGAATCTGATGTCTTAATTTCTGCTTTTTTTTTTTTTTAAATAAAGGTCATCGAGGGAAGCTGCCAAGAAAGAAAGAAAAGAAAAAAAGAAATCATTTATTTCCATAAGGCCATATGCTGCTCTGTGAGCATGCAGAGGTTAGCCATGACTGCTGGCAACTTGACTCCAGCCTTTCCTGAGAGTCATCGTTGCTGTTTGTAGTAGCTCATGTGAGAAGTCTCCATCTTAGTCCAGACTTGCAGGAGACTTTTAGCATCTGTGATCCCAAGCTGGTAAAACGTGCTAGTAAACTTGGGGAGAGAGGTGAATCTCCTCAGTGGGTAGCTCTCTACACACAGAGACATCAAAATGAGTCAGTAGAGTGCTAAAATTAGCCAATGATTGTATCTGAAGATCTTCAAATGTAGGTCACGATGCTCACATACAAAAATGATGGATGCTGCTGATAAGGATCATGGGGAAAGCTTCGCAGATACTAAGGCATGAGGAACAAGTAGGCAACATACCATAGCATTTTGTCCAGTAATTCTCGGGTGTAGACAAGATGAGTCGCATGTGGGCTTAACCTTAAGCATATGCTGAAGTATTTTGTTAAAAGACGACTGGCTTCTTTTCATTGTTGTGGTTTTTCCTCTCTCCTCCTTTCCTGGAGCAGATACAGGGAGAGGTAGAAGCAACCTCTTGGTAGTCCTCAATTAATTACCACAGTTGAAGGAATGAGGGGCAAGAAAGAAGTGAAAACTTTGTTGAAGTGAATTGTTCAGGTCATAGTCTCTCTCACCTCCTTGTGTTTAGTCTTATTTTGGTGGTGTTTTGTCTAGATTTGTATCTTGTGGAATTGGGATTGTGATTTTGGGGAAAATGTATCAATAGAGATGAGGTAAAAATGGCAAAACGTTTCAAAGATCTCCTTTGATTAAACTGTTTTCTTTCTAAAAGATGCTTAGTTGAGAGGCAAATAAGTTTGGGGTTGTGATGTACAGATAGTCATTTCCTCTGTCTGCTGCTGGTCGTCATTGCCTATGACAAGAGGAGCTCAAATAGAATAAAAGCGATTTTTGGTGGTTTTACTTGCAACTCATTTAACATCAATTTATGGCTGTTTGGGTTATGCATCCGTTTGCATAAATAGATGAGAAATGGCAGCCCTTTGTATGAAAGCTCAAAAAAACCCACCCATAAATGTAATTTTCCTTGGTAAAAGACAATCTAAGAAAAAGACAATGAAAATGAAGAAAGGATTTTTAGTCTAAGTGAAAAATCAAAGCGGGGTGAAGACGGTTGGATGACATGCAGTATAAAGGACATTTTGCATAGAACATAACAATATGAATAAATCCATCAGAAAAGAACAACCGAAAGTAAATACACATACTCAGATTTTTTGATACTATTTTCCTAAAGGAGACATGTTTCAATGAATAATTGAAAACTGGTTCTTTGGGATTTGTCCCCAGAAAGGAGACAATACTTCAGCAACATTCAGTAGTTGTTTGTTTAATAACCAAAATAATTCAAGTTAATATTGAGAAAATTGTTCACAGGTAATGAAATGGGCAAACTCTGAATAACTTAGGAACAAAGGGCTCAGTCCTATATTTGCTTAGCTGTGTAATAATGTATATAATACCATTGTATATAATGTATACAATGCCTAATGTGTATAATGCCATTGAGGTCAGCACCTTAAATAAAACCACTGAGGAGTACCTAAAATGGAAGGAAAAGCATCATAAGTTCATAAAAAGAGAGTAAATGAACAGGAGAAGAAAACATGCAAGCTTGTCAAGTTGAGCAGGGAGAAAATCAGGTTATAATTAATGAGCTAATGGGTAAAGCAGAAAAATAGCTTAGCAAAAAAAAAAAAAAGACTGAAGCTTAACACAATAACAGGACATATCTGAACACTCTGGATCCTTGATGGGCACAGAACAAATATTTAATATAAATTCACACAGTTCAAGCGAAATTAGCACTAGGTAAAACTGCTTCCAGAAACATCTGAGGATATATTTCATAGAAAGAAAAAATTAGTGTGCAAATCCTGTTTAGACACCATTGGTATATGACTATCTGTGCATATTCAAAATGAAAATTCCGGTGTACTCATCAACATATTTTCTTTTTGGGAGCATGTAAAGTACCTTTGAGCATTTTTATTTATTTCTATGATTTTTTTTTTAAGCCACCCATTGATACGATTGATGAGATTCACTTGAGATGTGAATATTCTGTACTACGGAATACTGTGTGATCATAGAGCCAAGTTGGATGAATAAGGATTTGCATTTGCAAATGCTTGTGTATGTTAATCAGACATCTCTGAGTTTACTTTACCTGAGTGTTCTTTCTTTCTTCAGTTCCTCAGTATTCTGAGGTGTATCCATGAATAATTTAAAATCTTTTTATCACTTTTTGAATAGAAACTATGACAGCGAAATCAAGCTTAGATAGAGTTTAGGTCTGTGCACCTAGATTTGTAGTGTGATAGACTGATGTGGTTAATTGTGGCTGCAGAATACACAATTTTACTTATTTTTATTTAAAGATGGTAGTATCCATCTCTACTTGAGGAGAAGTCAACAGCAAGTTTGGTATGAGAATTACACTCAAGGTCCATGTTATATGCTGTCAGGATAACTCTTAAGCTTTAAATCAGCATGTTGACTCTTTTCTAGTAATTAGCTTACAGTTTTATTTACTACCTTGGAATCCTTAGCTCTTATTTTGAGAAAAGAGTAAAGTATAAAAAGAGAAGAGGAAATGAGCTCTGTCTGATCACTCAAACCTAAAGAAGTTTATGACTGGTAAGGAACAGTATGTCTTTCACCCTTTTGTGGTGGGTTTTTTTGAGTGTTCTTTTTTGGTCAAATTTTATGGATCCCAATCTAGAGAATTCAAAGGGACTGCAAATTTCACAGGGTCTTAAATTGTAATGATAAATCGGTGCAAGGAGAAGTATGTCAACCACAAAATTAATACTTGTCAGAGATCTTTAATGTATTTTATTTGGGAAGTGACAGGAATGCCACAGCTTAAAAAAAATTCTGTAAGGCAAACAGCCATTTCCTATGTGTGGTGATAATCAAATTCTAGTCTTAGCCCATGGAGAAACTAGCTAGTAAACAGGGTGAAAATAAAACTGTTATCTTCAAACAGACTAAATCCATGGCACTAAATTCAAGATATGAAGGATATCCTTGTAAAATGAACTGCAACAACAACAAAAACAATCCATAGTAAGAAATGAATCACTGAGGGGTTTTCCTCAAGCTTTGCGATAAACTGCCTACATTTTCCATTGTTTTATACAACCCTACTGATCCAAAAGTGAGTACGGGGGATTTAGTGAGATTCAGGATGACAACAGATATTTTATGAGGTTTAAAATGTTCAGCGAAAAGCAGAATGTAAAGTTTTATTCATTATGTTCAAAAGTGAATCCAACTGAATTCATCTACTTTGAGCTGCCTTCCTACAATGCTTTAAGCAGTATTAGTGGGATAATGCTGAAGTTCTTACAGAAGTGGGAATGTGCTTTAACAATAAGAAGCTTATATTTTAGTACTGGAAATATTTTTAAATGTAATCCATTACATTAATTGAAATAATTTAGTAATTCAGTGTAGAACAAAATTTGGATACACTTTCCAATGCATGAGGCTAGGCTAGATTAAATTTACTTGAAACAAAAATCAGTTATTAGTATGTACAAAAAGTGAATTTAAAAACTCGTAACCAAATTAACTTCAAGAGTTTTGTACGTGGAAAGCAAAGTCACACAAGAAGCTGTAACAGTGATTGCTGGATGTTATGAGCAGAGTTGACAATGAAAAGTGATGCTAGAAAACCGACATTCATTTTGTTAACAATATATTTTTTAATTAATGTGACCAGGATGTGGAGACCTATAGCAAATGTTAATGCTGGCATGGCCCGGGGAGGGCGAGGGCCGGCGGCAATGGTGATGGGCGGGTGGCGATGCTGAGGCATCCCGTGGGTGAGGCGAGAGGTGCCCGGGCACGCAAGGCGCTGGGCTGGGCAGGAGACGCTCCACAGCACAGGGATGGTCCTAGGCAAGGACCAAGGCATAAGTGCAGCTCCAAACCCAGGGGTGAAAGCCCATACTGAGGCTTCTCGCACCTCACAATTTAGCTGTTTCCACCCAGTTTGATCCAAGATTACAGCTGCCTGGTATCAGGGCTCACCTAGAGGAAGAGGTGGCAGTGCCTGTTGGTGGGCCAAGGACTACCCTAGCCTAAAAGGGGATGTCTGGGTACAGGATCATCCACAGAAACAACTAGATGGAGGATGTGCAAGAGGTGTGCTGATAGCACCTAGATTAGCAGGTCGTCAAGATGCCAGCCCACCTATGTGCAGTTTCTCAGCACATCCTGATTAAGAAAACAAAGGCCAGCCTGCAGCCCTTAAGAGATATAGAGGGAAGATAACAAGACTGGAGAAAGACACCCCTATAAGGAGAAAAACAAGTGGTGCGTAAATCCTAATGACTCACAGAGGTGAGACAGGATGAAGAGAGGGAGAATCACAATTGCTGTTCCTGAAGGGTACATATATCCAAAACCAACCTGAGAAGAGCTCTGAAGAGGTGGTGAGGATCTGATAACTGTACACCTTGCCCCTCTCCACAGCAAGTGGCCAGATGTCTTGGAGGCATGCAAGCCCGGTGCTCAAATGCACTTGGGCATGTGCATCTTGGTCCTTGTAGGTATGACAGTGTCAGTGGGTGAAATCTGTTCTGCTTCAAAATAGTCACCTTCCCCTCCTATACAGTCTTGAATTGAGATTTACTACACTGATGCTACTGTGTTGCAGCATTGTGTTCCTTCAGCTGTGTGGATAAAAAGGTGAAGATTGCAGAGCTTTCAGAGAGGATGGGTACTCTGTGTTTGTGTCGTGGTTTAACCCCAGATGGCAACTAAGCACAGCCGCCCGCTCGCTCCCCGCCCCCTCTCCCCTCCCCCTGCCCCCCGGTGGGATGGGGGAGAGAATCAGAAGAGTAAAAGTGAGAACTTGTGGGTTGAGATAAAGACAGGTTAATAGGTAAAGCAAAAAAGAAAAAGCCATGTGCACAAGCAAAACAAAACAAGGAATTCTCTCACTGCTTCCTATGGGCAGGCAGGTGTTCAGCCATCTCCAGGACAGCAGGGCTCCATCACACATAACAGTTACTTGGGAAGACAAATGCCATCACTCCAAATGTCCCCCCCCTTCCTCCTTCTTCCTCCAGCTTTATATGCTGAGCATGACGTCATATGGGATGCAATATCCCTTTGGTCAGTTGGGGTCAGCTGTCCCAGCTGTGTCCCCTCCCAACTCCTTGTGCACCCCCAGCCTCCTCGCTGGTGGAGTGGGGTGAGGAGCAGAAAAGGCCTTGACTCTGTGTAAGCACTGCTCAGCAGTAACGAAAACATCCCTGTATTATCCACACTGTTTCCAGCACAAATCCAAAACATGGCCTCATATTAGCTACTAGGAAGAAAATTAACTCTATCCCAGCCAAAACCAGCACAGTCTGAAAGCATAGCCACAGCAGATTTAGAAAAAATGTTTTTAGAATTAGTTTTTATTCTGTCATGGCTAAGCCATAAAAGCAAAGAGATGATGGCAGAGATTTCAGCCTGTGTTAGCCATCTGAGATGCAAGACTGTTGAAGGTAGGTATTGTAAGTGATAAATTGATAGGTTCATCTTCAAAATGTTTTGGACAGTGGTAAAAGAATTAATACCGGGAGCTTGTTCCAAGATGGTAGTATTTTTATTCCAAAGAAAATATATCAAACCTATCAATCCAGCTGAGCTGGAAAATCATGCGTAAAAGAAAGAAAACAAGCTGATAGATATAAGCAAACTGGAAGTCAACCAACGCTACCCGACTCTTGATCCTGATGCAGAAACTATATGCTTTCTCCCATTCATGTAGTCCTAGGAAACAAGCATCTTATCCATGAGTTTACAAAGGAGTTTCTTTAAGTGAGCTCTTCATAGAATCTTGAATGAAACAGCCAAATTTTAATCAAACTTGCTTAGGAAAGAACATTTTTGAAGAAACTCGGAGAGCTTTGAGCCTTACTCTGTAAATTTTGGAATTGATCACACTGTCCTGCTTAAGTGGGGGAATTTGAACGCACACTGAGAGTTGCTCAGATGCCATAGGACAGCCCCATGCTCTGAAGAAAGGAGTATTTATTCCACTAGCGAGTGGGATGTGCTGTTTTTCTACAGAGCAAAAAAAAATGGGGACAAAAACCTTTGTAACATAAATCTGCACCCCTTGTGGTGGTGGGATTCATATTCTATAGGGAGCAGTTTGAAGAATATTTGTATAATCTCTCTGGCAGTTGCTTAGATCATTCAGTTAACGAAAGGGGCGCTGCAATAAAGGCCACAAAGAAAGCAATTTATTCAACAATGCTAAACCGGGAAACATGGACTTGGGTAGAAGTACAATTTTGTCACACCCTGAGAGGGAAACTGCTGTGAATTTCCAATTCTACTCTGGTGCAGAATTTCCTTATCTTCTTGGTATACTTTAAGGCCATGCACCATGACAAAATTTTATGATGAAGTTAGTTAATTACCTTTAAATTGTAATGTGCAGTGTCATGATGTTATGGTAGAAGCACAATGCAGCGTTGTGTTTTATTGCTGTTTGTCATCACATTAAATTGGCTTAGTCGGGAATTGCAGCAAGAACATTAGCATTCACAACCATTACTGCCTTGAACACTGTCCAGCCTATTCACTTCCCACTCGTTCAGTAATTCTGCTTTATGCCTCTTTGAATGCAAAATAGATTCTATTAGATTTCCTCCCCTCCCCTTACTGCCTTTGCTGGGAGCTGCTGTAGAGAGGAAAACTGCCTTTAAGTTTTCCATCTTGTTTCAGTCCTGTGATTATGGGCGACCAGTTGTTTTTTGCACCTTTGAGTTTTGTTAGTTTTGTATTTTGGTGAGTTGTGAAAGCCCTTATAAAGTCCATAAGTTGTACAAAAGTGAGCACTTCGTTTTTCATTTTTATTTGCATGTGTCGGAGAATCTGGGGACTCCAAGTGCGTAATTACGCAAGTACAATTTAGGACAGGTCAGACAGAAGCTTTATTAATTATGATCATAGTGAGAGAACATTCAGACAGCATCTACCCCTCTGCTCCCCTGTTCCCTGCCAAGTGCTTGCAGAGGCCCAAACTATATACTGTTTCACAAACAAAAGAAAGAGGTGAGAAGATTGGTTCAATGTTAACAAAGCCAGGTATCCATCCCTGGGAGGGATAGACTCCTTAAGTATCTTCTTGTTATAATTCCAAGGAATCAAAGAGTAAATAACATGACAATATGGAGAGGCTTGGTAGAGCCTACAGGAGTGGCACACCCAGTATTATCTTAGCTCAGAAATGGGGAGTTGGCTAGAGTGTTGGGCGGAGAGGAACCTCATGAGGTTCAACAAGGGCAAGTGTAGGGTCCTGCACCTGGGGAGGAAGAACCCCATGCACTGGTACAGGTTGGGGGTTGACCTCCTGGAAAGCAGCTCTGCGGAGAAGGACCTGGGAGTCCTGGTAGATGACAAATTCACCATGAGCCAGCAATGTGCCCTTGCGGCCAGGAAGGCCAACGGCATCCTGGGGTGCATTAAGAAGAGTGTGGCCAGCAGGTCGAGGGAGGTTTTCCTCCCCCTTTACTCTGCCCTAGTGAGGCCCCATCTGGAGTCCTGTGTCCAGTTCTGGGCTCCCCAGTTCAAGAAAGATGAGGAACTACTGGAGAGAGTCCAGCAGAGGGCTACAAAGATGATTAAGGGACTGGAGCATCTCTCCTGTGGGGAAAGGCTGAGGGAGCTGGGGCTGTTTAGCCTGAGGAAGAGAAGACTGAGACCTCATCAATGCTTAGAAATATCTCAAGAGCGGCTGTCAAGAGGATGGGGCCAAACTCTTTTCAGTGGTGCCCAGCAACAGGACAAGGGGCAACGGGCACAAACTGGAATACAGGGAGTTCTGCCTGAACATGAGGAAAAACTTCTTTACTGTGAGGGTGGCAGAGCCCTGGCACAGGCTGCCCAGAGAGGTTGTGGAGTCTCCTTCTCTGGAGATATTCAAAACCCGCCTGGACGCAGTCCTGTGCAGCCTGCTCTAGGTGACCCTGCTCTGGCAGGGGGGTTGGACTAGATGATCTCCAGAGGTCCCTTCCAACCCCTAGCATTCTGTGAGTTGGAAACAATCACAGACTGTCAGCTTTTAGTCAAAAGAAACGTTCTTTTAGTAAAGATAACTTCTTAGCCAGACCTCTCAATCTTAAATATTAATCATTTTACCCCCACACATGCATGTGCTAGCAGAGGTTAGAAAAACTGAGGGTTTCACCACATCTAGAATTGGACCAACAAACTGAAATAAAATGTTTTGGTTGGGAAATTTTGAAATAAAATATTTCTTCATTTCTGAATGTCCTGGTTCCAGCTGGGATAGAGTTAATTTTCACAAGAAGCTGGGAGGGGACACAGCCAGGACAGCTGATCCAGGCTGGCCAGGGGGATATTCAATACCATATGACATCATGCTCATTACATAGAGGGGGCTGGGATGGTGCTGGGGGGTGGGATCACCACTTCAGACCGGGCTGGGCATCGGGTTCTGGTGGTGAGTGATCTGTACACACTTAGTATGTCCTGTTATTGGTTTTTCCTGTTTTCTCTTCCTTTGCTGTCCTGTTAAACTGTTTCTACCCCAACCCACGAGTTTTGCCTTTCTTTTTCCCAATTCTCCTCCTCATCCCGCTGCGGGGGTGGAGCGAGCGAGTGGCTGTGTGGTGCTTAGCTGCTGGCTGGGGCTAAACCATGACATTGAATATATATTTTTTTTTTTAATATCTCGATCTTTTTTTCCCATTTTCAGTATGAATTTTATCCTTATTTTCTACGTGTAATGGAAAAGAATGTATAGAAAGCCCACACTGAAGTTGGCGGAGGTCTGAAACTGACTTAGTGGGAGCTGAGTGAATCCTGAGGTGCACAGAGACTTGTGGAGGGGACCTTGGGGTGTCATCCAGCCCCACCTCCTGCTAATGGCATGGTGAGCTGGGTCAGGTTGTCATGGTCTTGTCCAGATGAGTTTTGAGCTCAAAGATGTAGAGTTGGCAGCTTCTCTGAGCACCTTTTCCAATAATTGGCCACATTTGATGGGGAAAAGTTTCTGTTAATATCCAACTGGAATTTTCCTTGTTGCAACTTGTGTCTGTTGCCTGTTGCACAATTTTGCCTCTTGTGCTTTTGCTGCGTACATACAAGCCAGTTTCCCTGTCTACTCTGCAACCTACCATTAGGTTGCCGAAGACAGCCGTAAGATCTCCCCCGAGCGTTTTCCTCCTCCTACGGCTGAACCAGCCCAGTTCCTCAGCCTCTCCTTGCACTCGTGTGAGCCTGGGCTCATTCCAGTTTGTCAATGCCTGTCTTCTACTGGAGATCCCAAAACTGGGCATGGTACTTCACAGGTGGTCTCACGAGTGACAAATAGAAGGGAAGGGGATCAATTTGTTTCAGCTGCTGGCTATGCTCTTGCTAATACAACTCGGTACCTAGTTAGTCATCTTCACCTCAAGGGCTCGCAGCTAAACCACTACTGCCATATGTATCAGAGCTGACCTTGAACGCAGACAGACAAACAAACCCCAGAGGGAAAAGGTTGCAGAGGGCGGAGGATTAGAGAGAAAGATGGTTACCGACTGGTCAGGGTGATTAAAGCCTGTCGGTGCCTTCAGGGCCCTCACACTTGTGTACTCATGATAGAGTAGAAAGAAACAGACTAAGGCCCTACATAAATTTAAAAAGTTGCCCTGAGTAAGCCTGATGGAGATTCGCCATCAGTCCAGATTCAACTGACCTAACTTGAGCTACCAAAAATTAAGATATCATTTCTAGGTATCCCAAATAGGTGTGATGAAGGGTTAAAACAAAGAAAACATTTCACAAGATGAGGCCTTGAGAAGAGGAGATTTTGCCGGAGACAAGCAAGAAATAAAACAAAGAAAACATTTCACAAGACGAGGCCTTGAGAAGAGGAGATTTTGCTGCAGAGAAGCAAGAAATAAAACAAAGGGCATTATTCAACCTCTGCAGATAATTAGCAAGACATGACACTGGGAGGAGGAACAAGATGACACCCTAAATCAGCCTAACAAATACAAAAGATAACCAAGAGAACAGAACTGATAAAAGACAAGGAGAAAATTACTTGAACTTTGAGTGAACTGTCCTAATTAACATAGTAAAACCCTGCCCTCAGGTAGGGAAAAGCCCCCCACCCCCAAAGGCCCCTTCCTCTCTGAGCGTGCGCAGGAAAAAAGGAGGCTGCCGTGACTTTAAGTAGAGACGGGGCACGTAAGGACCGATGGGAAAGAGGGTAACTAAACATAACTGTAAAAGCACTGGTAACGGTTGCTCAAAGTGCATAAAATATTTACCGTGTGTTAGCCAGGGTGTGCTAGCTTTGTGGAGCTACCACCTAGCACCCATCTCTGGGCAAACATGAAATAAATAAGTATCTCGGCTCCGTGTGTAAGATTGCCTAATTGCACACCGAGTACTGGACCCCGCTTGTGGGACAACAGGTGGACTGAATCACCTCCAGAAATGCTTATATCTTTCTGCAGACATCAGGGGAGAGACTAGATGCTAAGTTGAGATTCACCATCTAGCTTTTAGGTAGCTAAATTCAGATGAGGTGACAGTTCAGATGGGATCATACCATCAGATGGTACTCTTGCACCCTTAGAGCAGGAAACAAAAGTTTACACTGAGTTTCACTTCACTTTAAATTTCTTCCTCAGCTTCAAACCTCAAGGTCTTATCTTCAAACTGCCTGGGTGCAAATCATGGTTGCTACTTGCTCGTGTTAGGGCATGGTAGAGTTTTTCTTGTTCACTGATGTGGTTGGCTGTGCTCCGGGTAGGCTTGTAAAAGTCTCAGAAGTTACTCTTCAGGGGGTTTCCAGCTAAATCTAGGGAAAACATGGCTTGCTAGGGTACTAAAGAAAGCTCAGTCTTGAATGAGATTTTGCAACCATTCAGTACTGATAATAGGAGAGTGCTTATGGTGCTGGAGGCTCTAAACAGATGTTATCCAACATCCACCAAACCCATTTGGGCATACGGTTTTAAAAAAAAATGATGAAAGCAAAGCCCAATAAAGAGCAAAACTTTCTAAGCAGAGCTAGATGGCAGGGTTGGGAGGAGAAGGAATTTCATCTTTTGAGGACTTCCAGTATTTTAACATTGCTTTTGTCCTAAGTAATGGTTCATCGCAGGAGCTAGTTTGGCCAAAGAGCTCAGCTTGTGGCAGGGAACAAGCTTCAGCTATCTGAACAACAGCTCTCACAAGGAACCATGAAAATTCAGGTAACCACAGACTGGTGTTAAGAGAAAGATGAAAACCTTTGCATATCTCTTGACAAATCAAAATGTAAAGGTGTTGGATCCCGCCCCCCAGATAGTACATATTTGGGAAGCTTTCAAATTGACTTTTTCATGTGGCAATTCTTTTGTCATACAAAATTCCCTATCTACTCTAGATACAAAAGAGGAAGCTTAGTGGCCCATGAATAGAGATCCTATACCAAGGCAATCAAAAATCTCTAATGCAGCTGAATGTGCTGAACTATCGGTCTTTGTGCTCAGCAATAGAAGCATCTGAGCCTCTTCTTCTGTAGCACAAAACACAGCTGGAGCCACCTGGCAAGACCATGAGATGCGAAGGGAGAGTGTGGCAATGACCGGGTTTCCTAGGTTTCATGCTTGAGCAGGAACAAGGCTGGAGAGAGCAGAGCTGGGCAGGAACCAGAGGTTCCATTTTTTTTTTTTTCCAGGAAATTCCACGATTCAAAAAATGTTTTCATGTTGGAGTAAAAGGTCAGATGTAGACTTTTTGTTTGTTTGTTTAAAGAAAAGATATATTTTTGCAATCAGCCAGAACTTTTGATGCCTTGTTCAGAATTTCTGAAAGTAGGATTGCTGTAAATACATATTTGTTCAATCTGGTTTGTGCTGCAAAGGTTGCTCAGAGAAGAGTCGTAGGACAGGGTTGGCTTTTCAGAGGAGCTAGACAAATGCAGGTGCCGTTGAGTTTAGCTGAAGTTGTGGGTATTGAACACTTTTGAAAAATCAGGGCTGTGATAGTCATACATCATGCACGTGGACTGGAAAGTCAAAAAAATCTTTAGGTTGAAGTGATGCATCAGCCAGACTATGGAGAAAGAAAAGGGCTCTCTTTCCATGGATGTGTCTTCAAGCCTTTGCCTGTAAAGGTCTTTGCTATTACTACGAACTTCAAAATCTCAGGTTTGCTGAGCAGTTTTCTCCATCGTATCTCAGCTGTTGACTTTATTACTTTAAAATTCCTCCTCTGTTTTTCTGAAGTGCTGAGAACATCATCTAATTAGCAGAACAGGAATTGCTCTTGAAGTGCTATTACATGAGACTCTGACCGTGACCACCTGCAGTCAACCTTGTGAAGGAGAAAGACACTGTACTTTATTCCATTAACAGTTATTATGAAAGTTGGGAAGGAGGGGAACGGCCTTGACAGATGGTTAACATCTTTGGAGAGAGAGTTAATGGAGATGAGTGTCTTCCTTAAATTTTGCGAGGAAGGAGGGCCGCCGTTACAAACTCGCTCCAAGGCTGTAGGGTGCTGGGAGTCTTCACCAGTGTCCTGCTGCTGTGGCAAACCTCTCCTTCTCCTGGGTGTGGGAGGACATTTCTGTGGCGCAGACACCGCGAGTGGCCAGCACTGGCCCTGACCCCTCCGGTTTCCAGAAGAGCACAGCTTTTTCCTTCTGGAGGCTCTGGGGGTGGCATCGCAGTGGCCAGCACGGAGTTTTAAGGCTTATTACACCCAAGGCTTGTTGCTTTCTAGCTCTCCTGAAATCACACTTAACAGCAGTAAAGATGAAAGCGAATGTAAATGAGAACTTGTTTACATAGCACAAATGTTGGCAAGGCAATTACAATGAATTTAGAGACAGAACTAAGAACACTACTGTTCTTTTATCCACCCATACTTAAATGAACTCAGAGAGGCTTTTCTCTGTGCAGGGAAAAATGTTTAACCAAATTTGTTGCTCGGGATCCTTTCTGGGTATAACATTTACACCTAATTCATTCTCTGTGGCTCCATTTAGAATGTAATTTAATCAAAATTTTGATTTCAATCTTTTCCCAAGGGTTTGCCTCCCATCTGCCACCTCACTTTCAGAAATACTTAGGTTTTTTGGGCATGGCTAGGTGAAACTATCTTCTGCCTAGATGATAAAGGGGCTCTGTTAGCAGCCAACTCTGCAATCCTATTTCAAATAAGCAGATACACAAAGTTGTGTGTACACGCAGCACATTTAGTGCTCGGGTTTGACTGGCGTGGCTGCCAGTGGTAAACACATTGGTGTGATAACGTTTTAGAGCCTGGCCCTTGGGACAGCTATAATGTTATTTAATAAATATTCAGATTTTTAAGTGAAACATTCTAGCAGACATGGTGTCTCCCGGAAGACATCAGAAAATGCTGGATATGGAGAGTGATTTGGTTGTTTTGTTGGGGTTTTTTGTGTATGTTTTGTTTTTTATTCTTTCTTTTCTTCTTTTTCTGATTACACAATTTACATGGCAATAAACTCATTGCTAGTTTAGGGTTAATCTGTTGCTGATACTTACTGTTTATTTGCCTCGGAAGCTCGGTCATAATCTTTTATTTGCGGACTTAATTATCTCCATAGCAACTAATTGTGATTTATTAATAATACTAGTAGTAATTGAAACAGAGCGATGGGGAAAGTCTACTATGTACCAGACATGTTGATAAGATTGTTTCCAAATAAAACGTCTTTCAAATCTTTTTGAGGAAGCAACAGGTGATCTTAAGGCAATATTGCATAGGGAATGGGAGCTTTTCTAGACTCTTCCTACACAACAGAATGTGTTTAGATATTTGTACAAAATTTATTTTATGCAGTGCCTGATCCAAAACTCATTGAAAACATTGATTTCAGTAGTCTTGGGATCAAGCCCTTGTTTAAGTAATTTCTGAACCCACTGTCAAGAGATCATTCAGATTTTACATCTTTCATAAGAGAAGAATTCAACTGAAAATAAACCAATTAGATTTAAATCTGCTGTTGTGATGAGGAACAGGAAATTGAAGATTAAGGATTGTGTTTGACTGTGGAATTTATTCAATAGTCCTATAAACTCACGGAGGAACAGATTTCTTTTCCACATTGAATAAACAAGTTTTGATAATTTAAAGAATTTATTCCTAGAGTCCACAAATCCAAAGTCTCACACATTTGCTTTAGAGATGAGGAATGCAGAGCTAATCAGGATTGGATTTTTGCATGTAAATCCCAGGGATTATAGGAGCCCTCCCTGACTTGGTGCTTTACATCACTCTCCCAAGTAAAGCCTGTAGAAGTGGGGCAGGAGGCCTAGAAAACACCTCAACATCCACCTTGAAATGTTTTTCTACTTATGACTGTCTTGTGGGTTGGACATGGGGAATGAGGAGCTTCTGGGGCCCGTGGAGAGAAAAACATGAGATTCTTGAGAACACAGACATGCCAGAAATGCTATGATAAGTCTGCCTCTGAACTTGCAGGTCTTGCCTGCTCAAGAAGGCTGCTCTTCTTGTGCAGTCCCCTTCTCCCCTGAGGTCCTCAGCAGTTGTTAGCAGCAATACTGCAAAGCATGCGGGAATGCTGGTAATGCACCAGCGCACGCTGGCGATGCGAAAAACATGCTCTGCCTCAGATGGTGGAGTCACCTCTGTGGCTCCTGGCAGGGCTGTGCTAGCGTCGAGTTCCCTAACACTTGTATGGTGGAAGAGATTAAAAAAAAAAAATCAGGTGGATTCGTGATATTTCTTGTAGCAATAAATACCTGCACAAGTGACTCTGGGCAATAAGATCCTACAGAAAGCGTTTACTCTGTATAGAAAGCCCTCCTCCTATAGCCTGCCCTAAGAAGTTCCACCGATCCTTCATGCCATGAACAAGGTCAAAGACTCAACCGATGCACAACACGTGGCTCCTTTTCCAGGCTGCTCCTTTAACACACAGGAGAGGGAACCTGTCCAGAGATTAGGTTGCCAGCCTTGAACTTGGGAAATTGGATTCAGTTTTCTCTTCTGCAGTTGATTACTTATAAGACATAAGGGAAATAATTTAGCGTCAGATTCTTCAAGGTATAACGCCTATTTGTTTTCCATGGAAATTGGTTAAGGTTAGATGCTAAGTATCTTGACGTTCTCCAAGGGACATTTGAGTTTGTACCTGAAAAACTGAGATGAGATGATTCATATACTTGATAAATGTACTAACAGTTGTGAAGTTGTCATACCTAATAGGTATAGAAGTCATAAATTTACTACAAATAGGACTACATGGTTCCTGATGCTAATTTGACCTTTCCATCTTGTTTGAAAGGATGTTTTCGGCTGTAAAGATGAACTTCTTGTAATATTGAGATCAGTGGTGAATTTTACTATTGACTTCTGTGGATCCACTTACTCTTTAAAGGATTTTATTCTTATTTACATTTCTTTCCCTGTAATAATTGAAATAATACCTACGTCACTAGGTCTGTAAGTTAGCCATACAAAAGAAACATTCGGCATCAGTCAAGGCGATGATGAGTTTGTATAGATGGAAGAATACTGTATCGTGCGGATGGCACACAAGCACCCAATGGCTACGTTTTTCTCTAGAGCTTGAGAGATTTATATTCAATCATCCTCTGAGGACTAGATGCAGTCTAGCCAGGATAAAGTGACGCTCTTAATACACTTCTCAGAAGGGCTTTAGTTGCTTTAGCTGTTTGAGCGAGTTCATTCAGGGTCTCTGTGTGGCCTGATGTTGTGCCACGAAGATGTATCCTCAGACACGGGACAGAGTTCAGTGTTGAAAATAAGGATGGCACATGGCCGCAAACTAATCACTTTCTGCTTAGGGCTTTACTGACTGAAAACCGGAGGGCTTCTGCCTCTGAAACCTCTCAGGAGTTGTTGGTTGTTTTATTCCTTTCATTTGACCTCTGTTGTTTGCAGCCTTCCCCTTCTGTGGTTGTCCTCTTCTACCTGTCAGACGTTAATTTTCTGCCTCTTCTCCTTTCAGGCACAAATTAGCATTGCTTCCTCTTCATTTTGCTGTGCACAAGTACCACAGGGAACACCATTAGTAGGAGAATTTACAACCCTGCACAAAACGCTTTTTGTTCTTTACTTGCTGCTGGAGAATCAGTAGAGGAAAAGTGGTATAAGAGTCTTTTCACCTACTCTTTTTTTTTTTTTTTTTTTTTTTTTTTTTTTTACTACTGAATATAAATAAAATCAAATTGGTTGACTCATACCTTTTCCACCCAGGATGCATTGACTTAATTTAATGCACTTGTCAGAATAGAATTAAATACTCTGGTCGTGACGATTCAAGAGAATCCTCAACCTCACCTTCCATGAATTTCAAGAAAAGAATATTCATTTTTCTTGCATACTTTCAGTCTAGAAAAGAACTGAAATTTTTGTGTGGTACCACTTGCACAGTACTGAATCAATCACAGGAAACAAATAGTCGTGTCAAACTGCCTCTTTTTGGACCTTTGGTACTTTATCTCACCTTACAGATGCGAGTGGTTCTTGGTCAAGCAACAGATTGCTGTGGACTGGTCAGCACAGGATCTGGGTGACCAAAAGCCAGTGCACTGCACCGGTGGCAAATCAAACAGAGCAACTCTCAGCATTCATTTTCCGTAAGCATTTTCAGCATCAAGCAAATAGGATTTGATAATAACAGACAGGCAGTTGTTGTAATGAAAGAATCCCGATTTAACCATTTTGCTCTTATCAAATATTGTTCTTAGTGTTGAGCTGGTCAGATTCTGACTTACGAGGGCTGCTGTTGGACACTCAGGTACACCTTTGTCTGCAGCAGCTGTGGGGAGAGAGGGAATTAAGGGGAGCTGCAAGAACAAGCGTTAAACTTCTACAAAAAGGAAAAAGGCATGTGTGCAGAGTTTCTCAGACTGCCTTAACATTGTACGTATTCAATATTCAGAATTATTCTGTGAATAATTTACGCAAGCATATTCCAGCGCTACAACCGTTTCACTGGGTATTTGCTATTTTGGGGCTTGAGGTTAGTCACATATTTCCGTGTAATGGTTAGCAGTCTCTGCATGCGTGATTCTTACGTGTAGCTCTTTTGGGTGAACATATTTGACTATTTGCCAAGCTTTCCCTATGTGCAAATAAATTTTGCTTGCAGCAGTGTGCATACAAAAACCAAACAGAGATAAGGGGTTGCAAATATTGTCAGGAGGAAACGTCAGTACCAATGAAATGCATCTCTACAGCGTTTTTTTTGTCTTGCGGTGCTCTGGTTGTAATAACTGCATTTCCATGAGGAGAGGAGGCTACCCCTCAAAGTTACTCCCTGAGTCAACTTTGGGGAGTGCCTGGAGGGGTGCCTGAAGCCCTCCTGGCAGGTCTGAAGGCAGCGAGCAGCCCAGCAGCACTGGGTCTGTAGCTCTCGCTAGCCCGGGAAGCAAAAAGCCGTGCTGTGAAGCCCGAACTCTGGTTCTGTGCACTGCAGCACGGAGCGCACCTGGCTGCAGGGATGAACATAGTCAGGGATGGCGTTTTATTATCAGTTATGAAAACATGAAAAATGCAGTGATTTTCCTGCTTCCTTCCTCTCCATGTATTATTCCATCCTTGCTCTCGGTTAGATTTATCCATTTGAAGGGGGGAAAAAAAAAAAGAAAAGACAAGAAAAAAACCCCCATCGTATGGGTATGGCTTCTTATTTCTCTGCTCTATCATATGCATTCTCCGTCCCTGCGGCTTGGAGGCTTCTCTGATGCAGTTCTTTGCCATCCAGCGCTGGGCAATAAAGCTCCCTGTTAGGGCCGCGCGGCGCTGCCCGGCCCCCAGGAAGCGGCACGTGGGGCTGCGGATGAAAGGGACATTAATAAGCCCGGTGAATTTTCAGTTTTCTCCGAAGGCGAATTTAGCTGTGTTCTCTCCCGCTGTGCAAAATGATAATGAGGCAATCGATCGTAAACAGGTGCAGCGAGGAGCTGCTCGGCGTACAGTGAGCCTTCGCACTCCGTTGCCACGCTCGGCGTCTGAATCTTAATATCATTCCGGAAAGAGTGACAGAATAATAATTCCCATCTCATGTTAAGGTAGAAACCTGTTAAATTCAGAACCTTCTGGAATTAATGCCGTTCTTTTCACAGGTTCATTGCATTTGCCAAGCTTCATTTCAGGGATTCCTCGAGCAAGGAAATGCATCTTTAGGAAGTATTTGCGTAATGAATTATTTACTCATTATCTGAAGTTTGACACTATTTTATAAATCTTTAAGTACTTAGAGGTTTTGTGGATTTTTTTTTTCTTTTTACTATTCCACAATTTAAATTAATTAAAAAAAAAAACAACTGGGTTGTGTCTACCTTTAGTCCGACTTGATGCTGTGGACTCAATTACCTTGTGAGGGAAGGCTAGAGCGGAAAACACACACATATATTAACACATGCACACACGTGCATGTGTACACAACTCCTTAATTCTAATTTATTTAACCCATGGACAAAAAGATAACACTTGACGGGCGGCTGCTGAGTTTCAGTAGGACGGCGCTGTGTCCCTGCGGCGGGGGAGTGAGGCCCCACCGCGGGTAAGCGTTGGCTGGGCATGACGCTGTCGCTGCCCGGGCGAGGGGATGGCACAGCGCAGGGGCACCTCCTCTCGCTCTGCTCTTCCCGCGTTCCCAATCTTGCAGACATTTTTTTTTTTAATTCCTCCTTTTTTCCTCCTTTGCATTTTCACCATGTAGGAAATGTTTTATATCTCTTCAATATGACTTCTTTATTCCCTTTTTTATGGCTTCTTTGTTATGCCCTGACGCAAGCTCTGCCCAGCTCTCAGGGTTGCATTCCTTTACTGACCATCCTTGACCATTTGTATTTGTGCTTTTACCTCTGGAGTCGTCCTGTGCCTTTACTTTCAAGGCCTCTGCTGTCATCCCATGGGTGTATTCTCAGGGGCCCCTGTGACAACCTGCTCAAAAACCACTAAAAAGAAAAAAGACACAAAGCCTCAAATATTCATTTGTGTCTCAATCCAGGAAACTTCTACTCAGCTTTAAATATATGCTGAAGTATCTTTTTCAGTATTTGATTTTTTTTTTTCTTTAAGTTGTCACTGGAATGACATCTTTTCCTCTTCCTCTTTGAAAGGATTTTATCTGATCTTTTCTGTGTTCTTTGTGCCTAGAAGCTTCCACAGGAACCTCTTGTGCTGAGAAACATATGTACACATGACTCAAAAACCATCTGCTTCTCTGTCACCTGAAAGACTTTGCACAGAAAGGTAATGCATAATTTATAGTAGAGATTTTTGTCACGTTTGGAAGTTGTAGCTTTTTTACCTCAGCTCTACAAAGGGCAAGATGCTTTTCCTGGACCAAAGAGCCTAAAATCTAGCCTTAGCACTGCAGGTACCCACTCACATGCTTAACTTGGGCAACATCTGCTCTGTACCTGGTACGCTGGTCACGCGATGCCTTGAGGGCCGTGTCGCTCCGTAGCTCCAGCAATGCATGCTTGACTTCTTGCCTACCGAAATGAAGCCCAAGCCTGCAGGTCTCACTTGACCTTACAGGAAACCCCTCATCAGCCTGGTCTGCCTGACACAAGTAACCGGTCACACGAATGGGAACATAAATTGCCTTCGTGCCTATTTTCAAGACTTCTGTAAGCAGTAGTTTAAATGCACCCCATTGCCACAGCACTTCAAAACGGGCTCCTCATAGCAAGCATAGTCAGATAAGGAGGCAAGTCCCTGGGGTGAAGGTGTATCCTCTGTGCAGTAGACAGCAGCACTCCCACTGCAGTGGCATCGTGTAAGCTATGTGGAACAAATAGCATGGACAAAGTGTATCCAGGAGACAAAAAACTTTGATCCCAGACTGAAGGACGCAGAGGTAATTTAGTCTTGGCAAGCCCACTGTCTAAAGGGAGGTTCTCCAAACTCAGCTCTCCTGCTGTTTCACTCACGGCAACACTGGGAATAGATGCTAGTGCTGGCGAGAAGGTCCTTAAGACTTCAATCTGTGTTAATTACCAAAGAATATAAGTGTCTTCAAAAATAGATATTGAGATATTATGTCCTCTGAATGAGTGAAATTGTCTTCCTCTTTCAGTACCGTATCAAGGATGTTATCTGTGACTCCTCAGTTTCGAAAGAGAAAAGTTCAATAAATATAAAAACAGTTTCTGTCCTTTATTTAGGATTTGTTGCAAAGCAGCTGCCCAGGGTACCAGACCACAGCGGGTGAATCCGAGACACAGCCTGGCTACAGAGTTTTGACTTACGCTTTCATTATAATCCTGAAATACGTGAAGTGAAACCCTCACCTGTTCTGTGTGCCATGTGCTGAATAATAAATTGGCGTAACATCAAGTTTCTAAATCTGAACTTGTTCTTTTGGGGCACAACTGCTTACAGCAGCGTGGGAACGGGCGCGAGGATGCCAAGTGTGCGCACGTTACCCAGCTTCCTGTAAAACCTTCTTTCCACTAACTTGTTCTACCCATGTTTTAGCCAACGGCTACAGTGTCTTTGCCTTTTGACAAGAGTATTTCTGCTTTAATACTGCCTGACGGTGTACCACATGAAATATTTTTATAAAATGTGACTAAGCATAGATTTACGATACATACTATTACACATTTGGAAGTTACTCTGCCACCATCCTAAATATGAAAAAGCAGATGTTTCCCTGTTAGGTCCTCTTTCTCCCTGCTTCATCTTTGGACCTTTCTAGTAAACAGTAGCATACTAATTTGAGCTTCACCAGACCATAAAATGTCGTTCTAAATCACTTCATCCTCTCCCAGGTGGTCTTCAGCAAGTCTTAATATCATTGTCAAAGTGCTTGGCTGTCACATGTGCCATCCAATGGGCTAATAACCACTGAAAATATTGCACCTTATTATATTACTCTACTTACCGTTTTCATGCCAGTACAAAAATAATGTTCTTAAGCTCTTGCATGAGTATCAAAATGCAATCCCTGTCTTTAATTCATCATTTCTCTTACTGCTCCGTTGCTTCTCTTGTTTACTGTTGTGTCAGGAAGACTATTTCTGTTTTGGCTGTAGTACACACTGCGTTTTAATGATGTTTTTCATGAAACACTTAACTGGCAGGTTTGACTGGGTGCTTTTCAAAGAGATCTCTTTTATTGGTGCTTACTTTATTAATTAATTTATTTCTAAATAAGATAGAGCCATTATCTGATGGAGCCACAGCAGGGAGTGCAAAGGGGGCATGAAACAGCTCTTTACCTGGCAGCAAATGCTGCTCTCGGTCCCCCGAGCCCCAGACACGGACCATCATCAAGATGGGGACAGATCTTTGCCGCTGGAAGCAGAGTGCTGTGAGGACTCCTCTTGCATTAATAACTGCTCTGTTAGCTCCCATTCATTATTCTTTATCTGTGCTCTGTGTACATATATTTTCTGGTGAAGACAATATGGGATTTATTTTTTTTTTCCCCTCTGAGAAATGAGCTCTAAAAACTTAGGTTTGCCAAATACAGGCGAAGGGGACTGAAACGTGTTTCCACTCATGCTGCTCCTCCTGACGCTGGCAGCAGTTCACTGATCCCAGCGGTGGCCTCAGTGGGGGCAGGAACGGCCACGGGAGCTACGCAAATGGGAGCAGAGAGAGCAGCGGGAGGCTGTGCCTGTCTCATGAACCATCACCGCTCGCCTACCGGAGAACACTCGGCATTAAAAGTGAGGGCACACAAAAATTGAAAGGACTGCAGATAACTTTGCAGCTAAAATGACTTATGCCTTTTGAAATGAAGAATGTTGCAGCACTGCACCGATAAATAACAGCGAAGGCCAAGATAATACTTGTGCCACCAAAAGGCAGCCGCTATTTGTCAGTGAAGTCCACTTTAAAAAAAGGTTTGGGGAGCACCTGTCTGCCTCACTAGTGGTATATCACTGGTATGTGTGGCCAGAAGCCTAGGGAGAAAAAGCAAAGGGCAGAGGGAGAGAAAGCCTCCACCATCTTTGGGTTCCAGGCACATAGATCATGTTCCAGAATTCATCACATGCAGCGTTGCATCGTTCCTTTTGTATTTCCTTCAGCAGTCAGCAAGTGTAAAACAGCACACAGCTGCTTTGGATTAATCTGATGCTTTAGCATCTTCATTTTGCTGTTATAAAATGATGTTACCTTGGCATCATTTCATTCAATGACTCTAGTAGATCTGGGCAAATACTGCTTTGGGGGTTTTTTTGATCAGAGACCAAACCAAAAAAAGCAGGAAAAAAATGTCTTGGGTCAGAATTTTCTAAAGTTTTCTTTGGCAAAATGAAACAAAAAAACCTCATCGTGCCAAAACCTTGAATGAACCAAAATGTTTCATTCCACCAAAAGTGAATGTTTTGTGTTCTGATTATTCTTGTCTTTTTTATTTAATTGAATGACACTTTGAATGAATAAGTTGCAAAATTTTATTTGCAAACCATTGGAATGGAAGGATTTGCCATCTTCAGAAATCTCTCCCTGTACTCTCATTTCAGCTAGGAATTTAGCTGAATTCAACCTGAATTTACTCATTGTTTCCATTATTTTTTTGTTAAATTCACTGCTTGTGGAAAAACATCCCCCAGAAATTTTCCTCTTGCTATTGAACTGATTCTTGAATTTTCCTCCTGCCCTATCAGTGAGATATTCTCCTACTTTTACAGGTTTTCTTTTGACTGTTTTTTTCTGATGAAGAAAATTTCAGTTTTGTTCCTTGATGATCTAAAAGTTCCTGCCATTTGCTCTGTGTTGCTGTTAAGATCTTTCATTAGCTCTGCCTTGGCCCTCCCCTGCTTATTCTGTAATAGAGTTACAGGCTAACGGGGAGAGAGGCAAATTCTGTCTGTGCCTTTGTAGAGTGGATGTTGCTGTCAATACACTTTCCTTTAGACTTGCTTTGATTTTTCTTCTTCTCCCCCCGCCCCCCCCCAACCTTTCCCTTTTCATTAAGGAACATTCAGTTAAAGCACAAGTGTGAAACTGTGCAAGCAGAGATGAATCAAAGATTTATATTTAGGTTGGCACGTTGCATGCTCTTGAAACACATCTTGCCTTGAGGATGCTTGGCTCTGCTAGGGAAGCCCGCAGTCCTCCAGGCAAGAGTCCATCTCTGCCCAGAAACATTTCTGTTGCTGTTTGTTCCTTGGCCCAGAAGCTTGGTAATCTGGGCTTTTCCCAAAGTACATGTACTTGTGGGTATAGGCCACGGTAGTGCATCCAGTGCGTTTAGCAGCTGTCTGTTTTCTGGTTTTATTATGGAAATAAGAGTTCTCACCAAGAGTTTCCAAGGAACTTCTCTCCAAAGCCGGAATCTGGGGTTATTTCCCAAACTCTGCACAACTGATATCCTTCCATCCATTCACCTTTAATCTTCTGCATGTGCATTATAAGTATCCAGTAAACAGTGTGATTAAAATGAAATTATTTTGGGAGGATGAATGCTGTTTCCAAGGCTCATAATTTGCCTTTTCCAGCCTTGAAAAAGTGACCCTTTTGAATGAGGTTTTCTGAGTCTGCTTTGTCTGCAAAAGTGAGTTTTAAATATTCCCATAAAAACTCTTCATTTCCTGTGCCATGTGCATGAAAACATGCTCTTTAGTTTGTTGGAGCAAGGGAAGTTGAGGTTTGAAAATAATGCTGCATTTATATATAGAGTTAAATAGGCTTGAAAATAATCCTTGTAAGAGTTTTATTTACATGACCAAAATTAATCAAGATCTGATTGTTTGAAAACTACAGTATGGTATGTCAGTAATACTTTAACAAGCAAACTAATCAACTGTTCCTCCTACTGCCTAGAACTGATGAAAGAAAAAGATTCTTATTAATTCTACTTCTAAATGCTTGGGAGCCACGCAAACGCTTGCTGGTGAGAGCCAGATGGGTCCCTCGATAGCGAGATTCTTTTATAGGCTCATTCCTCATTTCTGTGGCTAATGCTTTCCTCCTAATGGGGAGATTGTCCCCACCGATCCTATTTCTGGTCGCACTGCCGTTCTCAGAGGCAGCTGGAATATGAGTCGTGGCTGGCATGTCATTCTGGCGGCCACCACCGGGTATCGATGTGACACTGAGACCAGAGCCCACCTCTGAACCCTCGCTGCTGCCGGGGATGAAACCTCCGGCTGGACTGAGGGTCTCCACTTGTGCCTGGTGGCTGGGCCCCTGCCCGGTGCCACGGCAGAAGAGGAGGGGAGCCAGCACGGGGTGTCCCCCGTGGCTGGCCTGGGGCAGCCCGCTGGACCTCTCCGAACTCGGTCACCTGGGCAAGTACGGCAGGCTTTTGGTTGGATGAAATCTTCCTCTGTAGCTTAACAAACCTAAAAGTTGCCTCATCTCTGACACTTTTTGGGTGTAGCTACATCCTTTATGGCTTTTGACGTTTTAGGTTTTTTAGGGCAATTTCCTTCCCTCTGTGTTTATGTCCAGGTTAAACATGTCAGTATCCCTTTGCAGGCCTCCTGCAGAGCTCAGCCTGATCCCTCACGATGCACTGGCAGAGCCACCTCTTGCAGATCCTCTTCCTGAACAACGTTTTGCAGGTTTCTCGGGCATCTTTAAAACCCAGATTCCCAAAGAATCTTTGAGCTTTTGATTCAAAGCGGTTGGGATGATGTTGCAAGGGGGCAAGAAAGAGTGGGCTAGGCAATAAGTTGCCTCCTGGGGTCTTAGATCATCAAAACCCTCTTACTTTCTTGTTTTCTTTGAAAATTATTATTTCCACTTCGCTACTTCTGTAGACATCAGATTTGACAGATGAGGGTTCCCGCAGTCAGAGCGAGCTCAGGACCAGCTATTGTAACTCAAGTCTTTGCCCAGGCACGGGAAAACACTTCACGCCCAGGGAAAGATGGTGTCTCTGGGAGTTGGCTGCCTCAGCCGCCTTTGCTTGCACTTCATAGAATCATAGAATTGTTCTGGTTGGAAGAGACCTCCGAGATCATCGGGTCCACCCATTAACCTAGCATTACCAAGTCCCCCACTAAATCGTACCCCTTAGGGCCTCATCTAAACATCTTTTGAATACCTCCAGGGATGGTAACTCGTCCACCTCCATGGGCAGCCTGTTCCAATGCCTGACAACCCTTTCAGTGAAGAAATTTTTACGAATGTCCAATCTAAACCTCCCCTGGCGCAACTTGAGGCCATTTCCTCTTGTTCTGTCGTCAGTGCCAGCAGTGCCATCTAATTCCCGGGCTGAGCGTGGGCCTGCGTCCATGTGCGCTGAACTGCTCCGAGGTCCAAGCACGGGGAAGCTGCAGACCTCCCTGCTTGCGTTCTACACCTGAAATGCTTTTAGCGGTTGAGGGAGTAAAAGCTCCGAGATACTGCACCATTATTAAGTTGCAAGGAGGAGTCTTGTTTGAAGGAGAGAAGGCAGATTTTGGGCTATTGCCCTTCAAAGGGAGGGATCTGGGGCTTGTGTGTGCCTGTCTGCTACCAATGGGTCAGAGTGCCCTAATAGGTGCACTGGAGCTGCAGCGTGAGCTCTCCCGGCCTCGGCGATCGGCCTTGGGCAGAAACGCCACGGGCGAAGCAGAGACTATGGGAATCAGGTCAGCCTGATTAGCAGCAAAAGCCTGTCCAGGGACATAAACAGCCATATGGGACGGGCTGGCTGAGCCCCCTGGCTACGCGGGGCTGCCTGCATAGCAGCAGTGCACAGCGTGGCGCTGGACGTCAACCAGAACAAATCCATAGTCGGAAAGTGGCAGATCCTCAGCCGTGGAGCTCAGGAGCGGCAACGCAAGGAGGGAGGGATGAGTGCAATTAAAAGGCTGCAGGAGGCAGGGAAAGTGCCAGCTGGGTGCCGGGGGGCTTTCACGGGAACGGCAGCCGGTGCTCCTCTGCAGCCAGGGGCGTTGGGGCGAGTTGTGCAGCTTTTTTTGGTTAGAAGGATCAGAGCAATGCCCTGACCAAGGTTTGACATGGATTACTGAGGATTACATGAAATTTGAAAATGCTTTGGGCAGTGGGAAATTTTGGAAGCTGGGATATTTTGACCAGGACTGCACGCGGATTAGAGCTGAAATTAGGTGGAACCACATCACGAGCTTTCGCTGGTCAGTAAATTCTGGCCCCTGAGGTGCCAGAGGCCCACTGCAGAGAAAGGGATCCCAGCTGACTCTGTGGCAGAGGCTTTGTGTTGCCTGGGGGATGTGGAAAGAGCCCTCCTACTACACGTTTCAGAAACCTCTTCCTTTGAGGGTTGCAAGCCTGCCAGTAATAAAAGCTGAATGTAGCAGACAGTTGTTAGACAAATTGCTTTGGGATTTTACGGTGATGCGAGACTTTGCTCAAAGAACGTAAATTGGGACTAATTTTCTCTGGTGAGGAATGGAGTCAGACTCAACAGATGCACATGACCTGCCACCTATTCGGGAAATGCATCCTTTGATTTTTGGCTGCTAGGGGTATGTAAGGTACCTATAGTGGAGAATGTAATAATAAATGCTGCAACAGAGGAAAGAATATTACAGTCCAAGCAAAAACACAATAGCAACTGAGAGCTAGAGATGCCTGGTGAGTGACTTTTGTCTGAGGAGGCAATGTTGCCTGTTGACTTGCTGTCTTGGAAATACAAAAATGGCCATACCTTCCCAGACAGGAAATTTAGTAGCAGGACTTCTATAAAAATGCCACTAAGTTAGAGGAGATCTTATATTATTCTGCAGAGCAGGAAATACTATGTGAGAAGTGTGAGAAGACAAGTGTTGGCCAACCTCTGCCGTGGTGGTGCTGGGAAGCCCCTAGGTCCCATCTCTGAGCGCTGCTCTGGGCGAGGGGCATGGCACGTGCTGCGTAAGCAAGAGCGTGCGTGCTTGGTCAACAGGCTGCGTTTGGGTTGCCCGTTCTGCTCAGTTTAAACAGAAGTCTGCTCAACAACAAAATCGTTTTCAGAGGTGGAGCATTGTAAGCATATGTGCACGGTAATATGCGTGCGTGTGTGTGAATATGCACAAATTTGCTTCTTGTCCATCCAGGGAAAAGGTCATCACTAGCTATAGACAGGGAGCTGCTTCTGCTCCCTCTTTGGCGTGTCTGTCTGTTCATGTCTACCTTACGTTGCCAGTGATTATTTGCTTATGTTGCCCACAAGAAGGAGACCTGGGATGGGGTTATACAACACGATATTTGTTATTACAAGTCACGTGACAGACCTTCTGTTTAGTTTTCTCTTGCCACATTTCTTCAGCTCCATTTACGTGCAACCAGGCAGCATGTCTGCAAACAGTGCGGCTGCCATCCCCGGTGCCTCCTGTGTGAGCGACTGCCTGCGCGCCATGGCTCCGTCCCTTGGCAAGGGGAGAAGGGCTGTCCCCTGTGCCATGCGATACCACATTAGCTGCCACTTTCTTGGCTGTCTGACTTCACCAGGCCTGACAACGCTCTTCTTCCACCCCAAGGCAGACCGAGTGCACAGCAGACCACCAACGTTCAAGCCACGGACCCCTGTGTGCCTGGCCAGGATTTCCGCCTGACCCCGCCTGCATTGCGTAGGGATACAGGCAGCTTTGAGGGCCAGGACCTTTTCCTCCTCTGCCAACACAGCACCTACCGTCTTGATGCACTACCAAGAACTGTCACAAGGCATGTCATAAACAATCAGGGATATTGACACAGCGTTGAAAAGAAAAGCATCCTAACCCAGCATCTGCAGACTCTCTGGTAGCTCTCAGGGACCATTTGGTGTAAAAGTTGTCTGTTCCATGACAGAGTACCAGTGAGGCAGATCCTGGTTCTGTTTCCTCCCTTTTCTTTACTGTGTCAGCAAAAATTCACTGAACTGGCTCAAACTTTGTTTGTTTGGTTTTTTTTTTTTCTTAAGCATTTTACAGGGAATTAGTAATACTCACAGGCTATATGCCTAAACAGAGACCATACAATTATCTACAAATTCTTGGCATGAGACCATGCTTGTAAATAAATCACATATGAGAAACTGAGTCTCCTTAAAAAAGCACTCCTAGAGTGTTGCAATGATAATTACTGCGATCATAAGGGAAGCTGTTACAGACAAATGAAGGAGTCTAGAAAGGCTGGTGAAGAGGTTAATCAAGATGGTTCACCCTGGTCAAATCATATAAAGTACAAAGTGGTATAAATTCAAAGTCTCTACAACCATCAGCGCTATGCTGTGTGAAGTTTTGACATCTCTAGAAATACGTGATAGAATTTGGCTAATGTCACGTAGGAAACCCTATAGTGAAACTCAGAGCAGAAATCATTAAATCCCAGACTTCAAAGGCAGATGTGTAGTAGATTGGAAGAAAAGAAAATAGCTAGTGCAATCTGGTTTTAAATAAGTTTATTTGGGGTCTGTATCTCTCTGGCTTCACAGGCATCTTATGTAATCAAAATAGTGAATATGGCTTCCGAGGCTCACCCGCCTGGCTGGCTGAGGGCAAACTTTCCTACGTATCAGGCCTCAGCTGTGGGTTTTTTTTTTAATTATTTACTTTTTCAAAGTAAGTTGAAGTAAATTAATTCAACTTCTCATTCACTCTTCCATGCTGAAATAGACCAAGCCATGTTGAAATAAACTGAACTTTTGAAGACTGTTGTCACAGTCCGTTTGGATCTCTCAAATTAACAGGACAATGTACTCTGTAAATTAAATTTTATTTTATGAGTTTATTAAGGAAGAAAGAAACACAACAAACAAGGGTTCAATCCACTTTGCACAGACTAGTCTATCACATGAATTCACTAATTCATCATGTAAGTCATGAGGTTTCTCACTTGCAAGTTCTCCTAATTCCTAACTTGCAACTCACAACTTGTAACTCAACTCATGCACCTATGAGCAGAATAGTTACCTAGCTGGTGGTGAGAGTGCTCATCCTTCCTCCTCCGTCACGGTGCAGGCATCCCCTGTATCACACCGGGAAGCACAAAAGCCTCAGCAGTCCAGCTGCTGTTGGATCAGCTTCCAAAACTTTTTGGTTAAGCTGACTTTTTTAAATCTTCCAGCTTGGAAGTTTGGTCTGCGCTATTTCCATGAGTTAGCGGACTCTGGCTAAACTGCCAGACAATCAACATACAAAGATGATGGCTGCAGGAGACAGCAATCTGCAGGTGATAACGAGGGTGGTGAAGCACTGGCACAGGTTGCCCAGAGAGGTGGTAGATGCCCCATCCCTGGAAACATTCAAGGTCAGGCTGGATGGGGCTCTGAGCAACCTGATCTCGTTGAGGATGTCCCTGCTCATTGATGGGGGTTTGGACTAGGTGACCTTTGAAGGTCCCTTCCAACCCAAACTATTCTATGATTCTTTGATAATGGCTGCATAATGGCATTTTTCTCTTCCTGTCCCTCCTGTCCTGCCTGCCTGGTGCTCTTCCTCTGACCTAATGGTGCCGCTCCCAATATACATCAGGCCTTAGCATGAGCTGTGTTAGCCAAAAATCTGAGCAGGAGTTGAGTGAACGGTCACAACTGTTAATATTAAACTTTGCCAGGAATCATCAGGTTGGTGAGTCTCAAACTCTGAGAAAACCATCACCTGGGTTTCAGTTGGTTTTGGAAACAAAGAGGATAATTCCCTCTCTTGCAGTCAGACCAAAATTCTGTCTGGGAAAATGATCGCCACCATTTTGCAATACTTGATCAGACCAAAGTCCTTTTCAAAGTCATTGTTACTATAGCCACATCAAGGATAGGAAAAAACCAGCTCTGAGTTTTCACTTCAAGTCTGAACAACACAAGCAGTTTTGGGGTTTTGTATGCTTTTATTATACATCTGCAGAAATTAGTTGATAGCTGTGGCTATATACTGCTATAAAGCTGTTTCTGTATTATTTTATCACATCGCATTTAAATTGCTGCTAGATTTGTGTAGACTCATTATTTGATCAGCTGTCACCTAATGTTTACATTTTGTCAACCATTTCATAAGACTGGACTTTCTCCTGAACATACTATCACAGGCCCCTGGCTGCTTAGTTCTAAAAACATTGCATCCTAATGACCACGAGGAAGGACACCACAAACTGCTATGGAAAGATCATAGAATCATAGAATCATTTAGGTTGGAAAAGACCTTTAGGATCATTGAGTCCAACCGTAAACCTAACGCTGCCAAATCCACCACTAAACCACGTCCCTAAAAGACACGACGATGAACTCCACGGGACTGTTTGCATAAGGCTGTAGCTCCGAGCATCTTCACCTGCCGGCGGTGAGGGCTTAAGAAACACTTTACCCTTCAGCTCTTTGCCACCTTCTTTTCTGCCACTCTTTTCTGCCCTCTGTGCCAGCACGGTTATTTGTGCGACGAACCAGATCAGGGAGTTGATTGGGCTGGAAAATAACTATTTAAGGAGTGCTGACCCTAATGTGTAGCTGTTGCCTCAGACTGTTAGACTAATTTTACAGCTGTGCTGTGTAACGGCTTTGGCCGTGATTATCGTTCTCACTGATGTCCTTTTGCACTGCTGAAGTGATGCTGAGAAAACAAACTAGTCCTTTATTATTTACTTTACCATTATTTTATCTGCTTGCTTATGATGGCACGGACCTGTTTTACAAGAAAAGATTAGATTTTAGATACAGAAAGTAACTTAATTCTATGTGAATATTACCTATGACCAAGCATGATATTTGTAGATAGCCACGCACTGAAGCAGTTTATTTTGCCTGGCAGTAACCAAAGTCCTGCTGTGTCTGAATGTAGCCTGTTCAGCAGTAACTTCACAGAGCCCAAACTAAAAGCTCACCTGTAAGGAAAGCAGAGTACGGTACAAGAAGATACAACCACAGTATGTGCTACTTATTCACATGTGAGCAGAGCTTCCAGCCCTGATGGCATAAGACTGTAACCCAGGCTCACATTCCCAGGGCTTCATGGAAATTAAATAGTTTGATTTTCTCTTCAGCACCTACCTCTGTCACGAGGACCCTATATGGATTCATTCTTGTTTAAAGTGCTTTGAAAATTAAAATGCTAATTATGCTGATATCACAACTTTCTTATATGTAAGAAAGTTGTAATTCTCACTATGTAATCGATATTTAACACTTTCTAGTGTTAGATAGAGTTACCTGCAAAATATTTTAGTGCTCGGCCATAAATCATGAATGAGTGACTATCACAAGCTCGTAAAACATTTAAAGATGTGTACTCTAGCTACATGCTACAGGAGTTTGCAAAGCCATTAAGAGGTAAGGGAGGAGTGACTTGCTTGTAAAGACTGTGTAGGCTTTGGTATTTAAGATCCCCTCCCCAACCTGTGAAGTTTAGTGGGTGCCTCAGTAGACTGGTGACCTGAAACTGTTGCCGTAGGCGGGCATCTGGGAGCGGAGATGGATGTCGCCTTTCTGCAGACAGAAGAGCTGACTGAGACAGCTTGTCAGTAGTTAGGACCTAACGAAGGACCAGGGAGTGATGGTGGACAGGTGAGATCCTCTTTTGCAATCTGCATAGCATTCCCAGTGCAACACTCCGGTGCTGGCTTGCGGGAAGCCAAGTACGCTCCGTCCCTGCACGAGGGCCAGAGCCCGTGCCCACCCGAAGCCCTTCACCGTGTGCTGGTTCTCCCTCATCATCTGACCTGGGGCTCAGATCAAATCTGCTTTCCACCAGGGAATCACACCTGGGAGCACGTGCTGCTTCTTAGCCAGCGCAGCCGATTTGCACATTGAGGCCAAGCTGACGCAGAGTCCTGGCAAGAGCGGCTTCACTCGCCTGGTGGGAGGGGAGCCATGGAGCGGTGTCCGGCATCCAGAATTGCTCTGCAAAGCTCAACTAATGGAGCAGCCCTCAACAAGAGACAGCATAAAAAGGAAAGGTCATTGTATTTTGTACAAACCAGGTATCACTCATGCACGGTCATTCTCTCATAGATTTTACTCGCTTATTCTTTCATACTCAGAAGCTTGAAGCTGTGTCTGCACATGGTCTGTCCAGGATTACTTGCGGTGACAGAGGATGAGGGAACCTAGTTATTTAGTTCTCATGGTGTCTTCTGGGTTGTTCTTATTACTGGCAACCACGTGGTTGGTTTTTGAATGTGTCTTTTACACCTTTTAAAAGTTGACAGTGAGTGTGAGTCGTTTGTCTCTCCAGCTGTCCCACCTCTGTGAGTCATTAAGCAAAACTGCTGATTAACTCATTGTGCTTTTGTCTCTCTTTCTGGGTGTAGGCTGTTGTATTTAGCTTACCCTTTGTGTTTTCAACCTGGGTGTTTAGAGAAACTGCAGACAGTTGTGCTGGGGACTTGATGACCTACTAATTTAGGTGCCATTAGCACATGCTATTCTTGCATCCCTTCTTCTTCCACTTCTTCCTGTTCTCCCCCATCCAGACATTTCCCACTTGTGCTCCATCCATACTGAGGCTGACATTTCTACTACAGCTCTTCACAGAATTACATGCCGCACTTCTGCTTCTGCTAGGCTGGGATCTAATGGGTCGGGGAAGGCAGAGGACTGACAAATGTGCTTGATGCCATTTCCTACTGGAAAAATTTCCTGCTGGCTATGGCAGTAACTCAGGCTTGTTTCAGCTGCACAGAGAGCAATGCAAATATAAACTTCTAAAATGAAAGGTAGCTCATGTGAATGTGCAGGACCATGGTGAATGTGCAGGACTCATGTGAATGTGCAGGACCATAACAGAATCTCAATACACCTGTGTCTTTTAGGTTTATCTCCCTGGGACTTGTACCGAAGAGTCCACCAGAGCAACTTTAGAGGTGTACACTTGTGTAAGATCCAGGGCAGCTTTATAACTCCATGAGCTAGTGTCTACAGGTGCTGGGGTGGCCATGGGTGTTAAGCAGGGAGCCATGGATGAGGTGAAACTTTGCCCACTGTACAGCTGCCCACCCTTCTAGAAGTGAAGGAGAATCAGCTAGTCCTGAATCTACCCCAGGCCAGGAGCAATGTCCCAGTGAGTGTAATGGTGTGGGAACTCGCTTTGCCAGGAGATCGGCGATGGGCTATGAACCCAGAAAAGCCATGGTAAACAGGCTGTGCTCAAGGGAAACCTTTTGGCTGGCACAGAGGGACAGAGAAGCTCTGTCCCTACCAGCAAGGATGCAGAGCCCAACGGGACACTATGGCTACGGAAGGAGCAGGAATACCAGGTTGGCTGCATGGAACAGCCATGTGCCCCATGCAGGCAAGACCGCAGCATGACAGGCTGGAAGTGCTGGACCTTTCTATGACGGCTGCACTGCCGTCATTGTGTGGGGCGAGGTAGCAAGTTAGGCATCTCCTGGTGGCAGCCACCAGCTCTGGCCAGCGGCATTGCTCCCCTGTTGTGTGCCGCAGCCAAGTGGAGCAACCACTCAAACCCTCATCCTACATCCCCAGCGCTAACACGTGAGGAGCTGTGGCAGCAGCATCTCCCATGGGGCTGCTGGTTTGTTGAAGGACCACTTCCCTGACTCTGGTTACATGGTGGTCTTCTCTCCTTCAAGCAGTAGGTTTGAGCAGGCGGTTGTTCGCTTTCTTCCCCTGCTGCCCCAGGAAACGTCTGGTCAGAGCTCAGGCTGCAGATGGCCCAGTGGGACAGACTTGCCCCAAAACAATCAAGTGCAGAGATTCACTGGCTTACCAAACGGCTGGCATGGTATGACTGCAGCAGGGGGGAAGGAGCCTCGGCTTCACACCAGGACAGAAAATAAAATGGTGATCGGACGTCTCTTCAAGCAGAGATACAGGGATGCAGGTTTCCTGAAAAAAAATAAGGTCTTTGTCATGTCACACTGTTCCCAACCATAAAAATAAGAAAAAATGACCTGTCCTTACAAGGAGGTTGGAGACATTAATTAATGTTTGTGAAGCACTAAATACTATAGCAATAAATTACATGGGAGATCCTATAAGGATATTACTAATTGTGTATTCAGGGCAGAGTTTGAATAGGATATAGTAAATAAGGCATGAGGCCATGCACTTAACAATGAGGATAAAACAAGCTAATGAATAGTTGCTTATTAAATGTATGCCCTCCATGTGCACAGAAAGGCCAGAGGTCCTGTGTAAAAAGGTATATGCTATCCTGTAATTAAAGATTTTACAGCGCATATAAGAGTTACAAGCTTAATTTGTCTGGGAAACTTTAAATCAGGCATTTCCTATCCTCTGAGTATCCGACTTTGCAACCCCAACACTCTTTGAATGTAGGCTTTTTATGTAATTCAATAGAAATCATTTAAATATTGTGTTTCCCCTGCTTGTCTCACCACAGCTGGCAGCGAGCTCCTTCTCCCATGCTGCTTTTGCCATCTGGAACAGACTAAAAGGCTTCCTGAGTTGCCTTAAATCCCATCGCCAAATGCCATCTTCTGGGCCTATGATTCCTGTCCACCTTTCTCATGAAAGAACCCAGTCCTATTTCTTGACCAGCCTTGGCTCCATTAAACTTATGTCCCTGTCAGGTCTTGCCTTTCCGTCTCTTTTCTTTTCTTCTGTGTTTTTATACCATATAGACATGAACCTATAAGATGTAAATACATCTGCCTACATTTATTAATATAAAATGAGACCATTCGTGATTTAGTATTCTGCGGTTTTCCATGTCAGATTAATTAGTTCAGAGAAGTGTTTAGTTCAGTCTAAATTAGGTTTTAATGAAATAGCAGCAAACTGACTTACTATATATGGAAACTCAGACTGACTGCTCTCTTTCTAAAGAAATCTGAGTTCCAGTGCCCTGCTGAAAATAGTAAAGGTAAATAAAAAGCCGAAAATGGGATCACATTCAATTATCATCCAGAAATAAAAAGCAACTGAATATGTTTCAGTTCTGTATTGCAAATGTATTACAAATACAGTCAACAGGAAATAAATATCCAACAGTAAAATGGTAACAGAGCAAATGCATTACTGATGTTGGAAGAGCATTGATTTCAGTGGCTTTGCAGTTGTTTAACACACACCAGATGAATTTGGCCCAACGTGTTCTGTCTGTGAAAGAAAAAATGTAAGGATTTGGAACAAAACAGTGGCACAATGATCTCTGAGCAGTACTTTAAATAATCAGTTTTTAATATATGGTCAAAATAACAGGTAGTGCAGGGGAAGTTTTGACCTGGGCATCAGTAGGAAGCGGAGATGGCACTTGGTGTCATTTGCCTTGTGCTTCTGCTTCTAATATGCTTTTACTCTAGTTGTTCTAGTGGTTTATTGCTTTACATCTTTTCTCCATCATTATTTCATGAGACAATCTTTGGTTTTGTTTTCCAAAAAATTTAAATAATCAAGCATGTTGGTGGTTCTCATCACTGAATTTTTCATATTGCCACCAACTTGATTTCTCTTTGCTTTGAAGAAGACTGGTATAGAGATGCTATCATCTCCACTCTTCTGAGCCTCCCCAGCTTTGCAGAGATCACAGACCAAATGCTCACATCCTACATTTTTTTTTCCTGGGACCAGAGAACCATTGGTTCTCCAGCCACTACAAACTCTCCTATTTGTGTTGTAGATGAGATTCTCAACCTGAAAAAGGACACTCATTCATGTATCATGTGAATTCAGAATTCAGTTGTACGGTATCCACTGTGTTCTGCAAAATCTTTCTAAAAGAAAATAACATTAAGACAGCATACAAATGAAATTTAAAGAAAAGAAACCAACCCTTCCCTGCCGACAAACTAATTTGCATTGCTGTAAGAATTACAGAATGAAGTAAAATTATTTTATTGCCTTCTTTCATCATTATGCCACAGTACTAATTATGCTCCTGGTGTTCTAAAGTCTATTTCCTGCCACTGAGTTCCTATTTCTTTATTAACTTAATTCTTTAAACACATGCTTTATGCCTCTAGTAAGGACCCGGTTACAGTCTATCATCTTACAATGACACCAGTGGGTAAGCCTTCATCCAGCGTGAAGACAGAAATGGCAGAACAATGATTCTGTAGAATTGAAACCATAGAAAAATGATTAATATTTTCCAAGATGATCAGCATATGCTGCCACAGAGTGAATATGAAATCATCACATTTTAATATGGAAACCTGATGAAGTCTAGAGCATAAATAATACAAGTTACGCAAGCATATCTCTGCATGCATATGAGAGACTGATGTTTTTCAGCATATGGAAGGTGCTATACATCCTGAAGAATACTTACTTTGCTGGAATCACTGCTTTGCATAGACTTCAGTAAGAGTGACCTTTCATTTCAGACACTATGTCCAGCTCACTTTAGAAAGAGCTAAGGAATTGTAACCAGAAACAAGCGCATCTCTGATAAAGATGCACCCACCGCCACAACTTTGACAAGCTCAAAGTTTAACATGGAACAAAGGGTCATTGCTCTCTGGTCTGGAAAGTGTTAGCAAACGGGTAGTATTGCACATAAGCATGGGCAGGATTAATAACAGCCAATTTCAAGGTGCTTCCCAATCACTGCTAGAAAGATGCATGAAATATGACTCTGTTCTTGTTAAGAGTATAATCCCTGGAGTTCCATCCCTGGAAACATTCAAGGTCAGGCTGGACGGGGCTCTGGGCAACCTGATCTAGTCGAAGATGTCCCTGCTCGTTGCAGGGGGGTTGGACTAGATGACCTTTAAAGGTCCCTTCCAACCCAAACTATTCTATGATTCTATAATAAAGTTATTGACATAGAGAATACACTATTGAAAGATTAACCACCAAGGAGAAAGAGTTGCTCTTTGGAATCAAGCTTATGCTAGCGAAGGGAGCATCTTGTGGCAATTTAGTCTGATGGCCAACTGCAATCAGAAACAATTTAATGTAGTCCTTAAACGAACATTGTCCCTTCTGCCCATGGCTTCTAGGGGGCTCTTGGCAGCTGGGGATTTCTGCACAGAAGCTGTCCCTGAGACACCCCTAGGACGGGAGCTACGAAAGGTGATGGCAAAGGGTTTGGCACTGCGCTGGCTGTAATGCTTCTGGGGATGCGCTGGAGAGAAGTCCTCAGCCAGGGAGAAGTGGTGAGTTACTGCTGCCTCCTTCCTCTATTTGAGCAAAGGGAGGCAGCTTGGGACCAGGGCTGGCGGCTAACAAATGCTGAGCCTATAGGAAATTACAGCATTAAGACTAAGGCTCTGCTATTAAGGAATATGTTTATGCCTAAATGAGGTCTCCAAGCATAGGATGCCTGTCATCAGTACAGATGCTTGGCAAAATTTAGTGGTGTGGTTTCCAACCATACCTCCAGCAGTTGTCACAGGCTTATTTGGAGACGCTGTCAGACATGACTTTGGAGTCTTTATTTTCATGGCCATATTTTTCTCTCCATTAAATGATTACAGGTACAATTCCTGATAAAGCCAGTGGAAATCATACCCAAATGTTTGGCAACAGAAACTTAGCCTGTTGCTCGCTTGAAGCCAGTGTAGCATTTTTCAAAGTCTTTTAACTGAACTCTAATCAGAAAGTTGATGCTTATGTTTTTAATAAGTTGACGGTAGACCGTTTTATTTTTAAGAAAAAACTCTTTTTTTTTCCCTCAGTAAAGTACAAAACAACTGATATTGACTGAAGCAATGTATAAGTGAGGCAGATCGTGGCGAGATTTTGTTTGAAGAGCTTTGTCACTGTCCTTCCTGTCCTAACCACTACCCTATTTAAGCGTTCAACCTCCCATGCGTGAAGACCGCTAAGTTAGACAAATTATTGCAGTGATTTTGTCATACAAGCAAGTGCTTTAGGCTAATTTAGATCACCAGAATAATTTCTCGGTTTTCCTACATTTAAAGATATTTTGTATCTTACTTTCTGTCCTGTTATTAATTATTTTAAAAGGGGCTGTGTAATAGAAAAGGAGATCTGTCACTGAACCAGTCATTTTTCTGGCACGCTGCACTGCGAGTAATGCAATTGCTTAAATAAAAATGGTGCAGCTTTAACATCATAATCTAATCACTCATTTCTTTGCCTTTCATTCTAATAACGTAAGACATAATGAACTCTTGGTAGATATAGGAATAGCCTGTAAGTATTTCTATAGGATTTATGTTGTCATTTAATATTATTTCAAAGAAAGCAGGACAAAACATAATTCTTTCCATTTTGCTCAGTAACCCATTTTGTGATTTTTATATTCTCCCACTATCACTGAAAAGAAATGATCAAATTAACCATTTTAACAAGCATTTGCTAGTTGCACATACGTACCACTCATTTAAATGACTGGTGAAATCAAACAGAGACTCTCAAATAATGGGGCCTAGTCTCCTTTCCCTGAATAATGACTTCAAGGAAGACCCACCTCCCTCTCAGGGAAAGAATGGATAGCTGGGAATGCTCAGGGGAATAAAAGGGTTTAAAGCACGGCACATAAAAGGCTGAGTAGAGGAGTCTTTGAAAATAAATGCAGGCTTCAACAAAAGATGAGAAAGAAAAGGGTACAGAGGGAGCGGTGGACTTGGCGTAGATATGGGCAGCGCATACAGAAGAGGCTGCTGAGGCGATGCATAATATCCCGATCGAAGGGTGAACGCGCTGTAGGTGCGGGGCTGCAGGCGGAAAAAAATGCATTTTGATGAGGGGCACAGAATGTGCAGAGGCTGGCTGCGGCTAATGGGGGAATGAAGAGACCTGAAAAGGAAGCCAGTCGGGAAAATGACACCAATTATCTCAAAATGAAGTGTTTATATTTCCACTACTATACGGTGAGCCATTCTTCACAATCACAAAATGATAAAGGTGAGAAAAAGAGAGATGAGGCCCATATTAGTATTCTTAAAATGACAGAAACAATAGCAACTCTTTTTCCATATCTCAGATTTAGATCTAACTGAAAATAAAAAGGACCTGATTTCTCATCAATCTGGAGTGAAACAAAAATCATAATGTTGCCTCACAGTTACACATCTTCTGTCTAGGTTGTTTGCATTTGCAGCAGAGTGACACTGGAAGGTTCCCTTAGAGCAGGACTGGAGTGGGCTGTCGCATTTCCAGTGAGTGTTTACATCCACTTCTCTAGACAACAAGCAAACATAGAAGTGATCAAAGAAGACGGTAGGTAAGCTGCTGGTTGCTATCTTCTTAAGTTAACATCCTCTCAGTTCGAAAGACATTAGAAAAATATTTTTTTTAGCCATTTTCTCAGGTTTTGTTACCAGTAAACTGTTGATAGGTTAAGCATATAATTAAAAAGGAATGCAGCAGGACTTGAGTGAAGTAACAGATTTGAGCTGTTGTAGCTGAAAGAATGATTTAACATAACATGGTTAACATTTTTAATTGTATCAGACCTAACAGCTTTATGGAGATGTGCTAAAAGATCATCACTGCCTGACAAATTTCCAATAATGTACATTCAGCCACCTCCAATTGCCCAAGTAGCAGCTGAGTCACAAGACTTATTCATGGCTATTTGGTATTACTCTTATCTGAGATTACCTATCGGCCTAGATCAGTCAGGGGGCTGATCCAGTATGGTAATGGTAATGTTTTAAGCGCTGTTTTCCTAGGAAAGTTTGCAAGTCACTGAAAAGATCTTCTTTGAGCAGTTGGATATCCTCAGTCTGGAAGAGTATAAAAATGCTGCTGTCCTGCCATAATACGTCATTGAGGCTCAAATATTGCAGCGTTTTCAGAATATAGGATACCAATATTAAACTAAATTTAGCCAATGGGACTGTGTTGACTGTGGCAGATAGGATAAACAGTGGTGGGTGCAAGACTTCTGGATGCTGGAAGGCATCATCAAGGCCCTCTTCTGTGAGTTGGTGCCATATTTTCACCATCCTCACATGAAATTTCAGAGCTGATAGCCACATCCAAGTGAGTGGCTGCTGTTCTGTAGTGTCTCACAGTCTCCAAACCTTACTTCTTGGTCACTAACCCCTTTGTGGTGGGCAGGTCCACCACGGGCAAAGAGGTGATGGAGATTTCATTCTCCAAACCTTCTTTATTCCGGTAATGCTGAGGGTGACATCTGTGAAGCTCTCCAAGCCTTTGGTCTCCATGACTTCCTAAATTGAGAGGAGGGCCTTTGACAAGATTCATATTCTCCTCCTGTTCCCAGCCTACTGCAGCTACAACTACATGCATTGTAAGGCTTTGATCAACCGCTAAAGGAAATTTAAGGATTTCTCAGCAGATTTCAGTGCACGGACCCATGATGTGGCATTTTCTACAACTCCAGCCTCAGGCTCAGTGGGGATATTGCTGCCTCCCTTCCAAAAGGGAAAGATTCATGGTGTTTAGGTTTGGTGGGAAATGCCGTATACCCTATATTGTTTGATCATAAGGTCATACCCTGCCAGCAAGAGTGCATCTGCAGGGTTCAACTGTTCCTTTTCTGCACATAGTCTGGAAGTAGGATAAGCTTTTGGTCATCTTGCTACCAGATGATGAGCTTTGTGCAGAAAACACTCTTGGTGCCAGCACTCCCAATGACCTCCACTCATGGATGTTTTCTGAGCCCTGCACAAACTCCGTGCGGATGCAGGTGAGCCCTTCCATCTGGGTTGACCAGTGGAGACCGGTTCCCATGGTGGATGCATGCATGGCCCCTTCCTTCTCTCTGTGGGCACAGGGGGACCAGGAAAGCGGTGATGTTCTGGACGCTGTCTGCACTGTACATGGGGCCACATGGAGCAGAACAAAGAGGGGGTGATTCAACAGCAGTAGTTTGCCTACTAACAGATCTGCAAGAAGCAGTGGGGAGAAAAAGCAGCAGGGTTGGGCAAGCTCAATAAAGGCTGTGAAGACAGCAGCTACATTTGATAAGGAAACAGGGAGCTGGGCTGATTAGGTCCTGGAAAGTAGTCCTTAAGCAAGGTAACCTTCCTTCCCACCCTTTCCCTACTGGGAGGCAAGAGCTTTTCCCGTTCCCCCCTGCAACAGGCCATTGGTGCCCGTGGGCCCTGCTCTGCCATGCCCCTGCCCAAGGGGGACATGTGCAAAGCAGACACTAGGCAAGGCTTGAGGCAAAGGCCCAGGACAGGTACGAGAAGAGGTGCGGCTAACAGAAACAGGCTGGCAAAAGCATTGAAATGACAAAATGTACGACTGTCACAAGCCTACAGCCGTCTCTGCTCAGCGAGGAGGAGAAGCTGGGCAGGAGCTCACTGTCAGGCCTCAGATAACTGTGTTATCAGGACATGTCCCCACGTGCAGCTCACCTGGGCCCTGGCAATGACCCAGGCACTTGTATGGGATGGGGCTGGAGCATGAGGTTTCTGATGCATGCAGTTCCTCTGCGTGAGACTTTTCCTACAGCTTATGGCTCCAGTGCATTTCAAAACACAACAGTCCCCATGGGCAGCCTGGCAAAATCCATCCCTTCTCCCCAGCTTTGAGACTAGTGCTGTAATCCCTCCAGAAATCTTCCAGCTCCGCCATCTGTATCCTTCTACTTCAGAGACGTTGTAGAAAAGGGGTACATGCCTGCTGGGCTCAGAACTGGGGCTGATGGCAGAGGAGGTGGCTGGCATCTGCTCTCCAGGGGAGGGGGCTGAACAGGCCTCCCTGGATGTGCCCTCCCAGGAGCCTGCTGTGGGACCTGGGGCCAAGGGTGATGTCCAAGGGCTCACATTCCTCCAGACTCTCCTACATGGGGACACTGAGATTCACGGTGTGGAAATCCAAGGCAGATGCTGGCTCAGTGGTGTGCTCCCTCCCAAAGACTTTCTCAGGCTCCCTGTACTGGGCACAGGCCTGACTGCCGATTATAATCACTGGTCTGCAAGAAGACTACCTTCATCTCTGACTTTTTAAGACAGCCCTGTTCACCACTTGTAGGTAACAGCTGATTGGAGTTTCTCAACATTCTGCAATTACCACTGGCTTATCTTGTCCCTTCAGAAACTCCTCTTTCTCTCATGGCACAGGTTCATAGGAAATGTCGTATCTTCGGGGCTGCAGGCGGCAGTTATCTGAATTTTTTGGCAGGTGGAAGAGGGAGCTTCCAGTGTGGTAGAGGAGAGTAGAAGTGTGGAGAAGAGATAATACAAAAAGGAGCATAATGAAAGACGGGTTCAGCAAGAGGGGTTCAACAACAGAAGGCAGGAAAGATGAGAAGGGAACCGTTTCAGATCTGAAGTCTGGATGAATGAGGATAAAGCAGCAGATAGGCAGATGCTGCTAAAGCAGTTGAGGACTGGCAGTTGACAGCAAATAGGAAGATATATGCCTTGAGCCTGCAACCTCCTTCAGGCTTTGAGGCCACTCTCCAGGGTCTGAGAGCCTTCTGGGAATGCGGGTACCTTAGCTACATGCTGGAGGTCTGTCACGTCCCAACTTTCTGCCCGCAGTGATGCTGCACCCCAGCTATGGGTCATAAACAGATAGTGACAGAGAAGAGGGACGAGTTACTCAGGTTACTGTGCCAATTTATTCATTCAGTAACTGGGCGTACAAGTTGTCATTCAATATCTGGGCATACAAGTTATCATTGAATAACAGTAAGTTCACTAATTGCTAATCGCGCTTTTCAGCAAAAAGGAAGAGAGAGAGAGAGAGAGGAAGCAATCATCAGTCCAGGGTCCAGCGTTGGTCCAGCCAACGAGGGTCTCTGGTCAGTGGTTAGGGAGGCCCTCCCGTTGAGTCATGAGGTTCAGAAAGGACCCCCTTGCTTTCTAAACTCCTTCTCAGAGGGGAGTCTAGGTGCGGCTGAGTCCAGTCCTAGTCTCAGACTTGGTCAACGGTTTATGTCTAAAGGAGTGTATCATGTATACCCTTGGGCTGAATTAAAAGGTGGAGACAGAGGAAAGATAGAGGTAAAGGAAAGATCACCAACCTGGGTTCCAGCGATGTCTCTGGTCTGGTTCCATTGGATGGTGGGTGCGCGCCCAGCCCCTCTGAGTTGCGCCATTTATTGACTAGTCCCACTGCACATGCTAATTACTTCACATGCGTAGTCTGTTGTTCTTGAACCTTCTCAAAATGAGTTGGGGGTTTGAGGGGCGGGGGGGGGATTGAGGCTAGTGATTTCGGTGCTGCCCTCCCCGCCCCACCCCGCCCCGCCCCCCCTCAGAGATGCAGGGGCGATGCTGCCTCAGGCTTGTCTGGTTTTTTTAAGCAATTACTCAAGATAAGGCCCAGAAGAGCGCTATCCTGCCTCCGCAAGATCCTCCCTTCCAGCTACACCTTATCTCGTTAGTGTGATAACATTCTTCACACCAGGTCCTCCCATGTCCAGTGTTGGAGACAATAAGTCTTTCAACTTCTCAGTTTCTTCAAGGTCCTTCTTTGCCGAGTGTTTGAGACATTAACTCTTTCAGCCCCTCAGTCTCTTACAAGGTCCTTGTAGTGGAAAGTCCACACAAGGATTTAGGACCCACTACTCCACTGAGTGTTGGAGTGCTGTGGAGCAGAGCTCCTGGTTTGGTTTCATCCAACAGGAATCTATTTTGTGCACAGTAGTACTGCTTTGAGAAACCAACTAACATGTGACAGGTGGGGACAGTCTGGGGATTTGCTTCAAAGCTACCCTATCACTATGAACCAAATTACTAAGGTAGACAGAATAGTTGTGACTTAAAAGTACATGAATATGTCTGTTCATGACCATGATCAAGAATTTTTATCAGATGCTGTATTATTATTATTATTATTATTATTATTATTATTATTATTATTTTACTTAAGGGTTCTATTTAAAGGTATATGTTTAAAAAGAAATAATATGATTATTGCTTATTGTTCTTGGCTTTCTGCAAAATGGAGAAGAACATTTTCTGAACAGGACAGCTTTGCGATAAGACAAAGAACTCCACTCATACTTAGCTTTTCTGCCACGTTGTAAATATTTCAAACCCAAATAAGTTTCTGTAGTAGCTGACAGATATATTGATTTTGCAAGGATAAATCTTTGAACAATGTCACTTGCATTTTTTTTTTTAAAGACCAAATAAATTGAAAGATCTGCAGCCCTGAGGAAGGGAGGAAATAGTAACCGTCTGTGAAACTTGATTTCTGTATTTGCACCACAGTAGTGAATTATTTGCATGTCTATTGCCTGAAGGTTAACTTCTGTTGATTTCCTAAACCCTAAAGAATAGAGTTTGAGCCTTCAACTTCGCAGATGTCTGAAGTTCTGCAGAACTGACATCGATAAGCTCTCCCATTTTGCAGATGAGCCCTTTTGTAGCTTTCATATAAGTGATTTTCCTTCATGTTCTAGTTTTGCTAAGTTTAGCTTGTGGTTGAGTATCTCAAACCATGGCCACATGGGCAGTTATGGCTAGAACCAAACTTCTCCGCCCTTGCTCTGCACCTGCGTCCTGTGCACCAGCTGTGGTCTGGAAGTGGTGTGACGGTTTTAGATGAGGGTCGGGGGTTATCAGCAGCGGTGGAGAGCCACTCTTGCACCTCTCTAGCTCCCAGACCCGCCTGAATCCCAGCATCCCTGAGCGCACACAGTTGAGTTTGTTTCCATTGGGCCCCTATCAATGTAGCTGTGCCTTTTGTTAATGAAACTCCATCTTCATGAAGGCTTCAGACACCTTCTACAGTAGAAGATGTCCTTTTACTTATCAGGCATCTTCACTATTAGTTGTGTGGTAGAAATAGTCAGGGCAGAGTTGGTTTAGTTCGATCTGTGATGCAGTATTCGGGAAACCCCAGAACGTAGCAATGTCATCCTCTGTTGATAATAATCAGGAAGTCAGTCTTTAAATTCAGCCTTTGGATTGCCTGTTGATGGCTGCACCTATCTGCTAGCGCATTCATAGAATGAATTCATGAGAAGGAGCAAAAGACATTAATGCATCTGTCAGTGCAAAACCATTCTCTCTATTTGAATCTTAGCCTAGCCTAGTTTTCAGCGCTTTTAAAGACATTCTAAGAAAATAGCGCTAGTCTGGAGGGTTCACTGTTAACAAATATTCTTTGTTGCAATATTTCACTACATTTTTATGAGTGAATCTATAGCTTGTAAAATCATTGGGCTAATAACAGGGCGGACTAAGGCTGAGCACAGGAAAAAAGTGAACATGCAAGCCTGTACGCTTCAGTTTTAACTCTGTTGCCCTATACTGTTCCACAGCTGAACCCTTTTGAAAGGCTTCTGAGACTTCTCAATTATAGTGTAGTGTTTGTGATGTGGAATCTTATCCAGGAGGGAAAGAGATAAGACCACCACATTTATTTCACTTACTACTTTGTAGTGGGTCAATAGACTACAAGAAGGTAGATCTTTCAAGCTAGACAGGATCCCAGAAGTCCATTCCTCTGCTGATTGTGACAGCTGGGAAAAAAGAGAGAGAACTATGCCCTGGGAAAATGACTGTAACATAGATTAAAAGAGGAAAAAAAAAACATGTGGTTGAAGACTCTGGGTTTGGATCTCCGTGTATGAAACAAAGAATATAGAGTGACAGAAAACAGCGGCATTTGTAAAATACTCAAGGCATATTCACCAAAGTCCAGACCAATGTTGAATAAAAGCTGTTAAACAACTGATTTGAGAAGGAAATTATACCAATATAACATGCTTGGGGGGGGCGGGAGGGAGTAATTTAATCTGTAAGATCTACAGTCTGCTAGCTCTTCTCAAAGAGTTCAATGAGAACTAATATCTGGTCACAGGGTTTTTTTTTTTTTTCCTAGTGAAGATAGATTATGAAGTCATATCTGGCAAAAGCGGTTTTCCTATAGCTTCTTCCTTTTGTGGTATGATGGTTCTCTGCACCTTTTTCTGAGAACTCAGAGCTGAACAAGAGTAACCAGTAAACATAACTGTAGCAGAGGTCTGGACTGTGGAGCAATGCCCTCATGCAAAGGTATCTACAGGAGCAGAAGTTTTGTTAGGAAGCTCCCTGTTACAGCAAGATGAGATGTGTTTTGGGGAACCTTTGAACTTTAGCCACGTTTATCCCACAAGCTGTCACCAACGTGGCCGTGCTGTGAAGAAGTGCGATCCCTGTCCGACACAGCTGTGCTGGTAGAAACCTTTAGTGTAATTCCACTGCATCAGCAAAACTTCCAGAAGGATGTATATAGATATTCTTGTGTCTCTGTCACTCCTCCACTTTCTCAAACTAATGTCTTGGTCCTTCAGCCTCTCTCAGCAGTCCTCTAAGCAGAAACGTGGGTGCCAAGAACAATTCTTGTACGTTAAGAAAGGGCTAGAGATGGAGGGCTATTGAACCTCAGCGTGCGAGGCGGTGACTGGCAGAAAGGAGCTCCTTACTGGTACAGTTTGAGGCCTCTCCTCCTTCATGAGTCAATGCCTTTCTCTGTTCATGCTTCAGTGACTCTCTCTCCCACTAGGCTTAAATTCCGCATCTCAGCTGCCAAGAGGTACGGGTAATAAATCCTGAATGCAGACAAGGGGTGCTTAAGATCAGGAATCTCAGCCCGCAGGATGAACCGAGAAGCCGAAGATGGAGGCGATGGCTGAAGTCTGCCAAGATTCAGAGGAGCGCAGCAGCGTGCCAGATCCTCGCTGGATCTGAGCGTATCAGCCTGGTAAGCGTCCAGTAAGGGGGCCCAACTGGGTCTGCAGCGCGGGTTTTGTGGTACAGTGTCACGACTGAAGTGGTTTTACTACAGAACTCATCTCAAAACCAGACCGGTTTTCCAAGCTAACGCAGGGCAAGGCCTTGAAGACAAATAACAATGTATTTATATAGTGCATTTCTTTTTACCAGCAAACGTGAAAAAAAGCTCATTGATTCCAGATTACTATGTCAGAGATACATGGAGAACATCTGTCACTATGACAGAACCATAAATCATTGCGCTGAAATCCTGACATGCCTTTTTTTCATTGGCAAAGTAGTTCTTTAAAATGGGATATAATTAAGTTGCTTAGAGCCACATATTATCTCTTTTAAACCTGTTATTTCTCTTACGTGAAAAATGTCAGATGAAGCATACCAGTTTTGTTTTGTTTTTAAATGAAGCTAGTTAAAAAAAATGACCACTATATATCACAGCAATTCAGGGTGCTGCTAGAAATTGTCCCATGTGAAGAAATTACAAGGAAAATAAACCTGTGAGTAAATGAAACGGTGCTGTAGGTGCACCAGCAAACCATCCTGATGTGGAAGACGGATAAGAGTAAGTAAGAGACCAGTATAGCTGCATCAGGAATTCTCCAGTGACCTGAATATCAAAAAGGAAATCCTACAAAGAGTGAAAGCAAGGGCATATAAGTGAGATGAGTAATAAAGCAGTAGCATAAACATCTAGGGATAAAACTAGGAAGACTAAGTCACAAAATGAGTTACAGCTTTCCTGGAGCATAAAATGGAAGAAAAAGAGGTTCTATAATTACCAAGAAGTTAGAGGAAGAGAAGGGCAGAGGCACAAATAACAGATACCCAGAGCAGAGTGAAACGTTTTATTATTTATTTTGCTATATTCTTCACGTGCACATAAACATTAATGACAGGTACTTGACAACACTATTTTTTTAACAAGGGGAAGAACATATGCCAGAGTAGGCAAAAAACCAAGTAAAAGAACGTTTGAATAAATTAGTCTCTAGAGCTTGCTGAAATTCACTTAATGCATACTGGGCTCTCAACTTATCTCTGAGAGCTCCTGGAAGAGTGGGTAAGTCACCAGGGCCTGCAGCAACCATGTAGCCTAAGATGGAAATACAGTTGGGATCACAATTCCGACTTTTGGTAATGATCAGAGAGCTGACATTACAATACACATTTTACAAATTATTTTAAACAAAACACCCAGTCACTTTAAAGACTTGCTCTTCCTTAATTCTTGCCATCATGGCACATGTTAGAAAAGAGAAGAAAAGAAAGGAAAAGAAAAGAGAAAAGAAAAGAGAAAGGAAAAGAGAAAAGAAAAGAGAAAAGCAAAGAGAAAATAAAAAAAAGGAAAAATTTAATAATGTTTCTTAAACGTGGCATTCACAGCAAGCTCAGATTTGGGCCCTATTAAGAAGTTGTTGGCTGCAGCCCTGGTTTGCAGGGTTATAACCATTTCTGCTTTTTAAAAATGGGAAATGAAGAAGCTAGGGAATTACAGAGTACTCTGTCTAACCTCAATATCGAGAAAGATAGTGGGACAAATTATTGAGAAGTAAATGCATACATGCCATGAGAATAAGGTGATAAGAAAGAGCCAACGTGAATTTGTCAAACTAATCTAATTTCCTTCTTGAACAAGGCAACTGGTCCAATAGATAAGGAAAAGCAGCAGAAATGACTGTATATTGACTCAAGATGTATCTTGACCTAAGTAAGGCTTTTGACACTGTTCTGTATGCTCATAAATGAACTGGGGAAAGCTGTCCCATTTGAAATCACTCTTAATTCAATCCACTGTTAAATGTAAACCTAACACACGATTGTTGGTAGTTGCACTAGGAGGATGTTGAAGAGGAGTCTTGCACAGCTCCTAACGGATAGGCTTCTGTTCAACATTTCAGCAAAGACTTAGATGACAGAATTAGAAATGATTATATACTTATAAGCGTGGTGGATGACACCATGTAAAGATTTGCAAAATGTGCTCAAGGACAGAATTAGAATTCAAAAGTATCTCGATAAGTTCTGAAAGGTTCTGAAATCCAACATTAAAAATCTGAACAAAGACAATCGCAGAGGACTACATTTGGGAGGACGAAATCAAAAGCACAGCCACAGAATGCCACTGCAGATAAAGATCTAGTGATTAATGAGGGCCATGAATGAGTCAACAGTGTGATGCTGTTGAGGAAGAGATAAATGTAATTCTAGATTCTCTTGAATTGCCTGCTCGCAACAGTGTATGTAAGACAAGAGATAATTAGCATGCTCTTCTTGGCACTGGTGAGGCCCCAGCTAAAGTACAGTATTTTACTCTGAAGCACCATAATTTAAGAAAGATGTAGATAAGCTGGAAACAGTCCAGAGAAGATCAACAAGGACAAGAAGTCTGGAAAACTGGATCCATAAAGCAAGGTTTTGGTTTTGTTTTAATCTAGAAAATATAAGGCTATATGGGGTTTAACAGTCTTCAAGTACATAAAACGTTATTATAAAGAGGGTAGTGATATGTTTTTTTCGTGCCCACTAAAGATATGGGCAGAATGTGAAGGAAACTTTTTTAGCTATACTATAATAGGTATTGCAGTAACATGTAACTAGAAGAAAAGATTATCACTGGAATATATTACCCAAGAAGGTTGTATAATCCCTGCCATTAATGTTTTTAGATACAAATCAGAGGGACTGCCATCTACAATTATCAAGACAATTGTGGTCTTTCTTCAAAATTAGGAGATGGACCAGATGAACGTTTTGTAGTAGGTGTCTGAGATCCCTGGAACCATGATAGAGTGTACAAGTTATTACAAGGTAATCCGTAACAGATTTTTGCTAAGAAAGCATTTGAAAATTCCTTGTGTGGTCCTGGGCATTTTCATTAGCCATTATAAAAGATTGCACAGGTTGTTCTCTGGCCTTTTTGAAAAAAAAAACCCAAACCTTGTTCTCCTTTGATTTTGTGTTGTGGGGTTTTTTTGGTTTGTTTGTATTTTACCTCAGGAAGGTTACGTACAGCTTCAATTAAAAATATTGAGGAATAACACACTACGTTAACCCCTTGAGATCCCATCCAAGTCTACATTTCTATGATTCATGTGCATTCTACAGTATTTTTTCCGAGTTGTTGAAGAGCTTTGCAAGCACAAGTTAATTATTAAACTAGTTCTTTTCCCAGGGCAGTAATGACCTAATCATTTATGATAGTGCTCAGATGAGGAATTAAACAAACATATCCAAAATAAACACAGATCAAATCATCTTTGCCAATGGAAAAGGACAAAATCTTGTTCTCATGCCAGTGGGTCTACAAAACAACAGCACAGATACAGACCTCAGTAAAACTAACAAGTCAGGACTTCTCGATCTGTGAGAAATTCTGAATTTTAGTAATATTTTTATTCAAAATTTTAGGATTTTTTCTAATTTGGAAAACTAGATTTTTTTTTTCTAATTTGGAAAATTAGAAAAAAGAGAATGGGAGATGGGAACGAGAAAAAATGTAAGTGTTTTGGAAAGGTTGGAAAGTTTTGAGGGCTTGAATTACAACTGAACATTTCAACATTCAAAAACCAAAATGTTGCAGTCATGGTGTACCACATATATATCTTAGGCAGGGGAGCACAGGGAACATTATAGGAGCCACAGTCCTCCAGGGACCCTAGTATACACAAGAAAATGCCAACCAGAATTACAGTGCAAATAAAGTAGCATTCTGCAATATGATATTTTTTGTGTTAGCTCAAAATAAATCTTTTTAAAATCATACTCCCAAAGGAAAACTGAACAAAACTAAGTTTTTCAAAAAACGTGCTCTTTGTTAGAAATTCAAACCTGTGTAAAACTTCTGACAAACTCTAGTCACTACTTAATATAAAAAAAACCTGTCTCAAAAATGTTTTCTGTGCTCATCACAGTGCACCATGGTGTTGACCCAAATATGACTGTAGACACTGGAAGTGTTTGCAGTCACCATTGTTATTTTAGTCTAGTAAAACATGGTCATAAGCCTCAAAGACAAGATGAGGGTCTGGACCAAATGTGACTTTCTAGAAATTCAGAAATATTTAGGTTTGGTGTTTATTGATTAGGCCATACTTCAGTGAATGTCTCCTGGTCCTTTTGTTCTTTTAAAAATATACATGACTTTTAGACACCAGAATGATGATTTCATACTGCGTAAGAACCTTCTCTTTTATAAACAAACACTGGAGCTTGTAAATTTTGCTGCGCAAATGGATGCATACCGACCTAATGAACCTGGCTAGCTTCAGGTCTACCATTAGACACCCTACCCTTGTTGAACAACAGTAAAAAAATGCAGAGGTTCAAAGATCCTGGGACAAACCTGTCAACTGTCAAGGACAGCCTTAATCCCAAAGTGCAGAGGGACAATTAGACCCAAGTGAACAAATCTCAGCTCAGCTGAGCTTGCTTAGGGCAGCCCTGGTGAGGTGGTTTTGGTGCTGGGACCCGTAAACCCAAAGGTGGACTGTTTGCTTTGTAGCCCAGATGTTGCGTACAGTCCCATGGAACATGCCAACAGCCTAAAGTGTCTTAAGCAGCTTAAATAGCTTTAAGCAGCTTTGAGGACTTAGACACTTTAAGCTTATAAAGCGGTTTAAGCTGCTTAAACTGCTCTAGGACTTCAGCAAGGGCCCCACGATGCCGCTCCTCGCCAGGCGAGTGCCACGAAGCTGGCTGCGCGCTGCGGCTCCCTCGCCATCGGCTGGAAGGAAGCAGCTACAGGGTTGCCACGGATCCAGCCAGGACTCTGTGCGAATGCAAACAACTGGTATTGACATATTTTGGCAATGATGTTGTATAAAATAATGAAAACTATACTCTCTCCCCTTGGTTAGCTCATTGTTTCTTCCTCTTTTGTAGCTACTTCCCTTCCCCAGCCACCTCCTTCTCTTTTTTCTGTTTTCGCTCATTTTGCTCAGGCTCTTGCTTGGTCTCTTTCAGTATCTATTTCCTCTCTAATTAATTTTTCCTGAAGAGATCAGTGGAGTGCTCTTACTGCAGTGATACACTTTTACGAAGAAAACATGTCTCGATTCAGCTTATTCAGTCCACAGAACCATTCTGGGGGCAACCGTTCATTTGTATAACCATGGTTTAACCTAAATCTAGAACTTTTCTTGTCGAGAGATGGGTATGAGTTAACAGAAGCATTGTGGAAAACCCAACTGCGTAATCCCAGAAAGTACCAGTGGCAGCCATTAGATTATCACCTGCAAAAGCAGGTAACCAGATGGGCTAGCAATGTTCAGCAGAAGGAATACAATGCACTGAATCTGCATCTCATTTCCCAGCATTTTGGAGGTTTCAGAAAGGATATAGGAGGTGGAGGTCTGGGGACAGCTGTCCATAAAAATGGATAAATATGGCTTGCTACATTGGTAATCTCTCAGGGCTGAAAGGACTTTGTTTTCAGTTTTCACTCCATCTCTCCGAATTTGAGGTGTGCTGCACAAACCGCAAGTCGTTCTGTTCTTACCAAAGGATGTAACACTCCCTCCCTCTTACATACGAGACACCGGCGTGCAACTGAGTGGCTGCTCAATTCAGTGACAATTGTCACCGTGTGGTGACAATTCACTTCGAACTGCCCTGTTAATAACTAGGGCCGTGGTGATGGTGTACCAAAGCACTCGAGCTGGATGTGATGTCCTTGCTGCTGAGGATCCGCTCAGGCCTACATCATCGCGTTTTTCTCATGTTTAAATTCCCTTTCCAGTTTCTTTAGTAGGAACATTCTGCTCTTCTCTTTCATATCCTTCATTCATTTCCTGGGGTCATATCCTAACTTCTCAGATGTTCTCTCTCCAGAGTCCTCAACTTAACTGGCCCCATATTTTTCACAGGCTTATGGAGTCCCATCACATGCAACTTTGTATATACCACACACTCTAATCACAATTTAGCTGTGAAATGTAACTGTAAAACTTATCATACTCAAATGATGTGTTCTAAGGACTTGAGGGTGTAAGCAGGAAGTGGGATCACGGTAAGCCTTACTCACTGCTCTATTTTTTGCCGATTATCTATGTTATGCATTCCTATACGATGCTGCATATCACCATAGTGTGTATTGCATGCACAGCATGTCCAATGTGGCATATTTATACAAGCATCACTTAACACTTTTGTTGAGGCTTGATTTATACCAAATGCTATTTTTTTCCAGCAGCCTGAAAGCATGTTTGTCTTCATTTTTATTGAAGAAAGCAATTTCTAGCATGATCTATTCTTTGTCATCAATGCATTTTAATCCATTTTTCCATTCATCCAGCTATCAATCATTACTTCCTTCAAAATGCGTTCTAAAACTCTACATGTGACGCCAGCAGGATTCACTAGCTTGTAAGTGATTGAATTATTTCTGTTTCTTAAATATTGATTTGATATGCTCCCGTCAGGTGACACCACCACTGGTAGTTAACAGATTTATTCGTAGTGGAGTATCAGAACCATTGGAGCATGGTTTCCTTGGGTTCATGCCATGTGTCTACAACGCCCTCCTGGTAGCCCCAGCTCCTTCTCAAGCTCCAGCCAGTCTGGCAGGAGAAAGGGCAGGTTGTCTGGGCTGCCCATGGGCTTCGTGGTCAGTGGGACAGTGCTGGCTGCTCGGTGTCCGGGCAGCTCTCAGGCTGGACAAAAAGGTGAGCTGCACCTGCCATTCCCTCAGCTCTGATGGTGATTTGGGTCTTGCTCTCCTCTAGGCAGCTGCTCATTTGCATCAATGATTAATGATGGGAATTAATGAGGTTAATTAAGGTTAATGATGAGCATGGAAAAGTCATCTTTTTTGAATTCTGAAAAGCTATACGTAGTCACCTATTCATAACTCATGCATTTTCTTCCAAATATTTTTCTTTACATCTGAGAAGAAAAAGGTCCCGTGCATGTTACAACAGTTTGGGCAGTTTCAGATCTGAAGGCATGTTTTAATATTTGTAAACCAGAAAACATACAACACCAGGCATCAGGTCAGGTACACAGGCTGCAATTTGGCAGGCATTTATGCATGTGCCCAATTTTCAATTGGAACTCGATTTCCTTTGGCTTCCAGGAAACTTTAGTGTATGTTAAAATAAACTCTGCTGATTTGAGGTGATAGCGGCATTGCATGTTTGCATGCCTTGATAAACAACTGTGCATGTGCCAAAAAGCTTTGTTGACTGCGTTGAGCCTGGTGAGGCCACACATCTGTACTGATCCACCAATGGAAAAAGGCATTTTTCAGAGCTGCTGTTAGATTAAATCACCCAGTGCTGGCAAGCCGCCGGGGTCCTGTTGCTGAGCAGATCCCCAGGTGCTGGCCTGTCATTGAGGGCTACTGCTCCGATTACCAGCTGCTCACACAGCAAAAATGTCCGGGACAGCAGACTCAGCCTTCCTTCCTTCCTTCCCTAAACTCAAGACAACTGTCTCCTTGATGAGTCTGTAGGATTACAGCTGACCTCGCTACAAGACAGCATGGGGCTTCATAAGCCAAATTGCCACTTTTTCTCATCTCTCCATCTTCTTCACCATCTTCTTCCGTACCTTGACATTTCTACCACTGTTTAAATTTTTTTAATAATCTTGTTTATCTGAAATAAACTGATAGTTTATTTCAACTTCAAAAATAACTTCTCTCTACATTTGCTCCTAGGTCTTTTTTTGGTCGTCTTTTTTTCGGCTTCAGTGGCTAGCTTCTTTGGCTATTGCCAAATACAGCGAATTGCCCGAATCTATTACATGTATGTGAATACTGTTTCCCCAGATTGCAACACCAGCCCAATTCTTTGGCTCTGCTGGAAGCTATCCTAAGAGGTGGATAGAGTTTAAGATTTCAGGAAGAAAGCCAACATTGCACTCTACCAATATTAATTTCACGCATTCCCTCTTGCATTCTTGATTCTGTAACCGGGCTGCGCTTCCATCTCCACCCATATCCTGCCTTGACACACATCCGTGTGTGGATTACGGGGGAATGACGGGTGAGCCAGCCAGCCTTCAGGCTGAGTCACCCAAGCAAGGCAGACCGTCATCTGGCAATTAGGATGGAGAAGAAGGAAGTGTGCCAGCAAAACAGGTGATGTGAGCAATGCATTGCACCCCACATGCCAAAATGGATATTGCACAACGCTGTGCTATGACGGAGAAATGCAGGGAAGAGCACAAGCATGCATTTCCACAAGGGCCTTCAAAGCAGGAATTAAAGAAATACGAAAACTCAGCCCATTTCTTTTCATGGACCACTTCAATACCAAAGCTGAATACAACAATCAAGAAATGGATAGAGCAGTGGTATAGTATAACCCTCTCAGCATTTTTGGTCACTTTTATTTGGGTGTCTTTTTCTGTGCACGGAGGCTCAAAAGCAGGATCACAAACACAATTTATGAGTATGCAACAATTATGCTATTTGTTGGATTGTACACACAATAAATGGCTGGGACTAACATGCTATTAGCCTAAGCATTAATGTCCTCACCGCCTCTGATGCAGGTACCCACTGGGTTTCTGCTGGTCAGGCAGATGATAATCACATAGGGAAGTGCCAGTCTCCGCTGCTCCTTGCAATAGGCTGATCTTCAGTTTTGCTGAGTTGCTATCTTCTATTTTGATTATTTTTTTTTTCCTCAGGGTTTTAGAGCTTTCTCAGTTAATATTTTTTCCTTCAGTCCTTGACTGACTGCTACCGACTCAACAATTTCACTTCTGTCCTCGTTTCTGCTTTTTTTATATATCTTGCTTGGCTTAAGTTTATGTGCTGTCACTCATAGCTTAGCAACCTTTTTTTTTTAGTAAAGCAGAGCTGGGGTCATACGGCCCACCTAGGTCTTGTGTTAAAATAGTAAGAGTGTGTGAAAGATCTACCAAAATGGTGGGAGAGAGACTGAGCTGTGCTTGTTGTCTGACATATTTCTAAGCACCTTGCTGGCTTAGAAATGTGCACCTTGCCAGATGGCAAAAAGACTCTGAGAAATACATACTGACACGAACACCACCTGGGGTCAGATGTGCTATATAACTGGTGGTATCAGGGATGGTCTTTGTGATGCCAAGCAGAAAAGTCTGGGAAGGATGGACTTCAAAGGGAAAATGACTTGGAAATCAGTGATAAGAAGCTGAAAACGAAACAGTGCTGCATGATATTCTGACTTTGACCATGCACAGATTTATAAGGAAAAAAAAATTCACTGTGAGGATAATTAATCACTGGCACAGGTTGCCCGGAGCGGTTTGGCAGTCTCCATCCTTGGAGGTTTTCCAGACAGGACTGGATAAACCCCTGAGCAGCCTGGTCTGAGCTCAGCATTGACCCTGCTTTGGGGGGGCTGGATGGACTAGGGACCTCCTGAGTCCCCTTCCAACTTGGATCATTCGGTGATTCTGTAATTTAAGTCGCTGTTGGAGCCAAGGGTAGGTGAGGTGGAGAAATGGTGTTACAGAGGGAGAATGCTCAGCGTGACATTTCCCAGTGTGACTGAGACTGTGTAAAACTTCGCTGCTGCCATCTGTGTAAGGTGATCCCGTCTCTCTCCAGGTCCTGTCCTGGTGTTCCTAATCTCTCTCTCTCTCTCGAGCTAGCGCTGGCCCTTGTCCAACATCTCTGTGAGCTGTTTCAGCTCACCGACCCGGGAGAAGCTGATTAGGTTTTTTAAACTGGTTGGCTTTCTGCTGATTTAGTTAGCTGAACTATTTCACTAAGAGACAGATGAGCACCACAGCACAAGGAGGAGGTGGGAACATGCGGTTAAGATTGGAAGGAGTTAAGGTTGGGCAGGGCCCTCTCAGTGGGAGTGAGCCATTAAATTTGCCTCGCTGCCTCATGAAACAATGTGATATATGTGCTGCAGCCTCAATACGGGCATAACAACAAACTGAGTAAGCCCAAAAAGGATGCATCATAAAGAAAATAAAAACTCAGAAATAAAAATTCTTTAACGGTAAGACTGATGAAAAGTGTGGAAATACAAAAAGGAACACGAAAGCAGACAAATCAGTGAAAAATAATGTTCGAGGAAAGATGAACAGAGATATATTAAAGACTTAGCACTTGAAACTGAAGCTCCTGCCATGGTAGGAAACCACAGATCTTGTTTACCAAGTTACAAAAATCCTGTGTGGCTAGTTTAAACAGGAAATGGGCTGATCAGAAGCAAAGATAGGGAAATGAGTACAACAGAGATAAAATAGATGGGCAAAGCATTTTAAAGAAGTCATCGGCAAAAACTGAACCCTACCTTGACATGAGATTCTGTGAGACAAGATGATGTGACTTCAAACAACAGGAGATTGCCACTGGCTCAGTAGTGATATCAGAAAAGCAAGTTGTAGTCCAGTAGGTAGCAGCAACAATGCAGTGAAAGACAATTTGATCATAGCAGAAATGCTAAGAGCCCACAATGTCACTGCAGAAGTAAAATTTTAACAGTTATTGAATAAAATCCGGGAAAAAAAACCCCAACTTTTGATGAGGGGGAACGTGGAGTTGTTAAAATATTTAAAAATGAGACTGGGAAAGTGTCTCCCTGCCCTGTGCTTGGGGCGGTCATTTGCAGCGGAATGCCACACAAGATGACACAGATGATGGATGCAGAATTGGAGGGGAACAGCCTCTGGACCCAGGCCCAGAAAACTGGATATTCACACATAAGAGCATCCTCAACGAACACGTGCAACGATAGGCTTTGCTCATCACCAGTTTCATTGATTTTTTTTTTTAAGGTTACTTGACAGCGGCCTCGGGAATGCCTTGTGGAACTACAGCACTCAGCTCGTCCTCCACCATCACAGCCTTGCAGAGAGGGATGGATGGCTGCACCTGGGAGGGCATCTAAGTAAGAGACTGGTTCACTTTGAACACTGGTGTAAAACAAGGGTACGCTTGCTGTTTTGCATTATCATACATAGCTACTGTGTAGGCAGCACAAGTAGCAGCATACCATGGGGTGGATTACACATATCTTGGAAGCGTAAATTGTGCTAGTAGCATTGTGTTACTGAGCCATAGACCTGAAAAAAGCTGTGAAGATACGTAACCTAGCAAAAAAAAGTAAGCCAAACAGGATTCAAAATCAGCTATCAAAGCAAACATCCCTGAAAGCTTAATACCAAGCATCAAAGTCATGTTAGAAAACACAAATTCTGGGAAAGTAGAACAGCTTGCCTGTCCTGTCCATATCCCACTCCTGAGTAATTAGGAAGGAACTGACAGCAAGAACAGGAGAGTCTTCCACCATTCACATTTATTTCAACATATGGAAATTCAAGATATTCTGTCCCAGAATGAAAACAAGATTTTTTACATTATTATTTACATGTAATTACAATGCTAAAATAGACTCTGGAAAGTAGAGACATCAAAGGTGCTAGAAAACTAGATGCCTTGAAAGAAAAAGTGCCTATGAAAAAGTGTGAACATGAGGCTCTATCCTGAGCGTAGAGCTGAACAGCCCACCAGCTCATCTTTCACCAGAGCCAGCAGGGCGCACGGGATGTATCTGGTGTGCGTTCTGTGAATGGCAGCCCCTAAGAGTCCCCCCAAAATGAAGACTCTCAAGTGGAGACCAGCGTGTCTGAAGAAGAGGACGTTTGTTAGAGATCTTCAGAAGACCCGCCTCACAGGAATGACGGTGATCAATCTCAACTGTGTCCACTAGAAACACCAATGAATGACGGAGAGGAACGGAAGACACTAGCTTCCACTGCATGCCCCAGTCTTGTTATAGGAAGAAGACAGTAAGAATAACCTAAGGGCTACTAGAAAATCAAACATATTCCCTGTAATTACTTTGTTTTCTCTGTGAAGCAAAACTTGCGTTAGCTAGCTTGTTTTATTAGCTGCTACCGGAGGTAATAGTGGTGAGCCTTACTGAAGGGGAGGAAAATAAAGCTCTTGCTCCAGAGGTGCAGAGTAGCGATGTCCAGACTAAAGCACTCTGCCAAATGCTTCAAGGATCCGGGGGCCTGTTGCTAAGGCGCTGCCGTGGGATTGCTGCAGTCGTGACAGACTGGGGAGACAGTCCATGCCAAGAAGAGCTGGCAGGTGTGGGACTCAGGTAGTCATGCCACAGTGGAAATTACATGATCCCTGATTAAAGGGTTTTTGCCTTTCATGTATCTTCAAAGGTATCTGGAGCCTACTGGCGTCATAAGCAAGGATGGCTTATTTTTTATTACCTAGACTGAATGAGGAATCTTTAATCAAACTGTGTTGCATTAGAGACAGTTCTGCTGTTTAACCGTAAATATTTGCGTGTGCAATCTGGTGTTGATCTGCAAGGTTACTGATATCTATAAAATAAGTAGTCCTTTTTTATTTGAGTGATCTACTGAGTTGTTCCAGGTTCACCTTGTTAAGTTTGGGCTGAGATCTGAGCGTGCTTTTTGAGGTGATGCTGTTGATGTAAGAGGGGACACAGACTCCTGTTGCATTGAATACATTCGGGACATAGCGTCTCTGCTAAAATTCCCAGCCATTTTCTTAGCCAAGTTTTAACACAAAACCATTATTTCTATGCTTTTTTAAAAAGTCAAACTCTGCAGTCTGTTCTCAGCTTTCTTCTACTCTTCTCATAAAATCAGACCCACACATAGCCCAGATTCCTCAATGGTATCTGGTGAAATTTTTCCACCTTCTTGTGCTATATATATTCCTATGTCCTGAGGAGCAGCATGTGTCTGTGTTTTGAGTACAGACTCCTGTTATTTTAGACATCTGCCTCCATAAAGGAGCATCAGTGTTTCTTACATGTATTCATAATGAGAATGTATTCACTGTTTTCACAGAGTTTTAACCTAATTTCCAAATGAGGTTGTTCTTGTTCTCCAAGTTAAACAACTAAATATATATATTTTTTTTTTAATTTGGGAGTCTGCCCACCAAAGCCTATATGTATTTATATGCATATAGCAGTTGAGGTAAAGAGCCTTATTCAGGAGAGGCTCTTAAATGTGTGCCTTCTTTTTAAGCACCTACCGAAGGTAAGTTTAGTGTGCATTTACACACTTTTCTGAATGGGGGTGCATTGAAGGACAGGCTTATTTTCTGGAATCAAAACCTTGACTGAAATGTCACTGCCTGGGTCACGTGCTGCCTGCAATGCTGACAGCAGCGAGGGGATATAAACCACAGCCTACACTTGCCTCACCAGTAATAGAAGTGTGCGTTGTACACATTGCACCTAATCATACCACAGTTCCTCGGTGAGGTCATGCTGTAAAGCATCCTGCCTTTATGCAGCGGAAGCATCAAGATGAAGGCCACGGGTCCCAGAACACAGCCGTGACGAAGCAATATCTACGTTAGGACATTCAATTTTGTTACATAATTAGAGCGTTCAATTAGAGACTGGAAGACATACTTACACAGCGTTAGAATATTCTCTGCTGTAAATGAGGTTGGGTTAATTCCCTAACAGGCCGTGCAGCGATAAGAGGTGGAGATAAGCCCCCAGCACTGACTGGGGACAAAATTAAACAAGTGGCACGCTTGCCTGCCCTGCCCTGCCCTGCCAGCTCCCACACCCTGGTCCTACAGCCACGACAGCCGGCTCCGCACCGAGAGCCCCCGCGGCAGAGAACAACGGGGCGACTTGCGCTCTTAGTTGTTATCTGCTACTAAATGATTTCTCTTTCGGCTTCCCGCTGCTGCTCTGCCCTTGCGCAGGCTATCGGCTGGGAGGAGCAGCCGCAAGCCTTAGGAACAGCTAAGACTCTTCAACAATTTCAGTCATTTTCTTGGATTAATATTGGATTAATTTCATCTCTGTGAAAACAATGACTTTTGATATGAGCCCTTGCCTCTCTAAGCTGATCTGGCAGGTTCAGCCATAGCTCACATAAGCTGGAACATTAAGGCTTGTTTCGAAGAGAGAATGTGAGCCAAGACACAAACATGGGCCCCTATTTTCCTTTGAAAAATATGATTAGCTTTTCATTTTCCTCTTAGGCAGCATTAGGCTACTCCCCTGAGTGAGCAAAGGGTCTTTTATATTTTATAGATACTTGGGGAAATTACCTTGGCATTATTGTTCCATAAGTCACTCTCAAAATGTTCTAGATACCACGCAGAGATGGAAAGACAGTCTGTGACCAGAACGCACAGCCTAGAAACAACGGTGATTAAATGCGAGGGCAGCAGGCACAATGTACAGACCAGATAAATCAGGATGACTGCATAGCTGCATTCTTGTTTTTCCACTGTACTAACTCGCAGAGAGCACAAAATAAGCCTGTGTAGCCAAGACATATGAAAAAAGACATACTGGAAGAAATATTTATGTTGTATTAGCATATTCTCTGCTGTAAATGAGTTTGGGCTAATTACTTATCAGGCCACACAGGGATAAGAGGGGGAGATAAGATCCTAATATCACATTAGGAAAAATTAATTAAACAGAATAAACATAATTTATTTGCTTCTGCTATTTCCTATTTCAATTGCTTGACTTAGCAATCTCGGTAATGTTCTTTAACAAATTCTTTACTTATTTTCTTAAACAGAAATAAAGAGAGTAAAATGAAAACAAGCTGGAAAGAGATGAGTTCCATCACGATACCTCATTTTCCTCAGCAGAATGAGAACTGCACAATTAGCACAGGTTTCTGCTACTTGAGCTAATGGAGTGCCACTACCAGCCACGGGTTGTCATCCTCTGAGTAAAACACTCCCAGAAGAGGATTGCTGATGGGCACTGGTGAGAAACATGAACCGAGGGTTTGCTTCTCGGCTGGGGTGACAAGTAGTCGGGTAGATGTATACTCCAGATGTAAACTAACCTGCCGCATCTCCTCCAGCCTCTCCCCATCCTTGTCCTTTGCCTTCCCCGCTTCATCCCAGACCTGGTGTCTTCATACAGCAAGTCACAGTGGATCCCAGCTCCTGCTCTCCCAATCTGATTAGCTCTTTGCTCACTCCCAGTATGACGTTCTTTGCTCCCAGTCTACTTGGCTGGGCTGCCCTAACTCCCCAATCCCTCCTCCCGACCCCGTTTTTCATCTAGCACAGGTCAGGGATCCAGTATATCTGTCTGAGATTTTCTCCATGGTGCATTTGAACAATTCCGTCCTCTGTACTCCTGATTCAAACAACAAGGCTGCTGGGACCGGAGGGAGGCAGACCCCCTGCCTTCCGTTCGGGTCCTAGACCTCTTACGGCTCACAGCAGCAGATGCCTATCCGTAGCAAATGAGACCTTTAGCAAAGTTTGCTGTTAAAACCAATGTCATCTTTATTAAACGTGCACCATGACTTTTCATACACTTACTTCATGAGGATAAAACCAGCACGTCCCTGACACAAATCTTCTATCAGATTTTCAGTCCTTGCACCAAACTTGTGAGATTGTAGGCTTTGTCACAGAAGACACCAGAATTTGTAAGTGCAGCACATTTTCCTCTACAGCCTGTCAGACATGTCAGACATGTCTGAATTGTTTTACACGAGTTCCCCTTGAGAATGTACGTCAAGTAAGAAGTCTTGAATTATACAATTTCATACTGTTTAGATAGGACGACAGAGCTGATACATTTAATCTTATAAAAAGCATTCTAATATCTTTAATGACCACTATACAGACTTCAATTCCTTACAGACGATAAGAAATGTCCTTGCAAACAAGAAAAATCAGATCCTGCCGTGCCAAGGCCTATGCTCTAAATAGTTCAAGGTGACCAGTGTACAGCTCAGCCTGTTACATAAAATAATTTGCAAAGGTCAGTAAAAATTAAAGACAAAATGACAGTATTTTCAAGAAAAAAAGACTCAGTGATAAGCCCCAAGGACTATGCTTGAAATCATGTCCAGTAAAGAAGAAAAGTATGAGACTAGATTTAGTGGGACAAAAGTGACAGACTCTAGAGTAAGACTAGCTGATGAGCAAAATCGTGAGTGGATGGGCTATTCCGCCTCGCTGGTGCCCCTAACCTGGGGAGTCAGCTGCAAGGATGCTTAATTTGACCCAAACTGCAGGAAAATAGGTGGACGGCAGGAGCACAGCCCAGCATAGTTGCAGTCGTTTGCCCCATCCCCTGCAGCCAGTCCACCACAGCTCCTTTGCACTGGGCATTTACTATCAACAGGAGAGGTGTACAGGCAGGATTGGGCCAGGAGGAGGAATCCAGGTGGCCTCACACCTCCACTTGCATTGGCTAAATCCTGAACAACACCTGGAATGAGACTGTCATAGCCCCCTGGCTTGTGCTTTTCCTTCCCTCCCTTGTTCCTTCCTTTTTCACGTGTGTTTCCCTTTGTTTTCTGTTTAAGAAGAGTCTGCCTGAGATGTTAAAGCTATGTCCTTTGGAGAGCTGCCGCGATGCTGTTAACAGCCAGCTTCCAAAAAGCTGTGTTAGAGACAGCAGGGCACCGCTGCAATTTCCGTGTTTCCGTGTGACCAACAGACAATATGCTGCGCTGGAGTTTTTCTAGCAATGAACTTGCCGTTCAGAGCCAACACCAGAGTGAGAGGCCGAGCTCCCTTCCCCTGCAGCTCTTGCGCCTTCTTTGTCCCTTCTTCCTGCTGCCTGCCTCTCCAGGGAAGGACTGGGCTCTGACAACAGCTCCTGTAGCACTTCCAGCCCGTCTCAGTGAACTGAATAACTCTCTTTTCTAAAATAAAAACAACACTAAATTGTCTGTCTTACTATCTCTTTAAGCCTGTTAAACAATGGTGTTTTCCTCATACAGACCCTTAACAGCAAATGGAAATTGGAGATTTTTAAAATGAAAGCCTTACTTTTCTGCATTCCAAATATTTTTATTCTTTTTTCCCCTTCTTTTTTCTATCTTTAATAAAGGGTTTAAAAGATTCAGGGTGGTTCATTTTGCCACAAGAATAAACAAGCTAAGATTTATGCATTTGAAACCTCAAACCCTATCCCAAAACATGTTTAGCAATATAGTTTTGTTACAGTGACACAGTACCTTTAATACATTTGACCCTCTGGGTCTGTTTATTCTACTGAAATTTGACTCAGCAAAGTTAAATCCCCTTATATCATTCTGCAAGACAACTCATTTTATGTCTGGATACAAACCAATTCACCTCCTAAGCCGCATAATCAACTCCCGCCCTAACACGCCAGTTAGCACTAGTGCAGCAGAATGGAAAAAGAAAATTGTGATGGCTTTATAGAAATGCACTTAATTTCTACGGGATGCTCGGTGAGTATCAGAACAATAGACGGTGTATTAACTACTATGTCTACCGACATTCTTTTTCCTTGGCTTAGGTAATGTTTTTATGTAAGGGGACGGCAGCCTGCTCTCGTTGTCCTCTCATTCAAAATTCTTGAATGGCTACTATGAAGTAACCCTTTTTTTAGCTTGTTTTTACTTGATATTTGAGAAACTGTTCTGGAATGACAAGCTCTGGAACAAAATCTAAAAGATAGGATATTTTCCGTGTTCAAAAGGTTTCTCCATATGCTTGCAAATAAAAATTACGGAAGCATCTTATTCTCCAATTACTCCATATTCTCCAATCAACATGGTTTACTCTTCCCTCTTGCTGTATACTCTTGTGTGCAGATTTTGGTGTGTCTTTGTTTTATTTTTTATGTTTATATATGTTTATTAACAAGCAAAACAGAGAAATCAGCTGTTTAAGGATGTGCTGTAGTGAACCGCTATAGGAAAATGATATTTATTTCCATGCTCAGGCTACGGAAGGCTAGCTGAGGGATACCTCTTTTCACCTCAACATTGTAAGTCCATTGGAAAAGAATTAAAGTTTGGTGAAATAAGTCTTTTCTAGTCATTTTTTTCCTTCTTCTTCCCCATTTTGTGTTAAACATTAGAATCTGGGCAAGACAGCCCATTACCTTAAGCCATAAACGAGTTCTTTCCCTGTTTCAGCGAAATCTGCTTGATATGTGTCCAACCCTTTTGATCTCCAGGCTGCTGGTCTGGCCAAACAGACTGAGATGTTTCCACCTGGGCTATTATTTTCTTTTCCTCTTCTCCCCGTTGATCTAAACCACGCTGCCCATGCAAGCCGGGAGGAAGGACACACTGCAGTGCCCGTGGCTGAGCAGGTTACAGAGAGCGCCCAAAAGCTCTCAGCATTCTCAGGTTCCAACCCAGCAGCGCTTACGGTACCCAAAGCACGGCTGCGCATCTGCCTCGTTGCCCTCACGCTGCCCGATTACAGCATTTCCAGGCTTCGCCGAGCTGGCGATGGCCGCAGGACTGCAGCCCGAAGAGGGAAAGACTGAAATACTGCTTTTATCGAGACCGACTTATCAGAGGTAATCGTTAGTTCCTTGTAAGTCTGAATCACTCAATTTTTAGCGGCTTGCAATATCACTAACAGAGTTTCTTTTTTTCCTCTACCTTGTTGAAGCGGAAGAGGCCCTTCCCTTTTATTTGAAACACTGTTTTTCTTCAGCTCCCTATATTTCCTCTGAAAGTCCTTAGGTGTTTTTCTTATTATAACCCTGTGCCTTGGCTACAGCGCATTACAGGTAATCGTATAAGAAGAGTGCGGTATATCTGATAGGACTCCTGCATGACTCTGACCTGACACGATGGCGTGGTAACGCTGCCGGGACGTGACTGCTATATTGCAGTCAGCACGGAGCTGGCGCAGCGCTGGCGGGAAAGCGTAAGGGCTGCAACAGAAATGCAGCAAAATTGGGAAGGCGGCAGTCAAGTGTTGCAAAATGTGAGCAAAGGAATGGAAAGACTGAAATGGAAGGGGATATTAACTGTAAATACATTCAGGAAAAAAATACTGGAGGGTGAAGACTACTGTCTGCAGATACTGGAAATGCAGATATTGACAATAAGAAGAGAAGGATTTTTTTTTTCTTTTTTTTTTTTTGATAGAGAAGAATGTGCATAGGACAAATTAGGTAGGACAATGAAAGAAAAACATTAACTAATGCATCCAAAACTGTGAATAATGTTGGACTGTGGCATCACATTCCAGTGGCAAGAGTGGGAATCGTTAACTTGAGCTACGTAGCGTTTGTATCTTGCCAAATCTGTAGAAAATTATGGAACGGAAAAATTCTGCACTGGCCTACTGGATAACCATAAATAATTTAAAGCAAATTCTATCTTGTCTTCTACAATTCAGTGGACAACTGACTATGCTGTTATGTAGTTTTATCATAGCTATCTCCTTTTAGCAGAATATGCTGTTTCTTTTAAGCTAATGTACTTTTTTTTAACCACTCCTATTTTGATTGTTTAATTTTCTCAAGGGAAAAAGTTGTAATGTTCATCACTTGATACTGATACTATTCAGGTCCATTTTTACATTAAACCTTCTCAGTTTGTCACTCACCTGTGACTAATCAAATAAAAGCTAAGAAATGAAATTACGCATTTTGTGAAGGAGAACTAACATTTCAGTCACTGCGAAACTTGAGTAGGGACCCTAGGACAGATCGCCAGGAAGACCAACTTGGTCTACTTCTAGCTACTTCAGTGGAGTTATGCTGAACCGTATTTGCTGATAATCTGAATCTTGGGCATCCTTGTTACGTTCTTTGTAATACAATATAGTCTCAGTAAGAGTAATAACTTGGAATAACTTTGGTTTGCTCCATATATGAAATGAAAATTATGTCATTAGCTGTGAGTTGTGTCCCAAGATGGAGCAAAATGCACCCAGTCATTACTTGAGACCAACAAAAAATTTGCAATACTCTGGCTTTAATCTTCTAGTGAATGGCAATAATGGCAAATTAGAAATTACTTCTCAGTTCCAACTTCATTTGAACATTTAGGATATCTGCCTGCTGCACATTTTATGTGACTTCCAATTACAACAATATGTGAGACATCTCAGTCTTTGAGGTCCCTCACAACATGCCCGTGGGACAGGAAAATGCTATTTTTGTGCAAATGCAAACAGAACTATAGACTTACTAATTTGCCCAGGGAAGTATGTGATATATTAAAAAAAAAAGTCAATCCAGTTGTCTTTAATCTCAGAGTACGTCTCTAATGGATGAACCATCACCCTTGATCCTAGCCGAAAAGTCAAATGACACCTTCAAAAAATACATTAAAATTCACGATACTGTAGATTACTAAGATATTCCTTTGGGGTACAGCTTGTTTGAAAAGAAGTAAAAGAAATAAATTAGGCATGCAGTTAGTTACATGTTGCCCACAGTTCTACAGAGTTGTGAAGAAAACAAATCTGGAGTCCTGCATTGCACAACTTCATAATGCTGCAGTTAGATTTTCCCTTGTATTTACAGACGGGTTTATTTTAAAATCTATTCCAGCATTGGAAAATCATAAATATGCAGCTCCACAGATCTGGAGGTCAGATTTCTGTGACTGTAATACATAGCTTCTGCTTACGAAGCTCTCCAATTTAGGGTCAAACTCTGCTTGCTTTACTCACGTTTGATTTAGGATGGAAATACACATCTGTGTGAAGGAGCAGGTTTTGTCACAGTATTATATGGCTGCACAGTGCTGACACTGCTCCAAACACAAACAAAAATATGTACTAAGGTACTAATCTAAGAGGGGTAGAATATGACAGCGTTTGGTAGGAACGTTTCTAAGCGGTGTAACAGCGCTTGCATGGTTTCATAGGAAATATAGCTGAATCCTGATATGTGGCTGGTTTTCTCTCCTTACCAGTGTTTCTGAAGGTTCACACCAATGCAGTCAAAGCCTCATTTTGACTCCTCTATTAATATTATGAGTTTTAGTCAACAGATACAAAAGCTGGTATCAGTCTTAACCTTTTAAATTTTGCCTGTATGCCAGCACGCAGCATTTTGGATTACGCAAACCTCCGGTTCTACTCTTTGCTACACCGGTGTAAAGGAGCAGAAAGTGAAATTGTTAGCATGTAAACTTTCCCTTCAGATCTGCCAGAGGGACGCAGAATGGCCTGCCCTGAAGTCACACTACACCCTCAATCGATAGTCATTCATCGATCCATGCGAACCACAGGCCTCTGATCTTATGGCTAATCCTTCTTTACCCAGTTGGTACTGAAGGAGTTGGTTGGGGAACTGCAGGGTCCCTCCAGCAATTGCCACCCTGTTGGGGTATTTAGTAACAGAGAGACTGGATGGAACCAACAACCACAGGTGTGCATCTCAGCTCGTAATAATTAGAGGAATATTTCTGTCACCTTATGTATTCTTTTTTTTAGTTTGTAAAATACTGTTTCTGATCATAAATGTAATTACAAATCACCCCTTTATTGTAAGGCAAGAGGAGAGTATGCCCAGGAAGCTGAAACACAGGCATCAGGGTATCGTCAATGCTCTATAACTCTGTTGTGATGGGACAGTAGAGTTGCCACTGGCACAGTCATTGACTTTTAAAGAGTTTTTTTCCAGCAGTCAACAGAAAGATGATAACCCCCCCGCCCCGCCAAAAAACTGGAACACAAAACATGTCTTATTTGTCATTTAGCAGTGCTATGTTCTTGTAGGCCATGACTGAACATTTGAGCAGCTACGGTGGCATCAGTTTATCACTGGCACTGTTGCCAAAAGAGTTGTATGTCAAATTGTAAACCCAGGAGGGAATTTCTCTGCAGCTGGAAATTGCATGTGGAAAAGCAAAGGCAAAATGAATCTTGCCTGTCTCCCACCCTTGTCCCCCAGACGCTAACCAAACACACAGACTGTGAGTAGGAAGCGCTTTAGATGTTCAGTATTTGCCTAGATCCATAAATGCCTTGTGCTAATTGAGAGTAAAATGTGTGGGGTTTAGATATTGTCTAGCTAAAGTTCATATATATGTAATCTATTCCCTCTAATTTCATTATCATATAATCCCCTAGGAATTAATACCGTAAATAGTGACAACAGGATGAAATAATTGGAGAGAGGCTTGGGATAGCTCACCCCTTAAGTCTTGGGGCTTAAACAAGTCAGAGTGCCGTGTCTCCCACCGCAAAGAAGGCTTGCAGAGCCAAGAGGCCAGGTGAGAGCCTTCAACTTTGTGTGCAACAGCCTTGACGTCTGTCCCCACACAGATGGCCAGAGGGCTCGGGAGGTGTTATTCCAGGTAACGCAGTCCTGTTTCTAGCCACCGTGGCTTTTAGCCAGGACTGTGACTTGTTTATCCTCTATTTCATTGTCCCAGCCTCTATTCAGGGCTGTTCAGAGAAGTTGCATAATAGAATAGATGAGTTGGTTTGGCTCCAGCTGGTCCTGGTGCCTGTTGTCCACTGTGGGTTCGGTGTAGCTGTGTGGACGAGACTTGGGACACAATGTGAGGGCAACTCTAAATAGCTTAGAGGTTTTTTAAGAGGTGAACATTTTATTTCCTAGCTAATTGCTACTGCAAATAAAATTTTCAGTAACCAATATAAGGCTAGTTATATCTTTCTGCTAGGAAATTTGTAGCATGCTCTTCTGGCTTGAACTGATGGATTCTGAATTTTCTAATAAGCTTTGCTTCATTGAAAACCAACTCTGTAAAAGCAGCAACATGCAAAAGCAAACCAACCCTTCTTATTTTCCCTGTATGTGTATTCAGAATCCTATCTCCAAACAACCTTAGAGAAAGTTTTCGTTGCTATTTTTTTTCTTGTTAGTTCAGCATAGCCAACAGTAAAGGCCTTGTTTACATTAAGCAAATGTGCAATGATGCAGCAAAATCAATTTAGTCACACTGATGCAAATCCCTCATACAGATGTAATGCCTGTGTGCGAAGTAGGGCATTTCTGAATATACACAATATTTAAAATGAAGTGAAAGAGAGAGATTCTATTCTTCCCAGCTGACTCCTTAATACGATTCATATAGATGCCCCTGAAAGCCTAAGTTGAAAGAAAGGGACTTTCTGGTCAAAAACAAGGGTTCATCAGGAGTACTGTTGATCGTGAAGGAATATCATGACCTTTAGATTGCAAGTTGCAGTAGCTTAAAAGCTAGATTAATACTTTAAAAAACACCCTTTAAACTGAGCATATTTGACCTTAAAATAATTGGGAAAATAAATATGTGATTGCATAACTCCATTTTATGGTTACTTTTCAGAACAGAAGTGAAAATGAATGTATTTTTGGTCCCGGGCTGTTCTTAGTAATTTAATGTGATCTGTTGTCAACACGAGGGAAAACAAACCTCTGACACTCAATAAGACTAAGAAGAGAACAAAATGTACCTTACCGTGGGTATTCAGCCAAAGATCTATGGGCAAAAAATGGCACAGCCTGTGAAGGCGTTAGTGAAAACCAGGTGGGGTCAGCAAGTGAGGTGACAGTAGGAATACCAGTAATGAGGTAATGACCATTTTCCTTAGCAGTCTGCAGAGGTTTGGGGATTTTTTTTTTTTTTTTTTTTTTAGTTTTGTTTTTTTTTTTTAACACAAATGCTTTGGAAAATTGTGAAGGTAGGAGTAAAAGTTCTGGTAGTTTGGCAAATGTCTTTTAGCTGTTTTTTGGGGGGAAAAAAAAAAGATTCCAAATACTTTATGTTGCAGTACAACATTTATTTAACATAGTAATAAATGGAAGACCAAAATCCAAACAAAATATTTTTATTGAAAATGTAGTTTTTAATCAAATCCAGACTACATCTCAAAAGCTTTTCTTTACAAAGTATTTTAAATCTGGGGAAACTTTTTCTTAATCAGAATGGAAACACATTCTGAAACCTGGGAATTTTTTGTTGAAGGAAATTTTGATTCTCCTGACAGCTAACGACTCACACTAGGGAAGTGAAAAAAAGATGTCATATGGGGCTTTCTTTCCATGTGCATTCACCTACTACCATCGCAACTGATGCTGAAAGTGACTGCTAAAGCAACATTTTTTTCCTCCCCCACCCTCCCTAAAAAAGAAAAAGCAGTTTAGGAAGTCCCTTTGCAGGAACAAAGTCGGGGCAGAAGCTCGTCCTGGTGGGTTACAGTCTCCCAACGGAGCCAGGTGCCTTGAGAAACACTGTTCTGTAGGTCCAAATTCTCTTTAGACCTTCCCAGAAACATACATTAACAGGAGTTTGCAATGCTTCATTTTTTTCTAACAGCAGCACTAACGCTAGCAAGAACCCAAGTAGGAAACCCTCGTCAGATGAAGAGACGGGGGCAAGGGAAGTGCTTAGGCAGGTAGGGAGCTAAGCACTCAATTATTACTGAATTTCAAATCCACAGGCGCTACGGCTATACCCCCTACTTTATAATTCCTGAGATTACTGAGATTTATCAACAGAAGCTGTGGCCCCCACTGGATAATTCCCGAGTTCCTTGAAACAAGTCTAATACCCAACAGGGTTACTTCTGCTGCTGCAGAAAGCTATTTCTGGTCTTTTACATGTCAGAAAAGAAACTGGATGTGACGGATTTGGAGCTGCCCTGTGATAATTTAGGAATATGGTCTGTTGGCCTGATTATCTGGATGAATATCTGAGTTTAACTCATCAGTGGTTGGCTTCCAGTTGCACTCTTAAATCACCGCTGGGCCGGTCTGTATTTGCAACCCCGGGATGCCCCACTTCCATTGAGGCCGCACAGCCAGGGAGCACGGGGACTTGGAAGGGGGAAGAGATTCAGTTTTGAACCACAGCATCTCTGCACGGGCAGTCCTAGCATCCTGCTCATCCTGGGAGAGACGCAGGACTCCAAAGGTCCACTGGAGATTACAGATGGGACCTTTAACTGTTTGATAAAACAACCGGATAGAGCATTGTTAGGGGACATTAACTGGGATGTGTTCATGTTTAGCCATGCTGATTCCATGTGTTTGTGGAATTTTCCATGGAAGTGACGGCTAACTCTAAAAGACACATTTTGGAAGAAAAAGAGTTTGTGAATACCACAATCATTTTCAGCAGGTTTTATCTAACACTGGGCGTTCAGAACTGGCACGTTGCCTCTCCCCTTAGGCAAGCCCCTTTTCCATGAAAGGGAACCTAATGGGATGACCCCAGGGTTAATTTACAAAGGCACAGTGACTTCTCTGAACATGAAACTACTGGGAAGCTGTGCAGTGGTGTTGTTATTCCACAGTTTACAGTGGAGGCACGTTGGGTGGAGCACTGGAAACATTACAAGGCGGCTGGCCCACTCCAGGGTGTTGGACCCAGCCTCATCTGTGGTGAACTTCCAGCTGGGACCAAGCTGGTCAAGTGAATCTCTTCTCGATTGTGAAAGAAGAGTGCCAGTGGTTATTTGCCAGGTGCTGAAGAAATATTTGACTTGGATAAACAGCATATATAATAGGACATAAAGAAGGTTTCTAAAAACACCATCCCTCACTTTGGAAGAAAAGATTTTTTGTGCGTGTGTATATGTTGGGTGAGTGAAGCATAGAAAACAGAAAGTTGAAAATCCTAAGAAAATTGCCTGAACCAGGTTTCTCTCACTCTCTCCTGGCTGAGAGGACAAGTAGGTAGTTTACTATAGCTTTACGGGTTCTTAATTGTGGAGTTCAAAAAGGCAGTCTACAGGCCTAAGCCATGTTCTAGATTAATGCCTAATTCAGCCATCATAGCTAGGGAGGCACTATTTTCATTCACTGCTTATTCCAGCTGTTCTGGTATGTAAAGTTGTCCTTCTTCACCGTTTCTGGAAAGGTTAATACATTACATCTCCCTAACTGTGAATTTCTAATGCACGCATCTTGCCCCCAGTGAATATCTTTCACATTTTATGGATTTCACTCAACAGCAAACCCAACCATATATTAAGACATCCATGTTTTCAAGAGAAGCCAGACTAGAAAATGCTGTATATTCCAGGGCAGATCCTCCCAGTGACTGCTGCATGTTGCTGGTAGTGGAGTCTAGCCAAAAAGCTGCTATATCCACCTCTTGGATGACCACACTGGCAAAAGCATTTTTTAATGATACAGACGGAGCGCTGAGTCTCCTCTGCCACTTCCTTCACTGTTGCCACATAAAGGATTAAACTGAGCTGTCCGGATCACACTGCAAGCCCCATGGCTTTATTTTGGTCTACAAAAAAACTTTGGAAAGAGACTGTTTAGCGTCACATGGCTGGCTGAGAAGGAGGAAACGTCCATGCCAATGGTTAGGGGTAATCTGGGAAGGGTTGCGTTTTGTAAGCCCAAGTGACTGACTACTAGAAAATCTAGAAATACAGGGAGGACACAAACTGACCAGAGACAAAAGGAAGAAATCAGAGCCAGCAAGTAAATTCTGAGTGCAAGGAGTTCCTAGTTACGAGCCCTCCCTAGGGAAGTTCTGCTGGGTAGTTGGCAGCCATTTCCTTCTGCAGCTGAAGTTTCTGAACGGTAACTTTTTGTGGAGTATGTTGCAGGAATCTAGATTACAATGGCAAAGGTCTAGATTGTGGTCACAAATTGTATGTCTAAACAGAGGGCAAAATGCTGGAGGAATAATACTGCTTCTGGAATTTGCTTTAATTGGGATGTCCAGAAGAAGCAGAGGATTTAATAAAACTCACGTATTGTGAACAGAAGTAACAAGTAGCATAGCAAGCTCTTACGCTCTTCTGTGAGCGTGGAAGAGGGAAGGAGAGATGAAGTAATCTCAGCTTCTGGTTGTTTCCTGCATCTAGTTAACATGATTTCCATGCTTTCTAAGCTGACTCTATCCGCTTGTCACCATCTTCATTTTTTTCTCCATTGGTTTGTCTCATCCCAGTGAAACACTGAAGAACCTGACAAGTCATAGCCTGCTTCTGACAGAAACTAGATAAACCCAACAGCTGTCTTCAGACTGAAGACAGTACAGCACATATTGCCCCACAGTGGGTTTGTCTGCATCAACTTTTACAAGCAGCCCCAAGACAGCTCTGCCTGGGGTCCCTGTTGGCCAGGCGCAGTGTAGCTGTGGTCCAAAAGCAGTGCACCCAGGTGAGTATAATGGGGTGCAGCATCGTTCATTAATTGTTTCCACATTTTGTCTGAGCAATGCGGTTACACTTAAAAGCTTTTTCAGTCACTCTTGTCTTCCTATACTGCAATGGCTGGTTACCTTGGGATGGTTATTTCTGTTTTTCCCTAACGCTTTTTGCTTCTGTCCTGGGTACTCATAATACGATGACACCGCTAACAGGAAGGAGAGCAGGGCTCTACATTCAAATTCAAATCATACAAGTTCAAACATTTATTTTAAATCAGATGCTGTTCAGATGCCATGGGACTAGATTTTACAGCACAGTTCGTGTGAGCTTTGCAAACATCCCAAGCAAACAAACTTTGCAGAAAACATAATCGTATCATTTTACTAATCTCTGGGATACTGGCTCATGGAGATCATCATTTCCAACAAAGTGTCTGCTCAGATCCTTTGCCAAGTGATCTTCGTACCGTTTGATAATATCTTTATTTTCCTGTGTTGACACCTATTGGAGAAACAGCTTATACTAATTACAGAAACCATCTAGTTTGAGGATCTTATGACTTGCTATTGTCCCTCACAAATATATTATTCATTGACTTTCCAGTCATGTTTGCTATTAAAACTAGTCAAACATACTTCACTTATCGCCTGCTTCCCAACAGACCCATTCTAACGGCATTTTTCATACTTTTTCACCTTATAGAACCTGTACCATCATCCTTAGCTTTAATTCCCAAACCTGTTTCATCATTAACACATGCTCTCAGCATGTTGGCTTCCGTCACAAGGAATTGTTAGAACATCATTGTAGGGTGTTGGATAGCCAAGTCGGTGTGTGTGGGATCAGAGAAAGAGGATGACAGGGCTCTACTGTTGACTCACTTGTTGAGTCTCAGCAAAGGGAGAGAGGCAGCTGGACTGGGAGGCAGAAGGTGTGCTTCAGGAAACTGCTTCTGGTGACTTTTTTTCCCTATGCGTTGGCAGGTCAAGAGTTGAGAAGGTATGGTTTGTCCCCTCTGTTGATATTCTTAAGCAGGGAATGACATTTATCTCTTAACAGTTCCTCATTGTAAAGCGAAATCTGCTCCCCCCCCCAACCTGTAGTATTGTTCTGCTGTTATCATGGTAAATTATGGATGTAAGACATGCTGAATCATGACAATGCTCCTGTATGCAGTTGTTCTATGCACTGAAGAAATTTGTCTTTTGTCATGTAAGGCTTTTTTATGCTCCCATTTATTACGGGTCCAATGTTAGGGTCTTGATGGGATTGCAAGGAAGCGGAAAGTGCGCTGGCTGCTCCAGGATTTTAAGCGCAGACATCTGGAACGCTCTGAAGAGCTTGGATCAGTTTACGATTGACTTGTGACCAATGCGTAAGCAGTGCTTCATGCCTGCACGTATACTTAAGTTAAAGAATTTGTTTCAATAAAATGTTGCGTCCAAACCAGAATTGTACTTTTCCATCTTACTTTTTTATCAATCGCCAATTAGCTTCAGTCCGGTAACGTGCCTGCGCATGGCAGCATAGGCGTGATCCGCCAAACCACATGCAGGCCAAAATTCACAGGCACCCACACGCCAAGCAGGGGAGAAGGACAACCTCTGTAATGACCCCTCAAAGGGGCAAAGGCCTCTCGCCCAGCCAGCACCAGGCTGCCCACGCGCTGCTGGCTGCGGGCCCGGCCTTCCACCCAGAGGAGAGGCAGCCATTTGGGCAGGGGCTGAGAGGACCAGGGGCTCCAGCGGGGCCCGTGGGAAGCCTTTAACGCAGCATGTACGGGCTGGTGGGGCGCAGGGCCCCGGGGAGGTGGCGGGTGCGTGCCGGCAGGTGACCAGCGCCACGGCCACCGGCGACGCTGCCGCCTCAGGGGCAATGGTGCGACGTGTCCCGGCAGCCGCCTGCGGGGCGGGGCTTCTCGGGGGCGGGGCCTCTCAGGGCGGGGCTTCCTCCGGCGGTCGGGCTGGTTCCTGTGGGGGCGGGAGAAGCGCTCGCCGCACGTAGGCGGCGGGGGGCGTGGCCGCGAAGGGGGAGCGGCGCGGCGAGGCGGGGCGGGGCACCGGGGCCGGGACGGCGGGCGGGGCGGGGCGGGCGGCGCGGCGGGGGGAGGGGCGGGGCGCAGCGTGGCGAGGGGCGGGGCGCGGGCGGCCGTTGGCCGTGTCGCGCGGCGGGGCAGGCTCCTCCCGGGGCAGGCACACAAACACCGCGGGCTGCGCGGGGCGGGGGTCGGCGCGGCGGCGGCAGCGGGGCCGCCCCGCCTCCCTCCGGCGCTCCGGCGGCGGCCGTCGCAGGACAATGGAAGAGGCGGCAGCGGCGGTAGTAGCGGCGGCGGGGGCGCCCTGCCCGGCGGATCGAACGGGGGCGGTGGCGCTGAGCGGGGAGAACGAGGCCGAGAGCCGGCAGGGCCCGGCGGAGCGCGGCGGGGAGGTGGCCCCGCTCAACCTGTTGGACACTTGCGGCGTGTGCGGGCAGCCCATCCAGAGCCGGCGGCCCAAGCTGCTGCCCTGCCTCCACTCGGTCTGCCTCCGCTGCCTGCCGCAGCCCGACCGCTACCTCATGCTGCCCCCCGCCATCCCCTCCTCGGCCGCCGGCACCCCCAAGGAGCCGCAGCCGCCGGCGCCCCCCTCCTCGCCCGTCTCTTCGCCGGCCTCACCCCTGCACTGCACACCCGGTAAGTGGCCCTTCTGAGGCCGACCCCTTCCCTCCGCCTGGCCCACGGCCCCCGTGGTTGGGGGTGCTGCCCCCTCCACCCCGTGCTCCCCTCCCCTTCCCTCCGGAGGCCTCTGTATCGCGACAGACGTGGGGGGCAGGGAGCTGTCGCGACGGGAACTTGGGAAGCACCGGGTGCCGTGGGCGGGGTGCAGGTGCCCGGCCGCGGGGCTGCCGGGGGCACGGACCTGTCAGGGCGGGCTGGGGCTGGGGCGGGCTGTGCTCGCTGCTTGCCAGCGCCGAGGCTGGCGGGGGGATTGTGGTGGGGTTTTTTTGTAATTATTTTTTTTTTTTTTTAAATTTCCCACCTCGGAAGGGAAGGCAGTAATTTTACTTTCCCAGGACCTCCCTGTGTGGATAGAGAGGAGCGGCGGAAGCCGTCCCCCTCCTGCCCCCGCCGGGCCGCGGGTGCGGGGCCGGGCCCGCCCCGGGGGCCGCGGCCGGCCTGAGCAGCCTCCCTCGGTGGGCGCCGGGGGGGGGGGGGGGCCGGACACGGCTTTGCGCCCAGAAGGGCTTGCTTTTGCCTCTTGCCGGGAGAAACCCTTAGTGCGGGGTGACAGGAAGGCAGAAAAAGGTAGCGAGAAAGGAGACTCCTTCGAGTGGTGTTTCTGGGCTGGGAGCTGGGAGCTCGCCCGGCAGGCAGCCCCGCAGGTGCCCTCCTCGTCGGCCGGGGAGGGTCCCCGCGGCGGGGCGGTGACAAGTGCGGGCGAGCAATAACACTTGTCCACGTGATGGGCGGCCCGGATGGATCCGGCACTGCCTTCATTTAAAACTTACTTGCCTAATTGTCGCGCTGAAGGGAGAACGCCGCGAGGAAGTTTTGGTAAGCTCCTGTACTCACGGAGTAGCTTGTGTCAACGTGTTTAGAAAAAAATACATCTTGCTGTAGAAGATGTGCAATAAACTACAATCTGAAAGTACTTTCCTAATGTTTTTCTTTTTTTCTTAGCCCTCTTCGGTCTAGTGGGTTGCTTTATTTTGTTGAAGGCAACTTCACCTTAGAAAAAGGTGCAAACAAGCATCCTCTAGTGGAAATGGGTGAAGGTCCTGGATAAACTTGAATAGAAAAGAGGAAGTGTGATGGAAATTGAGCTTCTCTGTAGGTATTAGTGGAGGTTGTGCTTATTGGGATGTGTAGTGGGGGCTCAACTGAAAAGTTCTACACGCAGAAAAAAGTAGTAACTCCAGATTAGCCATTCTTAATCAAGTGTTGGCCATTGTCCTTTAAGTGCATTTAGGAAAGCTTTGTCATCCCACCAGCAGTTCTGACCAGAACGCTTACAACTTGAATATGCAAAATGTTTGCAGCACTTCCTAAAGGAACGCCCTCTTGAGAGAAAGGAGTATTTGGGACAATTGGAGAGACAGCCTTGCTTCAGAATATCTGAGAAAGTCCTGAGTATGTCATTAACAGGATATACTGAGCCTCTTCATCTATGTGAATGTCTGTGTTAGTGTATTCATTCAGTCTTTAATTTTGGCATGCAATTTATGTAGTAAAAGGCAGTAGTCAGACTGCATAGTCAGAAGTTCCAGAGTGGGAAAATCTGTGAGACCCAAAGCCAGTATATTTAAGCTTGGTTGATCCAGGAGACGTTATTGTTCGTATGTCTACAAGTAGAACTGTGAAATTCTGCATGGGAGGAACAGAAAAAGCACAAGCTTTGGTGTATGATGAGATATTTCAAGATGAGATACTTGAAAATGAGAAAGAGGGCAGAGATGCAGCTAGCTCAGGGGTTGCAACATAGGCTGAGAGACAATATAATCATCTTATGAGTTTTGAGGTCATGAACAGCATAGCTCAATTCCCAGATGTTCCACTTAAATATAGCAGAAATAGGGGTCTGTAGTTGAGCAAGAAATGAGATGCATCATAAGAATGAAAAGATTAGTGCTATTCAAACATCTACTTGAGAGGACAAGAGATAGATGAAATAATGAATCATAGCAACAGTAAACTTGTAGCTCTATTCCCTCCTTTTGACTATGTGAGTTGGTTCTGTATGAATGAATGTACAGTATATATTCCTCCTTGTTTTACAAATTTGCAGATATGCTGGGTTTTGGTGACATTATTTTTACACTGTCGACTTTTCTTTCAAGTTATTTTCATGCTTCCACACTACCATTCATTGTCCAATAGGAAGAAGAAACTTGTATAGATCTCACACTCTGCTTGATGCATTCTTTGCATCTTTTCTTGTCATGGTTTTGGCTCCGTTAAAATGACAATGGCTGTATACTAGCTAGCTAAGGCCTTACTTCATGGTGTGCATTGGCTGCTTTCTGTTTCCCAACTGATATAAAAAAAAAGTTGTAAAGCTAGGATTGGGAAAAAAAAAAAAAAAAGTGTCATTGTCTAAAGCTGATTATATTGAGGAAAAATGTTATCATTAGAGGAGTTCTTAAATTCTCAGAAGATGGAAGGAAGGATAAAACAGTGCAAATCTGTCCCCTCTTCTGGTAATATGTTGTGCGAAATGTTTGAGGAGTGACCTGAAGAAATAAACTGAAGAGTTTAAGCTTAGAAAGTCGAATAGTAAATGAATCTCATGATGTAAATTATGAGATTACTGTGACTAAACTGAAGAAATAAACAGCAAGGAAGCTATTTGTGCTGGAAGGAACGTCCTAGGTAAGGAACACAATAGAATTACAAACTATAGAAAAGCTCCTGAAAGATAAGCAGACAGACTGCTTATGTATGTGTGCTGAGCAGTAAGATGTTGCACAAAAAGAAGCCTGAAGAAAGACTGGTAGAAGGGAGTCTGTCTTGAACAAAGGAGAGGATGTGACTTGAAAGTGCTTCGCTGAGCCAGCCTTGAGATGCAGTGTTGTGCTAATATCCAAGTTAGTTGAGAAACAGGTAGCTAAAGAGGAACTGAGTTTCAAGTATAATCTGGATATGCTTTTTGACTTCAGTAAACTGTTTCCAAGCAGAAACAGTCCTTTGCTTTACCTGAATAATGTGTACCTTCAACTTCCAACATATAGACAGGCTTACTTGGGAGAATGTTAGCTCTCTTTCTGTAACGCTACTAACAACTAATAAAGGAGTGCTGTGAAAAAAATTTTCAAACTTAAGGATCTAGAGTGAATTAAGAATTCTAGTGTTGCTCACTTGAATACGAGGTTCAGCATGGGTAATGGCAAAGACAAGTGCCAAGACATGTGAAGGAGTTTCCTGTGGTGGATGTTAATTAGTATTCCTGCTGCAAAGGTAGGCTGGTGGCAAGGCTGGTTGGCATGCGTGTACTCTATACTGCCACATGCATTCAGTTTTGAAATAAAATAATGTCTATAGGAAGGAAAAGCTGGAGTTTCTGATCTCTGTACCGTTCCTGAAGTTTAAGGTGTTGCAGAATCAGCTGTGTGTCAGACTCTAATGGTCTTAGCACTGGAGATCTTGCTGCTTGTTTTCTGAATGTCCAATGGTTACTTATTTGATGTAGGTGATATTCTTGTTGTTGCATTGCCAAAAAATGAGTTGCCAGGCACAAAACGTTATGAACTGTGGGGAATGCTGCAAGAGTGGGTCTGTAAGTATGATACTAGATTGTGAGCAAGTGTCTACGGATACTGCTACTAAATATCTTGGCTAACTCCATGTGTGTTCTTTCTGTTTCTCAAATGGCCATTCTTTACTATTTGATTGTGCAAGTTATAACTGGTGCATACAAGAAGGCTGTTATTAGAAATCTGCCGTTTGCCCAAATTTTGTGCTGGGTGGCGCTTCAATGACTAGTTGAGTAGTTGTCTATACTTAATTAAAGGACAGCGTTCATAATGTGGGGAGTATCTGGACATCATAGTACTCTTCTGGAATTTTTAAATGTGAAAGAGGTACATGAAAACTGCAAAGTTATAGATTGAGATTCTATTCCTTTTCAAAACTATTTAAGTTGCAAACATCCTTGTTTGTTCTTTATCATTAATCTGTATACGAAATATATTGGGAACTAGTGTGGGAAAAAACTTGTGAATGGAAATGTGTAGCAAAGTTTTATGCAGGTATCATGATTAAATCTTACTAATGTCAATACCAAAAATAGTAGAGGGATTTTTTTTTGTGTGTTTTATCTGTAGACAAACCTACTAGCACACAGATCTGTATGAAGCTGTTAAAAGCATGTAATGTTTGGACACTCCCAGGATATAAATTCTTGGGGAGTGTCCAGACTAACAACTCAAATATATTTGATACTTGCTGTTAATTAAGGAATAAATACTCCAGAGTTACTAAACAAGGATTTCAGTGATGTTCATGTTTCATATTTCAGCTTATTAATGCCCAGAAATATTTGTTTACCAATACAGTTTGGAGGTCTGTAAGGTGTAGAATGAAGACCTAACCCTTGATATCCCCTCATGTATGCAGATGGCATCTGCTGTTCTATTATGTCCCACAGTCAGTCATTATCCAGATAGCTTTAAACTCTTTCAAACTCTCATCTGATCTTGATATCTGGACTTTCCGATGTCATCACTTCATTTGACCTTGAAAATACTTAAATTTTCTTATTTCGCTATATGTAACATGTTCTTTCCCTCTTTCAGTTTGATAATGATTCGGATTCTTATTAGTTAGTTTGAAGGATGTAATAGCTTTGTTTGAGCTTTCTCATGGTGAAGATCAATTTTTCTTCCAGGTCTTGGTAATCTAAAGACTTAAGATCTGTTTGTTTTTTTTTTTTTATTATTAATCTGCCTCCTACATACAGTTATTTCCATTTCATCTTTCGTATTGCCACTTGCTTAAAGTGAATTCTCTCCATCTTTGCCCTTACAAAGAGTCCGTATTTTATTTGTGTGGGTATACACTCACACATATATGGTTGCGTCTATGCATCCTGTCACAAGTCTTATTTCTGCTGTGGTGCCATCAAGAACTGAATTGTTTAACCTCTAACAAACTTAAGGAGATTTGGGAGTGCTGATATTTGAAAATAATATACGTTATAGGAAAGATATGCCTAGTTTTCATGCTGGATTTTGATTTTGATTCATTTCAATTACTTTGAATTGAAAACTCCCGGAGCCTCAAGAGATTGCTTATGTGAAAAACATTTAGCATTGTTACAGGTGAAATATAATATTATTGTTTTGATAGCCTGTAATGGACAAACCTCATGGCTAAAAAGTCATGAAACTGGTAAAAACTTAGTATTTTGATCAGTAAATTATGTAGAGGAGGTTCTTATTTTTCTAATTATAATGCCCTTCTTTTAGAAAATGGTGTGCTCTGAAGATATATATGATGGGATATGATACTAATTGTACAAGTGTAATTTGAAGTAGAGGATGTATTTGCCAAGAATTCCTGCATTCCGTTCTACCAGGAATTCCACAAAAATCTGCAGACATACCTATGCAGCCTTTGTTAAGGTGGACAACTACATGATGCTGAAAGAAGCTTTAATCATGCTTGCTCCAATATATGATTGATATAAGTATATAATATAAGCTTATTATCTTATGTATGTCTACAGAAGAGTATTTTGAGGGTAGGTTGGATGCATTTACGTTTTTGCTCCTTTCACCAATAGAAAGTGGGAGATTGAAAATCTGAAGCCATCAGAAACATCAGCGTTAAAAGAACTGCAGTGATGTAGCCAGGTTCATTCGACATAGAAGCCTTTTAGAAGTTAGGCTGTAAAAGTTATCAAAATAGCTGAACTGTTGTGTGAAACTCTTTTTTTAAGCGAAGATTTAAATCCTCAGAAGCCAACCTAGCTCTGTTCCGATACAAAATCGGCTTATAATGTCTCTGGTAAGCAATTAGTACTTTTAATAATGGAAAGGAATCATAGGATCATAAGCTAACAGGAGAGGAAATATATACTAATGTATTAAAAATTCTCAGATGTGTATCTAGTTGAAAGTATATTGGGTTGTTTTAATGCATATGATAGAGATACCTCTTAAGAAAATGACTTGTCTGAAGAGCAAGGGAAAAATAATGGTGCATATGTTCATTAAGAGGTAAGTAGAGGACGGAGTGTGATCTTTGTGGGCTGGCTTGTTCATCGGAGAAATGTACTGAAGAGCTAGTAGGCCACGCAGCAGGCTTTTGGGTTGGCCTGCTGACTTACCTGAATACTACAAAGTGGCCATGTTCACTCAACTTTACCTAGTTGGTTACATTTAAGAAAGGAATTTTGTTGAAACTCTTGATTCTGAATGTAGTGTTGTTAAAGAAGCTGGTCTTCAGTACAGGAGAAGCTTTATGCCAGGGTTGTGCAAGTTTGTGTTATGATGCTGTAGCTGGAATTTCCATATTATTTACTGGAATTTCCCAGTAACAGTAAACTTGTGAAGCTGGTATTTTGCCTATTATATCTAATCTAAAAACAAGACGGGGAAAACCAGAAAGAATCTAAAGTGAATTTTAATGTGACTGTATTTCAGTATGAATAACTGACTGTTTATGAAAAATCTGTTATTTCTGAAATTGGAAATTTAGACTTTTAAAAGATTTTTACAATAAGGTGAAATACTTTAATACAGTAGTTTTCACTGATTTCCTAACAATAATACGCTGGTCAGGCAGGGCTCTTCAGGTGACTATGGCCCTGTAGCTTGCATTGTGAACCTATGCAGATGATCTGGTTGAATTGTGAATAGTAGCAAAATCTCCTACTGGACTTACTATCTCTTACTTAACTTTTATCTGCTGTAACAGTTTAATGATGCATTCTTTTTTGTTTGGCTTATTTAAAGGTCACAGAAAAATTGTTTTCATAGAAAAATTCCAGTGAAGCTGTGATACCCCTGCAATTAGGTAGCTATGGAGTTATTTACTGTTTAAACTATGTACTTGCAGCTCAAATGTGCTTTGAAGATGTCAGTGTCATAGTTGAACAGACTAAATGTCTACTTTTTTTTCTAGTGGCCAGAGAGAATGCATAAAAACATAAATGTTTACCATCAAAGAAAGCATGAAACAGTTATGTGAAGTAACTAAGAAAATTACACCGTTCTTAACAAGAAAGTCTTGTAAAGTCAATTATTAAACTCAAGGCTGAGCAAAAGAATGTTCCTAATTACTTGATACTGTCTCTCCAGTGCTTCAAGTAAATGCTTATTTGAAGCTTTTTTATGTGGGAGAAAATTGTGTATTACCCTGCATACATTACTAACCTATGATAGAGGACTGATGCTAAACAAGCTTTCTAGTTATTTTAAAGTTTATCAGTGGGCTATGGAAAAAGGAAAGACTGTAAGCAAGGCTCAGCTGTTTGAACTGCACTCATGGGTTTTGAGGGCCCTTGTTTCTAAAGTGGATTTGGGTCATGGGCACATCTTCATTTCAAAAAAGAAATCTGCAACTCCAGTGCTAAACCCTCCATAAGTGGGAGAACGTGGACAAGAGAACTGAGCCATTTGCTTTCTGACTGTAGAAAGATTCCTGCTTCTGATTAATAAGTAAGTGGCCACAGGCAACTTTTTTTTTAAAGCGGTGAGTTCCCCTTTCTACTATAGTCCCTCAAGTGAATATAGTGCAATTTGAATAAAACAAGACTGTAGCTGAAATACCCTTTGAACTAAAATGATTACCTAATTTGAAAAGTGACTGTATATTTTCCCAGTGAGCCAACACATCTGTCTGTACTGTACATAGTAAAAAAGAAACAGGACTATTTTTATGTAAATGTTGACTTGGAAAAACCCTATGTATTTTCTAGGATGTCTACTTGAGTTCAGAAAGCCTGTAATAAACTAAAAAGTTCACTTAATCCGCTTCATTCATTTCTAGGCATCTGCTATAGAGTCACAACATGGTTAAGGATGTGCCGAGTTGAAGTTTGTTGAACGAATGCTATAAGCCAGCCTAACAGAAGTTCATGTTACGCTTAGGCTGCTGCTGAACTTGCTACGTCGGGATACTTGCAACCCTGATGCTGGTTAGGGGAGGGAACGCTGGCAGCTGTGCAGGGAATGAGTAGGTGGGAAGAAAGAGAGGCAGAGAGCTGCAGCACTCTGCTGGGGAAGAAGACATTTTAAAGAGAGAGCGAGGTTCTAATTTTAAATGCAAGGTAAGGTGCCTTGGTGAAACAGCCCAGCACCAACAGGCCTGTTACTAGAAATTAGTAGTAAGCAAGACTGGCCTGAAGAGCAAAAGTGTGAATTGAAACATACTTTTTTTTCAACCTGGACTCTACTTTAAAATGAGTAAAGTACCTGTCAGTTGGTTTAAAGAGAAGTGGAAGTAGCTTTGAATCATCTTTGCCTTTTGGAAAACTTCTGTGACTTGTAACTATTGTTTCAATAGTTTTCAAGTAAAAGTTGAAATTCATAGCGTTCCCTAGCCCCAAAGTGATAAATTAGGGTAGTGGGCAACTGATCAGTCAGAAGCTGAGATAAATACAGTCTATTTAGCAGGCAAGCTTCTCTGAATGAATATAGAGCTGTGTAATGATATGCAGTGTCTGATAGCAGGGCCTCAGTAATGGCTAAATGTCCCAGGAACATTGAAATCTTGGAGGTAGCATACTTCAGGATTAGATTTAGCTCTTTTGAGTGTTCACAGCTTCCCAGTTCCAGTAGTACCTTTGCTTGTTTAAGCAGTTGGTTGTCAGCCCTCAGTAGTTCTGTTCTTTACTTGCTTTTGTCTTGTTTGGGAGTCTTTCATCATGCATTAGCAGCTATTGTTCTCAGTTGTTTTAGTCTATGAATTGTTGAGCTTGTGAACTACAAGACTACCTGGCCTTCGATAGTTCTATTTTCTCTTCCTATTGCTGGTAGCAAGTGGGGCCTATGAGGGAATAACCTTCTGGCTAGCAAATCTTTCTTTGAAACTCCTGAAATAATTTAGAATACTTTGATTGTTTAGTTTAATCAAACGTTAAAGGAACTTGATCTCCTTTGAGAAGCTCTACTTAACTTTTCCTCAGTCCCTTCTCTGTGCAAGAAACTCAAATGTGGATTCAGAGCTCATGCTTTAAACCTTGCCTGAGTAAGTATTATCTCAAAATATAGATACGTAGAATTCTTTCCTGGGATAAACATAGGTGTAGTTTGTCTCCCGTGGTCTACCTGAATGTGAGTCCAGAGATGCTAGCACCCCTTTCTTCAAATACTACGCTCCAAGCTGAAAAATGGAATGGTTATTCCCCACTTCATAGCAACAGTACAGTCCAATGTTGTGAAAGAGTGTTCAGAAGAGGCTGGGATGGAATGTATAGCAGGGCCTGTGGTCTTCTTCCCACATCTTCTAGCAGTGAAGATTAAACAAAAAAACCCTTAGCAACAGGGTTTTATTCTGTATCATAAGAATAACCTGCCAGAATTGCTCTTACTACTTGACAAATACTTATTTGTTGTATAAACTGTTGGGACTGGCACCATCAGTAAAATTCTGTGTATCTTGATGGACAGAACAGGTTCAACTGCAGATTGGGAGGCAGTCCTCTGTTGCCTTTTTCTTCTTAGAAATGACCTTATAACTGGGACCAGGTACAACTTAAAAGCAAAGCCACAGTTCATGGTAGCTCACGTGTCTTCTCTATTATTATCACCGCTGTTTAAATTCAATGACGCCAAAGACTGCTTCTCAAATAATCATTCTAGAAGCTGTTTTGGCAAAATGAAGAAGACTTTATATATGAGCATCCCAAATGGATTGAACTGACAGTCGTCTTCCCTCCATTCCACCGTTTGTGCAAGAGCTGAATGTAGTCTGGATTCTTTTAAGAAGCTAAATGCTAATCTTGCATACTTTTAAAGTCCATTTAGCAACAGTATTATTGTATTGTGTTCCAATCTGATTGTATTTATTGTGTGGGTGTGTTTTATTCTCCCTGCTTCCAGTTCCATTGGGATGAGATCAGATTTAATAAGGTTTTCTTTGGCTGCCTTTTGACGGATTTAAATTATTGAGAATATAGTATAGGTGCTATAAGCTGCAGGATGTCTGACTTCAAACCTTGGCCAGAATAGCTATTGTTCTGCCTTAAAGTTGTGGTTGGTTGTTTTTTCTTTTTCATTTATCATTATGCCAGCCAAGTAGGTTAAGAACCACAATGCCATGGTTGAACCCTTGTGAATATTCCTTAGAAATAAAGTAGGAATAGAAGTACAGTCCTAGTTCATTCCCGAACTGGTATTGGAGACAAAAAGTGTAGTATTTCCAGAACTTTATTATCTAAACTAATATATAATCAATCCTTTCAGGCAGTATGGCACAGAAGGTGGAAATAGATCAAGTGAGTCTAAGGGACAGGTAAATGGCATTTATGAAGACCAGTTTTGGTAGGAGATTCATTTCCCTAAGCTTCATTCTTAGTACAGTGTCATGCTGGGAAAGCACCTTTGAAGGAGCTCTTCTCTGGTTTTGGGAAAACAGGGGAAACTATAGGAAGACTAGATTTCTTCAGCAGATGTGGATGTTCACATCAGCCAACAGGGTCTAGTTCATGGTTCAGTTATCTACTGCAGATTACAACAAGAGAGAATATCGGGAGATAAGCACTGGGAACACAAGTAGTATCACTGCTGCCTCTGTAACCTGCTGTTTTCTGAGAGCTGTAGGGCAGCTATTTGAAATCACTGTCATTCTTTCTTGATTGATCAGTGCATCTCTTCAACCCAGAAGGAATACGTCTTATTAGTTACATTCAGTGACTTTCATATTAATGCAATGTCAGAGTAGAAGGAACAACACTGCTTCTTAATTAATGCTGGTTCTTGGAGGCTGTATAGTCTGTGTGGATCTCACAGTGCATATATTGCTCCAGCTTTGTAGTCTTAAAGTTATGTGGCAACTGGAAAAAGCTGGTCACCTTGCTTTCTGAACCCTTACAGCAGTGCTGTGGGGTACTGGGCACATATAACAGAGGGATATAAAGCAAGTTGGCTTTTTATTGCTGTACATCTACACCCAAAAGTGTAATGCTTGTAACTTGGAGTATATTCTCGCCTCTAATTACTGGTTTTAGAATATTGGAGGGATTCTTGCAATTGAACTGGATGCCCAATAGTGGGTAAGAGTATTAGTGTAGTTACTGGAAGGAAGTGGATGCTTTTAAGGTGTGATTCACCTGACCAAGTGTAGACATACACTTTTAGGATGAGAAGACTCATGACCTAACTATGTTACGTAGGTCTGCATTGACTATGAAAGGAACTTCATGTGAATCAATACTTAGATGAATCCCACCCAATGGTATTAAAATTTGGCAACACTGCCAAGAAACTTTATCCATCTTTCAAGTGCAAAGTTTAACTTCATGGTCACTTTGGCATAGTAAATCAGTATTATTTCTGTGCTGCCATTAAGAGTTACTTTTTCATAGATGCAAAAATTCTGCATGTGATAAGCTTTAGTATTAAACAGCTTTTGAATATAACGAGTAGTCAGAATAGACTGGACTTGGGAATCTTGGGGCTGTTTTGCTCAAATAAATTAAATGGCTTGAATCTTTTTTTATTCCAATAATAATTTCTTGCAGAGCACTCAGACCTATCTGATGGGAACTGCAGGAAATAAGTATCTGTATTTTTTTTATCTTATTGACTACATTTATCGGAGTGGGAATTTTCATCAAATATTATTTGTGCCTTTCATTGTCTCGGTCCTTGTGAACAGCAAGCTTTAAAAAAAAAAAAAATCTAGAAATCCTTAAAATATTACCAGGGTAATAATGGAAGTGTTTGTTATGTAACAGACTTAATTTCAGCACAGATTAAATTGTACCTTTATAAATATTCAGAAATTATTGATAAATACATATTAAATTCCTATTTTTCATTGTTGGGGATCTAAGTCCTGGGCATTGTACTTGTGTGGTAAATGTGCTATTATCATATTGTCATTGAAGCATATATTGAAGAGACACTAATTAGCAAAAAATTATTTTTTAATATCAGCCTGTCCTTTCTTTTTCTTCTCTCTACCCACGCACCAAATAAAATGACCTAAACAAAGGTAGAACCTATTATTCTAAATCAGGTATTATTTCTATGCATTTTTGAATATCCATTCCCTGCATATACAATTTATGGATAAAGTTGATGGAGTCTTCCATTATATTTTTTATATCACTGTAATCTATATTTTGAGATAGTTCAAAGGAAACATAATAGAGGTATTGATGACTTCTGAACTCTAAGTCTGTCCTCGAGGAGAATTTCAAAATAGATATCTGTATAGCAGAATACAGATGGATGCAGCAAACACTGCATTTAACAAGTTGATGCCTCTGAATATTGACACTTAAGTGGTTTTAACCAAGTTTTCCTTGGGAGCTACAGACTGCAGTTTTTTGGGTACTACGTAAGAGATCATCTGTGTGCCTCTCAGTTGTATTTTCCACTAGGAATTTGAAATCACAATAGTAATGATATGTGGAATAGAGTAGACAGGCAAGTTGAGATTCAGCTGTCCAAACCGGAATATCTTCTGCCACTTCGGAATTTCTAGGATGCCTGGGATATTCAAAAAAGGGCTGGCAGATGTACTGCACAATCCACAGGAGACCTATTTCCTTCTGGAATAGTAGCTGGAAGCCAGGCAGGATATCCTCCTCAAATTAGGTATGTCTGTTTAGGCACCTGAATTGCTCCCCTGAGGCTAGTGGTTTGAAAAATGAGGGCCAAGAGACTAGTTTCCCAAGTCCTGATAGGTAGTTTCCAGTTATTGAGCAGTGATCATATTGAGAATGGGAGGAGACTCATGAAAGAACAGATTGCAAGGGTGCATCTGAGCACTCGAAGGAGAGAGGGAGTAACATGAGCTAGCCAAAGGCCTTGGATTGTGTTAGCGTTCCTGGTTTGGATGACATTTCTCCTGAAATACTCTGACTAAAGCCTGTTACCTACTGTTGTTCCCACTACTGCTTCCAACTTGATTCCCTTAATGTGGTCCAGATTCTTAGAAGTTATTTTTCGAGGCTTTTTTTACCTTCACATCTGCTCGGTGTTGATGGGAACGTTATGGTATCTGGGGCTAAAGGGAGGAAGTGGGTGAAACAGTGAAGTGTCACATGTTGGAGTATAGTTTTCACCTTTTCAACAAAAGGTTAAAAAGAACCAGTGCCTTCAGTGTCTTCTGGAAAGGCTTGGTTCTTTGGCTTGTGATTGGTTCCAACTGCCCAAATGATAATCTGCTTACCTACTTTTTTATAAATATCATTTCTGGTAATAGATGCCTGGTACTGCGACTACTGAACTGTCAGCTAGTAGTAGATGAGAACTCTAAAAGATGAAGACCAGACTATGGAATTTCTTGCTACGAAGAAACAACTACTAGCTGTGGTGTGCTCACAACTCTAGGGCGGGTTCCATCTCCATACCAGAGTTTCTGGCAACTGAAATTTTGTACCCCAGTGATCTTTTTTTAAACAGTAGTAGTAACATGCTAACATGTTGCTATTCAGGGAGAAAGGTATTAATTTCCTTGTTCTAGAAGCACATGGATACAATGGACTTAAGCACTGTTGACAGGAACCTAGAGTGTCTGCAAAATGGTATTTCAGTAGAAAATATGAATCTAGACAGCATTAAACCCACTTTCAAAATGTTAGAAACTTGAAAAATTATATACTAGGCTGCTCAGAGAAAACGATGCAAGAATGTCACTGCATCTTAAAAATCCTTGCATCTTGTATGCTTGAATTCATTACATGTAAGTTGGAAAGACTTGACAATTTCAAGACTTGAAAGAATGCATTTTAATTTTGATGAAAGAAATGCTCATCACAGTCAGCAGTGACAATTGCCATAATTGTTGGCAGCTTCTGCATCGTTGTTTAAGCACATTCATTGCAAGGCAGTGAGGTTTTTTTATTCATCATCTTGTACTTAAATATTGTTTATCCCACAATAGCAATATTTCCCTTTCTTACCATTATGACACTTCTTATAATTGTGTTGTTGAAGGAAATGCATTGGACAGCCTTGGATGTGAACATAAGAAATTCTGAAGAGAGTTTAAGATATTCAGAAGTGGCTGGAGAGTCAGCCCTTGCAAAATTTACAGTTTATGAAGTCTAATATGCAATATTTGAAATGCTTGAAGATTGGGCACATATAGCAAAAACAATGAACCATTTCACAGAGCAGCTGAAATATTTTAATTCAGCTCTGCAGTGCTTTCCAAGAAAGTCAATGCACTGCAGCATAAAAACTGGCCTGTAACACTCTTCCAGAGGGGGGATTACAGCTAGTAGTCTTTGTCTGGTTTTCATCTATTTACATTTTAAAGGGTGGTAAATAAAGCATTCAGATTTTAATAAATTTATCTGCTAGATTGGTGGCTGCTTTGAATGTTTATATTTTGGCAGTAGGTGCCAGTTTCCCCTTGAGATGTGCTTGCTTGTTGGTTTAACCTATCTCCCCTCCACTAGCAGCAGCAGGCTGTCAGAACTAGATAGGAGCAGCTTTTTCTGGAACAAACTGGTTTGAAGAAGTTGCCAATTTTGCAGCACTAGTATTGGCTTAATGAGAAACAAGAGGAAAGCAGTAATTATTTTTAAAATTGATTGAGACGTTATTGCACATGATATCGTCTCTCGAATTAAGTTTTCTAAGTGTTTGTTTTTAACAGAAAAAACATGACCTGTGTAAATATAACCAGTTTACCCTCAACCCCATGCATTTTAATGAAAAACCTTGCAAATATTAATGATGTCTATGTACACAGCGAGAGGAGAAAAGATTCTGTAGGTCACAATTGAAATGCCCTAATTTTCTGTGTAGTTATGCTAAAAATCTTACAGCTGGCACTGTCTTCAGTCTCTAACATACTTTCTATTAATGTTAACTAGCCTGTCCATTTTTAAAAAATTTTAACTGTATGTGTGACTCACTGTTAGTATTTTCTGTTCTGAAATCTGTATAGTTAAAATTTCAAACAAGACTTCTGTAAAACCAAGGAAAATTGCCTTATGCAAGCCTGTTCTGTAATGACTATTTCACTTTAGGGAAAATGAGTTACCAGTTGCTTCCCAGCACTGTATTTAATAGAGAGAGCTCTCTTTCACAAAACTAGTATTTTTTTGACTGATCTGTGCTGAAGAAAGGGAACCCTTAAGCCCTTCTCTTTTAGTAAAGCACTTTGCATCTACAAACAAAAATAGCCTTTTGGATCTACAAATGGTTATCCAGTGGCTTTATTAAATTGGCTCCGAAACCTGTTCGCTACAGTGAAGACGCAAATGAGCCGAAACTGGGGCAGACCAGAGCAGTCTCCTCCTATTGTCTCAGGGTGCTTCAGTAGTCTGGAATGTACTCCCAGGAAATTGAGAACTGAGTTGGAAATAATACAGTATGTGCCGTAAATCCGTGCTGCTGAACGGCTTGAGATGGCATTGCTGTGGATGCAGCGTGTAACTTGTGAAGAAGAGTAAGAATGTGCCGTGGTTTCCCCTACATGTCTAAAGTGCAGGCTAGCATTCCTTGAAGAGGCATATGCGTTGTGAGCCTCTAGCCAGTGAGAACTGTTGCGGTGGAAATGAAGTCTTCCCTCCTGGCACAGCCCCATTTAATCCACGTTGTATTCCCTAATCCAGCCCATTGCATGGCAGCATGAATCTTTGTGTTGGCATGGGATAGAAATGAATGGGCAGGGGAGCCAGCTTTGTTACCGCTGGAACGCTCTGGAAATGCTTGTTCCATTTTTTTAAAAAAAAAAATCTTAAAGGATTATTTTGACAAAAATAAACCCTGACACCTGAGAGCTTCATTCTTCTGAGTAAGAACAAGCAGGTAAGCATGCTTTTAAAATCTTGCTTCCTGCAGTGATTTCACATTGGACACTAACAGTTACAAATGGACACATTGGAAATACCTACTCTCGAAGCTCAGTGGGCTGCCTGCCTCTACTGAGCTTCTCCCTTGGCTTGCATCAGTGCGCAGACACAGAGGAGAAACAGTTTCAAGCCTCTCTTCCTTCTTGACAGACAATGGGTTTCTTTGGTTTGTTTTATACCTTTGAATGAAGATACTTATGTAATAACTGGCTATTAAAAGAGAGCAAACAATGCAATTCTTGTTAGGTTTCTTAAATTCGAAAATTTAAGCCCATGTAAAATGGGGCTGTCCTCAGGGAAAGGCATTGTAATGCGTGTTATCTTATCCCTTGCAGTGTTGCCCTTTTGAAGATTCAGTAAGTGCTAAGACTACAGAGGAACTTCACCTATTTCTAACTGTACATGGGGATTTTTTGTGCTCTCTACTTCTCGGATGTTTTTCCTTTTTTGGTTCATATCCACTAAACCTTGCAGTGCTTCAGCCCTGAACACACTGAAATTTTCAATTATTTTATGGATGAATCCTGTGGATTTTCTTGGTTCTCTTCCACCCTGCATTTGCCCCACTGTGATGGGCTCTACAGGGCTGGAGATGGTAGATTGCATTTGATGTGAATAATATGGATGACGGTTAGAACCAGAAAACAGGTTTCTTTTTACCACTAGAGAAAACAAGGTTCTGCAGGAGTAAATATTCTAAATTGGAAGGAAGGATGGCACATCAGCTGGGAACTGACTGAAGCTTGACAAAAGGTTGAGAGGGAAACCTAGGGTTTGAAACAAACAGGCAATTGGGGGAGGGTAAGTCCAGCCAAAAGGGAACAACTGGCTGAAGGTCACTGGTTAACTACTCCTGTAGCTGCTCTGGTGTGCTGGAGTCACCATTGGATCCTCCTTGGTATTTGTTTCCTTTAAACTGCAGAATGTAGATGATGGTAGGTGATGCTACTTCAGGTAATTCTAGGAAAATGTGAGGTCACCCATGCCCAATTCCCCATCCCCCCACACTCTAAGGAGGAATAGGAAACGTAGCTTGATCTCAACTTGTTTCCTCTTCTAAGTAATACTAGATTTAGTTTTCTCAGGTATTCCCCGTGTCTCTAGAGTGTAGTGCAACACCAGGCATTCTGAAAGGAAACGACATTAAAAATACCAAGTGTCAACTTTATTTCTGGCAATTTGCTATTGTAGCAAGTCTTCTTTCAGAGACTCTTCAGGAAGGAAAATTACTTTGTTCACTAAAAAATAGCTTGGTCTTGAAAGCCTTCTGACTATATTGTTCAATTCACACACAAATATCTCAAAGCTCTTTAGAGTTGCTTGGGTCAAGAATTAGTTGAGCATCAGAACGCTAACGTGGAATTAGAGGTCCCCCTTACCCCTGGTTTAATCAGGATAAACAGTAGAGCCTCACCATCCAGGAATGTGCTTAACCTGAACAGCGTTAGCCAAAATGCTAACCTGAATCTGATGCTGCTGCATTATAATTGCTCTGACAATGTTTATTTAAAGATACTGGGTTTTTTGTCTTTTGGGGAAAATACTAGGTTTGCCTGACTTGGTAATGTACTTGAAAAATACATACTTGGTATAGCAAATATCAATTGCAGAAATAATTTTTGGAGTAGTGAGATTTCATTATATTATCCCACAGTGTGTGAGTTAATAATGTTCTGTGCTGCAGCGTTCCAGATTTTTCTTCTCTTCTGCCCTCATTCCTTTTAACAAAACCGTGGGTATTTGGGGGGAGAGGGGAATGAACAGCAAAATAGTTTGAGGATTTTTTTTTCCCCTTTAAAGCAATAATGTAGTTCTTGGTTTGATGACATAGTACGCTTCTCCTATAGTTTCATTAGAAGATGAATTTTTTTTCCTTACCAATTTATATAAGGAAATCAACTAAATGGCTTTTAATGTCTTGCTACTCAGAATTTGAATCATCTTGGACAGACCATAGTATAATAGCTAGGGTTCCCAGCCTTGAAAACACTGAAGTAAATTGCAGCACAATTCAGGAAGCAGGTGTCTTGAAACAAGAGGAAGGAAGTGTTGACAATAAGATCAAGCATGGTTAGAAAGCTATTGCGTGATTGCTTCCAAACCTTAACACTTAAAAAACCAAAAGTTTGATTCATTGTAGCACTAGGAAAGTGTCTTGCAGAGGGACTCGATGGAGGAAATGTTAATTAATTCCGAGGTTAATTTAGGAATTGCATTCTATGCATGCTTAAGGAACGGTTTAAAAGGTAATTAAATGTTTATGAGGGGAAAAAAAAGGTGTACCAATGAACATTAAAAGCAAATACATACATGGAATATAGTAAGAAAATGCTGAGGCTATATTCACTTGCCTTTGTATTGCATTCCTTCATCCTGTATGTTTTTGTAACTCATTGATGAAATATGAGCAGAAATGTCTTTGGAAAACATCATTGTCCTTTTGGCTGTTCAAAAAAGTTAGAGTTAATTGCTTGCTACGGCACTGTTGGCTTGTTAACAAAAAGCTTGTATGTGTGCTCCTGTGTTTACTTCAGCCATCTGTCTTAATACTATTTGTCAGTTACGACTTCAAACCAACCTGACTCTTTATGCACCAAAAGAAGTCAAACTCCTCTATCAGGCCTATTAGTAGGCTGGGGAGAGCAGTAATCCTTAGTGTGCAGTCTTACGTTTTGTTACTACCACAAGACCTAGGAGGGGATACTTGTCCGTGGTCTGAGTTAAGCCTTTGTACTGGAAAACTGGATGAGGAAAAAAGGGTTGCAAACCATGTCTGTGATTCCTTTATCAAATCATCACTGTACATACAAAATATATAATAAATAATATGATTTGAGATAGTAGGAATAATCTGTTAAAACTGTCAAGTCACTAATATGCTGGTATTTATTGTACACTGTTTCCATTTTTATTGTTGATACCAAAAGACTCGACTCTAGCATGCATCTATCTGCGTTTTCCTCCTATGTCTTAAATAAAATTTCTCTTAAGCTACTGTAGTATATGGTGTCATCTAGCAGACTAGTTTGAGGACAGTACTTGGGAAAAGGAAGAAGCATAAGATCTCTATGGTTAGCTATATTCTAAACTGGATTAGACCTCCAAAGTGGTACAGATACTGTAGTTGGCATGAAGTTATGGATTCTCTGTCTTTTTAGGTTTACAACATGACAGAGCACTGTCTTCTCTATATAAAACCTGCAAAGTTACATACAAACCACCATCTCTTTCAGATCCACGTCTCTTATTAACTAAGAATTCTAGTTTAAAGCATTTAGCTTTAAAAAGGCAAACAAAATAAACCCCCAAAACCAGCCAATCAACCAAAACAAAAAAAAAAACCCCAGAATCACTAAGGTCTGGGTGGGCTGGCTGCTAGATGCCCACCAAGCTGCTCGCTCTCTCTTCCCCCTTAACAGGACAGATAAAGACAGGGAGGTCGCTTATCAATTACCATCATGGGCAAAACAGATTCAATGTGAGGAAGATTAATGTATTGCTAATTAAATAGATTTAATGGTAAGAAACAAACACAAAAAAATAATTAAAAAAAAAAACAACACAAAAACAAATGAACAACCTTCTTCCTCACACCACTCTTCAACTTCACTCCTTCATTCCTGACTTTACCTTCCCCCTCCTTGAGCTGTGGAGTGGGGATAGGGAATGGGGGTTGTAGTTCATAACAGTTCCTCTCTGCTGCTCCATCTTCTACCTACTTGTTTCCTGCTCCAGTGTGGGGTCCCTCCTATGGGATACAGTCCTTCAAGACCTGCTCCAATGTGGGTCCTCTCCAGGGGGTAAAGTCCTTCAGGAACAGGCTGCTCCAGTGTGGGTCCCCCATAGGCCACAGTTCCTGCCAGAAAACATGCTCCTGCATGGGCATCTCTCCGTGGGATGCAGCTCCTGCCAGAACCTGCTCTCGTGTGGGCTTTCCACAGACTGCAGCTTCCTTCAGGGTATATCCAACTGCTGCAGCGGGGGTCCCCCACAGGCTGCAGTGTGGATATCTGCTCTAATGTGGTCTTCCACGGGCTGCAGGGGGACAGCCTGCCTCTCCATGGTCTTCTCCATGGGCTGCAGGGGAATCTCTGCTCCGGCACCTCCTCCCCCTCCTCCTTCACTGACCTGGGTGTCTGCAGGGCTGTTTCTCTCACATTTTCCTTACTCTCTGCCAGCTACTGTTGCACAGTGTTTTTTTTACACTTTCTTAAACATATACACAGAGGCACCACCAGCATTGCTGATGGGTTCAGCTTTGGCTGGTGGTGGGTCCATCTTGGAGCTGACTGGAATTGGCTCTGTCTGACATGGGCGCAGCCCTTGGTGTCTTCTCACAGAGGACACCCCTGCAGCTCCCCCTTGCCCCCCGTTACCAAAACCTGGACATGTAAACCCAATGCACCATGTTACTGGACAAAATATTTTTTCTAAAAGAGGACTCTGCACGTGAAAAAAATTAAATGGTATGTGTCATCTTCAGAAACAGAACAAATCCAGTAACTTTCCTGTTCCTGTTCCCAATATTTCTTGTTTATAACTCTCTGCAGCCTGGCGTTTACAGGTGTGTGCTCTTAGGGTTGTGCTGATGTGTTTTGGGCTGCAAGCAACATAAATAACATGAACTGACTTAAATCCCATCAGATTGGCGATAGCTGACAACTGTACGATTTGTATTGAATGAATGGCTGAAAACTTTGCTTGGCCTATGTGTAGTTTTATCATTTTATAGAAAAAGCTGTATTCTGTAACTAGTATTGTGAAGTAAGAATTTACGTGAAAATTCCTATTTCCAAAGAAAACTTCAGTAGTTAATTATGACAGGTAACCCTGATAATGTCAGTGGAAATGCTAATGTTGAAACACAGATATGTTTGTCCATGAGCTTTGCTAAATTAGAGTGTGTGTCTTTACTTGAATATAATCAGTCGTCTTTTTTAAACTTTGAATACGTTTGGTTTGTATTTATCCTTGTTTTCCATTTAATTCCAAAGCAGTTGTTGTCTTTCCTCTTCTGCCTCTGTTTTCCTATAGGAAGCTCTGAATTCTGGGTTCATTGTAAACCGTATTTTTCCTTCCCGGTAGCTTAGTGTCTCTCTTAGTTATGTGGGTTCTGGTGAACTGCCAGCTCCTCACCATGTCCTGCAGGACTGTGGTGATTATACGGTGCACTCCACTGTACTATTTGTTTAGTGATAAGGAGTATGGGTAGAAATTCCAGTGCTGATCTGCAGTGTATCTGTGTGAGAGTGTCTCGTTGAGGTGGCTAGATTGAAGTTCTGAAATGAACCTGCATGAATTCCTTAGGTAGTTATTGGCCATGACCCTTTTGTTTCAAACGCAACATGCATGAAAAAACATGCACAGGGCACTCTGCTTGCACCTTCCATTTCCCACTTGGAGAGTGGAGAGGAAAAGACCACACGTGGTTTATGTTGTTCAGTACATTAGTGAAAGAGCCTTGGATACATTAAGAATAGTAGATAAGGACCTGAAAGGAATGCTGCCTGGCTAATTTGTGTTTTATATTTTGTGCCAAAAAGACATATGTTGCCAGCTGTGTGCATAACAGTGTAACCTGGCTATAACAGTTACGCTGAGATCATGATATTAGGTATTTTCACTTAAATCCACGGTCCTGAAGTCGATTAAACTTGGGTTAAAACTGATTTGTGTAGCAGTCATCAATCCAGGATTATAACAAAAGCAATACCCACACACAGTTGCAGAAGAAAACCTTGACTTAAGGCTAGACAGCATAAGGAATTCTAGAAAAAGTTTCAAGAGGATTTTAAGAGGTTTGGGGCAGTTCTCCTTTTCTGCTTCTCCCATCTCAGTCTAGAATTTTTAAGGTAGTTGGAAATATTCTGTTGGTGAAAATGCAAATGAAACGTTTGGTTTATGTTAGTATGTTCAATTCAAGCTGATTTATAAACTCAGCTTAATACAACTGATCTGTTTCAAAGACAGTGGTTCCATGTTTAATCTTCAGTGGCGGCGTTGGCCCCTTCCCATCCTCGTGCTGCTTCTCATGTTGCTTCAGTGGAAGCAGTAGTGCATTTGGTCAGTGAAGCAGATCAGGGGCTGAAGGTGAAGCTTGGGAGAGCAAGAGAAATACATCCATGTCTGAATCAGTCTGCCAGTCTCATTCTCTGTCTGTACCCCGCTCCCAAACACATGCAAAGACCAACTCAGTCACTCGTGCTGGCCCAGAGCACTGCATTTCGTCGGGGTCAAGAATAAGCAGCGAGGGAACAGAGGGCGGTTTGTAATATGTACTGTTGAAAAATGTAAAAAATAGTCTTTTTCAGCAAGTATGTAGCTTGAGTATTAGGAAATTTGTTCACTCTTGACTGTGGTAAATTGATTGGCTTAATAAAAGGAGAAATTCAGTACTTGGAGTTCTACTAACTACCTGACATACCAGAATTGGGTTTCTTAATGATCCTTCATGATGATAACATAAAAAATGTTACAAAAGTTTTAGCCAAAATACAGAATTTGTATATCAAAGGAAGCTGCACAATTATGTATTGAAATGCAGACTGGCAAAATGGCAATTATAATAAAACCAGGCTTAACATCATAGCCTTTCAGATGAAAGTGAAATGCCTTGCCCACAAGTGGAAAACTGAACAAAGAGCTAATTTAGGAAAACTGGTGGACTTTTATTAGAGAACTGCTTTATAGTGGGTTGGCCAGTTAAATCTCCAGCATGTATTGGAAGAACATTATGGAAAAAGTTACCTAAATCTTGTATGAAGCATTTACAGTAAGGAATTATGTTCTTCTGCATAAAGTGAAATATTTAATATTTTCTGTGCTTATACATTTTATTGTAAAAGTGAAACAAGAACAGAATTAAGTCCATGCTGGTTTAGTTAAATATGCAAGTGCTGAATTATATACTGATGTTAAATTCATTGGGTTAAATGGTGCCTCTGATGTTCTTTAAGACCCTAAAATCATGCCTCCTCTCAAATGGCAGCTGTAGGTCTAGAATCTATCTCAGTGTGGACTCACGTGACTATTCTACTGTAGGCTTTGCATGATGATTTTCACATCCTAAGTGATTATTTCAACCTAACTTAGTTTCAATTCTGTTCTTTTTTTTGATGGTAATGACTGTGATAATTTTCTTAAAGCAAGATGTTAATGCTTAGCATTTTAGAGATTTTTCTTGGACGACAAACAAGCCTCAGTGCTAGTAAGACATTCTGTTTTCTGCACCTAGGGAAAGTGTCTACTTTAAAATGTTTATATAGATCTTTTCCATTTCAGTCCAGTCTACTCGCTGTTGAACCCCAAGTTTTGAACTTGACTTTGTCCTTTTTATGTTCTTGAGAAAACTATTGATTGTTTAACCCTTCGAGTTATTGGTTCTCATCTCTTTCTTCAACCAGGAGTCTAAGTATGTTATTGTCTTAGAATTGTTCACCAGTGTGTCTTGCAGAGGAGAGGACTTTGCTTATTTATTCCTGTGTCTTTCTTGCTTGCTTTCCCTTGCTTAGTGTGAAGGTAGTCACGATATTAAAACAGGTCTGTTCTTCCTCTATACAACTCACCTCATTAATTTTGAATTTATTACATTTCAATTTCTTGTATTACATAGCTGGAAGTCAGTCATGTCATACTGCTGGCGTGTGTGCATGTAATACCGCTCAATGTCACTAATTAATACTCCACACTAATAAATGTTTACTTTATTCCATTCTGTAACAACAAATTGTCAATGGGAATACGTTCCCTTTAGAGAAAAGGAATTAATTTTCTATAAGATTAAGGCACATTCTTTATGGGAATGAAACAAAAAGGTGCTTGACCTTGGTTGAAAGAATACATCATTAGGGAATAAGAGGTAAAGGTTACTTCAGTGATAAATGAGAATTAGCTGCTTTTTATTCACACCTTATTGACAGGAAAGTATTAAAACATCCTTTCAAAGTATTTATCCTTACAAGCTGTCTTTGAAGTTGTTTGATATATCTTAAGCTGTGCAAGCATAATCGGATATTTTTTTTTCCCCCCAGTCGGTGTTATCCGCTGTCCAATTTGTGGTCAGGAATGTGCAGAGAGACACATCATAGATAACTTTTTTGTGAAGGATACCACAGAGGTTCCCAGTAGCACAGTAGAGAAATCAAATCAGGTAAGTGCATTAACATGTAATCAAGTTAACACCTTTTGGATGTGTATGCATATCCTTGGCTTCTTGCTGTGTGGCCTTTTTGCTGTTCATATGCAGAAAAAGACTTCAAGTACTTAGTCATCACATGGGGTAGCTACTCTAGAAAATCAGTTAAAGTCAATGAAAGTGCTTGTAAAGAAGCTAGTTATTTTATTCTAAACTATTTTTAATTGTTGATATAAAATTGCATCGTGATAACAAAAGATAAGAGTAAGGAATAGGCATTAGCACGGGACTTGCTAAATTTTGGACAGGGCACTTGAAGCACTCCTTGAAGCAGAGACCCGAACAACACTACGTCAAGAGATCTCAATGTAAAATGGAACCCTCTAGTTAAATTGACTTTATTTTTCTTATCTCAGCACTGACAAAACATGACACTACGTAGCTGGAGTGCAGTTACCAAGCAAGAGGCTCAAACTTCTAGTTGGGGAAGATGGTATGTTGTAGGGGTTTCTTGTTTGTTGTTTTTTTTATGTAGGCTGCCTCTTCTTCCTTTTACAATCAAATAATAGCCATCTCATAAAAACAAAACCTGCTTATCTGGAAGAATAGTGATACTGTTTTTGTCTTCCTCATGATGGTTTTTCAGGAGGAAAGTACTAGTGTGGAAGCAGTACCAAATGAATGATCACATCTGTGTAGGACCACAGTGTAGCAATCTCTGGTATCAAAATATTGCATGTCTTCATTTTTAGCTAGTAAGAGAGTATCTCAAGTATCTCTTTAGTCATAAACTTTTTAGTAAACTCCAGGAACTTACTGTAAATAATTCAGCCTCTTTATATGTTGCTGCATTCTTCATAATAGCAGTACAAAAAGGTTGCTATGTCAGTGTGGCTTGCAATTCAACTCATCCTCTAGCATTTGGATGGTGGTCTCATTTTATTTTGAGAATGCCTCTTTTTCACTTTCCTGTTTGAGAGACCTGTATCATTGGCTCTTGATCCATTTGTTTTGGAGGCAGCTTCTTAGAGGTCCTTTATTGTGTAGTCTGCTTGTTTCAAAGATTAGCTGGAATTTGTGCTTACATATATGAATGGGTATGTCTCTCAGGAACAGATGAAAGTACCCAATCAGGTTTGTGATACCAGCTCACTGACTATTAAAGGCATAAATGGTGTCATCAGCTCTGAGGAAGAGGAATTAACTTACGTCTCGAAAACCATTAAAGTGTGTTCAGCTTATAAGGAATTTTGCAAGTGGATTTCTGAGAAATGATAGCCTTCACCAGAAACTGAAATTTAGTTGGGAGTCTCTGGAAGTATGAGCAGTGTTCTCTTAATGTAGGACAGTTTTAAGTTTGCTTTTTTTGTGTTTGTGTGTGTGGGTTTTTTGGTTTGTTTGGATTTCCCGCCCCCCCCCCCCCCCCCCCCCCCCCCCCGGGTGTTGCAGGGAAACATCTGAGTTTTTGGAGATGGTTGTGAGATTTACACAAAGTGTCTCAATACTCTACCAGTAGGATTGAGAAAGTGAATAGTTCCTGTTGCATTGAAAATTTGATCATGACTTTTTTTAGTGACTTTAAAATTAGGAAGAGAAGCAAGACAACAAATAACTTCGTTATGCAGAAGTAGTCCTGAATTTTTTTTTGGGCCTGTGCCATAACCTCTGCTTAGTTATGTAACAAGTCCTCTAAAATACTGCTTTGGGGAAGTGGTGATAGAAGTACAATTATTTTTCCTGGGTTTAGTGACAAAGTCTTTTTTTTTTTTCTTTTTTGTGTCCGCACCCTCCCCCCCCTCCCTTTTTTTCTGCTTTCTGTGAAAGTTAAGTGGGGAATTGAGGCCTTTGAGACTTGGATAAGGAACTGAAAATTCAAGAAGGGTTCTTTATGTTCATACAATCATAGAATGGTTTGGTTTGGAAGGGACCTTAAAGATCTAGTTCCAACCCCCCTGCCATGGGCAGGGACACCTTCCGCTAGACCAGGCTGCTCACAGCCCCATCCAACCGAGGTTGGTCATAATCATGTAAAATTGGGTGTACTTCAATGGGTCATAGGGTATCAAAAGTTGGAGTATCCACCAAACTCAGTGATGTCAGGATAATTCAGAAACTTCCTTGGAATTGAGGGAGATGGGTTTTTTGTTTACCTTCTGATCTTGATTTGCTGGAGAGAGATACAGAGAAATTCCACATATTTCAGCAGCTGATTTGGAATCATCGATTGATGAGTGGTGTGAGCAGATTTCAGGGAGGTTCTTCAAAGCATTTGTGTTTCTTTAAGTTCCCTTCTCAGATATCTATCTTACTCATCCATTCCATATTTATTTCTTTCTCTTCGTAACAAAAAACAGCAGGCTTGCAGTTCAGAAAGTATGTCTGATCTTCAGCTAAGTTCTCTGGCTGAACTCAGCATACCTTCTGCAGCAGTTGAAGGCAAACCAGCAGACTTTGCTGAACCAGCAGAATAGTACATTCATGTCCTTTTCTGCTGATTTTTTTTTTTTTTTTTAATGGAGCTAGATGTTTTGTTAGATGCCTGCTAAGCGAGCGTGTACCTTACCTCTTGGAAATGAATGATGTGCAGTTCTGTTTTGTTTGAATAGATTTATTTTGGTATGATAATGAAGCTCTTTGGACATTCCTTTGTACTTTGACACTGGAACCATATAAAAAAAGCTACACTATTCTATAAAGCTGTCTGTTGTGGAACAGCAAAGTTAACTCAATAATAGTTAAACAGATCAGTGTCCTGTTCAAGGGGGAATATCATGAGGTTTAAGGATGATACATTCTTCTAATCAACCTGTCTTGTTTTGCCTTTGAAGGAGCAAAGAGAAAAGAAAGAAAAATTGCCAGTAGCAAGATAGGCAATAGATCAGAGGAATTAAAGTGGAAAAGATACTGAGACTTGCGGGAAATATTGGATCAGATATCATCCAAATTCTGTCAAAAACTTTGGCTATTTTATAGAAATTTTCTACTGAGGTGGCTAGTTTGGCTTTGATAGTTTGGCAGCTTTAGCAGGATGTTTAAGAAATTAGAATTAGAGGCAAGCGAGGGGTTCTGTGCAAGTGATGTTGTGGCTTAGAACCGCTGGTTCATTTCTATGACTAGCCTGTATATGTGTGTTGCCAGGAAGGACTGGTTTATTTCAATTCAAGAGAGACTGAAAAAAAACCCCTTTCAAATTCAAAGTTTGGTTGTTTCAGATTTAAAATGTAATAGTGCTATAAAATAGTTTTTAGCATATTGAATTAAAACTGTAGGAGTGAATGGCATACCATGGAGCCTGGCATTGTGGGGTGAGAAGAATAACTGGAACCCCTTAAAGTGCCATCCATCTATCTAAAATCATGTTTACCTTATCATCTGAGCCTGATTTTGGCAGTTCAGTACCCTACTTACATAGCTGTGCTTTCTAGCAATTACTAGCAAAAGAAGTAAGCATAAAGAAAGTGTAAAACTTTCCACAAGGGCTTTCCTGGCGAGCATTAAAGAGAACATTAAGGATTTCGTGCTGGCTCTTAGCATAGGAAGCTTTCCAGAAGAAAACAGACTAATGGGAAATACAGTTGTGATCTTCCTTAAAGTAATCATTGTAGGTTGTGGGCAACTAGGACATAAATACTTCGAAAGAGTAGATCCTTTATAATTTTTTTTCACGTTATGATTTATTGAAAAACTTGGCAAAATTATTGGATGCTAAAGAGAAGTTTGACAATAAAAATAAATTATACTTGATTCATAAGAGTGAGCAGAAAGGAGCTTCAAACCCAAGAGATGTTACTGAAGCAAATGCTAAATTTGAATAAGACTAAAGGGTAGACAAGTGAGGAAAATTTAGGAACTTAAGGAAAATTGTTTAACATGTGTGCAAAGCCATGAAGGTAAAAATGAGAAGTGTGAGATTGATGCAGAAGAGATCTTAGTGATAACATTGATGTTGCTGCAGCATATTGAGCCTGTAGTACATTTTAGTCTAGCTCCTAATTCTCATAGCTTCTGTGTCCAAAAGAGAACAAGTGTAAAAATGTTTTTGATAGTAAGAACACTTTCTGTATCTTTACCAGTTTCTGACCTGAGAGTTTTAAATGTTGTAGTAGGAATGAAGAACAATTGGACTTCATGTGAGATATTGGGAACGTAGTAACAAAACAAGGTACGAGTTTAGATCTGATACTAGATCTGGATACTAAGACAGCAAGTGACTGGCATAATAGAGCAATTAATGAGGACAATTTAGAACAAAACGTTTCTCTGGTTTTGTAAGGTACCAGACTAGCCACTATGTATTTTTCCAAAGAAGAACTAGTGTGCTAAATAGCTTATCAAAGCTGTAGCCGTGGCCAAAACATCTTTGAAAGCCACTGGTTTAGGGCAGCGGGTAGCAGACTCAAGAAGAGTCACAATATGGTTTTGTTGTGCTTCGAAGAGAGCAGCTGTTGACGGGATGTTGGGGAAAGGAGGATATGTTGATCAGGGTTCATGCATATGAGGTTATCAGCATGTGGTTCATATTTAGAGTTACAGATAGGCGAGAATGTCCCAAAAGACATTCTGTCTTTGATGATTTTCTATGTGCCAAGAGATAGTTACAGAACTATTAGCACTGATGTTTTTTGGATCCAGTAGAGGAAAACATTGCATCTAATTTACACTGGTGAAGTTTGGAACATTAGTTCACTGAATATTCCTCTGGACTTCTTTGCTCTCTTCCTTCAAAACTCGGAAACCTTTGCTTCCTTATTTAATCTCTTTAATACTCAAAGTATATTTAGTTGGAAGAGTGGTTAGTTACTACAGTAGCTGAGAAGACAGCTCTATTACCTCAACTCTTGTGTGTAAATCTGTTTTTAAGCAAATAAACAAGCTTTTACAGCAGAAAAAATAGTACTTACCTGCAACATGCTGAGTAATTTAAGCTTTCATTAAATTTGAATGAAGGCTGAATGAACGCTTCCCGGGGTTATAAATACTAAAACTAGTAACTGAATTAAATATAATTACAAGGAAAACTCAATTAAAAAAAAATATCTGTCTAACCGGAATAAAGGTTAACTAGAGAGAGTTTTCTTTGAAATCGCTGAAGCACTGATTGTATGAGTCACAAAAATAAGAGTGAAATAAGTTTTAGGTTTTGTAAAAGTATAGCAAATACTTGCAGTAATTGTACTTCCATGTACTTTAGCTATACAACTTAATATAATAACTAGGAGTTCTAGCAAAATTCAAGCTATATCTGAAAATGCATATTTCACATGAGAAGTGGGTAGAAGCAAATCTAGTTTCTATGTAGAAGACATAACTATTTTGACAGCATAAGTTACAATGTCTATGAAAAATTGTAGAAATCTGTCTCCCTTCCACTTGGTGGCTTTGAAGAGTATAAAGTTGAAATATATATTTTTGGACTACAAAGGAGGAGTTTCAGCTCATTTGGCAGCACCTGATTATTGGTTATTGAATCACAATCTTCATCTTATTCCAACTATAGCAGGTCAAACCAGTTGAGAAAACCTAAAGCATATTGAAAAATGAAAATAGACAAAGATCTTGGAATCTAGGAGGAATGAATAACTTCTGAAATCCTTTGAATTTACTTAAACGCCCTGGCAGATGTAGCAAGTTTATCTGCCCAAGTTTGCTAAAGGTGACCTGGAAAGGGTGTTGTGGGTTTTTTGTTGTTGTTGTGTGGTTTGGAGTTGTTTTTTGGTTTGGGTTTTTATTTTTTAAATTGAGTTCCTATCCTTTCCTGTTTTTTGTCTTTGTTTTGCTTCTTTGGCTTAAAGAATGCCTGAAACTTTTTTGTTGTTGTTTTTTCCTTTGCTTGTTTTGTTTTTGCTGTTGGGTTTTTTACACTAGAAAACAAATATCCAATCTCTTATTCTCTGCTCTAATTTGCAAAAACACCCTTGGGTATCTGGAAGCATAGCATGATGATACCTCTCTGGCAACAAGACTGATTTGAAAACTTCTTTCTCATCCCACAGTAGTTCGCTGCCCAGTCAGCAGTGCTGATGTAACTGATCCTTGGGCTACAACGATGTAATCAATCCGGTTTTACACCACAGTCTTGCAGAGGGTTGTGTTGGCACACCTGAGGAGGCAAAGGAGAAGGGAGGGAATTTTTTTCGTGGGAGTTCTTGGCAGAGAAAATGTAATGTTGAAGTAATGCCTCAGTGATACTTACTTGTTCTAAATTTTTTTCAAGAAACTGTGCTGAGTCCTTAAGAATACTTCTTTTTTTTTGCAAAATGTCATTGAAATTAAGGGTTAAAAGCAAGTAAAAATGTTCTATTTCCTGATTACAATTCACATCCTTTAATTGCTTTACTTCCATTTTCTTGACTTTTTTTATGATGTCCTGACTTTGATATTTCTCCCTAGTCAACTAGTCTGGATAGGACTAGAATTTTTATTGTTAAGAGAAGAAGGGGAAGAAAAAGAAAAACCAAGCAGAAGATAAAAAAAAAAAAAAAAAAAAAAAAAAAAAAAAAAAAAAGATTTTTAAAAACAAAACTTTCAGGCCTCCTTTTTGTAAAGAAACAGAAAAAAAGGGCACAAGCCCAATTTTTTCTCCTTTGCAGGTCACCTTTAATGAAAAGGAACTGCTTCAAACTCCAAGTGACAACAAGAGGGGTCAACAACCCTTGTGTTGTAACTTCATTTCTCGGAAGATATTTGCTTTGAGAGGCAACATGATCCAGAAGAATAAGCACAGCATTGGGAATGTGGAACTCCTATGTTCAAATTCCAGTTCTGTCAGTAACTTGCTTTGTGGCCTGAGGCAAGTTTTGTGCTAATTTTCCTCTTTTTCTTGAAGGGGAAACTGGGACATAGTTCTACATATATATTATCTATCTGCATAGGATATAAATATTTGCTTCCTCTTTAACTTAAGCTAAATTTGTCTTGTGAGAATGCAGAAGTTGGATATATTTTTTTTTTTTTAATCAAACTGAAAACTAAAATTTTCTAAAATTTTCTCCTTGTTGCTCCTGCTAGCAGAATTCTATCAGTGGGATCTGTAGGATATAGCAATCTTCAGATGTCTTGAGGCTTTTGTTTACAGCAGTGCTAAACGTTGATAGAAATGGATGGTAGTTACCTGAACAAGTATCTGCATAAACATGTTCATTATTTTTACCGTGAAAAACCCCTTGAAGATATGACTACGGAGGTATTGTAAAGGAGTTAAAAATGAAATGATGTTATGAACATGTGAAGTGGTGGTGTCCGTCATGTATAGTTTCCAACCTGTTATTCAAATTGTGAGTCCGTAGGAATTTTTTCTGGTGTATATATTGACTCTGTGCAGAGAGGTTTTGGTCTATTAGGTTTGTTTTCCTTAATTAAATTTTTTTTCTAGCTCTCTTGGGTATAGTCCAAAGAGCCCCAGGAACTAACAGGCCACAGTTTGAAAATTATTATGCATTGGTTGCAAATCTGTTCTAGGGTAGCTTTACTGATAAGCTTAACTGGACTGCTGTCTTTAAGTGGTGACGCAGAGATTCTTGAGAAGAACCCTGCTGTTCAATACTGTGTGTACTTACTGAAACTCTAAGCAGGTGAACAGAAATTAAAATTAAAGCTTCTGTGTGAATTGAGGGAGGCTTCTAAAATCAGAGCAGTGCTGATTATGTTCTGCCTTTAGTAAATATTTCACCAGAGCATATTGTATATAATAAACATTATATGGCTTCTAAGTGTGCAGTGTCAGGCAGAAAGTAATGGTTTGACTTTTATCATGTCAAGTAAAGGTTTTAGAGTAACAGTGACAAAATGACCACTTTGTTTGAAAAGTCACATTCAATTACTTTTATGCAGTTATTTATAGTGTTCCTGTACCTCAGGCAGTTTTCCGTTCTCATTTCACAGTTTTTGGAAAACTGTAAAAGTGCCCTGTTTGTATACAAGCAATAGTTTGTATGTATACTCCGTATTTATTTTAACAGCTACCTTTTCTTCCTCACGTCAGGTCTGCACAAGCTGTGAAGACAATGCAGAAGCTAATGGTTTTTGTGTGGAATGTGTAGAATGGTTGTGCAAGACCTGCATCAGAGCTCACCAGAGGGTTAAATTCACAAAGGATCATACAGTAAGACAGAAAGAGGAAGTATCTCCAGGTAACACACTTGATTTATAATTTCACAAAGAATGTGTGTCTGCATTGGAAGACTGTATTAAACGACCACATTTCTTTTTAAAGTGATAAATATCAAAAATTGTATTCCTTAATCCTAGTCAATGTAAAAGGACAGATTCATTATGATATAACCCTTTGGTGCATATGAATTAGTGGAACCATGTTATTTTTCTGGTTGGTAATAGATATGTTTTAATAGTTTCCTGCCTCCCAGTCTCTTATTTCAGTTTCATTGCTGAAGGCTGCAACCATTTGAACCAATTCTGGTGGGGTTTTGGCTGCTCTCCAAGTAGATCTCTTAAAGGATCCAGCTAACAAAAGAGAAAACTTTATTTTAACCATTAGATGCATTAGAATGTAGCTACTGAAAAGGGAGACTTTGTCATGGCTGAGGGGTATGATAGCCATTTTTCTGTCAGATATGCTGCATAGTGATAAGAAACCCTACAGATTGGTATTTCATATGATTTTTATGAAAAGTGTTTTAAGCCAATAAATACACATAGATTTTATCTTTTGCCTGGAATGATTGCAAATTATTGTCTAGACTTTGGAGATCAGGTGCAGAAAAATACTACTTTATGCATTTGATGACTCTAGTTTTTCTAGAGGTCTAACAAATGGTTTATAGGAACTTTATTGTTGTATGCCACAGCTAAAGGAGCACTAATAGATTATATTTTTCACCACTCTGGTAATAACTGTTAGCAATAAAGTGTGCCCAAATTCACATTTTAGCTAAGTATATTTTAAGTTTGAAATGTTTTGCCTTAGAAATTAAAGGGAAGTATGTTATGAATTGGCGTGGTTTTCCTCAGTAGGATCTAGGATAATTCAGGTTGGAAGAGACCTCAGGAGATCATCTAGTCCAGCCTCCTGCTTAAAGCAGCCAGCTATAAGATCAGATCAAGTTGCTCAGGGCTTTGTCTATTTGGGCCTTGAGAACCAACGAGGATGGACGTGGTGTGCAGGGCAGCCTCTCTGAGAAATCTTGACTATTCTCATGATAGAAAAGGTTGTGCTTTTATTCATTGAGAACCTCTTTTGTTTCAGTTTATGCCCATTGTGTCTTGTCTTTTAGTGACATTGTGGGACAATTATAAACATAATAGGATGCTGACAAACATTCTACTGGTTCTAGTAAGTCCATTGGACTTGCATGATTTAACTTGTAAATATACAAATTATTTTTATAATTTATTATTATAAATATATGTATTATAATATATATTTATTTTCATTCCACCATATCTAGTCCTGTGAATTTTATATATAATGTGGGCTTTCACTTCTGTAATCTTTATTGCTCAAAGGGTAGCTTCCAGCATGATACTTTGGAGATGTACACTATATTTTGTATCCCACTTTCAGATGTGGTTAATCAAAAGTGAGTACTGAGTGTACTTTCAGGAGAGGACAAAAGTAGTAGATAAAAGTGTCTGACTGTTACGCTGAAGATGACTTGGTGGTAGGAATGCTTTCTGTGCGTTCAAGCCTCCCCTGAGACTGCTGGTCAGTTTCAAAGAATTTTAACTGAAGGATACAGATCTGAAAATAACTTCTTCCAGGTTGCATGAGAATAAGTAAATGAGTGGGTATGGAAAACAGACCTTACTGATCTGCACTGAAGGACGGGCTGCAATGTGAAGCCAGTTTTCGTTACAGGCCATATAATCCTCATGAGCTCAGTGTCCAACCTAACTCGTAAGAAATTAGGCTTTGTCGGTTACATTGTTTAAAGAACAGATTTCATTTCTATCACCTGGTGGCGTTTCCTATGCTCTTTGGTGTCCGCTCACTAGAAACTGAGCTGAGACCTCTCACCCGTTTAGAATGGGGTCCTGGAGGGACGTTAGTAACTACTGGTTATTATATTCTGTATAATACCTCCATCCCTGGAAGTGTTCAAGGCCAGGCTGGATGGGGCTTTGAGCAACCTGGTCTAGAGGAAGGTGTCCCTGCCCATGGCAGGGGGCTTGGAACTAGACAATCTTTCCAACCCAAACTATTCTATGATTCTATATTTTACACTTTTGAATGCCTGTGTCTCAGTATCCTCAAACCCCCTTTCACCCATTTGACTGAGAAAGAAGACAGAGCAACGAATTAAGTCAGCAATCTCCGTATTTCCGTTTAAGAAAGGAACTTGCTGTTTGAGCAATATCTTTTGCAACTGCAACAGTACTGGCTGCTCCTTTTGTAAATAGTTTTGTGGGGCCATAGTAACTTGTGGTAAAATAGGTTCTAGATGTTTTCCATGAGACAGGGTGTTAGCTCTATGCTTGATCAAGAGTGAGACATTGCAGTTTGAGCTTACAGCTGTTATATTCTTGATTATTCCTGATACACACTTCTAGCATCTAGGTGAGGAATATGATAAGGAAAAACAGGAGAATGCAAATCTTTAATAATTTCAAGAGACTGGACTGACATCTTCCTTTATTCAACAGAGGCAGTCGGTGTGACCAGTCAGCGACCGGTGTTTTGCCCTTACCACAAAAAGGAGCAGTTGAAGTTGTATTGTGAAACCTGTGACAAGTTGACCTGCCGAGACTGTCAGTTACTAGAACACAAAGAGCACAGGTATCAAAACAAAGTATATGTTTTATGCAACTCGCTTATAGGAAGATAGTTTGAAGTTGATTGTAGCTCTAGCTGTATGGAATATAGTCGGGTGAAAAAAGTGCAAAATAAAACTTTCTGTTCAGAAATGAAGCCCATGACTAAACAGAGATTGCATCCAAAAGGGTGTGTCTGATGAGATTGTGATAGTTTAGAATAAAACCTAATTCTTCCAGTTTTTAATCTCGTGATTTAAGCACAAGACCTTTCTTTACTGTCAAGTTATTTGGATATAATTTGTTGCTATGCAGCTCTTCAGAGAGTCCTTAGAAAGCACAGGGGCTGTGTTATGCAACTGTACACTTATGTGTAATTTCTCCATTTGTCCTTCAACAAGATGATTATATAACAGAGCATTACCAAACAATTTCAGAATGAAGCAAATCGGCATTTTTTTCTGTGAAGAGCCCTTTAAAAGGAAGAGTAAACCTAAAGTTTGGCTATACTGTACTTTGAGAACACTATTTATGACACTCAAATCTTTGGGTTGCTGTTCTTTGGTCATCTCTTACCAGCTGCAGAAGCTGAAAAGCAGGATTATATACAACTTCTGAGTACAAGACAATAATCTTGCTGGCTAAGGCATAAAGTAATGGTCTGGGACAGATGTACTCTTAGGTTGAGTATTAATATGCTTGCTATATCTGATGCAAACACCCAAAGAACTTGCTTACCTGACCAGGTGAACATCAATAGGTGGAGAAATGTTGGCCACTGTTGCTCCTTGGAAGGGGCTAAACCTTGCTCTTGCAGAGTTGCAGTCTTCCTGTTCGATTCTCCTTTTCTTAGGATTTATATCCCTTTCAGAATGTACCACCTTGGTTTTTTTCCTCAAATTGTTGATGATTTCAGTTCCTTGATTTAAAATGATGCTGACTTCTACTGACTCAGCGATCTCTCTTCTTTCTTCTATTTCTCCATCTTTATGTTTCATGAAGTAATAGCTTACGTGCACTTTCACTTTCAAAGTGATGACTACAGCAAAACATTGATTTTTCTTTTTGCTAAAATTGGGCTATGGTCACACAATATCCCTTCATATTTATGAAAATCGTAAATTCTCAAAACATAACATAAAAATTACAGGAAATATACTATAAATTCAAATATACCATACATGAAATATATCAGCATTTGCTGACATATGCTTCCATGATGACAGTTAAATTTTGGACTTGAGCAGCATCTTTCTTCAGTTAAAGAAGCCTTTTGTAAGGCACTCTGCTTTTTAGCAAATATATCACACCTTTTCCATGTGTAAATACTCACTGTTATTTACTACAGGTACCAGTTTATAGAAGAAGCTTTTCAGAACCAGAAAGTGATCATTGAGACACTAATCACCAAACTGATGGAGAAGACTAAGTACATAAAATATACAGGGAAGCAGATCCAAAACAGGTATGTATCAGATTTTGAGTTTAAAACTGACACAGAGGGCAACTTTATATACATTGCAATTTCTTGAAATGTTTAGATTAGTACATTTTGTACCTCTCTCCTTTTATCCTTCCAGAAAGAGAAATTCTCAAGTATTCAGTTTGCTGTGGTGACTGTTGCCTGTTTAATGTGCTTGGTTGTGTTAGGTAACTCTTCTGCTCAGCCTGCCGACTTAATGGGCAGCAATAGCTTGGGTGCAACAAAACAACTTATGCAATAAAGACTAGAAGGCAGTCCTATGTTCTTCCCCACCATCAGCACACTTATTTTCTTAGTGTAGATCCCTCATAGAAAGCGAAAGGTTATGACTCATGTTTTCATAATGCTTGTGACATATATTTGAAAATTTATGTAATAGTTTTATGCTTGGGGCTTTATTCACTCGGTACTACAAACCTAGGAGAAAAATAAATCTGTAAAACGTGTGCTGCAGTAGGCCTTTGTAACTGCTCCTTCAGCAGAGTTCAAAGGCAGTACCCAGGAAGATTCAACACTGTGCGGGATGCTGAGTGCAACTTGAACTCTTCCTTTCTCTTTGTCTATCTTTGCGGATGGTGGAAATGGAAAAAAAGAGCAGACACCCTTCTCTTCTTTTGCTGCATCTAAGTGGTTATTCTCCTTTGCCTCTTGGCAGTAGTGGGTTTCACAATATAAGATTATGCTTCGCTGTTATGAGTTTGAGCACTATTGTTGAAATAGCTAAATTAGAAAATCTATTTATTGTTTTTTTTTTCTGGAGTGCCATTCTACCTTAGGTGGAAATTAGACTTAAACAGTTTTGATTGCCGTGGACCATTCCAGAAATGTGCTGGACAATTAAAAATCAAGAATTTCAATTACAATGAGCATTTAATTTTTATCAGTGGCAGATGTCAGTAATTTAACAGACTTACGGCATTAGAATTTGCCACTAGTGAATTAATTTTACCATAGGTCACTGGTACTTGCTCTTTCTATTTCTCCCAGTAATTTTCCTGACTATAAGAATCTGATGGTATATGTATTAATTGGTGCATATGACCAAGAAATACTGTCGTCTCAGCAACAGAGTAGAGGGGGTTTTTGTGCTGTTTGGAGTGTGGGTTTGTGAGCTGAAGGTATTTTCTATATGGTCTACTTACAGAATTCTTGAAGTGAATCAGAATCAAAAGCAGGTGGAACAGGATATTAAAGTTGCCATATTTACACTGATGGTAGAAATAAACAAAAAGGGAAAAGCTCTGCTGCATCAGTTGGAGGTAATTTCATTTCTATCATAAGAAACAAAACTGACGTCTTAATATTTTTTTGTGTGGATTCACATTAAAATAAAATCCCTTTCTAGCATCAGCCACCCGTGCATGTCCTATCGCAATTCTAAAGTGGAGAGATGTCCCACACAAGCCATTTGAGCAAGTGTTTCTTTTGGGGGGGAGGAGAGGAGGTCTTGAGTTTGGGGGGGGGGGGGCGGGGAGGGGGGGGAATGGGTGGTGGTGTTTTGTTTGTAATTATGATCTGTGTTCCCTTCTTTGTGAATCAGGGCTGTCTCTGAGCCCAATTTCTTTCTCCGTGCTTTTGCGAGTCATAATTCTATGCGTCATGCATAAAAAGCCTTTCCATCAGAATTTCTCATAAATTCAGCAATCCAATAGCAAATCGAATGAGAGAATTGTCTAGAATGGACACCTGGAAAAATATTACCTGCAATTGTGTTTTAAAAAGTGTGTGTGTATAGAGAGGCAGGTATATATATGAAAATGCATGATAGGAGAAAAGGGGAATCTGCACAGAAAGCCCTGGTATCTTGAATAAATGTATACTGACTTTTCTATTTGATAGGTGCAGTCAAGGGGCAGGGGTGCTTTTTACAAGAGCTTAGTGAAACCACTTGATCATTGTGAATTACAAATATGAAAGCTGATGCCTGTTAACTGTAAATTGAGCCCTTAAACTGGAACTGCTTTTTTACTTGCAGACTCTGGCAAAAGAGCATCGGATGAAACTTCTGCAGCAACAACAGGAAGTGGCAGGTCTCTCTAAACAGCTGGAACATGTCATGAATTTTTCCAAATGGGCAGTTTCCAGTGGGAGCAGCACAGCACTACTGTACAGCAAACGCTTGGTAAGGTTAGGCTCTCTTCATTTACTTAGAGACTATAGTTAAGGCAGATACGCACGCACACACTTGTCAGTAACACCAGGGAATTAGACTTTCTAATGACTTCCTACTAATTGGAATATTTGTATATAATTTTTCATGGTTTTCTCTTAAACATAAATACAGAGTGTTTCTAATAACTTAGCTCTCTGGTCATGATTCTCTCCTGTTACACTACCATAGAATTAATTGTTGTAGATCTGCAGAAGTAGGGGTAACTCCTTTTCTCTGGAGTCAAAACCATGACGCCATGAAACACTGAGAAAATTGTTGCGTGTCCTGAATCATCACTGAGGTTCTTTTCAATACTTGTTACAGCTTCTGAGTTCAGACAGAGAAGGTATTTATATATCATAGAGTCTGATATTCAGCATTTTAATGTAAAAATTAATGTATTGCCCTGTTCTGTCAGACTCATCTTCCATTAAAAATCTTCAAAAATTCATAAAAATGAAGCTGAGGCTTTTGCTTGTCCATGCAAACAGTTATGAAGCTAAATATTTCAATGCTATAATGACACTTAAGGTCTGAGTGCATGCGGTCTCACTAAGCTGACTGCTCATGATGAACAGAAATCCTAAAAAACTGGAAATTAAAAACAAACATAAAGCTGACCATGGTTTGTCCAGCAGTTAGTAAATTGTATTAGGCTGATGAAGGAAATCTGTGGCAATGTTGAGCCAAGATGCTAGATCCTTTTTGTCCAATTCCTGTAACTGGTTCCCAATGTTTTTTTTTTATTTTCTCATTGCTTAGTTGAGAATGTACTGGGGGGGTTGTGGCATTTTTTTTGTTTGTTTGGGGGTTTGTTGTTGGGGGTTTTTTTGGTTTGTGTTTGAATCTTTATTTTTAATACCCATTAAAATGCTACAGGCTATAGCAGATAGTGGAACATTACTTCGTTTTATCAACTTACTTCAAGTAGTTAAATTCATTGGGTCTGCCGTATGCTGCCTCAGCAAGTAATATTTTTTAATTGAGTAGAGAAAAAGGGCATCAAACTGAGTCATGTTGTTTATAATTGCTTAGTGTTGCCACAAAGACTTCTGCTATGTGAATAAGAAAACAAGTTATGTCGCAGACTTCTTAATCTTATAAACATTATGCAGTTAAAGAAAAAGACCATCTAGTCCATAAAGCCTCAGCAAATGAGAAATATTTTTCAAAAGAACAGATGAGATTCAGGTTCCTGATTTTTACTGAAAGTTGGTGTTATTTGAGAGTTGAGTAGCTAGCCTGTCTGTGGATGTCTGGAAAATCTGTTCCTGAACAGTGATGCCTTGAGGAGCATGTGAGTCTTCTGCTCCTGGATATCCAGCCACTTGAAACTAGGAGGGAGGAACGCCCAGCAGACTTAAATGCAGAGTTACAGCTAGGAGGGAATGTCTGTACTTCAGAGAAATAGCACACTAAACAGTTTCCAGGAAAACATCAGTTTTCCCAGCCTAGTCCTCTAGCATGGACAAAACACTGCTAGCTACCAGTATTACTGACAGGAGGTAACTAGTTTAATCATGAGTTTATCCACAATATATGTGTGTGCATGATAGGAGGAATACATGGAGCAAACTATGACAAGAACTGTGTGCAACCTGTGTTGGTGTCAGGACAAAAGACTAGAAATTCTATAGTGTAGTATACTTGATTCTGGTAGTGTACACAGAAATCCTAGGAAATCTATATTCAAAATAGTAGTGCACTTAAAATTTTCCATGGTCATTAAAAAAACTTAAGTCTTGCTAAATGTTTTTTGTATCTATCTGGTCTAAAACTGACCTGCCTAAAATTGGAAGAAAAAAACCTCATAAACTGGAAGCTGTTATAAAGTTCTTATGTAAAAGATAACTAGTATTATTTCAAACAGGTAAGATGATTTTGCCAAGTATGTCTCTTGAACTTTCCCAGGAAATAATCTATTGTTCAAGAAAAATAAGTGTGGAACTCTTAAGTTTCTTCTGTATCTGCTGTGTGTTACTCTAAAATTAGTGCCTGTGTTAGATATTTCTAGTGAAACAACTGCAAGAACCTATTTTCTTTCTAGGAACTAGATAAATACTGAGCATTTGATAGAGTAGTCTGCTTGTGTAATGTAATCATAGTCCAGTCCTTTGGAACTAAGGAGTTGGAAGATTCCAAAAATATCTGTGAATCTGAGGGGTTTCAAAGACAAAATTTATAAAATCTGTTCTTTAGCTCTCTGAAGAAAACTTAAATTTATTACAAAGGAAAAATCCCTGTGATGATACTTGTTGCCAGAAGGATGGGATACTTTTCTTTGAAAGAAAAATGAATGGGCTAACATAGTTTGGGGGCGGGGGGGGGGGGCAAAACCAAACAAAAATGGGTTATGTGAGTCTGTACTTCACTTGCAAGTAGCTCAAGTCATTGAATGTAATGACCAAGTTTGTGGAAGGATATGTATTTTTACAAGAGAGAAGAATTAATTTTCTTTAGGCAGTAGTTGATTGCTTTTTAAAACTACTTTAGGAATAAGGGGAAAGATGTTAAGAATACCTCTTTTATTTGTAGCTTGGACAAATTTCTCTGTCTTTCACCGCAATTCGCTAGTGGCTTGTTCAGGGTGGAGGTGGTGGTGTTTGGGGATTTTTTTAGTTTGGGGTTTTGGTTTTTTGTGTTTTTTTGTTTTATTGTCATTTGGGTTTTTGTTGGTTGTTTGTTTTGTTTTTTTTTTTTTAAGACTTTTTATGCACTTCGGATACATGGCTCTGACCCCACAGAAAAAAAATACTTGTTTTTTTCCCTGTTCTAGATTACATATCGACTACGGTATCTTCTCCGAGCAAGGTGTGATGCTTCACCAGTGACTAACAATACCATCCAGTTTCACTGTGATCCTAGCTTCTGGGCTCAAAATATTTTCAATCTAGGTATGATAAAGTTTTGTTAGCCCTTTGGCATCTTGACCCTATTTTGAAAGCAGCTTTCTTTTTGTGAAGATAAATAGCCTCCACACTATTCATTTCTTGGTTTACTTTGTTAGATTTATTTCCTTACCTGTAGAAGACATTTAAAGTGCGTTGTATGGGAAAAAGTATTATTTATCAATACCTATGATAAAGTATTAACAAACTTACCTTGCTTGAATGGTATGTGTGATGGTGAAAACAGCAGCTTTCAGTTTCCTGGGCCACACACATGCCTTCTGGCTTCTGAAACAAGGAACAGAATCTATAACCCTACTTCACATCCTAAGAAAGGATTCCAGAAGTCAACCTCATTCTGCATCTTCCAGCCCTTTCTTCTACCTCAGTCCCATCTTCCCAAGCTGAAACCCATAGCAGCAGCATAATATGTTTAAGAACCCCCATTTGCTCCCTTGTCATGCTGAACAATAAGCCTTGGAGAACTGAGATGAAGAGAAGGGGAGAATACCAAAGAAAAACAGAGGAACAAGGAAGAGAACACCACTTTTTGACAGTTGTCTGGCTTTTAGATTGTCTTTCTTGAAGTTGTAGGTTGAATTCAGGAGAAAACATGTTTTTAACAGAGATGCAAATGTACTTCATCTTCACTATCCTGATAGATTTTGATCTGGTCTCCAAACTGGTCTTCACATTTTTTCTTACAGCTAAAGGTTGCTAGGGTTTTATGATACTGGTGAATCCCAGAACCTGGAAGCTTTGCAGGTAGCCTGCTTGTATGATTGCCTGAAAGCCTGCCTTTAATGGAGATAAGCATCCTAGGAACTCATCAGCTTAGGAGCAGGAATTGAAGCTTAGAGGTCTTTTTAGGATTTTGACTGCTGTCATGCTTCCTTTCTCTCTCCACTGTTAGCTTGATGGGCATTTTTGTTTTTTCTGTCATATGCAGAATGCTTTGCAAGATACTTGTGGCACCTTTCTGCCTTTCATCAGAAAGTGCAGTCAGCTCTACAAACGTACAGAGAGGTGCAAATGTATGTTTCTCTACAAAGGCAGAGAAAGAAAGTGTTATGGCAGTGCTTTAAGTTGAACAAGCTACTTTCCCTACACACCAGAACACTGGATGGTAGCAGGGAAATTCTCCAAGTTCCTTTGTTGTAAATAATTTTCTTTAGAAGAGGAATCAAAAGTGAATCCCTTGTTTCCAGAAACGAACTGTCAAACTATGTGGTGATAACTGTCAACTGCTGCTAAACTGAGATGATGCTTGTCAAGAGGGGGCTTTTTCTTGTGTTTGGTTTTGGGGCTGTTTTTTTTAATTTGTTTATTTAATGAGCCACTGAGATATGTTCCCTTAAATTCTGAAAAGTGCTGCAATAGAAATGGCACCTGTATAGATCACCATAGGAGTTCTTGTAACAGTTTATCTATTTAAGTGATAGATAAAACCAGATCATGTTTACCTATCTGGTTTCAGAAATCACAACCTTTAGGCTGTTACATTTATGATCAGACATGTTCAATTTCTGTAGATAAACCAGATTTAAGAACCACTGAAGGAAAAATAAAGTCTGAGTAAAGAAACAATTTACTCTGGGAATGGCTTGAATTCTAGTCAGGCTGCATGTTGCTGACAGTGTGATAGCATCTGTACACTAATAGGATAGCTCTCTTACGGATTTCAGAATGTATTTAAGAAAATAAAATACAACATTTGAAGTGTTTTAATTCCACAAATTGTATTATAATCCATGGTTTTCTAGAATAATGGAAGGGAATCATTCTCTGTAGTGCCTCTGGATAAGTAGCTTTATACCACAGATGTTAAGTCTGGAAAGACTTGAAGATGTAATGAGACTTGGAGAGAACAGAATAAAAGTGCGGTATGGGTTTGACAGTTGACTGTAGTACAGTCAATACCATTCTTTGTCAAGGTAATTCCTTTTCTAGAGAAAGAAAATAGAATAGATCTATTTTGACTGTAGTGAAATATTTCATGCAGCTGTATATGGGAAACAGTATTATTCATTCGCGTTTTTCTCTGTTCACTTTATGGGAAACATTGGCTAGACCTGTTACAGGCTTAATAACGGGCATTAGGCAATAGCCTGGTAGGTTTTTTCCATTTTGTTTAGCATATTTAATATTTGTGTTAATGACCGATGTGGTAGAATCATAATTGAAATGTATGCAACACCAAAATTACCAAGTGTCAATATGAAAATAGTATTGTTGATGTTAGCTTTCTGCCCTGCTCTGCACTATAGTATGTTGGCTGGCCTGTACTCCCTCTGTGCCAATGTCTAGATAGGGGACTAGAATGATGCTACTTGCACAGCTTCTCAGCTCTTGGGATGAAAAAGAGGAACAGAAAATGCAAGAAGTTTCCTCCTCCTCCTTCTACCCCAAAATGAGCCAGGCTAGACTGCACAGGATCCACAGAGACTGATGGATATGAGAAGAGAAGTGGCAGAGGGTGATTTCAAGTTCTGCTGTAACAGGGATTGTCAAACTGTCATGTGGTGTACCCGCCTCATGAGGTGGACTCTCCTGGGAACCAGCCCTAAATCTCTGGGAGAGAAGGGAGTATGAGGTGTCTGTCTCCCGCTTGTATTGAAAAGCTGTTGTGCAACCTTCCACAGATGATTGGACCATAACTTTCCCTACTTCACTCTCTTTTAAACAAAGAAAGTGTCTTTGTCTTCTCCTGTACAAACAGTGTGCTATTCCCTTGAATCAAATTAAACTCTGTACTAGTTGGAAATCATCTTTCTTGGATGAGGTAGCCAGAATTCTACATGAGAGTTTCATGTAATCACACTATATGTCTCTTCAGATAAAATCTCTCACCCAGCATTAATGTCTAGAAGTTACCTGTCTAGTCAAATTTCCTTCTAAGTCAGTGGAGAGAGATAAAACATCTCCTGGAGGTGCCCATCACATCCTAGAATTGGTAGTGTGTAGCAACTGAGAGTATCATTTGACTATTCCATGATGTTGACTCGGAGGCCAGAAAGGATCACAATACCTTTTAAGTTTTATAATACAGTTAAATTTTTTTATCAGATGATTGCAGGAGGATACTGTTTCCCATTGAAACTTTGTGCCCTTGCTCTTGTGGAGAGGCCAGGACACCTTCTTAGGAGAATCCACCATATAGAGGAGGCTGCAGCACAAGACATTTTGCTATAAAATACAACCATTTTTTCGCAGGGAAACAAACAAAATAAATGGAGTCTTCTATGTCATGTTTATCCATTCTTTACATTACAATAATGAACAGTGACTGCATGGTATAAAAAGAACTAATTGTGAAAAATAGCGTTTCTGCTAACTGCAATATTTTGGTGTTAATTCTATTTATTTTGTTTAAATTAGGTTCTTTGGTAATTGAAGATAAAGAAACCCCACCACATATGCCCAAGAGCCCTGTGATGGAAACAAACTTACAGCCACCAGGCAGCTTACCTTCAAACCAGCTATCTAAGTTCCCAACGCAGATAAGCTTAGCTCAGCTCCGACTCCAGCACATGCAGCAACAGGTCATGGCTCAGAGACAGCAAGCTCAACGCAGAGCAGGTCCAGTAGGTTTACCAAACCCAAGAATGCCAGGAGCCATGCAGCAACCTCCTGCTTCTCATCAGGTAAGTTATGACTGTTTCCAGAGAAGACTCTATTTTCCATGGCACTGAAGGAGAAAGTAAAGAAAGATAAGAAAAAAGAAAGAAATTAAGTCTAGATACATAACTTCACATAGCTTCATCTTTAGCACATGTCTATGTAAATGGGTTAGGGAACCTTTTCTTTACTGAGAATTGAATGGGCATTTTAAGCTTGTCTGGCAAAATGTGTGGTAGCACTGAGCCTATTTTTATTTATTAAAAAAAAAAAATCATATGGTATGCAACCATATATTGTGCTGAGCTACATATTTTGTATTTTTGTCAAATGATTAAAAAGTGAATCTGTCATTAATTTTTTTTCCAACGCTTTTTTGCATAAAACTCTGATTCTTCCGTATAACTTTCAAAATTGGAAATACTCTCACTGGCTCTTGTGATGTATCTGCATTTATTATATCAGAATAATTCAAAACCATCTACTAGGTTTTGTGTTTAACATTGAAGATCAATGTGTTGTGTGATCATTCAGGTAAATGGCATGGTACTATTTGTTTGCATCTAATTTGTTAAGAGTTTCAGAATTTTAAAAGGGCCACTTGGTAAAAATTTCTGGAACATCGATATCAGCTAACTTGCAGAATTGTTTGCTTGTTTTCATGCAGGCACCTCCGCGCTTGATTCATTTTCAGAATCATAGCCCCAAGTCCAATGGTTCAGCTCTTCCTGCACAACAGATGAGATTTCCCCAAAATCAGAACCTACCAAGGCAAGCAATAAAGCCCAACCCATTGCAAATGGCATTCTTGGCACAGCAAGCTATAAAACAGGTAGAGTTTCTTTCCCTTTTCGCTCACCATCTAGAAATAAAACATCAAATGTGCTTTATATCATCTTGCTTTTATATTATGTTTCTAGAGTGCTTTTCAATTAGAACAGAGACTGCATTTTTCTCTACGACAAGATACTCACAGTTTTCTTAATGAGATAACTGTCAAGTTTCTTTCATTTTGGCAGTTCTAAGCAGCTGAAGCATTACAGAAATGAGCCACTGTGTGCGCTGTGTGGGTGTTTCATTCTCTTGTTTGCTATTACTGTGATTTCTGGCCACTTATAGAAAACTTAACATGGCCATGGTCTGCATGCTACAATCAGTGAATAGACAAAATAGGAAATCCCACTATTTAGCTTGATGTTAGTGACTTCACTAGGAACCAGGTAAAAGCTTGAGTAAAAAGCTATAGCTGCCACCATTCTCCAGACTATGCCAAATCTGAACTTTTACAGGTGAGGAGAGAAAAGAAAGTCCACAATTGGTGGGACCTCTCCTGAGTAAGACAGATCAATACCTAGTTGAACTGGGGCAGAAGCAAACACTTCACATGTTTTCTGGATGTTCAGGAAGGCAAATCTTTATTAAAAAGCGTATTAACACATCGGTTGTTAGGTATGTGGAAGGAAAGAGAAAATCATGTCACTAGAGGTAAGCAGGGAAGAATCAAATTAATCTGATCTGTGACCCAAGAAATGGAGTAATACCATTCACATTTGCAATGCTTATGATGTCAGAGAACTAATTCCAACTAAATTGAAGAAAGCTGTACAATATCTAAGAGAATGTGTAGTAACAAAAACTAAGTCACTTCTATTCTGCACCTCTGAAAAGAGGATTGGCCTGTCTGCAAGCCTTTCTTTCGTTAGCTAGTAATGTCTTTCTGAAACTAGAAACCAGTAAATAGAATGACTGACTAAAAAGGAATTGAGCAGAGTCAAATTTTGCCTACGGTTGCCATGAAATTCCATTAAAGTCATTGAAAACTGCATATGTCTAAATGAGAAAGAAATTTAGTCTGACTTGACTGTGCACTTCATATCATAGTGTTAAATGTATATGCGGGTGGAAATCCAGTCAGCATTTCAAATACTTAATCACTTTAAGTTGTTAAGGGAAGCACAGCATCAAGTACTTGATGGCGTCCAAGTGACACTATAGCTATTTACTTAATGAAGCACTGGAGCAGTTGTGCATTCAGCCTATAATCTGTAATGCTTTTATTTCACTAAAACTGTTACATTTCTCCCACAACACTGTCAATGCAGCATGAAATATTAATAGATACCTAACATCGAGATATAGCTTTGAATTTAAGAATTCACAATCATTTCTTCTATTCATAGTTTTCAACGACTTGTCATCTTCCCTTGTCTTGTAAGATTGGTTCTTGAAATTAGATAACTTCAGAGTAAATCAGGATTTTATGTTTGAATTCAGCTTATGGAACTAAGATGCTTGTTTAACTGCTGGGTTAGAACCAGTATATACAGTAGATGTGATCTGTTGAAAAAACAGTAATGCTGAATTGTGGATTATCATCTTTTCTTTTTAGTGGCAGATCGGTAGTGGACAAACTTCAACTGCCCTTTCAACTGCAAGCAGCACAACATCTACTCCATCCAGCCCTACAGTCACTAGTGCTGTAGGATGTGATGGGAAGACATATGGTCCCCCTGTGATAGATTTGAGTTCTCCAGTGGGTAGCTCCTACAATCTACCATCTCTTCCTGATGTAAGTGTAACATAAGAGCAATGTTTTTATGGATTCTGTTTTGAAGTAAATCTTAATGTTTGTGAAAAGTAGAAACCTTTTAGACTGAATTTCTTCCTCTGTTTGTCAAAATGAGACAGCTCCAGAAAACAACAATGCAGGATTGCCTACATGTTGCTGGCAATATTCGGAACTGTTCTGGGAGACAGCTGTTAGGACAACTAAGAAAAATAACAGTGCAGGTTGTAATTGTAGTTGCACTTGTTTATTTGGATGCTGCATATTCCCCCCCCCCCGATACTAACAAAAATGAGTTAGCTTAGCTTTTGTTTACCAGTGTCCATAGATAGCACTGGTTTGCTGATGGTATATCTGGTAAATTTTTAACATTTTTTTAATATATTTTTAACTCATTGAAAGGACTATCTTAGGTAGCTATTAATTGTTGGTATACTGCATATATTCCTTATATCTTTTCCTTTTGGTACTACTTTTCTTCATATATCCTCTAACATGCCTGTGAGCAGATGATAGAAGGAGCATCATAAGATCATCTTTTCTTAAGCTTCTAAAATTCTCTTTCATAGTTTCTTCTGATTGGTATGTGTTTGTCAGAGGTCCACGTTAGAGCTGTTGAGTTTTAGTCAGTTGACTTTATTCTTTGAAATAACTGCCGAGCCTATTTTTGTGGTCTGAGGTTTGTAGATACCTGAAATGTCATGGTTTTCTAGTCATAACTTGCTATTACTCCCTGTTTCTCCCACCTGTCTTTTGTTTTCACCAATAAACTCTCAGATAAAAGTGTTCTATTTTTTAAATAGAGTACACAGAGTACAGAATCACACTGTCAGGCTTAAAAGGTGAACTACAGAACATGATCATAAAACTACTGAGTCTGTGAGATATTTTAGCATACTGATTTTTGTGCACAGTATTATTATGAACTCTTCTACTTGTATATGATTAAGTTTATGCTGTTAAGATACATGGCCCAAATCACTGTAAACATGCTGACCTAGCAGAGGCTTCTGCATCCACTTCAGATAAGTCTAGCTTATAAATAGAAAGTTCAGTGGTCAATGCAGTTGATACCAGTGGATTTGTGAGGTGTCTGGATAATTGAGAAAACTGATACCAAGGTAACCTATTTTCTTACCAGACACGTTCTTATGTATTGCAAAAACCCTAACATTTCAAAAGGTCATTTCTCTATCGAACCAGAATGTGTAGTTTTTACAGAAAGTTAGAGGTGATTTGGGAGCCCCTAAAGCAGAGTTCAGTTGTTTGACCTGGGCTGTGGGTGGAAAGAACAAGTGTTGGTTTGCTGTTTGCATTTTGAGACAATATGCATGGCCCCTGCCCAGAAGGTATGTGTGACAGATGGAATTGAGTGTCCTTTGAGGTTCTTCCAGTCCTATTAAACACTAATGGATTAATGGGTAGTTTGTGTATTGCTTATTATCTTTTTTTAGAGTATATAACGTAAGCATGTCAAAAGAAGGTGTGGAGATAAAAATTCATCTCTTGCTTCAATGTGTGAAAGCTACCTGTCTATGTAAGCCTTCTCTGTAGCTGATGGAGAAAAATTGGCACTTACAGAATCATCTGATCTTAAAATGAAGCACTGTCTGGATCTGGCCATTTCTTTTCTTTTTAGAGAAAAGAAGGTGACCTGTTTTAAAGTAACCACCTCACATTTTGGATGGCTAAAGTTAGGTGCAATGCATTTTGGTCTTCACCTTCAAAATAACAACATGGCAGAGGCATGTGGTGGGTTTTTGTTGTCTTTTTTGGGGGAGGGGCGGCGTGTTGTGGTTCTCCCCACACACACATCCCCTAACTGCTTTCTCTCTCTTTCCCACCTTTTAGATTGATTGTTCAGGAAACATCACGCTGGATAATGCTGTAAGGAAGGATGGCACTGCAGAGCAGAATCAGCCAAAACCCCCTTCGAACAGAACTGTGCAGTCACCAAATTCATCGGTACCATCACCAGGCCTCTCAGGTAATTGGAATGTTGTACCATTTTGTGTTTAAGTGATGTGATTGAAAAATCTAATGTGACACTGTTAACACTGCTATCAGAATTAGTTACTTCTATTTTGTATCAAAGATGAGAAATATGAAAATGAAGGCAAAGTCGTAGAAACTCTAGTAGGAGGTAAAATTGAGACAATATTTTAGCATTGTCAACAAATGTAAATGGCCAGATCTTAAACACATGGAGGGAAAAACATAACAGATTTTAGCAAATTGCATAGAAATACATAGAAAAATACCACTCTTAGGGGTACAACAAATTAAAACCTAGAAGCTGTGGTAGGAGACAAGTATTTGAAAAAGCAAGACAGGATGTAACAGGAGACAGTGACTACAAACAGTGACTTGGGAAGCTCAATTTGGATATTAGAAAATCTTTTTCAGCAGAAGGGTAGCGCAACACTGACACAAGTTGACCAGAGAGGTTATTTTTCTGGGTAGCTAAATGTGGTGGACTTGAAGGACCCAGGGGATTCCTGCAATCAGCAGCTGCTCCTTACTCCCATTTCCCAATCTGGCCTGTAGTGAGGCTATGTGAGCGTGAATTCCCAATAAGCACTTGTGCAACATTCGTGCACTTGCATGGCGTTCACGCGCTTGGGTAGATTAGCTGAGGCAGGTGGATAATGCATTCACAGACAGCATGAACAGCTCACTCTGGTTTCTCAGGACCAATGCTCAGCAGAAATGTCCTTCACAAGTCTTTCAGCTGTCTAGTCCCGAGACCTTTGCTGTCTCTCATATCTAGCCCCCAGATCTCTTCCTACTTGCCAGTTCGTCTGGCTTAAAGTTTCCTAGCAGTTCTCCTAAGAGATCTGCTAGAACTTAATAAGGTAAGACAAAGCAAACTGCAGTGATCAAGTGGAGGGATCAGCCAGGCAAAGGTACTGACCCATCAGCCTGCTTACGTGCAACAGGCTCCTTTTTAGTCCTTCCTTCTATTATCCCATGCTTCTCATCCTCTCTTGAATTTGTATTAAATGAGATATGGGCTAAATAAATGACACTACAGGAGAAATTTCCCCCCAAACCTGTGTACTTCTCTGAGTCACATTTCAGACTTGGCACAGACCTGTGTTTTGTTCTAATCTGATTCTTCTATCCTAGGAGGAGTCAGTGTGACAAACATACACCCTCCAATTCGTTCACCCAGTGCCTCCAGTGTTGGGAGCAGAGAGAGGTAAGGAAAGAGTGGGAAAGAAGAAAATGTAACTTCCACCTCCATAGAACATGCTTCAGTCTCTTCTCTCATTAATGCATATAGAAGTCAATTTGCCTCACCTTCTCTGTTAACAGGCCAGGCCTGATGGTTATTACAGCACTCTTTGCATTCTAAAAGTAGTAATTTCATTTGTAATGTATTAATAGCACATCTAAAAATGTATTAACTCTGTAAATGATGGCGAGGTTGGCGTTATTAAAAGAGTGCCAATTCTAAATTAGGTTTTAAATTCAGAAAAATCAGCTAAAGGAAAAAGTTGCATATTGAAAATCCATATGAAACTATAAATGACTTAAGATTTAAGGAACTGATGTTACAAAGAGGGTTACTAAGAATTTTCTGCCATAATACAGTTAGTTAAGTGAGCACTAGATAATCTACAGAGAGTCTACACAAATGTTTTTATCCCTTAGTGATGGAATATTAATGAACAAATAGATTTACACAATGTTGTTTGAAGAGTGCAGATCCATTGTGTTCCAATAAATTAGAGCATACATCTGACTAATTTTTCATGCAGAGAAAAATCAGATGATATTTATCCTACTTGAATTGGAAATGCAGATACTTTTTAATATAGAATACCTTTTACTCTATTCCATTTACATGGTAAATTCTGTGAAGGACTCATACAAACTGTTCACATGTTTGTCTGAAGAGTCTTTTACTTGCATTTAAAAAAACGCAATTCTATCTGTTGCTACTTGAATTCATTTTGTTAGTGTGTGAGCCAACCCACGCAGGATGCAGGAACAACCACAAAACCACGGATGAAATGCAAAGAGTAAATTTATTTTCGTTACCTCACCAACTGGGGGATCCCCAAAGCAGCACCCGGGCAGAGGCACACAAGCGGGGATGCAGGCACCACGGAGCTCTGTCCATGCTGGAGGATCACTGACCCTCCTGGTTTTGCCTGTATATCAGGGATTCACGCAGGCGTAGTTTACCCCTGTGCTTTGATCTTTCCCACAGCAGGGCAAGAATCTCAAGCATGTTTGATAGAGAGCCTCTAAGTCTATCGCAGGCCTATGTTATCTGAACACAGGTGTTCTACTTGTCCAACACACAAGGCTAAGCAACAGTTAGTATGATATATGTGTTTTTCGACACCCCAGCTGGAAGTCACTTGAGCGTATTTACAACCCTCCTTGACAATCTTCTGTTATTTTCACACCGTTAGATTTAAAATTCTTCATTATTATTAAAAAAAATAGTAATAAGCTGGTATTTTTGAGTTTGGTTGTCCATTCTTATCCTATTATGACTGAACGCATGAAAAAAGACAGATGTAGTTCTAAAAGTAGGGGCCCAGTTTTGGTAGAGCTGCAAGGTTGTAAGAAACTCTTCCAAGATAATGTAAATACGTGTTTTATCTGGCTTATTCGCTTGTGTGGTTTACAATGATCAGTTCGGCTCTGGAGAAACACTGGCCTTCCCCAAAATACAGCTGCATCTCCTCCAACATGGGATAATGTTCAGTGGAAGTAGTTTTTTAGGTATGACCTAAAAGAAACAGCGATTATTTGCAAATCTTGCACTAGTGGGAAGTAAAACCATGAGTAATTCTCTAGTTCTGGAACTGCGCCATTAAAATTTTCCCTTTTTGTAATGCCTTTTCAATATACATGAAAGGAAATAAACTTGGATGTTTATTCTAGAAAACTAATACTATAGTGCTCAGGATTCAAAGAAGCAAAATGGATTAGCATCCTGAGGTCTCAGAAAGCATCAGTGTACAAAAAGCATCCAGTTCTGACTCTTAATTTCCTTTTTTTCCTGCCTCTTCTGTCATTTACAGTTCTGGCTCCTCCAGCAGGCCACCAGGAGCTGATTCTACACACAAAGTCCCAGTTGTTATGTTGGAACCGATCAGAATTAAACAGGAATCAAGCACACCAAATGAGAACTTTGATTTCCCAATTGTTATAGTGAAGCAAGAAACGGATGAGGAATCCCGGCCTCGGAATGTAATATTAACAGTTACAAAGATCTCCTTTCTCTTTGGTGGAGGGCATTTTGCATTTATGAGGAATAAAATAATTTACTAGTATTCTGTTGGGGACTTCTTCAGGGGAAGACTAAAAAGCTAAATAAAAGGAAGAGGTGGAATTCAAAATCAAACTAGCTCTACTGCCAATTCAATTAATTAACTGGTGCGATCAGACTGCTTTTATCCATTGAAAACCTGGGAAGGCAGGAAATAGCTTGCAAACATCAAATTTTCATGTGGTGCTAGGACGTGTTTCTAGTCATAGTGAGGTAATATACATAAATAAGGTTGCTAGACTTTTGGGGCATCAAAGATCAGTTTTTTATTAGTGGGGCAGTGAATAGCCTTTCATAGCTAATTTCTTGTGTTTAGTTGCCTGATGCAATAGTAATTTTACTGTACAATAGTAATTTTTGCGTGCATGTTGCAAGTTGTATGGCTGCTTGAATCTAAATTTGTTACTCTGATCAGTTTACTTGTCGCTAGGATCATGTAAATTCACATAAATATTATAATCTGGCTTCCTTTGTTTCTTCTTACAGACCACCTTTTCAAGAAGCATACTTACTTCATTGTTGTTAGACAGCAATCATAATTCCACTTCTGATGAAGTTGTCTTAAGAACGGATGCACCGGACAGCACAGATGATCAACCAGGGATACTGCAGGAGAACACATCCAGTGGGAAGACAGGATGGATAGGCCCGACCCACATTGGGGAGGGCAGAAAAGAGGATGATCCCAATGAAGATTGGTGTGCAGTATGTCAAAATGGAGGGGAGCTCCTTTGCTGTGAGAAGTGTCCCAAAGTATTCCATCTTTCTTGTCATGTCCCTACATTGATGAGCTTTCCAAGGTAATTATGACCCCTTCAATTCCATCTAAACTTGCATTAAAAGACAGAAGCTTTGTAATGTGAAACCCAGTACAAGAAGTTTCAGCCTTGAAGGAAGCAATGTCTTCTTTGACGTCTTGAATCCAGAAGTTCTATTAATTGGTGAAAATTGGAATTGGCATTGAAACTCCAGTTTAACCTTACAGATTTGCGGCCACAATAATAAAACTCCTCACCTATTTGGCAATTAAGCAAGATCACTTACATCTAGGGCATCTATTATTAAAATTGGGCCACAGAATTACCGATCTGTCATAAAATGTTTTAAGGATGACATAAAATATTTAAATTTCTTTAATAATAATAATAATTTTAAAAAAATTTAAAAAGCTAAGCTAATATAGTATTAAATATATTATTTGCTATAGTGCTAAACATGGCTACACTCCAAGCATGGGATGTAGCGACTGACATCATTGAGTAACACCTCGTTCAATGTTGAAACAAGCAGTAGGCTTTCTTGATTGGCTGTTACAAAACAACTACTCAAGTTTCTTGAGTTTCAAAATACAGTCTTAAACAGGTTGTTGTTATAAGCATTACTGGCATTTGCTTCTGGAATTAGTGTCTTTGATTAAAATAAATGGCATTTTGCAATGTTCCAACTTGGAAATGCCACGCAATAAGCTTATTAGTATTAAAGGATAAAAAAATCTGTCATAACATGTTCATTGTTTAATGCTTTTATAAATATTAGATTTTCTTATTAAATATCAGTATGGTTTGCTGGTGTAAAACATTTGGATAGCAACTTAGTTTGGTACATTGATCATCTCTGTGCTACTCTGAACAAACATACTTCTGCAAGCATATATACTCTTTTAAATGTCTCTATAAATGGCACATAAAAATGTTTCTTTTACCTTTTGAAACTTCAAATTACAGGTTTGGGGTTTTTTTTAAATAAAATGATGCTGTGTTACAGTTTTGTGACATAAGCAAAACCCAGTAAAGTTAGAGTAAGCACTTAAACTAATAAATATTTATGCCTTTCTGACAAGAAAAAATAATCTTTAAGCAGGTAGGTAACGGTGTATTTACAAGGCTTTGTTTCTATTAAAATTAAAGCTTAAAGAATAAGTCTTTAAAATTTCTCTTTTTTACTGGATCGTTCTGTGGAAACTGAGATGATGATGTCCGGGGGCGAGGGAGCCAAAACCAACTTTTCTGACAAGTGTTCAGATCTGTACAGGTGCATATTAATACAAGTGCACTGTGTTCCTGGACTTCAGAACCACGGTTAGCTTAATTTTCCTCCTGGCTTCGGATGTGTCAGGTTTTTGCTCTCATCTTTGTGGGGGATTTTTTTGCAGCTGTAACAGTCTGCTGAACAAACTTTGGTCTTTTAGCATTAGTTCCTTCAAACACACAAAATAATTCCTTTGTTATTATGTCAGCAGTGTCAGTCTACTTCTTACATGATTGCTTTTTGTTCTTGCTTCAGGTGGATAGAATAATTTCCCCTATAGATTCACAAGGTCTCACTGCATCTTTTTTCCTTCACTCCAACCCACCACACTCTTCCTGGTTCTTGGATATTTAAATGCATCATTCCTCCATCTTTCATGTTTCCTGTTTTCTTGTATCATTAGATCTTTAGATCATGCCCTGTATATATCTTTGTGTATCTACCACATCATTTCTCTGGTGCTAGTCCAGGCACAGAGGTGACACTGTCATATAAGTAACTCCATTGAGTTAAGACAGTAGAAGGTAAAAGTCTCTTTGAAGGAAAATGGCCATTATTCACTCCTGTATGCTGCAACTAGTAGATGGTGCAAATATTTGGATTACTCAAAATAAAAACCAGTAAGATTTTTTTTTTTTTTAACTTGGAAAGTCTTCTACTTTACTATTGAAATGAATTAAAAGGTGCTGCAGAAACTATTTCCCATTTACAAAGATCTTACTATTATAACATACCTTTGAGTAAATACATGCAGTTAGATCTCATAACTGGTTATTGCTGAATTCTGTCTGGTGTGTAAGAAGTACAATTCAGCCCTCTTGTGGTTATCTGCCAGCATGCAAGTTTCTTCGTTTGTGGAGAACTATATTAAAAACATAGACTCTTCATAGGTTTTTCACAACTTTGAGGTTTACAAATTGTATTAGAGAATCAGTGAACATAGCTTGCAGAACTAATTTTGTCGTAATCTTATGCCGTCACTTAAATCTATAGGGTTTTTCCTAGACTAACTGATAAAATCGGGAACATCTGAAAGTGAAGAATTTCCAGTTTTCCAAAAAATCTTGTCTAGGGTAATCTATATAGAGTAGTAATATGTTGTAGATCAAGCTTGTAGAGAGAATACATAGTTCTCACCATGTAACACTAACACTTTTCCTTCTGTTTGGCCTATGTGAATATTTCAGTCTCTCTGTAGTTGGAAAACTCTTAATAGTGCTTTGCTTAAATCCTATGAGCTCATGTGAAAAATTTCAGTACTAACAAAGGTAGACACCATTTGTCTATTATGACAAACCATTTTTCTGTTATGACACCATAAATGACACCAGTGCCATTAAAAAGGAAACAAAGTTCTAATAAAGCATTTTTGCCAGCAGTCTCTGCCTTCTGTAGCATGTAAAAAACCCACCACCAACAAAACAACACACAATGCAGAAAAAAACACCCCACAAATGAGGAACTTATCCAGAAATATGCAGAAAGCCTTTTGTCAAGAGTGTGCTACATCACTGAGGTCAATGTGTCTGTTTGTCTTCTTTAGTGGAGAGTGGATTTGTACGTTCTGTCGGGATTTGTCCAAGCCAGAAGTTGAATACGACTGCGATAAACCCGCTCACGGCTCTGAAAAAAGAAAATCGGAAGACACTGTGGGTTTGGCGCCAATAGACCGTAGGGTAAGGATAAAATGAGTACTGTCTTACTGCTGCTCGTATTCTGAAATGTATGCATCTTTTAAAAAATGATGATAAAAAAGGAGAATTAACTTTTTAAATAAGCTCTGAGATAATAGCAGCCTTCATGTAAACATGCTGAACAACACATTCTGAATGTCTGAGAAGGGGTTGTGATCCGGTGCTCTGAACTGGGGCTGTGTTCTAGGAATTGCCAAGTGCTGTTTCTAGTACAGCTCTTGTACGCAGTGACCTTGCATTGAGAATTTCTGTCTTTCTTTGTGCTTTCCAAATTTGGCATAGATTGACATTATCAACTAATGGTTTTAGTCTTTACAGCACTTTTATCAAGAACCTTTTAAAAAACTAAGCTGATTCTTTCACAATGAAGATATACAGAGATGCAATACTGATCCTGCAGAGATTAACACAAGTCTCTGGGAATAACTGCTATCCTTTTGCAGCTTTGAATGTTCTGGTGGAAAAGCTACAAAGCAAGCAGTGGGTCTCCAGCTTCTGTTTTTCCCTTAAACCTGAGAGTTAAAAGGAAAAAAATGTACCTTTGAGCAGATAGTTGAACTGCTTGACAGAATCTTTTGAATTCTTGTGATTGGGGGGGGCTTTCTTGATTTTTTTTCTTATTTCTTTGTAGTCTTATTATTATTTAAAATTCATTTTTAAGCAATTTTGAGCTGTATTGGAAACTTTCAGCAGTGTTTTACTTGGTTTCAGTTGGCAACTTGTGCAAATACACTGAAATTACTATTTTATTTGGGGTCTTAGTCTACCTGTAGAACCATTATTTACGTGTGCTGCTATCTAAAAGGAAAAAAGCTAGCTCTGCTTGTATTTTGCTTTAAATGTAAGTTACAAAAATGTAAGTTATAAGTCCTGTAAACATTCTGATAAAGGATCAGCAAGCATAAAATCACACAAAACTATTTTTAGAATCTCTTTCAAGGCTCAAGATCCAGTTTAATATATTTGGATACACAAAGAAAAGACATTCCTTCCCACTGCTAACAAAAAGCACTGTAGGCTTTGCAGTTACAGAGCAGTTATACCCAGATCAGGAAAAAAACTACTTCTATCTCTGAATATTTGTAAAGCACTAAGAGCCACACATGCTTTTTTTATTCCCCGGAATGTCTGCTGGGCTCAGCAAATGCTGAATTACACTGTTAGTAACTGTAGGAGGTTCCATAGCATGCATTTGATAGTTGATAATGATTTATCTATTGCAGAGAAGGAATACTGTAGGTCACTAGTTATGACAGTTAATCTTGCTTCAAAATACAGTTTCTGTGCTCACTTTTCTGCTTAGGGGCTGGGGGAGTACTGAGCATCTGTTTGGTATTTTCTGTAGTTTGTTATTTTAAAACAAATCATGTAGGATTCTCTAATTATATGGGATATCTATTTTTCTTGACACAGAAGTGTGAAAGACTGCTGCTATACCTCTACTGCCATGAAATGAGTCTTGCTTTTCAAGATCCAGTTCCTCCCACAGTATGTACCTCGCTTCTTTCCATTTTATGTTAGTAGCATAATTGGCATGTTTCTAATGGCACTTTTATGTCCCGTCACGGTCCATTATCAGAAGTCAAGTTTCCCAGACATTGAGTGTATTAAATGTGTGCAATTTTATTAAAACTGTCTGAAGGGGAGTTAAAAGTTGAAGCATTGGGTTGGAAGGGGATTTGCTAGTAAAATTCCCCAAGAATTTCCCAAAAAAGTAAAAGTTTCCCAAAAGGTAAATTGGGATATGTTTGGTTTTTTTTAAAAATTACCTTGTTTTGAGAATTAGAGTACTCCATAGTACTAATATAAAACTGAATTTCTTACTATTAACTTGAAATTTGTTAGTTTAAAATGGTAAACAATACCTGGGTGCATTAGAAGTCCAAGGATACACAGAAAAGTTACCAGCGTGATCAGATGAAAAGTACTTCTTTTATGTTCTTCGAGACAAGTCAATGGGAAAAGTATTCATCAATAAGTAATATGCTCCTATGTACCCTTTTTATTCCATTTGAATAAGAATTCTTCTTTTGAAGAACATTCTACAGAGTTTAATAATAAGAAAGGGCACAAGAGATTAATTGATTAATCATATGATGGTCATGTATTACTAAATTCAGGTGTTACAGCATTTCTCTTAAAATGTGAGTCTACTTAGGAAAAAAAGTATAAAAATATAGTAATTGGATTTCCTATTTTCTAATTCTTTCTAAAGAAAGAATAAATCTTAATCCTACAACCACAGTTTAAGATGCCAAAATTATTGATATCTCTGAAATTTTCCACCGTTTCCAAGGACATATTTAATGACCAAAATTCATTTTAAGCAACCCATGTACCGTCTCCGTTTGAGTTGGTTGCCAAAGTTATCATATGGCATCTTGAGAGTGAAATTTGATAGATGGTTCATTTGACTACATCCAAAAATAACGTCCAAACTGTTTGCTCTATCATATGTAGTCAATGTAGGTGGGTTTTTTATTTGTTTTTCTTTTATTTTAAAATAGGCATTGGGAGGAGAATATTTTAGCCAGCAAGACTAGCATAAATCACTTACTCCAGAAACTGTCTGCATATATGTTAAAAGTACAATTCTTATATCTTAGAATTGTACTTTGAAGATGAGACTAAATCTTGTCCTCTCCCTCAGAGCTAAAGGTTTATGAAACAATAAGTAATGAACATAACTGCATTCGGTAAAAAATGTTGTTCTTCATTTAGGTTCCCGATTACTACAAAATAATCAAAAAGCCTATGGACTTGTCAACCATCAAGAAAAGACTTGAAGTGACCAATTCATTCTACACAAAGCCGGAAGATTTTGTGGCCGATTTCAGACTGATTTTCCAAAACTGTGCGGAATTTAATGAGGTTAGAAAAGTAGATTCTTTGTCTGGTTTTGTAGGCTAAGTTGCTTTCAGGAAAACTGTAGTGGGGGTAGAACTTACAACACAAGAATTTATTGTATTAAACTTACTTTGATGATGAGACTGCAGTGAAAACATAGACCACATTTGAAACTACTGGGGTTGTTACATGACTACGCAGGGGAGGTGCTTCCATAGAAGGAAGGAGGATTGTAACAAACGTGCTAGCTGAATGGCAGGACAGCAGGTAAAGAATAGGACAATTGTTTATCATAGAGGTTAATGGTGGGCATTTGATTTAAAAATTGGTTTAATCCTCCTTGCCTCAGTTTGTAAATTCAATGGGATTTTCATTCTGGGAGGTCTGTACTCAACCCTTATGATTTCTAGTTGCATGCTGAGTGATTGCTATTATCCCTCACTGCACATAAGGGAACATGTGGTGAGAAAGGGATGCAGGTATTGAGTGGACCACAACATGAGAGAGAATTACACTGGGAATAAAGGCTTTTCTAAGTGGCCTCAATGGGGTTCTCATCCAGTCACCCTTGATAGCTGGGAATATTTACTGCCATGATGACCTCTGCTTCAGGAAACTGATCAGCCATGGTAGCTATGAATGACCTTAGGACCACCTCGTCTTCCAGGTTACAGTCATCATCTATCCTAGTAATATTTTCACCGTAATTAAAAAAGATCTGTAAGCTAGAGAAATTCTAGCATTTCAAGCAGTCGTTCTAAAACACTTTAACACCCTGAAGGCATACCTATATATTTCACAGCATAACCCAACTTCTTTTTTTCTTTTTCTTTTTTTTTTTTTAAAAATCAGGATTTAAGAGTTATTAGAATCTCTTTATATAGCCTTCAGAACCCAGGCAGTATGGCTTTTGCCATTGGCTTCTGTGATAATACATCAGAGAAAAAAAGTCATTGGGAGTGTTGGCCAAAAGATCTACCCTTGCCCTCTGTTTTGCAGGCTTGTGCTCTTCGGACCATGTGTTCCACAGGTGCCATTCTTACTGCTGATGATAGATTTTTTTGTAGTTTGTAAGAGCACCTAAAAGACCTAATGTGATCTAAGTATAAAGCTATTTCGTGATGCATTGATGTTGTTAATTCACCCAACAGCCTGATTCAGAAGTGGCTGATGCCGGCATGAAACTTGAAGCGTACTTTGAAGAACTTCTAAGGAACCATTATCCTGACAGAAAGTTCCCTGTACAACCCAACTGCCAGAGTGAAAAAGATAATCCAGAACTTACTGATGACTCGGATGATGACTTTGTACAGCCCCGGAAAAAACGCCTCAAAGGAGAAGACCGTCAGTTGCTTAAATGAGCCGCATGTGTTACTATGGAATGGTTTTTAAAAACTAAGAATATTTATCACTGTTAATTGTGAAAAGGGGAAAAATCACGACTGCTTTGACTTGTAGGTTTGTGGATATTTACTGGACTTTCTACTCCTTGTCTGAAACACAAATTAATGGAGATCGAGGCATGTGGAGAGCTTCTCTGAAGTTCCAAACTTTCATCGTGCTTCTGGAGCGGCACAGAACTTGCCAGTTGTGTGGGGTGACGGCTGTTTAACTTTACTTTGAGGAAGAACAGAAGTTTGTATAGAATTGAACTTTAAAACATTACATGGGTTCAACATGTGGCTTTCTGAGTTTTAAGAAAATGTGATCTCACCAGACTTCTTAATTTTACCAAAGGCATGTGGCTGGCCATAATTTGATTTCTTTGTACTGTATTAACACAAGCCATGAAAACAGATGGTGTAATATTATTGTCCTGCAGTACTGACTGGTACAATGAAAGTGTAGTTGCCCCCAAAGAAGTTATTGGTAATTTTAAAATGTAAGGGAGAGTGTATTAAAAATAACTTTAAAAAAAAAAGAAAGGAATTTGTTTGAGAGTTTTTAATGGAGGAAGTAGAGGACAGAATACTTTGTTTTGCACTATTTTTCTCACCACCAGCAAGAAACAATGGTATTCCTGTGCTATTTTGTCTAACAGGTGTCTCAAGTTTGATGTACCTCTGTTTAATGGAGTTGATGGCAAAGTCTCAAGAGGAAAATGTTTGCTTGCAACTATCAGTCAGTCTTTGTGTGTGTTTAGAGAGGGGGAGAAAAGCATCCTTTCTGTCCACAAACTGTTGTTGTTTTTCCAAATTTTTAAATATGTTGCTGTCAGAATGCAACCAGCATCGTTATTCACTTGGAAGTGCGCAAGTTTGAAGAGGTGGAGAAAAAAGAAAGATATGGCTCTTCAACCTTTCATCTGTCCCTGTTAAAATCACCAGAAGGTGAGGACAAACTACCTTTTTTTTTCTGTCTACTTTCCAGAAGCAGTGGCCACACTATAGATGGTTGTTTCTGCCCTCAGAGATTGCAGTTAGAGAAGTACTTGTCTACGGTTGCTCCAGCTATTGGTTTATACTTTTCATTTATGTCATCTTAAATGAAAACTGAGTTTTCAGGAGAGCAGGCAGTCTTTTGGGTTAATTGAGTTCTGATTGTGCCAGAATTTTGCAGATGGAATTGTGAAGGCATCCAAGTGTACGCAAGCCTGCTTTTCACTTGCTATGTAGCACTGATGTGGTGCTGTGGGTAGATCATGGAAGAGACTAGGTACAAGTGCTGCTTGTGCCTCCGTGCTGTGTACACATGCACTCAGAAAAAGGCCCTTTTTTTGCCTCTCGCCAGATGAGATACTACCCACCTGCCTTTGTCATACGGTGGCACTGCACGCTTAAATGTAGCGGACGCTTCAAAAGAACACTCAGTTGTGTTTGCAGCAGGCCTTTGACAAAGCATCATCATAACATGATCATGTGGTTGATTTTTAAGCTGCCCAGAGTAACCATTTATTTTCCCTTTTTCCTTTTTTTTTTTTTTTTTGGTTTGTTTTTTGTTTTGTTTTGTTTGGGGCTGGGGGGTGGGGTGTGTTTTGGTTTTGGTTTTTATGGAAAGTTTTTATTACCTGAAGAGAGTTGCTTGTAGCAGGAGTTTTACCATCTCAGAGTACCAGAAAAAAAGGAAGATGGGTGAAGGAGCAGAACAGCATGGTGAGGGAGACCATTCTAACAAAACAGGTATGATCAGCGCACGCTGCAGTAGCACAGACTTAAGAAATAAGAGGCACTGCCATTGCAACATTTGAAGTCTTAAAGATCTAGCAATGCCTAGAAGTCCTAGATACCCTGTCACCAGGTTTAACAGTGCTTCCAGAGGAAAGTGCCGTGCGTTTCTCTGGACCGTAAGTTGCAAGCACAGATTTACTAGGAGGTTTAGTGCATTTAGAGGTGAAGTTAGACACCTATGCAGCTTCACACTGAAGTTGGTCTCCCAGTGGAAGATACTGGGGAGAGGAGCCTAGATGTACTCCTGCAGTCCAGTTACTTACCTGTCTGCTGTAAACTGTTCGAAAATGTCTCTGTTTAAATAATCCACTGGAAAAAATCTGACTCAACTTTCATTTTGTGGTCTTGAATGTCACCCTAGGAAACTTCACAAATTGTCACTGCAATGAGGTTTGCGATGTTAAATTTAACTACTTTAATGCAGATGGTATATGCATAAATAGTTGAGGAATGCTATTTTGTTTTTAAAGGAAAGTACTGTATTCTTTCAAGCTGCTATGGCAAAGACTGTATCTACTTTGTGTATTTTCCCCCCTTTGCCTCCATCCACTGGATGGGGGCTCTTTTTTTTTTGTGTGTGTGTTTGTGGAATCTCACTACCAATAGCACTGGTAGTAAAGAGTCTTTATCTCACTTCACAGGACAGGTAGAAAGCATCTATTTATTGAATCATAAGAAAGGGAATGTCCTTGAGAAATTTGCCATTTGTCTATACAAGCCATAGCTCTTACGCTGTTCAGTTGCAATTTTTAATAATGGAAATGGTATGGAGAAGCAATCAACATCAAATGCAGCTCACAGGAAATGACAGATTCCAAAGGTTTATTTTTCTTTCCTACCCAATCCAACATCAAACACTCGCTTTCATTTTACTTGCTAAAAAGGGAGAAGAAAAAAAAATAACATAAAATTAATAAAAAGCACATGAAAACCAACAGAAATAGATACAGGGGAAAATAATATGCATTTGGATATGTCCAAAAGGTCTCGCCTCTGATAGGCAATTCCCATGACTGCTTTGAGAGTGGACTGATTCTGTCCTAATAAACTGAAACGAGTAGATATGCTTTTTAAATGTCATTGTCTAGATGTCACAAAAAGTTACTTAGATATTTTTTATTTAGTTGGTTCATTTAGACCTAGCTTTAAGGAGCACATCTATTGCCTGGAGCCTTAGGACTAAATATTGCCATGTTAAAAGAGCTTTTACATCATGTATTTAAATTCTTGTATGGATGGGATGACTGCACTGTGTGAGGCCCTCGGACAATACGTTCAACAGTCATGATTCAGCGATCCCTCAATGACTACGTACACAAACGTAACCTCTGAAATAACCACAAGATAAGAATTAGGAAGTTGAATTCAAGATCTAATGGTGGCTTCTCTGAGTACACACCTAGTTCTGCAGATTTTTATTTCTCCGTCCTTTTGACTTGTGCATGTAAAGGCCAGCAGCTGGAGCTTATAACTCTTTATTTGTAGCAAGGAGGATAATAATACTCTTAAGTCCCCAGGACAAGGGGGGATCCCATTAAGGAGCCATTACACTCCCCTTTATCTCGACCACTGTTAGCCAAAGGTAATCCAACTGTAGCTGAATCAAAGCTTTCCTTTTAGGTCTAAAGCGGTTTTAATGAAGTGTTTTGCTTAGTAATTATTGTAAATCCAACCATTTGAAGGCATAAGTGGCTCTCTGGCCTCTCTGCATAGGGTTGAATTTCACCCACAAGGGAAGAATAAGTTGCTTTGTCCACTTCCTTACTTAAACTTTATTTTTTTTCCCTCAGTCTTCTACAGAAAATCATACAGATATTTTAAATGACATAGAAACATAAGAGGCAAGCATTTCTAAAAGACAAGCATTTAAAGAAGCAGGCAATGGTTAATATGTTGCTTTTCTGAAAACCCTAAAGTTAACTGTCCCATGCACCTTGGGGAAACCTTAGATGTGACCCAATGAGGTTAAGTGTGTGTATATATGTTTTTTTTAAACTCTGGTTCTGAAGCCCACATGAAACAGTTTGATCAAACGTCTGTCTTGCTCTAGGCTGTTAAAGAACGTGGATTATTTAGCCCATGGTCTTCTGGTTTATACAGGTAAGACTGCAGAATAACAGGCAGTGTGATGTGGGCATGCTGTATGCATGGCGTGGAAATTTCCATGCTGGTGTAGCTGAACCAGCAAATCAGAGAGCTGCTCGCCACCTCCGTAATTAAACTGGTGCAACTTGTGCATGGGAGGCTGGCTGAATTTAAAGTTCCCCCCTTAATCTTTGCGCTTAGTGTTTTGGCTGATTGCCTTATAGGAAACACTAGCCACAAGGACTTGGCTAAGTGGCTGGTGCAGTTGGGCCTTTTGACTTGAATTTAATGAAGAAATGGCTTTAGTAGTTTAACGTATTATTACTTACATCTGCTGTCCTCTCTCCCTACAGCACTGGCAGAACAGAGTCTGTGCCTGTGAAGCAGCAACTTCAAGTCAGGACTGGAGATACTAGCAAAGCGGGGCTTGCACTAGCTGAAGCTAACACGCCTGCATGAGTTAGCTGGCGCTGGCCTTCTGGTTTGTTCTCTTGTGAGAAACGAGCTTTAGGCAGCTGGGGTAACAGTGCTTTAACCTGCTGCAACAGCATGTTCCTGTGCTTACCTGTCAGGCCTTATTTTGGCTTATGAACCCTCAGGAGAGTTTGGGTTGGATTCTGGCTGAATCATAATCTACTAGTTTCTAAATAGCATTTAGATGCAGGAGCTCCTGGAGCGGTAACACAAACCTGCAGTGCCCTGCCCTTGGTCTCGATGGGCAGTGTGAACGCAGAGATCGCACACACGACACACACAGATGAGAAGAGACACAGGGCCCCAATGAAGGAAGCACTCATAAGAACCTGCAGGCAAAAGAAAGTTCAAACATCAGCTCAGTGGTGTGGGGGACTGGCAGTTAATTAGGAATTAAGGAGTGGAGAGAGGGTCACAAACACCTGAGTGACTCTACAGTAGAAAAGCAATGTCTTGTGAATGTAAGAGCTTTCAGAACGTAACAGTTAAATACTAGCAAGCTAAGCTCTGGGAAGAGGTTTTTGCAGATCTGCATCTGGCAAAGACCACGTAAATACTCTGTATTAACGTTAGATAAAGAACTAATGAGTTGCAGGGAGAACTGAATACATCTTGTGTGTGTGTGTGAACTTCAGAAATGTTTCTGTATATTTGATGATGGCAATGGTCGGCACAATGTTTACCGACATTATCAAGCGTGCTCTTACTTGTGATATAAATGGGGCCACCATAGCTCCAACACGGCACAATGACCCACTTGTTCCCATCCCCAGGGCTCGCATTGTGGTGGGATAAACCTAAAACAGGCCAGAAAGAAAGCGGATTAGTGCAACAATGATCTGTGATATGTGTCCTTATTGTTCCCCCCCTTTGATATGTGTCCTTATTGTTCCCCCCCCCTTTTTTTTTTAATTTTTCTTCAGAGGCACCCATTACATTATCAAGTGCAGCTAGTGGGATAAGATATGAAAAGAAATAAAGGCTCCTTTGGGTCTCATTCGTGCCATTACAAATCTGCCATTTTTTGCCCCAGGTAAAGTTTTAGGGCAAGTCAATCAAAGCTGGATGTGATCCTCTTGCTGTTTGCTGCCACCACCACCTTTCTCCCAGCTGTGCCAGGCAGCTCACATCAAAGTCACAGAGGATAGGCTTGGTGCTAAAGGAAGAATTCAATTTATATTACCAGGCTCTGTATCTGGAAAGCAGGAAGAAAGGATATTGTCTGCAGCCTTCAAGACTGCCTATTTATTTCTATCAATCAACAGCACTTTTGTTTAGAAGGAGGAAAAAGAAAAACAGATCCCAATAAGAAACTTCCAGGCTCAGAAGAATGTGCTTTGTGTATTTTCTTTTTCACATCTCCCAAACACCTGTGCCAATAAAACACTTAAGCATGTATTTCGCTTAACTTTAGTTAAGTCCTGTTAATAGATTTTAGCAAGTATACTCGTGTAAAGCTTTTGTTTAAATACTGTAGTGGGCCAAGCCAATGGAGGTAAGGTAATTCAAGAAGAGTCCAGGCATGTGGCCAGAATGGGAATTTCCAAGTTTGGTTTTGATCAGTGATGAAATTGTGAGTAGTATTGATTTATGATATGGCCATTGCAGCAATGGTCTGAACATCAACGACATCCAATTCAGGAGTAGTTTAGTATCTAATCAAGCCTGGTGCATGCTTAAATGTAGTGTGCTATTAAAAGAAGTATCCGGTGAACCCAGGGGGAGCTGCTTCTCTTTGCTTTTTATCACTTCACTCAATCTGGAAGGCAATACATTTAATTTAACTCCATACAATTGTTTAAAAAAAACCCAACAACAAAAAACCCCCAGCAGTGCATACTTAACCCACAGAACTCATGGCTCCAAAGTTGTGTGAAGGACAAGCTCTCTGAAGGATTAAAATTATTTGCAGACAGAACACAACACTTTCCATTAAGTGAGAAAATACGTATATACTACCCCATACACTACATCATTCCCTCAGTGCTGGAAAAGGTTCCTTTCCATGATAGCCTGTTTTCTAACTTGGCAGGGGTTGGGGAGGGAAAAGGTTGTGGGTTTTGGAAGATGGTGGTACACAACATCCTCAAAAACAACGTTTTGTAGTAGCTGACCAACAAGTGGCTCAGTAGGGCATTCCTCTTCCACCTGCTCTTGTCATCGCACCTAGTTAACTGATTCCTTCTCTGATCTCGCATGGCAAGGAAGCCGGAGATACTTAGTTCAAGAAAGGTGACTAACTAGTCAATAAATACGGCAACATTGGTGGGTATAGGCAAATGGGCTTTCATGCCCCAGAGCAGCTTAATATACTTTCGGGAGGACTCACCTCTGCTGTGTAAATGTAGATGGTGTTGAAGTTTGCTGAAACCAAGGCACGCAGCATGAAGAGAAACCCTGTCATGCCTGTGCTAGAGACAAAGCCGTGTGGAGCAAAGAGTTAGTATCACTGAACGGTGATCAGCAGAGATGCAACCTAATATATGCACTGTGCTAAGGCTTTTACCAGCTTAATAGAAGGGAAAGCATGAGGAAAAGTTGATTGCTAACATGTATAATCTTTCTTCAGGCACGTTTGACAACGGGCTATTGCATGTTAGGTTTCCTTTAGGCCAGTGTTAGAGGCTGGAGGGAATGATCCGAACAGCACTGTAGGAGCTCAGCTGGTGCCTTCAGCATTATGGTCAAGTCTTCCAGCTCAGCTCTCACTTTTGGTTCCTCTGTAAAACTGTTGCAAGCAAATATGACGGCCAGGCTCAGTTTCAGGGAAAACTGAAAATAACAGTAACAGCAGCCCAGAGGCCAGTGCCCGAGTGAATGACCGGAAGCTTCCTGCCAGGGGCTCATTTAGCTTAATGACTATTTGCTGCCTCCCACTCCAGCTCCCAAGTATTTCAGCCAGCCTCCGGGGCCCGTGGCCCACACGGCAGGCAGCAGGGGTGTACACCACCGGTGAGCAGCCGTCAGGCCACCGGACAGCTTAGAGGAAGCTTCAACTTGAAGCCATCCTGATTTTCAGTAACCGTTAAGCTCTGCCAGCTTGACAGGGGTCTTTCTGACACATCCTCACAAATCGGCATGGTAATTACAGCACTCATGGCAGCCTTTCCCTTGATGCCTTGAGCTCCTCTTGAAGTGCTCAACCCTACAAGTTTAGAGGAGACATATGTAGCATTGCCAAAAATGAAAGACAGAGGGGGGAAAAAAGAGACTGAAAGAAAACTATTACTTCTTCCTCGTGGATGTTCTTCATGTTATTCTTAATTTTCCAGACAGCACTAGATATAGCAGCTAGTTGTATGCTTAGGGGAAGCCACGTGGGCTCAGCAAAGGGAGTGAGTTGCTCTGCACGCCCCTGCGCCACAGCACCTACTGCTGCAGCTTTCCCGGGAAGAGGAGGGAACCAGTCACAGGGGGTTTCAGGTGTACAAGAATGACTGGCCTGGCTGACTGGTGACCTGAGAAAACCACAGGTACTGCCCTCTGCCTACAGCATTGCACCCCCCCAACAACACCAACACGCTGAGCGAGACTACCTCGAGGTGCAGATATTAAGGAGAAGAAAGAATAGCGCCGTACATCCCATGGTGATACACAGGCTCAGGCGTCTTCCGAGGAAATTGATGCCGAGAATGTTCAAAGGATTTACTGGAGACAAAAAGGAAAGCCATAAAATGTTAGGCGACCTAACTAATGATTGTCTGTGTAGGCCTTGTGCAGCGTGCCTCAAAAATACCTCTGCATCCCCAGCGCCTACCAAATGCTCTATAAAACACACTCCCCCTGTAATTCTCTTCCTGTACCCAAACCCAGTAGTTTGCCCACATGCCCCCTTTTTTGTTTGTCCTTCCCCTCAGAGGATGGAGCCTGTTCGTCTCTGAAATTGCCCTCCTGTACTAAGGCAGGACACCAATGCCCGTCCTGAGCCATGCAAGGAAGGCACCCGCTGGGTGAGCACCACAGGTCTGGGTGGTTTCGCTCCTTCTGGCCACAGCGCAGGTGAACAGTGGGGTCCAGATTGTGCCCCATTGAGTCCCCCCTGTGATCTGGGAGCCAAGCAGGCACCTGGGTGCATCCCTGGACTGGTCCCAGCCAGGATCCAACACCCGGTCGCTTTGTAGCGCAGTTGCTGAGACATGAACCAGGGAAAAGGTCTGCCTGCCAGGAGCGCTGCAATACTAGACCCACACATGGTGCCAAGTTCTCTCAAGGGTGCCACGTGGGTGCCTTTGGGCCGTCCTGCCATCCCCAGCGCTCGAGGCAGGCTGCACCAGGAAGCATTTTGGTTTGCTGCGCGTTCCCTGGGTACTTAGCTGTCCTTTGCTGTAGTGCTCAGCACAGGACCTGCTCCTGAGGCCACCATCTCTTGGGAAGTGGGGCACCTGTGTGGTGCATTCCATTACATTACATCAGACTATTTGCAATCCTTGCTTATTTGTGACTTTCCAAAAACGACATCTGGGAATTTGAGCAGCCAGGCTTGGTTTTGGTAAGTTAGGAGCAATTTCCCCTGGAATCTAACGAAGGCTGTCAGTACATACTAACTGCAAAGGAGGTCTTTGGCTCTGCTGTTGGAAGGACCCATGCTGAAGTTGAATTATTCACCTGGGGAGCAATGCCCTCCCTTGCCACCAGCTCATGGCCTGTGTCGCAGACCTTCATTTGAGGAGCCTGTGCCTGGCACTTACCAGCAATGCTGAGGACATTTTGACCGCTGGCACGTCACTAAATGCTTGCGAAGCTAAAAGCTTTGCAGCAAGTATAGGCTGGCTGTAAAAAGGGAATGGCAGGGCAGGGAGGGGAGAAGAGGTTACGTGCGATCTCTCCGACTGTGCTGATGATCATGGTCTGGTAGGCAGCGGGCCCGAACAAGTGGCAGTGGCAGGGGCTGCGGCTCTCCTCGGAGTCATCGCCAGGGTCCTGCACCGGTGGTGCCGCGGAGCCACAGACGAGGTCCCGCTCCAGTAACTCTGCGCTGGCCAAGATGACGCCGTAATAAGCGAAAGCTATGCCAAGCCTGTGGGGGGACACACTGCAGTGAGTGGCGGCAACAACGGGGAAGGTGAGGAAATTGAAATGCAGCAGGTTTTGGGTGCCCTGGGACCCCCCTGCTGCGTGCACCAGCTCTGCCATGCTGGGCAATGGACCCCCTTAGCCTGAGCCCAGCAGCGACTTGGGCACCCACCAGGTCACTGGTCACCCCACACACGGCACACCTCTACCGCCCCTGTCCATGCACCTCTCTTCCTTGGAGGACCCCAACTCAGCTCATAGCTCGTCTTTTTGCTTGCCCCTTAGTGCTGTTTCTTGCTCTGCAGCAGGTGACCTGCTGCGGTCACGCTGGGGAGAGCGTGCCCCTTCAGGCTGTTTCCTCATGCAGAGCTGTAAGTGGAGACATTTCGAAACCATCCCTGCCCGGGGGGCCCTGACCAGGGAGTCTCAACATCAGGCCCCGATGCTTGCAGCTCGCATGAAGCAACAGTCCAGGGTTTTTTTAAGTCCTTATCCTTTCTGTCTAGGGATTTTCAAAAGGAGTTTTCATTAACTGGCTGGAGAGGCTCACATCGCACCCTGGCTGGCTGTCAAGAGCACAGCATTGGTGATGGCAGCCTGGCTGTGTCATTATCAAGTAATTCAGCATACGCCTAATCATAAGCAGGCCGAGAAGTAATTTTCACTTTTTTATCCCACCCCCCAGCAGTATCAGAAAGGAGCAGCAGAGTCTGGGCTAGGAAACAGAGCTGCCTGGGGAGGCGGGGGATGCTCGGGGCACGGGGGCAGGAATGCAAACCCGAGAACACACCGGCAACTCCTGGGGGGGATGGGGAGAGAAAGGAGGATTAAAAAACAAAAAGAAAGATATTTCATAACTCTCATCCAAATTGAGAGGAAAAAAACATTAAAAAAATTCAAGGCCTGACTCTTAGCAACATTTTGGGTCAATGAGTTCCCACGGACCCATTATCAATATGTTTCCATTGCAGACAGCAAAGTCAATATGAAACATATATTACCCTTGCATACAGCTACCAGGAACATTGCATATGAAACCCATCTCTCTTCAATCCTAATTTTCCCTGGCCAGTGGCACAGGTAACAGTTACTGAGTTTCTGTCGGAGCCCTATTTCACTGATACGGTGGCTGGCCTGCAACAGTGGTGCATTCGTCCTGCTCTCGGGAGGAACAAGTTTACACCAAGAAGGGAAGCGGGGCCGCGGGCGCGTCGCTGGCGCAGGCTGCGGGCAGGCGTGGGCTCCCGCCCCACCTCCCCTGAGCCGCCCTGTCCTGAGGAAGGACTCGTGGTGCCCTGCACCATCCTGGATATCCAGCCTTTTTCTGCCTCTGTTAACACTGACTGACACAGGGTGTCTGAGGCGTGGTCTGAGATCAGGACAAGCCTACAGTGACCCGCGCCCACAAACTCCCCTTCCAGCTGCCAAGGATCTGCAGCTGCCTCCTGAGGCAGAAGCGGTGCCTTGTAATGGCAGAGTCAACGGGAGACTTCTGCTCCCTGCACATGTTCAGCTGAGAATGAGCTGATAAGCAAGAGGGGGAAAAAAAAAAAGACTTTTTTTTACCATATGATCCATATCTGCAAAGTGGTTCTGAGGTATTTGGGGTGGATGAGGTCCTTGAATCTTCCTCTCCTTTCCTGCAAGTCATTTCATAGAAATATAAGTTTTTAAAAAGGCCTCTCTTATACAGGGGCCTGTATAAGAGACCCCAGGCCCCCCGCCCTTGGCACAGGCTGCCGATGGCACAGACTGACTGACAGATGGTGCAACGCAGCACCCCATCAGCCCTCCAGAGAGGAAAAAGCCCCTCTTCCCAAAGGATGCCCGCAGGAGGATGTGCTGCAAAGGATGGAGGGGAGGAGAAGAGAACACCCTGAGTGCTCCCGGCCCCCACAGGACCCCCCAGCTCCTGGCAGTCTGACCCCAGCATGACCGTCATGGTGCCAGAGGGGGACCTGGCTGTTGCTGGGGGGCCAGCACTGCCGGGGCTGCTGGCAGCTCCCGTTGCCCCACATGCTGAGGAGAGAGGCTCGGCATCCGCTGCTCTGCATGTGGAGCAAGTTTGTGGCCACATCCATCTTCCTGGGAGGCCTGAAATGCCAGTGAGCAGAGAGACAAGTAGGCGCTGGGGGGCCCTGCCTGCCCCGCTGCTCCCCAAGAGCCGGCAGCTGCCCCAGCATCCCACCACCGAGGGGAGACGAGTTCACAGGGATGGTTTGGGTTGCCTTTATTTTTATTTTCCTCATCATTGGCTAAGCCTGAGAGGGTGTACAACTAACAAAAGCCCTTCCCACAGCCAATGTGGGTCCATTACATAAATTCAATTAAACTACAGGGAAGCTTTAATCCTAATTATTTCCAATACAATAGCACCATCTTGCATGAATTGCTAAGGACAATGCTGGGTGCCTGTGGGATTGAATAAGCAGCAAAGAGGTCCAGGAAAGGGACTTAGAGGATCTAGATAATAATTTTGAGGCCCTGGACAATAGTTTTGTCCAAGCTTCCTCTCTTGGGGGTCAAAGGAGCCACCTGAATAAGTCCTCCCACCCTGCAGTCAGTAGGGCCTGGACTACTGGGGGAGCAGCCGGGGGGGGCCCTGGCCCCCAGCTCCTCTCCTGTCCTGCCTGCAACACCCACACATGGTTTTGGGCATTTCAGTCCAGTAGCGATCAACTCCTGAGCTGCTCAGCTGCTTACAGGCGTAAACAGCGATAGCTCTGAAATGGCCTCTCCTGCTTTGACCCTCTTCTCCTGGTCCGTGGCTCCACACTCGGGGACCTGGGGTGCTGGGACCCAGCGGACAAGCCTGGCCAGGGGCTGGGAGAAGCCTCTGGGAGCGGTGGGTCGGCCTCACGGCAGGGACCCTTGCAGCCTGACTGGCCACAGCCCTGAGAGGGACCTCGAGGGGCAGGTCCCAGGTCTCACGGCACAGGAGACATCCCTGGGGGATGGATGGGCGATAAGGAAGAACGTCCTTTGCCGGGAACCTTTTTTGTGGTAAAGGAAGCAAATGTTTCCTCAGCACAATATTTTTCTGAGTGAACACAAAGAATGCAGGAAAAAAAGCAGAAAACTCAATTTCATTTTGAGGGCCAAGATTACTGTCTCTCCAAAAGACAAATGACATCTTCATCGTCACATTCAGTAGTTGTTTGGAAAGAAACCAGGCAAGGAGGGGGAGAGAGGCAGAGCGAGGCAGTCCCGCTCCCTCCCCGAACCCCAGGTGCCGGCAGCCCTGCCCGGGACAGAGGGGCCGGGCAGTGCCGCGGGCTCGCCTTACCTTGGCGGGCTCCCTCAGCACCCCCTCGGGCATCGCTGCCCCGTTCGTCTTGGCTATCCTCTGCAGCGTGGCCAGGGCAGCCGCCACGTTTCCCGTGGAGACGTTGTACCGCGCCGACTCCGGGATGAACTGAAAGCGAAGCGGCGTTAGAAAGCATTTCTGCCCCTCTCCATCCACGCAGCCCTACCCACAGCTTCCCGCCGTGCCCTGCAGCCTGGCCAGGTTAGCACGGGGCACCGCCTGAGCTGGAGCAGCCTTTTGCCCGTCCTCTCCCCAGCCATGCCCTGGGGCACCCCTACATGTCTCAGCTCCCCATACCCCGTGTTGGGGGGCTGAGCCTGCCCAGCAAACCTATTTCTTGGACCAGCCCCCAGGGGTCCGTTCCTGAGCTGTCTGTGGCAAGCACTCGTGAGAGGGGGAGGCCACAGACACAGCTTTAACAAAACAACCCTTAATTAATCAAAATTCTAAAACGGATGAGGCACGTGTCACTTAAGTGAAAATCTTGGTAGACTCAACAAGACCATTAAAAAAAAGGAATACATGGATAAAATTTAGGAACAAACTCACTCATCACTAGCATTTGCAATGTTCACCCATACCTGGTCCCCTCCTCAAAATAAAATACCTTTTTATTAAATTACGGCTCTACTAAATTATAAATACGTGTGTATCACTGAAATAGAAATTAAAGACTCCTCCTTTTTTAAAGGTATGTCTGTTGGCCGTGTCTTTTTTTCTTCTGGACTAAAAACTTTAGCTACCCATTCTTTCTAGCAAAAATAATCAGAGAAACCAAACGTCAAAGATATACAAGTGGACGTTCACAGCAGTCTTGCGTTTGACTGCCCAGGTAGCCCCCCAGATGGGCTTGTGCATTCATTCAGCTGCAGGAAGGGCTTTCCCGTCTGCGTGGCTTGCACCAGCCACAGCTTAGCACTGCAGTGCCCACGATTTTCCACGTCACTCCCCACAAATAAGATGGTCCTTATGTCAAGGCTGATATTTCTGAAGCATGAGTGGACCTGGGGAAGCTGTGGTTGACCCTGACACCCATTTGCTGTGTGAACACTTTACTGAGGGTTCTTTCCTCAGCCCTAGCAAATGCAAAGACTGAAGAGGACGTGCTGTGACCAGCACTAGACTGATGATACTGCGATTTTTTGCACATCCTGTCTAGCCCGTCTTCCTCTTGATGCCTGGCCCATCACCGCGGTCTCTGGGTACCCCTGGCAGCCTGGACACTGGAGCCCGGGGTGCTGGAGGGCTGCAGCAGGGCAGCAAAGCCAGAGGCTTTGAAAGTAAGGCAAAGCCAAGCCATCTCCCGCAGGGTGACACCTCCCCAGGAGCTGGTCTGCAGCCCCCCAGACCACCAGGACTTTCCCAAGCTCCCCAGATGAGAGGGCTGAGGTGGTGAAAGGAAGACACAAGGACGGGCCCAGGCTTGTGCTAAGTGGAAGGCGATGCCTCTTGGTGCGTGGGGAGACGCCAGGTTGGCGGCTGTGTGGCAGGGAGCGGGGCTCTTCCTACCTTGAACACCAGGATGAGAAGGATGCCAGGGATGGAGGCGATTCTGATCAGCCACCGCCAGCCGATGGTTGGGTTCACCACTGACGCCAGGCCAATGATTAACAAGGATCCTGCCAACCAAAACACCTTTCCGAGGGAAGGAAGGGGTTAAAACACGAACACGTGGAAATGATTTGTTGATTTGTTTATTTTCTTCCCTTCTGGTCTGGTCTCACGGATAGGTGGGGATCTGTGCTGGGGAGCGCTGCGGCTCAAACCGAGCCATCCCGCAGCTGTCTGAGAAGCTGAGCTTGGGCCGAAGGAAAGAGGGAAAGACAGACAAGGATTTCAGGAGGGATGGCTGAAGATAGTCTTAATTAGCTCCAGATGAAAACAGATAACTGGCTGTGGCTATCATTGTACTTAAAGCCACTTCTTTAGTCCTTCCAGTTGTTTCTCTGCTAATGCTCATGCCCCTGAATTTTCCTCTTGTCTAAATCTCTGTGGGGAAGCAGCAGATTTACAAGCACCGAAGGCAAAAACAGGCCAGATTTCCACTGCTGGAATTTGGTGGGTCTCCAGCAGACTCAATGCCAAGTTATACCAACAGAGAATCTGGCCCCTGATCTGCAAGTACATTCCTCCCTGAAGTCCACTTGTTGCCATGAGGAGATGCATCCCTTTCCAGGGGACCACCCAAGGGAGCTCAGCCAACACGAAGCACAAACAAATACATAAAAGCCACAGCAAGTTCATGAGTAATCTGTGGGTAGAAGTAACAAATTTCTGGGGAGAAATACAAGATTGTTCTTTTTTATAAACCTTTGTGTTTCTGATGACACTTTGGTAATGAAGCCCTGGGATCAGACAGGCAGTAATGAAAAGCAAATTATCCCTGCCACCAAGACCGTATGCAAACACTTTTGGTTCAACAGTCAGATGAATTTGTGTGCTCGATGAGGCCTCTGCAGATCATTTGCACATGCAGCAAGTGCCCATTGCAAAAATCTGGAGCAAGCAACAACCCCAGTCACACTCGCTGTGGTCTCTGCCCAGCAAGTGGTCACAGCCCTCCCAGCACATCTCAGCCTGAATTTGGGACTATCTATGCTAGCCCTATCCTATGCAAAGCCCCATGCCGTCCCTGAGCAGGGACAGGGAGAGGCACCGATTAGAATCATAGAATCATAGAATCGTTATGGTTGGAAGAGACCTCCAAGGTCATCAAGTCCAACCGTTAACCTGTCGCTACCAAGTCCACCACTAAATCACATCCCTTAGTGCCACATCTAAACGTCTTCTGAATACCTCCAGGGATGGTGACTCCACCACCTCTCTGGGCAGCCTGTTCCAATGCCCGACAACCCTTTCGGTAAAGAAATTTTTACGAATATCCAATCTAACCCTCCCCTGGCGCAACTTGAGGCCATTTCCTCTTGTCCTATCGTCTGTTACTAGGGAGAAGAGACTGACCCCCATCTCTCTACAGCCTCCTTTCAGGTAGTTGTAGAGAGCAATAAGATTAGGACCTCATCTGGGAATCATCTCATTAACCACTTGTTATCACCTATCCCCAGGGGTCCAAAGAGAGGAGGGGATGAGCCCAGGCCCGGAGGGGGCTGGTGGCACCGCTAGCCCGGGTGCCTGCCAGCCCATCGGCACTGGCCCCGTAAGAGCAGGTAGCACCATTATCAATAGGGCAACCAAGAGACTAGGTGTCAGCCATCGCTCAAAGTCCCGGTGTAATGTTTGGAGCATCCAATTATTTGAGAAGGAGTTGCTGCTCCTCTGCAGGCAGCTGCCTGTGTACATCTTTAATAATGCAGACCCCACGCTCCGGGGCGCAGGAGGCAGCAGGCACTCGCTCGCACCCACGCAAGTGCGAATACTCGGGGAGAAAGGCTGACGTGCTGGACACCCAGCTTCCAGACAGCAGTGGGACAAATCTCACAGGACTCGGGGCTAGAAGAGACAGTAACATGCTCACTCTTACCTGAGATAAGGGCAACATGTATCCTCGGTATTTGGTGGGCAAAAATTCCGTTTTTATGATAAGCCTAGTGAAAAAGGGAAAAAAAAATGTGGAACTGCAGCAACAACGAGAATTTCTATACTAATTAAGTAGCAGTTCAGTTCAGCTCAGCTCAGCTCAGTCAGTGCTGGACGTTGCTGCCCGTAGACAGCGTGAACATCCTCTTCCACCACTGAGCACCCAGAGACGGGGGATCCCTGCTCAACATGCCTTTCACTTGGGCAGGCACTAAATTACATGCAAGGGAGATGCACGGCATGAATCCCGTCCAGGCCACGGCTGTAGGATACAGGCAGGTAAACAATGCAGTCTGTGCACCAGGAAACCTATGGGAAGGTCCTATAGGGTGATTGAGGTGTCAGCACAGGCACAGAGTATGTTTGTAGAAATGAACAATTTTTAGTGAATCGGTTTTTTTCATTAAATAAAGCAAACAGTCTGTTCTACGTTTTAATCAAATGGTTGGATAGGCCTTGGGGGAGGGCCTGGCACTGGCATCTCTCGAGCTCGCAGGTGTGAATTGTGCTTCCTTGGCTGGAAAGAGAGAGGGGTGGGGAGAGACCCACATTGGCTCCTTCTATCTCAGCTATTGAAGTGTTTTATAAAATGTGCGATTTCCCTCCATCCTCATTAGGCTCATTAGCAGCCTCATGGCCAGGGAACGGGGGCCCTCCTGTGAGGGAGGCAGCACCGGGAGCTCGGCCGATGCACGACCCAGGTTCAGGGTGCCTTCTCCCCCCAACAGCTCCTGTCTCCCTCCCGTCCTTTACTTTGGCAAAGGGCTCTTGGGTCAACGCAACCGGTTTGAGGCTTTCCTGCGTGGGCAGCAACCAGGCTTCAAGGAACCATGGAAGATGCTGAAACGTTGCATTTGTTTCCCTGATAGAGTTGAAAGAAATAATTTATTTTGCCAGGCTCCTAGTGAAGTGGTTGTTAATATTGTGAATTTCTCCACTCCCCCTCCACGTCCCCCTTTCTACCCCAACAGGGCAAAAAGTTTCATTTAAGTGGGAACATTTTACATCAGTTCAAGAAGAATTTGCTACTTAAGCAGAACTGTTGTGACTTTTTTACGAGGAAGCAGCCTTTGCTCATCTGTTACCTGTCTAATTGTTTTTATAATATATGTGCTTAATAATCCCTCTGTCACTGGCTTAACGTAAACCAGCAACCTTCTCTGTTCCTGGGCTCGGGAGTCCTTGGGAACTGCAATTTAGGTCGATCAACCGGGATTCAGTGAAATTACAGAACGACGTTTTGTTTTAAGGCGATGTGGGAATTTGCTCCCCTTTCCACTTCAGCCCCCGTGGAGGCCCCTTCCTCGCCGTCTCCTCCAGCTCACAGCGCAGCCACGGCTTATCAGGCTCAGCGCAAGGGAAACCGGGCGCTCCGCCAGGGTCAGCCAAAATGAGCTGAAGGGCCTTTCTTGCTGTCAACCCGGGGGAGCTCGGCCCCTCCAGGTCCGGGGGTGCCTCCACTGACCTCCCCGCGAAGGCTGGCTTGCTGCTGCCCGTGCCACCAGGCGCGAAGCACGGCCTTACCCTTGCGCGTGGCCCGACACGCCGCCGCCTACCATGGCCCGCAGGAACACGAACCAGATGTAGGATGGGGCAAACGAGGTCAGCAGGGAGAAATAGGCTGCCCAGAGGAATGAGAGCAGCAGAATCTGCAAAAGGGGCAAAATTAGGGTCATAAAAGCAAGGGCTCAGCCAGGTGCATGGCTCCTGTGGGGCTGAGGAAAAGGACGTGCAGCCCCCGGCACTCACTCACCTTCCAGCGGCCGTACCTGTCGGCCAGGAGCCCGAGCACTATGCTGAAGACCATGTAGCCAAAAAACACCATCTAAGAGGAATTGAAACACAGTTGTGGAGGGCTCACTCCCGGCAGCGCCGGGCAGCTCTGCTCTTTGGACTGTGAGTGAGTTGAGTGCTTCCAAGCAGCAGGATGAACTGCAGTGCTCAGGGCCATGAGCACGGTGGCTCTCAGGGGTTGACTTCCTCCATGCAGGCGCTCACTGCTTCAACCCGCAAAGCTGGGGGTTGGATGGCAAGGACTTCAAAGTAAGAATATGGAAGTGGGGGCTTGTTTTGGCATTACAGCTCTGGACGCGGACGTGCACTCATGTCGGCTTGCTTTCTGGTTTTCTACAGTTGTGGTACTGTTCTTGTTCCTGAGAGGAGGCCCTAGGAATTTATTTGATCCACTGGGAAATGTACTTTACAAAGCCCACGGTGATGCCCTGGACAATGCCCACATAGTGGATGACCTGCATGGAGGGAACACAAGTCACTCACCGTTGTCACTAAAGCCACCTGCCAGTCTTGAAGCTGCCACTCGCATCGGATGAAAGGGGACACAACAGCTATTAGCATGATCTCCATGGCTTCAGCCACCTTCGGGAGCAAATATGCACATTAGCAAGAAGGGAAGCCACAGAGAGCCTACAGGGAAAAGTCCCTCAGTCCTACCAAGCCTGCAGCCATGGCAGTCCCACCATGTCAAAACAGCCCTGTGAAACCATGGTGCTTCCATAGTGGTCTGAGTCCTGTGCCTGATCTGGAAAATGTGAGCACTTGGAAACAAGGAGAGGAGGGGAGAAAGGTGCACCTAGAAAACAGGTACACTGTGTATCTAGGAAGGCTGGAAAGACATTCTTTGCAGCGGAGACTCTTACCCACCTGTGCTAGTGGAAGGTCTTCAACTACCTCTGGAAACCAAGGTGCTTGATTAGGTACCCGGATGTGAAATTGGCCACCTAACACAAAGATGACCTCTTAAAACTGTTTTTGATTAAAAACTTCATTGCTCCATTGACTGTTTGCTCCAGCAGCTGGCTTCAGTTAAGAAATGAGCCTGTCATTTACACATAGCTAGAGGATTTTACACCTCAGCTGCAGTGATCCTCATGGATATGTCCTCATCGCATCTTTACCCCAGCTTGGCCTCAGGCTTTTGCCCCAGTTCCCAGACCAGATACACCATTAATCCAAGGCTCTGGCAGTTAGGAAATTTTTCAGGTAGCCAAGAGTGAGAAGAGGGCAGCCCTCCCACACCAGATTGCACAGGGTTTGGGTGCCCTGGGGATGGCATGAAAAATGCAGTTGGGAGGCTGAATCTAACCCTCAGGCGCTATTGAAGATGTGCCCTGTCAGCACCCCAGGGCAGGGGCCAGGCCAGGATGCTCTGGGCCAATCTGCTCAGCTTTGCCCTGAAATAGGTCTGATGATATCAATTTTAGCCAATATTGATTTTGGCCAAAGATGACAACAGCAGAAATCCTGCTTGAGAAAAATGGGCTGCAAGATGTGTCCGTGATGCTTATGGTTGTTATCACACAGTAATAAGGAAAATGAGAAGAGTGTTTTTTCGGGCCAGTGCAGATGGCTGCAGACACCTACCCCAGTGCTGCCCATGATCAGGAAAAGCAAGATGTGGAACCTCCCAAACCCGATGGTTTCCACGGCTTCTTCCACTGTAAATGTCTTCTGCCCTGAACACAAAAGGGAAAGAAAGACAGAGACAAAAAATACGTCAGCAGTCAAATTTTACCTCCTCTTTATGAAATGTCAACGTTTTTCATACTACTGTGGGACCACACCAGGAAAAAGGCTGGAAACATCTACCAGTTGTGTGTCCCCTGACCAGACCCTGGGCACGCTGGTGGCCGGGCACGTCAGGGGGTTGCTGAAACAGCAGCCAGCGGGGAAGAGGGCAGGCTGGGCACGGGGGAAGGACAGCCTTGTACTGAGGTAGCCCAGCTGCTTCAAAGACCCATGGTTGGGACTGCATCTGGGCAATGCTCTACTCCCTTCCCCTGCCCAAACTGCCGTGAGGCTCAGCCCCTCTGCGCCCCTGGGGTACGGGCCCGCTCCCAGCACGGGTGGTGTGAGCTGGGGCTGCCCCAGGTCCGAGCCCTGCAAGACGAGCACAGCCAGGGACTCTGGGCTCAGTTTCACCTCCTAAGCCTTTATTTCTGAATTTTCCCCCCGTTTCAGGAGCAAACAAAGCGTCTCAAGATCAGGGCTGGGATGGCTTTATAAACAGACCTGGCAGAAAGCTTTCAGTGTACGTATACTTTTAAGCTCTTATTTAGGTAAAGTCATAGCTGCATAAATTTTTCTGTCAGGCCATTTTTCTCCCAACTTAGTCATCTCAAACCCATCAACATTACCTCTGAAATGGAACAGAACTTACCGCAGAATTTCAGGAGACAATTTTTTTTTTTTTTCCAGATGCAGAACTTTTCCTTTTATGCTTTTCTATATTTTCTTTCACTTTAAAATGCTTTTGAAATAGAATACATTTTTCTTTTCAAAAATAAATTCTCCAAAGTGAAAGAATCCTTGAATTACAGGTATAATAAAATGTTTACACAAAGTGGAGGCCTGAGAAAAACCAAGCCAGCCAGCTCTTCCCACCGCTGTAGGTAGCAGCCACCAGTCTGGTAGCTGTGATGGGAGAGGAGCAGTATGAACCTGATGCTTGTGGCTCCATGTACGGAGATTTTAGGTAGCTGGAGTGCCAGGACTGGGGACCCTCCCTCAACCCTGGCTAAATGAGAACCCAAATTTCTAGCCCTGCCAATACAAACCCACCTTTTGGAGGTCCTTGTCTCTCCACGTGTATTTCCTCCAAGCCAATAGCATTTTCTGCCTCTTTCGGTGCAGTGGCCATCTCAGCTCCTGCTGGGGTCCGCCGTCACTGTTGGGCAAGGCTGGGATTTACCTGTGAAACCTCTGGACAGTCACAAAGCCATCTGAGCAATAAGCCAGCGAAGCAGCATCCCGCGCTAGAGTGGAAACATTCAGGTATGCTCAAGCATGGGTTTGTTTCAGGCAGCTCTTAGGACATGTCCCTTCCCATAGTGGTTTTTTTGTGAAAAAATACATCACAAGGGAAGTTAGTTGAACGGACAGAGATCAGTCGTTGCATTGCACTGACTATTTTTATGGAAAGTCCAGGGACCGCCTTAGGGAAGACTGGAGACCTGCTAACACAAGAGTACGTATGACAACTTCCCCAGCCCAGAGGTGAGTGAAATGCAGAGGCAGCCAAAAGACGCTGCATCTCCCAGAGCCAAGACATGACATGACTGGCAGCAGGTTGCCCCTGTTGGAGGCAGAAATTGCTACCCCTCGGGAGCTGGGGTCAAGTGGTTGGTAGAGGTGCTGCACTCTGTAAGTGCTCAGCCTTATGGGAGCACCCACTGAGGCAGAGCCAGTGGGTAGGAACAGCCGTGCCCGAGGAGCAGGGTGGCCCAGCGGGCTCCCCGAACCCCGGCTGCCCTGGGATGGCATGGCTAGTGAGAGGCAAGCTCCGAACTCCTCCTCACCCAGCCTGCACCTTGCCAGCACGGTGCTTCCTGCTGCAAACCTGATCCTCTGCCTCAGCACCCCCCCCCCCCCCACGCCCCACTAATCCCCATCCTCTAGGGTCAGCAAGAAACACAGCCACGAGTTCTGGATTGCAACAGGGGAGAGCTGGCTTCCTTCCCCGGTGTTTCTGGTTCCCAGCACTACATCGCTTGGCCTGATCACAGCCGCTTTTCCTGGTCAGAAAAGCTCGTCTTAATCCCCAGGGCAGGGATTAAGCACACCGCTTGCTTTAACCTACAAGCTTTCCTGATGAGTGTGGCCTCAGACGCTGGGGTGGGGAGCTCAACCCATCTTCAATTTGATGACACCCTCCTCTGATTACCTCCCTTCAGGGGTGCCGGACTCAGTCCAGGCAGTATTCATGGCCACCAGCAATGGTCGGGGAGGCTGCAGCAGGGTGAGAGCTTCTGGCAACTAATGACTGAGAGTATCCAACAAAACATACAAAATCCCAGCTGAGATAGAGAGCAGCATGATCACGGAGAGTGCAGAGTTACAGTATTCCCAGGCTGGGTACCTTAAAAGCATTATACTGAGGTACAGTTATAAGGAGGTCATTAAGGGCTAATGGCAGATTTGTCAGTCGGGTCACATACACTGACCTTGCTGTTACAGATCATTACAGTCCAGCATCCAAGAGGACGCGTAGGATATTGCTTACAACTGTCTCTCAGCAGTGTCCTCGGAGGCAGCAACAGCTGCCAGCAGCACACGGAGCCACCAGCTGACCGTGCTGGCCACCAGCTAGGGACCATTTCCAAGTGGAACCGGCTCAAGAGCAACCAAACAAGGTGCCTGGAAGAGCCCGCAAGAAGAGGTAAAGATTTACTGTGTGGCTGAATCACAATAACAAAATCTGTGGACCTGTTTTTTCTCCTTTTCTGTTCCTTTACGATTAGGGACCTGCAAACACATTCTGCCCTAAGCTGCCACATCACGCCTGTGATACTGGTTAAACAGCCGCACCCCTCCAAAGCCTGTGGCAGGCACAGCCCAGGGTGCTGGCAGGCCAGGCTGGGGCATGCCCAGGACAAGGATCAAGCCCTGAGCCCTTGCCCATCCATCCTGATGCTGAGATACTCTGCTAATTTTTGCAGAGAGGCGCTGGAGCATTTCACTGGCGCTCACCCGCTCTGGGCCACATGCCACCGTTCTGGGAAGTGCTGCAGCTCTTCCAGAAAAGGGGAGGAAACTCCAATCCCTGGCGTTGCTGTGCAGGACCCCCAGTGAGGCTCAGGTGCTCAAGCAGAAGGGTACAGTGCCACCTCCGACACCCCACTGTAGCCAAGACACCCCCAGAGGCATCAGGATGGCGGATAGCACCTATGGGAGACCCACACTGCTCCCAAATAGCAGCGAGCGAGCAGGTGGGATGCCTTCTGTAGCATCTCAAATAACACCAGAAATCTGTGCAGGCACCTGCATCCCCCTCTGTCCAGGTATTGGGGCAGCTGGAGCAAAATTCACTCATCCATAAGCAGACAAGAAGCCACTGTTCAGGTAAGTCCCTGGCACTGTACACTCTGCTCTAGCGTTTATGTCCAAAAGACGAAGACTTAGATGCAACACTCAGTAAACCTCCTAAGGGTTCCTACCGAACCCACGGTTTGCTCATCCCAAACCTTTGCAGACCTGTTTGCCTTGATGGAGTAGCTAGTGTCTATCACGTCTCTTCGGGGAGTCACAAGTTTCCTGCTATTTGTAAATCCCACTGAAAATACCAAATGCCAATTACACGAGCCAAAAGAACAGCGGTGACAAAGCTGCTGCTGGCAGGGAAAATAGCAATCCTCCATCCGAAGGGAGCAACTAAGAGCGCAGTGAAACTGCTGCTGGGTTCCAGCGGAAGGATGCCGTGACCCCACACCGGAGGGCTGTGAGGCCACCAAGGCACACAATATGCAACGCTGTGCATGAGACCAGCTGGGAATTTTGTCAGTAAAGTCAGAGAGCTTCTCCACGTGACATACAAATGATCAGATGCCCCCACTATTAAGCCAAGGCTTGATTAAATATTTTTTCTTTTTTTTTTTTTTGCGTGAAGCTTTCTTACCTCTGCAGTGTCTCAGGCATGGAGCAGCAGACCTTTTCTCTTTTCTGACTGTTTCTTTCCCTTCTGTTATTTTCTTTTTACAGTGTTGGCAGTGCTGTGGGTTTGGGATCCAGCGCCCAGGAGTCAGGTTTCCTCCTTCCTCTTCTCCACCTGTCTCCGCCTCCCAGAAGTAGGTGCTGCAGGTGGGGTGCCCCAGTGCTGACCTGTGCTGGTCCCATGTCACCTACAGGTCCTCCACAGGGGCTGCCCACCACGGGTGATGGTGCTTGCCCATCCCTTCTTGTGGGGACGACCCCAGGGAGATGAAGGGAGGGCGCAGGGGAGACATCCCTATTGCAACACCAGCAAGATTTTAGCTGATAGGTTTTGGGGTTAGGTCCTGCAGCACCCGTGCCCGTGGAAGGCGCTTTTGCCATCCCTTGCAAAGCCACGAGCAGTGCCTGGGTGCTGCAGCCACCAGCCCCCTTAGGCCAGGTGAAACCAACTCAGGTACCAGCACCGTGAAAAAAATGAGGCCTGTTCATCTGCTTCATCTTTCCAAATTTCCTGACCAAGTACCAAACTTCAGGGAGCATTCATGGCTTAAACTGCCACAGTGATCCCGACCTTACCGTGCAGCAGATCTCAGTGCTACAGGTTGTGATGGCCAGTGAATCTGAGCTACGATAGGTACATGATCTTGACTAGGAGTGTATATATCAACCTTTACTACTCAGGTGTGTTGGTACTGGTGAAGGCCAGCGAAGACGCTGGGATTTTTTTGTCTCTCTCATGAGGGTTCCCAAAATCCCTCTGTTTTGAAATACGTACGCTGAGCTGGCAGCAACGCTGCAATAGTTTTATCAAAGCGTGCAACTCCCATGCCAAATCTCATGCTTCCAAGCATCAGGAAGACATTTACTACCAGCCAACATATGCTATTTCACAGCCTTATTTTACATCACCTTCTTAATAATATCTAATATACAGCTACAGACGTTACTGACATCTGCTGAACGAGATGCATGATCCAGGCTGCCAGATCCATACCATTATGTTTTCATTGCAAAAACTCAGACAGCGTGTGTGCAATCACAGGAGGGTGCAGATGCTTCAGTATTCCAGCTTCCCAGCACGGAAGGGGAAAAATGACCAAAATACCAGTGAAATTCTCAGCCACAGAGATGTGCTTTCAGGCCCAGGTGTTTGGGATTGAACAAAGGGATACTGTGACTATTACATTTTTTTAACCACCTCATGATATTTTAGTTATTTGCCATGGAAATGCAAAGACTGGTCAGAGTGAAGCATGAATGGAAATGTCTACATGTGTGAAAGGTCCAAGAGAAACAAAAGAGTGAGAGCGAGACGAAAGGTCTCCATGCTGGCCAAGGACATGACGGAGAGCCATCATATGGGTAAACACTGAGGAAAGTGCTGTTTACTGCAGGAGGCAGAGGCTGGGCTCCAAGAAACTGTTGACTCCTAAATTTTATGAAAGCTCAGTCCAAAAACCAGTTCATCATCACCAGTCCAGAGGACCTAAGAGACGGGACAAGAACTTGATACTTAGCTTTCCTCATCCTCCACATCCTCAAAGTCGTCCTGGCGGGAGGGCCTGGCCACACACAGCAATGGCTCTCGTGAGAAGAAATAAAAAATCCAGGAGAGATTGAGTGTGAGTAACTGAAACCAGTTTGACTGACTTTGTTATCCCTTTCCCTTCCTACATGGTCATTCACTGAGGTGTTTTATATTAATTTCCCAGAAAATTATATAACTCATGTCATCAGCTCCCAGAAACAAACACCTTCCTAGCAATGGGATGAGCTTTGGATCCAGAAGCACCCATTCCTCCCTAGGCACCGATCCTGAGTCCGCCCCGGAGGGGCACACTGAGGTCCTGACTTGGGACAAGTTCCCAGTCAGGTAATTACAAGTCACACTTCCTCCAGCAATGGGTAAAGTCCAGATAAACACACCGGGGTGTTGTACCAAGGTCTACTAGTCTGTAACAGTGGTCTCTGCTGGATCTGACCACATCTGGTGGCCACGTTCACAGCACCAGCTAGAAAACATGGTCCCATTCAGCTGAGCAGCTGTGCAGGGGAGCAGGCAGCCACTGCTCTGCTCCAAAATCCCCCTCATCTTCTGCAGGAAAACCTTTTAAAAACAAAGCGCTCTCTGGAACATTTCTGGGTTTTTAAAGAAGTCTTTAAAACAACCCAGATGAAAGCCAGGGCTCTCCTCAAAGTGTGTAAGAACAGCCGTGCCTCTCAGCAATATTTCATCTGAATGCTCCCTGATTATAAGTGGGCTTAGTCCTCTTGCGGAGTGGGGAAGTGCCGTCCCCGTATCACGAACGCTCAAGTGAGCCAGAGGCTCTGCTGCGTTATTCAGTTGCGCACAGAAAGGGAGAGGTGAATACAGAATTAAGCCAAATGTTTGAATCGCTGTTCGGTACAGTAAACAACAGACCATCTTGCCACCTGCAGTATTCACAGGATAACTTGTTTTTCTTGCTTAGAATGTAAACCTCAGACAAAAAGCAAAACACCGAGAAGCTCTAAAAGGAACGAATATTCTGTTTCAGGTAATCACCTTCTCAGTTACATTGCAATCACATGGAAGGGGGCAATAAAGATAAAATACGTGTTTGTGCAGAAAATCCGCCCACTGTTTCATAAAGCAGATTGTTTTCTCTGCATTTGGTAATGCATCAAACTAGTTTGGCCTTTCTTGCTTCAAGACAGCTTTTCTCCCGAATAGGAATAAACAAAATAGGCTGGAAAGAAGAAACAAAGGTGATGTGCATACACTGAGCAACTGTGACACCAGCTGCATTCATGTCCATGTGGTTTTTGTCTGTGCCGTAGGTTATCCATGGTGAAGAACTGTGGCACGTGTGGATCATGGACACACTCCTGCGCCCACCCCTTCTCAGCTCCAGCTGCTGCTTCAAACCCAAGCTGTTGTTAAAAGGGGAAAAGGCTCGTGGCTCTGTTGGTAACTGGTGCCCCACGCCAGTACGGCTTCTTGAGAGCACAAGGCACAAACTGGAACAGCTGCTTTGCCTGAGGCTGTATTTTCTCCCCGGCCACTGTAGCAGGAAGGTGGCTCTCAAGCCTGACTACTGCAGACGCGTGGCCCGTGATGACTATTCCACTGTGTGTCCTGCTGGGAACACTCCCAGGGGGATTTCTTTGGTGGGGCTAGATATTGGGGGGGTGAGGTTTGAAAACAGGGCTTGTTTGGTCACACCTCATGGAAGGGAGCACTGTCACCTCCAAATCCATCGATGTGCTGTGTTGGGATTTTACATCCTCCGTGGTTAAAAAAAATAGCCTGTTATGATTAACACTATTCAATCTGAAAGATTAGTAATTCATGAATATTTAGGAAAGATCACAGTACATCAATACTTCAAATTCATCTCAACTGTTTTGATTCCTCTCTTCTTTCTGGTCATTAGGTATTAGCATTTCTACACAGCCTGCTTTAACAACTCGCCTTGAAAAATACGGCACAGGGGGAGTCATCTTAAGTCTCCAGTGAGAGACAAGTCAATAGAGAGAAATAAATTGGCTGCCAATGTGGAAACTGGCACGCTCTTTTGTTTACACAGCTCAAAACTAACACTTTTGTTAAGTGATGACATGTGCAAACATCTATAATCCAGCACTGTCAAGCCTTGGAGCAAATCAGATAAAAAGAGGGTGGTTGTAGTAAAGCATGTAGAAAATTGCAAGCCTGCAATATGACCTGTCTTTGAGCTGGTTTGCATTGTGTGCTAAATGAAGGGCTGCAATCTTATAAGGGACTTAATCATTGTCGTATGATCAACCGCAGCTTGAAACAACAGCCAAAACATATTTTCCTTGGAAAGAAATATGCCACAAAGACAAGGCAGTAAATGGAGCAAAACATATGCGAGTTGATTATTAATAACCAATTTAATTCAAAAAGGTGCATCTCCTCTTTTCAACCAAGCAGTAAGTGGCTGACCCGATCAAATGCTGAGGACCAGGTACTTGGCAAAGACATCAGTGGAGACGCTCAGCCAAGGGCCCAGCCAGCCCAGCCGACGTAGTGTCAGCTCTCAGCTCATACAGCAGTATATGTGAATGCAGCTAGGACATTTTCATCTACAGCTGCTCTTATTTCAAGGGCCACACCCCATTCTGTTTCATCCCATGCACCCCACTCCGTGCGTGACCAACCGCAAGAACATAGAGCCTGGTCTGAGGAACGAAGCAGCAATGCACGGGCTTCACTCTTCTGCGGTGCCATCAATGATGTGCTTGAAGGAGAATGGAGAAAATTTGTACCCGGCTCCCACGTAGAACTTGTTCTGGAACTCCACCCTGGGGAGGAGCAGAGAGGGGCATCAGTGCTGCCCGCGGGCAGGACCTACCACCAGCTGAGAGGCTGAAACGTGGCACCCATAGGAAAAGGGAGGCTGCAAGAGCCAGTGGCCTCCAAGTCAGGAACGTAGGCTCCTTCTGGAGCCAGCAGAGAGACACGGGCAGCCCAGGGAGCAACCCAGCAGGCATCAGCTCTGACTTTCCAGCAGTCAGCCTGTAAATGCCCCTCGTGAGGCTAGTTGGCAGGACCGCACGTGCCCGCTAAACTGCTTCTAGCAGCTCTGAGAGCTGGCATAACCGTCTGCTGGTTGCACACTCTGGTGGGAGACAGATGCCTCCCCCTCCCTGCACAATGACAAGCAAATACACCACGATTTGCCTTGGCAGCATTTGTAGTTAGTGGGGCAACGCTACACGGTGAAAAAGACCACAGCTTGGGTGCTCAGGGAGGATGCCAAGTTACGGTGGTGGTGAGAGGCAATTTGTTACCTTGGTGTTGCTTTACGTATTAGCCTGATGGTGCATCCACACTGCTGTCCCTGCCTGGACTGACGTCTAGTTAAGGCAGACACGAGCTAACTCAAAACTGGTCTGCCACAAAGCCAAAACAGCCTGGAGCTCAACCTGGGCTAATGGCACAAGTGCTGACCCAGGTTTTCAGCAGGTTTTGCAGCCCCGGCTGAACTCTTGCTGCAGTAGGTAGTCCCCAGCTGGCTTGCTTGATGGTAACCCTCGGTGGGAAACACAACCAGTCGTATGGCTGTGCCTTCAGGCCTGATCATGCAGGTCAAGGTGACCTCGGTGGCTCTGCGTGTTTACTGGGGCAGAGCTTCAGGTTGCCATTTGCCATACATGCCCACAGCCCCCACAGGCTCAGGAGGACAGGCAGGTTGCTCCAGGGAGCAGCTCAGAAATGGAGCAGAGAGCTCTGACCTCCCTTTGGAGAAGTCTCCCTCGCTTCATTTGTCAAGAGGGACTGATGTCCTAATGCATAGGTACTAGCACGGCATGTCTAACACCGGCTCGTGCAGCCACCTGTTTCCACAGCCTAATCCCTCCCAAAGACTGCTTTGGGAAAAGCTCCCAAAGACCACGCCACCTACCAGTGCAGACGCAAGGCGTGCAGAAAGGCTGAGAGCCCCTCCATGACAAGCAGGATGGCTACTGTCAGCACTGCAAATGCTGCAAAGATGATGAAGATGATGATGAGGCCTGCCCAGCCGCTGTTGTTGAACCCATTGTGCATCACCATGGTCCAAAGGACCTCTGACAGTTCTGCAAAAGGAAATAAAGGGAAAACAGTGCTGAGCAACAGCCGTGGACAGATACAGCGTGCAGTCTGGCAGCTCACCCGTTTTTCCCAGTTAGATGAGCTGGCCTAGGATAAAATGCACATGACGGTAATCATGTATGGCCTACCCTGCCTCACCACAATGACCGTGGAAGGAAAGTGGATGCAGATTGTTTTCTGTTGCTCCTCTTCACTGTGTTAGAAGCTGATGGTGCTGTTTTGGCTTGGCTTTGCATCCCAATTCCATGTGAGCACACTACCAGGACTGCTGTTACCCTGGCATGATACAGTCATCAGTTTAATTTGCACCTCTTTTAACATGGCAGATAGGCAGCACAACAAGCCTTCTAGGACTACCTGCTGCTAAAACCCAGTGAACATGATTGATTGACACAGTCAATACATGTGTAGATTAGATTACAAGCTGTACTGATTGATGCTAGCTAAGACCCACAGGAGACGTGTAATTCCCATTTGTTCTCCAAACCACTTCTCTCAGGGTGTCATGGAGAAGCTGTGGTGGAAAAAAAAAAGGACAACTGGTTGGTCCCTCTCAAGGCAGGCTGTATTAATGTTTAGGTTGCTTACATGCTCTTAAAGATTTTTTTTCCTGTACAGGTTTATATCAACACTGACAGCTTTGGTATATCTGACATGTCCTGTCAATGTGAGACCATACTCCTAACCTAACTACCCCAGCCACATTGGATAGATTCAGGACTGAGCAATTTTCCTCTTGTGACACAGGCAAAGTACGGACTTAGTCCGGCTCTTCTCCATCCAGATGCTCCAGCCACTGGTTCAGCCTTATTTTCCATTTTGCCAGTCATTGGTCCTCAAGCCATATTCAGACTACAGGTTCAATGACCTGTTACTTTAGGTGACAACAGATGCAAGTGATCCCTTGCAACAGCTGCCCTCAGGAAAAAATACTCCTGTCAATGCCAGTTTGTAAGGCTGCAAAGAAATATGGTGGTTTTCCAGGCAGAATTGTGACACAACACATAGGGACTGCCCTTAGCTAAGCTTTTTACTTGGTTTATTTGTTTTTATTTAGATACCTGTCCTCCATATAAAGCTAATGTGTATTAGCTTCCACTCGACTCCTGCTAAGGTCATTTCTGTGCCAAGAAGTACAGCTCACCTCTGTCAATCCACGGTGGTCCCCCACCTCCCCACCCTCCCACCTTTTGTTTTCCTTTTTTGTGTGCCCAATTCTTTAGGGGGGGTGCAACTGCTAGCCAGAGGCAGTACAGCAGTATTAATAAAAAACATTTCAGAAAAATTAGAGTTGTTGAAAATCTGAAGTTCCCGCCTGAGGCTATTTCTAGTATTTTGTTTTTATCGTAAATCAAGACAAAAGACATTGAAATGCTGTACATTTCTCATGGAATGTGAGGTTCCACTAAATGTTGCTGGGAAAAATCCCAGTGAAAACAACAAGTTCCAGGAGTTATTGAACAAAAGCTTTTCTTTCTAGTTTGTTGAACCAAATCAAAATAACTGTTTCAGGTCATGTTGACATTCATCTGCATACCCTAAGGCTATAGCGAGTGCCTCCTGGGAAATGAAGCTATGGTTCCCATACTCTGTGGACTGGACTACCCATTTGGACTGCACCTCCCACCATGCCACACACCACGAGGACTATTCCAGAGGGGCGGCTACAGAGCAGTGTGGGAAACAGGTCCCAGTCAGCAAATGCAGTCAGAAGCTGCCTGATATGTAGCTGCCAGAGATCACCACTAGAAAATGAGATGGCCACCACAAAACGCTTGGATTGATCTGACCTGAAGCAAAACATTCCAAGACACAAACGTCCACAAGAAGAACTTTGATTTCATGGAGAAATTCGCAGCAATAATGAAACACTGGCAGAAGCAGCGATTGGCATGGAGTTGCTGGTGAGGTAAGTAACAGGTAGTCAATCACTCACGTGCATGGGCTAAGCTCAGCGCCCACAGCCGCAAGTAGGATGCTGTGTTGGAGATGCAGCCAAGGCAGTATTCAATGGTATGGATAGCTTGGTGGACAAATGTGTCTCCAAAGTTGAACTGAAACAACAGAAAACCAAACATATTTTATTAGTGCTTAGTTCAGGGCTTCCTGCTTAACAGAGCAACACTCCACCAAAGGCTCTTCATACTCTTCCCTTTTCCTTGATATGTCCTGAGCAACACACAGATAGTTCCCAGATAAAGAGACTGCTTTGAAAATTGTCAGTTCTCTATGATCTTCCCATACATTCTCCCCAGGGAAATACAATTCCAGTGAAAAGCAAATGTCAGGAACCAGCTTATATTCCAGTTTTACAACTTCAAATCTGGAATAAGATGGCAATCCAATTGCCACCAATGTTTGTGATTTCTTATAGAGACAGACATTCTTACGTAAAATAGGATTTTTAAGAGTATCTGCCTATTGGCATACATGTTTGGGAGGTATCACTGAATAAGCATATCTTCTAAGACTGTGAAGATTCCCTGTGACTGGGAACAGTCAGCCATATCCATACTCAATAGTGTTGGTACTCCCAACTGCTACGAACACTTTTGTCACTTTTTTAACTCTGTTACTGCATACTGCAGAAGCCCTTGACAATATCTGCCAAAGGAAGGCTTTTCTCCCCAGCCATCACTGCAGGCTGCCAACTTTTCCATGCTCCTTTGCAATTTAAAGGAAGGAAAACTCACTGACTCTTGGGGAAGGCTTGACCTTCTCTGAGTGCAATGTGGAAGTGAAACAACCTCCCCTGGGGAAACAAAAGCTTGAGGTTTGTAAAAGCTTGAGGTTTGTAAGAATGCCTACCCTCACCAGGCAAAAATAAAGGAAAAATTTAGAGGAATTCATTCTATGGAAATTCAAAGCTTACTCTGTTTGCAAACACAAACTGTTGCAACAGCGTGTCTTGGTATCTTGTTAAAAAGAAGGGCTGGCAACTCTGCAAAAGCCTTCTGCTTGACTTTGTGTCTTCTACCATTGTGTCTGTCTGAATAATTTTCTGCCCGCATTTTCTTACCTCTTCATCGTCATCCTCATGTCCTCCATGGCCACCACTGTGGTCTCCCTGGGAAGCTTTCTTGGAGTGATTGGTCTCTGGGACATCTACCTCATTTTCACCTCCAGGGTTTTCTGAGATGGCTTGAGATCGAACCTTTCACAAACAAAACGTAATATGTCTTTTGTGTCATGTTGATACCAAAATGAAGCAGACCATGGCACAGAACTCCATCAATAACCTCATGATGGGTAACATATGAAGGACTGTATCATGAACATGAGGACAATTTCAACAATAGTCATCATGGACCACAGAAACTGAGTACTCCTGCCAAATGGCTAATAATAGTTAAATATTTTCCATCCTAGAGCATTTTCCAGTGATTCCAACTAATTTGGAGCTAGTTTCTAGCCTCATAATGCACCTGTTATACCCACCATGAGAAGATCCATCACTTTTGGCAAATGAGAAAACTGAGGCACATTAAAGATGATTATCTCAATTAGATGGGTGCAGATCAAAGGAATTAGCATCAAGTGAAAGGGAAATGGAGCCTGAAAGGATCTGGTGACTTGATGAAGGTCACACAGTTCCTGGGATACAGACATAGATACGATTCAGATCTCTTGATTCATTTTAAATTGGCAAAAACCTCATGACAACCCATCTTTTCTCCATAATCGTTCTTCACAGAGCTTTTCTAGAGGCCTGAACAACCTGATCTGAGCCTCACTCCAGAAATGACAGCACAGCATAAGAATAGCCCTAGATTATATGCCTATAACACTTCTACTATACAGCATAACCAAATATGGACCTCACAGCTTCTGTCAGATTTTGTCCTGTCACTCTTTATAGCTTCCAGCAGGTTTCATGGGCAAGGTCTCATGATAACATATTGTTTCCTATTGCAGCAGTAATCATTGTCACACCCACTTTATCTTTGCTTTACCTGAATGTCAGCGTAGAGAACAGACTTTGCTGCAAACATATAAATCTGGGTAAATGTAAGATGTGCTCAGACAGCTAACATATGAAAATTAGGAACAGAAATACAGGGGCATAATAGGAGGTGGGGAAAAGCTGTCAGATGTTACTAGCATAAAAGCAGGAGATGGAGTCAGTCATGTCAAGCTTTCATCCAAATCCCAGAAGAATGACAAAATAAGAAATTACAGCGCAGAGGCAGGTCTGCAAAGGTCTCCCAGGGACCTGGCTTTCAGTTATAGGTCAGAAGTGACTGGGTTGGAAAAGGTCACGCAGCACAACCAGCATCTCTTTCTTCAAATGGAAACATCTGTGCCCTATAAAAGGTACTCCAGGCACTAACTCCAACTATAAAGAGAAGTAAATCCTGACAGACAAGTAAAGTCCTGTTAGCGTAATAAAGGAGAGAATTAACGAGCAACTGCAGCTGCCACAGTTACGTCCTGAAGAGCTGGGCAAACCGCAGAGCCCATGGGAAGGAGGGTTTTGTTGATGTGAAGGCAATCACTCAGGGAAGGAAGCGCCACTGGAAAGCAGACAACAGCTTTTAAATCAAGCCTCTCCTCCAAGAAATGCTGATCTCTCCAAGGCCAGGAGTATCACAGACACCCTGTTCCTACAGAGCAGCCAACCAGTGGTTTGTGGTGGTTGTGGACCAGGAACTGAGTCCTTTACCCTATCTTGGCTTTACCAGCACTTCAGTCTTTCTAAACCTTCTCTGATTTTGGATACGGCCCTTGAAAGAGCTCAGTGTCAGCCTAACCCCTCTCCCAACAAATAGGGTATGGCCTTGTGAGCAAAGCTCCTGCTTCCCGTTTTGACGGCTCAGCCAAATGTCCATCCACATGCTCTCAGCACACGTGCCGTAAAGCACAGTTTGAAATCACTGGAGAAATTCTGAGATCAGAGAAAAGCAGAATTGGATCACTGCAAACACTTCTGGGGGTCTGTCTCCTCAGCTTTGCCTTTGCTGTACTGACCCCCCCTTGCTTGATCCACATCCCTTACCATGCGCTGCGCTTTCTGGTGGTTGGCTCGGAGGATGAAAGGTTTAATTAGGAGCATCCAGGGAACAGCAATCAGCGCAAATATGACCAAGAAACTCTGCACTTCTTTCTAAAAGACAAAACAACAAGAAGAGCAAAAAGTTACTTTACTTCCTTTAGCCAATTACATTTATGGTTAGAAACCTGGTTCTATAAGATGGTATTTTTTTTTAATACAACAGATATACTCCCTGTATCAGTTGAGTCTCCTCTGCTTGTAAGGACATGAAAATAAATGTATACTGCTTAAGGCTCCAGAAAGCACTACCAGCTAGAGATGGTTGGAGACTGGGAGATGAGAGGCTTTCATGTTGGAAAGGGTTAATTTGCCAAACCCCAATGTTACTGACTTGAGCCTGGCTCTCCGGTGTCCCAAGCGAACGTCCTAACTGCTGGGTGAGCCAGTCAGTCTGCCTTGCTTTGATCAAAGTAGAAATGCTGCAGTAAGAGCCAAGCCATTCAAGTCTTCCCCTGGAAAGCAAGGAATCCAGGATTTGCTCTACATTTGCAATTCCAGGAGGGAATTGAATCCCCATAGCTTAGGTTTGATAACACATTGCCCCCACAACATAAGGTGTTCTTGTTGCAGCATGCCACCTCTATCGCTGTCCTTACATAACTGTTTGTACTTCAAGAAAACCAAAACAAAATAAACAAAGAAAACCCCAAAGTACAACTTTTGCATTTTTTTAAAGCTGGCTCAGATCTCTGATCACCTTACGGTTGGTCTCATACAATCTTTGCATTCAGACTTCCCAGGTGGATGGCACAGACAGTTACTGGTGGGGTAGGGGACAGCAATATGAGAAAAAAATTACCATCTTGGAAAGGCTTTGGGTTGTTACAACGCAAAACATTATCTAATGATTTTTTGAAGGCTGGGAAAGCTGTTTTCCCAAACTCCTCTTCAGCCTTAACGCAGTTACTTGGAACTGATTGGGGCTCTCTACTAACTCTGACTCACCAGCAGCCCTAAAACTGAGCTCACGTTGAAGTGCCAGAGTGTGCAACTGTATAGAAGTAGATGCATACATGTGGCTGGAGGCAGCATTTGCTTGCAGATTCTTCATTGATGCTGCTGATATACAATCAAGCAAGAAAAAAATAATCCATATTCTGAGCAAATAAATAGAGATGACTTTAAAAGAAGTTTTCTCTTAGGGGAGATTTTTTGCCTTTTTTTTTTTTTTTTTTTAAGTGAACTCCCAAAGGAGATATTTCTGCCAGAAGATCCTCTAGCTACTTCTATTTTTTAGCTGAAAATATGAAGTTTTCAAGTTTTCCAAAGAAGAAATAAGAAATTAGGAAGGAAAGGAGAGGCTTGCTTTGTCTCTAGCATCATGCCAAGACTTCAGGACAGCATATCTGCAATACCCAGCCTTGCATCTCTGATCACTCTTCTTTTCTTTTTTCCCCAGAAGTATCTTAAATTGCGTCATCATTCTTGTAAGTATAACACTAAGAATGAGGTTTCCTCTGCATCACTGGCTGATAGCTTCGCTGTCCTACCTGTCTACAAGGGCAACACAAGTACCAGAAGAACAAACTTCTCTTATGCGACTGGCACTTGTGATTGAGCTTCTGAGCCTGTTCCCCATCTTTGTGCCCGCTCTCCACAACACCCACTGTGAATCCAAAACTAGCTACAGTGGATTTGAGCTGCGTGATCCATACCTGATGCAGATATAATGGAGCATTTGAAGCGTCACTGTAATTGAACAGAAACATATTGATGAAGTGGATGAGGATGCTTGGTGCACTCTGGGATGAGTGGACATCAAAATGACACCATTTGAAAATAATCATGAAGACCAGGTAGCCAAAAAGAGAGATAATGAAAATCATCTCTGGAATGAACTGGAGGACAATGTTTATGTATTTCTTGAAGTAGCTGGAAAGAATCAGGAAAGATAACTACAATTAATACAGTAGGTATTAATACAAAGTTGCACCCAAGTATGGCAGTACTGTACACTACTTTTAGTCTTTGGAAAATAACATAAAAAACATACAACTATCACTAGCCAAGAAAGAAGTCTAATTGCAGTCTTTATCAATGAAAGCCATTACTTAAATACAAAAGCTTTGTCATACTGATTCTCTTCAGGTTTTTGTACTTGACCCACCAGCATCTTAGCAACTCAAAAGATTATGACATTGAAATAAAAGCTGATTTTCAAAAAATGGCTAATTTACAAAATTAAGCATTATATGCTGAGGAAGGTTAGAACGAGGTGTAGAATCAATTCTATAGGGGCAGTCCTCCTCTCTGTCATCTGCAAACACTTTCCGTCCTTGAAGGTCACTACGCACCTTCCAGCTTTGGAGACTCTTTCAAGAAAGTAGCGTCAGCATCTCTGCTCTAACACCATTTCTTATTTTTTGTTGCAAAATACAGAGGCAGACGTATAGACACACACACCCACAGATCCTGACCAAAGGCCCACTGAGTCGGGTGAAACGCACACACAGACACTGTGCAAGATTTTGGTGTGCTTTGGATTGGACCAAAAGAGTTTGTCTTTCAAGACAAAAGTTATCAATAGTGGGAGGTGCTATATATTTTTAATTTAGTGTACTTCAGTATTTATGCAGAATCAAGAATATAAGAGAGAAAGCAAAAAAGAGAGTTTATCCAAGAGGATATCTACAATGTGATGGCTGTCATTCCAGCCTTTGGGCTCAGCACGCTGTACCAACAGTGGTGTGAATCAGTCAGTGTATGGGGCATTTCTACTTGCCCTGGGGAAAGGGCAAAATTCAAATTGTTGGTCCGAGATATGAGGCTTTCTCTGAAAGAAGGGCACTAGAGATGAGGGCTTGTGTGCTGCAGCAATGGGCTTGGTGAAACTTACTTACATGTGGTTGAAGAGACTGAGTATCACCCCAAAAATCATGTGCACAATCCCTATGACAACCGACATCTTCATTTTGTAGGAGTTCAGGAAAGTCAGCTTGTTCGATGCAACATTCCAGATCTTTGGGGAAAGGAGCAGAGACAGAAGAACAGAGTTTTTGGGTGGTTGCTCAAGGACAGATTTGTGAAAGTTGTTGCTTTGACCCCATCAATTTACTCCTACCAGTTCTAGTAAGAAGATAACAAGTGACAGAAATCTCTATGTTCCCTCTAATACTTTTCAGGTATAAAGTATTATCCTCATTTAACAGAGGAAATAACGGGGATTTAAAATGATGTAGTGACTTTGCTTTAGTCCTCCAGAAACCAATGCAAAGGCTGGTAGCAGAACCTAGATCTTTTCAGTGTCATTCCTTGCCCCTGGGTTGAGTCATCTCCTTTAGCAGAGGTGGAAAGACATGAGAAAATCCCTCTTGCTGCTATGGAAATTTGTTCCACCTTCACCAGATAAGTACAGAGGGCAGAGTGTGTTCAAACTTTTTGTTTGAACAAAAAGCCAGTTTATTCCAGCTCTTTGGCCACGGAGATCACATTATTGCCTGCCTCTCCGCAGCAACCTTTCAGTTGTATTAGGACAGTAACCATATGCCTCTTCTCAGTCCTGCCTTTCTTATGCTACAGAGCTCCAGGGTTCCTTCTCCTTCCTTCTAAAACTTCCCATGTCTCAAAGTCTTCTGACCCCGAAGACGGTAAGTAGATACCTCTTTTCAGACACTAAGTATAGTACCTGCACAGAAAGACGGGAAGACAGGATTATTTGGGAGGCAAAACATTAGCTTATGTGCCTTGGTTTGGCATGCTTTGCCTCTTCTACGGCTATGGAAGAGACTGCCTGGCCTCCTCATCTCAGGGTGACACTTCTTTTCCGAGATATACCTCAGCCATCCTGCCAGGACTTGCAGAAAGCCATCCATCCTTCTAGGCAGATGACAGGGATAATTTTCATGGAGAGGGCCATGCAGGGGCTGGTGCTTTCCAGTTCACCCCTTCCCTGCCAGCACTTGTTCAGCCATTCCTCCCTCCCAGCCAGGAGTCCTAGCCTCTGGAGCAGGCAGAGCCAGGCTGGAAGAGGAGCTAACCTGGGTTAACTTAAATTAGGGGTGCATCAGGGCAATGTACAGAAAATTCAGCTTCCTCTGCCGTGACTTCCTGAACTGGATTGCCTATGTCCTGGGCACAGCTTTAGAGCCACGTTTGTGAAAAACTTACTACAAGGTCAATCTCTCTGCAAACCGGGGGAGGTCAGTGTTTCTTTGTGTGACCAACTGAAATGCGAGCGCATCCAGCCGAACAGAGGTTAATTGGCTGATATGAAGATTGAAACAGGAAAGCTTGATGTTAACAACTACATTTCAATACGTGATAAAGAGAGAATGGCAAGAAAAAGGAAATAGGACACAGAGAAGAAAATGTGGATAAGTTAACTAATACTGGCATTTACTTCACGCTTCATACGATAAATAGACTGCATGGAAATCAGAGCTTTGCCTTCAAACTTGTGAGGTAGCTCTGGAATGGGTTAAGTACTCAGATAAGGAAACTCTGTCCAGAAGACTGGTGACAGAGCAGAGACTGCAGCACAAGACCACTCTCCAGCAAAAGCAAAGTTCCTTCCTGCTTACCATTTTGCTGCTGCCTGTGCAAAACTGTCAGCAATATATATCCTTGATTGCTAAAGAGAAGCATCACAACCACTATGTAAAGAACAGGCAAAGATCAAGAAGTGAAGAGCACGGCCTCAGGAGAGAGAGCAGGGAGCTATTGTTGTACCTGATATGTAGAAACAGGATTGAAATACAAATTATCTTAGAGCAATTTAATTTAATTACCGGATCTATTCCAAATGGATATGGATTTCCAGAGTAGACTCCTGGGACTGCCGGATCCAACTGCAGCACCGTATTGTCCAGAAGCACATCCTTACTACAAGAGAAAAGGGAAATGACTTTTGCAGCTTAATCTCACCGTAAAGCCTACGGTATATTTATGCGAGACGTGCTGAGGGCTGCCACATGATATCTGTCACCGACTCCAGCCTTTCCTGTGAACTGTCATCCTGGGCTTGCGTGTGCGTGTGCATGTATGCGTGTGTGTGTGTGTGTGTGTAAATGGGTCCTGCACAATGACAGTCTCCATCACAATGATAATTCTCTATGCATCAGTCCCAGACACCTGCAGGTTTTTATGCACATCAGTGCCTGAACAAACAGGCGTGTTCCCGGGGACTCTACATTTCCATTTCAATAGTGAGTTTGTCTGTGTGTGTCAGACAAAACCTCTGATTCATTCATGACTGCATCCGCAGCAGGGAGCTCCTCCCTTCCCCACACAGGCAGTCACTGTGTCTTTCTTTCAAAGCCTACGTGCTCCATTTGGTGTGTTTTCACTTGTTTCCCACATTTAGCCACTTACTTCCAAGTGCTATTTTTAAACATGGGGATGATATGCCAGGAAGAGCCAAAGATGTTGAACGATTTGGAGAAGCAGTCATTGTAGATGAAGCCAGTGTACATGGAGAATATGCCCATAAGCAGAATCAGGTAGCGCCCGCTGAAAAAGGTATTCCAGATCTGCAGGGGGAGAAGGCAGTGCCAGTGACCAAAGTACCTGCAGTCCCATCAAACGGTGGGCCTCAGTCAACAGGAGACATGATTGTACTAATCTAGGTATATACAATTATTCACAGGAAGCTCTGGGTGCCTTGGGCCCATCCAGGTCTCTGTGTAGAAGTAGGCAGAATTACTTGCCAAACCTCTGCGTCACGAGCATCTTCGAAGGATCTCCACTCACCCTTTGGGAGGCTGGATGCCCCTTTTATCAAATGGGGATGATGACCAGCTCCCTGGTACTCACCTCATTAGTGCTTTTCTGGGCCAGAAGGCTTTTCTCATTAATGACCATCCAGAGCGCAAAGCCCAGCATGACAGCACCATGGCCACAATCCCCAAACATCACCGCAAACAAGAAGGGGAAAGTAATGATAGTGTATGGAGCTGCAGGAAGGAAAGGACAAGAAGCTCAGCTCTTCCTAAACAAAAAGACCTCAGCAGAGAAGCAGCCCACCCCACCGGACCATTCCTCACAGCTGCTGCCCTTAAAGGTCTCCACGATCCCTCCCCGGCTCACCAGGCAATCAGATCTAGGGCAGAACTAGCTTTACCACCAGAAAGACTCTAGGTTTCTCTTCATTCTCAGTGGTCTCCTTGGGATGCTCTACCACTGTTTCATACTTTTCTCAGGTCCTTTTGGCTTTTTTTGCCTCTGCACCATAAACTCAACTTATATTTGCCCTGTGAGCTTAGGTCTTTTCCTCAGTGCTGCTACCCCATTCATTTGTTCCTCGTCCTGTATTTGTGTAGTTCATTATTCCTGCCATAATCAGTCACTGAAGACCGACAGCCAAATTCTTTGCTTGAGAAAATCCATGCCTATGCACCAAACAGTACCAGCTTTTACCAGCAGAAAATACGGTTTACATTTCTCGGTCAGCAATGAGTGCATGTTTTAGGACAGTGATGGAGCTCAAAGGCTTCACTTCGGCCCTAGCAAGCCAGGTGCAGGTAGCTGAGTGTTTCTCACCTGGGTTCATCTCCCTGTAGTTGCCTACACCGTATGCATCCACAATGTTCTGAAATCCAGCTGTGAACTTGTTGGTCCGGTTGAAGGTGGGTGGTGCCATCCTGGTGTGCACGGCGGTAAGGATAGGGGCGATAGTAGAGCCACTGCGCTCCTGCAAACCCGGCGACAAGGACAGACACAGTCAGGGTGGCTAGCAGAGAAGATTCGGTCCCACAGCACCACAATCTGTGTCCAAACACGCACAGGCAGCAACATGAAAGCTGGGCTCAAGAGTGTTGTATCTCAACCCTTTTTCTAATATCCAGATTTTTACATTTTCTATGCTATTGATTTGTTCAGGGAAAGCTGCCAGCACTGCTGACTCTTGTGAGTCGATCACAAACCTGCTATGATTTAATGCTGACCTTGAACTCCCTGAGGTCAAGCGATCATGCAACAACCTCAACTTTAATTAAAACAGAAAAGGGAGTCCAGCATTACGGTAACAGACAGAAGTCTGAACATATGCTCAACATATAAACAATGCAGTTTGGGTGAGAGCTTCAGGGACCCGAAAAGTTGGTCTCTTACCATTCCCTGATGGAGAGCTCTTTTTATCCGGCCAGCATCAGCCACAGGGAACCAGATCTCTGCAATGACACACTGCTGGGTGACATCAATGTTACAGCAGTTCAGGATGTGGTAGATGGCCTTGATTTTCTTCACCTTGATCCCCCAGGACCACAAGCTGGCTGCTGCCTCGCGCAGCAGTCGCTGGCGGTGGGACTCAGTTTGGGTTATCACCTGTAAGCACAGCACAGGCAGCACTCAGATAGATAGGAAGGTGTAGGTGGCATGGTCTACTCAGCAGTTATTCGGGGAAGGCAGGCAGAAGAGGGTTGAGGAAAAGGAGCGATTTGTATGGATGTGTGGGGTACCCTGGAGGGCAGTATGCGCAGGTCTGGGCACAGGAGCACTTGACACCAGGTGCACAATGCTGTTTGCTGGGGACTCTCCCTGCATGACCCTGAGCCTCTGTAAGTGTAGAGGAGACCATCGGGAGTTACTGAGCTGTGGGACTGGCTCCTTACCCAGTTGCTTACAGACTGGTCACATCTCACCATGCGCTCCCACCCTGCCATCTCCTGTAGGCAGCTCTGTGCCGCGAACTTGGGGCACGTCACATCCATGAGCGTGCCTGCCCTGCTAGAGCTACAGCTCACGGCCCTGGTGGCACCTCCATGCATCACGTGGCCCCCACAGTGCTGCTGCATAAATGAGCGATGGAGATAACACGTTAGGAAGATAACCTGTGTGGCCTGCAAGCGCTGAAGAAGCCTAGCTGCCCATGATGCTCAGGAGTGAAAGGTGGTTTGGGAGCAGATTTGTGTGCAGGCTTGGCAGTCACAGGCATCCACAGAGGGGCTGACAGCAGGATGTCAGCTGCCAGATGGGCCACCTCAGGCAAACGGGGTGTCCATTCCCTCCTGCCTTGGGACCCACTGACTGTCATGTGTGACAATACAAAGGTCACAGGCAAGAGTTCCTCCAAAAGGCATGAAGTCCTGATATAGTATATGGATATACAAGCTACTGAGCACCCACAGCAACTGAACTTGCAATTTTCAGCCCTGTGTTAAATGTTGGGGTAAAGAGGTTGGAGACTTGTACTTCTATAACAGCAGCCGTGGCTTTACATTACTAGTGTGACAAGCGCCCCAAGATTTCCTCGGTAAAGAAAACCTAATTTAAATATAAAAGAAATCTTTAGAGTCCTCTCTGAGCCTAGTATAGTTGTACTACCCTTGTGACTGAACAACTTTGCAAGCTGCTTAGGGAAACCATGCTGTAAGAGCTAGATGAAACCATTTTGGACAGTGTGCAATTTGGTTACAATACCTGCAGCCTTCTGATGACCTTAGATCCCACCCTGTAGCCCCATATCACAAGGTCTAAACCTCTGACCTCTGCACAGCCCACAGCAGCAAGTAGTCTTTGAGCCCCTCACATGGGAGCCTGTCCCCCAGCAGCTCCTGGGGGGTGAAAATGGGCAGAGCAGAGCACAGGCACTGGTCTCCGCAGCCGGCGGGGGAACTGCTCCTGGGCTCGTGGCTTCATCCCCAGCCCCCAGCCAGCTCTGCACAGCCAGGTCCCAAAACAAGCCTGGGATCTGGACGTGGCTACGGGGTTTTGGACAGGACAAACGACTGGGCGCATCCTACTTGCAGGGTTCGGACCCCAGTAAAGCCGCTGCCACTTACTGTGTTTAAATCCTCGATCCTTGTGTTGACTTCATCAAGCATGTCTCGGCGCTCGGTGGCAGACTCTGGACAGGGATAGACTGTGGCACGAAATCTAGCCTCAGTAAGAGAGAGGTGAGAAACACCATTTATTTTACTGACTTTTTCTTCCTTTGGACTCTTCTCTGCTCAAAGGTGGGGAAACCAGGCTTTACTCCTCACTCAGTAGTATATACCTCTTACATACTACAAAGTTGTGCCTGGTCTCCCAGAAAGGTCCAAAAAGGTACATTTATCTCTTTATGAGAAAAAAGATCCCTTAGTCTGTTCTAGCTGAAAAAACCCACTCCCTGTCTCAGGTGCTACCAGGTACACGATATTATACAGTGGTCAGCACTAATATGTAGGCACCTCCCTTATGCCCGCAGTACGGATGGCCTGCTAACGCCTGGGCAAGCTGCTTGAACTGCAAAGAGCCCCCAAAAAACCCCCACGCTGGCAAAGGCATCCCCGATAACACGGTAGCCAACAGATGTCCCTCTTGCACTGAGCCTGGAAAAATAGCACGTCCCTGCCTCTGCACTACCCTCTCGCAGTCACTGGGGGAAGGCAGCAGCCGAGCTGCTGCTGCACAGCAAGCAAACACCCTTCGTGCGTGCAGGCTGTGCAAGTAAATACTCCTGTAAAAAAGAGAAAAAAACCCTACTGTATTTCCAGGATGAAACAAAAGGAGGATGACCGTACAGCCGGCTCTTGGCTTCTGGTCCGTCTGTTTGGCTAGATGGCTTGGGAGCAAGGGAAGGACGAGTGAAGTTTTTTAAACACCTGAGAGCGGTGTCTGTTCTATCAGCTTGCATGTGGCCAGGCCGGTATAAATGCTTTTATAAGCTTATCCCCAAGGCTGTATTTGGGAGATTCAGCTGGTTTGCTTAATGTGGTATAATAAGGACTAACATAGGCTTCTAATATGTGAGTGAAGGTCTTATCTCCATGCAGGTGTTATATACTGCTTCATTTACAGTATGCAACACGACCTTCTCTAGTCCAGCTGCAAGTCATACTCGCGTAAAGGTGCTTACACTAGTACAGCACACCACGGTGTCCTAAAACCACTATACGAACCCAATACAGCCAATTAGAAATAAGTAAGTTGCATGTCTCTCTGAAAAGTGTACGGTTACCTGTCCCGCCTGCAAAACAAGTCCCAGAGTATACTTCATGCACGGAGAGCAGGCACAAGGAGTTCCCACTGGGACCTCGCAGATCACAAGGTGCGCTGCTGCGAGGCTCTGCTCCTACAAGCTTTAACTGAGCTGAGGTGCTGCAGCAACTAAAATAGCAGCGATCCCTCCATTTTTTCCTACTGGGTTTGTCCAGTGATACCTAGCACTTATGCCAGCCCTGTCACTTCAAGGGCATTACAAATGTCGTCCTTCAATATTGCCCCAACGGGTCTGCAGGAAGAGATCGCTCCTCTTTTCAGAGCGGAGATCTTCTGCCCACCTAAGGCAACACACTTCTGCCATCCTGCAGTGGAGTTACGCTGAGTTAGGGTTGCTGAAGGGCTGCCTTTCCGCACGTGAGATGAATTAAAAGAAGATGTAGCAGGGTCATAAGAGTCTATCCCTGTTTAAGAGACAAAAACGTGCGTGCTCTGCATACAGATAAGCATCGTGTTCTGGCTTTGAGCACAGAAAATATCACCACCTGCTCTCCAAAATCAGTTCCAGCACACACCCAAGTGAGGACTGTTGCAAATTGAACAAAACACGCAGCAGTTTCCTAGAGATCAGCCCAGAGCTGTGTGTAATGACAGCACGTGTGCTTCAGCTAAACTTCCCTTTCCAGAATTGAATCTCTCCTCACCCAACACCTGGTATTCGTTTCCAAAGGTTATTCACCCTACCTAATTATTTCCATCTTCTTATTCTTCACAGCTCTTAGTTCATCTTTAATAAGGATTTTTAATCAAACTTGAAAGCCTATTCCTCCATGCTGTACAGTTCCCCCGTTTCCAATAACGTTATTGCAGCAGTGCTGCTTTGATCTTTTAACAGCCATTTTGCATACTGAGTATCAGCTTTGCCCTAATGGCACAGACATCTCTGAAAGCTCCGGGAGAATTCAGCAGGGAATCCTTACGTTGATAAACCCAGTTTAGTATTCACATTAGCACTGAGGCAGCCGCAAGAAAAGAAGGAAAAGAAAAATTCTTACATTTTCCTCCTCCCTGCTCCCTCTACACCTTTCACTAATAAATTTGTGCATGGACTTAATGCTCATGAAATTGGCAGACTAATGTTACTAATTAGAGTCAAGCAGGGACTACAAGCGGAACCTGAGGCACATTGCTCTGCAAACAAATCTCAGCCTGCCTTGCAGGAGACCGGCTTATACCAGTCCCATGATTTTTGCAGGATATTTACTTGTCATGAGTGATGACTTGGTGCTAAGCAGAAATGTCCTGCTGGGGCTGGAATGACACTGCCATCTGCTTTAGGTATAGTTAACCCTGCCCTAAAGATGGACCAGACCAAAGTGTCTTGACCTGTGTACCAGGGATGGCTGATGGCCCACAGAGCACAAAAGGAGAGTCATGCGATTAAATTTGCCACTCAGCAAAACATCCATATATATGTGCATATTAGTATACAAAATATTTGAAAGGGAGGAAGACACGACATAAAGGATGACTTCAAGTGTAGCCTGGTTAGCCGGCAAAGGACATCCTGTGAATTTGTCTTAGATAAATATGTTTTCCCTCAGTTACGGGAAGCTGAGAGAAACCACCCTATGTTCCTTTCTATAAACCTACCGCTACATACACGTCACCAGCTCATAACAATTTTGCACATGATGGCCCACCCCACAGGGATCTGCTCACACTTGCAGTGCTGCCCGGCCCCACGGACGGCATTGGATCCCGGCACACTCCCAGCTGCACCCCGCCGCAGAAGGTCATGCCTCCAGTTTGGAAGATTCTGCGTTCAATCAATATTCGTATTGCCTATTCTTTTACTCCCGCCCTGGGAAAAAAGTACAGACTGCAGGGAATCTAAAATGCTGCAGGGGGAACAGAAATCCTCCAAAATGAAGCGCCTGCAGCACTCTGCGGGCAGGCAACCCTAGCCAAGTCTAAAGGTATGGCCTGGCAACTTGCAAGGCCATCGGCACAGGGGCAAATCCGATGGGAAGCATTCGTTGCCAGCAGCTGCCCATGAATGCAGAAAGGGAGAAGAGCACTGAACAGCATCTAAAAAGCAGGCAAAGAAATGGGATATAAGCAGGAAATTGCAATCCAGAAAGAGAACAAGATTTGCCAAAAGCTCAAAGACAACCAGCAGCAGCAGACTGATCCTGCACAGTGGTGATGGCAAAACTCCCTCCATCTCTGAGGTTCAGGATCAGAAATCAGTGACTGACACCTGGGAGTCTTCCCCCAGCTGTCCCATGCTCCCATGGCTGCTTTGTAGAGAGAGATGCCCACCTCAGGAGGGCTGACTTGCTTTCGGGATGAGCATTGCCCTCCACTGCCTATAGAAGGCATCTTGGAGTCCCCCATTTCTAATGCAGGAATTACTAATAGTCCCCAGGAGTCTGTTGCTTTATGGGACTGAAGTCAGTTCTCCCAGCTGGATGAACTGACCTTCCTGCTTTTATTCTGATTAAAGGCAGGAGGCAAAGAAAGACCTGCCCTGAGTGCACAGGTCGGGTAAAAGCAATTGCTCAGCCCCTCCCTGTGACCTTTTGCAGCCTGCAGGCGCTTGGCTGGCCCCGCTTGGCCGAGGGGTTATACCTGAAATGGATTCGGTGACAGCAGGCAGATCCCCTCGTCAAATCTGCTTTACACTGCAACAAAGCCCATCGGTCATCAGCGTTATGAAAGAGTAACAAAATATTCAACCTGAATTATCTTTTCAAGATGCTTTACAGGGTGGAAACAAGTCAGGCTGTATGAAGCTTTCATTTCTCTTCTGGGCTCTGTCTCTGATTACACAGATATTGCCCAAAGGCTTTGGGAAAGGGTTGAATAAACCACAGCATCATCTTTTTATGCTGAAATAGCAGGAAGGCTTGAAAGCAGGTCGGGGATTACCGTGTTCCCAGTGCCTAAGTTGTAATACCTGTTAGTGCCCCTGATTTTCAGGGGAAGGATACTGCATATTTCTTAAAAATCAGTTCCTTTTAAGATGTACCAAGTTAAGAACCTAGCAACTGAAGCTCCCAAGATCTTTAAGTCACTTTGGAAAATTTAGGACCTCAATTTCCAAGTGCCAAGGTGACAGATATCTGTCATGATTAGAAGCAGCAGAGCTGAGGAGCAGAAGGGAGCTCGGTGGCAGAGCTGACAGCTGGGACGCGGAGATCTAATCTCCGGCTCCAAATTCAGCCAGCCCAGGCTGACAGGTAAACACCTCTGCGGGAGACACTGTGGCTTGCCCACGGGCCTGCCTTACCCGTCACAAATCTTCTTGATTTTTTGTTTAAGCTGCTCTCCTTGGTAGAAGATAATGAACACGTTCTTCTTCACCTCTTCTCTCTGCAACGCAATTCAAGCCAAATTTAAAGCACCCAGAGCAAAGAGTCCAGTGCGGAAAAGGTGGTGGGGTTTTTTTTGGCAGCCTTTTCACTCGGTTGTTCTTTCCCCCCAACCCCATTTTCCAGCAGCAATGGTTTCCCTAGATGCTGCTTGAGGGACCAGGCACGGCCAGCAGCTCTGGGTTATGGGGGAAGGAGCCATGTGGAGTGCAGAGGTAGGGGACAGGAGGTCCGCCGGGGCACAGGGCTCACCAAGGGGACTCAACCCTCCACGGCCAGCCCCGGGTGAGGACAGCCCAGCCCACCTCCCCGGCGGTCCCCGTAACACAGTCACCGTGCTAGGGCTCACATGCACCTTAACCAGGCAGGACGAAGGAACCACCTCGATAATGGCAAAAGGGGAAAGCAATGTCAAAAAAACTTCTCCCATCCTCAAACTTTCCCACCTTTCTTCTACAGGCTACCTTCAGACACTCAGCTCTGGTGAGGCAGCTGGTGCTGCAGCACGGCCAGGGCACCAGCTTGGTTTCTGCAGGTCGCAGGCATGCACGAGGAGCAGCGTGAAGCAAAACCAGGTTGGCACCTACCGTCACAGGGTCCTCCAGGGGGGTGTCCATTTCGGTGTACCTCAGGTAGATGTTTCCCCTGCAGGCTCGCCACAGTAAACGCTCAAAGGGTATCATCCTTTCCCTCTTTATTACCCCTGCTGTGAATCTGAGCGGAGTTAAGAGATAAATAAATTACAAGCCCATTCTAAGTCTTTTGGGACCTGTAGCACACATGAGTTTACAATCTCTTGGTTTCCAGTTCGTGATTGCCAGGCCTCTGCTGCTGTTGCAGGTACTTCTAGGAAAGAAGCTCAAGCCTGGACCTTATCTCAATCTACTGACTTTATCCTGTTGTTTTTTCTTCAAAACATCGTAAGTCCTCCCCAGATCAACAGAAAAAAGAAGAGACAATTCTGGTTAGAAATGGAGGAACAGATTGATGCTTAAAGTCACATGAACAGAGAGTGCCTGAATGACAGAAGGAGCAGGTAGCAGTTTTGAAATGATAGTTTATCTTTAGTCCCTCTTGTTTTCCTTTTCCCAGAAAGCACCAGACCGCAGCTTTGAAGTGCACCGTGACGTGCTGGTATGCACCCACCAAGGCAAGCCCTCTGCAGACACATGCTTTGCTCATACAAGAGTTGAACAGGACTTCAGAAATACCAGCATAAGCAGGTAAACCCACCAGTCTGGGAGAACACCGTCATCCAGTTTAACTACACCTAGCTGATGTAAACACAAGGGAAAGCTGTTTGCGTCTATGCTGGCTGCTGAATTACCATCAGCATTATGCTCAGTGGTGTTTCCACTCCCCTAAATCTCAACTTTAGCGCCATTTTCTATTGCAGACAAAGCCCAGTGCAAGCAATCTCATGCCTTTTCGCTGTGGTTAGACATCCTTCCCTGAGCACCAGGCTGGTAGCCAGCTGCCTGAGTCCAGAAGCCACAGGTAAGGTGTTGTAAGGCAGCAATTTTCAGTCAATACCTACTAAAGGCTCACTGGAACTGGTGCACTGGAAGTAAAAGTGCATTTGTCCCACTGACCCGTAACCTGACCAGAGTTTTGATGATAACTTCAGAGCACAGTCACTCCTTCACCTTCGTTAAACAGCTACGCTGAATAAGCTGTCGAGCAACCTCTGCTAAGGAGCTGAAGGAAGCGTATCAGTGTCACAGCAACGCAGTGCAGGTGGGAAGCCCGGCCAAGCTGAGGGCCCTCACCAATACACACCCCAGCTTGGCAGCTGCAGCAGCAGGAGTGCTTCTCAGTTCCAGCAGTCCAGATGTGTCTTCACTGAAGAAATCATCTGGCAGATTGGTTTCTGCCTGGAAAACATTAGTTTTAAAAACTATTCAGCATTGCCAGTTTGAAAACTATTTTCACATTTTTCTCCTGACATTTTTTCCCCCAAAGGTAGCTTTCCACAGAGATTTAGACCAAAGTGGGGAAAAAATAAAAGATAAACTGTATCTTAGCAACTGAAAAGCATAAATACCATTTTCAAAGAGATCTGGGAACCACATTCTTGAGCCCCACTGACTCACGGAGCGATGCAGGCTCCAAAGTGACTGAGGTGCTTTTTCAAACATATCTTACTGGCTTGTGGTAAAGACCGCTGGGTTTTGATTAAAAATCAATAACAGCAACACACACCAAATGAAAACGTCAGTATTTTTAGGAACCTTCCACATCTCTGTTGGAAGAGCCAAGAGGCCTCTCACCTCAAAGAAGTCCTGGGTTTTCTTCAGCAGATGTTTGAGCTCCGTCAGCTCGAGGAAGTTCTGCTTCAGCGTTTGCTGGTTCTGGTTGGCTTCCAGCAGCTCGGCTTCAAGTTTCTCCAGCACAGTCTGTTTAGGGTCCAAGCACATCCAGAAAAACTCTGAAGCAGACCAATGGCCCTTTACCAAGCTGATACCAAATCTCAAACAATAGATGGTTGGTTTTTTTTCAAGGAGGAATTTAGAAATATTCAATGAGTGTGTCAACTAACAGAGTTTGCAGGAAGATATTCACCAATGCTGACACCTCATTTTCCCATTGCCACATTCCTTACCGGGTGCTTTGCCATCTTCTGGCCTTAGAAACAGAACTCACCTGACGGAAGCACAGGGAGGTAAGTGGGTGCCTGGTGCAGGTGCCTCAGCCTGTCTTGGCACCTCTGTGGTTCCCCGCAGGACATCTCAGGCCCCAGGTGGACTGGCTGTCACTCTACTGACTACAAAAGGAGCCTGCTGCAAGGCTATCAGCTTAGGTTCATTAGCCATAGGCCAAAATTTAGGTGAGGATGTAGGCCCAGGAACATACCAGGGAACCACCTTGCTCATGAAGCTGAAGCCCTTGGAAAGCATGATTTTCCTTCCTAGTCACTTACATGTGCAGCATTTAAAAATGACCCAGTCTGTAAACTTAGCTTCCAGCTGGGCTAGAATAAAGCAGCCCCTCCACATCCAAAAGCAAGGCACAAATACTTGCGTCAGGCCACAATATTACTATATCACAACCGTACTCCTGCCAGGACTGGGGGTTTTATGCAGTGAAGCCGGTTCTAACATCAGCTCTCCTGGTTAATCACCAGAAACCTTCTTATTCTCACCTACAGGATGATGGGGAGGGAGTTCTGTGGGAATGGTATGTTGGATCAGAGCTTTCACAAGGGATGGTAAAAAGACTGGGCTCCTTTAGGAACATGCAGCAAGACCAGCCTTAACCTAACTGCTGAGAAAGCAACTTGGGGAGCACCTCCGCAGGCAGGGAGAGCTGTGCCAGCCTCAGTTACTGGGTCCTTCTTTGCAGGGGAGGGCTGTATCGAGCACGTTACCCAGACACCCCGGTGCACATCCCCTTCCCTCTCTCCTTGTCCGCTCCAAATTCTGTACCTCCATATCAATCATTTCCCGAGGCAGGGGGGTCTCTGGGTACTTTTCTGGTTTGACTATCTCAACATTGTCTTCCATCTCATTTTCCAGAAAACCTGCAAGGAAAGGACACAGACGTCTTGATACAGGGTGATCCTTGCTGCATCATCCTGGTCACCAGCTGTTGCTAAAACCCCTGTCAGGACATCTGACACCGAGGTGTGACAAGGGGCAGTGATAGACAAGTGCCATCATCCCAGTGCGTATACACAACCACCAAGAATGGAACACCTAGCAGCCTCCTTGCTCAGTGAGGATGCTGTTTCTCCCGAAGTCATGGTGGCTCCCACCCCCATTCCCTGGATGACCCTCAGCCCTCGGACAAAGAGCTGACATGGCACCTCCTTGCTTGGGGCAGTGACCAAGGCACCCAGCAAGCTCAGGCTTCATTCCTCCACTCTAGCAACAGCAAATGCTGTCACGGTGGCTGTGGTGGGCACCGGTGGCATGGCGGGGGGAGTGCAGAGCTCACAGGACACAGGTCCACAGGACACCAGGCACCACGAGCTCTGCTGCTCGGGGTTTAAGGATTCGTCCCCAGGCTGAAGCCCGTGGCCACAGGAAGCGTATGCCAACGGCTGGCGCGTGGGGCTACGAGTCAGGCTGTCTGCATTAGCCTGCTGCCCAGCCCCACATTTATCTTGTGATTTTGTATAAGCTAATTAACTTCCTTTCAGTTCAGTTAACCGTTTTCAAAACGGGAGCAACAATTTATTGCCCATATGGGGCAAAGTAGTAATTAGCTGACGCATGCAAAACATTTCCAGGGGCTCAGATGAAAACATCACCATTTTGCCGCTAATTCTGCTCCGCAGTGTGAGAGCACTTAACAAAGAAATAAATCCCACACCACCAGTTGGCAGGAAGCCGATTGCATTTGACAAGCGTTTACTTACGCAGGATCCTCTCCAAGGATTCGCACCTTCTCACTTCATTCACAAACTTTCTCTGGAAGCTGTTCACATTCACATTCAGCTAAAAACAGGAGGGAAAACAAGCCTGGGGCTGGAGGCTGCATGCTGCCGTGCTCATTTTTAACATCAGCAGAGAACAAACACCTTCAGTGCAGACGGCCAACACCGCTGCATCTCACAGACTCCTAGAGGCAGGGCAATACCATGAGTTTCCTTAGGGCCAAGGACATCGTGGCCTTACAGGCTCATTTCCACCCAGCCTTGCTGTGACAGCAGGAGTCATAGATGGAGTCTTATGGAGAGACTCCCAGTTTTCTGGTGGTGGAGGGAATCGTCCTAAGGTTGTGCATAGAGCGTATGGAGCAGTGGACGGGGACTCAGGAACAGGTTGGGTCTCAGCATGGTGATGGGCTTTCAGATCTGCCTTGGGGAAGTCCCGCTCTCTCCGTGGGCTTTTTGACCCCCCTGCAGCTGGACCTTCCCCAAGTGCTTTGGGGGAAGGACAAGCACACCCCAGGGCGCATCTCCGGCAGCTCAGCGTGCCAGGTGGGCACTACTCACATCTCTGAACTGGACCAGACCCAGCTCCCCGAGCTCGGCCACGCAGCAGTAGGCAGCCTCCACCTGCAGGAAGAGCTGCATCAGGCTCATCTCCTCGCTCCGGAAGATTGAGGCCATTTCGCCTGCCCTCCTCCGACCTGGGTGTTCGTGGAGGCCTTGGTGGCAGTGGCGTAGTCTTCCTCGCCCAGGGAGGTACCAGAAGGTGCTGAGTGCTGTGGGAACATTGGGATCACTGAGTCCAGGTGCTGGAAGCTAACCCAATGCTGCCCATCGTGTCCTTCAAGAGGGTTTCTTCACCTCCTAAAAGCCTCCTCGGACCCACATGAGGTTATAACCTACCAGTACGGTGAGGGATGCTAAGGTATGTGTGTGACACAGGGAAAAAGGGGAGACACTGGGCCCCTCGGACAGATGATGAGCAAATACCCTGCCTTGTCCTCTGCTGGCCCAAAGATGCTTCAGACCCTTTATTTGGCTTTTGGATGCTGAGTTTGTGAAGGACCCAATTTGTCTTTGTATTCCACAACACAGGGAAGAAAAATCATTAATTTCACCTTGCAATTAGATGGGTGAAAGAAGCCTGACGGGTTTTTATCACTTTCATTGGTAGTGTGAACACAACATTGCAAACATCTGGAGCGTGTTATATGGGGATGGGGAGAAGAGGCCTATTTTATTTAAATTAAAACAAACTTTAAGACTTAAAAAGCATTTTCTCCCCATAGAGAACTGTTTTCAAAACAAGATACAGGAAATATGATGCATTTCATAAAAGTTCCTTCTGTCTGTCTGCTTCTTATTATTTACTTTGAGTAACCTAAACCTACAAACTGCCTTTAGCTGTTCTTGCAGAAAATTAACTGATTTGCATGCACAAACACAGTAATTATTATTTCCCGGAGAAAAACATGCAAGTAGATACACTTCTTGCATGCATTTAATTTTGTAGCAAGCCTACATTTTTTAAATAGCAAAACAAAATCCCTTTCTATCCTCACTTGTACTTGTCGACAGGGATGGGAAATCAAGTGTCCTTAACCCTCTCTCTTTCCATGAACCTTGTCTTGCAACACTTTTTTAATGTGGATTCTAATCATTTTCTTTACAACACATGAAAGATTTCTCTTCAATGTGAGAGAAACACTTTGCAAGATATTAAAAGCTTGTTTAACAGGAGCACCGTAGCCATTTGTTTGTATTTGCTCAATTGTCCTGTGAGTTTTCCTTGTCTCACTCTCTGTACCCATTCACTAAATGATTTAAGATGTTGAAAATATGATATATGATAACTAGTAGCTTGTTAAAATAAAACGTATCATGTGCCAGCTCCAGTGGGTTGAGTAAGGATATAATCTTTAAAGTTGGTTGGACATTTTTCAGCAAGCTATATTTTTCACAGGAAAAAGACACAAAAGCTGCAATAGTCCCCCACTACTCATGCAAGAAAGTAAAAAAATTCCCTAGCTCTGATTTTCAAAAAGTTTAAAAGATCATCAAAAAATGTCCCATCTTAATTTGTTTAGATTGAAAAGTGTGAAGAGACTGTAATTTAAAGCAGTTTGTATTTCTAAACCTGCAGTTAACTTCCATAAAAAATGTTAAACCCTTAGAATTAAAAGAACAAAACTCAAATGAAATATTTGGAAATATCTTAGTTAAACTGCCTCAAACCATCCAAACCCAGGGTTCTACTATTCCTCGGTAATCAGTCAGCGGAAAACCCCCACGGCTCACTTTCATCTTGATTTGGAATGAGAGAAAAATGAAAAACATAAAGAGAAACCTCTTTCCAGCCAGGAAACCCTTCCAGCCCTGCTCCGCAGAAGGCAGAGCGTTCGCCCTTCGTCCATTCCTGCAGCTCCAGGAGGCTTGCCCAAAGGCACCTGCTGCCAGCCGTGCCTCTATCAACACCCCCACCCCCAAATTTTTTGCTTTGGCAAAAGAACAGTTAACTGAGAAACCACTCGCCCCATCCCCGTTCGCTATTTTCCAGCAGCATTGCGCTGCCTTAAAACGCACCGGGTTTCGGGCGGGGTAAATCCCGGTGCTGTAAGTTGCTTGGAGAAGGTGTAGCTCAGGTTTTACCTCCCAGCCACCGCGCTCCTCGCCGGCAGGCAGCCCCTCTCCCCGGGAAGGGGCGAGCGCTCCCCTCGGCCGGCCGGCCGGCAGTCCCGTCAGGCGACGACGGCGGGGCTCTGCTCCGGCATGGCCATGGGCACGGCGCCGGGCGAGGCGGCGGCGAGCGAAGCGCCCCGGCCAACGGTCCTGCCTCGCGCGGGGCACGGCAAACCTTTTCTTTTAAGGCTAGAACCGGTCTGGACCAGAGGAGGGAAACCTTTTCCGCCCTGAAATGACGCCCGGGTGGTCCGGACCCGGTGCTCTCTGGCTAGGTCGCAACCTCCGCGTCAGGTCTGTGACAAGCGCGAGCCGTGTTGTGGCAGCGCGCGGCTTGTTGAGACTAATAACAGACGGGGCATGCCGGCTCACACCGCCCTGGCCACCCCAAAACGGGCGACAGCCTTTGAAACCTGCTGTACGCGGAGAGCTATAAACCCATAAAAACCTCCTTTGCAAGCCCTGGGTGGAGGATCAGTCACCGGGGAGCTGGAAAACTGCCGCGCTGTTTCTCGCTGGTTTTTCCTCACCGAAGGCAGCCCGGGAAAGGACAGGGAAACAATGGGAGATTAATGATCCTCCTGCAGCCGGGGGACGGCAGAGCCACCCAGCGAAGAGAGGGCTGGGAGGGCAGGGGCTCCGTCAGCAGAGCTGCGCTAGCCTGGGGCAACCCAGAGACGCGGGAACTTGATTCTCACCCCTGGAAATAACAAATGCTGTGGGAAAAAGTGGCTTTGTAGACTTTCTCCCACTTCAGCTGCTAAAGCAAGGGCTCCAGAGAGAAATTTGGCCCCTCCTAAAACCAACGGCTTAGCTCCCACTGAGGCCAGAGGAGGCAGGGTTTCATCCCGGTAAATAAGGCTGGCTGGGTCACTGTTAAATCTGGCACCCATAAGGCGTTTTATCTCAAAAGAAGAGCTAATCAAAATGCATGGCTATATGTAAATCGCAAAGCACCCCTTAAAGAAATGCTTTTTCAGACCAGTTTTTGGGAGGTACCCAGTAACCCTGACCTGACAAGCCGAAGGGTGTAGCTTGTCCAAGGGAACAATGCCGAAAGGTGAGTAACAGTGGAGAGTTTCCCAGCACCGAGGTTTTCTGTTCAAAAGCGAGGAAGAGTGGCCCCACTTTGTGAGGTCAGCTAGTGCGAGAGGGCTCCTGCCACTTTCCAAAATCCAGCTGCCTCAAGCTGTGTGACCCAAAAAGGAGGTATGAAAAATTATAGTGCAATTCTAGCGTGTGGGCCTGAAACTTTCATTTTGCTCAGCTGAGCTGGCCGCGGGGCTCCCTGGGCTCCCACCCGCTTTGGCTGCGCCGTGCTCCTCCCGTACCAGCTCTGCTTTCTCCGTCGGCGCTACCAAGGCAAGAGAGCAAAGGCTGATGAAATTCAGCACTTTCTGTTGGGAAATGGGAACTTCTCTGGGCGAGGCAGAAGTGAAGTCGTTACTGTCAGCCGCTCGTCACATGCAAAAGCAGCACGTCCACCACGCAGGGCTGTGGAGAAGCTGGTGTGCGAAAGGAAGGACGTTGCCTTCTAGCCCATCCTATAATGCTAAATAACAGGAGTCATCATTCAACTCTCAGCCGATGTATATTGACACAACAAAATAAAACAGCTTGTAGGCTACTCCCCCTGCCTCTGAACCCGCAGCATGTTCTTCCCCCTGGCAAAGCTGTTGTGTTCATCTGATGATACCTGGATTTGCTTCTGTTTTGCACAGCAATTAGCCTACGCTGCTCTCACGCAGCCCCACAGTCACTATCGGCTGCTCCCCTACGAGCCGTCAGGGTGTGGGGAGCAGAAGGGGCACCCCACGCACAGCTCATCCCCAAAGCGAGCCGTGCTGCGCCGGCCACTCCATCCCGTTAGCCAAGGAGCGAGCGAACACGGAGCGCGGGGATAAAGGCATCTCTCTTCCCCTTCCCTCCCCCCCTTCCCGGGCGGAGGAGAAAAGCGGAAAACGTATCCTATTTCATGCCTCTGGCATGCAGAAGTAAGAACATGATTTTGTAATAATAATCTTATTATTACAGATCAGATGACGCCGGCTGCTGCTGAGGCGCTGTTTGGAGGGGCAGGAGAAGGGGCAGGGCCCCCTCAGTGGGTTCCCTGCCTGGGCGAGCTGAAGGCAGCCCCTTCTCAGGCAGCCCCGCGCCGCCCGGCCGGCTCATCTCGGGGTCCCTCGCCGGGGGTCTCCAGAGGGACAGCGTGGGGCCACAGCAGGGCCACAGGCTCAACGTTTGTCTGATAGCAACCCCGGCCTGGACTGGAAAACACAAAGGGCACGGTTGTGCAGTTATTCAAAATGCTAGAGCTGCTTTCCTCTGTGCGACAGAGAGCAGGCCCCCTCTCCCCTTCTGTCATTTAAAGAGTAAAACCTTTGTGGTTTTGATTTTTTCCCTCTGTTTGCCTAGTTTTAAAAATCGACCCCCCTGTTCACAGGTAGCTTTACCTTAGATGGCTATTTTTCACGTCAATGAAGACACCAAACAAAACGGCCCCCTCCCTGATGGACACATTATTGGCATCAGGTTCACCTGCTTAAGGTTTTGAGCTTTTTAAACCCATTTTGAGGGCTTTATAAAGGCCCTTAAGCTTTTTTGAGCTTTATAAAGGCCACCTGGGAGGGAGCTCAGCCCGCAATACAAAGACAGTGGGTTGCTAACAGACCGACCTGCCGTCCTGAGACGTGCCTTTTCTAGAGCTGCCCTTGGAGATTTTGCTACCTGTGAAGCAAGCGTAGGAGATAGATCCACTCCCATCGTGCCACCGGTAGCACAGACCACCTAGCATCTTCCTCGGTGTTTAGCACCAAGACCTCAAAGGCTGCACAGAGCCCTTGTCCATAATAACTGGGAATTGTCAACTAATCATCACCTTCAGTTCACCAAAGCTCCCTCCTATTGCAGCAGGTAAGCAGAGTAGCACTTCAGGTATGCTGAAACGAGAGTAGGGGTGTAGGTAACCCAACTGCAAGTGTCATACGGAAAAAAGGGACTTGTCCTCTTGTCACTGGTACACCCAGAGATGGTGTACCTGCTGTGCTTTCATGGGTTGTGTGTTTTGCCCTGAGTTAAATACCGTGCTATGGCTCAATTACCGTCATGCTGGTCACCGCTGGGATGGAACAGGATTGCAGCAGCAATCAGCTTTCATTTGGAATTAAAAATATAAACATGTTGCCTACGTAAACAGAAAAAAAAGAAATATATAGACACAGTGAGTGTGTACACGTATGATAAAGATAATAACTTTCTGAGAGCCACACCTGGTGGTGATGTGTCAAAGGTAATACCTTGGTCATCAGGGAAGCTTAACTGTGAAGCTCTCTGTGGCACAAAATATACCAAACGGTAAGTATTGCTCCTTCATCATAATCAGGAAAAGCCGACCAGCAGCCCTACACGCTATGGAAGAGTCTCCAAGGGGAGGGGTGGAGAAGTACCTAATTTTAGAGTAAACAGAGTCCTGCCTTGCAAACTGCATGGAAACGAGCGCCTGAGGAAAGGGATCCCCCATCTCTGCTGGTGCTGCAGTCGCGCCTTGTGTGCCAGGGCACCCCGTGGAGACCGGCGTTCCCGCGACGCATAGGAGCCACGCTACGGGAAGGCTTTGGAGAGTCTTATCGCTCTTCAGGCAGTCACAGCACTGAAATACGAATGTGTTACAAAGCAGAAATGAAACAAATCCAAATCTGTGTCAGGAGATGATTTTATAGGGCTCCCATTGTGTCTGAGCATCAAGCAAATCCTTCGTTTCCAATCCGATCCAAAAATCACTGAAGCCAAGCACAGCCTGTTCACTGCTTCAGGAGACTTTGGAGCAGGCCCTTTCTGAGCCACGGAGGGAACACATTTTGGAAAGGAAAAGAAATGCATTATGTTAATTGTGCAAAACATTTTCAGCATCTCTGAGGAATGGAAACGTTTACCTGCAAGCTGACAAAGAGTACGTAAAAGACATTTCATTACAAATGGAATCATTCATGCAATAGCGAAGCAGTTTTGTCTTTTCATTTCCACTCAAACATTTTGTGCTGCATAGAACACTTTTGTACTCATCATCTTTGCAAAATTAACTGCCAGGTCAACTTTCAGCAGGATTCACGGGTGAGAAATCGAGGAGGGACAGGTGAAGCTGTAAGAAAGCGGAGCACCTTTCCCTAGTAGATAGTTGAAGTTTAGTTTTGATGCAACAGAGCACTCGGAGAAAAACACAAATTAAAGACAACTAGCAGGAAAGGACTTAGACACTAAAACGAGGCAGAGATGAAGATTATCCTATAAGCTAATTTCAAACAACCCTGAGCAGTCGGAGCGCTTTTACAGCACCTCTCCTGCCGTGACTCACGTGTACCGAGGCCGCGAGCGACGGCCGCTGGGGCCACGCACCCACCGCTCGGGTGCCAGCCGAGGGACGGGGCCGCGCGCGCCCGCAGCAGCGGGAGGCGGCTGTCGCGGACCGGCCGGCACAGGCCGAGCTCTGCCAGCCCCGGCGGCGCGTTGGCACGAGGACAGGGAGACAGGGCGGGTAAAGGCGCCCGTTTCAGCTGGCCTGCCTTCGTCTGCGGCTCGGCGTGCCCTTTCTCCAGGGGGAACCTCTGGTCGCTTGTGTCCTGCTGCGTCGTGGACATATGCGCAGCTGGAAGGGGGCAGAGCGTTTTCGGTGGCGGGGGGTGGCCAGCGGGCAGGACGAGGGGGTTCACCCCACAGAAATGCCAGGCAGAGCTAAACCTACGTGGGTTTTGCTCTCAAGCTTTTTCTTAAACAAAGGGAAACCAAACCAACCTCATAGTTTTGTGCAGCAGCGCTCTGTTGTACGTAGCTCACCGCAGTTCCTGTGGGAAGTCTACTACACCCCTCCCTGTGGGTTTCAGCAGCGTGCAGGGAAAAAAGCGAAAATTTTTAGATACTACCCATCCTGCTAGGATTGCTGCCCCAGGCACCTTCCTGCTGGCCTCCCATGGGATGGCTGCACATCCCGAACAGCCCCCAGACAGCTTCGTTCCCACATAGAGCACCTGAAGTCACGAGTGACCACCGCTGAAGAGCACCAGCAACCTGCTCCCTGCCGAGCCCACCTCTCCCAGTGCCTTCCCACCTGATTTAATGCCTGAAGGTTTCTCTAACAAGGACATCGTGGCGGGTCAAAGATAGGAGCAAGCAGAGCCAACAGCCTGGGGAGCAGCACAACGTGCGGTGCTCGTCAGATCAGGACGCCAGCACAAGCAGTTCAACAGTGGGGCTTTTCCAGCCAGGATTGCAGAAAAAATCTTGCCCTCCAGCCAATACCATTTTGCCAGCAACCCTCCGGGTCTGCAGACAGAGCTGTGCTGGTGGGAAGGCACAGCTCCTGGCTTTGCCCATGTCATGGAAGAGGTGGCGTAACTACGAGAGGAGAAAAAAATGCTCTTTCAGCACCATGTTGCGCACGGGTGATGGGGGCAGTGACAAAGCTGTGCTCACGGGGCGAGAACGACAGCAGCTTCTCCTGTGCGGAGGGGCCCCAAGCTGGAACTGACCCCAACCCGTAACCCAACACAGCTCCTGAAGGAAAGGCCGTTGTTACCGTGTAATAGCTGTCGGTACCCTACACAATGCAACTGGTTTCATCCCATTTCTTGGTGGAAATGTGCCCATAGCCTGTGTTAACCCAATGGCTACTGTATCAGCGGGACCAAAGACTGGGGTTTTTCAGGCTTCCACGCAGCCCTTCCAAAAAATCATCACTACTGGGCAGTTTTGGAGGGAGGTCAAGCCAATAAACCTGCAAAATCAAAGTTAAACAGGGAGACAAGTTCTCTACCCTGATCCTCTGCTCCTTTCCAACTCTATTAGACCACCTTTGCAGGACCAAAAGGAGACTCAGAAGACAGAAGCTGCCTGGGACCCTGCCTGGAAGGGCTGGCTCCAGAGGCCTCTCCTCCCTCCGGCTGCAGCAGATCCTGGGGAGAAACCTTCAGGCTTGACCTTCAGGGGCCCTCCACCTGCCACGGCGCTGGTATCCACCTCCTGCTGGAGCTGTTTCGGTCACAGCCCTTCTCTTCCCTCACCCGGTTGTGGCAGGAAAGTTCAAGGTGTCCCGGCAGCAGGAAGCTCCTTTGCTCCACCCTCCTCCCTGCACGCCGGCTCTCTGCGCGTATCGAGGATCTGCTGAACCAGAGCTGCCGGCGACGGCGACCTGATCTGCGCGGCCGCTCGGGTGGGAGCTGGGTCCCCGGCATGAAGCACTTCTCCCGTGAGCCCTGGGCAGCCTTCGCTGTGCTCTTCTTCACCACCGTGCTCCGGTATTCCTGCTCAGCAGGTATTTCTCTTCTCTTGTGCTCCGGTTTCTATACCCTGCCTTTTCCCCGGCTCCTCTCGATACCTAAATATATCGCCCGCTGACAGTAATTTGTTCTTTAAAAACAAGGTAGGCTCCCTTGTCTCATGTAAAAAGCGTAAAGAGCTGGAATTGATTAATGCTAATGAGAATTACTTGGCATGATTGATCACAGCATCTTTCTGAAGAGATGTGCTTTTGCCAGCTGTTTACAGACCCACTGTAAATGTGACTGAGCTGCAGGTTGCTCCACTGAATGGCAAGGAGATAGGGGACCACAGTTACTTGGCCTTCCCGTGCTTGCTGAGGAAAAGGGACTATTTGAAATACCACCCAAGAGGCTCACTGTAGTCTGGTTTAGCTCTTATTAGGTGCTTTTTGCAGGAAATCTGGCTTTGGTGCCTCCTTAATTGGAGAAGCTGCGTAAAACCAAAATGTAAATGAGACCTGTGAGCTGCTCCTTTCCCGTCAGGCTACTGCCTGCATTTGTATATCAGCACCGGTTGAGACCTGCCAGATGCTTAAAGATGGGTTAGCTTTGACAGTCTGTCCTTTGGGCTGCAAAGTCTATAAACATGAACCGACGCTCTGTATTCTGCAGCACTTTCTTCCACACGTCATACACAGTTTTTAATGATTCTTCCCAGTGCTCCAGTGAGGTATTTATTAACTCAGAAAACAAATTATGGGCTTGGCCAAGGTCATTCAGCAAGTCTCAGCAGAGTTAGAAAGAGGAATGGGTACTCAGACCCTTCCCTGGAGCAGGCTGCCCAGGGACCCGCTCCCAGCATGGCAGTGGCCATAAGGAAAGCTCCAGTCTTGCTGGTGGTAGGTCAGCTCAAAATGCAAAGCTGGGCAACAGCAGGTGACCCCAAGGGGGACACCTCCTGCAGGACAACCTCAGTTTATTTGCTGTTACTTGGAAAATACCAAACTCAAAGCAAAGGTTTGGTCAAAGGTCTTGTTCTGTTTTGTTTTCCTGAGCTGAAACTAAACCCAAGCCATTATTTTGAAGTCTTTGGTGAAATCAAGCTGGAACTGGTTTTCTCTCTCTGTCACGCTCCAAATGATCAGCTCAGAGTGATGGTTTGACTGGAAATAGTTCTCTCCTAGCTTCTGCCTGGTCTGTGAACCAGCAGCACGTGGGAGTCCCTCCATCTGCATGTCCCAGGAGCCCTCACTCCTGTAGCCTCTCCAGGCTGTTTTCCATGTAGCTCTGCAGGGGACCATTTCAGCATGGGATACTTCACTTGGCTGAACTTGAACTGTGCTGCTCACAGGGGCACAGGAGGAGATATTTCTTTGACTCCCTTCCTTCTGCAGCAGGGGACAGGCTGGTCTTAATGCACAGGGACCACAGCAGCCTGTGCTTTTCCCACGTAGGCGTCCTGCAGCTGTCCCTGCATCTGATCCTGCAGTGCTGCGAGGTGCGTGCTGAAGCTGAGGGGCAAGGGGGGTACTAGGAGGTCTAAGGAGGCTTTGGCCTGTGACACCACGTACAGATTTGGAGGGCTGGAGACCAGCCTCAGAGCTGTGCCAGAGGGCGGGCGTGCTCTGATTCTGGGTCGGAAGCAGGATAAAGAGGGAAAACCTTCACTGAAACCCCCGTCCCCTCATGCCCTTACTTATTACTGTATGTTGTATTTTCCAACCTGAGCTGGTTATCGTGCTGGCCTGAACTGGATCCCAGCCAGAACAGCTTCAGACTCAGCTGCACCTGAACTGCAGCAAAGCCAAAGCTTCCCGCTGGATCTGCTGAGGCTCTGCACGGATGGGCTCAGCCCTTGGCTCTGCCAGACTCCTTCACACCCCGGAGTTACTGGGATTTTTCTAAGGGCAAAAGGAGGTAGATGTACAGCTCGCTGGCCATGGATCTCCCCATGCCACTGAATGCTCTTTCTCATTTCAGTCCTTGCTCGTTCTGCCCCTGTAGCTTGGGAAACGACAGTGGTTAAAATTTGAGCTCTAAGTGAATGGCTCACACCAGCGTCATACTCAGGTAGAGACACAGTGATTGAACGGCTCCTTACGGCTGGTGCTAGAGCAGGTCTCTCTAGAGCCTGTGTTGACAGTGGTGGGATGAGAAAGCATACCCTGACGCAGCAATGTTTAGTGGCAGGAACTTATTTTATCCAAGTTGTTTCCATCCTACAGGCCTCTGCGAGGCCAATGGCTTTCAGATTTTCATGTTTCGTGCCCAGTATTGCTTTTCTAATCCAACTTGCCTTTTCTCCTGTGCTTTCCTTCTGGCAGCAGCTGAAGACATCACCAATGTTTCAACAAGCTCCATGCTCACAACTGAGTACGAAGCACCATGTCTTAGTAAGTCTTCATAAATCATTACTATCGTGATAAAGCCAGGTGATGAGACTACACAGGTGACCGAGAAGCTGTCCTGGAAAAGGATTTATCTGTTGTCAAGGATTCTGTTGCGGGTGAAACTCTAGGATGCATTTCTAAGCCTCCTCCATTAGCATGCCCAGTATAATATCTTAGGTACAGTCACAGGGACTCATAGCTTCGAACAGACTAATTCAGAGCTAATTCCATTTGTGTATCCTAAAGCCCCCTGGCCAGACTGCCTGCCTGTAGGCACAATGCGGATTCCCAAGAGCACCTATTTCTCCCACCCTACCAGGTCTTCCTCAAACAGCCAGTCCCAGGCCACCTGAGATCCTGCCAGTCCTCCCCGAGTCATCCTCCGTCCCAAATGTCAAACATCCCCACAATCCCTTCCCGAATTACAGTACGTGTACCAATAGAGGCATGCTGCTTCAGAGCACGGCATAGGCATGGGGGGCAGGCATCCCTCTCCCTTCTGTAGGCACATACAAAACACGTCTCTCTCATTGTGGGAAGAGCCGCTCTATGCAGTGCAGGACAACTGAAGGCCGATGCCCAGGAACATGGTCCTGCCTGACATACGTGAATGAGAGCAGCTGAGCAGCACCTGCGCTTGCCTTTTCCCTGGAAACGTGCACGAGGCTGGCTGCCCTGCACCAGGCTCAGGAGGCATTCCCTTTTCACAGCTGACAAGCTCCGTGTATGTCAACACGTAATGCATGTAGCTGCAAGGTGGTTTTGGCCGCCTCAGCTCTCCTGGGTGCTGGGGTTTCACGCTCAGCTTCTGTTCCAGCCCGAGGGGTTGAGATACCAGGGTCCTCCAGGCGCCCTTTGGTATTTCCACGTTACCACCCAGGATGCGGACACAGAACTGGGTATCTTCACTGTGCCCTTCTGATGGACAAAGTATGGCAGATGCCTTTAAATAATAGCATAAATGAAACAACTAATGACATATCCCTTAACCGACTTTAGGAAGTTGGACTGATTTAAACAAAAAAAAAGATGCAAAAGGTGCAAGAAAAAATACATGGAATTGTTAAAAATTATTTCATTTCTAAACATGTAAAACAGGGATCCCCCAGTGTTTTGCAGCTGTTACACACAAGTCACAGTTAACAACCCAGCAGAGAGCAGCCGCTGCTTCTATTGCCAGCAGAGATATTTGGTGCCTAAACTATTGCAGATCAAGCTGAAGTTGTCTCTGCTAGAGATCCTCTTACTCTCTCACATGAAGGTTTCTCTACCCTGGGTTTATTTTTAATTTTAACTAGCTACTTCTATCATATTCCATTCCTAAAACTGATGGAGGACATGCTAAGTAGGTGTGCTAAAAGATTTCCGTAATGGTGGGCACAGCGGTAAGAGGAGCAGCTCAGGTGTTTGGCCAGACAGGGATGACCAAGTCTTGAAGACACACAGGTGAAACTGAATATTGCCACCCCCCAGGTTAAGAGCCAGGCTTAGGGGAAAGATGCCAAGGCAGAGTGACAGGGCAAAGGGCAGACTGTGAAGTCACTGTCTCATCTGCCTTCTAGCGAAGCAAACCTGTTACGTACTTAGCCTCCCGTCAGCTCACTTCATTTCTTCGCCACCAGACCTGAACTTCTGCACGCAAGCGGCCATGTGCTGCTCGACGGGCGTGGATGACTACGGATGGATTGCAGCGGCCGTCGGCTGGAGCCTCTGGTTTCTGACTCTCATCCTGCTCTGCGTGGACAAGGTCATGAAACTCCGGCCTGACGAACCCAAATATTTGGTGGCCTGAAGCAGGGCGAGCCAGCAAGCAGCAGCACCTGGGAGCAGTGAGGTGCAGACTGACAAAGCATTTCAATCACTTCCTAAGAAACAGAAAAGAAAGGGAACATACCTACAGCCAAAAAAGGCCAGATCTAAGCAGGGCACCTGCTGGGGCTTCATCCTCCCCAGCAGGTCAGAGCTGCCAGCCAAGGTGTGGAGCAGGCAAGTCCCTGCAAGCCACCACGTATGTCCCACAGTGCACACAAATCCCTTTCCCTGAGCCCCTTCACACCTGCTGTGAGTGCGCCAGCAGCAGCGAGATGCTGAAGGACCAGGTACCAGCTTGTATCACACTGCCTTAAGCCAACCCAGTACATAACCTTTGACTTTGAACCAGAAAGTGGGCAAATAAAGCTATTTTCTGGAGGACCAACGTTACCGGATCCGTTACTAAGCTATGGGCCAGGTTATGTCAGTAAGTGGATCTAACTGATTATACTGAGTCCTTCTCACTCACTAACCTGCGGTATTTTGAAGTCTATTAACTGATACAGTGAAAACTCTGTTATGGAAACTTAAGGATTGTTTGGGCTTAAGGATAGTTTTTCCAGTGCAGTTTATACGTGAACTGTTTTGCAGGAATTGAACGCTGGTTGTACTTATTTAGCTTGCACCTGCCCGAGTAACTAAGCCAAGCTGAACCGTGGCAAGCAGGTTTAAACCAGCATCTCCAATTCATGCACAAAACTGTTCCTAGTTATGCAAGATCATAATAAACGCTCTTATTGATGGAAAGACTCTCACTGACTGGTTTATATTGATAAAGCTTATATTGGCAAGGAATTGCCCGACCCAAATGGTTAGAATCATGTTTCTAACAAGAAATATTCACGCAGGAGGGTTTGCCTCACTGCAGTCAAACTGCCTGGTCTGGGGCAGTTGCACCAGTCTGATTTCTACCTATTATTAAAACAAATCAGTGTTAAACCCGTCTAGACATACACAGGATTCGCAAACCTGCTAGCGATCAACTGAAATGAAACATAAAAAGTTACTTTTAAACCAAAGAAAGCTCTACTGGAGATTTGTATCTATTAAATATCATTAAAGCCTCCCTTCAGCTTACCAATGCATAACTTTTCCAGTTAGAAAAGACACAAATCAGTTTAAGACTCTTCAAATTGATTCTGGCACATCTAGACACTTCGATCAGGACAACGCTCTGCCATTTCAGAGTGACGGGCCGTCGCCCCTTATCAACTGTCCCCCATCAACAGAAATGGGCACAACTTAGACACTGAAGAAAAGATATCCTTCTCCATCATTACTATCACTTGACACAAAAAATCTTCTGGCGCGAAACGCTGAGCAGAGATGCTAGCGTCAGGAAGGAAAGTTTTGAAAGGGAAGGGCTTAATTCTTCTGTGGCTTTTTCACTGTGTGCTTTGTTTGGTTGTTTTGTTGTGGTTTTTTTTTTTTTCTTTTTATATGCGCCATACTACTAGTAGTAAACAATCACAAAGTATGGCTCAGTTAAGAAAAAATTCTCAACATTTCAACATACAACAACTAAAGCAAAAGTAATTTTCACAAGACAAATCTCCGTGTTGGACCAGACAACTAATTCTTTCCACACACACAAAAAAATATATATATATATAAACTCATATATGTACAAACTTACAGAAACAAAGGACTCTACATCTTGCTGTTGATGTTGACTGAAAGAACGGTGAGTTGACAGTTTATAACCACTGCAATCACTGATGGACAGCAGATCTTATAGCTACATACGTATTTTTTTTCCTGATTTATTAGTTTTAATAGTGGAAAATATGCATTGGCCTGAAAGCAACGCGATAGATATTGTGAAAAAATCTCCACGTATTGCCTTAGTGCCTGCCTTCTGCAGACCTCTTCCTACAGTTCTCCAGTCTTACGGAGACTGTTCTCCCGGTCAGGAACACAGAAGCGCCTGTTGGATGTGGCACTGGTTTTCATCTTTGAGGGGATACGTTTCGTAGCTTTCGCATTTCCTTGGCTAAGGCTAAGCTCTAGATGTCCTATAGCCCAGCACTACGCCTGCAAACTAACTTCATAAGCACTGGGCAATTCTGGGGAGGCTTCCTAAAGCCTGCCTTTAAAAGCACAGCTTGTTTGTTTTTCACACTCTCCAAAACAGTCTGCTTGTGTGCAGCTACCTTCAAGGAATGTAGCAGACGTAAACCACAAGCTTTGCTTCTCGCAGCTTCTGTTGAGGATTCCCAGCTCAAACGAACTGGGGAAAAAAGGAAAAAAAACATAGTTTTTCATATAATGTAATGGCCTCAGGATTTTGTATACCTTCATTCAAGGGTGACACTCAAGTCTCAACAAAATCAGATATATAAATGGAATATCTTACAGATCATTTCTGCTGTGAAATATATACTTTTTCTAGACCAGTGACCTGTAAACCTCTGATCTAATATAACAGTTTTGTTTCCTTACTGCATCACCTGCTTTGACATCTGACATTGTCAGGTTTGACCTATAGCCTCTTCTTTTCAAGCCATTTGACTTCCTATGAAGTGGATTGGGTCACTTAGAAAAATGTAGTCCTGTAATGAATTTCGTGAACATACTCCTACGCCCGCTCCCAGTGCGTTCTGGGATCCCTAAACAAAGTGGCAGTATCCCAAAGGCTCTCAAACATCTCTTAGCTGTTCCTACGCACTACAGTACAAAACAATAAAATACCACTTTAAAGAGCCTCTCTGAGGTACGTGCTATGTGTTGTACTGATCCTAGGCATCGTGGGCAATCACAAGTGCAATGCAAAGCAACGCATCTTGCAAGAGGAGAAAAGCCCTAACAGCGCCGTCAGTGTTTCAGGGGCTTGTCAATAGCTACAGAAAGTGCAGACTAAAAAAGCTGCATCCAAAAGACTTGAGAAATTGATATAAAGACAAAAATTAGTATGCAGAAATGCATTATACATACTTAATTTACAGTCAATATAATCTAAAGATTATCTGTGGTCTGCTGCTGCATTTCCTGGAATATTTTTAGCTAGGGAACACACAGTAGCACAACTTGTGGCTTATAACCAATATTTGAAGATCAATCAAGTCACAGTAGAAGGCTGTGGTCTGGTTTTGATGCACAAATTAAAGCTGACTCTATAGTACAATGCCTTATAAATGTGGTCCACGAGCAATGTCATAGACTGGTGTACTCATTTATTTTGTATTATCTCATGTTTCTAACGATCACTGACATTATAATACCTCTAATAGTAGATCCCCACCTAGTGTAATGCTGCCCAAGTCCTGTTGACTTCAAGGGAGCTACACACACATCCAGCACATGCCTTGTTCTGTTGTTTGGGGTTTTTTTCACTGTAATTCGGGAAGTCTGTCATTTTTGTTCCCACTGGAAACCTTGGAAGCAAAACGTAACTCCTGACCTACCAGCGTGCATAAATCATTTCACCTGCGTTAAAGTTTGGTGCCCCTTCGGAGTGCTACATACAATGTCACACTGTAGCACCGAGCTGGTTTAGGCTCTCGTACATCTCAAAGCATGTAAAAAATAAGGTGATTGCTCATATCACCTATTAAGCTGCAAACTACCCTCTCAGAACGATGATGGAAATGTTAATGCTCCAGTCATTTATAGTACATTGTCCACTCAAATTCTATGTCCTTGGACCAAAAAGTTCCTCGCTGGAATGAGATGGAGAAGAAATCTATTCCAACTCATACGATTTGGAACAAAGAAAAGCAAAAAATGGTTGAAACCTGGATGGCTGAATAAAAATAAATGTGACTGAAAACCAGCAGTTTGAACCCTAACATTGCTGATCAAGCCAGAACAGTTCTCCATATTTTCTGGACAAAGTGTCTGAATTTCAGGCATGAAGGTATGTAGTGCCTGGAAAGGAAAGAGAGACGCAGATGGCACCTGGGAAAGCTGCTGGTCTACAAGTGTCTCAGGCAGACAAACATGTAACCGATCAGCACTTCTAATACCAAAAGAGAAAAACATTAGCCGCAGCACAGCATTCCAGGGTAACCACTTTAATTTGCCAGGAGATAATATCAATTGCATCTGACTAGTGATTTTTTAAATTCTTAATTCAAGACTAAATGGATTGGTACTTGATGCATGACTCTTCATCTTTTTAGATATCATTGCTCTGATAATGACTCACATTACTCACTGCCTTTATCCTTGGGGTTTTAGTGAATGAGCTACATATTAAGCAATTGCACTCTACAATGATTACACTTTGCAAAATCACTAGAGGGATGAGAACTGGCAAGCATGAGAGCTTCCTACTCGCACAAAACACACAGAGAAAAGACAGAGGTTAAATTCATAAGAAAAGGTGCTCTGTACTGGGACTCTGCAGGAATTTTGATAAAGCCATTACAAAAACTAGGATTTTAGAAAATTATTGTAATTAATTACAGCCAAGGAATGAAATATAGGCATTCTTGGAAAGCAACCACCCTCTCTCATCCTTACACTCCAGATCCCGCTTATTTTGTGGCATCAGTGGTACCAGCATCTGTTGTGGAATTCAAACCTCGCTGCAGGTTTCTGTCCCAGAATCAAACATGTACTTTTCAAAGAGCTGATTTCCAACTCCCATTTCGTAATAACCTTCCGGAAACAAACATGGGGTAAACAATGCAGTATTGTCTCCCAAGTCTGCAAACACCTTGGAAAAAAATACAGTTCTAAGAGACATGTAGACTCTTCCTCTCCAATTTGACAGTACGAAATCTAGAGACAGATTCAGTTACCCATTTTGCTCGCCTATCAGAAATAATGGTTTATGGGCTCTTATGTCTTGCTGACTTAAAACTCCCCCAGAACTGACTTCTCCCTCCAAAAAGAAAGCCTCTCTGCAGTCATAACTGAAAAGTGTCCAGTCTCAGTGACCAGCAAACAAAGCTCTTCTTCCAAACCCCCCACCCTGCTTGTCATGGTGCCCTTTGCTCCAAGAGCTGAAGAACTAAACCAGTTGCAAAAGTCTGCATTTTCTCCCTCTGCCACTATGTGTGGTGAAGTCATGTCTGCTATCTGTAAACCCGCCAGATGCGCATTTTGGGGACAGCGTGAACTAAACACCACTCACGTTGTGTCAGTCCCAAATCCCTCCATTTCTCTCTCCAAAGGTCCCCACCACAGTTTGGTTTGCCACTTGAGGGAACCAAAAGGGCCTGGGGCACTTTGTAACCTGATTTAGGCAAAGATGCCACAGGCCATACAGACCTTTCACGAGCTGTTGCAAGGGCAAGGTGGGATCAAAGGCCCCCCTAGCCCAGTTCTGTCTCCCAGCAGCAGGCTTTTGGGGAAGAAGACAAAAGCACGCTGCAGGCAGTAATCCTCCCTTCCCTTCCCCTCCTCTGCCCAGCTCACAGGTGCAATACAGCACCCGTCTGATACAGAACTGAGCTCTCTTGCAGCAGCTCTTCCCCCCAGCATTTTGAGATTAATCCTTTGAGGACTGTAGATAGTTTCATGCAATAATACCTTCCCGTGACTTTTTCTTTGCAACTTTTCCCTTGTGATTACACTCACTCTGGTTTCCTCCCACCCTTCTCTCTCCCATTGATCTCATTTTCCATAAACTTCACACACTCACTACTATGTGCACCAACTTAAACACACGGTCACTCTTCAACTATTTCATACTGAGTGGCTTTATTTTTTAAAACAAGCATATAGAAGACATTTCTCTAATCCCCTAGTCCTAGTTAAACTTTCTGCTGCCTCTGTGCTCTTTGGTGGCTGTATCTTCCAAACTATTTACCCATTTCAGCTTTACCTTTATTATTCGCCATCTACTCAACACATCAGGTTTCTTCCCTTCATTCCATGCCCACAGCCGTGCCCAATGTTGGTTGCAACAACCCAAAAGACCTGCCTCGTCCTTTCCTTCTCTTCCCTTTCCAGTAGGGAACTGGAAATCAAACTGACCCTCAACTGATGCTATTTCTGTAAGCTCTGCCTCTTTTCTGATGAATTCTTTTCACGAAGTTCTTTTTATTAATATCCTTTCTATCAGTGGTTTTTCCAATGTCTTTGATTTATCTAATCATAGAGACAAAACAAGTGGCACCAACATACAGAGCTGCGGCTGGTGAGTCACTGGCAGAACCAGAACTACTGTTCCTCGTTTGTAGTTTCCAGATCACACGACTAAACATGCAGCCAAATTCATTCTTCAGCGTGACTTTCTGGAGCAGAAGGCACAGTACTTCTTCAGGTCCTCTACAGCTCTGTCTGCTTTGTCTGAAAGGGGACAGAGAAGGGAGATACCTACAAAGCAACCTCTGCCAGGCTGTTTCCCCTTCGTGGTATTTCAATTTAAACCAGATCAGTCCAACAACGTTCAATTCTAATGAGGCAACCCTCTGGGCTCAGTTATACGAAGAAGTCACCATGCTTCAGCTGAGCTATACTAATGTCTCGTACAGATGTTGTGTGACAGTGTTAGGTAAGAGACCTTAGTTCATCCTTAAATGACGAGCACTAAATAATGCTCACTGGCACTAGTGTTAAGTGCTTCTTAAGAGCAGGAAACATTATGCTTTGCTCCCAGGCAGAAGTGAGATTATTGTAGGCAATGTTGGGTCAGTGATGCCGTCTGCTGGAAGTGACAAATAATTTAACTTCTTTGCAGTTCTACTCTGAAAAAGCAAGAATGTGGTTTCCAGCATCCCAGCAAATTTCCTTCTACATGGCAGTGAAGTATAGGAGGATGTAGCAATAATGTAAATGCTCGACTGCACATCTAGAAATCCTCTAAATGGGAGATTCCTCACCTTTAATCTTGAATGTTTGAAGTGTTCATGTTTAAAGCTGCCATCATCAAGATCGAAGACAGGAACTACCATAAGGATCAAACTCATCCATGGAAATGCTTGACAAGAAGCGTTCCACGCGAAATGCGAGGCAACTTACCTGAAACCATTTTATCCAGGACTGCATGGACTAACAAATCCGGTAATCAGTTCATGAGTTTGTGGATGCCCAGATCACCTGTATTGCACAGAATTTGAACAATTTCATATTTGGCCACTATGTTGAAGTACTACTGATAGTGGCTAATCCACAAAATTATTTGTCCTGCTTCCTTAAGTCCAAGGATAAAAGCTTCCTGATTTTTTATCATTGCACTATTTTTTAAACTCCTATTTCTTTAGTCAAGTTTCTTTCAGATCTGCATTTCAAGACCAGAACAGTGCAGTGCATTGCCAAATATAACACTGCATTAATTTTCCTTGAATATAAAGAAGTTTTTCCTGAAACACAAACAACATCCAGCTACTGCTTTTAAATCATGCACAGCACTAAAATGTTCAAACAGCCTGGATGAGAAAACCAACTTCTGAGAAGCCTTGGGATAGAAATCTTAGAGAAGTTTTCATGGGAACATGACAGAGCTCTTAAGAAGTGTGTACATTAGAATATAACTGGAAATGCAAAACAATAATTTTCATCTTTCAGACTCTTTTCTGCTCTCTTAATTCTCATTTCATTTCGCCTGCTCTACATGTGGCAATAAGAGGATTACTGTAAGTGAACCTGAAAACCACCATGTCGGGGATCCACGGAGGTTTAGCATTCCTTTCAAAAGACTCTTCAGAGCATTTGTTCAAACGTGCCAACATTTTATTCCGATTAAGGCAAGATGTAACAGCCTAAACATAAGCTTCCAGTTAAGGAGTAAGAACTCCTCAAAACTAAACAGGAGTGGCCATTACAAAGGAAAACACATAGTTTAAATGTAAAGAGTATCAAGAAAAAGTAACACGAAATCAAGAGCAAACATTCCAGCTCTACAAACTATGAAGTGCAAAGAAATGTGTATTTTTCTACTACTAACGTAACTTTTTTTCATCTGTCAGTTTTCAGTGGGATTCACAGGACTGCAGCTCTACTCTGGAAAAGTCTCTTTAAAAAGGCAGTGCAACTCCACAGGATTTTTGCTTCTCACATTTCTTACTCTCAGGGTGAGTAAACTCACCTTGGGACTTGTACGTCAAGCTAGACATATCTTGCCACGTGCATCCCAAACTGTACTAAGGAATTTGTAGGATAAATTCTCCTTCCAAAGCATACATGCGACTCAACGGTTTTCAGTGGAAGTCATGCAGATGTGACCAGGGACAATATGCAGACCAACATCTGGATCTGAACTACCAATCCTATTGGTATGAGCTGTCACAAGCTGAGCTTGTTCTGCCCTCATTGAATTAGTGTCAGAGATACAGAAGAAAATGTTTACACTCCTCCTCCTGATGTAAGCTGCATTTCAAGGGACACTCACTATAACAAAGATACCCGTCTTTTCAAGCACTCAAGTACACTCATACCAAAATACTGCAAAACTACAATGAATCTTCATCAGCATTGCCAAAAACTTTCATTCCTAATTTCCACTTCCTCAGTATTTAGAACCTTCAGATATTGGAATACATGAATGACAGCAGACTGGTGACAGTAGAATACATCCTCAGGGTTTCCCCACCATTTTAAAATAAAACATAACAGGAAGAGGGAAAAGATGCCCACCATAAAAGAGAACTGGATTTTTATTTCCATATTTAAGCACTTTAAAGCGGCTACTTTTTTCTAGGTGCATCTAAACAGTCCTGGAGAAACTCTACAGCCTTGGTGAACTGCTTTTGGGAGTCTCACTGATGAGAGATGTTCCTCACTCGTACAGATCAGCATCGCAAGTGGTGAAGCACTGCGCAAAGAAGGGCTGTGTTACGGAATCAGCTTGAGTAGGGGCAGGGAGAGTCCCCAAGATTTTCTCTCTCTCTTTTTAGTGCACTGTCGCAGGTGGTCCTGGAGACCTGGTTGCTGTCCTTTGCCTTCTGACAATCGGATGTCATCCTTTTTCTTTTATTCCATTTCCAGCTTTATGTCCGTATTCAGAAAACACCAAAAAGGTGTTGTTTTTTTTTAATCCGTTTATTTCTTCACTGCTGCAAAAATATGACCCACAACATGTTCCCACCTCAAAGTCACAAATGTTCTTCATCCTGCCACTTCAAAGCTCTTGGCCAAGACACGTTTTTTTCAAGGACTGGCACCTGTTAACAAAGAACTGCTAGATGAGGCATGGAATCGGAAATGGCCATTTCTTCCTTGAGCTGAAAAATTGTTACAGCTGGAAGAAGGGAGAATGTAGCGAGAGTAAGAGTTAAAAAATTAGTTCAACTGCCTACTGCCATCCACATCACACAACTGGTGACTTCACTTGGGCTTGAATACATACTAGCTTCCTTGTGTAATCCATCCAATGGATTTTCAAGCTGTGAGTTAACAAACAACAGTGTCAGCCATTTTGGTTCTTGGGAAGTTACGATCCCTGTAAACAGTCTCTTTCTAAGATAATGCTGTAACCCTGCTGTCAGTGGTCTAAGTTTAAAGGCACTGGCTTCAGCACTTGGTAGGAACATGCACTTCTGGGTGATCTATCCATTTACGTATTTATGTGTGTGCATAAAGGTGCATGATGTTGGGGTAGCCAACACCTCGCCAACCACTCCTTTGGGTGCAGAGGTGATATACAGACCTTGTGTGATGCTGCCGCTCTCCAACCACTACATATGAAGCCTGCTCCAAACCATTGCGAGTACAGTACATTGCAAAGGATCAGTGAAATTCTACTTACTGCTCCAAAGTGCACGTAATTAACATTATGAGCCTAGATCCTATGCAATTCACTCCTAAAAGCAAGGTTTTCTTTCCTGAGTCCCATGCCCACAGTCACTGACAGGACCATGTATTTCATCCTGGTAGAGAATATTTTATAGTACTGAAGTGTGCTCCACCTTTCAAATTGAGTGTATGAAAAAAATTGTAAAATTTCACTTAGCTCCAAAGATAATTAAGAAGCAGGCTAGAGGTCAACATTTTGGCCATGGAATGGAAAAGCAAACCAACCAAGCTAAATTACATAGCTCTCATCTCACCAAGTTCTTCTATATGCCAAACTAAACACAGACTAAACACAAATGTCAAGGAAAATTGTGAAGAAAGAGAAGAGCCTGAGGATTCCATGAACCAGATGGTTTAGTCACAGAAATGGATGTAACTGTTGGTAACAGCTTTCTGTGTCTGTACCAACTTCTCATCTGATCAATGTTTTCAGAAACTGGTACGTTCATTAACAGATACTTAAATTCAGCATACTTTAAGTTTCAGAAAAAAAAGGTTTGGGTTCCCCCCTCCTCCTACTTTTAATAAGGCAATAAAAAAACCTGGAAAAAGAGCTTAAGCTTACAGACCCCCCCCCCCCCCCGCCCCCTGAATTCCCAGGTGGAAACTCACATTTTGGCACATGCATTCCACAGAGTCCTTTTGTAGCACATGAAAAACCCAGCTTTTCCTGTAGCTGCAGAAAGTAAAGTGTGGGTCTCCCTTGTTAAGACCATCCTTGGAACTGGTGCCTTAGGTGTTACTTTTCTTACTATATGAAGATAAAGACTGTGCCGCACCATTTTTTGTGAACAGTGGATCAGGTCTCCAGCCAGTTTGAGAACATAACTTCCAAACATAGCTTTCTAACTTCTGATATTTTACCGTCCTTCCCCATGAACTTGTAAGGTTTTAAAGAGGGATTTTTGCATCAGAAAACCTCTTTCATTTACCAGTACATATCTGTCCTGTACATGTTATTCATAAGATTTGGGACCAAAAAGAAAAAAGATATTCTTCCAAACATAGAAAGATGGAGTATCATAATAGCACTGCAATCACTAGCAAAAATGAATGAGAAATAGCTTAAGTACCTCTAACTGTCAAAGCTCTTATTTCATATTCCTTCTTAAATAGCTGGAACCAGCAGCCAGACAACAAACTTACTTTCTAGAAGCCCTGATTTTCTTGAAATGAAGTCACAATAATGTGCTAATATTATAAGCACTAGCCTCTGACCTCACTGCAGAATTAAGCTGAAGAAGGATCTGGGCTATGAAAGAGATGGTTCTCATGGGAACACTTAGGAACAGTCTTCAACATTGTCAAAAAGACCAAATGAACATTGCCCGATACACTCCTCATTCTGCAAAACCTGACATTTTGCAGAAGTATTGGCAACATTCATGTTTACAAAATTGGCAGAAAATAAACGCTTCTTTATTTTTATCCTAGAAGTGATTATCACACAAAAAGTTTAAAAAATTCAAAACATCATAACCTGTTGGTACTACTGTTCACAACCATACTGGTGCTCTGACTCCATTCAAACCTCAACCAGTGCCCGTGAGGGCTTTAAGTATTGGCCAGGGAACTCAAAATTAACTTGGACTGCTTCACTACAGTAAGTCCCTCAAAACAATTTCATATAGCCTTTTGATGACCATGGGTAAACAGAAAAATAACTGAGCTTCCTAATAAAGAGGGGAAACATACCACCTTTTTTTCCACATCAGTGAGCAGCCAGTTGCTTCCTAGTTTTGGCTTTGGCAATGAATATTAAGCACGCACTTCATGAACAAGGTACATAGGGTTCTTCCATGGTGTCCTCCTACCTGTTTTCATTTCAGTCTGAGTTAGTCCTGTCACAGTAATTGAACTGCGCACTGGAGCCAGGAACAGATTTGGGAGACAAAGACCACCATACCATACCAGCATTATACACCTGTATTTTACCAACGCCATTTCTACCCCAGTAAGTGAGGCAAATGCAGCCCTACCCTGATCAACTGTTCAATGATCTCTTTGGCGGGCTGCTGTTCCTTAGACCTTTTACGACTACCATCTACTAGTGTTTGAAATACCCACACTGTAGCACCAAATACTTTTGCTTTTCATTTTTCTAGGGCAAGGCTCCCAAGCCTCCTCACAAACACTGAGCTTACCCTCTAACTCTGTGCCAGTTTGTTAGCTTCAGTTCAGTCCGATCTGAAAATAAAAACACTCCAACAAATCATGACTTAAGTAAAATTTCCATATGTATTATGTCAGTTACAGTTATGCAATGGCCAAATATTAGTAAATTCGTAGCTAATATTAAATTAAAACTCTGGAAAAAACAGCGACAAACAGTTCCATGGCACGTACCATTCTTACCATGGGGATAATGCTTACCCTTTGTCCAAAGGGACAGTGGAAACAAGTATAAATATAGAAACTGTCTCAAAACTGCAAATCTAAGCCTATGTTAATGCTCTAAACTGTCACTGACTTTCACTAAAATTATTCAGATCCAAACATAAGCAATGATTTAGGACATCAATTTATATCGTAATGCTGGTGACCCTGTACCAGTCAGGCTGGACTGGTTTCTGTCCACAAAGCAAACTTCAGAGTGGCAACATTTTATCGCTGGTCTTGCAAGAGCATATAGTATGTAAATATATTTTTTAAAGATATACATACACATTTTCCCAAATTCAACTGTGGCTGAGTATTCCTCTCCCAGCTTTCAATATTTTTTAAACAAAATAAATACCAAGCCCTTTCTGTTTGGATGCTTTGCTTTGTTTTTCCAGCCTGAATGAGTCTACAGATATTTGCTTAGTTATACAAGGCCAATGTTTCACTTTGCAAACATTGAAGATGAAGGAACACTTGAAGCTTCAGCACCAGAAGGAAAACAAGGAAGAGTGCAGAGGGTAGCTCCATTTGGAAGCATAGAGCTATAACAATTATTGTTCCAGTTTGTTACAAGTAGCTCATAAAGACTTTTTTTCTAAGTAGTCCCATTGTTCCTGACAACCAAAGTGATTCTTATGTGGGATCACACCTTCAACACCCTTGAGTTCATACAGTTTGTAATCTTGCAGAACAGCAACACAAACCAGTTCCCCATAAGCACTGGAGAGATCAGAACACTTGTAATCTCTTGCAAAATGTCATCCCAGTTTATTCAAACCTTCACCTACTTCCTTAGAAAAAGGAGTCTATCATACTTGGGAGTTTGTTCCTGTGATTTTTTTGTTGCTGGAGTGTTGACTTCTTAACCTAAGATTTTATTTATTTGTTAGGCTGAATGAGGGTAGGAAGAGAAGAGGAGCACCGTAATATTAGCGGATTAATATTACTTGTGATGACACTGATGATTTTCCCTGTTTGTCCCCCATCTCTCCTTACTATCCTCATTTTGCTGCCTTTTTCATTTTTTCCAGAGTGTTGTCAACAGAGCTGTGAAAGTTCATTCTTTTGAGAGAACAACATTGCTGATTTCCTCTAAGTCTTTGCTTCCATAGGAAGCAGATACCTGGCAGATTTGCAAGGGAATGCTAAATCAACTATGGAAGTTCTGCACTGTTGTCTGTTTCTGAGAAAGTCGTAGAAGTTCTTCTCTAATTGCTTTGATAAGAGAGGCTGAAGAGTGACCTGGCTGGAGGTCCTCAGTGGAACTGGTGGTGTAGCAAAGGCCCTGGCCCTGAAGGCTGTTGTGTGGAAGCTGAGCAGGGGGTGCCGAAGGCTGCCTGGCTGAAGTCCTCGGCATCTGGAATACTGGTGAGGAGGAATATTCTTGGTGTCCATGCATATGTGTCTGGAAAAAGGTAGAAAGCATTATTGTACTTTCTGAACAAGCATGATAAACCCAGAAAAGACAAGAAAGCAAAAAGGCAAGGAACAGAGGGAAAGCAGCATGGAGATGCTTCTATCTGCTGCCACTGTTCTTCTGTTGTATGAATGAGTGATTCCTCTTATGAAGCACAAAACAACAAGCATACACAAAATGCTGGACTGCCTCAAGTTCAGGGACTTTCAAAATCTCTTTCAGCATCCATTAAGAAGTCTGATCCCCTTTCTAATCTATGGTGTGTTTAAAAACTGAAGTGGAAGGAAGTGGGGAGAAAAACCACAGAACTGGAAGTCAACAGAATTGGCTTCTCTTTCCCTGCTTTTCCATCAACTTCCTAAAAGCTAACAGGCAAATCACTCTCTTCCCGGCTGTCATTTCTCCATACTATCTATAAATAGAGATACTACTACTTTCACCTTCCCCTCCTCTGCCTGGCTTGCCTGGTCAGACCGTACACCTGTGAGGACCCTGTGACTGACCAGTGCCCAGGAAAACATGGTCAACAGAATAAACAGCAGAAGAAAATTACTCAAATCAGAAAGATTAGATTTTTCTAGACTTAACAGCTGTTTTACGTATCTGAGAAACACTATCCCAGTTTAGGGACAATCATTGTTTCAGGGTAGAAAGGGGTTAATTCTGCATTTCTTCAGTAACATATATTTTCTAACAAAACAAGAGAGAAACAAAACAGAAACCTGAGTTTATGGGCTTGTCTATCTGGAAAAAAATCTGCTTACACTAAAACAAAGCATGAATTTACAGTACACTAGGTGACTGCACCGACTCCCAGTATGGACACAAATGAGGTACATTTCGAAAATCTAAATTCCAGCTGACATCCCTAAAGCAAGCATTTCCTCTTGCCTCGTACTGCTGAAAGCTGAGACAGCCAGGAGAAAACACTGGACACACAAGACTTGAACACACCCTGCCGAACGCACAACTGGGAGCAAAGCAGCGTAATCCCTTTTCAAAGGGTCTGCGCTGGGGATGAGGAGCAGCTACCTGCAGCAAGTTCAGATCACAGTTATCACGATTTAGTCAGCACTACCTTTCTCTGTGGATAAGCCTTAAGTAGTAGCAGAGAGAGCAATCTGATGAGGGAAGAAAGGACAGCAAGGTCAGCTGGAAGAGGATTTGGGAGTGAGGGGGAGGAGAATGAAGGGATTACAAAGCAGAGCCTGGGAAGGATATGGGGGACCTAGAGCGACTGTGGCAGCAGTCTGCAGGGAACACAAGAATGCACAAGAGTATGTTCCTTAACATTTCTCATAATACAAATGAACAAAATCTAAGCCATTTTGTACAAAGTAGAACTAACAACAGATTCTGACTCTCTTGCATAGCTCACGTACTGCACTGATAATTTACACAGTTAATTTGGGGAGAGAGATTAAGAGGAAAAGAGGCTTTAATAGAAGAATGATAGGTAAAGAAGGTTTTCCAAGTAACATCCCGTCTTACTTCTTATAAAAGGGAGGCGATTTTAGTATAAGAAAGGAATGAATGGGTCTCTTGATTGTTCAGAATTACTCATTTGGCAGTGAAACTTGAAACTAATTCATACATGCAGCATAGAGTTAGCAAACCTGACAAGTACCCTGTGCGTTTATACAAAAGAGATGACAAAAAATATTAAAAGCAAACATTCCTTGACACATGAGTCTTAACAGCAACCTAAATTATGTTCAGGTTGCTTTCACTTTAAAATGCATTACGTGATACAGCTCCTATCTCATATTGCACTGAATTAGCACCATAAGAATGGTTTCTTAAGGGAAGCTAAGGAAGAACATCTGATGACCACAGTGGCTGTGTTTTAACATTAAGGCTATCAAAGTTTTCTTAAATATCTCAGAAAAACAGAAGTGTGTATTTCTGTGATCTGATACATAACATCAGAATTAAACAGGTCTGAGAACTTTCAAAACCAGATTGGTTTAGAAACCTAACCTATACTAAACTACAACAGCAAAATAAGGAGAGTAAAAAGGTTGGAAGAATTTTTGCTGGTTTTATTTTACTTTTAAATTTCTTTACTAACAGAAATACACATCGATATATTATATAATATTAAATATGTAAAAATATATAGTATCTATAGATTATATATTTTTATATAGAAACTTCTGTATCATTAACAGTAGTACAAAATAATTGACAAAAATATCTTTATTGACTCTTCCTTCTTAAGGAATGAAGATTTATGAGATCACATTGTGAATTTGTTAATCTCCATTTAATAACTGTTGAATTCCGTGGCCAATTTCAGCTGAATTGGATGTATAAATATATACACACACATACATGTATATATGTATATGTATGAACAGATACATATTATAAAATTCACAAAAATAGGTTGCTAATTAGACATAACCTGATTTGTGCTATCATTGAATCTGCTTCTGAGTGGCAGAAAGGCCAGGTTAGGCTGTGCTCAGCTGGACCTGTCAGCCAGCATGTATCTCACAGGGGATAGCTAGGGGGCATGAGAAACAACCTGAAGTATGGCGAGATGGTTTAGAGATGCTACGGTGGGCAGCTGGAGTATAAAAATAGAGTAAAAGGATAAGAGTGGCTTGGGGGAAACACTGGAAGCCTGGAGAAGACTTGGGAGAACAGTGGAGAGCTACAGGAGATTGCAGATGGATAGGTGGTGATGTCAGGTGGTGGTAGGGAGGTAGAGATACGCAAGACACTACACACATCTGTAAGAACCCAGGCTTCATTTGTTCCGCTGCTCAAATGACCACTTGCTCAGTATTGTATTTTGTGTCAGCTAAGGAAATGCTGTAATTAGTCTGGTGGCCTAGGCCTTCTAGATGGAGAATTAAGGTGAACTGATCGTAACCTGCACACTGGCTTTGGGTCAGGAGATACAAGTGAGAGGTTATATTCCAGCAGAAAATCAGAAGATGTTGACTGCAGGAATGATAGGTGAGGATACTGTGAGGAAAACAGCCATGGCAGGAACACAAATGCAGATCCCTCTCGAGTTTGCGGGTGAGAAGATCCCTCTAGATCTAATCTTCCTAAATGCAGAGTTTAATTTTAGAAACTTGCTCAGAATGAGGGAACAGTAAGACTGTTTGCAAAGGATCAGTTGAACACTGCACCATAAGGAACATAACAGTCATTAAGAAAATCCTCCTTTCCAAAAGGAGGAAAGACAAATTTAGAGCTCTGTCCTAGTGAAGGAAACCAAACTCTGCAGGTAATTGTTTAACTACAGAAACTACAAGACTAGGGCTCATCTAATAATGTTTGGTTTTGGTTTTTTTTTTAAATGGGAATAATCCTTTGCAAAAAAAAAACAATTCCTCATAGGAAAAGCAAATTGCAGGCACTAGGTGAGCTCTCCTACAACTAAATGACAGAATACTCAGATAGTTTTAGTCCATGATCTCCTCCTTTTGCCTTTTTTTTTTTTAAAAAAAAAAAAAGACAAACTGAAAAAAATTACATTGCAGTAATGTATGAGCTGCAGCAACCAGTGAGCAAAAAGTTCTGTCAAAGCTGAGGAAGTGTTTCAACTCTGATTAATTAAAAGAAAGTCAACCTGGATTGAGGTAACATGTAGCCACCTGAAATGGTGACTGACGGTGCAAACTGCAACCAAATCATATTGTACTAAGCAACGAATCTCTGAAAGTTGTGCAGGTAACTGATGTCAAAACCAACTGTTTGCATAGCATCTCAGATAATGGGTCCTTGACTGAATTTTCAACAATTCAAGTAATAAAATATTAAGAAAGTAACAGCTGAACATGCACTTGGGGGACAGAAGGGAAAGACCCACAGATCTAGAAAAGAAAAGTCATTTTCAGAAATGAAAGATAAATGATAAGAAGGGGCAATGAATGGTAACCTAGAGGTGCCTCTGAAAATGGAACAGGAGAGACACTAAGATCTCTCATGCAAGTGCTCTTCTAGAAGTAAACTGAAATTACTATATTCTTGCACTCAAATACCACAGTTCCAAGCACAGATAGCAAGTTAAATTAGGCAAATACATCTTTCAGCTTTGACTATTAAAGTTTTTGAATAGTATGAGTTTGTCTCTAGTGTGCCCAGTTCTCAAAAGCTTTATGCTGCTCCTTTCAAGTTCATTTAGAGAGGTGGCAGCTCAGTTTCACCAAAATCTAAAGATGAGGCCCATCCTGTTGCCATTTTCTTTATGTAAAGCCATTTTGAGATCATGCAATACTGCAAAGCAACTTCAAGTAGTGTGAACACACACTGCACTAAGTAAGCAAAAGGAGGAGATCTTCTCAAGGAAGAAACCAGAAAAATGATAGTTTAAGCAAAGGAGCAAAAGAAGGAGCATAAAGTTGTCGCTCTCAAGAGTACTACAATAAAGCTGTCACAGGTCAGTCTGCTTCAGGATGCAAAGTACATCAAACATGGACTGGTAGCAGGCAACTGTATCTTTCCTGGAAAGGACATATACTATCTTCAACCTCACACATCTGGTTGAGCCACAAACGTCAACCTCTAGAAGCACCACTGCCAAGAACATGGAATCACAATGGCAGCCTAGGCAACACTGGTAAACGAATACCTATTAATTTACCACATCCTGCTGACTGAGGCTAGGAAAGTAACTTGTTTAGAAACACCTCTACTGTTATGTGCAAGTATGGACCTTATTCCATTGCTCTGACTCCTGCTGTTGCGCACTGATACAGAAGACAAAAGAACTACACCAATACAACGTAGGACGGTAGTCTGGGACAATTTAATTCAGTGGTTTCTACTTACAATGATCTCAAAATACAGAGGCATATTTCAAAGAAGAAAATGGAAAGCAGTATCCACCTCTGCTGGAGCTCAGAAGCAGAACTGGGTGAACTGCAATTAATGGGTGAAGGCCTCAAGTGAGAAAAAAAAAAAACAGGTTAGGGTAAAGTGAGAGAAAGCAGTTAGAGAGAAGCAAAGGTGAAAGAATAGCAAGCAAAAGTTAGAAGAGCTAACGAGGGTTTGAAGAGCAAAGCAAAGAATGTCAGAGAAGCAACTGAAAGTATTCCAGGGGGAAAAAGTTCCAAACAGTAATGCAGGAAAAAAAATACCCGAACATATCACTACTTCGGAAACTATGCAAATGTGTAACACAGTACTCACTGCATCTCGCCTAGCATATTCATCCTCTCCACGGTACTGGGGCCACCCTGGCCCCCCCGGCTGGCCATGCCCTGCTCTGCCTGAGGGGATCTCCACTTGTTGACCTCCGATCCTGCTAGCAATTCCCACCTGAGTGAGGTGCTGTATCTGAGAACCTTAAAAGCAAATATTGTTTTTTCATCTTTATACACAGTAAAGTTTGTAGGGCAGACAAATGACAACATAAAACTTTGTTGGAAGCAGGAGACAAGAAGGAAGTGGAGCTCTGTTTCTGTACAATTAATAAAAAATCAGCAGAAAGAAGGCTCTCAGTGTAGAACAAAGAAGGAAAAGTTATGTGCATTTTGTGCAGTTCATTTGAGTGTGATGCTTTTCATTGCCACTGCACTGAAAGAAGAGGTTGAGATACATGCATCTCAGACATGGACTACACTTCATTCCAAAAATATGCCAGCCCTTTCCAAACAGCGTTTACTGAAAGCCCTGGCAATGCTTTCATGTAAATTACTTAGCAGCAAAGAGAAGACATTTACTCCTGTGGTACACCTTATTTGCATCACACTGGCAAGACCCTAACTCTCCAGACTGCTTTCTATTCCATCTCTCAGAAGAATAAAATACATAACTATATAAGAATATGGTTCTTTCAGCTTTACTTTGTGGTTAAATATTAAACGATGCTGTCGTTGACTAACGAGAAGGTCAGAACACACTGTATCTCCTTTCAGCCTGAAGGCTAACCTCCTTTCTCCTTTCCCTTCCCCTCCCCTCCCACTGCTTTCAAACACATGCAAGGGTAGCCACCACCATTAATTGCAAGAGACATGTAACAGCATGCCAGCTTTCCTTTTTCCTGAATTTCCTCCCACAGGGAAACAAGATTTATTTTATTATTATTATATTTTATTATTCATTAGAAATGAAACACATTTAATAAACCCACAGATACATAAGAAAACTCTGTGTGTGTGTGTATGCAACAAAAAGGGAGGAAAAGACAAAAACAACAGTGTGATTTACGTGATGGACAGTTAGGTCACTTTCATATTTTCCTCTCAAAAAACCCCAATATTTGAGAAGTTTGATATTTGCATGTAATTATGCTGAAGGACAGGAACTAATCATCTGAATTGCCTCCAAATTTTAAAGCAGAATATACATGAACATTTAGAGAATAGTGTGAATCAGACAATAAAATAATCATCATTAAACTGTAACACTCACTACATCCCTGTCATTCTCATTCATTTAACATTTCAAGGGAGAGGATAGCAGCTATCAAAACTAGGATTCTGACATGAGTATATGATCGTATTTCCAGTCTTTTTCAACTCCCCAGGAAGAAAACATTTCTCTGGGAGAAAATTAACTGTGGCATTTGCATAAGAATAGAATCTTTTATTCTTAGAATCAGCGTTTGCTGCTTAATTGCCATGTGATGTTAGAATCTTATTCATGATAACATTGATGAGTGCTACGGAAATTATCTCACAACCAAATCAGGGAAGATGATTTCATATGGGACAGCAGCAACAGATAATATCATCAGAAGCTAAAAGATCCTGCTTTTATGCATATATTTCTAGGAAGAGAAATGAGAAATAAAGATGCAGAAAAGTATTAAAAAATTGTTATTTAGCAGGCTGATTTGGGATGCATCAGTTAGCTCATTTAGCACAAAAGAAACAGTTGGCAGTGGAAAGTTAGCATACATTGTACGCTCTAAAACAGTTACGTAATTTTCCATTCATAGAGAACGGGGTTTTTTGAAAATACACTGTGTGATAACCAATACTTGTAAAATACTAAAAAGGTGGCAAAGCACCGCCTTTTTCTGCAAGATCCTATTGATGTAAAGTGAACCTCACTTTGTGATCACTTTTTTTTGGCAATGAAGACAAGGACCACATTTCAAGTGTAGTAGCTGAAGGAGAATGACCTCTTAATGGTGACCTCAGTGTAAGAGTAGATATGGAAAAGGATCAGTTATTTTAGTGCATATTCAACTTAAGTGAAGTGTACCTGCAGTGCTTCCCACTGGTCGTGGCCGTGCCACTGATGGCATTTCCTCTGAGTATATCCCTCTGGAGGAATACTGAACCTCAGGCGGCTGCTGGTCTGGGTGCATTAACTCTGCAGGTTGAAGAAAACCTGGCCCAAAGTTCTGCCTGTGGAAAAGTGAGGACTCAAGATTACAAAAAGTGAATGACCTAATTAGAAGCAGTACTGCTCTACAACAAGTCTTGATGATGCCTTTTAATGTACATTTTAACCTTAAATATTAAAGAAAATAATTACATCTGAGGAATATATTCCTCCTTCATGACTTGCATTGCATAGGAATGGGAGTTAGAAACTATAACAAAATTTCACACAAGTGTTTTTCACATGTTGCAGTCTCCCAATGCAGCAAAGAAAGTCCACAGATCTTGTTTTCCCCTTGGGAAAACAACATCTTCAATGAAAAAAAAAAAAAAAAGACGACGACGACTTCAGTAGTGATGTAGCTGCTTACCTTAGCAACAAATCTGACTCTCAGTCAAGAGTTTCTGGGTACACAGTTTTGGTCTAAATCAAATCATACAAACTGCATTACATGCGTATTTCATGAACACTTATTATTTCATCAAGTGTCCTGATCATTTTTCAGGAAATTTTCAAAACTTTGCTCTTTAAGATTCATCAAACTACTCAAAGCTGTCATTAGCACGTATGAAGAGATGCAATGTATACTAAAATTAATGTTTCCTATAATTCAGGATGACGCTGGTAGTCGTTGTTATATATTTACTGAAAAGAGTTAACAACAGAAACCGTCAAACTTCATTAATTGTGCCAAGGTAATGGGACTTGTAAAAGAAACCCTATAATTCATACATAGAACAGGAGTAGAGAAGGAGATGGAAATGCTGCTTTTCCTATGCTTCCTATTAATGTATCTTAACCCTGGCAGGGAGAGATTATATTTTAAAATACTGATGGCAGCTGAGTTTTCAAGGATTATTGATTCCTGTCAATATGGTGGAGGTGTGGATGTCCAAACTTCAGGTGCTTAGGTTACTAGGCTAGTCTCTCTAAGACTACAGGTATGACCAAAGAAGAGAGACATACTCCTCAAGAGGCATTCAAGCAAAAGATGAGGTTCACTAAATCATTTTCTGCAGGAGCCTCTCACTGCTGAGTATAAAGGAAGCAAAGTGAGACAAACATCCTAAATCAGGCACATGAAATTACAGAGAGTGAGGAATACGGACAAGTTTTATATGCCTTTTACCACAACGGCATCTAAGCCCTTCTAGGCTATGGACTGCAACCCATCCCATTCCTCAGGACCTCAGTTTTAGACCGTTTTGTTTTACAGGAAAATCCCATGACTGCACCTAATTCAAACTATTCTTGATTTGTGCTTTATTTGGAAAACTAACCACCTTTGTATGACAGCCAGAGAGCAAAGAAAGCTGACATAATAATAAATAGCCTAATAAAGCCAAATAAGAGCCTAATAAAGCACGAACAAGTCATTGTAAATTAAAGTACTAGCTACTTGGCGTGCAGTATTAAATGGAGGAGGTGAAAGGGGTTCAAGCTGCAACAATCCCATTGTGGAAGTGCCAGAACTTCCCCAGCTCCCTTGCATACAATCCCACCTGTCCACTCAGCAGATCCAGAGGAAACTATTTCCAACCAGACTTACAAGCTAGTTAAAATAAATGGCTGAATGGGTAGGTAATGTTTAACAATGTCACTTCTGTTACGTTAATCACTGTAAGCAGTAAAGGATATGATCATCTGGCACTTTATGCCTGCAATGCTGAGCTGGAATCTTGTAGCTGATAAATTACTACATTTTTTTGATGTTGTCTGAAGAAAGTATTTTCTCAACATTACTACAAATGTATTATTTTTGTGCCAATTTTTCAGAGGACAGGAAGTATATCCTGTATTGTTGATGGGTTTGTAGTTGAAAGGTGCATGTTTAATAACCCATCATCCTCTCTTCTCAATCTTCTTTGTAATAGATAGATATAGCTACTCTTTAAAGACAGAGATCAACACAAGAATATAAAAACGGGATACAGCTCTGAATCTATATCATGGAGGCTTTCTAGTGCTCCTATCTATTTCCAGACTGAGACCCAGCCTTGAATTTATCTTTGCACATTCAAAAAAAAAAATTAATCTCCAGTTATTTAATTGAGTGGGGACATACTGCCCCAAAAATCAATTTTACACCACTAATCCACTATGGCTAAGTACCTCTATCTCTGTTGCATGATGTGATATTCATTTTCTGGTAAAAGCTGTTCATTGTGCCTTTATGTTTGCCTAGCTGTTCTGTGACCTAGGTCTTTTACATTTATTTTTTTTTACCAGGTTGGTTCCACCCCATTAAAGATGCTGACTGCATTTGTACAGAGAAGGGAACAGTATGGTCACCCAACTATTATTCCACGCATTGGATATTTAAGGCAATGGACTATGACATTGATACATGCCACCTAATCATACTGACCTCAGGTTATTTTTCCTTCCTCTAATTGGTGCACTGTTTCTATCAATTTGTTTATCAGTACCTTCTGAATTTGAGCATAACCCCTCCTCCACAACCATGACAACTCTTTCCTTGTTTTCTATTGACCAAGCTTTAGGAAAGCTTCTATTTTAATGAAAATTTAAAGGAGTTCTTCCTGTTAAGGTCAATGACCTTGCAGATTGTTAACGTCACCTGCCAGCACTGGCACAGCCAGCACTTGAACTATTAAAAATGATGCCATTAATTTGTAACTTACAGAAATCCAGAGTGCCTATGCCAAAGGTTGATAAACTTTTGAACTTCTGATGTTGCAAAGACACTATCTTGCTCAGATGTATTAACATGGGTTACAGCATTTTCATTATTAATTTATCACATTTTCCCTGAATGTGTAACAGGCCAAAGAAAAAATCTTCAATAACAAACAACTAGTTATGCTTTGTGTTGGCAGTCTCAAAGCTCATAATCTTCAAGGTAACCTAAATTACAAAAAAATACACTGCATGCTATACTGTGTGACATCTCATGTATGCTCCACGCACACTGGAATTGTCACCTTCAGCCAAGACCTAAGTAAGAGAATGTGCTTAGAGACTCCTCCTTTTCTAGTTGGTCCTTTCAAAATCAGGTTGCAGAACAACAGATAAAGGAAAGTTCTTCGTATCTGTTTTACCATCAAGTTTCCAAGGCAGTGAAGACTTTAGGTGAAATCTAATGAATGACACTGATAGCAGTGGGACTTCATCTCACATGGTGAGCTATAAGAAGGTAATGAGAGCGCAGCACAAGGTCACCTTTTTACCACCTTGGCTGCAGCAGATTGGAGAGGGTGAGACAAGTCTGACCACAGTGGGTACCATGACTCAAGAGTCCGACTTCACATCTAGTTAAAACACAGACACCAAACGTGGAATTAACAGTCACCTGGACAACTGTTTTCTTCTCTTTACATGATTCCTCCCATAGCAAGAGCAGGAGAAGATGGAAAATTTGTTCTTCCCCAATGATTTTACAATAATAGGCCTGCAAGGAAGGCTTTCTCTGTGAGGGTCACCATGCTCTGTAATTTGTTCTCAACTTGGTTAAAAATAGAATGAATCTCTTAGTCATCTGCAAGCTTTTGCGAGGGTTGCCCTGAGGCTACAGAAACAAGATGAAAGCGAGAGTATTGGGAGAATTACCTGCATCTGAGTAACTGTTTCAGGCTCTCTAAAAGCTGAAACTCAGTGGTTTACTCAGTATTTGGAAGGATCTCTCTATAGCTGAGGGGCTAGAAACACATTTCTTTTAAATGGAGGCTTGGATTCCATACAGCATGCATATGTCATTCATGCTACATAAACAAATTACACAGGCTGGATCTGGACTCCTGTTACTTCTCATTTATACAGTACTTTGCATAATAATACACCAGTGCCAGTAAGAACTCTGGAAGAATTGCAAGGAAAATAATAAATGTTAATTCTATCAGTGAAAAGCTACCTTGGTAGGAGACCTGGTGCTGTTGGCGGAGTCATTCCAAATTCCACGTATCTCTGTCGGAAGAACGAAAACACCCCAAATTAAAATCAAAATGCATACCCCGGGAAGTCCACTGTCAGCCTTTTAAGTGATGAATGGCAAAGATGACTAGGCCTGTATGTGTGACTTGATTGCAGCCTTAAGAGCTCAGTTTTACAAACCCAGCAGCACAAGAAGATCTGGGAATCACTGCTACGGTGGGCTAGCAGTCTCTTCTGTCTGATCAGAGTCTTAACTTAAAAACCTTTCAAAAATACTCTCTCTCACTTGCAGAAGATCAAGGGCTGCTCCAATGTCTACATAGCTTAAAACTTGCATTTGGAAATCTCTTTATACCTCAACCAGCATCAGACTGCAGCAGAGAGACCATGGAGCTTGGACTCAACAGTCTAATGGCATTATGAAACTTCTTCTGAATTGTTGTGGAACTTGAGATAACCTGAAAACTATCCATGTATCTCAGTGCTCCATAAAATGCAAAAAAATCATACACAGAAATAATGCTTCCCTATCCCTCACCTCCTGAAAGCATTTGGATGCCCTGCTGAAAAATATGACCTAAGCCCAATACATTCTTTTTTCCTTGTCAAAATATGAACTAGCACATATATTTTAAAAAAATAAAGTTTTACTCTTGGACATAACAAGACTGATCTGTGAGAGGTTGTAACTGAGAACAGAAAAGTTATCCTAAAGGAGGAAAACTCCTATCTTCTCATGTGGTTGGGATGGGAAAAGAATCCAAACGGCTTAAAAACCAAGTTCACCATCTCGCGACAGTCACTTCTGAATTCTCTTGGTTCCAGAAACTGTTCCACATTTGTGATAAGTCCTGACAGCAAGGGCACAATAACAGTGACCATGGCTCAACTGGTGCTAACTACCTGCCCAGAAAAGCCTTTTAAATTGCATCACTCACATTAAATGGGTTGTTTACTGCCTGAGTTGGACCATAAGGTGATCCCCACTGGGTGCATGTGGTTCCCCTCCCTGCTCGAGCAGGAGTGTTGTTTACCGGCTGTCCTGCAGAGACCCCGGGTGGTGTGATGGCCGTGGAATTGGCTGCTTGGCTGCTGGGAGCCACCAGCGCAAAAGCATCATCCAGCAGCGAGTGCATGGTTTGCCGAGCCTCTTCAATGGATGGCTGTGGTGGGACATACTGGGAGACTGGGTGGGAAGGCAAGCCAGGGAACTTCCCCAGATCAGCTGAAGATGATGTTTGAGGTTCAGGAGGCAAGTCTGGATCAGACTGGAGGAAACAGAAAGAAGGTGAAGGGCAGCCACAGAGAAGATCTAACCAGCCAGCTTCCAAGCCCCTGTGGGCCTTAAGTCCGAGCAACATTTTCTTTGCCAGAACCACAATGAGATAAATGGCACAAATGCTGCTGCTGGACAAAATCTGCCCCTTACCCTCCCCACTTCTGCATACACATATATAACACCAGTTGTTCAAATACTTCATTCAGTGTGATCTGAAAGACACTGATCGCAGATAAGGCAGCGGAGCTTTGTGCAGGAGTTACTCAGCTATAACAGAAATCTTGTGGTTTGCAAGCACATAATGAAGTCATGCAGAGCGCGTTTACTCCACCCAGAAAAAGACCATCAGCTCTGACTACATCTTTGACTTCTCTGCAGCTTTTGCAGTTTCAAGAAATTAATTCAGTCTTTAGCTTACAACTGACCACGTTAGCAGTAATATTAAACAATTATTACCTCCTAGAAAAATACACAAAGGGAGCTGTTCAGCAACTAAGTGGTTAGCTGCATGGAACTTGAACTTGGGTGCATCACCTGAATGAGATTCATGTAAGTGCTTCATAGCAGCAATACCTGAGGCATGCATCGCAATTACTACCTGGGATCTTACCACATGAGCTTATTGTTCATCAGTAACAGGAAATTAAACGAGCTTTGTAGCAGCAGACTTATTATCAAAGCTCATTCTTACCACTGCACGCAGACTGGAAAATCAGTCATCAAGATGCAAAAGCCTCTACTTCATCAGGAACTTAGCATTCTGAGTACTGTCTCACTACAGATGCCAAAGGGGCTGAGCTTGCTGTGTGACATGTCTTAATTAAACAGCTTCAGATGATAATTCATTCTGCTGCAGCATGACATTAAAATCATCACACTGTTGTCTGAAGGCAGAGGGAAACCGCAGAAATTGACACTGTAGTCACTTGACTGCATATGCAGCTAATGGTGAAATTCTTAAAGTTATTAAACGATCTTTCAAGATGAAAACTGTCCAGGGGTTTCCAATATTAGCATTAGGCTTAGTAAAGTCTGCTTAGAAGTGGTTAAAGATGCCTAAATACAGTTTGCGACACGGATATGATTGAACAGAAGCATTCTCCAGTGTCTTTGCCTTTTTTAGACAGGAAACAAAATTAATTTTCAAGACATTGTACTAGAATTGTTTCAAGTTACTGCAGTACAAAGACATGTTTCTCTTTCATTAATAATTAATTCCCACATTTTAAAGATGAGAAAATTCCTCATTAAAGGAACCGAGTCTTCCACTCTGTGAGAGCAAAGCATGAAATTTTCTGTAACGTATGAATATATCACATCCAGCAAATTGGACTAGAGTGAAACTATGTTCAACATATTGTAAAACATGCCAAGCACACTTTCATGTGCAGAACACACTGGCATTACTGAAAACAAGGGTTTGGTTCTTGGCCTCTTTATTATCAAAGAATACTTGGCAGAATTTTACTGCCTAATACTGACAGACTGCCAATGAAATCCTTGTTTCACGTTGATTTACATGCTAACTACGTGTGACTGAAATTAGCTATATAGACCATAGTCAGAAGGCCAAAAACCTCCCCACGTTACAACTGTCATTACAATTATCACAACACTCTTGTCATTCAAGAGACATACATACAATATATGCAGAGTTATTGACTCCTGGAGGCCTTTTGTATGTCCCATCACTGTCAGTTGTGATTAACCTGTCCTTTTCCGCATCGATAGGACTACCATTTATCTGATGTCGCCGGCGCTGCTTGGGAGAACGTTTTGCACGAGAACTTAACAGGAAGACAACAAAAAGCAGAGAGAGAGAAAAAAAACCAAAGACGACAAAGGTAATCACATTTCTTTTTACAATTTTTCTTCTTGTTCCACTTAAGGTTGAACTCCTCTGCCCATTCCCTCCAAGTCATCCTTGCCTCAGCCCTGTTTCTCTTCCCTTTCCCAGTTTTTCATGCCAGTCCCATTAGTTAGCCTTGAATCTCTCTCCTCAAGCTTCTCCTAACAACACTCTCATTGACAGGTCTCCAAACTGTCCCTTTCCTCCCTCAGACTCTCTCCAGTGTCGCTTCCCTTCTCCATTCATCTTTCAAAGCTGTCCGTGCTCCAGCTCCCACCAGTGCCTCTCCAGACCTCCCAGACCAATGTCTGACACATTTGCAGTAGCAGAACAGACCACACTGCCAACAAGGCTTTGCGCTTGGCATGTTGGGTTTAACCCTAACAGGTAAATCAGCTGAGGAACTCGTATAGCTGGGGAAAAACTACTTTCTATCAGTGGGGAAGCAGTCACAGGGTACCAGTGCTCCAGGAACAAAGTGCCCATATTTGCAAGCCCTAAACAGAGCCCAGGGAAGACCTTCTCTGGAAATATAATGCCAGGAAGGCAAGATCTGTGAGGCTGACAAACATGCCTCATTACCCGGAGGGAATATGTAAAAGGTTATCTCGTTGATTTGTGAATTCGCCTTTAAAATTCAGAATCTTTATGCTTTGTAAGTTGTTCAAGGGATTCCTTATTTTGCATCTTTCGCCCCCTTTATAAAAATATTATTTCTTGCAGTTTATACTTTGTGTTCCTTTTTTTAGTGCTTGTATTACAATTTTGATCCCTCTACACCATATAAGCATTATTCAAACAAACGGCAGAGCAAATACTAAATTGTTTTAAGACAGTCTTCATACATGTGGATTTATTTATCGAGAATTCACCCCTGAGAACTTGTAAAAGAATAATTTGAAAACAAAATACACTGGCATATACTGAAATAAATAAAAATGTTTAGAATGACCCAAACCTTTTCACCTAGATAACTCAAATTCAACTAGGGATCAAACCAATTTTAAGCTCTGAAAGTTCAGAAGTACAGGTTTGACATACTTTGGATGCTGACTCTAGAAGAAAATTGTTCTTTCCCGTCTTTGAAATCCTACCTCTTCCTGGGCTCTATGAAGACAGTAGGCACACTGCCTCCAGGGTCCAAGATCTTGTCAATCTGCATCTGTGCCTTGCGATATATTCTGTGCTGTTCTTTGGAGTCAACCACCACCACATCATCCACCACTGGAAATTCATAGTGCCCTTTGCGCTTGGCGCGAAGACGAATCTTATTGCGGTGATGCTCAATCTCAGATTTATGCCTCAGGGCTGTTTGTATCTTAAAGAAGGAGGGAAAAAAATCAACTGCATTTTTCATTTGTAGTTTTTGCAAACAGAACTTTTTGCTGCTCTGCCGTAAACCTCTCCTCTCCTCCCTGCCTGCCCCTCTCTCCCTCCCCTCACTCTCTCCCCCAAATCTCTGTAGGATTAAAATAAATCACACAATTTATAAACACGCTTTCTTTCTTGGATATTTTGCAGTAGCCCCGTTGTCTGCCCAGGTAGATGTACTATTATATACTATACAATTGCCAGCACAGCAGGTGCAATTAGAGAGAGGTGGTAGTTTGTTAACAAAAGGCAGGAGGAACACAAAAAACTCCTGCTGTCTGCCAGAAGTGACACTTCTCTGAATAAATAAGACTAACCAGTACAGGCTATATCTACCTTTGCTTGCCAAACACAGATACATTTGATCAATAGTGATGAAGTCTGTCACCCTTTCCCTTTAATGACCTTCATCACGTAAGCAGCAAGAACTTAAAGAACTAATTGAGCTCATAACTCGGTGCCTCTGCTGAGCATGAGAGGCTGCCATAAGCTATGGAGAAACGTAGCAGCAATACAAGGGCCCAGGTCCCTAGATGAACATGGCGTTATCAGCTCCGAGTTTTCATGCCTCTCTCCCAACCTTTTTTCAAATTCCCTGGAATGCATCTCATCATCTGGGGAAAGCTATCGTAACACCACACTTTTAAGTCCTGGCCCAACACTCGCTGAAATCATTCTTATCAATGGAAAACACTTGGGCACCAGATCAGGTAGCAACAACTGCTCTGCCTGTGCTGGACTAGCTCTGGAACACATCTGCAGCAGCAAATTAAAAACCAAATAAAAATTGATTTTTGTGTATTCTCTCATGAAAATCCCCCCAAAAGCATAAAAGGGACACAAGCCAGGCTTACTCTTTACATTTATAGTTAGAATTATATGTCTTCTGCCCATATAATCAGATTTCTGTTTTGTGGCCTCTCTTGCCTATGTATACTATATATATGTATTTATCTCTCTTCCGTAAGGTACTCAGAAACACAGTATCTTAACACAGTTACGTTAAAGGTTTCAGTAATCTTCCACTCTGAATTATGAGTGGATGCCATCTTACACCCAGTACAAAACCAGGATGCAGGTACATGGTACTGTCAGGCAGTGTATGATGTGGTTTTGCAGTGCATTACCTTCTCTTCTAATGCACCAGACATGCTCATATTCTGCTTACAGTAACGAGAACCTCAGAGAAAGCAGGAAGTTTTTGTATGTTTACTGTCAGATAAACACATCAGAAGTTGGAAGCAATGAATGTGCTGCAAATTCACACCCCAGAATGTCCTGAGATAACTTGTTTGTATAACCCACATCCTGCATTGCTGAAAAGTCAAAAGAACAGTGTAGAATGAAAACCAAGGTGGGCCAGACATCCCAGTTCTCACACATTAATTAACACAACTCATAAGTCATGTCCTGCTGACTAGCAAAAAGATGGTAACACAAGGTATCCTGACCATCAAATTTGCTCCTCTCTCAGTGTTTAAGTTTTGTTTTAGGTATATCTTAAAAACAGGTCGGATTATCTCTCTGGATGGAAACAGGATTATTCCTGGAACTTGTCAAAATTCAACTCCTCAGGAACTAACGAGGAACTCCTGATAACAAGAAACTGGATACTTTTTCACTTTCCTCTTGGCTGGGCATACAGTCCTCCACAAACATTCAAAGCACTTTAAAAATACCTCTTTATTAATTTTGTTGGTCTCTGCTACCCGATCAGAAAGCACTGAGTTCTGAACCGGAGGTGCTGCCATCGGTTGCATAGCAATCAGCTGGATCTTGCTTGGGACCCGTCTGCTGGCATCTGAGGAACGCGACATCCTATCCACATGTTCAAAGATAGAGGCTGAGGAGTGCTGCTCGTTTCCACTGCTGGTCTGAGGAGGTCCTAAATCACCAGAACAAATACAGAGTAAAGTAGTGCTGCTAGGGTTATCTGAGTCAAATGTTAAGCTCTACAGATGCTACGCTACAAGACTACGCTATGTTTTCCATCTGTGTTTAATTTGCCCTATAGGCCTCCCAGCTGATTCACGTTTAGTGTACAACAAGTTTACCTAGTGGTTTGCAAATTATAAACATTTTGCCATTATATTTCCAGAAGGTGAGCTGTCATTCTTTATTTCTGTAAATCAAGCTCTTGGCATTTGCAAATCCCCCAAATTTCAATCTACTTTACTCTATAAAAAGCTGTTCAAGTATGTACTGCTAATGGTTCCTCTTATCAGTACTTATAGAGATGCACATTCCTCAAATAGAGGTTCAAAGAGCAATAAAAGATGTCTCACTGCAAAATGCAGTTCTTAAGTGATAGAAGGAGTGAGATGTGAACTAAACAAAAAAAACCCCTTAGAAATCCACACAAAACAACGAATTTTACAGACATTTTACTGATTGAAGCTTTTAAAGCACTGTTTTCTTCTCTGTGACAGGATAAACAGTTCACATAGTAATAAGCAAGCTGCACAAATATTGCCATGTTGTAATTTGTTGAAGAGGTTAAATCAACTCAAATACAATCAGCAAAAGACATTATGGAAACCAATACATGTGAAAGTTGAGGCCCTGGGCCTGCCAACAGTTAATCACTTCAACAGCAATGGGTCATCTCCCTCAAAAGACTTGAAATCTGTAGGATCACCCCAGTGGTTTGCAGTTAAGTACATATTTAAGTACTTTTTTGCTGGAGCTAGGCCTACAAGAGGAACCGTTATGTGGATTAGGCTTGCAAAAACTACTAAAGACTTGCAAAATAATCTTTTGTGTTGTCCACATGGTAACGCCACAAATTCTCAAACTGCTTTTCACCATGTAATATAAGCAGTAAGAGATTAAGATTTGTGACTCTTCTTATGGAGGAACACAACAGAGTAGAGGACATGGTCCCACACCCTTGCACAGACTTCTAATAATGGGCGGTGGTTCTCAGATTCAAATCAGAAGAAGAATCTGATTTGATTCCAATACAGAATCAATTGTTGATCAACCTGATCCAACTCCAACCAGTAAGAAGGAAAAGAAAATAGCCACTGCTCTGATCCATTCGCAATACGTGCTGGTAATGAAGTACAGGGTTCAGAGCAGGAGTGAATGCTATCTTCTGTAGAAGATCACAGTGGATGACTTGCTCCTTTGCTTCCCTCTTCTAGCACAAAAAGGGAGCAGGAGAGGGAAGGAATGGTACACTTTATTATATTCACAGCACATTACTTTTGGGCTGGAAAGCAATCTGGCCACAAGCTAAGCAAAATTTTTATTTTTCGTACTTCTCAAACTTGATCAATGCGTTGTCAAATGTACACATTTACAAATCATATGTATCATTTATAAATGTGACTTTGCTGTGTAAGTGTCCCTAAAAAGAAGGTAAACAATTCCACTCAAGATCTCTGTGTCCCAAATGTTTTGCAAGACACAGAGCCTGAATGAAATATATCCATCTCTCTTCTGTAGCTATTTATATGATCTTTACCATTTGTCATCTTCACAGCCCCATCTTCATGCGTTTCTTAGCAGCGTGCAAGCATTGCCTCTCACAGAGAGGGGCACAAGATATATTAAGTAGTTAGTGTGAATCTGTAGCACAATGGAAATCTGAACTTCTGCATCCATCTTTCCCGTTTTCCCCATACACTAGTAATTTTTTTCCAACCTTTCCAGTCTAACAGCAGTTCTCAAAGCTCAGTGATCTCCAACATAAAATTTTAAGGTTATTTTCATATTACTTGGTTAGCAAGGTCCAACATATTAAATTATGCTGAGCATTCACTCTGAATCTTTATAATTTCATCCATAACCTTTCCTTTTGCACACATAAACAAGTGCTTGGCAGAGACCTCTTAGCTGAAATGGTTCTTAAACTCATTTTGTAAAACTGTCCAAAAGTCCCCCTGTCAAATTTTGGTAAGGCTCTACAGTAACATCATATGTTACCCTCTTTTGCAGAAAAGATGCACACACACACACACACTCACAAAAACTCCATAAGCTGCACCTGCCCTTTAAATCTTCTCTGTGTGCGTACACTGAATGTGTCTATAAATACAAATCAAGATGGAAGTATAGTAAAGCAGATAAGAAAGCTGGGAACTGCACAGTGCTGTACACATACAACACAAGGAGAAACGGTTTCTAACTCAACACATGAATGAGCCCCTTTAGAAGTTTTGACAGAGTGAGTAAGCATAGTTTCTCATTTCAAAGTTCTTATATTACACTATTGTCCATGGTTAGAAAATCTTCCTTATAAAGCTATCAGATGGCACTATATGAATGCAATTTTGGTCTCAGACTAGACAGTTGGGGCTGAAAAATAATGGAGAGGAATTAATACCCAAATACTGGACAGAACATGTTTAAACAGCTAGTCCATATAGATCACATGTCAGGATCAATGTTCATCACTGTTCCCTGGGTTGAAGCTACTAATTGAACTGAAGTGTCAGGAAAATGAATTGCTCTGCAGGAAGCTATGATTTCATACGAAAACCAATACAGTTGGAGATAGAGGAAGGCTATTGCTTCCTGTACCCTCTTGGAATAAAAACAAGAGACACAGCAACCAAGGTGCATAAAGCCTAATCCAAAATCGGGTAAAGTCAATGGGAATCTTCCACTGATCCACTGGTATTTGAATATTGCCAGAGTATGCGGTTTCAGATAAATTTCACACAGTTTCTTTGTATCTCAGTAGATTTATGTCCCCAGGATGCAGCTGACGACTCTCATTAGTTACTTGTACAAACCCAACATGGAAAGCATCATAGCCAGCCTTATATCCATCCTTCTCTACTATTATAAGATGGAAACTGCTATCAGAGGACATAGTCCTTAATTTATCACTAGATATGGTATGCATTATCAAAGACAGTGTCAGCTTTCTCCTGCTCCATCTTTGCTATGTCTCAGTCCTGACCAGAAAAACATTAGTTCATGGGAAAATATTTGTGCTTCTTTGCAGGTAGCTTGCATTTGTCTCAGGCTTCCAGTAAAGACACTAACTCTAACAACATCTCTAACTTGTTTATACAAAGCTAGTTTCAGGACCAACAGCTGCCTCAGTTTTGCTTCTTTCACAGTGATGTTTTCCTCAATAATTTGAAAGAATTGGGAGGAAATTAGAAAAATGTGCCTAAATTGGATTACTATAATTTGTGTTACTGAGAATTTTTTATACTTCAATAGCTCAAAAGCAATTTTGTTTTTTTAGACTCAGAAGACAAATCCTTCCATCCTTAAGATGTAATTGCAGCTACCCCAGCACCTCTATTCATATTTGTACTCAACTACCAGCTCTGGTTACTTACCCACTCTGTTTGCTCCTGACAACATAAAGGAAAAAGAAGAGACAACACAGTAATTATTACAAATAATTCAGCTGGAATGGCAACTGGAAAAAAACACAGCAGTAAAATGATTGCATTTACTTTTGAATGAAATGCATGATCTTGGATCAAACTGCCAAGCCTCAGCTGCACAAAAAGGGAGCTGAATCTGCCATTTAACAGAGAGCTCTCTGCAGACAGTGCCTCCAATTCTGAATGCTAAAAATAGTCCCTGTGATTACCAAACTAGAGGCACCAAACACTGAAAAAATAGTATATTTGATCCAGTAAGGGCATGATAGGTAAAAAGGACACATTTTACACAACATCCTGGCTGCCTTTACCAGATAATTCAGATGCAGCAATACCTAACACTTCTACACCAAAAGGAAATGTTAAACCTTACATAAAGTTTTAAGCCAGGTGGAAAACGAAGAGACAAAAATGGAGTTCCCAGGTAAGGAGGAATGGGAGAGCACTAAACCAGGGCAACAGAATTGACGTCAGATAGGTCGGAGCAACTCATAAACCATCCTGAGATGAGCTCTGTCATAGCATAACTGTTTTCCTATATACCTACTTGGGCATCATTTCTGGTCCTTAGAGCAAACCTAAGGCACTGAAAACCTATATAGCATCAGTACAGTATCTTCTTTTTGTAAACTGCGTAAAGTACATACAGCATACACTGCCTGCTGAATCAATAGGAAGTACAACTTTCTAGTCACATTAGCAGATCCCACGCTTTGTTTTCTTACATGTTCATTACAGAGGAAAGACTGCTCCATCGCCCTTACTTTTCCACAAGTAGTCCACATTATGAAAGTTTAAGAATCATACATTATTTAACTTGCTGTTTAGCCACCCAAGAGCTAGCGGTTTATATAAACTATCTTACATATTCCTCAATCTCATTTCTTCAACATCAGCAAGAACTGAAGATTGTCTGCTATGATCTGAATTTCACTGGCACTGCATTCCCCAGTAGTCATCTTTACATCTCAGCTGGTATTTCATGGAGTATGTGGAAAAACGTTCAATATACCGAAGAGGCTGCTCACAATGTGGTCAATATTTTCTTCTTCTCAGTTTCTGCTGCTGTCAAGGCCATGTGTATTAAGAACAGATGGGGATGTCACAAACTCCTTTACCAGATATTCAGTATCAGAATCTTCTCTAGCAACACTATTGTGATTTAAGGCAAAGATCTGGTAACTAAAACCTCAAGCAAGGAGCAAGCCATTTAAACCCAAAAGGCTCTCAGAAAAAACACTTAGTGTTTGTGTAGGCACAGCTAACCACACACTTTTAAACAGGAAAATAATTTACAAGAATGTTTTAATTAAACAAATGAAAGAGGGTTTGCAGTATTTTATCAACTTTTCAATGAGGAAAGAAATACATCTTAGGGTACCTCCAAGACAAACAGTGGCACTGTAACTGGAAGGAAGATGGCTCTTTACAAAAAATTTCACTGTTATTAACATATTAGCACTGGATTTTCATCTTTCTAAAGCGCAATCATGAAGGCATTTTGATGTCTGAAGTAGAACTTATTTGCAAAGCTTCTACCTCTCTGGTCTCTTTTTTTAATCTTTTTCAAAGTTACAGTTACAGACATATACCTGTGCTGTATCAAGTCCTGCTGTGACCTCTACTGCCCATGTAACTGTCTGCAAGATTGCTACCACAAGAGCCACAATTAGGCCAAAATGGAAAGAGGTTTGCTAGGGGTGTGTGGGAGAGAAAAGGAGGGAAGATTCATTCCTGTTAGGCCATTAGTTTCAAAAGCTTGCTGGAATGAAAGGAATGTGTAGATCTTCAGTTCCAACAGAAGAAACTAAACCAAAAAGGAGAGGAAGAAAATTTTCTGTGACATAAACCAGAAAAATTAACAGCCAAAGATGAGTTTAGAAAAGTTACAGCACTAGAGTAACTCTTCAACCTGAGTAAAGCACTGCTAGTGCACGCAGGGAAGAAAAAACCAGTAACAAACCCTTCTTCACTGCTCTGCGTGGTTTGCCCTCATTTGCAACAGTTGATGGTCTTGCAGTTTCTTCTCCTGTCTCTCTCCCACTGGATTGTTCACTTGCTGTGGAGTCAGCATCTGATGGCGAAACTCTGCCACAAACATTAAAAAACAAACAAACCAACATGCAACATAAGTTTGCGAAGTAGCACAGTTCTCACACACAAAGAATCCTGTGCTAAAGTATCTTGTGAAGACTGCTAATATTTTCCTCTGTTTATAAGTAAATTTATAATAAATTATCAGTTAGATATTCATTGCCATGATGCTACTGTTGTTGCGTGTGAAAACTGACTGCAACAGGATTCACATGTGACAAGATTATTAACTAATCTTTCCTTTAAAATACACTTCAAGAAAAAACTCTGCATTTGTAAGTAGCCATTTACTTTTCAGACACAAAATAATTATATTAGAAATAAGAAACCTGTACAGATAATTAGTCTAATATTCAGACTTACTAACTTGGTGTCCTCTTGCTAACACTACAAGCCCACGTAAATATTTTCCTGACTAGTTAAATGTAGGGCCATTAAAAAATGCTACTTTTATGTATTTATCCCATGCAGTCATGATTCTTAAAAACGTTTGTTACTTACAAATTACCATCTCAGTGTTCGTAATTTTTGCGGACAATTACAGAAAAATACAAAGAAATACTGTAATTTTTCCCAACAGAATACTTCAGCTGTAAAATTATTCAGATAGTATAAAAATAGCAAAAATATAGGGCATACACTACCACCCAGCTGACACCAAAGCCTGTCTTTTCATATGGGATCAGCCTTTGTGATAGTGTCTCTAGTGACCATTTTGTCTTGTGAACATTCATATTCTATTCCTGCAGGGAGTTAATCACTGGAAGTGCGCACATGTCTGTGCATTAACCTGGTTAAGTGCAAGATTTGCTTGGGCTAGATGGATATCTGAACTAGTTACTGAGGCTCTTGGCTAAACATCAACCTGCCTAGAGCACACAGACTAAGATAACTATACCCAGCCAGACAAGTTCATTCAAAGTTAAACCTACTCCTTGCAGCAGGCAATGCTCCAAATTCAACTCCCCTTTTTCTCCTCCCTGAACAAGAACTCTGTCTTTCATTCTCTTCTGCAGGACTGTAATATCACTAAGTCAGATCCCAATAAAAGAAAAAAAAATTAGCAGGGGAAAAAAGGAGAAATGGTTCTCAATGAGCTTACAGATCTGCACCATTGCATTTTTTCCTCTTTTCTAAGGTGGAGAGGGTAGGCAGAACTGTCGTCTCCATCACCTTTAACTTGGTTCAGCAAAGTATAAGGCTGGAGTTCTGTTTCCAGATCTGCTACTGACTTTCTGTTTCACCTCACTGTGCTTTGTATTCCTTCATACTCCTTCCTCAGTCTATCTAAATTATCACTGAGCAAATTATAGGAACATAAATAGTGCTGAGTCAGCATCAGTCATTCTTTATAATTGCTGAGGAATATGCAGTTGTAACCTCTCAAGCCAAAACAACAGGTCCACCTCTCAGCTGGAGCCTAGAGATGCCATGCTTTCTGAACTCGGTTTTCTTGTTTACTGTTTTTTACCGATACAGAACGTGTATTTATATCACCACTATATTTTCTGGCATGCAACATACAGTCCTGAATTGCATTGTGATGAACTGAGTTCTGTATTTCCTCGCAGAACAGAAAACAGCTAAAACCAACACAACACACTATGCTATCATTTCACATTTCAACTTCTGCCTCAGGGAATAAATGTTTTAAATCGCAAGCTGACATGGGCATGTCAGCATGTTAGGGAGATGATGGTAACAACTCCATAGTTAAGCCTAAAGGGAGATTTGCTCTTAAGGGAGGATGAGGGAGAGGAGGAAAATTCTCTTTTGAAAACATTTTGAAGTGTTTGAATTCAGATGCTATTAAAAAAAGAAATATCTTTGTTCCAAATTTGATTAATGATTTATTATTGTCTTCAGGTGAAGCATTAAAATGTTGGCTTCTGAAAATTTTTGCTGCTTCATTTTCTGAATTATTCTAGATGAAATACAGTAACAGCCTCAAGTTTAAATTTCTTTCTTATGTGCATATGAATATAGATACCTCCCCCCCCCAAGTATCATGTATGTCTTAGGCCACTTTTGAACTTTTCAAAAGAAACACAGAAACACTTGTCCTTCTGATTTATATTAATTTGTTTTAATTTATTTAAGCTACACGAAAACGAGTTAGCTAATTTTTCTTTCATTATTTTCCAATTTTGCCCACCTTCCACTGGTAGTGTAGACTGGTAGTCTATTACTTGTAAGGCCTTTAGGGCATTAGGAAGACAGGCTCAGCACCTGGGAAGGTGGAAACCGAGCAGTACGAAGCCCATATGGGGAAGATGAAGCAAGGATCTTAGGGCAACTGGGGCTTTAGAGGAAGCACAGAAGGTTGAGCAGAGGAGCAAGTTGTGTCACACAGACCTGCAGCTCAGGAAGAACCAGCCTTAGTTTCTTTTTAAGCTCATTCAACTCTGCCCTTGGTTGGTTTTTTTTCTCCCACCGTGCAATAACACGTAGGTAAAAGCACAGAGGATGCAGAGCTGGAGACAAAGGAGTGCAAAAATATGAGAGGGAGGGTTAGGAAGAAGGAAAGTGGAACACAGAGGAGCTCCATGATGAGGAGCTGTTTGTGACTCATAGCACTCCTCTCCTCAGAGCTCCATTTCTTGCCCGCCTATTACCTTCCCACTTATTCCCCCCCCCCCTTTTTTTTTTAATGCACAGATTCATCCTTACTGCATAGCTGTGTTACAGCGCCTACCCTACAAGCACAATCCTTTCCAGCAAGACACATTCACATCATTCGATCACTGGAAAAGGTTAGGAAATTACTGCTGAAGGTTGACAGACACTTCTCCACTTGCACAGCTGTAAATTATCACTCCTTTTCCTGACCAAAACCAGTTTGCTATGAGAGCAACTAGATAACCACAAATAAAAACACTCATGTATCTTGCCTGAATTTTGTAGATACTGCTTATTTCTGGAAATTCCAACTTATCATACATGTATTGACCACTATTAATATTATTGAAACACACTGCTATTCGTCCATGGTTTTTGTTTGTTTTTAACCACCTATTGCCTTAGTAGCTAGAGGTCACTACAAAGAGAATGCATCAGAAAACAAACACTTTGTGTTTCCACTAAACAAGCAATGACTTGACTCCAGCCAACCCAGTAGTGTCTTAAATACCTCTCTTAACTGGGCATGTTGCCTTTAAGAGAAAAACAGACACTAAATTCTCACAACCTTGTACTAATGAGTAGCGAGGTGTAACTCTGACGGCCCACTAGAAAACACAAGTCCCAGAGCTCTGGAACAGTTCTGTCCACTGAAATTGCCCTAAAAATACAGTAATCACCAGCCATTAATAAACTGTCATCTACTACAATTTGTTTTTTCTCTGTGAACTGACCTCCCTCTGTGTCGAACAGTCTTTGAAGGCTTTGAGGAAATCTTGGATTTGGGGCTGGGCACATCTCCATTTTCAGATGGGGTAGTATCCTTAATAGGTCCTGGTAAAGGAGCTGGCTCATGGATAATCAGGACATCATCTTTATTGTGCTGGCCCAGATGCTGCTTAGCAAAATCAAAGCCTTTCACACTGGGGGCTTGTAGCTGTGAAAGAAGAACAAAGACAAAAAACAGGAACCATGAGTGACAATGAGTACAAAAGCTTTGGTTAAGATCTGCAAACAATGACCATTAGGAGGATGGTCAGGCTATGGTAGTCTCAGGAATAAACACGAGAGAGCCGCAGGGAAAAGGAAAATAAAAACCCTACAATTCTGTTCTCTTACTTCAGTATATGATACACGGTTTAAAACTCCAAATCAGCAAATCTAGTTAAAAAACAGACTTCTGTTGCTGCTACATCTTTTTTTCCAGCTATTTCTTCAGATTTAATCATTGTGTGAGGAGCTTTTTGTGTACTTGTGGGTGCAAGGCTGTAGACACCTGTGTACTAACTGAAATGGTTACTGCTGACAGGTAATCCTTCCGTTTCTTTCAGTTAAAACGAGTGAAGTGAGTTTAAATAATTTGAATAATGTCACTGCTGATCTTCCTCATTTTGAGATCCCCAAATCTGCAGGAGTCTGGGAGTGCTTGTACAAACACCTAGTTCATCTGATGAAAGATAAACATTCTGCAAATCTGAGTTATATGGCAGCCTGGCACTGACTTTTCAGCCAGCATGGATGCTTCCAGAAAAGAACTGAAAATCTAGCTCTTCAGAATTTCATACTGAATAGACAGAAAACTATTTAAAAGGCTTTGGAGCTTAGAGAAATTAGATACTTTTATCCTAGAGATCTTATTGAGGGATTATGGATTCAATGGGCACCTTGATTGAGAAAGACACAGAACTGGGCCTTTCATTTTCATAACTGTACTTTATAAAAAAGGTAATCTCACCTTGTCAATGACTTGATTCAGACTTAATCAAGTCTCCAAGTTGCAAGCTCTCCTGCTGATTTTTTGGGGCTTTGGAGTAATTAGAAATTCTGAAGAACTAATTAAGAGAAAGTTTTTCTTCAAGTCCCACTCAATTTTATGTAGTTTGGAAGTTGAAAGTAGAAAGAAATGTTGACAACTCCAGTTTTCAAAGTGCACACACACATACCCACTGCACAGCACAGGCACAAAACCCTCTGTGTGTTCCTAGAGCTGATTTCCTGCAAAGTGAAGCATGTGTTGGAGTGCGTTTATGGGTGCGTCAGGTTCCAGATGTTTAAATGAACCCTCTTTCATAAAGCTTGGCATGCCAACATAGCTAACTACAAACAGACTCGTCTGATACCATGCCAAAGATAAGCTTGCCTAAGGAATATTCTGAAACAATCTCTTCAAAATATTTTCTCAGTAAGCAAACATTTTCCAAATGGTTCTTAGAAAGGACGTTGTAGTAGAGCAAACTGCCTGTTTAGACCAGTAGATGGCAATAAAAGCTCTTCTGTAAAATCCAAAACTATGAATGGTTGAGGTTTTGGAGTTCATTTCTCACAAAATGAGTAAGCTTATTATTTGAACAGATCTGGATGTCTTCCACTATACTCCATTTTTCTTGGGCTTTACAACAGTCCCTTCAATTCAGCATTATAGGTGATGCAGTTATTGAATTTATGTAAATGACGGCAATCACTGATTCAAAAAGGCACTGTTGAGCTAGACCAGGTGAAGGTGTAACTGTTTCTCCATCTTTTGAGTCATAGCCACCTAGTGAACCCTTCCTGAAACCTTACCCCCTTCAGAGTTGAAACATTGTCTTCAGGATCTTGCTCGCTTAAAAAAAAATCACCCCAAAACTCCATGTCTTTTCCTCACCCAAATAGTTCTGAGGAAGAACTTTTCACTTCTCCTGTCAGAATTATCATGCTGGCTTACAGCACTTTGATTACTGAAACTCCTCTTAGTTACCCCACCTCCACACCTCTGATCTGTTTGACATTATGTCTATTCTCTTTGAAGATATTCCTGTGTGCGACACTCTTCCTTTGAACCCCTTCAGTGGCTTCCTCTTCTTCTAACCTTTTCATACTCCTCCCTCATGCCTATACAGCCCTGCTGCTGATCCCTGATGATCACTTCCTCTATTTCATTACATTCCCCTCCATTGCCTCCAGCCCCCTTTGCTCCAAAGATGACGACAGTCTTCACCATGTGCTGGGCACAATTCTTTCACCAAAAAATCTGGTGGTGCTCTACCCTTTCCCTAAGCACCCTTGACTTGACCTGCAAAGTTACTACTGCTTTTTGAATAGTGTGACTGGTGGGGTGGGCGAGGACAACTGAAGAGACAAACATTCTAGTAATACTGGAATTACTAGTATGGTTTTATTAAGATTGCTGCATGTCCGAAGCATACATTTGAACATACCTTAGAATTAAATCTAGCATACTGGGTTTGTAAACCCTCTGGGGAGTAAAGCAACATGCAGAAATGTAAATTTTTAACCTTTTAACTTTGAATAGTCTTATTCCTAGCTGCAGTTTAACATAACCTTTCATTTAAGCACAGTTACGGAAACAGATATATTTATGTGTACATATACATACACCACAGCATATGTATGCACAAATGTTTATCTGCAGACAGACCACACAGAAGCTGAATTTAAGACTGTTAGTACTGCAAACAAGCACTCACACTGTAAGAAATGGCACAGTTAAGATTGTCTGAACAATCACTACTGGATCCTCTCATGCATAGGAATTGCAGTAGAGTCTTGAGTTACAAAATCATAAATTCAGTTCTTCCATAGAAACCTGCTTGCTCTCTCCCACCCTGCTGGATCCTTGGCATAGGCTGGGCATCCTGCTATTAGTCAAAGAATATAAGAATGTTACTTGTAGAACCAGGATACCCATCTCATTTCATGCAGAAGCTGGCAAACATGTAGTAAAAGGAGAGGATTTAAGAAGAGAAAGGATGTACCCTTCTATGCACATCTGCAGCTAGGGTGGCTGAGATTTTGCCAATGCGTTTCATGGACACTTGCTAGCAACAGAGGACTGGCAAGTCTCAGGTATCGCCATCCCAGGCCTCAAGAAGAACTCACTCCAGGCATCACAGAACCTGTGCTCTATTTTACTAAAGCTGCAGCTGGGTAAACTGCTTATCTGGTCTTACGCTTCCTTGCCAGGCAGAATCAGTCTCTCCATCCCACCCTCTTGCCCCTCTCTCCCTCTGCCTGCCAGCTGCCCATCCCAGTTTACACTATCCAAGAGCCTGAGGCTCATTGCTCCTTATTCCTTTACCTGGCCTCACAACAACCTCTGTGTACAGCAACAGAGAAAAAACCCTCTCAGCTTTTAAGGTACAGCTCTACAGAGCTTATATGCAGAACAGGTGTAATCCTATGAGCACTTAACTGGTAAACCTCTACTAGGTCTCTGTCAATCACATACAAACATTTTCCCAAAGGTTTATAACTTAGAAATGGGCAATTCCCCACAGAATCAGCAAAAGCATTTCCCTCACACAAAACCTTCTGGTCCTGTTTCCTTTCCTTCCCCACCCTGCACCTCCAAAGGCTGAGAATATGCACTAGAGCTTCTCCAAAACGATTTTTAAAATTTGGACAGAGCACTCTATTTTCTTTTAACCTTGTTCTTTGAAAGAACAAGCTCTTATCATCATCTTAAAAACAGATTCATTATGAAACTGATACTTGAATGGAAAACTTCAGCCTGAATGACTCAAATCTTGTGGAGTTCTGTAGAGCCAAATAATAACATTTCCAGGTATCTTCTGCTACAAAAGCTTAAGTTGGCACTACCAGTGCCAGCCAATATATGAGCAGTATTAGAGACTGTATGCACGTGTGTATATGTGTGTTTGTGCATACGAATGAAAAAAAATGACAGAAAAATATGTGAAAATACATATATATAAAACATGATACTTCACTGAATATGAAAAGAGGGTCCTCAACTAAAAACCTGATGAAACGACATTAAAAATAGTACCCATTATTTGAGAAATAGAAATACTAATATGATTACTACTGCAGAAACAACACCAACAGAAACCCACTTCGTTTTCTTAAAAAGAAAATCTACACTTCTGATACCTCACCTCTTAGGCAACATTATGAGAACTGATACTAACCAAAATCTACATTTTCAGTGAAAAGCGTCTGAAGAACACTGAAACACAACTCTGCTTTCTGCAAGACTAGATGGTCAGATCACTGAGACTCAGTGGAGCAAACGAACAGTGTCGTTCCAGACTGAAGAGGTTTCCTACATTTTCTTATTCATTTCTGCATGCCATCTGCCATATTCTTCCTTTTCTTTATATCAAATTATATAGTGTAACAGATTAGATGACCTCTGCTCATCTTAGAATAGGTAGTCAGAATACCATGTGTGGATCAGTCATCTACTACTTATAAGTTAACCACCACTAAGGACAGAGTACAACCTCTCTTTAAGACCACATTTGTGCTGATACCGCTACCTGTTCAGGTGCTGAAACTGAGCCTCTTTTTACCAGGCTCAAGTGCCTTTACCTAAGACTGCACAAAATCAGTATTAGCAAAGACTTCTTGCTTTTAAATCCCAGTTGTTAGAGAAGGTTTTCATTTGTTTTATCTTTATATATTTGTGAAAGGGAAAACACAAACTACTCTGAAGCTTGTCACCAAAATGAACATGTCTAAACTAATGCATTCATAAGGCATTGTATTATTATAGAAATGCAGAACCTGCTAAAATCTAAGGGGAAGATGATTTCAAATTGGTAAGTCAAGACAGTGCTTTAATTCTATTGTTACATACTGAATGAAAAACAAGTATTTGAATCTCCGTTCATAGAAAAATCAAATCACTTCTGCAGAAGCCTACAAACAAAGTCTGTGCACCTCATTCAAGACCTACTCCATGAAAGCAGCTAATGGTTTCAGTACTGTTCAAGTCACAGAAATATAACGTGGTTGCCAATATATTGTTTTGCTAGATGCAGAGACACACCAGGTATGGCAACAATCTGTTTTCTCAAGAAAGCAAACACTGCACACACAGGTCAGTGAATAATTTCAGCAGAAAGTAGAAGAGAAGAAATACACTTACTCAGTATTCTTCCTATAGTTCCTACAAGCAGCATTTGAATTTGGACATAATATGAAGAATAATGTATTAAGACAATTTTCTATTGATTTTATACCACAGTCTTGCCTTGTTCCTTGTAGAGATAGATGCATTGAGCAGAGGCTGTTAAAATACATTTCTAAGGAAACAAAGGAGCTAAGCATGATTTAAAAAAAACTACTTTAGTGTTGGTACATAATCTATGAGCAGGACAGGAATCCCTGCAAAGAAGTCTTGCTGACTTATGACCTTACTAACCTGCTAGCACATGGAATGCTACAAAAATGACAGGATAAAGAAACTTTACAGAAAAAAAATGTTTTCAAGTATACCAGTTTAAATGCAGAAAGACAATGAGAATCAGCGTTCTTAACGTTAACGTGGGTTGAAGATGTAAATAAGTCTGATTTAGGATGGCTTAAAGCTATTAAACATTGCAAACTGCCTTCCACAATCTGAGATTCACACCACCAAACCCTTCTCCGTATTCCCAGGGCACCATAGCAGAGGGTAGTGTGAATTCATTGCATTATTCTCATGATGCATCAGTAAGGACAACTACTTGCAGCTGCTAGCGTGCTTGCTAGTCTTCTTAATTTTAACTCATTTTTTTCCACCATTTTTTTCTACTATCCCATCCAAGATGTCGCCTACTTCTTCCTCCCACAAGGATCATTCATCCATATTGTTTGCAGTGACTGTTCCATAAGATATTTAAAACACCTACCAATCTACCAATAAATAAGAATTTAGAAGTAGAGGCATGTTTACCCTTCTCAGTCTCATTTTCCTATTTAGCTCATTCTTCTAATATCATTCCCACCACTTATGCACATAAGTATACCCTCTGTAGTTTTGTTTACATTGCTCTCCTTCAACATAAAACCCTTTGGGATCATAGCTAGGGACTGCCTGTAAAGTATGCATACAAATTATACATGCGATTCAGTAACAATAATGCGTATCTGAGTTAACACACAAGAAACCTTTGTTGATGAAAAAAGCATATTAGAAGATCACATAGAAGCAGAGTACCATCTCTATAACCTCCCTCAAAATACTGAAAAAAGACCTATTTGCATTTCTCAAGGTCTTTTTGTGCCATTGACACAATTTCTCTATGAAGCGGGATATGATGCAACCAACTTGTGCCATAAGCACAAGCTCTTTCCCGGTCTACTTTAAAAAAAAATACTAAGCATCACTGAGAAATGTGCAGAGGGATCCTTCACTGGTGCTGGTTTAGGAAATGTTTTTAGGGACCCAAAGAAAAAAGATCTCTAATTCAATTTAAATACCTTCACTTCATAACCATGTATGTATGTAAAAAAGGAGTGTGTGTGCAATGGCAGTTCGCTATAGTGCCTTTTCGGTGGGATGCCATCACCCTCCCATTACAGCTTTGTTACAGCCTATACCCTCTATGGCAAGCCCCATCTCAAAAAGCAGCACGATTTTGAGATCCGAGGGCCAAAAAAAGGGGTTGTATGTACCAAATGCTGCCCATTTCTCATCTCGGACAAAGTACTTCTTCATACAAATTATGTCTCACATTTGTCATCGTAACAGCACTCTGTCAACTATCACCATTACCGGGAATAGGTAAAGCAGTTGAGCAAACATGTCCTTGTGGAAAAGAAATATGCTTATAATTGCACAGGATTCTACCATCAAGTTGGGGAAAAGTAGCATGTGGTGTAGCCGGTGCTGGCACAGAAATCCAGAACAAGCCAGTGTACAGCCTCTGATCCTCCTTCCCTCCTCTGAAAAGGCAAAACTGTGGTTCACTGCTCACCACCATACAAATAGTAAGTAAAGCAGGAAACCCACAAAAATACCACCTCAGGAATTTTGATCCTGGAGTAGGATTAAAAACAAATAAAGAAACCCCCAAACTTACAAAACTTTATAAAGCCTGAAAATCTCAAGACACCTGTTCTGAAATATTTTCTTAAGACAGATTCTTCTCACGGATTTTCATCATCCCCCCTCTTCTCCTTTGTGCATTTCTTCCTGCCACACTAATATTACCGTGACAGCTCAGTAAATTTCACAAAATACAAAAGGGATCATGTTGCTGAAAGCCCATAACTCTGAGTACATCTATGCCCACAGGCTGCTGGGATAACTACTGTAACAGGCAGAATTTTGTGTCTGAATCACACACATTTTTAGCCTTCCTTCTCAGACAGAAATGCCGCAGGGTGGGTACTATCTTAATCAAGGTTTGGTGAGGTTCCTTTGCACACTGGTTGGATGAGTGTCAGGAGTAAGTTAGAAAAAGATCACCAACTTTACAGGATAGACAGGTCACTGCTGTGCCTCAATTCTACCAGTCTTATGTCCATAAGTTATATCAAGCAATTACTCCTCCAAGGCCACGTACACAACTCCGACACCAACTGCAACTTCTAAGAGAGGTAGCACAACACATCAAACCAAATATTAATTAAGGAAACTCTTTTCTCAACTTGTAAAGCAAAAGAATACATTCATAACATGGCTCTCACTGTCTGGACAGAGCACATACACAACACAGTCCAAAAACACTTCCTCTCCACAAATAATGAGAAAAGCGCTAACAGACTTTTAAGATAGAGCACAGGTCAGCAATTTTCATTTATTTTTGTGCTAGTATTTTGTTGGGCTCAGTGACTCAAATACATTTATATATCTAAAAAGGGCTTAATGCACACAGAAAGAAAGTGCATTCATACATACTGCAGAAATAATCTGCTTGCTGAAATGAAGCTACAAGTGAGTAGCAACATTAAAACCTTAGGCAACAATGATTTGATGTTGGCCCATTTCCTTGTTCCCGAAATAGCTAAATTCTACACTAAACTCTGTCTTTTGTTAGGGAAGACAGAATTTATTTCCCCAGTATTAATCTAGTCTCAGTGGTCTATTATGTTTAGGATGGTATAAAGTTTATCCATATTTTGAAAATGGATTTGTTTCTTCTTGTTTAACTCCTTTTCAAAAGTAGCCACTATATAAACATCACTCTGTAAACCCATGGGTCACCTACATTTTGAATAGCACACTCAGTTCTAGACTCCCCCTCTCAAAAAGATGGAAAAGAATTAGAAAATGTTCAGCCTTTTCAAAGGCTAGCAGTTGGTTCAAAGGCCAGTTCCAAAGAAGGGATAAGAAAACTAGGACTCCTCTATCTGGAAAAAGAGATGATAGAGATAGGAATATGACAGAAATCTGTAAAGTCAGGATTGGCAAGGAGCCTAGGAATCAGCTGTTCACTGTCCCCTGAAATACAAGGACTAAGGGGCATCACAGAAAACAAAGAGGTGGCAGGATAAAAGGAAGATGAAACAAGATGATGTGGTTCTTCCTACAACATGCAGTGGAAATCCCTGTCAGCAGCTCAGATGGGTACAGAAGGACTGGAGAAGTTCATGGAAGAGGGTTACTAAATATAACCACTTCTAGAGAAAGTCCCTTAGCCACAAATAACTGGAAGCTGAAGAGGCAAAGCATCACATGTACTTGCCCTGTTCTTCTACCCTTGTATAGGCTTTTGCTTTTGGCACCTGGGCTAGCCGGCCTTTTGGTCTGACCTCAAGACAGGTACTCAAATGTTTGTAAAAAAGCAGATGGAGACATTTTACTTTTTATATCTATTGGTATAAGCAGTATATCTAAGTGTGGTATTTTATTTCTACAATTTGTGAACAGTTAATCCGCATTACAGAAGAAGAGTTCCTACAAAAGAGCTCTTGCAGAGGAATTGCCATCAAAGAAATGTATTGTTGAGAAGTAATTAAGATGTTGAATACTGTGTTTCTTGTTAGAATCCAGTTATTAACTCTGAAGTAGCAGAACCTGTATGCCAATTCCAAAAAGACAACATTTTGGATAGTTAGTTAAGGTTGCTATTAGAAATGAATGATATTTGTTATGCAAACAGTAGGCACAGACATGAATATCTTGCAGAAACTCATGTCAGGTTTCAAGTAGTTTTTATAAGATTGGTGTCAGCTACCTTTCTTAACATGAGTCTCTTTTGACTGGAATTATTCTGCAATGCAGAGCTGTTGCCTCGACATTATACAGTTGAACAAAAGCATTACAGGATGTCAAAACATCACAAGAATTCTTTATATCAGGAGGAGAAGCCTAGTATTTAGCCTCCAGCAGGGCTGGCCTCTTTGATCCTGGGAACATCCAAGAGGTAGTCTACTGAATACACAGTAATAAGCAAAACTCTCAATTCAGAGGTGTAAAGTTACACCTGACACATGAGATTCGGATATCCCTGCTTGGAGGGAAAAATAAAAATCTGCACAAGCCTCTCTCAGACATCTTGCAGAACGCATGACTCATTACCTGTAACCGTGAGTGACACAGAGGTCTGGCTGGCCGTCAGAAGCAGCACAGATTAGAGCAGTCACGCAAGGGCTGGTAACGGTCCCCAGGTGATTACACATTAGCTGAGGTTTGCTGGCACACACTGCAAATTGGCAGCCCTCCAGCTCTGGCACTATCTGTGCTACCCCTCACGGAAAGGTGGGGTACCGTATGCTTTTGTCCTAGGCTTCGTGGGGACCGACCCACCCCACCTCTCCCACACTTGAACACACAGGAGGGACACTGAGCCAGAGACACGTTCAGCCTTTAAGCAGCATAGTGGCACACAGCGCGCCCCAGAGAGGAGCGACTCCTGGCTGGAGAAGTAGGCTTTTCCCCCCCCTAGGGTTTTAGGATGCGCCCTTGGAAAAACTAGGAACTAAGCAAGCCACTCCAAGTTAGCGCTGCCAAGGCAATGACTTCAGCGTGCCCAGCATTTACAGGAGAACATCCAAGACCTTCTAAATAAACCATCAATGAGCTTGTCCACAGGTGTGAGATCCTTGCCACTAGGGCAGGGAGCTCTTCCCTGAGTAACTGTCTAGAGCTGAAACTACCTTTGAAAAGTCCTAGCAAGGGATTTGACTTTTTTTCCAAACGCTTGTACACAGCAGGGAAAGTGAAATCCCTAGTGAATCAGGTTCCATTTTAGTTTTTGGATGTCCATAGAGAAAGAAATAATATTGCCAACCCAGTTTCCATTACAGATAATAAGTAGAATGTTTTTTTTGCTCTCTGGGGAAGAGGAAACGAGTTGACAGTGTTTTCACACAAAAACATCAGTAGTCCAGTAGACAGCAGAATGATGGTTTGGGCATTAAAGACATTTATCCATTCTTTCACAAAGAAGAAAAACAACCCATGACAGAAATTCAATTGCCCACAAAAGGCACAGTTTCTTTGCAAGAAAAAAAGCTCAGGTTGGGACAATGTTGTGGTGGATACAGAAAATGGCAAGAGAGAATCACAGAATCGTTTAGGTTGGAAGAGACCTTTAAGATCATCGAGTCCAGCCGTTAACAAAGCACGGCCAAGACAAACCATGTCCCTAAGCGCCACATCTACTCATCTTTTAAATACCTCCAGGAATGGTGACTCAACTTCCTGGTGACTTCACTTCCCTGGGCAGCCTGTTCCAGCACTTGATAACCCTTCACTGAAGAAATGTTTCCTAATATCCAATTTAAACCTCCCCTGGCGCAATTTGAGGCCATTTCCTCTTGTCTTATCTCCTGTTACTTAGGAGAAGAGATTGACACCCACCTCTCTACAACCTCCTTTCCTGTAATTTCAAAATGCCACTTAGGCATCTTTTTACTTCCAAAGGCAAAGACATCTTTATCCAGTGCAACAACCCAGATCACATCAAGGTGAATTTCCAGTAGGATGCTACGGCTTACAGAACAAGTCATGAATATTTGATGTGCCCTTTAAATATCTGAGTTCCATCTCTTGAAAAGAATTATCCTTGCACAGACCAATGAATCTTGCATAGAAATTCAGTGCCCTGACCTGCTTACTTAGCTCCCAGTTTAAAAAGGGTCCAAATAACTTTGATCTAAGCATGTTTTCCCATCTAATCTCCAGAATGAAAAAGGTAACCTAATATTTTTCAGGTGTTGTTAATCCTGCTTTGAGGCAGAGGGATAGATTAGCTAATCAGTGTCTCTTCAAGATCCATTTTTTTTTTTTTATTACTTTATATTCAAACCTGGTTTTGCTAGCATCAGTCCCCACACAAGTTTTCTTTCCCATGCATTTATGTCTATATTCACTGAAGTAGCAGACTCCTGAAACTATCCACAGAAGTAAAACGTCCCTTAGTATTGTTTGAGTTCAGGTTCTCTATATATCCTTTGCAGAAGATAACATCACGAGCCTTTTTAAGAAGGACCCTTATGCCATCCTGTCTGCAAGACACTGATCCTGTGGTGAAACTAGGCAGCCAGATGGAGAGAACAGAAACTGGTAGAGTGGCATGGCACACCCCATCTGCAGAACAGGCCTTTGCTGAATAGAATCTACCCTGCCCATGTCATCACCTTAGAAGAAACATTATCTTTGCTATTATCTCTATTATCTTTGAGAGTGACCTGACCTTGAGGGTGGGGGCAAGCAGGAAATCTGGACTCAAGCCCAGCTTCAGGGCTGCTATAGCACATAAATACAGATGCAATCTCGGGTACTTCTGTGAGTTTCTCACCGCAGGATCTGAGTGTTTTTCAACACAGCTATGCCTGCTGAAGTGGGAAATATGCTATTATTGACAGTCACAAGTGAGGGACTGTGACCCAAATATTCTAAAGGGGTGCCCACAGAGCAGATAAGGGACCAAAGCAGGTTAGCTGTGCTGGCATGATACACTGGCCAGCGTGACTGAATTGTTGCATAACGCAACTCCCTGGTGATCTTTACCTCCCTGAGGTGTACCCAGGCAGCCATACCCTCAGGGCACACCCAAAAGGCATGCAGAGTCTTATTACCAACAGATAGTAGTACTGGTTTGCTTCACCAGAAGACAGACTGTGAGGGTATGTAGCTTATGACTTACTTTTAACGGTGGCCATAGGAATGCAGAAATCATACCTACTCTGTAAAAGTAAACCTTTACATATAGAAGATGAAAATTAAAACTCAAATAATTATATTGTCTGAGTGCATATCAAAATATTTCAGGAAAAAGCAGGAGTGGATGGGACCAAACTGTCTTCAGTGGTGCCCAGCGACAGGACAAGGGGCAACGGGCACAAACTGGAACACAGGAAGTTCCGCCTGAACATGAGGAAAAACATCTTTACTGTGAGGGTGACCGAGCACTGGCACAGGCTGCCCAGGGAGGGTGTGGAGTCTCCTTCTCTGGAGATATTCAAAACCCACCAGGATGCAGTCCTGTGCAGCCTGCTCTAGGTGACCCTGTTCTGGCAGGGGGGTTGGACTAGACGATCTCCAGAGGTCCCTTCCAACCCCTACCGTTCTGTGATTCTGTGACTTTAAAACCAGAATTAAGTGATTAAGTGAAAGGAAGGAAGAAAGAAAAGATGGTACTAGAATGACACATGGAGCTTTAGAATCCAGGAAAATTTGTAGTGTCTTTAAAGCATCTCTCTGAAGAGAAGAATGCCAAATTTGTAAAAGAGACTCTAAACTGAGAATAAAAAGCTCCTGCAAAACTTATGTCTTACTTATGTAATCTGCATTACCGTATGTTTACAGAAGTTCTTTCTCTTGACGTTTCAAGGAACCAGCCTTTTAGTGGCAAAGTCTTTCCTCAGCAGCATGAAGCAAACAGGCTTTCCCCTCCCCCTGCTCCCAACCTTGTTCCAGGCTTTTAAGTCACAGGTGACGTAATTTCCTATCAGCTGCAATTGTGAATTCTAACAAATTATTATGCTGCCCACTGATCTGCTATGTTAAAATGGCTAATTAAACACACCGAAAAAAGACTAGTGATACCTCTGGAGATCCATCAGTGCGGTATGATATCCTATTTCATCTAAACAAGAAAAGGGTGTCTCAGTTTCTTATCTTCCAACCACCACACATTTTCAAGTGCAAAATGCATTGTAGACTTATGACATGGTTGAAAGGAATTGTCTTTTAATTCCAGTATGGATATGCCATGCATATGTTAATGAAATACTTTGATATTTATACATTCCATTTCTATATTTACATTAAAAGAAAATTTTTTTAAAGATTAATGGAAGTGAGAAGAGCTAGCACTGTAAATGCCTCTTTATGGTTTTTACCAATGAAATATTGATTCCAAGAGAAAACCCCAGATCTTTAACCTAAATATCCTTCCATTTACAGATGCAGTGCAGGCCTTCACTTTCCTTTGGTACCAAAGTCAAGCTCTGTAAAGAGGGAATGGAAATAATTGTGGGTGGGGTGAGGAAGGGGGAGCCTGAGTCCATTTTTAAATTGAGCTTATTTACAGACCTAAATCCCCAACCACATGATTTCACTCTTTTGATCATTTCTTTGCATTTACTGTAATAAAAAGTATAAAAAACACACACAATTTTAAAGGGCAGGACCAGACTAAACGTCCCTAATCATTTGTATGTCATTGTGACTGTCTGGGGGTCTTCAGTGCTTGTTAAATATGCCCTATTCTGACCTGGAATTCCAACCCACTGTTTGAAGACATGAAGAAATCCCAAAGACAGCCTGCTACTAAGGAAGCCAGAGCACTAATTTTGTTCTGGATCTTGGGCAAAGGAGGTTTTCAAAGTAGATTCTGCCAGTTATTTGATGTGCTAAGTGATAAAAATTTAAGATACTTTTTATTGCTTTATCTCATTTACTATTAAAGTATGAGCCATCCACTGGCACAAGGATTAGACTAGATGTCCTTATTGGTTCTTTCTAGTTTGCTTACAGTGACTTCCCTAAAGAAGGCACAGTGACAGCTCCCTACGTGAACTGAAAATACACTTGCATACAAACAAGTTCAAAGCTTCGGACTCATGAATGATTAAGATGAAGAATACTGTGGAAGCAGCGGAGAAAAACAAGGGAGCCGTTTTCCCAAAAGAAAGTAAAACTATGAAAGATGTTTCTGGCCTTACAGCCAACCCAACCCAACTGCTTTCTTACAAAAAGCTTGCGACAGCAGAGAGGTACCGAAAATGTACGTGATGAAATAGTGTTCCAAGGGTAATGATGCCCTCTAGCCTTTTTGCTATGACCCTTCACAAATTAGCTGAAACTACTGTGGGGAACTTCAGTCAAAATCTGCGTTATGTATTACCACAGCCCAGGTGAAACAAGGTACCAGGGGGTGAAGTTCATCAAAGGGTATCACTTGTTGCCGACCTTGATTCTGACACTTAATCTGCAGTGGCAAGACAAGTGGAAGCTACTATTGATTTGTTCTGACTGCTTTGGAAGTGCAACCGCTTTCTGCTTCTCTCATCTTTCACATCATTAATTATCTTGAAAGAAAGCATGGTGTACAGACAAGACTTGTTACAGAGAAAACTGTATGACTGAACATGAGGTGACAGTACAAGAACATGACTACAGTACCACAGGATTAGCACAGGCAGATTATTTTCCCTTTAATAATGCCTCTGAAGGTATAGTCAGTAATAAGCATCTCTGACACACAGACTGGTTCTCTTCAGTTGTAAAAAGGAAAAGTAGGATTTGTAACCCTTTAGTCACTTTCCCACTCTTTTTACTGAATACATCCTTTGTGAAAATCCTGGATCACATATTTTTTGATTTACAGTCTTGGGCAGGAAAATGACAGACTACTGAATTTCTCACCATCCTAACCCAGCCCTCCAACACTCCGGCCAACACACTCACCCATGCAGTCTCATGCAGACCCACTAATTAAAGTTCTAGTCCTGCAACAGGCTACAACAGCAACACAAGAGCCCCAGCAGAACGCGGAGCAGCAAGGATAGGCTCTAGCAAATTCTAGTTCCAGCATGAGGTATAACGGATGGCGTGGCTTAGCTGTCAAATTAGTTTAGCAGAAGCTCTCCAAAGAAAAATTCAGCCCTCTGCAGAAAACAAGGTCAGTGATTCAACACGCAATACATTTCCTCTTATTCGGTCCTAGCCAAAGCCTTGAAATGAAGTGATAAAGAAAGGTTCCTTTCAGCCTCACTGCTCACATTTCAGAAGGATGTATTTATCTAATGCAGTATCGTGTACCTAGGAGAACAAATAAAACACTATGGGATTCTTGACTTCAACTATCATTAGACTTTTTGCCTTTTTCTTTTTTTTTTAAACCGGAAGGCTCTGAAACTGTGTTTCCACATGCTATTTAAGGATGCCAGGTGTTCCCTAGACTCTCACATTCATTTACGCTCAGAAGACTCAAGCTCCTCTCAGCACAGCTTCCCCTTTTACCTTCTGTCGCTGCTGAATGTTGCTCATCGTGTCTGGCTGAAACTCCAGTTTGTCTGTTCGACAAAGTTTCCAGTATAAAATAATAACAATGAGGAGCACCACAGCAACTGGGACTGCCACGCCAACAATAATCCATAGGTTGCTATTCTGTGACTCTGAGGTGGACTCCTTCAGCTTCTCCACAGCTGTGAAGTTAAAAGACAGACAGCAATATTATGTGGTTATATATTTTTACCTGAGGACACTTCAAGGTCAGGTATTTTTATGTTCTTGTAAATGCTAGTTAAGGAATTTATCAGAAACCAGCTGCACATCACAGGAAATGTCATACCACTTATAAGTTAATGTATGTCATGCTCAGGAAGCATGGGGCAGGTGATCGATTGTCCTGGCCTACCTTCTGAAGACCTGTGCTTAAAATACTAACGAAAATACACTTTGGCCACATCATTCTGTAACCCAAAACTGAGCTGACATAGTGAAATGGGTCCAGAAAAATGACTTACCACTAACAAAGGTGAGAAGGACTTTCCAACATTATTGTCTGTTTCCTGCTTTAAGCAGTATTATCCGTTGCCTCTTCTCTTTAGTTAGACATTATGTATTTTGTTACTTTCCCCATCAATAATCACAGTAAATTTGAAATCAGTAAGACCCTCCCTCCCCAAGGTGTATAGTTCCACATTTTTAATTACTTTTTTCCTTTCTCTGTTTCATTGTGTGTGAGATCCTTTAGCCCCAAACAGAAGACAAAACTACTGGAAAGTGTAATCAAACCAGTCATGCTTGTAAAAAGTGAACTGGAAGAATTCACAAAACTTTCATTTGCTCTATTTTGTATAGTGGTTACATGTGGGACTAAAAACCACAGCAGTAATACATTTCTAGTCAAACTGATGCACTTGCTTAAAATGATGTTTTCAAGTTAAAAAGAATATTTCTATGCAACCTTATTTTTATATATCATTTTATTAAGAGCCATTCTAATGATGAATTTAGAGATTAAAGGAACATATTACTGCTTTAAAATATTTTCAAGTTTCTTTCCTAATCATAACATGGAATTTTGAGTAGGTCTTCTGTCTCACTCCTTACTGCAAATTATTTTTAAACCAAGCTTCCTGAATATAGTCATTATATGACTTTATATGACCTGTCATATTTACTCTGATGTGTATCTAGTAAAAGATCATATTACTTTTATATTATCTTTATTAAAAGATCACACTACTTATATATTACTGATGGACAAACAAATAAAAATAAGGTCAATCATATTCAATGGAAGAAATAAACGGTTTCTTTTCGCTTATACCCTGCAAAATGCCCCAACTCGCATTAGCCTACATCTTTCACTCACAGAAATGATAATTCAGACAAACAAAGAAAAAGTGACTTGTGTCAAACTTCACTGCCATTACTCAGGTAAAGGAAACACCCATTTCACGCTAACGCCCTCCCATCCCACAATCGTGGGTTATGTGCAAGTTCCTGGGCAAGATAAGCTGTACAGAAATACTGGACTAGCAGAAAGAGATGAAAATGGCAAGAAGGTATCTAGTTAGCACAGTATTTTTCAAGCACAAGCAATAAAGTGAATGCAGTGAAGCTTGCACTTAAGGACCTTGTTGCAATTCCAAGCTCAGCAGAGTCTTCAAGAAGCAAAGCAACACCACACAGCTCCCTGCAAGACTGCTAAAATTTATTTCCTCAGGAGTGTCAAAATTGCAGCATCCCAAGAACAAAACACTGCAACAGTGGACACTGTGCGGTGCCATACATAATCTCCAAAGCTAATGTCACCCTTCCCGTTCCTCTTTGCTGGCGTTAGCGTGGATTTGATAGGGCTTACGCTGTGCAACGGTGCCTTCAATGCGGTATCCAAGGATGATTGCAGCCCGCTGGATATCAACTCTGTTCATTAGGTCTGAGCACTTCAGAGCACTGAGTCTCTCTCCATCTTGGTCCTCCACAAAATAAATCAGCTCCACGGGGTTATCAACACCAACTAACCGTGACACATTCACAATCTGAAAAGAAATTGGAAAGCTTTTACATTTTAAGTTTTATTTATCTGGGGCTTCCATACATTTGGTCTTTCAGTCCTTAACCTCTCTCCCCCTTCCCTTCACAGGGCCTAGACCTTAAGGACACTTCTCTAAAAGGAAACATTCGGAACAGCTTTGCCAAGATGGCATCAGTATCTGTCTTAATTGTCACTGTGTGCAACTGCTAGTGCATAAAAAAGATTCCACCTTGTATTATGATGTAGAAATACAATTGCTGTTAAAGAAAGTCCCTCTATCTGTGACACCAAAAAATATGATATTATACCAACCATGTAAATGCTGTGAACTGGTACAGTTTGGAAATTGTCATTATCCAGAGAAGTCTGATGGGAAGATGTGCCGTGTGTAGTGCTCCAAAATACTGTATGCACCAAAGGCAACATACACACAGGCTACTTCTCTCATCTGAGAAGAGCTTAAGTCAATGTTGAACAAGTGTAGATACACAGAGCTAATATTCAGTAATAATAATTTGCTTACAAACTAAAATTCAGGATATTTTCACCTAATACTTATACAAAACATTCTGAGTGGAAGTCTTCCAGAGGAAGACAACTTTGCAGGAATAGTGTATCTGTGTCTAATTACACAAGCACTACTCAAGTAATCCAGGACCCTGGGAAATTTACAGAAATATCTATTTTGTAACTGAAAGGAAAATTTCCAGGGAAGCAATCCCTTGTACAATACATTTTTATGGCAAACCTGAAGTTTCCATTTTTTTTTTCCCCTATTTGTTTCACAACAACGTACAGATCCAGTATTGAAGACAACTGCTTTCACTCTAAAGATGCCAACACCATGCCACCCTGGAAGCCTCTACTGCCTTTAGCATTTGTTGGTTAGTAGGAGCTACTGAAGAGATTAGTGTGATTGCACTTTTCCTTTTCTAAATACCTGCGTTGACTTTGCTTTGTTATTCGTAAGACGTACCTCTTTGTTCCAGTTTTTCCAAATGTTAAGCAGCTACACAGGCAAATATTTTGTTAGCTTCAAATAGAACTGTTTGCTCTTCCTCAACAAAAGCACCTGAACAGTTACCTTCATCCTCCAAACAGCTCCCCCTGGCATCCACCTTTCTTCAGGAAGGAATGTATTTGACGCTGTGGGAAGCAATTCCTCCTACGTACTTCTAAAGATGTTAATAATCAAAAGAATGCATGCAATGAGGAAGCCTTGTAGATACTCTCTAACCACCAAACATCTACATTGCATATGAGACTCACAAAACAATTCTGAATTCCTGTAAAATTAAGTCTTATATATAATAACTCTCCTCTATTTAACCACTTACATGTAACGGTGACCTCAACCTAGAGTTAGGCCAAACAAATAGTAAGAGGTATTCTATCATATAAAACAGAGTTTGAAGAGCTCTGGAAGGAATTGCCACAAACAGAGCAATATATTTAGTCTCCTTCAGAATTATCCTTTACTATGAAGTATGTATTTAATAAATTACAATCTCAAACACTGCCCATAGGCTTAAAATAAAGCAAACACACAAATGTTTGCACGTCTGAGGCTTACAAAAGCAAAGCTTCATTATTTTTTTCTTTCCTAGTTTCCAACTTAACAACCACGTTGAAGTTGAAGGAAAGCAGTGCAATGTTCTAGCTAAATAGGGATGATGTTCTGGTCTTTGGGGACATCAATTCAGTATGTCCTAAAAAAGCATTTCCCAGGAGTGATAACAGCAAGGTATACAATAAAAGAAAAAATAAAGAAAGGAAAAAACTAGAAAGCACAATTGTCATGAAAGTCTTCTAGGCCAAATCAACTGAAAGCAAAGAATAACGTTCAATGTCAGTCACGTTTGAGGTAAGAAACAGAACACCTACAAATAGAGCAGAAAAACGTGCAAATTGCTGAAACACAACAAGACCTGCTCACAGGACCCATTAAGCAATGCCGCTTCTCACCCTGAATGCTATTCACTCTTCTTCCAGCTAAGGGGCAACCAATCCCTGACTGACAGTAACAAAAGAGTATCAGTAAATAAGGTTTCAACACACACACTCAGCAGCTGTAAGGCTGAATCTGGTTTCACAGAATCCAGATATATCATTAGTCAACAAATGTCCACAGCTTCGTATTTCTGATTCAGCTGGGCTGCCTTCACCACAGCCCGGCCTCAGCGCACAGAGCAGCAGGGTGTATGGACTGGTATCTGCTTTCAGCACGGATGAACCCTTCCTAAATAGCACTTAGCTCACACGGAGAGGGAGGGAGTTGAAAGGCCACGCGGGACTGAAAGTCAGTGGGTTCTTCGTTTAAGTTTATGAAACCTCTCTGTGTGTAGCAAAGCTACAGAATCAGAGAAATTTAGAAGATTCTTAAATTGAATCGTCAGACATTTTATGGCGTTGTGGAGTATCCAAGAAGTACTGTAATTATATGTGTGTTATACACCCAGGGTAACAGTCAGAAGCTGGCTGAATGGGTTAAAAAAGGAACTTCTCCACTGCTGCCTTTAGAAAGGGCAGAGGGGAAGGAGGACAGGTTCCAGTGCAAGTTGCCACAACTGAAACAATACAATTTTTAACACAGAATTAAAACCAGCATATAGCTCCCTATGCTGAGGAACAGGTATGGATGAGAACAGTCAGAGGGGAGATACGAAGAAGTAGCTGGAGGTATTTCAGCACAGTATAGAGAACATGGGAATGAGCATGAGGAAATTCAGTGGAGGGTGGAGGTGCAGGCTGGTGTTGATGAAGTAAGCTCACTGTTTCAAGATAAGTTTCTCTGAAATAATTCGTTCTGAATACACATTTTTTTATGAGTGCTCACACCATACTGAGGGAAGCTGCAGACAAAATTTCAAATCCAAGGGGAGATGGTTATGGATTTCTATTCTGGGAAAGCTGATGGCTGGGCAGGGTATTCATGAGGTGACTACGAGACAACTAGACTTGTACATAAACGGAGCAACTGTGACAATATCAGTACATCAGTTTTCATCTCTGTCACGCTGATTCACCGAAAAACTTTTTTTTTTTTTAAACTAACCTCTGAGTTTGTTGCAACACAGATAATGGCACACTGGATCTGAACTGTTTTTAAGTCTGTTTATACAATTGAGGTGCACAGCCACTGTGCCCATTTTTTACACAGTATCTGTATAGTAAGTTTTGTGCCATTTTGCTCCAAATTATACTCTCTGTGCAGCTTCAGACTGGTTTTGTCTCATAGTTTACAGAGGTGTGTCTATCCTTGAGAGTGCTAAGAATGCAAGCGGAGGCAGAAATGATATTTTCCAGGCATCCAGCAATGTAGCCCATGTGTAAGGAAGCATTTAAGCACTTTACATTTATACTTTAGCAGAGAAGGATGACATAGGGAGGGAGGAGATACAAGAATTTCAATACATGGGAGGCAGAAAATGAAAAAGAAAAAAAAAAGACAAGACTAATTCAGCTTCTGTGTACATAAATGATACCATCTTTGTTGATACTAGCTGTGCATTTAACCGCCACAGAGTAAAGGCTTAACTGTGTTCAGGTGTCAGTAAATTTAATTTAAAAAGTGTTTTCAAGAGAATACCATAGGTCAGTGAACAGAGTTGCCTGGGTAACCACAGCTAGTTCATAATTTAAAGCGGGGAAATCCAGGTGGTGGACAAGCTCGCGAGGCATTTGCAGAGTGTCCGTCAGCCACTGGGATGTACCAGCTAGCAACCCTGTCTGGATTAAGGAATCCCTGGGTGAACTGGTTCAGGGTTTCGAAGGCACGAGTGTTACTTAGAAACAAGCAAACACTCACACACACAACCTCCAAAACACACGTACGAGGATTATTTTCTTTTTTTCACTACGTTCATCCCGGGGGGGGGGGGGGGGGGGGGGGGGGGGGGGGGGGGGGCGGGGCAGATCAAAAAGATTCTGCTTTCTGCCTTATTAAAAGTAGGCTTTTAGTGTCCAGGCAATTAAATCAAGCTGTACTGTGGTCTGAACGGTTCAGCAGACAACGCAACATAAAACATAGGTGAAGCAGGCATCGCACATAACCCGCCGCGGGTGTGCGAAAGCTCTCACGGGGAACTGCCCGGCCAGGAAATGGCGGTGCAGCTTGCGGGCAGCCACCTTCCTCCTGGCGCGCTCCGACAGGGCAGCACCCAACACTCACCCGCTTTGGCCGGCCCTCCTCGCGCTGAGCTGGGGAGACCGGTAGGTGAACTGGGAGACCGGTAGGTGAACTGGGAGGGCCAGGGCGCTGAAGGCAGCGCTAAGGAAATTTCCTCCGCTGGCTTGCAGAGGCTGGGCCAGCCGAGAAACTGGCTTGCCAGAACAGAGGTAGGAGCAGGCTGTGGGCAACCTCACGGAGGGGCTGGTCTCTGCCCAGGGTGGCCATCGGAGGGGCAAAACGCCTCTGAGGGAAAGGTCAAGCAGCAGCAGTCCCCAAAGGCTCTATTTAAAACCCTAAAAACTCCCAGCAAGACCGAGCCTTTACTCAGATGACACACTCGGGAGAGACACATAAGCTGTCGGTAGAAAACCCAGAGAACAAACCTCTGCCTTAATGAAAAGCTCAATTCAGTCATTAGGTCCCCTCATAGCTACCACTTTCTCACACACATTACAAATACAGTGGTGCCTAACGTGCTCTTTAAATCTGAACATCGTTCTTTTTGTCACTTAGTAGGATCACCTTCTCACTTTCTATTAGGTTCAAAAGACCAAGTATGCTGAAAGGAAGGAAAACTAATTATTTTTGTATTAGTTCCTGGTGTATTTTTAAACTACAATTAAGCCATTTAATTCCTCAAAAAAGTTAATGAGAATTGAGTTATTACAGTAAACTATTGACAAAATATAGTACAGGGCCTAGTCTCTGCAGATGCAATGCAAACCGCATTAAATATGTGCCTTCAATTTGCAGCAATTTGATGCATATTAAAAATATATGACTTGCTCTGTGAAACATTAATATGAGCATCACACAAAAATTAATGGAACTATCTCATGTATTGCAGTCAGGTGTGAGGCTTTAGAGTTTTATTTTGTACGTAATGGTTATAGGCTTTTTTCTTTTTTTATCATGAAGTGCCACCTGTTAACAGCACAGATAGGCAAACGGGAGGGGAAATCATGCTATTTTGGCACCCTAGGTAGTCCAAAGCTCTTATTCAAAGTATCTAGATTTAAAGAGCAATTTTTAACATTCTTAGATCATAACACATGCCTTTAGAAATGAAATCTAAACCTCACAAGGTATCACTTCTATTTTCTTAGTATGTGAAAGGAAACTAATATGCCTGCAGTAATATTCACAAATAATTGCTTCACCTTCTGACCCACAGTCCTGATTTTCCACAGAGCTTAAAAATGTCACATTTCAATACACTATAAATATCTTTCACCTCAGGAAAAACTCAGGTCTATAGGGGCTCAGCACAAGCGAAATGTGTGGCTAGTCTTTTGTGGACATATGCATGTCCTGCTAATAAAAGTATCCAACACTGGTGTTACTGGCAGCTTTTGTTCTTACTTTCACTATCCTAGTAGCGATGTGTGCAAGAAATATATGTGGGAAAATCTGAATATAAAGCACAAAGAACGTTAATAGCTCTCCCTGAAGACACAAACAGATGCATATATACAACACACTTCAAACACAGCTTATAAACTTGGCTATGAGGAATAGGATTAGCAGCAGTAAAACTAAAAGGTTCGTTGTAAATGACTATGAACCAGATCCTCAACTGACAGGGGAGCATCCTTGAAAGAAATCGCCCTTTACTCAGGAGCCCACTACCAGGTGCATCACTCCAGCTGCACACAATGGCCTCTACGGCTGTCTCACCTACCACACCCCTGAACGTCCTGCCAAAGCAAGCTACCAAGAAGCTGTAGTACCTGACGGTACCTACAATTCTCATGCAGGAAAGCAGGACATCTGTCACAGACAGCTAACAGCAAGGTATCTCCTTTAGCCTTCCTTCTTCCACATCTCCTTTATTACAGTGCTAACCCTATCTAACAGCATTGGCTGTGAGCACCTGGAGAAGCCCTGCGTTATGTGGGATGGTATGACGTGTTGACCGTAACTAAGAGAATCCTCGCCTGCCCAGAGACAGCAGTTTGCAGACTCTTTGCACTAATTAAGTGTCATAAATGAGCAGCACTGCTGTTTGGAACATAAGCTGCAAACCTCATCTTATGTCCCAGTAAGAAATACAAAGTCATTAGAAAAATGATGTATTTTCACTTTCTGAAATGCTATTCTTTAGCTAGAAAGGACCTGCTTGTAATTTTGTGCATGCAAAAATAAACTACCTGAGCTTTATTATATAAAATAGTAAAACTGTAATCTACATGTACACATTTTATAGGCTGCGGTATCTTTGCTAGCAACATAAGGAATATTTGTTTAATATATATGCAAAGGGAGGACTGAGGCATAAAGAACAAAGTGCAATAAGAGGTGCTGGGAATAGAAGATCTGAAGCAGACATCTATTTACAGCAATTCAAAGCTGCACAAAAGAAAAATAAAATAAAATCTCTATTACTGAAACAGATGTTTCTGAGACAGGAAAACAAAAGTAAGAAAATCCCAACATCTGGAAATGTAAGTGGTAGCAATAACTGTAGAATTAAATTAAATAAAGATAACAGGTCTGAACTACTAGAAGGGCATCTGTGAAGTAAACCAACTGTCGAAGTAGCTGGAAAAAGTAATTTTTAAGAAGATGAGCCATTAAAAAGTATTTTGGCTTTCAGTTTGCTGAACTGACTAGAAAGAACACATGTGAGAATTTAAAACTTAAAATTAAATATCCAAGTCTTCCTGGACATTCTGTTAATAATTCCACCTGTGACAAAACTATAAAGCAGCACTGGAATCCAGATAGCAGAAGCTGCCATGTGTGCAATATTTGACATGATTAATCATTCTTACTTGAAAGCCATTCTTGTGACCAGGAGTACTGTGACAAATAGGCAGTTAAGGGGTAGAATATACTACTCTACTGCTGCATAAAGCTGTACAGGATTCTATTTCATATTTCTACACCACCACCAAAACACCTCAGAGAGCTGTGAAGGAGCTGTTCCAGCAGAGCACTTTTTTGACTCAGATGAGCATCCTGTCTCCTTTTGCTAGGCACCTCATGTAAGTCAGACAAGATAGCAAGTTTTTAAAATAGGATGTTGGTAAAATAATTTTCAATATAGTTTTTAAGAGGTCATCAGATTTTTTCAGTAGCCACTTAAAATACTCAATTGTTTTAATTTGTTATGTTTAGCTTAAAAGACAACAAGGTATCCAAAAGAACCATATTTTAGGTGCAAAACACAAGCATCATCAACTAGCTAAACATGACACATGCTTTTGAGTTATCATTCTCAACTCAAAACCTAGACAATATTAACTTATTCAATCATTTATTACCCTTTATTTCTTCCTCTGACTTTGAGCTCTTAATACCTGCACAATGTTGCTGCCTGCAAAACTGGCTCGTCTCCATATCCGCCCTCTGACCAAAGCCTCGTTTAACAGGTGAGCTAGTTTCCGCTCCATCTCAGCCTGAAACACTTCCTCCTGAATTCGCTGGTCGACGACACCCAAGAGAACTACATTGCAGAGAAAGTAACCCAAGAACACAAATAAATTAGTAAAACTTTTCAGTGTCTTTTCTGCAACTTCAATTACAAGCTTTGAGTCACCCTGTGACGTCTCATGGACAATTCAAGAGCAGCTCTATTCATATGGGAATAATGCCCAGTTCAGCTGCAGGTTACATGTCGGAAAGGAAGACGTTGGGTGGTAAAAGGTTAAAAGAAATAACAAAAAAAAAAAAATTAGGGCAGAGGGCATTTTTGGAATCTCAACCAGGCTAGACAGACCCAGGATACTGAAGAAACAGTTTCAATTTTTAAAACCATAAACTTATGAGCATTCAATGAATTGTTTTAAAGCAAATAAAAGAGAAAATTCAGTCTAAATTGTCTGCTGCAACTACTTTCAGTCAAAATGTTGTGTTCGGAAGTGGTACAGAGGTGGAGATGGGCAGGGCAACGGTTCAGAATGAATGAGAAAAAATAGGAGACCAGCAGCACATGAATGAAACTGTGTACTCCAAGCACATCTTCCATAGATAAGATAAAGATTAACAAGTATGGTAATTATAGCACAAAAAAAATGGTTAGTAGCCCTGCCCACTTCACTTCCCAACCACAGGTACTTCGGGTCACTGGGGCAGCTAATGCTGAGAGGAATCCCTGAGGAACCACTCACAGGAAACATGAAAAAAGTGTGGACCTTTACTAACAAGATAGCATCCAGCAAAAGAAAAGTGGAGTGAATGGAGCAATAGTCATTCAAATGACCTAATTAAACAACCCTAAAGGATACTAAACCAACTCACTGGCAAGTGCAGTAAAATAATTCAGTTTTCATTCCTGAGGCTCTCCACTAAAATGGTTTATATTTTTTAAAAGTCCCTTTTTCAGTAAGTGTTTTCATGTTTATTTTTTTAAGTGTGGTGCTTAACAAAAAGCCATCCAATTAGATAAAAACAATTAAATATCATTTTAATTGTTTCACTTTTTAAAATGAAAATATTAAAACCACTTTTTCCATCTAAAAATTTTCACTGCAGATGTCAGAAAAAGGAAACATTTTCATGATTTCTCACAGAGATCAACAGCATCTGTCTTCTAAATTCAATCATAGACTAAGTATCTCGGAATTAAATAGCAAAATAAATAGACAGGGCCCTAAGGCTATTATATACAGCAAGAAGATGACCATTCTTGCCCGTGTATTGAATTTCAGTATCAATGAATTGTGTTTAATAGCATGAACTGTGTTCTACAACTGAGAGGGACAGCTACAGAGAACACTGCATATCCCAACGTTTTATGACTATTGGGATACATGCACACATATCTGGGCAATCTAATACTAAACCCCTCATCTTTACATGCATAAATTCTATTGTTTTCCTATGTCATGAGTCATTACAACATCAATACAATATATAGACTGAAAGGACTGACCTAGCCAAAGTCTACTAGCTCTTCCCAGGCTGCCTGCAAGAACTGGGATTACAAAAAATTTATCTACAGCAAAAAAAGGCGCTGCAATTGGCTTTCAAAATCTTACAGTCAGGAGGTTTAGCAAAACCCAAAGGGACATGATTTCTGAGCTGGAAGAACCCTCTTCTTACTGCAAGATCTAAGGGAACTTCCAGCAACAACAGACAAAGCAAACCTAAGGCTGAGCAAGAGAGGGTGAGGGTGTGACCAAAAAAGCCAACATAAATCTCTAAGGATGGATGACATTGGATGTGGGATAGACACATGTAGCTTCTCTCATGTTACTGAACATGATCTGAATTCTTCATTTTTCTTCTCTAAAACAAACTGTGTGGGCTTCAGAAATTAAGTTGCAACCTGGTTTCCTGCTTAAAAAGTAAACTGGGTCACTGGTGAGAGGAGACAGGGATACCCGAAAAAAGAGTAAGGCTATGCTACTGGTGAACTACAGGTGGAAAAGTTGTGGGAAGATAAAAGTGTATCCAGTGAGGCATCTGCACCCTAACAGCAAGTTTGCTCGGCATAGCCTGGTCACCGTTCAGGCTTTCTGCTTAAAAGAAGCTGGTAAGGCCTACAGTGTGCAGGCAACCTCAACAGCCTTTGAGCATCTAAACGTGACAGCTCAACTGTATCTGTGAATTACAGAATAAAATATCCAGAAGGCTTGGGTGGGAGGGATCTGCTGTGAATGAATCGGAAGAGATCAATGAAATGTGATGAAACGATTTCATGTACTCAGAATGCATCTATTTTCATTTTGGTTTATTCCTGGCATGTTTTGGTAGAAAGTGACACATAAAATTTTAATTTTCACTTAAAATAAAATACAAACCTAAAAATCAATGTGGTGTATTGACAGCATGCAGAGTCAGTCTTATGCCTGACAGTGTAAGTTGTTTCACCAAGAGTGAACTGCTTTATAGACAAAACCAACTTTGTGTGCATTATCAAGGAATTGCAGTAGTTCATTCTAGACCCAGGAATTACATATCCCAGATATTCCAGGTCACTAGGCCTTTGGTTTTAAAATTTATTCAGCTCAGGCATGTTATTACTTCATAAAAATGCAGCACCCCTAAGCTATTGATATTTATGTAGGCTAGTTATCCTACTAAAAAAAAATAATTGCGCTCTTACTTACTCACAGAGACTGTACGTACCTGTTCTCACCCAGGAAGATTTCATCAACTGAGACACATTAAGCTTAGGATAATGAAAGGCTGAGGGAAAAACAGAATGGAGGAAAAACATCCGTAAGAACAGTATTCTCAACAACATACACAAAAATGAAGCCACTTCATAATTTATACTGTCAGTAAGCATCTTATTTACACAGATGTATTACTACTCCTGAGGCTACGCAGACACAAGGGTAAGGAAAGTGCTCCGAACATACACTCCCCAGTTCGTCTCTGAACAAAAAGAAGCTAACTGAAGCAGTCAGTTTTATTACCTGAAAGATTTCAAGCTGCTGTACCGAGGTCATTGCTCCCAGAAACTTGAAAGCTCACTGTCTGAATTGTGGCTCTTACTGAGCTAGCTGCAGGATCAGACTTTTGCTCAAAGGGCAATGAGGCAACTCATGAGTGTCTCAGAATGAAAACAAGACCTTCTCTGAAGCAGAAACTACACGGAAACACTAAATGTAAAGCAGCAAACTAAATATATCTGATTTGTGTTCCAGACTTGTGCAGGGGGAAACATTTAAAAAACACCACCTTTATTTTTTTTTTTTTTTTTTTTTTTTTTTTTTTTTTTACAAAAATCACAAATAAATGCATGTAGAAGCATTGCTGTAGACAAATCTCATGGCTTTTGCGTTTGGCTTGGTGTCTCCGAGCTTTCTTAATTTCTCAGTTCTTCCAAAAAACCTCTGCTCCAGAATGAAATCCTTGCCTCAGTGAAGTAAATAAAGTCTAATTCCACTGACTTCAGTAGGGATAAGATTTTTCCCAAGGTTTCCACTGGAGAGCAGTAAAGACATGTTGGGAAACAAGTGAAGATGGGGGCTGGGCCAACTGTTTCCTCAAGGGAAGTCTTAAGCTTCACTATGGCAGTAAGAAAAAGGAATGGTCTTAACTTTCTCAAAATATTTAATCCAGATGCAGTTTGCTAAGCATTATACAAAGGTTAATTTTTAAATCATTTCATGGATAGGAAGAATGCAGCACATAACAATTAAATGACCTGGTCCATGCTAGATCAATTTAGAGTAAAGATGTCCTGTCTTCAGTTGTAGAACAGCTTGCCACTATTGCATGTTTCAGAGAAACAGAAAATTACCATTTTTCTAATTTAATTATGCAATAATTTGTAGAGTAGCTGACCTCTGTCAGTGTACCTAAAAACTGATTCTTTTGCCCCTTAAAAAACTTACGAATTTTTTGTTAAGACAAGAGCAAAAGAATCACTAGTTACATTATACCTTTTATTTTCATAAATTTATGAACAGTCCTATGGAACAAAAAAATGAAAATTTGGTTATTCCACCTTTATTTCAATAATAGCACCACTAGCTTCCAGAGAACCACCTGGGAGGTACTTTGTGACTTACTATTCAGAAGGGTATCAGAATATGGTCCTTTATTCTGAACAGGAAATATCAGCCCCCTATACACTGACCAGGATGCATCAAATTTCCAAAACTCACAGACACACAAAAACCACCTCACAGTCCACTTAAACACACACATTTATTTTTGGCATCCTGCTACACGATTCTTCTGATTGTAGCTTTTAGGTTAGAGTTCTATTTACTCTAGTCATGCCATTGTTTACTTCAATTTAGAAACAGAACCTGAACAAAAAAGCATAAACTAAACTGCATCTGTTGTTTTTCCCAAGCATGGAAAGAGCAAGATAAGAAAATCAAAAACCTTCCAATGGCCATAAAGCTTTGAACTGCTAACAGTTGTGAGTTGTTTCTTCTTTTAAACCAAAATCATGTTTTGCCTCAATACTTAATGTGCTCTTCACACTTTTTCTAATTAGTACTTGAAAATGATTTAATTCATGCAAATTGCTGGATGACTATTCACTTAAACTTTTCACGGAATTAATGAAATTTAAAAATAGAACAACTTGAGCAGAAAATCTTGAAATTGAAAAGGAAGATGTGTCGTGATCATTGGCAACTAAGGCTGGGTTCTAAAACCTGACGAAGAATGCATGAAATGATGGACACTTCTGCAACTGAGACCAGGCTCAGAAGTCAGGAAATCCAGGCTCCAACTCTTATTCCATAGGTCACTCAAGTATCTCACCAACACACATATGGTCAGATCCTGAGCTTAGCTGGAGTCTCAGCACTGCAGCAAGATTGTATTTGCAAGATTCCTAATGCCCCCTGGAACTAAGGATTAAAACCAGCACAGATTGATTGTTATTCTGAGGGGCAAGTTGGATAGACAAAATGCAATTATTAGTTAGATTGCGGCTGGTCTGCTAATGACCATAGATGCATTAATGAAGTAGATGCTACCATCATTAGAAGATTCCAACACGCAGCCCTGAAGCACTATACTGCGTAATGGCATTGATTCAATGCTGACCAAAAAGGCAAAGGGTCATCTAGTCACCCAGAAACCTCTTGACAGCCGTCTGAAGCACACCACCCGGGCAACTTGGCCTTTGCCAGATGCTCCAACAAGGATCTCTCTGACCCTCTCATACAGAGAAGTGTGGGACCATGCAGGATAGAACTGGTGCCATATTGATCATTCTTATTTGTGATAAATAGAGGAATAGTAATAGAAAGCATGGAGAGAATGCAGTATTTGGAATGAGAAGGCATCAACTGAAAAATAAGATTCCATGTAAATATTGGTATGTGGACAATAGTAACACACTGTATCTGTTAAAAAAGTCTGATCCAAAATCCACCTACAAAAAAATTGCCAAATATTTCTGCAGTCTTTGGACTGTATCATACGATTTTATATTATCCTATTGACCTTGCAACATCTCCAAGATATCTGAAATAGATGTCACCCATCGAAGTACTACTTATGGTACTGAAAAAATAGCAAGTCCCAAGGCAACTCTTTCTATTTGAAGTCATAATAAAACCAAAGAGATTTATTCGGGGTAAGTTCATGAAGGCCAATATTCCTCATCTAGTCCACAGCTAGCCTTTGCCTGTCCTGAGAGAAATCTTCCAGCCATAAAGAGATACCAAATATATGCTTTCCTAATGTTTTTAATGAACTAGCACACAAAAACCGTGACTAGACTTGGTTTTCTTTCTGTTGACATGTAGTTCATGACCATCTAACCAGTTTACAATCTAAAATGTGAGATGTAAGGTGGACACCACAAGATAAGCATGCAGGAAGGTGTAAACTGAACATTTGAATATAAGCATGTTGCTGAAGTCACTTACAGGACTGTGGGGGAAAAGAAAAAAGTCTGGAAGTTTCGAGGTTTGGCCACTCCAACAGCCCTAATCCTACACAGAACAGTCCATTCTGTCAAACTAACAACTGTCACTAGTGACTCGGACTCTAAATGAGTGGAAAAAAGCTGACAAAAATTTCCTGTTGTTAATGATGTACTGCACAAGGACAACCCACACAGTTAGAAGTATAAACAGTACATATTAGTTATGTGAAAAAAACAGTGAAAGGAGTGTGTGTGAAAGGCAATGTGAAGTGAACAGGAGGCAGGTAGCAAATTACATTCCTTCAAACAAAGGTCTCACTTCACTTAACAATGTTGAGATACAGTGATATTACACAAGTAGCTTTTCCTTAGAATGAATCAACATGAACCTCCTGACAGCTCAGCTCACCTACAAATCAGTTCTTTTTCTTCAGATGCAGACTATAAAACTTACAAAATCATATACAGAGCCCTCAGGGGGCTGGGGGAAGTCACCACCAAGAGCATTAACTGTTACCATGCCTGATAACTAAAGTACAAATGGCATAGAACAGCATGGCAAGGAACATTTCATATTTGCATATAAACAATTTACATATAAACAACAACATATGTAAATTGATTTTATGTAAATATTTAAATATCCAAAATTCACATTGAAAAGCAAATTAATCTGCACAGACCAAAGCAGCTACCTATTTAAGGAAGATCTTGACAACACCTTCCCTGCTCTGACTCCTCTGTAGACCAAGGGAGAGCACGAAAGCAGAGAGTTCAGGGCCTAGGAAACAAAAACATTTAGGCAACTTCCTGCCAAAGTAGCTTTGAGGATCTGCCTGTTGGTCATCCTCGACAGACTGCTGAATAAGATGTCTCAAGAAGGATCTGCCCAATGCTGCTGAGCCTTTGGATGTGATTTCTGGCTCTGAACACTGAAGATCTAAAATCCTTTGGCTCAAAATACAGTCACAGCAACAGTGCAAAAAAACTGTAGAAACAGCTAAAAATAACTGAGTGTAGTTGCCTCGCTTATAAAAGTGTATGAACTACATTCATTATTGTGCTGACAGACAGACCCATAGCTCTAACAAGCTGAGAAACTGTGTTCCCACTTTGCTGACTCATCAAATGGCACTATGTCTGGTGTTCCAAAACAGTGACTACAAATGTGCCGAAGCACTACCGAGACCAAACTAGACAAGTTCAAGTAAAAATGCAGTGGGCTCAATCTACAGTATACATGAGTTCCTCTAGCAACAAGCAAGTCAAATGCTGAAACGATGCTCCTTGATTTAGGGCACCATATCCACCAAATCCTCATGTTTTCTACATTGTGAACTCTGGGAAGATCTCATCATTCCTAAAAATTCCAAATTACTGAACTGAAATTTAATATATTTATTTTATTACATGCATTTTATTTATTTTAATACAACATTAAATGCTTTGAAAATTCAGTCCAGACAAATTTGAAGGTCGTCTTCAAAATTTCTCTATCAAACGAACTAAGAGACACCACCACCACCAAACTCTAAGATCTCTGAGGCAAGTGCTATGCTCCGTTGGCAACATTCATTCAATAAACTATGGCAGCAGTTAGGTGGGCTCATTGAAGGCAAGGGTGTGTACATAGCTTGTTCAGCTGCCATCATTCCTGCTACTGGGGATGTGCACCAAAGAAATAGCATTTTTCAAGAGCTCCAAACAGGCGAATCTGGGAATGAAGTGTGTATCATGATGGACTTAGTCACCACTGATGAGTAACTCTGCCTTCCTACACTAAGGGTCTGCTTGAGGATTTGAGGTTCGGTATTGTTTGGGAGATTTGGTGGATTTGAGGGGAGGAAGAATAATTGCGTGTTTGAAGTCTGGAGGCCTGTGCTGGAATTTGCAGGAATGAAATTACCACGTTGTTGGCATACTTGTTTAAAATCGCCAGCAGGAATAAAGAAGCATTCCCAAAGCTTCAGAAACAAAGTTATAGAAATAACTCACCCACAGGCTTGGACATGCCACTGTACTAACAGAGGCTAAATTTGCCAGGTCACAACAGCCAACATCTACATCACTTCACTGCAAATCCTCAGAGCAGTCAGGAAAGGAGGAGAAATCAGAATGGGACCTTTTTCCAAAGGCATTGCCTGACCTCTTCACTCATTCTACTTTGCACAGCTTTCTCATTAATGTGTGAACTACCAGAGAGCTCCACTGGCATTGGCCAGGAATCAGCCCCACTGGCCAGGCACTATAAGCATGCAGGTAACACAGGGAGAGCTCCTGCTATGAGCCCTAAAGAAATTGCCTCCAAATTTCCTAAGTACATCAGGAAAGAAAAATAAGGAGAACAGTGTACAGGCATGTTTAATAGGGATGCTTTTCCCCTATGACCAGCCTGTCTTTCAGGATCCATCGTCCTTGGTAGAAATTCTGTTATCGTTTAATTGCACTGTAGCTCCATCGCACAATCCAGAAGATGGACTCTCAGCAAGGGACAACCTGCAAATTCATTACAAATATCACTCCAGAATATGTGGACAAAACTAAAAACTGTAGGACCCAATGTGTGTACATTACAGGGAAAAAAAAAAAAAAAAGCCCCATGACACTGAAAATAACACCCGAGAGACCAAAAGTAATAAACTCTAGGGTAAAGATGCAGAAGAGATGATGCAGAGTAAAGAGAAATGTCTTTCAAGCAATCAAGGCAAGAGTAACATTTAATTTGAATTCAGTGAGAGAAAAAGACCACAGCCCACAATCTGAGAAATTCTGTGGCCTCACAAGGAACAAAAGAAATGATAGTCATCTACGGACGAGGATTCTCAAGTCTTTTGGTCCCAGCTCAATTAAATACAGCTACCACTGCACAGGTACAGTCTGTAGGAGACCGACAGAGAGCAGAAATGTTTAAAGGAAATGAGACAACAACCTGCTACATTTTTTAATTGATTATGGGAGCAGAGGGTTCAAAATGCTGAAAAAGGAAACTGAAAAGTTTCAAAAAATTAGTATGTTTACGCTACTTCTAGTCACTAGGAAAGTATGCTGTGCAGTCATCTTATATAAAGGTGCTATAGAGAACAACTTCTTGTGTTGACAAACACTCTCTTACATTATCTTTGTTGATATACTACTGTACAGCTGCATAATGAACAGTAGCTGCCATTAGGCCTGACTTTCCACTAGTCATTAACTGTATAGAGAGAATCACCATGTCAAGTGCTATGCACCTATACAGCTCACAAAAATAACCCTGATAATTAAAAATCCACATTGGAAAGCACAGTGACATGGGAGAAACGGGGAATTAATGGACTGGGTTAACAGTAACACCTGCCACCAGGAAAGGCAAGTACTGTTCTCTCATGGTCTTGCTTACGTTCATGAGTCATTCCTGTCATGAACAATCCATTAGTGTATGAGGTTAATTGTTGAGTTTAGAAACTTGGCTTATTTATGAGACTGAGGACATCTGAAAAATCTAACCAAACAAAAGTTGCCAAGGCTGAGTGTCAAGAAAACTCTGCTATGCAAGCAGTTCCCATTAATCTAAGTTTAGGATGGCCATGGACTGGAAAAAATGATTTGCAGTGCAAGTTGTACATAAGAAGTGAGAGATATGCTTAAAAGGTAATACCTTAGAAGATAATAGACTACTCAAAAAAGCACTGCTGCTGACTAACAGATAACCCAGACAGACTATATGGGCAAATATAAGCTTATGTTGCCAGCGTCCCAGGCTTTCTAGAAGTCAGAGCCACAGTTAAGTGGCAAAGCCCAAGGTAGTAAACCCTGCTGAGAAGCAGCAAAGGCCCCTGTAGACATAACCACAGAGACACACCTTGGATTGCGCTTCACAGCAATATTGATCAAAGTGACTTTTTTTTTTTTTTTTAATCTGGACTAAGACCAATGGACTAAGGAAGCCAGGTCAAGCACAACTGGCCCAGTGCAAAAGGAAAGGATGATGACAAAAGCAACAAGTTGCTGTAACACTGATATGCAGTATGTGAGCAGAGAGGGGCATGGATTTGCTCTGTAGAATTCATGCTACAAGTTAGGTACTTGAAGCTGCATTATCACTTATGCACAAAATCACTTTAAAATTGTAGAGAGGAAAAAATACTAAAAGAAGCAAGTACTCACGTTCAGCAATTTGCTGCACAGGAAAGCCCAGATAGAAGCTGAATTCCACTACGGACAAGTTTCTTAGCTGCTCACTGACTTCGGACCCATTTAGAAAACCGTATCTATCTCGGATGGCAAAAACAATGCTCACTGGGCCTTGCCGAAATGCTACCCCAGGCCTGCTCAGAGTTATATTCAGTATCTGAAAAGACAAGATTGAAGCAGGGTCAGCAAAATCAAATCACTGGTATTTCCATTCTTTCCTTGACAGAATTTTTTTTCCTAATATGAAGGGGGGGCAGTTCACATCAAAACAGAGGAACATCTATTCCAGATTGATTCATCCTGCTGAGTCTCAGAAGAGGCAAAGTTACATGTGAATTCCTCTTCTAAGAGTTATCCTTCAAGGTCAATCATAATCCAGAATGATCTGAAAGCTACAGTCCAGAAAACGATGAAAAAAACCACCTAGAGAGACAGTCAGCAAAATAAATCTACCAATAAAGAAACCTTAGATGAATACCAAACTGCGTGGAACAGACAGGATGAGACCATGGTAAAGAAACATTCTGAAAATGGATGTTCTCTTGGTCAAAATCTCCTGCACCATGCACACCCAGACCCTACCACTGGTTAGAAGCCTTATTTTGGCACCAGTGTACACAGCAGCTGTGTTCATGTAGACAAACCTCTTCCAGACAGTAAGGAAGTATTTAAAATAAAAGTTTGCTAAGCTGATAGTCCAAGAAATTGTTTTGCGTGTTCTGCCTTCAGGCTATCCAGTCACATTATGCCATTCAGTTGTACAGTTCTGAGCACTTTACTATATGCACTATATAGTACTTTAGGTACTATAAAGTTTATGCCATTTTTCCTGCTATGATTTTATTTTAGAGTACCACAGATGAGCATTTATGGTGTCAGTTAAATAATACGGTAAAATTTTTACTAATTTTGGTGTTAAAACAAAGCTAGTTTAAATATAAGAATTCAGACAGAAGAGGGAGTTGGTCTCATTAAGTTGAACTACTGACTTTCCAGGGAGTTTTAAGCTCTGCTATGTGATTCAGTACCCAGCACATATGCAATACATTTCATATGTGAAGTTCCAGTAGCAGCTGCCATGGACACCATATACTGCTGTAAGTATTTCTAGACCTCAGAAGCAACTAGCACGTTTGCTCACATAATGGCAGAGTGCATGTAACTCCTATATTCCCTAATGGGATCCTCTGAGTGGCAATGAGACCTGAAAGTTGTCTTCCAACAAAAACATTCTAACCACACTCTATAATAGTAAAATCTGATGGGAATGACTTTGATAAGGGTTGGGGCAGCCTTTATATGAAAAAGTATAAACTCTACTATATTCAATAATGCTTTTGGATATAAACCATCATCCTGGATCATTTTTTCAAAAAGCTTGAAACCAGAGGGATATGTGGTGCCATATTTTGTAGGGGGAAAAAGTCCTGACTTCATGACAAAGCTTCGTAGTTCTACATGATCTAGATGGCAAGGGGTAGCCAGTGAACACCTAACTCATTTTACTGGCTGGCTGAATCACAGGCCAAACAAAGGTGAGGAGAAAAAGGGACAGACAAACCATGCTAATCTTCTTACCTGCACAGTGAAGTTGTAGAACTCCTGGTGTTTGCTCACTTCCATGAACGCCATTGTCAGCCCTTTCTCAATGCGCCGGCTAAAGTTGCAGAACCCAACATCCACATTCCGAGGCACAAACTGAAGCACTGAAGGCAAAGCGTACACATTACTCCTACAGACAAGTACTTCCACGAGAGAGAACAAAACGAGCAAGAGAATCCACAGGGCTATCACTTTTTCATGGAATTGAGGATATATTCAGTGAAACATTGGATAAAAATACAGTAGGAACACATTTTATGTTGGTGCAGTAAATTCTCTACTCATTAATGTCTGTTGCAGCAGTAACTAGGTTCCCGAAAGATAGTAGTGACAAATTACCCACTGTTTCCTCTTGCATACTGAAAGACCTTTACTACGTATCTGTGGCTAATTTTACAGGACTTGAACACTGAATCAGTCACATTGAAATCCTTAGTACCTAACAGATCCATGAAAATCTTAAGGAAAAAACCAACAAATCTCTTTTTCTTGTAGACTGAAACATAGTATTCAGCTTGTCTAAAAGACCACATATTGAGTCCATTAATACACATTAGTATCAGTCTAACACTTTCAAAACACTTAATTAGAAAACAATCTTTTAAATCTAGATACGTATACCTTAAAGTCTTTCACAGGAGACAGTGAGCACAGGAGAGAAAGAGCAAGCATAGACGAAAGTGAGCAGGCACACACCCCTTAACTGCATGCACATCTGTGGATTTCCTGATATAGTCCTACCCCAAGAAATGCTATGATTAGGTTACAAACCCTAATACCAATGTTATACAAGGTTCAAGAACAGAAAATTTGTCTACTATCTATATAACCACATTAAGCAGTGGAAAAGACATCACACCTGCACAATTAAAGAAGTGATGTCTTACCATACAGTTACTAACAGAGCAGAAACAATACATGAAACATACCTGAACAAAAGGACCTATGTTTGACATTCATTAACTCTCTGTCACTACCTCATTACGCAGTCAACCAACCAGGCAGGTGGTTTTGTTATGCAAATAGTGCCTGAAGAAGATTTTAAATGATACCACTGACTCTCAAAATCTATTACATGGGTAATATTTTACTTTAGATTATTAGTAGTCATGGACTTCACACAAACTGCTGCCACACAACAGCCACGGAAAGCTGAATACTACATTAGCAATCCTTTTGCTCACATTATACCTGAGCAAACAATCCTCCTGTTCATCAATTTCCCTACATTATGAGAATTCTAAAAAGTAGCATTTAAGGCAAACATAATTTGAAACTTGACTCAAGCATTATAAAGTAGCTGCAGTGTGATTTTAGGAGTAAATGTTTCACGGAAATTTTTTTCTCTTCTCACCTTCTGAAGCAAGAAAAAGAGCATACCAATTTTGCAATGTGCCAAATTTTTTTTCCTGAAAAAATCATGAAATTATGGGGTTAACTGTTTACAATTTATCATCTCTCAACCACAGATCCAGCAAGTATTTCACTAACAATCAAGAATTAAGATTCACAGCAGTAGAATACAGGGTTTTGACTCGACCTTGCATACTTAATCACAAGTGAACAAGTGTGAATCAATATGAAGCTACATCTCCTCCTCTTCACGTCAGGAAGAACTCACCTGTCTGAACTTGGAATCTGTTATCTGGCACAGTGAAAGAAGGATGCAGTGAGAGGATCATGGGGGCCTCACCACGAAGAAGACTGCTGTTCACAAGAACATTTATCACAGCTACTGCCGTGTAAACAAAAGGACCTGATGTCACCAAGAAAGTAAATTTGGGGGAAATTTTATAAACCTACAACAAAAGAAAAAGAATTTTTTTAAAAAAAAAAATCTTCAGTGTGAAATTTGGCAACACTTTAGACCTACATAGTCTCACACATTTCAAAGCCACATCATCAAGAGGTAGGAAAATGCAATCTTTACTTTTCAAAGCGAGAGCAGAAGCACAAACACTCTGATAGTGCTGTGCCTTGCAGCCTCTGCTCCAGTGCATCAGAGAGGCAACTCCCCTCTCTAGTAGGTGCACCGACTAGAATCTCTTCAGTACAACACACAATCTCAACACTTCTTGATTTATCACATCCCAGCACAGTAGCACTCCCCCTCGCCTGCATTCCCCTGGAGTACATAAGAGTTCCCATACAAAATTGCTGTTTACTTACTGAACCGCTTGCATAGCTTCGGCATTTCAGTCATATACTGCATAGTGAATACATTCTATAACATTCATATGTGATATGCAAGAAGCAAAATATACATAACCTGTGTTTTACGGATATAATTTTCACACTCAAGAACACCTTCTTCCAGAGAACATTTCTCCCTATCTGCTTATTTCAGCACAGTTACCACAATTCCAATTTTCCTCTTCCAAATCACCTCCTGACTTTGAGTCTTCTTAAAAACCCTGATGAGCCTTAGTCATCATGTAAAAGAAATGAGACTGTAAGTTAAATATAAACCCAGGTGAATGTTTCCATGCAGACACTCTTATCCACCATTTCTCTGTCACCTAAGTAAAAACAAACTGAAGGCTTTTATTTATTTAAACATATTGCAGTGTCTTCTGTCCTTCAGAGAAACTCTCTCAATATCAAGGACACCTGTTTCCCCAGTATTTTTTTTTCCTCTTTGGTTTATTCCCCCAGTTTGCTTTATTTGCCTAAGGCACTCACACTAAAATATCTTGAGGTGTCCAACACGATGGCCTCGCAAATAAATAAATAATCTAAACCAGAGACCCAAAGGTTCTGATAAATGTGCACCTCTTAAATGAAGAGATGCTAGCACCTTGCAGGCTTTGCGCTGGTGAAAGGATATGTTAGATGTCCTCAACTTCAGGATCAGCCTTATAGAAAAGCACAGTGCTACTTAAATTGTGACCCACATGTTCCTTACTTGTATTTCTGCAACAGTGTAAAGTGATGGCAATTGCTGCTAAGATGAGACAGCAAGCAGTTCTTTCCTGTCCCCTAAAAAACATGCATTTCAAAGAGACCAGCTTCACCAGAAGAAACTACCTCAGTAGCAGAAGGAAATAAAAAAAAATAATCTATGCTGCTCATTATTCCTTTCTTCCTCCTTAGTCCACAAATATATGCAGTATCCAGCTTTTATTTTAAATGGATTTAGACCCATAGAACTCAAATTCATTTGATATAAATAATATGCACCGCTCTTTTCAGTTCCTCTTATCTGAAATGTTATCCTTTTATCTCAGGATGAAATGATCTCTGCAGCTTCAGTTTGTCAAATGGAAACAGCAGTTATAATGGGTAAGACATGCCAAAAGAAAGTTGCCCGTTACTTGCAAAGGAGACTAGTTAAAAGGCAAGAAAAAGAGGAATTAGAATTACAAATCTCAGTGACAATTTGCTGGTGATTTCTAAAGCAATATATGCTGAGGAAGAGAGGCCTAGTGTAGCCAGCATACACTTATGCATTAGAGTTAGGTATTTCAGACAAGAAAGCAAGCATCTGATAACTAACTCAGCTGTCTCCATCTCTGACCTGTTGCAGTGCACCACAGATGCAATGAAAGCAGCCTACCCTGAGCACTCCCCTGGAATTTTGCATCGACTTTTTCATCTTAACAGCTAACACTGTTTCCCTTTTGGGCTTCACTGCAGCAGAAGAGAGACAGCAACTCCAGAAGAATGGAAATTTGAAAAAAAACTTTGAAGTGTAATTTTGAAGTAGGTAGATTAGAAACACTACAGGTCAAAACAATAGCTAGCTCTGCTTGAGATATTGCAGGGGTGTCTAGAGTTAGCTCTCTACAACCTAATTCAGACGACAGAAATAATATAGCCATGCCAGCATGATGCTGTCTACAAGCTAATTCACGGAAGAGTTTGCAAAGTTGTCTAGGACAGATGAGCACAACTCATGACTCTTGGTTCATGAATGAGAATAGCTCCTCTTGGCACAGCTCTAACAGTTCACGATCCCAGCCGTCCATCCAACCCTCTACTGCCAGGACAGTTGGATGCTAACAAATTAGCTAGCTGAACCACCACATTTTAGAACGCCACCTATTAAAGTAAACAAGCACAAGTTTCTTATATTAAACAAGTACAAATTTCTTATCTTAACACTTTGGGCCAGAAAGTCAGAGAAGCACGCAAAACTCCATGTGCACTTTGGAGCCTTTCCCACAGCAAAAGCAGAAACCTTCAGTAGGAGCAGAGAACCTTTCCACCACCTCAAGTTAAGCTATCCCTTCTCCAGAGTGCAACAGCTAATCCAACTCTGCTGTCTCCAGGACACAACCTATCTCATTCAGAGCTACCCTCACAAGAGAGAGCGCTTCTAGTACAGAAAGTTTTCAAGCCTCGATTTACTAAAGGCTAGAAGAGCATTTGGGGAAAACATCACTGTATGCTTACTCTGTCCCTTATGATATTCCCTAAGCGTTTGCTATTGATTATTGTCCGCTAAAATATTTGATTAGATGCACCTTTGCTACAGTCTAATCCATGCCTACACTCCACTGTATTATGCTGTGTAAACATCTGGCAGAAAGCATAAACAACCGATTTCCTCACCACCACCTTATTAAGCATCCTGTAAAGAGCCTGCAGAGAGCGTTTAACTTCCTGAAGATGGGCTACAAAGGCTCACAGGCCTTAAAAATGAAACAAAGCTTCTGCTTCTATGCATGTTAGGATCCTAAGGCAACAATTCTCTCACTGTTTTTACACACCTAAACGGTACCAGCCAGAATTTCAGCAGCAGCGAGCAGCGATGAAGCCAGCACAAGTCCACAAGGTGGCATCCCTGAAAGAAGTATTTTAACTGCCTGACAGCGAACTGACCTCCTTCCTTTGAAGGCAGAGGTTTACTAATCTTGGATTATAGAAACGGATAGGCTAAGGACAGGCCCCAAACCCCACATTAAATACAGCAACAAAGTGGCTGAGGTATACATTATACTGCGTGATAAAATTTCCAAGCACAAATGAGGCTGGCGAAAAGCTTATTCCTGTTGGCATGAACTTAATGGCACCAGGGGTCCTGGCAGCGAGTCACTGCCAACACTATTTTATTTCACACCCCAGTGCAACAAAGCTAAGTCAAGGGAACATTGTATAATAGATCTCACCCAAGTGTCACAAGGTTTACATTAGAGAAAGTTGACAAAAATAGCTCTTATTCAAACAATAGGGTCTTATTCTTTTACAGATGCAATACATTGAGACCAACTGGAAAGAACTTTAAAATTTTAGGTTATTCTTACTTTGCTGTAAGGACTTTTGCTAGGAAAAAATTGACAAAAGTTTTTTTCATTAGGCAGGATTCAAGCCTGCCTCCTTTTTTTTTTTTTCCACTTCAATAACTCAGAATGTTTGAAATAATAAAGAAGCAGAGACCAAACTTTCAACTGAAAAAGTTGGAAAAAAAAGTGGTTTAATTCTCCTTTCAGTGTTAAACTTGGTTTGTACTTAAAGTGAGCAGCAGTTATATCCATCGTTGCCATGGATTTTATTTTTAAAGCATACATTATTACTGCGTTAAATTTAACAAGACTGTCTCCTGATTTACTGTGCATTACATCACAGCAAGGGAACAACATCTGTGAGCTGTAATAGGAGACACAGTAAAAAAGCAGCTTAGAGAAGTACACTGCTTTACCATAACTTGCAAATGTACACACGGTTCCTGGGTACTCTTGACTAACAAAAGTCAGGTCTGTTTGATTAATTAAGTTTAGCAATATAACGAATTCTGTTTCAAATTTTGCATTACATCACCACTAAACATGCCGATACTATAGACAGCTCTTTATTTAAAATAACAGTTTTGTTAGTACTTCACCGTTAGAGGTGAAGACATTTGCTAGTGATTATTTTTAGTGCAAAACCCATACCCAAGGCATCACAAAGAGAACACATATGATAGCAGCATTCTAGCATAAAATAAGCATAACTGATTCCACAGAGATGTTTTCTTCTTTTGATAAAAAATAATTTGCAAAGAATGAAGCTGGACTAACTGCATTATCTATAAAAACAGTTGTTTGAGTAGCCTTGGGGCCAAAATATCCTATTGAGAGCTTTACAAGGCAATAGTGGGCATGAAAGGAAGGAATTTAAAGGGCAAAAATATAAAGCAGCAAGATATCAAACGTTGGCTCCAATCAACCTTCAAATACTCAGCAACAGATTTTGTCTTACTGCTGTTACTATTAAGAGGGTAAGCACTTCCATATTATTGAGGCGTGTAAGGTCATTGAAAATTAGTGTAGTTCTATCATCATGAACTTTTGACTTCTATTTGACTATGCCACTTTGCACAATCTGAAGGTATAATTCTCAAACCAGAAGAAAAATCTCTTATTTACAAAAAACCCCTAAAAAGCTTATAGGCAGGTATTGCTAAAAGGACCTAAACTAAACATAATTTATAGTGGCAGCTCACTGTGGCTGAAGTTTGGCAGAAATTCGTAACACTCCTATCTTGACTGGGTAGTAAAGAGGTATATTCTCAAACATCAGACAGGAGTTGGTTAATTACTGAGTGCAGTGATTATGGCAGGAGCTGTCAAAACACTGTTTCCCCACACAGATCAGCAAGCAGGCGTTAGAGGCACCAAGGGATTCTGTGCATGAAGAAACTCAAGTTATGTTCAAAATTCAAACTGCTACTTGAGTAAACGTCATAATGAAAATGAGATCAGACTCAAAAAAGTAAGATAATGTGGTGCTGAGCTATCACAACTGGATGAACGCAGACATGAAACATTGCAAGTGCAGCTGAACCTGCACCTACACCAGTAATACCATTAAAACATTTCATTTTGTACCCAGTGTTGAAGTATCTGATTATACTACAAAGGTACCCCCAAACTACCTCTACAGTCTTTTCCTCTCAGACAGAGGGTTTGAGACAGAGGGAGGGAATATAGCCTTTAAACCTCATCTCAACCAGGCACTCACTTTGAGGTTAGGAAACAACACTGAAATATTGTTCAAAGATGATTCCTTGAACATCAAAGCAGAGGAAGCTTTCAAAAAAAACCAAGAGCGCAGCAATTCCTAGCCCTGTGAGTGGGGGAAGAACAGGAGTCACACCTATTTAAAGGCTCAAAAATAACATCTTACCATCGCACACCTGACTTTTTCCCTGCCTTTTTCATCTGCCAAATCCTGCATTTTGGATTCCACCACTTCCCCTGCAAGTGTTGACGGCCTCACTTAGAACATAAAATAGCACAAGGCTGTGCAGAAGGTTTTGTTTTGTCTAAGGTGCTAAGTATATAATCAGCTAGCAGAAAAAACAAAACTTTTTAACAAGCATTTCAAAGGGTAAAAGCTTTTCAATTCAGTTTCAATTCACCAACCAAAGGAGGTGAGCAGTAGAGGCTGGGCACTGCGTGCTCACCTCTGGCAAAATCAAGAAACGTCTGTCCTAGAAAATGATGACATTCTAAAAGTAAAAAAACTGATGTCATATTCATGTTGAAAAAAACCAAAACAAAACACATGACTAACATTTAAGTTAGAATAAACCTCTCTGATATAGTACCACATGGGTTGTTTTTAAATCACCATTTTAGCCTGTGAACTAAAACCACTATTGTATTATATTGATCAAAGAGTACTTGTACACACTTCATACCACTTACCTCTAGCTCTACTGATCGCTTGAACTGAACTCTGAGCACTTCTCTGATGGATTCACTGACATTTTGTAGAACAGCTCTTCGGGCCAGTGCTGGAAATTAATGTCAGTCAGTAAAAACATTTTAGCTTCATCTCCTGGGCTTTGGTGCAAAGCTGCATTTTCAATTGTGCAATGCATGAAAAAGCAGGCAATGAGATCAACTGCATCAAATGGATAAGATGATGGACAAGGAGACAGGTAAAGGTGTGACTGTATCCTAAAAAGTGACTGTACATACAGTTTAAGGAACTCCAGGTTTACTTTCTCTCTCTTGTTTTGTTTTTCCATAGCGAATGTCTTTAGCATTCTAGTAAAAGAATCTTCTAAAGAGCCCCTGAGGCATTCAGATTGGATCTGAAAGTCGCAGCACATTCAGTCTGACCTGTGCACAACGAGCCTGCTGTCGTAACGCAGTTAAAGTTTTGTAGGCAACGCATGGAATGCAGATGAGGTCAGAAAAAAGGCAAAGAAAATATGCATCTACTTTTCTCTTAAATAAAAAGTAAACAAACTTGACATTGATTACTGAAAAGGATATCCACCGTGTAAGAAACTGCTTTAAAAACCCCGCATCCTTATGGATGTCATGTCTGTTACAGTCACACTCAAGCCTGTGACTATGGTCAAGGAAACAACTCAGAAGTGTCATGTTGTCATCCTGCATTTACTTTCCACCAGTAACTTGCCTACAAAACTACTCAAATCACAGGTTAAAAAAAAAAAAAAAAAAAAAAAAAAAAAAAATCTTTCTCATCACTAGCATAGACATCTCACCTTCGTATCTGGAGGATGAGATTATGCTCATTCTGCTTTACATATGACAAGTAAATCTTAAGGGCAAAATGCATTGCTTACCACAGAACATGCAGCACTTCTGCAGCTGCCCTGGATTAGTTCGCTGGTATTGTTTTGTTAACAAGCTAGGAAGAGGTAGGAAAACACCAAAAAAGCAAACACAGATGCTGAGACAATTAATTTTGAAACACACTAACGTCACTTTTTCTGGTTACAAACACACCAAATCCAATTGAAGTAAGTATGGGAGGAGGGAAAATATAAACATAAACTAGTACGGTAAAATTATAAAAATGGTAAGGAAACCCAAACATTTTTTAAACCAACTCTTCTCTTTCATATTACAACATTACCTCATGTGCAGGTTTTTTTTACAAACAGCAGCAACAACTGAAAGGAGAAACTTACTCAGTCAGAACATTTAATAGTTTGGCAGAACAGTACCATGACAGTAACATTCATTTACAACCCATGAAACGATAAAGCAACCTCTAATTCAGTGTACTTGTATATACGCATCAGCAATTTTAGAAGACAATTTCATTCTCTGTGCAGTGTAAAGTATATGTAACTCACTATCACAATGGACTTTGTTGAAGTGAATTCTATTATTTTCAAGAGTAAATGACAAATCAATGCTTTTACAGCTGTTTGTCTAAATTTACACCATATTTCTTTGAAAGGTTCACTTAGCTAATGCAACACCTGCAATTTAGCTAGGGGGTCACATTACAGTGGCTTCTGAAAAACAAAATAAAAATGTTAGGAATATCTTACCTGCAGTGACTAAGTAAGCATCGGGGACCGTGATGTCGCAGACGTAGGGTTGCCTGGTAGTGGTCACGGCAGAGGTTACGACCACAGGTTCAGATGGAGTCGTGGTGGCCAGAAGGGTGGAGGAGGACGTCCCCATGCTGCCTGCAGCGGTCGTGCTGCGGCTGCCCGTGGCACTGGTGGTAGTGGTCGTGGGGACTGTGGTGGGAGCAGCCGATGCATCAGTACCGGCAGTTACACTGCTTCCTGCTGGAGCTTCATATCCAGTGGGAGGGCTAGAAGTCGGTGGAAATTGCGTGGGAGCAAACGACGTGGTCACAGAGAGAGATGCTGTAGGAGAGGGCACCACGCTGCTGGTGTCGGCACGTGACGTCAGGTTGTCAGGGTCTGCGGGAGGAAGGGCTGTGTGGGCACTGCCCTCGCTGCGAGACGTTAAAAGCAGTGTGGGGTTAACTGTAGCACCAATATCCTCATCAGAAGCCGGAGCAGTTGAGAGCAGAGATGAAGATACATTTAAGACAGGAGTTGCCGGAAAGGTAGTAAACAAAGAGATCAGATTTGTTTCATCGAACAAGATGCTGCTGGTAACAGACTGGGTGTCAGAAGCAGGCAGCACCAGGGTAGGAACCACGGAGAGAGAGGCGGAGAGTGAAGGCTCCAACTGAGAGGTAGCTCCTGTAACAGCTGAGGTAAACACAACTTCAGAGCCCGCTGGCAATACTGAGGGTGCTTCCAGAAACACAGACGACTCAGACTGAAAATCTGATGATGGCGTTATTCAGGAACATGTGCACCTGGAACAGAGGATGCATCCGAATAAAGTATGATGTTTGGCCGAGAGGGAACTGAGAAACCTCAGCGTCAGTGGCAGAGCTGATAGTGGTAGCTAACTCCCAGCTAGAAACATCCTCAGAAAGTACTGATGCCCCAGTCAACAAGGTATGAGGTAAGAGTGTTGGTAAATCTCTTTGCATGACAGAGTAAGAATTCAGCATGGCCGATGATAAAGACAAGTAGCTAGGTTCAATAAGAAATGGTGTTGATAAAAGATTGGATGGAAAATCTGAAATATTTAAAGACAGTTCCTCCCTTGTAGATGTCTTGTCAAGCAAAATCACAGATTCTGATGGCATTAATTCTGGTGTCTCCAGCAAAGTCGTATGACTGACTGCAAACGATGCTACCGGCTCACTCGGGATGAACGTAGAGTCGAACAGAATGGTGGTGACACCAGGAAGTTCTACGTGAGTGCTTGGTGTCAACAAAACTGTTTCCAGAACAGGGAGGGAAAACTGGGCAGCAGAGATGTTCAGTGATGTTCCTCCAGGGAGCTGATGGTAGGAAGGAGAAATTGTTGTAGGTGTTCTGTTGTTAAGGACAGTGTCCGTAGTGCTTAATAAAAACATGCTTGAATCAGGGATTTCTGCGAATCTTGAAGAAAATGAAACAACTGGTCTTGATGGAAAAGAAGTATCAAAAATCTCTGGTGTAGGCTCCTCTAACTCATACCCGTCAGTAATTATAGTTGTAAATGGAGTCATGCCTTGTACTTCAGAGGCTTTGATGGACAAAGTTTCAACATAATCGCCTGAGCCCACATCATGCTCTGGGGAAAAGCCTGCTTCTGGCAGAAGTGAAACTGAGTCACAATACAGACAAGAACTGTACGATCTTGTGAAAGGCACTGGACTCATGAGCTCACTGACAAGCTCTGATTGACTTGGTATTTCTGAACCGGCAGGCAAATTTGGTGTTGTCCTGGAGAACTCATGTGTAAACAGGCTGGCATTAAGAATCGTATTAGAGTCCGTGGAAATGGCAGCTGAGTGAAGAGGGAAAGACACAAGTGGAAGACTAACAGGAAACAAAGCAGGCTCAGCACTGGCTGCTGAAGCCGGCGTGGCCCAGGGAATGTTTGGAGCGGGGTAGGTCCTTAGACTGAGAGTTTCTGCTGCCCTGCCACTCGCATCGGCGTAAACGTCACCATATGGGTCTGCACCTTCTGCTGCGGCATCTGGGGTCACAGGGCTATTTTTATCCAGCAACTTGAGATGAAAAGGCGACCCTTCTGAAGCAGCCCCAGAAGGCAGAGCTGTTAAACTTGCATTTATGTTTTCCTGCACTGCAACTCCCGCCTCTGAAGGAATGGAAGTGAAATAAATAGCTGTATCTGGAGGGTACAACGGCAAGTCTCTGCTTGCTGCTAGCGTTTCACTATCTGTTACAAAAGGCTTCAATTCTGTAAGAGTGTTACTGAGTTCAGGGACAGCACTCAATGGAGTCTTTTGCTGTGCTGTTTTTGAGATGTCATATGGTGAAAAAAAGGACAGATAATGAAGGTGTTAGCACACAGTTTCTAACATTTCTCTTGATGGCTCTACTGTATTAACTGAGTGATGATCTGTTAAAACTGCAAAGACTTCAGTGGAGGAGTCCACTGTGCCTTTGGAAATGAGCTAATAAATTCATCGTCACTTAAGAATGCCTCATTGCTTGTTACGGAGACATCTACCAACGGCGTACTTCTCCCTTCTGAAATCCTGACCATTTCTTCTTGGTTAAATAAAGTCACATCAAAGGGAGTGGTAACTGATGACAAAACCGTTGGAAGGAAATTACTTTCTTGGGACTCCAAAGTACTTTTTGCTAAGGCCATTTGTGTCCTGCTGCCTGATATGCTTTGGTGCACCTTTGAGTCCATTGAGAAAAAGGAAAAATTTTGCTGCTCCAAGGATCTCTCATCTGAATAAAGAGGGAGAGAGAAAACCAAAAAACACCAAATTAGTACAAGTACTAAAATCGCAATAAGCAAACCTCACACACGGTGTTTCTGGAGACAACTGCCCAGAATTCAAGGGCTGAGACAAAACCTCTCAGTAAGTGAAAAACCTCCATGAGTGAGACAGCACAAATAGTGCAATTCCCTGCGAACCTCCATTCCCTGGAAATGAGCAGGACAACGCGAGCTGCTCTCACTCTACACCTACTCATCTCTCGACAGCAGCACTCCAGCGAGCCCCATGGAAGGACAGAAAGTGGCTCCCTCTTACCTATACAAGGCTACAGTGCATGGCAGGTAATGGTCTCACAAAGTAAACAAACCAAAAAGGGTAACAAGGAACAATGCAGGAAAAAATTTTGCGTAACTTCAGGTGTTCTGTTTTCCTTTAGTATCACTTCATTTCCTCAGGTTTTATTATTTCTTCATATTAGGCTCACTAGCAGCTCTGTTCTGTTTCAAGGACCAGGGGAACTGGGGATGTTTAGCCTGGAGAAAAGGAGGCTGAGGGGAGACCTTATTGCTCTCTACAACTACCTGAAAGGAGGTTGTAGAGAGATGGGGGTTGGTCTCTTCTCCCTAGTAACAGACAACAAAACAAGAGGAAATGGCCTCAAGTTGCGCCAGGGGAGGTTTAGATTGGACATTCGTAAAAACTTCTTTACTGAAAGGGTTGTCAGGCATTGGAACAGGCTGCCCAGGGAGGTGGTGGAGTCCCCATCTCTGGGGGTATTCAAAAGGCGTTTAGATGAGGCCCTAAGGGATATGATTTAGTGGGGGACTTGGTAGTGATAGGTTAATGGTTGGACCCGATGATCTTGGAGGTCTCTTCCAACCAGAACAATTCTATGATTCTATGATTCTATGATCCTGCCTCTATTGGAAATGAGTGACACTTATGAGAGGTGAAGAGGGGTTCCCTTTACGTAAGGCATGTGTGGACCTGGTATCAACTGCAAGAATTTGCTAAGTATCAAGTCCAGTAGTTACGCTTACATTGTCAGCCATTCATTTAACTTCTGGCCTTTTAGCAGTCAGTGACAAATTGCTTCATTACACAATTGCCATCTTTATTCACAACCCACTGCAGGAGTACTCTGTTTATGGGCCACCTGTAATAAAACGTTCATTGCTCCAGTTTGCAGAATTCAAGTAGTAATACCTGGGTTCAAACACAAAGGAGAAAAAACTAATTCATGACATATTTTAACAAGATAACAACTCAAGGCATAGCTTGACTGTAATTCCTCCTCTCTCACAAAAGCGTTCTTGGGTTACAGAGAAGATGTGTATATAAGCTTTTCCAACCACGGACGCGTTTTGCGGAGAAAAGGTTGATTATGGCTTGAGTACTTTTCTGAAATGTCAAGACTGGATTAGTACCCTTCAGAGCTGAGTATTAAAGGAAATGACAGAAAATTGCCGCAGGACATTTTTCTGGGATACACACAAAGGCTTCATCCTTAAATTATCTATCCCACCTGATCATCCTGTTTTCATATGGGAGTGTCCACGCAGTGCTACTGGAACCTACTGACAACGTACATTAAAAGGCTGAGGGGGGTGGGAATCCCATCCAGTTAAACCACCAGGGATCAATGTAAAACAGAAACATACATACACAGCATAAAGTGCCAGATGGTGATACAGTACACTGCTCAACTGTAGCTACATTTGTAGCCTTTCAGAGGATGCCTTGAGCTCGGCAACGCGTGGTAGATCTTGCAGGAATAGCTAACCTATCCGTTACGCACTGTTGTCAGTCTAACAACACTTTCCAAAGGTGATAAACTGCTGTACTCATCCTCTCCTCCCTAGTCTGTTTGTTAAATTCCTTGACACAACTTTTCAAGCACTGACATACCAACTTGGTAAGTTTTGAATCTGCTGATCTGAAAAGCACAATTACAAGAATTAATGCACAGAGCTAATACCACTGTACCACTAATCACACCCCAATCAAATACAAGCGCTCTGATTATGTTATTTTACAGATCCCATGCACAATGTTTTGCAGCATAACAGATATTATTCTCTCAAGTAATGCCAATCCATTTTTTCCTGCTGAAACTCACTGCAGGCATTGCCAGCTTTATGATACTTAGTTGTGGTGTGCTGATAAAATACACCACCTTATAATGCTCTCAGGGAAAGGAAAAAAAAGAAAAAAGAACAAACAGGTACATTCCTGTAAAAGCTATGTAAGACAAATACCCAAGTCCATCCTTGACTTATTCCATGGAGATCAGCTGTTTGAACACAGCACAGTGCAGCCACCATGGAATAACAGCTTTCACAAGCAGTTAAGGTGGGTAACAGACAAGGTGGTTTCTAGCAAGCACGGAACCGAAACACGGACCCTGAGCCAGCCCCGTTTGCTGACCCAAAGCTGTTCAATGTTTTCTCCTCAGTAAAAGTCTCCCCAGCCTCGCTCCTTCCTTCGACTTAGGCTTCCAGCCTTTATTTTTCTCTTTGTGACATTTTGAGTAAGCAGGGAGTTACTAAGGGAAAAGACTTACAAGGCTATGAAACAAACACTGCCAAAATGAAAGCAATTCTCTCCCTATATGAACGCAAAATTCCTTTTAGCCAGCCCTGTAAAATCCTGTCCATCTTGGTTGCATTTTGGACACCTAGTGCTTGCTTACAGTGAATTCCCAAATTGCAGGTAAACATGCTAACAGGTAAAGTTGTTCTTGTTCATCATGGCTTCATGTTGTAAATCCCTGCGGCAGTAACACAAGAGGGCTGTGTTAGCTTCAACACAGTAAGTGTGGCAAACATGGAGTTGCTACACATGACAGTTAATATGACTGGCAAAGGTGAATACATACTAATTCGTAACTACACTTTTGATCATGTATCTCCAGAAATCTTTGACCCAAAGCTAGAGGTGATTCCACAAACAAAACCGTTTCACTGCCTATACATGCCTATGCTGTGTATCATCATCTTCCTTCACCCGTAGAGAGCTCCCTTTATCTTTGTTCAATTTGATAAGGGAGCTGTCACAAGGCAAGATCCTGCTGGAAGTGACTACACGTGAAGAGTTACTTGCACCACCATAAGCTGTCCAAGACATGCGTAAGAAGCAAGGGCAATCATGGCTTTAAATTCATTCTGACTTTAGAATTAGTTTTTTCTTGAGTCTGCTAATATTTTTTCCTTGAAAGACATGAAGTAATAGTAAATAATTTTATCATACACCTATGCTTCTTAATGTAAGGAACCTTGCCACCGATGCCAGGAAGGAAAGAACACAACTTCTGAAAAAGATGCTGGATTTTTTTTTAAGGAAAACACACCTATCTTGAAAAAGTTACAAGCTATAAAACAAGGTAAGAGCACTGTTACTTGAGATAAGTGGAGTGGGAGAAATTCACTTGTGCATTGGAACAGGCTCCCAGGGAAGTGGTTGCGGCACCATCCCTGGAGGTATTTAAAAGACGTATAGATGTGGCACTTAGGGACATGGTTTAGTGGTGGACTTGGCAGTGTTAGGTTTTCAGTTGGACTCGATGATCTTAAAGCTCTTTTCCAACCTAAATGATTCTATGATTCGATACAGGATTTCGAAAAAAACTCACCGGCAAGCTCGCAAGCCAACGTTCCATGCTATTTGCTTTGCTTGCCATTTTAGAAGCAGGGAGCATTAGTGATGTGCCATTAATAATACAAATTATTGTTTTCTGTCATCTCCAGAAGAACAGTGTACTACTTGAATACTGCTTGTCAGAACTGTGCGCGCCTCTCATGGAGAGCAGATGGGACGCGCGGCAGATGTGCCCAAGAGCAGCCAGAGAGCCACAAAGAGGAAGGAAAGGCAACGGCAAAAGGGAAGGAGGTGAAGGCGCCCCACGGCGTGACAATTATGCCCTCATCAGCACAGAACAGCTGATCTGGCTATACCATGGGACAAAGAAAGCAGACAGATTGCACATGTTCTGGTGTATCTCAATGCCACGACTGCACAAAGCTACTGATGAATATCAATGCTGACTTGTTTGTTTGCACAGCTGTTGTTGTTGGGTGACGGTTTCGCCATCCAGCAACTGTACTGACATTGAGCTAGGCAATGGTGACAAGGTGACAATCAGACAAGCCAAACTCCACCAAGCTGGTAACATTATGAAAAAGAATAGATAGCTTAGGAAGCAAAGCTGTGATCCCAAGCTACAGCGAAGGGGAGGAAAGGAGAGCGCTCGTGGCAGGAGCCACGGGAGGCACAGATGGCACCAGTACAATGCCTCAGCTCAGACAACATCATTCGGACTCGGGAGGAGTGACAGCATAGGAAATGTGCTGATGGGCTTGGGGTGATGAACTCTCTGCTGCTTCTGCTGCCCCCAAAAACAGGTAAGAGCCTGAACAAAATTCACAGGTAGTGAAACCTGCCACTGAACACAATGACCCCTTCAATTGCCACATCTGTATTTACAGAAGCACGGCCATGCACCATTAACGCCGGCACAGACTTGTGTGAATTCGGGAAAGGCTGTAACACCAGCACAGCACTTTCCCATGACTACAGCAAAGGACTGCTGCAGTCTGTAGACTTCTTTGGTGACAAAAATATACCATGCCAGCTTGCCAGAAAACTATGTGTGTTCATAAACCAGGAACTAGACTAGTTATTTTTCCAGAAAGCAATTAGCGGGATGTAGTTTTCATCCTTCCTGTAGTCGCAGTGCTGAAAAGTAATGTCTGTTCTATACTCTATAACGAAGTAAAAAAGGATGATTTTTCAAATATATTTTTGTAATAATATATGCATATATTCATATGCTTTCATATTTTCGTATTTCATTTACTTATAATAAATATACTTTCATATATTTTTAAATGCAGGATCTAAGATGTAATGTCACCTCTGCCACCTCTCTCTCATGCAACATCAAAAAAGTTGCATCACTTTTCTGCACTCTGCTATTAAAATATGGCAATTGCACACTATCACAACTATCAATATCTACTGAAATGTAGGTCATTTCCTATATTATGAAGTAATTAAATTATAGATCATAGTTACAGGCATGACAACAATGAATACAACAGAGAAGTCTTTATTTGTGATAAAATTAAATCTTGAGAATAGAATCAGTAATTTTTGCTCTATTATTTTTGAGAAACTAAGTAATGGCTAATAAAGTTTGCAAATATCAGAAAGTGCCAGCAGACTATCAGCAAACCAGTTCAAAACATACATCACTTAAAAAAAAGGATCTTCTGTGCACTAACACAATGACCTACAAAATTAAATTTTAGTACCTGTATTTTTTAGGCAAGGAGAAAAATTGCTCTTTTATTGCTGCACATTGTTTCAAACAGGCATTTTAGGTAGAGAGGCAACCAATGCTACATACATTTCAAGTATTATGGGAAAACTCCTATTAACTAACTAGATAACAACAGTTCCCAAATCATTAAAATTAAAGCTATAAACTCACTAGGAATATTCACCACCCGAAATGGCTCCTGGACTATGGGGTAGAGTAGCACATCACATTTAAGGGAAGCTTTTAAGAACATTTTTGCCATTCACCACTACTTAACTTTTTCTTCAAGAAATGGAAAGTAAGAAATTGAAATAACTGAACGTAGCATAGGACAAGACCACCCAAGGGCAGAGAGAATGACAGATGCAAATGTATCCGAAAAAAAAATCTTAACTCTGCCTCATACGGCTTAACACTTAATAACTTTCTAATTTATTTAACAGCATTTAGTTCAGCTTCTGTGAAAAAGAGCTTGTATGCATTAGGTCACTGCAAAAAATTTACACAGTTCTCTTGTGTAAGCCTCTAACTAAATTTCTTAGGTGTTTGGCTTGTAGCAAAATACCAGTCACAGAGGCATGTGCAGCTGAAAAGCTGTCTGCTTTCTTCTTTGGGAGGCATTAAGCACGGATTGAACAGTGACAGTAATCACTCCTGGCACACAAAAGCCAGGGAGAGGAGGGGATGGGAGCCTGCACTGTTCCTCCCTTCCTGAGCTCCAGCTCCCAGCTCCTCTGTGGGGCTCTGGGCAGCTTTTGGAAGGTTCTGTTCCCCAGAGCACATGCTGCACGTGTGCCCAACGCTCCCTCAGGGCAGCACACACTTAGGCTGTGCAAGGGACACAAAATCATCTGGAGTCCTAATAGCTGTTTCTCAAAGATGTTCATTTTCTTATTGTAAAAGATCAAGAATATATCTCTCATCATTTACCTCACGCACTTATGAATCTTAACTAATTAGGCTGCTTGTACCACCTGAAAGGCTAAAAGAGAGAGAAAGTAAAGAAATAAAAAAATTATGCTAAGTCTTGGCACTCTTTCACACTCCAGTTGAAGATAAAATTTCATAACAAATAAAAAAAAGTTGCATTAAGAGAATCATAGAATGGTTTGAGTTGGAAGGGACCTTAAAGATCATCTAGTTCCACGCCCCCTGCCATGGGCAGAGACACCTTCCACTAGACCAAGCTGCTCAAAGCCCCATCCAGCCTGGCCTTGAACACTTCCAGGGAGGGGGCATCCACAGCTTCTCTGGGCAACCTGTTCCAGTGCCTCACCACTCTCACTGTAAAAAATTTCTTCCTTATATCTAGTCTAAATCTCCCCTCTTTCAGTTTAAAGCCATTATCCCTTGTTCTATCACTGCATGCCCTTGTCAAAAGTCCCTCTCCAGCTTGCTTGTAGGCCCCTGTCCTTTAGGTACTGGCAGGCTGCTAGAAGGTCTCCCCAGTGACTTCTCTTCTCCAGGCTGAACAACCCCAACTCTCTCAGCCTGTCTTCATAGGAGAGGTGCTCCAGCCCTCTGACCATTTTTGTGGCCCTCCTCCGGACCCGCTCCAACAGGTCCATGTCCTTCTTGTGTTGGGGGCTCCAGAGCTGGATGCAGTACTCCAGGTGGGGTCTCACCAGAGCGGAGCAGAGGGGCAGAATCACCTCCCTCGACCTGCTGGCCACGCTTCTCTTGATGCAGCCCAGGATACGGTTGGCCTTCTGAGCTGCAAGCACACATTGCTGGGTCATGTTGAGCTTCTCATCAACCAAGCCCTTCTCCTCAGGGCTGGTCTCAATCCATTCTCCACCCAGCCTGTATTTGTGCTTGGGATTGCCCCGACCCATGTGCAGGACCTTGCACTTGGCCTTGTTGAACTTCACAAAGTTCGCACAGGCCCACCTCTCAAGTCTGTCAAGGTCCCTCTGGATGGCATCCCTTCCCTCCAGCATGTCAACTGCACCACTCAGCTTGGTGTTGTCAGCAAACTTGCTGAGGGTGCACTCAATCCCACTGTCCACGTCACCGACAAAGACGTTGAACAGTGCCTATGTACACACACACTCACTTTTGCACACTTCAGGTTTCAATACATAGCTAAGAGGAGGAACATATTGAAGTCATTCTTCATCCACATGCAAACAGATGTGGCTCAGCTGCTGCCCAGGTGCAAGTATACAAGAAACTCCCACTCCTGCACAGCAAATGAGCATAAGCTTCCACCTCTGCATGAGGAGAAAAGATGCACCAAAGCACAAAGGGAAGGGGCAAAGATAAACCACTGCTTGCTTATCGGCAGAGCTGATGAAGACTTTGTAAAGAAAGAGGTTTAACAGAAGACAGTCTAACTGCATTTCATACCTGAGTCAAAAAATACATCATGACACTCCTCATTTAAGTATTGCATTTGAAAACCGATACCAATGAACCTATAATACCAGGCAGAAGCATTTACATTTTCTTCCTTATTCAACGTTAAAAAAGCCCTCAAAACTTCCTTTAGGCTACTTTTGCTGGTAGCCATCATGTTAAAGAGCTGTAGGGAGTCTGGGATCCCAACTTCCACTGCACGGCCGATGGGAACACCTCATCAGAAAACTTGCAATCTATGTTCTGATCCAGGAATCTTCCTAACATATCCACTGCTGAGGCAGAACAGGATCATATAATAGTTTACAGTAAATGGTAGATTGAAAGAAAAAAAAACACAGCTTCTCTTTATCTAATACCACTGTAACACATTCTGGTTTACATCAAAGAGAAGAAAAACCTTGCAACTCAAGTGAACCTTTTTGTAACACAAAAGGTAACAGCACACCACCAGATCAGACAGAAAGGGCAGGAGAGCATGCGGATGGGGAGAGAGAGAACAACCCCACTATACTCACTCCATAAACACAAGCACACGGTGAGATCCACCTCCCAAACAGTATTAATACCTTTGAAAAACCACAACTTTGCTAACAAGTGGCCTGGGAACAAAACCAGGCAAAAAAGCACAGAACAGTTTGTCACACCTACATGACATCTGCAAACCCAAACGATGCAGAAATCCTCACTCGTGGAACTGCATAAAGCTCGTATAGCATCAAGATGCCTCGAGCTGACAGTCACGCTCTAGAACTTCTCTGAACAGAGATACCCGAATGCAGACCTGACAAAGCAGATTAGCCATGACAATTCACATCATTTTGAACATTTCGGAGGGGAAAAAGGTAGATGTTTCCCATACAGAAGCCTTCTATAGCCACTATGTGTTCCTACAGACCATCACCCACAGTTGAGGAAAGCAACGGCTTCGTGCAGAGCTCAGTGCTCTACTGTAATCGGCTGGCTGGCCATGCACGCACACGCACAGAAAACTGCAAGTCAAATCATAGTTCAAAGTATAGCTTTTGCTGGGAGCATTCATGCTTTTTTGGCATTTAGTTGTACGTGACATCATCATGTGGGAAGCCATATGTTAGGGATAAAGTACACACAAACTTGAGTTGGCTTTACAAATGTTAATTCTAAGAAAAACTCTCATGAGATTTGCTCATCATGATAACCAAGTCACATTTTTAAAAAGAAAAAGCTTTATTTCCCCTTCATCCTTTTTTTTTTTTTTAATTGGTCTCTGCACAGCAACTTGATTTTTAGTCTCTAAAGAGCCAGTGTCAGTTTTCATCCAACCAAATGACTACTGAGAAGCTTTCTGTTTATGCTCAACACTGCGGCGTCCTCCAAAATGCAGATCCTGGAAGCTTTTAAAAAGACCAATTAAATTTATATTAGCCTCTCTTTTGTGCAGATGACATATCAGTAAGTAGTATTTTACACCCAATGCATACAACTACTTCTAGCAAAAAATACATCCTTAAAGCAAAACAATTTTTGTTTTGTTTTTGATTTTACTTTTTAAATTTTTTGTATATTTGTATATAAAATACAAATATTTTGTATTTGATTTTTTTTTTAAAATCGCCTTATCACTACAAAATCTCTAGAAGCAATGAAATGACAGCGCCTGACGACAAGAGTAACTGCCTAATTAAAACAGAGCCTACGCTGTATCCTAGTAACCCAGTTATCCACAGGGACTCTCTTCATTGACACATATCCTTAAGCGTGCCGTGCTGACAAAGGAAAAATACCCTTGACTGAGCTTTAAGTTGTTCAGGTCAGCAGGCTTGTTGCTCCAAAATCGTATTACTTCAAGGAGTAAATGGAAGTCCCAACCTGCAACACCTAAAAGCAGCTCCTTTGAGAAGTTAATTTACAAGACTTCTGTTACACAAAGCATGATGAAAAATCTGAAAAGATGAGATTTTCAACCCGCATAATACCATCATTCCGTATTGAACTCACAAAACAACAACTTCATTGCTCCAAGGCCAGATTGTAACAATATGCCTGTACATGCTTAATTTTTCAAACAGCTGTATATGCATAAGCAAATAATACTGAAAAGCTCTTGCACAGTCGGATATGAAGGCTTTTAGTGGTACTCACAGCATGTATCACTCGGCAAATCAAGTCACATGAGAGAGAATCTGTCAATGCGTTTTCACAGAAAAAGGAGATTTCACAGAAAAGCTGGGAAAGAGAGAACAGTCCCAGCTATCCCAGTCTTTGGGGCTCAAACTAAGTGCTCACCAAGAGCTGAAAACATGAAAAGAAAAGGGACATACAAAGAGACAGAACAGACGTTCAAGAAGTACTTTAAGAAGAGGTTTGAAACAAGTTACCTAAGATTTTTCTTTACAATGTGCAAGTGTTATTGGCCTTGACCTCACCCGAAAAAAGAGAAATTTCCTAAAAAAAACCCTGGAATAAATAGCAAAAAGTCACTGCGTAGTAGCAAAGATCAACTTCTGCCATAATTCATACCCACAAAACTTCCAGAACAAAGTTCTCTGGCAAAACTACTAGGGAAGAAGAAAAAAGGCAACACGAGTACTATTTCAAATTAAAAAATCCCAATCAAATAACCAAACAGGAAAAAAAACCACCACAAAAAAACCCACACACTTTTCTACCCCTTCCCTATAGAGGCTGTTAGGCTTAGGCATCCACTGCACAACATTTGCAAATATCCTTACTAGAGATTCTGGAACTGTACTCATTTGAAGAATAATTATGATATCAAGTAGTATGTTTCCTTGTGTAAGTATCTCATGATTGAGCAATTAATTCTGGTCTTTTTGTCTTTTTCTCCTTAACATCCTCAAAACATGACAAGTGAAGAAATCACAGTTGCTAGCATCTTAAGAGAAATGAAACTTGCCCAAAGCCTTTTCTTCCCTGTCCTTAATGCAATACAACAGGCCTAATCATCGCTCTGAGAGCACTCTACTGGAAACACGTTATCCTGAGCTACTGCTGTCTAAGCTTTCAGACCTGGGGCCAAGTTCATGACCAACACAAGTGAGTTCAACTCTACTGGCTGCAGCGAAGTAGCATCATCTTTTCCTAGCACCAAAGTTGATGCAGTGAGACCACAAGTTATCGGCCATAGAATAACACCCAAGATATTAAGGTGTGAGTCTTCCATTTCTCAGTACTCTTAGTTGCTCAAGATGCGTGTGGCACTCCAAACTTAAGAGAAAGAAGCTGTGGATACTGGAGACCCCAAGTCCTGGTAGTAAGACCATCCTGTAATAAGAAGTGCAGTTTCTGCATGGCCCTAGAAACTTCATAGCCTCAGTTAACAACAGAAACAAAAGAACGAGTAAATAACATGTTAAACAAGAGTAGCAGAAATAAATCAGAAAAGAATCTGCTGTAGGAAACAATGAATATATAGATAATCTAGAAAAAGAATCTGAGAGTATTCTTACTAGACATATGTACAGGAGAACCAGAAAGGTAACAAAACAACTGTAAAGGACAGAAATATATGGGGGTGGAAAGCATTACATAGTCCTACTTTATGGGGCAGTCTGCTCACAGTATTTTTTACAGGAACAATCTCTCTTCAGGAACATCAGCAAGTGAAACTTCCTAATTAACATATTGGGAAATATACTACAAAGCCAACAATAAAGAAGAGAGGCAAGGAATCTCCTCTTATCAAAACTTAACACGCACAAGACAAATGAGAAACAGAAACAACTTGTTGGGAAACAGATCGGTTAATGTGCCTTTCCCAAGCAAGACTGCTAGCAGAGAGTAACTGAAACATGTTTCAGAACAATTGAGCATTAAAGAAACTGAACAGCCACAGCACAGCCACGCTAGCCGTAGAGAAGGCATGCTTGTTATAACTGACATTTATTAGTGGCATGAAAGAATATATATTTTCCTTAAAGCAACGAGGAGAAAAGGATGCGGGTGAGGCATCATGCACATGCAGACAGCAATAGCCAAACTCTGCCACATTCAGTAATATTCACTGCACATTTGTCACCTTGGCTACCATAAAGCATCCCATTATGATTAGACTTTTCAAGATCCTGTAGTACAGGACCATGTTAGCTTGGCTGTGAACTGTTGCCGAAGCGAATGATAACACTGAAGAGATGGTCCCTCTAAGTCCTTACTAGGACCCTTCCTGGTCCTTAAGCTCCCTGGGTCATCCCTTCACTTCCCCATATGCTCTACTGTGTAAGGTTGCGTAAGGTTCCAACCTACCTCCACCACTGGTCAGTAAAGCTGCAGATGCAGGAGTCAGTGAGGGGTTATAAATTGCAGCCCATACTGATTAAACACCAACCTATATGCACTACTCCATCTACCACAGATGGCACTGTTAAAAGTACTCTCCATTGAAAAAAACCTAGGCTAGGATTAGAAGTTCCTCAGGTGAATCTCACATCTGGTTAAAAATACACTGATGCTCATGCAAACTGGAGAAAGCAACTGGGAAACAGGGTTGAGATGCATTCTGGCTGCATAGTCTCCAAGACAAAGACAGTAAAAAAAAATATCCAAGAACAGTAAACATTGGTCTCATGAGAATAATACAGGCTTCTCTTGAATTCAGACCCTGGTATTTGTTTCAAGATAATCTGATCTACATTTTAGGACAACCTAGTTGTTTAACCAAGTGAAATGTTGATGAGTTCCTTCCTATGCGGGACTTCTCAGGACAGTACACAGTGTTACTGGAAGCTGAAACAGATACTGCTTAGATTCTGAACTGAACCTAAAAATGGGGCTTTTTGTTTATGATGTTGTCAAATAGCTTCAATCTATCTACTTAAAAAAAATCATCACATTGAACCTGGTGAAGCACTGAGCTCCTTTCATATGTGGTACGCCTCAGGACAGCACACTATATTTGGAAGCTAAAACAGCTACCCATTGGATTCTAAACTGAATTTAGAAGTTGGGGGGTTGATGTCCTGAACAGCTTTAACCTTCCTACTTGAAAAATATCACTGCATTGAAACTGGGCCTCCGTAGTATGAATGGGGCTGCCAGTGTTCTCCACAAGGTACCATACATTTAGAGCATCTCCCTTCCCTTTCCGAAATATTCCAAGAGGAAGGAAGTAATTCAATTACATCCGTAATGTGGGAAAAGGCAAGCAAGAGTTCAGTTTTATCGGGAATCACAACACGAGTTCCAAGAAGAAAAACACAAAGTAGAGGCAAGGCTGATGCACATTTTTTATTTGCATATAAATGCAAATAAATAGATATGATTTTCCAAAATAAAGAACAGACCCCTTTCTGATCAAACGCACACAACTATTCTCCTTTATTGCATGCTTAGTACAATTTAATATAATTGCAGGCTGCTTCCGTTGATTTTTTAAAAAAATTGCTTTATGTACATCACAATGTCTCCAAACAATAAAAATGAAAATGACTGCACATGTTAATAACTACTTTCACTTTTATTCCAGATGTTAAAATAAACAATATCATTGGATAAAGAAACACCATCAATATGATAATTTCCATAGTGTGTCATTCTTAAAAATTTACTGTTCAGAAGAATTCTATCTGCAGTGAAACAGGTTCAAGAGAAAGGGAAAAGAAATACGCTCACGTTCTCTATTAAGTTATCAATTACTTGAGATGGAGTATTTACAATGTACATGAATGTTGGTTGATATGTCCCTTACAGAACTGGAAAATCCACTCCTGGCTTGAAGGAAAGAGGCTGCTACAGGACAGCACATTAAGTATAACCAGACATACTCTTAAGAGCCAACCTCAGCTCCTGTATGTTGGGATTCTTCCCCTTTCTTAGGTGGAAGAGCTGAATTCCAGATCCTGGTTGACTGTTGATGCGTTCTCCTAATATCCTAGCCCCAGGAAATAATGTTATTCATATAGTAACTATATGTCCACACCTTAGAAACTACAATAGAAGTACCAAGCTGAGACACCCCAAACCAAAATTTTGTAAGCAACTACCTCAAGAATTGTTCCATAAAAAAAAAATTGTTTCAAGAGGAAATACTTTCCTATGGAAGAGAACAGCCCCCAGTAAAAGAGGATAAAGTCTTCCATATCAAGCTGATTTCAATTATTTAAGAGGCTGCATCATGCATATGGCTATTTTCTTCTCTTACAACAGCATGGCCTTTCACAAGTCACACCGCTTAAGTGCCCATGATCGAAAATGGTCAGTGTTTCTGGATCAGGTCACAACACAGATACTTTGTACTACTTCGCCATGTATAGCCAAACCAGTATAAAATTTTTATTTATGCTAAAGGAAAAGCAGGTCAGTCTTACACAAGTTATTAGCTACAGTTTACTCTATTTCGCTTCCTGTGGTTTCAAACCCCCCTCCAACAAACAGTCACTTGGAAATGGACTTCTAGCCTAATTATCTCTAACTGCACTATTCCTACTATCCCACTAATACTCTCTTGCTATAAACTGACCTAATACGGAGACTGGCAGGAGTATAGTTACTATAGACCCGAGGCATCATTTCTTCACTTCCTGGATAGAAAAAAAGCACTTCAGGGAGGTTGTTTTTTTCCCCCCAAGTAAGTATAAGAAATCATTCTGGAAACACAGGGAAATTTCTATTTTCTTTTTAAGTGGACCAGATGGGGCTCAAAAAGGTCTAAAGAAGAGATGATTTTGGAGTACATGAGCTTGATTATCCCTTGCTTTTAACCTTACACAGGTATTCACGCATGTGTAAAGTGCTGTTATCCTAACCTGGGAAAGTCTGCACACAGCGCACAGAAAATAACTCCCTACACAGAGAATTCAGTCCATTAACTAATATTGGTCTCATCCAAGAAAGAGCATGGTATAGAGAGAATGTGTTAATTAAAATGAAAAGAGAAAACGTGCTCAGAGTATGATAGTTTCAGCTTTGCTCTCAAATGCACTATATTTAAACACTCCCATTTGCAGTGATCTGAGCCTTATTCAACCTTCGGAATAAGTTTTGTCTTTTCTGTGCAGACTCTTTCCTGCAGGGCTAACATCACACGGCACCCAGCACAGTGGTACAACTGAGCTTAGCCCCTCCTGCGCAGTCCTGTGCAAAGCACCTTGAGTGCTGTAGGAAACGGAGCACTCCTCGCCCAGCTGACTGCACGGGGTTCTGCAGGAAGGCATACGAACACAAGTCGGTTCTCTCGTGCTGTTAGTATTAAAAAAGGAAACAAGAGCTTTATGTGTGACTTTGTGTCTGGTTTTGGATGCTGTACTTAAAGAAAAATATGGTCTAATTATAAAGAATCCAAAGAAGATTACAAGAATGGACAGAGGTTCTCTAATGAGGAAACAACTGAGATAAAGCTGGGATTAATCATCCTAAAGGAAAAGTGATTACAGGGGGAAGGGAAGGTACATAATAAAACATGTCAATTGTTTTTAAGCACATGTAAAGTTATAGCAAAGAGGAACAATCTCTTTTCCACATCTATACTGGACAGCTCAGCAGTCCTAATAGCCATTAGGATAAGTTTTCCAAAGGTTGATGTTGCTCTATATTGGAAAGGATTGCTCCAGATGGTCCAGGAGTCTCCATCACTGGAGGTCTTTAAACAACCACATCAGGAATGAAAATTACAGCTGATTCTTTCTTTGAGGCTTTGAAACTTCTTTCAGACCTATTTCCTCTGATCCAGGCTGTTCCGATGCACTGTAGCGGGAAATCAATGTCACATGTGTTTAAAAAAAAAGTTGCAGGGCTAAACCTTCTGTGCAGTTTCTCATATACAGCAGAGCTGTTTTAAAGAAAATAAACAATTAAGCTGTGTTTATGAATATCCAAACTTTCCTGCTACTTGAGAAAGGAATTTCTCCAGGATCTGTTAAATTAAAAATGTTAGCTTATATATAGTGAATTGTCACCATAAACATGAGGTTGCTAAGGAATACGTCAACTCACACACTTAAAGGTATGCTGAGCAGCGATTGTAATTGGTGATTATATGGAATTCCCTAATCCTAACTAGCAATTACTTGCCAATGGGTAGTAAGCAAAGTGCATACTACTCTCATCAAGAGCAACAGAACAACATGCTCTGTATTCAACTGGATAAAAGCGTATACAAACAACTTCACACCACTGAGGACTCAGCAGTAAAAGGGACCAGTGTTTGAAAGTAGTATGTGTATGACTTCGTCACCAGTTGTGCATCCTCTGTGGTGAATGTGTTATTACAGTATCTCTAAACAACCACAGAACTCATTAGAGAAGCACAACTTGTTTAGCTGTGCTGTCAGGGACCCTTCTCAAGTGAGGCAAGCCTCCAAATTCTCTCTCTTGCCTTCCAGCATTGCCCATTCCCTTTCAAAGGCCAGACTGTTCAGTCTTTGATTACAACCGGAGTAAAAATAAAGTCAAGTGTTCTGAAAGCCTCAAATGAACAGAGTAATATTTCCACCTGTAAGCAAAACACAGCCAATGTTCAGTTCCCCAAAAACTCTTTCCACATCTTCCTACTAGCATGAGAAAGGAGAAAGAAATTATAACCAGCTTCTTTCTTACAACCACAAACATTTTAAAAGCACTGCAAGTACAAACGTCTGTACAATTGCACAGTCAAGGAATTCATCCCCATCACACATACCACTTTTTAATTCATGAGGCTATTTCACCCTCCCTTTCCCTACCCGGCTGCTTCCCACAATACCTACATCAAGGATGAAACCAAAGTCAAGAAAAACGTATTCTGAGCTGCTTTGGACTCCTACAGCTAGCAAAGAAGTTTCTTCAGCAACCTATGCTGTGGTTATCCTCAGCTGCACTTCAAGACCTACTTGGGTCTCCAAAACTGCACACATTTTTATCAACTAGTGCTGCCCTGCTAACTGAGATCAAGAGCGAAGTAGGACAGTTTCTGCTGCTCTGGTATGCTTTAAATTCCTATCACTGCTGACAACAATTGCATGAAAGAAAGCTGTGAGCGTATACTGCACACTGGACTAAAAGATTTTCCCCAAACTTATACTATATGACGCTTCCACCTGAAGAAGCTCAGATGAGGAATGGGTACGGACAGTTATGCTTCTGTGCTGTAGGGTCAAGGCTCTGGTACCTGCAACAGTGCTGAATATTTCAGCCTCAGTCAGGAAGGCAAGAGAGCCTGCCCTTTATATGGAAGTAAAACCAGAAGAAAATCTATACATGCCTTGCCCTTAGAGATAGAGTTGTTCTAACACAGCCATCCTAGGATCAAAAAAGTGTGGTTTGCCTCCTCTAGTATATGTTGCCACCTGCCAGGCAGAATAGTTAAAATGGGAACTCTTGGTGATGCTTCTAGTTATAGTAGGTGAAAGATTTTGCTGTTACTTGCTGTTTTGTGGTACCATACACAAGCCCCTAGCAGAGATTCAGACTCCAGGCCTTGGCAACACCTGCTCCATGACATCCTGCTTCATAAAAATTACAGTAAGTGCTGGTAGGAGTTTTGCCTCAGTCATAATTTTCTAAATTAAATTTATTTTAAATTACTGAAACTGGACCCAAAGGATCTTTTTCTCTAGCTCCTTATTCTCCTTCCCTGCAAAGTTAACTACCTGGCACAACTTCTACTTGAGACAATCTTAAATTTTATTCATTCACACACATACACACATTCATTCTTCATTCATTAGGATTTGGAAAAAGCTAAAAGCATACGGCCATGTAAGCTTCCTACAGATTTGAGAGTAACACTGAGATTATTTTCAGTGGAATTTTCCATGTTGGCTCATCAGATCACTGAATCATTTAACCTGCAAGTGGTTTTGCTTATTACGAATGAATGATATAAAAAAAGGCTGAAACACTCAGTACCAAACTCAGCTAAGAGATGCAAGCAGTAGCGCTCCCATCCAAGAAAACTTTGTTTTAAAATACATAGTCAGGTCTAGTACACATTTCAGTCAAACCACAACCTGCTTAATAAAGAAACAAAAAACATACCAAAAAAAAGGTATATTAGCACAAGTATTCACACAGTACAGTCATCTTCACAGGCAGCTAAGTCACCAAAGCACTCATCATAAGCTTCCTTGAGACCCTTAAGGTCCACGCATTCCTATAATTACCCCTGTAATCTTCTTATGCACCCAAAAGTCTCTGCTAACACTAGTCATCCAAAAAAAAAAGTCACTTTCCAATATCTTGCAGCACTAATTCTCAAACCAATAACCACCCTTTGTGGTAAAGGACCAGTTATCCTTTTAAGGGACAGGAGAAAAGTATTAAAATCCAACGCACTACCTGTGGTCAGCAGTTCTAGTTTTAGCAGTTTTCATGCCCAGAGACATGGGATGTGCCTTCATGTTTGCCAGGTCTCTGAAATGTCACATTATACAAACCTCCTCAAGACGAAAGCAAATGGAAAGTGTCTCATGCCATCAAAATATACACAGTTAAAGGTGTGAAAAAACAGGTCAAGAGAACGTTAAACATATATATACACACATACATACAATACGTATATATTAGATCTAATATATACATACACATAGTACATAATACATCAATATGTGTATGTTCTAGATCAGTTCTAAGGGTCCTCCCTCCCATACAGCTGAGCTTAAAGCTGTGGTATTTTCCCAATTTCATAGCCTGAGACCCAGTTCTTATTTCAGTAATATCTTCTTCAGACTGTCTTCACACAACAGATCAAAATACAAGGAATCACATAATGCTTATATCCAAACTCTGCCATGATTTCACACAGACTTAAATCCTCACCTCTGCTTCTCTTCTCCCTCCAATTTCCCAATTCTCAGGCAGCAACTTAAGTCAGGAGGAAGATCTTAATGTTCTTGTGAAGATTTGTAACATCCTCACCTACCTTTAAAAATTCTAAGGGCCTTTGGGCATAGCACGTGGAAAGATCACCTTAAGGAAGGCAACAAGAAAACCAACCAGAAATCACGATCACAAAGCGTGCTGCTCCTCCTGTCAGTAGAAGGCAGCAGTGGAAAAAGGGCACTTTGAGAAGCATGATTCCCAGCCCAGTCTCTGGGAGACATTGCAGCAGCCTCTTTTGCAGATCTGCTCCCACCAGCTGCCAACGATGCAGTTCTGCACAGACCGTAACCTAAAAATCACTATTCTAAGCCCAATTTCCTAAGTGAGTATGAAGTTATTCTACTTTCTGACCTCTACAGTAACTTCCGAATCCAATGGTCAATTCAAAAAATACTCAATGGTCTAGAAGTCTAGAAACTCAGAAATAATCAGTTTCACTCGTATTTCATGAACATAAGCACCTGAGATGAGCAAAGTAGTATAAATTAGTCATTCATCTGCCCTTCTCTCCACTGAGTGAGGCTCAGGCAGAGCTCAGCTTTTAACATGCCTTTTGGGACCAGCTGGCTGGCAAACTTGCATATCCACAGCTCCAGGCATAGCACCAAACATACTGCTTCTTGCCCAGCACAAATATCTCTTTGACATTGATCTGCTGTTACTGGTTGGACAGAGATGCAGGGAAGGAGAGGGAAACAGGACACTACTGTCAAAGCACTGGAATTCATAAATTCTGCCCATCGTGGAACGGATTTATTTTAGACTAAGTTGCCCTTCCATCCACCCACCTAGTTCTGTTCTGTGCAGAAATCCCCAAATCCACCTAGTCACGACAGCAGTTTTCAAATGGCTGCACAAAACACTGAACCTAATCACTTTAGAAAATGGATCCTTCTTTCAAGTTACTTCTGCACACAGATCAAGCAGCCAAATACTTTCAGATGCAAAGCTCAACCTGGCAAACAATCCAAATGTCCAACACAAACGGAAGACAGTGTTTTTCCCTCCAATGAGAAAAGAGGTAGTCATGTTTTCCCTAAGTAATTATTCACTTGTTAGGTAAGTAAAAAGATTAAAACAATTGCTTGACAACAATGATGACAACACTATGAAACTCTGACTTCTGTTCCCATTACTGAAAGACTCCACTCCACACGCAGACAATGATGGCAGCCCTACAGCAAATTCCATATTAGTGGCAACAAAAATTTTCATCCTAAGACAATCTCCTTTGATAGTCCCCTCTTCCACTAAAACTAATTCTTGTATTTAAAGGAAATCTGCCTTCTTCTAAATCCTATTCCCAGCTCTAAATACTGCAAAAATTACTTGACAGTAAGCACGGTTTCCTTCTGGTTTTAATAATGGAATAGTAATGTGCAACTACAGCATTGCCTACACTTCAGTCTGCAGCCTGAAGTCCTCTGAAGATTGATTTCCTCTTTCCCTATTACTGAACATTTTGTTCACTTCATAAAAGAAATAATTTGATTAACACAAAATGTAAAATAAGTGTCTTACCTGACGTGGTATAAAAGAGAAACAATGGGAGGGAAGCAGAGTTTATGCTTATGTTTTATCATATAGGATTATAAACTAAAAAGGTAAAGCAGACTGAACTACAGTTATCACTTGGACCAAAGGCTGGAGTTACTTAGCATAAGATACATGTTATTCTCAGTTCTCTGCAGGTCTCCTACAGACACGAGTCAGATTTAAGTAATAGCTGGGAACAGACTCCATCACTACGCGCTAGTCAGAGCATCGTATTCAGCCTCACTCAGGATAACAGAAAAGGATATGAGAGATGCATCTTCATTATTCTCCAAAGTCTTTTTGCCACCTTTACCTAATTTATGTGCACAATTAAATTATGCATATATTCATGCATTTAAGTTATTTAATGATTTGACTTAGAAAATCTCTAATTAGGCTTAGCAGTCCTCATCAGAGAGTTGTCATTTCTGGATACTTAAAGCAGCACTGTATTATTTCACATTTGGAAGTTAGTCCTCTTAGCCTCTAAGGATCAGAAATTTTACTTCTATTTCAAAGCCATAAGCTAAAATTCTGCACAATCTGTCATGGGATCTAGATAAATACATCAAGCAGGCCAGATCTGGCCTAAAGGCAAGGCATTCAGCTTCCCTGTGTATGCTACATTCTGGCTCGATGACTTAAACTCCAATATGTGCAGGTTAGACTATGGAACTGATAGAGATGGTTTTGGGGCACAGATGTCTAAAATATACGGGTTATTTTCCCAAATCAAGTCACTGTACATGCAAAAGATTTAGCTGGGAGCTATATAAGAACAGAATAACCACCATCATTTTATCCATGTTATGTCAGAAGCCAGGCTGTCAATACACTAAGCAGCAAAACTAAAGTAACCCTTGAAGAGAACGTGCTAAGACGGGGGGAAAAGCAACACACCAAATGTCTGGTTAAGCACCTATTGGAAAAAAAAACACGTTTTAATATAAAACAAGGCCCAACTAAGAAAAGTTAAAATAGCCTAAAACAGTCTGTTATACTATCTAATTACTCAGAAAACCATGCTGGTGCAGTACTATGACTAAGCAGGGTAATGACCTTTTCTGTGTCTCCAAAAAAAAAAAAATGCAGAATTCGGCAGTCACCAGTTGCATGCCAGCTTTAAGTGAACTTTGATTAGCACTGCATCCAAGAATCCCACTGTGGTGAACCTTCCATTCCCTTCATCCCATCAGTAATTTAACTCCAGAGGAATTAGAAAGGCTAATGAACTAAACAGCTGCATAAAGTTAATTTCCACATTCTCAGTGCATGCATGTTTCTTATGTTTCTTCCTATCTGTGCAAGGACATTTCTGTTGGAGAAAGAGGAAGAGAAGTAAGAGGCTAAAGAAAAGGGGAAAGTCAGACTTTGTCTGTTGCACCTTGGTGTAACAGTAAATGAAACTATGTTGAACATTACAGCAACAAGAACCAGACCAAAAAAAATTCTACAACCTCTAACTTTCTACTGTTTGAACTTTTGAAATAAAACCAAATTATTTTGCATTAGTATCAGTTTAGGATTTAATTAAGTTTTTCTCTTAAACATATGAAGGAAGCAAGCATCCACTCTTAATTTAAGTAGTGATAGAAACTACTGTAAAGCAGGTTATTACCTTCAATTAATGCTAGCACTATGCTTACATTTAAAAGAGGATAGAAAAAAAGACCACAGTGCTTGAAACACTCTACACATCTCACCTGCAGCAGCTTAAAATCACATGTGTGGCCAAAAATGAAGCCACTAATTCTTTCCCAAGGGAGAACAAGGAGTGAAGAGAGGAGCAAGACCCAGTACAAGGGAGAAGTCAAGGAAAAAGATGCCATTTTTACAGTGTCATGGAGCAGCAAGTGAAGATGAAATCCCAGGAGAGAACAAGACTGAAGAGACGCTCTACTGTCATTTAATTATGTAGCTGATTAGCTAGCTAAACGTAAGTATAATTTTTGGCTTGATATTCGTCCAATAACCCACAACAGCAAGCAAAGATAAATCGGATGTAACCTCTTCCTTATTTCTTTACACATAGAGGAGTCTAAAAGACATGCAAGATGAGATGGAGAGGAAATGTCACAAAATATTTATTGAGGTGCCAAAAACGGAAGTACTGGAGCACTGCAAATACAGTAAATGTAAAGTTTGAAACTGCACAGCACTCCAGATGACAGTAACCAGGAGGACACCAGGCTCAGTCTGGCTAAGCTCAGTTATGAACGCGAAACAAGCACAAATTGTGCTTTACTGATTAAAAGCATCTCCATCTCAACAAATCTGCTTCTTTTGCATTTGATTTCAGAAACTGAGAAAAAAGAGATAATGTGGGGCTTTGATCTATTTGAGGATACATTTAGCTGTTAACTCCTGATTTACAACTTTTTTCCATTTTCTGGTGCTCAGTTTTTTTAAATGTAAAAACAATGCACTAATTAGCACAATTCAACAGCAAGTTCCACTTGTGCTGGATGATCTGCAGTGCACCTCAAAGTCAGTTTAACCACTGCAGACTTTCAAACTGCAAAATAGACTTTAATGCCTGGTCTTCATGAGTAGCTATGGCATGCAGGAAAAGTACGATGCAATTATCTCAGCAAAATTGTTTAAAAGATAGTAAAAGCATGTCCAAGGATAGAGCTAGGCTACCCAGGCGTAGCCATCATCTGGCCTTCAGAATGAGGAAAACAACCAGGGAAACTGAGCTAGCCTCAAAACACTAGAACATGAATTTGCACAGGAGAATGTGTAGTTTTGTTTTTTAATATGGGGGGTAGACTTTGATAGCAGCATATTTTTCTAGAAGGTAGTTTTGATTCATTGTAGAGTCTTTTGATTTTGCTTTTCTTTCCCATTAAGCTCTATGCTTGACATACTTTACCTGTAACTAAATTCTGCTGATTAATATAACCTTAAAGTGCTACATGCTTCAGTACTGACCCAGTTATCACCACAGCTATACACACCACAGTATCTTCCTGCAGCTCTCACATATCAGGCATGAAGACTCCACATCATTTACAATTTGCTGGTTTCTAAGCAAAGATCTGTTCAGAAGGGACAGGTGAGGAAAGAGGGGCGGAGGCGTTGCCCTCTACATCAAGAAAGGGATTGAGTGCGAGGAGCTGTCTCTGAGGAATAACCATGAGCAGGTTGAAAGCTTATGGGTAAGAATCAGAGACCGAGGCAACAATGGGAACCTTGTGGTTGAGGTCTACTACAGGCCGCCTGACCAAGGGGAGCCTATTGACGAAGCCTTCTTGCTCCAGCTACGGGAGCCATTGCGCTCGCAGGCTCTCGTCCTGCTGGGGGACTTCAACCACCCTGACATCTGCTGGAAAAGCAGCACGGCGAGCTGTAGGCAATCCAGGAGACTCCTGGAATGCATGGAGGAGAACTTCCTAAGCCAGGTAATAGACAGCCCCACCAGAGGGGATGCTATACTGGACCTGATGGTCACCAACACGAGTGAGCTAATTGGTGACGTCAAGATTGGAAGCAGCCTGGGCTGCAGTGATCACGTGCCGGTGGAGTTTACAATCCTGAAGAATATGGGTCACAGGAAGAGCAAAGTCATGACCCTGAATTTTAGGAAAGCAAACTTACAGCTCTTCAAGCAGTTAGTCAATAGGACCCCCTGGGAAACTGCCCTCGGGGACAAGGGTGCAGAACAGAGCTGGCAGATCTTTAAGGAGGCTTTCCATAGAGCACAAGAGCTCTCAATCCCCAGGTGCAAGAAAATGAGCAAAGGTGGCAAGAGACCAGCATGGCTGAGTCGAGACCTGCTGGTCAAACTAAAAGGCAAAAAGGAAATGCACAGGCAGTGGAAGCAGGGACGGGTATCCTGGGAAGAGTATAGGGACGCTGCCCGGTTATGTAGGGACGGGGTCAGGAAGGCCAAAGCGCAGCTAGAGCTGAACTTGGCAAGGGACACAAAGAATAATAAGAAGGCCTTCTACAGGTATGTCAACCAGAAAAGGAAGGTGAAAGAAAGCATGCCCCCCCTGAAGAGCAGGAGTAGCAAACTAGTGTCAACGGACAAGGCTGAGGTACTCAACGACTTTTTTGCCTCAGTCTTCACTGGCAACCTCTCCTCCCACACCTCTCGAGTGGATGCACTGCAAGACGGGGACCGGGGGAGCAAAGTCCCTCCCACGGTAAGAGAAGATCAGGTTCGTGACCACCTGAGGAACCTGAACGTACATAAGTCTATGGGACCTGACGAGATGCATCCCAGAGTCCTGAAGGAATTGGCTGATGTAGTTGCCAAGCCACTCTCCATGATATTTGAAAGGTCATGGCAGTCAGGCGAAGTCCCTGGGGACTGGAAAAAAGGAAATGTAGTACCCATCTTTAAAAAGGGTAGGAAGGAGGACCCTGGGAACTACCGACCTGTCAGCCTCACCTCTGTGCCTGGGAAGATCATGGAACAGATCCTCCTAGAAACGATGCTGAGGCACATGGAGAACAGGGAGGTGACTGGAGACAGCCAGCATGGCTTCATCAAGGGCAAGTCCTGCCTGACCAACCTAGTGGCCCTTCTACGATGGGGTGACTGCATCAGTGGACAAGGGCAAAGCAACCAATGTCATCTATCTGGACTTCTGTAAGGCCTTTGACACGGTCCCCCACAATATCCTTCTCTCGAAACTGGAGAGATATGGATTTGATGGGTGGACTGCTCGGTGGATGAGGAATTGGTTGGATGGTCGCATCCAGCGGGTAGTGGTCAATGGCTCAACGTCCAGATGGAGACCGGTGACAAGTGGTGTCCCTCAAGGGTCTGTATTGGGACCGGTCCTTTTTAACATCTTCATCAATGACACAGACAGCGGGATCGAGTGCACCCTCAGCAAGTTCGCGGACGACACCAAGCTGAGTGGTGCGGTGGATACGCTTGAGGGCTGGGATGCCATCCAGAGGGACCTGGACAGGCTTGAGAGGTGGGCCCGGGCGAACCTTATGAGGTTCAACAAGGACAAATGCAAGGTCCTGCACCTGCGTCGGAGCAACCCCCGGTATCAGTACAGGCTGGGGGATGCAGGGATGGAGAGCAGCCCTGCCGAGAAGGACTTGGGGGTGCTGGTGGATGAAAGGCTGGACATGAAAAGACAATGTGCGCTGGCAGCCCAGAAGGCCAACCGTATCCTGGGCTGCATCAAAAGAAGCGTGGCCAGCAGGTCGAGAGAGGTGATTCTGCCCCTCTACTCTGCTCTGGTGAGGCCCCACCTGGAGTACTGCATCCAGATCTGGGCCCCTCAACATAAGAAGGACATGGACCTGCTGGAGCAGGTCCAGAGGAGGGCCACAAGGATGGTCAGAGGAATGGAGCACCTCTCCTACGAAGACAGGCTGAGAGAGTTGGGCCTGTTCAGCCTGGAGAAGAGAAGGCTCCAGGGAGACCTTACTGCAGCCTTTCAGTACTTGAAGGGGGCCTATAGGAAAAATGGGGAGAAACTTTTTAGCAGGGCCTGTTGTGATAGGACAAGGGGTAATGGTTTTAAACTAAAGGAGGGGAGATATAGGCTGAAAATCAGAAAGAAGTTTTTCACAATGAGGCTTGTGAAGCACTGGAACAGGTTGCCCAGAGAGGTAGTAGAAGCCCCATCCCTGGAAACATTCAAGGTCAGGCTGGATGGGGCTCTGGGCAACCTGATCTAGTGAGGTTGTCCCTGCTCATTGCAGGGGGGTTGGACTAGATGGCCTTTAAAGGTCCCTTCCAACCCAAACTATTCTATGATTCTATGATCTGAGCCACAGTCTTCAGGGTATTACTCTTGGCTAATTCAGCAAGTCCAATTGAGAGTGCACCAAGTATAAGTCTGCTTTCAGGAACACAGGTTTGAAGTTCATTAGAATAACTCAGATTGCTTTAAAACAGTAGATTTATCAGCACCTTGGAATAAAAGCTTTAAAACGAAAGCATATAATGAATAAAATCGCTGTGCATTTTGTGACTTGCAACTCTCATTACTCCTACGTCCCTGAACTCCACACCTCTGGCAGCACCAAGAAACCTCACCCTTTCCACCCCTGCACTTTCCCCTCCTTCTCTGTGTACTTCCATCCTCTCTTCAGAACACTCTCCTTTTTCTCGTCTATGAACTCAAAAATCTCCTTTGATCCCCTACTTAACTTTGAAAAAGAGTAACATCCTAGTTTGGATGATGCCAGATCGTTAAAGCTTCTCCCAACAGTTGATGACCTAGCAAGCGTTATTTTAGCTTCTCTGAAGCAAAACTCCTACAATACTCATCCTTGCCACCATTTCCTTTTCTAGCCCTGTTGGAGTCTCCTTTAGTGCAACCACATGGCACTGCATTATGAAAACAAGACAGAGCCATATAATAAAAAAGTAACATGGACTTTTTTTGTCCAGTTTGTTGTAAGCATCCCAGAAGGGCTGAGATCTCTTTCTCAAGACGGAAGTGCCATACAGGCTGCTGTAACTCCAGATTATCTTCAGTACATTCTACATTTAATGCTCTGTAAATTGTGAACGTTTTATTCTGAGTCCCTACATTCCCCTAACTCATTAAAACCGTAAAGTAAATATTAAACAACAATTCTTTTTAATTTTTAAGAGCTGTAACTCATGTTAGAGCAGTATGTTAAACCCTTGGGAGCTTAAAGGATCGCTTCATGTAATTCTTTTTTCCTCCTTCTGTAAAATGTAATCATGACATAGTATTGCAATGTAACAGCTGTGTTGGTGATACATTAAGATGTAATCCCTAAGACTGCTCAAAAACTACTATGTATTTTTCCTTTATAGCCTCCCACCTCACTACAATTCAAACAAAAAAGGGAGAGAGAAAATAGTTTTCTGGAGTCTTAAATCTTGAGATCTACCTGCCATCTACTTCCTTTATCTCTTTACTCTTCCACATGAGCAAGCACAGATCATTTTAAATCCAAGACAGTCACAGCTTAGATGAACTCACCTGTATTCATCTGAATATTCAACGATGCAGCACTTCATTTGCAACAGCTTGTTAGCTTTATAACATAACGGGGTATGATTTTCATCTTTTTTTTATCTGTTAAGAGGGCTTTTATGTTACCCTTAAGCTGATGAAGAGCTTTCAGAAGTCTTGCAACAGACCAAAATAAAAAAAACCACCACCCTTGCTTACCACAGTAAAGAATATTCTGAGTATTAGATAAATATCAAACATTTACATACTTCTAATGAATATATCAAATGCAGTTTTCACTTAAGTAATAGGTAACCTATTTCAAATTAAAGGTTCCTTATAGTCATTCAGTTGGAAAGACAGAGACATCTGAACATAACACACGCACAGCTTGTTACCACTTTGTGAAATCTGCAACAGTTTTTACTCGAAAAGATCCAACTATTAGTGGTTCACAGATGGAGCAAGTGCCACTGTGCTTCCCAAAGACACGCTAATCACTGCCTAGAGTGCGAATACATTGCCCTAGGAGCTAATGAAGGTAAAAACTGACGGCTTTTCTCTATCTACATGATTATTTCATGATTCCACAATAATACTTTGATATTCGTATAGTCCAAAGGGCTTTGCTTTCCACACACAGGTTTAATTTACAGTTCCTAGCATCGCATATTTAGAGGTTCACCAGCCTGGCATTCTCCCAGCCCTTTCTACCCTCTAGAAGAACCAAGGTCTTAAAAATGGGGATAAGGAGATGAGGAGCATTTTGTTTATTGATTTTTAGGTAGTCATGTATGTTGAAGAAAGAATGAAACATTCAGAGAACGATACAATGAGAAGCACATGTTATTTCAGAAAATGTTAGAAAAAAACGAAACAAAACTCATGCTATACTTAAACAAAAACCTTGCATGCACAGTTCAAGAAGGCAGTCTTTTAGTACATTAAATTTACTTCCATCTCTTTCCCTACATCAACAAGGTTTTGCATAACCAGATGTTCTTATACACTGCAGTTTACAGCTGCCCCATATGGAACTGCAACAATAAATACGCATAACTATGGAAACCAAAGCAAAGGTCAGGAAAAAAAGTCAGTAGTTTAGTAACCTGATACTATAGTTTTTTAACAGTTACTGAACCTACATCTTTCCCAAATGAAGCTGATTACAAAATATGTCAAATATATTTGCAACCAAATGCTTCTCTCTATATTCCTAAAACCTAAAGAATACTTACTTTTTACTTAGATAGAAGTCATTTGTGTTAAAAGTTTGACCTTCTTCCTACAAGCTGCCAAGTGCTTTCTGCCAGAAACATGAAATACTCACTGAATTCAATGGGTTATCAGTGGTACATCTCAAAACCTGGATCTCCAAGATTACTCTCAGATCTTACTGAGCTACTACTTCCTTTAAGTAATCCTATGTTTATGTTGTCCATACAGTGAGGACTTCAGTGAATAAATATCACCTGCTTTTTCTTTTTCAAACCATCCCTCTTGGTCACAGAACAAAAAGTGGATACTAGTACTAACAGTTCAGTAACACTACAAACCTAAGCTCTCTTACCTTGAAAGTTACAAGGAAAGTTAAATAAAATATTTGCATGTGACTACATAATCTTTTAGTGAGGAACAAAGGCAAAATACACCTGCAAAAGCATGTTCAGCTAGTTGGTTGATTTACTAAGCCCTCCAACTGTCATTTATCCTAAACTAACAAAGTACCTAATTTGTGCCCCCAGAAATGCATACAAACTCCCTTTCTTGCTATTGGCAGAAGATTAAATCAAGAGAAACGGTTTAGTACAAAAATATTTTGCTCTTAGCCCTTCTTCCTTGCATGAGCAGGAAAGGAAATTTAAACCCCAACTCCTTTCTACCTCTAAATTCAGTATTCTCCCCTCCAAAATAAAGCCTTTCAGACTCAGTTGCAGGTAAGTACTCTAACAGGCATGGCTCACGATTTCAAAAGTAGGACTGTCAAATACTGTCCAGCTGAAATTCTGAAGGATTATTTATTTTTAGCAAAACTGTAGTTGACTCAGCTCTGGTGCCTATTACAGAATTAGCAAATAGCTACTTGAGTAAGGCTTTTAATTCAGAAACCTATAAGGCAATTAAGCTACTTAACATAAAAATCAAGCATTTTCTGAGAGGTATCACCCAAGATGAATGACAAACTTTAAACATTGGAGTTGTTCGTACAACAATAGGGTTGGGGCACAATGGAGAAGTTTAAATATTTAATTTAGACTGAGCTGTAAGTCATTAATTTTTTACTGATGCAAATCTGCAATTCAGCTAGAGCTAGACAGTGATGCAACCCATTCTGACTGAAAGCAGGGCGAATTTCTCCAAAACAAACTGGGATATAACCCCCCTCCTCCCAACAACATGGCCTGCTTTTACATGGAAATCTCAGGCCATGACAGTCACAACTGCATCTGGACCTGGATGAAGGTGCATCTTCTGCTCATCATTTTGCTCACTATTCAAAAAATGCAGCTTGATCACGTATCTGGAATATACAATTACAGCATCAACTTACACAAAACTATTCTTAAGAACACGCTGTGTTTTAAGAACGCCATAGGCAGTCAGAAGCTAATTTGCACTTAGTCCTTGTTGATGGTGACAGAGCATCACTCACCCACAGCCAACACACTGAGGAAGTAGAAATATTAAAACATATCTGCACTTCTACATGCAAAGCGAGACTACTTTTTTTTAGCTGCTAGCTCATCTAAAGCTGGAAGCAGTCTAGCTAAAGCAGCTAAGACTCATTAATCCAACAAACGTGCCAACAAGGGAAAATTCTAACCTCTTCCAAGTCCAGCCAATATTAAAGGCAAATTATTCTTTTATTTTCATTTTTAACGATTCTTAAATATTCTGCTGAAAGTATATATTTACAATTTAAGTCAGCCTTGCTGCAAAGTACTAACAAGTCTTGACATTACATATGCTTCGTAAAATTTACTTCTACGTTTCACGGAAGCAAGAGGAGACCTGATAGGTGCTCAAACTTTTCCAAAATAAGCCTTGTTCCAACTTCAAAAGCTCAATAGCCAGGTTCAAGGTTCTCAAGTTTTAAGTCAAATTGGTCAATCAGCTAGTAGCGAAAAACCTGAACTGATGACATATGGTATGCTGTTGTGCTCCTTAAGATTACATATAAGCTAAATAAAACATTTTGCGACTCATTTTGCTGTCACACAGATGTGCATAGCCACTTTTACAAGAAAGTCTGTGTATGTGCCATTTCCAGCAAAATCCAGAAGTGACGGTTGTCCAAGAAACATCGAACTACACCAGAAGAATGTATTCCCATAACCACTCAAAGAGGACGCAACTCACACATGCTCTCATGCTAGAGCTGCACACCTGTAACTAAGTGTTCTTTGGTCAAGCTTCCTCCACCTATTGCTGTGGATGCGTGGGTTGGCCAGGGCCAGAATTAGAAACTGTTGGGCGGAGAAAGGATGGAGATAAAGAAACAAATGGAAAAGGAGCGGTGAAGACCTCTGCAAGCATTACTGAAGGAGTGAGGGGAAGTGCTGAGGGAGGAATCCAGGCAGATCATCCAATGACCTGTGCATACAGCAAGGGGAACACCTCAACTCCATCAACAGGGACTCAGGAGGTCTACAGACTTGGGAATGAGCAGCAGGACCATCCACCAGGCACACGGGGCACCGGGGGTTGTACGGCAGGGGCTCAATGAGGCAGCTGAGTTGCTGCGGGGCACCTGTGTGCTGAGGAACCTCCAGGGCCTGGTAAAACTCCAGAGACACCAAGAAAGAGATCTCATGTCAACTGGGAAGAGCTACATGTTGCATTAGAGTCACAGGAAAAGCGTACATACAGTGCATACTCCATTCAGACCACCTGCACCATGGGCAAGTTTGGTAGGGCCTGGAGGTGGGCAGAGCTGACCTGGCAGTGATGCTGATGGAGCAGGCCCTACCTCCCTCCTCCAATGGAAGCTTAATGCCTTTTTGGTCTGGGGGGTTTTTGGTTGGTTGGGGTTTTTTTGGTGGCTTTGTTTTTTGGTGGTTTTTTTTGTGGGGTTTTTTTTTTTTTTTGTAATGACCACTATTCCTACTAGTCTTCCCCTTAGAGACAGACTGATGTTCCTCTCTAACCATCCTAACAGCCTCCCCTAGGGAGAGAAAGAAAAAAAAAAGAGAGAGGAAATAAAATTATTTAACTGGACACAAATGAAAAATGTCAAGGACAGTGGCAGTCAACATAAAGAGAAGGAACTGTAAAGAGGATCAAGCAGAACAGTCCCATCAGCACCCACTGGTCTCTGAAAGGGGACAGAGTATTGTACTCAAAGGATTTCTGAGTGATTTCTGATCTAACCTAGCAAGGCCATGCTTAAATTGCTGAACAAGAGACAGGAGCATGTAAATCAGATAATTCAAGTCCCTGGCACACAACTGTCTGGAATGGGAATTAGCTTTAGAAAATACTTACAAAACAGATTGCATCTCTATTGATTATTAAAATACAAATGGTACTGGCTACTTATTGCAGACTCCAGAGGACACAGTTAAAACATCTGCAAAGGAGCACAAAGTGTCTGAAAAACAGATTACGCCAAATCATTAACTGCAAGTGAACTAATGATTAGTTAGACCAAGTTTCTGTAATATTTGTCTTTATCAAGATTTTTCAGCAAAGGCCAAAATCTCTGCCAAAATAATAGCTTACAGAGTATTAAAAGGAAACATTCATCACCCTAAGAAATAATTAAACATATCATTTCATGAAGCAGTCTTGTTTAGATGTTTAGCTACTCCATTACTTACCAGATTCATTTCATATTCCAACCATTACCTCTCAACAGGAAGTTGAGAGAGAAATCCACATTGACATGTAAGCAATTCAAAACAAATTTAGTGAAGTTGAGGTTCTAAGCATTTTCTGAGGAATGAAAAGAACTTAATGAAATGGAAGCACAGCTTCTAACTTCTGAGGGGCAGGAGGAAGGGAATGGATCACACTGCAAAAGTGCTAAATCACCCATTTCTGATCTTACTTAATTGCTGACAGATACAGTTAAAAAAGTTCTAGTAAACTTACACTTTAAGAATGCATTCTTTTTTTGCAGATTTAAAAATAAATTTCATAGTCTGAAGTCTTTGACACAGAAAGCTATTGTGAGATTGCAATGGTGTAGGTAAGAGTATCATGAGAGGAGAAGGAACAGCAAAAGCAGCTCTGGAAATTTAGTATATACACATACTTATTAAATATATATTTAGACATCTGTATACATATGTATAGAGGAAAATATCTGGACAAATAAAAATTTAGCCATCAGTATAGATAAAACTTATAAGCAGAATTTTCTTCTTCATTGATAATGAAGGCTTGAATAACTTTTTAAATAAGAATGACCTTTATACTTTGGGGATCCCATCTTACAAATGTCTTGATTGGGGGCAAAGTCATTAGATACTTGCTAATAGTATTTCAGTTTTATTTATGAGCTAGGAACGACAACAGGACATGTGGAGCACACTGCTGAGATATAGGTGACCTGATCTGTTTTCTACTGTATATGGGCCTGCCACCCACTGAAAACAGAAGAAAATAGGACAGCTTTTTAAAGTTCAAGTGGACGAGACTGGACTTTCTGCCTTGAAATCAGAACTCTGAAAGCTAGAGTGATTTTGTTCATAGAAGTCGGGGTTTTTTAAACTCTTGATATCAAGCCTGTAAAAACCAGGTTGTATCACAACTGAAAAGTGATTTGGATCATTTACCATGACTTCAAAAAACTTACTTTATCACTGAAGGGTAGCAAGATTTCACTAGTTTGTCAAAGACACCAGAGTTTCAAAGAATTTAAGGTTCAATAATACTAAAAATCATATGAAGTTAGCCATGCCAATCAGAACAATGAATAAAAGATGATGCAGCAATATTTTCCCTAAAATACTAGCCACTTTCACACTGAGGTTAGAGACACTCATCATTTCTGAAGCATGATTTGGTGGAAAAGATGAAAATCCTGACAATTTCCCACCAGAAGCAGCTTTGGAAAGGGGAAGATCAGCCTTTTCTGTTCAGTGCAGTAATATGCCTTTTGTTTGCAGTGGGGAATGCCTCATTCTTCATTTTGTGTCTCTATTTCAAAACAGGGGCACTGCTGACTTCAAGTACCTTAACCCTTACCAGTTTTCTGAATGATCACTCAAGCAGTCTTTAACCTTTTTCTTCTTAAACTGTTCGTTATGACATAAACCCAGATTTGATCATGCTAAGTGGTAAAAATAAAAAAAAATAGGCCATAAGCACTGAGCACTATATATGAGGTAATCGTCTTTTCCTCCAAGACTTTTAAGATTGCTATTTTACATTTAGGGTTTTTTCTGCGTATGTAAAATGTATTTCCAAGCATTTAGCTCCCAGTGCAAAAGAACTGACAAAGACATCCACAAGGCTGCTCAGCTGCTACAAAAGCCACTCTGCCTTCTGCAGCCCCAGCTCTCGCCACAGACATGTCAGGCTTCTATGAATTGAGTGCTTATCATCTCTTCCTTCCTTGCTACTATGATGGTCTGAATTTAAAAGCAGAGTGGAAACAATACTTGATTAAATCACCTCTTCACTGAAACCATAACAACATTAGAGAATAAAGCAAACAATACTCAAGAGGGGTCCAATTCACCTCTGGCCTTGTAAAGTTATTGTTCTTTGTATTTGTGCTTATAAAAAATACCATATTAAAAATACCAATATAAAAATACCTTTAGGAATCAGTATGCTCTCTTAATGGTAAATACTATGGCAGACAGATTGCATCACTTGCCAATAAATAAATGCTTTTCTGTCAGTAGGTCAACTCTTCTTTGCCCATGTACAGACTACCTAAGCTGCTATGGTAGGAGAATGAGTTAGGAGGGAAGAAGGAACACAGCCTGCACGAACCCCCTTCTGGGTACGCCAGGCCCAGCAGGACACACGAGCTCAGCAGCAGGACTATGAAGACAGAACTGCTGGGTTTGGAATCAGCAGCATAGTAGCATTTGCATGAACTAGCAAACCCTTCAACGTCCAAGCCTGCTTTGTGCAGAGCCATCTTGGACATAACCGAAATCTCAAACAATTTTTAAACACCGTTACATTGCTGAATTCCTCTCACAGAAAGGAAAAAATAAAGGTAAATAGCCAAAACAGGAAGACAGTAGTCAAAGCAACTAGCAAGAAACGGTCTCTCTCTCCAGGTTTTGCATACTTTGGTATCCATCAGGACAGACAGGAGAGACATCTCATACTATTTTCTGTCATGCCTCTCTGTCACCTAATTTCCCACCAAAACGTCAATCTTGACAAAAGCAAATCTTCAGAAGGAACTCAAAGTGACTTGTGGATGAGCTCTAAAAAAATTTCCTTAAATGAAGGAGGCATGCAGCCACCTCCATGAAGAGCTCAATAATTAACACCTGTAGCTGGAAACTAGGAAATTACAGGGAAGGAGAAATGAAATGAGATCTTGCAGTGCTAATTCAAAGCTCTAGAAAGTGGTTTGTAAGATAATTAATACAACAGTCCCCACCCTGCAGCAAGAGAAAAATAATGGAGAGGTTCTCTCCACTGCATTTAAAAACCAAGAAAACACTATGTAAATCATCACTCTAAGCTCAAATTGTTTGTATGCAAAACCACAAGTATTAAAATCTGTATTCTCTTCCTTCTTTGCAGACTCAAGAGATCTTCTCTCAATCGAATTACTAATGGAATAACAATCACAATAATAAAAAGCCTTTTTCAATCTACAAAATCCATTTTCTCCCTTATTAAAAGGGTAAAATGTTTGTGGGGGCAGTTTTTCTTCCCTTGCTAGTACATCAAGTGTCTTCTTTCAATACCATCATTATTTATTCAATATTTTCAGCCAAGTAGATACTTTGGGAAGATCTGACTATTGATTAAAGCAATAGATATAAACCAGGGGGTACATGGAGAGGTCTGTAAAAGGCATCTCTGTAAAGCCACTGTCAGGAATAATAGGCCTGGTACGGCACACTCACTGAGACATGCTGCTATGAAAACTTAACTACAATTTTTTCTCCCATTTCATCTGAATCTCTCACAGGCCCATGTTTCCCAGATGTAAAATAAGCTAACAGATACTAAGATGACAGGTGCTTTTTGAGGAGCACTGAATATTTCCCTCACCTAAGACAGGATGCTCACCAGTGTCAAGTATTACGCAAAGGCCTCAGCCCCACCTCCCTGGAAACACACTGGTTTAGCCCGTATTTAGAGCCAGCAGTATCAGACCTACTTTACATGCCTTACTTTTGCCAAAGGAAAGTGCTATTGGTCTACATCAAGTCTCATTCCCTCTCAGGTCCTCCAGAATTCCACTGTTGGCCAGCTAAGGCTCAAAATTATTGCCCACATCTCTTGAACATTCCACTGCCCAAAAACAATTTTACATGCAAACTAGTCACATCAAGTGGAGTTAACTTACTATTTAGAACAGCACTGCCCCAACAGCAAAAGCAGATAGACGCACGCAGCCTTGACCACAAGAAATTGAAAACATGAAAATAAGCTTTATGGCGCAAAGGAACAGCTTTTACTCCAATGCTGAGTGTCTCACAGGATTCATAGTTTAAGTCAAGAACATTTATCTAGATTAAACTATGGTACAAGCAATCTCCAGCAACTTGAAAGAAAGCAGAAAGCAGGGTCTAAAAAAACCTGAGTCCTAGCACTGAAGTCTTCCAGACACTATGAAGAGTTAACAAAGGTTAGTGGTACTAAGATGTCTAAGCCCCCAGCATTGCTGAGAACGTCTCGCTGTTTCCCATTTACTATAATGCTTGGGCATTTAGGGAGAAGTACAGTTACAAGCATACAGACTTTTCAAAAGATGACGTTTTGGGGGAAAACTTCTCATTTTATAAAACATCATTTTCATAAAATTATTAATTTAATACCTGAAAGTCCATTCGCCACTAGCTCCACTACCAACACGAATGAGCCAGCATTGTTGAGAATACAATAAGCTGATGTAAAAGGGAGCTGACCCAACCCCACCCTCCCCTCCAGATTCCCCCGAGATAAGGTTGTGCCAAAATCCTATTTGTTGTACTTTGATCGTTCTTAATTCTTCAGTGTTTCAGACAGTATGAACTGGGGCACATCTGCATTTCTTTATTGTCAGAATAATGACAGGATAATGGTGCTGGCATTAGGCCAGCCATTTTTTGATACATTGTTGGCACGGACCGTATTTGGAGTACTGTGAGTAAATGGTCTTGCCTGACAGTTATGGAACAAGTCAAGGAAATAATGGTAAAAGAAAGTTATGCCTAAGTTTCCCGCATTTGTAAATAACTCCGTATTAGTTAAAATATTTGTTATTCAGTAGTCCACTTAACCGTTTTGAGACTTTTCTGAAAAGTGACACCTTCTGTATATAGAGCTAGAGGTGCTGTAGAAAAAACGGACCCCAACTTCCAACACTTATAAAACCAACGCTGTACTTGCAGAAACACTTGAATGAACTCCCTAAGCACTTACAAACTGCCTTAATATCAATGTGTTTTTGAATTGTGGGACAAGCAAGCTGAAAAAAATTTGTATCACATATAGAACATGTCCTTGTGATGCACTGACAGCCCATAAATACATTAAATAAACTATGAAATAGAAGTTATTCTCTCCTCCCTCACCATTTCAAGGAAGAGCTTGTGCACTTCAAGCTTTCTTACTGTTCTCTCAAAAATAAGCGTATACTGAAGAGGAGATAGCAAAGCTGTAAGTTCAAATCAGTAGTTAAACTAAAAGGCCAAAGGACTCTAAAATATGGAAAGCAACTGCGGCAAGGCTATTTGTGAAATCAAGAAAGTGACAGCCAGGCAAAGCAGATGCTTTTAACACCATACAGCCTTCAGACTTCTTGTATATGAAAGTATTTCTTATTCATATAAAGGCTTTTAGCAAGTTATGGAGATACACAACCTAAATAAGCTTTTGAGAGATTCGCCTCTGGGTGCTCATATCTGTAACAGGTTTCTCCTACATCTAATACTCTTGTGCTCAAACAAGACTGTCACAGGAAAGTCTGAAGTTCAGTCAAAATATAAAAACAGACAGTAACTGGGTTTGTTTTTTTAAAATGAGATATTTAACAGAAATATTTTACCATCTTGTGGGTTTATATGATATTAGAAATATCACTATGTTTAAGACATGAAGTTGGTTAAGACATCTGATCTAACAGAAGTGTAATTAAAGAACGGGTGTTTATTTGGCTTATGTTTATCTACACAGTCATACCAAAACTACCTATGTTTGTTATAAATTACCTTAATACACTTCAGCTGAAGTAGTTTCAGAAGCCACGTGAGCTCTCTCCAGCTCTTGAAACAAACAAGGCTAAAGATTTTCTGAAACAAATAGGCTTACCTAGTTGTAACAAAAATCCCCCAGGAACTCTCCACAGCCACCATGCTGGGAGCTGTAGAGATAAGAATTGGCTGGAATTAAAAAAGGATTCATGGAGAGAAGGAAAAAAAAACCCCACACACCACCAAAAAAACACCACGCACCAACACAAAACCACACACAACAAACCACCAACAAACAACAAGAATTAGCATGGAAGATCAGATCCCATTTTGGACTCACATCGAAAGCATCAATACCATTGAACATGCTTCAGTCTATGTGTGTCTATCTGGAAAGGAGCAAAAAGCATGTGTATTTGCTGGAAGTTTCTTCAGTTTAGGCATCACAGGAGAAGTATCTAAGGAAGTACTCCTGGAACAAATCTACTCACTATTCCCTACCTAGCAAGTATGAACTGAGTGAAGGGAAAAAAGAAAAAAAAAAAAAAAAAGAAAAAAAAAAAAGGAGTCCAATTTCATCAACACGTCACCAACCACACAAAAGTTCAAAATTAAGGAAATTTCTGGTCTCAGTATAAATAATAAATACCCATAATGTAAAGGGCATAGGGCTGGACAAGGCCAACTTCCACAACAGAGAAATGCCAGCTAGCTGTAACTTTTAGCTGCCCTTGAGCCTAGAAGCTGCAAGTGGCCTGGTTCAGCCAAAACACATCTCAAGGATCCTGCACGAGCACTTCTGTGGGGAAAAAGCAACAGGCATCCGACACAGGCGGCTGGTCTGCCTGGAAGAACTGCAGTCATAGCTCAGAGAAACAAAAAAGCTTCCTCCAGCAGTGGATAAAGACTTTCCTCAGACTTACCCTTCACCCTGACAAACTATTTATGTGCTGCACAGTTAGTAGTTCAGGCACTAGGCTCTTCTAACTAAGCTTAATAACTTGATTTGGTATCAAAATGTACCGCTTAATTTTGAATGCAACTTTAGGTTGATTCTGAAGAATCAACCTGCTTATTGATCGTCTAGACTTAGGCGTGAACCAAGGTTTCTGAAGAGTTACTGCTGAACTAGCGGTACTGGGGATAGACACAGTGCTCCCTCGAGCTGTAACCATCATTTTCAAACACTATAGTGTTTACATTCAAAAGCTCTCAAGAATACTACCATGATGAAGTGCCTGCTGTAATTTAGGACCAACTGGGACCATACTTGTGGCAGTACTGCAACATATTTTTACCTCATTTCACCCTCCCATGTAACATCTATGCATTCCAACACAGAAGCCTCCTACTGCAAGGACTTCGGAGGCTCACACCTCCAGGTCGTTGCTCAGGATGGGCAACAGGGAGCAGGCAGGGAAGAGAGTGACAGAAAGACATTAAGATGCTACACTGATGTCCCATCATACCTGAAATACACTGGTGGTCTCAGCTCAGTTCCTAGAGGGCTGGCGACTGCTATCCACAATCTTTTTGTGTCTTTTCACTTAGCATTTCCAGTTGAAAGCCTAAATAGCAAAGCTATGGAAAATAAGGGGCCTTGAAAAGTACTGCTCTCTCCCACCCATCACATGAGGCCAAGTTCCCATCAGCAATACACTGTATGGGGGCATTTTCTGTCCCCACTATGCTGCAGATAACTAGGAAGCAAATTGTTTATTAATAACCATGTTTATTGTAAAGAATTTATGGAAAAGCCAAAGTTAAATGCATGCTATTTTACAATTAAAAATACAGTAGTTGTTTTAAAGTTTATTTAATTGTTCTATGATGCAAGTGCAAGCTTCTATTTAAATAATGCACCTCCAAGAAAAATCACCGGTAGACAAGTGCAGTTCTTCACTCAGAAAACTTGTATCATAGAGAGCTATTAACATAATTTCCTAATCAAAAAAGTACTTGAGAGGGAGGCTCTCTTAGGATGAAGAGGGGAGGCATCATACTTGCCTATCTGGATCAAGGCATTTATTCATTTTACTGTGATAAACATTAACTCAGTGTTGAAAAAGGGATATTGAATTGTTTGGAGGTACAGAAAACTGCAGTTCTTCAACCCTTCGGCACCTGTATATTCATCTATATTCTATGGTCCATATAGAGATTACAGGCAAAGACATGGTACATCGAGGATATGGACATTTGAAGGAGACCTCTACAGAAGAAACTATTAGTTATCAAAGTTATACAACTAAGTGTACATAAAAATCCGAACAGTAAGAATGCCTTCAATTATAAAAGCCATGACAGATGCTAGAAATTTATTTCAATAAATTCATTACTGCAGATTCTTTTTTGGAGGAGGGCAGGATTTTTATTTTTAATGAGGAGCAAGCTGGCTGAAAAAGACCAAATTTATGAACATCTTTAAAACAGTCTTCAAGTGTTTACAAAATTAACTGCTGGGCCCTATGCATCATTCAAGCCTTAGTCATGCAAGAGTAGTATTCTTCCTCCTCACCATTTGAGTTACCATAAATCATGAATATGTGATATAATTATGAAAAAGAACATGCAAGTCTTTTTTTTTAATTGAAAGACTCTAGTGTTTAAAACAACAACTTGGACCAATTTACAGAAGCAATAGTATAGTTAATATACACATGTACATCAAAAGAAACAAAACTGTGATTTTTGTTTAGTTGAAGTTTCTGGCAGAGTTTGAGCTGACAAATTTAGATAGCTACAAGAATGTAAAAGGCACTACTGGGAATTGTAGCTGAACAGAGAGCACTAAGAATCTCCTGCCTAACTCTGAAATATTTATATCAAGCAATATCTCAATTAACCTCCCAAGCAATAACCAGACCAGTAGCAAGTTACAGTTCCACAGTACGAGCTGCTATATAAAGCCAAAAGACAATTTACTTTATCTTTCCCTACATGTTAGGATAACTGCATTAGCCTTCCTGCAACCATAATATCGTAACAGTAGAATCATGCTATCACTGCAAGTTAAGTTTTGTAAGGCTTCACACATATTTTGGCCCATTTTAATAGTCACTGTTTACAGAATGGATCCTCAGTCCCAAAGTTGTTTTCCACAGAAGTTTTTATCAGGGTTTGGGTTCATGACCATTTTATTTTTCCCATGTTGTTAATAAGAAGACATTTTAGCAATTACTTTTTAGAGGCAGGTGACACCCTGATGCAGAACAGATACTCAGCAGGTATATCCACAGAGCCAAAATTGTTCAAAACTCTCACCAGGAATGATGAAATACATTGCTTCAGGCATGGAGGCATGACCTACTAGTTTTCTTAAGAAGTCCTTCCTATAGCATGCTGTTCACTGTGCTCTATTAATGCTAAACATAGTTTGAATTTATTCAAATACACATAGTAAATGACTAGAACGCATTGCAGCTCAGGTTTCAAAATATTTCTGGACTGCCAGAGAAACGTATTAAGAGGAAAAGCAGGCAAAGGAGGGGCACACAGATGACAAAAAACCCCACTTTTATGCATTAGATCAGGTCAAAAAATCTCCGTAGTCCCTTTCCCGAATTTCCATGACACATCAAAGGAAGAAAAAAAAAACACCACTAACGTGACACTCTCTTTTCTTCATATCATCATAAAACTGAGCAAGTAAGTAATAATGCGGACAGTTTGCTTCTCACTATTTTCCAAAGAGCTGAAGTTAAAATAATGCTGCTAAGACTGAAAAACAAGCACTCGTATGCTCCCTTCCTCAGTTCTAACCAAAGCAGCAGCTTTAGCTTATAATGCACATCTCACAGGAAAAAAAGGACACACACAAAAATATCAAGGAGTGCCATAAATCTCAACATTTCAGGAAGTTCTTAACTAAAATACTCCTTTGCCTTCTTAAATAACTCCCTGTAGGACTGTCAGTACAACCACCCCCAAACCCCCAGTGCTCGGAAGGAACAGTGGGATACACATTGCAGATTACATACTCTAAACTCCCACTCCTGGTTTTACTTTGCCTGCTTTGGTACTCGCAGATCAAGAGTTGGGAATCTTTTTCATACTGGAACCACATACTAAAAGTAAGACTCCCATTTTAAAAAGGAACATCATTTCACATGGCATAATCTTAGATTAGGCCAAATAAGGTCATTTTAAGCCTTTAAAAAATGGGAGTGCATAAAAAGAAGAGATGAATCCTTTATCTTCCTTGGAAAAGCATCATTTCTCCAAGCTTGTATATGCTTCATGGCAGCAAACACGAACAGAATGACAAACCTCTCTTCTTTTAATGGTTCGATTTAACTGACAACAAAATGCACTCTTGTATTCACAGAATGGCTGAAGTTGGAAGGGACCTCTGAAGGTCATCTTGTCCAACCCCCCTCCTCAAGCAGGTTGCCCAGGACCATGTCCAGACAGCTTCTGAATATCTCCAAGGATGGAGACTCCACAACCTCCCCAGGCAGCCTGTGCCAGCGTTCAATCACTCTCACAGTAAAAAGGCATTTCCTGACATTCAGAGGAAACCTCTTGTGTTTCAATTTGTGCTCATTGCCTCTGGTCCCATCATTGGGCACCACTGAAAAGAGCCTGGATCCATCTTCTTTGCACTCTCACTTCAGGTATTTATATACATTGATGAGATCCTCCTCAAGACTTCTCTCCAGGCTGAACAGTCCCCAGCGCTCTCAGACTGGAGAGATGCTCCAGACCCTTCATGATCTTAGCAGCCCTTTTCTGGACTCTCTCCAGTATGTCCATATCTGTCTCGTACTGGGGAGCCCAGAACTGGACCCAGTACTCCAGGTGTGGTCTCACCAGTGCTGAGTAGAAGGGAAGGATCACCTCCCTCAACCTGCTGGCAACACTCCTCCCAATGCAGCCTGGTAGCCTTCTTTGCCTTTGATCTTAAAGGCTACCACCATCCTCTGTTTTGTGTTTGCATAGTAAAACAATATAATGATAGAAAAATAGTTCACAGTGAACAAACATCTGTGTTTTTAGTTTTCTTTACATACTAGGTTTCCTTGAAAAGAGGGAAGTAGTACTAGCCCATTGCTATACCACGCATCTTTCATGCACCTATACAAAATACAATGCTAGCGCTCAAAGTTACACAAGGAAGGGGAAGATGAAGCTGGTTGCTTTTTCAATTAAAGAAATTCATGACATACACAGTGAAGTAATTCTCAAAAGTGATTTATAACAGATGACCACAAAATTACCTCTGAGCAGTCACACTGCAGTGGATCTTTATGAAAAAAACAGGAATAAATAGCATAGTGTTTACCCCTGAAGTAATCTTTTCCTATTAAAAAAAAGAAAAACAGAAAACACCTCTTCACAAATCCTTTCTCAAACTCAAGTTTTCCATTAACTTCAAAATATTAACATTTAGCAAATCTTTGGACACGCAAGAACAAACGAGAGCTTTAACTTTCTAGCTAAGATTTAAACAAACAGAAGTGGCAAAAGATGCCTCACATCCTGTGTGTTCCACCAGTACACGTACTCTGTTCCACTGTAGGTTACTGCGATGCTTTTATCCTCACATCATCTTTTACTGCTTGTTTGTTCATTTTAATTTTATAAATGGACTGTTGTGCAGCAACTAATTCCCTCAAGGCCAGCCACAAGCTAAGGACATTTTCCCTGTTCCACCCCATCTCTCTATTTCAACGGACCCCTCTTGCTTATGGCTAGTAGTACCTGAAGGAAACCCTCCACAACTTTGGTGTTTAAAACTTGTCAATTCTTGCAAATTACTAGGTGCTGTTTAGCCAAGCCATACACATGGCATTTAGTCATTTTATTTAAAAAATAAATCCCCGAAATTACCACACTGAAGTTAATACAACACCCTTTCACAGAAAGAGTAAAAAAAAGTAACAAAAGCCTAGTTCAAAAGCAACCTAGTGCTGTGACAGCTGAAGCTGTAAACAGGCCTGCCATTAAAATGGACTGTTATTGCCGCCAAGTCACGAAGAACGGGGATACAGATATTAAAGTACTACCTAAAAGGGGGTACTTTTCTTTACCACAGCGCCTTACTTCTCCATTCCCATCAGGAGAAATTGGACAGAAACAGGACAATGCAGTGTCAAGAGTCTTGTCTGATATGCCTGATCATCAAATGTGCAAAAGATGCACAAGAAAACTGCTTTTGTGTTTAGAATTTGCCCAAAACTGACATATTTAATACCCTACAGAATTACCTGTTATGTAACATGCCGCTCAGTCAAATCTTCCAAAGCAACATAATGTCTTGTTCCAAACTACTAAATAATTTGCTTTTTGCGTACATCTCCTGTCACATTCAGTAAATCTACTTAAGGTTTCTCTCTGTGCAACAGGAAATTGCCTTAACTGACGCATTCCATTAAAGCAGACAGCCAGTGCTCAGCTTTCAATTGCTCCTTTGTAAAAAGTCTATGAAACACTAAAATGAAAACTCTACTGTATCAACATGCACTCTACAGAGTAAAATAAGTCAGATTTAAGCAGATGACTCATGTTAAAGTGATATAATACCAAGTCTGCTTTGTAAAGAAAAATGCAGTTTAAAGACTGCTATTAGCAATTTTAAATATATATATATATATATATATATATATATATATGAGCAGGTGTTGAAGTCTTTAGGATCTCTACAATAGTCCTATTATGCCACATCCGTTACTGCTTATTTTTACTGCTCAGGAATCCTGAGGACCCCAGGAAGACATTTTCAAATAGTAGATGGAAGCAACTTCCCCTGTACACAATTGTTTACGTACAATCAATTTTTGCATTTAATCTAACTATACCTCAGGTTTGCACTGTGAAATTAAAAAAAACTATTCTCTTCCTAGATCACAAGCAGGATAATTTGGTGGTTTATATTGCCCCACCATACCCCAACTGCCCTTAAGCTCCCTAGCCTGGACAGGCAGAGGGAACAGCTTTTAGTAACTCTTTCTGGTTTTAGCTTTTTAAAACATTTAAATGAGTCCTGCATTTTCTGTCATAACTTTTACATCATATTCATATCTATTCCACAAAATATTAATAGAAGAGTTTATTACTTTCTGTTTCATGCTGGTAACATTTCCCTTTCAATCTGATTTGATAATTGTTCACTCTCCAGCACAGCATTTCAGCATACTATGCAAACCAGTTTTCCCTTAGAGCACAGCTTGCATAGTACTTATGACATTAGATGACTGAAATAACATCACTGGTCAAGACCTGCACAGGGCTGTAAGCAGGCTGTACCCAGTACTTCAACACAACCTGCCAGCTCTGCAGCAAACGCGTCTCCCTTTTGAAGTTTCCATAACAGTAGCATAGTGTATCGAGCAAAGCAATATGAACTACCATCCACCAAAATTCAGAATATTCTATTTCTTTAATAAGTCTGTTAAAAGTCAGGAAATCTAAGATTAAATATAGTGACTTATTTTAGGGCTTAAATGAGACCATGAGGGACCACATGTGATGAGGCAGCCAACAGCAGTTCTTAGGTTCCAGCTTAAATGCGAAGAGAATTGTGAACATTGGACTTAAATGACATGGCTCACCAAGTAATTTACAAGTAAATGTCAATAAAAAAGAGACTCATATACTTCATGTAAGCTTATATATGCTTCCTTTTTTCAAAAGCTTTAGGATAGACCTGAAAGTAAAATTATTCATTCCTTCCCCATACATACACTTGTTGTCACTTCTTTTATGTTGCTTTTAGCCAGACACAGTCCCCTTCCTCCTCCTTTCCAAGAGCTGGAAAGTACATTTCCAGAGGCTACAGTATTTCAAAGAAGTGATGTCTTGACATTGCTTATGCTGTCCCATCATTCAGATACACTGATTTATACAAAAAAAATCAGAGCCGGCGCCTTATGTTACTTCAAATATACCTGTATTAACATCAAAATATTTTGATTGAAACATTAGCTGGTTTATTCATGACTCAGTTACAAGGCCTTACTAAGTATCCCCCGATTTGCATAACTGTGTGCAGACAGTTCACACCAGCTATATAGTATACGATTTAGTCTGCACATAAAAAGGACTAAATTAAAGTCAAATCAAGTTAGTCTGCACTTGCCAACACCCCTCTCCCTCCCCATTGCTTCTGATTCATAGACACAGGATAATTCATGAAGCCACAAGACTTTGAAATGTTCAGTACTAAAGACACACGATCAATCTGTTGACTCTCAGCCCCATCAGAAACCAGCTGCATTATAAAAGAGTATAATCTGACCAACAACATTTTACATGGTAAGTACAGACTGTCATAGCTGAGCTTTTGATACCAGCAAGGTAGCCATCAGGAACACGATCAGGCAACAGTCCGCAATTCCCACATCACCTCCAGCCCCAACATTTGCTAAACAAAATACATGCTTTTGATCTTTCAGAATTCACGTATTACAAATCTGTGACGCGTTTAGTCTATCTGCTCTACTAATCAGCAAGTAAACTTGCAGTAAGGCTTTTTCCAATTAGTAACTTCTTCATTTAACTTTCTAGGGGATGCAGAAATTGGTGCTCTCGATTGTACGAGGACACAACATGGAACGTTTTTCAGTCTCTAACAGCAGCCACCACCAGACATTTTGTCAAAAGATGCGTGAAGCTCTGCGTGCAGTAAGAAACAGTTGGGCAATCAGCCCACCAGACAGATTTTTAAGCCTTGGCTAGTTAAGAGACAGCCTTATACCAGGACAATTCAATTCTTCCAAAACTTGGTGGTTTATAATCCAAGTCCAGAAGGAGCAGCTTTGCCTAGCCAGTAGGAGTTATGCACGGCCTTCACCGTTACGAACTATGGCAGCACACCACATGCGCTCCCTGTGAGACCAAAAAATAGTGAGAGGAGGCATCCCGTGTCTGGGACCTTGAAAAGTCTGGGCAACTGCTGCTCGCAGTCAAAAGAAAGATCATTTAGAAAGCCAAGCATATACAGAGAAACACAAAAGCTTATGTCCTTTGCCAGGCCTGACCAGCTACTGCGGCTCTGCATGCTCTCAGTATGGTTATAATGCTTGTACAACTGCTTTACTCATGGCCTTTTGCGCTCATCACTGCTGAAGTCTGTTCTGGACTTTCCTCTGTTTATATATAGGTTATTAGGTAGATACCAGTGAATGCAAGCAACAGACTTTTAGAGCATACTTCATCTTATCTTACCCAAGAAGATTACTATATTCAAGTTAATTACACATATAGATACAATGACTGTTTCCAAGAGTAGGTAGTGAGTAAAGTATATCACCAGACTACTAGTGCAATAAAGTTTTCAGAGAACTTAGAGTGCAATAAAGCTGGATAACCTAGAATGTACGGAGATTTCCTCAATTTCATTCCATAAGCTAGCAAGCAACCTAATTAAACAGATTTCCATCAACACATAACTACTTTTGATCCCAATTCTGCAGTCATTATTTGTGCAAATAATCCTATCAGCTCTAATAGAAGTTACTTGCTAGGAGAGAGAAGTGTTACATGACTGAAAACTGTGTTTAAGTAGCGTATCTCCTATATTAAGGATACACACCAATATACATATGGAACCTATGTTACTAAATACAGCTGGGAAGTCTTTCCTTTCTCTTTGCTCAGGGGTTACAAAAGAGAAACAAAACATTATAATTATTGTATAGTATACATTATATATTACATAGTAAAAAATAAGAACCAAACCCTCTTCCCACAAACTTTCTCCTTAGTGCCATTTTTGGGTTTTTTTTCACCCCTAACAAAATAGCAGTAATTTTCCTACAAGTACTGAGGCTCTCTAGAGAAATTTAACTGTAGTTTTAATACGGAAGAAACAAAACTCCAGTTTCTTTAGGACAGCAAAGCCTGTCACAGCCTCAGGAAATGCTTCTGAAGAGTTGAAACAAAGATACACTGAACTGAGGGCAAGTCCAGAGATTGCCCACAATACAGCTCTCAGGCAAAGATTTTACCAGCGTGCTAATCCTTCTCCCTGCGGTCACCGTCATCGACACTGCAATCTGGAAAGCAAGTGGAATGATACCTTTGCAGAAGCTCAGTGGGAAAAGCTACTGTAAGTCAATGCTTTAGGTAACATTGAAATTACATTTTGCTGCCCAATAAACCAGCAATAATCATAGCCCTAAGTCTCACAATACTTCTCTGAGTGAACTCATTCACAGCTGAGATAACAAAAAGGTTCATCAGTATCAATGGAAAATTAACCTTCTATTTTAATTCTAGTGTAGCAGGATTTATTATGCACCCAGGGATACTCAAAGAGATCCCAGCATGATACCTTTCTGCTGCTAAGTATTTTCATCATGAAACACAGGAACATTTATACGGTGTAAGACATCCTGCTTGACTGTTACCTTACAAAAAGTCATCCAACCTGAACCAAATGGAATTTTCTCAGTATCCTAGATACAAATAGGCAGTTAAAAATACTACTTTAAAAAAGGACTTTTCAACCAGGATGGAGATGTTTGACAAGTTTATTCTTTATAAACCTAATGTAATAATTCCACAGTAAGACCGAGAGGGGTGAGGGAGATAGGAGGAGGGGTTGGGAACATTAGTTTAAGATTTTTCAAAAAATAGAGAAGTAAATACAGCTAACAAGTATACAGACACATTATAGTTTCTGATGGGTGATGTTTGTGCAAGTTTTATTTCTCCTACAAAACCAGTTGCTGTCTGCTACCCTTGACAACTACAGGATTTGGTTTCACTTCAAGAAAGGAGGGTCAATACAGTCATGTTATTTCCAAAAATTACACATAACACTTTTAGAAATAAATCCCATTCAGAGAAGTTTTTCTACTACACACTATATATGTTGACTTTACCACTGACAATGAATGTACCCATGAACTAGAGTGTTGGCCAGCACTGCACCAATTCTATTCTCTTTTTCATTTCCAAAGTGACAGACTGCAAGAGTTGAAGATGGGTACACCATGCTTCCAGTTATCGACTGCTCCCACAAATCAACCATGGAATCTTTCATTCCATTAAAGATACCACTGGACAATTTAAAATTTAAGATATGTGGTTTAAAAAGGTACTGTGCCCTAACATCCCTCTTACTTTAGGCAGCCAGAACATGCATGAAAAATATCTTCAGGCAGCGACTTCTCGCACCAGAATTTGAAGGCTCCATTTGGCTGCTATGTGGAAAGTGGAAAAAAAAAAATGACAAACTGTACTATTCAATTAGTCTTTCTTCGAGTAAATGGATGATATTCTTTGACACAGTTCAGAACTCTGTACGAGCAAGGTCTTGAAGACAGAACAGAATACCTCTGATAATTTGAGGACATTTTGTCTGGATCGTTCTGCTTTCTCTCGTGTATCACGTAAGTTGCCAGAAACTAAAATTTGAGTTTTATACAGACAGGTCACCTGGAAAACTGTACATGAATGGCAAGATACTGAAAAACATCAAAATTTGCAATCAAAATCATGGTCAATATGCAAATTATTTTCAGAAAACAACTGTCACAGTGTATTGCAAGTCAAGATTTGTAATGAACTCAATGCGTCAAGTGTTTTCCACTCCAAATCTTCTCCATTATCCGAGTATGAGTTGGAATAGGAAAAACCTTTGACAGTATCATACATTTGCATGCACATAGTATCCCTACATAGAAATTAGCATTAAGCACAAACCTTTAAATGAATTATTGAAAAGATAATCTTCTCACTGTTGAAGGACTGAAGGTTTTGAAATCAAATTGTCATTTTTCAGAATTTTAAGTACCTTTTCTGTTGTATTCCTAAAGCTGTTAATCTTTAGTTACGAGCCTCACGGACAAACTGTAACACTCTGAAAATGTACATTATCTCCTTACTGATACCATTAAGGATCAGAATTGCATAGATGCTGACAGTATACAAACATTCAGCTGTTCCTGTATGAGATAAGACTTACTGCTAGTTCTAAGAGAAACAATAGTGGGCAACATGATGCAAAATCTTCTATACATTTTAACAGGGAAATCTCATTTAAGAGACACAATAGAGGCACAATGTAAGAGGTAAAACCAGGTCATCACTTAGTACTTTTTGCCATACAAATATAAATAAGCCACGATGATTTCTCTCCAGTCCAGACAGGTGCTTACAGTCCTGAATTCCAAAGCATGAACCTGAATTGTAAGTAACTTAGGCAACCACTTTTTAATGTTAGAAATAAGCCAACAAGAAGTAAGAAGACCTCACAGGAAAAGCCATTGTCTGGCATCTAAGAAAAAAAAAAAAAAAATCCAAAAAACCAACCACCCAAACTTCTCAATTAGCAAACGTGGCAAGAAAAACAGAAACCTCAAGGGAGTTTTGTATTTCATCAAGTTGTCCCAAGGAAAACAGCAAATTCCCAATTTTAGCTCACTATACAGTATCAACCCACAAACTATATGGTCAGATATAATTTAAAAGCCCCAAGTGAAATAAAAGCCTTACTTAACCAGCTGCATGGCTTATCAGCCTGCTGTCATCTGCAAGTATTGTAAAGATAGGTTGAGATGTTGTGTATGGTTTGTAAGGAAATTATATGCCCCTGAACAGAACCTCCCTCTGTGGATTTTAAGAGAAGAGATAGCTACCATTTATATTGCTTTCCCAATCTTTCTGTTAGTAAGCAGGAATAGATGAAGGTGACAACCTAGTTTATTATACGTGATCTTGTTAACAAATGACCTTGACAATGAATCTATTCCATTTTTTCAGCAACTTTTTGGGGTGCCTTCACGATTAAGATGTTTACAATGACTTTCACAGTTTAAAAAAATGCTTTGCATACTGTCTTCATCTCTGGCACATCTCCAGCTGCTTGGACACGATATCTTGTACCCACTTACCTTCCCTCCTGTACCTAGCCTTCTCAGATACCACAACTTTTGTTTGCTAACTTCAGCTATATGTGAATAAGCAAGCCCACCGTAGCATGGGAAAACCATGTACAGCCAAGAATAATGTATATAATACTGATGCAAAAAAGTTGTGCGTGCCATTCTGGAATAGACAATAAATTACGGCTTCACTCCTTCCAGATACCTTCTCCTAAAAATTCCTCCGCAGCATCACTTGGCAATATTTCGATGTTAGGTATGCATGTAGGCTGCATACCTGAGATAAACTGGTTTCCTAGGTCAAGAGCCCACTCAAAAGTTGCAGAAAATTATAAAAACCATTTTTAAGAGAATGCTCTCGCAAGCAATTATCCACCACTTCGGTGATTCGATGAACCACATCAACTCAGCAGCTTAAGGATGGACTGGAAAACTGTTGAACAGTTATGCATTGTTTGATTTTAAGCTGTAATCCCAAGATTTGTTGAAAATGTATGGGTTTTCAGTAAGCACGGCTTCTTTTTCTGTGGGATCTTAACTTCATGGGTCCCAAAATAGGTTTGTAACTGTCAAATTTCTTACTTGTCAGGTTTTTACTGCTGCACATCAAGCAGTAAGACTGCCAAAATACATGCATACCTATATTTTTATATGCACCATGTAGGTATATATAAATATTGTATACATACATGTACATATATATAAATCTGTATGTGTGCATGAATACATTTGGGTTAAGATCAGTATGAGAAATGTTGCATACTACTATGCAATTCTCAAATTCAATGATAAACATTCGTATTCGAGAAACATGAGAAAATCCACTACAGAATACACTGAGCTCAGACATGCACAATATCCTGAGACACAACTATTCACTTTTAAAATTCACTTTAAATTTCAATGAGATTCCACTCGGCCTCCTGAGAACTCGTATATTAAGCATGATGCTTCTTCACTACTTTTGTTTCATGGATGTACACACACATGCATGCAGAAAGAGAAACTAAAATATTTTCATTCACATAGACCTTTTCTAGTGGTACAAGTAACTCCAGATTGCTTGCTAACTGAATGCAAATAGGTATAGTATAAATGAAGAAATAAAACATTTGTAAATGGTTGCTAATCCCCAAGAAAGCCAAAATAACAAGTAAGACTCTACTTTTCTCTCCATTGATAGCAGCCAAACACTTTAAAGGTAAATCTCATGAGATGTGTTGCTTTTACGCTCACCCCTAAGTGCTAGGTATGTAAGAATAATATGCAGCCTCTTCTTGGAGTTAGGTTTTAGTGGTAGCGGATAAAAGTATAAGCCTCCTTCCCAAGCTTATCCTGAAAGTACCTCCAAAAAGACCTACTTTTCGAACAAAGCTTCCACCACTTAAAGACTACTCTCGTTCAGGTTACTTATAGTTTCAGGGGCATAAATCTGCCTTCCCAAAACACTGAGTTCCCTCTAACCCATCAGCATTTCTGTCTTGGACCTGCTACGTAATTGCCTTGCACAGATGGACTAAGCACAATGAACTGTGAAAGAGTTAACAGTTGTAATCTCAGAGTTTCCCAAATAATTGTCATAGAAGTAAATAATATCTCACATCAGTGACAGTACTGTGAAGGGCCGTGCGTACACAATGTTAATCCACCTGAAACAATTTTAACTGGATTTTCAAAGCCTTTAACAAGGCTCCTCATCAAAACTCTTAAATTTAACTACTATGGACTAAGCTCAAGAAGTCAGCAGGAATCAATTAAAAGCTTTAGAATGCAAAAAGATTTCCAGCAGTGGTACAGCTACAATGCTTAATATCCTCACAACGCAATCGGGAACAGAGAGGTGAATAAGTTGACAACATTTGCCAACAGCGTTTCAGAAAAGTCCCAACTGAAAACTGACACTGAAGAGCAGTGGAAGGCTCTTCCAACACCACGGGCTTCCACCATGTTAGGTGAAATTCAAGATTGATGAATGTGAAGTATAGAAAGGAGGAAAAACAACCCTACCTACAGAAACAACAATAAGCTCTAATTTAGCTACTACTAACACGGGAAAAGAGATTGTGAAGTATCATCCACCATGATTTTAAAATGTCAGCTCAGTGCTCAGCAGAAATTGAAGACACAAAACAGAATACTAAGACTACTAGGAAAGGAATAGAGAACAAGAAAAGAAACATGTTATTATGCCACACTATATGCAAACATTGTGATCTCATCTTAAGTGCTGCACAGTTATAATTATCACTCCCAAAAAAGAATAGAGAAATTGAGGTGTCACAGAGAAGATTAAGCATAAAGTGTACATCCAGACTGGTTCCATTATAAGATTCTTCAGATTGGAGGAGAGACAACAGAAGTGAGACTATGAGAATGAGGCTTCTTTAGTCATATGTGGGAGAGATGTGATGAATTAAAACACAATTATGACATTTCAGAATAAATGGTTAAAAAAAAAAAACAAAAGTATCAGCTAGCCTAAGTTTAATAGCAACAAAATACAAGTATTTTCCCCCCAAACTTAACTAAATTGTGGAACTCACTGCATGGGATATTAAGAGTCCAAAGAGCATGAATAGATTAAAAAAACCTAGACAAATACCTGAAAAATACTCTATTCATACTGCATTCAGTTGCAGAAAACTAGAAGAAATCAGAGAAATTAATACTACAAGCTTGCTCTGTTTCCTTAGTTCTGAGTAGCTACAGAGTTAGTTTGACCTTTGCTGCAAAACAGCAGAGACATAGGAGTAAAGGGAGAACAAATTTCAGTATGTGCAATGTGGATAAAGCACACCGAACAGCCCCACACATGAAAGTTACTAGGTATATTATCAAAACAGGAAGTGTTTTTTAAACTGTCCTTTAAAACAATTTCCTTTAATTCCCAATACACTTTAGGAATTAAAAGTTTTGCTGGCAGAATGTTATCTCCTCCAAGACCTACTTGCTGAAATTATTTTGAACCTTTAAAGAAACAGGAATTTAAACCCCAGAACAAACTGAAATCACTACCCTCCTTTAAGAAGTCTGCAGTTGACTGATGGAAGTTACCTTTCTCCTCATGTGGCCATGCAAGGTTTAAGAACTCTTGCTCAAGTGTTTTACCTAAACACTTGCTTGAAAACTTGTCCCCACAACTTCCACGGCAGCGCCATCATTCATTTCAACACGGTGAATCTTCACATGGTTCAATATATATTCCATGAATTTGCATTACTTCAAAATATTCTGTTCTGTATGTGATATATTGCAACAAGAGTTACAGTCCTCACTTTAAACAAAACCTGAAAGTTTCACTAACAGTCACAAACATATCACGTACTTTTAAAGATTCATCATCAGTATTTAACTAAGTTATTTATTTTTCTTTTCAAGAGAAATGTAAGGGACACAGACTTGTCTTCATTTTCTCTTCCACACTGGCAGTCTTTCACATAAAAAACCTGTACTAAACGGGTATTTTTTTTGTCAGCCAACTCTTGCACATTCATGTATCTGGATGGTGGGACTGGGGCTCTTGAATAATTTTACTGAAATGCATTACTACCTACAATACTGGAGACTTACTTTAGTTTTAAAGGAGGAGAGTTTCCTAGATATGCTCTTTTTGAAGAGCGTTTTTGTTCCGTTTTCTCTTTTGTTGCTCTTTTTGTTCTAGGTGCACCTTTATCTGCCAAGCCATTTTCAAGCCTGTCCTTTGCTGCTCTGACCTCTCAGAACACAACCCTGTTCAATCACCCAATCCTCAGATTCTTGCACAGTTTTCACATTTTCTGTCAACTGTGACTAAAATAAAGGGCACCATCAATAACACACACTTCTTAATCCACGTTCATTTCTCTAAGGAAAAGCCATTAATGAGTTGCCTCATTTCCATTCAGCTGGTCAACCACCACACTAAGTTTGAAACCAAGTGTAAACCTGGATTTAGGAACCCTCAAATGGGTTCCTAAATATAGCAAAATTTTTCAACCTTAACTTCCCAGCTTCCTCGGGATGCCATATACTGTTTCTAAAAAATCCACAAAAGTAAATTCAGAAGGGAAAAACGTATCACCATCAAGTTTTACTAGCTACTAGGAGTCTACAAGTTAAAAAGAAAAAAAAAAAAAAGAGTAATAGCTCTGCTGCTTATAGCTTGTAGAGCAAGAAATTCAATTCTGAACATGGTAGAAATTCGACAGTAAACAGCTAAACTGAACAAACACAAACTAGTTCAGCTAGCAAACAGTAAGTAGCTTTGGCCTGAAAGGTACCAGTTCAGATCATGCCATCTTCAACAGAGCAAGTACAAGATCAACAGGATCTCTCCTCAGAATGACACAGACAAAACCCTATACCACCATTTCACTCAGGAGAGAAGAGGCGTTAAAGGCTACAGCTGAAAACCACACAAATAAAACTACTGAGATATTGCTGTTCCCCTCTGTCGCCCTTTCCTATCAATTTAAAATACCAAATACTCCAGGTAAATGGCTAATATAGCAAGGAAGCGAGAGAGAACCATTAAAATGATTGATATTGGTCACCCCAGATACCAGTTTCTATAGTACTGCATTGAATTATTTATTAAAAAGTTTCCATTGCTACAGAAGTGTCAGTTTAACTCACTCCAACTGCCAGTGTGCAAAATATGCTCGAGGGGAGCCCTACCACAAGTATTACTGGTCAGTATCATTTGAATCTTGGCAGGACACCCATGCCAAAAAAATTTTTTTTTTTTAAATTCCACTACACTAAATTCCAAGCAAATTAAACCTTTGGTGTAATGGAGTCAATAGGGAGGGGAAGAAAGAGGTCTCTATAACTCAGTCTCTGGTCCTCTCCTAGTTTTATCTCTAGAGCTACCTCTGCTACTTGTGGTGGCACACATCTCTAGGGAGCTTCTCATTTGATGGAAAAGTTGAGTCTGGGACTTCTTTCTCTCCCCTTCTGTCTTCTTGCCTCTACAAGGGAATTCAGAATATTACCCAAGCACAACCATCTGCTTCTACCCCCACAGAACCCTTCCTGGTATAGAGGCACAACAGGCTGTGCAACACCTCTACTCCAGTCTAGCACTTGCTAGAAAAAAGGGAGAAGCACAGTCAGCCTGGGTGGTAGTGACTGAGCTCAGGTCACCTTCAGCTCCCCACTCCTGAGCCTGCCACAGCACCACCAGCATCCCATGTTGTGCCCCGTCACCCTCCAGAACATTGCACGTTCCAGAATTACACTGCAAAACTGATATATCAGCCCAAGTTTTATTTACAAGATTGCATGTTATGCTTTCAGCATCACATTCTGTAAGTGTTTACTGCAATTCATGACCATCTTGAAATCTTGACTTATTTTTTGGTACAGAAGCTAGATTGATACAAAGCTTTAGTAGTTTAAAAACAATCTTCCCTATATCCCAGCCAATGGAGGTGAGAACACGCAGTACCGTTACCTCTTGGCCAGAGGAGGTTTTGCCATTTACTCCAACAGAAGGTGACGGGAGCCAAAGGAAAGGAGAATTAGATTCCATGCTACATGATTAGACTCCAAAATGTCATTCTTTTACAGCACACAGCCACAAGTTTACAGGGACACAAAGTAACAATGATCTCTGGCCTAATTCAGTTCATAAATATTACCTAAATTATCTCCTGCCTTTTAAGGTTTCCAAAACAGTAAGTTGCTTTACAGTTAATCATTCCTCATTGTTACATACTTTATACGTAACTTCGTCTAATGCTTTTCAGCTTCAATTTCCCCTTACTGGAATTCATTCCTATCTGGTCCAAGGGCCCTTCCACTACAGAATTTGTGTTTTCCAAAACACAGAAACCAAGTCACATCTCTCCTGTTTCTAGAACATGTTAACTAGGCTGCTCTTTTTGACATTTTCACCTGGAAACATCCTTGTCAAAGCCTAAAGGGGATATTCTCTGAATCATCCCCAATTAGCAAACACCCTTCCTGAACAGCTGACACCAGTAGCTACCCACACAACAGCCACATACACAGCTAAGAAAACTTACCAGCTTCCATTCATATGTTTAAAGATTATCTCCAGCTACACCACTGCACAGCAAGCTCCTCTTCAACAGCCTACCAGACTCTGATACATTCCCCTCCCGCCCCAAATCACGGTTTTTCAGAAGTTTTTGCCATGATATCAGTATGGCCTTCACTGTTTATGTTTAGACAAATCAGCTTAGCCTCTATGTGCAATTCGTATAAAAACCAAGATGTAGCTTCCTACAAAAATTTTATTCAACATATTACTGAACAAAGCCCAGTACACTGTGCTAGTATCTGTTCTATGGCATCTTTAAACAAATGGGTTTAATTAGCTTTTTAATCTAAAGCTAATACCTAATCATAACAGATACCTTTGTGGAATACACTTTTAAGGACTCTGCTCCCATAGGGCGCATTACTCCCAATTCCCAACAACATCCCTGCAATCCAGAAAGTCACTTCATGTTTCTTTCACACTGCCAGACAAAGCAACATCTCTGACATATTTAATGCACCCTAAACCAGCAACATCCCTCTCATGTTTGCCAAGTAGTATCCCACATTTATCATGCAGTGGTTTGGTATATTGTGTGGTAATTTGTAATAGTTCATGACAGAACTGCAATAATGCTGTTTAAATGACAAATGACTGCACAGAACACTGCCCATAAGATGCTACCCAAGGATTAATCTAGAAGAAAAATACATATGTAGTATCTGGTGAAGCTGCAATAGTAGGTCTTTCCATAGTCATAAAACGAGAGGTAATATTCTGAATATTAAATAGTTGGTTCATAAAGCTGGTCTAAAACAACTTTAATAGAAGTGTAAAAGTTGTTATAATCTAAAAAAATGAACACTCCTCTCCCCACAGCTGAAGAAGGAAAAGGAAAAGAATAAGTACTCAGTAATGTTTTTCACTATCAAAAATGCAGTTTTAGTAAACTAAAAGTGTTTGTGCTATCTTTCATTGAACACATTAACACTTGTTTCTCATGGCAAATATGAAACTGGATAATGCCAACAAGCCAGAGACCTGCACAGGATTCCTTACCTCCCCTCACCACCATTTTGTTCTTTCAATTTCTGTTACCGGGGAATAAAATCACTTAAATACAGATTTAAAGGGCAGGGGGGAAGCCCTCCTTCCTTTGTGGACCTAAAATACCCCAAACCATGACTAAATATGCTTGCCATTTTTTACCCTATTGGAATGCCAAGATTCAAGCATGGCACACTTACTTTCTAGTATGTTAAGCCAATCAACAAAAAGTCTCATTTCCTCTGTTCTCTCCCCCCTCTTATCCGGTTCTGTTCCAGGTTTACAAAACCAGAGCATTTTAGCAACACCTCCCTCCCTTCATCAAGAAGCATTTCAATTCTAAGAAGCAACATACAACAGACATAATCATCAAGAAAAAGATCAAGTTTACTGGAAGATACTAGACCTTTACACAGAAGACAGTTTCCAAAGGCTTTAAAGTTGGCTAAAATAGTGAAAATTATTTCATTTTAAGCACTTCTGAGGCAAATTACATTGCTTGGAGTGTTAATCTCATCTTAAACTGAAGCATACATAAAGTGAAATAAACAGACTTTTGCACTTAACTGAGCAAAAGTTATGCCCTCAAGACATTAGGCCTCTAAAAGGTACTCACTGGTTATCAAATGCCATTAATACGTCAACATCTGGTCTTGCGGGTGCCATAAGGTGACACTGTTGACATAAGAATGATGTTTCTCTACCTGAAAGGTCAGCACCTGTACATTTGACTTGAGTTTGGTATAGGAAGAAAAAAACCCTATATATTAAAGGATATACTAGTGATACCATTTTTCTATCAAACATCTGGGTAATCTCAAAGCATCTTTAGTTTCATGCCTGCTCTGTAGAACTCAGTGACTGATGAAAAGCACTTCACCACATCAAGCTTGCACCACAGTTTCCTTACAGAAGAGTAGTAAACCTGCATGCAAGTCCTTACATCTTCCTCAGATGCAAGTCATGTACCAATAGTCCTACAACACAGATATGGGAACATGCAGGCGATACAAAAAAAAAATGAAGCAGTGAAAATCTGAATCTCAATACAGTACCACTTCACAGCAAAGACTCATGTTGGTGTTTCCTGTAGAGGAGGTTCCAGTAAAGTCCATCTAAAACAACTGTCTAAAACCAAAACCACTATTTAATAAGAAAACCTAATAAAACCTGGCATTTCCAACACTTGCAGTTTTCTTTAAAACGTCGGCAAGTTGTGATTTGTACGGTGTTCTTGAGCCTCCTGGTTCTGTTTGTTTTTTTCTTCCCTCCTTCCTCTGCAAGGGATTAGGAAACTGAGAACTTGTCAGTTCCCAAACTGGTTTACATAAGCCAGTCCTAATAAGAGCCTAAGTCTGTTACAGTCAGCATCATGAGAGATCTTCATATTTCTCCAAGTATCTCAAAGACCGTTATACTGCTAGACAGGATAGATAGAAAAATACACCTATTATTGATCTTCAAATAATTACTGAATAGAACCTATGAAAATTATCAGTGCGAATGAAGTGAAATATGACTAAGATTACACGTTGAAATACATACTTCTGGAAAATCTTCCTGTGTTAGTTCTTAGTGGCAGCGCAAAATTTTATTATTGAAGCTAACTATGCAAAAGGTCTAAAGCTTTTACACCATTATGTAGGGACATATCAGGAAGTCTGTTTTTCAATGAAAGCCTATTCTGGCAAAAAAGTTATCCTACATTTTAAGTACCACTGAGAACTGCAACACCGATTTTTTTAATTCAGTCCCAGAGATGCTTTAGAATTTTTAATGCTTCACATCCATCTGATACTTAAATCATAATTAAAGAAACCACAAGGGTGACACTTCCAGCTCCATACAAAATTGGAAAAACACAGTCTGTCTAAAGTGACCTACAATATGCATAGCCTCAAATGACTCACTTATATTAGTTTCTCCCTGATGAGGCTTCCTCTCCCTAAGACACTGTGTTCCATCATTAAGCCAACAAAGAAAAAAAAATAAATACTGAGTTCAGTATCATTTGACTTTAAAAAGACCAAGACAAAAATAAAAGTGTACCCATTTAATCCATAATACTAACACACTGGCTTATATTTTTCTCCAAAATAATTCGGTATTCTTTTCTGCTCCCAACCATCCACAATACCAGAGCATTCAGGAAGACTCTTGCATTTTCTACTGTAAAATGCATTAGTTTGCCTCTGCCCAGCTTCCCTCAGAAGGGGCTCAGAACTGACATGCCACCACGCTGCTTGTCTATGTCCCTGCTGCTCCCCCTGCTCTGGAAGGCAACACAACAGGCCCCACATCATTCATTTAACTCTTCTGCTCACAGGAAAGCAAGTTCACACTCATAAAACTTTGCAAAAGTCTGCTGGAATCAATGAGTGTGCTCGCTACAAAATATTTTGTCTCCAGTGCTGACAAAGAGTGTTTTCAAATCCTGTCTCTCACACATTAATGTGACTCAGGCAAGAAAACAAACATTTCCACTACCTACTTAATGTTGAAGTCCATTGATTGGAACCTTGCTCTCTCTTAGATGATGCAGAAAACATCTAAAGCAGTGACGCTACAGTAGGTAGACAGCATGATATATCATAGATACTTCGTAACCTGATTTCAGTCAGGTGCTAGACATGTACCATTTCATATTGGGCCACCCAAATTTATACTCCCAAAATCTGCTTTTCACACGGTCCTGGACAGCCTAGCTTGCCGAGTTAAGACCTCTGAAACCTCTAAACATGTATTTGTGCATTCACCTCGGAACACCCAGGGATGCATTTGCTGCCCTACAGACAAGCGTGGCTTGTTAGACTGGAATGAATTTATAGTAAGGGCCTGATTTGCAAACACAGTAATACAGGTGTAACTACAAGGTGGTTTTCTATTTGATATAGTGCAGAGAAATAGAAGAGAGCCAAAAATGCAATAGCAACACCGGTTTAGCCAGACTCCAACTAGTCCTCCGGGACTGCAAAGCACAAAGCAGGAGCAGCGGCTGTCGCGCGGGGAAGCAAGCAGATGGAGGGAAGCCTGGGGTGTTGGCAAAGCTTGGGACCCGTGAGGCTACGCAGGGAGAGCGTATGCAGAAACAGTGTGAAGAAAGGAACTGAAGTGCTCACGTGGGGACTGAACGGTAAATAATTTTGATGCTAGGGCAAGTGTTGAAGCCAGTCCTAAAACAGAAGGCATCAATTGTAAAGAAGGATATAGGGCCCTACTAAAACGCATTAGCAAGAACACTAGTTCTCTAAACTCATCAGTTATAAAAGTGAAAATTCTTTATCTAGACAAATTATGGAGCTTAAACTTTCTATGCAAAGTACAATATGACTGAGGACCAAAGAGGCAGTTTAATTCAATCATTCATATGAGTATTTCTTTAAAAAAAAGATTTTACGATGTACTCTCAGAGCTGAACTACTTAAAAATAAAGATCCACTTTCCCTTCAGAAGATAAAAATTCCAGAAAGAGTAACAGTCATATAAAAATTAAGTAATCAAGTTCAAATGAGAAAGGAGTTGCTGTTAAAATGAAGGTTTCTCAATAGTAGAAGCCACTTAAGACCAAGCAAGTTCTAATCCAGTTGCTCCTTAACAAATTAATTTGAGTAAAATAGAGCTGCAGTGCCATTCTGTCAGTGGCAGCTGTGTTTTGAAAGTTTCTTGCCACTCCCTCACATCCCCAGATACTCATTTCTGTGCTCCAGAGGTGCCAATTCAATTGTTTGCATGACTGTGCTCCAAGTCAGGGTTTCAAGAACTATTCCATTTAAAGGAGAAAACACAAACCAAAACAGTAAAAATATCCCAATAAAGTCCTGTTTTAAAAATACAGCCTGTACAACAAGCATCCAAAACCTGAAGTGACAAGCTAAGAGAGAAGTAACAGAAACATCTTTAATTGGATTTTCCCCTGCATGGAATAACACAGAACCACATAACCCAGCTTCATAAGGGGGAAAATCATTCATGTCTGGCAACAGACTGCACTCCTGCTTTCTTCCTCCTCCCCTTTTTCCAAGTCTTCCCTTCCCCAACAAGAAAAAACCCCACCCATGCCTAGCAAGTTCTACTCTCTTCCTTAAGAACTTGGAAGAAGCGTACAGAGTGCAAAACCAACAAAAGCTGGAATCACATCTTTTTTTTTTTGGTTTTCAGTAGGAGTTAAGATGGAACTCCCTGCGACTTTCACTCCAAGACAGAGACATTGCAAAGAGGGTAGAATATATGGAGGAAAATAAGAGGAGCATTGGGGAAAGCACAGAAGGAGATGTTGATACGTTTGTTTAAAAAAAAAAAAAAAATCCCATAAAAGGATTTTCTTCCAAGAGGAGAAAAAAAAAACACAAAGGAAGAAAGGGATTTGAAGTTTACTATATTGGATAAAAGAAGCCATGTTACCATGTTTGTGAAGTGAAATCTCTTGGTCTTGTGCCTTTATTTGAATAGGTATATATCACGACAATTCAACATTCCAGACAAAAAACATAAAACACTGATAGGAAACAAAGCTGAGCTCAAAGGACTAGCTTTGACTCTATTATTGTTGTGTCTTCTGATTCAATACACATAACACCTGCTGTAATGTGTAAAAACAGAGGAAAATCTGGTGGGTTTACTTATTTAAAATAGAAATTGATTGCTTCATGAACAGCCCACTTACCAAAGCATGATTTTTATTTAGAAATGTGCCATTTTCCATAAACACCAACAGAGAATGCTATGAGGAGGTCTGCAAGATTTTTTGGATGGAAAACAGGCTATTGATATGACTGTCAGAGACTACATCATCACAAGTCATGCTACTCTAACTCAATTACACAGCCACTGAACAATTTATGCATGAATCCAAGTGTTTAATAAAAAAATCTTATACCTACCATGTTCTTTTCAACTTCTCAAATACAAAAAAAATCCTGCGCACTGAGAAAAAATAAATCTCTTCCCCCAAAAGACTACGAACAGGAGTTTAATTATGAGACATACACGACATTTGTTAATAACATATCCCATCGGCTTTGATTTACTTGTCTTGGATATTCTTTCATGAAAGCAAATCACCAAAAGAACCCAAACATTCTTTTTTAAATATGTAGGTTTCCAACAAAACTCTTATTTCTATACTTTTCCACCTAGCTTGAGATAACAGAGCTGCAATTTAGAAGCTCTAAATTCTCTAGACCTGCCGACACAGGACGAAATTCTTGCCTCAACAGTTTTACCTTCAACATATTTGAAACAGCAAGGAATCCAGTCCCAGAAGTTAGAAAGGATGCAGTAATGCTATTTCTCTTACACTGTAGCAAGAATTCAGGAAGCATCAACAAGTTTATGACCTTACAAAGTTTCTAGGCAAGCTGAACTGTACGAAAGCTAGCACAATAAAAATACTGTAGGTTATGAAAATAGCTAGTCTAATGAGAGCTTTGGTCATTTGGGTTCCCCATCTCGTAAACTTCCTGTAGCTCCCTACTCTACTTCTTTCCTGCTGACAGACTATGTTCATGCTCCTTTACATTATAATAAAAGAAACACTTAACGAAGGTATTGTAGAATTAGCAGAATAAACTGGTAGCAGATTACTGTATGATGTAGCTCCTAAGGTGAGCACAACAGAAACAGAACTTGAGGCAGAGGTCCCAGTTAAACTTTGGGGGAGTTCATACAGCCCAGTCTGCACAGATAGTCTTCAATCCTTTATGCATTCTTTAATCACGAAAATAAACAAATCTCATTTTAAGTTTTCCCTCATCTCCCAACGGGAAAAACAAAAACAACCCAACACACACACATATTAATGCATTATGAGCACAAACCAGTACTACATGCCTGAGCTTATAGGCATGTTCCACATAAACACCTGCTGTTTTGGGTGGTTGCTTTGACTGCCTATGACAAACTATATTTAACATGCACCTGTGCTTTTCACCTGTCCTCCTCCAAATAATTCAGTCCACAAGGATTGATCTTAAACACGCAGAATTCCAATAGCTATCACTTTAATTAATTCATTACTTTCATTCTACTGGTAAAATTCGCATTTTTTTCCAACTCAAAACTAAAAGCAATGAATCTCAAAATATGTTTTCATAAAACCCAAGTTCACTAATTCATTAGAAATGTAACTTCTGATGTATGAGAAATGGAAGTAGGAGCTTGAAGTATTCACTCAAATCAAAATACTTGCCTTCACAAGGCATATTAACTCTTGCACCTGCATTTGGAATATGTAAAATGTATATATTTTTGTGCTTTTAAAAATATCTAGAAAGCTATTTAACATCGTATTTACAGAGAATAAGTTTTAGATGTGACCTCCAAAGTTGATACTGTTTAGGAATGAGGGAAAGTACTGTACAATATTTCTGAAGTATCTTACCTAAATGACATGGATGTTTGTACTGAATACATGATACACCAGAAGGCTGCATTCTGTTCATCAAGGGTGTCTTTTATTTCCAAATATAAAATAATACAACCATTCTAAACTATCAGCACAACCTCACACATCACTAGCGTGTTTTAATGATGGTTTTGGCTCATTCAAGCAATACATAAAAACAACTAATTTGAGTGTTATTTTAGTAAATCTGAAAGAATCTCTTAAGATTTCTAGAACTATCTTCACCTGACCTCAGTGCTTAAACTTTACACACAGTAAATAGCAGCAAATACTAAAGAATCATTAGAATTAATACTCCAGTACAGAAACTATGTTCGGTTTTGTTTCTAAGTAAGTTTCTAATGCTCCCAGGATTTTAAGAAGATTATACTTTCAAGTGACACAGTCAATTTAAAAAGAAGCAAAATGGATTTACATTCATTTCACATTCCTCAGCTATCCTAATCCTTCTGACAATTTTCACAGTTTTAAGAACGTGGCTGTGGTAGAAGCAGCAAAGTAACTACTCACAGAAGCAAACAAAGTGAACAGACCAATGCAATTTATTTCCTTGAAACTTCCTTGCTTGTACTAATACTGGATAAAATATTTCTTGACAAAACCTTGATTACTATGTTGATAAGCATTTACGTAATTTTTTTTAACCAAGTTACTATAAAAAGCACATGTACTCTGGAAAGACAAAGGAAAAACTTTTTTTTTTTTGTTCTTTCAGAGTGGAACAAATTACATCTTCTAAAAACTGAATGTCAATGGCTGGAAGCCCAAATGTGTTTCATCTTTCAGCATAAGGACAGGAAGTAAGGTCACTGTCAGCTTCTAATTGAAAACATCTTCAAACCAGACCTCTGCTCTAGATCAAGATTTTGTTCTGTGACATGCAATTTCTATCCCAATATATCACACAAGTTAGTTCCAATTCAGCAGTAGCTCCAGTTTTAAATACAGACATCCACTGGAGAAGTTACCTAATCAGAATCCAGTGTCGCTGACAAACAACCGTCTGACTTCTATTCAAAAAGTAACCTGATATTAGCCCAGAGGGGTCTGCTACATAAATGCTTGGAGCTTTGTCTCCAAATAATGCTGAACTAAATCACTGTGGCTTTGTGGCTGAGCAGTGCTCACTGCAATCTGCATACATGAGGTGGAATTTATTTACAGGCCACAGGAAAAGGTGAGACAGGCTCAACATCTAATCCAGTTCACACCCAACTAGAAGGAGAATAAATAGTCCCTGCACCACCCTGCGGTATCAAACAATTGCCTTTAAATGAGGAAAGAACTTTTACTTAGAAAGTATCCATAAACTAGTTCCATACACTATTGGCTGGGGAGCAAACAAAAGGAGACCCTTCTTCTCATGTAAAGAAATCATACCAGTTTGATTTTCTTATTCAGTATGAAAACATTCAATAGGAAATTCCGTCCAAAATAGTGCGAATTAAAAAGAAATAGGCTGAAAGCAAAAATTGTAAGTTATATCAATACTACTTAAGTAAAAACATGTACTTGTATTGTCTACCTGTCCTATGAGACCATTTATTTTCAACTGTATTTAGTTATCAAATATATTTTAACAGGCACCTGACAGTTTTCTTCTAAAACTGAGCTCAGCTATCCATTTAGAAAACACCCTATGCACATGCCTCTGTTTCTTCTGCGTAGATCTAGGGCAAGCTCTAAAGTGAGGACGCTCAAGTGAAATATATGGGGGAGCCACAAACACCTCCAACTTACCAATGTCAAGCAGCCCTCTTCGTACCACAGCACTCCTCAACTAAGCCTTCCACCATCAATACCCTAATCCATATTCTCAACTTCACCCACTCCTACAGTAGCTCTAGCCCCTAGTGTTACATTTGCTGTTCCTTATCGCAGTATCCTCCTGATCAAAGTTCCTATCCTCCCTCCCTCTCACCCTGCCACACCAACCGCTTTCAGATGAAGGGCACAGAGACAGCTCCCTGCCGTCTTAACTGTCCAGAAAGCTTTGTCAGGACGCTCTCGCTGCAGAGCCGAGAAGTACTGCACACACCGGAGCGGAGGCACAGCTCTGGCCAGGACACCCGCACTGCTCTCCCAGCGGCTGTCGCTCCACTCAATAGACTCGGTCACTTCCCAGTCACCACATGGGGCACCCGCTGTCTCTCACCTATTGAAGAAGAGAAGCTTTGCATTCTCCCTTCGACCTAGACCCCCGGCCATGCGCTGCACAGGCCGGCAGGACGTACAACACAGGCAACTGAAAGATTTGATTTAGTGCTATTTATTTGCTCAGTCTCCCAATTATCTTGCACTACTTAGGACCTCTTCCTTCCATCATCTCTCCCTTCCCTAAGGGCAAGGCTAAATCCTAAATTCTATACCAAGACGAACAAGTTCCCAGCTTGCTCCACTGTACGTTTCATAGAAATATTGTTTTGAGCACTAATACTGCCTCTCTTTCCATCCCACCTGTTAGATAACACAAATGCTAATAGCTCAGTTGATGAATAAAGCTAAGACATGCAGAATGACATCCACACCATTTACTTGTACCTGTCCTCTCAGTGATAACTTACGCAGTATCACAAAATGCTTAAGAAACTGAGCTTGCATCCTTCAGTTAAGCACAGAGACTAACTTAAAAAACTAGTGTGTTCCTCCCACCCCTTATTACTAAAGTCACTATCGCAAGGATTACAAAATACTCTTTGAAACCTTACAAAACTGTTAAGCTTAAAATTAATCATTCAAAAGTTAGGAAGTGTCATTACTAAGGCTGCCTATGAAATCATAATTCAGCTTTTATCTGCATAAACATTATGACACAGTATTTAGCTATACAACCACAGATTGTTTCTTCACTTGAACAGCACGCCAAAGTTCTCGGTAATGAACAGATACTGGCCCCAGTGTTGCACGTCTGCACATAATTTATTTTATTTGAAGAATCTCACAAAAATAGAACTGCAAAGAGGTCATCTACTCCATCTTTCTTAACCACTGTGGAATCACTGTTGCAATCCACTTCTGTTAGATCATTATACAAGCTGTTCTTACAACTCCAGTGACAGATTACATTATTGCCCCAAACCATTTATTTCAGAGTTTCATTATCCCCACTGTTAGAAATACTAGCAGTTAGAAAACCTGTCTTGTTCACTGCAATTCAACTCTTACTTCCTTTCTTACTCAACCTAAACAACTGTTTGTTATACTCCTCTTTGTATTTATCTTTTATATATTTGAATAAAGTTCTGTCCACCTATTTTTTTGTTCTAGATTAGGCAACCCCAATACTTCTGTGATCTGAACTCTTTCCAGTAGCCTCTTCCTCGAAGGATAAGGGCCCATACTAGACACAGCATCCCAGCTTGAGCTCTTCTGCCACTGAAGAGAATGAATGAGTTATTAGACAGGATATGCCAAAGACCATCACCCGTGTTTTCATGAAATCCAGCACCACTGTGATCCTGTTGAATCACATTCTGTTTGTGATCCACAGTAAACACCAGATCCCTTCACACAGCACTGCTGCATAGCCTATTCCCCCATCCTACAGCTGTACAGGTTTTCAGCCCCTCCAGTATGATACTATTATGCACCTTCCTCAGTAAAACACATCTGGATTTTCAGGCATTTCTTTCACTGTGTTTCCAGCACTCCTCCCTCCTCCCCTTACCTGCTGGTGAATTTTAGCCTCTTACCTCTATTTCAAACCACAAGACAAGACACACTGTCTTGACCAGATGGCTAAAGCCAATTCAAATTTCTATACAGGGAATTAATTCATAGAAGAGAAGCCTCTCTAAATCAGAGGGGAGAATGGAAGAGGACTAAAAAGATTAGAAAACAGTTTGTGCACAAAGAACGGCAGGTAGGGGATGTAGGCTGACACTGTTTAAACTGAAAATGAGCAACAAACATCAACAACCATAAATGAGTTCTTTTTATGAAGATTTGATAAAAAAAACTCAAACAAAATCCTACTACACTTTGATACAGCATAGTAAGTCTTCCCATCTATAAGGCTAGCTAACTCTCACTAAAAAAGTCTTAATATGGTACTGTTACACCACCACCTCTTACTTTCTATTTGCTTACAAATAGTTTATTTCTTACACTTCTTTTCTGAGGATCCAAGTTAGGTAGAGTGGTTTATCAACCACTGGATCTATCCTGTTCTAAAGACAAAAGTCTTTGGCTTTCTGATGAACTTTTCCTTTGTGCTCACTGTTATTGCATCTGAACATTTTATACTCTTTTGAAAACCAAACAAGAAATTACATCTAAGAAATTACATTTTACAAATGGTGAAACTAAGAAACAAGGTCAAATTATGAGTGCCTAATTTGAAACATTAATGAGTACTTAGAATTACAGACACAACATCTATTCAAGAACAGCTCCCCTTGACTTCTTTGGCAGCTGCAAGCACTCAGCATTTCTGCAACACAGATCCCAGAGGTCTCACGTCCAGTAAATGAGGAACACACAGCTAGTGACCACCTGTGGGAAGCTTGGTTTCAGCAACTTGCTCATATCACTGAAACTCTGCAACAGCAACACAACTCAATCGTCCAGGACAGCATTTAATTACATTAACAGCAAAACCTTTATTCAAAAAAACCCCCACAAACTTCCCTGTCCCCCACCTCATTCATTTCACACCTTGTAACATCTGCTACAAAAGGACCAAGAGTCCTATAGATAACTTCTTCATTTGGCATCCAACACTCAATTCTCCCCAGAGCAGGATCAGTTTTGTACGCTGAATGCGATGAGGGTCCTGTCTGCGTGCAGGTATGTGTATGTACAGATATTTATGTGCAGGTGCCTATATAGCTACAAATATTATCTATATGGATATACACTTTGTGATCATGTCAGTATAACTGTACTGTAACTTACAGGCACAGAAGAAGAAAAAGTTTAAAATTGCACAGGTTATTGTAGCATCAGTATTTCCGACTTGCTGATTTTTGCATTTGCAGTCTTCACATGCTGCTACAATTTCTGTGGAGGAAATTTTCTAGTTTTTAAAACAAACTCTGAAAAACACTTCTGTAACAAAGCTGAAGCATGTGCATTCACAAAATGTTCAAGGAGTAGCAGCAAATTATCATGCTCCTGGCTGAGAGGAGGAAAGGGCCAACTCTCTGAAGGCCTGGGTTCTGTGCCAAATTCTGGAGAGTGTCCCAGCGCAGCAGGCAAATGCTTCTCTGTTCCTATATTCTAAGCTCGATGGTTTCAGTTACACCTCTTCCAGTCTTGTCCCAGTCCTGTATCTTCCCTACTTCTGATTCCTCCTTTCAACACTGTTTTTTGGAGGTTCATTTTCCTTTTTTAAACCAAGTCCATCTGTGTTTCCCAGTGTGCTCATCCTACTACCAGGCTGCACTGCTTATTTCTTCTAGGATTCATTTCTGCATTGCAGTTTCCCTCATCCACGCACCTATTTCCCACTCCTGACCTAATGTCTTGCCTCCTAGTCCTTGTGCCCTGCTAGTTCCAGTTTCTTTCATCTCACAAATCTTCTTGTAATTTGTGTGTCTCTCCTCTTCCTACACCTACAACTCTGCATACATCTATCTCATCAACGAGCAGAACAGTGATCAGAAAAAAATCCGCAGATCCTTCTCTTACTCCTGCTGCTTAACTGAATCCGAGTCCCGCACCGGCTCCTTCTAAAAGCCTTCTCTGTTTTCCCTCTTGGGACTAATGCAATCAAGTACTACCACACAACACCGCACAACAAGGTAGGTGCCCGAGTTCCCATAAAGAAAGTAAAGCACTCCATTACATAGCACAGACACGTCCTTAAACACAAGGCAGGCAGGCGCCAGTTCTCAGTCCTAAAGCTCAATCCAGTCCCACTTCTGGAGCAGTTTAGATAAGACTTTCACAGGGAAGTCCAATCTTTCACATATAATTTTGGGCTATGAGAAGCATGCTTGGTACATCTGCCCAGGTGGCACATATACTCCCTGATCAGTATTAATAGGTAGGTGAGGTTCCATGAGAATAGGCTATAGCCAAGTTTTAGCAGACAAAAAAATGCATCATCTCTATCACAGCCATGTGTGCCTAAATTCAGTTGCTACAAGCTTTTGAAAAAAATCACTTTCAAAGCAGCAGCAGAGAAAACATCCCCTTCAGAGCAGACACAATCTGCCAAAGTTTAACTGCATGCTCCAAAGCATAAGGGTATTAAAGTTATTCAGAAAAGAAGCTGGCAGAACTCAAAGCAGAAACCATTGTTTTCCTCTTGCCTCAACATCAGAAGTAGCTGAATTCTTTCAACTGACATTTTACAAAGAAAAAGCTTCAGCCCACAGCAGAATGCACAATTTATAAAATTTCAATTGAAATAGTTAAATTTGTTCTCAACTCCACTGCAATGCAGCAATATTTCTTACAAGCATCTTACAACATCTTACAGCTTTAATAAGAGCTAGCACAATCAGCCCAGTCTAGCATTTTTCAGTATTTATTCTGTGCATTTTACATGCAATTAATTGCATTGATGTAATCAGCAACGTGATTACTGATGGTCAGTTGTATCTTTTCCCCCATCTCATGCATTAGGAAGAAGACACCACTAATCCACTGCTGTTATGAAGTTTTCCCTTAGTCTTCCAAAACAACTGTCTCCAATAACATCAACAGCTGAAAACACAGCACATATAGGGAGTGTCAATCAAATTTGTTACTGAGCTTATGTGTGTTTAGCAACCACTAAAGAAAAGCACAGAAATACATGACTTTTAAAGGGATAAAAAAAGACTTCATATCATGCAACTCCAGAGTGCAAAACTGGCCGTACTGACAAGGACTCCGTGAAAATGTGATTCGTACACATGAGCCAAAAAAGAAATCAAGTCTGCATTGTTCATTTAATGCTACCATTTGACTTAACTTTGGGGTTCTAAGACAAAATTTAAAAGACAACTTGTGCTATTTCCTTATGGCTTTTTACTTATACATAGGTTCCCACGACACATTCTATTTAACAACTCTTATGCAATTAGCGTTATTCATACCGTATGCCACAATGGGCCAGGCTGGAGACACACTAGTAGTTAAGAACATCATCCATAATAACTCTTACGCAACTAGTGTTATTCATACTGTACACCACAATGGGCAAGGCTGGAGACTCACTGGTAGTTTAGGACATCATCCATAAACAGACTTACTTTCAAATGAAGGAAAACCATGTCTCCCACAGCTGAAGTGAGACTGTATTATTAAGAAGCCTATTCTGCTTCACTTCTCTCCCAAGCAATTCCCCCTCCACACACACACACACACTCTGAATTGAGAAATAAGAGTTGGGTTGTCAGAACCTGCCACTTAGGACAATCATCAGCTTCTCAAGACCTCTTGGAAAAGATTTGTGCTGCTGCAGCAAGAATCACTGCTCTTTCATGTGTCCAGTGCCTGAAATCTATTGCCCAAGGTAGGTCAAAGCTGTTACAGCCTACTTTGTTAAAGGCATGCTATATTTCAAGTCTCGGCCTTGCCTGAGAAATCCAAGACCTTGCTTCACAGAAAACAAATGTCACTCACAAAACAGACACAACTGAATAAAAAGCTGCACTGTCCACCAGCTTGTTTAGTATTCTAACTTCTTGAAAGAATATGCAAACAAAAAAAACACATTTCCTCTGGCAAGACTACAAGTGTAGCTTGTAGACACGAGGCTGACATAAATAAAGCAAGCACAGCATAGAAAGCAGTCTTAAAGGGAATGCTCCAACCATATGGGTCTTCTGTGAAAATGAACTGGAAGCAAGCTTGACAAGCTGAACCGGCCACAAGAGACAAGATGCCAACTCAAGTGTCTGCAACACACTCATGCAATTAAGTTGAATAAACAATATCCTACAACTGTCCCATAAGGCAGCTACAGCTGATTCCTTGCCTGACCTCCACAACATGTCTTTGGTCCTTGAGTCTCTGAGGAGATTCACTGCAGACTTTTCAGAGTCCGGCACATAGCTCTCCTCTCTCCCATGAAAACAGCGCAGCAAGACAAGATAAATCCTCCTGATTGTCAGTGCAGGAGTTGCACAGATTGTGCAATGGAACGAAAGCAAAAACACAGCCTGAGCTGAGCAGTAAGACATTCACAGAGCCTGACCAAAGCCCTAGTTCACAGAGGTGCTCAAATGCGTACCTACCTTTAGCACACTAGCAGCCTATCCACATACTAAGAGTTCAGCATCTGCTTAACTGTGGAAGCTGAAGCCCTGATTCAGCGACATGTGACTTCAGTGGGAGCTGGATCAAGCATTCCAAAATCCAAGTTGATTTACTACTTAATTTTCTTAAGTACTGACATTCACTTTGCTGTTTCAACTGCAAGCAAGTGGCTCTAACAGCCACTACACTCTTACTGTATGCCTCTTCTGCATAACTCAAAGCTGTAGGAGTTTGCTCTTGCTGTTCCTAAACTGGTCAAGACCAAATGGTATTGAAAAGCAAATGAACTGCACCCAAGAGAGATATTCAGGGAGTTGTAAATCTGTCAAGCAATTAAGCGAATGTCGTCTAAAGCCTACTGCATATGACCAGTACACATCTCTTCTGTTTCACACCACCCATTATACCATCAAAACATTTCAAGGCTAAAGAAAAGATTAGGATAAAGGCCATGTCCTAATTTTTTACACATCATGGGCCCAAGACAGAGAAATCAGACTCCTGTCATGCTTTTTAATAAAGCATTTCACCTTAACTCTAAAGCAACAAAATATTATTGTTCTCTGCAACCTGTGGTCTTCAAATCTCTGTGATCAATGAACCACTTCTGAGACATCTATGAAAAGCATCCTCTGAAAAGCAAGTTTGCTCTTAGTATACTAAAGTTCACTGTACACGATTCACATGCCCAGTGGTAAGAGAAAACACAGAGGACTCACAAATCAAACCAGCTGGAAGGCTCCTGCCCTAGACTGAGCAGGAAAGCATCACTTTGGGAGAGATCTGTTGTCTCTGAGTGCTCTCTTCCAGCAGCCCAAACACTAAGTTACATAATATTTCTACTGCTGTTTTTAAGTTATACAAGAACACACAGCAATCACACAGAAGTTTACAGAAATCCACAGCAATGTTTTAATTAAGAACTACTAAGTATTAGACAAACAATTAAACAAAAGCCTTCACTGACTTACTATGAAAATCTACAACAAGAAACCCAGCCATTCTATTAACCTCAAAGAGGCAAAAAACCCCAAGCAAATCTCCAACTTATGAACCCACTGCTTTGCATTCTCCCATTTGTATGCAAAGCCTCTTCTATTTAAGAAAAAGAATCTCTGAAGCTTACTAGAAATTATCAACTTTCACATAGGCTGGAAATGGAACATCTCTTGTTGGCTAAGAAGGGAGCTGGAGCAGAGTGTAACTTCCCCGAAAAGCTAACCAGTCACCACCAAAACACAAACTACTTTCTGAAGTGGAAAGAAAGCATTATTACAAAGATAAGCACACTTTATAACACCAAGGCTTCTTAAACACCCAACAATAATCACCACGATTCTTCTGTCTAAATAAAAGAGTCCACACTAGTTGGTCCACTTCATGAAAGAAGTTAATGCAGGTTCTTATCACTTCTTACCACTTATCAACAACTTATTGATGTTGATAAAAATGTATTACTTTATAGCTGTTATCTACTGAAAAAAAAACCTACAGTCACAGCAAAACTGTCCCTTTCTAGGAAATGTTAGTTGTTGCATTTTTTAAAAAAATATTAAAGATGAACCAAGAAGTGCTATGGGAGCAGAACCAAATGAGACATCTTTGTGATTAAACTCTCTGCTTAACTACAGACTAATTTTGATGTCTAGAGCCACTAGAGGAAAGAAGAGAGAAAAAAAGAGGGTCACTGATTCCTGGCTATTTTAAAGTACCTACTGAACACACCACTCTCTGAAGCCCTAAGTTCTCTCCACGCACCAGCCACGCCACGGCTGTACTTGGAGAGGAACACCGCGCGTTTCGAGGGGCCCTGATGCTTCCCAAGTTGAAGGGCGAAGGAGAACCGGGCTGCCCTGCACCCACAGGTGCTACCGCCGCCTGACACGCGGCACCCCCAAACGCCCCGGGCGCTCCCAGAGCCGCCGGCGGGGGAGAGGGGAGCGGGCGCTGGGACCACAGCTCCGGGCGACCACCGGCTGGCAGGGGACACCCCACACGCCCGCAACACCGGGTCCCCCGAGAGGTCTGCGACAGGGCTGCCACCAACACCCCTCCCCACACCGGTTCTCGCCTTCGCTTCCACGGAACGGGTCCCGCCCCCCCCCGCGCGCGGCGGGGCTGCCCACGGCGAAGCCGGCGGCCCCGCGCCAGAGCGGACGCGGTTTGGCTGCAAACAATGCGCGCGTTTTCTGGCGGAGCTCCCCAGCAGCGCCGCGCGCAGAGGCGGCCCCCGCCCGCTCCGCCGCATTGTTACCGGCGCTGCCTCCTCCCCGCACGCGCCCGTTAACGGACGCCGGCGCGCGGGTACAGCTGCCCTCGGCAGCGGCGGCCGACCCTCCCTCAGGGCCCGGCCCAGCACACCTGCCGCGGCCCGGCCGGCCCCGCGGGCCCCCTTTGTTCCCTTACCTGCGGCGGGCGAGCCCCGCAACGCCGGCACGGCGAGCAGCAGCGGCAGCAGGGCGGGCAGCGCCGGCCGCCACCGCGCCGCGGCCGCCGAGGCCACCACGAAGCGTGTCATCCCCTCCATGGCACGGCACGGCACGCCGCGGCCCGGCGTCAAGTCATCGCGGCGCCCCGCGTCCCCCCCGCGGGCTGAAAGGGCTGGGCGGGCTCGGCGGCTCCTCCCGGGCGCATCCACCGCCGGCGGGGCTGGGACGCCCGGGGGCGGGGGGGGGCCTCCGCAGCCCCCCCTCCCCACGCCCACCCCGTGAGGAGTACTCACGGGGGCAGCGCCGCGGCGCCAGCCACCTCCCAGAAGCGGCGGGGCGGGAGCGGGGTAGCGGCGCCCCGCAGGGCCCGCGAGCGGCTCGGCTCGGGCCCCGGGCGGGGAGGCGGAGGGGAAGCCCCCGCGCTGCGGGGCAGTAAGGCTCCTCGGCCGGTCGCGGCGCTCGCCCGGGCGGCTACGGCCCTTCACGTGGTAGGCGGCGGCGGCAGCCCCGACCCGGCCGCCCAGCGCTCGCTCCCTCCCTCCCTCCCCGCCGGCGACGCGCTAACCCCGGCGGAGGCCGGCCCACGGCGGCGGCGAGCGCAGCGGGGCCGCCCGCCACCTGCGCGCGCCCCGCCGTCCGCGTCTGCGCGGGGGCGCACCCGCCCCGCCCCTCCGCCGCGCGGGGGCGGGGGCGGTGGGGAGGGGCGGAGCCAAGGCCCCCGCCCCGCTCCCCGGGGGGAGGTGTGAGGGACGGGGCGGTGCCGTGCCAGCAGGCCCCGCCCCCGCCCGTGGCCGGCCCGTGGGGCCCCGCCGCCCCTCCCTCCCTCCCTCCTCCCGCGCGGCGCCGCCGCCTCCCTCCCGCCGCACCCCGTCTCCGCGCTGTTGACCCGTCGCGTGCTCGTGCCTCGGCCCGCTGCACGCGCAGCCCGGGAAGGGGCGGCGGAGGGGATCGCCCAACGGCCGCCCCCCCCCCCCCCCGCCCCGGGGAGGCTGGAAGTGCTGAGGGGCCGGCTGGGCCCTCGGTGGCTCCCGGTGCCTGCTCTGTGAGCGGGGCGGCCCAAGAGCCCGCTCCTGGTTTGTGCGGGGCATCCCGGTTTCCTGACTGCGCTCCCCCACGGCGGAGCGAGGCCGGGAGGCTGGTGGCCCCGTGCCTCAGCCCGCTGGCCCGGCCGAGCGGTGCCCGGGGACAGGCCCTCGCTTCCCCCAGGCTGTGCGCAGAGTTTTGGGGGCTGAAATAATAATAAATGTCCAAGCGGAAAGGAGAAGTTGCAGCCGTCGGGATGTAGCTACGTGGCAGGACATCCGCGCAGCATTAGTGTTGCTCTAGGGTACGACGGGCACGAAGACTGGGGGGGTCCCTTTCACCACAGGGCTCCCCCTGAGCCTGGCTCTCCTCAGGAGCACGGCCGAGTCCGGCAGCCACCAAGGAGCACCAGCAGCAGCTGGGACAGGGTCCCACCGGACAGTAGAGCTGGGCTCACCTAGTTCCCAGCTGCGCTCGCAATAGGACAGGCTCACAGTACATCAGAGGACTTCCTAACGCTGTTCCCGGCCCACATCGGTCATGACGGATACACCTCGCTCCCAAAGAAGGATGGAAGGAGCGAAGGATTCATTTTGCTGACATACAAAGATAAAGCAATATCCATAAGCTTCAGCTTTACATCACACAACGCACATCTCAACATAATATCGCAGTCAGCAAAGGAAAATAACACGGCAGATCCTTGGCAACGTAAATAAGCAAAGCTGAAATCAGCCAAACTACATCAGCTGAAGATGCAGCTCAGTATAGACACAGTGAGTAAGCGGAGGGCATGAAATCTGAAAAACCTACTGGTTTTAGATTAGACATTTTCAGGGTCAAAAAGTCCACGGATGTCCTGTCTTTGGTGAGGTATCAAAGGCAATCACTGTGATGAGTACTTCAGGCCTTCTAGCACAAGACCTATACTTTCCTTCTAAGTGTACCAATCAGTACGATATAATTTTCTTTCATTTTGTACAGTGGAGAGATGTTTCACAGAAAATTTCGTGGGTGATTACAACCTCTATCTTAAAATGAAACTAAAAATCTAAGCTATAACATCCCATGCAAAGATGTTAAACATTGCAAAAAGATGACCACAGTGGGACGAAAAAAACCACTTTTTGAAACATCTAACAAAAACTGAATGCAGAAAAACTTGCATAACACCTGCCTTTTTTTTTTTAACCTGAGAAAATAACAAAAAAAATCAGGGCCTGGGGATTGTTTCTGTAATATTAAATTGCTGATAGAGAGAAGTATGTCTTTGATACTCCTTTTTATTTACTAAAAAAAAAGGAGATTTCTGTTTCCCAGAATCCATTAGGAATCAAACAGCTGATTTTGTTGTTGTTGTTGTTGTTAGTTGCCAGTCCCCTGAAAACAGCTCAGCTCAAAAGAGCCCTCTTTAGCCTTTTTTTATAACTACATACCCACCATTTGGGGGTACATGCCATGTCAGGTACTTCCTTGCTGCCATCTCTCTCAGTTTCGCTTGTCCTTCCCAACCTCTTGTGCAGATCTGCAGTGCAGGCTAACCGATAGCCACCAAAAGCTTAAAAAAACCACTTCATTCCAACATGCCTTCACTGTAAGCAGCGGTGTGCACCCGTGTTTGGCATTGGAGTGTGCAGTTGCATACTCTTTCTGCCTGCAAAATGTGGTTTTCCTTTTCTTTTAATAAGTTAGCCCTCAGAAGTACTCAGTAAGTGAACAAGAATCCATCCCTGCTTCAGATTCAGTGGGAGCTTTGGCAGTTGAGACCCTGGAAATACTTAATTTCAAAACATATTTCAGACTCTGCCTATCATCTCCTTCACCAAAAGATACCACATTACACCGTTGTCCTAACAGTGCCTCTAGTAATAGAGGACATAAGGCTGCCTGTAGTACATTTCAGATTGCCTGTGGGTAATTTGTTTCACCGAGATCCAAAGGTAACTTCCCAGACTAAAGTGTGAGACAACTTCTCTCACATTTCTGAGATGTTATCCATAATGAAATCCACTGCAACTGCTAACTCATTCACTGTCTCAGCTAACACAATTTCCTGCTCCAGTTCCCGGAGTTCAGTTCACAAAAATAATCTTCCTATCTTGTGTTTGGGTTCATGTTCCCCAGTTTCTGTGTCAGTTGAGACTGAACTGGTATTTATGTTATTTCCCCACTTCCTGGGCTAATTTAAGAACTGTCACATTTGATCGCATATTCTCTATTCCCTTGCAATTTCACACGTTCCACCAGACACCTCCAAATTAAACTCCTGTTGTTAAATAACAACCAGCATTGAAAGAGGAGCTGCCAGGCAGCTACCTGTTATGCTACAGTTCACCCTGTGTTTTGGTCTGCTGTTTCCCAGAAGGTGTGAAGGAATTTCACTAGTCACATATGATCCTGTGTCCTGCTCAGACGCCTCTTTCCCTGGAGCCATGCTTTGGGGCCATGCTTTTGCAACTGTAGCTCCTACTCCCCTTAGTGATTATGTTAACTTTAGTATCTTTGTGCTATTGTTTAGTTCCTTTAATCCTTTTTGCAGTCCTCTTAGGCCCCATTTTTCATGGACAACCTCATATGTCGCAAACTGATTGACATTTACTTCACCCATTTGTCTTGATCAGAGAATCACAGAATAGTTTGGGTTGGAAGGGACCTTTAAAGGCCATCTAGTCCAACCCCCCTGCAATGAGCAGGGACATCTTCAATGAGATCAGGTTGCTCAGAGCCCCATTAAACCTGCCCTTGAATGTATCCAGGGATGGGGCTTCTACCACCTCGCTGGGCAACCTGTTCCAGTGTTTCACCACCCTCATTGTGAAAAACTTCTTCTTTATATCCAGTCTGAATCTCCCCTCCGTTATTTTAAAACCATTACCCCTTGTCCTATCACAGCAGGCCCTGCTAAAAAGTTTGTCCCCATCTTTCTTATAGGCCCCCTTTAAGTACTGAAAGGCTGCAACAAGGTCTCCCCAAAGCCGTCTCTTCTCCAGGCTGAACAACCTCAATTCTCAGCCTGTCTTCATAGGAGAGGTGCTCCAGCCCTCTGATCATCTTTGTGGCCCTCCTCTGGACCCACTTCAGCAGGACCATGTCCTCCTTGTGTTGGGGGCTCCAGAGCTGGGTGCAGTGCTCCAGACCTGGGTGCAGTACTCCAGGTGGGGTCTCACCAGAGCAGAGTAGAGGGGCAGAATCACCTCCCTCGACCTGCTGGCCACACTTCTTTTGATGCAGCCCAGGATACGGTTGGCCTTCTGGGCTGCGAGTGCACATTGCTGGCTCATGTCCAGCTTTTCATCCACCAGTACCCCTGAGTCCTTCTCGGCAGGGCTGCTCTCAATCCCTTCATCCCCCAGCCTGTAGTGATACCGGGGGTTGCTCCGACCCAGGTGCAGGACCCTGCACTTGTCCTTGTTGAACCTCATGAGGTTCGCCCAGGCCCACCTCTTGAGCTTGTCCAGGTCCCTCTGGATGGCATCCCGTCCCTCAGGTGCGTCCACCACACCACTCAGCTTGGTGTTGTCTGCAAACTTGCTGAGGGTGCACTCGATCCCACTGTCTATGTCATTGATGAAGATATTAAAGAGTACTGGTCCCAATATGGACCCCTGAGGCACACCACTTGTCACGGATCTCCATCTGGACGTTGAGCCGTTGACCACTACCCTCTGGATGTGACCATCCAACCAATTCCTCATCCACCCAACAGTCCACCCATAAAATCCATCTCTCCAATTTAGAGAGAAGGATGTTGTGGGGGACCATGTCAAAGGCCTTCCAGAAGTCCAGATAGATGACATCTGTAGCTCTTCCCTTGTCCACTGATGTGGTCACTCCCTCATAGAAGGCCACTAGGTTGGTCAGGCAGGACTTGCCCTTGGTGAAGCCATGCTGGCTGTCTCCAATCACCTCCCTGTCCTCCATGTGCCTTAGCAGAGCTTCTAGGAGTATCTGCTCCATGATCTTCCCAGGCACAGAGGTGAGGCTGACAGGTCGGTAGTTCCCAGGGTCCTCCTTTCTACCCTTTTTAAAAATGGGTACAATGTTTCCCTTTTCCAGTCACCAGGGTCTTCACCCAATTGCCACAACTTTTCAAATATCCTGGAGAGTGGCTGGCAACTACATCAGCCAGTTCCCTCAGGAATCTGGAATGCATCTCATCAGGTCCCACAGACTGATGTATGTTCAGGTTCCTCAGGTGGTCACAAACCTGATCTTCTCTTACAGTGGGAGGGACTTTGCTCCCCCAGTCCCTGCCTTGCAGTCCATCCACAACCAGGGCAGGAGTTATCCCTACGTGTTTGGCATCTTTATGGCAGCAGACTCACAACGATTTTATGACCAACTACAGGGTTTTTTTCTCCAGCTTTCCTTTATATAGCCTTCAGCTATTTCTTCAGTATACTTCTCCTCATCTATCAGAAAGTCACGAGTACAGCAGGAATCCTGACAAAGGACAGGTTTTTTGGTTACAGCTCCAAGCACGTTTCAGCCTGTACTTCTCTTTGTGCTTTCCTCAGGAATTCTTCAGGCTCTGTCAGTGCATCCTCACCACCTTCTCTCTCTCTGGTCCTTTTCCCCTATTGCAGATGCACAGATAAAAGGTGCTACAGAATAACCAGCAAGAACTTCACTGAGATATCCCTTGAAGGGATGACATGATGATGTGCTGGGATTTGTGGTGGAGGCTGTGTTTTTCCTTTCCCTTTGGAAGAGAAAAAAAAAATCAACTCACCTTACATGCTTCTAACAAGTATCTTAAGTCAAGAATGACAATTAGTTATAACAATATTTTAAAAAACCACCAAAACCAAAGATCTATAGAACACCTCAGATTCCACTAAAACAGAAATCTGAAAAAATACAGCAGATTTTGCCAGGACTTTAATACAGGCTGGAAATCCTGCAATCTGTGGCTCTCCCAGGCTTCCCTACATTGTCACTTGCAAACTCACAAAGTGAAACTAGCTGTAATTTAAACTACATTTCACTCTGCAGCTTGTAAATGCATTCATCACAAGAAGTAACTGAGTTGGAAGGTGAGAAATTGTCTTTCCTGTGGTACTCTACTGTGGTCTTTGGTAGTACGGATCAAGACATTAGCTCCCCCTGCTTAAGGGGAGAGTAGAAGTAATCTTTTGTAACAGTAGGTCTCGCAAGGGTTATTTACTTACTGCTGAATGACTTCCCATTGCATATACACCAGGAAGTTTTTGACATTACTGAGCTTTCCACTACAGTGACGGCTACTCTGATTTATCACTGGGGCAAGACCGAGGATGCAAAAAAATCAAAGGCTGTGCAAAGTATGATTAGATTAATGATGACAGGCTCCACCTGGAAACTGAGAGCTTGTTTTGTGAAGGGTATAAAAGGAAAAAAAAACCTGCAACATTTTGGATAAAAACCTCGCAAGCGAACACACACAGGGGGATGTTTGGAAACTGCAGCCTCAGCAGTGGAAGTGAGCACCCACACTGCAATGACAGAAACAAGAGCGTCCTCAGAAGGCTCTTTGTGGAAGTGCTCGTTTCTTCTTGTTGCCAGGTTTTGCTGGAAGGGAAGGTGTGAAATCAGACCCTCTTACAAACGGAAAGTACTTTCCAATAATGTTGCTTTTCGTAGAGTATGTAATACCCAAATCTGGAAACCTGTTTCTCAAAACTGCACATCAAAACACCGGTTCAGAGGTGCTGAAGTGAATCCGAGAACATCAACATTATTTCCAGTGGAACCAGACAACTGCTCAGTAATTTAACTTTCAGTTATTACTGGTTTGGGACACAGTGACCAGAGCTGCTGAAGATATTTTTTACTTTAGTGAATAATATTTACATTTTTAAAAAAAAAAAAACCCAAGGTTTTTTTTCCTGCTCTTTTGCTGTTGCTGAAATTTGTGAAGAAACAGATTTTTTTGGTGAATGTTTCCAATTTGCTGAACTACCCATTGAAAAAACGTTCAAAGGGAGATGTTCTAACTTGGCTTTGTGAAGACCTTCAGACAGTTCATTAGGCTATTCCCAATGCTCTCAGACATCTAGTTTTCTCACCAATAATTGTGTCTAAGGGAGCAGAGAGTGCTTTTTTTCATTACGATTTTTCTTTTACTCTCCGAAAGCTGTGTGCTTTGGAAGGTCACATGGTATGTGACATAAAAAAGACTCGAACCATTTACAGATCAATACTGCCCAGTCTTATTGTGCACTTCCATTCTATTTCTGAACTCTCATATTTTGTTTGATCCAAACTTGTGCTCTAGGTTACTTCTGCCCTGCCCCTTTTAACTAGCTGATGAAGTACAGTTGCAACAGCGGCTGGCACCAGAAGAGAAAAAAGCCTTCACAAGGCCAGACTAACAAAACAGATTGGGTTTGTTCTAGAAAGTGCAAGGAAGGTACTAGAAAGTATGCTTTCTAGGTTAAAAAGTGAAAGAAAAAACCCGCACTTCATTAGGGTATAGATTTTTGTACTTGTGTAGCTTAACAAGACAGTCCTGTATGGTGTCATGTTGTAACTGTGTAAAATGCAGCACTGGGAACTGGCACCAGGAATGCCCCCACAAATACCACATTGTTCCTATGTAAAAATGGAAAAAGGCAAGAGATGCATGTATGCTGTGTTTTCAATTCTGAGCTTCTAAGCTGGAGAAATATACAGAGGTAACTCAGAGAAAATAGCATTTTATAAAAAGAGTAGAGGTGTCTAATAACTTGCTTTCTTCCACGTTTTCCACTACAAATTTCACTGAGCCATTAGAGAGACTGGCCAAGTGCATCTCTATTTTGCTGAAAGGCTTGTCATCTTTTTACAAATACCTCTGGCTGTCTATTTAATCCAATTCCCGGACTTCTGGCACTGGATCTGCAACAAATGTCTCTGATACACAGCTTCATACTACTCTTCCTAAGAATGGTTACTCTGATTGCCTCCTCTGACTTCTTCACTTTCACCACCTGCCAAAACCTTTTACCTCAAATTCCCATTTCTTCAGTACTTCTGAGGCAACACGATAGAATAAATGAGCTTAGTGTTGTTCCTCCAGTGGAGAGGTATGTAGCTCTCTGAACCGATGGTCTTTTTTTCCTTCATATCTGCAACTGATCCTCACCTTAACTATCCCATTTTGTTCATAAAATACTGTTTTATAACACATAGACATACCATCTTCAGAAATTATTGCACCGCAGACATATTTTGCTCTATCAAACTATCCTTCATCCTTATACACTGAGCAAGTGAAAATAATTCCATCTATACTTAGCTAATTTATCATATTAAAAATAATGCATTTCAAGCTACTATAGCATTGATCACGACAGCACTCAGATTATTTCTCTGCGACATGGAATGACAAAAAATGAGCAAGCCAGAGCTTCTCTCTTGTAGTTTTGGAACTTAAGAGAAGTAAATTTCAAGTACAGCGAATTTACCGTAAAATATCCTTGGTAATCCCGTTTTAAACAGAGTGCTCACTGAAAAGGTCACTTACACATACATTCATTAAACTCCTCCCAAAAACAGAATCAACAAACATTCCTGCCACCTTATGCAATGTCAATAAATACTTCCAAAATATATCCAGACCTTGCAAAATCCTCCCCCACATCTGTTTCCAATCATCACTTCATAATTCAGGGTACATCTCCCATTCCGGAAACCATTTGGACTTCATATAAAAAGATAAGGCTTCCTCCTGTCTGGCCCAGATATAGTTTATGCCAAAGATTAATCAAATGCTATCCTAATTTATGTAATGAACAAGGCAGATCAGTAGGTTTTGCAGACTCAAGGATCCGTGATTTTTGGGAAGTAAGAATAACTAAATCAGGCAATCAGTAGATGCTTTGCCAGATTTTAGTAGGAGCAGCTGGAACGAACACTTTCAAAATCTTGCCCATGACATTCACCTCTAGTGAGCTTTTGCGCCTGCTGACAGATGCTAGCAGCTTGATCTTTCTGAGAGAAATGCTTTAACAGCCCTTTTCCCTTCCCCTCAAATCTACTTCGGTTTCCTACTGCTAATGGTTTCTGGTCCCTCTAGAAGTTACAAGCCCAGGCTCTCTCCCATTCAATACCTGTCACAAAACACCTATAATTCTGTTCTCTACTCCTTTTTCTCCATTCACATTTGTCTTCCTACAGTCTTCCCACCTTTATGTCACCATAAAGACCTTTTCTCCCCAAGTTGCTTCCCTATCTCTCAGTGAAATGCCACCATCCAGATCTCTGTAAAGCAAGAAGCTTACTTTATATGACTCTACTTGAGGCCTAAGTTGCATGATTCCTAAACCATGTTTCACATTATTTTCTTCAACCAGCATTGCCCCCACCAAACACCCTTTTTTAGCATTGAACACTTCAGTCAGAGTGATGTGCCACTTCTTGCTACTTTCATTAATTTTTTTTCTTTTCTGAAAGTAGAGCTTACAAACCCTGCCTGTAAACCAGGACCCCGTTGTATCAAACTCAACAGACACAGAACAAAGCAAGCCCGAAAAGACGGTCCTTGTCTCTCTCTACTAACCAGCCAAAGTACAAGTCCTGGTTTTGGAGCCGGCTCATTCAGCTTTGCCTCAGGGATATTTGCACCATGGTGTGTCACAGTGCAGCTGTGCCCTCAGTAAACTTTAAAAGACCATTGTACAGACATAATAGAGAGACATAAACCACTTGAAAAGCCTTAATTGTCAAGAAAAAGAAGCGTTTGTTAAGGGCAATGTTTGAAAGAGAAATAATTTAATCCAAAAAAGGCAAACCTGAGTCAGAACCTCCAGATACAATCTCTGGCAGTGGGATACACCAGCGTGAAAATGACCCTCCAAAGAACAGCAACAAAACCCTCCTCTCTTGAAATTTTAAGGCTCATGTAGACTAGGCACAGAGCAGAATCCAGGGAACAACATTAGATGCCATGAAAGGCTTACTCTGCTGCTAAATTCAGTGACAGAGAAATGAGCTGAAAGCTCGGGTGTTACTAAGGTACCTCTTATTCACAGCTCAACTGCCTTTTGCCTTTACATTCATTACAGAATGCTGACGTGGTGTTTTCTTCTGTACTCTGATATGGATTTTAAGCTGAAAAAGACTCGTAAAGAGACTGAATTACTGACACAGATACATTAATTGGTTATTTGATATTATAATATTCTATATTCACCACAGAAATAATTAAAATTATTTCCCTTTCTTCAAAAATGGAAGAGAAGAGACAGGCAAATCGGCATTTGCCCCTGAACCCCACAGAGACGTTAGTGACACAGGCATTTGCCTGGGCAGTGCAGCAAGTCATGTGGCTGGCACATGCTCCTGAGCAGCCAAGTCTTCAATAAAGATAAAAGCATGACTAATTGCAGTCTTCCTTCTCAGGTGCCAGTAGGCATTAGCCAGACTGAGCTCAAAGCATTAGAATAATTAGCCGGAGTCGGTGGTGGGCCAGCATTTGTCTGCTGTGATGACTTGACTGGGCTGGAGCTGCGTGGTCAAAAGCCACCTCTAAAACTGTCCTCTGTAGATGCTCCTTCCGAATACTGAGGTTGAGTCCCAAGGGTGAATGCAGGGTAAAAAGTAAAGACCAAGAAGTTAAGACAAGGGAGGATTTGGGACATCTCTCCTGATAACCATTTTGCTTAGCTAGGGGAAAGCCACAGGACAGAATAATCCTATCCCTTGGAAGAAATTAAAAAGGCACGAGCTGCAGCTACTGCTGACGTTTGGTCAGGAGAGCTACTGGAGCGAACAGCTGCAATTTGAGCTGAAACTCTTTCCTTCTCCAGTTCTTTTTGGTGATATTTTATGCAACGTTAAATCAAGGTCAGATAAAGGACATGTTAGTAATGTCCTTGCCAGTGAAAACCACAAGTTAACTATTAAATTATGTTTATTTACTTACTGTTTTACAAAAAGAGTTTCCCTTTGAAAGTCCATTTGAGGAACCTGTGAGACTGAGAACAATATTTGGACACAGCTCTGAATAGTTAATGGAAGTTCTCTGTGCTCTGTGTGAAGCCAGTTGTGGTTCCCTTTTAGCACATTAGTTGAATGTATACACTGGGAATATTTTACTTTGTTTTACGTTATTGCAATTTGCAAAACTTACACTAATAGCCCAATTTCATGCAATTATCTGAATGCAAAACATTGTTCGGTTGAATTCCCATAGCCTAATCCTTCTAGTTCCCTTGGCTGTCTCACTTTCAATTATGAATCAAGGTCTGCACCTCAGAATGCTGCTATTGTAAAAATGGATTCTTTCTTTGAAAGTTATTTTCAGTGGTCTTCTGCCATACAGGCTGTTTTTATTGTCTGCAACCAAAGGCACTTTAAAGAAATCTGATTTTAACATCACAGGCCTGCAATACATATACTTTAGCTAGAGCGGTTTGTTGTGTTATTGTGGTAATAACCCAGTTATGTTTGCACCATAATTGTACCTCTAAATGTCTCTTGAGCTGCACATGTGGGGCAAAGTGTGGCTTTATGAATACACAGGGGAACAGGAAGAAAAGAGGAAGGCCATACAGAGAATTACATCCTTTTTTCCTTCCATGTATTACACAGCTAACACAGTTTTGGAAGACAGGCAATGGATGATGTTAACACTACATTAATGCCAACTTGGTGTTCAAGTCTGAGTATTCAGAAATCGTAAGGCTGGCTAAGGGATCATACATGTCTGGTTTTGCATTTGCTTTTCCCTTTTCGGAGCCTTTACAGTTCGCATCTTCAAGTTTTACTCCACAATCTAGGAAAAAAAAAAATAGGTTTTTTTGCTTTTTAAGTAAAGTCCAAGTTTTTATTAAATCACATGACTCCAGGATCTAAGACTTAAAGAAAAATACCAAAGAAGTTGAGACTTATAAGAGTCAGTGACAATGTGCTAAATTCCCCAGATTAAGTTAATAAATTAACGTAGGCAACTGACCTGCCTTTCTGGAAGGAAGCACATTTTGTACATCTTGAAAAATGTGGATAACATCATACTGTGGAGTATACTTCCTTGAAGTTTCAGAAGGCTTGACTCCTGCTCTAATACATCCCTCTCTCCTTCTGTTCCTCTAAAATACCTATCCCACATTTCCTCATTTGTGGCTCAATGTACTGTATCCTTGATTGCTTATAGACCTCTCCTTTTTGGTAGGAGGAAACTATTCTTACATCTACTTCGGAAAGGACTTGCTTTCCTTGACTCAACCAGGACAAATGTAATAGATCCTTTTTAACTGAAGTTACATGCATACATTTCTTTGAAACTCAGTCTCTAAGCTCCATTCCTTTGTTGTGAATGGAAAGAAATAATACGCATTTCATGATAAGATAGGGCAGACATCAGCCTCTGGCCTTGCCTGGCTCTCTCCTTTGTCTATAGAGGAAGGCTTCGATAACTAGGTCCTTTCTTGTAGATCGATAACATTAGATGAAATGAATCCCAACCTTGATGTCATATTTTGGGTACCCATGAATCAAAATAATAAAATTAAAATTCCTTTTTCATTTTCACTGCTTTAAATATCTTCCATCTTTTTTGCCCTAAAGGAACAGCTGCCTCTCCAGGCAGTGAAATTTCTGTTCCTTATAAAAGCTACACATTTATCTGACATCATTATTCAGGTCTCCAAATGACCTTCATCAAAGAAAAGGAACCGGAGACATGATATTTTGGATAGTAAAGGGTGAAAAATAAGCAGAAAAAGAGGGGAAAAAACAAGTAAGATTTTAAACAGGAGAGAGAGAAAGAACAAACTCACTGTTTTTAGCTTTGTATTTCACCTTTTACATACCAGTTATATAGTCACACGCCCAGATACACACACACGGATACTCCGTTACTAATTACCTTTAAGGAATACTTCAGACAGTAAGGCAGGATTCTTCCAGCTTATTTTGGCTGGCATGCTTTATAGCACCCCCTTCTCATTGAACCTGCAAACATGGCCATTCTGGCACTTTACTTACGTGGTATTTTATTTAGGAATATTAGTGCTAGCCCAGAAAAAAGTCCTGGGGAGCACAAATTTCATTTTGTGCTGTATGCCAGCCGTATCCACCACAGATGCCAAAGAGTAAAAAATATATATCGGCTCCCTAAGGATCCTTTTCATTTTCTTCGTCTGCTTTGTTAGAGCTGCCACAGTCGCTCGCTCCTTGCGGAGGATCAGACGCATGTAACATCTCTACTCGCTTGTACGGGGAATCACTCACAAAGCTGGTTTCCTATCGTTATCTACTCTGAGAAGTAACTAATAGCGATGCAGGCCTCGGCAATTATTTAACATCATGAACAGACAGAAATAAGTGGACTGGCTGCCTTGATGCTGCAGTACTTCTTTCTCACATGACTGTCTGGAAATTCTGCTGCCCTGAATCTCTGGTTTCTAGTGAATGTATAGCAATGCACCAGCCTCTTGCTTGGGGGTGCCTTTCACAGGCATAGTACGGTATATTATGCTTTCCAGCATTTATGTGTTACATGCACTGCTGGCACAAACGTTTACATTGGAACTGGCAAGGTTATTAATTACAATTCTGATTTAACCTTCCTATGTCATTTGTATCTTTGCAACATCCATTTTTATACATATATATATACACACATGCATATATATGCATGCACACATACATTTATAAATATACAAGCATTTGATGCTCTATTTTTGGAGCAGAAATCAATACTAGCTGCCCACTGCCAAGTGGCTCCCCAGAATGTGTGGCCATGAAATTCTGCATTAACAAACACCGGTATATGGGACACAGAGGACAAAAAGACAAACGTTCAAATTAAGGTATATTTCCATTTCACACTTGCAAAGCACTATATAAACAGAAAATTAGAAGGGATCAAAATCCACATTCTTAGTGCTCTTAAAGTTGTGTATCACATGTTGTATTTCATTATACATTTTTTAAAACGCTCCACCTACTCTCTGGGACTAGAAATCTTTTAATAGCATGAAGTTAGTCAATCTTTCTTTCATTAATATTCATATATATGCCCCAGTTCTTACATTTAAATCCACTAATGAAGATTCACTGCTGCTGCAGCCGAACACTGTGCAGGACTGGGACCCTTTTGTGCCAGCAGCCCCCACGGAGCACTGAACTGCATGGTGGGCAAACGTCATTCATTAAACAGCAGCCGCTTCACCTGCTTTCTGCTCCCTTAGCCCTTCTGCTAATTTCTTGAACATCTTCAGTGCACCCTCAACTGAGGGGGGAGGATGCGCTCCCACTGCAGTGATGAGAGTGATAGGCAGGGACTTGTAACATGCCTGTCCTCTGTGTTGCAAAAGACAATTTAATAATCTTTGCCAAGTTATTCAATCTTTTCATCTTTTGCATTATAAAACGTTCCCCATTTTATGAAAGGGAGACAATAGTGCTTCTCTTCTTCCCAAGGATTTCTTACCACCATACAGCTTCTGGTTTCCATTTAGCACTAACTCAATCTCTTTATGCAGCACCACACTGTGATGTGTAAACTTAGCCTGAAACAGAGTCTGAAGGCAGAAGAGACCATTATGATCATCTAGTCTGGCTTCCTCTAGGATTTTTCTCAGGGATTCCTGCATGAGGCTCCACGGTTTCAGTTGCCAAGGAAACAATTATCAATCTTTTCCATCCCTCACCATCCCTATCCCTCCTTTCCATTTTGTCATTTCTTGCTACGATAAAAAAAATCTTGTCAAATGTCCTAGTTCCTAGCTTTAGCATCCTCACTTCCGCCCCAAAGAAAGAATGGGAAAGGGTGGCGAGGACCCTTGGCTGGGAGTTCAGCCTGAAGCTTACCTCTTATCCTTGGATTCTGTGCTGCAGGTGGACGACCCTTTGAAAATAATCCTCTCAGCTGCAGATAGCTTATCAAATGCTCTATTGTTTGACTAACACAAGACATATTATTTTTTAAATTACCCAGCAGTGTACCGCTTGATGTATTTTTGGTATCTTTCTTTTCACCACAGCCTTAGCTCCTCTACAGCCTCATGCAGAAATGCTTTGGAAAAAACACACTTTATTGTAACATGGAGCTGAAAAGCAAAAGCAATAACGAGTAAAAGAAAGGAAGATGCAAAGAGATGTGAAACTGTGTAGGAGGAAGATAGAAGGCAAAAACCTTGCATCAACTAGAGAATAAATTAGATGCACTCAGAGACAGAGTTAAACTTTTGGAATCTCAGGAGGTTAAACTCAGGTACCTTCAGGCAAGTTACAGGAGTTCTGCATGGTTCCCTAAGGTCTAATGAGTCCCACCTGCATAATTCATAGATTCTGACAGTTGCACTGATTTTATGCCCTTAAATACAACTCTGATCAGGGTGACTGTTTGAAGGCCAGAAGGGTGTCTCACCAATGTAATTTGAAAGGTACTCCCCTCAAATTGAGTGGAGTTATATCAGTGTAATCAGTTCCTCAGTGTGCACAAGAGGGAGGATGAACACACCAGCTGCGGGGAGGGAAAGAAGAGCCAAGTACTCACAAAAAGCTTATGGGGAAGAGGGCTGCCATTTGGCATGTTTTGATAATTGACCACTTAGGGTACCTGTCCCACTTTTATGAGTAACCTAACAATAGCTCACATAAAGGAAAGCAGACTTACCTCGCAAACCTCAGGAACATCAGGTGATCAAAGAAAAGTCAGGGCTATGTAGAAACTGAAACATTCCTCAGGGTAAGCTCCTAGGGAGAGAGAAACAAGGTAGACCACATTAATAAGACAATTCCTGCTTATGGTCAGGGAGTGATGCTTCAGCCCTTCCTCTTCTGGACACTCATTTTTGGAGCTTGCTGAGGTTTCTTTGCTCTGTGTGTGTGTGTGAGACATAACAGGATGGTTCTGAGGATGGCCAAACCATGCATGTATACACAGAAGATGTTATGTCATACCTACACCATTGTGGAAACACTCAGTGCGTGTCCAATAGATGTGACACCAGAGCCACTGTGCCTCTGCTGAGACCTCCACGGGCCCACGCCTCAGGACAGGCCTGTGGCATTGCTCACTATAAGCCTGGGAAATCTGGATCTTTTGGCCATTTGGGTCCATTCGTTTAAGACGCTGCATCTAAATGTAGCCCAGCAGGATGCACGGATATGGGAAGCCCAGATACTTTTTCCTGCAGAAATCACTTGCTGATGGTTTAGGATGGTTGTAACAGAAGTAGTAAGGTAAATCTATGTGTGAAAAACGATGGAGAAAACAAGTTCTTTTTACGAACGTCAACAATATCTCAGTTTTCCTGTTGGCTATTTTCCTGCCAGGCTGTACAGAAGAATGTTAGAGGGAAGCAAATAGGAAGAAAACAGTGACAACATACCAATAGTGTTTCAAATATCACAGAGCTGTTAAAGAAGTATATCGGGGAATATCTACGCACATATCTTTGGGCAGACGAGTGTTAATTTCTCCTAAGTCCAGGGAGAATAAAGAAGAAACTGAACTGCTGAAAAACACAGCTAGACAAAGAGGAATGGATGAACAGCAGTGTTGGGATGAGTCAGAAAAAGCCAGCCTTTAAGAGAGAGTTGGGTTTGGCACTTGACCTCGAACAGGTGTGTTTACGCTCAGTGGAAACTGTTGAAACAACCGTGTTTTCTGGTAAGACTTATGTACAAATGCTCTTTCTTTGTTTCATCTTCCGATTTGCTTCCTTTGGCTGAAGAAACATCTTTTCTTTCAGAAAAGATATTCTTGAGCCCACTGGATCAGCTGCTGGCCCAAAGTATGTTGGGTCAGTGCGGTGCAGAGCAGGGGCTGCTGGCTTCTCTATTCACATGTTGAGTGCTGGATTCAACTACTCTGGAGAAGACTATGTGGAGGGAAAAAACCATCCCTGATTAACAGTGACATGAGATGACTTAGTATGCCAGCTGCCTCACAAGCCTGTGCTTCCTCCCTTTGGCAGCAGTACACAAGCGTGAGAAGTCATTATTTCCAGATAAGAAAAGCAACAACAACTCCGTAACAACAACAAAAAAAGAAACACAAAAAACCCCCACCAAGAACAAAAACCCCAACAAACAGGTAAACCTGAGAAGGGTACTGTCACTTGACCCTACTATTTCTCCCACGAGATGTGCCGCATAGTTCCCAGGCAACCGCTCCCCTGCTGCTGCCTGCCCCTGCCAGGCTGATGGCAGGGAGGAGGGTATCAGTTTGCAAAAAGAGAGTGATCCCACTCCACGCAGAAACAGCACAATCTTCCCTTATGGCGTACCCAAGCATATTAATCGAGCAAATGGCACCAGGAGGCAGAACCTGAAGGTTCTCTCTTCCGCTGTCCACATGGGCTTTAAACTACTCAACTCCCATTCACGCTATAGGACAGCTTGGCAGTGGGGTGCAGGCAGCGGTGTCCTCTCCACAGCCCTGGCTGGAGATGTACTGGGGAGGAAAAAGCTCTCTGCTGTTTAGGAAGCTTGAGAGGGAGTCAGGGAGGGCCTGAATCATGGAGGTCTTGTGTCCTGGAGAGCCTCTGCCACTGGTCTCTGGATCCAAGACACACCCTTTATGCCCTAAGGATCAAAAATAGCTCATTTCACCAAATCTCCTCCAAGACCTTGAATGTTTCAGACTCGTCGATGTCATCCACTAAGCTAAACCTTCCCCATCTACTCCTGCGCACAGCTTCCACCTGTCCAAGACTAAGTAGCCCTTTGCCCTCAGAGCATGCCCGATCACTCTGCATGACTGTCTTCATCACTGTCTTCTGTCCTGCTAGTCATTGCCAGTCCCTGCTGGCTACAATAGCGATTTCATGTTCATTTAGATCATAGATTAAATTGCTACATTCATGGATTAAGCAGCTTCCAGCATTGCCCTAATCTCCATGAGCCTCTCCTGGACTCCTCACTGGATCTTTGAGGTCTGTCAGTTGGCCTCCTCTCGGTACTGTTCATGCAAACTGTGTTAATATTGCATGGTGTTCATTTTTAGACTGAAAATGAAGCGCACTACTGACTCATACGCCCAACACAGTTTCACATACATTATCACTATACAATTACCTTTGTCAACCAAATACGTAGTCTCATCAAAGCACAAAACCCAGATTTGTTTGACAAGTTTGCTTATAGTTACCATAAAACTATGTCAGTGGCATTAATCATATTCTTTCCCTTAATTCTTTCTTGACTGAATCCCGTACAAGCTTTCCTTTATTTTCCCTGGAACTGAGGTAAGCCTAGCCAGCCTGCAATTACTGGGGCAAAATTAACACTAGTCTTTTGCTCTGCTCTGTGCCTTTATTGTGTCCTGACCCCACCTTTCTCTGACTATCTCTGCCCTGATCTCCTTCACAGAGTAACATGTCGTCTTTTGGTCCTGGAGAGGCTTAGGGGAAGGGATCGAGGCTTCTTCCTCTCCCTCGCAGAGCACTGCAGAGCTACTGCATGTATGAAACTCTGAAGTATGGAAGGGCAGAGGGCAAGAGGGAGGGCTGTGGGGATCTGCATGCCCACAGTACCACCTCAGTACCTCCACAATGTGTCAGTCTGTCCCACAGAGACAGACCCTGGTCACAAGAGAGACCAGACTGCCTGAGAAATGAGGGACGAGTCAGGAGGGCAGAGCTGGAGAGGTCTCCTGCCCCTGCTTACACTTCTCCTAGCCTTTGTCCAAAAGGTTTAACAGTACTGCTGTGATTGATGATACCATAATATCATCCTTTTGGTTGTTATCAGCAGCAAGGTTCAAATGATATAATTTCTCCTTACCTGCAGGTCTACTCTAAAGTCTGCTGGAGTCTTTTCATTACCATCAGTTAGCATCAGATCAGAGTATGACTGCATTTCCCTGGACGTGTAAAAGATGCGTCACACGCATTCTTTTCCTTTTTGGGATACTCTGCATGATCAGAGGGTCTCCTCTGCAGGAGAGCAGTAGCAGTTGCATTTGCTCCTCCAGCAGAGTTACAGGGCTTCTTTCCACTTGCCAGGCCCCTTTCATGCAGCGTGCAGTTTTGGAGCCACTGGTGAGACTCCTTCCCACCAAGCCAGATTCTCTGATTGCAGGATTCCCCAGAGAATTGAAACAGATTTTTCCCACAAGTCCTTAAAGAAATCAGTGTTTACTCACCAGGAAACAGATTCAAGATCATACGGCTGTCCTGCCGGGGTAACCTGTCATATAAACCTGTATAAAGAACATATGCCAGGCCACGGAGAGCACAGGAGAAACACGCTTTGCGCAGTACAGAGGGTAGATACAGCAGAATTGGTTTCAGATGATCATTACTGTATTCAGCAACATACTTCAAGTACCCTTTGCCGAGGAGGCCTATTAATAAATGGAGACAGAGGCCATAATAAACTACAGAACAACTGCTTCACAGTTCAGAGAGGAAATATAGTGCCCTGGGCAAGCAAGTGGGATGGCTCAGTAGCAGAGCGCTCAGCACAGACCAGTTAGGACCATTGGTAACTCTGCTTATCGCAAAGAGGAGAACCAGGATGGTGGGAGAAAATAAAGAAAAGAAGGAAGAAGAAAAGTGAGAGAGAAGACAGCCACAGAAAGCTGAGCTTTATAGTAACTGCATGCATTGTCCTGTGACCTTGTCTGCCTATAGTTAGAGGGCAAGGAGGAACACACCCTATTAAAAATCTCTTAAAAAACCAGATCCTTTCTCTGTAACCTCTGCTTGTAGTGAAGTAAGGTCATAAATGACAAATCTGGTTCAGGAAAATTTTCTCAAAGTTTTCATTAAACATAAGGAGTAATAAAACATTATGAAAAGAACCCAAGCATTGTTTCTATTGTAAACTGCAGGCAGTTTACTTCTCAGAGATTGCTTATCAGTTATTCCTTTTCTGCAAAGCAGATCATTGCCTTCACATAGCGCAAAACCTTGGAGTATTTCTTGGTGAAAGCCCCATTTCCATTGAAAACTCTGAAAGTGGTAATGAGGAAGGACAAAAACAGACACCCTTCTGTGCTCGGTTTTCTTCTCACAGGGCTGAAATCAGGGTGCTGCCTTTACAGCTGAGGTGAAATATATTGGGGGGGTGAAAAAAAAAAAAAAGAACAATCCAAAAAGCCCCTCAACTTCCTGAGAAGTGATATTCTTCATTACTGTAGCCAGGAGCCTCTGGAGAGCGATGGATTTAAGAAGCCAGAGGACTCCCATTTTTGTTCAAAAGAAGGGCAACTGAGGTGGATGAATGAGTCCCCCGTGACCTTTCGCCATCCAGATTTTGCGTTCAAGTAGTTCCATCAATTTGCTGGGAATCTCACAATCGATGGTTCCAGCACTGGATGTGTTGGAGCTGGTAACATTTGATATCCAACCGCGGTATTATAAAATCCTCTGCGCAGGCGCAGCGCTGTTCCCTGTGATCCAAGATATGTGTTTGAGGATCTTTGACTCCTTCTAGAGAAAAGCACCGGTGATATCCTTGCTTGAGTGCTGAATGAATATTCTGCTTACTTTTGCTTTACCTCTAGTACCAACTATTTTTTAACTGAAATCATTGAGTACTTTTTTTGTAATTGTCTCTAAGTTCTCTGAATTCTTCTGCTACCTCTGTTTCAAAGCACCTGAATTACAATGTCTCTCACAAGGTTTCCCAGCTCTACCGAGTCTGGCTGGGATGGAGTTAATTTTCTTCACAGCAGCCCGTATAGTGCTGTGTTTTGGATTTGTGTCCAAAACAGCGCTGATAAGGCCCCAGCGCGTTAGCTATTGCTGAGCAGTGCTTGCACAGGGTCAAGGCTTTCCCTGTTTCTCACTCTGCCCCCCCAGCAAGCAGGCTGGGGCAAGGCAAGAGGCTGGGGTGGGACAGCCGACCCAAACCGACCAAAAGGATGTTCCATACCATATAACATCATATTCAGCAATAAAAACTGGGGGGAAGGGGGAGATTCCAAAGCTGCTGTTGCTCAGGGACTGGCTGAGCATCAGTCTGCTGGTGGGAGGTGGCGAGTGATTGCCCTTGCATCACTTGTGGTTTTTCTTCTTTGCTTGTTAAGCTGCCTTTATCTCAACCCAGCCTTCTTTCACACCCGTAAACTTGAATATTTCTACCGTGCTCAGCGCTTAAAAACATCATCTGGCACCCAGCCCGCTTTATTCCATATGGACGTACAGCATCTAGTACGCTGGCCACGGCTAACTTTTCGGTGCCGCCCAACTGCAGTTACATAGCAGGAATAAGACAGGATTTTTAAATCCCTGCCTTTCTTGGTACCGACAGCGCGTACGGTACAGCCCCCGCGGGGAGCCGAGCCGAGCCGAGCCGAAGGGAAGGGAGCCGAGCCGAGCCGAGCCGAGCCGAGCCGAGGGCTGCGGGCGCCCTCTGCCGGCCGCCGGGGCCCCGCGCCTCCAGCGGGCTCGGTGCCCGCACGTAGCAGCGCCTGGGTGCAGCGCCCAGGGGCGGCGGGATCACGGTGCCGCTGCTAGAGCTGGTAGAAAAATATTTTCTTCCTGCACCCCGATGGGCTCTCCTGCGCACACCCCACTTTGGAGACCAATGCTCCAGAGGCTGGATGGAAAAATCTGGTTGAGAGAGGATCTGACTTTTTCCGAGGGGCTGAGCACCCCCACTCAGTCTTCTGTATTTTGGTTAGAGCAGTAGAAACTCGTTGCTTCTAAAAAATCCCCTCTCTTCTCTTTCACATCTACATCACTATTTTCTTCTACTCCTCTTTAACCGACTGCCTGTTTTCCACTCAGCTCTCTTCTATTTCCTCTCGTGTCTGGTCCCCAAACATTTCATCCCCTTCATCCATCTTTCCCAGTAATACCAGATCGTCTCCCATCTTGTGGTGCCCTCCCCCTGCTCCACACAGTCTTTTTTACCTCCTTTGTTTTATCTGTCCACGTTGTGCACCCCCATTTCCATATTTTAGCAGGCAGCATAAAGGGCAGGGGGTGGAAAGAATGACAGATTGGGGCAAGAGACACAGCCGGGGGGATTGCACGGATGCGGGGAAAGGATTCCCAGCTGCTTTGGTTCTTCCCTGCCAGTGTTTTAACAGCAGTGGGGCACACACATGAAGGGTTAAAACAAACATGCTACGAAAGAGGTGCTTATCACAAGGCTGAGTGGTGAGCCATCACCATCAGTATCTCTAGGCCTCGCCTCCATGCAAACACAGTCATTCCTGATATTATTTTAAAGCCTTAAAAAAACCCCTACCTAATGGGATTTGCTTTTCCCATCACCCTCCACTACATACTGTTGCCTCTCGCAAGCTGTACCAGCCCACCCCGCGCCCCTCGGCTTTCACCCACCCGGCTAAATTATGCACACACATGCTGGGGTCAAAACAATATTGAGAGAAAATAAAGGAGGCGAGGGGAGAGGTGAGGAAATGGGATCATGCAGGACAAGGGTCATTAAAAAAGGAGGAGGGGGTATTCCGAGCCCGGGGAAGGCAGGGATAAGGAGGGAGACGTGACTGGCAAAGGAGCGCTGACTCACTGACGGAGAAGAGAGCAGAGCTCTGACATCTGGGGGCTCCACGTCATGCAATGTTTTTAAGAACAGAGTAGACAAATAATCTGACACGTGCAGGTGAAGTGTGGTTGAACCTTCATCGATGCTTCCTGCCGTCTCCTTCCAGACCTGCCTTTATTATTCCTATCACTCCTATTCCATAAATTCCCGAGGAGGCCTGTTGCTGCCTGAGGGAGAGAGGCAGATCAAGGATATTTGGGTGTGGAACAAACACCCTCAGAGAGCCGAAGTGAGCTTTTCTCGAGCAGCCCAGCAGTGCCACGATGGAGCTGCGACCCACACCCTGGTCTGTGGGGGAGCAATTCAGTAGCAGCCTCGCTCTTTGTTTATGTGTGCATGGATTCCTCTCTGTGGTTTTCAGACTGTCCCTGAGCGTCTGGAAGGAATGGGAATTTTTGTCTCAGGGTCCAGTCACAGTATTGTGAACGACAGTAAGTCCTTTTTAACCATACTCTCACCATCCCCCCTTTTTTTCCCCTTGTGACATTACTATGAGTTTTAATTTTGTTTGTTTGTTTGTTTTTTGTTTTATGAGCTTAGAATAAAAAAAGGGGAATAAAGTGACTTTTTGGTATTTAATGGGTTCACACACCAGAGGCAGCATGCTGTCCAAGTACAAATGGGAAGCATTCCAGCTGGCTGCTGGACTTGTGGCCTCCTGCACCCCAACGCCACATGTCTGGATGCATCCAGAAAGGCCTGTGCACAAACGCAGCCTGGACTTAAGTGTACTTAAGCTACCTGGCGTGCCTTTTCATTGGCCCTTGTTACAGGGTTAACACGGGGGTGACGAGTCCCCGTGGGGATGGGGTGCTGCTCCCTGGCTTGTGCTGGGTCCCCGGGGCTGGCGCGGCAGCGCTGCCTGGAGAAGCCTGCTTCTGTCCCAGCCTGCTGCCTTGACAGAGGCATTTTAGCGTGGCTCAGGATCCACGCATCGAGCTCCTCCCGTGGCTGCTTCCCTATGAGCAAAAGCCCAAAATAGCAGAGACTTTGATATACAGTGCAGTGCAGGGGCCTTTAAATAACAGCCTTTATTGCTCGTTATTTGCAGAGCCACCTCGCAGGAGAAGACATAATGGGAAAGCGCATCGCAGGAAATGCTGATGCAGGCGTGTTTGCCCTGGCCTGACTGGCATAGTAAGAGAGAGATGACACAAGAATTTACAAGATGCAGGCCCACAGCTCCAGCATGGGTTTGCTGTGAAGATCAGACACACGTACACAGGTGACTGAAGGGCAACAGTCTGTCTTTCATGGAGCAGGACCATTTCCCTCCCTCTCCCAGTCCCCCCTTTCCAGTGTCATTTGAAGGGAATAGCAACTAGGAGGGCAGAGCAACTTTGAAAGTCAGAAGAGTTCTCCTCATATGAATAAATACAAATTTAGGTGCTAAACTTCAGATGCCGAAGAATTAAAATACAGCCACTGCATTAGAAAGCACAAACAGCACATGGCAGAAACAGCTGCCCTGCTATATGTATGCCACATCGGTGCCCCCCCAATTTTAAGTAAGAGCCGTACCCACCTTCAATAAACCGGGTTTGCTGAGGTGAACCCTCTCAGAGCAGCAGAGATTCCTTCTGGCCAGGAAGGAGCTGGACTGGCCCAAGCTTTGTGGTGGTAATTCCTACCAGCTGCTCAGGCTTACGCTCTCCAGGTGCCGACGTTGCTGCAGCTCCAGCAGGTTTGTGCCACAGGGAGAGACGCAGCTGACTTCAGCTCCGCAGCGGGCTGGGATCTCTGAGTCCTGCCGGGCAGTTTAAGCCTCATGCAAGTTGCACTTAGTATCTTTTGAGTGAGCTCAGAGCAACACGGGAGGAATTCCTTGTGACCAGCCGTGCCAGTAGAAGACGCGTGGACAGTCCTGGCCTCCTGCTAGTCAGTAAGAGCTCCCTTGGGTTGTGGTAAAATGCCTGCCAAGTTAGATTTAACTGAACTCAGGAGTATTTATGAGTGGATATGCAGATAAATGACCGATCCGAGGAGAAACCCAGGAAATGGCTGTGCTTGCAGACCATTCCTTGGTGTTGGGCAGCCCGGAGGCCAGGCTTGGGCCACTGATGGTGTCGGATTCTCTGAGACCATTCTCAGCCTTTTATCCAGTGGCTGAAAACCCTCACCATTTCCTCTCACAAGGCATCGCAGGCTCCATTACCATCAGCCCTGCTTAAATTGAGAAACTATTTTCCCCTCCTGGCAAAAAATGGTCAGAAAGTACATTCTCCAGCTATAATGCATTTTTAATCTGTTTTGGTCTCGAACAAGAGAATGACAAGTATTTTTTACAGTTTTATAGATAAATTTTACAAAACAAAGAAACAAAAAAAAGAAGGCACTGTAACATGATACAACCACGGAGAAACTTTGAGCTAGTTAATCTAGCTCTTCTGGATTCACAGCTGTTTCTGAGATTAGATCATTCACTAATGTCTCTTCCTTATATCATGACCCAGTAAACTCCCCATTTCCAGCAGAGCACCTAACCCTACAATTACCTGTTAGCATACATTTAAAAAGCTTGAAGTTTAATAGGACACACGATTTTAAATTAAACACAGACTTAACTGGTTTGCAGAACGGGCATAGGCATTACAGCTTTAACTGGTTTTGCTGAGTTGGGGTCTCAGCCAGTCTAAGGCAGCTAGGAGAAAGGCCTCACGACCTCTTGCTACCAAAAGTTTCAGTATCTACCTAGAAATTCGTAGCACCAGGTTCCCCAATGTTTGCTGCTTGTTCGAGGGATTCCTGAGACAGAAAGCTGGAAAACCAAGCCCGTGGAAAGGAGCCTTCGACTCGCTGCTGGCACTCAATGATAAAACAAGCTTCCAGCTCTACCGGAAGGTTTATGTCCCGATGCGAGCCCGTCGCCTGGCGGTGCTGTGCAGTGCCATCACGCAGTCATCACATGTTTGCAGAAACCCTTCGTCAGACACCTGACGCAAAGCGTGGCCCCGTACTGCGGGCAGCCTGGAACAACCCCTCGAACATCCCTCTGGCCGCCCCAGGAACGCAGAGGCTGAACGGGTGAGGTGAATCCCCCAGGCCAGGAGACCCAGTAGCTTACACCGGAGCCACTAGGCTGGGAAAGGTCGGCAACAAACCAGGCAGGCCTTACTCTCCCTCCGCTAAGAGGAGTTGCTGAGGAGCCATTTGCCTCCTCCAAGGCGATGCTGTGGTACAACAGGGGGCCCTTTGCAGGCACACCTCCAGCTCCCTCCTGAGCAAACCTCGCCGTGAAAACCAGGCACAGCCCCTGCGGCAGATACCGCTATCGGCAACAGGCGGTGGCTGATGCATCTTCATGTCTATATAAACCTTTCAAAGGTCAGCTGGGCCTCGGCAGAGAAAGGAAAGGGAGCAAATGAAATGAGGGCTCAGGCATAGTGGAAGGAAAAACCGGACTGATCCTTGCAGCCGATCCCCACGCTGCAACTCGGCACAGGGGGACGTAGCAGGGAGCTCTCGATGGAGCTGAACGCGGCAGCTCTGAGCACCCTTCGGTGCTTCTGGGAAGCCCGGATCTGAACGTCTGAATGCAGATGCTCTTCGGCCCCGGGGAAAAAACACATCTCGCAAACCTAAACATGTCACCTCAAAGGGAAAACTATTTATTATTAATGATACTGCTGGTAGAGGCTGAGGAGATTAAATAATAGTAACTGAAAACCAACCAAATGTTCAGACCAAACTTTAACTAGTGAGAACACATACAGACACGCAAAATTTGCAGTGACTTAAAACAGTTTAATGTAATTCCAAGACAAAGTGTGATTACATTTCTACACATATACAATATGCATATGTGAGTTTACAAATTCTGATTAATAACTCGTTTCACCTCAGAGACCGAAAAAATGATCAAAAAGAAACCGTGAATAACAAGCTATAACATAGTTCACCACAACGGGACCTCCTTTCTCACCCTACAGTTAGTAATATTACAATTAAAATAACTATATTCTTCTATAATGTATTTTCTGTTAAAATCATCTCATAAATTTACAATGCTATTATTAGTTTCCAAGACTAATATAAATTCACTCCATTTTTCTACAACGAAAATGATTATTAATTAGAAGCACACAACGTCATGATGAAAAACACAAGCATTTTTTTTTAGTAGCAAGAACTTGATTGGTTAAGAATTAGTTTTCTTGTAAAACATTCTAAAGCCAAGTAAAATATCCATTCTTATAACATACCTATAATATGAGACTAAGGAATAGGTTACATATAGGTCTACAACACATCAGTTTGTTTTTGTTTTTTCTTTTAAAAGAAGAAAGACATATTTACCAAAAGAAAAAAAAAAAAAAGAAAAAAGGAAGGGGAAAAAAAAAACCAAACCAAAAAGAAAAAGAAAGGGACAATTCACATAGGAAAAAAGCAGTACACAAGAAAATACTGTTGCACACAATAATTTTCACAAAGATTAACATGGATTAACACTCTTATTACAGAAACCATACAGTGAAGGAACACAACGGCTCAGGGCTTCCATGGGGTTACTGGGCTGAGATGATACTGTAGAGAAAGAACCACTCGAGATCCAGAGCTGGGGTAGGGGCATCTTTTCCCTTGCAATTGTGATAGTGTTTCACAGCTTTTCCCCCCTCTCTCTTCCCCTTGGTAATTTTGGTGCAGTGTATATTAACTTCCACTTTCCTTCCAGAGTACGCTGGGCTTGGGGGCAGTCGAAAGGCAGAAAATACTCCCTCCATTTCGCCCCTCCCATTTTTAAAAGGATTTTACGGCTCATTAAAAAAACATGTTTCACCCATTGGTTCGTTTTTAACTACCCGAAGTCTAGACTCTTCACCTTCCGAGATGCCCCTCTTTCTTCTCTCTTTCTCGCTCCCTCTCTTACCCTCTCTCTCTCACACACACTCCTTTAATAAAGCTATTAATGACACTTCCTCTCCTTTCAGAAATTTGATTTGGTATGAAAGATACAGGCTACATTCTGGTTCTGCCCAAGTAGAATCTGGTACCCAAAACGCCTCGATTGCTCTGGTGGTGAAACATGGGATGAGGAGATCCTTTTTTACACCTGAAATGGTTGTGCCCTGGAATATCCGTGGAAGTTTCATTTTGAGAAGAATACAGAGAAAAAAAAAAAAAAAAAAGAAAATCAAAAATCAAACACATAAGGGATAAAGGGGGGGGAAAGAAAAGCCAGAAGTGTTGTACGTAACCACGTGAGGTGGAAGCATTGCAGAAGCGTTTTATTTCCTTGCTGAGGGCAGAGGTGCTATATGTAACCATCCAGATCCTACGGGGTGCGCGTTGCCAGTGTCGGAAACCCCTTCTTGCCTAACCAGCCGCAAGCCAAAGTACTCAATGAGACTCTGTGGCTCCTTCATTTGAGTGTGCTGGTATTTGCGCGTCTGAGTCCCCCCACGAGAACAGGAGACCGGGCAGGCGCCGAGGGCAGCAAAGCGCGTGGGTTGGGTGGCGGTGCACGGTGAGAACGGGGGGATGATTTCCAGTTGGCCCGAGTGCTGCTGACAGTCCTGGCTTGCCGTATGACACGTCGTCGCTTTGGTAATGCGGATGACGGGGTGGGCATGGCAGCCCCGGAATGGTGCTGAGGGAGGAAGAGGAGGAGGCGGGTTGCACTCCCCCGGCCCCACCGCCGCCGATTGTACTGGGAGCAGCACAGGCGCCCAACTGCAAAGCATCGCCCATCGCTCCTTTTCACTACCTCTGCTCTAAGCTGACTGATGCAGCCCCGTCAGGCGTGATGGAAACACGTAAGAAGCCCTCCTGAGAGTACCTGAGCTCCACGACTGAAGCTCGGTTCTTCAGATATCCATCTCTGTATTTTTAAATGCCAATTCCTGTACTTTCATGACCTCAAAGTACCACTTTGCCCAGCGGACATGTATACCATGTTCATTGGTTACCCAAGTGAAAGAACACAACAGACAAAACTAGACAGCTAAGCGAGACCAGGGAGGGGGGAATGTGAGATATCAAAATGCAACGTACAGGGTAACGGCAGCGGGGAAACAGCATTGACGGGAACCGGCATGGGCTGAGAAAACAGAGTTGACAAGGAGATGGTCAGCGAACTTTGTATTTTGTTTACTGGTTCAAAACATTTCTGTGGTGGTAAGCATCGTTTGTAAGAAAGGCGTTGAACAGATGAAAGCCAAATTACAGCGTTGCCTCTGAGTGGCTGTCACACACACACACACACACATACACACACACACACACACACACACAACACCCCCCCCTCCCCCCAAATAAAACAAGCATTCACTAACTCAGGAATTAATCATTTGGCTAATGATTTATCAACAGTACAATACAATCCTTCCTTTGAATATCCTTCATTCTCCTGACGCGGGTATCTTCATCCAGATGAGGATCCTACATAGAACCGTGAATTTAGTATCGTGCTCCTGCTTCAACCCAAGGAGCCTGATAAAGTATGTTATTAAAACAAGCGAACAAACAAATAGCTTATATCTGTTGGACTAAATCTTCAAAGTGTGTGGAGTGTTTTTTCAACCAGACTTTGGAATACAGTGGGTTACTTGATCTCTGGACTGACTTTCCAACACTATGTTATATCTCAAAACAGAATATACATATTAAAGACACACTTGTACTTTTCCATTTTTAACGGGCGAAATTAAAAAGAGGCAGCTGTATTGAGTTTTTGAAGGTGTCACTTACAAACACAAGAGTTCCCTTAAAAAGTACCAGTTTAAATGTAAACTATAAAACACTGTAATAACTATAAAATGTAGCCAGAAAACTGTTTAAGTAGCCACAGTCTATTATTCAGTTCATATTGGTTTAAAATGTGACTCATTAAATATCTTCTAGAAGGCCAAAGCATTTTACAGTAGCTATAAACATATATACTTACATGTGCATTTTAACATCACAATTGATTAAAATACATAAAAGAGTAATCTATTCCTTGGTTTAATTTTTTTTTTCTTTTTAAAGATTCACTGTCTTCAGAATTCACTCAAGCAACAATGACCAGGGTGGGCATTTATCGCTATTCCGCCCCTATGGAGTTCAGAGTCTTTGAATCAAAGTTCAAGCTGGCTACATGTTTTCGAAAAGGCTAAAACCAGGATGAATGCCCACATTTGAGGTAATTATTGCCATTAGGTCACAGTTTGCGTAATATAAGTGTATCTAAATCCTACTTTAAAAAAAACGAAGGTATCCCGTGGTACTGGGGGATACCCTTTGTAGCAATCAGAATCCAGAATCCTGATCAGTGGGTTTGCTTCCAAAGGAGCCAGCGGTCCCGGGGCACCAGGCGCCCCTGGGATGGCCGCCGACCAGCCTAGAGCTCAGGTGAGCAAGCCTGCAACAAGCCGTTTTTTGTTTTTGTTGAAGAAAAAGAAAACAAAAGAAAAATCGGAGGTGCCATGAAATAGATGGGTAACATTTCTGATCAGAATTCCAGACCGAAGCTTTTCTATCATCTGTCTTATTCCTTTCCAAACAGTTTGCTGGAAAAAAAAAAAAAAATCAAAACACATTGGCATTAAATATTAACTCTATGCCAGCACTGCAAAAACTCCTTGGCTATGTTCTGAAAGTGGGATAAGCTTTGCTTTTGCTCTGAGCATTGTTGCCCCATTGCTTTCTGTTTCAAAGAGGAAACCTTGTTTGAAAGAAAGAAAGAAAGAAAGGAAGAAAAAAAAAATTAATCCCTGGCTGTCAGAAGTACACGCAAGTATTTACAAGGTTTGTGTGAATCTGCACACAGTTCCCCTCACAGCGAAAGAGTTAAGAACAGAGATGTCACAATATTTATCAGTGCAGTAAAAAATATCATTTTTGGAAAAAAATATACCTTTAGTATTGCCTTTCTTAGATTAACTATGATAAGCAAAAGATTAAAAACAAAAACTTTATCTTCAAACACACATGAATAGTCTGTTATAGCAGCACTGCTAAAACTGGAAGGACAAAGCTAACCCGTAAATGAGAAACAGGAGTTTCAAACCATAAATGCCGAACGCAAAGCCTCCTAGTATGCTTCCTAAGACTTCTGAAGAACCAAGCCAATCTACCGTTCAAATTTCACTCTTGACACACGCAAATGCTCTAAAACACGTCTTCCCGCTGAAAGCATTTGGCACATGCAGAGCTCAGCCCGGCTTACCTCCGGTCCGGTTCTCGCACCTCCGCCTGCATCAGCCGCTCTTCCCAGGCAGCTACCGCCTTTGGGGACACTCCCAGCCATCACGCTTGTCACGGGGCGGGGGGAAAGACACCTTCAGCGCGGAGCCCTCGGCTGGCGGTGCTCCTCTGCACGCTGCCCGGGCTTACTTCAAGGGGCCGCCCCTGCGGCGGGTCCCGCTGCGTGCCTGGGGTGGGCGGCGAGCGCGGTGGCATCACGGCGTCGCTCCCAGGCAGTGGCGTTCCCGGGTGGCGGGAAGGATGGACCACGGGGACGGGGACCAGCCCGGAGAGCTCAGTGCCTCCCGTCCAACACAGTACTCCAGCAAGGAGCCCACGCACAGCCATCTACAAGAGGACCACAAAACGTTGTACCTCGCTCGGCGTCTGCAGCCCAGGGTGAAATTCTCACCACCGTCAGAGGCGTCTTTGCTGGAGTACGGCAGTGGGGGAAGCCCAGCGGTGCAGACCCACCTTCTCCCTGAGTACGGAGGGAGCAAAACGATTTGTAGGCACAGGAGCGGGCCACAAGAAGTAAGGCGGGGACTCTACATACTTTGGACCTGTGTCCAAAGCCCTCACAGGAGCTGTCCTCACAGGAGCACCAGCGAGACTTGGGGACGTAGGGGGCTGATGTGGATGACTGCCCAGGACCGCAGATCCACCGCTTTGAAGCTCCCACGGGAAATGGGGCCACAGCAGACACAGCTCCATCAGCAGGAAGGGGGAAATCATTCCCTTCCCACGTTTTTCCCTTCCACGTCGCCTACCCTGAACAAAGATTATTTCTGCAGCCCTTGCGTACAGGTATCCAGGATTTGGCCCACAGGCAGCACTGCAGATCTCTGATGGGCTGATTGCCAAGCCACAGAAAAAGACACGCCTAAGTCCAACACCCTTGCCCAGCTGTGCCTGGCCTGACCACGGCAGCACTGTTTGGGGTCTGACCCACAGAACAAAACCAGCATCCTAAGTCCAGAGAAGGAGACGCTACAGAAGCATGCAGAGCATCCAGAAGCTTAGCCCCGCTACGCAGCTCACCATTTCCACGCTGCATGGTCGCCACCGAAACACTTTAATCCGTGTGAACAATAATGAGAGAAGAATAAAGTTTTCGACATCCCCTACAGTTTAGGATAGCAGCAATATTTAGTGTGAATTTCTCTGCTTGTCAAACTAGCTACTCGAAATGATGACAGAAACTTGAGAGAGAAAAAGAAAAGAAGAGAAAGGAAAGATGGAGTTCCACAGCATATCCCCATTGTCTGGCAGTCATGACTCATGGCTTCATCTCGTTTCTGGAGTGGGTGGGGGTCTCTTTCTCTCTCCCTCTCTCTCTTAAAAAAGAAAGAAGTATCTTTGGTTAAAGAAAAAAACAGGTTTATCACCCTTCAAGTTTGCTAATGGAATTGCCTTCAAACCAAATTACAAGACATAATCCCTTGAAAGTATAAAAAAGGAAAAATGTCACAGACAGAAGCGTCCCTTTCTTGGAATGTTTTACGTATTATGACAAAACTACGAGACAGAGAGAGAGAGAGAGACCTGCCAAGGCCCAATTTGTTGGGTGCAACCAGGTACAACTCTGCTGAGGAAGATGCAATTGCATTTGCTCTCTTGACCCGGTCTGCAGTGAGAAGTGCTTCCATTCGGGTTTTCCATTCTGCTCACATTAGCAGTTCTCTCCCCTCCCTCCTGCATTCTGGTTTCACAGCAGGAATTTGAACATCCGCCTCTGAGGAGAGGCAACGTCCATGCTTCCTTCTGCTTCCCGCATGAGAAGAACGCAAGACAAGATGATGGGGAAAGGGAACGCTTTTTCACTGTGCCAGCCTTAAGTCACCCATAAAACTTCCAGTATCTAAACATTCGCCTCCCTTCTCAAGTTTCCATGCCGTTTACCCCACGCACACGAAGAAGACCAACCCAACCCAACCCAACCACGCCAATCCCATTTCCTCTCCAAAGGACTTTGCGAGCAAAACAAGGTGGCTGTTATTATGTATGTGGCACCAACAGCATGCAAAGCTTTTGCTTCCTCTGCTGAAACGACCGTGTTTCCCCTGTGACTAACCCTACCACACTTTTTTCCATACTACGCCTTTACACAGGTGTGAGGGAGGAGGTGTTGCTCAGCTCCCCCATACCCACCAGAAAACACAGCTCTCGTGAAGTGTTGCACCATCAAAGCAATTCGATGGCTGTGCTATGCGTCTCTTGCAATCACAGCGTCCCATCACCACGAGCAGCTCCAGGACGGACAACGGGAAAGGTGGTTCCTCTGACACGCACCGTGCCGCTTCTCACTGCCACCCTGTGCTCTTATAACAGCTCCACTGCCAAACGCCCCCCAAAATCAGATTCGAGCCTGCGTGGGAGAGCAGGTCAGATGGGTACATGGGGAAAATGCAATTAATACAAGTAAAACATTACTGTGATTGAGATTGCAACCTTCCACGCTTCGCCGGTCCTAGGCCAGAGGAGCGCGTAAACAAGTAATTAACTTGAAGGGTTTAAGTCTGTTCTTTAGCAAAGCACTCAAGTGCATGATTAACTTTAAGTCTCTGCTGAAGTCCTTTAATTTTTTTATGGAGTTTAAATTCAGTCACTGCTTCCCCCCATTCTAACAGAGCAGGCGATGCAACTGAAAACATAAATATCTAAACTCTAGCAACCAGAATAGCTTAATAAAATTCCACAACAAATAATTATAAAAGAAGGGAAAATCTACATCAGGGACAAAACCAAGAAAATTCAAACCAAGCATCCTGGCCCTGCGGACACCTGATTAATCTTCAGCGAGAGTGGAAGAGCAGGCGAGGAACTGCCCTGTCTGCGGCCGTGCTTTACCCAGCTAACGCCGTCCGTGCAGGCCAGCGTCCTTTATCCAGTGGTGGGACTGAGAGCCGCACTCACGCCTCCGCCGCGGCTCCTCCGGTAGCCCTGTTTCTGGAGAGCCATCTGTCTGCTTTCTCCCTTAGGAAAACCAAACCCTTAACGTGTAGCGTGGCCTTGGGTTCATCGAAAGGGCCCAATGATCACGGCCTGGAGCACAAATAGGTCTTGATCTGATATAAACGTCCTATCAAACAAAGTGACGGTGAGCTGGATCCTAGGGCACCAAGGTCCTTACCTGCCTTTGATCCAGCTCTCCTGACAGATCATTACGTTAGCTGCTGTTTGGTTTGGCCTCTGAATGAATGTGTCTGGACTTATTCTGAAATGCAGATGTGACCCGGAGGATAACTCCTGTCCCTCAAGGCTGTAACCGCTCCCACAGAGCAGCCCCGCTCCCCCCAGGTTACTGGCAGAGTTTTCATTCTCGGGACAATCTCGTTTCCCCTTCCTCCTGCAGTTTTCACAAACACAGCAACCCTTCTGATGCCACTGATGAAGAGAAATAAAATTAACAACAATAACAACAATACTACGAGAAAAAAAAAACAAACCACAAAGATTAAGGAATGCGTGTGCAATTAAAACCCAGAGTAAAATATAATAATAATAAAATAATAATCATAATCATAACAACCATACAATAAAATAACATTATCTTTCCTTTTCATGACACAAGCAGCATGACGCTCTCGCTCCCAAACTGGTGGGAGAGGAGAGGAATGCAACAGAGAGAGCAGGGCTTTATTTTCCTGCCTCAGACGAAAGGGGATGTGTTGTCTTTCCAAAGGAAGGGGGGGTAAGGTGCATAGGCTGCTGGGAGATCGCATCCTCATCTACAGTATATTGAGCTGGGATGAAGGACAGGCAGGAGAAGAAAACTGTGCAAGGGAAGCCCAGGAACCAGAGCTGGCAACCAGGGAGGTTACTCGGTGGTTTGCCAGAAGACATCAGCCTTGTTCAACAGCCTATGCATAGCGGGATCCCTCCTTCTTCCAGGCCAGCCAAGCACTTCCCGCAAGGCAGTATGTTTGTGCTTGCCTTTCTGTCCGCTTTTCCCACCTGAGAGAGCCCCTTCCTCGCTGCCGCCCGGGGAGCCCATCCCTCGCCACCCTGCCAACGCACCTGCTATTTTCCAGCATCTCGTGAAATACCTGCACGCCTCCTGCTCTAGTTACGGGGAAACGTAGAGTGGAACCGAGCAGCCACGTAGACTTCAGCTTTCATGGAAACACAGAAACGTTCTACCAAACTCTCTTCTCTCCCTCCTCCCCAGGCCACCCAGGCGTGGGTACGCTAGAGACACTTCCAGGTACTGATGCTCCAGCACAACTGCCGTTACCAGCGAAACTCCCCTCCGAATCAAACCCAGCTGCAGGAAAGGCTCTCTTCAGAAACCCGTCGGAAAAGGAGACGACCGCGTAGTGTTCCTCGGCGTGGAGGACCCACAGGGTCACCGTGCTCTCCGGTTCCAGGGTCGCTCTGCCGCTGCAGGCGATCTTTCGGGGCGTAGGTGAGAAGGGAGGAGGGGAAGCGCACACTGCCACAGCTACGTTAGAGTGGGTAAGGTGTATTACAACGCTCTTTTCGCTTAAGAAACCTGAGTTTGACGCTCTCAACTGGATTTTCTCGTGCTTGATTCGGGACTACAGCCCTTTCCCGACCCCCTCCCATCGACAGACGTAGTGAGAGACGTTGGCAACAACTAGTGTTTCCCCCTTTCACGGGCTAAAGTTTTGTTCCCATTTCAGACACGCAACGGGGACAACCTGACAACTTGGGAGGACGCTGCCCTCCCACTCCACCGAGAACATCGGCAAACAGCAGGATGAGAATTCAGTTTCCGGGGAGGAAACCTGCTATTTCAACAGGATAGAAACAGACCAGTCCACAAACGAATCCCCAGACCCTCTGGGAGTCACCCTGGGTCTCACAACCAACCTGGTCACTTCCAGCCCATCCAGTGCTCGACAAAACACTCAGCTATACGCACTTCCAACCCCGACGAGCCTCCCCAACACCTCGCCAAGTGAGCTAAGATTGACAACGTGGGAAAAAAACCCCAAAACACCACCAGCGGAAGAAGAAAATCGGCAATAACAACCCAAAAATTAAAAAAAAAAAAAAAAAAAAAAAAGAAAGAAAAAGAGCTGAGAGTAAATTCCGACTAGCCTCAGTCAGTTTCTAGGAGTACCAGTGGAAGTAAACCCTTAAACCGCGTCTGTAGTTCGGTAAGGCACTACGAGGGAATGATGTAAAACTAAGACTGTGACAGTTGTAATGGCTGTGCCGAGGAACACACCACAGAGAGAAGGCAGCGTCTGCACGCACACGCACGCACGCACGCACACACACGTACATACCCGGACAATCACATTTGTTACATGCCTATGTTATATCACTTTTCTTTGTGCAATCACATTGAGGAATAGTCTATTGGTATCGTTGAAGTTCAACACAAAATAGTAAAAAGGGCGTATGACCTGTATAGTGCTACATTCTACCGGGGCGAGGGGGGGGGGGGCAGCTAAAATGTCTCCTCCTATACTAAAACGGCTAGGGATTGAAAAGGAAAATTTCCAAATAAAATAAAATGAAACGCAACTGAAAACCAACATACATTATTAGAGATCTCGTTTAGGAATAGCATTTCTCAGGGATTTATCCAGTGTGTTCAAGGAAAGGGAGAAACATCCCCATTGCTTCTGCTCTCGACCAGTGCTGCGTGGCCTGCTTTGCCCAGGTGTGTTGCCATCTAGCGTAGCAGTGCTAGATCCGAATTTAGAGCACTGGGACAACATTTTCTCCTCCTCCCTCAGCCTCCCTTACCCACTTTCTGTTTCCAGAAAAAAAAAAACAACCCAAAACTTTATGTACGCTTTGGGATACAAAGACCACTGCAAAGATGGGGTATAAACCCTTTGAAATGCTGGATAAATCCCTAATCCATATACCTATTGGGTTAAAAACCTAATGGATTTCATTTTAGGTGTTCTGGACAACAAATTTCTAAATGTAGCTCACTATTGGATGAAAATAACCTTTAAAAGTCTATTGGTGAAGTTCTTCAAAAGACAGGACCCGCTGGAGGGTCCTTCTGCTTCTCTCTCTCTCTCTAGTTTGGTGCAGAATGGTTGGTTTTTTGTGGTTTGTTTTATTTTTTTTCTGTTCTTTTTTTCCATTTTCTTTTTTTTTTTTTTTAAATAAAAAGTGTAGAATTGGTTCTCCCCCTTCTTTCCTCTTTTTCCTTTCTTCGTTAAAGTCTCCTTCGTTCAAGTTTCACGCGAGCCTCCCATTGCATTGTTAGTTTGTCATGTTCTTCAGTACAAAAGCGGCCGCCTCACTCCCCCGGGATGGGTGCGTCTCTCGCTCCTTATTCCAGTGTTTAGATGTAAGGGTACTGGTTGACCTTGGTGGGGCTCAGTGGGTATCCAGTGTAGACTGTGGAGGCTGGAGAAGCACTGATATAGGTCTGATGGGCAAACTGAGCCTGGTACTGACTCGGGTGGATGGTGGGTGAGGGCAGAACCCGTGGGCCCATGCTGACAGGGACCTGGTGGACGATGCTGGCGGGGTAGGTGGTGTGCTGCACGGCGTGCCGCGCAGACCCTTGGGAGGCCACCAGGTGTGCAACGGTGCCCGTGGAGCCCAGGGCGGCAGGGGCGGTGTATGTGTAGAGGTGGGGTTGGGTGGGCAGGTGAGCAGCGGCAGCCGCGGCCAAGTGAGGATGAACTGTACCATGGCTGGGACTATTGTGCGGGAAAGAGTACGGGGCCTGAGCTATCGTTGGAGTGATGTAGGCTTGCTGTCTCCGGTGACTCCCTGTGCGATCGGTCGTGATGTGCTGCTGGGCCTGGATAAAGACAGCAACAGTGACAAGTGGTTACAAGACAAGAGACGGCTCTTTCCCTCCTCAGGGGTGCCTGGGAGCCTCCCTACAATGCCAGGACAGCCTCAGGAAAGTCCCTTGCGCTCCTCCTGACACCCTCAGCACCGCCACAGTCTTCCCTTGGAAACGGGTGATGGCAAAGGGTCCCTCCCAAGCCTAGGAAGACCCTGTAGTTTCATACATTCACCAAAATGGCTCCCAAAAGGACAACGGAGTCCCCCACTTTGAGCCACGACCTGCTGGCACAGCTAACGTGAAGACCCAGCCTTGGGTGCTCGGCTCCTAAGAACATCTTCCGCAAGCCCAGTCGCTCGCACAACACACAGCTTTGGTTAGTGAACTCTATGCTGCCAAAATGCGGTGTGCTGATAGCTCAGGGGAATGAAGCTGCCTAACTACGCCTAGAACAGACAATTTATTTTTGCTCAGTACGGGTCTTTGCGGTTATCATTTCCTCAGTTAGTAAAATAACTACTTTATTTTTTAAAGATAAAACCCTTGGTTCAATCAGATCCTGCAGGTGCCTGGTACGCTCATGTAATCAGCTATAATTACTTGAGCACAGGCAATTTCTTGCAGTGGGACAGGAGCAATGTACTTTTTCAGGGATTTTACTAAGGTTTTTTTTTTTTACACTGCACAATAATGTCAAGGAGTTTTCCCGGTCATTTGTAGTCAGAGAATTAAATAACCAATAAAGTAGGAATTAGAAGACAAGAAGGGCAATGCTCCGTGTTATTTCCTTCTATTCTTCCAAGCCTTCTCATCCTCTTTCTAAGCACTCCCTGCGCTGTCATTGTGGTCTGAAATGCGGCAGCCACACTCTTCCCCCACTCTTGGAAACAGCATCTCGCCCACTTCCTCCATTTTCACTCACTTTTATTTCAAGTTTGTTTAAGTTTTTAAATTTCAACTACATTTTGAGGGGGAGGGGACATTCTTCTCCCTCAAATTATTTTAAAAAAACCCCAACAGTTCTGCTTATATCCAGCTCTGGATGCAAACCAGCGCTGTCCTCTGAGCTATCCAGACCTTCTCCTCTTGAAACGTTGGCGACTGTGCCGTAACTTCTCTCATTACCTCACCTCAGGGTAGAGAGAGGCCCCAGGTGCAGTCTGTGAAAAGGGCATTATTTACTGAAGCTCCTGGGGAGCTCCCTGCGTGTTTTGATCACAGACTATGAAACATCTTGAGAGCTGCCTGCTGCCATGTAACGAGATTTGCCCAGATCTCAGCCCAGGTTTATCACGGGATGGATCAAACTCATTACATGAGGTCACGTAACGACTCACATAGAGGCTCTGCTTTGCCTCGTCACATCTGATGGGGACTTCTCTCCCAATCCCGCAGCCGGGCTGACGCACTCCCTTCACTTGGAAGATACTCTCCCCGTGGTTACCTACAGCTAAGGAGAATTCAGTCCCTCCTACATGGTCCTGCTCCACTCCTTTGTGCCTGAGCCACTGCACCTTCTCTCTCACATCATTCCCACCCAGACTGTTAGATCATCTGACTTCAAAACACACGGTAAGGGTACCGCCAGCCCGCTCAGGGTGGGATCTGCACTACCTCTGCTGCCTGAGCTGGAAGATCAAGGTCTGCAGTGAAGTTGAAACCAAGTCGATCAAACTCGACACAGGGCCCAACTATCATTAGACTGGAACAGGACAGCCCATGCTGGAGGAGTGGTAGGTTACAGCTGGATGACGCACCACCAAAATCTGTCTTGGTTGACTTACCTGACTTAGATTAAGAGGCTGCTGCTGCTGGAAATGTGCTCCTGGTCGCTGCTGCCTATAGGCAACGGCTCCAGACGAGCTCCCTGAAGAGTGACCGCTGGTGGAGGTCACGGTGCTGGAGGACTTGGACTTGTAGGAGGATGAGTGGTGACTGGTGGTGACTGTGCCAGGAAAGGAAACACATTTGTAGCTTACATCACATTCTTTAATTGCTCACCCTACCTCTTCCTCACTGAATCTCCTCCAGAGTGGCTTTTGGGAGGAGACATACAACAGAAGCAGGATAAGAAAATGATTTCTCTTAATTAACAGCATATCTCATCAGTGCTTCAAATACACGGCCAGCCTGTTATCTTAGAGGCGGACAAGCAGATCTGATATCTGGACCCAAACCAGGCCCAGAGAAGGCTTTACAGATCCTTCAGAAGTGTGAGAAACTGTTCTGCCAGCAGAACTGTACGATGCAGGTACAAATCCCAAGGAGAGGAAGGAACGTATAGTGCGCACAGCACAAAAAAGCCCTGGCTTGGCTGACCTCACGGTGAGTAGGAAGGGAGGGAGAAGGAGCTAGTGGGGAGCTCACCCTCTGAGCCTTTGTGTTCACCAGCAGTGCGTCAAAAGAAAGGACTGCCAAGTAGCTCAAAGCCAATTGCTTTGGGCCAGATTCCGCCATAAGCCCCTTTTCATCGCATTGTACTACCTAGCATTGTGGAGGCTCTGGATGAGCAACCCTCCTCAGTCCATAATGAAGATCCTGGGGAAATGTTCTTCCCAGAAACGTCAACAAGTTTGGATGAAAATGCACGTGTTTTCAATCTCTTACCCGTTTTAAAGTAAACCTATGGAAAGGCAAGGCACCAAAGGTTCACACTTGCATTTGGGAGCCTTTCATGTCAAATGTTGAGCTAAAAGCTGCATTCTGTTCTTGAGTTTGTACAGAAGTAACTGGGAACGACACTTGCCCCCGTGACTCCTGAGTGTACCAGGGCACATAAATAATGCAATATGGCTCCCAAGAACAGATGTGTCACTTGAGAGAAGGGCAGGAGCACGGTTTCTTTGGAAAACAAAACAAACAAACAAACAAAATGAAACCGAACAATGAGATTCTTCCAAGATAAATCATTTATTTCTTACTAATTTTCTTGACGGAAGAGGTGCAATTTACCTGGTGCCAGGCTATCGCACTCTACCAACACCTCACTGGCCTGGGTTTTCAGTGGTGGCACGATGATCGTTCGGGGGTTCCCACTGCAGTGAGTCTCTGGAACCCCTTTGGTGTCGTAGGTGTTCCCGTTATTCTGCCCTGCGCGATGCTGCACGGCGTAAGGGCTGTTGTTGCTGGAGGAATCGGAGTAGGGGGAGTCATGCACTGTGACACAGCTGATGACGTTCTTCCTTTGCTTGGACAAGGTGCTGAAACACAAGCACACGAGTGGAAAGAGTGAATGGGCAACGATCGACTCGGAAGCCACCAGCAGACTCTTCCCGCGGCAGACTAGCTCCGTAAAGGCAAAGCACGCCCTTCAGTCCTCCGCCAGAGAGAGGCTGCTTAAGCCAAACCCCAGGCTTTGAAACTCACTCGTTGCTATTCCAGGAAAGCCTTCATGGAGGTCAAGGAGTGAGTAAGACATTGTGGATAGATCTTATATTCACACTGCTTAGAATAGCACTGAACCAGACTGCCAGATTTATTTTCAGACTGCTTTTTATATATGTGTGCAGTAGAAGCCCAGCAGTTATACTATGCTTTGTTGCAAGTCTCACCACCCACACAAAAACGTGGCGGTTTCTCCCAGCCTTCCAGCAATGATTTAATAATAGATGCTACGACTTTTCATGATTAAATCCCACAAATCTACAAAATACACTCTGTTCTATTTACTAATATGGTACAATGGGCATATATTCTCAAAAAGCATTTGAAACTGAGGAACGAATGAAGAAAAAATAAGCAAAGTATGTAAAAGCTTTTGGTTTTCTTTTCTTCCTCTGAATAAGCACTGGGTCTCCTGACTCTAGCGTGGATTATCAAGGTCCTGCTGCAGCTAATCTATCTATGACATCACAAAAGTGATTAAAAAGGAACATCAGCACTTCCAAGATTAGTGCTAGAAGTTCATTAGACTAGACTGCATGAGTACGATTGGGATTTGCTCTGCTATTGTGTCTAATTATTCCTGATGGTTTCTCCTTCCTGTTATGAGCTTGTTTAGCGAGAAAAAGAGAGACCAAGAAAGAGGACGGAGGAAGGGGGATGGTGAAGATTTGCTTAAATGGCTCACATCCTTGACAGTGCACAGACCTTGACTACAGAAAATAGCTGCTATGTTTCACTGATTGCATTATGTTGTTATGGCAACTGAAGTTTTAAAATGATGAAAAGAAATGGATAGCACATAAAAAGCTAAGTAATTAGGCTTAATGGTGGAAACAGCCCCAACAGGAACAGAAATGCCATGGAGAAAAAGGAATCCATCTCTTAACTTCTTGAGTGTGCACTTTAGAAAGAGAAAGATCGCTTTCCCATGGAGTTTCCTCTCTGTTCTCTCACTCTGGCCGGTCCAGTGCAGGGAACAGCTGATTAATCCGGTTTTAGTCTGTGATGGAGCCATTTGTTCCCTAGTCTCGGTATCGCTTCTTACCCAGGGAAAGGTGGAGCAGACACTGAGAACAGTTTCCTTCCAAGGGCATTGTTTGCCTTATGTATTTTTCACAGTGCTAAAGGAGCACTGGTGGGTTCCCTTCAACTTGTCTGTCCCAAAGCCTCTCCGTCAGCATTCACGAGCTGCAACTCACCACCTCGCTCCCAAGACTTGTAACTGAAAAGCTATCATCTCCTCCATTAAAGAACGCCTTGGGGTGCTGCATTCACAAACGAGTCACCATCACACAGACTTTCCCTGGGCTATCATCACAAGATCTTGGCGTGCCCGGAAGAGGACACAAGACCATGTTGTTCTATGCACAGTGAAAAATACATCTCGAGAGGCCCCTGCTATCCTAAAGCACTGACACCCGAAACAGGGCAGATGACAGGGAAGGACGGGAAGCTACTACTCAGCAATTTGGAAGCTGAAAGCAATCCTTGCAGGGGCAGGGATCTTTTCGACGGGGAAGGTGTACGACAGCGAACCCTCGTATTCTGGCTTCCCACAAGGAGCTGGAGAGCCTTGGATTAGAAATGGAAAGAGCAACTGAGTATCTTAGATGGACAATTACTGTATGTGAAGAAAGATGTAGCAGTTTGGATATGGTGCTACAAAAGAAGAATATTAAGCCAATAAAAATGACGAATATTGCATCAATATTCCTCTCTCCTTCAGCAGAAATGCCTGTAATCACACATTTATGAGTATCCACACTGCTTGCCCTTTGCAGCTACCCTTGGCTGCCAGTTGGGAAGAGATATATATTCTCTACCTCTGACAGTTATTACATTTTATAAAGAAAAATCAAGTCACTAAAGAGTTTTCTGACGAGTGATAAGGTCTAGCTATTCTTTTACAGTCCCTTCCTTACATAAGTGGCTGAGCTGTTGAACTGGAAATACTTGCTCTGGGCTGACACTTGACATGGGAAGGCTGAGCTGTAGAACTGGAAAGGTATTTTTCTGTGTAATCTGTGCTATTTATTGTTTTAGAATGGGCATATTTTTCACCCATTTGATTGAAGGCTTGTCAAAGCAAGGACCATGAGGAGTCTTCTTCAAAGTCTTACAGCCCCTCGGTTACAGTAAGAAAATCAAGTAAATATGTTTGGTTGAACAAGTGAGTGACCCCAAACTGAAACCTTTCCAGAGAAAGGGACCACAGCAGGATATTAAACTCATTTCATGGATGGGAAACCGAGAAGGACCAGAGCTGTGGTCCTGCCAGGCCTTACGCAAGTGCTTAGCATTACTAGTATGTGTCATCCACCAGTGTCAGCTGGACTATTCCAGTAACAGAGCTAAAGCACATCAGTAAATATTTGCAGGATTAGGGCCTAAGTGATTAGCCTCTCGATTCAGCAGGCTGCATCATTTCAAGCGCACGAGGAGTCCCATCAAAAGCAGCTGGATTTTTGTCTTTAGCAAAGGTAACGACTGCGGTGAATGTCAGAGCAGGCAGAGAAGTCGGGACTATTCTCGCGCCCAGAGCTCGGCACCTGCTGTACCACAGCCTGCCCAAGAGATTAAGGGTGGGAATTTCAAAAGCATCAAAGGCTCAACTCACGCTGAAAATCAGTGGACTCGGAGGCTTAGAGATACACGTTAAGTCAAAATGGGGGCTTTTGAAAACTCAACCCAGAAGAGCCAGCACTCCCCCTTCTAAAAGCCTTCTTGCTAGCCAGCAACTGTCCTCCTTCCAGCTCCCTCTGAGGACTCAGCTGCTCTCCCCACCTCGCAGTAATGCAGGAGTTAGTTATCTGTGCGAGGTCCAGGCTGACGTATCGCCTTCCCTGCTCACAAACTATCAGGACTGAGAGCTTTTACCTGTTGACACAGCACTTGCCTACTCAGCAAGCTTGCTGTATTCCTATAACTCAGCCACAGCTTTTGGGGATGTTTGTGCTTACACAGAAAAATACTATTAAAAGTCTTGCCCCCTTCCTATTAAGCTGACTCCAAGCCTGGTAATTGCTTTCCCTCCTGCAAGCACAGTAGCAGCGGCATACGTGATTTAGGAGTGTTGAGAGTCGGCATGTGTTCCTGGTCAGCTTGTGTGCCTGCCTGCATTATGTGGGTAGGTGTATTTTAATTCTCCAGAGGAGGGAGGAGGGAAGATTACCAAAGCGGCATCAAATCCATCTATACAGACTGAAAAGCAGTAAGCCAGGAAGGCTTTTTAACCCTTGCTGGCTGGAGCTGCATCCTCCCTTTCAGAACAGCAGGTGGAAAAATATGCATTGCTTTGTAAGTTTATTATTAGCTTATGAGTGGTAGCCCATTCCCACCTGGTCCCGAAGAGCTTGTTTTCAAACTTGGACACAAAACAATTCATGTCTGTCCAACGTGCAGACACAGAGAACGACCGTGCCTTCCAACACGCAGAAGCAGCTCTCGGAGACAGCTCTCTGACAAATACCACCCTCGTGAGTGCACAGCGGAGAGACGGACATGGGTCGCTATTCCCCACAGCAAGGAAAGACCTCAAGGAAAAGTCTGATGGAGGAAAGAGAAAATAGTTTCTTGCCCTGTGCCTGTGCGCAAACTAAGGTGGGCATCTCAGATACTGTTAACGGAAAGGTGCCGAAAGCAGATGTTGAGAACGAAAAGTGAGAGGAAATTACAGAAAAGATGCTGAATTAGGTGTTAAAACAGCACTGGAACCATCTAAATAGCCAAGGACAAGAACAGGGACAACAGCTCTTGTAACAGTGCAACTCGACATGATTTCTGCTTGCTGAAGGCCCAGCCCAAAAGCTCGGTATGTGATAGCATTGCATGAACAGGATCTTTTTTCCCCTGAATATCTCAAGTTACACCAGAATCCCAGAAAAAGCAAATGGAGTCCAGTAGGGGCAATTCTTCAGCGTGCGGTTCACTCACAGAGACAGAAACCTTTCAGTGCGGCTGACGCTATAGCAACAGAGGCTTTCGGCTCTCAAGGTCACCAAGATGGCCTTCTAGTTTAGGGGAAGAAGGCACCCATCCCACAACTCTGCCTTTGAACTGGTGTGCAGGTATACCATGGCACGTTAGCTTTACATCACATCAAAAAAATTCTGTTCCAGGTCTCCGAAAACTTAGTAACATGCAACCTTTTCAGTTTGCTGCTTCAGAATAATGCAACTATTCTAGGAAAGCATAGAGTCAGCCAACAAAAACTCACACTACCACTGCAATCCCTCTCTTCACGTTGAAATGTTATGCCATGCATAGCTCAGTGTTGAGAACATGCCCTTTTCTCTTCAGCTCAACCCCCATCCCGACCTGTTAATCTGCTCTCACCTTCTTTGTGAATTTGTGATGGTAAGAAATATTTATCAAGTACTACACTGAGGCCATTTTATTAGGCTATACAGCACGTACTGTAGCTATTTAAGTCATATATACTGAATTGCTTAGCAGGTTGTAAAGGTCCTGCTGCTGAAGGTTTGCTGAGAGAGCTACTGTATCTCTGTTATTTTAAGTGTTAGTTGCATGTCGGTGTGTCTTCTGGAGATGGAAGGCAGCAATCTTTTTACCAGATGACTGTGGTTAGTCAACATATTGCTATGCAGAGTCAGTGCATTACAATGCACAGCATAACATAGCCACAATAGGCTAGATGTCAAAAGAGAATGACAAATGGTATTTTGACCCTCACACACGTGCATTAGCAAGTTGGCAAAACCACCTGGTTTGTGCTTGCCAGCAACTTCTGTGTGTAAGGGGAATGAAAGTCCTCTGAGGTAGGCTCCACCACCATTGCACTACGACGTGAATAAGGTGAATTAACAACTTGCATCAGCTCACGCTCACTTATAAAGGTGAGGCTCACACAGAGACTTCACTGTATAGTTTACCATCTTAAGAAAAAGGAAAAAAACCCCAACCCTGCAAAAATTTTGTGCCAGTGAAGATGGCCAATGAGGCAGTTTTACTCGGTATGTCCACATGACAGCTGCGGTCAGTTTTTCTTGCCCAGGAAAACAGTGATTACTGTGAGGATCCCACAGAAAGCCAAGCTGGAGAGGTGTTACTTATGATACCAGCGCAAACAGAGCAGGCAGTGGGGAAGTAAGGGGCACTCCTTCCTCTTTGGGGTGGAAGCACCCTGAAAACCACCCACCTCAAGGCCATCACTGTATTGTTTCAAGAAAACAGTCATGCTTTCCTTGGCTGTTGCACTTGTTGCTTGGATGGGAAGTCATCTAGGCACGTCACAACGGGCACCTCCATTGCCTTTCCTCCTGCCATGCTCTGTGAGGCGGCCCTTGGCAGGACACGGAAACACCCCTCGCTGCACCACGAGCGCAGCCCGGCGCATCCCTTCCGCAGGACCGTGCGTGCTCTCCCTCCCTCCCAGCCACAATTCAGCCATCCCAGGGTGCCCTTGTGCCTCTCTGCCCTGCGCTTAAGTTGTTGCTTTATTCTTCTCCACTTCTAAGCTTCAGAAATATTTAATCAAGGGAGGATTTACATGTAAACCACTGCACCATGTGAAGTTGCATACTGGGGAGTACTTAACCCCTACTACTTGCTACTTGCTGAATATGTGCGCCAATCACTGCGACTGCAATTGCACTGCTGATCTGTCTGTCTGCTTGACTTTCTTGCTAGAGCAAGTAGAGAAACTTAAGAGGAATAAATTTATAAGAAAAATATCAAGTCTATGCTCTGTTTTTATGCTCTTCAGTGCTTTACAGGTAATGGTTAGACCTAAATTCTTCTTTCCAGAGTAAATAACAGTCAGGGTATTATCTTACAGCACAGCTGTAAACATCTCTTTGGCCTATAGAGTCTCTTTGTAAAGGATGCTGAACTGAGAGTCTAGAAATTCACTGGTGATAAACAAACAGGGTCACAAAATTGTTTCCTGTCCATATAATGCTTTTTATACGCAAATTTTTTTTCTACTGTTCTACAGGACAAAATGTCACATGCAAAACTTTGTGGGCGTCAGAAACCAGGTAAAAACAGTTTCAGTCAGTCAAAACGTTCCCTTTTTATTTTGATCATTTCAAAATCGGTTTTCTATTATTTCCTTACATTTTGAAAGAAGCAAAAAACCCCATTGAACCAGAAAAGAGAAGTCTTCCCCTTAATCAGTTAATCACCTAATGCTTTCTTCCCCTTAAAAAGAAGTCAAAACCTTTTTGCAGTTTTGAAGCTTCCCCAGATTGCACTGTGTTGGGGATATTACTAGAAAAATCTCAATGTTAGCCTGCAAAAAGCCTTGGTTTTGACAAACTGACTTTTTTAATCAGGAATTTGCCCCCTGAAAATCTCTGACTATTTCTCTGAGGACAGTCCCTGCTGAACTGTACCTGAGGTCCCTCCTCTGTGATTTTGCCCCAGGCACGGGGCTGGGGCCCAGTAGATGGCCCCCTTTGACAAGGCTCCATCGAGCAGGTCCCCCAGAGCCCACATCGCACCACCTCCCAACAGGAGCCCAACATTTTCAGATGACTATTGATTTTAAAAAGATTACACCAAGCTACACTCATCCACAGGGCAAAACACGAATGAGCAAAGAACGAGCAACGTGCTGTCCTGTCTGCCTGGTCAGCTGGTATTTCATAAACATCCTACTTAAACATCTGTGCTTTTCATTAGGAAAAGGAAAATTCTGCCCATATCACACCGAATTCTTCAGATTTTTCTTTCGCCAATAAAAAAGTTGCATCCTCTCTACTAGAAAAGCTCTCTCTGCTGCTGTGGTATTACGGAGACGCTTTTCTGTCGGGGTAAATCCAAGCTGTAAGGCTCCTTTACTGCATCAGCAGTATCTTATTTTATCAGCATTACCAGTCCTTCTTAAACTGAGACTTACGAACTCTTACATCGTCAAAGGATCTACTACTTCTCACAGCCACAGGTAGCTCTAATCTCTCTTCGCTGAGCAATCAATAAAATAAACATTTTTAGTCTCGTGGGTCAAAGGGAAATTTCTAACCCCCACAGGAAATAAGAGAAGGAAGTGCTGTAGCAAATTCAGGAGCTGATCCAACGTCAGTGAAGTTAATGCGAAGATACCACTGCTATCAACAAGATGGGATCAGGCAATTAACTTGGACTGATCTGTCAAGTGCTGTATGATTTCTGTATTCTAATCTAGAAAAAGCTAATGTTGTTAGGATGTGACCAACAGCGTGTTTCAAGTTATTCTTTATTTTTCACCCCCACACCACAGCGATTGCCCAACAGGGTAGTATTTGCATAAATACGGGTGAGACAATGCATTCTTTGCACAGTTTCATTTTCGACTCAGATCCTGAACGTTTGGGCACTGATTACAGTAAAGAGCATACTTCACTGTCACTCACATTTTTCTTGGAGCCAAAAAAAACACGTAAGAAAACTTGGAGGTACTTTCCTAAATGTGACGTGCTTTCAATGAAAAAGACCTCAACTTTGGCAGGGGCAAAGTTCATTGGCATTAAATGCTGACACAGCTTCCTTGACTGGAAGCTACATTCTTACTCCAGCTGAGAATCTGGTTTTAGATATGCCCAGGTCAAAAGGCACTGAGCAAGTTGATTTCACTCTCCTGGAGACTTTAACCAAAAATTCTCATTCTGGACATGCTGTTTTCCATCTGTGTCTCTGCCCCTAATTCTCCACTCGCTCTGGTTACATCTGCACAGGCAATTTAACTGACTCTGGAATTCCAAAAAGTGCCCAAGAACAGCCCGTGTCCAAGCGAAATGTCTCTACATGGCTCAGAAATTAAATCTAGCTCTTAAGCTCTGGCCTTCCAGGAATGCTGTCGCCCTGGCACTCTGTATAGATATGCCATATGGATACAAAAAGTAGCCAGGGATCTGATCCCAGGCAGGAACGTGTCCTGAATATCCTTTAGTCATATCAAAGCCAGTTTGTTTATGTAAGTCTGGCTCCTGGGACTACTTTCCTAACCCCTCAGTAGACCTTGCCTGAATATTTAAATACCCCAAACTCCCAACTCGATTTCCAGACATTTTCCAGAACTTTGTTCTGTCTGTCTCCCTGGAGAGGTGCCGACTGAAGAAACCGGTCAGATGGCAGCAAAGTTGAAGCAGAGGAGACAACCATTAGCTGAAGTGGCTGCAGGGTCCCAGCTCTTCCCTCCACCCCCCTCTGGACCCAAGATGACACCCAGGTGGTAAGTATAAGTATTTGCACAGAATTTCCAAAAGCCTGGGATCAGCACCATGGGTAACATGCTTGCGAATAGCTCCCATGATCCTTGAGATACCTGTCCTCTTCAGGCTGCCCAACCTCCCAACCTTAGTTTTCAGCATCAGTTTTGTCTTGCCCTTCCTTTCCCATAAGGGCCCTGGAAGTGGGGGCTCCTTATTTATATTCCCCCTGACTTCCACGCTGACCTTCGTTCAGCTCTTTCTGGAAACACGCTTTCTTCTCCCTACCAAACTAAGGAATATTGTAGCATTTTTTTTTCTTTTAAGGTGAAATATGTTACACTGTCCTGTGATCAATTCTCCACGATAACCACTGCATTCATGGCAAGCCTGACGGCGACAGGCACTGAGCTCTCGCTGCCTGGTGGAGTTCACCGGCAGGGAGAAGGGGAATGGGAAGTGGCGGTGGCTGTCGGGAGGCAGGTTGAAATTGCAGCCCTAGATGCCTGAATCATATGGCTCCTCTTTACAGATTTTTAGCTCCTTGAGGCCAAATGCATCTCATCTGTTCCGTGCACATTTGCAGTGCTCCACTTATCACCACAGCGCAGAGATGCAGAGATATAGATAGGTATCTCCAGTGATTAAAGGAAAATCTGCCATGGAGCATGTTCTAAATAAATAAAAAAATTAATTCTCTCTCGACAATACTGGAGAGATAAGGTTAAAAAATTCCTAGCTCAGGTACCAACATAAAGATGGTATAACTATTCAGCTGTTTGCAAGGCTACTTCTCTACAACTTATAAAGCAGAGTGATGTCTTGTGACTGGCATCAGATGTGAAACCTAGAGTGCTTGCGAGTGATGAAAGGTGCTGAAAAGACAGTCCTGGAAAATTAAGTCCTCTCTCATCCACAGTAGGTGATCAGCAGTGGCAGCGGTCCTGGTCCTGTTCACTCGGGTGAGTTAATTCTCGGAGGAGCAAACTCAGTCACCAGGGTCTTTATAGCCTCATCTATGCCTCTCTGCAGAGTCAGTCAAAAAGCAATCAGTTTCTGCCACTTAAGACAATAGTTCAGGGATGCGTTGGCAACACAATCAGAACTGAGCAAACCTCTTGCAATGTATTTACCATTATCGAGTGTTTATGACACAACCACTAACTGTTTTTCAGGACCTTTTTATGGAAAATAGCACATACGGAAGGTGTCATTTAATGCTCTTTGCAGATGCCTGGATCACTTAGAAAAAGAAAAGGCAATTTTAAGCTACCTTCCTTCCAAGCCCTTGTCTTTGTTTTAAACAGCTATCTGACTTAAAGAGGCTCATCACCATAGGATCTCAAAAGTGTCCTTTCAACAGGCCTGTGAGATAGACAAAACTGTTATTTCCTCTTACAGATGAGAGACTATGGCACAGAGAGACTTCTACACTTCTCCAAGGTCACAAAGCAAACGTACAGCATGGTAGGGAACATCACCTAAGTCTGCGGAGTCCTCTGCTAGTATTTTAGCCTCCCCACCATCTTTCCTCTCAAACAAAAGATGACCTGGGTGCTGAGACCTAGCTGGAGCTCCTGGGACCCTACAGCAACTCCTGGGATGCTCCAGCACTTCTCTGCCTCTGTGTCTCTCTCTCCTGCACACAGAGAAGAGCAGAGAGCCGCTGCTCACCTGGTGGGTGCATGCTTCTGCTCCTCCTCTTCATCTGTGTCGCTGCTGATAGTGATGACACTCACTGCGGGACTAGGGGTGTCGGGAATGATTATCGTCTGCCGCTGCCGCTCCCGCGTGGTGCTGGTCGCCACATCGCCCCAGCCGCACGTGACGGAGGTGCTGCAGGCAGGGCTGTTGTGCACCATGGCACAGCGGGGAGGCGTGTTTTCCTTCACTCGTTTCGATCGCTGAGGCGAGCTGATGGATTGAGAGGATGAAACTTCATAGGTGGAGGCATTTCTGGAAATGGGAAAGGTTGTTAGTTGGTTAAAACTCCGTTTGCTTAAGTTGCCCGTCACCATGGCTTTTCATTCCTGGTCTTTGATTCAGTGGCAATGAGTTACGGAGTCTAGGAAAACTGCAAAATTCGCATAGTCACCTCTTCAAAGGACAGAGTGCCTCACATGACTTATTCATATAATCGACTGAAAAGTAGTTTCTTCTAGTAAAAAATTCAATTTTGTTTTCCCTAGAAATTTCCAAATGAGAAATGCTGCCTCCCAGGAGTTTGCGCTGGGAGGTAGAGGCTAGTCACACAGCCCAGACATACAAAACACAGGCAGGCACAGTATGGCTGTCGCAGAAGGAAGAAGAACCCAAATGATAATCTTTCTCCTGTATCCTGCATGGATCCATCATGACCAGGTATTTTTTGGCCAGAAAAAGCTAAAAGTAAAATTTGAATTTGTTGTGGGAAACAACAATCATTTATCAGGAAAACTGCTTTTCTTGGTTGAAAATTTAATTTTCTGCTTAAGAATCTTTTCAATGAACATTTCCTGCCTAATGCTTCATCCTCTAGGATAGTGGAGTTCCACGGATGAGAGCACGCAGATGGGAGGACATCTACTCAGTTTCATTTCATTCCCACGTGAGGCAGCAGATACAGCATATATAAATCAGAAAGAAAAGAACAATCTTTATTGTGCAGTAGAAAAACATTCTCAAACCCTGTTTTTTTCCCAGTTTTCCTACTTCAGCTTCTCTGCCTGACAGACGGGAAGGGCCCACTTGGATCAGGGATCTGAACACAGAACCTGTCCACCAAACAGTGCGGCACAGGTCTGCAGAAGTGAATATTTACCAAAGCCCACTGACTAAAGCCCATTTCACTCATTTCCCACATTTTCTTTCTTCCTTGTATTTCTTGTTTTTCCTCTGCCTAGTGCAGATTCAAAAAGGAAGAAAACCAAGTTCTGCTTTTGTTCAGCAGCAGGACCTGGGCTGCATGTTCAGCTTGGCCTGAAAGCTAACAAAAGGAATAGGTGGCATCCATCAAAAGGAAGTCATTCTGGACGTATCGCACTATACCAACTTACACAGGCTCTTTTGCATAACAAATGGCTGCACAGTAGCATTTGCAGTGCTTTTTGAATACCAATGAGCAGTGTGGAGTACCCTGCTCTCCAAAGGAGCACGTTCCTCATTTGGCTACAAAAGCCTCACAATTAATGAAGCCGTAGAAACCCATTGCTCTGAAAGTGTCCGATTCCTCCTGGACACTGCCACCCTGCCCCTGGAGAGGGGAGAGGGAAGGCCCTGCACAGGGACACTGGTTGCAACAGGCGCTCTCTTTTGCTGGCTTGCTGGGGATGTAGCTGCCTCTGCTCCACATTACGAAGGGACTAAGACAGCTGGAGCCCACCCAAAGTAAATGCAACATTAGAGAGCAGATAAATGGGAAGGATTTAAATAGTGGCCTCTTAACAAGGGTCAAATTGGTTGTGAACTCAGAGCTCCTCTGGCCCCAGTCCAGTCACCCAGGAAAACCACAAGCTCCTCTGTTTTTGCCGCTGCACAAGCGGTGACCCGTTTTGCTTCTCTCCCCTGCACTGTTTTGTTTTGGTTTTTTTTTTTAAAGAAATGTGCTAGTTTCACAGCCCAGAGGACTTTCCCCAGAACAGCCGCACACACATCTTAAACAGCCTTGTCCTCTAGGCAAGATCACAGGGCTGTGACAGGCACTGCAATCATCCTACCGCTTGAGTTGTGCCACATAGCGTAGTATGAACCAAACCCCAGCCTCCTCCTTACAGAGCCAAAGGGTCCTACTGCGAACTGATAGATTTACGTGTCTAATGACTGCCCCTGTATGAGATGTCCTTATAAAATGCTCCCTGTTTTATGCTGCCATGATTATAAAAAGGCCAGCGCGGGTATCTGTTGCTGCTGTGTACTATTGAAGATAGGGACCAACCACCTACGTTAGGAGCTAGAGAGCTTGAAGGTGGCCTAAAGCCACCCCAGTCCTCCACTCTGCATGGCACTAAAGCTCAGAAGATAGGTCATCATCCCATTACTTTTGAAAGGGCGGATCTTGTATGCACGGATCAGGCACATGTTCCTGAAGATGTGGTCCCCTGGAGGTGCACCACCCTGTGGAAATGCAGACACTGCACCTCAGGAGTGCTTCTTCGAGATGACATGGGAAGAAAAGGTTTGGCAACCGGGCATTGCACCATGCTGACCTGAGAATATAGTTACATTTTTAATTATGGTGACTACAAGGCCTCAGGTGATTACAGCGGCATAACGACCTGTATTAACAGGGCCTGAGTCTCTCATCTTGCATCCCCTCCAGCCACCAACTCCCACACAAAATGAAGCTCACTGGGTACAAAACGTGCCTGACTACCTCTTACATCCCGCTCTCCTGACCTGGGTGCAGGAGAGATGAAGCAGCAAAGAGTCCAGCTACAAAAAGTGGGATCTAATCACTGGCCGTGGAAGAAACTTTATTTTGCCCCACAGATGTCAGCGAATACCACCCTCGTCAGCATGTTTGCATTGCAGGGCTGCATTCAGAACGACCCAGGCACGGACTCCTGCCTCACCAACACCACGACCAAGGCCACTGCCGGGAGCCGTGCACACTCACCGGGGCGCCGACTGGTGCTGCTTACTCTTCCTGGCGGAGGTGGCGGCGGCGGGCGGCTGGCGCATGACGTGAGCAACGCCCACGTTGACGGGCTGGGCTGCGGGGAGAGTCACATGGCTAGCTAACAGCGCGGGCTGCTGCATGATGGGGTTATAATGGCTGCCGTGAGCGTGGGTGTTTCTGCAAAGGGGGGAGACAGGCACACTTTTAAAATGCAACCGGCGACTCTTCAACAGGCTCTTCCACAGGCTCCCACCGCCTCCTCCAGGGCCCGTTGGGCTGGCTCCCAGTCTCCCCAGGAAGGAGCATTTCCCCCAGGGAATTGACTGAAGGGAGTGGCGTGGGCACAGCGCTCCGAGGATGGGGAATGGAGAAGCCGCCCGTAGCTCTCAGACAGGGGGATCGCAGGCTGCAGCCTCCTGCCCTTATACCCCGACTCTGCAGCTTGCGAGACCCCATCCCTCCCGCCCCGGCTCTTCTCACGCCTCCTCCAGCACCGGTGGGTACTTCAGGGAGCCTCCCAGCACCTCCAGTTTACCTCCAGTCTGCCAGCGGTTGGGTGCCCGCCATGGACTCCGGGATGACAGTCGCGTGCTGGACAGAAGTGTGGGTGGCCACCCCAGTCAGCTGCTGCCAGGCGGGAGGGAGCAGGATCTGCTGAGTGCCACTGGGCCACGCTTGCTGTCGGACAGAGGGAAAATGGCTTCTTAACAAGACGCATCATACACCGAGGGTGAGTGGTGGTCCATGCTCAGCTGGGGCTCCTAATAATGATCATGGTCATATTACCTAGCTCTTACCACTTTTCAGTCATAGATGACAAATACTTTTAGGAAACCACAGCAAAAGCAGTAGAAGTTATCAACATAGAGAGCGCAAAGGAGGGGGGGAAAAAAAAATCCCTGCCGTCCAAAGCAGCAGCTGTGTTTCAGGTTAAACTGGGAATGGGAGAGAGCGAGACTGGTCGGCATTTCAACCCAAACATCCATCTCTTTAGCACCTTTTAGTTTTGACTCTCCAGATCAGCTGGGCACTATGGTTCCATTGCTGTTTTCCCCCTCCTACAGCCAATTTTCCTTCCCGCTCCATCAGGACCTAAAGGACTTCAGGAACTTAAAGAAACTAAAAAGGAGAATGAACTTTTCAAAGATCAGAAAAGAGAACAGGGGGCTGCAAGGCTTTTGCAAGGAGGAAAAAAAAGGTGAATTTGGGGATACCAAAAGGGAATGCACATCGGTCATCAAGCACTCCTCAGGAGGAACATCTCGCTGCACAGGCCAAGGAGCCCAGTCACCTGCTTCCAGCTCACCATGAGCCCCCCGGCCAAAGCAGAGCAGAGCCACGCACGGCTACACATCGCGTGCCTGTCCTCTCCATGCGCTCTCTGGCTTTCTCTGAGCGGCCGCCCCTCCTGCAGGGGTGCAAATCCCTGCCCTGTGAGTTGAGCCATCGCTCTGCTATGCAACCATCCCTCCAGCTGCGCTGCCACAAGCATGACTCAGGTCGTCTTGCTCCGGTGACTCCACACACGAATCAGATGATTGGGGTTTTTTTTGACTTGGGAAACTTTCTTTGCTACATGCTGCCTGAAGGCGGCTCCGGCCCTCCTTAGTCCCAACTGGCATCACTATATTGGACCTGTTTGGTGTTATCTCACAGCTCTAAGGAGGCTAAATTTTAAAGAGGGGAGGCCTCTTCCAGGCCTGCATTTGTCCCCATTTCCAACCTCACAAGAATCCTATAAACTATCCCCCTATTCCCAATGTATCCCTCAGTAAAAAAAAAAACAAAGAAGAAACCCCAAAACAACAACCCCCCCAAAAGCTCTTTTCCCAGTTCTGCTCCAAAGTTTGACTGTCTTGTAATTTTCCACATCGCTGAGTTAGATGAAAAGGCTGCTACGGTGAGGCCTCTCAGCAACAGCTGCAAAGGATGGACAGTCACAGGGCTCCTGAGAGCTCTTCATCTAAGGAGCCACAACCACAGACTGGTGAGGCTCGAAGCAGGTAGGAGGAGGAGGCAAAGATGCAAAAAGATCAGGGAAGAAAAAAGGCTGTTTTTTTTTTTTTTTACTTTTCTTTTTTTTTGCCTTTTTTCCCCAGCTTTGATTTAAAAGAGGAGACTAAACTACTGTTGCAGTCAGTCCCAGGGGACTATCTGGATTTACTTGCAGAGCAAACTGCTTCCTCCCTTTTCAGGAAGAGAACTGAACAAATTCTAAGCTCCTTTCCCAACTGCAGTGCATAAATTTAGATGCAGTGTCAGGGTCCAGGCACAAATTCCTCACTTATTAGGTAAGGACCACTGAATCATTTAATCTGCAGATAAGGCTTGTCTAGGCTGATCCACTAGCACAGTGTGCTGTGCTTACAGACGGGAGGCTTGTGCCGGCAGCCGCAGCCTGTCTCAGTTATTGCATTACTGCGAAATTGTGCTGCCGCCGCGGAGCGCCGCGCTGGCCCCTGCGCTCGGGAGGTGGTGGGTCCCCCGGTGCGACAGAGCTCCCGTTTCGGATGTAGAGCAAGAACGACTAATGGAATAAGCGTGTTTGTTCTGAAAGCCGGTGGCAGGACCTCTGTGGGAAGAAGTGTTGTTGGGAAGGAGTTAAAAGGAGAGAAAAACCAAGAATTCAGGGCGTTATTCAAGGACAAGGGACAGTTCTGGGTCACGTCATGGAAGCCTGCCAGAAAACTGTACAGCTTTGTCTCTTTTGAGATCTGAAGCTGCAGAGCTATTAGTAAAGACAGGATTGTTCTCCTTTCACTGGTCTCTGCATACAGTATGTGGACACACTTGCTTGAGAGGGTGAAAAAAGACCTAAAAAAGTTATAGATAAGTTACTTCCACCACTAGCTCTGCATCTTTCAAGCTGCTTGCTTTGTCTAGCTCCACACCACAGGCTATAGACACGCATCTCCCAGAGATGATGCTCAAAATCTGTCACTGCCTCTGCCCTAGGTCCCTCCGGCTCCTGGAGGGCCTTCCTCTGTCCCACCTCTGGGACTGCTGGTCTCGTACAAAACGCAGAGGGAGAGCTGGACACCGGCTGTGCTGGGACGTGGAAAGGCTCTGCCAGCTGCAGCCATCCAGATGCACGCAAGCACAGCGACCCGTGCCACATGCTGGCCGGTGGGCAGCAGAGAAAGCCTCATGGCACTACACAGGGCTGGGAGCACAAGGAGCAGCATCATGCCTGATCAGGGGGACAAATAAGGTGGGTAGAAGGACAGAAGTGGGCTCTGGAGGCGCTACGCTCTCTGCCAGGGACAGTCCCTCTCATAGTTGGAGCAATCGCATGGTCCGGTCTGAAGAGCATTAGATAAGCAGCTGTGCATGAGGAACAGCTCTCTGCTGAAAGAGAGACACGCAGCCGCTCGGAGATCAGATGTGACTACAATGCATTACAAAGAAGCTGTGTTTTTCCATTCAGGAAACTGGAATTGGGTACAGATTTGTTTATCAGACCAGCTGCTCAGCCCGAACCGAGCGAGGCCCGCGGACACCAGATGCCACCAGCATCAATCAGAGCGCCTTGCCATCAGAGAGGCAGCTAGCATTTCTCATCGCGTGAGACAGACAGATATATCAACAGGCAGACTGCCTCTCTTTTATTAAATCAAAAATTAAAACTATGCAAGTGAGGAGTGTTTCTCAGAAACAGCTTAAATTCCCTTGTGGAAGTGACAGTGAATAAAACATCAGCAGAAAGTACGAGAGGGGCAGCCCATGAAATGGGAGTTCACATAGCAGGGGCAGCACAGAAGTTGGTAGCAAAGGTTCTGCTGAACACTCCCTTCCTCCCACAGACTGCATGACGACCCCAACAAGGCCACCTCAAGAAGCAAGAAGGGCCTGGAGGTCCCAAGATCTTTCAGGATCCTGCTGCCTTTGGGATGCTTCAGACCCAACCCTCATCCCTTCAAGCCCCATGTAACAGCACACCTCAGGAGGCCCAACTCCTGTGCAAAGCTCTGTCACCTCCTTCACCCACCGCCTTGGCTGACGTCTTGCACAAGCAATAGGTGCCTGCAACCGCGCCCGCAAAGACTGCTTCTCTCTTTGCCATTGTTTTTGTTTCCCCTGCCTCTTAGGCTCTCCTTTCCTATCAAACAAGAGAGGTGGCCCACGTAGGTTGTTATGACAGGCTGCAACAGAGACAGGTTCGATGTTTCAGACAGCCCTCTAACAAAGACTCTCCTATTGGGGAGGGGCAGGGCACGTTAGCTAATGGAAATCACACAGGCTGCAAGTTGTGTTTTGATCCGTCTTCACCAGATAAGCGTGGCTGGCAGCTGGCAAAGAAACGCAGTTGCACCAACAGTCTTGCCCCAGCAATGCAACGCACAGGCATAAATCCTGAAGTCTGCTGGTACCTGACTGCATAGGACTGCGCTGGCATTAATGAAGGCATGGCAGATCAACCAATCCTGAGAGTCAGACGCATGCATTTTTGACTTGTAGGTCATCTTTTCCAGGCTGCACAACTTAATACTAAGTATACTAAGTGCTTTTTTTTTTTCTGCTAGAAACAAGCCTGATATTGGTGGAGGTACCATGGCACCAGCTGAAAACCAGTAGGGGCAGATTCACTGAAGCCAGCACAAGGAGGAATGAACTGCTCCTCCTTTTTGAGGAGCTGGGGTTCCCCTTGAGGATGTGCATGTGATCAGCGGTACTAATTCCCATTTGGGTCTTTTCCTGGGAGGAACCATGTTTTTCCTGTGAGCGCATTTCGGACAATTGAGCCAAGTGCTGCTGACAAGGAGAGCTCCTTGGCCGTGGGGCCCTTGCCTCTGCCCCCTACATCTCTCTCATAACTTAAGAGCAGAGGGGCAGCTCATAAAACAGAGGGGTGCAAACTTAAAGCACGAAAGATATTTATTGGCAGCATGCAATTCACCAGCGCAACTCCTGGCTACAAACTACCACTGAAATACCACTGAAACTGCGAGTTCAGGAGGATGCAGGAAGGTTATCACTGGTTCCTCCTCAGAAGAGGCCTGACACAGCTTCCCCTGAGGCTTCCCACTGATTCCAGTGGAGAAGCAGAAGGAAAGAAGGTCTTTACAGAGACTTTTGCAACCCTGACGTAGCCTTTGAGCTGAACGACGAACTGGGGGAGGTTTGGACATTTCAGAGAAAGCTAGAGACCCTTATATGGCTGCCCAGGTCTCCAAATGGCACCACAGAAGGCTCTTAGAGAAAGCTACTCTCCTCAGCCTCCAAGAGCTAAACACCACAAAAAATACCTGCCGAGCTTGGTGTCTTCAGAGTTCCTTACCTGCGCGAGGAGTCCTGGCTGGATCTGAAGAGGCTGGGCCCCAGGAGCCTGAGTGACAATGGGAACGGCGTTCTCCATCCGAACTGAATACCCAGCATGCTTCGAAGGGGAGGCTTGTAACCCTGTTCCACCAGCACAGAAGGCACAGCATTAGCCATCAACAGCATTGCTAGGAATGGGGCTCTGGTTTTCAGAGGTGCCTAAAGGCACTCGCTGGTGTCCACTTAAATTGCAGTGTTCAGTCACCCCGAAAAAATTGGGCTCTCAGAGTCCCACGTATTCCACCCCAGCCCAAAGATGTCCATTAAATGTTCATAAACATGATACATGCATAAGGGTGCAGAAAAGGCATTTTCAAAGACGTTAAGGGATTAACTGCGTTCATATTTTTAGGGTACCTCAAATCTGTGGGAAACATCTCAATACAATATGTACAAGGAGAAAAGGAAGAGAGGGGAGGGGATGGCTTCTCTTCCTCCACGTTCTCTGGTTTGACAACAGAAAATGATCCCTGCCAGCCAAAAACCATCGCTATGTGAGAATGCTCTCTTGTGACCCAAGTGGGACAGCGGGATGGGAATCCAGAACTGTGCACTCACTCAGCCTTGATGGAAATAGGTGATTTTCTCCTGCACAGCTTCTCAGGGCTCATATTTAAAAGGCTCTGATTTGACCATGTCATTTAGCACACCCCAAACTCCAACCATTGCTAACTCAGCCATGCACTAGCCTAACTGAGCTGCAGGAAACTCCCCTCTCCAAAACCTTAGTGCATGGCACAGCCTATGCTACCTCCTCTGCTTTAGAGCTTCCTCGAGACAGCAAGCGGAAGATGTTAGCTTACATATTCTAGCGATACATTTCTGAAGTCAAACCCTTGAGATGCATTTTAACTATGTAGAAGAGGTCTAGCTAAACTCCCCCAGTCCAAAAGAGCTTTAATAATCTTGCAGAACATTTAACAAGTGCCTAGAGACTGCTGCACAGACAGGCTTGTAGAAATGAAGAGCAGAAGTTGCACCAGCTGAACCAAGGTCTATTTAGACCACTTCCTACAGATACCTGGCTAGTTTTTCCAAATTGCTACAGCATGTAAAGTCAAGAGGAGGCCAAGTGGCTAAATCTGATCATCACCCAAGTTGTCTGACAACGGTACCTGCCACTGTATACCACCTGTACACACAGGCAAAGCTGTTTGCAGCAGGGCTGGAGCTGCAAGAATTGTGCTGATAAGTGGTCACGAGCATCTGTTACGGGGGCAAATGCTCATCTCCACCAGCACCACGCTCCCTGCTGCATTAACCTCCTGAGTCCTCCTTTTAACAACTGAATCACTGAGAAGTGATGAACCTGTTATTTATGTAATGATTTATTGTTGTTGTGGGTGAAAGTTTTCAAGTTTACCAAAGTGAGGCAGAAGAGCCTCAAACTCTGTTCAGGACAAAGGACGACAAATATCACATATTCTCCCCCAGCCCCTTCTCAATGCCTGCCCCATTGTTTTAGACCAGCCACCTCCAACTCATGATGCTGGAGGTGCCTGCAAGATCCTCCACTGTTGCAAACACTGCCGTCTAAAACAACCTCATTGCTGTGATTTACTAGGCCAGCAATTTTTCTACTATATCATCTGCACCAAGGAAACTTGTTTCCAACGAGAGCTAGATGAAACAGAGGTGGGGAGGGAGCAATGACTGGCCAAGACCTGGCAAGGCTGTTATTTACCTTGGAAGCCTGGTGGGCAGACGATGAGAGCTTGCTGGAAGGGGTCGGGCCGGGCACAGATCTGCGCTGTTCCTGTCTGCAGGGGCATGCTCCGCTGGGCCACCGCAGCCATGGACGCCGCTGAGGGCTGGTAGAGTGCAGATTGGTAATTTAGTATGGAGACCTCGGGGTTGGCTAAGGAAATAGTGGCACTGGAGGAGGTGGGAGCCAGGTTGGTGGTCTAAAGGAATGACGGGAATTAAACAAAAACAAACAAAAAATGAGGGAGATGGGTACGTTGGAAGAAGCAAAATCCAAAAATAAAATAAAAAAAGTCAAATAGTGTAGGATAAAGGAAAAAAAAAAAAAATAGAAAACAGCAAACCGAAACCAAACAAGGGGTAGAACAGGACACTGAGGAGCACAGAGGCAAGGGCAGCGATGGGGAAAGGAGCACGATCTGCCTGAGTAACTGCAGCTGTATCATGCCACGGGACCTCCGGCCACACGGAGCTCCTGTGTACTGCTCAGAGACATAGCACATTCTCCAAAGCAGAACTGTAGCCCCATTTATCGCTCAATTGGCTCTGATTTGCAGCACGATGAAGACGGGTTCAGAAAATGCTACTATCCCTAAACCACGTTGTTCTCTCATCATGTACATAGCTCTAGAAGCAGCTCACATTTCTTAGGTAAAAGAAACTCAGCACCTCCATGCCCTGTTGTTGTGGTTTAACCCCAGTCGGCAACGAAGCACCACACAGCCGTTCACTCACCCCCCTACCCCCCTGCAGTGGGATGGGGGAGAGAATCAAAAAAAACCTCTTGTGGGTTGAGATAAAGACAGTTTAATAGGATAGCAAAGGAAGAGAGAATAATAATAATAATGATAAAAGAATATACAAAAACGAGTGATGCACAATGCAATTGCTCACCACCCGCTGACCGATGCCCAGCCCATCCCCAAGCAGCGACCACCCCTTGGCCAGCTTCCCCAAGTTTATACACTGAGCATGACGCCATATGGTATGGAATATCCCTTTGGCCAGTTTGAGTCAGCTGTCCCAGCTATGCTCCCTCCCAGCTTCTTGTGCACCTCCTCGCTGGCAGAGCATGGGAAGCTGAAAAGTCCTTGACTTACTTAGTATAAGCACTGCTTAGCAACAACTAAAACAGTGTGTTATCAACATTATTCTCATACTAAATCCAAAACAGCACTATACCAGCTACTAGGAAGAAAATTAACTCTATCCCAGCTGAAACCAGGACATCTGTGAAGCCTCATCCTGAGAGGGGACTCACTCCAGCCTTTCCTCTACCTTGTATCTAAGATGGCACATGCCCCTTGAATTATGTTTTGAATTTGAAGGAATCAGAAAGCATAACAGGAGGTAATAATAATACTTTCAAAGTCTAAACTTTGCTTGGCTTGACTTTAAAAATCTCTCAGAGCAGAAACTCCAGCAGGGGATGTTGCAAAGCCACAAAAATCAACCCAGTGTTCTGCAAAACATCTAGAAAGCTGAGGGTGACTTTTTTTTTATTTGGACTGAGTCTGTAACAGTTACAGACAAACAACCCCTAAACGGCTCTGCCACTGCTCTATAAAAATATGTCCTCAGCACTCATGTCGAGGCAGCTAGGCTCTACCAGACCAGAGCCCACCTTTGCCGTCCATCCAAACGCACCAGCATCGCTGCTGGAGATAGGTCAGACAACACTTTCTCATGGTTAACGTGTGAACCCAGGACGAGGCTTTGATCAAGGCTGCAGGAGGCAGCAGGCTAAGCATTTCGCGCTGCCCTGGTTGCCGCTGGGCCCGGGAAGGGTACCCATGCTGCACTGCCACAGCCACAATCACAGCCACAAGGGATGCGATGGCGAAACATTTCTTCCTCCTTTTCCTCTTCCCCTCTCTGTGCAGAGGCAGAGCAGTGCAATCTGTTCCCCTGTGCAATACACCGAGCAGCAACCACGACAGCTCCCACACTCCTAATCTCAGGAGTCACAACTAGAAGGACGCAATCCCCAGATATTTTGCAGAGACAGGGAGCACCAGAGAGCCAAGATGAGTGGTATGTTGAAGAGAACGGTGAAAGGTTTAGAGCTTGTTCAAATTAAAACACCCTTCCTGGAAACGTTTCTACCACTTCTTCTAGGAACGCTGGAGATATCGGTTCTGCTCACAACACACACCCCTTATGAGAATTCAGAGATTACCACGGATCTCCCCAGCCAAAAACTGATCTTAACATCAAGTGAGTTGCGAGGAAACGAAAGCAAGTCTGCATTTCCTACTAGCAATTGTGGTACAAATGGTGTCTTTGCCCTGCAGCTAGGGCCTAGGGGAGCATGTAGCATGCATTTCTTTAGTCAGCATCTCAGAAACAGCCAAGAAAGGGAACTAGTGTTTGCAACTAATACCCTATCACACCAAGCCATGACCTATCTCTGTCTGCATCTGCTTAACGAATTGTTCCAAAAGACCTTTTGTGATCACACATATCGAGAACTGAGTCATGAAGTCTGGTTTTCTGAGTGACACAGGAACACCCTGTACGTCTACACAGACTCCTTTAGCTCCCTTGCTTTCCAAGCACCATTTCCGCAACGCCACCTGCAATCTCCAGAGTGAATTTTGAGCAGCCTGTTCCCAAAAGGCTTAAAAGACAGGAGCTATTTCCTGAGCTTCCGTCTCCTAGAGTGCTGTCCCTGGAGAGTTTCCTTTCACTGTTGTAAGACAGTATCACAGTAAACAACTTAGCCTGCTAGTCACATAAAATTTGTCAACCAAGCACCCCCCAACGCTGGGGCATATAAAACTTATACAAGAGTACAACGCCAGAGCCCACCAATGTAGAGTGCAATGTGTTCGGAGTGGGGGTACGTGCACAGGGTCCCCACGTCAACTGTGGTACCTGGAGTAAAACCAGTGAGAGATAAGAATAAACATTACCGCTAAAGTCTTCTTTCCTGTTGATTGGTTACAGTGCTGTGTCTGTTACAGACAGGTTTAAATTCTTTTCACTTCAGCGCCAATTTGAAGAAGTGCTGTAAGATCACAAATACTTCTGCCTGACCCAGGGAGTGCAGTCCTGCTTGCTGCAGGGACTAATGAGCTTTTCCCCATAGCAACTTCCCAAGTAAGCAGGATTTATCACCCCCAACAACAACATAAACAATGAGGGCAACATTTCACCATCACACAAAATACCACAAGATTACCGCTTGCCGGAAGAAAAGAGAATGAGGAAGAGCGGAGGAAGGAGAGTAAAAAAACTACCATCTTTTGCAGGCATGTTAGATGGGATGCTACTTTGCTTTTCATCTTCTAGACCCTACTGACGTAAACGTTTCAAGCACTGGCTGCTTCTGATCGATGCCCTTACCTGGTTGTGGACTGTGTTCAGCTGGTTGTTAAAAGTCATGGTCAAGTTGGTCGATGTACTTGGGGCTACATGGGTGATGAATGGCGTCTTGCTCTGGTTCACTGTGTCATACATATTCACCCGCCGCTTGCAAATCTCCATGTTCTGGAAGCAGGACTTGACGCTGTGTAAGGAAAGTGGGGACAAGGAAGAGACAGAAAATCAATGAACCAACCAACACAGGTAACAGTTCATCACAGTGGCCCCGCATTAGGTCTCCACGGCAGGCTTGGCACTTTCTAGGCTCTTAAAGCCCTTTCCTATTTTATGCAGGTCTCTCTTAACCTGTGAGAGTCAGATTAACCCTGTACTGAAGAGGGCCAAATGGGTGTCAAGATGAGAGCGGCTGCTCTGGGCCTCCTGGGTGCCCCCATGGGTCTGAGCACTGCAATCTAAGTCACAAAAAGCAAGCAAATTGGTTGCTCTTTAGGTGGCAGGACAAGAAATACAAAGTAGCTATTTTAAAAGACTGAAAGAGACTGAGACCAAGAAAGAAAAAGATAGATACTGTTTTTGTCTGATGATTGAGCCTGAGAGGAAAAGACAACTCATGCTTTCTGCCTCAGTGTAAGCCTGAAGGTAGTTTCACAACTCTTTTGCAAGGAAAAATTTTACTGTTCTTGGTCACTGAGACCCCTGCAAAATCTTACTTGTTCCTTTTAAAAAGTAGTTCACCGAGAGCTGAGTCCAGCCAAGTGGTTAAAACATTGCCCCCGTCCAGCTAAACACTTACACAGATGCTTAGAGCACATGAGCTGTCCTCTTGCAGTCAATGGGACGATTCATATCGCAAAAGGTTATGCCAAATCAGATTCATCAACATCCCGAGGGAATCAGGTTCTGAGGTTATCTCAGACTGAGAATTGGATCTCTGGGGGGAAAGATTACAGCTTCTTCCTCTACGCAGACTTTCCTTTAAATGCTATTGATATAGCAATGGAAATTTTGAAAAGTATCATATTTTGTATCCCCAGTAAAGGAGATGAAATACTCTCTGCATTGCTAGAGCACTCTACGTGTCTGGTACATGAAACTGCCAGTATTTCATTTTTATAATTGGGATATCAAAGCATACAGAAGTTTAACAGAGAACAACATAGCGATCTTGCACAAAACTGTATTTTTAATAAAATCTTGTTTTTTCAAGGTCTAAAAACCAATACAGGTTTTCCACAATTCTTCCATAATAATTGTTTTTACAAATGTGACCTCAGAGTCTGAAACACAACTCAAAAAAGTATAAAGGCATTTATTTTATTTCCATTATCCCAATCCAGAAAAATAGAAAATCCAAGCAGTGAAAATCAGCTGTAGCTGTAAAAAATCAGCTGTATGCATAATTTCTTTTGTAACGATCTAAGCTGTTAGAGGTAGGGGAGGTAAACACATCCTCACATTAATTTTTAAGAAACTAAATGTCCCTTCAAAAGGAACAAGCTCCTATGATCTCTAGGGTTGGTCAGGAAGAGGACCTAGATCTTTTTATCCCTGTCTTGTCTCGTCTCTTACTCACATGGTCATCTTTCTTCTCTTACAGGTAATATCTTGATAACTGGATCTGTGCCATAAACACCTGCAGACAAGACAGGCTCAGGACACTGTGCATAGCTGCGCATTATGTGCATTCATTTAAAGAACTATGAAATACCTGTAAGTTGCAGAACATTCAGAAAAATCAAACACTTGTATCAAATAAATATAGAAGACTATTGGATTGCATTTTCCCAGTTGGGTATGAATATAATTCTCCCTCCAAAAAGCAGAAAGGACTGGAAAGAGTATATATTTTGTACAAAGTAAACTGCGTGTGTTACCAAATGGTTTTATATAACAAAGCATAATCTCTACTAATGTGATACTGTGTTCTCTGCCTTTACTTTAAAAAAAGGGGGCAAAAAAAAGAAGGCGGGGCAGAGCAAAACGGACAGAAAGACTGAGGAGTACCCAACAATTTAAGAGTCAGGCAGTTAAATACGTGAAATGGGGAGGTAAACTCGCTTTGCTGTTTGCTTGGAAGTAAGCAGAACAGTCCCTCTCGGGCTGCTCAAACTTGCAGCCTTCTCTGAAGCATGCCACAGCAGAGATTCCTTCCAGAAGCTACATCTTCCATATATTCTCACTTTCTCTGCTGCCTGATTTACTTTCAAGAGAGATTACAAGTCCCTGCATCTCTTGAGGCTTTGAAGTTTCTATTCTCAAAACTACAGGCAATCACAGACAAAATTTCCATCAACTTGCCACGCTGGTTACAGCTTATTGCTCTCTTTACCAATCACCGCTTCCAACGCGGAGGGGCTGCGCGGGGTTACGCACCCAGCTGGCACAGCATTTAGTATTCAGAGACCTGATGCTGAATTTTTTATTCAGGTAAAATTCTCACTGCTATTGGCCCCACTGATATTTTCAACCTTTCTGGGGCTTTGCCTGAGCAGCCACAAGTGAGCACTTCAAAAATGAAGACGCGATTACAGTCTGCTGTGTTAGCGGAAAGATTTCTGATGGCAACGCATTATGCCATGAATCTCCCCTATCTTACACAATCAGCTGTTGCACAGTAAGTAGGACTGTTGCAAATTAAAAGACTTCTGTATACGATGCTAACATTGTTAGAAAATACTGTCATGTTCTTATTTATGAACATTTTTATATGAAACTTACTTTCTCTCTGTTTAGCACAACAATCTCCCTCTTGTTTTCATTACATTTATCATTTACCATCTACTTACTTATAGATAACAATGCTCAAAGATACCTGTGCGGGGTAAGTCTGGGTCTACACAGATCGTGCACCCACTGCCTTCTGGTAAGCAGCTGCTCTTATCTTGTAAAAAATGTAACAAAAAGGCAGCTACAGCTCCTTCACAGAGGGAAAACTACCTTAAATGAACTTGAAATACCGCAGGTAAGAGCATACATACGGGCAGGAGAGGTAAGACACAGTAACCTGTTGCTCTGCAGCACCCACACAAACAGACCCTGCGGCTTTTTAAGCAGTCCCCTTTATTTTCGTACCCAAGCTCCTCACAGCCTTTAATCACCCATGCACATGGCACCCAATGAAGTACAGTGCTGTGCCAGTAACTGTTCTCCTGCCGAGGTGAAGGGATAGCCTGCAAAAGCACCTTGAACCGCAAAGTGCTGTAGAGCGGGATGGTCAAAGCCCGCTGTCCTGAAGGCTTTGGAAAACTCCCACTATGTGTCTGCCTTCACTTGCACCTGAGAAGCCTGGCCCTACGTGAACTGCCCAGGGGACAGGAGCAACGTGCTGGGCACAGGTTTCCTGCATTTCAGGCTTCTGCGCTCCGTGACGCAGCCTTAGGAGAACGGGGATTCAGGCTTGAAGGCATGACACTTCTTCACATCTCCATCAGGCAGTGGAGTCCATCTCCATTCCACATATGTGTCAGCTGAGGTCAGGGTATGGTGTTTAAGGTTACATAGGCGGGCAACAACAAAGCTGAAAACGGAACTCTTTGTCCTGTTGCCTGTGCCTGTAAACCAGCCTGCTGCAGAAAAAGCTCTTCCCTTAAAAAGCAAACAGCCCCAAATTGACCCCTGCAAGATGGGAAGGTTCTGGGAGGAAGGGTCGGCTCCCCACTGCAGATAAGGCTGATTACTGCAGTAACAATCAGGACCATATTACTTTGAGATATACTGATACTTTCAGCACTAATTGCATAATTTCTTCTGCATTTTAATGCAAACATACGTAATTATTGAATATTTACATAATGAATGTAGCACACTCTGCAGTGTTTTAAATGCCAAGCACCTACAACACAATTCTTGCAACCTTAAGAGTTGGCAATCCTCTTATTTTTAACCAGAAAAAGATTAAAACTTAGGGCTTAAGCTTCTTAATAATGCCCCTCAGGTACATTTGGTCTCCACCACAACCAGCTCTTCTCTTCACCCCTCAATTCAAAACCCAAGGGAAATGAAAGCCACATACTGTGTGCTGTGAGGGAAATCGAGCAAGTGTGTCATGGTGACAAAAGGGTGGTTCAGAGTTTCAATGGGTGTTATTCTCTTATCTGCATCTATCGTCAACATCTTCTTTAACAGATCTATAAACTCCCGCCGGTCCGCCTTTTCCACCAACATATCACTTCCTTCCAAATCTGTTGTCATGTTCACCTAAAGGAGAAAGGACAAGGGTGAGCACTAAAGGGAAAGAGCAGATGGTCGGGTCTCCAGCAAACTGTGCTTACTCCTCGTTGGAGCACATGCCCTGCAAGACTCCCTTGTCTAATGGGGTAGTTGCTGAAGTCACACGGCAGACTCCACGGTGGCTAGTCATCTGGCTTGTGCCTGTCAGATCTCTAGACAGACTGTTAAGTGTTCAGCTCGCTTGGGTCAATGGCTAATGAAACACTTAGTCACCCTCCACTGAAGATGAACAGCTTCCATGTGGTAGCAGGCAAGCTCTGATAATCAGTATATTTATCATATAAAGGACTGTGCTATCAGATACTTAACTATGCGTCCTGTGAGCAAAAAAGATGTATAAAATAAATAAAAATTGTCAGTAGGTTTATGGAAAACATCCCATTCATGCATCAGGTGCCAGGAAAAAAACCCCTTCACGTTATTTCATCCATGTATACAGTCCTCCATTTCTGCGTGTTTGCTTGCGAATGCTACAATGTCTAGTCTTTGCTAGCACAACCTCCAGCTTTGTGCTAGTGTTGCGCCAGTTCTGTGCAGTCGTTTGTTTGCTAGCACAAACTCCAGTCGCGGGAGTGGTTATGCTGGAATTAACTTTCACAACCACACAGAATTGACACTGAATTAGTACTCCCTGTTCCCCCCGACAGCCATGTTTTACAGAGAGCACGCTCTTCTGTGGCCATGGAGACTATGTCTGATGTCACCACTTTACAAATGGAAATATTAAAGCACAGAGAAGTGACTTGCCAGTGGTTGCACGGAGGAGCACTGGAGAGACAAGAGCAAACACCGGATTTTGACGCTCAGAGATGTGACTTAGCCATTTTCCAAGGCTGCTTTACTATAGCACATTTTGCCCACGTGTGCCTACGTGCAGTTTTCCCTACAAAGCAGCACATAAAGAGCTGATTTGGTAGGTATAATCCTGGTATTCCTCAGGAGCTGGCACAAGAATAGGATACACAGAGAAATCATGTCGTTCCCCTTTGTTAGCATTGCCCGAAAGCACGCGAAGCAATCTTGCTGATTACTCACCAATGCTCTTACCTGTGCCATATCATCCAAACAGTTGAAAATATACTTTCTTGCTTCCTTCGACTTAATCCCCGTCTCTGCCTCATGATCATCCGGTGTCTGCTCAAAACAGGAGACAGGCATTGACCAGAACTGCCCTGCAATCAGCTGCGGGTTACGTGCCACTTCCAGCTTGTGCCTTATCCTGCCCTCATCAGAGACCGCTGTCTCTCTCTTGCCTGACCAGATAACATTTACGCTATTTCTGCTATGGTTATATGACAGCTTTTGTGTCACAAGATGATTTATCTTTTCTTTTTCACTTCAGAGGATCCTCCCAACTACGGTGCGAGTCCCAAAGATCTCTTACACCCACCTCAGCGTGAGACTCAGCGTCCCATCTGTACAGCCAGAAGCCCACTGGCCTCTCTCCTTGAGGACTGAATGCAGCCAATTATGTTGGTAAAAGAGTCTCAGGGCTCACTTGCACTACTAGTGTTTTGATTGTCAGAATTAAAACGCTTTCTTTTTTTTTTTTCCCCAATGCATTAGATATTAGAGCAAAGTCTGCCCAGGGCATGTTTCATTTAAACTACACATCAATTCATTGACTACTTAGAGGGAGATTTCCAGGTCAATTCCAGACTTAAATTTCCCACAAAGCAGTGCCAAGCAGGTGGGCTAAGGGCTGCAGACTTCGGGGATGGCAGTTTTACCTCGGGCTGTACCCACCCCAATGTCTGTGCTGCATTGCAAAAAGCAGACACCTAGGCTCTGAGGTGACCTGAATGTCTCCTTGCTTCCAACCAACAACTGCAACGTAAAAGAAACACAGGAACATCATCCTACCTTCAGCCTCCACAAAGGATACGGTGAGTCTGTATCCCTGTTGAAAAACCTCGTAGTCTTTGTCCCTGCACTTAACAGATACTCTGCTGGTAAGCCCTGCGTCTGTGAAATATAGCGAATCTGTAAGAGAAGGATGAGAGGTCACTGTTCATCCCGTGAAGATCTCTGAAGGTCTTCCTTGAAGGAGGGCAGGAGGCATTTAAAACAATAGAACAAAGAAAGAAAGAGGAAAACGTGGCACGTAGTTAGACTTCACCAAAAAAACACCCCAGTGCAAGGAACGAGAGGAAAGAGAATTCCCCTGCAGCATCCCTCCATTTATCACACACATCACCGGAAACTCACCCTTACGGAATGCTCCCACAAAGTCTATGGATGAAGGGAGGAAAGTCCCTAGGTTTTAGAGGTCAAAGAGGAAGACCCACACAGAGATTTCAATGGGGTGTTTCACCGCTTTGCACCTTTTTATGTCATGCTCTCCCCTCCAAGAGGTAATTTCAACAATTTGATATTTGCGCTCTAACTTTTGCTGTTTTTTCCCCCAGCTGAGTGCACAGCCCTTCCTAGGAGCAGTTTGAAGTTCAAAACGGAGGACTATGAAGTGACTATCTTTGAACTTAGATGAAATATACACTCAAACGAACTGACACCCTCATGGTATGTAAAGTACTTCATCTCTATTGCCTGCATGACTTCATCTGTTATTTGGGTTACTTCCATGAGTATGACCTCGCTGGCACTCACACAGCCAAAAGATGCTACACATGTGTTTCCAGGACCTCAGACTTTAATTTATTTATTCAAAGGAGAAAGGGTCTGTGATTACACAATTAGAGACGATCTCACAGATGCCTGGGGCGTCACACGAAACCTTAACTTTGGCATCTCCTGACTCCTGAATGTTTCTGCAAAATTCCTGCAAACTCTGCAAAACTACTAAAAATAGTCATCTACTTTAGAAAATTCTAGGGAAGAACAGAAAGTGTTTTTGAGAGAAGAGACAGAGAGGGGTAAAAAAAATAATAAATAAAGGCATAAAAAGCAGCCGTGGTTTCAAAGACTTCCAAGCACTCGGGACCCGGTTCACTGAGCATGCTTTGCTTGGCTCTGCAGCTCCTTAGGTCCATCGGAGCCCGTGCACCTGAGAAGGACCAGGATCCTGCCCGCGGCCCAGCGCCAGTGCTGCAGAGCGACTCGGGCTGCGGTGAGAGGCCAGGATCAGTCCCTGCCCCTTTCCCAGCTCCCCAGGAGCCCTCACCGTAACTCACCAGAGGAAGCTTTGTGCTAGGCAGTTAAGCTGGGCAGGTACGTACGGGGATTTCTTTTTCAGCTGTGTGTTTTATGGCTTTTGTGAGGGGAGGAGAAAGGAATCTACTCTTCATGCTTGGCATCTAATTTTCAAATGCTTGTAAGTTTTTCAGCTACGTCTGATTTCCTTTGGAGTCACTAATGGCCCTGCTCTTCACTGCCAGTTATTTCCCCTGCCAAATTTCACCTTTAAAGCTCTGACTAAAAGATACTAGTTACAAAAGAAGAGTCAAAGAAACACTTTCATATATGAAAAACTTATTTACTTATTTATTACCCTGCTCGTTTTTTTTTTTTTTTAATTTTATAAAAGAAAAAAGACCCTTTTCAGGCCACATTTGCAGAAAGCTAAGATCACCCCAAAGAAGACTATGGGAATGGGAAGTGTTTGGCAGCCCTGGCTCTAGCAGCCGCTGCTCTATCAGTTTTAGGACTACAAAAGGAGCATAAAAGCCTATAGGGAGAGAAGCATGACAGCTTATATTAACTGGAAACCTACAGCACTGTGAAGGATCTCCTGCTTGTCACTGTTTTTAATATGCACTCTCGTAAAAGGGATTATGAAACGTAGTAGAGATCATGCAGTTTCTTCTAACAAATAAACCTTTATTCAATCCTCGCTGTTAGAGCAGAGAAAGGGTCCCTGCTCTGCTCAGTGAGGAGGGACAAGTACAGAGCTCTCTAGTCAACGGCAGCATTGACTCTTGATTGAGATTTCACTTAGGCAGTCAGGTCTTAAAAGCCAGCGTACCAAACAGCACGCTGATTACCTAGAATAAATACCCCAAGCGGATAACGAAAAAGTTGACTTGGGAGGGTAAGAAACACATATCGCCCATTAGCAAAACAGAAAAAGTTGGCATCTGTTCACTCTGACAAGGGAAGGGAAAAAAACTCCATCCCATGAACATCTGTGCTCTTACCAGCATCCAGGGCAATATCCGTACCCACCTGATCGTACTCCGAAGCTCCCGGGTACAATGGCCAGCCCAAGAACAGCTCTGCAATGACACATCCCAACGACCACATATCGATTGCTTCACAAAACGGTAAACCGAGGATGATTTCAGGGGCTCTGCAAAGGAAGAGGTTAGAAAACATCAGCAACAGGAGCGGATCCACTCGGCTGGCATAGGGAGCCACAACGCTCACGAAGCTGCCTGCTGCCAACAAGTGTCATTGCTCCTAAGGAGCTGAGGGCCCCACTGGCCACCAGCAAAGTGTCTGCTAAACAAGCATGAGTCGGTGAATATTTATCCTTGTAGAAGAGTCCTCTGGAAGCATTTATTCAAGATACTGCCCTATGTTTCGCAGCAGTTTGCAAAGGAGAGAGCTACCTTTATTTTCATTCGGCAGGTGGGAAAATGAAGCACAAAAAGAACGTTGTGTGTTCGATGCCACCCAATTAAGGCCCCCACTGGAGGCTCTCAGGTCCAGCTCGCTGTCCTGCTCCCTGAAGTGAAGCATCCTCCGTTCACGCAGCTCAGCGGGCTTCACAAACAGCCAGACATTAAATAATCATTACAGGACTGGTATAAAAGGATTACTGACTTTTTAAACAAATGGATGTAACCATAAAACAGAGAAATAATGTAATTAGATCTATTAGACCTAAGTCTTTTCCTCAGGAGGAAGTAGCCAAGAAGCCTTCACTTCCCAGTCTGTCCCAGGCGCCTGATTAGATTTCCTCTTCCCTTCCAGCCCAAACAGCCAAAATGTGGCGGCACTCCCGCTATGCATTTACTGCTGGCTTCAGGAGATGCCAGCACCTCTGCTCAGTGAGTTTCGGTGTTAGCCCTGCTGAGCAAGGAGAGGACAAGGTAAAAGCTTTGCTTAGGCTCTCCAGGAAGATCCCTAGCTGGGACATGGAGGAGATGCCCAAATAAGCAAGACCAGTCTCAGCTCAGACTTCCACAGGACCTTAAGATGAGGGTCATTTCACCTTTCAGCCACGTAGAAGCTGGTGTCAAATCTTAGCCAGGTACTGTGCAGTCAATGGAGAGACACCCCCTCCCCCAAGGGGGATTCGTCCCACTGCCTTGGGATGGTTTGAATCTTTCTTCACTGAGGCTAGACAAGCTCCCTAAACTCCAGTGGTCAAGGTGAGACAAGACGAATCCTCCCCTCGTGCCCCAAATGCTTTGCGTTGCAAAAGCAACTTCTATGTGGAAGAATCAAAAGTATCTTACAAATACTGAAAACCTTATACAAAACCCACCTCCGTACACAAACACCTTCCCTCCTTACCCCACCTCAGCCCAGACTTCCACAAGCAGTTAAGTGCCATAGTTCCTATTTTACACTGGGATCATCTAAGGCTTTTCTCCTGCTCTTCTTACAGATCTTGCAACGCTTCTAAAGCCCCAGCTTCTGGAGCCAGGTGATGTACAACAGAAAGAAAAACTTACTTTCCCATACTCCTCTAACTGTTAAAAAAAAAAAAAGCAGAAGACAGATAAAAGAAACAAACACACAGTGCTTTAAAACTTTCATGATTTTAAAAATAGCCTTGGGATTTCTTGGGCCCTGATGCATATTTTGGTAATGCCTGGGGTTGACTATTGAGCAAATCAAGTGCCACCATCCAGAGCTGGAAATAGGACCCATGGCTCCCAGTTTCCCATCTGTCATCAGGATAAGATCTGACACTAGTGAGATCATACTAAGGATTACCAATTGCAGCGGAAAATATTACGTTTTAATCACGCCATTACATAGTCATGTGAAGACAAGTCTTTAGCCAAGAAACCAAGCAAAATGGGTAATTTTTTCCAAAGAAACAAGCAAAGGCCTTGTAGCAAGAATCCATGTCCCATTTTCAGTCCGCAAACTTCCTCAATTTTGGGTTTACTGGTAATGATAAAAGCCCAAAACTATCTGTTCTCAAACCAGCAACGCAGAACGTAAAAATTACTGGAAATTCTGGGATTTTAGGCTTAGGATGCTTTATGCCATTCCCACAAAAAACATGCCAGAAACTTAAAAAGCAGCTGCCTTTATCCCTTCTAGCTTCATCTGTGCTTGTTGTTCTCATACCTCACTGTTCTTTAGCCCATCGTGACAAACTTTTTATTCTAGCATCAATCTCTCCTTAGGAACAAGGGGTTAATTTTCCTCCTTTCCTCCCCATTCTGTCATCCCTGCACACTACTCGACACCTAGACAAAATGCAGAGAGAAAAAGACAGCTATGGTGACCTGAATCTCATTACTATGTAAATCCTGCATTCAAAGCCATCTGCCTCTCCCTGTCTGCCTTCCACATTGTGAACGAAATGTCCCTGGTCACTAATGAGAGCTCAGCCACGCATCGCCTGAACTTCAAATCCCTCCCACTAACTCAAGTGGAGGGAACGGAGGGGTGGACTATCGGTGGGATATTCCCAACGTGATTTTGTGTAGAAACCTCCCTGTTCATAAAAATCGCTTGCACTGCCGTCATATGTAGCACACATCTCCTCCCCTATCTCCCCACACTTATGCTGCCAACACCTCCAGACCTCTGCAAGAAGGGATGGCCTAGAATTTGAGGTTCCAACTAATTTTTTTTCTCATGAATCTTCGGCTGTCCAGCGGGTTTTCCTTAAAGTTCCAGCTTTGGGAATTCACCAATTAGAAGAGAATTTCTTTTTAACACACAAAAGAAGTTTTGCACCTCCACTGTTGGGAAGAAAAGCACAAAACCAGTGTGCATACCATTTAAACAAATAAAAGGCAACTAAACAGAATGCTATTCATTATACTAAACCAGACCTATCGTTGTAGGGAGGGGAGGTGGTGAGATAGTTTTACTTCATTTTACTTTTTAGAAAGCTGGTATCCGCATTACTCAATCAAGCCTAAACATTAGTTGCAATCTTTGCCCGTTCAGTCCCAAACAGGTGATCATTTCGGAACAGTGATGAAAACCCCTGCGAGAGGGGGGCCAGATCGAAGTGATATGGTGCCCTATGTACACCACAGCCAGCGTTCGCTTCGGCTTTCTCCCAGCCTTCGCGTCATGACTGCAATTTTTCCATGGAGAGGGAGTGGCCCTGAGACAAAAAGATCTTGTTAACTTAATTAAGCAGTCGTTAAGACACCACAAGAACAACAGGTATCTGACACCACACAGGCTTCCAGATTTTCAGCAAGCAGACACCTCCCCTTTGCTGTGTGAAAGAGAGAGCTGGAGTCACCCCAGGAGGAGCAGCGGTCTGCCTGCCTGCTGGCACTCTGCTAATGGCCAACGCCAAGCGTTTTGGTGGAAGATGCTACAAGTTCTCTAATGAAACAACTTGTCCACTGATAAAATGCCTTCCGAACCTCTATCAGGTGGAAATGGTTCTGCATGGCTCAGTTGCGGATGCATAGATCCTTCTGCATATAGGCCTATATCTAACACGTGGAACTCCTCTCTTTCTTAACATAAACATGTCAATTTTTTAAGACAAGGTGAGATCTTGACTTCAATCACATGTTGTGGCACGGAGTTCCACAGGCAACGTTCTGCTTTCAGTAGCATCTTAACTCAGTTGTATAAAGCCTGATTTTCCTTCATCAGGTTTAAATTTGTCACCTCTCACTTCATGTTCACATGGACTGGCCTAGAGGTGAAGACGGAAGTGCTTGAATCACCTTTCTTTTAGCACAAGCTATTTTTATCTCTCTGCCCTGTTCTCCCTCGTTTGCCGCAGCTTCTGGCTTCTCAGTGTTCCATCCCAGGGATGTTTCAATCTACTTCCACCGCCTGGCCCTACAACTCCTCTTCCTGACATGACTGCTTGGAGGCAGGCTGAACAGACCTAGAAACAGTTAAACACAAGGATATTCCCCAGACTTATTTTACACTATTTGCAGAATGCTTTCGCGTTCCAGTCTTCCCTGAGCCTAATATTTTGTTTGCTTTTGGAGTGACATGAGGCATTTCAGCAGATGTTTTATCTGGGAGATCCTCTGAGACACACAGTCCTTTCTCCAGAGGAGCTGCAGTTAATTTAGGACATAGAATTATGTAGGACTGCTTCGTTTTTCCCCTTCCAATGTTTACTGCCTTTCAGTACTGCACTGATCTGGCATAATGTTGTCTGTAATCTCGATCAAGTCCCTTAAATGATCCTCACTCTTTTCTGCAGCCTAACCTAAGCAAGCCTGTGGTATCTGCACACTCGAGCGCTTCACTGCTGGTCCACCACTTTTTACAGATAATTAATACATTAAATAACTCTGGTCATAAAACGTGCACGCAGTCCACTCCACAACTGACCCTTTTATTCCTAAAAGCACTCAGATTTAGCTCAGCAGTAAGAGTGGTGTAATTCTCTTTTCCAAAGACATTTCCATATCTTAGCCAGTTCTTATGTGGGATTTCTCCATTCTGCAGCTGGTAACACTACGTAACAGGGGAAAATGCCCTATTAAAGTGTGCACATCAGAGTATTGCAATTATAAATCAGAAGGACGATTCACACGGCAGCAGGTCCTCCTGGAACAGCACTGAGATCTTCAGCAGATCTCTCCATGGCTGCACAGGGAAGTGTTTTCTGTACCGATAATACTGCTTGTTTTAACACAGACTCACCAAACCTTTCCATTGTGGTGGGGATCTTGTTTGAAACCACGCAAAGGCAGCCCGCTGCCAGATACCTCGGTGCGTGCAGGAACATCCCCATTTACCGCTCTCCACCAGTTTTTTGGCTGTGCATCCGCAACACCCTCAGCACAGTAATTCCAGCCTCCAGTATGAGACACACAGAGGGAAAATACAAAACTTCCCATCCTTCCCATCCCTGCCCTCCCATCCTTCCTCTCCCGCGAGCTGCCTTCGATGTCTCCCAACGAAAGGCACTCCCCTTCTGTATGTGCAGGCACAACCTGCTCTACAGCTCACATAAATCTCACCAGCACAGACCGAAGATTTAGAAACCACTTGCCACCAACCTGGGAGAGACTGAAGAGCCCTGCCAAGAGCCTGTATCTCCAGGAGAGAAGCAGCCAGCCCATCCCCACTTCCCACATTTCCTACCCCTTTCCCAGACCAAATTACTCCCCTGGCCAGCAAAGGGTGACCTGCTCCTCAGCTCAGCGCTGGGTCCAGCAAGGCCCCCATCACCTTGGCGCCCAGCTTGAATGCTCCTGTGTATACCAGAGAGCTGCCGGTGCTGGGTGCCGGGGACCCAGGGCGCGAGTGTCCCCATGCTGGCAGTGCCCACAGGTCCCCAGAGGCAGAAGTGCCATCTCATCATTTGCTTGCACCTCACATATGACCCCATCCTGCTTTCAGGCCTGCCGCTGGCAGAGTATTTACTTTAGCAACCCTGCTTTGTGGCAGGGTAATTTCATTGTCTGGTGTTTCTGTCAGGAAAATTAATTACCAGTCTAGCTCGCTGGCTTTTTCACCCACACATCACAGGACATTAAAAACAAATGCCAAAAAAATTCATTTCCACAGACTTGGATTCAGAGAGCTGGGCTCTTTCTGAATTTTAAAACTCCCCTGCAAACTGCCCTCCTCAGGGATAATTTACCACCTCTGGTAGGGTCCCGTGGCTGAACGTGATTGTCTCAGCAGAGTCCTTCATGGACAAGTATACATATCAGACAAAAATATAACTCAAAACTTGATACTTGCTGGCACCTTGAGCAGAGAGCGTGCCTGCTTCTCGCCTTCGGGGTGACGCTTCTAGAAGAAGGTTGCGGGCAGCTGCAGACAGTGCAGACAGACCTACAGCGATGCTGTCTGCTGAGTCGATACACACAGCTCCTGTCTTCTTCTACCTGTTAGTCTCACCTGCCAAAGCCTGAACTTCAGGAAGCAGCAGCTTTCACATCTCCATCCAGAAAGCCCTGGGCAGAGGCAGAGATGCAGGAGCCGAACTCCTCAGCCCGAGCAGGCATGCACTGACCGGCTGCACGCCCAGGGCTTGACCCCTCTCAGTGCTTGTGCTCTCCTACACAGCAAGATACCTCCTGTGAGGAGGAGGAACTGCATCCTTCACGTGTCTTACAAAGGGGTTTTTATTCAAGTGATGAGGGTCCATCCTCCTCTCAGATGAGCTCTTTCTTTGGCATCTTTATGGACTCTTTCTCATACCTGCTCACTTGATGCTTTTGTATTTTGTGGAGGTATCCACTTTTTACTGCCATATACTGTAGCATGCAGAGTACCCTCAGCTCTTAGTTAATGGAGATAAAGAGCATATAGCACCTTTTTTGCCCATCTGTGCCTCTCGGACCCCAAATCTCTTCTTAACTCACGGCTGTAAAAGGAGACAGGCTCATATTCTGGGAGTGAAAGGTTATAGTTGCTATTTCCCTCGCCCCTCCACTTTTCTGCTCGCACAGACACCTGGAAGGGATGCAGACCTCTAATACGGATGATCCCCAGACTCAAGGCCTTCCTCTGCTCTGGGGCTGGGCAGTTGCAGACTTCCCGCCTGCGAAAAAGCCAGCCATCAGGGCCAGAGCTTAACACCTACAAGCACCACCAGCTCCTGCTCGCTCACTCACTCCCTGTCCCATGCAGTGGGCAGGAGAGTAGCTCCAGACCCCACCTGTGCCGCTCCCAGCCGGGGAGAGCCAGGCTCACCCTCATTGCCAGCCTTGCTGCCGGACCTCTGCATTTCTCCTGCATCCCCGAGCGCTGGAGTTTGCTTGGATGCTCAGCTGAAGCCCATACAGAAGTGGTACTGCTCTGCAGACCGCTCACTAGGGCCTCAAGGACTGCCATGATCTCTGGACCATGTTGGGAAGCACCAAGCCAGTGGAATCGCAGCAAGGGACAACCCTGGGAGTCAGGACTCATCCCAGAACACGCAGGCACAACACGCCTTTCAGATTCCAGCATAAAGTTCAAACCTTGGAGAGTTTAGTCAACACAGGTATATTCATGAGGGAGGGGAAAGGGCCATTGAGGAACGTTACCCAATCTATCAGAGTATGCTGTTTACCCACAAAGATGTTTTGGTTTGAGTTGTACAGAGAGAGACGGTGCCTCTGAAGGGCCTACTAACACGGTCCCTATTTCACAGCTACACTCGGTTTTTGGAAAGGACTGTGGGTGTAGCCAGAGCCATTTCCGGGGCTGTCAGACCACCAGCACAACCACCACTAGAGGGTAGCTCCAACACTGCATTGTTCACATTGCCCTCGCCCATCCCTCAAGATTAGTTTGCAAGACATCAAAAAATATCTGTATCAGCTCAGAGGACTGGAAGCTGGATCCACTCAGCCTTCAGTGATGGTTTATGTTACAGGACATATAAATATAAACTGGAGGCTGGTAACAAGTGAGGTACCGCAGGGGTTTATCCCAGGACTGGTCTTGTTTAACATCTTTATCACTGACCCGGGGGAGGAGGCAGAGTTCACTCTCATCCAGTTTACGGGTGACACCAAACTGGAGAGACCTGGCGATGCGCTTGAGTGTGGGGCTGCCACACAGAGGGACCTGTACAGGCAGGAAGCATGGGCCAGCGGGGACCTTCTGCAATGCAGCCAGGACAAATGTCGAGTCCTGCCCCTGGGGACAATACCTGGGGAACCACTCAGTGGGAAAGGCCATGAGCACCTTGACTTGAGGGGCAGTGGGCTGAAATGAGGACTCTGGTAGCAGCTGGACCAACAGCACCCCTGGAGCAGGGCCAGCAGACAAAGGAATGTGATGACCCACCTCCAGCCACACTTGTGAGACCACATAGGGATACCATGTTCAGCCTGGGGACCCCAGTGCATGAGTGAACTGGAGCAACCTCAGCAGGGGGGAGAGACAGCCATGGGCGACCTGACAGCAGCCTGCCCCCTTCTCTTCTGCCACATGGAGAAGATGGTGCCAGGCTCTTTGCTCAGGTGAGCAGCAGGAGGTGGAGATGATAGACAAACTGAAACAGGGGAGGTTCCCACTAGGGCCAGGGAAAACACCTCCACTGTGCCAATAAATGAACCACCAGCACAGGCTGCCCCGAGAGGCTGTGCAGTTGCTATCCATGAAGGCTTTCAAGACTTGGCAAGACAAAGTCCTGATCTTGATCTTGTGGCTGACCCTACCTTGACCAGCAGGTTGGGCTGAATGACCTCCCAAGGCCCTCTCCCACCTGAACTACTCTATATGGTACAGTAACTATACATTTGTCAATGGGAAGGTCACCACGATCCTCCTACATACAGGTAAAATACTACGTAGCTGGGAGTGTTTCAGGGGGTACAGGTGCAGGTCCCAGGGTGTTTTTAGCAACTGTACACACACAGTTCTTTCTGTCTTTTAAAAACAGAGAGCAAGTTACACAAGAATTACTTCTGGACTTGATTGGCGTAATTATTGAACAAGCCTTGGGAGCCTATCATTACTAAGGGTATTTAATAGCAAATAAATCATAGAAGCAGACTAAACTACCCACCCCTTGACACCACTCATGTTCCACCAGGGTGCTGACTGGGAAGGGTGAAAATACCGCGGAGGATGGTGTGAGAGGCTGACAGGGCTAGCCTGGACCCCGGGAAGTCACCCACTCCCTCCCTGCCCTGATACCAGGCCATCCCATGCCTGTGTCGCTCCTGGCAAGCGTTCAGCCAGCTTGTCTTACAGACCTCCCATGGCGGAGCGTCCATAAACTTTGCTGTACCCCGAAGGACCTCACCCCTTGTAATTTTAAGGAATAATACAGCTGTGCATAGCTGACTTTATGTCATGCTTAATTACAACTTGTTGTCAATCTGGCATCTATGTAATACATATGGAAAACATAACTTAATACATCTCACTTGACTTCGCGTACACCCAGCTTTCTGCCAGGCTGCACCTCCTCCCTATCTTCACCCTGCCTTGGCCTCAACACATATTCAGTACCTATAACCTTGTCTCTTTTTCTCTCCTGCTTACCTCTGTCTCCTTTTTCTCTCTCATCTTTTCTGCTCTCTTCCTGCGCTTATTGTGGATGAAGAGAGAGGTGGACATCACACACAGGAGCGCTGAAACCCCTCACCCCCATGGAGGGGGTGCGCACCACGCGCCTGCAAACACAGCCCTCTGCTGCTACGGGAGCAAGCTGGGCAAGCACAGATCGTGTGCACCCATCTTTAAAAATGGGGTTTCACACAGACGCTTACACACCAGGCACCCCAATGGGATCCTGACGCTCGCCGTGACCGTCAGCACAAGGCTCTTGGGAAAAGCAATTTCCATGGGTTAATCTTGGAAGAGTTTCAGGCAAAGCGCACCAGCATACCCCAAGCACTTGCCATCGCTACGCACCTTTCTTGGGATTAAGAAAGCCGGATTCAGCCATGAACAAAGCCTGTGTTTAAATGGGGAGGGAGGGGTCCCTGCCAGGAGGCTCTGCACCACTCTGTTCTCCTATATACATTGCATATATACCTTTCATTTAGGTTAGAGCCTGAAAGAAAACCTCCTGCTCTCTTCAGCAAGAGCGTGCGAGCAAATGACTGAAGCCCTGAGCTGGAGAAGGCAGCGCAGCTGTTTGTGGAAACAAGACAAAAGATTTAGAAACAGTTGCTTTTTTCCCCCCTCTCCCATGTCAGGCTGTTTACAGAAACCAAGGGATGAAATTTTGCAGACAAAAACACTGAGAGCAGCCTGTCAGTCTCGGAGGGAGGGAGAGAGAGGGAGAGGGAGGGGAGCGTAGGCTTCTTTCAGGATTATGGATCATTGCTAAATTGCTCTATCAATTATTAAACCCATCACTCAAAGCGCAGTAACCAAAATATAGCAGATAAAGCCTTTCTCATCCACTCTCTACCAGCTGCTCTCCTCCTCCTAAAGCCAGAGGGGAATGAAAATTCCCGTAGTTTATATTTTATAAACACCATTTTCCCTGTGCCTTGAAAATAAAAGCTTTTTCGGACAAGGTACAGTAGAACCGAGCCTGCGGCAGGAAGATATTAAAGGAGGACTCGCCCTTTCGATTAGCAGACCCAAGGAATAAAACAAAATCTCTCCAATCAATATGATTTCTTAGCGCCGACAGGTTAAAACATTTGCCTGTGGATAAATGAAGAGGCAGGCCCCAGCCATCAATAGCCGTGAGCTGCCATTTGCCTTTGCCACTGAGTGGATCCGAGATCAATGGCAGCGTGGGTACGGTCCCAGGAGAGGATGGGACATGGCCAAGTGGCACTTGGCATTTGGTCTGGCCAGTGACTCTGCGGAGAGAGAAACTGCACACATATCCCGGGTGAGAGAGGAAGCCCTGGGCGGGCAGTGTTGACAGGGAACCACGCGGGGAGGCGGACCAGGACCTGACATCCAGCCGGAAAGGCTGCCACGTGCCTGCCGATGTCTGAATGGACATGAGTTTTTAGCAGCACTATACACACTTGCTGGAAGCTGCGGCTCCAGTTCGGCAAAACCCTTTACCATATGCATCACCAGAAGCAAATATGTGCCTGAGACCCAGTGAGGGCACTGGATGCAGCTAAAGTTAGGCATACGTTTAAATGCTTTGCTGAATCCAAATCTGCTAGCAATTCCTTGCTGCACTTGAGCTGGAAATCTTAAAAGGCAAGAAAAGCTATTAAGCCCAATAATGGAAAAGAAAGCCAGGTCCTGGGTCAGCCAAGATACATACTAAGCTTGTCCCAGCCAGAATTGCATCTTTGTACATCCCTGGAGGAAGCCCTACTGGACTGATCACAGTCATGCTTATCTCTTCGGACTCAGAAATGCAGGACTCTGAAAACTTCAGAGGAGACGCACAGCGCTGAGCACCACGAGCGTTGCCCCCGGGGGTCGTCAGCTCCACGCTGACCCAGGAGTACAGAAACACGCACGGGGCGGGGGGCGATGCAACAACAGCTACATTCAGCACAGTGTGACCTCTGGTTGTTCTCCGAAACAAAGGGTAATGCACAGGGGGACGGGCTGGGGCTTTCCCAGGTTATGGAAGAAATCAGAGAATAGAAAAATCATAATTTGAAAACAAAAGCCCTATCCATGCCAGGCAGTGAATGGACGAGCCGCAATGTATTGGGTGCAGAGATCCCCCGAAGGAGGCATCTGATCAAGAGGGGAAGAATGCCAATTATGTGCTCCCATTCATGCCACCGCAATGAAAGCATAATTCTGACTCTGCTTTCTGACCCGCAGTATGCAATTTATGCAAATCCAAGCTGTTCTCGCTTCCCTCAGAGCCAAATGTCCACCAATGCCAGAGCTGGCTCTAACTTTTTGTTTTCCTTTTCAAATCTATTGCTTTCACTGTTGAATATTTAAGATCTTTTGTTGTTGCTGTTGTGTTTCTTCAGAAATTAAATAATAATTAAAAAAATCCCAAAGCACACAGAGACAGACAAGAGTTGACTTTTTGTCTCCGACGGCCTCCCATTCTGCCCAGCTCAGCTCTATCCCAAACCCTTATCGTTCCAGCCCAGAGCCCTGCCACGTATCGGCCAAGTAGAGCTCCTCGCATCTGATCCATAATGTTCCCCACGACTTTTGTTCACAGCAAATACTGAAAGTTGCACCAAGCGGTACAGTGGGATTAGCCCGAATACCGAGCCAACTGCCAATATAAGGCTCCAAATGATTTCTATCCCTGGCAAACACGGATACAAACCAGACTCAGGCCATGATCCTATGGCTGGCTTCACAGAGCAAGTAGCAGGTCTGAGGCTAAAAATATCAAATTACTGCAGCCTTCCTTTATTTTTTTTCTTTTAATCATGTCTACTGGCTGCTTTATTTTTAATTAGAAAAAGACAAAGACAAAAATAAAGTACTTATCCTGCCTGCTCCTCGGAGAAAGGAGCATTGCCCTTTACTTATCTCTGAAGAGCCACGCAGATTTAATATTATTATTAGCAGCAACTATTTGTATTTCTGTAGCACGCAGAAGTCCCGGCGGAGACCGGAGCCCCATAATGCTAGACGCTAAAACATGACGTGCTAAGGGACTGTGTCTGCTCCAGAGAATTGATGGTCTAAGGCGATGTGTGGCGACAGGGGAACAGATTGGTGGAGCAGTTCGCCCAAGATCATACGGGGAGAGCGTAGCAAAGCCAAGAAAAGAAGCGGGGTCCTTGCGAACAGTGTGCCGTATCTATTAGACCACATCTTCTATTGATGATATTCAGGAATAGCAATAATAATACACGGATTCGAAGGCTCTTTCAAAAGAGATGGATATTATTGAGGCAAGCGAGATTTTGAGGCAAAATGACCTGTAGATGTCACCCAGCAAGACAGCCGCCATATCAGGAACAGCTCATGAAATCCAAGGCCTAGTTTTATGCCCCGCTCGGTGAGTCGCAGCATCCTGCCTACGCTGTGAGGACCTGCCTGGTCTACAAACAAGTTTTAGGAAGAGCTTGGGAATGCCTGCCCACCCGCATGCGGAGGTACGCGTGGCTGGGAACAGCAGGGGCACCCCGGAGCTGCCCCAGCTGGCTATTCCTGCTGCAAATTTCCACCTTTAACTCAAGCCCTACTCGAACCAACACACCCCGCAGGGCGACCCGTGGAGCAGGTGACAAGAGCCCCCTGTACAAGCAGCAGGGCACAGCACTGCAGAAAAACGTTCCTCTTCCACAGAACTGCAGAAACATGAGTCCACTTGGAATTTAACTTCTTTTTATTGTATTTATACTAGGGCTAAAATCTGGAAGGTTTAAGCAGGGCCCTACAATACTAGGTGCTGTAAAAAAGCATAAGAAAACAGTCCCTGCCCTAAAAGACTCGCAACCTAATTTGGGATCCCTCATCACCCTGGAAATATAAACTTTAGGACTTGATGCTCAGCATCTGCTAAGCCAGGATCTGCAACCAAGCCTGCACAAAACACAGTCCCTGACCCACCAGGGTGACCACTGACAGTCTGGATGCTGCAGCCGATGGGGACAGGAGTGAGCCCAGGGATGTGAGCAGCCCCACTGGGAAGCCCCAGCAGCCCAGGCTACTGGTATCCTGCTGTCGGTCACGTAAAGAGTACAATAAAGTAAGGCTTAAGCAAATCTGCAGGAAGGACAAAGGATCAGCGCTAAAATCTCAGGCTGCTGCTAACACGTGGCTGCCCTCAACAAGCCAGCACACAAACAGCCCTTCCAGCACACACCACGTCAGCGTGGACCTCGGTGTGGAGCCCAACCTGGCCCGCAAAGGTGCACAGGTCCCCACTGCTCCTGCCAACACCTTATCTCACATGGGGGTGGGAGCTACCACATTTTAGGGCCAAAGACTGCAATTCCCCGATTGTTCAGAAGTGGAAGAGAGCCCTTGCAGCTGTTAGCAGAGGAACAACTCTGACTTTAACCTTTAATGCCACATATCTTACTGGAGCTGAAGAGAAAACCAGAATACAAGCAAGAATGCCTGTGTGGTGTGCAAATAGTCCCAAAGGAACCACAATGCTTGCAGGGAGAAAGGCAACACTTCAGAAGGAAGACTTTTAAAATAAAGTCTTCTGCAAAGTTAAGTTTATTCTTTATTTAAAACCATCACATGGAAAATTCAATTGTTCTCCAACGCATCTCTGTACCAAATCAGGAGACTAAATTCAATCATTGAAGTGTGAAGTTGATGAATTTAAATCCATAGTAAGTGCAAATTTCAACACAATTTTAAGTAAGGAGTCGCTCCCAACACCTTCATAACATGTCAACACATAGTCATATATTTGTTTCTGGGACTCTTCAAATGTCTCCTTTTACAGTTTCATTTTTTTCTTGCCAAAACAAATTCTTAAAGCTATCCCAATGTTCTGAAAAAATATAAACATTTCCTGCATGTTTTAGGTGGCCATGACAGAGATTCTGGAAAGACAAAACTTGCAGAAAAAACCATCATACAAAAGAAACTTTTCCTCCTCTTTGCCATACACGAGGGGAATTTGGAATGATTCCCGTCTGATTAATTTTAACTTCTAATTCGTCCTTGGATCACATTGCGGTACGGATGTCGTTTCTTAATTTGACTGTTTAGCAAGTAGCCAGTACTGTCCTTGTAAAGGGCAAAGAAATCCCCATATATCAGGAATGCTTTTGGCTGAGGGGAAGTTCAGTAATTACTCCAGAGAAATAAATACAACAATCAAAAGTACTTCCCAGGACATGAAGGCAAAGATCCTCCCTTTCTTGAAAGAAAGGGCTCTCTTACGTATACATTCATATCTTCAATTATCGTGACTGCCTGTAACCATTTAGCCCTCTGCTAAGCCAACTGCAGGGTTCAAGAACATTTCCTGGCATTCTTCGCATTTTTTTACATGTTGCAATTATATCTGGTGTATATCATATGCTTCCCCCCGAAATGCCTGAACCAAACCATCTTCCTCCTGACGGAGGAGTTCGGGGTTCGTAAGCTTGTCTGCAGCTCTCAGAAACCTCATCACTTGAGGACTGTGTTAGAAATTATTGAAAACAGGGTAAGTTTGGCTTTTAGGTAAAACCACAGTACGTTCAAGCAGCAGAGATGCAAATGGACCAACATCTCCCCTTAAAGACACCTTCATCCAGGCCTGTGCCACCAGTTGTAAGCCCATGAATTTATCACCCCAACGTTTTGGAGCTTCCCCAAAAATCTTAGGGTACACCTTTGGTTTCATCACTTCCTTCACTGCACCCTTCCCCACCTCTGTCCCCATAGCTCCCCCGACACCTATTTTAGTTGTGGAAAGTGATCTTTTCGGTTTAACCGAGAGCGTGACAGCATCAGTGCCGTTGCCCGCACTGCGATGGGCAGGCAGCCTCCAGCTGGGCAGGGCGAGGACGGAAAGGTCCCCGCACGAGGTGCGGCTCATTACTCGCCATATGATTTACTACCAACACATGGCAATATTTAGGGCGCAATAATAAGGCGGCACATGAGTGCTTTACCAACAAACAAGATGAGGAAGGGAATAACTGTATTTCCCCTGTTATTCTAAGGGGAGGTTCACCAAAAGGTTAGCGAGAAAACAATGTAGGCCATCGATCACAGGGACAGCCAGCCTACAAAGGTTACGGCATGTTCCTGCCTCATTTTTCACATCTATAATTACCCCACCGCTCCTCCTCGCGTCCCACCCATCGCCAAGCACCAAACGCAAGCCACTGCTGCTTTATTAATTATGTATTTTGTTTACGCTCGTTGTTACCGCCCCGCAACATGCCCCGGCGGCTGAAGGATTAAGTGGCGCAGCTTCTGTGATCCCCGCAGAGCGGCGTGGCCAGGGAAAGGCAGCTTGAGGGCTTTCCTGCCTTTCCTTCACCCGACGTGAGAAGCTGCCACCCCTCAGTGGAGGTCGAGGCGGGATGGAGGTAGGAGGGATGAGGGTCTCTACATCCGCCATGTGAGACGGAGAAGCAAGGTAGGGGCATGAGAGGGAAGACCGTTTCCATTCATGAAGGGCTCAGATTCGCTTTCGGATCTTCATCCGACTGAAACAAAATGCCAATATTGCTGAACATGCTTCTTAGCACCTCCTAAAGCGCAATCCTACTCCGAACAGTGCCTGTCTAAAAACAGCAATGCCAGGCTCCTTGTTTACTGCGTCTCCCTGATGCCTGATCTGAATTTCTCAGTTTAATTCTTTTTTTTTTTTTTCTTTTTCCTATCTACCAGTCCGGCAAACCCAACCAAGCCTTTGAGAGCCACTCTGGACTCATTTCTCGCACCTTTATGCACGCAAACACGGGCAACCAGATCAGAGTTATGCAGAGATGAGCAGGCGAAGTGCAAGGCAATGATTTGAAGACAAGGAATTTGCAGGGAACTTGGTATGTTTCTGCTCAGAGTACAGCATCACGTTTCTGATGCAGGGAAGCCCGACGGTCTCTTTTTTTTTTACTATTTTTTTTTGCTTTGGGGAAATCTAAAATAGCTTCCTTTGAGAACCTGTGCTCTATAATCACCATTTCTTCCTTCTGCAGTATTTCTAGACCCAGGCTTTTCAGTCATAGAATAACAGTAAATATGAATAAAATAAGGAAAACTTCTGCTGCAGCAACAATAGCAAGAAATACTCTAAGCCCTAGATCTAAGAACTATTTTCTGTTCTTCCTTTTTTCTATCCCACCAGAAATTATAATTAATTCATGCTCTAACAATACTAAAATAATTATTTTCTAATTGTAACCATATCTGCAATAGAACTCCACGTTGATGCAAAGCGGAATAGAAAAAAAATTTGCTGACAAGAGTGAAAAGCTTGCATGGCAAAAGTCACGCAATGATACAAAGTTGTATGCATGTCCTGGTTTGGACCCCAGAAAAGTTCATACCCGGTTGACACTAATGAAGAGAGAATCACCCTAGAAAAGCCAGTACGAGTAGTCTCAAGAGGAAATTAAATACAGAATTTCTCTTAAGAAAGAAATCTAAAAAGGTGAGTGCTTTTGCAGTGCCTTTGAGGCTGCTGAGCTCCGAGATGCTCACCTCGGGACCCTGATAGAAAACTAGGCACAGGTAGGATCCAGAAAAAACAAGGAGGTGTAGGCCTCCTTCACACTGGCAAGGAAAACCAGAAGCACGGCACCTGCTCCCCTCCGAGGCTAACTCACTGCATCGAATGTAACCATGCTCAACCACATCAAAATACTCTAATGCGTTTCCAAAGGTTTGAAGGGAATCAAAAAAAAAAAAAATTTCAGAGCACGTCAACCTATGCCTTTATTTCTGAGTTGGATCCACAACACACAGTGGAGACGATGCTTGAAAAAAACCACGAGGGACAACAATGGACATTGGTGCTCGTGTCCCGGAGGTGCCACGCAAAACCTCTCCTTCTCCACTCGCTGTGAGAACCAAACCCTTTCTCAGCCAAACTCCCCACTCCAAATGCCTACGAGCACATGCTGCATTCAGATGAGGCTTCCCTCAGCCAAGCCCTCAGGAAAGCAGCACAGGATGGCTGGAACAGTGACCTGCCATCTTCGGTGTTGACTGTGGCACAGATGTTCCAGCTGTAGGCACCTCCAGTTCAGCTCTCACTCTCTCTTTATAGTTCCCCCCTCCACTCAACGGAGTATCTCATTATTGAACCCTTGTGGTGCTCCACACCGCACCCCTGTGACTAGATGTGATCCTGGCACCTCTATCAGACCTGGCTGGTGGCTGACATCAAGGGAAAACCCACCAGGAGCACTGGCTTTTTGCATTGATGCCTATCCTGCACACAACCAAGGCAGGGGTGGCTCCCGCGCAGAAGTCAGAGCTGCCATCAGTACAAAACCTGGCTCTTTCTGGGGAAGAGCAGCCAGAGGTCATTCAAAGCCAATGGAGTAAAAGTCACCGACACTCACTGAGAGCACAGCGCTCTGTGCCCTCCTCCCATCCACACCCATTGGGCTGCCTTCTCCAGAGTCAGGCCTGGCTTACAGTTATCTTCTTTCATCCAACGGAGAGCGGCAGTGTCGGCGCAGTGCTCGTCCTCCCCTGAATCCACAAGGCAATGTTTACTTGTCACATCAGCAGCAGGACTGACACTGTACCCTAGCACAGTTTGCTGGACCAAGGGGGAGAACTGGACCAGGCGATGCCTAAAGCTTCTGGTTTTGACAATGCCCGCAAGATCCTCAGGGACATCAAGAGAAGAACAGGAAGTGCCCTTATTTGTTTTCAGGGTAATTTATGAGAAAATGTAAGGATCTCATGCATGATCCATTTTAAAGATCTAAAATTGAAAGATGGGAATTTTCTTCCCCTCCTGATTAAGACAATTTACGTTTTTTTCAGGTTGATGGTTTACCCATAAGCTGGGGCATATGTGGTGGGGGGCATCTCTTGGTTGTTTCTTTGAATTCCATTGTTTATTTATTTGCTACAGAAACAAAGAACAAACAACAACATGGTACAGAGCCGCATGCTCTGGAGTGGAGCAACAGCCGCAGACCCTCCAGGATTGAGATGGGCCCTCTGAGGATCCATCTTACTTTTAGAAAAATCCCTGCTTTTCCACTCTTCCTTAAAGCAGCAAACTACATGAAGGAACGATTAATTAGCTGATGTTTGTAAAGCCCTTTGAAGATGAAAAGTGTTATTTTTATTTTCAAGTCTCACCAAAGGAGAAAAAAAAAAGGGAAAGACAATTTAAAAAGAAAAGGCCAGACAAAGACTTCTGCTGTTTCCTACAGACAGGGGTCTCAGGACCAAGCTCCTGCACAGAGACACTCCTCCAGCAGTATGCATTAACTGGCAAGCTGACACTGCAGCCCTTCCCCCGGGGCATGCATTAACAGGGTCTCTGCCCAGCTGCCTATCTTCATGAAACATGTAGAACTCGATACCACTGAGACCTCTTCCCCTGCATCAAATTTGCTTGAATTTGTCCACCAGATTCAAAAGTTAAGGGGAACACAGCGGCAGTGTGATCACACACATCTCATTTCCTTAGAAAAGCAGACTAAAAGCAAATGAGGAAGGCCCTTGAATACAGATACAGAGCGCCTGGCTACCCAGAACCCAGGTGGGCTATTTTTTCCTGAGGTGTAAATTACAGAAGTGATTTATCTTTTTTAAACACTTTGCACCTACTGTTGGAATTTCTGTATGTCCCTTTTATTTTTTGCAGGTTTTTTAGGGTTTTTTTGTTTGTTTTTTTTGACTCTCCGTGTCCTTGGCATCACGAGGACGCACACTCAAAGCAGAGGCTGTGGTGCAGGATGAGGATCCCCTGGCAGCTGGAGAGAAACAAGAAGCTTACAGGTGGGTGCCCTGCCCTAGGAAGACAAAAATAGCAAGACTGACAGGATTGCAACGCATTAGCAGAGCTGTGCTTAACACCTAAGACAACGACGACAAAGAGCTGTTACAGGTCAGACCTGAAGCGAGCTGGCAACCCAGAAGGAGAAGACTTTACGGTCTGCAGCCCACTACAGCTCCTTCGACTCCGTGCTCTCATCAAAATCTCATGACCACCAAAAATAAACAAGATGCTAGCTTTGAGTTAACCTGTTAGATAACATCTAAATATTCATCTTAATGTTGATGCCTAAATGTGCAGCTCCAGATACGTTCATTCCCCCGTGACCAGGGCTAGCAGCATCTGTCCCGAGCCTGCTTTCACCTGTAGATCCTTTCCCTGCTCTCAGCTCAGCAAGGCACAATGCGCAAGAGCTGTGAGGTCCTGCATAAAAACAGCCATCTGGTGAAGGGGCAGGAAGAACCAGTTAAAAACAGAGTAGCTCCACCATATGGAGAAAATAATTCAGTTGGGCAGTGTAGGAAGAAGCAAACCCTATTATAATAATTGTGTTGCCAAGTGATGTTGCAGACTTGTTTTTCCCCTCACGGCTTCTGCACTGATTAAGAACAGAGCTTCCCCCATAATGTGGCACCATCCCCACAGCAAGATCAAACTGTTCCCCCAAGCAACTTGTGGGATTACCAGGTTACCACCAAAACGTCTACAGTGGGAGCTGAGCACAGAGACAGAAGCATTGCACCCCGCCCGCCCCCCCCCCTGCTTATTCTTCCATTGAGAGTTGAAACACCAAGACTTTGGGAAAAGGTGATCCAGTTCAGCTGTACAGCACCCCAAGGAAAGCTGACTCAGAATTAGCACGGGAGGCAATTACACTAGTGGCAAGACCAGGTTTGAAAGACTTCTGGCACACCATACCCAAGGATAGGCAATGCAAACCTCCTTGGCGCTAAGGCACCCCTCTTCCTCAACACAGGAATTCTAGCCCGCCTGTACTCCCCCACATATCCGGGACAGAGCAACCTGATAAAACTTTGATTATAAACAGGTCCTTCTAGAACAGCTCTCCTTCTTCTTCAGACATTTCTGGGCTATCGATAAAAAGGTACCAGGTGTGCAAGCTCCAGAAGTACTCCTTACCCTGCAGAGTGAAGGCAACCCCTCCCTGGAGATGATGCTAATCAGCTCCCCCCTCAGGAGCCATTACTACTTTGGCTCCTAGGGTCCTGCAATCAGATTATCATCACTAAGACCTAACTACGTGCAAAACGGTGAGTCTCCCAAGGTCCCACCCTGCTCTCCTGGCCACAGTGGTGCACACCTCTTCCCTGCTCCTTGGGAATCTGGCAGAAAAGGGATCCATCTCTCCTCCCGCTCACTGTCCCCTCACCACACACGCTAACAGATAGCCCCCCGACAGCAGTGTAACGTAACGTGCTAGCACCGTACCTAAGTTAGCACGTGCTGCTGCTGAGCCCTGCACTTGAGGCAGAACAGATGGCCGGCCCAGGCTAACTCCAGGGTGAGTATGGATCTGGGTGTTAAGCACAGCTGCCACGCTGAATGACGGCGGGTAACCCCACGTCTCCGCCTCTGAGGGACATACCCTCTTACCAAGCCATTTGTTACAGGCATGCTCTTTCAGGTAAGAGCAGCTCAGGTCCCAGTTCAAGGCTGTAGCTTTCTTTTGGTAAAGAACTTGCTCTTTCCCTCTTTTTCCTTTGTTTCTCCTCCCTTTCTCCCTCTCATCCATTCCCATGCTGTGGCTTTCCACTGGGCTGCCTTTATTTCCAGACATGCACGGTTGTAACCAGAGAGATTTCCTTGCACGAGCAGCCTTGCAGCTTCCAGCCAAAAAGGTGGACAACCCCACTCATGCCTCTGGAGGCGTGAAAGACAGAGCAGGAAGCACAGCCTCTCGCTGCAGACATCGTTCCCAGGCAAGCAAAATCCCAGTCTGAGGCCAGTTAACGCATTAGTCATTAATTCTGGATAAAAGGAAATTTATTTGCACGGCCCTGCTTAGACAAGACTGAAATCTTAACTTGCCCCTCCCCCTTCCCCTGCTCTCCTTTAATACCTTATTAATATTATACACCAGCACAAGCCAACATGCAAATAGAGCTCTATGCAAATACAGCTCAACGCAAAGACAGCTGCATTTAGTTCAGTGCGTTAGTGCAACTCCAGAGGAATAGCCAGGGGAAAAATAAATCATACAGATGATAGAGAAAGCATGTCTTAACTTCCAGACTTCCAGGGACAAAGCCGTGTGTGCGTCTGTCAAAGCAGAGTTTACCAAGTTTCATCAAGGAGATAAGGTAGTTAATACTCTGCGTAATCAGAGGCTGCAATGTTCTTTTCGGGACGCCAAGAGGATTGCCCTCCTAAGCGTCTAAGGCTCTGTCTTGCAAAACCTACTTCTAAAGTGGACTTGAAAGTGCAACTCTGCTCAGTAAAAGCAGTACTGTCAACTTTCCTGTTCATTGTTTCTTTGTAATTCCACATCAGACACACTTAGTTTCTAGATAGAAACCTTTTTACGGGTTTTCCCCTAAGCACAGTCCTGCAAACAACAGCCCTGAATTTGAAAGTCAACCACTTCCATTCCCAAGCACTGCTACCTGCATTGCATTAATTGCTGCTGGCACTCAACAGATCCCCAAGTATGACGCTGATGAGGGGCAGCAGTATTTCTACCCAGAGTTTTGAAGAGACGATACCGAACAGAATGAAAATTTTACCTTGACGCATACGCTGTCTGGCCCCTTGGAGCAAGGTCTAGGTCAAGGATGTTCACAAGAGCTGCTGGTAACTACCATACTTGCCTGCAAGCAGAATGAGCTTCCATTCCACTCGCTGTGCGAAGCAAGCCTGCGGGTCAGCCGTTAGGGTGTGGGTGGTATCAGAAAGACCCAAGCACTTCGTATTCCCATAAAGACAGCTGTTGGACTTTCAGAAACTTTAATATACCCAAGTAAGGCATGCACAGTTTATTAATCCCACCCGATAGCTGAGAAGACTAAGAGATATAGCAGAAAAATAATTTTGACAAGTCCACACAAGCAAACAAGAAAGTAACTTCCTTTGTCCCAACCTTGTATGTTAGCCACAAGACCATCTTTAGACACAAGTGCCAAGTTTATTAGTAATACATACCACTGCGATTGGTGACCTTGCATTCAGGATATTTCTCGGCTGTAAAGGACAGCTGAGAACGCATTGAGGTCACTTGGAGTGCTTTTTGAGAACAAGCAGTCCAAGGAATGTCATTTTTGTTGAAGAACTATTTGGAAATGAGGTTTCCATCTGGAAAGCTCATCTGCTAGAAGTGACAAAGGAACGAGGGCATCTGCCTTGCCCAATAAATACAGAAACAACATGTCCCTGCTCTTAGCATAGGAATCATGAGTCTCCAAGGAGCTGGAGTTCAGGAAAGAATTAAAGCCAAAGACCAAGCAGGAGCACCTTGCTCCACTGGCGCCTCTTCCAGCCGACACCACTTCAGCAGCGAGCCCAGGCAAAGGAATAAGGCTTCTTTCTGGATTCAGCAAGGGAAAAGGTGACATCCAGAAAGAATGCAGGCAACCTCTCTTTCTCCTCAAACAAAGCTACTGGGACCTATTTCTAGAAGTTATCTCCGCATGCTTCCTCCACACATTGGGTTTTAGATGTTATGCAAATACCAACTTCAAAATGAGGGAGAGAGGAGGGCTACAAAACAATATAACAACTGAAATCTTTACAAAGTGACGTCCTGCCTCTGGTGATCTTTGATTCAAGCCCAAGACGCATTGCTTTGCTCTTAACTGTACTCCATACTATTATTCCATATACTGCTCATTATTACAGATAATGCTATAGATCCATGCCTGCTGCCTGGCAGTGCTTTTATTTGGAAATAACCAAAGGCAGACATCTGGCATGTAGCAACACATCAGAAAGGGCCTCAATGATTTTTTTTTTTTTTTTTTTTTTTTAATTTCAGCGCGGCCACTCTTTTAGCGCTCTTCCTTCTTTATGTAACTGGGAAAGGGCTGAGGTGAGAAGGATCCCACACAGAAAAAGAGCTGGCTTGCAATGCAGAAGAATGAAAGCACTGCTAGGAAAATGAGAAGACAGCTGGCTTCCACAAAGGGTGCCAGACCTCATGTCTAAAATTAAAGAATCTCATGTTCTGAGGAAAGCACCTAGTCTCACCCTTAAGTAGAAAATTAAAAAGCAAGAACTGGAGCACACCATGTGATTATTAGTACCCTATAAAAACCTTACACAGGTTGGGAGCCAGATTAAATCCTACGCATGTTGGTAGTACCTGACGGACTTTATTTTTCAGTGGTTTGTTTCAAGGCCTCCATGAATGGAATTCAAAAACAGTTGGTCAGCAGCCAGGAGCTGGACCCACCTTACAAAAATAGTCACTTTTGGTAGCATGGTTGTGCAGCCCTAGAGAGGCCAAAGACCAAGAGAGTCACGAGGATGGCTTAGCCCTTTACCTAGATATGATGTCTCCAGGCCATGCAAGAGGGAAAAGAAAAAGGGCATTTCACCCCTGCTTCAACACCGGTCATGCTACCACACTTGTCTACTGTACCTGTCTACTTCGCCAGCGCAAGCCTAACCATTCTTGATTGGAGGGAGACACCCTGATTAACAGGCATGATTAACAAAGCAGGTACCAACATGGGCAACTCCTGCACAGCTCTAGGCCAACCTCAACAGCATGCACCATCTGCAGACCTGGAGTCCCACCTGCATGGGAGGCATGGGGAAGCACAGCACTGGCTTGTCTTGGCTGTTGTGGAGGCTGTGGTCTCCAGGTACATCTCCTCCTGGTCGCACTGCTGGTTTAACCAGCCTCTGACCCAAACTCCAGGTCCCACCCCTGTGCTTTCCCTTAGGACAAGCCGGTGCAAACGCTCACCGGGTGACGTGGGGGAGAAAATGCTCACCGGGTGGCATGGGGGTGAACCGGTGCCGACGCACCAGGGAGGTAAGATGGGGAGAGTGAGGCAGCACTGCTCGGGCAGCCGCTGTCACCAAAGGGTACGTATGTGAGCATGCCCCGAGAAGGCAACTGCTGCTTTGGCGTGCTCAGGACCAAGCTATTACACACAGGTATGTAAAATTCAAGCCAGAGCAACAAGTAGGGTGACGGAGATCAAAGTGGGGGAATACACTGCCGGCCCACGACTCATTTCTCCTATGCTCCCAGCAGCGCAGTCTTTCAGGCGGTGCTCGGTGGTTTGGACATTAATCACAGATGAAGGGTATTTTCTCTATGCAAGCAGAACCCCCCCAGAAGGCAGCCCGCCAGTGCAGTCACTGTGACTCACTGGGTGCCTGAAGGAGGGGCTGGCAGAGGCTCGCACCTCGTAAGGGATCACGGACTTTACACCATCCCCACTCCTCGCCTGTGGAGCTGCCAGGGAGATGAGCTTTGCTTTTCATATTAACACATAGTGAATTAACCTCTTTTAAGAGGGAAGGGGGAAATCGCATCACCTCCCCAGTTTCCCAGCACTTGAATCCTGAATGTGTTTCCCACCAACACCACAAGCAAAGTGTCTCACGTCCAGAAGATAGAGAACAGCACAGAAAGGGAAATGGAGAATTTATTGCTCCTGATCAGGTAACAAATATGGGAGGAAACATCCCTGGCAAATAGTGAGAAGGACTTGGGAGAAAATCGCTTATGCTTTACCAACCTCCTCCCAGCTCGCTTCTATTTGGGGGGGGGGCGCGGAAATCTATTGTCATTGAAGTAATTTTGAAAAATTAGTTTTGCACCAACTCTTCTTGCATCGCTTTTGTGCTGGCTGAGGAGACGACATACTACTTCAGTCTTCGTAGATTTTCTTTAAGACATATTTTCTCCCTGGCTTTGGGCCAAGCCCTGGTATTCTTTTTACTTGGGGAAAGTCCTCAGGAAAGTCTGTCACAGATTTGTCTTGAGTTATGGGTCTTTGCCTGTAAAGATTCATCTCTTCCCATCACTGACTAACACATGAAAACAATCCAGATCTGGTTGTCAGGAATTTGGTAGGATCACAGAAATTTCCTAGCTGCGGCAACCTTGGCTGCAACAGGCTGTGGAAATAACCTTCACACTCCATGGGTCAAACTACGAGAAACCACCTGAGAATTAATGTACACGGTTATCGATATTAATATGAGAATCAACACTTATTTCCCCTGCTCCTACTTTCCTGGAAACTAACTACAGAGACGAGGCCCCAGGCAGCTTCACCCGCTCGTTTGGAGGGCAACCAGTAGAAGGTGGGTGCAGACCCTCTCCCTCGCTTCTCATCCCGCCATGCCCCTGCCCAGCCACCCCCCCAGTTCAAAGTCACTGGAGGCCTTGGTTCTTATCATGAAATGTTCTGCCAAATCAAATGTAAACAAATGACATGCACAGTTGACATGGCAACAAAGCAGCCCTGCACGCAAGGGCTGCGGCGGCAGCATTTAACTCTGCCGGGCTGGGCACAAATTTGCAGGAAAGACCAGAGTAGCTGGGAAACTGCAAAGGTAGAAGATAGTATCTATCCCCTCGCCTTTCCCCAGGTGCCTGGAGAAATATACTGCTCAGCACCCAGGGCTTTGCTGAAAGAACAGCTGGGCCATCTCCTGTGAGATGTCTTCAAATTCCCAGGCAGTTTTGGGTAGCATGGAAGAGCTCTAGAGCGGCACACTCACTTATACATCTCAAAGCCCCTCACAAAGTAGTTCAGCATCTCAGACTAATCTTTCCTACGGAAGACTGACAGGATATCCCTCTTCCCACATGGCCCACCCTCGTGTAAGGGTTATTTACAGGAGCAGAGTCTGGGCATCCATCACACATACAAGAATGACAGAAAGCAGCAAAGAGAATGAAAGGGCTCAGGGAAGGGACGCAGCGCAACATCAGTATGATCGCTTGGTATACAATATTGTGCTATTCGTCCCCTTCACAAATCTCCCACCAAAATACAGCCCTAGGCATATACATATTTAATAAAAGGAGTCAGAATAGAAGTCACCACTGCACTTGGGCTCACCTTGGATTGTGCAGTTTTGGCAGCTCCCTCATACCAAGTTGGATTCAGCAAAAGCTTGGAGCCAAGGTGGGCGTTTAACTGCAAGCACTTTGGGGCAAGGACTGCAATTGTGTGATTTGACACTGCTTTTCCCTACAGACCTTATTGTCTTCTAATTTTAGATGCCCAGGACAGTTTTCATGCTCTGACCTAATAAAAAATACCGTGCACTGTCAAAAAGCATCTCACTTGTACCGTGGTGGCAGCACTGTTCCAGGGATGGGGGCACAAATCCCTGCGAAGCCTGCACAGGGCGTAAATTCTTTGGGAGCATCAGCACCGGGAAGCATCCTTTTTGGAACAAACTATTTTGGTTTCACCTCTCTAAGGAAGGCGTGCGATCTCTGAGTGCCCTTCCAGGAGAGCCTAGCAAGGAACGTCAAGGCTGCAAGGCAAAGTCCCTTTAAATAAAAGCGGCTGCTGATGTTAAGATAAGCATCCAAGCAGTAAAAATAATGAAGCTGGCTCTTAAATAATGAGTGCTGATGGCCCCCTCTGCTTGCATTCCTAGCCTAATTACTTACATGGTTAGCTCAGCCCTATATGCCTTTCAAATGCTGCCATTTAAAAATGAAAGTTAAATCCACTTGGAGTGGACAGGAGCTAATGGGAACTACCGTGCGTGCACATTGCTGCCAGAGGTGAGGGTCCTGCCACAGGGGCCCTTCCCCTCGGTCTCTACTTTCAACAGGAAAACATGATTTAAAAATCAAACAAGTAGCCAGCTTACAGAAGGAGGAATAGCTCCTTAAGACCTTAAGACGGAGGAATCTGCAGCTTGTGAGCTTGGGAACTCAAATTGCTGCCTTGCATGAGACATTTAGAGGTTCAGGTTATGGTGCTGATGCTAGGGAAGGCAGGAGGAGCAGCTCCCAACAAAGGAACCCCAGGCTCAGGTCGCAGTCCCGCTTCTGCCCTTTGCTGGGACCTCCTTCACCTCCGTCCAGCTCCAGAGGACCACCCGCAGGTGTCCTTGCACCACGTGGCATGTGCTCCAACCATGTCCCAGACACAGGGACAGGTCGCCCAGTGCGCACATACAGGTATATAAAGGCCCACCAGCAAAACCATAGGGTTCCTCAGACAGCCTCTGAGATCAAATTAGAGGGTCAAAGGATGCTCAAAAAAAGAAAAGGAAAAAATATCCAACAAAAAGGAAAAAACAAAACCCCAAGAATGAGAAGGGACTGCACATACTGAACAGGGTCTGGAAACAGCAGGAAGGATGAGGGACAGATGATGGTTTTGGTGAAGACATCAGGGCCCAGAGCATCGCCCCACCGCCACCAGAGGGGGGCCCCACCAGAAGAAAGGCTGCAACCCCACAATGTAGCACCCCAACAGGTCTCGCACATGCGCTCTTCCCGTTTAGTTTGGCACCAACATTTTGGCTCCAGAAGCTATCCTGGCAACAAATTCTTTCCTGAAAATTTATCACATGCCTTTATGCAAAGCTGCCAGAATCATTTATAGCCACTTATCTAACAATATCTGCTTTCGCTTCAGTCATTAAGGAAATAAACAGAGGTTGGAAAAGAGTCAGTATGGAAAAGGGGCCTCTACTTTGGAGAAACAGCAGCCTCGGACTACTGGAGACGAGCAAATGCTGCCCTGCCTCAGAAACAGGCTAGCGTGACAACAGTGATGGATTACAGAGAAGGATTGCTTCTCAAAATGACGTCCAATTACTCTTCATGCCCAATCAAATTGGTTTTAAGTTATCCCTCAAGTGAAAGAAGCATTCCTGACCTGGAAGAGAAGGCAAGGGCTTTACGTGTAAATAAATAATTAGAAATAACCATAGGCTGATGGTGTAGTTGCCGGGGTCCATCAGAGAAGAAACGAGAAAAAGCAGCAGTAACGGATTGCTTTCTGTCTCATATCTGCAAGGATTTTTTTCAAGATCTGTAATTTATGACAGATTGCTCTTATGAGCCAGTAAACAATGATTTATAACATTAACAAGCAGTGATAGGTAAGTTCCCCAAATACGATTCCCCTGTGTACTTCTCTGTGACAGGGATGGAAAAGATTTTCCTTTCAAATACGAAGATCCAACCTCACGAAAGCATTAGCGACACCCAGTAACCACAAAAGCAAGTCCCGTGCTTGTCAGGGACAGGGCTCCGGTTGCAGCCTGCCTTCGTCCCCGTCCCCGAGCACTTGCCCCAGAGCGAGGAGGAGGGAAACGATGGCTGGGCTCGCTCACGCATACAAGTCTGCAGAACTAGGGCTTCTGGGTTGCGAGGTGCTGGGGGATGTGCTATGCCTTTTGTAAATAAAGCACTAGCTATACATCTATGTCCCTGGATGAATAATGTATTCATTGCAAGCACCGCATATCTCTGGCGCCAGTTTTCCTGCATTTAACAACTCCAGAATGCCCCCAACCATTTCAAGAAGGGATACTGAGGCGGACCTGACAATTATTTTTCTTTTACAGCCTAGATTTGGAATAAATGGCCTGGAGGAATCCAGAATAACTCCCTTAGCCCTTTTCTCACAAGTCCTCACAAATTTCATACCTCAAAAAAGCCCCTGCGACCAGCCGAGAGCTCAGACATAAAATGTGGCCATTAATGAAGATGTGCCTCTACTTCCAGAAAGCAATTCGTTAGGAGAGGAATGAAGGGGAGGGCAAAAAGGAGGAAATCAAACGCAGCTCCCATAATGTTCACAATTACTCTATGAACCAGGAGTCCGGTTCTAGGGAATATGAGCAGTAAATTGCTGAGTGGCTTTCTAATCTAATTATTTCACTTGCAATTCAAATTATTTTCCAATTAAAACCAAGCTAATACATTCTGAAATGTAAATCAGACTCTATTACCTTTTTTAATTGCAATGCCTATACTATTCCCCTTTAACTCTATCCCAGCCAAAACCAGCACACCCTTTAATTGATAAAAGTCAAGGGGGGATTTCCATTCGTTCTCCTGCAGTCCTGTAGGGTTATTTCATGCCAGGCTTGCTGGTCTCACCATCCTTCACCTCCGCCCTTGTTTCCACCACAGCGGAGGCCAATGCTCTCTGCTTAATGAAAGCAAAAACTTAGAGAAGGAAGCAGAGGAACAGCTCTTTCCTCTTCATACACGAGCAAAGCCCTCCCGTTGCAGCAGTGCAAAGGTATGGACAGAAGATGCCCGTCAGGTGCCAGCTCTTGCCCTAGAACAAGGGTGTTTGTCCCCAGTCAGTGCAGACCAGCCAGCCCTGGTGCAGTTCTCCTGCACTTGATGGCTGCCTTCTTCTGAAAAAAGAAGAGGAAATAAGTACAGAACATTTTGTCCATCGAGCCAGTCCAGGTCAGTTATAAATACATAAAGAACAAGCAAGGAAGCCTCTTCCGCAAAGGGAAGCTATTTTCAATGTAGGCAGGGGCCTTTCCAGACTGACAACTTCTGAATAAACTTGCAACGTCTACATTACTTCCTTTTTCTGTCCGATTGACAAAACTCAAGGGCAGAGGTAGTCTGCAGGATTAGTTTTTCTCGCATCCTGCACTTGCCTCCTTTTTCCCCCAAGTTTCTTGCAAGTATTAACACCAATTTTGAGCCCAGCAGGCACTCGCGAGCCCCTCCTGCTCCAGGGTGCAGCGTCCCTGCTCTCCCGCAGGGCCACCGGTGGCCTCCGCGGGAGCTGGGCCAGCGGAGCCGCACGCAGCAGTGCCGCCCGGGAAGCGGCCGATCGCAGCGTGCCCATCATCCTGCAACCCTGGTGGAGGAGCGCATGGCATGCGTTGTCACCGGCTATTTTATCCGCACGGGATGGGAGCGGATAAAATAGTGGGTAACTGCCTGGTGACTCTGCAGCCCACGTCTGTGTTAGCCCCAGCCTTTGCTCCTGACCCCCACGGATCATAACGCGATGGATTGGGGGTTGGACTAGATGATCTTTAAGGTCCCTTCCAACCCAAACCATTCTATGATTCTGCAGAACGAGGATGGAGCTGAGCAAGCCCAGGTGCCATGAAGGGTAGGTGCTCATTCCAAAAATCGAGAGGCAGCGCCCACTACCCACAGGAAAAGCATGTGAAACCAAGCAGGGTTTCATGCCCCATCGGTGTGGGCAGCTGCTCCAGCCGCGATGGGCTGCGCTCCTAAGTTTTCCCCTTCTTGAGTCTTAAACGTGACTTAAAAGAAAAAAAAGACACAAGAATAAAGACTGGGAGACGTTCAGCCTGGCAGATGGTAACTGTACTGGTAACAGCGGCGTGACCACTCACCTTTCCTCCACTATTAATGGAATAAATTAATGGGGACTGAAGATGTGGAAAGGCTCATCCTGAATCCAGAAGTTGCCTAATCCAAATTCTGCATGGATTTTTACTTCCCACAGTCACACCACCTTCAACAGGGCTAATGGAGATATGAGTCAAAGGGAACTTCCCTCCTCTCTGGTGCAAATATGCTCTTTTCTGTTGTTTAACTTTTCAGCATTACCTCTAAGATGCCCTGGGAATTTTCAAAATTCAGTTTCACTTCATTCTTCAGTCAGCAAACATCTGTACTCTACCTGTGCTTTTCCTACAGTTTGATATTAACGCTTGGATTGCTTTGTAGTTTACATCACTGCAACCTCCTAGAAACCGTTCAGATAATACAAATTATTAATTAATTACCCTCACATACACACACACAAAAAAAATCAATGGCATATGATTATTTTTTCAAGTTAGTCCTCAAATGAAGGGTTTCATCTGAAAAATCAAAATGCTCTAAATATTTAAAGTATTTAATATAAAATATTTAAACTATGTATTATGCATTTAGGTTCTTAAGACAGAGGATTAGCCGGGCATTTAGAAGGTGGGATGCCTTTTGAGTTTGAACTACCAGCACCCTTTAAAAATTGTATGTGGAGATACATTAAAAAAACCTGGCCATAACATACAGTTTTCTAGAAATCATCTCAGCAGGCTGATGTTGATCTTTTATTCATATAGAAAGCTTTTCAGACTTCCATTTTATTTTATTGTTTAAGGAAGGTACAAACCAGACCCGAATCTTAGATGTGGAAATCCCCATTTTCAAAGTACTGGGGGAAAAGAAGAAGGGGGGAAAAAAAAAAAAAAAAAAAAAAAAAAAAAAAGACAAGCATCCAACTGGAGGAAATTTTTTTCAAGTGTCAAACCTAACATTTTCTTTACATACAGATTCATCTTACTTGGGGGAAACTCATCTCCAGCAGAGCACTGACGATTCTAGTAACCTGTCATACTTCAGGGACTAGCGGGATTTTTACATGTTTATTAACTCACTAGTAATCTCTTCATCATCCAGGTGACAATAATCCAGCCTCTCCCTCTCTAGGATTTCCAGTGGCCTGCTGCAGCTCTCCGCACAGCAACGACACTCCTCAAAGCCGCTACGCCCCGTTATGTTTCTCTCTTCTCGGTTTTAAGCCACGCGTTGCCTGGCATGGCCAGCCCACAGATGAAATAACACTGCATTCATCCAAATCCCTCCTTCCAAACTGGTTTGCCGACTGCAGGATGGTTTTGCACTTGCTGACCCTCCCAGGTACCGGTGCATTCTGCATTTTATCGCTTTGATCTCTTCAACACCCTCTTACTACAAACACATTTCTGAGACAAGCAGCAAGCGGAGGGGCGAGTGTGTGGGGAGACGGGGGAGGGTTTGGTACTCAGCATTTGAAAACCAGGAGGTTTGAGGGAAAGAACAGAACAGGAATAACCCTGTGCCTCCCTCCTGCTCCAGGGTTTCGTCCTGCACCTGTCCATCATGATGGCTTCCTAGCGCAGCAGCCATCACCTTCCACGCTGGTTCTTCCCAATTTCTTCCCCCCCAGGATGCTGAGGATTTTAAGGAACTGAAAGGCTCTGGGTGGCTGTGCATGGTGAGAGGACATCCACCTGGGCAGCTTGGAGAGAGGACGTCCACCTGGGCAGCGCTCTGCTCCCCAGGGCCAGGGCTCGCACGTAACACCAGCCACCCCATACCCCTTTGTGTGAGGGATGCTCTAGGGCCTGCTCAAAGCAAGAGGTATAGAAAGAGCGCTGGCCCCAGAGAGGAACACACAGGCTGGGCCTGTAAAAATTAGAAAAGCATGCGCAAAAAGAAAAAAAAAAAAATCATGTAGCCTAGACTTCGTCGGCAGCTCCTTGTCAGAATTCGGGGAAATTTTGGAAGCAGATTTTCCAAGAGCTGTCACTGCAGTGAACCTGAACCACAAATAACTCCACAGCTGTTGCACTGGAGATGCAAGGATTTAAATCAAGAGAGAATCAGTTCCTCTGACTTCAGTATCATGGAGAATCACAGAGGTATTCTTCTTCCACCCATGCTGTTCCTGTAGGTTTTCTCCCAGGAAAGGATAACCCAAAAAGTCACCTGCCAGCCTCCAAAATCACAAGTTTGTTGTTTGTTTGTTTTTTTAAGAATTTATTCAGTCTCTCTTAAATTTAGCTTGTTTTCAAACTCTTTCTTGCAATAACACTGAGTTCTAGAAATGCCTCTCCCTTTAAGTTAAAAACCTGATTCTCCCAGGTAGGTAGGATATTAAAAAAACCCAAAAATATAATAAGACTTGATGAAAATATAAGGAACTAACAATACTGGGTGCATCTACACCAGTGTTTCAGTTGGGCCCTTTTGAAGCAAACCTCCCAGTCGCTCCCACTTGTTCTGTGCTCCCATTGCAGAGTGGTCTCAGAGTACATGAACAGGCATTCTGAACAACATCTACTGAACAAGACCTAGTCCAAAACAGCCATCCCCCGAGATGCCCCAAGCATGGCTGTTGGGTCGTTGGCACCAACTGATTTACTCTCCACACTGGCTCCCACCAGCCCACGCTGCTTGCTAGGGCACACAGAGCCACCATCTCCTGGGCTCCTGCATGGGTAGCTTGTTCTCTGCTGTCATCCATCGAGAGTCATTTCATGGTTCGCATCATCTCTGTGCCCATGCCTGGAACAGCACGAGTCTCATCGTGCATCCCTTTTTACATGGGAAGACAAAAGCATGGGCCTGATTTATCACATGACCCTTCGTTAAGCCCATTAAAGCGTTAAGAAAATTAAGTGAAAGGGTTAATACACATCTGTAACAGGCTATCCTGGTTATGACATTTACCTTCCCTGCCACAAGCAAGTTATCCGGTCTCTTCTCTAAAGATAAATGTCAGCAGAGATCAACAATCATGTATTATAAATATACAATGCATAATTTTTTTCTCCTGCTGTTTTGAAGCACTGAAACTGCTTTAGATGACACACATGAAATATTTAGAAACCGTTGGAATAGGATGTTCTGAATCCTCCTAAACTTTTAATAACTTGCAAATCGCGCTGTCACGCACAGGACGGCACCAGGAAGGTGCCTGTGCCAAGCAGCAGCAGCCAAAAACCAGCTCCACTTTCCTCACACCAAGCAGGTACTATTTCCCACAAAGCAGGCATTGGAGCTGTTGGGTGTCACTTTGTTACACCTGGACAGTGGGGTATTACATGCAAAAGAAAATTTGTGGAATAATTATCTAAATGCAGTAAAACCTTACAGAGAGCTCTCAGTTCAAACGACGTTAACTTCTCACCGTCCGGAGAAGCACACGCAGCCCGCACAGGCAGGATCTGCTTTACAGTAGGCACACATGTGCTAGATAGCTGTTGTTTACTAGGTCATGTTGATTTTGCTTTCAGCTATGTTTTCTTAGGCACCCACGTCTCTTCATGTAGGAGTGCCTTAGAAATTACAAAATATTACTCCCACTCAACATGCACTCGTGTATGTATACATTGGGTTTGTGTGTACATAGCTATAGAGATGCCCACCGTAAACAAACATTTGCATCCATGAGCTTTCAGAAAAACAAAGGTATTTTTCCATCCCTTCACAGGAAAGTACTGCACCCAAAGCGAGGAAGAGCTACAGCCTCACCGCTTTCATCCATCCCCCTCATCCCAGCAGCTCTTTAGGATCCCAACTCCTCCGTGCCTCACTTCCAAAGGGACCACGCTCAGCACAGCCCTGACGGCCACCTCTCTCCTGGGGCAGACGGAGGACCAAAAGGGGGTCCTGCCCTGCTGAAAGCCTTTCCCTGCAATGCAACTCGCTTGCAACTCAGCGTTTCCCCACAGAGGGGCCTCCAAATGCACGGATAATTTCACTCTTCTCCTTCCCTGCCTCTGAAGCATCCCTTCTGCTAGCTGTGGAAAAGCCCAGTTTCTTGGAAAGCAGCAGATTTTTGCTTAAGAGAGGAATTCCTGTTAAGGAAGCTGATCCCGATCAAGCCCTTCCCTTCTGCCCCGACCTCCACCCCAGTTTAGGAAATTCACCTTCCTGGAAATGCCTTGGCTATAAATACAGCCCTAAGAACAGCTTGTGACATTTTTCCCTTTACTACATAAACTTTCCGCTTGCCGAAATCATCCCAAACAAAAGCCACTGCAGAATATAAACCGGGGAAAGCAGCGCTTCGCCGGAGAAGCGGCGCGGGTGGCAGCCGCCGATCCGCACGCAGACTACCGGCACACGCCTCGGCACACAGCTACCTCACGTGTGGATTTGCGAGACCGTAATATAACCTATCCTAAGGATTCATCCCCTTCCCCGCCACCCCCTGTGCTCGGTACCCTTCCCCCTCCGCGCTGCCCCCCTCGCTGCCACCCCAGGTTTGTTTCATTTTGTAAGCAATGGCTTACAGAAGCCATTCGGCGGAAGTTATTAACGCCGCTTTGGTATGGGGAAAATCTCATTAACGTCAGCAAAAGGAGGAAGAGTTCTGAAAAGCTCCCAGCTAATTTGCTTTCTTTTAATTTTCTTGCAATTACAGTAAGCAGCGTAGCGCTCTCCCAATAAATGAGTCTTTAGCATTGTGGCAGCAGTCTTCTGCCCGAATCAATTCTCGCTCAAACTTTTAACCCTTCGCTAGATTGCTGGAGAGGAGAAATGACTGTGCTGCGCACCTTCCCAGAACAAATGGATTTCAGACATTTCCAGTAATTTATCCACACGGTGGAAAATCCCTGTTTTGGCTGTGCCTTTTTTTTTTTTTTTTTTTAATTTTTGCTTTGCAGTCATCACAGTGGTACCAAGCTGGTGCTTCCCACATCCTTTACTTGGTATAAATTCAGTTTCTCTTACAGTAAACACAGTTCCTAAAGGCTGCAATCCAGTTCTTTTCTGAAAAGAGGTTCAGTGTAGCATATCCCACACACTGGCTGATTTTTAAAACTCGCTGTGTGATCTATTTTCCCTTACTGCTTTGGAAAGTTGAAGAGCAACAATTCTATTTCAGACTGCAGCTTATTATTTTTACTCCACTGTAAAAATAAATTAAATTAAAAATAAAAAAAGAGGAAGAATGTTGAAGAATGTTTAAGCATACAGTCTGGACGGTACTAAGGGGACAAAGTTTTGGTTTGCTTTGTTTTAAAAAAGAAGCAAAAAATTGTCCTCTATATAAAGTAAAATTAGATTGATCTTTCAACCACCAAAAATGTTACAATAAAGCCCAACAACAAAATTTCACAGTGGCAGGTTTTCAATTAGAATGGAAAAAAGGCTGGAGGGTTTTTTTGCTAAAAAATTTGGAGAAGTGGAATTGTGGAGGGAAATCATGTTCTGATTAGCCCTAAATGAGATCACTTATCCACATCAAAACAAGTCAGGGAAGTCCAAATACCATTATTATTTGATGGCTCTTTCAGTCAGTACTTTTTTTTAAAAAAAATTCTCAGCTGTGGATTAATCTAAGAACGTTAGCTTTCCATTTTAATTAAGTTTCTAATCGTCAAGGCTCCAACCCAAACCTTTACAGTATCAACCCTAAAATCTGAAAAAAAAAAAAATCCCAACCCAGAATAAAGAAGAATCTGTTGGCTTTTTTTTCCCCTGCGGTTGATCAACATTTTTCACCCGTTCCCGTGGCAGCACGCAGGGGAAGCAGGAGCCCCTGGGAGGGAGGAGAACTCCTGCTTGGACATTTGGAAATCTCTGCCCAGGTCCCACGGAACACTGCGAAGGTCCAGCCCTCCCAGCAGAGCACACTGCTGACACTGGAGCGGAGAGAAGGGCCGGATGAAAGCGGCATGAGAAGTTTCCTGCCTTCACAGTTAACAGAGGTCTCTCCACGAAAAAATGACCTACCTGTCCTGGGAACTTCACACAGCAAGAGGAAAAAGCCTGTCCTGGCACATGCTACAGTACACCGATTTTTTTGCAGAGCTCTCATCAGCACACCAGAACATATGACAAAAACACTGTATTGATTAAAAACCCTATTACATGTGGAAATTAGGTAGTTAATGAACTGGTGTTTGACTGGACCCTCTGCTGAACACATTTCAGCCAAAGGAAGCTTCTTGCACTGATTTGCAAGTTGCAGAAAACCCCACTGCTGCCAACATTTGAAAATCATTAAGTAGGACCTTTGTTGTCTGTGGAAAGAAAAGAAGCCAATAAAGACGCATTTTTAGCTTCTTTAAAGGATATTTGATGATCACAAGCTTCTTACATGGATAAAACTGTGTCTGCACAATGAAAAAGAGTGTCCACCAGTACATACATACATGTACCAAGCCCTGTGCTGAGAAACAATTCCTGCATCATTTATAGCTACTCTAGGTACTTCATAATGTATGCATGGATAAGCTATACCAAATGCAGGATACTGAAACTGTATCATTTGTCCAGGCCAGTCACAATCACATAATTAAATGACAGCCATCAAGAAATCCTTACTCAAACCAGAGACAGCAAGAGAAGGTTAATTTTCTTGTTTGCTAGAAACGTGCCCACTCCTTTTACAAGTGAAACCCAGGGGCAATAGGAATTTTCAGCACTGAGAAATCAAGAAATCTGAAGTGGGTCAGGAAAAGCAAACTCAGAGGATTTCACTGGAAAGTCACACACCAAACCCCTGGGCTGGCACCCCAGCAGAAGTCGCTGTCAGGAACCAAATGCCAGCTCATGTTTTCCTCTTGGCTATGGAGATATGAAACCATCGTAAACACAACTATTCCTTTCCACTCATGAGTACTTCATCCTCAGAGCTGACAGCACTTCAAAATGAACTCCATTTAGCCACGAAAACATAGGGCACTGAACAAACATGTTTTCTGGTGGTGCAGACACTGGAGGAAAGGGCCCTTCTTGCCACCCTTTCCCTCTCAGGACCTAGAGCTCCTCAGACGACAGGAACATTAGAAAACCCACTCTGTCGCATGGCCAGAAATTTCTGCTTTCACTCAAAACACTGGGCTTGCTGTGCTCCTAACAAAGCGGTGTTCAAAACGAGCGTTGGCATGTGCTTTTATGTGAAATGACTGAATGGCCCTGCAGGTTGATAAAAGGTTCTGGAGTCTTTCACATACAACTAAAGTCATCAGTTTGAACCCGACCCATATCAGTGGTGTCTGAAACCGGCTGCAGCTGGAAGACTGCTGGTGTCCTAACAGAGTTGGTAGTATCGCTCTAACTCCTGCAAGACAAACACACAAGCTGTTTGGAGTACTTTGCACAGAGAGGCCACGACTCGGAAAGGAATGAAGTTTGAACTTCCTTTTCACGTATGCTGCTTGTCCCACCAACGCAGCCTGCAGTGGCAGCTGGTAGGCTCTTCAAGGAGATACAAGGATCGATACAAGGAGATACACTCTCCACAGCTAAGTTTTAATTGAAAATATCCTCCACGTTACCATTTCAAACAGTCCCGCAAACCATCTACCGCAGCCTCGTGAACCGGGGCTTATGGATAACGCTGATGTCTCCAAGAGAAGATGCTGGAAGAGTCCCTTCCTCCCACACCACTCAATAAAATCCTGCTAATGTTAAAACTGAAGATCATCCCCAAAGAATTAATAAAAAAACCCCACAAAACCCCACAAACGAAAAACCCAACACCATCCATCTGTAATCTGCCCTTCCCTCCATCTCCCAAGGCCATGACCAATTCTGCCAGTCAAGTTTCCCACGACAGCTCAACGTTAGTAAACTCATTCCCCCACGAAAGATAAACACGGATACATAAATTCCCCATCCCATTTGTTTGCATACAAACGCTTAGCTTGAACAAAGCAAAACCGCATCCCTGCTGCTATAGCTCCCTCTGAAGCTCACTTCTGAGAGCAAAGGTCTCTGACCAGGCCACAGTGGGAGCGCCCTGCAAGATGGGGCAAACCCCATTGTAAAGTCATATCAAACTAAAGCACGGTTCAGATTAAACCTCATTTCACTGGGATCTTCAAACCTCCTACTGGCACTCAAACCGGTCTGGTTTTAGCCCATTTTTACAGCCTCACGCTGACCACCTTAAAAATCTTATTAACCTGATGAAAAGTGCTCCCTAGGCCCTATTTTCTAAAAAGTACCAAGCTGCTCGTCAGCCCTTACCAAAATGACAGAGAAATAAAGAGTGATCCTCCCCGTGTGAGTTACAGGCTTTCCCCCTGCCTCGCTGAGGCGGCAAACCCTGCTGGCTCACTCCCGTTCACACAGCCCTGCACATGCTCAATAACACCATTGATTTTGTTTGTGCAGGCAGAGAGAATCCAATTTTAAAAAGCCACATTGATTCCCACCCATTAGAAACAGAGCAAGCTGCAGTATTCGCTAAATGGATAGAAAAAGACTGAGGTCAGGGTGGAGGGGTGGGAATAATGTCATTACCCCAAGCTCATTCTGAAGGATGGAGAATTACAAAAACAGGCAATAAAATAGTAACCGTTTGTACGTTATTTGTCGTAGTTTCTAAATCACAAAAATAGCAATTCAACAACAAGGGAGTGCCCAGGCGCAGAGGCAAGAGATGCACAACGAAAGGCTTCCAAGAGCATGTAGCTGTGATTAGTTGCATTTGGAGCATGAAGACACATGCACGCAGAGAGAGAGGGCACAGACACAGGAACCGAGAGAGAAGCCCGGCGAGTATCTGCGAGGGCCCTGTCTGCTTTTCAGTTCTTTGTTTTAGCACATTAAACAAACAGAGCCATCGCACAGGTCACCGAGGACCTTCCTTCTGCAACTGTGGCCCCAGCTGCACTGCACACAAAAACTATTATTATTCTCTAATGGCTGCACCTTTTGGACAATGATTCAGTGGGGTTTTTTTCTCCTCCTTTTGTGCAGTGCCACTTAGTCTTTCGCTTCATTTTACATTTTATTCGCACACTCTTGAAATCTTCATGTAGTGACTAAAAATTCATGAGGAAGCCATAAGTAGGAGCCCCCACTCCCCCCCCTTTTCTAACCGTAGCGAGCAGCTAAGTAGGCACTGGGCATATATTGCTGCTGCTGCAGCAGCGAGGGGGTGGGAGAAGCTGCGGGCTGGGGAAGGAGATGGCGCTGCAGCCCTGGGGGTGCTTCCTCGTCCCAGATCTGGGACCACAAGCTACAGATGGTGTCGACATAGGGCACTGTGGCTCATCAGTGCCCAGCAAATGTACCCCAGAGCACAGACACTCCATGCTCAACATGGTGGCTGTGCTTCAGCTCGACACCATGCACCACCCAACCATGAGCCTGCCCGTGCGTTGCGGAGCAGTCACTCATCTCTTCAACTTCAGTCCGACGATGTGAACAGGCAAGTGCTTGCTAGCATTAGTGAGGCTTTCATAATTGGTCCCAGATGGTTAGTTGTAACATGCCTTGTTGTTGAGCAACTACCTACTAACACTGTCAGACATCCCCTAGTTGCATAAGGAGGGTTAGTATCATTATTAATTATGGGCTGCCACCGGCCTGTGTCACACTGCAGATAAGAAAGCCTTTAAGCTCCTGGTCAAGGCCTCGTTGGAAAAATCTCATGCCAGCTTCAAGGAAAGCAAGCTCAAACTGTAGCCACAGCAGCCTCCTGCCCCTTCTACCACGCTATGGTTCCTGCAGTGCCTCGGTCCCCTCTCCTCTCTGGCTGCCGCAGGGTCGGCTGCCGAGGCCAGCTAGCTGCTGGCCCTCCTGCCACCCCGCCGGCCAGCGTGCAGAAGCCCCGGCTCACCAGAGAGGTGCATGTGTGTGCACGTGGCAACATGCAACAAAAGCATGGCAGAAGCTTCAAACCATCATGAAGAAATGTACCCCACTGACCATCCACGCCACTGAGGAAAACCATGACAGCAGCAAATACGATAGCTCGGTACAGCTTCATAACCTAAAAGCTATGCAAGGCAACACAGTATCAAGCAAATGCACTGTTCCTAGGGCAAAGGGGAAATGTGTAACACCTTGGATCTTTCTCAGGAGGCAAAAGCATGGAGGAAATAGAATGGAAGTGACTATTTCACAAGCTGCTTGAGCATACCCATGGCTCTGAAAACTTAAGTCAAAGTTTGCAAGCATCTCCACTCCCCCAGCCCTCACTCACCATTCAGTTTAATCTCTGTGATACAGTCGGGCATTTTCTGCAGAAAACCAAGCAGCATCCCCTTCTTTCTGCCCTGTCACTGGGCTGCCATGACACCCTCCTTACAAAACTAAGGGCTATAATTATATTCTGCACATAGGATTCTTACAGGACTTAAAACGCCATTTTGAGGACAGTAATCAGACCCTGTAGCCCCAGGCTAAGGTAAAAGCTGTGTGTCTAGGAGCTAGAGCTCCAGGGTTGCTCAAAAGCACAGTCCTTGAACTGTAAATGAGTCTCTCCAAATCCCCCATAAGACCACACCGCAGAATTGGGCTGAGAGGAGTGGTCCACATGGCTGTATTGGCCGTCTAGAGCAACTCTGGCCTTTGCCATTCACAGCTTTCATCTGAACCAACCTCCCATGCTATGGGTTTGCTCCTGCTTCTTCTCTCTCCAACTTCTACTTTGGCTGCCTTTAGGGCCTGAGAAGGGCATTAAGGCTGCTAGGAAAATGCAGCCTGACAACTTACAGGTGGGACAGGCGCTGCTGCACTTCTCAAGCTGCTGGGGAGAAGCAGCTGGTGATTCTTCACCTCTCACTGATGAGGGGGCTGAAAGCTTGGGCTCATTCAAGGTCTACATGACAGGACACTCCCCACTAAAGCAGAGGGGCTGTCAACTGTGTCTTGATGCCCAGCTGCCAAATGTTGCAGACTGATCCTTTTTCTAAGATGTGAGCTATCTCCCCGTGCATGCCCAACGCCTCCGATAACCACACAGGAACAGCAAACACACAGCAATGCTTCATACCTGTTACCACCATTCCTCATTTTAGCGCAGCAATTCAACACATACTTTAAGGTTACCCATACCTCTGGAAGCCAAGAGGGCCATTCACAGAAGCTTAAACTTAGTTTCTTTTGCTAGATGATAGGTGCTGATGCTGGAAGGTAATTCTCTAAATCCAACATACGTGTTTAAAGTTTATTCCCAAAGGATTTATGTAGACATAAATATACAGATTAAAAACAAGCAAGACTTTCGGGGCTTTTTATTACCTTCTAAAGTAGCCAGGCACATGGATATTTTCTCTCTTTTGTATCTGCTTTCTTCCAACTGCACAGTTCAGAGACTTCATACAGATCAGAGGCAAAGTTCAGACTAGCACTGACAATTTCATTAAAAAAAAAAAAAGAGAGAGAGAATTGTGTTTTCTTATGTTCTCTGCTCTTTTACTGCTATTTTCAAAATGAAGAACAGACCCTATCAAAGTGCTAAGGGCTGAAAACATAACTCTAAAGGATACAGGAAACCCAACTTTGTGCAAATCCATTTTTATCATCTCTTTGTGGCCATAACAAAGCTGAGAACAAGAGCTAAACAATAGAGAAAAAAGAATAATTTCAACATAATTTTTTTGCTGAAAGTAACATCAGTGACAATAACAAGAATCCATTCAAAAGACAGAATGTTATCTTCCAGCCCTGTTAACATGCCTTTCTTTCTCTCGCTCATTATATATCTTACACATCAAGCTATGTTTTGACCTCACTTAAAAGGAATATGTTTGGAGCCACCACATCTCTAAGTAGAACCCAGCTCGTGCTACCTTTTCCTTCCCTGGTCCCACGTGCACCTACCAAGAGGAGAGAGGTTATCAAACGAGCCTCCAGAAGAGCATTTCCAGAAACAACAACGTAGCTATCTTCTGCTGTTGCTCATGCAATCCTCCAGAATCCGTTCCACTAATTTAAGTGGCTAACAATGGCAGGACCTGTATTTTTGACAACTATGGGGGTGAGATCGCTTAGGTAAGCTTTTGGTTTTGATATAGGCCTTCACCATTACTTCCTTTTACCTGCTGAAATCAACTGGCAGTATTTCATCATTAACTTTTTCGCATAGTAACCAGGAAATCCAGCTAGCCTCAGCTGAACCTGTTTACCTTTTAGATTTCATCTGTCCCTCTTAATATTGTTGTGAGCTTCAAAGAAATACTCTCGTTTTCCTCTTGGGTGATTATTCTCTGCCTGCAGTCTCCCACTGGCAAGTAAAATACTCTTAGACAAAATAAACTGAAACTTTTTTTAAACCATCAGTTACTCCTTCCACCCCATCACCCTGGACTTTCTCCTGAGTGCACAGCTCTGCATGGAAGCAACTAGTTGAAACACAAATTCTTACCATGGTGGATCCGAAAAAGGCCATCAGCTTTCGTTCCGTATGCCAGCTGTCACATTAACGTGCGTGCTAGCCCTCACGGTCACGTGTACCATTATACTCTCTATTACCCTTTTGTTTAAGGGCCTCAGCCACAAAAATCTTTGTGCGTTAGGTGCTGTAAACACAGCCCTGCTTCAGAAAACACAGCATCTGAGGAGCACAGCATAAGGTAAACAGCGACATCGACACCTACAGCTAGGCTGGAGAGGACAGGGAAAAAACATGGTGTTGCTTAGCAGTATTACCACAAATGATCTAATCATATGATCTGCAGTTAAAACACAACTCATTACAGTACTGCTCCTCCTGTTGTCAAGTTAACTGAAACATTGCTACCTTTTCCTCGTCTGCCTCTACATGAGCATCAGCTGCTGGAACAGACAATTCTCCTCCTTCTCTGAAGGCTTCAGCAGGTGAGCTTCCTGGGCTTGGGAGCTGCGCAAGTCACCAGAGTTATCTGAAAACTGTCCCAACCCTCCCGCAAAGGTAGAAGTTCAGTGATGACACTACAAAACTCTGACGTCTCATCAGGCCAGGGGTACTACACTCATGCTTGAGAACTTCTGCTTCAAACCAGCTAGGAATGGCAGTGGTTGACAAAAAGAAAGACAACAACAAAGAGTTAACCCAAGTCTTTGAACTGTAGAGTTTTTGATTCAGAGTCACTTCAGTCAGATTCAGGCCAAATGCCACACGTCTACCCTGCCTCTGCCCCTGAGCAGGAGCCTTTGGAGACAGACAGTAGGTTTGGTAGCAGGTAGAAGTCTGCTACTCCCTGGCTAATGCAAACCAGCAGATGCAGGGATAGAGGGGACAGAACCTGAAGGTGCACCCAAGCACCGATCCCATGCAGTCACAGCAAAATAAACAAAACCTGTCAGCACAAAATAACTTGTGTCTGTGCAACTAAAACAATGGCTGTGATTACTTCTGTCCTTCAAGAAGGGGAAGACAGAGGTCAAGCTGCCACTCAGGAACTCACAGTTTACTTCCAGCCCATTGCAGGAGAAGCACGCTGTCCTGTTTGGAAATCAGCTATCTCTGGTCTTGAAGTCTCCAGATAGTAAGAAGGGTGAAATCTCATCTTCTTTCCTCCCACATCTTTCCTTATATGGGGAACAGCGACTTCCAGGTAGCTGTCAGGTGTAAGAGGATTTCTCCTTTGCCCTTCCCCTCTCCAGGTTCCCAGAGCCACTTCCCTTCTATTTATTCCTCTTAGAACTGAAAATTTCTCACAGTATATACGTGCATGCTTCTCTTCTGCCTTTTTTTTTTCTCCTTGTAAGGCACCACAGAATAACCATTGTATGACCTGGCCTAAAAGGCAAAGGACATTTCCTTGACCTTCCTTCTTAAACAGGTAACAGCTGTGGCTCTAACTCAGCTTAAGTCAGGCCACAAGATTAGTGTTTTTCAAGCAAGATAACCACTCTCAACTGCTTGAGAGTTCCTCCTTTTCCTTAGTGTGACCTGGAGAAGGAGGCAGCTACTGAGCCCCCACCTGAGAATTAGCTGCCTTTATATTAGCCTAGGCTAATTTGAAGCATCAGTGCAGCAACTGGCTTGAGAGTTAAGATAGAAACTTCACGGACTGAAATCACAGCATTCAGGGGTCTGAAGCTGAGGAACCTATAACCCCATACTAATCGTAGCATCTTCAGGTAATTTCTCTCTTCTGGTAATGACTCATTCGTTTATAAACCAACGTCAGTCACTTTTCTAACCTCATTGCCAATAAGCAGCAGAGCAGAAACACTTTCCAATCAGAAAATGCTCTTCAATCTAATACAGCTTTTTGGTCCCACTGTGCTGGGGCCTAAAACTTGTGAACCTAATGAATGCACAGACGTACGCAGTAAGCTTCCTCCATGTTACACTTAAATCTCTTGCCTGCAGTGAGCAAACATACACGGGGAGGCAAAAACCTGATAGGAATTAAATACGTGGTACTTGAGCAAAGCATCCCTGAAATCCTGTGAAAACTGTGTGGCTAATGCTGCTTTTTCATATTCAGAAGTGCAGACAATGAATCTCGCTACTCGTAATTCTTCTTATTTTCACACTTGGAGCACCGATCGCACGCCAACAGCCCCTCACCTTGTTCTGCTTCTCAGCAGCCACCGCTGCCATTAGCCAGCTACTGCCCTGACCCAAACAAGTGTTCAAATAAGCAGAGAGGGACGTGGAAAATCACACTCCAATGTGTGACTGCAGTGCCTTCTCCTTCACTGACCACCTATTGCTGGAGTAACGTCCGTGGGTCACCACACTGCTGCTCCTACGAGCAGCTGCTGCTGTTCTGTCATTGGAGCTGAAAAAGAGAGCACCCTTTGCCCTGCTCTGTTTCCTTTGCACTTGGCGAGGAAGCAACTTGAGTGGGAGGAGAGAAAGGAGAGCAAACACAAAACCACAGAAGTAAGCAACTAGGAGCAGAGACCAAACTTTATGTCTCTCATATACATGCAAACAACGGACTCTGATTGCAGCCAGCCCTTGTTCTAGCCCTGCTAATTGTACCGTCACTCACAAGTACCGCTGCAGAAGCAACTGCTTGAACCATACTGAGCTAGGTTATTTCCCAGCCCGTGCTCTGAGCACAGGTATCTTTACCAAAGGACAGTATGTCTTTTATGTACTACAGAGATGGAGTGTCAAGCGCTACAGCCAATAGCTGCAATAGGAGGGTTTTGATTTCTCTTAGGTAAATAGCTCTTTTTTAAGTAAAACAAGCTAGCCATTTGTAGCTGTTTCAGACCTGCCCTGGTACAGTAAATATGAGAGTGACCTTGATTTTTCACATCATTTCTCCAGGCTGCAGCCTTAAAGGGACTTACTGTGCTTATAAAGCTTGAGAGAAGAAAAATAGACAGCAGGAAATCCTGTGACAGACTTGTTTCGGTGATCATGTGAGAGAGACGGTAGCAGGACAAGAGAAAAAAAAATACCAAAAAACCCCTAAACCCAAGAACACCTGTGGCCAACCTGTAAGTGGGGAGACTGGGACTTGCAAGCCTTTCACTGCTCCTCCTGGTGTTACCGAAATTACTCTGGCAGCAAGTGTAGAGAAGGTAGGGATTAGTTTAGGATTCAGTGCTGGGTTTAAAAGAAAAAGGTTCATGGATATTTATGTCAGGAGTTCCCAGATGACTTCAGGTAGCAGTATGCGGATTGGTAATGGAGTGTATTTGCACGCTGCCTCCTCTCTGCCAGTCCTCTCAAAAGGACGCGGGAACTCCAGCTCAGCTGCATTTGAAGCCTATTTGCTTCCAAACCAGCAAGTGTGGCTTTTGGGGAGGTCAGCCCCAGGCCTGGGACTGTGTGGCACCAGGTGGTGTGAATGCCCACAGAGGGAAGGTGTGCTTAAACGGGAAAGTTATGGGGGGAAAGAGGATGGAGGGCAAGGAGGAAGAGGAGTGCTGTTCTCCAAAATCGTGTCCCTCCAGAGCTGATGTGGAGAAGGGTGAGGTGAGCTGCCCCAGCGTGGGCAGGACACCTGTGTCAGAGCTGGTGGTTGACCACTGAGGCCTGGTCAGCAGCCCTGCCACCGCAGCTGTGGTCCTGCTCCTGCTCCTGCTCCCTGCCCGCACAGCACTGCCCAGGCCGCGGGCAGCACCGCTGAGGGTGAATGGGGCTGCCTGCATCCAGAGGGCTGCCTTTCCCTCTATGGGGATCACTGACATACTTAAAAGCTGTGGGAAGCCTTGGGAAAATGCTCTTTTTTTAGAAGCAAATTTGCACTTTACCTTCTTTTCCCTGTGCTTTGCTTGCTCTTTTGCACAACTGCCATTTTCCTAAAAGAGGGATCTTTGTTTAGGCATTCACCTGCTCCCAGTGCTCATCCCCTCACCTGAGGCCATCATCCTCCCGCTTGCATTGGTGGCACTGGCAATCCTATCCCCTTTCCACATCTAAAAAGAGATTGTAACTTCAGGTGGGGAAGAGAAACCACTGGAAATTAGGAACTCCTAAGAAACAAACACTCTTTTTCACGTATCTCCCACAATGATGAACAAGGGAAAAGCAAGGCGAGAACGACAGGGTATGGTTAACAGGCGGCCCAAAGCCCAGATTTCAGGGTGCTCTTAGGGTCTCTGGTTGTTCCAACAATTAACAGTGAGTGTGGCAGCCAAAAATCTATTTATTTATTTATTTATTTTAATCTGTGCTTAGTGGGACTTTGCCAGCCAGTGTCCTGTGGTGTTTTACCTTGTTGGACTATGGCAGAAGTTTTGCAACTTCAGCTGACTGGTGAGGACCAGAGCCCCTCACCCATGGGGCAGCGTCAGCTGATACAAAACCAGTGCTCCCGACCCTGGTACCTGCCTCTGGCTGCCTTTCACGTACTTGTCTCTGATCTACAACACCCCTAATGGACTGAGCCCTCCCTGTGGACACACAGGTTCCTTCCTTTCCAGCCACCAAGACAAAACGGAGATCTGCAGAAGAAATAATTAGTATCAGTCCCCTGTCTTTGCTGTATAGGAGCTGTTTTGAAAGAGGGGAGAGGGGACGGAAGGGAGTGGCCCAGCACTTAGTTGAGATATTTGATTTTCCACCATCCAAGACATGGACGAGCCAAAAGGAAGCAGCACAAGACTTCTCCCTCTCCTCGGGCCATTGACAACTTCTCTTTGCTGGGGAAATCCTCCCTGTCAGGTTTCTTGCAAACAGCCCCTTGTTACAAATATTCTTGGGCCCAGAGGCACATAAATGGGCATATTTTATACACTTGGTTAATAAACAAACAAAGCCCTCCTGAGACGGTCTTTCCAACTCCACACAGGGACGCAAGGCTGCTCTCAGAGTGAGGTCAGCATCACGTGCTGAAGCCGGGCAGGGAGATGCTGCGGTGTCACAGGGAACGGGGCAGATCGCTAGCTTTGACAGGATAAAGGAGGAGCTGACGTGTCTGCTCAGAGCAAAATAAAAACCACCTAGGGAAATGGTAAGAAGGTTTCAGCAGAGAAAACCCTAGGGAGACTCCGGTCTGAGGAGATTGTTTAGGCTGAAATATAGGCTTTTCTGTTTTAAATTAGACCCCAGAAAGGGAGTTATTTTGGAATATACAGTATGTATCTTCTGTTGGATGCACCATGGGCATAATGCCGGTTTACCATCCCAGCTCCAGGGTGATTTATACACAAAGGAACTTGGCGAAGAACTATCTTTGCTTGAGTTTTGTAAAACCAAAAACCAACCTGGCCTGACTATCACAGAGATGGGACAAAGCCAAAAGCTTTCAGCTGAATGTCTGTTCCCTTCCAAGACTCGGTGGTCTGGGTACAATGAAACTGAGATTCAGTTAATCTTGGTGTTGGTTTTGCAAAAAACATTCTGCTGAATTTTGATTCTGAAAAAAACAAAACTCCAAGTGTCCTTGGGAAAAAAATGAACAACTGCTTAAAATAATACACCTTGAAGTCGGCTTTCCTCCACAAAGTCTTCTGCAATGTACTGCCTGTTTTGCAAGCCTGCAGTCCTACCAGGCATGATCATCACTAAGTGAAACCGAGCTTAGACTTCAGCAATGAACTTGGTGGTTTCGCTCCAGTCCCCAGAAGAAACATTCCTCCTCAAACCATCTAGCTATCCTGCTCTTTACCTTGGAGAGGCAGAGTCAGTAAAGTGGTGAATGTTGCAGGTAGGATTGAAACAGACTGTCAGAGCAATGCGGCTCCCACAGCTGCAAAAGCAGTCACGTTTGAGATGATAGAGATGTTTTTGCAAGTCTGGAATGGCAGAAGATTTTGAAATGTAAGTGCACTAACACTGTTATACAAGGACATAACATGCCAATTCACTGAGTAAACTAATAAGCACAGCCTATCCCTGCTGCCATTAGTACTGCCTCATTTAAAGGGCAGTTTTGGCCAGAATGACACGTGCTCTGAGTCACACAATGGGGAAGAGGTCGTGATGCTGCTCGGGAACCTACCTTGCTTTGGCTCCCTGTCAGCACAGCTAGAGGACTGATACCTGTCATGGCACGATGTCCATGTGTGGCAAGATGGACACCAGAGATCCAGTTTAGCCCCCTGCATCCCTCAGGACCTGCACTCATCCAGCTAAGCATGTACAGCCAGTTAAAAAACACACCTGCACGTGGCCTCACTATTTACTCCATCCGGCACTCTGGGCAGCAGACAACATGCGTGTAGGCCTTTATGCCTGCATATTTTCTTGCGGAGTCTGAAACTAGACTGATAAACACCTCTTCAAACTGATACTCAGCTTCGTTCTCTGTTACAAACATTTCATCAAAGGCCACTTACCTACAAAGCAGACATCTCAACCCACGGCCAGACACACCACATACCAAAGCCTTTTGAAAACAAGGAAACAAAACTACATTTATCCATTAATAGTGCAGGGGTGACAGCCATTATTTTATATCTCCAATATTTTGCAAATTCTAGAAGACTTAAATCTCATAAGGTGATTACACCATTAATTAGTGAAACGCTGTCAGCCCTGGGTGCAACACAGCAGCTGTTTCAGCTGAGCAGCAAAGAAAAGCCAAGAGGGCAAGGTAGCATAGTGGTAGTGCCCCCAGGAGAAGCCCTCCTGCTCCGAGTGTCCCAGCGCTGCCACCCCACGCTAGGGAACTGCTCTGGTTCCAGCAAGGGAGGACCGCAGCTCTACCCACCACCCCAACCATCCCCTGTCCCAGAGGGTAGTAGCCCCTCTTCGACCTGGGTGCATGAATGTGGGCTCTAACGGAGGGGGCATCTGTTGCAGCCTGAGCCCTGCATTTCTCAGGATGTGGGTTTTCCCGGGAAGCTGTTCATACATGGATTATCAACCCAGAAGGGATCTCTCTGGTCATTCGTCACTCTCCTGCAAAACGGAGATCCCAAAGCCTACCTCAATGATCTCCCCTTCAAAGTGCAGCATAAAAAAGGAAAAAATAAAATCCCACGAAGATACCCCATGACGCAGCGGCTGTCGCAGCTTTTTGATCAGTTGCTCTGTGAACTGGGCTTCATTTCCAGCCTAAGCGCGTCCGGCTAAAACTGCCAGCTGCAAAGCCCCACTCCTGCACCGCGGGCTGGGCAGAGCAGCCCTCCATCGGCAGCTTCGGTTCCCCACACAGGCACCTCCAGACCATGGCTGAGATGCCACGTACCTCCATGAAGGGTCACTGATCAGACCCAGGCCAACTCAGCTGGTGATAAGTGACAAGATGAAGGACTACAGTGACTGGGGGGCTGGCTGGGACCACTGTCCCTTACAAGGGGGAATGCTCAAGTGGCCACAGGCCAGGTCCTACACGCACAGGCTACAGACACTACATGAGAAACGCTTTGCACCACAGCGAGTTCACAGGCTGAAGATGGGTGGGACGAAGGAGGCTGATCCTCTTCACAGCACTCCCCCTTTTAGGTGACAACTCTGACCACAGCGATGACAAAAAATCTCTGGCTTGGCTGGAGCAGCAGTGCAAGGAGCGGCCGACGAAATCGGGATGGGGCGGGAGAGCCCCTGAACGGCCCACCAGCGCTGCCGGGGAGCTCCGGAGCTGCGCAGCCACCGGGGCCGGGGCAGATGACCGTGTGCCAGTGCAGGCTGGGTGGGTGAGAGGACCCTACCCCTGGTTCCCAGTCTGCTCTGGGGTCATTCCCCTTTAGTAAAGGACTCAGGACCGTGAGCTTTAAGCTCTCACAACAGCCATGACGTCCTTTGTCCTTTCGGTGCGGAGCCAGTGGCAGGGCCCAGGGTGCGCCTGTCCCCCACCCCTCCCACGCTCTTCCCGCCAGGCTCTGCGTGGTGCTCATCCTCTGCCCTTCGCCAGAGGCGCGGGCCTGGGGCAGGCACCGGGGATGTGACGGTGCTGCCCTCCCAGAGGGGGACGCTCGGCGGCGAGGGGGAGTTCCTGCAAGGCCCACCTTAGCCTGGCGTGTCCTGCCTCTCGGGCCCCTCTACAGTCAGGAGCGAGGGAGAAAAATCTCCAGATCCTTCCAGAGAGCGCTGGCTCTCCCTCCAGATCCTTCTGGAGAGCGCTGGTTTAGCCTGACAGAAATATCCCTGGTGGGACAGAGAGGTCCTGATGTTGGGGCGCCCAGCGAGGGCCCCCGAGCCGTGCCAGCAGCACAATACTAAGGCCGTTCCTCACACAAGAAACTGGGCTGAGGGATCCAGTTCATCTTCAGGCCACGTTACATGGCAGCAACGGCAAATTGCTCACGTGAAGTCTGCAAGCAGCCCTGGGACTGTCTCAGCTTATGCCGGGCTATGCAGATTCGGGTCAAGAAAGAGCATGGAGTTTGTTTAAAGACACTTTTGTCTTCCACCTCTAGGAGAAGAAAATAGGCCCATCATTTATAGGAAGAGGAAAGGCCTTATACTGCTCTGAGAAGAAGCAGGATGCCCCACAACTTTCCTCACTTTAAAGGATTTGGCCATCACATTCTTGAGAGTAGTGTTAAACAAAAAAAAAAAAAGAGGGAAAAGAAAAAGCAAGTTGTTAATAAAATATGGGGACGACCTGGGAATTTTCTCCCAAAAGCCCATGATAAAAAACCTCCAGCTGAGAGCCGACCTCTACATTATATTCCCCAGCACTCTGCCTCGTCTTTCCTTAAATGCATGGGGCACAGGGCTTCTGTCACTTCTTTGGCATGCCTGCTTAGAGTCTGAGGTTTTACTCTGAGGAAGCTTTTCCTTCACGTTCAGCTTAAATGTGCCATTTCTTGAAGTCATCCCCTTGTCTTTTATACTCCAGCAAGCAAAACAAGTGTAAATTAAAAGGAAGACACATGAAATCTTTATAAAGCCCTGTGTTTCCCCTAGCACGAAAGTTCCTCCTCTTTGGAGTGGAATGGCTCTTTACTCTGTGCTGTATTTTTGCCAATCAGAAAATGAAGAAGAATATAAATTTTCCTCATGACTTGAATTTAGCTTCATCAGCAGCCCCCTGCTGATGTAATTCAACTCAACGAGATTTTTCTTTTTCTTTTTTTTTTTTTTTCTCCCGGTGAGCTGCTGCCCCTTTTCCCCTCCTCCCATCAATTCAGGCATGGAAAACAAGGGAGGGATTAGACAGACAGAACTTATCATCTAACAAGCTGCAACTTCAGACCGGGCAGGAATAACATTTAAAATATAAAAAGCAAATTTTATCAAGCCTTTTCCTCCCCAGAGACTGCCACAAAAATATTCCCTGTTTGTCGCTGAGAATGAACCATTTTTCTCTTTCATTTCTGCTTTCTGTCGCGTATTTCATTTTGGCTGCCCCTTCTGTCTTTCAGCTAGGAACCTAGGCTGCTAATGCAGAATCACAGATAACTCAACAACAAAATGCCTGTATTATCTTTTTTTTTTTTCTTCTAGTCTGCCAGGTAATTGCAACCCTAAAAGCTTTTGCATATTTACCACAGAAACATGTCTCTCCTGGAGGACGGGACTGTCATCAGGTAGAATATTTCATTTAATAAGCCTCTTCTGAGGTATAACTAGGCTTGGGGATTTTTTTTCTGGCCTCCTTCAGAGCAAAGGACAAGCAGATAAAAATCAGCTGCTGCAGTGCTACGCTGTCAAAGTTCCTGTTCCTGTTCAAATTAACTCTTCCCAAGCTCAGAGCTCAGGTGGGCTTTGACACTGTGATGTTTATGAAGTAGGAAAAGGGTCCGTTATCAACTCATGTTGGTTTTTTTGTCCCCAGTCCTCCCCATGTATAAGACAGATCTCTTTCCTATTTACAAACAGAGCAACTACCCTGCTTTTCTGTAACCCATCTGATGAGCTGTGGATGCTGCCAGGACTGATTTTCATTAAATCAGTCTTCAAGAAGGATCACGTTTTCCCTCTTTGCCCCTGTTTCACAGAATTACAACAAAAACATGGCCTGAACATTTCTAAATTCAGCTGTCATCTAAAGACAAATTCCCTTCCCCTCCTCCCTATTTTCCCCCACCCCTGACGTAGCAGTAGAATTGCTTGTCTCGGTCCTTGGGATGTTGAAACAAGCTGACTGGTACCAAAGAGAGGGTCTGAGGAGAACATCTACAGAGAGACTTTGTGTCTTGGAGTCAAGACAGAGAGAGAGGATGACCTTCCAGGGGCTATGGAAAGAGGCTGCTTTGCTGAAACTGTTCAACAGACTGAAGAGGGATATAGTTGATTCACACGTTTCGCTTCGGGCGCACCCACGCAGAGGTCATAACTCCATCCTAGCACATAACATACCTGTAGTTAAAAGCACTGTGAGTGGGAATCAACAGTCTGCGACAGGTCCTCAGTCCAACACCAAATTATTGACAATACTCATTCATCTCTACCAACAGCTTCCCACACGGAGAAAGGTGTTTGAGCCTGGCCAGGCTGCTCGCTCGCTGGGAGCAGAGCCGATAGGAGCCAGAGAGAATCCTCCCATTGACTCTAGCAAGCTCCACAGCCTGTGTGAAAACTACTCCTTGACAAAGCATTTTCTGCATCCACACAGTTTTCCTGTGGGCCACCCTTACTCTTGTAAAGTCCCTGGTTTCACATATGAGTAAAGACTGGAAGACATATCTGAAATATCGATTGATTGTTTAGGTTAAGGTCTTTCTGAAACCAAGAACCTACTTGCATTGACTTGGAAAGGAAATGTGGACTCTCCAGATACATCCCTTCTTCTGGAAACAATCCCAGAGAGAATGAAGTACTGACAGAGGTGAAAGACTTTCTAAATTGTAACTGGCAAACTCTAATTTTACAACATTTTACGGTTATTTACAAATTTACAATGGTTTTCAATGCAAGTAAACTCCAAGAGGTTAGGATACCATTTTTTCCTATCACCAACAAGCCATTCTAAGAGCCATCCCAGTTTAGGATTAAGGGATGACTCTCATTCATTTACAGGAATATAGGAAAATTCCCATAGGTAAAATACTTCTCCTAGTAACGTCACATGAGCCCAGTCTCTTACCTGTAATATCTGGATTGAAGGTAGGTAGAACACACAGCTTTAGACACATGGCTAGCTGAACCAAAGTCTATGACCTTGACCCTATATGGCTGTCGGGATGGGTCTACCAACATGATGTTCTCTGGTTTGAGATCAGCATGAATCAGTCCCAGGCTTTTCAGCTTCATTAGGGCAGTTGCTACCTGCTGGAGAATTGGTCGAATGTACTTAAGGGGCAAGGGACTGAATTTGTTTTGTTTTAGGAAATCATAGAGGTTCTGCTCCAACATTTCAAAGACCAAGCACGTGTGATTCTTGTGCTGGAAGCACTCATACGCACGGACAAAGTTGTAGTCATCCGCACTTTCTGTGCTCAGCCGAGCCAGGATGCTCACTTCAATCTGGCCTTGCCGGGCATAGGAAGGATGGTTCTTTAGGATCTTGATGGCCACAATCTCATTAGTGCCACGTTTCCAGCATTTGACTACTTGTCCGAAGGTTCCACGACCAAGAAATTCTAACACTTCGTACGTGTTGGTCATGGAACAGAGCACCTCATGTTGCACCAGCTGGTAATCCCCTTCGCTGTTGGAGCCACTGTTTTTGGAGGTGGCTGTGGAGGTGGTGGCGGTGGCTACAGTGGCCCCACTGGCATTGTTCTGAATCATTGGTGGATGCTCTTCAATGATCTGCACGCTGCTTGTGTTCTCGATCTCCTCACTCTTGCGCTTAAGTCCACATTTTTGGTAGGTGTCCAGAAGGCTCACAGTGCTGCGACGCATCAGGTTGTGTGGCCCGCCCAGTGTTTGCCCAGACACTGCAACCACACCAGAAGTGCTGTTGGCGGATGTCACCACGATGTGCCCCGTGCTTGCTGGGAAGATGATGGTCTGTTCGTAAGGGATGCTCGGATTGGGGATCTGGAGGGAGGCGTTGACGGCTGCTGCGGCGGCTGCTTGGGAGGACTGCACGTTCTTGCTCTGGCTGTAGACTTTGCTGTGTGTGCCGTACCCAGTCATATCCCAGTTCGAACTCGGCTCCACTTTCAGTTTCTTCACGCTACAGAAGGCACTTGACTGAAGGGTGTGAGGAGAGAAAACTTGCACATGCGAGGCCATACCTGCAATACAACATCAGAGTGAAAACACAGTGTCAAGATGCCTTCCCCAGCTTTTTTCATTTGTTCAGTGGCAGGAAGGGAAAATGGGATACAGACTTCAGACACAGCACACGCACACACACAAAAATCAAGTTCTTCCAGAAATATGTATTCAACACAAATAAAATATTATGCTCTAAAATAATTACCCCTGATTGAACTATGCTAACAACAACCAAGATTCCTGCTCTCTTGGCCTCCCCGTTCTCATTTTTAATAACAGGAATGTAAATGTTATTTTTACCTCCTCTGCCTAAAGAGACTCCTATTCCCATTGTCTCCAGGAATCTATCTAGCTCTCAGGAAGAACTGATGTCAAATACTGCAAAGTATTCTGCCTATGGAGGCCAAATCTCAAATCCTCAGGCTCATCCTATGTTAAACAGTTTGGCGGATCTGACTTAAGCCCTCCATGTATTCCCATAAAACCACTGTGTAGCTTCTGGCCTGCAGAGAGCCAGGATGGGACCAGGAGATGATAACACCATGACAAAATGGAGGTGCACGGACAAAGTTGAGGAGCTGTGACAGAAGCAGCAGATGATTTTTCAGGTTGCTTGCCAAGTCTGCGTGCAGGAATCGTGCACAATGCTGGTCTGTGCTCAGGGACACTGGAGATGGGAGTTACACAACATGAGCTTCACTGTGTGCTCTCAGTTCTCCCAGATTTATAAAATTGTGTTCATCTATTCTTATTCACAGTGACAATACCATCACTGGAAAGCAGATCCCCTGGAAATGCACAGCATTGTTAATGAAGCAACGTACAAATCTGCATGTGGCAAAACTAGGTCCTAATATAACTTTACTTTTTAAGAAAAGACAAAAAACTATTTTACTGCAAGCTTCTTTGGTTCTAGAAGAGTTAACGATCTTCTACATCTTTATTAAAAAAAGCCCCACCAAACAAACAAAAAAAGAAACCCATACCCTCATAACCAAAGTGAAAATAAAGTATCACTGAGACAGACTTACTGAAGGATTCTGAGTAATATTCCACTGAAACAGAAAACGCTCCGATTCAGAAAAAAAGACATGGTCCACAGAGAGAGGACATCTAAGTCCTGACTTGCTGCCAGCTTTCCCTGCCCATGGTAAGGATGGTACCGCTGGGGCAAAGGTATTGCGAATGGCACAAATCTATGGGGATTCCTAGGGAAGGAGTCAGCACCCGGCGGGAGTTAAAGCAGAAAGGCACAGACTCCTTCACCCTTCTATCTGTCGTCAGTGTTTCTTTTTAATAAACCAGAATGACTAGGGAAGAAAAAGACAATATGCTGAGCTGGCACTGTTGCTGAATTATTAAGCACAAACATAACCTTGATTTGTTTTCAACTTTAAAAAGTTAAAAGCTGAATGAATGCTTCAGTGACAAAACCACAACAAACTGCAGTGCACATGGATGACTTCTTCATGTGGAGACCTGAGAGTATCTAACACTCAGGTCCCTTTCCTAAAAGAAACCCATTCTCCATTAGTCCGTGTTGCTCTTCGGAAGATTTTCTGGGGCTCTTATGTACACATATACACACTCACACACATGCATGCATAAACATATACACCCATATAGAAAAATACGAATGTTACGCCACACTTCCAATGCTGAGTAGCATGGTCTAGCAAACACACCTAAAAACACCCACCCCCATTTTCCAGTTAATCCCCAGCAGCCCAAAGCCCAGGAAATGCCTGGGAGAGGGGTACTGTGGCAAGCCAAAAACCACCGTGCGTAGCTACACGCAATTAACCAGCAAAGCAATCACTCCAGTTTGCTTCAACACCCCCATCTTCATCCCTGCCACAGTGATGAATTTATGAAGACAGGGCCAACGCAGAAGAAAACCCCTGTCAGGACACGTGGGGAAACCCTCGCCCCTGCTGGAACAAGCAACGCAAAACCTCACTAACCCCGCTCTAGCAGCAAAGCCCTGCAAACCGCAGCGTGCCCTCCTTTGCAGACATGGCCCCTGGCTTTAATGTGATTTCTGAGGCTGTTTGCTGCCATTCGTATTAACTTCCTCCCCCCCCCAACATCCTTGGCAGCAATTTCCAAGGTCCCTGTGACTGGGTCCTCGCCCCCCCCCCCCCAGCTCCCTGCTCCCTAAGTGCTTTCTCTCCTCTCTCCTTTCCACGGGGCAATGATGTTGCCACGAATGCCGTAGCATGTGGCATGCAGCGAGCTCAGAAAACCGCAGCAATATTACTCAACTTGTCATCGCAGACACAAATATCGTATGTGAGTGAGCCGAAACTGTGTTTGTTTTTCCACTGATTAAGAAGAGTCACGGTGTTCCTTCTAGTACAGTACCGACCTGCCTGGAGAGTGGGGTTGGTTTGATGTATGTTTTCCCCCTGGACGCGAATAATAAAGCAGATGTAATTGGTAACATATTGTGGACCTAGCAGAGGTGTAATTTATAGCTTTATGGCTTTCATTCCATGGTGTGCTTGAGCAATATCTCTTCATACAAAATAAAAAGGGAAAAAAAAACGATTGGCACAGAACAAGGAGAGAGGTTCTTCTCACATGCTCCTCTAAGATGCCAGAAGACCCAGGCACCCCAAGTTAAAATCAGGGATGTGAAGTGCAGCAGCTGCAACTTTCTCAGCACCACTGTAAAAATCAGGATAATCGCCACCATTAAGAGACAGACTTTCAACTGGTGCAAACTGGCAGGGCTCCAGTTGATATCAGCTGACGCTAAAAACAAGGTCAGCAGTCACTCAACGTTGTCAACGTCAGATAGCTGCCTGTGCCCCTTGGTGAAACGAGTTGTTGTTAGGAACTGGTTTCCACATCAACAACCAGCCCCTTGCTGTCCCTGCAACACTGCTGGCAGCCTCAGCAGGGGGACAGGAACAGGGGACAAATATTGACCCACCCTGGTACCCCAAAAACGGAGGGGGTGGGGGAAGCAGGGCTGTCTTGTGGCTAAAGGGAGGACTTTGGACGACTCTGCTGCCACTTCCACCCTCCTCAGAGGTTATATTTCATTGCAGGAGAAATATTTTTTTTTCCCCTAAAAAAAGAAGTATGGTATTTTCTTCCTTCCATCCAAAATGATTTTCTCACATTTGAGGTTTTAGGGGCACACGCTGTAAGGAGAATAACTCGGCCAGCTCTTCAGCATAGTCCAATACCAAGAAATTACAGGCTGATTGACAGCTTGGTGATGGGAAAAGAAGGCTTCTGCAGCAAAGTCATTTTTATTGCAAATTTGCCTGTGCAGTTAAATGTGAGAAAAACACAACCCTAAATTTCCTGAGGACACTCTCAAATTGTGCTGGTGGCACGTTCTTTTTTTCAAAAAGCATCTTTACACCATGGCAATAGCAGAAATAGTAATAAATGTGAATAAAAGTTGGATGGTTTGTTACAGGGATCAAATTCCTCATTACAGCCTGCAATATGATTTACAACTTCAGCCTTTTGATTACACAGGCTGACAATAGCTTGCCACCATGCCCATGAAGAAACAAGCCGGCAGTAATGGGGCAATCCATGCCAGGCAAGCCCTGGAACAGCGATGCCCCCTGAACATCCCCCAGAGCCAGCAGGGATGCTCCCGGGAAGCATCCTCGCTCCTAAGGTCTTGGAAAGACGGAGGGGCCATAAGCCATGGAGGGACGGAAAACGGGCTGTTTCACTTGGGAAAAGTCCTCTTAAACTCCTGCTCACAGGTCTGCCAAGAAACCTCCTGTGTGAGGCTGGGCCTCTCTTGCTGCCTCCCTTCGCTGCAGAAAGATCCTAGCAGACACCTTGCCACGTTTTGTGTGAGATGGCCCGCGGCTGGCACCCAGCTCCTCGCCTTTTTGCTCTCCGCCAGGAGCGGAGGGGGTGAGGATGCTCAGGACGAGCAGCTGTGCCCACCGAGCATTCCCGCTCACCTGAAGCCCAGCTCAGCAGCCCTGCCTACGCTAGCAAAAGCTTTGTCTGGACTAAGGCAAGTGGCAATACGGGCTGAGCTCAGGCTTGGTCCCTGCATTGGCAGGGGTGCAGGGCAGCCTCCCACAGCCCCAGTTAGCCAGCCAGGCTGCAGCCAGGACTCCGCAATGGCTAAATACAAGCCTTGAAGAGTGCACATCTAATTTTTATATCACCCCTGCGCACGACGAGTCTCTGGGCTGGGAGCAGAATCAAGGTTGGGCACCATGCATTAAATAAAATTGATAGTTCCTTTCTTTAATAATGAGTTTTAGTGTAGCCATTTAAAGCTCTCACACAATTGACAGTAACTGGATTTAATGGGGCCTCCCCTGTCCTTGATACGACTCACGTAACTCCCTGTAGCATCCACATGAGCTGAAGTATGTAGTGTGCAGCCAGGGGACAATGTTAAAACAGCCTGAATGACTTTTATTAAAAGACTTGAGTTTTTTTTTTCCTGAGAACTCCTCCCACGTCAGCTTTCACTTAATAATAATTTAGCAGGTGCTATTTACAATTCAGATGGCCCTCTTCTGCATGCATACACAAATCACACAGCCGCCTCACTTGTACTTCCAACAGGTTTCGGGAAAGCAAATAAGGTAAAGTTCCCTATCCACCCACCTCACCCCAAAGGGCAAAAAATACACTTCGGGGACTAAGGAAGGAACAGTTTGAAAGTCACTGATGTTTTCTTCTGCTTTACTCCTAGCACTTACTGCTGATTTATAAATGTGGCCTTTGCAGTGGCAAGAGACCAAGCCCCTGCCCTGTATTAAGTAGGCAGTAAGACCTTTTGCAGTACCTGCAGAGCTGCCAGTGCACTGTAACCAGAGGCTGCTTGCTGACTGCCGCCAGAACGACAGTGCTGCCTGCTTGAAAAACACCGTCGAAAGCACATGGCATGTGTTCAGCATATAAATGATGCACACAAGACACTCCTGAAATAAATATCTTCCACTTCTCCCCAGAGAGGCACAAGCCTGCAAACTCATATACACGCCCAGGTTAAGAAGGCAATGAAAATGGGATCTTCCAGGTATGGCTAATGTATTGCACCTTCAAAATTGCCATGTCTCAAGCACAGCACTCTTCTTCACGGTGGCCTCTGTCTGGCCCCTTTTGAGGCATTGTCCCCAGTACCACTGTGCTCTTGGAACCTCCTTAAAATTTATGTCCCTGCAGGCTACACAAATTCCTTCCCTTGTGTTACCGAATGTTTGGAGACAACCTCAAAGCGGAGTTCAGGCTCAACAGCCTCAGCTTCTTCGTGTTCCTGGTGAGCAGAAGATGTCAAGGGAGCCTTCGTTCCAGGTGAAAATCTCTCTGCCTTCCTGCTCTGCTTTTCCTGTCCTGCTAGTAAAACTGTCTTGTCCTAATTAGTAGTTTCCTAAACGCTTACATAGCACGCAGTTCTTAAAGATGTGACAGAGCCTGTCCCCTGCAGTGTTCCAGACCTGACTTCACACGGCTCCAAGCTGCCGCGTTTGATCCACACCTCTTGGCCAGACGAAAAAGCAAGACTTTCCAATGCACAGAGTAGCCATAAACAAAACCAACCAACCAAAGCCAAGCATCCTCCTACCCCCCACACACCCGAGAAGCCTATCTCCTGCTGCACTGCAATGGCGAGGGAGCTCTGATCACCATCACCTTCACACCCTGCATCCCCCCGCCACCCCGGCTGCCCTCCTACACATCCCTCTCCTGCATTTATAGCATCAGCAATGCAACTCTGCTTACTATTTCATACTCCACACCATGACTTTCCTTTATAGCTAGGATAAAAGCAACCAGGACCTCAGTACTCTTGGGCATGGGGGGATGTAGGCAGCTATTCCCTATCATGCCCCGAGCAGGTTATTTTGGCATGTGGCTCAGGATACTGCTATCTCCCCCCCAAACCATCTTTATTCCCTTCTTCACTCTCTCTTTTAACCCCTTAAATCCAGGGCAACTTGCCTGCTGGGTACTGAAAGCCTTCTCAGCTGACCAGGGAGAGGAGGACACAGCCACGAAAATACTGGGGTAGACCTTCCTCTGAGCCAGCCCAGTCTGCCCTGCCCCCTCCCCTGAACCTCCAGCTCCACCGCACCTGCCCGCAGGCACAGGAGGTGCTGGGAGAGGTGGTAAGGGCTGGCCAGGGCTGCGGGCCAGCACCGCTGGGGGAGCAGGGCAGTCGGCAAGCCCGGGCTCAGTGCCTACGTACCGATGCAGGCTGATGGCTAGTGAGTTGGCGCACACCCGCTTTCCCCTGCGGGACATCTCCAGTGTTGGGGGTGGTGGGAGATGGGTGCTCTCTGGTGCACGGTTCCCGCAGGGGCAGCATCTCTTTTCCCAGGGCTACACACGGAGACTGTGAGATGGGCAGAGCTGTCTGCGCTGGGTCCAGTGCTCCTGGAAGCATCCCTGCCGCCCCAGGTGAGAGCTGTCACGAGTAGCTCAGCAGGAAAAGGGCTACCCAGAGCCCTGGAGTGTCCTGCACAGACCAAATGAGGCAGCACCACCCCGGGGCCAGACCCTGCACCAGAGCCTGGAAACATCTAGGCTGCTCCAGACCCACCTGCCCATGCTCATCACATCTGGCAGGTCACTAGACAATGTCATGTGAGTTGGATTTGGACTGTGGGCAACCACTTAAATAAGCATGCTACACATCTGAAACACCAAACTTTTAGGAATTAGTGAATACAAGGCATCACCAGCCACAGATATCCCTTTGAACCATTTGTGCTGTCTTTTATTTTGCCTCTATAGACAAAGGAGACAAGTCCCTGCAATATCAAGCCTTTCTTTCAGTGCTCAGTGACCACAATTTCACATCTCACCACTACAAAACTACACTCTTCCATATCCACTACAAGCCACAAAGCCCCACTATTAGAGATCTTCTGTAACCTAGAAACATTGCAATTCTTATTCATCCTTTTGATGTGGGTTCAGGTGCCCACGAGCCTGAGTAACAACCTGTGGGCTCCTCTGACATATTCCTGGTTTTAGGCATGTGAAGTAAAATCTCAGGGACAAATATATACGCGTACATTTAAATCCTTGATTACACCTCAGTGAAGGGCTCTTTCGGGGTCACCTCCATCTCCCACTTCAATGACTTGCAGTAATGACAAGAGGTATTACAGATTTCCTCAGTAAATCATGTGACTAGTTTATGCTTCACATTATAGTTAATTAACGATGCAACACCTGAGAACGCAGGTGAAAACATACCTCGCCAGAGGCTGCCTCATTACTTCCCTGCAGATGCTGCAGCCACTGGGCCTGACACCAATTTCTAGATCTTGGTGTGAGAAGGTCCAGCAGTCAAGTCCATGCTCCCCTGGACTGGAAAGTAACCCCTAGATATACCTTCCTAAGGGAAAACACAGCAGCTGGAATAGTGCAAAACCTCTCTCCAGGACACCTCAACGTCACTGAGTGGAAAGCAAATGAAGGCAGCAAACAAATACATTTGATAGGCTACAGCCTTGACAAAACCGAGCCAGACCTCAGCAAGTAAGTCCCCTTCAGCATACCTGTCAAAGCTGACAGGAAGACTGTCACCTCTACGGAAATCATGAAATGACGCTTCAAACGCTCTACCAAGATGTCAAAGTGCTCTCTGGACATAATGCAAGAAACCTGGGAGTCCGCTGTGCCCGTGGCAGGTCTCGGTGGCTTGAGAAGGCAGATGGATAGCCCTGCCGGATGTACCTCGCCGGGCAACAGTCCTCCCGAGCCAGGGAACAAAGCCATCAGCTCCTGTGATGACTTCTGGACTCCCAAGAGCAAAATGAGGCAACAAACGATAAAGACAGAGGCAACAGCAGCACATGAAAGCCTTCAAGGTCTGCATGATGGTGTGAAGGAACTTACGCACAATCTCATTCTAAAGACATTTTAGGAAAGTGCGTGTCAATGAAATCAGGAACAAGTTTTACAACCAAACACTCAGTACTCCCAAGGGCCTCGGAGGAGAAGAAAGTCTGCTCTGGAGTCAGAGATGGGATGAGAAAAAAAGAGCAAGACGAAGTCAGACAGGCGGGACCGAGAGAAGCCCTGCTTTGAAGCTTTATCTTTGGAGGACACTGAAGGATGTCTAACAGATCGCTTTGTCAAAGAAATCCCCCTTTCTGTTTTATTGCAGAGAGGCCCAGCAGAGCCGAGGCTTGTGCGGGGTGCCCAGCTGGGGCTGTGCTGCAGGCTGCTGGGGGACCCACGAGCAGCACCACGTCTGCTTAAAGAGCAGGAGACCGCGGTAACACCCGCAGCACCACTCAAAATGAGGCATGACGCACTGAGGCTCGTATAATGCCATGCTTAAATGAGCTCCTGAAGTGCTGGGAACGGCCAGAGGAGATGGGGAAAGCAAGCTACCAAGGAATGTTTTGTGGCTTCCCCATCCTGAAGCCAAAATGGAGCCAGATGAGCCTAAAAGCAGTTACTCAGATCAATGTGCCAGGTAGGACTGTTTGGCAACAGCATATGTGTTCTGGCCACCTTCCTCCCTCCCATCATATGTCCTCCACGGTGGCAAAGTGGAACAAACAGTAACCACGGCATTTCTACAGCACCCCAACTTCCCTTTGGAGTGCTATACAAGATAGTCTCAGCAGTAAATATGAAACTGGCCACGGTTTGCCTTGTAGTCCAGTTTAGTGTGCATGTGGGTCCATATGTTTAACCTCCAAACAGATCTGTAATGCAAGAGCCTCTAGGTTCCCACAAGCTCCGTCTCTGATTGTTACTTGCTGACAGAACTGCATCCTGAAAGCAGAACTGAAAATAAGAAGGATCTCGGCATGGCTCTGCTTTCCAGGCAGCGTGGGTCAAGTCACTCATTTGGGTCACTTCGGTTTCCACCTTCCAAACAGGGGTTGACCACAGTACCCCCATCTTACAGGGGAAACAGAAGACTTCCTCAGTTCCTGACCCCAGACTTCACTGGCTGCCCTACCTGGCCCTCTGTGATCTTAGTTCCCGGGAAAGCGTGTCAGGGCCTCTGGAAATGGGACCAAAATGAATCAGCGTTTCCCTCTGCTGCCCTGGCTGTGCCCCCCTCACCCACGCAGCACTGGCACACTCGTGGCTCCCCACAATTGCCTAGCGGAAAGGATATTTTGGCTTTTTCCACCACGGCTGCCTCCCCACCTGGATGACTTCCCACCTGTAAATATTAGCTTTGTAATGTCAATGACTCCAACTGGCCCGCAAGTGTGGTGAAACCACAGGGAATGGCTGGCACCTTGCATACCTCCCTTGTTAGAAGCAACCCGACTTGTGAAGGCAGGACATGACCAAGGATCGCTGGAGTCTCAGGCTGAGCCTCTCACTCCCACAGGATTTTTTTGTAAGTAAGTGTTTCATTTGCAAAGAGGCCATTGCATGACATTCAGCCCTTGCTTTGTTTACGAAATCTGAAACTCAGATCAAGCGCTAGCTGGGCTGAAAAGGTCAGTTTGCCTGTTCGCAAAGTCCCTCCCTTCATTTCATTTCCACTAGGATACAGACCTGTTGGAGAGAAACAAGCCTCTGGTGAGGTCTGGATGAAAAACACAGGATTTGGGCTGCAAAGGAAGACGAAGATGCAAGGAGAAAGGTGGGGAAGCTGGGCATAGGACTCTGCCAAAGCAGAAAATTGAGATAGACTGATTTGATGACCTCCCAGCTATCCCAAAGCCAGGGTTAACTATATCTCCTCCCTTCTGCAGCAACATCTCCCTTTCAAACAAAAATGAAATCCAAAGACAAGATTTACAGCACCCTCTTACATCGAGGGCTATGAAGTGGTTTAGGAAATTAAGAGAAGGGATAGTGCAGGTTAAGTAGTTAAAACAATTCTGTAAATAACCTGTCCTCACACAGGCACACACCACACACACAACACACACCCGCGCAAGGAAAAGCCCTTCAGTTCCTCAAGGAAACGCATGTCTTGAGCATGAATTTTTCACCCTCTCTTCCAGACATTATCCTCCTCATCGCTCAGGGACAAGAAAACATCTCCAGAGTGATGGTGAAAACAGTCAGAAACCTTTTTTGCTGTCACCCATGGCATTTGATTTGCATTCCAAAGTAAGACTATAAAACCAGAAATGTATGACATGAAACAGGCCGGGGCCATGAGCACAGCTCAGGACCAGAAAGGGCACAGGGGGACTGAGCCATCCAGCCGAAACCAAAGACTGCCAGGGAGACATAGGGTTGAGGGTTTGGATACGGACTCATTTCTCCTCAAAAATCCCCCTTCAGTCATCTCTTTAATTCACAGGCTGCGCCTGAGAAGAGTAACCCTGTAGAAAAGTGCCACTTAACTGTCTCTCTCAACTCCTTCTCCTTCGAGAGTGGCGAGTAGCTCACAGGAGACCACGCTGAGAGGGAGCTGCAGCAGTCTCCATGAGAACGAGGGGTGTTAACGGGCGTATCCTTGGGAACCCCGGCGACTGCGACGGCTCGGAAATTCCAATGACTCGTTTTGCTGTATTTGAGGCTGTACTGACCTCTGTCACACGAAACACACGGTCACGCTCAGGCACACAGAGACACGCAAGCACTTGCACAGCCAGAGGATGACCCACGAAGGCAATGAATCTCTTCTCCAAAAGAAATGAGTGACGCTGCCCCAAGCGACCCCACAGAAGTGCCTCCGGACACCTCCTTGCTCCACTGCTGGCTTGCTGCTGGGGCTGGGGGCTGGTGGTACATGCCTGATCTCCCACTGTCTTCACAGCAACTTTCTTTTTAAGCAAGGTCTAATAGGACAGAGGCCCGTTCAGCATGCAGAGAAGAGCCTGTCTGGCCAAGGAAGGACAGCGTAGGTGATACAAGAAGCTCTTGCTAACACAGAAAGAAAACCTGATTTAGGCATGGGGATAAACTACGTGAAGGATTTCAGAGCCTTGAAGAGTAAACATCCAGGAGCTCAGGAAAGGATATCTACTCGAGGAAGAAGAATATAAGGCCCTTGAGTGCAATGAAGAAGCTCAGGGACACAAGTAACTGCCTATTCCCCTCAAAGCTCTAAAAGAAAAGAAATCGGACCAACAGAAGTCATTAAGAGAAAGAAAACAATAAAACCCTCCACCTGTATCAGCAGAACTCCCTGGCCACCATCAGACTCTCCCCCAGGTTTCTCTTTTGTGCAGGATATGATTATTTATTGACATATTTATTTACTCAGCTCTACAGTGCTTAACGTCATGGCTGCTGGGCTTCTTGCGCTGGCAAGACCAGAGCATGACGGAAGAGAAGCGAAGCTGAACCTGGAGATCCAGTACCATACGTGGCAAATGCCTTCTGCAGTGCAGCCTGAGGCACGCTACCCCTGTGATGAGCTAGAAAGGGGGACTGAGCCTCAAAAGCAGGCTCTAGGCAGAGCGAGCCCCACAGCCAGGCTGGGCGTACACACTCCTCTTCAACCAAGAGCGAGCAAGCGGGTGATAGCTTCGGTGGGGTGTACAGGGAAAGACACCCCCTGGCGTAACTTTGCTCCAGATCCCTCAGTGCTTTCGAGACCCTGAACGGCACCCTGCAGAAACACGGGCACCTGAGCGCACAGCACGCCCTGTACAACTGCGCTCACTCGGCACTCACGGGTACGGCACAATCGCTGAAACCAAACCTACAGAATCAAAAATCCACGTTAGAAAGGATAGCTGGCTACAGATGACAGACTAGCTAAAGGGGCTGTCAGGCCTCCTTCTCATCCATGATCCTACGTTTGTGAACTGACATGTCGCTATGCACTTCCAGCAGCATGCAGCCACTTGCCCCATCTCTTCCATAAGCATCTTTTTGGCACGATTACAGCTATTTTGCAGCCATGTCCTTTCAACCCAGAACACTCAATTCTTTCCTTTGCCTACAGCAATGAAATTAGAGGATTCAGCCTAGATGCAGTGGGACAATGAGTTCAGAATCATCAACGTGCCAGTGATATCACAGCCAAGCCATCCACAGTCACACCTATGGGTTTTGACTAACGATGAAAAGGAAGTCTGGCCAAACTGAGTCACAGGGAAAGAAGAGTTTCTGGGAAAATAAGCTCTGTACGATTTTCTCACAAGGAGCAAATACACTGCTGTTTCCATAGGATCCAGAAAAAACAAATTAGTAATAACTTGTGGTCAAATCACAAGAGCTTTCAGTAGGTCTAGGAGAACATTGGGCATCTGAGCTTTGTCTAACATAGGAATGACTAGGGAGAAAAATGGCCTGGAGTGGGCCTATGGTTGTTGCTAGAATGACTGTGAGAATCCCAGTAAATGATGAGAGGTGGGAACTGCCAAAAAACCAAACCCCAAACCAGTTAGGGGAATTTAGTACCAAAAGTCTTGTGAACTTTCATCAGACCTTATACACTCAAAACTCACAGAGAGCTTTCCAACATCCATATGGACAAAGAGTAAGAAGAGACTGGAAACTAGATTCAGCAGAAGTACAGTAACTGGGGAAAGAACTTCAGTGGGAAGGGGCAAGTTTACACCCTGTATAAATACCCAGTTAATTAGATGTTTGCAGTACTCCTTTGTGGACATATTCCCTGGGTTTGGTCATTTTTCACATCTGAAAATAGCCACGCTTCCCTCTTTAGTCCTTCCTGGGCTCATGGGAGACTGAAATGAATCACCAGAGGACCAGCTGAGTCATCCAGCCAAAGCTTGGAAAGCGATGCAAAATTGGTCATCACATCCACGACTAAAACGTGGATGACGGCAGCCCTCCTAGCAACCAACCATGCATTAGGCAGAGAGGATGGGAGACCACTGCCACTACGAGCCATTATTTTAAGCCAGCCAGAAGGCGGCTTTAAATGAAACTACTACAATGCAAAACAAGCGTTGACCACCGGTTCTGCATCTGACAGAAAGCTCTTTTCCATTCAGCTTCCCCATCCCAGTCGCATTAAGGTAAAGGGACTTCCTTATCTCAGAAATGACCATCTTGATCTTCCAGATCATGCGCTATTTCTAGCTGATTTTCCAACTTCTACCAACCAAAGTCCCAATTCATTCCATTTCTTTAGAGTATCATCGAATCTTAACAAAATCTATTTCAATATGCAATCTTCCTCAGGACCAAATAACTATGACCTTGTAAGAACACAGGTCCGTATTTCATTTTTATGTCTATTATCTCCAGAACAAAAGGAAGTGGGGCAATTGCTTTTGGGCACAGAAAATGTATTTACCTAACATGTTTCTTGCGGTGATTACAAAAGTTTAGCGAGTGAATTCAGGACAGTGGGGGACTGTCAGACCTGTCCTGAGGAGTTGGGCACACTGTGAGCAGATGCAGTGCAAGCTCCCTTGCCCCACAGGTCACTTGGACAGCACACCACAACCTTGCATTTGGGCACTGAACAAACGATGCTTGTCCTGACCGGCTGCCCAGCCCTCCCAAACCTGCTGTCGATCAGCACACCCGTCAGGCACATCTCTGACACACCTGAATGGGCTAAAAGTGCTGAGTGGGACCTCAGTCCTACAAATGTTAGTCAGAGGCATGAAGTTTAAAATGGACGTATTTATACCAGCACCTACAAAATCAGCGTCCCGCAACACAGAGCTCACCTTGATCTCTGTTCCCCTTTACGGAAATCTGGTAACAATAGAAAACAAGATGTAGCTGAGTGACAAAACCACTGAGGGCCACAGAAAGCCCTAATATTAACTATTATGGAAGTATTCACGAAGGAGACAAGTAAAAGGGAGAAGATGTAACTCTAGAGCAAAATGAACAGCGGGTAGATCTCTAGGGTAAACGCCTGTTCTCCCTGTGCTGTCATGGAAGAGCAACGCTGACTTGCAAGGGCTGGGGCACATTGCACAGCTGCTCGGGGAAACCCATCTCAGGCAGCTCGCTGTCGCCCTGCGAAGCGCGTGCCACGAGCTACCCCCGAGCCAAGCGTGGGGGGCTCCAAAGCAGTTCTGGGGACAGCACGTGTGGCAGGTCAACAGTGCAGGGTCCCTCTGTGGCTCACCCAGAAAACCTGCTGGCTTGAGGCGCCCGACCACACTCCTCTCACCTGCCTCTAGCAGCAGCAAATGGCACTGAGGGACTGCACGTGAGATGGCACCAAACAGGTTTTCATGAAACTGCTCTAAATTTCCCAACTAATGATGTCACTCCTGTTTTGTCTTGGTCTTTCCCTCCAGCTCATCCCTGGGTTTCAACGAGGCCATGATGCATCTCCCTTGCTGTGCCTCTGCTCCCAGCCCTCTGCACTTTCTCTCCTTTTTCCTTTACACCCCCCCCCCCAAAAAAAAAGAAGGTCTGAGAGGTTCAGATGGGCATCAGTGAATGAAGGACCCAACAAGCCAGTGTAACATTTGAGCCTTAGAGAAGACGGATGTCACACAGAAGCAGGTGTAACTGAACATCTAGTCTTTTAAAGGCTCAGTAGTAAAGACTCTGAGCTGTTCAAATGATAACTTACTCCACGCTCTGCAGGGGCAGAAAATAAATATGAAACTGGATCCTGGCAGTACCAGGAGATCCCAGAATTGACCCTCCTGCTTTCTGCTCTGCCTGCTCCAAGGAACACGCTATTCCTGGAGGCGTTTTAAAAAATAAAGCCCAAGCAAATGTTCTCATGTCCTCTCCACTTCCCAAAGCCAACGCAAGCAGCTCATTGAGTGGCCCTCCCACGCACAGCACCCTCTGGGTCCTGGCGCTTTCTAACAACCCAGCACCACACCATGGGCTGCCCTGGTACTAACCACGAGCAGTGCAGCAACCGCAGCGTGCAGCTCAGCACACGCGAGCTCCAATAAACTTGTCAGACTGTGCAAGACATGAATCATATGGACTGCCACAACAGCAACACAGCGTGTGCAGCCCTGCTAAAACAAACAAACAAACAAACAAAATTCCTAAGACATCCCAAAACACAGATGTAGGTAAATGGCCACTCTCCTGAGGCTGCCAGTAGTTATGCTACAGGGCTTGCCTGAAAAATATATACTCTCCTGACGTGTGACACTTCAGAAATGCTTCAGCATGGCTGTAGCGGGGAGCCAGGGGCAAGCAAGAGTAACACTCAGCCTCTTCTCACTGGGAACCTGGACCCTGACCAAGCAGACGCCTGGGTTGCCTGGGATGCTGGAAGTGTGAGAAAACACTTGTAGCAAAGGCTGCTCATCACTCACCGAGGGCTGTGGCTGCAGAGGTTGCTCAGGGTCTTTTGGAAAACACATCTCCAAGTGCACTTAGCCAGCTGGAGGTGCTGCCTGTCTTACACTGGCGGGAAGTTATGTTGGAAAAACAGTAACACCTTTTCCTGCTCAAGGTCCTCCTGGAGTCCTTGGTGCAGCCATGAGACTGAAGCATGGAAATAATGCTACATGTGCATCTGGGGGGTTTCCATGCTGCCCCTACCCTTCAGGGTAGCTTTTGGAGTGGATGTGAGATGACTGCTCCATCCATGCTTGCAGGCCACCAGGACATACTGGTCTTCAAGGCAACCAGCAAATGAACCAGTCACTAACAACTAGACTTTGGATGTCTAGTTATATCTAGCTATAGGATCTCTATGGCCGTACATATATTTCTCACCTGTATCAGTGCGATAGGGTCAATGGGGACATTGACCATGTTACCACTCTGTTTCCCTCTCTGCTCTTTAATGATCTCACTGTGTCACCTCTTAAGCCACAGTCCTACAAACACTCGCAGACATGCCTCACCTTCTAACCAGCAACTGCAAGCCCGTGACCCAAGAGATGAATCGGGCAGACAAAAGCAAAGGGGAGAAGCATAAAGCCAGTTAGTTTGCTTTTCCTGGAGGATTCAGGCCAGAGACTTCAGCTTCTCCAGTCTAAGACAGTGTCTGCATTATGAGAAAATATTCTCATGATTCTTTATTTGACTGTTCCCCTAGGGCAGTCAGCTAGACCCTCACGCTACAGGCACGTGGGCCTGTGTCTGAGTTTTAGCACATGAATTGTCTTAACTGACTTCAGCAGGACAACTCACGCATTGAAAGCTAACCACACGTGTAAGCGTTAGCAGGATCGGGGCATTAGTCATCTTCCCTTGTTTTCTGCAAGGGGGTTTGTGTACCAAAAAAAAGCAAAAATCCCCCACAAAAATTGTGGATACGGTTCAGGTATCCGAGTCATACTTGAATCTAAATTAAACCCCTCTCTCCCACTCTCCCTTTTTTAAAAGTAAGTGATTGTCTAACAGTTAAGTATTTGGTCTGCCGTTAACTGATTTCCAAAGGAAGCCTGCGGAAGGTCGAGTCTCCAGCGCCCATGCCCGCCCCAGAAGCTGCACGCTCTCAGAAGACCTACACGGGCATTCCGCGGGTTTTCTTCTCCTGGCTTTTCTTGCGGATTTTTCCTTCCCTTTTTTCTTCATGACAAGCACTATGCATAGTCCAGCACGCTCTCTGCTCTTGGTAGAGTTTGTCTGCTGCTGCAGCACATTCTCCACCTGGAGTGAAAACTCCTCTTTGTGACACCACGTTGTCACTGCAGCCAACGGTGATGTCACAGACCGAGTATTGTGACTTCAGCTGGAAAAGGAGCAGCGGGAGCAGATGAACTCCGAAAACAAAGATATTGTTTTGGCGTAAACAGCCTTCACAGAAAAGAGGGGGGAAAAAAAAAAGAAGTCTATATAAATATATGATAAACAGAGTTTTCTCAAAGAAGTATAAATAAATATATGATAAATAGAGTTTTCTCTAGGCAGATCTCTCGAAGTCCCAACTAGGTACTGAAAGGTTTGTCATTTTGTTTCTGTTCTGTTAAGAAACTGGGCCCTTATTAGCTTGTGAAATAAACCTTTTCTATCCTTTTGTAGATTTTGTTTCTAATACCTTCATGTCTTGTCATTGTCCCAGAGCAAGCAAACACCATTGCTGTGTAAAGAAACAGGTCTCAGGAAATAATGTACGGTGTGTTTCCAAACGCTTCATAAATCCACAGGCAGCTTGCAAATACCGCCTGCATCCCTGTGTGAGGGTGGTTGTTTTTCATATAAGTCACGTATTAACGCAATTTGAAAAAAAAACCTTAACCCCATTCAATCACATCCCCTTCCACCTTTACACTGAAACCCAGAGGTTACAATTACACCCAGGAGCAGGAATAAATTAAAACAAGTGCTGGTGCTGCCTTGTACTTTTTTTCGGAAAGAAAGGTGATCCGGTCTACCCTGCCTTACGTGCTCTGTCTAACTCGGGACGGGGCTGGCTGGCAGGCAAAGGGGCAAAGAGTAGGTTTTCATGAGGTCAGAAATGAAAATGAGGTCATTTTCAGAGGTCAGGAATGGAGTAACGCATCCCGTGTCCTAACACGTACCAGATCTTCAGAGGGGGACGTTATCTCCGCTACCTCCCCTCCTGCCGCCCAGGACACCTCCAAGCTGCGGCACCCCAGGAGCTCTGCAGAGGGGAGCGGGAGGGAGGGTGCAGGCGCTTCATGGGATAGACACTTTCCACCCCTTAGCAAGGGTTATTTAAAAAGTAGCACACCGTGACAAAGTCAACACCTGGCAGTTTGGGCGTGAAACGCCGGAGGTCGGGGCAACAGACTGACTGCAACGCAGCGGACTCCCAGGTGGGCCGTGTCTGAGCCCTGCGCTCGCGTGGCTCGACGCCGTCTTTCAGAGGAGATGAGCCCCTCCCGTGGTTAACAGCCCCTTTTTTCCAAAATCCCTGCTCTGGAGCAACTCTGTGTTTCCCTCGCTAGGGTTATGGGAGATGGGACACTGGTGGTGATCCACACTGAGCGTAGGTACAACCTGGAGGTGACCAAAGATGCCTACAGCAGTCTCGACATGCAGACACATGCTGCAAGACCAAGGGAGTACGGCCCCCTCATTCCTCCCTCGCAGGGCCCTCGGCTGGAGCAGGACCACCTGCTCTACCCCAACTTCTTCTCCAGGGTTTCCACGGGGCTGAGAGATCTCAGCTCAGAGTTACGCACTGAAAGCTGCCAGTTAGAAGGCATGCCTCCTTTTGGAGGAGTCAATAGCAGGGAATGTGAAAGGCATTTGCTATTAAAAGAAAAAGAAATGAAGAAAGAGAAAGAGAAACTATCGTCTTGCTAAAAAACAATTGCCTAATGCTTGAACAACTGTAATAACCAGCCAGTGCTGGCAGACCCGTGTCTGTCTGGACAAACCTTTCTGAAAACTCACATGCAGAAGACGGGGAAATATTGGTAGGACTTCAGTTATCAGCTTCTCAGGGGACACCACAAATAATAAGCAGTTCCCTCCCCAAAGTACCCTAATGGCATCCCAGCTTTACAAAAAATGACGCTGGAATATTTTTTCTGAAATATAAACTTGCCATGCACAGTCAAAATTAAAAAGAAATATAGGGCATTTTTAAGAGAAACTCCATGGGGAAAAGCATCTGTGAAATAGCCAAACATCAATTATGAAAACCACATCAAGAAGAGGCTCTTGTGCATGAGCTTTAGAGTTTAGGGATTTGAAGAAAATGTGCATCCTGGTTTGACTCATAATGTAGGCAGAGAATGAGCAAGTTTCTTCAACTTGTACAGCTCAGCGAGTATGTTCCTGTGCTGAACTGTAACCCTTTAAAGTCAGTGTATGTATACAACTCTCTTGCATCTCATAGCTCCGGGTTCATGGCAATCTTTGCTCTCCACTCCCACCTCCTCTGCAGCATCGGAGAGACCGGCTCACTCCCATCCTAACTTAGTGCAGAAGAAACAGCCGATACTACCGTGACACGGGCAAACTTCTGCGGAAGCGAGCATCCCAGCCATCCGGTAGCTTGCTCATTTGTGGCATGATCACGATTTCTACTTCAAACCCTCAACCAGAGCCTCCTCCTCCTCCCCTGCTGCTGCCCACATACAACTCAACTAGTAACGGGCTGTGGGCAGCCCTACTTCCTTCTACCTGAGGAAACACATAGTTGTAGAAAAGCAAACTGTAAGAAAGTGAGGAAAAGCAGAGGGATTTGGGGGTGATTCTGCCTGTGAGTCAGGGCTGGGTCATTTTCCCAAGCTTAAAGATGATGGTGTGCCACTTAGGATTTCCACAGGGCAGGAGCTGGGAGAGGAAGCGACCAGAACTGTGAGTACCCAAGAAACGCCTTCCCACAAGACCCACAGCAAAAAGCAATGGGATGATCTTGTCCTTCTTTAAAATAACTTGCAAGTCTGCTGGTTTGTGGCATTGCTGTTTAATGTAACTTGCAAGTCTGCTGGTTTGTGGCATTGCTGTTTAATGGTACGCAGCGTTATTATAGAAAAACAGCATAAACCGAACAGTTGTCATAAGGGAAAAAAAACCATCTCGGTTTGTTTGCTTTTTTCCTCCATCCCTGACTTCTCTATCTTGAGGGTCACACATGCTCCTATGTGCAATGCCTGGATGCAAGGCTTCACCAAGAATTCTCCTCTCTGACGATCGATGGCACCAGGCATTTCCCTGTCTCTTCTTCCAGGAGCAACGGCTGTTTATCATTCCTCATGCCCACTCCGCATGATAGACAACTACACAGAAAACAGAAAAAGGTGAAAGCAAGACTATTTAAAGCTGCAAATCAAGAATGCAAGGCTTAGGAAACCTCAGCTTTATGATTGCCTCTGCAACCTTCCTTCAGCCCCCTTTCTTGCCTGTGTACTGCGGCAGAGCTGTTAATCACATAATCACAGGCTATTTTTCTACAGGACCTTGGCCTCACCCAGCACAGCAGGATACACGGTGCTCACCTAGCGAGCAACTACTCACTATTTCGTCTTCTCCGCATTGTTCGAGGTGTGGCCCCAAGCCTTGTTTACTAGGTACCAGCCACGCTCTGCTCTGCAGACGGAATTAGTAATTAACTCACGGGCTTTTCTACAGTATGCATCATTAGAGTAACTGAATGTTTCACAAACACAAAGGAATGTATTTTCACAATGCCCTCATAAAGTAAGACACTGTATTATCCATATGTCATGGGCAGGGAACTGAGGCACAGAGAGATTAACATGAAAAGCTTCCACTAATTTTAACTGCCTAATTGAAACTCTTAGGTCCAAATTCTTCAGAGATTAGTTTTGTCTGCTGAGGATGTAGTGACAATTGTTGGGGTTTTTTTAAGGCTTAAAACTTGGCCAAGTTTGGGCTGATGATCTTGGAGACAGCAGAAGTGGTGCCTCTGACATATATACCATGCAAATTTTATGGGGTTGTTAAGGTGGGGGCTTGCTTTCTCCTTTCTTTGTACATTTTTTATACTTAACATAATTTAAATTCAATAGAGGTATAAAAGAGCTTTTTTCTAAATACACATTCTGAGGCAGGTAGCTGGGATGGAAAATTTTTGCCCAGAGAGTTTAAGTTCAGTAAAGTTGTGAACAAGCAAAAAGAGAGCCTTAAAATGGGGAAGCTGTTGGATGGCCTCAACAGCAGGTCATTGCCACGACATACGCTTTTCTTTCTCTTGGATGGTATTATCCAGCTGTTGAAGAAACCACACAGGCCAGATGTTATACTAACAGAATCAAGTCAAACATCAATGCAAACCGTAACTAAAGCTTTAATTCATATCCTGGTTCTGTTCAGATAAACAAGATTAATTTACTTTTAATCTTAATGCACAACAAAGTCTTGTTCCTCGATTCCAAATAGCAACTTTTGCTTAGAGCGTAAGCCCCACCTTTCCTCCTGTTCTCCCAGAAAGAGAAAGCAAGTTAAGCGTCAGGCACTGTAGGCAGCACTGCTCATAAGCTGGATATAGGACAGGCAGATGGACAGTACTCAGAGGTAGTGACTCTTACACTGGTATAAACCGATCCTTCCCCTGATTATTTACAGGGAGATTCACAAAATTCTGAAAAAAAAGGCCCATCTGAAAATTTCAGGCAGTGATTTATCTGTGTTAACACCAGGAAAGAAAGACAGACAGACAAAAAGCCAGACAGGGGTGGGGGGGAATAAATCAACCCCTCGCTGGTGCCAGCCTTCTTCAGAGCAATAAAGTATTTTTAGAGACACTTCTGTAGAAGCATCCAACCTTGCAACTGTCCACCAAGCGCGCGCAGGACTCGGGGGGGGAAACAGAGTGAGACGACGTGGGAGTTGGCAGGAGAATTGGTTCCTCCATCACCTTGTGAACATGCAAGAACAACCCTGGGATAACTCCCGATGATTCCTGTTTGCCACCCAAGCTGTATTCCTGGCGAATGATGTTATAAACTGTCCCTCCCCTAGACACAAACAGCACGCACACAGAGATAAACACAGACCCAGTTTCTCTGTCCTGCACTGAAAACTCTAGCCATATATCCCTGCTTTTCAGCTAGCGATGTCTCCTGACTGCACTAACATTGACTAATTTAGTATTTTTAATTACAGAGGGATTTACAGCACTGCACTACAGTGCTCTCTTTTATTATACCCACTGTTTCTACTGGATCTGAGTACACTCTACATACAAAGTTGCACATTAGACAAATTACACTGCACATTAAGCAAATCTCTCTCTAGAAACGGGATTAGATGAAGAGGCAAATCTTCCTCATTCCTAGTGTATAAATTAATATCTCCAAAATCAATATGAAATAAGAGCTCCACATCAATTCATGAAAAAAACAAAAAAATAGTTTAAACATTCTGCACAATGGATCAAATTTATGTAGGAGATGCATTCTTTTTCTCCTATTTTGCTTAATAAATAAAACAGCTGGTCCAAGGAATCAGGTCAATCAGTGTCTGGAAAAAGCCCCATTAAAGCTGCTATATAACCTAGTTTCTCAAGCTGTGTAAGGCATCCTAATATTGGAGAGGCAGAGTCCATGCAGACACAGCCCCGATGCCTCAGCTTCTGGCCCCTCAGGGTTATGGAGGACATTTATCACACAAGATAGCAGTAACTGAGGTATCTCGCAAACATTTAAGGAGCTAGGCTCTGAAGGAGCACAACAAAGACAACACGATGCATCCAGACCTATACGTTAAATACGGCTAGTGATCTTGGGCAGCTTAAGTTGAGGTCATCCAACAGGAGGAGATGGGAAAGGACCCAATTTTCACAAATGCTCAAATCCCCTCAAAGCGAGCCCACACCTATCTCTGCTGCCACGGCGGGTGACAGCATCTCTTCTCACAGTGTGGACCACTCCACGTCTGCGTGGTCCTGTCCCTCCCACGCCACGTGGGAGGGTGAATCCAGCAGTGCCCCAAGCCGTGGGCATGAGGCGCAGTCACAGAGCCTATTCCAGTGCAGGCAAAAACCCCTCGGCATCAGCCTTCCTCCTCCTGCACTGCACATGGCTGTCGTCACAACGCCCCGGCCCCGGTCACCTTGGAAAAATGTAGCCCTTCCTTTCTTCTACAGGTTTGAAAATGTTTCGCAAAGGGTATCACAATCCACATCCTATAGAGACAAAGATGGAGCCAAAAGAAAGTAAAGTGACTTGCTCAAGCTTTAAGGGCAAGGCAGCAGCAGAACTGGGAAATGAAACCTCCTGACCCATAACTGTAGGTTTTAGCTTCTTAAACAAGGATTCTCTTTCCTCATTAAAAAAACTAAAAATGGGAAGAGGGGGAGGAATATTCTGTAGATACAATGAACTTGGCCCTCAGAGGGCTAATGACCTGATATACTTTTTTTTTTTTCCTTCTCACCTCCATTTCCCCTGATAAAGTTTCTGTAACTTCAAGCACTATCCTCCTTTACTGGTCTACTTTAACCTAGCGTGTCAGCTCAACATCCTTTTCCCAGCTGTGTGAAGCCAGAGACCATCCTTCCCAGAGAGGAGATTACCTTCTCGCTTTCAGTCTCTCCGGATGTCCTCACAACGCCCTGGACTGAGACCACTCCACTTTCTAGATCGTGCTGAGGGACACCAAAGTCCTATCCACTGGTCTCAGCCTGCAGTACGTGGTAGCCTAAAAGGGTACCCTGGAGGTAAAACCTGGTTGTTCTCTATTAATTTTTCATTTCAAGAATGGCTCCAGGGAAAGGAGGGAGATATAGGTCAGAGACTTTGGGGGCTGATTAGTAACTCTGTACATCTTCCTTTCTTTTTTTTTTCCCTCTCTTTTTTTTTTCCTTCCAAATTCAGAAGCAGAGGGCTTTCCCTCTGTATTTCTCATTTACTCCTTGAACATCATCGGCATTAGTCAGCAAACTCCTGCTATTTCCTCCGCGAGCCCCCGACACTTGCAGAGTGACTAACCCTTCTCTCCGCACACTTTGGCTCCAACAGTTGCATCTGTTTTTTTTCCCCCAAGAAAAATGGGTCTCCGCGTTGCACACGTGCAGTACTCCCCTGTGGTCACTGCCACATGTGCTCCTGCTGCCGCGTGGCTGCAAACACCATCATTTTTAAGGCACAGAGCTGAAGAGCCAGGAGGGGATGGCAGGAGGACCTGCATTCAGGTCACTTCTTAACTCACCATCACAGTAGCAGTGCCCCTCAAACTGGGAAGTGGTTAGCTGCTGCCCCAAGCACCAACACGTAGAGAAGCCTGAAGCAACCTGGCTTCGGTTCGCGGCCCTGCCAGTAACCTGGTCTGTCGGGTCACATACAGGCCTCCAGGTGCCTGTATTAGCCTTTCCTTCCTGGGACCAAGAGTCCCTGCCCTTGTCGAGGCACCTGGTGCCTGACACGGCAGGCGGAAGGTCTCAGCTGGGCTTCTGAGGCACGATGCAGGGCGAGTAAAAACACAGCTCCTCGTGACTCAAGGCCGCCTCATCAGAGCACGACAGAAGGCTCCTCCTGGCCAGGTGGGCTTGCACAAGATGTCCACCCACAGCCATGCTCACAGGGGACCTCTCACGCAACTCACGCTCATGTAGGCATGCCCACAGACCTGCCCACACTTTACTCTTGGCACCGCGCTCGAGCAGACAGCAAAGTTGTTGCATTCACCTTTCCAAAGCGATGCCAAGAGCGCACAGACCACTCTCCCCTACGTCCAACATGCAAAGAGGACGCCTTTTCCCTGTAGCAAGGCCATGCCCTCAGGCTACGGTAGGTGCTAACTCCTGCCACCCTGAAGGGGAATGACCCACATCCAGAGCAGAGCACGTCAGTAAGGATCAGCGGGAAGGCTTGCCAACTTGGTTCTGGAGACGTCCGTTCCCCATTTGACCTTGCTGCCCCCACCCCAGCACCAGCCCCGCTCCCCCCGCTGTTACCTCCGTCCCCATTGTAGGAGAGCCTTCTGCATCGCTGTGTAGGGAGGCATGAAAATAAACCACCGGCTCCAGTGCCACACTCCCTCCTGGCAGATCTGTTTCTCTCTTCTTAACTGTTTCCAAGTGCCTGGCTGTTTTATAATCCCCACTGAGCATTCCCTTAACTCCTTCCTCACTGAGCCCTTCCACCCTCCCTCACCCACTCTCTCTTGAAAGGCAGAAAAAGCCAAGGCGAGGTAGGGGGTACAGAAAGCGAAGGAGGGGGCCTGAATCAAAGAAGGAACAACTGAATCAAATTGCATGTATAACAGAACCAGCAAATTAGTCATTTCCCCAGCCTTCTCTTACGCAGACAACTGACTCTTCTATTAAGCTACTTCTTTTTTTCCCCGTGGACATTTGTGTACCTTAGGAGCTTACTTCTTTGCTAATCTCCTCCTGCTTTTTCATACGATGACATCATACGCTTCTGCTGGTAGCACAATTTTAAATCACACAGCAGCTTGCCCTTTGAGGTCTGAACTGAAATCGCTTTCTTAGATCACAAGTAAATATGAGTTGATGGCTTCACGCCCAGTGTCACCACCACCCCATTTATGCATATTGCAAAATCCGAGAAGAATCGAGCACAGGTATCGCTCCTCGGTGGAAAGGACCTTGGCAGTCACCGTGAGGGCTGTGAGAATGCTGCGTGGAGGAGCTCGGACAGAAGGACACGGCCTCCCCAGTTCTGAGATGTGGAACTTCGCAATTGCCCTGAAGTGAATCGGCGAGAGCCGCACACGCTATCGGTGCTAAAGGCTGTGCATTGCACACGTGTGTGCGTGCGTGTAAGCCAGTGCAGGTGGTGGGGAAGAGGGAGATACACGGCCTGAGACATTTTAAGCGACCCCCAGGTCAGGGCCACGCTGGGATAACCACGACGTACTGCAGGTCGCTGTGTGCTGAGAGCTGGCAGCACGGTGCGGGGCAGGACAAGTACAGCGACCCAGCAGCTTTGGATTTCATAACCGTGATTACGTGCAAAGCAACGTCACAGAACACTCCGGTGTGTACACTGCTCCTGTGAGAGGATGAATAAAGAACATGAGGGGGAAAAGCAACGGCTTTCACGCGTCCGCTCTCAGGTGGGAACGAGACACCTGCAGCTGGCTGCTGCTCTTTCCTCAAAGCCTACGGCTGCTTCTTCCAGCGTCTTGAGGTTACCCCTGACAGCTTACACTCAAAAGTTTGCCAAGGTATCTTTTTCCCTGACAAAATGAGCTGTCCTGTCGCACAAGGCTGGGCTGCGGGGCTTTTAAAAACGGTTCTGCTGATGTTCAAAGGGAGCAGCTTGCTGTGCAGAGGAGTGGTAGAGTTAATAGCAGTAGGATCAGCACAAGCTCCTACCCTGCCATCTGCCTTCAGCTCAGCCAGGCCTTCTGCTGAACAGCCAACGTGGGCTGGGGCCACTGGAGTGAGCAGCAACTCAATGACATGAAAGACTGCCTGGGTTAGTTGATTAAGAATAAGATTAAGAGCGCAGGAATCCTGTATAGTGCTGGTACTGATTCAGTCCGGGAATTTCATGGGGATATTTAAGCCCAGTTTTCGGAAGAAGTCTTTTATTTCGCGCAGGTGGATGTTCGCGTGCCTGCTGAAACCAGCCCCATGAACTGACGATCCCAGAAACAGAGGTCATCTCTGAAACTGCTACGCTTTCTTGTTTGGTCGCCCCCGCTGGAAAGTAGGGATAAATAATACTTAACTACCTCACTCCCCTGTAATGTTTAACTCCTTCACACTTAGAAAGCTCCGCAGGAAACACAGGAAAGCCCACTGGAATGGACAGGGATGCCCCTCACAACCACAGGTCCCAGATCCCCCTTGTTTGCCCTGTGGACTTCTCCTTTTAAGCGCTGGCCACTGCCAGCAGACCCCGGCAGAGACTGCTCAGCTCTACTCCTGCACATCCAGATTGACAGCTGCCTCAAGAGCTTTCCCTCTTCTTTTTTTTTTTTTTCTTTAATAATATAAGAGTCACTTAAGGCTTGCAGATGACCTCAAAGTAACAAACTGCTGACCCGCCACCGAACTCTGAGCTTGCCAGTGCAACCATGAAGAGCAGGCCTTGGTCCCCTTGAGGGATGGTGAGGGCAAAACAGCTTTGTAGACCCCTAACAAAATGCTGAGGTCCCCTCTGACGTCATATCATTCTGCGGTGATATCCTACAGCAATTTAAAGGACCGCTGTGGCTGGTCTCCAAACCCAGGAGAAGACAGGCGGAGGCAGCAGCGGAAGGGTGCTGGTCTGGAAGGGGGACGGGGGAGCTGGGATGAGCGAGGGCACAACCTGCCTGCTCTGAAAGCGAACGGAACGGAGAGGCCCCTCCTGCCACAGATGGAGGAAGGGAAAAAGACAGAGGAGCGAAAAGCCTGGACTTAATCATGAAAAACAATAGCTCATCATTTATTTTCATATCCCCTCGCTAATGCTGGAATAATGCTAACAGTGGAATTCTTATGGCATGCATGTCATGCCTGCAAATACCAAGTGAATTACTTCTCAGCTAGGCTATGGGCTATGGCACCGAGCAGCACATTCGTTACAAGCGATTGGATGATGAACAACAGTTCCCAAATTCCTCCTTCACAATGCTACTTGCATTAGTTGTAATTTAATGAGAGAGAGAGAGAGAGAGAGAAAGTTTTGGCTCAAACCACTGAAATAATACTGCCTGCCGCTGCTTCCCACTGGGTCTTGTATTAACTCACACCACCACCACCTCCACCTCCTCCTCCTCCACCTCCTCCCTTTTCACACCTATCCTCAGGTGCTAAAAGTGGTGTCATGAAACCCATCAGCATGGCAAGAGAGCATGGCAGGAAGCCCCCAAGCACATGCATTCCTTCTGGCTGAAAGGCAGGAGAGGACACAAACCTCTCCCTCTCCTCTGCCGACAGCAACAGGAGGGCTGGGGCGGGGGGATCCTCCAACAGCCAGTCGCCGCGTGGACAAGCCTCCAACTCTTCTTTGGTTTCTTCCTCCTAGACAGCCACTGCAGGCGAAAGACACTGAATTGGCAGCTCTGGAAACAGAGCACCAAGCGCACACCGCACGACCCGTGTCAGTGCAGAGCTCCCACCACACACCCTCGCCAGCATGTTCCTCCTGCCTCCCTGACGGAGCCACAGCGGGGTAGCCCAGCCCTGTCCCTGCCCCGCAGGCTGGCTTAGCTCGTTTGTCACTCTTTGTAACGATTTTGAGACCTGGTTAGCAGGCAGTAAATGCAAACAAAAACTTTGCTACGGGTAAGGCCTTCAGTGGTATAAATGTGCCGTCACCGCTGACCCCCAGCAAACCTGGGAATCACCGCCACGGCTGCCTCTTCATGAGCTCTCAGGTAGGTCTGTACCTCCCACGTCTTCAGGGCAGAAACCAAGTCCCTCTTCTCTGCTCCACAGACCCTGCCACAAAAGGGACGGACTCTTCAGAGAGGCAGGGGCATCTTGCAGGTGCCTGCCCTGGAAGGAGCCAAACTGGCCAGCATCGCCTCCCACTTCTGCAGCAACCTTGCCACAGAACCCATCCCCCTTCATATGACAGGACATTTATCCACCAGATGACCCTACACGTAAGGTTCATGCCTGAAACATAACCCAGTGTGTGGGGTCTCATATGCTGGGCCAGAAGAAAGCTGAGAGGCCTGATCTGAGCAGCAGACCTACAAGTAAGAGGCTGCAAATATCATTACTGCTCTCCTGGTGTATCCAGTCTCTTTAGTGTTCCCCACTGACAACGCGTAAACGACAAACATCCACGGATTCCTACCCAGTGGAGCATCCAAAATCTTCCTTATGCCCTCTGTGCCAAATGTAATTTAAAAGCCCCCCACCCCCAGCCACATTTTGTGGTGTCTTGAAAAAACGAATTCAAATTAAATTTACGTGTTTCTGAAACAAAGGTATAGGCAGGGGAAGGCAAAATGCCCTGAGGATCAGAACCCAATGTATTTGTGCAAATGAGACCTAGGATTTACAGTTACCTTCCAGCCTCCAGCATGTGCTACGGTCTTAGCCTTGGCTTAAAAACCATCTGTTTTCTTGTAAAGGTTGACAAACACCAGTGATTCTTTCTCCAGCGTACTGGCCGAAGTCCCACGGACCTGACTGGGGGAGGAAGGTGGGCAGGACGCCACAGGATGCTCCCAGGGACATCCACAGACACAGGTCTGTATGGACACATAAGTGCACGTGTGTGCTTCCCAGCAATACAGCAGGCACGATGCTGGGGGTCATCTTCAGGACCTATCCGAATCCCCCTTCCAAGCCTAGGCATAGCATGGCACACTCTGACTTTCCCAAAACTACAGCTGCATTTTATGCAGTGATGGGGCTCTGAAATAAATGAAAGCATCCAATGCTGAAGTGCCCCTAAGTGAATGCAACAATTGTTACAAGAAACAAGGATCACAGTCGCAAAGAGAAGGAAGAACTGGTGAGGCTCAGCCTGCTGTGACTACCTGTGTGCTGGGCAGCTCACCCACTCCCACAGCACACGCAGCCCCGCACCCCCCCGACGGGCACCAGATAAAAGGGGTCCCTGTGCAGAAAGGAAGCATGGGGAGGAGGGGTCGCAGGCAGGAGAGGGAAATGGGGGGCTCTCCCCACAGAGGCCCACCGCAATGGCTACGTGGCCTTTAGGAGCCCGGCACAGGGGTGGTGGTATCTGCCACCAGCCGCAAGCTGAGCCCGCTGCCTGCAAAGAGAAGCAGGGACCAGGCTGGGGAGGTGGAGAGCGGTTATCGGGGCAGCACTACAGGGATGAATGTACGTAACCAGACGTATGGGGACCAGCTGGGCTGCAGGCAGAACGGGCCCATTACTGCAACAACTTCTTTGGGCATCCAGTGAAAACCACAGAGGTCAGAACCGCCAGCCATGATTAATCACATTTACAGTTTAAAACCTGACCAAATCCAACACTTCTGTCAGGACCAAGAAGTTCAGCTGGAGGTTCCTGGCCCTGCTGGGAAGGCAGAGGCTGTGCTGCCCCTCGGTTCCCCTGCTGGCAGGCTGTCACGGCTCAGGAAGGGTGAAACTCAGGCGCAGCACTCGGTGCCGCACTTCAGTTCCCCTTAAGCCTTCAAATTAGGGCTTACACGGGGCTTAAGTGCAGCCCGGCCCAACACAGGGTTGGATTTCACAGTTCTCGTGTGCTGCTGGGTTGCCACCTCCAACCAAAAAGGGGACGAGCGCCCTGCGGGCTGGCTCGCAGGCAGCCCATCCTCCCGGCCACCCTGAGCAGGGGATGGGGAGCGCCGGCCCCCCGCAGCCCTCCCCACGTCCCCGACAGGCAAGGCGGGAGGGCTGAGATCACAGGGAGAGGCTCCCACTTCCCTCACCTTGTTTAGCCAAATAATTGCCAATATTTGCCTTTTCAGCAAGCGTTTCAGGGTAACCACAAAGTGTTTTACCCATGCGACTATGCCCGCGCTTTTCCTCCCCCACACACCTGCTGCCCCCCCAAGGCTCACCCCAAGCCCCAGGGGCGACCACAGAGCCCCCGCGCTTGCCGGCCCACGGCTTGGGACGTCTGACATGCAGCATTCAGCTCTCACGGGAAGTCGGCATGTTCTCGATACGTGGCGCACTACGTCCTTGGCCATGAACACCTCAGGTGGGCTGGTCATCTTCAAGCAAGCATGACCGTACGCGACAGGGCTGTGCTGGGGAGGGGGCGGCAGAGGGGAAGAGGCTGGCGGGGACAGGGGAAAGGATACAAAATACACAAGCAGAGTAAAAGCCCCATCCCCTCCGCAAGCCCTACAATGACAGAGGGTGAGATGGACAGGAGTAGCAACCACAATGAAATCCAAACGAAAAACTACAACCTGCAACTTGCTCCAGTGATGTCAAAATGACACAAGCACATTTCCCAGCTCACCCCCAGTGCTGCCACAAGCACCTGTTTTATTGCGCCTGGTATTAAAAGCATCAGCCATCCCCACCTGAAAGCCTGCCCTACCCCGCCATTCGCTCACATCCAATCTTCTTCCCTCGCACGTTATTTTCTACAGGCAGAGGCTTTTTGGCAGGAGACTCGGCATCTGTTTGCGACAGGGCATGGCAAGGGAAAGCCGACGTCTCCTTGTAAAGCATCCTCTTCCTGAAACCCCTTCAACCCTTCCTGGCTGAGAGGAAATGCAGGGATTGATAATGACTCAAGTGCTCCTCTGGGAAACAGCAATGATTTCGGAGGAACACGAAATAACTTTAAAGCCAAGCCCAGTCCTAAAGAGGGGAACTCCACAGTCTGTAGCTCGAGTTTGCAGTTGAGCAAGAACAAAACCAGGGCTCAGGCGCCTACAAGGAGGGATGCTGAAAAAGATACAGCTACTTTTCTGAGGTGGTCCCACCTACACTAGATACGTTGTGAGTGATATGGCAAACACATCTAAATGGATACAGACTCCCCAGGGGATACTGCATTTGCAAACAGACGCCAGCTACATCACAGGACCAGGTCAAGACTGAAATAACTGAGGATACAGGAGGACAGACCTGAGACACATTAGCAGAGCTGCAGCGACACCCAAGAACTGGTCCAGTAGGGCCACCAAAACCTGGCACTGGGAGAGATGTGTAAAAGATGCCAGCCATGCAGCTGTTCTGGGTCAGGATGGAGATGAGCTGGTGGATGTGGATTACAGATCACTCCCAGTCAAAATGTCTTGGATGATATTTTTCTCAAGCTTGGATTTCTAGTAACCCTTTTGTTCAGCCTGAAAAGAGTCACATATTGCTTCAAAAAAATCTCTCCCTGCCTTTTACAGGCAGAGTGGCAGTGTCCCCTCCTGAACACACTGTGATTTACAGCCTTCCACACTCACACTGGCGACACAACCCCTTACGCAGAGACTGCAGACAGCACTCCTGCCAACACATACACTGTCACAGCATCGCTCCACATAAACAGCCTGCATTCACCTTGTTTATATTTCCTCCTGTACAGGCTGCGACAGCTCACAAACACACGGAAGGCCTAATTTATTTTTATAATAAATCTCCCTTCTTCATTCCCCGCAGTGGAAAGAAGCCTGGGTACAAATGCAATTTGCTGAGAGAACGGCCTAACAGCTCTAAGGAGAATCAGGCCCACGTTGCCTTCTGTAGACAAAGGCGATGCAGCCACACGCAAACACATGCGTGCGCTCCTACACATGCCTGCAAACACAGAAAGAGCCCCACATATACATATATATACCCTTCCACCTGCATTCTCACACACACAGCTCTATAACAGCATCTACCCCCCCTTCTGACTCGCACGTGCTTTCAGGCAGCATAGGCGTTTGGAAGCTGCACTTTGATTACCCAGGTGCTCACAGCCTCAGAGAAGCCATGAGAAAACGACACTGCAAGAGAAGTACTGTCACCATCAATGGGATATGCTCGTCTGGGTTTCACATGTCCTTGTCAGGTGGTGAAGCTATTTTAAATGGGGTTTGCAACGTGTTTCTTATCCCCACTTGCTAAATACATACATACTCTGATGTTGAGAGAATGCAGAGGGGGAGTTTGATGGGAAGGCAGGTTTCTGGTGGTGCCAGTGACAGTGCTAGAAGAGATGAAGGAATTTGTAATTGTACTCATGACTAAATGTGATCCCCAGTTGCTTTGTAGGCACATGCCTTGAGGGAGTTATGAGGTCTTGGGTTTCTCCGTGGTGTCCACAAACTGGCTGTAGCCAAGAGTTGTCCTTTTGTTTTAATCTGGCTTCAGATAAAAGGTTGTGATCTCTGATCCTCTGCAAAGGACCTCGTTCCAGCTTCCCTTGCCCCCATCACCCCGAGGCCTGACTGCGGAAGCACATTCCCTGCAGGACAACGCCGTCAGCCTGCTCAGAAACTGGGGCTAGCGTGCCGTGCTGGCGCTGCGCAGGGGAAGCACACCCAACCAGTCCTCTGTGGTCTCTACTGGCTCCCAATAAGCTCCCGTGAAGGTGACCTAACTAATAATTCCTGTTGAGGTGTTCTGTGCTCACATATCTTCTGAGTAAGTTTAACCCCTGACGGCATTGCCGAGTTTGAGCGACTTGTGCAATTCCTCCTACTTGCCGACTTCTCTCCATCGTAGTGGCACTAAGTTGGACCAAACAGCTCTTCACTCAACATGGCCACCAAGCCCACCAGCAACCCACCCAGATGCCAGAAAGCTTCTGTGCACTGATGCCTTGGGAGCTAGAGGCTGAGCATCACCTACTCCCAGCGTGGCTCCACTGCTGACCCAGGGCTTGTGCTGTGGCACGTCACGGAATTGCCGTGACGGAAAGAGCCCTGTCACGTACTCCTCTGCCCCATTGCATCGCTAAAGCTAGCTGACATGTTATGGATTACTGCTCCACTCAGACCCCTCCCCTGCGCTCCTCCCTGGGGCACTAGAGTGCCTAAGTGTGGGATCAAAAGGGTTTGTCAACATTAGGGTGCTCAAGAGCATCACCAGAGATTTGCCATGTTAGAGATGACCCTTCTGCAGGTATTTTAAAGACTAGCAATGGCCATTTAACTCCCCAGAAATTTTGCCAAGAGAGGAAGATTAAAGATTGCACACACACACACAGAGTCATGAGGATATCTAAGAGGGTTTTCTTGGAAATTTTTCTCCAGCTTCTGAAGTCAGTCATCTAAATAGGAAAGTAGCAATGACGGCCAGAAATTACCGCTATTTAGAAGCAAAACAGAGACCTGCTGAAAATCCTTGCCAAACTATTTGGAATTTGTCAACACTAAATGCTGTCTAGGAGAAAATAAAACCTCATGCATTTTAGCTGGACGTTCTTCACCTCCAGCCTCATGCTTTAAGCAAACAGATAGCCTTCCTACCAATGCAAGCATGGAGCAACACAGATACTCATCCTTCTGCAATCCTGCTGCTGTCAGCTCCTGTCGGAGTGACAGCCTGAAGCCATGGAAGAACCATGCAGACGTCACAAACCAGGCTCCCAACCCACTACTGGCACAGCTCTTCCAGAAACACCACCGTGAAAAGCTAACACTGGCGTGAGGCTCAGACCACCTCCACCACGACCACTCTCTGGGCAGGCTGGAGCATTGTCTAGAGATCATATTTCTGCTGAGATCCTTCTTCGGGTTACTTCTCCCTCTTCTCCCCACGCCAGCTCTGGCTGATTTGAGCACCTGTCGCATCCTTTCTCAAACACAGGTTGTGAGCTCTCTGGGGCAATGCCGTGCCACGTTTGTCCACCTTTTGGAAAATCTGCAGCACAGAGATCCTTGACTTGGGATCCCAGCTGCTAGTGGCCACAAATCATTTGTAATTAAAATAAAAGTGAAGCTGCACCAGGGGACTGTTGTGCCTCCAAGTTTTTTCCAGACTAGATTACTCTCAGGAGACACAGGAGAGCTACTACTCAGATAAAAAAATAAATCTCAGCCTACACATGGTTTACACAGAGACCATCAAAACTATGCATCTGTATTGTTCTGACCTCCAGATCTTTTTTTTCCTTCGCTTTTTCCTAACCTTTAAAAGGCATGTAAGATAAACAGAGGAGAAACCAGGCAGACAACATCCTCGGAAGAGATGCAGGAATATAATCAAGCCCTCAGACACACACACACAAACACCATAATTTATCTCTTCCTCCTCCTGTTTGATATTATCCTCTGTTCTAGTATCATAATCTGTTGCTATGGAAACAGCTATGATGTCACTACGAGGGGTTTATGGATGCCTTGAACAGGAAGGAAAGGTACATGATGATGGGAGAGAAAAAAAACCACCTACAAACAGCTGCTGAGCAGGAGACGTTCCAGGAACGGCAAGTGTTAACAGGGAAAAGATAAATACATCGACGGTGCTGGCGCTGCTGCAGACAAGAGCAGAATATAAACCGTGTTTTAAAAATAAAGAACGCTTACAAATTTTGCCTACAAGTAAAAATATTCTGGGAAAGCTAAAGGAGCTTCCTGAAAAACTAAACTTTCTCTGAAATGTTCTGCAAGTTTTCTGGGACTGGATATTTTCTGAGCCTTGCTGCTAGAGTCCAAGTCTCCATCAACCCATTCCATCGTCTGCTGTAACATTCCCTCCAGAAATGATAGCGTAACACCCCACCAATGCAGCTAATAGTTAGGGAGCTTGCTGGCTACCCGCCACCCCGTGTGCCTTTACGATCTGTAACTAGAAAAAAAAAGTCGTGTCTTCAAGCAAAAATAAACAGAGACGCACTGAACCCACTGGATCGCATCCAGTAGCAAATAAACGCCCTGACCCCAAACTATAAGCAAAAAAAAGAGCTTTTCTTGCTCTCTTCACCCAAGAGAAAAACCATAATCTTATAGACTCACTGCCAAACGCACTGACATACCTGACCTGCTACTAGAGAGAATAGTACGTCGAGCCTCAAATGCTCAGAACACACCCAGCCTTTGGGCCACGCACATCTGTGTGCGGCACGATGCACGTGCGGTTCTCACCCATGAGCTCAGTTGCTGATGACTGTGCCTCCGCGCTCGTACCTGTTTCGGTCGCCTGGACTGATGGTGAGAGTAGGGCAGGCACGGGGACAGAGGGTGGAACAGCCACACGTGCCCTTAAAGACATCATGTGCAGGCTGCGGGAAAACTCAGCATGTGGGGCCTGCCGGGGAGGAGGAGGGAGGATGGCAGATCGAATTCGTCCTGCGTAGCCACCTTCGTTGTGGAAAGGGCAATGGCGGCAAGGGAGGAAACCACAAGGATCTCAGATCAATGAAAAGTGCTGGTGTTTTGGCTAATCTCTGTCCCATCAGAATTTCCCGAGCGTGGAGAGCAGGATCAGAGATCTTAGGGGAATGCTATAGCATCAGTTTTGCCTCCGGTCTCAGCTCCAGCCAAGGAATCCCCAGGCAGACTTTCCATCCCACCTATGAACATTAGAATACAGGTGGTAACCCCTGTCCTCGCCCACCTTCCTTTCCAAAGATGTTAGAGACAACTGCAGGGAAAAAACCTGAGAGAGACTGAAGTCAGTAAGGGCAGCTGCAAAAACAGTCCAAGCCAGGATCTTCCGCAATTCACCCAACTTTCTGTTCCTGCCAGCCTTGTCTGCAACAGCCTCAGCCCCTGCACTTCTCAGGGGGTACCTCCCTCTCTCCTGTTACAGTCACTTGCCCTCATCTTGCTTCCCCACCTGCCTCTCTCGACCTCTTCCCTCTTGCTCCTGACCTATTTCCTTACACCTTCTCTCCCTTCAGCCCACCCTTCCCTTCCCCACACGAACCCTTGTCACAAATGTTTAGGAAAACCCACACATTGTGATTTCCTCTCCCCGAAGAGCCCAGCCGGTTTGTATTATCCACCTTCCCGTGTCTGCGTCTATATAGAACGCAAATCCTTTGGGGTGGGAACTGTCTACCCTGTCATGGCAATGTCATGCCTAGTGCTGTGCGGTCCTGCTTTTGCTTGGCACTGGTGCTACTACAGCAAATACAGCTGTTCTTAGGAATACTTCAAAAGCACCAAAGAAGAGTAAAAGAATAGGAGGTGTGAAAACAACGCCAAGTGTTTTGTGGCGTTTTTTTTTCAATTTCTTTTATATTTTGAGGGTAAGGTTCTGTTCCTATTTTTTATGAAGTAATTTCTTCTGTGCTTTCTATTTGGGACTGTGGAGTGGAAAACAAAGCTGGTCTTGGTGAAGAAACAGAGATTGTCCTTTTTCTAAATTGGCAGGTGACACCAAGCAGGAAGGGACTGCAAAGTCAGAGGAATGAGATTAGAATTCAAAACAATCCCGACAAATTGAAAGGTACAGGATGAAATTCAAACAGGACAAACAATACAAAAATTGTATGCTTAGTTGGAAGGGCTAGCTCCACACATACAGGATAGAAAATGGCTCACGAGGCATCAGACCTCTTGGACAGCATCTGGGAGCCACGGCGCATCACAAGCTACACACAGATGAACCATGTTGAACGATGTTGCCGTGCAAAAGCTAAACCAAACAGGAGCGCTGCCTGTGCTCTACTTGGCCAGCACAGGACCCCGGGTACAGAACTGTGCCCTAGCACAGTGCCATTCAAGAGACAGGTGGACTAGCTGAGGGGAGCACAGAGAAGCAGGAGGATGGTCAGAGCTGCAGAAAACAAGACACGGGAGAAAGAGCTGAAGGACGTGTTTGAGGCAGGATTTAGCCTAAGGAACACAAAGCCAAGGAGAGACATGACAAAGAGGAAGGAATAGTTTTTCCACACCCACTGTCGATAGGACAAGGAATCACAGCAAGCAAAGCAGAGCAGAGTTACAGAGGAGGTAAAGTCTTTTCAATGACAAAGCTAGCGACGGGCAGTGAGAACAGCCTGGGCAGGCTGTGGACCCTCCGTACATGTGGAATATGCTGGACAAGCACGTTAGGGAACATGCTGGACAAGCATGTGTTTGGTATAGTACATCCTGCTTTGAAAGAACTTTTTGAAGTCCTTCCTATGCCCACTTCCTATGATTTCAATGATTTTGGTAAGAGATAAGTTTCTTCGGCATTTCAGCATAGCCCACAGACCGAGATAAACCTGTCAGCGTTTAGAACCGCAGGAGACGTTAGCCTGCAGGGTACTGCTGTGTAACACTGTTGTTCCAGGTCTTGCTAATGCCTTTAAGGATTAAAGGTTATAATGAACAGGGAAGACAGCTGCCCTTCTGAGTTTCCTAAGTATCTCTGGCAAATACCACTGCCTTGCGGGGTGACCTTTCCCGCTTTTCAGGGTAGGAGCTGTAAGCGATTGCTCTCACTTCATCCCTTCAGAGGCAGATGTCAGCACAGGCCCTGGAAGGTGAGCAGGACAGAGAACGAGGCATGAATAAAGAGTGAGCTTCAGCTTCTCCAAGCAAATGGCCCATTCAGCAGGAACTGCTGAAGGAAACCGAGGGAGCAAACTATGCCATCCTTCACCCAGCATAAAACCCTTGCTCCAGAACGCAACACGAATGGGCTAAGGCTCACCACACGGAGACAGTGCTTCCCTCCCGCGTAGATCCCTGGGTTTCAGTGGCACTGTTGCTGATCTACACTATGATCCCCAATACCAGAATCGAGCCCAGGAGCAGCTCGAGGGGCTTGCACCTCAAGAACAGTTGCCGCTCACTGGCTATTTTGTACATCCCCTGTGAATAAGTGAAAGACTTCGTTCTTTGGCACCATTCTGTCGGTGGCTTGATTAGACAGCCACTCTTTATACAGCACCTTGAACATATAAAGCACTGTATAAACACACACCATTACAGATTATTATTACCTCCATTAAATAAATAAATTCTAATGGCACAGCTTTTTAGTTCTTTTAGCCCTGACTCTGGACTCTCCAAGGTATTTTGCAATGTGGCAATGCTCTTGCCAGCCTACGGAGACGGGAGCTGCTCCTCCACTCACCTGCGTGGGGAAGTCTTAGAAGAATGACTTCTACCATAGAAATTATCCAACTCAGAAGGCTATCTGAATTCAAGAGTGGTCCCAAAATACATGCACTTGTGCCTTCCAGAGGAAGGATCTCAGTTCCAGATGTGGCCAAATGAAGGAGGATTCAGGGGCGCTGCCTGTGTCTCTGTGCTGTAAACAGGTGGAAGCGGTAACAGGCCTTCACTCTTCCCCCACGACAAACAGACAAATTGCTAAATGCCCTATCTGGAGTGAAATTATCACCTGGGTTTATTTTCAAAACAAAAGCTGAACTCTGTACTGCTAGGGGGAATAGTTTCAAAAGAGAAGGCCTCCTGTTAAACACCTAAGTCCACGGTAGGGTGTGTAAATAGCTGAAGAAACAACCTTTTCCCTAAATAGCGTTTAATTCTCACTTCTTGTTATCCACTAGTTAACCTTCCAAAAGCAAGAAAAAGCCCTATAAATAATATTTCACATTCAGAGGGCAGAGATTTCCTAGTAAGGGTGAGGGAACAACCTCATTTTTATAAATGGACTGATTAAGCTATAGAGGCCATGAGTCAGAAAGGTACTTCGCCGTGTGGCCAGCTTTAAAGACATAAACAATTCTAATGAAGTCAGCAGCACCGCCTGTGAGCTTAAATTTAGGCACAGACCTTAAAATATCTTCTTAAATTGGGATCAGAGAGGAAAAGGGTGGAACTTTCAAAAACATCCAGTCTCAGCCTACCCGACCTCTACAGATACAGGGACGGGGACACCAGGATAGCTGTCAGCCCACCACTGAATGCCTTTGCAAACTCCCCTCCTCGGGAGTCTTGCCCAAAGGTACATGCTATCCCAGTTGCCTGAACGCCTGCACCTAAGAGGTCTAATCTGCCTCATACTGGTGTCTCAGCCCAGTCCGAGCAGAAGGTGGCTGAACTTGCCCTTGACCTTGCCATCCGGCAGGACTGCTCTAACACCATCACCTGGGACCCACGTGGCGAGGTCCACAATCAGGACAGGGATTTACCTCCACGCCCAGGTCACCAATCCTTCCATGGTTTGACTTCCTAGAACTTTTCTCCCGACTGAATATTCACATACTTTTACACGCATTGCTGCATTGTGGCCACAACTGGGCTTATTCGTTTAGCCACCCAAGTACATTATCTGCCTCTGAATAAATGGTCTGACTTCCAGGGGTTGACAGGAGTTCAAAACTGTCACAGGCATCAAGGAGGGCTCTGGGCTGTCCCCCATCGGTAGAAGACCTACACCAATGACAGTGTGTAGCCAGCTCTTACCCAGTCTGGATGAAACCACATCAAGCGGTTTCAGAGAAAGTGGGAGGTAAATAGCAGCCACTGGGTAAATGGGGAAACCGAGGCACGAGAAAATGAAAATGACTTCATTTTCCAGGCCAGGTGAGGTGCCCAGCCGAAGCCAAGAGGGTTTTCCCCACCTGTTACAGCCATGCAGAGGAACGCGCTGCACGGAGTCCGAGGGCCAACGACTGTGGCGAGTAACTGTGATTGCCTCTTTGTCCAAGTGCGTCGTTTGTCTGCTTGCCCCGGCCCCTGTTCCGACAGCACTCTTTCCGCTTCCGAAAATAAAACAACATTTTTCCCCCATTACATCTCAAACCCATTTAATCGCTAGATGCGGCAGCATGATAAGAACAATAATTATAACTGGAGGGGGCTTCCTGTTATCCTGGCTATAGCCATATCCTGAGCTAATAAAAACTTAACGCTTTTGGTCCCAGCATTGACTTAGCTTAAGTTCAGGTTATTAATTCATAAACAGGAAGCATCTCCGAGTTATCATCTGCCTGCACAAACTTTGGGGTAAAGACCTTTACTCCGCCTCACTGGTGCCGCCTCCCCGATGAGCGAGTTTTGTGCGCTTTAACGAGACTTGAGGATGCATTCAAAGCCCAGCAGGGCTGGCCTGTTCCTGCCGTTAAACGGGATCTGATCCGTGACGTGTCCGGCGTCAGAGTTTCAGGCTTCCCAGCCCCTCGTGTGACAAGGACGGTGTGCAGGCAGGTCCCTGCCTGCGCCGAGCTCCAGCAGCAGCACCGGTGGTGAGGTGCAATTTACAAATATTACCCAGATTAATTCCATAAGCCACCCACATAGAAAACTACCGACGCGGCTGCTAAAAATACACCGTGAGTTGCAACAAAGTTGTCAGGAATAAGTAAGAAGCAAAGCAAAGAGGAACAAAACCAAAACAGAGGTAATCATTGTTTAGAAAATAAAGGTTAAGGCATATAAACACCTCTTTTTACCCAATTCTGAAGGATGCCAGGTACGGGGCACCCAGGAAATGGCTGAAGACACCCACCCAGGGCAGAAATCTACCCACAGCCCAGGCACCGGTGATGTCTAGCAGTAAGCCCTCTTAAAATGGGGTCTCCCCTGGTCCACAGAGCCTGGCTCTGTTCTCTGCACAGGAAGAAATGTCACACGACAAGCGCACCGATAATGATTTTGCACAGCAAGGGCAACATTGCCTAGAGGAGAGTCCAAAGAACCAGATTCTCGCCTGCCTCAAGCCATTCACCTCTTCTGAAGCCGATACAGCCGCCCCTGAGGAAGCCGCATCTCCGGTGCTCAGCGGGACGGCAGACGTTAGTTTGCCCCAACTCCAGAGCAGAGGCTGTGCGGGATTACACCTGATGAGGCCCGTTTTGAAGCCCAACACATTTCCCTGTGTGGCTCACAACCGAAACTGAAGTCCAGGTCAAACATTGCATGGCGGTGTTACTTCTGGTTTATTTACTTGGTAGGTTTTTACGTCCTTCATTTTACTGCTCAGCTCTGCAACACTCAGAAAAAAAATGAATGAGAAAAACCCAGTAGAGGAGAAGATGACAGCAAAACCTCTGAAATCCTTAAAACGAATGGGAAAATTCTCCTTGCACAGTGTGTGGGGGGGAGGATTTCAAACCACATATTCATTTATTTATCGTGCCTCACCTATTAATATCAGGTGAGGCACCGTTCTGCTTCCCAGAACCAGTATTTAAGCCAGCTGCTCAGCACAGACACACACCGCCCTCACCTCCACATCGAGAATCGCGGGTGGCTTTGTGCATGTGCTCTATGTTATCACTCACTTAAATTTCTACTGAAACCATTTCATAAGGCCTCTGAGGTGTCACATTTCCTCCCGGGGTGCCTCTTCTGTCAAAGAGCCTATGTTCTGAAATCCGTACGGTGGAGATACTGTTTCACCTACCCTCGCCTGCCTTGCGGTGGTGGCAGTGGGCGTGCGTGTGTGCCACCGGAGACCACTCGGTCAAGGGCAGGAGCAGAAAAGTGACTGCCCGCCGCAGCGCTGATCCAACCCCTCGGCTCTTGCGCTCTCCTCAGTGGCCTGACTGTACCTGACGCTCCAGAGGAGGGCTACAGACCAGACTGGTTATACACATAACATGAAGCTCGTAAGGGAGGATGGCAGTCCTTGCCTCCTTCCAAGGAGGAAATCGCATCTCCTGTGATAAGTAAGTTTTTATCTATGCACTGCTATATTGCAGGGAATTCTAAGGACCTCTCATGGCAACTAGGAGGCGAAAAACATTCATTAACCCCTCCTCCGCCTCCCTCGAAGCCATCCAGCAGCAATTTAACTCGCAAACATACTGCAACACAAAACAGATAAAACAATCCCTATCAGTCTTTACGCTATCAACTGGCTCCTGCGATTTGGGATATTCACCTACTTCAAGGCTTGAGGCGTGCTCCAGAGCCTGGCCGCGGACCCTTCTGTATCGGTTGCAGGGGATTTGCTTTTAAGGGTTGCTTTTCAGGGCATTTTTTCCATCTGCTCTCTTTTTCCAGTCAGGCAGAAGCCCGGGCGCCGCTGAAGTTAGGATGCTCTAAGGAACCGCTAAACTTCCACCGCACGCTTCGGTGCGGCACCGCCGCCTCCTCCCCGGGAGGAAGCCGGCGCCCTGCCCGCCCCGGCTGCGGCCGAGGCCTCCTCTCCCTTCCCTTCCCTTCCCTTCCCCTCCCCTCCCCTGCCCTGCCCGGCTCCGGGGAGGCGGCCGTGCCGGCGCTCGGCGGGCGCCCGCTGCGGCGCGCCGGGAAGGGGAGCGCGGCCGGGCTGACCGCAGGCCCCGCGCCTCACTCCGCCCCCGGCCGCTGCGGAGCCGCCGGGCGCAGCCGCCCGCCGAGGGGCACCGCACCGCACCGCGCCGCCCCGCACCGCCGCCCGCCCGGGGGATGCGGCCCGGCGAGGAGCGAACTTCAGAGGAATCGCCGCATTACCCACCCTGCCGGCGGCGCCCGCTCGGGAGGGGCCGGGCAGGCTCGGCGGCGGGCGGTGCGATGCCGGGCAGGCCTCACCGGCCCGCCGGTGGCCCCGGGCCGCGCCGGGGGGGGACAGGCCCGGCCCGGCGGGGGGCCGCGGGCGGGGGCCGGGCAGGTACGCGCCGGGACTGCGACCCCCCGCTGCGGCCGGGGGGCGGCGGCGAGGCGGCGGCGGCCTCTCCCTGCCCGCGGCAGGCCCCCGCGGCCGCCCGCTAACGTTGGAGGCGCCGGGGGCGGCCCGGCCGCAGGGGTGGGCTGCCCGGGCCCGGGGGCCGAGGCCGCTCGGCGGCGCGGCGCGGCCGGCAGAGGGCGCCGCCGGCGGGCCGGCCCCGACCGGCACCCCGGGCCCGCCGCGGCTCCTCCGCCGGCACCGGCCCGCCGCCGCGCAGGGCCCCGCCGCCGCCGCCGCCGCCGCGTCCCCTCCGCGCCCCCCGGCGGCGCCGCCGCCCCTGGGCTCCGGCAGCCCGGTGCCCGGCAGCGGCGAGGGCGGGGAGGGACGGCCGTCCTCCCTTCGCTGCCGAAAACGCTCCTCTTTGTCTGCCTGCCTCCCGCGGGGTCCAAACTCGGCACCGCCGGTGAGCCCGGGGCTGCCCAGAAATAACCCGGCGGGCCGGTAACTTTACACCGCCCGCCGAGCGCCCTCCTCTCGGGCGCTGCAGCCCGGGCTCGATTTTCTCCTCAGATAAGTTTTACCGGCCTCGCCGTAGGCAGAAAAGTACCGTGTCCCTGTGTCCCGCCCCCCCACCGGGCGCCCGGGTCTCCGCCGCCACGGACCGACCGGTCGCCGGGCGGGATAAAGCGCCCGCCGGCTGGATGTCCCTCCGGTTTATGTAACGCTCCCCGGCCAGCGCCGAGCCGGGAGGGGGGACGGGGGAGGATAAATGCATCGCAAGGGGATTTAAATTAACCCTGATATATTTTTAATTTTTTTTTTTAACCAGCCACCCTGAAATACGCACCGATCTAACACACACACACACCCCCCCACCCTTTATTTTTTTTTTTAACCCGAAAAAACTAAGTTGGGGCACTTGGGCTTCTCGGCGCAGCCCGGGCTGGGCTGAAAGAGAAGCCGGAGGAGCTGACAGGCGGCTGCCGGCAGCCCCGTCCCCCGCCGCCGCTGCCCGCGGGGTCTCCGCGCCCCGGAGGAGAGCCCCGGCGGGAGGAACTCTTGGAAAATCGGCGAAAGGAGCGGGGGTGGCCGGTCCTGGAAATGAAAACTGCAGCGAGGGGCAGGCAGGCACGCACACACACACACACGGAGGCGCAGGGCAAGCTCCGTCCACCTCATTGTTCTGCTCGGCACCGGCACGGACTTCACCCACCGCCCCCCGCCGGGGCCCGAGCGCCCGGGACCGCGGGGCCGGGGAGGGCTTGGGGGGGGGGACAGAGCCGGGCGGCGACCCGCGCCTCGCCCCGCTCCCCGCCGGGCGCCGGGCAGGGCGGGGGTGCCCCGCCGCCGCCGCCAGCCTCCCCGCAACAACGCCGGGGGGACGGCGAGCCCCGGGCGGCCGGGGACCCCGATCCCCCCACCCCTGCGGCGGGGCGAGGGGTGCCGGCAGGCCGGGCCGTGCCGGGCCGGGGCTTACCTTCGTACATGGGGGCCATCGGTGCAAGGACGCCTGTTATTCATGGCAACGCCGCCACGAACGACGCGAGATCGCAGCCCCCCAAACTCAACACACATCTGCCATCTTGAGCGGGTGTCTCTCGGCGGAGGCGAAGCTGCCGCCTGCCTTCTGCATCGCTGCCCGCCTCAGCGCGGGGGGAGCCGGGCACATCCAGCCCCGCTGCCGGCCCTCCGACGCGGCCAGGGCGGGCGGGCGAGCGGGCGGGGGGCGGCGGCGCCGGGCCGGGCCGGGCCGGGGCCGGGGCCGGGGCGAGGCGCGGGGCCGGGCAGGGGCGGCGGGCGGCGGGGCCCCCCCGGCTCGGGACGGCGGCGCTGGGGAGAGAGGGAGGGAGGGAGGGAGGGAGAGAGGGAGGGAAGGAGAGAGGGAGGGAGGGAAGGAGGGAGGGAAGGAGGGGGGCTGGCGCGGTGCCCCCGCTCTCAGCGCGGCATGGCTGCGTGTGCCGGGGCGCCTGCAAAAGTTGCACTGGGGGTGAGAGAAAGGGAGAGAGAGACGGAGGGAGAGAGAGGGAGACGGAGACCGAGACGGAGAGGAGGAAAAAAAAAAAAGGCAAAAAAAAAAAAAAAAAAGCGAAGGGAGTTTGCAAATAATCAAGCGCCGATGGCACTGATCGCGGCTTCCCAGAAGGAGAGGGAGCGAGCGAGAGAAACCCTCTGCTGAGATTATGTGGGATCTTGTTTAACAACACATTTCAATCAGGAGAAAAAAGGAACAGTCAACAGAAGTTGGTGAAACACTTCTGTCTTCCCCCCCTCCTCTTTATAGAAAAGAGAGGAAGGAAAAAAAAAATAAAAAAGGCAGCTGATTGAAGCTTTGCGATTCACTGGCTGTGGGGATCATATAATTTGAGCTCATGTTTTACAATAGCATGGAAAATTCCTACCTCTCCCCCTCTCCCCAAATAAATCTTCTATTCCCTCAAGGCATTTCACAATCTGGTTCACTGACAAAAGTTCCAATTTATCCTTTTTTTTTTTTTTTCATTTAGCTTGCTTGCAGTGTAAATATTTAGCGGATGCATTTAAAATAAACATACGTTGTTGCTTTTAGGATTCGGGTTGTGTTTTTGTTTTTTAAAAAAAAGGAACCACATCAAAGAAGTGTTTACTTACTGAGATTGACAGCCACTACTTCTCCCCCCCTCCCCATTTTTATTTTAAAAGATCCATCTCTCTGGTTGAGCTCTTGCTGTAGGAACACCAGCCCGACCAGCATCATTTTTGTCGGTGCATACAGGAAAGCTGTAGGTGAAGCCACATTATCCGGAACCCCCTTTGCCTGACAGCAGCTTTACAAAGGAAGGTCAGTCACCAGGTACCCATTACGCAGGCAAGGAAGCTGCGACTCATGCAAAGCCTCTGGCAAAGGTGGAAACGAAACCTCGGGCTGTGATCCTGCGTTAACTCCCGTCTGGATCTGCCCGCCTGGAGCTCCTTACCGGCGAGCAGCCTGGGACCAGACCGGTGAAGACGTACTCTCTTCGTGCCTGCTGTTACGCCTGGTCCCCAAAAACGCTGCCTCTCTCTGCTGCTGGTGCCAGCCCAGACCTCTCCCACCTCAGGATTCGATCGCGGCAGGGCTCAACGCCCAGCCGCTCCTGTTGATGTCTCGAGGAGGAGGAGGCAAGAGGTAACTTTTATTTGGGGATTTCAGTGAAGGCCAAGTGCTCCTGCCAGCCTGGCCCCTCGTCGCAGGGTGCTCAGAGGATGCCTACACTGGCAGATAAAAGCGGGCCAGGGAGCAACTCGTGTTGACCAGCCGATGGGGCAGGATGGCCGCGTCCGCACCGCGGAGGACGTGATCCCCAGGCTCCTGCGGGCCCCCTTGTTCGCAAGGTATCTTCAGTGTTTTGCATGATTTTTTTTGCCCACTGAAAAATGCCCAGAATAACAGGAGGGCTGTCTCACAGCCCATTAGCATTCTGTTTACAACATGAAGCTGAGGATACGTGTTAAATGTGTCGGGGAGTGGCAGGCAGGGCAGGTGGAGGTGGCTGAGGGCGCAGTCGGCTGGGACAGCACTGGAGGACTGTGTACAGCAGAGGGAGCAAAACCTGCTGCCGTCTCATCCCTGCTTCATTTTGAGAGTGATCCCAAGACCAACCATCACTGAGTCTTGGAAAGAAATGGAGCTGCCGCGAGCTGGACCTCTGGGGAGGTCCAGGCCAGAGCTGGAGGGCAAGCAGCGCGGACAGCAGCAGGCGCCGTATTTAAACTTGCTTCTTGCCCCTCTTTTATTTAGCCACGGAGACCCTCAGGGTTTGGCTCTAGGCACTGAGTCAATAACCTTACATTCTCCTGAAACACATTTCTGGTCATTGTAATTCTGCGCTGCTCTCTTCTTTTATGATGGAGGACATTGTCTGCTCTCTGAGGCTACTGATGCTTGTGATCCCAGCCTGCCTCCTTGCCCTTGATCAGAGCGGCAGCCATGGAGCCCCATCTCAGAGCCATGCAGGAGACGTGGAGAAGTATCAGAGAAGAGCAGAGGACAAAACCAGAGGGGAGGAACAGGCTGCTAAAGGAACTGGCTTCGCTTCTTGTCATTGCACTTTGCTGCAGCCTGGCTCCAGGTTAGCCACATCACCCTCGCTCTCCTCGGCTGTGAAATGGGGGCAGTGGTACCAGCCTCTGCTGCGTGAGACTGCACTGATGGGTTCTTCTCCCTCTCCATTTCACCCTGAGCTATCCCGTAGCTGTCAGGCCTGTGTTAACTCCATGTCCATCAAAGCTAGCATGACACAGGGGCTTAAAACGTAGACCAAACTCACTCCCCCACCAGAAGAAAAGAGGAAGGAGTCAGCAGAGGGGTCTGCAGGACTCACTGTGTGTGGCCTGGGCATGGCAATGGTGCCTCCTGGCCCTGTGGCTGGCGGGTGGAGCACAGAGGGGGACAAGGGAGCAGCAAAACCTGTGCATGACATACTTAGGCAAATGCTAAAGCTGCCTGGCTTCAAAGCACAGGTTATTCTGCCTCTTTTAGGGGCAAGGTGCTGAACTTGATGAACTACTTGGCTGGCCCAGGATGGCAATTCCTGTTTGCCTTTCAGGTTCAGTAGTGCCAAGGACATTACAGATCCTCATCTGCTGATAATGCGTCCAAAGACAGGAAAATTAATGGGGATATTTTCACCAACTAGGACCATTCTGGTCTTACATATTTTTAAATATTGCTGCCAAATGAGGTCATAGCTCATTTGGTAAGCAAAAACCAGCCCCAGCAGGTCCTGACCTCAGCCAAGATCGGCTGCTAAAACCTGGTGCACAGAGGAAGCTTGTGGTGTGTGGGCATGCAGAGGGAGCAGGGGTTCGCCCTGCCGCCCACAGCCTTCCTCCTCAGCTCACACAGGGGCCTCCCTGTCAGAGGGGACTTGGGGCATGTGGCTTGGAGCTGGGGGGTACAACCCCTTGCTGCGCTTTCCCACTGCTGTGCACAGACAGGGATACGCTCAGGAGGTGGCCCAGCTCTCAGCCTACCACCTGCTTTCCGTTCTCCCCAAAACTGAGCATCCATGCAAGGATGACGCCCTTGGTCATCTAGGCCCCCCCATGGAGTGAATGTACCCATTGGGAGCCAGGCACCGGCAGCGAGGCCACAGCAGCCCTGGGGCAAGCCCGTCTCTCTGCAGGAGAGATCATGGTCCACTCTGTGTGTGCCTGAGACCACAGGACATGTCACTAAAATTTTGAATCCAGAGGGACTTTCCCACCCCAACAGACTATTTCTTCTCTTTGGCCCCTTCACTTGGGAGACGATCACGAACCAGCACTGGAGAAGCACATTTTAATGATGTCTCATCTTATGATTTTTCATTTCTCCATTTGCATATTTGGGTCCACCATAAACACACCCGTCGTGTGGGTGCAAGTACCTGGCACACTCAGCCTTGTCAGGGAGCGTCGTGTACCACCGAGGCAGCAGCATCCTCAGCTGCATCCACCGTGGCTCCCGGGTGATGGTGGCAGAGACTAAGCCAGGGAAAAGAGGGGTGGCCTTTTTACAGCGCTGGGCTGGCACTCCGAGGGGCTTGTTTCTATTTCTGCCCCACATATGCGAATCTTGGTGGTCCTGGGCATGTCACTCACTTCTTCAGAAAGGCACTCAGTGTTTGACTGGTGTGTCTCAGGGCACTGCTGGTAACAACCCGAGCCTATACTCAACTGCAGGGCGAGCAGCAGGATTTACTCTTTCTTGCTGGAAATGGTGAGAGTTTGGGGTTGTTTTCTCCTTTTTTTTTTTTTAAGTTAATACAGATTTTGGAGGTCAAGGTGCAACAAGGAAGGCAGGCGAGTTTCAAAACATAGTTGTTGGGCACCATTCCCATTTTAGGGGGATTGCTCGAATGGACACAAGGTACCTTTTGGTCTCCCAGAGCCAGAAGCGCTATGGTGGCATCACCTCCTCTTCTCTGCTGCCTCTGCCAGGCCCGAGCTGTGCCAAAAGCACGCCAGGGCCAATGCCAGAGGTCCCTGCTACTGAGGTGCATTTTCTTCCTCCTTCTCCCAAAGAAAGCTGAGGGGTCTGTGGCTCCCAGCTTTCTCAGCTCATTGTCCATCCACTGCGTTTTCTTCTCCAGAAAGATTGAGCCTAAAAACCATATTAATAAAAGACTGTAAGCTACGTAAAAAAAACCAAACAAACAAACAACAACAAAAAAATAAAACCAGAAAAGAAAGGCTGTAAGCACACAGGGTGAGCGCATCCCCTTCAGTGACAACCTTTAATACCTGTTTGCCTTCACGGAGGAGCTGGAAGGCAGCATGTTGGTAACAAGAATCAGGCCCCAAATCTTTCACATTAAGCAAAGCAACATATTTTTGTAAACACCAGGGGAAGGTTTCCCAGTGAAATACACACAGATGTTTTCTTTTTAAATGTAAATCAGTGCGGGAATGGACAGTTTAATTAAAAGCAAAATTATTAGGTAAGTGCTGAGGGAATTACTTTATTTGCTGGGTACACTCACATATTTTTACTGGTGAGTCAATTGCAATTTTTAATTTCTTTCCTCCTAATATGATCAGCTCAGAGACCAGCCACTGTGATGTGGCATATTTGGGGGAGGATTTTTCCATGGATAGCAGGAACGTCTGCTGTGTGTGCAAGTTGCGGGTGCCCAGGCAGCCTGCTATGGTACGTCCATTCCCAGCCTTACATCTCTGCTAATCGTTAGCAAACCCTCGCTATAGGCTGCCTCCGTGGCATCACCTGGAGAAAATCCTGTCCCTTGTGACTGGGATTTTGGGTCACTGCTAGCGACTGAAAGACTTGGGCTTACTGCTGGCTGGGATGCTAAGGGAAAGGGGCTACGGTGTTAACTGACTTTACACCCTGCTGCTGCTCTGTTACTAGACTCAGCTCCCTTCAGTACCACTCGTCCCTCCACACGCGACCCTTTTCGCAGGCAGATGTTTTGCAGAAGCCCCCCTGCCCCTTCCCTCCAGCCCACATCTCCCTCTTCAGCATGACAAACGATACAAACTGACTCCTAAGCGTGTCAGAAAACAGTGTACTGGACTGGGACCATGACTTCTCATTTTTTAATGTTCTGAGTCAAGGCCCTTATCTTTGAACGCATATGGAAAATACGCTGCATGCTTGAGTGGGGTTGGGAACCGATGGCTCTGTCATAGCTAAAGTTCAAAATAAGACCACAAAAAACTACAGCAAAATTATCCCGTGCACCCGCGAGTGGGACTATGTAAGAACACAGATGTTTTTACTCCGTCTGAACATCAGTGGCATCCTCAGTGCAGCTCGTGTGATGCAAATGCCTCTTTCAGGGGGCAACAATTGGATTTACGGTGCAGACATACAGAGGGACGAGACTTAATTCCCGCTGTGAAACCAGATGATGCTGGTAAAGCCTCAGTGGCTTCAATAGATGTACCCCGATATAGACAGGAGTGTGGCAATGAGAAACAGGACCGATGTTGGTAAAACGCTTTAGGTACCACGGATGGAAGAAAGGTGCGATGAAAGCGCACAGTCTGATTAGTGCCCCGGGGAAGGCAGGGATCTGGGTCACCTCATCCATGCCTACCACCACATCTGATCGCATTTCTGAACCTTGCTTCCCCATCAGGAGTATCACTGAAATAAATGCCCTAAAAATGATGTGGCCTCTCCATTTGAGGGGTTAAACACAATTTCCCATCCTTGAGCTTTTGCAGTTGGCTCAGGTATTGTTGTCGGAGTCTTGGATCCTTTTCTTCTTATTATTAAAAAAGAAACTTTGAAATATAAAAAAAAAAAGTGCTTATCAGATAATGAAATTCTAGCTGTGGTCAAGTCTTTCAAACAACCAGGGCCATGATTTAATTGGAAGTAATTATAGTCTTTTCTGAAGTATAATTTTTAGGGTATTTTTTCCCCTGACATTTGCAGTGTGGAAATTAAAAATAAAACGATGTCAGAATCATGAGATTTCAATCTGTCTTCAAACAATAATGTGGGCTAGTGTCAGAGGTTTGTCCTTGGCTGGAAGGAGGAAAAATTCACTGAAGAAAATCCTCCTGGTGAAAGTCGCCATCAGCACCTACTCGTGCGTTTTCCATGCTCAGAAATTCCTGAGAGACTCCTGCTTCCCAGAGCGCGCTAGAAACCCTCCTACCTCCGCTGCAGTGGGAAAGGGCACATCAGTACCTAGCTCCTGAGAGCACCGCATTTGTGATGCAGGCTTTGTTAATTATTCCACCGGTAAGGCTGTGCTAAGAGACACACTTAGAGCAAGGAAAAAAAAAATACCCATTCTACACAACAAGGATTAAATGTAGTCCTTATACCCTACTGAAGACAACCCAGGGTGTAACAAAGTTATTTCTGTATTTCCTCCCCCCCCCCCCCCCAGTATTTTCCCAATTTTTAAAGAAAAAATTTTTCAAATGGTCCTCTTCTATTTTTTTCCCTGATTTCACTTTGCAATTCCTCAGCTTCCTTTGGTGAAACCACCAGTGCATCCCCTAAACTCCAGCTCACACACTCTGTCTTACCCAAAGTGCCGTTCCCCAGGGCGGGACAGTCTCCGCCAGCATAAACTCAACCTTTTTGGTGGCCAGTGGCATCAGCAGGGCCCCGTGGGCAGAGCCTCAGCTGCTACCAGCCAGCGCAGCTCTGCTGGTACCAGTGATGCTCTGATGCCCACGGACAGATGTGCATCTCTAAATACAGCCACTCGGAAGGACAATTTGGCCCAGCCTTTTAAATCAGCTGCTCCAGACTCTGAATCATTTCTGTAGGGATGCGTACGTGCACGTGAGGCATCCTCTTGCACTCCGAACCCCGTGATTCTGGATCTGAAATTTTAGAATTAACACCCATTTTAAATCCATTCCTGAGCACCAGTCAAAGGGAAAGGAGGAAACTATTTCAGATTAAAAGGACAACACATATGAAGAGAAAAAGTCACATATGAGGCAGGCTGTGATTATAGTTTTGTATAAAGTGCTGTAGAGGATTGTGTGAGGGTTGCTCTGTTCTGCAAAGCATGTTGTCTTTTTGATGAGGCATTAGGTGAGGTCCCCTATCATTATAGACTCTATGGAGTTATTCACCGGCTGAGTTACAAAACAAATTCCCACTGGGCAACGCCTGCCTGGCCCGCTCACGTACCCCACCTCGCCGCTCAGCTTTATTTATCCCATTCTCTGCTCTCCCTCTTAAAAAGACCCGTTGTGTGGCCTCACCGGCACAGAACAGCTATGTTTGATCTCAGACATGGCTTCAGCAGCAAGGGAAGGGACTTCCCTCTACCCTTCAGCCTCTGAAACAGCCTTTTCAAAGAAAGATATCAGGAGAGTAATATTAATTATTTTATGATACTGAAAGATATGATAAGGGAAAAAAATTTATACAGACTGAGGTAAAATTTTGGTCAGGCCTTGTAAGACAAACTCAGTGACTTTAAAGTAATAAAACTTGCTGTGGCGCTTTGCCGAAGCTGGTCTTCCATACTTCAGGAGTATGTACAGATGTGCTGACGGGAACCTTGTGGCTTCCAACCTATGCGCTGTGTAGAGCCTCGTGGGATTTTCTGGAAAGCAACTGCTTTTCCTAAGTTAAACATTTTCATCCCACCTCCCCAAATAGCCAGAAGACTAGTGGTGTTTCAAAGACAAGCATTCGTGTTTACTTCCATGACTTTGAAGCTGTCAACAGAAAATACTTGAAATTGCAGGCAAAGTTTCCAAGAAAGCAGAGATGGAGATTTTCTTTGCTTAGATTAAATTTCCCAGTACCTTCCAGCAGTCCTTCTCCTGCCTTTGCGCCGCTCCCTTGCTCAACCGGGAGCCTGGAGATCTGAGCCCATGACTTGACCACCGATCTGCTCAGGGACTTTGCGCATGTAGGTGCTGTGGGCCAAGGAGTACGTTTGGTACACGCAGTGCCTGCCGTCACACAGCCCAGAGCTTGGCGGGAGCCTCTTGGCCAGAGATGGGAGACCCTTGTAATATTTACCCTTATTTGACTATTTAATGGAGATCATCTCCTTTTCCAGCCCTGATCTCTATAAGAGCCAAACCTGGCCGTGATGTCCATCACTGTTAATGCTGTACCAATATTAACAGCTAAGCTATTGGTGATGGGTTCACACAACAGCGTTGTGCCTGGCTGGTTAGCCGCAGCCTGTGACTATGGCTTTAAAAATTGTGCTGATGAGGTCTTGTCTTGAGACCCTGCTGCCCACTCACTTCCATGCTGAGAGAGCCGAATAAATATTTACTACTTCTCAAAATAACACCCAGCCGCACTCATCCTTACCGCTGCAGAGTAGTTCATCTAATTGAAATAAGAATATAAGTAAACTGTTTGTCAAGGCAGTTTATTAGGAAAAGCATTGCTGTGTCAGGAGCTCCCTCACTGTGAGAGATGCTGTGTTATCTCTCTTAATATTTAATGCCATTTTAATAATATTTCCCAGTTAGGGGTGCAGGCTGATGCTACAGACTAAAGGCCAAGCCTGCCAAAGTGGGGAGGAAGGAAAGCTCAGGGACTGAGGTCAGCGCAGCTCCACTGACTTACGCACCTGGAGGCTGGGCAAAGAGCAATCCTCCTCTTCTGCCAGGGAACTCAGCCACTCCCGGGTCCTCCTCTTGGCCACTTTATCTCAGATTTGTGGATATATCCTCACTCAGAAGGACACTTCAAAAGTTTGGGGCCACATCCTGAGGTGGTGGAGGTGAGGTACCCATGCTTTTCCTTTGGCAAACCCATTTCTCATTGCAATGCCGCTCCAGTTGGGCTCATTAATCAGATAGTACCATAAACTACTGAATTTCTCTCAGGCTTGTGATTGCAGCCGCAGCTACAGCGCTCTTACCCGTCTTGGGCAACTCTTGTTTTGGAAACCTCTAAACCTCTGGGTTAAAGTCAGAGGTGTTTTAGCTCAAGGAGCGGGGAGCTGCAGCTTAAGTATCAAAGGTCCCTGCTAGCCAAGCGTCGACCGACGCTGCCTCCGCGTCGCCCTCCAGCCCTCGCAGACCTGCCTTGGCTGTGAAGCTGCTGCTCCGGCGCTGCCCCGGTCCCCGTGCCATCCCCCAGGACCTCTCCTGGCAGCGATGCCCAGCTCAGGCTCTTCCTTGTTGTGAAAGACTCCTGGCTGAAGGACCGGGGAGTCAGAGCCTTTTGAAGCTGCTGCATAATAAGCTTTTTTTTTTTATTTCCCCAACATCACTAGACAGTTCAATAATAATTACATGAACTTTATAATCAGCCAAACCAGCGTAGGCATCCACCTGGCCCACACGTAGCATTTGTGAGTAATTTTACATAAAGGGCAGGTACTTTTGAACTTAGTGCACAGGACTCGTGCACAAACAGCTATAGGAGGAGGGCCCAATTATAAATAAACCGTCCTTAGTTGTCACTTTGCTGTCTCTGACTTCCCACACATTCAAATGGTGAGACTGATTCATTTAATCTTACTCTAAAGCAGCAAGCCACAGAGGCAGTTTCCTGACAGTTCGTTAAAAAAGTGTAGCCGAGCTCTCTTCAATTGTCTTCCCTTGTATTATATTTAGACATTGTGATTAGAGTATCTGCCGCGATATGCTTTTACTTTAAGGCAGAAGTTCAAGCCGCTCTCTGAAAGCAAACAGAGACGCTCCTAGGAACCGAAGGGGCACGAGCGCCGGGCTTTGGCGTTTAGGAGCAGAGATCTTCAGCGCCACTTGTGCTGCCAGGCTTATGAAACCTGAGTTTTCAAATAACTGCAACATTATTTACCATAATGAGCCTACTGGGAAGGGTGGAGGCAGCGAAAGACTTAGTGGCTGTTTCCATGTGTTTTAGCAATATCAGCTGAGCAATTCTTATGGTCATCCCTTCTCCCCTCCTTCCCTCTTCCCCCCTCGAACCTGGCTTTTCTTGGCAAAGGCTTTGATGCAAAATCTGGACAGTCCTGTCATATGAACAACGCTTATATATGTTTGTGTCACTGCAAAGCAGATCATAATGACTATACTTCATGCATTTTACTCTAATTAAGTCAGTGGAGGTTTCAACACAGATACAAACTCGATGTGCAGCTCTGCCCTTGACAATTGGATACCGAAGAGAATACCTGAAAGCTCTTGTTTTGCTAAATATGCTATTTAATATTTTGTAATGCTCAGGTAAATACAGTCAGTGAATGTGGAGTCTTCCGCATTTCTATGTTATTATGGAGGAGGTTATTAGAGTTACACTGAAGGAGGTTTCCTCGTTACGTGACTCGCTTTGCCAGAGCGCTTGACAGATACTGAACGGCAGGTTCCAGTCCTGCTGACCACCAGGTGTGACGAGAAGACCCCCAAACTCCAGCAGACTCTCAGCCACTGGTCTGGCTGCAGGGGCTCTACAGCAGGGTAGCAAACGTGACAAAGCTCTGGCAGGCAGGACAAGGCGAAACACCCTCTGGGCTCTAAGGTACACGGGGAGATGGGGAGGGCTCTGTGCAGAGGGGGAACGGTAGGGAGCAGATGCTGTACCTCCGATGCCTTTTCTTAACCTGGAATAAATACTGCCATGGAATTTAACGCCCTGAATTGAAAGGTGAGTTTCTCCCATGTGCCAAATGCTCGTTTTTTAGGTTGGTGTAGGATGTCTGTCTTCCTCCTCTAGCTGATCTACAGAGACCTGTAAATCTGTTATTGCTTCCACATACCCTCATAGAAACTTGTGTTTTTAGTTTAGTATGTAGAAAACTTGAGGTCCTACATCCAGATCGTAATGTTGGTCCAAATGTGATTGGATTACCATTCTTTTAAGATCTGCTGTATTCCTTTTCTCTCAGATAAAAGTGTCATGCTAGAAGCTTTCCACCATCTTTGTGCCTCTAGAGAGAGCCTTGGAGACTTCAAGGTGACTTCTCTGTGAAATAGTCTCAATATAATTCCAAAAATACTTCATAATTTGGAGCCTGCTCCTCAACCCCCAGCAGAGATCAAAGGGATCCCAGAAAAAAATTAAGCACCATGCATTCCTAGGAGCCAAGCCTTTGGCTGTAATGAATCAATCAACCACCCTTTTATCAGCCAGATATAAATTGACTTGGGGCACTGTGAAGCCTAAGGCTAGTATAAAGCTGCTGGGTTAGGCTTTATTTCCATTAAAAAGTTTGACTCCAGAGGAAGACCTTTGTTTTCAAAGGATGTTTTTTCCATCTTCTTGTTATTTTCACCGTCAAGCTTGCTTGGCCAGTTGGGTATGAAAAGCTTGTTCTTGCTTCCTAGTGGCAAGATTATCTGTTGATGGTATTTATGGGGTGCTAATTACTATCTGTCATTGGTATTTATGAGGTTCCAATTTTTACGGTACCTAGGCGCCAGGTACAATATTGAGATAAGCATAAATGTTATTGAATGCGGACTCTGCTCTTCCCATCCTAGCGCTTGGCCCCTTTGACTTGAATACTTTTCTTTGTCCTCTCCCTCCTGCTCCTTTTCATATTTGTGAGGCATCTGAGAAAAGGTGAGTTTTGTGTTCCGCTAGGAAACAACCCTGGCTTGTGAGCTCACCGGGGGGGTACGCGGTGCCCGTGGCTCCATCTTGGAGCATATTGTGCTTCTGGCCCTCACGCTGGCGGGCGACCCAAGGCACCGGCGCTGTGACCGGCAGCACCGGGAGCAGAGCCCGCAGCAGCCTGGGTCTGCTTTGCCTGTAGCCTGCGCGACAGCTGCTGAGGAATTGTTTTCCATAGGATGTTTTCCAAAACCCAGCGAACTGCGGCAACTGGGAGAGCTGAGATCAAACCAGGTGCTACTTCTCAGCCTGTGCACGGTCATAGAAGGTGTCCCAGCCAGAGAGCATGGAAAGCTTTGAACTCTTTGAACCAGGAGCTGCCGAGAAGCGAGCAGAGAGCCGCTGGAGCCTGGCTGGCATTAATGTGAGGAATTTCTTCTGGCTACCGGTACTAAAGAGACAGTTTGCTGCTCTGACTAACTAGAGCCTTTGACCAACGTGACCACCAGCTGTGGCCAGAGACTGAGTCTCAGCCTGATCCTGAGAAAAACACATGCCTGGGACTCCCTTTCTACCACTACAGAGAAATTAAAATGATCCCACAAGAAAGTGGAGATGAGATTAAAAAAATGCAGGTCACAGTAGCAGCTAGTTCCTAAGTGGGACAGGCATAAACTTCTTTAATGTGGATATAGAAGGGGACATATGTTGTTTCTATTATTAACTGATTATGAGAGAGTAGAGGGAAATTTGCTCACAACCTCAAGAAAGAAGCATTCGAAACACATTTTTAAAACATCTGAAATTAAAAAAAAAATAGGAAGGAAATTGAAATTAAGTATCTGTGAAGATTTTTCCCCCTGCTTTTTGATCAGCTCTGATGGTTCTAATTGATGTCCAAGGAGAAAGCTGGAAATGACTTCGAAATGCAGAAGAAAGGGATTGCACCCTTGGTAAGCCTGCCTGTGGAACAGCAACCCTGGGACACGCTGAAAATGCATAAATAAGGAAGGTGCCACGAACTGAGATTTATCTCCTGCTTACCCTTACAGCTATTTCCTTACCCTCAAATTTTCTGGAATGAAAAGCTGTAAGGATCAGTAATTATGCTAAGGCTTTTCCTTTATGTATCACCGCTCACTCAAGACTTTCAGCCCATTACACAAATAGCAGTGACGTGCTTGGCAGGAGCCCTTTGAAGCAGGTAGCGCCATCGCTGCCAGCTTGGTTTCCCCAGCAGAAGAGCAGCGGCGGCAGGAGGTGAGGGGACGGAGCCTGCAACGCCGGGATGCCCTCACCTTCCTCGCTCTCGCGAGTTGCTCGTGCCTCTCCTGCTTTGCCCCTGCGCGGGTTTCTGGCCTCGCAACCCATCTGAGGGCAGGCTCTGTCGGGATGAAGGTGCATCGCCAGATGCTGTGGGGCACCAGGCGGACAGCGAGCAGGCACCCAGCACCCAGCGCCCGGGGCCGAGCGAGCCGGAGATCCTGCCCCTTGGCTGCTGAGGGCTGCCCCACGCCAGAACAAGCAGGGCTGGGGTAAGGTGGCGCTGAGTCCCGAGGACCAGGCGTCAACTTCCCAGGGAAAATACATGCCTGCGTAAATAAAGAGGGAAACAATTATAAATGACTAATTAGCTGAGCAGAAGTAAAAACGGAAAGCAGAAGCAGGACTGAAAGACAGAAGGAAAAGCAAAGCGCCTGAGCTTTTTTGTAGATGCAGAGGTTTGCAGTTTTTGTCTAAAGAAATAGGGGAAGAAATTTAAATACATATTTAGGGAAAAAAAAAAATCAAATGGCAAATGCAAAAAGAACCACGAGCTTTTGTGAGGAAGCCACTGAAGAGACAGAGTTATAAATGCGCAAATCCAAATATCAACCTTTGTTCCTTCAACAGTAAAAATACAATAATTCATTTAGTACAGAGTGAAAGTAAACTTTTGGGAAAGCACCCGAGGACAGTGCTGGGAATTGCTTACCCTGTTATTTTTGCTCCAATCATTGGGCAGTATAAGTGAGGTAGTTATTAGAAGTGTTATTTATTCCGAGAAACATTGCATTCCTTTCTTCTCACCACTACCTTGCTTATAGTCACATGTACTTACTGAAATGTGCTCAAAGCCCTGAGCTGCACTACCACCAGCCTCCCGGCACCGTCTGCTCAGCTGGCCAGCAGAAATATAAAACATCCCTATCTAGCGAGATACCGTTCTTCCCCAAAGAATAGTTTGGTTGGAAGGGACCTTTAAAGGCCATCTAGTCCAACCCCCCTGCAATGAGCAGGGACATCTTCAATGAGATCAGGTTGCCCAGAGCCCCGTCCAGCCTGACCTTGAATGTTTCCAGGGATGGGGCTTCTACCACCTCTGTGGGCAACCTGTGCCAGTGCTTCACCACCCTCATTGTGAAAAACTTCTTCCTTATATCTAGTCTGAATCTCCCCTCTTTTAGTTTAAAACCATTACCCCTTGGCCTGTCACAACAGGCCCTACTAACAAGTCTGTCCCCCATCTTTCCTGTCGACCCCCTTTAGGTACTGAAAGGCTGCAACAAGGTCCCCCCCGGAGCCTTCTCTTCTCCAGGCTGAACAAGCCCAATTCTCTCAGCCTGTCTTCATAGGAGAGGTGCTCCAGCCCTCTGATGATTTTTGTGGCCTCCTCTGTCTGTCTTGTGTTGAGGGCTCCAGAGCTGGACGCAGTACTCCAGGTGGGGTCTCACCAGAGCGGAGTAGAGGGGCAGAATCACCTCCCTCGACCTGCTGGCCACGCTGCTTTTGATGCAGCCCAGGATGCAGTTGGCCTTCTGGGCTGCGAGCGCACATTGTTGTCTTTTCATTCTTCTTATTAAGGAAAAACTGGAAAAAAAGATAAGCCTTATGGCACATCCTGAAAGCCAACAGATGCCAATGACAGATCTCCCTTGGACTCAGACACAGAAGATGGTTCCTAGTCCCTTCCTAGAGGGACGTCCCACCCCATTAAGCAGTGAAGCTGGTAGCGAGTGAAATTGGGGCAAGGAGATAAGTAGAAAATGGCTTGTCAGGGAAGCAGGATCTCACTTACAGAGCTCCTGAATGGCAAACCCAGTCTTTAACTTTCTTCCAAAAGGCTAGATGGAAAACAAGTCTAAATATGCTTTCTTTGCTCAACATCACAAGGTACCTTCTGTACACTGCTCTCTCATGTTTCTGGATGAAAGAAAATTCAGCAGGCAATTTATCACCAAATTAAAGTCACAGCTCTCAGAATCATTCTGGATCCAAAAGAGACGAATAAATTTGATCTTACTTGTAGAAATGTATTTTGGGCAACGATAAAGAGCCTGAACCAGCTGCTTCTCGCTTAGCTCTTATGTAGGCAACACCTGCACGGATTTCAGTCACGGACCAGCTGAGTGAGGGCTGGCAGGGGGAACTGCAGTGCCGTGAGCTGAGCTGGAGGTGGAGGGGCTGGTGCTTGGGGATCATGCTATGTTCCTCAGCCTGGGATGCTCCAGAGACCCCAGAGACACGGCGGCCAGGCATGTGCTGCCTGTTTTCCAGCCCCATTAAGAGATAATGGCAGTGACACTGTAGAGAGGGGATTCAGGCAATATGTGATTTAAAAACAAGAAATGAAGAAAAAATCCCCTCTATGATTTTGTGGCTCTTTGAGCACGCTGGGTCGTGGGGCTGGAAGTACGGGAACACAGGACACAGGCAGATTTTATTAGTTTAATAAACTAGAACGACTGGTGTATTTTGACACTCCATCACTGTTACTAGCGTTTAGTGAGACAGGTTATTCGGCCAGTGTTATTTCTAAGGAGTATTTCTGTGTCCTTATGCTTGCCCTGCCTACCAGGCACATGGGGGCTGTGCTGTTTAACCCGCCTTCCCCTCGTTTATATTCCCCGTTCCCAGACAACCCACAGGCATTGTACAGCATTACTCCCCTCCCCCAAACTTTCCCTCTTTCAGTTGGTGTCACCACAAAGGAATAGATTATTACTGACACTGATCCCAATTTAATCCTTCCAATAATCTGATTTTTCCAAGCCTATTTATATCCTTGAAATGACAGTAGGTTTTAAAGTGATACAAATACCTGAGCCTAAGCACTGGTACTATCCACACCAGTCTACTCCAGTTTTGACCCTCCAGAATAAAGTGTAGCCCCAAAGATTATGTGATAAATCCCTTCCCAAGTGTTGGTAGTGCTAGACTGGTCCTTGGTCCCTCTTTTTGATGAGCAATACTTTTCATGTTACAGGTTGACTCTGCACTATACTGGTAACAAGCTGAGGTCCCAAAATAAGTATTAAAGCTCATATAAATGTAGAATTTCTTTTCCCTTTGTGGATTTTTAATAACATTCTGGTGTCTGGAAATGATCAAGAAGTAAAGCTTTCATAGCAATGTAAGAAGCATAAACCCATTCTAGTTTGTTATTTCATCCGGCAACTTGAGAACTTTTTTTATTTTCCTGGGCTTTAAGGTGATCAGCCAATGTTTTCTCCCATCCCCAATCTCCTTAAGAAGCTTATTAATGTTTTACATTCAAAATAAAGACAAACTAATCTGAAAACAAAGCCATCCTTAGGGCTGCATATTCTAAATGTGTTTGCTGGACTATTTCCACTATTTGTAACCAATTCATTTTAATATTGCTCCTGCTTCTTGCTAGATCTGCAGAACTTCAGTTCACACGTAGCCAAGGACTAGTTCAACCAGCAGACAGCAGATTTTTGTTCTTCCCCCCCCCCCCCCACTTTTATAATTCAACACAGTGACTTGTTTATATAACGAATCCTTTTGTTTCTCCAAAAGGGACTTGGATATTCTACTGAGCGACAACACCCGTGGTAGGTGATGGTCTGGTTTTTCCAAAGCAAAGACCTCAGTTTTCAGCAGCATTTACATTCCAGTAATAAATATTTAAAGGAATTATAACGGAACTGAAGCAAAGAATGTCCCTCTGAAACACACACACACACACACACACGTGCACACACACACACACACTCGCCGTCAATTAGTCTGGGGTCGCTCCGGAGCAGATGGTGCCTCTGGTCAAACCCTGAAATATTTTGCTTTTTTCCATTAGAAAATTTGGCCACTTTGGATTTTTAATACCCTGTAAAATGCTTATTAAATGCTATTCCTTACTGTCTATGTAGCATATCGCTCGAATAACTATGTCAAAGGCATTTTCTGCAGCAGGATCTTTTTCTGCCCCTAAAAACGTGTAAGACAGAATACAAATTGTGCTGATTTCTTGTTGTCCTTTCTCAGGTATGAGCGTGAGGCTTTTCGATCATCTCTATTTTTTCTACAACAGGCTAAAATACATGACAGTATGGCAGTTTTGGAACATACCGGGGCTACACAACTACCTTTTGGCTTCAAACGTGTAGACTATTATTAAGCAAATGAGATACTGATGTACTTTTCCATTTACAAAGCTTGTATTTGCCCCTGTGGGCATAACACCAGGTGATGTCTTAATTAATGATGGTGAAGATCTTATGTATGACATAAACAAAAGAGTTGCTTTTTAAAAATAAGAAAAAAGAAAATATTCCCACTCCCTTGAGGAAGAAGAATGAACTGATTCCAAAAAGCAGAATAATGAAAACCAAAAGGGAAAACAGGGAAGAATGCAGCATAAATATTGGATTTGAGTTACCTGCAAATGTCTTCCTCTGAAAACAAGACAGTATTTATTCTGTACGGTAAATTGTATCCTGCACAGCACTTCATATATTACTCATAAGATAACCTGTCCGTCTTTACATTTGCATTGAACCATGCGCACGTTAGCAGCACTGCATCTATATTACCCGCTGGCTGAGTATAGTGCCCATTGCGTGCTGCCTGCTGGGGAGGAATCAGAGCCTGCTGTCCCTTCTCGAGCGGTGGACCACCTTATTTCACGAGCAGCTTCGCCATGAGGAGGCCTGCTACCTGCGGAGGAGTTACCTGTGCAGAACTGACCCACTGAGACAGCACAGCGTGCTGGGGTCTGACGTGTCCCTCTCCAAACTGGCAGATGAAAATGCAGCGGTCAGTACCCTGCTCTCCTTCATGCGCTGTGTTATCCGCATCCTCGGTGATAGTGTCATGGGACAAACACACTGATGTGTGCTTATCGAGGGAAGACTGTTACCTCTGACTTTCAAAGCTGGAAATATATAGGATGGGTGGGAGTTGCAGAAGGACCCGTGTCTCACAATCTCACCAAAAAAGCAAGTGAAAGGGACGAAGAAATGGGTGTTGGGGGGGGGGGAATGAGTCGTGGAGAGGGGCCGTAAGGGAAGAGGGTGGGAGGGGGAGGGCTACATGTTATTTTTCCATTCGTTCCTGTGTCCAGGGCTAAGCAGGAAAAGAGTACTTCATCTCCATTTCCACCCCCATCTCTGATTTTTCACCTTGGGAATCTGGTCATTCTCAGCTCAGTAGGTTTAATTTGCTGACCTGATGTGGACATATCCATCTTTCATGTTGATCTTGGCTTACGCTCAGCAGAAACAGAAATAAGAGTGGAAAATAACCTAGCTGGCCACTACAGACAATGACACTGTTTAAGAGAAGTTTAAGAGAAATGGAAGGTGAGCACAGGAATGTAGAAGGTCTCCATCTACTCAAGGTAGTCCACAGCCAAACAGCAAAAAGGAGGGTGTGTGTCTGTGAACATGTGAGCATGGACACACATGTACCAGTAGGGAAGCAGGGATAAATGCTTTTTCACTCATCAACCCTCCTTGTGATGTTCAGCTTTCTGCAGGCGACAGTGCAAGGAGGCAGCCCTGGGAAAGGTTTACCTTCATCCCACAAGAACTTTGGGTGGATCCTCCGGCCAGGGGAGGGAAGCAGAAAGACCTCCTGCAAGAAAGGTGAGACCCCTCCAGGGCAGGGGCAGGGCAGGAGAAGGTCCTCCGGGGAGAGGGGCAGGCGTGGATGGAGGCAGGAGGGCCTCCTGCTCCTGCAGCTCCCTCTTCCCCTGCCAGCCCTGCTCCATCTGCTGGCAAGAACAATGCGGAGCCTCCAACGGTTGGTCGCAGGGATCCAGCTCCTCCTGCGGCCTCCCCAGCCCAGATTCCCTCCATGGCCTCATTTCATCTGCCACAAGTGCCAAGAGTGGGAAGAGCAGAGCCTTCTCCAGGCAGAGGAGGGAGAATATCCCTTTCTTTTGGGTCCCAGGATGAGGAACTGCCCTCCCATGAGCTTCCCTCTACTTTTGCTTCTAACATGTCATCAAGGTTACAAAGGAGCAAATTAAGTATTGTGCACGCCGCATAGTCGCCATCTGATCTACTGGTTGGGAACCTAATTTTGCTGTTCACCTGTGGTCAGTCAAGCCCCACTGAAAACACACTGCAAACCCCCTGAGGCTGCACGGCAGAGTGGGATACTGCTAGGGACGGGGTGAGATGGCGGCATCAGCTCCTGTCTCAGCAAGTGCCCAGAAAAGCAGGGTGCAGCTGTGAAAGGTATTCAGGAGAAACATGAGCACTTTGGCTCTCTGCTTTGCAGCTCAGCACTTTGCAAGGCTATTGTTTTGGCTTTACCCTCATTTTTCCCTTGCCTACTAGGTGTTTAAGAGAACGTGCTGAGGAAAGCTCTGGTCTTTTCAAAATATGGAAGCAACACAGAAAGCATTTGCCATGTATGAGGCTGAACGGCATTGCAAACTTGACTTACTCTTCTCTGTGCAAGGAGACGCAGGCTGATTTAAGAAAGCTCCCCTGTGAAAGGCAGTGGGATTTTTTTAGCTCTGTCACTGTTGTCATTAAACGTTTTTTTCCTCTTGTCCTGCCTTCTGCTATTGGGAAATCATCAGCACCTGGATTTTGCTTTTCTTTTCCATACGGGAAAAGCATCGTGTTCATCCTGCTGCGGTCCTTACAGATGGCATCTCTTTCAGCACCGCGTTAGAGGCTGTCAGGTGAATGGGGTGGGCTGAGTTTCCCCATGTCAGCCATTCCCTCGGGGAGGAAAGAAGGGTAGCCAGTGTCCGACCGATGTTTACAGAAAGTTTAGTCTCCAGTGGATTTCCCTACTCCAATGAAACAATAGGAGGGTCTGGTGCTATATTATCCATGCTTCCTCTTTATTCAGATTTTATCTGTGAATTCTTGCAAATAATAGATGACTGAGACCTTTATTGTTCTGGGAAATAGGAAGATGAAAACATTAGGCAGACCTTAGCAATTTCAATGGACTTATTCATGGTGTATTTAGTTATGCAAGTCTTTGCAGAGTCAGGAACTAACAAAATACCTGTTGGAATAAGTAATAATCCTGTGTGTTGACAAAAGCAGTTCTCTTATGGCTCATTTTTAATAAGAGATATTGTCTCAGTCAACCAAATGCTACCAAGTTCAGAACAAAAAAAGAAAACAAACATAGCTCCACTCTTAATGACACAAGATCTTGGGAAGCAATCTGTTCCAGCTCTTCTATGTCTCTGCTTTAATACAGGCATTCTCAATGTAAATTGCATGCCGATGATTAATAGATCCTGTATCAATTGAACTTGAACTGAAGTAAAAAGAACATACTCTTTCTTTTTTTTTTCTTCTTCTTCTTCTTTTCTAAACCTGCATTAAAAAAGATTATTCTGAAATCTTAGAATGAAAAGTGCTAGGTCAAAACTCACATTTTTCTAGCAAGTCTATGAAAACTTACTTTTAAAAGAAGTCACATACTGTAGAATCTCAATTATCCTGGAAGGCTTATCTGGGTTATGGCTTAAGTATGCTATTCACGTGCTGCCAGCTTGTTCTAGAAGTACAACGTGAGCTGTAGTGCCTTGCAAAGCAGCTGAGCCCTTCCCTGGGCCAGACAGAGTCCAGAAGCAGTTCAATGGTTTGACTCGAGCGAAGAAGCCCTGCAGCCGCCCTCCAGCCCCACGCAGAGCCTCAGTGCTACAAGCCATGGAGCCGCGTGGGTCCTCCGCAGTTCTGGCAGGACTCTGTGTCTGCCTCCGCATCACATCCCGAGCCCTGGGAAGTCTTCTTCACTTAGGAACATTGCCATACAACTGCACGGAGCCGGCTGTGGCGTGGTGCTGTGTAGAAGCTAAGAAGTCTTCATGGGGACCACCTGCCTGTGCACTAAAACCTCCTGCATCGCTCATGTATTATTATTTTCCATTATCTAGGACCTTTCCTTCTCATCCTCTTCACCTCAGGTAAAAGGGAGCTGTTTGTATATCCATGAGCTTAATATCTACTGGTCTTGGAAGAACTTCCCTGGCTCGTTGTACATTAACATTGTTCACATTTTTGATGCATGTGCAATTAATAAAATTTGGGCAAAACTTCAAAGCTTTGACTATACTCTGGACAGATTATGAATTTTATGTTCTCCATGAAGTATCGTTAAAACTTGCTGCCTACAAGGACTGATTACTAAGAGGAGATTTTACTCTGAAAGGAGAGCTTTTTCTCCTCTGCACAGCCGGTGTTAGAAAAACAAACATTCCCAGGTAGGCAAATAGGGCCATGCTCCCAAAGGGGTTTTTTGTGGGTGTCATGGCATCTAGTGTTCCTATTGATCTCCCAAATTCAGGACAGCAGCGATTGTGTGAGAAACTTCACTTCTAGTTTTCAAAAGAAATGTCTAGCTTTTGGGAAGAGATGCCCAAATAAAGGCTCAAACAGAAGGTTAAAAAAGAGCATGCAGTTTAGGCTCACCTTGCACGAGTCCATCCATTCAGGTGAAGGTAGCTTGTGAACTGAAAGCCCAAATGGTGCAAACTAATTCAGAATAAAGCAGTATTAGTGTGAAATACATGTCCAGCACAGAGGAGGGGAGTTATGCAAGTGAAGCTACACTGCAGCAACTCCCAATGTGGATAAGCCCTTAATTACTTCTAAAATCTCACCATTACTAAGCCATGCTTATAATTTCTAGAGGCCTTGAGTTTCTGGAACAACTGGAGTATGAGATTCAATTCCATTCACTTCAGTGGAGGATACAGTTAAGTATGGGCACGTTTGTAGGCTTGAGGCTAGTCGTTAACTAATTAGTGTATGGGAACATTTAAGTTTTTCCCATCTGATTGTGCAAAGTTGTTTGGCAATACTTGCTTATGAGCCTTTTTTCATGTTTTTCCCCCTCCCTTCCCAGCAGATCAAACCCCCACCAGAATCAGAAAGAGCATCGTAAGTACCACTGACTTCCCGTTTGCCCCTTACTGTAGACAAAAACATTTGCTGAGTGTTGCTTTTTTATATATACATACATACATACGTGTGTATATATATGGTTTTGGTTGTTTTTCTTTTTTTAAACAATAGGTTTCAGAGTGTTTGTGTCCCTTGCAGCCATGCAAAACCTCTCTTCCCAGCAAGGGCATGTCAGCCGGAGCGGCGGCGGGTGGCGGTGGTGCTGCCCCGGTGGAACTACAACCCCCAGAGTGCATGGCGAGGGGCAGCTTGGGGGGGAGCGGGGCAGGGAGGCGCGGGGCCTTCTGGGAGTTGTAGTCCCGCGGCCTCTGCCTGACTGCCGGGCCCAGGGCAGCCTTCCAAGCACCTGTCTGTTTTGTGGGAGGCAGCGATGACTCCGCTCCCCGCCGCTCCCCTCGGGGTGTTGCAGTGCAGCTGCCTCCTGGCAGCCGGACCAGGAACCGCTGCAGGAGGCACGGGAGAAATTTAAAGGTAAGGACCTCCTAGTATTTGCTGTGGAGTTGGAGGAGGACGGGGGGCTGTAAATCCTGTCCCCCCCCCCCCCCCCCCCGCCCCGGCCGTCCTCACCCTGTGCTTTTGGCTGGGAGGTTTTGCCACGTCGTGCCCTTTGCACATCGTTGGCCAAGTCATCTGGGTTTGGGTTGGCTGGCGGAAACGTCTGCAGCGTTAGCACGTGGGACTGGCTGTACAGGGATGTCATTCTCCCGTGCAGCTGTAGTTGGAAGGGTGGCTGTTGGCTCCTCTGTGCAAAAGTTAGCGGGAATAAGTAATCATTCAATCTCAGAAGAAGGTGAGGGAGGGAATCCCACTCCCTATAGGGACTGGAAAGCTGTAGTCAATAAGGGTCTTATAACATCCAGCTTCTTGCTGAAATTAAGCTTGCTTTTTTTGATTCTTTTTTTTTTTTTAACTTTTAAGTTGACTTTCTGTGTCTTAGTAGAGAGAAATAGCCAAATACAAATTTTGCATAAATGGCTGCAACAGCCTTTGCCTACATACATTTCCTTGTTCCAGTGTTCCTGCCATTTGCTGAACTGGAGGCAACTGAAAGTCTCAGGCTGTGCGGTCACTACAGTGAAAATCCGTGGAAATGCTTCAGTTTCATGCTGCTGCTTAATAAAACAGAGCAGCGGTCAGGATAGCGCAGGGAGGAGAAACAGCTTTGTGTACTTCGTGGGTCAGGTAAAGCACTCCTGAACATTTTGGCTGTGATCCTCTGACAATTAGCTGACTGGGAAACTATTCCAGCCTTGCTGTTGGTCCTTACACCTGAGTGTAAATTTGCCAGGGCATTTTGGGAAATGCTTTGTACAAGGATGCTCTGTGGGCCTTCCAGGGCTGAACATACATGACATGGTGATAGCCAACGCATAGGGACTGGGTTCAGTGATGCAGTTGTAGCCTGCTGGTCTTTTCCTACAAATAGTTTACTAATCGTGCTGAAGACTGCAGATTTGCTGTATGCACTACGTACAGCCAGTGATACTGGTTCTCAGCTACTGCTTCTGAGGTGGGACAGCAAGCAGCGGGCACATTGAAGACCGGGAGCAGAGTGGAAGTTTTTAGCTAAGGCTACTGATGCAAGACCCTATTTAAATGCAAAAAAAAGGGAAGCAAAGACCGGAGTCAGTCCTAGTAAAGGTCTGACTCAAGAGAAGATGTGAAAGGCAGTTCTCAGTTCTGCTGGGAATTGCATTGCCCTTTTAATGGTAATAAAGTAGCTTTGCTGTTAATCTGTGCAGAGGCTGCCAAATGCTGAACAGGTCTGGACAATGAGGCAATTCCCTTCCTGCTCGGAGACTTGCTGCTTCTGGGTCAACGTGGAGGTACGGCTCTTGGGCGTGTTGGGGTTGTGCCCCGTGGGCACCACGGCTGCTGTCGTATGGAAAGGCAGAAAGCGGAAAGCTGACGAGCAGGTGTCCTTCACGAATCAAGCATGCAGAAGTGTTAAACACAGGGCCCTCGAATGGTTACCCGCAAGGAGGGGATATACATCTAAAATGAGGATACTATAGCTAATGTTAGAGGTGTTGGTAAGAAGTGCTAAACTTTCTGTGAACTGATCCATTACCTTAAAAACCCAGCTGCTGTAATGGGGAGGGCTTGTGGGCTGCTTTTCATGTGAAGTTTTTCATACACCCCATAGACTTCTGCCGTACCTGATGTTCTCCCTGTTTACAGTATTAGAGACACTGCTAATATGTAGGTAACAATAGAAAATAATTTATGGGGGCAATGTCACTGAATCTGAAAAGATTTCCTACACACTCAAGAAACTTTCTCAAATGTGAGCAGCGCTAATATGAAAAATGAGGGACCATACCTGCACGCAGCCTTGCTGAGTTCTGGGTATTTCCCTGTACGCTGACACCACATACACCAGCTTAATGCAGGCGATGAGACCCACTGCAGGACTGCCAGCTCCATCTCCAGAGCAGCGGCATGGCCAGGGATGCCACCGAAACCCTGGGGCAGGGCAGGTGCCCGAGGAGAAGGATGGTGGTGGTGGGACCTCCGGTTGCACCGAGCCCCGTGCGGGCAGCAGCAGCGGTGGGTGCCTCTCCCCCCTCCCTCCTGGAGGTGAGGGCTGTGCCAGCAAAATGCAGGGACCTCCTTACTCCACCTTTCCCCGTCTGTCAGTCCGGCTGCAATGTCTAAAACAGGCATGGATTTTCCTGTTTACCCAACATCAGCGTACCTCCCCAAAAGCAATTGCGTTGGTTTTGGTTTCCTTTCCTCGTACATATCAGAAGTCAAACAGCGTGATGTGGCTAATGGGATTATATTGACCCACCTCTGCTGTCGCTATTAATATCTGAAGAAATTCCCAAATGCCACAGCCCCAATGACAGTACAGTTGCTTGCCCATCTTTCTCTTGCCGAACAGACTGGAGTCTTTTTACGTTAGCAAGTCCAGGAATCGCTAGTCCAAATTTTGCTCCTTGGTAGTGTTAAGAAGCCAGGGACCAGATTATATATAGAAGAGAATATATAGAGAATATCCATTTTTGCAATGGATAGCAAGTTGATTTACAATGTCATTTGAACAGTACCCAAATAGCCAATTCTGTTTTTTTAAAGAAAAGCAGGCTGAAGGGGCCTGGGGGGGGTGTGTCTTTTTCTTGCTGACCGTAGAAACATAACCCACTCTTTTTTAAAAAAAAGTATTCAGAATCCAGCCCTGGTGCACAGGCTACTAAATTTCAATTGCTGTTTTTATGTCATTATTGCAATTGCAGTAACTCTGTAAAAGACAAGACAAAAGGTTGATCTTTTCACTTTGAGCTCTTTCCATCCTCCATTTTTACAGCAAAGGTTACCCTGAGCAATGTATACATCTGTCTGTTCTAAGTGTAGAAATACATATTATTCATACCTTGTCAATGTATATGCTGGAAAACAGAAGCTGAATTTATAGCTATATTTCCTCTCTGCCGGGGCTTTTAGAGTTGAGTGTTTCAGTGTTTCCATTATAAACCCCTGTTTTCTGAGGTTTATAACAGTCTTGAAGAGTGTAGCGGTCTTGAACCATAATAGAAAGCGTGTAATGTTGCATTTACAATACAGCTGTAACTGCACATTAAGGAGTGTAATCTTCTCAGTGTACCCACAATGCTCCAATAAGGTTAATTGGAGTTACATATACTAAGAGAAAAACAGTATTTTACCCTTGGAGTTGGTGCTCTCCATCCAGAGAGCTGAGAGCATCACACGGGGACAGAGGGCATCTACCTGCTCCAGACTTACAAAAATGCCATTCCTTGCTACACCATTAAAATACCCGTGCGCATCTGCAAAGGCCCCTCTAAGCACCCGCTTCCCTCTCTTGGTGACTGACTGCTTTACAAGCTCAGCCAAGGGAAATCAAGGTAAAGGTGACTGGAAGAAACTATATTTTATCCAATATATGGTGAGGCTTTTGTCCTGCGCGGTGTCTCTGCTGCTTCTGCCCTCGGCTTCTCGTCTTACATAAATATAGGTCCCACCTGAAACCCATCTTCTCCATTTCCAGTCAGCTTCCTCCATTTGGCATCTTGCATCCATGTGTCACTTTTTGCTTACGAATATAAGGTAAATGAATTGCAGTTCATCATAACATCCCACCGTCCCTGGGCTGTCTGAAGTAGTCCCAGCTCCTGTGCCACACGCCCGGGTAGTTGCTGGCTTCTCTGGTCAGCCTGAAGTGCCACAGGCAGAGCAGGGGCTCTTCAGGAGAAAGTACCCTACCCCGTACATTGGGGTACCCGTCCGACAGGTCTGGCTCTCTTAAGCGGCATCTCTTCCAGTGCACCTAGCTTAAATTTTTGTTGATGGCTGTAGGACTCCGTGCTGGGCCAGAGATCCCACCGTGCCAGTTCAGTTGGTGTGTGAGCGTAACTTGTGAGAGTTGGCAAGGGGGAAGTGTCTGCAAGTAGTGGTGTTCTGAGTTAAAATGAATACTTTAAAATGGATGGTGAGGAAGAAGAGCTGAAGTTAAAAGTGGACAGTTGCCAGGGCTGCTGGCCATGCTCATACTAGAGCTGATTTATCATTGCAATTGCTCACTTGAGCTTGTTGGACTTAATTGGCTGAAGGTAAAAAAAGCAGCAGCATGTTCAGAGTAGAAAGAAACTTCTAAGAATTGTTTAAAAAAAAACCCCCGAGACTCTTGGAGCTTGAAGACTTTGTTAGGCTCTGTGGTGAGTACAAAGCGGTCCTCTCAGATTGTCACAGAGCCATGGTTTTCCACGAACCTTGGCTCTGATCAGCAGCCAGTAAAAAGATAAAGTGTGATGGCTAAAAGTTTTGTTCCATGGATTTTTTTTTTTTTTATTTCAGTGAAACCGAGAAGGATACGTATTTTGTTTTTGCACTAGCCCAGCCACAGTCTAAGGTTGTGCTTATCTGCCACTTGGTAGAGGCAGCAGAGGGTAGGAAGGAGGTAGGAGGCTGGACTCACTGTGAACCTTAGGCTCAGATCCCATCTACGCTTCAGTCTGAGAGAGCGAGTTAACATGAGTGTCCGCAGGGTTGAAATCTTGTTGAGAGTAAGTTCCTCTTGCTGTTTCCACTCATATGTAATGTTATTTAGTCTTCCACTTAACCCCTCTTCCCATGGCTAACAGGTCAGCTTATGGTGTTCACGCCCTTTTGCAAGTATTGCTAACCTCAAGCATTCAGAAATCACAAATTTACTCTCAGATTCATGAGACTGCAGGAAAAACATGCATTTTTTTTAATTGAGCAATTAAAATAGTTTAATTAGTATTTTAGCTCTGATCCTTTGAGTTTCACAGGTTTGGAACATTTTTTTCCTTGCTTTGAGGGCTTGACCGTCTTTGCCCCCATTAAAACCTGTATTTGTCACAATTGCACAAATGAAGAACTAGTGCTTTAGCAAAAATCTGAACTAAGCCAAGACTTGCAGGAAGAACTTGAGATATGGAAATGCTGGTTTTGTGATTATGTAAGGGATTTTTTTGCTTTTTCTTTTTTTTGCCCCCTCACCAGTTACGCACGCCCGTGTTACAACATATCTGCTGAGAATGAGGGAGCTGAAGGGATTTCTGATTTGGTGAATTAGTGTACAAGGGGTCAGCAGAAAGGACTGCGGCAAAAAAAGAGATGAATGGGAAAGCACAAAAGGGTGAACTAGAGTAAAGCCGTGTTTTACATGTGCTGTTCTGCAGCATGTAAGGGGCTGCAATTTGCATGTTAGTTATCTGTGCTCCCTTTCATATGGGTAAGAAGGCCTCTGGGAATATTGGGCACGATCTACCAAGAATTATTCATCATGTGATGCATAAATTTAGGCAGCGAATATCCCCTGGATAGGGGCATAAGTGAAGATAAGGCTTTTCAATGTACTTTATATTGTCCTTGCATTTGCCCCACAGTGTGAAGGTGTTATATGTCTTCCTGCCACAGCTGTGTGCTCCAGTGCACCATACGTTTTGTGTTCTTACTGCCATCTGAAAATAGCCGGCATGATTGTTCACGCTGCAGTTACTGGCATTTTGAAATATTTACCATGGGGAACGTTTTCAAAGGCAAGAGAGGCAACAGGGCACCAGCCTCCTCCTGCTTGTCTACAGGAGTCAGAGCAGCATTACCAAACCCTGCACCTGGTGTTCTCCAGGAGAAGTTGTCCCGTGAAGGGATGTTTTTGGAGCTTAAAAAAGAGGCTCTGTGGATGCCAATGAAGAATTGCTGAAGAACTGGAATTGGTCCTCAGTGATTACTTTGAACTGCCAGGTTGAGTCTCTGCAGTCGTATTGCCTTTCTGCATGTGGATGCAGACTAACAGCTTCTGGGCTTCTTGAAGTATGAAAATCATGACTGTGGCAATAGCATTAGTCTGACTTGCTTGATTTTGAACTTTCTTTTTCCTTTGTGTCAGTTTACCGCCTCTTCTGTGCTGAGACTAGATGGTGGTTGGGCCTGAGTTGTAATGCCTGTCCTGGTTTTGTATTGTCTAATCCATTGCATTTTGCTCTTTTGTTTTGCTTTCTTATTCATCTCAGAGGGATAATTGCATCCAATCCCTCTGGTTTTAGATAGTGAGAGATAAAGCATAAAGGCAGAGCAGATACTGCCCACAGTTCCCAGATGGGACCTGACTGCACAGTTCTCAGTCAGCCTGAGGGCCATAACCCATGGGAACATCCTCTGTTCACATCTCTGGGGCTTCTTCTGGAAGCGCGTGCTATTTGAAAAAACAGTGGTGGGCCTCAGGTGAAGAATGCTTCATTACCTCATCTGAGGTTCCAGGTTTTTGTGACTTTTGGTGCCTTCCCCCTTTTGTCATTTTGAGTCTTGATAGGGTATTGATAAATGTGTTGTATTAGTGAATTTACTCTTTCAAATGCCACCCTGCCTTGTGTCTGTCATTATCTTTTTACCTGTTCCAGGCCTTAGTACTGAGCCTGTCAGATCCCTGAGGGCACCAATAGCTCTTAATTGTCCTGATTGGCCTCACCTGAGACCCCCCACCTACAGACTCTGCCCATGGGCCCGGGAACCCCATTGAAGGTTGGGTCTGGGGCTTCAGTTGCTGACTTGACCTCTTGGGTGGCCCCCGGTTCTGGCTCACCCCTTGCTGTGCCAATGGACCCTGTGAGGTGCAGCCCGGTGGGCCTGCACCCCTTGGTGAAGGCTGGGCTACGTAGGGGTTGCCCATGCTCCCATCCCACCCCCGCTCCTGGCCCTGGCAGCCCATCTCCAGGGCACGTGTGCAGGCTGCGGATGGTCTGTGTCAGCAATCTGCTGCTTTTGAAAGAGGTGCTGAGCGGCACGTTCATGCAGCTTTTGGCTTGTCCTTTTCACAAGCAGAACGCAGGGCGCACGGCCGCGTCCGTCCTCCCGCGACAGGATGGTCAGATCTGCTTCGCCTCGGCTGCTTTGCTCCCCTTTGTCCTTTCTATTTGTTCTTTGACTCCCCTCCTCCCGTTAGCACAACTTGAAGGATGCAATGGCCAGGGTTTCTCCAGCTGGTGATCCAGGAGCCATCGTGCTGCTCTGTGCAATGCTGATTGCTGCGGCTAATTGCCTCCGAGGCGGCTGCCCCGCTTTTAAGGAGGCTGCGTGTAATCTTTCTCTAAAGAAATCTCTTTGTGTCGTATTGAAAGAATTCCACAATAAAATTATTGAACTGCAAACTGGCGAGGTAAGGTGGGGAATGTAGTAGCTAGAGAGCACATTGAGCTCTCAAAATATTTCCATTAATTGGGGAAAACCAGCGTTCTACATCTTCCTATTTGCAAAGTGCAGAAAAAGGCTGGGCTTTATATGTTTTGGTATCAATCCCACAAGCTAATGGATAAAAGAGAAGTTGATAAGCACAGTTTAGTTAATTAAGTTATTGAATAAGGTGCTTCTGTTAAGTTTTTCACAGTTCTTGTGACCTGTGGTCCAGCACTGAAACACAGCTTGGAGAATGCAAGCCTTGAGTTTGCAATCTAGAGTAGCTTTTCAATCAAACAAAGAAGGTTAAGTATTTTTCATAGTGTTTAAAAACTGAACTTCGCAGTGAAATTATAACTTGCTGGTTCTTACCATGATATTGTTACAAAGGCAAACATTTATACGGCTCTCTGCAACTACAAGACTAGTCTAGGCAGGGTTCTTTGGCTTTTGCTGTCAATGTGGAGCTATTGATCCATGAACATAAATCCTTACTTATCTCCAGTCAGGTTTATAGGACAATGAAATTATAGGATTGCTTGAATCAATCAATGTTTCTAAAGCAAGCTATAGAAATATAAACAAGTTACCGATTATTTAATAAAGTCATTTGCTTAGAAATGCCTGGCCATGGGCAGCAGATGTTACATTAATTTCTGCTTTCTCTGGAATTTCACTGGGGCTGCAAGATCTTAATGTCACTATTAGCAAAGGTAACTTTATTTTAGAAACTCATTCCGAGCTCTCACAGCAAGAGGAAGAAACTGTCATTCCTTTTGACCACAAAATCTGTGCTATTTCTAAGTGGAGTTCTTTGAAATAACTAGGATATCTCACAGCTTGTTGCTTTAGAGGGGGCTTAGTACAGCGGCACTACATTTAGTTAGCCTAATGAGTTTTTTAGCCCCTGTGATATTGACTGAGTTTGAAGTACCATAACTTTTAGTCAGTTAAGATTAAATTTGTTAGTGAAGTACAAGTTTGCATAATATTTTAGCTTTCCTAGAAGTTTAAGGATGCTCTGAGAAGCATTTAGGTTAATACAACCAGGTTCTGACTTGGGGAAACAATTCAAGTATAAAAGCGTGTCTTTCTGTTTCTCGGTAGGAAGTGTCATGAAAGCAGCTTCCTCAGTGTGGTTTCACAGTTACCGTGTTTACCTTTCGAGATCCAGTTCATTGGAGTGATTTTAGTCAAGGTAGTTCAAGAATCTTCCATGAGCCCATGGTGTCCTTTCGGTGCTCCCGTCCGTTTTGAATGCCGACCAGGACTCCGATGCCTCGGTGGTCTGTCTGTTGAGTAGTTTGTCGTAGTTGATCATGCAGGAGTACAAAACCACCTGATTAACCTGCTTGGTCAATCCCTGAACAGGGGTAGTAATAATGAAGTCATAGACGGCCGCTGGAAATCCCTCTATTACAATACATTAATATTCCCAGTACTTTGGCTATTAAGGTTGTTTTAAATATAAAAAATATCTCTGTGAAATATACCTTTGATCTTTTCGATGGGTCTACCTTAAAGATGTTAAGAATTCATTTTGGCTTTGGAAAGGTTTTTGTCTTTAAGATAAATTAATATCATATATACTTACACAGTTTTGTACATGCGCTTTGTTAAAGCTTATACGTAAACTAGTCTCTGATTCATCTCATGGGTTTTTTTAAGCTGTTCTGTGGTATTTCATTTGCAGTATTTTGTGGCTAAGCTGTCTATATAACAGAATTTCCTTGATCTGAAGACTATCGTAAAGTTGGTGTGGCTCAGCCTTAATTAGATTATTATAGACCTAAAACATACAAGGTAGAATAGCATAAGAGGAGTTGAATTTGGTCATTAGCAGGAGTTCATGGTTAGTCTAGCTGGTTAGTCACTAGCCTCTGAAATACATGAGACTACATTTTACATTTGATATGCTTTGAAGACAGGTCAAAATCCTTAACATGATTTGGGTCTGCTGAGAAGGTCTATAATCCTGCTTTTTAATAAGCTTTACATTTCATGTCCGAACGATACCTGTGTATGTCAAACATTGCTGAGGCTCACTACCCCACTTGTATTCATTTTGAAGTTGAAATGCATTGTTTTGGAAGAGCATTTGCAGAAAATATTCCTGGAGTCATAGCAGACAGGGCTTTAAGGCATGAAAGCTGCCTGGAAAACCTAGATTGTCTGTATGCCATTTCTGTTTTCAGTTGAGGAACACTTCAACTTCTCACACTTTGAACGTTATAATGTACTTCCCTATTTAATACTTACTGCTGCGAGCATCCGCGCAGGCTGAAGCTCTGGCTGTTTGGGATTGAACTGCTTCTGTCTTGTAGGGCTGCCATTTGCTGGGGAGCGCCAAGGCTGCAGTTACGGCAGTGCTGGGGAAGGATGGGATGGGATGGGATGAGATGAGATGAGATGAGATGAGATGAGATGAGATGAGATGAGATGAGATGAGATCCTTGAGGTTTTTTTGTGTTGAACCATTTTTTGGGGGTGTGTTGTAGTTTGTGTTGAAGGAGGTGGCGATCTGTGGATTTTACTTGCTGCGGGATAGAAGAGTTTGGACGGCACCGCGTCAAGAAGCTGTGAACCTTGGTAGATGCAATCTTGAGGGAAGCCTTGTGGAGGCAAACTCCAACAGTGCTGCTGACTCACAGCAGTCTGACGGGAAAAGGCTCCCTTCCACTTCTGCTTGTCTCTGGCTTCCTCCAGCTTGCGGTTAATGAGGACTTCGTGCTGGTCTCCATAGTTCTTTGATACCCTTGTCATAATCAGCCTGACCAGCGTGGCTCCACAAACAGAACTGGAAGGTTGGTGAAAAATATCTGTGCTATGAACTATTTAATTAGGATGGCGTTTCTCATGTAAAGGACCTGTAAAGAGAGACACAGGATTGATAAATAACCTGTTTTCATCCCTGACTCCTTTCCCCTTGCCCCGCAAAGCATCATGTGGATTTTTGTGACTCTTCACGGAGCTGAGATCCTTAATTCTGGGATAATAAGCGCCAGTGTGTGGGTCTCCGGTGAGGAGTGCTCCAGGTGGGTTTTAGAGTCAATGCTGCGTGCCGCCCTTCTTAATGGTTGGAGGTGCCGAGTTAAAACCCTCCAGCAAGAAACAGGTGCAGAGGCTTAAAAAGCAAAACCAAACCAAACCCCCAATATCAACAACAGAAAAGGATGGTTGTTGTTGTTGGGAGCTTGATTATGTGTTCTCTTCCAAATTGGATGCTGATGTGAGAGCCTATTTTCTTTCATAATGTGTGTGTTTAAGAACTATTCATCCCACCTACCTCCCAGCGTGATGGGGAAAAGGCTCCAGTGTACTTCTTAAAAAATAAGTGAGGTCTGTACTTGACTCTGTGTTTGCTGATAGGAGTTTTGCTGTTGACTTTAATAGGAAGGCATCAGTGCTCTATGTGCAGATAAATATGCCCTTTAATTAAAAAGCCAAGTAAATGAAAGCACAGTGAAATCGGAATATTATTTCTTACCTTCTACACTTGTGGTGATTGGGTTTCTTTTTTGAAGAGACTTTAATGCATATGGATATTTGATTTTTATGTTTTTTTCTTAAAGTCCCACAGAATCAGTTGCTGGTTGGGATTGGCTTGTGCCCACTGATTAATTCCTTGCGTCACTGGTCTTGAATCTTGTTGCAGTTGTTCTTGGGAGACTTAGCAGCAGCAAACTGGCAGAGCTGTTACTGACCCAGAATAGCAATAGCATTGTTAATACAATAAGCAAGGTTTTCCGTGAACTACCATGCTATTCTGTGGAGCTGATGAGCTGGTTAACACCTTTTACTTATTCTGCAAGGATCTGAGACTGGCAGGGAATTAATGCAGTTGTGAAGCACAGAGAACCAAAATAGCAGTGATTCAGTTAGAGTAGAGCCAAATCTTCTTAAAATTAAACTCCATTGTGTTAGAGACTTTACTTTTTTGATAACTATATTATTAACTTCTCTGATAAGAGCAGGAAATGTAATACAGTGATATTGGAGAAGCCTTGCACATTAAATCTAAGCTATTATCTTGGGGTTGTATGAGAAGAAACCACTCTTCATCTGGTGTGTTATGGGAATCGCACGTTGCAGAATTTCTGTTTCTCAAGGTTACCATATAATTCACAAACCTATTTTTTTGGTAGTTCTGATCTCCTTAACTTTCAAATAGGTTGTATAGAATAGGTGGGAAGGCTGCAGTACATACATGGGTATTTCTAGTTTTGTAAGTAACAAACGATACCAGACAGTTTGGGCAATTTTGTCATGGGCAAGAGTGTTTGCTTGCAAGCTGCTGCTGCTGCTGTTGTAATCCTGAAGATATTTTTGATAATGGCATTTTGTAACTTTGAGTGTAACAGGTTGATGATCTTCTCTCATAGAAGTGCTTCAAGATTTGCTTTCAGTTGACCTTTCTTATTGGACTGGATCAGATGCTTGAAACAGGATTGAGATTTGCAGGCAGGAAAATATGGAAGAAAGCTGAGGAAATCATATACTATGGACAAACCATTTCCTGAACTGCAGTCAAAGCTTGACTGTTCACGTGCAGATTGTTCAAGGGAGTGTGACAGCTTGACTGGGCCACCATGCAGAGATAGTAGATGATAACCCTGATACTAGAAGTACAACGCAGGGGAAGCCAAAGTATCTCCGGAGAGGCCAGTTAATGGTACCTCCAGAGGGGGCACTGCACTGAGCCAGGAAAATTTGCTGTAATACTCATGAACCTGAGATGATACAGCTGTACAGTGCTGTGTGGACTAACTAGTGGGACAGATGCTAACTTACGGACCCTGGTAATACAGCTGGGTTTTTCTGCTCATTAGCTTTTCTTTCTGTGTATGTCTTCTAGGAGTCACATGAGAAGAGTCTTCCCCTAATTCCTCCATTTAGTTGTGATAATTTAAAGATTACTTTGTTCCATTCTTTTAACGTATAGTGAGTTTAGAGATTAAGTGCTAATGAAGTTTTATCTTGCAGAAATGCTCTATTTTTGTTACTTCAGAGAATGCCACTGTTTGTATGCCAGGGCACCACCGAAAGTTCTTTATATTCTTCTTCCATGATCTGTACCGTGGTCAGGCTCTTCCCCCCTCTTTTCTTCCCCACTTTCCCCAGTTTCCCATACTTGTCATCTAAAAACCTATTCGACAGCGCTGATGTCTCAAGCGGAGGGTATGTAAATATTTACCGGCATGACAGTCAACAGCAGCGGGCGGGGGGAAATTGCTAAATCCTACCATTCAGGGAACCTTGAAGTTCTCTCTCAGAGTGTGCAGTTGAGGAGAACAGGAAGGGTTTGCAGTTTGTACTTGACTTGATGTGTTTTTGCTCTCTTGGTTCCTGTTTTGTTGCAGATGTCATTCATGTAGCTGTGGAAGGCTTTATCAGCTCTTGAGGAAACTTTCCCCTGCACACACACTCACACCACCCAAGGCTGGAGCTGTAGTGGAAGAAAATGGAGCCTGTAGATCTCCTGGCATTTGCCTCCACAGAAATGAATAGTACGACTGTCACTCTGGCTTTGCTGGTGGTCTTCCTGGTTCTGCTGTTTTGGTAAGTGATAATGATGATATGGGCTGCATATCAGACACAAAGCCTGCTGAAGGTCCCCCAACATCTATAGAATGTCTTATTCATAAGGGGAAACTGGAAGATAATTGGCTAGAAGGGACACGGAGGGGGAGTTGGTTTGGATGCAGAAGCTGAAATAAGTATTCACAAAACTCATGATGTGTCCTGGTTTCGGCTGGGATGGAACTAATTTTCTTCCCAGTAGCAACTGTGTTTTGGATTTAGCATGGGATTTGGTATGTGAAGAATGTTGGTAATACACTGATGTTATTAGTCGCTGCTAAGCAATCGAGGACGTTTTCCGGCTTCCAAGGTTTTGCTAATGTTCAGGTGCAAAAAGCTGGGAGGGGTATAGCCAGTATAGTTGACCCAAACTGGCCAAAGAAAGTATTCCATACCATAGACGTCATGCCCAGTATATAGTGGGGCCTGGCCAGTGAGCCAGGGACCTTTCGTTCATTCGTGCTTTTGTTCATTCGTCTGCTCGTTCCCTCGCTCGCTCTCTCTGGAACTTGCAGTTCCAAGATCGCTGCTTGGGATCGTTCTGAGATCGCTCTCGGTTTTGCCCTGTGATCGCTGCTCGGGACGGGCTGTATCAGTCATCGGGTCATTGGGCAGTGAGAGATTGTGCATCGTTCCTTTTGTATATTATCATTATATTTTTAAATTATTATTATCATTATTAATATATAATTATTATCTTTTTCTTTGCTGTCCTGGTGAACTGTCTTTATCTCAACCCACAAGTTTTCCTTTCTTTCCGATTCTCCTCCCCACCCCACCGGGGAGGGGGGAGTGAGCGAGCAGCTGCGTGGCATTTGGTTACCGGCTGGGGTTAAACCACGACATGATGCTTTTTAGAGAATTCTCTCCTTGCAATATTTTCTTGTAAGTGCTTTACCAACAAGCTGCTAACAACAATTCTCTTCAAAATTAAGCACTTATTATTGTTGGTTTCTTACTAATTTCTGTAGGCGGCAGGAACATTGGTGCTGGTCAGAAAGAAACCAAGTACTTGTTGCAGGGTCTTGTTGGACCTCTTCTCTGTACTATGCTGCACACTTGTCCCTTGCCAGGTTTCTTGGCTTCAGTGTACAGACACTTTAACTGCTGCTTGAATTTCCTCTCTTGTTCTTTCCACACTGAGTAGTGGATACAAATCACAATAACAGCAGCCCTAATGGTTAGCACAGTAGGCATTGCAGTGAGCTGTGCTGAAATGAAAAAAACTCACCCTGACCAGATAATTTATTTTAGAAATTAAATTAGCCAAACTGGGAGTGCTTTTCTGACTGTTTTTACATGAATACCTCTTCAAATCCTGCCTTCCAGTCAACCAATGATTTTTCTCATTTGTGTGTGTGTGTGTGTGTGTGTGTGTTCAAGAAAAAGTTTCAGGGACGGTGGTAGAAAAAGAACCTCTGACAAAAACCCGAAGCTAATCTAGAAGAGGACGGTGATGACACCATGAGTTTAGCACAATTGTTGTAGCAGTGTAAATGACAGATCACTTCTGCACATATTTCTTCATTCTTTGAGCCTGCTGAGCTTTGTTCAACTTCCTTGTGTGTCAAGGGAGGGTCTAGAGAGACTAAAAAAGAGTCAAGTCAAGCGCGTATTTGACGTGCGTTGCCGTATCAAGTAGGTGAGTGAGCCTGCTTTCTCAATAAGATCTGCCCAAATCGTCACAAACATCCAAGTCCTGCTTCCTTTGAATTTTACTGAGAAAAAGAATGGCAGCACTGGCTCTTTCAGTAAAACCATGCTGTTTAGCTGCTGACCTGTGGATGTCCGTAAGCTTACGGGGCTGGGCGGGAGGGCAGAGGCACACCCACAGTTCAGAAACGCAGCAGGTCGGCTGGGGAGCTCTGGCTGCCCGTGAGACAGCTGGAAGAGCCTGAGGCTTCCATGTAGTACATGCCAAGATGTGCTGAGGTCTCCGAAGACACAGAACTGCTCCGTGTATGTGTAGGGTATGTTCTGGTGCACGCGTCTCCGGAGCCTCATTTTCTGGTTCCACGTAAGGAAGGCTGTTCCTCCCCTTGAAGCGAAGGCATGGCAGTTCAGTGCAGAATTCGGTCTCGCTATAAACAAACCTAGCTCTAATTGCAGACTGAAGTCAAAGTTAAAGCAGGCTCTTGGCTGTGGACAGTCAGCTGCTGAATTGAGTGCCTACCATGTAAGTTTCAGAAAGTCCAATTTAGGAGCGAGGTGGGAAATTGCCTTACAGTAGAGATACACCATTCAGTGTTTCTCTTTTCCTGGCTGAAGGCGAGTTCTGTGAAGGCAACAAGTAAAGGAAGCTGGAGTTTTATATGGGAAAGTGTTTTATACTCTTACCTGCCAATGGTTATTATTAACCAATCTTGTTGATCTACAGATACAGGTTGATTTTAAGTAGCTTATTAGATACAGGTGCCTATAGGTCACTCTTCCAATGATAAGCTGGTGTTTCTTAAACTTTCAGTGAAATATGCTGGGCGACATCTGTGGGCTATTGGTAGGTTTGCCTGGTGGCTAAGCTATTCAGATCCATTTATTTCAGTAAAATGCAGGGACTGAACGTGTAAAGTGCATGGCTTAAAGCACATCTGCAAGTGTGGTGGTTGTTGTTCAAACCTGCCAAACTATTCATTGGAGAGTCTCTTTTTTTATACAGTTTTTTTATACTGCATATCTGTTTAAACAAATGAGTAAAACCTAATGTGGGCTCCCAGCTTCCTTTATTCATAGCTGAAACCTCAGGTTCAAGGAATTATTTAAAGAGTATGTAAAGGGTTGCTAGTAGAAATGCAAGTCCCTAATTCTAGAGAGTGTTTTTATTACAATCATGTTGCATACCCAATTGTCTGACTCTTCTAGGAGTCAGAAAATACAAGTGTTATGTATGGCAGAAGTAATAATAAAGTAATAACTCTTCAAGTTCTTTTGACATTTTTGTTCTAAGCCTTATTCTCGTTTTTTAATAACTTCTGAATTCTTCTTTTTCTAGCTTTTTCTGGCAGCATTGTATCTTTCTAGAAGGCCAGTCATGGGGGAAGGGAGGAATGAATATCTGCTGTTGTAAATTTTGCTATGGTAGTAGCTTATGATTGATCGGGATCATATTGTGTCAACTGTTGTATGAGTACAAAGAATAGGCAGTTTGTCCACCTTGTTGGCTGTAAAAGGCTTACAGGCTAAACAGAAGGCAGTTGCAGGTAGAGAAGAGAGTCAATAGATCCAATGCACACTAGAATAGCAACATGGTGATGGCAACTGTCGTGTTATTGAGCTATTTCCATAGCACGATTTTTGTGGATGGGGGTACTCGGTGGTTTAAATGACAGCCTTGAGCTGCGACCCGTCGGCTCAGCCTCGGTCGCTGTTAGCATGTGTATTGTAAGGCCAGCTGTGATTTATCACAGTTCAGCTGGCAGGTGGTATCTTGCTAAGTTGTGATAAGACCAATCTCTTCACATTTTTGGGTAAGGTGAGGTCATGTGAAGCAGGGAAAGAAGCAAGGGTTGATTGGGAAAGGGAGGTGAGGCTGTAGCTGCATAAAAATAAACTTCTAGAGAAGATATAGGTCTTAGGAGGAAACTTGGCTGATTTGGTCATTTTTTTTAGACTGCTATTTATGGTACAATGAAGATCATCAATAACTCTTTATAACAAATCCTCTAATAGCACACCTCTGATTTCTCATGCGTTGTCATCAGTGTAATATGAAGGTGATGTTTGTAGTGTATTGTGTCAATTTTAAACCAGTGGAAAATGCAGTGACTATAATCTCTCAGTGTTTATCCTCCACATGACCTTAAGTCGGCTATAAGGAGAGGCTTTTTAAGGTAGTTGATTTAATGTTGGGAGTAGAAAGAACAGAGAAGCTTTTGGGTACATAATCTCTTCAGATTTGAAACGGGAAGAACAAACCTTTTGTTTGTTTGTAACAAAGGTTACTTTCTTGGTAATCTGTTAATTTAACTGAAGTGCTCAAGCCTGCTTGCTGTCCCCCATTCCTGAAGGACTTAGTTGTCTGCTACCCTCCCCATCCTTACTGCTGGCTCTCAGTAGGTCAAAGTCTCTTCTTGCAGATCTCGTATCATGGATTCCTCTTGCTACCTCATTACTATTGTGACAGACAATGAAATTACTGCTTTACTGACCACAAAAAGGCATAATATGGCTAAATACATAAAGTTTAGTAATACCAGTGGCATAACACGGAGCACTCTTACAAAATCTCTTGTCCATGTCCCTCCCACCCCCTGTGATTTCTACTAGCCAAACTGATTATCAGAGCAGTTTCTTTTAAGAGCACTTTCTTTCTCAGTTGCAAGTGCTGCTGTCTCTATTCGCTTAATCTCTGTGATCTCAGGGTTTTTTTCAGGCACGAAATAAAACCAAAAACTTAAAAGGGAGGAATGAGGTTAATATTTACAAATCCCAGTGATATTCCCTATTGAAAAATACAGTAGTGTATCTATGCAACATATCATTCATTTTCATTTCAAACATACACTGAGTTGGGTATCCCATGCTTGGTTGTAGCTGCAAACATGGCTTTGTGTCTTTCTTTTTGCTGTCTGGGAAGATGTTTGATAAAATGAAAGCAGGAGTTTATCTTGCTTTAAAGTTTAATGTACCATAAGCTTAGCATTATGAAGAAGCTGTCACAGCATTCAGATACCTGTGTTCAAACTGGATTATCAACCCCTTGTCTAAACAAACCTGGGTTTTTTTAGAAACATGGAGGTTGGATGGGAGGTGTTTGTTTATGTTTGTAAGATACATGTCTAATTGCATGCTTTCAAACATAGCAAAACATATACCAACAGTGTTCTTGTCTGTTTCTAAAAAGCTAAATCATTCGGAAAGATGCCATTTTTACACTGAAGTAATATTAATGATCACTTGTGTTACAGAAATGTATAGAGAGATTGAGAGATTTGGGTTCCACTGGATCTAGATACTGTCCACCCATTGCATAACAAGTCAATCCTGACCCAGAGCATTTGCAGTCTCTGATCAAAAAGAATGAAAACTAAAGTTAATATTTTTTTCCTCTGGTCTTAAGCCTAGACATTTGCATACACTTAGATGCAGGAGATAGATACTTAGACAAGGGGGATAACGTGTTAGAGTTCATCAGCTGGTACCATACCTGTAGTAGACCACATCAGAAGTTAATCTCAGGACAGGTAGTGTTTTAATACAGGTGACTTCAATACTATTGCTTGTTTGGCATTACTTTACATCTGTGGTTTTGGAAAGGTCTCTGAAAGAGAAAGTTGAGAGACAATCTGTCTCCAAATAAAACTTCATTCTGGTTTTACAGAACCTTGCTATTTGGGCTTGAGTAAGGCAAAACTGAGATCAAATATATCTCAGTTTTTTTGGTGTGTTTTGTTTTTTTTTTTCAACTAGATGCCACCTAAAACTAGATCTTGCACCATTTTTTGCTCCTCAAAATATCAGTATTTACAAAAGACGTTTGATTGCTAGAGCTCCAGGCTTACGGTGTGAGTGCAGGTATAGGGTGAGCAGGTTACTCTCCCTGATGCATCCAGATAACGCTTCCGGACAGGTCCAGTATCAGGCAGTACAAAACTCGGATCCTTTCTGAAAGGAGCACCAGCTGTGGGCGGGTAGGCCCAAACTCTTCCAGCTGTCACTGCTGCCGTCAAAGGCACGGGGCTACACGGACCGCTATGGCTGGAAACAGAGGCCTGGGTACGGAGCACCACCATCCACTCATAGAGATGTACTGCTCTGCTCTCATGCCAGGCTCATGGAGGGTTTCAAAGAGGCATCCTAATCCTCGGACGTTAAACCATGCTCGTTTCCCCCGCTGGCAGAAAGCACAGCTCTGCAGCCGGTGAGTGCTCGGGGGCTGGTGCTGCTGTGCTGCCGGCGGGCTCTGCCGGCGGAACGCTCCTCGCTCTCGCGCATCCCTCCCGCAGCGGCGGCTGCCTCAGAGCTGGGCTCTGGGGTTACGCTCCCTAAGGAGTCTTCCCCTATTACAGCCTTGTAGCTTCTCAGTTTGCAGTGAACCCTGCATCAGGTTTACAGGGTCAGAAGGCAGGGAAGTTTGGGGTTTTTTATATTCTTTTAACCCCAGCTGTTTCTTTTTCCCTAAAATGGCCATTATGTCGGTGGAAGTCATTCTGCTTCCCTCCCCTTCATTCAAATGGCTTATGAAAGCTAGAAGGATCTGACTCAACAGGAAACATCAGCAAACTGCTGCTGATGACAGAAAAAACTAACAGATTCCGAATTGTCTTTGTCATGCAGTTTTACATCAAGCAAATCTGGAATTCCCACTAACACGTCAAACATAATTTAATCCCACAGCTGTGCGATATATGGCCTTGTCTTTGAGCTAAATCATGCATCTCTAGGTGAGCCTGAGAAGCAGCAGAGTAAGATACTGAATTATAGTTTGGAAAAGTGCCACGCCACAAAGGACTAAATACTTTCTTTCTCTGAAAACAGGATAGATTTGATCATCCAGAATGAAGTTCACTCAGTGCCCTGATTATGCTGCTTTTAGGTAAACAACGTTATCTCATTTTTGGGAGGAGATGTAGAACAGTTTTCCATTGTTGCTTTTGCAGCTCCAGAGTTAAATTCTCTGGGATGTCCTCAGAGGCTGTTGTAACACCTTGGTTATCCTGATAAACATAGCTCAGCCTCTAGTGCTGTGCCGCTTTGGTTTTGCTCGCTTGCACTTCACTGCAAAACTCAGAGGCCTCTTATGTTCAAGTTGTTTTGTTTTTTGCCCTTTTTTTTTTTTAAATTTAGAGATTACATGGCTACCCGTGTTTATCTGAAGACCCTCAAGTGCTTCTTGTTTTTTTTTTTTTTCTTTTGTGAAAGTGCATTTTACCCTAACAACTCTGTGTAAAGGAGTAAATCTCCAGCCTATTCATTCCTTGTGGACTTCGTTTTTCCCTAAGCCTTTTCATGCCTCTCCCCCAAAAATCCCTCAAGCACAATTTGGTTTTAGTGCATGGAGATTATAGCATTAATAGTATGTTAATGTAGACCCACAGGGATATAGGTTAGCTTCCTTTCACAGAACAAGTACATTTACCTATCTGCTGGCATCGTCTCCAGATCTAGTGTCCAGTGGAGCACGCTGCGAAGCTGGCTAATGCTCGCAAATGCCGCCAGGCCAAGAGGAGCTGGACGCAGCCCTTGAGCAATCCCATTTCTGCTTTCCCTTCCTGCAGGGCTTGGAATGGACTGGGTCTGGACCGGACTGGGTTGCACAGGCAGGAGAGACTGGGAAGGGGTGGAATTACTCTGGCTTCTCCATCAGGCAGCTTCTGCCTGAGAGTCTGCTCTGGAGCTTCATTTAGCTCTCCTGGACTGGCATTGTGGTTTTAACTTCTAATCTGCTGTTTGCCTTGGGGCAGGTTGCTTTGTTTATCTTGGGGGTTATTCAGGCACCTCGCAAACTAATTTTGGGTGCTCTGAATTAACTTCTAGGAGGTCCTGCCTCCATCTACCTACTGTATTAGGAACCTGAGGAACTTAACGCGCTGCTCTTGGTACACTAAATGGAACTGAAATTAGATGATGAAAGAAGGCAATGTAAACAACCTCCTTAAAGAGGAGGCTCTGCCCGTGTGAGCAGCGGGGCAGGGGCTGTCTCTCGCTGTGTCTGTGCATTTAATTGCCAGGCTCGGAGGGGCCTCTCAGGGCTGCTGTAATTCCTCCAGAGCAGTGCCACGAACTCTGCTCTCCCCTGAACCCCAGGGGAGCATACTGGCAGTTCCTGTGACTGCCCTGCCCTGCCCTGGGGTGAGTAGTTTTGCATTCTCATGTGCTCCAAGGGGCGTGGACTTGTCACTCCACATCGTTGGGATAGCAGACCAAGTGTCCTGCCAGCCTGGCTGGGCTCCTTCTTAAACGGAAGGTTAAATCAATGGGCAGTTTTGACAGGTGAGACTTCCCTGGAGTGCTGAAAAGTCTGTGTTCTCCCTTCTCTTGTCTCCTTCAACACTGTTCCCATCAGTAAAAGAAAGTTGCTTATATTCTTCTTCACTCCTTGTCTTTGCATCGGGCTTCATCAATAACTATGATGTTCAGTGTGTTTTGTCCTCATTGCTGGCTCACTGGTAATTAGTGCCTTTGGTTGCCATGCCTTGCTCTTCTGTAGGGAACTTTTACACAGTAGTTAATGCAGCTGTCTGAAAACTATTTTAAAATAAAATATTGACATATTATTGAGAGATTGTCTTTTATCAGTTCCCCTTGACATATTCGAAACCTTTAGATGGATTTTTCTATCTGTTATCTCCCTAGGTTTGTTTTTGGCTTTTTTCCCCATTGAAAATAAAGTTTACTGTTCCATGAGCTCAGTGTGTGCTAACTGCTGAGAAACAGCCAGCAGAAAGAGCTCAAAGTATTTTCTGGCTTGGGTCTGGAAATACATTTATTTCACTTTCACAGGGATAGTGGAGGAGCTTGAGAAAATGATGTTCAATGTCTGTCTCCTTATTCCCTTGCTTTATGTGCCATTGCTTACACTGGTGACAACTTCTTTTAAATTCTGCTTGTTTATTTTACATGTATTTTCTATGGCTGGAGTGGCTGTGCAGGTCAACGAGAGTTTTAATGCAGGTGTCATCTAGCATGTGGTAGATTCTCCATATCCATTTCTCTGATAGTTTCGTCCCTGGCCAGTCCCTTCTTTCACAGTTCTGCAGAACCTGTGGGGCTGTTGGAGGAGTTTATTAAAGAAGCAATAAACAACGGAAAGGACAAAATCTGTTATATTGGTTTGTTTCTTGGATAGGAAAAGAAGCTAGATGCCCAGCAATGGCTGGAGAAGGACTGGGAAGAATGGGTGGGAACAGAAGGATATGACTCCGTATGAATTTGAAGCAGGTCATTACAGATTAAGGTCAAGTATGTTTGGGAAAGTTGAGGCTGGAGGAAAGGAGCTGAACTGAGATGTATGTTGGGAGTAGGGCGTGGGGCAGTGGCTGCATGCTTGTGTTGACAAAAAGTGAAGTCTACTTCCTTGGAAAGAATAGTTCCTTTCAGCTTGTAGAAACCTTGTGATACTTGTTAGGAGTTGAGGGGTATGGGAAGGATGAAAAGGCAGTGGACTTTAGAGGAGATGGGTAACTGGTAACTGTATGATCACAAGCTCCTGCTGTATGAATGCTCTTGGATGAGAACTATTGGCAGAGTTTTGAACTCTAACCCTGAGTATTCTTTTAACTTACTCAGTAGCAATAAATCTGATGTAATCTGTGCATGCGTGTTTGTGGTTTCTCATCCAAAAAGCTCCAAAGAGCTTTTATGTAAACACCCTCTCACTAGAGCTATAACAAGATGAAGAGGTCGTCGAGGCACCTGCTTTGAAATGTGGGAAAGACATGAAATATAGCCACCCTGGGAGAGGAAGGAGCAGCTAAAGGATCTTCAACGTGTTGCATGCTAGCATGAGGGACAGAGAGTTACAGTGGTCAAGACTGCAAGGGCCTTCTTCCAACTCTTAAAACATCAATATGATCTGTTTGCTCTCCAAAGACTTTAACAAACCTCGGGTTTAAGATTTTCTGAAATACTCATCATGGGTTGAGATGCAGCAACCTCTTCAAGAGAGACCTCAGTATAAGCTTCATGGTAGGAAAACTGAGAAGCTGTACATTTGTGTTAGGATAGATTTCAGTGAGTATAACACTAATATTCTGGATTGTTTCATGTCTCTGAAAGTTATGATGTATTGTACCCAGCATGGGACTCTGGGTTGTCCAAATATTTCCTCAGTGGCCAGTCAGGTCAGAGCTCTGGCTGAGTGAGAGACAACACAGCTTTAAGAAGAGGAATCACCTCTTGGTGGTTCCAGAAAGACTTCAGATCCCCTCTGTAGCTAATGAAGCAGGGCTGTTCTGGAGTGACATTCAGCAGCCTTCACTTCTAGATACGTATCTGGCCTGCTGTCTCTCATCTCCTCTTAAGAGCTAAGAATAGGTGGTGCAAAGATAAAGGATCCTCAGTTTTGTGATAACCATTCCTAGCTATGGCAACAAACCTTGAGCCTTTCAGATCTCAGAAGAATAGTGTTTTGAACTTTGTTTGTCTACGGAAAGTTTTAGACTTCAGGTCATTTCTCACAGTTTGGACACCATCCTCAGTAGTTATGTTTTTAAACTTTAAAAAGTTAAAATTATTAGCAGTAGTTTAGTGGTTTCACAGTTTATTTTCTTTCCTGAGATACAACTTTTGCTTAATACAAATGGAAGTGCTGTCAACTTGAGTGGAAAACCAGCCGTCTGGTGTTCTCCTAGGACATATCAACTGTGGGCACAAGATGGTGGAAGGACTGTAAGAATCTGCGCCTTCACAGGCCATGAATCTCATAAGGACTGCTGTATTTACAGTGTAAGGATGTTCATCCTGCCAGAACTCAGGCTGGGATTTGAGACTTGGGATTTGAGTAGTTTGTCCCGAACCTGCCTCCTCAGCTTTAGTAGAAGCAAGCTATTAAGAAGCATGGTAAGGAGGCCCTCATTTCCATGATAGCTGGTAACTCAGTTCCTCTTTCAAACTTTGACTGTATCACTGACGGACATTTTTCTATTTAATTTTTGACATTGCTAAGGATTCTGTGCAGTAAAGCCTTTTCTCCCTCCTTCCCCCCCTTTTTATTTACGTTCCTGAGTGAGAGCATAGCCAAGCAGTGAGCTCAGTGCCATGGAAGCATTTTATATTTTGAGCAGAGATAAAAATCTCATTCCTTCTATAAACAAAACAAATCAACAGATGATGCCCAGGAGAACCATTTCTCTATAGCCATTTTCCTCCAGCTGCTTTCTATTCTGTGCAGCTTGCAATGCACCATATGAAATACGTGTGTGACTTTCTGTGTGTGCAAAACGCAGGTTTCCTCCAGACAGTGGCAGCTCCATCATAAAAAAACCTCCACATATTTTTCTTTTACAATGCTGTAATAATAAGATTACTAATAGAGTTGAGATGTTTGGTTGTTTAATAGCATATAGCTTAGCAATGCTAGAGGATATGCTGGAGGAGCTCTGCAGTCACAGCTGCTGCATCTTCACTCTGACTGGGTTTGGACTGTTGTCCATGGGAGGATGAGGGGCAGAAACAATCTGAGTGAGTTTGAGTGCATCATAAACATGGAGGCATGAGGGTACAGCCAAAACGCTTGTTTGGAGTTTGCTGCCCTGTGTGTGCTTGCGTGTGTCCCTGTGTCGGTGAGAAGTTCCTCTCCGGTGCTGCAGCGGCTTTGTGGCTGGGCACAAGTCTGTTGCAGGAACGAGCCTGGTGGAAGGCAGTGAGAAGTGGCCCCTCCAGCCTGTTGGAAGCCCTTGTTTGATGGCACCTCTCACTTTCCTGCTTTTGTTTGGCTCTGGTGAACAGTTCAGAGGTTCAGATGAATGGCCAAAAGCTGCAGTGGGGAGCGTAAGACCCAGCAGCACCATGGAAGGAGATCAGGCATGGAAAAGAGCAGAGGGTGCTGGATGATGAGCTGGTAGATGAAGTGCATGATGAGGTCTCATATGCTTAGGAAGACTTGCAGGTCAGCCCCTGGCAGAGGTGCAGCTGCAGGTGTCTCTTATCTCAGCAGCATCTTTCTGCTCCTCTCCCCCTCCTGAGATGTCCCTCTGTACAGGAAGAGGGTGGCTAAGCCAGATGTTCCTAAACTGGGGCCTGAGGGAGTAGAATTTATCCTTGCAGGGGCAGGGAAAGGTGGTAAAAGTTTGAGCGTTGCTAGCTTAATGGTCTGACTTTTTGCCATATATAGTCAATGGCCTCTGAGACATGGAGGAACTTAGAGCTGGGGGGGGCAGGAGGGCAGTAAAATTTGGCAACACTTCTTCTGGTTGTCTTGATAACGCGTGGTTTGGAACTGAAGGAAAATACTGTGGTTTCTCATCTAAAAAGCTCCTGAGAGCTTTTATGTAAACACCCTGTAAGTATACATGTATGTACACACATACGTATACATTTATATTTATGTATAAATACATGACAAGTGATTTGGAACAAACAGTTTCTAAAAAAGCAGCAGAACATAACTGGTCTGATCCTTGGATAGATTGCTCTCAGTGCCCAGAGCAACCCCCTTATCCCATCTCTAGCCAAACGCTTCTGGCAGCGAAGGAAATAACCTTAGGTGAAACCAATAGAACTTTTATAACAGGGACGTTAGCTATTGACCCTGAATATATTTTATGACACCACCTCGGTTTTGCCTTGTATATCTTCATTCTGTCATTGATATGTTGTGCTGCGTTTTTGAAAAACTGCAATTTCTACCCACAACTCCAGTCTCTGTCATTGCGGCACTCGGGCTGCGGGTTCCCGCTCATCAGCACTGAGGCATCTTCTAAGGCAGATCTGATCTGGACCGGGGTGGGCACATGAGACAGTTTAGATTTAATTAATTGGATTGCAAGACACATAATTTACACCTTTTCTGCTATGCTACTGAGAGAAGATAGGCTGTACCTGATCTGGTTCAAAGTTCACTTTTCCATATAAACAAATTTGAGTTAACTGAGCTTGTTTCTACCAGATCAATGCTTTGGGTGGTGTGGCTGGGATGGTTTTGATCAGAGGCTTCTCGCCCTAAACCTGGATTTACTGTATCATTAAAACAAGGTCTTAAACTCACTTGAGAAGTCAGTTCCATTTACTTTGTGCAATTGCCCTGGTAAAGTTAGGGAGCAGCAACAAAAGGTCAGCAGAAATTTCACCGACTGCCAAGTGCACATGAATCAATTTTTTTAAACTTGCATTTGTGAATGTGTTTCCCAAGGTGATTTGCTTATGTCTGAGCATTTAGGCTTGTAGTATCTACGGAGTTCGAACTCAGAGCTTTAAGGAAATGAAAGATAAGCCTTGTCACATAGCTGACTTTTTTTTCAAAGCAGCAAAGTATTTTGGGTGCTCAGTTCTTTTGAAAATTTGGCTTTAAATGGGGGTGGTTAACAGTCAGAAATCTTGTCCCAGCTGTTGGTGGCAATGGCTGATTGTTTTTCTGGGTGACACTATTTTGTGTCAAGTTATACAGCTGACTGTAAAAGTTAAAAACATTTTGGTAAAGTTTACGTGGACAACTTGTCTCATTCATTATCCAGGAAATGCGGAACTCTTAAATAACTGCTCTAAGCTGATTTACTAGTGCAAGCCCTTTAAATTCATAGGCTAAATTTGGCTTGCATTACTTAGACCAGTGAGAAAACAGTGTTTTGGGGTTGTTTTTTTTTATTTCTTACCTGAGAACAGTTAGAAATAATTCTCTCACCTTTCAACTTTCACATGGACCTTTTTTCTGACTGCAAAATGTTGTTAAGCATAATATTGATACAGTAAAAGAGCAACCCACACAGAAACCCAAGCTGCACCATAAATCCTTCTCTGAAGTTGCTCACACTGGTTATGTAAATAAAAGAAAATTGATGCTGTTTGCAGAATTGTCATGATATAGGGGAAATTGCTCTTACGTGATAGAAATTGTGTGCATGTATGTATGCCCATCTATCTGTCCACCCACCCACCCACCCATCCAAGCCTTTGTTGTTTTGGTTAGCTGTGTACCTGGCTTACATACCACAGAACCACTACCTGAGGCGGAAAATGTCCTTTCTCAAGGTTTCAGGGAGGATCATTACAGTGGCTGGTTTGTCTTTTCCTTGCTTGGCAAAGACCTTTTGACTGAAAAATATATTGCTCAGTTGAGGAGGAATTACTGTATGTAGTCAGACACTAATGACTTTCAGTTGAACATGGTGGGTTTTGGTTCCCGTTCCAAATAGTTTGTGGAGATATAGTGCACTAAGGGACGTCTCAGCCCTGATGACTGTTGATCCCCAAGGATGCAGCTGATCCATCTAGGTTTTTTTTTTATTTGTAAATTGCATTGCATTTGTAAATAGCTGGTGGCCAAAATCATTATCAATGTGTTAATTTAAAGATCAGTCAGCATTTTCAAAGGCTGGACAGTTTCAAGAGCTTTCTCTGAGCGAGTTGGAGGCTTTGTCTAGTAGGCTGTGAGCAAATTGTTACAAAACACAAGAGAGTTGGTAGGAGTTTGTGGAATCATAATTAATTGACAATGGTTTTTCAAAAACCACATTTTCCAATTTAAAATAAGCTGTTAAAATAATTTAGAACAGTGTTATGATAGTCCCTTGACGCATGTGGGTAGCTTTGGGTTAAACATATAAATAATGCTGAAAGGACTATATTTAGTTCCAGACTGATCCAAGGACAACTGAAAAACTGAAGGTCAAATAACAAAACGAAGAAAAGAAAATTATAGCCCTCCTTGTTCTGTTCTGCAGCATGCTGCCTGGCAGCCGTGAAGGTTCAATACTGGGGAATTTGTCACATACAACTATTTATGATTTGTACTTTAAGTAAAGCAAGTAAGCATGAAGTGTGTGTACTTATTGACAAAAGCACATCACTGAGTCTTGTCACACTGAATCTAGACAGCAGCTCCTGAGTATTGCAGAATTTCTGGGGCCTGGATATTAAAAGAGATCTATGAAAGACCAATTAATCAATGATGGCTTTCCCCACGCTCTGTCTTGACCCTTGGGCTCTAGCAGTTTTTGCTTGGAACTGAGCTAAAGTGTAACCAGGCGCTAAATGGTGGGCTAAAAGACCATTGCTTTTTTTTTTTTTTTTTTGGTACAAGCTATTAAAACTGTTGAACAAGAGGCACTTCAGGTCACTACTGACTTGGGAGAACTAGGAGTCCATGCCTGAGCGGGAGTTAGTTTGTTTAAACAGCCCAAGCGCAGAGCTCAGTGCTTCCATTTGCAGCGATAAGGCAATGAGCTTCAACCCGTCTAAGTCAACCCTCTGCTGGGGGTGGTTTTTTCCTCCCCAACGGAGGGATGTAGTGTCCGCGCTGCCGATCCAGGCAGGATCCGAGGTAGGCGCTAGGCTGTGTTCTCTTCACCTAGGAAAGGCATTTCACGTAGGTGGCTGCAGGTAACACAGGCACCGTTAGAGCCACAGGACCAGATCTCAGTGGGTCACGTCTGTTTGTTCGGCTGAGGATCTGCACAAGGATGGCGAAACCCTGAACGCTCAGGCTGACGATAAATTGATGGAGATTGTCAGTGATGCGATTTGTGCAGTCACATTTATGCAATGTTTCACCTGACCTAATCTTGCCAAGCCGGATCATGCCTGCCTGTCCTCTTGCACAGCTCCCCAGCATGCCCAAAGCACTTGCCTAGTGGCCAACCAGGCCACGGTTCCTGGGGCCAGATCCCTTCCCTGGGATATCTTCTGGCTACTTTGCTCCAGCCAGTTGACACAGTCTGATTGCCATGCTTTTATTAGGGGATTTTGGTAGTACATGGTGTATTTTCAGAGGCTTTATTCCCTTTAAACTAGTTTCACACTAGCCTTCCCCTCCCTGAACTGCTTATGAAACCTTATTGAGTTGAAACTACAGAGTAGTATCTCACAGAATAGTGTGGTTTTCAAATTGGGTGATGTACTTTGTATTAAATGTGTGCATTGTAATCACAATGTGTATTCAGACAAAACATTGGCTACCCGTTGGGTGAAGATCAAATGCATCTTTAGTGGTCCTCAAAAATGAATGGGAATACATATGACAACTTGGCTAGCCACTTGTCCCAAGATGGATGCATTCAATTCTGAAACCGCAGCATTCAGAGAAACTGGCTTGTTTTTCTTAGATGGAAACCATGTCTTGCATAATCTGTGTTTTTGCATTTTCACTTTAAATCTAGGATTTGCATGTCAGAGATAATGGGGAAGAATTATTTCCTTCCAGTTATTAGCTGGCTATTGTTTATATTTCCTATGTGCAAATCTCTCTCTCTCTCTTTTAAATGTTTTTGTGGGGATGCACGCTGTGTCTAAAAATAAAACAAATCAAATTAGAGGCCCAGTAATTAGGGCCATCCCTTCAGCAATGAGTTAATCTCTTTGGAGAAGTAAAGAACAAATTGGGGTTGTCCTCAGCCAAAGTCCCAGCTGATGCATCATTTTTGGTCTGGTTGTTTCTTCAGGTCCTGAATTTATTGTACGTTTAATCTTGACTGTGGTTCAGAATAAGGTGTAAACTCAGTTATGGTTTAGAAGTTTGGTTAAAGTCTTATCCTGGTGAAAGCCCATGTAAACTGAAACTTGAAATTTGGCCTTAGAAGGTTGTGTAAACCACTAATTCTTGCAAATGTGTCTTCTCTTAACAGACATGTTTCTAACAAATGGTTGTTCGCCCACTTCTTTTTTCTTTCAATATTACAAGGAGCACTTATGTGAACAACGTATCTTTTCATTAGTTTAGTGCTGTTCATTTATAATTTAATTTCCTTTACCTCAGACTTTTACAGATTATTTACAGACTAATTCTGAGTTCATAAACTTAGACATGCAGACATATGATTGTTTTTAACCACCAGATATTTGTGATTTGGGTGAGGGATCCCTGGGAAGAACAGGGAGTTCAGCAGTGGCACAGGCGCATGTGGGTGCAGCTCTGGCTTTGCTTTAGCGTATGAAGCGTGACATTTGCATGTGCGTGCACGAGAGGAGGAAGAGGAGATAAATTGCTGAAACCTCCGTTTCCCTTACTTGTTGACTACCAAAAAGGAATTAAAAAGGAACTCCCAGCCCTCACTATGTATGGTATGTCACCACAGCATATTTTGGAGCTGTTTTTGAAGGGCCATTAACCTCACTATCTAAAAGCAAGCAAGCAACCAGCATTCTTCTAACTGCCAAATGCAAGTTAAATGGATGCTTAAATTAGTTTTCATCTATGAAGAACATTTTGTTGTTCATGTTTAGTCTGTAAGGGTGCTCAAATGCGCCAGTTAAAGTCAGAGCCAGCCGCATCAGGAGAAATAATCTTTACACAATGTGCTATCTAACTATGCATGCCTTTGTGATGAAAGTAATATACCTTTCCTAACAAAACCAAGTAAGAAATATCTTAGGAGCATAGAAGGCTTGATTATGATCTTTATTACCTTGCTGTAAAGTAAGAGCAGCACTGCTGAACTCCGTGGAGTTGCTCTAAATTGAAGTGTGAGCTCTGAAATAGAGAGCAGAATAAATTCACTTTATATACTTTAACGTGGAGAAGACAAGTCTCTGTGGCAGTCCCAGCAGGATTACCAGCATTCAATCAGTTTCAGGGCTTGTGTATCCCAGCATTGTAGGTAGGCTTGGGAAGCTTATTTTGCTGTAGAAATGTCACCGCTCTTCCACAGAATGCTCCACTAACAGCCAAACCTCCTAAATAATCGTCATCCCTACTGTTCAGCGTGTGAACGCTGGGAACAGAAGTGTTGGGGGAATCTTTCGCAGTTCTGGCAGAAAACGTGTCTCTCGGAGAATGGGAGACTTTCCACTGGCGCAAGTCCTTACTTTCAGAGACCTGTCTCTTTCTTTGCTGAGACAACCATCTGGCCACCTCCGAGGGACGGCGGTTTGCGGCACATTGCTGCTGGGGGTGCGTGTTACCTTTCCAGGTGGCTAGGAAAGCCTCTTACACTTGCATGCCATTGCCATGGGCAGAATCCACAACTGCAGGATTTTGAATGCTTAAATTCATTATTCAAACTCCAAAATATTGTGCAGTTATTTTTTTGGACACAGTAACCCTAGCCCTGATGACTTTCACTTTTGCTATTTAAGCCATAAACAAGTCTTTACTTGCTCATAGGTTTTGGGACTTTGAGATTGCTTTCGATTCTACCTAGCAACCACAAGCCTAGAAATAAGTTTTAGTT